>OY728126.1:1759174460-1769174460 GCA_963277665.1 Viscum album
TAAATAATAAATAATAAATAATAAATAATAAATAATAAATAAATATAAATAGTAAATAAATATAAATAATAAATAATAAATAAATATTAATAATAAATATTAAATAAATATAAATAATAAATAATAAATAAATATAAATAATAAATAATAAATAAATAATAACTAATAACTAATAAATAATAAATAATAAATAATAAATAAATATAATTAATAAATAATAAATAGAAAATAATAAATAACTAATAAATAATAAATAATAAATTAATATAAATAATAAATAATAAATAATAAATAATAAATAATAAATAATAAATAAATATAAATAATAAATAATAAATAGAAAATAATAAATAACAAATAAATATAAATAAATATAAATAATAAATAATAAATAATAAATAATAAATAATAAATAATAAATAATAAATAATAAATAAATATAAATAATAAATAATAAATAATAAATAATAAATAATAAATAATAAATAATAAATAATAAATAATAAATAATAACTAATAACTAATAAATAATAAATAATAAATAATAAATAATAAATAATAAATAATAAATAATCAATAATCAATAATCAATAATGAATAATAAATAATAAATAATAAATAATCGACAATAAATAATAAATACTATAAAATAAATAATAAATAATAAATAATAAATAAATATAACTAATAAATAATAACTAATAAATAATAAATAATAAATAAATATAAATAGTAAATAATAAATAATAAATAAATATAAATAATAAATAATAAATAATAAATAATAAATAATATATAATAACTAACAAATAATAACTAATAAAATATAAATAATAAATAAATAATAAATAATAAATAATAAATAATAAATAATAAATAATAAATAAATATAAATAATAAATAATAAATTGTAAATAATAAATTACAAATAAATATAAATAAATATAAATAATAAATAATAAATAATAAATAATAAATAATAAATAATAAATAATAAATAATAAATAATAAATAATAAATAATAAATAATAAATAATAAATAATAAATAATAAATAATAAATTATAAATAATAAATAATAACTAATAAATAATAACTAATAAATAATAAATATTAAATAATAAATATTAAATATTAAATATTAAATAATAAATAATAAATAATAAATAATAAATAATAAATAATAAATAAATATAAATAATAAATAATAAATTATAAATAATAAATAATAAATAACAAATAATAAATAATAAATAATAAATAATAAATAATAAATAATGAATAATAAATAATAAATAATCAATAATAAATAATAAATAATCAATATTCAATAATCAATAATATATAATATATATTATATAATAAATAATATATAATATATAATATATAACAAATAATAAATAATAGATAATAAATCAATATAAATAATAAATAATAACAAATAATAAATAAATAATAAATAAATATAAATAGTAAATAAATATAAATAATAAATAATAATTAAATATAAATAATAAATAAGAAATAAGAAATAATAAATAATAAATAATAAATAAATAAAAATAATAAATAATAAATAGAAAATAATAAGTAATAAATAAATATAAATAAATATAAAAAATAAGTAATAAATAAAAAATAGAAAATAATAAATAATAAATAAATATAAATAATAAATAATAAATAAAAATTAATAAATAAATATAAATAATAAATAATAAATAAATATAAATAATAAATAATAAATCATAAATAAATATAAATAATAAATAATAAATAATAAATAAATAGAAAATAATAAATAATAAATAAATATAAATAATAAATAATAAATAATAAATAAATATAAATATAAATAATAAATAATAAATAAATATAAATAATAAATAATAAATATAAATAATAAATAAATAATAAATATTAAATAATAAATAAATATAAATAATAAATAATAAATAATAAATAAATATAAATAATAAATAAATATAAATTATAAATAATAAATAAATTATAAATTATAAATAAATATAAATAATAAATATTAAATAAATATAAATAATAAATAAATATAAATATTAAATAATAAATAAATATAAATAACAAATAAAAATAAATAAATAATAAATAATAAATAATAAATAATAAATAATAAATAATAAATAATAAATAATAAATAATAAATAATAACTAATAACTAATAAATAATAACTAATAAATAAATATAATTATTAAATAATAAATAATGAAACATAAATAACCAGTTACAAATAATAGATAATAAATAAATTAAAGTATATTATAAATAATAAATAATAAATAATAAAGGAAACACATGAAAAAGTATGAAAAGACGTGATAAGGGATGAAAAATCATGAAAACGCATGAAGAAGGATGAAGAAGAATATGAAGAATGAGGCATTAGAAAAAATGAGAACGCATGAAAACTCGTGACAACTATGGAAAACTCCTTAATAATTCATCATAATCATCATAATAACCCATAAAAAACCATTGATAAAGATAACAAGTCATGGAAACCAAAATAAACAGTAATAAATAGAGCTACTGTTAAAACCCGTCAAAACGTTCATAAAGAGACAAAAACATTGGACTCACATTAACAGAGATAACTTATGATCCGAGAGTCCGTTTTAGATCTGCGACCTGTCAAATAAAAGATCCCGAAACAAACTTCAACCTGCAAGGTGAAAGAGTCTGAATGGACAGACAGATCGGAAGTTATGAACATTTAAAAAAGCTGATGGAGAACGGGTGCTAGAAACGAGGCATTGAAAATCCTAACAAACCTAATACCCACAAAAAGGCCATAACATATGATTCAGAAGTGCATGTGGGCACTGCGACCAGTCAAACTGAAGCTCATGGAATGAGCTATTATCTGGAAGGTGGAGGAGGCCGAACTGACACTCGAATCGAAAGTTAGGTCTGTTTGAAGACATGTTCGATGGGACACCGGTAACGGAAATGGGATTTTAGAGGACTTCAGAGGGGTTTTGGGGTCGAAAAACCTGAAAGAAGCATGCTTCGGTCGAACTGGTGCGTAGCTCTAATCACTGGCTTCGATTTGATATGTGGTAGAGCCCAAACAGACACCCGGAGCGAAAGTTATGGTCATTTGATGTTGGAGAACTTTTTTCAACTTTATTATAACTCAAATATCATCCACACCTTATACCATCTCACGGTTTTGATTATATGTGCCTCTAGATCTCTTCATGAGCTTCGATTTGACTGGTCGTGGTGCTTCAACGGACGCCTGGATCAAAAGTTATGGTCATTTTAGTGATTTCGGGGTTTCTCGCGTTTTTTTTATTTTTTTCATCTCATTTCGCGGGGGTTTTACCAAAACCGCCGCTATTTCATGGAGGTTTTTTTTTTAAAAACCACCCCTAATCCTTGAATAAATTTTAAAAAAATAATAATAATAAAATATATTTTTTTCCCGTTTAGCGGCTGTTTTTTAGCGGCGGTTCTTAAAACCGCCGCGAAATGGCGGCCTAAAAATGCGTTTCGTGGCGGTTTTTACAACCGCCACGAAAAAACCGCCGCTAAACGGCGGTTTTCTTGTAGTGTTGAAATCCCACATCAAAAAATGGATTAATGAGGTCTCTATTTAAAATAAAGAGTGGTAAGTATGAAGGTTACTGACGATAACCCATACTAGGGTTCCATGTAGGAAAATATGGATATGGAAGAGAAATCTAACCATCCATATCTGATGGAGAGTAGTCGAGAACATGGCTATGAAAAGTCCAAAAATCCCAAAGCCATAAATTTGTGATGATCTAAGGTACCATATAGGACAACATTTTTGTTCTATGTTCCTTTTCTTAATGTTGAGGAATTAATTTATGAGATTGGATAATATCATAAAGAGATATACTTACTTTATAATTAGAGTTTTATCCATTAATAAATTTCTACCACAAACTCATCTTTCACCCCAAAACATAATACAACTCAAAAATACACTATTTCTCCTAATCATATAGGGTTCCAAATATAATGAATTTATAATTCACATATCAAACCCTTAAAAATTACATTATACCATCTAGGAACATCACGTATTCTAGTGTTAAGTGATAAATCCCAATTGCACTATGGTTTTGGGTTCGATTCTCACAACTTTGTCCAACACGACGGGTCGTCACACGGTCTGCGTGTTGTCCTTTTATAAAAATCCAAAAATAAACTTTCAAACAAAATCCCTTCCATCCTTTAGACTTGTCAAAAATACTTCTCTAAACTATCAGTACAAAATTTATATCAAAGTTAAACATAATTTCGTTCCTTTTTACCCCGTAAGAGCATGTGAATACATTCATCATGCATTCTATTAAAACACAGAAACATCTGGAATTACCATAAAACCGTATTTATTACATTCATGCTCCCTTATTCCTTATAGAATACTGGATATACTTCATCCATCCAAAAATATTGTAAACCCCAACAATAATGGAATATACGGATATTTAATCAGTTTCAAGGCAGTCATGAATATCCACTATAATTATCCCAAATCAACCATATATTATACCAAAAATAGTACCTCAATATTAGGACTATATTAAGGATTATCTTCCATTCAATCATGTAATTTCCAAAACTTTTAACTCGCTTTACAGTCACTTTTCTTATTACCATAAAATCTCAAATCCTCAATGAAATTGTACTGCAGTACAATCCTTATTTATTTCCAGTACATCATTGATACGACACTTCAATGAAATAATTCCAAAATTACAACATAAGAACACTAGTAATTCCTCTTCATCTTTGGTAGTATCATAACTTGATTATTATCAAATAGCATCATTTTCGGCATAGTCTGATGACTGGGACATTGGTTCGCATAGTTTCCAAACACATTGAGAATGAAGCATTGTATATTTGAAATCTTTTTCTTACCCTTGCAGTGATGTACTTGGTGTCCCTTTTCTCCATACTTATAACATACTCCTATTCCCTTCATGCATTTTCCAAGGTTATTGTTTCTATAGTTATCACATATGGGAAAATCCTTCTTTACCTTATTCCATTTTTCTTTCCTTCATTCTACCATCCTTTCCTTCTCTGGATTCCCTTCAAACTCATAGGACTCCATGAATTCTTTACATATCTTATCAACACCTAATATTATTTATTCATATGATGATAATATGTGGAACACTATTTCCCTTCTAAATTTTGGCTTAAGACCATGAAATATATAATCCTTCATACTCTTTGGATCATGCGTATTGATGGAGTTCTCATTCCTTCTACTGGGAGCCATTTCTAAAAAATGGCATAAACTAGATTAGTTTATGTGTAGCAATACCTAATCCCAAACTTGTAAAACACTTAACATAAATTATACTGTTTATGGATATAATCCATAATCATAAAAATGACATCTTTGAGGAAGTATATATTCATAAACCATTTATAATGGTTTGTAAACAAAATGATAATTATCCTATGCATATCCCCCGTGAGTGTCGTAACCAAGAGAGCAGTAATGCCCATTTTCATGCACCAGTTCCCGTTCGAGTCTAGATCACATTTGAGTTTTAGGGTTTTACCCCTAGGTACATCTGTGCCAGAACCACCTCTACCCACTCGTATTCTGAAAACGATGTATTGCTTGGAAAACTCACAAAATCACTGTAATACCCAAATTCTAAGAAGTTCTTCTATACTAATCCTCAAAGCCTATCTTAGGGCGATGTGATCTAATCAGAGTTTATCTAAATCTATTTTCCAAGGATATTGCTAGACTTCTCTGATAACAACTGTAACACCCCAACCCCAGGTACCCAGAGTCGTTGCATTATTTTAATACAATGGCATGATTACAAGAAATCTAGTACCGAAGGACCGATCAGTTTAGCAGTCTTGGAAAATATATTACATACATGAATGTTACATTACACATAATAACATACAAAACAACATAAATAATCCTTCACGAATGCCATTATTCCCTTGGATTAACCCTGTATATCAATCACAAGACACTTCTTGGAATCCTGGGAAAATTAAAACGTAGAAAGGGGTGAGCTCAGATGCTCAGTAAGGATAACAATACAATGGAACCATTCATAAATAATCATAAACATTTAAGGAAATGTATAACTAAAACAAAATCCTATTAAACTTTAACATCAGCATAATATGGAGTAAATAAAATTAAATATTTCCATTTACTTATTCACGAGGATATTCTACTAATCAAATAATCACATGAAATATCAATATCCACTTTCATAATAAAGGAAATGCATAATGACAAACGTTAATTTCTATGTCAAGGCCTCGTGCCAATACCTAAGGTATAACTGTAACTGGAACCCAAACCGGAGAGCCTCTGTAACCGGACTCCATCCTGGAGTGCCTCTATAACCGGACTCCAATCTAGAGTTCCTCTAATAACCAGACACCAACCCGGAGGGCCTCTAATAACCGGACACTAACCCACAGTTCCTCTAATAACTAAATACCAACCCGGATGGTCTGCTGTAACCGAACCCCAACCCGGAGGGCTTACTTTTACCTGTCCCCATCCTAGAACATAATAGTCCAACACATTCATCATAAGAAGAGGATGAAATGTAACATAAACATTCTTATTAAAACAAGCATATGAAATGCCAAAACATTAATCATAAACAATTAGTGGAATAAAAATAACACATTCATAGTCAAACATATCACAAAACAATAAATACAATATGGATGATTTGTTTCATAATAAATCAACTTCAAACAAGTGTAAAATTTATCAAAGGATGTTGACATAGATGAAATCAAAACTATTTGAGAGAAATATCTCTTTTTTTTAATCATTTAAAAGTAACATAATTATAAAAAAAATACATTGAAAATATTCATATAATCTTGTAATGGAAGATTCAAAGGTGTAATAATGGAAGAGAGTGACCATGCCTGCCGTATAAGTTAAAAACAATTCTTACCTTAGTTTTGTCAAAAAGGTCAAAAAGTAACTTGTTTGGAAAACGACAGAAAGATTCCTTTCAAAAACGTATATGGTCAAATAAGGGTATAAATGGCTTTAACCCATTGTATATTAAATAGTAAAAATGCTTTGAAATACATTTTTAAGAAACGTGGATGTGAATGATAAATAGGTCCCAGTATATAATTACATATAAACAACCTTGGATAATGAAGAGATTGTGAAATAAACCCATACCAATTTGATAACAAACGAAATATACACCCCATGAAAGAGGTATGATACAATTAATATGTTAATACACATAAATTAAAGTGTATTTCACAAAGGATACAATTATCTGAAGTACATACACCACAAAAAAGGTAATAGTGACAATATAGCATGAATCTCATGGGAATAAGGAGTGAGATGAAAACCCCTAACCTCGTTGTAGTCAATGAAGTCGTATGGAAAATAGTCAATAACCACAAAATGAATCATATAATATCATGAATATAAAGATGATCATGATAATAAATACCAAATGTCAGTACACAATACACCACATGCAATAAATAAGTGGTGAACAATGGAAATTTCAGGGAATTAAAAGTGAGATAAGAAACCCCTTACCAATTTGGTAACTTATGAAACATACAACCCATGAAAGAGGTGTCATATAAAGAATTTGTAACTACACATTAATTAAACTGTATTACACAAAGAATACAATTATGGGATGTAAATACACCACAAAAAAGGTAATAGTGGAAATATTGCTTGAATCTCATGGGAATAAGGAGTGATATGAAAACCCCTTACCTTGTACTTTTCCTTGATATAGTTTATGGTAACCTCCTTTAATTAGGGTAACCCACATTGGTTTGAACCAAAAAGGACTCTTGAAGTGCCTTATGCATAAGGTAAGGCTTATAAGAGGAGGTTAGGAAATTTGGGAGCTTAATTGGGTAGAGGTTGGATGAGCCAAAAGGATTGAGAGGTGTGAGGAATTGGTTAGAAGTGGTGTCCTTTTATAAGGGGGAGGAGGGGCTCTTTAGGAAAAACTTAATATTTTATTTTATAATAAATTTACATTCAGTTTCTAATGGATCTAAAGTGGATAATTCAAAGCCTATGGTGGGGATGGTTCGAATTCATTTCTACCAATATATTTTAGACCGGTTTGGATCATTATATTAACCTTATCCTTTAGATTAACCACTTGGTTAATTATTTTGACACTTACCATGTCACTTTGTATTTTTATATAATATAGTTAATAAACATTCTATATACCTCCAAGAGACCCCCAAGTGGTCCATTAATAATACAAATATCATGATACAAGTCCTTTGACTGAACCATAGATTTTTAAGAATTTAATATCAATTAGTAATATAATATTTGTTTTAAAAACACTTTTATGTCAATTTTGACACTATTTGGTATTTGGTTTTTGTGAAAATCATAACAACATGATTACTTCAAAAAAAGTTATTTAAATAAATCCTAACATGTAATCTTAACCTATAAAAATCGGGGAATTCATTAAAATTCTCAAATTATATTTATTGGGTATTTATAATACCAATTATTTTAATATTTCACTAATAAGGTAATTACTGCATCATCATTGTGTCATAAATAAATAAAATTATTTAATGTCTAAAAATTATAAATAAAATACCATTATGTAGGAAATAGTTTTAGATTATTATTGAATATATATATTCGAAAATATAACATATATAACCCTTTATAAAAAAATGTCTAAAAGATATAGGATTATGTCATTTTTGTATTTACTTTAACTTAATTAATATAAAGTGTCATTATCACTTACAAGTGGATCCATGGGGCCCCATAATCGACCAAACTATGACCATGGTCGGACATGTATAATCAAAAATGGTTAAGACACATTTTAGGGTAATTTATTATTATTATAATATTATTTTTTACCCTTATTTACTGGATTTACCCTTTTAACCATGGTAAATAAAATATTTACCGAAGTAATTATTCAAAATTTCTAAAAATAAAAGGTACCTATTTAAATAATTTGGACATCCTGATTCCAAATATGGAGTCCATTTTTGAAAATTCAAAACATAGATGTGGCAAAAATTAATTTAAAATTAATTCCTGATGTCAAAACAAAAAAACGTGTTTTTAAGAGGTAATAACTGTCAGAAGATTGACACTAGTTTATGTCCAGTTTAAATGTAAAATTATGTCCAATGACCAAAATTGTATGAAATGGTAAAAATATATTCTAAATATACTTTATAACCACTCAAATTCATAATTTATCTCTATTAATTATTTCGATTAAAAAAGTTGTTTTTAATAAAAATTTAGTCATTTTCACTATTCATCAAAATATAAAAGTTATCCGAAAAGTACCAAAATTTCATCCTAGGATAATTTTGATATTAAGAATCCAAAAATAATGTCCATTTTGAAAGACAAAATGTATAAAATTTCAAAAAGTGGGTATTACTATTCATAACGGCTAATTCGATTGGTTGTAGTGTGTTAGAATATAGAAGTTCTGTACAACACAAGCTACTCTATTATTCAAAGAGAAGCATACCTTGGAAGCTTAGGGAGTTACAAATCAAATCAAAAGGAATACCAAAAAGAATAGGTAAATATTTCATCACCACATTCAAGTTTTTTTCTTCTTCCACTAACTATTTCTTTATTGTTTCCATTATAACATAATTACTCTAGTATCTTATATATACTGTGATGTTATTATAAAAATGGTACAACCGTTTTCAATATTTAATCCATCCTATAAATGAAAAAGTCGAAAAACATGCATACATACTGATTACCATATCCACGTTGTGGGGTAGTTTGTTATTCAAACACTTAATCATTTGGATGAGTATAATAATAATTATAAATGAGGTAAATAATAAATATAACATTATACTGATTCTGTATATATTATATACTATCCAATATCATACAATTTGTTTTAAAAGGAATGATATTTTAGCTCGTGCATATGTACAAATTACCATCTCCACGAACGTGATGAGATTCATTCCCCATCGTATCCATTCAAGACTAATTTTCATTTGATGATTATAAAAATAATGTATAAATACAAAATATTATTATGGATATGAATCAAATACAACATATCCATATCAAACAAGGCTTACGTAACAAAACATATAAAATAAAACAAATCTATTAACACATGAAATGACGATAATACTAAAATATTATTAACAAGTAATATTAGAAGATCATATATGATATCATATTAATGTATATGGTAATTTTAATAATTTCTAAAAATTACTTCACTACAATATAATAGGTTCACCTAACCTCGACCAAATAAAAGTACAATGTAAGGGTTAATTTCATAATCTCTTTATTATCCGAGGATGTTTTTACGTAAGTATATAATGAGACCAATTTAGCATCCACATCCGTGTTTCTTAAAAATGGATTCCAAATTATCTTTACTATTTACGAGACTATGGGTTAAAGTCATTTATACCCTTGTTTGTCTTTTAATAAAATGTTTTAAATGGAATATTTCAATTGTTTTTCAAACAAGGTACCTTATGAATTTTTCAACAAAATTAACGTAATATTGTTTTCATAACTTATACGGTGAGAACAACTATTTTCTGCCGTTATAACATCGTCAAAGCTTCCCTTACAAGCATATAAGAATATTTTCAAAATAAATCTTTTATTTTATAATATTATTACTTTTAAATGATTTCAAATAGAATGAGATAATTCTCTAAAAATTGATTTGATTTAATCTATGTCAACATCCTTTGATGGATTGTACGCTTATTTGAAGTTGATTTATTATGATACAAAACATACATATTTTATTGAGGTTTTTTTGATATTTTTGATTGTGGATGTTTTATTTTTACACCATTCATGGATAATGGATAAATTATAGACATATCATATGCTAGTTTTAATACGAATGTTTATGTTTTGTTTAATCCTTTTCATATGAAGAATGCATTAGACATAGTAAGTGACGGGTGGAGCCCTCTATTGCTCCTCAATGCATATGTAGATCTAATGAGACAAAATAGTGTCTTAGAATAAGGCCATGAAAAAATGGTATTTATAGTTTTGGTACAAGGCCTTGACTATGTAGTTATGAAGTATGACATTATGAATTCTATCATTATGAAAGTTGTTATTGATATTGCATGTGATTATTTGACTAGTAGACAATCAATTTGAATAATTAAATGGTTTTATTTGAATTTATATTTTCTATATTATGTTGAATATCATGTTTAAACTCTATTTTTTAGTCTTACATTTCACTTAAATGATTATACTTATTTATGAATGTTTTTGCTATATTGTAATCCTTACTAAGCATCTGAGCTCACACCTTTCTATGTTTTATTTTTCCCAGGATGCGAAGAATTATATTATAATTAACCTTCAGGGATAGTCTAAAGGATATGTGTGTGGCATATGGAGTCTATGTTTTTTGTATTGATTCATTTTATAATGTAATGTAAATCTTATGAATGTATCTATTATTTCCAAGGCTACGAAAGTGATCGGTCTTTCGGGATTTTATCCCTTGGGATCAAGCCCATGTTATGTAATAATGCACCAACTCTTGGTAATTGGGGTCAGGGTGTTATATAATACATTGGCATTATATCACTTATGAATCAACTAACCATGTATATAGCAGTTATTGTAAATTATCATATTTTATTATTTCAAAAAAATTCATGTATTTTAGAAAATTAACAAAAATTCTCCCTAAACTTTTTTTGATGTGAGAATCAAAAAATGGACACTATTTCATAAAATTAATTTTCTAAATATCTGATGTTTAATATTTTTATAAAATCATTATTTACATAAAAATATATTTTTTTCTATTTAAAACTACATTTAAAATACATTAAAAAAATAATTATGGGATCATAAAATTAACCAAAATTCATAGATAAAAATATTTATATACAAACCCATTTTATGAATATTTATAAATTTATTATTTTAATATTTTAATTAATTATTTATCACTCACAAATATACGAATAAGTAATTAATATTTTACAAAATATTCTATGTCATTTCTAAGTTTCCTAAATTGTAATTATACTTTGATAGGTGAGGTTACAATTCATAAGGGTCATATTACATTTCCTAAAGCATACATTACAATTCATATGGTTATATTACTATTCATAAGGGTAGGTTACTATTCTTATGTGTAAGATATTATTCACCAAAAATTATTTTTGTTTTATCAGACCCAAAAAATCTCCTAGAACGCAACCATGTAAGTCAGAATTTTGAAATTCAAATCATAGTAATGGAAAAATTATGTTTATTGGCTCGGTTATAAAAAAGTGTTTTTATGTATATACTCATTATTTTAGGAATCTAATGTTAATTTTTTTTAATATCCTTGGGGTGTTACAAAAAGGGTTATATATGATGATTATAGTAGAAAATAAGAAATAAATTATAAGAATAAGAGGATAATCACATCAGGGAATTGAATTTTCCAATGGTTTTATCCTTTTAAATGAATGCCTTATGATAAATAATGGAGGAAAAATGGTTTTTTATGTGGGATAAGGTTATATGGGATAAAAGGTTATAGCTTGTAATATAAAATCTAATTTAAGTTTAACCTTTAAGTGTGTATTTGTTATTCATTTATAAGTCAAGAGAAATTTTTTTTGGGAGTAACCCTAAAATATTCAAAAATGTAATGTTAATTTTCAAGGATATATGGGAAAAAAGAATGAGGAGGGGAAAGTGATTGAGATTTTAAAATAAAACCAATCTCTATTTTTTAGAAAATCTTGATTTTTTATATCTTTTTCATTTAACATTTTATATTTTATCAAAATTTTCATTTACCTTGGTAATTAATTTTTATGTTTAGTTGAAAACATTAATGAAAATTAATTAAGATTTGAAAACATACCAAATATCATCATAATTATTTAAATTTTTAAAATCAATTTATCAAAAAAAACATTTATAGTATGAAAAGTAAATTTTAAAATAAACACTCCTAGTCAAGTAAAAATCGTTTTGAGAAAAATAAGTTTTTAGACATTAAATGTATATATATTATAAAATTATATTTCATAATTATTTTTATGATATAAATTGATTTATCATAAACAAAATAAAATATATGACTCTTTTATGTTCGTCCAAAACCAAATATCAACTTGAACATACTTGATGCAAAGAAAATAACAAAAATATTATTTATTAATGTAACATTTTATATAAGTCCTTCAAATTTTTTCTATATGTTATCCAAGTGAAAATATTGTTTTTAAATGAATAAGTTTATTTGTTAAATTTCTATTTGATCATATAGATAGTTTTATAAAATTATAGTTCATTATTTTATAATGATAATTTCTTATAAATTTCTTGTTTCTTGAAAAGCATATATTATGAAAGAAAAACCCAACCTAGTTAGATAAATATCAAAAACATATAATGTTATAATTCTAATATGGTGAATTAAAAAAATAAAGTTATTTTGAAAAATTTTAAGTTATAAAATTTTGCCTCTTAATGAATTCAATTGAATCTTTTAAGGTCAAATTTTGTAATAGATTCAAGAATCATAATTTTTATGCTATAGTATCACCTCAGGTATTAAATTATTCAAACCCCATAAATATTTTCACCCATGAAATTGGAATATATATTTGTTTTAGAACAATATGAATATTTATTTCTCATATCTTTATTGTTCTTAATGGTTCTATCTTCTAGTTTTTTATTTCTCTATAGGATATTTTATGTCCATGTTATGTGTATACTCAACACTTTATTTCATGTATCATGATTTTTAATAGTTATTCATTATAAAAAAGGTCATTATCTAACTCTATTTCCTCAAATTTGGTCATATGCATTCGATCCAGCATGTATTTCATCATTAATGAAACATATAAGTTGTTTTTAATTTTTAATGGTTGGGTGAAAAAATAATCGATAATATATAGATCAACTAATTATAGTATTTGAAAAGGACAATTATACATTGTGATAAAATTATTCTTTTTTCAAAATTTTACAAAAATCATCCATGGTAAATCCTTATAAAAATACATTATCCCCAATTTTAAATTCTTTTTATATTTTTTGATTATCAATAATTATTTTTCATCCACTCTAGAGTAGTTTAATATATTCAAGAATAATCAATAAAATAATCGTCCTATCATCCAGAATAATTGGCCTGAAAAACTTTATTTCTCGATATTATTCCCAATTTTTACCTTATGGAATCTCTTTCTATAAAATTATTTATACAGTTTCATATGGATCTCAAATTGAAGCTATTATTGTATTAAAATACCACCACAGGTAAAAACTAATTTCATATTCCTTTGAAGTCTATATAATAGGATATCAATTTTTATTCAAAATTAAAGACAGTCCATTCTGAATTCCCATAAATTTGGGTTTAATCATCTGTTCATAAATGTATATTAGTGAATAGATCCACTTGAAAGACCATTTCAAAATTTTAATGTGAACTGTGGGTTAGGATTAGATTAAATGGATAGTATTTCCCAATTAAGCCTTATTGTTTCATTGATATAGAGAATCAAATTATAATCAACGGGTATATATTCTCTTATAATTGAGTAATAATATGACATATTAAAATGATTAATGATTTCCTATATGGAATCATTCTTCCTAACAATCGTTGGAAGTATAGTTACAATTTCCATTGTAATATGTTCCCACTTCCATATTCGTATTGTTAAAGGATTCATGAATCTATTAGTATAGATTAATTCATAATTTAAGTATTTTCATAGTAATAAACTATGAAAATATTAGGAAACTTTACCGATCATACCATCCAACTTGAATTGTTCTCTTCAATCTATATTCATCATTGTCTTACAATAGTAGTGTAAAAATTTATCTATGTGCTATATCTTGTAGTTATTCTTAAACATTTGTATGAGTGGAATAAATAACATCATCATAAAAATTAAAAATCTATCACTATTGTTAAATAATATAAATTTAAATTTTTTTATATCTTTAATCATCCAATGTTGGTCCTCATTGTCCTTCTAGGACATTTATATATTTTCATTTAAGGATCGTTTAATAGTTTCTTGAAAAATTAATAACATATCTCTTTTCATTGTGTTCAAAAAATACAAATTTACCAAATATATATATATATAGGATCATTGTTATTGCTCATCGAGATTATAACTCTATGATCCCTCTTACTCAATGTACCAAACATCATATTTTCCTTCCCGGGGTGGTATTGTATCAAAATATCATAGTCCTTGAGTATTTTCAATAATCATATTACCTAATATTGATATCTTTCGGATATAATATAGAAATAACTCTCTTATTGTCCATATATATATCAAATCCTCTACCATACTGTATATTTCTCTACATTTTCAAAGTAATTTTAATATATTCTATCTCATGGTAATGTGTTGGATAGTTATATTCATTGATTTTTAGTTTCTGCATTATATATAATAACTATATAATTCTAAAAATGGGTACACACAATTTATATATATTATAGATCACTATATATTAAAATTCACTACGTTTCCTAATGGTAAATATAATATTGGTACATTTACCAATTTTATATTTATCACTTAATGGAATTCATCTGATTCCATTGACCCCAAGAATTTAACCACATTATGTGTTTACCTGGTCAATGGGTTGGCCAATCTAGAAAAACATGAAAAAACTAATGATACTTCCGTTTCTGACGCTTTCTCTGGGGCGCGTGCATCCGTCTGTGGGGAGGACGCGCTGCTTGTTACCCCGCATTCCCACTTTCCAAAGGCGGGCGGCATCCGTTCCTTATTCAGGGACGTATGCTCCTTGATCGAAACCGGGATGATGGGATGTCGGTTCTTCCTTCCGTGGATTCCTCCTTGGATCTCATTACCTAGTCTGGGTCTCCCTCATAGATTTATGATGGGTTCGTGAAGCTCATTCCTGGTTCCATATCTACATGGACACCAGTTAATTATGCTGCTTCCGTCAAGACGCTCAAAGGGGTCTTGTCGGGGCAGCAACCTTCAGTGAGGTGAATGGTCACTTTGGGGAGTCGTTGGTATGTCTGTCTTCGGTCCCTCATCATAGGGCTTCTAGAGGGCGCAGAAGCCCGAGGCATCCCACATCGAACTCGGGGAATGTGTACCATCTGAAGCTTTCCTTAGCTTCCCATCTTTAACACGGGGTATGCCGTGAGTTTAACGTCTTGCGTAGACGGATCGGGTTGAAGGGTCCCTAGGGGGGAACACCGATGATGGGGCCAACACGTGGGCGGCTTCCCAGATGCCATGGAGTGGGATGGGGTGGCAAGATCTCCTCAAGATGTGGCGGCCCGGGTAAGGATCAGGATGGATGGTGGAGTGAGACATGGGGCTTACGTTCTGAGACGGCCCAAGAGGGGGAGTAAAATTTAACGTCATGCGGGACAAGATACAATTTAACGTCATGCGGGATGGGATACAGTTTCACATCATGCGGGATGAGAGGTTCGGGGCATACACTCTGAGGTGGCCCATGGTGGTCAGGGAAATGACATGGAGAGGTCGGGACGACCGGGTGATGGGCTTGAACCTCGCAGAGGCTTCCTAGGTACCGTGCGTTAGCACAGTTCAAAGTCCACGTAGTTCACTGGGATGGGGCTTATGCTCTGGGGCAGCCCATAAGAGGGTGTCATGGTGGATGCGCGCTCTAAGCCCACGTGAGTCATGCTCGGTGTGGGAAACAAGTGGTAGCAGGGAACAGATGATCACGTCGCGAAGGGTTCATCCGTGAGAAGCGGAATGGGGCTTACAAGTTGAGTGGCCCAAAGAGGAAATAGGGGCTTACGCGTGGATAGCGGCCCTTGATGACGGGTCTTACTCCAGGGTGGAGGCCCGTGGTGAGACAAAGCAGAGTGGGAAAAGGACTCAACTGGCCTTGACAGGGGGGAAGTACAGAGATGCATGGGTGCAATCATCTGTAAGAAAGGTTAGGTGCTTACGCTCTGAGGTGGCCCTTCACCCACGGACAAATGCCGCTCCGACAAGGAGGATCTCATTCCATGTGAGGAAGAGTCCATTCCCGTGGAGACGAGTGGGCGTAAAAAAATGTCCGAGCTGGGGGGACCCTGCGTTTGAAGCACGGGGTTGGACCACAGTTTAACATCTTGTGTTAAGGATGAGGTGCTTAGCAGTTTAACGTCATGCAGCTTGGACGAGGTGGGTTTTCTCTACACCCCTACGGCTTACATTCCCAACACCCTCTACCCCTTGTGAGATGGAAGGAATCAGCAAGGCCATTGCGAAGGGAGGCCATAGGGCGAACCACAAGGGGGTCCACGTTAGTGTGGCTATGCGAACAAGCAATAGACGTTAGCGTGCCTATGCAGAGAAGCATAAGGAAAAGCAACACAGCGGGAAACATGGCCCAAGGGACCTTGAGGTTACTTCCCACGAGCCTGGAAGGCCGTACGGGAAAACAACGCATGGCGCGCATGCCCGGCAGGGGAGATATTAGGTTTCGGTGTAGGGGGCAGCCATGGGGCGTCAAGGTGAAGGGTCCTGGGCTTTGCATGCAAAAGGGATGGTTTGCGCGCCAAACACTTGGACATCGCGCAATTGGAGAAAGGAAATTGCGCGCGGAGAGGGAACTACGCGCAGGGTTTTGCGCGCACGGCAGGGTTTTGCGCGCACGGAAGGGTTTTGCGCGCACGAGACACGGATTGAGCGCAAAGGCTGGAACCCTAGGGAGGGGGCAAATTCACTGAAGCCGGTGGAGTTGCGCGTAAATGCGAACTCCGGGGCAAGTTTGCGCAAAATGAGGGATTACCTGGAAGTCATCTTGCGTGCGAGGGGAGCCGAATTGTGCGCACGAGAGTCACTTCGGATTCCTCATCCCCCAAACCGTTGGGGGTCCCCTTCTATTTGTAGGCAACCTTCGGTACGGAATCCAGGCGGCGCGCGAAATGTTTGCGCGACAAGGGCGGCGGCATGAAATTATCAACCGCGTGGGATGCGGGCGCGAAATTATTTCGCGCCAGTGCCAGAACTTTTCCCGCATCCCAGGTTTCCTTTTGCGCAGGACATTTCTTCCGCGCACTTCACCCAATATTTTGCGCACCACTAATCGGGCCTCCGGATCGGGCCTCTGATTCCAATTATGACTTCGCTTCATCATTTTGAAACTTCCTTCGAGAGTTACAGACTTTTTTCGGTGTCAACAAATGCCCCCCCATGGAATTAGATCGGCGAGAGGTCTCAACGATCGGATTCCAAGGGAAACGCCAAAACACCGAAATGTTGTGTCCCCTAGTCATGTTGCGCGCAAAATTCCGATGGGGCACGCAAAAACTACGGACGCGCGCGGAATCCTCTCTCTGTGCAGCGCGGAACCCTGGCCTCACCTATAAAAAGGGGTTCTGGGTCCCAAATCCGTACCTCCACTTTTTCCGCACGATAAGCTCATCGCTCTCGTGCGCGAAATCGCTTTCACGGTTGTGCGTGAAAACGCTCTGGCAGCGCGGAATTCCATACGAAATTCGGTCGTGATTTCGCACCTTTTTGGGATTTTCCACACTTCGCGTGCCGATTGCACGCTCATCTCTAGGATTTCGTGCAACTCATTTAGATTTCACACAGAACTCTCCGATTCCGCGCACTACATCCTGGTTTCGCCCAACTCCCAAAAGATTCGAGATGGCTGCAAACAGAGTTGATGAGGGGGAAGCCTCTGCTCGTAGGATAGAAATTGTGGCAAACGAGGAGGTTTATAGTGCCAAGGTGATTGTCTCCAACAATCTTACATTGTTCAATCTGCTGACTCTGGCCCAGAAGACGTATCCATTGTCAGACAACCTCCTGCTCTGGAATTTTGGCTTCCTGGAAGAGGTGCCCCTACTGGGCTTCGAAGTGGACATGCCGTGGTCTTGGGTGACCCTGGAGGACGAACATCCTCACTACAAAATCACCAACTATGGCCATCCTTCTAGGGAAACTAGACATATGGATTTATATGTCCTAAACCCGAGAAATAGGACCATTACAGGGGACGAGCCTGTGGCAGAGGATTCTCCGACCCTCTACGCGAGAACGTTCCGTCAGAGCATCATGGATGACACGAAGAGCTGCCTGAAGGACTGGGACCTACGGTTCGGGGGAAACTTCACCAATGAATGGGCCTGGGCGTTCTGGGTTCGCCATACCTGCGACCAGTTCGGGGAATAACTGCGGTATATCGGCCTGTTCGTGGTGGTATGGACATCGCAATTCCATTTCCACCGCCAGCCTGAACTCGGACCGGAGTTATTCACCCGGTGGTCTCCGGACACCAACACGTTCCGCATTCATCATGGGGAAGTCGGCATCGGTCTCTGGGACGTTCACTGCATCAGAGGTATCCCATTGGAGGGTTACCAATACGACGAGTTCGTTCCTCTAAAGAACACCTGGGGAGACAGGTCGCGGACGCCTATGCTGACGCAGCACCTGTTTGAGCTGGCCAAAGAGAGGTTGGGGGTCAAGGACTTCTTGAAGGAAATCGCCTACAAGGGCTGGTTCAGCCTATTCCTTGAGAAGGATCTGGCCGTTAAGATGCCAAGATGGGGAAAACGGTGCCCAACCGCGGCTTAGAGGAGCAAGGACGGGTCATACTGGAGGAACCTGGAGGTAGGGCAATACCAATCATGGGGATACCCCGTCATTGAGGCCTAGGACCTGAACATTTGGTATGCCGAGTTCCTTGCTGCCTTCCTGAGCGGGTGGCTCCTACCGGTGCGGGACGCGAGGATGGGCGTCCGTCCAGCAACATTGGTGATGGCGGGCTCCATGGCCGCCAACAATCAGTTCAACTTGGGCATCCCAGTACTGGCCAAGATGTATACCATTCTGGGGCGCATCTAATGAGGGGGGTCACCTAGGATAGTTTGTGGTCCCTTCCAGATCCTCCATGGCTGGGTGGCGGCTCATCTCGGTGGGTATACTTTCCCAAACACCGTCCGTCCTCCGGGAAAGGGTCTGCAACTGTCCTTGATAAATATCACAGGGGTGGCGCCAATGACGCTCAATGTGGAGGGCATGAGGGGCTGCATCGGCAACCATGAAATCTTCAACTTCAGCCCGTTCCCCACCCCGGTGGGCCAGCTGGTGGACAACGTTCGAGGCTCTCTGGAACAGTAGGAGTACTTCCAGAGAAATTGGGGTGGGGTGCTCGTGGCTCGGATCGACCGGAAGGTGATATGAGATCCTTATGAGCCATCCCGATTCGCAAGGCAGTTCGGGTGCCTCCAATGAATGCCAAAGTAGGTATTCACGGCTGTCTGGCTGGAGAAGAATCCATGCGTCCTGCGCCAGATGTGGTTGATGTTTACCACTTTCGGCTCTGGCGACGTAGTTACCCTTCCTCCAACCGGGGTCTATGCCAGCCTAGAAACCAAATACGCCGAACACTGGACCATTGCGTACCCTAAGGGGATATTACACAAGCACGTCCAACAACTCGAGGTCACTCGCGCGGAAACCAGGAGACGGGAAAGAAGGCATGGTGCCATCAGAATGGGGGAACCAAGGGAACGTCAGGTAGCGAGGCCTGCGCAGGCCGGGACTTCGGCAGCGGGGACATCACATGGTGCTGCCACGTCATCGTTACTTACAGGGGGGTCACATGAGGCGGTCAGGGAACTGCCCAGGAAGCAGATAAGATATCTACTCGAACCTTCCCATGACGGAATTCTCCCGGCACTGTGGTCGGCTTGGATGACCCTACGGTAATCACTGAGCGTCGAAGCCATCTGGAAGAAGATAATGCAAAACGGGATCCAACTGCCAGAGGTCGGGCTCGTTCGAATTACTGACCGAGTAAACTTCCATCGACGACATGCTTATCTAATGGCCATGGATGAATACGCATGCCAAAGGGGGCGGCGTGTGGAGCCACCATTCCTAGTGAAAGTGATGCTTGGCCAGGAGCATGTTCCGAAAGCGATGCCTCCAGGAGAAGGAAACAGTGACGAGGAGCCCGAGGGGGAGGAGGAAACCGGAGAGGAAGAAGGCGAGGGAGAAGATGAAGAAGAAGAGCCCGAAGGTGAGGGGTCTCAAGGGGCAATATACCAAGGGAGTCTCCGAGAGAGCAGCGAGATTGCCGAATCTGATCTCGACATAACGGAGATTCTGGAGGTTTGCCTCTGTCTTCATTAATTTCCCTTATTCATCCATTCTCCTTTACAACTTCTAACTCACTTCCCCATCCTACTCAGGAGAAGTTGAGTGTTGGACGGGCATCCCCGCCAGAGGAGGGAGGAGAGGAACTAGTGTGACATGATGGGGATCTAACACCCATCATTGAATTAACAAGCGCATAGGGGTATCCCCTTACGGCGGCTCCTGCAGCGGCCAAAACACTGGGGATCGATGCTCTGGATTACTGTACGTCTCACGCTTCACTTTTGGTGCTTGGTGTCAAAAGATCCCGTCTGACCAGCGTATGACTTGCGCAGTGATCTCAACACTATAGGCACATCAGGCTGCGGAGCCCGGGCCATCTGTGAGTGGACCAGCGGCAGACATACCACCTCATTCAGAATATGCTCTCTGTACAGAGTCGACCTCGACAATTGATGAACAGGGGGCGGCAGACACCAGCGACGCTGTTCCCGAGACGAGGTCGGAAGCTGGTGGAGGCATCGTTGCTGCTGGGGCCAGAGAAGAAGGTCGCCCGGACGTCGAGGATTCCATTCCTCACGAAGGCATCCCTGTGGCAGATCCTGCTGCCGATCTGCTGGCTGCCTTCCCCATATACTGACCCGTTGACCCCGAGGAGATAGATTACTCAGACTTAGAGGCAGCCTAGGAGAGCCGGATGACACATCGCGAGGTGTGGAAGTCTATCCAGTGCTTCCTCAGACAGCCCAAGTCGGATTGGCTGAGGCAGATGGGATCACATCAGACCTAGCTACGCTTCCTGTGTGCCGGAGTGGCTGACACTAAACGTCTTCATCTGAGGGTCCGTGATTACATGGAAGAGAAGATATGCGAGAGCAGTCGGCGCACCAACATTTCCCAGGGCCGGGAAGGATCGGCGAGCGCTTAAGCGCTGTTGAGGGAGGAGCCGGAAATCCGGCACCTTGAAGGGAAGGTGGAAGATAAGGAGGCCTTCATCGCAACATTCTCTGAGCTTGTGGAGCAACTGATGACCCAGCTGGCTGATGCACAGGAACAACTGGTGGAGGCAAGTCACCAGATGACCTTACATCAACCCGAGCGGGCGTAGGCACAAGCTAGGGCTAGCGAGCTAAGCTCTGTGGTGGTCGATGAGGAGAGAGTTTTCAAAGAGCGAGAATCGGCCCTGGAGGCTACCAACCAGAGGGTAGCAGCGCTGGAAAGATCGCTTCAGCATGCTGATCCCGAAGGGCTTTGTTTTTGCGATCTCATGAACTTTCTGCTTGTACTTCTCATCGTCTCAATCCAATATATGGCCAAATCCACTCATTTGAGCTCTTGGATTAATGTTCTCAACCATAGTTTCGAAACGAATAATAACTCATCCCAAGACTCCTGTGGGTGGTGCCCAATGCGAGAAGCAGAAGATGCTCATACGATCATTTCGTTCAACTGTGGGGCATTGACAAAGCTTCAGGCATCCAAAATCAGGCCTGGACTTCTGAGGAGACCCCGAGCCAATTGATGTGTCGACTCCTCAATGTGCTCTAACACACGAGCGGGGCGATGCTAGGGGCATCGAAATCCATCCAAACACAGGGGGATGGAGAGGTAGGGTGAATCACACTGCCCAAATTCAGAACCCAATGGGGCGCAACCATGGAAAATACCTATGAACCGTGCTGGAAACACATCATCCATATCATGTTGTCCTTGAATGGGGACAATAAATGAGGGCTGACCGCTAACCATGTTCACAACACAGGGCCTAAATCAAATATCGTCAGTCAGTTTTCCAGATAGTTGGCCTAGGACAATAGGCGGACCATTGGTCTGTCATCCATACTGTTAGGGGGTCCCATAAAACATGACCAGTCCTCTAGAACGTTGGCCCAGGATAGTAGGCAGACCATAGGTCTAGCATCCATACTATTAGGGGGTCCCTTCGGACATGACCAGTACTCCGGAACGTTGTCCCAGGATAGTAGGCGGACTATAGGTCGAGCATCCATACTATTATGGGGTCCCATCAGACAGGAAAGGAAATGAAGATCCAAATAAGGGGGGACGCAAATCGTGGGAGGTGGAGTGGTGGTTTTTTCGAACAGAGTCTAACACTCCCGATATTGCGCCACCATGGCGAAGGTGCTTTAGGCGGACATACTGACCTGATCACAGGTCATCCCAATTTCCAGTCAGGACCACTTTAGCAAGAGAACTATCACTTCCCATTATTACCATGGGGCATCCCAAACCTTCTCGTGGTAGATGCCCCGATTACAGCACTTCCCATGAAATCGGGCCGACGGGCTGACAATAAGGAAGGACGGGGTTAAGTAATCCCTAGGGCTGGACCCAAGACAAAATGTTCGGGCAGTCCTACATATCTCATTATGATGAGAATCAAGCAACAAGTAGTTCTTGAAGCACATTTTAACGTCATGTTGGACGAAATACAGTTTAATGTCATGTTGGACGAAATACAGTTTAACATCATGTTGGATAGAATATGGATCTTAATTTTAGGTCTTAGATCTTGGAATGGGAATGGGAAGGGGTAGAAATGGACACATGGCAAGGCGGTTACAAAAACCGACGTGAATGAGGACCTATGCCCTACTTACCATGTGATCTCTGGGGAAATGCTCGTGTCGAGGGACCAAACACGAAGGTTGGCTGGGCCCACGGGGAAGTGCCTCAGGTGCTCCTATGTATCTCATAAAGATGATAATCAAGCCACACGTAGTTCTGGAATGTGACATGGTAAGATACCAGTGACAGGGGAAAAGGGGAGTGCGGGCGTATCCCTTGCACTAAAAGAAGTTGAATTTGATAAATCTTGTTTGTCCTTTAAGGTGAGTGGTTTTTTTTTGTGAAGCGACATGACTAGAGTAGTAGGCTGTGGTTTCACCACAAGCATCAAGCCTTGATAGGCGTTGACAAATGGCATGGAACACGAACAATACCCAACGTGATGTCCTCTACAACGAGGTCATCACAATGCAGTGCCGTTTTTCGTCTTGCGGCCAGGATGATAATGTCACAGTTTAGGGTTGTGTGATAGGACCAGCAACATAGTTTAAGGTCGTCTGGTTTGGACCAGATCATAGTTTATGGTCTTATGGTTTGGACCGACACACAATTTAAGGTCGTTTGGATTGGACTAGCACACTGTTTAAGGTCGTATGGTTTGGACTGACAATACAGTTTAAGGTCATATGGTTTGGACCGAAAACACAATTTAAGGTCGTATGGTTTGGACCGGCCCACAGTTTAAGGTCATATGGTTTGGGCCGACACACATTTTAAGGTCGTATGGATTGGACCGGCACACAGTTTAAGGTCATATGGTTTCGACCGGCACACAGATTAAGGTCGTATGGTTTGGACAAACCGAGAGAGGAGCCTCAGGCCAAAGGGGCCTACGAGGGTTCAAAAATCAGGGGGTGCAGGAGATTCTAGAACCCGGCTATGCTGGGCCCGAAACGCAATGTCTGGGGGACTCCTCGTTCCACATGGGGATGAGGGTCAAGCTACACGCAACCCGTATAGAAGAGACCCAAGCACATACTCTAGCGCTTAGATCACAGGAGCCCCGAGAGACACTGTTACGCAGCTCGGTCTATCTGATGTGCGGGGGTGTACTGAGGGTTAGTATAACGAGTGTCGAGATTAAACCTTGACACAGTGGGGTGGAACATGACATGAACCATGCCACCAACATTCAGGGCCCAGGGAAGCCGACGTGACGACTGAGGATTACCGCAGATCATGTTCGCAACGCAGCATCCTGTCGTTTTAGCCATGGGGACAAAAAAATGAGCATTAACTACTAACCATGTTCGCAACATGGGATTCATATCAATTTGTTGTCTAAAACCCTCAGGGTCGTTGGCCCATGACGGTATGAGTGCCCTTGGGCGTTGTATCGAGGCCGTTCTTGGGGGTCCCTCCGGGTGTGAAGGATGACGGGGGCCTGAATGAAGGGGAACACGAAGCTTGGAAAGTGGATGGAACTTGCCTACGTCGAATCTGGAACTCCAAGTCCTAGACCAGAGTACCCCGAGCACATCAGCAGACCACTGGAAAGGGTCAGAGGACTCAGTCCGACAGCGTCCAAAAGATGGAGGATCCCCGGGAAAAAGAGGGGGCGTAATAACAAACACTCTGGGAACCAGGATATCATGGGATCTCCTAAGTTATGTGGATGGACCTAAAATATAGGTGTTCAGGCGGTCCTATTTATCCCATAAGGATGGGAATCAATCCATACGTTGTTCTCGAAAGCATCTTTAAATTCCATTGGATAGAGGAGGGCTAAATCCTGAGGACATGGTGCGTGTGGTGAAGCTATTGCAAACCCGATGTGAATGGGGACATAATCGCACACCACTCCACGTGATCCTGTGGTCAAGGTCCCAAAGGTGAAACAGACGCGACAACGGACCTCAAGCTGGACCCAAAGACGAAAGGTATGGGCGTTCCTATATACCCCATTAGGAAGGGAATCAAGCTAGACGTAGTTCTGGAAATACAGTTTAACATCATGTTGGAAGAAATATGGATCTTAGTTTTAGGTCTTAGAGATCGTACCAAGATGATCTTTGTTTTAGGTCTTAGAACTCAGACCAAAATGATATTAGTTTTATGTCTTCGAACTTGGACCAAGAGGAAAGGGCGGAGTTTGGTAACTCCTTGGGCTAGACCCGAAACAAAACATCCGGGCGTTCCTACGTATCCCATTAGGATGGGAATCAAGCTAGATGTAGTTCTGGAAATACAGTTTAACGTCATGTTGGACGAAATACGGATCTTAGTTTTAGGTCTTAGAACTCAGACCATGAAAAGGGAAGAACCAAAAGAGGAACTTAGTTTTAGGTATTAGAGCTTGGACCATGGAGCCCAGATGTAGGGAAGAGTGTAGTTTAAGGTCGTGCTAGACCATACAGTTTAAGGTCATGCAGGACCATACAGTTTAAGGTCATGCAGGACCATACAGTTTAAGGAAATATAGGACCATTTAGTTTAAGGTCCTACAGGACCATACAGTTTATGGTCATGCGGGATCATATAGTTTAAGGTCATACAGGACCATATAGTTTAGTGTCATTCAGGACCATACTATTTACGGTCATGCATGACCATACAGTTTAAGGTCATGAAGGACCATACAGTTTAAGGTCATGCAGGACCATATAGTTTATGTTCATGCAGGACCATACAGTTTAAGGTCATGCAGGACCATACAGTTTAAGGTCATATAGGACCATACTGGCTAGGAAAAGTACTTCTTGAGGAACTTGGCGTTGGTGGGAGGAGTGATACGCTCACCATCCATAGTCACCATGGAATACGCGCCATTGGGATAGACCTTGTGGACAATAAAAGGCCCCTCCCACTTGGGCTCCAACTTGGGTGGTTTCCTGCCGGGAATCATTGGTGCTCTGAGAGACAACACTATTCACCTTGCAGGAAGGAGCAGAGGCAAACCTTCTTATCGAAAGCTTGATCCATCCTGCACTGATGCCTTTCCATGTTATGTAATGCGCAAAGCCTACTTCAGTCCAGCGCTTCCAATTTAGCTAGACGGATCTCGGAAACTTTATTCGGCGCTTGCTGGTCGTAGACCGCCGTGCACAATGAGGGCAGCTGGACCTCGATGGGAAGGACGTCCTTAGCTCCGTATACCAGGGAATATGGAGTCACCTGGGTGGAATTGTGAGTCGTCGTCCAATAAGCCCAGAGGGCGTTGGGGAGCCTGTCCGACAAACTTTTCTTGTTCTGACCAACCATTTTTTGCAGAATGTTAGAGTGGGTTTTGTTAAACGCCTCAATCTATCCATTCGCCTGCGCATGATAGCAGGAGGTGTGGTTAGAGCGAATGTTATACATAGCGTACAATCTTTTCAGCTCGGCCAGTTGGATGTTGGTTCCGTTATCCGTGAGGATAGTGTGAGGTATTACAAACCATTGGATGATATTGGAGCTCACTAATTCGGCGATAAAACCAGCCTTGACTTCCCTGAGCGGGGATGCCTCTGCCCACTTTGAGAAGAAATCTCTAGCGGTCAAGATGAATCGGCACTGGCGGGTCGTCGCCGGTAGGTAAGGCCCTACGACATCCCACCCTCAGACTGTAAAGGGCCAAGAATACTTAGTAGTATGGAGAGGATCCAGTGGCTGATGCACAAAGTTAGCATAAAATCCGAACGCATGACCCCTCATGGCGTACTCGATGAAGTGATGGATCATGGAGGGCTAGAACTATCCCAGCTTCCGAATCTGGTGGGACAACTTCGACCCGGCCTGGTGGGCGCCACAGGAACCAGCGTGCACATCCTGCAGGACCTGTGGGATCTCAACTCCTTGAAGACAATGGATGATAACACCATCAATCCCTCGCCTGTAAAGGAGATGATCACAGTTGGGTCCGCTTTGAAGGGTGAACTGCGGCGCGCGGTGCCGGATTCGTTCTTGCTCTGCTCGGTCCATCGGAAGAATGTCATGTCGGAGATATTCAACTAAGGGTTTCCTCTAGTCAGGAACTGTCTCGATCACCATGCCTAAAGCCCCGGGGGGTCCTGACGTTTTGGTACTTGCAGTGAGATGGTTCACTCGCGGGCCACGATCTCCCTATGAGATAACAGGAGTAATGACTCACTAGTGCACCACATGGATGATTAGGTCATCCTGTTCGTGCTCCGCGAGTGATGCGGCCAGGCTGGCCAAAGCATCTGCATGACTGTTCTATGACCGGGGAATGTGAATGACATCTGGTCGGGAGGGGAACATAGCCATTAGATGGAGGGTGCACTCCAGCAACGACATGAGTTCTGGTTTCCTGACAGCATAGTAACCGTTAACCTGCTTGATGAAGAGCTCAGAGTCCCCTTTTACATACAAATGGGGTCCGTTAAACTCCAGATCCAACTCGAGACCAGTGATGAGGGCATGATATTCTGCCTCATTATTGGTGCAGCCTTCTGACAACAAGAAAGAATATGGCAGAACGGCTTGCTCCAGGGTGATGAAGACGATACCCAGACCCACTCTGTTAAGACTAGGATCATTGAGACATCTACCGGTAGGGCTTCGGGAGGCTCCTTCAACGTGCATCTGCTAGCTTGGGGTGGCGTGATCGACTGAGAGGATTGCCTCATCAGGAAAGCCCAAATCCAGTGGCTGGTCCGCAGAGGTTGGGTGGGCAGCGATGAAGTCTGCCGACGCCTATCCTTTATGGCCTTCTGAGGTACGAACCTAATGTCGAACTGCTAGAGGATCACCGTCCAGCGTTCCAATCAGCCGGTTAACATAGGCCAGCTCAGGATGTATTTCAAATGGTCTATCCGCGAGACCATCTGTACCTCGTGGTGCTGCAAGTAGTGCCGCAATTTCTGTATGGCGGATACGAGCGCCAGGCAGCTCTTCTCATGGGAGAATATCTAATTTCCGCATCTAAGAGCATGCGGTTGTGGTAGTAGAGGCTATTCACTATTCCCTCATTGTTCTTCTGGGTGAGAAGGGCACTGAGGGATCGCTCCAGGGCAGTCATGTAAAGGACTAGCGGCTTTACGGGAACGGGTGGCATCAGGACAGGAGGTTGAAGCAGATACTTCTTGATTTCCTCAAAAGCGGTCAGACACTCTTCATCGCACCCATAGGCGGTGCCTTTCTTCATGAGCCGGGAGAAGGGCTTACACTTGCTGGCCAGATTCGCAATGAATCGGCGTATATAGGCTAAGTGGCCTTGGAGGCCTTGAAGCTCCCGAATATTACTCAGGGGAGGCATCTGACTGATTGACTTGATCTTCTCAGGGTCGATCTCGATACCTCGATACCTAACAATGAAGCCAAGAAACTTTCCGGAGGTGACCCCGAAGGCACACTTCAATGGGTTCATCTTCAAGTGGCGAGAACGGAGGAAACTGAACACTTTCTCAAAGTCTTTGAGATGGTCCCAATGCTGATGATATTTAACAACCAGGTCATCTACGTAGCACTCCACTAGTGTCCCGAGGAACGGCTTGAATATGCGGTGCATAGCCCGTAGATAGGTGGCATCCGCATTATTTAGGTCGAAGGGAATAACCCGGTATCAGAAAGTGCCCTGGGGGGCCCTGAAGGTAGTTAACTCTTCATCCTCGGGGGCCATCCGGATCTGGTTGTACCCGGAGTACCCATCCTTGAAGGAGAGGGATTGGAACCCGGCCATTTCATCGATCAACAGCTCTGTCACGGGAAGGGGAAAGTCATCATTTGGATAGTGGCGATTAAGATCACGTAAGTCGATGCAGACCCTGATCTGCCCATTCCTTTTCCTGATGGACACAATGTTGGCTAGATACCTGTGGTACTAGACTTCCTTGACAAAGTTGGCCTTAATGAGCTTATCAACTTCGGCCTCAACCATGGCACCATGAAAGGGGTGCTTTTTCCTTGGAGGCTGCTTGAACCCGCGATGGTTTGCTGGGAGGCCAAGGTGGTGGACGGATACCTAGGGATCTAGTCCCGACATCTCGTCATAACTCCGCGCAAACACCTCACGGTGCTATCTGAGGAAGTCTATGTACCGTTGTCGTTCCTCGGGAGGCATAGCGGTGCTGACCAAGGTGGGTCTCGGGTCTGCCTCACTACCGAGGTTCACCTGTACTAGCTCATCGACCATGGTGGAGACGCCCTCCTCAAAGGTAGGAGGAGCATCTTCCATGTATTCTTCTCTGCCTGAGGAAGGATCATCCACGGGGGGAGCCGTTTCGGGGCTGCTCGACCCTGATGGGGAGCTGGCACCGGCTTTGGCGGCAGAGGTCGTCATGATGGGAGACTCATGCACCGCAGAGATCATGGCGACGAAGGTGGTTGATCCAATCCCATCCGGCCTTAGGCCATAGGGGCGCCGCATTATGACATCAAAGCATTGGTGACGTGTTGGCTTGAGCCGGTCGATTCCGGTTTGGCGAAACAGACACTTATGACGTACTGATGTTGCCATGAGCCTAACGTCCCGATATCGTACAGGGGTAGGAGGCTCGGGGATCACCTGAGCCTGGATGGTATAAGAGTATGAGGTGATTTCCTGTCATCACTTAGACCCAGAAATATGGCTCCCTCTGGTACCAGAGACAACAAATCACTCTCCCATATCGGGAGTCATGGCCTCCAACCGATGGATTGGGAAGACATATGCATCATCCAAACCTACCCAGGGATCACTCGCGATAGTGGCGGGCTCAACATCACCTTACAGGATTTTATTGTCATTGTTCTTGTAATACTCAGCATCCAGGTAACGAGATTCACAAGAGGCAAACGAAGACACATCTCCTTGGAGCACAACCAATAGACCCTTAAGGGAGTATTTGAGGCACTGATGGTATGATGAGGGAACTGCTGCGTGAAGATGGATCCACGACCTTCCCATCAATGTGTTGTAGGCAGTGTCCTGAGAGACATCCATGAATTCATTATTGGCAATTAAGCTTCCGAATGGTGTCATCAGACGAATCTTGCCGAGTGGAGTTTTCTCGGTCCTGTCATACCCCTGGATCCTGAGGTCGGAGGGAGTTCAATCATCCTCAGACAACAACAGTTTTCGTAGTGTCCGATTTGGGATCAAGTTAATCCCAGAACCCGTGTCGATATGATAGCGACGGACTTCCACGCCATTGAACTGGCCAATGATGTACAACAGGAGGATGTGCCCCTGTATGGGAAGGTCTTCATCTTCACCGGAAAATGAGATAACTGCCCGACATTCGACGTCCTCAATCACCTCGGTGTGGAAGGCTTCTGCGGCTGCTACCTCCGTCTCAAACTGAAGGGGGCTCCTTAGAGACTCAGCGAGAACCTCACGCATTTCAGACGACAAGCGAAGGGCCTCAAGGATGGAAAGCCTTGCCGGAATGGTGGCCAGATGCATTAGGACAACATACATTCACGCCAAACGTGAGAATCTGCTTACTGGAGGTCGCTCTGCGATTGGGGGAATGACGGGCCCTGCTGGCGGGACCGGTGACTGGTTTGTACTAGGCACGTCCCGCTGTTCACAAGCTGATGCCCGGGAGGTGGCTGTCATGCTAGGACCGGAAGGCCGTAGTCGGCCAGTGGCAGGGGTGGGATGGTTGTGATGCGGGAAAAGCAGTTCCGCCCAATCCAACAATACAAACGGTGGTGGAAGCGATCCTGTTGTCACCGGGTGAGGGAGCCGCGAGTGCTGCTCTCTGTACCGGGCCTGCTTCCTGGTCTCGGTAGCATGCACGACCTAACTGTAGGTGATGACTGTCGTGCCCGACGATTCACATAGCCACGGCTCCGTCGACGTTGGCGACGGCTGGGGACATTGGGGAGGTCCACCTGGCTCTCCTCATCATCGGGAGCCCAAAAGGGATTTACCAACTCTATGGTGTTAACCAAAGCGTACCCCATGCTTTCGGGGAGGTCCACCTGGTTCTCCAGATCTTCGGGAGCCAAAAATGGATTTACCAACTCTACGGTGTTATCCAAAGTGTACCCCGGGCTTTCGGGGAGGTCCACCTGGCGCTTCTCATCGTCAGGAGCCAAAAAGGGATTTACCAACTGTACGGTGTTATCCAAAGCTTACCCCGGGCTTTCGGGGAGGTTGACCTAGCGCTCATCATCGTTAGGAGCCAAAAAGGGATTTACCAACTATACGGTGTTAACCGAAGCATACCCCTAGCTTTCGAGGAGGTCCACCTGGCGCTCTTCATTGTCGGGAGCCAAAATGGGATTTACCAACTCTACGGTGTTAACCGAAGCGTACCCTGGGCTCTCACTCGAGGGGTCATCCACTACCGTATGAGGTATCGAAGGGATCCCCATCTCTGGGGGCATGAAATCACCAAGCGTGTGAGAAGATGAAGACAATGGAGGGGTGCATTCTTTCTTCTTGCACCGCTGCCTGCTCCTCTGGGAAGAAATAGGCTGGGACAATGAAGCCAAAGCAGCGCTCGCAGACTCTGAGGGCTCTGGCTAACTCAGGCGGGCCTGGATGATGCCATGGGCATGGGCGACCGTCCTTCGGGCCATCCAGTCATTATACTTCCGGGACCCACGTTCGGAAACCTGTTCCCACCCATCCCTGTCGTCAGTACTTCCATCTAATCCCACGAAGTCACCTACCACATGTGCAAGGTCTGGGCCCAACCTGACTATGTTGTTGTCAATCTGGTCTTGGATCCAGTCCTTGAACACATAGCATTGCTGGATGGTGTGTCCTAGGATCTGGTGATAAGGCCAGTATTTAGGGTGATCAATGAGACATGCCTCTTCTAGCTTCCGGCACTCAGGCAGTCACACGATCCTCTGCTCCAAGGCGCTACGGAAATAACCGGGGATCTGGGCCTCGCCAATCGAGTAATTCCAATTCCTTCTATATGGAAATGGGACTCTTGGGGGCCGACCATGGCCAGGGGACGAAGGATCAGGCCGTGGAGGCAGAGCTGGATTACCTCGCCTAGGTTGTGGCGGTGCGTTACGCGGAGGCGTCTGCCGATTTTGAGGCGCTCGCTGCTAGGTCGGAGGCTGTGGGGGCGGACCCCAATAATCCTTCTGAGCTGGCCTCACTGGCAGCAACTCTAGCTGTCTGGGGACCTCTATATGGGCCATAGTAGCAGGCTTGGCTCTGGTGGGTCTCCATTCAGAGATTACAGGAGGCAGTGGGCATGCCTGACTGGCCTGTTGCAGGGATTCTTCGAGGCACTGAGCCTTGTCCGAGAAGTCCTGGAACCCTCCTGGGTAATTCTGCATGATCAGAGATGGAACCAACTCCGCCTTGGCGTTCCCTACAGACATCATCAGAAATTTCTCCTGAGTCAGTGGCATGTCAAGGGAGTACATGAGCCCCTTCCACCGGGCGTTGAAGTCCGCGACTCGGTCGTCGGGCCTTTGCTTGCACCTGAAGAGGTCTGCAATGTTCATCTTCTGGGTTGTGGAACTGAACTGGTAGAGGAATTTCTATCGAAGGGCCTCCCATCTAGTCACCGATCCAACAGGGAGCTAGCTGTATAAGACGAATGCTAGTCCTTCCAGTGTCTGAACGAAGCATTGGAGCTCGGCAGCCTCCTACTGTGCCGGAGTCCCTAACATAGGCCTGAACCTCGAGTTGAAGTGGGCCAAGTTTTGTGGCGGGTCTCAGGTCCCGTTAAAGGGGGAAAAAGCGGGGTTACCAAATCCTGGCGGAGCCGACATGTCATCCACCCATGCTGGGTATGGCTTGCCATCTGGTAGGATTGCCACCTGCTGAGTTTCCACAGCATACAAGCGGGCGATGAGTACTTCCATCAGATCATCTGGATGCGGAATCCTGTCCTGATGAGGATCTCTAACCACAAGGGCGTTGCCAGGCTATTCGATATGGTAGTCGCGCTCAGCAGCTCTCGGGGCAGCTGGCGGAACAACTCTCGGAGCGGCGGGAGGAAACCGAGCAGGGTACCCCTGGTTGTCTCGCCGCCCGGGAGGGTTCTACGAAACATATCGCACCATCTTTCCATGGGTTCCAGTGTATCCCCTATCGACGAACAGGACACGGTCACTGTTGCCCGAGGGGATCTCAGCAAGGGGTAGATGCTCCTGCCCCTGCTCTCTTGGTCTAGGGTCACCGTATTAAGACCGCCGCTCTGCAATGCATTCAGCCAATAGCTCATCAACCAGCCTCTTTTGCTCAGCTAGTTGTTGGCGCAACATGGCCTTCTCAGGATCTTCTTCTTCCTTCTGCACTGAGGAAGATGGGTTGGGGAGTTTGAGAGACCCAACATGTTCTTTACCCTTGCCGATGTTTCGGCCTAGTGTCAGTGCATCTGTGGGTACAGTAAGTCCTAGGAGGCTCCTTTGTTGGAGAGTAATCCTCCCAGATGGGTCCATTAGCGGCCTGTCCTCAGGGGGTGAGTCCCCGACAAGGGTATCCATAGTGTTTACCTCATTTGAAAGGTCATCCATGTTGACTGCGACTGCCCTTGTGGATGTTCCCTCAGGGCCGCCCAGTGGATCGGGCTGTCGGTGGATCGCACAGAAGAGGAGAGCAGGGTACTGCCCCCATCTGCAGACGTGCGCGTGCGGGGTGTCTTCCTCAATAAATCTGCGGAGTACATTAAAACTCAGGATGAATTATTGCTGGAGGGCCTCGTGGTGGTCCAGTGACTCAGGGTGATGTACCGTTGGGAGTAATGCTAGGTCGACCCGACGACACTGCTCACCGATCTCCTTGATATGCACTTGGCTCCTGGGATAAGGCGCTAGCTGATGGAGGAGCCGGAAGTGAGTCACCTGAAGAATCTGGCAGATGCATTCAAACTCTCCCAGGGTGAGTGACTCTGGCACATCAAAATACGATTTTGCGACCGACCAAAACTTCTCAAGGATGTGGCCCACTGCAAGGATGGTCCAGAAACTCCACGACTCCAGTTCGGGGTCCAGAACCTTCCGCCCCTGCTCGTCCACCGAGGAAAGTCGGGTAATTGGAAATGGCGCTGAGGTAGGCCACCAGGGCGGTGTGCTGGCCGGCGGGGAATACGGTGAACAGGCCGATTGGCCGCCGATCCCTGGGTCATCCTCCAGGGGTTGTAGTGCCCTGGCTGCCATGTCGTGATAGGATGGGCCGGCGAATGGGCCTCCTGTCACAGCGTCGATGCTCGCCGAGGGTGTATCACCTCATGATTCATCCGTCGGTCCCCAGAAAAGTTCCTCACCCTCCCTAACAGGGGCGGGAGGTGCTTCCAAGGAGGCCAGTGGAAACTGCGGGCTTGATCCTCAGTGGTACGCCAAGTCCTCGTCCTCCTGGATATACCTTCTAAGGCAGGACAGAATCATATAGATCTCGTATTCGGGGAGTACGATACTGACGCACCGCGTCCCCATCCCTGCCCTCAACTCGAAGGGTTGGGTGGGAGGTTCCATCGTCGAGTCATACTCTACCTTAGAATCCAAGAAACGGACTGGTCTAATTTCCGTCCGGACTCCCCTGACATTCCTCCTAGGGCGACGACGCTCGTCCTTCCTGCCCATGGGTAGCTCCTCAGGGTAAGGACGATTTCCTTCATGGGGTCCCCCAGCCACAATAGAGCTGGGGCAGAGGGGACTGAAGGCCTGGGTGTGAGAAGCACCGGGACAGATGTCGAAAGGGACATGGGGAGGACCTCCATGTGAGTGAGCGACTGGATACACAACGGCTCCATGCTTGCGGCCAGTAGTAGGGGGGTGACCTCATACCCCATGCAATGGGCGCTGGAAGGAATCATACCAGTAGCATAGCCGTCACGAAGAAGCTTTCAGCTTCCCAGATCGGTGGCACAGAATGAGCCTCCATGGTGAGCGGTACTACCACGGATTGGTCCGCAGTGTCCATTGCCAGTGTCCGCGACCGAGAGATTGGACCCAACTTGCCTGCAGTGCGGTCGGGGTTTCGATCCTAGTCAGGCACGTTGTTGCCCCTGCTCAATGTGCGCAGGGATCTGGTAATGGGATTCAGTAGTGGCTCGGGCCACAGTGGTTGCTGATGTTGGTGCCCCTGGATGGGCATTCTATCCCGCTCGCGCCCGACGCTGGCGTCAAGTCAGATGGGCTGAAAGCAGCGGTGCAGGCATGAAGATTGCCTGCACCTTGAATCGGGGAGTCAGGCGGCGGCGTCGACGTAGCCTGGCGGGGGTTCTTGCCATTAACCCCTAGGACGGATCGCCGATCGGGTGGACTCGGACATCCCCCAACTCATTGGCATAGGGGAGGGATGTGTCAAGGTGCTCCAGGGATATGCTCCCGAAGTGGTTGAACGTCGGTGTGGGGAGTGGCGACTCCGGGAACGACCCTTGAGAGTGGCGATGGTGGTGAGGCACAGCCACCTCTAGATCCAAACAGGCCATGCCCCTGGGGGGATGACCCCTTCCTCGTCATACCTATGAACCAGGACATTGATCACCCTCCACTGGATGATTTCTGATGGGGGGAGGGGGCACAAGAACCCGGCTGCTACGGCGGTTGATGTCGGAGCAGCCATGGAATAGGTGGGACCGCTCGGGGTAGCCGCGTCGGTACCGCCCCTGCCCCTGCTCTAGTGGGTAGGTGGCGACCGAGCTCCGAATGTAGTGATTTGATTCATAGAAGTAGGGAGATGAACCCATTAGAAACAATAGTAAAGGAGATCAAAAACCAAGGCCCATCATTATTCCGTCTTCAATAGTCGGCGAGAGGGATCCACGTTGACGACGTCGCAGAACGTAGTAGTCAACGTCCTGACAGCCTCGACCCCTGGTGGGTTCACGTCCCGATGAGGGTTACCCGGACCTGGTGACATGCTATTCTTTCAACGCCCCGACGGCTACTATTTCTTGTATTGAGGAGAAGATATTCATGTTGGGTTCAACATTTTTTGTTTCCGATGCAATCATTGGGGTGCACGCATCCGTCTGTGGGGAGGATGCACTGCCTGTTACCCCGCATTCCCTCATTCCAAAGGTGGGCGGCATCCGTTCCTTGTTCTGGGACGTCTCCTCCATGATTGAAACTGGGATGATGGGATGTCGGTTTTTCCTTCCGTGGATTCCTCCTCCGAGCTCATTACCTAGTCCGGGTCTCCCTCATAGATTTAAGATGGGTTTTTGAAGCTCATTCCCGGTGCCATATCTACATGGATGCCAGTTAATTACTCTACTTCCGTGAAGACTCTCCAAGGGGTCATGTCGGGGTAGAAACCTTTGGTGAGGAGAATGGTCACGTTGGGGCGTCGTTGTCATGTCTGTCTTCGGTCCCTCATCACATGGCTTCTCGAGGGCGCAGAAGCCTGAGGCATCCCTCATCGAATGCGGGGAATGTGTACCAACTGAGGTTTTCCTCAGATTCCCATGTTTAACATGGGGTATGCTGCGAGTTTAACGTCTTGCGTAGACGGATCAGGTTAAAGGGCCCCTAGGGGGGAACACCGTTGTTGGGGCCTGCACGTGGGAGGCTTCCCAGATTCCATGGTGTGGGATGGGGTGGAATGATCTCACCGAGATGTGGAGGCCCGGGTAAGGATCAGGATGGATGGTGGAGTGAGACATGGGGCTTACATTCTGAGATGGACCAAGAGGGGGAACACAGTTTAACGTCATGCGGGACAAGATACAGTTTAACGTCATGCGGGACAGGATATAGTTTCACGTCACGCGGGACGAGAGGTTTTCGGTTTACGCTCTGAGGCGGCCCAAGGTGGTCAGGGAACCGACATGGAGAGGTCGGGATGACCGGCTGGTGGGATTTAACCTCACGGAGGATTCCTACGTACCGTGCGTTAGCACGGATCAAAGTCCACATAGTTTGCTGGGATGGGGATTACATTCTGGGGCGGCCCATAAGAGGGTTTCGTGGTCGATGCACTCTCTAATCCCACGTGAGTCCTGCTCGGTGTGGGAAACAAGAGGCAGCAGGGACCAGACGATCACGTCACAGAGGGTGCGTCCGCGAGAAGTGGAATGGGGCTTACACGTTGAGCGGCCCAAAGAGGAAACCGGGGCTTACGCGTGGTTAGCGGCCCTTGGTGTCGGGGCTTACTCCAGGGTGGAGGCCCGTGGTGCGACAAAGCACAGTGGGAAAACAACTCCACAATCCTTGGCAGGGGGGAAGTACAGAGATGCACAGGTGCAATCATCCGCAAGAAAGGCTAGGGGCTTATGCTCTGAGGCGGCCCTTCCCCCGTAGACAAATGCTGCTCAGACAAGGAGGATCTCATTCCATGTGAGGAAGAGTCCATTCCCGTGGAGACGATTGGGCGTAAAAAATGTCCGAGCTGGGGGGACCCTGTGTGCGAAGCATAGGGTTGGACCACAGTTTATCATCTTGTGTTAAGGACGAGGTGCTTAGCAGTTTAACGTCCTGCATCTTGGACGAGGTGGGTTTGTTCCACACCCCTATGGCTTACATGCCCAACGCCCTCTACCCCTTGTGAGAGGGAAGGCATCGACAAGGCCATAACGAAGGGGGGCCGCAGGGCGAACCACCAGGGGGTCCACGTTAGTGTGGATATGCTAAGATGCAATAGCCGTTAGCATGCCTATGCGGAGAAGCATAAGTCAAAGCAACACAACGGGAAACACGGCCCAAGGGACCTTGAGGTTACTTCGCATGAGCCTGGAAGGCCGTATGGGAAAACAACGCATGGCGTGCATGCTCGGCAGAGGAGATATCAGGTGCCGGTGCAGGGGGGCAGCCAATGGGCATCAAGGTGAAGGGTCCTGGGCTTTGCACACAAAAGGGAAGGTTTCCACGCAAAACACCGGGACGGCGCGCAATTGGAGTTAGGGAATTGCGTGCGGAGAGGGAACTACATGCAGGGTTTTGCGCGCACGGAAGGGTATTGCACGCACGAGACACGGATTGCGCACAAAGGCTGGAACCCTAGGGAGGGGGAAAATTCAATGAAGCTGGTGGAGTTGCGCACAAAGGTGAACACCGGGGCAAGGTTGCGAGGAATGAAGGATTACCTGGAAGTCATCTTGTATGTAGGGGGAGACGAATTGCGCGCATGAGAGTCGCTTCGGATTCCTCAACCCCCAAACCATTTGGGGTCACCTTTTATTTATAGGCGACCTACGACATGGAATCCAGGCGGCACGCGAAATGTTTGCGCGACAGGGGCGGCAACACGAAATTATCAACCATGCGGGACGCGGGCGCAAAATTATTTCACGCCGGCGCCGGAACTTGTCGCGCATACTGGGTTTCCTTTCACGCGGGACATTTTTTCCGCACACTTCACCCAATTTTTCACGCACCACTTCCCGGGCCTCCGGATCGGGCCTCGAATTCAGAATATGACTTCGTTTCGTCATTTTGAAACTTCCTCCGAGAGTTACAGACTTTTTTCAGAGTCAACAACTTCTAAACACAAGTATATTTTGATCTTAGTTATGTTCATTAGTATATTCCATTCGTTGACTACATTTTTCTTTTAAGGGTCAGTAAATATTAAATACATTGACATAATATATCCATGAAAACATAGTTTATTGAGCTAAAATTTATACTTATAATATTTTTAAGAATATAGGTATTTATAGGGAATCTAAAATGAATTTTCAATATCACCCATTAAATTAATTTATCGTAGATTATATTAATCTATCATAAATTAATTACAGAAAAATTTGATTAAGATGATCGTTGAATTCACTATTCACTAGATCATAAATATAGAAGGAGAATTATTAAATATACAAGGAATTAATATAATCTCTTAATATATATTCTTTGTTAAAAATATCATCTTTTATATATCATCATTTTTCACTCATATATGATGATATATAGTCAAAATATTGAACTTTTAAAATCATTGGGATCCTTGATGTTTATAAATTATGTTATCAATTCATGAAAAAATATATATTATTTATATTAAATATATTAATCACCTTATCATTGAATCATAATTTCATATAATGATATTTATATTTCTCAAATAAAATAGGTTCTCCCTAGAAGTGAAATAATAATGCATATAAATCCCATATCACTAAACTCGTGTAGTAGTTTCTTCAACTTTAATGACTCAACTAATACTATTCTATTATGATTTTTCTACAACACTAATTACTTGATTATGTAAAATGAATTCACAATAATAGACCACAAGATCATTCATAAAATTTATTAAAACACTATGGATGACTAAACACATGTATACACATATAATGAAAAATATAAAAAACAAATACCTCATTATTTGATGGAATATTCAGGATGTTTATGAGAATATCCCTTAATAAACATAGTAGCTATGGGGTATTTTCCATGAAACATGAAATAACATTGACAAAGAAATATATTGATAAGGTTACATTCAATGTCTTAGATTATTCATAGATGGAATAAATTAGGTACAATATTTTTCATTGGTAGGAGACCATGTCAATGGTAAAAAAAATCCTTCAACATGGTTCATATAGTGTGTTGTTATTCTAATGAATATCCCCCATTAGTGTCTATCTAGGTGTGAATTATTATGCATATTCATCAATAATCAGGCTAATGATGTATTCATTACTTAACCAAACCTAATTATGTTGTTTAAACCTTGGTGAATCAGTAATACAAAATCATCCATGTTCTAGAAACCAAAAAGGAGTTTATTTTCGGTGAAACTATATCCACATTCACTTAAGATATAAATGGATTTTTTTACCATGGAAATGATTGTGTTTTAAAATAGTTTTTACAACACATCAATCAAATGAATGTTCAAGGGAATAAAAATACAAACTTATAAATCCTATAAAATTAATAAAGTATATAGTAAAAATTATTCCATGGAAATTTATTGACCACACAAATAGAAGTAAGTGTTGAATAATGAATATGTCCTAAATAATGAAATTTATTGTGAAAAAAAAACTTATCAATTGGGAAAAATTAAATTAAAATGGATTGAAATATGGGGTTTTAAATATATCTTCAATTATAATTTAAAAATTAAATTCATGATATATCATCTCACATCATTAGAATATACAATATATAATGTATAATATGATGAAAATTCAAAACATTTATGAAAGAGAGGATTATATGATAAAAAAACATATATTTTATCTTAACTCTAATAAAAGTACATTAACTTTATGTATCATGAACATAGATGTCTCAATCCACTATTTTAAATCATTAATGTTTCTATTTTTATATTTACACATCATATATAATCATTCTCTATATAGATTATATTTAGTTTCTTAATCCACATCTTTACACTATTGATCATTTGTACTAGTTTCATAATAGTCTGGTTTTTATTTATTAATATTCCAAGTTCCACATTATTACATTATATAAGGTAAAATAATATATAAAAATTTTCAATTTAATATTATATTATATCATTCAATTATTTATAGTTGGAATATATTAATGTCGAATTAGTGTAAGAATATTTTTTTTAATTTTAGTGATTGAATATGATATTATAAATACAAGTAAAATATATAATATTAACATTATAAAGCCATGAAAAAATATTATATTCTTATTAACCTATATTAAAATTAGTATTTATTCTTCTATAGACATATATTATGAACCTTATGGCATTTTTCATGTATGTGGCTTAACCGACCGAAACATAAACTTATTGTATTTAATGGATGATTATGATTGTTAAAATGGTTTCTTTTGGTTACAATATCAATATTACCAGAGTATAAGGAAATAAGTTAGATAATTTTAATATGGCGATTCTTATTTAAATATGTCTTAATAAATAATAATAAACCTAGGTGAAATCATGATATGTTACAGTGTTGGGGTGGTAGTCCGGACAATGCACAATTTGAATTTTAATTTATTAAATAAAGAGAGGGTGTTTTTGGATATGATAATATAACAATTCATAATCATATCCATATTATATATGTCTTATAAATTCATTCGTATCATCATTCAGACTAACCATGAGAGGTATTATGAAAAAATAGAAAATTTCGATTCGTGGAGGTGGTAGTCCAGACAAATGCACTAATCAAACTATTCATTATTATTAATGGATGATGTAGGATGAATTATTATATTATAATTAATATATTATAAATAAATTAAATTAATTGTAATGATTATATTATAGTAATATCGTTGTATATGTTTAGGATAAAAAAATTATAAATGAAATACTCATAGGAAGTGGATGCTCAAGCTGGTGACTTAAAATTTGTCTATGTATTCACCTTTGAAAATAATTCCTTTTTTGAAATGATGGTGACTAAAACATTTTGGACATGTGATATGGTTTTGTTATAATAAATTAATATTATTTTCATGTATAAAATCCTTTTTAATGTGAGTCATGATATAGATTTAAAAGATGAATGTTCTATTATTTTTAAACTCAAATCAACCACCCATTTTCAGGAAAACATGTGGGTTTTTTGAGCTTTTTATTTTATCATTTTTACACTAGCTTAATTTATCTTTTCCTTAGCATTTATATTTTAACCATAATAATTAATTATAATTAAATAATTTATATAATCTATTACACCATATCTAATAATAATTATTTAATATTTTAAAATCATTTAATATTTTTTTATAAAGGTATGAGTTGATAATTTTAAAATAAACATAATTAGTAGCGTAAAAACTATTTTTATAAAAACATTTTTATAATGTGAATTTATATATATAATAAAATTATCCCTGATGAAATTGATAATGAAATAAATTTATTTCTCAAAATAATAATCTTTCTATATCTTTGAAGGAAATATAAAACTAAATATCATGGTGAAAATACTTGATTCAATGAAAAGACCAAAAACAATTTAATTTAAAGTATCATTTTAAATTAGTTCTAAAAAAGTTTTTCATTGTTTTTCTATGTTAATATAATATTTAAAAAATAATAATTTTGTTTATTAAAATCATATTTTATCACATAAATTTTATTTTAAACTTTGATTTTATTCTTATATAATGAGAATGTCTTATAAATTGCACTATTCATGAAAACCAAATTTTTTTGTTAATAAACACCCTTTTCAGAAAAAGAAATATTTTTTTTTATAATATAACTTTTATATTTTCATTTCAAAAATAATGATTAATTTTTCAATATCAAATTATAAAATTTTACTTCTGAATTAATTCAAAAGGCTGATTATAGTTACCATTGGGTAATTTTTTCGGGAAATAGAATATTCTTACCATAGTAGCATCTCAGTTATTATACAGTTGTATAGGGTAATCGAATAATGGAATTCATATTGTTTTTTTTAATTTAAATTATGTTTTTTTTAAAATAACTTGTAAATTTTGAGTAATAATAATAATATCAAATAATATTAAAACCCGAAAAATTATAAAATGTAATTTTTCTATAAAAGAATGTTTTTATATATTTTAGTATTTTTATTTAAAAAATTAATTTTATAAATTAAATATTTATTTTTATAAAAATTAAATCATTTTTTATGTGATCAAAATATATATATCATAGAGTGAATCTTTGGGATATTTATGAAAATATATATTTTTAAATGTATAGTGAAAATACATATTTTTAAAAATGGTGTAATTTATTTTAAATTGATTACAAATACCCATTATATTTTGGATTTAATGTCATTTAAAAGTATTCTAATTTTATTCAATATATTACAATTAATTTAATAATAATAACGATTACAAATGGATTTGGAGTAAAATTATTTTTATTGTTAAAACGAGTATTTTTTTGAGTACATTTTTTTTCGCATTTGATGCACTTATATTATAATTTTATTTTCCCACATATATATTGTTTTAAATTATTCTATTCATAATTTTAATTTATTTTTATAAGTTTAATTTCCATTTTTTACTCATCGTCAATAGTAACTGTGGTAAAAAAATATCACTATAATGATAGGTAAAATGATTTAATTGGGGATTAAGTAATGGTATATGGATTAATAATCAATCCCATACTTTAATTGATTACATTTAATGATTTTATTTCATCCAAAATAATTCTAGTTTAGAATCCATTTCATTTTGGATCCAAATTCCTTTGAATATTACATTTGTAGTATTTAAATTAAGTGATAGCTACATTATGCCAATACATTTTGTTAATATCTATGATATATTACCATAGAGAGAAAATTAAATTAATAGTTTTTATAAATTATTATCTTGAATATAAATATATTTTATTTATCATAGTTTTTTTTTAATTTTTTTGTTGATAAAATTTCATTGAAAAAATACAAAGAACTTGAAAATTTCTTGTTAAATATAATGATCTTGTCTTGACATATGTTAAAATTATATAAATTTTTTTCAGAATACATAAAACATTAAACAGACAATACTGTAATATTTTTCTAGTATAGTACATATGGAAACAAGGATTCAAAAATATAGGTATATAATAGAGATGCATTATCTTCCACTTGGTTCTTATTGACTATCACCATTAAAAGACACATCAAACAAAATACATATCAGCATAACCAGGGGATGGAAACATAAAAATGTGTGAGATGAAATTCTCGGTAAGGCTAAATAAAGAAGACATGTAATCATAATCATTATCAAATGGGTATGAGTACATGATAATGAAAATACAAGATCATACCCTTAAAATCATTGATCGTATACATATGTCAAGGAAAAATTATCATAGTTCATAATACATGAATAATAATAAAAAAAATAACATAATACATGAAATCATATCATAGGAATTAAACATGGAATTTTCGGAGACACGTAACCTTATAATATGATTTCCATTGTTTACATGGAATTGCTGGAAATACCATATGGGTAGTATAGGTTCAATACCTAGACCATCTTTGTAGACCTGGTTCACTTCCATGTCAATCTTGGTAGCATGAGTTCACTCTTTATAATACGTTGATATTCCCAGTTCAATCCCATGCCAATATTAGATCTCATGGTTCATTCCAAAGCCCAACTTAGTCTATATCATGATATATAAATCATTACCTAATGAATTGGAGGGAGATGTAGGTCTCACCCCTATCACAATGAAATCATACATACATGTTCCACAATACTATAAATAATCAAATCATTACCTATGAAATTGAATGAGTATTATGGTCATGTAATCATATAAGAATGTATGGAAGGAGAAATGATTCAAATTAATTTCATCATAAACATAACATGTGAAAAGTAGGGAGTTTCAAAAGAATATAACCTGTGGATTTCAAACATGATCCTAAAAATCATTCCATCAAAACATAATTTGTAAAGATAAATAAAATGGATCCAAAAATTTGTTAAATTACCCTTAAATTCATTTGTATCACTAATGTATGTTATCGTGGATGTTAAATAATTAATAAAGAAAATTTAAAAACATTTCTTGAGGTAAATATCATTTCTTCTTTGAAATAATAATTTTTATATCATAAATACAATTGAATACCTTTTTTGAAAATTGATTTCAGAAATTATTGTATAAGATTTGAAAATAATAAAAAATATCTAAATTTTTTTTTCAGGAAAATGACCTTGATCAATCATTTGAAAACATTTTTTAAAACATGGTTTTTTATTATATATTTCCAACTGAAGAGAGAGAGACAATAATATTTTACATAAAAACATTATCTTAAAAAATGTATAGAGAAATTGTACTAACACATGAGGATATATTGAATAAATATAGGATAAGGATAATAATGAGTGTTATTGAGAGATATATCATACAATTTCATCAAAGATGCATAGTCATTAACAATCAAGAAAAGTGATGAGATTGTTTCAATAAAATATTACCACTTGGTTTCCTAGGACCATACACTTCACGTAGTAATAAAAAATTACATTAATCATGAAATTTCATGATATTAATATAATCCATGATATAAAATGGAATTATATACTCCTTTTAAAAACATTTTATGTTCATAACAATATTTGAGTCTAAAAAAAATTGAGGCAAAATAATTTTTTTTCCTGATTTTTTAAGTTTTGAAACATAAAACCTATGAATGAAAGTTCATAAATTTGATATTTTAATACCAATATATTTAATTAAAATATACATATAATTAAATCATGGTGAGTACATACAATATGAAAAATGAAAGAGTGGATAAAAAATTGTGTATCTCATGAAAATGAAATTTGAGAAGAAATACCCTTTCCTCGTATCTTGATTATCATTGAACTCATTAAAACCACATTTATAATGAATATAAATTTATTATAAATCTTTTATAAAACCATATAATTATACCTAATACCATATATTTCTTTATTATGACCTAATATTACCCTCTAGTTAACAATCAAATGTTAAGGATTCACTTCGGGTAATATTCACTTTGTTCTTGGCATATGTGTTAATTTGTAATGTCATTGGTCATTATACATATATCATAATTCCATAATTTGATCCATTATTTAAATAAGAATTTTATATTAATTATATTTATATTATAATAATATATAAAATATATAAGTATGAAATGTAATATATCAGTCCTGGAGAAGGTAAGTCGTATGAATGTATAAAAGTTAGTTCCATTTTTATTATTGTATTTAATGAAAGTATATAAATGACATATGTATATATATATATATATGTATATAAATATATCATTATTAGAGAACCATTATCATATTTATCATATAAATTCCCTAAAATCATCCATAATACATTCAATTTGGTGTGTGAATGAATCACATCACTTTGAGGGTTGAAAATTCACACATCCTCAAATGAGATAATCATATTAACACCAAATGGAATGTATTTTTTATTTCATGGAAAAATTTAAAAATAATATTAAAGACACAATAAATATAATATATAACATATATAAATATAGTTTCCATCAGAATGGTCACCATGAGAGGCGGTACAAAAAATTGAACAATCCTCATTTAGTGATGTGGTAGTTCGCCGTACACATAAACAGTATGTTCGTTATCTATTGGATGGAGTTGTTAATAAGTTTAGGATGAATTATTATAATAAAAATATCATTGTTTTTTATTTTGAATAATTTTTTTATACCATAATGGAAAAAATAATGTTGAGGGGAGGAGAAATAAAATATAAGAATGTACTTGAGCGAAGATGTTACATCTTGATTGGGTAACTCAATTTTGTTTTTGACAAAAGGAATCCTTTGAATTCTAAATGGATAATGAAAGGATTGAATGATTAATATTTGGATTTTTATAAGTGTATTGGTCATGTATGTTCCAAAATTAATTTCTTTTAATGTTGTGAGGATGTTTGTGATATGGTGGTCTTTATTAGAGATGGAAAGGGACTGACTTTGAATTTTATAAAAAAGTTAGTTGTACACATGTTACTACCTATAAAAAGTCATATAAAACCAAAAAAAAATCTATAGTGGAAGGTTTATGGCCGAAACCGGACAACCAATGGGTGGTACACTGGTGGTAGTTCATTTGGGACCTTTATTTCAATGTTTTCCCCAAATTAAACTTAATTTGGCCGTAATTACTGTATTTAATTTTAATCACATTTAATAATAATTTCAGTAAAACAGTGCTGGTATTATTAGAATATAAATAATATATTTAATACAATTTTTATTTTGGTATTTTAAAATTTAAATCTTATAACAGGAAAAAATTAAGATTATTGTTAATCCCACAGATAAGATAAAATTACAGTTTTTTAAAATAGAAAAATGTTTGATAGTTTGTTACGATTTTATATTTAATTTCAAAGTGATATTTATTATAGTGAACTAAATTTTATTAATAAATTTCATATTTATATAATGTGACCTTAAAAAAATTTATAATATCATTTAACATTATTTTCTCATTAATCTAAAATATAGATTTTAAGAAAAAACTCAATGTTTTTACTATTCATCAAAAAATAAATTTCCAGTGAAAAATCTCATAAATTCACCATAAGATAATTTAGATGTTCCAAATTCAAAAATGAATTTTAATAAATCAAATTAAATTTTTAAATGTTTATAAAAATTATTTTATTTAAATTCAGTTCATATGAAAAACAGTATTTTAAAACATTAAAGGACATTTCCAAAGAGTCATATCTTTCATTATCGATATGTTTTATTTATATTGACAAATTGTAAAGAATATTTAAAAAGATAATTTTAGTGTTTATATTAATATTATTATTTTATATGTTCTAATTATCTCATTTAAATAATTATGTCATTAAAATGTTGTTTCTTTGAAGCATTGTGTTGTGTGTGTTGTACACTAAGTCGGTGTTGAGAGTATCATACAACAAGTCAATGTTTTGTGTAATTTATTCCAAGTCAGTGTTTCATGTAATTTATTCTTATTTATTTTTTTTAATATATTTTTTAACTTAATTCATTGTAATACATGAATTAATATGTATTTTATTCGAAAACAAAAGTTTCAAAAAAACATGGGTTCTTGCATTATACACTAATTATAATGAATATCACCATCAAAATTCAATACTCATGTTAGAAAATGAGTTTAATTCTTCTTCATCATATCCTGATGTTCCAACGTAGCTTCTTCTATCTAGTTATTTCCCCAAAAAACATTTTCCAAGATAGTGGTCTTGTTTCGTAGAACATTCAATGATAGTTCCATAATTTCAAATGGTTGTTCCTTGTAAGATATATTCTGATCCAATGGTATAATTTTTTTTTATTACATGTGAAGGGTTAGGTATGTACATACTAAAGAGAGATAGATAGAACAAATCTTGTACTTGAGATATATTGGGATGAAGTTCCCAGCGATAGGCTACAATCCAAAAATGATCAGGAATATTAAAGGGATCGATAGACATAATGATTTGTTTCCCTTTCTTCTATAATATAAAAAAATTTATCCATGGTGAAAATTATCGAAATTACCTTTTCAGTAACATCAAATTCTATATCATGCTGATAGATATAAAAAATATTTCTTCACAATTTTTTCTCCCTTGAAATGATTTTGAATTTTTCTAACCTTCTAGACCATTTCCTCATAGATCATCGGTCCCAATAGAATTCATTATCTTAAAAAATATCATCACATTAATGATCTACACTTATTAGCATAATGGGATTCATAAGGATCCATCTGAATGATTGAGTGGAATATTTTTTTATGAAATCTCAACTATAAGAGGTTATTTCCACTGAAAAACCATCAAATACTAAGAACAATATGTCAAGATATCATCTAGGGTTTGATTCATTCACTCGGACTGACCATCTGGATGAGGATGAGAAGCCGAGATGAAACTCAATTATGTATCATGTGCTTGATGAAGATGTTTCCAGACCATTGAGTTAATCCTTGGATCCCAACTAGATACAATGGAATGTGGTACACTATGCAACCTTACCAATTATTTATGGTATATCCTTGTATGTTTTTCCAGAGATGATTTTTCTCTGATAGCAATGAAGTGTGATGTATTAGTAAGGTGATTAACTACAACCCATATATAATTAAACCCTTTATAGGTATTTCAATGTACAACCACAAAATCCATATTGATGTTCTCCCACTTCCATTCCAGTATGGGTAATGGATGCAACATCCTCATTAACTTGTTTCTTTCATCCATTACATGTTGGTATTGGAAGTACCATGATAGAAACTCTATGTTAGCTATCTTCATGTAATCCCACCATAAGAAAACCTTCATGTCCTTGTACAAAATCATTCTTATAAGTTTTATAAGGAATTAAGAACTATATTCTTCTTCTAATTGACCCTTCTTCAAATCTGGTTTAGAAGAAAGACATACATGGTTTCTGAATCATATCATTCCATCCAAATCAAGGTTAAACATAGGAACATTTCTGAATTTCTTTTTCATCTCTTTATCTTTCTCCCATGCCTAATTTTTATTAAAATTGAATGAGTGTTGAATATTCATTTGATAAAGATATGATTTTCCCCATACATTAATAATTCAACATCCATGATTTGGAAATCCATTAATATTTGATCTTTTTTGATCCTCATCATAGATAAGAGATCATGATCATTCTTACCCAAATAATCCGCCACCTAGATCGATTTACCAAGATATTAATGTATTAAAATGTCATATTTCTTTATCAACTCTAATAATATTCTATAGAGCATGTTAAACTCCTTCAATGTGAATATATATTTCATACATTATAATCAGAATATATATCACACTATTCCCCATAAAGATAATGCATGTATATAATTAATTAAAAATTTAACATTGAAAACACCATATCATGACTTGGGTTATTCTAATCATGAATCTTCAACTATAAAATGGAATAGGTCATGACTATGCAAGACTATATAAGAACACATTTCAAACCCATATTATATGAATCAATATAACTAAAAACCCTTATCAGCTACATGTTAATGTAACAATAGGTGCAATGAACAACTGTCACTTCCATTATTTCTAATTCTTCACAATTTCATCTACCTAGAGGAACATGACACTTTTATAAGTTAACATGGTCATATGATTATATATTTGGTAAAATATCTCCAGAAACCATTGATTATACAAATCTAAAAAAAGAATACTATGGATCCCAGTCACTGTGTTTAGTCTAGTCTAGTATTCAATAGCCTATATTATTGATAGACCTACTACTATACCATCTGTTGAGATAATGTGTAACAAAATAAAACTTTTTTGGTACCAAAATTCACAATTTTTATATTTTTAATATTTATTATTCTTCCTTAGGTTCTTTTGTTCAATTATCATTTGATCTTCACGGTATTACTTTATCTTTGAATATATAATAATATAAATATATAAATATTACCACAAACATATTGAGGTAATCATTAAGGTCTCTATTTATTAAATCCATAAAAATAATAGAGAAATTATTATGACCAATGGGATTCACAATATATTCATATTTTCTACACCTTTTACATAATGTTTTATTTTTTATATCCTCATTTTTAAACACAAATTGAGGATATTCAGAATAAAGGTTAATCATGATAAAGTATTGAACTTCACATAGTTGGTCAAATAAGTCATCAATACGGGGAATATGAAACTTGTTCATAATTTTGATCATATTCAACTATCAATAATCAACACAGAGTCACATTGAATCGCCTATGTTTTTCACAAAAATAACTAGTGCACCCCATGGTGAATCACTTGGCCGAATGAATCCATTATCATGGTTTTCATTGATTTCCTTCTTTAATTCCTGCAACTCAACTAGGTTCATTCTATAAAGATTCATCAATTTGGTGTGGAACAAGGTATTTGTCATATGGAGAGCTCAAATTCATGTTATGGTGGAATACTAGAAAACATTGTCAGAAATAAATCCACCAAATAATGTTATCATTGCAGAGTTGTATTGATCCATCATTCTATTTCACAAAAAGAATAGGTATACCACATGGTGACCCACATGGACAAATGAATCCAAAATCATGGTTTTCATAGAGTTTATTATTCAGTTCTTAAAACTAAAATGGCCCATTATATATGGAGTCTTTAAATTTTGTGTGGAAAAAGGTATGAGTTCTATAGGGAACACAATTTAATGTTTTGGTGGAATACTGAGAAACTCATCTGAAAAAAATTATTCAAAAATTCGAAAAAATAGGCATATCATCACTATCGATTATATCCAAAACTATTTGAGATAAATAAACCATTGGACTAGGAATTAAGGCCGATACACTAGTTGTAATATCTATTGGATGTTTGTACTTATCATAACATGTATGAATGATCATATGTGGGTTTTAAATATCAAATGAAAATCCCCATCCTTAAAAATTGATTTTGTCTTAATATAGAGAAATCCTTTACCCGCATAAGATGAAATAAAATTTAACCAAAGGATTAATGACAAGATTTATAGGAATAACATTCCCACAAACATTAAATGTAGAGGAATAATAGAATTGAGATTAAATCATCATACCATTTTGGGTTTTCACTTCTAATTCCACATCTTGAATATTAATACATTAAAAAAATTATTTAGATATGAAAGAGTAGGTATATCTAGAATCAAATATGAAATTAGTTGTTATAAAGTAGATGGTAATGTGTACCTCTTATCAAATTATTATTTCACCCCTCATCATAAATAAAAATTGAAATAGAATTCCCCATTTCCCTCAGCTGAAGAGGTTGTTGACGTTGATTATCATCACCGACCGATGGGTCTGGGTAGTTGGTAGCAAATTTTTCATTCTCCTTAAATGTGAATCATTGAATAAAGGGAGGATTATTATGTACCAATTTTCCCCATTATAAATATTATTTACCTTCATCCTATCACATCATCAATAAAATTCTTAATGGACGTGCCATCCACACATAAAATAATTATTAGAGAAATTTTCTCTATGGTTCATTCAACACATGAGAATAATGGATGTTTTTCCTTCTTTTTGTAATGATTTTTATATTATACATTAAAATAATTCTTTCAATACTTTTACACACCAAGAGATTGATACGTGGAACCAACATCCTTCTCATCCGTGATTGCACAATTCAAAATATCTTCACAGCTACTAAAGTTTCATGTGTCTAATTATATTCCAATACATGCCTATAGTCTACCGAAGAACCAATCAACTTTACGTTCATTTTGGATGATAATTCTTGAAGCATGTATCACAAGTCTTGTGTAATTTACATCATATGTACAAAAAAATCATCATATCTTTTCTACATCTCAATGAAATATTTCTCCATTTTGGTACAAATAATCCAAGGAAATTAATTACTAAAAAATAAGATCCTAAAACCATGCTAATCCATGGATTCAATATCATCATACTACTTCTTGTTCTTGATTATATTCCACCATTGATGGTCCTCCCATTATAATTGATAAATACCTAGAATGAATTTCTCATACGCCAAACACTGATGAAAATAAAATATCTTTTTAGTGGTACTGATCGATTGTTTACAAATATATGGATCATAATACCCTCTAAAAAGGTAAAAATTTACTCATGAAAGACTAAATATAAGGTTGTTACCCCTTTTCTCATTTGGAAGTCCACCATGATTTATATTATACGAATTATATGTGTGCATAATAACAAGATCTTGCATTGTAGCTCCCATAACATTTGGTTTTTCCTGATGACAATCATTACATTTTATTTTACAGTCACCATTAAAATGGTTTCTCTGGGTTCCATCCATTAACTAAAATCAAAATCATATTGTAAAAAATACATATCATAAATAGGAACCACAAAATCATGAAAAATAAACTAATATTATTTCTAACATATGACACCATACATAATATATGAAACCATAGGATTATCCTAGAATATTCATAGAAAACATCTATTTAAATCCTGCATTATTGTTCATGATGTTTTTGTAAATATACAATCTATATCCCCCAAGTGTGTCAAACTAGGTGGAAATCAAGGCTTGTTGTCATGTTCTAGACAACCTTGAGATAGGACCCAAATACCTTTTCATAGTTGTTACCCCAAGATACATATGTGTCAAAGCTACATACACTTATAGTATTTAGATTTTGAAGTATTTATAGGAAACCATTCCATTAATCCTTTTCTAAAATTCAAGGGCAATTTACAAAATGTTGAATAATCCTTATACTAATCCTTAGACATGTCCATAGGGTTCTCAATAAGGTTTTATCATAATAGATTCCAAATGTTAACAAAACCATTCCTCTGATAGCTAGAATGATAAACCTGTCTTTGCATACATCAATATTAAATAAATTTTTTAGAATACAAAAAACATTACACAAATAGACTCTTGAATACTATACTAGTATAGTGCCTTTTGAAACATGAATATATAAATAACTGTATATAAATTACCTAACCTATCTCCCACTGGGTTCTTCAAGAGTATAATCCTTCTTATAGACATCAAACATAATACATATCTTCATAACCATGGGAAGGACACATAAAAAGGGGTGAGATCAAATACTATGTAAGAGTAATCAAGGTATACATGTAAGCATAATCATGAGCATAAGGTTATGAGAATATGATCATGAAAATAGAATATCATACTCTTCATATTGAAGAACATATACATGAATAATAGCATATAGTTTGGAAGATTTTATGTCATGAATAATTATAAAATAAATAACATAATAAATGAAACCATAACATCATAATGAAACATGGAATTTTGGAAGACACATAATCTTATAATATGATTTACATAGTAATCAAGGCATCACTACCCAGACCATCTTAGTAGTATAGGTTTACTCTCCATATGATCATGGTTGTCCTTGTTAATTCCCATGGAAATCTTGGTAGCATGCTTACAATCCTCATACCATCATGGTAGTCATGGTTAACTACCATATCAATCATAGTAGTCCTAGATAATTCCCAATACTCTATCAATCTATCAATTGAGATATAAATCATTACCCAATGAATTATAAGGAGATATAGGTCCCACCTATCTCATAATGAAAACATACAAACATGTACCAAAATATCATCAATTATCATATCATTACCCATGATATTAAATATGTATTAAACAAATGTATTCATATCATAACCTATTGAAATAGGCAGGTTTCAAAATCATTTCATTCTTAACATAACCCTTGAAAAGAAGTGGGTTTCAAAATCATATAACTAGTTATTATGAAACAAGTTTCATAAACATCATACCATCAAAAAAATAATCCATTCATAAAAATATTATGAATGTATACATTGAGTAAATTCCCCATAAATTTATGAGTAAAACAAATGGATGTTATATTATGGGGAAATAATTTTGATATACCTTTTAAATACATTTCTTGAGGAAAATATCCTTTCATCATTGAATGAAATATTTTTATAAAAATCATTTTGGAGAAATTATTCTTTCAAAATAACATTGAATGCATATAAATAAATATTTGAAAACCATTAAACATTTATGAAATCATTTTTACAATTAAATTATCTATCATGATCTTTTGAAAACATTTTTTGAAACATTTTTTATGACATGTTTTTTCAATAAAATAGATTTGTGATCGAAGAGAGAGATGGTAAATGTTTACTAAAAATTATATATTAGGTAATAAATATTTGAAGAAATGGTAAAACACATGAATATATCTAGAATAAACATAGGATATGGATACTCTTGAGTGTTCCAGATATATGGATGATAAGATTTCATCAAAGACAAATAACCATTAACAATCTCAACAAGAAATAATATTGTTTCAATAAACACTTACCAAATTTTTACATGGGACAATACTCATCCTCTATTGAAAGGAATTTACCTGAATCATAGAACATCATGATAATAATGATAATTTTTGTATAAAATGTATGTATATACTCCTCAAAAAAATATTTTTGGTGCAAAACAATACATGAGTCTTAATGAAGGCAATTAGAGACAAAACATTTTTTTACCAATTTGGTATGTTTTGAAACATAATCCCTATAAAATAATATTCATAATATGGATATATTAATACAAATTTATTTAATTACAAGATAAAAAGACTACAATAGTGAGATGTACATGCACCACACAAAAGGAAAGTGTGGTGAACATAGTGTGTGTATCATGAAGATAAAAAGTGATAAAAATATCCTTAACTTCTATCTTGATTCTCATGATACTAATTAAAAACAGCTATATAATAAATATAAATTTATTTTAGATATTTTATAAAATCATATAATTATTTATAGTAATTTTTATATTCTTATTATGACTTTATATTACCCCTAGTTAATGATTATATGTTAATCTTTCACTTTAGTTGATATTCAATTGGTTCTTCTCATATGTATTAATTTGTTATAACATTTCTACTTATACATATATCATGATTCAAGAATTTGAAAGATGATAAAAACATCTTGTATATTAATTAAATTTATATTATAATATTCTATAGAATATTGATGTATGAAATGGAATATAATAATCATGGAGACGGTAAGCCATACATATTCATGAACAATGTAACTATTTTTATTGAAATATTGAACTAATGAATATAAATTATATATATATATATAATTATTCAATTATAGTGATCATATATATCACATGAGTTCAATAAATTTATCATTTATATATTCTATTTGGTTTGTGAAAAAATCAGATCAATTTGATGGGGTTGTAGTCCACACATCCCCAGACGAGATTTTCGTATCAACAAAAAATGGAATGTAAAAGGCATATGTTTTAAAAGGAATAAATAATCATAAATAAAAAATAAATATCATATAATACATATATAAATAGAGTTTCCAAAATAATTTTCACTATGAGAGGCGGTACTGAAAAATGAACAATCATCATTTAGTTAGATGCTAATTCCCAGTACACATAAACAATAAGTGAATTATCCATTAGATAGAGGTGTAGGTATGTTTAGGTTGAATACATAGAATATAAATATAAATTATATTTATGATATTGGTGTTTTTTTACAATTATGGGAAAAAAAATTGGTGGTTTGAGAAATAAAATAAAAGAAAGTACTTGACAGAGGATGTTACATCTTGATCAGGTAACTCATTCTATTTAGTTCTAAAAGGCTTCCTTGGATTTCCAAATGGACAAGGGAAGGCTTTTAATAGTATGATAAGGATGTATTGATGTGTATTGGTCTGGTATTATCCAAACATAAGAGGTTTAATTGGTGTGAGGATGTGGGAGAGGAAGTGGATTTTAGAGAGAAAGAAAAGGACATAGTGGGAATTTTTAGAAACAAATTAGGTGTACCCATGTGAATAACTAAAAAAAGGAATAAAAACAGAAAATATAAATAATGGAATGTATATGGAAGATTTATGTTCATAGAATGGATTTTTAACTAGTGGATAGGTCATTTTGTAAATTAATTTTCATGGTTTAGTCTCCAATTAAGCTAAAGTTGTTCTTAATCGCACATATTAATAATAATCACATTTAATATTAATTTTGGTCAAAAATTAAATTGGAATTATTTGAATATAAATAATATAATGAATTAAATGGTTTATGTTGTTTATTTAAATATAAAATAACATATGCATCAAAATTAAAATTAATGCAAATCCAGCACATGGGATGAAATAACGGGTTTTTACATAGACAAATGTTCAAAAGTCGGTTGTGATTTTATATTTAATATCTAAGTAAAATTATTAAGGGTGAATAAATTTTATTAATAGATATAATATTTACCTAATGTGACATTAAAAAAATTATAACATTATTTAACATTAATATTTAATTAGACAAAAGGTGGATTTTTAATAAAAATAAACTTTTTTATTTATTTATAAAAAAATTAATGATTCTTAGAAAAATAAAAAAACATATACCAATTTTAATTTTTAAATTATAAATAATAAAATGATATTATTTTTTATCCAAATTAATTTAATAATTATTCAATATTTAATTTTATTACATAAAACGATTCATTCGAGAAATGGTATTTTAAAACCTAAAATGCCTTTATAAGAAATCATATCTTTCATTATCAATAGGTTTAATTTATATAAATCAATTATAAAAATATTTTAGAATTATACTTTACAGTTAATATAAATAATTTTTATGTCTACGTTAATATCATCTCATTTAAGTAATTATATCATTAATGTGATGTTTCATATATACTCTTAGTTGCGTGTGATGTATGTAATGTCGGTGTATTATTTTTTTACCCAATGTCGGTGTTTGTGTAACATATTTGAAGTAGGTGTGTTATTTAAAATACTCTTATTTGGTTTCATGTGAAATGATTTTTTGATTTAATTCAATTCAAGACACAAATGAATATTTAATTTATTCTAAAAAAGGTTCATTAAAACATTGGGTGTACATGAATGCAATAAAAAAAGAGAGTAATTTATTTTTAAAAAAATAAAGTAAACTATTTGGATGAAATTTCGATTTTTAAAATTTTATGGGATAATAATAATATATATGTTATGGTGACATATTTTATATTAAAATTAAATTTAAAATTGATGTATTAAATATTAAATTTGTTGACTTGTCTTAAAAAATACTTTAAATGGTATTTAATGTTTAAAATATATTTGTTATTCATTATAAAAGAATAAATATCCCTTAATATGTTTATTTAATATTAAATTATGATTTATAACCTGAATTTTTCGTTTATTTCCTCTTTTAAGTTGTTAAAATTACTTTCAAGACCCTAAACTATTAAAAATTGTGTTACATCAGTTAATGTTAAAAAGTGACAAAGTGGAGCTTCAAACAAAATATAATGAATAAAATAAATCATAAAAATGTATATATTTGATTAGTTAATTTTGTTTAATCATTATCCAAAATATTTTTTAATATATATCACTTTTTAGATATTTGACATTAGTTTGACACATAATATTTATCAATATTTCATGTATTTACATGATTTTAACTCACATCACATGTACAAGGTCACCTACTGCCCTCCATCAAAAACACAAATTTGACCATTATTAATGATAAATACCTTCAAAAATACTTTACCAACTTTCATAAACATGTATAATTGGTTATGGTATCACAAAAAAAATTCCTAGAAAACATATGGTTTAAGACAAAGGAGTTTTCTCAATAAAGAGGTGTAATATATAACTAAATGTTTTTATGATTATCTATTCTTACATATAATATAAATCATATATAAATATTAAAATATAAATAAATTCATATAATAAATACTGGAAAATGTTATAAATTTCGTGGAACAAAAAAATTTCATCTAATTTTTCATTCTATGTTAAATAAAATCATCGCTCATTCATATGGGTGGTCTACCACCTCCTTGAAGCGATGCAATTTATTTATCATAACAAAAGAATGTATTATTAAAAAAATGGTCCAAAATAAATATATATTATTATTATTATGTATTTAGGATACTATATAGATAATATATTACATAATTTTCTTCTTTTACATCCATTCTAAAATGATAACATCGCTCAATGGTACATGTGTAATACTACATCCACGAAAAGATGTGATTTTTTTTTCTTGTATATATTTTAGGAGTGACTAAAAATATGATTATATTTTTGAAAATGGTAATTATTTAATTATTAATATTATGGAGATAATGGAACCCATATCCTATTGAACATAGTAAACTGTTTGAAGGAATTTTTAAGTTATAAACCTAACGTCCTCCAAACATCTATCATAAACATACCCAATTTTTTAACTAAATAAAAAATTTAATCAAATTTAATTAATAGAATAATATTTATTAAATGGAATTGAAAAATATTATAATTTATATATACAATTATATATTTATAAAAATTATGGTATACATATGAACAAAATGAGTCAGGACTCATGGAATGAGAATTTCTTTTAAGAATATTATTCTAATGTTTTCCATAAAAAATAATTTCCTAAATTATATTGTTATTTTAATTGTTTTCAGAATTTTATTATTTGTGATTCAACTGTTTCAAAATTTCATGTGGAAATTTCATTACAACCTTTAGAACTGATTAAAAATAAATCATTTTAATGGTTTCCATACATTGTGTTTTTTACAATTCTTGTCTAAAGCTTGAAGATAAATTTATTTTAATGATTCTATAATGAATTTATTTTTCCACCTTATTGAATTTTACTTTCTATTATTCATACTTTAATATTTATTAAGGTTTTTTTCAAATAATATATTTCACTCAATATAAGGAGAATTTTTACATTTAAAATGTTTTTATAAGGATATGGGAAATTTTTCTCATTTATAAGAAATATATAAAAGGTATATTAATTATGATATTGAATTAAAATTAAAATGAAATTTATGGATAAATTTTAATCTATATGTATTTATTAATTTAATTTTTTTTATTTAAATTATATATTTCTATTGGGTGATCTTGTTATGGAGATCTAATGCATTGAAATAAGTGATTGATTTTACTAGTGATATGTTACTACTAAGAGACATGGTAATTATTTGGATTGATTGTATAATTATAAAGTTAATTCTAATGGTAAATGTTATGATAAATCCCCAAGGTAGAAACATGATATTAATCTAATTATTTTTAATGGAAATATTTTAACTTCTAAATATGAAAGAATAATCTTACTATTGTAGGAATGTTTTTGACTTATGAAAAATTGAAAAAATTTATTTTTTAGGGAATGGTTTTTATAAGTTATAATGTTATTCATAAACTTGTATTTTTAATATTTTGACATTATTATTTCAATTGAAATGTTATACAAATGAAATTGATAAACATATTTATTTTCATGTAATAGTAACTAAAACATATGATCTCAAATGACTGTTGTATAATGGAGAAATTTCTTATTTATTATGTAGGATTACATATGGATTAATCTGGTTATTAAATTTAATAACCTTTACTAAGATGTTTTTATTTCATACCATATTTATAGATGTTTTTGTTAAGGATTAAGAATGAGTAAGACTGTTAATAATGTTAGAGTTCAAATTACAGGAGCTAACTTGAAAAATGAAAGTGAGTCTATAAAAAAACATTTTTTTTGGGAGATATAGTGATTCATTTAAGATATATAAATTTAATTTGAAGGTATTTAGTAATTCTATGAAACTCTAAATCTTATATGAAATTTAAGATATAAGTGATGAAATGTATAAAATAAATAAAATAATTTATGTGATGTTTATGAATTGGTTGTTATGGATGTACCAATGGTTTGGTAAATATAATATTTGTGTTTTCGTAATAGTAAATTAAGAAAAAAAATTAAAATTTTTACATACCATCATGATTTAGTAATTTTATTTTATTTCATATGTTTAAATGTGAAGATACACCTTTTTAGGTATTATATGATATGAGTAGTTGATGAGTAATTTTATTTGTTTTAATGGATGTTTTTGGTATATGAAACCCTTAAGATTAACATGTGTTATAATAGAAATTTTATTTTTGGAAGAATGTATTTTTATTCATTGGACATAACTAACGAGGAATATGTAACCATTATGGATAATATTATCGATTATATTTAGGTAATCATGTTTAATTGGGTTAAAGGGTAAATAATGTTATATAATGTATGTTATTTTAATATATATGACCAATGTATTTTAATATTATATTATGAATATGTGATTAAATTTATTGTTAATCATGTTTGTTATATTATTAAGAACATCATATTAATAATGGTAAATAGGATTTTTTTTGATTTAATGTGATAGTTGGTGAAATTAATTTAGAAATGAATATTGTGTTTTATTTTAGAATAATATATATATTAGTTGTGGTTTTTTGGTGATTCAGGTTATATATGAAAGATATTAGTATATTTAAAAAATTATATGATTTTTAAATACACATTTTTGATATTTGACTTTAAGAGTGATTTATTTTTTTGTAGAAAAAGATTACAATTATAATATAAGAATTTATGATTAAATTGAGATAATATATGGTTTATAATAATATCCTATAACATTTTGATGAGTTTTAAAATTGATATATGTTGGACTATAGGTTATTTATTTTTGTATTTATAGATTAATGTAGTATTTATTCATATTGGATATTATATTAATATGTTGTAACCATATTCAGTTTTTTCTAATGGATATAAATAGGTGAAATAATTCATCATCCTTTTGTGGATATTTTGAGTAGTGGAATGTTAATTTTACTTCTTCAAAAAATGAAAAAATCAACTCAAATATTCATAACATGGACTATGAGATGAGATAAAAGTTTAAACTGATCAATGAAAATTTTATGGAAGATATTTCAGTTACATAAATGAATGAAATATATATATATATATATTTTTTTAAAAAACTCTATCACGAAGATAATTTTCTCTCAAATATATGATTTATTTTGTGGAATGTGTCACTTAACTACGAAGACTTACATTTAGTAACTAACATACATGTATGAGTATTATAGGGGTAAATTATTTTAGAAAATATTATGTTTCATTGTATTATCATAGACCTTAATATATTTTCAAAAGGAAATATTATCAATATTGATTAAAATTTATTGAAGACAAATTAGGTATATTTGTCTTCTCAACATTTTAATTCATTCTAACAGTGTTTTAACCCCCGTTAATTATATAGTAGATATATTTATGAGGATTCAATCTCTCTAATTGATATTGAATTTAACAATCCATGATATAAGTTTATGACTGAAAATAATTTTTTTATTGAGAATAAACCTCTTTTAAGGGCTGAGAGTAAACCCATAATTACATCACTGACTTAGATAAAAAAAAGCCCCAACAAACCAAAGGCTCAAGATCTCTAACAACTTACACTATAAGAAGGATGCTCCACCCAGCAACAAAAATAATTAAGTACACTTTCCACTATCATAAATCTGAACGGAAAGTTTTCCTATGAAAAAGTGCAAGGGCCTAGTACCAATGACCAAATATATACCCTCGAAAACATTCAATTCTGAAAAGCTATAAAACAGCGAGGACCATTTCCATGCACCTCATCTGCAACAACTTCTTGTAGAAAATTAATTGCTGAAACCCTTGAGTACTAGACCATCGAGGCCAAAACAAAATCACATTCCAAAAATACAAGCCACAAAGGAGAACAAACATCATCATCCCAAGCAATTCTTAAGTGAAAGATCCTACCGAGCTTCAAGAAACACGGATAAATACATGCAAAAACTAAAATCAATAGTATGACCACCATTGCGGAAAATACTTCATTCCCAATTCAATCAGAACAAACTAGGAGGAATCCACGCATCACCAACTGGCATCCATCCTGTGCCTGAGCCAAAACTAACCAAGCGCATTGAACCAACATATCCAAAATCAGACAGAAAACCTCCACTGAGACTGCAAATCGCCGCTGGAACAGGAACCAAATACCCCATCACATCTACAAGACACCCTCCTACACCATAATGAAGCAAACTGGATAGGACGAAGAACCAGGGATAATGAAGATGAGACTTCATCACCCAGGACTGGAAGCCCCACCCACACCTCGAGGGAGCATCACCGTTGAGGGAAACCGAGCAGATTTGAGGACGCAACAGCTTTCTGGTCTTGGAGCAGGATAGATCAAAACCACATAAGAACACTCGCTATATTCCAAACTAGCCAGACTGCTGGAAGAATAAGGGACCTATGGGGAAGGAACATGGCACTCCGATGATGACATCGGTGCAGGAACACCAACGGAGCATCCAACCCATACCTGTCAAACGAACCACATACCAGCTGAAATAAAATGCAGGGCCTTTAGACACCATAAATCCCCATCCCTTCTGCATCACTCTGGGGCTGACACAATTCCCACCAGACAGGGCCGGAACACCTCTCACAGCACTATGCCATGCCCTCTGAATCAGACCAGGATCCAACACTGAAAACCCTTCGTCATCCCACACATCACAGTTGTACTCCAGATCCAAGTACATCGACCTATGTTTCATTCATTGATATCCTCCCCCATATCAGAAAATCCCAATGCACGCATGTGCCTATACAGAGTAGGAGCCGAAGCCAAGCCATAGAACCAGAAGATCATTTTTTCAACAAAAGTAAGAAGGATCAGTTTTTCAATAAAATTATGTTTTCCTTTATTCTGTATTTTCATTGAAAATCAAAATGCATCCATTTAAAAATAGATATTTTTATAAATTAATATTATTTTAGATACCAGAATAGAAATTATAACATTGGATGAATATTTTTTATATTTTGAGAATGGTTGATTTTTTGTTGAATAGTGAAAAATGCATGTATTTATAAAAACCTCCATTTCTGTTAAATTGTTTACAGGGATCCATTTTTTAGTATTGGTTTTAATGTACAATTATTTCCCAATGATTATAATAAAAACAAATAATTCAACCATAATTAACATTATAAATGAATTAGGATTAAAATCATTGTAATACTAAAATGGTTATTTCTTTTAAAAAATCATTTTAACGATGTATTTCAAGGACTTTTACAAATATTAATTCTTAACATTTCTGTAAACAAAATATTATATAATTTATTAAATATTTTTTTTATTAAAATATAAATTTTGTAAAAATATAAATTTATTTTTTATTTCAATTGATTATTAACAAATATACAGGTTTATCACCACCGAATTGGGTAAAATTGATGGAACATAGACAAAAATATGTCAAAAATTTTAAAATTAAATCCAATATATTATTTTTTTAATTTTATTATAATATTTCAACCATACTCATGCTATATTTAAAACTATATCATTTTAATTCCACATTACATTGATTATAACTTTTAAATATTATAATGTAAATGATAATTACAATATGACAATATATATCTTTCAGTAAATATAAATATGTTTTTATATACATAATAAAATTTTAAATTTCAATAAAATATTATTATGAGTATTTAAAAATAATATTATTTATAGTAGTTTTGTTTAAATTTTTAGTGAATGTTTAATTACCTTTAACACTTATCCAATACAGAATCAATGCTTATATAAGTTTTAGGAAATGAATATAATATTTTAAAGACATTAAAATTTATATTTTGATAATTATTTTTGGGGTTACATGAATATATTTTGATATTATAAACTATAATTTTTTTAATGTGCTTATATTATAATTATGTTATTGTCTTGGTGTCGTTAATGTCAAATTTATCGAAAATTTTGAAAAATGTATAGAAATTGTATTTATTCTAGACATGTAATATTCTATTTAACTAGTAACAAAATACTATAATAACAAAATTTTATGGAAAATTTTTTATTTCATTAATGGATGAAGTATGTGTATGACCGAAATGTTTTTATGAAATATAATAAGTATTTTTAATTTGTCAATAGCTTGCATTGAATGCAATCGTATGTTTAAATGAATCGTGAGATGACAATATTTTAAAATGAAAATTATAACCTTTCCATTTGGTTAGATGGAAGAAATATAATAAATATATGAAAATGAATAGTTAATTCATTGTCTACGAATTAATTATGAATAATTATAGAACAATTAATTATTCATATTTTTTCATTGAATAAATTTACTGAATTAGTATTAGTAGCTAAAATTAAAAATGTATATATTCTATAATCATAATAAAAAATTTCCAATAGAATTTATATATAGGGTGTGAATATGCCCTATTTTTTGTATAAAAATGCATATTTTTTTAAATGTAATTTTCCAAAATTTAATGGAGATACGTTTTTAAATTAATATTTTGACACATTAATAATTTTTATATGACAACCAAAAAAACTTTTTTGAATGTGGGTCATAGAAATTTACTTTGGATAAATTTTTGATATTATATAGGTAACATTCATAATTTGATGAAAAGTAACACTATAGAAAATTTTAATTAAAAATAAATTTTTTCCTAGAAATAATTTAAATGATTAAATTATATTATTTAATCGTTTTAAATTATAAATAAAATATATTTTTTTTCAGTAAATCTTATTTTGGATATTGGGATTAATTTTATATTGAATTTAGACATAAAAACATTTAAATATTTTGTAATTTTTCAACTTTTAAAACCAGTTTTTAATTTCAAAAATTAGTTTAATTTTTAATTAATAACTAAAACTTCATTATTTTGAAATTTGAAATATAAATTCCATATTTGAAATCATTAGGTCCAAATTTGTTAAATCTCTTACTTTAATTTTTTTGGAATTAGGAATAGTAACTTCTATAGTTTTTATTCATACAGGAAAAGGGTTAATCAGGGTTATTATGGGAAAAAATAATATTATGAAATTACCCTAACATTGGTCTTGAGATCATTGTTCATTTTTAAGACATAAATTGTACTTCATTCATATTTTTTTATTTGTAACAGAATTGGATGATATTATGATATTCAGTTTATTTTATTTAAATTAAAGTTAAATATGTCATACTCAAATTTATATATTTATACCATTTTTAATATATGTTTATAAAAAGGATAAATTCCATTATAAAAATCATGTGAAAGATAAAATTTTTATTTTTTCATGATAACTTATTTTTAATTTTAAAGGAAAAATATAATTTTCTTAAAAACTTATAGATTACTGATGAAAAAACTATTTAATTGACGAGAAATCAATAAAATAAGTATTGGTAAAGTTATAATTACCATTAAAAGACCCAAAAACGTGACCAAATATTAGTTTTCGACTATATCATGACCACAACCATATATTGGTCTATTTCTTGGCCATTTTGATCCTTATAGACGTGATTATGGCACTGATATTATTTTATTTAAAGTGTTGATAAACATGTTAAATTTAGGTTTTATAAGTAAATAAAATTAATCATGGATTAGACAAAATATTTATTCAATAATATGTAACTTAAAATATAGAGAGGATTTAAATTTGTCATAGTATTTTATTATTAATTCTTAATCAACAATAATTCATTTTAAATAATTACACAACACTATTGTAATAATTATTTTATTAGGAAAATATAAAATAAACAACACTAAAATAATTATAATTTTTCAATTTAATAAGTCCAATAATTTTTCATGAAGAATTTTTAATCTTATTAATTTAATAAAATTATTTGTTCTATGTTAACATGTAATATTAATATTTTTTCAAATCAACGAATTGAATTTTTTCAAAATTGAGACTATTTATTGTTGATCAAATTATTGTTTTAAGAAACTATTTAAAAATCATAAAATATTTTAAGAAATATAGAATAATTATTATATGGTATAATCTTTTATAAGGTAAGTATTTATTCTGTAATTGATATCGAATAATTAAATATTTCACACTTTTAATAATGAAATATTTGTATAAATTATTTAAAATTAAATAGAATAACTAATTGTTAAATGAAAATGATTACATTCAAATGGATATACAACTTTTATAAAATTTTCTGGATGATGATATTACAACCTTATATAATCTCATATTCTAAATTTGTACATTTTTTATGTTTTGTGATGGGGTTTTATTTTGTTATAAATTAATATTTTTGGAGTTTCCCAAAGTGTTTCCCACCTCAAATATAAAAGGGAACCTCCTCCGTTATTTCATGACAACTCATTCAGCATTCAAGCATATATATCCCAGGTAAATTTCCTTTATAATAGTCACTATTAACATTATATATTTTATGTTCCTCTCTAAATACCAAATATAGTGCTTTAAAATGTGATTTTGAGAAAGCATGTTGAAAAAGATGTGATCTCATTTACCAATTCATTCAAAATTATTTATTATTCTACATATAATTCATGAGTTTTTTCAACATAAATTAATAACTCTTGTATCACATGTATTCTGAGATGTAATTATGATAAAGAGAAAACCAAATTCCATCTTCTATCTAGCATACAAAAAAAGATATCTCTTCTTTTGCGTATGGGGGGCTTACCATATCCACACCATGGTGTAATAAATTTTCCACAACCACCATACATGGAATAGAATAATGATGTAAATAATAAATATATATTTTTATTATTTTTATAAAATTATATTGATTCGGAAATATTTTACACCATCTACTACAATTCCATTCAAAAGTTGTTTCAATGAAATCATCACTCGTGAGTACATATGGCCTACTATCTCCATGATGTGATAATATTTATTATATATTAAATATTTAATATATAAATTAATGTAATGAATAAATATGATATATATTATAATAATATAATCCATTAAATGATATAACTAATACCTAAGATGAGTTAAAAGAACTTATACAACCAAAAATGCATAAGAAAATAAGGATGTTTACAACTGATGGACGAGTAATAATGTTTCTAACAAAAGAATGATAAAATTATCATATATGATATTATATAAAACACTATTATTCTAGAATGTGTCAATTAAATTATTTAAATTAGTATATATGATGTATGGATATATAAAATGTAAATCATACCTATGGTATGTGATTATTTATTAATCTCATAATTATCTAAGAATATTTATATGTATATATTTACTGGGTAATATTTTTCAACCATTCCCATGATTCATAATTATGAACTCCAAAATATTATTTATATTCATAAAAAAAATGATCCAATTTCACATACCATTTGAATATTATTAAACTGTACAAATGGAATATTTTTTCATTTTCTATATGAGGTACTTTTTGACTTTTCAATCAAATTTATGAGGAGAATGTTTCTTATCTGATATGGAATAGATAGATTTTTACATTTTTATAGTTTTATATTTCCAGTAATATTACTCTACATTATTTCATGTTTATTTTCTAATAATACATTTTTATTAAAATTTCATGACATTTTGTGGAGAGAAAATGTTTTTGAAGAGGAAATAATATTTTTCTCAATAATTCATTTCAGTTGTTATAGAAAAATTATTTGACATCTGTGATGAACTTTTATAATAGTTTTATGTTCAGAGTATATTATCCTTATTTTAAATTTTTTTTTGTTTTTTATGATAGAATGTTATTTATGAAATCAATATTTTACAGGGATTTTGTAAAGGGAGAATATTATTTAAAGAAACCCATTGCATTCCATGGGTTATGATTAATTATCTATGTTTTTGTGATGCACATAATAATGATTTAATTATGAGATTTTTGGTACCTATATGTCCCTCCAATTTGTTGGGTAAAGTTTTATATCTCATGACATATACATGGATGGAATGAGAAATGATATCGGCTTAGTATTACAATTTTATAACGAGGAGTGAACTCGTTTTAGTAATGTACTTTTCCTTCTATGATGGTATTGGAAATGATACATGAATAATATCAAATGATATTCTATGATTATGTGTATGACACAAAATTTAATGTCTTATGTTATGAATTTTGGGATTACATTATTTTATTTTTTATGAACTTTTAAGATTTATCGCATGACATGTTATAATGATCTTTCATATGTTGTATATCATTTTCAAATGTTATATAATTATCCATTATGATTATCATATGACTGATATCTTCCATTTTTACTCTTATATAGCATCTGAGATCACTCATGTATATTTTTCTTTTCCCCAGGTCCTGAATAATGGTTTTTTGTTAGACATATCATAAAATGGTCTAGTTATGATAAAATATGTTAGAGCAAATAAATATGTATAACGAACTAGATGTTTATGTTTCCAAACATCTAAACACACTATAACTATTAATCCCCATCATTTATTTGTTTTATTTTTGCATTAATATTCATTAATTTTTATGTAATATCTTTGTTTGTAAATTATTGGTTCTTATAGTTCGTATCAGGGGAAAGGTATAGTTAACCATTGGAAACATGGATAGGAAAACCATATTAAGAACCCAAAGAATATGTCTAAGTATATATTACAATCCTAGTGTTTAATTAATGATCCGGAACAACCTAGTATAAAACCTATTGATTCGTAAATTGAAATTTTATTCGTGATTATGTGGTTTACCAATTATGATTTGTTTTGAAAAAACTATTCTTCATTGTTTCAGTAAATTGTTATAACCCCAATGAACTGTGTTAAAGTTAAATACTACAGGAAATGAAATGATTTTACTACTAAGAAATAAAATGTTATAGGATATATAATCAAAAAATATTTTATCAATGCTCACACAAATTTCTCATGATATTAATCATGAAAGACATCCAAATGAGAATAGGATTGAAAAACATTTTATTGAGTCCTTCATGATAAAGTGGAAACCTCTCTTCAGTATATCTTATGATCTATTAGTGTCTAAAAAATGGATTTGTACCAATGATAAGATATTTCTGATTCTCAAATTTTCATAACATGATAATATCCCTTATGTAATATATTTTTTGGACGAAAAAGCTTATCAATGGTGAAACCATATTAATAATACGTGTAAAATCGATGAAATTTAATCCATGGAATGGGATGTGTTATAAAACTTATATTTCAATGATTAATTTCATTGTATTCTTCAAATAATGATTGGTAATGAGTTCCATGAGTTTATGAAAAAGGACAATGAATCTATTGGATTTTATGAAACAAATATTCAAGACATGAAAGGTACACATCCTGAATAATTATCCAACCTGAGAGTAAATTTGAATGATTTATTAGAAGCATAAACTCAAATCTCTGAAAGTAATTATCCATATTGAACCTAGAATCTCTATTAGGATATCATTTTATGTGCTCTCACAAATTAAAATGATATTACTGTAATTGATCAGTCCTATGGTTTTTAAAGGAAAAGAAAAATGGAATTCATGGGAAAATCTAAAGACCACACTGAAAAGAATATGATGTTTCTGTTATGCTCAGTGTTATGAAAGAAACATATAGTAAGTTATCTTAAGGGAAATAACATATTTTTTAAGTGTGGGAGAGATGGTCATCGGGTATTTTAATACAGATGTGATTGTAGAAATATGTTTTCTAATTCAAATAAAAGAAACGCTACATAGAATTCACCACATACACTTCAATATTAAAATTCCAAGGAAATGGGTAATTATACTAATAAATTATCTAATATAATATTTATTGATAATGACCAATGATATCAAACTATTAATGAAAAATATAGTGGAAAGTATCATGATATCACTATTGTCAATGAGGAGTGTGATAATAATATTGGGAAAGGGAAACATACCATCCACTCTAAAGTAGAAAATGATTAACATGATTCTATATCCACCCTATATTTTATTTCTAATCAATTTTTTAAGGAAATATATTTATTACCTATATAATAAGATTTTGAGTTAGTTATGAAAACTATTAATGGCACAATGGTCACAATAATAGTTTAAAATTCTTCTTCGGTAGATGTTTCTGGGAAAGTGATTCTTGAAAATGTTGTGATACTTTATATGGAATAATTTTATGTGATTATTGTAATGAATTTTCATTCTCTATATGGAGATCATATTAATTTCTAGGGAATGGAAGTCCCATTCCATATTATAGTCAATCTATGGCATTAGTTGATGCATGTATGAATATGACCATATAATAGAAATTTCTAAAATCTTATGGATCATGACACCAATAAATCATGTTTACCTATATCAAATTGTTTGGGAGAAACCGAAAATTAATAACACTCCCCATTTATGGAAATTTTTTGATGAATTGTTGGAATAATTGCATAGTCTCCCACTGAATCGTGAAGTTCAGTTTTTAATAAAACTCATATAGGGTGGTATGCATATTTCAAAGACACCTTATTAAATGTCACAAATTGAGTTAAATAAATTGAAGAAGAAACTCCAAGAGAATCTCAAAAAAGTATTAATACACCCTAGTGTGTCCCCTTGGGTAGCACATGTTCTATTTGTTATGACGAATGATGAATTATTGAGACTCTACCTTGATTATCATGAATGTAATGAGATCGATATCCTTAGAAAACATCATATTCACTATATTACATACATATTCGACCAAATACATGTAACTTTATACTTTCCAAAGATTTTTATTCATTTAGGATATTATTAATTAAGGGTCCTAAAAGAGGATATTTCAGAGCTGTCATTATATACAACATATGGACATCATGAATGTATAGTGACTCTTTTTAATCATACTAATTACTCATCAATCTTCAATGATCTATTGAATATAGTCTTTAGAGATTTTATTGATTAGTTTGGGAAGTATTTATATAAAATATTCTTGTCTCTTTTAAGATTTAAGATTAACATGAAGAACACATGAGAATTGTAATAAAGACCTTGTGAAAGGTGATTCTTTATGAAAAATTTACAAAGTGTTATTTTTTAATTTTGAATATTTCATTTCATAGTAACATAATCTCATATAGGGGATATATAAGGATCTAGAAACAATATAAGTTATTGAATGTTGGTTTAGACCAACAACATTAAAAGAGATCCAATGTTTTCATTTATTGATGTGATATTATTGAAATTTTGGGAATGTTTTATCATGATTATCTAATCCACTAAAAATATTTTTCTCAGAAAGGAGTTATGTTCATGTGGACAGAGGAATGTGAATAGAATTTAAAATAACTAAAATGTACTTTAACCAGTGAAAATGTGCTCATACATCCTTGTGGTGGATAAAGTGTTATGATCTTTAGGGATGAATCCAATAATTTGGTTGTGTTGAGTTATAATGAAAAATTATATGATGATAGCTTATGACAACAAAAAAATCTAAAATCCTGGAAAAAAATTTCCCAACTCATGTTTTCTAGTTAGATATGGTAATCTTTTCACTATTGATATGGATAAACTATGTCATATAGAATGGTGTGATATTTATACTCATATTAAATGTTTACATTATATTTTCACAAAAAATAATCTATATATGCACTAAAAATATAGTTTTACTTGAATTATGATTAAGACTGTTCAATACAATACAACCCTCATAAAGAGAACAATGTTGAAGATTGTTTGAGTTGAAAAGACCATGATATCCTGTCTACAATGTGGATCACAAAAGATCTAATGATTATGGATTTTTAATGGATGGATCCTGAAATTTTAATGTAATGGGAGATAACATATCTTTCTAAAATTAATTTTCATCAATCATTAAATATAAAGATTAATGAGGTACAGATGGAATATGTAGATATAAAAAATAAAGTGAGAAATTTTCCAAAATTCAACCTTTATTGTGATGAAATAATATGGTTATAAAATTGAGCATATATTCCTCCCATATAATAATCAAGGAATATCTTATTTTATGAGGCTCATAGTTATTCATTCTCTATTTATCCTAGAATAAAAAATATATTCATGGACCTGAAAGAGTATTTTTGGGGGGATGGTTACAAAATAGATATTCATTAATATTTCTCTTGATTCATAGGTTTTCATCACGTTAATGATGAAATTTATAAGTCCAAGATGATTTTATAGCCATTACCCATACAAAAATGTAAATGGGAAATCAAAATTATGGCCTTTATCATTGATCTTCCAAAAACATAAAATGTTCATAATTGTATATGACATATAGTTGATCTCCATATTAAGTAAACACACTTTATTAATATTAGATAGGATTTCTGTCTTGATCATCATTCCATGATACATGTAAAGTAATTTTATAGAGTGAATTTAATACCACATTCCATTATATTTAATTTGGATTCGAGATATACCTCAATGTTCTAGTGAAGTATTCAAAACTCTCTCAATAAAGAGTTAGGTTTCATCACTTCTTACCATATGAAAACAAATATCTAGGATAAGAGGAATATTCAGCTCTAGAGGACATGTTGAGAGATTTCGATATGTATTTCTATGGTTTTTGGGATCGACACCTTCCTTTGGTGGAATTTTCCAACAACAATAGATTTCAATCTAGTATTCAGATGTCTCCTTATAAATCTATCTCTGAAAATAATTATATAAGTCAAACATTATGGGACAAAGTTGTGGAAAGATAACTATTATGACTTTCAATTGATGATGAAATCAAATAAAATGATAGATTAATTGAATTATGAAAATTAGAATCTTATATTCGATAAAAAATTGACGCTGGTGATCGATAAAAAATACGAAGAGATTAAAGTGGGTGACAAGGTGTTTCTAAAACTATCTCCATTGAATAGAGTAATGATATTTATAATTAAGGGAAAGCATATCAAAAGGTATATCATTCATTTTAAAATTATATATATTGTACGTAAGGTATCTCAAATCATACTAATGTTTATGATGAGTTCCATGTATCAATACTAATAATTTAAATACAAGATACTTCACATGTACTAATCTCAGAAGTCATACCACTGGAGGAAGATCTTTCTTATAAAGAACAACTGGTATATATTCTGTATCAGAGGGAAAAAGTTCTAATAAGAAAGACAACATGTGTGATTAATATTTTATAGAGGAACCACCAATTTTGGGAAGTGGCATGGGAACATTAGGATGAGATGATGTAGAAGTATCCCCATCTATTGGTTTTTAAATGATGAATATCAAGGGTGAAATTCCATTTACGGGCATAGAATGTAACACCTAGAAGTTTTTATGAAATATTTATATTCATTTTAATTATTTAATAGCTTAAAATAAAAAAAATCTTGAGTTTATGCAAACAATTAGAAATCAGTAGTATAAATTTACCATTATAACCTAATTGTTGGGTTTGTTGGAATAAATATTACTAACTCATTAAAATGAATAGTGTTTTCGTTATCTTTTAATTAATTATGAAAAAATATAAATCAATTATATTTTTTTCATTTTATGGATTAATATATTTTATTTCTATTAGAAAATGAAATTAAGGATGTATATATTTCATATACTAAATAAAATATTTTTCCAATAAATATATTTGTCATAGGGTATAAAAAAACTCAATTTCATATATAAAAAACTATATTTTTTAAAACTCAATTTACTGCCTTTTAAGGGGAACCTCTTTTTAAATTAATATTTTGTTACATTAATAATTTTTCGATGAATAAATTAATATATTCTTCTGAAGTTGGAAACAATAATTTACTTTGGAATAATGTTTTATATTTTTTTGATAACATTGAAATTTTGATGAGTAGTAAAAATACAGTATATTTTAATTGAAAACAAATATTTTTATCTAAATAATTTATATGTTAATAATATATTATTGAAAATATTTAATGTATAACTATATTATATTTTTATTATATAATATAATGTAGGTATTTTGAATTAATTTTTGTTGAATATATATGTACATACATTTCAATATTTTGCGATGTTTTAACTTTTAAAACCATATTTCAAATTTGAAAAAAGTTATGAATTTTATATTAATAATTGAGTCTTTTGTATTTTGAATTTTTTAAAATATATTCTATGTTTGTAATAAGTTTTTCCAAATTATTTATATACCACACTTTTATATTTTTTCTTTATGAATAAGAACGTTGATAATTTTTATAAATACAGTAAAAAAGTAAATTATGTAATTAAGGGTATAAATAATATTAAAAAATTAACGTAACATTTTTTATAATATCATTGGGGAAGTGTGTTATTGTATAAATATTCCTTGTGTTGAAATGGAGACCTTTAGAAGCCATTTGGAAGAGATTATATTATTTAATTTATTTTATTAAAATAAAAGTTAAGTATTTTTTACTAAATTTTTAATAACAATTTCATTTTTCTAATATAAAGTTATATAGAAGATAAATTGGAATATAAATTTTCATTTTAAAGATTAAATATTTTTCATTATCATTACAATTTATTGGAAATTTTTTGGAAATAAATAATAATTTTAATGACCTATACTTTAATGTTGTAGAAATCATTTAAAGAATTAGAAATTAATTAAATAATAATTATTAAAGTGATGATTACCATTAAAAATTGGAAAAACAATCCCATATCTTATTCATTGAGTATATGTCTACCCCAACCATCCATGGGTGATGTTATTGACCATTTTGATCCTGGTAGAAAATATTCGGACACTTATATTAATTTATTTAAAGTGATGAAAAACATGTCAGATTCATGTTTTAAAAAATATAACATTTTTAATGATTGTTTTTACTGATGATATATTATATTATAATTACTCTTATAAAATATATAGGATTTTTCACGGTCATTTTATCTTATTATTAATTTTATTCAAAAATTAATCAAATTAAATAATTACACAAAATAGATGAAATAATTATTTTATTAGGGTAAAAGTCAAATAAAATATTATTAAATATAATTTTGCATAATTAATTTATAAATTAATTTTATATATAAATTTTATCTATTCAAAATATAAAAAAATAACAACTTTAAATTTAACTTTTTATCGTACTATTATTGAAAACCTATGAATTTATTAGTTTCAAAATTGAAACTATTTATTGTTTACAAAATAATGTTTTTTTAAATTATTTAAAAAGAATTAATTTTTAAAAAACATTATATATAATATTTATGTGAAAATAGAAAAAAAAATCTAAGGTATTTATTTATGTTCTATTTGACATAAAATAAGTAAATATATCATCATTTTTATAGTGAAGTGTTTGATATTTTATTTATAAATAAATAGAATTACTATTTGTTAAATTAAAATAAAAAGGTTTAAATGGACATAAAAACATGTCTTAAATTATTTTCTGATGATATTACAACCCTATATCATCACATATTCAAAATTGAAACATTTTTGAGGTCTTTGGTTGGGGTTTTAGTTTTTTTGAATTAATATTTTTGGAGATTCCAAACATGCCCTTCACACCAATTATAAAAGGGAACATACTCTATCATTTCATGTCAACTAATTGAGTTATAAATATCATATATATCCTGGAATTTTCTATTCTGATATTCCTTAGTAACATTCTAGAGGTTCTGGTCTTCTCTAAAAAACAACTCTAGTTCTTTATGATGAGATTTTGAGGGATCACGTAGATGAAATGTAATCTCCTCTACTGATTCATTCAAACATCATTCATTATATAATTTATCTCCATGATTTTTTAATTATAAATTAAGAACTCCAGTATAAAGAATATATTTATATTTATTGTGATTATTAAACAACCATATTCCATCATCTATCCATCCTATAAAAAATAAAATCACCACACATGCGTACGTATGACTTACCATCTCCACTCTATGGTGTAATATATATTTCACCACCACCTTACATGGATGGGTATAATTATGGAAATAAAAAATATATATGTTTATGATAAAATTATTTTTATTATGAAATATTATACACCATCCACATCAATAAAATTCCAAAGAAATTAATAATGTCATCACTTATGCGTACGTAGGGCCAACTGTCTCCATGATGTGATGCGATTCGTTCAAAATTAAAGCTTGATTATATAAATTAATTGAATGAATAAATATGAAATATACTATTATAATATAATTATATAAATTATATAAATATAACCTATGAATAGTAATAAGAATGTATCCGACAAAACATTTGTAATAGTATAAAGAAGTTCACACCCAATGGACGAGTAATATTGTTACTAACAAATGGATGAAAACATTACCATTTATGATATCCTAAAAATGTCTATGATTATAATATAAGTTAATTAAATTATTTAAATCATTATATATGTAGATTAAATATATAAAATGGAAATCAGACCTAATGTAATTGATGATTTCAAAATCTCATTATTATTTAAGATTGTTTATAGTTTTGTATTTAATGGTGTATATTTATCATCAATGACCATGTTTCCTAATTATATATTACAAAATATTATTTCCGTTCTACAAAAATTTATTATATTCCATTTGACACATTTTTTTATTTTTATTAAATCGTATTAATGGATTATTTGGTCATTTTTTATGTGAAGTATTTTTTAACTTTTTTGAAAAATCTATCCAGAGAATAATTTTTATATTTTTTGGAATGAATGGAATTTTACATAATCATAACACATTATTTCATGAAACATCCCCTAATATATTTCAAGATTATTTTCAAATAAATTATTTTCTTTTAAAATTTCATCTCATTATTTGGAAAAAATGTTTTGGAATAAAAAATGATATTTTACTAAAGAATTAATTCTAACTGTTATATCAACATTATTTTCCATCTTGGGTGGAATTCATTAATAGGGTTTTTTGATATTATTTTATCCATATTTTTATTATGCCCTGATTTTTTTAGGATATAATTTTATTTATAAAATAAATACTTTTTAGATATATTTCTTTATGGTGGAATGGGGTTTAAAGAATCCAAATTTATTCATTGGTTTATGATGAATGATTTATGTTGTTATAGAACACTTAAAAAATTGTTACATTATGATATTACTGGGATCTATATATCCCTTAAATTAATTATATAAATATTTATATCTCATGAGATATACATGTATGGAATGGGAAGTTATCTAGGTTCAGTAGAATGAGGCTGGAATGAGAGGTGTACTCGGTTCAATAATGGATTTAGTCCGCGATGATGGTCTTGACCTGAGATTTGACTAAAATGAAATTAATTTATATTATTATGTGTATGCCAAAAAAACTAATGTCTTCTTTTATAACTTTTGGGATTACATACATTTATTTTTATTAAAATTTATTATTTATCCCAATGCATGATATCACAATATTTTATATGCAGGTAGTGATCTTCCAATGTTATGTTATTATGTATTTTGATTTTGAGATGATTTACATCTCTCTTATTTTCCATTACTAAGCAACTGAGCCCACCCATGAATAGGATTATTTTCCCCATTATATGAAAATGGGTTTGAAATAAGACATGTCAAATAGGGGTTTAGTTATGACAAAATAAGTGGGTGACAATGAATATGTATTATAAATCGGTTTTTTATATTTCTAAGACATTATAGACACTATACCTATACAGTCCAATCATAGATTTCTTTTCTTTTTTATTTAATATAATTCAATATTTATGTAATATCAATTTATATAATGTTTGGGCCATTATGGTATTCTTTATGTTTCATACCTAAAATTACATTCTTGACCCTTAAGTATCGAAAAAATTTATACAATGGATAATGTTAAACATTGGTAATGAGGGGGTTAATCAAAATGACAATGTCTCAAATGAGATTTGAACTTGTAAACAATTTTGGTTTTAATTTATTTTGACCTTATCCATAGTATATTTTAATACATAGAAATTTGGAGACATTTTATATTATTTATTCACATATCATTTAATCATTTTTCATGTATATAAACAATTATCACGGACCTCACTTAAAAAATGGAACCTCCACCCTACTATTTCTCATATATATATTGAAATATCACTCAAACAAGACCTACCAAAATCCATTTCCAACCATATGAATTATATTTCCTATAATATATGGTCTCAATAAAAAACCATCATATATGTTCTAAGGTGTAATCCTAATGAGATTTTATAAAGAGGATTTATAACTCTCAACTGATTTCCTTCATATTAATTTTTTATTCCACCTATATAAATAATATATAACAATTATTATATAATATAATAAATATAATTCATATATTTAAATTTTATTTTTTTGTGTATCCATTTTTCATGTCATTTTCCTTTATATGTGAATGGAAAACATCACTCATGCGAACTACCTTTTCCATAAAGCAATGTGTTTTGTTTCTCATAATCCCATAACATAGTTTGTTAAAATAATGTATAAATAGTATATATATTATATTAATTACAAAAGTATGATTCTAGATAGATAATATATTTCTTACATTCTTACAGCTCACTTTATTAAAAATTGATACCATTGCTCATGTGTACTTGTAAACTACCACCTCCATAAAGAGATGTGTTTTTTCCTTTTCTGTATATAATGGATGAAAATAAAATAGTTTTTAGTGTAAAAAATATAATAATATCATTTATGGTTTTTTTAAATGATATAAAAATGATCTATTAACCAAATTGAACCCATTGAAGTATTTATAGACCAATAAACTAAACGTTGTGAAAATGAAAAATGTGATTTTAACAATCGTAGTAACTAAATTCATAATTTTATAACATGAAATAAAATTAATAATGTAGGTTTAATGTGTTTGAAAATTTTTCTGAATAAATTGTTAATTTAATATAAATTTTTTTACTCTGGTGGGTATATATACAAATGAAATGAGTCCGGACTCTAGGTAGGGGAATTTTTAATAAAAATATTGTTTCAAATTTTTTCCATTAAACTATTTATATTACTTATTATATTTATTATATATTATTTAAATAATGTTATTATTTTTCATAAATATGATTCTAATGTTATTTTTTATTATTTTAGACTCTCAATACAATGAATTAGAAATGGTTCTTTTCATTGCTTTGTGATTTGTTTGGTCATTTTTCTAAAGTGTTTAATTTTTCATAACAATTATTGCATGAATGTTTTTTAACATATTCATTATCACAATTTGACATGAATATTATTTTAAAAGTTTCCATTATAATTTTTTATGAACTTAATTCTCTCAACATTAATGAAATTTTTATTTTTAAGAATCCGATCTTTTGAAATAGAAATTTCATCTCAAATATATTAGATATATGATTTTGTAATTTCTAATGGGAATAAATAAAAATTAGAAGTGTTTTTTTTGTTAAAATTACATATATATGAATTTTATTCATTCTATAGTTCTTGGACATTTTTTTGAATTATGTTCAATCCCATTATAGCTCTGGAATTATTTATGTAATGTGATAGAGTTTACATATTATAGGTGACTCTTATGTGGTGGAGAAATTAATTAATTTGGTGATTTCACTATATGGGTCCTTTTATGGGTGACATTATGGATTACATCATGAGGAACCTACATAATCTCCTTAAAATTGATTTTCATGTGAATATATTAATTTTTAAAGGTAATCAAATGAGATTAAGTTTTGACGGAATGTTTAATAACTTTTTAAAAATGATAAAATGATTTTTTTTCAATGAATTGTATTCATGAGGTTAAATTATTTCTGAGAACTCATTATGTTAAATATCTTTGCTTTTATGAGATCATATGAAATTATTTATTAATTTTATTGAGAAATTAACTTCATTTCATTGAAAATAAAATGGAAATTTGAGTTTAAAAATTAATTAGGATAATGAACACATTATTATTTATATTTCCAGATTATAAATGGATTAACATGTATTTTTTCTATGGTGACCTTTCCTGTTTTATATTCTCATCAAACATTTTCAAATTTGGTTCACATGTTTTATGTTTGTGTAGTAACATTAACAATTTGATAGTTCTAATTATGTGAGTTTCCATAAATGAAGAAATTGCATCTTTATAAAGAACAAGTTTTTTTGGAACTATGGACACTGTGTTGAAATATACACTTTATAATTTAATGTATTAAATAATTCACCAATGATCTAAATCTAAAAAGGTATTTAGGATACAATTAATGAAATATAAACCATAAATCATGTAATTTTTTATATATTTACTCACATGTTGTTATATATAGACACAAAATATATATTCTAATTAAAAAAATAAATATTTATTTAATCGGTGATTCCAAATATAAATTAAAATAATAGATTAATGTTTATAAAAATAATCAATTCATGTTTCTATACTACAATGGCACGTAAAGAAGTTGATAATACATGAAAAATTTAATACATAAATTTCAATCTTCCTATATATAAATAATGCATTTAAAAGATTCAATAAAACATGTAAAACCATTCACTTGAATTTAGTTAATTTACTTTTTCAATAATAAATATTTAATGTAATTTGAGATTTTTTAAAAAAATTGTAAGCTCATCAAAAGTAGACACTAATAAAAACACTACTGAAATATATATCCACTAAGTAAAGAAATCAATTGTTTTTGAATTTTTATTAAAAACAAATTTACAGATTCATTTAAATTATTAACCAATATAATAAATAACTAAATATGAAAAAGTATGCATAATTTTTCACATATGAAACTAGATGAAAACCAATCACTCCTATACGTAATGGCCAAAAAAATTGTAACCTAATTTATTTTAAAAATTAAATTCATATTACATTTCACCATGAAACTAACCATATCCCAAAAAATATACAATTTCATGTAATAAACCGTACTCAATATCATTGTGATCTTTCACATGAAAACCAATTCAATCTATGTAATTTCAAAATTATTTCAAGAAATCACAAATTAAAATACCTACCCCATCTAACTAAATTTGGGTAAGAAGAAACATGTTTAATAAAAATATGATAAAAAAGCGAGTTACCCCTATTCATTTAATAAATCTATCTCAAATTCAATAAATTAATTGTGGAATAAATAGAGAAACAAAATAATTTTGGGATATTTCCAACTATTTTTTAAACTATATATCCCTAATGGGTTTATGAAGAAAAGAACTAAAATTTCCATTTATATAGAATCCCACACTGAATTACACTTAGTGGTTACTCGAAATGGTGGTCCATAAGAACTCAAACATGCCTCCCACATATCAAAAGGTTCAAGACTAGCAGCAACAAAATCGGGTTTTTTTGTGGGGAGACTATGCCCTCATTGGAAATAGTGTAGAATATAAATATATATAATAATACTATAAGATAATGAATAAATATTAACTATATGAAGATAAAACCAGATCAATAAATAAATAAACCTGAAATCTAATTAAACAATAAATTGAATTTGAGTAATAAAATGGCACAATATGACAATGATTGAATGTAATAAAAATGAATATAAAATGTAAAGAGGATACATACATAAACAACATGAATGTAAAACACTCAAAAAATGAAAAAAACTGTTGGTTCTAACATCTTGAGCATAGGATCAACAATCTACTTGGAAAATCCATCCAAGAATTGTTAGTCAAACATTAGAAGTTTTATTGTTCCCTTAATCAATACATATGTTCTTAAAGTCTACAAGGGTTAAAAATTTGGCCCCATGAATGGTATAAGATAAAATCTTATTATGTTATCAAACATGTTATATAGAAAATCAATTTTCATGTAATATAGAATTAAAAGCATGAAAAATAAATAAAATCATGATAGAAATAAATAAATAAATAAATTTGATTGGGATTCACTTGGACACCCATACAATATAGCTTCTTCATCCTATGTCGATGAGTCTAAACTGTGTAATCATGTAATGGTAATGTGATATGGATTTTATGAGGTATTATGTAATGTTTATAATTATATAGTCAAGCATGGAGGAAAATTATATATTTTTCCAAAATTATAACATCATTTATCATTTTAAAATATTCATTCATTCTTTTTAATTCAATTGATAATTTCATTTTAAAATATAGTGATACACCCTAAGTCCATACAAATAAATTAGGATAGATTATACAGGTATCGCTAGAGGTTCTCATTTTATGACTAATTCTAAGGAGTCTTTTCATAGTGATCCAATAATGAATTCATTTGTGTCATTCCAGGCATGGTCTAAAAATTAAATAAACATAACAATAAGTCAATTCCTAGTATCACACAGAGGGACCTGATTCTATCACATGTAATAGTACAACAATCATTTCATCGAGCTCATCCATGGGGCTCATCTAGGGAATTGGTGTCAATCATGTGGTGGTGACACGTTATTTTAATTTGTGAGCCCAACCTAGGAATAGAATCTGTCACCACTGATGTGTTCACTTTCCTGTAATTATTATAACATGATTGAATGAGATTACATCCAAGGGTTTTAATTAATAACCCATATTTTCACTCTTGAAAATATGTTTAAATAATCATACAATCAAGGTAGATATATAACATGACTAATTAGATGGAACTATAATTTAAATTAGTTATTTATGTCAAAATTATCATATTTTTCAATGTTGAAATTATGTATGAATTTAGTGAATTAGGGTAAATTTCAATGTATATTCCATATTTACATGGAATATAACAATCATATTTTGAATTTTTATATGTTACTATATAACTGATCATCATTCTAATAAAAATAATTAAAAAATTAATTAATTTATAAAAGTAAATAACACTAAAAGAGAATTTCGAAATTATAGAATAATTAATAATTGGCCTCTAATATAGGGATCATCCACAAGGGTGGTGTAGGTCAATGAGATAACCCAATGGGGTTTATCCACCACTTACTGGGTTCACTAGAATAACAATTAAGGTTTCAATTTAATATAATATTTCAAATTTTTGGTGAAGCAAGAATGGTATGACTCTTGAAAAATGATGAATTTTATGGATATAAATGCAATTGATGGAAATTACATGGAACACCTACCTTATACTCAAATTGTTTACCTTATATAGAGTTTACCTTTGAATTGATCTTGGTAAGAATAAATCAAATAAAAAATAAAATTATATAAATAGAAAGATGTATTTAATTTCACCAAAGTGATAAATTGAAGGAATTGGGACCTTGAAATAAAAGGGATAGAATTAAAGTTCTCAACACTAGATTTATATTTGATGTGACGATTAATGATTCATATCCCTCTTTGAAGAGTTTAATCAAAACGTAACATGAGAGGATGTGGAGCTTCTTACATGGGATGAAAAGATGAAACCACTAGAGCTATAAAGTTGAAGGGAAATAAATAAGGTCTAAAACATTATTTAAGGGGATATGTGTATTTCACCCTACAATCAAGGGAACATGGTTTGGATAAATTATTTTCCAAACCATGCATGACCAACTACTTAAAAAAGGTACCCAGAACAATTAGGCACATAGTTTTTATAACCTTGGACAAGATATAAAAAAACGAAAAATGAAAATCCTAATATTTTTGTGAACAACAGTGAGAATTGGGTCAAATTTTTGTTAAAAAAATGTAACTCCCAGATCCCACCACCTATAACATAATAGTTTAGATAATTCATGTGGGCTAGGAGACACATTTTCTATTAACTGTATATCATAGAATGTTTATCCACTTTTGGGTTCCATGGTTCAACTGATCCCTGGGAACAACAAATATCTTATTACCATGATTATTCATCACTATTTGAGCCATTTAGGATAATTTAATCTAAAAATGTTCTGTACCATTAGGGAAATCTTGGATATTAAAACATCATTTCTCTAAGACAACATGTACCCAACGTTCCCTTCTATGGGTGGTAGAACATCATCTATCAAGATATCCATCTACTGCAAATGTATGTTGGCCTCCCACTCCCAGGTCTTTTCTGTTTTTCTTCAATTCTACCCAAGCACCCACACAAGAAATAGTGACCATCCACAAAGATACTTTGTGCTCTGGTCAACAGTACATATCATATTCGCTTCAAAAGATGTGTTCGTCTATCTTTTAATCTCCTTTTTTTCATGTGAATTTAGATGGTTTACTGTGATACTATTGAAGAAAATATACAAACAATATGTTTTTCATGGAATAATATATCTGAGGTAACAACAATCGATAGTCCACCATTCTGACACTCTATATTATCTTGAATGACCTAACTAACTGAGGAGATAACTTGGACCATCATTGATTTCATTTATGGATTTATCTAGGTGATATAATCAGAAATACATGATGTACAGCCTTGAACTTCATATGTATATAGTGAAAATCAATATATGACTTATACCTAGAATGAGTTGTAGTCAATTATTTCTGAACAAGACTAACATGATAGGAATTATCCAAAAGGAGATGAAGACTGAGTTGATGTACCTCACCAGCTTCAAACCACCATATTTGTTACATCCTATATATGGGAATTGAAACTTTTATCACACCTAGAACAAGATTGATCGTGAAATCAATCTTTCTCTCTATATATCATGAGGTATTATGGAGAAATCATTTAGGAAGACATCCGTAAAACAATCCACCATTTGAGGAACGTCCATAAGCTTATTTCCTTGGTAACTCATAAAGAGAATGGCCATCTGACCTATCAATCCTTCAATCCCAGTATTTTGGAGTTCTTCATGACTTTCATGGAGATTATATTCAACCTTATCATTATACTAACTCCCATTGGGTGATGTGGAAAATTCCCAATGATGATAGAAATACACCTAGCATCAAAAAGGAACAATCCATTTCAATCAAAGAATAACGTCAAATCCAGTAATCTTAAGGATGAAAAAACCCCACAGAAAAATACTCACACCTATATAAAGAGGAACTTCAAGCATTGGAATATGCCCTCTACTATAAATCCCAATTTTGATTCAAGGGTCATAACACCACTAAAATCCTTTATCACTAAGCACATAATATCTATAGTTTTATAAAATAAAATGGAGTGTGATTTACCTATATAAAATAATAATGATACTAAAGTAGACGCTACCTAAATAGTTTCTCTAACTATAGAGTTTACTAGATTATAATCCACTTTTGTAGGATACACAACAATAATTTTTCCAAAACTATGACCTTGATATGTTATCTGAGTAGCTTAAGAAGGTCCACTCTACTGACGCTTGAATTCTAAAGCCTGGCTTCTCAGCCATGACCACAAGCATAGCCTAGATGAACTATAAATGAACAACTTGATACCTGATGAGGTGTTTCTAATACTACACCTAAAGGAGGTGCCAAAATAGAAATCATTTTGCTAGTGATTAGATGAAAATATCTCCGGAAACACCGATAGTGGCCCATCCTTCCATAAGAATGACACTCATTTTGGTTCCATGTACATTGGGGATTTTTATGGCATGTCCTAATCACTCGTGACCCAAAAATATTATATCAGTGTGTTTCACCTAGATATTTATTTCATTTAATTTATCCACAATGTGTTGATTCCTACCACAAGGTAAACCACTACTATTCTAGAGGTAGAATTACCATGATTCACATTGCCTGATTCAATCAGGTCCCACTCATTGACGAGGTACTAGTTAACTATCTCAAAAATTAGTTTCAACTAAAATAAATTGAACTATGAGTGGATGGCCTATGAAATATCATCCTCAATTCTCCTCGAATTGATTATATCATCACCAATATAGGCCGGTCTCAAGCAGAACAATTTTTCGAAATTATTTGATTATCCCATCACTGATATGTCATCATGTTGAAGGTTCAAGAACACCAATATGTGATTAATTCACAATGTATACGGAAAAAAGTGAACTCTGAATGATTTCATTATGTTCATCTAGAAAATACACTAATAGTGATCAACCTATGTCATAATCTCCCACCAATGCTTTCTATAATCATGAAATATATTGGTTAGAAGCTTTACCCAACATTCTAGAGGCATCCCAATATATATTAATATTAACACCATATATTATAACTAAAACTCAGTATCCTGAGGCCCTCCATCATTTGATAAGGTGGTGGGATTCTTCTACTAAAACTTTCTATCCAACTCATCCATATAAGGGGCATTTTTTGGTATACATTGAACTAGTTTCATAAACCGAATGAAAATATCATGGTAATGGGCATCGGTACTGAGTGGATATTCTAGAGGATATAGATCAGGTGGAAATACATTTGGTATCATGAGTGGATTAGGGCCCACATCCTTCAATGTTTACTCTTTACCACTTTTCTGTGATATATTATGAGGTTATCTTGGTGCCATACATATTTGATTATAAGTGCACACCTCAAAACTTTTTTTATAACATATAAGAAAGGAAATAAATTAGGTACAAGTGCATGGTCATCCTGTTAAATAAATCCTCCTATTTTCTCTCTCCTAGAGCCAGGTCTGAGTGATCATAACAAACAACACAAGTATCAAATGATACATGACATGTATCTCACTACTATGGTGGAGCATGGCTTTGTCATTACACTACATATAATTTAACATGTTCTTTTTGATGATAAATCCCCTGTTTTTTGTAATTATATTTTCTTTTATATTGTTAAACCAATTGAAACCCCATGTCTAATATTTAAGGTCCATGAATCCTTATAAATTATGTGGTTCATTCTATTTCTTCTAAACAACAACACGTTCCATCCCATGTGATTGATTTTCTAGGGATTAATGTGACAAAATTGGCTTCTTATGTCATATATTTTAACCTATGCAATAAAACACTATTTGTTTAAGGAAGATGATTAATGAAACAATTGTGTTTTTCTATGTCATTTAATGAAAATACAACATACTTCTACATAACCCATAATACCATCATGGTATCACAATAAGGAACATAAAAATAATTTATGTAATACATTAAATAACCATTGCTAAGTAAATATGGAATGCATAATGTATGTAATTTTAAATTTTATTGTAACTAGTGTGACTTTTATATTCTAATATTCCCATGTATCATAAGTATATGTCCAAAAAAAAGCTTAAATAACATCAATGTAAATAACAACACAAGGTAAGTGATTAACCCAATGGTGAATTAATTTCAACTATAATAGTGAAATAAATAACAACATTTAAACATCCTAGGTAACTTGGGTAACCCCTATATGTGGGTTTTTGACTCCAAACATAGGCTCATGACAAAATTACAATATCATAGTCTTCTGTTTATAACAAAACATTAATTATAAAGGAAACAAAAATCATAAATATCACTTTTTAGTATCCTTCCCTAGATTCCATTTAGTGTTTCCCTAAGATAGTGGGTCACAAGACCTCAGGCGCTCCCCCCAAAATTCAAGAGGTTTCCAAATAGTAGTGAGGGCCTATGGTGTGTCTGTCGGATGACCATGACCTTATTTATTATAGTGAAAGGGTAAAATATATATGGTAAAATTTATAAAAATATATCATAAGTATTATTATTCAAAATATATTAATGGAGTAATTCAAAAATTAACATCCAATATTTGTTACCAACAATCAGAAGCTGATTAATAAACTGAAACAATATAATAAAAATGGTATGTAATAAAAAATTTAATATACATGGGATTGGTATAATGAATATACCACATTATAAATAAAATACTCAATGATGAAAAAAATAACATGTTAATCTTCTCGAGTATAAGATCAACCCACTTCTCTGAAACTCCATCATTGATCTATCAACTAAACATTGGATGTTGAATGCTTCCCTTAATCAATACCTAAAACCAAAAAGTCTACTTGTGTACCATTGGTGGCCCAAGTAGGTTTTGGGGTAAAATATCAAGTGTTTGGACCCATGTTGTATAGGCCATTCCATTAATTAGAATATATAATGAATTGTGGGAAAGAATAAATAATGATATATATATATATATATACTATGTTCCAATTGGACACCAATAAAATTTACATTATTCTACATAATCATATGATTTTGAACCATGTTTTCCTATAAAAATAAAGTGAGAGGGATTATATGATGGATGGTTGATTGTTAATAAGCTTTTGATTGGTTATATAGGACATATTCCTACAGTTAAAAAACAAGAAGATCGTTTCTCATTTGAAAAAATTAATTCATCCATTACAATTTATCCAAAAATGTAATTATAAAATATAGTGAGAAACCATAATCATTCCCATTTCAATCAAGAGAGACTTTATATATATATATATCTCTAGGGGCTCAGTTTATAACCAATGTCAAGGAGTCAATCCATGGTGACCGAATAATGATTTCTTTTGTGTCACTCTTAGAATGGTGTGAGAAGGACGGGAGTAGAAATCTATGTTCAAACCTTGTAATTCATGTAGGGAATCGTGTCTCTCACATGGCATGGTGTAACCATCGTTCCATTGATCCCTAAGGGTCCGTCCAAGGGGGTCCTTAAAATGGAACCCCTCATTTCACCATCGATGCTAAGCTGAAAGCATCCAAAAATCAAGTTACATATATTAAATGTCCAAAAGGTGGTAATCATATTTAATTAAATAATATATATCATAATTATAATATTAGTCAAGAATACAATTAAGAAATAATTAATTTAACAAGTGGAGATGCCAAATCATGTTCCCAATTCACTAAGTCAAGAAAAATCATTTAAGGCATAATAATGCAGTGTATTAATTCATAGATTTTCATTATAATCGAAATAATTTATATAGAGAGAAATTTATAAATTCTTATACCCAACAAAGGGCATTAATATATTTTATAACAATATAAAATTGGACACTAATGTAGCACACACAAACTTCGGTGTCTTAGGTCAAAGTAATCAAACTAAGGCTTTGGTCCACCACTATCTTTGATTGGAAAATATTAAAATAACTTTTTAATTTAATTTAATTTAAAAATTAGTGTGAATTCCATAATGGTTCACCTCAAAACACAATAATAAATTTTATTCCAGGAAATGAAACGAATGGAAATATCTTATACCACCTTATTTTTCCTCATAGATCTTCCATCTTCTAGAATCTCCCATTGATTCATGATATTTTGGATAAAATTGAAGAAGCTATCAAATGCAATAAATAATGCTGAAATTAGGATTTCAACTAAATAATTCAATAGAGATAATGAATAAATTAAAGTAGAATGGTAATTATTAAAGATCCCATGTCTACATTTTCATTGGATCTTATAAAGAATGATACATATCCCATTTGGAGTAGTTTAATCAAAACCTATGAGGATATGGGATCGTGATTTTGACATGAGAAGAGAAGAAGAAACTATTGGTTGAATAGATGAGGAGGAAAAGAAATAGCGTATATAAAATTCATTAAGGGAAAAATGAGAAGTTCACCCTAAAAATAAAGGGTTCATGTTTTGGCCACACGATTGGCCACACCCTATACCAAATGATAACAATTCAGAACTTCAAAGGGTAACACCACACAATTTGGTGAAAAATTTGTTTTATCATGTAAAACCCACTGTCCAAACATTTAAATGTGTTGAATTTTCATGTTCCATAAGTCACATGGTTGCCTAAAAAATATGCATCCCCTAGGTCCCACTTTCTATTGCCAAACAGTTTTGGGAAAACATGTGGGCTCGGCTATACAGTTTCCCCTAACTACATAACCATGAATATTTTTAACACCATGGGGTTATGATCTACAAATAATCCCCATGGGAACCTTATATCCCATTTACATGATTATGTATTACATGTAGGGATGTCTAGTGGAATTTAAACTAAAAATAAATGGTACAAACCTTTGGTAGAATTTCAGGCCTTTCAATTTCCCCTAATATAAAATATTTAAATTATAATCACTAAATACGTGGTGGTTATTCAAAATCCACCTAGTTTCCCACCACGACTTAATGATATCCAATATAAGACCGAGTTGAAAAAAATAATGAGTCACTCCCATTATTAATCCCGTCGGGTACCTAGTGTTATAATAATAGGTAACTAGTGTATCGTTTTAAAATCGTTATATTTTTTATCATATAATTAGAATCCATTTTAGATCATCACATATTTCCCACACATCATAAAATACCCAAAACAATGAATTACTTTTCTTAGAAACATAAATAATTAGGTCCAACAAGATTAAATGAAAAAAAGAAAAACAATCATTGATTTTATCCATCAATTTTCTTAATTGTAAATCATATAGAATTTTGGAAAACAATTTATAATATATTTTGTTGTTAATGAAAATTTGAAAAATAATTTATATTAATACCATTTATATAATCCCACTATACTAAACGTTGAAATGGTAACCCTTTTTAATTTTTACCCCTTTATCAACTAGACATAAATTCTTGAGGTTTTTATCATATTCTCTCCAAAAATGAATATAAATTAATGAAATATAAAAATAATTTAATAGGTTATAATATTGAAAAATACATTAATTATAATATTTAGAATAAATTATTCAAATTTCACAATCATGTAATTATTTTTAAATAATATAGTAAGAATATAAATTTTAAATTTATTAAAATTTTATTGAATTATTAAAATATAATTTATTTTTCAATTCCATTTATCCATTATATAAAAAAAATAATTCGATTTCATAACAATCATTTTTCTCATGTGTTAAAATGATTTTATAATCAAATGGATTATATACATTATATCTCAAATGATTGGAATATGTAAATATTCCCTCTCACCATAATTTATAGTTCATGACTCATCAAAATCAAATGGATACATGCCTATATAGTACTTTTCTACTCTTCAAAATTTATTCATAATGTTTTGTTGTGATTCATATTGATAAAATGTTTTATAATACTTCATTCAAAATAATATATTCCAACATATATAATTTCTTATAATAATCAATTCTTACTTTGTATGCATAACTAGATTCTATAAAAAAATGTACCCACATAAACATGTTTCATGTAAAAAATAATCATTAGTGAATTTATTAAATATAAATATAGTTTTTTAATTCCATGGAATATAATCAATTAATTTTATTTTGTGCCTAAACATTGATCATGTCATATATATACTTTTGATATTTTCTACAAAAAATTATCGTTTAAATGATATAATTTTTTTATAAACTACTTCCTATTATTTTTAGATGACCTTTCATTGAAAATATAATTTACATGGTCAAACGATTTTTAAGGGCCTAATAATAATACCCAAAAAACATATCATAAACTCATTATAATATTTACTCTATAAATAAGAAATATTAAATAAATTTTTAGTTATTTATAATATGAAATCTTAATAGATTAGTGTATTAAATTATTGTAATTTTTTATATTTAATTCTAAAAATAAATATTATATAAATAAAAAATCCCATAAAAAAGTATTATTTATTTTTTATCATATATAATTCATGATCTTAACCACACATCAAGAATTAGTGTTTTATAATTGTTTCATTTTTATAATATCATTAATTTATAACATATTTTATTTCATATATGATTTTCTTCAGTCATTAATAACATATAAATAATGAAAAAATACCTATTTATTATAGAAAACACATTTTAGGTAAATGTGAGAAACCATGTTTAACCACTCATGAAATAAAAGGTTCTCTTAAAAAAGAATATAAGTATATTATATTTTATCTTCCTACATTATTTCTATGAAATAATTCTATGTTGAGAATCTGAATCATCCATCAAAAGTTCTTGTAACTAGTATGCCTTCTTTTCCCAAGACAGAATGTACTCCTCTTGACTGATCTTCCTAGTATTTAATCCCCTGATAGATATCATATCACATTTCTAAATCCGATTAGTATTCTTCTCATTGGTAACCACCCTTAATGGACTTCACATCATATTCTTATCTTTTTTTAGTAGAATTAATCTTCAAAATGGATGCTACCATTTCTTCTTTTGAGTGCATATGAATATCAATTGAAGGATCTCTCAACCCACCATGTCATCATTGCTGACCAGACGTAAACATGGGGGGAGGTGGGAACACTACCCATTAGTTTATCTTTTAATTTCTTCACTGATCAAGTATCCCTTGTTGGTGTAGAAAAATGGTTAATCCTTAATCTCAATCTTAATACCCCTATATATCTTACATTATCTCGGACATGAATGATGATCACCTTGAATTTAATCTTCTATAATTATTGAAAAATGATCCTAATCCTCATTAGTAGACTTAGTCTCAAGTGCCCCTTCTGATCCATTTAAGGATTAACTATGTCATTTTCAGACTCCTAAATTAGATTATCATTATATATCCCTTATAATTTGTTTACCAAGAACATAGGTTCCTCCTTCTCTCGATGTGACACTTTAAACCTAGATCAGTGACCCACCATTGGTGTCCTAAAAGCCTTATCTATACCCTTATCATTTGTGGAAGTCCCTAATAACACTTCTTCAAAATATGAAGTATCCATGGTAGTCTTGGACCCCCCACCCCCTTCAACCACATTTATTGGGTCCACAAAAATGAGATGACTATTATAAAGAACCTCCACCACATTAGGACCCTCTAGTCCCAAAGGGGTAGGTAGAGGTGGTTTGGGTATATATAGATCATTCCTCGTGTGACGGAATATGTCAGTCAACAATGGACTCACTTATAATGATCCTCACATCACATTAATTCACTACTACAAATATGGATTTTAAAAGTGCTATAAACATACTTTAACAGTTCTAGAAAATCACTGATAATCGCAGTGAAGATAGGGGCTATAACGATGCTAAAAAAGTACTGATAAATGGTTCTCGTTATCGGTGATAAAATTAGCGCTGGTAAAGGTCCTCCTTTATCAGTTATTTTTTAGCCACAATAAAGGGCCACCTTTATCAGTGCTATTTTTAACACTAATAAAAGACCCCTTCATTAGCGCTATTTTTAGCACTAATAAAGTCATAATTTATAATACCTAAATTATTGTTGATAAAGTAAAAGTATCCTATATTGTATTGTTTATTTAGTAACACACCTAGGACCTACACAAAACCTACACATCTTCACACCTTCACACAATAAACACATGCACACACATCACAAAACAGAACCTGCACAGAAAATAGCTACCCAAAAAAACACCTAAAACAAACCACGCATTTAAAAAGAAAATAGGACACACAAGAGTTTTGCAAAAAATGATATAATTAATTACTTGAAATAATGAATAAAAAAGAAACACATATATATACATTTCAAACAATGCATGATATATTTTCAATTACAATTATCCAGAAAATAATTAAAAAAACAATGTATCATTCTTATTGCATTAGTGACCCCCTATCAAAAATTCTTGTTCATGGTATTAGTTGCAGAACAAGGCATCCAAAATCATGAAAAAAATTGCACCTATATAAGAAAACTAATATTATATTAGTAACACAATAATGAAATAAATTAAACATTAATATTAAATAATAAATTAAAAAAATGGAATTTCTTAATAAAAATATCACATTTGGGTAGGTACGGGGCCATAAGACTAGATGATACTTGATATATGTCCTTCATAGGGGAAGGTACGAATACTTGAGGTCAGATGTTGTGTGACATGTTGTGGTAAGGGAGTGTATGTTTGGGGAGATGTGTGACCTATTACAACTTTTTTTATTGTCTATATTTTTTATATACAATGATATGGTTGTTGAACCATAATGAGATGTGTTACCTATTATAACCATCCCATGCCCATATTTCCTTGGATTGAATTATCATTTTAGAATAGGATCAACCTTAATCATTGACATATAAATAATTTTTTAACGATTTCACAGATGATAAAATGAGTTGAAGAAATTTCAACAACAACAATGAATCCCAATGGTTACATTTATTGACAATAAAAAAGGGAGGAATCTCTAAAGTCTATTTTCTCTCCTACAACTCCCCAAATATGTGGGGTAGGATAATGTTAGAATACTCAAAATTGTATCCACTCAGAATAACCACTCGAGATCTTTTATCCAATGCTCTAGAGTAGCTATGTATTATCACAAATGATCAACTGATTTAGTTTCCACATCTTCACCATTTTTAGTGCCTCTTCACTACTAGTAGCATTAAATCTGGACTTTTCTGCCACATTGATAAGATTATGCTTCTATATCACTGCTTTATTTAAAACATTGAGAATTTTTTATAGGTGATAAAATTCATGTTATAAGCATTCTATTTCATACCTACCATAAGTGGATAAACTTTTATGAGATTATACATATATTGTACACATGGATGCTTCATTCAAGTCCTCATTGATATGTTGAATGTATGAGTGTTATGCCACCACTATTGATAATCTCAGCTTGATGAACCTCTTTCTCTCACTCATGGTGACCACCTCATTTACACAAGTATATAGTTCTTAATAACATAACTCATTATAAACAAGGGTATTGAACATATAACAGAGGTGTACAAAATAGTATTTTAGCTCTTTAAAGGTTCCCACCATGACTATATTCCAAATATCCACTACACTTGTCACTGAAACTATTGATGAAATGAAATGTGTTCTGAAACAAAACTCAGGACTAGTCCAGAAAAATGAATATTCTCCCTGACCATGTTTCGGTGAGGGACTCATAATCACATCCCTTTATGTGCTTGAAAAAGGAAAGACTTGTGCCCTAGTTATTATAATTGGGAGAGATAAAAATAGGAATGATCTGAGACATCTGATCTCAAATCTAGAGTCACTTTGATAAAGCATATAAATATTTTTAGTCTATAGAAAAATAAAAGCCATCAGAATGTCTACATTCATGATAATAATTGATAAACTAACTATATCGACCACGTTATTAGCCACTTCCATCACCTCAACGTTGAATTGATTGGTAATAATGAAATATTCTTAAAACAAATGACCCCAATCCACATATAATGACCCTAATAACAATAATAACTATTATTCACTTGATGTGGTACAAGTATAAATAGATCTTATAAAATATGACACATATATGATGGTGTAATCATTTTAAAAGGAATATTAAATTTATAATAAATTATAACACTTTCCTAGTGACACCACCATCCAAGATAGGTTATAAATATAACATTTACATATATCAGGAGCCTCTTAAAGTGTACTCTCCCTTGCCAAGTCAAAGGGAATGAGTGCGAGTGCATCTAGGTTAGACATCGAGTCTAACCCTTCTCGGACATTGACCAATTAGGAATCTCCAAGGACCCCATACAATATCAAATGTCACATTGAAGGTATGTAAGGAATATATATCTCAGTTTAGAGAGGTCTTGATGAGAAATTTCAAAATTAGATAGGCTATGATATGTTACTAGAGTAATGAAAAAGGATAAAAGTCCGCAAATTATAACAATTAATGATTTTTATAGGATTATTATTGTATGGACTTTTCCTCTTTCTCTTAGTTGTCCTCTTATAGGAAGTAACATGCAAACTTAACTTCATGTGCCAAAGTTGGTGTTGATAGAGGAAGAAATGGAGTTTCCATTAGATCAGAAACAACCACATCCATGTCATCTATTGGATTTGGAGAGCCCTGATAATCAGCCTCTCAGTCACTTTTTGAAACATCATGGCCTCTGTGACCCTGCGAAAGTAAACTAGAGGGGTGGGAGGTGACCAAATTCTACCAACCAATTGAAATATCCATGAAAAATAATTTTATCTATTATCATAACAAGATCAAGGAATATATGAATGTGATGATAAAACATATCTACCTCAGCATTAGAGACATCCTAGTCTCCTTTATCTTCACTAATTAACATTGTCCTAATAGAACTGGTATAAGGCCCCAGCCTTAATCCTTACTTAATCTTGATTTATTACATGATTACACATTGAGGATCTTTTCGGGTTTAGAGTTTTAGAGAATTAGATCATAAAACTTGAATCACATTCCACATATAAACAAAGTGGTTACATAAAGATAGTATTATTCTTTCCCATCAATGGAAACATATTTAAAATAAAACATGGATTATTTCTTGACACTTCCATGACACTATCATCATATCATGTACCTTTCCCCTGACCTATGAAAAACATTTCAAAAAAACTTGGGATGAGCATAAAAAGATCAGTAAGGGATATAAAAATATGGAAAGGAAACATGGTTACATATATACATAAGAATGAAATCATTCTTTACCCATAAAACATAAGCACGTTAACATACCTCATCAAATCATGAATAAATCATAGAATTCATAAGACATAAAGATAACTTGAGGCATTCATAACATTTTTACGTAGGGAGTAACCCTCTTGGTTACGTTTGTAATACCCATCACAGTATATTCCATAGATCTTTTCAGAGAAACATTAACGTTTCACTCCTTCGCATTACCCAATGCATTAGAGAGCTATATCAGGCTCACCCACCCTTAGTTTATCATTGAACCACCTGTCTTCATAATAATTCACAACAACCACAACATAATCGTATCACATAAAACATGCATAAAGGAAACATAACATTTCCACCTTTCAATGAAAAGAATTCAATACAACACATTTATATAAAAACATTATTAAAACCATTTTGAATATGAAAATAAAAGAAAAGTAAAACATGGTATTTATTTTTCTTTTAAAAAGAAGGTATGGCTTGTAGAGGAAGTCGAAACTCAAATAAAGGTCACGGCGGTAGAGAAGTCGTTGTCGCCACATACGTACGACAAAAACATTCCCTTTTTTTGTTTAGTAAAACGCTTTGAATAAAAAAGATTCCTTTTGAATAAACGTAAAAGCCAAAGGGTTTTATACACCGTATAATAGAAGGTTGTGTATAAAACAAAATATGCCTCAATGAAAGGAGATTGAGATGAAGTCCCATACCTCTGGTCCGACATGACTCGGTCGTTCTTTAATCTCCTGAATAATAAACTTGAGATAATTTCTACTTGTTTAAGAACCTTTTTCAAGTTCATTATACCTTTTATATCACTTATTTCCTTGTCATGATCACTATGTAATTATTTAAGTTAATAACGGTCGTTTTAACGATCATTGGTACTTCAGTCAAAAATAATCCCTTTATAATTACAAGTTGTTCATGTATCCATTATATCCAGAATGGTATTCATGATGTAGATATTATATATGTCATATATATCCAGTACATTCATGCCTTTATAATATTAGATAATCATTTGGAGGTATGAAATGAAATGCACCGTTCATGGAGACGGTAAGCCGTACGTACGCATGAACGCTACTTTCATTTCTATTTCATATTTTATAGAATGGAATCATAATGATATAATGTTATATTATAATTATAGTATAATATCATATATAATATCATAGTTCCATACTTTATACGTCCCACATATGGTATTTAACGAATCAAATCACTTTGAGGGGGCGGTAGTCCGCACTTCCTTAAATGAAGATATTCCGTTTACCCATAATGGAAACCATAAAGGTATGACCAAAATGAAAAATACAGAAGCTTAAGGAAAACATAAACATATTATATATCGTATATAAATACAGTGACATCTTAATGACCACCTTTTAAGGTGTTCAAAGAATGTTGAACAATCATCGTTTCGGGAGGCATAAATTCACCATCCACAGAAACAGTATGTCCTTTAAACATTAGATGTAGGTTTTTGTAAGTGTATCTAGAATACATCTTATAAAAACATCCCAGTATATTAAGGATACTGGAGTTGTTACAAATGAAATGAATAAAAAGAGTTTAGGGGGTTGGAGAAGCAAAATAAAACAAAAGGACTCAAGTGAAGACATTACCTTAAAATCAGGTAATTCCCTTTGGTTTGAGCTCAAAGGCTTCCTTTGGAAGACTTCTACCCATGGTGAGGCTTCAAGGAGTAAGAGAGGGATGTGTAGAGACAAAATGGGCTGGGGTTGTCCGAGCCAAAGGCTTTGGGAGTGTGAGTAAGGAGGTAGAGGTGGGGGACTTTTATAAGAGGAGAAGAGGGGCACTCTTGGATGGTAAAGAAAAGTCACTTCATTTAAAAATGGTATTCGGATTTAAGAGGTCCCACATTAATTTGTTTCGAGGATAAGGTGATAAGGGTTCGAAATCCACCCATCTAGTAGGTTTTGGCCATGTTTAGGTCTTAGATTTTACATTATCATTCCATTTTATTTAAAAGATTAAATAATGAGGTCATCGCTGCATCATCATGATGTCATAAATAATTTAATTTATTTAAAGTCTAAAAATTATAAAAAAATACTATGATGTATGAAATCGTTTTAGCGTCCCAATGACAATTTATAATAAAAAATCTGATCTTTATAACCCCATGTAAATTTTTTTTTACTAAAACTTCTCATGTTTGTGTCATTTTTAATTTTACATTAAATAAAAAGTTATTTATGTCATTTCCCAAACATAGTGGCTCCATGGGGTCCCCAAGTTTACCCATGGCTTGTATTGGTCATACATTACACATCCAATAAGGGTAGGAAATGTGTCATGCTCATCTCATTTTATTAAAGCATTATTTTTACCTTAAACTACACAAATTACCTCTAATCGCGATTAAGAACTTAAGAGTTACTATTCACCAAAAAATTATTTTAATCTCATTGAACCACATTTTACTTCTTAATGACAACCATGTATGTTGGATTTTTGAAATTAAAAACACAGAAGTGGTAAAATTTCATTTAAACGAAATATCAGTTTTTATAAGTACCACTTAGTGGTTTCACAATTCATCAAAAATTGACGTTTTTCAGAAAAATACCAAAAATTCACCCTAAGATATATTTGATATTCCAAATTCAAAAATGAAGTCTACTTTAAAAAATTCAAAACAAATAAGTCACATTAATTAATTTAATAATTAATTCCCGCTGTCATGATAAATAGCGTGTTTTTATGAAACAATAAGTATCAAAAGATTGACACCAGTTTAAGTACAATTTCAAAGTGAAATTGATTCCAATGACCACCATTAGGTTAAATGGTAAAAATATATTCTAATTTCACTTCAAAACCAATTCAAAATATAATCTAATCATGTAAATAAAATAGATTAAAAAGCATATTTGATGTAAAATGCAGTAATTTTCACTATTCATTAAAAAATGAACATTGTCTGAAAAATACCAAAAATTCACACAAAGTAAATTTTGATGTCCCAATTATAAAGAATAAGTTTATTTTGGCAAACATAGCTTATAAACCTGTCAAAAGATAGATTTAAAAATGGATTTCCATCAAAAGTTAGTAAAAAAATCTTTTAAAAATATTAGTGTATTCCATGCTTAAGATTGGATTTATTTTCATTTTAAGCCTCTAAAACACTATCTATTTCATTAATAGACATAGATAAAAAATATCTATTACTCATTACTTACTTGGGATGTTACATCCTTCCCCCCTTTTGAAAATTGCATCCCCGCAATTTATTTACTTATCGAATAAATGGGGGTACTTATCCCTCATTACATTTTCAGATTCCCATGTTGCCTCTTCCATCGGGTGGTTTTTCCACAAACCTTTACCTGATTAATCACCTTATTTCGTAACACTTGCTCCATATGGTCAAGAATCTGGACCGGTTGTTCCTCATAAGATAGGTTCTCATCCAGCTGAACTACCTCTGGACTCAAAACATGAGATGGATCTGGCATATACTTTCTCAACATCGAAACGTGGAAAACATTGTGTACCTGATATAAACTCGGAGGTAAAGCCACCCGGCATGCAACTGATCCAACACTCTCCCTAATTTCATACGGTCCAATGAACCTTGGACTCAGCTTTCCTTTTTTACCAAATCTCATCACACTTTTCCATGGTGATACTTTGGGAAAAACATGATCACCTACCTCAAAAGAGAGATCCTTCCTCATGTTGTCCGCATAACCCTTCTGCCTACTCTAATCTATTCTCAGGTGTTTCTGAATTAGCTGAACTTTTTCTACCATCTCTTCTACCAATTCTGGTCCCATCAACTTCCCTTCACCAACTTCATCCTAGAAATCTGGAGTTCGACACCGCTTCCCATATAACGCCTCAAATGGTACCATCCGTATACTTGAATGAAAACTGTTATTATATGAAAATTCAACCAAAGGAAGATGTTGGTCCCATATTCCCTGATAATCCATCGAACTAGCTCGTAGCATACCCTCCATGGTTTGAATTGTTCGTTCTGACTTCCCATCTAATTGAGGATGAAAAGATGTACTAAAATTTAATTCAGTACCCAACGACTTTGGAGGCCTTTCCAAAAGTTAGAAGTGAACCTGGGATCATAGTCAGATACAATGGAGAGAGGAACTCCATGTAACCTGACTATCTCTTTAAGATACAAATGGGAAAGTTGATCTAGGGAAAAAGTATCTCGTATAGCAAGGAAATGAGCAGATTTGGTCAAGCGATCAACAATAACCCAGATTGAATTATTACCTCGAGATGTTTTCGGTAATCCCACAATAAAATCCATGGATATATTCTCCCATTTCCACTCTGGCACTGGTAAAGGTTGAAACATCCCTTTCGGTATGTGCCACTCTACTTTAACCTGTTGACAAGTCAAACACTGCACAGTAAAATCAGCAATATCTCTTTTCATTCCATCCCACCAGTAATACTCCCGTAGATCTCTGTACATCTTAGTACTACCAGGATGAACTGAAAATGGAGAACTATGAGCATCACATAATAACTCTCTCTTCAACTGTGAATCACAAGGCAGACACAATCTATTCCCAAATCTCAAAACACAATCATTATCAATGTTGAATTCAGGAAACGTAACTTTCTGAACAAGCTCTACCTTTTTCTGCAACTCACTGTCTTGCTTCAATGCTTTCTTGATTCTATCTGATAGAGAAGATTTCACTAATACCTAAAACAAAACAGAAGAACATCCTGCACCAACAACTTCTATGCAAAAGTTCATCAAATTCTTCACCAAAAGATCACGTTCCAAATGCAACATTGTTAATGAAGCATTACTTTTTCGACTCAAAGCATCAACCACTTTATTTGCTTTTCCTGGATGGTAATGAATTGTACAATCATAATCCTTGATTAATTCTAGCCATCTCCTTTGTCTCATGTTCAACTCTTTCTGAGTGAATATATACTTTAAAATTTTATGATCGGTATATATTTCACACTTTACTCCATACAAATGATTCTTCCAAATTTTTAAAGCGAAAACAATAGTTGCTAATTCCAAATCATGTGTAGGTTAATTTACCGCATGAGTTTTCAATGGTCATGAAGCATAAGCAATTACCTGATCATTATGCATTGGACACAAACAAGTCCTTTCAATGAATCATCACTGTAGATAACAAACTCACCTTTCCTGGAAGGTAGTGCGAAAACTGGAGCATTCACCAATCTTATTTTCAGTTCCTGAAAACAATCATCTCATTCTTTTGTCCAGATAAAATTAACACCCTTCCGAGTTAGATTAGTCAATGGACTAGATAACGGTGAAAAATTTCTAACAAAACATCTGTAATAGCCTGCCAAACCAAGGAATCTATGAATATCAGTTACATTTGTGGGTCGTGGCCAGTCTTCCACAAATTTTGTTTTTGCAGGATCAACAGTTATCCCATCTTTATAAACAGTGTGACCAAGGAAAGAAATTCTTTGCAACCAAAACTCACACTTCCTGAATTTCACATAAAATTTCATTTCTTTTAGGGTTTGCAAGATAACCCTTAAATGCCTTTCATGCTCCTATTTACTTTTAGAAAACACCAAAATGTCATCAATGAAAACCACCACAAACATATCCAAGAACTCATGGAAAATTCTATTCATTAAGTCCATGAATACATCAGGTGCATTGGTTAGCCCAAAAGGCATTAATACAAATTCATAATGGCCATATCTTGTACGGAACGCAGTCTTTGGAACATCTTCTTCCTTTACCTTCAGCTGATGGTACCCCGATCTCAAGTCAATCTTGGAAAAATACTGAGCTCCCTGGAGCTGATCAAACAAATCATCGATATGAGGCAAGGGATATTTGTTCGTAATAGTGATGTTATTCAAGGCTCTATAATCAATGCAAAGTCTCATTGAACTATCTTTTTTTAACAAATAAAACAGGAGCACCCCATGGTGATGTGCTAGGTCGAATGAAACCATTGTCTAAAAAATATCGCAATTTCTCCTTCAACTCTAAAAGTTCAATTTGATCTATCCGATAAGGGGGTTTTGAAATTGGATTAATAGTAGGAACTAAGTCAACAGTAAACTCAACATCCCGATCTAGTATTATTTTAGACAACTCATCAAGAAAAACATCAGGATACTCATTTACCACTGGCACATCATTAATCTGAACAGTTCCTTTATTTTCAACGATGTGTGCAAGGTAACATTCATTTCCATATTTTACAAGTTTCTCAGCCTCTTGATATGTTATCAATAGTAAGTGTTCATTAATGTACACAAACTGAAAGTCTCTTTGAAAATAATCTTCGTTAGCTCTATAGTCAATCTTATCATGGTAAATAGAGAGCCAATCCAAACCCAGGATAACACCAAACTCTACTAGTGGTAGAACAATAAGGTTTGCAAGTAGGTTCTTTCCACAGATAAGGATATGAGGATTCTTATAAATTCTTTTTTCCTCAACATTTCCCCCAAGTGTTTTTACCAAAAGTTCAGGAGTCATTTCTTGAGATGGTATTCCAATTTTACTAGAAAATGTTTCAGAGATGAAAGAATGTGTAGACCCCGAATCAAACAACACACTGGAATAATATGAAAAAACAAACAAAGTACCCGATAAAACATCATTTGATGGCCCGACATCTGCTGAAGTAGTTGCAAAGGATTTCACCACCCCTTTCTGCTTGTAGTCTAACTGCTTCCCATCATCGAAGCTCTTTTTCGGACACTTGTTTGCATAGTGACCCATCTCATTTCACTTATAAAATTTCACTAACTATAAATCAAATTTGGTCTTCCCATCACCCTGATCTTTTCCAGTGCAATCACGAGCCTTATGTCCCATCTTACCACATCGGTAGAACTTTCCATAATTCAGAAGACATTCCCCATCATGCCTTTTTCCAAATTTATCACAAACTGAAATCTTAGTTTTCTTACCGTCAGACTTTTTTGAAGAATTCTTACCTTTCTCCTGCCACCTCAGTCTATTCTTCTGTTGGTTTTTATAGAACACTTGATCATCGGAAAACTCCATTTCCACCTTCTCAGCACATCGAACAATCTTTTCATAACTTTTAAACTCAATAGAAGCTAATGACCTTCGATATTTTGGCTTTAACCATGAGTAAAAATGATTGATTTTACTATCAAGGTCTGGTATAAAATTTGGAGCATACCTTTCCAATCGAGTGAACCTTTCTTCATAGGCAGCCACTGAGTCTTCCTCGAGCCTCAATTCCAAGAATATCTTTTCCATCCTAAGTCGAACAACCTTAGGAAAATACTTCTCAAGAAACATACCTTCGAATTCATCCAAGTCAAGAGCATCAATCTCATCAGCATCCCTGATATTTTTAACCATCTACCACCACTGATCTGCCTCACCCTCCAAACAGTAAATAACAAGAATAACCTTTTGATTGTCTGAACACCCCATGATATCGAAAATCTTCTCCTGTGCTTTAATCCACCCTCCATCTAACACAGGGTCAGATGATCCTCTGAATGATGGGGGATGTTGCCTCCGGAAATGACCGACCACTGACATGTTCCTCTGTGGTTGATCTGGCTGATCTCGTTTATGGATACCACTGCCATTTATCGCTTGAGTAAACTATGCCATTACTGCAACAAACTATTCAGTTCCAATTCTGACCATCTCGGGATTCTGATTCAGAAGGTTATTTTCTTCTGTATGCCTTCCGAGCACTGCTTCCCTGTTTCCTCTGCAGAAAACTATTCTGAACAAACATGTCTTAGATGAAGCAACATGGTAATCTTCAAATGCTATATCATTTCAAAAAACATATTTCTGGATAATCATTTATTAGAATTATAACTCGTAAAGTTATCTAAACCAACCATTGATACAAACTATAAGGCCGCAGCCTTAAAGCTTACTTAATCTTGAGTTATTACAAGATTACACATTGAGTATCTTTTCGGGTTTAGAGTTTTATAGAATTAGATCTTAAAACTTGCATCACATTCCACATATAAACAATGTTGTTACATAAAGATAGTATTATTCTTTCCCATCAATGGAAACATATTTAAAATAAAACATGGATTCATTATTGACACTTCGTTGACACTATCATCATATCATGTACCTTTCCCTTGACCCGTGAAAAACATTTCAAAATAACATGGGATGAGCATAAAAAGCTTAGTAAGGGATATAAAAATATGGAAATGAAACATGGGTAAATATATACATAATAATGAAATCATACATTACCCATAAAACATAAGAACTTTAACATACCTCATCAAATCATGAATAAATCATAGAAATCGGTAGACATAAAGGTAACTTGAGGCATTCATAACATTCTTACGTAGTGAGTAACCCTCTTGGTTAAGTTTGGAATACCAATCACAGTATATTCCCTAGATCACTTCGGAGAAACCTTAAAGTTTCACTCCTTCGCATTACCCAATGAATTGGAGAGCTATATAGGGATCACCCGCCCTTAGTTTATCATGGAACCACCCGTCTTCATAATAATGCCCATGAACCTCAACATAATCGTATCACATAAAACATGCATAAAAGAAACATAACATTTCCACCTTTCAATCACAAGATATCAATACAATACATTGATATAAAAACATTATGAAAACCATTTTCAATACCAAAATAAAAGAAAAGTAAAACATGGTATTTATTTTTCTTTTAAAAAGAAGGTATGGCTTGTAGAGGAAGCTGAAACTCAAATAATGGTCACGGTGGTGGAGAAGTCATTGTCACCGCATACGTATGACAAAAATATTCCCTTTTGTCGGTTAGTAAAAAGCTTTGTATAAAAAAGATTCCTTTTGAATAAATGTAAAAGTCAAAGTGGTTTATACACCGTATAATAGAGGGTTTTGTATAAAACAAAATATGCCTCAATGAAAGGATATTTAGACGAAGTCCCATACCTCGGGCCCGACTTGACTCGGTCGTTCTTTAATCTCCTGAATAATAAACATGAGTTAATTTCTACTTGTTTAATAATCTTTTTCAAGTTCATTATTCCTTTTATATCACTTATTTCCATGTCATGAACACTATGTAATTATTTAAGTTAATAACGGTCGTTTAACGATCATTGGTACTTGAGTCAAAAATAAGCCCTTTATAATTACAAGTTGTTCATGTATCCATTATATCCAGAATGGTATTCATGATTTAGATATTATATATGTCATATATATCTATTACATGAATGCGTTTATAATATTACATAATCATTTGGAGGTAAGAAATGAAATGCACCGTTCATGGAGACGGTAAGCCGTACGTACACATGAACGCTACTTTCATTTCTATTTCGTATTTTATAGAATGGAATCATAATTATATAAAGGTATATTGTAATTCCAGTATAATATCATATATAATATCATAGTTCCATCATTTATACGTCCCACATATGGTATTTAACGAATCAAATCACTTTGAGGGGCGGTAGTCCACACTTCCTTAAATGAAGATATCGCGTTTACCCATAATGGAAACCATAAAGGTATGCACAAAATGAAAAATATAGAAGCTTATGGAAAACATAAAAATATTATATATCATATATAAATATAGTGACATCTTAATTACCACCTTTTAAGGTGTTAAAATAATGTTGAACAATCATCGTTTTGGGAGGCATAAATTCACCATCCACGGAAATAGTTTGTCATTTAACCATTAGATGTAGGTGTGTGTAAGTGTAGCTCGAATCCTTATTATAAAAACATCCTAGTATATTTAGGATACTGGAGTTGTTACAAAAGAAATGAATAAAAAGTGTTTAGGGGGTTGGAGAAGCAAAATAAAACAAAAGGACTCAAGTGAAGAGATTACCTTAAAATCGGGTAACTCCCTTTGGTTTGAGCTCAAAGGCTTCCTTGGGAAGACTTCTACCCAAGGAGAGGCTTCATGGAGTAAGAGAGGGATGTGGAGATCCAAAATGGGCAGAGTTTGGCTGAGCCAAAGGCTTTTTGAGTGTGGGTAAGAAGGTAGATGTGGGGGCCTTTTATAAGAGGAGAGGAGGGGCACTTTTGGAAGGTAAAGAAAATTCACTTTATTTTAAAATGGTATTCGGATTTAAGAGGTCCAACATTGATGTGTTTCGAGACTAAGGTGATAAGGGTTCTAAATCCTCCCATCCAATAGGTTTTGTCCATGTGTAGGTCTTAGATTTTACATTATCATTTCGTTTTATTTAAATCGTTAAATAATGTGGTCATCGCTGCATCATCATGATGTCATAAATAATTTAATTTATTTAAAGTCTAAAATTATAAAAAAAATACTATGATGTAGGAAATAATTTTATATTTCCAATGACTATTTATAATAAAAAATATGATCTTTATAACCCCATGTAAACTATTGTTTAGTAAAACATCTCATGTTTGTGTCATTTTTACTTTAACATTAAATAAAAAGTTATTTATGTCATTTCCCAACCAAAGTGGCTCAATGGGGTCCCCATGTTGACCCATGGATTTTCTTGGTCGGCCACGACACATCAAATAATGGTAGGACATGTTTCAAGCTCATCTAATTTTATTAAAGCAATATTTTTACCTTAAACTACACAAATTACCTCTAATCGCGATTAAGAACTTAAGAGTTACTATTCACCAAAAAAAATATTTTAATCTCATTGAACCAAATTTTACATCTTAATGGAAATCATGTATGTCAGATTTTTGAAATTCAAAACACAGAAGTGGTAAAATTTCATTTAAACGAAAAATCAGTTTTTATAAGTACCACATAGTGGTTTCACTATTCATCAAAAATTGAAGTTTTTTAGAAAAATACCAAAAATTATCCCTAATCTATATTTGATATTCCGAATTCAAAAATGAAGTCTATTTTACAAAATTCAAACCATATAAGTCACATTAATTAATTTAATAATTAATTCCCGCTGTCATGACAAATAGCGTGTTTTTATGAAACACTAAGTATCAAAAGATTGACACCAGTTTAAGACCAATTTCAAAGTGAAATTGATTATAATGACCACCATTGGATTAAATGGTGAAAATATATTCTAGTTCCACTTAAAAACCAATTCAAAAGATAATATAATCATATAAATAAATTAGACTAAAAAGCAGTTTTGATGTAAAATGCAGTATTTTTCACCATTCATTAAAAAATGAACATTGTCTGAAAAATACCAAAAATTCACAAAAAGTAAATTTTGATGTCCCAATCATAAAGAATAAGTTTATTTTGGAAAAAATATCTTATAAAATTGTCAAAATATAGATTTAAAAATGGTTTTCCATCAAAACGCAGTAAAACAATCTTTTAAAAATATTAGGGTATTCCATGCTTAAGATTGGATTTATTTTCATTTTAAGCCTCTAAAACACTATCTAATTCATTAATAGACATAGATAAAAAATATCTATTACTCATTACTTACATGGGATGTTACACCTGGCCTTTTAAAAAATGACCCACCACACTATGTTCTTGGATAAGTTATTTGACATCAATGGGTTGTTGTTCATATAAGATTCCATTAGGAGCAATCACACTCCCAAATCCTTATAGCTCTATTTCAACTTGACACAACACTCTACAGACCCCTACAGTCAATGTATTCTTCATTAAATTGTCCTAGTTTTGTAATGTGATGGGAAACACCAACATAATTAGAGCATATTACCCACTGATTGGAACGTATTTAATGGGAACCACATACATTGTTTCCAAATCCGTTGGCACCCTCCTTGTTTGATGATGTAGGATCTAAGTTCCTCATTTTATCCTATGAAATCTAGAGAGATGTGGGTCTTCTAGAAGATGCTTTGTTTCATGGAATCTTAAATTTTGATGATGCCAAATCCCATGTGTCCTCCTCCTCATCACTATTATAAGATCTATGTGCTTTATTACTAATAGAGCCAAAAAAACACTTGGGTATGTTTGGACAAGGGTATCAACATAGGCCTTATAAAGGCTAAAACCCACACTATCTAATTAGAAGGTCACCCAAACATATGTTTCCTATCAGGTGAACATTATCCATTATTTTTTAGAAACCATGGTATGCATTTGTGAATAAATATGGGGAGGAGAGGGGAATTCCATCTGAATGCACTGAACAATATCCCACTGTGGTATGATAAATTTCACTCGTAGAATATATTTCGTTTAATCCAAGTGGATAAATCACCCACACATATAGATAAATGTTAGACTTATGCTATCAGGTCACCATTTACATTATTAACAATTTCATAGGTTGGTTCTCTATATGGTATAAAAATGATCATATTTGTTCACTTTTCTCTTGCTCTCCTAGTAATTTAGTGGGAATAGCTTGGCCCCGCTGATAATTTATTGAAATTTCATGAACTGGTGACATGAAATGTTATGTGTATTATGTAACTCATATCCACCAATGTGGGCCCCCATCCAACCTCACCATAGTTGGAGGGGCAAAATATTCTAAACAGGGCATACCCCTATAGATCTAGTAAAGATGTCAATATAACATAGACAAAATTGGAACAAAAAAGATGATAATTGTACCACCTGCAATCACTTATACCATTGTTAAGGTGGAGACCATAACTTCACCTTTTTTTTACATTGGGGATATTTACACTCTTAGGTACATTGCTAAGAAGCTTTCTAGATGAAGAAGGTAATGGTCCTGGGGCGTGACTGATGGTCCATACTCATTAAATTGACACTCTTAAACTATTTTAACGTGGTAACCCTCTTCCCAATAGTATTATAATTAACTCCAAGCCTTGGTATTATTATTCAGACACTCATATCGAGTCTTCTTGATGAACATGTAAGCCCACATCTTGATGGGGATATTATCCCTTAGATAAGGTTCCTTCCAAACAGATTTTTTGGTCATATTGATGAGATCTTTTATATTGTGAGGATTCTATTCCTTGTCATCCCAAGTATATGGGGGTGAATTTATTCATCGTGTTTTTTACCTTAAATCAATGCACCATAGATCATCATAATTTCCCATATACTTATGTCGAACTCACCATACATAAAATCAAATGTGTTTCTATATTGACACTATTAACTGAAAAAGTCTACCATCAGATATTTTTTGCAATAATTATGGTTTTGGAAAGCCTAAATAGATTAATAAAATATTATTTTTTTAAACTCAACCAAAAACTCTGTTGTAGTACACAAAACCAATAAGGGAAACCCCATTTTGTCCCAAAGCTTCCACCTGATCAAATAACCCAGCCATATAACCACCCAAACATCTAATTTGATATATAATTATACCATTTGGATACATAAAAATGCTTTTTAATATCCAAATAATTTTATAAACCATTAAAATAAATCCACAAAGGCTTCAAAATAAACTGTTAATGATGTCTTCTTTGGAGATGAAATTACCAACATATGAGATGTTCTCCCGGAACATAATATTATTCATAAGGATATACGAGGGAGGAATGTTATGTTCATGAGTTGGAGATATCATAGTATCATTTCAAATAAAAAATTCATACAAGGGAAACTAATTAGAAAATCGAAAATCCATGATATTGGTTCCCATCAAGCTTTTATGAAGCTCAAGATTGGACTGAATGACTATGCACTAGTTGACTTCCACAATTTGGACCATTGTATTCCATTAAACTATAGCCTCCTCAGATTTAATGCATGAATTCATTTGTATCATAAGAATGAAAAATTTTCGATTAATTATGGAAATGGAGGATTTTCATTAAAATTTCCTTCAGTAAGAAAGGGGAGCAGGACTAATTAGAAATATCATATTAAGTTCATGACTGGTTCAAAGTCATGTGGTCACAAGACCATAATAGGATCACGTGATCTTACAAAATTAAGATATTTATACAATTACATGACCCTTGAATCTTTATATGATCATGTAAATAAAACCAGAATACACGAGTCATGGTTCAAGTGAATTACCAAAATTGATTATGTGATTCATTTATTTTATTTGATAATATTATGAGTTCACACGATCAGTTCACATGAATCATTCATACAATGGAGCTTATGTGACACGATCACGTGAAGAGGTTTATGTGAATTAAATAAAAAAACCAAAAAATTATCTTAGAGCTATGAAATATAGAGTAATTAGACAAATATATTTATCAATACTCTCAATCTATAGGAAATTTCAGGGAATAAAAACAGTATCATAGAATACTAAAAGAAAAATAGAACCCCAATGGACATAGTCTGGTATTCACTTCCACATAACAATGTCCCTTTTTCATCTTTTGAAATTTTTATTTAAGGTGCGTATGGATCTGGGAAATGAATTGATGCAGGTTCTATATGAGTTGTTTAGGCCCCAATATTTTTATGGGAATGAATATGTTTATATGATGAGGGTTTTTTGAGCAATTGTTGGGATTCAAGATCTATGTACTATAATTTTACTGTGAAAACATCACGATTACTTTGGTGACTGAGCAGAAACAACATCATTTCTCTTCCTACAATGGCATGTCACATGATGTGAAATATTTTAAAATAAACAAACCCATAAATGAATAATCAAAATCAAATCAACATTTCATTATATTATTATTCATTAAAATAGACATATTATATCGTAAAATTAGCTTTAAGGATTCCAAATGGTTTTTTTGGTCAAAATATAATATAATAATAGAAATAATGATTCTTTTTGATCATTACTACTTCTAGTTAACTAAGGATTAGCATAAAATATAACATTAACTTCCAATTTGGTGTCCCTATGATGATCTCATTTGACCCCTTCTCTACGATATCATCATTCAATGTTCACGTTTCCATCATTTCCTGCTCCCACTTACCTAGTAATGGGTGTAGGAAGATAATAGAAAGAGAATATTGAATGATGATATCATAGATATCGTGTTGGATGAGTGCATCGAGGGGATGTCAGATTGGAAGTTCTGATCAGTTGTTATTCTATGTGGTAGTTAACCACCAATATTTAAGAATCCTTATTTTTATTATTAAATCAATGAGTTATACATAACCAATATTATTCCAACACACTACATCAGTAAAAATTTATTCATAAATGAAACTAATATCGAATATAAATGATCCATTTCATAATATATTAGGTGGAGTGATTTTGGAAACGTGGAAACATAAAGAACTAGTTCAAAAGAGTGACTCATTATGTTATGATTTACTAGAAATACAAATCTTTTCAAAAACAATTCTTTATAACCTAATGATATAAAACATAATATTTTGTGATCATATATGATCAATAAGTATAGAAATGGGAGATATCAATCATCATATAAGGAGAACATAAGTATTAAAAATTCACCTTCATACTATTTCTGTACCATCATCCATCTGGTATACTCACATTCGTTTCTAATCACATCTTTATCATCTTTTGAATATGAGTTTTTTGTAATACTCATAGTAGTACTAAAAAAATATAAATACACAATATATTAATAAATATTATAAAGAACATGTAATTATGTTCAAAAATACCACTTCAAGGATGCTAGTTTGTTGATGAAATATGATCTATTTTATAAATATACAAACATAATAACCACTATCCTTTCTGTTGGTTTTTTTTGGAACTACAAAAACAACGGGATAAATTAGAAATATGTTTTGAAATGTGTTTTGATAGTGAAATACTATTATATATACTAGGATACTTACCCACTTTTAGATCTTGTTGGTGTTCTTATCCTTACGCCCTAGATTCATTCTAGGATGTAGATGATATTTTTGTACTACCCTATCATAATAGAATAATCATTAAAAGATAATTTAAATTTTATAACTAGATTTTTAGTTCAAAAAGTTTGGATATAGTGTATTACAAAATGAAAAACACCATAATGTATGGTTGGTTTTTTGTATATTCATGCATTGAATCTATAAAATAAATCATTAGAGTATCCAAATTGACTGCAATCAGTATGCAATGCTACCTAAAATCAAATAGTGTTATAATTAATGAATGAAATTAAAACATAGGTGATATGATTAAAATGTAGTGTTTTACCCCAAAATCATTGGTATTAAAAACATTATCTCATCCTTAATTTTCTTTCAAACTATTTTAGTAGGGATGAATTTATTTCAACCTCCTTATCAAAAAAATTTTCCTCTTTTGAAGAGGTGATGTGGGGACTAACAAGTACAAAATTTCTTTCAGGGGGATGACCCTTTAATTTTTTTCATAAATATTCCTGAAAAAAAAATATGAAATGAATTTAGTCATAATTATAATTGTATGTCAGCTTCTGAAATAAAAATCATGAAAACATACCTCATATATACATTTACAGCTATGGTGCCTATCCATTCAAACATGAGGATTTCATTTCCATTTTCAGCACTAATGTAATTTGATTTTTCCTTGTAATACATATTTTTTTCAACATCAACATTGTTATCATTGTCATCTAAAAACATTGTAACCATATGAGCATGTAATGATATTTAATGTGGATATAGAACGGGATGAATAAAAGAACTCTTAGTAGATCTTTTCAATCGGTTGGTTTATCCATGATATTTTTTTGAGATGATATTTTATTTCACCCACTTCTCTTGGTCATTATGTAATAAATTTCATCAGTTCAAAACATTTTTCATTAAATGTTATTGTTTTGGCATGAAAAATATATTGGAAATGGATACCTCTTTATTGACATGTTTTTTACATGAATTGATGGCCATGCGATTAATGTTTCAACAACTTGTTTGAATGTATGAAAGTATTCATCGTCATTTGGAACATGTAGAACAACACTTTGCTCATTATCTACTTTAATCGACACTCTGGCCTAATATTTCATATGTTATCTATTGTGTAGAATATTTTTCTTCAAATTGAACATCGTAGACCTCACTACAAGGAGATATGTGTGAATTGATTGATATAAATCATAGTCATCTTCACACGGTATAATATTAGTATAGGAAGGTTATCAGTTACTATGTGATTCACATTTCACAGAAAAAATTATTAGAACATCGATTACCTCAGCTATATAAGGTTTTTTGGGGGAATGGATCACCTCAAAGATGGTTAGGGTGGGGTGGGATCTTGACACACGAGATGTTTTTGAGTTGTTTCTTCTCATTTCATCACCCCATCAAAATTGATATAATCTCTTGCTAGTATTGTAATTATTCTTGAATCATAGCTATTGTTTCTATCCTCTTTTTCATTTCCTCATATTGATCCTCCGCTTATTTTTCTTTTCGAATATATGTTTGGGGTGTCACCAAAAAATCACACCACTAACAGAGCCATACTATTCTGGATAATTCAACTCTATTGTATGTATGTTATCATCTAGAGAAGGTGTTGTTTTTTCCTGTGACTATGTCAGATAGAAAATATAGTAAAATACATAGTCATTTTTATGTAATAGAGATTTAAATCGAATTTATATTAGGTTATAGTTATACATGTTTCCCATAGTTTTTGTCTGTTTCCATCTATCAATATCCCCTCTTGATTTACAAGAGACTCATTCTATAGCACATGGCATGGGATGGATGTCGCCTTTGATTTCGATAAATCATTCATCATATATACTATTTAACATGTTTATAGTGTTGTTTTATGTCAAATAAAAGTATAAGAGTATATTTAAAATATGTATAAACTTTTAATCAAGTCAAGAATACCCCATCCTTGTTTTATGGTAGGGGTACGTTGGTTTTGTTTTCTGTTCATTATTTTTAGCATTCAGTTTCTATTTCATAAATAATATAATTTTAATCTAAGTGAGGAATTAAAACAATGTAAAACAACGTATTACTAGAAAAAATGTACCTGAAATTTCTGCTCTACATGGTGGTTGCTAAACGCATCCCTTGATCTTTCTGATATCGTTTGTTCATAAATAGGAGGTGGGAGAAACATGATTTAACCTTCATCATATTTAAGATTATATTTTGTTGAAATTGTGTAGAAGCCTCTATAAATACATCATGAAACTATTAATAAATATTTCTTGTTTGAGTAATCTACTATTAATTTACACATAAATGGATGATGAAGCGTAGGTCAATGTTTTAATATTTTATTTCATTTTAATAAATTAAAATTTTACCATAATCTCTTCCCACATTAGTGTCTTAAGCATAGTGGAAACATAGTGCCATGACTATACATCAATCGACACATGTTAACGAGTGATGATTCTAATGTAGCTACTAATGATGGATTTGTTGGGGTTAACATGTTGTCATTTCTTATCCTATCCCTCCTCAAATTTGATTCCTTTTTATTTAGCCTTAAAGATTTTGGATTACACAATCAAACTATAGTGCTTTAATTTTTTTGTGCGGTCATGGTTTTATTTCATAACATTTCCTCAGAAGCATCATCATTATGTAACTATGGAGTGATAACATCAGAAATGGGACTAGAAGAAATAGGTTGAGAAAACTACTATACCTCAACACTGGGACCAACAACAACAGGATTAGAAACCTATTGCTCCTATGTACTAGGACCAACACCAGAAAGTTGAGATACCTATCGTGCCTTGGGATTGGGAGCATTAGTAGGTGAAGAATTCATTTTCTATAGAAGTGGAAAAACATTTAATTTAGATTATATAAAAAAAGTGTTGATCTGATAGTAACATAATGTAATAGAATTTATTTTAAAATAAATAAATAACCCAATTATAAAATTCATTTTTAATTATTTAGAGATTTGACCCCTCTATCGACTATGTAAATCCATTTATTATGGTCTCCTTTGACATACAAAATTATTTCAACATTCGGACCACTATAAAATTATTGAGAAGTCCTAATGAAAGGGTTATCAGTCATTGAACATTCATTCTACCCTTTTATGGTTTAGTCAACAACAGGTCAATTGAGCAGTTTCAATTTGCGGGATCTGGAACATAAAATAACTGTACTACCTGTTATTCCATTATAAATGGTTCTTCTTTCTCCAATTCCTTACAAAAATCAACATCAATGAATCCCAATTCATCTATTTTTACAAAACTCATATTATCAACCCACATAAATTGAAAAATAGGCACTTGAAATTTCGTATAATCCAACTCCCATTTTTGTTAAATGATTCCAAAGTATGACATATTCACATACATTTTATTTTTGTCCTTTTCAATAGAAGCATCACACATCATCCATAAATATAACCCCACTATTCATCATGATACTTTCTTCATTATTTTAATTAAAATAGAATTTATAAGAATTAAATATATAAGCATTGTAAGATATTGCAAACACACTTTCTCCTATTGATTTCCATTCAATTCATTCTAAAATAGAGTCTGGTTTATCATCTCACTTCTTAAAAATATTGTTTTAAAACCATCCTTTAAATTGTCGATTATGTGTATTTGAATCCCTTTTTTCATCCATAGATAGATTCAAATGCCTATGAATTTATTTTTTGGGTTTGAACCTATGGGTCATCATCGAAACTATTATGAAAAACGTAAAGGTAGACTAGCTCCTGATATGTAATATTGATTTTGAAAACCACTATTCCAGATATTCTTTCACCCTTATACTACCCAGTGTGAAGATATTTTGGTTGGCCAATTTTTTTTCACAATATATTTATATTCGTTACAGAATTCAATGGATTCCTCAACAATATATTTCTATGAAATACAACCCTCAATCCGACTTCGATTTTATAATCGAATATATTTCATAAAATGAATAATCAAATGAAACATCATATCAAATAATGTCGGAAGAAATAACATTTCCAATTCACAAAATATGATGGAAGTTTATCTTTCCATTGTTGGATATTATTCAAGGTCTGTAACTTTACTGCATATATCATTTTAAAAATTAGATCTTCGTTAATATATGGTGAAAATTCTTGGAGAAATTAAATATAAAGCTATAGGAATTAGATATTGCATCAAAACATAGAAGTCATGTGATTTCAGACCCTTTAACATTAAATCACTCATTGACACGATGTTTATTATATTTAATAAATAACCCTATGCAGACATTATGTCATTGAAGAAGTTTAAAAACATATATCTCTCCTTCCTTGAAAGAGTTTAAGTAGTAGGAGGAAGAAATGGTCATTTTTCACCCTTCATTTTTGCCAACTCTTCTCGTATTCCCATCTCAACCATGTCCATTATAGCCATGATTTCATCGTTTGTCTTGCTATGTAAATTTATCAACGTGTCGATGACACCATCACATACATTTTTTTTCAACCATTATAGCATGAATAGAATTTCTGACATACATTCACTTCATGTATGGTAATTCAAAATAAAAACTGATATCTTTTTCCAACGGATTTTCAATTTTTTTTCAAAAATAGTTTACCAAATGTAGTGTCCACATAAGTTAATATCTTAAACAATTGATCACCTATTAGTGGGGATAGTGTTGATAATTTTTATAAACTTCTATCGAATGATGTCGCCCACGATAAGTACTTATGCTGGTGGGGTAGAAATATGTGATGTCCTTGAAACACAATTTTCGATGAATGTTTCAACATAATTGACTATGTACCTTTTTCGAAACAGGACACCATTGAGTTCATTTAATGCTATATCCTAACAAATTTACATGAGAAGGAAATTCATTTACCATCCCATAAAACTTGGCTGTCAATGTAAAATATTCATTTGTGTAAGCATTAGACAACATAACACATAAAACTAACAATACTTTCACATCCACGATCAATGGAGACAAATAAATATTAATATCATTACCCAATTTTTTTGGTACTGAAATAATCATAGAGAACATGATGTATTTTTGTTTCATAAATAACCAGGGTGGTAATTTATAATTTACCAACATAATCGGCCATGTACTGTGACTGCTACTTTGAAAACCAAAATGATTCACCATATCTGTAGATAAACAAAGATGGAGGTTTTTCACCTAGTTTACAAATTTAGGATACTCATTATCAATTCTCATCCACTAAGAAGAGTCTTTTGTGTGACATAGTTTCCCATATTTCATTCTGGTATCTGCTTGCCATGTTAATTGTATTGCATTATCCTCACTTCCACATGGTATATTAAACATTTGAATGATTGGAAGGTACTATAAAACTTTTATAGGATTGGATTCATCATTCTTGTATCATGAAGCACCACACTTTTGGAATTCATTAAGTGATTTCTAGTCCTTGTGAAACATTATAAAATCATTTGGGCAGGTTTGTATTTTTTCATAGACCATACCCATTGAGCGTAGCATTCATTTGGCATCATATGTTTGGCATGGGGCCTCAGTATCTTCTGGGAGCATGTCATTAAAGAGAGAACTTAGTTCCCTAAAACATAAATCACTCCCCCCCTTTCCTACATTCAAATTATATAGCTTCAGTAATACTAACAATGTTTTTTATTTCATGCAACCTGTATACAATGGCGTCTTTGTACAACTCTTTAACATCTTAATATATTTAGGGAAGTCATGGAGTTCATCTTTAAATATTAATAGCATTTACCTAATATGATCTTATTCATCAATCACATTTTTAATCACATATTCTGTATGATCAACCTCATTGTTCACACTTGTAATCATATAAGATGATCCCTAAAACACAGTGTTATTCCAGCCACTACATACATTAATTTTTTCTTCGTGTTTAATCTAACATGTATAACTTCGATCCATTCTGCGACATATCAGGTGTTTATCCAACTCATCTAGACTAATTTGTATTGAATAAACACAGTGTAAACATTGAAAAAGGATTTCAGAAGGGGCCTATTCATGATCATTTTCAAACATGATTAACTCTTTCATGTTATCTTCAAACTCTTTTTTTAATCATTTGGAATTCTTCCATTATTTTTTCATCATCATCAAATCTGATATATTAATATTAATATTAAGAAAATTAATTACCCAAAATATTTTCAACTAGTTTCATCATCCAACTATAATAAATGGAAATATATATGGTAAAAAATACCCTTACCTCTCCATGTATACTTAGGACCACGTTCGATCAAACCCAACTTCCAAACCACCTAATCAATGGAGATAACTATGAGAATACCTTACATTGGAATGTTTTAGTATCCCACATGTGATCTATATGCATTATTATAACCTGGGTTTTTAGATTTTCTCTATAAACATAATGACTCTTGTCAAGAACTATGGTACTAAACTAAAAGATGGTATGATTTTTAGTGGAATTGAACTATTAAAAAAGTGCTGGTTCTATTAAAATATGTAATGTTTGTATTTATATTAAGTGGTGCAAGAACATAAAAATGGAAAACAAATGGTATACCAACCATTCCAACAACCGCAACACCATACAAACAATCAATCACGCTCATAATCACAACACCATACAAACCAAAAAATCACAATTTCATATTTTACAAAGCATCCCTTATTCTATTTTATTTGTTAATTCAATGGTTTTCAAAGAAGATTTATCATCATGGGTCATTCATTCAATAGAAAATATACTTAAATTACAATTTTTTATATTCAAATCTTCTACAGGAACGAACCAACATGCAATTCATTTAGTGCGCAAACAAGGACCACCAATAGCCATGATTTTTAGTGGGGCATTTATCCCAGACATTTCACAACTTAAATATAAATATAAAATAGTATTATTTTGATAAAAATAGTAAATCAATGAGTTAGAGGAGAAAAATCACCATAAAGGTGTTGTTCAGCGTGCGGTAGAGGTGTGCTCATGGCAGAGTAAAAGCTGGCAGTAGAAGAGATTTACAACTGAAAATAAAACATAAAATGAGAACTCATATGTTTTAGCTATTCAAAATAGTTCCAATGGGATTTATGAATGAGACATATCTGGTTAAACAATTTTATTGGTTATTTGTGGGATTTTATTTTCCATCATTCATATCTTCTTCCTAGTTATTTATTTTTTTTCTTATCAACTCTATTCATAGATGTTCAACATATGAATGGGTCATGTCTGCTTTCTAAGAGAAATATCAATTTTAATTTAATTTAATTTAGGGGTCAAATATTAGACATTAATTTTTTTTTATTTCATGTGGATCATTACTATCCAGTAGGCATCATGAACTCCTATTAGGTGAGTGGAATGTTAGGTCAATTATTGGTAATGATTCCAGCCTGGGCCATATCATTACATTTACAATTATAATTGATAAATGTCCATTTAAATATAGGATTTGGGGGGGTGGGGGTCAGACAGTAATATATAGAAAGAATAATAAAGGTAAAAATTATCCTAGGATCTACTATATTGGGTATGAATAATGAAACATACACAGGGTAAGGGGGAACCACACAAGAGGAGAGGAGGTGAAGGGTGGTGTTGTGTGGAGGGGTTCATGATGAAAAAATGAGAAAAATACATTAAAACATAAAAGGTTCAAAGGGGAAGGGGTGGACTGTCCGGGGGTGGGGTTTGTAGGGGTGTGGGGGAGGGGGTGTGGGCTGTTCAGGAGGGGTTGGGTTACCTAGGTAGGATGGGGTGGGGGTGGGAGCTGTCTAGCTGGGGTGGTATAGTGGTATGGGGGAGGGGGTGTGGGATATCTAGCGAGTGGGTTGTACAATATGAAATGACCATTTGGGATCCCAAGGAGTGAATTATGGGATGTAAAAAATATGGGGAAGGGGGTTTTGGGTGATTGGGCCAGGTGGATAATAATGAATTTTGGAACCTCATTAAAAATACTAAAAATATTTCTTTTAATTTAATGAATATGGAATATTATGGTGTAGCCTAAGAGTTTATTTCATTGTGAAACCTATGATGTCACATTGATGAATTAACACAAGGTATACACTACAACAATCATCCCTTAGAAAAAAACACTAAATCTTGATCATGAATTGTGATGTGACTTTATGCCTCATCGAATAACATCCACACCCAAAAAAACTGTATGAAGGGCAAAACATATCCAACCTCCCACATGATCCAATCAATTATCATAAGGTGGTTCCAATGGATAAACTCACATAAATAAAGGAGTACCTAATGTGTAATAACCAATCGAACCTTTAACACAATCCAAATCACTAATTAAGCTTATTCTGCATGGGTAAGAAGATACACTAGAAGCGGATTGTGAGAAGGCCATAAAAGATCAAACAAACTACTAGAGAAGGACTGCCAATGTATGACAGATCCCTTGTCTAAATGAACACAAATATAGAATATCATTGGGAGGGTATAACATTGATAAAAGTTAACATAATCTGAACCACTAAAATAATTTATGGTTTATGGAAAACTGAATATACACATTTATGTATTTTCAAACATGAACATTATAAAATTTGAAAGAATGTTCACATTGTTGGAGTATCCCAATATTGAAATTGAAAGGTCTCTAGGTATCATCCTCCTCATTGATATATATTAACGATTAATATATAATTAACAAGCATAAATGATAAGTCTCATCCTAGATCTTTGATATCCAATGATTGATACCTAGCATCAATCAAGAGGATATTACATAAGATTCTCATACAGGACACATCCCAAGTAGCATCTCTAAATGTATCCATCATTAGCATATCCTAAAGTTTAAAAATATATCACGGTGATACCAAGACCCGTAGTTATAATATATCAACAATAAATCTCTTTATTTATATTTAGTTTCCAACTTACACCACACATGTGTGAATTTCCCTACCCCTAATGTCATAAGGAATCCACATTATAATTTTCAATAACATTATAATCAACCCATTTCCATGTACTATACCTATAAGGTTTCTTAGGGAGATTTCATGATATCATATACCCATGATATATATTTTCTATGGGATAATAAATACAAACCATGTACTAGACATGGTATAAAATTTAAAATAATACTTGATATATCTCACACAAAAACCTACCCACTAGGTATTCTATCACTAGTAACTTCTAAGGCATCCCCCCCCAATCACACAATTCAGTATTACCACAATGGACCAAAACTCAGGATAGACAAATATATAGTAAAGGCATGGTCTTTACCAATAATTTTCACATCATTATCACTCTACACTATTTTAGAATATATATAAAGACTATTCCCATCTGTTTACAATAAATATTCCTTCAGAGAAACCTCCACCAGTGACCTTAAAAACATGATTGATCATAATCTAAATTGTAAAATTTTATCCTAGGATATTAACAATTAATAACATGGACCAATACCAAAATATGGCCCATTAGACCTATGTCTGAACACCAACTGTCTTTCTAATGTAGACGAGTAAAAACTCATTACATAAGAGACTTGCCGGTCAGGATTCGTGCATTGTAGAGGAGGATGTCGGGACGATTGTCGGATGAAGAATGCACATCATAGCTTGTCACATGGACAAATGGACCGTGCAAGGAAGAAGACGAGAATGATGTGGAGGAGGAGCTGGAGGTGGTAGTCGTGTCAGAGGAGGATGATTCAATGACCTGAGGAGGAGGAGGAGGAGGAGGAGGCAGTGGCAGGGGTGGCAGAGGATGGATCACATTAGAGGATGGATCGTAGTAGAGGAGGAGGATAAGGAAGTAGATGTATATCAGGATGAGAAAGGTCGCGGTAGTGGAGGGGGAAAAGGTAGTGAAAAAGGAGTTGGAGGAGGAGGCGTCGCGGTGAATGTGTGGTCCCGTCTTAGGGTTCAGCTTCCATGAAGGCTTGAAGTGTTGCGAGGGTGGAGTGGCCTATTAGGGTTCTTTTATAAAAAATACATCATTCTTTATTTTTTCTAGTTAAAATCACTGATAATGGTATATTTTTTCTACACTAAAATAAAATCGATGATAAAACATACATTTATCAACACTTTATAAGCCCTACAAATGATAGGCCTTTATGGGTGCTAAAAAAGCACTGATAAGGGACATATTTATCAACAAGAATGTTTTTTCTCAGATAAATAGGTGTTTTATAAGTGCTTTTTTATCACTGAAAATGGGATATTTTTTCAGCGCTAAAAATCAATGATAAAATACATATATATCAGAGCTAATATTATAGGGCTGATAAAGCTACAATTTTAATAATTTATTTTAATTTATATATATTTATTCAAAATGATATATATGATAAAAATATATTTATTTATTAATAATTACAACTAAAAATAGTACATATTTATAAATATTGGTATATAATTGTTAATATATTTAAATTAATAAAATTATAAATGAAAAAGTATTTGAAAATTATTTATATTTATAGATAAAAAATTAATTAAATATTTTTATTAATTACATATATTTAATGTAATTTAATAAGTAAATTTTTTAGAACATATATATTTCATATGGGTAACATTTTGAATTATCAATATACCACATCATGTAATGTACAACTGAAAACTCACTCATATGATACATAACATATACACATATATTATTTGACCACATTCATTGGAAACAACATATATATTCTATAATTTTAATTGTAAATATATATATTAAATAGAATTATAAATTTATAAATAAAAAATATAAAAAATATAATAAATATAATAAATAAAATTAATTAATATAATAAATATAATAAAAATCTAATAAATCTAATTAATATAATTGATATATGTATTATAGAATGTAATTTATTTTTATATTGTAACTATTTATTTTTATATATTATAGAATTATTAAAACAAATATATTAATTATAAAAGTTTGATTTATAATTAATGAACAAAAATACACATTATATTTGAATATTATTATAATATTCATTAAATTAATTAATAATAAAAACTACTACCAGTGCTGATAGATGTACCCTTTACCAGCACTATATAAATGCACTGATAAAGGGTACACCTTTATCATCACTTTTTTTAGCATTGATAAGGGTACATTAATCAGTGCTTTGAGCTAGTGCTGATAAAGGCCCATCCCTTTATCTACACATTCTTCATAGCACTGATAAAGGGCTGTGATACCAATCCCCAATTTTGTAGCAGTTATTAGTGATTTAGACTCAGTGTCTACAACCAATGACTACTATCTAGACAAGCCTACCACACCACTATAATTTGGTTCCATACCACTATCTACACTCATCTTCTTTTTGAAAATCATAGACCCTCATCTATAGGATATCGACTAATGGCCCCAATTCGTGTAGACATCTTAAAAAAAGGACTATTATTCGTATTCTAAATGATACTTATACAAAAACAATTCACCCACATTGATCTAAAAATTATCAAACTACACTCTGGAAACATAAACTTCATTAGAGACTCAGAGGATAACAAAGATGGAAAATAGATTCAGTGCATATATCTGATCACAAGAATCTACCCACTAACTTTACAGGCATCCTAAAAAAAGTAGGATTTTTAAATGGTAAAAAAATATTGTCGGATCAGACCAAAATTTCCACCAATGAATAGTCTCACTTTATATGGAAGTCATATGTCCATCTAAATAGGTGGAACTTATATCTATAGAAGATTTGTGTTGTGGTAGACAAACTTTGGATTAAATTTTCCTATGATGATAAATGAATCATTTTATGTTTGTTTTCAAGAAAAACCATTATCACTCTCTCTTGTAAGTCCCAAGATCGAAAAATATACCTAATACGAGAATAAAAGGTGTGGTCTCGCTTCTAGAATTGAAAAAAAAAGAATTATTTAGAAGCACTGAGGTATCATTGATCTCCCAAAAAGAGATCGAGTGGTTAGGGCTCCCATTAAATAGAGTTCAAACATTCAGACTCAATGAATAGTAATATCATCAATATGTAAGTTTAAATAATATTGCTGACCAAGTTAAAAATTTAATTACATTTTGGAAAAAATGCTTGTCTTTACATCCATTAAAACACCATTAATCAATTATGAATAGTAATATCCAAATATCACTATATTCTATTCAATCATTTTGAATGAGAAAAAATTATCATTGTTTAACATATTGTGTTTCCCTATAAAAATTTTCTTATTCAAAATAAACAATTTTTCTTTAATATTAATTTCATTTGATTAATTATGATCATAAAATTTTAAAAGTTTTATATTAATGTAATTATTTTTTACCTGTACTAGTTACATGAAGAAATAATGAAAACTTATCTCCCATGCCCACTTTAGGTAAACCATTATTTCCTCATAACTTATGTTTTATACAAAAAAATTGGATTATCCATTGTGGTCTTCTCCTTTTGAGTGATATTTTATTTTTGATCTAAAATCAACAATATTTTTTGGTGATGATAAAAATAAATTAAATATTTTGAATAAAAATTATTTTAAAAAATTAATAAATATTTATATTTTTTATGATTTTTTAAAATAATTATATTCACTCTTTCATTATCTATATAGGGTGGGGGTAGCTGGGGGATATAGGATCCCCGGAGAGTGAAAAAAGAAATTAATTTCAGTATATTTTTTTATTATAACTCATTTAATATATTTTTTATTAATAAATTTTATATTTAAAACATGAGTCTTTTTATTCATTTACACCTATGAATTTATATATCACTATCATACATCACTGAGTTTTTATAGATGATATGAATGTCAAATTGATGAAATTTCCAAAAATGGATGCACAATTTTGGGGACATCAATATAGAAATCATAATATCAAAAAGTTATCCCTTCAATTATAACATGATATTTATTTAATATCATTTATACTCTTTAAAATAAATATATTACTTCAATAGTTATACACATTTCAAAATATAATCTAGAATATCAAGCATTGATTCTATTATATACACTTTAAAAATTTTACAACCAAAAAACATCTCCCAAAAATTTAAACTTCGTAATATTTGAAACCTAATCCACATATATGGAAATATATTCGTCTTGATAAAATTTAAATATGAAAATAGATTCATTAAAATCTAAAGCATTTATTTTGAGACAATTTTTATGGAATTTTCTATTATTATAATTTCTCTCGAGCTTTTCGTCTATTTAATTGAGTAGTGTGTAAGAATACATTTATCATTATTAATTTAAAATAAATTGTGAATATATGGAAAAAAATTAAGGGATTTTGAGTTATGGAATAGATAATTTTAGGTTACATCTTGTTAAACCCATAACAACTTCTGATGCTATTTGTTCGATGATAAGAACACTTTATGGTTAAATATGTATTATAAATATTTATTCACTTCAACTTGAATCTTATAAATGAATTATTTAAATAGAAAGTTGGAATAGATAATTTTTATTGAAATATAGATTATATATTAATTTTTGTATCTTTAACAAATGATTTCAATAGAATGATAACCATTTTTGAAATTAGATAAATCGAATAATTCTTTTGAGGGTTTTATTGAATATTGATGTACATATATATCAAGGGTTATTTTTGAATGGTGGAGGATGGTGGAAGAAAATAACATCTTGATTTCGATCATAGATTGCAAGGGTGATTGTTTTTTGAATTTATATTTGAGTTATAACCATGTGTCCCTTTCCTTCAAAAGGGACTCATTCAGTGAAATTATAGATCGTCTAATTAATTCAATTTGACCACATCCCATGTCACACCACTGCCATGTGAATGGGGAATTGGGAGGAATTTATCAATTAATATGAGTTTCATGGATAAATTTCATCCCAAAAAGGATAATATGTTTATGGTGTTGAAAATATGATCAACATGTTTAGGGGTCCTATATTGAAACTTATGACTATCCATGAGAACATACAAATTATAAGGGCTTGTATGACCACATAAAATTTCACTAAAAATTTTATTTGACTAATATAAACTCTCCAACCATAATACCAAATGAACAATTATATTCATTTTGATTTATATAGGTAAACAAAAATTATTCAACAATTCATTAGTTTTTGTACATTAATTTAATTTTTATTACAAAATTAATAATAATTTTTATATGAGATAATTAAATGTTTTGGGATGTTTTTGATTAAATGATATTTTTATTAATTATTTGAGAAATATTTAATAATAAAAATTATTTAATGAATAAAAAAATAATTAAACACAAGAATATTTAATGAGAATAAATTAAGAAATGTGTATTTATAATGTTAATAATTATTTTATTAAGGTATATCTGAGATTTTTGACTAAATGGGGCTTTAATCCATTATAAATTAAACTTGGAATATTAAACTATTTATTATTCATTATTTAAATAATGATTATTTTATTATTTTATGTTAATATTATAAATAACATGAAAAAAATATTTTATTTGAAAATCACTAAATTTGTAATAAATTTCCATGAGATGATTGGAAGATAAAAAAATTAAAAAATTATTAATATTATCATTATTTTTAGATACTGATAAAATTATAAATGTCTGTAAATTAAATTATTGTTCATAATGGTAATTAAGTTAATTTTTTAGAAATTTAAAAAAAATCTAATAATTTTTATATTAAACCCATTGAAATAGGTGGATTTTAATTAAATGTTGTAATTTGATAATATTTATTGAAATTATGATATTATGGAAATATCCCCAATAATTGTGATACCTGATTAAAATATTGGTTAATGAGGCTTTATTAAGTAATATTGATTTTATTATTTATGTATCATTCAAAAGTGGGATTCTAATACAAATATATATATATATATATATATCAATATTTATAGTTCTTGTTAAATGTGAAAATATATATAAAAATGATTCAAATATGATAATTTCTTTAATTGGGAAGAGGATAATTAAGGAGAAAAATAAATTATTCTAAAAATGTGAAACATTAATGGGATAATATCTCCTTGATATTAATATATTTAAAGGATTAATTACATTACTGAAGTTGAGTAATAAATAATTTAAAAAAGAATGTAATTAATTTATGTGATGAAAATTATGACTCATTTATATGGATTAATGTGTCAAAAGACTAGAAAAAATAATCTATGATACCCATGAAGAGATGGGTGGGAATATGAGATGTGAAAGAAAATAATTATTATGAAACATATGTGGGATTAGATAAAATAAAATGAATATGAAAATTATATTTTAATTATGGTAAGGTATGAGTATTTTATTGGGGAATTAATCGATTAATAATGATTGAATAGATGTGAGTGTAGATGATGTTGGTATCTATTAGTGAATTATGATGATGTCGATAATATTATAGGTGATGAAATATAATAGATGTTTTATTTATAGTATGCTAGATATGTGATGTTCATTTTGAAAATGTCCTCTTCATTTATGATTAACCTAAACTCCATGTGATTTATTATATGTGATGTCATCACTTTTTATTTGTGATGAATCTCCAAGGAAACATAAGAATTCTTAAATCGTATGTATGTTGTATCTCTATGTATATGTGATGAAACTCTAAGTATATGTGTGATATATCACTGTGAATACTATATGTATAGTATAAATTTGAATCCATGTATTTATTATTTTCCTCCACCATTAACTTAGAGTTAATGTGGATTTCAACATCTTTATATCTTTTATTCCATGCCTATTAACTGATGTTGAGTTTGATAGTGAAATTTGAGAAATTTTTCTCATGATCTTTACATTCAATGTTACGAAAATTATAGGGTGAATTATTTTAATAGAACTTGTAGTTAGTTACTCTCTTTATCAACTTATCATCGATATGGCGTGGTTCCCTAATATTTTGAATACAGTATCCCACCCTTGAAATTCTTAACATGTGGTTCCACTATCTCAAGAATGGGGTTCATGTAATTCCTCTATTGTTATATTAATGAAATAATGTAACTCTCAATGAAATTAAAAGAATAAGATACTTTCTTAAGATACAGGGTGAATGTCCTCCATTATGGGAGTTATTACTCCCTTAACCCATATATATTCCCTAAAGAATGTGGTGTCTTCCATCTATAAAGTTCCCAAAACCATATTTGATTCACTTTACCATTGTAATTCATGTATCCCCCACTTAATTCAGAAACATAATATGAGTATTTTTAAATGATGTGAATTAAATATCACCCCATGGATTTTTATGCATATTAGAATGCATTGACCAAGTGTAACATTAAATATTTTTGAACTTTGGTCAAGTTAGTTTGGTTTGTCGAAATGTTTTGATATCACATAACTCATTATTTACATGAGTATTCACATAGTTCTTAATTTATATGTGGAGTATCCCATTTCAAGGGTTAACCATTATTAGTTTGATTACACAACTATACATTCTCACATGTTATTTTTCCCATATTTGTATACTAGTCAAATTTTATATCAATATATATTATCAATTATCACATATAGACAAGATATATGATAGTTTAAAATATGGAATAATTTTGGAGGTGAAAATTTCACATTTCATAATAGAATATTACATTTCTTAACATGTTTTTAGGATGATTTTTCATAGCTTTGTATGGTATTGTATGGCATATATATTTTATTTCGATATCATTTTGATATAAATACATGTTTTATTTTGTATTATCTATCTATGTGGTATAAAATTTTAGGTATAGAGATCTAAGTTAACATATCATAGGTTATACATAGTGGAAAATCCAACCATTTCAATATACAATAGTGGAAGCTCTATTGTTTAGCCATTAGCTTATTAGAGGCATGAAATAGTAATTTCCGATTATATTTTTTAACATAGGTTGAGCCCTAGTGAATTTCGATTATGTCAAATTACATTAAACTAGTTCATCCATTAAATTATTTTCTTATATATGTCGATCCTTTTTCAATATAATTCATATAGATTATTCATTATGTTTTTAATATATATTTTTTATGAAAATGTTTTTCTCTTTATGTGATGGATAAATATCCCATATTTAATTTTCATAAAATACTTTCTATATTTTTATTATGATATTCCTCTAATATCCATAACCATATTCTTTACAAGTTCAAATTGGAATAAATAATAACGAAATATAAAAATCTAAAAAAAAATTAATTCTTCTTATCTGTGAATGATATTTTTTTATTTTAAATTATTCAACTCAATTTTATGAAATCTAATAATTTAAATACATGAATGATTTGTTATTACTATGTCCATTTATTTACGACCATAAACATTATATATAATAATAGAGTAACTAAAATAATTTTTTAAAATATTTTGATTCCTCTCCGGAAAATAATTTTTAGAATACATATATCCATATATAGATATTTTAAATATCCCTATAGTTCATTAACATTATGTTTTTAAATCACTTTATATCATGGAATATTCAATCCTTTACAATACTTTCCATCCACCAAAATTTCCAGTTCCTTCCCACAACTATTTCATTAAATATGTATAAGATAATAACAAATCAATAAAATGAAAAATAAAAATATGAAATATAAAAATAGAAGTTTAAAAAAAATATATATAATGAATACATTCATTTATTGGAATATATTAATAATTAAAATTCTATTAGCAGATGTTGTTAAATAAAATAATGAATTAGAAGATTAAATAAATAAAATATATATTATAAATTTTATAAATATTAAAAAATTAAAAATATGAACATTTTATAAGAAAAAGTGAAGCATCGAATAGATTTTATGATTATACAATTATTTAAAAATGATAATATATGTCAAAAAGTAACTTTTGATCAACTATTTTGGATCTTATAATGAAATAATTTATAAATACTTTAAAAAAATCAAATACGTTGTTTTATAGATGAAGTGGAAAAAATAAAAAAGAAAATTTATTTTCTCAATAAAACATTTATATGTTTTAGTAAGTGATGTTAAACTGTTTTTAATAAATACTATTAGTAATAAGGGTAGTTTTACAACATCATGGAAAAAAATGAGTATAATTTAGTCATAAATATCAAAAAAAATTAAATATATTTCTATTAAATATGTATATATTATTTTACTATTTATTCATGTTATGAGAATAAAGAAACATTTTTTTCATTGATGACTAATACAAAAAAAAGTTAAAAGGACAATTCCACTGACCCGTAAATGAAAATTTAATCAATAAAATATGATAAATAATATATTTTTTTTAAATAAGTATATTTGAGGTAGAAAAAAATTATAATACATTGAATGCTAAATAATATAATAATTTGTCCATACATTTCAATTGAATCACTTGGAAGGATAAGTTTAATTTGATAAAAATTAAATATTATCAATTTAAATAAAATATTAGAATCAATGATGGAATATTATTTTAGGGTAGTGTGTGTAAGAATTACATTATATGGGGTTTAATTTTTTATCTTGTGTCATAAAATGTTAACAGAATGTCAATGAGCTCCTAAAACATTTCCTATGACTCCTAGTCGACAAATTAGTAGTGATGGATCAGTCCATACTAACCACTAATTTCATATAATATTTGTATTGACATTGAGTTTTTTTCATATGTATGCACAACCCATTTTATTAATCCAAATTCATTACTAATTAAATCTCATAAAATAGTTCATCTTTCTATGCATCCTTATATTAATTCTCTATGGGTATGACAACTCCTCTAGAAGATTATTCTTCCCAATTAATTATCCCATTAGTAATGAAATTCCTTATAAAGATGATACCTCTACATTAAAGACTATTTATATATATATTTTTCAACTAACTAATGGAATACATCCATTGATGGTGCTTCTAAATAATAATAGTTATTTTCTAAGGTAATTCCCTTTATAAGTGATGATTTCTATTTATTTTCTCCCCTAAAAAAACATTTCCTCTAAAATGTACTTGTCCTTGAATTCTTAGTCTTCATTTAAAATATATACTTGGTATTTTTTTGGGCGGCCTTTTTCTACCATTAAAAATAAAAATAAAAATGAGGTAAATTTAAGTATAAATATTTTGAATTATAGTGAGCATAAAATTAAAAAAGCATAAAGTAATATAATATAGAAAATATATGAAAAGAGTAGAAGTGCTTATTTACATTCTGAATGATAAAATATTATTCGTGTTATAAAACTATTTATGTTAGGGTGTACTATACAATTCACAGAAATGCGATCCACTATTTAAATTTATTTGATAAATTATTAATAATCCATATAACTAATATTTTATAGTTGTATAGTTCCATAGTAAACTGAAATTCATTTCATTTAAATTATGAAAATGAAAAGGACATCTAGGATCAGTAAATATTCTATATATGTTAATGAATTGTAATTTTGAAAATCAAAATTATGGTTATAAAAAATATTTAGTAATGAAATATTGCTAAATAATATGTTTGTGATGAATTCTAGTATTGAAGGTTTATGAATATATCATATATAATAAAACAGAATAGGGTAATATATAAAGACCCAGAATATCCCTAGAAATTTGTTTTCTTAAATATATTGCATTTTTATGAGTCCGTGAAAATTTACGGCGCTAGATTCTAAGGCCCGGTGTGCCCTGAATCAATTTATGATGTTTTTTTATACGTTCAGCAAACGTACGAGCGGGAATCATTATCTTTTGAACCAATGCTCGGAACTGAAATCCGAGGGAACCATGGAACTGGCAGCCCTAGTATTTTCATAAGAAGACTTTCCTCTCAATGACAGTTGATCGAGAATGAAAGATAGTTTTTGGGGTTTTATTAATAAATTAAATAAAAATAAAGTTGTAGCTTTATTTTAATTTTTATTTTGTTAAAACCTCCAAGAGGAGGTTGGTGGTGGGGGGCCACCACACCTTAACCTCCCACGAGAGGATATGGTGGTGGGGCCCACCCAAGGTCTAAAACCCCTCTTCATGTGGGGTTTATGTGGTGGGGACTACCTGAGACCACATAAACTCTTGAAATCCCCATTAAATGTGCAGACACCTCTTGAGCCCCTCACTTAATTCTTCATCCACCCTTCACATTAATTGTTCCAACCAAGTGTTTAGGTATTATTTTTGAATTTCATGCCAACAAAATAAAAGATAATATAATCTATTATTTGGTATGTCTATTCACTTGGGTCATTTGAGAGTAGGATTATTAGGATAAAGCTCCCAACAAAGAATGCTCCTCCCAATGAAGAAATACCATCAGAGAATGAATAATGCATCATCAGCCGGCAATGGAGAACTTCTTCTTTGATCTCCGACCAGAACAAGGGAGGAAGCGATGTCCTTGAAGAATGCCAACGAAGTCGTCCTTGAATTCATCATCTTCCTTTCTAACGACAACGAATCCGAGGTATGCATGTGTTTTTATTTGAGAAACATTTATTCTTACTTCCATGATTTTTTTCTCTTAACCCGCTTTCTAACAAACGAGTTCGGAAGGACTGGGCCAAACCAACACAGCCCGGTTCCTCTGTCGTTCTTGTGAATGTTTGGTGCGTTCACCGCGTTCTTCAAGGGTGACGAACAAAGGATCGTTGCGAGTTCATTGTGCGATGCAATGATCCCATATTTAATACCCAACATCAGGATGACCTATTGGAGGTGCACGATGAAATCATGTGACAGATCAGATCGGAATGGGAAGGACTGTTCCTCGACCGTTATCTGATAAGGTGAAACAAATCTTGTTTTTTGGAGCCGATCGGAGGCCCGGAACCACCAGAGCTGACTACGGGACATCACGACGACCAAGTATCTAATGTTGTGTCATGAAAAGACCATAATAACCCAGAAGGAACTTCACAATAGGCGAACTGTCCATAGGCGATGTTTCTGGAAAATTCCAAAATACACGACATGTACTTCTAACAAACACACTATGTAGTATGGACGTTATGTGACTTGAGTTTTGGACATTGTACAAGTAACACACAGCATATGACCTTGGTCACATAGCATGTATTCTCTGTGTAAAATAGAAGAAGCGGCTTTGCGAGGCTTGGCATTTATTCTGGGAAATACACGATCAGTGGCAGAATTACATGACCAAGATGCATGACGTGTACTCTCTACACACAATTGCAAAAGCAGCTTCACAAGACTCAGCATGTATCATGGGGATACCCGGACACAGGGTGGAGTAAACTAGCATGTACTCCACCACACGGCCAAACATGGCCAGTGGAATGGGCTTCCCCATGTACCAGTTACACGTGTTGGCGAACACAGGTTGAGACCATGTATGGGCACATGGCCAGCGTATACGGAGCTGACCCCAAATGCTTGTACACGGTGTCTAACCATACCACATGCCATGTACTTACTTTTATACATGACCAGCCCTTCAACATGGGCCATTATACATGGGTAATACCCAAGGTTAGAAGACACGGCGTGTAACCATACCGACACATCGTGTACATTTTTGGAAAATAGATTAGTCATCTCATATCTATGTCCTGGACATGTATTTCTTGGATTTTCCCCCTATGACATGGCTGATCTTTGAGAAACATCTACATGGGACTTCGTAGTAGTTGGAGCATTGAGCAGTAGCTCATGTATCAGATCCTTCCATAGACGAGTAGGAATAGTGCGGAGACCTAGTAGCTGGCTGAGACATGACGACTGCTGACCGATTCGACTAAGAGTGTTTCAACTTACCCAATGGGGAGCGCCTTGGTGTCGCGGCAGACCAATAGTGGGGAGCTCCTCTGTGTGACACAGCAGACCCAGGGTACCTGTTAGGAGGATTACCTCAGTAGACTATGAGGGGGAGAGCCTCTATGTTACATGGTAGACCCACAATGGGGAGCGCCTCTGTGTGACACTACAGACCCATGGTACTCAATAGGAGGAGTACCTCACCAATCCAGGATAGTGGATAGTGCCTCTATATGACACGGAAGGCCCACAATACTCTATATAAGAGGAGTACTCTAGAATCCAAGGTTTTAATTGTTTTACTGGGAGTGTTGCATGGTACTACCCCTAGAATAGAATCTAGGTTTGAGATGAGTCAGTGACTTTTGTGTTTTCCTCATGATTGAGATAGAATACTTGACAACTTAGGTATATGAATTGGCATTGACCTATGTATTTTATATCCATTGAATTTCATGCTCTATGGTTTATCTTTGGTTGATTTTCAGAGAAATTTTGGTCTCGGGGTCCCTACTGAGTATCGTTATACTCACCGCTTCATGGGCGTTTCCCGCACCTCGTGTTGGTTGCAGACAGCGAACAACGCTGACTGAGGCTTATTGGGCAGGACTGGATGGTACATGGAGGTGGACCACACGACATGACAGTTCACAAAGGATATTGATGGATGTGGGGTGATGTGGAGTCTATATTTACCTGCCCTTTAGGTAGGATACATGGCGGACTATCTAGGATCTACTTTACACCTTTTAGATATTTTTCTTCCTTACAGTTGTACATGTACTTTCTTGTTGGGATTTTAATTCTAGTCCCTTTTATTTTTTAGCACTCCTTTGTTATACAGTTTTACTAATTGTTTTGCTTCCAACTTGTACGATGTTGTGTGTGTTTATTCTTTATAAAGGTAATTCGTTACCAGTTTTAGGGATTTATGCCATTGGTGTTAATCTCCAGCCCCTAGCCTTTGGAAGGCGAGCTTGGTGTAGTCAAGGCACGATCCCCTGGGGATGGGTCGTGACAAATTGGTATCAGAGAAATCTTTTCTACTATAGAATTTATTACTATGATCATTCTTTTCATTTACGAAATAGTTTTAATGGTACCAAGTGTGGTTTTTAGTTTAGGGAATCTAGTGTCAGTGCGGAGGACGACATATCCCTACAATAGGAACCTGACTTCTGATTTCCGACTCAGTGCACAAAAACACTAGTTGCATATGTGTTTTCAAAAGTTGTTTTTATGTTTTCTCAACCAGGTCAGATCACAAGGTATAATCATTTGACCATGTCACATCTATTTCTTTCAATATGCCTCCACTTGGATGACAAACTAGATCCCCGAAAGTTGTACGCACAGATAGCCAACCGAGTGACAACACCTCAGTGTGGGGCCGTCGTCCAGCAAATGCGCCAGCGTAACCACTACCCATTGGGCAACCCATTCCACCAGCCCCAAAAGGAGACAATGAACAGCACTTAAGTGCGTTGCACAAGTTCCAGTGCTCGTTTCCACCCAGGTTCAGGGAGAGAGGGAACCGAAGGCGGCTGAGGATTGGCTGGAGGCTGTGGTGAGAGTTTTCTGACGGGTAGGGACACTAGCAGAATTCATGGTGATCCGTGCAACTATCCTTCTTCAAGAAGCAACAGGAATAAGATAGAGCCTAATGCTCTTGGTTCATGTCAAGGTGACACTACTCTGGGCAGACATCGATACCTTATTTTGGACAGAGTTTTTCCCATCCACTCTCCGCAGAGTGCGTATACAGGAGCTACGTTTTCTGAAGAAGGACAATATGACGGTAGCTGGGTACTCAGTGAGGTTCACCGACCTCTATCACTACTCCACAGATATGGTAGGTGACCCATTCTTCATGGCCTGGACCTTCGACCAGGGGCTCAAAAGAGAGATCAGGGCTTCCATAATCTCACTAAGCATCCCGACGCAAGTGGGGGTGCTAGAGAGAACCCTTCTGGTGGATAGTTTCCCTGGTGAGCAGACTCCGACAACAAGACCCACCACTAGTTGATATGCAACGATGTATTCTGTAGTTAGTAGTAGACATATAATGCAGAGGACCAAGAAGACCAGACCCACGAGTGGATGGATGCATGTCTCAAGATCAGTTGTGCGGGGCACCCGGGGCAGTGACCTACATGCCAGGTGAAGACAATGTTACACATGTGGCGGGCAGAGTCACATGGCTCGTGACTGTCCAACCCACTATTCGGATGATCATCAAACAGTTGAGGGACCTCCCTAGTAGAGGTAGAGTTATATCCAGGCGGTCTAAATGGAGGAGGCGAATGTGACAGAGGATCTAGCCATGCATCTGTCAGTGGATGATGTTTCGAGGTGTTACTGCCACCACCACAAGGAGTTCCACCCCGACCACAGGGATCAAGTGGACAGGGGAGAGCTCAGCTCTAGGAAGCTGAGGATTATGATCACGACACTCCATAGATGATTCAATATATGATCTGTGTCTACTAAAATATAGCTGTAGTTCTTATAGACATAGGTTCTAGTAACTCTTTCATTTCCATTGCCCTCGTTCAGAGTTCGGAGATTCTGACAAAGCAGTTGGCTAGATCCTTACGGCTAGGGACTCCTATGGGAGGAGACTCGACGATTATGCATCGGTGATGGCAGTGTGAGCTTACTATAGTATGGGAGGGCTTAGGCTGGGATCTCCTCATAGTGGCATTGATGCCTTATGACGTCACATATTGTACAAAATGGTTATCTACAATCTATGCTTAGATAGACAGTATTATGCGCAATGTGTGGTGTGTCTGCATGGATGGGACCAGGTTCACCTTCACTGGCGAGAAGCAAACCATTGCAGCATAGGACAGAGTTACTCGGAGGATAGTGTAACTGATCATTCATTAGTTGTCCTACCTCACCCTTACATCAGTATATGTAGAGAGTCTGAGGTATCCTATAGTGGTGGACTAGTACGTGAATTATTTACATGATGATATTCTGGGAATACCTCTTCACAGAGAGGTGGACATATACATTGACCTGTACCCCCGGATGACACTGATATCTATAACAGCATTTCAGATGGCTCCCAATGAGCTTCATGAACTATGAGTATAGCTAGAGGAATAACAAGGGAATGGATTCATCAGGACTAGTGTTTCTCCCTGGGCATCCCCGATTATGTTCTCTAAGAAGGATGATGGGAGCTTGAGACCTAGTGTCGAATACCATCGCTTGAACCATGTTACCATGAAGAACAAGTATCCACTCTAGAGAATTGATGACCTCTCTGATCATCTAATGGGAACACGGTGGTTCTCAAAGATAGACCTCAGATCAAGATTTGACCAGCTCAGCGTTCGAGGTGAGGATGTGCAGAAGAAGACCATCATATGTCAGTACAGCCACTACAGTTCTTGGTTATAGCTTTCGGTGTAACCAACGCTCTAGAAGTGTTCATGGGAATCATGAATAGGATATTCCATTAGAAAATTGATCGCTTTGTCATATTCGTCATCAACGACATTCAGATCTACTCCACTACTAAGGAGGAGCATGCCTACCATTTGTAGGTAGTACTGGACACACTCCAAGAGCACCAGCTTTATTGTAAGTACACAACATGCCAGTTTTGGATCCGAGAGGTTCACATTCTGGGTCATTTCATCTCGGAGGCTAGAGTTTCAATGGATCCATTAAAGATTGAGGCAGAAATTTCTTGGAGCCACCCAAGAGTGTGAACGAGGTATAGAGTTTCCTGGTATTGGCTAGATACTACAGGAGATTCGTTCCAGACTAATCAAGAGTTGAAACACAAGTATCATCATGAAAAAATAAGGGGAAACAATTTATTTTTGGTTGGAGAGATGTCATCAGATCTTTTAGAAGTTGAGTCAGAGGCTGAATAGTGCCCCAATCATGAGGATTACATAGGATGGCATAGGGTACATAGTTTACTGTGATGCATCAGGGACGGGACTCGAGTGTGTCCTAATGTAGGAGCGAGAAGTGATCGTTCATGGTTCTCAGAAGCAGAGACAGAACGATCAGAACTATGCTACCCATGACCTTAAGTTAGCAGCATTGGTCTTTTCCTTGAATATGTGACGACACTATCTGATGGGAAAATGTTTTACCGTTTACTATAATCACCAGATTCTCAAGTATATATTCTCCCAGAAGGACTAGAATCTGAGACAATGCCGATGGATAGAGTTCCTCCCGGACTAAGACATTGAGATATTCTATAATCCTGGGAAGGGGATCATTTTTACCGATGCACTAAAAAAGTGGGCCAGTATACAACTTCTAGGAGAGGTGACGGAGTAGCTAGCCGCTTTGCAGATATATTTTGTGGATAGAGACGGAGAAGTATTTCTACAGTTTCTTACGGCCTCTCCCCCACACCTTTAGTGAGTCAGGGAAGCACAACATGGGGAGGCAGACTGCGATACATGACATGCTCATATATCCATAAGGTAGGCTCATGATTGATTTTCTGAAGGTGGGGAGCACCTCATCCTCTTCAAAGGAATTAATTTGGTCCAATGTCACTTCAAGAAGTTGTGTTGAAGATGTTTCACATTTCCCCTCTATCGGTACATCCATAAGTGGCGATGATTTAGCAGGACCTTGGACGACAACACTGGTGGTCAGGTATGAAGAAGGCAGTAGCGGAGTTTGTCTCTTGAGGCCTCGCTTGTCAAAAAGTGAAGGCATTGCACCAGGTACCAACAGGCATGGTTCAGCCATTAGTGGTACTATAGTGGAAGTTGGATGGGATATCATTGGACTTCGTGACAGATCATCCACGTACATCCAAGGGTCATGACTTGATTTGGGTGATCATAGACAGACTCACCAAGTCGGCCCGCATCCTACTGTTTAGAGAGAAGGGTTCAGTAGAGAGATTGGGATGCCTTTATGTGAAGGAGATTATTTGGATTCATGGAGAACCTTATTTTATTGTCTCATAATGTGACACACGGTTTACTTCCTGGTTATGGAAGGGGTTCTAGGAGGCTTTTGGGATGATACTACGTTTGAGCACTGCCTTCCATCCTCAGAGAGATGGCTCGACTGAGAAGACCATTCAGACCCTCGAGGAAAAACTTCGTTCTTATGTCCTTAAATTCAGTCATAGCTAGGAGGATCACTTAACTTTTGTATAGATTTCCTACAACAATAGTTATCACACCACCATCAAGATGACACATTTCAGGTCCTGGTATGTTTGACCTTGCAGATCACCACTATGCTAGACAGACCCTGGGGTGTTAGCACTGGTGGGACCAGAGATGGTAATAGCTACCATGGAAAATGTGTAGATCATCCAGGAGTGGATGAAGGCTGCACAGAGTAGGACGAAGTCATATGTTGACAAGAGATGCAGACCTCTAGAGTTCGAGGATGGAGACCACATCTATCTACGGTTCCCACCTCGATGTGGTTTATGGAGATTTTTACCAAGGTAGAAAGTTGTATCTGATATTTATCGGACCTTTCCAGGTCCTCTGTAGAGTAGGCGAGGTGGCTTACCACCTATCCCTTCCACGTCTATTGCACCGGGTGCAAGACATCTTCCACGAATCTTAGCTGAGGAGACACGTGCACGACCTTTCACACATCATCGACCATGGAGAGCTATATGTCGATGATGGGAATAATATTATGGAGGATCAAGTTGAGATTGAGGATTTACTGGAGTGTTTACAACGTGGACGGTTGATACCTCTGGTGTATGTTCACTGGCAGCACAGGAACCTCCAAGAGAGAACAATGGAGTGGGAGGCTCAGATGCATTCTCAGTACCCCCATTTGTTCCCTTAGTTCGAGTTGTAGATTATGGGGACATGAACCCTCAGGTGGAAATATTGTAAAGACATGAAAATTCCCTGAATTTTTTTTTGTAAATACGATGGATTTTTTGAGTCCTCGAAAATTTACAACGCTTTATTCTGAGGCCTGGTGTGCCTGGAATCAATTTCTAAAGTTTTTTTCTGGCACGTTCAATAAACGTATGAGCAATAATTTATAACATTTGAACCAGTGCATGAAACTGAAATATGAAGTCATCGTTGAACTTTCAGCGATGGTATTCTCTTAGGAAGACATTCATCTCGATGACAGTTGATGAGAATGAAAGATAGTTTTTGTGTTTTGATGAAATAATTAAATATAAATAATGTTGTAACTTTATTTTTATTTTTAGTTGGATAAAACCTCCATGAGAAGGTTGGAGGTGGGGGCCACTATACATTAATTACCCATGAGAGGTTGTGGTGGTGGGTCCCACCTGAGGTCTAAAACCATTCTTCTTGTGGGGTTAATGTGATGGGGTCCACCTGAGACCACATAAACTCCTTAACTAATCATTAAGTGGGGAGAAACCACTTGAGCTCCCCACTTAACGGTTCCACCACCCTTTACATTAATTATGCCAACCAAGTGTTTAGGTATTCTTTTTTAATTTCGTTCCCACAAAATAATAGATAATATAATCTCTTATTTGGCATGTCTAATCACTTGGGTCTTTTGAGAGGGGGATTAATAAGAGAAATCTCCCAACGAAGAATGCTCCTCCCAAAGAAGAACAACCATCAGATAATGAAGAATGCTTCATCTTCTGACTGAAATATTCTTCTTTGATCTCCAGCCAGAACAAGGGAGGAAGCATCGTCTTTGAAGAAGGCCGACGACGTCGTCCTTATCTTCTTCATCTTCTTTTCTGAGGACAACGAATCCGAGGTGGGGGTTTGTTTTTATTTGAGAAATGATGATTCTTCCTTCCATGATTGTTTCTATTGACCCACCTTCTACCCAACTGACGTGGAAGGACTAGGCCAAAAGAACATGGCCTGATTCCTCCATCGTCCTTGTAAATGATTGGTGTGTTCTTCGTGTTCTACATGGGTGACGAACAATGGATCGTTGCGAGTTCGTTGTGCGACGCAATGATCCCAAATTAAAGACTAAACATCACGATGAAATAGCGGACGTGTGATGAATATAGTGTGTGATGGATCAGATTGTAACTGGAAGGAACTTTCCTCGACCATTCTTCGAGTGGGTGAATAAAATCATGTTTTTCGGAGCTAATCGGATGCTCGGAACCACCGAAGATAACTACTGGACATCATGGAGACCTATTATATGAGGTTTAATGACAAACGGACCAAAAAAACATAGAACGTACTTCACAGGAGGCGTGTTGGTCGAAGGCATGGTTTCTGGAAATTTCTTGAATTCATGGCTTGTACTTCTGACGAACACGCCATGTCGTACTGGCGTTCTGCGTCTTGAGTTTCAGACATTGGACAAGTAACACATGACGTATGACCCTGGTCACATGCCATGTACTCTCTGTGCAGAATGGCAGAAGCGGCTTCACGAGGCTTGACATGTATTCTGGGAAATACATGGACATGGGCAGAATTACATGGCCATGAGGCACGACGTGTACTCTCTATGCACAATGGGGAATGTAGCTTCATGAGACTCAGTGTGTATCCTGGGGATACAGATACATGGGGTAGAGTAAATGGGAATGTACTCCACCACACTGCCATACATTGATCGTGGAACGGGCTACCCTGTGTACCAGTTACACAAGTTGGTGAAAAAAGGTTGAGGTCGTGTACGGGCACATGGACATCGTACACTGAGTCGAGCCCAGATGCTTGGACACGGCGTGTAACTGTACCACAAGCTGTGCACTTACTTTTCAAAATGACCAGCCCTTTGAAACGGGCCATTGTACATGGGTAGTACCTGAGGTCTGAAGACACAACTTGTAACTATACCAACACACCGAGAACTTTTTGGAAAATAGATTGCCCATAAAGTCTCAATTTCTTAGACAAGTATTACAAGGATTTACCCATATGATGTGGCAGATCATTGAGATAATTATAAATGGGACATCATGGAAGTTGGAGCATCGACCAGTTTCTAATGGAGTAGATCCTTCTAGAGACGAGTGGGCATTTTGCGGGCACCTAGTAGCTGGCTAAGACCTCACGACTGCAGACCTATTCAACTCAGAGTGTTTCAACTAGCCCAATGGGAAGCACCATTCTGTTGTGGTAGACCAATAGTGTGGAGCGCCTATGTGTGACTCAGTAGACCCATGGTACTCGACAGGAGGAGTACCTCAGCAGGCTACGAGGGAGAGCGCCTCTGTGTGATGCAGTAGACCCACAGTGGGGAGCAACTCTGTATGATGCAACAGACCCATAGTACTCGACAGGAGGAGTAGCTCAGCAATCCAAGATAGTGGGAAGTGCCATTGTGTGATGCGGTAGTCCCACAGTACTCTATAAAGGTGGTGTACTCCACCAGCTGAGGATTTTATAAATTTACTATAAGTGTTACATGTTACTACCCCTAGAATGAATTCCTAGTTTGAGCCGTGTCAGTGACTTTTTTTTACCTCATGGCTTAGATGGATTACTTGATAACATAGGTATATGTATGTGCATGTACCTAAATAATGGATATACATTAATTTTCATACCCTGTGGTTTATCCTTGGTGGATTTTGAGAGACCATGGTGGTATCGGGGTCCCAACTGAGTTTTGTAATACTAACCCTTCACGGGATTTTCCCAGACCTAGTTGTGTTGTTTGCAGACGACGAACAACGCTGACCGAGGCTGAGTGATCAAGACAAGATGGTACCCGGAGGTGGACAATACGGCGTGAAAGTACACGGAGGAGACGGACGGATGTGGAGTGCGGTGGAGGCTATATTTACCTAACCATCTCGTAGGATCCTTGGTGGATGGCCCATGAGCTTCTTTACACCTTTCATCTATTTTTGTTCCTTATAGTTGTTCTTGTACTTTCCGGTTGAGCTTTTATTTCTGGCCCCTTTTACTTTTCATCACTCCATTGTTATTATTTTTTACTTAGTGTTTTTCTTCCAAAATGTACTCGATTGTGTGTGTTTACTCTTTATAAAGGAAATTTATTTCATTTTTTATGGATTTATGCCATTGTTTCTAGTCGGAAGCCTCGGGCCTTTGGAAGGAGGGCTTGGGGTAGTCACGGTACGAGCCCTGGGGGACGGGTCGTGACATAATAGATATAACTGATCTCATCCAAATTTATTACAGTGTACCCATGAGTAAAACAGGTACATTTGGAGAGTGATATTATTTTTTATTTAATAATTTTATAGTTTAACAATTTTTTATTTTTTCATTTTTTATAACACTAAATCACATATCTACATTAATAGGTGAATATAAATTGCTAACCAACGGTGTTCCAATAATATTAATTTATTATAAATTTGACGAATATTTAATATAAATCCTATGTAATTTAAAACATTTACCAATACAAGATATATTATTTTATTTATTAAATTTAATAATGAACCAATAAAACATGATAATCCATAAATTAAATAAGTGAGATAATGTTTTGATATAGAAAATAATCAATGAATTTTAGAATATATATATTGTATCATATATATTTTTAAAACATTGTTTACATGATTATGTTTTAAGGATTTTTATGGAATGATACGGATTGATTCTATGTATTTGGTTCTAAAATGAATATAAATAAATAATAATTATGTTATTTAACTTTCAACATAATGTGATTATGATCATATGGAAAAAATTTATGTATAAAAATCTATTGTAGACTAAATTTTTAGTTATAAGACAATGTAATTAATGGTTTTCAAAAATTATACATAGATTAATAGATATAATAGGGATGAATTTTTTTCTTTAGAATGGATTGGAGAAAATAAGTCCATTATTGAATGATATTATACAAATTTTTATCAAACTGATATAAATGAATGGTAAATAGACCTTAGTTAATAAGATATTAAAAAAATATCCCAATATAAAATATATTTATAGATCTTAGATTCATATGGATAGTGGAACTATTTTAATTACTAATAAATCATTATTTGTACTGATAGAAGAACATAAAGAATAATTCTATAGGTTGGTTATTTTTTTGAAGAGGAAAAAATTTAAATGTGGTATCATGTGGGTTAACATATACATGAAAATTATTTATAAATATTTTTGTATATATATAGTTTTAATATATGAAATAAAATTTTGAGAAATAATTGATGTATTTAGAAAAAACATCTATGAAATGATAGTGAGGAAATATATTTCTACTTTTATGAGAATTATTGTCTTCTTTGTGTTTAATGTGACCAAAAATATACGATACATATTAATTTTTGAATAAAAATTAATAAGTAGATATAAAATTTTCAAATTAAAAGAAACTTTTTGTTTTTATTCTCTAGATAATGGCTAACAAGTTGTAAAGTGACCAGTATAGTGAACGTATTAATGATAATAAATATAGTATGATTTTTTAGACTTTTGCCTCAGTGTAATGTAAATTTCATTTTTATAATTAATACATCAAAGGGGCCTATGTGAATGTAAATATTATTGGTTAGACATATAAATAAGATATTCAAAAAAATTGAAGAACCACTATTGAGGAGATAGTTCATTATTATATTTACTATTATAAATTAATTAATTATACTTATACAAATTCAAAAGATAGTGATTTTTAGAAAATAAACCACATGAAGTGTATTTTATTTGGGAATTTATGTCTCATTTTCATAAATTTGTATATTAGTTTACTCTTGTAAATAAAAATAAATGGTAGATATGTGATAATTAGTTTAAAATATTTATGTTTTGTTAAAGTATCAAATCATTTAAATTTAAACTATTACTAATTTTTTAATCTCTAATTTTTAAGAATATAGTTATTAAATAAAAATAAATATGATTTATTAAAAATAATTCTTTACATAAACTCTATAAATGAATTAAATAATAAAATTTTAGAAATGATTATTGACATAAATTTGACTGAATTAATTATTATATAATTATGACTATTAGGAAATAAATATATTCAATTCATAAAACAATTATGAAATGATATATTCATTACATAATTTGAGTAATATCATTTCATTTGAATGATTTATAAATTCTAATATAATTTGAATAATATTGAAATATTATTATCCATTGATGATGACAAAAAATGATATTTCTAAATAGTTTGTAAGTCATGCCTGATTTATAAAATAAAAATTAAAGGTAACCTCTATAAAAAATTAGGAAAGTGGAAACTGATTAAATCACATAGCTACCAATTCCTTAAATAAAAATAACCTAAAAGCCATAATTTGGTCCTAATACTCCAATGGGAAGAAAATTCCATGATATGAAATAGAAAAAGTCTCCTCACTCCACATCACTGACAATGTAGTAATGAGGCCCATAAAATATGATGTGATTCCCCATGTAATAATTTTTGTCATGATGGTCCAACACAGTGTAAAAGTGAACCCCTTCCAAACACACTGACATGTAATGTGAGGGATTGATTAAATGTTATAGTACACCTATATCTCTTTAGAGTATTCCACCTGACCATACAAGTGATAAAATGAATTAATAATCTAAATTTTCAATACAAATAATTGAAAAACAAATGTTCAAGATCAAATTACGGTTCCAATATGTTAAAAAATATGAGGAAAAATGGTTGAATGATGGGTGTCAGAACACCCATCCCCCATTTCCTATCCCCCATTTAATTCTATAAGTAATAATGGAAAATTCCATCAAAATTCAATGTGATAACATCCAATTATTATCATGATATATTTGACTTAATCGTATGAATAGATCAAAAAAATATCAAGAAAAATTTGTATGTGTCCACTATATTAGATCAATAGCCACTATATGATGTCGATTAGAACCATCGAGGCCCAATGTTCACCACTCAGTTTCTAGAAAAACTATTAGATTCAATTTCCCCTACTCATTCATCTATTATATCTCCCTCATCCACCATAAGACTCACTAATAACTCCTTGAATAGCCTCTAGCCAAATCCCAATATTCAAACATCGAACACCATAATCTAAATAAAATTATGAATCCTTCTAATATTAAAACAATACTTCCAAAGATAGACTCTACATATAATGAAACATTATATTGATCACTGCCACTTGATATATATACAATCCATAGACCCATACACAAACACAAGTGTATAACTAGATTGGATATATCTAAAACCAGATCGAGGCAGGATCGAAGGTATTTCTAGGAGTTGGATATCAATGAAAATGATGAGGGACACCACAAAAAAATGAACATCGGAGAATCCATAAACAATTAAATGTTGAGGAAATATCCTCTATATATAAAATTATTTTCAAAAATGAATCCACCACAAATCCTCCACCAAAAATGTTGATTGGAGGTGAAGCATCACCATGAGAGAGCTCAATGAACCGTTTCAATTGGAGATGCAACACTAAGAAATTTTAGAGCCATCAGGGATAAGTAAATAATTTAAAAAGTTAAATCAATTTACAAGTATGTTATATTAATGAATAAACAAATATATTTACAATAAAAAATAAGGAGTCACTGAATGCATATATGAATGACTCATATAGTTAATGTTAATCATATAATTGTCAAGACATGATCAGAATTTTTTGTTTTGAACATTTTTCTTTGGAGGTGGAAAGCCTTTACTCCCAAAAATGATAGTCTAGCTATAATATTGATTATTAAAGTCACATACCTTTCCATGTATACTTAAAAAACATATGATAGGTGTCATCACAACCCTATGTAACCCCTCCCCATATTCTATTAACCTTTGAATTGATCTGATGGAATCTGATCATCATGTGAAGAGACTATGACCCTTACAAGACAAAAATAAATAAAAATATATAATATATATCCATAAAAGTAATTATAAAAAACAATATATATTTATATTAGGAGGAATTCCATAACAAATAATGTAACATAAACTATAACAAATGAAACCATACAAATGACACCGTGATTATAAATAATCTAAATTTCACTTAATTTTCTAAAAAGACACCTAGAAATTTACAGAATTTATAAAAAATCATATTTCCAAATATTTATGATAGTGTCCTTCTATCAACATAGAAAACATATTTATATTATCTCTAATTTATTCTAAATTGATCACATTTCCATGATCCCCTACCATTCCATATGTATCAAAAAATAAGAGTTTAATGTTTACTAAAGAACACTTTTAAATGTGACCATGAAAATATATTAGATGCCACCAATGGACCACTAAAATATACTAAAATTTATATATGTGAGTTTATTTACAAAATAAATATAATTATTCATAACAATCATCATGTAAAAAAATATGATATTCCATGTGATAACTAGGCCCCATGACACTTGACACTATCAAATTCATCAAATTGTAGTTAATCATACTTGTCATACTAAATACCATATCATGATAGAACCAAAAAATATTATTTGATCCTAATAATTCATCCATATCAAGGTAGAACATTACATATCAATCTTTATTTGGAATAATATTACTTTTTGGGGTACATGGACCATTTTTAATTCCAGAACATCTGACCAATCATTAAAAATTGAATACGAATTGGTTGAATAGTATAACATAGCCATCTCAATTAAAAAATAACCATAATATAATGTCCTCAGAGACTAGACTCCGGACCATTAAATTGAAAAAAATATATAAATAAATATAAATTTGATATTATTATACCATTCTATAACCACTAACATATTATATTATTTGAAAAAATGATGTAATTGTATTGAAATCACACCTACGACATAAAGCCCTTAGATATGTAACAATTAATTATTGGATTATTATATCACAACATGACAATATAAGAGTTGTTTTGGTCCCAAAAATATCTTATATGTCACTATTTAATATACATTTATAGGTCATGTCATACCCAAATACAAATTATCTTTCATAATGATCATATCAAATATGATCACCTAGACATAAAACCACTAAATTTCTCATCCATACCATGGCACCCATGTTGATATATGTTATTCAATTGACCAACACATTATATTCTACATCATTAATCTCACAAAATCTATTGGAACCATCATAAATTATTACAAATTATATTATATTCCTACACATGGGAGAGTCAATACTTTAGGTATTATTTCCATTTCCCTATACATTCTAATCTAACTGATGAAAAAATATCCCATAATGATATCAATGGTCTAATTTGGATGGAGGACTCAATGTACCAATAGAAAGACTTGTCTAACCCTTATACTACCCCAATAATCCATAACCATCTTTACTAGACCCCTCATGTTCATTCCCATTATATATTTAGAAATCACCTCTGAGATGGTTTCTTTGATCATATGACTATTCCATACCCAACATAGAATTCAAACCTAGAAGAATATACCCATCATAGGTAAATAAATCCCATCATATGGCCCTAGATGAAAATCCCTTTACATATTTAAAAGGGGCCTTCCTATGGCCTACATGTTCAATATCAAACTAGAACCGTCCCTGAACAATCACATTTACATATTATCTATGGGATTATAAAGAAACATTATCATTTAGAAATCAAAAAAAAATCAACCCAGTATAAGAAAAAAATTGTTATCATCAAAATTGCTTCTAATAATTTATCATACTCTATCGAAGCACCTAAATTCCCACTCAAGGGTCTATTATTTGAGTACCCAACCCAACATTTTACATTACACATAAAACAAACATATTTTATGGAATAATTATTTGTTGAGAAACTTCCATTTTATATTGATTTATGTCCTTGTGTTGTGTTCATGCATCATCATCAATTCCTATTATTATCTTCAAAATTAGGATGATATACAGTCTACAACTAAAATCCTTATTAATTAATTATAACACAAATAACTAATATAATGTAACTAATTCAAATATCTCTAATCACAAAAACAATCAGTAAATATAATGAATATATAGAAATTGTAACCAATGATTCATGAAAAAACTATGGTATTCTCTTGAAACAATTATTAGAAAAAAACATGCTTCACAACATAATCATTCAATAATTTAAAATGAAAATAAATTAATCATTAGGAAAACTCACTATGTGATTTTTTTTTCAAAATTATGGATAACTGCATGCATTAAACTCTACATATACACTTTTTGTCATCTAATTTCACAGACCAATACTATAAGGAAAATATCACTGCAATTCAGTAAAATATAAAACAATTATTTAGATCATTCATCCAATATCATTGTAATTTTGTGATAAGTATATGTTAATTGAAATAAATTATTTAAATTAATTAAATTGATGAACCATATCTTCTAAAACTTCCCAAGATCGATAATGGTGAAGAGAAGAGGTAAGGATGAAAAAAAGAATCCATCTCTATATCCAAATTTACTAAAAAACAAATTTTCATATAACTTAAAATAAAAAAATACAACTATGTTTGTGTGGAAGGAATTTTCACCACATCCTCCCAAATAAAAAATAACTTCTAAACACTCCAATCACATCTTATTGGCACTCTATAAATTGGAAATAAAATATCATGATCATCATGGATCATTTTCAACGGGATTAGAGTCTTTTCCACACTCCATAATAACTCGATGGAATGGTTCATTATATTTATCCACTATATAACTTCTCAGACCCATAAAAATTATCATATATCTCCTAGTTTTCCTCTTTGGTTTCTATGACCCAATATTTTCATATAATTTTAAATAATCGCCTTAGATAATAATATATTATAAATATAGATAATCTTGTAAATTATATTTCATCCAAAACCTCTCTACCTGATCAATAATTTGTATTAACCTTTTTTAAAAATTCAATTTTGACATGAAATCAGTTAAATATTAAAAACACCAATTTACATCCCATTTTTTATTGAAAAAAATGTCCATGCTTTTGTATACCATCGTACCAACTATCCATTCCTATTTAAAAGATGATGTTGTAACGCCCTGACCCCAGTTACCCAGAGTCGGTGCATTATTACATAACATTGGCATGATCACAAGAAATATCAATTCTCGAAAGACCGATTAGTTTAGTAGCCATGGAAACACTAGATATATTCATAAGTCTTACATTTCATCATAAAAATGAAAACTAAAAAAACATATTTTCTTCATAGTCCACACTCATATCCCCACATACTATCCCTGTAGGTCATTCATAAATTACTTCTTCATATCCTGGTAAAAATTAAACAATGAAAGGGGTGAGGTCAAATGCCCTGTAAGGATAACAATATTGCAGAAACGTTCATAAATAAGCATAAACATTGAAGGCAATGTATAACTAAAACAAAAGCCATTTAAACTTTAACTTAATCATAGGTTGAAAAAAATAAAATGAAATAATTCCATTTACTTATTCATGTGGATATTCTACTAATCGAATAATCACATGCATATCAATTACCACTTTCATAATGATTAAATGCATAATTTCAGACAATCATAACCACATACCCAAGGCCTCGGGCCAAGACTATAAATAATATTTTTCCAAGTCCTTGTGCTAAGACACTAGTTTGTCTCATGTGACCTACCGATGCATAAAAGAGCTATAGCGGGATCCACCCGTCACTTATTAAGTCCAATGCATTCCTCATATGAACAGGTTTAAACATAACATAAACATTCGTATTAAAACTAGCATACGAAATGTCAATACTTTCTACATTAAACATGAATGGTATAAAAATAACACATCCCCAGCCAAACATATCACAAAACCTTCAATACAATATGGAAGGTTTTTATCATAATAAATAATCTACAAATAAGCATAAAATCCATCAAAGGATGTTGACATAGATGAAATCAATACTATTTGAGAGAAATATATCTTTTCAAAAAATAATTTAAAAGTCACATAATTATGAAATAAAACATTCACTTTGAAAATATTCTTATATGCTTTTAAACGAAGATTTGAAGATTTTATAACGGTGGAAAATAGCTGCACCCTCCGTATTAGTTAAAAAAACATTCTTACCCTAATTCTATCAAAAAGGTTAAAAAGCACCTTGTTTTGAAAAAGACGGAAAGATTACATTATAAACATCTTATTAAAATTCAAACAAGGGTATAAATTACTTTAACCCATATTCATGTAAATAGTAAAAATGTTTTGAAATACATTTTTAAGAAACATGGGTGTGGATGATAAAGAAATCCCAGTATATTATTACGTATAAACATCCTCGGATAATGAAGAGATTGCTAAATAAACCCATACCATGTACTTTTCCATGGTTGGGGGTAGGTTACCCTCCTGTATAATGGTAAAATAATTGTTATTAAATTATTCAAGAATCATATACATTAATATGATATCATATATGATCTTTTATCATCTATTTGTTAATAATGTCTTAGTATTATCGTTGTTTTAGGTGTTAACTTACTCGTTTTCATTTATTTGTTTTCTAACATAAGTCGTGTTTGTCATGGATAGGTTGTATCTTATTAATATCCAAAATGATATAAAGTCCTTAAACATTATTTTTAAATCATCAAATGATAATTATAATTTAATGGATACGATGGAGAATGAATCACATCGCGTTCGTGGAGATTATAGTCCGTACGTATGCACGAGCGACAATATCATTCTTTTGATATTAAAATAATATATAATTGGATGGTATATCATATATAAAGAATCATTATCATGTTAGATTTATTATTTATATGAATTAAAAATAATTATTATACCCATCCAAATAATAATTTATTGAATAACAATTACACCACGACGTGGAGACGGAAAGCCGTATGTACGCACGTATAGCGACATGTCATTAAAAGGATGGATTGAATACGGAATATGGTTGTACCATATTTATAATATTATTACAGTATATAGGAGATACTGGATTCATTATTTTATAATGGGAATAACAAAAAAAGAAGATGTTGGAGAAGAAAAGAACTTGAAAAAGGGTGGTGGAAACATTACCTCTTCCTTGGTTTCTTCCTTTTGATTTGATCAAAAGCGCTCCATAAGTTGGCTTTATGACTAAAGTAAGGCCACAAGGATGAATATAGGGAAGTTCAAAGAGTATTTTGGAAGAGTTTGGCCGGACCAAAAGGCTTTGATGGTGTGAGATAATGAGAAGGGAGAGTGCCCTTTTATAAGAGGGGTGAGGGGTACCTTTGGAAAAGCTAGAAATATTATTTTATAATAAATTAATATTTGGTTTATAATGGCTCCAAAGTTCATTAATTAATGGCTAAGGTGGGGATTTGTCGAAAACCACTCAACCAATAGAAATTAGACAGGTCTGGGTTATTATATTAACCTTATCTTTAAGTATTAACTCTTAGTTAATTAGTTTGACACTTACCATGTCACTTTGTATTTTTTTATTATATAGTTAATAATCTTACTATATACATCCAAGAGACCCCCAAGTGGTCCATTAATGGTAAAACTATCCTTATATAATTCTCTTGGCCGAACCTTAGATTTTTAGGAATTTAATTTCAATTAATAATATAATATTTGATTTCCAAACTCTTTTATGTAAATTATGACCCTATTCAATAGTTGATTTTTTTAAAAATCATAATAGAATGTTTAATTCTAAAAGGTAAATTAAATAAATTACAACATGTCATATTAACCTAGAAAATTAGTTTAATTCATAAAAAGTCTCAAATTATATTTATTTGGGTATACATAATATCAATTATTTTATTTTCTCACTATTATGGTAATTACTACATTATCGTTGGGTCAAAAATAAATTAAATTATTTAATGTCTAAAAATTATTAATAAAATACACCTATTTCGTAAATTGTTTTATCTTTCTAATTAATATTTATAGATGAAAATACAACATATATAAACCTATGTAAAAATTTGTTTTCTAAAAGATATATGCTTGTGTCATTTTTGTATTCAATTTATCTTAATTAAAATAAAGTGTCCTTATCACTTACAAGTGGCTCCATGGGGTCCCAAAATCGACCCAAAGATGCCCATGGTCAGACCTGTATCATCTAATAATGTTAGGACACGTTTTAAATTAATTTTATATTATTATAATATTATTTTTAACCCTTATTTACCGGATTTACCCTTTAACCATGGTAAATAAAATATTTACTGAAATAATTATTCAAAATGTATAAAAATAAAAGTTACCTATTTAAATAATTTGAACATCCTGATTCCAAATATAGAATCCATTTAACCAAATTCAAAACATATAAGTGGCAGAAATTAATTTAAAATTAATTCTCGTTGTTACAACAAATAGAGTGTTTTTAAGAAACAATATATATCAAAATATTGACAATTGTTTATGTCCAATTTCAATGTGAAATTAATTATAATGAACACCATTGGATAAATTGGTAAATATATATTCTAATTATACTTTAAAACCACTCAATAATATAATTTATCACTATAAATTATTTTGATTAAAAAATTTGTTTTTAAGTATTTTTCACTATTCATAAAAATTGGAAGTTCTTAGAAAAATACCAAAAAATAAACTTAGGATAATTTTGATATTCTGAATCCATAAATGAATTCCATTTAGAAAAATATAAAATATATATCATTTCAGAAATTTGGTATTACTATTCATAAAGGCTAGTTTGATTGGTTGTGGTGTGTTAGAACTCAATGTTGCGTACAACACACGATATCACATTATTCAAAGAGAAGTGTATTGTAGAAGCTTGGGGTGTTACATTCTCCCCTCCTTTAAATAATTTCATCCTAAATATTTCTAGAATACTACCACATGAAAAGACTCGGGTGGTTCTTTATCATATGTTCCTCGGGTTCCCACGTTGCCTCTTGCATCTTATGGTTTCTCCACAAAACTTTTACCAGATGCATCATCCAGTTTCTCAGTACTTGTTCTCTCGTATCAACAATCTTGACGTGCTTTTTGCAATAAGACAGATCGGGTTCTAGTTCTAATTCCTCATAGGTGAGTACATGTGTTGGGTCAGACATGTATTTCCCCAATTAAGATATGTGGAACACATCACGAACTTTAAAGAGACTTGGCGGAATTGCCAATCAGTAAGCTACAACCCCAATTCGTTCTAGAACTTCCAATGGTCTGATGTACCTGGGACTCAAATTACCTTTCCTAACAAAACGTATGACTCCCTTCCATGGAGATACCTTCAGGAAAACATGATCACCAACTTAAAATTTCAATTCCTTCATTCGATTATCGGCATAGCTCTTCTGCCTACTTGGAGCTGCTTTCATATGATTTTGGATTACCTTCACCTTTTCCATCGTTTCCTCCACCAGTTCTAGACCTACAAGTTTTCTTTCACCAGCATCATCCCAACAGGTTGGTGTTCGACATCTCTTCCCGTATAACGCTTCATATGGTGCCATCTGAATACTCGAATGAAAGAAATTGTTATAGGAAAATTATACCAGAGGTAAATATTGATCCCACATACCCTAAATGTCAAGTGAGCAGGATCTCAACTTGTCTTCTATGGTTTGAATAGATCGTTTTGATTTTCCATCTAACTGAGGGTGGTAGGCAGTGCTCAAATGAAGTTCAGTATCCAGAGATTTCTGAAGACTCCTCCATAATCTTGAAGTAAAACAGGGATCATGATCAGAAACAATCGATATGGGTATTCAATGAAGTCTCACAACATTATTAATATATAGTATTTCTAGACGTTCCAGTGATAGATCATCTCTTATATCAAGAAAATGTGCTGACATGGTTAGACGATCAACAATAACCCATATTTCGTCATTCCTTCTAGGAGTCTTTGGTAGCCCCATGACAAAGTCCATCATAATATTGTCTCATTTCCACTCCGGTATGGGAAGAGGATGCATGACTCCTCCAGGCTGTTGCCTTCCAGCTTTCCCATGTTGACAAACAATACATCTTGACACAAAATCAGCAATCTCCCTCTTCATGTTGTCCCACAAAAATGTTCCTTCAAATCACTATACATGTTGGTGCTCCCAGGGTGTATAGAGAAATTAGAACTAAGAGCATCATCCAGCAATTCCCTTTTTAGATCATGTATATCGGAACACAAAGTTTCTTCCCTAATTTCAAAATTCATACTTCATACACAAATTCTCTCAATCTCCCATCATTCATAGCTTTAATCTTCTTTTGGAATTCCTCATCATCGGTCTGATAACTCTTAATCCTTTCTAGTAATGATGGTTTGGAAACCATTTGAAAAAGGAATAATGTTTCACCTTCCCTGGTTATTCCCATGTCCATCTTCACTTGATCCATGAAAATTGGATCCCTTTCAATTCTCATATTTTTCAAAACTCAATGATCTTTTCTTCTCAAGGAATATACCACCTTGTTTACTTTCCCTAGGTGGTAGTGTATCGTACAATCATAATCCTTGGGGAAATGAAGCCATCCCCTATGCCTCATGTTGAGTTCTTTTTGTGAGAAAATAAACATCAAACTCTTGTGATCAGTATAAATCTCACATTTTTCACCATAGAGGTAGTGCCTCAATATCTTCAATGCAAATATCACAGCTGCTAACTCAAGATCATGAGTAGGATAGTTTTGTTCATGAATTTTCAACTATCTTGATGCATAGGCAATAACCCTATCATTCTGCATAAGGACATAACCACGTCCTTTCTTCGATGCATCACTATAAATGACGAACCATTCATTCCCTAATGGTAGATTCAATATAGGAGAATTGACTAATCTTCTCTTTAGTTCTTCGAAACATTCTTCACACTCTTTTTTCAAACCAAATTTAACCCCTTTACGTGTCAGCTTTGTTAATGGGTTATCCAACCGGGAAAAATTCTGGACGAAACGTCGATAATAACCTATCAAACCAATAAAACTGCATACCTCAGTTATACTCATAGGTGCAGGACATTCGTGGATTTCCTTGGTCATATAAGGATCAACAGAGATTCCATATTTAGAGAAAATATGGCCAAGAAAAGAAATCTCCTGAAGCCAGAATTCACACTTTCTAAACTTCCCATAGAAGTCATGTCTTCTCAGAGTCATCAGGATAATGCACATTTGATTTTCATGATCTTCATAGCTTTTGGAGTATACCAAGATATCATCAATAAATCCCACCTAAAACTCATCAAGATATTCCTTGAAAACTCTATTCATCAGATCCATGAATACAAGGGGTGCATTAGTCAATCCAAAAGGCATTACTTTAAACTTATAATGCTCGTACCTGGTTCGAAATGCTCTATTCAGAATGTCTTCCTTCTTTACACACAACTGATGGTCTCCAGATCGAAGGTCTGTCTTTGAAAAGTATAGAGCTCCATTCAGTTGGTCAAATAAATCATCAATGCGAGGTAGGGGATAAGTGTTCTTTATTGTTATAGCATTGATCTCCATGTAGTCGATACATAACCTCATAGATCCATCTTTCTTTTTTACAAAAATAACAGGGGATCACCATGGAGAAACACTAGGGCGAATAAATCCTTTATTATTAAATTCCTTTAGTTGTTTCTTTAGTTTGACTAATTCTACAGTGGCCATTCAATAAGAGGACTTCAATATAGGACTTGATCCAGGAATCAAATCAATGGAAAACTCAACTTCTCGTTCTGGAGGATGTCCAGGTAAATCTTCCAAAAACACATCTACATATTCTATCACAACAGGTATATCCTCTATTTGAACATTACTTTCCTCAACCACTATCATTTCATTCTCTTCCTCCCCAATAATTGAATTTATTTGAGCTACTGTGGGTGGATCTAGATAATAATTAGGTGGTGATGATTCTGCTCTAAAGATAAGGTGTTCCTTATCATCATCCTCAAAAAATCATAACCTCCTACTTCTTACAATAAATCTTCGCATCATAGTCCGAAAGCCAATCCTTACTGAGGATTATATCAAACTCAATCATAGGTATGACGATGATATCAGTAGATAAAGAACACTTATGTGCTCTATTGGGGACTGAATCACCAAACATTGTTGCAATGATACTTCCCTTAGGAGTTTTAACTGACAAATCCCTTGTTAAATCAAATTGGAAATATCTAATATTCTTAGAAAACTGGGAAGGTATGAAAAAATGCGATGATCCAAAATCAAATAATGCATATGCTAAACTTGAGGAAACCATTAAATTACCTGCCACCACGTCTTTCGGAGCTTCTACCTCTGCAGTAGTGATAGCATAAGCTTGGCCTTGATCCCTTGGCCTCTTCTGAGGTAAGTTCCTTTGACGCATAGGGCATTCATTTGCATAATGTCCCATATCCCTACAATAGTAGAATTAAACATTGGTAGCTACCTTCTTCCCATTGCAATCACGAGCTTGGGGGACTTTTTCACCACACTTGTTTCAGACTCCCATTCCCTTCAAGCAAGTACCGAGGTGTTTCTTCCCAAATTTACCACAGGATGGATATTCAACCATTCCCTTCTTCCCCTTATTTCCATTCCCAGATTGATCAGTAGATCTCTTCTTCTCTTGCATTGCTTTAAAGTTATAAGACTTAGATAATTCCCTTTCGGTCTTGATAGAACATGAGACAATGTCTTCGTACGATGAAAAAGATTGTGAGACTAATGCTTGAGGGATAAATGGTTTTATCCCATAAAAGAAACGATCAATATTACTTCTTGGGTTATGTATATAATCTCCAGCATAACATTCTAACCTTGTAATGTTAGCCTCATACTTTTCAACATTCTCATCCTCCATTTCCCTCAGACTCAGAAATTGCCTTTCCATATCTACTCGATGGTCGCAAGGAATGTATTTTTCTAAAAACATATCATTGAACTCCCTCCATTCCATATTTGATACTTCGTCATCTTCCTTCATGTTTTGAATCAATGACCACCAATGATCAGCATCTCGAGTGAGGCGGTAAACTGCAATGATAACTTTTTCCCTTTCACTACTCCCCAAAGCCTGAAATATTTTCTCTAGGGGATTTATCCATTGCTCAGCTACTAAGGGATTTGTACTCCCATTGAAAGTTGGTGGTTGTTGCCTCATGAAGCGATCTAACATTTATCATCCACACTGCGGATCTGGGTGCTCCATATGGGTAAGTTTATTATTCATAACCTGAGTGGGTTGTACCAGTATGGTGATTAGCTGATCGACACCAATTGCATCACCAGCACCACTATAATTATCTTGAGCAGGAGGGAATTCCCTACATGGAGTGCATGCATTGATATGGTTTCCATTTCTTCCAATAGGTGACATTTCTAAACAATGGCAAAAGCTAGATCAGTTTATGAATCAAAATACATAATTCCATACTTATAAAACACATAACATATATTGAACTATTTATGGATATAATCCATAATCATAAGAATGTTTTCTTTGAGGAAGTATATACTCATAAACCCTTCATAATGATTTGTAAAGAAAATGAGAGTTATCTTAAGCATATCCCTCAGGAGTGTCGTCACCAAGAGTGCAGCAAGGCCCATTGTCGTGCACCAGTTCACGTTCGAGTTTAGCTCAAAGCGATGTTTTTGCGTTTTAACCCTAGGTACATCTGTGCTAGAGTCGCCTCTACTTTATTGTATCTAGATAGGTATTTATTGCTTGGAAAACTCACAAAATCCCAACAATACCAAAATTCTAGGAATTTCTTCTATACTAATCATCAAAGTCCATCTTAGGTCTATGTGCTCTAAGAAGAGTTTATCTAAATCTAGCTTCCAAGGTTTGTACAAAACTTCCTCTGATACCAACCGTAATGCCCTGACCCAAGTTACCCAGAGTCAGTGCATTTTTACATTACATTGGCATGATTACAAGAAAGATCATGTCTCGAAAGACCAATTAGTTTAGATGCCTTGGAAACACTAGATATATTCATAAGTCTTACATTACATCATAAAAATGAAAACTATAACAACATATTTTCTTCATAGTCCACAATCATATCCCCATATACTATCCCTGCATGTCATTCATAAATTACTTCTTCATATCCTGGGAAAAATAAAACATTTAAAGGGGTGATCTCAAATGCCCAGTAAGGATAACAATATTGCAGAAACTTTCATAAATAAGAATAAACATTTAAGGCAATGTATAAATAAAACAAAAGCCATTTAAACTAGAACATAAACATATTATTGAAAAAATAAAATTAAATAATGCCATTTACTTATTCATATAGATATTCTACTAATCCAATAATCACATGCAATATCAATAACCACTTTCATAATGATGGAATGCATAATGCCATACTATCATAACCACATAGTTGAGGCCTCGTGCCAATACTACAAATAATATTTTGACAAGGCCTTGTGCCAATACACTAGTTTGTCTCATAAGATTTACAAATTCATTTAGGAGCTATATCGGGCTCCCCCCGTCAATTATTAAGTCCAATTAATTCCTCATATGAACAGGTTTAAGCATAACATAAACATTCGTATTAAAACTAGCATATGAAATGTCAATACTTTCTCCATAAACCATGAATGGTATAAAAATAACACATCCACAGTCAAACATATCACAAAACCTTCAATAAAATATGGATGTTTTGTATCATAATAAATAAACTTCAAATAAGCTTAAAATTCATCAAAGGATGTGACATAGATGAAATCAAAACTATTTGGGAGAAATATATCTTTTTATTAAATCATTTAAAAGTCACATAGTTATGAAATAAAAAATTTACTTTGAAAATATTCTTATAAGCTTGTAAAGGAAGATTTGAAGATTTTATAATGGCTGAAAATCTCCGCACCCACCGTATAAGTTAAAAAAACATTCTTACCTTAATTCTGTCGAAAAGGTTAAAAAGCACATTGTATTGAAAACGAAAGAAATATTCCTTTATAAATGTCTTATTAAAAGTAAAACAAGGGTATAAATGACTTTAACCCATATTCTTGTAAATAGTAAAAATGTTTTGAAATACATTTTTAAGAAACATGTATGTGGATGATAAAGAAATCCCAGTAGATTATTACGTATAAACAACCTCGGATAATGAATAGATTGTGAAATAAACCCTTACCATGTACTTATACATGGTTGGGGGTAGGTTAACCTCTTGTATAATGGTGAAATAATTGTTATTAATTAATAAAAGAATAATATACATTAATATGATATCATATATGATCTTTTAACATTGATTTGTTATTAATGTCTTAGTATTATCGTTGTTTCGGGTGTTAACTTACTCGTTTTCTATGATATGTTTTGTTACGTAAGTCATGCTTGTCATGGATAGGTTTTACCATATTCAAATCTAGAATGATATCAAGTCCTTAAAAATTATTTTTAAATCATCCAATGAAAATTATAATTGAATGGATACGATGGATAATGAATCTCATCGCGTTTGTGGAGATGGTAGTCCGAACGTATGCACGAGCGACAATAACATTCTTTTAATATTAAAATAATATATAATTGGATGGTATATAATATATAAAGAATCATTATCATGTTATATTTATTATTTAAATTAATTATGCAACATTATTATACCCATCCAAATAATAATTTATTGAATAACAATTACACCACGACGTGGAGACGGTAAGCAGTACGTACGCACGTATGGTGACATGTCATTAAAAGGATGGATAGAATACTGAATATGGTTGTACCATATTTATAATAATATGAATGTAGATAAGAGATACATGATTCATTATTTTAGAATGTGAATAACAAAGAAAGAAGAAGTTGAAATAGAAATGAATATGAAAAAGGGTGGTGAAAACATTACCTCTTCTACGAGTTATTCCTTTTTATTTGAACAAAAGCGCTCTTTATGTAGGCTTAATGACTAAAGTAAGGCCTATAAGATGAATTGAGGGATGTTGAGAGAGTATTTGGGCAGATTTTGGACGAACCAAAATGCTTTGAAGGTGTGATTTAATGAGAAGGGAGAGTGCCCTTTTATAAGAGGGGTGAGGGGAACCTTTGGAAAAGCTAGAAATATTATTTTATAATATATTTATATTTGTTTTATAATGGCTTAAAAGTTTATTATTTAAATATTAAGGTGGGGATTGGTAGAAAACCACTCAACCAATAGAATTTAGACAGGACTGTGTCATTATATTAACCTTATCTATAGATATTAACTCTTAGTTAATTAGTATAACACTTACCATGTCACTTTGTATTTTTATATTATATAGTTAATAAACATACTATATACATCCAAGAGACCCCAAAGTGGTCCATTATGGATACATCTATCATTATATAAGTATCTTGGATGAAACTTAGATATTTAGGAATTTAATATCAATTAATAATATAATATTTGTTTTAAAAACTCTTTTATGTCAATTTTGACCCTATTAAATAGTTGATTTTTCTAAAAATCATAACAGAATGATTACTTCTAAAAAATTTAATTAAATCAACACTAACATGTAATATTAACCTAAAAAATATTTTAATTCATAAAAAGTCTCAAATTATATTTATTTGTGTATTTAAAATATCAAGTATTTTAATTTTTCACTATTATGGTAATTAATGCATCATCATTGTGTCATAGATAAATTAAATTATTTAATGTCGAAAAATTATAAATAAAATATCATTATGTAGGAATTATTTTTATCTTTCTAATGAATATTTATAGGTGAAAATCCAACATATATAACCCTACGTAAAAAATTATTTTTCTAAAAGATATATGCTTGTGTCATTTTTGTATTCATTTTAACTTAATTAAAACAAATTGTCCCTATCACTTACAAGTGGATCCATGCTGTCCCAAAATCGTCCAAAAGATGACCATGGTCGGACATGTATCAACCAATAAGGGTAGGACATGTTTTAGGGTAAATGTTATGATTATAATATTCTTTTTAACCCTTATTTACCGGATTTACCCTTTTACCATGGTAAATAAAATATTTACCAAAGTAATTATTCAAAATGTCTACAAATAAAAGTTACCTATTGACACAATTGGAACATCCTAATTCTAAATATGGAATCCATTTTTCTAAATTCAATGCACAGAAGTGGAAGAGATAAATTTAAAATTAATTCCCATTGTTACAACAAATAGTGTGTTTTTAAGAAACAATATATATCAAAAGATTGACAATTTTTTATGTCCAATTTAAAAGTGAAATTAATTTGAATGAACACCATTTTATAAAATGGTAAAAATATATTATAATTATACTTTAAAACCACTCAATATAATAATTTATCACTATAAATCATTTTTATTAAAAAAGTTGTTTTTAATTATTTTTGACTATTCATAAAAATTGGAAGTACATAGAAAAATACAAAAAATTCAACTTAGAATAATTTCGACATTCTGAATCCATATGTCCATTTTGAAATATAAAATATATATAATTTCAAAAATTTGGCATTAGTATTCATAACGGCTAGTTTGATTGGTTTTGGTGTGTTAGAACTCGATGTTGCGTACAACACACGCTATCACATTATTCAAAGAGAAGCGTACCATAGAAGCGTGGGGTGTTACTGACGTCCTAGCCATTTGAATGGTTTTATATCCATGGAATAAAAATTCTAAATCTTTAATTATCAAAAATTTTGATCAGGGTAATGTATCCTTCTCCAAAGCATTCATAAATATCTAAATATCATCCACACATGATATTTAAATCTCGTACATCATACATTGTAAATTATATGCAATTATAGTTAGTAGTATTTTCAATTTACCATCCTCAATATTATTTGTATCCTTTAACAAAGAGTCTCACTCACATCAATCATCAAAATGCACCCCTATAAGACACTATATTCATTAATTTTTTTTAATAATAATAGAGAAATCTATAAATATATTTTTTATTAGGAATGGAATGAAATTTATTTACCTACAATCAAGAATCCAATGAAATACCTCGGTCACCCACCTTCCAGTTTTAATACACTATCACCCAAATACCTTTCCAAAAAACATTTACACTAGTTTTTTACATTGATGTTATTAATTGGGTGATTCCAACCCTATAATTTCCCATATCATTATCATCATCCAAAAACACATTATGTCCTATATTCTAATATCCCACAATTACTATATCTCATAATCCTCACTCGACAACACATGTTAAACATATCCTATTTGATTAAATCTAAATTTTGATGACATTTTAGTGATCAATACTACCATAAATATATCAGAAGAAATTATCAACAAGAACAATCTTTATTCACTATAGTGACCACTAATATATATTGAGTAGGAAAAATTAGAAATAGCATTCAAGTAACATAATTATTTTCATCATATAGTGTTCTTTTCTAAATTCTTCTCAAATCAATAAACTATGGTAACCATTCTTCGAAACCCATGTTAATCCCATTATATAATTCATACAATTAGTATGTAATCCTTTCTAAACCTCAATAATATCCCAAAAACCAAGGTCAATAATGTCTTTTCATTATTATGATCCATTTTAATGGTCATTTATTGCGTAAATTTTTTTCTTTAATAATAAATAACAACACACATGATTTTCATTTCCATAATAGATCATAGACACCTTATCATGACATTAATGCTTCAATCTAGTTATCAGAATCCTTTAATACCTAGGGATCTGAAATGAATTATCTATAATTCATACTAAATATTTAAACTATCACATAGACCTTTATTAACCTATAATATAGAGTCCCAATGATTCATAAGATAATTATTATTGAAGAATATAGTCTTATTTGGGAATATCTCATTATAGAGATTTCATCATTCATGTAAACAAATTAATGTGAAAAACTCTAAAACTATGATCTACAACATAAAGTTACTTTCTTGCTGGTAATTTTTTAAAAAACCTACCACACTATCCGATGTATTTATCATCCAAATACATTTTAATATTTAACAGAACTTCAATACACTAGGTAATTTTTTTCAGGACTCATTTCATCCTATAACTATCACACAAAATTAATATATCATTCATCACCATTACAATTACGAAATAACATTATTTCATAAACAATCTTGATTACAAATAATTTCCAAATAAATAATTTTAAATCATGATGACTCATATTGAATTTTACCGTGAAACCATATTCACCCTCTAAACCACATGCAATATAAATCATTTTGATTAAAAGGAAAATCACCATGCACATCATTACACATTCTAGATCACATAACACCACTCTCTATTCTATCCATGATACCTCAAGACATGGTCTCTTTCTTCAATGGTTAGAGAGAATGTAGAAAACATTTCCTTTTAAAAAACCCCATCTCTAACCCATATAACTCAAATAATTCAACACTAAAATCTCTATTTAATTTTGGGAAATAGATAGCCCATCAATCTACTCTTCATAAACAATTAATCCAACCTAATGTTGACCATAATTGAATTATATAGTGATAATGTATCATCACTCATACTCCCTACAAAACTATACTTGAATAATTCTACCCAGAGTCCTATCCCACTAACACTTATTTACAGAACATTTCAATAAGTATGGAAATTTACATATCCTATCCATAATATGTAAACAATATCCCAAAAAAATGATTAATTTTATTCCTAGAAATTCCCATAGAATCCCAATGGACATGCTCTATAATTTCATGGACATCAAATCCAAAAATACTTCTTATCCCTACACCAATACATGTCTTAGACGAAAATGTAAATATACAGCATTACATGATACATCTGAGGACTCTTCTAACTATACATGATGAATAAAATGCATTTATATTATATTTTAGGTATTAATTTACCCCATATGACCATATACATAGTCATCATCAAGTTGTACCATCAAGAAAAAAATAATTATAGAGTTCAGTTAATTATCCTGACTAAATATGTCATTGTAAAAGGAAAAAAATTATTAATTACATTTAAATAACCAAACACTTATTTCTAAAAGCCTTTTTTGACATCTATGTTACAAAAAACAATTTCTGAAGAACCATTTACAAAAAAATTATCTATTGTTAAACAATAATTAACATTTAATATTAATATATGTACCAAATATGAAATATGTAAACACACTAACTTCGTGGATGAACCACTACTAAATAAAATACTGTATAAATATATTATATGAAAAAAAATGTTCATCCATAATAAAAAATCAATATAATCATATTACACCATACTATACAATCAAAATTCGTCTCTAAATGTATTATCTATGTTCATGTATAGATTTGAATATGCCTTTGAGCTTCTATAATGATCTATTAGTACTAAATATATAAATAATAAGTGTTCTTATTCCATCTGTAATTTCCATAGAATGGTATACACGAACAATATATGAGATAGTTCATCAGGAACGTGGAGATAACCTCTCTATATTCCAATGGAAACCACCTAATACTGGGGGTATTTAATCATCTAATGGGGGGATTATACTCACAGTACTAAAATACCAACAACTAAAATAAATATAATCTCCCATAAATACTAATATGATACACAATGTGAAATTAAAAATAAATGAATTCCATAACCAATGATTTATGACACGCTATATCAAATTAGATCATAAAACTTATAGACATAACATATATAAACTATATAGTCCTTATTTTTCTTACCAAACACAACGAATGGTTTAAAAGTAAACAAAATAAAATCAACATGAGACAATGTCTGAAATAGGTCCATATATTCTTATCATGACCAAATTTCTATTAACATGATTCAATCCTTGAAAAAACCTCTATTCTCATGTCGCATCCCTAACCAAAATCTCTAAAATAATTGTTTTATTTCCACATAGTTTCACAAGTATGGTTTGAGTTAATTACTCAAGAAGAAATTATTGTATATCAAATAAAATATATTATATTTTTCATGTTGGAGTTTAGGATCAATACAATAAGAAATTATATAAAACAAAAAATGTAACAAATAAGTGAATCCAGCATTTACTAACCATGACCCCACAATGATTGACCCCACCTACATTGTCAAATTTTATTAAATCACAAACAGTTTACACATAACTATATAATGGAGGATCCTTGAACTCTAATATGATCCACCAATCAAGTGGATATTATGTAGAAAACATGACAGTGTTATGTAGTGGGATACATCCAGATGAATAATAAATATGGTTTACAAATCAAAAACAATAACATATAATATATTCAATAATTTGGGATATAACGCAAAATAATTGCGGGGAATTACATTCCCAACTCCATTATGAAAGACCAATACTATGTGGTATGTTGAGACTAAACTTTGATCCCCTAATATACATATAAACCATGGGAGAAACAATCCTTGGAAACCACAACACCTTGGTCATGTCTATGGATACCTATGATGTAAGACCATAAATGTCACGACCCGTCCTCGGGGCCCGTCCCGTGACTACCTCAAGCCCGCCTCCCATAGGCCAGGGGATGGCATCTAGCACCAAGTCATAAATCCTGACAAAAGGGGAAGACATTTCCTTTATAATGTAAACAAACACCACAAAGTAAGCAGGAAGACGTAAACACTATGTAGAACTGGATACAAAAGTAGTGCGGAAAAGTAAGTGTCCAGAATAAAACCCAAACTGAAAGTAAAGTACAACTGGAATGAAAGTACAAAAACTGAATGTAAAGTAGCAATGTCAAGCTGTCCACTGGAAGTCCCACCTAAATGGTGGGTATAGATAGCCTCCTTAGCTCCTCGAGTCCAGTCGTCTGCTCCGTGTATGTCCCGCCCGGTGGTCCACCTCCAGGTACCGACCTGCTCCAGAAGCCTCAACCACAATCAGCGCTGTTTGTCGTCTGCATCCAACACAATGTAGTGCGGGCATAACCTGTGCAGGGGTGAGTATACGCTATTCAGTAGGGACCCCGTGACCCCTGAAGGGCTCCCAAAATCCACAAAGGAATGATACAATCACGAAGTAACATCCAACACTACATAGGTATATGTCCATACATATACCTAAGTCATCAATTCCAGTTTGGCTCCAACATCCGAGCCCATGTTCGATCACTTCCACATAGGAGTACCACCCAAACCAGACAGGATAGTAAGTCAAACATATCAATGCTATTGATTGAAGTCAAGACTCAGCTAACACAGGTACACTTATTCGGTGATAGAGGTGATCAAATATAACCACTGATTCATCTAAGCAGGACCCACGTAGGATACTAAACCAGCCATTCTACAGAACCGACATAGGATTTCAGTGCAGTATTCATTTCCGTCAAACCCACAGAGGATTTCAGTACGGTCTTCATCGCTGCCGAACCCACATAGGATTTCAGTGGAGTATTCATCAACGCTGAACCCACATAGGATTTCAGTATTGTCTTCGTCACCGCTGAACCCACATAGGATTTCAGTGTAGTCTTCATCGCCGTCGAACCCACAGAAGATTTCAGTACGGTCTTCATCGTTGTCAAACCCACATAGGATTTCAGTGCAGTCTTCATCGTCGTCGAAACCACATAGTATTTCAGTACGGTCTTCATCACAACTGAAACCACATAGGATTTCAGTATAGTCTTCATCGCCATCGAACCCACATAGGATTTCAGTACGGCCTTCATCGCTACCGAACCCACATAGGATTTCAGTGCAGTCATCATAGTTGTCGTCGCAGCCAGCTCTAGAATTCCCGCACATAGCATGCTCATTCCAGGAGGGTCTGCTCCCCGAGCCAAGGGTGTCGATTCATCAACTGACACATAGTCGGTAGTTCATGTATCTCAAACTTTCATCTCGACAAAAGTAACTCATCATGATAGACGGCGCGCCAATCGGATGCCCGGTCTAAGAGTTATTGGCATATTAGTTCTAGGGGACCGGTTGGTTTTTAAGACAAAACCAACACAACCTCAATCCATCTACATCCAGACCTCGATAGGAGTAATCCAAAAGGTCCTTATCAATAAGAGGAATCCAACAAAGTCCACAACATGTCAATTGGACGTCCGGAGGTCATGTTATAAGAGTTTTCGCTCCGAGGGCCCGTTTGGTTTCGTGCTCGATCCAACCGTTCCGTACACAAAGTTCTCCTAAACCTTCAGTGTAATATACCAAAACGACCATATCGATCCAAGGATCTCATCTTAACTAACGGTGCATCGATCGTAGGTCCGTAGCCCATGATATGGGAAAATGAACGAACCTGTCAGGTTTTAGGTGGTTTTTGGCTAGGACCGACCTGGCCCGAGACCACCTGGGTTGGCTTGAATCGAGTCCACCAAAACCGGGTCCGGTTCCAGCCCATTAGGGCGTTGCCAGGCCCAGTGGGCGTGGCCAGGCCCAGCCGGTGTGTCCCGGCCTGGCGCACGCGCGAGGTCCGCGTGGCCATCTCGGCCATACCGAGCTAAGCAGAAGGGGGGGGGCACGTTTCCCCCTTGTTTGAGTAACCACGACCCCCAATTAGGGGGCCGGTCCTTCGGACAGCCGGCCCGGTCCGGCCGACCAGTGCTACTGCAGTGGGACTGCCGGGTACCCGCCCCTCCGAGGTGCCGGGGGCAGGTGGTTCCGGCCACCCGACCTTGAACCGCTACGGCTTCGAGCCACGTCCTTGTCTGACCGGCGCGACGTGATGGCACTGTGACCCTCTATCATGGCCACGCTCTAGCCGCAGTGTCTTAGTGGTTCTCTAGCGTGGCGTGATGGTGCCACGACCCTTTTCTGCGGCCCGACTCCGGCTGCGAGATTGTTTGGCCTCAACGGCGCAGCGCGACGACGCCGTGCATCTTTGCCGCATTTCACCCTGATTCCATGCAGTGCCGTTGCACCGTGCCACCTTCTTTCGATCAGCAACAAGACAATAAAAAAAGGGGGGAGGAGAGTCAGTAGTGTTCGTGCCATCCGACACCCTCCCAATAAGTTGATATCAAGCGGCCCAAAAAAATAAAGACCAAGATCGGCAAAGGATATTTCATGAACAAAAATTCATTAAACCCTACCTCAATCTTTGTTGAACGAACATTCGTTGCGAGGAAGGGACTTTGTGGTAGTTGGTGTCATGGAAGGAGGATCGTCGGTGTCGTGGTACACGACGTCGCGTCATTGATCTCCGAGGAACTAGCGTTCTCCGTCTTCTTCTGTCGTAGGCTGGCATTCTTTGTCGTTCTTTGAGTTCTCCAATGAAGAAGATAAAGATTCAAGGCTTTGAGTAATTCCTCTCTCAATACCTCTCGCACAATGAAACAACCATAATAAAGTAATTCGTTGCCTTATTTTATTACTCTTGCCATCTGTTTATGAAATTCAAAATTAAATCACAATTTAATTATCGAGCATTGACCAATTAATGAGGCGTTTAACAATCCAATTAAATGCGAGAGTTGACTTGGCATTAAAGAGGGGGTGCGAGTGAGTTACCAAATTAATTTTACGAGGGAGGTAAAATGAAATAAAGGGGGTGGGGATCGTGTGGGCCCCACCTCACTAATATCCTACCTAGGAGTTAGGATATCAGTGGGTCTCACTCCAACCACCACGCCTAGGTTAACACTACTTAGAATAAAAATAAAATCTATTTCACAATATTTTATTTTATTCATTAGTTAACCCAAATAATTAATAACCTCACCCGAGAAAATGAAACTCCGGAAAAGGTGTTCATAAGAAATTATCGGCGATGTAGTTCCATCGGTGCCCTCAGAATTAGATTCCGAGCACCGGTCCAAAAGCTAGGATAACCCGCTCATTCGTTCTGTGAACGTACTCGAGCTAAACTTTTGAAAATGATTCTGGGCACACCGGACCTCGAAATCAATTGCAATCAGAAACTGCATTCTTGTAAAATCCAAGAGAAAATTAATAATAAATTTCCCTTGGATTTTAACAGGTATTTACATTACTACCACCTCAGGGATTTATGTCCCTGTAAAGATACATCATAAACTAGGGGAACAAATGTGGGTACTGAGCATGCATCTAAGTCTTACGCTCCCAAGTGCTCTCCTAGAGGTTCCCATGCTGCCATCTAATGAGCACTAGAGGAATCGACCATCCACGTAGGACCCTCTCCTGTCGATCCTCGATCTACATAGGGAGCTCCGCAAAAGTCTCCCCATTTTCAATGACTAGCTCTCCATGGTCAATGATATGCATCGGGTCGTCCATGTATCTCCTCAGATGAGATACGTGGATGATGTCGTGCACCCGGTGCAACTGAGGTGGTAGATCCAGGCGGTAAGCCACCTCGCCAACCCAGTTGAGGACCTAGAATGGTCCGATGAAGCGCGGAGATAACTTTCCACCTCGGCCATATCTCCGTAATCCGTGTCGAGGTGAGACCCACAAGAAGACGTGGTCGCCATCCTCGAACTCCAGTGGCCTCCACCTCCTATCAGCATAAGACTTCTGCCGGTTCTGAGCTATCCTCATCTGCTCCTGGATGACCTGTACCTTCTATGTTTTGGCCTGAACAATCTCTGGTCCCCCAAGTGCTGACTCCCAAGGGTATGTCAAGCATAGAAGTGATCTGTAAGGTCGGTCGTACAACACCTTGTATGGTGCCATCCCGAGGGTGGAGTGGTAGCTTTTGTTGTACGCAAACTCCACCAAGGGTAGATGGTCCTCCCAGATGTGAAAAATGTCATGGACATATGCACAGAGCAAGTCCTCGAGAGTCAGTATGGTCCTCTCCATTTAATCATCTGTCTGAGGGTGAAAGGCAGTACTCAGATATAGCTGCGTCCCGATTGCCTCCTACAACCCCTTCCAAAGCTGGGAAGTAAAGTGAGTATCTCGATCAGAGACGATTGATGATGGCACCCCATGAATCCTTAACATATTTTGAACGTCGAGACGTCCCTAACTCTCTACTAAGCCCTTCTCTATGATGGGTAAGAAGTGGCCGACTTGGTGAGTTGGTCAACAATCACCCAAATGGAGTCGTGACCTATGGATGTGCATGGAATTCCAGTCACGAAATCCATATATATATATCATCCAACATCCACTCCAGGACCTCCAAAGGTTGTACCAAGCCTGATAATACCAGGTGCTCTGCCTTCACCTACTGGCAGGTGAGGCATCGAGAAAATAACTCTGCCATAGGCTTCTTCATACCCGGCCACTAGTGCTGTCGTCTAAGGTCCTGGTACATCTTCACCACTGCAGGATGTACCGCTAAAGGGGAAGTGTGAAACTCTCTCATAATCTCCTCCTGTAAATCAAATGGTACCATGGTATGTCCTCTGAAAAGGATGATGTGCTTTCCTCCTACATAGAATCCATCAGGTGCCTATCATGAGGATATCTGCGCATGTCGTGTCTCATAGTCAGCATACCCATGTTGTGCCTCTTTGACCTACTGTAGTAGTGGAGGAGTGACTATGAGTGACTGAAGAAAGGCCGCTCCATCTCTATCCCCAAAGGATATCCGCAATGTGGCTAGCTGCTCTGGAGACTCCCCGAGTAGCAGGATGCCCTTCCTCCTGGTGAGAGCATCGACTACTACGTTCCCCTTCCCAGGAGTATAGACTATCTCAAAGTCATAGTCCTGGAGGAACTCAAGCCATAGCCGTTGTCTCTAATTCTGGTCCTTCTGTGATAAAATGTACCTGAGACTCTGGTGGTCAGAGTAGACAGTAAAGAACTCGCCCATCCGATAGTGTCACCACATCTTCAGAGCGAAGACCACTTCTTCTAACTGCAGGTCATGGGTAGCGTAGTTCTGATCATGCTGCCTCAACTGATGTGATCCATAGGCAATCAAGGCCCGCTCCTACATCAGGACACATCCGTGTCCGGTCCCTGATGCATCACAGTAGACTACGTACCCTACTCTCTCCTCTGGTAGCCTCAAGATAGGCGTGCTGGTCAATCTCTATCTCAGCTCCTGGAAGATCTGCTTACATTTTCCTGACCACATGAAGGGTTTCCACTTCTTCATCAAATCATAGAGTGGTGTCGCAACTCTGGAAAAGTCTGGCACAAATCTCCAGTAGTACCCAGCAAGCACCAAGAAACTCCACACCACCGTCACCCTCCTGGGTGGCTCCCAAGATAGCACTGCCTCGATCATCGTAGGATACACTGCAACTCCCGCCTTAGAGATGATGTGTCCCATGAAGTGAACCTCACGTAACCAGTACTGACACTTCAAGATCTTTCCATAAAGCTGGTGCTCTCGGAGTTTGTCTTGTACAACCCACAAGTGGTAGGCGGGCTCCTCCTTAGTGGTTGAGTATATCAGTATGTCATCGATGAAGACCATGACAAATTGATTGAGGTATGGCTGAAAGATCTTGTTCATGAGACTCAAGAACACTACTGGAGAATTGGTTACAACGAAAGGCATAACCAAGAACTCATAGTGGCTATACCGACATCTGAAGTTCGTCTAATGAAACACTGGGTCGGATGAATCCCTTACCCTGCAAGTCCTCAAACTGTACCCACAGCTCTCGAAGCTTAGCGGGAGCCATCCGATATGCAGGAGTTAATATTGAAGCTATCCTAGGGTACAGGTCAATATAGAAGTCTACCTATCTGCGATGAGGTAGTCTTGTAATGTCATCAGGGAAAACGTTCGCAAACTGATCCACCACTGCTGGAAAACTAGGACTTTGTACGTCAACTGCTCCTAGGATGAGGCTAGCCAACTGATGAGTGATGGGTTGCTCTCTCCTCTGTGTGATCCCATCATGTGCTGCAAAGGCTCCCTTCTCAGTGGTGAAGGAGAACATGCTCCTCTCAGTGTGTATACCCTGCACCTTGCACCTAATAAAGTAGATTTGAGCATGGACTGTGGATAACCAATCCATTCCCAATATGACATCATAAGGCCTCGACGCTACTACAAGAAGATTCCAGCCGATGCTCTTGCCTCCTAGAGTATGCTCACACTGCCGGCACCAGTGCATAATCATCGAGTCTAATCCCATAGGAGTCTCTAGCCGTAAGGATCGAGCCAAGGTTCAATCTAAATCTTTGAACTCCGAACATGGGCAATAGAAATAAAAGAATGACTCACTCCTGCGTCTATAAGAACTGCAGCAAGGATGGAGTAGACACAGATAGTACCTCAAATCATCTCTGCCGCACCGTGGTCGTAGGACTCCACTTCTTGAAGCTGAGCATGTCTCTACCCGCCAGCTCCCTGTGGTTGGGGTGGACCTCCTGGTGGTGGTGGTGGTAAAGCCTCAAAGCGTCACCCACCACATGGTGCTTGGCAAGCTCCCCTTCCTCGTCCTCCTGCTCTAGGCAGACCGCCACGGTCGACCCTCTGCCTCTTCCTGGGTGGCCCCTCAACCGTCTGCTTCTCCTTTGCACAGCGGGTCGGGCAGTCACGACCCATGTGGCCCGGCCCGCCGCATGCGTAGCACTGCCTGCTCCTTGGAAGGCTAGCTCTGTGCCATGTGCCCCGCACCTCTGAGCCAGTGTCCTAAGGTCGTCTGCCTGATGGTCCGGTCCACCTGGACCCCTGTGACATCCGTCAACTTCCAGCTGTAGATGACTCTGCTACGTGCCACCCTGCGGTAGGTCTCACTGATGGCGTAGGCTCAGAAAGAAAGCTCTCTATGAGAAGAGCTCGCTCCAGCACCCCTTCCTGTGTCGGAATGCTTAGAGAGATCATCAATGCCCTGATCTCATGCCTCAGTCTCTGCTCGAAGGTCTGGGCCCGGAAGAATGGGTCCTGTACCATTCCCGTCGAATAGAACGAGATGTCGGTAAATCATGCCGAGTATTGGGCTACCGTCATTCTTCCCTACCGTAGCTGTAGAAGCTCCTAGATTCACACCGCACGGAGGGTGGCTGGGACGAACTCCAAGTGAAAGAGGATCCCAAAGTCCATCCAGAGGAGTGATCCCTCATTTTTCAACTAGAGCATTAAGCTCCACCATCTTCCTACTACCGCATGTTACAGGCTCGCTGTGAGGATCACCATGAGGTCAGCTGGTGTCCCCACTAACCTGAAAACTCGCACAACCACCTCCAGTTAATCCTCGGCTGCATGAGGGTCCGTCTTTCCACAGAACCTGGGAGGGATCTGAAGCTGAAACTCGTGCAGCGCACTATGGCAACGTTCACTAACAGCGGCGAGGGCTGGTAGCATCTGTGGCTCGGCGGGTAGAGGTACCGTCAGTGCCACTGCTATCAAAGGGCCCTACACTGAGGCCTCGTCGCTCGGTGGGTTGTCGTCTTGCACAACGCTCGGAACCCTAGATGGTTTCCATCGTGGGGCCATCCTAAAAAGAAATAGGTGTGCCACTGTCAAACAGTATACCTAGTGAGCTGACACAAAGTAATAACAAAGAAAACTTTTAAAACACTCATGTAATTAATGTTTTTGTGTATTGGGTTGGAAATCAAAAGGCAGGGTCCTGGTGTACAGATACATTTGTCGCCACACCAACATTGGACTCATGGGACTGATAACCACACTCAATACCCCAAACACTATTTCTTCACGTAGAAGAAAGATCAGAGTACTGAGTTCTGTGGTAGAACCAAACCCTTGGATACCAATTTGTCACAACCCGTCCTCGTGGCCTGTGCCGTGACTACCCCAAGCCCTACACCCATAGGCCAAGGGCTAGTGACTAGCACCAAGGCATAAATCCAGACAAAAGGGGAAGACATTGCCTTTATAAAGTAAACAAACACCACAAAGTAAGCAGGAAGACGTAAACACTAAGTTGAACTGGATACAAAAGTTGTGCAGAAATGTAAGTGGGCCAGAATACAAACCCAAACTAAAAGTGAAGTACAACTGGAAAGAAAGTACATAAACTGAATGTAAAGCAGCAACGTCGAGCCATGCACTGGACGTCCCACCTGGAGGGTGGGTACAGATAGCCTCCTCAGCTCCTCGGGTCCAGCCGTCTTCTCTGTGTACATCCCGCCCAGTGGTCCACCTCTAGGTACAATCCTTCTCCAGAAGCCTCAACAACGATCAACGATGTCCATCGTCGGCATCCAACACAACGTAGTGTGGGCATAGCCCATGCAGCAGTGAGTATACGCTACTCAGTAGGGACCCTGGGATGCCCGAAGGTCACCTAGAATCCACAAAGGGTAATCCACAAAGGAAAGATACAATGACGCAGTAACATCCAACACTACTTAGGTATATGCCCATACATATACCTAAGTCATCAATTCCAGTTTGGCACCAACATCCGATCCCCAGATCGATCACATCAACATAAGTGTACAACCCAAACGACACAGGATAGTAAGTCAAACATATCGAAGATATTGATTAAAGTCAAGACGTAGCTAACACAGGTATACTTCTTCGGTGATAGAGATTCTCAGATATATCCACTGATTCATCTAAGCTGGGACCCACGTAGGATACTAAACCAACCAAGCTGCTGAACCCACATAGGTTTTCAGTGTAGTATTCATTGCCATCAACCCCACATAGGATTTAAGTACCGTCTTCATCGCTGCCGAACCCACATAGGATTTCAGTGCAGTCTTCATCGCCATCAAACCCACATAGGATTTCAGTACGGTCTTCATCGCTGCCGAACCCACATAGGATTTTAGTGAAGTCTTCATCACCGTCTAACCCACATAGGATTTCAGTTTTGTATTCATCGATGCTGAACCCACATAGGATTTCAGTGCAGTCTTCATCACTGTCGAACCCATATAGGATTTCAGTACGGTCTTCATCGCTGCTGAACCCACATAAGATTACAGTGCAGTCTTTATAGTGTCAGTCACAACCATCTCTAGGGTTCCTGCTCACAGCATGCTCGTTCTGAGAGGGTCCGCTCCCCGAGCCAAGGGAGTCGATAAATCAACTGACACATAGTCTGGAGTTGATGTATCTCAAAGTTACATCTCAACAAGAGGAACTCAACATGTTAGACGGTGCATCAATTGGACGCCCGGTCTGAGAGTTATTGGCGTTTTCGTTCCAGGGGCCCAGTTGGTTTTTAAGTCAAAACCAACCTGACTGCACTCCAATTGTGTCCAAACATTGAACGGAGTAAGAAAAAAGGTCCTTCTCACTAAGAGGAATCCAACAAAGATGACGGAACATCAATCGGTCGTCCGGAGCTCATTTTATAAGCGTTTTCACTCAGAGGGCCGGATTGGTTTCTTGCTCGAACCAACCTGGTTGTATCGAAAGTTCTCCAAAACCTTGAGTTTAATATACCGAAATGACCATCTCAATCCAAGGATCGCATATCAACTGACGTTGAATTGATCGAAAGTCTGTATCACATGTTATGGGAAATGAACAAACCTGTCTAGTTTTAGGGGGTTTTGGGCCTGGACTGGCACGGCCTGAGGCCCCCTGAGTCAGCCCGAACCAGGTCGACCCGAACCGAGTCTAGGTCCAGCCCATTAGGGCATGGCCCAGCCTGGTGGGAATGGCCCGAACCCGCCTGGGTACGGCCCGGCCCGGCCTGGTGCGCACGCTCGGTCTGCGTGGCCAGCTCGGCAACGCCGAGCTGATCAGAATGGGGGGTGCGATGCCCCCTGTTTGAGTAAACTTGGCCCCCATGTGGGGGGCCGATCCTTCGGGCAGCCAGGGGTTACAATCCCCGGTTTCCTGGAAGCTGTCCCGCCTGGTCTGGCCGGCCGGTGCTACTACCGCGGGACTGATGGGGTCCTGCCCCTCCGAGGTGTCGGCGGGTGGCGGTTCCAGATGCCTGGCCCTGCACTGCCGCGGCTTCGAGTCGCGGCCTTGCCCGACCGGCACGGCACGAAGGCGTCGCACCCTTCCGCTACGGTGTCTTCAAGGTTCTCCGGCGCAGTGCGACGGCGCCGCACCCCTTCGCTGCGGCCCAACTCCGGCCGCGGGTTTGTTTGGCCTCAACAGCGCGGCGTGATGACGTCGCACATCATTTCCGCATTTCCTCATGATTCCACGTGGTGTCGTTGCACTGTACCACCTTCTATTGAACCACAACAACACAACAACAAAAAGGGGAGAGGAGAGTCAGCCATGTTCATGCGGTCCGACCCCCTCCCGATAAGTTGATATCTAGCAGCCCAAAAAAATAAAGATGAAGAACGACAAAGGATATTTCACGAACAAAAAGTAATTAACCCCTACCTCAAGTGTTGTTGAACGAAGGTTTGTCGCGGGGAAGGGATGTCACGGTAGACGGTGTCACGGAAGGAGGATCGTCGGCATCGTGGTACATGGTGTCGCGTCATCGATCTCCCGGGAACTAGTGTTCATTATCGTCTTCCTTTGGAGGTCGGCATTCTTCGCCGTTTTTTGCATTCTCCAAAGAAGAAGATGATGATTCAAGATTTTGAGTAATTCCTCTCCCAATCCCTCTCGCACAATGAAACAACCATAATAAAATAAGGTGTTGCCTTATTTTATTACTCATGCCATCTGTTTATGAAATTCAAAATTAAATCACTATTTAATTATCGAGCGTTGACCAATTAATGAGGTGTTTAATAATGCAATTAAACATGAGAGTTGACTTGGCATTAAAGTGGGGGGTGCGGGTGAGTTACCAAATTAAATGTACATGGGAGGTAAAAGGAAATAAAGGGGGTGGGGCTCATATGGGCCCCACCTCACTAATATCATACCTAGGAGTTAGGATATTAGTGGGTCCCACTCCATCCACCACACCTAGGTTAACACTACTTAGAATAAAAATAAAATCGGGTGCACAATATTTTATTTTATTATTTAGTTATCCCCAATAATTAATAACCTCACTTGAGCAAATGAAACTCCGGAAAAGGTGTTCATAAGCAATTACCAGTGCTACAGTTCCATTGGTGCCCTTAGAATTAGATTCCGAGAACCGGTCAAAAAGTTAGGAAAACCCACTCATTCGTTCACTGAACGTACCCAAGCTAAACATTGTAAAATGATTCCAGGCACACCGGGCCTCGGAATCAGGTGTCGTCAGAAACTGCATTCTTGTAAAATCCCAATGAAAAAAAATTCCCTTGAATTTTTATGGGTCTTCACAATAATTAGAAATATTATTAATTTCACACAAATTACATAAATATATTGGTTATACTCCAACATGTCCATGAAATATCATATCCTTATATATTAAACATTTCACTCTACTATTCACAAACATAAAAAATATCTCACATTAAAATATTTTTACATAGTATTTAGGCTACCCAAGAACATATAATCATAATCCCTTTTTATACATTTGATTTCACATATCCCAAATATCACAAAATAAATTTCCACTATTCTAGTCAATATTCAGGTTATCCAAAACAATAAAATAAATAATTCATTCATTGATATGTTATCAAACAATATAACTATGGAATACTCCCTTATCCATATAAAATATATTATATATGCTATACAGTGAGATGCTAGAAATTAGGGATCATTTACCTTTATGTTGACATATTTTCTCCATTGGTGAACTACCCATCAGCTATAAAGCCCATATTATACTCTATTAACACAAATTAAATCAATTAATTCATACAACAGTCTAACTGTTAGACTACTATCTTAATAATCAACATACCATTCATGGTTTCTCAAATTCTCACCCATGGTACACTATCCAATAAAAACTATAATGATTTACAAGTACATAATATAATGGCTCATCCTCCCCAAAAACCATATTGTCATGATGAACGCCTCCCTAAGCAATTGATCAAACAATTCTATACTTTAAAAACCATCATTTACCAAGCCAGATGGGACTATCCAATGGCCCTTTTTGTAAAAAAATTTTATCTACCAATATCAAGGAATTAATATAAATTACTTGTGTTAGGATCAAAAAGTAACACAATTATTCTCTGATCCACAAATCCAACCCACTAGAAGTTCAATATTTATCAAAATCCTATTTGAATCTAACTATTTATGATGTCACCTAAACATAGTAGATTTTAACTCATGTCATATTAACATGTTTACTAAAACTCTCATTCCACATTACAATTAAAAACCAAAAATTTATGGATTGTTAATTTAGTGGAAACAAAATTATTTCTATAGTGCGAATAACTATTCATTACACCAATTCTTCATCATCTGAGACTGATAAAATCAACCTCTACCAAATAATACCTTATTTAATTCCAAAATTATTAATAATTAATCATAAAATATATAATTAATTTATTATAAATAATTCAATTATTGATATCACTAAAACCCCCACAAAATAGAATAAAGATCCCAAACCCCTAACTAGAATTACATGAATTTTCCCAAGCATTATACTAGAACCCCTATAAGACAAAATATCCACGATATTAACACTATAGTGCATTAATTTAAATAAATAATAGAAAAATACTTAATAAAAATCAATAGGATATATAACTAGCAGAAAATTTTGGGAAAATACAGAGATTTAGGTCTATTGATCATCATCTAGTTATCCAATTCCAAACCTTTTTCATGTTTGTTTGATTTTTCAATTATCTAGTGGGAAATAAATTGTCCCCATTTTTAAAAAACATATATTATATAAATTATTAAATAGTATTAAGAGATGTGAATGTAATAATTAAAAACATAATATAATTTATGAATCATTTCTTCCAAAATATCCTCAAATATAAAAGGATTTAGGGAGGATGAGATTAAGGAAATGAAATCCCACTACCCACAACTCAATAATCCTAGTAATAGGTTCTTTAAGGGATCTAAATATATCTTAAAAAATTGTTAAAATACCCCTTTGAGTTGACGGTCAAGACCTTCCACTTGATTCCAATTGGATCAATACTAGGATATAGGTTGTGAACCATGATTTTTTTGGACACATGTTGTGTCCTATAAGTGTTGGTCCCCAAATTATGTGATGAAAAAACACTCATGAGGAATTTTTTTCCACTTCTTCATATTAAAAAATCATAATATAAACCCTTTCAACACACTCTTTAGATCATCAATTTGATAAAAATTATTCTTTTATACTCATTATGCCTTCAGTCACAACGGAGTAGATTATTTTCCACATTCCACTGAAACACATCAATGGGAAGTATGATGAATGTAAACAACCTTAATTATAAAAATGAGTAAATTGGATGGACATATATTCAATGCATAATTATGAATTCAAACATATTTAATTAAATTTATTCATTTTTAGTACCTAAATCATATAGTTTAATTATTTACTTTTCAAATAATGAATACTATTTTATGAGTGGAAATTTTTTATTACAAAGGGGATTGTTATTCTATATTAGTGGGGAAGATGAAGTTATATAATTCAAACTCTTGAAAATGAAATCATCACACAAGTTCAAGAATTTAATGGTTTTAATTTCATGAAAAGGGAATGACTGTACGATTTGAATTAGAATTCTTCAAGGCCACTATAATAATAATTAATTCATAGATGTTTGTTACTATTGAAATGTGTGATAACTAATAATATAGATATTTTTCAATCAATCATATCATAAAAACAAAAAAAACATATAAATTCTAAATAAATGAAGATCCATAAAATGTATGAATTTAAAAAATAATAATACAACTAAGAAGTTCAAAAAAATTAAAAAAACAATAAATAATGGTTTAAAATCCACATATTTAAATATACATGTAATGAATGTGACATGTCTTGTCTTCCTTAGGTTGAAAATATCTATAATAAATATCATAAAGATAAAAAATAAAACTAAAATGTTACATGTGGCATAAAATTAAAGTTAATATTTCCTCTCTAAGTTTTTACAACCATTGTGGTCATCTATAATGATAAAAAAAATTAATTAACTAACATTAATATTTAATCAATGAAGGGAAAAAACCAAATCTACACAAAAAATTATATATATAGGGTGTGTGTACGAACATTTTAGTGGGGTGACCACTCTGTTTCCCTGAACCTATTTCATGGTAAAGTTCAATATACACATGGATATATTACTAACAAAGTAAAATTAACTCAATATATATGATAATATATTTGAATTAATTATGATTGTATCAAATAAAATTAATTAATTAAGAATAAATGTAAAAAAACATTGTTAATAAATTTCATTATTATAATAATACATTGAAAATTAACCATATACACAAGAAGTAGTACCATGTATTGTCCCCTGGAATGAAATATTTTTCCTAATAATCCTGACCACATAGCCCATGAATTAGGGAATTTAAAAAGACTATAAAAACTTGTTACCTCTTTTTCTTATATTTAATTGACCTACAAAATATTATGGTAAAATATAATATATTATTTAAAAGTAACCCTTTTACAATAAATGAATTTAAGATAATATCATAAATTAGAGATAATCTACATACATCATAAAAAATTCAAATGAATAAATTTATATAGGTGACTACTTGACATAAATATATTTTTCATCACAAAATTTCATTATGACAGTGCCCTTAGTTTAAAGAAAATTCGTCTACATATATTTTTTAAGGAAACCATACTAATTTTTTTGTTATTTGTACAATATCCAATAAATATATATAATACTTATTCACAATTAAATGGAATTTCATTCACATAATCACATAGTTTTACCTATTTTATATAATTGGGAATTTTGTTGCATCAAGTGTCTTATAAATCCAATATAACACATTAGAGACTTAACACTCTAGAATCATCTATATAAAAATTTCATAGAATTCATAAAAATTAAAAACATATAAAAATGTAATAATGAAGTATACAAGGAACAAAAGTTATCAATTTTGAATAAATATGTAATCATGTATTTTAATATCAATAAAATTTCATTATGCTATAAAATATTTAAAGAGATTCATTATCTATATTACATTTAAAAAAAATTTGTAATAAAAAAAAATTTTCAACTTAACAACATTTTCACATCAACAAGTACATTTCATATTCTAACAAAAATATAAAAAAACATTATAAATATAGGAAATTATTATTATTATTTTATTTGGATTTATAATCTCACTCAATAATATAATGAAACATTATTAAAAAAATTATTTAATAAATTATAAATTTCAATATTGTTTACTTTTAAATAGAGGAAATTATTTCATAAAAAATTATAATTGGGTTTTTCTTTAATTTGTTAATGGGGAATTAGAAATTTTAAATTTGATAATTATTATTTTTTCTAAATGGAAAGGAAATTTTAATATAAATGAATTTATCTTAAATATTTTTAAGGAAAAATAATATTATTAAAAAAATTGATATCCATTTTCAAAATAATAAAAAAATGTATATAATACAAAATTTGGTTTTTTTATCATTTTAAAAAGAGAAGGATATATTAATAACACTTTTTTTAAATTTTAAGTGAAATATATCAATCATTTTTTTCATATTTTAAATACAAATTTTCAAATTTATCTATTTGAAATTTATAAATTATTTTGATAAAAAATTTATTTAATTTTTTTATGAAAAATTATAATATGGTGGAATAAAAATTATTATGTGTTTATAATTTTATGGACTTTTTTTAAAATTAAATAAGGAATATTAGATTTTATAATAAATTAATTATTAAATTTTATACTTTTCTTATTTCAAATTTTTTATTTTCATGATGTATTGTTATCATACTGAATAAAATAATACATTTAATAAAAAAGATACATTATTATGAAATATTAATGTGTAAAAACATATCATTCATTAGAAAATAATATTGAATTTAGATTGAAATTTTTTTAAAAATAAAATAGGTTTTTTAAAAAGGGGTGTTGGGAATTTATATGTTTTATAGTTTAAAAATAATTTCACTAATGAAAATGAGGTTTTTGAAAAATAATATGATATAATGATTGTTTTTCTTTTCCAATGGTACTATTCCAAAAGAAATGATATGTTATTATATAATTCGATTATTTTTTAAAATAATTAATTTTAAAAAATAGCCATTGTGAATGTCCTTTTTTTGAAGAAAAAATTCTAAACTTTTTAAAATTAAAATTAAGATGTTTTTGTAATTAACATAAGATTATAATATGTAAAGTCCCTTAACTTCTGTGGAATTCATTATCATTAATACTTGGGAATTTTATGAGTCTGCAAAAACTGACAGCGTGGGATTTCGAGGCTCAGTGTGTCCCAAATCAATTTCTGAAGTTTTGTTCGGGTATGTTCAATAAACATATGAGAGAATTTTTATAAATTTTGAACCAGTGTTCAGAATTGAAAACAGAGGGCACCATCGAACATGCAGTGCCGATATTCATTTAATAATACATTCACTTTGATGATAGTAGGTTGAGTTTAAAAGTTAGTTTTTTGGTTTTTATGATAAATAATGAAATATAGTGACCTTTATTTTTATTTGAGCTGCCATGTGGGTTTTTTGTGGTTAAATCCTCATCATGGAAGTTGGAGGTGGGACAACCACACCATAACCTCCCATGAGAGGTTATGGTTGTGGGGCCCACCTGATTATAACCACACGCGAGAGGTTATGATGTGTGAACCACATGGGGCTAAACCCCCTCTTAATGTTAGGACAATAAAACCTCTCAACTCTCCCTCCTTAAAGAGGGAGGGACTTTTGACCTCCCTTTTAATTAAATGGTGCCAAATCCTCTAAATAATTTTTTCCAACACTCAAGCATTAGTTAGTTGGGGACAATTAAATTTAATTAACCAATTTGAATTTTATTTAAATAACTAAAATAATAGACAATCTATTATTTTTTGTGGGAATTTCTCATTTGGTGGAGGTTGGGAAGAGAGGTGATTGGGAGAAAATCTCCTAATGAAGAACGAAGAATGTCAGTGAGGAGAGACTTCGACTTCCTTCCTCGGATCCTACCGACATGGACCATTTTCCACAACCAACCTACCCTCCACACCATCGTCAACAAGCCTACACAAGTCAGGATTTTGAGTGTATGGTGGATGTGATGAACGATGAACTCTTTCTTATTCTTCTTACAACTTCAACATCGATGAACGACAACAAAAAGTAGTGGGTTTATTTTTGTGTAACATTTATTTTCATTTTATCTTCTTGAGATAGGAAAAAAATCATTGCATTGTTGTAAAACAATTTTTTTTCATCTGACGTACTCTTTGATGAGCCATGTGATACCACCCTAAACATGCAGGGAGCATGCCAAACCAACATGGCCTGACCCCTCTTCCATTCTTGTTTATGTTGTTTCTCAGCATGGCAATGAAGCGGCATTGAAGGCGACGAAGGAACATGGGAAGGTCATGCTTCCCATGGCCTCTGTGAACCGTGCCTCCCCCGCAGTGTTCTAGGGCCTTGACCGAGCTGGCTCTGCAGTCCGATCACCCGCCAGCCTCCCGTGAGCCCGGCTGTACTGTCATCAGCCTTTCGCATGCGCCTGGCGAACCCCACCGGCCCACGTCAGCCAGTGCCGCACCGAACTGCGCTGACATGAAACGTGCTAGCCCGGCCACCCGGCCTCCCGGCCACCGGCCGGCCCACCTGGCGCCCTGCCCGACTGCCCGTCTGCCTGCCTGGCGCCCTGCTCGGCCACTTTCCCACTTGGTCACGCCCTTCCTAGCTACCTCCTGGCCTCCTGGCCTCCCGATCCGGCCTGCGACCCCCTTGCAGTGCCCCGGACGAACATGCCCAGTTGCGCCCTTCTGGCCGAGCTGTGCGGGGCCGCACTCTCGGGATGCTTTGGGTCAAACCGACCCTGGTCCTGAGTGAAACCGCCATCGTGGCCTGCTGGGATGGGCCAAGCAGGTCAGGCCGAACATAACAGGTAGGCCCACCCAATGGTTCGGGCCAGACCGTACAGGTCTGATCGGGTTAAACCAGACCAGATCGGACTGGACTCGGGCCCTCTACCGACCCTTTACTTTCTTCTGGCCATATCAATGGCACAAAACTTCCATTTGGCGAACCGTCAGTGCCACAAGTTTTCTTTGATCGTGACGGTCCCTTTGAGTATACCCCCTATATTTCGGGGTAATTTTGAGATATGGTCTGGTTGGATCGTGCACGAATCCAACTGGGCCCCTGGAACTAAAAGACTAATAACTCATAGACTGGGCATCTAGTTGATGTGCAGTCTGTTGCATTAAGACCACAAAGACATGGCTGACATTTGAGATACCTCTATGTGGGACTTCGGGATAGTTGGTGCATCAACCTCTAGCTCAAGGGGAGGATCCTCTTGGTGACGAGAAAGCATAGTGCGGAGTTATAATACCAGTTTCGGGTTTACCCTCTAGAAGGGTTGGGCAGTGTGTTATTTGTTTTTTGTAGGGTTTACCCTCCAACTGGGCTAGTCATTGGGTTACCCGATGACCCATTGGAGTATACCCTCCAACTGGGTTGGGAAGTGGGTTACCCGACGGCCTCTTCAGGTTTACCCTCTAGCTAGGCTAGGCAGTGGGTTACACGACGACCTCTTAGGGATTACCCTCCATCTGGGTTGGGATGTGGGTTTCTCGATGACTTCTTTCAGACTCAGAAGTCCATGGTTCGTGGGAAGCACCTCTGTGTGACGAGGAAGGCCCACTGTACTCGATAGAGGAGGAGTTCTCCAGTAGTCTACGATTAGATAGTGTGACTTGGGATGTTACTAGATACTACCCCTAGAATAAAATCCTAGTTTTAGATGAGTCAATAACTTTTGTGTTTACCTCATGATTGAGATGGATTACATGATAACATAGATATATGTAGGGGCATGCACCTATGTGGGATCATCCATTGATTTCATACCTAGTGGTTTATCCTTTTTGGTATTGTGAGACCTTGAGAGTCTCGGGGTCCATACTGAGTATCGTTATACTCACCCCTACATGGGTTGTTCCCTCACCTCATTGTGTTGGATGTAGATGACAGACAACATTGACAAAGGCTGAGTGTACTAGGACTGGATGGTACCTAGAGGTTGAACAGATGACGTGATAGTACAAGGAGGAGACGGACGGACGTGGAGTGAAGTAGATGCTATATGTACCTACCCTTTATGTTGGACTTCCCAATGGATGATCCAAAATATTTTTACCTTTATTCATTTGTACTTGTTTTTTAGTTGTTCTTGTACATCCCTATTGGGGTTGTATTCCAGCCCCTTTACTTTTCAGCAGTCTATGTACACAGTTTTACTTAGTATTTTTCTTCCATCTCATAATCTATTGCTTGAATTTACAGGTTATAAAAGCAATACCTTGCCATTTTTAGAGAATTGCACCTTTGGTGCTAGTCGCCAGCCCCTGGCCTATGGACGGTGGGCTTGGGGTAGTCACGGAATAGCCCCCTGGGGATGGGTCATGAGAAATTGGTATTATAGGAATCAGTTCTACTACATAACATAAGAATCGAATATTTTATGTGAATCAATAGTGTTAAGGGTACTGAGTGTGGTTTTTAGATCAGGGAATCCAGTCTTGGTGTGGCAGCCGAAATATCCATTCACCAGGACCTTGACTACTGATTTCTGACATAGTGCATGAAAACACTGATTGATTTTGTGTTTTCAAAATATTTCCTTATGTCATCTCAACTAGGTCATCTCTCTAGGTATAAATCATTGACTTTGTCGCATTCGTTTCTTTTAGGATTCCTCCCCACAGATGAACAATGAGAGTCTCGAGAGTAGTATGCACATATAGACCACCGAGCAATGAGGCCTCGGTGCAAGGCCCTTTACCTACAGGGGCACCAGTAGAACCACTTCCCATTGGACCACTGATGCCACCAGACCTAGTAGCAAATGATGCCAGCCGCTTGAGTGCGTTTCACAAATTACAGTGCCAAAGGCCTCCCAGGTTTAGGGGAAAGATGGACCCATAGTCAGTGGAGAACTGGATGGAGGTTGTGGTGAGAGTCTTTAGTCTAGTAGGGATTCAAGCAGACCTTATGGAGATTCTTTCTACCAGCTATCTATAGGCAGCACCCGGCAGATGGTGGAACCTGATGCACGAGGTGCATGATGAGGTGACACTTATCTAGGAAAACATTGAGAGCCTATTTCGGGCGGAGATTCTCCCACCAACTCTATGTGTGGTACGAATATAGGAGCTACTTCACCTTTAGCAGGGTAGCATGATGGTGACACAATACTCTGTGAGGTATACTGAACTCTTGCGCTACTCCATAGATATAATATGAGACCCATTTATCAAGGCACGAACCTTGGAGCAGGGGTTCAGGAAAGAGTTCAGGGCTTTGACGTTCTCCCTCATCATCCTGATGCAGACAGGGGTGTTGGAGAGAGCCCTCTTAGTGGAGAGTGTCCTTTTTGAGTAGTCTCAAGCCGTGTGACCCACCAAAAGTCGACATGCAGCAGAGTATTCTGTAGTTGGTAGTAGACAGATCTCGTAGAGGTCCAAGAGGATTAGACCCATGGGTGGATGACCGCATGACTCAAAATAAGTTTTGTGGGGCACCTGGGGAAGAGACATACATGCTTGGAGTGGGTAGTGTTATTCATGTGGCGGCCAAGGTCACATGGCTTATAAGACCACCCAGGCAGAGACAATGATTCGATCTAGGTGGTCCGAAGGGATTAGGTGGAAGTGGTAGAGGAGATGGTCGTGTAGCTAGCAGTAGACGAGGTTTCAAGGTGTTAACGCCACCACCACAAGGAGATCCACCCCGACCGCAGGGAGCAGTTGGACAAGGGAGAGCTCAGCTCCAGGTAGCTCAGGCTTACAATCAAGGTTCTCTAAAGATGATTCGAGGTACGATCCATGTCTACTCCACCAAAGCAGTAGTTCTTATAGACACAGGTTCCATTCACTCTTTCATTTCCACTACCCTCATTAGGAGCTTAGAGATTCCTATGGAGCCATTGGCTCGATCATTATAGCTAAAGACTCCTACAAGAGCATTATAGATGATTACACACTAGTGCCGGCAATGTGATATTACTCTTGGAGACAAGATCTTCGGCTGGGATCTCCTAGTAGCAGAGTCGAGGCCTTACGATTCCATCTTGGGTATAGACTGGTTATCTACTATCCATGCTCAGATTGATTGTATGAGGTGAAAATTGCAGTGTGTTCGCATGGATGGGGTCATGTTCACCTTCACCGGCGAGAAGGGAGCCTTTATATAGCAGGATGGACTTTCTCGGAGGAGAGTACAGTCAATAACACATCAGTTGGCTTGTCTTAACCTTGTAGTAGTTGATGTGGAGAGTCCGAGCTATCTTGTAGTGGTGGACCAGTATGCGGATGTTTTCCCTGACGATGTTCGAAGGATACCTCCTTGAAAAGAGGTGGACTTTTACATTGACATGTGCCACGAGATAACACCAATATCTACACCAGCATATTGGATGGATCTCTTTGATCTTCATGAGCTTTGTGTACATCTGGAGGAGTTACAGGATAAGGGATTCATCCAGCCCAAGGTTTCTCCATGCGTAGCCCTGATTTTGTTCACCCAGAAGGCGGATGAGATCTTGAGGCATTTTGTTGACTACCTTCACCTCAACCAAGTGACTGAAAAGATCAAATACCCACTTCTGATGATTTACGACATCTTTGATCAGCTAAAGGGAGCATAGTGGTTCTCGAAAATAGACCTCAGATCAGGCTATCAATAGTTCAGAGTTTGAGACAAGGATGTGAAGAAGATGGGAATCAGATGTCGGTACGACCACTACGAGTTCTTAGTTATTCCATTCAGCATAACAAACACTCCTGATGTGTTCATGGTACACATGAACAAGATATTCCAGCCATACCTTAATTGATTTTTCATAGTCTTCATCGGAGACATTCTAATCTACTTGATTACTGAGTAGGAGCATGCCTACCATTTTCAGGTAGTACTGGACACACTCCGAGAGCACCAAATTTATGGTATGCTCTTGAGGATTCGGTTTTGGATCCTAGAGGTTCACTTTTTGGTACATGTCATCTTGAAGGTTGGATTTTTAGTAGATACAGTGATGATTGAAGCTGTACTTTCTTGGGAGCCACCCAGGAGTCTGACAGAGGTAGAAAGTTTCCTAGGTTTGGCTGGGTACTATAGGAGGTTCGTTCCAAATTTCTCTATAGTTGCAGCACCACTATCAGCCTTGATGAGGAAGGGGAACCCTTCGTGTGGTTAGAGAGATACCAGCAGATCTTTCAAGAGATGACGGAGATGCCGACTAGTTCCCCCATCTTGAGGCTTCTAGAGGAAGGTGTAGGGTATGTAGTCTACTGTGACACATCAGGGAATGGAATCAGGTGTGTCTTGATGTTGGAGCGAGCAGTGATCGCATATGTTTCTTGATATCTGAGAAAACAGATGACGAACTATGCTACCCATGACAAAGATTAAGCAGCAGTGGTCGTCACCTTGAAGATGTGGCGACATTATCTAATAGGGGATCATTTTCCCATGTACTCTGATCAAAAGTGTGTCAGTTATATATTCTCTTAGAAGGACCTGAACCTGAGACAATGACAATTGATTGGGTTTCTCTAGGACTATGTCTTCGAAATAGTCTATACTCCTGGAAAGGGTAACTTTTTTGCAGGTGCACTCAGAAAGCGATATAGTATATAGCTGCTAGGATAGGTAATAGAGAAGATAGATGCCTCACAGATATCCCTTGTGGATATTGATATAGCAGCTTTCCTTCTATCACTTACAGTCACTCCCCCACTTATTCCGCGAGCCATGGAGGCACAACATGGGGTTGATGACGGCGTGACACGACGTGCTCAGATATCCACAGGGCAAGAACCATATGGATTTTCTAATGTTGGCGAGAAAGTCATGTTATTAAAGGTATGTACTATGGTAGCAGTTTCACTTCAGGAAGAAGTGTTTAGGAAGTTCCACACATCCCATTTAGTGGTACATCCATAAAGTGAAAATATGTACCAGGACCTTCAACGATATCAATGGTGGCCAGGTATTAAGAAGGCAACATTATAGTTTGTCTCTCGATGCCTCACTTGCCACTAAGTGAAGGAAGAGCACTAGGTCCCTGCCGGCTTGGTTCAACCTTTAGAGGTCCCAGAGTAAAAGTGGGATCGTATATCCATGGACTTTGTGACAGGACTTCCACGTACATCCAGGGGTCATTACTAAATTTGGATGATTGTTGATCGACTCACCAAATCTGCCCACTTTCTATCGATTAGAGAGTAGGGTTTAGTAGAGAGATTGGGATGGCTTTATGTACAAGAGATTGTGTGGCTACATGGAGTACCTTCTTCTATTGTCTTCTATCGTGACACACATTTTACTTCCCGGCAATGGAAGGCGTTTTTGGAGGCTTTCGGGACGTAACTTCATCTATGCACTGCCTTCCATCCACAGACGAATGGTCAGACTGAGTGTACCATTAAGACCATCACGGACATGCTATGTGCCTCTTTCCTCGACTTTGGTCACAATTGGGATGACCACATGCCTTTGGTGGAGTTTTCATATGATAACATCTATCACTCCACCATAGGGATGGCAGCTTTTGAGGCATTATATGTGCAACCTTGCAGATCGCCCTTGTGCTGGATTGACCCTGTGGAGTCAGCACTAGTGGGACCAGAGATGGTACGAGCTAGTACAGAGAAGGTACAAATAATCCAAGAGTAGATGATGACTGTACAGAGAAGACAGATTTCATATTCTAGTAGGAGACATAGACCTCTAGAGTTCGAGGATGGCTACCACGTCATTCTTCAGGTCTCATCTCGATGAGGTGAACAGAGATTTGGCTAAAGATTGAAGTTATCTCCAAGCTTCATCAGACCATTCCAGGTCCTCATAAGAGTTGGAAAGGTGGCTTACCGCTTATCTCTTCCACCTCAGTTGCACCAGGTGCACGACATCTTCCACGTATCCCAGCTGAGGAGATACGTGCACGACCCTTCCCACATCATCGTCCATTAAGATCTGTATGTCGACGAGGGGGATACTTTCACAGAGGTTCTTGTGCAGACTGAGGATCGATAGGAGTGGGTCCTATGTGTATGGTCGATACCTCTAGTGCATGTTCTCTGGAAGCATGTGAACCTCTAGGAGAGCACCTGGGAGAGGGAGGCTCAAATTCATGATCATTACCCCAACATATTTCCTTAGTTCATGTTCTAGCTTATGGGGACATAATGCCCTGAGGTGAGGAGAATGTAGAGACTTGGAAATCCCATGGAATTTATTTTGAATACCTGTGAATTTTTCGAGTCTATGAAAACTGACGGCGAGTGATTCTGAGGCCCGGTGTGCCCGAAATCAATTTATGAAGTTTTGTTTTGGTATGTTCAATAAACGTATGAATGGGTTTTTATATCTTTTTAACCAGTTCTCGAAAATAAAATTTTAGGGCACCGTTGAACTCGCAGTGCCAGTTTTTGTTTAAGAAGTCATTAACTTCAATGATAGTGGGTCATGTTTAAAATATAGATTTTGGGTTTTCGTGGAAAATAATAAAAAAATGTGAGCTTAACCTTATTTTTATTTGATCTCCCATGTCGGTGTTTGGTGATTAAAACCTCTTCATGGAAGTTGGAGGTGGGACCACCACACCTTAACCTCCCATAAGAGGTTATGGTGGTGGGGCCCACTCGAATCTGACCACCCTCGACAGGTTATGGCATTGGGACCACACGGGGATAAAACCCATTTTAATTGGACGAGAGTAAGACCTCTCAACTCTCCCTCATTAAGGAGGGAGGGCCTTTTGACCTCCACTTTAATTAATTTGTGCCAACTCCTCTAATTAATTTGTGCCAACAATCATGCATTAATTAGGATGGGCCAATTAAATTTATGTTTCCAATTTGAATTTTGTTCCAAAAACTAAAATAATAGAGAATGTATTATTTATGGTTGGCATTTCTCATTTGGTGGAGCTTTGGAAGATAAGAGCTTGGGAGAAATGCTCTCAACAAAGAAAGAAGAATGCATGAGAGGAGTGACATCGACTTCCTTCCTTGGATCCTACCGACATGGAGGATTTTCACAACCGACGTACCCTCCACATCGTCGTCAACAAGCAGACATAGATCGAGATTGGGAGTGTGTGGCTGATGCGACGAATGATGGACTCCTTCAACTTCTTCCCGTGACTTCAACGTCAATGACTGAAAATCAAAAGTAGGGGTTTTATTTTTGTGTAACATTCCTTTCATTTTTCTCTTCTTTGGATTGTAAAGGAATAGTTGCATGGTTGTAAAACAATTTTTGTTCATCTTTCATACTCTTTGATGAGCCAAGTGTTACAACTCTAAACACAGAGGGTGTAGGCAAAACCAACATTGCTCGACCCCTCCGCCGTTCTTGTTCGTGTTTTTTCTCAGCATGGCGATAAAGTAGCGTTGAAGGTGACAGAGGAATAGGCAAAGACTGCACTTCCCACAACCTCCAAGAACCGCGATGTCCCCACGGCGTCCTGGTTCCCCGACTGGGCCGGCTCCGCAGGCCAAACCACCATCATCCTAATGCGTGCTCGACCACACCACCACCGGCCTCCCTTGCTCACTTAATGAACCTTGACGGCCCGCGCCGCCCCAGCTGCACCGAACCGCACCGGCCAGAACCACGCCAGCCTGACCATCCTGCCTCCCGGCTACCCTTCGGCTAGGTCACGCCCTTCCCGGCCACCCGCTGGCCCGCCTGGCGCCCTTCCAGGCCGCGTGCCCACTTGGTCGTTCCCTTCCCACCCTGTGCCGCCCCTCGCGGTGCCCTGGACAAACCGGCACAGTCGCGCTCTTCGGCCCGAGCCATGCCGGGCCGCACCCTCTCGATACTTCGGGCTGAACAGGACCCATTCCCGGGCTGAACCGCCCTCGTAGCCTGCTGGGATGGACCCAGTGGGCCGGGCTGAACCCAACAGGCTGGCCCGGCCAATGGGTCCGGCCAGACCCAACAGGTCCGACCTGGTCAACCCAGACCAGGTCGGACTGGACCCAGGCCCACTACCGTCCCTTTATTTTCTTTTTCCCATATCATTGGCACTAGAAGTCCATTTGACGAACTGTAAGCAGTGCTGGTTTTCATCAAGTGCAATGACCCCTTTGTGTATACCCTAAAAGAGTTCGAGGTAATGTTGAGATATGTTCAGGTTGGATCGTGCATGAATCCATCCAGGCCCCTAGGATTTAAAGGATAATAACTCACAGACCGGTTGTCCGATTGACACGTCATATATTGTGTTGATACCCCTATGACTTGGTGGACCATTGAGATACTTCTACGTGGGACTTTATGATAGTTGGGGCTTCAAAATGTTTCTCATGGAGAGGATCTTCCTGTAGACGAGTGAGCTTAGTGTGGAGTTATTAGAATAGTTCCGAGTTTACCCTTCAGTTGGGATGGGCAGTGTGAGACCTGTTGTCACTAGGGTTTACCCTCTACCTGGGCTGGGCAGTGGGTTACCTAATGACCTCGTGGGTCTTACCCTCTATCTGGACTGGGTAGTGGGTTATCCGATGACCTCTTCGTGTTTACCATACAGTTGGGCTAGGTAGTGGGTTACCCGACGACCTCTTAGGGTTTATCCTCTAGCTGGGCTAGGCAGTGGGTTACCTAACGACTTCTTTCACACTCAGTAGTCCATGGTTAGTGGGATGCACCTCCGTGTGACATGGCAGGCCCACTATTCTCGTTAGAGGAGGAGTTCCTCAGCCTCCAAGGTTTCGACAGTGTGACTGGTGATGTTACTTGATACTACCCATAAAATAAAATCCTAGTTTGAGCTGAGTCAGTAACATTTGTGTTTACCTCATGATTGTGATTGATTAATTTATAACTTAGGTATATGTGTGGGTATATGCCTATGTTTGATCATCTGTTAATTTCATACCTTTTGGTTTATCTTTTTTGGTTTTTGAGACCTTGAGGTTCTTAGGGTCCCTACTGAGTATCATTATAGTAACCCCTGCACAAGATATTCTCGCACCTCATTGTGTTGGATGCAGATGACATACAACATTGACCGAGGCTGAGTGTACCTTGACTGGACAGTACCCAGAGGTGGACCACGTGGTGTGACGGTACATGAAGAAGACGTATGTAAGTTGAGTTCTGTAGAGGCTATATATAACTACCCTTCAGGTAGGACTTCCCGGTGGACGATCCAGCAGTCGTTAACCTTTCTTCGGTTGTACTTGTTTTTCAGTTGTTCTTATACTTCCCTATTGGGCTTGTATTCCATCCCCTTAACTTTTCAACACTCTATGTATACAGTTTTACATAGTGGTTTTATTTTACCTCATACTTTGTTGTTTATGTTCTCATGTTATAATGGAAATGCCTTCCCAGTTTTATGGAATTACGGCTTTGGTGCTTGTCGCCAGACCCTGGCCTATGGAAGGCGGGCTTGGGGTAGTCACGACATGGGCCCCAGGGGACGGGTCGTGACACAATATCTTAGAAAACCATGGTGTTCATTAGTTCATTTCATTATGTGTATCGATTCAATAGAGGCTTATCTAATTTATAGGGATGATAGTTATGTTGTAGTTAAATGGGGTTAGGGGTTGATTCATACTGATCAATTGAAAATTAATGAATATTTTCACATGCAGGTGGATGGACATTAGTATAAATATTGAAGGGATTTAATATGTAATCTATGAATATTTTTAGCCAATTAATGCTTGTTATGAAGGATTCTTATTCTTTATAAATTTTTTAAACTATTAATGTTTCTTTTATAAATGTAGAAAATTATTTCTATCATCACTAAAGATACAATTATTCTATAATCAATCATGAAATTCAGTAACATTTTCAATGTTAGGAAAACATTGATAAAAAAATTTTACCAAATATTTTTTTATTTTTAAATTATTCGTTTATAATATAATTTTTCATCAATGATCAAATAATCTCTATCAACTATAATTTCTTAAATTCATAATAACTAAAAATTTAAATATTTATTCGTTTATTTAGAATGATTCGACACTTTTGGTTTATTCATCTAAAATATTCCACGACACTTGTACCTATATAACCCTTCCACACCACCTTATCCCATACACATTGTCACCCCACCTCACCCCTAAATTGAAATTTAGAATTAATTATGAATCCCAAGAGATTTGAACCTCTAAATTTTCCGTTGTGATGTGGCACAAATACTCTAACATGTGTATTTTTTATTATATAATAAATTAAAAATATTTATACTTATATTTATATTTATATTTATATTTATATTTATTTTTATATTTATATTTATATTTATATTTATGTTTATATTAATATTTTTATAGAATATTTTTATTTTATATTTTAAAATAATGTCTATTTTAATATATATATCTGTGTGTGTCTGTGTGTTTTATTATATAATTTATAAAAAATTTATACACATATATAAATATAAAAAATCATGCACACATAGAAAAATATGTGTATAAACAAAAAAAAACATATAATTAAATAATTATATATAAAAACACAATCACTTGTAAATATATTTACACACATTCACAAACATAAACATATTGATATATATTTATAAATGCACACAGAATATATTTTTAACATGTAGATATATAAATATATAAACTCACACACATTAAAATATTTAAAAATAAATATTTATATATATTTTTGTATGTTGTATTTATTTTTTAAATTTATTTTAATATATTTGTTTTAAAATATATACATATATTTATTTCACTATTTGTTTCTCCTATCTCTCCATATGATTTTTAAGAATAATTAAAAAAGAAACAATGATAATATTTACATTAATATATAAATTTATTTAAATCTTGATATACATAAATCAATATATGTTCATATATATATATATATCAATATTTATTTATAAAATTAAATATTTTTAAATACACTTATATCATTATATTTATATAAATTTTAATGATATATTTAATATACATACATATTTATATAATAATTTTAAAAAAATATAATATGTGTTCATGTATACATTATTTACGGTATTTAAATTTATTATTAAATATTTTTATTCCTAAAACAAATTACATAATTTTTTATAACATGATCTTTTATTATAAAAGTCATAATATTTTTTATTATATTATGATTTATATTTTTAAATAAACATTTAACATGTAAAAATATTTTAATATATTAATGTAATATAGATATATAAATGTAATTATAATACAATATATAAATATATATATATAAAATTATATATTATATATGGGTGTTTGTGTACGTGTTATAATTTATATAATATGAAATAAATATATTAAATTAAATATGAAATATATTTAATTTATTCATAAATTTATATATATAGTACTTTTTAATATATTTTATAATTTATATATGAAATAATAATTATGAATATAATAAGAAATAAATATATATATATGTGTGTGTGTGTGGTATTTACATAAATATAAATATTTTTTTTATAGAAATCATATTTAAATATATATATATATTGAAATATATATATATATATATATTATGTATAGTTCCCATTATCAGGGCTAATAAAATTTATTGAAATAGATCACCCATCATCTACATATTTTTTTGTTGAAGATAATTTTATTTCCATTATATGTTTTTTTAGTATTAAATAATGGTTAGTGTGGTTTTCCATTATTTTATAGTAATAAAATCCAAAGCCTTGAATGAAATATATGATGTAAATAAAAAAGAGTTAGAAATTACTGTTTTTTGGAAGTTAAATATTCTGCGTATCATGACTTTATAATTTATCAAGAAATAAATTCTTTTGAGAATTTAATGATAGCTATATCGAAGATTATTTTAAATTTTATTTGATTTAGAACTTCATGTTTTTTAAAATCATTTACATGTTACTAATTTAATATTCTAATTCAATTAAATATTTTATTCTATCTAGGGAAAAAATTATAAATTAAATATGTTATATAATATTTATTATTATACTATGTGGGATTCATTCTTGGGTCGTTACAAATTTTTTGTTGGGTTTTATTTACTAGTTCATTTCCTTCAGTATATTTATTCAATTGATTTCAACATTTCACTATTTTACCAACTATCATTGATCAATGTGATCATTCAGTTGTTTCTAAACTATGTTATGATTACAAGTGTTATTTTTTAACAAAGTGATAGAACATGGATATTAGCCTTATATTTTTGACATATCCCACGATTCTCTGTGTCCACATTGAAGATATCTTATGGTTAAATTATCAATAACATTTTTGATCATGTTTTCTCAATGTGATTATTGTAATTATTACTAAATATAACTGAAAATGATGACATAGTATGTCTTTTATGTCCCTCATGACTTCATAATTTTCTATTTTCGTGATTCATTTTTATGAGGGATTTTTTATATTTCATTGTTCTATAATATGATCTAAGAAGGATAATTTATCTGTTAATTGATATCATAAGGTGTTTTGAGAGACATAAAGGCCAAGGGGACCTGATTTGTTTAGTCTCATTTCATGTTTTATGTTCCCTTGATCCTTGTAGAACACAGTGGCTCAATATAGGGATATATTTCAGATCACTACTTGATAACTAAAGAATCTAAAATTACGTACTTGGACTATAGTTTCATCTTTTAAATTATAATTGATCAATTATTGATTTATATGAGTTTTAGTTCAATATGATAATCATGGTTTTTGTTTATATTTTTTATAGACTCCATTATATGTATCCTGATATGTTAATTCAATTTCATGCATGTTAGTAATTCTATACATATTTTAAGAATATGTCACCTTCAATAAGAGTAGATTTAATATATGATTCTCTATTTCTAGGAACCTCGATCTTAGATATTTTTTCATGGTATTTTATATGCTTCTTTTTTCACTATGATATTTCATATTTGTTTTGAAAACTAAAACGGCAGTTCCACACCTCAGCAAAAAAGGAAAAATTTCAATCAATGAAAATATAAATATTTGTGCCCTCAATTATTTTTTACATTACGTAAAATATTAATGATAAATATCAATTCTAGAATGTATTTTCACTTATCAAGATGTTTTTATTATTTTACAGATTTATTAAATAAAATTATTTTCATTCTTTTTTATCCATAATTTATTGGTCTCTTTTTTCTTAATATTTTATTTGTCATACATGTTGTTATAAAACATATATTATTTTGGTTATTTATTGGTATCATGTAATTTTGAATATGATTATTTATAATTAATATTCCTAAATTTTGTTTTATTAGATCAAATAAATTATTATTAATAACCTCTACCATGTGGTTAACATGTATTTTTTCTATTTGTTAACACTACTCCACCATTATTATTCAATTACTTTTAGAGTCTTATAGAAATTAATTTTTATGGGAATTATAATTAATTATAGTTAAATATTTTATATTTAAAAAAATTCCATGTACAACCACTAAATTTATAAGTTTTTATTTTGTAATTTAATTTAGAAGTAATAGTGAGAGAAAATAAATAACTACAAAAATAATTGGTATTAGTGCCTAATAGAAAATATTTATAGCATCAATTAAATTTGGAATAGAAATATCCATTATAGAAAGTGAATTTAGTTTTTGGTGAATCAATATACATCCCATCATAGTATAGAATGGCCTTATTGGCTCTTTGTGTGGTCCAAAAAAATGTGACCATAATATCTATTGATATAAAAACATGTTTTAATTCCTATTATGGTATCCTTTAGAAATCACCTATCCTAATTTTTTAATCATGATAATGTTCGATTTGAGGTTGATTATGAGACTGATATTTATTCTATTTATAGAAAAAATGAAAAGTATTACATGGTAAAATTACCTATTTTTTATAGAAAAATTGTAAATTTATAATTATAAAACAGTTCTCATTATTTTATTTTAATATCATCATATTTAACTTATAAAAATATTTCTAGACATAATAAAATTGGCATTAAGGATTCAGATTATGATCAATTCATTATAATTTAAATATATTTAGATAGTTAATATCATAATTTTTATGATGCTATAATTTCTTGTTAAGATTCTCTAAAATCAAATAAAATTAAATGAGGACTTATATATAGTTGCACTGAATATATCAATATTATGATGTCATAGGTATATGTATGTAGTGAAATGTGAAGAATATACCAAAGGGGAAGTGTGAAAATATAACATACAGGTCAGTATAATAATAAAGGTATTTATAGAACGATTATGATTTAGTCTAAGAATGTGATGCGTCTTTATTGTGGATAATTCCATCATATATAGAATATATATCATGCGAAAAATAATTTAAAAGGCGGTGCGATTAATTCTATATTTTATGTGTTTGTTTGTGGTTATATTGATAATTTATTAGTGGTCGAGAATGTTTATCTAAAAAAAGTTAACATTCAACTCATTATATTATTCAACATTATATCTCTAGAGGGATAATATTATCTATATTTTACCAAATATGTGAGGTTAATGGTAATATGTAGCTGATAGATGTGAAGGTTCTTGGGTAGATGCTCAGTCAACCATTGAGTTTCAATATCATACATCAGGTATCACATTAATGATACCGGAAGGGTGTCTGGGTATAAATTGATAGAGATAGATCAGTATTTCCCAATTTTCATATAAATTTTATTGTATATATCATAGAAAAATACTATGGGAAGTTACATTGTATGAAATTCGTAAAGGAATAACATTTGATACCATATGATATATTGTTTTAAATATAACTAAGCCAAATCATAGTGTATTACATGGATATATCATATTGCATTGGTGTGGGTTAATCAAATGTTAAAATTAAAGAAGAATATTTTGATTGCAAAAAGGTAGTAGAATGATAAGTGTTATCCATAAAATATTTCACACATAAAACATTTCATTATCATTTCATAAAATTAAATATATTGAATTTATTTGAACAAATTTATATTATAAATACATGGTTGGTCATAGGAAAACAACATTTAAATCATCATGCCATTTATGAATATGTTTTGTGTCATTTTTGTAAATAAATAAGACTTTATAGGATTATTGCCCTGAGCCTTCCCCCAGGGCATGTGATGTGAATACACTAAGCCCACCTTCTATAGGCAATCAGATAGGGACTAACACCAAAAAGTCATAACCCTTTAATGGGAAGGAATTGTCTTTAAACCTATACAAACACACAAACCACGAATAAAACAAGAATCAACCAAGAAGTAAACACCTATAATAAAAACTGAACTAAAAGAAATGGGTCTAGAGTATAATACCAACTAGTATGTACAATTAAAACAGAAAGCAAAAACCTGCACATGGATCGACCACCAAGGATCCTACTTGAAGGGTAGGTACAACGCTTGATTAGTAGTCACTATTTCACATCACATCAAATTTTCCACCTTTGAGCATCGTCCAGTCCTGGATCTCTCATCCTCAATCAATGCTTTCCTTCATCTACACCAGAAACAGAAAGGTGTGGGAGAAGCCTATGCAGGGGTGAGTATAACAATACTCAGTAGGGACCTCGAGACCCCTGATGGTCTTCAAGAGTTCCACAAAAGAAAAACCCAAAAAGCAAGATCTCAATCACAAAGAACAAAGTAGTCAACAAATATACTTAGGTATATTCCCATACATATACCTATGTTTTCAAGATATAATCATCTAATATATTTTGGAAAAATACCATAAAGGAAAAACCAAAAAGGTAAATGTAAAACAACTTTATCAACATGAAGATAACACCAATATGGTGATTGTACCACACCAGTATCACTACAATGGTAAAAGTTCCACACATGTACCACAACGAAGATAACACCACAAAGGTAAATGGATCAGCTCACACTAGTAATATAAATAATCCAAAAAAGTTATGATGATTAGTCGTGAAGATAGATAATCTTATATTGTCGAGAGGCATTGTTGTTGACTATACAGAGTATGACCCACACAAGATCGATATGTACTAACCCCCGCAGACCCACACAGGATCTGACCCATACAGGATCTGTATACGCTAACCCACAAAGGATCGTTGAGCGTTGACCCACATAGGATCTTACCCACATATGATCGGTATGCGCTGACCCAAAACGGATTAATATGCATTGATCCACACTAAATTTGAACCACATAGGATCGGTGATGCCCCAAATGGGTTTGCATGCTACTAACCTTTGTAAGATCTTTCTCCAACATCCACCTCACTACCAGCAACTGGATTCATGATCACTACACACTTGATTCTGGGAGAACTATTTTTCAAGCCATCGGTCATACCTCATCATCCCCAATATTTCACAAAGATGTATCCCAATGTACGTACATGTCATAAGGGTTCCAAAACTATAAACAATGTGTCAATCAGACGCTTAATCTATGACTTATTTGAATTTTATTTCAGAGGGCCTGGTTGGATTTGAGTTCAATCCAACACAGATGCACTCCAACTTTTTCAAAAAATCAATTTGAGTATACCAAAATAACGAAATTGTCCTAAGGGTTCCAAAACCATAGACGGTTCGTCGAACGGATGATAGGTATGTTAGCTACACACCTTTCTATGAAACAGGGGTGATCAAACAATAGTCTGACCTGGCTTGGTCGCACCCGCTAAAATATTTCAAAGGGACCACTTCCCAATAGAGATCCCAATTCCACTGGTGGCATGTCAAACAGACACCTGATTCTTCAGTTACATTTGTTTCATTATTCGAGGATCGATTGGGCCTGTGCTCGGTCTGACTTGGTCTGGCTGGCTCAACACAATGGAACTCAGGGTCTACCTGACACCCTTCGAGTCTATCCCACTAAGAGTTGGCCCGGTTTAATGGTTTTGGCTCATCGAGGTTAGACTTGTTTTGTTTTTGTGCCTAAACCACAGTTGGCCCACCCCATACGGTGGGGGTTGGCTCGTCAGGGTCAGCCCAGTTCGCGGGGTGGGTATGGTCTGCAGGGCGGTTTTGGCCAGCTGGGCGTGTCTGGCTTGCCCGACCGCCTGCGTCCGGTTGGTCCACCAAAGGTGGACATGTCTTCCCAACTGGTCCCATGGGTGCGGGGCCATTTCTTCCAGAAAGTGGGGCACATCCCCACAGCGTAACAGTCATCTGTTGTCATCAACTGTGGGTACACCTACCTAGTGCAGCGAGGGGCCGTGCGGCTCTCTACCTGTAGCGGCCCATTAGTTGCGGTTGTAGACACTGATGGAACTTGGGGGAGTAGCCCCTTGTCCCACATGGGCGGCTCGGGCAGACCACCTCTAGCTCCATGGGGCGCAGTCGCACACTGTCCTCCTCCACCCGTTGCCGATTGCCGCAGGTCTTCACCGGCCACTGCTAGCTTCCATTGACTTGGTACACAGTCGGTTCGGCAGTTTCATCCATGCTATCTTGGTCTTCTCACTATGTTCACCCTAAAAAAAACATGTCAATGAAATATACATAAACGGAGCCGCGTGGGTTCCATGCCTTGTTCGTTTTTCCCACACCCTCTGAATTAATATGTTAACAAACAGAAGGATGGAAAATATCAAAGATGAACATTAAAGAAACCCCCTACCTCAAGATCATTGTAGAATGTCCGCTATTGAAGGAGAGTCGGTGTTCTTCATCCCTGTATAAAGCCTCCAAGGTTTTCACTCAAAATTTATCCTTCATCTCACGATTCAGTGTCACTCATCAATGCCCGATGGAACCATCTCCATCCTCTATGTGAATGGAATCATGACACTTTATTTGAACATCATCGTTTGGTGATGAAATTCCAATACATCTCACCATGATCCATATAAATACGAGAGGGGGAGAGTGAGTAACACATGTAGAATTAATGGGGGATTATTTAATAGGAGCCATTCTAATTCCAAGCTGTTTTTCTAAAGGATATTATGATCCAATCCATTTAATGGCTCTACATGTCATTGGGCCTATTACTGCTGCTTGTCAGTTGGAGGAAAAGAAAAAAGAAAAAAATTTATTTTATTATCCTTTTAAAAAGTCCAAAATCTAACATTTCCTACAAAATTACTATGGTTGAAGTGAAGCCTCCATTAAACAAATCTCGGTGCTACATATTCAACGTTCCCCTCATATTTTTAATCCAAGCATATTTTCAAAAGATAAAAAATTCCTCTTGCTCATTTATTGAATGTACCATAAAAAGTCCAGAAATTCATTTCGGGCACACTAGGTCTTGCAATCAAGCACCGTCAATTTTTGCAGACTCATAATACTTCCATATAATTGAAAAAATTACATGGAAAAACTAGGTCTTTACATTCTCCCCACCATAGGGATTTTCATCCTCAAAAGCCACATCATAGACTTGGGAAACAAATGGGGTAATGAGCCCAAATTAGAGCCTCCCACTACCATGTTCACTCTTGGAGGTTTTTGTGCTACCTGGTAACATGCTCTATAGGTATCAGTCATCCACTAAGGACACACTACTCTAAATCCTCTATCTCTACTAGAACCTATGAAAACGTCTCCTTGTCATCAAAGTCCAAATCACCAAGGTCGATGATGTGATATGGGTCCTAAACGTATCTGCTCAACTAGGATACATGGATGATGTCATGCACCCTCTTCAATGGTGGTGGTAGTACAAAGTTGTATTCTATCTCTAAAATACGCCGAAGTATCCGAAAAGGTCTGATAAACCTCAGTGAGAGTTTTCCACCAAGGCCAAATCCCCACATACCTCATCCAAGTGATCCTCCCATGTGTGGAAAAAATCTAAGATGCAAGGAAGAACCATGTCCTCGAGTGCCTGTATGGTCCGCTCCATCTTACCATCTATCTGATGATGAATGGTGGTGCTCAAACATAGCTAAGTCTCGAATGCCTCATGTAATACCTTCCACAACATGGATGTAAACGTGTGTCATAGTCATAGACGATCGTCGATGTCACCCCATGAATCCATACAATCTCCTATATGTAGATGCGTCCCAAGGCCTCTACTGATCCCTACTCTCAGATGGGTAGGAAGTTGGATAAAAAGGTGGGTTGGTCAATGATCACCCAGATGGAATCATGTCCCATAGACATACGTGGAAGCCCTTTCACAATGTCCATGGTGATACATTCCCACTTCAACTCCGAGACCTCTAGTGGTTGAGCAAAGCCAGCTGGAACCAGATGCTCGACCTTCACTTGCTGACCAATGAGGAATCATGAAACAAACACTCCCACAACCATTATCATCCCTAGAAATTAGTGTTGATGCCGATGGTCCTTGTACATCTTCTCCCTATATGGATGTACTGCTAGAGGGTATGTGTGGAACTCCTCAACACCTCTTCCAGTAGCACCACCAGTACCATGATGTGTCTTCTAAAAAGATTGGTTTTCTCCCCACCTTTCTAAAATTCTTTACGTTCATATCCTGAGGATATCTAAGCACGTCGAGCCTCATAGTCAATGTCCCCATTATGTATTTCTCTAACTCACTGAAGAAGTGGGGGAGTGATAATCATAGACTAGAGGTAATCTACTACATCTCTATCCACAAAGGATGTCTGCAATGTGGCTAGCTTCTCTTTTTCCTCACTCAGAAACACTAGAACAGACCACCATGTGAGTGTGTTTGTTGCTTCGTTCCCCTTCCCAGGAGTGTAGACTATATCAATGTCATAGTCCTGGAAGAACTCGAGACAACGTCGTTGTCTCAGGTTCATGTCCTTCAATGATAAGATATACCTGAGACTCTTATGATCCTAGTAGACTTTAAAATGGTCTCCATCATTTAATATTGAGATCCATAATCGATTACTACTCTCTCCTGCATCAGGACACATGCAAGTCCAGTCTCTGATGTGTCATATTGGATTACATATCCCACACCCTCTTCCTGTAGCCTCAAGATGGGGGCACTCATTTGTCATTTCCTCAACTCCTAAAAACTCTGTTGGAACCTCTCTGTCAATAGGAAGGTTTTTCCCTTCTTCATCAATGATTTAAATGGTGATGAAACTCTTGAAAAGTAGGGTACAAATCATCAGTAGTACCCAGCCAACCCCCGGGAACTCCGCACCTCAGTCACACTCCTGGGTGGATCCCTAGATAGCACAACATCAATCTTCTCTAGATATACTGCAACTACATCATCAAACATAAAGTGTCCCAGAAAGTGAACCTCTCATATCCAAAATTTGAACTTCTCGAGCTTACCATAAACCTGGTGCTCTCAGGGTGTATTTAGATATATCTGTAGATGATAGGCATGCTCCTACTCCATCACTGAGTACACCATGTTGTCGATGATGAAGACCACCCCAATGCGATTGAGGTATGGCTAGAAGATCATATTCATGAGTCTTATTAACATTTTAGGGGCATTTCTCATGTCGAAAGGCATAACCTAGAACTCATAGTAGACATACAGACATCTAAAGGTTTCCATCTAACATCCTCATCTCGTACACTTATATGATGATAACATGACCTGAGATCTATCTTTGAAAACTATCAATATCCATTAATAAGATCAAAAATATCATCAATCCTGGTGTGTGGATATTGGTTCATCACAGTCTCCTAGTTCAAGCATCAATAATCTAAACAAAGTCTCAATCTCCCATCTTCATTTTGGAAAACAAAATCAGGGCTGCCCATGGAGAAAAATTGGGCATTAAGAAACCCTTCCCCTGCAAGTCCTCTAACTATAAGAATAACTCATGAAGCTCCACGAGAGACATTAGATATGCTAGTGTAGATATCGGAGGTGTCCTGGGGTACATGTTAATGTAGATTTTCACCTCTCTGTGAGGAGATAGTCTCGAAAGATCATCAGGGAAGACATCAGCATACCGGTCCACCACTACAAGATTGCTCGGAATCTCAACATAAACTACCTCGAGTGTAGGGCTTGCCAACTACTATGTGATCTGAATCACCCTTCTTCAAGCTAATTCCATCCTATTCTGCAAAGGTTCCCTTCTAGCCAGTGAAGGAAAAGTTTGTCTCATCCCCATAGACACACTGTACAATACACCTAATACTGTCAATATGAACATGGATTGTGGATAACCAGTCCATAACCAATATGATGACATAAGGACTCAACACCGCTACTAGAATATCCCAGTCATATATATCACCTCCTAGAGTAAGATGACACTATAAGAACAAGTGTGTAATCGCCAAATCCCCTCCCATTTGAGTCTCTAGCCATAAGTATTGAGCCATCAGCTCCGTCAGAATCTCTGACCTCTGAATGAGGGCCGTGGAAATAAAATATTGACTTGAAGCTGTGTCTATAAGTACTACATATAGGGTTGAATTGACATAGATTATTCCTCTAATCATCTCAAAATCACCATGGTTGTTGACCTAGGATACCTTGAGTAGTTCTCCTCCTTTTCCTCATGTTCCCTCTGGTCGAGGTGGACCACCTATAGGTGGTGGCAGTAGAACCTCGAACTGACACACACCACATATTGCACTACCGACTCCTCTGTCACGCACGCCACCCTGCGGACCTCCTCGACCAAACCTCTACCTTTGCTCAATGATCCCTTGACCGTCAGCTGGTCATCCGTACGGCGAGATGCACAACCAAGATCCATGTGACCCTACCCGCCACACGAGTAAAACTTCCTGATCCTCAATAATCATCCACTGTCCTGTGTTCCCCTAAACACTGAACCTATATATTGATGTCTTCACCACATGGTTTGGCTCAGTTATGACCCTATGTCATCCATCTACTTCCTACCATGGATGACCCAACTACTTGATGTCTGGTTGTGGCTCTCACTGTCGGTGGCTGCTCAGCATGGAATCTCTCCACCAGAAGTCCTAACTCTATCACAACAACCTACATCATAATGTTGAGAGATAAAATTGATTCTATAATCTCCCATAGACGATCCTACTCAAATGTATGGTACCTAAAGAAAGGGAAATATACCATGTCAGTGGAGTAGCAAGTGAGATCAGCTAACCTCGCCGAGTATTGGGCCATAGTCATGTTGCACAACTGTAAGTGCAGAAGCTCCTATATACGATCTGACCATAGAGTCACTAGGATGAACTCTGCCATAAAAAGGCCTTAGAATTCCACCCAGGTGAGGGTCACCTCATCATGTAAATATAGTGTCAGACTCCACCGTCTCCCAATAACTCCCTTGAAAATACTTGTAGCTAGTATAAACATCAGATCCGCTGGTGTCCCCACTTGGCGAAAAACTCTGTCCACAACCGCCATCCACTCCTCAGCCACATAAGGATCTGTCTCATCTCAGAACATCAGAGGCCTGTACTTCTAGAACTCTTGAAATGTGCCCAGTCGGCATGCACCATCTTTGGGTGGTGCTTGTGGCAAGAGTTACCCAATGGGTAGTGGTGATGCTGGTACACCACACGAAGGTACTAAAACCATATGAGGGACCTGCACCGAGACCTCATTGCTCGGTGGGATCTCATCATGTACTCTCTCAAGAATCTTTTCTGGTAGTCTATATAGTAGAATCCTTATAGAAAATAGTTGTTCCATGGTGAAAAGATATACCTGGTGAGTTGATGCAACGAAATCAGAAGAAAAACTTTTCAAAACACATGCAATCAGTGTTTTTGTGCCCTATGCGAAAAATCAAAATTCAGGGTCCTAGTGTATGGATTTTCCGGCCACCACACCAACACTGGATTCCCCAAACTAAAAACCACACTGATAACACATAACATAGTTTCCACATTGAAAAGATTAGTGTCCTATTTCTTGAATAGAAATGACTCCTCTAATACCACTTTGTCACAAACCGTCCCCCGGGGCTCATGTCGTGACTACCCCAAACCCACCTTCTTTAGTCCATGGGCTATGGACTAGAATCGAAAAGGTGTAACCCAATAATTGGAAGGAATTGTCTTAAAACCTATACAAACACACCAACCAAGAACACAACAAGAAGAAAACATGAGTAAAATTCTATTGTATAAAGTGTATGGAAAATAACGGGGTAAGAATACATGCATAAATAGGATGTATAAGTACAAATTAAAGAGAAAAATAGCTCTTGGACCATACAACATGTATCCTATATGAATGGTAGGGATAAATCTAAATCAGTAGTCCCTATGTCACATCGCGGCAAATGGTCCACCTATGAGCACCGTCGAGTCCTTGCTCCCTCTGCCACGATCCATGATGTTCGTAGTCTACACAAGACAAATCCATATGTAGGTGAATCCCATGAATGGGTGAGTATAAAAATACATAGTAGGTTCCCCAAGTCCCTCGAAGGTCTCCCATAGTTCCACAATGGAAAAACCACAAATCAAGTCCTCAATCAAAAATCACGAAGTAGTCAACAACTCTATTTAGGTATATTCCCATACATATACCTAAGTTATCAAGATAAAATCATCTCATAATTGAGGGAAGAATACCACGTAGGTAACACCATGAAGGTGAAAGGATCAAAACACATAAGGTATATAAATAAGTTACAAAAGAATATATGATTAGTTGGGATGCTAGATCATATTTTTCTTTAGAAAGGCACTACTTTTGACTATACATAGTCTGACCCACATGGGATCGATTGGTACTAACCCCTGCTGACCCACAAAGGATATGACCCACATAGGATCGGTATGTGTTGACCCACAAAGGATCAGTGAGCGCTAAACAAAACTAGATTTGTTTGCACTAACCCACACATGATCACTGAGATATAACCCACACATGAACTAACCCACACTAGATCGGAGCTAACCCACATAGGATTACTCAGTACTAAACTCCGTATAATAGGACTCCAACCTATCAATAACTATCAACAACTGGATTCATCCCCACAGCACGCTTGATTCTTGAAGAACTGCACCTCAAGAAATCGGTCATAACTCATCCAACATGATGTTCAATGAAGATTGATGAAGTAATATCCCAATGGAACACCATGTCTTAAGGTTTCCAACAGGACAGACAGTGCGTCAATCGGACACCTGGTTTATGACTTTTCAGCATTTTAGTTCCGAGGGCCCGATTGGATTTGAGTTCGATCCAACCCGGTCACACTTCATCTTTCACCAAAAATCATGTGGAGTATAACAACAGTACCATCTCATACTAAGGGTTCTGGCACCGTAGATGGTTCATCAAACAGACACCCGGTTTATTATTTACACCCCTTTCCATGAAACGAGGGTGATCGTACCTTGGTTCGGCCCGGCTCAATAGGGCCTGATGGAATATTCCAAAGGTACGACTTCCCAAAATGAATCCCAACACCACTAACAATATGTATAACAGACACATAGTTCGTTAGTTACAAGTGTTTCATTATTTAGAGGCCAATAGGGTCTAGGCCTTGTCCGACTCGGTTAGGCCAGCCCGACGTTATGGGTCCAGGGGCCTAACTGACTCTGCTCGGGTCAGTCCCACTATGGTTCAGCCAATTTTATTGGTTACGACCCATCAGGTCTTCTCGGTTTGGTTTGGGGGCTTGAGATGCTGTTGGACCAGCCCTCCAGGTGGGGCTAGGCCCGTCGGGGTCAGCCCGATTCATTTGACATGTCCGGTTTGCTGGGCGGGTCTGTCCAGCTCGATCGTCTACATCCGGACCTATCAGCTTGAAGGTGGACCAGTCTTCCAAGCTGGCCCAGAAGGTGCTTGGGATTTTCGACAAGTAGTTTGGGTGCTACCCCATTGCGTAACAGTTGGCATTTTTTTTCAACCTGGGTTCTGCTTACCCGGCGCGACGCGGAGCCTAGCCGCTCTCCACCTACCATGGAAGACTGTTCATGGTTGTAGCCAATAGCAGCATCTGCAGGTGCCACCCCGTTCCCGTGTGGCCAGCTTGGTCCGGCCGCCTCCAACCTCCGTGGTGCATCATCGCATGCCGCCCTCTTCCACTCGTAGCCGGTTGCCGTGGGTCTCCACCAGCCATCACTAGCCACCGCAGACATGGTGTGCTGGCAGTTCAAATGTTCTTCCACGTTGCCTCTGTCTACTCATTGTTGTCACACTAAAATAAACTCCCCTGAAGAACACAACTTAAACGAAGTGGTAGGGGTTATGTGCCTTGTTCGGTTGGCCCGCACCCTCCTTGTTAATATGATAATGAACAGAAGCAAGTAAAATATCAAATATGAACAATAAACAAACCCAATAACTCAAAAATGTTGGAGAATTCTTGATATTTGGAGAGAGTTTATGTTCATCATCCCAACAACAAGCATCAAACATTGCCACTCAATCATTGTCCTTTGGTTCGTGTTTCATTGTCAGTCGTCACTGCATGCTAGAAATGACTTCGTCCTCCAAGTGATTAGCATTGGGGAAATTTATCATAACTTCATCATAGGTGAAGAACTGTGTAATGTCCTAGGTTTTACATGAAGTTTTTTTATTAAAGGGGAATATAACGAGTCCCCAAATATTGACAACAAGTGATTCCGAGGTTCAGAGTGCACAAAATGATTTTCTGTACATTTTTTCAGGTATGTTCAGTAAATGTGAAAGTTGGATTTTCTAAATTTTAATCTGGTGCTTGGAATTGATATATAAGGGCACCATTTAACTCCCATAATCGGTTTTCTCTTATGAGTACATTCACCTCGATGGTATTTGGTCGAGGGTGAAAGTTAATTTTTTGGTTTTTTTGTGAAAGGAATAAAATAAAATAAAGTGTGTAACAGTATTTTTTTGAGACTCCCATGTGGATGTTTCACAGGTGGGTACCACCTGAATTAACATTTCATGAAGGTTTATGGTGGTGGGGAGCACCCGAGCCTAACCTCCCATTAGAGGTTACAGTGGTGGGGACAACCTGAGGTTTAAACCTCTTGAACTCCCCATTTAATGAGAGATAATCCTCTAAAATATCTATTTAATGGGGAGGATCCTCTTGAGCTTCCTCCACATTAATTGTGCCAACACCATACATTAATTTTCCACCATGTGTGTGTGTGTGTGTGTTTGTGTGCCAAAATAATTTCTTCTGAAGTTAAATTATATTGGAACCTCTTTATTTTGGTGGGCAAAGGAGATGGAGAGAAATCTTTGGAGATTCATGGATAATCCAACCCTCCAATAAATAATGTTCTCGCCGATGAATAATTCCTTCAACTATGAAGAATCAATGAATGAGCCCGGGATCAGAGGCATGTGGCGGGTGCGACGAATGTCGATATCTTCGACATCCTCCATTGTGAGACACCTTCCTTTATGATGAATCTATGTTTGTGAATCCTTATCGTGCCAATGTCAATGAACAATCCATGGAAGGGGGTTATTATTAAATTCTTGAATTCTCTAGTTTAATTTCATCATTATTGGAAACCATAGAGAATGTGGATCAACCAAATTGTCTTTATCCACAATTCATATTAAATTGAAGAGGTTTTCATTATTGAATCTTGTTTTTTAAGCATCTTGCTATAGAGATAATGCAAAGGGTGCGGTCCAAACAAACATGAACTGAACCCTCTACCGTTCTTCCTTATGGTGTTATTTACGATTGAAGAAAGTGGTTTACAGCATGACGACGAATGAAGAGAGAGGCCATCTAAACCAGCCAACAGTGAAGGAACTGTGCCCCGCTGTCCACAACCATGCCGCCATCTATAGCCGAGCCGCCTCCCGCAGCATCACCGTTCGAGCTGCTGCCACTGTCCATGGCCAAGACCCCGCCCGAGCCGCCGCCAGTGGCCTAGCCACCCGAGCCACCACCACCATCCGAGGTCCTACCGCACCACCCGTGGTCTCACCGAGCAACCCCTTGGTTGAGCTGCCCACATGTAACCCCAGGGCTAAGCCTCCCTCTCAACACCCCTCTGTCTATATGCCGTCGTAGCACCCCCAGGCCAAGCCGCCCTCTCGACAACCTCCACAGTAGAGCCGCCCTCGCGGTACCCCCACCCCGATGGCCCTCCGCCCCCCCTCGCGCCATGCCAGACTATCTAGCAGGCCAGGATGGAGTAAAAGGACTGGGTCAGACCAAGCGGGATAAGCCACACCCAATGGGTCGGGCAGGGTCATTCCGACTAGGTCGGACTAGACTCGGACCGACTATGACCCATTTAAGCTCATTTGGCCACAACTTTGGAACTGGACGTCTATTTGAAAAATTGTTAGTGGCATTGGAAGCCTCGGAGCGAGATGGTCATTTTTAGGGGCCCCAGGACTAAAAGGATAATAAATCACAGACCAAGCGTTTGATTCACACACATACTATTACGTTGAGACCATTATAATAAGGAAAAACTTTTAGATAAAAATTTTGAGGAAATCATGGAAGTTGAATAATTGACCAGTGCCTTGTGTAACAGACTTTCTCGGAGACAAGCATGCATAGTGCGGAAACCCAATATATGTCTGTGACGAGAAGAGTGCTCCTAGAGATCTTGTGCAGGTCTGCTCCTAGAGATCCTATGTAGGTCAACTCCTACTGATCCTATGCTATTTAGATCCTAGCGATCTGGTGTGGGTGAGCATCTAGAGATCCTGAATGGGTCATCTCTAAGAGATCCTATTCAGGTCATCTCCAAGCGATCCTTTATGGGTCAACTCCTAGTGATTCTATTTGGGTCAGATTTTAGCAATCATGGGTGGGTCAGATCCTAGCGATCCTGTGTGGGTCAGCTCCTAGAAATCCTGTGTGGGTCAGATCCTAGTGATCCTATGTGGGCCAGCTTCTAGGGATCCTATGTTGGTCAGCTCCTAGGGATTCTGTGTAGTTTATTATTATATCCTCTTTATAGAATAATATGATTCCGTAGATATAAATAATCATCTATACTACTGTACCTATGTTATACATGGTTTGTGCTGAGTTAGTACCTCTGTGTTTTCCTCAGGATTGAGATGGATAACTTGAAAACTCAATTATATGTATCTGTATATACCTATTTAGGGTTATCTATTGATTTCATACCTTTTGGTTTATCCTTGGTGGATTTTGTGAGACGTTGAGGGTCTCGGGGTCCCTACTGAGTATTGTTATACTCAACCCTTCAAGGGCTATGCAAAAAACTTGTGGTGTTGGAGGAAGTTGAATGACAGATCTGACTGAGGATGAAGGTACCAGGACTGGACGATGATCGGGGGTGGACAATACAGTGTGTCTATTCTCAAAGGAGACGGGTGGACTTGGAGAGCTATGGAGGCGATCTGTACCTTCCCATATGGTAAGAATCAAGGTGGATGATCCATGAGATTCTTTTAACCTATCAGCCATCTTTTACATTCTAGTTTTCATTGTACTTTACATTTGGGCATGTATTCTGGCCCCTTTTAATTACTGTACTCACTCTATTTACTATTTAGACAACATGAGTTCGTTTCTTGTTGTGGGATTGGTTGTGTGTTTACAGGTTATAAAAGCAATGCCTTCCCAGTTCTATAGAATTACACCTTTGGTTCTAGTCACCAGCCCCTCACCTAAGGATGGCAGGCTTGTGGTTGACACATCATGGCTTCCGGTGGATGGATGTTGACAAATTTGAATCAAAGGAGTTGGTTCTACTATGGAACATATGACTCTTATATTTATTTTTAATGTCTATAGTGTTAAGTGTAGTTTGTGTGGTTATCAGTTTAGGGAATTCAGTGTGTGTGCTATAGCCAAAGTATCCATACACTAGGACCCTGAATTCTGATTTTCGACTCAGTGCATGAAAACACTGATTGCATATGTGTTTGAGAAGTTTTTGTTGTGATTTTTTTGAGTCAAATCACTAGGTATAACTAATTATCTGTGCAGAACTAGTTATATTTTAGGACGAACCACGCAAATAGCTAGCTATGGTTCTGAGAGTTCTATGCACTGATAGCCCACCGAGTGACGAGGCCTTGGTGTAGGGACCTTTTCCAGTAGAGGCAGCAGTGGAGGCCCAACCGGTACCATTCCCCATTGATCCACCGATGTCACCATCCCCAGCATCATACGCTGCATGACGCTTGAGTGCATTGCATGAGTTACAACACTAGAGGCCACCCAGGATCAAGGGACATACGGACCATCATGCAGATGTGGATTGGATGGAGGCTGTAGTGAGAGTGTTCCGATTAGTTGGGACACCAACTGATCTCATGGTGATCCATGCCACCGGTGTTCTACAGACATCTGTGGGTAGATGGTGGAGCATGATTCTATAGGTTCACGATGAGGTGGCTCTAACCTTGGAAGAAATTGAGAACCTATTTCGGGCAGAGTTTGTCCCCGAAATGCTTCATGCAGTGCGCTTACAAGAGCTTCTTCATCTGCAGCAATGTATCATGATTGTGGCTTAGTACCGAGCGAAGTTCAATAACCTCTCACCTTACTCCAAAGATATGGTTCAGGACCAATTCATTAGGGCCCAGACCATCAAGATGGGGCTCAGGCGAGAGATCAGGGCTTCGATGATTTTAATCAGCATCCCAATGCATGCGTGGGTGTTATAGCGAGCCCTCTTAGTGAAGAGTTATTTTTATGAGTAGTCACTAGAATCGATACCCACCACCAGTCATCATTTAGCAGAGTCTTCTGTAGTTGGCAGAAAACAGATTTCACCGAGTTCAAGGAGGACCAAACCTACAGGCGGACGACCACATGATTCAAGATCAGTTGTGCGAGGCACCAAAGGTAGAGATAGATATGCTAGGAGAGGGCAGTGTTATGCTTGCAGCGGTTAGGGTCACATGGCTCATGACTGTCTGACCTTCCGTATGAATTATCAGAAGATGGTCGAAGGACTGCCTAGGAAGAGATAGATATTCGACTGAGGAGGTTTTCATGGAGCAAGAGGACATGACAGAGGAGCTGCTTGTTCTGCCGGTGGTGGGTGATGATTCATGATGTTACTGCCACCCCCACCAAGAGGTCCACCCCAACAACATGTTTGAGGTGGATAGGGGAGAGCTCAGCTCAAGGCTATTGAGGCCTACAATCATGGCGCTACATAGATGATACGAGGTTCGCTCTTTGTCTACTCCACCATAGCTGCAATACTTATAGACACACGTTTCGATCAATCTTTTTTTTCCACTTCCCTCGTTTGGATCTCGGAGATTCAGATGGAGTTGTTGGCTCAATCCTTATAGATAGAGACTCCTACAGGATCTGATTCGATGATTAAAAAATGGTGCTGGTAGTGTGAGCTTACTTTAAGAGGTGAAAGCAATGGCTTGGGTCTCCAAGTAGCAGCGTCGAGGACTTACGAGGTCATCTTGGGTATAGACTGGTAATCTATATTCAATGCTCAGATTAACTGTATTAGGTGTATAGTGTAGTGTCTCCACACAGATAGGACCAGGTCTACATTCACTTGTGAGAAGGGAGACTTTGCAGTGTAGGATGGACTTGCTTGAAGGAGGGTGCAAACGATCAATCATTAGTTGGCTAGCCATACCCTCGGAGCGGGTGATGTGGATAGACAAAATTTTCTTGTAGTGGTGGACCAATACACAGATGTCTTCCCTAATGATATCCCATGTATAACTTCTTGTAGACATGTGGAGTTTTAAATTAACTTATACCCCAGGACGACACTGATATCTACACCAGCGTATCAGATGGCTCCCAAAGAGCTTTGTGAGCTGCTGGAAAATCTGGAGGACTTACAAGGGAAGGGGTTCATCTGGACCAGTGTTTCACCTTGGGAAACTCTGATTATATTCCCCAAGAATATGGATGGGAGATTGTGGCTTTGTGTTGAATAACAGTGCCTAAATCAGGTGATTGTGAAAAACAATTACCCACATCCAAGGATTGATGATTTCTATGATCAGCTGAAGGGATCATTAGGGTTCTTGAAGATATACCTCAGATAAGGCTATCACCAGATTCTAGTACGAGACGAGGATGTACAGAAGATGTCCTTCAGATGTCTGTATGACCATTATGAGTTCATGGTTATTCTATTCAGTGTAACCAAGACTCCATCTGTGTTCATGGGACTCATGGAAATGATCTCTCATCCAAACCGTGATCGCATTGTACTAGTCTTCATCGACGACATTCAGATCTACTCAGATATTGAGTAGGATCATGACTATTATTTTTAGGTAGCACCAGACACACTCCGAGAGCACAATATTTATGGTAATCTCTCAAAGTCCAGTTCTGGATCCAAGAGGATCACATTTTGGGACATGTTATCTTACAGGACCGAGTTGCAGGGGATCCAGCGAAGATTAAGGTGGTACTTTTTCGGGAGCCACCTAGGAGTGATACAGAGGTATGCAGTTTTCTGGGTGTGGATAGATACTACCGAAGGTTTGTGCTAGACCTATATAGAGTTACAATTCTACTAACAGCAATGACGAAGAATGGTAAACCTTTCGTGTGGTCGGATAGATGCCTGTAATGTTTTGAGGAGCTGGGGTATAAGATGACTAGTTCTCCCATCTTGAGGCATCCTGAGGAGGGAGTAGAGTATATAGTCTACTACAACGTATCAGGAAATAGACAAGGCTCTGTCCTAATGCAGGAGTGATTAGTGATCTCTTATGGTTATCGATAGCTAAGACAACATGAGCAGAACTATGCAATCCATGACCTAGAGTTAGCAGTAGTGGTCTTCAACTTGAAGTTTTGGTGACATTACATGATTCCTAAGTGTTTTAAAGTATACTGTGATCGCAAGAGTCTCAGGTATATATTTTTTAAGAAGGTCCTAATATTGAGACAATGATATTAGCTTGTGTTTTTCCAGGACTATGACTTCAAGATAGTCTATACTCATGGGAAGGGGAACGTTGTTGCAAATGCACTCAGCAAGAGGTCTGATATACAGCTGCTAGGTGAGGTGACGGAGCATCTAGCTACATTGCAGATATACTTTGTAGATATAGATGGAGATGTTTTACTCTAGTATCTTACAGTCACTCCCTCACTTCTTCAATGATTCTGGGAGGTGCAGTGTGGGGACACAGACTACAAGGCACGAAGTGCTCATATATCCACATGACAGGCACCAGATTGATTATCTAAAGGTGGGGAGGACCTAAACATCTTTAGAGGATGTACCATGGTACCATTGATACTTTAAGAGGATGTATTTGATGGAGTTCCAAAATTACCCTCTAGTGGTACATCCAGGAGTGGTGAAGATTTACCAGGGTCTCCAACGATAGCACTGGTGGCTGGGAATGAAGAATGTAGTTGTAGATTTTGTCTCTCAGTGCCTCAATTGTCTGCAAGTGAAGTCGTAGAATGAGGTACAAATAGGATTGGTTCAGCCTTTGGAGGCCCTTGAGTGGAAGTGGGATGGTATACCCATGGACTTCATGATAGGACTTCCATGTACATCCAGAGGTCATGACTCAATCTTGGTGATCATTGACCGACGCACCATGTTGGACCATTTCCTACCTATTAGAGAGAAGGGTTCAGTAGAGAGCTTAGGGAAATGTCTATATGATTGAGATTGGGTTGCTACATTGAGTAACCTCGATGATTATCTCCCATCATGATGCACATTTTACTTCCTAGCTATGGAAGGGGTTTTAGGAAGCTTTTGGGATGTAGTTTCTTTTGAGCACCACCTTCCATCTTCAAACAGTTGTTCAGACTGAGTGGACCATTCAAGCCCTCATGGATACAATGCATTCTTTTATCTTTAACTTCGATCAGAGCTGGGGGGATCACTTTCATTTCGAGGAGTTTACATACAACAAGATATACCACTCCACTATTGGGATGTCACCATTCAAGGCGTTGTACGAGAGACCTTGCAGATCACCCTTGTTCTGGACTGGCCTAGGGGAGTCATCACTAGTGGGACCAGTGATAGTACGGTCTAACATAGAGAAGGTGGAGATCATCCATGAGTAGATGAAGACTGCATAGAGGAATCAGAAGTCGTATGTCGACAGGAGATGAAGACCTCTAGAGTTTGAGGATGGTGACCACCTCTTTTTATGGGTCTCACCTTGATGAGGTTTGCGGAGATTTGGCTAAGGTGAAAAGTTACCTTAGAGGTTTATCGGACCCTTCCAAGTCCTCAATAGAGTTGGAGAGGTGTATTATATCTATGATCTTCCACCTCAGTCGCATCGAGTGGACGATGTCTTCCATGTATCCTAGATGAGGAGATACGTGAAAGACATTTCTCACATCATCGACCATGGAGAGCTGAACATCGACAATGGGGGGACTTTTACAATGTTTCCAGTTGAGATAGAGGACCAAAATGATCTGGTACTTTGTGGATGGTAGATACCTCAGGTTCATGTTCACTGGCAGCACATGAACCTCTAGGAGAGCACATGGGATCGGGAGGTTCAGATGCATGCTCAGTAGCCCCACTTGTTCCCTATGTTTGAGTTGCGGCTTATGGGGATGTAAAAACCTGATGTGGGTACAATTTAAATACATGGAATTTCAATATAATATTTTTTATTAAATGTGAATTTTACAAGTCCGTAAAAATTGACGGCATGTGATTCCGAGGCCCGGAGTGCCTAAAATGATTTAATATACTCTTTTTCTGGTACATTCAGTAAACATGCGAGTGTGTTTTTCTATCATTTTATTTAATGTTAATAATTGAAATCCAAGGGAACCATTGAACTCATAATGTTGGTTTTCACTTAATATGACTTTCACCTCAACAACAGTTGCTCAAGGGTGATAGTCAATTTTTTTCGGTTTCTCGTGAAAAGAATAAAATAAAATAAAGTGTGTAACATTTTATTTTGTTTTGTTTTGAAACTCCCATGTGGAAGTTTCACAGGTGGGGTCCACCTGAATTAAACTCCCTTGAAATATTATTGGTGGTGGGGACCACCCAATCCTATCCTCCCAAGAGAAGTTGTGGTGGTGGGACCACCTGAGACTTAAACATCTTGAACACCCCTCTTAATTGGGGAGAAACCTCTCAAATCCCTCTTTAATGTGGAGGAGCCTCTTGAGGTTCCTCTTTATTAATTTTTCCAAAACCATAAATTAATTCTACCAACATGTGTGTGTGTGTGTGCCGACATAATTTCTTCTTAAGTTATATTATATTGGCACCCCTTTCGTTTGGTGGGTAATGTAGAAGGAGAGAACTCTTCAGAGAATCATGGAAAATACCATCCTCCAAGGAAGAACACTATCATCAATGACGAATTCCTTTGAATATGACAAACCAAAAAACAATCCCAGGATCGAAGGTGTGTGGTGGGCATGATGAACTCTGATATCTTCAACCTCCTCCAATGTGGGACGTTTTCATATACGACGAATCTACGTCCATACTTCCTTCTCGCGCCAACGTCAATAAACAATCCAAGGAAAGGGGTTATTATTAAATTCATGAATTATCACATTTAATTTCTTCATTTTTGGAAATCATGGAGAACATGGATCATAAAAAATATGTTGATCCACGATTTGTATTAAATTGATGAGTTTGTCCTTCTTGACTCATGTTTTTTTCAGCCGCTTGCAACTGCTCTAATGCGGAGGGTGCGTGACAAATAAACAAGGACCGACCCCTATGTCATTATTAATTATTGTGTTCTTCATGATGGAAGAATGTGACTTACACCATGATGACTAAAAAAGAAAGGGGCTGAAAAAAATGGCCGCCAGTTAAGGCATGGCGCCCCACCGTCCACTTTCGAGCTGCCGCCCTTGCCACTGTCGTCCGCAGCTGAGCCGCCGCTCATGACCTCACTGCCTAAGATGCCACTGCCGTCCCCAGCTGAGCCGATTCCCAAGACGTCACCATCCTCTATAGCCTTGTCGCCGCCTGACCCGCTGTAGTCTTCAAATGCCTGAGCCACCGACGTCGTCTGCAGCCGAGCCGCTGCCTACAGTCTCACCACCGTGCTGTCGCTGCCGTCCGCGGCCCCACCACGCGGCCCGCGGTCTCCCTAAGCCAAACCTTAGCCAAGGCACCCACACAACTCCCCTGAGAAGAGCCACCCACGTGGAACCCCTCGTTAGAGCTTCCCTCACGGCACCCTAGGGCCGAGCCACCGTCGCGGCACCCTCCGTGGCCGAGCCGCCCTCATGACACCCCCCTCCCCCCTGCGGCCCCTCGTGGCCTGTCGGACCATCCAGCAGACCGGTCAACCTATCACTGGTCGGGACATACCCAGAGGCCTAGACCTCATCGACCTAGACTGGGTCGGCCTAACCGGGTCGGACCAGACCCTTACCCACTATGACCTATTTACCCTCTTTTAGCCATAACATTGGCACTGGAAGTCCGTTTGATGAACCGTCAGTGGTGCTGGAAACCTTTGAGCGAGACAGTCCCTTTGAAAATGATCCACTAGTGTTTTGGATTACGATGGGGTATGGTCATGTTGGATCGAGCATGAATCTAACCAGTCCCCTGGGATTAAGAGGCTAACATCTCACAAATCAGGAATCCTATTGACGCACTGTCTGTTGTATTGAGACCCTTATAATTTGGTGAACCATTGAGATACATCTTTGTGGGACATCATGGTTGTTTGAGAATCGGCCAGTGGATTGTGCGATAGACTCTCATGGAGACGAGCAAGCCTAGTGCGGAAACCCAATAGTTTTCTCTGACGAGATGGGTACTCCTAGCAATCTTGTGCGGGTCAGCTCATGGAAATAATTTGTGGGTCAGCTCTTAGAGATCCTTCCTGGGTTAGAACCCTACGATCCTGTGTGGGTAAGATCCAAGGGATCTTGTGTGGGTCAGCTCCTGGAGATCTTGTGTGCGTCAACTCTTAGGGATCCTGTGTCGGTCAGCTCCTAGCGATCCTGTGTGGGTCAACTCCTAGCGATCTTGTGTGGGTCAGCTCCTAGAGATCATGTGTGGGTAATCTCATAGTGATCCTATGTGGCTCAGCTCCTTGAGAATTTGTGTGTTCCATCAGATAGTGATCTTCTGTGGGTCAGTTTCTAGGGATCCTGTGGTCTCAGCTCCTAGTGATTCTGTGCAAGTCAGCAGCAAAGCCTCTTTATAGTGTATGATGATTCAGTAGACATAACTAATCGTATCTACTACCATACCTATGTTATACCTGGTGTGAGATGAGTCAGTACATATATGTTTTCCTCATGATTGATATGGATTACTTGAAAACTCATGTAAATGTATGGGTATATACCTAAGTAGGTTTATCTGTTGATTTCATATCTTCTGGTTTATCCTTGGGGGATTTTGTGAGACCTTGATGGTCTCGAGATCCCTAATGAGTATCATTATAATCACCCCTGCATGGGATATGTATGCACCTTGTTGTGTTGGATGAAAATGACAGAAAACACTGACTGAGGATGGGGGTACCAGGACTGGACGATGCGTGGAGTTGGACCATACAACGTGTCGGTTTGTAGTGGTGACGGGTGGAAGTGAAGTGCTGAAGAGGTGATCTATACCTACCATTCAAGTAAAAATTGATGTGGACGATCCAAGAGCTTCTTTTCACTTATAAATGGGGTTGTACATTCCAGTTTTCCTTGTACATTCCAGTTGGGCTTGTATTCTGGCACATTTTTCTTACAATACTCACTCTTTTTACTATTCAGTTTACTTGAGTTCGTATCTTGTTGTATTCTTGGTTGTGTGTTTACATGTTACAATGGAAATTCCTTTGTAGTTCTAGGGAATTATGCATTTGGTGCTAGTAGCCATCCCCTGGCCTAAGGAATGTGATCTTAGGATAGTCACGAGATGGGCCCCGGGGGACGGGTCGTGACACTATTCTAATACCTCTACCCAAGATCCATTTGAATAAGAAATGGTGATGGATAGTAATGCCTATAAAAATAATGGGGGCTCATTTAATATGAACCTTTCTAATTCCAATAGTGTTGTAACATAGGATTTGATTAGTCAAGTCATTTAATGGCTCTACACTTCATTGGTCCTGAAACATATTGTTGTCTGTTGGTGGAAAAGAAATTAATAAATAAAATAAAAAATTTATTTTATTATTCTTGTAAAAAAACCAAAATCTAACATTTCCAACAAACATAAAGCGTTCGATGTGAAGCCTTTCTTATGCAAATGCCAGCCCTGTCGATTCAGTGGTGCCCTCAAATTTTTAAAATGAACATCAGTTAAAAAGATATAAATATCCACTCAGACGTTTACTGAAAATACCTTAATAAAAGTTCATAAATTCATTCTAGGCATCCCGAGTCTCAGAATCACGTGCCGTCGATTTTCGCAGACTTGTAATAATTCTATACAGTTAAAAACATTACATGGAAAATAAAGGTCTTTACAATTACCCCTAAGACATATATAAAATTATAAGAGGCATGGTAATTATTTTCTATTTATAGTGGATTATAATTCCACTTTATTCTCATAATGAAGTTTTTTTTGATATACTAGCATATTTAGGTGTGAATGAGAATCCCACAACTAATAGTCCAAAAGCCCAGGGATTAGAGGTTATCCACCAGTATACTAGGGATATATGATTAATCCATAATGTCTATATAATTATTCTATATTATAGTGGGGTTCTAGTATAACAATTTTAGAATTATAGGGGAGCACAAGAGAAGAAATGTAGCAGAGCAATGTAATAGAGCACTATAGCACTATAGAAATTTTTTAAATAGGGGTAAAATTAAAAAAAAGATTTTTTGGCCCTCCCACAAATTTTTTTATTGGTTCTTAGAGGATTTATTCTTCTTAAAAACCCATGAAATTTATTTATTTCAATAGTAAGAAAATTCATTTTGTGTATAATAATATAGATATTTAAAAAAATGTAATCCCACTGAATTTCTAGTTTATCAAGATCGAATAGTGGATATAACATAATGTAAGTATAAATCATGATGATTTTAGGATATTTGTACAAAATATATGGTTGAATAGTAGAGTATCATCCAAATTTAGTGTAAGGTACACATGTTCATTGTTTTATAATATACAAGCTTTTCGTGTTCTTGCATGATCATCGTGGTTAATGATATTTATTTATTCTTCTCACATATCAATATGTGTTATTCAATCCTAATCCCATTGTTTCTATTCAATCCATGATTAACATTAAGAAAATTCTAAAAATCATTTTGAAAGTGAATAAAACTCTATTATTTATATATTATTAGATATAATAACAAATGATACAGAATTTAAACTATATTTGTTTTGTGATTTATTATATCATAAGATGACACTGAATAATGTCATACGATGTATAATATTATAATAATAAATACATGGTAAAATTTATAGTATTGGAATATTGTATTTAATAATAAAGAGTTTCATTTTAAATGTATTTATTAATATTAATTATTCATGTCATGGAAAAAAGTGTCAAACAATAATAATGATGCTTATTAAAGTAGATAAATATAAAAATATAATTTCAATGTTGACATCCAAAACCTATCCAAATGTTCAATATTTTTTATGATTTATATTAGAGCATTTGGTTATTAACTAAATCAGGGAATACATATTTTATTGGTTGAATTATATATATTCTATCACTATAAACTATCATAACATATGATAAATGATTTCACTATATCATGGATTAGGGCACTTCTATCCTGGCGAAGGCCATGGCGCTGTACATTAGGCTAAGTCTCTGCAATAAGAGGGGTCTGGCCATTCTTGAAACTGAAACTGACTCCTTATTAGTTCCTAATTCCATACATGGAATTTGCGTCTCTACATGGTCGATCCAATACATCATTATAAAGTGTCAGATCTTACTGGATAACACTGTCACTATTAAGTATACATGGAGAGAGGGAAATAATGTTACTAATAATCTGGCCTCATTGGACGTCCCGAGTTCTGAGGTTATTTATTTTCACTATTTGGGCAGCTTGAAGCCCGGGGGTGTCAACATGATTAGAGGGGACGCCCTGGGACTTCACTATTTCAGGCCTCCTTAGCTCTTCTTTTGGGGTCAAGGGATGTTCAAACCTCTTTTGTTCTTTCTATCTTTCAATCAATAAAATAAAATTATAATTAATATAATGTAAATTTTTCATTATATTTTTCTATTATGAATAAAATATGATAAGTTATAAAATTATTATATATTAGAGTGAGTGGATTTTTGGGATATTTATTATATCTATAATGCTGTTAGAAAATTGATTACTTATAAGAATTTTATAAAAAAAATTTACTATTTCCGAAATATATTGTGAATAAATTACCATAATGTTAATTATAAATATTAAATACCTTTTGAATTATATGGAATAGACTATAATATAGAAATTAATTTTTAATATAGAAATTATATGTTAATTTCTAATGGATTTTTATATTAAAAATTAGGGAAAATTTAATTTAGTTCATATTTAATAACGAATTTTTCATGATTATTAGTTTGAATGAGTTTATATTAAAATGTATTATTTATGAAAATTATTTAGACATTATCAAAATTAATTGTGATAAATCGATGGATTCTATGTTTAAATAAGAGTAAATGTTTTATTTATTGATTATGTAAAAATTTTCATCATATATTTCGAATATAATGTTCTAATTTATAATATAAGACCTTATATTTAAATTAAATTCCCTATAAAATAATTCATATTGTAATTAAAAAATTATATTTGTTGACTTATTTAATATAAACCGTTCATTGATAAATTATAATGTTTTTATAATTACAATATTTATGAAACGTTGAGAAATTTTTATCATTGGTCTATGTTAACAAATTTATTTTTTATAATTTAGTTTTATTCTATGATTTATTGATAAATATAATTTGTTTATATAATGAATGGATGTATGATTTTATTGTGAAGAACCATGGGTTTTGGGAAATTTGTTGAAATTTCGCACTAGCCAGAGGGAATTAGCACTTTCTATAAAATAATGAATTGTAAACATATCACTCTATGCTTACTCTTGTAGAGATTTCAAGAATTATATTATTTTAATCATTTATAAGAAAGGTTTTTTTGTTCATTATCAATGTGATTCATTTTTACATGCTTAAATATAGTTTTATTTTTATTTTATTAGTATCATAAGTGGTATGTTTTTTAATGAGTTTAAAATTAGTATTCTTTGAACATATTTTCCTGGTTTGTGTAATAATGATTAAAAATTAAATGAGTAGGAAAATGAATTCACAGAATGTTGATAATTGGGATAAGATGGTAAGATAATTAAAACACTTTAATGAATTTCTAAATTTTTTATTCCTTACAATGAAAACTTTCTCGAACATATGCCAATAAAACTCCTAATGGTTTGACATTGGAAACAAGTGTGAAATATGAATCTCTTATCCATTATTCCAGGATAGATGACTAGAATTTTTTTTATAAAAACACAAAATTGGGAGAAATTACCATCATATGTTCCATTAATATAATAAGAAACTCATGAATTGGCTCCAAGATAAAAATTATCCAATCCAAAAATGCACATAATATCATAAAAAACACTAACTATAAATAAATTCCATAATGAAACTCATAAGAAAGAAATTATACTAACACCCACTAGCATAAAAATATACAACAAGATAATGTTTATAATAATTTTCAGAAAAATCAGTATAAGATCCATACATATATATATATAAATATGAGTTGGAATTCAAGTCAACTTGGTAGGATCATCCCCAAAAAATCTCTTAAAAATGTTTAATTGGATACTAAGGCCTTAGTGAATTATTAGTGAAAGTAATGTATTACCTATAAAAGTATAACTAATTCAACAAGCCTCACCTAGGATCACTAGCATAATAGGGCATGAAATTAATGGTTAAAAATATAAAAAATAAATATATCAAAATGTACATTATATACAAAACCTCATTGAACTACTAACCCTAAAAACTTAATGGAATAGATTTGAATTACCAAATTCTATGCACATGAAATTAACTACATAACAAAACTACCATAGATTATATCAACATAACTACCCATCTAAATATTACATCATGGTATGATACAAAATCATGAAGAAAAAAAACCACACACTCTCCACCTTTAATATATTCCCACTCCATTCACCTACAACAAAAAAATATCCCCATTCCATTACATCAGGTGTTATGTTTAAACGATAGTGTGGGTATAAGAGGAATATCAACCATATGTGTCTTCTACATCAAGGATGTCTATAAAAAAACCGAAATCACAAGTTGTTATATGGGAATCAGACGTATTACATAAATTGGGTGGTGGTTAGTGCCTAATTAAAATACCTATAGTGAATATATATATGTATATATATCAAAATATCCAACCAAGTTTGAACTACATACCACATGAACCAAATCACAAGTAAAATCATTACAGAAACTGATAACTAGAAAAATAAATAAATTCACCCCTTCAAAATTTAAAACAACATCAATTCTTCCTTTTCCCGTTCCATATCAGACATTTAATTTCTATTCAACCCATTATCAACCATATATAATTCTTCATTAGATAGATATATTCAAAAATTCAGGTCTAGTCCATTTTTAATAAGATTATTATTTTATATTTTCATTAAATTATTAAATCTACTAACATTCCAATCATTATCAATTCATGTATGCATTATACTTCATAATTAACACATCAATTACAATATTAATTCACATCGAAAATGATATATCCGTAACCTTTCGTTATATTACTTTCATTACCCAAATTATAGTTAATGAATTAATTAATCTTCATAATTCATTTCTATACCATGTACTAGGAATATATAACAACAAAATATCAACCACTAGGTAAAAGAAATTTAATTTTTTTTTGAAAACTACAATAATATACTCATCATGAAATCAAATGCTAATATCCACCACATCATTTGCACTATTTCTCATTATTAATCTGTCTTCCTCATTATCATTCACATAAAACAACTTCAAAAATGCTAACATAATTATAAAAATAACCAATACAATGTCAAAAATAAATTATTTACGACACTATAAATATAACAATCATAAAAATGGTATAATTATATGTATAATAATACCTATAGCAGAAATAATCATAATTAATCTACAACTACAATTATGAACAACAACAACGTAATATACCAAACATGTTATAATAATATATAACAATTAAAACAATAGTAATAATATTGAGATTCATGTTCTACTAAATAACATTATAATATTTAGGATTTAAATCAATTCTAAAGATGATCATGAAATAGAAAAATTTATAATATCACAAAAATATGATTACAATTAATTTAAAAAAAATTATATGATCAATATCCATAAGAATATAAAGAATATTTGAATAAAATATCCTATTATAATAATTTATATTTAAATTCATTATATTTTAAGGTCAATTTAATATCAAAACCCGATTTTAAAATATTATAGTAATTACATATTCATAAATCATAATTGAAGAGGGATTTAAAATCAGGTACCTAAGAATAATATTTTGTGACTTTTTCTTTGGGAGAAGATGATGCATGATAGAACACACAACCACGAATCCTCAAGAATCAACCGCATATTGAAAAAAATATAAGGTCACACAAGATACTATGATCTTTTATAAATCAACTATGGAAGACCTATGGAAATAAAATTTCAATCTACAAATTATGTTTATTCTTTAAAATATTAGGATAGAGAAAACATTAAATTTATAGGAAAACTATTGGACCCCTTCCAAAACATAATTGTGACCATATCATGACAAAATTAGCAATAGTAAAATGATATAATGATTTCATTATTAAAAAAATTGTCTTAAATAAAAGAATATTATGACCATTTATTCATCTTTAAAAACTAGGTAGATCTCCACCATTGTATTGTGGAGTAAAAAGGTAAAATTTAGGCCTCGAACCCCAACCCCAACACCAATACTCAGTCTCAACATATCCACCATTTATCCCTTGATTAACTCCATAATAGTACTCATATATCGATACAATATAGTTAAAATGATCATTAATATGATACTTTTTCTATTATACTTTTCCTATATATCTTCCTTAAAGAAACACCCAATGCCCAAACATCCAAAGTCCACAACAAAACATCTTGATGACCACCATACCATAGAAACCCTAAAAATGGTGGTCTCATGAATCAAACATATAATCTTCTAGTAATTCCTACCCTTAGATCATGGAAATTCCCAAAAATAGTCATCATGTCCTGAATAATTATGTAACTCCACTTCACACTCCCAAAATCAATCTAATACTTACATTTTCACTTTTCCTTTAAAAGATAAATTATATGGTTGAGAAAAATTAAATTCCCTTTATTAGATACCTATGAAATTATTCCCATATAATTGAATTAATAAAAACCTATTAATGGTGATAAAACATAATGGAACCAAACAACCCATTATATAGCTCTAAAATGGGAATATTTTCATTACTACATGAACATCATTATATATTATGAAGTAACATACATAATAAAACCAAATAAATAATCACATTATATCAAAAAAATAAATATAATTTCAAAAACCTCAACTCAATAACATTAAATAATAAAATTAATCCTGATACATATAATAAATTTAAGACTCCAATTTATATGTAAACTCTACAAACCCATTGTGTCACCATGAGAAAAGAAAAAAAGGAATAATATTCCAATAAAACATCATCACATGATATTATTGAATCTAAACATGATGATCCATTGAAATTAAATTATACTCAATATCCATCTATCCATAATTAATGACATGTAGGAAAGCATGTTTAACGTTATTAATCTATGAATCGTGGAAAATAAAATATATATGAACTATATATAGAGGATTCACCAGTCGAATCATCGACAAACCTGAGTTCCCCAAAACATAAAAGTGTATAAATCCTATGGAATGTGTTACTATAAAGAAAAAACATTAAATAACCATGAAGACTAGAAACCTTCAATTACACATGATCACTAACCTAAAACTCTAATTCCCTCCTAATATAATATACATTATATTTATTATACTATTGAGTAGCATTTTCTCACTCCTGAATCACCTGATATTTATTTAACACTCTTTCCTAACTATTCTCATTGAACTGATCACTCTCTAGCCATGGTAAATCATAATGGAGATTAGAAATTCCACTCATACAATTCTTCAAATAGATCTATACCATGAAATTAGTGTTATCTATTATAATTGGAGAAGTCAACTAAGGTAAGGTGATTTACCAAGAAATCTCCCAACCATTAACTATAATCAAAAAAATAAAATTTTCATTTTTTAGAGTGTAATCTCTATATAACTATATTTTTTAAAATGTAATGAATTGATAATACATTGAAAAATATAAAATCACATTGGTGTCCCTTACAAATATTAATAGGATTCTTATCACTTTTTACATTTTGATTTTATAAATGCACAACTCTATTAGATTTTTTTGTTTTATTTATGTTGTTTTATTAATTGCTTCATCATTAAAATTTATTATTTATTCATTAATATAATTTTTTTCATATTCTATATTGATGAATTTTTTCTATGTGTATAACATTAAACATTCATGGGGATATAGAAAAATATAGTACATTTTACATAGAATCTTATGTAAGTAAATTTCATTATATTTTTTTAATGTTTTGCCAAATGAAAATATAATTCATATATAGTACATGATATTATGTTTCATTGAATGTTATCAAAATATCATTTTTTAATGTACTCATGATTGGAAATATATTTTCATTGACTGAGAAGATATTATGTATGATTGTTTTTTTTGAAAATTTTTTATGTCTTATCTTTTTCATAGAGATGAATTTATTATGTATTGATAATTCCTCAAAAAAATATATTATACATTAATTTGGAGTTTTATTAATATATTAAATATTGATGGGATGTTATTGTTTTTAAAAGGATGGGAAATGTTTTTTGGAAGAAGTAAAATCAAAAAATCTATTGTTATGAAAATTTAACAATGTAAAAAACATTATGTTTCAATAATATGTTATATTATATGTTATATGATGAAAAATTAATTATAACATACAACAATATTATAAATTTTATTCTACAATTTTTTATAAAAAATATTATATTCAAAACATTAATATTTGAAATTTCAAAGGCCATTGATTTTTGTGATTTCATGGATTAGTCCAAATTATTAATGATAAAAATTTTAATAATATTTTTTGATGTTTTTAATAATGATTTAAATTATTTTATCTATTTATTTATAGTATTTTTATTTTTTTATAGCATATCCAACATGAATTATTCATTGATTATTAAATATGACAATGAAGATTATAGTCATTGGTGTTTTTCCAAAAAAATTCCCATAAAATTAGGCAATGATAAAAACATTATTCATCTAATTGATAGTGAAGTTAGAGATATTATTTAATTAAGATTTTTTAGGGTAATTTATATTTTTCACAACTATATTTATGCCACTACTTCATCTGTGGGAGACTGTCAATTTCATATGTAGACACTTCATGTGTAACTTCTAATAATTTATTTCATTTTTTATTTTTTATATTGGAATAATTTTCACTATAATTTCCCAATAATGGGTCTCACACATTTGTTATAACATATCATAAGGATATTGATTTTGTTTTACCACATGAATTAAAAGAAGCTATATAGGTTATTCATGAACGTAACCAATGGATAAGATTAATTTCAAGATGCTCCTACAAAATCTATTGTTCGATATGATCTTGTGAAAAATATTTTGTTGGATTAAAAGCATGTAAAGTGATGGGTTAGGTCAATAATAATCATAAAATTATATGTATAGTTGATATCTATACCCATTGATTTGGAGTATGAAGTGTTGACATAGGATCCTTTGGATCCAGACTACTACAATATCCATATTTAATCCTTTTTTACTTTTCTTCTTAGACTATTAACACATCCAATGAATCTCTCTTCTAATAACATAGTATAAGAACCTAAAGTTATATCAATGAAATTTCTCTCATATCATACTAAATTTTTGAAGTGTAAATAACATTAAATAACATAGATGCCATAATAAAAGATTTATAAATAAATAATTAATGAAATAAGAAGTATTTCTAGAAGTTAAAGATCCTATACTTATGAAATGGTAACACGACCATAGGAATGGTAATATGACCATTTTGAATATTAAACCTTCCAAATGAATAGTATAATAAAAAATAAATTTATATATAAATTTTAGGAATCATATAAATGAATGTTTGGTATAATTCTTTCATAGTCTAAATAAATAAATGTTTCAAAAAAAATCTTCATTAATTGATGGAATTTTTGTAAGTCCTAAATATTTAAATTAAATTTTATGTTTAATTTAATAATTTAAAAGAATATTTATTTCGTAAAATGATTTTATAAATTGATAAATTTATATCTTATGATTGAAAGATAAATTTATGAGTCTTTCTTTAATTTTTCAATATGTTATAAAAACTGTTATGATTTCAAAATATATATATTTTCATGTAAATGATTATTATAATTAAAAATTATTGTAAAAATATTTAATAAATCATATTCATAAAATTTATTTCAATTTTTAATCCTACAAGTAAAAAAATACATATGGTGAAAATTTGGGATTTTTCTGAAATACATGAATTTTAGGTGAATTATAAAATATGGTAAAATATGGTGTATATATATTATAAGATAAAAACAATTAATTGAGTAATCTATGATGTATGAACTATAATATAGAACTTATATTCATAATTTTAATATTTTAGGTGATAATTAAAAAACCATCCCTACACTTGATCCGACATACAAATATGTTATATATAATGATGAGAATACCCTCCCCCCCTCCTCCACTAAAAATACCACCCCTCACCACCTCATTTAGAAACACCTCTAAAGAATATAGAAATCTCCAACGTCTATCCAAACCTCTCCCTAAGACCTAATCCCACTTCTAATACCTATTTTTCACATAAAAACAACAAAAAAAACATTTCATAAGGTGGTTCTTATGGAGTGTACATCCTAGAGGAAAAATCTTATTCCATTTTTTTTAATTTTGTTTCAAATTCATTTCTATTATTCTCTTATCCAAACCTTCTGTTATCCAAATTGAACTATGTATTAAGTTTTTTTTAATACAATAATTATATTATGTTAATGATCTATCCAAAATAAAACTTCCTTCTCTCTCTCTCCTTTATTCTTAAATTGAAATCGTAGCCTATGATGTGAAAATTTATCGACATCGTAGGAGATGCAATTTTATTTTACATTAAATCCTTACTGGATGTTAATAAAAAAAATTTAATGATGAAAACTTATTTTAATGTTTATGGGAAAACCCTCTTTATGTTCTGTAACAAAATTATACACATAATACAATATTATAAAACAAAAATGTGTAAACTACGGTGAAAAAATCCTGAAAATAAACATTAAAAAACTTTCACTAACATGTATCTAATGATTCATTCTATTGGAAAATAAAAATATTATTTATATAATTATTTAAAAATATTGACGTTAATTAATAATATATAATGACAATTCTTGATATTTATCCACATTTTTCATGAACTTACATTCATTTATACAAGTTACCAGATCGTGAAAACTAAAAAAGTTAACACTGCCTTTTTATTAAATTAAACACTATAACTCATAGAAAATACCATAAATAAACCTTATAAATCTATAATGAATAAATTTCTTTTACAAAAGGTTATGGTTTTATTAATTAATTAATCTTATGTAATTATATTGTATATTAAGGAAATGAATGCATTCAGATGTGAGGTTTGGTGAATTCTAAAACCCAGCCCTCTCTCTTTGTGTTTTCCATCATTCACCAAATTTTTAGAATGAATACTACTTAAATATAATTTTTTCCAATATATTATTTTGTATTGGATATACTTGTTTTCAATTGGAGTTAATGATGAACATAATTTTTTCCAAGATAACTCTTCTCTCAATAAACTTAACTTTTAATTCATGAGATTCTTTCATCTTCACAGAAGGTTTTCGATTCTTATATCAAGTATATTATTAATATTTTGTTTTAGAACCAAGTTTTTCCAATTGTATTATTTATGAAATGAATCCAATTCCATTGCATGGGTGATATTATCTCTAGGATTTATATGCATTCTATATGGAATGCATGATAATTGAAATGTAATTATGTGACGGGTGTGTAGAGAATTGTAGAACACAATGTAAATGTTATGATGTGATAGGTGCATCCAGACTTATATAGAACTAAAATTAATTTGTAAATGTGATTTATCTAATATGATATATTAATATATGGATTAACATGATTATATATTTTTTCACAACTACATGTTGTAGTTGACCATTAAGACATTCCATTTCATTTTTATGCATTGAAACATTTCTATATATTTTTTAGTGATTCCTCTAATTATTATAATGATGATGTTATGATTATTATCAGACAATGTTTTATTTATTCATGTTGTTTTCTATCCCCTTACTATGCTTTTATCACACCCATCGTTTGATGTATATCATCAGGTGACTACTTTTACTAAGGAGAACTCAAGGGGAAACAGGATTTTATAGAATAATTTATAAAATAAATTCATATGTTTTATTTTTTAAATGTTATATATGGTAAAAATTTTACAATGATAATAAACCATTAAATCTATTATTTAATTATTTTATGTTGTTTAACTATAAAATGATTTAATAATTATGTAAGAAAATCAGTGTCACTATAGTTGGTATTAAAGAAGATATTAGATAATTCAGGAATTTGGATTAAATAACCTTAGTGAAAACCCATAACATGAGACTTACTATTAGTAAGAACAAAATAATAATTTTTTAGAAAATTATAAATATAGGGATCCCATAATATATTCCTTTGTAGGTAATTTTTAAAAGGTTTTAATAGTTGATACCTTGTTGACTTATGGTTTATTCTAACCTTATGTATTTTATAAAATGTTCAGAACTATGAGAAACCAGGCCAACATCCATGGTGAGGGACAATGCAATGATTTCCCAAGAGACATACCCACTAATTTGTGATGTGGGGTTAAAATCAACTAGATAGAGAAATGATTAAAGTGTGGGAGAGAATGACACCAAGCTCATTAATGTGGAACATACATTTGTAAGTAATACAATGTGTTAAATTAAATTAGAACACAAAATATGGGCCAACAATACAACTTTAGAGAGAATACACACTATGAAAGTCGTTGAACAAAACTACAAGTCCTCTAGGGTAATCAACACCAGAATCCACTAAATCCAATGGAGTAACGAAATTCTTATTCCATCATTACTTCTAAATTGGACCTAGAAAATGCAGTTGTATAAGGTAAATATCCTATTCAATCCAAAATGGAAAAAATTATTATTTCATTATGGTTCTAAGAATTCATTTATATATTTTATGTTTGATAGAACTATTTAATTGAAACCCTGAAACATTGATGTTGAAATATCTATAAAATCACTAAGTGGTGAAATCATTACAACCCATGTGTGGGAATCTTCACCAACTAGAGTATGTGGGAATATTCTTCAAACAAATCTCATGATACTTTCCTTAGTTTAATTTGACACTATAATGGGAATAGATTGGATATATTTATACAGTGAACATATATACTGTCGAAAAATGGAAATATATTTTCATATTACAAACCCGCCCATGATACTATACAAATTAAAGGTAGATCAATAATCCCCTTTGGGAAACCATCCAATGATGTAGGTGTTGATTCCCTATAAGGAAGTATACATCACTCAAATGGTTGAGTCAAATGAAGGTATCAACTGAGGGGAAATGCCCTTTTTGAGATAAATGAGCACCAAGGATCTTAATATAGATGAAAGACAAATTGTCAATGCTAAATGAGTCTAAATATTGGGATGTTACAATTATCACTTTGTCTAAATGTAAACTATTCATTAGGGAGATTACAAGCAGTCAAATAATCCTCCTCATTCACACTTTTATTTTCCAATGCATCAGCAAGAGTATTGTCGTCCAAATATTTGTGCGTCATGATATATCTCATCTAAGAGAGTTTCTCCAAAAAAATTATCCCAATTTCCTATTATCTTCTATGATAGGTGAACCTATCTTGTTCTGACATCATAAACAATAGTCATGGAACAAAAAAAAGACTTTATTCTAGATTTATTATTGTGTATCCTTGACAACATAAATCAAACTAGACATCACAGCTTACATGGCTATAGTAAATCCACAATAACCATAATTAAAGTTAGTGAGATCTTCTAATGAGTACCTAAAGATGTAACTGTATCCTACTGGTCTGGGGTTCCCACCAAAGGGACCATTGAAATTTCATTATTTTCAACCATTGACTGGAGGGTACCAAAAAACCTCCATGATGAGGAATGGTGGAGGTTAATATCCAATTACCTTTAGGCATTGCAACACTATGAAATCCTTTATTGAGTTACCATAATAACACGATAGTTTCTTGTTGGTATTATGGATCTTGATCATTATTTGGGTATTGGATATATTAGCTTTTTATTTGGAATTCTAATAGAGTCCTCTATTCCACCTAGTCCATATATTGTGCACAAGAACAATGTAAGATACCTTGAAGAGAGTAACAACATATTTGGACATTTGAATATCAAACATAACATGCCAGAATTCCTTGTCTATGATTTCCCAAGGGAGATAGACATAATATAAGTAAGAATTATTTTCCATAAATGTGATGTAGAATAAAATTATAAGAATAGATGATCAAGATCATCATGATTTTTATGATAAATAGAACACCTTCAGTAAATATTGATTCCATCTTTTTGTATGTTGGCATTAATAGGTGATTTATTGGAATGTAATATCCAACAGACTATAAACCATGAAGATATAATATACTTCTTATTGAAATCACTGATCCATTTTTTAAGGGAGTATGGGAAAAGGACATATAGGAAGCTTTTTTGAGTCAATATATCCATTATGTGCTGGTTTGAAAATCATCAGGTATTCTTTTCTAATAATGTCATTAATGGAAACAAACTGTATAATTTCACTAGCATGTAGCTCTAGGATGGCCATATGATCCTTAATAGAGCTATTGAAGTCTAGATCTTGATTCATATAATTGATCCTGTCAATAATGGGATTTCCAATCCATTTAATGGTTCAAAATTTTTGAGAAGAGTTAACATTAACCAACAAATGAGAGTTATTAAAAATTTTCTATGATACTTTTTTGAGACTAGGACAGACTTAGGACTCTATGTAGCTATTATTTATTGAATTTAATTTATCCACAAACCTGAGTTTCACAAAATTCATGGAGTGTTTTTCATTGTTGAGAATCTTCCAAATGAATTTATCCTTCCACGAGTGATTGAATTTGGTGACATTCTTGATCTCAATTTCCCCAACGGTATAAGGAATACAACATTTATTCCATGAGTGAGTAATGATTTTCTTTTGAATATTCTGCGACACCAAGTGATGTTACTTATTAAAATGTTTTTAGATTTTAACACCATGTTGGTCCATGAGTATACTGCGAATTAAAAAAATATCTTAGATACAAAAACATGAATTACATGACATTATCTTATAGACAAAGATAATGATTTTCCCTTATAGAGAGAAATAGTTATTCAAACATCTATAATGATTTTATGGAAGTATGATAATGATGGACTACCCCAAATCATGGTGACACCAAGGTAGGTAAAATTTATGGATCCCTATCATATTCCCATGTCATTGATAATGATCATCTTCTTAGCTATTGGAATGTGTTTTCCAAAGTAAATGACGAAATTTTCATAACTATCATCCTGGCATGAAATTCCTTCATAGGGAAAGTGGTATTTTTTGAGTCTTTTGATATTACAATTATCTTCATTAGTATAGATAATAATTTTATCATTAAAAATCATAGAGGAAGGTGCAGAAATACCTTGAGATACCTGGATGGTTTTAATCTCTCCATTGATCTCCATGTGTAGAAGAATTCTATGGAGATAGTCTTCTGTGATGGAAAAAATAATAGTATAGTGGGAGTGACCTTGTATCACCCCTATTTAACGTTTAATGCATCCCATTAGAGATCCAATGATAAGTATAGAAATGAATTCATATGAAAGAAGAGATTTTATCTATTTGACAATCATAAAATTGAATCGAAAACTCCAAACAACACTAAAGATAAAGACCCAATCCATGGTATCATATGATTTCCTTATGTCAATATTTATTACAATGTTACATCCTCTTGTTTATTTCATTAGAAGATTAGAACATTATGAGTCTGTTATCAAACAGTGTTCTATATTTTTTCTTTGAAAAAATACAAATTGATTTTATGAAATGATTTTGTTAGAGACCCGGTCAAGTTTGTTGGTAGGAATTTTGGTGATCATATCTTGAATGATGTTGGTTGGTTTCATAGGTCTGAATTGACATATTTCACTATTATTCTCAATCTTTGGGATGAGGGAAATAAATTTTACATTGAACCCCTTGTGAAAAAACCAACTTTTAATAGGTGTTTGACAAGGTTTTAAACACCATGGTGGAGTTCTTATGAAAAATTTAGAAAAATTGGTTCATGAAACCATCAGGCTGAGGAGATCTATCATTCTTGAGAAAAAAATATCATATTTAATTTCAATGTGATGTGGAATTTTCTTGACGATCAATTTATCAGCTTCAAGGAAATGTTTTTGAATAATACCTTCCAAAATATTCACATTTCATAGTGTCCCACTAAAGAGGTTTTCAGAAAAAGAAACAATGTATTTTGAAAGGGGTGGACTTTAATTAAAAAATTGTTCTCTATATTTTAATGGGAACAGGGTATTACATTAGCTTTTCTCTAATTGGACAGAATTAATGAAATTAGTATTTTTATCTATGTCATTGAGACATATGGCTTTTAATATGTATTTTTTATCATAATTTCATTGAGTTTAATGTGACTCTCAAGCTTGGAGGTCATATCTACATCTTCATTCAGTCCATCAGAAAAACTTTTCTTGGTGTTGAACTCTATAATTTCATGACATGAAACTTCCAGTGCATCTATTTCCTCATCAAGGTGGCTGAAATTATTCCTACTAAAATATTTCATAATATATTTTAATTTTTTAATTTTGAATATACAACCAAGTGGGGTGCCAATGTTTTCCAACTCATCTAAGGTTTCTTACACAATTATGTAATAATCAGGTAATTCTATCCAGGAATTATTGAAATGGGAAGGGATTGGATTATTTTTGTTCGTTCCAAGAATGCTCACTAATATAGGATGTTTTTCAGATATTTTCCCTCGATAACACATGATAATGATCTAAAATAATGAAAAGATGAATCATTAAAAAAATCTATGTCAATCCTCATTAGTCTCAAACCATACAAATGTCTTATGTACCTTGTGTATTTATCCCCGTAGAGGATGACTTAAATCAGGTTGGAATCCACAACACATGTATTAAAATAATTTCTAGAGTTAGAGATAATTTTATACCCCATTTTATCTTCATAATTTTTTATGGTGTTAAAATATCCCATGATGAACCATGGTTCCAAAATTGAGCTTCAGAAGTCCACAATTTTAAACCAATGATGACACATTTTTTAATAAATATAAGAATTAGAGATGATAGTGTAGAAAATGTAGTTGTTTTTTTTTGAAGAGTAACAAAATAATACATTGATATCCTTCTTGGATAATGGAGGAAATTACCATCAAGAAATAAAAAAGAAGATATAGAAGGTCATGTGTTGAAGAGAGTTGAGTTTTTCTTAGGATTCGATATCCACTGGTAGTAATTCAGTTGTCGTCGCTAGGGATGAATTTTTTAGGACCCTCCATAAAAATAATTTTAAATTTATACTTACCTACAATTATTTATAATGAACAATTATTTTCATGTTTTTCTATGCCTTGACATTTCTGTAAAAGGACCCTTATTTTGACGGATTCTTTGGGGTTCTTTCCACCTTTTCTTTAACCAATGATTTATTGTTTACATCAGACATATATGGGTTTTTATTTGAATCTAGAACTAGTGGTATTTCAAGACTAGAATAATCTATAATATAAACATTAATATAATCATTATATTTGGAACTAAAAGCTTCTAGTGAGGAATTTGATGCCTATTTGGGAAAAGGATCATATTTTTGAAAGGGGACCAAATTTTCCGTCTTCATTAATCTCATTTGTGGCCATGGATGACTATTTTGATAAGTTTTGAGGAGCTTAGTAATTCTAAAATGTGGATCTAAGATCTTGATGTCATCATTTATAGGTTAGTAAAGAATATATTCATAATATTTCCTTTCATACAAGGTATTATCACAACGTGATTCTACTGATTCCCTTCTAATATACTAATGCACATGGAATATTCATGGGTTTGATGAATAAAGAATTTAGAAATTACCATGATAACTAATGGTAGTGTGCCTCAATGATATTATCATCTAATTCAAGAGAAGGGAAGAACACAAAGAACAAATAAGGCTTGTTTTGGTGATGTTATGGAATGAGAATTTTTACCCAATGTTTAGAAAGTGTGACTCTAGGATTAAGCAAGTCACATTCTTAAGACATGTTACCACAAGTGGGGGAAATTCAATTGACCCTTCAAAAACAATGGAAAATGACTTATGGGCTAGACCTTATAGTGTCACCATAATCCCCAGTTTTAAGGGCTTAGCAGGGTATTACCGATGTTTTGTGATAAATATCTCATGATTTTTTATCCCACTAACGATGTTAAAAAATTATAAATTTTTTTATGGGTAGATGAATGTGAGGAAAGATTCTAGGTGCCAAAAATAGGTCTATCACTACAGATGTAATCACATTACCAAAAAGTGTATAATGTTTTGTAATAAGAAGTTATTCATCAAATAATGACATGGTTTCTGTACTCTTGGAAATTGATAATGTGATAGCCTATGCCTTATGAAAATTGAAAAACCTTGAGAAAAACTATTAGATTCATGATCTGGATCTTGAAGCTATGATTTTTTCCTTGAATATTTGGATGCACTACATCTATGGTTAGAAGTGGGACATATATATCAATCATTAGAGCCTTAAAAATATATTCATATAGAAGAATCTCAACATGTGTTAAATGAGTTGGTTATAGCTAATAAAAGTGTACAATTTCTCTATTCACTATCATCCTCGTAAAGAGGAGAAGGTATTTGATGCTCTATATTGAAAATAACATGATACTCTATCCATGTGGAAGAATGAAATTATTTAATATTCAATGGATGGATTTAGAAATCATAATGATAAAGAATTCATTCAAACTCTCTAAAATTATTTCTCATCAATATATCTAAGAGAATATTAAAGAGGCTGAAAGGGATGACCTAGAGTTACAAAAGGGGGAGATTGCAGAAAAATAAGTGAAGCTATGAGAGTTTATTATTGATTATAGTGGTGTTATTTTCTTTAGAATGAGGATTTCTCTGCCTTCATCACCTTGGAAAAAGATATAGCATTTGAATAATTCACATAGATCAAATATCTATATCCATCTTGGGAGTACCAAGACGTACCATGATCTCTGGGAACACTTTTCTTGGGACAAAATGATGAAGTATAATTTTTAGTATATAAAAACATGATTGATATGTCAGGAAGTTAAATATTTGTTAGAAAAGTCCTAATAGATGATAATACCACTGCCTATACTGATGTGGAAATTGGAGAATGTCACTATGGACTTTTTCATGGGTCTCCCCAAGAAATTCGAATGATATACTGAAATATGGTAGTAGAGGACCAACTCACCAAAACTAACCACTATATCCATTTTTGGAAATTTCACTCACTTGAACAAAATTCAAAAATATATGTGATGGATGTGGTGATTATTCATGGATTTACACTCTTGATTATCCCAGATCATGATCCTCCATTCACATCTAAATTTTAGAGGATACTTAAAAATTCATTGAGTGTTGAAATTAATTTTAACACGACCTATCATCCCAAAACTGATAGCTAATCTAAAAGGACTATTTAGATGCTTAAAGATTCGATAAGAGCTTGATAATTGTAATTTATCGTTGGATGTGATCAGAATCTCCCATTGGTTGAGTTATTATATAACAGTAGCTTCCACTTGAGTATTCAAATGACTCTATATGAAGTTCTGTATGGGAAGTGATGTAGAACTCCAACCTTTTGAGATGATGTTGGGGAAAGAAGTCAACTTAAACTTAATCATATTCAAGATATGATAGAGAAGGATCATGATATCTAGAGACATATATAGGATTCTCATATTCTGAAAGAGAGCAATGTTGACTAACGTTTAAGGGTCATGGAGTTTGATGTTGGAGATAAAGTCTTCCTTCGAGTATTCCCATGAAAGAGACGCATGCATTTTGGAAATGGAGGGAATATAATCCAAAGGTAAATTTTTTCCTTCGAGATCTTTTATATCATAGGATTCTTGTCCTATTAGTATGAACATACATCAAATATGACTTATTTTCATGATGTGATCCACATATCACTCTTAAAGAAGTACATACTAGAATCCTCACATGTACTGAACTCAAAGGTGGTGCAGGTGGAAGATGATCTCTCAGATGAGGCTAATAAGAAAATTATTCTTGATGAGATATATAAGGTTATACAAAAAAAGACAAAAGACCCTAAAAAAGTGTTGTGGATGAACCGTATGTATGATGAAGTGACTCGGAATCTAGAAGAGGTGATGATGGAGAAGTACCCTTACCTGTTTACATAAAAAAATTTAAGGGTGAAATTTAAAAAGTGGTAGAATGTAATTATCCAAAAATTTATCAATGTAATTTCTCACATGGTATAATAATTTAATCTAATATAAATCACATAATATAACATAGATACAGTAATAAAATATTTATAATATAATAATTAATTTAATAATAATTATTTCTATATGTTACAAAACTAATATCAATTTAATAGTAAAATGACCTTAGGAATTTTAATATGAACAATAGGAATAGTAATGTGACAAATTAATTGTATCATTATACATGATATTATCAATAAAATATATGCATCTTTTAAATTTAATTATAGTATAGTTATATCATAGTCTATGTAAATAATTATTTTAAAAAAATTATTATTTAAGTGTTGGAATTTTTGTATGTCATAAATATTTACTAATAATTTATTGATTAAATTAATAATTTAAAAAAAATTATAAAATGTATTCATAAATTAATATTTTGATGACAATGATTTCGATATATTTTTATGAGACCTTAATTAATTTTTCAAAGTGATATAAAATTAATTATTATTTTAAAATTTGTATTTTTCAAGTAAATTATTATTTTAATTAAAAATATTACTCATATTTATAAAAAATATTGCAAAAATTGATTTAATTTTTTAATTGTACATGTTAAAAAATGGTTAGGGTGATTTTCTTTGTATTTTTTTGGAAATATTTTATTTTTTTGTGAATATTAAAATGTGATAATTTATAGTCTATATACATTACTTGTTAAGTACACTATTTATCATTTAATAACTAATTTAAGCACCACAATCTCGAATGTGCCTTCATGATATTAATATTTTTGGTGATAATTATCAAACTATTCATAATCATGTTCCAATATAATGACTTAATTAATATAATAATGAGAATACACCTGTCCCATCCAATATAAATACCACAGCTCACTACCACATTTCTTCACACCCTAAAGCTTTGAGAATTGTTCAAATTCTTTCTAAACCCCTTCAAAAAACCCTGTACCACGTATAAGAGCTCATTTTCTCATCAAAATACCCAAACTATTTCCTATTATGGTTCTTAAGGAGTATAAATCAAAGAGGTAGAATCCACTTCCTTTTTTAATTACGTTTTAATTTCCTTTCTATTCTTCTCTTCTCACCACCTTCAAATATCCAAATGGAATGATAAATCCCTAATTTTTTTATATAATATAATAAAACCATGATAAAGGAAGATCCATAATCAATATCCCTTCTCTCAATATCTCTATTTTATTATAAATATGAAAATTTTTGCCCAATATGTGCTGATTTACCAACATCGTGAGTGATGTGCTTTCATTTTCCATTAATTCCCTCAAGGATGACAATAAAAACATTATAATGGATGAAAATAATTTAATTAATATGTTAAAACACTATTTATGTTATGAAACTTACTTCTACACATAATACTACATTATAATAAAATGAGTTCTTTGTGATTGAAAAAATGCCAAAATTAACCTAAAATGATCATCATTGACTTATATCTAATGAATCATCATCATGAAATATAAAAAAATTGATTATAAGATAATTGTATCATCTTTATAATATTTTATAACATATAATAAAAATTCTGGAAATTTATCTTCATTTTACACGAACATGCATTCATGTATACAAGTGAACTAGTGGTGAAAATACGAAAACAAAAACCACCCATTGATGAAATTAAACTCTATAACTCATAAAAAATCCCATGAATGAACATAATAAAACAATAAGGAATAAAATTAACGTATACATGGTTTTTTATTGTTAATTAATTGATATAATTTGATTATATAGGGTATTAATGTGCATTTTGCATTTAGAGTTAAGGTAAAGGGAATTCTAAAACCCAACTCTATTTTTGTGTTTTTTCTCTTTCACTACATTTTCATTAAATATATTTCTTAAATATCATTTATTCATCATCCTATTACCTTTTTTAAGAAACAAATTCTTTCTAATTGATTTTACTAAAAACTTAATGTTTTATAAATGAATGGTTCTTTCAAAAAACACACCTTTTACTTCCCAGGATTGGATCCTCTTCACTTAAGGTTAATAATTCATATATGATGTTTATTATCCACCCATTCATTTGGGAAACCAAGTTTTATGAATATATGATTTTTGAAATTAAACCTCTTTCCTTTATGAAGGTTTTTTATGACTAATAATGATATACATTCTATGTGGCATGCATAATAATGTAGACGTTATGATGTGATGGGTGCACCTTGAATTAAATAGATTAATTGAAATAGTATGATGTGATGTGTACCCCCAGAATTATATATAACTCTAATTAATTAGTTTAAGTGATGTATATCCTGAGAAAAATTTAAATAATTTTTCCCATGATGATATATCTTTTTACAACTATGTATGGTTGTTGACCACTAAGACATGATGTTTAATATTTATACATTTCCACATTCCAATCCTGTTCATAATGCACCTTTTCATGATTATAATCATTACATTATTATTATTAAAACACCATGTTATTTTATCTAATTTTATTATCTATCATCTTATTGGGATTTCAGTTCACCCCTTTCTTAATGTATAACCTTAGGTGACTACGTATACTACAAAGAAATCAATAGCCAATAAAAAACAATATAAGTACAAATAAAATAAATGTTTATGTTTTTTTATAAAATTTTATGTATTCTCCATGTTTTCCCAACATACTAAACCATTGTATCCTAGTTTTTTAAATATTTTATGTTGTTTTTATTGAATATGATGTAATAAAAATTTATGAGAAGTAGGTTCTCAATATATATTATTTATCAATATTGTCCACCAAATTACACAATATATTTTAAGTTAATTTTATTATTTTATGATTTAAAAACCACCCACTCTTTTATTATCCATCTCATTGGTTGTGACATAATAATTATTACCATCACATAATCTTATTTAGGGATATATTTTTCTCAAATTACTTACGTATTGGAGAAAATTTCATTTTTTAAACTAATAAATAAACTAATATTTATCACAACCAATGTAAATTTCAATTTTTTGTTACGATAAATAGATATTTTCTAGTATTTGAATCCTCTAATACCACTAAATTTAAATGGAAATTAATTTGGTGATTCGAAGGATGCAATGTATGTGTTTTTTATTAATATCGGTTTTGATTACTAGAATATCTTAGATACATCATATATATTTTACATAAGTGGAGAATTATCATTATTATGGTAATAAGGACAATAAATATATTTTGAATTAAAAAATTTTCATTATATTTAACTCTTTTTATAAATTATTTAATCATATATCAATTTATAAAATATAATTTGATAATTATATAATACTAAATGTCACTCATCATGGCATAAAAAATTAAAAACAACTAGGATTGGTATAAATGGTGAAGAAATTATAAAAATATAAATGTTTAAACAGAAATGTTTAAAGGAGGGGTACAACATATTTACTAAGATAGATAGTAACATGAGTACCCTTAATGATACCACTAAGAAAAATGTTTTGATAGAAATAATTCATCATGCTCTACCTAATAAGTGACATTCCAAAAATATATATTATGGAGAAAAAAATATCTTCTTATCATTACATGGATTATCTTATTAGAACATAACTAAAATACATTCTTAATTGGAATAATATTGATAATGAATTTAATATAATGGGAAGAGAATTGATTTTAAAAAAGTTAATTGTATCTTTTTATTATTGTATAGCTTCTTCATGTAGAGGTAATGGTGGTGCTTTAAGTCATGCTTAGTTATTTATAAAATGATTATTGATGAAAAAAATATGTTTTATGAAATAGTGGAATATAAGGTAAATAATGAATATTAAAAAAATGAATTAATGTTATACCAAATTTTGATGTTATATATATGAATGCAAGAGTATGGGTTATAAAAAAATATATTATTAATACATAATAAATAAAGAAGAAAATTTAATTAAATAGAATAAAATGAAAAAAATAAAAATTATAAAATGAAGAAAAATAAGAAAAGGATAAAAATGAATAAAGCCTTTTTTGTAGGATGGAGAAATATATAACATTCTGATTCATGTACAGAATCTATATGTGAGAATGGAAATAAAATTTATTGGTTTATGGAATATATGAGAAATTTTAGTTGTTGAAATTATTATTGAAAATAAAATTCTGCTGATGATTATGTTTATTAAAATCCAGTTGTTGTGGAATGAAATTAAATTTTTTATATGTACCTTAATGAAATTTAAAATCTATAAAGTATGAATACAAAGATGAGTAAGGGTCACAAGAAGGTTATTAAATAATATTAGAATGTCATTTTAAAAAATGAAAATTTTACGTATTCAAATTTAAATATTGATGATTAGGTGAAACATAAATTAAATGATATAATGGGTAACATGACTAATATAGAGGAAGAAACAAAAGATTAGGAAAACATTATTTTATGAATAATGAGAAAATATATGATGATATAGATACAATAAAAAAAAGATTTAAAATATTAAGGATTCCATAGAATGTTTGAAAAAACCATTTTATTATTTTAATTATTGAAAAAACTTTAATGATTAAATAATTACAAATAATCATAATATAATAACAAAGATAAAAGGGAATTGTGTTGGATAAAATTGGAAATTCTAAAATATATATAAGAATCGCTTCGTTAATAATAAAAGTGAACGTATTTCTTATATTAAATATTCAACGTATGGATTATGTTTTCATTATGTAAGTGGTCTTACATTATTGAATATTCTATATATTTGTCATAAGAATGAATATATTTCCAATTATTTTTTCATTGAAAAACTATCATACCCTTCTATAGAATGGGTTCTTGTTGGATCTTTTTTTGAATCTAAGTGGTCGTATGGTGGATTATATTCCAGGGTAATATTGTTTTATTATGTCCAAATTAGATAACCATTTTTATTTTACATTATCTCATATATTCATGATTTTATAAATCCATCTCTTTTATATATTATTTTTTCCAAAAAATATAATATAATAAATTTAATAATCATCTCATTTTAGTATCAAAAGGTTTAATATCATGGGATAATTAGGTCCAAAAAACATAATCCTACATTAAAAAATAAAAAATATATATAATTATTTTTATAAGTAATCATATTTTATTTAATGTTCTTCTATTTAAATGTTTTCACATGGGAATATACATGAAATAATGAGTGAGGAAAATGACAAAAAAGAGAAGGATTATAAGGCATAATACTATACAGTACATGGGAGAACATAATAATAATAATCATATCATTATAAAAGGATAGTCATAGAAAATATAATAGAATTATATTAAAATGTAAAGGAATATTGAAAATAAAAAACAATGAATCATCATAACAGTTTTTTCAAATCCAACAAATATTTTTCTAACAATGTAAAAAAAATTCCTACAGTTCATTTGTGTACCAATCATCATTTAATAAGTCATGTTCAAAATAAGAATTACATTCATCCATAATTAATATAATATCATGAGATATATCACATTACGGAATGATTTTTAGGGATATATAATTCAGGTCCACATACCACATGATAATATTCTCATAGTTATTTAATTCATAAGGAATATACTCATATAATAATTGTATACATGAAATAAATTCATGAAAAAATGGGTTTCATAATGATTTTGACAAGAATATTTCAATAAAAAATCATTGATGTACCCAGAAGAAAAAATAATTATTTGACATTTAATATTGGTTTAAATAGATTATGGCTCATGGGGAGAAGAGGAAACAACCTAAGAGGATTTATTAGGTTCTTCTAGAAAATTAAGTTCATTGAAAAATTAACATGAATGGAATTAGAATATTATCAATGAATTAAAAGCATAAAAATCCTTTTTGAAACAATGGTGAATAATTAATAGAGTAATATATAATGGGATTTGAGTAATTGTGTTTAAGATAATGTGGAATAGTGGTGAATCCATAATGTAAAATGTTGGGATCAAGATTCCCCTTACATTAAAGGACATCTTTTTCATTTATTTATCACCTCCAAAATAAGTTTTTTTTAATACAATAGAATTTATATTAATATTATTATCTTTTTTCATTATATATTTTCATGAATTTTTATAATTTTATTACCACTATTTAGTCTTAAATAAAGGTGGCTTGAATACATGTTTTCTATTATAATTTTCCATTTCATTTTGGTTTTATGATGATTATGGAAGTTGTTATTGAATGAGACAACAACACTATAAGTGAAGTTAATTTATTTCAATTTCATTCTATGTGTTTATATGTTGACATGGCCATGATTCACTAAATATAAATTTTATTGTTTAATATATTTTTCATCTTAGAGGTTTTACTAACAATTTGAACTTGAATACTTTATTTAGTTTATTGATTATCTATTCATTAAAATAAATTAAATAATTTAAAATATTATTATGAAAATAACATTTTACGATAAATTTTTTCCACAAACATATCTGAAGATAGTTTGGAAAAATAAAAAGTGTCATCCATTGAGGCATTAGTCTTCACATAACATGGGTGATGTTTTCATTTCTTAATGAATGAGTGGTATATAGATTGTGAGTATTTCTTTAACATAATTTAATTTAAATATAATTATTATACATATTTAAATTTTTAAATATAAATGGAATATATATAGGGGAGGTTTAAGAATAAAATATTACAATAGCTTGTTTAAGAACATTATCACTTCCATTATAAATAATCCCTTATTCTAAAAATTAAGGCATTTTGGATTGGACTTTTGGTCAGATTCAAACTAACATGACAATGGAAAGAGGTTTGAGGAGATATTTGGGTAGAATTTGGATGATCTAAAAGGATCATGGGGTTTGTAAATGAGTGATAGAGAAGGTATCCTTTTATAGGTGAATGTGGTGTCAGTTTTTAAATAAATATGAATATAAACTCATATATAATTATAAAGAAAAATGGATAACAAAAATGTAATTAATGTGGAAAATATTTTTAACATCCCTGAAATCCATCATACATTTATTTAATAATGTGGTTCTGTGATATTTAGTGGCTTACCTCTAGGATAAACATTCTTACCTCATATTTACCTTTAATGTGGTGAATAATTAATTTACATTTGTAAACGTTATAAACTAATTGTGATTATCAAAATTCCATGTATTTGATAAAGTTTATGCAATTTATTTTCTTAAAGTTGTAAATTGTAACCAAAGAATACTCAATAAATTGAATATTTTTAATATTCTATAAAAAATAGTAATTTAGAAAATGAAAATAAAATCAATATAAGATAAATCCGTCGTCTGGATTTGAAAAATTGATTTCATTTTATAAAAATTAGATTTCCTAGATTTGACAATTTTATTTTTAATTATATATATATATATATATAAATTCCCATTTTTCAATATTTTTCAATTTCCTCAACTTTTGAAAAATTACATAGAATTACATATAAATATATTAAAATTTATATTAAAATATATTCATCAATTTTATGAAAATAAACATTTATTTTATTATTATTGATTAATCATGTAATGTATTTTAATAAAAATAAAATACAATTGTTTTTCTAAAAAAGTATCATTTTTCTTTTCTTATATTTAAATTTTGTTTTTCTGTTATAATAACATTTATTGAATTATATTATGATAAAAAATAAAATATTTTAGTGTAGTTATTTTTATTCTATATTACTTTATATATAACATATGTTAACTCTAAATATATATTCTATTTATAAAATATTGGTTCAATACACTCTCTTGCCTTTTGAAATTTTATCCTATATATTTTAACATATATATTCCATTAAGAATTAATTAGTGTAATTATGATTACTTTTATCCTTATCTACACATTTTCCTAATTTATACTTATAGTTCTGCCAATATACATTGATAATGTGGGTTGCCTAGTTTTACTGATCATTATCTATATAGTCAGATATTTTCACTATCTTCTCCTCACAAGAGAGATCCTACTCTTAATGTACAACCAATAAGTAAAGTACATATGAGTTTCCAAGTATATACTTCCTCAAAAGAAATATATGGAACATAAAATGTATTTAATATATTTTTATGTTATAGCCTATTTTAAATATCTTCAATGCAATCAACGATCTCAAAAGGTACAATGAACCAATGGTAATCTATCCCTTCATTTTAAAACTCGCAACTCCCTTACTGGCACATATTGGAAGGAAATCTTTTCTTCAAAATTTTAACCTCAACTCCATTAATTTTTTTTGAATATAGATATTCAATTTAATTTGAGCGTCTATAAAGTGTTTTTTGATGGATTTAACCATATATATCATCTTCTTTACATGATCAGATCTAGGAAGATTTTGTTCATCGGGCTTATCCAATCATATAAGTGTTCAACATTACTTCATTTATAGAGCCTCATATGTTTCCACATGAATACATTCTTGGAATATAATTTTATGTGGTAAATCTTCCAATATATGATATTTATTATGTAAAATTTTAAATTCCATTATATAATCACACAGAAGTCCTTTTGAAGTATGAATTGTTCTTTTAGATAATCCATCTATTTTGGGTGATGTACCACAACAAAGATAAGATCAATATTCTGTAAATATTTATGATTCCTCCTATACATATAGGTGAACCTCATATATTGATTAAATTTTATTTAAAGGGTTTCCCCTGGTAGCCACACCACTTCTACTACATATATCCTGGATATTTGTTCAAGAGAGATGTATTCAAAAATACAAATAAAATGAGTAGAAATAGTGATTCAATCCACCAAAACCTATATCATGTTGACTTATTGGGATGTCCTTAGAATACCCATGAGAAATTTCAGTTTGATACTCTACCATTTCAATGATAGTCGAGTAATGGTTTCATCATCTCTTTGAACCTCTTATGTAATAATCTAACTTGTTAACATAATTTGCACTTTTTTTATACATATAAATTTTATTCTTCATGTTATCCAACTAGGGATTATCTCAATGATCATGGTACATTTTCTACTTCAATGATGGTTGGAAAAATTTGAGTTTTGTGAATCATCCAATTGATATTTCTATTTCATTATGTATGATGGAACATAAATTCTAGTAATAAACCAAATAAATACTCCTTTGTCGATATTTTATTGGTGATAATATATTCCTTTACCACATCCATATTCTTTTCATGTGGAAAATTATCCATTTCTTCCAACAAGAAATACACTTGGATATAAAATTTTGAAATAAATTTTATATGGAAACATTTTTTTATACATTTATGGTTTTTAGAATCTATCATTTATACATCCAACATGAATGGGATTAAAATACCATCATTTTATATTGAGTATTATGATCTTTTTTCTATGAGCACCAATTATATTATTCACCTTTCAATTATGATAGTTAATTGATAAATCATAGAATTTAATAATCTCCCACCATCTTAAATTGTGTTTGTTTAAATCCATCTATTTGAATATATACATTAATCACTGATGATCAATATCTAAGATACACTTTTCTATATAAAGGTAGTTTTTCTAAATCATCATAGACAGGATAAATTCATTTTAGTCTTGATCATGTGGTGGATAATATTTTCCTTAATTATAAATTTTGGTGATGCATAGACAATCACATTACAATTTTTCATGTTTATACATTCCAATAATTTATTGATTAGTCACTAAATATTAAAATGGGTCATTCACTTGAGGGGGTGATTGTAGGTGCACTTATTATCATATTCTTAATATATTTAAATATTTCCAAACATTTATCTATATATATTTACTTTTCCTTATTCCATGTTTTATTATTTTATTGTTATAGACAATAAATAAATGTTTACCACAATGCATCTATAATATGCTAGTAATATATGAAAAAAATACATCTATATGACACTAGGTTGTCTAGAATATTGGAAAAACAACATTATCTTAAAAGGGTCGTGTAGGATTCTTTCACATATGATCACATTCCAGATGAAAGTGACTTACATTAACTAATATTCAAATTTTTTAAATTTTGAATAGAACTTATGCTTCCCAATGTTTTTCAATGCTCAAAATTTATTTTTATTCACATGTAGTATATTTGAATATATTCAAAAAATACCACCTAGAATTTATCGAGCTAGTCTAACAATGATATACTCACCATATCCATGATAAAAATGGGACATTATATAGTCTAAATTGCATCACCATGAACTCATAATGTTAATATCTAGAATGTAATTCTATCCTTTAGATATCATCTCACTTTACCATTATCTAATGATATCTAGAACAAATATATATATCTAAAAAGTACATAAACCCTTCAAGTTGGTCAAAAATATCATCAATCCTTGCTTTGGGATACTTGTTATTTAAATTTATGTTGTTATGCTTTTAGTAGTCAATGCAATCCCACATTTATCCATCTGTCTTATTGATAAAATTTACTATTACACCTCATGGTGGTACACTATAGAATGTGAAACCATTTTCCAAATTATTTTAATGTTTCATTTTTAAATCCTCCAACTATGTTGAGGGCATCCTGTATATGATATTGTATATTTGAGTTTCTATTAGTATAATCTTTAATAATAAATTAACTTCAAGAATGTGGGTGGCCAAACACAATCCTTAGTAAATACATCATTATATACCCCAATAATGGGGATGTTTTAAGGGTTGTCCCTTTTAACTAACACAACCATTTGACCATTATATTATTTTTCATTTGGTATGAATATCCGCACAATGAAGGATTTTACAATGTAGATTTATTATCTTCTTTATAAATATAAGAGAATAGGATTATTTATAATTTGGAATGATATTTAAAATTAAATACAATACATATGATATCTATATAATTATTTTTAATCAATTCCCTGTATAATATATAATTACACCATTTGGAGGATAATTATATTTATTATAAGAATATTACCAAATTTATTATCTGGGGAAAAGAATAATACATGGGTTGCAATGATTTAACCAATTAGTGTTATCATTGACCACTATGTATTTTAATTTCAAGGAAGTGATTCAAGAGTTCTAGAAAACTTTTATCATATGATGTAATTCATCTAGATGGAATTAAATAAAACCAATTTAATTTTTGATTGAATAGAATGTGTACATTATATGGATCCATTTTCAGGATCCTCAAAAATGGTGGTCATGGATTTTTTTCCGTATCCCCCTTAGTTTAGGTGTTTTCTATTAGGACCAAACATATATGGGCTAAGAACCAATTAATCTATACCCACTTGGTTCACTTATAATGCCTTAGTGTCCCTCCCATAACTCTATGTGTTATAACCCTATTGGGACACATATCATTACAATTACTACTCCCATATTCTACCATTTGTTATTTTAGTGAAATTTTTATTCACCCACACACACCATGAGAAAAATCACAGAGGTCATTCATCCTACCACAACACCCAAACAAAACAATATTACATGTGTAGAACACCATAGGTAAGATCCCATAAAGAAAGATATAACTTTTGGATTTTACATTAACATTTAGCCATTAATGTCACGACCTATCCCCCGAGGCACGTATCGTGACTACCCCAAGCCCGCCTTCCATAGGCCAGGGGCTGGAGACTAGACCCAAAGGTGTAAATACCTAAACAGGGAAGGCATTACCTTTAAAAACTAGAACACAAACAATAGAGTATGCAAATAGAAGTAAAACACTAAGTAAAACTGTACACAAAAGAGAGTGCAGGAAGAAAAGGGGGACTTAAATACATGACCAATAGTAAAGTACAAGGAAATGGAAAAGAACAATTACAACTGAAATAAGAAATGAAAAGTAGCTACAGGGTCCTCATCCATGGTTCCTACATGAATGGTAGCTACAGATGGCCTCCTCAGCACTCCATGTCTGTCCATCCACTCTATGTACCATCATGGAGAGTGGTCCAACTTCGGGTACTTTTCTGTCCTGCTTCTCTCTTCCTCAGTCAACACTGTCTATCATATGTAGCCTATACAATGAGGTGCGGGAATACCTGTGTAGGGGTGAGTATAAGGATACTCTGTAAGGACCCTGAGACCCTCAAGGTCTCAATAAATCCAACAAGTATAAACCACAAATAATGGATTCAATGGATAACCATTAATTAGGTATATGCCCATATATATACCTAAGTTATCCAGTAACCCATATCAATCATGAGTGAAAATCAAAAGTAAATGACTCAGCTCAAACCAGTATTTATATTCTTAGGGGGTAGTATGGAGTAACCACCCAAGTCACACTGTCCGAACCTCGACAGATGGTGTACTCCTCCTCTATTGAGTACATTGGGCTTGTCGCGTCACATAGAGGCGCTTCCCACTATCGTCACTGTTGTGGTACTCCTCTTTCCGAGTATCGTGGATCTGTTATGCTCCCATAGAGGCGCTCCCCACTATGGGTCTGCCGCGATCACACAGAGGCACTCCCCCTCGTAGCCTACTGAGATACTCCTCCTGTTGAGTACCATGGGACTGCTACGTCACACATCGGTTCTCTCCACTATTGGTTTTCTGCGTCACAAAGATGCACTCTCCAATAGGCTAGTCAAAACACTCTTCGTAGAAAGGTCAGCAGTCGTCATGTCTTTTCCAGCTATTAGGTCTACGTACATCACTCGCTCATATCAGAGAGGATCTGCTACGTGAGCTACAAGACGATTATGAAAATATCAGGAAGCCCAAAGTAGAAGTATCTCAAAGGTCCTCCTTTTCATAGGGGTCTCAACGCAACAGACAACGCGTCAATCTGACACTCGGTCTATGAGTTATTGGCATTTCTGTTCCAAGTGCCTAGATGGATTATAGGATCAAACCAACCCGACCATACCCCATATTTTCCTAAACCTACACTAGGGTATTCTAACAGAACCATCTCTCTCTAATATTTCCATCACCACAGATAGTTCATCGGTCTGACATTCGTAGCCCATGTTATGGGTGAAAGAATGTATTTGGGTCAAACGGGTTCAGACTAGGGTCCGACACGATCCACGGGTCTAACCCGGCCCGAGGGGACATCCCAGCTAGAGGGCAGACCAGACCGTGAAGGAAGCTTAACCTACGTTGGGTCCGACCTGGCGGCCTGCGCTGGGTGGCCCGACCTGCGTTGGGGGGCCTATCCCGCGCTGGGCGACCCGACCCGCGCCGGGTTTCTCGGTGGCCTGGCGACCAACGGGGGGTCTGCCTCAACTGCATCCAGGGGGAACCACGCGCCCCCTACTTCCTGAATGGCTTTTCCACTCGGGTGTGACCTGAAACCAGCTGCAGGTGGGGTCGGTCTAGATCACATGGGACCCACTGGCTCTCACTCTTCCCAGTTGGCCGAGCGACCAGCCGCTCCTGCTGCACCGCTGCAGCCAGCCCTAGCCGCAGCTCACATCCTCTGTATGGAGCGACGCTGCCACGCCCTTCCACCGTGGCATAGCCTAGCCATAGCCCTCCTTCTCCGCGTGGCTCAATGGTTCCGCGCCCCATTCCGCCGCGGCCGGCTCGAGCCGTAGCTTTCCGTTCACATAGCATGGCGCGGTCGCGCCATTTTGGAAACCCGGTTTCCTTCACCATTGTTTTTCTTCACGACTGGCCCGACACCGGTCACGTTGCTCGACCTCTATATGTTGGCCACGATTTGATCTCCTGGAGGTATTGTTGAAGCGCCTCCATCATCATCAAGGGAAGAAAATCATAGAGGAGGGGTTGGGCCATGTTCATGCGGCCCACACCGTCCATGTTATGATGATAACAATTAGTAAACAAGGAACAATATTTGGATGATGAATAATGGGAAAAATAATCAAACATAAATCCCCTACCTTGTATTGTTGTTCGATGATGATGTTGCGGAATGAGAACATAGTTTCATCATTCACCGCATTCGTCGTGCATTCCAAAATCAAGCTCGTGCGTCAAAAAGTGGTTGGGGTAAATGACTGAGGACGAAGTGTCACTGGCGTCCTTCATGTTCTTCGTTGGGAGGAACAGATCTTCGGTGAAAGCTTTTCTCCCTTCTCCAAAACTCCACCAAAATAAATATGCCCCAAAAAATGATATTTTATCGTTTAATATTTTTTGGAAAAATAGTTTCAAAAAGGAGAAATTAAATGAGAAAACCCATTTAATTAGGTAATGTTAGCTCAAATTAAATCTAGGGGAGGTGGAGAGGTTTCTCCACTTAAATGGGGGTTCCAAGGGGTTACCAGTCCGGGTGGTCCCCACCTTAATTATCCTCCCAAGGGAGGTTATGCTCGGGTTGGCCCCACCACCATAACCTCCCATGGGAGGTTAAGGTGTGGTGGCCCCACCACCAACCTCTTCTTGAATATTTTAACCACCACAATAAATAAAACAATACACTTTATTTTTATTCAATTAAAAACCCAAAAACTAACTTCCATTCTCGAAAAACTGCCCTCAATGTGGAAGTCTTCTTAAGCAAAAACCAGCCATGCGAGTTCAACGGTGACCTCATATTTCAATTCCGAGCACCAGATCAAAAGTTATAAAAACTATCTCACAAATTTACTAAACGAACCTAAATTAAACATCATAAATTGATTTTGGGCTCACCTGGCCTCAGAATCAGGTGCTGTATATTTTTACGGACTGGTAAAATTACAATGTATTTAAGAAAAAAATTCACAGAAATTCTGGGTCTTTACAATCTCCCCACCTTAGGGATTTATGTCCTCATAAGCTACAACTCGAACTAAGGGAACAAATCAGAGTACTGAGCACGCATATGAACCTCCTGCTCACATGTGCTCTCCTGGAGCTTCACGTGCTGCCAGTGAATTTGCAACAGAGTTATCGACCATCTATGCAGTACCCACTCCTGTCGATCCTCAATCTCCACTGGGACCTCTATAAATGTTGCCCCGTCTCCTATTTCTATCTCTCCATGGTCGATGATGTGTGAAGGGTCATGCACGTATCTTCTCTGCTTAGATACACGGAAGATGTCATTCACCTGGTCCAACTGAGTTGGAAAAGCTAAGCAGTATGCCAGCTCGCCTACATTTCTAAGGACCTGGAAAGGTCTGATAAATCACGGAGACAACTTGCAGCCTAGGCCAAATCTGTATAGACCTCATAAAGGTGAGACCCATAGAAATACATGGTTTCTATGCTCGAACTACAGAGGTCTCCATATCCTGTCAACATATGACTTTTTCCTGCTCAATGTAGTCTTCATCTGCACTTGGATGATCTGCACCTTCTCCGTGGTAGCTCGTACCATCTTAGGTCCCACTAGTGCTGACTCCCCTTGGTCTATCCAGCATAGGGGCGATCTGAAAGGTGGACCATAAAATGCCTCAAATGGTGCCATACCGATGGTGGAGTGATAGCTGTTGTTGTAGGAAAACTCTACCAAAGGTATGTGATCCTCCCAGCTGCGACCAAAGACAAGGACACAAGCATAGAGCATGTTCGAGAGGGTCTGAATGTTCTTCTCAGTCTAACCATTCATCTGAGGATTGAAGGTTGTGCGCAAGTTAAGCTGCATCTAGAAAGCATCCTGCAAAGCCTTCCATAGCCTAGATGTAAACTATGAATCACAGTCAGAGACAATAGAGGAATGTACTCCTTGTAAACGCACAATATACTGCACATAGAGGTGCCCCATTATCTCTATTGATCCCTTCTCTCTAATCGATAGGAAGTGGGAAGACTTGGTGAGTCGGACAACAATCACCCGATTCGAGTCGTGACTCCTTGATGTACATGGAAGACCCATCACGAAGTCCATTGATATCACATCCCGCTTCCACTCAAGGACCTCTACGGGATGAACCAAGCCTGTTGGTACCTAGTTATTTGCCTTCACTTGCTGACAAGTGAGACATATGAGATGAACTCTGCTACTACATTCTTCATACATGGCCACTAGTTCTCTTATCAAAGGTCATGGTACATCTTCACCACTCCTTGAGGTAATGAAAGAGTGGATGTGTGGAACTCCCTCAACAATTCCTCCTGAAGTGGAACTGGTACCATATTATGTCTTATGAAGAGGATGACGTGCTCCCCAACTTTAGAAAATCCATCAGGTTTCTGCCCTATGGATATCTGAGAACGTCATGTCTCGTAGTCAGCATCCCCATGTTGTGCTTCCCTGACTCTCTGAAGGAGCTGGGAGTGACTGTAATGTACTGTAGAAAGGCTGCTCCATCTCTATCCACAATGGATATCTGCAAAGCAGTCAGTTTCACTATCGCCTCTCCTAGTAGTTGTATACTCTTCCCCCTATTGAGCGCATCTGAAACAACCTTCCCCTTTCTAGGAGTATAGACTATCTCGAAGTCATAGTCCTGGAGGAACTCGAGCCATCACCGCGATCTCAGGTTCAGGTCCTTATGAGAGAATATATACATGAGACTCTTGTGATCATAGTACATGGTAAAATTATCTCCCATTAGATTGTGCCACCACATATTCAAGGCGAATACTACTAAAGCTACCTCTAGGTGATGGGTAGTATAGTTCTTCTCATTTTTTATCAGCTATTGAGAACCATATGTGATCACTGCTTGCTCTAGCATCAGAAAACACCCAATTCTGGTCTCTGATGTGTCGCAGCAAACTACATACCCTATGCATTCCTCTGGAATTCTCATTATGGGGGCACTAGTCAACCTCTGCCTTAGCTCCCGAAAGCTCTGATGGCATCTCTCTGACCACATGAAGGTTTGCCCCTTTTTTTTCAAGGCTGATAGTGGTGATACAACACTAGAGAATTCTAGAAGAATCTCCAGTAATACCCAGCCAATCCCAAGAAACTCCGTACCTCTGTCACACTCTTGGTTGGATGCCAAGAAAGTACCACCTCGATATTATCTAGATCCACTGCAACTCCAGCATCTGAGATGACATGTCCCAAGAAGTGAACCTCTCAAATCCAAAACTGGCACTTCGATTTCTTACCATAATTCTGGTGCTCTTAGAGTGTGTTTAGTAGTACCTACAAATCGTAGGAATGCTCCTACTCAGTATTTGATAAGATCAAAATGTCGTTGATAAAGACCACGACAAAGCGATTGATTTAAGCCTGGAAGATGATGTTCATGAGACACATTAACACTACTGGAGCATTGGTTACGCTGAAGGGCTTAGCCAAGAATTCGTAGTGGCCATATCAACACCTAAAGGTCTTATTTCACACATCCTCATCTCGATCTCTTCATGGGAGAAAGCCTTATCTGATTTCTATCTTTGAGAACCACCGTGCTTCCTTCAGCTGGTCATAGAGGTCATCATTCTTCAAGAGTGGGTACTTGTTCATTATGGTCACCTATTTCAGGTGACGATAGTCAACACAATGCCTTTATCTCCCACCCATCTTCTTGGCGAACAGAATCAAGGATGCCAAGGGAGAAACATAGGGCTAGATGTATCCCTTTCCATAAAATTCCTCTAGTTTTACCTGAAGCTCACGAAACTTAGCCAGAGCCATCCAATATGCTGGAGTAGATATCGGTGTCATCTCGGGGTACATGTCAATGTATAAGTCCACATCTCTATGAAGAGGTAGTCCTAGAACATTGTCAGGGAATACATATGCGTACTGGTCCACCACTACAAGATTTGTTGGACTCTACACATCGACTGCTCTGTGGGTAAGGCAAGTAAACTGGTGATTGATCGGCAACACCATCCTCCGAGTAAGTACGTCCTGTGTTTCAAAGGTTACCTTTTTTTTGGTGATGGTGAATCCAGTCCCCTCTGTGCAGAAATGCCGCACATTTCGCCTAATACAGTCAATCTGAGCATGGACTGTAGATAACCAATCCATACCAAAGATGACGACGTAAGGCCTCGATGCTGCTACTCGAAGATCCTAGCCAAAGATCTCTCCTCCTAGACTAAGCTCGCACTACCGTCACCAGTGCGTAATCGTCGAATCATATCCTATAGAAGTCTCTAGCCATATGGATCGACCTAATAGATCCATCGGAATCTACGAGCTCCGAACGATTGCAGTGTCAATAAAAGAGTTAGTGGAACCTGTGTCTATATGATCTGCAACTATGGTGGAGTAGACACATATCATACCTTGAATCATCTCTGGAGCACCGTGATCGTAATCCTCAGCTGAATGAAGTTCAGCTCTCCCCTGTCCACCTGCACCCTGTGGTCAGGGTGGACCTCCTAGTGGTGGTGGTGGTAACACCTCATAACATCATCCCCCACCAGCTGCACGACCAGCACCTTTGCCACATCCGCCTGCTCCATGTGGACCGCCTCGATCAATCTTTTGCCTCTATCTAGGAGGTCCCTCAACTTTCTATTGATCTTATGAATGGAATTTCGGACAGTCACGAGACATGTGACCCAGGCCGCCTCATCAGTAACACTATGTTCCCATGGCATATATGTCACCGCCCCGGGTTCCCCACACATATTATCCTAAGTCATGCGGTCGTCCACCAATGGGCCTGGTCCTCAAGGACCTCTATGTCATCTGTCTACTTACAGCTGTAAAAGACTCTGCTGCATGTCGACAAGTAGTGGGTCTCGCTACTAGTGACTGGTCATCCAGAAAACTCTAGACTAGGAAGGCACTCTCTAACACCCTCGTCTGCGTTAGGATGCTGAGAGAGATCATCTAAGCCTTGATCTATCACCTGAGCCCCATATCGAAGGTCCGGGCCATGATGAATGGGTCCCGTATCATATCTGTGGAGTATCATGAGAGGTCTGTGAATCTCGATAAGTACTGAGCTATCATCACGCTACCCTACGGTAGATGGATTAGCTCCTGTTTCGGCCCCACTCGTAGAGTCACTGGAACAAATTCATCCTAGAACAAGCTCTCGAAGTCTTCCTAGAGGAGCATAGCCTTGTCATGCACTTGGAGAAATAGGCTCCACCATATGCCTGCAGCTACCTGATGTAGGTTGGTAGAAAGGATCACCATGTATTCTGCTGGTGTCCCTACTAGTCTGAAGACTCTCACCACAACCTCCATCCAATCGTCAACCACCAGTGGGTCCATCTCTCCCTAGAACCTGGGTGGCTTCTAGTGCTGGAAGTCATGAAATGCGCTCATGTAGTGTGAATCGTCTACTGCTGGGGCTGGTGTCAACAGTGGCACAATGAGAAGAGGTACTGCTAGTACCTTTACTGGTAAATGGACCTGCAGTCAGGCCTCATTGCTCTGTCGGATGTCCAAACGTATGACTCTTCGGGCTTTATGGGGAGGCATCCCAAAAGAAAAATATCTGACACAATCAAAAGATTATACCTGGTGAGCTGACCCGGTTGAGCTAACCTAAGAAAATTTTTAAAGACATGCATGTAATCAGTGTTTTCATGAACTAAGTTAGAAATAAGTAGTTAGGGTCATGGTGTATGGATACGTCAGCCACCCGCACAAACATTGTACTCCCTAAACTAAAAACCAAACTTAGTACCCATAACACTATTTCTTCACAGAAAAGAATGATCAGAATCATAAGTTTTGCAGTTTAAATAACTCCATTGATACCAAGTTTTCACAACCAGTCCCTCAGGGCCCGTATTGTGACTACCCCAAACCCTCCTTCTATAGAACAGGGGCTGACGACTAGCACCAAAGGGGAAAATCTTCAAACTGGGTAGGAATTGCCTTTATAAACTGAAACACACACAATAGCGTACGCAACTGAAAGTAAAGAAATAATTAAACTATATATAAAAGAGTGTGATAGAAGTTATGGGGGATGGAAATACAAGCCCAATAGTAATGTACAAGGGAACAAAAAATTACAAGTACAAATGAAAGAAGAAAATAAAAGCAGCTACTGGGTCATCCTTCAGGTTTCCTACCTGAAGTGCACGAACATATGGCCTCCTCAGCACTCCACATCTATCCACCCACTCAATTTATAATCACGCTGATTGGTCTACCTCCAGGTACAGTCCAGTCCTACTACAATCTTCCTCAGTCAGTACTGTCTGTCTTCTGCAACCAACACAATGAGGTGCGAGCATAGCCCGTGCAGGGGTGCGTATAACGATACTCAATAGAGACCCTGTGTCCCTCAAGGTCTCGCTATATCCAACAAAGATAACCCAAAAAGAATGGATTCAATGTATAACCATTACATAAGTATATGACCATTAATATACCGAAGTTATCTATTAACCCATCTCAATCATGAGGAAAACTCAATAGTCAATGAGTCATCTCAAATCAGAATTTTTATTCTTAGGGGGTAGTATCGAGTAACAAACCCAATCACACTATCGGAGCCTCAGATGATGGTTTAATCCTCCACTATCAAGTATAGTGGGCCAACCGTGTCACACAGAGGCACTTTCCATTATCCTAGATTGTTGTGGTACTTCTCCTATTGAGTATCGTGGATCTGCTGTGCTCACACGAAGGAGCTCCCCACTGTGGGTCTTATGCTCTCAAACAGAGGCACTCCCCCTCATAGCCTGCTGATGTACTCCTTCTGTTGAGTAAGTTACTCTTGGTGCCTCACATAGAGGTGCTCCCCACTACCGGTCTAATGTGTCACATAGAGGTTCTCCCCACTAGGATAGTCAAAACACTCCGAGTCGAAAGGTCAGCAGTCGTCAGGTCTTAGCCAACTAATAGGTCTTCGTATTTCACTTGCTCATCTCCGGGAGGATCCGATCCATGAGCTACAAGTCGATTCTCCAATAATCACAATGTTCAAAGTAGAATTATCTCAATGGTCCACCTTGTCATCGGGGTCTCAATGCAATATACAATGCGTCAATAGGATGCCTGGTATGTGAGTTATTGGATTTCCGTTCAAGGGGCCCTGTTGGATTATAGGTTCAAACCAACCCAAACATACCCAACAATGTCCAAACCTCAAGTGGTGAATGCAAAAAGAACAGTCTCACTCTAATTTTTCTGTTTCTGAAAAAATTTCATTGTTTGGACATCCATAACCAATGTTATGGGTGAAAATATGTATTCGGGTCAAATGGGATCGAACTAGGGTCCGACCTGATCCACGGGTCCCACACGGACTGAGGGAACGAGTCAGCCAGAGGGGACGGCCCATCTCAAGGGAGGCCCGACCCAAGGGAGGCTTGGACTGCAAAGGCATCCCGAACTACACTGGGTCCAGCTCGGTGGGCCACGCTAGGTGGCCCGACACGCACTGGGCGGCCCATGGGGATCCACCTCAGACGCATCCAGGGGAAACCGCTCGCCCCCTGGTTCTTGAATGACTTTTTTGTTCGGGGGTGAGCCAAAACTAGCGCTAGGTGGTTTCAATACAGATCATGGGGGACCCGCTGGGTCTCGCTCCTCCCAGCTGGCCAAGCAGCCATCCGCTCTCGCTGCACCGCTCCGGCCCACCCTGGCCATGACTCACCTCCTCTATGCGGCGTGACGACGCCATGCCCTTCCACTACGGCCCGACCTGGCCACAACCCTCTTTCTCCGCGCAACACGATGGCACCGTACCCACTTCTTCCACAACCCACCCTGGTCATCTCATTCATTCCATGCGACACGGCAGTGTCGTGCCCTTTTGGCGACCTGCTGGCCTTGCGCCACTGGCTTTATTCGCTGCCGTCTCAACGCTAGCCGCGTTACTCCACCGCCATCCGTCGGCCATGATTCGATCCTCTGTCAGTATTGTTGCACCGCTAACATCAACATTAAGGGATGAAAAACAGATGGGAGTGGTCCGGCCATGTTTGTGCATACTGCACCCTCCACATTATGATGATAACAATTGGTAACAAGAGGACCAATATTTGGATGATGAACAATGGGAACAAGAATCAAAATTAAATCCCCTACCTCTTATTGTTGTTCGATGAAGATGTTTCAGAAAGAGAACATCATTTAGTCATTCTATGTATTTGTAACGCACTCCCAAATCAAGTTTTTGTGCCAGAAAGTGTCTGGGGTAGAAGACCGAGGATGAAGCGTCGCTGGTGTTCTTCACATTCTTCATTGGGAGGAACAGTTCTTCATTGGTAGTTTTTCTCCCTTCTCCCAAACTCCACCAAAAGAAAGATACCCCAACAAATGATATTAGATTGTCTATTATTTATTGGCACAATAGTTTCAAATAAGATAAATTAAATGAGACAACCCATTCAATTAGGTGGAGTTTGCTAAAATTCAAACTAGGGGAGGTGGGGAGGTTTCCCCATATAAATGGGGGGTTCCAAGGGGTTACATGCCCGAGTGGTCCCCACCTTAATTATCCATCCAAGGGAGGTTATGATCGGGTGGGACCCACCACTATAACCACCCATGGGAGGTTATGGTGTGGTGGCCCCCATCTACAACTTCCTCTTGGAGATTTTCACCCCCAAAATAAAAATAAACAATACACTTTATATTTATTCAATTAAAAACCCAAAAACTAACTTCCATTCTTGAACAACTTCTAGGGAGGTGAAATCTTTCTTAAGAGAAAACTAGTGTTGTGAGTTCAACGGTGCTCTCATATTTCAATTCTAAGCACCGATTCAAAAGATATGAAATCCCACTCGAACATTTAATGAACGTACCTGAACAAAACTTCATAAATTTATTCCGAGCACACCGGGGCTTGGAATCAAGTGCCGTAAATTTTCGCGGACTCGTAAAATTTTCATGTATTTAAGAGAAAATTATCCACATAAATTCCATGTATTTATGTTTAATGTCTATCTTTTCCATGGGGTTTACACCCTCCCATCCCCCAATAAGAACAAAATCTTCATTATGAAATCCATACATCAAACCTAGTAAGTGTCTTTACACTTATGGCTAGGTATTAGCTCTGATAGAACTTTTAAAAACCTAAACTCCCTAGGTTTTGAACCAAGTTACCTAATCCCACATGCATATCCTATAACACATTTTATCTTCTTCCCAATACCCCTTAGTTAATTACCCACCAGAGTAACTTATTAGACTAATGATTATCCCCTTAGGCTAACACATGTTCTGTATGTTTTCTTTTTCCTCACACGTGAACAAAATGGGAAACATCCCAAGGGATCACCTATCATGACACTACATCAGGAAAAACCTTTGTTAACAATAGATTTTAATTTGTGTATACTGTATAAAAGAAATGTGTGCACTTTAGGTAGGTCAAATAACATTTAGTATTTTATGTTTCTCTTTTTTGATGGTGGTACATTAGATCAATAACTCCCTTTTGGTCATGTAAAAATAGATTCAAGTAATATTTAGGTGGGTTGTCTATTTTGGTTTGTGAAAATTTCATATCAAAGTTATTCATGTCATTTCTTAATATCATTATGATTTTAGGATTATTTTGGTAGACAAGGGAGAAAATTTCTTGGACGTAAGTGGTTGTTAATGAGAATGTTATAGGATTTGTCTCACGATAAAAATAATGAATTTACAATGTATAATTGTAAAAAAGTGACTATGTGGTTCTTTTATTCCTTTAGAATATTTTCCACAATTTTTGATATGATATTTATGATTCCAACTTGAATTCAAATCAATGAAGATAATGTTATCATGATTCTTAACTAAAATATCCCTTATTATATTGTGATTTTGTGTAGTATAATTCCCTAAAGATTTTATTTTAAAAAACCTTGAGAGTTATATTCTGATGAACCAAAAAATATAACATTGTAGTTGATCAAAACCATTTTGGGATTACTGTGTGTGTGATCCATGATTTGTCATAAGTATGTTCACTTATCCCCATACTTGATTTAGAGGTTGTAACCTGATGGAACTATAATAGAGAGCGTTCCATGTAATTATATCATCAGAATCCATTATACTTATATGAATTCAATTATTTTTAGGAAGAACTGTATAATTTATGTACATTGTGTAGCTCATTGAATATTTGGAAGGTCCTAATTCTATTAAAGTGGAACGTTTAATCGTAAAACATGAATGATATAAAAAAATTGGTGGGATCAATAGTTCTAACTAGAAATATTTCAGACATGGAGTGGAAGGAATTTTGGGATATTTTCATCAGTCATTTCTATTTAGAATCGATGGGGTTGGCTAATTCAATGGATTTTTATAAACATGTTAGGCATGAAGGGTGTTCCACTTACTATTAATGTTATATTTTGAGGTCCCCTAAAAGGTAACAAAAAGTGATTTGAGTATATTACTTGCAACCATAATGATCTATATATATAGTATAATGATTTCAAATATTCCACAATATCTATTAAAGTAAAACTTATTTGTTTTATGTGTCGTAATACTAGATGCTCAAACTGACCCTGAACTGAAAAGTCATTAATCTATATCTCTTATTAATTCATCGGTCACTTAATCAAATTTTTTCATGTATTTCATAATTTGTGTAGTTTTAAGATATTTATTGTACATGGATTTCCTAAAACATAGTTAGATTTCTAAATAGTGAAGGGGATCAATCCACAAGCATCAGGAACAAAGATTCATCACATAGTGGATGAGTTCCCATGGAATGTTGATGTGGGTCCTATAAGACTGAGAGGTGCCATTATCATCGCATCATCATTACTAACTATTTTATGTGATACTTGTAGCTCTCATTCCTTTGTATCAACCCATTATTTTTAATTTTTGAGTAATTCTATTTCAATCATGACTTATTTTATATTGTTTTTTACAAATATATAAATAAATATAGGGTTGGGTATTTAATGCCCATTTTTAGTATTTATTTATTAGTAGATGACTCTCTATTGGTATTTTGGATTCATGATATGAAACCTCAAGATTTTATTCTCAATAAGGATTGATTTATTCCTCACAAAGACTATATAGACAATTATGTTAAGTGGGTATCCTTTACTACCCATTGTGGGGTGTGGCTTATTTTTTAGGGATAATGGGACATGAGGCCAACTCGATCTAAACCATTTCTCTCTTATTTGGGTTGGATGATACCCATATTCAATTTTTAACTAGAGAATGAATATTTGGGTTGTATTATTCCTCCAATAGCATATTATTTTCTTTATTTGTATTATTTGGACATTCATAGTTTTCCACAGGTTATAGAGTTGGATTAATATAATAACCTGGTACTAGGTACCCATCCTATTTAAATTAACTCTTATGATATACAATTAAATAAAATAAAGGAATCAAAATCTCAAGTGGACGATATTTTTTCTATAGGATTATTTCACTTAGTGTATACCCATGTGCAGTATCTATTCTTTTTTAAAATAAATCTTATGGTACCATTCCAATTTTTGTTTATTATGAAAAGATCATTCAGTTCATAGACAAAAACAAGAATCTATTACCTAGTATTGTTGATCATTATTACTATTTAAAAGTTTATAAGTGGTAATCAATGATTTATCTTTAGTATAGTTATCACCATCTTTGGTTCAAGAAGTTTAATATCTGTCAAACCACTTTAAGGGTTTGGTTTGGTCGTTATGAGTTCCTTTTTATTTATTTTTGTTTAACCAATTCTCTTTCTATGTTCAGGGAGTTAATGAATTAGAAGTTCAATGACAACCTTGATTATTATTTTTAGTTTAATTTGTAAATTAAATCTTAGTTTATTCCATGACCAAAGAAGATCATGTACTTTACATCAGAGTAGTGATGTTCATATTGGGAAATCATTGAGTTTATTCCATAATTTATAATTGCAATTTCTCGATTCAGTAAGTATTTTCCTCAAGACAATGGTTTCCACACATGATATTTTATTTCATTACCAAAAAATAAAAGACGAAATGACCAAGAAGAAACCATAAAATAAATGTAAAATTCATATTGTCCTATGATTGAAAATGTATTATCACTGATTTGAAAATTGTTTCTCAAATTTTTATTCTTTGTTGGACACTGTCACTAAAAAATGAGAAAATATTATATGGGATTAAAAATTTCAAGATTAAATTTCTTATTAAAGCATTATTTGAATTTAACTTCATTTTACTATTTCAAAATATGATAAGGTCTATGTGGTATTATCTAATTCCTCTAGATTTTTTTTGGTTTTGTTATTATATAGGGTGGTTATGAGGGGGATTATGGATCTCTCCATATTTTTCATCATGAAAATAAGTAACCCAAACATGATCATGAACATAAACCAGTAATGAGTTATCTGAGGATTTTATGGAATTAACTATATAATAGAAGGTTTGACATCATTTTTTATCAAAATATACTGAGCTATATCATCTCAAAAAATATAAAAAAATTTAGTAGAGGAGGTGGGTAGTGTACTAATAGTATTTTTAATTTTATAAGACCAACTCGCCTAATAAAGGTAATTTTTTTAATTCCTTTAGTAGGAAACATACATACAAGGTTATAAATGAATAATTTTAAAACAAAATTATGATGGATCACATTTCTCATATGCATTTGGGGGTTTCAGAAGATGAGATGGATATTGCATTCTCAAGTGTTTAGTTGACACCCACACTTATTGAGATTATTATCCAAAAAAAATATTTCAACGATGAGCTCCATAGAATTAGGGATTCATTACATAGTGGGGAGACCATCAGTTAGTGGACTATATCACCTAATAGTATCATATACACTTAGAGATGGTATTTCATTCATTTTCATTCAAGGAAGGTTATGATGTGATATTTCCTTAATTCCAAGTAGGAGGAACACCATATACCACATAAATAATGTTTATGATTTGAGGTGACTTTTGTAGAAGGAACTTATATGGAGTGAAATTTCATATTTATTCTCACTATTATACTTGGTAAAAAATTCGGGTAGAGCATCAGAATGCTTCTATAATTATTCAGCTATTTATTATGTTGATGCGGAAGAGTTACAAGATCATGATATATATTGTTGTTAGTTTTCCTTTTATACTACTTGTAAATAAATTTTTAGGGGTTGTTATAGTTATATTGACCCAATCAATTCACTTTATTCTAATTTTTGATACCCTCAATTTTGAGGACATGAAAAAATTGTTTGTGTGGGAGATCAACTAATATAATGGAGTTACATCCACTATCACATGTGATAAGTATCCCCAGATTATATTTATGTTTTTTAGATTCACTGGGGAGTGATGAGATTCCAAATATAGTGGATCAAAACATTCCATCTATAGATAGAATGTCGGATGAGATTTTATTGATATATTTTGGATCAAATTAAATATGCATGTATCCTTATGTTTGGATGTTATATGGTATTTTACTTGGTAATGGAATAATTTTTCTACAATAATAGATACTATCCATCCATTATGTTAGAACCCTTTGAGGTCTTGAATTCCTGACTGTGTTAATCTCTAATTCATTGGTTAGGTATTGTTGATGGATTCTTGTTTAGACAAAGTTTGATCCATAATATTATTAAATAGACTATGTTGATTCATTAGAAAATGGTAACAATAAAAATCTATTAAAAATATTTTACTAGTCTCCGTAATTTATATTTGTAGCTCTCAATTGGTGAGCTGGTGTTTTTTTAGTTTCACCTCAGTTTGAAAATATATTACATGGATATAAAAAATGTTATCACTATGATATATTAGACCATTTATAGTTTTTGAGATGATTGGGAATGTGGAATAACATTTGAAATTTCATCCTTTATATGATATTGATCCATAATGTGTTTCAAATTTCATAACTCAAAAAATACCTCTCTAATTTAACCCATTTTTTAATAAAAATGGATTTTGATATGGAGAAATTTCTTTACATGACCATAAAGCCAATTCAGATTGTTCTTTATCAGATAAAGGTCCTTCATGGTAAATTTATCCCATAACATCAGGTGATTTGTAGATGTGGTTATGATTCCTATAAAACCCAGGAATGTGTGAAGATTACTTTTGATTAGTGGACTCAAATATTCATAGGCCATTCCTTTTTATATACTTTATAACATAAGAAATTGTTTAATGTGTTGGGATTATAAAATCATATTATAAGCTTCTAGGTTTCATCCTTATTTTTCTTTTTTTTTGTTTAATTGTTGATATCTAGGTTTTTTATTTGATATTTATTTCATTCTTTTAATTCATTATTCTCCACTATTTTTAGTTTATAGATTGTATTGATGGTGGGATTGAATTATATTTTATTGGTCAGGATGTGGTATTGTGAATTAAAATGTAAGTGGGAATCTTTTATTAACAGGGTAAGCTATAAGAGGCACACTGACTACTTGGTGATGGCCAGAGAATAATTGGTTAGGGATATAATCTCACTATTTGGTGCCTATGTAGTGAGAATTACAATATAAATCCCACCATACAACTAATATAATTACACAATCTGGCCAGTATAATCCTAAAAGAAATTTAGTTAGTTTTTTAGTGGGTAGTGCATTCTTCCTAGTGCCATCATTTAGTAGGAGAGCCCATTCAAAAATATGGTGATGTTGATGTGGATAAGAAAACCTATTTTAGTATTCTATTTTTTCATTATTTTAATCTATTTTAAGCCTTAAATCCTCCATCAAAATTCATTTAATCCAAACTCATTTGGAGACTTTATTGAGTTGTATTTGGGTCTCTCAACATCATTTGTTCATGGATCTATGTTCTAGTTAGTGTGTTCAATCTCTTAAAGTAAGTGTAATCTGAATTTTCTCCCATTTAAACCCTCTTCAAAACAATTAAATCATCATTATATTGTTTGATTTAGATCTTAACATTATGATTATTTATTATAATATTTATTGTTGATCAATATTGTCATTGATTCTCTATTGGTGGATCATGTGTTAGTATTTTTTTTCTTGATTGTGTTATGTGGTTTTATAAGGACATATATATATATTCAATCCTTTGAAATTTAATTAATTTAAATATGTTTTCAAATTACATTTTCATTTCTTAATTTATAGTCTTGATATTTTATTTGATGTATAATGGGGTTTATTTTGTGTGGATAAATTACATTGAAAATTCATTTTGAAATATAGTGTATATTTCTATAAAAATGATATTTAATTAGCATGTGTAATTTGAAGAATGTATTGAATGATGAATTATGAGAAGAAATGGAATGAAATTTATTATGGTATTAAGTGTGATTAATTATCTTGTGACATGAACTTTTGATAAAAATAATTTGACAGAGTTCTTTAAATGAAATATTGTATTTTGAAAATTGAAGATGTGGTTGAATGAATGTATTGATTGAATTGTCATTGATTTACTTATTTAAATTATATCACCATGTTTGGTGTATTACCTTAAAGAAATAGTAGTTTTGAGTAGTATGGTGGAGGGATAAGAATACTATGTAAAATGATATCAGGAAATGGATTTAAGTTTATAAAGATAATGATCTATATTCTGGTAAAAGATTTTATTATTTTTTGTACCATTAAAGTTTCCCTTTTTTATTTATATAGGGAGAATTTTTGAACATAGTGTCATATTTAATCTAGATTATACATAATAATTTGATTAATACTAACCTCAAATATTATTACAATGGTGCTATGGTTGAAAATGTTTGAAATATTTTAATTATTAATGTGTATATTTGAAATGATTAACTCATATCTTTATTTATTTAAATTATTAATCATGTCTCTATTGATAAATATTCTTATATCATCTTGATTTTATAGAAATACAATTTTAATCATGTCTTATAATATCCATTAAAATATATTTACATTCAGATATTAATATGATTTGTGATACGGTTTAGATGTAATGTATTGATTTTTTTTTATAAAATTTGGTTTATTTTCTATAGATTGGTTGGAATATTTTTTCAAAAATCCAATAGACAGTTTTTTCTCACAACTTACCATTTCCATTTAGAGTTTCTGGAAGTTATTATGCAAGTTCCTAAGAATGGGAAGCCACCACTCTGAGGTGGTGGGTGTTTTTTATTTAGTAAGGCCTTAGGAGTTTATAGGGACTAGTGTAATTTGTGATCCACCTGTTATATTGGGATTTTGATGATAAATTTATGGTGGTAATTTTTAATTTAATTTTTTGATATACTATTATATGACTTCAATGTTTTTCATTGTTTTAAATTTTCCCTTATGTAGTTTTTTAAATACAAATTTATTACTATAATACATCTATTGAATAATATTTATGGGTTTTATTTGATGAAAAATAATTCCCTTATAGATTATATAGATTCTTAGAAACTATTGCCAAACCATTGGGGATCTATAAATCCATTTTGGCCATATTAAAAATTATTCTAGTATTATTTTGGTGGGTTCTTTAGATCGTTTAATGATTGTTATCAGAATTGTTTCCCATTGAATTCCCTTAACATGGAACACTTGGTCAGATAGTTAATAAGATCCATATACTTAATTCATTTGATCATGAGTCTTTTCTTCTATTCACCGATCATACTAACTAGTTTCTAAATACTATTTTAATATTACTCACTCTATATATTTCAATCCCACAGTTAATGTGTTCATCATCACCTTGAGGAAATTACTCTAGTTCTTCATTCCATGTCTATTAAATGTGGGTGATTATATCTGTTTTACACCTTTATAATTTGATACTTCGGTTTGAAACTATTTCTTCCATTTCATATTCTAATATTAATGGAGAAATTTTCTAAATTCCATATCAACATTGACAATAAAGTGTAGATTGAGTTAATACTCATCTAACTATTTTTTTGGGATATTACCTATAGGTTCATCTATACCAAATACAATGACCACCTGTTAGTATCTTATCATTTTTTTAATTTTACGAATTGAAATACTCAATGTATTATTAAAATTACAATATGTTATATTATGTTTTAAAATATTTTTAGATTTTCACTAGTGTTTTATAATTTTAATTTACACACATATCAAAAACTTGATTTTATACCAAATCTAATTACCCACCTCATTCATATGTTATTTTTTCAGAAATTTTAATTTAAAAATACCAAAAGATTATCTCATTCCAAAATAAAAAAGATTAATATCTAGGGGAAATTATATTTTTAAAAATTAATCATACATAAAATATTTAACTTTATAAAATTACACTAGAAACTTACACTTATTTTATTTAGTGTCCTCAATAATATCTGTATTCACCTCTGGATAGGCATCAATGAAAGGGTGAGATAAAATTCCAAAATGGGAAGAAATACAAGGCATGAAACTATATTTTAAATCATTGATCATATTTATCGTTATCATATCATAAGCAATGGATATTAATCAAAAAATTATATAATAATATTAAATTTTCATAAAATGTGGCCCATCCATTATAATGAATAATCATATCAATGTGGTCTAATCCTACACATAAGTTCTAAAAAAATAGCATCAATTTTTCAAATTTACTTTTTATACTAATATTTATTTCATAAAATATAATGAAATATATAATTATGTTCATATATAATAAAAATAATATCACGATATATATCACATTACCCAATTAATTATGGGGCTATAAATTTATTGGTGCACTAATTCCATCATAATATGAGCATAATTATGCACAATACATGGAAAGGAAACATATAATAACAGTACGCGTAAAATAATATAACAAAAAATAAATGGTTTCATATTAATTGAGTATATTGTATTTCAATAAATAATCCAAGATATTCAAAAATAATATTTGTGAAAAAAATAGCCCTTGAATAAGGTGGTAAATATTTCCGGGGTTATATTGCTATTATGAAACAATTCTAGAGAAGACATTTAGATAATCATGAAGATAATGTCAATTGAAAAAACACTATAGGTCGAATATAAATCATGTAAATAAAGTAAAATAAAATTTATATCTAAAATAACCAGATGAAATAAATTAAAAATAAATTTTAATTTAATGTTTAATAAACATGGCCAAAATTTTTTAAAAAAAGGAAAGAATCCAATATAAAATGAGTTGGGTTCAAGATTCCCCGTACCATGGATCTTATTTCATTTCATTTTCTTAGGCCATTGGTATAATAAACATATTTTTTTAATATATGACCAGAAAACTGAATTAAAATTATTTTCATTATTATTTATCATTTATAATATTTAAAATTTATATATTACTATTTTATATTAATAGATATTTTCCTGAACCCATTTTTCATTTTAATTTATCATTTTACTGTATTTTTGCATTACCCAAGTTGTTACAATAAAATGTGGAAAAAAATTTCTAATTGAAAATGTAATTATTTTCATGTCATTATAGAGGTTTAAATTGTCTTATAGTCATAATTCCCTGAATTTAAATGTTATTTTTAAGGGTGTGCTTGTCGAGGAGGTTCTGCTGACCAATAAAAACTAGTTTTCTTTAATTTAGGTTATTTATTATTAATTCATTACAAAACATGAAATAATTTTTTTTATTCTTATTAGAATTATATTTACCCATAAAATTGATCCACAAACCGTCATGGAAGGAGGTGGTCAAAAAATAATTACATCTTCAATAAAGGTGTTAGTCTGCACAAAACGTGGGTGATGTTTTCATTTCTAACTGAACGATAAGAAGTTATATACTGTATATTGCAGTAAACTTATAATATTTTAATATATTTGGGACACTTATATCATAATTTATTTTTTTGTTGATTATATTTGAAGTAGGTATAAAATGAAAACATTAAAAAAAACTCGATTAAAAACATTACCTATTCATTTTGGGTTGTCTACTAGAATACCCCTTAAGGCACCTTGGATAGTTTTTTTGTGACTAAAAAGGTAATATGATGTGGGAAAGTGGTTTGAGAGATATATTTGGGATGAAGTTGGTAGAGTTATGGGAAAAATGTGAGTGGATAAGAGTGGTGGTGAAGGGATCCTTTTATTGGTTAGAGTGGTGAGAATTTGGTAAATATTTTTTTTGAATAGTTAATGAGATTTCATTATTAAGAAAGTCACGCATAAATTGACAATTATTGTTAAAAATATTATATAAGGTCATCAAACCCCACAACTACCAAAATAATTATATGTTTTTTATAATTAGTGACTTACCTATTTATTAATCATTTTTAACTCACTTTATTGTTTACCATGGTGAATATTTTTTTCAGTGATAAATTATTTATATGAAATAAATTAAATTTGATTTATTATAAAATTTCAATTTTGATAATTAAAAATAGTAGGTCCTAATTATTAAATTAAAATTTGAGTGGCGAATGATACAAACGTTAAAATAATCAATAGAAAAATTAATTTTACTACTCACTAAAAATTATGATTTTAAAAAATACATCTAAGTTATTTTTTTCATCTTAATTTTAAAAAATGACATTAAATTTAAAAAAATTATTTTTACAGATTATAATTTTTATTTTTAATTAAAATAATTATTTTCTAAAAAATATTATTATTTATAACTCTAAAAAATTCCAAACCCTAACAAAAATTTCATTTGATTTCTTTATATATATTAACTCTTATAAAAAATCTATATTACTTTTTATAAAAACAAAAATTTTATTTAATAACTCAAATTATTCATAAAATTTATATTATTGAATTTAAATTATATATGTGTCCATAAAAATATCATTGTGATTCATTTTTGACAAATATTTGTTATATTATTTTTACCACAATTTTTAATTATACTATAATATTAATTAGTACAATGAAGTGAATGTGCTTTATAATATATTCCAAAATATGAATCATGGGATAATTAATAAGGTGATTTCTACTTCTATAATTTTGTCTCATAATAAGGAGAATTATTTTATTAATTTCTATTTTATGGCCAGTAGGTATTATTTTATAGTATTAAAATTATGTTCAAAAGATTTTTGTTAAATGTAGTTTATTTTTAACTAATTATATATATTTTTAATAACTAAATATAATTTACTATTTAAAGCTTCCTTTTATTTTATTTTTGTATAGGTGGATTTTAAATAATGGAAACTCAATGTCTAATCATTTCATGAAATTAAAGCTTGGATTATGGGGGAGCATTTATATTTTAAAATAATTTCTATATTTTTGTTTAACATAATGTCTATTAATTAATTTTAAAATTAATAAGCATGATTGAACAGAAACATATTATTATTTTTTATTGTCTTTATTATTTGAAATTTGGGAGAGATTTTTTCCTTTTAATGGTCTGTTATTTGTTTTTATATATGTCATTTTTTCATTTACCTATCAATATTTTTTTATATTTTATATATTATAAAAAATAGAGTGATGTTTAGTTTTTTTTAATTATAAAAAATGGGGATGATTTCGAGTGACACTTTGTCACAATATCATCCTTTTTTATTATTACTGATTCATAATTATTATTTATTTTAAATCATTATTATAATTTTTCAATTCATTAGTATTATTTAATCATTTTTAGTTTTGGTGACTTTATTTTATTACATTAGGTTGCATATTATTGTATAGATGCTCAAATATCACACACAATATAGAAAATATATTTTAAATACATTTAACATAATGTTTTTTGGACTCTTTATTTCATGTTTTTTACTTATAGGTATTTGGATATTGGGTATAATTAGAATTTATGGAGATATATGATGTATTTTCATTTCCACATGGTTAAATGTTTTATGAATGGAATGAATGGTTATTACATATGAATGTTATCTTATCATATCGAGTGAAAAATATAATACGTACTAAGGAATTTTTACATATTGACTATTTGGTGAAGGAAAATATATTTCACATTGACTGGGAGTCTAATGAAATATTGTACATGAAAAACAATAGATAATGTTTCATATAATATGGGGAAAATGTTTTTAGGATAGAAAAATTTGTATGAAACAGAGTAATGTGAATCTTCTTAATTCTAAAATATTATGTGTTAAGAATATCATACATTTTATGTTGTATGTTGAGATATTCTACATCACATACGATAGGTTTATCTATCATATTATATAACAAAATATTTAAATTTCAAAATTAAAAAATATAATAGTTATAATCCTGAAAGATGTTTATTATTATGATTATATGGGTTATTCAAATTGATCATTGATGTTTTTTATCAGTGTATTTAATTAGTTTTTAATAATGATTTGAATTGTAATAAAAAATTATTTAAAGGATTTCATGATTTTTAAATATAATCCTACATGAAGTAATCATTTATTATTAAATAAGATTATGGATGTTAATGTCGTTTGATTTTGTCTATAAAAATGATGATGATACCATGTATATATATATATGATTTCATTGTTAAATATTAAATAGAGAGAGCTATATATTTTCTGCTAATTTATTGAGGAATTTATATTTCTCTTGAGCTTCATAATTATACTTCTTATTCAATGGTTAGAATTCACTTTTTAATATGAGCACCATATCTGTAGTTTCATGTGGTTTATTTTTATTTTTATTTTTGTTCTATAGGTTCTTACATTATAATATAAATCTAATTATTTTTACACAGTATTTATAAAATCATTAAAAAGTACCATCATTTTTCAACAACCTTACTGAATGGTAGTTATAGTGATTTTTTTAGAACCTATTAAAAGGACTCATATATTTAATTACTACTCCTTGAATGCATAGGGATTGGTATGATCCCATGTAAAATCTTTTTTTGGAGAACTCATACGTAAATGGATAGGTTCGATCAAAACCCAATAAAAATGGATATATATATTTCATACTCATACCATATTTTTATAATTGTGAGTAGTAAATTTAATATTTTTTATATACAAACATCTTTAAAATTAATTTTTTCAGTTGTTCTGTTTTTTTATCACACTTAAAACATACCCTATATAATATATTTATGCATGAATTGATCTATTTATTATCAACCAAAAAAATATTATATATTATGTTTATAAGGTTGTTTTTTGAGTTAAAATTCACCCCACCACAACCCATATTGTGTTTTCATCCTCCAATTTGGGACCTAACACTAAACTCTTTAGATAAAATGAGGATCACAATCAATCATGATGAAATTAAAAACCCATTGAACCGACACAATATTATTAACCTACTACCTTGATAAATGACACACCACATATAAATACTTTGTCAGTAAAAATGCTCTAAAAATTTCAACTAATCCACATTCTTCTACATAATTACACATCTTCTCTGAGCACAACAAAATACAGCTAAAATCAATTGATATTTCATCAAAATTTTGTAATGTAATATCCAATCACTATAACAAACTGGTAGGAACTCAACGTTCACCCTTCACCTTTTAAAAAGATTAATAATAATCAATGAACTCTATTTATATCTTATTAAACCCAAGACAATATAAATAACTCTTTGTTGCATGATACATGTTTGTAGCACTTGGATACATTGATAAAGGTGAGTATTGAAATTCACGGAGAACCACCTCATGAGTTTTCAATGGAATAAGGAGACCGACATAAAATAATTTCTAATTATGACCAACCTATATGCACACCTTAATAGCACCACCAAAAACAACATGATCTCCAAAAACCTGCAACTCAGGGTCTACCAATAATAAATCCCCCACCTAATAAATCATGGATGATGACACGATCGACTGATACAAGAAAATTACACCATATAAATTCTATATATCAATATGCAATGTTATAAGAGCCTACATTATTCTCCAAATAACTATAGATTAAATTAAAATATTCCTATAATAATTAAAACATAGTGCATATGCCACTAATTTTATTGTTCGGTGTTTAAAACATTAATAAGTCATAATAATAGATAAAATCCATCCAATTTCATTAGAAAAGCCTAAATCACATTAATAGAAGATATATCTTAATCTGTTATGAAATAATAAGATCAACAAGATCTCTCTCATAAGATAGATTCATTATGGGCTCAAGGAAAACACAACTAAAATATGCTCATGATAGTGAGTAGAATAGTTACATTCAATAATTTGTAACATTATAGAATCGTTGGATATTACATCCAAATAATATATCAAAATATAACCAAACCAACAGGATAAATACAATTGAAAACAAAAAACACTACTCATTTGTCTCATAAAAGAATAAAATTATCACTAAAAACTTCTCCTTTAGATAACTAAATAAAAACAGACACAGAGTATTCCAATTGAATACTAAATCCTTGTCAATATGAGTTTTAAAAGGATCTATAATTTTTTAAAAATCTAGTAAAATCATTCAATAATATCATATTAGAACATTAAATTTTGAACCCCAATAACATTCATTGTATCCAGCCATTAAAAATGAAAATAATTATTGAGAGATCTATAACCACACACCATAGATATATAACATAATAAAGGAAATGAACATCTTACATAAAAAATATAAACTTCAATATCTTCATTAAATGAAGATAACATAATATAATATCAAAGATATATTATAAAATGAACTTGTCCCATATTAAACATCAAATAAATAATTATTTAATTAGTAAAAACAAAAAAAACAATTTAATAACTCATGAAACTCATATTATATTAGTCTCATTAAAATATTTATTTCATGTGTGGCACTGAAAAAACATAATCTTTTATAATATTCCAATGTTCTTCCCCACCACCTAATTCAATGATGGGAGTAGAAGTTTGAAAACTACATTTTATTTTCATTTATTGAAAAATAAACTGAATCAACCAATGGGAAAATATTAGGATATAGAAAAACCTTATAAAAAATCATAAATCTAAATCCTAGGATCCATCCACAAAGAATCAACATCCTATAAGGATACATATAAATCAAGGATATTAAATGACATAATTTTTATAAAAATTAGCATCACATCAATGTGGTATTACCACAACCCCTTTAAGAAATACTTCTATGAACTATTCCACAACCATTTTTAATACCACATCATTAACTTCCACCGACCCCAAAATCATCTCACACAACTATGATGAAATGGAATTCAAATACCAATGAACGATAAGTTTTTTCCAATCACTAAATAACAAAATATCTCCACCTGTAACATCAAATAAAAAAACTCACCTTAAATGAAATAAAAAATATATTTCACTAAAGACAAATATTCTATATCTTGAATGGTATCATAGAGCTATACCCAAAAATATAAGAGATTTCTCAATTAATGTTGTTTTTTATCTTATGATTATAACTTGATCCATCTTTAAAAAATATCAATTGACCCCCAACATGTGTAATTAACCCATCAGAACTATACGTATTTCCTCCTAGAGTACTATTTCATGGAAAAAAGTAGCATAAATGAAGTAGTTGAATGACTCAAATAAAAAAATTCATAAGCTAAGGTAGAAAACAAATAGATGGAACATTAAATATCATATGGTATACCAGGAAATAGTAATTCAATTGAAGATATAATAACCTAGGTTTATGGGTAGGTATAAATTTATAGAAGAAATTTCATCTTTCATTCACTGGATGAGTTATTTCACTAGCATTTGTGTGTAAAGGTACTATGAAAATATAGTCACCATATAGGGTAGTTTTTTATAAGGAATCTAGATATTAAGGTGGTTTCGAGTATCCTGAAGAACTAGAGGAATATCCAAGGCTATAAAATGTTGTTGCAGAACCATAAAAAATATAGTGCCAAAGGAAAAATCCTTTCATGCTTCCTAAGATCATCAGTTATTTAGTGGCCTTTGGGAAGCTATCTGATTTTACACCAACATAACGATGGAGGCTACCTGACAACATTGGGACTCTTGGGTTTTTTTAATATGGAGAGTCCCCAAAATTTTACTAGTCCACCCCTTTTTCCTCTACTCAAGATATTCACCACCATTTCACCCAAGAGAAACCCCCATTCTATCATGATCACCTTATTTAGTGTTGAATGATCTACTTTGATCCGTGTTATTTTTGGATACCATCACATGAGATGAAGAGTCCATGGTAAGACTATAACTATATTTCACTTTTATTCTGATTTTTCAAATTTTAGTTTTTCTTGTTATTGATTTAATTAATTATTCCACCAATCATATTGATATGATGGATAATATGCAAATCATAGATAGAATCCATCCTGAGACAATATCAATATGTCATAACCCATAGTTTTGACTGATTTATGTCTCTTTATGAGTTTTAAAATTGTTATGAGTCAAATTAAATGTCATTAATTGTGTTCTATGTTATAATTGTTTAGTATTTAACATGTGTTCATCTTGAGTTTTGGAAAATACCTCCAGAGTATGGATGGGCATTCTTTATGTGGGGTGAGAGTACTCGGGGATTGAATTTTCATTTATTCTAATTTTTTATGTTGGTTAATTATTTATGTACTTATAATTAATTATAATTTGGTTATAATTAAGTATATTTGGTCAAATAAATTATTTCTTGGATCTCAAGGGGCATAATCATGGTTGTTGACCTCATACATGATCAATAATCATGTTATCCGGAAAAGAAGAAAATGGTATTATAATGAGGATGGTCATCCCATTAAATTAAAAAAATAGTATTTACCTATTTTTTAGTTGTATATTATGTGGTATTGTAAGCCTTATTGTGTATTGACATATTTTTTTTTACAATTTTATAGGAACCATGACACTATTTTATATGACCATATAATATTTATTCAACCCTATAAAATGGATCTTCATGGAGGAAATACTTGAATAATTTTATAGGGTATTATGTCCAGAATTGGTGATTTTGAAATGGAATTTCACATTCATTTAATTGTATAAATATTTTTAATGGATTGATATTTATTCATTTTAATAGAAATTTTTTAGTGTAGAGGTATGAATTTGGATTTTTTTCTAAAATATTTATATGTAGAAATATGTGTTATCAAATCGGATTCTTGAGAGGAAGAAATAGTTTAATAAATTTAAGTGGAATGGGATGTGAGATATTTTAGAATAAGAAATAAATAATTTATAAATACTAGTTTTTAAATTTTAGAATATATATTGTGGAATGACTTAATGAAATGGATGTTTAGAGTCAAGATTTTATTTGAAATAGGTTTTTTAAAATAGTAAATTCTTTGAACATTATGTTTCTTATGATTATTGTTTTAATTTTGGAAATGGTGATCTTGGTTGTTTCATACTTTTCTAATGAAAATGAAAATATATTTTTGGAGGGTTTTATTAATAGAAATTTGATTTTTTTCTATTCCAATTATATCAAGGGGAATATAACCTCTTGGTGGACTTGGTTGTGCTCATTAACCCATGTTAAAATCGACCCGAAGGTTTTATTTATTGTATATAATAGACTACTGGTGAGTAAAGCCACTGGTTGAATTCAGATAGGCTTTGATGATGGATATAATACAATAAGATTTTGGTTCTTTTTCTATGGATGGGTATATTATCCCTAGGGGGAGTTTAGTAGGATGAGTCATTAAAATGAGATCCTAGACACCGTTGAACTGGAGGAAGTTGGTATGAACCATTCCCATGATTCATCACAGTTTCTATGTTTTGAATTTTTTTTAATAATTTAGATTTAAATTTATAATTTATTTTATTTTTATTTATTTTCTTCATAAATTCTAAATAAAGATATATTTTTACTGGTATTATTTATTATAATAGTTAACGTTGGAATACCAAATTAAAATATCACATTTCTCGGGTATCCATAACACTAGGTACCCTAGAATATGCTACTTGTTCGCTGGACTAGGTTTGGAAAATATCTAATTCATTATATTTTTAACTACTAAGATTGAGAATCAAATTTTTATCTAGTCCAATACTTCGAACCAATTTCAATGTTTTTTTATTTATTTTTTGTTCTTTCATGTTTTTATGTATGAAAATGAGATATTTAATGTATAAAATTCCTTTATTATTAAAGAATTTATTCTTAGTAATGTAATCACATTTCTACATATTGATTTACACTTCCATCAGGTTGATTTATGTGTTATTTTTATTTCAATTATTGATATAATTTAAAACGCGGGTATTATCTCCACACAATACCACCATATACTTGTACAGTTTGTTAGCATCCTATATTGAACGTGGTGTACGACCTGTGTTATAGTAGTAGTCATTGGCCTAATCATCGATTTGTTTTCTAGGCAGTGGAATGTTAAAATGATTTATAAGAGTTTCATTTTTTACTATTTACATAAGTAGATAGAAGATATGATAATGTATAGATAAGGTAGAGAGATATTTCCGTGTACATGAAACCCCACATATAAGGGAAGACAATATTTCATCATATGGGATTATGGTTCTTGATGTTCTATTTTACTATTGATCTGATTTCACCTTGAGTAATGAACATGATAAAGAGGATAATTATTTTTGGGATTTTAACTCCTAGAAAAGTATCATCAGAGATGGTGTGTTCATGTTTCATATCTAGATTGTATTATTCACATTTCCTTTGAATGATTTCACATGGATGATTAACTAATTACTTATATTTTGACTTGGTTTAGTATTTTAATGTGTTTAAAACAATTTAATAAATTATTTCCTATATTTGTGAATGGTTTTATAATATTTAACTAATCCATTAAATAGGTAAGGGAATGTAATGTGAAAAAAATTGATTATTACTATAAGGCTTAAAAAAATAAAATTCCAATTAAAACATAAAGGGTATTTTTCATAATAACATGCAATTGAAATCATATTTTACTAAGACTCATTTGTGAAAATATTTCATTGATGATAATTATTATAGGTAAAATCTATGATTATATATTAATTTTTTCCTGAAACTATATAAATAAAATTTCTACTATAACATATAAATAATTTTCATTATTACTTGTAATTGAAATTTCACTTAAATATGTCATTTGGATTAGAAATTATCGTTACTATAAAAGGGATGTGGAATTTTATGAATCATATATATATATATATATCATGTAGACATAATGGTATTCTTACATTTGACATTGTATATTGGTAGTTTGGGATATTTATACAACTGAGTAGTGAAATCCGTGTGATATGAAGTATGGCGAATAATGGGGTGTGTGCCTATTATCATTTCCCCTGAGATGTGTTTTTGGGAATTTATAAACGAAAATTTACTATGAATATAGGTCGTAGTGTGTATGACCTATTCTTATGGATGAGTAATGTGTGAATGATTGATATATCCCATGTTTTTTTTGGAATTTGATATATGAGGTGTTTGGAATTGTGAAATCATTTTACAATTACAACCTATTTGGGGAGGTAACATTGAGTTTATTATGTGTCAGGACTAATTCTAACCCTTGTAGGTGTTTTTGATCTTGGATTGAGTGGGTATTAATTAAATAAACTTATATTTGAGACCATGTAGAGTGTTTTAATCAGGTTGGGTTTCATGTTACCTTAGAATGGGGTTGGGTGACAACTCATGAGTTGTGACTAGTGTGATGCTTGATGTGTTGGCTATGTTGGAAAGCCTAGTGACCATCTAAAAATGACTCCATATTTTTGGGTGGGTTCTTTTTGAACAATGATGGTGAATCGTGATATTTATTGACTAAAATATTGAGTCCCTATTGGTAAAAGTTGTTGGAGTATATTCTTCAGCTTCTAAGATTATTACGCGAAGTGTGTAATCAGGAATGTGTTTTAGCTTATTATATACCATTAGAATCATAGTAGAATTACTTAAATGTGAGTGATTGTTTTTATAATGTATAGTTTTTGGAGGGGTAAAATTTATTAGTTATCTTGATATGTTAACTCCCTAGATTGGGTTTTGGTGGGTTAATTGATGAAATATAGGATATGATATACATGTGGTGATAAAGCTGGGGCCATATCCTTTACTGATGTATGGGAGGTCCTCAGGGTTATCTAGTTTTTATAATATGAGATTTATTATGAATGGTGGTACATGTGACATAATCATGGGGATTGTGATGGGTTTATATGATGAGGAACTTGTGAATAATAAAAACCTTGAAAGGTATTTTTTTGGACCCATGTGAAAATTTCTTATACTCTAAAAATTAATATCACTATAACTACTATTGATTTAGTAAAGAATATAGTCTTTTATAAAATGAATATTATTCTACCTTACCCCTATTTACATTGAATGATACATCAAGATCATTAGGAGGGTGTAAATGGATCATATTGGAACTTCATTAAGACACTAATGTGATGAGTGCCCTTAAGAAATGTTTTTTTATTAGTGAGATTATATAGTTTTAAAAAATAATTGAGGGTACTATATTCATAAAAACATTTGAATGTGAGGGAGGCATGGATAGTGCTTTGGGAAGAGATATGAGTTTTTAGATTATTTTCTTACAAGATATCGAGTCAGTGTTTTAGGATAAGATTTCATTGGTGCATGAAGACATTCATCTATGATGAGAATAGAGGATGATAACATTGGAGAGGAGTATTTTCATTTACAACTTTATTTAGGTGGTACATATATGTATCTCTAAAATGATAATCCATTGAGGAAATTTTTTTTGGGTAGATGAATAATGTGGGTTCAATGAGGGACTTCCATACATTGAATCACATGGCTAGGGATGAGAATCTTGTTCTTCCAATGGTATGTGAATGAATTGTTGATGAATTAGTAGTGAAGAAACTACTGATAATTTGTTGGATCTCAAAATAATCATCAAATGTTGATGTGTTGGATGTGGGAACATATTTTAAAATTTTGATACATATGTGGTTATAATTACACATTTATGGAAAGCTCTCTACTACTGATGTATGATAGTGAAAATTTTCTGTGGTATACCATGGGCCATTTTTATTTGTGTACCATGTTTTTGGTCTGGTTATTAATGATTATTTGGGGGTGTAGTTACTGTGAATCCATAATAGGTGATGAATTACTTGATATGGAGTTTGGGGATAAAATGCTTTTGGTCCATGGTGATTACAGTATATGTTTTATTGATTCAATGATAAGAAAACTCCCAAGGTGTGGTGTGGAATATTTGTCTTAGTGTTTGAACCAAGTATGGAAGGTATCATTGTAATATGAGAAAATCAATTATGTGGTAATTATGGAAAGGGGGTATAAGTATGATGATTAATTAGGGATTATCTTTTTTTATAGAGAGTATGGAGATTTTTGTTTGGATGAGGTGTTGGTGGGTGTCTGAATTTCATCATTAGAATAAATAACTAAATTTCTGATTCGATAAATATTTATATTGTGGGTTTAGTTTTTCATCGTTGGATGGTTTTGAGGTTATTTTTTATTTATTTCATCTTTATTTGAATACTTAATAAGTGCAGTAGTGGCCAAGTTCCATCAATTTTTCGATAGGTCCACTGAATAGGGTTCTCATGACGATCATCGTTATAATTTCATGTGGCTAGGTGAAATCCTTGTTTGAAGATTTTTTTAAGAAATGAGTGTGGTATTCTTGATTTTTCTAGGTACTTTAAATGATACAAAGAGTGTATCTTGTCATATTAAATGAATGGAAAGAATTTGTAAATTTTGTTTTTGAATCTAAAATAGGGAGTTATAGTGGCCTCTATCATTTTTTGTAGGGGTAGTCATCTATGGTGGATTAGAAACCTCATCAGATGTGTTTTTGGAACTCTAATATCATGTTCAGTTAAAAAATTATGATAGTGGATGATTTGGTGGAGAGAAATAGAACTATATTATATAGTTATTATGGTGGTGATCACCACGATATTGGTGAGAAAATATATTAAGACACCTTGGGAGTCTTGGGGAAGATGAGAATGGGGAGATTCATCTTAGTTTTTATGTAATGAATACTGTGGTGACATGTGTTTTGGATGTTTACGTGCCTTTAGTACATATATGTTTTGTAGAACTAGTTTGAGTATTTTGGATATGAACATTTTTTTAGTGCGATTTTATTACCGATATAGATTTATAGTTCCAATTGGATGACCATTGAGAAATATCAAGGATGATATGTGTTATAGTATAGAGTTTTTAATACATTGGGTTTATGGAAAAAATTTAATATCCATCAGAAAATTTATTTTTTTTTTCTTGGATGGGATGTTTTTTCAATTGGGGTTTGAGGGCGTAGTATGAGAGTACATAAATATTAATGTGGTTTTTTGGATGATTCATTGAGCTTTGAATGTGGTAAGGAGTAATATTAATCACTAAAGAATTTATCATTTTGTAAACATATTTCTATGGCACCTCCAACTATCTGGAACAGAGCCACTGGCCATCTTTTGTTATGGATAGAATCCCTATATGATTTTTTGGGTTACTAGCAAGACAATTACAAAAGAGAGGTTAGAAAGTGGATTCCACATGCTTATCGGTGGACTCCTAAGTAGTATTTTGAGGATTTACATAATTTTAACATCATTTTGGAAACACCTTTGTTTCTTTAATATGGAATTTGGTCTCTGTTTTAGCAAGGAGAGTAACCTACCCTATCTTCATCAATTCCTTGAGGTATGAAGGATTTACCTTTAGCATTTGTAGTTTCAAATATTTTCACATACATTCATGTGTATATACTAATGATATGATTATGATTTTTTTCTCAAACACATTCTCAATTATTTTTACAATTAGGGATCTGAGTGAAAATTCCACCAGATAGTGGTGGAGTTATCCTAATATGATGGGGGATTCAGTGTAGATTTTATATAGAACATCCCGAGACAACACGTACATACAATCACACATAGTTTTTATTTAATTATGTTATAATTTAAACATTTTAGGCTTTTGATTAATATATTTCGTTGAATATAGAATTGGATCTATTATATTGGGATTTGGTTTAGCTAAGATCCTAGATTTTATCATTGAATGTTGGAGGTGGTTTTGACTTAGTTTTTGTATAGAGGGTTTACCAGGTGTGTGAATTACTTTTTATCACTATGATTTTACTTTTTATTAATTTGTTATAATTTATCAATTAAATATACTTTTATTATTATAAATTAAAATTTTTTTATGTGTGTTGGGACTATATATAGATTTATCATGGTTGATGATCTTAGATGAGCTATAGAAATTGGTTGTATAAGATAGGAATAAAAAATAGAATGATTATTAAAATAAGGAATGTGGTAACATTAAAATAACACATAATATTGTCAAAACATTTAGATGATTATTGTGTAGTTGTTCCAGCACTGCTACATATTTACCGAGTTTTAATTATATTTTAAGGGAAACTTTACACTAGATTAAAAGAACCTATAATAAATTTCAGACATATAAAATGGAATTTCCAAGAAGATTTCCATGTTTAATTTCCAAGTGTTTTATTATATTAATTATTTATTTTGAAATAAAATTTCATCATTATTGATGAGTATTAAAATGTTTAATGGATTGTTATAGGTTGTTTTGTGATGAAAATTTATATTTAAGAGGGAGCATGTTTTGAGATTTTTTGTTTAACAATGACTATATAGTAATATGTATGATTGAATCAGATCATTTTAAGATAAAAAGAATTAGTTACATGTTAAGGGAATGGGATCGTTTGTATGTTAAATTTTGAAATAAATAAGTGATAAATCTTTCTTCATGTAATGGAAAATGAATTTTATGGAGTTAGTTAATGACATTGAAGCATGTTAACATGTTTAAAATTGGGAATTGGTTTTTTCTAAATAGAAAATTGTATGACCTATTTATTTGTCATATGTTGTGAATTAACTATATAGATGGTGATTGTGGTTTTTGGTTATTTTTTGAATATAAAATCACCCATTAAAGTGGATCCATTTAAATGGAAAGGAAATTGAGTTTGTTTATTCCTTTTAAACTGAGGATGAACCCCACACCCATGAGGAATTGGAAGTGCACGACAAACCAAGATACACCACACCCCAAGGAGGAAATTGTTATTCTAATTAAACTGAGGGTTAACCAAAACCATTTGGAGAATTTGGTACGCCTTATAGAAAAAAATTGAGTCTAACCACAGGGTGTATATAATTGGTCTCTATTGATCAGTATATTACACTCAGATAAATGTTTCTTGGCCAAAAATTGCTATATTACCATAGGTGCAATTTCGATTGGCCCAACCATCGTGACATGTTCATATAAAACATAACACTTCCTTAAGAAGATATATTTTTTTATTTTTTGTTATCACGATGCCCGGGTTCAACATCAATTTTCTATATTTATATTAAATGATTTACTTATTGTATTTATATTTGTTTGCATTAGAACATATACATTCACTCTTATAAAAATGGTTATATTATGTTACACCATTTGATGTGTCATAATATGTTATACTCATACCAATATCAAGCATCCATGGAACATAGTTTTCTGAGATGATGTTAATTTGTTGAAGGTTTTAGATTAGGAAAGAATCGATGTTTGATATTTTTGATTTATAGAATAGAGAATAGTTGATAAGACAATTTTGTGATTGGAGACATTTTTAAGAGTTTCCAAAGTTTATCTTTGTGTCTTAATTGTATTTTATCTAGAGATGTATGTCATACAACTCATAATAATTTCAGGTTTTATTCTCTGTATTTCCCATATTTTCATGTGTGTCATTTTATGATTATTCATGGTGTATGTACGTTATTTATTTTAAATAAAATTATATATTATATAATATTTGGGTCTATTATACCCAGTATTCCACCATAGACCCATGCTTCTAGTAAACAGATTCATGAATATTAGGAGTTGAAGTAGATGTATTTCATTGCCCCCAATCAGGGAACAGATTATTAGTCCATGGTATCTGGAAGTAATAGAATTAATCTGATCACATATTACTCATTTATCTTTTGGATCCCAATTTTAGACAGCCCCACTACCTCACTATAATATATATCCCAATTTTTAGAGATTTTTATATGGTAATACATGACCTACTTTATCTCTTTTAGGTTTAATAAGAACATACTAACCCAGAAAGGGATACAAAAATTGCATCGTTAAAAAATGATTAAATTTTTTTACCTGGAGTTTTTTACCACTTATATATGAAACATAATGGTTTTTTAAACACTAAATATTTTAATTTATATTACATTGAAATATAAATAAATTAAAACCCAGGTTACTAGTAGAATTTGTACAACTACTAGTCATAGTTTAATGATAAGTGAGAAAGAAATAATGATTTCCCACAATTTAAAACAATAACTCTCTAGAAAAAATGTAAATATATATGTATATATACACCTATATGGGATATATTGACTATCATCATAATAAAAACATCTATATGATTGTTTTTAATTGATTAAATCCACATTTTGTAGCACCTCCCGATTCATTAATTATAGCATCCTTGAAATTGCATGACATTTTTAAATTTATTCTTGGATGTGTGTTTTATATTTTTATAGGGTTCTTATAGGATTTTGGAATCCATGATTAAAACTAAAATTTGTATAGGGCACCAACCATTATCTTAAAATTATTGTTTTCCCACTATATAGCCAATAAAGTACAACATGTTACATGATTGAGGTGGTTGTAGCCTCGGAAAAACCTTGGTGACTCCATCCAATGGATACAAATACACTATCTAGCAAGTGGATTATAAGATAACAAATAATTCAACCGAGATATACCATCTAACTAGATTGAAACTACAAAAAATAGTTGAACGAGGGTCTTAGTAGTGATGCCCATCGGTGCACTAGTGGTGCCGAGATTACCTGACCATTAAGAGAGTGTTCTTAGACAAAGTCTATCACAACCATTGTATATATATAGATATATATCTATGTTCAAACCTCATCATAATTAATGGCCATGAGATACCTTTTAAATGGAATTTTCAATCTTATTACGCACTCTATGACATCTCAAACAAGATCAAATTTTTTTCTCCTGAATGGTATGTTCCATCCAATATAGACTACATCCTCTCCTTCTCCTTATATGAATCAGTTATCTAAAATATATTGTCCATATATATGTAACTCATTATAAAATAATAGGTAATTATTAATTTATTTATTGATAAGTATTAGATCTATAAAATATTCATCATTTCCATTAATGAATATTTTTTACCATTAAAAATATATATTTTTAAGCAGGATGATTTATTACTAATCCCAAGTCACAATTTCTTTTTTGATCTTTGATTCTAAAATACATGTTGAGAAAATTGGGATATATTTTATTGATTTTCTATACCACCTGAGCATCAATTATAGTATATGAATATTAAATTTTAATAAATCCATAATAAAATTAACATTACCATATTTGAAGTGACATAATTTGTTATATTATTTAATGAATAAATATTGTGAATATTATAGGTTTAAATAAGCCTTGATTTTGTTTTTAATAATTTTCCATAGAAATAATCCTTAATGAATTAAAAAAATATATTTCTTCCATATTTCTACAATTTTTATAATAATATTATATAATAATTATTATTAACAATTTACTTAGTATCTAATTGATAGAAATAAATCAAATATATTTCATATGTAAAAGGGTTATTATTTCCATCCAATGGCCCGAAGGCCTTCAATTTTTTAATTATATGACAAAGCCCCCTTTTAAGGGATGATTGGGGATAAAACCTAGAGATATCATTGGCATAGGAAAATCACACTGAAAGGTAGAAAGGGTAAGACCAAAATGAAACCACTGAACAACTCCTCCCCAATATTTGATCTTGAAGAAACTCTCCATCTTTGCAAGGCTAATCAGAAAGCAAGTGTCCTGTGTCAAAGCACATGCCCGATCCGATGGCTGACACCATACCCTCTCAAACAACCAATTCTAAAAAAATATACAAAGCAGAAAAGCAAGCTCTAAAACCTCCTGAAGACCGTTCAAGTAGTCGCATCCAATATCACAAACTTCCCTCCTTTGAAAAAAAAATTAATTAAAGAATATAAAAGGATATATCATGATATTTTATGAGTGGAGACCATTAATTTTTTTCATTCTTCATGTGCTAATACATTTTTTTATCAGTTATTGGGTTTCCAATCCGGATTTTTTCAGGTAGATGCTAATGAATTTCCATTAGATTGAGTCCATCGGGGAGAGGTCCAATGTGATCAATAGATCATGTTATGATGAACACAAGTCCATCATAGAGGGCCCGTCAGAGATACATCCATTATAGAAAGTTTCATCAGATAGATTTCAATCAGATGGAGGTATTGTGAGCTACCGATTGAGTTCCTACCCAATTGAATAAGGAAGACAGAAAGGAGAACTTGTTTGAGACTAATTGGATGGACACAATCATACAAATATTACAAAACTAAGGAATTTTTTACTAACTCTTGTTGAGTGAGTTTTTTTACATTGATTATAGATAATGATTCAACAAAAAAATTTTCTAAGATGTTTTTTAACTTCCTAAGGATTTAACATAGGTAAATTTCAATTCCACAGAATTTGGATGAAGTGAAGACATTATTATGAGTATTAGAAAATAACAAGGAAATTAATGATTATAATGGTAGATACATATCAATTTATTTAAAGGATTTACTATATTTCTATGGTATATAAATAGTTGTGTGAATGTGGACACTAAAAATGATAGGTGGGGGTATAACCAATTGTATCTGGAAAGATTCTTCTTGGGTTATATAATTTTTCACTACTTAGGAATTTGTATTCTGGAAAGAAGATAATGAAATAATCCATTTTAATTGGACAATACAAACTGGAAAAGAGGGGTTCTTTTTTTAAACCTTTTAAAAACCATTAGAAAATCTATATTTACATTTCTTGAAAATTAATGGTGATATTATGAGTTATATTTGAGTGTATTGGAACTCTATCAGGTGTCATTGGTTAAGAATGTTTTGTTTAAGATATTAAGAAAATTTATTTTAAAAATTGATGAGGAACCAGTCATGCACATCCCAATCTATGGTATTGATCCTAACAATGATAAATAATTTTTGATAGATCTGAGGTTCCCTCTGAAGGATCCATCTCTAGCAATAAGGAATTTGAATTTTGTGACCTATAATGGGATTCCAGTTTTCAATGGTAATAACTATCATATCTATAAGGGTATAATGTTATAATATCTTATGAATCTTGGGTATTATGTTTTGGAATCTATTATAAAAATATTTCTTCAACATATTTATAATTATCCTATTACCCTCTCTATTAATATAAATCTTGAGATTGATTGAACAACTAGGAATTGCTTACACTAAACACTAACATAATGTGTGTTTCTCAGTGTAAATCTTTTTGGAATGAACCTATGTTTCATTGAATTGTTAAAAACATTAATAATGGAGAAAAGGTTAATAAGGTAACTATACAACTTTGGAGGCTTAAATATAAATATATTATAGTAGATGAGTATTAATATATTAGTGATTTCCTTACATGGGTAAAAGAAATTATTACCACTATAAAATGTCTTGGTGAGAAACTAGAAGACTAAACTATTGTTGAAAATATCATGTGAATTATTCCTGATAATTTTGATATAATAAATCATCTTTGGAATATAGATATAATGAATCACTATCATTGGATGATCTTTACAGTACTCTTTTGACATATTAAATGAGATGTGATAAGGTTGTGAAAATTAATGAAACTCATGATTGAGAAATGGATTTTTAAAATTAGTTAAATTTGAAAAACAAAGTAAAATAAGATAATGAAAAATCACCTAATTTATAATTATATGATAAAGATAATTATATCATATTAATAATTACCCTATATTATAAGAAAACCACTAATTTCAAATGAAAAAAACCCTTAGATGTAAGAATTATTTGTGAAGATAAATTTTACATAAAATTTTCCATGGAATAAAATTAAATAGTATGATTTTGAGGATGATGATGATAAATTTGATAATAAAATTTTAACGAAACAAAAGTAAATATTTCCTTCTTTCTAGAAAATTAAAATTTATCTATGAATAAGAATGGAGGGTTATTCCTCATCTAGTAAAGAACTTGATCATAGAGGAAACTATATTTATAATGATATAAATGGAAATGATTCATCTATAAGTTTTTATGATTATAATGTGATGAAATAAATGGAATGTATTCTAAAAATTTATTTGGAAAATTCACATAAGAAAAATACACAGCATATTAAATTTTTAAGGAATTTGGAAAAAGATTCTATAACATAACATTTGTTACAGATGATCATGAAATAAAATTGATAATTTATTATATAAGTAAGCTATAAATGATAATCTCAATAATATATAACATAAAATTGATAAATAAAGTAAAAAATACAAGTTGAATTTTGTTGAATCAGAAAAAATCATTGATGTTCTAAAAATAATGTTTTCTAAGAAATAAGAATAGTCTTAAGAAATAAAAAAATCATTCATACAGAACAATGTGAGATTTGAAATATGAGAGAAAAAATAACTGAGTTAGTCATTATTAATGGTTAAACATCTAATTAATTTGTACAAAATGGATTAAAAAAAGATTTAGGAGAAAACATATATTTATCTATAAAGGAAGAAATTATTCAGGAAAGTATCCTATAGAAAAAAGTGTTCCATTATTTCTGATGAAGAAACAACCAAAATATTCATTATTAATCTAAAAAATCATGATTCAAAGGTCATTTTTGTTGTTTTTGAGTCTACGGACACATACGATATATATTCTAGAATAAAATTTCTCTAATATGATATAATTAAAGATCATAGGGGAGATGTGATGACAAAATAATATAAAATTTTCATAAAAATTAAGTGGAATGGAAAAAAGAAACTCAGATATTGAAGAAAGATAATTATGTTAAGAAAGTGGGGAAAAAACAAACAAGCTGACTACAAAAAATGAGTGCATAGTTTTATACAAACAAAATGTTTTCATAGAACGGTATTTTGAAGAAGCACAAAAAGTTTCTGAGGAAAATAAAAAGAAAATTGATTTCCTATAATTGAGAAATGTTTAAAACAGGATACCAATAGAATTTTTTGGAACATTCATTGAAGTTGTAAGAGATGTGAAAAATAAGGGCATGTTACTAAAAATTGTTTGACTATCCTTCCTGGAAAATAGTAAGAAATTAAATATATGTTAGAGACTCACTACAATAAATGTTTATAAAAGGGAAAAATAAATTTACATCCTTATCTGTTGACTCTAAATATGAAAAGAAATGTGTTAGAAATCATATAAGGATGAATATAATGAATAAAATATATATAGTGGTAAATCCATGAATAATGATAGAGATTCAATGTTTGAGATTACTCTTAATCTGAAATATACTTCTAAGAAACAAATAAGTGTCCTCCTTAATCCCAAAATATTTGTATATGTGCTGAATATCATGCATTTTAAAGAGTTTAACTAAGTATGGGGATGTAGATGAGTATCTAACTATTATTGAAAAAAAGGTAATGTGTTTAAGAACATATGAATTTTTAAAAATTGTTTTACAAAACTGAAAATTATAATATGTTTATTAATATGGTTTAAAGATACATTTTTATTAAAAAATACAATTCATTATTTCCACATATATAAGAATGTTGAATGAAACATAAAAATAATATTAGATGAAATCATTTCAATGGAAAATATTGACAACCTTGAATATTCACTCTTCTTTTATAATGGGTTTTCCTACATAGACATAGAAATTTTTAGATAATGTGCCTTTGTTAAGAAACGCATGTAATGCATATGTTATCCTAGAAAATAATTTAATGTTTTTATAAAAATATAAAACTATTAAAAATCATATCATTTTTCAATAAGGTGGAATCTTATCAGGATGTCTCATTTGAATTTCATTGTCAATAATGGGGAGAGATAAGGAAAAGTGGTAGATAAAAATTAGAGGGAAGGAAAATAATATGAAGAATAAAAGGTGGGTGAAGAATAAAAAGTGTTATTTTCTTGAATTGGATGAAATGGGTATTAACAAAAAACATATACGAGGATATTATTAGGCCCAACAAATGTTTTGGTTGAATTTGTTATCAATATGTCAATTTAATTATTTTGTTGAAGGAAGCAAACATGTTGAGAATGTAATGAAAAGCTATATTAATGAATGGCATGTGGGAATCTGATTCAGACTATCGACATGATAATTTGATCATGCACATCATCATGTTTCAATATGATCCATAAGAATGTGATAGTTATAAATAAGTTAGAAGGTACATGAAATAAAATTGAGTCTAGAATGAAATATTTAATCATAATGAGAAATATGAGACAACTTTTAATATTTCTCTAAAGATTTTGGGTGAGACATAATGGTTGGGATGTAATAGAATATCTCTGTATGAAATCTGGTATGGTTTTGATGTCTTGTAATTTACAAAATTCATATTGTTTTGAGAACATATGGTGCATGACTCCTGATGTAAATGAGAAGTGTTGGTGCTATTAATCATATTATTCCTTGATTATAATGAAATAATTTTATGAATGTATTGTATGTTATGATACATCCAAATTTTAGTCAAACAATGCTATGCCAATCCTAAATGTATTAAAATTCATGAAAATGTCATGAAAAAAACCAGAGTTCATAGAAGATACAATAATATGATGTTTTTCATTCATTAAGATGTTCAATAGTGTGAGGAACATCAGACATAAAAGGATGAAGATCATTGATTTGAGAATCATTGGTGTGACAATATCAGAAGTCTGGAAGATTGATCTTTCAATTGAAAATAATTAACTTCCAACAAATGTCCATCAAACGTGGAATTCCATTGATTCATCATAATGTATTCAGACGCAAATTCATATTGTTGATATCCTTTTTATTTTAGATAGAGAGTATTATCATAGGTATAATAGTTGAGGAATGTTGGATTTTATTTAAATTGTGTCAAACAAAAAAGAAGTCATACATTCATCTCTAAAAATTGAGTCAAGAAAAAAAGATCAAAAGTAATGATGATTTCCCAAAATGTTTTTATGACTCAATGGATTGTCACTGAGAAGATTAATTGGAGTAAATCTGGGACAAATCCATCAGATTCATACTAACACCAACAAAATCATTAGATTTGAGATGATTTATCAGTTGAATTGATAAAAATGAAAAATAATTTTATGATATTTTAGAGTGGTTTTCAATGTTATACCTTTAGATATTAATGTAGAGAATCTATGTGATATACTATTAAATGATTATAAGAGGTCATCATAATGGGTCTTCATTATTTCTATGTATGTTTTCATTATGATGAAAATCAGAATGATTATTTGTATTGAGAATCATAAAAAAATAAATTTTTGTGAACTTGAAGAATTCTAATGTTTTGAGATGCTCCCTCAATTATTATGAAGAGTTGAAGAATTAAAATATGAATCCATAATTTAAAAATAAATTAGTTATATAAAAATTTCATTTATTTGGTAGTGAAATTAGTTTTCCAGCTTTTACCATTCTTAGGTTCCTACAAAAGGAGAGAACATGACATTTATATGAGGGAAAAAATAATTTTTAATATGCACTTATAGATATGAAATTTGGATTGTCAATTTTATAGTTTCCATCCAGATTTTAGTTTTCTAGATGATGCTAATGGCGTTCCATTACAATGACTCAATAGATTTGTGGTTCAATCAAGTCATAAGAAAAAGTTCCAATAGATGACACGTTATCAGAGAAAGTCCATTATAGTAAGCCTATCAGAGTGAAATTCATTGGAAAAAATTTCATCAGACCAATTTATATCAGATAGAGAAACTCTAGGTTTCCAATTGAGTCTATAATCAATTGATGAAGGAAGAGTAAAATATGAATCAAACCAAGACCAATATGAGGGAGACCCTCGTACAAGGGTAAATATTTTTAGAATGGTCATACTGACTCCTATTGAGGGTGTTTTCCAGATAGTGTTTCTGGTGAGTGCCTCAAGACAAACAAGTACTTTAGAGAATTGTTGATGTTCTTGAATATTTTCCATAATTATTGTTTTATTCAAATTACATGGAGAGGAATTGAAGACTTTCTTAAGTGGATGAAAAAAGAATAAATAAAGTGAAGCATAAAATTGTGGAAACATAATTGTGGTAAAATTGACCTGATGATTATTTTGGGTAATATAACCAATTATGGGAATCTGGATATGGGAAAGGATACTTGTCAGGTTTAACTGAATATATCAGGGAATGTTTTATTGGTATTATAGAACTATTCACTTCTTTTCATTTATATTCTAGAAATAATATAGTGAATGTATCCTTGTTAGTGGGACTATGAAACATAAAAAATATTTGTATATTGTATAATTACATATAAAATTCATGTGACAGTCTATCTATATATTTTTTTGATTTCAAAGGTGGGTTATGAGTTTCATATGTTTAGATATCAACTCTAACAAGATATAGAGGTTAATAAATTTTTTTATGAAGTTATGAAACATTTTTATTAAAAGAGAACGGGGAACCACTGATACACCCCCATCTTTATGGATTTTATCCTACCCGGAGTCAACATTACTACCCCATTAATGTATTTAAGAGGAATAAATTATTTTCCATGATGATTAATATTTCAATTTATGTTCATTATTTTAAATAGTTACAATAAAAAAGTTACGAAATAGTCCTAGATTAATTTTACAATTTCATTTTTTTGTGGATTTCAAATTTTTTTGATCTTGTAATATTATTCTATATCATTCATAAAATCCATAAATTATATTTTCCATTGGATATATAATGAGTTGTCATATTTGTTTCCAAATGTTCCCCTATTTGGTAATCATATTGAAAAAATTATTTTTTTAAAAAATAAAAACCAATTTTATTTATCACTTAATCAGATATATTTTTCTTCCATGTCTATATTTATTGAAATTTATTCTCAAAAATTAGTTTTTATAACTCAAATGATTTATTTATAAAATTTTATTTTATCCTTGAAATTTTAAATGGCTTAAAACTAGTCTTTATAATGTTTTTATGGGTTTTTTCATTTATTTAAAAAAATTCATAAGTGATGTTTTCTAATTTATACGGTGTTATAAAAAACTCAGGCATTAATAAACATTTATGTTATTTATATTCATAAGATTATTTTCAGTGTTTTCACAAAAAAACACCTAAATGATATCTTATTTTAATATTTTTCTTCCATTTAGTTTATTTCCCCAAATGACATTATTTTCCTATAGTCCTCGGTTTTCAATTGATATTTACTCCTGTTTTATCTCTTGTATATTTTTTATTCGTTAAAAATATTATCAAGCATAATTTTTTTTTGTGATCCTTAGACATTAAATTTCACTTTAATATCTACACTATTTTTATCATTTATATGATCATGGCCTAAACCATAAACCATTTTTATGTATGGTGATTTACATTAAATGTTATTTGATTGACTCTTGAAATATAGATATCATGTATTAATTATTCAATATGGATATTTTATATTATTTCATATTATTTAAAAATTAAATTTTTCAAAAATATATGAGGAATAAATTGGAATTGTATTGATGGTTGGTTCCTAGAATTATATATTTCCTTTATGCATCGACAACTCACATGATATGATTTTGATTTTTAATGAAATGGGAATTTGTTGTACACATAACAATTTATGATATTATCATGTTGAAATGCCTTAAGAGTATGATTATAATGATTTCTAAAATCATTATATATAATATTTATTATTCCCATAATTTATATTTCCGTAATAATTATCCATGATATTATTTCATTGATGTTATCCACGGATAAATTTATTTCATTTTTTATTTATTAAATATAATGTGTTTAAATTTATTTACCTAGGAATATGGATTAGGCTCTAATTTCTAAAGATATATTATTTTGTACACTACCCTCATAGGTAATTTTATCTTAGACTTATTTTGTTTCATTTCCCCATGATATAAATAATAATTATTGGAATGTGTTCAATAATGCAAAATTTCTTCCATTATGATGCAATATATTTTATAATTAATGTAATATGGGTACATGTATTTATATTGATCTCCATGAGTAATAAAATGATTAGTTATTTGGGTTAAGAACACTTGTACTTATGTCAATTTAATAATGTGGACACTAACTATGGTTTATAGGATTCTAGGATGCTTCATTTTTTATGCTATAACCTGGTTTGGTGATGATTATTAAAAATTGAAATGAATGATCTTTATCTTGGAATTACATACCACATAGGTCCTTTTTATTAATTTTATTAGGATGTATGGTATATATTTCTGTCTTCCTATCTGTGTATCCATGAGAACTAATATGTGTTATAGTTGTCCTTAGATTTAGTTTGGTATGAATACTGGGCCTATGTGATCTATGTTTTAGGTCTAGTGGTTATTCCATTCTATAATGTTCCACATTGTGTTTAAATTTATGTCCAATGTAGGTTTTTATACTATATCAATGCAATATATGGGATCATCATTCCATGTTTACCCTCTAGAGTGTAGGGTTTTCAAGTTTGATGTGTAATAAATTCATCAATGGAAAATAGAAATAAAGTAGGTGTATAACGACGTATGGAATGAATCAAGTCAGTCAATGGGATATAATCACCTCATAACATGATCTAGTATTTTCTAATGAATTAAGCCCTTCTATCCCCACAATTGGATGAGATAGATGTGTGATATCCTTATCGCCCAACCTACTAGATGCATGGGAATGATTTCATTATTGTCGGACCCAAGTTTATTCCAGTGGTATGACAGCCCTATGGCCTAATCATGTGATCAATTTATTGGGATACATGATATGATATACGTATTTTCCGTGTGTAATGATCAGAAATGTGATGATTTATGAAAAACAATAACCATTCATAGAACCAAAGTAGTTACTATCAATGCTATGTGCTATTTAGTTAGAAGATGAATGCCCATCATATGATTGCTTTCATTCTTGAGCATTTAATTTTCTTTATAATATAAACATTTATATACATGTTCAATTCATTTTAAGGATTCATTGATGGTGTATTATTTGGTTTATACTCAAACCCTATAGTAGAATAATAATGCCCGTGCATATTTCATAGTCCGGGAACACGAATTGTTAAGGGAGCTATGGTGGGGAGAAGATCATGTAAAGCATAGAGTATGAAGGAAATACTAGGAGAGACTCTATAATATATTTTATTTTTTTGGTTTATTTTATTTTGTCTCCATACATTGAATTACCTACCATAGTGGGGGTACTTGGATTGTATTATATAATATCGAAAACAATCATTATAGAATAATGATTTTATTTTTGTTCATGATATAATGTTTTGTGATTTTTATTTACACTTTATATTGATTATAGTGTATCTATATAATTAGGGAGGGTATAGTATCCCAATTTCCCTATTCATTCCCTTTTCACTAGTTAGAATCCTCTTCTATATAGGAAAGTGCACTTGATATCACGTATCCCTCAGGCGCTAACTAATTGATTTCAGTTAAGGTGTTACATATTGATATCTAATGTCTTTCATATTTTCAAATGATTATGTTTTGGGAAATGTATAAAGGATATATTTTTTAGAACTCATGTTGATGAGTCATATATGTGCATGAGAAACTCAAATGTTACTAAACTATGTGAATTCATAGATGGGGCATATTTAACTTGTTGGGCTATTATTGTTTCATGATGATCCTATGTATTATTATTCTATTGTAGTTTTTGGGATTTGAGTGTGTTTAGGAAACATGAATTGGATCATAGTTTTACATGTCTAGAATATGATTTCTTTTTATACATCGTAACTCAATTAATTAAATGTCATTGGTAATATATGACTTTTGATATTATGACAATTATTTACTAGAATTTTAATTAACTGAATTATTCATGCTATGATTCTTTATATGTATATGACTTTGAATAACATATAGGATCCGAGGACATTGTTTTGGCCCTAGGTAGTGTGAAAGGAGTTATGAATTGTGGATATAAGTAGACTTCTAGTATAGGTCCTCCTATAGAAATTTATTGTTTTCACTTATACGTTGTATGGGATGTTACCTTAAGTTATCTATTATAAGAATTTATCTATAGTTTTTTGTAATTATTGATTATTTTATCTATGAGACACCTCATGGGATGGACTAGAAAATGTGTTAAAATAACCCTACAAGGGATTATGTTCCCATCCTACCACATGACATGCAAGAGTATATAGTCCAGAAAGAAGATACACCTATTATAGTAGTTCAATTAGTGGAAATTTTTAATCATAAATGTTGTAGGATACAAATTATTAAATGATAAAGATATCAAAAAATTATGGTTGATTATACTTTATCTTCCCCATATCAACTTCCACTCATCCTTACAAGGTAATAGTGGACCTGATGTTTTTAAGGACCAGATAAGCCTCATTGAGGGAATCAATGATCAAGTGGAGGCTCTATAGGATTGGTATTTTAATATGACTACTTCCATGCTTCTATGAACCATGTGGAGATAGTGGATGAATCATGATACTAGTTGAGATATATTAAGGTATCACATTGGATACCTTAAAGGGACTCTTCTTTGGAATATTTTTCAAAAATATAGGGAATATAGATCATGAAAAAGTGTTTATAGACTTTTAGTTGGTGATGATTTTAAATTCTTCCTATTAATTATGTATCGTATTGTTACATTTATTTTCTCCCCTTTTGGATTAGAATGACGTGTAGAATGTAAAAATGTTTAAGATCATCCCTTGACTAGAAATTTGGTTTCTAGTCTATAGAATTCCCTAGATGATGAATTAATAATTGATATGAATAGCCCTAAAAATCCAAAAAGTTCAAGATAAGGATAAGGAAATATGAATAAATTCATTTCTAGGTGTACTAAAAAGTGATACTTCTAAAGATATATTGAGAGTCATTTTGAGTATTAAGAAGATGAATACCTAGGTGGTGTGAAAGTGTAGTCGTAGGAAGTTAGATATAATAAAGGATTATTTATCATGAATAGGGGAAGGAGGTGTGATATCACGTTTTAATTTGGGACAATGTGATCCATATCACATATTATTCCATGAATATAACAACATGTTTCATCGATGTTTAAATTTGGGGCATCCATAGATGCTCTTTTCGAATGATCTAATATTGATTTCACATAATTGTCTCATTCTGGAATTGGATTCAAGACATGATAATCCAATAAGATATTGATAGGAATACTAGATTCCAAAGGAGTCGGTGAATCAACCCATTTATGGGTCTAAGGGAAGGAGTCTTGGGACTGACACGGGTAGTGTATATGATGTAAACTAGGTTCTGTGTGACAGTAATGAAGGTTCCGGGCATAGTGGAAGTGCGTGGGAGGATGTTCCCACTTGGCTTTTTTTGTCATTAACAATGATGAATCCGGGATCAATACAACGATAAACACCAGTCTCCATCGATCGAATCAATTAAATGGACAAAGAAAAGTATAGTCCTATAACCACAAAGTAGGATCATTACTATTTGATTATAATTAATTTAATCAATTGAAAAGAAATACCTTTTGGGTGTTATTTCTTCATTGATGTTCTTGATCATGTTCCGATGTGATTCTTCATTGAGTCGCAGAAGCTAATTGTATACTTCGTCTAGCGGTGATCCACATGTGTACCTCGTATCTCAGGACGTCACCAAAGGAGTCTCTGGGTGCTAGCATGGAGAAACCTTTTCTTGCGTTGTCCGCCTTAGATCACCTTGAACCGATGGAATAGGATCTCTCTCGGTCTTGAGAGCGTTCTTTGTGGAAGAGGTTCTTTTGGCCTTAAAATAATTCTCCAGAGTTGTTGTGTACAACGATTCTCTTGTGTGTAGGAAAAAGAGTTGGGATTGTAAGGATATTTATAATCAGGATTGAGGTTGTAGAGTTATGACAATAAATAATTGTGTTACGCATTTTATTAATTTCATTGACACTTATTTAAAACCTCATGTCGAATAATTAATTCCTTGACATGCGCCCATGCTGATTATAAAAAATATCATTTAAAACAATATTACATCCTCAAAATCGGGACTGAAAAAACTACTGGGCGTGTGTTAATAAATACACGGCGTGTACTTGTTTTTCATTGAAAACTACATGGCGTGTACATTCAATGTACACGGTATGTATATCTTTATTTCTTTTTTTAGTTCCTTTCCATAAAGAAAACTACACGACATGTAATAATTAATACATGGCGTGTACTTGTTTTCCATGAAAAAACTACATCATGTGTAATCTTTAATACAGGGAGTGTATATCTTTTTTTTCCTTTCCTTCTTCCTTCAATCATTAAAATGATCTAGACTTCCTTGAATAATTATTAAAACACGTATGAGAATAATATTTATTCTACATGGGATACTTGAATACACTTAATGTGTGACCCTCTAGGCCTCTTTCTCGTTGGCATTAGGCGGGTTTCCCTAAAGACCATGATTACTGTCTAAGAACAGGTCAAGGAACCCAAGAGAAAGAAGTTGACAACGCATTGACATATCACCTCATACGAACTCTTACTATGTAATTTAATCCCTTTGTCTTGATATCTCATCAAGAAGGTTTCATGGAAGTGTCATAAACCTCTAGGCATGATCCACCGTTCTTTGACTTCCTGAAATAAACACATCGTTTACACCATGGCCATGGAATTTAATGTGACAGTTCTATTTCAATCAAAGTGTCGAGATATCAACTTTCATAAATGGAAGGGACAAATCCTTCCTCGGATTATCCAGTAACAATGTGTCACTCGTGATGCACCGAATGTACCCTACATCCCACCAACTGTCTACGTGATGATTTTTGTCAGTAAATCTAAGTGCACGACTCATGACCTGAGTTAATGATAATCTTCAAGTCTAAGGACCATTGCACATGCTCATAGATAGAAATGTCTGATGACACCAAGACATGCAGAATTGCTATAGGAGGGTCTGTTCTCATAATCTCCCATCTTGGAGATTACCAAGTGTGAACTCGATGATAGAGAGTCTCGTCTTCTTATGAGTGCTCGCACATGATGGTCTGTATAATATGTGTCCTATCATTGTATGTCATCCAACCATAGAACTTTATTTTAGAAAATTGTTATAGAATTTCAAGGATCTCATCACAGAGGGGATCTTCCATGACCTTATCAATGCAACAAACATTCCAGGACATTATTATATTATAGTCATGAATAACAATTAACAATATAAAATAAGTGAACATTCATTTAATAAAAGTACAAAACAATTTATCTCAGGACACCAACCCTTACAAAATCCCACATGGACTACAGCCAACTACCTACGACTTTTAGTCAGCTAGAACTCACATGATGATCAAGTTTCTGATGAGTCAAGGAATTAGTCAATGGGTCCGCCACATTGTATCCCTTGGAAATACTACTAAATTAAACTTCACCTTTTTGAGAAAAATCCCTCAAGAGATAATACTTCTAAAATTTCTGCTTTGTCCGCTGATATGACCTTGGATCGTTAGCAAGTGCTACCGCTGCAGTATTATCACAATAGAGTGTGATAGGATCTTTACTGCTCGGTTCTACATCCAGCTCTTGGATGAAGCTTCCCATCCATATTTCTTCTTTAGCTGCCTCAAAAGCAGGGATATACTCGGATTCTGCTATAGAATCTGACCCCACACATTACTTTGAGCTATTCCAGCTCACTGCACCTCCATTCAAATTAATATGTATCTAGTCTATGACTTCATGTCATCTTGATCAGTCTGGAAACTAGCTTCTACATGTCCTCTGATGACTAGATCCTCATCTCCTCCATAAACCATGAACATATCCTTAGTAAACCTCAGATACATTAGTATAGTCTTGACAGCCATCCAATGGCGGTCTCCTGGTTCAGCTTGATATCTTCATACCACACTTAATGCGTAAGAAACATCTAGCCTCCTACATAGAATATCATACAATACTGACTCAATCATGGATGCGTAAGGGATCCTTGCCATTCTCTTTCTTTCCTCATGTGTCTGAGAACACATTTTCATGGAAAGATGAATGCCATGTGACACAGGAAACAATCCCCTCTTGGAATGTACCATACCAAATCTCTTCAATATCTTGATAATTTATGTACTTTGACTGAGGCCCAACATTCTCTTGGATCTATCACGATCGATCTTGATCCCAAGAATATATACTGCCACGCCAAAGTCTTTCATGGAGAAGCATTTATGAAACCATGCCTTAACTAATTGTAAGACAGGTACTTCATATCGAATTAGTAATATGTCATCAACATATAATATTAGTAAAACAATTGCACATCCACTAAACCTCCTGTAGACACAAGGCTCAAATTTGTTCTTAACAAAGACAAATTTCTTTACAACTTCTTCAAAGAGAATGTTCGAGGACCTTGATGCTTGCTTTAATTCAAAAATGTATTTCTGCAACTTTCATACCTTATTAGCATACTTTGGAGTCACAGACCCTTCAGGTTGTATCATGTAGACATCTTCCTGGAGGTTCCCGTTAAGGATTGATGATTTGACATTCATTTGAAAAATTTCAAAGTCATGGTAAGAGGAAATTTCCAATAGGATTCTGAAGGATTTCAACATCACAACCAGTGAAAAAGATTCATCATATTCAATTCCTTGACGCTGTCTAAAACCTTTTGCAACTAGTCATGCCTAAAGGTGCTGACATTCCCCTCCATGTCTAGTTTCTTCTTGAATACCCAGTTATTACCAATAGGCTTTACATCAAATGGAGGATCTTCCAAAATATAGACTTGGTTTTGGTACATGGAATCCATTTTAGAATTCATGTATTCTTGCCACTTGGCATCATTTGTGCCTTCAACTACTTGCTTGTAGGTAATAGGATCATCATTTTCAACCAATAATTAGTCACCATCCTCAGTGACAAGAAAACCATATCGTTCTGGTTCTCTCACCTCTCTCATGATCCTACGCAGTTCTTCTGTCTCTGGAATAGATTGTTCTTCAATGGGCCTTTTTGGAATCTGTTCTTTTACCAACTCCTGTGTATCTTGAGCCTCGACTTCATCAATGTCTATCTCGATCCCACTATCTCTTTTGGAGATGTGCCCCCTCTCAAGGAATATGGCGTGTCTTGCCACTGTAACCTTTTTTTTCTGAGGGGTTGTATAGGTAATACCCCTTGTTTCCTTGGGATATCCTATAAAGATACACTATGTACCTCAGGGTGCAGGTTTTTTACCTGCAGAGGCCTTAACAAATGCTTCGCTACCCCACACATGTATATTTGATAACCTGGATTTGCGTCCACTCAATAACTCAAATGTAATTCCATTTATAGATTTAGTAGGTACTTCGTTTAGTATGTGAGATGCTGTTTTTAATGCATATCCCCAAAAGGATAATGGAAGACTCGCATGAATCATCATTGATCTCACCATGTCCAACAGGGTGCGGTTCCTCCTTTCACTTACACCATTCCACTGCGGTGTGTAAGGGGGAGTGAGTTGAGATAGAATCCCAAAGTCCATTAAGAAATCAATGAAGTCCTGATAAAGATATTCTCCCCCTCTTTCTGAGCAGAGTTTCTTAATCATCTTACCAAGATGGTTCTCAACTTCATTCTTCTATACTTTGAACCGATCAAAAGAATCTGACTTGTACCTCATTAAGTAGATATATCCATATATACTAAAATCATCAGTAAAACATATGAAGTACGAGAACCCACGCCTTGCTTCAACTGGAAATGTTCCACAAAAATCTGTTTGAACAAATTGTAGAAGGTCTTTAGCTCTTTCACCTTTCCCACTAAACGGGGCTTTGGTCATTTTTCCTTGTAGACACGCCTGCCATACACCAAGTGGTTTTAGTTCGAAATAATCTAAATACCCATCTTGATGTAATTTTGTCAAACGTTTCTCATTGACATGACCTAGCCGGTGATGCCAAAGTTGGGTGTGGTATGAGTCATGTTAGATAACTTTCTTATTGATTTCCATTGCTTGGTTTGTGTAGTATAACACATAAAGGCTGTTATATAAATGTGCACTACCAAAACAAATGCTATCTTTATAAAAATAGCAACCTCCACTTCCAATCTTGAAGATGAATCCATCAGTATCTAATCTGGATACTGAAATAATGTTTTTGGTTACCGAGGGTACATAATAAAATCCATTCAAAACAAAGACCATCCCAGTAGGCAAAGTGAGGTGGTTGTCCCCGACAGCTATAGCAGCAAGTCTGGCTCCATTGGCTGCTCGTAGATCTACCTCCCCTCGATCAATCTTCCTAAATCTACTTGGTTCCAAAATTTGGATACAGATCTGAGAACCACAGTAGTATCTAATACACAATTAGTAGAAACAGATAGATTGCATTTAATAACAATGGCACCTGAAGCTTCCCCTTTATCCCTTGGATGGGTGCAGTTTTTCTTCCAGTGGCCCTTCATTCCACATGAGAAAAAAACAACATCTTGTTCCTTTGACTCCCCATTGATCAAATTTTTCTTGTAAGTCCTTGACGAAGATTTGGGCTTAAATCTCTTCGCCTTCCCTTTCCTTTTCATCACCATTAGGACAGAAGGATTTTCACGCTTCATGTCATCATCCACTTGGAGAATAAGGATAAGAAGATCATACAAAGACTTCTTAATGTTGTTCATGATGATGTTCACAAAATTTTTTATGAAGCTCTGGGGGAGTGATGCGAGAATGAGATCGGTACCCAGTTCATTAGGGAGTTTAAACCCTAGAACCTCAAAGCACTCAATGTAGACAATGAGCTTGACTACATGAGGCCCAACTGGGGCACCCTCTCCAAGCTTTCTCTGAAATAGATCCTTGGATATCTCAAACCATTCTTATCTTTCTCTCTCCTGGTATAGACCATGAAGGTTCTCGAGCATGGTATAGGAATCCATATCGTCATGAGACTTCATGATATGACTAGACATTATTGATAGCATCAATCATTTAATGTCATGTGAATCGTTCATATTTTGATCATAGACTAGGAAATCTTCATCACTCGCCCCTGGGGCAGGTGAATCAGGAAGCGAGGACTCCAACATGTAAAACTTTCATTCCGGGAGTAGGATAACCCGAAGGTGCCTAAACTATTCCTGAAAGTTAATACTAGTGAGGATTTTGTCTTTATCCAGAACTGATTGTAGAGAAAATCTTGTTGATGTGTTTGTCATTTTTATTCAACAAATTAAAAGAGTAGATTTATCAGTACATTCTTTATTACATTTTATGAGAAATAATAAATTTTATTATGTATCCCACTATTTTATCAAGTCCTAATGGCCCTCACCATTGAACTCAGAATGTCCAGTTGCATTGACATTCTAGTGGCAAGGATACATATTCCCCATCGCATATCCCTGAAAAGGGATGGTCAAGCTATTTGAAGGTAATTAGGTAGGGAGGTATTTGCCAACTATGAGCTTACAGTTCCTTGATCTGTTGAGTGGACTCCCCAATCCAGAAATCTAGACATGGATTTCCTCAAATCTTGCCTCCAATATTACATCATGTCTAGCAATGGATACTCCTCTTGATGTAATATGGTTAATTTAACTTGAAACCTTTCATAAGGGCTTCCTTTATAAAATTAAGTGTCCCAACAAGGGTTGGTCAAGCACATAGTTTTATTGAGTCTTGTCCTTAATCAGGTAACAAAAGGCTAAGTCTTACTTAATATGGTATTGAGGGATTTTAATCCTTTATGTATAGTTTTACATTATCACTTGTTTGTTAATATTAATTGATTCTTTATTATGTGATTAACCATGTTCTGATAATGTTTATTCATAGTCCAGTTTTTATTTTATTCTATCTTTGCATGCTTGTTCATTTTATTAACTATGTGATCGAGAGAACACATACATAATAAATAAACCATACAATTTAGACAGAACTAAAATAAGATGGAATGATCATGAGATTATTTTGGTTAGCTTATCTACTAGTTTTGATAAGCTGACCCCGACCTAGGGAAAAACACCATGAACCTGGTTGTTCATATTTTGCAGCTCCCACCTATCCACCTTTGTATCTTCTTGCATCGATTTTGCCTCAGCTTCGGGATTTTAACCGTCTCCTCTAGCTTTGTAGATCCTCTATTACATGGGTTTAAATTAAATAAACCATTGGCACGCATGCCCTACATTTTATTGGAAGAAGGCTCACAGGACAAAAAATTTAAATTAAATAAATTTATATGAAACCTTACACAAAAAAACAGTCCTTGGTATAGCTCATGATCATCCATAACATGCAACGACATTTACGCAAATTTAGAATTCAAATTATTTTAAAAGTTCTTTCATTTAAGATAAGTCATGCTCGAATTAAATTAATTATGATCTTATAATTAATCAATTTTTTATCTTAAATTCATTTCTAAATTTCCTTGAGATTCTTCTCATCCATATTCCTTGTACGAGTCTTTGTAAATTGGAGGAAACATGGAGAAATTCCATTTTTGGAATGTACACGGAATGTAGTTTATAATTACACGGCGTGTATTTCATTTCACTCCTTATCCAAAGTACACACCGGTGCATTTGGTGTGATTTTTGTACTTTGGAAATTTTGGAGTACAAGGCACGTAGATAAATCATACACAGCGTGTACTTCCTTGTTACGCGGTAACCAGCCTGGTGATCCAATGTACGCGGTATATGGATTATCCTTGTATACAGTTTCACCTGGGCCAGAACGGACTACACAGTGTGTTGCTCCAACATACACGACGTGTATTCCGATTTCCACACGCCGATCAGTTCTGGTCAAGATGATGTGATTAATAATTAGGCATATGCAATTCACACGACATGTTTTGGAGGTCCAGTTCCGATTCGTTGAACCTAAGTACAAAGTGTGTAGTTTTAATTACATTTCATGTAATCCCATGTTGTAATGACAAAAAGAGAGTCTCCTCCGAATGAGTTCCTCATTTTTATTTTAATCAATATTAAAATTAAAAGGTCATTTCTGTGATGTGAATCGAGAAATGAAGGAGGAAGAATAGATCTCGTTTATTCAGATTTATAGAATGATTTATTTCTGATTGAATCAAATATAAATTCGTAAATTATCAACGAAAATTAAATAACTATAATCAACATTGTAACCTCGCTCTAATACCATTTGAAGGTTCTGGGTGCAGCGGAAGTGTGTGGCTGGATGTGCCCACTTGGTTTTTTTTCATTAATAATGACCAATCTGGGATCAATATGACGATAAACTTGAGTCTCCATAGATCAAATCACATAAATGGACAATGAAAAATAATGTCTTAGAACCACAAAGTAGGATCATTATAGGTTGATTATAATTAATTTAATAAATTGAAAATAAATACCTTTTGGGTGTTATTTCTTCGTTGATGTTCTTGATCACGTACCGATGTGATTCATCGTTGCGTCACAGATGCCAAGTGTAGACTTCCTCTAGCGGTGATCCACACGTGTACCTTGTATCTCAAGACATCGCCAATGTAGTCTTTGGGTGCTAGCGTGGAGAAACCTTTGCTTGAATTGTCCGCCATAGATCATCTTGATTCGATGGAAGAGGATCTCTCTTAGTCTTGAGAGCATTCTTGGAGGAAGAGGATCTTTCATCCTTGAACGAATTCTCCATAATTGTTGTGCACAAATATTCTCTTGTGTATAGGAAAAAGAGTTGGTGTTGTGAGGATATTTATAATCAGGTTTGAAGTTGTAGAGTTATGACAATAAATAAATGCGTTATGCATTTTATTTATTTCATTGACATTTATTTGAAACCTCATGTCGAATTATTAATTCCTTGACATGAACCCACAATGATTATGATAAATATAATTTAAAACAATAGTATATCCTCAAAATCCCGAATGGAAAAACTACATGGCATGTATTAATAAATATACGGAGTGTACTTTTTCTTCATTGAAAATCACACAGTGTGTACATTCATTGTACATGGCATGTATATCTTGTTTTCATTTATTCATTTCCTTTCCATTAAGAAAACTACACGGCGTATAATAATTAATACACGACATGTACTTGTTTTCCATGAAATACTACACGACGTGTAATCTTTAATACATGGCATGTATATAATGTTTTTCATTTCCTTCTTCTTCAAAGCATTAAAACGATCTAGGCTTCGTTGAATAATTATTGAACCATGTACAATAATAATCATTATTCTACTAGAGATACTTGAATACACCTAGTGTGTGACCCTCTAGGCCTCTTTCTCATTGGCATTAGGTGGGCCTGCCTAATGTACATGATTACTGTCTAGCAATGGGTCAAGGCACCCAAGAGACAGAAGATGACGCCGCATTGACGTATCACCTCATTCGAATGCTTAATATGTAATTTAATCCCTTTGTCTTGATATCTCATCAAGCAGGTTTCATGGTAGTGTCATAAACATATATGCTTGATCCGTCGTTCTTTGACTTCCTGAAATAAACTCTTCATTTACACAATGTCCATGGAATTTAATGTGACAGTTCTATTTCAATCAAAGGGCTGAGATATCAACTTCTATAAATGGAATGGAAAAATCCTTCCTTGACTTATCCATTAACAACATGTCACTCGTGACGCACCTAACGTACCATACTTCCTGCCAACTGTCTACATGACGGTTTTCATCAGTAAATATAAGTGCGCGAGTCATGACATGAGTTAGTGATAATATTCTAGTCTATGTACCATTACACACAATCGTAGATAGTAATGTTCGATGACACAAAGACATACAGAATTTCTATTGGTGGGTATGTTCTCATAATCTCTTATCTTGGAGATTACCAAGTGCGGACTTCATGAGAGAGAGTCTCATCCTCTTACGATTTCTCGAACATGACGATCTGTATACTATGTGTCCTATAAATGTATTTCATCCAACCATATAACATTATTTAAGAATATTTTTATAGCAGTTCTAGGTTCTCATCACAGCGGAGATCTGCCATGACCTTATCAATGCAACAAATATTCCAGGTCATTATTATATTATAGTCATGCAGAACAATGAACAATATATAATAAGTGAACATTCATGTTATTAATGTACAAAATAGTTGGTTCTTAGGACACCAACCCTTATAGGTAATGTGGGAACTTCTATAGTTACAGGTAGAGTTATGATTACCTCTATTATTTTTTATAATTTTTTGATACGATACATTCTCATTTTTTATGTTTTCCATGTTATTTTATAGAATTGATATACCAGTTATGTAATATTCTAAATTTCATTTTATAAAAAAATCATTTGGGAAGAAGTTAGACTATCTCTAGAGATGTCAAGATTATAATGTAGTAGTTTATGGATAAAATTATATGTGTGATTTTAAGATCTTAAATATGACTAGTTTTCAAGTGATTTCTGGAATATACATTTTGACCATTTATTGAGTGAAAATAGAATGCTACAATGGAAAAATATAGTTTGAGTGCACAAGTGTGAGAAGAGTGAAATTAACATTGAATATGATGTTGGTGAATGAAAAAATGTGACTTTACCAAAATCATATTAAAGATGTTATTTTTTATTCAATAGGCATTTTTATTATGGTAGATTATGTAGTAAAATAATCCTCTTTAACAATATTGGTAAAATATTACTAGAATGTGTTTCCTAATTATTCTTAATGACATTTTAATGATATTGGAATTTAATTTATGACTGTTCTCATATAGGTATCACAACATATATCAATTCCCCTTCGTCATTTGGTTCCAAAATAGTTTAAGAAACACTTTTTGTAGCTTCATGATATATATAATAATTGATTTATCAGGTATAAAACTACTCCATGGGATGATCACATTTTAGTTATAACAAGGATAATATAATTTTTTTATGTGTGTTAAATATTAAAAGAGGAATCATGACATAAAAAATATTAGGATCCCGTTTTAATGGATCTACAGTTTTTTGGACAAGTTGAGGGTATTTTGATCGATCTCTATGATTGAATTGTGATTTGGATTCCACATGTTTTAGGTTATGAAAATGTGATAAAACTAATACAACATTTAGGAGTAGGTATGTATAATATAATTATATGTTCATGCATTTAAGGTGGTTTAATTCTATACTTTTGTTCATGGATCTCATGAACATTATCATATATCTATATTATAAAGTTATTTCAATTTTATTCATTGATTATATCTTGATAATATCAGAGAACTCACATATTTATTCTAGAAACCATGAAATAGTATTGAGTAAACTTCAATAAAAATATATTTTTTCAATTATTTTGTTGTTCCAATTTTATCAATTATATGATCTTCATTGGGTATGATATTCAAGATGTGGTAGTCTTTGATTATCCATAAAAGGTACATGTATTCTTGTATTGGGTAATATTTGTGAATTGTTTTGAGATCAGTAGATTCTTAGGATTGGTCAATAATTTCAAATGGTTTATTCAGGAATTATCCCATTTGGAAGATTGTAGGAAAACTATAACTATGATGAGGATGATGATTGAGTGGAAAGAAATGTGTGAGTAGGCCTTTCTAGAGTTTAAGATGAGATTTCCATCAGCTCTAATTTGTATTATTTCTAAGACTAGGATTATATATGTGGATTATTGTGATGCCTAATGTGTTGATTTGGGAGAGGTTTTGAGTTATCGAGATGAATTAGATACTTATTGGTCTCATTATATACCACCTCATGAGAAGTAGTACCCTACATACGAATTATAGTTGGAAACTGTGGTCTATTTCTAAAATTGGTTGAACTACTATCTTTTTAGTGATTGTTTGTTCGTCTATGGGGAGCACAAGAGCTTGTGGTATATTTTTTCTCAATTAAAACAAAATATTTTTATGATACATTTGGATTTTTATCTGATAAGTTTTTAATTTGAGATGAATTATACTCATATAAAGGTTAATTTTTTAGAAACTCTTAATTGGAACGCATTAAAGAATTAATATTAACCTTTTAATGAGAAATAGTTATTTGTGAGCTTATTAGGTGAATAGTGTGTGGTTGAATATGGAAATCAAGGGTTGATGTCAAATTCCCATATATATATATGATGTCTTTCATGCTGGACTATTTGAAATCTAACCATATGTTGGATTTCAATTTCTTAGTAATTTGTGAATGTTTGGAATGTTATGAAATGGATTTAAGATGGTCTATAATTGGATACAATACGATCTATATTCATGGGAGGGTTTTTTTAATATCTAATGAGGGATGATATGGTGTGGGGCTATCAATATTCAATGTTGGTAGTGTACCCTGGATCAATGATGATCTATCATGATATCAAGTCACTATTCTAGTGGTCATTCATGAATAGGGATATTATTGGTTTTGCATATTATTTTCACAGATCTCATAGGATTAAATACTACCATAAGAAATCAGGTGGTTTCACTCTACCTATTCTAATAATAGTGTTGAAGTGTGATGTTTTCATGATTGAATTTATAGGGGTTTTACTAATAAACTATGTGTTCATGATTTTGTGTGGGTTATGGTTGATAGAATGATGAAGGTGGAATATTTCATCTTGATTAGATAGATTCATTTCATTTGTGTGTTAGAAAGACTCTATGTTCTATATTTATTGTTCCCAAAAGAATAGTATCTGATCAATATTCTCATATCATTTCATGATTTTGGAAAGGCATACATATGTTTATGGGGACATTTCTTTAGTGAAGTACATTGTATCATCCACATCATGATTAGTTGAAAGAAATGAAGTTTTAGTTTTGGAAGGATACAATTTATGAATTCATCATATATTTTTATTATTAGTGAAATTATCCGTAGGTCATTGAAACGTTGTTATACTGTAAAAAAATTATTTATCATTTATTTATGTTGAACTTTTAAATTATCTTTATAGTTGGCAGTTTCATTCATTGTCGGGTTCAAAAGAGGAACATATGGAAGTTGTTATGATGATATGTATAGTACATGGGAACTTTTAATAATACTATATGACTTAGATGTGATTGGTTACAACTCAATGTATGGAGAAATTATATTTTGACTATAGGATATTACCATTGCTGTTCTACATAACTGATATGTTTTTTCTATGAGTGTCACCTTGGTTAGGGAATCAATGATAATTGAACCAGTGGAAGTTGGCACCATCATTTATATGACCATTTAGGATCATTCTTCATAATATAATACTTCATTAATGATTGGACCTAAATACTTTGTAATTCTAGTATAAAAACCTATATCAATCCCCCCACATAATTTTGTTCCAAAAGTGTTAAAGAAACACTTTTTGTAGCTTGATGATCTATATGCTAATGGATTTATCAGACATAATCCTACTCCATGGGATTCTCAAATTTCTGTTATAACAAGGATAATATAATGTTATTATGTGTGTTGAATATTAAAAGATGAATCATGACATAAAAAATATTAGGTTCTTGTTTTTATGGATCTACAGTTTTTTGGACCAGTTGAGGGGATTCTGATGGATCTCTTTGATTGAATTGTGATTTTGATTCCAAAAGTTTTAGGTTATAAAAAGGTGTTATAACTAATAAAACATTTATAATTAGGTATTTATAATAGAAGTTTAGGTTCATGAATTTAATGTGGATTAATTCTCTAGTTCTGTTCATGGATCTCATGAACATCGTCATATATCTATATCTTAAATTTATTTCAATTTTATTAATTGATTATATAATGATACACTTAGAGAACTCAAATATTTATTCTAGAAACAATGAGATTTAATTGAGTACAATTCATGAAAAATATATTTCCTCAATGATTTTGGTGTTTCACTTTTATCAATAATATTGTCTTCATTGGGTATGATAAAGGATACATTAATCAGTGCTAAAATGATAGCGCTGATAAAGGTAGTATTTATCAGAACATTGTTAGCGTTGATAAAACCTTAGTCCATTTTTTAATAAATTAGGTTTCACAGTGCCCTTCGTTTTATTGTGACATAAAGCTCTCATGGTACTGGAACCCAACGTATCCCCTCTTTCGCCCGCTGAGTTCACGTTGTCAGACCTCTGCTGCCCTCGCTCCTCCTTGTCGGACCTCTGTCGCCAACAGAGTTCGCATTGCCAGACCTCCACCGCCAATGAGCTTCAGTCTGCTAGACATCTGCTGCCCACTGAGTTCGCGTTGTCGGATGCCCACCACCCTCTCTTCTCGTTTTCGGACCTCCGCCTCCCGCTGAGTTCGCGTTTCAGGACCTCTGCCGCCCTCGAGATTCGGTTTTCCAGACATTCCTTTAAGGCGTTTTTTCCAAATCCGATTTTAATATTGTTCTTCTAATGATTCTAGAACTATTATTCTATAAATCATATCACACTATTAAAACATTTTTAATTGGAGTTTTGGGATGTGAGGCTTTCCCATCTATGGTGTTCTAGTAGATTTAATATTGAATTATTTCATTCCTAGGTTTCATTTCCTCCGATGGTGATGATTCTGCTTCATCATAGATTCATGAGTGTTCTTCCTACATATTTTCATGGGGTTCTTGGGGGGGTGATAATCCAATATATTTCTATTACTCCTAAGGTATCACCTTTCTTCTAATGACTACTGTGGGTTTTAGGTGATTTGGTTTTTTTAATTATTGATCCTAGAAACCATTTAATTTTATGGTGGTATGGATGGATGTGTTATATAAATTCTTCAAACAATAACCTTTATGGGATGGTTTGGTTTGAATTATAGAATATATATTCTTTTACATAATTATATTATTTGTTTATATTGGGTTGGAAATGGGTGATGAGGTTCCTAAGGGGATGAATTCTAGTTTGTTATCTTGTTAGTGAAGCTTTTGATGATGATATTGATCAGGCGCATCACAGTGCAGGTATCAAGGCACTAGTATCATCATGATTTTAGGAATGATTCAATAGCATATTTTTGTTTGAAATTTGAATTTAGTGGTGTTTTATGGGGTATTTTTATAATTTCACATACTATTTGAACATATGTGGCTATGACATATTTATTTTTTCTTTTATCATTACTCCATTATTTTAGGATTTTCTTTTAGTATAGTTATTTTTACTATTAATAAAATAGTGGAATATTTGAGGAATGTTTGACAAGGGTTGATTTTATTTAAAAGCGATGGTTTATTAATGTAAAATATCTCTTGAGAAACCTATTTTTGGTGGAATGATAGATATTCTCCTCATCAATGGTGATCAATGAGTTTACACTATCATAGTGATGTTTATGAAAAATTTAATGTCCATCAATCATGGATACTAGTTTCAGTAGATTCCTCCTAGGTATCATTGATTCCCTTAAATCCAACACCATGTCACCGTAATGTACGAAATGAAGGATAACCTTTTTCATTAAGGACAAAAAAACCAAGTTCTGATGCATTTTTATTTCATCCAATGCGTGAACACTATTTTCTTTGAGTGGTTCCCCCCTTATTTTCTTCATGCTATCGAAGTGAATTTTTTTGCCAGTGCACTTGTATGGAATGATGCCCATCCCACCATGCTTTCTAGAATTGACACCCCTACCTCCATCTCTATCCTTGTCCGTCTCTGAGGTTACTGACTGCTTCTCTATAGTGGCCAGACCCCTTCCTAGCAGTGTTTGTTCTGTCTCACTTGGCTCTGATCCTGTCATCCAGCACTGAATAGTTATTGATCTAGAGATAACTCCCTCACCAGCCCCCAATATTCATTACCCATCCTTCCCCTACCCCTTTGGATCCTCATCTCCCACTCATATGAAGCTTACCAACTAGAAGGGATTATGAACATGTTCAAAATCAAGGGACCTCAATGAGAGATCATCCTCCCACTTCAATAAGGCTACTAGCTCTATATCAAATGCTAGAGCCTTGTCCTACCCATCATTATTATCTTCATAAGTAATGATCATGGTCTTAGTGCCCATGTTAAATCGGACTTCCTCACTATAGAAATAAAAAAGAATAATTTCATTGTTGTTGTTGTCTAATAACACAAAAACCCTAATAATAATCATTGAATTGTCCTGGATGATTATGTTGCATGGATTTCTACACTCTGATCCCTCCAACAGACACAAATGGGTATTTTGTAACAAGAAATATGTTGTTGAGAATGTTCAAGATTGCAATCAATTCATTAGTGCCAAGGTGTCCAATAGTGACACCTCTTTCCTTATGACTTTTTTTTGAATCTATGACCCTCTTCAAAGGGAATCGCTATGGAGTGAACAAAATACCTTCGATTGCAGCCACCATCCATTGTTTGTTAGGGGTGAAATTAATTTCATTTACATACCAAATGAAAGGAATGGTATAACCCCATTCCAGTGGAAGTCCATCATGGATTTTTTTTTCAGTTCATGGTTGGGAATGGGCTCATTGATCTCAGCTTCTCAGGTGAGAGTTTCACCTCGTGCAACAACTATAGGGACTGTAACCGCTTGTGGAGTCTATTGGATATATTTCTAGACAACATGACAGACACTATACTATTCTCAAATACCATGATATTCCATCTTGCTTGAGGTATTTTTATTCACACCCCATCTTGGTTTCTATTTCATCTTGGCATGATCATCAGGAACAGTTTCACATTCACTAGTAGTGGTTTAACATCCTAGGGTACCAGGACATGGTTTGGGAAATATAGAATGAACCATTGTAGGAATATCAGGACACCTTTAACCTCAGGGACCTGACCTCAAACCCCGATAGGTGCGTGTTCGCCCCTTCCTCCTCAGGAACCCTCACCACCTAGGACTACTGTCGCATATGGGATCCTTTAGAGTATTTTGATAAATGGAATGATACATTCGTTTTATTGGATTATTAACATAAGATTGAGATTTATCTGTGACTATGTACTTATTATATTTTCTTATTATTTCTTACACACCACCGCTTCTGTTGAGTAACCAGATGGAAATCCATATTGGTACTTTGGTTCTGATGTGGATATGGTTTTTATATGACTGTGACATGTGTATGTGAGGATATATGGGTATTTACGAAAGATGATATTGAATATAGGTTAAAGACCTAGGAGTGGTAGATTTATCATTCTTGATTATTCTTGTGTTTGGTCTAGGGTGATTTTAAGAAACTATAATGAATCTAAAGTAATTATATTTAATGAAGATGAATAAATACTAAGGGTTAGGCTCAATTAATCTCAATTTTTATAACGATGTGGTTCTCTTCTACTACATTTGGAAGAATTGTTTTGTATACATGAACCATAAATAATAATATTTGAGATTAAAATAAGATCAAGATGAATAAAGATTGGATTGATCCTAATCATTTGAAAATCTAGTATGAGAACATAGTGAAAGAGTTCATCAAGTTTGAAAAGGATAATGCAAAGGATCCTTATCAATTATTTTTTCCATGGTTACATTTTTGTTATTCTATAATACTTTCTCCAGAAGAGTTTTAAGAACACTTGATATGTCATGGAATAGATCAGAGTTATAAATGTTTGAATAAAAATTAAGAAGATGCAAATGTAGCTACTGGCTAGGATAAAACTTCATTTTATGGATCATCAGATATAAATAAAAATATGGATAATGAAGAAGACCATATGGAGGATGTGATTACAGATGTCAATGATCATGAAGATCATATTCTGGAAATGACAAAGGCAATTGAGTATTAACTCTGTGATTCCCCAAAATTGTTTGAGAAATTAAAGATTTATGCAAAGACGCCATTGTATGTTGGTTGCACATAGAATACAACATTGTCAGCTGTACTGAAGTTGTATAAATTGAATGCGGTCAACCAATGGAGTGATGTCGGTTTTAATGAACTACATTCCCTCTTTAATGACATGCTCCCAGAAGATAATGATATCCCAAGCCAGACATATATAGCTAGATGAATGCTCCACTCGATGGGTATGATTTCTGAAAGAATTCATGCCTACACGAAAGACTGTATATTGTTTCTCAAGGAGAAAAAATCACTTACAGAATGCCCAATGTTTGGTTCTTCTTGATACAAGAAAGAATAATCCAATCCTATGAAAGATGTATGGTACTTTCCAATCATTCTAAGGATTAGGCGTCTATATGGAAGTGAAGAAACTGTAAGACAATTGTCATGGCCTGTAGATAAAAGAAATACAGATGGAAAATTACGTCAACCGTCTGACTCTCTTCAATGGATGAAAATTGATACTGAGTATCCTCAGTTTGGAAAAGATCCGAGAAACCTTCATCTTGAGTTATCTATAGATGGAGTGAGTCCTTTTAGTTTTCAAACAACCACTCATAGTACATGTCTTGTTATGTGGGTAAATTATAACTTCCCACCCTATTTATGCATGAAGCCAAAATTCGTCATGTTATATATTCTTATATCAGTACCAAAACAACCAGGTAATGATATGGATGTTTATCTGAATACTTTGATCGAAGATTTGATGTTATTGTAGGATTAATGTTTTATATTGTATGATGCCTATAAAATTGAATACTTCACATTGAGAGCAATATTGTACGGGACAATAAATGATTTCCCTGCTAATTGAAATTTTTCATGCTATAGCATTAAAGGAACTCAAAGGTGTCCCATGTACGAAGAAGATACAGAATCAATTAGGTTGAAAAATTCATCGAAATATTTGTTTCTATGACATAGTATATTTCTACCTCATTGGAATAAGTACTGATCTTCGAAGACATCATTCAATGGATGTTTAGAACAATACGCATCACTATCTCCATTAATAGGTGATCAGATATTTGAGATATTAAAAGATCTGAACACTGTTTTTGGTAAAACTTTTGAAAAAAACCATACAAAAATGAGTTGGAAAAAGAGATCAGTTTTTTTTGAATTACCATACTAGAATTGTTTGTACGTCAGGCATTCTCATGATGTGATACATGTGGGAAAAAATGTATGTGATAGTGTTATGAAAACGTTTCTAAATTCCCCTGGAAAAACAAAATATGGAATTAAGGCAAGGTTGGACATTGTTTAAATGGGAATACGAGAAGTGTTGGCTTCTGTTAATGGTGAAAATCGAATGTTTCTTCCTCCAACTGCTTATACTCTTTCTAGGGAGGAGAGATATCATTTTTTCAACTTCTTCAATGATGTAAAGGTTATAGAGGGTTATTCATCAAATATCAAAAACATTGTTTCAATGATTGATTTGATGTTAAAAGATTAGAAATCACATGATTTCCATGTTTTGATGCAAGATCTAATTCCTATAGCTTTACATTGAATTTTTCCCAAGAATGTTCTTAATACATTAACAAAACATTGTTTCTTCTGTAAAGCTATATTTAGAAATGTTTTAGACCCGGCGAAATTTCCATCTATGTAAAAATAAATTTTCAACATATTATGTGAATTAGAAATGTTCTTCCCGCAAAAATTCATGGATATGATGGTTCATTTGCTGATTCACTTGATGAGAGAGATACGACTTTGTGGTCATGTGCACTATAGATGGATGTATCAAGTTGAACGGTATATGAATATTTTTAAATGGTATGTCAAAAATTGAATTCTAATAGAGAGTTTTATAGTGGATGGATATATTATTGAGGAAGCCATTGATTTTTTTTACTGAATACCTATCTAATGTGGAAAGAATTGGTCTCCTGAAATCTAGTCACAACAGATGCATTGAGGGTGAGAAAATTTCTAGAAGAGAAGTTCTGACAATTAGTATTACAGATCGAGAGCAGGCCATCTTTATGTTTTTCATAACAGTTGGGAGGTTTCTCTATATATTGAAACTCACAAAGAAATTGTTAGGCAATTGAATCCTTCAAGGGTAGAAAAATGGTTATCAAACACACATAATAACTAGTTTATAGGATGGTCTCAGGACCATATTATTAAGAAGTTGGATGAAAACCAGAATTAAATTTCAGAATGACTTTGATGGCTAGCCGCTGGAACAGGTGTGTATGTATTATCTTATAGTGGTTGTGTAATTAATGTTTATACATTCTATACAGAAGATTATGATGAATATAGTACCATAAAAATTAATGGAGTTACACTAGTGGCTGAAGCGATGCATGATTCTAGTAGTAAGGACAGAAATCCAATTTATGCCAATTTGTTATACATTGGAATTATAAAACTAATATGGGAGTTGGATTATATGACATTCCAATTGACATTTTTTAAAAGAAAATGGGTTGATAAAAACAGTGGTGTAAAAATAGATGAATGGTTATTTGTGAATATTGATTTTAGTAAAGAAGGTTACAAAGGCGAACAATTTATAATGGCACCACATGATGTACATGTTTTTTATGTTCCAGATCCCATAAAACGAAATTGGTCAATTGTTCTGTTATCGTCTAAAACTACTGAAGGATCTGATGAAAATTTAGTTGAAAATGATCCTTTAATTGGTACATCACAATCATTTCAGAGCAGTGCCAATGTAGAAGATGATTTTTATGTTAGAGGAGGACAGAATGAAGGTATTTGGTTAATCGATAGATGTGTCAAAAACCTTCATCCTTTGAAAAAAAGAAAGAGAGTTAAATAAACATGTTATATTTTGTTTGTAATATAGATCTTATTATCTCATGTTATTATCTAATCATTACGGAATTTATATAATATAAATTAACTTTTCAACCACTTTTGTAGATAATGACTTCTGCACATTCTGGTGCTCCTAACCCTGAGGTTGAACAAGTCTCTCAAGCTGCTGCTGCTGCAGCTACTACTGCTCCTGCTGCTCTTGGAGCTGATGCTGCTCCTGCTGTGACTCCTGCTGCTCCTACTGCTGTGGCTCCTATTGCTCATGCTGCTCCTGCTACGGCTACTGCTGCTCCTACTGCTTTGGCTCCTGCTGCTTCTAGTGTTGAGGTCCAATAACCATCGAAACATGTCATTGATACCATTTCAGATTTACATATAGATGATGTTGATATCGACGAAATGGCCAGGAATGAAAGACCGACATCGCAAGAAACAAAGGTGCATCGTAGTTTGACGATGTTTTCCAAAGTTCTTAAGGCGAAAAGCAAAGGCATCAAATTTGATGTCTGATGGAATGCACAAGGCTAACATGTAAACCCCAACAAGGCTATGTTTAGCAACTACATTGGAGTTGTCACTCCGAAATGCATGCCGATTGACATAGATTCATGGCACCATGTTGTGTTCAGGCTAATGGCTGTGATCTAGGAAGATATTATGGTAACATTGTGAATTTATTTATTTAATTTACAAGCAAATAAAATAATGAAACAATGTCTTACACTTCTCAATATCATACAGAGTACATTTGTAGTAGACGATTCACACAAGGATTATGTACTAAGGCTTGCATGAAGGATTCATCGAGGTTTTCACACTATTTTAACAATATGTCACTTGAAATATTCCATGGGTAAAATAATCCCGCAAACACCCATTATCTATGCCCACCTAATATCTGAAGAAGCATGGGATGCATTTATTGGCCACTGTGGGGATGAGAAGTTTCAGGTACATTTTTGGTAATAATACGTTGTTTGAGGATACCTGTATTCATCACATTGTTTTTCAGTATTTCATTTATGAAATAGAAACTCTGTACTGAAAATAAGGAATTTGCATAAAAAACATCATACCCCTATTGTAAAGCAAGTATGGGGTATGCTTCATTAGAATAGAAAATGGTACGTATTTTAAATTTACATTAATATTTTTAGGTGCCAATAAACTACATCATAATTATCTTTCTATTTTTATATCTAGATTGATGAGTATAAAACCAAATACACTACCATCACATGTCATGTGATATGGAAGGAGGCATGTGTGAAATGGAATGGATGTTAGTAGATGAGAACACACATAATGTGTGGAAAATATGTGTATGTATGAAATTAGGATAAAAAGATATGTTTTAAATTGCTATTACATATAAATAATTAGTTTTCTTCCTATATCTGACAGTCACAGGAATCAGCTACTCCTGTAGTGGATACAGACCTATTATAGATGGCTTTGAAGTAGGCAAAAAAATATCATTGTGTTAGAGGTGCAGGGTTTGGGGTGACACCCCGAGTATATTTTGAGAAGAAGAAAAAAATGGATGATACATATGAAAGATTGGAACAATTGAGTGAAAAAATAGCAACCCTTGAAGAACGATTGCAATGAAAGGGAGAATTTATATCAACTTTTATGGGTGGGAGGCAAAGGGAAGACACAAGTCAGGAACAACTAGTGCGTAAACATCCTGCCCCACCTCCACCATCTTTGAGGTGAGCCATTCCCCTCATAGAACAGTCTTAGCCGTGGTAATCAATATTCTAAAAATTGTTCCCATGAAATGTGCATCAGAAAATTGCTGATAATTTTTCTGTACTGATCTTCTATAGGGTTATAATGATTGTGATTTATATCTGTCAATAACCACCTATCAACTTTAGAGAGGGATACGGTGTTCAATATCCCAGTTCCCATACTGCATAATAGACTACTTCCGAAAGATCATCTGAAAGTGACAATTACAGTAGCTCATGAGCGAAATTCAGATCAACCTATTCCACTTGATGACAATGATATTCATATGGTCCAAAAGGCTATTGGGACATTACTTGCATGGCCATCAAAACTTGTAAGAGTACATGTCGACAAAGAGGTATTTATTTCATTTTTTCAAGCTAATACATTAACAATTAATGAAAAAAGGGTCTAATAAAATGATTGTTGTTATAGACGGAGAAAGGGAAGGGGTGAAAATGTTGGCTCAAAACCATCTAAAGGTTCGACCAACCGATCCCAAGGGGCTACTGAAAGCACAGTAACACCACTTGTTCAATATCCACATTTACTATCATTGAAGACTCATGTGGATACGAAGTTAAAAGATGAAAACAATCATATAGTGGTTTTCTAAGTGAATATATACAGAGAAGAAAGTCAAGATTTTGTTGCTGCTGAAAATGTAAATGAGATCCTTTAAAACAGTTGGCTAGGTTTCATAGTTTTAAATGTATATATGAGGTATGGTTCCACGAATTGGTTTTCCAAATGCTCATATAATGTGAAAATTATGACTAAATGCATTTTATATTGTCGATAGATGCATTTATGGAAAACAATTGAAGGAATTTCCCAATGAGCCATTATTTGGACTTGTTAGCCCTCATACCACATCAACACACCTAAAAATATTAGAGCCATCAAAAAGGAATTCAATAGTGAACGTCTTGATGAAAACATTTTAAAGGATGATTATAGATGATAGACTCTTCCTAATACCAACCATGCAGGGGTAAAACTCTACAATTAAAGTATGTCAATTATATTTTCACTTCTTTTATTACATATTCATTTTTGTGTTTTTAGGAAATATTTTTTTCTAATTGTGGTGAACTTGGATACTCCAAAGATTTATTTTCTCGATTCAAAGCAAGGATATCCATCAAACTGACCACACATGATAGAGTTTGTGAATCTGTAAGACACTAAATCTTACGTTTTAGGTATAAACATCAAGTAATATAATTTATATTATCTTTTACTGAGGATTATGTTATGATAGGGTGGTGTATCATTATCGTCTAAAAAAAGGAATGACGACTGGGGCTATGCATAAGGAGGCGAGAAATTACTATGTCTGGACAAATATCAGGGTATATATAATAAAATTTCACTATCCAAACACATCTCAACACAAGTTACTTATTCTCCTAATGATCAATTTTTTTTGCAGTGTCTAAAACAAACAAACGATAATGATTGCGGTTATTATGATTGTAAATTTATGAAATAGATCGTTTTTATCAACAAAAAAGCATCCCTAAAGAGGTATTTTTAAAAACATCTAATAGTTCCTTTAATATTATTTATTTATTATTTATTTTTATATTTTTCAGCACTACTATGACATCCAAAAAGCCTCATACTCACAAGAAAATATAGATGTGTTCAGAAATGAGTGGGCTGCATACCTGATTGTAGATTGTACACAAATACAATGGAGATCTGACTCGGGGACATGTACATTTGGTGGTCATTTTTGAGAGGGGTTAAGGAGATCAAAAGATGAAACATTGTTGTTTGTAAATATTCATTGGAAAATTGTTATTGTTATTAAATAAAATATCCTATCTCCAATGAGTCATTTTCCCATTTTAACAGATTATATACACCAGCAACAACAAAGAATGCTAAAACACTCAAAGGGTTTCAATTTTTTTTTTTAAAATGGACAAAATTTTAAGTGAAAACAACAACTGACCTATGAAAATCTGACCACAAGCATTTGGATTGTCTTGATCATTTATAAAAACGATACTAGGGTCCTTGGTGACATGTACAAGTCAACCCCGCATCAATCTGAGGCATGGTGTGGCCGGTACCACTCAAAGGGTCTATATATTTTTTAAAATGTAAACAAATTGAAGTGAAAACAAAAAATGACCTACAGAAATATGAACAAACCCATTCGGATTATGTTGATCATTTAGGAGAATGATCCATAGGTCCCTTGTGACATGTATGAGTAATTCCCGGTTCAATATGAGGCATAGTGTAGCTGGTACCACTCAAAGGGTCTCTATTTAGTTTAAAGTGGACACAATTTTAAGTTAAAACAACAACTAACTTACAAAAATTCAACCTAACACATTCAGATTGTGTTGATCCTTTGGGAGAATGATCTACGGGTACTTTGTGACATGTACGAGTCAAACCCGCCTCAATCTGAGGCACGGTGTGCCCAGTACCACTCAAAGGGTCTCTATTTTGTTTAAAATATACACAATTTTAAGAGAAAACAATATCTGACCAACTAAAATATGACCAAACCCATTCGAATTTTATTGATCCTTTAGGAGAATGGTCCTAGGGTCCCTTTTGACGTGTAAATTTTATCCTCGCTTCAATATGAGACACGTTGTGGCTAGTAGCACCCAAAGGGTCTCTCTTTGGTGTAAAATGGACACAATTTTAAGAGAAAACAACATCTGACCTACAAAAATCAAACCAAACCCATTCAGATTATATTGATCCTTTAGGAGAAAGTTCCAACGGTCCATTGTGATGTTTATGAGTCATCTCTGATTCAATCTGAAGCACTGTGTGGCCAGTATCACTCCAATGGTCTCTCTTTGGTATAAAATGGACACAATTTTAATTGAAAACAACAACTGACCTATGAAAATACAACCAAACACATTTTAATTTGGTTGATCCTTTAGGATAATGATCCAATGGTCCTTTGAGACGTGTCTGAGTCATCTACGCTTCAATATGAGGCACAATGTGGCCAGTAGCACTCAAATGCTATCCCTTTGGTTTGAAATGGACACAATTTTAAGTGAAAACAACAACTGAACTGTAGAAATATTACCAAACCCATTTGGATTATGTTGATCCTTTAGGATAATGATCCAAGGGTCCTTTTTGACGTGTAAAAGTCATAAGTGCATCAATATAAGGCATGATGTCACTGGTAGCACTCAAAGGGTCTCTCTTTGGTTTAAAATGGACACAATTTTTATTGAAAACAACCACTGACCTATGAAAATCCAAAAAAATTCTTTCAGATAGCCTTGATCCTTTATTATAATGATGCAAGTTCCCTTGGTGACAATACAAGTCAACCCCGCCTCAATCTAAGGCACGGTTTGGCCGATATCACTCAAAGCGTCTCTATTTTATTTAAAATGGACACAATTTTAAGTGAAAACAACAACTAACCTAAGGAAATTCAACCAAACACATTTTTATTGTGTTTATCCTTTAGAAGAATGATTAAAGGGACCTTTTTAACTTGTAAAAGTCCTCCCCTCTTCAATATGTTTCACAGTGTGGCCGGTAGCACTCAAAGGGTCTCTCTTTTGTTTAAAATGGTCATAATTTTAAGTGAAAACAACAACTAACCTACAGAAATCTGACCAATCCCATTTGTATTGTGTTGATATTTTAGGAGAATGTTCCAAGGGTAATTTTTGAAGTGTATGAGTCAACCCTACCTCAATTTGAGGCATGGTGTGACCACTATCACTCAAAGGGTCTCTCTTTTGTTTAAAATGGACACAATTTTAATTGAAAACCACAACTGACCTATGAAAATACAACAAAACGCATTAGGATTGCCTTTACCTTTTATAAGAACTATCCAAGGGTCCTTGGTGATGTGTACGAGTCAACCCCACCTCAATTAAAGGCACGGTGTGACCTCTATCACTGAAAGGGTCTCTCTTTTATTTAAAATGGAAACAATTTTAAGTGAAAACAACAACTGACCTAAGAAAATACAACCAACCCCATTCATATTGTGTTGATCTATTAGGATAACGATCCAAGGGTCCTTTTTTATGTGCAATAGTTAACCCAGCCTCAATAAGAGGCATGGTGTGTCCGGTACCACACAAAGGGTCTCTCATTGGTTTAAAATGGACAAAATTTTAATTGAAAACAACAACTGACCTACGAAAATCTGCCCTAATGAATTAGGATTGACTTGATATTTCATTAAAACGATCCAAGGGTCCTTGGTGATGTATATGAGTCAACCCTACCTCAATTTGAGGCACGGTGTGACAGCTATCACTCAATGGGTCTCTCTTTTATTTAAAATGTAAAAATTTTTAAGTGAAAACAACAACTGACCAATGGAAATCTGACCAAACCCATTCAGTTTGGGTTGGTCTTTTGTTATAACGATCCAAGGATTATTTTGAGACGTGTAAGAGTCATCCCCACCTCAATCCGAGGCATGGTGTGGCTGATATTAGTCAAAGGGTCTCTCTTTTGTATAAAATGTACATAATTTTAAATGAAAAAAAAATGTCCTACAGAAATCTGACCAAACCCATTCATATTGTGGTGAGCCGTTAGAAAAATGATCCAAGAGTCCATTTTGATGTGTACGAGACATCCCCATCTCAATCCAATGCACGGTGTGGCCGGTATCACTGAAAGGGTATGACATTGGTTTAAAATGGACACAATTTTAAGTAAAAACAACAACTGACCTACGAAAATCCAAAAAAACGCATTCCTATTTTCTTGATATATTATATTAACGATCCAAGGGTCCATTTTGATTTTTAAGTGTCAACCCCACCTCAATATGAGTCATGGTGTGGCCGGTATCAGTCAAACTGTCTATATATTTTTTAAAATGGAAACAATTTTTGGTGAAAACAACAACTAACCCAAGGAAATCTTAACAATCCAATTTAGATTGTGTTGATCCATTAATAGAATGATCCACTGGAAATTTGGGACATGCACAAGTCATCTCTATCTCAATCTGAGGCATGGTGTGTCCGCTATCACTCAATGTGTCTCTTTTTTGTTTAAAATGTACACAATTTTAAATGAAAAAAACAACATACCTATGAAAATCCAACCAAACGCATTCGGCATGCATTTTTCATTTATAAGAACGTTTCAAGGGTCCTTGGTGACATGTATGAGTCAACCCTACCTCAATATGAGGCACAGTGTGGCCGGTACCACTCAAAGGTCTCTATTTTGTTTAAAATGTACAAAATTTTAAGTGAAAACAACAACAAACCTATGGAAATTCGACCAAACACATTGATATTGTGTTTATACTTTAGGAAAAAGATCCAAAGGTCTTTTGTGACGTGGAAGAGTCATCCCCAATTCAATTTGAGGCACGGTGTGGCCGGTAGCACTCAAAGGGTCTCTCTTTGTTTTAAAATGGACACAATTTTAAGTGAAAACAACAACTGACCTACAGAAATCCGACCAAACCCATTTTGATTGTTTTTATACTTTAATAGAGTGATCCAAGAGTCCTTTTTGACGTGTATGAGACATACCTGCTTCAATATGAGGCACGGTGTAGCTGGTAGCACTCAAAGGGTCTCTCTATTGTTTAAAATGGACACAATTTTAAGTGAAAACAACAACTGACCAACAAAAATCTGACCAAACCCATAATTATTGTGTTGATCCTTTGGAAGAATGATACAAGGGTCCTTTATGATGTGTATGAGTCATCCCCGCTTCAATCTAAGGCACGGTGTGGCTGGTACCATTCAAAGGGTCTCTCTTTGTTTTAAAATGGACACAATTTTAAGTGAAAACAACAACTAGCCAACATAAATCTGACCAAATGCATTCGGATTGTCTTGATCATTTATAATAACGATTCATGGGACATTTATCATGAGTACGAGTCAACCATTCTTCAATCCGAGGCACGGTGTGGCTAGTATCACTCAAAGGGTCTCTATTTTGATTAAAATGGACAGAATTTTAAGTGAAAACAACAATTGACCTACGTAAATCCAACCAAACACATTCATATTGACTTTATCATTTATAAAATGATACATGGGTCGTTTTTTATGTTTATGAGTCGTCCCTACCTCAATACAAGGCACGGTGTGGCCGGTGTCACTGAAAGGGTCTCTATTTTGTTTAAAATGGACTCAATTTTAAGTGAAAACAATAGCTCACCAACAGAAATCCAAACAAACCCATTCAGATTGGGTTTATCCTTTAGGAGAAATATCCACAGGTAATTTTGGACATGTAGGAGTCATCCCTGCCTCAATCCGAGGCACGGTGTGGCTGGTATCACTCAAAGGGTCTCTCTTTTGTTTAAAATGTACAGATTTTTAAAAGAAAACCACAACTGACCTATGGAAATATTCACAAACACATTAAAATTGTATTGATCCTTTAGTATAACAATAGATGAGTCCATTGTGATGTGGACCAGTCATCCCCACCTCAATCCTAGGCAGAGTGTGCCCGGTAGCACTAAAAGATTCTCACATTGGTTTAAAATCGACACAATTTTAAGTGAAAACAATAACTGACCTATGGAAATCCAACCAAACACATTATGATTGTCTTGATCATTTATAAGAATGATCCACGGGTCCTTTCTATCATCTACAAGTAAACCTTGCCTCAATCCGAGGTATGATGTGGCCGGTATCACTCAAAGGATCTATATTTTATTTAAAATGGACAAAATTTTAAGTGAAATCAACAACTGACTAATAGAAATCCAATGAATCACATTCGAATTGTGTTAATCCTTTATGAGAACGATCCATGGGATCTTTGTGACAAGTACGAGTCATCCCTGCCTCAATCCAAGGCACATTGTGACTGTTATCACTTAAAGGGTCACTCTTTTGTTTAAAATGGACACAATTTTAAATGAAAACTACAACAATCCTATGAAAATATGACCAAATGCATTCGGATTGCCATGATCATTTATAAGAACGATCTAAGGGTCCTTGGTGATGTTCACGATTCAACCCTTACTCAATCTGAGGCACGGTATGGCCGGTACCACTCAAAGGGTCCCTATTTTGTTTAAAATGCAAACAATTTTAAATGAAAACAACAACTGACCAATGGACATCTATCCAGACCCATTTGGATTGGGTTAATCCTTTAGGATAACGATCCACATGTACTTTTTGACGTGTATGAGTAATCCCCACCTCAGTCCGAGGTACGGTGTGGCCGGTAGCACTCAAAGCCTCTCACTTTGGTTTAAAATGGACAAAATTTTAAATGAAAACAACAATTGACCTATGGAAATCCATCCAAACACCTTCGGATTGTCTTGATCATTAATAATAATGATCCTTGGGTCTTTTGTGATGTGTATGAGTCAAACTAGCCTCAATCCAACACATGTTGTGGCCGTTATCACTCAAAGGGTCTCCATTTTGTTTAAAATGGACACAATTTAAAGTGAAAACAACAACTAAACTATAGAAATCCTAAAAAACCCATTTAGATTGTGTTGACCCTTTAGGAGAAGGATACAAGGGTCCTTTGTGACGTGTATTAGTCATCCCCACCTCAATATGAGGCATGGTGTGACCGCTATCACTCAAAGGGTCTCTCTTTTGATTAAAATGGACATAATTTTAAATGAAAACAACAACTGACCTATGAAAATATGACCAAATTCATTTGTATTTCCATGATATTTTATAGGAATGATCCAAGAGTCCTTGGTGATGAGTACGAGTGAAGCCCACCTCAATCCGAGGGACAGTGTGGCCGATACCACTCAAAGGGTCTCTATATTCTTTAAAATGTACACATTTTTAAGTGAAAACCACAACTGACCTACCGATATAAAACCAAACACAACTGGATTATATTGATCCCTTAGGAGAATGATCCATGGGTTTTTTATGATGTGTAAGAGTCATCCCCACTTCAATATGAGGCATAGTGTAGCCCGAAATCCCCCTGACACTGTGGACACCAGCCCACCCCGAAGAAAGCCTCCACCCCAGACACACCCATCCCCCCGGACACCCCCTACCCCCCTTGGACAGCCACCGCAAACTCTTGAACAGCCGCCAACCCCCAGAATTCTGAATTGAATTCTTTATATACTTAATTAACTTATGAATTATTTGTTAATGGTGTATGGGTATACATGTTGTATGGGTATACTTGGTCAAATTAGCTTATGATTTATGTTTTAATTTTGCATGGGTATAATTGCTCTAATTAGCATATTGAGATGATAAATTTTTATTGAAGGTGTTTAGGTGTGCTACTACAGATTTTTTTCGTACCAGTAGACATGGAATTTTTCATCGGTTTTTTAGTGTTGATAAATGAAGCTTTTATCAGTGCTAAAAAATCACTGATAAACTCCACTTTTATCAGTGCTAATGAAGCGCTGATAAAGTGTTCCCCCTTTATCAGCCCTGATAAAGCCTGTTTTGATATCCTAACAAAAATCTATACATCCCATGACATTAAGAGAATGATTACCTATTGAGTTCCTTTTAGGGATCTACATTAATGATGTTTTTAGAATATATAGTGAATCTATTTCAATTCTTTCTGATCACGATCCCCAATTACATTGAAATTAAATTATACTTATTAATTGGATCTTAACACATATCTACATTTGAACACAACCTACATTCTTTGAAATGACAGAGAGTATGAAGTGACTTTTGAAACATTAGAAGACATGTTGAGATCATACTCCCTTTAATTTCAAGGTATTTATTATCATTATATATAAATGGTATATTTTTCATATTATAATATTTTATATTCATATATTGAAATAGTTCCATATGAATAATTATAGGGAAGGAGTTTGCGTACTCTAAAATATTGGAATGAATTTTGTGAAAGGAAACATGTAGAACTAAGTGTTATTTGGGAGAAAAAAATGGTAAATACTATGCAAACATATATTAATGTAGATAATGTTGGAAAAAGAGTTGTGTTGATAATGGAATGACTGATTTGTAACTTCTTGTGGGAGATTATGTTTTCTTGAATGTATCTCCCTGGAAGGGAGTTATAATTTTACTTTTGAAACGAAAATTGAGCACTTTGAATATAAAAATTTTAAAAATTATAGAATTAATTGTTGATGTGGCATCCCATTTGAAAGTTACACTATGTATCTATAATGTGTATGATGTTTTCCATATATCATTATTAAGGTTCTGCATTCAAGACCCAAAACATGTTCTCACATATAAAAAAATTAGAATTGTAACCTTATCTATCATACCACATAGAGCACATCTGCTTTCTTTAAATTAAATATAAAGTGATGAGGAATCATATAACATGAATATTAATAAAAATTGGATATATAATAAAATGGAGGAATAAATTTTGGAACTATATAATTTTATGAATAATAACCACCCTTATTTTTTAGAATGTAATATCCATGAAAAATTCAAGGTTCAAATTTTAATTGGATGAAACAATGTCAAACTTTGGATTTAATTAAATTAAGTGATTATAATATTTCAATAACAGTATAATAATATTATAATTTTAATTTTTCCTAGAAAAAATTCTAATTACGTAGGGTGAATATTGATTTTAAATTCATATGTCCAAATAATCCTAGAGTAAATTTTGTTACCTTTATTTTAAAAAACAAATTTTATGAATAATTGAGTATGTTTTTCATAAATATTAATAATTTTATTTATAATAATTTTTTATAATTAGTATAATTAATAATTAAAAATTACCAATTTCATATAAGAAATATATGATCAACTAAGGGTAAATGGGATTTTTTTCATAATTTTTTTTGAAAATGTTCAGTGAATTCTATTTTAAATAATAAATATAAGCCTTAATGATGAACTATTTAAAGTAATATCATATATTTTTTTACCTAAATATGTTAAATTAAATATATATATTTATGATTACTCGTCAAATAAATAATGTGAGGTCATCTTCTGCTTGAAAAATAAATTTTTGAAAAACATATTTTCAACACATTTTGTAGGTTTTAACTTAAATTAAATTCCCTATGATTTTTGAATTTAATATCATAAAATAGATTCCAGATTTTTTCATCATCATACTTAATATTATTTATTAATATTTATTGAGTTTTTTAAATAAATAATTGTATAAATAGTAGAAATAAATTACTATAATTAATGTAAAAAGGGGTATACTAATGGTTAATATATAATGATAAATATAAAAATTGAAAAACCATTCTAAAACATCATTGGATTGTTTTATTTAGGATTTAAACTTATAAATGTAGAATTTGATCAAATTTTTAGCTGTATTTTGAAGAATGTGACATGATATTTGTGTAAAACATAGAAAAATTACAAGTGTGCTAGTGAACTCAATAATAAAATGGCACCTCCTCCCACTTATTCAAAAATATTTATCCATTTAGATATAAAAAAACAACCCTAATATATCCTCAACATCCCCAACAATTATTTTGATCTACTTGGTTTCTATAACACTAACTCAAGTGTCCTTAGTTGGTGAACCAAATGTGGTTTTTCTAAGAAATGGAAATTCTATTCAAAAAGCTCATTATTTTTTTACATCTTCTTTTATGACAATCTATTTTGTCTTAATAATTATATTATAATTACCTATATATATCATATAATGATTTTTTATTATGTTCATGACATAATATTTATCAATCTCCATCTGCATTAAATGGGAAAAACATATATCGCTCAAGTGTACGGAAGACTACCACCTCATGAATCGATGTAATTTAATTTCCACCACTAACTCACATAGATAGTTATAATGATCGAAAAAATGAATAAATATGATAATTATATTACAATATATATTTTATATAATTTTATATATCACAAAATAGTTACCCTTTCTCCTATTAAGTAAATGATAATATCCCTTATGCATACGTATGACCTACCATCTCAATGAAGTGAGGTTATACATTTTTCTTTCCTAAATTTCAATAATTATAATAAAAAAATTTCCATTGAAAATATATATTATTTAAAAAATTCATAAATTTTTTATTTGATATGACTATATTTTATGAAAAAATATCTAGTAATTCTAAGAAAATAAGGCATTTGAAATCAAAGGAATTAATACCTGAATTAATGGTAATAATGAAATATCATCAACCTGTGGGTGATATGATTTTTTAAGAGGATCATAATGTTATTAAAAATATTAATATGGTTCAGGTATAAATTTATAATATGTTTAAAAACAATATAAAGAAGTTTAAATCTTGTTCAACTAAGGGGAAGAGTGAGGTAGAGAATTTTATCTCAATGTTGAATCTATTAAAATATATTTGGTATTTTTCACATATTAATTTTTATTTGGAGTATTTAATTATTAGGAAAATGTCTTTTTCGGTTGTATTTTTTATCAATACCTGTATTTTTTATTTTTTTCAATAAATAAAGGATGATGGGAAGGTAATGGAAAACTGGATTGATGAATGGTGTATGAGAAGTTGAAAGACATAACCAGAACCATCAACATGTTTATTAGACCCAAACTATATGCATGTTATTTAGATCCCACAAATCAAAAATAGTCAATATGATCTGTCATATTGGGATATTGATAAAATGTTATAAGATCCTTGAAATTATATATAGTTTGGAATGAATGTATTGATCAAAATGATAATTTAGGGAATATTGGGGATCATTTTCAGACGATTCTGAGTGATACCAAAAGGATTGGAAGTAATAGAACTTATAAAAATTAAACATGACGGTTCATTGAAGTTTTTTATTTCAAAAAATTCATAATATTTCTGAGTACATGTGGTGCAAGCCTTCTGATGTAAATGGGTAGTGTCGGTACTACCAACTGCATTGTGGACCAGTTTAAATGATAGAAGTTCATGAAATTATAAAAGATATAAAATACCTTAATGCATGTTAGAAAATGATATGTTGATCCTTAATGTATTCAAACTCGTGATACTATATGGATTTTATAGAATATACAATAATACAATGTGAGGCATTTTAGCTACAACTCATCGGTGTGAGGAAAAACTGACAAATAATGATTACGGTCATTGGTATGTGAATCATCAGTGTGAAAATATCAAAAGTTTATAAGACTAATCTCACAGGCAAAATAATTCACTTCCAACACTGGTACATCTGTTACATAATTACAACAACAAATCGCAAAATATTTTTAAACTGATTTATATTGTATTTATCCTTAATTTATCAAATGGATAGTTTTATTGGTGAATGAATAGTTTAGTATGGTTGAATTGTATTTCAATTGGTTTATGAAAATAATAATTAATAAAATTTCCTCTTACATTAGAGTAAATATAAGAAGAAAAAAATAATTTATTTTTTCTTAAAATAATGCGAATACTCATTGGACTTGTGATAATGAAAATCATCAGTGTGAAGTAGATACCAATCCCTCAAATGTGTACGGAAATTAATGAAATCATTGGATGTGAGATCATTAGTATTGTGAATTGAATAATATTTTAATTACTTTGATAATATTGTAGAATTGATTTCAATATTTTAAATTTAAGAGTTGGTATGGAGCATCTGTATGAGAATAATTTCAGTGTCCATGAGAGGTCATCATATTGGGTCGTATTTAGTTATGTTTATGGTTTCATCTTATTGAATAATCAGAATGAAGAATAATAATTGATAATCAAACTAAATAAATGATTTTTAACTTGAAGAAATATTCATTTTTTGAACCACTATGAAGTATTTTGATGTGTTGAAGAAGATACAGTTTCAGAATTAAATGACTGATAAATTTGGGATTCATTAATTTCATTAAGTGGGAGGTGAAATTTGTTTCTATGCATTTCATTTCCTAATGTGCATATAAATGGATATATCATGAAAATTAATGAGTGAAAACCTGGAATTTTTGTCATGCTCTACGTGATGATACATTTTTTATCAGTTATTGAGTTTCCAAAATGACTTTTTTCTAGTGGATTCTAATGAAGTTCCATTAGATTGAGTCCATCAGGGCGAGGTTCAATATGATCAATGGAGAATGTTCTGATGAACAGAAGTCCATCGTAGGGGGCCTGCCAGAGATACATCCATTATAAAAAGATTCGTCAGATAGATTTCAATTAGATGGAGGAATTGTGAGCTGCCAATTCAGATCCCACCCAATTGAATAAGGAAGAGAAAAAAGAGAATTTGACTGAGACCAATTGGATGGAGATAATCATAAAAATGTTACAAAATTATGGATTTTTTGACTAACTATTGTTGAGTGAGTTTTTTACATTGATTCTAGAGAATGGTTCAAAAACAGATGATTCTGAGATGTTTTTTAACTTCGTATGGATTTAACATAGTTAAATTTCCATTAAAAATAATTTTGATGAGGTGAAGATATTATTAATTGGATTATAAAATAACAAGGAAATTAATTATTTTAATTGTAGATACATATCAATTTCTTAAAATTATTTACTCTATTTCTAGGGTGTATAACTAGTTTTGTGAATATGGATACTGAAAATGATAGGTTGTGGTATAACAAATTGTATCTAGAAATATTCTTCTGGGGTTATAGAATTTTTCACTAGTTAGGCATTTGTATTCTGGAAAGAAGATAATGAAAGAATCCATTTTGAATGGACAATCAAATCTGGAAGAGAGGGGTTCCATTTTAAAACCTTTAAAAACCATTAGCTACTCTATATTTACATTTATTGAAAACTAATGGTGATATTATGAGTTATATATCAGGGTATTGTAACTCTATCAGGTTTCATTGGTTATGAATGTTTTGCTTAAGATATTAAGAATATTTTTTATAGAAATTGATAATGAAACACTCATTCACACCCCAATCGATGGTATTGATCCTAAAAATGATCAATAATTGGTGATAGATCTGAGGTTCCCTCTGAAGGATCCATATATAGCAATAAAGAATTTGAATTTTGTGATCTATAATGGGATTCCAGTTTTCAACTGTAAAAACTATCATATCTAGAAGGGTTTAATGGTATAATATCTTATGTCTCTTGGGTATTATGTTTTGAAGCTATTACAAATAGATTTCTTCATCATATTTATAATTATCCTATTACCCTCTCTATTAATACAAATCATGAGAATCATGGAACAACTACGAATTGTTTACACTGAACACCAACTTAATGTGTGTTTCTCAGTGTAAATCTATTTGCAATGACCCAATGTATCTTGGAAAAGTTAAAAACATTAATAATGGAAAAAAGGAGAATAAGGGAACCATACTACATTAGAGGCTTAAATATAAAGTTCTTACAATAGATGAGTATTAATCTATTGGTGATTTCTTTACATGGTTAAATGATATTATAATCACTATACGATGTCTTGGTGAGAAACTAGAAGACTAAACTATTGTTGAAAATATCTTTGGAATTATTCCTGATAGGTTTGTTACAATAAATCATCATTGGAATATAGATATCATGAAACAATATAATTGGATGATCTTTACAGTACTCTTGTAACATATTAAATGAGATGTGATAAGGTTGTGAAAATTAATGAAAATCATGATTGAGAAATGTATTTAAACTATTAGTGAAATTTGAAAAACAAATATAAATAAGATAATGAAAAATCTAATGATTTATAATAATAGTATAACGATAATTATTTCATAACAATAATTTCTCTATATTATAAGAAACCCACTAAATTCAAATGAAAATTCATCTTAGATGTTAGAATTTTTCCAGAAAGGTAAATTTTGCATAGAATTTTCCATGGAATAAAATTAAATAGTATGATTCTGAGGATAATGAAGTTAAATTCGATAATATATTTTTGAAGAAACAAAAGGAAATATTTCTTTCTGGCCAGAAAATTAATATTTATCGTAGAATAAGAATGGAGGATGATTCCTCATCTATTGATGAACTCAATCATAAACTAAAAATTATTTCTAAAGATATAAATGGAAATGATTCATCTATAAGTGTTTATGATTATGATGTGATGAAATAAATGTAATGTATTCTAAAAAAATATTTGGAAATTTAACTTAAGAAAAATACTCAACACAAAAATTGTTTCGAAATTTGGAGAAAGATTCTAAGACATAACATTTGTTACAAATGAGCATGAAATAAAACTAATAATTTATAAATAATATTATGCTGTAAATGAGAATATCAATAATATATAACATACAATTGATAATGAAAGTAAAAATTACAAGTTTAATATTGTTGAATTAGAAAAAATCATTGATGTTTTAAAAATAATGTTGGTTATGAAATAAGAATAGTTTTAAGAAATAAAAAAATAATTCTTACAGAACAATGTGAGATTTGAAATATGAGTGAAAACTTCCCTGAGATAGTCATTATTAATGGTTAAACATCTAATTAATTTTAACAAAAAAGATTAAAAAGAAGATTTGTGAGAAAATGTATTTTATCTGTAAAGGGAGAAATTATTCAGGATGGTATCCTACAGAAAATGGAGTTCCATTATTTGGGATGAAGAAACAACCAAAATGTTCATTATTAGTTTAATAAATAATGATTCAGAGGTCATTGTTGTTGTTGTTGAGTTTATGGACACATACCATATATATTCTAGAATAAAATTTCTTTAACATGAAATATTTATGTATCATAGGGCAGATGCAATGACAAAAGAAGATAAAATTTTCATAAAAATTATGTGGAATGTAAAAAATAAACTCACATATTGAAGAAAGATAAATATGTTAAGAAAGTGGAGAAAAAAACATGCTGATCCCAAAAAACGAGTACATAGTTTTATTCAAACAACATGTTGACCTAGAAAGGTATTTTGAAGAAGTACAAAAATTGGCGGATGAAAATATAAAGAAAATAGATTTCTTAAAATTGAGAAAAGTTGAAAAAAAATATACAAATTGATTTTTTTGGAACAATCATAAAAGTTGCAAGAGATGTGAAAAATAAGGGCATGTTACTAACAATTTTTTGACTACCCTTCCAAGATAATAGTAAGGGATTAAATAGTTATTACAGACTCACTACAACAAATGTTTATAAAAGGGAAAAATAAATTTAAATCCTTATCAGATGACTCCAAATATAGAAATAAACATGTTAAAAATCATATAAGGATGAATATAATGAATAAAATACATATAGATTTAAATCCAAGAAGAATGAGAAAAATTAAAGTCTTAAAGAGGACTCTCAATCTGAAATATAATTTTAAGAAACAAATAATGGTCCTCTTTAATCCCAAAGTATTTGAATATGTAATCACTATCATGGATTTTAAATAGTTGAAATATAGAAGTTTGTATAGATGTGTATCTTACTATTATTGAAAAAAAGGTAATGAGTTTAAGAACATATGAATTTTTTAAAATTGGTTTACAAAACTGAACATTACAATATGTTTATTAATATCGTTGATGGAAAAATTTTTATTCGAAAATCCATTTCAAGATTTCCCCATATATAAGAATTTTGAATGAAACATAAAAACAATATTAGATGAAATCGTTTCAATGGAAAATATTGACAACCTTGAATATTCACTCTTTTTTTACAATGGTTTCCCCAATATAGACATAGAGGTTTTTAGTTAATGTCCCTTTGTTATGAAACTCATGTGATGTATATGTTATCCTAGAGAATAATTTAATGTTTTTATAAAAATATAAAACCATTGGAAATCATATCATTTTTAATTAAGTTGGAAACTTATCATGACGTCACATTTGAATTTAATTGTCAATAATGGAAAGAGATAATGAAAAGTAGGAGATAAAAAATAGGGGGAAAGAAAAGAATATGAATAATAAAAGGTGGGAGAAGAAGAAAAAGTGGTATTTTCTTGAATTGGTTGAAATGGGTATTGACAACAAACATATAGGGGGATATTTTTTGGCCCAATATATGTTTTGGTTGAATTTGTTTTCAATAGTTCAATTTAATTATTTTTTTAAGGAATAATACAAGTTGAGATGTTAATGGAAATCTAGATTAATGAATGGCGGGTGGGAATCAGATTCAGACTATCGACATGATAATTTGATCATGCACAACATCATGTTTCAATATGATCCCTAAGAATGGGATAGTTATAAAAATGATAGAAGGTACATTATATCAAATTGAGTCTGGAATGAAATATTTAATCATAATGAGAAGTAAGAGTCAAATTTTAAGATTTCTCTGAAGATGTTGGGTGAGACAGAATAGTTAGGATGTAATAGAACATCTATGTGTGAAATCTGGTAAGGTTTTGTTGTTTTATAATTAACAAAATTCATATTTTTTTGAGAACATATGATTCATGCCTCATGAAGTAAAGTGGTAGTGTTAGTGATATTTATCATATTATTCCTTGATTATAATGAAACATTTTTATGAATGTATTGTATGTTATGATACTTCCAAATGTCAGTCAAAAAATTATATGCCAATCCTAAATGTATTAAAATTCATGAAAATGTCATGAAGAAAACCAAAGTTTATAGAAGATAATATAATAATATGTTATTGATTCTGTAATATGTTCATTAGTGTGAGGAACACCATACATTGAAGGATGAAGATCATTGATTTGAGAATCATCAGTGTGACAAAATCAGAAGTCTGGAAGATTGATATTTCAATTGAAAAGAATTAATTTCAAACAAATGTCCATCAGAGGTGTAATTACATTGATTCCCTATAATGTATTTAGACACAGACTGATATTGTTGATATCCTTTTTATTTTATATAGAGAGTATTATCATAAGTATAATATTTGAGGAAGGTCGAATTTTATTTCAATTGGGTCAAACAAAAAAGAATTCATACATTCTTATCTAAAAGTTGAGTCATGAAAAAATGAACAAAAGTATTGATGGTTTCTCAAAAATGTTGTTATGACTCAATGGATTGGCGTTGATAACATTACTTTGAATAAATCATGGACAAATCCATTAGATTCATACTAACACCAATAAAATCATTTGATGTTAGATGATTGATCTGTTGAATTGATGAAAATGAAAAATAATTTTATGATATTTCAGAATGGTTTTCAATATTATAACTTTAAATATTATTATAGAGAATCCGTGTGAGAGAACTTTCAACGATTGTAATAGGTCATAATAATGGGTCTTAATTATTTCTATTTATGTTATCATTATGATGAAGAATCAGAATGATTATTTGTATTGAAGAATCAATTTTTTTTTTGTAAATTTGAAAATTTCTAATGTTTTGAGAAGCTCCCTTAATTATAATGATGATTTGAAAAATTAAAATATGAATACACAATTTAAAAAGAAATTAGGTATTTAAAAATTTCATTTAGTGGGAAGCGAAATTAGTTTTCCAGATTTTACCATTCTTGGGTTCCAACAAAAGATAGAACATGACATTTATATGAGGAAAAAAAATAATTTTTAATATTCACTAAGATATATGAAATTTGGATTGTCAAATTTTTAGTTTCTATCTAGATTTTATTTTTCTAGTCGATGATGAAGGGGATCCATTATAACGAGTCAATTGATTTTTTTTCAATGGAATCATATGAAAAAGATCCAATATATGACACTTTATTGGAGATAGTCCATTATAGTGAGCCCATCAGAGTGAAATTCAATGGAAAAAATTTCGTCAGAAAAATTTATATCAGATGGAGAAATTGTAGGTAGAGGATTGAGATTATACTCAATTGATGAAGGAAGAGTAAAAGATGAATCAAACCAAGACCAATATGAGGGATACAAACATTCAAGGGTTAATATATTTAGAAAGATCACACTAACTCGTATTGAGGGTGTTTTCTTGATAGGGATTCTGGTGAGTGTTTCAAGACAGAAAAGTTCTTTAGAGAATTTTTGATGTTCTTGAATATTTTCCATAAGTAATGGTTCATTCAAATTATATGTGGATTAAGTGAAGACTTTCTGAAGTGGATGAAAAAATAAGAAGGAAATTTAAGTGTATAATTGTGGAAGCATACTAGTGGTAGAATTGACCTGATGATTATTTTGGGTAATATAGCCAATTTGGGAAAACTGGATATGGAAAAGGATACATGCCTGGTTTAACTGAATATATCAGGGAATGTTTTATAGGGATTACAGAAGTATTCACTTATAGTCATTTATATTCCAAAAATAATATAGTGAATGGATCCTTGTTAGTGGGACTATCAAATAGACATAATATTTGGTCATTGTATAATTAAATATAAAATTCATGTGATGGTCTATCTATATATTTGTTTTATATGAAAGGTGGGTTGTGAGCTGTATATGTTTAAATATCAACTCTAAAAAGATGTAGAGGTTAATAAATTTTTTTATGAAGTTATGAAACATTGTTATTAAAAGATAAAGGGGAACCACTGATACACCCCCATCTTTATAGATTTTATCCTACCAGGAGTCAAAATTACTACCCCATTAATTCATTTAATATTCATAAATATTTTTTCATTATGATTAATATTTCAATTTATGTTCATTATTTTAAATAGTTACAATTAAAAAGTTACGAAAGAGTCCTGGATGAAATTTACAATTTCATTTTTTTGGGGATTTCAAATTTTTTTGATCATGTAATATTATTCTATATCCTTCATAAAATCTATAAATTTTATTTTCAATGGTATATATAATGAGTTTTCATATTTGTTTCCAAATGTTCCCTTATTTGGTAATCATATTGAAAAAATTATTTTTGTAAAAAATAAAAATCTATTTTATTTATCACTTAATTAGATATATTTATCATTCATGTCTATATTTATTGAAATTTGTTCTAAAAAATTAGTTTTTATAACTCAAATGATTTATTTCTAAAATTTTATGTTATCCTTGAAATTTTAAATGGATTTAAACAAGTCTTTATAATGTTTTATGGGTATTTTACATTTATTTCAAAAAATTCACAAGTGCTGTTTTCTAATGTATACAATGTTATAGAAAATTAGGAATTAATTACCATTTATGTTATTTCTATTATTATGATTATTTTCAATGGTTTCGCAAAAAAACACCTAAATTATATCTTATTTTAATATTTTTCATCCATTTAATTTATTTCCTCATAGTACATTATTTTCCTAAATTCCTCAGTTTTCAATTGTTTTTTAGTCCATTATTATCTCTTGTATATTTTCTATTCATCAAAAATATTATCCAACATTCAATTTTTTGAGATCATTAGATATTAAATTTCACATAAATATCTAGACTATTTTTTTCATTGATAGGATCATGACTTAAACTTTATACCATTTTTATATATGGTGATTTACATTAATTGTTATTTGATTGACTCCTGAAATATAGATATCATTTATTAATTATTCGATATGGATATTTATCATTATTTCATATTATATAAAATTTAAAAATTTCAAAAATATATGAGGAATAAATTGGAATTTTATTGATGGGTGGTTCCTAGATTTATATATTTCCTCGATGCATCGATAACTCACATGAGATGATTTTGATTTTTAATAAAATGGGAATTTTTTGTACCCCTAATAATTGATGAAATTAACATGTTGAAATTGCTTAACAGTATGAGTATAATGATGTCTAATATCATTATATATAATATTAATTATTTCCTTCATTTATATTTCAGTAATAATTATCCATGATATTATTTCATTGATGTTATCGATGGATACATTTATTTCATGAGTTATTTATTAAATATAATTTGTTTGAATTTACTTACCTATGCATATGGATTATGCCATAATTTCTAAAGATATATTATTTTTTACATAACCCTTATAGTTAATTTTATCTTAACCTTATATTGTTTCATTTCCAAATGATATAAATAATAATTATTGCAATGTGTTCAATAATGCAAAATTTTATCCATAATGCTGCAATATATTTTATAATTAATGTAATACGAGTATCATATATGTATATAGATATCCATGAGTAATAAAATGATTAGTTCTTTGGGTTAAGAACACTTGTATTTATGTCAATTTATTAATGTGGACACTAACTATGGTTTATTGGATTCCGGGATGCTTCATTGTCTATGAAATTACATGGTTTGGTGATGAATCTTGTAAATTGACATGAATGATCATTATCGTGGAATTACATACCACATAGGTCCTTTTTATTAATTTTATTAGGGTGTATGGTATATTTTTGTGTGTTCCTGTGTCTGTATCCATGAGAACTAATATGTTTTATATTACTCCTTAGATTTCATATGGTATGAATGCAGGGTCTATGAGATATATGTATTATCTCTTGTGGTTAATCCCTTCTATAATGTTTAACATTTTGTTTGAATGGATTTCCTATGTAGGTTTTTATAATATATCAAAGTGATATATGGGATCATCATTTCATGTATATCCTATAGAGTGTAGGTTTTGCTAGTGTGATGTGTGATAAAGTCATCAATGGAAACTAGAAATTAAGTAGGGTTATAATGATGTGTGGACTGAACCGAATCGATCAATGGGATATAATTACCTCATATCATGATCTATTATTTTCTAATGGATTAATCCCATCTTTCCCCACTTTAGGATGAGTTAGATGTGTGATATCTTTATGGATCGACCTAGTAGATGCATGGGAATGATTTATTTTTGCCCTGACCCAAGGTTATGCCAAGGGTATGACAGCCCTATGGCTTAATCATGTGATCAATTTATTGTTATACATGATATGATATATTTATTAGCCTTGAGGAATTATCAGATATGTGACGATTTATGAAAAACAATAACCTGTCATAGAACCAATGTAGTTACTATAAATTCTATGTGCAGTTTAGTTAGAAGATAAATTCCCATCATATGATTTATTTCATTCTTTATCACTTAATTTACTTTATAATATAATCATTTATATACAAGTTCAATTTATTTTAAGGATTCATTGATGGTATACTATTTGGTTTATACTCAAACCCTATAATAGAATCTTTATGCGCGTGAAGATTTCAATGTCAGGGAACCTGAATGGTTATGGGAGCTATGGTGGGGAGAAGATCATGTGATGCTTAGATTATGAAGGTGATACTAGGAGAGACTCTATAATATAATTTATTTTTTTGGTTTATTTTATTTGGTCTCCATACATTGAATTACATTACATATTGGGGGTAGTTGGATTGTATAATATTATCTCGAAAACAGTCATTATAGCATAATGATATTATTATTTTTTATGAAATAATGTTTTGTGATTTTTATTTACACTTTATATTGATTATATTGTATCGATATAATTAGTGATGGTATAGTATCCCAATGTCTCTATTCGTTCCCTTTTTACTAGTTAGATTCCTCTTATATACAGCCATGTACACTTGATGTCATGTATCCCTCTGGCGCTAACTAATTGATTTGGATTAAGGTGTTATAAAGTGGTATCTAATGTGTTTCATATTTTCAACATGATTATGTTTTTGGAAATGTATAAAATTTATATTTTTTTGAACTCATATTGATGAGTCACATATGTGCATGAACAAATCAAATGTAACTGAACTATGAGAATTCATAGAGGGGGTATATTTAACATGTTGGGATATTATTGTTTCATGATAATCCTATGTATTATAATTTTGTTGTAGTTTTTTGGGGTTTGGGTGTGTTTAAGAACCATGAATTGGATCATAGTTTTACATGTCTTGAAAATGATTTCTTTTTATATATAGAAATGCAATTAATTAAATGTCATTGGTAATATATGGCTTTTGATATTTTGATAATTATGTATTAGAAATTTAATTAATTGAATTATTCATTTTATGATTCTTTATATGTATATGACTTTGAATAACATATAGGAACTGAAGACATTTTTTAGGCCCTAGGTAGTGTGAAAGGAGTTATGATTTGTGGATATAAGTAGACTACTATGATAGGTCCTCCTATAGAAATTTGTTGTGTTAACTTATACATTGTACGAGATGATAACATAAGTTAACTATTATAGGGATTTATCTATGGTTTTTTGTAATAATTGATAATTTTATCTATGAGACACCTCATGGGATGGACTAGAAAACGTTTTACAATACCCTTTCAAGGGATTATGTTCCCATCCTATCTCATGACATGGAAGAGGATATAGTCCAGAAAGAATATACACCTATTATAGTAGTTCAATTAGTGGAAATGATTAATCCTAGAGGCTTTAGGATACAAAATATTAAAGGATGAAGATATCAAAAAATTATGGTTGATTATACTATATCTTCTGAGCATCAACTTCCATTTATCCTTATAAGGTACTAGTGGAATCGATGTTTTTAAAGATTGGATATGCCTCATTGAGGGAATCAATGATCAAGTGGAGGATCTAGAGGACTGATATTTTAATATGAATGTGTCCATGGTTCTACGAACTATGTTGGGATGGTGGATCAGTCATGATACCAGTTGAGATATATTAGGGTATCACATATGAGACCTTAAAGGGACTCTACTTTGGAATATTTTTCCTAAATATAGGGAATCCTGATCAAGAAAAAGTGTTAATAGACTTCTAGAGGGAGATGCTTTCCATTTATTCCTATTCTTTATGTATCATAGTGTTACATTTATTTTCTCCCCTTTTGGATTAGAATGAGGTGTAGAATGTAAAAATGTTTGAGATCATCCCTCGACCAGAAATGATGTTCCCACTCTATAGATTTCCCCATATGATGAATTAATAATTTATACGAATATCTCTAAAAATCCCAAAGGGTCTAGATAAGGATAAGGAAATATAAATAAATTCATTTATAGGTGTACTGACAATCAATACTTCTAAAGATATATTGAGAGTCATTTCTAGTATTATGAAGAGGAATACCTAGGTGGTGTAAAAGTGTAGTGGTAGGAAGTTAGAGATAAGCAAGGATTATTTATAATGAATAGGGGATGGAGTTTTGGTATCATTGTTTAATTATGGACAATCAGATCCATATACCATTTTATTCCATGATTCTAAGAACATGTTTCATCTATGTATAAATTTTGAGCATCCATAGATGCTCTTTTCAAATGAACTAATATTGATTTCCCACAATGGTTTCATGCTGGAATTGGATTCAAGACATGATACTACAAGGGGATATTGATAAAAATACTAGATTTCAAAGGAGTCAGTGAATCAACACATTTATGGGTCTAAGGGAAGGAGTCTTAGGACTGACATAGGTAGAGTATATGATGTAAACTAGGTTCTGTGTAATGGTATTGTGTGATATTCTATAGTTAATGGTAGAGTTATGATTACCTCTATTATTTTTTATTTTTTTTGGATACGATGCATTCTCATTTTTTATGTTTTCCATGTTATTTTCTAGAATTGATATACCAGTTATGTAATATTCTAAATTTCTTTTTCAAAATAAATCATTTGGGAAGAGGTTAGACTATCTCTTGGGATGTTAAGATTATAATGTAGTAGTTTATGGATAAAATTATATGTGTGATTTTAAGATCTAAAATATGACTAGTTTTGAAGTGATTTTTGGAATAGACATTTTGACCATTTATTGAGTGAAAATCGAATGCTACAATGGCCAAATATCATTTAAGTGCACAAGTGTGAGAAGATTGAAATTAAATATGAATATGATATTGGAAAAAGAAAAAATGTGACTATACCAAATTCATATTAAGGATTTTATTTTTTATTCAATAGGAATTTTTATTATGGTAGATTATTTAGTAACATAATCCTCCTTAACAATATTGATAGACCATTACTAGAATGTGTTTCCTAATGGTTCCTCCAGACATTATACTGATATTGGAGTTTAATTTATTACTGATCTCATAGTGGTATTACAACCTATATCAATTCACCTGCGTCATTTGGTTCAAAAATAGTTTAAGAAACACTTTTTGTAGCTTGATGATCTATATGCTAATGGATTTATTAGGCATAAAACTACTCCATGGGATGCTCACATTTTTGTTATAACAAGGATAATATAATTTTTTATGTGTATTGAATATTAAACGAGGAATCATGACATAACAAATAATAGGATCATGTTTTCATGGATATACAATTTTTGGCCAAGTTGAGGGGATTCTGATGGATCTCTATGAATGAATTGTGATTTGGATTCTACATGTTTTAGGTTATAAAAAGGTGATATAACTAATACAACATTTAGGAGAAGGTATGTATAATAGAAGTATATGTTCATGCATTTAAGGTGGTTGAATTCTCTACTTTTGTTCATGTATCTCATGAACATTATCATATATCCATATCTTAAAGGTATTTTAATTTTATTCATTGATTATATCTGGATACTCTCAGAGAACTCGTATATTTATTTTAGAAAACATGATATTGTATTGAGTACACATCATGATAAATATATTTTTTCAATGATTTTGGGGTTTCACTTTTATCAATGATTTGATATTCTTTGGTTATGATATTCATGATGTGGTAATCTTTTCTTATCCATATAAGGTACAAATAGTCATGTATTTTGTAATATTTATGAATTGTTTTGAGATCAGAAGATTCCTTGGATTGGTCAATAATTTCCACTGGTTTTTTCCGGAATTATCCCATTTGGAAGAGTTTATGACTAGGATAACCATGATGAGGATGATTATTGAGTGGAATGAAATGTGTGAATAGGTCATTCTAGAGTTGAAGATTGGATTTCCATCAACTCTAATTTGTATCATTTCTAATTCATGGATTATATATGTGGATTACTTTGATCCCTAATGTGTTGATTTGGGAGTGGCTTTGAGTTAGGGAGATTAAGTAGTTACTTATGGGTCCATTTATAAACCACCTCATGAGAATTAGTACCCTACATATAATTTATAGTATGAAACTATGGTCTATTTCTAAATTTTTTTGAACTACTATCTTCTTAGAGATTGATTGTTCGTCTATGGGAGAATAAGAGCATGTCATATATTTTTTATCAATTAAAACAAAATATTTTGATGATCCATTTGGATTTTTATTTGATATGTTTTCAATTTGAGATGAATTATACTCTTAGAAAGGTTAATTTTTTTATAAACTATTAATTGGAACACATTCAAGCTTTTATAGTAACCTTTTTCTGAGAAATTGTTGTTTGTAATATTATTAGGTGAATGGTGTGTGGATGAATATGAAAATCAACGGTTGATGAAAAATTCCCAATATATATGATGTCTTCCATGCTGGACTGTTTGAAATCTGACCATATTTTGGATTTCAATTTCTTAGTAATTTTTGAATGGTTGTAATATCATTAAATAGCTTTAAAATGGTGTTTCATTATATAAAATATGATCTAAATTCATGGGATTGTTTTTTATGACTGAATAATGGATGATATGGTGTTGGGCTATCATGATTCAAAGTGGGTAGTGCACCCGATATCAATGAAGATGTATCATGATATCAAGTCACTATTCTAGTGATCATTTGTGAATAGGGATATTATTGGTTTTGCATCTTATTTTCATAGCTCTCATAGGATTAAATAAGACCATAATAAATAAGTTGGTTTCACTCTACCTATTCTAATAATAGAGTTTAAGTGTGATGTTTTCATGATTGAATTTATAGGGGTTTTCCTAGTAAAATATGTGTTCAAGATTTTGTGTGGGTTTAGGTTGATAGAATGATGAAGGTTGAATATTTCTTCTTTATTAGATAGATTCATTTCATTTATGTGATAGGAATACACTATGTTTTATATATATTTTTCCCAAAAGAATAGTTTTTGATCTAGATGCTCATCTCATTTCATGATTTTGGAAAGGCTTACAGATGTTTATGGGGACATAGATTTAGTGGAGTACAGTGTATCATCCACATCGTGATTTTTTGAAGGAAATGATGCTTCAGTTTTGGGTGGATATATTTTATAAATTCATCATATATTTTTATGATTAATGAAATGATCCTTCGGCCTTAGAACAACTGTTTTACCGTAAACAAATTATTGTTCCTTGATTTATGTCTAACTATTATGTTATCTTTATAGTTGCAGTTTTATTCAATGTTGGGATCGAAAGAGGAACGTATGGAAGATGTTATAATGATTAGTATAGTACATTGGACCTTTTAATAATCCTATATGACATAGATGTGATTGGTTACCACTCAATATAGGGAGAAATCATATGTTGACTATAGGATATGACCATTTGTGCATACTATAATACTTCCTTACTAATTGGACCTAAATAGTTGGTAATAAATTATGAATAACGTATTCCAACTTTCTCAAATTTAGATTTCTAGGCCTGATCCTTTTCATGTGAACAATAATGAGGACCTTGAGTTCGAACCAGATGAATAATTAGTAGATTGATAGGTATAAATTTTAGCCCAAAGTGAGAAGGTTTTGTGTGGGAATATAGTACATCTTGTTTTAGTTTTTTTGTATCATTGAAAAATCAAGTATGATACATGTGACTAATAGTTCAATGATTTGGTGGATGGACTATGTTATTCAATAAATTTCACAAGAGACACTTCTCAAGTATAAGAATTTATTAGTGAATGAAAATTTTAATATAATTTAAATTATAATGTTATTTTTGTTTATGTTCTTGTATTATAGTTGCGTTCTTCACTATTTAGAGACTTGTTGAATGATTTTGGATGTTGGGAATCATAAGACAATGTCAAGGGACACAAACTAGAATCAGGAAGATTCTAGTATTTCATCCACTAGAAGGGGGAGGTGTATGTATCCCAAGATGAACCTACAATATAGAAACCAACTTGTGGTTGAGAATGTATTCCAGGAATATTTATGGAGCTACTTACTCTATGGGTGGAATCTAATAGTTGGCTGGTGGAGACACTAGATTTCCAACGGTAGCCTGATAGCCCATACATTAAGGGAACTAGTTTAATATTACTCTAAAATCCAATTCCAATATCTTCTTATCTCTTTTCACCTCATTCATACAAAAGGGATATATGATCTCCCTTTTGATGGATTTTTCTCTTAACTTCCCCTCTCTTTACTGTGTCAATCATGGATCAGTCTTTTATCTCCCAAAATGAAAATTGAAACCATTATAACTTTAATAGTTTCATTCTCTTGATATGAAACATGTATTTATGGTGTTTTGGAATATTTATAGAACCCATTAGGATATATAAGATATTTTATATGATTGATATATAAAAATTAGATATTGATAATTTGAAACCATTCCTAGAATGAATCTTGATCCACCAATTTAGGAAGATCATTTTGTGAGAGTAGATATTTTTTTAAACCTTGTCACGTTAACCTTCTTGAATATTAGATCTGTAATCATGATTGTGATGAATTGTGGTTAGTATTAATGATAGTTTGGTTATAGAAATTTCATGTGATTATCTATTGGAAATATATATTAGCGCACTTGAAGTATGAAGTCCTTACAACATTGGGACTCAATAGAAATTTGATTTCAACGGTTACCATGTGTGTGAATGTCTTTAAATCCATGATAGCGATTTTGTGATATGGGTTTATTTTTATTTTTATTTTCTATTTTTCTGTGTCCTAGTTGACCTATGATTTATATTCATTGGTAGTTCCCATATATAATATTCCCCATTGGGTATATAATCTTATCTTCTGGAGGTTTTTATCTAGTATCAATGTGAATAGTAGGATTTACATGGAATTTTTAGCCCATAAAGGGGGTGTTTATATTAGTTAAAGAATGATTATGATGAAAACTACAAATTGAGTATGGGTCCTCATGGAACTACATAGTGTATGTGGTATGATAGCCTTGTGTCCTAACCTAGAAGAGGTAGTGAAACAACATTACTATTACTTAATCGAATGATGAGATAGGTGTTCAACAACCATGTATATTAAACTAATAGAGGATAAATAATAATGGGATTTGGAAAACCCTGAGGGAAACCCAGGGGGTGAAAGAAATGTGGTTGGACATGGGGATTGATTAGTTATGAGACATGATCAGATAATGGTGTTGGCATTGTGCATTAATATAATATGTGATGATGTATGACACATTCCTTTTAGAATTGTGACAAATCATTTACAACCCTAGATCATTATAGTCTAGTATGTTCTCTATATTATGATAAATAATTTGTTTATATCTTATGAATTTACTTTCTAAAATTAAATACACATTTAAATAAATGTACACATTATAATAAGAACAGATTGGTGGTGCAGACATCTGTTTATACTAACAACCTATATCGGTATCCTGATACTTGTGTATATTTTGTGGTCATAGATCTATATAAGAACAATGACCCTATTTTGGGGAGGATAGATGGTAGAGGATAGATGATGTATTCGATGTTGTGATAGACTTCATACTATTGCTACAATGTTTCATTTTATATCCTTTTATTGTCAATCAATAGACGACCTACTACGTTGGGGTTATTTAAGTTATATTTAACAGCCGAAAAGAAAAAAAATTAGAATAACGTTATTATTTTTGTTTCTTATATTCAATTATGGTATATTTATTTACATTTTTTTTATGATTATAGGGTATGGATATTGTTGTTGTAGGAAAATTCCTTCCAGGGTTCCATTAAAACACTCATCACTAATTAGAAAATCATTTCATATGGGTTGGAATGAATAATGAGATATTAAAATATTTTCTAGATGTGATCAAAGTCAAAGAATTAATATAGAAATATAAATGAGACGATCTATCATTGACTCACAAGATAAAATACCTCCTTAAAATTATAACCAATTTTTTTAAGAAAATAAAAAAATAATCATTACGATGAAGATCTTAAATAGAAAAACATAATTTGGAACAATTGAAAACCACTACTATAGAGAAATTATCTCAAAAATATTTCCCCTTCAATGTCAAAAAGAGAAAAACTACTTAAAACTAACCATGAAATATTTCCCCTGATAAGATTAGATATGATCAAATTTTAAGGAATGAAATCCACTACATAATAGAATATCCACACAAAATGATAATAGTTAATGAAATTATATTATCATTCATCCCATTGATCATATTGAAAGAAATCCCAAGGTCTTCTTTCAATCATTTCACCTTTAGATCAGAAAAATCCCCTTTATACTTATATATGAAATGATGGTAGAACTCACAGAATGTTTTCCTATTTGAATCATCTCCATCAGAATAAACACTTCGATGATCTATTGGTATATCTTTCTCTAATTCATCAACATTGACATCATGAACATGTCGACTATGATCCATCCATAAAACAAAACCACTACTTAAAAATATGCCTTTATCATCTCCAAAAAAAAAGGAAATTTAACCACACTAGATAAGTTCTTACTAATAGAGTGGCATTAAAATCCCTTGAATTTTATCCGATCTAAAACTCTCTAATAAATGGTACTATTATCAGTGATAAGAAAACTATGATAAATTGATCCTTTAATAGTGATTTTTATCACTGATAAATGTCCTATTTATCATCACTTTTATTTACTGCTTATAATGATTTTTTTATCAGTGTTTTTAAATGCACTCATAGAAGACACATTTATTAGTGATTTAAAAATAACAAATTAAGGATGAATATATCATCTCTTTCAAAATTAATGATAAAAAACACATTTAACATTGGTTTCAAAAGAGATTATTAAGGGACTTGCGGCATTTTACTATAATATCACATTTTATCACCTGTGAAATGTGTTGTAAAAACACAAAAAAGCACCCAAAAATTTCAAATATAAACAAATATTGTACCAATACAAACTTTAAATTAAATGAAATTTTCAGAAAATAATTCAAAAAAAACACAGTATTATATACATTTCAGACATGATTTTATAAAATTACATTAGAAAAAATTATTTCATACATTCAAAATCATCAATGTACAATTATATTTTTATCATAAAATTGAATCATGTTATTTATGAACAAACCATTCCTATTTGGAAAAATAGGAAAGATATATAAGAAACCAATTGTTTTGTTAGTAATAATATGAGGAAATAAATTTACATAATGTTAATTTTTTAAACTAAACATTCAGTCATACTGAGAACACTGTGTATCAAAATGATTTGTTTTCTATTCTTATATGTACCACTAATTCTTTGTTGTATTAAAAAATATTCTCTATGAATATTTATCAAATATGTATAATAAAAATCCCCATGGGTATAACCTAGTGATTATGTGAGTCACGCATTTTAATCTAAAATGTCGATTTTCAATTTATAACAAATATATAGAGCCATATAGGGAATATCATGTATCATATAGAGGTGTGGATGATTTATACACAACAAAAATGACTTAAGAATCGTTAATATAAGGTATCAAAGTAATTTGAATTTATTTTTCATATTTTTCAGTAAGACATTTGTCAATTTTACTGAAAATGATATAAATTTGTTTTTTGAAAAAAGATGCAGTTGGAGTCATACTGCTCACACTATGCGTCAGAATAAGATGAAGCCAATTAATACACATCTCCAATGAATTATTATATTTTTTCTTGAAGTATCAAAAAAATATGAATTAATTTGATTGGTTTTTAGTAGGTTAGTTTTCTTTTTTACAAAAATTGATTTCAATTATAATTAAAAAGTCGCACATTGAGTCAAACTTGTAACACCGTGTGTTAGATTGATGTGAATAAATTTAATTGATGTCTAAAATGAAATATGGATTGTTTTCTAAAAATATCATAACAATAATAAAATGTTAGCTTGTTTTTGTGTACATCACTTGACTTTTTTTACTAAAACAAAAATTTAAACTCAAAATATGCACATTGACTCATACCAATCAAATCATGTAATAGTTTTACACGATAAAATTTCCTACACATAAAAATATAATTATAAATATTTTTACAAAGTTGTATAGAAAATACGATATTGTTTGTTCATTTATAGTGAGTGGTATTTTTTGAACTAAAATATCGATGTCAAACTGATAACAGACACATTGAGTCATATAGGGAAAATCGTGTATCTGATTGAGGTTCAATTAATTCCTACACATAAAAATGACATATGTATTATTTTTGTAAATTACAAAATCAATAAAAATTTATTTTCTATAATTTGAGTAGGTTAGTTTTCCAATTTACTAAAATTGATGTCAATTTTTTATAAAAATATACACTTGAAGTCATAATGTTCACATCGCAAGTCTGATTGAGATAAAATTAATTATTTGGCATCTCAAATGATACATGGGTTGTTTTTCTATATTATAAAATAAATCCGAATGTGATTGATCAGTTTCGAGTATTCTAGATTTCAATTTTACTTAAATAGACTTCAATTTTAAATAAATGATTTACATGAAATCATACACATCACAACATTCATTGGATTTAGGTTGGGCCAATTCATAGATGTATAAAATTACATATTGATCATTTTGAATAAGTATTAAAACAATTTAATTTTATTTTTTTGAGTTCTCTAATATTCTATTTTACTAAAAACGATTTCAGTTTTAAAAAAATAATGAACTGGGTGTCATACTAGTCACATCGTGCATTAGATTGAGGTTTTTCTAATTGCTAAATGTGTCAAATGACATAAGGATAATTTTACAAAAGTAAAATAACAATAATAATTTTTTTCTTCAGTTTTGAGTTTGTCAATTGACTTTTTTACTAAAATTTTATTTTAAATAGGAAACACATTCTTTAAATCATAGCAATCACACCATGTATCAGTCTTTTGTGAGACTGAATCCTATACATCAAAAATGAACTACAATTTTTAATCTTGAATTATCAAGAAAAATATGAACATGTTTGATCAATTTTCTGTGAATGACTATTTTTATCTAACATTTCAATTTTAAACTACAAACAAACACTATGAGTTATACATGGAACATTTTGTGTTGGATTATAGTGCGGAAAATTCTTACACATAATAAAATGATGTATTTATCATTTCCATAATGTATCAAAACAATGTAACTTCATTTTACCAAATATGAAAAGACCAGTTTCCCATTTTACTATGTTTGATGTCAATATTAAATGAAAATATGTACTTGAGGTCATATCGTTCACATCATGCATTAGATTGAGGTTCTACAGATTCCAACTCATCTTAAATAATTTTGGGAATTTTTTCCTAATCTTCTACAATAATTTGAATTCCTTTTCTCATTTTGAGTATTTTACTTGTCTTTTTTACTAAAATATCATTTTAAACTAGAAACTCACATTTTGACTTATACAGATCACATCAATTCCATTCCTGTATAATATTTGGAGGGAACATGAAGGAAAGTGATAAATGAAACACTGTATGTAACACCCCGAGATTTTATAAAAAATATTTTTTTTATTGTTATTGATGTCTTGTGTTGTACGCAAGACCAAAAGGAGCTTGCATGACATGCATCCCTGATTTGGATTGCATTACACACAATCACAACCTTCAAAGAGAGCGTGTGTTTTATGCAATAATGAGTTTTCACTAAACAACGATATGTTATAGAAACTAGCCGTTATGAATAGTAATACCCACTTTTTAAAATTTTATAAATTTTATCTTTCGAAATGGACTTCATTTTTAGATTCAAAATAACTAAATTATATTAGGGTGAGTTTTTGGTATTTTTCTGAAAACATTCAATTTTTGATGAATAGTGAAAACACTAGGTTACTATTTGAAAACCGACATTTTATTTAAATAATTATTTATTTTATTTAAACTTATTTTAGTGAAAAATTGATACACAATACCTATAAATGTTCAATTTAATTCATTTGAGTCATTTTATAATAATTTTCGATATATAAAAATTTTATTGAACTTTTCACCGTCTTTTACCCACCTCCTAGGAGAATTTGGAAATTCAAATAAAACATAATTTTACCGCTTCTGTGAGTTGAATTTTGAAAATCCGAGAGATGTGGTTAATATGTAGGAATAAAATGTGGTTCAATGAGATGAAAATATTTTTGGTCAATAGTAACTTTTTACTTTTATTTACCACAGTTAAAAGTAAATAGGGTAATTAAGGGTAAAAATGATATTATTATTACCCTAAAACATGTCATAATTCTATTGGATAAGTGTAGTTAGGCCAAAAACAACCTTAGGAATAAAATATGACCATTTAGGTCCACTTATATTAGATTAGGACATTTATTATTAATTTATTTAAAGAATGGTTAAAATATTTAAAATCAAAGTTTAATTACTAATTCTTTATTAATATAAGGTTATACATAATAAAAAGTCGACTATAAATATTCATTAGAAATATAAAAATATTTCCTACCTAATTTTATTTTATTTATAATTTTTTGACATTAAATAAATTATGTTATTTATGACAAAGTGGTTATGCACTAATTACGTAAATAATGAAATATTAAAATAATTGATATTTTAAATACCCAAATAAATTTAATTAGAGACTTTTCATGACTTACAATAATTTTATAGCTTAATATGACATGATGATATTATTTTAATTAACTTTTTTCGAACTAATCATGCTATTATTTTTCAGAAAAATCAATTACCAAATAGTGTCAATATTGACATAAAATTGTTTTTAAAAGAAATATTATATTATTAATTGTTATTTTATTCCTAAAAATATAAGGTTAGGCCAAATGACTTAGATAAGGATATATATATATTAATAATGAACCACTTGGGGTTTCTTTGGCTTGTTATAGTATGTCTATTAACCATATTGTGTAAGAAAACAAGAAGACACCGAAAAAGTAAAATTATTTAACTTAAAGATAAATTTAATGATAATGTTAAAATAAAAACCTAAACTTGTATAAATTCTATTGAATTAGAGTATTTGGACCCATCCCCACCTTAGATTTGAAATAAATCAATTTGGAGCTATTAAAAAATGAATATGACTTTATTATGAAATAATATTTTCTACTTCTTCCAAAGGTTCCTCTCTCCTCAATTATAAGAGGGAACCTCCTATCTCTCTTCCTCACACCACTTTGGGCCTACAAGCTCGCCCACCACCTGAAAATATATCGTCTCCACTTCCCCAGAAACATCCTAGTGGTTTTGGTCATCTTCAAAGACCAACTTTAGTGCCCTAATAGGAGGTTAAGTAGTGGCGCATCAAAGAAGAGGTAATATCTGTTACCGATTCTTTCAACTTTATTTCTTCTTCTACTTATTCATCTTTAGTTGTTTCATTATGAAGTAATAACATAAGTATCACTCATATACTGATATTTTATTATATGTATGAAACAACCCTATTTCACCATTTATCCATCCTACAAAAAACGAAATCACTGCGCGTGCGTACGTACGGAATACCATCTCCACGCCCTCGTGTAATCTATTTTCCACCACCACCTTACTTGGATGGGTATAATGGTGTAAATAATAACTATATATGATTATTTTAAATTGATATTGATTCTTAAATAGTATACATACACTTCAATTCAATTCCACGATCATGGGAATGCTATCATCGCTCGTGTGTACGAACGGCCTACCGTCTCCACGATGTGATGCGACTCATTCTACCTGATCTTAATTGAATAATGATTATATAAATTAATTGAATGAATAAATATTATATATAATACACTAATACCATTCTGGAAATTAGGTATCTATAACCTAAAAAGAAGAATACAAATTTATTCTATAAAACACACATATGAACAAAATGCAATAAACACCTAAATAACAAGTAGCAATGAAATATTATTAATAAAAGATAAGAATCTATGAATATGGCCATATATCATATCATAAAATGGGTATGATTCTAGAATAAGTCAATGAAATTATTTAAATCATTATGCTGGATGTTTGGACTCATACGAAAAAAATCAGACATAAGGTAAGGGATAACCTTTAGAATTTCGTTTTTATCTGAGATTGTTTATTCGTAACTATTTGTTGGGGTTATTGTTATCATCCAATTCCATGTTTTATAAAAGTGTTTTTATGTATTTTTAACATCCTTTTTACCCATTATTTCTTTTACTACATGGTATGAAAGAAATTTTTCTTTTTTTACCTTATGAGGTACTTTTTGACTATTCTGCCAAAAGTACGAGGAGAATGATTTTTAACTTATACTACATGGAGGGATTTTTACGATTTTATAAAGCCTTATTTTCATTACATATTCTCCAAGAGATTTCTTGAATATTTTAAAAAAATATTTTTCTTTTCAAAATTCAGGACGTTTTGTGAAAAGAAATTGATTTTTAAGAAGAAATGATATTTTCCACAAGAATTCATTTCATGTGTTTTATCAAAACCATTTTCCATCTAAGATAACATTATATCATATGTGTATGTATCAATTATAATGTCTCTATTATTTACCTGGTTTCACATTTCTTATGATGAAATGATAACCATTTTTTGTATGTATTATGTTATTATGGGATGATGTTTTTGAAACCCATTTTATTCTTTGGGTTATGATTAATGATTTATGTTTATGTTGTGTCACAATTAAGAATGATTTCATCATGAGATGGGTGGGACCTATATCTCACTCCAATTCATTGGGTAATGATTTACATCTCATGACATAGACATGGCCGAAACGATATGATAATCCGGTTTAGTGATACAGGACTGGAACGAGGATTGAACTCGATTCAGAGTCGGACTTTTTCAACTAAGATGGTTTTGGCAGCAATGCCTCAGCTACTATGGAAATCATAACATGTTCTTAATGGATTCCACAATTACATGTTTTACTATCATTCTAGTTTATCATGACTAATGTTCCTTTATGATATATTCCTTGTGTACTTCCAGGATTTACGTCGTTGCTCATGATTTTGATGTTTAGATTTTATGTTCATGTTATTGCATTCAATTGATTATGGATTTTTTATGTTCTCTATGAATACCCTTACTGAGCATTTGATCTCACCCTTTATATGTTTTCTTTTCACTAGGATTTAAAGAAAGGATTTAGGTATGAAAATAAAATGGGAATATCTTTATGGGAGATATTGAAGATCTTTCACCGCGATAAGATGATTATTTTCCATGTTTCCAAAGATACTAAACTATTATGGTCCTTGTATGTCTGTCATTGTTATGTATTAAGTATTTCGCAAATGTAAGTTAATTTCCATGTACGTCATGCTTTGGGTCTCTACATTGTAGGAGTGAAATTATTTTTAGGGAGAATAATTATATATAGTTTTGTTTTATAAAGGCATGAATGATGGACATTACACCCCAAATGGAACAAAAGAATCCACCGATATATAAAAACTTATATGTGAGTAATAATAAAATTAATTAAATTAAAATTAACTATGAAATAATAATGTAATTATATGGTAAATTAAATTACTATGAAAACATCAATATTACCTCTATGATTGAGAGTATATGGTGTTATCGCTCTTCTTATAAAAGTGTGATTGATGGATAGAAATATTCTTGAATTAACAAACTCTGATTGTATTAATTTAAATTAATTCTACTTTCCATAATATAATTTTTGGTGAAATTGAGAATGTATATCATAACATTAACTTTACATATTTCCAAATATTTTACTTCATTATAGTATTTTCAACCATGTGATTGGAAACAATATGTGTAGAATACATTTTTCAGTATTAGTAATCAAACATTTAATATAGATAATGTTGATGCAGTAGAAAAAATATAAAATATTTAGGAACACATATTAGATTAGAAATAAATTTTAATTTCTCATTGAGCACTGTTTATTTTTTTAAATTATTTTAGGGATGTTGTTGCTCTATCAAGAATATAAGTCCCTTCTTTTTGGTCCCCTCAAACATACAAGACAATGAATATTCTATGACCAATATGAACTGATTAGGATCCCACAATTAAATGGTCATCATCAATTTAATTTCAATCAAACCAAATACTAGTTTTGGTTTCCATTAGTAAAATCTACCAATTCTTGATTCTTGTATTTGAGACATAAAATAAATACATTACTTGTGATTCCATTATGAAAGGATCATCTTTTTCCCCACTCACATTGAAATTCACCTACAAAAATCCCATTTTTCCAATATTCATTTCACTACTATTTTCAACCCATATGCAATAGAAAATCATCAATTTAAATGATATATAATAAAACTCAAATTTCTATTTTATAATTCCAAAATATTGAATAATTTCATAATTTTTATATTCCTCAATGGAACCAAATTGGTACTTCACTTCAGTAATAAGTTTAACACCACTATATTTCATCATATGTTAGTAATTGAGTTATTTTGTGTAGAACCTATAACCATTTTATATAAAAATTGTCTACGATATAATATTTTATTTTAGTCCCATGGATATCCATTGAATTAATTTAGAAATTGAATTCAAATTTTTAGATGACTCCTTATAAATTTAATCTCATAATAATCATATAAACTTTTGATTATGTGTATTTGATATCCATTTTTCAACCATTGATGGATTCAAATCTCTAATAATACCTTTATGGGATTTAATGTCTAGATCAAAAACTTCACTATTATATAAAATTCAAAGGTACACCTACTCCTGATCAATCAAGGTAATTATAATTATATCTCTTCTAGAAATACCTTATACCATAACGAATTTGATGTAATGAGACTTTGGGTGACTGATGATGTCAACATCTGATTAGATTTCAACAAAAAATACAATATATTATTAAAAAAAATATGATTATACTATGAAACCTTATTTATGACTTCGATTCATGACCTACACTTTCAAAATATTCAAATATCATTCAATGGGTTACATCCATATGTAATGGACTTGTTTAGATAGATAACCCACATTAACCAAGTGAACAATCAAGTGGATCATTATATTGACGATTGATACTGATAAGAACATCTCTAATTCACATAATATCACTAAAACCTTCTTATTCGTTATGGGAATATTTTCAGGGTCTATAACATTACAACATATGGATTTGAAAAAGAATCATATTTTTGATAATGTATATCATAGATTTTGAGGCAGATTGATACAGAAGGTAACATGTATATAATTTTTCATCAAGACATGACAGTTGTGTGATTTTAGTCATTATAACATCAAATTATTCATTGAAATGGCATTATTGTTATTTGATGAATAACAATCGATAACTATTATAATATTAAGGAAAAGGAGAATTTTTTGTTTTCCCTGTCTGGACAGATTGTGAGAGGATAATGAAAGAAAATTCAACATTTTACCCTACACAGGTTCCAACTCTTCCCTTGTCCCCAATTCAATCATGTCTATACTTGCCTTATCATTGTATTTAATTTTATCAATAACATTTAGTAACATGATAATAAAACTATCAAATGCGATTTTTTATAAATTCATGACATCAAGACATTTTATTCTCGAGAAACAATTACAACATGACAGTTCAATGAAAATTGATCTATTATTCCAACCATATTTTTATGGGATTTCATAAAAAATTACTAAAAGTGCTGTCAATATATTTTAATTTATTATATAATTAAATTCCCATTAATGAAAAAGGTGTTATACCTTATGAAATATTCCATTGAATGTTATCATCCATGATCAGTATTTATTTCATCGAGGTAAAAATCTATGATGTCATAAAATTATAGTCATTGAGAAACGTTTAGACGGAACATATTATGTTCACTTTTCACAAATGTGACACCCCAACAATCCACTAATTCTCTATCCTGATAAATTTTTTATAAGCGGTGAACTAATTTATCATCACTTAAAATATTTCCATCAATGTGAATTTTTCACTTCTATGAGCATCATAAAATGTAAAACATGTATCCAATATCAATTTTAAACTTTCGATCAGTATATCGAAAGAGACATCAATATCATTAAATGGGTTTTTAGTCCATACATAATTAGATTAAACTCATTGTTTTTGTACTTCACGGATAACCATAGAGGCAAGTTATACTGTACCTACATGATGGTCTATATACTATGAGTTCTAATATCTAATCCAAAAGGATTTATTCTATCTATATATAAAGCAAGTTAAATGTTTCTTGGTTCATTTCCAAATTTAGGATATTGGTATTGAATTTCATTCCACTGAGGATAATCTAATGGATGATATAGATTAAAAATTTTTAGATAATGTGTTTACATGCCAAATAAATGGCCCCATTGTTTTCTAGCTTCCATATAGTCATCAAAACTATTTATTTATTGGAATGTACAATATATATTTTTAACAAGTTGATTCATTTTTCCATTATCAGTTATCATTGGACTTAGTGAATTTTATGAGCGATTTGTTATCCTTGTGAAATAATTTAAAATATTTTTGACAAGAATATATTTTTTTAATGATAATTCGAAAATAATTTAACACTCTTTTAGCATAATATTTTTTAAATAGTAGTTCATTTTATTTTGGTAGCATATAATTCAATAGACCGAGTAGTTTTGTAAACCCAGGGTCACTCTATATGATAATAGATTTCATTTTATATAACATCAATACAACATACAATATTATGTATTTACTATGACATGTATACATTGATCTCTTTTAACAAGTATTAAACTTCTAAACTAACTATGTAAATAATAATGTTCATCTTAAATTTTCATTTTCATTTCATCCTTACGATCACCATCATCATTCACAATATTATTCATATCAAATGATCCACAAACCATAATATCATCACAATTAGTGTCCACAATTATTTTTCCCCCAGGTTTAGTCCTTCATTTGTAGCTTTAATCTATTTCATTACAAAGAAAATTTTCTTCAAACTCTTTTAGACTAACTTTCCTTAAAAAAAATCATAAACACAAACAATAAATTTTTAAAGGGTCGTATGTGTGATGTATTTTAAACATTGTGATCTATTTAACACCATATTCATACTATTTTGACAAATTATTAGAGTACATAAATTTTTGATTCATATAAATCTTACTGGTTTCATAAAATATAAATTTTATAAAATAAATAAATAAATACACTTAAGATATTCACTATCAAATTTGAATGATGTACACAATTCTAATAAGGGAATCCCAAAATATTATTATTTCAAATTATTTTAGTATGATTTGATAGAAATGAGTAATTTAAATTTAGAATTGGATTAATCCACTCTATAAGGGGTTTTTTTATCTAAATTAGTAAAATGATGATAGTTATAGAAAAATTCTATCATCATCAACTCATTTTTGGGACATTTATCATTGTATTATGTTGTTTCATTGAAATCACCCATCTCTTGTTGACATGATCATATGTTCCTTGAAATACTCTATATAGTAGTTATACATGGGACACACAATTCTCATAGTAGTATAAGAATCCAAAATGATATGGAGGATATGTCTTTGGAAACAAATTCAAAGTATAATTGCTTGGGTTATAAATTTTATTATAATGGAAGTTGCCTATAAATGAGTTGGGGGATGACTCACAAGATATAAATTGCATTAAAATCTTTTGTATGACACACAAAAATCTTTTCTTAAATCCCCTATATCAAATGAAAATATAATATATGAATTTATGGAGTAAAAAAATACAAAAATGAAAAAAAATAATAATAAAATCCCATTCTATCATATTGGAGATATACAATTTAATGATAAAACATTTAAAAAATACAATGGATATTTCAAATACACGGATAATGATCAATGATTAATTTGGGTGATACAAATACATGTAGGAATAATTGATCACATATATATATAATTTCAAATCCTCCATTCTATTTTTTGCAATGTGTGATGAAAAAACCTATTGAATTATTACATTTAATATTAATGGTGTACCAAATATTTGTAAACATATAAAGAATGAATGGATGTCATATCACCACTCTGACCCATCGAACAGATTCTACGGAGGTCATCCCATAATATATACCCATCTGAAAGAAGGGAGGTCAACTAGTAAACATTATACCATATCCGTGATATTCTGGGAAGGTATATAAAAATATTTGAATAAAGAAATAATATACATTTACAATATATATCAGAAAACAAGGGATAGAGAGAAAAAAACACCTGTAACTTCTATCCCGTACACAAAATCCTATAACGAGATGAAACAACTCCAATGAGGTTAAATTTTCTAAGTGGAATACCCTCAAATCACTCAAAAATAAATGTTGAATCAGAAAATTAACAGATCTATTACACATAACTCCCTATATAAAGACTGTACTACACAAATACAAAAAATAACTAGTCAAATTAATATGACAGGAAGTAATATCTTAGGATACCCAACCACCATCATAGAAATTGATACATACACAATTATATTGAATATGTAAAAATGGATGGTAATTCAAACATATGATTAATTCCATAATTTATCCAATATAAATAAAATATCATTCATCTACACATTCACATAAAAAAGAGTATCTCAGGAATATACAATAGTAATTCACAACTTCAATTGAGAAGGAAGTGATCATATTAGTTGGGAGGAAACTATGAAGGCTAATATTATAGGTTTTTCACACTCTAAAAATTCAATGAATCAAAATGGTTGATCTCCACATCCAAATTTAGAAAATTCAAAACTCACCCCACTCACAGTTGAAAAACATCATCCACCATTGCCAAATCCATTTACGTTTTACACCTCAAGTTCTACAAGAGAATTTAGAGAAGGAAAAACATTAAAAATAATGTGGAGAAATACTTATGATCAAGCCTTGGATTCATTAAACCCTTAAATCGCTTGATCCTTGAATTTGAGCCTCTGATTTCTTTGGGAGTAGATTAATGGTTTGATTCACCAAGGAGGTGTGTGGAATGTTGGTGTCTCCTATAGAAACCATCTAATATATGATTGGTTTAAGATTGTGTATGGTTTTTTATGTAGATCATGACACATTTATCAGCACTTTAAAAAAATCAATGATTAATATACCCTTTATCAGTGCTTATTACATAAGCATTTTAAAGGATATATAATTATAATAATATGTAAAAAATTAAAATATATATTAAAATATATATATATATATAATAAATAAATATAAATAAATATATATATATATTATCTATTATTTATTTAAATAGTTTTTTTTATAATATTATAATTATTTAAATATATAAATATTTATTTATAATTACATAAATATTTCTTAAAAATAATTTTTATTTCTTATATATATATATATATATATAGATGATAATATAGTATACATATTAATTATATAATGAAATTTATTTTAAATTTAATAATAATTCAAATATATATAATAAATTATTTATAAATAAAAAAATAATTTAAAGAATTTATTTCTATATTTATAATTATATATATACATATATTAATGTATAAATATAATAAATGTACAATTATATATATATATATATTTAATTTTAAAAAATACAATTATATTTTTCAAATTATTAATGATTATCATATCTTAAGTGCATACATATTAAAATGAGTGAAATTGAATAAATTAAAAATATACACTTCAAAAATATTGAACAAAATTGAAATATTTTTTGTTTGTGAGAAGTATATTAAAATGAATTAATTATGAATATGTGAAATAAATATAACACATGTTTGATCTATGCTAAATTATAAAAATCAAACAACATTTAATTATGTCAATTACCTATGAAATTAGATAGTATTTTTTATTTATTTAAATTTTTAATTAAATACCTTTATTCAATAAATAAATGAATAGTTAATGTAAGAAATATATATTTTGAATTATATAAATTATATTAATATACATTAATATATTTCTATATATTTAATATAAATTATTTACTAACATTATAAATTATTATATAATTACTTAAATACATATTTTTTTCTATATTTAATATTTTTATTTTTTATTTTTTAAATACAAATTTTCAATGTATTTATATCTTTAATACATGGAATTTATATGTATTTATGATTAATATATGGTATAATGAATTTATTCATTTTTATCAATAATTATTTAATTAATAAAAAAAAGTAACAATTTTTCTAATAAAAGTATTTTTATATTGTATTTGATGAATAAGTTCATTTTCTTTGGACCTTTATCAGTGATAAGAAGATCTGATAAAGGGTATTATTTTTCAACACAAAAAATAGTGCACTGATAGAGGATTTCCATCATCAGTGCTAAAAATAAGGCGTTGATAAAGGGTTCCCTTTAGCAGTGCTAAAAATAAAGCGTTGATATTGGTAACCCTTTATCATCGATAAAAATATAGTGCTGATAAGGGATACATTTATTAGTGCTAAAAGAAGAACTGATAGAATGTACTATTATTCAGTGATTTTTAGCACTGATAAAGGTTACCTTTTTCTGTACATTTTAATAGCACTGATAAAGACCATCATAGTTCGTGGCTTGTTTTGTAGTAGTAAATAAGGACTACTTAGTTTATAAATATAGAACTTATTAAGAATAGATAATTTAATTCATTCTAATCATTTAATTGTTGTTCCCAATTCAATCATAGTTATAACTAATCATAATACATGAACCACAACTAATGTTTTGCCCTATATGAAACACCCACTCACATTTAATGACCAGTAAGACTATTTTCCCAAAATCAAATCATATGGTACCTTAGTTATCTATGTCCTAGTAATCTACCCTTCTTATGTATCATGTTATTTTGGTCAAAAAACCATTGCACAGAATATTCATGATCTATGTAGATTCCCAGTCCTAAAAATTTATTATGAAAATTTAAATACAGAACAATAACACAATACATGGGGCACATGAATCAGCACCAATAAAAAGTGGAAAAATGGACACCCAATCTCAACAGTGTAAAAATTCTCCACAAAAAAATATAACCCAAGACCCTAAAAGTGAATGACCCCATACACTATAATCCCAACATGTCAAAATGGAACAAAGGACCACCCATTATCCTCATGTATCCATGAATTGTCGAAACCCCAATTAGTATGTACAAAAATTCAATCATTAATCATGCTCACTATATTTATTAAACCATCCCTGGAAACATATCCCAAGGATTGCGTCCTGTGGGGATTCGAATCTCGAGGCCTTCACTCACAACAACGCGCCATCCCTAATTTGGCTCCCTGCTGATTTTCTTGACTTTGGTTTTCTTTTTAGACATTACACAATAATGCGCTAGCCACCTCCTGATTAATATTCCAAACTCTTATCATCGCTTTAGTCATCCCATGTAATAATCATTTGAACCTAACTAAAAAATCCATCATATTTATCATCTAAAGTATTTTATAGTACATTATCATGAACATCATGCACTATAACCACTCATAGCCTAGTAGTGAATACATATGAGTCCTCAAAATCCAATAATCTATAGCCCATGGGTTGGAGACTATTATCAAGAATGAGAAAAAACAAAAATAAAATGTATTTCATTCAAAAATATTAATAATATTATAAGGAAACAATAAATTCAACACTATAAAATTAATGTAAACATATTATAACAATTGAAATTACATAAATAAACCAATTTATGTTAAAATAATAATTGAAGGAAACTCTTAACCGTAAATATTAATAAGGCTAGAAATTGATTTATTATTAACACTACCCAGTTTTCACAAAACATGTATTAATGTAGTGTACCCAACTGCTATTTTTGAAAATTCTACTATCATTAAAATATTTTACATCCTACTCATAGATATTCCTCTATATGTGAATATATACCTAGTGTTTATCCATTATGTTTCATTATCACCGTTGATTCATGAATTAGAAAACACATTCAATGATTACCCTATTCCAAAATAGAGAGGGAAATCCCTTGAAATGTTAACATTCTAGAATATACATTTACACTTTATAAGGTTCCTTTTTGGGATTATCCACGGAAATTGTAATAAATCATACTTCATTTACAAGTACCATAGTTTAAGAACCATACAATTAATCAATATTATGATTGGTAGTGAAATGTAATCCTTTTCTATGCAATCAACCTTATATTTTATCATAGATATCTTATACATGATTATTTCATGTTGTCCAACCAAGGGAGTGGTGACTATTTTAACCTCACTCATTCTAAATCATTTAACCATGCTATTGATGTATTTAGAAAAATTAATGAATAATATTATTGAATTTAAGTCACTTATAATCTATATCCAAAAAATCATTATTTTTAGACTAATATATTTTATCTCAAACCTTATGGTTAATTTATCCTTCCTCTAATAAATCCATTATTTTAGTGGTCCAATAGTAATAATATTATCATCATAGATAAATAAAATGATGAATTTTCCATCAGAAAACTTTTTCTAGTCACAAAAATGATTTCTAATTTCTCTAATTGGACTTGTGTTGCAATATAAAGGTGATGAAATTATAGTTACACTACCATTTGGAATCCTTCAAACTATAAAGGATTTTTTTCTAAAAATAAGATTTTCCCCATTATCTATGAAATCATTTTGTTTAGGGAAGAAATTCATTAACATATAATTCCCCATCATGAAATGAAATTATATTACCTAATGAATCTATATGTAACCCATATATTGTGAAAATTATTAATACTTTATGGATGTTATATCTTTCAAAAGAAGAGAAATTATCAAATAAAAAAAACATTGCATCTGTTATAATTTTTCCAAGAAAAGTATCAACTCGTACTACCTTCTACATTATGCTTCCTCTTTTATTAGATAAGACAACATATTCTGATACACTCTCCTATAAGACGATATTTTTTTAGCTCCCATAACAAATAAATATGTATCAAATCCATTTTTCCTATATAAGTGACACTCAATGACACTATTCATGAAAACCTTTATCGAGTGCCCTGCATTAAGGTTCTACATCATCTAAAAGAAAAAACTAGGTAGGTAGCATTTTTTCACTAAATTTAGAACCAAATATTTCTATATATACAAAATTAAAACTAAAACATAGATCATTATCAAATAATTAATTTTATAAATCACATTCCAGATATCTCCATTTATATTATGAGGTCCTAGATATCTCTATTAATTTTTTCCTTTGAAAATTCCTCAAAACAAGGCTTTTATTTTAATTAATTCTAAACAATTTAGTGTTTCTAGAAAATCCTTACATCCTAAAGATTCTAAAACATTCCCAATATATATAAGAAATTTAAAAATAATCTAGTCCTATGATGATAGTTTTTCCTCATTTAAAAAATTGTCTTAGTAATGATATTTCTAAAACATTCTTCAATAATGATTACATTCCATATTTTCGAATTGATTTACATGTTCTTATCAAAGATATAAAAAATATGTTCATTATCATCATTCCTTATATTAAAACGTGGTATATAATTAGGCAGTAACATTTCTATTTCTTTATAATAGTTTTTGAATAATGTTTATTAATTAAAAACATAAAAATTATTAATATCACATATTTTTTTCAATATAATATTATTTTGGGAGTTTTTATCCAAAAATATATAATATAATCTTGTTCACTAAGTAAGTATCATAGTTCATGGACTATCGACAAAACTCCTTGGAAAATTTATCTTGTTTCCTCGTGCTCCTTTATTTCTAAAAAACATTTCAATCCAAACTCTTGAATACTCAATTTTGATATTGAGTTCCTCAAATAGTCATCTAAAATATTACTCCCATCCTTCTTTTGTACCAATTTATTTCCTTACATCTATATTCCCCTGTATTATAACTCTATAATCATTTAAATATTTTTTAAATATACTTTTACCCCATTGATCTCCATTGAGTGACGTTTTTGATAATGTAAAAACATATTCAACAGAAAGAAAAAACACACCTTCTTAGTCACATCATCAAAATAGGTATCATGATCAATGAAACCTCATTGATAATGTATAGAAGTTGGACCAGTTATTTCATTATAACCAATTTGCTCTTTTGATCCTTGGGTTTCTTACATTATATATTGTATGAAACATTTCATTACATCCAAATGATTTAATTTCTACATATTCCATATTTCATGCATTGTATCTTCCACATTCCACTATCAATAATAAATGTTAACCCATTCTCACTTAAGAGAAAAAGTATTATCACTCCAAAGCATTATATAAGTTTTTCTTCCACACATGTGTTGATCCATTAAAAACCACACATGGTAAAATGGTCCATATTTTACTCATTTAGATACTACCTTATAACCACATGTAAAATTACATGATTGATACATATATTTATTATTAAAATCCCTATCTTCATACTATCCCATTGAAATAAATTTTTTCATTATCCCTAGTTTGTCCCACACACATTTCAATCCCAATAGAACAGTCTGTATATATATAGGTGAAAATACATCCATTTTCAACTATAATGAGAGTATTTTCGTTCTTAATATGTACCTTTAAAAATATTATAGAATTATATTTTTTTAAAAGAAATTATAGATACAGAGAAAAAATAACTTTAGAATCTATGATGTAAGACTCAAAAGGAATATTCACTCTTAGTAACAGACCAATCATATATTATGAAACCTGATTTCAATACAAATATCATTAATAATTTGTTCTATAATTTACTCTTTGTTAATTTCAATATTTAATCATATGTAATTTATTTCGTCAATGAATACACATGAGACCACCTTTATCAGATTTACTATCCCTTTTACTTCCATCACATCATTTAATATGACTCTTTCATGTAATTGAACATACCCAAAAATCTAACAAATAATAATTTGAAATACATTATTGGATCTCATTAAAGAAATTTTTTTTATTTAGATTTAGATATTAAACAATCTCAAACACATTGTATCATTTACTAGTTAGGTTACCTAGTGTGTTAACCTTAATATTCTATAATTTTAAGAGTATTATGAATAAAAACAGTTCCAACTATGGATCTTTTAACATTGAAATTATTTATTTCAATTGGATATAGATTATATTTAATTCATTTAAGTTATCATTCATTAAATTAATCATTCATATTATAATGAAAAATAACCTCATAAATGGATTATTTTGTTTATTCAAAAACTATTTTTATTTGTATGAGAATATTTTTTCATAAATTCATTACATTTTTTCACATTAAAAATATTATAGATTTTACTCTTGTCAAGTAACTTATAGGTCAACATTAATTTATCTATATATATCCTTTCTCATTTTGTATTTTTCATCGCCTTTCATTTGGTGATAATCAACAAAAGATCAAGGTGTTTATTTAGAAGAAATACCTCTATCAAAATTGACCAAAAATAAATTTCATCCTATATATATTATAAAAACATACCATATCCTAATCCAATTCAGTTCCTCAAAAAACTTTAGTCACCAAATAAATCTGAATAATTAAACAAATATTATGAATGGTTTTTTGAAATCTATTTCTTGGATGATGGATGAATTATGATAAATAACAAAAATAACAAATTAATAGTATAGATTTTGTCCATATTAAGTTTTTTTATTAGAGTTTGATATAAATATTTGGGTTTAAAAAACTAATCACTTGAACAAAACCTTTATAATCATCATGTATTGAAAAAAACATTCTACCATACAAGCCCAAAAAACATTTGTAAAAGATATTTAAAAAAAGAAGAAAACCTATACAATAAACCACATTTATCACTGTGATACAAACAAGAAACCATACTTATATAATTAAAATTAATAATAAAAATTCAAGAAAAAAACATGTCATTATGTGTTATTGATAAATTAAAAATTCATAATCTTTACATTAAAAACTCAATTATTAAAGGATACATAAATTTAATATAATATAAAATTGGAAAAATAAGGCCAAAATAAATTTTTAGCTAATACCAACAGGTGAAATGATTTCTCCATCCTCTCAATTGTAGTGAGTTATAATTCACCAAGACAAGATCGCAGCGCTGTACCACCTCCTCAACCAGCTCAACCAATTAATAGTGAGAACTTCAAAAAACTATAAAGGGTCTCATTCTATAGTCCTTTGTAAAATTCGTAATGATCCCTCATTAATGAAAAAATATCATAAATATATTATAGAACCATTACTATGAATGTTCATTTCATCTCATGAGATCCTTCTTTAGTACTCATTATTTCAAAATCTTATTTCCCTTATTCTGATTTCTCTTCTTCCATACTTCTGTAATTTGGATGTAAAACTCCCCAATCACTGTTATTTCCATAATTACAATTCAATCAAAAAACATTATAAAAGTTCTAAAACATATCCAATAAATGGTTTCATGATAATTATACATAATTGATATATGATTTCTAACTGACCTCAACATGATCATAAACTCAACCTCTCTCTAGGGGATCCCCTGAGAAATCATTCAGAGAAATCATTAAACATATCCACAATATGATGAGTGGACTACACATAAATATCCTCATCAACCAAAATAACACTGGTGAACTAGTCTAAAAGATCTCCTAGTTTTCAATGGAGTGTTTTAAAATATTCTCCATATAGATCTGACACACTTGTATGGTTATATAATTCAACCTCAATAGACATGAAATATAATCCTCAAAGATAAAAACGGACATGCACTATTTAGTGAGTTATATAATACACAATTAAAATAATATAGAAAAAACACATCAGTAACATTAAAAAGTTCAAATTAAGTATCTAAAAATTAATCACAATGGTGCACTCAGAACATCACTAGATATCCTAAAATCAAACCCCTAACGGTGTATCAAAACAAAAATTATATATAGTTAATTAATGTTTGAACCGAAATTTATAGAATACTAAAAATATTCAAGTGGATATGAAGGACCCATATCAACCAAATAAAATGATATGATATGTGTTTTTAGTATCATACGTTGAAATGTTTTTTAAAACTCAATATAATCAATTTGAGTAGATTTGATGGTAATATATCACACATTCCTCAGACCCCTCTGTGGAATCCAAATCCAAAAATACCATGAAGAATTAAAATATATTTCCACTTTTGAAAATAAGAATCGTTACCACCTCTATCCATGAATTAGTGTGATGATATGTAACTATGACATTGTGGATGTGCACCTAGTCAAAGTAGTGATCTGTGAGATATTCCATCATCACAACCACTCACAGGATGAGAAAAACTCAAAAAAATTTATTTTAGATTTCCATTATGATCATAGGAATGAATGTTCACATATATTCAATGAAATTATTAATGTGTATGACCTAAATTACCAAACTAATTACATAGTAGTATATTAATTCCATACTGGGAAGAAGAATACAACCCTGATTGGTTTATCTCAATCTGACTAGAATCACCCAATTATTGTGTCTATGAATCTAAATATCCACCCATGGACCCATCTTACGAACCTAACAGATCATAAATCCCATCAGTAACTATGTTATATGGTTCTAATTCATAGCATCTGAATAACACATGAGCTTAAAAAATTTATCCTTAGAATGAATAAAAGGAAAAATCCAATTAATGAAACATTGAACCATAGAGGTCACAACATCCTCCAGAAATTGTTAAAACTAAATAAATTCATTAAAATGTGCCAAATTATCAATCACTGACATGCTTTACTAAACCATATTCATAAAATTAAAACACATTACATCTCCCATTATCCGAAGAATGAAAATGTGGAAAAAAATTTCCTAGAAATATATATAGGATAGCCTAACATATTTATCCCCATTGAATAGTAAATCATATAAGTCATTTTTATTTTTTTAAAATAATGTATGAAACCTGATTATGTAGAGACATAGGTGTAATATCATAGAGTTGATGATATTATAAACATAATTTACTTATAAATGTGTATGTATAGGTTAAAAAATATATAATATAGTTGACAATTCTATTATAGAAACTCTATGGTCCTATTTGACCTGGACGAACCATATCTCAGAGCTCCATATACCATATATTAAATCATATAAATATGATTCTCATGGATATTTTTGAAGGGTTGCGTATTTACAATTAGATGCATCATATCAACAACCATTATGGAATGGTATTCCATACCCTCTTACTTCTCAAGAGTTGATCTCCATAGTAGAATTCCTCAATAATTTCAAAAGCATGAATCAGTTTAAAATTTCCAAAAATGCCTTGATCTTAGAAATAATATAAAAAATAATAGGTTGATCATGTTTCAATGGTATATACACACCCTATCATACTCGATGTTTCATATAACCTCTAAAATCTCTCTATTATAAATTACCCATTTGCTATTTATTATTGAATCTAACATAAATTTTATTTCACATAATATATTTTATAATAGTAAAAAAATAACTAAATTGTTTTATATAAATTCACTATCATATTTAATTGGTAAATTTGATATAATATGTTGTTGAGACCAAAATTATTGAACTTTATATCAAAATAAAGGTCCTCAAACATGATAAAGAAAAAGAATATCATGTGAAATGTATAAAACACCAATAATGCAAAAAAATCTATCTTTCAACCTTAGGACAATAGTAAAAACTTCTATAGTTAATTGGTAATGAAATTTAATGCATTCAATAAAATATACCCATTCATAATAGATAAAATAAATAATAACAATCTATTGACTCTTAATATTGAATTATGTCATACATAAGTTTGGTATTATAAGGAATAAGGTCAATTTAATATTCAAAAAACATTATATATTCTATATACCATTTCAAAAATTAAGATATATAAGAAAAAAAGGTTTTAATACCACATTTTATTACCCCCAATTATTTTTAACTCCATCATAACCAATACCTAGTTTAAAATCCTCCAGTGTAACACCATATAGTTCATATAATACTGATCAGATGTGAGGGAATATCTTTATATTGGGGAGACTATAAAGTATCCAGTAATGTTAACTATAACACTGAGTAGAATAACTAAAATAATTTTCATTAAAATATAACACATATAAGAGTAAACATTATAACAATCTTCCATAAATAATTATATGATGACTCCCATGTTATAAAAAAATGATATGACCTATGTTATCACTAATAATACAAATTTTTAAGACAATCATCATTCACCCTAGTACAAGATATTGGAAAAATGATAATGAAACTTTTTTGAAACTGGGTATTTAGTCTATTGAGATCCCATATCTAATATAAAACAAAGCATCACAAATCATCCATTAAAAACACGACTCTTTCCCCAATAAGTATCATTAATCATCAATCCTTTTTAAGTATCATGGGTGCCTAATGAGGGTTTGAATATGACTCAATAGACTAACAACATTGATGTCAATAAAAAATTCAGTAAATAAATTTCTATAAAGAATTTAATATTATAATATGTAAAATATAGGGATATTATCATTTGAACATGTATTATATAGACACCTAGGTTTGTACGTATCAATTTAAATATGTTTTAGGGTGTTTATAAACATATAACAAAAACATTGACACAAATATTTTCATGGTTTGTATATGTTTGAATAACTTCCCATCATTTCATAACAAATAATTCATAACTCATAAAATCCATTAAGGAAGTCACATAATTGGTCATAACAACCCATTATATCAAAAAAATAAATACCTTATCAATAAATCCTAATAAACATATAAAAATGGTGGAAATGGTCTACCTATGATATAAATTTAGAGCAGTATTTTTATCTCAAGTCAATCCCATTTTAGTGCTCATCATGATCTAAATTCAACATTAAAGAGGAAATGACATTCCTATCCATGAGTAAGATCATAGGAGTGAAAAAGTATCCTAGTATTAGAAAAAATCATAAGGGGTGGAACCCTATCCCAAAAGTATATATTAATGTATGATCATGCTTCCCCTTTCCATGGAAGCATCCCACTATGGGACGTACATACAAGTCCAATGGGTTGTAGTTAATAATGGAGATTAATGTCCCATGTCCATCATTATTAATACTACTTGTGCATTATGTTCTAATACATGATGAAAATTTCATCCTGTAATTTTATGAATATTATCCCATCTATTAGAAAAAAATATAGATACAAAATAGACCATTAAAATAAACATAATGTAATTGTCATTATAACCATACTATACTAACCAATAACCTAATAATAATATCCCTCCAAAAAAATAACCTAAAAACCATCATGATTATAATTTCTAAAAAAAATAAATAAGATATAATAATTTAAAACAAAATCTATCAGAGAATCCAATTCACTCTTAAATATATCTATGTTGGTTACCACATTCTAGATCTATACTCATTACCATAAACTAGGCATAACATATCTATTTCAAATATGTTAGTAGGGAAAAGAACACCCACACGATATTCTATTCAAAAACATAATGAATTACATTGAAAATAAAATGATCCTACAAGGGTCAATCCACACATAATTCTATCATAATTATTCTCCTTTCTTATTTCTATGGAGGATAAAAGAATAGAATCAAGGTATGAGGGACTATAACATACCTCATGGGAACATCATAATGGATCATAAGTATGAATATGAAAAATCATTTTTACAATTTTATTACCATCAAGTACCTCATAATTAATTAATAAGGGTAAGAGGTTACATAATAGCATTATGCATTCTTACCTTACTCATACAAGACAAAAGAAAAAAAATTATTTAAAATTATGGTCAATCAAACATTAGAAGTGAGACAAGGTATCACATTCCTCATGAGACATGCATAAACCATCAAAAATATTTTAAACCACATTCCTTAATTAAATATAACATCTCCTGTTAAATATCTCTAGAAATTTAGATTTAATAAAAGGTTACCAAAAATATGAAAAAAATATTAATTTCCAGAATAACTGAAGGAATCCTCTAAAGTAGAGAAAGTAATAGTTAAAATTATGAGGGGTGATATAATTACATATAGAGATATTATGGGATATGAATTTCATTGATCAATAAAAAAATAATCATCAAAAATAGTTAATAAAAGTAAATAAAGAGGTAGGAAGGAAATATTTTCACATTAAGGGGGAGATGAATAAGATAAGTAACATTTAATAAATAACATTAAAAATAATTTAACTAATTAATTAAAAATTTAAATAAACTATATAGGGATCCACCATATCTTTGATTTGAACAAAAAAAACTCTAACAAAGTGGGTAGTATCATAGGATATATGTTAGGCACTTCAAAATTTAGATGGTCTCTACCATAGTTCTGATGACAGATCGGCTGGCCTTGCATATTTTTTTTACACATCTCATTTTCTCAGTTCTTTATATTGAAAATCTTCAAACCCATATTGTATTATTATTTTTAAATATTATTTAGAAAAAAATAAATCATATTCAAAATTTGAAAATATGTAGGATGTCACTCAACTGCTTAAGCACACACACACATGACCAAAAACCCTAATCTAGTAATGAATAACTCATTCACAAACCTCTTAAAAAATATCAGAAAGACAAATATATGTATATATATATACATATATGATCATACAGGAACACATAGTAGGATCTACCTCAAAATTTCTCATGAAAATATGAATGAAGAACACTAATTCATCGGTAAATTTATTGTGTAAAGAACTCATTACCAATAATAGCATAACTAACCTTACAAACCTCATCAATGCTCTCTCATCCATATCACATAAGAGTATAGTAATATATTATAAAAAAATATAATATGGTACCTCATACCCACTTCCTCAATTGAGTAGACTCTCTCACCCCTTAATGACATATATCTTGGTTCTCTCATCCTGTTTATTCATAAATAACAACATATTATTGGTTACACACTAAAAACATTCAAAAAAAATGTAAATGAGTTGTGGATATGTTTATACCCACAAGTCCTTAATCCAAATACTCATATTATGTTTCTTCTATTGTAGTCTAGTTGTAAATAACGATACTTGAGAATATATTTCACCCAAAATAAAGAAATATGAGTGAATGTATCCACCACCATCCACCCATTGAGGATTCCTTTAGTTTTAAGACAACATTTATGGATTAATTATAGTTTTCATATTAATTTAATTATTCTAAATTATTATCTATTGGGGGGTAATGTATGGGTAGAAATATGATATTTTTTTATGGAAAATGAATATCATTAAACATGGAACTACATGAGTGTTCTAAAAAATAAAGTTATTTTTGTGGGGGTGATCATCAATTTTATTCCAGGACTAATTATGATTATTTTAATTTTACCATCATTCATTAGATTTAGTAAATTCAATATAACCCGTCTAAATGAACTATAATTTTTATACTATGATGATGGATCATTTGGCTGGTCTACCGCCTTTTGGGATGAAATCCATGTTTTTTTACATGTGTTATTTTCATCCGAAATATATCATCATGATGTAGTCTACTTCTTTGGTTATATCTATATGATGTTAATTTTTTATTTCATGTTAATTATATAAATTATAGATTATGTTTATATGAGATTATTCTATTTTGATCATTCAATTGACGATCATCCATAACCCATAAGTGGTATCTACTCCATATTCCTTAAGGAATCATTGTGGTTTCACCATTGAATGAATATTTGTTAATTTTATGCAATGAAAATTGTTTTTACATGCCTAAAATTTTATTACATGATATATTATCTTTGAGATCATCACGTGAAATTACTTTAATTAGTTATCATAATTTTTAGTGTGTGGTGAAATTATCTTAATTTCATAAAATAATGTATAGTAGATGGAATAAATTATGTTAATAAGTTAATACAACTAACATAACAACAATAAAAAATAGATCACCAATTTTTATCATCCTAATTTTATCTAGTGTCAATATAATATTTTTATTCATCTTAACATTATATTATTAAGTAATGAAATTTAAATCCTAGTATATATTGTGAACATTTAAATGATAAATAACAACAATTAATGAATGAATCACGCATCAGATTCTACCTTGTGTGGGTTCAAGTTTATTAACTACTATGGACCATAAAGGCACCAGGAATTCTACGACAGCTACCCTGGGGAATGAAAAATATCATTTTAACACCTCAACATGGCAGCCCTGTCACCTTGAAACACCTATTCTCTTACTCTTAGTTCCAACCCACAATTTTCCATTAAATTATGGCATTATGTGAGGGTAAACATATTTCTAAGTGAATATATAAAAAAACAAAATTTTTTACTCTTTTTTTTTCATATAGTTTGTACATTTTTTATAAATGATATTTATTTGTAATGATATAATTTATTTATGCAATAATAAATTTATATACAAAGTCTACATGTTTTTTAAATATAAATAATATGTTTATTTATTTATTTATTCAATTTTCATATTTATGTTTAATTTATTATATAAAATTTCAAGACTATTTGTACATTATTTATATAATAAAATAATTTTAGGAGGTAAATACATAAATTAAATTATATGTACAAATATATAAAATTTATTTTATTGTTACCTTTAACTAAATATTTTTTAAGTGTTATACACTTTAGAATATCTGGTAAATGTGGGTTTTGTACATTAGGTACTTGAGATATCATGAATAAAATTCTCTCCTGAGGGACGTCTCCCCCAAGAGAGAGACTTGGGGTCAGACAATGCACTATATAAGAGAGTTAGTATACATTATAGAAATGTGGGGGTTTATTTGTCTATCAATCATGAATTATTCATGGTGATATTGTAAATATCATATAACTAAATTTCCTTTCTTGAAACTTTCATTTACTATATTTAGTTAATTCATTTAGATATATATAAAAATACATGGAATCTATTTTTGGGTAAGTAAAACATTATATTGGTTTTTTAAAGTGGGACATTTTAATGTTGTGTAAAAAACTTAATGATATAACCAGGTAGGTTTTCCAAAACTATGGTGTCCCAAGATTATCTTCTAATGAAGAAAAAAAAATGGATAGTCCTTGGGTTATTTCTACCAAATAAGTTTTCCCCTAGTTTTCAATTTTTTTTGGGTTTTTCATTATGTATGCATTGGGGATGCATAACTAGAAAACCCTAATAGTTAGGAAACCAATGGAATAAAAATAAATTTGTCTATATAACTTATTGGTGTAAATATTTTACCACTATATTATCTAAGAATGATAATTTTTTTATTAAGACAACTATTTTCATAAATAACTAACTGGTGAGATAATTAGAAAAGATGACTCATTATTTGGAGAAATATGAACTAAGGTTTACTATATAGATATGATTCTTATGTTCATAATTTTTAGTGGATGTAATTTTATTATAGTCCACGATGAAAAGATATAATATATTATACTCACCCATATATATTGTTTTTGTATATGTAATTTATTATTTAATTATAATAATATTATGAAAACTAAAAGTGTTAACCAGTAAAATACTTCAGGATAACTATAAATGATGGATAAATATTAAAAAATTGAGACAATATATATTTTAATTTCCTTTTAATAATGAAACATTTCACAAACATTGACACATGGGAATTATATATCGACTATGCATCACACATTATTATTAACAAACACAATTTATGATATAAAAGAGAAACGAAAAAATTGTGATGTAGATATTCACTTTGATAAAAGATAAAATGTGTCTCCGTTAGAGTTTGGAACATTGATATTATTTTACAAATTAGATTAATCATTTAATTTGAAATATATTACTATATTCCCTTCATAATTTTTTTCTTATTTTCATTTATTATTTGAATAATAAGGGATTTTGATACAATATTTTGAACAAGGGTTAATCTATATATAACAATGAAGTGTTTTAAAAAATTGAATATATATGAAATGTTTTATATATTATATATATAGAAAAAACTGTCTATAATTAATTGAATAAGAACCTTTATATTAATTCTAATATGACCTATATTTCACATCATCACGTTATGACCATAAATTAGAAAAACTATTAATGAATACCAAAACACGTATTATTGGAAACATTTTATTATTAATTATTTATCAAATATGATTCTTTTTTATTATGATATATTATTAGATAAAAAAATTGGAAATGTTGAAAGGGTTAGTAGAGTATTGGATATTATATATCGTAAGTTATATAGTGTAAATATTAAATATGAAATAAGATATTTTAGTTACTCTGTTACCTTTAGAAATTATTTTTATTGTCTTGGTTATAATCTTTAGATGGTACATTTGTACAAAACTCTTAAAGAGATCCTGGTGTTTCATAAATTAGTATATAGTCAAAATAAAAAATGTAAAAATATACCCATATTTGATTCGTGTGGTGAATGATTGAACCAAAAACTAATTTATCTTCTTAAATATTGTATAACGTTTTTACAACTCAATAGTCATATAACAAAAAAATCGAATTGTTTGCCTGAGATGTGGAAATTCACATATCTATACATATAATGATCAATGAATAGTCAATGTGGAATTTTTTCTTTCATTTTGGGCTTTTTTTCTAGAGACTACTAAAAAATGACTAAACTAAATTCCATTTATAGTAGTAAAAAAGATTCTATATGAGATATGGATATGAAAATATCCAATTAAGTATTTTATTATTATTTTTTTATGTGTACCAATTTTATAGGATATATTTATTTAGGTAATATTTATTACAAATATAAAAAATAGTTATTTATTGATTTAATAAAGAAACTAAGTGATATTTTTATATAATCCAACTAATCATAAAGTTTTCTTAGGAAAATATACTATATTATTTGAAATATAATTTATCAATCCTTAATTTTGTGGAAGTGTTGTAGAACTTGGATTTGTTCAAGAAGAAAAAATTGAATTTTTGTTAGTGTGGAAGATGAGAAGATTATATTAATTTTTTTTGGAGGAATAAAGATGTTGGGTTAAATAATATGATCAATGTTATATAATAATTCATCAAAAACTAAATGTATTTGGATTTAATAGATAATGATGATGGGTTAATGTAAGTATGAGATAAATAGAGTACTCTCATAGAGGTCATAAAGAGTTTTTATTTTGAGAAATGGATATAGGGTAATGAATTTCAAATATACTCCATGTACACTATCCATTTTGGGATCATGTTGGACTCTCCTAAGTGGGAGATACAAATTTTGTGTAACTGTTTTTTTATATGAAAGTTATTTTGGATGGTAGAGTGTCCACCCATAAAACATCTATGGTTTGAAAAGGATAAAAGTAAATCCTTGGTATTGATTGTGATGAATCCTTTTTTATATATTATGGTTATAAAGTCTATTTAGATATTTATTTCCATTAATTCATACATATATTAATAGATAAATTAAATGTAATCTATAACAAATTTCCTTATAGGGAATGTCGTTGTGGATGATTATATGATACCACCTAATTTTTTTGAGATACCAAATGATATAGTTATGGTGTCTATTTCACAATGATCCATTTAGAGATTTAAAAAATTCATATTAGTGTTATAATGTCTATTTTGATTATTTAATCAATGAGGTTGGTTTTAAAAAGGTGGTTTATTTTTGTATATAGAATAATATTTGTGTGTGCACTATATTTTTTGATATTTTATTTAATGACATACATCATATCATAACTGATAACCTAGAAATGTACTATATGAAAATGTGGTTGGGTAAATGATTCTCGATGGATAAACTAGTTTAAGATACCAACATAACAGGTGTTAATACCATTTGTTGTTGATCTAAGAGGATTCATGGACTCAATCAAGAAAATTACATTAGTAATATTCAAAAATGGATATGTGGGGGATGTTTTAGTAAGGGGTTTGTAAAATAGTTACATGTCATATATCATAAAAGGATTTTGGATCCTTATAAATAGTTATTTAGGATGTATATAATTCCATATCCATCAATATTATGATCTATTATATATTCCATGTTGTGTAGTTGACGTTTAATTAAATATAATTTTAATGTTACTTAATGAAACTAATAAATTCCCAATGACAGTCGCCATATTAATGTTAGTAATATCCTTAAGTATAGGATAATGATTATGTATATGTTTTTGGACTTTGAAATAGTGGTTCTGTTCATTATAAAGGTTTACACAAATAAGGGATATTAATTTTATAGGGATTATACAAAATCATAGTCTATTTTCTTGTTTCATTAGAATAGTTGAGTAATAAGTTGGAAGAGCTCTATTTAATCCACCAAAAAAGACACAATATTATATGTAATTTACATCAAAACATAATATTTTATGAAAAAAAACATCTAGACCATGAAAATAAACTACAAACTAGTGTTCATTCTTATAATCATGGGAGAAATTGAGCTTTACTATGCCATAAATAGAGTTATTTCCCATGATAAAGAAACATGGTCTTATTAAAATACCAACATAATCATTAAGAATAAAATTTTGTATGTGATATAACTAAAAGGAAAATATAAATATAATTTCAGTGGTTCGATATGATAATTATGTGGATCCATTTATGAAAATATTATCATAGAAGAATAATAAAGGAGTTATAGTGTATCCTCCTGTAAAATACATAAGAATATGATGTAATGGTTTCATAATATATCATTTTATTATAAAATATTATTTCTCAATTCATCAATCATTAAAGTTTGATGTAAATTACTATACATGAATAATATAATGATAATATCCACTCAAAAAATTACATTAATTTTTACCTAATCAATGATCATCATTCAGTATTATGGTTTGTGTTGATATGATGTGATTATCATTAATATAATCATGTACTCTTGATAGAGGATTATATATGATGTCAAAAAATTGGTCCATGAGGTTATTTTTAGATATTTATTTCCTTAAATTACCATTATTGTATTTCCCTTGGAATCATTGGGAATAATTGATATACATATGGGTGTATTATTGTTATCATTATATCATAACTAGGGTTGGAGTGAGACGGAAATTAATAATATTCTTACTTTTATAACTATATTTCCTAATTTTAAAGTGAAATTTGAAATGAGGGAGTGGTAGGGTATGTTTTTGGTCATGTAATTGATTAGAGTGTTACAAATATGTGAATTTTATACTTGAATGATAATTAAATTCATATAGCCCCTGATTGAATAAGTTTGAGGAAATGCATGGTCTTAATATTTTTTTGACCATATTATGTGTTCGACTATTTAAATGAGGTAATTTGATTTACTCATCTGTCAGAATAATGGCATGAGATGTATTAATTGACTTGGTCAATATTCTTTGAAGAATCTATTATATTTGAGGTGATCTATAAAATACTGACATTGTTCCATGTCTATTGGTCATCTGATGTCTCGAGTAAATGGATTATATAGTTATGAATATTATTTAGATGAATCATATTATAATAAACATGTTCATATGGATATGTGAGTATATTAGATGAATATTATTCCATACCCCATAGTATCTTGTGTAGCCTTTATTATTTGTTATATGGAACACATATTCTTTTCTAGAGTCCACACATTCCTTAAATCAAAAAAAATTAATTTTATATTTTTTACATGCTTGTAAGTCCATTAGGGTTTAACTACTACATTATGGGACATTGATAGGGTTTGGTAAAATATTGACTCCAAAATAAATACTATTTTATAAATCTGTATAAAAAAGGTGTTTTGGATGGATTCTTAAATATTTATAATGTTATTCATAGAAACATTATGGTGTTTAGTGAAAGGTGGATATTTGTTTTGAACAAAAATATATATATCTGACATATATAACTAAAGGTTATATAGATGAACATTTATCTTTATGATATAGCCATAGATTACATTTGATCGAACATGGTATGGGTACAAGTTTAACATCCCAACCTGAGTTTTATTAACTGATTCCCCAAGAATGTTTTTTATTTGAAGTCAATATCACCTCCACATTCTCAAAATGATACTGACTCAAATCATTTGTCTAATGAAACACATTGGAAGAATATAGGCACATTATCAAAGTAAGTCACATTAGATTAAATAAAAAGAAATTAGGGATATAATAAAAATAGATAATCAAGAATTTCCAATACAATTTACAAAAATTGGGAACATTAGAATAACAAAAAAGAATCCATACCATGTCATGATTTATAGTTCTGTGTGATAAATAAAGAAAAAAATTTATATACATTGATGAATCCCCAAAATAGGTTCCATCACTATGTTTGGTTCCCACATCCACGCACCTCCATGATCCCAAAGTGAACCCTCAATAATAGAGACCTGGCCATTATGCTAACCTATAACTATGAAGGCCACTAATGTACCCAGTACAGTCCTGAGAAGTGTGTGAGTAAAACTTTTTAGTCTAACAAGAACATTGTTTACAAAATATTCATTCAAATAATTTTTCAGCATAAGTAAAAAAAATTAATTTGTAAAAAATAAAATAGTCCATATCATTTAACATTTGTTAGATCAATTTAATTCATTCTTATATCTATGTTCTACCCATTTTCATCAAATCACATTTGCCTTATGTTGGACTTAGGAGACATGATTCAATGGGAAAAAGGCCGAAAAACATGTTTCCCCAGTCCATGAATTTGACCAGGATTCAGAACTATATTATTTACCAACCAAACAACGATATGGATTTCCATGACCATACCCTAGGGATTTGGAGAATTATTCAATTATCCTAAAAGAAAATTATATATTGGGTTTCTTGGAGCATCAGTCTAGCCCACCCTTAATATTGAAGCATCACTCCAACATCCCATTACAATTTATTACATTCATATAGTCTCATTATCATTTACTATTTTATCATATAAAACAACAAGGGTGATCACTTTCCATTTAATGACATATAATTGGATTCTTATATTCATTATGTTATGAATTCCAAAAATATACCACTTTAATATGTATACACATTACAAGATTTTATTTCCCTTCCCAATCCAGCTATCCATGGGGCCAAGTCCCATTAACTAATTATCACATTCATCCATATACTTCCCAAATCCCATTTAACCCTTCATTTTAACCCAAACACCCATTAATGTTTTTTATTTGGGTGAATCATAATTATAAAGTGTTTAATATCAGAATACCATCTATTTACCATTTTTCATCCCAATATTTCATGATCATGGGAGTGGTCTATTCCCTAGGTGTCTATAAGTAGGATTTACACATCATAGATAGGTTCTATGGGGATAATGATGGATAAAATACATCAATTGGATTCCCAATTAATAATTTCCTATCACAAAAAATCATTGTAGAAAGGAACCATGTTCACAACTATATACACGTAACCAATATCCAGACTATGGGATATAACTAGTAGACCTCCTAACTCATGTTCACAGATCAACACTCAATTAACCATTGTTTTTAAATCTATCTCAAATAAACATAACGCCCCAAAACTATATACATTTAGAAAAAATGTGGGATATATTAAATCATAATAGCAATAATTGTTATACGAGGACTCTTCTTGGAAATAATGAAAAGATGAATTTTAGATTCACCCGAGGCATCGAATCACACCCATCCACACTATAAATGGACTAGAATAAAAGGATATCAATTTATTAGAAGCTTGTGAGGGTGAAATTAATAACCCTTAAAAATTTAGTGTGAAATGGGAAGAAAACTCATTTAGTTTTCATAAATCATGTGGGGGGAAATTGAAAAATATTCCCTCTTTAATGTGGCGAACAATTTTCTGCATGGTTGTCCAAACCATGTGCCAACCATAAGCCACCATCTATCCAAGTGGTTTTTTATTCACACAGTTTCTCTAGTGACACCATGGTTTTTCAAACCGATCTATGGATATGATGACAAGTTTTTTCGAAATATTCATGTTTTTCAGTCTCTATTTTACATGATTTTTTAATCATATACCCTCCCCTTATATGATGCAATGTTAAAGTGAAAATTAAGTTATAAAAGTGTTCAAACCATAGACCATTCCTAGTGTAGACACATTTCACTGATTTTCATATCCCATATCCTTATAAAACACCTAGGAATCATCATATTTTGAAGAAAAAAATCATTAATGAAAAGGAAAGATTTCAACCAAATCATTAATAGAGTGTACCTCATTATATAATTGGGAACATACAACCTCCGTACCTTATAAGGGATCATTCTTGAGTCACTCTCTCAAGAATTTCTATTTCTCCAAGATAATGTTTTTTGGAAATTAGGCATGGATGTCCTCCTCCCTTTCCTAATTCTACTTCTGAACATTACAGTGCAACCATAACACTCAAACCAATTGGAATGTCTTACCCCACATGATTTACTCACAACGATCCACAATACAAACTGAATTCTCCCCAATAGATGTACATACCTCAAGATCAACATCATCAACACTAATCACGTGAGAAGGATTAGGGTGGTAATGAAAATTATAAGATATATGAAAAAAATTATTACTACCACAGTACTGCTTCAGAGGACTAACCAATATACCACTGGTCTGATCCTCACTAGATCCTCGAATGACCCAACATATCTGGGCACTAGCTTTCCCTATCATAGAATCCAATTATCCCCCAATCATGGTGATAGATGAAGTAGAAAATGACCATCCAAAATATGTTTAAGATGTTGATTTCTTAGAATAGATTAGTGTTGTACTCACCCACAGTTTTTAATTTCACCCAACCTCACTCTAGATGGAAAATAATTGAAGGTGAATCTCCCTTGAATGATTGGGGTGGATATATTTTTATCTCATTCTGTAGTATGGGTAATTGAAAGGAAAACTAAGTGAGAGTAATAAATAAGGAGGTGGGGAAATGGAATATTCCCACTCCAATAATTAGGAACATAGTTTGGCCACATGGTTGGCCAAATAATGTTCTAATTGTGTGTAACCCTCTATCCAAGAGAGGGACTAATTTCACATATTTCTAGGAAGCCGCATATTTTGAATAACTTTGTAGTGGTTATGCGGATTGGATATTTACAAATTTTCATGGTCTTTATAATTAATCTTTCATGTTTTCCTAATCGTGCACCATCTCATACAAGATGCATGGTTTAGGAACACATCTATCACTAACCATTCCCCAACTTTATGTTAATCCTAATATTACCTTCTTTTCATTCTTTTTAATTATCCTAACACTTGGGGAAGACAAAAGAGTTCTCATATTATTAGGAATCTATTCATTAACCAAAATAAAATTATTGAACCAAATATTTAATGGACCTTAGATCATTAGTTATTCGAGATCTAAAAATATATAATAAAACCAGAGACTATTTTGTACCCAAAATAATGCAAGATAAGGGCATGTAATTTCCACCTCTATCCCAATGAAGATTCTTTCAATTATAATCCATTTTTCATGTATTAATTATATATTTATTATTAAATTAATGGTTTCATTTTATTATACAAATATATGGTACATTTTGTTTGACATATGATATTTTACATATATAAAACACATTTAATTCAATGGAGTGTGTTTGGAATATATAGAAAAGGAAATGGTTTCCCTTTTTATTGGGGATCATAAAATTCATGAAAAGATCCTATAATATCTATTCATATATTAACATCTTTATTAATATACATTAAATAGATTATAACCCCAATTAATGAACAAGGATCCTCATGATAGGATCATACATACTTTTTCTGATGTAATCCCTCAATGGCAGGAAGCCATTATTTTTATCCCCATGATCTTCATCAAGAAAACTCTTCCATTATCAAGTATAATTATAATACATGATAAATTCTAGTAAAAATAATAATATTTAATAACAATATAACACTTTAAATCACATATTAATATAATATAAAACTATGAAATTATATTTATATTAGTAGATATTACTAGTATTATAAAACAAGTAATGATATGGTCCAATAACACAATCTTGTACTATGAAAGATTATACACAAAAATGAATAATAAATATATAATGAACATATCTATTATGAATAAAACAATATAAATATGAATATACATGGTAGATAACAGAAATATATTAATTATCATATTATTTTAGAATGAAGTTTATATATATGGGATAATATAGATGTTTGAATTCAAGCATTGGAGTCTGATCATTGGAAAATATACTATTGTAATAATAATGAATTTTTATTCATTAATGTGTCTATATAAATGAATAAAACTATTTTAAAATAAAATTTATATATAAATATATATATATATATATATTAAAAATGAATATTAATATTGTTATACAAATATTACTAATAATAAAAATAAGATAACAAGATTAGAGGGTTTCAAACTCTTTTACGGAAAACACATACTTTTAAAATACAGTGAGAGATTTATTTAAAAATAAAAATTAAAATATAAGGATAATTATTTTAATAAAAATTACATTAAATTGAAATACAATACATCAAAGTCACCCAATTTTGTATTTTTAATAATTTTTTGATGCAATAAATTTTTTCACTAAATAGAAAAATATAGTAACCATACATGTTAAGAATTATGACATGATTATGATTTAAAAATGATTTAATAATTAATATAATTTAATAGATGATCCACAACAACATATTTTATTAATATAATTATTTTTTGAATAATAATGATTCTCAAACATATAAATAACTCTCCATGTTGTAAAATAGAAATAATGGTTTTAGAAAATAAATTTTGGAGAAAAATTATTTCTCCATGGGTAAGTAAATATAAAATAACGTATTTAGTATTTCAAATTATAATATGTCAAAAAAACGTGACTTAAATGTCAAAAAACATTAACCAAAACCCATGGTTAAGCTAATGGTTTTCCATTTTACAAAATATATATTCTCAATGCTAATGGTGGGAAATTAATAATTATTTCTACCTCATTTTCAATAAATACCCACCATTATCCCATTAATATTAACTTCATGTACTTTAAGCACAAAATTTCATTCATAATCTCTATCATGAATCCCTTCAAATGATTTTCTATCATTCTAATGGGCACTTTTCAGGCTCTAAAAACCTATTTTTCATGGAATGGGTCCCTTACATATTCTTTTTATTTAATTATTTTAGTATGTCTAATATAATTTCATTTAAATGTGAAATTATATTATTCATCTTTTTTATATATTCCATATTATATTATGATGTAATTATTTAAATTCCCACTCATTATTCTTTATTTATAAAATGTTATAATGCTCAAAAATCTTCATAGACATAGAACCATTATCAATATTATTTAACTATAGTGTAGTTTTTTCTGTATTATGAAATCACTATTTAGATAAAAAAATAACTATTCATAGATATATAATACATGAATATATTAGTAGAAACCATAAAAACTGAAGGTTAGGTATTAACTCAATCATAAATCAGTGCATAAAAATTGAGCCATGATGCACACCTAGTTTGACACACCTCGGAGAGACATTAGAATTGATTAACATTCTTTTTTCCAACCACAATCAAGGAATTTATTATATTACCATGGGGATTTATCTATAACATCATTGGACTCTCCCAAAATAAAATGTATTTATTCTACTTCCCAAACTCATTGATAATACCAAATTTTATGATGTACCTAAACAACCTAAATCCATATTATTCAATGGATAATGTTACTTATTTAAACCATTTACTTATATCATCATTCCCAAAATGAGTCAAGTGATTCAGCATAAATATCATTATTATTTTATTTATTATAAAAATGAATTGATAACATGTATAAATTATTATTATTTAATTTAATTACTTGTATGATATGTTTATTTGAGTAGTTATGACCTGTATAAATATGTTGTCCATCCCTCAAAATTAGGTCCTATATAGACTACTATTATTTTCTATATTTGTTAATTAATTAGTCTTTCATATGATGAGTGATTCATAGAATTAAAAAACCCCTCATAGCACTGTTATGTCTCATTTGAAATTTTATGTATGGTAATATATGAGTATTTACCCATTATGTATGATGAACATCTAAAAACCCATCAGTGATATATTTATGATGGTTGTAATTATGTATTCATAATATACCCATAATTTTTCAACCATTTATTTTTTTATTTAATTTTCAATCAATGTATTAAAATATGAGTCATCCATTTCATATACGTTCCCATTTTATTTATTCTTCCATGTCAAATTCCACCATACATTTTCCCTTGGACAATGTTTTGAATAAACAATGTGGTTTATATAAGTTAATGTTGTACTAATGTTGAACTATTTACCACTAAGCTGTAATGAAAAAAAGATAATTAGTTTTAATTGTGACTATTATAGACATGTTCCTAATTTTTTAATCCTATGAAAGATTTTTTTGGGTATTTCATATATTTCCTAAAAATATTAAAAATATTATTTATTTGGAAATAATAATTGAATTAAAAAAAATATTTGAGGGATAGAATTTGGTAGTGGTTATTTGGTTTTTTAAATGATTTATTTTAATATATAAAGTTCCAATTGTAGAAATATTATATTATGAATTTGGTAATTTATTACTATGACATTGGAATTGTTTTCATATTTTAACTCTTATTATAAGATTTTACTAAATACAATTCCAGACATATCTGACCAATAAGGAAACTCAATCCACACATGTGAGACCTATTTGTTCATCCAAATGGGAGGCATGTTATCACAACCATCCAAGATAGGAGTTGACCAGGTGGTAATCCATTGCATACATATTGTTTTTATGTGGTGTGCATCGGCATAATGGATACATATCTTCTATAAGGATGTGCTTATGTCTCACACCGGGGATAGAAGATGGCCTTTACCCCTGTGGTGTGGGAAAGTGTGTTTTGGTGTGGAAATCGATGTCATGGTGTGATGTTAGTGGAATAGGTTTGGTTATTAAGTGATTCTAGAATAATAAGTGGACTGATGTGGGATCCAATGATGTGTGTAACTATATAACCATAAAAAATATAAATATGGAATGTTGTTTTTCAGATCCCTTATATCTGTGTCATGAAATCACCTTAAGAATCTTCTTCAAAAAATTACACTCATATAGGTATTTATAGATTGTGTTTTAATGATTTTGTATATTCATTTCATGATTTTGATAATAATTCCAAAATCCAATTTTTAGTTTGATCATGCAAGATCATCTTAGTTTCAAATTTGTTGGACTAAATCATAAAAGATGTATAATTTTATGAATATGGTGATTTTCAAAACTATGAATAATTTTATGAGTTAGAAATAGAAATATATTTGTATGTGCATGTAAGAGAAAAAGTGATTTGGTTCATTTGGGGTGATGATTTGGTGGGTTTTACCTAAAACCTTGTGATTTTTAGTTATGACATAAACACAAAACTAAGAGAGTGTTTCACTGAAATAGAGTAGATATAATGATACAAATTAATGAAAATTATTCCATAAATTCATTTGGGGTCTTCCTAGTCCCTCGTGATTTCATGATGAATTACTTGGTAGTGTGAAACGCATATTCCACTATCCACATTCAAATAAATTTCTTAATAATCCAATATTTTTGATGAGTTATAAGTCTATGCCCTTTATAGAGGGAACTCAAAATATTGTTACACACACCATGGAATTCACAGAATATATAGGGAAACCACTGAATTTCCTGAGAATCATTAATGGAACATTTTAAATGTTTCAAGGATGTTAAAATTGTATATAGTGAATATTTTTCCCAAGATTTAATTATAATGGAGGATTAGTGACCCAGTGTACTTGAAGAACATATGTCAAACATTAACAACCATTGTATGGTGTATGTGAATCAATGAAAGACTATGTGTGTTTTGGTATCATTTTTATTATATAATGACAGTGTGATAGTTTCAAAAATTGAAAGTATAAAAGTAAAAACATTTATTGTGAAATATATAGTGAATAAAAATTGAAATTCATTAATAGGTATGAATTATTTTTGATAAATACACATACAATATACATTTTCTGAATAGTGTGGAATGCTGTTTTAGACAAAAGTCGAGTTGTATCACAGAAGGAATTTATACTCGAGTTATCTGTGTGTTAAGAGAAGTTGTAGATCATCTGTAGTTTACTGGACAATGAGAAAGATAAACAAACCCTGTCATTAGTGTATGATGTTCTTGATGTGGGGTAAAAGATTAGATCATTTTTTCTAGTATATTTATGGATTAATATTACATATAGAGGAAGTGAAATAGTAATTAAAATACAATTGAGATATTTCTATTAGTGGATCATCATTATGGAAGTAGAATAAATCAGTGGGACTATGAAGTACATGAAATTTTTTGGGAATATGGTAATACATTTGGAAGTAGTATAAATATCCTCATTTAAGAGTAAAGAGATATAGAATATATAGTTATAAAATATGTCGATCTCTTTTGTAGGTGGGAACATGTGATCTCCTGTGGGACTCTAGAGAGGGTACACAAGGGGAAACAATGTTGATGGTGATCGTACTTTCCCTTGATTTAACAACATACATATTTTAAATAATAATTAACCATTAGGAAAAACCAATTATAGAATTGTGTAGGTCACTTGATCGAAACTTGTAAAAATATGATGTTTTTTCTTTTAGTTTATTTATTTAATAGAGGATCCACTCATACTAATAGGTGATAGGGTTCTAAATTAAATGTATGTAATATAAAAAATTAAATTTCATAAATAATGTAACCATTGATTCTCCCCGCTCATTGAGTGATTGTCAAATCTACTAGGAACATAAATTTGTATCATGTATATAGTTCCATATCATTATAGATCTATATTAAATAAATTTTTTATTTATTAAATATTTGAAATTTACATTTCATATTAAAAAATATCCTTATATTATTCATATAGTAAAGGATAACTCTATTTATAATGTTTTAAATGTTTATTTTTCATCCATTACAAAAATAAAATAATAAAATACTGAAAATGAAGAATAATAAGAAGAACTATGAGGTGAATTATAATCCCATAGTTTTAATGAAAAATCATATTGGTAGTTTTTAAATAGAAATTATTTATCATAATTTTTATGAGTCGATTCATGTTTTGAAAAAAAATTTCTCAATTATAAATTCCCTGATATTTTTAAAATGTTTTATATGAAGTGTTTTCTTGTATTGTGAGGGTTTTCAATGAACAATGTTAAAAAAATCGCAACATTAAGGGGAATATGGTGTAATAGAAGAAGCATTAGCTAAGAATTTTTAGAGTTTAGAAAAAAACTCATGACATAAAATTGTCATGTAAGTGAATTTGATGTCATATAAATAAATTAGTACCTTGGACATAGAAGAAAAAGAAAAATTTATGTACCATTTCTACATATATTTTTTCTTTGATTGAATAATAATTGATAATTCCATATTGAAACATTATCATTGATTTTAGAGACTATTTATGAATATTCATCAATCAAAGATTTCTCATGATCCATCTCTCCAAAACACTCATGAGTTCTTATCTCCTCTGGTTATTCAAGATATACTCATATATTAGTATCATCATTCCACACTTTCGTAATTATGATAATTTTTTTTAGTAAAATATTATCATCTCTCTCTTCGGTCAGAAATATATTGTATTAAAAAACAATGTAACAACCCATACCGTTATGAATAAAATTTTTCTTTGTATTCAATAAATGTATAATTATATAATATGGTTATTAAAAATAGATTCAAATCAATTTTTACTATATTCAATTGAATTTTACTGACTATAATGTATCATTATCATTGTTAATATAGTGGTTGAATAGTGATCACAGAAATAGTATAATTATAGGGTTTTAAGAATTTATTTGACACAGAAAAAGGATGTGATGGCCTCAACAAGACATATTTTACCCAATGAAGCCAATTTATATGATCTTTTGAGGGATATATCATTTCTAGGATTTTTCTAATACCATAACCAAGATTATATCCAACTAATTAAGCATGAGAAAAACCATTTACAATGTATGTTTTAGGTTAACGAGATCATGAGAAAAACCTTGTTCAGTGAATAGCCTGATGAATGATCCTCAATCACAAACCTTACTCTTAGGGAGTATGCTAGTGTATTAAAGGTATATGTATCAATACTGTAGAAATATAAACATGTACATTATTTTTTATATAATTATGAATATACTTTAATCCTATTATTTTACATTGTAAATTATTTTTAAGCCCAAATTTTATTTTTGATTAATATTTATATTAAATTAATGAATTTATGAATTAATATATTTTTTAAAATATATTGTATTTTAATAGAATTTTTTTATTAAAATGTATTTATCAAATATAAATAATAACATAATTTATATGAAGTCAAATTTAATTTTTATTAAGGTTCAAGCACTATTATTAGTAAAAAACCATGTAATAATCAAAAAAATCAATTATTATATTTAAAGTGAAAGTTAAAATATATAGAAAATGATTTAGATAAAGTGAATATTATTTTTTCAATAAGGATGTTGAAATTATCCAATGGTTCTTTTTTCATAATTCTCAGATAATTTAATATTTCTCCCTTAAAAATTAATTACTGTATAAATAATACTTGGCTTTTTAGACATTATAATGACTGGAAATTTTTGTAATAAGTATCATAAATTGGATATAATGTTATATAAATGTTTTATATTTATAATAAATTGGTATTTATTATATTTTATTTATTTTGTAAATACATATTGAATCCTGCAAGGCGTATAATATACTTTAAGAATTTAAAATCCTTTCCATTAGAGTGTGACTCACCAAAACATAAGAAATTTAATTATTTTATGAAATTATTACATTTTACTTTTAAAATAATATAATACACTCCCAATTTTTGAAAACCATGGGAAAAAACTGTGGTCTGAATTTTTATTTGGAGTATTTTATTATGTAGTGTCCAAAATCAAAATAATAAAGAAATCTCCCCCAATTCCTATATAAACCCAAAAAACATCCCATTTATCTTCACTAAAAATATTTGTATCCTAACCAAACTCTTCCATATACTCTTTTGTATCTAACAAGTATTATCCCAAGAATCCCATTCTACGCCTTTAGAGACACACATTCAACTAAGCAATCATCTCCATAATTTCTTTCATTCAGTTCAATATCATTTTTGGAAATTAGACTTTATAACTCATATTCATTGTAGGGAATTAATTTTCATCATTAAAATACTGTAAAATTAATATTATTTTAATTATATTCCATTAATAATCTCCCATTTTGACTGATGCCTTAGCAATTACTATGCTGAAATTTTGTAAGGGGACTTCATCCTCCACTCTTCTATTGTTTCAAGAACTCCTTTTATGTTATGTCTTTTTATTTTCATTTTATTTAGATGGGATTTGATATTCTATATTCCCATTACATTCCAACTTATTTATAAATTATTATATCATTCATAAACTCCCCTTGACCCCGTAGGATCCTTTATGTACACCCATAACCATGAAAAAAAATTACAGGGGATAATTATTTTATATTGTTTCATCATGTTTTTTTGATATTTTATGACTTATATATCATATTACTTATCGTGGGACATGTCTTTAAATTCCATGTTACTATCCATTTAATTTATAAATGTTGATATACCCATTTCTCTGTTATCAATTCATTTGATGAGTTTCTATTTGACATCGTTATGTTGCCGAAATTGATTCATGATTTTCCATGCCAAAAATAATTTTATAAGGAATAGAATACCCATTTTTCTATCAAAGGTATTCACTATTATGAAAATATAACGATTGATTGGATTCCTATATGTATGTTGTGACATCACCGCCCGGTATCCACAGAATGGTGCCCTGATTCGGTTGGTCACATTACCTCAAGCGTGCCTCCACGTATACCAGAGGGATCCAACTAGCAGTGAGGGTCCAGTAAGTTAGTCTTGGAGAGACTATACCCACTTTTGATAGATTAAAACACCAGAAGAATCAAATAATTATTACTATGTGTGGAATCTTTTATAAATAAACAGAACAAATCCATGTCATATGATAACAAAATCATGAAAATACAATACTCAACTAAAAGGTAAAGCATGTGATGCCAATGAAATTTTCAAGTGTCTACAATGAAATTGAATGTAAAAAAGAATCAACTCCCAAGCTACTCTCGAAACACGTCTAGTTCCCTATCCCATGATCCAGTCCAAAATAGAAACCTATCCCTTGGCGTTTCACTTATCCTGTCCTACAATAAAAAAATCTTCTCATGTACTGATCAGGAGGCCCAAATAGGGTGTGAGTAAAACCCTGTAGGCCACCACCAACAGTGTCTAAAATGAATCTAATCTAAAGAATGTTTGTGATATTTTTTGAAGAAATAAATATGATACATAATTTAAACAGTTATCACACTATCATTTTATCATTAATCAGCACATTCTTCCTATATCAATTCATGTTTCCCATTTGAATCATCATTAATTATCATTAATCATTTGGGGTCAGTTGTCAAGCCTAGCACTCCAATTCTCAGTTGAATCATCATTCATTATTATCATTATTCATTAGTGTAGGTATTCATTCCTAGCACCACAATCTCGTTGAGTGTTTTTCATTATGCTGATAAATCCAATTCTCATTCGATTTAGGTCATCATTACTAGCACCCCATAATCTCATGATTGGTTAACTATAGGAGAGAAATGACATGCCCAAGTCCAACCTTCTAAATAGTCTAGATCACCAAGCCTATTACCAAAAAAATTCCATCCATTTAATAATTCATTATATCTCAAGAATTTTTCACATTATTAATTTACTAATCTAATGATAATTTAATCATTTCAAAGGCCATTATTTAATTCATAAATTAACTAAGCACATAACCCATTAATTAATTCATCAATTAATTATTCTTTCAAAAACATTATCATTCCATCATTAATTCTTCACAAATAATTATCCATATCAAATCAAAACAGTCATAATTAATTTATACACTTAATTATCATTGATCAAAATAATGACACATAATTAATTCTCCCAATTCATTATATTTTTACAATATCATGGGACATAATTATTTATCACAATTAATCATCTTGAAAATCTAAAAAACATTTCACAATTAATCCCCAAAATTAATTATCTTTTCAAACTCAATTAAATATCTCAATTACAATATCAAATCACTTAAATATTTATCTTGGAAACCCCCATTCATTTTTTATGTGATTCAATTTTCAATTAAATCAATAAGACAGCTAAATTTTATTCCACATTTTTATTACTCTAATTTACAAAAACAATCATCATGAGATTCTATCAATAATAAACTCATATTCACATATCTTAAAACAATACAATTATAGTTTGATTTAGTCCACTACCTGGGTTTATTGAAGGACATTAGAGAAATGTAAATCCCCAAAATTTGAGCGGAATAATGTCATTGATCAATCTCTAGATCTAAATCCCTAAAGAAAAAATTATGCTCAAAGGCATCAGGATATTGAAAAACTTGATGTTGAACCAAAATCCTAGATCTAGATCTCAACTCATAAGTTTAGATCCCTGGAAATAGTGAATATCCTCAATGAAATGTTTAGGGAAAGATAGAGGAAACAACGGGAGAGCATTGGGATGAAATCCACTTACTGGGAGGAGAAATGATCTTTAATCCAACCATTTGATCCCGAAAAGAGGTGTTTTGATCACCTTGGAATCCCATCGAAATTCATTAGTAACACTTGTAATTTTTCAAGACCATTCCAAGGTTAAAATAAGGGAGTCTTAGGGTGTTCAGGTGGTTTTAAAAGATATTTTTTGATATTAATATCAATGTGCACAGTTTCTGGGGAAAAGGAAAATGGTTACAAAAATTGTGTGCCAATCGTGTGGAGCTCTCTATCCAGGTTTGTATGGTTGGAATGGTTTTTCCACATGGTTTTTTAAACTATGAAAAAACCATGAAAACCTCTATGTCTATTTTTTCACAATTGGCATAGTTTGGTCACATTGCTTTTCGAACTGTGCACAAACATTCCACAACCAACTGTCAATTGTTTTTCCTTAAATACTTTCCCAAACTCACCCCAAAGAACTAATCCAAATAAAATTACATAAAAAAATTACCTTCAAACATTCCCATGATGATTTATAAAAAATCTAAGATCTTACAATCTCCCCAGTTTATAATATCTCGTCCACGAGCTGTACTCTTGAACATCTTTGTGATTCCGAGCTAGAAAGATTGGTCCATCAGACCCTAAGGGCTACTTGAGGTTCCCATGTTTCCACTTTAAGACCTCCATGTTTCCATAACACATAAACTAATGTCACGGTAATTCTCCATAACACATTCTCACTATGACCTAGCGCACATATCATATGCTCCTCAAAGAAGGAATCGATAAAGATATAATCCTCTTCCACATAAAACACATGAGAGGGCTCAATGTGATTCTGTTTTAGTTATTAAACATGGAATACAACATTCATTGAACTAAATTTCTACATAAGTGATAATCTGAACACCACTGGCCTGATTCTCTCTTAAACCTTGAACAGTCCTACAACGCTAAGCACCATCATTCGCTGTCTCTATATCCTATGGTGACCCAATCTAGGTGACACCCGAAGGAATATATGATCACCCTATGTAATCTCTATGGGTCATCTCCTTCTATCACCACACGAATTCTGTCTACTCTGAGCCAGAGACATATGATTCTGAATCAACTGCACTATCTCTGATGTCTCATGAATGAGACTCAATCCCAAATGCTATGACTCAGTAGTCTCAAACCAATATAGTGGTGATATACAAGGTCTACCATAAATATCCTCATATGGTTCCATCATTATAGGTTCATAATATCTACTTTTATATGAAAACTCTACTAATTCCATGTTATCCTCCAATGAACCACAAAAGTCAAGAACACAAGAATGAAACATATCCTATAACACTTGTATGATACACTCTGACTTCCCATATGTATGTGGGTGGAAGGTCCTACTTAATAGAACCCAAGTATCACGTGCCTTCTATAATCCTAGTAAAAAGCATGATGTAATGCATTAATCGCGATCTGAAAATATATTTCATTGCACCCCTTGCATATGAACAATATCATTCACATAAAATTCTCCCAAATACTATACTATAATTGTTTCTTTAATAGGAATGAAGTGTAATACCTTCATTATATGATCCCCAACAAACAAAATAAAATCATTCTTTGTAAGTGTATTTGGATTTTATACAATAACATCCATGGTCACATCATCCCACATCCATTCTGGAATTGGTAATGGATGTTGTAGGCCTCCAGGTTGTTGATGCTCTTCTTTTACCTGTGGATAGGTGAATCATCTTATTACATACCCTGATATCTCATTTTTCATGTTTGGACACCAAAACTGTCGTTGATGGTCATAGTACATTTTTTCACCCTAGTATGTACCGACCACCTTGAAGCCTAAAATTCACACATTAGTTCCTCTCACATGAACAAAGGCACAATAACTTGATTTTCCATATAGATGATCTAATCCTCATATATTATTCATTATTAAAGTTTCTCCCCACCATTAATGATTTCCCTCAAGGAAAAACACACTCGATCCTCATAATACATGTCTTTAATCAATTTCAAGAGTGTAGAAATTACTTCTTCAAAAACCAGAGACATCCCCTCCTTACTCTCCTGAACTACCACATGCATTTCTTCCAGCAACATCAACATATCCCACTCCGCACCTAACTTATATACCGATTGAGTCTGTGTTTTTCTTCTCAAGGTATCATATTTACCTTCCCAGGTGTATATGTGAGTTCAAAACCATTGGACTTCATATACTCTACACAATATATACATAATTTACCTTTATCACATTAGATTTCTAAGAAACACACTTTTTCTCTACAACTTTGTTGTAGAAGAATACATATGCTGAAAAAATTACTGATGATATATGAGTTTGATGGGAGGAATAATTTCTGATCTAGAAGAGTTGTGAGGACACTCTCAACTAAATCAATTTTGTACCTCAATCCTGTTATGCAGATGAAATCTATGGAATGAGATGTTTTTTACCAAAAACTTAATTCCAGAAGATGTATCCCCACTTCTTATATATATATATATCCCTTATCTAACATTCCATATGATCGGCATCCACCTATTGTGTCATAGGATCTCTATTTTTTTGTTTTACGAATTTTTTAATTATATTTGTGTTAATGTTATATGAAATTTCTTTCTATTCCTCCAATATATTATTTTTTGGTGTTTTACCATGATTTTTTGAACTTTATCTCTTTAAAAATCATGAAATTGGAGTATTAATCCAAGTTCATGAATTCCCAGGGGAGGACACTAAGTACTCTAATCACTTTTTCAAATTTTTTATATCTTATTCAATTGATATTAGGAAGCAATGTTTATTCATGTTTGGTTTAGAGAACAATAAATTTCTCTAATGATCTTCTGTCTATTTATAACCACACAAAATCCATTATTTACCCCTTGTTTTAGCTCATGGAGGAAGTTAGGTAAATGAAAAAAAGATGATGGAGTTGGGTGGAGTTTGATTATTTGTCTATGATTAGGGACTAATCAATATTCAAAATCATGTAGGATTTGAAATTTAGGACACTTAGGACATTTCAAAAATTATATATGATTTTATAATTCATATTAGTGAATGATGGTTTATAAAATAATATTTATTACATTATAAAGTATATGATGAAAATATAGTTGGATAAAGAAGGTTATTAATTGTTATACAATGGATTCATCCCTTTCATACTAACATAAATTTATGATTGTCTGATACTTTATTTTAATTGTCTGATAATTTATTTCTAGGGGTGGGAGGGGAGGGGGGTTGTCTATGGAAAGGGGGGTTGTAGGGGGAATGTTGGGGGGAGGGGGATGTCCAGTGAAAGGGAGGGGGCTACTGCGGGAGGGAGGGGGTTGTCCAGGGAGAGGTAGGGGGTTGTCCAGGGAGAGGGATGGGGTTATCCAGGGAGAGGGAGGGGGTTTTCCAGGGAGAGGGAGGGGGTTGTCGTGACCCATAAGAAATTAATCTATCCCCTTGAATCACAATGTCTTCTAGTCCGAACCTAGAGGCATCACAAAACATCATGTACTCCTCACCTATCTCAGTTAAGATCAAAAATCGTGTTGATGTTATGATCTTATTCAACTCCTAGAATATATTATCACAATCTTCTTTCCCAAAAGAAATATTGTCCCTTTCATTGAAAACCAATTATGTGGTGCTTCAAAATGGGAAAAGTCATGGATTATCCTCTTGTAGTTACAAGATAATCACAAAAATCTTCTAATATCAATTGAAATCATGGGATGATCTCAAAAAATCACTACCTGCACTTTTTCTAGGTTAATTTCCACAACTTCTTCTAAGATGATGTGCTGTAAAAAGTATACCATTTCAAACCAAAACAGACATTTAGATAGCTTAGAATATATTCAATTCTTTCATAGTGTTCCTTGGACAATGTCAAGATGTGGGGTATGGTCACCAAGAGTCATAGAGTACACTAAGATGTCATCTACAAACTCCACCACAAACAGATCTATGTATAGATGGATGATCATGTTCATCAAGGCCATAAACATTTTTGTGGAATTAGTCAACCCAAATGGCATGAAGAAAAACTCCTAAAGGCTATACCTTCTCTAGAAAGTTGTTCTTGGTATATCCGAGGTCTTAACTCTCATATGAGGATACTATAATCTCATATTTATCTATGAAAACATAATATCCCCCTTCAGTTGGTAAAACAAATCATTGATACGCGGAAGATGATATCGCTTCTTCATAGTCATTTTATTTTACTTTTTGTAGTCAGACACACTAGAGTAAACTCACATCAGCCTTGTTTTCAATCAAAACATGTGATGCACACGAATATTTACTTGGAAGAACATACCTTTTATCCAAAAATTACCCCAACTACATTGTGTGACCTTGAAGCTCAGTCGATGGCCTTTTGTAAGGTGGAATTGATACCGGCTCAGCCCTAGGCATGAGGTCAATCGTGAATTCCACATTTCTCTCTAGTGTCAACTCTCCAATGTCTTTATGAAAGATATCCTGAAATAGTTATAATACTGGCCGAATGATGGATTTCCTACCACTCCCATCATTAAACAAAAGACTAGAAAATTGGGCTATTGTCTCTCACTATTGATAAGTAATTGGCCCATTTATTTTTTTCAAGGATATCCCATTCCCCATGGTGAACATAATGGTAACCCTCAAGATATAGAAATGGCACTCTCCTGTGGTAACAATTTATATGGTGTTGTTATGCGACTAGCAGTCCATACCCATAATCAGGTCAATGACCATTATATCAAATACATATATATCCCAAAGGAAATGACACTCTCTAATATCCAGAGAATGCACCTTGCATAAATAGATGTCCCAAGTATGTGTCCCCAACCGTGAATCAATATTCATCATCTTGTGTATGGACTCCACCTCTAGTATCAAGATGTTAACAAGGTTTTTAGATATAAAGGAATGAGAGGAACTAGTATCATAAAAGTCGTTAGCTAAAGTAGTATCAACTAGAATAGTATGTCTCCCTATCGATGGACCAGCCTCACTCTCCAAAATTGAAGGTTTCAGTGCATGTATCCATCCAACCCCTCTTCCTTATGGTGTCTTCTGACTCCCCTAGAAAGCACCACTCTTCTAGTATCAGTTCTCATTCACTAACGCACCAACCCTACTTCCTCTACCACCTCTCCCAATAGAACTCTTGTTGCTAGACCATTATGGTGTAGAAGAGCCTCTTCCCACAGTCTAACTCTATACAACTTCTCCCTCATCACCAGCATGTCGTTGGTTCCTAAAAACATATATAGGTGTATTTTATTTCTACAAAACCAACACTCCACTAGTAGTTGAGGAAAATGGGTATAATAGTGTCCCTAACTACCACACTAGTGAAAAGGCACATGAGAATGATTTGGTGAAACTGTTCCCCCAGACATTCCACATTGCTTTCAACTATCCTGAATAGTGTTATCATGACGACATGTCCATCAATCTAAAGGCCCACTTATTGATTTCCCATTAGCCTGTCTCAAACTAGAATCCTCGTTCAGGTTCCCCTTTGAAATGTGAACTTGATTAACCACTTTTGAAAATTTCTCCAGCTTAAATATTTTCACCAGGGACTCAATTTCAAACATAATTCTGTCCTGAAATTGTTTTGCTGAAGATGCCTCATCTACCATCAAGGATATATAAAAAATATATAACTATGGTAATCTTTCAGTGTAATCCATTATAGACATGCTCTGTTATTTAATATGCATAAAATCTGAAGCCTTCTCTTACCTCCCTGTGTTTAGATAGAAGTGTTCTAAGAAGTTCCCCAAAATTTCATTTCGTAACATATCATCAGTATGTCCATATAGTACATGACATTTCCACCAACATTTTTTCAAACCCCATAGCACATAACAAACCATCATGACCCTCCTCTCACCCGAAGTCTGCGAATGGTCATGTATCATATCTATGGATTAAATCCAGAATTCATCTCCCTCATGTATGCCCTCCCCAGTAAAAGTAGAAGGGTGTTGTATCTGAAATAGCATTGTCAACTCAGACATGATTTTCTAAACACGTCATGTCCCTCTCCCCATAAATTATATGAAATGAGCGATGTTCTTTGAAAACTATTCTCCTTCATCCTTTGCTTGCACCAATGGTGCGTCAAGCTCCATATGAGTATGTTCATTATAGGCCAAACCACTTGGTCTCATGCTCAATAATCATCATGGAGGCATATTTCAACAAATCCAATCACACATCTTAGGTCTCCTAAATCTACCATATAACATTTACATAAGAGGATAAACTAAAAAACAAGTTTCATCATAGTCATTTCCCCCTTGTTCTCACCACACGGTCAACAGTGTGGCCTAATCACTACCATTAGCATTCCTCATCCTTAGTCTTGGTTCACCAATGTACATTCATTCTCATTAATTAATCGCACCATTAATTTATAGAATTATGTCGAATTAATTAATTCAACAATTAATTAATTATTTATACTCATTTCATCAATTAGGGTTCCCATTAGACACCAATTTATTGTCATTTTTTTCATCATTATTTCAATAGCACATCGAGGAAAAATAGTTAATGTTAAAAAAAATACCCATCCCCAATTTTATAGAGATTTCCTAGATGATTCATGCAACAACAACCATTAGATCCTAGAGTGATGCATACAAAATCAACTATCATGCCTCTTTAGGCCATGAATCAAATGTCTGCAATTTTATAGATAACATCACGTCAAACCACAAGTGTATCACCCAAGTTAAACTAATATAAAACTATAACAAAAAAACAAAAATTTCAATAATCACACAATAAGTAAGCATATTTTCTCCTATACATGCGTTTTCAACTCCAATGCACAATCTTATTACCAATCCCCCACTGTTCCTAGTCTCTTTTCTACCTTTCATCCAAAATAGTAAGACAAAAGAAGTTGAATGAAATGAAAACACCATTGATATCACTTTGTGGCGTCCCAACCCTAGAGGCACTGAATAGTGTCCCATTCCAGTCTACTATATTCCTTAAATAATGCCTCCGCATACCCCAACCGGCACTAACAAGCAGCGAGGTTCTAGTAAGTTAGTCTTGGGTAGAATATAAACAGTTTTGGTAGAATAAAACACTAGTGGAAGGAAATAAAAATAACCATGTGTGGAAGAATATCATATGATAAAAAAATCATGAAAATACAATAATAACTAAAAGTTAAAGAATATTATTTCAATTAAAATGTCTTGTGTCTACAATGAAATTGAATTTAAAGAAGAAACGACTCCCAAACGGGTCCTAAACAACATCTTTTTACCTCCCTCATGCTCTAATCCCAAACATAAACCAATCCTAGGGCCTTTCCTTTGACATTTCCTAAAATAAAAAAAAATGTACTTGATTGCCGATCACGCGGCCCGAATGGGGATTGAGTAAAACTCAGTAGACCAAAACCAATGGTTTATCAAATTAGTCAAGTCATAATTTAGTGCTGCAGTTTTATGAAGCAATTAATACAATACATAATTTAAACAGTTATCACATTTTCATTTAATCTTTAATCAACCCATTATGTCAATTTAATTTCGGATTCCAATTTTAATTATCATTCATTATCATTAATCATTTGGTGTATGTCTCCATACCTAGAAATCCAATTCTTTGTAAAAATCATCATTCATTATTATCAATATTAATTTGGTGTAGGTCATCATACCTAGCACTACAGTCTTGTTGAGTGTAAGTCATTATGCCTTGTACTTCAATACTCATTAGTTGTAGGTCATCATGTGAGACCCCCTATAATCTTAGTTGGGGATAAATATTGGGTGGAATTCCATGTCCACGTTCCAACATAAATATAGTGTAGAAATCCATGTCTAACACCACATAAATTTCAGATATTTAATCATTCGTTAACTCTTTTGAATTTGACATATTATTCATTTACTAATCCAATTATATGTTAAACATGTCAATGTCAATTAGTTAATTAAACAATTAAATAAACGCATTACTCGTTAATTAATTAATCAATCAAGACCATTCTCTTTCCGTAATTATTTATTAAAAATTACTTATCCATATCAAATATAAACTTTTCAAAATTAATTTTTACAGTTAATTTTTTTTATCATGATCATGAGACATAATTAATTCTCCCAATTAATTATCTTTTTTCAATAACATGGAACATAATTATTTCTCACAATTAATCATCATAAAAGTCTAAAAATCATTTCAAAATTAATTCCCCCCAGTTTAATACATTTAAACATTCAATTTAATATTATAATTACAATATCAAATCTCTAAAAGATCTATTTATGCAACACCCATAATTTTTTCGATTCAATTATCAATTAAATCACCAAGGAAACTCAATTTAGTTTCACATTCAAACACACTCCAATTTTGGAAAACAATCATAAAGGGAAATTGGAAATCATACAATTTCATTCACATATCATAAAACATGACTATGTGAGTTTGATTTATAAAACCTAACTTAGTTTATTGAATGGCGTTATCCCAAAGGAAATCCCCACAATCTGAGCAGCACAACATTGCCAATCTAGCTCCTGATCAAAACATCTAAACCAAAAAATAAGATCAAAAGAAAAAATGTATTTTAAAAATAGATCTAGATCCAAAATCCTCGATCTAGATATCAACTCAAACATTTATATTCATGTAAACGATGAAGATCCTCCATGAAAAGATTTTGTAAAGAATGAGGAATGAATTGTAGAAGTAACATGATGAAATCAACATACCAATAAGAGAGAATATCATCAATACGAGCTTTCTCTCCGGATAAATGGTGTTAATATCACTTTAGAATCCCTCTAGAAGACTTTGGGAACACCTAGAATTTTTCAATCCCAAGCCAAGGTCGAAATATGGGTGTCCCTGGAGATTTAGATGGTATTAAAAAGGATTTTATGATATTAAAATCTACTTTCATTGTTTCTAGTACAGAGAAACATGGTTAGGAAAATTGTGTGCCAACTGTGTGGACATCTTTATCAAGGATTTCATGGTTGGAATGGTTTGGCCATATGGTTTTTCATACCCTTTGAAAACTATGAAAAACAATCTATCTGGTTCACGCTTGGAATGGTTTGGTAGCATGGTTTGTCGAACTGCGGACAAACTGTACATAGCCCACTGTCCATTATTTTTCAACAAAAATTTACCCAAACACATACCAAGCCACTACTCCAAATAAGTGGTACCTAAAAACATAAAAATAATTTTTTTTTGAATTTAATTATTTAATTTTAATTCTGGTTTTTATTATAATTTATCAATTAATTTGCTGAATATAAATGTTGAAATTGATTTGATGGAAAATTTTGAAGAACAAAAACTCTATTGAATTGGGGTTTTGCAATGAAATTGATGGAGGCATTTGAAAAATAAAATTATCAATTTAATTATTAAATTGGATTTTGAAATTGAGTGGTCAATATGTTTCAAATCATTATTGGTTTAAGTGGACTAATATTTTTTGATAGAAGTCTTAGTGTTTTATCATATTGGAAAGGCATGTTTTTTTATCAAAACATAATTATAATTATTAAATGGTAATTAGGATTATTTGAAAGGGGGAATGGGATTTAATTGTATTTTAATATGCCTTATAATAAATTTTCCATCATTGTTTTGTTATTATAGAACATGAATGCCTTAGTTTTTATTGAGTTACATGGACCACACTTTATGATTTACAATGTTCTAAAAATCATATCAACGAATTACATGCCTTTGGATTTTGTTATGAGTCCTATATGGCCTTGGGTCAAAGGCACATATATATATATTTTAAATTTCACAGTGTTAGGTCCATATACCATGGATAAATGATACCTTATTAAGTATATGACTTTGTTTCTCACTTTTTTTTATTTTAAAATAATATACTCCATATTTGTCAATTATTTTATATGCCTAGTAATTTATATAAACTTTTTTATATAAAAGTGTTTATTTAATCCATGTTTGGAAATCTATATTTGTGTAAAGCACTAATTTTTATGGTAATTCCATTATTTGAAATGTGATTCATGAATTCTTATATTATTTCTATCCATTGAAATAAAAATCATGATCAATTTAAATTTTATTTTGAAATTCCAAAAAATGTTATTTAAAAATTGAAATCACTTTCGTTGTTAATTTGATATTGTCATCTTATTATGTAATATTTGGGTAAAAAACTACTGGGATTTGTCTCACACCCTACTTGATTCATCATGTATTTCTAGATTATCTCCTTCCAAGATCGAGGTAGGGAAAAGAATCACTTAGAGGTGGTTGTTGTAGTTGATCTATGGATGTGGCGAGTTTCTTCCAATTTCGGGAATGCAAAGTTTTTTTTATTTTATCTTAATTTCTTGTAGTAATATGGTTTTTATACCAGTTTTAATTATGGTACAATACTCAATGTGGAGTTTATCTACTATTCTTATTAATTTATATTAATTCCTCAACATTGTTTGTTTAATATTCATTCCAACATTATTTTTGTATAATGTTAGGATATAGTTACTTAACAAGGGGGATTAGAAATGCCATTTGGGTTATTTTAGGAACAACATAGTTATGAGGTTACCAGGGTACATGAGCCTGTTCGTGACAAGGTGGTAACAATGTTTTAGTCTGAAATTATTATCTTGAAGATAGCATTCAATGTAAAATTTTATCTGTAAATAGGAGGTAGTTTCTATTGAGTGCCTAAAATTATCTCACCATAATGAACATCAAATCATAAGGGGCTGTTAGAGAATTATGTACAATGGATTAGTACTAATTTTGATAAATATTTTTTTGAAATCAAAATATTGTGAATCTATCTATTGGGATTAATTTCCCTTACTTTTCTATTTGAGTTTAACCATATTTATTCTTTATTGTCTATGGACGTTTTCTAGCATAATTACTTCAAGAAGACTTGTGACCTAGACCTTGGAGGAATATTTAACTGAATTTTAGTGAGTGAATATTGATGTAGATCTAAATCTTATAGTAGTGATTGTGCACACTGTCCACGCTCTGGAACCAATACCACCTCTCGTTCCCATTTAGGCTCTAGTTGTTTATCCTCAGAGGTATGTTCTAATGATTGTTTCTCAATATTTCATTGACCAAAATAGAAGATAATTACAAGGCTCAACTGGTCCTCAAGAGTTTTATGAATGGTTGATCAAAATGGATCTCTTTTTTGGGTTCTAGGACACACCTGATTAAATCAATGTAAACTATGCCACCTTCATGCTGGAAGGACCGAGAAGGAGATGGACGGACCAGATGCTGAAAGAGAATAATCATGAGGGATTATAGTGGAATGAAATAATGGTTATTTTCATTGACTTGTTTGGTCCAGATTCAATGTTGTACTGATTTTCTAGTGATTTTTTCAAACATGATAATTATAATAGTACAATGATAGTGTATGCAATGTTTTTTTCTAAGATTTTTTATTTTCTCACCTGTGATTGTGTCAAATGAGAATTTGAAGGCCCAGTGGTTCAAGTTTGTACGTTATTGGTAAATTACATATCATTCTTTCTTAGTGAAGATACCTTCTTATCATAATGTGTTGGATAAAGAACCAATTGATGAAATGGGCTTGGTAGGAATGTCAGGGTTATCAGGAGTTCTATTATCTCCTAATAGAAACATGAGTTCATTCAATCAAAAATATAAGTGTGATAATTATCATGGTATTTCTTGATTACTTAGTCATTTTATACCTCCATGTGTATCATGAAGAGGTCCTTTAATTTTATACTAGGGTGGAAGTCTAGTTTATTCAAAATAGAGATTTCACTGGGGCACCCAAGAATTGTGGCTCTAGTGAATGCTCAGGGAACTAAAATAGATTCTTCTATGTTTATTATACTCTATATAGTCCAATAGAATCATCATATCCTCCTAAAATGGAAGGTAAATTTGAATTTTCACTTATATATGATTTTGGTCCACATGCATCAAGAATGAAGCTAGTTCACATAGTGGAAGAGTCTCCAAAGGAAGTGGATATGGGTATAATGACTATGAGAGGCACCATTTATATATTTTCATGTTTAGTTAATTGTCTGATAGGTTCGAGTCAATATTAATTTTTTATTTTCACATTTATTGTTAATCTAAAAATTATTCCTATGGATTTTTTATCTTATGTTAGGGATATTACTACCCCCCCCACATGGTATAAAGAGAGGTAATGGTCTCTTTAGTCCCAACTGTGTATTGTTTCTATCAAATGTTGATCTTACATGGTGTTTTTTGGTTCACCACATGAAACCTCTTAATACCATATTCAGTATGTATTTCCTAGTTCCCAAAATGCTCAAATATGATGTTTTATTCAATAGGTATCATCAACTACACCCAGTGGTGTACCTTGTGTATTTTAATGAGATAGCGACCCAAGGTCCAATATGTACGAAGCATCTTATCCAAATTTAGGGAAATTAATTTCTTTCTTTTCTTTTGATTTGGTGGGGGAATATTTGAGTAGTGATCTTACTCTAGTTGTTGTCGAGTTTTCCAATGTGTTTCTTTCGAATTATCAGTTTTCCACTAGTAAGGGAGGTTATGTTTTCCATTGTCTTTGTTCCATGAACAAAAACAGTTTTTATTCCCTATTAACAAATGGAACCAACGATAATTAAAAGATTTGAAGATTTATTTGGATTTTCTTCATGAGAAATTCTTTATATGAATGAGTCTTTCAACATGGGCAGCACTGGTTCCCTTTGATACAATGTTTCATGGTCTACCTCTCTAATGTATGGATTACTAGAACCTAAATTAACTAACGGTAAGGATAAAATATCCATTTCCATGGATTGGGGGTATATTTGATCAGTTTAATGGGTTGAAGTGATTATCAAGGTCTTATCTTTTCTTTGGTTACCATCAGTTCCAGATAAATTAATATAACATTCTGAAAACTACCTTTCATAGCCAATATGACCATTATTTGTACCTTTTTAGGACATTTGGTCTATCAAATGGTCCTATAGTTTTTATGGAGATAATGAGAAGTATTTTCCAGGATTATCTTGATTTATTTTTGGTAGGATTTGTGGATGACATTCTTGTTTACTCTAATTCCAAGTAGGATCATGCCCAATTTGTAATAATTGTTCTATATTTGCTGATAAAACACAGAATTTATGCCAATATATTAAAATGTGAGTTCTGGATTTGGGAAGTAATATTTTTGGCACATGTGGCATCAGAACATAGTATTACAGTAGACCATGATAAGGAAAAAGATGTTATTACATGGGAATAATAAAGGAATGTATTCATGATTCAAATCCTTTTGTGTATTGATGGTTATTATCCTTATATTATAAAAGAATTCTCAATGTAGGCTTCTTTGATGAATTTCTTGATTCTGAGGGAGTGAAGTGTTCATAGAATGATAAATTCAAAACTTTGTTTGATGATATTAAACATATTTTGACTACTATGCTAGTATTGGCTTTTCTAGGGGCTGATCATGGTTATATTTTCTTTGGTGATGCATCAAGTTTAGGATTAGGCCACTTTCTTATGCAAGGTGACCATGTTATTGCCTATGGATCTTATCAAAAATGAAAACATGAGAAGAATTATCTAAACCATAACCTTGAACATATAGTTGTGATGAATTCACTTTTATGTTGGTAGCATTACCTTCATAGAGAAAGGTTTATACTGTTTTCTAACAATAATATCTTGAGATATATCTTCTCTCAAAAATATTTAAACAACTAAAAGATGAATTAGGTAAAATACTTGTAGTCATTCAATTTCAACATCTCCTATACCCAATGAAAACTGAATGTCATTATAGATGATTTGAGAAGGAAAATTACATCCCAAACAATGAATGAATCATCGAAAGATTTTAACTTGATGGATCTCATTGAATAGTTTTATATATGAGTTTAGGAATCAGGGGCCAAGGATTCATTGGCCATTTTTTAGTTATCATATACTCTTCTAAAATTGAATTTTCTACAAAATAATATTGTTGATGAGTTCTATAGCATTATAAACTCTAATTATATTGGGGAGGCATTTTCATAGTCTTCATAATCCCAAGTGGGGATTATATTCTTGTGGAAGTAGTTTTTCATTACTGGAAAGGATAGTTGTTATGGGAGACGTTCATAGATCCCAGTGAGATATATACCAAGGAAACTGAAAATTAGCGAATGACATGAAAACATAGTATTGTTCTCCAGGTATGAGATGGGTAATAACTGAGTTTTTCTCTAAATATTATATGTGCTAGTAGGGGATGATCGACCACTAGAAACCTTCATGTTTACATTAGCCACTTCCAGACCAAAATTAAAGTGGGATGGTATCTCAATTGACTTTGTGGTTATGCTTCCACATAAAGAACATAATGTGATTTGGGTTGTGATAGATATTATGATAAAATAGATACAAATTATATCAATTCATGACACAATGAAAGTTGTGGAGCTGGTAAATCATTATGTGATGGAAGTTGTTCATTTTCATGAAGTTCCATCAGTTATAGACACTAACATGGATCCCCAGTTCACTTTTTTGTTATTGGAGAGGTCTTCAGGAGGCACTAGGATCTCACATCTATTTTATTATGGTATACCATATATATTAAAACATAAATATTAGAAGATATATATATATATTTAGGGATGTTCTTTCCACTTCTCTTCTTAAAATTGGTGGAGCAAGGGATTCCCATTTGGGGCAGGTTGAATTTTTTTGTAAAAATTGTTATGAGTCCACAATCATAATGGCTCTTTTTTACGCCTTGTATGTCTAATCTTCAAAATATCTGTTGTGTTGGTCATATATTAGAGATTTTTCCATGGGTATGGCCAGGTTTCGTGTATGAAATGACAAAAAAGATCCAGTTTATTTATCAGATAATGGTTATGGAATAGAGCCAATATAAGTCTTATAATGATCATCCTGATAGACCTTTGGAATTATCAGTTTTTGACTAGGTGTTATTTAATATTTCACCTCATTTGGGTCATCGATAACTTGGGAGGTAGTGGAGACATTCTCCTCATTTTTTGGGACATCTAATGTTTTTGAGAAAGTGGGGAAAGAGTTTTACCATTTATCACTTCCACTAATGTTGATATTGATACAAAACATGTTTCATGTATTTCATCTATGAATGTATATATCTTATCTATCTCATGTTCTAATAATGTGTGATCTTGATATTGCACCTGATTTATCTGGGACTAAACGGCCAGTCAGGACAGTCTATTCTATAACCAACATACTTTATTTGAGGATAATAACTTTCTGTGTGCTATGGTAGCACAATTAACATTCTCATGAGATGTGGGAGAAAGAGTCGTTAATGATATAGCATTGGCTGGAAATTTTTATCATGGACGATTTTTCATTGGATTTCTAGGGAATGATATTTTCTATGTTTTGGATGGTATAAAATCATGTTACTGTTTTTATGTTATTCCTAAACACCATAATTTTATAATGGTTTGGTTGGGTTTTGTATGGGGGCTTTTCTGGTGAAATTTCAAATATTTTGGAAAATCTAGGGCCACTACACGGTTGGCAGACGGTTTCCCCAAACCATTTTCCTTTTAATAGAAAACTATGTAGAATAAGGTAGTGAGAATCCACATAGATCATGCACAGTTCATCAATCTATAAACCCTCTCCTGGGAAACTACACAAACCATTTATAACTGGTGAAGATCTAGTGTACTACTTCTCTAAACCATGTGTATTTCCCTGGAAACAGTGTGGAAATGATTTTAAGTGATTCATATTTTTCCTAAAATTCCCCAATACACTCAATTAGGTCCCCAATAGACTAGTAAAACAAAATCCTATTCCTATCATCTGTTGAGATTCCAAGAATCTTTTTTCCCACAATCCCACCGAGAAGCGATTTAATGATTTCGGATAGACCATAGATCATCACCTTGTAGGTTTCCTTTTTCTATTCTCATTCTCCCATGATCTCTCTTCTACTCCCTAAGGTTCCATGGGTCCCAATTTGAATTTTTGGATATAATATCCATTATTTTATATTAAAGTTAGGATTTATTCATGGATATATAATTTTATTTGTTCTATATTGAAGTTTTCCAGGTACATCTTTGTTATTTGAATTTCATTGATCCTGATGTATGTGATTACATTATGATTTACATATCATACTGACCCTAAATTTCAATGTTTAATTTAAATTTTTTGAATTAATGAAATTTTTATATTTTGATTAAATTTATGTCAGTTTTATTGTTCAAAAAAATTCAATTCTATTGAATTTTAATTTTAAAAATGGGGTTGTGCAGAAAATTACGAAACCCCCAATTCCATTTAATTTTGGTGTGTTTATAAAAGAATGAATAAATTTAAACTGTTTAATATATGTTTTGGTTTCTATGAAAATTATTTCAATTAATTTTTTGAATTTAACTATAGAATATTTATTAGATAGAAAATTTTAAAAAACCCCAATTTCATTGAGTTGTGGGTTTATGATAAAATTTATGGAATTGTTTTGAAAATTAGACTTGTAAATTTAATTACGAAATGGGGTTGTGATGTTTATATGTGAATTGGATTAATATCCTTAGTTTTGAATTGGTTGAAAATAGTTTTTATAAAAGCATTATGATTTTATCTATGTAAGAAAAAATGTTATTTTATTAAAAACATGTTATTGTTTTTAATTGAAAAATTAGAAAACCTGATATGAAAAATGAGATTTAATTATATTTTAATATGTATTAAAATAAATTTCCTTTCATTTTTTTGTTATTAGATCACATATAATCCTTTTGTAGTTATTGAGTTATTTAGTAGATACATTATGGTTAAAAAAAATTTAGAACATCTTATCAAAACATAAAATCCCTTAGGCGATGGTGATGGGTCCTCTTTGGCCTTGGTTAAATGGCCCATGTAAAAATATTTTTTGATAAATAGTACTAGGTCCTTATAGCCTAGAAATATGATACCTTATTAGTGTTATGACTATGTTTCTATGTAATTGTATATTAAAAAAAAATATCCCATTTTTTAAAAATATTTTACTTCATTTATAATATATCTAATCTATTTTATGTAAAAGTATTTATTTTATCCAATTGTGAAAATTCACATTTGTTTAATGAACCACATTATTTAAACATAATTTCATAATTTGAAATGTATTTCCATTATTTGAAAAGTGAATCATGGATTTCTAATGTATTTTCATCCTTTCAAATGAAAGGAATGATTTTTTATATATACATTGGAAAAAATACCAATTTACATTAAAATTGAAATCACTTTTTTGATTAATTTGATATTGGAATCTTTTAATGGAATTTTTGGGTAAAATCCTACCACAATATGGATCATAGTTTAATTTTTCCTCCAGGTGTCTATAGATTATGTCTTTCTAGGATTGAGTAATGGAAAAGGATCACTTTGATTTGGTTCTAGGTATTGATATGTGGACATGGTGAGTTGTTTCTGAGAAGGTATATGGTATGTTTTGCTATATTCTTCTTCTTGGTTATAGTAATTTGGGTTGTTATACCTATTTAAATTCTAGAACATTACTCCCAATAGAGTTTTTTTTTGAGAATACTGATTTTTAATCTTCTTTCTATATTGTTTGTGGATTAGATGTTCTCACCTTTTTTTTATGTTTTTTGGTGCCAGTATTTGACCAATGCGGATAGGGAATTTCCTTATGTCTATGTCATGTCCCGCTCAGTTTATGGGTTACTAGAGAACCCATGCTGGTTCACAACAACACAATTTAGGGATGGAGATAAGGTTTTATACCCCTATCAGTTTCCTTTGAAGAGACTTCTGAGACTAAGGTTCCAAAGTAATTGTTATGTATTCTATTATGAAATTTTTATCCCTTGTGTGATAGGGATCCGGATATATTTCATTATGAATGGTAATTTTCTATCATAATCCACTGTATAAATAATGTAACTTCCTAACCCATTGATTTAGTAATTAAAATAGATTACATGATGGACATGAGGTAAGTGATAAATTTTTTAATAATTAGGTAAATTGTTAAAGTGAATATTGTTAACCAATATCACCAAGTTACATTTTGTTTATATTTTCATTTATTTAGTACACACATGAACTATATATTTAGACATGATATTCTGTAGACAACATTGGTGGAGCCCTACAATGTTGTTATCATACCCTATTCGATCCATAATTGGGTACTCGGTAATATTTCTTTATTGTAGGTCATGATATGTACAAAGGCCTTATGTTATGGAGTTGAGTTGGTATTTGGATGTTCTTGGATGAGGATCCAAACATGGAGTAGGGGAAATTTTGGGGATTGACTGGTTTTTTTTTGTTTTGGTATTCCTTTACATTTTACAATATTATCTTTACATTACATACTTATCAGTTGTATTTGATTTATTCCATATTAGGGAAATGATTCATAATGAATGTTTCTGTTTTATTGATTATTATTTTTGTTATTTCATATCTTATCTAAGGTGGATTACTATGGTAAAGAGGGTATAGTCTCCCCATGTGTCATATTAGACCCTCACTACTTTTATATAACCTTTGGAGTTGTGGAAGAAATTATTGCGATCATGTGGTTACCCAGCTCATGGAACCAATTTAGTGGATTCCTAGTAGGGATGTTACAAAGAGCTTGATAATTTTTCAATGAATGTTATACATTCCTGAATGATACAAATCATGCATATACTGATGCTTTTATGCGATCATGAATTATAAAACAAATTTAGTGACACAATGTATGTGAAAAACCTCAGTTAAACATGCATGAACATATTATGGTGTAAGCAAATATTGTAGGAGTATACGTGCTACGTTTTCATGAATCATATATAAAGGCAGTGTGATACCTTCTCATATAGAGAGTATAAAAGTTCCATGATTCAAAGTGTAATATATTATGATTAAAACTTGAGAACATTATTCATTAGTACATATTCATGAAGTCTTAGAAATGCACATGAAATTAAAATTTCATGAATTTTCTGTATCGATGTTTGATATCAAGGGTATGAATTTTTTAAATTGGAATTCTTTGTTTAGTAATTACGGTGATGAAAGAAGGTCTATATAGTTTAAATATCCATGGGTAGTGTGAATGATCTGTTAGACTTGATCAGTAGATTTCAATTTTCATGAAGTTGTTTGAATGAGTATAATAGGCGAACTGATTTGATTATAGAGAATGATTACATCTTGAGGCTATGAAAATAATTTATAATCCAAAAAAATTATATTTATATGAGTGTATTTTATTTGGGGAATTTTATTACATCAGTGAAACTATGAATTATGTTACGGCTTGTGGGAATAAGGTAACACTACATGATGCAATATAATGAAACAACATATGTTAAATAGGATATAGACAATGTATCATGTGGATTTATCTAAATCAATTATGTGTTTATAAAACTGTGATCAATAGTGCGACTCTAGAGAAAGAGAAATTTGGGACTTTGTGTTGATGGTAATGAGACTCTCTTGGCATGTAACCACATTCATATAGTGAAGAATCTATAATACGAGGAACAATTATTACTAACAAAGTGTAAGTCATCTGACTGAAACTTATAAAAATACCATTCACATTGTTTCATTCAATTTATTTATTTCATACGTGGTCCTGTTATCCTAAATGCTGATATATGGTTAAATTAATATGTTATACTGAAGATAATAATAATAATAATTTAGTAAAACAAATGTCACACCAGATTCACCTTCCCCTTTACTGTGACAACATAATCCATTGGGAACTTCACATTTGAGTTCTCCCATTTATTTTCCAATATTTACTATTTTAATATACTGGAATACTATATATGGTCAGGGCTATGTATAAAAAAATAATTACTTATAATTAATTGATGAAATTTTTCATGATGTAATGTAATATTTATATACATAGTCTCATGAGGAAGAAGGAACCTAGTATTTGGAATGTAATCTCGTGTATTTTGAAAATCTTGTAATATGTAACCCTCAAATAATAGAATATTAGGTTTGGGGGAATTAAATTTTTTTATGATAAGTATTTTTTAAAAATATTAGGAACACAATATAAAAAGACATCACAAAATAATATAGAATCTATCATTCAAAAATTATTTTGATTATTCTACAATTTTTTTCTATGAATAGGACCAAACTTTTGGTAATCCTGATATATATATAACTCATGTATTATATATATTTATTTTATAATATTACTAAATAATCAATGAAATTTGATAAATAATGATACTATCTAAAATAAATAAATGCCAAAAAAATAATTGAAGAAAATATTTGGATTATGTGGATAACTAATATAATGAAGGAGATGATAGTTCTAAACATAATTTGACTATCCAATGTTAGTTATCCAAGGTTGTGAAAAATAAGCTAGATCACATATGGAAACCTATTTCCCCTTAATAAGTAGAATTTTTTTTGTTTGTTTCATGGGAAAAACTACCATTGTTCAACGAGTCTACTGATCCCATTGGGGAAAATCGATGGATTAAATCCCTTTAGAAAATATTTATGTATTTATGGTGTAATGATAAGGAAAAATATTTAATGGTTGTATATCATGTAATGGTTGACGATAACTATAATAATAAATCTTAAATAATAGTATTATTTTCTTTCAAGAGAAATAATAATCCAATGCACATAATCGTATTCAAGAATGTGACTAAAAAATAAATAAATATTTTTAATAATTTATGTTTAATGAAAATAATTTCAATTTTTAATTAATCATTTTATTATTTTATTAGTTTTATTTTTTATATTTATTATAAAAAATGGAATTTTTTTTAGTCAATAGTGAAATTAACTGAATTTAAAAAAAAAATATAATTGTACATTTTAATGATTTAAGAATAACATGAATGATTGAAAAACATTTTCAACCAAATATATATTTAATGAGAAATACAATTAACATGAAAATGTAAATTTGAACTTCTAAATATATGCTCAACATTTATGAATTACACGTATAGTTTTTCTTTAAATAAAAATAGTTTTGTATTCCTCTCTCTTGATCAAGTATAAATTAATATTCCAAAATGTTTGGGTTTTTATTGAATTAAAAATAAGTCTCCATTTATTTAGCACGATCCAATTATTTATATTTTAGTCAAATATATGATATATATATTTGTTAAATCATCTTTATTCTTAGAAAGACATTTCCTTAAAAATATTTTTCATTGGGTTTTTCACACTTCTATTAAAATCAATGTTGTTGAATTAAAAAAATTGAATCACATAAAATGGATTCCTTATTTTTAATAAAAATTGTCAATATTAGGAAATAATTTGAAATTTATTTTTTTTATAATTATTAATAGTAAAAATAATAATAAAATTATTACCACAATTTGAGTTTAAACAGGTTTATAATGTGTGGGGGTAAATCAAGAGATAAGGGTAAAAATACCAAATAAATTTATATCTATATATTTTGAATATATTTCATAATTTTTTGACCTTACCATTTATTTTATTTACATTTTTTAACATTCCAAATAAAAAGACGTTATTTTATTTAATAATTTCATGTAACCTTGTGTTTATTTCTCCCTTTACATAAATATTAGAACTTATTCTCCTATCTTATTAACAGTCATTGAGAACTGTATATCAGAAAAGAAATATCAAAATTCCTTATTATCTTCCTTCATTTTCTTATTGTTCTTATTTTTATCTCTTAAGACCATCCTAATAAGGGCTATGTTCTAATCAAACATATATCCCTCAAAGAGGTGGTTATCACCTTTAACAACTCTTTCAATGTTTATTTCATCTTCTTATTCCTTTATCTAGGTATTATTATTACCAACATAATTAAAACAATATCCTAAATATAAATATTTTTATAATGAATTTGGTACATACATTTTAATCCTCCTTTCCATAAAATGAGTAATGAATGTATTGATTATGCATATATATAGACTGCTACCTCTGTAGTGATATAATTCATTTTACATCCTTATATTTATTTTTTTATTATGGGGGAATTAATATTTATATATTTTATTTACTACATAGTTATTATTGTGGAATTTTACTATCTTATATGCCTTATATCCTCCCCATCCATTAGAAAATGATTGCTTCACATGTGTATACGTGTGGACAAGAACCTCTTCAAAGAGAATGATTCATTTTCATTTAATCATCACATGAATTATAATAACGATATATTAAATTATTATAAATAATATACATGATGTAATAATTATTCAATAAATTTTAATCATTGTGTCTTCTTTCATTTAATCCATCGAAAATTTGAAACACCAGTATTTCGTGTGTATAGACCATCATCTCCAAAAAGTGATGTATTTACTTCTTCATCCCCACAATATATATATATGGGTATGAAATTTTATATTATTATTAAATATGATACTTATTACACTATTAATGTTCTTATTATAATGCAACACTAATCATGATGCAAGTACTCACACTAATGAACCCAAACATATATAAAAATCTAAACAGTTAATAGTGGAAAATGATGATTATTTAAATATTTATTAATAGTTGTTGAAATATTTTAATCTGAATATATTTGATATTATAAGTATGTAATTTATTATTTCATAAAATTTCAGTAAATTTAATGTTATTATATGAGAGGATAAAATCTATCAAGATGCATTTGAGGTTTGAGTCTATTTCAGAATTTCATCCTTATTTAAGATTATTTATATTTTTGTTTATATTGGATTAATTATACAATATTTTTATCTTATAACCCAAATATATTATTTAGTTATATTTATTTAATGAAATAAAAAATTTCACTTTAATTCTCCTCTCTCTACATACTATGAAGTATAAACATATTTAATTAAAAGAGAATTATCCTTATATTTGGCCAATAATATTTTTATTCTAGGTCAATATTTTCAATAAAATAGTTTTAATAGTGTTTAAAAATTATAAAACTACCTATTAATGTAATTTATCCCATTTTTAAATATTTTTATAAACAAAAAATAGTAATGATATTGTTGTTTTTTAAGTAAGAAAATTTTAAAAAAAAAGTATGAATAAATAATTTTTTAATATTTACCCCTTGAAAATATTTTCTAAATATACTGAATATTATTTTCATTGAATAATCCTTTAAAACATTTTGGGTTCATCTAAAATAATTCTTTTTCTTATTATTCTTGAATTTTCTAGATTTTCAAGAAGTCATTTAAAAATTAAAATGATATTTTCCACAATAAAACTTTGAAAGAAATTTGAAATTTATATTCATATATGTTAATATATTTTAACTAATATTATTATAAATTTGGTATAACTAATAATTATAAAATCAACCTTACTTTAACCTATATCTTCTGATTATGTACTTCCATTTAATTACCTAAGTAATTATTACTATTTGGTATGGTAGTTTTTAAATACAAATTTCTACGTTGATTATGTATATATATTTTTCATTTATTTAATATAATAATTAATTTATCTTATTAACTGATGGATGTGTCCAGATGTAGGATCATGATACAACAGTTGGTCTAATGCGACTAACTATTTCTGTTATCTTATGTACACCATATCTATTTATGTACGACGCCTGGGGATGAGGCATTGATTATAAGATTATGATTCCAAATAATATGAAGTATATTATTATAAAATTAGTTATTTTTAACAATGTTATTATTTATGTTGTTATTTCATCAATAATATATTTCCCTTTTTGTTATATATATTCAATGGAACATTTTATTATTTTTTATCTGTACCATATTATTCCTTCTTAATTTAACCTATGTTGACATAGATTTTCTGATATCACTTACTGAGGGTATTATCGCAACATATGTTATATTTTATTTTCACAGGGTTATGACGAATATATTTATGATTGAATTTAGGGATATGATATAACAAAATTTTAATTTATCACTGAAATATCATTTTTTCATGCTTTCAACTGTATTGTGAAAATGATATTTGTATGTAGTCTCCGAATAAAACTAAACTATTAGATCATTTTATATGTGATCTCATCTATATTTTTTCAATGTATTGAAGTAACGAAGGCTTTAGATTATTATATTTGAGGAGTTATAAAGGGTATTAGAGAATTTATACGATAAACCTTGTTAAATTGATTTTGAAATCCTAGATTAGTTAAAATTACCTGAAAAATTATCTAAGGATAAGTATAGGTATATGATAATAGCATAATGTTTTTTAATGTAAAGATTATGTGTATATCCATGAAAATATAATCTATCTAATAATGAGAATGCGGATGTGGTGGTGGAACAGATGATCCCATGGAAAACAAATCTGGAATTGATGGATTCAATGTTTACTCAATTATTACTGATCCTCAATGAGTGGAACTAATAATACACACATGGAGAAGAAATATTAAGGGGGGATGATTTTGTCAATTCAAAACCTTATTATAAACCATTTCAAATTATTTGGAAATATTTATATTATTTTATTATTTTCTCAATGATGTTACATTTTTTATTTCGAGATTATCTATCCATAAATTTCCAATTTATGTCAATTTGTAAAAAAATTACAATTATAATATATGTTTAAAAATTCATCAGGTTTTGAGATAAATCATTATATATTTTGGTTTATCCTTTTCTCCAAGTGGATGGAATTGGTATTTTATTGATGAATTTAATATATTTATGGATTTCCCTCAAGGGAAAGATAATAAATTTTATGTTGTAGTTGGATCTGTAGTTGGTTAGGTATAAATTATAACTAAATTATTGTAAATGGATCTAGTTATGACCCATAAACTTAACTATATAGAGAATCCTTATCAACCCAAATATGGAACAATAATGATAAACTGCTACACATGACAAAAAAGTCTATGATTAAATGGGAATACTAGTCAATTAGAAGATAAGAAATGGATCAATTCACCAGAGATGATATTTCTCACATTAGGAAGTAGTTAAAGTGAGGAAGTTATCATGTAATTTTATCTTCTTAAATGATATGTTGGTTAGTGGTGGTTATTGATCCAAAACACTAAGGAGTCAGATGAAATAAATTGTGTGGTTCGGAATGCATTCAAGCTAATATTCATAGAAAAGTACTTTACACATGAGAAATGAGGAGATATATTGAAAATACAACTAAATTTATGGTATAATGAAGGGAAAAATGTTTCTAAATATGAAGATAAATTTATATGGTTAACACCTCTTGTCATGGATTATGTACAAAATACAACAATTAATATTGATTATATATTTGATGTTATAATGTCTTATATTAAAAGGGAACTAGTCTATTAGAAATTTTCAATATATGAGGATATAGTATCATGTACTATCAAGACAGATAGATAATTCCTTAAGGAAAATATTTTCAATGGAAAACTAAAATAAAGTGAGAGGATAAGAACTCTAAAAAAACAAATACTGGAAAAGATAAAAAGGGAAGTATTAAATTTCCTAAAATTAATAAATGTGTAATGAAACACAAAAAACATTTTGGATGGGAATTAGAGTTAACTTTAACAATATATAGAAAGGTCATCGGGATTGAGATTGTAAGAAAAATAAAAAACCCACCAATATTCATTGATTAAACTATATAGATATGTGGCACAATTAGATTTAATTCCCCTAACATCAATGGAATTAACCATAAAAATTTCATAGGGATCATGTAATGGATTACAATATACCTACTACTAAGGATTATGTTCCAAAATATTTTGTGGAAGGTAAATTGATCATAGAATAAAATTTAGCTAATTTTTTATTTGATTTTTTATCTTCAAACTATTTTAAATCATAAATTTTTTCTTATAAAATTTTATATTTCCCTATCACCTTAAGAAAATAATTTTTAATCATTACTCGTTTTGAAAATCATACTATAAGAAGGACTTTTCATCACTTTCCCATTTTGAGACATATATATACCCTATTTGAAAACAAAATTATTATACCAAGGGTTGAAATGGATATAAACATTGATATGAATTTAATTTCAAATTATAATTATAAATTTTATTGTTGGAGAAAGAGGTTATGAATTTTTCTGGTGATTTTTAATCCCTAGTATTTATAATGAAGACAATGTTATATGACTCATGTCTTGATCTAGATCCAGTGGCTCTGTTTAATGATATTCATGATGAAGAAGATAAGATGAATCTTATGAGTGAGAATGGTTTCATTTGAAATGATGATATACCTATTATACAGTAATAAATTAATCTATTTTCTAAAGAACTACTTATACACCCTCCATAGTGTAAAATTAAATTTTACATTGATATCATCCATAAGAAAAAAACTATATCTATGACTCCCAATATGATGAATATTATTGAAAAAGATGATTTGATGAAACAATTACAATATTTGTGTGATAAGGTAATTATACAACCATGTTTTTCACCACGCGGAGCCACTAGTCTTTTTGATGAAAATATGACTTTATGAAATTTCATATCAATTATAGGGAAATCAATACCATTTCTATAAATAATATGTAACCACAAACCGAAATTAATGACATGTTTTCATTCTGAGTACCATAAACTACAAGTAAACAAGAAGGATTTTAATGAATTGATATTTCGTATAAGGCATGGAAAATAAAAAAAATTGTAATGGACCCTATATTGACAAAAACATACATTTTATTGATTTTATGAAATCAAATATTCACAGATTATCTCAGTAATTAGAATTTTGGATTAATTAATGACACTATGATATAATATAAAATATATAATAATCATAAGAGTTAATTTAGAATCTTTCATAAGACTCTATGGGAAATGTATTCTTATGGAAAATATTTAAATTCTGATTAATTGCTTCAAAAAAATTCATTCGATATCTTTATTATCTATAAAGATGACCGATCAATTTATCCTGCAACAAAAAATATATTGATGGAATTTAAAACACAAATAAACATAACTGAGTAATTTAGTTTCCTTCTATGAGGTTAAATAGAATAATTTTTTAAAATTTATCCTCAATTAGCTAAATCATTATCCTTTTTTAAATGTAAATTGTTTATGTTTATATTTTTAGAGGAATGCAAATATTGTTTTGATGAATTATTTATTTTATTGGTCAATGTTCTAATATTGACATTACCTTCAAGAATGGATAAATTTTTACTATATAGTGATTAATTAAATAAGGGACTTAGATGTTCTTATATACTAAATCATATATTCATTTCCTACTGATCAGTGAAATTAATTATCCATAAATAGAATTTTCCGTCCCATGATCTTGATTTGGTAGTAAAAATATTTTCAACAAATATGTGGAGGAATTACCATTATGGGGGATGTTTTGAAATATATACATATCATAAATGTTTGAATTGATGCTTTTAATAGAATATCACTTCAGTGGAAAAGGAGGATAGTTATATCATATCAAGAACAATGATTTATCCATACACAAGAACCCGGGGAAGGAAAATTTGGTGGATGGTTTGTACAGGTAAAATGATCATGGATTTTTGAAAAAGATATGGATTCTCACTCACCCTATATTCAATTATTTGGTAATCTTGTATAAGGGAACCATTAAGGACTGGAAAACAAAATATATATTTTAAATAACTGATAATTAATCCTTCTTGGAGAAAATATTATGTTCCCATGTTCATGATATGAATACTCAAAAGAATATCCATTTTGTAAATGATGTGATATTGGTGGAATTCAACTATAAAAATGGTATATTGGAATTTGTAATATTGATATGTGTTCCATTATTGAATGTCCTAAAAAGATAGTTATTATATGAATCCCATAGATCAAAATTTTCTGTACAACCTATTATTAACAAAATGTATATAGATTTTAACAAACATTATTTGTGGGATAATATAAAATTGAAAATTTTAGTATATATATAAGATGATTGGGTTTTCAATTTGGTAAAGTCTGAGAGATGAAATCCAAAAGGATTCATTGATCCACTAACTATTATTATATGAAAATGGGATGATATTACTATGTAAATTGCACTATATTTCCAAATATATTTTTAAATAATAATCATACAAGGGTTACTGAATATTTTAATAATGAAAAAGTACAATTCATAACTATATGAGAGTATATGAATCTTGAGTGCCTCATGTTGCATTATATTTATGATGTTTCAAAAAATAATGGTGCTTGATTTTTTATTTTATGGGAAACTGATATACAATTTACATTAAAATTTTGGAGTGGTTTTTTGAAGTCTCTTCACCTAGAGACCTGATCAAGAACCATCTATCATCCTGAAACTAATGGGAATATGAACCGACTATTTATACATTACATGATATTTTGTGGTATTTATTGAATGAGTTTAAAAGTATATGAGATAATTATTTTCCATTGGTGTAATTTTAATATAATAATAACATCTATATAAATATTCAAATGGCACCATGTGCGATATTATATAGAAAAAGGTGGTGAACTCCAACTGGTTGGGATGAATGTAACAACCCTGATGACAATAGCACTGAGTCAGTTCCTTACTTAATTATGTTCGCACATATACAATGGGTTAAATACCAAAAGAATTATTAGTTTATTAGTTTTTGATATGCAGATACATATACGATTACCACTTTGCATTGGGACTAAATAATAAAATATATTAAATAACAAAATTAATTGTCATCATCCTTGAAAATTTGATCAAATGATCCATATTTAGAACTTGTGAAAATGAAACAAAATAATGGTGAGAATTTTTTTTAAGGGTTATGTACATCATATGTTGAGATACAAAAAATGAATAATCCACATAAAAAGATAATTCACTTATATCACATTCCATTTGAATTAGTGGATAATGTATAATCAATATGACAAGGTAAATAACTGAAATAACATTCAATTTAATAAATAATATGAAAAATAAATGCTTACAAAGATAATATCATTGTGAAAAATTCTTATATTACAATAAAAAATCACATAATGAAGGAAATTCTTAATTATTAGACTTCATGTCTCGAGAACATGATACCTCTACCCTCATGAAATTTCACAAGACAGTGGAATTTACAAGTAAAAATTCATTTAATTTGTGAAAAATAACTCTCCAATGAGAGATAATGATGTATCTATCTGCTATATAATTTTAGGTCCCACCTATCACTGCATGTCTAAATAAGTCCTCATATATAAAATAATTGAATTATTCCATAATGCAATGTTCCTTATCATGAAATATTTGTTTAGATTAAAGGATAGGTTTTAATCAATATTTTAAAGGTTAATAAAAAAAATTTCAATTAAAAACCATATGGTAAAATGGTATATGGTTTTGGAAAATAACATACCAATAAATAAATAATATTTATATTTAATATATATTTAATTTCCAAAAAAAATCAAAGAAATTAATTGTTTCAAGATAATGTTAACCAATAAAAAGTAAATTTATATTGTTAAATAACTTTTACCACTTGTGAATTTTAATTAAAAATCTCCTTGGATGAAATAATTTAAGATAAAAAAATTCCATGAATAAAGGATGAATCATGATGTAAAATAAATGATAGGAAAAATATACACCACATAAATGTGAATTGGTTCAAAATAACAATTATATATCAATGGAATGTAAATTTAAATGATATTCATTACCATACACTTAATTTTGATTGAACATTATTAGAAATCATGTATAGTAGTTTTAGACATACTTTTAACAAGTACTAGAAATATATTAATATCCATTCTATCAAATATATTCCTTTTATAACATATTATTACTTATTCATTAATAATGATTCGTTATTTTTATTGGTTTATATAACAATTTCCTTGTTTTTTTATGATTTATTTCTCAGGAAAAAACTACTTCATGAACATATAATATAGGTATATCATATCTAGAATAATAATGGTGGCATAATTATAGTATTTTTAAATAAATTTTTCTTTTATAACTAATCATTAAGGATGGTTATTGAAAATAAATTATGTTACGATCATGTAGACGGTACATCATACAAACGCATTAAAAACATTTACATTTTTCAATGATAATTATTGAACGAAGATAATAAATATTTTATCTCTATCTAATAATTATTATACAATATATTCCATATTATGTACTCATATATATGACCCATGTTCATTGTTCCTGAATATATAGTCATGTATCTTCCTTATAGTGGTAGTCTACATGTACAAGAATGATATTATCTTCTTTACATGAGTGAAAATTAAAGATAAAATTGATATATTTATATTTATAAATTATAATTATATTATAAATATCATAATTATTTAATTTTATTATATATAATCATTATTTTTATCTTTTTTACCATCCATATGAAGTGATAGTAAAAGATGAATCACATCGCTTTGTGTTGTTGTAGTTTGTCATACACCAAAGTGATGTTATAAAATCACCTATGGAATTGAATGAAAAATATATTTATTCTAAAATTGGATATAGAGGTATAAATATGTTATAAATAAATTATATATACTTTATATCCATCATAATAACTAAACATGAGGGGTTTATGTGGAAAAAAATTATATATGTTCCTAAGGAATTAGTTCTCCATATAAGTGAATTATGATTTCATAACTCATTTTATAGAAGTGGAGATTGTGGTAGGACATTATCTTATTATAAAAATAATATTACATTTCAAATAATTAGGTTATTATATCATCATGGTTTAAAAATAATTGAATTTTTTGGACTAAGAAATAAGGTAAATATGCTCATTAAAGAACAATACATCTTCATTTAGATATCATTAATAGTTTTTCCCTAAATCCTCCATATAATAAATTTATGACAAAAGTAAATCTTATATGATTATGGGTGGGGAGTTGAGAGGTTTTTTTGGAAGGTATTTTTGGAACCAAATAGTTTTCATGGTGTGAAGAAAATAACAAAGTTAGTATCCTTTTATAGTCGAGGAGGAGTGAAATTTCTGTAAATACCCAAATGTATTCACTATTAGGTGGCCAAAATTACCTCAAGTCAATATGTAATTGATAATTAGTGTATTATTTATATTTTTTTTATCCACACCTCCAGGACACAATAAAATACATGTTTGACACATTTTTTCCTTAACATATTAGATTCATTATTTTTATCATTTTAGTTTCCCATTTTTGTAAATAAACATATGAAATAATGTAATTTATCTATTAATAAATAAATAAAACAATCCATATTATTTATTTTAAACCAATTTGTTATAAATAAATTATAAAATAGAAATATATACTTTATTGGATGTTAATTTTAACATAAGATCGTGCAACACACGAAAACACATCTTTAACCTTAACCACACAAACAAGGTTTATATTATTTATCAGTAAATATTGAAATTATAAAAAAATAGGTCCATTATGGGAATATATATTATATTTATTATCATTAATAAAAAATCAAATAATACATGTTTTTTATTAATTTCTAAACATTTAATAAAATATAATTTTTCATAAAATAACATCAATTAAATTTACATATTATACATTTAAATTAAATTTAAAAATATCTTGGAAATGATGGAATTACAATATATTATTTTCACACATATATATCATGATATCTTACTCTAAAAATATAATGGAACATAATAATTCATTCATTTTCAATCAATTTTAAAAAAATAGTATTATTTATTCTATTTTATTATTAAGGGATAATTACTATATTCAAAATTATTATGCGATTAAAGTAATTACATATTCGAAAAAAATCATAATGGTGAATAATAATAATTTATATTTGAATATAATTTTTATAACTAAACATAATAATATTTTCATATCTTAATGATTTATAAATATTATATGTATGGAGAGACCCTTTTGTCCTTTTCATTACTTAACGTTTCATATATGTCAATTTCATGGAAACATGTCCCATAAAACCACACAAATATATCATAAGAACATCATGGGCTAAATGTTTTCATAAAATGGGTTTTGTAAAATTTTCAGGACATTGAAACCATTATATTCTTTATATAACCCCTCGACAACCCAATTTTTACCTTAATGGTGGTAATTAATTTTTATCGTTTTCAATAATCTATTTTGTAAAAAATTATGTTGACCAAATTATAAATTTTAAATAACAATGATTCAAAATATTTAATTCAGTTTTCAAAATTAAATAATTATAATTAAATTTTTTAATTTATAATTAATTCAAGTGATGCAATGATAAAGTGGGGTTTTTAAGAGAAAATATTCAAAATATTACAATGTATTTACATGAAAATTACATATTAAATTTACTCCGATTACATCAATTGTAAAATTTTCTATAAAATTTATTTATTATTACTCTAATACCAATTCAAAATGTAACATAAGAAAATTATTTCTTTGCTCAAAAATTCCATAATAAATTAAAATTTTGTATTTTTTAGTAGACATCATAAAATATAACATTTATTATAAGACCCAAATATAATCTCTATGATAATTTTTTATGATTATTTTTAAAATGAATATTATTTTGTATAATAAATTTTCAAAAATGGTAATAATAATTTTAAATTATGTGGGTAAAGAACGGAAAAACTATTCATTGTTTAAACATAGTGTTTCGTGCATTTTATGATATTATTGAGATTAAATTTATTCTAAAAGTTATATATTGTAATGTATTGGGTTATTAAATTCTTACCACATCATAAAAAATGATTCCTTACGATTTTAACATGAGCTCAGTAATCAAGTGTTTTACATTTGGAAATAAATGTTTTAAAAAAACCAACATAAAAAATGCGTTAATATGATATCCTCTTAATTAGAGAGAAATGAAAGTACAATTTCCTTTGGAATGGTCCCATAACTAGGGTTATAAGTAAGATAACATAGACTAGAAAAAAAATAAAACATAATAAAAATTTCTATGTATTAATGGGGATTGATATAGTTCATTGATCACCAGAAAGTGGGTGATCTAGAAAATGTTAACAACCAAAAAATTACAAATAAAATATGTGTGAAAAAGTTCATTATTATACTCAAAATAGTCAAAATGAGAAAAAATATTGTTTAAAGTTCCATTTCCTATATTTGAGTAATTAGATATCTCTATAAGTATATAAGGAATAATAATTAATTAATATATTTTTATTTTATAAGAATGAATTATTCCTTTGGATGTTCATTGATAAATTTCCAATTCATCATTTACTCCAAAAAATTATTAATAAAAATTATTTTTTAATTCATAGATCAATAAAATTTAATTTTAACAGACCTCAGTATCCTAAATAGAATGATTAGTCATTCCTTCTATCTTTATATATTATTATGAAAAAATGGTTATAAAAAGATGTCCAATATGTATTAATCTCCATATATCCTATATAATACCAATATGACAGTGTAATGGTATTTTCATTGTCTAAAAAACATTTTTATTCATTTTCCTTCAATCTAAATAACTTTATATACAATACAGTTTGTCGCTCACCATACAAATATTTCTCAAAAAATGTATCCTTAATAGCCTTCCAGTATATGAGATCTATGTCCTCTTCCTCCCTGGTAGTTTAGACAAAAAGAAACCATTTATTATCATTTCCATTGAGAAAATACACTAAAAGTGTAAACATATCATTTTCGCCACATCCCAACACTATAAATATCTTTTCCATAGACATAATTCATTCCTCAACTACTATTCGCTAATTCCCCCCACCAAATTTTGGGGGATTCTATCATATAATGTGATCTTACTTAGGTTAATATTAGTACAAGATATGTTTATCTATAAAATAAATGTTACTTTACATCAACTAGTTAAGATTATTTATTTAGAAAATTTTTTCTCTACTCTAATACGAGCTATATTGGATTTCCCTATATGGAATGCTTTATATTGGAATCATGTATAGATACTCTTCAACAATCCATATTAAATTTCTAAATAATGTAATATAATTTATTAGATAATAAAATTATAAACATTGTATCAAATTTATAATTACTAATATTGTATAAAACATAGAATTTTTTATGAAAAAATTCATTGTTTTCCTCAAAATTTTAAACTGTGTTCATTTAGAAATATTTTTAGTATCAAGTAATTCATAATGGTTTGTCAATAAAATGTAACATATCCTAAGTATATCTCCTAGGGTTGTCAAACTAAGTTCATATTAAGGGTTATTGTTATTTAGAATGTAATTCTTGATTAAAGACTTGGAAGACTATTTTGGAGTTATTACCTCTGGGTACCCCATTGCTATAACCATTACGACTTGTAGTGTACAGATAAATATGTATTTCTAAAAAAACAACATAATCACTAGCTTACCAAAAAATTATTATTTTCTTCAATACATATTCATTAATTCAATATTAGTGTCATGTTAACTAATATATGTTTTTATAATTTATTTCCCATGGTTTATAATAAAAATCCACTGATACCAACTATAATGACCAGACCCGATAATCTCAGACTTGGTGCTTACGTTATTAAATTTTCATTGATTAAATGGGTTGAATCTTGATGGATGGATAATTATAGTAGTATTGGAGAACTATATAAATAAATGATACCCATTTTAAATATGGAGTATAAAAATAAACATTTTATATGACAAAATAAAATTCTCAACATCTTTGAAAACACATATTTATTATTAATCATCCTAACCTGGGAAAAGGAATGAAAATAATGGTTATATCAAATTACTGGTAAAAATTATGGAAAATGGAAAATATCATGAATAAATAAGTACAATAAACATGGAATGGTATGAAATTGAGAAAAAATTTCATATAAATACTGGGAAATTAAAAATCAATATGGAAAAGTAAATAATTTATATCACATATCATATAATAAATAAATAGAAAATGAAATGCATCCATATATAATATCGTAGTGAAACTCCCTATGAAAAAAAATAAATGATATCTTAATAAATTAAATACTTAATTATTGTATTTGATGTTTCTGACACATGATACCTCTATATTAAATAAATTTCTTAAGACGGTTTAAACTACAGGTAAAAACATGTTTAATTTGGTTAATTGATTTGTCTCAACAGTCCTACTGATGCACTAAGGGTTTATATAATTTCATGAAAATCATATCATTGTATGTAAAAATTATTCTTATAATATAAAATAATTAGTTTAATTCATGAATCTATATTTATTATCAAAAAATATATCTGTATTTAGTAAATGATACACAATTATCAATATTTCATGAGTTGATAAAATACCATTTAAAGTAAACACAATATGTTAAAATAGGCTAAGGATTATGAAATAATCATATCCATTTTTCAAAAATAATTATTTTTTAGATAAATTAAATTTCCAATTGTAAATTAATATCATAATATTTTTCATGACACTGTTTATAGTAAAAAAATACATTTTTCAATAACATTTTAAAATAGTATAAATTTCAATTTAAATTCTCATGGATAAAATAATTCATGATGAAACAAATGATTCCATTAAATATGAATTAATCAATATATAACATGACAAAGGGTCTTTATATACAACACATAAATGTTAATTGGTGCATAATAACAATTTAGTCTCAATGGAAAGTCAATTGAGATGAAATTACATATCATATACTTCCTTTAGGATGAACATTGTTTCAGCTACCATATAGTGGTTTTAAATATTTAATTAAAATTTTAAAAAATATATTTATATTTTTACTATAATATATTATCCTTTTGTAATACCTTATTAACTATTAATTAAGAATCATTCATTATTTTCATTGTTTCCGGTGTTAATTTCTATATTTTTGATTGTGTGTTTCATTACAATAGTCTTAATTCATTAATATTATATAGTTATATAATCTCAAAATATTAATAATGACATAATTGTCATGTTTTTAAATATATTTTACTTTTAAAACCAATTAGGAGTGATGGTTATGAAAAATGAGGTTTGATACAATCATGGAGATGGTAGGTCGTGTGTACGCATGAGTAATGTTTCCATTTTTCAATGATCATTACAGAATAATAGTATGTAAATTTTTACCTTTCTATAATTATAATTATATATTATATACCATATTATAAATTTATATATATCATCCATGTGTTATGGTGATGAAAATACAATCACATATCATTACGAAGGTTGTAATCCACTTGTACACCAATGATGTTATTGTCTCTACTGGAGTGAAACCGAATTAAATAAAATGATATATATTATATTAAAAAATGAAGAATATGTTATGAATATCATAATTATTTAATTTTTTTCACATATATTGATTATATTTATCTTTATCAACTATTATGTGAAGAGTTATTGAAAGGAGAACCACATCACTTCATGAGGTGGTAGTCCATCGTACACACAAGTGACATTATCATATGTCTTATTGTAACATCCCAAGTAAGTAATGAATAATAGATATTTTTATCTATGTCTTTTAATGATTAAGATAGTGTTATAGAGGCTTAAAATGAATACAATCTTATGCATGAAATACACTAATATTCTTAAAAGATTGTTTGAGTGCCTTTTGATGGAAAACCATTTTTGAATATTTATTTTGACAATTTTATAAACTATGTTTGTCAAAATAAACTTATTCTTTATGATTGGGACATCAAAATTTACTTTGTGTGAATTTTTGGTATTTTTCTGACAATGTTCATTTTTAATGAATAGTGAAAAATACTGCATTTTACATCAAAACTACTTTTTAATCTAATTTATTTATATGATTAGATTATCTTTTGAATTGGTCTTAATGTGTAATATGAATATATTTTTACCATTTAATCCAATGGTTATCATTGGAATCAATTTCACTTTGAAATTGGACTTAAACTACTGTCAATCTTTTGATACTTATTGTTTTGTAAAAACACGCTATTTGCTCTGGCAACAGGAATTAATTATTATATTAATTAATGTGACTTATATGATTTTAGTTTTGTAAAATAGACTTCATTTTTGAATTTGGAATATCAAATATAGCTTAGGGTGAATTTTTGGTAATTTTCTGAAAAACATCAATTTTTGATGAATAGTGAAACCACTAAGTGGTAATCAAGCAAACTGATTTTTCAGTTAAGTGAATGTTTACCACTATTGTGTATTGAATTTTGAAAATCCTACATACATGGTTGTCATTAAGAAGTAAAATGTGGTTCATTGAGATTAAAATATTTTTTTTGGTAAATAGTAACTTATTAAGTTTTTAACCGCGATTAGTGGTAATTAGTGTAGTTTAAGATATAATTAATGCTTTAATAATATGAAATGACCTAGACACATGTCCTACCCTTATTGGTTGTGTCATGGCCGACCCAGACAATCCATGGGTCAACTTGGGGACCCCATGGATCCACTTTTGTTGGGAGATGACATAAATTACTTTTTATTTAATGTTAAAGTGAATATGACACAAACATAATATGTTTAACGAAAACAATTTTTAAGTGGGGTTATACAAGTCAAAATTTTTATTATAAATAGTCATTGGAAAGATAAAAAGATTTCCTATATCATAGTATTTTTTTTATAATTTTTAGAAATTAAATAAATTAAATTATTTATGACATAATAATGATGCAGCAATGACATCATTAATGGACGATTTAAATAAAATGGAAAGATAATGAAAAATATAAAACCTACACATGGAAAAAACAAATTGGATGAGTGGATTTAGATCCCTTATCACCTTATCCACGAATTATATCAATGTGGGTCCTTTTGAAACCGAAACACATTTTCAAATAAATTAGTATTTCTTTACTTTCCAAAAGTGCCCCTCCTCCCCTCTTATAAAAGGCCCCCAACTCTACCTCATTTCACACAATCCTCAAGCTTTTGGCTCGGACAAACCCTGCCCATTTACTCTCTCCACATCCTTCTCCTCATCCTAGAGGATTCCCTTTGGGCTTAATCCTTTCAAAGGAATCCTTTAGGCTCAAATCAAAAGGAGTTACACATTCGAAGGTAATTCATTCTCTCATGTTCATTTGATTTATTTTGTATCTCCAACCCCCTAAACTCTTTTTATTTACTTCTTTTGTAACAACACCAGTATCTTCAATATACTAGGATGTTGTTATAAGAATTATTTGAGCTACACTCTCACACAACTACATCAAATGGTTAAGGAACATATGGATTCCGTGGATGGCGAAATTCTGCCTCCCGAAACGATGATTGTTCAATACTCATTTAACACCTTTAAAGGTGGCCATTATGATGTCACTATTTTTATATATGATATATAATATGCTTATGTTTTCCTTAAGCTTCTGTTTTTTTCATTTTGGGCATACCTTTATGGTTTCCATTATGGGTAAACACGATATCTTCATTTTAGGAAGTGCGGACTACCGCCTCCTGAAAGTGATTTAATTCGTTAATACCATATGTGGGATGTGTAAAGGATAAAGTTAATGATATTATATATGTTATTATACTGGAATTATAATATACTTTTATATCATTATGATTCCATTCTAGAAAATATTAAATAGAAATGGAAGTAGCGTTCATGCGTACGTACGGCTTACCGTCTCCATGAACGGTGCATTTCATTTCTTACCTCTAAATGATTATCTAATATTATAAATGCATGTATGTACTGGATATATAACATATATTATATATGCATCATGAATACTATTCTGGATATAATGAACCTTTGACCAAATTAACAATATGTAAGTATAAGAAGTCTATTTTTGACTTAAGAACCAAATACCGACAAAATGAACATTATTAACTTAAATGAGTACATGATGTTCATAACATGGTATAAAAGGAATAATGAACTTGAAAAAGGTTCATAAGCAAGTAGAGATTAACTCAAGTTTATTATTCCGGACATTAAAGAACGGTCGGGTCAAGTCGGATACGAGGTATGGGACTTCGTCTCAATCTCCTTTCATTGAGGCATATTTTATTTTATACACAACTTTCTTTTATACGGTGTATAAACCCCTTTGACTTTTAAGTTTATTCAAAAGGAATATTTTTTATACGAAGTGTTTACTAAACGACAAAAGGGAATGTTTTTGCCGTACGTATGCGGCGACAACGACTTCTCCGACGTCATGACCGTTATTTGAGTTTCGTCTTCCTCTACAAGCCATTCCTTCTTTTTAAAAGAAAAATAAATATCATGTTTTACTTTTCTTTTATTTTGGTATTGAAAATGGTTTTCATAATATTTTTATATCAATGTGTGGTATTGATATCTTGTGATTGAATGGTAGAAATTTTATGTTTCCTTTATGCATGTTTTATGTGATACGATTATGTTGAGGTTCTTGGGCATTATTATGAAGAACGGGTGGTTCCGTGATAAACTAAGGGTGGGTGAGCCCGTTATAGCTCTCCAATGCACTGGGTAATGCGAAGGAGTGAAATGTTAAGGTTTCTCTGAAGAGATTTTAGGGAATATACTGTGATGGGTATTCGAAACGTAACCAAGAGGGTTACTCCCTACGTAAGAATGTTATGAATGCCTCATGTTACCTTTATGTCTTATGATTTCTATGATTTATTCATGATTTTATGAGGTTTGTTAAAGTGCCTATGTTTTATGGGTAAAGTATGATTTCATTCTTATGTATATATGAACTCATGTTTCCTTTCCATGTTTTTAACCCATACTGAGTTTTATGCTCATTCCAAGTTTTTGAAATGTTTTTCACAGGTCAAGGGAAGGGTACATGATAAGATGATAGAGTCAAGGATGTGTCAAGAAATAATCCATGTTTTATTTTAAATATGTTTCCATTGATGCGAATGAAGAATACTATCTTTATGTAACCACTTTGTTTATATGTGGATTGTAATGCAAGTTTTATGATCTAATTCTCTAAAACTCTAATCCCGAAAAGATCCTCAATGTGTAATCTTGTAATAACTCAAGATTAAGTAAGGTTTAAGGCTGTGGCCTTATAGTTGGTATCAGAGGTCGGTTTAGATAAATTTAGGAGTTAGAATTATATTAAATGATTATCCAATTTTTTTGAAATGATATAGCATTTAAAGATTACCATGTAGCTTCATCTAAGAAATGTTTGTTCAGAATGGTTTTCCGCAGAGGAAACAGGGAAGTAGTGCTAGGAAGGCATACAGAAGGAAATAACCTTCCGAATCAACATCCTGAGATGGTAAGAATTGGAACTGAACTGTTTGTTGCAGTGATGGCACAGTTGACTCAGGCTATAAATGGTGGTGGTATCCATGCACGAGATCAGCCAGAACAACCGCAGAGGAACATGTCAGTGGTGGAACATTTCATGAGGCAACATCCCCCATCATTCAGAGGATCATCTGACCCTGTGCTAGCTGAAGGGTGGATTAAAGCACTGGAGAAGATTTTTGATGTCATGGGGTGTTCATACAATCAAAAGGTTAGTCTTTCTATTTATCGTTTGGAGGGTGAAGCAGATTAGTGGTGGTCGATGGTTAAAAATATCAGGGACGCTGATGAGCTTGATGCTCTCGACTGGGATGAATTAAAAGGTATGTTTCTTGAGAAGTATTTTCCTAAGGCTGTTTGACTTAGGATGGAAAAACAATTCTTGGAATTGAGGCAAGAGGAAGACTCAGTGGCTGCCTATGAAGAAAGGTTCACTCGATTGGCAAGGTATGCTCCGAACTTCATCCGAGATCATGATAGTAAAATCAATCATTTTTACTCAGTATTAAAGCCAAAATATCGAAGGGCATTGGCTTCTCGTGAGTTTAAAAGTTATGAAAAGCTTGTTCGATGTGCTGAGAAGGTGGAAATGGAGTTTGCCGATGACCGAGTTATCTATAACAACCAGCAGAAGAAGAGACCGAGGTGGTAGGAGAAAGGTAAGAATTCTTCAAAAAAGTCTGATGGTAAGAAAACTAAGTTTCCAGTTTGTGATAAATGTGGAAAAAGGCATGCTGGGGAATGTCTACTGAATTCTGGAAAGTGCTATCGATGTGGTAAGATGGGACATAAGGCTCGTGATTGCACTGAAAAAGATCAAGCTGAAGGTAAGAACAAATTTGATTTACAGTTAGTGAAGTGTTGTAAGTGCAATGAGATGGTTCACTATGCAAACGAGTGTCCGGCAAAGAGCTTGAGTGATGGGAAGCAGTTAGACTACAAGCAGAAAGGGGTGGTGAAATCCTTTGCAACTACTTCAGCAGATGTCGGGCCATCAAATGAAGTTGTATCAGTTACTTTGTTTGATTTTTCAGATTATGCCAGTGTGTTGTTTGATTCGGGGTCTACACATTCTTTCATCTCTGAATCCTTTTCTAGTAAAATGGGAATACCATCTCAAGAAATGACTCCTGAAATTTTGGTAAAAACACCTGGGGGAAGTGTCGAGGCAAAAAGAATTTATAAGAATCTTCTTATCCTTATCTGTGGAAAGAACCTACTTGCAAACCTTATTGTTCTACTTCTAGTAGAGTTTGATGTTATCCTGGGTATGGATTGGATCTCTATTTACCATGCTAAGATTGACTGTAGAGCTAAAGAAGTTTCTTTTCAGAAAGACTTTCAGTTTGTTTAAAAGAATGAACGCTTACTTTTGATAACATATCAAGAGGCCGAGAAACTTGTAAAAGATGGAAATGAATGTTACCTTGCACACATCGTTGAAAATAAAGGAACTGTTCAGATTAATGATGTGCTAGTGGTAAATGAGTATCCTGATGTTTTTCCTGATGAGTTTCCTGGAATAATACCAGATCGGGAAGTTGAGTTTACTGTTGACTTAGTTCCTGATGCTAAGCCAATTTCAAAACCCCCTTATCGAATGGCACAAATTGAACTTTTAGAGCTGAAGGAGAAATTGCAAGATTTATTAGAGAAAGGTTTCATTAGACCTAGCACATCACCATGGGGTGCTCCTGTTTTATTTGTTAAAAAGAAAGATGGTTCTATGAGACTTTGCATTGATTATAGAGCCTTGAATAATATCCTTGTTAAGAACAAATATCCTTTGCCTCATATCGATGATTTGTTTGATCAGCTCCAGGGAGCTCGGTTTTTTTCAAAGATTGACTTGAGATCGGGGTACCATCAGCTGAAGGTAAAGGAGGCAGATATTCCGAAGACCGCGTTCCGTACGAGATATGGCCATTATGAATTTGTAGTAATGCCTTTTGGGCTAACCAATGCACCTGCTGTATTCATGGACTTAATGAATAGAATTTTCCATGAGTTCATGGATAAGTTTGTGGTGGTTTTCATTGATGATATTTTGGTGTTTTCTAAAAGTAAAGAAGAGCAAGAAAGACATTTAAGGGTTATCTTGCAAACCTTAAAAGAAAATAAACTGTATGGGAAATTCATCATGTGTGAGTTTTGGTTGCAACAAATTTCTTTCCTTGGTCACATTGTTTCTAAAGATGGAATAATTGTTGATCCTGCAAAAACAAAAGTTGTGGAAGAATGGCCAAGACCAACAAATGTAACCGAGATTCATAGCTTCCTTTGTTTGGAGGGCTGTTACCGAAGGTTTGTTAGAAATTTTTCACGGTTATCTTGTCCAATAAACTAAGCTAACTCGGAAGGGTGTTATGTTTATCTGGACAAAAGAATGTGATGATTGTTTTCAGGAATTAAAAAGAAGATTTGTGAATGCTCTAGTTTTGGCAGTACCTTCCAGGAATGGTGAGTTTGTTATATACAGTGATGCTTCTTTGAAAGGACTTGGTTGCGTCCTAATGTAGGATGATCAGGTAATTGCTTATGCTTCAAGACAGTTGAAAACTCATGAGGTAAATTACCCTACACATGATTTGGAATTAGCTGCTGTTGTTTTTGCTTTAAAAATTTGGAGGCATCATTTGTATGGAGTAAAGTGTGAAATATATACTGATCACAAATGTTTAAAGTATATATTCACTCAGAATGAAGTGAACATGAGACAAAGGAGATTGCTAGAATTAATAATGGACTATGATTGTACAATTCATTACCATCCGGGAAAAGCAAATAAAGTGGCTGATGCTTTGAGTCAAAAAAGTAATGCTTCATTAACAATGTTGCGTTTGGAACGTGATCCTTTGGTTAAGGATTTGATGAACTTTGGCATAGAAGTTGTTGGTGCAGGAAGTTCTTCTGTTTTGTTTTAGGTATCAGTGAGATCATCTCTATCAGATAGAATCAAGCAAGCATAGAAGCAAGACAGTGAGTTGCAGAAAAAGGTAGAGCTGGTTCAGAAAGGTAAGTTGCATGAATTAAACATTGATAATGATTGTGTTTTGAGATTTGGGAAGAGATTGTGTGTGCCTTGTGATTCACAGTTGAAGAGAGAGTTGTTATGTGAAGCTCATAGTTCTCCGTTTTCTGTTCATCCGGGCAGTACTAAGATGTATAGAGATCTGCGGGAGTATTACTGGTGGGATGGAATGAAAAGAGACATTGCTGATTTTACTGTGAAGTGTTTGACATGTCAACAGGTTAAAGCAGAGCGGCAGTTACCGAAAGGGATGCTTCAGCCTTTACCAGTGCCAGGGTGGAAATGGGAGAATATATCCATGGACTTTGTTGTTGGATTACCGAATACATCTCGAGGTAATAATGCAATCTGGGTTATTGTTGATCGCTTGACCAAGTCTGCTCATTTCCTTGCTATACGAGATACTTTCTCTCTTGATCAACTTTCCCGTTTGTATCTTAAAGAAATAGTCAGGTTACTTGGAGTTCCTCTCTCCATTGTATCGGATCATGATCCCAGGTTTACTTATAACTTTTGGAAAGGCCTTCAGAAGTCGTTGGGTACTGAATTAAATTTTAGTACAGCTTTTCATCCTCAATCAGATGGGCAGTCAGAACGAACAATCCAGACATTAGAGGATATGCTATGAGCTTGTTCAATGGATTATCAGGGAAGTTGGGACCAACATCTTTCTTTGGTTGAGTTTTCATATAATAACAGATTTCATTCCAGTATACAGATGGCACCATTTTAGGCATTATATGGGAAGCGGTGTCGAACACCAGCTTTCTAGGATAAAGTGGGTGAAAGGAAGTTGGTGGGACGAGAATTCTTAGAAGAGATGGCAGAAAAAGTTCAGCTGATTCAGAAACACATGAGAACAGCTCAGAGCAGGCAGAAGAGTTATGCGGATAACCGGAGGAAGGATCTATCTTTCGAGGTAGGTGATCATGTTTTTCTCAAGGTTTCTCCGTGGAAAAGTGTGATCAGATTTGGTAAGAAAGGAAAGTTGAGTCCAAGGTTCGTTGGACCATACGATATTCTGGAGAAAGTTGGATCAGTTGCATACCGAGTGGCTTTACCTCCGAGTTTATCTCAGGTACACAATGTTTTTCACGTTTCGATGTTGAGAAAGTTTATGCCAGATCCATCTCATGTTTTGAGTCCAGAGGTAGTTCAGCTGGAAGAGAACTTATCTTATGAGGAACAACCGGTCCAGATTCTTGACCACAGGGAGAAAGTGTTATGGAATAAAGTGATTCACCAGGTAAAGGTTTTGTGGAAAAACCACATGATTGAAGAGGCAACATGGAAATCTGAAAATGCAATGAGGGATAAGTACCCCCATTTATTCGATAAGTAAATAAATTGCGGGGACGCAATTTTCTAAAGGGGGGAAGGATGTAATATCCCAAGTAAGTAATGAATAATAGATATTTTTATCTATGTCTTCTAATGATTAAGATAATGTTATAGAGGCTTAAAATGAATACAATCTTATGCATGAAATACACTAATATTCTTAAAAGATTGTTTTAGTGCCTTTTGATGGCAAACCATTTTTGAATATTTATTTTGACAATTTTATAAACTATGATTGTCAAAATAAACTTATTCTTTATGATTGGCACATAAAAATTTACTTTGTGTGAATTTTTGTTATTTTTCTGACAATGTTCATTTTTTAATGAATAGGGAAAAATACTGCATTTTACATCAAAACTGCTTTTTATTCTAATTTATTTATATGATTAGATTATCATTTGAATTGGTCTTATTGTGTAATATGAATATATTTTTTCCATTTAATCCAATGGTCGTCATTGGAATCAATTTCACTTTGAAATTGGACTTAAACTAGTGTCAATCTTTTGATACTTATTGTTTTGTAAAAACACACTATTTGCTCTGGCAGCAGGAATTAATTATTAAATTAATTAATGTGACTTATATGATTTTAATTTTGTAAAATAGACTTCATTTTTGAATTATGAATATCAAATATAGCTTAGGGTGAATTTTTGGTAATTTTCTGAAAAACTTCAATTTTTGATGAATAGTGAAACCACTAAGTGGTAATCAAGCAAACTGATTTTTCAGTTAAGTGAATGTTTACCACTAATGTGTATTGAATTTTGAAAATCCGACATACGTGGTTGTCATTAAGAAGTAAAATGTGGTCCATTGAGATTAAAATATTTTTTTGGTGAATAGTAACTTATTAAGTTTTTAATCGCGATTAGTGGTAATTAGTGTAGTTTAAGATATAAATAATGCTTTAATAATATGAAATGACCTAGACACATGTCCTACCCTTATTTTTTGTGTCATGGCCGACCAAGTCAAGCCATGGGTCAACTTGGGGACCCCATGGATCCACTTTTGTTGGGAGATGACATAAATTACTTTTTATTTAATGTTAAAGTAAATATGACACAAACATAATATGTTTAAAAAAAACAATTTTTAAGTGGGGTTATACAAGTCCAAATTTTGATTATAAATAGTCATTGGAACGATAAAAAGATTTCCTATATCATAGTATTTTTTTTATAATTTTTAGACATTGAATAAATTAAATTATTTATGACATAATAATGATGCAGCAATGACATCATTAATGGACGATTTAAATAAAATGGAAATATAATGAAAACTCTAAAACCTACACATGGAAAAAACCAATTGGATGAGTGTATTTCGAACCCTTATCACCTTATAAACGATATATATCGATGTGGGACCTTTTGAAACCGAAACACATTTTCAAATAAAGTAGTATTTCATTACTTTCCAAAAGTGCCCCTACTCTCCTCTTATAAAAGGCCCCCAACTCTACCTAATTTCACAAAATTCTCAAGCCTTTGGCTTGGCAAAAACCTGACCATTTACTCTCTCCACATCCCTCTCCTCATCCTAGAGTATTACCTTTGGGCAGAATCCTTTCAAAGGAAGCCTTTAGGCTCAAATCAAAAGGAGTTACACTTTCAAAGGTAATTCATTCTCTCATGTTCATTTGTATTATTTTTCTTCTCCAACCCCCTAAACTCTTTTTATTTACTTCTTTTGTAACAACACCAGTATCTTAAATATACTAGGATGTTGTTATAAGATTTATTTGAGCTACACTGTCACACAACTACATCTAATAGTTAAGGAACATACAGTTTCCGTGGATGGCGAAATTCTGCCTCCCGAAACGATGATTGTTCAATACTCATTTAACACCTTAAAAGGTGGCCATTATGATGTCACTATTTTTATATATGATATATAATATGATTATGTTTTCCTTAAGCTTCTGTGTTTTTCATTTTGGGCATACCTTTATGGTTTCCATTATAGGTAAACACGATATCTTCATTTTAGGAAGTGCGGACTACCGCCCCCTGAAAGTGATTTGATTCGTTAATACCATATGTGGGATGTGTAAAGGATAAAGTTAATGATATTATATATGTTATTATACTGGAATTATAATATACTTTTATATCATTATGATTCCATTCTAGAAAATATTAAATAGAAATGGAAGTAGCGTTCATGCGTACGTACGGCTTACCGTCTCCATGAACGGTGCATTTCATTTCTTACCTCTAAATGATTATGTAATATTATAAATGCATGTATGTACTGGATATATATGACATATATGACATATACATCATGATTACTATTCTGGATATAATGAACCTTTGACCAAATTAACAATATGTAAGTATAAGAAGTCTATTTTTGACTTAAGAACCAAATACCGACAAAATGAACATTATTAACTTAAATGAGTACATGATGTTCATAACATGGTATAAAAGGAATAATGAACTTGAAAAAGGTTCATAAGAAAGTAGATATTAACTCAAGTTTATTATTCAGGACATTAAATAACGGTCGGGTCAATTCGGATACGAGGTATGGGACTTCGTCTCAATCTCCTTTAATTGAGGCATATTTTATTTTATACACAACTTTCTTTTATACGGTGTATAAACCCCTTTGACTTTTACGTTTATTCAAAAGGAATATTTTTTATACGAAGCGTTTACTAAACGACAAAAGGGAATGTTTTTGTCGTACGTATGCGGCGACAACGACTTCTCCGCCGTCATTACCGTTATTTGAGTTTCGGCTTCCTCTACAAGCCATTCCTTCTTTTTAAAAGAAAAATAAATACCATGTTTTACTTTTCTTTTATTTTGGTATTGAAAATGGTTTTCATAATATTTTTATATCAATGTGTGGTATTGATATCTTGTGATTGAATGGTGGAAATTTTATGTTTCCTTTATGCATGTTTTATGTGATACGATTATGTTGAGGTTCTTGGGCATTATTATGAAGAACGGGTGGTTCCGTGATAAACTAAGGGCGGGTGAGCCCGTTATAGCTCTCCAATGCATTGGGTAACGCGAAGGAGTGAACCGTTAAGGTTTCTCCGAAGAGATTTTAGGGAATATACTGTGATGGGTATTCCAAACGTAACCAAGAGTGTTACTCCCTACGTAAGAATGTTATGAATGCCTCAAGTTACCTTTATGTCTTAGGATTTCTATGATTTATTCATGATTTTATGAGGTTTGTTAAAGTGCCTATGTTTTATGGGTAAAGTATGATTTCATTATTATGTATAGATGAACTCATGTTTCCATTCCATGTTTTTAACCCATACTGAGTTTTATGCTCATCCCAAGTTTTTGAAATGTTTTTCACAGGTTAAGGGAAGGGTACATGATTAGATGATAGAGTCAAGGATGTGTCAAGAAATAATCCATGTTTTATATTAAATATGTTTCCATTGATGGGAATGAAGAATACTATCTTTATGTAACCACTTTGTTTATATGTGGATTTTAATGCAAGTTTTATGATCTAATTCTCTAAAACTCTAAACTTGAAAAGATCCTCAATGTGTAATCTTGTAACAACTCAAGATTAAGTAAGGTTTAAGGCTGGGGCCTTATACTTATATAATAAAAGGTAAATATATATACATATATAAATATATATAATATAATAACATAAAAAAATATATATGTTATAAATATCTTACATATTGTTTATTTCAATCATCATACCATACCATGAGAGTTGGAAATTGAAAAATGATAGACAATAATTCGTGAGGTGGTAGTCCTCCGTATACACAAACAATGATTTCATGAACCATTTTTTTAAGTGGATATTGTTTTAGTTCATGAAACAATTATAATAAAATCTCAATATATGTATGATATTGTGGTTATTATTTCTTCATGTTTTAATAATAATTTAATGTGGTTTTACATAAAATAAAATAATCACGCTTGTTAAAGAAGATTACATATTCTTTAGGTATCCTATATAGGATTCCATTAAATACAACCTAGAATGGTTTTATGAAAAACGAAATGTATTATAATATGAGGTAGTTAACATTGGAAGTGTTTTGGGAAATTATTGGTTGAACCAAAGTGGTTTTCTTGTGTGTAGAATAGATATGTGTGAGTGCCCAGTTATAGTAGAGGAGGAGTGGCATTTTTGTAAATACACAAAAGTGTTCACTATTGGGAGGTTAATATTACCTCAAGTGTATCAAAAATTGGTTATTAATTAGTTTTATAGAGTATATGTTCTATAATAAAAACTCCCCCACACAATATAACACATGATATAAACATGTTTTTCCATAACATATATGATTATTTATTTTTACATTATTTGTTTTTCACTATAGTAACTAGTCTTTTTAACCTATGTAATTTATACATTGAGACTAAATTAATATCATATATATTATTAAATTTATAACCATTGATTATATATAATTTATAAAATATAAATCCTATTTTTTTAAATGAATTTTAACACATGTTCATATAGCACACAAAAACACTTCTTTAACCTTATCTGCACGAACAAAATTTTCACTATTTAGCGATCAATATAGTCATTATTAAAGACTACATCGTCCATGAATATAATTTAGTTTTTATTTATTATCATTTAAAATTTACTTGGTAGAGTATTGTTTTTTATTATTTTTAAATCATTTAATAAATTATAAATTATCATAAAATATCATTAATGATAATTTTGACATTATTCATTTAAATTGAATTTAAAATATCAATACACAGATATAATTATGATATATTAAGTTTAATCCTGAATAACATCATATATATATATCTAAAAAATAATGGAAGACAATAATTCATTTAATTATTTATATTTTTGGTCCTATTTATTTTATTTTTATAAGTAATAATTATTTTTTTGGTGTTTTATAAGCATTTCATGTAATTATTTCATCACAAAAAATTAAAATAAATAATCATAATGAATAAAAATGATTTCTATCTCAAAATATTGTTTACAACTGAACATATTTTGTATTTTTATTTCCCCAAGGAATTATAGATGTTAAAATCATGGAGGAGAACTTTTTGTTCTTTTCATTACATAACATATTATATAGTTCAATTCCATAGAAATGTGTCCAAAAAATTCCTTCAAATATTACATATGGTCATAATTCTAGAAATATGTCCATAAAAATGGATTGTGTGTAAATTTATCTTTGATTTTATCATTTATATTATTAATTCATCCCACCTAACTCGTGTTTACCTTAATCAATGTAATTATTTATTTAAATTTAAACTATTCATTTGTGGTTAGAAAATATTTTTTCCATTTTGAAATTAAAACAAATTATGATTTATAATAAGGAAACCATTATTCAAAATTCTAGTCAAATTAGAAAAAAAATTCATAGAAATTATTCATGCATACGTAATGGGAAAGGGTGATTTAAAAGTTATAATATCCTAAGGTTTTCAATGTTTTTATATTATAAAAAATGAAAATACTTAAAATTATGTAAATTTTATAAGTTGATATAATATTTATCTAATTTTCAATTAAAACAAATTTAAAAGATAATTTTACGTTGTAATTAGTTTAATCAAAATATCCATTTTCAATTAAAATTCAGTATTTTCACTATTCATCAAAAAAATAAAAAAATTTATAAAAATATAAAAAATTAACCTTAATATACATTTAATATAAAAATTTATAAAATGAATATTATTTTTTGAAAGAACCTATAAAATTGTTAAAGTTTAACTCTAAATTATTTACATAAAGCATATCTAAAAATTCATTGTTTAATCTTGGGGCTGCGTGCATCACAAGCAATTGATGAGATTAAATTTATTCTAAATAAATATTTTTTAAATTATTGTGGTTTTACAATGGATTTGGTGAAATTTTATATTCAGTCCTATATTTTATTTTTTAAAAAATGTTGAATGTGGAGAGTATTCAAAATCATATAAAGGATGCTCAATTTTGACTAAAAAGTTATGCCAATAACTAGATCAAAGAATAATAATTTTAATTGTGAATTTTTATATTATTTATTGTATCTCTAAGATTTTTTTTGTATGATGTGTCAAAATTGGAAAATGAAGTCCTAGGTACCTCAAGAATTTTAAAATTTTATAAATAATAAGAGATGTTGCATAAAATTTAGAAATTAAACCAAGCCTCTATAAAATTTATGATGTGTTACATTTATCTTTATTAAAGAAGTAAAAAATAAGACTCAAAAATGTGATCAACCATTATGAAATAAAATTAGAACCTAATTTATCTTAATATAAAGAATTTGTACTTAATCTTAACATTAGATAACACATGTTTAGGAATATGATGCCTCAATTGGTAACGGTTCATTAAAGATTTAATTAGATATAAAAATATATATGAGAACCTAGAAAGGATATAATAAATAAATACCCTTATATATTTTTGGTGTTACATCATGTAAATTTTTTGGATGAAAATTTTTATAGAGGGAAAAATGTATGACCTAAGAATTAATAATTTAAATATTATTATTCTAGAGAAACCACATCACAATACAAGTAGAATTATGTAAATTATGAATAAAACCTAAATTATGAACATAAATATATTTAATTTTATGTTTAAAAATATAATTTTGAATTTATAATGTCAAAATTAGCTTAAGTAATGCTTTATTAAAAATTTATAAATAGTTTCTTTTTTAGTGTATAGTTAATAATTGTGAATTTGGAAAAACACCCAATATAATAAAATTATAATTATTTAATAATAAATTTAAATATAAAAAAAAATTTATAAAAAATTAAAAATTTTAGATGTTATATAATTAATATAAAATTAAAATTTTGAACCCACAAATATATGCATATCATTTTGGAAATCTATGTATTGTTTTTATAAAAACAATATTTTTAATTATTCTCTCTTAACCAAGTATAAAAAATATTCCTACTAGGTTTGGTTTCATTTGAATAAAAAATAAGTTTTAATTTATGAAATATAATATTATTACTTCCATTTTAACCAACTCTATAATTTATTTCGTTTTTAAAATCATATTTATGTATAAAATAATCATTTTTCTAAAAATTATTCTCATTGAATTTTGTGCACTTATATTACAAATATTTTCTATCACTTATAAAAATTTGATCGTTTAATATGTATTCCATATTTTTAATCATAATAATATGTATTAGGAAATAATTTCTTCATAATTATGGTTATAAGAAATATAAATTATAGTAATATTTTTATGTCATGGTTTGGGCTAAAACTGGTTTACAGTCATATTAAGTGAAGAGATAATGTTGAAAATGGAGAATATAAACATATAAATGTTATTATATGACTTTATTTAATCTTCATATTATATTAATATTTTATGTATTTCTATTTTGTTATAATTTTACAGGTAAATTACTTTAAATTATTTAACTACTTTAAGTAATTCCATGTGTGTCCCTCCCCACAATTAAAAAAGGGAACATATTCTCTTCCATTATTTGAAATATTGATCAATATAGATCATCAAATACCAACATAAGAACCATAATATATTTATTCTATTCATTTTCGATATTCCATTATTCTCATAATACCAATATAAGAAAACATAGGGGGTTGTCAAATGAGGTCTCTCAAAGAATAGGTAATCAACTTTACCGAACCATTTAAAATTGATTTTACTTCTATATACTAAAAATATATTGTATCTATCATAAATTAAAGAATAAAATAAGATAAATATATTTTTATATCAATAGGATTATGGGAATACCATTTTCCACCATTATTCTTTCAAAAAAAGTACACTTTGGGTTATGTGTAGACTACTGATTCCAAGGTGGGATATAATTCATTTTCAGAAACCATATTTAATGTTAATTTATTGTAAATAATTTTTGAATAATATGTTATACTTATGAAATAATTTTTATTATATAATTACAATGTATTATCGACATTTTTTTCCTTTCTAAAAATTGGGAAAAATGATGTTTCCCAAGAATATGTGTGGTCTACCACCTCCACGAAGTGATATGAAACATATTTCATATCCTCTTTACATGGATAGTAATTAAGATATATCAAATGAATATATATATATATGAAATTTATGATATAATATTTAGTTTCAAAACATTAATAATTATTTCTCATTCTTTTATTCCATCATTCAAAAAGTGTAAATTTCAGTCATACACATGTACATACTACCATCTCCTCAAAGTGATGGAATTCATTATTTCATTTATATAAATGGTTATAATTGTTTTTATAATGATTAAATATTATAATTATTAAAATATTATAGTATTGTGGATTGTGTTACTGTAAAGACTCGAAATTTCCCTAGAATATTTTTTTTCCTAAATATGTGGGAATTTTAAGAGTCTGTAGTTTCTAACAGCGCTTGATTCTGAGGCCCAGTGTGTCCGTGATCAAATTATGATGAATTATTTGGGTACGTTCAGTAAACGTACGAGCTGGATTTTATATCTTTTGAATCGTGCTAGAAATTGAAATTTGAGGGCACCATTGAACACACGAAATCAGTGATTGCAGAGTGAGTCCTTCAATTCAGTTGCGTTCTAGCGAGAATAAAAGTTAGTTTTTAGATTTTTTAAGAATAAAGATAATTAAAAATAAGTGTGGGTTATTTTTATTTTTGTGGTTAAAATCACCAAGTGGAGGTTGGAGGTGGGGGCCACAACACCATAACCTCCAATGAGATGTTATGGTGGTGGGGCCCAACCACACATAACCTCCCTTGGGATGTTAATTAATGTGGGGACCTTATGGGCTTTAACCCCTTGTCACTCTAGGACTTTACCCATAATTTTTCCAACCCTATCTTCATTTATTTCTAACCCTCCCCCTCCCCTATTTGATTTTTGAATCCATTCAACCCCAATTAATTAAATGATTTTTCTCATTTAATAATGAAAAACACTTTATGTTGTTGTGGCAACAAATAATAGTCTTTTCCTCTATTATTTTTTTGGTTGGAAACTTGGTAGAGCTTAGAGAGCCCTTGGAGAAAGCTCTCAACGGAGAATCATTATTCCAACGAAGAATGTGAAGAATAAGAAGAATATGAAGAACACGAAGAATTGCATCGAACAACTTCTTCCTTCTTCAACCGGAACAAAGGAAGTAGCCGACCGTATAGAACGCTGATGATGGTTCATCCTCGATTTTTTACCCCGGAAGATTCCTAACGTTGATAGAATGATTCCACTTACCCGTGAGTACGTCAATAATTACCGACAAGTGAGGTAGGGGTTTATTTCTATTGAATTAAATCCTTGATCCTCATCATTTATTGTGGTTCAATGTTGGCCAATTATTATCACCTAATATGGAGGGAACAAGCCAAAAAAAAGGCCTGAAATCCCTCCATTGGTTATTAATTGGTTGATGATGGCAGTGGCGCAACGGTGCCACCAGAAGAGGGGACTGCAGAGGAGAATAGGCGGTCGGCAACGAGAAGGCCGCGAGATGAACTAGTAGTGCAAGACCGCCAGTTTTTCACAAGGGGGCGGCACCACTGTGCCACGTAGAGTACCGATCCGTGGGCAAGGCAGACCGCGACAGAGACAGAGGCGCAAGGTGCCATCGCACCGTATCGGAAGAAGGGGTCGCGGCCACATTAGTCGTGTCGGTCGCTTGGTGGGTGTTGCGCCGTCACGCCGTGCGGAAGAGCTGGAGGCCACGGCCAGGCCAGGCCAAAGCGGTGGAGCAGAACCGCGACACCATCACGCTGTGGTGGATATACTAGGAGCGATCAGTGTCGGGTCGGCTACCGTTGACACGAAACTAGCTGGCCACATGGCCAGCCAGACAAAGTGGGACCACCCAGGTCTTGCGGCTAACCAAAATCAGCACTTAGCGCCAGTTATTTTGGATATGAAATGGGGGGCATGGCACCCCCCTCCCACGGCGTGGCCAGCCGGGCCACGCGGCTCGCCAGATGGGCCAAATGGTTGGCCAGCACCTGGCCAGCGGGTAGGGCCACACGCCCATCCAGCATGCGGCCAGACCACTGGGCCCCACACCCAGCCAGCTCGCGGCCAGCCCGTAGGGCCATACGGAGAGCCTGCATGCGGCCGGTCCCTCGGGCCACGCCTTCGGGAAGGGCCACCCCCACAGGGTCGGCCTCTCCATCAGGTCGGGCCACGCATTTGGGCCAGGTAGGACCCTGGTCCAGACCTGGGTCAGACCAGGTCGATCCGACTTGGTCAGACCGGACCCGGACCCGCTATGGGCCGTTTACACCATTAAGCTCACATCTTGGGCTACGGGTGTCCGATTGACTAACATTCTATAGAGACGGAAATCTTAGGGAGAGATGACTCATTTGGAATACCCCACATGTGGTTTGAATAAAATTGTGTTACGGTCAGTTTGGTTGGAACCTAAAATATAACTAGGCGCCTGGAACGAAAATGCCAATAAATAACAGACCGGGCGTCTGAATGACGCGTCGTCTGTTGCGTTGAGATCCCTTTGATGAGACAAACCTTTGAGATACTTCTACAAGAGACATCACGATAGTTGTATTTTTTCCAAGTTGGTTGGGGAGCGGATCCATCTAGTGACGAGCAGACAGAGTACAGAGACCTAATAGCTGACAGACCTGAAGACTGCTTGACTGATTAGACTAGCCTTACGAGGAGGTCCTGGAAGTTGGTCGAAGACCCATGGTGGGAGAGCTTCTGGTAGTTGGTGGCAGACCTGTAGTACTTGATAGGAGGAGTACCTCTACAGGCTATTAGGGGGAGCGCCTGGTAGTTGGCGGTAGACCAGTATTGGAGGAGCACCTGGTAGTTCACAGAAGACCCGAAGTACTCCGCATGAGGTATACCATAACAGTCCAAGGTTAGTGAGAAGCGTCTTGGTGTCGTGACAGTCTCATTGTTCTATATAGTGGAGGAGTTCTCAATCAGCCATGGTATCGATAATGAAAATCTTGGTTTGAGTGGTGTCCTTACATTTTTGATTCCTCATTATTGAGATGGGTTATTAGATAACTTAGGTATATGTATGGGCATATACCTAAGTATTGGTTATCTGTTGTTTCGTACTTGAAGTTTATCCTTGTTGGATTTTCTATGACCTTGAGGGTCTTGGGGTCCCTACTGAGTATCTTTATACTCACCCCTACATGGGATATGCCGGCACCTCATTGTGTTAGATGCAGATGACAGACAGCACTGACCGAGGTAGAGTGTACGAGGACTGGATGGAACCCAGAGGTGGACCTCACGACGAGTAGGTACCCGAAAGAGATGGATGGAGGTGGAGAAAGTAGGCGGCTATCTGTACCTACCCTTCAGGTATGATCCATGGTGGATGATCTAGAAGCTCCTAGAAAACTTCTACTTGTTTTCCTTTTTAGTTGTACCTGTTTTTCCTTTCCTTGTACATTACTGTTGGGCTTGAATTTCCGGCCACTTTTTTTCATTCAAGCACATATTTTGAGTACAGTTTTACTTACTGTTTTACTTCCATTTTCGTACTCTGTTGTCTATGTTTACAATTTATAAAGGAAATGCCTTCCCAGCTTTTGGATTTATGCCATCGTTGCTTGTGTCCAGCCCATAGCCTATGGAAGGTGGGTTTGGGGTAGTCCTGACACGGGTCCCGAGGATGGGTCCTAACAAATTATTATCATAGGAGTCAGTTCTACCATAATAACTTAGGACTCTAATCATTCTTTTCTGTGATGTAATAGTGTTATGGGTACATAGTGTTGTTTTCAGTTCAGGTAGTCCAATGTTGGTGTGGCGGCTGACGTATCTGTACACCAGAACCCTGACTTCTGATTTCTGACTTTCTGCACAAAAACACTGATTGTGTGACTGTTTCAAAAGTTCCTCTTTAAGTCAGCTCAACCAGGTCAGCTCACCAGGTATATGTTTTTGACCATTTCGCATCTGTTCCTTTTAGGATGCCTCCCTGCAGATGACCAGTTAGGGCCCTGAGGGTTGTATGCACTGACATCCCACCGAGTGAGGAGGCCTCAGTGTAGGGACCCTCTCCAGTTGAGGCACCAATGGAGGCACCAATGGTACCACCACCTATTGGGTCACCGATGCCACTATCCCCAGCAGCAGGTGATGCACGTCACTTGAACGCGCTGCATGTGTTCCAGTGCCAGAGGCCACTCAAGTTCTGGGGAGATACATACCCACAGGCATTCGAGGATTGGATGGATGATGTAGTGATTGTCTCCATGCTAGTAAGGACACTAACAGACTATATGGTGATCCTTGCTGCCAGCATCCTTCAGGAAACAACAGGTTGATGGTGGAGCCTAATGCTCCTTGTCCACGACGAGGCAACACTTCTATGGGCAGACTTCGAGAGCCTGTTTCATACAAAGTTTGTTGCCTGCCACCCTTCGAGTGGTTCAGATACTGGAGCTACTTCATCTACAACAGGGTATCATGACAGTAGCAAAATACTCAGAGAGGATCACTAACCTCTCATGCTACTCCACGGATATGGTACGTGACCCATTCATCAGGGCCTGGACCATCAATAAGAGTCTCAGCCGAGAGATCAGATCATCTATGATCTTCCTTAGCATCCCAACACAGGTATGGATACTAGAGAGAGCCCTCATGGTAGAGAGTTTCCTTGCCGAGCAGTCAGCAGCTGTGAGACTTACTACTAGTCAACACGCGTCAGAGTCTTCTTCAGCTGGAAGTAGACAGTTTTCGTAGAGGTATAATAGGGAAAGACCTATAGGTGGATGACCGCACGACTCAGGATTGGTTGTGTGGGGCACCAGGGGTGGAGACATAGCCATTCATTCCAGGAGAAGGTAATGATACTCTTGCAGCGAGCATGGTGACATGGATCGTGACGGTTCGAACCGCTGTTTCGAAGATCAGTAGTCAGATGAAGGACCTCCCAGACAGAGCTATAAGTTCGATCGAGGTGGTCTTCAGGGAATAGGTGGACGTGGCAGAGGATCTGGTCGAGTAGTTGGCAGCGGTCGATGTTACTAGGTGCTACCGCTACCACCACCAGGAGGTCCACCCCGACCGCAGGGAGCTGGTGGATAGGGGCGAGCTCAGTTTAGGAAATTAAAGAAAATGAACATGGAACTATAGAGATGATTAAAGGTATGATCTGTGTCTACTCCACCTTATCTACAGTTCTTATAGACACATGTGCGAGTCACTCGTTCATAGCCACTTCCCTCGTTCGGATTTCATAGATTCCTACAGAGTCGTTGGCTCGATCCTTATGTCTATAGATTCCTATAGGAGAAGAATCAATGATTACGCACTAGTTCTGGAAGAATGACCATACTCTAGGAGGTGAGATCTTCGACTGTGATCTCGTCGTATTGGCGTCGAGGACATACGAAGTCATCTTGGGTATGGACTGGTTATCTACAGTTCATGCTCTGATCGATTGTATTGGGAGAAAATTGTTGTGTGTCCGCACGAATGGGGCCAGGTTCACCTTCACTTGTGAGAATGGAACATTTTTAGTGCAGGACAAACATACTAAGAGGAGGGTACTACTTATCGGTCACCAGTTGGCTTTCCATACCATAGGAGCAGTTGAAGTGTAGAGTCTAACTTATCCTGTAGTGGTGGACCAGTACATGGATGTTTTCCCTGATGATGTTTCAGGACTACCTACTCATATAGAGGTGGGCTTATACATTGATCTGTACCTCAAGATAGCACCAATATATTCTCCATCATATCAAATCGCTCTCATTGAGATTTGTGAGCTGTGGGTACAACTAGAGGATTTTTATGGAAAGGGATTCATCCGGCCCAGTGTTTCTCCCTGGGCAGCCCCGATTCTATTTTCCAAGAAGGTGGATGGGAGCTTGAGGATCTGCGTCGAATACCGCCGCCTAAACCAGGTCACCATAAAGAACATGTACCCACTATCGAGGATAGATGATCTCTTTGATCAGCTCAAGGGAGGACGATGGTTCTTGAAGATAGACCTCAGATCAGGCGATCAACAGCTTAGAGTTTGAGATGAGGATGTGCAGAAGATGGACATAAGGTGTCAGTATAGCAATTACGAGTTCTTGGTTATGCCCTTCACTATAACCAATGCTCCAACAGTGTTCATGTGTCTCATGAATGGGATCTTCCATCCTTACCTTGTTCGCTTTGTCGTAGACTTCATCAGCGACATACTGATTACTCGACTATAGAGGAGGAGAACGCCTACCAATTGCGGGTGGTACTGGACATACTCCGTGAGAACTAGTTTTATGGAAATCACTCGAATTGCATATTTTGGATTCAAGAGGTTCACTTCCGGGGACACATCATCTCAGAGGCTAAAGAGGATATGGATCCAGTGGAGATCGAGGAGGTACTTGATTTGGAGCCACCCAGGAGTGTGATGGAGGTATGGAGTTTTCTAGGTTTTGCTGGATACTATCGGAGGTTCATTCCAAATTTATCCAGAGTTGCAGCACCACTTTAAGCCTTGATGAAGAAAAGGAAACCCTCCATGTGGTTGGATAGATGCCAGAAAATATTTCAAGAGATGAGGCAGAGCCTGACTAGCACCCCAATCTTGAGGCTCCCAGAGGAAGGATTAGGGTACATAGTCTACTGTGACGCATCAGGTACCAGACTCGGGTGTTTCCTGATGCAGAAGTGATCTGTGATCTCATATGGTTCTCGGCATCTTAGACAGCATGAGCAGAACTACTCTACCCATGACTTTGAGTTAGCAGCAGTGGACTTCTACTTGAAGATGTGGCGGCACTATCTGATGGGTGAACATTTTACTATGTACTCTAATAACAAGAGTCTCTTGTATATCTTCACTCAGAAGGACCTAAACCTAATACAACGATGATGTCTTCATTTCCTTCAGGACTATGACTGTGAGACAGTCATTACTAATGGGAAGGGGAAGGCTGTTGCAGTTGCGCTTAGTAAGAGGACATGCATTCAGTTGATAGAATAGGAGAAAAATAATCTGAATGCCTTACAGATATTCTTTGTGGATAGGGATGGAGTAGCCTATCTTCAGTCTCTTATAGTCACTCCTCAACTTCTTCAGCAAGTCAGGGAGGCACAACGTTGAGAAACTGACTATAAGACACAACGAGCTCAGATATCCACAGGGCTGACACCTCATGGATTTTATAAATATGGGGAGCATGTCATCCTATTCACATGATGTACCATTGTACCAGTTGCACTTCAGGATGACGTGTGGAGGGAGTTCCACAGTTTCTCTTTAGCGGTACATCCAGGATTAGTGAAGATGTACCAAGACCATAGACGACATCACTAGTGGCCAGGTATGAAGAAAGTGGTAGTAGAGTTTCTACCATGGTGCCTCACATGTTAGCAAGTGATGGCAGAGCACCAGGTAGCAGCAGGCATGGATCAGCCATTAGTGGTCCCAGAGTGGAAGTGGTATGGGATATCCATGGAAATCGTGACTGGTCATCCATGTACATCTAGGATTCATGACTCTATATGGGTGATCATTGACCGACTCACCAAGTCGGCCCACTTCCTACCAATCAGAGAGCAGGGTTTTGTAGATTGATTGGGATGCCTTTATGTTCATGAGATTGTGCGTTTACATGGAGTACCTTCCTTGATTGTATATGACCGAGACACACTGTTTACTTCTCTGCTATTGAAGGGGCTGCAAGAATCATTCGGGAAAGAGATTAGTTTGAGAACCACCTTCCATCCTCAATCAGATGTTCAGATCGAGAGAACCATTCATACCCTCGAGAACATGCTATGTTCATGTGTCCTCAACGTTGGTCGCAGCTAGGAGGATCACATTCCTTTGATGTAGTTTTCCTATAACAACACCTATCACTCCACCATCAGTATGACACCTTTTGAGGCCTTGTATGGGCGACCATACAGATCAACTCTGTGCTTCATAGACCCAGAAGAGTCAGCACTAGTAGGACAAGAGATGGTATGAGATACTGCAGAGAAGGTGTATATCATCCAAGAGTGGATGAAGCCTGCACAGAGTAGACAGAAGTCGTATGCTAACAGGAGACGGAGGCCTCTGGAGTTCAAGGACGGCGACCACATCTTTCTACGTGTCTCACCTCGATGTGGTCTAGGTGATTCGGCCGAGACGACAAGCAATCTCTGAGATTCATCAGACCATTCCATGTCCTCAACAGAATAGGCGAGGTGGATTATTACATAGCTATTCCACCTTAGTGGCACCGGGTGCATGATGTCTTCCATGAATCTTAGTTGAGGATATATGTGTACGACTTATCCAACAACATCTACCATGAGGATCTGGACATATATAATGGGGTGACATTAACAGGGGTTCCAGTGGATATTGAGGATCGACAGGATCAGGTCCTATGTGGACGATCGATACCTCTAGTGTGTGTTCGCTGGCAGCATGGGAACCTTCAGGAGATTACATTGGAGTGGGAGTCTCACCTACGTTCTCAGTACCCCCTTTTGTTCCCTTAGTTTGAGTTGTAGCATAAAGGGACGTAAATCTATTAGGTGGGGAGAATTTAAGGATTCAAAATTTCCATCGATTTTTTTTTTCATATGGACATGTGAATTTTACGAGCCTGTAGTTTCTGACGGTGCTTGATTATGAGACCTGGTGTGTCCAGAATTAATTTATAAATTTTTGTTCAGGTATGTTCAGTAAATGTACGAGCGGAATTTTATATCTTTTGAACAGGTTCTCGGAATTGAAATCTGAGGTCACCGTTAAACTCGCAACATCAGTGATTTCTTAGTGAGGCCTTCACCGCAATTTTTTTTTAGAGATAATGGACATTAGTTTTTGGAGTTTTTAAGAATAAAGTTAAATAAAAATAAGAATGGATTATTAATATTTTGACGGTTAAAATCTTAAAGTGGAGGTTGGAGGAGGGGGCCACCACACCATAACCTCCCTTGAGAAGTTATGGTGGTGGGTACCACCCACAAATAACCACCCTTAGGGGAATAATTAATGTGGGGACCACACGGTCTTTAACCCCTTGTAACTATTGGAATTCCCCCATAATTGTACCAACCTGCTCTTCATTTCTTTCTAACTCTCCCCTCCCCTTTTTGATTTTTGAATCCATTCCACCATAATAAATTAAATGAGTTGTCTCATTTAATTAAGCACAACTCATTGTGTTGTTGTTCCAACAAATAATAGACTTTTCCTCTTTTATTTTTTTGTTTGGAAACTTGGTAGAGCATGGAGAACCCTTGGAGAAATCTCTCAGCCGAGAATTATTCTTCCAACAAAGAACGTAAAGAATGAGAAGAACGTGAAAAACATCTTCGAACATCTTCTTGCATCTTCAACCGGATAAAAGGAAGGATTTGACTATAAAGAACGTCGACGATGCTTCTTCCTCAGTCTCTTTCCCCAGACGCTTCCCGACATCGACGGGACGCCGCTGCATTATCGTGACTCTGTAAAAAATTACCGACAAGCGAGGTAGGGGTTTGTTTTGATTGAATTAAATCCTCAATCCTCGTCATTTATTGTAGTTAAATGTTTTCCAATTGTTATCACCTAACGAAGAGGGAGGATGCCAAACAAAAACGGCCCGACCTCCCTCCATTTGTTCTTGATTGATTGAAGATGGTGGGGGTGCAACGATGCCACTGGAAGAGGGGACCGTGTAGGAGCATAGGTGGATGATGACGGGCCAGCCGCAAGAGTTACCGGTGGCACAAGACTGCCAGGTCACCATAACGGCATGCCACTACCGTGCCACGCATAGAACCGAGCCGTGGCCAAGGGGGGGCGCAGTAGAGCCAGAGGGGCGCAATGCCATCACTCCGCACCGGAAGAAGGGGCTGCGGTCACATCGGCCGCAGCGGTCGCATGGTGGGCATGACGTCGTCCTTATGCATGGATGAGCTGGAGACCATGGCCAGGCGGGGCCATGGTGGTGGAGCAGAACTATGGTGTCGTCGCGCGGTGGTGGAGGAACCAAGAGAGGCTGGTGTCGAGACGGCCGCCAGCAACAGGAAATCGGCTGGCCGCTGAAAAAGAGGGACCACCCAGGTCCTGCGGCTCACCAAAACTAGCACCTAGCACTGGTTCCTTCGAATCAGAAATGAAGTGAATCCCATCCCACGGAATGGATGGCTAGGCCCTACAGCCGGCCGACTGGGCCCCCTGGCCATCCAACCGGGCCACAAGGCTCGCCAGTTGGACCACGCGGCCTGCCACTTGGGCCGCGCCTTCGGGTTGAGTCGTCCCCAAGGGTCGGGCTGTGCCTTCAGGTTGGGCCATCCCCACGGGCTGTGAAGCTCCTTCGGGATGCATCGCGCCTTCGAGCCGGGTCGTGCCTTCAGGCCTGGCCATCCCCACGGGCCGGGCTGCGCCTTCGGGTCGGGTCGGTCTGACTGGGTCGGACCGGACCCTGACCTGTTATGACCCGTTTACACCTTTTAGCCCGCATCGTTGGCTATGGGTGTCCAATCGATGAACAGTCTCCGATGACATAAATCTTAGAGCGAGATGATTCTATTGGCATAAACCACTTGCAGTTTGGATACAGTTGGGGTATGTTCAGGTTGGTGTGAACCTAAATTCCAATCAGGCCCCTTGAAAGGAAATACCAATAACTAACAGACCGGGCGTCCGAATGATGAGTCATCTATTTCTTTGAGATCCCTTTGATGAGACTGAACATTGAGATACTTTTACGTGAGACTTATTGATATTTGGAGTTTTTCCTAGAAGATCGGGGATCAGATTCTTCCAATGACGAGAAGACAGATTGTGGATACTTTGTAGCTGACAGACCTGACAACTTCTTGTCAGATTCAACTAGCCCAGTGACGAGGGCCTGATAGTTGGCAGCAGACCCACGGCAGAGGAGCACATAGTATTTTGCAGAAGACCCGCAGTACTGGACAGGAGGAGTACTTCTGCAGGATATTATGGGGACAACATGGTAGTTAGCGGAAGACCCACAAAAACGGAGTGCCTGGTAGTTAGTAGCAGACATGTGATACATGACATGAGGAATACCTCAGAAGACCAAGGTTTGTGAGAAGCTCCTTGGTGTCGTGAGAAGACCACTATTCTTGTTAGAGGAGGATTTTTCCAGTAGTTGTGGTTTCAACAATGAAAATCCTAGTTTGAGCTGAGTCATGTATTTTGTGTTTCCTCATGATTGAGATGAGTTACTAGATAACTTATGTAAATGTATGGGAATATACCTAAGTAATGGTTATCCATTGTTTCGTACATGTATTTTATTCTTATTGGATTTTGTGAGACCTTTATGGTCTCATGGTCCCTACTGATTATCTTTATACTCACCCCTGCATGGGCCATGCCCCCACCTCATTATGTTGGATGCAGATGACTGACAGTGGTGACCGAGGCGGAGTGTAGGAGGACTAGATGGAACCTAGAGGTGGACCACACGACAAGTCGGTACCCGGAGGAGACAGATGAATGTGGAGCAGTTAGGAGGTTATATGTATGTACCCTTTAGGTAGGATCCGTGTTGTACGATCCAGGGGATTCTAGAAACCTTCCAGTTTTTGTCTTTTTAGTTATACATGTTTGTCTTTTCCTTGTAATTTACTATTGGTCTTGTATTTCCGGCCCATTTTTACTTTCCGGCACATCTTTTGTATACAGTTTTACTTAGTGTTTCACTTCATGTTTTGTACTCTATTGTGTGTGTTTACAATTTATAAAGGCAATGCCTTCCCAGCTTAGGGATTTAAACCTTTGGTGCTAGTCGCCAGTCCCTATCCTATGAAAGGGGGCTTGGGGTAGTCACATCATGGGTCCCAAGGATGGGTCATGATAGTTACATTATGAAATATTAATGGACCAAATCAAGAATATTGAAACATAGCTGATAAATGAAACAGTAACACTCTAAACTAATGATTTTAATAAAATATTATTAATAAATGGGTTTTGAAAAATTTTAAGTGGATCATATATGAAATTATAATTTTTTATATTTTTATACTATACAATAATAATAAATTTAGATTTATTTTAATCGAGTTCATAATTACTTATACGGAAAGGATAAATTAAGGTAAGGGTTCAATTTAAAATCTAATCCACATTTTGGATTATTTATGATTAAGTTTCCCTTGGAATAATTAAGAAATATTGTTTTTAATAAAACAACATATTTTTTATTATCCTCTAGTTGTTTCTATAAAATTAATTATTTAATTTCATTTTTCCCACTATAAGCACACAATATTATGAAATAGTTTTTTTACTTAAAATCATCATTTTTTAATTTGGTCTAGATTATTTCTCTCCCATTCCCATATTCTCGTTAAAAAATTTTCCAAATATTTTTATATATTATTAAATTATTGATTGAAGTTATTTTGACCCATGTTTTACATTATATGAAATCTTTTAAAATTAATCTTCTTTTCATTTTTTGAATGAGAAACATTTTAACAAAAGTTTGAAGGAAATATTTCTTTTAATGTTTGCTAATGGAATTATTTTTATAGAACTTGTGACTATTATTTTTATTGAAACCTCCTTCACATGTTCAATTGGTTATTCTAAATGATTTTTTTCCCTAATATTATAGAAATTTGTAGATTTATATTATGTGATTTGAAAATTAAAAGTATATTTTCCTTACCATATGATCTAAATTTATTTAAATAAAATTATCATCAATGTAATTTCAATTTTATTGATCTTGTAATTTACATTGTATAAAATAATATGATACCATCTGCCTTATATATTTGGATAACTAATGATCATGTTCTTCTATTTATTGACTTCGGTAAAAAAAATTTGTCATTTCTTTCATATGATAAATGTAGGATATGTATTATGTGATGGTTTTGTGTCGTTATATACACTATAAGCATTGTTAGGTCTCATTATAGAAACTACATTTAGTATAATGCATATGCCTTACCTCTATGTGTATTATTTCTTAGCATGGATCATTAATGGTGAGATTATGATGTCCTATATTATGCATTTTATCATCGTTAAATTAGTTATTTTTATCCATGTCATTTTTTTGGAGTATCTATAATCAATGAATATATTCTCATTTTAATTATATTAGTTATATAGATTATTTGATTGATATTTATCTCTAAAAAATTATCTATGCTTATTTGTTTAATAATATCAAATGTTTTAAAATCTCTATTACTAATCATTTGAGATCAACCTATATTATGATTTATTTTCACTATGTTACAAAGAGAGGATTTATGAATAGTATCACGGTTATAAAAAAAGAAATTATAATTTTTTCACTCTAAATATAGTTTTCATTTCTTGTTTTTAAATGTAATGTTTTAATCATCTATGTGACATGTCTCAAAAGCATACCAATCTATTTGATCCTTTGGGTTGTGATATCATATATATTAACACAATATACAAAAATAACCACCATATTTAGGTCACTAGAGTTGTAGAATAACCCCAATTAATGGTGGTACATCATTCAAAATTCTATGAATGTAAAAGGGATAAAAGGCAGGGAGTACCTGAAATTTAACATTAATTTTATAAAAAAATTATTTTTCGTAGTCCAATGCATTGTGATGGACATTCAAATATTAAATTTAAGAAAAATGGAAGAATAAATGGTTGTTGATTATGATGCTAATTTCAAAATATTAACGAGGTACATTGCGGAATATATTTACAAACTCAGATGTAACATTAATCATTTCCTTGATGGCATTAATAAAATTAATTTAATATCCATGTTCTATCAAAATATTTCATTATATATAGATATTTTATAACATTTTGAAATGGATGAGATGGAATTTCTAGAAAATTCCATTTACAATGGAGAACCTTTGTGAATGATGATAGTTGATCACCAAGAGGAAAGAACAACTAGAAATAGAAATAATATAAGGTTGCGCTTCCATTTATGTAATAAATTTTTGAATAAACACATGTGAACCACATGAAATGGGATCAATGTATTCTTTAAGTATAATGTTAATGGATATCAAGATCATCTGTGAAAAGGATAGATACAAGTATTAAATTTGAAATGTGTTAATTTCACATAGATATTTAATTACTCTAATAAATTCTTTAAGAACCAAGATAATATTACCTATAAGAATATTACAGATCTATATCGAGGATTTTAAAAAATGAAAACAAAATTTGAATCATTAAATGATTTGATAATGTGTATTTTGATTATATACTCAATGTTAGATAAAACATTTTTTGATTTGGGGTTTTTGAACTCATTTTTATCATGAATATTTGATAAGAATATTCAATCACAAATTATGAATTAATGGATGATTCATCTGTTAGAATAGGGAGTGGTACATTGATTTTGATAAATGTATATGAGGCGATTAAAAATATAATGCATGGGTGTTTTCTAGGTACAAATCTAATCATTATACCGATGGTGTGTTTTGATTTAATATTGGTGATGGATTGGAACTCAAATTATAAATATGGAAGGTATGACAAGAAAAAAGAAACCCCAGGATGTAAATTGTCCAACACATGATCTAGAGTTTTTGTAATGATAATTTATCTAATTGTATGGATACATTATATTTTTTGAGATATATGTGATATACTAATTGATAATATGTGTAAAATAATACATATTTACTAAAAATATCTTAATATGAAGAAAAAGTGATGGATGTGACATCTAGAGGATTATGATTGTTCTATATGTTATCATATTTGATAATAGGGTAGGGTAGATGTTTCACTAATATAAAATAACCATCGTATCTTATTTTTTATGATGTTAAGTATTGAGAAAATTCCAATGAAATTTGAATGGGTAAAAATTTTATTATAATTAATGATGAAACATCGTTCTTATATAATGTAATTATGTAACCATATTTATTAGATAGTATTATTAAAACCTATATTAATGATATGGACTTGAAAAGAATATGGTGGATTTGATGAATATGAAATTACATTAATTAAACATTATTTATGATAGGGTTTTAGGATTTTTTAAGAGGTTATGTGTCCCAATAGTACCATATATATAGAAATTTTTTTGAGATGAATCTCCAAATTCCAATTGATCTATAAATCATTGATGAAAAATAAATTATTTTGATATTTGAGTTATTGGGAAAATATATTGTGGGAGATGGAATATTATGTAGAAATATTCATAGTATTCCAATAGTTAAAGGATGAGAGGAAATCCCAAGGGAGTTATGAAAACATTACGTATACCCGAGTTGATGATTGATAACATTATAATGGATTTTATCATTGGGTTTCCTATAAGATATAAGATAAATAATATGATATGGGTGTTTTATAGTCATCTTATGATTTTTTTTCATTTCCTTTCAATTAGATATGATTACCCTTCATAAACTCATTTTAGGATATATATAAAATATTTTATTTGACTTCAGGGAGAACCATTTCATATAGTATTCGATGGTGACCCAAGGTTTAAATATGTTTTTTAATGTATTATTTGGAAGGAATTAAATACATAGTATAATGTTATAACAAACTATCACACTCAAATAGTTGGTTTGTCTAAATAGACTTTCCCATCAATAGAGGATATACTAAGGCCATGTTATCCTTATTTCCATGGAATTTAACATTAATATTTAACACTCGTAGAGTTATCATACCAAAATTTCTATCACTCCGACATTAAAATATATCCACATGGATCCTTGTATAGAAATAGATGATTCACTCTAATATTTTGGTATAAAATTGTTTAATAAGGTTTATTAGGTCTATATATTTTATATGTTGTCACTAATATGGTAATATATATATGATAACATGTTGGTAGTCCCATGTTTTTGGAAACGTTATACGTGAAACTGAATAAAGGGTCTTCATTTCAAAGATGGAGATAATGTTTTCCTAAGTATATATCAATTGAAATGGGTAATTTTATTTGGACAAAACAGGGATCTAAGACCAAGTAATATTTTTTTGTTTGAAATATTAGATTAATTGTTAATAATTTTAAATAAATTTTCCATTAATCAAAATCTATCAAATGTACATGGTGTTTTTTATATATCACTTTCAAGAACGTATATTCTAATCTCCTCCCATGTTATGATTTTACACAATGTTCAGTTGCAACCTAACATGTCAAATAATAAATAGATTATTTAAATTATTGATACAAGATAAAAAGTGTTGTGGAATAGAGTGACTCATATAGTGATGGTAATTTGGAGAAATCAATATTTTTATGTGGAAACATAGGAACCATATGATGTAATGATAAATTATTGTACACATTATTTGTTTATTTAATTATGATTTCTTAGTTGAAATTTTTTTTGGTGGAGAATGAAATACAGAATAAATTCTTTTAATGAATATTTTTATTTAATTAAAATTATTTACATTACAATACAATGTAATATGATGCAAAACTAGGAAATTAAATTTATAATAATAATATAAAGAGGTCCTATAAAATATTTAAGTATAAAGGTAAACATTGTAATACTGTTCTCCTGTAACGACCCGACCTTGGGGGAACAAATTAAATCCTCGAGATGGTCTATCACATGACTTTATTTATACCCCTCCATGTTCAAAAGGCATTCGAGTAGTAAAAATGTGAAAATAAATAAATATGTGGATACTATAACCAATTTTAAAAATTATCACAAAAATATAAATAGACTATAAATTATAAAAAACAACCATATCAAAAATATTACCAGAACAGACCAGTAATACATGAAGAATAGAAAAAAATGAAATATCCAAATATAAATAGCAAATATGATATACAAAATAAGTTTCAGAAATCAAAATGAAAATGAAAAATTAAAGTCACTAATAACATCCACATGTAGGTCCAAACACCATGTTGGGATCCCTCACCCATGATCCATCCTGACTCAACTGCCTAACAAAGGTCCTATTCCATTATCTTATCATTCAACCATGAATTCTATTGGGGTACTTATCATCCATACCGATTATGTTGATCGTCCAAATTATTTGGCCACCACCATTTGTGTTTAAAATAGTATCCATTTAATAATATTGTATTTAGTTGTTTAAATATAAAGTATAGTTCATAAATTAAATATCTATAACATTACATTATTCATTAATTTACTATATTATTTCTCTACATTCAAGATTATTCCCATCCTTTCAATATATTATTTTGCTCGGGCGGGTATGTGAACCATATCACTTAGGGATTTATAAGTCATTGTCAAATGGCCTTACATTATCAATATAATTTCAATTTATGACATGGCTAATTGGAAACATTGGGGGCCTAGAACACCATGTATAATACCCTATGTGTAATTGACCCATCACATGCTCTCCCAAACCCCATTCTTCAATAAATCACAAAATTTTTTATTAGAGGCATCATTTCATATCCCACACTCAATATCACATGCATATCACAAGAGGGTTTTGATGCATCAGTCTGTGTCCCACACTAATTATAAAATGCATGCATTTGGGTTTAGAACACCATATATATAACCCCATAGGTATTTGAATCATCATTTTGTGTCCTAGAACTCATTAATCCAATAATGAAACATATCATATTTATCACATTAAACAATTAAAATCATCATTACCCCTATTTTAAAAAATTTACATGATGTAATACAATTTCAATTAGTAAAAAAGTCATGATTCAACACATTATATCACAATGAATAATTTTAAAAAATAACAATTAAAAAATTAATCACCATTTTATCATATAATTCATTGACCATTCATGGTTCAGCCCAACATACCTCAATTATAGTTAATAAATAAATTCATTATTCAATCAGTCAATCAATTCCACAATCCCATTAACTGAAGATTTACAAAATTAAAATATCACCAAATTTATATAATCTCATCACTACATTAATTAATTAAACAACTTGTTAATCAAATCAAAGAAATATGAAATTTAAAAAATTAAACCCATTAAAAAATCATAAAAAAATTTATTTAATAAAACTAAATCATAGATGCAATTTCTAAGTATTTGTAATTTCAACTGAGAAATTAAATACATGTAATTAAATCAATACATTGGGAATTGAATAATAGAACACCTACTTCAAGAATTTTTTATAGATGCTTGCTATTAAAAATAACATATTAAAGTGGAACAACCGTGATCACAAAAAATAATATGATCTAGATCTGAAACCTAGATCAATGATCAAATAGATTAGATCTATGGAAACCTAGATCAAGATCCATTTTCAATGGTAGAAAATATCCCTGAAATGAATGAGAGAAAGTGAGGTGTCAGGATAAAAAATAATAAGTATGAGGTATCATACTAGGAGAGGTTCATATTAGTCAACTTGATCCTCAATTCATCAATAATAATGGATTTAATGACATTGAACTCATCTTTGATCCTCTAAAATTTATAGGAATAGATTTAGGTTTGAGTGGGGGTAATTAGGGATTAAGACTAGGGTTTTGTGATTTTATTTTAATATTCATTGGGTATAATTTCTTGTATGCATGGTATAATATACGGGGTGCATGGTTTGAAAACCCATTCACCTTACAATGTGCCTCTTCCAATGTTCTCTCATTATTACCACTAGGATGGAACATAGTTTGATAAATTATGCCCCTTCCATTTGGATCCCCAATCATTTTTCTCACACCATTTTTTTGTATTGGCACAAGTTGTGGGAAAACCATGCACAAACCATGGACTAACCTTCTATAACACCCCACATTTTTTTGAAATTGTTTTCAAATAAATTTTATTATTTCAATATTTTTCGTTTCAGACAATACTGTATAATGTTTTTTTAAACAATAGAACTAAATTTGGTTTGAATTTTACACAACATCAAGTTAATATTTCACTACATATAATCATAGATTTTCATGACATAAATGAAACACTATGTTTTTATTATGTTATAATAAATACCAAGTCCCTACGATAAGTTTTTATACATGTAAGAATGAGTTTCACCGAACTACAATACACTATTACTATTATAATTAAAATATTATTATTATAATCACCTAGATATTAGAATAGAATATATGAATAATATTTAATAAATTATTAAAAAAATAGTTTATATTTGTATATAAAATGAATCCATTTGTTCTAAATTTTTTGTAAATGATTATATGATCATTTTGTGAATAAAGAAAGTCTCTTTCTGTGAAAAAACATTTCTATATAAAAACCTGATTTTATTTAAATATATTAAAAAACCTCTTTTGATGAAAGTTTTTAATATGATATATATATATATATATATATTATACTCAATAATTTTATTATCTCATCCAATATAATTTATAGTCATAAAATAAGAATAAATCCATTTTTATGAATAAAGACATGTATTTTTCAAAATGTTAATTTTGACCCCTTTTGAAAGAAATCCATTTTGAAAAATACTTTTTCAGGATTATATAATTTTTTTATGACAATATATAATTAACTTTTCAATTCATAATTTCAAAAAGAAAATTCATTAGATTTTTAGGATTTTTCTAAGAAGGTCCGTGTTTTGATGAAACGTTAAATGTTCAACTTTTTAATGAAAACTACATTTTATTCTAATTTATTTTTATAGAAAATTTATTTTATTCATTTATTTGATAGTATTATTAGATAAATTTTAAATATATCAATCTAATTTAGGTCACTAGGATATATTATATATCAAATCTAGATATAAAAACTAATTAATATTTTGACCATTGTTTTCTCTTTAAAAACATTTTGTCTCATATCATACGGTGGTGTAATTTTACATTAATTCTTTCCAATTATGTTATTATAATTTGGAAAAAAGGATTCCACATTCTTAATAAACATAATATATAATTTCAATTAATTACTATTAGTTATTTTCCAAAAGTATTAGGGAATGTAATTATAATTATTTATATTTTATAAGGTAAAAACCAGATAATTTCATGATTAAATATAATGTATAAGGTGTAAAAATTACCCTAAAATTGACAAATAAATATTTTATAGTTATATTTATACCATTAAAACCCTATTTATCTCTAATGGTCTATCATTAACCCATTTCCTCCATTGATAAAATTTTATTATCCATTTCTCAATAAAACTTATTAATTTTCTCATCCTCTAGTTATTCATTATATCCTCATGTAATGGTACCATTTTTTTACTATTTACTACAAAATATTATTAAGAAAATTTGATTATGAAAATGTGACAAGGTTTCTCTCTTCATTCAGAAATTGATTTTATTTAATGATAATGCTTTCTAAAAAATGTGTTTCAATTTTTATAAATGAATAGATTTTTAAAACTGATATGTTTTTCAAAAGTTTTATAAAACGGTTTTCAATGATTCATTAATAATTCTTAACAAAAATGGTTTTCAGACAGTTTTAATTTTGAAAAATAATTTTTCAAATAAGAAAGAATATTTTCAAAAAAAACTAGGGGTTTTAAATATTACATTAAAAATATTTAAATTTTATTTTATAATAATAATTATTTTAAAATTAATTCATGTTTTTTGAATTGTTTTTTGAGGAAATATTATTAATCATAAAAAATGTTTCATGTTATCTTTCAAAATTCCTTTTTATCTATGAATTTATTCATTATTGAAGATTATGTTTTACTATGGATATGATCCATGGGTATCATTCATATTATTTAAATGAATGTCTTATGTTTTGATTGAATGATATATATTAAACTTGTTTATCTTCCATGGGTTATATTCTTATGAAACCCACTTATTTTCCCAGTTTATAAATTAATTTATTTATTATAAAATGGGTCACTTTTCTATAGGTCATGATATGATGGACTATTTATGATAAATGTTTCATCTCATGGGTTGTGATATCATATTTATGAAACCTATATATTTTTATGGTTTATGATATGATTTTTTTATGTGATCTTATGGCACACATATGTATGATATTATTATGTGATGGGTGTGACCTATATATCCCACTAATGCATTAGGTAATTTTAATGTTCAATGAGCTCACAAGAATACATAAAAGGGAATCCCATGTCCGTGATATGATAGTAAATGATAGTAAATCCCAATCACCTAATAAGAGGGTAAATGTGATAACATCCCATGTCTGTAACAAGAGGGAAACGAGAGGGAATCCCAAGCCCATTACAAGATTGTAAACTGGAGGGCATTCCAAAACCATTACAAGGTGTAAAATTGAGGGAATCCCAGGCCCAAAACATGACTACAAATTGGTGGGAATTTTAAATCCATAATAAGAGGGTTTATGGTAGGATATCCCTAGCCCAAAATAAGATAGTAAAAAAGTGGTAATAACAACACTAAAAAATCTACATGGGTTATTAGACCAATTATATCATGTTACGATGGACATTGGAATATAAATCTAATATAAACATTTCTATGCTTATGTGTATTCCATAGTTCATTGTCTTACTGCTATGTTTTTATTTCATGGATTATTCTCCGGATTACCTTATAATTCATGTTATATGAACTATAAATATTTATTTTTCAACTCTTGATTATAATATTTCATATGTATAGTAAGATCTTATAATGTTATGAAATGTTATCATTCCCTTATTCTCATGTTATTCTTTTATATCTACATTCTTAACATTTACTGAGCATTTTAGATCACCATTTTCTTTTATTTGTTTTCCCTTTGAAATAAAGAAATGTTTTAAGTAGTATCACTAAAGGGGAATATAATTAAGGGAGATGTTGAAGATCATTCACCAAGATTGAAGATTATGTTTCCATGTTTCCAAATAGACTAAAATCATATGGTCCTTATAAATTTACATTTTAATTTTATAAATATTAATCAAAAATTATATAATATCCAGATATATTAAGTCTAGGACACTGTAGTTTGTATCAAAGGAATGGTTTATCGACCTTTGGAAACTAGGATGAGAAAAATTTAGTAATATCTTGATGGATATTTCAGAATACATGTCTAAGGATGTCTATAAGGATAAGACTAAGTTGTTATAGACTAACAAGTAAATGTCTTGAGTTTGGAATCCAATAAATAATTTTTAAAGGTTATATGGTTTTTTGCTATGATAGGTGTTCCTCGCACTATGATTTCTTGTTTTAGCCAATAATATAAACTATTAAAAACTAGGTTAACATTTAATATTTTAGATGTGTAATGTATGTGAATTATACCAATCAATATACTAAGATTAAATCTCATAAAAGAATCAATAAGGATGTACATGTATTGGTTATATTGCTGATGGTAAGGATACCACAAATGAAATGTGAAAGGTATGGGATGTTATAATACAATTTTTATATATAACTTAATAAAAAATATTAAATTGATGATGATAATCCTTAATACAGAATTCATATTTCAAAATTACAAAAAATGGGTATTAATAAATAAGATTATTAAGATAATGTAATGGTTTAAGTATAAAACTAATTTATTAGAGTGTATATTTATTGGAATTCAAGAATTATTTTATATGAATCATAATTTATATTTTTTACAATTATTATATTTAAAAATATATTAAATACTGGTGATAACATATAAATTTGATTCAATGGAAAGGTGATATTTTGATCATGGGAAGGGAACCGTTAATGTGTTCCTGATATTGAAAAAAATAACAAGGATATGATTAATATGGATAGATTAAACTGCATTGTATTTGTGACTCTAAAACTAATAATGGATTTGGTGACAAAGTGGTATGTGATATCATCGGTGGATATTATGAATTTTTTTTATACTTATGGAATATATCCAGTGATCCATGTAATAATTAAGGAATGTATGTTTTCAAAAAAAAATTACATCAATTCTTGTTATTAACCTATTTTAATAAAATAATTGGAGAAAGTATTCAAATTTTTTTATGTTAAAAACAATATCTACTTTATAATATAAGGGGAATAAATAATAAGATATTTTTTAGAAATTTACTGGCCTTACTTCTTAACGTTTAGAATTTCATATTTTAGAAGGGCCATATGGTTAACCATTATTAGAATTGAATATGTTAAACATTAGAGGATTTTTTAGATATTAATGTATAATCTCCCAATATTATGAACTATTTTTATTAGATAACTTATTATAACCTATTTTTTATAATAATGTCAAATGTAATGACTTCTCAATCTATAAAAAACGCATGATCTGCTAACGCTTCCAGAATGAACAATTTACTTTCATTTCATGGAATAAGAGATGATGTGTAAATTGATAATGGAATAACAGGTGTTGAGGTTGTACTGAAATCATGTAAGTATCTATTCTCTTGAAAATTATTCATCTTTTAAAAAGTGGGTCTTAAAATAAAATATTTTCATATTAATATCCTTTTTATGATATCAATTACCATTTTTGAGCCTCGTTCACTTATGGGTTTGTAATAGTTATCTTTCTGAAATCCATGTCCTCTATGACTCTCCATAATATCATGATAGTTATATTTCTCTTCCATTTCATTGTTTTCACATTCCACCTTTGTTCTCCTATGTGGAAACCTGAATATGAGTTACTTTGGGTAACTATTATATTTCTTACTTTCAATATTTAGAGGATGTTTTAGTATTCATTTTTCTGATTTGGTTTATATAAAAATAAAATTTAATTATTAATCCATTGATATCCAATATTTAATTCGAGGGAAAAAATAATTCTAATATTTTTTGATTGTAACACACTGAGATTTCATTAAAAAAATTAAATTAATTTCATATTTTTTATATTTTTCTTCTTTCAAAATAATGAATATATCTTGTGTTACATTAATGAAGTGATTTTGGTTTGTATTTTATAGAAAAAAAACTTATTCACACACTATAAAAATACATATATTATGTTTAGTTACAACCTACACTTTTTTTGTTTTATGTTACACACAATACCAATCCCCTCTAATAAATTATGTTTCACACAAGACTCTGTTTTATAAAACAAAAATATATTAATAATGTTATTATAAAAATATTATTAAAATTATCACATAAATCTAATAATAGATGATACAAATGATATTGACTAAATAAGGAAAATATAGTTTACATATAAATATATAATTAATCAGTTGGTTATCAATTAATTAGAAATTAATCTAAGAGATATTTGTGAGTAGATAAATTAATTTTCTAACAAAATGTTTTTGTAGATGAAAATACCATTTTATCTCAATAAAATAAAAAATCAATTTTGATGAATGTTTTTAATAAAAATAATATATTTCATTTTTAATAAAAAATTTACCCTCATCCAATATGTTTTATAGTCATAATATATTAATAAATCTGATATTATGAATAAAAATATGTATTTTTATAAATGGTAAATTTCCTCCAATTTAATGGAGAACCCATTATAAAAATATTTTTGAAACTATTAAAAATTATTTATGAAAAAATAAACATAAATATTTAAATATTAATATCTAAATTGTCATTGGGGAATTATTTTCTTTTTTAAAAGCTTCATGATTTGATAAATATTCCAAAAATAATAATTGTTAATATGAATCTTATTTTAATTTAATTTATTTATATAGTTAAACTACTTTTTAATTTAATTTAAAGAATTATTAGTTTAATTATACATTTATTAATTTATTTTAGGTTAGGGGTAAATTTTATAAATTTAATTTTTAAATAAAAACATTGAAAAACTTTGATCATTTTTTTCACTATAAACACCCTTTTTCTCATCCAATCAAAGGGAATGATTTTATTCTCATTTCAACCACTTATGTCATTTTAATTTATAAATTGGATAACATATTTATAGTAAACTTAATTTATAATGTATATTTAGGATAACAATGTTTTTTATAAAAAAAATATTATTGAAATTAAATGAAATTAATTATCATGATTAAATAAAAAACAATTTTATTTATTGATTTTAAATAGATTATAAACTGTAAATATGCACCTATAGAATTCTAAATACTATTTTATAGAGGTATTTTGACCATTAAACTAATAATGATCTCTAATGGACCATTTTTAACCATTGGGGACACGTAAAATGTGAGGAGAACTCAAATCAATTCAAGAATACCCAATGACTTCTTTTCCCCTTACAAAAGTCCTCCAAACCAACTCCTCTCATCAATCCTCTAAATAAATTTTTTTATCATATAAATTTAACCCATATAAAATCCCATAATACATCACATAATCTTATTGGACTGAAATTTTGAATAAATCCTTCCATGTAATCCCTATGGTCAAAACCAAAAGGAGTTAACCAAAGAAGAGGTTACATCCTTCAATAAGCACTTTTGTTTTATTTCATTCTCCTCTGAATAAATTATTCTAAATCAATTATTATATAATAAGCACAATAACCACAATAATTTTATATTTGTTTAGGTTAATTTTATAACCTAAACTCATACACACCTCTATAAAATAGGCTACACAATCACCATTCTTGTGTACGGAGGACTATTGCCTTGCAGACCGATGTCATTTTCCCATCCATTAAACTCTTCCAAGGATTGAAATAATGAATTATTTTATGTTTTTATATGATATATATTTTTTATATTATATATTTATGATTCTTTAATTATTATATAACACATACAATTGTTTTTTCCATTTAGGGAAAATACAGTAACATCATTTGTGGACGTGTGGACTAATGTCTCCTGAAACTGATGTGATTTGTTCACACATTACTTGGAATGTATTAAGGATAGTTTAAGTAAATTTATATGATATATATGAAATAATAATTCTACTATAATGATAATATAAATATAATTCATTTACTACCGTTATTTCAATATGATAAGAAATGGGAAATAAATTTTACGCGTAGGAATGGCCCACCGTCTCTAGGAATGCTGTATTTCATTTCATATTTATATAAATTTTTTATTATTCTAAATATATATATATAATAAATTTATATTATATTTATAATTTTTTTGATTTATTTAAATAATTAACTCATGAGCTATGTAAGAAGACCAAGAATAACATTACAAAACATATATGAAAACCAAAGTCATTACTACCAAATATTTGTCTTTAACATGAAATTTACAATAAATGGAGAAAATAATGTAATAATAAAATCATATATGGTATAAAATATATTAATATATTTATTTTAAGATTTATTATAAACTTATACTTATTATACCATAGGTTTGAATATTTACAAAGAAAGTCATGATTTAAGTTGAGGGTTTTCTCATATCACTTTTATTTCTATGAGATATATGTTATATTAACCACTAGTTATTGTTGTTTGGTATATTTAATTACCTATGAAATTGTATATCATGAATTATAATTATATTAAGATATTGGAATTTTCAATTTAACTTATTATTTTATGTAGATCATGATTCAAAAGTTACACAAGTAGTAAAGGGATTTCTAGTCTCACTTTTATTTCTGCAAGATGTATGCCATATTCACCACTTTTTTTCTTTTTTTGGTGTATATAACACCCATAAATATATTATATTATTAAAATAGTTAAAATTGTCTTTATTTAATTATTATTTTAATTATATCTCTTTAATGGGATGTACATTTCAAAACATACCTAATTAGTAAGGTAAATTTTTCTCAATTTTCCTTTCTTTAAGAAATATTTTTTTTTATAAACCAATATTCGTTCAGATTTTTTATATAATGTCAATTTGATATTTTATATCATGAATTTTATTCATTTAATGAAATTATAATATTAATTTAATTTTATTATCTCTTGGATATTATGATTAAATGTTTCCAAAGTGGTAAATTCTTATTACTACAATTCCATCCTTTATTGGGATTATTTATTACTATAATTACATTTATCAAATATTCTAATCCATATCTCAAAAACACTAATGAATTTTTATTTATATGGTTATTCATGATATCCTCATGAAATGGTAGTATTTTCACTCTTATATTACTTATTATGATTAATAAAAAAATTTAAAATGGGTTTCAAAGCTTCCTTTGTCTGTTTTCAATGACATATTTAATGAAAACAGTTTTAAAAATTGATTATGTGTAAAAAAGAAATTATAGAAGAGGAAATTATATTTTCATCGTGAAATGTTTTGAATGATTTATAAAATATTATATTATAATTTTTTCTATTTTTATTTCCAATAAAAATTATTTTTAAAATTTTTCTTATTTTAAAAAGTGATTTTCATAGAAAGATCATTTTTTGTAAGAAATGATCCAAGTGAGATTACAAAATCCATCTCCATATAAAGTTTCCTCCTTAGTTATATTTAATGGTTTAATGGAAATACTATCAAAGGTTACCATCTATATTATTTCTCTAAATGGTTTATGTTTTGATGGAATGATTCTTCAAACACCTGTTTCTCATCCACATGTTAAATGATTAAGAAAATCGGTTCTTTTCATGGGTTTTCTTAAATGAAATGAATATGAAACATGTCTAATTTAAAAAGGATAGGATATGATGACATTTTTATTATACTCAATTTATTTCCTGGGTTATTATATGGTGTTTATGAATCCAAAATATTTTAATTGGTCATGATATGATGATTTTTTATGATCTTGTAGATCATGTATGTATGATTTTATTATGTGATATATGGGATATGTATCTCCATCAAATGAAATGATTAATGATAAATGTTTAATGGGGTCAAGAGGTATCATGGGAGGGAATCCATGGCCCATAATATGAAGCCAAATGTGAGGTAATCCCACTCCCATAAAAAGAGGTTGAATGGGAGGGAGTTCTAACCACATAATAAGAGGAAAATGGGGGACATCCCAAGAATTCTACAAGAGGGTAAATGGTATGGATTCGAAATCACTTAACAAGAGGGTAAACATGAAGGAATCCCAAGAACATAACATGAGATTTCATGGGAGGGCATTCCAAACCCAAAATAAGAGGGTAAATGGGAGAACATCCCAAGTCTGATATAGTTACAAGGGAGATTATCCCAAGCCTATCATGTTATGATGTTTAGGGTAGATATCATTGACATATTATTTTCAAATTTTATGTGTATTCCAAAATTACATGTTTTTAACCAATGTTATGTTATCATGGATTAATATATTAATCGACTAATGATTCAAGTCTTTTGAATGAAAATTTTTTATATCATGACTCTTGATTATGATCTTTGATATGCATGGTATGATATTATAATTTTTTTGATCATATTATCATTACCTTACTCTCAAGTTATTCTTATTTTTCCCCTAGTTTACCTTTATTGTTCATTTGAGCTCTCGTCTTTTCTGTTTTTCTTTTCCCCATTTTCTAATGAAAGGAATTAAATAGGATCACTAAATGGGATGATCACTAATGATTATATTGAAGATATTTCCCAATGATAGATGATTATGATTCCATGTTTCCAAAGAAACAAAAATATTGAGGTCCTCAGAAATTACATTTTAATGTTTTATATATCCCCCCTAAAATAATGTAATATCGACGTATGTTAAACCATAGGTGTTATTCGATCTTCAATCCTACATAATTTAATTTCACCACAAAACACACTAATTTAATCCAAAAAAAGGTTACTCTAAAAAAATAGAAATGTTTAACAGAAAATGATCTAAAAAAATCTCTGGAACAAGTTAAAGATATTATAATCTCCAAACTATATAACGAGTCATACATGATCTTTATGTCAATTAATCATCATGATTATGCGGTAAAAATATTGGGCCACTAAGCAAGTATATCTACCCTTCTATCCCAAGTGTCCTCATAAACATGGTCATCGTGCCACATTATACAAACTATTGACACGGTATATCCCCACAACACATTCTCACAATGATTTAACTCACATGTCAGATTATCCTTAAAAGATGCATCATTTTCATGATCAACATAATCCTTATATATCACACGATAATGTGCAAAGTGATGTTTATAAAATTCTGACACATGAAAAATGGAATGCATATCATTGTACCTATGTGTAAGATCCAATCGATAATCCCCTAGACTTATTCTCGTGACATCCTGAAACAACCCGAAAAAATGTGGTTCAAACATTCCCTATCTCTAAATACTATGGTGACCTAATCTAGGCGACACCTGAAGGAAAACACGATCACCCATTGTAATCACTAGGGGGCATCGGTGTCTATTAGCATATGACTTCAATCTCCTTTGAGAAATATACATTCATTTCTTAATAAAATAAACCAATTATGATGCCTCTTGCAAGAGACTTAGTCCCAATAGCTCTGACTCACCCTCCTTCATCAATAATATAGGTGATCTTCATCACTTTCCATAATATGAAGAATATGGTTCCACCTGCACAATTTCATGATATGTATTGTTATCGTATAACTCAAAAAGATCTAAGTGTTTCTCCCAAGACCCACCAAAGTGTAGGACACATGACCATAGAATATACTCAAGTACCAAGGTGGAACATTCTGCCTATCAATCTATTTGTGGGTTGTATGTCATACACTGGAAAACATGGGTAGTAAGGACCTTTTTTATGAACTATAAAAGTGTGATGTAAAATGAGAGTCATTATCTAAAACAATACTCTGTGGAACTATATGCCGGTAGACTCTATCTCCATCATACATGTACCCCAACTGATCAACCTATAATTTCTACCATGAAGGAAATAAATGCACTACTTTTATCTAACAGTCCATAATCACCCAAATAATGTATTCATTTGAGTCTTCCTTTTTAAACCCACAAAAATTAATATAGTAATGTCATCCCACATCAATCCTAGAATTGGAAATGGTTTTAGTAAACCACCATTGTATTGATGCTTGACCTTTACTTGTTTGTGGGTGTAGAATATTATCACAAATATTATAATTAATATTCTCATAGCTAGCCACCAGTACTGTCGACATAAGTCACAATACATTTTGGTCAAATCGAGATGCACCAAACAATTTTAATCATGATATTTACAGATGATAACCCCTCCCATACTTTTAGGAAATGCAACAAAATTCATAACATTGATGATCTCTTCATCATCTATTCGCAAATCATAAGGTGGCTCCCCACCTTCAAGACATTCCCTCAAGGAAAAAAAATTTGGATCCTCATAATGATTATCAATAATAATTATGAAAGTAATGGAACTAGAACATGATATGGTTTGAGTCGTCCTCTACTACCATTGTGTAAGTGGTCTTAATGGGTGGATACATCTATCCTGGATGTTGTCAATGTGATGGGAAAAATGTTTACACATTCATTCTTCTATGAACTATATCATCATGCATACTTATCAACGAAAAAATTATCTTGCAGATGCTCCTATTAATAAAGGAGTAACTATAGAGGTTTTTTATCACTCCTACTCTTTATCTGATGATATTAATCCCATTTTACAATGGGACAATATTAAAACCCCTTATTTATGACTTTTGTAGGTATTTTATGTTTATATAAGAGCTTTGTTCTCACTTTTATAAAAAACTCATGATACTCAGCTATTTATGTCATCATCATCCACTCAATGCTAGAATCCAAAATTGTATTAGTCTGTGTTTTACTTATTGGAGATTCAGTAACATATTTTCACCTCATTAGCATATAAGTTAGCTCAAATTAAAATGACTACACATACTAAACCCATCTCTATTGTTGTAGGATCAAATATCCTTGTGAAAAGATATACTTTAAGATATTTTGATATTCATATAAAGTAATCATATCTTATAATATATTACATGACCAACAGTTCAAAGCATAGACCATTACATCTAATTCTAGTTCATGTGTAGGAATGTTTCATTCACGTGGTCTGAACTATCATGAACCATATTCCACCACTCATTTCCCTTTTATCAACAGATATCCATTTATATTCCCAAATGCATGATATATCATTGTTTAATCCACCCCTAGATTGAGTAGAATAGATATAGGTTTAGTATTGAAACACTTCATAAACTCCTATAAAGATTCCTTACATTACGGAGCCCATTAAAACTCAACTCCCTTATTTTTCAGAACTAATATTTGTGCTTCTATATGGAAAATATCTTGGATGGATCTTTGATAATATCTTGTTAATCCTAGAAAAATGTGGATATGATAAAATTATTCGAATGATCCCAAGAAGGAATTCTCAAAAACATATATGGGTCCACTGACACACCTTACTCCAAGAATATGTGGCCTATGAAAAGTACATTATCAATCAATAATTGAAAATTACATAGCTTGAAACTTATCTGATTCCCTCTTAGGGTACTCAAGATGATGTCAATATTTTGGGCATGATAATCATGAATCATGTATTAATCCTAGATTTCATCCATTAATACTACAATAAAATGATCTAGTTATGGGTGGATGATTATTGTCATCAAGGAGATAAACATTGTGAGTGCATTTGTTAGCTAGAACGACATCATGATGATCATTTAAATTCTATTACTACTTTTGAAAGTATTTAGTGGTATATTATATGGTAAAATATAAATGTATGATACCCTAGTACCATGTTAATTTTGGAGAAAACACAAGATCATTTTAACTGGTCAAACAATTTATCAATATTCAGAAATGGATATCAGTTCTTCACATTCATCCAGATCAACTTCCATTAATCAACACCTAAGTGAAAATTTCCATCATCCTTATTAGAAAACACTATTATAGAATCCCAAGGTGAAGTATGAATACGGATAAACCCTTTCTCCATCCACTATTTCTACTATCTCTTCAGACCTTGATGCTCTATTGATTCTATTCTAAGTGGTAGAATATAAATTGACTCATCTTCATGAATTATAACAACAGTAAATTTCATATCCCGCATTGGTGGAATCCCTAAGGAGTCCTCAAGAATCATTTATTATAACCTATTCACGATGGGTCAAAATACATCATTCATCAAACCCCCATCATCCATCAGTATACTAATATTCTAGGAGCCAATCTCCCCTAGTTTCTAATCAACATGCCCAACACGGATCAGATAGATATCTCATTCTCCACGGTGAATATAATTTTCACCCAACTGAGACATAAATTCTCTAACCTAAAGTATTAAAATATATGGGCTCTATATTCCACTACATAATCCATACACATAATATGGTCAAATACTTACATTACTGAAATGTAATGATCCCAAAAGAAATGATACTCCCCAACCATGATAGTGAACCCCTTTCACAAATAGATATATCTCTAATTTACTCCCAAATGTGTATCTATAATCTTCTCACAAACTCTACTTCCATGTTAAAAACATTCAAATTTTGTTTAGATATAAAGGAATGAGTGGCACTAATATCAAATAACAAACTAGCATGTGTAGATGTTATAATAATTGTACCGCTCATTGTTGACTGTCTATCCTTGTATTCCACACATGTAGGTTGAGCTACATAAAACATTACTTCCATTATTTCCTATGATGGAGTCAAAGGCCTTTGAGCTACACCACACTATTGATAGGAGATCTCCTTCCAAGAAGAACCACATCCAATTCCTCTACCATCACATCATGTATAACTCCAATGGTTAGACTGATACTATGTAGTATACCCCTTTCACAAACTCAAATTTTCCAAAGATAACCAATAATTACCCATCTATTGTGGATTTCTATAGATCCTTTTTAGATTTACCATTCTAATACAATATTTTCACTCAACCAGTGGTCATGGAAAATGCATAAAAAGGTGTCCAGCCTATGGCACTGGCGAATGGTCATTGATCTAATTATTTCTTTATCATCTAGTAAAAACCATATATCATCTGTTGGATGCCAATTTTTTGGTTCCACTTAGAAATTATATCCAGATTAACCACTTAAAAAAATTTGGTGAATGGTATTTACATGGGACTTAATTTCACATTTAACCACATCCTGAAACTATTTAACCATTATATCCAAACCTCCTTCCAATGCAATAGTAAAGCAATGAAAATTCAAAAATAATACACTATAGTACATCATGGAAATTCTCCTCTATATCATCCTCATAAAATCTTCTTCCCCCTCTTTCTGAGTGGCTCAGGGTAATTTTTTTAAAGAGTTGAGGGGAAACCACCCATTTATAGAAAAAAAATAAAGATCTCCTTCAGAAGATTTGGAAAAGGAGGAACCCATTACAAGTACCAAATGTGAAGAAGAAAATCTAATAGGCCACAAAGGCCTTACATGGACCCAAACCCAAAATAAAAAATGAACATCAAAATAAGAATAAGCTAAGGGTCTTTTTGCACCACCCCCCATCTGAACCTGAACAGCGAAATCAGTCAAAAATGTTTCACTTCCCCCTTGCCAAGAAATTTTTCTTGCTGGAAACACATTCAAGGCAAGGCACTCATACATATCACACCGAAATGTAATAAAGGGATTAGACGATAAGTTCCAGTACACTAATCTTTGTTGCGATCCACCCACCCGATGATAGAATTGACACAATCACTACATTGTCAACCTGATGCAGTGCACATACAGATAGAAAAAATAATGTGTGAACAAACATAGTATCCATATGTCTAAATGTGTACAAACAATATAATTTTGGATCTAAGCACACCCATCCCTCTTTTTAGGTCACCCACCGGATTCCATATGCAAGAAATAGACATGCATTCCAAATGAAAAGATATGTTGACCAATTCTCACCGCAACATCATTATCTCATCTAGCCTTGAAATCCGAAGGAACATGAAAAAAAACCAAGCATCAGAAAGCAGAGAAAACAAGTTGAAAACCAACAATGGAGATACCAAAACACAACAAAATGGCAGTAAAAAACAAAGCCAAAACATGTTCCAACATGATCTGGAGTGCAATATTCAACCAAAATCCCAACCATCCATGGAAAAAAGGTCACCAAGAAGTAGAACCCGCAGCATATCTCGATAAGGTAGAAACCAAGGCATCAGGGAATGGAATGAAGAAACAGACCCATATCAATTAAGATTCTGCAATTACTTTCCTAACTATATAACATATAAGCATTATGTTGGATCTTATGTTAATAAGTGTTTCTAGGTGTTCACGAATCATTTGGATAGACTCAATCTAGAACTCAACTACCCTTTGTCCACCCTATTTGGTAAATTTGGGAGGATTCTGCTACATAAAATCCCGATTCGAGTCAGAAAAACTCATCAGAACCTGACCTTGGTCTCTTTCCATAAACTGCATGATGTAAGAAAAGTTCTCATAGAACTTCTCTTAAACTCCTTCTCACATCTCTATCAGTGCCTTAGGATCCACTACTAGAGGATAATTTCCCACCATATCCTTCTGTCTTCTAATCAAAAAAATCATCATAGATGAAATATCTCTAAAATCCGAAACATTCACCATTGGAAACATTACACAACATTAACAAAATTATGGAGATTCACATAAATCCAAAACTATCTATCCCCCTTTTCCACCACATGGACAAAATTAGGGAAATATCACAAAACTCCTAACAATACAACATCTTGATCATGGTCAATAAAGTTTAAACTCAATCTAATTAATCATGATTCTCATTAGATACTCTTTTCTTCAAACATTTAATCTTTTTTTTAACTTTCAAGGGCACATTTGGCACATTATTCATGAAAAATTTACACAAATAAGAAAAAAACATTCATAAAACTAACTCATCCCAAAACCTTCTTTTCAATCTGTGTCTAAATATGATGCATGAAAAAATAATTCTTGAGTTATTATAATGATTGATGCATACACAACACTCATTTCATGCTGAGACATGAGTGAAATACAAGAAAATATCAGAATCAATAATCACCTCACACAACAACTGTATCACTCAAGGTCAAATAACATCTAATTGTTACACAAAACAACAATATCCATTATCCCACCCTCGTTACATGGGTTTTCCACCATATATGGGTTATTTTCTCCCATGCATTACTTTATTTCTTGGTCTTGACTTTTCCATGTATCTTATCTACCTTTCCCAAATAGTAAGATGAACGAACAAAAAATAAAACCCCTTTAATACCACTTTGTAATGACCCGAACTTAGTGCCACACATCGATGACCCAATCTGGTTGGTCAGATGACCTCATGAATTCCTCCTCATACACAATAAGAGGATAAATTGAATTTAGGTTATAAAAAATCAACATGGGGAGTCTATACCCTATTTATCAAATTATCTGAATAATAGAAATAACCAAGAAATAACAAATTAGAAATAACCGACATCTATAATAATACAATAACAAGAAATGATCAATAATAAATGATGAATTAGAAAAAAAGAAACTTTAAAAAACAATAATAAATGATATTTAATGCTGAATAAGTGTCATTTATAAAAATTAAAGCCCAAAATTAAAGACACTGACAATATCACAAAGAAGGTCCCGACAAAAAGCTCAGTTCCACCATCTATGCCCCATCTCAACTCATCCATCTGACATAGCTCCATTTATGTTATTTTTTCCTACAACCATTAATACTATTCGGGTATAATTACGAAGCCTATGTTTTGGGAAAATACAAATAAGTGTGCCACTACAAATGGTTTATATAACAATATCCTATAAATAATAGTGTTAGTAATGGTATAAAGAATAAATTACAATTTATAGTGTAAATAATTAAAAAAATTCTTTAATCATTAATTTTTCATATTTTTTCCTCTGTTTCATAATGATATCCAATACATCAATACCTATTTATGCCCATGCCGGACTTCAAACCATATCACGTAGGGATCTGTAATTTATTATCACATGGCCTTACATTATCCATTAAATTTCAGTTCATAACATGGGTAATTGGAACCGTAGTCCAATAGCAGCATTTTAGTCATAGAAAATCATGGATAAGACCCCATTGTTAATTGAAGCATTAGTCATGGTCCCACATCCCATTCATTATTAAATCACACAAGTGGCATATAGAATAAGTCATCCATATCCCACACTCAATATCACATGCATGATTCATTTTTTCTAGATTTCCTTGTCTAGAACCATATGGGATTTTAAAGAATCAGTATTCATCCCACATCTCATGTATCAAATAATCATTCATTTTACATATATCAAATTTAAAAAATATAGACATCATTAACTCTATTTTAAACATTTAACATCATGGAATACTAATTCAATTATCAAAATAATATAGAATAATTACATTAAATAATGGGAATAATGTTAAAAATTAATTATTAAACCATTAATCAACCATTAATCATATAATTCAGTAGACATTCAAGGTTAATCCAAACAACCATTAATTTGTTTTAATTAATCAATCATCATTCAGTTAATAAATCATATCCAAAATTCAGTCAATTGAAATATTACTCAATTAAAATATCCCATTATTTCTATAATCATGCCATTCCATTAATTAATTAACCAAATAATTAATCCAATTAATCCAATTTATTATTTCCCCAAAAATTAACCCATTGAGATATACCATGGGAATTCAATTTAATCCAATTAAATTCTAAATATAATATCTCAATCATGGAAATTTTAATTGCAAATTTAAAAACATATAACGAAATCAATACATTGGTAATTGAGTAATAGAACACCTACACCATGAATATTGATCGAAGCACGCTAATAGAAACCCCCAATTGAATCAGAATAACCAAGATCATGACAAAGAATGGTATCACCATACGAAACCTGAATCGACGATCAAATGGATTATAGAGATTATCAAATGGATTATATCCATGGATACCTAGATCATGATCTATTTATAATGGATGAAAACATTCATTCAATGGATGAGATAATAATGGGAGAGAAGAGGGAAACTAATGGTAAATTGATCTCTTATCGAGAGAGGTGCATATCCATCAACCAAATTATTGATTCATCAATAATGATGGTTTATATTTTTTAGATACCATCCGAGAGCCTATAAAATATATAGGAAAATGTTTAGTTTCTTGTGGGGATGATTAAGAACTAATACCAGGGGTTAGTATTTATTTATATAATGTGGGGTTTTATTTTCTACATTCATGGTTTCCAAAAAAGGGTACACATTTTTAACTAAATATGTAACTCCTCTAATATTCTCATACAGTTACTACTAGTAGGGTGCATAAATTTAAAAAAAATCCAACTCTGTGAATCTTCATAGTTTAGGTGTTCATAGTTTGTTGGATTGGGCACATGGTTCAAAAAAGATGTGCGCCCACCATATGCATCCCCTCCCCCAAAATTCACCAATTTCAACCCAAAAGTCCAAAATTAAATCCCAACAATTGTACTCTAAAACAAGGGTAATAAATTACTTAAAACGAGATAAACAAATCTCCATAAAAAGGTCTATATCTTATAACACTCAAGGGATGTACAAGAAAAAGACTAATTAGTTTATAAGGAAAATTGCTATTATAAAAAACGTAAATATAAGAATTTTCATGGTATCTAGGGGAGTGATATGAATTATCATAGGATGTTTGAATGAGGTTTATATGTAATGTGTAATATGATCATTGGAAACTAACCATTAGAAATATCACTATTGAAATAGTAAAATAATTATTCTTCAAGAATGTGTATACTAATATGATTAACATAAATTGATAATAATAATATTTTAATGGAAAACATAGTATTTTATTAAGTTAATATTAATATAATTACAAACATATAACATACAACAAAAATAATATTTATGAGAAGAAATAGTTTTAAAAATTTTACCTTTCAAATCATTATTTTGAATCACAAAAAGTATTTTTTATTAAAATGAAAATTCACATATCCAAAAAAACATAAAAATTTTATTAAATTTAGAATTATAACAATGAAATTATCCAATAGTAAATTTTCCATAATTATTTAATTAAATAGTAATTTTTTTCTAAATAATAACATACATTAATAATATAATATTAGTATTATGACAAGATTATGTTGTAAAAATATTGTAGAAATTAATATATGTGAATCAATGATTAAAATAGATTATTTAATTAATTAAATTTATTTCAATGAATAAAATTTATTTTTTGATACTGTAAATAACATTTCAAAGTCAAAAAAATAAATTATGTTTTTAAAAACTATATTTTATACAGAAATTATATTTCCATGATCTAATTAAAATATAATAATGGATCTTGGTTTTAAATCTAAAATATTTTAAATTATATATTTGAATGTGAAAAACATAGATTCAAAATAATGGTTAATGAAATGGTTTTTAATTTTCCACAATCTATATTCCAAGGGTCTATGTTTGGAAATTAATAAACAATCTTCCCTAGTTTTCTATTATTACCCACCTATTCTCTCATTCCAATTCACTCTAAATATTTTTAACCTGAAATTACCATCATTTTCTCTCTTAATAATCCCTCTATTTCTTTTCAATTCTTCTAAGGTGGTATTCTCCATCTCTAACAGATTATGTTTTAAGGTAAGGGTTCTGAACCTATTATCCTTCATTAATTATGTAATTATTTACAATTAATTTTCATTTCCATATGAAATGTTATTATAACTAATTTTTATAAATTCATAATTATATTATCAATGATATTGCATAAAAACTTATCATTATTCAACATTTATGAGATTTTATAATGCTCAAAATTTTTCATTGCTGTCAAATTAGAATAAATTTTATATTAGTGAAGTGTGTGATGATTATATAAAATTGAAATATATGAATATATGAACAAGGTGATATGACTCTAGAATATACTCTCCTATAGGTAATAATTCTAAAATGGTAGATTTTGTATTATCTCAATAATCACTCAATGTACAATATGTGTTTCTTACTACATTCCTTTATGGACTCTCCTATAGGATATGTTATATATAATTCACAAGATCATTACCAAACCTTATAGATGAACTTATTATAATTATATGGGGATTTATCTATAATGTCATTGGTATCCCAACATTTCAAATATCTTCTTTATAAATTCAATACCCATTTAAAATAATAATATTAATAAAGTAATCATTGACTATAACTCCATATTATTTACATGATATGGTTAGTAATTTGAACATTATGAATCACTAATAATTACCAATGACTAATAAAATTTAAACTAAAAATCTTTATTAATTCATTTATATGGGAAATATTTGCACAATGCTTATAATCAATTATTCCATAGAATAAATTTTGGTATGATCTGTTTTCTTGATTGATTATTCTGTTTATTTATATACAGTTCATCCATGAAAATTATTGTATTTATAGACTATTCTTATTTAATATATGATTGAATGAATTATAATTTTATGTGATTTTGGGCCTTGAAATTATATGTCCCTTACATTGACTACTATTTCGCATGAAAAAACTATGATTTTTTATTTTTAGTATTTGTACCCTTTATGCATGATGACATTGAATGAGAAATAGATGATAAGTTTATGATATAAAACATTATAAATTTATTAAAAAATCCAAAAATATGTAATAATTTATTCATTTATCTATATTTTCATCCATGGATCAAGTTATGTTGAATAATTTGTTTATATTTTTCCATTAATTTTATTATTGAATTTTACCCTCCATTGTATGCTATCCATTTCTATGCATCTAAAATATCCATTTAAATTTTTTTCCAGTTTCCCTAGGTAATGAAGTGGAATACCATGTATAACCAACCATATTTATATCACAATTGAGTAATGAATTTTCCCAACTATTCTAATTTTTCTAGATGTAATGTATTATTTATGTATTTTTTATCTGGAGGACTATTGATACATGATCTTGGGAATTTAATCTTAGGTATTCTAAATATTATGTGATAAATAACCCCTAAAATATGGGTGAATATGGTTAGTGGATTTATACTACTTCTTTAGTTATATAGGAATGTTTGCATTTATCTTCCAATCATGTTGATTATATCAAGTATACATCTAGAATATCTGGTTTTGATTCAGTAAAGATAATTCATATGATAAAATTCAAATTCAATAACATATTATCCCACATCACATACCATTCACATGTCACCTCAGGATGTTGTAGGTAATCCTGATGAACATTAACCTTGTTCCCTCCACTTTCAATGTACAACACCCTCATGCACCCACATCATACCCATTTCTTCAATACATTGCATTCTACAGTATATCTATATGAGAAAGTGTAAAAGGATGTGAATTTTTCCATATATGTCCTCTATATCAATTATATTTTTAAAATACCTGAAATCCAACACCTCATATGGGTGTTAGTCAGATTACCTGAAATGGGTGGTGGTGAATTAGATTTTATAAGAACTAATATGAATATAAATATAAATATAAAACGTAACATTGTCCCAAAATATTGGTCAACCTCCTAATATAGAACACTATTGATACAAATAACAATATTTTATCAATTCTATATACATAATTAAGGAACCACACTACCATAAATTAAATTCCACATGAATATTAACAACATCATCATTTTCTAAAATCATTACATTAATTAATACACTTAAATTTGGTAACACCCCATGATTTAATATAATGCATTTTAAAATTTATCATCTGTGATAGCTTACATTAGAGGCAACACTGAGCTTAAACGAACCATGATATAGTATTAAATATTAACATAACTGGTGGAATAGTGATTTTCTCATTATAAATTTTAATGTATACATTAGAATAATAACCTCACCTATGAAAGTATAAATAATATTTAGGTATCTGATAATTTAAAATATATAATATTTATTTCATTGATTATGTAAATACTTGTTTTTAAAATGATAAATTATGTGTTGGTATTTCTATGAAGCCTAAATTTTTATTTAAATATTATATATTTATTATAATTATATAAAATAAAATTTATTTTGATAAAATATATTCATAAATTAGTATTATTTTCTTTATAATTATAAAAAAAATTGATACCATAATTTGTTTTTCAATGTTTTTTTAAATCATTTAGAATATTAAAATACTATTTTTTTCTAATAAAAAGTTTTTTTAAAAAAAATTATGAAATTTAGATAATTATTTTGCAAAAATATAGTTCAATTTTAAAATATAAATGCCTAAAATTTATAAGGGAGAGTTTTTGGGATTTTTCTAAAACAGTTTATTTTTGTGAATAGTGAAATACAATAATTTATGTTGTTTTACATTATAAGTAAATAAATTGATAATTGGGTACATTTGTGTCATGGATTATTTAAGTGATCATTATCTCGAACTAAAATTATATTGTTTCATTTTTTAGTCAAAATAATCATTGTAATTGATATTCTAACCCAATGTTTAAACAAATTAATAAATTAATCAAAACACTCTTCTCTCATCCTCAATAAATACCACCCCATCTCCTCAAACCATTTAATATATAGATCTAATTTATATTATTCCCAATTCCTCTCTAATACTGTTCCCCTTGTTTTAGTCATTCTGGTCAAACCAAATAACCAATCACAAGTTCCTTAAGGAGGTTATCAAGGAGATGGTATACAAGAGGTAAAATCCTCTTTCATTTTCTTTAGACTTATTTTAATTTATTTATTTTTTCATATCATTTCCTCATATATCCAAACATTCCAGATAATACCATTATATTATATATATATATATATATATATATAATAATTTTAATTTTTTAATGTAGTATCCATCATCAAACCTTGTCTCTTCTCACTTTTATTCAAAAACTTAAAATATCTCTTGTGATTTATCGATTTTCCACCGTTGTGGGAGTTGGGTTTTTATTTTCCTTTTACCACAATAAATAATGGATATAAAACTATAAATTAGGATAAATAATATTTAATGGTACATATTATATGTTATACTATGTTTGAGAACCAACAAATAAACATGATATTAAATAAAATGATAGAAGTTCATGATGGTCCTCAAAACCACCAAAAAAAAATAAATCGTTTTCATTAATGTTTTTTCTATTGAATAGTTTTCATACAATTTAACCAAATTATATATACGGCCATTTAAATAAGTGTAAATTCATTAATAAAACATAATTCGAATTCTGGATAATTATTCCGACTTCACATGAACATCCATACTTGTATACACGTGAACTGGTCATGAAAACCCAAGAAAATGAATACTCCAAGAATGATAAATTTGAATTGAATAACTCATAAAAAAGGATACAAATGAACATAATAAAATTATAATAAATAAAATATTTGTTTATGACATACTAAATTATTTTATTAATGAATCTAATTTGATCATCTAGGACATTAATCACATATGAAAAATGATTTCAGACATAAGGTAAGCAGTTCTCCACAAACATCCATTTTTCATTTGGGTCATTGTTTCACATAATTTACAACAAATTAGGTTTTAAATAATATTATATAACCTTCCTATATATTTTTTTATGTTTCAAACATATTTAACTAGCTCAATTATTATTTAATATAAGTGGGAATACATGTTTTATAAGGACCCCTTTTTAATTCCTCAGGATAAGTAAACCCGATTAAAGGGAAATTACCTATTTAATACCCATTTTAAAGTACACTGTATAATATATTTTTAGAAAAAAAATATGTATATAAAATAGTACTTTTTATCTTGAAAAACTATCATAGTTCATTTCATGTTTTATGAATAAGAAAATTATATCTTTTTCTTGCTTTAAAGACTCTTTTATATTTTCCATAAACCACACAGAAGTATATCATTTATAAAGACTCTTAATAAATAGTTTTACTGGTTTTAACTTTAGGTAGATATAAATTATCATTATATATTCATATCCTATCAAATTTATATTTATGTATGATTTAAATACACTCATTCACATACAACATTATGATATGTTAGTTTGTTATGCCTTATGAAATTATTACAATGCCAATTTATTTAAATGGTAAACACATATGTTTATTTAATATTAATAATTGAGGTTGAATTTTTATGAAACCATATAATATATTTTATTCAATGTGTTAAGATCATATTTAATATGTATATACAATCTTGATACCGTTATTCATATTAATTTTTATAGTTTTTAATTATTTTTATTCATTAGGGAAATTATTTACACTTCATATAATAGCTTCAATATGAATGGATAAACTAATTATGTTTCAAATAATTCATGTGAGGTATTTATTAAACTTAAAATGAGTCTAGAGAGGCCCACTATAGCCCATCAATTGGTCACATGAAAAACAGATGATAGTGTTTTGGTTGAGGCCTTACACATTTATGTTGAATTTTTTGTTGAGGCCTAGATAGTATGTTAATGATTTCCCAATTTATGAATTACATCATTATGAAATTAGTAATTAACAATCCATGAGATCGTTTTACAAGTATAATATCAATGGTTACAAATACTTTTCTTGAGATTTATTATGTAGTGTTATTTGTTTACCTTTTATTCCGTCCATATTATTCACATGCTTATTTTTTAATGGAATTTGTTTTTAATTATTCACCTTGACTTATTGTTTATGATAATTTATGATAGATTTAATTTTATTCTTACCTCACTGAGCATCTAAGATCTCCCATTAATTATGTTTTTTTATCCATAGGATTCCAAGATGTATATTATGTTTGACATAAAGGGATAATCTAGGAGAATATGGGTGTCTACAATGGAGTTACAATATTTTATTTCATTTAAAGTTATAATTAAATGCTTATGTTTGTATCTGGGATTCCAAAGCAACTAAAATATTTATAAATTTATGATTCGATTTCATTGATGACTATGCCAATGAAAAAAAGTGAGGCACTAGATTTATGCTACTAGGGTCAAGGTCATTACAGTTGGTATTAGAGGTTGTTTATTATAAAATAAGAAAACTGTAATTTCCAGGACCTCTCCGGCCCATTCCTTTGTAAAAAAGTCGGTCTTGAAGTGTTCTGGAGGGTAAAATGACCTTTTCTCACACTTTTCAAAATTTTGAAACTACACGCCGTGTACTGTGAGTACACACCCTGTACCCCCTCGTCGGGTATACCCCGTGTTGAAGACCATGTACATACCGTGTGAAATAACTGGGTACACTCCATGTACCCCAAACCGCACGTCGTGTAGTCCCTCCCTGCGTACGGGTTACCCTCAAATCGTGTGTTGACCAGTCAATGGCTCTGTGCCGGGTGGGAGCCTTGTCCTTACCGTGTGATATAAATGAGTACACTATGTATAGCCAATACGACACACCATGTAGTCCCTCCCCACATACATGTTACCCTCAAACCATGTGTTGACATGTAATGACCTGTAAAAGTCAAGTAATTTTTTTTTAATTTTGTTTTTTTAATTTTACAAGAAATTAGTTTCTGACGGCACCTGATTCTGAGGCCCGATGTTCCTAGAATAATTTTGAGAAGTTTAGCTCTGGTACGTTTAGTAAACAAATGAGCGGGTTATTTTAACAGTTGAACCAGTGCTCAGAATCGAATTCCGAGGGCACCGATGGAATCGCAGCGCCAGTAATTGCTTAGAAACACCTTTCCGGAGTTGCGTTTTCATGGGTGTGGTTTTTAAATATTCAGGTTAGTTAAATGAATAATATTAAATTGTCCAACCATTTTATTTTAAGTCACTTAACCTATGTTAAGTTTGTGATGTGGGACCCACAATATCCTACCCAGTTGGGAGGATGTTTGTGAGGTGGGGTCCACACGAGCCCTGTCGTTTATTTTCTTCTAAGTAATGCACCCGTACCCCTATTAATAAAGTTAACTTAAGGGTTTATTCTGGTTAAGAAACGCCTTATTAATTGGGCGGTTTTAAACTCCTCAATTAATTGTTCGTTTCGATTCTTTTGAAATTCAAACGTTGTCTTGTGCATTAATAAAATAAGACAACTCTTATTTTATTTCTGTTGGAACTTGTTGCGTAGAGAGGATTGGTAGAAAAGCTTTCTTATTCAATGAATAATGCGATGAACATGAAGAACGCGCCGACCTCCGACGAAGAACGCCAAACCCTCGGAGATCGACTACACGACGTCGTGTACCGCTTCTTCCGCGATGCTTCTTCCACGATGCATCTTCCGCGATGCCTTTTTGCACGATGAACCCTCGCTCGACGATTCGACGAGATAGGGGTGTGTTTTTTTATTTGAGCAACGCTGTTTCGTCCTTCCTTTGTTTATCTTGACCCACTTTCTACCAAAACTAACGTGGAAGGACTGGGGAAAACGAACACTACCCGATCCCTCCGCCATTTTTTGTCAATGTTTGGTGGGATCTTCATGTTCTTCATGGGTGATGAACACCGAAACGATGCTAGTTCATTGTGCGACGCAACTATCCCAATTGAAGATCCAACATTATGACGTCCTTGTAATTGTGCGACGATGATAGCGGGCGACGAATCAAACCGGAACAGGGGGGACCGTCCCTTGACCGTTCTTTGAGCGGGTGAATCAAATTGTGATTTCGGAGCTGATCGAAGGCCCAAAAACACCGGAGACAATTACAGGACATCGTAGAAACATAGTGTCTGAAGTTTCGTGATGAGAAAACCATTATAATGAAGAACGGACAGCAGGGGAGGCACGCTGGCCGGAGATGTCGGTTCTGGAAAATTCTAGAATACACGGTGTGTTCCACTGACGAACACACCGTGTTGTGTGGGTGTACTGCGGCTTGAGTTTCGGGTTTAGACAAGTAACACACAACGTGTTACCCCGGCCACACGGCATGTAATCTCTACACAGAATAGCAGAGGCAGCTTCACGGGAGTCGACGTGTAATCCGGGGATACACGGCCATGGAATTAAGTACACAGGCATGTACTCCACCACAAGACCAGGCAAGACCAGCATACACGGATCCGACCCAGATGTTTGGCCATGTCGTGTAACCATACCACACGCTGTGTACATACTTTTTTCATGAACAGCCCATCAACACGGGCTATGGAATACGGACAGTACCCGTGGACAGAAGACACAGCGGGTAACCATACCACACGCCTTGTACTTACTTTTTACACGACCAACCCTGCGACACGGGCCGTAACACACAGGCAGTACCCGTTATTAGATGACATGACATGTATCGTATATCTACATGTCGTGTACTTTTGGAAATTGGTTTGGTCGTCTTGTTCTCGGTGACTTGGGCATGTTTTTCATGGTTTTCCCTTATGATTTGGGATGAAACATTGGGTTACATCATCCCTGGTCTTCGTGATGGATTATGTGTTCATCCCTTTGACTCGAGGAGAGGATCCTCCCGAGACGAACTTTCTGTGTGCAGGAACCCTAGAGCTGGCTGCAACTGCACCGACGAGGATGACTGTGCAGAGACCTTAGTGGATTCAACGATGATGACTACAACACTCATCGATCCTACATGGATCAGTGCTATAGATCCTATGTGGGTTCGATACTATGTGGGTCAGCGCTCAGCGGTCCTGTGTGGGCCAGCACCTACAGATCCTGTCTGGGTCCGATCCTGTATGGGTCATTTCGGGGGTTAGTTACCTATTAATCATGTATGGGTCAGATCTTTTGTGGGTCATTGCGGGGGTTAGTTACCTATCGATCCTTTGTGGGTCAGATCCTTTGTGGTTCATTACAGGGGTTAGTATTTATCGATCCTTTGTAGGTCCGACGTCTTAGATGAATCAGTGGCTGTATCTGATCATCTCTATCGTCATACAAAGAAGTATACCTATGTGAGTTGAATCCCGTAATGTTTTCTTTTATGGATTGTGATGTGCTATCCTGTGTGGATTATGTTTTTCTTTCTAATGTGGACTAGGTTGTGATTTCCGCTGTGGACTGGGTTGTACTTGAGCTCGGATATTGGAGCCGAACCGGAATTGATGTCTTAGGTATAAGTATGGGCATATACCTAAGTAGTGTCAGATGTTACTTCGTGATTGTATCTTTACTTTGTGGATTATCCTTTGTGGATTATCCTTTGTGGGTTATGGGAGACCATCGGGGGTTTCGGGGTCCCTATCGAGTAGCTTATACTCACCCCTACATGGGATATGCCCGCACTAAATTGTGTTGGTTGCAGACGTCGGACAGTGCTGATCATGGTTGAGGCTTACGGAGTAGGACGGTACTTGGAGGTGGACCGCTGAGGTGGGACGTACTAGAAGCGGACGATTGGACCCAAGGAGCTATGAAGGCTATCTGTACTCACCCTTCAGGTGGGACTTCCAGTGGACGGCTCGATGTTGCGGCTTTACTTTCAGTTGCTGTTTTCCCTTTCCAGTTGTACTTTACATTCTTTTTTGGGTTTGTATACAGCACTTACTGCTTTACCTAGTTTTTACTTAGTGTTTACTTCTTCATTCTTTCTCTGCGGTGTTTGTTTACTTTACAAAGGCAATGCCTTCCCTTTTTATTGGGAATTACCCCTTGGTGATAGTCGCTAGCCCATGGCCTATGGAAGGTGGGCTTGGGGTAGTCACGGCATGGGCCCCGAGGACGGGTCGTGAAAAATTGGTATCAAAGGAGTTCGATTATACCGCAGAACATTGGACTCAGATCTTTTTTTTTCTATGTGAGAAATAGTGTTAAGAATATTGAGTGTGGTTATCAGTCCAGGGAATCCAGTGTTGGTGCGGTGGCCGACATATCCGTACACTAGGACCCTAACATCTGATTTCCGACTTAATGCACGAAAACATTGATTGCATGTGTGTTTCAGGTTTTCATTGTGATTACTTTGTGTCTGCTCACCAGGTATATTGTCTGACCGTGGCGCACCTGTTTCTTTTCAGGATGGCCCCACGACGACAGCTAGCTAGGGTTTCAAGATTTGTGTGTGACGACAGCCCACCGAGCAAAGAGGCCTCGGTACAGGGCCCTTTGGTAGTAGAGGCACCAGCGGTACCTCTACCCGCTGAGCCACTGATGCTACCATCCCTAGCCGCTAACGATGCACATCACCTTAGTTCACTACATGAGTTTCAGCACAAGCGACCACTAAGGTTCCACTGGGAGACGGACCCCTAGGAAGCCGAGGACTAGCTGGAGGCAGTTGTATGAGTTTTCAGGTTAGTGAGGACACCAGCAGATCTCATGGTGATCCTCGCAGCGAGCCTCCTACACGCGGCAGTAGGCAGATGGTGGAGCTTGATGCTCTAGGTGCATGATGAGACATCTCTTCTCTGGACGGACTTTGAGAGCCTCTTCCGCTCAGAGTTCATCCCAGCCACCCTCCGTGCGGTGCGTATCTAGGATCTTCTTCAGCGGTGGTAGGGCAGCTTGACGGTCGCCCAGTACTTGGTGAGATTTACCGATCTCTCACACAACTCGATTGACATGGTACTGCACCCATTCTTTCAGGCTCGGACCTTTGAGTAGGTATTGAGGCATGAGATCAGGGCATCGCTGATCTCCCTCAGCATTCTGACTCGAGCAGGAGTACTGGAGAGAGCCCTTCTCATCAAGAGATTTCTTGGTGATTCTACACCAGCGGCGAGACCTACCACAGGGCGGCGTGTAGCAGAGTCCTCTGTAGTAGGCAGTCGACGGATGACTCATGGGTCCAGCCAGACCAGACCCTCAGGCAAACGTCCTCAGGACACTGGCTCAGAGGTGTAAGGCACTCAGCATAGAGCCAGTCTATCAAGAGGCAGACATTGCTACGCATGCAGTGGGCAGGGCCACATGGCTCGTGACAGCCCGACCCATCGAGCCGAGGAGCAGTAGACAGTTAAGGTGTCACCCAGGCAGAGGCAGAGGGTCGACCGTGGTGGTCCGCAGGGATCAGGCGGACGAGGAAGAGGAGCTTGCCGAGCAGCAGGTGGTGGGTGACTCTTTGAGGCTCTACCACCACCGCCACTAGGAGGTCCACCCTGACCATAGAGAGTTGGCGAGTAGAGACAGGGCCAGCTCTAGGCAGTAGAGGCCTATAACCACGGCATGCCCGAGATGATTCGAGGTACTATCTGTGTCTATTCCACCCTTGATGTAGTTCTTATATACACATTAGCGAGTCATTCTTTCATAGCCACTTCCCTTGTTCAGCGCTCGGAGATTGTGACAGAGCTGTTGGCTCGATCCTTACGGCTAGAGACTCCTACGGGAGAAGACTCAACGATTACAAAATGGTGCCAGCAGGGTGACATTACTCTAGGAGGCGAGAGTTTCGATTGGTATCTTCTTGTAACGGCATCGAGGCCTTACGACGTCATCTTGGTCATGGATTCGTTATCCACAGTCCATGCTCAGATTGACTGTATTAGGCCCAAGGTGCGATGTGCACACATTGATGGGAGCAGGTTCACCTTCACCAGTGAGAAGGGATCCTTCGCAGCACAGGATGGACTCCCATAGAGGAGAGGACATCCCATCACTCATCAGTTGGCTAGCCTCATCCTAGGAGTAGTTGACGTGCAGGGTCCTTGTTTTCCTGCAGTGGTGGATTAGTATGCGGACGTTTTTCCTGAAGACATTTCAGGACTACCTCCTCGCAGAGAGGTAGACTTTTATATTGACCTATAGCCTGGGAAAACCCTAATGTCAACCCCAGCATATCAGATGGCACACACCGAGCTTCTGGAGCTATTGGTACAGTTGGAGGACTTACAGGTCAAGGGATTCATCCGACCTAGTGTTTCACCTTGAACTTCCCCGATATTGTTCGTCAAGAAGGCAGACATGAGCTTGCGACTTTGTATCGACTATCGTCACCTGAACCAGGTGATAGTGAGGAACAAGTATCCACTTCCGAGGATTGATGACCTCTTCGATCATCTCAAGGGAGCATGGTGGTTCTCGAAAATAGGCCTCAGGTCAGGCTATCATCAGCTAAGAGTTCGAGACGAGGACGTGCAGAAGACGACCTTCAGATGTCGGTGTGGCCACTATGAGTTCTTTGTTATGCCATTCGACGTAAACAATGCTCCAGCAGTGTTCATGGGTCTCACAAACAGGATCTTTCAGCCATACCTTGATCGATTTGTCGTGGTATTCCTTGACGTCATTTTGATATATTCGACCTCTGAGAGGGAGCACGCCTACCACTTGCGGGTTGTACTAGCCACACTCCGAGAGCACCAGCTTTAAGGTAAGCTCTCGAAGTGTCAGTTCTGGATACACGAGGTCCACTTCTTGGGACACGTCATCTCTGAGGCAGGAGTTGCGGTGGATCCCGTGAAGATCGAGACAATGTTAGCTTGGGAGCCACCCAGGAGTGTGACGAAGGTGAAGTGTTTCTTGGGACTAGATGGATACTATCAGAGATTTGTGCCAGACTTCTCCAGAGTTGCGGCACCACTCTCACCTTTGACGAAGAAGGGGAAACCCTTTGTGTGGTCAGACAGATGTCAGCAGAGCTTCTAAGAACTGAGACAGAGATTGACCAGCGCACCTATCTTGAGGTTGTTGGAGGAGAGAGTAGGGTACGTTGTCTACTGCGATGCATCAGGTACCGGACTCGGGTGTGTCTTGATGCAGGAGCGGGCAGTGATCTCCTATGGATCACGTCAGTCGAGGCTGCATGAGCAGAACTACACCACCCATCGCCTGGTGTTAATAGCAGTAGTCTTCACCCTGACGACATGGTGACACTATCTGATGGGAGAAAGCTTTACAGTCTATTCTGACCATCAAAGACTCAGGTACATTTTCTCTCAGAAGGACTTGAACCTGAGACAGTGGCGATGGCTCGAGTTCCTCCAGGACTATGACTTTGAGATAGTCTATACTGCTGGGAAAGGGAACGTAGTAGCTGATGCTCTTAGTAGGAGGATGGGAATTCAGCTACTTGAGGTGGAGACAGAGCAGCTAGCCGCTTTGCAGATATCATTCATGGATAGTGATGTAGAAGCCTTCCTTTAGTCACTCACAGTCACTCCTCCACTACTGTAGCGGGTCAGAGAGGCACAGCGTGGGGACGCTGACTGTGAGACGCGGCATGCACAGATATCCTCAGGACATGCACATGATGGTTTCTTTATAGGAGGATAGCACAACATCCTTTTCAGAGGTTGTACCTTGGTACCAGTTACATTATGGGAGGAGGTGCTGATAGAGTTTCACCCATCCCCTTTGGTGGTACATCCTGGAGTGGCGAAGATGCACCAGGATCACAGAAGACAACACTGGTGGCCGGGCATGTAGAAGGTTGTGGCAGAGTTCGTTTCTCATTCCCTCACCTTCAAGCAGGTGAAGGCAGAGCACCGGGTATCAGCAGGCTTGGTACAACCCTTAGAGGTCCCAGAGTGGAAGTGGGATGAAATATCTATGGACTTCGTGACTGGACTTCCAAGCACTTCCAGAGGTCACGACTCCATTTGGGTGATTGTCGACTGACTCACCAAGTCGGCTCACATATTACCCATCAGAGAGCATGGCTCAGTGGAGAGATTGGGATGTCTCTACATTCAGGAGACTGTGCGTCTTCATGGTGTCCCATTATCTATAGTCTCTGATCGAGATGCTCGCATTACATCCCAGCTTTGGAAGGGGTTGCAGGAGGCGTTCGGGACGCAGCTCCATCTGAGCACTGCCTTTCACCCTCGGACGGAAGGTTAGATGGAGATGACCATTCAAACTCTCGAAGACATGCTCTGTGCATGTGTCCTTAACTTTGGTCACATCTGGGAGGACCACCTACACTTGGTGGAGTTCGCGTACAACAATAGCTACCACTCCACCATCGGGATGGAACCATACGAGGCGTTGTACGACCGACCTTGCAGATCTCCTCTGTGCTGGACAGACCCTGGGGAGTCAGCACTTGTGGGACCAGAGATGGTCCAGGACACGACAGAGAAGGTCTAGGTCATCCAGTAGGGGATGGGGATAGCTCAGAGCCGACAGAAGTCTTATGATGACAGGAGGTGGAGGCCACTAGAGTTCGAGGATGTTGACCACGTCTTCTTGTGGGTCTCACCTCGACGTGGATTACATAGATTTGGCCAAGGCGGAAAGTTGTCTCCACGCTTCATCATACCATTCCAAGTCCTCAGAAGGATTGGCAAGGTGGCTTATCGCATGGCTCTACCACCTTAGTTGCACCGGGTGCACGATGTCTTCCACGTATCCCAGCTGAGGAGGTATGTGCACGACCCGACTCATATCATTGACCATGGGGAGCTGGACATTGATGATGGGACGAATTTTGCGGAGGTCCTAGTAGAGATCGAGGATCGATAAGAGCGGGTCCTACATGGATGATCGATCCCTCTAGTGCGCATCAGATGTCAGCATGGGAACCTCTAGGAGAGCACTTGGGCATGGGAGGCTCAAATGTGTGCTCAGTAACTACATTTGTTTCCCTAGTTTATGATGTGTCTTTATGGGGACGTAAAGCCCTGAGGTTGGAGTGATGTAAAGACCCATAAAATTCAATGAAATTTTTTTTTCTTAATTTTCGTTGGGATTTTACAAGAACACAGTTTCTGACGGCACATGATTCTGAGGCCCGATGTGCCTGGATTCATTTTCCGAAGTTTAGCTCAGCTACATTCAGTAAACAAATGCGTGGGTTTTTCTAACTTTTGAATCGGTGCTCAGAATCAAATTTCGAGGGCACCGATGGAATCACAATGCTGGTAATTTCATAGAAACACCTTTTCCAGAGTTGCGTTTTCCCGGGTGTGGTTTTTAAATTTTCAGGTTAAGTAAATGAATAAAATAAAATGGTGCGACCATTTTATTTTAAGTCGCTTAACATATGTTAAGTGGGTGATGTGGGACTCAAAATATCCTACCCACATGGTAGGATATTTGTGAGGTGGGATCCACACGAGCCCCACCGTTTCTTTTCTTCTATGTAATGTGCCCGCACCCCTTATTAATAAAGTCAACATAAGAGTTTATTCTAGTTATGAAACGCCTTATTAATTGGGCAGTTTTAAACTCCTCAATTAATTGTTCGTTTCTTTTCTTTTGAAATTCAAACGTTGCCTTGTGCGTTAATAAAATAAGACAACACTTATTTTATTTTTCTTGGAACTTGTTGCGTGGAGAGGATTGGGAAAAAATATTTCTTCTTCGACGAAGAACGTGAAGAACGCGAAGAACGTGTAGAACACACCGACCTACTACAAAGAAGGCAAAACCCTCAGAGATTGACTACATGATGTCGTGTACCGCTTCTTCCACGACACTTCTTCTATGACGTATCTTCCGCGACGCCTTTTTCCGCGACGAACCCTCACTCAATGATTCGACGAGGTAGGGGTGTGTTTTTTTTATTTGAGCAATGGTGTTTTGTCCTTCCTTTGTTTATCTTGACCCGCTTTATACCAAACTAATGTGGAAGGACTGGGCCAAACAAACACGGCCTGATCCCTCTTCCATTTTTTGAATGTTTGGTGGGATCTTAGTGTTCTTCATGGGTGATGAACATCGGAACGATGCTAGTTCATTGTGCGATGAAACGATCCCAATTGAAGATCCAACATTATGACGTCCAGGAAAAGGTGCGACGACAATAGCGGGCGACGAATCAAACCAGAACGGGAGGGACCGTACCTTGATAATTCTTTGAGCAGGTGAATCAAATCGTGATTTCGGAGCCGATTGGAGGACCAAAAACACCGGAGTTGATTACAAGACATTAGAGAAACAAAGTGTCCAATGTTTCGTGATGAGCAGACCGTTAGAATGAAGAACGGACAGCAGGGGAGGCGCGCTGGCTGGAGACGTCAGTTTTGGAAAATTCCAGAATACACGGCATGTTCCACTGACGAACACACCGTGTAGTGTGGGTGTACTGCGGCTTGAGTTTCGGCTTTAGATAGGTAACACACAGCGTGTGACCCCAGCCACACAGCGTGTAATCACTATGCAGAATAGCAGAAGCAGCTTCGTGGGACACGGCTTATAATCCAGGGATACACGACCATGGAATTGAGTACACAGGCATGTACTACAGCACACGACTAGGCACGACCAGCATACACGGAGCCGACCCAGATGTTTGGCCACGGCGTGTAACCATACCAAACGCCATGTACATACTTTTTACACAAAAAACTCATCGACGCGGGCTGTGGAACACGGACAGTACCCGTGGACAGAAGACAGGGCGTGTAACCATACCACTGACAGTGTACATACTTTTTACACAACCAGCCCTACGACATCGGTTGTAACACATGGGAAGTACTATGTGTGAGATGACACAATGTGTATCGTATATCTACACGCCGTGTACTTTTGGAAATTGGTTTGGTCGTCTTGTTCTCGGTGTCTTGGGCACATTTTTATTGGTTTTCCCTTAAGACGTGGGATGAAATGTTGGGTTACATCATCCCTGGTCTTCTTGACAGTTGAAGTGTTCATCCCTTTGTATCGAGGAGTACCCTCCCAAGACGAGCTTGCTGTGTGCAGGAACCCTAGAGCTAGTTGCGACTGTGATAATGATGACGACTGTGTAGATATCCTCAGTGGATTCGACGGAAACGAATACAACACTCAACAATCCTACGTGGATCAGTGCTACAGATCATGTGTGGGTTCGATCCTGTGTGGGTCAGTGATCAGCAGTCCTATGTGGGACAGCGCCTACAAATCCTGTGTGGGCCCAATCTTGTGTGGGTTAGTTACCTATTGATCCTGTGTGGGTCAGATACTTTGTGGGTCATTGCAGGGGTCAGTACCTATTGATCAATTGTGGGTCCGACGAATTAGATGAATCAGTGGCTGTATATGATCATCTCTATCATCATACGAAGAAGTATACCTTTGTGAGATGATTCCTGTTCTGTTTCGGTTGTGGATTGTGTTGTGATATACTGTGTTGATTACGTTTTAGTTTCCTATGTGGATTGGGTTGTGATTTCCTGTGTGTACTGGGTTGTAATTGAGCTTAGAAGTTGGAGCCGAACGGAATTGATGACTTAGGTATACGTATGGGCATATACCTAAGTAGTGTCGGATGATACATCTTGATTGTATCTTTCCTTTTTGGATTATCCTTTGTGGATTCTGGGAGACTTTCGTGGGTCTCGGGGTCCCTACTGAGTAGCCTATACTCACCCCTGCATGGGCTATGCCCACACTACGTTGTGTTGGTTACAGAAAAAGGATAGCACAGATCATGGTTGAGGCTTGCCGAGCAAGACGATGCCTGGAGGTGGACCACTGAGGTGGGACTTACTCGAAGCAGACGGTTGGACCCATGGAGCTGTGGATGCTATCTGTACTCAACCTTCAGGTGGGACTTCCAGTGGACAGCTCGAAGTTGCGGCTTTACATTCAGTTTTTGTTTTCCAATTACAGTTATACTTTACTTTCAGTTGTTGTTTTCCCTTTCCAGTTGTAATTTACTTTCAGTTTGGGTTTTTATTCTGCACTTACTGTTGTACCCAGTTTTTACATAGTGTTTACTTCTGCTTTCTTGCTCTGTGGTGTTTGTTTAGTTTACAAAGGCAATGCCTTCCCTTTTTTCCGGGAATTACACCTTGGTGATAGTCGCCAGCCCCTGGCCTATGGAAAGAGGTCTTAGGGTAGTCATGGCACGGGCCCCGAGGATGGGTCGTGACCTGACCAGTCAACGGCCATGTACCGTGTTGAAGGTTGTGTTGGAAGCCATGTGGTGGCCGCATGAAATGGCCAAGTACACGTCATGTACCATAAAGTACACACCGTGTACTTTTTATGTCACGCCTATAAATGGAGGGGTCCCCTCCTCCTTTTCAACACACCCCTTTCCTCCCCTTTCATCTGAGCAGAGCTCTCCCAAGATACTCGAAGGTTAATTTCCCTTCCATAACTTCTTCTTCCGAGCTCCGATTTACGATTCGTCAATGGACACAGGATCATAACGACGAGGTAGAACGTATTAGCTTGGATTCATTGTCCTTTCCTTCTCAGCTTCCACCCGAGGAGGTTTTACTTGGATTCGACAAAAGTGACGGACGCCGATGGAGTTCTTCTAAAGTTGATACGGGGGAGCGTTGTGATCAGAACCTATTGAGGTAGGGATCTTATCTTCATCTCTCTAAATTGTGCATCATGTGGGGTGGGTTTTCTCTTGTTTATGTGAAACACAATTGAACCAGTTTAATAAAGATAATAACTGGCTTATATAATGGGGATGGGAAGTTGTGAATGTAGTTACTTTATTTTATATCCTGTGATATTATGTTGTGAATTGAATAGGCTTTTTCCTACTGAAAATCACGGTCGTTGGGGGCCTTTTCTTGAGTAATTAAATGTTTCCCTATCTTTCTAGACTGTTTTTGTGAGTGGAACATTATTGAATGTGGAATTTGGATAATCACGTAAAGTTGGATGATTTAAAATATAAAAATCTTATGTGATCACCCCTGTTTAACAAAATGGAATAAAGAACATGTGGGTGTTGTCTTGGATACGTGGCATGTGATGGGGTGTTTTTGTGGGTTGTTGTGGATCGGGTGAGCAGCAGGGCTGCGGTTGGCTTTGTTTTGGGTTGGTGTGAATGTTATGTTGGTGATGAGAAGGGGCGCTACGATAAATGGTATTAAAGGGGTGATGATGTACGGTGTGGTTGTGGTTATGGTTGTTGGCAGCAGAGATGCAGGGTTGGGATTGAATTTCAACGAAATATGGGGTGTAAATAATAAATATAATGAGGAAGAGTTAATAAATGGAGGGGAATGGTAAGGGAATGGGAATGTTAATCAATGTTTTGGTCGGTTATTTAAAAGGGACTTGTTGTACTGCTTGTGTTTTCATAACTTGATTTGTGGATGGAAGGGATATGCTTTACAAACAATTGATGTGGTTGGTTGTGGATCGTTGCCCAATAGTTAAAGAACTAATAAACTGATTCTGTTGAAACATGAAAACATAAATGGGGTTTCAGGATTTTTAGTTGTATGCATGCTTTGTAGTAGCAGTGCCGAGGCATGTACTCAGTTCTCTAATTAGAAGCCATAGGTTAGGCTAAGTGTTTGGAATATATATATATATATATATATATATATATATATCATTTTGTTTTATCACACCCCACCAATGTTGAGCACCTAGTACCGAACACTCCCATTTCATGGGATAGGGTGTTTTCCCCTTAGTTACTATCTCCTTCATACTCCTTCTTCCCTAGGCTATGATGGCTTGAGGAGACCTTACACCCAAAACTCTTCGGGTAGGTTTCGATTGGGGTGGTTTCGCCCAAGACTCTTCTGGCAGGTTTTACTATTTCCCAAGAATCATCAGGATGAGGCCCAGGTGTGTACAGGCGGGATACATGGTTGTGAGTTCCAGGTGTGTGCGGTTGGGATATGTGGTTGTGAGGCCCAGGTGTGTGTAGTAGGGATATGTGGTTGTGAGGCCCAGGTGTGTGCAAGGGGGGATACACGGTTGTGAGGCATAGGTGTGTGCGGGCTGGAAGAGAGTGGTAGTGTCAGGACGTTCGCCATTAGGAAGAGCACCTAGATAGTGGGGGAAAATGGTGCAGGGTACCCAAAACTCTTGTTCATATATACTACTACCTATTTTGATTATGTTTTGGTGAGTGTGGCTGGTGAGGTTGGGTGGATAGAATTACTTGCTAGGTTTCTTATGTGGTTCTCATGGGACATTATGATGTCTCCCCACTTGTGCACGAGAGATTTAGGTTTCCCTACCGAGTATACTTTTATGCTCACCCTACGTTTACTTTCAGGTTTCCAGGAGGACTACCAGGGCTGTGCGGGACCCTACTAGTTGGGACCGTTGGAGTTGCTGCAGTTGTTGTACTTGTTTCTTTTGGTATTTTTCTTTTGAGATTTCTTGTTCTTATACCTTTTTTCAGAACTATTTAAACATGCATATGGGATTGGTTTTGGTTTATTTCTATACACTTGTTCTTTTCCTTTTTGGTGGTTAACTTTTCCGATTTCCCGATCATAATTAATAAAAGGGTAATTCCTCCCATATTTGTGAAAACACATACCCTTGGTGCTAGTCGCCACCCTAGGGCCTACTGGAGGCAGGACACATGGGTCATTATCTCCCTTTCACCATTTCCAGCTTAGGAGGGGGCATCTTTGTTGGGAGGCGGTTGTGACAGAATGGTATCAGAGGTGATGGTTGAGAGATAGGATGGAGTCTGGAGTTAGGCACAGTGAGGATGGCATGGGATGGTAGGGCAACAATGTAGGTTAATCTTGGTGCATGACATAGGCTAGGGAAGACCGGCTAGGACATGGGATTTCAGGGCCCCCCGTAATCCGATTCAAGGACTCTGAGCCAACCTAGTGACCAAGTGAGACTATAGTGATTGCAGGGTAGAGACACTAGGGAAGGTACATGCATCATCATGATTGTGTTTTACTTGATTTGGGCATTCGGGGAAATAAATTTAATAAAATTATAAAATGTAACCCTGCAAAATTTCATTACTACTTGGGCATAGGTGCTCTTTGTATACCATACAGCTATGGCACCTGGACATCGTCCTTGGGTGACTCAGACTGTCGCGGCCAAACATATCCAGGCGGTCGATCAGTTGAGGATTGATCGAGAGGAGGAAGTTATCCAGTGGCAGAAGACTCTCCGTTCATTCAAGCGGAAGAACCTCAACAAGTACGAGGGTAGTACATCAGATACGGAGACAGAGGGGTGGCTTGAGGAGCTAGGGATCACTTTTACCTTGATCCGTGCACTGAAGGAGTAATGGGTTCCCCTAGCAATCTGTCATCTGAGAGGTGTGGCATGATAGTGGTGGATGCTCTACCTCGGAGAGAGGATAGAGGCAGAGGTTCCATGGTCTGACTTTGAGAAGGAATTCCGAGAGGAATTCCTTTCTTCCATGATCATGGTGGAGAAGCAGCATGATTTACTCTCCCTTCAGCAGGGGGAGTATGTTAGTACGAGAGCAGGGGATCAAGTTCAAGGATCTCATGCGCTTTCCTCTGGATCTCTTTCCGAATGAGGAGTCTCGGGCGAGACGTTTGGAGGAGGCACATCGTCCTTCGCTCCAGTATGTTGCACCCCCTTCACCCTTCTTACGTACTTGGTGGTACAGAAGAAGGCAGAGGTTGTAGAGAGGATGCACTCACTGGGAGGTGCACCACCTGAGGGTTTTCAGCCAGGTTCGTCGAAGGGGAAGGTATTCAGTAGTAGGTCTCCTGTGACGAGACCTTCTAGGTTCATGCTAGTGGGGAGCAGGCCCCAATAGTTCCCGTTTAGATCTTCAAGTCCTCTTCCCTTTTTTATGAGTCGAGGACCGAAGTGTTTTTCTTGTGGAGGTTTCTGGCACATTTATAGACGCTGCCCGACCTGAGCTCTGTATGGCGGAGGTTGTTAGGTTCCGCACCCACCTCAGCAGCACCAGTTGTCGGTGAGGCCCTTCCAGTAGCAGCATAACCATGCTCCTCCAAGGGCAGACCTTACGGGAGGAGGCTGACCTCAGGGTGCTCCTTAGGGACCTCAACCGGGGCATGGATGGGGATGTGTATGACATCATAGAGGCAGAGGATTTGTGCGTGGATAGTAGCATGCATCAGAGTTGGAAGCTCCAGCAGGACCAAAGGTGGTGCGAGGTACGACTTGTTTTTTCAGCACTCTCATTTCTACATTGTACGATTTAGGGTCTTTTCCATCCTTTGTTTCACCTAGTCTAGCCCATTCTTTGGGAATAGTCGTAGAGAAACTTTCCGTACCACTGGTGCTGAGTACACCAGTTGGAGGCCAGACTAGTGTATCTTGTGTTTACCGGGGATGTGGGCTGACTTTGGGACCACATCTATCTAGTGGGGATCTTCTTCTATTACAGATGCAGCCATATGATGTCATCCTAGGCATCGACTTGTTGTTTTTTTAGTGCCGTTATAGAATTCTTCTGGAGAAGTGTCATGTTCTCCGATGTGGACGGGCAGCATGTAGCATTCGTTGGAGAGAGGAGCTATCAGGTGGGAAGTCATCATGTGGAGCCTCTCCTTTCATTGTTAGGCAGGTTATCAGACGTTTCGGATTATACAGATATGATGGATGTCCCATTGGTTGTTGGGGAGTTCCTCGATGTTTTTCATGAGGAGGTGGTGACTCTACCACACCCCCCACACCCCAACGTGACGTTGAGTTCGGGATAGACATACAGCCTGGTGCCCGTCTTAATTCGATGTCCCCTTATTGGATGGCACCTTCGGAGTGGTGGGAGATGCAGATTCAAATTGACGATCTGATGGAGATGGGTTTTGGTCGACCAAGCATGTCACCATGGGGTGCTCTAGTTTTGTTTATGAAGAAGGTAGATGGTGGTTTCAGGTTATGCATAGACGACCAAAGTTTGAATTAGTTAACAGTCAAGAACTGTTACCCCCTTCCAAGGATAGATTATCTCTTCGACCAACTGAGGGGAGCAGGTTTTTTTTCTAATATTGATCTACGATTGGTATATCATCAGCTGAGGGTGAAGGACCGTGACATATCGAAGACGACTTTCAGGTGTAGGTATGGGAACTTCGCGTTTGTAGTGATGCTGTTTGGAGTTACAAATGCACCAGCTGTGTTCATGGGACTTATGAACATTGTCTTCTGAGAGTTTCTGGACTGCTTCGTCATTGTTTTTTATCTATTACATCCTGATATACTCAAGATCAGAGGAGGAGCACGTTGATCATCTTAGGGCAGTCTTGGAAGTCCTTCGACACCACCAGCATTACGAGAAATTGTCGAAGTGTAAGTTCTTGACACAAGAAGTGCACTTCCTTGGGCATGTAGTGTTTCATCATGGAGTGTCAGTAGACCCGTCGATGGTGGAGGTAGTTGTTTCATGGGCACCACCCAAGAGCATGGAAGAATTTCATATTTTCCTAGCTAAGAATGTTACTATCGGAGGTTTGTTTCAGACTTCTCTCGAGTTGCTGCTCCATTGACCACTTTTACTAGGAAGAACTAGGTCTACCTATGTAGTGAGCAGTTCCAGAAGGCTCTCGACTAACTGAAAGAGAAGTTGGTCAGTGCTGTCGTACTCCTGTTTCCAGAGGATGTGTTGTTGTATGAGGTGTTTTGTGATGCTTCTGGCCTTGGTCTGGGGTGCATACTGATGCAGAAGAAGGGTGTGATCTGTTCTGGGTCTAAGGAGTTGCACCCTCACGAGCATAACTATGCCACCCATGACCCGGAGCTTGCAGCATTACTATTTGCACTAAATTTGTGGCGACATTACCTCATTGGGGATCACATTGTGGTCTTCTTGAATCACAAGAGCCTATGTTATATCTTCTCTCAGCGTGACCTGAACTTACGGCATCAAAGATGGGTCGAGTTCCTACAAGACAATGACTTCAAGATCTCTTACACTGAAGTTAAGGGAAAATTTGTGGCTGATGCCCTGAACAGGAAGTCGCATAAGGATGTGGTTCAGGAATCCACTAATGATTGGAAAGTGATGTGAGATTTGGACACCTTGCACTTGGATGCATGGGTAGAAGGTGTTAGAGGCTGTTTGTTTCAGATGACAGTGCAGTCCTCCTTGTTGCAGCAGGTGGAAGTGTCTTAGTGGGGGGACTCTGAGGCGGATGTAGTGCAGGATCATGTCAATCAGGGAAATGCTCCAGAGAGATGGTCAGATGATAGCCGATATCGGATGCTTTTATATGGAAGGTTGTTTTTTCTGGAGGTGATGCATGAGGAATTTCTCCGTGAGTTTCATAGATCATCCATGGTGGTACATCCGGGAGTTTCAAAAATGAACCAAGGCCAGAGGGAACAGTTTTGGTAGCCCAGGGTGAAACAGGTAGTGGTGGATTTTGTGGCTAAGTGCCTTGTGTGTTAGTAGGTAAAGGCTGAACACCGTGTTCCCATTGGTTTGTTTCATCCATTAGATGTCCCCGAGTGGAAGTGGGATGACATCTCAATGGACATCATCACAGGACTACCTAGAGCTTAGGGTGGTTATGTTTCTATCTGGGTGGTGGTGGATCATCTGACGAAATCATCCCACTTCTTTGAAATTAAGGAGTCATGCCCGGTGAGTACCTAAGCACAGAGGTACGTAGACGAGGTGGTGCTTTTTCATGGTGTTCTGAAAACAATCATCTTAGATCAGTATACTCGGTTTACCTCCCGAGTCTAGAGGGGGTTATAGCATGTTTTTGGCACCCAGATACACCTTAGTTCTGCTTTCCACCCCCAGACCAATGGGCAGACAGAGCGGACTATCTAGACGTTGGAGGAAATGGTGCGAGCATGCGTTCTGGATTTCAGAGGTTCATGGGTACGACACTTGCCTTTAATAGATTTTTCCTACAACAATAGCTTTAAATATACTATTAGAATGGCACCTTTTGAGGCTTTGTGTGGAAGAACATGTTGTTCACCCATTTGTTGGGTAGAGTTTTGTGAGACAGGTTCTCCTGGGCCAAAGGTAATGCAAAGAACCACATAGATGGTCTAGCTTGTACATGAGAGAATGAAAGTGGCTCAGGACTAACAAAAGTCTTATGATGATCGTCAGAGGAGGCCCTTGGAGTTCAAGGTGGGAGATCATGTGTTCTTAAAGGTTACCCCTCGACGGGGGAAGAGGAGGTTTGGTAAAGGGAGAAAGCTCTCACCTTGGTTAATTAGACCTTTTGAGGTGCTGAGTTGAGTCGGTGAGGTGGGATATCAACTGGCCCTGGCACCTCAGTTGGAGAAACTTCATGACATCTTCCACGTCTCCCAGCTTCGTCGGTACTTACACGACGACTCTCACATTATCGACTGGGGAGAGTTAGATATGGGAGATGAAACAAACTTCAAGGAATGAAAAGTCAGAATCGTAGATCGTAAAGAGAAGGTGCTTCATGGATGAACCATTCCCTTGGTTTCTGTGTTATAGAGGCATGGCGGCCTTGAGGAGAGAACATGGGAGTGGGAGACCCAGATGCACGCTCAGTACCCGGAGTTGTTTTAACTTGTGTTTTTTCTATGTCCTTCTGAGCTTTGGTTTTGTACTCTATACCTTTGATATATGGAATTCTTGGCTTGTCGGTTATGAGAACATTTGTTTCCTTGTTCTCTGGAAGTGTGTAACATATCTGGGCATGTGGGGAAGGGATAAACCCAATCCTTAATCGAGATGCATTAATGTGGAAGCGATTGAACCCGTGCTGGCAAGTCACTGCCTCCTAAATCGGATAATATATCGACATAGGAGAAGGAATTTTCCCCAAACCACGTGTTCGGGCAGTGTGTGGGTTGTGCGGTGTTGGGGGCAGTGTGAGTTGAAAAATCCTAATGTCTGGAAGTGGGAAGACCATATTCTAATTCGAGATGCATTAATGAGGATGTGATTAAACCCGTGCAGACGAGTCAGTGCCGCCTAAAGCGGTTAATATGTCGACATAGGAGAAGGAATTCCTAACACCTATAATTAGGGTTGATGGTTGGGTTCCTGTTATAATGAGGGCCCTAAGAGGTATCTTGTTTGGTTCTTCTAGGTTGGATTTTGAATTCATGGGGACGAGAATGTTTTACGAGGTATCTGATGTAATGGCATGGACCTCTCTGGCCCATTCATTTTTCAAAAAGAGGGTCTTCAAGTGTTTTGGAGTGTAAAATGAACTTTTTCCACACTTTTCAAAATTTTGAAACTACATTCCGTGTAGTGTGATTACAAGAAATGTACCCCCTTTCCGGTTTTACCCCATGTTGAGGGTCGTGTCCTTATCGTGTGAAATAATTTGGTACACAACGTGTACCGCAAACTACATGTCATGTAGTCCCTCTCCGCGAACGCGTTACAATCAAACCATGTGTTGACCAATCAATGGTTGTGTGCCATGTGGGAGTCGTGTCCTTACCAAGTGAAATAAATGACTATACGCCATGTAGGAAATACTACACACTGTGTAGTCCCTCCCCACATACACGTTACCCTCAAACCATGTGTTGACCAGTCAACGGTCACATACCGCGTTGAAGGCCGTGTTGGAAGCCGCATGGTGGCCGTGTGAAATGGCCATGTACACGCCATGTACCAAAAAGTACATGTCGTGTACATTTTTTCACGCCTATAAAAGGAGGGGTCCCTTCCTCCTTTTCAGCACACCCCTCTCCTCCCCTTTCATCTGAGTATAGCTCTCCCAAGTGACTTGAAGGCTCCTTTTCATTCCATAACTTCTTCATCTGAGTTGTGATTTAAGATCCATCAATGACCACGAGATTATAACGACGAGTCGGAACTTCTGATATTGGATCTTTTGTCCTTTCCTTCCCAGCTTCTACCTGAGGATGTTTTTCTGAGATTTGACAAAAGTGACGGATGCCGACGGGCGTCTTCTAAAGATGATATGGGGGAGCGTTGTGATCATAACCTATTGAGGTAGGGATCCTACCATCATCTCTCTAAATTGTGCATCATGCGGGGTGGGTTTCCTCTTGTTTACATGAAAAAATTTTGAACCGGTTTAATTAAGATAATAACTGGCTTATATAACGGGGATGGGATGTTGTGAATGCAGTTACATTATTTTATATCCTATGAAATGATGTTGTGAATTGAATAGGCGTAGGTCTACTGAAAATTACGATCGTTGGGGGCCTTTACTTGTGCAATTAAATGTTGCCCTCTATTTCTATACCATCTTTGTAAATGGAACTTTATTGAATATAGAATTTGAATAATCATGTAATGTTGGCTGAATTAAAATATGAAACCCTTGTGTGATTACCCAGGTTGAAAAAATGGAATAATGAACATGTGGGTATTGGATTGGATACATGGCATGTGATGGGGGTGTTTTTGTGGGTTGTTGTGGATCGGGTGAGCAGTGGGGCTATAGTTGGCTTGGTTGTGGGTTGGTGTGAATGCTGTATTGGTGATGGGCAACGAGGCTGCAATAAATTGTATTAAAGGGCTGATGATGTATGGTGTGGTTGGGGTTATGGTGGTTGGCAACGAGGCTGTAGGGTTGGGTTTGAATGTGAACGAACTATGGGTTGTAAATAGTAAATAAAAAGTGGAATATTTAATAAATGGTGGGGAATGGTAATGGAACGAGATTTTTAATGAATGGGTTCGTTGGTTATTAAAATGGGACTTGTTGTGCTGCTTGTGTTTTCCAAACATTATTTGTGGATTGCAGGGAAATGATTTAGGAATGATTGATTTGGTTGGTTGTGGATAGTTTCCCAATAGTAAAGGATCTAATAAACTGATTCTGTTGAAACATGAACAATTAAATTGGGTTTTAGGATTGATTTTTGTATGCATGCTTCGTAGTAGCAGTGCCGAGGAACGTGCTCATTTCTCTAATTAGAAGCCATAGGATGGGCAGAGTGTTTGGTATATATATATATATATATATGCATATATATATTTGTATCTTTGTGTTTTATCACACCCCACCCATGTTGAGCACTTAGTGCTGAACACTCCCATTTCATGGGAGAGGGTGTTTTACCCTTAGTTACTAGATCCTTCCTGCTCCATCAACCCTTGGTTGTGATGTCTTGAGGTGACCTTACTCCCAAGAATTTTCGGGTAGGTTTTGATTGGGGTGGTTTAGCCCAAGTCTCTTCAGGCATGTTTTACTATTCCCCAAGAACTTTTGGGATGATCCCAGGTGTGTACGGGTGGGATACGTGGTTGTGAGGACCATGTGTGTGCAGACGGGAGACGTGGTTGTGAGGCCCAGGTGTGTGCTGGTGGGACACGTGGTTGTGAGACCGAGGTGTGTGCGGGTTGGACACGTGGTTGTGAGGCCCAAGTGTGTGTGGGTGGGATATTTCGTTGTGAGTCCTAGGTGTGTGCGGGCGGGATACTTGGTCGTGAGGCCAAGGTCTGTCTGGGAGGGATACGTGGTTGTGAGGAACAGGTGTGTGTGGGCGGGAAGAGTGTGGTAGCGTCAGGACATTCGCCATTAGGAAGAGCAGCTAGCCAGTGGGAGAAAATGGTGCGGGGTACCCAATAATCTTGTTCTTATATACTACTACTTGTTGTGATTATGTTATGGTGAGTGTGGATGGCGAGGTTGGGTGGATAGAATTCCTTGCTAGGCTTCTTCTGTGGTTCTCACTGGACATTAGGATGTCTCCCCACTTGTGCATGAGAGCTTTAGGTTTCTCTACTGAGTATACATGTATGCTCACTCTACGTTTACATTCAGGATTCTAGGAGGACTACCAGGGCCGTGCGGGACCCTACTAGTTGGGACAGTTGGAGTTTCTCCAGTTGTTGTACTTTTTTCTTTTGGTATTGTACTTTTGATATTTCTCGTACTTGTACCTTGTTTCAGATCAATTTAACCATGCATGTCAGATTGGTTTGGGTTTATTTATATACACTTGTTCCTTTACTTTTTGGTGGTTGACTTGTCCAATTTCCTGATCTTAAAAAATAAAAGGGTAATGCCTCCCATAGTTTTGAAAACTCATACCCTTGGTGCTAGTTGCCACCCTAGGGACTACAGGAGGCAGGACTCGGGGTCATTATCTCCCTTTCACCATTTCCAGCTCTGGAGGGGCATCTTTGGTGGGAGGGGGATGTGACAAAATCCTTATTTTGGAAAACATAAATATGGGAAATATTACCTTAAAACCTACTTTGAGAATATTCCAAATGTAACCAAGATTATGATTTAGAGATTATATATACATAAAATTTCAACATATATTAACTATTTTATTAATTTTAGATTATAAATTATTATTATTTTAGTGTTATGATCTTCTTTACTGTATTCCATTTTTATGAAATGAATCCTGCTGGAGGGAATAAAACATGTATAAATTCACATATACCATGTAGGTATTTCCCTCATATCCATGATAAAGATGTTTGAGTCGAATATTCAACTATTATTGAAAAAATTTATAATAATAATGGGAGAATTGACTCAGATTATGAGAAATAACTATACTCATGAGTACAATCCTGATCCAAAATGTGGTGTTAAAAATGTTAAATTACATCATGAGAAAATAACATCAATCATTAAATTATACTACAAAACCATTTTTAGCTAAGAAATGGATTATTTTTTTAAGAATATATTTCTCAGATTGGGATGTAACAAAAGGGATAAGGTTATCATGGATATTTATCATCCCTCACAAGATGTGAATCAATGGTGTTCATTAACTCAAACACAATGGAGGAATAAAAAATTGTAATTTTTTTAATGAATGGATTTTTGGGAAATTTTCACGGAAAAATATTTCCATCAGGAAGGGTAAGCTGATATGGAGAGACAATTTTTGTGACTTAGATAAAAAGAGGTGAAAATGTTTTAATGTAAGAATCCAACATTAGAAGGTCATAGAAGAATGTCATGGACTACACACATAATCCAAGGAGTAATATTTACCTAATATTTGGTGGTCTTAATCCAATTATATGAAGGGAAATAGTGTCCAAGACAATCTCATCAAGCAAGGATATAATATCTATTGAAATCTAGATTGAGACTGAATTTTACAAGCTATACAGCTTTGAATGGAATAAATATAAAAAAGGAATGAGGATAACTCATGACATAGAAATAATACAAAATGTAATAAGTGAATAATAGAATTCCAAAAATTAAATAAATATATAAAGAAACATCATGGAACATGCCTATTATAAATGTGAGTTTGTTACAAATGTAGAGAAAAGGCCATCGGGGTCATGATTGTAAGGGAAAGAAAGAAGTCAATGATGTTCAATGCTACAACTATAAGAATATATAACACTATACATATAAGCATCCAAAATTTCATGAAACAATTCCTTAAAAAATATAAGGGAACAAGGCCATGATTTATTATTCATAAAATATATATTTTATGTTCTCTAATGATGTGGTGGTGGGTATTTAAAATTTCTCATCAAATTTAGCTAAATCATAATTTGATTCTAGATCATCACATTCTTTTATATCTTCCTAGTTTTCAATAAAAATTATACATTTCGAATTCATGTTAATAAGGGTGTTATCAAAAAATAATAATAGTGTAAACCTTATTTCAAAAACATATTTGGGGATAATTTCATATTACGACACCTAAGCTTCCACTAATAGCTAATTTTATTATCACACCTAAAGATGATTTTGATATAGTCTTAGTATGGATTGTATTTTAGTGCATATTGAAAAAAATTGAAAAGGGAAGGAAAATATTATTCATGGAATAAAATAATTTTACATATATAAGAGGTAGATATCATCATCTAAGTCATATTTTGATCAAACTCATATAGCTCTTCTAAATGTTATTCATAAACTATATAGCAAGATAAAACATCGAAATTAAAAATATGATCTACAAATTTAGGGTGTTCTTATTGTACAAGAATACATTAATGTATTTCTAGTATATTTACCCAGACATCCTCTCAATCAGGAAATTGAGTTTTCTATCAATTAAATCCCAAAAGAAAGACCTATATCATAGAAAATCTCTAGAAATGTCCATTGGAGTTTATAGAGTTAATGAAACAACTAGAAGAATTGGGTAATAAGGGACATATACACACTTGTGTTTAACCTTTGTGAGATTTTATTCATTTACATAAAAAATAGAGCTATGAGGATGTGCCTTTAATATGGGTAGATAAATTCTATAACAATAATGAAAAATTGTTTTTTGACTCACATTGATGACTTATTTGACCAGCTTCATAAACACATATATTTTTAAAAGTTTAGTCTTCATTTTGGATATCATATATTGTTTAGGAATAAGGATGACATTCCAAAGATAGTATTTCCAACAAGGTATGAACATTATGAGTTTATTAAAATTATATTTTGATTGTCTTATGAACTCTATATTGTTATGAATATAAGGAATAGAGTATTTCTAGAAATATCATGAATGTTAGTTTTTGTTAATTATTGATGATATATTGGTGTACTCAAAAAGATTACGGGACCATGATAAACACTTAAGGATTGTTCTAGAGACTCTTAGAAGAAAAATTTTATATGGGAAGTGTTAAAAATATAAATTATGGGTTCAAATAATTTTTGTTATTAGACATATTTTATCCAAGGGTGGAGTATTTATTTATCCTATAATGAAAAATGTCATCCATGAATGGCTGACACCAATGAACGTGACTGTGGTATGTATTTTTGTTTGTTTAGAAGGCCAATATCACCATTTCGTTCAGAACTATTCTCAATATGAAAACCTATTAACCAATATTTCTCATAAAGGGTTTATGTTTATTTTGAAAAAATAATGTGAATAATTCATTGAATAATTGAAGATGAGATTATTTAATTCTCTAATTTTGACCATACCATTTGGAAATGATTAATTTTGGAGTTATAGGATTCATTAAATAAAGTCTATGGTTATTTCATTTTTTGGAATAGTCGAGTTATTTCCTCTACATCATGGAAGTTAAAAACTCATGAAAAGAACTCTCCAATTAATGATATTTAGTTAGAAGCAATAATCATTTCTCTAAATATATGGAGACACTATCTTTGTGGTGAAATATGTGTGAGATATATAGATCAAAAGAGTTTGAAATATATATTCTCAGAGAAAGAACTCAACATGTGGAAAATGTGACATCTCGAGCTACTCAAGGATGATAATTTTTCAATACACTACCCACCATGGAAGGAAAATAAATTATAAAATGCATTGAGCCAGAAGGATCATGGGGCTCAGAACAAAATGTGGATTGACATGGATCCTATGTATAGGGATCTGGTAAATAATGACATGGGAATTATCAATGAAGGTGAAGAAAACAATAATTTTAAAATTGATTTTAGACCAAATTTAATATAATTGATAAAAATTTATCTGTGTGATGATGAGAATTTTAAAATGAAAATTAATTCTAAGAATGATGGGAAATTAGTTGACTCCCTATTTGAATATGAAATTTTGAAATATGGGAATAGGATTTATGTTACCTCTATTTCTGGTCTAAAATGAATTTATTGGATTTTGTTTATAGATTGAATTCCTCTATACACTATGGTATCACTAATATGTATTGATATTTAAAGGAACGTTTTTTGTGGTATAATATGGAGTAGGAAAATGCTGATTATGTATCATAAGGTTCATATTTTTAAAGTGTGATGGATGAAAGAAAAAATTACATAGGATTCAAGAAACCTCTACTTATTCTTATATGGAAATAGAATGACATTACTATGTAGCGTTTTCACTATATTACAAAATACTCCAAGAATGAATGATTCAATATGTGTAATTATTGATCGACCTACCAAAGATACACATTTCCCTTTTAAAGGGAGGATTTTCACTTGGAGAATATTGAATAAATTTATATTAAAGATTTTTAAGAGTTATTAGATCACCTATTTTAATTGTGTCTGATAGTGATTCATGATTTCCAACAAAAAACAAGAAAAGTCTTTAGAAATCTTGGGATACTGAGCATTATTTGAGTAGATATTATCACCCTCATACAAATGGAATGTTTGAAAGCATGATATAATATTTATAATACTTGTTCAGATCATTCTCTCATGACTTTCAAGGTACATGGGATCATTATTTACCTTTTGTAGAGTTTTACTACCCTGATAGGTTCAATTAACATTTTAAAATTGCACTGTTTGAAGCAATATACATGATAATATTTTTACATCCAATTTTCGGGATGATGTTGTAGAAATGAAGTTTGTAGTCTGAGAACATGGAAAAAACAACAATAAATATGAATACTATTCAAACCTATATCAAATCAACTCATATTATGAAAAATACTAATTATTGACATCCATAGAATGTATTTTGAGTTTATTGTGGGAGATCTTGTCCTTATTAAAGAATCCACATGGAAGGGTGTCATATGATTTGATAAGAAAGGTAAATTTGTCTCATAGTAAATCAAACCCTTTTTAGTTCTTAAAGGAATTAGAGGTGTGGCTTAACATTTTTTCATGCTACCTATCCTTTCTAAAGTACATGAATTATTCCATATCTCATTGTTAAGGATGTACATTCTTAAACAAATGCATATTCTCAATTATAAAAAGAATAGAATTTGAACCTGATTTATCTTACGATGAAATGTATATACAGATTTTGAACACTCTGGAATAGGTGTTGAAGAATCAAATGAATTTTCAGGTAAGGGTGTATTTGAGAATTAATTAAATTGAAGAGGAGACATGGGAAATAGAGAAAATTATGATGAGTTATTACAAAAAATACTTTAATAAGGTGAAATTCTAGAAATTTCAAGGAATTATTTTATGGATATGGAAATATAACATCCAAAAATTTTATGTTATGAGTCTTATAAATTTTACATCTCTAATAGATCACATTACATGAAACGCCAAGCTTAGACAAACCATGATATACTATTAAATATTAACAAAATAGTTTGAATAGTGATGTGACCATTATAAATTAAAATATGGAAATTAGAATAATAATGTCACCTATAAAATTATAAATACTATTCTAGTATCACATAAATAAATAATTTATATATATATATAATGTAGTAGGTAAATAAACGTTTGTGAAATTACAATTTATGTGATGGTACTTTTGTGATGCGTAAAAGTTTATTTAAAATTTATAATTAATATAATGGTTAAAAAGGAAATTATTTGCATAAAATATACTCATAAATTAATATTTTGTTTCATTTTAATTATATGATTCTTTAATTAGGCCACAAAAAAATTTTCAAAGTGGCATAATATAAGTTATAATTTTAAAATCTATATTTTTTTAAAAAATAGTGATTCTATTTTGAAATTAAATTTCACAAATTTATAACATTATTTCCAGAAATGGCATTCTTTTGATGAAATATTCTCATTAAAATATGGTTAGGTAATTCTTTTTTCTAAAAAATTTTAATTTTTGGTTAATAACGATATATAATAATTTATGGTATTTAACATTTTAAGTAAATAAAAAAAATTTCATCTCGTGGTTGAGTCTAGGATGATCAAAGTATACATTATATAGAACACAAAAGGCCTTGTTAATTTTTTTTCATAACAATTGATTCTATTTATAGTCACCATATATAAAAAATGTTAACTAATGAATAAAATAATCCCAAAACACCCCTCTCATCCACAATAAATAACAAACCTCACCGCCACTTCACCTCCCAGATTATAAGATTTGGATCATTCTTATATTTTTAAAAATTCATCTCACATTACTATTCCCAAAATTATTTTCATGCTGGTATCACCAAAATACAAATCCCATGATTCTTAAAGAGGTTCTCAATGAGATGCTATCAAAGATTTAAAATGATGTTTCATTTTCTTTTAATTTATTTCAATTTTTTCCTTAACCTATCCTCCTTTATCAAAACATGAATGATTGAACCGATTTATAATATATACTTTTATTTTATTATGATAATGGAATATTCATCATCAATCCCCTTATCTTATCCCTTTTATTATAAAATAGAAAACATCACCCTGATTGTGTTGATTTACTAATGTCATCGATAATATGCATTCATTTTCTATTACTGCATTGGAGTCTAGTCATAAAACCATTATAATTGATAGATAAAAAAGTTTATAAATATGATAATATATATAATGGTCTAAAAACAATATATAAACATGAACTTAAATATAATTATATATGTTTTTGATGGTCATAAAAAATGAAAAAATAAATTAAATCATTTTATTTAACGTTTTATAAAATGATTAATTCTCATATCCTTTACAAAATTATATATAATATAATTTAAAATTATTTATCTTCATCAAGAAAATTCAATTTCAATTCTATATAAATTTTCCCATTTCACATGAGCTTCGATAGTATCATATAATAAACACATATTGAAAAATCATGAAAACAAATACTCCCGAAAGAGAAAAATGGAATCTTATAATTCATTATAAAATCCATAGATTACCTTAATATAATTATTATAAATAATTTAAATATTCATGAAGTTATTAATTTAGTAATTAATAATTTTAATTTTATTATCCAGTAAATTAAGCACAAGTACTGAGCGCTTTTTTACAAAATGTAATGGATTCTCAAGAAACCTCTATTTTTTCATTTAGGTTGAACTTTCTATCTCTTAAACCGAATATTATTTTTAATTATTTTTATTTAATCCTAAAAAAATAATTTTTTATGTTATGAATATATGTACCTAACTTAATTATTCTTTCATATATTGTAAAATACAAGTTTTATAAGGTTACCTTTTCAATTCCTCTTGATAAGAATTGTTGATGAAAGGTATCTTCCCAATTTTTTAACTATTTTCAAGTACATTGCATAATATGTTTTAATCTAATTATTTTCCCTAAAATCACTAATTTTATCAAGAAAATAATTATTATTTCATTTTTAGTTTTATTCAAAATAATATACATATTTTCACTTAAATTAATCATTTATATTTTCCTAGAACTATACTGTATTGTCCCCTTTTTAATGATTCATTAAAACTATTTTTACTTTTTTTTCGCTTTATAAAGACATAAATTAATATTATATGTTCCTAGTTTACCATATTAATGTCGGTGTATGATTTTAATCCATTCATTCATGGAAACCTTTACGATACACTAATTTGTTATGGCCTATGACATGGTTAGGATTACCATTTCATTCCATGGGTAACCCGTTTGTTAACATCGTATGACTAATTAAGGTTTATTTATTATTATTCGATCAAACATATTTTTTAAAATTTTTATTTGAAATTTTTACTAGGGATGTACTGTGTTGATACAACTCTCCATATTTAATGGGATTGTTTATGATAATGTGTACTAATTTAAGACAATAAATAAATTTAAAATGATTCTTTTAATACTAATGTATATAATGATTATGTTTCACCAATTCCATATGAGAAATGTATTGGACTTATTAAGGTTCTGGTGGGGCCCACTATAGTCCATCGATGCATCGATAAGTGTCATGTTACAAACATGAATGGGTTATTGGTGTGGCCTCACTAGTGAATCAATTTGATTTAACATTATTTTTTTTATTGTTGATGTTTTTTTTACTGAAATCTATAAAGTAAATGTAAGTAAATATCATTTTTTGCATTGTTTTTTGAAAAAAAAACCTCATTAATTATCATAGTTAAGTTTTTTGGCATCGATTTTTGGAAAAGTAATGACAAAAACCCACCTTTGGCTAGCTTTCGGTAAGAGTTCTTATATAAACCGAGTAGAAAGCTAAAAAAATTGAAAATTGAAAATATTTAAATTACAAAATAATCAAAACCTATATAATAAAAAACACAATATAAAACAATCAAAAATTATTTATCATTGACTAAAAATAAATTACTTATATGTTTTTATCTAGCTAATCAAAAAAATATACATTCATTTATATTATAAACAAGAATTAAAATACATGTACCTGAAATTTATAACATGCTCATTTTTGGTTATTTTTGAATTATTCATTTGGATATCATGATGTTCAAACACTCTTTATATCAAAATAGTTACCTTTTTGAACCCATATCTAAAATTATTCATAAATATTGGAATATACTTCCCTCAAATCCTAATCAAACAAAACAAAAAGTTTGAAAAAGTATATTGAATATAGGTATGATCATATTGAGAATAAGACTAGGAATTATTGAATTCCTACAATAACATTGAATGTTATGAGATAAACAAATAGATTTGTATGATATAAAATGTTAAAAAAACTAATACAACAAACCATATCAAATTTAGTTTTTTCCCTAGTTGTGACTATCTCATAGATGAATCGTGAAATATAATTACCACTTTTAACAAGTCTATTTTGATGATTACACAACAGTTATAAAATATTAATCTGATTATAAAAATCAATATATAAAAAATAGAATAATTTTTAATATAAAAACTAATTACATGTACATATACATATTTGATTTTATTTGGTGTCTTTATCGACATGTATTCCTTGTTAAAAATTTTCAATGAACTACATTTTCATATACATGAACTAATAATACATCTCAAAATAATGATAATTAAACATAGTAATCTTATAACAAATGAAAATTACTTATATAGTATGGAAGAAATTTTTTTATTAACATTCTCTGATAAACGGGAAAAACCAATATAAAGTGCATTTAGTTCGGCACAATATGCCTAACATCCAATTCACCCTACAATAAAAAAAGATCAAAATTAATGCCATTATAATGAAATTTATTTCATAATTATATTTTGATTCTTATTTATCATAAAATGGTAGAAACCATCCCTCAGTCTTCATATGTGATAATATTTCACATATATATGAAAATTTATTATGACTCTTCACATGTTTTACTTCCTAGAAATGAATTTTGGATCAATAAAACCGTAAATGATTTTTATTTAATTTTGTAAAAGAATCATTTTTAGATACATAATTTAAAAAGAAAATATAGTTAGTCAATTTAAAACCATCTTTTACTAAATAAATATAGATTCAAATGTCAATTTACTTACATAGAAAATAATTGCACCACATTTTAGCTGATCTCTTCAAAAATAAATTAAATGAATGATATCATCATTATCATTGGAATATATCATACATTATCTGAAATTCATGTATATAATTAAATGAATAAGAAACCTAAGATAATATTCGTTTCCCATAAAAAATATCTGAAGTATCAATACTTGATTGTTCCTAAACATTTTGTTTCATTGGTGAGGTTTCTTTTTCTTTTAGATAATCCTATATAAGTTATATGTTAGAAAACATTATATTTAATTTTAAATCATTTTTAATTAATATTTATTAAAATTCATACCTCTTCTAAAATATAATGAAGAAAAACAAGTTTGAAAAATTAAATAATGACCCATACAATCCTCAACTCTAGTTATCTCCATAGTAGGAAATGGTAGTAGAGAATTAGGATCAATAATATCAAGTACTGATACTCTAACTAGTCCCATCTTCATAGGCTTTTATGTAAATAATCCCCCAAAATTCATGATTCCTAACACAATAATATGTATATGAGGATTTTTAGGAAACCACTCACATTATACATTTAGGTCTGAGCGAGGTGGTGGAGGACCAAAGTAAGGAGATAGGGAATGTTAGTTTGGCTGAGAATGCTGGGATGGATGAGAAATAGAAAAAATATATATTTGTAATTATAATGTATAAAAAATTAAAATTGATAACAAAAAAATTATATACTAATTTGTATGATCAAGGAGGTGGAGTATCAAAGTAGGTAGATTAGACAGGGTAGTTCATGTGAGCAAGATGGGAAGGCTGAAAAATGAAAATGTTGTATTAGTGTTTATATTTTATAAAATAGAAAAATTGATGAAAAATAAAAAATATATGTAGGAAGGATTCTCATATGGGGCAGGTTGGGCAGATGGGGTAGGGTAGTCGAGGTGAGCATGCTGGGAAGGTTAAAAAATGAAAAAGATATATTAGTGTTCATAATTTATAAAATAGAAAAATTGATGAAAAATAAATAATATGCCTAAGAAGTCTACTCATACAGGGCTTGGTAGGCATATGGGGTAGTGTTGTCCTGGTGAGAAGGTTGGGAAGCCTAAAAATGAAAATTTTAGATTAATTTTTATAATTTAAAAAATAGTATTATTGATAACAAAAAAATCATATACTTGGAAAGTCAATGCATAATGTGACTATATTTCCAAGTGTTATAACAAAGCCTTTTATTCTGAAGCTTCATTTTTATCACCCATAGATTGTTACATATTTTCAGCTTGAGTTTTTAGGATTCTATTTTTAGGTCTCTTGATTTCTTTCTCTGACAAAAAACCATTGGAATACCAACACTTACCTAATATCCTCTAACTCTTTGGTTGTTATACCATTTCCAATGTAATGGAGAGGATATCTATCCTTCCCTCATGAATAAAAAAATCCATGTGTCTCTTGCTCATGAATTTCATAATGAGATGAAAATGAAAAAGTTATATTAGTGGTCAAATTTTTTAAAATATAATAAATTATGAGAAATAAATAAAATTATCTTACTATTTTATCAGCTACATGATTAGCTTCCTCTATAAGATACTATTCATATTCCTTGTTCTTTCTCATTTCCATTTTTCATAGAGAGTGTGAGGATATTGGGGACCTTATTAAACCACATCTGAACCACTACTAGATTGAGATCTTAATGCTCCATGTTTTCCCTCAATCATTTTCTTCTCTGAAAACGTATACCCTCTACTTGATAATGTTTAGGGGAATAAATTTCTCAACTAAATCCCTTAAAGAGTTCTCTTAGAGTCATATTATATTAAAATAAACTACGAAGTAATTATAAAAATATATATTAAATTTTACAATATAAAATAATAATCAAACCTAAAATTTTTCTTCCTGATGACTAATAGTAAATCACTTACATGTATCTTCATATACAAACTGACACTAGAGGCATGGGTTCTCAAACATTCTCTTTCCAAAAATATAATTTTTTTCAGTTTTTTTAAATGTCTCTATAAAACCCCTGTTAAAGAGAGTGGTCTTTTTTTAATTTTTTTGTTTTCCTCAAAATTGATTGTTATCTGTAATTGAATAAATTAAATAAAATATTTAAAATATTTTTTTAAAAAATGATATAAAAGAAAAAAATTAAGATATTTTTCCATCACAGCCTCCCAAAGCTATTGATTAAGCATCCTATCCACTAACAACCATTCGGGATATAAAATATTAATCCGAAAATAGCTTTTCATCATTATATAACTGAAAAAAGGAACTAGATTTGATCCATTTTCATTATTATTATCATTAAAATGGATATATAATTATTCATCATCACGAGCAAGTGATAATTTGGGAAAAAGAGTAATTAAAAATTTACAAATATGGGAACATTATTTTTTAGTAGTAATATGAGAAGTATCATATCCTGAGTACACATCAATAGTCATACAAAAATATTATAAAATAATAGTTTATGTTCATTGAATAATTATATTACTGAATATTTAATAATAATAAAAATTGGATATACCTCAGCAACTTGTCATCTCTATCTGTATCTAACATTAATCTAAAATTTATAATGAAATATTTATTACCAACATATCATTAGAAAGTTATATATAATGGAAATCGAAAAAAAATAATTAAAAAAGATGCATGCATTTTTATGTTTCAAAAAAAGAAACAAAATTAAAATATTTACCATAAAAATAGGAGACTAATTTAGTTTTTCCCCAATTTCATACATCATGATAATTACATATTTCATTTACTACATATGTTATCTACTCATTGTAATAATCCTTCATTAGCATAATAGATGAATAAGTCTCACCTAAATCAATAACATCATCAACATCATCCTCATCACCCTAATGGTATCTTTTTCGTTGAAAAATGTTGGACCACTAATCATTCGATGGATCAATGAGAAAAAATACATTATTATCATATGTCGCCAAACTAAATTTTTCGACATTTTAATTAAATCATTTCAAATCAACCAGTGTAAACATATATTCATTAGGTTTCACACCACTCGTACGATCAAACCAATTACACATAAAATAGTGACTCAAACATTAATATAATCAATTTCCCATATGTCTTCAAAAACTCCAAAATACGAAATTGATGCAGATATTTGGTTTCTATCTTTGTCACTCGAAAAATGAACTAGTTCAGAGAATACCATCACATCACTATTCTAAATGGTACATTTTTCTCAATATATTTTGTGTAAAATGTGTAACAATTAATATGAAAACCAGACAATGTGATCACATAAAGAGATCTTCCCCTAGAAAAACACTCCAATGTTTCAAATAAAGATATATCTACAGTGATTTACTCAAATTACCATTAAAAAATTCTTTTGTATGCTCAATCAACAAAATAAATTCTTATACAATCATTTCTCATAACATTAATTTTGAAATATGTCAGGATATATATGATTGGAAATCATATGTGTTGTTCAAAATATATAAATATACCTACATCACTTCATCAAATGGAATTAAGTATATATTTAATCCTCAAACCCCTCAACATTCACTATCAATTTTCATATATTGAGGTATAGCGAGACCAATATGCTGCACCTCAAACAAATAACCACTATAGAACTCTACCACCTCATTTGATACATTTTTTTGAAGAATAGAGGCATATGGTCGATAAGTATTCATAACATATCCCTTATAAATTTTCATATATCTTTTGAAACATTACATTCATTGAAAATAAATAGGCCAACATATTTTTATCTCTGGTACCAAAAAAATCAGCATATGAACAATTATATCATAAAACCTAGGTGGGAAATACATTTCTAATTGACCAATAATAATAGTTTCTTTATTCTCCAACACATCTAAAAAATTTGGTTCAATGGCTTTCCTAAAAATTGATTCAAAATTATTACAAAAACTAATGATAGTCTTTCCGACAACTATCATCAATATACCCCACACTGCTAAGGGAAGATGTTTTTTCTTCAATACTTAAAAATCATATGATTTCTAAACTATTAATTTTAAATACTTAATTGACACCAAATTACCCAAATTTGAATAAAAACAACTGGGAAATTTAATTCCTTGAAGTCACAAAAATTTTTTAACAATTTAATGAGGCTTAGTTTGTGACAATCTAGAGGCAAAATTTTTCTGTTTCCTTTCATAGTGGGAGATAACTCCAAACATATTCTCATTAATATCAAGTCCAAACTAGCATAAAATCCACCTTTGGTCATTTATTTTATGACTAAAAATGTTCAAATATATCCATCAAAAATGTTTTTCTCAACATTCATAACATTGATGTTATGTTTTATCTCTAAAAATATGAAATAAGGTAGTTCAAAAAATAGTTTACATCTTCAATATATTTCATCAAAGACCATAAATTATTTTCTTTCCAAACATATAATAAATATATTTCAACCAATCATAATATTCATCAGTTGACAATGTCCTAGGGGGAAGGTTATATTTTTGTAAATCGTTAAATTATTTTTACAATCTATAATAGGGATGATGATTTATAAAAAATATTTGATGTCCCATGTATATCGTCTTTCATCCATTCTTCAATTGATAATATGATGTCTGTTATTCAAAAATTGGGCCTGGTTTATGTTCCATAACACTATATTTAGATAAGTATCCATATGTAGGAAAGTTTCATTTAGTGAAAATTATCATAAAATTCAAAATAAAATACTCTTTCTTGTATGTATCGAAAACTTTTACACCTTCCTCTCAATGTAGCTTCAAATCATCAATCAATAATGAAAGCTACACATAAATATCAATTCCCAATTGTGTTGGTCCGAAAATAATCAAATTCAACATAATATATTTTTTCTTTATACATACATAGTAGAACAACTTGTACACTACAATAAAGCTGGTCGTGAACTATGTTGGTTACTGAGCCTCCAATATGGATTCATTATATCAGTATACAATCACATTATAATACTTCCATCATCACTTTAAAAATCATGAAATTTTTTATCAAAACAATTCCACTATGGTAAATCAGCAGTGTAACTAAGTTACTATTAGAGATGTGTTCATCTATATTCCATTGTAACAGTTTTTTGTCAATTGAATTTGAAAATAGATTCCTCAAAAGAAGAATTATTGGAAGGTACCATATTAATTTAGAACATGTTTTGATTTAGGTGGCTCAGAATGATTCACAGTTTCATTATCATAATTGTATGAAAAAATATTTGGCGATATCATTATAATGTACGAAATTGATTTATTGTGATGTTAGATGAAAGTATCAGGTAATAAATATGAGTTAACATTTCCATCTATCTTATATCGGGATTTCCCACATGTATGAAAACATGATAAATATTCATATTCTTATACCTTACACAATCATTGGGGAAAGAATGCATGATTTTATACACCAATCCCATTGGGAATAATATTTTCTTCACCTCATAACTATATTTTGGAGGATATATTCCTGCTGGAAGTAGCTTTTCTAAATTCTCTAGAATGTTGGAGAAACTCTTATCACTCCGCCCATTTTTTTAATTTAAGTTAACTATTATTAGAACTACAAATTATACTATATATTTTATGTATCCTAGAAATAATGGTTTCTCAGAATATATATAAAATCATTCATTATTTGCTATTGTTATATGGATTCATCACCAAAATATTGAATTAATTCATTAATATGATCCTCTAACCATTTAAGAATATTTTCACCAACATTGGTTGTTGAAATTTCAGTTCATTCTCCATACGAGATCCAATGTGTATAATTAAGGACAATACCATAACTAATTAGATGGTCTATGATTTCTCTAGAGCTAAACATTCACATATTTAAAAAAATTACACCTTTACAAAAAATCAAATAAATTTTTTAAAGATTTAGTTTTGAAAATTCCATATAATAAACTTCTTCTTTTTTATAATCACTTGTGGTTCTTCGTAATATTCAATTATGATCCATTCAATAATTGATATAACAAAATAATTGGTGAATATATTAAAACATATAACATTTAAATATATATATATATATATATTTAACAACAAAACATTAAATTAAAACTATTAATAATCACATTGAAAACATTAGATATGAAACACATTTACAAAATACAAACCTTTTATTTTAATATTATATAAATGTTTTATATTGAAATTATAAATTAATTATTATATCAATATTCTAAAATTTATTTGTTCATTTTACATAGTTTTTGCATTATTTTAATGTTCCATGTGTCTAAATTAATGAAAATTGAATTAATTTAACATGCATAAAAAATACTTATTATTATTAATTTAAAATAACAATTAGAGTAAATGTTCATATAACAATTGAAATCAATCATAATACCCCCAAAATTATAACAGATAATATTAAATACATTACTAAATTTGTATATCATACAATACATTTGATTCAATATTGTTTTCTATTATATCCTAAAATTATTATTATCATAATAATAAAATAAGAAAGAGAATATTTATTACAACTGAGAAAACCCAATAATAACATACATTAATTTTTAAATAATTTTATATTTATATAAAATGCATATTCAAGTAAAACACAACTTTGTATCTATATTTTTTCTATCATTGGATGCTAAATTATAAATTTACTTCAATTATATTTATTCCATCATTTTATTTGACCCAAAAAGTAAATGAAATTATATCAGAGAATGAGATCACAAGTAATAAATTAAAGCAAACATGATGTCTAAGTATATATTCATGGAATACAACTATGTATTAAAAATTTATAAACTAAATATGTAAAGCACATGGGAACCATTAATAAATCTATAGGAATCATGCACACTGTAACAAGTATAAGTTGACGTTATAGAGAATCACTAGCATAAAAAATATTTATGGAAAGTGACAACATATGTAGGAAACACTCCGTACAATTCCATGGAAAATTAAACACTGCAAGATCTATAAAAAATAATTATAAAACAAAAAATATATATGAACTAAAAAGTAAATGATTACTAATTTAACCTCAAAAATAACCATGCTCCAATAAATTTATAATTAACTATAAACTAATAACTGATGTAAATAAAAAACATTAATAAATGATAACTAATTTATCTATAAATATTTTTAATAAATTTACAAAATTCATAGTTTGACATGAAAATAAATCCAAAATCGATCGTTTCTTCATAGAATGCCTTTGAAAATTCAACGTTGCAAGATCATTACAAAGAAGGATTATGAAAATGAAAAATAAATATAAATGAAAAAATATATTCAAACTTCAGTTGGATATCACCAATAATAAACATCAGGAGAAAAAATAATCCATAGATGTTAAAAAATGGTCAAATAAACAAGAAATCAAACCATAGATCGTGAAAATGGAATAAAATCAACAAGAATGGTCATTCAAGTTCACAAATACATGTTTAATGTCATCAACAGTTGAGATGAGTCGCCGCAGTTTTGATTTTCAAGATTAGAAAACATGAGGGTGTACCGATCCTAACTATTTTTAAAATACATTCGTTATTGATTTTTACAAAAACTGATGCTGAAAAGTCTGAAAAATATTTATGGCATTCATTTTAACAAAACTGATGCCGAAAATATATATTTTTTAATATATGGTTATAATTTTCCACAAAATCGATGTCATAAATAGTTTTTTTAATATACGGTGTTCGTTTTTATAAAAACCAATGCTGAATGATCATGAGTTTGGGATTTAATGAAATGGTTTTTGTAAAAACCAAAAACAAATTATTTTTTATTATTTAATGTGTAATATTTTTGAAAAAACAATGACATATATCATACCTTTATAGGTTTTTTTGTAAGTTCTACTAAAAACCAAATACAAAATTCACTCTTAAAATTTTTGGTGTCGGTTTTATTTAAAACCTATGCCAAAAAATTCCCGCACATACTATTAGCTTGAGTTTTGAAAAAACCAATGTCATTACATCGACATTAAATACTATATTTCCACTAGTATATTACCCATTTATATGGTCTTCTAGGATAAGTACTTTGTTTTATGTTTATCATGTCCTATATTTTTCATTTCTACATTATAAAATTGGTTATTGATAATCCAATCAACCGTTTTACTTATAGAATATCCATGGGTAAGTGTCATTTTAATGTGATTATTTATATTGTATTATTTGACCATATTTTATTCCTTTCATATTATTATTAACATTATGTTTTATTGGCATGATTTTTTAGTTATTATCCTTTCCTTTTTTCTTATGATTATTTATGATATCTTTTATTGTATGCATGTAATTACTAAGCATATGAGATCAACCCTTCCTTGTGTTTTATTTTCCTCAAGATGATAGGAGATATGTTATGACTGATATATAGGTATAATATAGGATAATTAGGGTATCTCTAATGGGGTTAATATATTTTATTTAAAAAAAAGATGTATGGTAATTCTTATGATTGGTTTTGGTATTCCAAAGATATCAAATTATTTGGTCCTTTAAGATGTGATTTCCTTGTGTATTGTGACCATATAATAAAGTTAGGCACCAGCTCCGAGTTATAGCGGTTGAGGTCTTTACACATTCCATCAATTAAAATTTTATGTAATCATGATCATTCATAATTATATATTCAATTAAAACATTAATTACTAGTCTCTATAACATACGTTAAACAATTATTTTAATTACTTTTATAAAATTAATTAAGGCTAATACAATATGTCCCATTATTTAATTTTTTTATTCATTATTTATCCACACCCTAGGAAACTAAGACAACATAATATCAAACAATTTGTACAATAAATCACTTAAAAACCAACAACCATGAGAAAAACCTCATCATCACATCAATATCTAATAACAACATTACATATTCCAAAACATGCAATTATCAATCCATATAACTCATCATAATCAATATCAAAACACTTATTTGATTTCAAAATAATTAATGGCCAATTCTTCACTATATCAAAAAAATAACTGACAACACTAAACCCATACAAATCAGATTAATGGTATAAATATTCTAATAATAATAATTAATGTTGTAATAAAAATTTATAAAATAATGAAATTTAAGAGGCTGACAATAAAAATTAAGAAACCAAATAGTCTGAAATAATATATAAAAATTTTTATAGTAATTAAAAAATATTTTTTAACATATCCCCTTTTCGTGTACCATATTTATTTTATTAACCATTTATGAGAATGATAATAAAACAATAATAATCATAATTTCGATAAAATATGATTCCAAGAAATCTAATCTAAAACATATAAAAATATCATAATTATTATAAAAGATATGTGAATCACATATCTCTTCCCAATTCATTCAATTCAGTTTCATGATCATTTTTGGTATGTTCTATCATATTTCCAAATATTATTAAGAGAATGATAATTACACATTCATACATAATAATATAAGATAGATTTTTAATTATATTCCTATGATATATATTCTATGATTTTTTTGTAATAATGATATATGTAACATTGAATACACCATAAAGAATTATCGAGAATCAACATCATATCAAAAATGAATCTGCTACTCAAAGAAATAACTTTTGAACTATAACAAATGGGAAAAGGAATACCTATAGAAATACAATTGTTAGATATGGTTTGAGATAATTTTATATAATTGAACCAATGAGAGAGTTCACCCTGAATTTTTATTATAAATTGGGGTACCTCTGCCATAGTATAGTCTATACCCTATAAGGGAATATTTTAAATCAATCAAATGTGGTTTGAATTTTACTATGATTAAATAAGATCAACTCCCCAAATATCACAAAAAAAATTATAATTTTTTTGATGTCCTCCATGATATAGTATACCTGAAAATGACCTTCTAGGACACAATCTCCTACCACATCCAATATTGAACATGACATAGTACACTTTTCGATACTATTTCATCCCATGATCCCATGAGTGACCATGAAACCAAACTCATTAAAAAATAACATAGATGATAAATGAACTATGAAATGGTTGTTTTCACTTTCCTTAATTCCAATAAAACTAACACTAAGAACCATATTGTCTAAGCCATAAAAATGAAAACCAAATTGAATTGATCAACAACATGCTAGAAAATTAAAAAATGGATATTTCCTCACTCGTCTACAAATTTGACTATAACATCAAACCACCATGCTATTTTAATCCTCTAAAATGGGAATTTGGGCATTCAAAATTCAAAAAAATCACATTATCACTCCCAAATCCTTACCAAGAACCATAACTAAATATCTCACAACATCAAACAAAAAATATACTATTGAGTAATGTATAATCTTTTAAAATATATTCACTTCATTATTCAATTAATTTTACTATCATAATCTTATGAGACAATATTGAGAGTACGGTAAATTAGTAATCTAGAAATTTTATCAAATATTAACATCAATAAAATATTTATTTTTCACCTACTGGATGAATTTATTTCATTTTATTCTTATCTTTTATTTTTTTTAATATATATACATAAAATTAATAAATCTATAAAAACAAACAATCAGGTTTGGGGATGAGGTTTACCTCTTGAAATATCATTACACTCATAGTAAATCATTGTTAATATAAGACAATCATTGATTCCTTATAATTATGAATGAAATAAAAAGAAGGATTATTCACTGAAACTCATTATCTTAGAGCTGACCAGGTATAAAAAAGAAATAGATTTATAGTTTGTAACTCCTTATGGAATATTGGAATTGACCTGATTCTCTTGATGTTGATTCTAGTTGATGATCTATGTCCCCAAAAGATAGTTTAAGTGACCTCATTTATTGAATATTGTAATAAAGCTGGTCGCCTGAAGCTTCAATAATATTTATTAATGTATATTATTTATTTTGACTTATATAGTAGAGTGTTGTAGGATTTAATTCACAATTAAATCAGCCTTAATATGATATTTATTCCATGAACCCATCTAAACTTCATATTCTTCATATTCTTGTTCAGTGTATAGAAATAGAATAAGACACATTCCGCATCCCTCTGCTTCATAAAATCACAAGATTTATTCAAATTCAGTTATATATATATATATATCTATCTCTCTCATTTTTTGAATTACAATATATTTTATATCACATAGTTGAAATATATTTATCATTATCATTATTTTCATATTAAAATTCTCTATATTGTTTTAAAATTTTTCTTTACAGCTCGTAAGCTATAAATCTACCCAAATCATGGACTTGAGGTCTCTTACATCTTTATACTTCTTAAATTCATTGAATTCTCTGACTACAATATTCTTTGTATTTCCAAATACTCAAAATCTTAGGTATTTATATTATATTATCACTTCTTATAAATCATATTAAACATAGATATTCCAAACATTTGGAAAGAATGAAACAATGAATCCTAATTTAATACATCTAAAATACTTTTATCATAAATATTCCACATATGAAAATAAATTTTATGATCATTTCTCATTGAATTGTAGTAAATACTTACTCCTCTATTAAAAGAATAAAAAAACAAATCATGATAGAATTATATTTTAACATTAATGCATTATATAGCATTGTGGGTTAATTACGATATAGAATTGATATGATTGAAGACATGCAATGGAAGTCTTATGATCATAAATCATAATCAATTTTCCAATTGAAAGACATGGTGAGATTCATATGATTAGAATGATGTACACTCATACCTTCATTTTTTACCACCATGATCACCTCTATGCAGTGGAATATTAACCAATGTCTTTCACACAAAATTTGTAATCTCATTGTGATCATTACAACAAAATTTAAACCATTTTGTTATAATTTTGGAAATTCTATTATATCTATAAATTCCATAATGTCATAACCTATAGTAGTTTCATTTTTCTCATTCTTCCAATTCATTTTCTTCATAACTTATGATAGAATAATTAGATATGAATGACAACTGTGAATTTTAGAACTCACTCTTATTATTCATCTTGAATTTGGATTATCTCTTTCAAATTATGATGACTAATCCATTAAAAATTCCAATCATTTTCATGGTTTAATCTGAAATTTGAATTGAATTTTCTAATATATACACACAGTAACACATTTTGGATTATGATTTATAGAAATCATTGTAACATGACATAACCTCATGATTACCACTATGTATCCTTTGTAACATCCTCATTAAAATTACTTATGTCTTGGATTTTAATGTTACCATGGTATAATCCTCCTTTAAAATTTATTCATCATAGTGAAATTATGATGTTATTTTATTCAGCATACTAGATTGTTGGATTTCAAATAAATAACCCTAGACTACCTCGATATAGATAATATAACAATATGATTACATTTACATAACTAATAGAATCTATAATTACATTTACATAGGATGGTCGACTCATAGATTTCCGTTATGCAAGAATTAACATACCCCTATATAGTGAGAATAATTATATATTGACCATTGGATTAGAAAAAATGATTAAATTATGTTTAGATAGTTTTTTAAATGATATATTTATGTATACATATTTATAATTACCCTTTCACCTCAAGTATAATTCTAATTTAACTTTTATGTGGATTTTTTACTTCTCCAATTTAATTTCATCCTCCAAATGATATTCAAGACATTTTATTGAGGAATTATAAAAATCATAAACTCTTCATAAATCATCTCAATAAATTTATATGAGTATTTAATTCATCACTAACGTCACTCCATAAAAATACCCCTTCATCCAATAATTATTCATGAAAAATTTCATCATATGAAATACCATGTATCATCATCCACAAGAACGAGGCTTCTAATTAACTATTAAGGTATCCAACAACCCATTTTAATTACCCATGATATATGGGTAGCCTTCACTTTATTTAAAATGTGGATTTTACTTTCATCAGCAATAAATTTTTCCATGACTCGTGGTAAATCAGTGAGCCTGAAGAAAAATTCACATTGTGTATAATAATTCATAATATTTCATGGGAACACAAAACATCATCTCAAGATTCATGGTAACTCCATTATCCATCATTTTGTTAATACATAAACACATATGGACATCATTACTTTACCACTCATTGAATAGATGAAAAAAATGAGACACAAAAAAATAAGTGAAATCAACAATATCCCCATTTTTATTTTCATCAATTCCAATTGGAAATTGATATATCAGTATGTTATTATAATTATACACTCATCAGAAATCTCATAACCTAATTTATAATTATTTTCATTCTCCTTTTCATTTAAACTTGTTATTGACTACAAATAAAAATATTTCCAAATGGTTTATTTTATCATTTAATGCTTATGCCATGTTATATCCATTATCCCAATCAATGTCTGTGTAAGTTATATTAACTCTTGAAAACCTATGGCATTTACATAAAAAAAATATATCTATTTATAAATTGAAATTGAAACTAGATATTACCTTTATAAACTCTATTACTATGGTATTGGTAACATATATATCTAATGATATTAGATATTTATGTCATTTTTTAAAAATATTATAAAAACTTGTCAACCTAAATTTTTTATTCCCACTCAATAGAAAGATTAAAAACAGTCATGTGAAAATATATGATTTGATTACAAAATTCACAATAATCACCACATTTTTTCCTTTTTTTAAAAATTTATGTAAGAAATATTTCTCCAAAGATTTAATTTTTTTTAAATTTATCCAAATATGGGAGAGTTTAAAGATAAACCTTCTTATTAAAAAAAATTAGGTACATTTTGTAAAATAAATATTTAATAATTATCTTCAATGAAATCACCTCAAAATATTTCTCAACATTTATACCCCCCCAAAGTGATGCTTTTTATAATATGCATCAAAAAATATATTTTCATAAAATGAACATTGAAATTCAAAATTAAAAAACATATATGGATTTTAGATGATACAGATATGGAACATATATTCCATCTAATATCACATAATTAGTTACAAATTTAAAAACTATCATCACCTTTAATTAATTCCATCGTTTGGAGATAAATACAACCCAAATAATTATGGATGTATTTGTAAACTCATTTTCTCTTTTCTGAGAGAAATGAAAATGATAATACCTTCTTATCCATGATACATTTTTCATTTATGATTGAAATTTATATGTTTTATACATGTTTATTTTTCTATATTTCAAAAAATTATTTCAATGGATGGGTTGTTTATCCAAATCAATATCTTATTTGTGTAGAAAATAATTCTTATTGTAATTCATAAAGGCATAAGAAATACCCAATGTAATTTATAGTTTTTTCAGAATATAATATAATGTTTTTGTTATTATAAAACAATATTTGGAGTTGTTTCCAAAAAATTTTACCTCCAAAACATCCTATCATGAGGTTTTGTAATTTCATTTATGGAAAAAAATCCTTTCATTTGTAGTCATATTGATATTGAATAATTTATTTCCCTATATAAATTTCAATAATTTATTCAACTTATATATACTTTTGTCATTCTAGATTAGTTATCCAAATTACTAAATATTCAATTTTAACATTCTCAGATTTTGAAGACATTTCATATCACTTTTCATGAATGAATTTCACTGTAATGATCCCTTTATTATTCTTATAGATTAATTTAATTTTTTTCTTCATATTTATTTAAATTATATTGATACATATTGATTATTTAAAATGTTCCTTGGTGTGTCCACTTTACCCAAAATATAATAAACTTCTCACATTTTGTGTGCTGATCTTATTGAGTGTTCTGGATTCTTTTTTTATTGCCTTCCAAAAAAACACACATAATTCCTTTGTTGAAAAATTCTTAGTAATATCAAGTTTCACATTATCATACTATTTTATTTCAAATGAAGTATTAATTTTTATATTGAATCATGTGATGTTTTATCTTAATTATTTTTAATTTTTTTGATTGAAAAGTTTCATACAGGTGACCACTTCTATTGCACATAAGACAAGTATTTTAATTTTTTTAATTTTTTCAGGCAGATTGTTCACATTCCTAAATATATTAAACAAACATGAAAATTTGGTATTGGAATATGATTTTTTGGATTATATTCCATTGATAAAATATTTTATGACATTAAAATACATATGATGTTGAGGTCCTAAGATCAAACAAATTTGTTCCAAGTAATATGTTTATAATACAGAACTCATAAGATGATGATAAGACATAGTGAATGTCAATTTATATGAAATACATAAAATTTTATTTATCTTTCCAAAGAATAATATCTCATATATTGTCTGGGATAATCCAAGTCATTTTTTCAGAGATAATTTGGAATCGTAACATGATAATTACTATAAAATGGTCACTATTTTGTTACTATTTTGAATGAATTATTCATTACATAGTTAACAAAATCTCTTGTCCACTACTATTATCCAATTTATGATTCATTTTATTCACCTTCTTAATTACTTATTACAGTGTCTTGTAATGTCTTAATGAGCCTTATGTCGTATAATACACTGTTATAACTCATCTTTATTCAGGATTATCTGATTCAAAACATATTGTTTTATATTTTTTGAACACTGAAGAATCATTATATATTAATCCCTCATCAAGAAATGAATTCCAGAAAATCAACCCACTATTATGCTGCTCAGTGTAACATTTATAGAACTCAACATTCCTTTACTTAGATTTGATATTACCCTTACGTATCCTTCATAAGATTCTCATTATCATTACACGAGTCTGTGCTTTTAGAGTTACATTTACATAGTGTCCCACATAAATTTATGTAACATGATAAATTTTGAAATACCATTACAAAATGTAATTTATTTTTCTATTACCATTATGTAAGTATGGAATACAGTTATGTAGGTAGTGATGACCTAAAATGACCTCTATATAACCTAAATAATATTGAACTCAATTTACATAGGATAATCAATTCATAGATGACCATTACATTGGTGTAAAATTACAATTTTATTAATTGAATAATTCTATATTGTACATTATAAATGTAGAAAAATGCATAGAATACCATTAAGAATGTATTATGATGACAGACATACCTATAACCAACTAGTGTTTACCTTATGAAGCTAGTATAATTCATATTTTACCATTATGTAATTTTTTACGTTCTCCAAGTAAATTTCATCCACCTAAATCATCATAATAATTTTTTCATTTGGAAATATCAATATGTTAATCACTTGTGAAATCATCATAACATTTTTATTGATATATATATATATATATATATCATTTACCAAAGTTTCCAAAATGACATCTTCTCACAATAATTATTCTCAAAATAGCTTTTCATATGAAATACCATACAATATCTTCTCCAATTTTGGGAAGATCAATTTTCCATCCATGTTTTCTTACTTCATATCATCTTTACTAATGATACATGGGTTTTCTTCACATTATACATTTGTTGGATACTACCTTCAACCCCAAACACTTAATATAAGTCATATGGTATATTGTCAAACCTAAAGTAAAATTCCAATAAATTACATCACATAATTTCATTATTAGGAAATCAGAATATTTTATCAGCATACACTGAAACTCTTTCATTATTTTTAACAATTATTCCATCAATAAATCATTACAACTTGAATATTATAATAACTGAATCATTTAGATCAAATATAAAATAATTGAAAATAGGGATAAAAAAATACTAGTTACCTGAACCATTAGGTTTTAATGAATTATCTTCTATATGTTATGTTGATTATAGGTGACCTTAATAATAAGGTATCCATATTTCATCTCATCATTGGGTTACAATTTTTAGGAAAACCCTAACCATTAGGATACCATGCAAACATACTTGAGTGAATCCGTGTGATGGGTTAAGATAAATATTTATCTTCTCAACTATCCAAGAGTGATATATAATAAGATTGACATAGTTTTCTACTAGATATAATCTTGACATTATTTGTGAGACTATCTAGAATGAGTCATATGGAAATATAGATACTGTTACACTATTGGATATGAATTTATATTAAAAGGGTTTATTAGTTTAGTGAAAAAAATAATATCAAAATTATTAAAGAAATATAAAACATGATACACAATTATTAAAAACATATGAAATTGAAAAAATGGAATCATATTCATTAATATTGATGATAAGATAAATAATTGAGAAAGATAAACCCAATCAAGGTAATTTACATAACTAGTATAGAATCTAATGAATCATTCATAAGAATGAAGGTAAATTATATGTGTTAGAAAATCCCCTAATCAAATATAAAAAAGGTGAATACATTCAACAACAACATATATATACATATAATATCTATATATGTGTTATCTTGGATATATCCACTCTCAGGATCATGTTTATAGAATCTATGTCGTAAAAGAAACTTAATAATTTGGGAATTTCTAAAACGATAGATAATATAAAATATTATATATATTGAATAAGATAATAATTATAGGGAAAATGCGATGAAGCCATTTTTTAGATATAAAAATTTTTAATTAACTTTAGTATCCTTATATTTTGTTTTCTCAATGGTTATATTAATTACCTAGAGAGGCTGGAGTCTCATCGTATTTGATATTTCTATAGATATAATCATGAAATTAATTCAACAATGGTTTGGATAGATTATTATAAATAAAAATATGAATGATTATAAGAAAATATTATATGATTATCTAAGTATTTTGAGGATAAATGAGAGATAAATGGATTATCAAGGATCAAGTGTTATATTAATTGAACAGAAGTTTTAAATTTTAAACATGTAGAAGGAAAAGTCAAATAGAATGTCTAACAATATTTCATAAAATATATTTTTAATAATTTATAACCAATATAATAAATCATTAAATTTGGACAGTACTTCAACTATGAAATGTCCAATCTCTAGATAATAAATTTCATAGAATACCAAAATAATTGATTTTTCCTAATGGAATTTATATACAATTTATAATGATATAGAAATTAGTTTTTACATTTTGATGGGTCTGTGAAAAAAATTACATAATATATATATATATATATATATATGATTTTATAATATGTAAATAGTTTCTGAATAAAGAATAATTTTTTCATGAAGTCAATAAATATGGGGAATGTGAATAAAAAGATTTGAACATAGGGATTATTTTTTAATCATTAGATGATCAATAATGAAGAATCAATATTTTCAAAAAAAATCATATTATATTATAAGTTATTTTTATATAAAATTTCAAGAAAAATACTATATGATTAATTAAACGAAAAGATTGTATTTTATATAGTTCTGTAACATGGTTTAATAAATAAGTAAGAATAAAAATGTTCCATCAAAAATTTTAGAGTATTTCTAGGAAATTTTTTAAAATATAAAGAAAATATATCCCACCACAATTAGTGGAATATTCTAAAAATAAGATATTATATTCCAAATAATGGTAAAAAAACATTGGGTATCTTATAATATTTGGTTTTTAGTAGTTTTTTTATTTAATATTTTCATTAAAGAAATAAATATTTCTTCTCGGAACATAAAGACTTTTTTCTTTATAGCATGATATTCATAGAATTTTTTTTCCAAAGAAGTATGTGGGACCAATATTTCACATAAAGGAGAGTTATATAAAATGAATACAATATTAAACCAGTCAATGTTCAAAGTGAATTTCACTTAATATCCTAATATGGCTTAGGGTACGTTGGTATAGAAAAATAATCACAAGGAATACATTTTGTTTCCATGATGATCACATAATGAAATTATTTTTTTATATAGTTCCAAAAGATGATGATGAACATAGAATTTCCTCTATGTAGACAATATCTTTTTTTACGGACATATCATTTGATGTTGTGAATTAAATAAGTTTAAATACATTATGTGAAAAATAGAATTTAGCAGTGGTATTAGCAATTACAAAATGATTCATTATGGTTTCTGAAAAGAATAAAAAATTAATAGGTTCGGAATCATATAATAGAGATATTATATTTAGATATTTCATTAATTATTTATTTTTTTAAATTAAATTTTAAAATTTAAATAATTCTCAACTAAATAATGTATTTTATTTATTTATTTATAATTTACTGTTTAGTGTCTACTTTTATAAATGTCTTTTAATACATTGTACAATAGGTTTTCAAAAAGCCACCTATATTTTCACTACTCCAACCCTTTCTTAGTTAACTCTCTATGTGATAACCACTCCAAAAAATAAAGTTCCCTATTTTTAGTAATTACTTTACATTATACACTACATCCTAGGAGGCCACCTATCCTTACACAACTACTACACATTGTCTCATAACTCTCTATATACTAACCATGTCAATAAATGAATTTTTATTCATTAATTAGCCATTTATTATTATTTAACCTTCATAAAAAACAAAACAAAATACATAAGAAACTAAGGAATAAAATAATAAATCCCTAATTGAATTAATCATTATTAACTATTATTAATTTTTTTATTTAAAAAATAAAGATTAATTAATTTTAAAATAGTAATGTCATTAATAATTAGTAATAATTAATTAAAAAAATTTACTAATAATCAAGAAAATGTAATTAATTAATTATTTATTAATAATAATTAATTGAAATTTTTAATAATAATTAATTGAAAATTGATGATTGATAATAGATAATAGATAATCCATGAATAATAATTAATAATTAATAACAATGAAATTTAAAAATAATATTTATTAATTAATAATGGTAAATTGATAAATAATTGTTAATTATTAATAATTACTAATTCATTATTACAAATTAATAATTCATAATTAAGAATTATTAAATAATTAATCACTTGTAATTACTATAAAATATATCATAATTTCTCAATATAATTAATAATTTATTTATGTTCAAATAAATAATATAAAATAATAGTATATAATTAAAAAATAAAAAAAACCGTTAATAATCAATAATAGTTTTAAATAGTAATTAAAAATAATAAATAAATATTCATTTAAAAAAACATAATTATTAGCTTATTGTTATTAATTATTAATAACTAATTAGAATTTAAATTATTTATTAATTTTTATAATTAATTCTTACTAATTCTATGGTGGATTTCTAAAAACAGATACAATAATTAAATAGTGAATAAAAAATAAGAAATTTCATATTTTGTGATTATTTTAAAAATCGCTATATATATATGGTATTTATTATACAATGGATAATTATAAAAGGGTTTCAAATATAATCACATAAAAATAAAAAATATTTTTTTAATATTTGTTTTCAAAACCAACCTTAATAACCCACTAAAAATAGTCATTTTCTTATTATGACACTTGTTTAAATAGTTATATATTATTAATATGATTCCATATCTCAAAATTATTCAGTCAAAATATCTTCATAGATGTAATACATTAAAGGGTTAAATAGAATAGTTCTATCAAGTGCTCATATAGAGATATATTGTGAATTTTATTGACTTGTAATGAGTTTAAATTGACCTAAAATGAATCAAGAATAATAAATTCTCTTGGTGATTCATATTTAATATGGGACCTAAACAGATATATTATTTTCATAGTATATTATTGAATGATTTTATAGTATATACATATTTATGTCATTAGATAGACAAGGCTTCTTCACATCATTATTTTTTCATTTTGTTTATATCTGACATGAAGTGAATAATAATTAATCCCTCTGAGTACGGATTTGGGTTATCTCAATCCAATTTCCTTCTTTAAATTACATGACCTGGCCCACCAAGGCCCTAGTCAGACCATTGGTAAACTGAGAGTTCCACCTCAGGCCCTCCATATATGGAGTAGAGGTTGGAAAGTATCAATTAGAATACATATCACACATATGGGGGGATTTGAAAATAATAAAATATTTCATTCCCATATATACAATAAATAATACAAGAAACAACACCAGTAATATATATATATATAAATACAACCAATAGATGAAAATATATGTCATGAGTTGGGCATCTATTGAGAACTACAGAAATAACTAGTATGTATACAAAAATATAAATAGATAAAAAATACATTCCCATCAACAAAAGGAAACTAATGAATTTCTAATCCAAAGATTCTATCACTACCACCTGGATTAAATCCAAAATGTTACCAACTACCATCAGGACCAGGTATCTCCAAGATTAGCCTATACAACATCCCTCAAAGTGGCCAGGAATCAGATTCAAACAAGAAATGTTTATTTCACATTCACAAAACCATATCTGACTAGTTCACTGATTGAAAAACACAATGGGTGTGGGAACCAGTCCCAAAAACATGTGAGTAATTATATTCTCATTTGGTTTTCTCAAAACCCACAAATTAGTACAATGAAACACACATGGTCAATGGACCTTGTAATAATGAGTATTCAAAATGATTTCAATAAAATTAATATAGATATTATCAAACACTTCGATGTCATAGAGACATGGAGGATTCATAGTCATCACAACTCAAATTCTAAAAATTCATCCCCCCAAATCACCTAAAGATTCTCTATAACACCCCAAAAATCAAAACTACAATCTTTTATTGAATAGTGTGTATGACAAGCAACACCAAAGGCATAAGGGAATATAATATCATCAGACTCTACTGGATTTTACTATTTTAAATAAATTGCACACAATACATTTCTTCTAATGCACACAACACCGAGATAGCTTCTGTTACATGTGTGGTCGACCTTCCTTGATATATTTATTTACACGCAAGAGAGACCTTCCTAAATAGCTTTCATTACATGAAGGACTATGTTTCACCAAATAATAATATTTTATGAAAATATTATTATTCAATATAATATGATATAAAATTTCCCTTAAATTAGTTTTTATGAATTGAAATAACTAAATTTTAAAAAATTTGGTTTCCGAAAATATAAAATTAATTCATTGGTTAAAAATTAAAGAGAAATGAAAAATAAAAACAATTTTAACATAAAAGGAAATATTATTATTATTTTTATACTTCCAAAGGTGTTTTAACATAAAAAACCTAACTCATTAAACATATTTAATGAATTTAATGAAATCTATATTTTATATATTCAATTAAATATTTTTTTATTTATCCATTTGTTTTGGATATGCATAAGGTAAGAAAAATTGAAATTTCAAACATAAAAACCTATATTTTATAAAGGAAATTTCCCAAGTTTTATGGAGAACTATTTTTAAATCATAATTCTGAAACTATTATAAACATAATATGATAAAATAAAATTAATTACTTAATTCATAATGTAAAAATTATCCTAGGAATAATTTTTCGTATATTTCTAAAAAACTTATATTTTGGATTATTAATGAAAAATGAAAAATTTTAGTTAAAAAGATCCTTTTCATTTAAATAATTTTTAATATTAAATTATATTTTAATTTTTTAAATATTTCACATTATATCAATAATAATTATACAAATAAAATTTATTTTATTATAATCAATTTCACATTGAAATTGTTTATAAAAACTCAACAATCTTTTGAAATTTTTTCTACTTAAACCAGTTAAACCGTCTATCTGTATGATTATCATTAAACAAAACATTACAAATTATATGATTTGAATTTTTATTTAAACGAATAAATCGTTAAAATTAAGATGGTATTTTTAGTATAATAATTTCAACTTAATTTTTTTTTACCAAAAATGATTACTGAAAGTGAGTAAAAAAATTATAGTGATTACTATGTAATTAGGATAAAAGTGGACTAAATAATATATTTAAGGGACAAAATGTTCTAGAAACTTGTAAAACATCCATTTATTATCCATAATTCCTCCATGAACCTTCCGTTATTTTTTTTGTTAATTTTTATGTCTTTATTTAGGTAATAAAAAAGGTACACCTAACTGGATTATAAAATTTCCTAGTGGGTTGTTTTCCTTCTCTATAAAAGGAAACCACCTCTCCCCCATCATCACACCACTAAAAACACATTTTCTCATTTGAAATATTCCCAGGTATTATACCAAAATCCTTACACTAGAAATACAATCCACCATTTTTTCACGAATCCCCCTATAAATTTTTTTGGCACAAACCAAAATAAGTTACTCGATTAAGAGTTAACGTCTTTTTCTGATTTTTTTAGTTTCATTTCTTTTATTAAATCACCTATACTATTATTATTATAATATTACATAAAAAACCAGAATTAAAAATATTCTGTGATGTTTTTATGTTTATTGTTTTACATAAACATACACACACCTCCATCAATTGGGCAATAAACATATTGTTTTTGTGTATGGATTACTATGGTGTCATGAAATGATGATTATTCATTTTTCCATTAACAACCTTAAAGTATGTCCATTATGATGTAAACACTAATTTTATATATTATATATGATATTTAATATGTATTTAACATTATTAAATTATTTTATAACACATACCCTTATACTTTCCATTTTTTTTAAATACGATAACATTTTTTTGAGGAAGTATGTACTAACTCCCCCTCAAAGCGATGTTATTCATTCACACGACCCACATAATGTATAAAATATGATTGTAATTGAACAAGTGATACATAAAAAAATTATATTATTAATGGTATAATTATCTTTATATTTATATATATTTACATATCATTTCTTATTATCCTTTCACACATTAAAAAACGATAATGTCGTTCATGGATGTGTGGACTACCGCCTCCTTGACCCGATATGATTCCATTTACATCATGAGAATTTTTTATAAAAATATATATAACTAAATAATATGGTATTATTTATATTATTATATTTCTATAAATTTATAATCCTACATACCTTCCTTCCATAATGATCATTGAAAAATGAAAACGTTACTCATGTGTATGTACGGCCTACTGTTTCTATAGTTGTAACAGTGGATCATTTTTCGTAGCCATATTTAATTCCTAATTTTAAAATTAAAATTGAGGTATAAATATTATACTTATGTAATGATAATTATTATTGATATGTTATATATTAACCCCTTAGACCATAGTTGAACTACCTATGTTTGTTTCGACACATGAACCGAATTTGGTCAAAACACATGATGTAAACCTAATTGTTTAAGTTGCTGTAAATGAAATAGTAATAAGTGAAATACAATTAATGTTAAAATTGAAAAGGTTTGTTGAAAAAAATTAAATTAACACAAGTTTATTATACTAGATGTTAAATTACATATCACCTAAAGAAAACATAAGGTAATAGATTCCCATCTTAGATTCTACATCAATGATAAAAATTTGAACATCGACACATACATATTTTATACAGAGTATATGATACTCATTTTTATTTCAATTTATCAATCCTTTTATCTTCATTGAATCTTAAACATTCATTCAATATCATTCCTTCATAGGTTTTATAATTTAAAATGTTTCAAAGAGGTATGGGATACTTTGGGATGCCTAAATATTATTTTTCATAAGAATAATACTAATGATATTTTAATATAACATCAATTAGATGAAATTATATAACCTTTTATCAATAAAACCGTTCAATATTATCTATTTATTAATGAACATTTTCAATAATGAGTACAATTTTCACTCTTTGGTACTCAATTTTGTTTAAGAAAACCTAACTTCATTACTCTCTTTTTTCGGATAACCTATTTTCATTTAAAAACAATGTTTTTTTAATAAATCAAAAAAATTCAAAGTGATTTAGTTAATATGTGTTTTCACTTTTCTCTTCTACCTGTGATTTCAGAGGAATATTATTTTCACTTATCAAACAAGTAGATTTTCTTACTTTTTTTACTATGAAAAATGAATGTTCTTTTTACCCTCTACAACATATACAGATTTACTCTCCATCATCCCTTAAAAGATTCCTTTTCAATTTTGAATGTTTATTTTTCAAATAAAATGTTTTTTAAAATTTAATTTCCTATAAAATTATTTTCAAAAAAAATCAAAACAAAAGGATATTTTCTGCATGAATATTTTTAAAATATCTTTGTGTAATATTTTCATTCACCGACAAAAACAACAATTTATTTTAATCAAAATTGGGTATGTTTTATTAATTCAATATATAATATTATTCTATATTATTTTTGATTTATTTCTCCAAGGATTTTATTCACCTTCACATCCTATATTTACTTTTCCCCTTAAAATATTGAATCTATTATGATCATTTAATTCTCTAAAATTTTCTATATCATTTTTCATGAATATGACTATTTATTAAATCATATACTGTTTTACATACGGTGTCTAATTTGAATGTTATTTATTTATTTGGATAAATTTTGATAATTGAGTATTCTTTAGCCACTATGGTTATTTGATAAGGCTCATTTTTTAATCGATTGTTCGATTTATGGGGAAAGATTTTGACTAGTACAACATTGGTGGGTCCCAATTATAGATATTCCCTCAATGCCTTTTTAGTATCATGGGATGAGTAATTTGGCTAGCCACCTCATATGGGTTTTTACCCTACATGCTATAAACTATCTAGTGAATAGTCTTGAGGGTAAAATTCCCATGTACATTGGAAAAATGGCATCCAATAATTATGAATTTCCATCATTTTGATTCATCTATTATTCATCAATGATATTTTTGGTCGACATAAATATGGATACATTTTAACTTTTTTTCGATTATGATTAATCTATGATATTTTTTGTTAACATATCTATGGATATATTACAATATCACATTTTTGAATTGGATGGCAAAAAATTTAGTTTTTTACCATTCTATATTTAGATTTCCTTTTCTATTTATTTGGATGGAATGTGTTATTATTTATTTAACATTCATTGTTAATTTGTTTCTATTAATTCATTATTTATTCTACATTACTTACATTTAGTAAGAATTTTGGGACACACTTATTATGTTTCTTTCCCCATGTATTTATGAAGTGTACTATAATATATATGAAAGGGATTAATAAATCTATTATAGTTACCCTAAAATTTATTTATTTAGAATGAAGAAGAATGTTATGATGTAATTAGTGTATTTTTCTTCATGTATGAATCTGGATTACCAAGACTACTAAACTGATCGGTCCATCAAGACATGATTACTTGTACTCATGTCAATGTAATGATATAAAACACTGGATATAGGCTATCATTTTTAGGTTGATAGAGTTGGTATCAGAGAAAGTTTAGTAGCAACTTTAGACAAGAGATTTACAAAAAAATGGCAATAGAACATAACCATAAGGAAGATTTTTAGGAAAAGTATAGAAGAACATACTACTATTTTGTTACGATAAATATTATGTGGTTATTCTTAAAAATACATCCATGTTTGGATACAAAAATTTGATGTGCTAATATAATGGATGTACTTAAGAGTAAAACTTCCTCAAGGTGTTCCGATCATAACTCGGGGTAGCCTGGTACATGAAAACATGACTTACTATGCACTTGGTTTATCACTCCCATGGGATATCAATAGGATAATCCATGTTTGGATTATAAAACATTATGAAGAATTTGAATAGATAATGATAATGAATATTATATTTTAAACCTAAGGTGTTTAGATTTTAAATAATGATTAATGATTTAGATTTCCTATAAATAATATAATGATTAAATCCTAATCCAGGGATGGATTTTTCTTTAAATATATGGATGAAGTACCAATGTATTTGTGATTGTATTGAAAACCATATTAAAAAGGATATTTAGTGATTAACATAATTTAAAATATTTCTATAATATTTATGTTAGAAATTAAATTTTTTTATTTTTGAAAAGGATAACATGTAATCTGAGTGACAACCAATCAAATTCAGAAAGGTTGTGGTTATTAAGCCCATGACCTAAGGATGGTATGTGTTTCACAGAAACCATAGACCTACACAAAGACATGTTGAAATATTAATTGTTTTTATTTAATAAATTTGAGGAATAAATCTTAATAATACACCATTAGTATCACTTTTGAGGATTATATATTAATCTATGATCCATATTGGTTTTAGAAAATAGTTAAAGAAAAATAGTTTGACTTGTCACTCTTTTATAGCCCTTATGTTCCTTTAAAATTTTATTTTAGTTTCCCATCCAAAAAACATTAATTTTTGTATGAATTAGTATTTAATTGAAGTGCCACAAAATTTTAGTATTTTTCATATAAAATTGAAACCTATCAAGTATTAATATTTAATAATTTTCATAGGTTGTAAAATAATTAACCATAAATCTAAAGATGAATTTACAATAAAATGTTTTCTTAATACCTTAATTTTTATTGAAATGATGTTATCATAAATAATTAAATATTTTTGGCATTAAGGCCCTCAACATACAATTGATCATTCATATTTTTGTGATTGATGAACTCATTCAATCCCAAAAAATATTTACACTATTTCTCCAATTCTATATCTCGAAATACAAAAAAAAATTTCCATCTTAGAGACCTAGTTACGAGGTACTCCATGTGACCCATATACATCCCATTATTTAATTTATGGAGGATGTTTTAAAAATACACTCCATGAAAAAGGATTTTAAACATAAGAAGTATTAAACAATATATCATCATGAATGTGTTTAAATGTTGAAGATCTAAATAAACTAAGGTGGTGAGAATGTAACACACTAAAATTATAGAGGAGAACTTTTTATTCAATAGTTTGTATGACCTGAACCACTAAATGCATAAGGAAATATAATTTCAAAATATTCCACTATGTATTTAGTATTTTAAATAAATTTAACACATTATATTGCATTTATTTCATGAAATAGTGAGATAGCTTGTGTTACACGTAATATCTGCCTACCTAGATAACTTTTTTTTCATGCAATAGAAACCTTCCTTAATTGATTGCATTACATGAAAGATCATGTTTTAGTAAACAAAAATGTACAAAAAAATATTATTGTTTAATATAATGTGATATAAACAAGCCATCAAATTGGTTTTCATGAAAAGTAATAACTAAAATATTAAAATTATTGTTTTCACCAATATAAAACGAATTTATTGGTTAAGAATTAACAAGAAACTAAAATAATAACCAATTCGAATTAAAAAGAAATATAATTATTTTATGATTGAAAATTAGTTTAAACATAACAAACATAACAATTCGAAATTAGTGAATGATTTTTACGATACATATATGTTATATATTCAATTACTTATATTTTTATTTATCGACTATGTTTTATATGGATAAGATAAAAACAAACACAATTTCACACATAAAAACCAATATTTTTAGAAAGGTAATTTTATATCCTTTGAATAGTGAAGTTGTTTTAAATAATAATTTTGAAAATTTTATAAATTTATTTTTATTTAAAAATGCAATTTTTGAATTCATAATATCATAAATATCCTAGGTTGGTTTTTTGGTATTTTTTTGAGAAATTTCATTTTTTGATGAATAGTCAAAATATTGCATTTTAGTTAAAAAAATTCATTTTTATTTAAATAATTCATAATATTAAATTATATTTTAAATTTTTATTATGTAAATTTATATCTTTAGTATTAATATTAATACAATTTATTTTATTATAATTAATTTAACATTGATATTGAATATAAAAACTAAACAATCTTTTTAACATTTTTCTACTAAAACAAGTTAAACCATAGGTGTGCAAGATTACAATTAATTTTACTTTTGACGCTACAGTGATTTGAAGTTATATAATTGGAAATAAACCATTATAATTAGAATTATATTTTTTTTCTAATAATATTTATTTAATTTATTGAGCAAAATTTTTACTGAATGTTATTAAAATTAATTACACTAATTAAGTTGTAATTATGCATAATAGTTGACTAAACCATATATTAAAACGGACTAAAGACCTATAAAATATTACAAACCCAATTAGATTTCAAATATTCATACACAATCCATTTATTATTGAGTTTGGTTTGTTTAAAATGACTTATTTTAGGTAATAACATGTGTCCAACATACTTGTTTCAAAAAATTCAAAGTGAGTAATTTTCCTTCCCTATAAAAAGACACCAACTCCCCCATTCCTCACACCTATCAAGACATGTTAAATCATACAAAATATACCCAATTAGTCTCCAAAAATCCCTCATATAAACCTTTAATCCACCATTTGGTATGTAGTCCATCTAAGCAGGCCATTTGGAACAAACCAAAAGGAGTTACCTAATTAAGAGGAAATGTATTCTCTCAAGATTTTTAGTTTAATTTCCATTATTCAACCCTTATAATTATGTTATTCTATGATTAAATAAAAACAAAATTATTCTCAATATACTATGATTTTTTTACTCATAGTTCTAACTACATTTACACACACCCCCATATAATGGGTAATGAACATATGTTTCTATGTATGGAGAACTACTGCCTTATGAAAAGAACATTGTATATTTTCCATTTCCAAATTTCATGGTTGGCTATTATGATTGAAACACACTATATATATATATATTATTTTATATTTATTATTTACTTAATATTAATTAATTCTATTACAACACATACACTTATACCTTCCATTTTTTCATAAAACGATAAATTCTTTGGGGAAGTGTGGACAACAACCCCTTCAAAATGATGTTATTCGTTATAATGATCCATGTAATGAATAAAGGAATGATTATAATTGAACATATGAAACATAAAAATCATATTTATGATATTCCTTACACAAATATATAAATTAACATATATATATATTATCAATCTATTTATTATCCTTTCACACACTAAAAAGTGTTAATGTCGGTTGTGGATGTGTGGACTACCGCCTCCTCGACAAAATGTGATTCCTTTTACACCATGATAATTTTATATATAATTATATAGGACTAAATAATATGTTATTCATGATATTATTATCATTTTATAAAGATATAATTCTTCATACCTTTTTTCTATAATGATCATTGATAAATGGGAAAGTTACTCATGCATACGTAGGGACTATCATCTCCGTGATTGTAACATTGGTTGATTTTTCCTTACCATATTTAATGATTGATTTTAAAAGTATAATTGATGAAAAAATATGATAATAATTTGATGATTAATATTATTAAGATGTTATATATTTACCCCTTTGACTATAGTTGACCTACCAATGCTTTTTGGACATATAACATGAATTTGGTCAAAAACCATGATTCAAACATAATTGTTTAAGTAGTTGTATAAAAATAGTAATAAGTGAAATAAAATTAATTATAAACATGAAAAATGATCTCAAAAAGTTATTAAATTATCATACTATTATTATAAAGGATGTTAATGTATGTTCTCTCAAAAGGAAACATAAATTAAGGGATTCTCATCTAACTTTTTACATTTGTGAGATAAATGTGTTGTTCCCTACACACATATTTTGTGTGGTATATATACTTCCCCTTTTGTTGTATTAAATCATTAATCCATTTATATTTATGGAATATTAAACATTAATATAGTATCATTACTTCAAAATGTTAATAATAAAAAATGTTTCAAAATAGTATGGGAAACTTTTGGATGTTCAAAGACAATTTTTGTCAAGATTAATATTAATGATATTTCAATGTAATTTATAAGCATGGAAAAAATATAAGAATTTTTTTCAATGAAATAATTCAATATTATCATGTTATTATTTATCATTTTGATATAGTACAACCATTTTCCACTCTTTGGTGCTCAATTTGTATTAAAATTGTTTTTAGGAAAACACAATATCATTTCTCTCTTTTATTAGATAACCTGTAATCTTCTAAAAAATAAGTTTTCTTAAAAAATTCAAAAAAAATTAAAATGGTTTGGTAAAGAAAATTTTACACTTTTCAATATTTTTACAAATGTTTTCAGTGGAATCTTATTTGTGTCTTTCTAAATAAGTCATTCTTCATACTTTTTTGTTGTACATAAGGAATGGTCTTTTTACCTTGTATGACATGTGCATATTTACCCACAATTATCAATTGGAACACTTTATTGAAATTTTAGATGATAAATTTTAAGTAAATTTATTTTAAAAATTGATTTTACATGCAAATAATTTTCAAAATGTTTTTCAAAACAAAATGATATCATCCTAAAAAATGTTTTTAAAATATATTTTTATAATATTTTCATTCATCAACAATAATTACCATTTATTTTACTTGACTTTGGGTATGAGATATTTATTCCCTAATTAATATTCTTATAGATGGTTTATGAATAATTTCTTAAAGGATAGTACTCACATTAATTTATTATATTTCTTTTTATCTATGAAACCATTCAATCTCCTATGATCAATTTTTTTCCCTAATTATCCACATCATTTATCATTGATATTACAATTTCCTATACCATATACCATTTTACATATGATTTCTACTTTTAATGTTATTTAATTATTTACAGAAATATTGATAATTTATTATTTTTTACCAATATTTTTGTTTTATAAGTCTCATTATTAAATTGATTTTTAGATATATGATGCATTTTTTGGAGGGATATGACATGGATGAGCCTGATTATAGACATCCATTAAATGCATCAGTAGTCTCCTGGGATGAGTCATTTGCTTAAAAACCTCTTATGGGTTTTTACCTTACATGTTTTAAACCATATTGTGAAAGGTCTTGATGGTAATGGTAACTTGTACCTAAGAACCATGTAATCCAATAGTTAAGCATTTACATCATTGAGATTTAGTTATTATTCACATATGAGATTTTGAGTTCATATATATTTGGATACAATTTTTCATAGTTTTAGTTATTATTCATCCATGATAATTTTCATCAACATATCTATAAAAAAATTTCATTCCCAGTTTATTAATTTAGATGACAGGACATTCATTCGTTTTCCATGCCATATTGATATTGCCTTATCCATTTATTCTATTGGTATGTGTTATCAGTTATTTACCTTCCATGTTAATTCATTCATATTTATTCATTACTACATAGGCTTTATATACCCTTAATGATAATTTGATATCATCCTTATTATGTTTGTTTTTTCAGGAATGCTTGAACCTTGCTATAAAATATTAATATAGAATTACAAAATGGATAATAGTTTCCCTAAAATTCATTATTTTAGAGAGTATAAAAAATTATTTTGTAAATAGTGTATTCATTCCTCATTTTTTTATTTTTTTACCAAGACTACTAAACTAATCAGCCCTTTGGGGCTTGATTCCTTGTAATTATTCCCATGTAATTGATAATAAAAACTAGTTCTAGCTTATCTCTTTCTCGTTGCTAATGTCTCTACTATAGGATGATTAGTAAAATCATTGGGATCAATATTTAGGAAAACATATGTTAGAGAACATATCTCTAAGGTATAATTTCAAGATAAGTATTAAAAATCAGCCTAGAATTTTGTTTAGGTAGAGATTATGTGGGACTTCTAAGAAACACATTTCTGTCATGATAGTAAACTAGGTGCTGTTATGGAATATATGTATTTAGAATTAAAACATATACAAGGTGTTCTATGGCTGACTCATGGTGACTTGGTACAAGACAATGGGCCACACTATCCACCTAGTTTGACACTCATGGGGGATATGCTTATGATAATACATGTTTTATTACAAAGCATTATAAGGAAATTTAATACCTGATGAAAATGAATATATGAGTTTAAAACAAAGGTGTTTATATTATAAATAATGATTCATGATTTAAAAATCCGATGAATGATATTATGAGTAAACCCAATACCATGGAAGGATCTATGTGAAAATAAGTTTATAAAGTGTGTATTTATTGGGGTTTTATATAAAACCTTAGTTAAAATGATAATTACCAATTAACATAATTTCAAGTATGACCATCATAGATATTAATGAAATTATATTAATTTGATTCTATAAAATGAAAACATGTATGTATAGTGACTAAGAATATAATATGGTAAGTCTACAGGTCTTGAACCCATGACCGAAATATGATAAGGGTTTCATGCCAACCACGATCCTAAACAATGTCCTATTAATTTATTTATTGTTTTTAGTTAATCAATGTCATTAGTAAACGTTAATGGTTAACTAATAGTATCAATTTTGAGGATTTGATATTTATATATGAACTTTACTGGTTTTGGAATATAGTTAATGATAAATATATACACTTGTTAATATTTTATTGGCACTATGATACATTAATAGTATCTTTTAGTGATTTAGGCATCAAAATTAATTTTTTAATTAATTAGAATTTAATCTAAGGACATCCAAAAGTTGGGATTGATCATATGAAATTGAAACCAAAAATGTTATAATATTACCTTATATTTTATGGTTTTAAAATAATTACCCTTCATTATGAATATGACTTAAAAATAAAATTTTGTCATAAAACCATTTTTTAACCGATGTCTTCTTAAATTATAAATGTTCTAGAGATTTGAGGCCACCAACATTCTATTTATCATTCAGTTGTTTTTTATTAATTCCCTCTTTCTATCCTTATAAATATTTATTCATTTCATCAATGATTTTACATTTACTTGACAATAGTGTTCTCCGAGGAAGAGAGCTAGTTACCTGGTTGACCATGTGATCCTTGTACTTCCCATTCTATATTTTAAATGGATGGATTAAAAACCCTTATCATGATGTGGTACTTAAAAAAAAGTAATTGTAAAACAATATATCACTATGATCAAGATTAAATTTTAAGGAAAAATTTTAATTAACATGAGGATAATGTTACACCACAAAATTCTAAAGTACCACATTGTATTAAAAAGCATGTGTGAAACACAACCCCAAATGTGTAAGGGAATATAATCTCCCAATACTATACTATATATTTACTATTTGAAATAAATTAAACACGTGATAATACTTTCCATTCACACACAACATGATATATTGTGTTATTTGAATGATCAACCTTCCTCGATAGCTTTTATTACACCAATGTGTGACCTCCCTCGATAGCTTGTAGTACACAGTAGATTGTGATTCAATTAATAAAAAAGTATCATTAAATTATTATTATTTAATAGATTAGGATATAATATTTCCATTAAATTAGTTTATATGAATATTAGTAACTAACATATAAAAATTATGGTCTACACCAAAATAAAATGAATTCATTCGTTAATAATTAAATTGAAATGAAAATTAGAACAAATTAGATATTAGAAGAAATATTATTATTTTTATGATTCTAAAAGTGTTTGACCTTAAAAAACAATAGTATTTAAAATTAGTGACTGATTTCAATGAAAAATATATGTTATATATTTAATCAATTATTATTTATATATATCAATCAGGTTTTGTATGCATAAGATAAGAACGAACAACATTTCACACATAAAAAATTATATTTTGATACTGGTGATTTTATAGTCTTTCAATGGAGAACATATTTTAAATCATAATTTTGACAGTAATATATATTATATTTGAGAAAATTAAATTCACTACTGAATTAAGAATGTCCAAATTTTCCTATAGTGAATGTTTTGTGTTTTTCCGAGAGATACCATGATTTGATGAATAGAAAAAAATATTGAAATTTTGGTTAAAAACATCATTTTCTTTAAATAATTGTTAATGTTAATTATTTTTTAGATTTTTTAGTATGTAAAATTAGATTAATAATATATATATTAATATAATTTTTTATTATAATCAATTTCACATTGAGATTGAATATAAAATCTAAATAGTATTTTGACCATTTTCTTACTTTAAATAGGTAAACCCTATGTCCGCATGATTAGAATTAATCATATATTTTCCTCAATTGTGATTTGAATTTACAAAAATGTACTTACACCATTTCAGTTAGGAATATATTTTTATTATAATATGATTATGTTAATTTCTATCCAAAATTATTAGTTATGTGATTATAATAAATTATAGTGATTAAGCTATAATTATGCTTAAAATGGACTAAATTGTATATTTAGGGGTCCCAATGACATAGAAACTTCTTCAAAACCAATTATATATCCATTTTTAGGCCATAAACCTGCCATTATTGATATTTTTTTGGTTTTTTATAACTTTTTTAGGTAAGAACATGTGAACACTGAACATATTTCCAAATATTCCAACTGAGTCCTTTTCCTTTCCTATAGAAGGCCACCACCTCTCCCAATTCCTGACCCATCTCAAGACAAATTTTATAATCAAAAATTAACACAAGTATTTGTAAAACATCCCACCCTTAATCATATAATCCACCCTTTGATCAGGAAGCCAACTAAAAAATCATTTTGGCCCAAACCAAAAGGAGGTACTTCCTTAAGATGTAACATCTTCTCTCAAACTTTTGAGATTCTTTTACATTTTTTAAAACCTATATTTTCATATACAATGAATATATAACAAAACCAGTATATTAAAAATTCTATGTTATTTTTAGGAAAAAATTTGTACCTACACATACATACTTCCGTCAAATTGGTCACGAACATACTATTTCTATGTGTGGAGAACTACTACCTCATGTAATGATGGTTGTTCTTTTTTTATATATATAACATTCATTGGTGGAAATTATGATAGAAACACTATATATATACATATATATATTATTATATATATAATATTTCTCTAATATTATTTATTTTATTTTTCAACACAAATCATTATACCTTCCATTTTTCATTAATACGATAACATCATTTGGGAATGTGTGGACCGCCACCCCCTCAAAGTGATGTGATTCGTTCCCACAATGAATGGAATGTGTACATGATGATTATAGTTGAAAATATGTTATATAAAAAAATATATATTATATTCATTGTATAATTACATTTATGGATATATATATATATATCATTTTATTTATTACCCTTTTATACACTGAAGAGTGATAATATCGGTCGTGGACATGTGGACTCCCACATCCATGATATGATGTGATTCCTTTTACATCATAAAAATGTTATATATAATTATATATGACTAAATAATATGTTATTATTGATGTTTTTATCATTACTATAGGATATAATTCTACTTACCTTTTTTCCATAACTATCATTGATAAATTAGACTAGTAATCATGCATACGTACGACCTACTGTCTATGAGATTGTAACATTGGTTTATTATTACTAAATATATTTAATGATTTCTTTTAAAAGTATAACTTATATATAAATATGATAATTATTTCATTATTATTATTTTATATATGTTATATATTTCCCCCTTTGACAATATTTGACATACTAAATATGTTTTAGACACATAATCGGAATTATCTCAAAACACCCAATGTAAATATAATTGTTTATGTAGCTGTATACAACTTAGTAATAAGTGAAATATATTTAATTATAAAAATGAAAATATTTCAAATGAATTTATATATTAACATTATGTTATTATAAAGGTAGTTAAACTAGATTTATTCAAAAAGTAAACCAAGGTAAGGGATTCTCATCTCCCTTTTTACATCTGTGAGATAAATATCCTATTCAGCACATATATATATATATATATTATCTAATGTTAAATAAAAAATTTATGAAAAATAATTACCATTAATAAATATTCAAATGAAAATGATGTTTTTAACTGAATTTCTGTATTTTTCACTATTCATCAAATCATGATATCTCCCAGAAAAAATAAAAAAAATTCAATATATGATAATTTAGACATTCTTAATTTAGTAGTGAATTTTATTTTCTCCAATAAAATTTATAATAGTGTCAAAATTATGATTTAAAATATTTATTACATTAAAAAGGTTATAAAATCACCATTATCAGAATATAATTTTTTATATATGAAATGTGGTTTATTCTTATATTATGCATATAAAACCTGTTGGATATATATAAAAAATAATTGATTGAACATATAACATATATTTTTCTTTTAAATCATTCAATAATTTTAATTAGTTTTTTATTAAGGTTAATATAATTTAGAAGCATAAAAATAATAATATTTCTTTTAATATCCAATTGGTTTATATATTTTTTTCACATTACTTATTAAAAAATAAGTTCATTTTATTTTGGTGTAAACCAGATTTTTTTTAGTTACATAATAATTTTCACCTAAACTAATTTAATGGAAGTATTTTATCATATTATGTTAAATAAATATATTATAATAATACATTATTTTTTTCTGAAACTCAATCATTTTTGTAACAAAATCTATCGAGGAAGGTCACTCTTAGGTGTAATAAAAGAAATTGAGGAAGGTTGATATTTCTAAAAACATAATTAATCTTGGTGTTGTGTGAATGGAAAGTAGTATCAAGTGTTTAATTTATTTGAAATAGTAAATCTATATTATAGTATTGGGAGATTATATTCTTTTACCCTTTATTTTACACCACATTTTGTAAGTTGTATTGATACCATACGTAATCTTCATATGGATGGTTTGTGATTTTTTTGGCCAATTATAGTATTCACATTCACTTCTATCATTTTTTCCCCACATGAAATATTCGATCTCTTATGATCATTGGATTTTCCCTAATTATCCATATCATTTATCATGGAAATTAATATTTCTTAGTCCATATGCAATTTTACATACAATTTCTAGTTTGCTTTTTATTTAATTATTTATGAGAATATTTATTATTCTGTATTATTTATCCAGTAATATTATTTGATAAGGCGCATTTTAAAATTGATTTTTTGATATATGAGGAATGTTTTGGACAGGTACGACATAGGTGGGGCCCTGTTATAGATAGACCCTCAATTCATTTGTAGTCACATGGGACGAGTCGTTTGGATAGCCACATCATATAGTATTTTACCTTACTTGTTGCAAACCATCTTGTGAATGGTTTGGGAAGTATAGGTTCCATCTACCTAGGTAACATGGAATCCAACAATTATGAATTTTCCCTATTTATATTCAGTTATTATTCATTCATGAGATTTTGTGCAATCATATCTATGGATACATTTTAACATAGTTTAATAGTTAATCATCCAATAGATTTTGTGTTGATATATATAGGGATAAATTTCATTCTCCATTTATTTATTTAGATTGCATGAGTTTCAGTTTCATACATTTCAATATTGATATTTACTTATCTCGTTATTTTAATGGAAACTGTTATCATTTACTTACCATTACATGATAACTTTTTATTATCGAATTATTATTTCTTCCTCTCTACATACCATAACTCATCATTTTATATCACCCTTATTAGGATTCATTCCCCAAGTATCTAAGAATTGTAATATAAAATAAAATCATGGATTTACTAAATGGATTAAAGTTACCCAAAAAGGTTTTTTATTTAGGAATAAGAAGAAATATTTTCTAATTAGTGAACTATTTTTCTATATATGTATCTAGTTTACAATATCTACTAATCAAATATGTCCTTCATGTTTCAATTCTTTATAATCAGGGAAATGTAATTGATAGCAGAATCTGGATCTGAGATATTTGGGTCGTGTAACGATATTATCAGGATGTTGATGTATCCATGATATCTGGTGTTTATAGTTAGAAACAACATCACTTATCAATGGTTAGCCTCATATATATTGAGGAATTTCATGTCTCATAGAGTAAAACACAAAACTGGATTCTGATAGTAATGACAGAAAAAGAACCTTATAAGGGGAGACATAACAAAACAAAATAATGCTCACCCTTCGAGTTAGCATGCACTACTTGAGCGAAAATGATTCAACATGATACATTTATTTGATGAATCATGACACACTATACAGAATAATACCTCACAAACATCTAAATCAATATGATGTTTCTGATATCTCTATGAATCCATAATATCATGAAGTGATATATGATACATTTTATGAAATAGGTGAGGTAAAGACACATTGTTAGACTACACATTAGATGAGGTAATTTTACACACAGATATATGATCATGTCCTCGGACATAGGGGGTTTCTGAATCCATCTAAATTATCCCATATAAAGGGATAAAATGCACATATTATGGTAATAGGACTCATAAACTTAGCTATAGGAACTAATGAGGGATTGAAAACCCATGGCCATTACTAGATATATGAGCTTATCCATCCTAAATACATGGTAGAGGATCATGCAGCTGGAGTAGAAGAGTGGGATATGTAAACCGATCATGGTGGAGTGGAGAGTTCACCATTACATCCAATGTGGAGTCCTACATATAAAGGAACAATTGATGTTCCTAATCTAAAATGAAGTAAAGTACTAGACATTTCCAAATGGGGTACATTGGGTGTCACTCCACTTAGGAATCAGGATAATATAATTACACCAAAAATTGTTATAAAATTTCAATCATAGAGAATGTGTAATGGTATACAGTATGTGTAAGGTCGGTTTTTTAACTCATCATATGCCTTACATCATGATTAGTAATATACTAATGGTATATAGGTTGTATCTTAGGAATACCAAACACCAAGGAAACACAGGATCCGTAATTTTGTACATACCATATACATTGAAATCCATGTCTACTTAAAATTTACTATAGGCCTAGACAATTTGTTATTTGAAACATTAATTGGTTTATAAACCCTAGTATTTCATCATCCAAATTATATAATGTTTATTCGTATAAACTATATGTCTTATAGTCAATAAAATTATGGAGACTTTGCTTCTTCCACGATCATCGTCACTATAATCGTATTTTATTCAAATATTTCTAGAATACCTAGATACTATGTTAATTAATATCGACACTATGCTAGAATCTAGATTTCGTCCATCCACCATTAGAAAAATGAATCTTCATTATTTCTTGTATTTCTTGTGCATCCCTCGCTTGGAAATGGATATTTGCAACTATTTCCTTCCATAGTCATCCACATGATATGATGTTTTGATGAACAAGTAGTGATTCATCATCATTAATAATAACAAAAAACCTTGTATAATATTTTGATAACTGTCATGACCCATCCCCTAGGGCCAGTGTCATGACTTCCCCAAGCCCTCCTTCCATATGCTAGGGGATGGTGACTTGCACTGAAAGGTGTATTCCCAAAAATCAGGAATGCATTGCCTTTATATCCTGTAAACACACACTACCAATAATACAACATGATATGAACCCAGGTTAACTATATAGTAAAAAGAGTGTGTAGAAAAAGAAAAAGGGGCTAGAATAAAATCCCAACTAGAATGTACAAGAAAACTGAAACGTACATGTATAATAAAACAGATCAGGTGAACTCCCGCCAAGGATTCTACTTGAACGGTAGGTACATATCTCGAATAGTCGTCTCTACAGTACACCTTGTCAAATGTCCACCTATGAGATACCTCCTGTCCTGGTACTCTCATCCTCAGTCAGCGATGTCTATCATCTATACCAAACACAATAAGATGTGGGAATAGACCATACAGGGGTGAGTATAACGATACTCAGTAGGGTCCCCGAGGCCCCCAAAGGTATCTCAAAATCCAAATATGATAAAATAAAATCATGGAAACAATAGTAAAACCTTCATAGGTATATTCCCAAACATATACCTAGGTTATCAAGTATACCCATCTCATTCATGAGGAAACACAAGGCCCAACTTATTAGCTCAAAGCTCAACTCTTACAAGAAGGAAAGAATACCACAAAGGTAACACCACAATGGTAAATACCAAAAAGGTAACGCCACACAGAATAATACCACAAAGGTATAATCACAAGGAAATAACCACATATGTTCTCCACACAGAAGAATTCCACCATGGAATCACCATAAAGGAAAGTACCACACATGTACGCCACACAGAAGAATACCACAAAGGTATCACCATGAAGGAAAGTACCACACATGTACGCCACATAAAAGAAAACCCCAAAGGTATCACCATGATGGAATGTACCACATAGGTATGACACACAGAATAATACCACAAATGTATCACCACGAAGGTATGTACACACATGTATGCCACACAGAAAAATACTACAAAGGTATCACCACAAAGGAAAGTACCACACTGGTATGCCACACAAATGAATACCACAATGGTATCACCATGAAGGTGAGTAACACACAGGTATGCCAAACAGAAGATTACAATAAAGGTATCACCATAATGAAAAGGAGTCATATTACACCATGTATAACTTAAGTATGGTAGTAAAGAAGATTAGATGTAACTACTGAATCATCTTACTCTATTAAGAGGCATACCCACGCAGGATCCTAAATCATCAGACCCACAGAGAAACATATTTAATCATCAAACCCAAAGATGATTATTTTATGTAATCTGACCAAAACACAATCCTAGTATATCATCAGACCCACATAAGATCCCAGTTCCTCATTAGACCCACAAAGGATCCTAGTACATCATCAAACCCACACAGGATCCTAGTACAACATACCCACGAAGGATACCAGAGTAGTCCCACATGCATTCCTAGAGAGGATCCATGTGGGAAAACCAATCACAGACCCATGAAGGATCCCATAGCACATAACCACATAGGATCAATTTCTCATATTAAATCCAGCTACAGGGTTCTTGCACTAAGCTTGCTTGATTCCGGGAGGATCCTCACCTCATGCCACAGTAAAAAATCTTGACTTCCATGAATTCACACAGAGAATTATCCCAAAGGACCTTTACATAAAGGGTCGTCATTAAAATAGATGATGAATCAATCAGACGTCCGGTTTTTATGTTATTGGCTGTTTAGTCTTGAGGGCCCAGTTGGATTCGTGTTCGATCCAACTCGGTTATGCACCAACATTGTCCAAAACTGAAGTGGGGTATACCGAAAGGTCTTTCTCGCTACATGTTTTCTAGTGCAGTTAACTGTTCTTCAATCGGACTCTTGTAGCTCAAGATATGGACGAAGGAGAGAAAATGGGTCAAAGTCAGTCTGGGTCTGGGCCGACCATACCTGGGCCAACCTGACCCGATTTAGGTCAAGCCGGCCCACTGGGTCCAGCCTCACATGATGGGTGTGGATCCTCCCCACACGCTGGGTCCGGAGCGTCCTGGAGGCCCATCCCAGCCCACCTCAGCTGGTCGGACAGCTGACAACCTTCCTCGCACGCCGAATCGTGCATCGCGCCTTCGCCAGTGGCTGGCTCGGCTGAACCCCATCACCTCACCGTCATGGCACAACACCGCGACTCTCCCTTGCTGGGTAGTGCAGACGCGTGCCATTGTCCCCTTCGTGCGGTTGGCCTTGGTGTCGACAACCAATCTTGATCCCTATCAGTGTCGGTCGCCATCCTCATCCATTGGGAAAAACACATCAAGAATCACAAGAATTGCATAGTGGTCGGGCCATGGTCATTTGGCCTCCACCCTCTGAGTTAGGGTGGTAGAAAGCGGCTCAATAATTCATGAATCATGAAGAACATAATGAAATTGAAAGGGGGTATAAATAAAAAACAAAACCTACAATATATACCGCAACAACCTCACGCAAAGACCGAAGAATCGCTGGACACCCATTAGTTTCTTGACACACATCCTTTGTATAAATTCAAGAACAAGGAAGAGGAAATAAAAAATGATCAATTGAAATAACCCACTACCATGATCGTCAGATAATCATCCGTTCATTCCAGTGGACCGTGTTCTTAGTTCCCATGACCGACTCCCAAATATTCCACCTGCATGTCTCCCATTATTGGTTCAATGTCATCTGTCACCTCCCACTAGGCCGACATTGTCATCTAAGTGTCTAGAATTTCTGAACATTACCTGAGATTTGTTTCTTGGTAGAACCATGCCAAATCCCCCCACCCAAGCTCTATATTAATATGATAGGGGGAGGGTAAGTAATCATCCTGGATTTTATGAAGGTTCATTTAATAGGAACCATCCTAAATTCAAAGACGTTACTTAGTATTTGAAAGTCAGGAAATTTAATTTACATTTGTGAAATTAAATGGGAGGTTTCTCAAGGGAATTCCCCATATTAAAGAGGGTTTTGGGTGGTCCCCACCACCATAAATTCACAAATGGGAGTTTTCTAACTCGGGCGGTCCCCACCTCCAACTATTCAATTGGGAGGTTAAAAATTAAATAAAAATTTGATCTTTATTTTATGTTTATTTCCATGAAAAACAAGAAAACTAAATTTCACCCTTGACCTAATGTGGTCGAGGTTACATACGCATTAAAAGAATACCAGCACTGAAAGTTCAACGGTGTCCTCAGATTTCAATTCTAATAACTGGTTCAAATGTTACAAAATGCCGGTTGCGCCTTTACTGAATGTACCGGAAAAAAAGTTTGGAAAATTAAAAATGGTCACCCTTAACCTATGTCAGTCATGGTTAGGGTATGCATAAGTGAAACATGCCCCATCAAACCCAACCGTACTCTCGGATTTCCAATCCGGGTTACTGTTTAAAAGCTATGTATTTTACTATAAAATAATTTTCATTTAAATATTTTATTGATGGACAAACACTAACATTCCCTGGTGGTCCGTGCCGACCAAAGTTAGTATCTACATAAATAAAGAATGCATTCAAGAGTAGAGCGGTGGTCTCAAATTTTCATTCTGAGCTACCATTTTTAAGTTATAAGAATTTGAAAAATAAAATGAAATAATTTATTATTTTATTTACAGTTATGTTATTTTATGGGTTTCTCATAGGAGGACTACATGACTAAACATATGTTGCGCATAGGGTAAACCTGCAATCCTGAGTGCAATGGTACCCTCATATTTTTTATCTGTGTAACAATTTAAGAGTTATTCCACTTTTTCAGGAAAATTGCTTACGCGTGCTAATTAATGAATAAGAAAACTTCAACGGATCATTCAGGGCCCTCCAGGCCTTAGAATCTCTCGCCATCAGATTTCAGAGTCTCAAAAAATTCCCATATAATTAGAGAATAAATTTACATGGAATTTTTGGGCTTTAAATTATCCTCACTTTTGCTATTTTCAACCCCGAAAGCCATATTACAAAAACATGGAAAACAACTGGGGGTACTGAGCAAGAATTTGAGCCTCCCGCTCCCATGTGATCTCCTGGAGTTTCTCATGCTACCAATTCCCATGAACCAAATGTATCGATCTCCCATGAAGGACTCTATCCTATTGATCCTCAATCTCTAATGGATCCTCTGGAAATTTCACCCCATCATCGATGTTCTACTCGTCATGGTTGATGACGTCAGATGGGTCGTGCACATATCTTCTCAGCTAGAATACGTAGAAGACGTTGTGAAGCTGGTGCAACTGAGGGGAATGTTCTAGGTAGTAATCCACCTCACCAACTCTACTGAGTACCTAGAAGGGTCCAGTGAACTTCAGAGATAACTTGTCACCCCAACGAAATCACTGCAATCCTCGTCAATGTGAGACCCGTAGAAAGATGTTGTCACCATCCTCGAACTCCAAAGGTCTCCATATTCTGTCAGCATAAGAAATATGCTGGCTCTAAACAGTTTTTCCTTGAAAAAAAGTGAGGCATCGTGTTACAAAATCTGCCACTACATTCTTCATCCCCGACCACTAGTACTGATGTTGAAGGTACCGGTACAATGGTATTTCCTCTAAAGAGGTCAATGTTCTCCCCACATTTAGAAAATCCATCAGGTGAATTCCATGTGGATATATGAACACGTCGAACCTCGCAGTCAGTGTCCCCACATTGTGCCTCCATGACTTGATGATGAAGTGGGGGAGTGACTATGAGAGACTGGAGAAAAACTGCTCCATCTCAGTCCACAAAGAATATCTGTAAAGCATCCAGCAGCTATATCGCCTCACCTAACAGTTGTATACTAGATCTCATGCTGGGTGCATCTACTACAACATTACCCTTCCAAGGAGTATAGACTTTATCGAAGTCATAGTCTTGGAGGAACTCGATCCAATTTCATTATCTCAGGCTCTGGTCATATTGAGAGAAGATATACCCAAGACTCTTGCGGTCCGAGTAGACTATAAAATGTTCGTTCATCAGGTAATACAACCACACCTTTAGTGCATAGACCAATGCTACTAACTCTAGTTCATGGGTAGAATAGTTCTACTTTTCAGCCATTTTCTCAGCTCTTGAAAGCTCTCTTGACACTTCTCCATCCACAAGAATGGCTCCCACATTTTTGTAAAAGATGACAAGGGTGCCACTACCCTGGGGAAGTTAGGTACAAATCTCTAGTAGTACCTAGACAAAGAAGATGTTCCTCTCCCTTTGGGGAGGTAATACAATAAAAATATTTTGAAAAGATGTCCCCATGCTCTGCCACTCCGGTTTGGAACTGTAAACTCAAAAATCACACTACCATAATGGTATGTCTGGAAGACTCATGAGTGATCGGCTGCACTATCATATGCATAAGTCCATCCTGTGCTGCCTGGGATTCCTTTTCGCTGAAAAAGGTATACCCCACTGTAATTTTTTATAGATACCACAACCTTTTCTCCTAATATATAAATCTGAGCTTGTAATATGGATGCCCAATCCATAGCCAAACTAATGTCGTAAGACCTCGACACTGCCACCATGAATTTCCAACCAAAACTCTCATCTCAAGGGTCAGATTACACCATCGACGTAAGTGTGATTATTGATTCTCCTCACAAAGGTATCTCCATACGTGAGGGTATATTCAATGATTTCAATAGAAACTCTAGGTCTTGGGCAATATTTGTGGAAGGAAGGAATTTTTGGTAACCATGTCAATTGATACGGAAACTAGTACTAGACACAGACAATACCTCTAATCATTCATGGAGTCCATGGGCCACACTACTTGACCATAAGAATCTTCTCCCTTCCCCTTCCCTCTAGCTCCCTCAGCCTGGTGGGGACCACTATGGGGAGAGGTTGAAATTTGTCAAAATGCTCACCACCTCTGGCTACACCCCTAGCTCTGCTTTAACATCTAAAGCCTTGCAGATTCATATATCCCTAACACTTCATCTTCTGGAAAAATTTATACACGCCAAAGTCTTTGAGACTTGCACCGTTTTCCTATTTTCCCACTACTATCATTCACTGGTTGTATTTGCTCTACCATAGAACATTTAACCACAATATTACTCTCTAGAACCCCAACATAAGTAGGAATGCAAAGAGGAATAGTGTCAGCTCGTACATCCTTAAACACAATGCGCTCAAAATTTTTTACCCCAAAGCACAGATCATATCATATTAATCAAGTATGAGGAATGATTGGCACACCTCGATGAATACTCATCTTCCGACATGTCATCCTGCTGAGCTGGAAAAGCTCTAGAGAACTCTCAGCCACCTCCTCAAGCTAGTCATCGGCCGCCTATGAGTCAGGCTCGCCTCAGAACCTGAGGGGTATGTAATTATAAATCATTTGAAAGGAACTAAGGTTGTATGTGTCCTATACCGGTACCAACAGTTATAAATTCTGACCAAAGGGAAGTGATATAACCGACACAGTACCCAATGGTACTATCTCGGGTAATAGTCCACATACCGAAGCCTCAACACTATGTAGACCATCCTCATGGTCACTCAATGAAAAATATTAGTATCTACGATCACCATCTTCTCTATTGGTGTCTCAACTACTAGAAAAACTCTAGAAACTACCTCCAGTCAGTCCTTAGTAGTGTGGGAAATTGCCTCGCGTCAAAACCTCAGAGGAATCTGCTACTAGAACTCGTGAAACCCACACAGTCGGCATGCACCATCTGCTAGTGTGGCTGGTCCTATATGCTACCCAAGGGTGGTGCTACTTCTGGTACCCCACCCGAAGGTGCCAACCTAGTAAGAAGGCCCTATACCAGAGCCTCGTCACTCGGTGGTTGTCATAGTGTACACTATTGGGAATATTATATGGTTGTCTAGGCAAAGACATCCTGATGAGGAACAGGTGTGCCACGGTCATTATGTTACACCTGATGAGCTAACTCAAGGAAATAAAAAAATACTTTTCAAAAACACAATCCATAAGTGTTTTCGCGCGCTGAGTCTAAAATCAGAATTCAGGTTCCTGGTGTATGGATATGTTGGTCGCTGCACCAATACAAGATTCCCCAAACAAAAAACCACACTCATAACACTTAACAATATTCCACACAGAAAAGATTAGATTCCTAGTTCTATAGGAGAACTGACTCCTCTAATACCAATTTGTCATGACTAGTCCCCCAGGGCCCATGTTGTGACTATCCAAAGCCTGCCTTCCATAGGCTTGGGGCTGGTGACTAGCACCGAAAGGTGTATTCCCAAAAACCATGAAGGCATTTCCATTATATCCTGTAAACACACATAACCAATCACATAGAAAATTATGAACAAAAGTAAACATTAGAGTAGAATGAGTGTCTACCAAAAGAAAAAGGAGTGGGAATACAAGACCTACTTGAAAGTACAAGAAAATTGAAATGTACAAGTAAACAAAAACATCTCTTGTGAACTCGCACCAAAGATCCCACCTGAACAGTATCTACATCTCTCGAACGACCATCTCTACAGTATGCCTCGTCTAATTTCTACATCCGAGCTACCTCTAGTCATGGTACTCTCGTCCTCATTCACCATTGTCTGTCGTCTACACCAAACACAAAAAGGTGTGGTCATAGCCTGTGCAGGGGTGAGTATAACGATACTCAGTTGGGATGTCAAGACCCCCAAAGGTCTCTCAAAATCCACAAAGAATAAAATACAAGCATGGAAACAAAAGTGAACCCTACTTCAGTATATGAACATACATATACCTTGGTTATCATGTATACCCATCTCATTCATGAGGAAACACAAGGCCAAAATTATTGGCTCAAAGCTCAATTGTTCAACGTAGTAAAGAATACAATGAAGCTACCACCACAAAGGTATGTAACTCAAAGATAATGCCACATAGAATAATACCACAAAGGTATGACCAAATGAAATTACCAGAATGGTTTTCCACATAGAAGAATACCACCGAGGTATCACCATGAAAGAAATTAACACATAGGAACACCACAAAGAAGAATACCAAAAATGTATCACCATGAAGGTAAGTACCACACAGGTTCGCCACACATAAGCATACCAAAAAGGTATCACCATGAAGGAAATTAATACACCGGTATGCCACATAGAATAATACCAAAAAGGTATCACCTCGAAGGTAAGCACCACACAGGTACACCGCATACAAGAATACCAAAAAGGTATCACCATGATGGAATGTACCACATAGGTACGCCACACAGAAGAATACTGCAACAAAATGAACATGATGGTAAGTACCAAAAAGGTACACCACACAGAAGAATACCACAAAGGTATAACCACGAAGTAAATGACTCATCTCACACTAGGTATAACTTAGGTACGGTAGTAAAGATGATTTGATGTAACTACCAAATCATATTACTCTATTAAGAGGCAGAACCATGTAGGATTTTAAATCATCAGACCCACATAAGATCCTAGTGCATCGTCATACCCACACAAGATCCTAGTACATCATAAGACCCACACATGATCCTAACACATCATCAGACCCACATAGGGTCCTAGTTCATCATCATACCCACAGAGGATCCTAGTACATTATAAGACCTAAACTTGATCCTTGTACATCCGACCCACGAAAGATCCTAGTGTAGTCCTACATGGATTCCTAGAGCAGATCCATGTGGGACCCTCAATCACAGACCCAAGAAGGATCCCAAAGCACATACCCACATAGGATCCCTTTCTCATGTTACAGCCAGGTACAGGATTCCCGCACTAAGCTCCCTTGATTTCTGGAGGATCCTCTTTTCAAGCCACAGGTTGATACTCCAACTGCCACGAAGTCCCACGGATATGTATCCCAAAGGACCGCCTTTTAAAAGGGATCTAAATTCAATATACGACACACCAATCTGACGTCAAGTTTGTATGTTATTGTCCTTTTAGTCCCATGGGCCTAGTTGGATTCATGTTCGATCCAACCCGACCATTTCCCAAATTTATCCAAAACTCATGTGGGGTATACCAAAATGTCTATCTCGCTCCAAGGTTTCCAGCACCGCTGAGAGTTTGTCAAATGGATAATTGTAGCTCAATATATGGCCGAAAGAGAGAAAATGGGTCGATGTAGGTCTAAGTCCGGTCCCACCCAGTCGGACTGACCCTGCCCTCTAGGTCAGTCCCGCCTGATGTGTCTAGCTCGACCCACTGTGCTCACAATACCGCAGCCAGTTGCGGCTATTCGGATAGACTATCACCTCCCCCGTGGGGCACATCATGCATCGTGCCTTCGTTGATGGTTGGCCGCCCTCTCTTCACCGCCATGTCCCAAAGCCACAACCCTTACTCGTCGGGCAGCGCGGACACATGTTGTTGTCCACATCATGCGGCCGACCTATGTTGGCCTCCGCTCGCCCCTACCCTTGCTCCGCCTCAGCTGACAGGCCACGACCCTTCTCCTGCGTCGCGTTCGTGGAGTCGCCTTCATCAAGGCTGGTTGTGTTGATAGACACCGTTCCTGAGCCCCACCGGTGTTGTTCTCTATCCACCTCCATCACGAAGAACACATCAAGAATCACAATAATTATGGAGAGGTTGGGCCATGTGCGTTTGGCCTTCACTCTCTGAGTTAGGGCGGTAGCAAGCTGCTCAATAATTCATGAATCGAGAAGAATGTACTGAACGAGTAAGAGGTATAAATCAACAAAAAAACATACAAGATACTCCCACCCCAAAACATCACACAAAGACTAAAGAATCACAGGACAACCCGTTAGTCAGTTGACCCGCGTCCTTTGTATAAATTAAAGAATGGGGAAGAGGAAATAAAAAATGCTCAATTGAAATAACCCCCTACGTTGAAATTCATAGAATCATCTATGCTTGCGGGTGGACCGTGTTTTTAGTTCCCATCATCGGCTCCCAAAGAGGACACTCACACGTCAGCCATTGGTGGTTCGATGTCATCTGTCACCTCCCACTGGGTCTCCTTAGTCTTCTAAGTGGCGGTCATCACGGCACTTTAGCAGATCTTCGTCGATTGGTGAAGCCTTGAAAAATCCCTCCCTATGATTTATATAAATAGGAGAGGTGAGGCTAAGTAACTATCATAGAATTTATGACGGTTTATTTAATAGAAACCTTCTTAAATCCCAATGATGTTGTTACTTATTATTTTAATGTCATTCCATTTAACATTAATTGGTGCAATTAAGTGGGAGGATTCCCAATGGACTTCCCCATATTTAAGAGGGATTTGGGTGGTCCCCACCACCATGAATTCAAAAATGGGAGGTTTCTAGCTTGGGCGGTCCCCACCTCTAATCATTCAATTGGGAGTTTAAAAAGAAAATAAAAAGTTGTTCTTTATTTTATTTTTATTTCCACCAAAAACATGAAAACTAAATTTCACCCTTGACCAACTGTGATCATGGTGATATTATCTTTAAGAAAATACCAGCACTGTAAGTTCAACAATGTCCTCATATTTCAATTTTGAGAACCGGTTCAAAAGTTACGAAATGCTGCTTGCACGTTTACTGAACTTACCCAAAAAAAGTTTGTAAAATTAATAACAGTCACCATTGAATCACTCCGGCCGAGGATAGTCTCTCCTATATGAAAAAAGCCCCAAAAAACCCAATGGTACTCTCAAATTTCTAATCTGAGTTACTGTTTAAGTGTTATGGATTTTATAATCTAATAATTGTCACCTAATTATTTTATTTATGGCCAAAAACTAACTTTAACAGGAGACCCACCCCTACCAATGTTGGTATCTACTTAAATAAATAATTCCCTCATGAGTTCAGAGGTGGTATTATATTTTCAATCTGATATACTGTTTGTGAGTTATAATCATTTGAAAAATAAAATATTTTATTTACTTATTTTATTTTCGGTTATTTCCTTTTTGGGTTTTCTCACAAGAGGCCCATGTTGACTAAACTTAAGTCCCGACTAGGGTAAAACCGCCATCATGAGTGGAACGTTGCACTTAGATTTCTAATCCAAGTAACCATTTAAGAGTAATTATTATTTTTCAATAAAACTGCTTATGTGTGCTAATTAAAGCTTAACAAAACATCGACGGATCATTCAGGGAATTTCGGGCCTCAGAATCATGCACCGCCAGATTTTCATAGTCTCAAAAAATTACCATATAATTTAAAAATAAAATTTCATGGAATTTTTAGGTCTTTATAATCATTATTCAAACCAATAACCTATTTCAAAAATGGTTTGACAATAATCAGAATTTGATGGTGAATGTGAATAACAATGGGAGAAATCATGAAAACCACAAAAATGGGTGAAAACTATGATCATTGGAAATTTTTAAGAATATTATATCTTGGAAAATCAACGAATGAAGATTCAAAAACATTTTTTTACAACATTTAAAAAAAATTTCAAAACAATTCATTAATTAATATGGAAATTCCATGGCCAATCAATGATTAAATATTTTGGTGGACTCATCATTGATTTCAATAATATCAAATATAGGTTAAAAATTTTACACCCCTTTATTTTATAGTGTGCCTCTTTTAAATTTTAATATCTTCGATAGTTTATGTTTCATGAAACATTGAGTTTAAAACCATAACATATTATTTTATATGAAACTTGGAATAGTAATGTGACCATAATGAATAGTAATATGCCCAATAAAATTGTAACTTCACCTATCAATGTATACAAAAAAAATTGGGTATCTTTTGATTGAAAAAATAATATTTTTATGTCATTAGATAAGCAAATAAATGTTTTTAGAATAATAAATTAAGTATTGGTATTTTTGAAAAACAAAAATGTTAATTCACGATTCTATAATTAAAATTATTTTTTAAAATAAATATTATTTTCATGAAATAGTTACATAAATTTAAATTATTTGTCTTGGGATTATAAGATATTTTTTCTCAGAGAATAATTATTTATTAAAAGTTTCATAAAATAAGTTATAATTAAAAAATCAATATTTTTTGAGTAAATGATGATTTTATTTAAAAAATAAATTCACCATAGTGAGAATATAATTTTAATAATATGGATTCTATTTTCTAATTATATGTGTCAAAAAAAAGTTAGGTTTTTTATTTTTATAAAATAGTTGAATTTTTCATGAATACTGAAATACAGTAATTTATGATACACATACATTGTATGTTGAATAGCCTATTCCTAGAGTAATTTCAATTTTAATCCCCATAATCTCTAACTACCCTTCATTATTTCAATATATTTAGTGATAATTACCCGAATATTAATAGTATTTATCCAGTATAATAAATAAATTAATAAAATGTTAAAAACACCCCTCTCCTCCACTATAAATACCACCCCTAACCACCACATCTCATCACTCCTCCAAATCCTTGAATATTTTCCAATAACTTCTAAATACCTCTCCCAAAACTATCCCCAATGTTCTGTTATTTTTTGTATCACCCAAAATCCAATTTCAATGTTTCTTAAGAATGTTCTCAATGAAAGGAATTCAAGAGCTGAAATGAACTTTCATTCTTTTAATTTTCATTCAATTATTTTTTATCTTATCCTTTTCTTACCATCTATATAAAAACATTCATGATAAATACAATATCATATATATACTAAAATTTAATTCAGGATTTTGTGATATCTATACTCATTTCTTTTCTTTTACACATTTTATTCTAAAATTTATAACATCAAATGTGAGGTGCCGATTTACCGCCATCATGGATGATGAGTATGAATTTTTAAGATAGCATTTCAAGGATGGTATTAAAACCACTTTAATTGTTATAAAAAACAATCATATATGTATTAAAACGTATTTAGTGGTTTGGGAGTAGTATATGTACCTAATATTAAAACATAAATCAAAACATGTTCATGACGGTCGAAAAAATGTCAAAATAATCTAAAAGGTAATCATTAATGCTTTATCTAATGAATCATACTCATAACTAGAAACAAGATGACATATAATAACATCAAATATTATGGATATTAATTAATAATAGTGATTTTCAATTCTCTATAACTATTCTCATTCCATATAATCTTTCGAACGTGTATATAAGAGTATCAATCATAAAAACCAAGGAAACAAACACTTCTAAACGGCGAAATAGAATCTTATTTCTCATAAAAAATAACATAATTGAAATTAATAAAATTAAACTCTACAAAATATATTTTGATTATGTTATTAATTAATTTAGTAATAAATTAAATTTCCTTATCCACGAATTCACGTAAAAGTGTGGAACTCTTTCAGATATATGGTAAGGGTTTCCTTCCAAACATCCATATTTTATTTCAGTTATGCTTTTCCTATATTTACCCCGATGTAATTATTTATTATTTTTATATAAATATTATAAATTCTATATATTTTTTTCAAATCCATGTATCCAAATCTATTAATCTATCTTTGATGGGAGAATACACATTTTAAAAGGGTTCTTTTTCAGCTCCTCGCGATGACAAGATAGGTGAAAGGGTACTTCCCAATTCTTTAACCATTTTCAATTACACTCGATAATATATTTTAAGACACCAATTTTTTTTTAAAACACACAAATTTTATCATTTAAAATAATATTGGTTATATTTTGGTATTATGTAAACAATTGAGCCATTTTCAGCTTCAAATACTCTTATAATTTCTCTAAAACTACAATAATGTTTAACATTTCTTAGGTTTCATAAAATATTTTTAAATGCTTTCAATTTATTTGGAAATAATTTATACCAAAAATGTAATTTCATTTTTCTTTCCTTTTATATATGTGATATACGTGCTTAAAATCTGTATTTATGACAAATACAAATGATTTTTCCAAAACAACCCTTTTTTGAAAATTAAATGGATGTTTCTTTCAATAATTACTTGATGATATTATTTTTGTAGTTTTATATATTTAAACATCATATATTGAATATTTTGATTAATTTATATTTAAAATTTATGATATCCACAAATTTAGATGAATCAGAATTTTATTATGGATCATCCCCTTCTTTTATAGAATTCAATTTGGCTTTAAAATTTAGATATTTCCAATTCACATTAATAGGGTATTTTTCATTAAAGAGTCCTAATAAAAAACATGTTGTAAAAAAAATATTTTGAAAATTTCCTATTATGACAGAAAAACATTCTCTAGTTACAAATATTTTTATCATACCTATGATTGATTTTGATATAATCCTTTGAATGGAATGATTTTTGAAATACAATGAAACAATTAATGAATGTATAATTAAATTATGAATCATTATGAAGGTATAAAATTTCATATCCATAGAGTGTATAATTCTTCATATAATTCATATCAGGATACACTTCCAGTATCTTTTCTAAATGGAATTATTTGTGGGGAAGATAAAAGACCATATATGATTGAGGAATGAAATATTCAAATTGGGGGCGTACCAATTATATAACCATAAATTTATGTACTTATATAGGATTTACATTGAAATCCTTCAGAGTGAGAATTTATGTTTTACATTATTTTAATCCATGATGAAGAACTATATCTAAGGCTCCCTATTGAATGCACATAGTATATATAATAGAGTAAAATAAACAACTGGAGTAATTGATTGAAAAGTGAATTATATGCCCTAGTCTTTCACCATAGGGTTCTCCTGTTATTTTTGTTAAGAAGAAAGATGGATCATTGAGACCACACATTGAATATAGAGAGATCAATGGTATTTCCAAAAATAAAAAAATATCTACTACCTGGTACTGATTTCTTCTTAGGTCACCTCCATGGAGCTCAATATTTTTCCAATATAAATCATGAACCTAAATATCATTATTTATGTGTTAAGAATAATGATATTCCAAAGATGACTATTGGAACTAAATTCTACATGAGGCCATGGGTTAGAATACTTTAGGAACACAAATGCATAATTTGACTCTATGAATGGTCCTGATGATCCTAAATGAGTTGTGTTAATGATTTGGTGTGTGAAAACAAGAATGAAATCTCAGTTCAAGCCTCTATAATTTCCAAATTAATGTAAACATGGTTCTTTCACTCCAAACTCTAGAAAAACATCCAAGGTACATGAAATAAGGTGATCCGGACAGTTGGCTAGAAAGATATATGCATGTACGCCTCGTGCGCACCCAATACAACATCAATTGGCCCCTACCATGTGGACCTCCTATCACACAACAGTCGATATTTTCACCTCTAAAATATATGTGTGCCCTTCTCCATTCATGATAAAGCATTAGAAGTGAAATAGAATCTATTGTTCTCATAAGATGACCCCATCCATGACTGTAAAAAAATTTGGGTGTCAAGGTATGGTATCTTGCATGAAAGTACCCACATGGTTCCGTATTCGGGTGGTCCCACAAGGGATTGACCATCACATATATCTTTTTAATTCTACAAAAAGTGAATTAAAATTACCCATCTTTTGTGTAGGTCATTCCCTTCTGTAATAATTTTGTTACCTTTACCCTTCCATCTTTCACGCAAGTCTGCAATCATTAATTAACTATTTCTACATTCATGTATGTCCCTAATCTTGCATTAACCCCTTATTTAGGACTCCATGTGTATTATTTACTCCATGTTATAATTTTTGAGCTCCTCATGTTCAAAAAATCCACATCACACATGAAATTCATCTATGAAGCCCTCCACACTTATGCTCAGCGATTTCCTAGTTCCCCATGTGGTGCATCATGTTTTTTTTCTTACCTTATTCTTCCTCACATAGGTATACTATCATGTACATCTTCTTCCAATAGATATGCTAACATGGAGCCCCCCAATCGATCAATCCCCCTTCCTGTTTTATTCACACATATCTTGTGCCATCCATTCCCAATGATTGGGTTGGTACAAGTTATGTAAGTCCAATGGTTGAGAAATGGGTCCCCATCATCCATTATATAGGATTTTAAATTACTAAGTACCCACATCCTCAAAAAATGATGTTAAACTATAAATGAATGCATGTCTGGTTGTCCTAGGTGGACTTGTGAGAGGATGGGATTATGAATCTATTTCTTCCCAACTTTTTATTTTCCCTATCTCAATCAATTTTTTCATTGTATCCATGTGAACCTCGATTAGACTCCACATATGCTCTAAACTACCTTCCTAGGAGTTCTATTTGATGTAAGTTATAGTATCCATCTCTCTGGACTTTTATCCTTTTGTAATCCCCACACCTCCACTCATGGTCACACCCTTGTGACACAATCAATGAGTTTTCTTCTAGATATATTTTCTTGCATAGAATATGACTCATCTGGGTTTATAGTAAGAAAAATTCATGACATCCTCTTTGGGTTTCAAACCATACATAAGATGCATCACAAATTTTGGTGGCTAAACATGTGTTAGACCCATGCCACCCTTTACTAATGAACTCATGGTACTTTGATCTATTTCTTGTAAACAGTGTTTGTAGGAAGCCCCTCCATGGTTCAATCCATTCACTCCCCAATTCATGTGATCCTACTACTTCACATTAGATCAATTCACACCTACATGACGTTAAACTAAACTGTCCTAAATACATAGGTTTTGATCCCTTTTAGGTTCGTAGTATGAATATTTGAGGTTCAATCCCAACAAATGGTAATTATAGTGCTCCCTTCTAGGGATATACCCCTCAAATGTGACTTCTTCCCATTTTGAGACACATCTTAAGAATCCATTCTTTTATGGTTCCTAATCCATGTGGGCAGCTACCCACAAAAAATCTTTGCACGTTACTATTGTCCCCCAACCACAAGTGATCTTCTTGTGATGGGCCCATAACAACACATATGACCCTTCGTCATCTTCGGGTTGTTTTCCTTTGTGTGTGCCCCAATTTTATTCCCCCCTCAAGAACTATGTGTAATTTGATTCCCAAACACTAGGATATTAAGGATATCCCCCTATGGTTTAAGAACATCACCCATTTCCCAGCATAGTATATCCATTGAGCCTTTGTGTTTTGGGAAGATCATGCCCCAACCTATAGGTTTTAATTCCTTCAAGCCCTTATCTGCACGCTCCATTATCATGAGCCACATGCCTTGGTGTATCATTAACCCATCCTAAACTACATGGACTTTTATTCCCAGCCATTAGAGTATGTTGAAGCCTCCCTGAGTTTCACAACCAGCACCATCACCTTCAGGTCGATTCCACCTCATTCATTCCCCCCACATCACACAATCATCCATCAACCATCTTGATTCCTACTCTGAATGCCACATCCCGATGAGATCACACCATCCATTTGAGCAGCTGACGATGCCTTCCCAATTCATCATATAGATATTTTTAGCACTCAAGAAGCTAACCATGTGCAATCCACAATCCATAATATCTCAAAATAGGTGGGTTTTTTATCATTATCTTTTACACAGTGTATATAGGAAACCACATTGAGGTTTAATCCCATCCCAAGGTAATCTTTTACATCAACCATTATATAGTGTACTTCCATGGTCTATCCTTTGTAATTTCCATATCATCCTTCTTGGTGTAATATTTTCCTTTTTTAGGATACCCCATTTTGTTTCTATCCTAATTGGGCCTTTTAATCCATCTATCTAGTAAAACATATAGGCTCTCCATAACGGGGATGTAGAAATATGATCCACTCTCACCAATGTTCTATTTTTTCTGATCTGTATCTATAAGACATTAAACATGTGGAATAACTCGTGTTACATATGTGAAGCCATGGAAAACAAAGATACACGACTCTAGCATAATTATCCATGTATTCGATGTGGGTTTACATGGGATTTAACACCCTCAAGAATCCCTTGGATAAAAGAGAATTAAAATGTACCAATTTTGAAGCATCCATACCTTACAAGGATGACCAATGTGACTAATTCCTTAATCATAGGATTCTCCCCAAACTTGACCTTTAGTAATTTCCTCAAAGAAGCCATATAATTAACTAGTGTCCATAAAGAGATGGAATTGGGAGAAGTTTCATGAACATAATCTTATTCATTAAGGGAGACCTGGACTAGATGAATAATTATAAGGAGGAATCCCCAATAAGGGAAACCAACATTCCATTATCCCATTTCGATCATCGAGGAGACATAACTGATGAATTGACTAATGCCACCCAGCTTTAGAAACCGGAAATGAGAGGAAATAGATGCGTGTTCCTAGAGGCGGTGCATGCCCCCAAATAAATCATCAGAAACATAAATGATGAACCTGGAATTAACATATTCTCCTTCAATAATGGAGATAATTAGAGATTGAGACAATATTAGATAATCATATCACCAGATCAAACTATCTTGCACCCGAAACATCCTAGAAAATAGTGGGCCTTCTGTTGAACTCCCCAAAGTTTTGGGCAGCTAATCATTTGGAATTTTGGTTTAATACATCATCATCATTGATCTCATTATCTATACTTTTAAGACAGAAAAAATATGGGGAATTAAGCACTGATTTCCTACCATTTTCATTGGTATCTAAGTATTCCTTCATTATAGGACCCATTCTATAGGGAACCTGTCTCCTCCCACCCGCAGACGTAGGGGCCGGGGAAATTTCAATGTGGAAATCCCACATGACTCCACCTACACAATGAAATAATCCACAACCATGGGTTATGGGAACACACACTACATCTCACCCACAAACATCATCCATATAAGGTTCATTTATACACTTATTCGACATTATGAACAAAAGGTGTCATCCAATCCTAGGATATTACCACCCATGATTTGGAGGCCTTTATACCTCTTAATAACCACTTCCCCATGGTCTATGTAGGGAGTAACAACTCCCCACTCTGACGTCCTGATGTTTTAGGATTCACTCCCCAGAATAATCCTATGATATTCCCCAATATTTCAATAAGGTGATGGTTGGCAGAGTTATCTCAGCAATGAACAATGCCTATGAGCTTCCAAGTAAGACTCCCATCATACTCAATCAATGCTTTCATCTGGTACCTCATGCCAAGGATTAAGTGTTTTAGGTCACTAATCTACCATCCCTAGTTCGGCTGACCCAATGCCAATGCTAGGAACATGATTAGGAGGGTTCCAATCAAGATCCATCATCTTATATAGATTTAGTGGACAATTACACCCCTATCATGTTATATCATATCCCTACCACTATAGATAATTGATTCACCATCACCTAATTGGGATTGAGACCCTAGTCACCTTATAGGAAGGTTCTGTTAACTCTTTCGGTCATCAACACGAACATCAGCTATCAGGGGCCAACCCATCACAATGAGATTATATACGAAGGCCCTCCTCATACCATCATCAGTTAGTGTGTAGTTCATCCATGATCACAAAACCATAATGGAGGTCCTCCCCATGCTGTTAGCATCAATATAAGAATAGTCCCTCCCCATATTTCAAATGTCGAACATAAAGGTCCTCCCTATTCCGATAGTCCTAGTTATGATGATTTCCCCATACTTATGGTTATCAATTAGAAGGTTTTAATTTTCCCATCTCCCATCACCATGGCAGTCCTCCCCATGTTCTCACTAGCTAGATCATAGTTCGTCCCTACTATAGAACTCCGAGCACTAGTGGTCCTCCCAACGCACCTAGTAGCTAGTATGGTGGCCTTCCTTATATCCATGCTAGCCCACATGGAGTTCCTCCCCATGTATATACGAATATTTCCTAGGTGATCCCCACATCGCAGCTCACCCAACCATATGTCCCCCACACTATCATACTCAACATGGTGGTCCTCCCCATATCCTCATTAGCACTCATAGTTTAGGTCTTCCCCACTCTCATAGTTTTCTTGGTGGATTTCCTCCCCTATCCAACAGAAACATGTACAAAGGAACTCCATCTATCTAGTAAATCTAAAGAGGAGGCCTTCGCCATTCCAAAATTATCCCTCATAGAGCTCCTCCCCATGTCGAAGATTTTACCTTCCCTAAAGAACCATCTTAGGGAAGAAGGAAGAACTGAAATCTCCAGGGGAATAATTGTGAGAAGCACTATATCATTTTCAATCCGGTCTGATTTTTAGATTCTAAAGCATAGTGTGATTCAATAATGGAACCATCACCACAATCCTCTACATCAGAGTCTAGGTAAAGAATCTAGAATGTGAGCATTATCCTTCTATAAAGTGAGATTTTTCAGATCCCATAATCCTTTCATAGATACATGAATGTGAGGAAAGATTATTATCCTTTTCATGTTCTGGCCATGTAGTCCACTATGTCATCACTAGGATCATTACCTCCCTCAACCAGAGATTGTGAAGAGTTGTTCTGGGGAGTAATGGTTTATTGGAATAATCATTATCAACCATTCATCCCATCCTTCACAAATGAAGTAGGGGTAAGAACCCAGTCCTATTGTTGTATGATGATGTGGTCAGTATCATCTCTTATAGATGTACTAGTCTACAATGGCCTATCATCTCATGAAATGTTTTATCCACTGACCAGTATACCACCACTGAGATCCACATCTGTTATGCTACCAGATCCTCAACCTCCCCCCATTAAAGAATGAGGAAACCAAGGGCTGGATCCCTATTCCGAACAAACTAGTTTGTGGAACATTCTCATGGTGGATTGGTTTTCAAAGTTTTATAGCCACCAAAGAACACAAACATTTAAATTCCAAAATCTCTCAACTAAGAAGAAGTCATGTGTTTCGTATAAATCATCTTAATGATGCATTTCCATTATTGGGACCATCAATTTTAATATTCAATGATTGGGGAGCGTTATGATGATATCGGCCAATAGTGAAACATGGTTGATCTAGCTGCTCTTTACATGGATCATCACCCTACATCGATTGGCTTCCATCAGTCTCTGTAGTAGACATGCATTAATATCATTCATGTGCTCCAAAAAATCCTCAAAGAGGCATCCTTATAAATACAGATATGGGGATTGGGGAAGTATGATGCCCTCTACTTCAACCCTATCCTCCTCTGGCATAAATACTAGGATATATCAATGATATGACTCTAGGTGTAGTAATAGTGGATATCGATGACCTCAAAAATACGTTCATCAAGATAGGTCTCTTTGAAGGAAAACTTCTCCTTGGAATAGTGCAACATCTCATGGATGCTCCTAGAGTTGTCACTCACCAGCAAAGAAAAATGAAGGACTCTAATCCTACTGAGTCATTGCATCTTAGATGAGACCCCATGAAGGGTAAAAAACATAATGAGATCGTTATGCCCTATTAACCATATGGATCAATGTAGAAGTATAAATATAATCCCGGTAAAGTTTAACAACATCATACGCTCTCAAAATAGAAGAAAATAATTAATAAGAATCTCACTAAATGTGTTTTGGAATATAACCTAGAATATAAGGATCCTTAATATGATCCCATCCACCCTCCTCTAGGGAATAAGGGGCAAGATCAAATTCCCCAAGGTGAGATTCCTCCCTCTGATTTAGACAACCCTTCATATCCTGACAGGATAGAGGCCATAGACTATGGTAAGTAGTCATGGTTCACATCATCATACTCAGTGATCTGGGAGAGAATCATATTTTCGATCCAGATCTATAGGTCGTTCCTCCAATATCCTCTTAGGATACTCTTAATGACATTCCCCTAGTTGCTCAACAGGCCATCCCTCCGGCAGCTCCTTGTGAAATTTTTTCTACCTCTCTACAAGCCATTGAGCTAGCTTATCTTTTAGAAGAGCCCGCAAATGCACTAATGATCATGAATCCTTACATTTCTAGGTATCCTCAATAGGATTACCTAATGGCTGGTATCGTTTTCCACATTGAGGATTGCAAATCGAGATTGGTTGAAATCCCACCATATGGAAAGCTGTTTCTGAAAAGTTTGGATGATAAGATAGGTGCTCGAGCTTCGTGAATCCAACACCCACCCTCATGGGGACATGAGACCCAAATTGGAATTTAGACAACTTTATTTCAAGGTGTGGACCCATGCTGGGAACTCTGGTGTAGTAGGAAGCTGCTAAGCTCTGTAGTTTCATACCGATGATGGAAGTCACATGTTCTTCTATTACTACCAGCTACCCATTGGGTCCATAGCATGTCGGGAATATCATCAATAGATTTTTCTTTATAAGTTTATATACATGACTCTAATGACTAGTATGGTTACCTTATTCAAGTGAAAACAACCTCCAAATGAGTGTTTCTATGTCTTCATCATCAGGTGGAAGGGGTCACATATTCACTCAATATGCTGCTAACTCCTGAGTAGATACAAATGATGTGTGTATGGATTGTGAAAATAGAACTGACCCCATATCTTATCAATCAAAGCGTACAAGGTGGAATTAAATATTTATTTTACCATGATCATCACCTAGATTAAGCATTGCATTAGGAATGTAATGCATTTCTTTTTCCTCCCACAACTCCTATAAGAAAATACACAAAGGATGAGGTATATTTAATTACATAGTTAGTGAACCCCATGCTACTATAGTTATTACTGGAAGAGCCATGTTGATAGCCTCTCCAAGGGCGACAACCTAAGGCCCAGCCTCAGGCTCAGCATCTCCCGCCTCAGAATCGGTAGGCACTACAGCCTAATATACCACTACCACTTAGGAAAGATAATTAGGTTACACCTCCATGTTAGGATCCAGCCCCACATTAGGCTTAGGAACCTGAGTTCCCTTTCCCATATTGTAGAAAAAAATCCTACTTGTTTTAGGAGTCTCATCTCCCTAGTTATTTCCAATGTTCCTTGGATCAGGTAATCATGTAGTTTTTATAGTGCGGGAGACCTCATGAGGCTGATTTAACTAATCTCCCAAATACATCACCTATCACGGATTCCTTTGACAAACACACAAGAAGTCCTATGTTTTCATGTAATTTATCTAGGAATAGGTTGAAAATAATATATTTACATTGGGTCCAGCCTTGGAATCGGTAGTTTGTGTTTTTGAAATGCTAGAAAATGAGAGAAAGGGTGAATGGAAGCAGGTTTCTAGTCACGTGTCTTAGAATTATAATGAATAATGTAATTCAAGGAAGTATATTCCACTCATGGTATCATATATTCTCTCTTGAACCTACCCAAGACCTCTTAGGTTTCCATGCCTCCTCCCACTAACACATTTTCATCCATGTCACAGCCTTCTAACTCCCAAAAGGGAATGTGAAGATATAGGACAAGAAAAAGTCCCATCATTGGTGTCAAATCTTCTTCACATTCGTGATGAATTAATTACCTCATATATGGGAATATTCCATAGAATCAACCATGAGGTAAGAGGATTCCTCATTTTATGACAAGGAATATGCCTCAGTGTACACTGTTGATATGGTGGACCCTTACACCGTTCCAAACAATGAGGAGCACCTGGAAGGTCCTAAAACTGTTCCCGATCAATGCCATTATTGGTGAAAATGGGGATATATGAATCACAATAATTCACTAGAATCAACCTCTTTCCAATCCATGCATGCTATAGATACCATATAGTGGGTTCAGCAAAGAGAACTGCATTCACATTCCTATTATTATATCTATTTATATTTTCTCCCATTGTCCTTCTTGATACATGACCAGGAAGAGCAGCAATGATAGTATCGTGATCAGATATGTTCAGGTGTGGGAAGACATCATTCATCTGATACTCATCTGATATTTATTTTTCATTGTTCATCTAGTAAGCAATAGGATATCCCCATCAACAGCCATAATCTACCTATTTGACCATAAATTTTCTGTCATACCCCCTATAACAAAGCAAACCCCTTTCAAAAAAAATGTGCTCCTATCATGAAAGTATAATGTGATAAATCTCCTTTCTTGAATCCCTATACATATATAAATCTTTGAGGCTCTCTTCATTTCATAAGATAAATGTGAATCCCTCACAGAGGCTTTATTAAGCCCCTTTAATTTCGAAACAGAGGTAGCTGTTGTAGTTTCTTTCCATGATGGGGAAATCATGTATGAAAAATGTCAGGTCATCATCTCATTTTAGGAGATGATGAATTATCCCCTACACATGGGAATATCCTCCCATTATACATTATAAGACAACTTCATGTAATTGAATTATATTTTTTCCTTGCTGACTTAGGTTATGGGGTAAAACTTATCCTAACATAGATTCTTGGAAATTGAGGACTCTCTGATGATAATATGGGTCCCTATAACCTACAAATTCAATGTTATGATAAGAATAATTAGACTCAGTGCGGAAATATTCAACTAAAAATCCAATTGGGTGCCCTAATTTTCAGAATTTAGTTCATGCTCCTCTCACATGGTACCACCTATAATGTGTTGATGGGTAGACCATGGATTCATATGCATGTAGTTGTTCTTCCTCATATCATCAATGCCACGTGTACTCACTCAATAGTCGAGTGGTTGTAATCCATAGTGATGCATCTCTGTTTTCCTTTTATATTTCCCTTTATTTGGTCATAGACATTTACAATAGCTTGGATAAGCAGGATCAAACCAATTAGGTTAAACACACTTTTCCTTCAGTCAACACATGGATAGATCTTGATGATGCATTCATCCTCTTAATTCACTAGTTAGAAGCCACAACTCCCAATTTGGGTAATTTTTTGTCTCTAGAAGGAGTGGGAATCAAATTCCTAGGTACAAGGATTGTCTTAGGGGCACCTCATATTCTTGTACTAATCTAGATCAAGTGATTCCAGAGCCTCTTACCATTATAAGGTATCAGAATGTTAACCCCAGTGCAATAGTAATCTGCCAAAATTTTATGTTCATTCTAACTGGGTTGAACTAATCTCTTCCAATGACCACTACTACTTTGATATCATCATGTTTGGTCCTCTTGGTTGAAGTCATGATGGAATTGGGCCAACTACCATTGTATCCAAGGTTGTATATGTAGATGATTCTCACAATGAAAATTCCACCACCACCTTGGTTCGCACCAATATCACTATAGGATCGTCCAACTCAGAATAATTGCCTCCTCCAAATGATTCTCTTGCTTAAGATGATGGAGATGATTTGAAAATTACCTTCCAACATTTGAAGATAGAATCTATACCATTGTTGATGAGTTGACATAGGTGAATCTTAGTACTGAGGTGGACCGAAGACCACCACTGATCAGTACAGTTGTGTATTCAGAAGAGAAAGTGTAGTATGTGGATTCCATGAAGCATCTTCATGATAAAATTTCTAGTTGTCATGATGAGATTCTAGGACTAGACCCTCAGATCACCTTCTACCACCATGGTCAACCGATAAGACATTTCGGGTTAAAACATCCTCACAGAAATATGCACCGCTCAAACGGTGACATGGTCGCGGTCAATGTTGAAAAGCACATCAAATCCCACTTCATAATGGAAGTCCAGTACCATAGATGGTAGGAATATATTGTTCCCTTCGGGAACATGAACCGATGGATCAAAGTTTGCATCATCAAATGGGATCTCAACATCCATAGTTCGAATTATTATATTCCACTTCCTATGATTGAGATATTAATCTATCAAACATCTCGGTTATAGGATCTCTCTTTCAGGGATGAGTATTCTATATATTATCATATCCCAATGGCCCAAGAGGATGAAGAGGCCACTTCCTTCAGGGCACCGCAAGGTACCTATTATTACCATGTGAATCTTATTAGTCAAAAAAATGTGGAATCCACCTATCACCATGTTATGAAAAACATATTCAAAATGATCCTAGGGGTGTTGGTGGAATAATATGAGGATGATATGGTTGTCAAATCCTTCCACCAAAAAGACCATATCAGATATATTGAGAAAGTGTTATTTAGAAAGAGTTCATCTTCGTTTGATTCATCCATCTAAAGAAGAATTCGTTGAAGTGCACTATCAGGATTACCTCTAAAAATTTCGTTGGATATGTCTTTAGATAAAAATTCATTGAGATCAATCCAAATAAGATCAATTCCATCCATCAGATGCCTCTTCTATGCAACCGTCAAGATCTCTGAGACATCAAAGGCCGCATCGCCTATATGTGGTTATTTATCCTGAATTTTTCCAGAAAGTGCAATCCATTTTTAGGACTGACAATGAATGTTGTCAATTATTAGTTAGATGAAGACTTCCGTATCACCTGTGAGGAGTTCATGAAATATATATTTTATCCTATGATTTTTATTCCACCCATCTTTGGAAGGAAATTGGTAATTTTTTTGATTTCCCTGGAATGATCCATTATCACCCTTTTCACCCAAAAGAATTATTATGGGATTGAGAATGGTTTTTATTATCTCGTATACATGCTCTTTAACACTGAAAACAAATATTATTCTACTGAAAATATCTACCTTGCACTAGTTTTTTCACTCCATAATTTGCAGACTATATGAAGCATCTTGAAATATAAAAAGTGTCTCGTTTGCATCAACTAATGTAAATTTTGAAACATCTTATATCAAAAGGTCATTTATCTTTTTGGGCGGTGATTATTTAATAGTTCTACTTTAGGTTCCTTTTGTAGAATTCTATCAAGGGTCCGAAGCTGATAAAGTTTAGGCTCACCCATATGTCCCACTCATAGTAGTCTTCGAATCATGACATCTGAGAGAAGGTCAAAATCATGGTGTATAATACCATTCCATGTTGGATGATTCACTTTGATGGTGCTTCACGGAGCCCTACCAACATAATGGTATATGATCCTAGACTCAATAGAGTAGGCCTAGGTATTATATTCATCACACCCACACATGATATCTTTTCCGATTGGTTCTTGTTATCAGAGGTTTTCCCCCACAATGAGGAGGAGTATCAGGCTCTTATCACTTTTCATGATCTTTTCATCGTGTTTTTCCATCCCACCTACATGTGAAGGGTGACTTTATTCAAGTCATCAAACAAATCAATTGTGAATGGGTTATCAGAAATTTGGATCCAGTTCCCCTGTTAGAGCATGCTTTCCAGCTGATGTCTCAGTTCCCTTCATGGATTGAAGTCATTCAGGTTCCTTGATCATGGAATGGCTGATATGATTCCTTGTCCAACCTTTATTTGTCTCTTTAAAAAGAATACTAAGATGATTTGCTCATCCATGTGGTGAATTGATTGTTCATATTTATTTTCACCTCGCACAATGATTATATCTAGCAGATAATCCATCTTAAGGTTGGTGCATCCACATCAGGACCTCTAGGTCCCACTACCGCATTAGAAAAGTCCCCTAATTAGATGACTCCCTTGTTCAAGAACCTCTGACATTGAAATCAGTAGATAGACAGAGCAGAATGTGATCAAATCTGTCGGTATATAGTGTATTTCAGCATCCATATTTGTCATAGTATTGAAAATATTCTCTAAAAATGTGGATTTGATATATTATCAATAAAATTCATTAAAATATATGAGATATCTGAAGTTATGAAGGTTGCGTGGTCCGATTCCTATATATCTCACCAGGCTGGGTCGAAACACTCCCACCAGATCAGAATGTTGTACTTCTTCTGGCCCACCATAGTCCATGGTTGTATTGAGTTTTCCAATATGTATCATGTGTGTTGGATCCAAGACAATTTTGTGCTTCGGATCCCAAATCCTCTTCATAATTCCATGTACTCATGGACCCTCACAGTCGAGGGATCAATGTCATGGGACCATATCCCCCAACCACAGCTCGCCAGTACTAGTTCATTGTGATTCCCAAAGATTTATTCTAGAAGTGGGAAAAATTGATTCTAGTTAAGGAAGTAAAAGTACATTCTATCAATGATTTAATGATCTCCACCATCAGACACTGATTTTGAGTCCATCATGCCATCGTCCCTGATAATAGAACCAAAATTCAAGCATCCAAGATGAGGAAATTTCACATCAAGTATATCTTATGTTCTAACCATACTTCTCACTACCATTCGTAGGAAAATGGGAAGAGAAAGGCCCTTAAAAAGGCCATATCTATCATTTTTTATGTGATTGCCCGTGAAAATAAAAAACATTGGCAGAAACATTCCCCAATTGTATCTAGTTTAACTGGACAAAAACTAAAAATTCTACCTAGGTGACCCTTTATTCCCTACTGTATGGAACCAAGGAAGTACCACTTATCAAGATTCTGTTTTTTCACTATGTAGCACATCCTATAATTAGTAGATATTAGATAGTGTCGAAAAATTCCATTTTGATAAGTTTTAATCCATCAATTGGAAAATGATTTTATCCATGAACAATCTAGATATCCACCATAATAAGATAGACTGAACATCTAATAAGAAATTTCATCTCTGATTCTTCTTTCACAGTGGCACTTTTTTGGCCCAGTGGATCCTAATGACAACTAGTAGGAAGCCACCAATGTTGGATCCCAAATGGGAGGGACCCTTTACCATTCACAAGGATTTCCCCAATGATGTAAATTCTAGGGTCAATATGGATGGAGAGAATATTACTCTTCCCAAAAATTCTAGGTTCCTCAATTGATCTTTCATATATAAACCCCATTTTTTCACGACCTGAATGACCTTAAACTATGAAACATTTTTTTCTTACATGAAGACAATCTTTATATTTTACCCTTTTGGTTTGTGCTCTGTGACATTAAAAATAATCTCTTGCACCCCACATTATGTTGAACTATAATCCCCATTTTCCTTTAGTTTTTCCCATATGATGTTAAATTTATCTTGTGTTCATACCACATGATTTTTAACTATATGACATATAAAGAACTATATGTGTCATGATTCCTACACTCATAGGATATATAATAATTCCTAGAATTTTTATCTTCGAGTCCAACACCATGTTTCTACATATTCTGTCTTACGACCTAATGTTTTTCCTAAGATAACGTGGTGTGGTGTAGACTTGGTCCAAATTCACATCGGGATTGAAAAATGTCACAACCATGTACCTCCCTTAGAAACTCATTCATCCTTACTGCATAAAATTAAACTAAATTGTATTCTATAAGTACAAAATTCTTTATTTCATCCCTTATAGGATACGTAGGAATGCCCATGCATTCATTCCCTTAGTCAAACACAAGTTAAAAAAAACATTCATCTTTCGGTAATTTCGGTTTGACTATCCTGGGATCATGTGGTGTGGTGTGAGACCACATTTGGTCTTCATTCACATCAGGTTCCAAACGACATCATCATATATCACCTTTATGATTTTTCCCTTCATCCTACATGACATTAATCTTCCTATTTATACATATCGTATGATGATAATCTGAAGGGCATTCAAGAACTATGTCCGGGTTGATTCCTATCCTTAAGGGATATGTAAGAATGATTAGTAATTTTGTCTTCCGTTCTAGACCTAGGTTCCTCAACCTTTCCAACCACTTTTTGGCCTTACATGGTTTGAGTTCAATGACCTAAAACTAAGATCTTTCAAATCTCGTATGATGTAACCTACAAAATCTCACATTCTAGGCATTAAATTTCATTTCATTTATTGTCTTTTCAAAATGACCTTAAAATAAAACTACACCTTTGTCCCACATGAAATTAAACTACTCATTCTCCCATACTGCATGACATGAAACTATATGGAACATCAAGAACTACATGTAGATTTATTATTTCCATCATTGGTTATGTATAAACTCTCATATATTATTTCATTGGGCCTAGCCCTAACTTCTTTAATTCCTCGTCTAGCCTCTTGTGGTGATTTTTCTCCTAGGATTGTGAATTGTATAGTGTCGACTTCTTTGGTCCTCATTCATGTCGGGTTCTTTCATAACTCTATCCACATTTTCCTTTGGAATACCTCTCCCCTATTTATCCTTATCACATGATGTTAATCTTTATGGCATTCATTAAATTTTTGTAATTTCATTCCCATCATTATGGGATACATTGGAATTGTAAAAACCCAAATTTTCGAATAATATTTTTTTCCTAAATTTTTGTGTTATTTTATTTCATACTCAACATAAATATATCCATTAATTAATGGTGTGGGTACAATTAAAATCAGACTGTTGGGTTTGGACTATTATATGTCGGGTTTCCAATATGGCTATTGGAAACTATACACTTTGCATTATGATTATTGTTTATAAATACAAGTGATCATAAATAATTATTAAAAAAGTGGTGTTGATAGCCTCATCCGGTAAACTCGGGCGTTATGAATCCCATTTTTCAGATCATGGGAATGAGGTAAAATCTCTAGGTTTTGATCTGGACCAAGCCCAAGCCAACCATCAACACATGATTCATTAACAAAATTACATATGGGAGAAGTTCATGATTATTGAAATCACAACTATGGAAATGTTGTTCGATCCACCCCATAATTCTACCACTATTGCACATCATATACTTAGGTCATATTTAGGTGTTATAAGTGGCAATGTAATGAGTCCTTAGTTACTTTTTCTAATGTTTTTGCATAAATATAATTTTTATTTCTTATTATGGTAAAATTTATGAATTTAAAATGACTAGATAAATAAAGGATTAATTTATAGAAGTTTTATTTTATTGATTAATTTTATTAAAAAGTTATATTAAAAAATTAGAAATTATATAATTAATAATGTGAATTTATTTTAAAAAAATGGTCTTCTACAATTTTGATCAGTAATGAATTTAGAGTCTAATAAGATCAACTTAATTTTTAGTGAATAGTAAAGAACAAATAGTAATATTACCCTTATAAATAGTAAAGTAACCAATGTAATAGTATCCACACTTAATAAATTTTAAATATAATTTCTAATTTTTGAATGGTAATGTTATATAATAGCTTAAGTAAATAACTGTTAAAATAATTATTAATTAAGTATTAGTATTTTTTAGGTTAATGGTGTTTTTAAAAAAAATTAAATATCTCATAATTAGAAAATTATTATCATAAAATTTAGTTCATTTTTTATTTAGGAGAATAAATATTAGGATAGGGTGAACGTTTTAGATTTTTATAAAATGTTTTGTTTTTCGTTGAATTGTGAAAAATACAGTTTTGGGTTTTAGTGTGTTTAATGACATCATTAATGATGTAAAAATAATTTAATTATTCTGTTAGAATTTTGAATATAATTATATTTTATTACGTATCTTATTTTGGAAATATCATGGGAAAATACCATGGTAAAACCCTTTATTTTTCAAATACCCCTAATGAGGTGTCCCTTGAAATTAATAAAATATTCCATTTCTTTTTCTATAAATAACAACCAACTCCTTCATTCCATTCACCCAAAATTCATCCTCAACCTAGATCTGGTCTTTTTACCTCCTAAGGTGTTTTTCTGTGGTGCCCTCAATCCCCCCAAAGTCTCAAACATTACTCTTTAAATGTTACTCTTCAAGGTAAAGGAACCTTTTACCCTTCTCTTTAAGTCATGCTTTCCTTTATGTTATCTATTACAGTTTCCATTTTTTTATGAGGGTTTATGTTCAACCATATTATTATTACTTTCCATTTTTTTCCAAATTTTGAGATAACCTTCCACTCTCATTAAATTATCTTTTGAATTTTTATGTGACATCGTTAGGCTACGAAATTTTCGTAAAAGAAAACACATCTTATATTTTCATTCATGTTACTTTTTCATGTGGTATGTCATTCCCACATCCATACCATGATATTATTTAAATTTATTATGTATCTATACTTAATTATTAGTTATTTATGAGATGGTGACCAATTTTCGTCTCTTTATATTGTTTCCTAAAACCATGTTATATAGTTGTTATGCTTTAGAATTTTCATCTCAAAATATCACTCTCCTTTTCTCAAAAAAATTATCTTATTATATATATATGAATACACAAACCTATATCATTTCTAAGGATATTAATAAAGAAATAAAATTAATATATTTTATTCTATAATTTACTTTTATATATCCATTATCCCCTTTCTATGAGTTATAAATGTCATAATGTTCTTGTTTTTTAGAATATTTCAAAACATTAAGATTCTGAAATTAATGCAATTTCTTTTATTATTTTTGGGGTATTAATGATTTTTTATGATCTTTTTGGCTTACATAAAAATAAATAGATATTATGGGAGATCCCTGATATCTCTCAAATGCATTGAGTAATGAATTTAATCAATCAAGATAACAAGTTTTACAATACATTAGTGAATAACCTTCGTAATTTTTATGACAACTTGGGGATGGACCCTGGGGATATGTTCATGAATATCAAAATTAATTGGTGTAGTAACATTATCAAGTAATTATTCTAGTTATTATTATCATGATATTCCTCCTTATCATTCATTTAGGACAGCCCTCATGTTGTTTTTGATATCTCTCAAGTTTACATGTAAACTGTTTCACATGTTTTCATTACTGGGACTTATGCTCACACATTCATTTGATGTATGTATCTAGGTTATGAGATGAAGTTATTTTACATAGGATGAACCTTTTCGGAAGACTTATGTGTTTATTAGAAGAATGTTTTATGTTTTCATGGATTATTTTACAAATTTCCAAGATAATAGACTTTAAAGATTCTCCGTTTGAAAAATTAAATGAAAAGTTATGTAATAAAAAGGCAGGATACAATAGTTGTTGTCAAAGGATGGTTTAGTAATTTTTAAAAATTAGTAAATGAAAAAATTAGGAAGATATTTATAAGAAAATTTAAATATAGGAAAAATTCCAGGTATTTTGTTGATATATTATATAAGTGGTTTCTGAACACATAAATATCTGTCTCGATACGAACCAGTTGATGTGGCTTTGGAACAGATATACCTAGGAGTGAAAACACCAAGAAGGACATTTGGGCTTGACCCGAGGTATTCTAATACATGACAATGGGTCTTTTGGAAGTTCTGGTTTGACACTCCTATGGGATATGATTGGTTAATCATAAGTTTTTTATGAATAATTATGAAGGAGTTAAAGAGAAATGTAATTGTTTAAACATAGAGTTTTAAGATATTAAAATCCTTTATAGTTAGAAGATTTGTAAATGAAATATGTTTCTCACTAAGGTTTTATTATTTTAAAAAATTAAGGGAAATAGTTTGGAACAATGCAAATGGTGACACAATGGACCATGCACTGATGGCCCTCTAATAGAATCTCGAATGGAAATAATCAGAAAAATAGTGAACCAATTGAATCATGTTACGGGAAATAACATGAATTAATCAAAAAGACTAATCTGATAAGGAACGTAACAAAATTTTGTGATACCTTTAGGAATCAATGACCACAAACCTTTCGTGGATCTACCAACCCATTGATTACTGAATAGTGGATCTACTTTATTGAGAAGATATTTTCTGTGCTCCACTATTAAGAACAAGAGAACATCACCATGTCTGCTAACAACTTAGAGGGAGAAGTTGATTAGTGGTGAAATTGATTAAAAACAAAAGGACAAGATTTTAGGATTAAGAAATAGAGTGTTATGATATTATAGGGATATGTTTTAATAAATGTTTCCCTTGTTCTATGAGAAAAAGAATGGATAATGAGTTTATCAAGATAAAGTTGAAGGAGAATGAATTAGTTTAAACCTATGAAATGAACTTCACAAGGAATTAATCTTACACCTATATAATTTTCAAGGATACCAATGGGATGGTTGATAGATTCTTTTGTGTACTAAGGCCTCATCTGTAGAAGAATCTATGCCTCTAAGACTATGACAGCTATGCGGAGATCATTTTTAGTGCAATTAAAGTTGAACTAGAGTTCAGTGATATGTAGTGGTATCATAAATCCAATGACAAGAATAGATTAATGGATTAATGAGCATATAAGAGCATTGATTAGGGATGAGGAGGCAATAAAGTGAAACGTTCCATTTTTAATAAATGTGGGAATAATTATTCAGGGAACAACCTTCTCAGGAGTAAGAAGTTGTACATGTGTCAAATATATTGCTATATTGCGTGGAATTATCATAGTGAGGTGAAGCCTCAACATCCTAACACTAAAGATAAGGGGAACATGGTGAAGTCCATAACTTTTATATAATGATATATGAGTAAAAAAATGGAACTTTTCAAATCACTGTCCAAATCTGAGGGTAGTGGAGGGGAACCACCATGGGTCTCACCAAGTGACAGGGGATAAAGGTAGTGATTTTTCTATCATGACATCAGATGTTGAAGATATGAATGATGTGGTCATAGGATCCCTTATTTTTCTATAAAATTTAACAAGTAAATTTATTGATTATGGTTCTATGAATTAATTTATTTCCTCCATGTTTTCAAATAATTTAGAATAAAAAATTGAATTGCTAAAAGTATATTTATCAGTTAATACTTATCGTGGGATTATCAATGCATCGTCCGTGCTTTGAAACTCTAGTATTTTCTTTAGGGAGAAAAATCTTATCACAAATCGACTAGTCATTCCCATGCTATAATTTTATAATATTATATGGATGGACTGGCTCTAATTCTATAATGCTAAGATCAAATGAATATGCAAGGAAATCTCAGCAGTCTTGAATGGGAGAGCAACAGTTATCCTCCAATGAGAGATATCTCAACCTGATCATTGTTAAGAAGAACCTCATATATCCTTATTTATAAAGTTTATTGGTAAATAAAAATAATTAAATGATATTATAATGATAGAAAATTTCCCCATCGTCCAAGAATACACTGATTTATTTCTTGATGAGTTACTCGAACCTCCCCTATAAAGATATGTAGAGTTATCCATTGAACTCATACATAGATCTCATCTGATTTCAAAGAACCCATATAAGTGGAAAATTTGTAGAAGGGAGAATTAATGAAACAACTACAATTACTGTTATGGAAGGGTTTGTCCAAATGAGTGTGTCTCCATGGGGAGCACATGTTCTCTTTGTGATGCATAATGGTTTGTCTTTGTGAATATGTATTGATCATAGAGAACTGAATGGGATCACATGAAATAAAAAATACCCTCTTCCATGAATTGATGACTTATTTGACCAAATTCATGAGGCTCAATTCATCTCTATGATTGATCTTTGATTTAGTTATCTTCAATTGAAGGTGAATAAATAAGATATTTCAGAAAGTGCCTCCCAATAAAAATATTGGCGTTATGTGTTTTTTATTATGCCTTTCAGACTGACTAATGCAGCTATTAATTTTATTTATTTGATGAATGGAGTCTTTGAGGAATACCATGATAACATTGTGGTAGTTTTTATTGATGATATTCTAATATATTCTAATGTTAGGAGGAGAACGAGGATCATCTAAGGCTTGTTTTGCACACTCTATTGAACGGGAGGATTTTTGGGCAGTTCACAAAAGGTGAATTTTGGTTACAAATATTTGCTTTTGTGGGTAGCATGGTAACTATTGAAGGAACCATAGTTGACCCTCTAAAGATAATGGTTGCAGAGGAGTGGCATCATTCAACAAAAATTACTGATATTAGTAGTTTCCTTGGATTAATGGTATATTATAGGTGTATTTTGAAAACAAATATCATGACATTATAATCCATTTACCCAGTTAACTTGAAATGGGGATAACTCTATCTGGATGAATTCCTTATTGTTAGTGATGCATCTCTGAAAGGTATTTGGTTCATCCTCATGCAAAATTAAAATTTATTGCTTATGGATCTTGACAATTGTAGAATAATAAGAAGAAATATCCTACAAATGATCTTCATCTAGATACTATTTTTTTTCTAAATATATGGAGGCACTATCTTAATTGGTAGAAATGTCGTATATACAAAGACCATAAAAGTTTTAGGTATATTTTCAGCCAAAAAGAATTAAACATGAGACAAAGCAGATGGTTGGAACTTCTTAATGACTATGATTGTTCAATTATTTGTCATTCTAGAAGAGAAAACAAAGACACTGATGCATTAAGGAGGAATGACCATGTGTTCATGTCCATGATGAGGATTCAAAGAGATCCTTTGATCAATGACCTACTAATGATGGAAATGGGAACTATAATGTAAGGGACATCATCAACCCTAACCCAACTAATTAATCAACCTTCATTACTAGATAAGATCAAGAATGATCATAATGTACATCCTTTTTTAAATAATTTGTTTGAGGCTATTAAAGATGGGATGTTTCTTGAGTTCAATATTGATCAAGAAGGTTTACTGAAATTTCATACAAGACTATGTGGTACATCTATTCCAGAAATAAAGAATGATTTGATGGATGAAGATCATAGCTCTATATTCTCTATACATCCTATAAGTAAAAAAATGTACAGAGACCATTGTGATCATTATTGGTGGGATAATATGAAATGGGATATGACAGAATACATTTCATGGTGCCTGATATGTCAGAAAGTGAAGTTAGAGAAAAAATGTCCTAACAGAGTATTAAAACCCCTACCTATACAAACATGAATGTGGGAAAACATCACTATGGACTTAGTCACTGGTCTCCCAATAACATAAAAGGGAAATAATGTGATATGGCTTATTATGGACCGTCTCACCTTGACTACCCATTTTATCTCTATTAGGGAATATTTTTCTCTTTTTAAACATTACATGATTTACATGATGGAAGTTATAATACAACATGGAGTTCTACTTTAAATCGTATCTTATTTTGATCCAAGGATCACATCAAAATTATAGAGAAGTATTGAATATTCTATGACAACCAAATTGATTTTCAGTATGGCCTATCACCCCAAATTTATGGCCAATCTAAATGACTATTTAAACACTCGAGGACATGCTGAGAACAATATCAATGGAATTTAAAGTTGGATGGGATCAATATCACCCATTTTTTGAGTTCTCTTAAAAGAACATATTCCACTCAAGAATTAAAATATCACTCTATGAAGCTCTATATGGGAAGTGATGTAGTACACATTCTTGTTGGGATGAATCTGAGGAATGAAAGCTTCTTGGGCCCGATCTAGTGCAAGAGATGATAGAAAAGATTCATGCCATCCAGCAACACATTAAGCCTTCTCAGATTTAAAAAAAGAGATATGAAAAAAACCAATGAAGGGACATGAAGTTTTATGTTGGTGAAAAAAGACATTCATCTAATTTTACCTTAGATGAGCATCATGAGGTTTGGGAAGAAAGGGATGCTCATCCTTAGGTACATTGACCCTGATGAAATCCTTGATCACATAAAAGCAGTGTCCAATTAGCTTGAACATCCTCCAAATCTAGCACAATTTAATGATATTATCCATGTATCCCTCTTGAGGTTGTACATACCATACCCTTCACTTGTACAAAATACAGGGGTGGTACAACTAGAAGATAACCTCTCTTATGAGGAGTATCTGGTGGATATCTTGGATCGTAGGCACATGGTTCAATGAAACATGACTACCCACATTTGTTAAGGTGTTTTGGAGGAACCATAAATATGAATAAGCCAAGTGGGGACCAGATAAACCAATGAGGTAGAAGTACCCACTAATTTTCTCTTCTTATGGTATGAGTTAAAATCTAAAAAAAAAATCTTAAGGGGGGAAGAATGTAATGACCTGATCATTTGAATAATATTTTTTCCTAAATCATTGTGTTATTTTATTTTATACTCAACAAAACAATATCATTTAATTATTGAAGTGAGTATAATAAAAATGAGACCTTTGGGTTTCGAATTTTATATGGTCATTGGTCAATATGGCCATTGGAAACTATACTCTTAATGTTATATTTATTATTTCTAAATACAAGTGATAATGGTTAATTAATACATAAAGAGGCGTTTATGGCCTCTCCAGTATAATTGGGCCCTACGAAGCCAATCTATTGAAACTTGGGAAGAATGTAGCATCTCTAGAATTTTCTCTGGACCAAGCCCAAGCCAAACTTCCACACATGATTCTTGAACAGAATCACATACAACATAATTTCAAGTTGATATAAATCACCACTCAGTCAACGTTGTCCAAGAAACCCCAATATTCTATCACCATTCCACACCTTACACATATATCATATAAAGGTGTTATAAAGGGTTATGTAATGAGGCCTTAGTTAATTTTTTAATATTTTTTGTATAAAACACATTATTATTTCTTATTATGGTAAAATTTGTGAATTTCAAATAAATAGATAAATATAGGATGAATTTATAGAATATCCAAATTATTGATCATAATTAGGGAAAACATATTTAAAAAATTATAATTTAAATAATTAATAATGTTAAATTATTTTCCAAAAAATGGTCTTCTAAAGTTGTTATCTATAAGAAATTTAGAGTCTAATAATATCAACAAAGATTTAGTGAATTGTAAATTATGAATAGTAATTTTATAGTTATGAATAGTAATGTGACCAATATAATAGTAACCTCACTTAAAAAGGAATTAATATAATTTAGGCAACTAGAATGTTTATGGGATATAATAGCCTAAGTAAATAACTGTTTAATAAATTAGTAGGTATGTATTATTATTATTTGGGTAAATAGTGTTTTTAATTAAAAATTAAATATCTCATAATTAGAAAATTATTTTCATAAAATTGATTTCATTTTTTAATTCATAGCATTGATATTATGTTAGGTTTAACTTGTGATATATTTATAAATTTTTTTGTTTTTCAGTGAATATTGGAAATACAGTGTTGGGTTTCAATGTGTTTAATGACATCATCAATGATGTATCAATGATGTAATGATTCTATTAAATTTATGGATAGTAATATATGTTTTGATGTGTACCAAGTGGAAAATACCATGGGAAAATACCAAGGTCATGTACATGTTTTTTCCAATACCACATGTGAGGATTCCCTTAAAAATTAATAAATTATTCCTTCACTTTTTCAATAAATACAATCTCATTCCTTCATTCCTTTCATTATAAATTAATCCTAAAAATATATTTCATTTTCACCTCCCAAGGAGTCCTCCCAAGGTTCCCTCAGGACCCCCAATATCCCAAACATAAACCATTCGATGTTACTCTTCATGGTAATGGAACCTTTCACCCACCTCTTTTAGTCATGAATTCCTTCATGTTATGTCTTCTGGTCTCCATTTTATTATATGGGGGAATGTTTTTATATATTTTTATTACTGTAAATTTAATTTCAAAATTATGAGATACCCTTTACACTTTCATCAACTTATATTCTGAATTTTTAAGTGATGTCGTTATGTTGGAAAATTTGTCTAAAATAAATCGCATCTCATCTTTTCTTTCAAGTTTCCTTTTCATGTGGTATGTCATTCAAACATCCATACCATTATAGAATTTAAAATTTATCATTCCTTATACATTATTATGAGTTATTTATAAGCTCTTTAACTTTCTCCTATCTCTTTTAATTGTTTTCTTAAACAATGTTATATAGCTATTATGCTAATGATCTTTCATCTCAAAATCTCACACTCTTTTTTTTAAATAAAACATATTATTTTATTTATGTGAATTCCCAAAACTATATCATATCCAAGGGTATTCCTCAAGGCATAAAACTGAAATATTTTATTTGGTAATTGACATTCATAAAACCCTCATCCCCTTTCCATGGGCTATAAATCACATAATGATCTTGTTTTTGAAAACCTTTCAAAACGTTAAAATTTTTATACGAGACCCATTTATTTTATTCATTTTGGGTTATTTATGAAATGTTTTTTATGATATATGTGGATAATATAAAAATAAATACATATAAAGGGTAATAATTAATATCACTCTAATAAATTGGGTAAATAATTTAATCTATATATATGATAAGTGTTACGATACATTGGTGAATAACATTGGTAATTTTTATGACACCATGGGGATTGACCTTGGTGATATGTTCATGAATGTCTAAATGAAATGTTGTATCCACATTTTTAGGTTTTTATTCATGGTATTATTGTTATTATATGACTTTTTATAATTTCTTTATCATATCACTCATGTTCTTTTTGATATCTCTAGAGTTCACATGGAAACTATTTCACTATTTTACCTTAATGGGCCCTCTTCTTATCCTTTCCTTTGATGTATGTCTCTAGGTTATGAGATGCAGAAATTGTACATTGGATGAACCTTTGGTGAATCCATAAAAGTATAAGAAATTAATATTTTATGTTTTAATGTAATATGTTCTTTATTTCCTAGACAATAGTCATTATAGATCCACTGTTTGTAAAATGTAATGAAAATTTATGTAATAAAAAGTAGGGATGCCATTGGAACACCCAAATATTTTGTCTTCAGGCCCTTCCAGGGGTTCATCGACCCACTTCAACTCATTCCAGCACTCTTATTTTCATATCATTTTCCCATAATTAAATCCCTCTACCTCTATTATGCTTCATCAATGTGCTCATATGTGTTGTGTTGTAGGGCCTAGAGTGTTTTATTTTTCATGGAAATGCATTCATTCCACTTCCATGCGTCGCATGTATATTTTTTTGGGTTTTAATCTTCTTTCACATCTAAAGGGACCCCAGAATAATTGGATTCACATCCTTATAGATAAAATAATATCCTAGTCCAATGTCTCAAAAGTTCTTAGATGATATTTTGAGTCATGTTCTTCATTTCATATATGATTTGTGGCCAAACCGTACATTTTTTCTATCCTAGTCCATAGGTTATGGATATTTTGTCTCCAACATGCTCAACAGTTGTTCTCCATTTTTATGCCACCCTCATTGTGTCCATATTATTGGAAATCCTGATTCACATCTCTCTTCACATCCACTGGTCCATATGGAATTTTGATAATCTCAGTTTTACCCCTATGTGCACCTTTTCACACAGAGTGGGAATATCAATTTTGTGGGGTCATTTATGACTTCACACCTCCATTCCCCCTAACATGGTCTTCCATGTGATGTACGATATTTTCCATCCCACATTTCCTTCACCTATCATGGCTAGTGTGGGCTTAGGGGCCCTGGTAAACATTGTACAAGTGTGAATGAATTGTACCACAATGTCATCTGAACCCTGTGACAATAAACTAGGAGTTATTGCCTCAAGGACCAAGTGTGACCACCTAAACTATATGTATGTTCCCTCATGAATGTGTGGTGTGGTGTGGGTATTTCTTCTACCTATTAACATATATATACATTATGATATTTCACTAAACATGTCCTCTTTCAAATCCTCACCTTGGGTTTGAGCACAGTGACCATAAACTAAGACACCCAACATCCATACTATAATATGTTAAAATATACCATCTGCATCTAGATTGATGGATGATAAACTACCCAAATCTATGATGGATTCATCCAAGAAGTTTTTTACCCTTTTGGTTTTTATATCTATCCAGACATCTTCATGAACTGGGAGTGACTTGATTCTCACCCATGTTGGATACGTAATGAAACCTAGAAATTTTTTTCCTAAGACCATCGGTAGAATGACAATATTTTTCAGCCTTTCAAGGTTTAAGATTCTCCAAGAAGTATATAATGGGTTATGAGACCTCCTACTAGAACAAACAGAGTGTTTATTTTTGGTTTAAACCATAGCTATATGGTTCTAATATGGTTTCATAAATCTACTGCTAAAATTTATTTCATCCACCAAAAAGAGGATGTTTCTTCCATTTAGTTGTGATTTCTAGAAACTGTAGTAGATGTCATATTTAGAGGAGGTTTTCATAGTTTTAGAGGAATTTTTGTGGTCACAATTTAATAGGCATATAAAGTTGGTTTCTAACCAATGCTAAAGTCTAGATTTTCTACGAAAAAATCACCAGTAATATAGATAATAACACCGATGAGGAAAAAAATAATATTTAGCTGTGGTTTTAACTGACTCCATAAACAAATACCATATTATAGCAGCAGTTTAAACCACAATGAAAAAATCCTATATCTCGAGGTAGTTTAATCCTATAATATATCATGCATTTAAAAAACAAGATACAAGTTCTACTGCCCCAGAACCTACATATCGAACAACACAATAGTGACATTGAAAATTTTACAAGATGATCAAATATATCCTCAACATATAAAGAAAAAAACACATGTTAAAACTAAAAAATAAATGTATGTTGATTCACACGAAAATAGAAATAATCATCACATTGAAAAAGGAAAACACCGAATTAAATTAAATAATATGTTTCTCAATACATTGAAATATTCAAACAAGACACAACACATTAAAATAATCATTAATACATAAAAACATTGAATGAATTAACACATTGAAAGAATCTATAATAAATTTCTCAATACATCAAAAGAATCAATATGTTTCTCAATACATTCCTCATTTTATGTGTGATGATTCTTTAAACTATTACATAACTCATTTATAAGGAAAACATAAATTTAATACATTTTAAACTAGTTATAAAGAATAAAGGTACTTCCAATAAATTGAGCCATCACATGTTTATACAAAATCCACAAAAATTATATAGAAGATAAAATGATTTAATAATGAAGAAATAATTATCAATATTAAATAATCCATAATCAATAAATTTTTCATCAAAGGGGTTATTAATGATTCAAAACCAATAATCAAAGCTTATTTATATGATAAATTACCCTAAATATCTATAAATGCTATAAAAATACACAAGAGATTATTAATACTAACTTGGATTTATACAATGAATAAATACATAATGATATCCTATGACATCCAACATTGATCCCATCCCATTATGAGATCACAAAAACCAACATGGATGCCTTTATGTGCCTAGAACATCTAGAATTTACATAGTCTTAGTTACCTGATTACTGCCCCATGACTTATTCAAGACCAATAAGACATAGAACATAAAATAGGGTCCATGCAAACATAGAGCACAAAAATATACAAAATGGGAGATCACCCAACACATCAAGATTGAGCTATAACTCATAAGGTGAAAACCAAAGGACACTAATCAAATAGAGGATCTGATAGACATGGTTTATCTTATATGTTATAGGCGTGAGATTTTGTTGTATGAATAAGTGATATAGGGACATATTTTGGTGAGATATAACATAATATTATTCTTGGTCAGTTGTAATGGGTCATGATCTGAGATATGGAAAAAGTTATAGACTCCCCTATAATGGCTAGGGTTACATATAGATTATGGTCTAGGAGAAAACAATGGGGTATTGTGTCAAGAAATCACCTATCGGTACCCTACATGGGACAACAAGAAGTTGAGTGTGACACCACATGTTATCCCCCAATAATTGGTGGGCAAGAGACTATCACAGAGAAATAAAATCACTGATGTGGGAGGATTTATCCAATTATACATGATCACACTCACACTCAACTCCATGAAATACTACCTAGGTAAAATAAAATAAAACCTATCAGTGTAAAAAATTAATGTTGCAACCTCTCAGAAATACAACAGTATGAGATATATAAATATTCAAGAAACGAAAAGGGTAAAATTCATGCCAAATAAACAAGAAGGTAAGTAGTTCCCAATTTAGATACAACTTAAAGTGAAAAGAAGTGGAGTTCCCAAATCAAGATCCCTATGTATGACCACCAAATATGGTTAGTGCCTCCACATTCATCTATATACCATAGATACTAGGCCAACTAAGGACACGATCTAGCATATTTCTAGAAAATAAAAAACATGCAAGAAAATACAATTCCGGTGTGAGTTTAATTATACATATTAAGACACCATAAAAAACAAGTGGGAAATTGTAGTATATAATAGTCAGATCAACCTGTATGTAAAATATATACAATAAACAAAACATAATATATGATTATAAAGAAATTTTAATATCCATAGCTAGTTGAAACACAATATATTGAAACATGGTTTTGCAATACATACATAGGGAACCCTTTTTCCCAATCCCATATAAAATATATGAAAAGATAAACAAATACCCACATTGGATGTACTGATACCAAAACAAAAACCATCCACTATAATTTCCCAATAATGAACTCTACTAATCACACTCTCTATCTCTACATCCTACTACCAGGACCAGTAAGAAAATTATATTGAAAAATAAACAATTTTTTATATATATAATTACACATTAAATCAATAAATTTTTTTGAACTAAATTATTTTGATGTTTTTTAATTATCATTAGACCACCAATAATTACGTAAAACCCCAATTTTACTTCCAATGATTTCGGGTGGTAATAGTCCCAAACCCATCCATGAACTCGATCAGGATACTCCCTCCTAAGGACATTACGAACTGGGTCATTCTGGGAAACTGAGTGTGACTATATGGGATTGACATCCTATAGTTCATTATATATTACCTGTAAATAAAATATCAATCATATTAGAATCAATATATATTAAAATAGTGACAACTGATAATAAGATATTACAATGAAAAATGAATTCATACCCCAACTTATTCTGGAGGTTCATTAACAAAACTCCCATCATATTTTTTATTAATATTCAACCACACATCTATTCAGGATTCTTGGTGGCCTAAAAATGGTGACTTAATTAAGGAATGATAAATAATATATTTAAAAAAATAATTATAAAAAATTTTCTAATAAATATTTAAAATAATGAAAACACTACCAGAGTCCATCAGCTTCTAGAAAAACTCATTTACCCCATAGTGTGATTATAATTCTTTTTCCTTGTCATTACTATCATTTAATCAAATGAAATTTTGTTCAAAACAAATATTTCAAAATATTATTCCCTATGAAAATTGAAATGATAACATATTCATAGTACTAAAAAACTAAAAATACAAAACAATGATAATTATGACTGCACAAATGACATATATGGTTGATAAATGAAGGATAAATTCACATAAAATCATTTTCTTTTTTTAATCATGCCAGTTTCTTGATCAATCGTTTCATAAACTACTTCATCCACTATTTCAAGAATAGTATTCTCAATTTCATGATAGACAAATTAGTCTGATTTTTAATTTTAATGTGATTCAATGTCAGAGTTCAAATCATTCAGTCCATCACTAATATCACAGAAGTCTCTTTGTTTTATGTGAGAAACTACACTCCACCTTTCATCCATGACTTCTTTCACATAATATAAAATTTTTTATTATGACAATATGATATATGGATCTTTAAGTTCATCATCAACAATATACATCAAGAGATAGAATTTCACATAAGTATATTAAAATGAATCTTAGTTGAAATCCCGATAATATACACCCAATTATATTTGAATAAAATAACTAAAATATACCCTTGGTAGTTTAATTAGATTTTTATTAGTCTATATTCGATAGTATTCATCTTTATAAAATTTTAATATGCCACTATTATGTGTTTTTAAGCCATTTTCATGATCAACTATATGGAATCTAAATCCATTCATGTTGTATGTTTCGAACTTTCAAACTTGTATTAGAATACCTCAAGAAAGAAATATCAAATATTCTGGGAACTCTAATCGAGTATCATTTTTCATGATCTAAAAAAATTAATATATATTATTAGATTTGAAAAATATATGTATTAACCTAATATCCATATTGATTTAAATATTTATAAACTTACACATCGTGAAAACCATTCTAAAATATTTTTTTAAGAATGTTGTTATATCCTTTTTATTTTATGTCAGTCTCCTCATTCATATCATTGTTTTTATCATGAAATCATCATAAAATTGATCTAAAATTTCACTATTCAGCAACACATATCTATGTGGATATAAAAATTCCATTTCTATTAGTGTAACATTTGAGTTCCACCGAACTGATCGACCAATAACCTAGAACGATTTTCTATTTCCCATGTATTCAGATTGATTCGATCTATCATCAACAAGTCCATCATTATTGAATCTTGTCTCAATATCATCTAGGTATCGAGAAAAAAAGGTAGGACACTCTTATTCCAAATAGCCTTTAGAAATAGGGTCTTTAGATTGAGCTTTATTTTTCACGTATGATTTAAAATGCCCACGATATCTATTAGATAAAATAAAAAAACAAAATTATGTATTTCATAATGTTCCAATAAATTTTAACTGAAATGAAAAACATATATATAAATTAACACCCAATTAGATTCATCCCTACATAATGTTTGGAGCCTCCTAATTTAGCTTCCTCAACCAAATTCCTAGTTAGATAAATCATTATTGTAAAAAACGATGGAGGAATGATCATCTCTACTGCAATAAAATCATTAAAAATATCTCCTAAATGTTTTAAAGATGAAATGTATATAGTGTTTTCTCGTAAAGTTGTATAAAAAATGTGTACAATTAGGGTACAAACATATTAACCTTTTTAAATAATAATGTACATGATTCCAATGGTAGTAACTTCTATAACCAAATATTTTAATTGTTGCTTTTAAATCCAGGTAACCTATAAATCATTAAGTCAACAGACCTTGAGATGTTACTTGAATACCCATAAGATACCTTTACATGTTTTAAAATTTGATTAATTGTATCATTATCCCTACTTTTCAAAGCAAAACCTTCTGTATCAAACTTTCCATTATCATCTGGCCAGATATGATGCATTATGCTCATTTCTTATAAGTATCTCAGAGCATTAAGATGATCCATCGAAATTCGATGCTCATTAAAAAAAATTTGAAAATCAAAATTTCAAAAAAATTCTTTTCAATATGCATCACATCAAGATTATGACGTAAAAAATTAAATTCCCAATATGAAATTTTGATGAATACATTTTTTTCATCTATTTTTGCATTCTTTTATCACATAATCAGGCACTTCGAACTCGATTCCCACTTTCATTCAAACTAAATACCTTCCCCAATTCTATTTCCTCATTTCCATGTTGTTCCAATATTTCAGAGTCTGTTAAAAACATTGGAGGTGTTCTACAATCAATGAAACAATTTAATTTTGACTTTTTTTCCCAAATCTATGAGATGGATCGAGAAATATTCAATAAAACAAGAAGCACCATTTTATAATGTGAGTTAAACATTCTGGCTCAAAATCATAGTTACAAATAGGAAATCCAAAACCATTTATGTGTTCCAACCAGAAAAAATCCCAGGTTCAGGGATGTTACTAATGGCCCACATTAGTGAAGCTTCCATTTTGAACATTGTTCAAGAAGATGAATCATATGTCACAACACTATTTCTCCATAACTCCTGTAATTATTCAATTAAAGGCAGCAAGTAAACATCATTATCATTTCAAAAGAATTTTATTTCCAGGAATAATCATTGAAATGATAAAAGATTTTGGTTTCATGCACATCCAAAGAGGCAAATTGAGAGGGATGAATATAACTGTCAAATGTTATAACTAGTACTCAATGTCCCATATGGGTTAAATCCATCCGCAGCCAATCCCAATCGAATATACCTAGGATCTGATGATAAATCTAGATACAATGATTTTAATTTCTTCTAGGATTGGGAATCTCTTGGATGTCACATTAACCCCTCACAATTACTATCTACAGAATGAATCTTCATGTGTTTGGAATTTTTCGATGACATGAATAATATTTAAAACGAGGCTTTATGGAATGTAAGGAAAACCATTTGTCGATGTGTACATTTTCTTCTTCTTTATGGTATTATGTTTATTCAGACAACCAAAATCACCTGTATATATTAATCTAGAATATGAATATTTCTTGCAATTCTGTCTTATTGAATCCTCTCCCAAATAAATCATACAATCATTAGGACAAGCATGAATTTTTGTTTAATTCAAACCAATATTGTTAACAACATTTTCATATCATAAAAAGTCTTCGTGATCCTTACTTCATAAAAGGCATCACTAAACAATTTCAATATCATGTACACAACCATATTTGTAATTCCCCATAGGAATTTGATATGGTACAACATCAGAAAAGAATAATGTTTTGAATATTTCCAACAACTACTATAAAACTCATGATTTCTATAATGAACTAAACCCTAAAATGCATCCGTATGATTAGTGACATTTTCTCTTAAATTAGTCTCTGCAAAATCTATATGAGGAATGAATTATATGTTATAATCTGGATCATGTTTTCCAATAGCCTCGAAAACATCACTTGTTACGTTTATATTTGTTGCACCATCAACTGGTTGTTCTGGTTGGTTTTGATGTTGATTTTGGTGTATTTCAATTATGAATGCATCATTTATAAGGTGTTTCATTTAATTTTCAATAGATAGTAATGTTGGGAGTTCATTCTGTGGATTGGAATCAATGCTCCACCTAAATGTAACGTTCGATTCTCCTTTCCAAATCCAAAACAAATATCGAGTTGGGAATTTATTCAATATCAAGTTTTCATTAAATTCAACTCTCTTTAACCAACTTCATCATTATAATTTTGAAAATGGACATCTTATTCTCCCATCAACGAATCGATAAGAAATTGAAAAATCTAAAAACATGACATACACTAAGTATACTTAGGTTTTTTCCTCACTAATGTGATCCATATTTTATCAATATATATCACATTTTTCCCACATATTATTCAGATAAAATTAAACCAAAAAATTATTAATAATTTGGTAAAAAATTCATATATAATATTAGAAGAAAATATTAATATTAAAAATAAGTTTTTCTTATATAAATACAGAAGAAGGGATCAAGAATCAATTTCTTGACTCGATGAGTTCAATCACCAAAATTATAAATAATTATATTAATGAGGAGATCAATCCGTTAACAAAAATTCCTTCAGGATAAGTACTTCTGAACTCTATATAAGTTTTTTTGACCCTTTAAAAAACTAAATCCCATTTTAAAATTCCAACTAAAGTCATTCATGCATACGTCATTGATGTAATATAAACCAATATGATGCATTCACCTAGGCCCTATTCTAGTGATAGAGGAGATAAAATTTTAAAATAAAAACTTATTTAGGAATGATATATTTCACAATAAAACACAATCATATAAGAAAAAAGAAATATGAACAATTCCACAAAGATTATAACTAGGACTTACCACCAAAAAGGTTCTCATAAATCACCTATATATGGTCTCTCATATGATTCAATAATGTCTTCATATTCCCTTCTTCCATCTACCCAATTTATAAAATGAACTGAATTCTATGTTTTCAAATTGTTATTACCCATTATAAAATCATCATATGAGATTGGTTTTGACATAACAAACGAAATCCAACACATATTTAAGTGGCTACAAACTTTTTTCAAGGTAATAATCTATATTTTTTGGAGGAACAATACATCATATTAGATTATTCTATAATATAAAAATAACCAAGTAATATACCACATATAATTGTAAACATAAAAATAAACAAAATTATATAATTAATGGCTTGAATGATTCATATTTTCATAATAACACTAATCAATGAATGGATGATGGAAAATATAAAATAAACCAAAAAATAAAACACTATAAATCTCGAACTACATCCATTCTCTGACCTCAACACACTCTTTATATAAATATGTATCATGATTTATAAGAATTATCTACAAAATTTTATGTTCTTAGCTAAATCATAAATATAATGTATTCTTGTAGATAGGGGTTCCCATGAATGATGTGACAAATACATCTGCATAAGGCCATATCGGGTGAACCTTCTAAATTATATCATATTCATTTGCACATGAAGAATAAAATAAATATTCTAGACAATAACATTTTATATTATTTAAAAACCAAGAAAACAATAATGAATTATCATTAAATAGTTGGAAAATTATTGTTGAATAATTTATTTACATGTAAGAATAGATGGAACACCAATATTATTTACATTGTTCTTAGAATAACACCAATAATATTTTGAAAGATATAAAAGTTGTTAATGACATTATTTAAGTGTTTGAAACCAATAAAAGAACCTAATATTCTCATGAAATCTTATTACAATGATAACACATTAATTTGTGAAAAAATATGAAAAGATGCCACATATATATGAGGGTTAGTTTACTCTGAATGAAATAAAATGTAGTCTTATTATTTTAAAATTCCTTAAACATGAAATTATTTTTTGAAATATAGAAAAGGACAATGAATTGACTTTAAATTTTTTAAAAATTACTATAGGGAAATTTTTAACATGTATAATGGAATGAAACATCAATAGATTTGTGGTTTATTTAGAATATAAAAATGTGTTTTTAATGATTTAAAATTCTCAAAAAATATTTTTTAAATGGACTAACTGTATAAAATAACTATGGATTATTTTGAAATATTAGGAAAATTACTAGTGAATTATTTTTATAATATAAGAATAAAAATCACCTCATGACGAGTTTTTTTCTCTTTTAATGAATGAAATAGTTATATTTATTATTTTATGACTATAAAAAATTATTACAATTGTCAAAACTAATAAAAATACCCTTAATTGATGTGAAATTTTGGGGAAATAATCATTAAATATTTATTAAATTTAATAACATATAGGTCATCAATATGACATTTAGTGTGACAAAAAAGTTCACAATGACATTTTAAAAAATATATGTTTCTAAAAACATGATTCAAGGGGTAAAAACCTTTAAAATGACATTGGATTTTCATAAAATTTTATGAAAGTGACTAGTGTTAATTATATAAATATAGTATTTGATTCTCATCCCACTGTATTATCAATAATGGTAGGGTTTATTGACCACATCCCACAATGTATAATGGCACAATCATCTCTTTAAAGGTCCTTAACTATATAATATTAAATATAGGTCAAATTATCACACTACCTAGATATTTGGGAGGTACACGATCAACTACATAATGTGATAGGGAACAAGTACACATTCTTAAAATATAACCACCAACTCAAGGAAAAATGGAATAGTCTTAGATCTATAAATAATGTCACATCACATGTCACTTATGGGAGGTCACATCAGTCACACTGACCTATCACCTCAAACATTAGTTAGGTCACATCAAGAACATGAATCATAGGAAAGAACCATGTTAGTCGAATAGTTCCCCTACAGTTCCTATGGAACTCTGCAGTCAAGATCAATCCCCTCATCATAACTAGTTCTCATTCACTATTTGGGAAATATATTTGGACATTCATCACCATCATAGTTTACGTCATTTGAGTCATGCTCACACACTTATATAATTAGAGATTATACATCATAAATTACTATACTAAATAATATATTAATTTCCATTCCAACAACATTGAGTCAACACCACATTCTTAGACCTACTACCCATGGACCATCCCAATCCATGTCACTCTAAACACCATAGAATTCAATCTCATATATGCTTCATCTGAGTTCATATCATCTCCCAAAATTTTCATCAGATCGCATAACATTAAAAAAATATCTATATATGTTTATAATTATATATTTACATTGATGAATAGGAAAAAATGATAGAAAAACACTAGGTACTATTGTCATAATGAATACATATCTAACATCACTTATATGGTCTAGGGATCACTCTTGATGCAATACTAGAAAAAAAACTATGATGTAACACACATTTAACAATAAATATAATAAAATATTGAAAAAAATAAAAATTAAATTTTTTATGTGTTTCCTTCACTTACCACTAAACCTTTGAGGGGCAGCGAGGTGGGTGTCGGGATTGGAGGTGAGGGGAGGAATGGAATGATGAGCTGTGGTGCGAAAAGGTGAGGTGTGGAGAGGTGAGGTGTGGAGAGGTGAGGTGCAGTGATGGATGATTAATGAGGTGAAGTGTGGATAGGTGAGGGATGGAACAATGAGGGTTGATGATGGTTTGTGATAGGATAGGGATTTTGGGAGTCAGTGGCATGGTGGTTGGGGGGTGTTTGGGGAGTGTGGAAATGTTGTGTGCATTAAAATTTTTAAATGTTTATTGGTGGATTATTAAAAACCCTTAAAAATCAATTTTTTAAAAAATTATCTGGGGATACCAAAATTAGTGCTAAAAACCCACCGATAAATGATCAGTTTTTTGCATTGTCCTTGGTCCTTATTTCACATCATTTATTTAATAAACCAAACAGTGTACCTCCCTTAAGATCCTTCATTGTATTCTTCCTTACCACATGACGTTAAACTGAATTAGCATGTCCCGTGCACAGTACATTATACTATGCACCTCATAGTCTATGATGTATGACATTTAACTAATATTTCCAGTGTCCCTGATTGCATGACGTCAAACTGCTTAACAACTTTGATTTATATCATTTTCGAAAATATTTCCCTTTTGACCTCAATAATTTTCTACACCTTCCTTCAAGAGCTATGTGTGGCTTGTTTTTTCCCTCACAAGATATGTAGGATGCCTCAACCTTTCAACTATGGTTCATCCACATTCACTTTTCATATTTTCAGTATCTTGACCTAGGTTCTTTCAAAAGTATATGGTTTGGTTGAGACGTATTTTGGACCTCATTCATGTTGGACATTCAATATCCACACTATGTACAATACTAGGGAGAAATACGTTCCATTATCCTTACCACATGATTTTTAAATTCAAGGGTAAATTTAACCTACATGTGTACCCTTTATTTGGGTCTCTATCATACCTCAATCCAAAAGACACTTGAATAGTATAGATTCTAGGCTTTATGGCTCACATAACATCTTGGGAAAACATGTTAGAGGTTATTAAATGATATTTTGAGGCAGTTTATGTGATTCTATTCCAGTAAATGGTCGACCCAGACATACATGTTCCCATCCCAGGCTAAAAGATAAAAATACTATTCAATAACATGATCAGTAGTTGTACTCTGTCTTTATTCCACCCCCATTTCTTTTAGAATATTAGGTGTAGTGATTCAAATTTTCCTACCCTTTTTTCTAATGGGTTTTAAAAACCTTTTGGTATAGTCCTTCCATGCATCTTGGCACACCAAGTGAGAAATGTCAGTCTGGTTGAGATTATCCTTCTTAAAATTTATTCTTCACTGTTGAACGCTCTTATGTGATTAAAAAATCCTGAAATCACTCCTTATTTCCAACACATAGCGTGGATCATGCAGGCTTATGAGTTTTTATAAGGTCATAACAACATGTAAATTTGTAAAACATCATGTTCCAAATTCCACGACCACAAATTATTGTATATCTCCTCCCACAAGATTTTGAGATATAGCATCCATAACATATGATGATAATGTTCCTAAGTTCTTCTTGTCATATAATGTAAAGCGGTGACACCATTATCCTAGCCACATGAAGAAAAATGGAATAGCATTGTGGTGATCTCACTTGATAGGGAAACACCTTTGGAAGTAGACATTTTTCATGTCACTAGTCACAAGTCTAAGAAAACAAATGTCTTTATTCCTGTAGTGACACTCAGGCTTTCTATCCCAGGCTGGTCACTCCAAAACAATTCGCAGAGGAAAAGGATAAAAAAGATATATCAAATCCCACTTCTCTATATGCTTAGATTATACCCTCATGGTGGAACACTCCCTGCACTATGTATGGATTTATTTCTACCCGTACAGAATACATAGTGAAATCCTTGAATCTTTCCTATGGGTTCAACCATTGAATAACAACCTCTCTATTTGTCCTTTTGGGATGTATCCCCGTTTTTGTGTATGTGTAGCGTGGTATGGATCTTTCTAGTCCTCATTCTAAACTGGATCACACATTTCTCCATTAGGGCCCCCCTATGCTAGCCATATGACAATAAACTACATCAAAATTCTCATCCTTGGTGCATGATGATAAAATACACAGTATTTAGGAACTCTGTATGTCCCTATTCTTATCCTTACAGGATATTTAATGATTTCCAAACACTATGAATGTGGGTCCTGTAATAAACTCTATGGTCTGAACTCTATGACCATAAACTAATATCCATATGCTATGAACTCTATGAACATAAACTAAGGGTTGATGTCATCAATATATGATAGTAATTTGTAACCCTACCCTATGAATTTTCGGGTTTCCCCATGAAAATTATAGGGTGCTTCGTCTTGTTTGGTATAGATAATTTCCCCCACCTATTTTGGTATCTACACATGTTATTCTTCAAGAACAATTTATGCCCTAATTCACATCCATGCGAGGTACGTAGTGATACTTGGTAATTTTTCCTTAGGTGTAACCCCAGATTCAATATCCTACTAGGCCATTCATCCTCAGAAGTGTTTCAGACTATATGACCACAATCTGTGAGATTCACGTGAATATGTGGGGTGATGATTGATGGTGGTTCACCTTGGAGTTCCCTTGTGATAGGTATTTCCCTCACAACCTCACATATGTCCTCGTCCAATCCATTCGTTGGTGTTTGTATGTTTTTAAAGACTATTTTTGCTTATTCCCATTATGTTTATCCCCTCATTCTATGAGCAAATTATTAGAATAGACATCGTAGTCTATATGACCTAACTTCATAATGTTGTCTTGGTTCCATGCATTATGACCACTAAACAATGTGAAACATTGATATTATATAATGTTAAATAGTATTTATAATCTTGGTCCTAACCGTATGCTACAAAAATAAGTGTGTATCTTACTTATATGCATGAATAAAAACTGAATGTTGCCCTAGGTCCTCACCATAGAGGTCTTGTCTAGATGTGTCTTTGATCATAATTCTGACCGATATTCACACACTATTGTGCTTCAGTCATGGTGGCATAATTTAAAGAAAGTTCAAATCCTTTTGATCATTCCATCACTCCATCTCCACACATTTCATGACCTTTATTTTGACCCACAACAACATTAACATCCAAATGAACCCCCGAAAGACATGGCCTCATGCTGTTTTGTCTCACCATCATCCTTGGTTCACATTCCATATGTTATACGATTACATTTCATGTTAGGTCATCTATATTAGTATTCTATCATTGGTCGACCCTTGTTTGTTTGTTCCAATTTAAAGCTACTGTGATATGGATTATTTGTTTTAAAAATGGTAAATATTTGTCCTCAATCATCATGACATCATCGTCTTATTCCAAATTTTTTGTATTGTGAGTCAAACATACAACTCCCTTTCATTTGGATTGATTCCAATACCACGGGCGTTATCCCACTAGTGTATTGGATCACATTAGGGAAGGTATGTTGGATGTTCTAATAACCCTATTCCTTATCCAAAAATAATCTTCTCGACCTAAATCCTCTAGGTGTTTAGTCAAAAATTACATACCCCAAGTGTTTGATGGTTAGCTCCAACTCTCATACCAAAGTGGATGATTATGTCGTCGTCCCTTGTTTCTCACACCATGTATGGCCAACATGAGGTTAAGGATTGATCATATGTTTTTAAGGGTTATTATTGAGGAGAGATAATCAAAATCTATAAGAAAAAATACCATGCATGAAGTTTAATATAATCATTAAAGAAGGGAAACATGTATCATGAGTTTTGGAAAAACACAGACCTCAAGGATCATCCCCATCGATGCAATGACTCATTGCCACAACATTTTGGCATGTAGCTTCCCAGTTATGTTGTCAACTCTTGAGCTCCTTCTTCTCATCAAAAACCATAGAGTGAAGCTCATTAGACTTGATCTATATATTTTCACATTCAGCATGGATTTTACTAATTAGAAGGATTTCCAACACTATTTCTTCTTGGCTTTCACCATATGTGTCCTTAATTTTTCAATGAGCGCATACTGACTTGCTATAAATTTAGAATGATCATCCTCCTTCTTGTCAAGGAACTGAATCTCATCCAATCAACATGAAACATTACTATGTTCTCAGATTTATTCCTTGTACCAGGAATTATCTAGGTTTTGGTTACTCGACTATAACTTCTCTAAAAGATAATCATCGATCTTTGTTTGATGATAGTTAGAATCCAACCCTCCAAAATTGATAAACTCTCACCAGGTGTGATGTGACCCCAGTCGACTTAGCCATTCATTCATAAGAATACTATGGAAGTGTTTGATGCACTTCCATGCATTACACCATGTCATATGAATCTCATCAGATGTGCTAGGATCCTCATTATCTTGATCTGCGAGAACTGATGTTCTATATTCTGAAAATTATTCCAAAAGGTTAGCGGTATGGTCTTCCTCTAAAATCCATTTTGAGGTTTTCTACTCTATGATGTGTGTATAACCATCATTACACATTTATTCTTCAGAGGCATCTCCTCCACCAGCATGAGGATCTTCACTGGTAGTGGAATCACATGTGACCATCACCACCCACTCCCCAGGCACTAGGGTTTGATCAGTTTGAATGTATGGTTCCTTACGGGTAGGTATAATCACTAATAGACATCATGTAGATTTCCCAAACTCAACAATTTTCTGGGATTTCAGTTTTGTGATTACTACATTGATAATTGGGACATTGGTCATCTGAATCCCTAGAAAATATGTATGGAAGTATATCAATGATAATGACATATGGGTTCTAAGTGAATCTGAATCAAGTGCATGTTCTATCATAAGATCTTCCACCGTGGGAGATCCATCAGCGCTAGTTAATTCAATGATTGTTATGGATTCATTCTGGACAACGGGGAAAACATAGGATTATGAAGATGTCAAATTATCTACTCCAACTTGTTCGACTCTAGTTGCTTCAACTATGTTAGTTCTACCACTGTTCTTAGCTCTATATATGGATTCAAGTAGGCATCTTTTTTCATTAGTTGGAATATTCTAACCCTTGTAGTGGGAGCCTCTAAATCAGTACAACAAAATTTTTCCTAAATAGGGAATATTTGTTTAGTGGATATAAGTTATGAAATTGAATGGGTATAAGAGAGACATGACTTAAAAGTTACCTCACTAGGTTAATCTAGTTCCTTATTAAAGCTTGCAATTTTATCATTCTTAAATGGGATTCTCTAGAGGGCTATTGTCCCCTAAGATCCTTCACTTACTAGATCCCTTTCCTTAGACACCTATTCTTATTGTACTTCTTCCCACTCCTCCTCTTCCTCCTCCTCCTCTTCTTCTTCTCCATCATCATCATCTTCCACGGGGGGCATTACATTTGCATAGTGATCTTGACTAAGTATTACTTTGACCATGATATATGGTTCATCATACTATCATGTTTGGAATGTGTAGACATCCATGGTTGTCATGTATACATGTCGGTGATGAAATTAAACCTTATCCACCACCTGAATTCACCCCATATCTAGAAGATCAATCTCACTACACGCCAGTTTCATCTATTTCTCTTTAAGTGATGTTGATTATCTCATCATTATCCTAGAAGACCATAGGAATGAGAAATAATAATTGGCAGCCTTCTATATGAGATATCTTAGTTGTTTCTCAGTGGCATTCTTAGCTGGCCCCTAAGGTTTCTTATTGGACAACATTCCATCAACAAGCTACGGTGCAGCTGCACATTTCTCTTATTACACTTTATATCTTTAAATATAAATAAGTACCTACCTATAACTAAACTCTCTTTTAAAACATAATTATAAAATGATAAATAATATCTTCAAAACTAAATGGATTTCGGATGGGGATATTAATATTAAGTCATATTTCAATGTGGTTTTCTTAGTTCTAGAGGCATTTTTTGGTTAAAAAATAACTGGGATCTAATGGAAGTTTCTAACCATTGCTAAATTGTAGACTTTTAACTGAAAAAAATACCACTAATATAGATAAAACCATCGATGAGGAAAAAAATTCATATTTATCTGTGGTTTTAATATGTTACCTTAAAAAACCATAATATAGCAGTGGTTTCAACTGACATAAAAAAGTCAAATATTAGGAGGCATTTTAAACCTCTTCTATATCATTAATTTAAAAAAATATACATGTTCTATAACCCTACAACCAGCATCCAGAACAACACAATAATGACACAAATTGTTTTACCAAATCATTAAAATTATTATCAACGTACAAGGAAAACTGCACATGTTAAAACTAAAAAATCAACATAAATTGATTCTCAACAAAAAATAAATAATCATCACATTGAAAAATGAAAACCACACATTGAATGAATCAATAAATTTCTTAATTCATTGATAGAATAAAAAATTTTGAAACACATTAAAAGAATCATTAATACATAAAAATATGGAATGAATGAACAAATTTAATGAATCAATAATACATATCTCAATGTATTGAAAGAATCAATACTTTTCTCTACACATTCCCCATTTTAAGTATGTTTATTATTTAAAAAATTACAAAACACATTTCCAAGGAAAACATAAATTTAATATAGTTAAAACTAGCTATAAATAATCAATGTACTTTTAATAAAATGATTCTTTTCATGTAAAAACAAAATCCACCAAAATTATAAACAAGATAAAATAATTTAATAATAAAGAAATAATTATCAATATGAAACAATTCATCATGAATAAAGTTTTCATCAAAGGGGTCATTAATGATTGAAAACCAATAATTGATGATTATCCAAAAGGGAAATCCCCATAAATATCCAAAATAGCCTAAACATCCACAAGACAGGATTAAAACTGACTTGGATTTATACAATGGGTAATACTTTATGATATCCTTAGACTTACAAAATTGATCCCATCCATTTATGAGATCACAAAAAACAACATAGATTCTTCTATGTGCCTTGACCGACTAGAATCCACATAGTCTGAGTCACCCAATTACAGCCCCCGGGTTTATCGAAGACCAATTAGACATAGCACAAAAATCAGGTTCCATGCACAAATATGTCACAAAAAAATCCCAAAAGGGAGATCACCCAACACATCAAGATTAATCTCTAACCATGATGGTGAAACCCAGATGATACTAATCAAACAGATGGTCTGATATATTGGGGTTATCCTATATGTTATAATCATGAGTTATAATTGTATGATAAGTGATATAGGACTCTATTTTGGTGAGAGATAAAATAAAAGTATCCTTAGTCAAAAATAATGGGTCGTGATGCGAGATTTGAAAAAAGGTATAGACTTCCCTATAATGGTTTGGGATAGATAGAGATTACGGTCATGGAGAAACCCATGTGGTTTTGTGTCATGACGTGACCTATAATGACCCTTAATGGGACAAAAATAAGTTGAAAGTGACAACACATGTTCTCCAATAATAATTTATGGGCTAGCGATAAGCACAGAGTAAAAGAATCATGGAAGTGGTAGGATTTATCATATTGTACGTGAACACACACACACACTCAACTCCATGAAATGTTCCATAGGTATAATAAAATAAAGCCTCTCGGTGTAAAACAATCATGTAGTAACCTCTATGAAATACATCATAATGAGATATATAAATATCCAAAAAAGGAAAAGGGTAAAATATTTGAAAAAAAGAATAAATAAGGTAGGTCCCAATCTAGAAATAATTGAATGAGAAAAAATAAGAGTTCCCAAATCAATATCCCTACGTATAACCTCCAAAAATGGTTATTGACTCCACTTTCTTCTATGTTCCATTGATTATAGGTCCATTAATGACACCATCTACTATATTACTATCTAAGAAAAAAATAATGCATGCAAAGCCCATGAGGTGTGAGTTTAATAATACATAGTAAGACACCATGAAAAATTTGTGATAAATAGTAGAATATAATAGTTAGATCAACCTATATGTAAATGAGATACAAGAAACTAAAAATCAAATATAATCATATAGAAATTTTAATCTCCATATCCAGTTGAATCATAGTATATAGACACATGGTTATATGACACATACATAGGGTACCCGTTGTCCCAATCCAATCTAAAATATAAGAAAAAGTTAAAAATAATATACACATTGGGTTTATAGATACATGAAAAAAACCTCTCCACTAATAATTTTCCTATGATAAACATTACTCATCACCCTCTCCATATCCCTCTCTACGTCCTGCTACCAGCACCTGTAAGACAATTATTATGAAAATTAAACAATGTTGTGTATTTATATTTAAACTTAAAATCAAAAAACAAAATTGAACTAAATAATTTTGATTCTTTTTGATTTACCAAATCACCACCTATCATCACATTAAATTACCATTTTCCATCCAAATACCTTATATGGTAATAGTCCCAAACACTTCCATGCACTCAACTGGGGTTGTCCATCCCATGGATATTACAAATAGGGTTATCCTGAGGGACTAAGTAGGACTATGTGGGATTGACATCCTAGAGTTCTGTAATTTTAACCTGTAATAAAATATCATTCATATTAGAAGAAATATATATTAAACTAGATATAAATGAAAATAATTTATTACATTGATATATGAATTCATACCCCAACAGATTTTTGAGGATCATTAATAGAAATCCCATCTTATTTTTTATGAACATTCAACCACACTTTTATTTGGGATTTTATATGGCCTAAACACATTGACTGCATTAAAGAAATACAAATAAACAATTTAATATATTAAATAGTTAACATTTTATAATAATTATTTAAACAAATGAAAATTTTTCCAAAGTTGTTCAGATTCTAGAAAAACCTTGAAAACCCCATAGTGTGAGTATAATGCTTCCACCATGACATTCCTGTCATTTAATAAAATAATATTAAGTTCAAAACAAATTTTTCTAAAAATGAAAGCATACAAAAAAAATTGAAATGAAAATAGATGAGTAGTACTAAAAATAAAAAACAAATAACCATGATAATGAATGATTGCACAAATGGCATAGGTGGTTGATAAATGAAGTATAACTGCATAGACAATCATTTTCTCCTTTAATGATGTCAGTTTCATGCTCCATTGTTACTTCATCTACTTTGTCCACCCTTTGAAGACTAGTATTTTCAATATCATGATAGAAAAATAAGTCTAATTTTTTCTATTTATGTGATTCAATTTTAGTGTTCAAATATTTCATTTCATCACCCATATCACACAAGTCTTTGTTTTACATGAGAAACAACACTCCACCATTCATCCATGACATCTTTCACATAATATAAATTTTTTTATTGTGATGATAAGATATATGGAACATGAAGTTCATCATCACCCACATCCATTAAGAGCAGCTATTTCATAGAAGTATATTTCAATGATTCTCTTTTAACACACTGATTATATACACCCAATTGGATTTGGAAAAAATAACTAAAAAATTACATGGTAGTATAATTAGATAATATCAGTCAATTAGGCGTAGTATTACACTTAATAAAATGTAAATATTCCAATATTATGTGTTTTCAAATAATCTTTATGTTCAACTATATGGATTCTAATGTCATTCATGATGTATGTTTCGAACTTTATAGCTTATTTTAAAAGTCCTCAAGAAAGTTACATCAAATATTCGAGAAACTCTTCTCAAGTATCAATATTCCTGATCTGAAAAATTAATATACATTATTAGATTTGAAAAATATATATATCAACATAATATATATATTAATTGCAATATTTATAAACTTATACATTGTGAAAACCATTCTAAAGGATCTTTATCAATATATTTTTTTTATATATTTTTGATTTCATGTCTGTCCTCTCATTCATATAATTGTTTGTATCTTGAAATCTTTAGTAAATGGAACTGAAATTTCACAATTCAACCTCCCATATCTTTATGACTATAACAATTCACATTCTATTACTGTATTATTTGTGCTCCACCCCAATGATTGACCTATAACAGGAATGATTTTTAATTTCCCATGTATTTCAGATTGAGTCAATCTATTTTCACAATTTTCAACTTGATTGAGTATTCTCTAAATATCACCTAGGTATCTAAAACAAAAGGTAAGACACACCTATTCGAAATAGCCTTGAGAAATATGTCCTTCAGGTTGAGCTTTATTTTTCACATATAATTTCAAATTCCCATGACATTTGTGAGATAAAATAGAAATACATTATTATATATTTAATGATGATCCAAAAACTATTTTTTGAAATGAAAACCATATAAATAAATTACACCCCAATTGGATACATCACTAGATAATGTATGAGGACTCCTAATTTAGATTCCTCAACCAAAATCATAGTTAAATGCATCATTTAAGTAAAAATGATCGAGGAAAGATCGTATCCATTGCAAAAATTGTCAATAAAAATTTCTTTTGAAGGCTGTGAAGATGAAATGGATTTAGATTTTTCTCAAATAGTTGTCTAAAATTGTGAAGATTTAGATTACAAAGGTAGTAACCTTTTCAGGTAATAATTTACATAATTCCAGTGGAAGTAACTTATGTAACAAAATATGTAAATAATGGATTTTAAATCCAAGTATCCTATTATTCATTAAATCAACAGACCTTTAGATGTCACTTGAATACTGATTAGAAACTTTTACATTTTTTAAAATTCGATGGAATGTATCTGTATCCATACTTTTAATTGCAAATAATTCTAGAGCAAACATTCCATTCTAATATGGCCAAAGATGATGCTTTATGTTCATTCCATGTATGTCTCTTCGAGCATTTAGATTATGCTTTGACTTTCCATGCTCATTTAGAATTATGAATATCAAATTTTCACAAAAATTACATTCAAAATTCATCACATCTTGATTATTCAACAACAAATTAAAATCCTAATCTGAAATTTTGATGAATATACATTTTTTTTCTTCTATTGTTTCACTCTAATATCTCTTAATGAGGCACTTATAACTCCTTTCCCAATATCATTCAAATGATGGTCCTTCCCCAATTATATTTCAACATTTCCAAGTTGCCAAAATATTTCAGAACATTTTAACAAATTTGGGGTGCTCTACTATATATGAAACATTTTAATTTTTACGTGTTCATACTAAATCAATAATATGGATTGAGAAATATTCAATGACACAATAACTACCATTTTATATTGTGAGGAAGACGTTCTGGCTCAAAATAGAAGTTAAAAATAAGAAAATCCAAACCCAAGTATGTGATCTAACCAGATAAATTCCTAAGTCCATAGAAGTCACTAATGGTACACATTAGAGGAGATTTCATTTTGAACATTGTTTTTGACGATTAATCATATTTCTCAATGTTGTTTCTACATAAATATGGTAAAAATTCATTTTAAGGTAGTAAGAATACGTCAATATCATTTCTAGGCATTTTTTCTAGGAATAATCATCGAAATGATAAAATATGTTTGTTGCATACACATCTACATAGGCGTATTATGAGGGATCAAAACAACTTTCCAAATTCTATAAATAGTACTCAAAAGTCTCATATGGGTTTAATCCATCAGTATCTAATCCCAATTGAATATTTCTTGGATCAAATGATAACTCCATATGTAATGAATCAAATGTATTACATGATTTTGAATCTCCTGTATATCGCATTAACCCATCATTGTTATTATCTACAAAATGAGAATTTGTTTGTTTGGCAGTTTTTTATGACATGAATAATCTTTGAAAACAAGGATTTATAAAAAGTATGGAAAAACCTTTGTAGGTGTGTAAATTTTCATTTTCTTTGTGGAATTATGATGATTCATACTACCAACATCACCCATATAATTTAATCACGAAGAAAAAATTTCTTACAATCCTCTCTTCTTGAATCCTCAACCCATTACAGCATACAATATTTATGACAAGGATGAATTTTTTTATAATTCAGACCAAGAATGATATATACTTTTTTATATCATAAAATATTCGGTGATGATGGAATAAAAAATAAATCATTTAGTAATTCCAATAGCATGGACATCACAGTATTTGTAATTCCACATAAGAATTTGTTATTGTGCAACTTCAACAAAGAATAATGTTTTAAATATTTAAAACATCCACTATAAAACTCTGGATTACCATTGTCAACTAAACCATGAAATGAATCTGTTTGATCAGTGAAGTTTTCTCTTAAATTAGACACCATAAAACCAAGAGGAGGATCCACTAATATGTTAAAATCATGATTGGGTTGTCTTATAGCCTTCAAAACATCACTTGTCACATTTATATTTGTACAACCATCAACTGGTTATTATGATATGTTATGATGTTGATGTTGGTGTATTGAAATGAATAATGCATCAATTATAATGTTTTTCATTTCATTTTCCATTTTCAATTAAGTTGGGATCTCGTTCTGTGGATTGAAATCAATTCTCAACCTTTATGTAACATTCGACTCGCCTTCCCAAATCCAACACAAATATCGAGCAAGGAATTTATTCAGTATAATGTGTTCATAAAAATCATCACTCATCATCCATATTCTACATTTAAATTTAGGACATGGACATCTTGTTCTCTCATCAAAAAATCAATTGTAAATTTTTTTAATAAAAAAAACTCAGAGTATCCCTTCTCATTCTGAGGTGTGTTCATTGGTAATGTGATCCATCTTTTATCTATATATATCACAATGTGGCTATGCATTATTTTTATAAAACTAAAACAAATTACTATTAACAGATAGGAATATAGATTCATATAAACTAGTAAAAAAATAATTTTCCAAATAAGGTTTTCTATATAAATATAGAAGAAGGGATCAAGAATCAATTTGCATGACTCTATGAGTTAGATAACCAATATTATAAATAATTATTTATATTAAGCGATCAATCATGTAACATAAATACCTTGATTTTATGTACTTTGAAATCTATATATGATTTTTTGACACATTAAACATTTGTATCCCATTTTAAAATTCCAATTAAATTCATTCATGTATATGTCATGAATGTAATATATACTAATATGATGCATGCACATGGGTCCCTTTCTAGTGATAGTGGAGATGAAAATATAAAATAAAAACTTCCGTAAGAGCATTAAATTCCATAAAAAACACAATCATAGTAGAAAAATAAAATAAGAACAATCCCACACCCATGGTAACCAGGATTTACCACTAAAAACGTTTTCATAAATCACCTATATAGGGTCTCTCATAGGATTTGATAAATTCCTCATATTTCCCTCTTCCATCTACTCAATTTATAAAATGAAATAAATTATATGGTGTCACTTTGTAATTCCCTATTATAGAATCATCATATGAGATTTGTTTCAATATTCCTCAAGCATTCCAACACATATGCAAGTGGATGAAAACATGTATCAAGCTAATAATCCATATTATGTGGTTGAAAAATACATCAAATTATATTATAATATAATGAAAAAAACATGTCATATACCAAATATCAATGTAAATATAAAAATAAACAAAATTATATAAAAAATAACATTAATAATTCGTATTTTCATACAAACAGAAATCACCAAAGGGTTGATGAAAAATATAAAATAGACCAAAAAATAGAACTCCAAAAATCTAGACCTGCATCCATCCTCAGGCCTCAACACACCATATCTAAAAATATACATAATGTTTTACAATACCTATCCACTAAATTTTATGTGCTTAGCTGATGTATAAATATAAATTATGCATTCACATAGGGCTTCCCATGAATGATGTGAGAAATACATCTCCATACGGACTTACTAGGTTCCCCTACTATATTCTATTATATTCATGTATACATGAGGAATAAAATAATCATTTCACAAAATATCCTTTTATATAATGTAAAAACCTATAAAAAATATGAATTCTCATTTAATGGTAGTAAAACTATCATTGCATATTTTTTGACATGTAATAATAGATTGAACACCAATTAGATTTACTTTCTGCTCAGAATGATTACAATAAAATTTTAAATGATATAAAAGATTTTAAATAAATTATTTATGTGTATAAATCCAATAAAAGAACCTAATATTTTCATGAAATATTACTACAATGATTACAAATTACTTTGTGACATATAAGAAAAAGATACCACACATATAAGAGGTTTAGTTTTCTATGATGGAAAAAATTTTACATTTACTATTTTAAATTTTTTTAATCATGAAATTAATGTTTAAAACATATTAAAAGACCATGGATTGATTATAAATTTTTGAACAGTTTTTATTGGATAATTTGTAACATGTATAAAGGAATGAAACATCAATTTAAGTGTAGTTTTTTTATAATAACAATAAATATTTTTTAATGATATAAAAGTTTTAAAAACATATTTTATAGGGTCAAATTCTAGAAAATAACTTTGGATTATTTTGTAATATTTGGAAAATTTCTAGTGATTTATATTTGAAATATTAGAATGAAAAATCACATCAATCCTAGTTATGGTTCTCTTTTAATGAATGAAATTAAAAAAATTATTATTTTATTACTCTAAAATATGATTACAATGGTTATATCTAATAAATATTCCCTTAAATGATGTGAAATTATAGGTAAATAAACATTGGATATTTATTAAATTTATAAAAATATAGTTTATCAATCTGACATTTACTGTAATAAACAAGTTCACAAGTTCATTTTTGAAAATATATTTTAAAAAAACATGATTCAAGGAGATAAATCCTTTAAAATGACATTGGATTATCATGAAATATTAAGAAAGTGAGTAGAGGTTAATTATTTAAATATAGTAATTTATTCTTATCCCACAACATTATCTATAATTTAATGGTTCATTGACCTCATCCCACAATGTACCGTAGCACAACCCTCTCATTAGATGTCCTTAACAAAATAATACCAAATAATGGTCAAATTATCACACTAAATAGATCGTAGGTAAGTAAAAAATCAACCACATGATGTGATAGGGAACAAGAACATGTTATTAAAATATAACCATCTACTTTATGAAAAATGGAATAGTCTTAGTTCAATAAATAATGTCACATCCCATGTCACTTAGGAGAGGTCACACCATGCACACTAACCTATCACCTCAGACTTTAGTGTTGTCACATCAAGAACATGAATCATACTAAAGGACCATTTTATTCACATAGTTCAGTAGATAAACCTATGGAACTATGCATTTGATAGATATCCAATTATTATAACATGTTCTGCATAACCCTTTGGAAAATCCCTTTGGACATTCATAACCATCATGGTAAACATTCTTTAATTCATGCTCACACAAATATATACATAGTAATTATAAAACATAAATTATTATCCTAAAATAATATGTTTATTTTCATTCCAACATCATTTAATCAACCCCAGAATCCAAGACCTGCTACCCATGAACCACCCCAATCCATGTCACTTTGAACACCATGGATTCCAATATCATCTATGATGCATCTTAGTTCATATAAACTCTAAAAATTTTCATCACATCACATAACATTCATAAATATCTATAAATATTTATAATTATATATTTAATATAAAAAATTGGAAAATGATAGAAAACACACTGGGTACTATTATCACAATGAACCCATATCTGAAAAAATTTTATGGTCTATGAAGAACACTTGAGAATATATTATAAAAAAACCTAGGATGTAACAGACATTTAACTATAAATATCATCCAATTTTGGAAAAAATAATTATGTGTTACATAAAATTACAACTCAACCATTGAGGAGCAGTGAGGTGGGGGTCGAGATTGGAGGTGAGGGGTGGCGAGGCGTGGTGAGCTATGGTGTGGTGAGGTGAGGTGCAGAGAGGCGAGGTATAGAAAGGAATGAAAAAATCATATGATGTGAGGATAGGTGAGGTGTGGTGTGGCATGGCATGACAAGGGTCAATGATGGGCGGCGACAATCTGGGCTTCGGGGTGTCGGTTGGGGGGGGGGGTTGTGTGTGTTGGGGGGTGGAAATGTTGTGTGAATTAAATTTATTAAATTTTTATTGGTGGTTTAGTAGTAACATCCGAAAAATTAGTATGTAAAAAACTAGTCGGGGCTTACAAAATTGACGCTAAAAACCCACCACTAAATTATCAGTTTGTTGCAGTGTTCTTAGTCCTTATTTCAAATATTTTTTGTAATAATCCACACCATGTACCTACATTGATCCCTCATTGTATTCTTCTTTGCTATATGATGTTAAACAGAATGAGCATCTTCCAAGAACATGATATTATACTAGTCACCACATGGTATAAGCTCTATGGCCATTTACAAATATTTTCATTGTCCATGTGTGCATGATGTAAAACTATATAACAACATTGATTTATCTCATTTTCGATCATATTTTTCTTTATGGAATCATTCATTTTCTGCACCTTCCTTCAAAATAAATGTGTGGCTTTATTCTATCCCTCAAAAGATAAGTAGGAATTTCTGGACCTTTCATCTATAGTTGAGTGAAAAAAACATTTCATCTTTTTAGTCTCTTGACCTGGGTTCTTTCAGAAGTATGTGGTTTGGTTGAGACCTCCTGGGAACTCATTCATGTTGGTCTTGTAATAGCCACACCATGTACTACCCTAGGGGGAACTCCTTCCCATCATCCATACTACATGACATTAAAATTTATAGGTTTGTTTACACTTAATTGTGCACTTTATTTTTGACTCTGTCATCCTTCACATGCAAAAATACCCCCGAATGATATGCATTCTAGGATTTATGGCTCGCCAACCATCTTGGGACAACATCCGGAAGAATTTAAAATGAATTTTAGAGATAGGTTATATGTTTCGATTAGAGATAGTGGTCGACACTCACATGTATTTTTACATCTCATGAAAAAAGATACGTATACAATTACCTGAACATTGTTAGAATTTTTAATCTATCATTATTCCACCCCCATTGCATCCCAGATAACAGATTTTGTGATTTTCATTTTCTTACACTATTTCTAATGGTTTTCTTACACCTTTGGTGTGGTCCCTCCATGCATCTCTATAAGTCCAGTGAGTAATGACAGCATGGTTGAGATTTTCCTTTGTAACATTTATTTTTCACTATTAAACTCTCTCATGTGATCATGAAATCCTGATATCACTCCGGATTTTCATCACTAAGCATGGGCCACATAGGCTTATGAGTTTTTATAAGGTCATACCAACATGCAAATATGTTATACCTCATGTTCCAAATTCTATGACCAAAAAAGATATCTCAACTCACATGACCTTGAGATATTTTATACTTAAAATACAATGTTAATATACATGTGTTGGTCCAGTCATATGATGTTAAGCAGTGATAACAACGTCCTAACCGCAGGAAGAAAACCTGAATAAAATTGTGGTGCTCTCACTTGATTGGGAATCACCTTGGGAACTAGGGATTTTTCATGTCACTTGTCACTAGTCATGGAAAAATTAATGCTTTATTCCAATAGAGACACTCCAGATTTCTGTCCTAGGATGGTTACTCAAACAAAATGCACAAGGAGGAATTGAATAAACAAGATACATCTAATTCCTCTTCTATCTATGCATGGATTATGCTTTAATATAGGAACCAACCCAGCAGTATGTTAGGCATGATTCCTACCCTTTTAGGATACATAACAACATCTGAGAATCTTTTCTTAGGGTCCATCCATAGAATAATAAGCTCTCCATTTTGGCCTATTGGGTTGTATCCCAATTTTTTGGATGTGTAGTGTGGTATAGATCTCTCTAGTCCACATTCAAAATTAGATCACATATTTTTCTTTCGGAGTTCTCCTATCCTATCAATATGAAAATAAACTACATCACAATTTGCATCCTTGTTGCATGACATTTAACTAAATAGCATATTGAAACTATGTGTGGCTTCATTCCCTTACTTAAAAAATATTTAGTGATTCCCAGATACTATGTATGTGGGTCCAGCCATAAACTCTATGGTCCAATCTCTATGACCATAAACTAGGCTCCCTATCCTATGCACTCTACAACCTTAAACTAAGGGTTTATTTCATCAATATATGGTTGTAAACTGCATCCCTACCCTATGCATGTTCAGTTTTCCCCATGATAATTATGGGGTGCTTAATCTTCATTACTAGATGGAATTTACCCCACCTATGTTGTTATCTACCCATGTTGTTCCTCAAGAACTATTTAGGCCTTGATTCACATTCTTATGGGATACATTGTGGTATATGGGAAGTTTGCCTTAGCCCAACCCCAAATTCACTAACCTTCCCGGCCATTCAGCATCAAAAAATGGTCCAAACTATATGACCTTAATATTAGAGATTTACATGAATACGTGGTGTTATTGTTGATGGTGTTTCCCCTTTCCCTTCCCTTGTGATATGTTTTCCTTCACTCCAACACATATGTTCTCTTCTTGTCTATTCCTTAGTGATTGTATGTTGTGAAAGCCTCCAATGACTATTTCACGCTGAGATTATATCCTGTATTTTATAATCACATTTAAGGTTGATACATCATAGTCTTTATGAAATGAATTTAAACTGTTGTCCAGGTTCCATAAATTAATACCATTAAACTATGTGAAACATCCCACTTATATGATTTTAATCTATATTGTGAATCTTGGTCCTCACTGTATGATACTAAAATACATGGGTATCATCCTTATATGTGAAAAAACTACATGTGACCATAGGTCCTCACCATATAGGTCCTATATAAATGTGGCTTTGATCATAATTCTAACTGATATGCTCAAACCATTGTGTATCGTACATGGTGGCATAAGTTGAAGAGTTCAGTAATCCTTTTGAATATTCCTTAACTCCATATCCACAATTTTCAAGCCCTTTATTTAGATCCACATCAACATTCACATCCAAATAAACCCCCTTACGACCTAGGCTCAGTCTGTTTTGAGAACTCCTATCATTCATCGTTCACATTCAAGAAGTTATCACATGACATTTTGAGTTAGGCACCATGATTTAGAATTCAGTCGGTGGTTGGCACTTATTTTTTAGTTCCCATTTTGGGTTTATGTGATATGGATTGGTTGATTCAAAAATGGTAAATATTCATCCTCCATCATCATGTCATCATCATCTCATTCTAATTTTTGGGTATTTTGAATCAAACATCCAATTCCCCTTTAATCAGATTGATTCCAACACCACAAGCGTTGTCCCATAAGTGTATTAGAGCACGTTGGGGAAGGTAATTTGGAATTTCTCATAACGTGATTTTTAATCCAAAACTACTTCACTATGCCCGAATACTCTAGGTGGTATTTCAAAAATACCATACCCCAAGTGTTCAATGGCTAGCCTTCACTCTCATACGAAAGTGGATTATTATGTCACCATCCCTTATTTCTCACACTGTGTATTACTCACATAAGGTTAGTGACTGATCATAAGTTGTTTCAAAATTATTATTGAGAATATATAATCAAAACAAGAAAGAAATATTACCATGCATGATGTCCAGTGTAATAAATAAAGAAGTAAATCATGTTTCATGAGTTTTGTCAAAACACAGCCCTCAAAGATCATCCCATTTGATGAAATTCTTCAATTCCACCACTTTCTGTTGTGTACCTTCCAAGGTATATATTCACATCTTGACCACCTTATCCTCATCTATAACCACATAGTGATTATCATTACCCTTGATATACATTTATTCCCACTCAGAATGGATTTCACCAATTTGATGAATCTCCTTCACTACTTTCTCCTTGTCTTCTACCATATGAATCCCCAGTAGTTCAATGAGTTCATATTGACCTACCATGAATTTTGAACGCTCATCTTACTTCTTCTCACGGCATCGAATCTCAAGCACATCCACATGAATCTTCTAGATGTTCGTATTTTTTTTCCAGCAACAAGAATTATCTAGGTGTTGGCTACTATCATGTATCTTCTTTGAAAGATAATAATGGAGCACTATATAAAGATAGTGATCATCCAACCCTCCAAAATAGATAAACTGTCTCTAGGTGTGATTTGACCTAATTTGAATCATCAATTCGGTCTCTAGAAGACTGAAGAAGTGTATTATGATCTTCCATACCTTGCTCCATGTCATATGAATCTCCTCAGATGTGTCAGTATCATCATTATCTATATATTCTATATCTGACGTTCTATATTTAAAAAATATTGCTTCATGTTTAGCGGTAGGGTATTCCTCCAAAATCATTTTTGAGGTATTGGGATCTATGATGTGTAGATTACCATCTTTTCTCATTTATTATTTAGAGAATTGTCCTCCACCAGCTTGAGGCTTTTTTCTAGTAGTGGAATCTCTTGTGACCACCACCTCACGGTCACCAGCCACTAGGGTTGGATCAGTTTGAATGTACGGTTCTTTAAGACTATGTACAACAACCGGTGGACATCCTAAAGATATCCCGGACTCATATTTTTTTTGCGCTTCCACGTTTGTGATTACAACATGGATAACTGGGACCTTGGTCATCTGAATCCCTAGATAACAGGTATGGGTCCATAAGATTGATGATGACTTATAAGAGCTAACTGCTTCTGAATCAAGTTCCTGAGCAAACATAAGAGCTTCCAACATGGGAGATCACATAGCATTAGTTATTTAAATGATTTGGATAGATTCCTTATGGACATCTAGGAAAACCTTAGATTGTAAATTTTTCTCTTTATCCACACTTACTGGGTCAACTCTAGTAGCCTCAACTTTGGTTGTTTGGTCACCATGATCATCTCTATACATGGATTCAGGTATACGTATTTCTACAACATTCGGCATATTCTCATCCCTATAGTGGGATCCTCCTGATCATCACTCCCAATTTGTTCCTAAATAGGGATGATTTTTTATTGGATCTCAGTTATAAAAAGCGATGGGTCCATGATAGATAGGAGTTAAAATTTATCTGGATGTGTTCATCCAATTCTTCATTAGAGCCTGTGATTTTTCCTTTCTCACATGGTCTCCTCTGGAGGGACACTATCCCCTAAGATCCATTACCTCCAAGATCCTTTTCCTCAGACTCCTATTTTTCATGATCTTCATCCTCTTCCTCCTCCCCCTCCTCGTATTCTTCTTCCTCCATCATCTTCATCATCACCGGGTGGAATTTCATTTTCTTATTGTTCTTGACTAAGCATTACTCTGACCATGAGATTTGGTTCTTCTTACTACCCTTTTTGGAATGTGTAGACATCCATGGCTGTCATGTATGCATGTCAGTGATGTAATTGAAGCTTTTTAACGACCTAAATTCACCGCAAGTCTAAAAGATCAATCCCATATCAACCCAGTCTTTTCCATTGAACTTCATGTGATGTTGATTTTCACAACATTCTCTAAGAAGACCAATGGGATGATAAATTTTATCATCGGTCTTCTACATGAAATATCATAGTTGTTTTTAGTGACTTTTATAGCTGAACCACAAATGATGATGGATTAAAGGATGTTTCTACTCATGAACTGCTATACATACTTTCTTCGACATTCGTTGCATGCACCCAAACATTCTAGAAAATCGTGATGGCACATAGGGTTCACAAGAGATCATCAAATCCATTCGGGACAATAGGACACCACCCATGAAACTTAGTAGATACTCTCTCTTCTCCAACATACCTGTTAGGACCTCTACCATCTGGACAAATGGTTTTTGAAATGGGTCAATGATTATGTTTTCACTATTTTTGAATTCGATCTTGACACCTTCCTCATTAAGCGTCAGTAGCCTAACCCCATTGATGTTATGTAAATATGGTCGTAGGTTGTCACATGGAGGCTGAATAGAATTTAGGAAAGCATTCCTACCACAGTGAGAAACATCCCAGCAATGAAAATTTTTAAATGGATATTATATAATCATGGGCATAACACCTCCTGAAATGAACCCATGGATGTTTTATAGCCTCACTATTACATGAAACTTCATATTGACCTTGTGATGGGCTTCCATGATCTCGGCTATCACCAGCATTCTTGGATGAACACCAATCCTTTTATCTTTCACTGTAAGTCTCAATCCACTGAGTAATGCAGTAAGTAAACTAGAATACAATATATTTAGGTCTCATCTATTGATAACACTGAATCCCCATGATTGGTATCCACCTGCCTCCATAACCACCTGATACAACCCAATTTTTACGCTCTGTAATGTGTTAAGACACTTCATCCATCTCTTGGAAATCCTTATTTTTATGTCCATATAGATGAATAGGATAAATTGTTTTGGGTAAGAGATGTACATCGGGATCTACATGATCCCCATCATATCTGTCGCCATATCTAGTGGAATCCATGTAAAAATATTAGTTTTTTTTTGTCTCCCAAAATGTTGTTCGATGTAAGGAACTCATCATAATATATCACTTCTATAAATATTCATATGAATAAATGGATGTCCCAAATGATGAATCCAACCTACCCATGGTGAAGATGTAAGGTATTGGTATCCGGACACCCCCATTTGAGCACATGCGGTACTAGGACATTCTAGAAGTAGAAGTGAAATTGGGATGTTCACAAATCTTTGAATAGCATGATGCCTGGATGAACTACCCAAAAATCCAAAATGTTTAGAGTACTCAGTACACCCACTGCAACACATTTGTAAAATTTACACCAACCATAAATTCCAAGTCCTCCAATTATCCCTTTCTCTTACAGTGATAATTCTCCTAAAAGTGTTCTCATAGATGGATGGAAATTAATAAGTGTTTAGTTCACCCCTATTACTATATTGTTTATTATTATTAGAATGTAAATACCTATATCTAGAGTCTCACTACTAGGGTGACCATTGTTTGTGATGCAGAACGGATGAGAGCTATATTTACACGTCACCCATGGTTTTGGGGTGTATGTCTAGAAACTCAGAATCATAACCTCCTTCAGAATTCCAATATTCTATAATGGGAAGATAAATCTTTAAACATTGTACTTCTGGGACTACATTATCATTCCAAGGATCAACACATTTTTAGATATTACTCTTCTCATGTGAGGAATTTGAGGGTCTTTGGTCATCTCTTCCCTTCACGCACATGCATTAGCCTCTCTCTCAATAACAGTCTATTGAACGACTATCTTGATCAATATGTGAATAGGAAAAGGTGTTATCATGATAATTTGAGGTCATACATGAAAAAAAATAATTTTTTTAGAATGATTGGATGACGATCGGGGAAAAATATGACCAATTTAGGTATGTGGATGACCTTATAAGGGTGCACAAGATATGATAGTAGTGTAACAGGTAGCTAATGATCTGGATTCTTCTACTTATAATTGGTCAACATATGAACATGAGATAAAATCTCTTATCTTATGGTAATTCAATGACCAATGACTCCCCCACCCCATTTATTTATAGGCCCTAACCAAGAATTCCATGTGCGTACAAGGCATCATGCATATCGGTTCTACCATTTTTCATGAACCACCATTAAATAATTGTTCTCATCAACATTTCGCATGAATCCTAGCCTTATATTAAACAATTAGATCATATTTAGGAGTGGGGTTTGATGGAACTTAATTCCATTTGAGGCCATAGGTTGACATATTTGAGTAACCCAAAGGTAAAATTTTACTTTTTGGATGATCTGCAGGATCCCAATGAAGTTTCACACAAGATTTAGAGTGTGAGTGAAAGAATGAAACCTATGTTCAAGCCTTTTTCACACCTAATGTGATGTCATCTGGGTTCATGTATTCCGAAATCCTAAAATATGGCCATGGATGATACATGGAGTAGATACATCTAGCACAAAATAAATTGATCTATACACAATCCTCTTGAATTCCTAAGGGGAAATCACCCATCCCCTTACTTGTAGACATCCTTCTGCACCACCATGATGATTTTCATATATAAATAAAATGGTACCCTAATATTGATTGAACACATTCCATATGAATCCATAGGTTTTTTTACTCCAAGGAAACATGTTGAAGATCCCCTTGAGAAAAACATCCCTATCCAGCTTGAAATTTCTTTGTGTTTCCCTCTAGTCTTGTGCGCAATGACATTCATGTTCCCCTAGTGGTGCTTCATGGTATGTTTCCATACCTTATGTTTCTACACATATTTATACTAAAAAATATTGGTTTTCATCTTATCTACACTAATGTGGACCCCATAATTGACCACTCCTCCATTCTATAGTATCTAGGAATTTCTGATGCCTTTGATTCCCTATGTGCGGGTTAGTACAAGTTATATATGTCCAAGGGGTGAGGAATTAGTCCCCAATGTCTAAGAAATATTATGTAAAAACACCTAAAACCCACATCCTTAACACTTGACATTAAATTGTATGTTACCACATGAAAGGAATGACTGAGTGGATTAGGGTGAGGATGAGATTGGGATCCTTTTTACTCATTCCATTCAGTCAAACCTATCTCAGTTCCTTTGAGATTTGTTACCATGTCTGACTCAGGAAGACTCCACGTAAGTCCCAAACCGCCTTCTTCGGATTTCTTTCTAAAGTCTATCCTAATATCTATTTCCATGGTCTGTAGAAAATCATAGGCCACACAACACCCATGTTGGATACACCTTTGTAATGAGATCATCATGCTTATTTTTGCCTCTTACTTATCATAACTAGTATGACTCACATGGGATTAGAGTAAGCAATGACCATGAGATCTTCTTTTGGATGATAACCACATTTAATCCATAGAATTTCTTTAGGAAACTATCCATTCTTAATCCCCATTTACCCCTTCACAATCGAACTACATGGACATTGAGTCCATTCTTCAAAAAAAGATATTTAAAAGGCCTCTCTGAAGTTCAAACCCATCACTCCCAAATTCATCTAATTTGAATACTTCATGTTGGCACACATTTATCATGCATTATGTAAAACATCACCCTATGAAATAAGTAGGTTTTGATCCCTTTTGGATTCATAGGTTGCCTCTTTGTGGTTCAATCCCAACCAATGGTAACCATTTCACTCCCTTCAAGGGATGTACCCTCTTAATGTGACATATTTTTTTTGGGTCTCATCTCTTGGATTAATCATTTTAGGAGTTTTGATCCACATGGGAATATAACTATTCATAACCCCAGACATTACCATACTTGTCTAACTAAGAAATCTCTTCTTGATAAGGGCTGATAACCACACATAAGCCCCTGCACGTCTTCAGGTCACTATCCTTTGTGTACACACTAATTTTATGCCCCTATCATAAACAACATAGACTTTGATTCCTAGCCACTAGGATACATATAAAGCCTTCATGATGTTTATTTCCATCACTAATTTCAAATCTTGGTATTTCCTTCAAGAATTTGTGTTTTGGGAAGATCATTCCCCAACCCGGAGGTTTTACTTCCTTCGTGACCTTATCAATGCACTCCATTCTCATGAGTGGCCTCTCTAGGTGTCTCATCACTCCATTATAAACTATGTGGACTTTGATTCCCAGCCACTCGAGTACATAGGAAAAATTCTATAGGTTTTTTCCCAACACCATCACCTTCATGTTGGTTCCACCTCACTCATTCCAACCACTTCACCTAATAATCCATCATCCATAAAGAATCATACTAGGGCCTCCAAATCCAAATGGTATCACATCATCCATTTTGGAAACAAACCATTCCTACCCTATTCATCACATTTCTCTCTACATCACTCAGGAATCTAATCATGAGTTAGCCCCAAACCATTACCTATCAAATTATAGTGGTCTTTATCTCTATCTTCTACATAGGGTATATAAGAAGCATCTCTAATGATCGATCATATCCAATCATAAACCTTTAAAACCCCCATTTTTGGTTGAACATCCATGATCCATCCTTTTTATGTTTAGATCAGCCATCATAGTGTGAAATCATCACTTTTATGACATTCCATTATGGGTATTTCTTCATTGTTAATTTAAATCCATCTGTCTAGTAAACCGTCCAAGTGCTCCCTCTTAGGGATTTACCAATCTGATTAACTCTTTTCAGTTTTCTGGTCAGTATGATTTGTCTATCCAAGATGGTAATATCATGGAATACCCTCTGTTAAATAAGGGGAGACCTGGAAAACCTTAGAGAAACGCTTTTGGAATAAGATACCCTATATTCGATGTGGTTTTCCTCAAGCTTCTTCACCCTCATGAATCCCTCTAATAAGGTATAATTCAGGTGTACCAATGTTCCAGAATCAATACATGCCTACAATTCCCATCATAACTACTTCCTTAAATGAATGTTTTAACCCTAACTTAATCCTTCGGAATATTTTGATGGAAGCTATGTAATTAAATAGTTTCCATAAAGAGATGGCATTAATTAGAGGTTCACAAAAAATTTATTAATCATTAAGGGAGACTTGTACTTGGTGAAAATTTCTAAGGAGAAATATCTTGGAGGAGGTACTAACATCTCATCATAATATTTTGTTCATGAAGTAAACATCTCAGAATGAGTGATGTATTTTTCCACCCTTTGGAATTCATACATGTAGGGAAACATATACACATTTCCATAGGTGGTGTGCGCCCTAGTAGAGAGTTTCAGAAAAAAAATCATTCCAAACCGGGTATAAAAATTATGAGTTTAGTGTAATTCCTTTTGTACCAACTAATTCACCCTCTTTTTATGGGTCTAACGAATGGAGTGTTCAAAGAATATCTGGAGGATTTTTATGTAGTATTTATAAATTATATAATGATATGATCCAAAATCTCTGAAGACCATTAAAACCAGTTGAGGATTGTTTTGGAGACATTGAGAAGGATATAGTTATATGGGATGTTTAAAGTGTTTGAATTTTTGATTCAAAAACTCTCTTTTCATGGCCATATTTTCCCTATGGATGGAATCTAAACTATCCTTATGAGGAAAAAGGTAGTTCAATAATAACCTACTCTAAGGACCATAACTGAGGTACATAGTTTTATTATTTAAGTAGGGTACTATTGAATTTTTTTCATAATTCTTCCCATTTAGATAACTTTATAACCAAACATACACATTTAGGGGTTATCTATGCATGGAAAAAAGAATGTGAATAATTTTTTGATTAATTTAATATGAGGTCAATGGATACTACGATCTTTACTCTACCAGGGGAAAATGATGGATTTATAATTAATATTGTTTCATCAAATAAATTACATGGTTTTTTTCATTGTGTACATTAATAAAATTATATTCTATTCATTAATTCAGTTAAAAATTCATGGGAAAACTATATAACTTCTGATCTTGAGTTAGAAGGTATAAAATTTTCTTGAAAGATATGGAGACTTAATCTCTATGGAGAAATATTTGAGTTATATATTGATCATATTAACTTGAAATAAATATTTTCAAAGATTGAACTCCACATGAGGAAAATTTGATTCCTCGATCAACTCATGGATTATGATTGTTCAAAAAACTACTACCCAAGGAAGTTGAATAGGGTAGAATATCCATTGAGTTGGATGGATCATGGAGTTCTGAACAAAATGAGGATTGAAAATGATCTTGTGTACATGGATCTATAAAGGATGGATATGTAAATTATTAATAAAGGTGAAACAACCTTACCATTCCAATTTTTACAACTATATTTATTTGAAAGGATAAAAATTTCCCAGTCTGATGATGATAATTTTGAAAGGAATATTAAAGTTGTGAATGGTGGGATTTTAGTGGACATGAGGTATAAGGATGAAATTATAATATTTTGGAAGATGTTGGGTATTACCACTATACCTTAGATAATAATGGAGTTATTGTATGATTCTGATAGCTCCAATTTCACTATAAACCTAGGTATCACTAAGATGTAAAGTCGATTAAAGGAATATTTCTGTTATGATAATTTGAAGTGGGAAAATATGATTATGTATTAAGATTCTTACTGTATCGATAGTTAAAAGGTAAATGTCAAAATCATGTAGAATTCATTTAAACTATACATAATTCTACATGAAAATGGGGTAAAAGTCTTATGGATTTTTTCACTAGATTACTAAAAACTCAAAGAAATAATTATTCTATATGGATAATTATTTATCAAATTAACAAATCTATATTCTTCCATACTATAAGGGAGGATTTTGCATAGGAACTCCTTGTATGAATATATATTAATGAATTTTTATGGCATATAGGAGCATTAAATTTCATTTTGTCTAACCATGATCCTCGATGTACATTGTAATTTTGGAAATGTATTTAGAATGATTTGGAATCTGAGATTCATTTGACCACTACATATCACCCTAAAATTAAAAAGAAGTCTAGAAGAACTGTTCAATAATTATAGGACATGTTGATATCATTCCCACATGACATTCAAGCTATGTGGTACTATTGTTTATCATAGGTAGAGTTTTACTACTATAATAGTTTCCATTTAGATATTCAAATGGCACCACATAAAGAATTTTATAAAAATACATGTCATATAACCACTAATTGTCATGAATTCGATGTAAAGAAATGATTAGGTCCAGAACATTTGGAAGAAAAAACAAAAAATATTAATACTATTCAAACCCAAATCAATAAATCTAAAATTTGGAAAATGAGTTGTATTGATAATCGAAGGAAGGATTTTAAGTTTTATATTGAAGATCATGTTTTATTCATTGTGTCTCTAATGAATGGAGTTATATGATTTCAGAATAAAGGGAAGATAGTCTCTAGGTACATTGAAATTTTTAAATCCTAGAGATAATTGGTGTTGTGGATTAGCATTTCACGATTCCACCTAGCCTTTAAAAAGTACATTATCGGTTCCAAATCTCTTTGTTGAGGAAGTAAATTTCTGACCAAATACATGACCTCACTTATTAATGAATCAAAATGTAACATAATTTATCATATATTGATGAGAAAATATAGCTTTTGGAAACTAGAAAATCGTTTTTATGTAACTGGAATACTCAACTAGGAAATAATATTTGAAAAAATCATAAAATTGAAGAGTCGATGTTGGGAAAAGATGAATTTGTAATGAATAACATCCCCAATATTTTTATCTGGGATCATTCCAAGAATTTTTATGATTAAATATTTTAAAGGAGGGGATAATTTTACACCCTAATACTTTAGGACATGCCTCTTTTAAAATTTAATATACTCGATAGTTTATGCTTCATGAAACACCATGTTTAAAATTGTAATGTGCTATTAAATATGATAATTGGAATAGTAATATGACTATTAAGAAATGGAAAATAATCAATAGAATTATAACTTCACCTATGAATGTTAAAATAAAATTTTGGTATCTTATGAGTGAAAATATAATATATTTTTATCCTGGAATAATTAAATTAATATTGTGAAAATGATAAATTAATTATTTGTATGTTTTGTGAAATATATATATTAATTAAATATTTTATAAATAAAATAAATCCTCAAAAGAAAATTTATATACAGGAAATATATTCATTAATTAATTTTTTTTTCTATAAATATATATTAATTTTATGGGGCCTTAATTAATTTTGAAATGTGTCATAAAATCATTTATAATATTAAATTCATTATTTTTTGAGTAAATTATGATTTTATTTTAAAAATTTATTTCTCATACTAATAAAATTATATTCATTAATTGGGTCCATTTATTAATTCAACAATTTTAAAAACATTTAGGGAATTTTTTTGGTAATTTTTCTAAAATTGATTTTTTTTTGCAAATAGTGAAATAATGTAATTTATGGTATATATACATTATAAGTTAAATAAATTATTCCTTAAGTAATTGCTAATGTAATAACCATAATAACAAACACACCTTATTTTTTTTAATTTTTTTGTTATAATGATCAAACTATTCATATAATTTAGCCAAAATAATAAACAAATGAATAAAATATTTAGAAAATACCCTACTCCTCCACTGTAAATACAACCACACACCACCCCATCTCCTCACATCTTCAAGGACTTGAATATTTTACAATTATTTCAAAATACCTCTCACAAACCACTAACCCATGTTCTTGTCGTGTTGTTCCCACCCAAAATACCATTTAATTATTCCTCAATGAGGTTATCAAGGAGAGTAATTCAAGATGTAAAATCTCATTTTGTTCTTTTAATTTTCATTCTTTTAATTTTATTTTCCCATCCTTTTTATACCTCTTAATTACAATAAAATTTTATAACCCCAATATCTTATATATTATGGAATATTATAATGATTATGGGACATCCACAATGAATTTTTTTCCCATTCCATTTTTATTCTAAAAATGAAAACATTTTTCATGAGGTGCCGATTTACCACCTTTGTGGATGATGTGTTTATATTATTTAGTTTCTCCTTCAAGGATGGTCATAAAACAATTTTTATGGTCAAAAAAGACTATAATATCTATATTAAAACTTATTTAATGTCATAGAACTATTATATACAAATAATATTAATACAAAGTAAAAACATGTTTATAATGATAAAAAAACACCAAAATAATCTAAATGGTTATCATTAATTATTTGATTAGTGATTCACCCTTAAATATGGAAAGAATTATTTATTGGAAAATTAAATGTTTTTTAGTTTGAGAAGTATTAAATAACTTCATGTATGGATAACTATTACCATTTCACATGATCTTTTTACATTGATACAAGTAAACCAATTGTGAAAAAAAGGAAACAAACACTTTTGAACGAATAAATTCAATTTTATATCTCATAAAAAGGCCATAAATGAACTTAATAAAATTATAAATAAAAAAATAAATTTTTAATTTGTTATTAATTAAATTATGATTTCATATAATTTCAATATAAAAAACATTAAGAACATGTACATAACACTTTCATACATAAGGTTAGGGTTTCATCCTAAACCTAGACTTTTCAATCTTATATCTCTTTCTCTCTCTTTACTGAAATGTAATTCCTCATTGTTTTTATATTGTTTTTAAAAATTATATTCATATGTTACAAAATATTTTATCCATATTATTTCATATTCCTTTTTTGGGAGAACATATGTTTTATAAGGATCCCTTTTCAATTCCTCCCGATATCAAAGTCTTATATAATGGTACATTCCTATTGATTAACTATTTTTCAAGTACACTACATAACATATTTTAAGAGACAAATGATTTTATAAAATCATTATTTTAATAATAAAAAACTATATTAATTCACTTTTAGTTTTATGTAAACAATTGATACATTTTCCACTTTAGAGACATGTATATTTTCTCTTAAACTACACTAAAGTGGCCCATTTCTAAAGTTTCATAAATACTCTTTTACATGATCGCACTTCATTGGGAAATAATTTATGACTCAAATATATATTTATTGCCCTTAACATTTATTTCATGTATATACATGTTTACAATATGATTTTATGACAAATACTAATAATTATTCCAAAATAACACATCTTTACAATGTAAAAAAAATTATTTCTCTCAATAATTCAGTGGTGATTTTATTAGAGTATTTTCAACTATACCAAAATCCATTTTTGAATATTATTCTTAATTGGAATTGATATTTTATGAAATCATCTACCATATTTTATTAAATTGTTTATGATCACTTCGAGTGTGGATGTGTTATCTTGATACCACTCACCATATTACTCAAAATGGTTAGTGATTATGTTTACTAATTAGGTAAATTATTTACATTTATTATGTATTTGTTTTCTATGTTTTACCCCAATCGTATGAGGTTTAAATTTGACATGGTATTTTAATGTTGGGGCCCCTATTACCCCTTGATGCATCAGTTTGCCTCTTGAGACAAAACATATAAGGACATGGATAATGCATTGACCATTTGTTTTTAGATATAAATTTATAGGAGGCCTTTACCATCAATATTTTGGTTTCTTCGATGCGGTCTCGAAATTACATTTCATATATTCAGAATTATTCATTCCATCATTATGATATTAGTAGTTGATAATCTCTCTAATTATATGACTAGTATAATTTTCATGGATACAATTAATACTCATCTGTTTTGGGTGTTACTTTGACTAGATATTATTCTTTCCAAAATATTACAAATATTATTTTTAATTTACTTGAGATTTTAGTTATTCAACATGCCCTATTTTTTATGTTTATATTAGCTTCTGCTGTATTACAAACCCTTACTCAGCATATGAGCTCACCCCTTTTATAAGATTTACTTTTCCCAGGATCTGATAACGTATATTATTAATGACTTTCATAGATAATATAGGATTTTATGGTTGTTTCCAATAGGGATACAATTTTTTATTTTATTTTAATTACTAATGTAAAACATATGCTTGTATCTATTTTTCTAAAGATACTAAATTAATCGGCCCTTTGGAATGTGAATTCCATGGAAATTATGCCAATGTTGTATTGTAAGGAACTGTCTTTGGGCTACTAGGGTCGATGTCTTTACAATAAAACACAAATAAAAGAGATTTATCTCAATAAGAGTTGATCACTTGTTAATAATGAATATGAACCCTAACCATGGTTTTGTTCATTGTCATTGTGAAACTCAGTCATTGATGTCACAATAGATAAGATCTCACTCCATGAAACATTATCAACATCATTATTAGTCCTTTATCTCTTCAATATAGTATATCATCTCAATAATCTCTCCATTTTATATAGATAACCCAAAGGGAGTCTCCAATGTGTGATATTTAAAGTTAAACAGTTAGGTTGAGGGAAAACTAAATATTTTATTTTGATAATTTATGATTTATTTTTCAACCCCATGATTATGTCATATCATGGGGCATGATTTAATTGAAGCTTATTTCTTTTGTATGGATTAACCAATTATCTTGATTCTAACATGGTCATTTTTTCACATATGAGCCTCTATTCAAGTGATTTAATCATTTCTTCAAAAATATTTATGCATGAAATAAATAAATATTATATTTTTTATATTTTTTTAAGGCTCTATGGTGATAAATTTTCTAGTTCAGATGAACCTGGGGGTAAACTATAATACCCTATTATTTTAGTTCATATTTCCTTAAAACAATAATATGATTAGTTCTGTTTACCACATGTAACACCAATATTAAATGATCCACAATTTAATATATGAATATTACTATATAAATATGACAATTATAACGAAGACATTGGATTAGAAAGAATAAATAGGAGTAACAACATAATAAAATATATGTATAATGTTTATAATTATTAAAATGAATAATAATTTAACCATTAATCATCAATTAGATAGACATGAATATAAAATCATATGAAGATTAAATGAATATTTTTCTTAAAACTATTTTTTTGTAGTCAATGTATTTTTATTAAATAAAATTATGTTAGTTAATATAGAATAATTATTTTAATGAAATATATATATAATATATTTAATAAAAATTCATCATCTAACTAATCATGTTTATTATATAACTAATGAATATAAATTCATTTTATAGGTCAAGGATATATTTTCTTCAAATATTGTTTTCATTTCATTTTGTCATGAATATTATGAAATTGTTTTGATACTATTCTAACATTAATCAGATGAAATCTAATTAATTGCTTTAATTATTATTCCAAAATAATCTCAGGATATTTCTTATTAATTTTCTTCCAAAATATTGATTTATTGCATCAATATTAATAATTATCAATTTTTATAAATGACCATTTTTTCATAAAATCTTATAATTTTAAAGCCTCATTAAATTTCAGGTTTAATTTAGTTTCACTTATTTTGAATTTTATTAAAAAAAACTTAATTCCTTTGGAATTAGTATTATACATGATTTTTGTATAAATTTATTTAATGCTCAAAATAAGTATTTTTCAAAAAATGTGTTTTTATTGAATTTCATGAACTTATATAAAAACTAGTTTCTAATAATTTAGGAATTAAAATTTCATTAAATGGATTCCATGTTTTTAATTTTGATATTAAAATTATCTAGTATGTTCAGTATAATTTTACGATGTTGTGAATAGTAACAATGATAAAAGTTGTTCACCACTCTATAGGGTAAAATGGGTCAAATGAGGTTAAAATATGGGAAAGGTATAACTATCAATCTAAAAATCAAATTTATTTCATTTGATGATTTCATTTTGACTATAGTAAATTTTATTTTGATATATGGAATTTTTTTTGAACTCTTCATTTATTATGATTGTTATATTTTTTTAATTAAAGGATAATTGAAAAATCCTCTCTCAATAATTTAATATCTATAATGTATCTTCAATTAGTTATACTAATGGTAATAAATGTATATTTTTATGAAAAATGGAATAAATTTATTTTATTAATTTATTTTAATTTTTTAACAAGGGTATAATAATTTTGATAGCTTACGTAATGGTAATACAACTCTTGTGCAAGCAGTTGAAAAGTCTAGAAAATGATTTTAACAATCATTAAAAGGTTTATTTTTTTAATGAATTATGATATTCCATTAATTTAATGGATTATTAAAAGTATATATGTTCTAATTAATATGTTTATATTACAATTAAATTGGAATATTGATTCCCTTAATGTCGATATATGTGAATAATCATGAAATTGAATTTAAATGATATTTTGTGTCTAAAATTATTTTTCTTTCTCCATATTATTTTATATAAATCATAAATTAAATCATGTAGATGGTATATTTTATGCCCTTTTCTCAATGCTTTATTTAATTTCTAATTTTAATTTTTAAAATTACTTTTATTTCCCTGATATATTTTAATATTTTAAATAATTGTTAAAGGTAAAAATGATGGTGAGGAGTTAAACAAATATATAATGTTAAAATAACCAAAAAACATATCTAAATTTTATTTCATGAATTAATTTAAATATTAACCTCTTTATAATTTAATCTATGAATCATTGGACCCATTATACAAAAGTTACTCATATATTATATGTTAATATATCATGAATTTATATGATTTACACCCCCATAACCTATAAAATGGAACATTCTTTCCTTGATTTATCACACCTCATTGTATATTTTGATAAATAAATATATAAATTAATAAATTTAAATTATTTATTCTTATTTCATATTGGTACCAATTTCACAAAAATACTATCATATAAGGCATAAGTTGTATGAAAAAAGAGGTTTTGAGAAGATGAGGTATAACTCTCGACAATGTGTTTTTAGGTTTATTTCCACTGCCATCTCCATTAAATATTTTATAACCATTATTATATGATACCAAAAATTTCATTTATATATTTAAGTATTATTATATTGATATAAATTCTTTTTTCATATCATTTTAAAATCATACATGGAATGAAAGCATCCTAAGTGATTACGTGTGGATTACCACCTCCATGATACGATGTGTTTCGATTTTTAGCCCCATATTAAAAGTATGGTTATTATGAAGTATTTAATGAATATATATGATATTTAATATATATTTATTATTTTCATGTATTTTATATTACAAACTATCACACTCCTTGATCATTTGACTATTGATAAAGAATGTCATGTGTTTTTTGGGATCACCACATCCACAAAGTGATGTTATTAATTTATCATGTATATATTTCATTGATGATGGTAAAATATTATTTTAATATATAAAAAATATAAATATAAAATAATTATTTTTTGGACATGATGGAACAATGACGCCTTTGACCCTAATAAACCAATTGAATTTGTTTTATGAATATTAACATAACATCTTTAAAATGGCTGACATGAAATTAATTGATATACTAACTACAAATGAAATGATATTAAATAAAATAAAATCGATAATGATAAGTTAATAAATATGAAAAATAGTCTTAATTAATTAAATAATTAATATAACATCATTTTATAGTTGTTAATGAACTTGTGTGGTGAGTCGAGATCATGGTTTGGGATTCATTTCGCCATTTTATATTTACAGAGACTCATGTCATGTTCCCCACATGTTTTTTATTTTATAGTTTATAAACATCCATATTGATTTATTTTGTAGGTTTCAATTGAAATTAATTTTTTTTTAATTTTCTATTAATTCTCTATCCTTCAATGGAAATTTTATTCAAAAGTTAACAAATTTTTAAGTTATTGTTCATTAGAACCATATTTTAAGGTATGGTATTTAAACACGTTTATCCTGTGTCATTATTTTCCAAATATTAAACAAAATGTTCATATTTTTGAATCAGATATTGATAATGTTAAATAAAAAAAATACTTTCAATTAATTTTTTTTAAAACATAAATATTTAACTTAAATTGTAACGGTCATTTTGACCTCTTACTAAAGTGAAAAGACAGATTTTTTAATAATGTATATGATTAATGAATTTTGTAGAATTCATTTATTTTTATTTTTATTAATATTTTGATCAATTTTTTCATGATTTCAAAAATATTAATTCATTTTTCATTATTTTCTATATTTTTTCATTTTAATTTGTTTTAAAAATAAATGGATAGTTTTCACTATTTTTATTTGAAAATGGGAAAAAAAATTTCTATGGGGTTAAATGTGGTTTTCAAAAGTTTCAGGATAAAAAGTGAAATGTTATAAATTTTTACTTTATTATTTGTGCTTGGAAATTTTAGATGATGATGGTGACCTCGATATATCTCTCTAACGAATTTATTAATGATTAGTATTCAAAGGTGAAAATGAGATAGATTAGCTAGTATGTTACTCAAATAAAATTCCCAATGAATTAGATCTATTAAAATCGGATAAACATGAATTAACATATGTTTTGTGTTTAATTCTTTAGGATACTTTTTTTTATTATTTCAGAATGGGTTTTATGGAAATATTTTTAATTTATATAAAAAGGAATGTTTATGAAAATTTAATGTTGGGAGTACTTTTTAAATTTCTTGATGAATTATCATATTCCTAATAAAACCATAAATTTCTTATTATAGTTTCTAATGTGTTTTAGGGTTTTTTTTGAAAATTATGGGTTTATAATGTGGTAATGTGTTCAACGTTTTTATGGGTTCTTTTGTTTTTATTAGACTAATGTGATTCTATTAGTTTAATATTATTTACCATAATTTTTTCTCTTCACATATTTTTACTTTTTATCATAATTAATATTGATGATTTGGAAATATTATGAATTATAATTTAATATAATATATTTTTTCCATGAAATAAGATAGTGTATCATGAATTAAACAAGATTTTGAACTTAAAAACCCATTTTTCTGTGGGAAAATGGAAACTATGTATTTTTTATCATTATATAATGTAATGGTTATCCTAATTATTTGGAACTATAATACTTAATGATTTTGGAAATGAAATATTTTTAAATCCATCTTTATAAACTCATAATTATGGGTTCTTAAAGGCAGAAGTTGTTATTGTTGGCAACATATAAAGGGTTGAGTTATATTTAATGGTTATTTTGTTATCTCTTGAGGATAATTTTATAGATTTGGATATCATTATGGGTTTAATAATTTATGGTATATAATAATCATAAAGAAATGAATACCGTTTTGAGGTTTTACTTTCAGTTATTTTAATGTAATCAGTTACATTTTAGGTTATTTTTTATTTATTTCTAATTGATAATTGTGGAACATATAACCCTTAAGTTTAACATCTAATTTTGAATGAGTTATATTTTTGATAAATTATATTATTTATTGGTATCTAATAATAATGTTATAAAATAAAATTCAAGGTAAATATGTTCTATGATGTTGAGGTAAATATGGCTGATTGGGGTAATGATTTATTAAAATCTAGGAAATAACGTTTTATCATTTAGATAACAATCCTATTAAAAATTGATTTTGTGACAATGAATTTAATGTTATTTAATATTATGTTCAAAATATTTTTTGAAACATTTTATTATTAAGGGAAACATAATTTGTTTAATCAATAATAAGTTACCTTTTGGAAGAATCCAATATTTTATAGGGATTTAAGTTAATTATTGAAAACACTGGTATATATTATATTATATATGACTAGGGAATGAAAACATTGGGTATGTGAATTTATTATTGATAAATTATTCTTAGATAGAAATATTAAATTTGTATAACGATGTGTGGTTTATTCATGACATTAATGGAAAATTATTTCCAACCATGATATAACCCTAGGATAAACTAAAATCTAAAATTTCTATATTTATGATAATATGTTAACCAATTTTTCCTTCCAAAAATAGTGTTGGGGTACATGGTGAATACGAACCAATTTTCACTTCATTTGACTTTAGTTTTTTCTCTTGAAAAGGAATCCACTCTATACATTATACCATAACTCTAGTTATCATTACTCTATGCTTGTCGGGATCTAATCAATCTATTGTAATCATTGGTAAAATTCCATACATCCCACAAACATTAATAAATCTCACACCACTAGTTCCCCTCTAGTAACTCCATGACAATCATTAGTGTCTACAATAATGATATCCTTATATTTACCATTCAAAATCGGTAAATACATCTAAAAAAATATTATATAAAATTAGGTGAAAATTTAACATTCCACTATAGATGGGGAGCTTTTCTATTAAGATATTATCTGGTGACTCCAATATAGGTGTAATTTCTTGAAGGATCCCTCATGTCACAAATTCATTCCATCTAGAATATTATGTTTTCTAATGCTCATAAATCAACCCCATAAAAAAATTCTTAGAAAAAAAATCACCAATCATGAAAGGATCGATGTCTACGTAAACAGATATTCTCCACCCTATGAAAGTTTCAATGTTCTCAGTTCGAATCTCCAACTCTAATATGGTCTCAAACCCCAACCACAATAGAGAATTATCAACATGGTTTCAAGGAAATCCTCATCTACTAACGACACTAAATTATATATTGGAAGCTCAAAAAACAACCCATGTCTAGAAAAGAATATTTTCTATTGGATGTAAAATTGATACCTAAAAAGTTGTTATTCCCCCATCGAACATTAATCATTCCCACCTCATAATATTATGAGGTATCTATCGTCAAACACATATAGTATAAATAGTCTAATGATAGTCTCATCTGACCTAGGGAAGAATACTATTCACAAAACATGAAATATATAAATTAAGTGAATGGGAAGAGAGAGAATCAAATAGCTGTGGGAGACCATTTCCCAAAAATGGCTATGGAAACCAAAAATACTCCCTCGCAATTTGGTGCTGATATTCTCAAAAATAGTCAAGGTATCATCAAAACCATTCCACTATACGCATGGTAGTTATCTATGTGTAGAACCCTATAATAAATAACACACACCCACTATAGTTAGATCATATCTAGATGGGATAACATAGGCTGGTAGATAAAGCTCATGACTCACCATTAAATGACCCATTTATCAATATAATTTTACCCAGTAATCAATGACATCAGGTTAGGGTTGACTAATAATTTATTCAGTGAAAAAAGAATGTATAAATTAGCTACCAAACCTATAATAATTCCATGTGTCTGTTATAAGAATACAAGTCCCACTTAACATCATTTCCTTATCTTACCAAACTAATCCTCTCAAGATTAATATAGCGAATCAAAATCCCTACGACAGACTCACTTAGTTGCCAGTCTTACATGACACGACCAATCAATGGCTCACTCAAGATACTGGGAAGATGAGAGTTCCCACTAGCCTATTTAAAATTATCCAATGGATGGTGACTAACACTAATAAGTCTTATCACAGATATGATCGTCCTTATATTATGAAAAACAAAAATAGTATCATATCTCCACTGAAAAGGGTACACAAAAAATGTAGGTATAATATATATATATATACAACTGATTGAATAAAATATAACTTATAAATGATATATCTATTAAGATTCACATATATAAATAGTGTGAATAACATAATTTAAAAAAGTGAAAAAGTACAATTCCAAAATCAAAATGAAACAGACAACCATCCAAGCTATGGAGACCCCATTTAAAAGATAGATAAGATCATAAATTTCCCTTACTATGACTAGATATGGTTACTGCTAAGCTCCACCTATTCCATATCCATCAATCTCTTTTGGTGTCATCTTCCGATATGCCATGAAAAATTTACAACGATATGGCCATATCTAAATTGTGCATCATCTACAGAGAAAAAAAAATTATAAAATTATGGCCCATACAAGAATGAGTACAAATATACTCATTATAACACCAAAAAAACATACAAGATTTACAAAAAACATTTTAGTTCAAATATATTGATACAAATGAATTTTAGGAAGGAATTAATGAAGAATAATGTTAATAATCTAAAACCCTATAATGTATTAGTGAGAAAAAGGATTCCAGATCATCACAAATCCATTTCATGAATGACACCTATCTTAATCTATCATAGGTGCTCATGATTATGAATATTCCAAGAAGCTCAATGTTGATACAGATCAATAACATCAAATACAAAAGGAAACCCTCATGGTGTTAATGAATCTCAAGTATCTCAGTAACTAAAATGCATATCCTTATTATATTTATTCCACCACAAAAATACCAAAAGGAGAACCCAATAATCCTTGAAGAATGATCATTTATTAAAATCTAAGGCACTATTAGAGGGTAATTGATAATCAATGGTATGTTTATTGGAGGAAATAATCCACTCGGTAAGGAATCTGTAATTAGATCATACTAAATGTATATCATGCATCACATGACTCTATTTAGTTGACATATCACAAGGAGATCTATGTCCCTACTTATAAAATAATCGAAGGGAAGACATATCTCATTTATAGACACCTCAGATATAGGAATTAAAATTTGAAATAAAGGATCACACCCATCTCCATATATGGGTACCTAATTCCATTTCTTGATTTCACATATTAGTTATAGGATCACACCCAAGTCCATAGTGTAGTACATGATTCTAAATAAACTCTCTCATGATATGGGATCACACACTCAAATTAAGGTAAAAGGATATCTAACCATTACTAGGGGAATGAATAGAGGATCATGAACTCAGGCCCTGGGGGTAATTGATTATATCTACACTCAATCTATCAATATATAATCATATAAATTATATAGAAACGGGGTACCTAACCCTGTCATAGAATAGATATGACTATACCATCATAGGATATATGTATTCATACTTATAAATTACAAAGTCAAAGTCTTTATATAATTGAAAGGAAAGAAATTTTTTTTTTGAAAAGTTAGTACGCAATATATCATGCTACTTCAGTAACCATGACTTGTAAGGCCATCCTATATAGGGTTCAAAAAAGAAAATTTTGTTCCATTCATAGTGGTCTACATGACTTGTAAGGATTGATTTTGAATTTAGTGTGTGTCTCACTTCTTGAATCATGTTTAACAAAGAATTTATTATTTTTATTCTAGGAGTACATAACATGTAGGATACCCCTTATCACTATGAGTGTAATTACTCTACCCATAGTTCTATTCATAAAAATACAAAAAATGTGTGGTACAGGGAATATAGAATTTTGAAATTTTACTCAGTCCATAAAACATAGTGACATATCTTCCAGAATACAATGTGTGTATTCATCTAAACTGGATTTCATGTAGCTAAAAAATTACAAATGGTTATCTTCTCCCACAATAAATTCTATTTACACTATCTCCATTTGTAATATATTATGAATACTTGAAAACTATGTTGACCAAGATCAATAATAGGTCAAATGCCATATTTTAGGCACGTTATCTAAAAAATATGGATCATTGTCATATCCTATGTCACTCAAGCATGCGTCAATATGAAATTTAGAGACCCAAGCATCACCTATAGTAATATACCTCATTTTATGATGTTTCGACATTCTATCAGTTATTATTCAATAATTAAACCACAAAATAATAATTTAACCGAGTTTAATCACAATTAAAACTGAAACTCTATATTCATAATATCAAGATAACAAATAAAAGATGATGTTGAATGTGATGAATGAAGAGAGAAATATATAAACCGTTAAACAAGTTACAATAATTATCATTCATGATCATTAATCATATACAGTCTTGGAAAATAAGATAATGATGAAACAATCAGAATCTATAAAAAATACTTATCACATACCCCAGAAAATCCATATATTGCAAAGGCTACACCCAAATCAATCAAAGATTTAATTTTGCAGAGTATTAATATATGATTGTAAAAATATCAATTACGTAGTATAAACTATTAATAATAAATCCCTATATATATATGGATCGATCAATTATATTTTACACAGCCATATTTTTATATATTACCATTTCACAACCTCATCATTTATGTCTACACATATTCAATCCAATTCTAGACAACATTATTGATGTCACTATTTTTCTTAGATGTCTCCAATATATGATCTCATTCCATAACTCTTTATATTTTATGTGGGTAACCCTATAAGATTCACCAATGAGATATATTTAAATATATTAAATAATATTTGTATAAAAAATAAATCAATAATCTAATTATAATCTACCCATGAATAAATCCTATCATAGGGCCCAATGGAATCAAAACATATACTATCCCTTTAGTTGATCATGTTCAGTTAACATGGTTTACTTATGACTTTTCCATTTCCCTGTGTTTTGAAAATCACAAACAATTTATCCTTAATAAAATAATCATTAAGGAAAGATAATTTTTCTTAAGATAAAGTGTTTGTGATTTTCAAAACATAGAGAAATGGAAAAGTCATAAAGAAATTGTATAGACTCAACAATATCCTTCTTTTAGGAATGCACAAACAACCTTTCAATAAAGAATATAAAGAATAAAAAAATTCTTTGTAACATTTAAAATAAACACTTATATCCCTTTACTTATGAATCATGGTGAATACTACTAACTCCCCCTAAGGTTTTAAAATCCCTAAGGATCATATTCTTGACATCCTTAGAGATATATTAGTTTTTATTACATAAGAAATTCTTCTTTAAGTATACTCCCCCTTACATAAACTTTCCCATACATAGGTAATTCTCTTCCTTTATACATAGAATTATTTTATATCATTATTTTTCCCCCATGGTGGTTTTCATAAATTAATAGAAGAAATCGAAAAAATAGTACCTGAAATATTATAACTATTCAGAAAAAACAACTAAAGGATTAAAAATCATTATAATTGGAATGAAATTTATTACTGGGGAAAAAAATTAAACAAAAGATAGGATTAATATTTATCTTTGAAGATCATGATAGATATCTCATGTATTTTTTATATTTTGTTTAGTTAATTGTATATATATATATCATGCCTACATTTTGTGTAACAATTTCAATATTAAAATGATTCTATTGTAGTTTTTCATAATATAAGTACTCTCATGTGTATAAAAGGACTTATTAGTGTTATTTACCATCTATTGGATTAATTTATGTAGGCTAATGAGTACCCTTGCCTTTCTAGTAGCCTGGGTGGGCCCCTAAAGGGTCTGGTCAAGTAATAATGGTATCGAAGTGTGTATGTCATATGAATATTCTTCAATATATTAATCATGCGATGATTGGTTTAATGACATTGGGAAATAATGTTACGTTTGAATTGTATTATTATAACATGCACATTAAACTAGTATAGGGTTGGTTACTGATTTATCCATTCTCTATTCTTCAAATAATCTCTTAGTTGACCCTAACCTGATGTCATTTATTACTGGGTAAAATAATGTTGATACATGCATCATATGATGGCTAGTCATGACCATTCTTTGTCATCCCACGTTATCCCATCTAGATATGATCTTACAATTTTGGGTGTGTGTTTTTGATTATCAGGTCATACACATAGATATATATATTGTGTATATTGGAATGGATTGGATGAGACTATTCCTATTGTAGATCATATAACAACAAAAATACGAGAGAGGATTCATGGTATCATTAGTAATTTTTGGGATATGTACTTCCCACTTATATTGCCTTCTCACTTTTCACATTTACATAATTTATAAATTTCTGGTAGTGTGAATTTTATTCCTTCTTGGGTGAGATGATACTATCATTCGACTATTTATACTGTATATGTTTAATCCCAAATGCCTCATAATATTATGAGGTGATAACGATAAATGGGTGATTGAGGAATAATAAGTTTTTAGGTATCACTTTCGCATCTGTTAGAAAATATTATTTTCTAGATATGGGTTGGTTTTTTGTGCTTCCAATAGGGAAGTAAGTGTCATTTATAGAATAATCATTCCATGAAATCATGGCATGAATGATGTATTATGGGTCGGGTTTGATCCCTTATCGTAGTTGGAGATTATAATTGATAACATTGAACCTTTCATAGGGTAGAAATACTATTTTATGTACATGCTGATCCTTTTCTAATTTTTCCTATCAATCTGATATATTCTAATATTTTTTCCTATATTAATTTCATTCTAATTATAATGAAAATTTTGTAATCCTATAGTATTTTGTTTTCTATAGTTGTAATCATTCAGGTACTATTTTTTTCATTCTCTCTATTCCTTTTTAAAATCAAAAAGGGGGAGAAAATAATGATCAAAAGAATACTCAGTATAAAAAAATGGAATTCTCTACGTTAGGGGGAGTTTATGTAATGGGGAGTATACTTAAAAAATAATTCATTATGCAAGAAAAAGTAAAATATCTATAAAGAAGTCAATAATATGACACTTAGGGATTTCAAAACCTAGGGGGAGTTAGTTGTATTGATCATGATTCATAAGTAAAGGGATATATGTTTTTATTATAAAGATTATAAATATAATTTTTACTCCTTATATTATTTTTCAAAAGTATGTTCATGGTTTCCAAAAAGGGGGAGATTATTTTATCAATATATATATAACCATCATGGATGTATTATGGTTTTTGATTATCTAACAGATTATCAGTTCCCTTTCAAAAGGATATATCTGTCACTACCACTAGTCTGGTTTCTAGGGTCTCATAACCAAACTCAAAATCCGATAAATATCATTTCATTTCATTACTAAAACAATAATTACATAAATATTATCTCTATATATCATTCTTAGGACAGATACATTTTAATACCACTGTGACATGGCCTTACCCGCTAGGTATCCTCTTTTACCAATAGTATATTGAGCCGAAAATTTCAATACACCCTTTAATAAACCAGGGATTATGGAATAGAACCTAGTAGGAATATCACACACCTGTGAGGCCTCAAACTTTTACAACATACAATAGTATCATATAACTATTTCACAAGATAAGAAAAAACACACTTAGGATATATATATATATATATTACCAATGAAACTGAAATAAAACATTAATGTGACATCTAATATAAATTAAATAGGTAACAAGTGGGAATAAACTAATGTAAAAAGAAAAACAAATACATGTCCAACCATCAATGAATGATGAAATCCTATAATAAAAAATAGGACCACAATATATGAAATTTTAAATCACAAGCTTCTCCTAATACCATCAACAAATAATACCAACAAGATCAACATGTGACACATACTCTAATGTTTCTAGGTGTCAAATTAAAACAAAATATTTCTACTCTACATCCACATGTCCCTCTTGTACCTATAATTTGACATCATAGAATATGTGTCGTATGACTCTTAAATTGGTGAGTATATACATACAGAATTGGATGCTATGAAAAACCAAACAAATAATGAAGTAATATAGTAGATCAATGCTCTTAGTCATAATAAGTATCTGGGATGAAGTATAAATGAATAATAATGGTATTATAAAAACTTCGAAGCCTAGGATAATAATAAGTGTCTTTTTAATTACATAATTAGTTCTTGAAAGTAACCATGTTTAGGAACTAAGAGAAGATATATTTTCTAAAAAACACCATGATGCATAATGTCGATATTTATTCACAATATCACATATAGAGGGAAAACCATTGGGTTCTATGGAATTTAAAATATCACAGAAGATAATACATCATAGTCTTATATAAGTCATGTCATATTGAGAATCCACGAAAGGGAACCCACTCAACCATGAAGCATTAAATACTACATAGGTGTCACATGATACTCATTGGTAAATAATAAAACATAATGCATTCAATAGAAGTCTCAATTAAATCCAATAAGTATTTCTACCATATATGTAGAAAAATAAATAAAAAGTTTAATATGACTTTATGAAGTCATAATATTGAAAATAGATCTACAAGACATATCAGGATACTAGTAAAGGAAATACACACCTTACTGAATGTTAGCATAGATAATATAATTCCAATATAAGATAGATGTTTGCACATTGGGCATTAGGGGTTACCTTAATCAATATATAGAGTTAAACTATAAGATAAAGGATTAATCCCTTCATATAGTGGGATAATATAGTCCATCTAGTCAATCCTATAGGAGGTGATTATATTCCCCAATGAATGTAAGATGGTAATGAACCCAACCTAAGGGAACTGATAGTGGAACATGACCCTAGACACATGGGAGGATAGTAAATCCAATATGAAATCTTCTCATAGACAGATAATTATTGAGAGTGAATATAATGGTGGGATACATATCCTTTTCTAGGGAGTGTATATATACTACCATTACATCATACCTAGATTCCTACTAATAAATTACATCTCAGAGGTCCCAGGACAAGAGAATAGAATTTACACCTCATTCTCGAGTGGGTTGCATGGAGTGTCACCCCAATTCAAACACTGGATCATGTCTTTCTATCCAACGTGTTAAGAAAAGAAATCCAATTTTAAGGTGTTTGGAATAATCAACATGAAATGTTACGTCAGTTTTTGACCTTAGCGTGTATCTCATTTTTTGAGTCTTGTTCAACTAGGGGTGAATCGGGTTTATCCATGGAATACATTACGTGTAGGGAACATTGAATCCAAATGCATATAATTATGAAACATGTAAATCTATCCATATAGTAATAAATTTCATGTGGGAATGACAATGCGTTTTTGGGACATTTTAAATAGTCTACAAACCCTAGAGCCACATCATATTGAATACCAAAAAAGTGCTCTTATGAACTACACATTGTGTTGTCAAAAAATATATACATTTTGTGATTTTCCCACAGTATTTTGTATCACAACAATTTTCAACACAAATATCACCAATATATCAAAAAACTATGGTGAAAAAAATAACAAAAATTATTTAGATTAATAGATTCTATCCAACTACATCAAAAAAATCGATCTCTATCATCTCTTATTTTTCTCATGCATGCCACACTCAATAATATACATTCATAAGCACATCCAACCATAATATTACTCATTTGAGGATTTTTCCACACACTGATATCTCTTATTCCTCAATAGAAACAAAAAATAATCATGGATTCTATTTTGATTATTATTTAAATTGGATTTTTATTTTTAGAATATCCAAACAAGAATTGTAATCTAATGATGAATGTAAAGAATGATGGGATAAATCCAGAACATCAGAAAAATGGATGAAAACTATAATCATGTTCCATTGATCATTTTCTATAGATATGTAAATTTTAATAATGTGAAACAATTTCAATTTCATATAATAATTAATATTATTTATTGAATCCAAGTAAACCCCATAAATTTATAGTTCCATGCCAAGGCTGCTCACATATTAATTTTTAGGATGATTAATTTGTGATTGAGATAATAAGAAATAAATGGTATATAACATAAATAAAAAATACAATCTTATACAAGGATTAATCATTCAAAAATATGTTTTATGTGGCATATATATAGTTATGTTCTTCATAGTTGTGAAACTTAATAATCGATGTCATCATTGATCTCATCCTAGACCATAAACAACAATAATTTTCATTATTTACCACTAATTTATCTACTATAGTATTTCTTAAAAATAATATTTAAAATTCAATCAACTAAACCTTTGAGAGTTTCCAATAAGATATATTTAATTTTAGGTAATTAAGACAAGAGAAAATTAAATAAGTTAATTTATTTTTTTAAATTTATTCTTTTTAAAAAACCAACGATTGTATTTCATCACAGTGTCCTATGAGATAAAAACATGTAACACCCCACGATTCCATGATATGTTTCCCTTTGAATAATACAGTATCTTGCGTTGTACACAAAATAGAGTTTTAACACACCACGACTAATCAAAATTATTGTTATTAATAGTAATAACAACTTTTTGAAATTTTATAAATTTTATTATTCAAACGGACTTCATTTTTGAATTTGTAATATCAGAATTAGCTTAGGGTGAATTTTTGGAACATTTATGAAAACTTTCGATTTTTGATGAATAGTGAAAAATACTAAATTTTCAGTAAAAACAAATTTTTTAATCATAATAGTTTATAGTGTTAAATTATACATTTTAGTGGTTTTAAAGTATAATTATATTTTATTTTTATCATTTAATATAATTTAGGTCATTTTATTTAATTTCACATTTAAACATGACATTAACAAGTGTCAATCTTTTGATAGTTATTATTTCTTAAAAACACGCTTTTATTTTGACAAAGGGAAATAATTTTAAATTAATTTCTGCTGATTCGTTGTTTTGAATTTGAAAAAATGGTTTCAATATATATAATTAGGAGTTACAAATTGTGTAAATAGGTACCTTTTATTTTTATACATTATGAATAATTACTTCGTTAAATATTTTATTTACTATGGTTAAAGCGTAAATCTGGTAAATAAGGGTAAAAAATAATATTATAATAATATTTAATTAACATAACATGTGTCATATTAAATTTATTTAATAAATTTCCCACCATGGGCATCCTTGGGTCGATTTTTGGATCCCATGGATCCACTTGAGAATTATAACAACACTTTATATTAATTAATTTAAAGTAATAACAAAAATGACATAAACATATATATTTTAGTAAAAAAAATTAAATGGGGTTATGTAATTTATCATTCCAACAATAAATACTCATTGAGAATATAAAAATCCTTCCTATATAATTTTATTTTATTTATAATTTTTTTACATTAAATAATTAAATTTATTTATGACACAATGGTGATGCAGTAATTACATTATCAATGAAAGAATCAAATAAATGGTACTATAAATATTAGAATAAATATAATTTCAAACTTTTCATGATATCATCAAATTTTATAAGTTAATATTACATGTTAGGGTTGGTTCAATGTATTTTCTTCGAAGTAATCTGGTTGTGATGACTTTCACAAGAACCCAATAATAAATAGTGTCAAAATTTACATAAAAGAGTTTTTAAAACAAATATTATATTGTTAAATTCTATAATAGTCCTAAAAATCTAAGGATCATCCAATTAACTTATATAATGATAGTTATATCATTAATGAACTACTCTAGGTTCTCTTGGAATTTAATTGTATGATTATTTACCAATTATTATAAAAATACTAGATTACATGGTAAAAGTTAAACAAATTAACTAAGAGTTTAATCTAAAAGATAAGGTTAATATGGTGATACGAACCTATCTAAAACCTATTGGCTGAAATATTTATGACAAATACCAACTTTATCCTCAAATAAATCATTTTTGAGCCATTATAACCCGAAAATTATTTTATTATAAAATAATATTTCAATATTTTTCTAAGGTGCCCCTCACCTCTCTTATAAAAGAGAACTTAACCTTATCTCATAATCACACCTCCAAACCCATTTGTCTCGGCCAAACCCCAACAAAATCTCCTCAAAATTTCTCTAAATTTATCCTAGAGGGATTATTTTGATTATAAATCCATCCCATATATCTCTTTTGATCATCTCAAAAGGAAACACCCGAAGAAGATGTACAAATTTCACCACCCTTTTTCATGTTCTTTTCTTCTTCCACTTCCACTTTCTTTGTTGTTTACATTCTAAAATAATATCTCCAATATATTATATATACGATGATGTTATTCTAAAAATGTTACATCTATATTCATTATTTTATCCATCATATGAATGACAAAGTCACCATACATGCGTACATATAACTTATCGTCTCCATATTGTGGTGTAGTTTGTTATTCAAACATTTCAATATTTGGATGGGTATAATAATGAGTGTAACTGATGTAAATAATAAATATAACATGTTAATGATTATTTATATATATTATACCATCCAATTACATACTTTTTCACAATCAATATTATTATATTGTTGCTCGTGCATACGTACGGATTACCGTCTCCAGGAACATGATTTGATTCATTTCCAATCGTAATCATTCAATAATAATATTCATTTTATGATTAAAAATAATGTGCAGGAACTTAATATCAATATTGATATGAATAAAATATATTCTATCCATAATAAAAATGGCTTTTGTAACTGATTATATAAAGGAAAACAGATCAGTTAACACCTGAAATGATGATACTACTTAAATATTATTAACAAATCAATATTAATGGATCATATATGATATAATATTTATATATATAGTTATTTTATAATTTAATAACAATGTTTTTACTATTATATATGAGTTTAACATACCATAAAATAAGGAAATGTACATGTTAAGGGTTAATTTCATAATCTCTTTATTATCTGAGGCCGTTTTTACATATGTTTCTACTAGGACCTCTTTACCATAAAAATCCATGTTTTATTAAAACTGAAATTAAAATAATTTTTACTATTTATGATAATATGGGTTAATTTAATATATACCCTTATTGGACCATGATTTTTTTGGAAAATAATCATTCCTTTGTTTTCCAAACAAGTTACATTATAACCATTTCGACAAAATTAAGGTTAGAAAGTCTTTTTTAAATTATATGGAAGGTGTGGATATTTTCCACCATTATATCATTGTCAAATCTTACAAAAAAATCTTATAAAAATGTTTTCAAAATAAATGTTTTTATATAATTAAATGACATTAAAATTATTTCAAAACAGAAAGATATATTTCTGTAAAAATGTTTTGATTTCATCTATGTCAACATTCTTTGATGGATTTTAACCTTATTTAAAGTTTATTAATTATGATATAAAACCTCCATATTGTATAGATGTTTTTTTGATATTTTTTTTTCTGTGGATGTGTTATTTTTACACCATTCATGGTTTATGGATAAAGTATTGACATTTAATATGCTAGTTTTAATATTAATGTTTATGTTATCTTTAAACCTTTTCATATGAGGAATGAATTGGACATAGTAAGTGACGAGTGGCACCTTCTATAACTCCACAATGCATCAGTAGGTCTCATGAGACAAACTAGTGTCTTGGCATAAGGCCTTGACAAAATATTATTTGTAATCATGGCATAAGTCCTTGAGTATGTGGTCATGAAGTCGGCATTATGCATTACATCATTATGAAATTACTTATTGATATTGAATGTGATTATTATACTAGTAGAATATCCATGTTTTTATGTGAATTCCATTATTTTATATAATATTTTACATATTAATATGTTTTTTATATTTAAAAGGCTTTGGTTTTAGTCTTATAGATTTCTTTAAATGTTTAATGTTATTTATGAATGTTTTTGCTATATTGTTATCCTTACTGATCATCTGATCTCACCCCTTTATATGTTTTATTTTTTCTAGGATGTAGAAAAGTATTTTATGGCTGAACGACAAGTATAGGATAAGTATATATGTGTGTTCAAAAGGGGACAAAATGTTGTTGATGTTTTTATTTCATGATGTAATGTTAAACTTATGAATGTAACATGTATTTCCAAGGCTACTAAACTGATGGATCTTTTGGGACATGATTACTTGTTTCATTCCAATTTTACCTAATAATGCACCGACTCTGGGTAACTGGGGTTGGGGTGTTATAGTTGGTATCATAGAATGTTTAGTACAAACCTTGAAAGCTAGTTTTCGAAAAACACTGATTAGATAACATGGCCCTAAGATTGACATTGAGGATTAGTATAGAAGAACTTCCTAGAATTTTCATAATGTATAGATTTTTTGAGTTTTCCAAGCAATACATCTCTGTCTGGATACTAGTAGTCAGATGTGGTTTTGGAACAGATGTACCAAGGGGTAAAACCCGAAAACAATTCTTTGAGCTAGACTCAAATGAGAACTGTTGCACGACAATGGGCCTTGCTGCACTCTTGGTTATTACAGTCCCAGTGGATATTTTTTTGGAGAATTATCATTTTATTTACAAACCATTATGAAAGGATTATGAGTACATACTTCCTCAAAGAAGACCATTTTATGATTATTGATTATATCCATAACCTATTCAATTTATGTTAACTGTTTTAAAAGTTTGGAATTATGTATTGTGATTCATATACGAATCAAGTGTATGCCATTGTTTAGAAATTCCACCTAGTTTAAGTGATGGAAACTATATCAAGCCACATAATCCATGTAGGGATTTACCTCCTACTCAAGATAATTATAGTGGATCTTGTGATAAAATTCGTGTTGATCAGCTTATCACCATGCTGGGACCACTCACTCAGGTTATGAATAATAACCTTACCAGTATGGAGGACCCTGATCCACAACGTGGTGGATCAATTTTAGACTAATCCATGAGGAAAAAACCACCAACATTTAATGGGAGTACAAATCCATTAGTTTATGAGCAATGGATAAGTTCCTTAGGGAAAATATTTCATTATTTGGGGAGTATAAAAAGGGAAAAAGTTGTTAAGGTAGATTATCACCTCACGAGAGATGCAGATCAATGGTGGTCGTTAATACAAAACAAAAAGGAATATGAATAAGTACCAAGAATGTAATGGAGGGAGTTTAAAGTGATTTTCATAGAAAAATACATTCCTCCAGAACATTGAGCAGATTTGGAAAGATAATTTCTTGAGTGTGAACAAAACTGGAGGATGAAAATGTTCCAAAGTATGAGGATAACATTACATGGTTTTCAAGGCATGCATCAGATTATATACATTAACCAAGGAGTAAGATTGATCAATTATTTTATAGGGTTAAATCCATTTCTCCGTCGAGCATTAGTCTCACAATCCTTCTCATCATATGAAGATATTTTCGCATGCACTATCAAGACAGAAAAGGAATTTTCTATGTCTTATGACTTCAAAGAAAAGAAAGAGAAGAAGAGATATCTGGAACACTTTGGAAATAGAAATAATGGGAATAAGGGAGATGTTATATATCCATCCTATGATAAATATGGGACAAAACACCATGGTAGTTTTTTGAAGGGAATGTGAGTCTGTTACAGGTGTGGTGAAAAAGGACACCAAACACATGATTGCAAGGTGAAGTAAAGGGTTGTCAATGTTGAATGCTATAATTTTAGATAAAAGGGTAATTATGTAAATAAATTTCCTATGAGACAAGGGAACATACCTCAAAAAGGCCAATGGAGCAAGGCTAAGCTTATGCGATCACTACAACTGAGGTTGAAGCTCTGAAAGATGTGGTGGCAGGTAATTTAATGGGTTCCTCAGGTTTAGCCAAAGATTTATTTGATTCTGGATCATCGCATTGTTTCATATGCTCACAGTTTGCTAAATAATTAGATATTTTAAATTTAATTTGACAAGGGAGTTTTCAATAATAACTCCTAAGGGAAGTATCATCGCAAACAAGCTTTTTGAATCAGTTCTCATTAGGGCATATAAATGTTCTTTATCTGCTGATCTCATCATCATAACCATTGATTGAATTTTATATAATCCCAAATATTGAAGGGATTTTGGACCATGATGCAAATATTTATTTTAAGTAGAACGAGGTTACAATTTTCGATGATGATAAGGACTACCTTATCTTTAGATCATAAATGTCACCACCTGATTCTTATCTAGAACCACCCCCATTAGATTTACTAAATCCAGTTATTGGGGTGGAAGAGAATGAAATAACTATGGGAGAGGAAAATAATGTTAAAATAGAGAACATAACTATTGTGCAAGAATATTTTGTTGTGTTTCTAGAGGATTTACCAGGACATCCGCTAGACAGAGAAATTGAGTTTTCCATTCGTTTAATTCTGGATTCAAGGACCATATCGAAGGAAAATTATAGAATGGCCACGGTGGAATTATTGTAACTGAAGAAACAACTAGAGTAATTTAGTAATAAGTGATTTATTCACCCTAGTGTTTCTCCATGGGGATCCCCTGTTATTTTTGTTATGATGAAATATGGATCCATGAGGTTGTTAATTGGCTACAGGGATATCATTTCTATAATAATAAAGAACAAGTATACCCTACCTAACATTGATGATTTATTCAACCAACATCATAGAGCACAATATTTTTTAAAGATTGAACTTTGATATGCATATAATCAGTTGTGTGTGAAGAAGGAAGACATTCCAGAAACAACATTTTGAACTAGGTACAGGCATTACAGGTTTACAGTAATGCATTTTTGATTGACTAATGCACCCTCTACCTTCATGAATCTAATGAATAGTGTTTTCAAGGAATATGTTGATGACATTGTATTGGTATTTGTTGAAGATATTTTGGTATACTCAAAAATCTATAAAGATCATGAAAATCACATCTTCATTATCTTAAAGACTCTTAGAAGAAATGAATTATATGGAAAATTTAGCAAGTGTGAATTCTGGATTCAGTAGATTTATTTTCATGGCTATATTATCTCTAATGATGGAATCTATGTTGGTCTTTCAAAGACCAAGGTAATCCAATAATGGCCAACACCGAGGAGTATAACAGAGGTACACAATTTTGTTGGTTTAGATGGTTATTATCAGAATTTTGTCAATAATTTTACTTGATTGGCTAACCCATTAACCAAGAACACTTGTAAAGGTGTTAAATTAGTTATGAATATAGAGTGTGAAAATGTTTTGAATAAATTAAGAGATTATTAGTTAATTCTCTTATCTTGACTCTACCATCGGGGAATGATGGGATTGTTATTTATAGTGATGCTTCAAAGGAAGGATTTGGTTTTGTCCTGATACAGAATGATAGAGTTATTTCGTATGCATCATGAAAAATAAAAATTCATGACAAAAACTATCTTACTCTTCATCTCAAGTTATATGTTTCAATATTTGTTATGAAGATATGGAGACACTATCTCTATGGTGAAAAATGTGAGAATCATACTGATCACTAGTGTTTGATGTATATATTCTCATAGAAATAACTCAACATGAGGTAAAGAAGATTTCCTGAACTACTCAATGATTATTATTTCCCTATACACTACCACATGGGGAAGTATAATAAGGTGGAAGATTCTTTGAGTAGAAAGGATCATGGGGTTTTGAACAAGATGGGAGTTAAAAGGGATCCAATTTTCTTGGATCTAGTAATGATGGATATAGGAATAACCATGGAAGGTGAAACATCATTTCCTTTTCAAATGTTATCCAAATAATCATTACTATAAAACATGAAGAGTTCTCATATTGATGATGAGAAGTTTCAAAAGAAGATTAAAGCTATGAATGAGGGGAGATTGAGTGACTTCATATATGAATATGAAATTTTGAAATTTGGGAAGAGACTTTGTGTTCCTAACATACATGATCTGAAAATGGAATTGTGGGATGATTCTCATAGCTCCAATTTCTCTATACACCCTAGGAGAACCAAGTTGTATATTTTTTTGAAAGAACATTTTCGATGGGACAACATGAAGAAGGATATTTTTGATTTTGTGTCAATACGTATGGGTGGTCAAAAAGTGAAAGATGGAAGGAAATATCTGGGAGGAGTCATGAAACCTCATCCCATACCTTAGTGGAAATGAGATAATATTACGACGTACTTTATCATGTGGCAACCAAATACTACTAGAAGGAATGATGCAATACGGTTCATTATTCATCGTCTTACCTAGTCAGCACATTTTTCTGCAATAAAAGAATATTTAACACTTGAAAACATGTCAAGACTATGTATTAATGAAGTTTTAAAACTTCAGGGAGTACCCCTAACGATTATTTCTAATCGCGATCCACTTTTTACATCATGATTATGGAAAATTCTTCAGAAATCCTAGGATACTGAACTTCATTGGAGAACTGCTTACCCCCCTCAAACTGATGGAAAATCAGAACGGACTATCGAAAACATAGAAGACATGTTGAGATCCTTCTCACATGACTTTCAAGGTTTGTGGGATCAATATTTACCTTCTATATAATTTTACTATAAAAATTAATTCCATTAAAGTATTCAAATGGAACCATGTGAAGCATTATATTGAAAGAGATGTCGCACACCAACTTGTTGGGATGATGTTGTCAAAAGAAAACTCATAGGCCTAGAAATTGTTTCGAAAACATTGGAAAAAGTGAGGAATATCCAAACCCACATCAAAGTAGCTCAATGCAGGAAAAAAATGCTATGCCGATAACCGAATAAAGGATTTATAATTTCAAGTAGGAGATCATGTTTTCTTGAAGGTATCTCCAGGGTAGGGTGTTATACATTTCAATAAGAAGGGTAAATCGAGTCCCATGTATATTGGACCATTCAAAATTCTATAAATAATTGGAGTTGTAGCTTATCGTTTTGTAATGCCTCCAAGTATCTCCAAAGATAATGATGTGTTAAACCTATAACTGTTGAGAAAAGACATGTCTGACCCAAATCATGTACTCACCTATGAGGAAATTGAACTGGAACCCAATCATTCTTATTGTGAAAAGCCTGTCAAAATTCATGATACTAGAGAACAAGTGCTAGAAACCAGGCGACTCGTTTGGAAAAAGTTGTATGGAGACACCATATGATAGAAGATGCAACGTGGGAACCCGAGGAACATATGATTAAAAACCACCTGAATCTTTTTATCCAATAATATTTTAGAAATTTCAAGTATGAAATTATTTTAATGTTGGAAGAATATAACACCCCAAGCTTCCACAGTATGTTTCTTTATGAATAATGAATTATTATGAGTTGTACGTAACATGGAGTTTTAACGCACCCCGACCAATCAAACTAGCTAGTATAAATAGTAATAACCATATTTTAAAATTTTATAAATTTTATTTTTTATAATGGACTTCATTATTTTAATTGGAATATCAAAATTTTCTTAGGGTGAATTTTTAGTACTTTTCTAAAAACATACAATTTTTGATGAATAGTGAAAAATAATAAATTTTAATTAAAAACAACTTTTTTAATCAAAATAATTTAGTGCTAGATTATAAATTTGAGTTGTTTTAAAGTATCACTGAATTATATTTTTTATCACTTAATATAACTTAGGTCATATTATGTAATTTTACATTTCAACTAGACATAAACAAGTGTCAATCTTTTAATAGTTATTATTTTATTAAAACATGTTTTTTTACTCAAGAATTAATTTTAAATTAATTTCTACCACTTATTTCTTTTGAATTTGGAAAAATGGATTCCATATTTGGAATCATGAGGTCCAAATTGTGTAATTAGGCACCTTATATTTTTAGATATTTTTAATAATTACTTCGGAAAATATTTTATTTACCATGGTTAAAGGGTAAATCTGGTAAATAAGGGTAAAAAAATAATATTATAATAATATATAACGACCCTAACATGTGTCATATTCCAAATTGTTGAAACATGTCCTCCCATGGTCATCCTTGGATCTATTTATGGACCCCATGGAGAAACATGAGAGTGATAATGACAGTTTATATTAATTAATTTAAAGTAAAGACAAAAATGACATAAATACATATCTTTTAGTAAAAAAATAAATGTGGTTACATAAGTTATATTTTAGACTATAAATACTCATTATAAAGATAAAATTATTTACCAATAATGATATTTTATTTATAATTTTTAGAAATTAAATAATTAAATACATTTTTGACACAATGGTGATGCAGTAATTACCTTATTAATGATATATTCAAATAAATGGTATTATAAATATTAAAATTTATATAATTTCAATGTTTTTATGACATATACTAATTTTCTAGGTGAATAGTACACGTTATTGTTGAATCAATGTATTTTTATTAAGTAATCAAGTTTTGATGACTCTCACAAAAATGAAATACCAAACAATGTCAAAATTGACATTAAAGTGTTTTTAAAACAAATATTATATTATTAAATTATATAACAGTGATAAAATCTATGGTTCTACCAAAGAACTTATATAATGATATTTATATCATTAATTAACCACTTGAGGTTCTTTTGGAATTTCATAGTATGTTTATTATCGAATTTTTATAATAACAAAAGAATACATTGAAAAAGTTAAACTCTTTAACTTGGAGATAAATCTAAAATATAAGGTTAATATGGGGACCCAAACCAGTATAAATTTTATTGGTAGAGTTTTTTTCGACCCATAAACACCATATCCTTGAAAAAAATCATTTTGGAGCCATTAGAAACAAAACTTTATTTTATTATAAAATAATATTTCAATCTTTTCAAAGGTTCCCCTCACTTATCTTTTAAAAGGGCACTTCCCCTTCTCTCAAAATCACACCTCCAAATCTGTTTGGCTCATCCAACCCATACCCAAATATCCTCAAAATTTCCTTAATTTAAACCTAGTGTCCTTAGTTTTATCAGAAATCCTACCTATGAAACCCTTTTGATCAACTCAAAAGAAAACTCCTGAAGAAGAGGAAATAATTTCATCACCCTTTTTCATGTTATTTTCTTCTTCCTCTTCCTATTTCATTGTTCCTTCCATTCCAAAATAATAAATCCAATATATTCTATATAATTTTATGATATTATAAAAATGGTACAACCATATTCATTATTTTATCCATCATATGAAGGACAAAGTCGCCATATGTGCGTACGTACGGCTTACCTCCTCAACATCGTGGTGTAGTTTGTTATTCAAACACATCATTATTTGGATGGGTATAATAATGAGTATAACTAATGTAAATAATAAATATAAAATTTTAATGATTATTTATGTATGATATACCATCTAATTACATATGATTTGACCATTAATATAATGATATTTTCACTCGTGCGTACATACAGATTACTGCCTCCAAGAATACGAGGAGATGCATTCTCCATCGTAATCAATCAAGAATAATTTTTATTTTATGATTACAAATAATGTTTAGGAACATTATATCATCCAGTATATGAATAAAATAAATCCTATTCATAACAAATATGGCATACGTAACCGATCATATAAAGGAAAAGAGATCAGTTAACACCCAAAATGATTATTCTACTGAAATATTATTAACAAAAAAATATTGGAGGATCATATATGATATAATATTTTTGTATATAGTTATTATATTATTTAATTACAATGTTTTATATATTATTAAAGAGGTTAAAATAACATCTACTAAGGTAATTTACAAGGTAAGGGTTAATTTCACAATATCTTTATTATCTGAAGTTGTTTTTACGTAAGTATCTATTGGGACCTCTTTATCATCCACATCCTTGATTTCATAAAAATATAATTCAAAACATTTTTACTATTTACTATAATGTGGGATAAAGTCATTCATACCCTTATTTGATGATATATGTTTTTAAAGGAAACATTCCGTCATTTTCGAAACAAGGTACATTATGACATTTTTGACAAAATAAAGGTAAGAATGTCTTTTTTAACTTATACTATGGCTATGACTATTTTCGGCCATTATATATTTTTTGAAGCTTCCCATAAATCCTTATAAAAAAATTCAAAATTAATTTTTTATTTAATAATTATATAATTTTTAATGGTTTCAAAATAGAAATAGATATTTATCATAAAAAAGTTTTGATTTCATCTATGTCAACATACTTTGATGAATTTTAAGATTGATTGATGTTGATTTATTATGATACAAAACGTCCATATGGTATTGAATGTTTTGTGAATGATTGACTATGTGTGGATTGTGGTTGAGTTATTTTTACACCATTCATGTTTTATGGATAATGTATTGACATTTTATATGCTAGTTTTAGTACGAATGATTATGTTATGCTTAAATATTTTCATATGAGGAATGCATTAGACTTAGTAAGTGATTGGTGGAGCCCGCTATAGCTCCCCGATGCACCTGTAGGGCTCATAATACAAACTAGTTTCTTTTCAAAATGTCTTGACAAAATCTAATTTGTATTCTTGGCATAAGGCCTTTACTATGTGGTTATGAAGACTGGCATTATGCATTCCGTCATTATGAAAGTGGCTACTGATATAGCCAATGATTATTAGGCTATTAAAATATATACGTGATTATGTAAATGGAATGTTTTGATTTTTTCTTTTCCATATTATTCTGAATTTAATGTTTAAAAGTATTTTGTTTTTGTTTTGTACATTTCATTAAATCCTTATGCTTATTTATTATATTTTCTACTATATTCTTATCCTTAATATGCATCTGAGCTCAGCCCTTTCTATGTTTTATTTTTTCCAGGATGTGAAGAATTATTTTATGGTCAACTTACAAGGATATGATAAGGATATAATTGTGTTAAAAAGGGTACAAAATGTTGTTGATGTCATTATTTTATGATGTAATGTAAAATTTATTAATGTATCTAGTACATTCAATGATATTAAACTGATCAGTATTTCAGGACATGATTCCTTGTATCATGCCAATATTATGTAATAATGCACCAAATCTGGGTAATTGGGGTCAGGAAGTTACAAATCTTATGTAATAGTAGAGATAGAATATATATTAAATATTAATTCATTTTATGATCTTTTAATGAAAAGACATTATTTATGAGATATAAGTATTTCCTACGAAATAATAAGGTGAAAAATAAAAAAAATCTATATTCTGGTTATATTATTTCTAATGATTTTTCACATTCACTTTTCCACACCAACTCAACATAGGAATAATCCCCACAAAACAGAACCAATTTAACCCCCATGATATTCTTATGTGGGAATCTATTTCATAAAATTTTCCATATTAAACCTAGGAATGTCATGTGACTTGTAAAATTTCAAAATAGTGCTATGTCCAAATAATGGAAAATTTAGGTAACTAAAAGGAATACTATTTATTATTATGAAATGTAAATGTTTTCATTATTAGGATTTTATATCATTATATAAAATAAAACCCAAAGGGAATAAGAAAATTGGTCTAGATAACCCATTAAGTATACTACATGGAGTGTCATACATAATAAATTTTGTATACTAGGTGATCATGTTTCATTTTTAAATTTCTCTATTACATGAGGTTATATAAGATAAATTTCAAGAGAGACATTATTCTTAGATAACTTTTTTAACTCAATATTTTTTCTAAAATAATCTTGGTTTGGTTGTGTATATTGATAATCTCATCATATATTCACTTGAATCACAATGGTATTTTTCCTATCGTATTATATGTAGGGTATTTAGACCCTTGAGTGATATAGAATGAATATGTGTATGGAAATTCCTTGATAAGATAAAAGTGATTTTCAGATCTATTAGATGAAGGGTATGTGATTTTATTATCCATATAGGTCTAGGACATGTGATGTTTTCATCTTCAAAGGTAGTTTATAATCGGAGAATCTTGAATGTATGTATAGTTATCTACAATTGAAAAAATCTATGATATGTGGTTAGATGATGTATAATTAAAAGTGATCATATGAAAAATAAGTCATTTATATGATATAGATGACGAGATAATAGAATCAAGTTACATGAATTTTATGGAAATCGTGATAGATTCATTTATAGGTTGAGTGGAACTGATATTTTTTTAGAGGCTTCTATTTTCTTATATTTGTGAATTTTGTAATTATTATTTATTTAAAACCCTATAATTTCTCAGGGGAATTTACATTATGGTTTAAATAATGGGGATTTTATTTTTTTTAAACTCATATGGTATCTCAAATAATGTTATAGTGTTCATTGATGAGTAGTTTTTGATGGACTTTTATAAGGTGTTACGTATGATAATATATCCTGTAAAGGTGATGATATCTTTCCAAAATTGTTTCACAATTATCATAAAGAATTTTTGGTATTTGGTTTCACAATTTATTGTATGTGATATAGTAAATGGTGAAGTGGTATGGATTCTATTAATAATCATGTCATGTTATATATTGGGAAAGATAATTCTTAAATGTTAAATAAATATATGATATTTCATGCCTATTTCAAAACATTTGATATAGGGAAGTCATATTTTATGACATCATTATAGGGATATATTGGGAAAAGATAAATGATATTATATCAAAATAATTTAATCTCAAACATAATGTTTGATTTGGATATGTCATAATATTTTCTCTTATGTTATTATTATGTTATTATTAAAAAAGAAACATGTTAGTGATAAATGTAATATAAATGTTATGTATGAAATTTAGTATCACATCCACAATAGACTATAATTATTTTGTTAAATAATGAAATATATGATTGATTTGAAAATTTATTTATATGATTAATTCATGTTGAACCATTGATTGTAATCTTTGTAAATGAAATTTTATTTCCACGTATGTTATATAATGTTTGAGTAAATTCATCGTAGGATTGTAAAGCATCCTTGATGCCTATATGAATAGATAGAATCCTTTATAATGGGTTTCCATCCATTATTAGGTTCTCTTATACTCAATTATCACAAATAAATCTTCATCATTATCCCTTTTAAAACAGTAAATTCTATTAGATTATTATTTTTAGGATAATCCAAACAAAACTAATGTTATTTATGTAATCCCACGTAAACCATTAAAGAATGATTTATTCGGATGTATTCCATGAATGTTTATCAAATGTGTTGTTGATGAATATAATATCAACTATATTCTGTGAAAGATATGCATGTTCTAAAATTTATATTATACATGGATTTAGTTTCAAAGCATGAAAAATGTAGATTTGGGTTTTATTTTTACTTTTACATCCCTAATAAGTTTTATTATACCATTAGTATCCCATTACATAGAACCTAATTTCATTTGGTTATGTAAATATTATGGGTTTTCCAAATTTCATTTGTCAGTTAACCTATCTTGTCTTGTTTTATTAGAAATGAAAATCTTATGGTTTATAAAATAGAAGATATGTTGTTCTTATAGTGTTACCATCAAGAAGATAAATATCATTATTGCATGGTTTTACTGTCTGCAATCTATTTAGGTATATATTAAATTTTCCTAAGATATATTTAGGTGTCATGAATGTATGGCTCACTTAGAGAATTTTTTATTATCGTGTGACTAATTCATTATAGGTTTTATATACTATTATGAGTAAGCTATTTTATGTTTTTATCTTAAAATTTTATGAATTTCATGATCCATTTTTTTTGTGTGAGTTTAATTTATTTTTAATGGTTATCATTGGTTTTTATTTATTTTAAAATAAATAGAAATACTTCATTAATGTCCATATGTGGAAATTATTATAGAATAAACAACATTGATGTTTGGTTGTAGTATCCAATCCTTTTAATGATGATGATATATCTTGGGTGATTAAATGAAGAAGGGAAAAAGTTACCAAAATAGTTAACTTGGAAGAATATAAATTTTATTATTGATTTTGGAAGAGGATTCGATTAATAATTAATCGAATGTATAATAATATATAAATACTTTTATCTACTTATGGATATTGTTTTTCTAAAATGTATGAAAAAATTTATTAATTATTAGCGAATGATCATTATAATAAACACTAAAATGTTTCCGTAATATGTTTTATGAAATAAAGTTCTAAATTGATATTAATAGGTCAAAAAATATATAATAATTAATGGAGGAAATTTATGCTAGGTATATAACGTTTGAGTTGACTAATGTGTTGATTTATCACATTCTATAGGAAAACATATTTATCAAATAATGTATATATGGATATAAAACTAATATGAATGGATTGATTCAATGATAGAACATATAAAATTGAAATTTTAAACAATTGAATTCACAGTTACATTCAATATATATCTCTAGATAGTTAACATATATTTCCTAGTGATGTGTTCTCTATTTATTAAACATCACAATAATGGGTGGATGTGATTTTATGATGGTGTTTAGTAAAATATTAAAGTCTATGTAAAAGAGATGTAAATCCGGAAATGAATTGATGTTCATTATTCTTTCAAACATAATTAGTATTTGAAGGAATCCAAAATCCTTGATTGATATGTATTGTTGAATATTTTTATGAATTTGTAGTTAATGGAAGGAAGTATTAATTATTTCATATTAACGTGTCAAGCCATTAGATAGAATCTATAATATAGATTCTTTCACATAATCCAAAAGTGGCTTCCATGAAAATTAATCAGATACAGAAAAACTCTAAAGATTATAAAACTAAGAAGTTTATGATTTATGTTATAAAAGAGAATATTGACTGTAAATTCATTGGACAAGTGTTTTTTCAATGAATTCATCATAAAATAATTATTGTTTAAATTGAACATAATATTTTCAAATGATTTCATGAAAGTTTCTAATAATTTATTAAGAAAAGTGTTTAAAAATGAATCATATTCAAGAATATATTTTTTTCTTGAGATTGATGATTTTGAGATAAAGTAGGTAGATGTATCTAAGAAATGTAATCAAATAGATTATTATGAAGACATCAGGTAGTGTATTAAAAAGACATTGAACTTTGTTTTTCAAATTCATTAGATATAAGGAGAAGAAAAAATATATAGGGTTCTTTTTGTGGATGAAAATTGGAAATGATCTGGTAACCCATTAGATAGAAAAGGAGACATATTTCTATTTTTTAGAAATAATTTTGAACTAAGATTGACTAGATTTGAGATAAAAAGAAGATTGAGGATAAGGAATTCCAAATTCTGTGTTATGGGATGGTAGATTTATTATGAAGAATAATTCCTTAAAGAAGTTACATTGATGATGAATAAGATATAAGATTCTCATGATGGTTTTATATATCTAAATTTAATGAAGAAATGATAACATTAAGTTATTATATGGGAAGATAGAGAGTATATAAGAAAGAGTGTTACTGAACAGAAGAAGTTATTCTAAAATAATAATAGATGAAGAGTTTAATGAACATTACAAATTTAATTTTAAATCCATTAAATGTCTTGATGATGAGCTTTAAATTCATTATTTCAATAATCACAATGTAATAATTATGATGACAACTTATATTTCATAAGGATTTATGCAGAAAATTGACTTTGGTATTTGAAGAAATTTTCTAATTTTTATTATGAACTCATATATTTTAGGAAGATTGAAAGTAGATAAACATTGAAATAATTTAGTGTGATATTAAAATTTTGATTTAATAAGTAATTTTTTTTCACATCTCCCCCAATTATATTGGAGAATCTACTTCTATATAATGTGAGGATATAAACTGATAATTTTTTTTTGATGTTATGAATGATGATGTTGTTTTGTGTACTTTCGAAGAAGTAAAGTGTTGTAAGGAATCAAAAACCATGTATCATGATAGATATTCCCATTTGGTTTAAAGAATCAGACCAATATATACTAGAAGGTGTATGGGGTATCATAGGTATTGGAATCCTTTGATGAAGCAAGATATTTATGGATTAGGGATAAAAGGTATTGGGAGAAAAATAGGAATCAAAAAAAATTTCTAGGTGAAAATAATTTAAGTAATTAGAAATAGATGAAATGGTTCCAAAAAAACATCATTAAATGGGTATTTTGAGGTCAAAATTATCCAATGAAGAAGAGAAACTAAAAAAATAGTGTTATAGATGGTAGTATAGAATAATGAAAGAATATGTTTTTATTTGTTTCTATGAAGAAGAATATTATCTTGTAAGGTGTTGTGCAAGTAAGTGAAGAGGAATAAAAAAGGATCAGTTTCAAATCCAATTGAATTACCATCTGGTAGAATAATTTCATGGTTTAACACCCCAATATTTTACATAGAAATCAATATTTGATATCATATACAACACACAACATTGAGATAAAAAAACTATAAAATATTACTTTTTAAATGTTTTAAATTTAACATAGAAATTAAATTTGAATGTATGAATAATATCTATAACATTATGAAATATATTTAAATATTCCTAAAAATAATAATATATTGATTAATTTTTATAAAAAATTACTCCATTTTTCACTATAGATATTTTATGCTTCAAAAAATGATTTTTTTGATGTTTTTGAGAGAAACTAATGTAATTATTCTCAGTAAATTGTAAATATTTCACATGATAGAAAGTATATAATTTTCATAAGAGCCGTATCAAAATAATCATTGGCAAAAATATAGATAATTGTTTTGAAATGAATTAATTTTCAATGATCAGTGAAAACACCTATTTTTTGTAAAATTATAATTTGAATTAAACATTAATTATTATGATTCACTTACTTTTATATTAATTAATATAAAAATCCTTCATTAATAAATAATATAACAAAGTACATAGAAATACTTTTTATACTTTATAATTGGAAAAATATCATTTTATAATATAAAAATTTATTTTTATGATGACAGTTATCATTGTGTTTTACACATTTATATTACAAAGTAATTTATTCAAATTTTCATAATTTATATTGATTAAATTCTATTGATATATGTATTTAGTGAATCAAATTTTTCTTTGTATACATTTTTTATTTTGTTTATGAAATTAATTTTTTTGTCAATAGTTAGAAAATGATTTTTTTTGTGAAATACTCTATGTTATATGATATTACTGAGAAATTATTGTGATATAAAAATTTATTAGAATTTTGGAAACAATAATTTCATATAATATACCATAAAAATCATTTTCGAATAATTCAAAATATATCAATTAAAAAGTATTTCATGATAAATATGGAAATTATTTTCATTGTCGACACATTGTTAGTGCTACATTGCGAAAATCACAATTGGTGTCCAATTTATAAAAATATATAATTAATAAGAATTTTAACAATATTTTATTAAATTTTTCTAAATTTTTTTATTAATATTTTCAAATTCTTGAGTTATATAAGAATATTCTTATCCAAATTCTTGTGTAAAGTGGCATAGGGCTACAATATTCAAACAAATTAAATAAGTATTCATGGCATATTTGTAAGAAAATATACATTTTTCACTAATATAAAACATTTAATTGAAAATAATTTATTTATTTTTTATGGTAATTTATTTTTTACTTTTTTGAATGAAATAATTACCTTAAATTATTACATAATGCTAACATACTACATGGGTAAGAAGTAGAAAAATAATGTGAGTGATTTTAAACAATGTAGAAGTAATTTTTTCTTGAGTTACGGTGTAACATAAATTATTTAAATAATTATAAAATATAAGGGTTATTTTAAGGATTTATATTCTAAATTCAAAATTTTCATATTGTTTTCAAATTCAAATTATAAGAGTAGTGTAAAATTATCATTAATAATATTTTATTAAACTAATTTAAATTAAAAAACATGAACGAAGAAATTTAAAAATATATATGGTCTATAAGTTCATCCTTTGAAAATTTATTAGCCAATTCTCACCCTATATGTAAAATTTTAACCCTTTAATATTGAAAAATACATTTTTGTTGTTAAGCTTATAATTGGTTAACCTAGATGTAAATCCAAAATATTCAATTTAAAATTATATAAAAACCTACAATAATTTGATTAAATTATTATATTAATATGTAATCCACCATATCTTCAATACTTATAATTTTGAAACAAATTTACATGTGTTAACACATATTACATTATAATATTTTATGAGTTTCCAAAAAAGACAATAATGATAAATTATACTAAATAATATTTTATTATATTATTTAAGATTAAAATATAATATTCATTTATATATGGTTAAAATATCATCTATGTTTGATTTATGGGTATATTTTACATTTATAATAACATTATTATCTCCATTAGTGTAAAAAATTGATATCAAGGTAATTAAAAAAGGTTAAAAGGGGGTAAAACCAAAATATATGTTTAAAAACATCATATAAGTACGTTAAATTTTATTGAACAGGATCATATAAACACATATTTATCCTACAATAATGTTATATCAATTTGGATCCATTTTCGATAAATGTTTATGGATATTAACATAATATTTTACATAATTACAATAGTACCCCTCCCATCACTTATAAAATGAAACCCCCTCTCCACTCCTCAACAAACATCAAGATCTATTTTTTATAAAATAAATTCTCGAATTACTTCTATAAAACACTAAACACATTATGTAGTTATTATTTTTTGTAGAAAACCAACATTACAGGGTTAAATTTTTATAGAAAATGAAGTTTTATAAAGAAGTGATATGGATTTCGACCAAATGTTTTTGTTTTATTTATTTTTATGAATCTTTAAAATATTATTCAAACATTTTTTAATTATAAAACTGGTATATTCCATATAATTATTATTTTTTGTTAATGGAATAACTAAAATCTATATTCTATTCTATGACATGGTAAATGAAATTGCGGTTCATGTGTATGACATACTACCACCTCTCACAGCTGGTTATAATGACCGATTTAATGTATATATATGATATTCATCACATAATTATCATTCTATAATGGTAATATATAATTAGTTTTCTAACATTTCCATCCATTGAAAAATTAAAATATTATTCATATGTACGTTTGGATTACCACCTACATGAAGTAATTTGATTCTTTTTTTGTAACAACATCATGTGCATGATATTTATATATATATCTATGGGTGTGTGTATTTAAAGGAAGGATATTATATTTTTGATATAATGATATATCAATAAAATAAAATTCAACGAACCTTATTTATATCATGTTCAATGAAAAATGGAATGTTTCTCAAGCGTATATAAGAACTACAATCTCTATTATTGTAACGTGGTACATTTTTCATACCCATTTTACATTGTAGGTTTTTGAAGTATAATTATTATATAGATAGGATAAGTGTTTCATGATTATAATTCTAGATATTATTGAATAATGACCTCTTTGGCTATAGTCAACCTACTGAAGACATTTGGGACATCTGGTCTAAATACCTCCTAAATGTCCGATGAGAATTTAAATTATTATGTACATAAATATTAGATGGTAATAAATAAAATAAAATGTATAAATACATTAATAAGTTAATTATTATTGTAAATAATTAAATTATTTTTATTACTCACAGTGATAAATAATATATAAAGGCTATATTTTGGGGGAAAATGAAACGTTGCATTAGAAATCACATTTTAAATGTATTAAATATTTATTTTATAAATAATTTTTCTTCCATGTCATAATTCTTAAATACTATTTAATGAATAGGTATATATGGATAAAAATAAATTACAATAGAATTGTTTTCACCTTTTACTTTTAGTAATATGTTTTCAATTGAATCATTTTATTTATATTATGAAGAACATCTTTATTTTAATTAAGAATAGGAAAAAATGAATGTTCTATATTCACATATAAGAAATCAATATATTTTTCTGATCATATTATGTTTTTTTAAAAGGAATATTAATTTAAATGTTAAAAAGGTTATTTTCAAATAAAATTGTTTTCATGATATTTTTTTATTTTCTTTAATGAGGGGTTTTTTCAAGTGAAAATGGTATTTACCTAAAGAATATTTTCAATGATATTGTTATGGAATTTATATTAATAAAAATTTAAAACCAATATTTTTACATATGTTCTACTATTTTATGTTATAGTGATACCATTTCAATTCTTTCTCAGGTTTTATTATGATTGTTCCATAGAAATTTTCTGGGAACCCCATTCCATTCCATGGGTTGATCAAGGCATGATTGGAATAATTGTTTTTTTAAATTATATAATGAAATAAATTCTATATATACTTAATAAATTTAAATGCTCGTGATAATTGTTTTTAATGAATGTTGTTTTTTTTATAATCCATTGAAGAGTGGTTATATTATAAACAATTAAAGATTGATTCTGTTATAAACCATGTATAGGTGGTTAAATTATAAAAAAATGTTTTGTGATTACATTATAAAACAAGGAAGAATTGGTATATTTTATCCCTCCAATGCATTTATTAATGATTATGTTATTTGGATAATTATATTGGAAGGTTATTTTACCAGTTATTGATTTTTTTAGGGTTTATAAAAGGGTTCAATGAAGATTATTTTTCTTAGAACCTATAATTATTTTATATTCATTAAAAATACTTTTCCATAAATCATTTTAATTCAAAATTAATAATAATCATTTATTTTTGAGAGGAATGATTATTCCCTTTTACAGAAAAATGGTACGTTCCTAAGAAAAATGTTTTTCAATGGTTCTAATGTTTTCTTAAAAACCTTCATGGTTTTTATTTTCTACTTATCTTTTCTTATAATGTGTTTTAGGAAAAAAATTCTAAATAATGATGATTTCATGTGTAATTAAATGAATATTTTTGTTTAATGTTTTTAACGTTAAATGGAAAACACTATCTTATAATCATATGGTTTTAAAATTGACAAACATTTTTATTTATTATTTTTATGTCCTTTATAAATATTTTATCCCATCCCATGTATTATATTTTTCTATAGGATTTATGGTTGAGTAGAAAAAATGATGAAAATTAAATATGGGAAATGAACGGCGGGTTTTAGTGGTGATATTTATCACTTAAATACATGGGTATGGATATATAATTCTTTTTCCTAAATTTCTAAAAACCTATTTCAAAAGAATCCTTTGGTATGTAACTGATCCATATTTTATTTTGCTGTTGTTATTTTTTATATGGTTTAAACATGGTAATTTTTAATAGTATCAAATTTAGAAATTTAAATTTCATTTTTTTCCAACAAACTTATGAGTACATGTATGGGGATGTTATATTTGGTATCAAAAAATGTTATGTATAACTAAGTAAATTAGTAGTTTTCATGTGAGGTTTACTTAAGTGTTATGTAAACCATCATTGGTTTACAATTTAAAGTATTAACATTATTTGAAAGGGATAGGATCCCCCTTTTAGGTTTTAAGTGATGGATGTTTGAGAAGATTAATAGTAGTTGTAAAGAAAATCATGGTAATATAACCCTTTGGTTAGTATGGGCTTATTTTAAAATTTTATTTGAAAAATAATTCATTATCATTTTTTGGACATGAATATAAATTTATTGGTAACCTTTATAGTTTATATTGTCTTTAATTTATATGTAATTATGTTTAATTACAATAAGGGAAAATATGATATAGCTAACTACGGGATTGATAGGTGATTTGGTGGCTACGTTCCTTATTCTATTTAAGAAGAACTTAAATATTGTGGTGAATTATATAATTAAGTAAAATAGTGATAAATTTGGATAAGATGTTTTTTATAAAAAATGTTTATTAATATTTTGGAATCAAAAATGATTTTATTGTAAATTTTTTTCAGAAATTATTAATATATTTTTCAAAATATATGACCAATCCATATACAGTTTTTAAACGATACTTTAATAATGATTGATATTATTTGGATATAAATGATAATATTATCTTAGAAGAATATATGATAAAAACATTATAATATTTGTATTTCAATATTAGTCAGGAATATTCTATATAATATTATGGATAGTATATATAGAATTATTAATATGAACATTGGGTACTACTATTGAATTTTAGAGATTAATTAATTATGTTGTCATAATAAGGTTTATTCATTATAGATATTTTATTACATATTACTATAATTATTTATTGGTAAATTTAAAAAAAATGAAAAACCGCTTTTCGGCCTTTTATATAAATCATCGTAAATTGAAGTTGAATTAGTAATTCATGACTAAAAATTTCATATAGATTACTCATTGTTTGTTGTAAAAGATGAGATTGTGGTGGAAATTTATTAATTGATGAAATTATAGTTTTCAACAATGTTTATTTATTTATTTACATGGTCTAGATGGTAACAGAATTACTCCTCATGAGGAAAATGATCATTAAAAAATGAAATTCTATTACCTTCATTTCCGAAGAGAAAAAGTAATTTTTCACACCTTAATGAATTATTGTTTTTTGGTCACTAAATTTCTTTTCATCATTCAATTCTTTGGGGTATGTTTTCTCTATCACTCTTCCAATTTATTTGGATATTAGTTTTTCACTCTATATCCATATTTTATTTTCCCACTATAGATTTCCTATTTGTAAGCTTAGTTATTTTTTATTCCATTTAACCGTCATATTTTCCATTACCACTTTTCAAGAGGATTTTTTATTATCCTTTATTATGATGTATAATTATTAAAAAGGTATTTTCAAATTTAAAAGCATTAAATATTAAGATAAATTTAAAATTACATGGAAAACTTTAGTAAATGTTGAGAGAGTGTAGCATCCTGGTATTTTAATAAAAATTTATTTTCATTTTTTTATACAACACACAAAACTAAGCATAAAAACCCATTAAATATTAATATTTAAATGTTTTAATTAAAATATAGACATTATAATTATAGGTATAAATAATATTAACTTTATTATGAAATTTAAATAATGATTCTTCTCAATAATAAAATATTGATTAATTTTTTAAAAATAATGACTCTATCTTTTAGTAATGTCATTATATGCTTCAAAAAATTATTTTATTAAAAGAAAATTTAACTATTTTGAGAAAATAATATAATTAAAATTTAAATATTTATTAAATTTTATTTTAAATAATATTTTCCTTATGTAATATATTATATAAATATAACATTAGAGTGAAAATATAGAATTTATTTGAAAAGATGGATTTTCTAGTGAATAGTAAAAAATGCCGCTTTTTGTAAAATTTTCATTTATTTTCATTAAGAATTATAATTATATTTTAATATGATATTAAATAAATAAATTACTCCATTATATATAAATAATCTATTTAATTAACTAGTAATCAACATTATACAAGATTTTTAAACTAAGTAAATTTTTGGGGCAAAAAACATTTTTTTAAAAAATTGCATTCATCGAATATTATGAATTTATATTAAAAAAAAAGCAGTATAATATAGTAATATAAATTTAATAAATGGACGTTATTTTTTTATTTATCAATTAAAAATTTTCTTAGTTTTAATTTTTTAATTTTTTTCAAGATTGAATGTTTTTTTGAATAGAAAAAATATAGTTTTTATGAAATATTATATCATTTATGATAACTCCATGAAATAAATATGAAATTAAAATTTATTGAACTTATGGAATAAATAATTTATGATAATATTCAATTAATATTTTATTAAAATAATTGAAATAATATAAATTTTAATTTAAATCATGATAAATATGAAAATCATTTTCAGTACTGACACAATGCTTATACAAAACCGGAAATGTCAAATTGGGAATCCAATTGATAACAATGGGGAAGGAAAAAGTACTTACATGAATTTTTGAGTCAATTTTATGTAAAAAAAATTTTTAGTTATGAATTATATTTTCTTAGTTATATAAGAAGAATCGTTTCCAAATGTTGGTGCATTGGTTCCATAAGGCTAGAAATTCCAAAAAAAATATCCATAAAGTTTTCCACACATATATTTTATTAGATAATAATATTGAAAAAATAAAAACGTTTATATTTAACTTAATTAAATTATTTTTATTATGTTAATAAATTTTTATTTTTATAATTGAAATAATTACCATGAATGATTACGAAACACCGACGCAGTGCTTATAAAATTTGTAGAAATATCAAGTATATGATTTTTAAAAATATATAATTAATTTTTTTGGAAAACTACTTATATCCAAAAAATCATTAAATATAAAATAGTTGGATTATATCGATGTTTTATATTTTAATTAATTTATTATCATTTTTAAAATTCAAACTAACTGAATAATGTAAAAAATATACTAAAAATATTTTAAGTTAAATAATATTTTATTAAATTATTAAAAAATACAAAATATAATTTACACATTAAAATTATGATTATAAATGGTCCAAAAAATCATTAAATTTTAATTTATCATCTAATTTTTAACATATATGTAAAATTATAACCCTTTAATTTTCAGAAAGTCATTTTCATTGTTATAGTTAAAATTTGTTAATAAAGGGCTTAATCGAAATGATAATTTTTAAATTGATACTAAAAAATGTAAAAATTTTACTAGGTGATTATTTTAAGACCAAATACTCTTTATATATTAATAAATGTCATTTTAGAACAATTTTATGTGAGTTAGACACATATTATATTAAAATATTTCATGTATTTCCAAAAATTACAATAGATAAATTTTAAATTTAAATAGTTTTTGTAAAAATATTTTTCAATTGATAAACTGTTATATATTCATTAATTGGATTTCTATATGCTTTAAAATATTAACCATGGTACATTTATGTTTAATTTCCCCTTTTATAATTTCACTTATAAAACATTAGTTGTAAAACCCATTGATATCACATATTATTTTCAAAAGGGTTAATGGGTGTAAAAATAAAAATATGTGGGTGAAAACATTAGGATCCAAAGAGTTTACAATGGAATAAAAAGGGGGGGATAATTTTTGTTTTAAAAATATAAACAAAAAACAAAAATCCAATTATGTAAAAAAAATATTAGACACAAATATCATTTGATAATGATAGTAACAACATCGAAATCATAAAAAATCTGATTATATTAGAACATTTTATTGGTATCATAGTAACACTGATAATATGTATTATTTAGAATGATAATTTATAAGAATAAATTTATAATAAATACATGGAAAAATATTAAATCTTGATAATATATACAAGTCTTGAAATAGTCAGAATGACTTACCAGCATATAAAAGAAATTACACTTTACCCTTAAGATTTAAGGTAGTCAGATTCCCAGAATAAAAGTTTCCAATGTTTTATACCTCGCATAAAAGAATGTATTTCCTTACATGGATATCCTCTATATGATTATTGGTATGACTCAATCATCCAATACCATTAAATCCCTTGATACAATTTTTTTTTGTCTTCCTAGCCCTGGAAGACCTCGATCTGATTGATCAGAATCACCTCTATATTCTTATCCCTAGAAGCCCGTGATCTGATCAACAATCGAACATGTGATTAAAAATGGAAATAGTTTTAAATGAATAAATATGCTTAATATAATTTTTATAAATTTAACTATCTAATGTATTTCAAATACTAATAATGAGTAGTTCAGATTGAGATATCATTAAATGATCTGACTTGTGAATTCATTAAGTCCCATCTATTCAAATTACCTATTATTTATAGGTGATCCCCCAACTATCAAATTTAATAGTTGGATTCAACGATCTTGTTCATGTTGGATTGTATTATACCAATTATGAACAATAGGTAAGCCTAATTGAGTCTTTTACCAATTTCTTCTCAAATTGAGATGATTTCCATATTTGTCCTTTAACATTATCAGAATTTTAATGTAGAAGAAAATAAAATGATTGAATGATGCATGGATGTATAGTGGTTTCGAAAACTGAAGGCCCCTAGTCCACTCCACCACCGCTCTACTCCATGAGCTTGGTGATTTTCAATATCTCATCATCCTATCAATAGACTGTCCTCAACTGAGTACATGCAGTTAACACCAATGCATGTTAAACAGAAAAAAAATCCTTCTGGTTTATACACAAAATAAAATACACAACTTAGTACAAGAATCCAATTACACAAAATTAAAAGAGTCTTTTTATGAAAATACTTTTTAGTTGTTCTTCACAGTAGAAGCAAGACATCTTTGACTGATTCAAAGCTGTTTAATTATGATTAAAAGTATTGATTTAAGAGTATATTTTCAGGTAGAATATTTATGAGAGCTAAGACTGCTGAATAATAAAAGACCTTTTCTCGATGATGTCAAAATTTAAATATCCTCCAAAAAAAGTTAGGTTAAGCTGCATAGACAACGCAGGGTTGAACTACATAGAATATTTTCTCATAACATAAGGTTGACAATGTAAGGTTGATGATCCATTCATTAAATTTAATTATGACCTTAAACATAAGGTTGATCATCCATAAATTTCTATTCTTCACAACGTAAGGTTTATTATCCATATTATTTGACAAAAATGTATTATTTTTCAAAAATGTTAGGTTGATGAAAACGTGAGGTTGTTCAGAAAATTAAGGTTGATAAATCATACATTTGAGAAACAAACAAAACACTTCATACATACAAAATTCTCTTCTTTCAAACGTAGGGTTCCAATACTATACCTTTTTTTATAACTTATGGTTGATTAACCATTATTTTCCAATAAATTAAACATAGATTTGTATCCTTATGATACACTCTTCAATATAGGGAATTAACAGTGTTACCAGAATATGCTAATGCGCTAAATCAATTTCCGAACATGTAAAGCATGAAGAGTGTTTCCAAAAAACAACAAAATTTTTTCCAAACACATTATCAAATATTCCACGTGCATTAAATGATTTAATATTAATACAATAATAAAAATATATTGAATATTAATATCATAAAATATTCTCAAGGTAAGATTATTATAATAACAAACCATTGTATTATTTGACCTCAAAATAATCATAAAAAGATAGAGTATTGTTCTCAAAAATCTCCCCCAAATAATAATTAAAAATAGTATTTTTTGAAAACAATACATTCTCAACAATCTCCACCTTTTTTATTATAAAATATCCCATGAAATTAACATAAAAAATTAATTTCATATAATTTATAATTTTTCAAGGATACCAAATTTTTCATATATACAAAAAAGATTCAATAAAAAATTTTCAAAATATCTACACCCTATATAATGTAAAATAATTAAACAATATTTTATAATTATCTGTATTTATCCCATTTAATCAAAAATTAAAATTTATCTTCTCCCCCTAAGAAAAAAAAACATTAAAAAAATGTTGTGTTTATCCATATTTCTCCCCCTTTTGTAATATAAAGAATAAGCCCAGAATAAGGAATATTACACATTTTAGTATAGCACAGAACTTAAGAATATACAATGATATAGTGTTTATTGAAATTTTAATCTGGATTACTATGATTTTAATATTGAAAGTACATTAAACAAATAAAATCATATGAAAATGAGAAGAAAAATATATCTCTTTTGAAAATATATATACAAGTACAGAAATGAAAACAAGAATCAAGGTTGGATGAAATTGGTTTGTGAGACATGTTTTAGCACCTCTGATGGAATTTCATGAGCTCTATAATATATAGTCCCAACCTTTTCATCCGTCCATCTCATTATTGTACTATGAGTTCTCAAAACTCCTGAGTCAAATGAAGATCTTCAATCAAATTGACTCTGAAATTCTCAGGTAACCTTTCTTTTTGAAGCTAAACAAGCTTTCAAGTTCTAAAACTCTTGTCTCTCCTTCTCAAATTATCTTCTAATAGAAGCATATTAAGCCATAAATTTATTAAATTTTCATATTAACTCCCGCACATGATAATTTTTAGAATAAGAGGAACCTCATGCAAGATTTCTTGTCTAATATTTAACATGATCTATTAGATCTAAAGGAATTGACTGAGCATAAAAACTCTTATTTCTAGCCTTCTCTGCTGGATTCCCAATAGATTCTTCAATAGAGTCATGAAATAAATCATCCAAAAAAAATTCATTTCAAACATTTGCATGAACTCCATAAGGATTCTCTTCTAGATTCAAATTTTTAGCATGTTTTTTCTCCTCATGAGCATCTCAATTTACTTCCTCTAAGATAGGTTTTTCTTGAATAACATAAGTTGGTTGAGCAGACTATTCATTAATAGATTTAGTTCAATCCACTTCATCTTCTCTAGGATTTTACTATGCCTGAGAGACACCTTCCTCTTCAACATGAGGTACCACCTTAATCTAAAAAAAACCTCTTTGACAAATATATAGCTTAAAAAGATTTTGTTGGAATAGTTTTTGTTTGAGTAGTCTCTTTAGCATCTGGATACACTCTATAGAATTTTGTTTGATGTCCCTCCTGGCTTTTCTCATTATCATGTGCATTGACTGATTCAAATCTCATTCTTCTTAATGTTTTTGAAACTTTACTTATTCTTGATTCATCCATTCCATCTTTAGACATTCCCGGTTTCTCCCCCTGAGTTGATTCCTGGTCTTCCTCAGCTCCAACTATCATAAGCTTTCCATTCACTATTATCCAGAAGAATCCAATCTTTTATAGAGTTCCAGCATTGAAAACATTGTTTGGTGGAAGCTTATTATGGAATCGATCGATATAATCAAATCCATCTTAAATAACAATTTATAAATGAATCTTCCAAATGTGTAGAGGATAATTATTACTTCTGATTGGAAATACTAATTCAGATATCATACCATATATCTCGGTAAACTCAGCATGATGTCACTTAGAAGTATAGATATCAAATACATATCTAGAAATAAAATGTTTTACATTTCATGCATTCTTGATGCAATAATTGTTTGTAAAAACCTCATAAGAATTTTCTAATCAGGTTCTAAAACATTGACAAACATCTTCCTAACAATCCTAAAACCAAAACTAAATGGCATAATGTCCTAGGACTTATGTACATTATCACCAATATTCTTTATGTCAATATATTAAACTCCCATATGAGGTTAGTTTAATATTATAGAGGTTTCCGTAATAGAGATAGAAAAATATCAATCTTCAATTTGTGCAATTACTGAATTTTCTTCTACTTAGATATTAAATTGAATATATTTTTAGAAATAACATATTTATACATCATATAAAAATTCTATTTTTTCATTATTGAATGTCTGTTCTAGATTCTGAATAGCGATAGCATTCCTCATCAAAATATATGTTTGGTACAACTATTCCATGTCAATCACGTTACCTTGTAGGATTTTCCTCCCTACTGATCATTAATTTTGAGTGTTATTGGGTTCTCCTTCATTGAATAACTTTTTCTTATCCATTTCTTTTGATGATTTCTAAAGGTTCAAAGATCTAGGATTTCGAAGGTTCATGTTTCAAGAGAAAAGAGTAGTAAGTATTTTTCTGTTTTAAGAGTTTTTAAGAGAAATGAATGGGTGTATAAATTTAAACAGCTCTGATTTCCATGATTCCCATTTAATTTACATACATAATAATCATTACATTAATTAAAATAAAATAAAATATACACAAAAAAATAGTATAGAAGAAATTTCAAATAATCCTAAAAACAAATAATTAAATTATTTAAAACAGCAATGATAAAAATAAATTAAGAAATAATATAATCGCATAAATAAAATTAATATTAAAACTTCATTTAAAATTAAATAAATCTTCCTCCCCCTTAATAAAATTAAACCATGTAGTGGTAAGTGATTTAGTAAAAATATCTACTAATTGAATTTCAGTACTTAAAAAACACAGTTTTCCATACATGGTGAGAAGGTAATAATATAGCAGACTACTTAGCTTATTTTGTCGGTGGTGGATCAATGTACCAATATTCTTTGTTTGTCTAGTTCCCTTAAATTTCAACCGGAATGGGTGGACATAATTAGGGGAGACCAACTGGGCCTTCACTATTTTAGACCGCCTTAATTTGTTTGTGTTTTCCCCATGTCTTGTTTGCTGTGGGTTTTTATTCCATTTAATAAAAATGCAATGTTAATGAAGAATATATCCTTTTTAAGAACATGAACACTTAGAAAATGATGTCTGGTATCTATATGATTTGTTTTAGAATGATTAATATTATTTTTTGAAATATTTTTTGCTCTTGTATTATTATTTATAATATTTGTATTATTAAAATTTAGTCCAAATTCTATAAAATTTATTTTCATCCACATAACATGTGTAAAAAAACTGCGTATAGACACATATTATGCCTCTTCTATTGACAGAAAAACTGGATGTTGTTTCTTACTAGTCCAAGACACTAAATATTTTTCGAAATAGTGAAAAGTCCCTGAGGTTTTTTTACTATCTAATCTAACACTTCCAATTTAAGCATCAAAATATGAAATTAAATTAAAATCAAAAGTTGTTGGATAGAGAAGAGATTGAAAGAATAGTTGTTTTTAAATATCTAAAAAATCTATTAACATAACATAGATGAGACTCCATGGTATTTGATTGAAATATATAAAAAATACATACTGAATACATTATATCTGGCCTACTAGTAGTATGATATAATAATCTTCCAATCATACCTCTATATAACTTTTTGTCAAATAATTTTCATGTTTCAACAAAATCATGTTTTATGTTTTTACACATAGGAGTTGTATATGTCTTGCGGGTTTTAAGTCCAAATTTCTTCAGAAAATCAATAATGTATTTTATTTGATTTAAAACATTTCAAAAAACCTTTTGATAGATTTTAAGTCCTAGAATGAAAATTAATTCTCCCATCATACTCATATCAAATTCGTTTTTCATTAAACTTGATAACTCATGACTAATTTTTAGTTTTTTGATCCAAAAATTACATCATCAGCATAAATTTAATGCAATAAAATACTAGAGTTTATATTTTTCTTAAATAATGTTAGATCATCCATTCTAAAAATAAAATTATTTTTCAAAAAAAAAGAACATAATATTTCATACCGAGATCTAGGTACTTGTTTAATGCCATAAAGAGATTTAGTATGTTTAAAAATAGAATCTTGTTTTTGTGAATTTTCAAAACCAGGAGGTAACTCAACATAAACTTTATCCAGCATATAACCATTTAAAAAGGAAGATGTAACATCCATCTGAAAAAATTTAATATTCATATGAGATTCATTGTCCAAAATGATCCTCATGGCTTCTAAACATTCTAAATTGGAAAAGGCCCCATCATAATATATACCTTCTTTTTGATTATATCATTTAGCTAATATTATTTATTTATTTAAAGTTATTATTCCTTTATCATATTGTTTAATTTTGATGACCCATTTAGTTCATATAATGGGATAGTTATTTAGTATTATATCTAATTTACAATCTTTATTTCTCTTGAAATGGTTTAGTTTTTCTTGAATTTATATCATCCAACTTTCATCAACTTAGGCTTCTACTATTGACATAGGTTCTAATTGGGATAAAAAGGCAGAAAACAAAACTAGATTTACTATGTTTTTTCATGTTTTTATATCTTTTTCTAGGTCTCCTTTTATAATTTCTAAAGGGTGATTTTTATGGTTCTAGAATGTCTAGGTAAAATACAGTTAGGTTCATTAGTGTCATGTTCTTTGGAACATGACTGAATTTTATTTATATTATTTGCAAAATCATCTTTCAAGATCTCAAGTCTCATGTTATCATTAAAGTCAAATATATCAATTTGGTCTTTCTTTTTCTCAAAGGGATCAAATTCATCAAATTTCACATGAACTAATTCTTCCAGAATATTGGAACTTTTATTAAAAACTCAATAAAATTTGGAAGTAGCGTAGTATCCTAATAAAATTCCCTCATAAGATTTTTCATCAAACTTACAAATATTTTCGTCGTTTTTAAAGGTGTAAACCTTGCATCCAAAATTGTTAGAGTAATTTACATTACATTTTTTGTTATTCCATAGTTCATAGGGTGTCTATTTGAAAATTGGTCATATTGAAACTCTATTCATTATATAACAGGCTGTGCTTACAGCTTCTGCCTAGAAATAGATACGAAGATTGTACTCATTTATCTTTGTCATATCCATTTCCTAAATAGTTCTATTTCATCTTTCATCAATTCCATTTTATTGAGGTATTCTTGGGGAAGATAAGGTTTGTTTAATACACATATTTCAGAAAAAGGAATTGAATTCCTAATTCTCTAATTTTACACCATGATCACTTCTTATTGATATTATTTTAAAACCTTTTTCATTTTGAACAGCTTTGCAAAAACATTATAATATAATAATTGTTTCATTTTTATATTTTAGAAATAAAATCCATGTAAATATAGAATAATAATCAACTAATACATATACATATAATTTACCAGCAAAACATTCTATTCTTGAATGTCTAAAAAAATCCATATGGACAAATTCTAGGGGTTTAGATGTAAAAATTTTGTTAACAGATTTGAAGGATGATTTTTGCAGCTTACCAAGTTTACATGTATCACAGAAACTATCACCTTCAAATTTGAGACAAGGAAAATCAGAAACTAGTTGTTTCTTAGATAACATATATAAAGCATATATGTTGCAATATCCATGTATTTTATGCTAGATCCACAATTCATTTATCTTAGGGTTTAAATAGTTTTATTTTTGTTTACACGAAGAATTTATGTCCAGGTTATAAACATTATCAGTTCTGGGTGCTCTAAATTTAAGCAATTCATCTCTAAAAATTGAACAGAAGTGGTCAAAAAAATCAACAAAATAACCATCATCGTAGTGTTTAGATATACTTATCTGGTTGTATTTTAATCCATGTACATAGAGTAATTTATTTATTGAGATATCTTCTAGATCTCCAATAGTTCCAATGCCAATAATTTTATCTTTGGCATTGTCACTAAATTTGATTAATCCATCATTCATTTGAGTTGGTGTTTTAAATTTTGATGAGTTTTTACTCATATTCTTGGTGTAGCCACTATCCATATACCATATTATAGTTCGGCATCTATGACATGGTTCGTGCAATGGTATTCAAAAAAAAGTTTGTTTTATTACAAATATTTTTTTACCTCAAGTATTGTAAGCTAGAAAAGACCTGGGAATCAATAGATGCTTTGTTTTTTCTATAATCAGTTGAATTATACAAACTTCTTGCAAAAAAGGATTTCTAAATACCACTTATTTGAGTTTTTCTTAAATAAAATTTTTTAGATATGTGAATTTTTTTTCACATTAGTTGAAAAATTATACCTTTTTTACTTAGAATAAAATTTTTCTTATATAGTTTGGGGTTATCACCATTACCACTTATTCCATGTCTTTAAATTTTGATCACATTATTTCCAAGAATTTTATTTAGTTTTATTTCTCCTATTTTAAAAACAAGAGCATAAATTTTATATATTTATACATATATTTGTAGTGTTTATATTTTAGTTTCATTATCTTTACCATTTGTGATTGATGAGTTATATTTTTCAATTAACTTTTGATATTGTTCTTACAAAGTATATCTTTCTACTAAAACAATAGTGTGAATATTTTTCAATAATTTATGTTTCTTAAATATGAAATCATATTTATTTTCCAGAAAATAGTAGTGGGCTTCTGTTTATTATTTGAACAACTAGAACTAGAATCAGAATCAGATGAGTAATAAGATTGCACCTCATGAGCTTCGGCCATAAAGAACATATTTTCTTTTATATTTGATTCTTCATTTTCTAAGTGATATTTGATGAATATATGGAGTATTTAGAAACACTCCATGTAGCATTCATTTCTCATTTGCCTATATTCTCATAATCACTATTTATAAAAATTTATTTTAATTTTCTCTTTTTAATTGAGGACATTCATGTCTTATATGACCCAACTGTTTGAATTCATAGAATCTAACATCCATTGGTATATTTTTAGTCATTTTTGAAGGATTTTCTAAATCCTTTCTTCTTTCTGTATAATTTACATAACTTTATGGCCAGCTAGTCCAGTTCCACATCAAAATTAGATTAATCGTAACTCTTTGATTTCACTTTGATTTCATTATTCATCTTTCTACTCTTCTTTTGGGATGTTACTTTCAAAGCAGTATTTTATCATTTGATCAAGAATTTATTCTCAATTACTTCATATTCAAACTCAACTTCATACATAATCAGGGTTCCAATTAATTATCTCATAGCAAGATCTTTGACTGGTGATGATTTCCTAATAGTTGTTGAAATTCCAATCCATCTTAGCTGTAGTACTCTCGGTAATTTTAGGGCTTGATCTACATGTTTGATAGGATCTCCCAATGGAGAGATATTTTTAAAAATATTTGTAAGCCTTCCATTCATTTTGGTGATTCTTTCTCCTTCAAACATTTTGAATATGTCGAACTAGAATTTCTCTATGGCATACCTCATTTGTCTGATATTGTCAGTTCCTTCATAAGAAACTGCAATTAACTCCCACATTTCATAAGAATTCCATTATAAGAAACTGAAATTAACTCCCTCATTTCATAAGCAGTCAGGCACTGAGATACTCTGTTGAATTCATCTGGTCGATGACCACAAATGATAGCATTCATAGCTTTTGAGTTTATGTCGTGATCTGCTTCTATATCAGGACTCCATGTTTTAGGATACATTGGAATCACATAGGGAGTTATAATTTTTGAGTAGACTCTGTATCCATGATTTTTTAGATAGATTATCATTCTAGATTTCCTGCATCCATAATTCTCACCGTTGATGTAGGGAGATTAAACCATTGAAATATCCTCTTGTTTATCATCCATTATGCTCTGAGTATAATTCTATAAAACTTTTATCTTATCATTGGTTTGAAAAAATCTCCACACCCCTGATACCAATTTTTGGATTGGATTATACCAAATATGCACAACAGGTGGTGAATTGTGTCATTTAAAAATTTCTTCTAGAATTGATATGATTTCTTTGTTTGTTCTTTTAACATTATTAGAATGTTTATGTTGAGGAAAATAAATAGATATAAATATGCACTGATGTATAGTACTTTGAGGAATATTAGGCCCCTAGTTCACTCCACCAATGATCTACTCCATGATCTTGGTGACTTTCGCTATCTCTTCCTCTTATCAATAGTATGTCTACAACTGAGTACAAGCAGATGGAACCTTTACATGTTAAGGCAAAAACATAGCCTTCTGGTTCATAGACAGAACTGAATACCCAGCTTAGTAAGAAAAGCCGATTACACAAAATAAAAAGAGTAATTTTTTTAAAATACTTTTTAATTGTTCTTTATAGTTGTATCAGCACATAACTGACAATAGATGAATAATTGACTTAAAAAAAGATGTTTTTTAGGAATGTGTAGTTATGAGTCGATCTGGTTGCTGTAGATATTGAAATAAATATAAAAACTCCAACAATAATAGATTCACGATAGATATTTGATTTAGAATAATATTCATTAATGCATTTCCACTTCTTTAGAAAAATAGGGTTTGATAGATCATGGAAGTAGCATATCTGTGTGAGTCCTTTATCTCTATAAAAATTGTAGTAATAAATAATTCGAGAGCTTATACTTCTAATAATTTTAGTGATTATTCTTATCTTTTATGTAATACAAAATATCACAAATATATAGAATAAAAATGAACGTTTCCATTCAAATTTAGATCCACAAATATCACCTTTATTATGGTGATATTCAAATGTTTGAATAATAGAGCAGTCGTAACTCTCTTGAATATTTGGTATGAATATCTCATCTTAAATTGATCTTTTGAATCATAAATAAATGGCTTTGAGTCATTCCAAGATGTGCATTAAAATCAGGATTTTAATATAGATTTAAATAATCCTAATGATTCGCATAAGAGACCATTACTCAATAAAGTGAAAATTTAAATCTCTGATGCCAAACGTAAGGATAAACTGCCTAGAAAACAAAGGATTGAACTATATAGTATTTTTTATTAGAACAGAAGATTGAAAACATAAGGTTGATGATCCATTATTCAAATTTAAGGTTGATCTTAAATGTACGGTTGATCATGTAACAGCCCGAGATTTTATGAAAAATATTCTTTTAATTTCATTAATGTCTTGTGTTGTATTCTACACCAAGATTACCTTGCGCTATACGCAACACCGTATTAGCTTGCAGTATACGCAACACTATTCTTGGACCGTGTTACACACAATTTTGATAATAGTTATTCTACACAACATTGAGTATATATATATATATATATATTAAATGTATAAATGAAATATGGTTGGATTCTGTTATACGAAACAACGATGTATTCTTTCACAACACGCAACCCTGACTTGGCTTTCATTACACGCAATCGCGACCTTCCTCGATAGCGTGTGTTGTACGCAATACTGGGTTTTAATAAACAATGATATATTATTATAATATTGTCAGGAACTACCCGTTATGAATAGTATTAACTAAATTTTTAATTTTATACCATTATTATTCATCTTACACATTTTCTAGAACATGTTATAAGAACAAAATAATTTTTTCAGGTAAAATAAGTATTTTTCAAAAAATGCAGTTTTGCTGCCTTTTGATGGCGCACCCACATTAAATCTAGTTTTTGACATGTTTATATGTTCAATTTGACAAAATAAAATTCTTCTTTTGAATCAGGATGTAAAAATTTACCTTAGATAATGTTTTGATATTTTTCCGATAACTTTCATATTTTAATGAATAGTAAAAACACGGTATATTTTAATTAAAAACAACTTTTTTCATCATAATATCTTATGTGGTTAAATTATAATATTGAATGGTTTTAAAGTATAAATAGAATATATTTTTACCATTTCATATAATGTATGTCATTAGCATTGATTTTACCTTGAATTCGTAGGTTAAATCAATTCAATCTTTTGCAATGTTTTAAAGAAAAACCCGTTTTCTTTCGACAACGGGATTAATTTTAATTTAATGTATGCATCTTTTGTGTATTGAATTTGGAAAAAAGGATTCCATATTTGGAATCAGTGGGTCCAAATTATGTTAATAAGCTACTTTTTATTTTTGGGAATTATGAATAGTAACTACGGTAAATTTTATTTACCATAGTTAAAGGTAAATCGGGTAATTAAGGGTAAATATAATATTTTAAAATTACCCTAAAAAATTTCAAAATCCTATTGGATGACTAAAAGTGGACCCACATCACCTAAGGGTCGGATTAGAATCATTTAATGGACATTTTTCCATGAAAATAACTTAATTATTATTAAAACCAAAGAAAGTGACAACATGTCACTCTCTTAAATCTTATAAGTATATTAATTTTAATTTAGTGATAATCTTCATGAAACTTCGAACATGAATAGTATCCAGAAAGCTAATGAAATTATCTACATCATATAAATTTATTTATAATTTTTAGGGATTGAATAATTATCATTAATTATGACACAATAGTGATACAAAAATTGTTTATCTAGTGAAAAATCAAGAATATTGTTTTTATTAAACTAATAGTGACCATAAAATGCACAAATACCTAACCAAAACATATTTTACATGTACATATAAACCATAATCATCCAATGGTAGAATATTTGACCATTTGGAGCCTTATAAAAGCGATTATGACACTTATATTATTTTATTTTAAATGATGCCAAAGTTGTCACCTTCATAATTTAATAAATATAACAATTTAAATATTGTGATTTTAAGATGATAAATTCGAGTAAAAGTATTATTGTGAAAGGTAATATATTTATCTTCATCATAGGATTTTATTTTAAATTTTTATACAACAAATAAGTATATTAAACAATTATACAAAAATGATGTAGTAATTATTTTATTAAGAGATAAACCAAATAAATGGTTTTAAAAATAATAAAATAAATATTATATGAACTATTTAATGTGATAAACTAATTTTATAGATACATATGAACTTTTATTAATATATTAAAGCTTTTAGTTCGAACATATCTTCTGTATATATTTTATTTAAATTCAAATAAATGAATAGTGTCAAAATTGACACTATTGTTATTTTAAAAAAATAACATATTATAAAATTGTTTAAAAATCACAAAAATATTTAAAAAATTAAAAATTTATATTTATATGGTCTATAATGTTATAAAGTAAACAATTATGGAAAATTCACAACAAATAAGTAATTATTTGTTATAATTTAAAATTTAGAATTTTATTACCTCAAATAAACTTAAATAGATTAAATAAGGATAAATCAAAATGATAAGGTTTAAAATAAGATCCAAACATGTCTAAATTTTATTGGTTGATGATATTTCAACCCTATCTCATCTAATCTTAGAATATGAGTCATTTTTGGAGGTTTTTAAGTGGGGTTATATTTATTATAAATTAATAGTTTTAAGAATTCCTAAGGTGCCCCTCTCCTCCCTTATAAAAGGGAACCTCCTCCCCCTCCTCCTCACACCAATTTGAGCACTCAAGCTCGTCCAACCCCTGCCATTTTCTCCTCTCCACTTCCCTAGAATAATCCTAGAGGTCCTGGTGTTCTTCAAAGACCAATCTTAGTTCTCTAAGTGGAGGAATCAAAGAGGCGTTCCAAAGAAGAGGTAATATCCATTACCGATCTTTTCAATTTCATTCTTCTTCAACTTCTTCTTATTTAGTTGTTTCATGATAAAGTAATAACATCAGTATTACTTACATACTGATATGTTATTATAAATATGAAACAACCCTAATTCACCTTCTATCCATCCTACGGAAAAATGAAATCACCACGCGTGCGTACGTACGGAATACCGTCTCCACGCCGTGGTGTAATCTATTTTTCCACCATCACATTACAAGGATGGGTATAATGGTGTAATGAGTAACTAATTATGATTATTATAAAGTAATATTGTTACTGAAATAATATATATATTGTAACACCCGAGACTTTTATGTTATATAAATCATCAAAGGAATCTTTTTCTACACAACACTTGCTTGGCTTGCTTTACACGCAATCGCGACCTTCCTCGATAGCTTGCGTCGTACGCAATACCGAGTTTCACTAAACAACAATATGCTATTAAAACTAGCCGTTATGAATAGTAATAACCACTTTTTGAAATTTTATAAATTTTATTTTTCAAAATGGACTTCATTTTTGGACTCAGAATATCGAAATTAGCCTAGGGTGAAATTTTGGTATTTTTCTGAAAACTTTCAATTTTTGATGAATAGTGAAACCACTAAGTGGTAGGTTAAAAACTGAATTTTGCATAAAACTTAATTTTACCGCTTCTGTGAATGGAATTTCGAAAATCCGAGAGACACGGTTAATATCAAGGACTAAAATGTGGTTCAATGAGATGAAAATAATTTTTTGGTGAATAGTAACTTTTTACTATTTTTACCGCGGTTAATAGTAAATAGGGTAACTAAGGGTAAATATGATATCAATATTACCCTAACACATGTCCTAATTCTATTGGACAAGTGTAATTCGACCAAAAACAAACTTCGGAATAAAATATGACCATTTAGGCCCACTTGGATTAGATTAGGACATTTATTATTAATTTATTTAAAGAAGGGTTAAAATAGTTAAAATCAAAGTTTAATAAGTAAATTATTTTTAATATGGGGTTATACATAAGATAAATTCGATTGTAAATATTCATTAGAAAGCTCAAAAGATTTCCTACATGATGGTATTTTATTTGTAATTTTTAGACATCAAATAATTTAATTTATTTATGACACAAAGATGATGCAGTAATTATCGTATTAATGAAATATTGAAAAAATTGATAATATAAATACCAAAATAAATGTAATTTAAGACTTTTTATGAATTACACTAATTTTCTAGGTTACTATGATATATTATTGTTGATTTAATCAACTTGGTTCGAACATATAATTCTGTTATGACTTTCACAAAAATCATATATCAAATAGTGTCAAAATTGACACAAAATAGTTTTTAAATAAAATATTATATTATTAATTGTTATTTTATTCCTAAAAATCTAAGGTTCGGCCAAATGACTTAGATAAGGATATATATATTAATAATAAACAATTTGGGGTTCGTTTGGCATGTTATAGTAAGTGTATTAACCATATAGTGAAAGAAAACAAAAAGACACTGTAAAAGTTAAATTAATTAACTTAGAGTTAAATCTAATTGATAAGGTTAAAATAATACCCTAAACTTGTCTAAATCTTATTGGTTTATAGGGTTTCGACCCTTCCCCACTTTAGCTTCGAAATAAGACCCTTTGGAACCATTATAAACCGATTTTGACTTTAATATAAAATAATATTTTGAGATATTCCTAAGGTGCCCCTCTCCTCCCTTATAAAAGGGCACCTCCTCCCCCTCCTCCTCACACCAATTTGAGCACTCAAGCTCGGCCAACCCCTGACCTTTTATCCTCTCCACTTCCCTAGAATAATCCTAGAGGTCCTGGTCTTCTCAAAAGACCAATCTTAGTTCCTTAAGTGGAGGATTCAAAGAGGCGTTCCAAAGAAGAGGTAATATCCATTACCGATCTTTTCAATTTCTTTCTTCTTCAACTTCTTCTTCTTTAGTTGTTTCATGATAAAGTAATAACATCAGTATTACTTACATACTGATATGTTATTATAAATATGAAACAACCCTAATTAACCTTCTATCCATCCTACGGAAAAATGAAATCACCGCGCGTGCGTACGTACGGAATACCGTCTCCACGCCGTGGTGTAATCTATTTTCCACCATAACCTTACAAGGATGGGTATAATGGTGTAATGAGTAACTATATATGATTATTATGAAGTAATATTGATACTGAAATAATATATATATATACTCCAATACAATTCCACGATCATAGGAACGATATCATCACTCGTGCGTACGTACGGAATACCGTCTCCACGATGTGATGTGATTCGTTCTACATGATCTTCATTTCATAATGATTATATAAATGAATTGAATGAATGAATATGGTATATACTACACTAATAACATTCTGGAAATGAATTATCTATAACCTAAAGATAAGAATAAGAATTTATTCAACAAAACACGCATAAGAACAAAAAGTTATAAAGACCCGAGTAACAAGTAACAATGAAATATTACTAACAAGAAGCTAATAATATGACCATATATGATATCATATAAATATGTATGATTCTGGAATAAGTCAATAACATTATTTAAACCATTATACAGGAGCTTCGGACACGTACAAAGCTAATCGGACCTAAGGTAAGGGAAATATCACAATCTCATTTTTATCCGAGATTGTTTATTCGTAAGTATTTACTGGGGTGTATTTTATCATCCACATCCATGTTCTCTCAATATGTAATACTGTTTCCATCCACTTGAAATAGTTTAAATCCAATTTTACCCTTAGGTGAGTTTTTAGTAAAGAATATGAAAGGAATCTTTTGTCGTTTTTCCGTACGAGGTACTTTTTGACTTTTCCGACAAAAGTACAAAGAATGTTTATTTTTAACTTATACGGCATGAATGGATTTTTAAAACATTACTTCAAAGAAGCTTCCCTTACAAGTTTTCAAGTTTATTTTTAATCAACTTCTTTTATTTTAAAGTTGTATGACATGTTATGAAAGGAAAAATGTTTTTGAAGAAGAAAGGATATTTTCCTCAAGAATTCAATTCAAGTGTTTTATCAAAATTATTTTCCATCTAAGATAATAAAGGGTTCTGTTTCTATCCATATTTTTACATTGGTTTGACTATGTTGTGATGGAATTATGTTTATGAATTCCTTTATCATATATGAATTGATTTATGATGTCATGATGTTTCAAGAATCCCATTTTTGTTATATGTGTTATGCGATGATGTATGTTTTATGATTATGTGGCACACAAAAGAAAGGATTCATTATAAGATGGGTGGGACCTATATCTCCCTCCAATGCATTGGGTAATGATTTTATATCTCATGAGACAGACATGGCTGGAACGGAAGGTTATTTCGGTTCAGTGATACAGGACTGAAACGAGGAGTGAACTCGGTTCAGAAAGGGACTTTGTCCACTAAGATAGTCTTGGCAATGAGTCATGACTAACAAGAAATGATTTCCATGATTATGTGTGCATGCCACAAAGTTTCAAGTTTTATTTTATGATTATGGGGATCACATTTTCACTTCTATGATTTATTTCATGTTAAGATATTATGATCTCTTTTGCAGGTTTTGATTTTCATAAAGATATGATATGATTTTTATTTCCTTTATTTGCCCTTGCTGAGCATTTGAGCTCACCCTTTTATGCTTTCTTTTCCCCAGGTCAGGAAGATGGATATTAAGTAGAATATGCTAAAAGGGACCCTAGATATGATGAAATAAATGGGAGACACTGTAGAAGATTTATGAACCAGTTGTTTATGTTTCCCAGTTTCTAAAGACACTATACCTATACGGTCCTTTGTGGTTTTGTCATATGTTGTAATAAGTGTGCTTCAATTTTGAAGTATTAACAATGTATGTAAAGTGTGGGTCGTTATAGTTGGTATCAGAGGAAAGGTATAGTCAACCTTTGGAAACTAGGATGTGAAAGCCTTAGTAAGAACCCTAAGGATAAGTCTAAGCATAGAACACAATCTTAGTGTTTTAGAAATGGCCTTGAATAACCTAGGATAAGACCTTAAGAATGAAAATTTTATTCTTGAATTATGTGGTTTCCTATTATAATTAGTGTTGCTCACACTATTCTTCTTGGTTTTAGTCAATGGCTGGAACCCGAAGGAACCGTGTTAATGCGGAATGCGATGGGCAATGCAATGATTGTCCCCCTGAGCAACCAAACGATATGGGAGCTGGAATGCAAAATCTTGTAGCCATGCTCACACAACTTTCTCAAGCTATGAATCATGCAGGATTTCCAAACGAAGAAAGGAGGGAGCAACATTCTGTTGAATCCTTCATGAGGCAGCGTCCACCTTCTTTCAGCGGGTCTACTGATCCATTATTTGCTGAACAATGGATTAGTACTACTGAAAAGATATTTTCAGTTCTTCAATGTTCTGAGCATGACAAAGTCATCCTAGCAGTGTATCGTTTGGAATGAGATGTTGATCAATGGTGGAATCTTGTTAAGAATACAAGGGAAAGGGATGAAATTGAGTCTATGGAATGGGACGAGTTCAAGAACTTATTTTTCAATAAGTACTTCCCTCGTATTCTCCGAACAAAGATGGAGAAAGAGTTCCTTGAACTGAAGCAAAGGGATGATGAATCTGTTAGTACCTATGAAGCAAATTTTACAAGACTTGCAAGGTACGCTTCTGGTATTATTATCCAACCTGAGAGTAAGATCGATCGATTCTTTAGTGGCTTAAAACCAAGTCTTCGAAGGGCGTTAGCCATAAGGGACTTCAATAGCTACGAAGAAATCGTTCGATGTGCTCTCAAAGTCGAGATGGAGATTGGAGTAACCCATCAGTCACATGGGTTTGATAAGAAGAGGAAGATGGAATTCAAAGAAAAATCTAAAGAGCACACGGAAAAGAAGATGAACTTTACCTTATGCTCAAAGTGTGGAAAGAAACATGGAGGGAGTTGTCTTAAAGGGACAAGTAAATGTTTTAAATGTGGAAAAGAAGGTCATCGGGCATTTGAATGCCGTGATAATGGGAAGAAGATGTCTAATGACGCAAACAAAGGAAGGGATACACAGAATGAACCTACTACACTTCAATGTTTCAAGTGCAAGGAGATGGGGCATTATGCCAATCAATGCCCAAATCCAAGGGTTGATGATGATGGTCGACGTCAACAAACTCTTAAGGCTAAAGACAAAGGAAAGTCACATGCAATTTCTATCAGCGATGTGGAGTACGATAACGATGTGGTGAAAGGTACACTTACCATCCACTCTAAAGTATCAAATGTTTTATTTGATTCTGGATCCACCCACTCTTTTATTTCTGAAGACTTTTCTAAGGGTATCACCGTATTACCTCAACAATTAGATGTTGAGTTAGCTGTGACAACACCTAATGGCACATCAATCGCATCAAAAGTTTATAATTCTTCTCCGATCGAAGTTTGTGGGAAAGTGCTTCCTGCAAATCTTGTGATCCTTCCTTTAGTGGAATTTGATGTGATTCTTGGCATGGATTGGCTTTCTCTACATGGAGCTCATATCAATTTCCAAAGAAGGGAAGTCACATTTCATATTCCAGATCAATCTACGATCGTCTATCGATGCAATGATGAATATAACCTTCCAGTGGAAATTTCTTCCATCTTATGGGTCTTGATACCACTAAATGAAGGTTATTTATCTCAAATGGTTGGTGAGAAACTCACGATTAAGAATATGCCCATTGTATGGGAGTTTGATGATGTCTTTCCGGAGGAATTGCCGGGTCTTCCACCAAATCGTGAAGTTGAGTTTTCAATAGAACTCGTACCGGGTGCTTTGCCTATTTCAAAGACACCTTATAGAATGGCCCCAATTGAGTTGCAGGAATTGAAGAAGCAACTCCAAGAGAATCTTGATAAGGGATTCATACGCCCTAGTGCGTCACCTTGGGGAGCACCTGTTCTATTTGTTAAGAAGAAAGATGGATCAATGAGACTCTGCATTGATTATCGAGAACTTAACAAGATCACTATCAAGAACAAATATCCTCTCCCACGCATTGATGACTTATTTGACCAACTACGCGGAGCTCAATACTTTTCCAAGATTGATCTTCGTTCAGGGTATCATCAATTAAGGGTCAAAAGGGAGGATATACCAAAGACGGCTTTCCGTACAAGGTATGGACACTATGAATTTATAGTGATGCCATTTGGTCTTACTAATGCCCCTACTATCTTCATGGATCTAATGAATAGAGTCTTTAGAGACTATCTTGATCAATTTGTGGTAGTCTTTATAGACGATATTCTTGTCTATTCAAAGAGCAAGGAAGAGCATGAAGATCACTTGAGAATTATATTGAAGACCCTGAGAAAGGAGAAGCTTTATGCCAAATTTACCAAGTGTGAATTTTGGCTTCAAAAAGTTTCATTTTTGGGTCATATAATCTCAAAAGAGGGGATATCTGTGGATCCAGCAAAAACAGAGGTTATCGAAAGATGGTCAAGACCAACAACAGTAACTGAGATCCGATGTTTTCTTGGTTTGGCTGGTTATTATCGACGTTTTGTAAAAGATTTTTCACGATTATCTAATCCACTCACCAAGTTGACTCGGAAAGGAGTTAAGTTTGTCTGGACAGAGGAATGTGAAGAGAATTTCAAGGAGTTGAAAAGAAGGTTATCCAGTGCACCTGTGCTCACACTGCCTTGTAGTGGAGAAAGGTTTGTGATCTACAGTGATGCATCCAAGAAGGGATTGGGGTGTGTTCTTATGCAAAATGATATGGTGATAGCTTATGCCTCACCACAGTTGAAAATCCATGAGCAAAATTACCCAACACATGATTTGGAGTTGGCTGCGGTAATCTTTGCATTAAAGATTTGGAGGCATTGCCTTTATGGTGAAAGGTGTGATATTTATACTGATCATAAACGTTTAAAGTATATTTTCACACAAAAGGAGTTGAATATGCGTCAAAGAAGATGGTTGGAGCTGATTAAGGATTATGACTGCTCAATCCATTACCACCCTGGGAAAGCAAACAAGGTGGCAGATGCATTAAGTCGACAAGACCATGCTAGTTTATCCATGATGAGGATCACAAAAGATCCAATATTTATGGATTTACAAAGGATGGATCTTGGAATTATAATGGAAGGGGAAAAATCTTATCTTTCTCAAATGAATTTTCAACCATCTATACATGTGAAGATTAAAGAGGCACAGAAAGAAGATGTCGAGTTACAAAAGAAGGTGAGAAATGTTCCTGAATTCAACCTTGATTGTGATGGGATAATAATGTTCAGGAATCGGGTTTGTGTTCCTCCCATCCCCGAATTAAAGAAAGAGCTGCTGGATGAGGCTCATAGTTCTTCATTCTCTATTCATCCTGGAAGCACGAAGATGTATAGGGACCTGAAAGAGTACTTCTGGTGGGATGGCATGAAAAGAGATGTTGCTGAATATGTCTCTCGATGCTTGGTTTGTCAACAAGTTAAAGCTGAGAGACAGAAGTCTAAGGGGATGTTACAACCATTACCCATACCCGAATGGAAATGGGAAAACATCACTATGGACTTTGTCACAGGACTTCCTAAAACATCCAAAGGCAATAATGCTATCTGGGTCATAGTTGATCGTCTTACAAAGTCTGCACACTTCATTCCTATTAGAGAGGATTTCTCTCTAGATCAGCTTGCCAGGATATATGTAAAGGAAGTGGTAAGATTGCATGGAGTACCACTTTCTATTATATCTGATCGAGATCCGAGATTTACCTCGAAGTTCTGGCGAAGTCTTCAGCATACTCTGGATACAGAGTTGAGTTTTAGCACTGCTTATCATCCCCAGACAGACGGTCAGTCTGAGAGAACAATTCAAACCCTAGAAGATATGTTGAGATCTTGCTCTATGGATTTCAAAGGAGGTTGGGATCAACACCTACCTTTGGTGGAATTTTCTTATAATAATAGCTTTCACTCCAGTATTCAGATGGCTCCTTATGAAGCTCTCTATGGAAAGAAATGCAGGACTCCAACTTGCTGGGATGAAGTTGGGGAAAGAAAGCTATTAGGACCTGACCTCGTTGATGAAATGGCAGAAAAGGTTAGATCTATTCAACAACACATAAGAGCAGATCAGAGTCGACAAAAAAGTTATGCCGACAACCGAAGAAAAGACCTAGAGTTTGAAGTGGGTGATAAAGTGTTCTTACGAATATCTCCCTGGAAGAGGGTTATAAGATTTGGGAAGAAGGGGAAGTTGAGCCCTAGATATATCGGTCCTTTCGAAATACTGGATCGTGTTGGGAAGGTAGCTTACCGATTGGCGCTTCCACCGAATCTCTCTCAAGTTCACGATGTGTTCCATGTATCTCTCCTGAGAAAGTACATACCAGATCCTTCACATGTACTCAGCTCAGAAGTTGTACCGCTGGAGCAAGATCTTTCTTATGAAGAACAGCCGATAGAGATTCTGGATCGTAGCGAAAAAGTCCTACGAAACAAGACCACTCGCTTGGTGAAAGTTTTATGGAGGAACCACCAACTTGAAGAAGCTACATGGGAGCTTGAGGATATGATGAAGGAGAAGTATCCTCATCTGTTTGTTACAAAGTGACGAATTTCGAGGGCGAAATTCTTTTTAAGGGGGGTAGAATGTAACACCCGAGAATTTTATGTTATATAAATCATCAAAGGAATCTTTTTCTACACAACACTTGCTTGGCTTGCTTTACACGCAATCGCGACCTTCCTCGATAGCTTGCGTCGTACGCAATACCGAGTTTCACTAAACAACAATATGCTATTAAAACTAGCCGTTATGAATAGTAATAACCACTTTTTGAAATTTTATAAATTTTATTTTTCAAAATGGACTTCATTTTTGGACTCAGAATATCGAAATTAGCCTAGGGTGAAATTTTGGTATTTTTCTGAAAACTTTCAATTTTTGATGAATAGTGAAACCACTAAGTGGTAGGTTAAAAACTGAATTTTGCATAAAACTTAATTTTACCGCTTCTGTGAATGGAATTTCGAAAATCCGAGAGACACGGTTAATATCAAGGACTAAAATGTGGTTCAATGAGATGAAAATAATTTTTTGGTGAATAGTAACTTTTTACTATTTTTACCGCGGTTAATAGTAAATAGGGTAACTAAGGGTAAATATGATATCAATATTACCCTAACACATGTCCTAATTCTATTGGACAAGTGTAATTCGACCAAAAACAAACGTAGGAATAAAATATGACCATTTAGGCCCACATGGATTAGATTAGGACATTTATTATTAATTTATTTAAAGAAGGGTTAAAATAGTTAAAATCAAAGTTTAATAAGTAAATAATTTTTAATATGGGTTTATACATAAGATAAATTCGATTGTAAATATTCATTAGAAATCTAAAAAGATTTCCTACATGATGGTATTTTATTTGTAATTTTTAGACATCAAATAATTTAATTTATTTATGACACAACGATGATGCAGTAATTATCTTATTAATGAAATATTGACAAAATTGATAATATAAATACCAAAATAAATGTAATTTAAGACTTTTTATGAATTACACTAATTTTCTAGGTTACTATGATATATTATTGTTGATTTAATCAACTTGGTTCGAACATATAATTCTGTTATGACTTTCACAAAAATCATATATCAAATAGTGTCAAAATTGACACCAAATAGTTTTTAAATCAAATATTATATTATTAATTGTTATTGTATTCCTAAAAATCTAAGGTTCGGCCAAATGACTTAGATAAGGATATATATATTAATAATAAACAATTTGCGGTTCGTTTGGCATGTTATAGTAAGTGTATTAACCATATAGTGAAAGAAAACAAAAAGACACGGTAAAAGTTAAATTAATTAACTTAGAGTTAAATCTAATTGATAAGGTTAAAATAATACCCTAATCTTGTTTAAATCTTATTGGTTTATAGGATTTCGACCCTTACCCACTTTAGCTTCGAAATAAGACCCTTTGGAACCATTATAAACCGATTTTGACTTTAATATAAAATAATATTTTGAGATATTCCTAAGGTGCCCCTCTCCTCCCTTATAAAAGGGAACCTCCTCCCCCTCCTCCTCACACCAATTTGAGCACTCAAGCTCGGCCAAACCCTGCCCTATTCTCCTCTACACATCCCTAGAATAATCCTAGAGGTCCTGGTCTTCTCAAAAGACCAATCTTAGTTCCTTAAGTGGAGGATTCAAAGAGGCGTTCTAAAGAAGAGGTAATATCCATTACCGATCTTTTCAATTTCTTTCTTCTTCAACTTCTTCTTCTTTAGTTGTTTCATGATAAAGTAATAACATCAGTATTACTTACATACTGATATGTTATTATAAATATGAAACAACCCTAATTAACCTTCTATCCATCCTACGGAAAAATGAAATCACCGCGCGTGCGTACGTACGGAATACCGTCTCCACGCCGTGGTGTAATCTATTTTCCACCATAACCTTACAAGGATGGGTATAATGGTGTAATGAGTAACTATATATGATTATTATGAAGTAATATTGATACTGAAATAATATATATATATACTCCAATACAATTCCACGATCATAGGAACGATATCATCACTCGTGCGTACGTACGGAATACCGTCTCCACGATGTGATGTGATTCGTTCTACATGATCTTCATTTCATAATGATTATATAAATGAATTGAATGAATGAATATGGTATATACTACACTAATAACATTCTAGAAATGAATTATCTATAACCTAAAGATAAGAATAAGAATTTATTCAACAAAACACGCATAAGAACAAAAAGTTATAAAGACCCGAGTAACAAGTAACAATGAAATATTACTAACAAGAAGCTAATAATATGACCATATATGATATCATATAAATATGTATGATTCTGGCATAAGTCAATAACATTATTTAAACCATTATACAGGAGCTTCGGACACGTACAAAGCTAATCGGACCTAAGGTAAGGGAAATATCACAATCTCATTTTTATCCGAGATTGTTTATTCGTAAGTATTTACTAGGGTGTATTTTATCATCCACATCCATGTTCTCTCAATATGTAATATTGTTTCCATCCACTTGAAATAGTTTAAATCCAATTTTACCCTTAGGTGAGTTTTTAGTAAAGAATATGAAAGGAATCTTTTGTCGTTTTTCCGTACGAGGTACTTTTTGACTTTTCCGACAAAAGTACAAAGAATGTTTTTTTTTAACTTATACGGCATGAATGGATTTTTAAAACATTACTTCAAAGAAGCTTCCCTTACAAGTTTTCAAGTTTATTTTTAATCAACTTCTTTTATTTTAAAGTTGTATGACATGTTATGAAAGGAAAAATGTTTTTGAAGAAGAAAGGATATTTTCCTCAAGAATTCAATTCAAGTGTTTTATCAAAATTATTTTCCATCTAAGATAATAAAGGGTTCTATTTCTATCCATATTTTTACATTGGTTTGACTATGTTGTGATGGAATTATGTTTATGAATTCCTTTATCATATATGAATTGATTTATGATGTCATGATGTTTCAAGAATCCCATTTTTGTTATATGTGTTATGCGATGATGTATGTTTTATGATTATGTGGCACACATAAGAAAGGATTCATTATAAGATGGGTGGGACCTATATCTCCCTCCAATGCATTGGGTAATGATTTTATATCTCATGAGATAGAAATGGCTGGAACGGAAGGTTATTTCGGTTCAGTGATACAGGACTGAAACGAGGAGTGAACTCGGTTCAGAAAGGGACTTTGTCCACTAAGATAGTCTTGGCAATGAGTCATGACTAACAAGAAATGATTTCCATGATTATGTGTGCATGCCACAAAGTTTCAAGTTTTATGTTATGATTATGGGGATCTCATTTTCACTTCTATGATTTATTTCATGTTAAGATATTATGATCTCTTTTGCAGGTTTTGATTTTCATAAAGATATGATATGATTTTTATTTCCTTTATTTTCCCTTGCTGAGCATTTGAGCTCACCCTTTTATGCTTTCTTTTCCCCAGGTCAGGAAGATGGATATTAAGTAGAATATGCTAAAAGGGACCCTAGATATGATGAAATAAATGGGAGACACTGTAGAAGATTTATGAACCAGTTGTTTATGTTTCCCAGTTTCTAAAGACACTATACCTATACGGTCCTTTGTGGTTTTGTCATATGTTGTAATAAGTGTGCTTCAATTTTGAAGTATTAACAATGTATGTAAAGTGTGGGTCGTTATATATATACTCCAATACAGTTCCACGATCATAGGAACGATATCATCACTCGTGCGTACGTACGGAATACCGTCTCCACGATGTGATGCGACTCGTTCTACATGATCATCATTACATAGTAATTATATAAATGAATTGAATGAATAAATATGATATATGTTACACTAATACCATTCTGGATATAATTTATCTATAACCTTAAAATAAGAATAAGAATGTATTCGGCAAAACACGTATAAGAACAAAAGGCAATAAAGATCTGAGTAACAAGTAACAATGAAATATTACTAACAAGAAGTTAAGAATAAGACCATATATGATATCATATCAATATGTATGATTCTGGAATAAGTCAATAACATTTTTTAAACCATTATACAGGAGCTTCGGACACGTACAAAGCTAATCGGACCTAAGGTAAGGGAAATATCACAATCTCATTTTTATCCGAGATTGTTTATTCGTAAGTATTTACTGGGGTGTATTTTATCATCCACATCCATGTTTCATCAAAATGTAATATTATTTCCATCCACCTACAATTGTTTAAATCCATTTTTACCCTTCGGTGAGTTTTTAGTAATATGTACGAAAGGAATCTTTTGTCGTTTTTCGTACGAGGTACTTTTTGACTTTTCCGACAAAAGTACGAAGAATGTTTTTTTTAACTTATACGACATGAATGGATTTTTAAAACATTATTTCAAAGAATCTTCCTTTACAAGTTTTCAAGTTTATTTTTAATCAACTTCTTTTATTTTAAAGTCATATGACATGTTATGAAAGGAAAAATGTTTTTGAATAAGAAAGGTTATTTTCCTCAAGAATGGAGTTCAAGTGTTTTATCAAAATTATTTTCTATCTAAGATAATAAAGGGTTCTGTTTTTATCCCTATTGTTACATTGATTTGATCATGTTGTGATGGAATTATTTTTATTAATTCCTTTATCTTATATGAATTGATTTATGAGGTCATGATGTTTAAGATTCCCATTTGTATTACATGGGTTATGCAATAATGTATGATTTAGGATTTTGTGGCACACATAAGAATGGTATCATTAAGAGATGGGTGGGACCTATATCTCCCTCCAATGCATTGGGTAAAGATTTTATATCTCATGAGATAGACAGGGCTGGAACGGTAGGTTATACCGGTTCAGTGAAACAGGACTGAAACAAGGGTTACTCGATTCAGAAAGGGACTTTGTCCACTAAGATAGTCTTGGCAATGAGTCTTGACTAACAAGAAATGATTCTCTATGATTATGTTTGAATGCCACAAAGTTTCATGTTTTAAGTTATGATTATTGGGATTACATTTCACTTCCATGATTTATCCCATGATTATGAAATTATGCTCTCTTTTGCAGGTTATGATTTCCAAAATGTAATGTTCTTATGAATATGATTTGATTGATAATTCTTTTGTTTACCCTTACTGAGAATTTGAGCTCACCCTTTTATGTTTTCTTTTCCCCAGGATATAAAGAAAGGTTTTAGGTAAAAAAAGAAGATCTTTATGGGAGATGTTGAAGATCTTTCACCACGATTAGAAGATTATAGTCTGAGTTTCCAAAGACACTAAACTATTACGGTCCTTGTGTGTGTGTTTTTGTAATGCACTACGTATTCCGCAAAAGTAATGTAAAGTCCATGTACGTCAAGCTTCGAGTCTCTACAGTTGGTATCAGAGGAAAGGTTTAGTCAACCTTTGGAAACTAGGATGCGAAAACGTTAGTGAGATCCCTAGAGATATTTCTAAGGTATGTCTAGGGATGTCCCTAAGGTTAAGTATACGTATAGGTTATAGTACTAGAATTATGCTAAGGATCATAGAATTTAACCTAAGATGTTAGATATTGAAGGTAATCCCCCTTTATTATGTTGTTTTCCCTAGCATGATTTTTGCCTCTCACACTATTCTTTTTGGGTTTTAGAAAATGGCTGGAAACAAGATGATTCACAATAATGGAGGATATGATGGACAATGGAATGATATTCTTCATAATGAAATGGGATTTGGAATTCCAAACATCATTATTATGCCAAATCAGCAATCTCATAATATGATGAATAAAGTAAAATTTTGTATGTTTCCTGACTCGGCTAATAAGAGAAAGATGAAGTTTCATGATGATCATAGAGGAAAGAAAGTTCAATTTCCCCTATGTAAATCATGTGGGAAGAGGCATCAAGGAGACTGTTTCAAAGGAACTGGAAGATTCTTTGGGTGTGGAAAAGAAGGACACAATGCAAGTAAGTGCAAAGGAAAAGGTTCAGTTAACACCATGGATGAGGATAATGGTATTGCTACGACATCAACAATGGTTAAATGCTTTAAATGTGGAATGTACGGGCATTATGCAAACCAATGCCCTAAGGGAAAGTCTCATGAAGATAATCAGTATGGTCGTATGGGAAGTATTTATGTTGATGATGATGAAGAGACTACAAATGATATGTGAGATGAAAGAATTGTTGAAGCTCGGTCAATGGTTTAAGAATGTAGTGGAATGATTACATGTTTATCATGTGTAATGTTGTATAAGAAATCTCATGGTACTATGGAATAAAGAGACATCTAAGGATTGTTACACTGTTGTCTTTCCTTGAGTTTTGAAAGTGTATGATGAATGGTACCAGTAACCATGAAAGGTTATTCAGATACTTTTGGAAAGTAGATGATAAGTGCATAATGAATGGATAAGAATATAATGAGATGTTTGATTGTATTCATGAGCTCATGATTTATATAAGGACTAAGTGATATCATGGTTTGAGTATATAGAATTCTGAGGATTTTGGTATGTGGAATGTGTTATCATTTAACATCATTCAAGTTTTCACTAAGGTTCAATGGGTATTCAAGAGAATACATGATTAAGGACATTGAATGTTTGGAATGTGACCAACAAAACATATCTTATGATATATGGGGATCAACGATGGTATTAAATCTCTGGTAATCATTTTCACTATGTTATGAGAGTGGACTGCAGTATTATGGATAAGCCTAAAGATTAGAATGGATTATGTTGGACATAAATTAGTATTGTTTAAGGATAGAAGTTTTTTCGATATTATTGATGGGATGTTATAGTAATGTAGTTTTAGAAAAAGGACAACATGCAGGACGGGCGACAGCCCATCGCTTCGGACAAGGCTGTGGGAATCGAACCCACAACCGAAGTGCGACTGGCCTTTATCGCCTACCACTGGCCTACAGGAAGTCCCTGTTTAGTAGAAACTAGTTTTATTATATTAAGCAGTATGATATATGAAGTATAAGTCCATTTTAGGAACCATATATGATTAATCTCACTATAGATCGACTTATGTATATAATTTTTGCTAACCTTTTGTTTGAGATAGATGAAATGACCCGTCATTCTATCTCATGATCTGCTAACACTTCAAGAATAACAAATTCAACTTCATTTATTTAAGAGATGAAGTGGAAATTGTTCAAGGCATGAACAATAGTGAGATTGTACCAAAATAATGAAAGTATTTATTCTAATTCAAATTTTCAACTTTAGGGAAATGATCTTGAAAACCAAAAATGTTGTCCTAGTGATCTTATACCTAATGAATCGGATGGTACCTTAGATCGTCACAAATTTATGGATTTGTGATTGTTGGATTTTACATAGCCATGTTCTCTACCACTCTCCATCAGAACATGACGGTTAGATTTCTCTTCCATGTCCATATTTTCACCTATGTTCTCCAATGTGGATACCCAGTGATTAGTTGAATTGGGTAACCATTTCGTTTTATACTTTAGTTTTTAAAGCCAAGTTTTGGTATTCCTTTTTTCGATGTGGGTTTCTATTAAAGAAACTTTCGAATAGTAAACCATTTATAACCCCGATGAATTTCGAGGGCGAAATTAATTTTAAGGGGGGTAGAATGTAACAGCCCGAGATTTTATGAAAAATATTCTTTTAATTTCATTAATGTCTTGTGTTGTATTCTACACCAAGATTACCTTGCGCTATACGCAACACCGTATTAGCTTGCAGTATACACAACACTATTCTTGGACCGTGTTACACACAATTTTGATAATAGTTATTCTACGCAACATTGAGTATATATATATATATATATATTAAATGTATAAATGAAATATGGTGGGATTCTGTTATACGAAACAACGAAGGATTCTTTCACAACACGCAACCCTGACTTGTCTTGCATTACACGCAATCGCGACCTTCCTCGATAGCGTGTGTTGTACGCAATACCGGGTTTTAATAAACAATGATATATTATTATAATATTGTCATGAACTACCCGTTATGAATAGTATTAACTAAATTTTTAATTTTATACCATTATTATTAATCTTACACATTTTCTAGAACATGTTATAAGAACAAAATAAAATTTTCAGGTAAAATAAGTATTTTTCAAAAAATGCAGTTTTGCCGCCTTTTGATGGCACACCCACATTAAATCTAGTTTTTGACATGTTTATATGTTCAATTTGACAAAATAAAATTCTTCTTTTGAATCAGGATGTAAAAATTTACCTTAGATAATGTTTTGATATTTTTCCGATAACTTTCATATTTTAATGAATAGTAGAAACACGCTATATTTTAATTAAAAACAACTTTTTTCATCATAATATCTTATGTGGTTAAATTATAATATTGAATGGTTTTAAAGTATAAATAGAATATATTTTTACCATTTAATATAATGTATGTCATTAGCATTGATTTTACCTTGAATTCGTAGGTTAAATCAATTCAATCTTTTGCAATGTTTTAAAGAAAAAACTGTTTTCTTTCGACAACGGGATTAATTTTAATTTAATTTATGCATCTTTTGTGTATTGAATTTGGAAAAAATGATTTCATATTTGGAATCAGTGGGTCCAAATTATGTTAATAAGCTACTTTTTATTTTTGGGAATTATGAATAGTAACTATGGTAAATTTTATTTACCATAGTTAAAGGTAAATCGGGTAATTAAGGGTAAATATAATATTTTAAAATTACCCTAACAAATGTAAAAATCCTATTGGATGACTAAAAGTCGACCCACATCACCTAAGGGTCGGATTAGAATCATTTAATGGACATTTGTCCATGAAAATAACTTAATTATTATTAAAACCAAAGAAAGTGACAACATGTCACTCTCTTAAATCTTATAAGTATATTAATTTTAATTTAGTGATAATCTTCATGAAACATCGAACATGAATAGTCTCCAGAAATATAATGAAATTATCTACATCATATAAATTAATTTATAATTTTTAGGGATTAAATAATTATCATTAATTATGACACAATAGTGATACAAAAATTGTTTATCTAGTGAAAAATCAAGAATATTGTTTTTATTAAACTAATAGTGACCATAAAATGCACAAATACCTAACCAAAACTTATTTTCCACGTACATATAAACCATAATCATCCAATGGTAGAATATTTGACCATTTGGAGCCTTATAAAAGCGATTATGACACTTATATTATTTTATTCTAAATGATGCCAAAGTTGTCACCTTCATAATTTAATAAATATAACAATTTAAATATTGTGATTTTAAGATGATAAATTCGAGTAAAAGTATTATTGTGAAAGGTAATATATTTATCTTCATCATAGGATTTTATTTTAAATTTTTATACAACAAATAAGTATATTAAATAATTATACAAAAATGATGTAGTAATTATTTTATTAAGAGATAAACCAAATAAATGGTTTTAAAAAATAATAAAATAAATATTATATGAACTATTTAATGTGATACACTAATTTTATAGTTACATATGACCTTTTATTAATATATTAAAGCTTTTAGTTCGAACATATATTCTGTATATATTTTATTTAAATTCAAATAAATGAATAGTGTCAAAATTGACACTATTGTTATTTTAAAAGAATATCATATTATAAAATTGTTTAAAAATCACAAAAATATTTAAAAATTAAAAATTTATATTTATATGGTCTATAATGTTATAAAGTAAACAATTATGGAAAATTCACAACAAATAAGTAATTATTTGTTATAATTTAAAATTTAGAATTTTATTACCTCAAATAAACTTAAATAGATTAAATAAGGATAAATCAAAATGATAAGGTTTAAAATAAGATCCAAACATGTATAAATTTGATTGGTTGATGATATTACAACCCTATCTCATCTAAACTTCGAATATGAGTCATTTTTGGAGGTTTTTAAGTGGGGTTAGATTTATTATAAATTAATAGTTTTAAGAATTCCTAAGGTGCCCCTCTCCTCCCTTATAAAAGGGAACCTCCTCCCCCTCCTCCTCACACCAATTTGAGCACTCAAGCTCGGCCAACCCCTGCCATTTTCTCCTCTCCACTTCCCTACAATAATCCTAGAGGTCCTGGTCTTCTTCAAAGACCAATCTTAGTTCCCTAAGTGGAGGATTCAAAGAGGCGTTCCAAAGAAGAGGTAATATCCATTACCGATCTTTTCAATTTCTTTCTTCTTCAACTTCTTCTTCTTTAGTTGTTTCATGATAAAGTAATAACATCAGTATTACTTACATACTGATATGTTATTATAAATATGAAACAACCCTAATTCACCTTCTATCCATCCTACGGAAAAATGAAATCACCACGCGTGCGTACGTACGGAATACCGTCTCCACGATGTGATGCGACTCGTTCTACATGATCATCATTACATAGTAATTATATAAATGAATTGAATGAATAAATATGATATATGCTACACTAATACCATTCTGCATATAAGGTATCTATAACCTTAAAATAAGAATAAGAATGTATTCGGCAAAACACGCATAAGAACAAAAGGCAATAAAGATCCGAGTAACAAGTAACAATGAAATATTACTAACAAGAAGCTAAGAATAAGACCATATATGATATCATATCAATATGTATGATTCTGGAATAAGTCAATAACATTATTTAAACCATTATACAAGAGCTTCGGACACGTACAAAGCTAATCGGACCTAAGGTAAGGGAAATATCACAGTCTCATTTTTATCCGAGATTGTTTATTCGTATGTATTTACTGGGGTGTATTTTATCATCCACATCCATGTTTCATCAAAATTTAATATTATTTCCATCCACCTACAATTGTTTAAATCCATTTTTACCCATCGGTGAGTTTTTAGTAATATGTATGAAAGGAATCTTTTGTCGTTTTTCGTACGAGGTACTTTTTGACTTTTCCGACAAAAGTACGAAGAATGTTTTTTTTAACTTATAGGGAATGAATGGATTTTTAAAACATTATTTCAAAGAAGCTTCCTTTACAAGTTTTAAAGTTTATTTTTAATCAACTTCTTTTATTTTAAAGTCATATGACATGTTATGAAAGGAAAAATGTTTTTGAAGAAGAAAGGTTATTTTCCTCAAGAATGGAGTTCAATTGTTTTATCAAAAAAAATTTCTATCTAAGATAATAAAGGGTTCTGTTTTTATCCCTATTATTACATTGATTTGATCATGTTGTGATGGAATTATTTTTATTAATTCCTTTATCTTATATGAATTGATTTATGAGGTCATGATGTTTAAGATTCCCATTTGTATTACATGGGTTATGCAATAATGTATGATTTATGATTTTGTGGCACACATAAGAATAGTATCATTAAGAAATGGGTGGGACCTATATCTCCCTCCAATGCATTGGGTAAAGATTTTATATCTCATGAGATAGACAGGGCTGGAACGGTAGGTTATTCCGGTTTAGTGAAACAGGACTGAAACGAGGGTTACTCGATTCAGAAAGGGACTTTGTCCACTAAGATAGTCTTGGCAATGAGTCTTGACTAACAAGAAATGATTCTCTATGATTATGTTTGAATGACACAAAGTTTCATGTTTTAAGTTATGATTATTGGGATTACATTTCACTTCCATGATTTATCCCATGATTATGAAATTATGCTCTCTTTTGCAGGTTATGATTTCCAAAATGTTATGTTCTTATGAATATGATGTGATTGATATTTCTTTTGTTTACCCTTACTGAGCATTTGAGCTCACCCTTTTATGTTTTCTTTTCCCCAGGATATAAAGAAAGGTTTTAGGTAAAAAAAGAAGATCTTTATGGGAGATGTTGAAGATCTTTCACCACGATTAGAAGATTATAGTCCGAGTTTCCAAAGACACTAAACTATTACGGTCCTTGTGTGTGTGTTTTTTTAATGTACTAAGTATTCTGCAAAAGTAATGTAAAGTCCATGTACGTCATGCTTCGGGTCTCTACAGATCATCGATACTTTTCCAAACATCATAACTTAAGGTTCATGATCCATATTTTTTGATAAAAATGTAAGGTTGTTCAAAAAATTATGGTTAATGAAAATGTAAGGTTCTTCACAAAATTAAGGGTTATGAACCATACTTTGGAGAAACAAACATACAGTTTCATACTTACATAGCTTTCTTCTTCTAAACGTAGGGTTCCTTTACCATAATTTTTTTGATAAAGTATGGTTGATTAACAATAATTTTCCAAGAAATTAAACATTGATTTTTATCCTTATGATACACTCTTCAACATAGGTTTTGAATAGTGTTTCCAGAACATGCTAATGCTCTAAAAAAATTTCAGAACACGTTTATAATGAATAGTGTTTTTAGAACATGCTAATATGATTTCTGAACACATTTTAAAATATTCCACCAAGATCAAACGCTTTAATATTACTCCAAAAAAATTAATGTAATGAATATTAATTTCCTAAAATATGCTCAATGTAAAATCATTCGAATAACAAACAAGATCATTTGTGAGCATCAAAATCATCATAAATAGATAGAGTATTGTTCTCAACAATCTCCCCTAATAATAATAAAATAGGGTGTTTGTGGAAAGCAGTACTTTCCGAATAGTACACCTTTCACATTATAGATAATCTATAACTGAATTCCTAAATTTTTTTATTTTATCATCATTACGATACTATTTTTCATAAAATCTAATAGAATCAAATATATATATTTCAATTATACATTTTGGCTAGTCAGATAGATTGCATGATTATTTCCAATATGATAAACCGAATAAGAGTCAGTATTATATATCGATACTATTTTCATGCTGATTTTCATGACAATGGTCAGTCTTATAGACAATACATAAGTCTAAAAACTATTTAGAAAAAAGGTTAGTCTGATTAGTTAGATGAACATTTAGTCCGATGGATCCAATTAAATAATAAATGTTTTGTTCATAATATATAGGAAATACTTATATATATGTTATAATATATTACTTTCTAATAATATTTAACAAATCAATTGGTATATAAAATGATATTAAACATTTTTAAGAACATGTTTGTGATTTTTGAAACTAAAAGAATCCAAAAGTATAAATTTTGACTTTTACTCAACAATATAGTCCTTTTTTCAAAAAAAATAAAACAGAACACTTAAATAAGATTAATAATTTTGAAATACATACATCCCTTGGTACATTTATGATCTTTAAAGATAAAATTTATATAAAAATTATCCTTATATTTAAAACTACCTCATAAACAGATGAATGGTATTTATAATTTTAATTATTCTTCTTAGTAAAAATCATTCTTAGAGATTTCTCCACATAGAGAACAAAACCCTTTATACATTACTCATAAAACATCATAAATAATTTCTTATCATAAAATTTTCCGTTTAAATAACTACTTTCCCATTATAAGTCCCTAAAACTTTTACCCCCATAATGATTTACAGAAAGAAAAGAGATATTATATAACCTCAAATGTTTATATAATATAACATATGAAACACTTTTTATATGGAATAAATAATCATATAATAATGAAATGTATGAACCTCTATCCAACAGTGATTGTAAAAATTTGAAACAAAACTTACTTGGATGAATAGTCATTCTCATTCAAAAACCATTTAAAAATTTAAAAATTATACATCATGACTTCCAAAATGAAATTTTTTTATCATTCTTCATAAACATATTCACAAATTCCTTCATCATTCATTAAATTTTCATAGATATTTTGAGCATATTCCTCCAATTTTAGAATATTTAAAATAAGACAACATTTCTCGTATCCCCAAAAAAGTTAAAAATTTTACTAGAAAATACGCAATGGGAAACTACCCCTGAAGGATTTGGAGTCATTACAAACATTTCTATTATATTTCTGTATAAAAAATCATTATAGTTGATACAAATCATCTTGATAAAAAAATATGAACTGGAAAAATATTTCTAATGTTGTGGAAAATTCTAGTGATATTAAAAAAAATCCTAAAAATAAAGAGTCAAAATTTTAGGATTAATGTGTATGTAGAAGATGATTCCAACTATTTCCAGTCAGATATTGAAGCACCCAAAAAAAATACCCAACATCCAGAAACATGTGAAATAATAAGAAAAATACATAAGAAATGATGGTGAATGTGGTGAAGATACATATATAGAACACATACATAGATTTTAATTAAATATTTTTTTGAGAATTATTTCAGTATAAAAAATAACCTAAAATGTTTAAGAAATATTTTCGAATAATGTTTATGAAAAATAAGATTATCATAAAAGAAAAAATGAACCCGCCTAAGAGATTATGAAATTCAAGATAAATGCTATTGAGTACTGAATGATCATAAAGGATCATGATGGAAAACCTATTTTGAAATAATATTAATTTAACAAGATAGAATCAATAAATCTTACTGGTAAAAATGTGTTTAAAACAGTGAAATAATACTAAAAAATAATTCAATATTAAGAATCAATCATGTAAAATTACTCCATTTTCAAGAACATCAATTTGGGTTAAACATATACCTATTGTCTTTTAAAAGGATAAATATAATTTACCTAAGAGTTATGTATTAATTTAAACTCAATATATGTTTCGAGTATAAAATATGATTATTAAATCTCTTTTATATCCATTTAAGATAAAATAATTTAATAAAAATAAATCATTTTATTATTAATAAGATTTATTCTAATCTTGATTGAAAAATAAAAGATTCTACAATGTAATTTTCTATAATGTTTTTTACATTAATAGAATATTGAGATTTACTACTTAATTTTGGTGTTGTGGTATTATTGGCTATAATTTTTACAATTTCTGTTACAAAATTTCATTACTTATAAAAAATCATCAATAATTAAGGATAAGAATTCAAGTGAAAATGAATGACTCCCCAAAGGAGAAGGCTATAAACTAAATATCTATATTTATTCATACTCGAACAAATAATTAATATATAATGTAGTTTTGTGGAATATATGATAGGACAAGGGATTATACTATTAATTGTTTGTAAGATATATTTTCATAGTTATCCCTTATAGTAAATGAGATATAATTATGGATGTAAATTCAATAATATGAGTCATTCGTATTTTATGTGGTGTTAAACTATATCAAGAGATGATTTCCATGTATCCTTGATAGTGGTTGTTCTTCCAATGGTACTGGGAAAATAAAAACATTGAAGAACATTGAAGAAAAAAAGGAGGATATGATACATAACCAATAATATTTCCTTGAGGATTAATGGTCTATGAGCTATTGAAATTCAATCTAAATCACTCATATTAAAATACATGTTTTTTCTTAGAAGGGATAAAACATAACTTTATCAGTTATATACAATAATGTTATGTGGCCGATGAAGTCATTTTTTTATGAACCATTACATTATCAAAAATTCGTGGAATAAAAAATTTATTATAATAAGTGGAAGATAAATTTATCTTTTATTTAAAATTTATGACACATCAAATTATTGATATATGAGTTCCATGGATGAAAATGATCTATAGAAATGAATACTTTGTCCATATTAGCTAGAACAAATATAAGAAATATTTCCTAAAATGAGTTCTTTAGTGAGTTTCTCATGCTAAAAAGTGATATAGATTCATCTTGTGACATATTCCTAAAAAAGGAATATTGTTCAAGGGACACAAAATAATGTAGATATTAAATCTTCATGAATATTTGAGATTTATATTCAAACATTTATGATCCTATAGGGAATTGGTAAACCAAAAGTGATCATGATTTTATTATCATTATTGATTATTATACCTAGATAACTTATTTTGTCATTATTATCTAAAAAATAAAGGCACATAAAATGATTAATATTTAAAAATACAGGTTCAGGAACAACTTGGTGCTTATATCAAGATGATGGGGTCTAATAATGGAAACTAATACACATTAAATATCATAGATATGGATATAGAAAATCATGTAATTCAAAATCAATATATTACACAATGAAATCCTCACAAAATGGTTTTTATAAGAGGAAAACCAAGAGAATTTTGGATATTAGAAAAATATTATTGTTGGAAATTATTTTTAATATCACTTTTAGAGAGATGTTGATGGAACTATTGTTCACATTAAAGATATATGTTTATAGATGTTTGATGCATATAATACTTTAAATAAAAATTTGTACCAAAAAATTCCACATTCCATGTACATAAAACAATTTGGATGCTCTTAATTATTTAATGATATAAGAAAAAAAATATTGGGAAGTTTGAAGAAAAGGTTATATATAAAAAACAATTAGGATAACTTTCTAATTTCAACTGGTTTAAATGATATAGAAAATTCAACATAAGCTAATATAATTTTAATATGTGAAATTATATAAATTTTCCATATAACATAAAAATTTTATAAGGCTATAGATGAAATTATTTTATCATGAAACACGCATATTATAGAAATACATTTTGTCCAACATGTTAGAAATGAAACAAGTTATGTTTGATATTAATTAATATGTTTTTATTGATGAATAATATTCATAAAAAGATAGAATTTTTCATTAAAGTATAAATGAACATGTTTATGTTGAGAATATTATTATCCAACAATATGTAAATCTTTAAATGAGATAAAGTTTGAGCTTATAAAACTGATCTTCTATTATTTCACAAATAGAACCAAAAAATATTTTTTACTAAATTGAGGATGAAGAACAGATTACATTCATGAATGAAGAAGTTGATTAAAAAGATAATAAAACTACATAGGATCATGTATAAATTAATTAAAAAAATTATAGTGCTCGTGTGTTATTTCATAAATAAATTTATTGAGAAAAGTGAAGTCACAAGGAATAAGGTAACTCTAGTTTGAAATGGTAATTATTATATAGAAGTATTTGACTATGAATATTCCTTACAACCGGTGGAAATAAATGAAACCATAAGAATGTTTTTAAAATTTAATTCTAGAATAATTGTGGAATTTATCACATGGATTTGAAATCATCATCCCAAAATAGTGATATTGAGAGAGGTGTTTAAATTGAAAAATCATATGGTTTTATTCTTGAAAAAATTTGGAAGCAGAGTTTGTATGTATAAGAACGATTTATATAAAATAGAATAGGATAAAATATCATTGCATAACATATTATACGCTTGCTTTAGAACAATAAATTTTTCTATAGGAATTGTTTTTGGTAATCTATATTTGAAGAAGTTGCCCATGGGGACTCTTATTTTCATAGTATATATAGTTTAATTTTTTGTAAAGGTGATAAATAAAATCAATTGAAGATTTGTTTAAGTAAATTAATTTGATTTTTGAGATATATATATTGGGTGATTTGTAATATTTTTTGGGATTACAAGTTACTCAAGGTTCTGATAAATTTTTTTCAATCATATAAAAAAAGTACTTTATAAAATTATTAAAGGGGATTGTATATGAGGGATGAAAATAGATTTACACTAATATCGATATTAGAATCAAGATTATTAATGAAGTTGCTCTGTCACGACCCCCACCCACCAAATATTCTCATCTGGAGCTGGCAATGGTGAAATGGAATAATAATGACGCCTGAGTCCCGCCTCCAATAGGCCTCGGGGTGGCAAATTGCACCATGGGTATGAGTTTTCACAAATATGGGAGGCATTACCCTTTTTATTACTTAAGATCGGGAAATAAGACAAGTCAACCACCAAAAATAAAAAGAACAAGTGTATAGAAATAAACCCAAAACAATACCATATGCGTGTTTAAATATTTCTGAAACATGGTACAAGTACAAGAAAGCTCAAAAGTATAATACCAAAAGAAACAAGTACAGAAAACTATTGCATCTCCAACTGTCCCAACTAGTAGGGTCCCAAACATCCCTGGTAGTCCTCCTGGAAACCTGAAAGTAAATATATGGTGAGCATACAAGTATACCCAGTAGGGAAACCTAAAGCTCTCTTGAAAAAATGGGTAGACATCCTAAAGTCTCGTGAGAACAACAGAAGAAACCTAGCAAGGAATTCTATCCACCCATCCATACCAGCCACCCTCACCAAAACACAATCACAACAGATAGTATTATATATGAACAGGAGTACTGGGTACCCCACACCATTTCCCCCACTAGCTTACTTCTCTTCCTTACGAGGAACGTCCTGACGCTACCACACTCTTCCGACCAGCACACACCTGGGCCTCACAACCATGTATCCCGCCTGCAGGCACCTGGGCCTCACAACCATGTATCCCGCCCGCACACACCTGGGTCTCAGAACCACGTATCTCGCCCGCACACACCTGGACCTCACAACCATGTATCCCGCCCGCACACACCAGGGCCTCACAACCACATATCCCACCCACACAAACCTGGGCCACAAAACAACATATCCCACCCGCACACAACTGGGCCTCAAAACCACGTGTCCCACCCGCACACACCTGGGCCTTATCCCGAAGGTTCATGGGAAACAGTAAAACTTGCCCAATGAGTCTTGGGCTAAACCACCCCAATTGAAACCTACCTGAAGTTTCTTGGGTGTAAGGTTGCCTCAATCCATCACATCCTAGGTAAGAAGGAGCAAAAAGGATCTAGTAACTAAGAGGAAGACACCCTCTCCCATGAAATGGGAGTGTTCGGCACTAATTGCTCAACATGGGTGGGGTGTGATAATACACAAAGATATATATATATATATATATATATATATATATATATCAAACACTCAACCCAACCTATGGCTTCTAATCAAGGAACTGAGCATGTGCCTCGGCACCGCTACTATGAAGCATGCATACAAAAAATAATCCTCAACCCCATTTAGGTTTTCATGTTTCAGGAGAATTAGTTTATTAGTTCCTTAACTACTGGGAAACTATCCACAACCATACATATCGATCATTCATAAAGAAAATCCCACTCATCCACAAATCAAGTTAGGAAAACACAAGCAACACCACCAAGTCCTTCTTATTAACCAACCAACCCCATTGATAAACATTCCCATTCCATTACAATTCCCCATCATTTATTAACTCCTCCACTTTTTATTTATTATTTACAACCCATAGTTCATTCACTTTCAAACCCATCCATACAGCCCCGCTACCAACCACCATAACCTCAAACACACTGAAACTCATACATCATCACCCCTTGATACCATTTATCATAGCCCAACTACCCATCACTAACATAGCGTTCACAAAAACCCAAAACCAAGACAACCACAGCCCCACTGCTCACCTGATCCATAAAAACCCACAAAACACTCCCCTTTCACATAAGTAAACCCTAACCAGCACCCACATGTTTATTATTTTAGTTTGTTCAACCGGGGTGATCACACAAGTGTTCCAGGAATTTAATCATCCAACATTACCTAATTAACCAATTTCCACATTAAATAACATTTTCATCCATAAGAAAATCCAGAAGGAGAGGGAAACATTTAATTACGTAAGCAAAGGCCCCCAATGACCATGATTTTCAGTAGGAAAAATATAATTCAATTCACAACATAATATCACATGATATAAATAATGTAACTTTATTCACAAACTTCACATCCCCGTTATATAAGCTAGTTATTATATTTATTAAACTGTTTAAAATGTGTTTCAAGTAAACAATGGGACACCGACCCCGCAGGAAGCACAAATTTAGAGAGACAAAGGTAAGATCTCTACTTCAACAGGTTCTGATCACAACGCTCCCCTAGATCAACTATAGAATATGTCTGTCGGTGTCTGTTACATCTGTCAAATCCCAGAAAAACCTCCTCAGGTGGATGTCGGAATGGAAAGGCTGATGGAATGACAAGGGATCCAAGCTCAGAACTTCCGGCTCGTTGTTACGATCATGTGGCCGTTGATGGGTTGTAAATCAGAGCTCGGATGAAGAAGTTATGGAAGAAAAAGGACCCTTCGAGTCTCTTGGGAGATCTCTGCTCAGAGGAAAGGGGAGGAGAGGGGTGTGTTGAAAATGGAGGAGGGGACCCCTCCTTTTATAGGCATGAAAAAAAAGTACACGGAGTGTACATTATGGTACAGGGCGTGTACATGGCCATTTCACGCTGCCACCACACGGCTTCCAACATGACCTTCAACATGGTACACGATCGTTGACTGGTCAACATAAGGTTTGAGGGTAATGAGTACGCCGGGAGGGAATACATGGCGTGTAGTATTGGGTAAATGGTGTGTAGTTTCAAAATTCTGAAAATTGTGGTAAAAGTCCATTTTACCATCCTGAACACTTCGTGAACTTCTTTTGATAAAGGAATGGGCCGGAGTGGTCCAGGCCATTACATCAGATAACTCTTTAAACATTCTCATCCCCAATAATTCAAAACCAACCCAGAGGATCCCAACAAGATACCTCTTAGGGCTCTTGTTATAATAGGAACCCAACCATCAACCCTAATTATTGGTGTTAGCAATTCCTTCTCCTATGATGAGATATTATCCGCTTTGGGTGGCACTGACTCGCCTGCATGGGTTTAATCGCATCATCATTAATGTGTCTGGATTAAGGATATGGTTTTCCCCATTTTCCCACACATTCGGACATGCTACACACTTCTATGAACAAGGAAACAAAAGGGTCTCATAACCAACAAGCCAAGAATTCCACATATCAAAGGTACATAGAAAAAAAGACAAATCTCAGACGAACAAGGAAAAACACAAGTCAAATCCACTCCAGGTACTGAGTGTGCATCTGGGTCTCCTACTTCCAAGTGATCTCCTAGAGGCCGCCATGCCTCCACAACACACAAACCAATGGAATGGTTCATCAACGGAGACCTTCTCTTTACAATCTTCGATTCTGACTTTTCATTCCTTGAAGGTCATGTTGTCTCCAATATCTAACTCTCCCCAGTCGATAACTTGAGAGTCATCATGTAAGTATCGATGTAGCTGGGAGACGTGGAAGACGTCATGAACCTTCTCCAACTAAGGTGGTAGGGATAGCTGATCTGCCATCTCTCCAAATTGCCTTAGCACCTCAAAAGGTCTGATGAACCTAGGTGAGAGCTTTCTCTCTTTACCAAACCTCCTCTGCCCCTGTCGAGGGGATACCTTCCAGAACACGTGATCTCCCACCTTGAACTCCAAGGGCCTCCTATAATGATTAACATAAGACTTTTGTTGGTCCTGAGCCGCTTTCATCCTCTCACGTACAAGCTGGACTTTCTTTGTGGTGCTCTGCACTACCTCTGGCCCAAGAGCACCTGTCTGAGCATCCTCTGCCCAGGAAATGGGTGAACGACATGGTCTTACATACAAAGCCTCAAACGGTTCCATTCCAATAGTATAGTGGAAGCTGTTGTTGTATGAAAACTCTACTAGAGGCAGGTTTCATACCCATGATCTTCCGAAATACAGAACGCATGCTCATAGCATGTCCTCAATGACTGGATAGTCCGCTCTATCTGCCCGTCATTCTGGGGGTGGGAAGCAGTGCTAAGGTGTAGTGGGGTGCAAAAATCATGATGTAACCCCCTCCAGACACGTGAGGTAAACCGAGTAACCCAGTCTGAGATGATAGTATTTGGAACTCCTTGCAAACGCACCACCTCCTCTACGTACCTATGTGCTAAGGTACTCACTAGGCCTGACTCCTTAATTGCTAAGAAGTGAGATGATTTCGTCAGATGATCCACCACCACCCAGATATCATCATAACCTCCCTGAGCTCTGGGTAGTCTTGTGACAAAGTCCATCAAGATTTCATCCCACTTCCACTCGGTGAGATATAAAGGATGCAACAAACCACTTGGAACACAATGTTCAACCTTCACTTTCTGACACACTAGGCATTTAGCCACAAACTCCACCACTTCCCCTTTCACCCCGGGCCACCAAAACTATTCCCTCAGGCCTCAGTACATTTTTAAAACTCTTAGATTTAATGCCAAGGCAGAGCTATGGAACTCACGGATAACTCCCTCTCGCATCGCCTCTGGAACAAACAACCTTCCATGGAAAAGAATTCGATGTTTCCTGTCCTCTGACCATCTTTCTGGAGAGTTTCCCTAATCAACACGATCCCGCATCACTTCTGTCTCAGAGTCCCCCCACTAAGACTCTTCCACCTGTTGCGACAAGGAGGACTGCACTGTCATCTGAAACAAACAGCCTTTAACACCCACTACCCTTGAATCCATGTGCAAGGTAGCCAACTCTCCCATTTATTTCAATGCATTAGTTGATTCCCGAACCACATCCCTTTGTGGCTTCCTGCTCAGGGCATCCACCACAACGTTGACCTTAACATTAGTGTAAGAGATCTCGAAGTCATAGTCTTGGAGAAACTCAACCCATCTTTATTGCCACATGTTCAAGTCACGTTGGGAGAAGATATAACGTAAGCTCTTATGATCTGAGAAGACCACAAAGCACTCCCCAAAGAGGTAATGTCGCCACAACTTCAATGTGAACACTACTGCTAGAAGCTCTAGGTCATGGGTGGAATAGTTACGCTCGTGAGGGCGCAACTGCCTAGACCCATAATAGATCACACCCTTCTTATGCATTAGTACGCACCCCAAACCAAGGCCAGAAGTATCACAAAACACCTCATACAACAACCCTTCCTCTGGTAACCTGAGTACGGGAGCACTGAACCACATTTCCTTTAGGTAGTCGAAAGCTTTAAGGAACTGCTCGCTCCATAGGAAGACCCGGTTCTTCCTAGTCAAATCTGTCAATGGAGCAGCAACTCGAGTGATGTCCGAAACAAACCTCCGATAGTAACCTGCTAACCCAAGGAATCTATGAACTTCAGCCATTCTCTTGGTTGATGCCCAAGAAACCACAACATCCACCTTCGACGGGACCACTAACACTTCATGCTGAGACACCACATCCCCAAGGAAGTGCAATTATTTTATCATGAACATACACTTAGACAATTTACCATAAAGGTGGTGGTATCGAAGGATTTACAAGACTACCCTGAGATGCTCAATGTCCTCCTCCTCTATTCATGAGTAGATCAGGATGTCATCAATAAACACAATGACGAACCGGTCCAGAAACTCTTGGAAGACAATGTTCATATGTCTCATGAACATAGCCGGTGCATTCGTCACTCAAAATGGAATCACTAAAACTCGAAGATCCTATACCTGCACTTGAAAGCCGTCTTCGAGATGTCACAGTACTTTACCCTCTACTAATGATATCCTGATCATAGATCAATCTTAGAAAACCAACCTGATCCCCTTAGTTGGTCGAAGAGATCATCTATCCTTGGAAGGGGGTAGAAGTTCCTGACCATTACCTGGTTCAACCTTCAGTAGTCTATGCATATCCTGAGACCACCATCTTCCTTAATTATGAAAAAAACTAGATCACCCCATGGTGACACGCTAGGTCAAAAAAACCCTTATCCATCAGATCGTCAAACTGAATCCGCAACTCCAGCAACTCCAAAGGTGACATCCGATAAGGGTCCAACGAAATCTGATGGGCACCAGGCTGTAAGTCTATCCCAAAATCAACATCACGTCGGGTGAGTCGAGTCACAACATCCTTGAGAAAAACATAGTGGAACTCCAAAACAACTGATTGGACATCCATCATTTCTTAATCAGCTGGAACCACTGATAATCCGCCTAACAAAGAAAGGAGAGGCTCCACACGTCGGCTTCCCACCTAATAGCTCATCTCACCAACAAAAGCTACACGCTGCCTGTCCACATCATAGAACATGACCCTTCTCTGGAAGCATTAGATAATGGCACTAATAGAAAAAAAACTAGTCGATTCCTATGATTACATCGTATGGTTGCTTTTGTAACAGAAGAAGGTCCCTACTAGATCGATGTGGACCAAACATCAGCCCAAATCCCCAGCAAACACATGATACGCTGGTCTGGCCTCCAACTGGTGTACTCATCACCAGTGTTATGGAAAGTCTCTCTAGTCCCAAAGCATGGGAAAGACCTAGGGAAATAAAGGTGTGTGAAGCTCCTGAGTCAAACAAAGTAGAAACGAGAGTGCTGAACAAACAAAACGTACCTCACACCACCTATGCTCCTACTGGAGCTACCAACTCTACTGCGTGCAACTATCCACGCCCAACCCCTCTTCCTCTCAGAAGTCCTCCACCTCCCCGACCACGCCCTGGTCGAGATCCCTGAGGAGCACCCTGAGGTCAACCTCCTCCTGTACGGTTTGCCCTCAGGGGAGCATGGCCCTACTGCTGCTGGAAGGGCCTCGCCAGCAACGGGTGCTGCTAGGTGGGTGCGGAACCTGCCCACCTCCACCGTACTGAGCTCGGGTCGAGAACCGACTCTAAATGTGCTTGAAACCTCCACATGAAAAACACTTCTGTCCTGGACTCCTGAAAAATGGATGAGGACCCGGAGATCTAAACTGGAACAGCTGGGGCCTGATCCCCACTGGCCTGAACCTGGAAGGTCTCGTCGTAGGAGACCTTCTGCTGAATGCCTTCCCCTTCGACGAAACTGGTTGGATCCCCTCTCGTGGTGCACCTCCCAATGAGTTAATCATCTCTAAAACCTCTTCCTTCTTCTGTACCACCATGTACATCAGAAGGGTGAAGGGGGTGACAACATACTAGAGAGAAGGACAATGTGCCTCCTCCAAACGTCTCGCCTGAGACTCCTCATCCGGAAAGAGATCCGGAGAAAAGTGTAGGAGATCCTTGAACATGATCCCCATCCATCCTACTGACATACTCCTATGCTAAAGGTAGAGTAACTCCTACCGCTTCTCCACCTTGATCATAGAATAAAGTAATTCCTCTCAGAATTCCTTCTCAAAGTCAGCCCACAGAACCTCTGCCCCTATCCTCTCTCCAAGGTAGAGCATCCACCACTGTCGTGCCACACCTCTTTGCTGACTGACTGCTAGGGGAACCCAGTACTCCCTCAGAGCACAGATCCAGGTAAAAGTGATCTATAGATCCTCAAGACACCCCTCTGTCTCTGTATCTGAAGTACTACCCTCATACATCTTGAGGGTCTTCCACGGGAACGAATGGAGAGTCTTCAGCCATTAGCTATCTTCCTCCTCTTGGTCAATCATCAACTGATCGAATCCCCAAATCAGCTAGGCCTCGGCCGTCTGAGTCACCCGGGGACAACGTCCAGGTTCCATAGATTTATGGTAGACAAGGATCTCCTATTCCAAAGTAGTAATGAAATTTCTCAAGGTTTTATTTTATCACATTATTTCAATTTCATTCCCAGAATGCCCAAATCTAGTAAAACACAATCATGATGATGCATGTACCTTCCCTAGGGTCTCTACCATGTAATCAATGTGGTCTCAGTTGGTTGTTCGGTAGGCTCAGAGTCCTTTCATCAGATCACAGGGGGCGCTAACATCCCATTTCCTAGTCGATCGTCCCTAGCCTATGTCACACACCAAGATTAACCAACACTGTTGCCCTACCATCCCATGCAATCCTCACTGTGCATAACTCCAAACTCCATCCTATCTCTCAACCATCACCTCTGATACCATTCTGTCACGACCCCCTCCCACCAATGATTCCCCTCCTAAGCTAGCAATGGTGAAAGGGAGATAATGACCCCTGAGTCCCGCCTCAAGTAGGCCACAGGGTGGCGACTAGCACCAAGTGTATGATTTTTCACAAATATGGGAGGCATTACCTTTTTTATTATTTAATATCAGGAAATAGGAAAAGTCAACCACCAAAAATAAAAAGAACAAGTGTATAGAAATAACCCCAAACCAATCCCACATGCATGTTTAAATAGTTCCGAAACAAGGTACAAGTACAAGAAAGCTCAAAAGTACAATACCAAACGAAACAGGTGCAGAAAACTGTAGAAACTCCAACTGTCATGACTAGTAGGGTCCCGCACGACCCTGATAGTCCTCCTGCAAACCTGAAAGTAAACATAGGGTGAGTATACAAGTATACTAAGTAGGGAAACCTAAAGCTCTCATGAACAAATTGGGAGACATCCTAATGTCCATGGAGTCCAACCGAAGAATCCTAGCATGGAATTCTATCCACCCAACCTCACCAGCCACACTCACCAAAACACAATCACAGGAGGTAGTAGTATATAAGAACAAGATTATTAGGTACCCCGCACCATTTTCAACCACTACGTAGCTGCTCTTCCAAATGGCGAACATCCTGACACTAACACACTCTTCCTGCCTGCACACACCTAGGCCTCACAACCACATATCCCTCCGGCACACACCTGGGCCTCACAACCACGTACCTCGCCCGCACACCACTCGGCCTCACAACCACGTATCCCGCCCACACACACCTGGACCTCACAACAACGTATCCCGCCCGCACACACCTGGGCCTCACAACCACGTATCCCACCCGCACACACCTTGAATTCAAAACCACATATCCCCCCTGCACTGACCTGGGCCTCATCATGAAGGTTCTTGGGAAATAGTAAAACCTGCCTGAAGAGTCTTGGGCTAAACCACCCCAATCGAAACCTAGCCAAAAATTCTTGGGTGTAAGGTCACCTCAAGACATCACAACCTAAGGAAGAAGGAGCAGGAATGAGCTTGTAACTAAGGGGAATACACCCTCTGCCATTAAATGGGAGTGTTCGACACTATGTTCTCAACAAGGGTGGATTGCGATAAAACACAAAGATATATATATATATATATATATATATCATACAATCATCCGAACCTATGGATTCTAAATAGAGAACTGAGCACGTGCCTCGGCACTTCTACTACGAAGCATGCATACAACAAACAATCCCCAACCCCATTTAGGATTTCATGTTTCAACCGAATTATTTTACTAGTTCATTAACTACTGGGAAACTATCCACAACCAACCATATCGATCATTCATAAATCATATCCCTGGCATCCACAAATCAAGATAGGAAATCAAAAACAACACAACTAAGTCCTTCTTATTAACTAACCAACCCCCTTGATTAACATTCTGGTTCCATTACCATTCCCCACCATCTATCAACTCTTCCAATTTTTATTTATTATTTACAACCCATAGTTTGTTCACTTTCAATCTCATCCATGAAACCCTGCTGCCAACCACCATAACCACAAACACACTGAAACTCGTACATCATCACCCCTTGATACCATTTAACGTAGCCCCACAGCCCATCACAAACATAGAATTCACACCAACCCAAAACCAAGCCAACCATAGCCCCACTTCTCACCCAATCTACAACAACCCACAAAACACCCCCCTTTCACATAAACAAACCCTAACCAACACCCACATGTTTATTATTTCATTTTGTTCAACAAGGGTGATCACACATGTTTTCCAGGTATTTAATCATTCAAATTTACGTGATTAACCAATTTACCCATTCAATAACATTTTCATCCTTAAGAAAATCCAGAAGGAGAGGGGAATATTTAATTACTTAAGCAAAGGCCCCCAACTACCATGATTTCTAGTAGGCAGAAGCTCATTCAATTCACAACATAATATCACAGGATATAAATAATGTAACTTTATTAACAATCTTCCCATCCCCGTTATATAAGCCAGTTATTATATTTATTAAACCGATTAAAATGTGTTCCATGTAAACAAGAGGACACCAACCCGCATGATGCACACATTTAGATAGACAAAGGTAAGATCTCTACCTCAATAGGTTTTGATCACAACGCTCCCCCGGATCAACATTAGAAGATGTTCGTCGGCGTCCGTCACTTCTATCGAATCCCAGATAAACCTCCTTCGGTGGATGTTGAAAATTAAAGGCCCAAGGAAAGACAGTGGATCCAAGCTCAAAAGATTCGCCTCGTCGTTACGATCCTGTGTCCATTGACGGATCATAAATCAGAGCTCGGACGAAGATGTTATGGAAGAAAAAGGAGCCTTCAAGTCTCTTAGGAGGGCTCTTCTCAGAGGAAAGGGGAGGAGAGGGGTGTGTTGAAAAATGAGGAGGGGACACCTCCTTTTATAGGAATGAAAAAACGTACACGGCATGTAATTTATTGTACAAGTCATGTATTTGGCCATTTCATGCGGCCCCCATGAGGCTTCCAACACAACCTTCAACACGGTATGTGGTCATTGACTGGTCAACACCCGGTTTTAGGGTAACGCGTACATGGGGAGGGTATACACGGCGTGTAGAAGGGGGTACCTGGTGTGTAGTTTCAAAATTATGATAAGTGTGGGAAAAGTCCATTTTACTCTCCAGAACACTTCGTGACCTTCTTTTGAAAATGGAATGGGCTGGAGAGGTCTGGGCCATAACCGGCTCTAACTAGTTCTAATTAATGAGATTATATAAAATTTCTTGGTTTCATTATCTACATAACATGTTTTGAATATGAAATTGTTTTAATTTATACATTATGTGCTCAAATTTAAAGTGATATTGTGGAATATAACATGTGGGAATTTCATAGAATTCATAGATATATACAAAGTATGATAAGATTCTCTATTTTATACCAAAGTATATATTATTTTATATTATAAGGCTATAAAAATGATGACCCAGGAAATTATTTCACCGATATGAAGTCCAATTCAAAGGTATAATTCATTATTTTTGAGATTTATGTATAATGGAATAGAAAAAAAAATGAATTTTTTTAGTGTTGTGTATATTAGAAGAAAATCACATATCAACCACCAATGGTAATACTAAAGTGATACATATTATCATTTAACTATATTATTAAATGTTATATGTTATAAATCTATTATTAATTGCATGAGACAGTCTTAGTGTTATTGATCTGTCAAATAATTTTGTTCAACACTATTCATCTAAGAACATTGATCTTTTACATCATTCCATTTAAGTGAAGCTGAAATAATATGATGTGAAACGTGAGATTTTAAACACCAAGAAACATGTTTTATGCATTTACACTAATGTATTTAAAAAGTAAAGGTTCTATAAATTATGGATAAAAATATAGCATTAATCTTTACGCTCTCATTTTAAAATTTCTGGATTTAATTCCCCTATAAGTATTTTTATTATTTCTTCAAATGGGGAGATAAAAATGAAACAACTCATACTCATTATTCAAAGTTAAATGAATAGTGTGAACATATATTGTTATCAAAACTAGTGGTAATGAATAAAATAGAGAGAAAATTTATGATGAGTTGAAAGATATTATAAGGAATAATAATTTTAATAACTTCACCAAAATATTCATTTCACTGAGGGATGGAATTTCCTCCAAAGTATATATTCTCAATGGTTTGGTCCCAGGAAACCTATCATTTTATATCGGATTTTATTTAATGATTTTTTACGTGATATAAAATAAATCATTAATGTTTTTTAGATACATAAGAAGGACATGATAAATTATTTTGAAACAATGGGAGGGTAGAGATTTAATAACCCTTTAGCTTGGAAATATTTATAAAGTCATTTTATATATTATTTTAATTTGGTATTGAAAAACTAATTAAAGTGATTGAGAATATTTTGAAGTGTTTTGAAGTTATTTTCAACATGAATATAAAATTATGATATTTTTTAGTTCAATAAAAAAATAATTATGTCTATAAATTTTCATAAATATCATTCTCTATGAACCACAAGGATGATTTTATATAGATGATTCAATTTGACCTAGTGATATTAGAAAATTAAAAAGTTTTATATATTAAATAATTTGTCATACTACTGGGTAAAGATCATTTTACTTGAAATCATTAATATGGGTTTTATGATGATGAATTTTTATATTCACAATGATCATTCACTATATAAACATCAATAGAGTTTTGTAAGTATCATTGCATATTTATAATCATGAACTGAATCTATTTAGGGATCATTATCAAAATGATAATAATTAAACATTTGATTAAAGATAAACACTTTATAATTTTTTAGTATTTCAAATGATTCAAAAATGAATTTATAGAATACATTTTTTCAAAATGAAGTCAAATCATATGATTCCAAATCTTTTCACTGATGATAAAAATAACATTATATAATTATGATTTAGTCTATTTGAAAAATAATTTATCCTCAATCCATGGAGAACATGATTAACTATGAGAAAAAAAATTATAATAAATAAAAAATAATCTAAGTCTATTTTCAAGAATAATGTTGAAGTTAAATGTGATGATGATTTACTAGTCATTATTTCTCTAAATAATTAAAAAAATTATATTTATTTAGGTTGAGTTATTTTTAATGTATAATTTATTTCAAATCTCATTTTGAAAAAGTAGTTGACCCATGAAAATAGTATTTTTGGGAAGTACTAAATGTAGAAATGGAAATTTATTTATTTTTTGGTTTTCAGGTGATTTAATGAGTTTTACTATTGTTATTTTGTGTTGAGATGTCTGAAGAAATTGGTTTGGGAATAAGATTATCTATATGGTAGTTTTTGAAAATGTTATTTTAAAATTAGTCCCATGTGATGGAGTAAATGAGTAATAACCCTAAAATTTTGATTAACTAAGCATTTAAATTTAATAATTATCCTTTTAGTTGGAGTCATAAAAAGTTTCTCTCCATGTTCCATTTTTATATACTAAAACATAAAGGATCAAATAAATTATATCAGTTAGAGAGGCTTGAAATTTTATAGGAGGTTTAAAATTTGGAAATCTAAGTATACTAAAATAGAATCATGATAATATTAATAGGTGTGAATGTGTGTGACTCTAAGTGTAAGAAATATAGAATCAAGAGTGCCTAAATCATAGGTTATATAACCTATAAAACGAAATTTATAGCTAATTTATTATTATTAATAATTTAATGTTTATAAGGTGAAATATTTAGAAAAACATCTTATTCAATTTAACTTTTTTAGTATGAGACAAGAAGAAAAAGATGACCTTCAGGGACTTATATACAATTCATTGAGAAGACTGATTTCTTCATGGATTATTCCCCAGGTATTTTATAATGTCGATCTTCAAGAAGAAGGTGGGTTTTGTATTATATATATTATCTTTATATATCATAGATTAGGATATTCTATTTTTCATTTAAGGAACCAACCTTAAAAATGGGACCTCTCTCATCTAGTGTTTTTTTATTTATCATAATTATTGGGATATATTTAAACCTTTACGATTTGTTTATATGCTAAATAAAAAGAATTATTGGATAATAATTATCCTAAACACATGTAGTCATAAAACTGTATTATTGTAAAACATATCTATTAAGTTAATAAAGTAGGTACATAAAGGAAAAAATCCCTCATATTACAGATAAATATTATAAAAACTTTTTTCTGCCGTATCCTTCTTAATCATTCATTTCACTCTAATGAGTAAAAGATTTATATAAGAGAGGATTGTTCCATTTAAAAACAAAACTATTTATTTAATACATAGAAATTATAAAAAGAATAATACATTGATTAATCCCCTATTGTGTAGCTATTTAAATCACTAGAACATTCACATTGGTATTCAATATTAATAATAATGTGTTAATTGTTCTATTTGGTCCAAAAATTCATTGGTATAATGTTCTTACTACATATTCCTTAATACTTTTTAAAAAATAACCAAAAATTTATATAAAATGATATATATATGTTAAATGTTACTTTTTTATTCCCATGATTATTTTATGAATTTAATGGCAATGATTCACTAACAAGGATCAATTTTTTGATTATTTCATCATTCCAATAAAATTTATTTTAAAAATATATCTAATTATATATATATATAATATAATAAATACCAAAAATTCAACATTAACATTATATACTACCAAAATAATGTTCTTTATAATCACATACAGTTTAAATAATTATAGTTTCATTCTTTTATATGGTTAAACCAACCCAAAAAATAACACACAATTATTTTATTGAAATTTATGAAATCCTTTTATTGTAATATCATTATAACATAATGATTATTATTTAAATTAAACGACATAACGTAGGTAATAATATTTAATAATGTGGTGGATGAGTAAATAAATTAAAAGTTAATATATGATGTTGTTACAAACTAAGTGTAAATTTTAATTCCTTTGTAAATAGTTATTTTTAAAAGATTTGGAGGTTTCTATTGAAGCAAGGGGTTCCAAAAAGTGTGAGAGTATTTTTAGGGACATAATATAAAAATAATTAAAAAATGGAATGAAAGGTGTGGTTTGGAATAGGAAAATAAGGGACCATTTTACCGATTATTTTGAGCTAAATATATTAAAATAATATTTCCATAATACATGCTAAATATAATATTTCAATGAAATTAGATCAGTAATGGACAAAGGATGAGTATTTTCTGAGAATTACATTATATTCATAATTAATGTGACACTCAATATTAAAAAATTGTAATAAAAAATTTATTTATTCAATTTTCAATATACTGTGAAAAATAAATCATAGTAATATAATTATTAATTATTAATGATATATATAAATAAAGTAATAGTAATTTCACATATAAGTCTTAGAATAAATTTTTTAAAAATTTAGGTTCCAAAAGCATAATTTTAAAATACATAAGTAAATAATTAAATTTCATGTAGATACAGAATTAGATTCATAAGAATGAATTCATTTTTTAATAAACATGTTCAAATTCGATTTTTGTGACTTATTTTAGTTTTATGATGTAATACATGAGACCCTTTGTATCATGTAAACCTCATATTGTGAACTATCCTACAATGTGTACAACCAAGAAAATTTATTTATGACTATATTTAAAATTTTAATTTAATGATGTTATAATTTTATTTTAACAAAATAATCATAATATTTTATATTTTCATAATGCTGTTATCTTAAGATAAAAGAAATATATTTTTCCAAAATAGTTAATTTTTATGTGGATTGTGAGAAATTATTTTTTTACCAAAATTTTAACTTTTAAGAGTATCATTTTATAAGAATGAACAATAATTTTATCAAGAAAATAAATTTTTAAATATTTTTCTTATGATTAAAACAATTAATTTTTAAATAATATTATTAATTTATAAAACATAATTTTAAAATTTTATGAACATTGGTAATATTTTTATATAAAAGAAAATGTTTTTAGACTTTTATATTAATTAAATATTATTTTTTGTAAAACTATAATTTTTCATGATTTTCAAGACACATTAAATTATTTTTTTTAATAAAAATGTTATATTCATGAAAATAAAAATCATTGAAACTTTTTCCCTATACAAAATTTTTATTCATAAAAATACAATTTTTCTAAAAAAATTTCTCACATGGGGAAATGTAATAATTAATTTTCCTAGAACATATTGGTTTTATTTAATGAAATATACTTTATTTTTATAATAAATAGGTATAAATGATATAACAAGTCCAATAATATTATTATATTATGGAAAAAAAATTATTTATATTAAATATTAATTACCCAAGTAAATTTAACATTGTATATTTTAAATTAATTAATTTCATAAGAGTTATATAAATTTATTATAAATAAATTATGTAAGTAATTTTAACATTATGAATATAACAATATTTTTAAACATGATAATACATATATAAAAACTCATTAAATTATTAATTAAAATGATATATGAATAAAATACAATAATCATATAAAATGATGTTTTCTTAAGAAACACTTTTTCAAATATATTATGATTTAATTTTTATTTTTATTTTATCAAAAATATAAATTGAATTAGATTAAATTGGGTCCAAATTATAATTTATAATTTAATAGTTTTTTATGTGGGTCATATTATAATTCATTTTAATAAAAAAATTAACATTGTTAAATTTTAATCAAGATATATAAGAGTAAAATGGGTAAATAAAGTATCCCAAAAATTTAAAATTATAAGGTCACTTAAACCTTATTTAATTCCTTATTATTATACCCAAATTTCTGACCTACCATTTTCCCACCAACCTCACGAACTCACCTAACCCAAATAACATCAATTTGATTCCAATATTAGCCCTTATGTAAATTTGGTCTCCAAAAAAGCCCCACTTTTCAGCATTAAAAATACATCAATCCCCCACATTCCCCCCTAAAAATCCACCCCAAAGTTTTTTATCACAATATCCCCTTTCACATCCCTCTATAAATCTATTCCAAATAGTTCCGAGGGTTATTATGAGTCCTCCCATGCATTAAAGGTCTACATAGTAGTGTTTGGGTTTCTAATCCTTCAATTTACATTTAAATTGTAATTATTTTTTTATAATATAATTTAAACATATTACCTTGATTGTAATTTCATACTATTATATCTCATTATATATTCTTTTAATGATTTACTACTTATTACCTACCATTATATCTTTTTCTTATGCTGTTATTATGGAAACATAATATATCTCATTTTACCCATTCCATTTTAAATTAAAACCCTTTATTATAATACCATCCTAATTTCCATTATATAGAATGAGAACCCATTTGATATATCTGTATTGGTATTTTGTTTCATTAAATATTTTTCCCACATCCCCATATTTCAAAAATTTTAGAAATTTTTATAATGAAAAATGTGTATAATTTACATATAAATGAAACCCCAATTTACATAATAGATAGTGGATGTTGCTATGGCATAGCAACGCCAAGAGGTAATCAACCTAAAAATGGTTGGTTAAAGAATTAACTCTCCCATAACCCTATTAGAAAATGAGTAAGCCTAATAATATTATTTATTCCTATCAAATGATGATTGGAATTATTAAAATCAATGAAATACTTTAATTATTGGTATTACATTATTCTTCAGAGGAAGTGGGAAGCAGCATGGAAACCTGAATATCAAGAGGTTAGATTATGTTGATTGTGTAACCAACAGAATAACACACAATTCCATGAACCGAGGAATGTCATGGTGATGGATAATGATCTCTGTGTGAACTAATAATTTTCATTTGAATACCCTTTAGTGAGTTCCACTGATCATACAAATCCCTCTCAGGCAAACTGCTTCATTATGGAATTCCTTTCCCACTAGCCTTTTTGATAATTTTAAGGCTACAAGAAGTGTTCCCTTGATCATGAAACATATCAACCAAAATATTTAAAATAATCACTCTAATCACCATAAGAATATTGTTGAAAATTCATAAGATACATATGTTCAAGGTTATGAATATTTTCACATGAAGGGATGATATAACTTACATGATTAGTTCAAATATCAATAGAGGTCTCAAAAATCATGTCAACCATGCTATGTGAAATCCTCTAGGTATATCATCTTCATCATGAAATGGTCAGAAATCATGTCCAAATAACCATTTTATTTCCATCTTGATCTAGATACATGTGGGGAGACCTTCCATGAAAATTCTCATAAATCGTTGCAATATCTGTCACTGATCATGAGATGCACCATAGATAAGAATAGATACTATTTGTGAAATTTCTCATAAACCATAATGTGATCATTTATTAATAAAATTATTCTTTTTTAGAAAACCAATGGGAAAAGGTATGTATTCATGAAAATGAATTAAAAATAATGGAACAAGAGTAAGACTCTAAGGAGCAAAATTTGTATTTTTAATGTAAAGGGGTTATTTTCCTCATTTGATCATCTCAATGATCATATGAAGTCCATTTGAAAAGCCAACATAATATATTAATTTTCTCTGGATAATCCTTCCATGCCCACAAGAAAAACTCTTCAACATGAATCCAGATATCTTGAATACCCTTGGACATGTCATCTTGATCTCATGAATGGAATCTAACAATTCAAACTGATCTCATGAATGGACCTAAAAAATTTTTCCCAAATCATTATATATCCTCTTTAATAGTAATCTTAATATCAAAAATACCATTTGAAATACCAATTTTATCTCACAATTATCCTCTGGCAAGAAAACATGATCTCACCAAGGTCCAGATACAAGACTCCATTGATCTTATCTAAGGTTTTTTATAGGCGTCTTGATATATTAGATACCATTTTCCATGATGTCCAGATCTCATTAATATATTAACACCCAAATATTCCATGTAACATTTCCATGTTAATAATGCAATAGCTTGCGTTGTACGCAACTTTGAGACTCTAACACACCGCGACCAAGCAAAGCTGTTACGAATATTAATACCCAATTTTTGAAATTTTATAAATTTTATCTATCAAAATGGACTTCATTTTTGGATTAAGAATATCAAAATTATCTTAGGGTGAATTTTTGGTATATTTTTGAAAACATTCCATTTTTGATGAATAGTGAAAAACCACTACGTTATTAGTTAAAACTGACTTTTTATTCAAATATTTAGTTATTTAATTTTAATTTATTTTATATAAAAATAGATACATAATAAATATAAATTTTTCAACGTAATTCATTGGATTCATTTTATAATAAGTTCAAATATAAAAAAATTTTATCGAACTATTTACCGTCTTTTACCCACCTCCTAGGAGAATTTGCAAATTTGTATAAAACGTAATATTTCCTTTTATGTGAGATAAATTTCAAAAATATGAGAGACATGGTTAATATCCTTATGTAAAATTTGGTTCAAAAAATGAAAATAAATTTTGGTGTAAAGTAACCTCTTACTTTTATTTACCATGGTTAAATTTAAATAGGGTAATAAAGGGTAATAATGATATCATAATTACTGTAAAACATGTTATAATTATATTGGATAAGTTTAATTCAACAAAAAACAACCATAGGAATAAAGTATGATCCTTTAGGACCACATGGATTAGATTAGGAAGTTTATTATTATTTTATTTAATATAGATTTAAAAGAGTTAATATCAATGTTTAATAAGTAAACCATTTTTAATATAGAGTTATACATAAGATAAATTTGACTATGAATATTCATTATAAATATAAAATGATTTCCTACAAAATGGTATTTTATATATAATTTTTATTCATTAGATAATTAAATATATTTATGACACAATGATGATGTAGTAATTGCCTTATTAATGAAAGATTGAAATAATTGATATTATAAATATTCAAATAAATATAATTGGAAACTTTTAGTGAATTGCATGAATTTTATAGGTTAATGTGACATGTTAGGGTTGTTTAAATTAATTTTTTTCTAATTAATAATGATATTATGAATTTTACAAAAACAAAATACCTAATAGGGTCAAAATGGACCTAAAAGAGTTTTTACAAGAAATATTATATTATTAATTGGTATTCTATTCAAAAAAATCAATGGTTATGCCAAAGGGATTGAATAATATTATAAATTTCATTAATGAACCACTTTAGTTTCTCTTGAAAGTTTATTGTATTCTTATTAACTATATAATATAAAAATACAAAGAGACATGGTAAATGTCAAACTATTTATCTAATAGTTAAATGTAAAATATAAGGATAATATGATGACCTAATCTAATATAAAACCTATTTTATGAGAGGTTCTTGACCCATACCCACCTTATACTTAAATAATTAATTTTTGAGCCATTAGGAACCGAAAATGATTTTATTATAAAATAATATTTCAATATTTTCCTAATCTGACCCTCACCTCTCTTATAAAAGGACACTTCCCATTATATAAAATTCACACCATCAAAGCCATTTGACTTGGCCAAACAATAACCTAATATCCTCTAAACTATCCTACCTTCATCCTAGAGTCCTTCCTTTAGTCATAATTCCAACATAAGTAGCCCCTTCAATCAAATTAAAAGGAAGAACTCAAAGAAGAGGTAAATATTTCATCACCTCTTCCATGTTCTTTTTTTCTTCCGCATCCTCTTTCATTTTTGTTTTCATTATAAAATAATATCTCCAGTAACATATATATACTATGATTTTATTATAATAATGGTACATCCATATTCATTATTTTATCCATCCTATAAATGAAAAAGTCACAATACGCCCGTACGTATGGATTACCGTCTCCACGTCATGGAGTAGTTTATTATTCAAACACTACATCATTTAGATGTGTATAATAATGAGTATAAATGATTTAAATAATAAATATAACATGATAATGATTATATATATGTTACATAACATTCAATTATATATGATTATTATATCAAAAGAATAATATTGTTTCTCATTCCTATGTATGGATTACCGTCTCCATGAATGCGATGAGATTCATTCCCCATCATATCCATTCAAGAATAATTTTAATTTGATAATAAAAAAATGATTAAATAATTAACATAATTATGGATATGAATCAAATACATCATATCCCTAACAAACACAGCTTATGTAACAAAACATATAAATGAAAATGAAATTGTTAACAACCAAAACAACAATCATACAAAAAAATTATAAACAATGTAATAATAGAAGATCGTATATGATATCAAACTAATTTATATGGTTCTTGTATAATTTAATAACAATTATTTCACCATTATATAGGAGTTTATCCTAAACATTCTTATGTAAAAGTACATGGTAAGGGTTATATCACAATCTCTTTATTATCCAAGGTTGTTTTTACGTATGTATCTACTGGGACCTCCTTATCATCCATGACCATGTTTTGTAAATATGTATTCCAAAACATTTTCAATATTTAATAGAATATGGGCTAAATTAATTTATCCCCTTTTTTGAATTTTTATAAATTTTTTTTAAAATAATCTTTCAGTCATTTTATAAACAAGGTACCTTCTGACCTTTTCGACAAAATTAAGGTTAGAATTTTGTTTATCTTATATGGTGGGTGTGGCTATTTTCTACCATTATAACATCATCGAAAATTCCCTTAATAGCTTATAAGAATATGTTCAATATAAATGTTTTATTTAATAATTATATGGCATTTAAATTATTTCAAACAGAAAGAGATATTTCTCTAAAAAATGTTTTTATTTCCTCTATGTCATCATACATTGATGGATTTTATGATTATTTGAAGTTGATTTATTTTGATACAAAACATCAATATTGTATTGAAGGTTTTGTGGTGTGTTTGACTATGGATGTGTTATTTTTATACCATTCATTGTTTATGGATAATGTATTGACATTTCATATGCTAGTTTTAATGATATATTTTATGTTATGTTTAAACCTTTTCATATGAGGTATCCATTGGACTTAGTAAGTGACGGGTGTAGCCCGCTATAGCTCCTCAATGAATCAGTAGGTCTCATGAGGAAAACTAGTGTCTTGGAACAAGGGCTTGACAAAATCTTATTTGTAGTCTTGGGACAAGGCCTTTACTATGTGGTTATGAAGTCTGTAATTATGCATTCCATCATTAGGAATGTGACTATTGATATTTCATGTGATTATTCGACTAGTAGAATATCCATTTTAATAAGTAAATGAAATTATTTGATTTTAACTTTTTCATATTATTCTAAATTTCAAGTTTAAAAGGCTTTTTTAGTCTTATATTGCCTTAAATGTTTATTCTTATTTATAAATGTTTCCTCTATATTGTTATCCTTAATAGGAATCTAAGCTCACCCCTTTATATGTTTTATTTTTTCAAGGATGTGAAGAAGTATATTATGACTGACCTGTAGGTATAGTCTAAGGGATATGAGTGTGTCCAACGGAGACTATGTTGTTGTTGTTCTTCATTTTATAATGTAATGTAATAATTATGAATGTATCTATTATTCCCAAGGCTACTAAACTGAATGGTCTTTTGGGATATGATCCCTTATTATTATGCCAATGTTACGTAATAATGCACCAACTCTAGGTAACTGGGGTTGGGATGTTACAAATATCCTTTGATAAAGACATGTTAATATTATGAAGGGACCCTAAAAAGTCTCCCTTCACCATGAGTAATCCTATTTGATATGTGTACTCATGTCATGAAAAAACTATGACATACTGACTTGATATCATGAATAGCCTCTAACAAGCCTACATGATCTCATGAAGGGTCGCCAAAAAGTATCCATTAATAATATAAAATGACCTTCAATATGTTTGATAGTATCCTAGAGTCTCCCATACATTATAGTCTAATCATGAGATGAATCATTGACATATTACCATGATTATGTGAAATATATTTGATAATTTAGGGGTAAAATAAATATATTGATGATGGAGTATTCTCTTGGACACCATATATCATGTGACATAGAGATAACATAATTAATTCTGAAGATATGAATCATGAAAAGTGTGTGAAAGGATCCCCCTCCACCAACTCAATCCTATATCTAAGATATACGCATTGGGTAAAGCATATTAGATATTGGGAGGTGAGTATTATAATTCCCCCCCACCCTCCAACATAAATGATATGGGAAACACACATGAAGAATCCATAATTGTGAAGAAGTGAAACCTTACTTCCCCAAGAAGAAATCCACATAATTGCAATGTTCCTCCCCCAGGTAAACCTGAGGAATAACATAAGTATTATGCCTCATGTTTATACACTTTGCTGGATCCACCTATTGACCATGTGAAGGACTTATGGTGTTCTATTTGGATCAAGTGATGGAATTTTTCATATCAAATTCATCAAGTGTAAAAAAAAAGTCAATTCTTGAAAAACAGTGAGGAATTAGTGAAAAAAGAGGAAAACATATTTGGAATCCTTATGAGAATATGGAAACACTAATTTTCAATTGTTGGATTCATGTGCTTTGGATTAACTATCCAAATCATGTGACAGTACCCAGACATGTTTGATAGATCATGTGATATCACCTGTACATGTCATCCATATCATGAGACAACACCATGAAATAACATCTATGTTTTTCAAAGTACTCCAGATGTGAAATTCAAGTCATGATGATTCATATGAACATATCATCAATCTCAATTGAAGTCATCTAGACCTGATGTCCAGTTCATTAGGCAACCCTCCAACATGCCAACATGGATCATGAAAAACCATTTGAAATAAATATGTCGATCACGTGAAGTATCCTAGAACAAGTCAGTTCAACCATGTTTCAACTCTCTGACATGTTTTATTCAATGATCTAAAGAACCCTGGACATGTTAGCCTTATCATGTGGAGGCCCATGGATAAGTAAACTAGATCATGTCAAAGACACCAGGTCGTGTCTAGACATCCTCATAGTTCTTAAGAAAATGAACAAAACATGTTTAGACATTCTCAAATTTTTTAGGTAGACACCCTAGGACATGTATGGACACATTTGGAATTGATATGAAGATGACTAGAAAAATTCTAGCATACATCCCAAACATGTCAATCATGGTTGGAAGACACCCCAAGACACGATAACCTTGTCTCTAATAAATAGTTGAAAACATGATATTGAACAACATGGACTCTTATTCTTATCTGAGAAGAATGCTTAAGATGCCTCACTATGGCCAAATATCTAATTTTCAATCCATCTTAGTGTATTTCCCTCCATATTTCAGACACTCTTACCCATTGGTCCCTAAAACTACAATGGGTTTATAATTATACCCCATCCATCAGTTGATTCAAATGCTAATCAAACTATGAGTTATCTAATTCCAATATTAAAAATATACATAGCACTCCTTCTTATGTCATGAGTGTCAATTGGTTATCCAAATCATCATAAGTCGCTTCCATATTTTAGGGAATTTATCCCATTGGACCAAAACTATCATGTGGGTTTATTATTATTATTCAACATTCAGTGCATTAAGATGAAAATTTGACTTCAAGGACTCTGATTTTTATCCAAACATGATACATCAGATGCCTTCCTATGGTCTAGTCTCTAATTAGGAACCCACTATTGTGTAATTACATCTATATTAAAAAACATTATCCTAATGGACCGAGACTCCCCATTAGTATTATCATTATTTCACATCCATCAATAGATTTAGAATCTAATATAAATATGATGACTCTAATTCTTGCTATATGTATGACACATGGGACTCATTTTTGAGTCCCAAGATCCTTGTAAAAACCTCTCATTGATTAATTATTGAATCCATTTTTAGTGTGTTTGATTGTTTCATATCCCTTGTTTCCCATGGTAAGGATTACTCTTGTGGGATTAAACATTTTCAATGATCATATCACTCACATAATAAATTTCCCCCAGTAAAGAAAACATCTGTGTGTAATCCCCATTCAGGGATGTGATATGATTTCCCCCATAAAAGTGAATCCCCCTTGATGTAAGTTGATATAGAATTATCATATTGATAATACTTGGGGAAATCACCCCTACATACATTATTTATTTTTCACCGCCCATTAATGTGTTAATATAAGATAAAACTATGAGTTCATTTATTCCTATAATAAGTTGGATACATAAGACTCCCTCATAATTCTTGAGCTCCACACCCACTATCTATGATCCCTCATATATTTCTTTTTTGAATAGCATTGAACATCAATTATTAAAATTAAATAAACAATATGGGATTTTTTACTATTAAATATAGGATATATAAAACACATCATCAATGTTCAATAATATATGCCTGAAATCAATCACTTCCCTAGATGGTATTGATCTACAGAATTCGTGGTTATATAGATTCAAAATATTAATAGATACACATTGATAAACAATAATTGGAAATGTATATGACAACTCAGATATATATAGAGAGTATCATTAATATAACACCCTTTACATATTAAAGGATTTAGAACCTAGTCATTTATTTGTGTAACCAGCACCTATTATAATTTGGAAGAGGATAAAGAACATATCTTAAATATATAATAGAGTAATTGAATAGGAAAAAATTCCCCATAAAAGGTCATGATGAGCCCGACCACCCATCTTCTCAACCAATCTGATTTATTAGGATTCATTTGTTTTGAACCCCAAGTGACCACATGCGACAAAAAAGAAGCTATGTACCTTGTTCAGGATGTGGGAACCGTTGGGAGTTTTTATAAAATATTAAATTGGTAAACCTCTTGTTAATGATTGTGCAACCACACATTAACCCAAAATAATCAATCCTTAAATTGAAAAAAAATATATGGTGAGCCCTCTGTGACATCATATTATAATAAAATAACAAAATCCTTATAAGAATAAAGAATATTGTCTTCTAAACCAAGGAACCATAAACATTATTCGAAGGAAAAAAGTTGTCAGCCCAAAATGAGTCTCTCAAATTATAAAAAAGATTAGTTGACTTTATGTTAGACCATTTTATTTTTTTACTATGAAAATGTATATGGTATTAATGATGTGAAATCTATTGATGATAAAATTTAACTGAGGATCTCGTTAAATAATCCCATTCACAGTATGAAAATCCCATTAGAAAAAATGGTTGAACCAAGTAAAAGAAAGGATACTTGGGTTACCTGTGAATAGTTAATTTTGCATGATTTACACATATGATGATGCACTGATTAGTGAAATTAGTCCCTGTTTCATTTGTTACTATAGAAAATTCAGCGACAAATATCATGAAATTATATCATGTCATCATCATGAAAGTTTCCTAGAACCTCAGCTATAGTAGTAACCTCTATGGGTCACCAAAAAATTCTCACACTCCTGAATCCTTCAACTTTATGTGGTGAATGTGGCAGTTTGGGAATTCCCATCGACATCATAAAATCATGGTTCTCTTGTATGCACGTAAAGGTATCTTATTGCTGAAGCTAAAAATTATTTCACATTCATGGAATGATGCAATAAAACCATTGGTATAATTTACCCCCACTAATCACTTCAGAAGCCTATCTCTTCAGCCACGAAATAGGCACACTACATAACATAGGAAGGTAGATCATGGATTAAACAGTGGATTTATCTATTTTCAAGAGTTTTATATAAGGTATATTACCAATCATCGTCACCAATTTCAACCCATTGGTTCCCCTCACTCACTAATTGAAGACACCAATTGAATTTTTCCATCCTGGAAACTCATACATGGGTACTAAGGGAGTGTCTCCAATAATAGAAATCAGTGAAAAAACTAGAGTTATATGTTATCCACCCTTCCACAAACAATGCCCTTTAGCATATATCGGTGGTAGCTATCATGAATACTCATATCCCATCTAACTCAAATAAATTTTTCATGCATATTCTTACAGAAATCATGGTGGAGGCACATATCCCTTCACCCATGAGTAATCCCATAATCATATTCTAATGGAATAAGAACTAATAGAGTGGGATTATATCCATTATACAATTGAATATATCTTTTATTATATCTGGGGGAATAAATTGTACAGGCCCACATTCCTTCCCACACATATCTAAAATTCACCATATTCTATAAATAGTAGAACATTTTAATTGGAATGAGTTTTAAATGGTATAGTTATAAGTATATGAACATATTCTTATCTTGGTAGATAAATAAAAATTTACCGTGATTAGTATGCAAATGTGGATACTATAGAGAAAGCACACACTCATTCTCTTGTCTAAGAGGATTATCAACATATTTTAGTAAAGGTAGTGAAACCAGACAAGGATCTTATCCTTGTTCTGACTAAGGCTCACCAACTCAATTTGGAACAAATGTCGGGATATATACACAATCCAAAAAAAATGTTACAAACTTTAATGGAATGTGACCAGGATTATATCCAATTTCTGACTGGGGATCACCAGTTTTGTTGGGAACATCCCTCAGGACATTTGAATATTTCTATTCAAAAAGACTATAGGAATACTCAATTGACACAACACTTGGATCATATCCTCCCTCAAACCAATACTCATCATAATAATATAGAATTTCCCTCATTTAAGGTTCATATCCCTTTTAATGAATCTAAATAACATATTCATGTTACTTACTAATGTCAGGATAATACATCTAATGTCAATAAACAACTGCAACAACATCTTATAAATGTTATATGGGATAACGCACATGTCCCTTATCCCATTAAACAACTCCATCATCATATACCATTTGGGAATCAACATTTTAACTAGCATGTTCCCTCACTTTATTCAGGATTGATCAAAATATTTTGGTAAACTCATGAAGACATACCCATATTCCCTCAAATATTACAATATCTCACCAGAATACTCCATAATCATCTCATTATTTGGATCATATACTTTTAAAACTATATACTTATAAACTTATTATATAAACATTCATGCTACATACTCATATCTACACCAAACCCCAAAAAAAATGTCATCATATTCTAGCTACATTTCATAATTAGGATCATGTCGATGATATACTCAACACTCGTGTCCTTGATGATGTACGATGTATATCCATAACGCCTCAAGGGTCTGTGGACTCGTCAACTAATGATTAATTTGATCAGTACTTCAATAGCCATCCTCATTATAGAGTAGTGTTGGATCATAAGGATTGTACTCCAAAAATCTTTCATGATCAATATATTTGTGAAGATATCACTATCAGACAAGCAAATCCACCCCTTTACTAGACACCTTTATAAATAGAGGTTATATAAACTCATAATCCGTTATATAGAAATTTTTTTAAAACACTAGTGTTAACCATATATAGTCCACCCATAAAATATTAGCAACACTTCATCTCAGATGGCTAGAGGCTTAGAGAAGAAAAAACCATTGTATGAGCAGGTGGTGTCATATAAAAATGATGAATAAGAAGATGAAATGGATATATATAGGGAGTTACCAGAAAAACACTACAAACAATGTTTGAACCCATCATCACTTCTAAATATGAGATCTAATATAAGATAGGGAAAGTGTGCATGCTTTACATATACCAAAACATGTGGAAAATCATCAGTGGTTTAAAGTTAGATACCATTAATGCTTAGGATACAAGGGTCACCTTATGAACATACACATATCTATTTTCAAATGGATTAGGACCTGATATTAGAAAACCATAGTGAAAATATAAGACATGCTTTCCACCATTGCACAAAAAAACTCTTCAGCAACTTATTCATGAGACCTCATCAAATATTCGTATTCGAGGATGTGGAAGGTTTGGATAATTTCAAAGAAATGAATCCCTATAATTGAAAAACTCTTTATATAAAGAATATTATAATTTCATATCTGTAAGATAAATCATGTCATGAACTAGACTAGATACCTAGGTACTCGGATACCTAGGTCAGGACTATCATGGCTTGAAGCCATTCCTGATCCACATAGTTTGGTTACTATGACTATGCATCATACAAGATAAAATAAGGAATGAATTTCCAAAATATAGTATAAAATAAAGATAAATTTCAATATGATCAAAACTAAATAGGATGGTAGTACAAGAAACCAAACAAGTGTAAAAAATTCCAAAAATGGTACATTGTTAACGTGCTCGGTTGAATTAAAAAAACAAAGGAAAAAATCACTCCAATACAAAAGGATCAATATTATCCACCACCTCCATGTGGCACATTACCTTTTTCTCAAACCTAGTAAAAGAAAATCTATAAATTCACAAAAGAAAATGTAGGTTTTGGCCTATAAATCCCTATAGGTTCTCACTATGTTTCCCTTAATAAGATTCCATAATAATTATCCAATTCATTCTTTCAACATTAACAAATAATTCATGGTAATAAATTTTCATATTAAAAAAACAACTTTGATTTCAAAATTGATAAAAAACATTCTAGACATAGATTTAATAAATTTTTTAGATAAAGTAGTCTTCATAAAATAAATTTCATTTTTACAAAATATTCAAAAGAAAATGACTATATAATGACAAAGAATCACAATAATCACCATTATCATCTCCCATATTTTATGATAGTTTTTAGTTATAGGATATTTATACTCCTGTATTAGTGATCATGGAAATATGTGTACTCACATGCCTTAGGCTAATGGTGAATATGACTCATCAACATCCTATCGGGGATATAATCTTCCTAATGAGGTTTTTTTAGTTTTCATCTTTAATAATTTTCTAGAGAATAATAATACTAGTGTTATTATCCCAAATAACCCACTAACTAAAAAGGATCTCAAATATTTAATCAATCAATTGAAAAGTGGAGAATCATCTCATTTAAAATCAATCATCATATACAATTCAATTGTCCACTTTTTTCTTTCAAAACTCATATTCACTTTCAGAACCCAATCATTGGTTTTTCCTAATTTCATACCTTTTAAACAAAAATACAATAATTGGTTTTTAATATTTATATTAAATATTTTTTTCTCTAAAAAATTATCAAAATATTTCATCGATTCCATAAATATTAAATTAATCCCCAAATTCCAATTTTATTCAAATATGCCGATTTCCCACAAAATCAAATTCCAATTCAATAAAAATTCAAAATTATATCAATTTTCATTTTTTAAAATTAATTTAAATATATTTAAAATTATAACGAAATTCATGGTTTAATTATATAGTCAATATCAAATGGGAAAACATACCATTAGTCACAGAATCCCAACACATTATACCCACAACATGATTTTTAAAAAGAGAATAAAGGTAAAAGAGATCAAGAAATCTAAACTAGATTTAATTTCCAATTAACTATATTTTAGATCAATTTAATACATGATGATTTATTAAACTCAAAAGAATAAAGAATGAGAGAATGTGAAGTAAAAATGGGAGAAGATCCACTTTTTAGGGAGGGATTAGATCTTCCACTGGTGATAGGATTCATTAATAAAGGTTTTTTTGGTACAAAATCAGTTATAGAGATCCTCCAAATCATTTGAAATTGATTTAGATAAATTTGGGTTAAGAATATGGTAAACCAAGGGTATCTATAATTTTAGTTAATATTTAGGTAAAAAAAATCATGTGAACAAGGTTTCTGGGCAGGTCCAACTGTTTTAAAAATCTATGCATGAAAACCAAGCTCCCCTATACTGGGGTGCATGGTTTCTCATAGGTGGGTGAATAGTTTGTGAAATTGTGTTCCGAAAATGAAAACCCCATTGTTCTAGATGGCATGGTTTTTAATAGGATGGTATAGGGTTTTGGAAAATTGTCACCAATCGTGAACAACCAAATGAGAATACAAAATTTTCCAAATTTCTCTAATACAACTAGAGACAAACCCCAACCATGCAATGATCAAAATAAGGGTTTTGGAGTACCAAAAAAGTAGTGGAAGAATGTTACAACCTCCCAGCCATAGCTACATTTTGTCCTCAGAAATCCTATCAAGAAGTCTCAGTTTCAAATAGATAAGGCCACATCTCATTCATAAGTTCCTTCATCTCCAAATTCTTATGTAAAACATAACCATGCGGCTATATCACACATAAAAAATATATCATTCTACCACAAAGTACTTTTTTCTTTGAATAACCTATCTTGACTGGATGCTCATTCATGAAAACATTAGACTCAAAATCAAGGTCCTCCCTACTCAAGAACTATGACGTGTCAGGAAGAAAATTCAGAAGCTTCAATACATGGAACATATTATGAATTGTCATCAACTATGGTGGATTTGATAAATAGTAATCCAATTTCCCCCTACTGAATAACATCAAAATATCCCACAGACGAGGAGAAGGCCCAAGTTTCTTGTGAGACAACTGAGGTGAAGCATTCAATAACACACAATCACCGACAAAGAAGACTAAGGATATATGATGATTATCAGAAAAAAAATTGTATGAACTCTATGCAGTCAAAACACTCTAATTGATCAACTTAATATCTATTGTCATATGTTGGACCAGGATTAGTATGCAGACAATATGATCACTAATATCTGACTAATAGAACAATCATTTTCATGGGCTACTATATATGTCATCAAGAAGATCCATCCATATTGTGGACTAGTAAATATTGTTGTATGAAAACACAACCATACCATAATGCTTATCCTAAAAGCCCCAAAAAATCAATGTTTTAGGCACGAAGCATGTCCTCACGGATATTTATATCTCTCTCTGTTTGAACATATATCTATAGGTGGTACGTCATTCTAAAACGAACCTGAGATCACATCACCTATTTAAGGTATCCCCAAAAGATATATAAAAAATGGGGTTCATTATATGAGATTGTAACATAAGGGATTATATGAAAAAATCTATTTTACATATATATTTCACAACTCCTTCCCATTGCTTGTATCATGAAGCGGTATAATGTGAGCGGATTTGGTCAGCCTATCAATAAAAACCTATATCATATTCTTCTTTCGTTGGGAATGTGGAAACCCAACCACAGGGTCTATAGAGATATCATCACACATCCATGTCAGCATCAAATGTAGATAAAGATTACCTAATGGTATCTAGTTCTTTTCCTTGACCTCTTAGGAGGTATCATAATGATAGAGAGAGAGGCCACAATATATTATCTCATACCTAGCCACTTGAATCATCATTTCTTGTCATAGAACATCATTGTGGTTCCAATGTGAACCATCCACATGGAAATAAGAAAAAATCATCACAGTATTACTCATTGATAATGATATATAAAAACGATTCCAAAAACATATATTACCCTCCATGGAGAACAACCACTCAACAATGATATCTTCACAATAAAGAGTTTTTAATTCCATGGATTTCATCACCAAAAAATTTTCCAAAATAATCATCTGAAGGAGAGTGGAAGTTAACTAAACACATTCCAAGGATACCCTGTCAAATATTTTCCATACTCTAATATGAAATTATCAAAAAATATTCATCAATTTCTACACATATGATGATTCTTTCATTTCGTGGGTTGGTTGTTTCCTGCACATGTAATCAGCAATAGTATTCTCCTTCAAAGAGGTATATGAAATGTTGAAATCAAATGATTTTTGGTATTATACGAAATGTATCTAGGGTATATTCAAATACTTTTAGAGAATATTTAACTCAAGCTCTTAAATTCATATGAAAAAAACTTTTCTATGAAAACATAATGCCACCAAATGTTAGATGCATGCATCACATTTCTGAGTTCAAGGTCATGGGTCTGATAAATTTAATCATGTGGACTAAGATATAGAGTTCCATAGGCTACCAATTGATCATCCTATATAAGAATACAACAAAAAACCAAACCTGATGTGTCACATAATAAAACATAGTGCTACCCACCCTCTAGAATATTCAACACTAGCACATAAGTCAAATGTAGTTTTATAACAGAAAAATAATTTTCACATTTATCATCCTAATAAAATGTTACCACCTTTTTAGTGAGAGTGGTCAACATAAAATCAATATTTGAGAAATTATTTATTGAAAATATATAATAACCTACTTAACCTAATAATATTTTAATATCAAAAATGTCATGTCGTTTCTCAGATGTCATAGTAGATTTCACTTCCTCATGATAAACTAACATACCCTATTCCAATTACATGTGTCCCAATAACTTCACATTTGATTCTAGAAGATGCATTTACATATCATGGAAGAAATTTAGTGATATATCTATGATTCCATAATTTCTCATAGGTGAAACATATGATCATCCTCATACATTGAGTAAACTAGGATGTCATCCACAAATAACACCATTAAAAGATCAATATATACATGGGAGATCATGTTCCTCAAAACCATAAATACTATATGAGAATTTGTGGGACCAAATGTCATGAAAAATATACATAATCTCCATACTATCTCAAGATATTAGTTTTTTAAATGAACGATTCTTTTATTATCAACTTTTGATAACCAGATCAAATATCAATATTCAAGATCCATTAACCTTTTCTAATCGGTCAAACATATCATCTATATAATGTAGTGGAAACTTGTTCTTCACCTTAACTAGATTAAGAATCTAGTAATCAACACCTATGATAAATGTTCCAACAGATTTATTTTCTAATGGAACCATCACCAACCATGGTAACACACTCATGTGTATAAATAATTTCTCTAATAGATCATTCAACTGAGTCTTCAAATATTTCATCTCAGCTGGTTTCATAAGATATGATTTCATAGATACTAACTAAGTATGAATAACTAAATACTCATATAAATCTACCAGACATATTTGTTGTAAACCCTAAAATTCAAAAGGTAACACATTATAAAACGTGAAGAAAATTATAGGGAGATCATCCCTCAAAGATTCCCACTACATATCAAAATGAAACATTGATATTAATTTCCCCAAATAAATATAACATGTTCTGGCTCTAAATGACTTCAGGTATCATTCACCCTGAAGGATACAAAACACCCCATAGGGAGTAGTAATGTATTTCCATAAAATATATCATTAGACTATGACCTTATTAGCAATAATCCAATCCATCCTGAAAATAAAATCATGTTATTTCTTATTGAGAACCCAAAAAACTACTGAATATCACTCGCTAATAATGTGATGACACAAGTAGGATAACGTATACCCAGTTCTATTTTCATTTTTAGCTGTATAGTAATATCCATCACATAACATAAAATATACATAGGATGATGTATCATGTTAACAATTCTAGTCAATATAAATGAATTATATGCACTAGTATCAAATAAATAATTTCTTAAAGATATAGTGATGGTACCTATGACAGTTACTAGACCTGTATCAACTTCATTTAGAGACTCTTCCACTATGTGAAGAAGCTTAATTTTGGATACCTAAGGCTCAAAAATCTTCATTCATGATGCATCTGATTCCATTATAGTGCATTTAGGTTCATATGATCCCATTATAGTACATATATTTGAGAAGATGTAAAAAAAATATTACAAATTAACTGAGTTTCCATATGAGATAAAATGTATTCTTCCTCAGTCGAAACCTGTTTTAAATTCTTAGTCTTTACAGATTATATGGAAGTCAAAGGGCCTCTTCGAGATATTATAGGAGGTATAAAATAACCATGTTACTGAGACCCACAATGAGACATTCCATTCATTCCCTTTCTCTTAATGAAACACAGAGAACTACCCCTGGGAGAAAAAATAACACCCATCAACCCTGACATACCTACCATGTCATACCCAATTAAAAGTTCCCATATCTAGTACATCATCATAAGAGGACATATTTTTTAAGAAATTATGAGATATAATATCATATCAATGTCCCATTTCAAACCACCGATTCTTTATCTTTTCATTCAATAGTATCTTATATGCAAACTGGACATGGTTGGAAAAGTGGTTTGTGTATTCAGTCACACTCATGTTCACATGACTGAGTTTAAAAAAAATTATAGACTTATCCATCACCATAGAATCTAGATAAAAAAAATAATAAAATTAAATTTCATCCAATGTAATCCCTCTTGTTTTTTCTCAATCACTATTGATTCCCACCATCTTCTGGTTGTTCCCTCTAGCTTGAAGGTAGTAAATTTCACCTTAATAGCTTTCTGAGTTTTTAATAATTTAAATAGAATTTTTATATTACTAAACAATTTATCATTGTCTTGATGAACATTTGAGCCTTGTACAACATTCATAACAATATCAATGATATTACAGTCCGCATAAGGATTCACTCGATGTTGTTCATTAATAGATTCCTCCTATAGCTTATTCACAACTCTTCTTGGAGGAATGATGCTACACAATATAATTAAACAAAATTTATCGTAATAGAATTATAATCAGATCAATAACTCAAACAAGAGAAATGAAAATATCATTCCCATATAATAAGATATCAGGATTTGTATTTCAACCTATCCAAATCAAACGTAAACCAAAGACTATAACTAGATAATATTATTCGTCATTTTACCATTCTCAAATCTCCCATGGTTACTTAAGTCCTGTTAAAATGAGATTTATCAAGGAACTCACACGTAACTCCCTCTCCTAAAAATATATTCCATACTACATACTAACAGTAATGAATTATTCTAAATAGGTACCTATGATACCACTTTTTCATGAACCAGCCTAGATTCCATTGTACACTGAACCCGATCCAACACTGACATATCCTAGGGTGTGTTTTGAATCCCCATGGGGTATTTACTATAAAATTTAATTATACAAGACTAAATATGGAATGAGTTTACCCATAAAATAGCATTAGATAAAGATACATGTTAGTATGCTCAAAAATCTAATGGAAGGTAGTACCAAAAAACAAAATGTTATAACAAAACATGAAATGGTATATTACCAAGTACTAAAAAACAAGAAAAAACAGAAAAGGAAAACATCACACAAATACCAAAGGTTCAAGAACATTCACCGCCTCCAAGAATAACTTTCTCATTTCTCAGAACTAGAGGAATTAAATCTATAAATTCCCAACAGAAAATATAGGGGATGAGGTATCAATCCTTGTAGGGTATCACCAAGTATCCTATAATAAGATTTCATAATAAAAAAACAAATCATGCCTTCAAATATATTAAAATAGTGAAACATAATAAATTTTAATATTTAAAAAAACATGATTTCATTTCAACAAGATAAATTTTTTTGTAAAATATCTTAAATAAACATTTTATATAAAATAGTTTATATAAATAAATAGGAATGAGTGAATCAATTTCATAAATAATGTATATATAATATGAGAAGTCACCAAAATCACTATGTTAATCTACCATATAGTAAAATAGTTTATTTTTATAAGATCTTATGATTTTATTATGACCAATCAGAACAATATTTGTAGAAATATCCCTTCGGCTCAGGCCAAATAAGACTCATCAAAATCTCATTGGGGAAAATATCCTCCTAACTAGTTTTTTTTAATTTTTTTCATTTTCAAACAATTTATATGGAAAAGTTACTCAATCTTGTGGTTCCAAAAATTCCCACTAACTACCTAGGCTCTATTATCCTTAATAATTTAATTGAAAAAGGTAATATCATCACATTTCAAATCAATCATCATTAAAAATTCAATTCCCCACTTTTCCATTTCAAAATTCCCATTCACATTCAAAATGAAAACATGGTTTTTTAATAATTTCATTAATTTTTAATGATAAACCAATCATAGGTTTTTCAAAATTCAATTTAATCCATTTTATTAAAACAATTCTCAACTCAATTCAAAAATTCCATCAATTTACAAATACAAACCTAATTCCATTTCTATTTGAATTGGGGGTTTTCCCAAATATTCCATTCTAATTCAGATAAAGAATTCCAAATTATATCAATTTGGATTTTTATAAATTAACTAAAATCAATATCAAACAATCAATGAAATCATGTTTTAATCATATGACAAATCTCTAATGGAACCACCAACCCTTAATCATGGAATCACAATGCATGAAACCAAAAATGGTATTTTCCAACAAAGAATAACGGATATAGAGATCAAGAAATAAAACATACATTCAAGATCCAATTAAATGGATTTTAGATCCATACAATACATGATGATTTATAGAACAAGAATGAGGAAAGAAAGAGAGATGTGGAGAGAAATAATGAGAGTAGATCCACTTACCAGAGACGGATCAGATCATCCACAAGTGTTTCTATTTGTCAAAGATGGCATTTGGAGGGGAAAAAATGAATTCTTGAGAACCTAAAAAGCCCAGTAGATAGAGTTACATGGATAAAGGGATAGGTGGGGGGTTAAAACAATAGGTATTGATAATTTGTATTAATTTTTTAGAATAAAAATGTCTTCTGTTCATGGTTATATGGGAAGGGTTGTATTTTTAAACAGACTGTGCACCCCTACACTGGGGTGCATGGATTCTATATGATATGTGCATGGTTTTTAAAACTATTCACAAACCATTATAACACAACTATCCAAGTTTGAATGATTTTCATTGGGAGGGTGCATCATTTGGAAAGTCCTTGCGCTAACCATGCACATCCCAAAGAGCCTAAAAACATTTCAAATTTCACATGAAACTACACGAGGAAACCCCCCGACAAAGAAATGATCAAAAAATGGTTTAAGAGTACCTAAAGACTTTTAACATGACATTAAAAATTATGGTACTAGAAAACAAATAAACAATTTGGTCAATATGCTGAAATTTCCATTCTTTGAAGGGGAAAAGATGTCACTAATAGAAGGAGAGAGATTCTAACAGACCATTATGTTCGGCCCATTAAAAATGATAATTCATTCTAGATAGGGAATTTGAAGTTGTGGACTACCTAATGGATTTATATAGAAGTCGATTATTATAATATGAAACCACTACATAAAGATCATATATGATAAAAATTATTTAAAATTCAATGGACCACAATAAAAATCATATATAAGAGTCATTCAAAATTTAATCTCTCTCCTAAGGCTGGGGGAATATTTACCTCTACCTCCACCACTCATGCTATAAAACCCTAACATGATCTAGGAAATACTGATGGAAGTTAAAAACAAACCCCAACAAATATGTCTAATGGATTTTATATATCAATTACCATTATTAGGTTCGTCACTCCCCAAATGGGTCATGGAATAATCATTGGTGGTAATATATCTTACCCATCCCATAAATACATGGGTATTTATATCTCAATTTATATCATTGAATCCATAATATCCTCAACTCAAATAATCTAATCCTCAATAAAAGGATGAAAAAGTTCAAATATCATCCCAATATCATCCCCTACCCATTGGTCTAAGGAAATTTTCATCATTATCATCCCCCATAAGGAATCATACTTCTCAAGGATGGGAGATAAAAAATGATGGACATTGTCCTCCATCGGAAAAAACATTTCTATTTGGGGCTCAATCAGTAAGAATAACTAGGAACACCCTTATGTTCATTATTCACAGTCAAATCTTGGAGTAATATAGCAAAAAGGAAATAAAACCTTGTAAGATATTCAGTTAAAAATGATAACATATATGTAGTGGTCAAAGGGAGAAATGGAGAATCCATACCTCGAGTGGAAGGTTGTGTGGATGCACTAATTGAGGATTCTTATACGATGAATCAAAGATGGATCCAGAACCTAGCACCAATTAATGATGAATTGTCACATGTATGGTAGAACAGTATAAAGAGAAAAGGTAATTGTGTTTCTACATCCAACTCACCACCCAGATGTGCTAGAATTTCCTCTAAAGAGTAATTACTGGAACAATATGATAATGACATACAAAATCTCAGATATTTTAATACAAAACTACTCATGGGAAATATTACCATTTGGTATCATCTTTAGGTAGAGATGAATATCCCACTACCCACATATCAGTAGGGATCTAATTTTTTTAATATGTAGGTATTGAATTTTTTTGTTTTCTCTAGATCACGATAATTGATTTACATAAATAAGGAAGTCAAGAATGATTGTGATAACCCTCTATTTTACAAATATCATCTCCCCTGTTGTGGTGATCATTCGGTCCAAAAACTTATTTCAAATAAATAAGATAAGAAAATATTGTAACCTCATCAATCCTCACCATCACTATGTCGATGAGAGTCATTCCAAATAGTAGAACATGTAAAACACTTCACTACCCATGATTCCATAACTGCATAAATAGAGTAAATCTAATGGAGGTACACATCCACATAGACTAAAATTAATCCATATCTTGAATGTTTGGATGAAACTTCTCCACCACCAAATGTTGGTACTCTTATTTTCTTAATCTTGAATGGTGTGTGAGATATATAATAGCATCTCATAGACTTTGTGTTCTGATGAATCCTGATGATAGACCACTAATAGTATAAACAGGTGAAATAATGAATTGTTTTGTATAAACTATCATAGGAACAACTTTTTATTGATATAGTTTCCCTGTATTATGATCCATTATATGAATGGTATATCTTTATCATCAATTCCATTGTTAGTTCAACTCCACACTATGGAAAAGGAAACTTTTCCTCCTCACAATTTACCAAAAAATTGAAAATGAGTGGGTTTTTTGGAACTCTATGATGATAATCATTGGGATGATATATATACACCTTTGGTCTTGATGAAGTATCCAAGAGAATATATGAGTTATGGGAATTTAAAAACACATATAATATTTTATTCAATGTAATTGAGATAAATATCATCCCTTTACCATGATATAGGGAAAGAATCATGGTAAAAAAGAAATAATTGGTGGTGCCCTCAACTAGTAGTAGTACCTGTTAAAGCACCAAAGAAGTCCCCAAATTATTTGGCTCCTCCGATGAAGTGTAAGCAACAATAATATTTTGATTTCCCAAGAAAAAAATAGATCAGGATCACTCTCAATTCATGGAATTAATGAATAATGTATATTTATTTTGAAATGATAAGGTCCCTAATTATTTCCTAGAAGCCATAAAAAATAGAATTGTAAATATAGTGAAGCCCAAGAGACCCAAATTAATTTATTATACTAATCTTACATAATGCTTCCAACTATATAGGTGACTAAGTCACACAATATAAGATTTTTTAATCTTCAAATACATTCTCGAAGGCATGGTTGATTTTATAAAGTTGATGATTGAGAATTTCCCTACATAGGTGACTTGTGTAACCATCACCCCAGCAACACAAATTGGTCAATAATTAGAAGTTTCATCCCTTCATGGACAAAATTTTGATAACTACATGACTCAAAATATAGTTGATCGAGTTCATGTCATGCTGAGATCATTACTTCAAAAAACGTCAATGATCGTGATTCCTAGGGAGGAACTTTTAAATAGGCCTCCTGGAGGAAGATGCAATTGTGAGAAAGAAGAAAAGTCATAAGGTAAAGAGTCTCATCAATATCTCACACATGCTATGACTATTGTAGATTTGCTTCTTCCAACATCTATAGAAAAAGAATTTCCCCACCAAATGTTACCCTCATCAAATGTTGATACTATTTTTTTTGTTTTGTTTACATAGTTAATTTAATATATTCATTATCTAATGATAAATAAAAATCTTTATATGAGTCCACCATACCATGCTAGGGAGATAGAGTATGAAGAAAGAGAAGTGATTGATTTGGGTATGGTGCGGACATTGTCAAACCTAAAATTATGGTAACATCCTATGGAATACTTATATGCAACAGAACACTATGGGTGATAACTTTTGAAAGCCCAAAATAATCTTAGATATTCCTTAGATAAATCCAGTGTTATTCCAACACCGGTTAATTTACATGACCAACCGACGATGGAGATATTTACTAAGCATCCAAAAAATTCTAAAGCCAAAAAAACTACACCACTTGTAGTAGTTGCTCCATAAACCTCTTCTCAAGAACACATCTCATCCTCATTAGACACCAGAAGATTTGAACCACAAAATAGGGAGAAAAAAAACATTGGAATTGTAGACCTCTTGAAAAAAAAAATTATTAAATTCCCAAATATTTTGTCATTTTTTCAACAAAACTCCAAACTATTGATGATACCATATTTAAAAATAAATCATATCGGCATTCATCAAATCCTTTTAAATCCCATAATAGTTCCAGGAAAAAGTCAATAAAGCCTATGTTTACTATGTGGACATGATTTCATCAGAATCTCATGTCACCATATCATTCACATAATATGATAAGGAAGAAGTTATCCGGTGACATATCATACTAATATATTATCACGACCCATCCCTTGAGTCCGATGTCACAACTACTCAAAGCCCACCTCCCAGAGGCTAGGGGCTAACAAATAGAACCAAAGTAAATATCTTGAAAGAGAAAGGCACTTTTTGAGTACCTTTACACATGCACTCACAACCCCAACCCACATATGTCACGAACCAGATCTGGTCACCATCAAACCAGCACCAAACTCGGCCCATGCCAAGGCCCAAAGGGCATTACCGATCCCCACAGGTTGTCACAAGTGCTCGGGTATCATAAAATGATAATTTGGAATGATTTAACCAAATTTTTTAAACTTAAAACAACAAATGAATCCAAGAATATAAAATCTGGATTTTTGAAACCAAAACATCTTTTAATAAAAATTAAGAACTAAATTAAACAATATTAAACTATGTATGAACACCATTAAAAAGGTAAAAACCCATGAAAAGATAGCCCATGAACCTCCACATGGAAAGAGGCACCGCCCTCAATCCATCTCCACGACATTGTATCACGATGGACCACTAAAAACCCGAACCAAAGGCATAAAACCTATACCCAATCCTATGACATAGAATAAGCAAGTATACTTACAACCAAAGGTGTAAGTAGTGTGTGAGCGAAATCCCAGTAGGATACCACCACTAAGAGATTCCTTGTGATAAACATTTAAAGGCAAAAATCATTCAAGTTTTCAAAAACATGAAAAGATAGTTACAATTTCTAAAACATGCAACTTTGAAGAAAAACAGTTTCAAGTGGGCTATTGTAACGGGTTAAAACTTTTAAAATAAACACCAAAGCTACTGAATTTTCTAGCCAAATTTACCATATGCCAATGGTTAGTATAATGTTACTAATGAGCACAAGCAATAGGAAATAACCCCTAGGCACTAGCTAGCTGTGTGTCCCAGGTACCTCGTATTTCGGTGAGAGTAACCATCACAAATATCCATTCTCGTGCACGAGCCACTAGTAGGGAACTTACACATAACCTAGTGGTCCCCAATAATCATCATCATAGTTTAGTTAGACTTTTATGAGTCAATCTTGCTAAGTGAAACTGAGGCCAAACCCCACGGATTCAATAGAATACTAGTACTCGTCCACCCACCAAGATACCCGGGTTTTCCCTTTGAGCTCAAACATGTTCTACAAGCCACGAAATTTTGTTTTCACATGTACATAACAGTTCCACGTCACACATTAACCAAACAGCCCCATGTACATCACATAAGTCACAAATTCCACTTTTCATTCAAATGCATTTTGTAATCAAACTCACACAAAAATAGCCGACAACAATTTTTTCATAACCTTCACAATCCAACACATACTTTAAAAATTTTATGACGTCCCTAAAAAAATGATAAACATCACATAACAGAACTATTCACATTTAAAATTGATCATTTGAAAGTATAAGCAATTCAAAAAAGTTTTCCAATATGGTTTCACCTCTTACATAAATCATTAAACCACTCAAAACATTCATAAAACAATTCTAAATAGTGTACCAAAGCTTTTCAAATAGAAACCATTTCAAAACCATATTTCAAGGACAAAATCACACGAATAAAAATTCAAAAAAGAATTGGAATCCCCAAAAACATTTTTTAAACAACCCCCAGGTGTTATACAAACACCTCAAACAATAGCACAAAAGATCCACATGAAACGCAAATGTTTTCAAAATCACATTCAAGAAGTACAGTAATGTTTTACAACATAAACCCTTAAAAACTCTTTAAGACCTAGTGGAACACCAATACCCCACCAAATACTAATTTTCATCCCAAACAAGATTTATTAAACCAAATTCATATGTTATAAAACAATCCTAAACAATACCCAAAGGGTTAGAAATGAAAAACAAAAAATTTTAAGCTAAAATGAAACTATAAAAATAAATGCTTAACGAATTCCAAACTAAAAAAATTTTCAACCACTCACAGCATATTATGAGAATTCATAATAAGTAATTCAAGCAAACGCAATCATCTAGAAATGATTACACACGGAATCACATACCATAAGTGTCAAATCCCTCAAAACTTGGTTCGAAACGTCAACCATACAACCGACGTACCACAAGGAAGATAAATTCAGACCTATATCATAGTATTTGACCACAAATACACCAAATGAAACCCTAGGATCAAACCCTAACTTCTGGAAATTTTATAACATAATGAAAGAGAGACGAAACCCTAAGGGAAAATGAAGAAACGAAGAAAGAATCACTTACCCAAAACAATCTAGAATAAAACGACCCAAAATCGACCGGAATCTGTATTTTAAAATATATAAAAATTTAATGGATATTATAACAAGAATGATAAGTTCATGTAGGAATTGGAATGGGGGAAAAAGAATAAGAATAGAAGGAGTTATGAAGGAATGAATTTACCTCTTCAAATATGCCCTATTTTAGAAACTCTAATAAGTATAGATCTAAATCCCGATGTAGAAGAGCTCCAAAGAGGTTATAGAGAGCTTTGGCGCACTACTAGGTTCTAGGGGCGCGTTTGAGGCTTTGAAGAACCTAGCAATCCTCAAAAATGAATACGTTATTAATTAATCAAATTCTATTTTTAAAACTGGAATTGGGCTCTCAGGCAGGACCAATTCATAAAATAAAAACCCATATAGACCTTGGTTATGGATTTCCAAAGGCTTAAAATTTTAATTCTGGTGGTAATATAACAGGGGAGGACATTTAGTAGTTGAAATGAGTGAAAAATATTATAAAAAATGAATAAGTTATAAAAGAAACAAAATTTATTTTTAAATTTGGAATTGGGCTCATGGTTTGGCCCAATTCATGAATACACATGTATTCTACACAAAACCTTTGGAAACCCCCAAAACAAAGAATTTATGGAAATTAAAATATAAATAAATTTAAAATAATCTATATATGTGAAAATTTCTCCTCAATGAAAACTTTCCACCCCGGAAAGTCACAGTAAGGCCAAAGCAACAACCAAACCCAACTAAGAAACCAAGAGGTACTCCCTTGCCAGGTTTCTACCCCAAAGGCCAAAACACCTCCAGTGATAAATGAAGGAAGAAATACACTCACAAACCTAACATACACCACTTTCCTAAAACAATCATGTACATTCAGGCTTTATCCCAAATGAAAACTCCTCAAACACAATCTGAGCAATACTCAACAAATTTACCTAAATAAACAACAACATCGAACAAGTTTACACGTACCCTACTATAACTAAACCATTGGGAACTCTCCAATATCAATGTTTACCCAAGAAAGATATAGGTAGTTAGATAACTCTGAATGATAAAAACTACTTCCCAGATAACACCAAGTAAAAATATGAGTTACTCCTATGAGGAGACATAAATGAGCTCCCCACCATAAGAGACAACTTAATTTTTTTCCCCTAGACAGAATCAAGACACTAACATGGGGAGGCCCAAACAGACTCTCTAGTAAAATGGGTATACATCCATTAGAAATTTACAAAATAATATGAATGATACCCATGGTGGGTCTTCCTACCACAAGAACCAACCATCTTAACCGATCGGCGTGAGTTGACATGAAAAGACCCCAAAAGTAAGGAGTTGGGACAGTCAAACGGTTAGTCAGCATAGTTTGAGAAATTGTGCTATAACTATGTGGATCCTTATATCTGTATGGTTTTTTTTTCATGGATAGAACTAACCATGTAAAAACCGTGTGCTCATCTTGGTTAGCCAAATTTCCAACCATTCTCCATAGACTCAATGGAAACCAAAGGGGGAGGGAATGACATTGTGTGATGACATGGGTACAAGACCCTCCACCTATTTTCACCGAATGGGAACAACAGAAGAAATAAGATGACACCATAGGTTGAAACTCTTCCTATCATTCATATTGAGGATAGGAATTTCTACCATGGTTTAAACGACACTGAGAATTCCCCCGACTACGCGCCAGCTTCTCTCTGGGACCTATGGCTGGAGCTCAAAATATTAAATCATCTTCGGCCTCACAGTTAGGTTTTGGAAACCCCTATATGGATCTTCTTCATTCGATGCCACAAATAACAACACTTCATACACTGATGGGTTTATCAAGACATAACACAATCCATAACTCACTTTACCAAAACCAGACATTTCACTGAAACAAGGGATCAGAATAATCACACACATCGCACCTTGTTTCTTTGGGTGAGAAACAACAGAAGGGAAAGACACGTATAAACAGATTCCTCTAAGATAGAGGATTTGATTTTTTTACAAGGGAGACATACTCCCAACATAACATAGAACCTCATAGGATTGTGTGACCTCCACCTTTATGGTCAAAAGAGCACACAACATCACAATTCATCACCGAACACGACCCTTGTTCTTGATAGAAACAATACATGGAACATGACCATATTCCAAGTCCCTAAACAATAGACAAGTCCAAAAAGTGGACACAATATCATATCATGACCAAAATATCAAAATTAGTGGTTTAATAATAACTCTTGCTTCAAGGAAACTATGAAGAACCTAGAGGCCCTCTTAGACACCATCATGACACTCATCCACACTAATAACCAAATAACACTTCCACCTTCGATGAATCATGAAACTTATGAAACTAAGGCCTCTTTAAACCTTCCACAAGCACTATCCCACTAAAAGAGGATCCACAAATCATCTAAATGAATGGTTGTAGACCTAATCAACAATGATATATAAAATATTCCTTATATTGATCAACTGGAGGATTTTCCAATGGAGAAACAATACGGGTTTCACTTCAGTTGTGCATTAACCCTTAATGGGGGCGTACCTTATCCAATGAGAGGACCCAAGGACCCAACCAAGATGGTACATTGTCAAAAATTGCTACAAACCAGATCCAAAAACATTAATGGAACCACCGTAAAGGCATCCCAAAACATTTTTCAAAAGAGACCACTAACCGTCCCGACAACACAACTTACCGACCAAACAAAAACCCATAACATAGTTCAAACAGAAGGGGTTCTTGGAATGAAAACATCCCATAACAACAAAATTTTCAAAAACCCATAATAAAAAACATAACAAACTATTAATCAAGACATAATGTTTTTCATTAAAACTAATTCTTTGAAAACAAATGGTTTTGCAGTAAGCATATCCACCAATGGTACCCCAGGGCCTCACACATGCATGTTTTTGTGCCACACTGGGCACCCTCCTTATAACCATCCCAGCACTCATCCAGTCATGACACAAACCATCCATCATCCCATATAACCCCATTCATGTGGTCACTCATGGAAATACGAAAGTGTAAAACAAAAATTCCTTCCACTTTTCAAAAACAAAATGGTCATCCAACCCAAACTTTTTCTCAAAACTACTATCAATGATATCAAATTCCCAATTCACATCTTACAAAACATTTTATAAGGACACAACCATTTAAAAAAGAACTCACTTTCAAGTTATTCACATCAATTTCAAAATATCTCATCCCATTAAAACACCAATTAATCATTTAGAAAACTATATTGGAAACACTTTTGAAAACCAACTTCAATATGGTTCCGGCTTTCAAAAGAGGTGTAAGCATACTATTTTCCAATTCAAAAAAATTCTGAAAATTCAGTACCACCATTTCAAAAATCAAAAAATTCCATATTTATTTGAATATCATTTCACAAAAACATTAAACTTCTTAAAACCAAGTCAGTTTAAAACCAAAGATCCAAGATTTGAAAACTAATGAACACAAGACAATGCGAGAGGAAACTAGTTTTAGTGGGTGACATGGACATATGGTTGGAGGCCATATTGCAATCACTTCACTGTCACAGAGAGTGTTCTAGTGAATATCCCTAACTCCGCATGGCTTTCCAGGCCCTGCGAGCTTACTGAGACCATTAACCCAACTCTCTTTTCATTTCCCCTATTCGTTGTTAAACCAAGAAAACCAAAGGACTCTGAAAGGTCCTGACTTCCCCTAGAAACATGAATCCTGCCCTGAGGTGGGGTGATCATGCACACTACCCATAACTTGAATACAAAGTCCCTATAATCTGATCTCCATACTACCCTGACTCTTCCCTAAATAATATGACCCAAAGAGAGTGAACCTCCCTCTAATACCGTTTTGTCACGAACTGAATCTGGTCACTATCAAACCAGCACCATACCTGGCCCGTGCCAAGGCCCGAAGGGCGTTCCCGATCCCCATGGGTTGGCACAAGTGCCCGGGTATCATAAAATGATAATTGGAAATGATTTACCCAAATTTTTTATACTTCAAAAAACAAATGAATACATGAATATAAAATCTATATTTTTCAAACCAAAACATCTTTTAATAAAAATTCAGAATTGAATTACACAATATTAAACTATGTTTGAACACCATTACAAAGGTACAAACCCATGAAAAGACAGCCCATGAACCTCCACATGGAAAGAGGCACCGCCGTCAATCCGTATCCGCGACATTGTATCACGATTGACGGCTAAAAATCCAAAAAAAAGTCATAAAACCTGTACCCAATCCTGTGACATAGAATAAGAAATTCTACTTACACCCAAAGGTGTAAGTAGGGTGTGAGATGAATCCTAGTATGATACAACCACTATGTGATTTCATGTGATAAACATTTAGAAACGAATATCATGAAAGTTCTCAAAAACATGAAAAGCTAGTTACAATTTCTAAAAGATGAAACTTTGAATAAAAACACTTTTCAAGTGGGCTATTTTAACGGGTTAAAACTTTTAAAATAAACACCAAAGCTACTAATTTTTTCATCCAAATGTACTATATGCCGATGGTAATTATAATGTTACTAATGTGAACAAGCAATTGGAAATAACCCCTAGGCACTAGCTAACTGTGGGTCCCAGGTACCTCGTATCTCAGTGAGAGTAACCATCACAAATATCCATTCTCGTGCACGAGCCACTAGTAGGGAACATACCCATAACCTAGTGGTCCCCAATCATCATCATCATAGTTTAGTTAGAGTTGTAAGTGTCAATCTTGCTAAGTGAAACTGAGGCCAAACCCCACGGATTCACTAGCAGACTAGTACACGTCCACCCACCTAGATACCCGGTTTTTCCCTTTGTGCTCAAACATGTTCAACAAGCCAATAAATAGAGTTTTCACTTATAGATAACACTTACACATCTCACATTAACCAGACAGCCCCATTTCCATCACATAAGTCACAAATTCCACTTTTTATTCAAATGCATTTTGAAATCAAACTCACAACAAAATATCCCACAACAATTTTTTCATAACCTTCACCATCAAACACATACTCTAACAAATATATGAAGTCCCCAAAAATATGATAAACATCAAATAACAGAACTATTCACATTTAAAATGGCTCATTTGAAAGTATAAACAACCTGAAATAGTTTTCCAATATGGTTTCACCTCTTACATAAATCATTAATCCACTCAAAACATTCATAAAACAATTTAAAATAGTGTACCAAAGCTTTTCAAATAGAAACCATTTCATAACCATATTTCAAGGACAAAATCACACCAATACAAATTCAAAACAGAATTGGAAGCCCCAAAAACATTTATTAAACAACCCCCATGTGTTATACAAACACCTCCAACAATAGCACAAAAGATCCACATGAAACGTACATGTTTTCAAAATCACTATCAAGAAGTACAATAATGTTTTACACCTTAAACCCTTAAAAAAACTCTAAAAGACCTAGTGGCACACCAATACCCCAAAAAATAAGAATTTTCATCCCAAACAAGATTTATTAGACAAAATTCATATGTTATAAAACAATCCCAAACAATACCCAAAGGGTTACAAATGAAAAACACCAAATTTTAAGCTAAAATGAAACTATAAAAATAAATGCTTAAACAATTCCAACATAAACAATTTTTGCACCACACAAACCATATTATGAGAATGAATAATAAGTAATTAAATCAAACCTAATCATCTAGAAATGATTACACATGGAATCACCCACCGGAAGTGTCGAATCCGTCAAAACTTGGTTTGAAACGTCAAACGCACAACCGCCGCACCACAAGGAAGATAAATTCAGACCTAGATCACAATATTTGACCACAAATAAACCAAACGAAACCCTAGGATCAAACCCTAACTTCTGCAAATTTTATAACATAATGAAAGAGAGAGGAAATCCTAAGGGAAAAGGAAGAAACCAAGAAGGAATCACTTACCCAAAACAATCCTAAAGAAAACAACCCCAAATATACCAGAATATGAGTTTTAAAACAGATAAAAATTTATTTCATATTCAAACAAGAATGATAAGGTCATGTAGGAATTGGAATGGGGGAAAAGAGTAAGAATAGACAGATTTATGAAGGAATGATTTTACCTCTTCAAGTCTGCCCTATTTTAGAAACCTTAATAATTGTAGCTCTCAATTGGGATGTATAAGAGCTCCAATGAGTGGAGAGAGAGCTTGGGCGAACTATGGGGTTCAAGGGGCGCGTTTGAGGATTGGAAGCACCGAAAAATCCTTAAAAATGAATACGTTATTAATTAATCAAATTTTATTTTTAAAACTGGAATTGGGCTATCGGGCAGGCCCAATCTATAAAATAAAAACCCATATACACCTTGGTTATGGATTTCAAAAGGCTCCAAATTTTAATTTCGGTGTTAATATATCAAGGGAGGACATTTAGGAGTTGGAATTAGGGAAAAATAATAAAAAATTAATAAGTTATAAAAGAAACAAAATTTATTTTTAATTCTGGAATTGGGCTCACGGTTTGGCATAATTCATGAAAACCCATCTATTCTACATAAAACCTTTGGAATCACCCAAAACAAAGCATTTATGGAAATTAAAATAAAAATACATTCAAAATAAGCTACGAATGTGACAACATAGATAAAATGGAAAAAATGTATTCCACTAAGAAACCACTATGAGTAAAAAGTACAAGCTAAAAGTAACGCTGTGAGAATATAGTCCCAAATAATCAAGTTGAAAATAATAATGTAAAGAAGTCCACTAAGAAGTTCATCTGCAAAAAACACTACTTGAAGGGTAAGTGAGGGGTACCTGTAGGATGATGTGGGATTATTCCTCTCATGTATAACATTACTAGACACCAACTATTCTTTAACCACAAAGGTATCTATTAAAGCATTGATCATCGAAACAAGACAATTCACATGTGGGCGAAGCCCATGTAGGGGTGAGTAACACAATACTCAGTAGGGACTCAAAACCAAAAAGAAATCCCACAGTGGAAAAGGAAACATGAAGAAAAGTACAGCTCACTTAGGTACAACCTAATGCATTGGAAGCAAGTTCATCAGTCATAAAGCTGAACATTTTGTACAACTGAGTTAATCATCCCTGATGATTCATTGAGGTCTTCTCGTCTACCAGGCCAATGAGTTCTACTCGACTACTCATTTTTTGGGCCACTGAGGCCCATACATCTCCTCGTCTACTGGGCCACTAAGGTTTCTATGGCTACTCAAATGTCAGGAAACTATGGTCCACACCACTATTCATCTATCAGGCCACTGAGGTCCGCAGGAGTATTCATATGTCATGCCACTAAGGTTTTCGTGGTTACTCCTATGATTCTGGGAGAATCTACTACTCAATCCATCAGTCATAAATCAACCATCATTTAAACTCACTTTTAGTAAATTGAAAGTTTATTTCCCTCATGAGTGTCCCAATGCTTTGAACGGTTCATTAATCAGAAGTACGGATTGTGAGGTATGACTATTTTACTAATAAGGGGGATGTTGGGATCGGGTATGAACCGACCCAACTCAGGGTCCACTGACCCCACCCAAATTTGATCTAGCCCACTAGGCTAGGACCAGACAAACTGGGTCGTGGGTCCGGCCCACTAGTCTACCCGGGGTGGCCCACCTCCATTTGTATGGCCCGTTGTGAGTGGGCTGGCCTGCTCCAGACTAGACACGACAGTGTGTTGTGACTCCCAAACACCCCATGGGTCGTCGTGGGGTCCTCCATCACTATGGTCTTGCAATATGTTGGTATTACAACTATAAGATGCTACGCAGCTTCCACATCTATGTGTGCCACCACCACCGGATGTAGCTGGCGGCCTACACCATGACCCGCATCTTTTATTGTGGGCCCCATTTTTACTATTGTGGTGCCCCACCTGTATTCCACCTCCGCAATGCCAAAGCCCTCTATCCATGTCCTTATTTTCCTAGCATGGTTCCCCACTAGCGCTGGGGTCCTATACCATTGCGGCTCACTGGCCATGGCCTACTCCGCTGAGATGCACTACTTTCCGCATACGACCACTGCCACATGTCGTCCCAGCCTCCACCACCGGCCATTGAACTGGAAGCCCTATGTCATCGCGGCCTCCTTCCATGGCATCCATCTACTACTACCACAATCTTCCTCTATGTTGAGATTATTTATTTTTTGTTGTGACAGAGATCATAGAAAAAGGTAATTATGTGAGGGGCTTACATAAACACCCATGATGGACATATTGGGCCTCGTTCATGTTGGACTTGATCCATCCACATATGATTTTAATGGTGGATAAATAAATATTTAAATAAAAAAAGTTCAGCAAGGATCCATTTTCCCAATGTTATATCCCATAATCAAACATTTCACATAATGAAAAACAAGGCATCTATCAACCTGTTACTGGGTTGATCTATGATCGTTCTTTAAAAGGAATGAAAGAGGAAATCAAATAATCAAAGAGAAAACCCCTACATGAAGTTGGATTTTTTTTGGTGATGATCAGTTTCACTGCATTAGTTGTTCTCTGATCCTCCATCAGTTGTCATCTGTTGATCCTCATTGGCCAAAACTAAACCTCTAATAGTTCAAAGTGATTATCTAATGTGCCAATGATCCCATATTTAATTGACCCATTAAATGGAGAAAAAATGTTCCATCATTTCTGTTACACTACATCGCAGTGTTATTACATTGTTTCATTTGTGAAATAGTGTTTCTGTTACGTTGTAATGAAATTCAAAATTCAAATAAAATAAACTAGAAGATTATTTTATTTATCCTTAAGAAAATTATTCTATTATATTTTCTTAATAATAAAAAAAATAACATTTCCCATGACTCGCTCCTGTTGAGTTTAAGTCCATTCATAGCTAAATTTTTCATTCCAGATGCAATGGGTGCCCTCAAAATTTTAATCTGTTAACCTATTTATAATATGGAAATAAAGATCATGTGTGCTATATTAAATAATCTAAAAAAATGTAAAACACTTATTTTGGGTTCACTGAGGTGCGTAATGAAGTTCTATTTGAGAGCCTGGTCTCAAAATAATTCCATATAACTTAAAAACATTACATGAAATATTGGGATATTACATTACCCTCACTTTTATAGATTAAAATCCTTGTAATCCAAAACAATGGCTAAAAAACAAATGGGGGTACTGAGAATAGATCTGATCCTCCCACTCACAAGTGTTGTCCTAGAGATTCTCGAGCTGCCAATGAACACAAACTAGAGGAATCAATATTCCAAGAAGGACCCGCTCCATTCAATCCTTAATCAATAACAAGAACTATAAAAACATCACCTCATTATCAATGTCTAACTCACCCTAGTCAATGACATGTGGCAGATCATCCATGTACCACCTTGGCCACGATACGTGGAAAAAATTACATAGCTAGTGCTTCCATGGGGAGAGATCTTGGCAGTTCTCCACCTTTCTAACTCTGCTGAGAGTCTGAAAAGGGACATTGAATCTCAATGAAAACATTCTGCCTCAGCCAAATCCTCAAATCCCCATCGAGGTGAGACCTGGAGGAACTCACAGTATCCCTCCTTGAACTCAAAGGGCCTTACTCTCCTGTCACCCTAAGATTTCCTTTAGTTTTGTGCAGTGCTCATCCGCTCCTTGATGACCGACACCATCTCAATGGTAACTGTTACCATCTGTAGAACCATAAGTGTTGATTCCCCTAAGTCTATCTAGCATAACTGTGATCTTCATGGTCGGACATATAGTGCCTCAAACTGATCCATATCAATGGCGGAGTTGTATCTGTTGCTGTATGAAAACTCCACCAATGGTAGGTGATCCTCCCATCTAAAAACGAAGTCCAAGATACAAGCACGAAGCATGTCTTCTAAAACCAGGATATTCTCCTCCATCTAACAATCTATCTGGGGGTGAAATGTTGTGCTCAAGTGATTACAAGTAATTAATTCCTCCTTCAATACCTTCCTCAACTAGGATGTAAAGCATGTGTCTGGTTCTATGACTATATTCAATTGGACTCCATGGAGTCAAACTATCTCAATCACGTAGTGGTGTCCCATTCCCTCTAATGAACCCTACTCTAGGAAGGGTAGAATTTGGGCTGATTTAGTGATTCTTTCAATGGTCACCATGATGGTATCGTTCCCCCTAGATGTGCGGGGTAAACCCATCATGAAGTCCATTGAGATACCATCCCGCATTCAGTTTGGCACCTCAAGTGGTTATGTCATGACTTCTGGAACGTGATTCTCAACCTTCACTTTCTAATAATTGAGTCACTAGGAAATAAGCTCTTTCATTTCCTTCTCTATACCAATCCATGAGTACTATCTTCGGATATCCTAGAACCTATTTGTCACTCTTATATGTACCACTAATGGGGGGGTGTGGAACACCCTCAAAAACTCCTCATGTGATGCCACTATTACAATATTGTTCCCTTTGAAAGGGATGGCATGCTCCCAACCTATCAAAAACTAATTAGGATCTTCTCCTGATTATAACTGAGAACGTCGGGACTTTATTTCACTATCCAGAAGTTGCGCCTCCCTAACTCATTTTATAATTGTTGGATCAACTTCCATTGATTGAAGATAAGTTTCCCCATCACTATCCATATTGGATATCTTCATCGTAGCTAACTACTCTAATTAATCTATTCGAAACAACTAACTGGACCTCCTACTGTGCACTTCTCCCACCACATTCCCCTTCCTAGGAGTATAGTCAGAATCAATGTCATAGTCTTGCAGGAAAACTAGCCACTATCGCTACCTCAATTTTATTTCCTTCTGGTCGATGATATACCTAAGACTTTTAGGATGGGAGTAGGCATTAAAACACTCACCCAACAAGTAGTGTCGCCACATATTAAAATCCAAGACCACTACTTCTAGTTCTAATTCATGAGTCTTCTAGTTGATCTCTAGTTGCGTCAACTTCTGTGAATCATAAGTGATAACTGTTTACTCCTACGTCAGTAAATAGATCATTCTAGTCCGTAATGCATCATAGAAAACAACATACCCAACATCATCCTCTGGTAATCTCATGAAGGGGGAACTCATATGTCTCTACCTCAGCACTTGAATACTCTTCTGGTACTTCTTCATCCACAAGATGGTCTATCTCTTCCATGTTAAATATAGCAAAGGATATACTACCTTGGAAAATTCAGAAACAATCTTCCTATAGTATCCAGCCAAACCTAATAAGCTCATCACCATAGTCATGCTCCTGGGTGTCTCCCAAGAATGAATTACATATATCTTCATCGAATCCACTAAAACAACAACATTTTATATAACATGTCATAGAAAGTGGACATCCAAAATCTAGAACTGACAATTCGAGAGCTTCCCATAAAGTTGCATCTCTCAGAGTGTATCTAGGACTATATGTAGGTGTGTCATGTGCTCCTCCATGAATGCTGAGTACACCAGGATTTCATCAATGAAGACTATGATGAGACAATAAAGGTAAGGCTTTAATATCTTATTCATGAGTCCCATGAACACGTCTGGGCCATTGTTCATGCTGAAAGGCACTAACATGATCATGTAGTGTCCATAATGATATCAAAATATTGTCTTCGGTACATCCTCATCCCATACACGAAGTTGATGATAGCCTGATAAGAGATCTATCTTCGATAACCATCTCGCACACTTAATATGATCAAAGAGATCATTAAAACTTGGTAGTGGATCCATGTTATTCATTGCCACAAGGTTCAAGTGCCTAAATTCCACACACAACCTCAAACTCTTTTCTTCCTTGTTGAAAAAAAATAATGGGGCTACCCACAGTAAAATATTGGGTCTCACAAAGCCCTTCTCCAATAAGTCCTTGAGCAACAACCTCAATTCAAGAAGCTCTGTGTGATCCATCTGATATGATGTTGTGTATATCAGTTTTATTTTGGGGTACATGTTAATGTAAAATTCAACCTCTCTATGAAGAGTTAGTATCGCAACATCTTTTGGAAAGACATATTCATAATTTTCCACCACTACTTGAAAGTGAGGACTCTTCTCATCCACCACACTAAGGGTGAGGCTAGATAAAAAATGAGTGATCGTTGGCACACTCCTTTGAGAAATTATGTCCTGCACAACAAGCACTCCCTTCTCACTAATAAAGGAAATCTTGGTCCTATTATATGGACACACTAAACTCTGTGTCTAATGAAATATATTTGAGTATGAACATTGGATAACCAGTCCATACCTTGGATGATGTTGTAAGGCATCAACGCCACTACTAAGAAATCACAGTTGAAGCTTTTACCTCCCAAAGTAATCTCTCACTGCCAAAACCAGTATGTAATAATAGAATCCCCTCCCATGGAAGTCTCTAATCATAATGGTCATGATAATGGCTCCACTGGAATATTATAGCTCCAAACAAGGTTCGTGGAAAGGAAAGACTGACTGGAACTTATGTCTATAAGAACTATAGATAAGGAGTATAAGACATAGATCATACCTTTAGTCATCAATAGAGAATTGTGGTCATAGGCCTATATCTTCTAAAGATGGCCTCACCCATGTCCACCAACATCCCAAGCCCGTGGTGGACCGTCTGGTGGTAGTGGTGGTAGCACCTAAAACCTCCACCAACCACCTTCAACTCTGTCGGCTCCTATTACACATCTTCCTCCCAAAGGACCACCATGATCAAACTGCTACCTCTACCCCGGCATTCCCTAGACCAACTTTTAGTCGCCTATGTGGAGAATCCAACGGTCACAAGCCATGTGCCCATGCCCACCGCAAGAGTAGGACATCTTGTCCATATGACGACTCTCTCCACCCTGTGGTTCTTATACAACCAATCATACATCCTAGAATTTCACCCTAAAATTCTTGTCCTACTTGGGCCCCTATGCCTACTACCTATTACCCATAGCTAAAGACTCCATATCCATGGGTCTACTGGTAACTTCTGCTATAGGTGCCTACTCTTCCAGGAATCTCTCCACATGTAGGGAATACTCCAGCACCCCAACCTTTGTAGGAATGCTAAGTGATTCCATGAATTCACTAATCTATCAGTGTAGTCCCTAATAAAATGCATGATCCCTAAATAATGTGTCTCACACCTTGTCCATGGAGTAGCGAGATAGCTCAGTGAATCTCGTTGAGTGCTCTACAATTGTCGTTCCACCTTGTTGTAGGTGTAGTAGCTCATATATTCACAACAAGGCAATGTTGCTATAAATTACTCCTTTCTAAAGAGGCACTCAAAGTTTATCTAGGTGAGGGTCACCTCATCATATGTCCAGATCACCAGGTTCCACCATCTCCCTGATGAACCCTAAATATGGCTTGCGACTATGATCATCATCTAGTCGAGAGGCATCCTCACTAGTTGGATAACTCACGTAACCACCTCAAGGCAATACTCTACCACCTAAGGGCCAATATCCCCATGAACTAAGGATTTACTTGACTCTAGAACTCATGTTAGGAACTAATCCTACGTGCATCCACTATGGGTATCATCGACATAAACTAATGACTAATGGATGGTGGAAATTAAAGTGCAGCACCCGATGGTGAAATCTCTAGTATAGGTCTATATACTAATGCAGGATCACTGGGTGTACCATCCTCTTGGATGCGCACTAGAGTCCTTGCTAGTAGTCTACATGGAAGAATCCTAAAATAGATCAAGATGATCCATGCTCAATAGGTTATACCTACTGTGCTGACTCTAGGAGAAAAAAACACTAAATATCCTATATGAGGCATGAAACCAGTGTTTTTTGTACTGACTCAAAAAGAAGAATTCAGAGTCCTAGTTTATGGATACGTTAGCCACTACACCAACACTAGACTCCTTGAGCCTGAAATAATAACAAGAATCATTGAACATTTTTTTCCAAAAAAAACCACAGACTCTCTGTCTTTATAGTAGATATGATTGCCCTATGATATGAATTTTTCACAACCCGTCCCATGGGGGGCCATGCCGTGACTACCCCAACCCCACCTCCCAATGGTCATAGGCTGGAGACTAGTTCCAAAGGAAATAACCTACATGTGGCATGCATTTTTTGAGTACCTTTAAACACACACACAAAAACCCCAACCCAAAAATTTGAATGAGAAAACATGTATTGCACTAATACAACCACAAAGATTATAAAGAATATGCAAAAAGTTAAGAGGTCAAAATACAAGCCCAAAAAAGTAAATATAAATACAGGAATGTACAATGTCTTCTAAACATTTTGTTTATAGAAAACCTTACCTAAAGGGTAGGTGAAGGGTTGCTACATGAAGCTGTGGGAGTAAGCATTTCCTATCTAGCATTACTAGGAACCGTCTAGTCCTAGACCATGAAGGTCTTCATTAATTCATCGATCATCTGTTAAAAAACATGTCACATGAAAGAGAATCACATGATGGGGTGAGTAACATAACACTCGTTAGGTACCCCAAACCACAAAGGAAAAGAAATCATGAAACAAAGGATGGATGACATTGGTATAACCTAATTCATAGAAAGAATGTTAATCACTCATAAAGATAGTAATTTTTTACTACTGAGGGACTCATCCCAAATGATCCACTAAGGAATGTCGGGGCACTGAGTTCTACTCGTCTACTAGGCCACTGAGGTTCACTCAGCTACTCATCTGCTGGGCCACCTAGGTCTGCAAGGATACTCGTCTACAAGAACATTGAGGTCTTCATGGATACTCATCTGTCCGGACACTGAGGTCTGCATGACTACTCATCTGCCGTGCCAAAGAGGTACGCATGACTATTTATTTGTCAAGCAATGAAGGCCTGAAAAACTATTATTCTGTAAGACCGCTAAGGTCTACATAGCTACTCATCTAATTCTAGGAGAATCTACTCCTCAGTTCATCGATCATTACTCAACATCCACATAATGTCACTTCGATTATATATAATTTAATTCTATATTGTGAGAGTACCAACATTTCAAATGTTTCATCAATCAGATGTACAGTTTGCGAGTTAAGATTTTTATACTAAAAAGGGGTTGGTTGGGTTCAGATCCAGCCTGACCTGGTCATACCCACCGGACCCAAATCGGCTCGAGGTCAACTGACCCAACCTGGATTCAACTTGGATCCCACCCAGACCAACTGAACCATGGGTCTGGCCCACTAGGCCACTACTGGTCTGGCCCACATAGCTACAGCAGGTCCGGCCGACTGGGCTACTTGGGGCGGGCAATATCCTCCTTCCCGGCACAATGGTCATGGTTTGTCCTTCTCCATCTGAAACGTGACAACGACCTGCATCTCCCAAACTACCCACAGGTCGTCATGGGTTCCACGCCCATCATAGTCCAACTAGACTGCGGCCCTCCAACCATGTCATGAGACATGGCCACCACGGCCGGATATTACTGGTAGCCCACTCCACCTCCCTCCATTGTTGGCATCCTGGTCCACTACCCACAGCATCTGCCCCAGGCCCCCTTCCTATCACCTTTGTGTTGTATATGCACTTGTTGCATCATCCTCTGATGTGGTATGCTACCATCATGCACCTCCTTCTGCATGAAAATGATACCACATACCATCTCTACCTTAGACATCGACCTTCAAGATAGAAACCCCATGTTGTTTCATCCTCATGCTGAAGTATCCATCTGCTTCCACCATGATCTGCCGCCATGTTGCAATCATTGAGTTTTTGGAACGACAAAGATCAGAGAAACAATAAACAGGGGTAGAGGCTTACATGAACACCCAAGGTGGATGGATTGGGCCTTGTTCATGTCAGTCTTTATCCATCCACATGAGAATTTAAACGTGGCTAAAAGAAGATTTAAATCAAACCACAGGCTTAACATGGATCCATTTTCCCGATGTTATATCTCTGAATCAAACCCACCCCACAAGAACAAACGACCTGAAGATCAACATGTCAATGGGTTGATTCATGTTTATTGTTTTGCAATAAATGAAAATTCACAATGAAGAAACCCCTAAATGAAGTTATATAATTCATTAGTGATGATAAGTGTCACTAAGTTTGTTGTTCTATTATTTGTCATTGGTGGCTATTTGTCGATCGTCATTCACCAATGCCAAATATCCAATGCTTCAAAGTGATTCCCAAATTTTCCAACGATCCCATACTCGATTAAATCATTAAATGGTGAAAACACATTTCATAATTTCTATTACTATGCATCGTAGTGTAGTTATGTTGTTTTATTTATGAAATGTCATTTCTATTACGCTGTAACAAAATTCAAAATTCAAATAAAATAAACAAATAGTTTATATTATTTTTCCTTAAAAATATTGTTCTATTAAATTTTTAAAAATTTTTGGAAATTAATTTTTTACCTTGACCTGAATCAGTTGAGGTTCAGTCCATTCATTGGAAAATCCTCCATTATGGAAGCAATGGTTTCCTTGTATTTTTTATCCAGTCACCCTTTTATAATTTTCCAAAACCGCACATGTGCTATATTTAAAATAAACAAAAAGAGTTCAAAAACATATTATGGGCTCATCGGTGATCGGAATAAAATGTTTTTTCAGCACATGGTCTCAAATAATCCTACATAATTTTTAAACATTACATTGAATTCCGTGAAATTACATCTATATTTCAAGAAAACACAACAACATTTCTATTTGAATGGATCCAGTTGACAATGGTTTTGCGGTCAACCTTATCAAGATTTGGACCCTTCAACTTTTGGGATATATTTACGGTATTATTTTCAAAAAATATGACTATTAAATGGTATGATAAGGGAGAGAAAGATCCTCTTAGTAATATCAATCTCAAGGATCAGTGTTGTTATATCATATCAAATGAAGATTTCATGGTTATCCAGAAAGACACATCATATAATTTCATTCTTGTAAGACCTAGGATTCATATCCACATAGTGGTACATTAAAATTTTCATCAATTCTTGAAATACCCCATTTATTGGAATTTCATCATTCCTAATGGTTATGGTTCCATATTAGTGTCTTCGAATCCATATATGTTGAGTCGGGTTTCTATAAGAATGAAGGAGAACAACTAATGGTGGATGATGATATGTGGGTGGTATCCCTTAATTTCATGGGGACTTCCCTTGTGAATTCCTTGAGTATTCTGAATAGAAATTATGTTCTACCCATAAACCTTATTAAGGAAGATGACATAATACTATATTTTTAGGATCCCCCTATCCCAGGTGATATAATAAATAGATAACTCTAAAATGACTATGCGGTTACTCATACTATTTGGGATAACAATGTCTCTTACCATAGAATCTCTTGACTCACCAACAATAGAGATGTACATAGATTAGCCACCATGTATAAAAATTCCTCCATAGACTCATAGATGGAAGTATAAGTGGATGAAATCTAGAATACCCCTTCCTATTTTAAGGAAGGAATATCTAATATCATCGATGAGCACAAGTTATTGAATCTAGGAACATAAGAATACTCTCAACCATCATTGATTATTATCTCCTTGTCTATTTAGGAGAAGGAAATATATATTTCTTTTAAAAGGAATCATTGATACTTGTTCTAATGAAAGTATACAGAAATGATTGGGATGAACCCTGATATGGATACACACTACCTTGTCTTACCTAATGACTAGTAATGTTTTAGGCATGCATCCTGTATGATTCACCCCTCTCATGATACAAATGTAAAATATGAAGTTAAAAAATTGAACAGACTTAAATTTTTATGGGAAGTAAAGTACCCAAAATAGTTATCAAACATCATCCTATTAAATAAAAATAACACTAATTAGGGTATTCAATTATTTTAGAGACTTTAATAGAAACTTTCTAAAAGTTGATTTCATATTATCAGTCAATGAACATTTAGTAAATGCAACTACAACATTATTGGATCATTATTTCATTGAAGCATATTCAGGGTATAATCAGATAGATATGAGCCATAAAGATGAATAATCCACCACCTTTAGATAACCACATAGGATTTTTTGTCCAATCCAATCCCTTTGGATTAAATAACATAGGAACGATTTAACAATACACCATGCATCATCTCTTTAAGACATTCATGTGATAAATATTATAATGTTATATCTATGACCTAGTATTCAAATCTCGATAGCAATGTTATCACATCATGGATATTATAATAATAATCATAATGTGTTAGAGGTATTATTTAAAGATGAATCCACTAATGTTTTATTTTTTGGAAATGTCATTGAAATTCCTTGGTTTTGGGGTAATCCACCATGGAATCAAGGAATAATGTGAAAATACTAGTGCAAACCTAGTGTAGTCACCCCCTCATAATGTTATATAACTATATGGTATCCAATGAAACCTAACTAAAAAATAGAGTTTCAATTATAACCTTTATGTAAAATATCTCAACTTCATTATGTTAATGTATAAGGGGGTCACCTATTGATGGGATAAGAACAACTAAAAAGAAATTGTGAGTCTCTTTTAGTACATGATGCACCCACATGTCTTTATTCCATTAGTAGAAGGAAATTAACATTATTTTATATATCCACTATAGAATGATCTCTTGGTTCTTTCCTTGTATATAAAAATGATATGGAGAATTAAAATAACTTCTACTACATTAATTGAATGATGCTAGGTACCGAGACCCGATATTTTGATAACAGGAATAACTCCCATGTAGTCATCTTTGCAGTGAAAAATATGATGCATTACATAACAAGTCAGGAATTCTACTTGGTATCTTATATTGGCCCACTCAATTATTTCCTTTACCACCCTACACTAACAACCTTTTTGGCCTAATGGGATGTTATTATTCAATAATACAACCTCAATTTCTCATCACATAATTCATCGTAAATGATGGACCGATATGACATCTTTGAGGAACATCTCATCCAAGAAATCACACCGGTAGACACTGAACATCCAGGCGAAGAGGTTCTCTTTCTTCATAACACTCCCCAATAATGAGAGATGTATTTTGATAATTCATCCCAAAGACTTATTGGAAGAAGCTTGCAAAACCCAAAGTTTAGTCAGGTTGGTCTAAGAATTGTATTTGTTTCTATAGACTAATAATTTTTCCCTAATCCTTCTCATTTTCTGATAGATTCACTGATATTGAAAAAAATACCATGCCCTCATTTACATCTTCGAAATATCCATATATCTGCATATTTCCAACTAGAACATCAAAGTGGATTCAAATATAATTATAAAACAAATCATTAGTTATATTTTCATAAATATATAAGAATTAGCACCTCTCATAAATTATGTCATAGGATATAGGGAATAATTTCCTTTTGAACCAACATTACATTGTGTCCCTCGATCAAAAATTTCTCATGATGACATAGTGGAAAATATAGTCATAGTGGTGACCAACCCTAATCAGGATGAAGTAGTTTGTCACGTCATGAAATCAATGATGGTCTCATCATTCATCATAAATGAAATGTGGGAAATAAATTAGGTCAATACTCTCTAAATTCATGATAAACTAATATCCACACATAGATAGATGGGTCCCATAGTCGATTATCTCAAAAATGAGATCATCCTATTATAAAAAGACAAAAGGAATAATACTTGATGCTAACAAGTGAATGTTACCCTTTTGGATGGGCCAAATAAAAGATATACTTATAAAAGTGAGGATTCAAGGGTTTCCTCCTCAAATGCACAGTAAAGGGAGAGTTTCCCACTATCATAAAAGATTTTTATATAGGCTCCTGTGAAACTCTTTATTTTCAGATCATGCTCTTCCTACAAATTAAGAGGCTTGGTTACTTCTACAAATAAATGATATAGGACTTTGTGAAATTCACTAGGAAACATCCCGCATTCTATATTCATGAAAACATCATCTTTCAAACCTCTATATTACTATATATAGATAAATATTAATAGTTTTCTTCTATATGGGTAATGGATATTATAGAGATATATCCCCTAGCCATCGCTATATAGTTTTAGTACATGAGTACTTTTAGTGATATATTTTCCATATGGTTTATGGAAATACTCCTCAATGATGTTGGGATAATGGATATAATTAACATTATAGAGTCCAGTAACATCACCAGATTCATTGTCCCCTACAATATTTTGACCGATAATGAGATCAACTTTTATTTGACTGAATTTTAGAAACTGTACAAAGAGTACATCATTAAATCCAACCATTCGTCCCACTATAATGTAGAAGAAAATATAAAAAAAAGATTCCTTCAATAAGACTCTATTGAATTGAATAAGTAGAGTATAAGAAAAGGGAACTATTCATTTTGGAAATTATCCTTTATTATTTATGACCCTACCATAAAACACGAATGACCACCTGAGTGACCCCATATTCATTAGTTTATGGAAATGAGGAAGTGATTCTGGTTGAATCCCAGCTTTTTTGTCCCCAAATATTTATCTGCAGACAACTATCATATGAAAATATATTGAAAAAAATTGGTGGATGAGTTGGAATGGCACATTGAGAAAAGGTTGTGTGCACTGCACAACCATGACGTTCATCAGAATAAGATCACATGATCCTATAATAAAAACGGTTTCTCTACTTTTTACTTGATGAGGAATTGGTATTGGATCACAGAAACCCAATGATACTAGCATTGAAGTCTATAAATATACAACCCAAATGGGATGAGCCATATATCATATATAAAGTTGGTTCCACTGTAGATTACTCATTGACCACAATAGAATGGGAACGTGTAACCACCCACCTACCAAATGAAATGTTTCTCATGAAGTATGTTGCATTGTTTTTTCATGCATCTTACATCCTTACTACATGAAATTAAACATTATATAAGAAGTCCCAACTAGAGTAATTAAAACTTGACAACACCTTATGTCATAGTAAGAAGACTCTAAAATATATAGCATCCTATGTCCTAGTAGAATGACATTAATCTACATCGATTCTTTCATCATTATAACATGATGTTAAAATGCATAGATTTCATCGTTGCCACACGATGATAAACTTCCTATCTGACATAATTTATTTATCACATTAAATTTCACGAAAATCATTACATTGTTGATTTCACACTACACAAGAGCTAGATCTTTGTGAAAGAAAAATGAAGTACTCTTGTCCTCAAGTGTAAGTGAGATCTGTATCGGGAGTCTCCCTATTCAATAATTATGTGTGGACTTATTCATATTACTATAGGATACTATGTAATTCCCATATCTCCAATCCATGTTCAATCATTAATATAGATGGAACCCCCCCCCCCCACACACACACACATGTTGGTCAGACCTATGTAGAGTGTTTTCAATTCAAGAACATTGTGTGGCATGATTCCTTCAATTAATTTATAGGTAGGGTCACTCGAATCTATAATCTTGCATTAATATACAATATAAATGGAAAGAAATTCCCCCTCTACATATAGGTCAGCCTATTTAAAGAGGTTTTTTTTCAATAACTCTAATTAGTTTGATTATTATTTTCATATGATACTTAATAATGCTCAAACCTCAAATTATGGGTCCAACTACAATATAAATGGAAACAATTCCCCCCTATGAATATGTTTTAGACCTTCATAGGGATTTTTTCCATTCATGAACTATGTTTTCTTGATTCCTACTGTAAAATGACACATAGTTATACCCAGATATTCAATCCCATGTTTAGTTGTGATATCGAAGGAAAATATTCCACCTATACATATAGGTCAGACATGTGTATGGATTTTTTCATTCAAGAACTATTTTCTGTAGATTATTGTTTTCACTGGATATATTGTGATATTAAATCTCCAATCCAAGGTCCAATCATTATATAAACAAAAAAATCCCCATCTACATATGAGTGTGACCTTTGTGGAGAGTTTTCCATTAAACAACTACATGTGGAATGATTCACACTATCACATGATACATAATGATGTTCAAATATCTAATACTAGTCCAAACCTCAATATAAATGGGAAAAAATTCCCCCATGTGCATATGGGTTATACCTATGTGGAGAGTCTTCCATTCAAGAACTATACTAGTCAAGATTCCTATAATAGTTGGATATGTAATGATTCAAAAATATCAAATCTTGGGTCCAATAATAATATCAACAAAAGAATCCCACCCCCCATGATATATCGGTTAGTCCTACATGGAGAGATTTCTTTCCAAGAAATATGTGTGGCATGATTCCTTCCAACACATGAGACATAGTGATGCCCATATCTAAAATACATGGTCCATCAACAATATCAATAAAATAACACCTCCTTTTCATATGGTTCATTACTTTTGGAAATAATTCATTTCATGAGCACCATGTGGCTTGATTCTTTTTATTAAACGATACACAGTAACACATATATATCTAATCCTAGGTCTGTCCATAATACCAATTAAAAAAATACCACTTTATGAAAATGGGTTTTCCCTTCATGGAGTGTCTTCCATTCCAAAAATAAATTTGGATTACCTATATCTCAAATCCTTGGTCCAACTGTAATATCAACAACAAAACACCTCACTCTATACAAGGATTATAACAGAAATCAGAGTTTATTATTCATAAACTATGTTCGGATTGATTCCCATTTAAATAGGATATTTATTTATACTTTTAACATCAATATTAGTTTCATCCCCAATATTAAATTCCCCCCACCCCTCACATCATTAGGTTCAAACCTATACATGTTACGTTCATCCATGGACTACATCTGGTTTGAATAATTTTACTATGGTGTACATATTTCATCCTAAGTTTCTAATATTTAATCCAACTACAACATATAGAGTGATAAAAATTCATTCATCCATTAATATGGGTTATACCTATATAGGGAGATTCGAGAGACCAACACTCATGCATCATAATCAACTTCCCAATTATTCCTTGTTTCTTGTTATGAGGATGGCCCATGTGAGCTTAGGTGATCTAGAAAATCTGCTCTTGTTGGTCAAAAAAAGATGTTACATGGTTAGGGAACTACTCCCTCAACACCTGGAATTAATTTTCATGACAGAATCATAGTCAAATGATGTTAAAATTCATGATATCATCCTAGATTTATGATATTAAACTTCATGACACATGGTCCATCCTGAAAGACTTAAAATTGATAAGAGTGGTCTGTCTTATCTATGAATTTATGATAGAGACTAATTTTTCATATCTAAAATATTTTATAATATATAAATGGATTATCCCTATGCAATATCATAATTTATGTTTTCCACCCCTTACAAGACCTTGATATCAAAACTCACTAAGGTAATAAAAGAGAATTACACTATCCCCTACATATGATTCAGATCTATGAAATGGAATCCTGTTAACGGATTTATTATTGAATGATTAATGTCATTACAATGTTTATTGGGATAACTAGGGAATACCAACCATAAAATTATCATATACCATTTTTATAGAGGTCCAAGTCATATAGACTTGTTCTAACAATGTACGAGTCAGATCTACTATGGCTTGCTTTCACGTGAGAAAAATCATTGATAAATGGGATATATCATATCATTAACCATAGAGAATAAAATTCATGGATAAAAATTTCTTCTTATATATAAATACCCAAACTAATATAATGTTTAACCAATGATATCTTGCACAATTTGATATTAGTTCTTACAACATTACCAAATGGCCTTAAACTGTAAGGAAAACATCCTTTTGACATGATGTTAAAAATAAATATATGTCTCTAATACATGATTTGAATGTCTATATTCCATCACCCATAATAATTCTTTAACAATTTACCACAAGAAATAGACTCCCATAAATCATAGTATGGGGTGTTCTTGCCATGTTTTAAGAACCACAACCCATAAATCACACTTCATTTCTTCAGTTCCATGGGTTTCCTCAAACCTTCAACATCCCTATTAGTAGAGAAAATATACCTCTATTTTAAAATTATATTAGTGGATCTTCTAATAGGTATTGGGACCCACAAACTAGAGTAATATTGGCCCTATAGGATGATCTTTATAATCCATGTGATCCCTAAATCCATCAGATATAATATCATCATCTCAGAGTGATTCACAATATTTTATGTAAATATTTTCTCATATCATTACACATGATATGAAAACCCTGTTCCGTGATTTCAAAAATCTAAATATCCCATGTGAAATGATTTTGGAGTAATCCTAATCTCACAGATAATAATTAGAAAATTTTGAAACATTACCTTCATACTAGGTATTCCTACTTCATGACCCTATAATTATTAGCATTTGTCAAATTTGAATGAACATAAAATTTATCCTATGAAGGAACAAATAAAAAAGTCCCTAAAAATGCTAACTAAAGATATAAAAATGTAAATAGGATGGAAACCCATCAAGGTAGGCTTGGGATAGATTCATCTCTCTATTTTCTAGACACTTAATCTCTTTAGATTAGTAAAAAGATAGAGTGTAAATATACAAGTCATAATTCTAATAGAGAAAATTTCGTAAACATAATAAAAGATAATATATAATTGATGGATCTCTTGGTCTATGGTAAATTTAGAGTAATTTTCTACCACATCTCCTAATCATGATATCATTTTCACTAAGTGGTGATAAAACTTATTGGGTTCTGGAAACCTAATTGAATATTATTTTTTCTATAACCCACATTCATGTATTTGATTTCTCAATAGACTCAACTAGTTACTAGAGTGTGTATCCTTCTCTTGAAACCCCATACACCTTGGGCTCACTTAATCATGGTTCTTCCCAATAGCAAAACTAGTATCAGGGACTGGTGAATCGAAAAGTTCCCCCACTAGTATTAATTATAGAATATCACCCTACAAATGTGTATATTACTAGATATTCTTTGGTACTATAGAGGCCCCCTTAAAACCAAGAGTTATTGTTTAACCATAAGGAATATGGAATTTCTTCATTAAAAATGGTTTACATATACCCATTGGTTTTCACCTCTAGTTAACACGGGAATACCTATACTATGATTTAGAATCCTCACAACTATACTATTTAATCAGATTTGATATCCTCGATGTTGCATCACCATTTATTGTACCCTTTTCAAAATTAATAAATTGATATTCTATTATTTAATCTTTTGATAGTCTACACTACATTACTTGAAACCACATGGAATATGGATGAGCTTCCCAATAAGAAACTAAACTACCCTAGGGTTATGGAACCCCTATTTTTATAACCTTCATCCCACATACATCTTTATCATCAAGATATTTGAATCATTGAAAATATGTCATGTCTCTTGGAAGAGAGTGTGGTCCCCTTTAATTAACCATGCATGTAAACACTATGGGCTCATGCATAAGGGCTTCTGGCCCACCAACTAGTGATGTCTCCTCCTTGTAAGAAAGTAACTATAATATTCATGACCCCAAAACACAATGGAGGAACTAATAACCTTAGGGTATATTCTAGTAATCTTCTTCATGTCCCTTCATTCTATATTCATTTTGTCAAAAAAAAATTATTTATTTACACACACCATATTTCAAATATCCAAGTGGATTCAACACCCCTAATATTTCGACATACATCAAACAAATTTTTTGTGAGGATGCAGGGTTCCACAAGACCCCATTCAAATTTGTCCTTCAGGTTTTCATTATGAACATCAAGTAATACAACAATACAATAAAATTTTTATTTTAAATATTGATTAAGAATACAAGGTGCCATTACCATTTGTGGAAACTCGTTCTTTGAGAAGAACTTTACTAGAACCCTTTCGGAGTACCCATCCATCACGTACAACAATTGATAGTCTGAGCTAAAAGAAAGTAAATTACAAAAATAGAATGTTCATTCTATAATGACCTAAAATATAGTAACCAATGGTCCAGGCTTGAAGACCTTAAAATATAGCAATATATGTTCTAAACTAAAAGACTCTAAACTATAGTAGAACATGGTATGATCTAGATGTCCAAAAACTATAGAAATATAAATTCTCATATAAAATAAACTAAACTAAAATAATGATCTAGTTTTCATGACCTTAATGGATCCAATTAAAAGAGAAAAATAATCACCATGTTGAAAATTGAAAAGGTCTCCCAGGGAAAAAGATGACTCTTTGCACATTTGACATGCACTTATTGTGATTTAGAAAATATTTAGCACATATAAATAATTAAAAGGAATAAAAGGTTTCATGAAAATAAAACCATAACAGGGAGAATTGAGAAAAATCCACTTCCATTCCCATTAAGCTTTACCCATAAGAAACATAGATAAAAAATTTGGAAAATAAAAAAATATAATGAAAGCTTTTGGGGACATTATTTTTTCCTTGAAAACCTCAATCTTATCTCTCTAAATCCCTTGAATTAGGAATAAATTTGATTTCTCTCCCTATGGGATGTATATTTCACCAAAATTATTCTTTTCAAACCAGGTGATCCCATGGAAACTAGGGTATATAGATCAATGATGAATCTTATGTAAATATTAATTCCGCATCAATTATGAAGAGAAATATGTTATGATTCAAGAATTAAAATATAGGTGTTTGTGTTTACTCCGTAGTATACAAATAATGTGTATCTTTGATGGTGTATATGATATTAGATCAATTAAATTCCATTTAAATAATTAATAAAATATGAATGTTAATGACATATACATAATGAAATATTTATTCATTGATAATGTGAAAAGGAAGGAGGAATATCCCCATTCTGGAGTCTCTACAAGGTTCATAAAAAAAATAAAAAATTGATTCATGCCCAAATCAAGATAAAATTTAGTTAAAATGATCTTCAAGTTATCTAACATATGACTAGAGGTGTTCATTTAGAGTAAAAGTTATATACACTGCATTTATTTTATTAATACACATGGAATAAGTTTCTCAATTAAATAGGATATCTCTTCAAATTATATATTTGCAGTTTCTAATAATGAAGATGATTTAAAAATTTGGTATCTCATAGAAGCTTTTTGTGATTTTCATTATACTATTTTTATAATCAAGATATATATATAAATATGTAGTTGAGTGACTTTGTGATGTCTCTTCTCAAAAACCCTCAGAATCTTCAATTATTGATTGGAATATAGAATTTTTTTCATTAAATATTTTTAGGCCCTTCTACAAATTGGAAAGTTGTTGATAGACCAAGAAAATATATTGAATGATTTCTAATAGTGGATCACATTCGAAGACACCTTCCCTCAAATCATGAAGGAGTTGTAAAATGAATTCCTCTCGTCCATGAATCCCTTCCAAGGGAATCTTAGTGATCTAGGTCTGGATTTTCTTCCAAATTAGTCTTTGTGATACTTGGTTCTCCAAAACCATTGGAGTGGGTACATTAAAAGGAAGAATGGTTCATAATGGGTATCCACATATAAAATATATTCAATGAATGATTCTTTGAACTAAATAATAATCAATGGAAGAAATATCATGTGATCACATCATAATCAACATATATTTTTCTTCTGGTGTTGAAGCTCTAACCACCTTAACAAAATATTTCCTAACAATAGGAGAATATTCACTATGACTACGGTGTCTTAATAAGGATGCCCCTGATTTGTGAATTAACTATGTGATTTCCAATTATAATGGTCTTGGGGAGGAAAATGAATTGTATAGTTGAAGGACCAATCTATTCAATGTACCACATGGGTAAGATTCCATCCAAAAATGGGAATATTCACAAGATATGAAGATAGGTTCATAGGTAAGAGGAAATACGATATCAACATCTTTATCTTCACATTATATAAAAATCCAAAATAGGTGAATGATCCCATGATGTCATTCTCCCCACACAATACTTATGATAAGAGAGGAAATTTTATAAATATAAAATAACTAGAATGAAAATTGGTAAGGTTTGTATGGATCATAGATATTCATCTCATCCATATGATCCTTAGTAACCCCATTTTGGAGATATATTTCATATGACCTCTTGTTGATAAAACTGCATCCATTATAAATAAGTATCTCTATTGGAGTAGTATAAGGATTGAATATGAAACAATCATCTTGACTCAACATATCAATCACCATGTTGAGACCTAATAGAATTTAATCAAACCTAGAAACATTCAACATCATCGATTTGAATAAATATGGGGGATATAAAAAGTGTTCTGAAATTTCTGACACTACAAATATTCTCCCATTTGGTCAAATAATAATTCAAAGGGTCAAAAATCATATAATGTATGGTACAATGTTAAAAATGAAAAAATATTTGATAATTATTATAAATAATTTTCATGACTAGATTAAGAGGCCCCCTATGCGAATCCTGATTACATCACCAATATACTTAATCAGATTGAAAAACATTGATATCTAGTTGGGAAAATCCATCTATTCAATAATGTGGTTACAAATCCCACTAACTTATGTCATGGGGATATCATTTGTTCCACCCATTAGCCACATGGTGCATAATCCCCATCATTAATAATGGACAAACAAGATCATGTGCTCTTTTAAACTTGTCAGGATGGTCATTTATGGGGGAACATAGTGGTTGTTCGAGTCCTACTATAGTAAATGATGATTTTTATCCAATACATTAAAGAAATGATATATAATTGGTTCATATCCTTTATAATGGTGATCATGTCCCTTTACAAGGTTGGTGTTTATAAGGGGTCATCCCATACCTATACACTAGTATGAAATTCAGTGTATATCTCTCTAATAGAAGGTATTCATATCATATGGTATATATCCCTTATGCCAATCATTACATTAAGATGATATAGTTGAATGGAATTAGATTTCGGACACCAGTATCAAATCATCTCTCTATGTATATCTGAATTATGATACACAAAAAATAGTGAAGTCTTTGTTTCCTTATAATGATAACTCTAATATAATTGGTTGGATAACTATGAGAAATTATACCCTACCCAAAAATGCCATTCCCATTCATCAAATAAGTTACCTCTTGTTTTCAAGACTCACATTGAGCTCTAACTGCTTTTGAAATCATTCATGGATGATATGAGTATGCGCAAATAACTCTAATAAATTGGATGATTTGTGATATATATTCCATCTAAACCCAAAGGGGAGTTCTACAATATATATAATAACCACAATAATTTCTCTACAACCAATTTACTTTCTTCAAAAAAAATTAATATAGTTAATATATGATTACATCTAGTGGGATGGAAGATTATACATGAGTGAAGGAATTGTGTAATCATCCAGAAGACTATATCCATAAAAATTTAGTGGGTGTGACAGATTATAGTTATTGAGTTCATGTGGGATAACCCCTTAAAAACTTAATTTTAGAGAACAATTTATATTGAGGGTCAACATTATGCTTCTCAATAATCATATCCCTCTAACCAGCTACATTAAAAGATTCTTGTGAGCTATAATACTTCTGTATAAGAATATGAAGCATACATGAGCGGGGGTATTATCCTAAAAAGGGGGTTCACTTAAATTAAACTTGTAATTTGGGAAGCATAATTTATGTTGCATAAAAATGATAAGTGTTTATGATCTCAAGACTCATTACCAATATTGAAGGTCATGTGACCAATGTAACACCTTGAAATCATTCAATATTTTTTTGACCCTTCTGATAATGTGACCATGTAGAGGCCATTATGGTACAATAATGGTCAACATATCACACAATAATGTGTCTATGGGACATGGAAATCATGTGGTATGAACCTACAATCAAAAAGTAAGACATGAGGAAATTAAAATTTATTACGTCATGTATTGATCTATCAATGATGTCTCATAGATAGATGTTGTGAAAAAATATCATTAAGTGGTCTTGAAAAGTGGTATTATGAAGTGGTCTTGCAAAATGTTCTTTAGAATTCATCTTGAGAAGTAGTCCATAAATCAAGAACATGACAGGGGATGTTACATGATCTATGGATGTTTGAGTTATTGGTTAAATGGGAAGATACCTCACTCCCCTATCTATAAGGCACCCAGAAAAATACCAAAGGTAAACCGAAAGGCCAAAATTTGTGTAGAAAGCTAATTATCAGTGGTCATAAAGATATAAGGATGAAATTTACACTCTTAAAAACTGATTCCTTGTCCCTAAAAGTCTCACTCTTGTAAAGTGTGTTTTTTGATACCATCCAAATGAGAATTGGATAGTTTAGGATCAAAGAAATACATGATGCATATGTCTTATTTTCTTTTCAACAGGAAGGGAGGAGTGTAATGTATAAATCGATATTAGTCCACTCGGTTTCACATATACCATAACCCCTATATGGACATGAAATCAATTGAACCTATGAATGTCACACAACTAGATCATGAACTCTATTTGATCTGATGATGATTATGAAATGTACATTGGGTGATCCCTTATGATCATATGATTCCCCATTAAATAGCCCAATTCATCATGTGAATCCAATTGGATATGACCTTATAATCATACGAATGATGGAAAATAATTTCCTATAATCATGTTACAATTCAACTGACAAACTCTTGATAATCACCCAAATATCCTTAAGAAATAAAGATAAAAATTTAGAGGCTTCATGGTATTGATGTTAAATTCATTTCCAATCCAATGTATCGTATACCTCACATTATAATTTCAAAGAGAATGTGAGGTTATTAAGTACATGTCATCCCTGCCACACCCAAGCATTTGGGTATGTCAAATTCATCATGTCAAGGCTCTCAAACACATCCATTTTATCATGATACACCCATCCATATCAACATAAAAATGGGGTGACAATCCATTAAAATTATTTCACATCATTTCAAGATCCATCACTTTTCATGAAATGAACCATATATTATTGCTCATTTGACATCTTGGATGATAAAAAGGGGTAATGATCTGAAGTCATGTAAAATAATGATTAAAATATTGAAAAGGGGGAATCCTCATGTGAGGAAAATATACACTATATTTCATGCAATAGAGAAATGTTCCACATGGGATCATATGATTGATAATGAAAATTCTATTTGATAGACCAAATTGATCTCATGAAGGGACCTAGACAAGACTCTATTGATCATATAAAATCCTCTTTGATAGTAAATCTCATCTCATGAAATCCTTTTGACATTGTTGTTGGATCTTTAATATGGAATCTATAAAGCCAACTTCATCTTTTGATTGGCCCTAGAAAATTATGCCTTTATCATGAAAAAATCATCATTAACAGGAGTCCTCATCTCATGAAGACCCTTTAACAAATTAGAAAGTTCTCAAGAATGGCTTCTAATAAGACAACCTGATCTCATAGAGGTCCCCAAAAAATTCTCCAATCATCACACGAAATCCAATTCAACATGAATCCTGATCTAGGGAAGACCCATTTACAGACCAACTATATCTCGCGATTAACCTCTGACAAGATAATTTGATCAAATAGTGGGCCCTAGAAAAGTCTCCCTATGTCAAGTGAAATCCTCTTCAACATGATTCATGATCTATCATAGACCCTTTGACATGTTGTATTGATATCATTAATGGCCTCTAACAATCCAAATCGATATTGTGAAAGGAACCATACAATCCTCCCTTGATCATACGAAAGCCACACTGAGTTGAGTCTTGGACTCATGGAGATTCGCAGACATGTCAGCCTAATATTGTAAAGTCACATTGACATTTTAAAATGATTATGTGAATTCTATTTGATAATCCATGGGTCTAAAAAATATGGTGATGATGGGGTGTTATCACTTTCATTTTTTATAATGAAATATAGAGATAACTCCATGAATGACTCATGTTAAGATCATGAAATTTGTTTGATGCATCTCCCATCCATATATATTATCGCATATATGTGATGTACACCCCGTGCGAGGTCTCTTAGATCTAGGGAAGTAAGGCATATAATATCCACCCTCTCAGCACAAAATAGTTGAGGCAATATACATGATACATACACAGGAGTGCAGTAGGAGTGGACTTATTAGAGTGTAAATTCATGAAATATCATGGGTTTTCCACCCAGCATGTATATACACATTTCAAGATCACCATATTGTTCCTGTGAAGGACTTATGGTGTAACTCCCAGATAATGTGAAATAATTTATTCATGTTGACTTTGTTATGTTAAACCTAAATAATCCAATTATTTACGCGCATTGAGGAATTTTTGAAATAAAGGATGAAAAATATAGAATTATTTTGTGAAGAAATATATGATAATTTTCACATCAAGGTGTCATGTTCATCACATGTCATATCAAAATCATGTTACAACACTCATAAAAGTCCAAAAGATCATTTTCAAGGACCATTAAATGTTAGCTGAGTCCCACATATTCAGCTTTACATGTCCTCTAACTCATGTGAATTTATCTGGACATGTCAACCAAATATTTTATAGTCCATTAATTAATCTAGCTAGTTCATGTGATAACCCTCATAAATGTCAGCTCCAATCACACAACACCAATATACATGCCTATTTTCATCACAAAAAGTCCCACAGAAAAGCTAGTTGATTCGCGTAGTACCCCACTAGAATGTTTTCCTGAATCATGTGAATCACCATGGACATTTCGACATTGTCATGGAGAATCCCTTGATATTTCAAATGGATCATGAGGAAGGAACCAGGACATGTCCATAATTACTTATAAATGGCAAGAAGATAACTAGGTAATATATAGAAATCTTCATACATGTTAGGAAGACATCATAGGGCATGTCCGGATATCATAATAAATATAAGGTAGACGAACATGGCATGTCGAAAAAACAACCCCAACAGGTCATGTGTGTCTAGAAGAATCCCCAAGACATTAAAACTATGTCTATAAGACATACATGGACACGTCATATTGAAATATGAGTAATTTTATTAATATCCGAAAAAGATATGTAAGATTCCCTCATATGTCTAGATAGTTAATTGGGAATCCACTTCATTGTAAGTCCATCCATATTTCAGACACTCTAACCAATTGGACCCAAACTCCCCTATGGGTTCATCATTCTTCCTCATACATTAGTGGATTGAGAATTTAATTGAACTATGATTCCATTGATTCTTATTCAAATAGGATATGTAGGATGTCTTCTTAATACCCAATCTTCACTTGGGTGTCCACCATAGTCTAATTCCCTCCAAATTTGAGATACTCTAATCTATGGGACCCATAATCACTTATTGGTTTATCATTATACTTCAACCATCAGCTGATTTAGAAGCTAATTTAATATTGAGGACTCTGATTCCTAGCCAAGAAGGACATGTATGATTCCTTCCTAAGGCCCGAGCTCCAATTGGGTATCCACCTTAGTGTAGGTCCGTTCATATTTTAGATACTCAATCCCATCGGACCCAAACTCTCTTAAAGGATTATAATTATTTCTCATCCATTAGTATATTGATAATATAATTGATCAATGAGGAATCTAATTCCTAATATATATAGGATATGTATAATTCCTTACATAGTCCTTAGATCCATGTCAAATACCCCCTTAAGGTTAACCTATTAAATAAGTCCCTTATACATATGCAGTGAGTTTGATATCTTGCTACCCATTTTTTCCCACAATGGGAATGACTCACATTGGTTTAGGTATTTATAATTATTATATCATTGTAATTATAAATTTCTCCTAGCCATGGAAACCTCAATGCATAAGACCTATTTAGTGACATGATATGATTTCCCCCATACAAGGAAGACCACCTTGATGTATGTCCGTAAGGAATTCCCATATTGGTAAACCCTAGAGAAATAACACTCACAATAATTAATTATTTTTCACCACCCATCAGCGGGTTAAGTGAAGATAAAACTATAATGATTATAATTCTTGTTAAAAGCAGGATATATAGAAATCCTTCTTAAGGCTACACTCTACACCAGATTCCTATGTTCTCTAATTTATTTCCATTCCAAATGAAATCCAACTTCATAGATTTGGGTTAAATTAAATACATGGGTTTTGAGTCTTGTTATACATAAGATATTTAATAATCCCAAGTAAGGTTCAACATCATATCCAAGGCATAAATCATCTCCCTTTATTGTAGTAAAATAAAACTTTCCTAGTTATAAGGATTCAAATTTTAAATAGCATCCCAATACTAAAAAATAATATGAAAAAATTGACAAACTCAAATTCAAATTGATAGTATCATTAATAGAACCCCTTTTACTCATAGAAGGATTCAACATCTGATTATTTTATTAGGGTACAACATCATGTATCATGATTTGGATGAGGTTCACAAACATATCTTAAATATATTATAGAGTTCTAAAGAGGAAATAATTCCCATAAATGGTTGAAATGAGCTCAAATGCCCATCTTGTCAACTAATGTGACTTACTAAGTTTCATAGGGTTTGAAATCCCAAGTGATTTCATGACTTTTCAAAATTGTTTTATACCATATTTTGTATGAGGGAATGATCAAGAGTGTCTATGAAAGATGAAAATTTTAATGTAGATGAGAATGATGTGAAACCACACTTGACCCAACCCCCCATAATCAATCCTACCTATAATAGGATGCAATGATTGTGAACCTAGTGTGAAATAGTATAATGTGAGAATAACTCATGTTTTATAAGCATTGGGAATCAGGTCTCCTAATCTCAGGAACTATCTACATTTTTTAGAGGAAACAACTGTACACCATCCTAGACACTCTCAGTGGATATTCTTTTGAATACTCACATCCAGTTCAGGAATGGTGATTAAGGATTTTTAGGAACATTTCCTTTCTCCCCTACCAATGAAAACGATTGAACATAATTAATGTCTTCTATAGATAACCCATCACATTGAAAGGAACCGCTCCATTATATTTTGTGATTAAGGGTATTTCCTATTAATTTTATGATAATTCATTGATTTTATGTGTATTAAGTGATATTATGTTATACATAGACATTATTCTATAGAATGGGGATGTATTTATTTAATGTATTTCTAATTACATGGTTATATATTTTTATATATAATAATATGTTCATTATATAATTATATTGATGGTATTTTTAACTCTTTTGGGGAATGTAATTGACATAATAAAGTGAAGTTTAGGTCCCCATATTCTCATGAATCAAAACATATTTTGTTTTGGTGTATACCTCTCCCCATATTAGTATGGTCTCTTTGAACAAGGACATGGCAATAGGTTTTGATATCTAAAACTATATATTCCAATAGTATGATATAAATAAAAAATATTACCCATATTTTAATTTATTATCATGGATATAGAATTAACATAGTTTTATTTTATTATGTATTTAAGTTGTTTATTCATTTCAAATAACACAATTTTTAAGTGCTTATGTTATGATAGATTCCACTTTTTACAACTCCTTCTAAAGAATCTGATCATAACCTTATCTTTTTCCCATCTTGATATATCCTAGAGGAGAACTATGTGTAATTTTAACGTATATTATGGAAGGGAAAATAATGTTATGAAAATGTGTAATGTTGTATCTAATGTTTTCAAATGTAATGTATATATATCTAGTCTTGAAATACTACTAATATATTAGACCCAATGAAAAATATTTTATTATTTACAAATAATGTAATATAACTACTAGATCTGGGATTCTAGAGTCTGGTTTTTATAGTTGATATTTGATTAGGTTTAATAGAAACCTTGGGCAATTGATTTATAGGAACCTAGATAAATAGAACATGTATTATGAACCCCATCAATATTTATAGGGATTACATTAAAAAATTTGGAATTTTATTTTCCAGTTCAATAACATGAGATAATTATGTAGATAGATGGTGACTAATGAGTGGAATTTTATCTATACAAACATCCATAATCAATGTAAGGATATTCCCCCTAATCAAGTCAATGAGGCTGGAGTTGAGCCCAATCAAACCATTACTATATTTTGGATGTTGAAAAAGGATACAAAAAATATTATCACCTATATTCGGTGAGCATCTAATCCAAAACATGGTGGAACAATGTTGGACTAATTTATAAAATAAAACCCCAGACATTTATTGGAACAATTAATCTTTTAGAATCATAATAATGATTGATGTACTAAAAGGAGATCTATCTTGGATTGGAATGTAGTAAAATGAAAACCAATCATCTTCTTAGTCTATCTTCTAAATGGATATATGGAAAAATGGAAGTGCCTATTAATATAATAAATAGGAAAATTAGATAAATCATATAAAAAAATAAGTGACTTAGGATATATATTACAAAAAATAATTTCCTCATGAGAAAAGAGAATAAATGGGATGGTGGTTCCTCAATCATATACAAATGTAATAAGAAAATTTTTCTAAGTATGTCGACGAATTTATATGTTTAGCTAAACAAATTTCATAATATATTTTTATAATGGGATGAAATATTGATTATTTATTTAATGGGTTAGAGTTCATCCTTTTAATGGAATCATCCACTTATATCATTTCATCATATGGGGAAATAGTATCATGTTCCATTAAGACAAAAAATGATTTCCATTATATATATATATATATTCAAGGGAAATTTTGAGATGAAGAGATCATATAATAATCTTGGGAACAATAGTGTGGAAAGGGGGAAGAATGGAAGGATTATATTTCCCACAATTGATAATCATGGGAAGAAACACCTTAGGGCTTACAAGAAGAGAATATGTGATTGTTAATTTTATAGAGGAAAATTCCATAAATATCATGAATATTATGTTATGAAACAATAAATTAATGTTAAATTCGATAAAATTATGGATAATAAAATTATGTGAACCAATACCCAATATAGCAAGGCCAATCTTATGAAATTTCCACATCAAAAGTCAAAATTCATAATGATGTATTAGAATTTATTTTTATCATATCCTCAAAGTTAGATAATATTTTATTTGATTACATATCTTATCACTGTTTTATTTCTACTATGTTTTCCAAAAACATTAAATATTTTTCATTCATCCTAACAATAAAAGTATCAATTTAAACACATAGTGGAAATATTTTTGTAACAAAGTTATGTTTTATAGGTTCATTTATAATTCATGGATGTAACCTATTTTAAAAAATGGATATTATACTAATGGTTTATTTGATAAAATACTTGATATGGATTTCCATTTAATATATATTGAATAAAATAAATTCCCAAATATTTATAGTATTTATGTGATAAATAATTTTTATGCCTTGGTTTTGACTATGGGGAACACCAGTTTTATTTTTGAAAAAAGAATCATCTATGAGATTATTCATTGATCAAAGAGAGATCAATTCTTTTATTGTAGAGAATAAGTACTCATTAAAACACATAGATAAATTGTTTTTACAACTTAAAAAATCCCATTACATTTCAATTATTGATAATCACTTTGGTTATTATCAACTGATGGTGAAAAAGGATGATAAAATGAAGATGAAATTCTGAATAATGTATGTTTATAATGAGTTTGAAGTAATTATATCCGCATTGACTAATGTAAATTATATTATTATAGACTTTAAGAATATAAAAATCATGGATAATCTTGATACATTTTTGGGTTATTAACAAAAAATACCATTAAATAATCCCAATGATATAAAAATAATGTGAACTATGTGTATATAATTATTGAGATACTAAAAGAAAAGGAATTATATTAGAAATATGGAAAATTAAATTTTGGATCAATTAATTATCATTTATTTTCAATGTTTCTTCAATGTATGTAAATTATTTTTACCCATAAAATAAAAATTTAGTCAAATAATGGCATGAACAATAATAATTAACATATATTCAAATTTCTTGTGTTTAATATGCCATAATTAGTGGCTTGTTCAAGATTAATCCTAATTCACAAACTCAAAAACCACGTTGAAATATTAAGGGGAAAATTTTACATTGTCCAAGGAAAGTAAATAATGTTTTTAAGAGCTAAATAGGATATTGATAGTGAATTGGCTTTATCTTTTTCATCAGGTAACAAATAATTTGTAATATATAATTATAACTTCGAGAAAGGATTAGGTTGTTTCCTTATATAGAATCATAGTGTGGTTTCTGATAAATCATGGTAACTAATGATCCATTAATATAATTATCCAAATTATGATATAGATTAGGATGTTTCAATTTTTTACATCATGAAATGGATTCACTACATGTATGGTTGAAGATTTGATATACATGAAGACAATAATATTTTGAACTATAAATTCTCTATAATGGATATGAACCTGAGGTAAAAGAGATGGTTGGAACTACTCAATGTGTATATGTTTTCTATAAACTACAACACGGTGAAGGAAAATAATGTGAATTTTGAATTGAGTATGAGGGACCCTTAAAATATGAACATGATGAGGATTAATAAGGAACATATATTGAAATATCTAAAAAAGTAAGATAGAGTGGTTTTCCATCAAGGGGATCCATCATTTCTTTTCCTTGATATTATAAAATCATCCATATAATAAAATACTGAGAATTCCAAGAAATATTAAGAAGACTCACAAAGCAAGTTCAAAGAATAAAATTATGATAAATTGATAAAATTCGTCTATAAAGGTAAAGTGTTCATGTTCTCTAAAAAAATTAATGTGTTTCATCAATAAAAAATTTTATGTGGGAACTGACAGATGCATCAAATATATCATAATTCAATAAAACCCATTGTAGTATAATTATGTATAGGGATATAAGAATATATTTATGGTTGGATGGTCTAATTTAAGAAATTATGGACGGTGTGTCCATATTCATTGTGTGAAAGTATATAAATACTAAAATAAACAATCTTAATAGATCCATTAAACCATAATATTTAGCTCTGTTTAAAATATACAATGTTAATATATTAGTTTTCATTAAAATTTACAACACTCGAATAAGGAAAAATTCAATATGGGTAATTTTCAATCACTTTACTAATTCATCTCATTTCATAGAGATAATGGATTATCGATTCCATAAGCTAATTTTTCAGATCTATATAATTGAAATATATATTATTTATGGGGAACCTATAGCAGTTATATCTTATCATGACCCTCAGTTGAAAATGAAATTCAGTAACTGTATTTTGGGGCACTGGACACTAAGATATAATTGAGCACCAAATATCATCACTAAACGCGTGTGAAACATGAAATAGATATCCACACATTGGATGACATGACAGAATCATGTTCTTTTAACTTCCAGGGTATTTTAGATCAGTATCTATTTTTGGTGGAATTTTAATTTAACAATATCTTCCATTAAGGGATCTATATGGCTTTATATATAGCAGTTTATAGGAATTGGTGTCATAATCCAACATGTTGGGAAGAAGTTGGAGAAAGAAATCTGGTTTTCCTAGATCTTGTGAAGGATAAAACTATTAATGCTTTAACTATTCAAGATCATTATGAAGAGTATTATAGCATAAAAAATATTTATGTGTATGTTCTAAGGAAAGACATATAATATCAAGTGAAGGTCATGTAATATTGAAGGTTTCCTTAAAGAATATAGTTCTATGTTTTGGTGAAAAGTGTACATGAATCCATAGGTACATTGGGCCATTGTAAATATTAGAAAAAAATGGACTTCTAGTTTACCTATTAGTTATTTAACCAAACGATTCAAATATATATAATTTTTACCATGTTTCATTAGTGGGGAAATACATACTAGATCCAAGAAATGTGCTATCCATTTTCTTCTGTACATATTGAATATCTTCTAAATTTTCTTTATACTAACACATAAGTAGACAGAATATTTTCTATATATTAGTTAATATACATATCAAATCATTTTAGGTCAAAAATTATAGTCATTTCCCCAAATCATTTACACATTTGATTGTGGTTATTGGATAGAATTAATGGGGATTTTTTATTCAATCTAATGAAGATAACTATCAAATAATATTTGAAAACTACAATATTATAATGAATAAAAATCTTAATTTTACTACATAGAATATGATTTATTATTGGGATATTTACATTCTATGTAATATAGTATTATTATTTATGAATAATAATGTTTATAGTTTTATTTATTATTGTGATAGGGTTAGTGGATTTAGAAGAAGTCTAAGATTAAAAATTTGGGATTATTAAGATATTTGGTAACTATACTAGTCATTTTAATAGAATATTATCAAGTTTTTTATTTTATTTGAGAATAATTATTTTCTCAAATGAATCAAATGTTTATGGTTATGTTGAATTTTTTCTATTATATTGGAGAAAATAAATGTAAATATGATCAATTGGTAAAAATTACTATTGATATACTTCTAAAATAACGGAAATAGAGGAGGAAAATAATCGTTCATTCAAAGACACTCACAAAGTTATGATTGGATGATCTCATAAAAATATTATTTCAATATGAAAATTGATTTAGAAAATATATTAATAAATAGAAATAAAATAATTAGATTTCCTCTAACTACTAAAACTTCCACTAATACATAATTATCATGTACTTCATGAAAAACTTATAATAAAAATTATTTGGATTATAGTAATGTGGATGTAAGTGAAAGATAATTTTATTAACATAAAATATGGATGAAAATGATGTTCAATATAAAGATATTTTAAATGAGTGGATGTAATGATATCAATTAATGGTATAGAAAATCTATATGAATGATTCTTCTAAAGCAATTTTCTACAAACATATGAAGGTGGGCACATTAAGCCATATTTTCCAAGGTTAAGAAATAGTGAAAGGGGTTCCTAGAGATTCTCAAATTATAAAGAACAATATTTTATAATATTAGAGGTTAATTCCTATAGTTCTAGTGAATATTTAACTTTTTATAGTGATTTTTACAGTTATTAAATCTATATGACAACTAGATTCTATACTGTAATTCCATAAAATGAAACTTTAATTATGGGAAAGAAAGGTGGTAATTATGTTATAAATATAGCTTTAGATTCTAGTTTTCTTTATTCATCTAATGAAGAAGATGATAATACAAAATTTTAGGAGATGGAGTAATATGTGAGTATGCTATATTTTAAGTATAAGAGTTTAATTAAAAAAATGTTGCGAAGATATGGAAAACAAATAAGGCTAATGAAATTATTTTTATATTAACATATGTGTTAAATGTTATGATTTTTATTATTTAAATATCATCTAATGATGGAAATTTAGTTTTCAAACCATTTATGGTATCATATAGAATTGGTTTTTTATCTTATATAAGTTTATCTTTATCAATCCAACAAATGTTATTTAGATAGTTAACATTTATATACTAAATATCTAATGTAGGTTCACTAGAAGAGTATGTTTTCATTATAAAAGAAACAAATAATTAGGAATAACTAAGGATTTTACTTCAAATGATCATGTAGTTGATCAACACAGAAATGTAGGATTGATTTGGGTTTTTTATGTCATATTTGTTAAAATATAGATACCCAATCTAGTTTGGGTAGAGATATTCTATTTTCCATTATTTAAAGTGAATGTTATGAGTTACATATAGAAAAATAATTTTTATATTGATAACTATTACTCTAGACGCATGATAAAAATTATAAATTTAACACATAAAAAATTATAGGGTGGACATGATACATTTTGACACATTATGTTAGTTCAAATTACTAGAATATGATACATATATCTAGATCATGAGAAATTAGTTTCAAATGTTTTTTAGTACCCGAGAAAACCCATATTAGTGTAATCTAATCATCTGAAGTGGATTACACTATAATCTTTGAGATTAAAAATTGTACCTTCACAAGTTCAGATTTAGTTAACATCATATAGGATGATATTCATGATAATATTTATATTATTGAGAAATAATAACTAAATTTCTATAACATTCCATTCTTTGGTGAAATAGGGGATAATTCTTGTATTTTTAATTGAATATTGGGACACTTCAATGTTCTGACCATAAATATAATTTTTTAAGAAGGTAGTTTTGAAAGATCTTCTATAATATAAGTTGATTTCTTATTGATATTGTGAACCCTGGTAATATGGTAAGAAATATAAATATATTTTAATCTTATTTGTGACATCTAAAAATTTGAACCTATATATTAGTTTGCATGGATGTTTTTGAAACAATACAGCTTTTGAGTGATATTGGTAAAAGATATGTATATATATGAGTATATTATTACAGTAGATATACCAAGGATTATTTCATTATTCATAATCAAATATTAATATATTTATTTAAATTTTATACTTCAAGTAAAAAATTTAATAAATTCTCACATTATCATAATATATAATTTTCACGGTGGAGTGTTTACTAATATTTATTTTCAAACTTTCAATAGTGCAGAAAGAATTTTTTATGGCGATTATTTTTCATTTTTTATGTTGGATTTTGGCCGACGGTATTACACGAGACATTATAAATATTGTTTTTTACATATGATATTTTAAAAGCAACATAAAAACCCAAAATCCGAAGTTTTTTAACCTCAGTTCCAAAAAACTGACGTGGAAAAAACTTTAGTGTCTTTATTTATTACGTCAGTTTTAAAATTACTGATGCGCTATATACTTTATTACGTCGGTTATTATATAACAGACGTAATAAACCGTTCCTCCAAAGAGTATATCACGTCTATTATTTTCATAATCGACGTGATAAAATAGTCAGTTAATCATTTTCCCATTGATTAAATAATAAGTGACATGAAAACTTATATTCTATGTCGGTTATAAAAAACCTATATAGAAAACTTTTCCTTTCTATTTATTACATTTTCTATTAAGTTACCGACAAAAATACCCATTCCCATGCATTTGATATGCCAGTTTTAAAATAACCAACATGAAACCCCATTCTCATGCATTTTTTACGTCGGTTATAAAATAAACAATGTAAAAACAATTTTTTTAATAATATTGTTCAACCACAACTATGCCTGGCCAAAGAAGAGATGAAATAGGCAAAAAACAGAACAAAAAGAGACCGAAACAAGACTAAACCCCCACACCACCCACCCCATGGGACATCCCTCCCACACCCGTAGAACCCCTGTTCCCCATTGGACAACCTCCAACACCCCTAGACACCCCCTGGACAGACCCCAACCTCCTGATAGCCCCCACCCTTCAAAATAGCCCTCACACCCTCCTGGACACCCTCCCACCCCCATGGACACCCTAGACACCCCCCCCCATTTGGATATCCCTCCCACACCACTGGACCCCCTCCCCCTAATACCCCTTTGACATCACCCACCCTCCTGGAAAGCCCCCACTCCCCTAAAAATCCCTCCCAACCTCCTTGACACCATCCCACCCACATAGACACCATGGAAACCCCACTAGACACCCCCCATAGCCCTAGAACCCCCCCCCCCTCCCACACACACACACACTAGGACACCCCCTAGACACCCCACCCTCCTGGATAGCCCCCACACCCTGGATAGCCCTCCCACCATCGTGGACAACCATCCACCCCCATGGACACCGTAGACACCCCCTCCCACCCAACCCACTGTACATCCCTCCCACACCCCTAGAACCCCCCCACTGGATACCCCCCCCCCCCACCCCCCCCCCCCCCTCACACACACACTGCTGGACACCCCTAGATAGCCCCACCCCCACCCTCCATGACAGCAACCACTTCCCTGGACAACCCTCCAGCCCTTATGGACACCCTCCCACCCCCATGGATACTGTAGTCACCCCCATCCCACTGGACAGCCCTCCCACACCCCTAGACCCCACCCCCTCCCACCCCACTGTACACCCCCCTCCCCCGACACCCCTGGATAACCCCCACCCCCTTAACAACACTCTCACCCTCCTGAACACTCTCACACCCCAGTGGACACCATTGACATGCCCTACCAACTAGAGAACCCTCCCACACCCATGGAACCCCCCCCCACCCCCACTGAACACCCCCACGCACCCCTAGACACCCCCAAGACAGCCTCCCACCCACTTGGATAGCCCCCACCCCCTAGACAGCCATCCCACAATCTTGGACACCCTCCCATCCCCATGGACACCATGGACCCCCCCCCCCCCCAATCCCACCCCCTGGGAATCACTCCCACACCCTTGTAAACCCCCACACCCTTGGATACCCCCTATACACCCCCACCCTTGTGGAAACCCCCCCCCCCCACTCCACTGCACTGCCCTCCCACCCCCATAGACACCCTAGACACCCCCACCCCATTGGAAATCCCTCCGAAACACATTAATCCCCCCACCCCACTACACAAAACCACCCTCATCGACACCATCCCACCCCCATTAACACCCTGGAAAACCCCCACCCCAACTAGACATCCCTCCTAAACCCATGGAACCCCCCCTCCCCACCCCACCCTCCGGGGCAGCCCCCACCAAACCCAGAACAAACCACCCACCCTCTAGGACACCCTCCCTCACCCATGGACGCCATAGACCCCCCCCCCCCCCCCACACACCACAACTATGAATCCCTCCCACACCACTAGAACACACCCCCCCTTGCCCCCACCCCCACTGAACACCCATTAGATACCCCCTGGACAGCCCCCACCCTCCTATGCAGCCCCCACTCCCCTGGGTAGCCCTCCCCACATCCTGGACACCATCCCACCCACATGGACACCGTGCACACCCCCACCTCTAATAGGCATCCCTCCCACACCCCTAAAACCCCCCCACCGCATTTGACAACCCCACCCCTAGACACCCCCTATACAACCCCCCCCCCCCTCACACCCTCCTAGAAAACCCCCCACCCCCTAGACAGCCCTCGCACCCTCCTGGACACACTCCCACCCCCGTGGAAACCATGGAAACCCCCCCCCCCCCACCCCATACACCCTATGTACAACACCCCCCTGACACCCTCATGGACAGCCCAACCCCCTAGATAGCCCTCCCACCCTCCTGGACACTCTCCCACCCCCATGGACACCATGGACCCCCCCCCCCACACCCCTGGATAGCCCCTACCCACCTTGACATCCCTCAACTCCAGTAGAAATACCTCCCACCCACCTGGGTACCCTCCCACCCTCGTGGACACCCCCACCCCACTAGACAGCCCTCCCACACCCCTGACCCCCCACCCCCCCACTTGACACCCCCACACCCCTAGGCAGCCCCCTATAATGACCCAATGTTTTCAATATAAAATATCTTCTTATAAATATGCCATAAAATCATATTAATACACAACATAAGGAACTAATAAGTGTTAAGTAGAATTTAATCAAAAGTTTCTCACTTCTGTGTTTGGAATTTCGAGAATCTGACATACACAATTGTGTTCAAGATGATTTTTGGAGTCTAACAAAACAGAAATATTTTTTTTTTTGAATAGTATCATACCCTTATGAATAGTAACCTACACTTATGAATATTAATATGACCCTGATGAATTGAAAATCAACCAAAATAATAATAACCCTAACCATGAATAATTAAATAATATTTTGGCGTCTTTTAAGCCATGGTAATTTTTTAATCCATAAATATTTAATTTTAAATAATTAAATAATTTAAAATAAAATTTATTTCATGAAATTTATATCGTAAATTAAATAATATATTTCTTCTATATTTAAGATAATTTTATAAGTCCTCATGTAATTTTTTAAATCATTATAAAATCAGTTTTAATTTTAAAAACTGATTTTTTCAAGTAAATTGTGATTTTATTTAAATATTTAAGACATAATATTTAGAAATTTCTTTTAAAAAAATTAAAATAATTTTTGGATTCAAAATATCGATAAATAGAAGGGGTGAATTTTTGGGATTTTTCTTAAATACATGGATTTTTTATTAATAGTGCAATAGCATAATTTACAAAAGAAGCTAAATAAGAAAATTATAGAGTCATGTGGTATGTTATTTTGAGGTAAGATTACATGGTTCGGTATCACATTATAAAAGTACTATTATTTTTAATGGAAGAATCGTTAATCCTTTTCTTGTGGGGAAATTATAAATTAAATGATTTTATATTAAGAAATTCCCTCTCCCCTCCACTATAAATACCACCCTTCACACCCTCATTTCCTCACACCTCTAAAGCTTCAATCTATTCCTAAACTCTTCCCAAGAATCTTCTAAAGCCCCTCCCCACGTTCAAGAGCTTCTGGTTTCATCAAAATACCATTGCTAGGCCCCTTAATGGGGATCTCACGAGGAGAATTCAAGCGGTAATTTCTCTCCCTCTTAACCTTTAATTCCCTTTTCGATTTCAAGTTTTTTTCTCATTCTCTACCCACCAATCATTTCCCAATTGGTATGGTAACTCTAGTACCAAATGAATATATTAATGTTATGATACTAATGGTATATTATACCATCCAACCCCATTCTCTTCTTCCTTTTATTTTATAAAACAAAATGTTGTTCATGAGGTGTTAATCTATCACCTTCAAGAATGAAATGTTTTTTTTATTTCTTCCTTTAGATATGGTAATGAATCTATTTGTATGGTAGAAAAAGAATATTTTATATGTATTAAGTCCTTTTTAATGTTATTTAAATAACTTATATACATATTACTAAATTATTAATCAAAACATGTTTGTTGTGGTTGAAAAACAATCCAAATTAACTCAAACAATCATCATTTAATTATAATCTAATGATTCATCCCCATAGAATACAATGTAATTCATTATAAGATCATTTCAAAATATATAATATCATTAATAACATGGAATATATGTTTTGGATGTTTACCCATGTTCTACACGAACATCAATTCATAAATACATGTGAAACACTCAAGAAAACCTTAAAAACTAACATTCTCGAACAGTGTTTCTAAATTCTATAACTCATCAAAAAGCCCATAATATAACATAATGAAAACAAAATGACCCCTATTCATGTATACAAGGTTCTATAATTTCTAATCAATTAATATTTTATCATTATATAGGATATTAAACTGAAGGAAGCATTCGGATATATGGTAAGGGGAAATTCTCAAACCCAATTTCATCCTTCGGGTTCTCTGAAATTCACTCCTTTTTTGAAATGATTACTCCTTAAAAATAATTTTTTCATCCTTGTATTTACTTCTCTGGGATATAAATTTTTTTCACTGGTGTTTATGTCAATCAAAATTTTTTCCAAAAAAAATCTTCTTTTGAGAACACACCTTTTATTTCTCATTCAAGGTTGACAGTTCTTGTAACATGTATCTAATAACCTCTTTCTTTTAGGAATACAGTGTTTATGAATGTGTTATTATGAGATTAAACCCATTACTTTTCATGGTTTAGTTATTTTCATTTTTTTATATGTGTCATACATGATAAATGATAATGTTATGATGTTACGGGTGTTCCATGAATTATATAGTGCAATATGAATGTTTCAAAGTGATCTGTGCACCCGAAATAATAGAGCGATCCAATGCATTAGTTAAATTAATGAATCTCAAGATTAATTGTGAAATAATGTTTGAAAAAGTAGATACCTTTTTTCATAGGTATGTGTGGTAGTTAAACACTAAGTCATGATGTTTCATTTTTATGCATTGCCACATTTCAAGTCTTTTTTTATGCTTGATCTCATGTTCATTATTCCTTGACTATGTTATCATTATGATCATCCCATGCTACATTGTTCTTATCTATCCTCTGATTGGTATTTTATATCACCCCTTTTATGTATATCCTTATGTGGCTATATGTACTAAGGAGTGTTCAAGTTCAAATAAGAAGCTATAGAAGAAGAAATAATAAAATGAATATGCATGATGTTGAAATTTTTATGTATGTTCCATGTTTTCCCAAGACACTACACCATTGGAGCCTATTTGAGTAATAAAATTATGTCTTTTATCTTTTAAATGACATAATAGTAATGTTTGAAAAGTATGGTTCATTATAGTTTGTATCAGAGGAAAGGGTTATTTAATTTCGGAAGTATGATTAGTGGACCCTAGAGGAAACCTCTAGCATGAGGCTTAGTACAAATATTCACACAATAATATTTACATAGGGATCCAATAAGTTGTTCTTTTAGTGAAAAGTTTTCAAATGAAAATGTTATTGATGACTTATTGAATTATTTTTTGTTCTAACATTCTCTATTTTTGGAAATGGTAGGAACCCGGAGAAACCAGGCAACCAACTCATGCGAGGGCCAATGTAACAGTTGCTCGAACGACATCCCCAATGATTTGGGAGGTGGAGTTCAGAACATCCGGGTGATACTTACCCAACTATATCATGTTATAAAAAATAACCATAAAAATTGGGAACTTAATTTTTCTCCAAAGAGGGAGCAACTGGCTATTGAATATTTTATAAGGAAATTACCACTATCGTTTAGTGGATCTTATGATCCACTAGATTTGGAGCATTTGGTTAACTACATGGAGAAGATGTTTTCTATAATTCATTGTTTTGTGACTGAGAATGTGACTCTAGCCATTTATCATCTAGATGGAGAGGTTGATCAATGGTGGGATTTGATTAAGAACACCAAGCTACTTGAGGAAATTGAAGAGATGGAATGGAAAGACTTTAAGATCATGATTCTAAATAAATATTTTCCCCAAAATATATACACAAAGATGAGGATAGAATTAATAGAGCTCAAGAAAAAAGAAGGATAATCTGTCACAACCTATGAAGTTAATTTCATAAGGATTTCAAGGTATTCTTCGAGTTTTGTTATCAACAATGGTAGAAAAATTGATTGATTCTTTAGTGTATTAAAACCAAAACTTCAAAAGTCTCTTTCAATTCGAGACTTTGGGAGTTATGAAGATATTGTTAGATGTTCTCTCAAAGTGGAGATGGAGTTTGGAGAATGGTATAATGGATATGATGACATGAAACTAAAGATGAAGTTTCAAGCCGTAGGATATAATGGAAATGGTGGGAAGAAAACTCAATGACCCACATGCTAAAAATGTGGGATGTTGCACCATAGGAACTGCCTCAAAGGGATGGGGAAATGCTTCAAGTGTGGGAAAGAATGAAACCATGTTCAAGAGTGTCATAAAGATATAAAAATAAAGAATAATGTCGCAGAGGAAAGGATAGAATCACCCAATGGTTCAATTCTACAACTGCAGGGAGATAGGGCACTATGCAAGCCAGTGCACTAAACCTCAAGTTCATGAGGGTAATCAGCGTCAGTAGCCACCAAAGCCAAAGGAACAAGGGAAGGATTTTGACATCAATACTGCGGAAGTGGAGAAAAATAATGAAGTCGTACAAGGTGAACTTCCAGTTCACTTGAGAATGGAAAAAGTATTATTTGATTTTGGTTTTACAAATTCATTTATATCTTGAATGTTTGTCAGAAGTATAAAATCAAAGCTACGAAACCTTAAAGTAGGGATACCTTTAAATACACCATGTCATGAAAATATTTCAACCCAAGTGTTTGACTTTTCTCTTTTCGGAGTATGTGGGAAAATTATTCTACCAAATATTTTTATAATTCTCTTGGGGGAATTCGACGCTATAATGGGAATGTATTGTCTCTCATTAAATAGAGAACATATCAAATATAGGGAAAAGGAAATATCTTTTCATCTTTTGAACCATCCCATGCTCCCCTCTACAAATTCAAAGAAGATCATGAATCTCCTTTGAAAAATCTTTCATCTATGTGGGTATTGATTCCTTATGAAGAAGCGTACCTCACCTAAATGGTCGGCTCAAAAGGAAAGTTCAAACCATTTGTAAATGCCCATAATGAGGGAATACAGTGATGTATTTCCTAAAGAGTTACCCGGAATTCCCTCGGAACGTGAGGTAGTGTTCTCAATTGAACTCATACCCAATGCTACTTCTATCTCAAAGTGTCCCTATAGGATGGATCCTATCGAACTAGAGTAGTAAAAGAAGTAGCTACAAGAGCATTTGGACAAAGGGTTCATACTATAACAACCCGATATTTTATGATAAGTATTATTTTTAATTTATTTGATGTCATGTGTTTTATGCTACAACAAAATTATCTTGTGCTATACATAACACCGTATTAGCATGCAATATAAGCAACACTATTCTTAGATTGTGTTACACACAATTTCAAGTTTGTTTGATAATAGTCATTCTATGCAACATTGAGTATATATATATATATTTAATGTATAATTGAAAAATGGGTGGATTCTATTATAACGAAACAACAAATGAGTCTTGCACAACACGCAACCTTGACTTGGCTTGCATTACAGTCAATCACGACCATCCTCGATAGCATGTCTTGTACGCAACATCGGGTTTTACTAAACAACGATATATTATTAAAATATTATTAGAACTAGCCGTTATGAATATTAATACCCATTTTTTGAAATTTTATAAATTTTATATTTCAAAATGGACTTCATTTTTAGATTCGGAATATCAAAATTAGCTTAGGGTGAAATTTTGGTATTTGTCTGAAAACTTTCGGTTTTTGATGAATAGTGAAAACACTAGGTTACTATTTAAAAACCAAATTTCTATTTAAATAATTATTTATATTATTTAATTTCATTTTAAGTCAAAATTTTTACATAATACCTACATATGTTCAAATTAATTGATTGGAGTCATTTTATAATAATTTTAGATATATAAAAATTTTATTGAACTTTTCACCGTCTTTTACCCACCTCCTAGGAGAATTTGAAAATTTACATAAAACATAATTTTACCGCTTCTATGAATGGAATTTAAAAAATACGATAGACACGGTTGTTGTTATTATGTAAAATTTGGTTCAATGAGATGAAAATAATTTTTGTTGAATAGTAACTTTTTTACTTTCTTTATCAACAGTTAAAAGTAAATAGGGTAATTAAGTTTAAAAATGATATTATTATTACCCTAACACATGTACTAATTCTATTTTATAAGTGTAATTCGACCCAAAACAACCTTAGGAGTAATATATGACCATTTAGGCCCACATGGATTAGATTAGGGCATTTATTATTAATTTATTTAAAGAAGGGTTAAAATAGTTAAAATCAAGGTTTAATAACTAAATCATTTTTAATATAGGGTTATGCATAAGAAAAATTAGACTATAAATATTAATTAGAAAGATAAAAATATTACCTATATAAATATATTATATTTGTAATTTTTAGACATTAAATAATTATTTTATTTATTACACAATGATGATGTAGTAATTATCATATTAATGAAATATTGACATAATTGATGTTATAAATACCCAAATAAATGTAATTTGAGACTTTTTATGAATTAAAATAATTTACTAGGTTAATATGACATGTTAGTAATTATTTAATTAAGTTTTTGCGAACTATTATTTCTATTATGAGTTTCACAAAAATCAATTACCAAATAGTGTCAAAATTGACATAAAATAGGTTTTATAACAAATATTATAATATTAATTGTTATTTTATTCATAAAAATCTAAGTTTCGGCCAAATAACTTAGATAAGATTATATATAATAATAATAAATAACTTGGGAATATTTTGGATTGCTATGGTATGTTTATTAACATTATAGTGTAAGAAAACAAAAAGACACGGTAAAAGTAAAATTATTAAACTTAATGTTAAATCTAAATGATAAAGTTAAAATAGATCCCTAAAGTTGTCTAAATTCTATTGGATGAGAGTATTTCGACCCATCCCTACCTTATCTTTGTTATAAATCAATTTGGAGCTATTTAAAACCGAAGATGACTTTATAATAAAATAATATGTTGAGTTTTTCCAACGGTGCCCCTCTCCTCCCTTATAAAAGGGCACATCTTCCCTCTCTTCCTCAAACCAATTTGAGCCTTCATGCACTGAAAAACCCTGAAAAATTTACTTCTACAATTCCCTATAAACATCCTAGAGGTCCTGGTCTTCTTCAAAGACCAATTTTAGTGCTCTTAGAGGAGGTCTCAAAGAGGAGATTCAAAGAAGAGGTAATGTCCGTTACCGATTCATTCAACTTTACTTCTTCTTCTACTTCTTCTTCTTTAGTTGTTTCATTATGAAGTAATAACATCAGTATGAATCATATACTGATATTTTATTATATGTATTAAACAACCCTATTTCACCATCTATCTACCCTACGGAAAATGAAATCACCGTGTGTGCGTACGTATGGAATACCATCTCCACGTCGTGGTGTAATATGTTTTTCCAACACCACCTTACATGGATGGGTATAACGGTGTAAAGAATAACTATACATTGTTATTATAACATCATACCGATTATGATATATTCTATCAACCTCTCCAATTCAATTCATTAATTATGGGAATGATATCATCGCTCGTGCCTACGTACGGACTACCGTCTCCACGACACGATGAGATTCATTCTCCATGTTAACCATTTAAGAATGATTACCAATTATATATAAGAAATAATAATAAAAAATATGACATTATAATTATAATGGATTTATTTATATATATATATATATTTATGTCATCTACTTAATTCCATTCAACTCAATAAGGAAATGAAAATAGCATTCATGCGTACGTACGACCTACAGTCTCCATGAACGGTGTAATTATTTCCATTTATCGATCTATTATATATATTTATATTCTTAATATATATTATATATAAATCATGTTTTATATTATAGAATTAAGTAATCATGATCAAATTAATCATATGAATAATTACAAGTCAAAACACGAATGAAAAATGAAATGATTTTACCCAAAACGCTACATTAACATGGAATTTACAAAAGAACGGGTAATATAAAGTCATAAGTGAAACATATATGATATCATAACAATGAATATGATTATGTAATAAGTAAATGACATTATTTAAATCATTATACAGGAGGTTTAGATCCATACAAATCATATCAGACCAATGGTAATGGATAATTATTCCAATCTCATTCTTATCCGAGATTGGTTACTCATAAGTATTTACTGGGGGTTATGTTTATTATCCATGTCCATATGCTCTAAATTTTTTTTCATAAAATGTTTACTTTACATTCATGTATGTTAAAAACATTTTTACCCTTTTCTTACTTTTACCACATCATATGGAAGGAATCTTTCTTCTGTTTACCATACGAGGTAGTTTTTGAGTTTTCCGAAAAAAGTACGAGGAAATTGTTTTTTTAACTTATACGGTGTGAACAAGTTTTTTACGATTTTATAAATCTTTATTTTCATGAAGAATCCTCCAAAATATTTCATGACTATTTTTAACAAAATAATTTACTTTTAAAATTGAATGATATTTTGTGAAAAGAAAATTATTTTGAAGAAGAAAGGATATTTTCCACAAGAATTCATTTCAAGTGTTTTATCAAAACCATTTTTCATCTAAGATGACAATATTTCATATGTGTATGTTTAAAGTATAATGTCTCTATGATTTACATGGATTCAAATTTATTATTATGAAATGATATCCATTTATTTTATATAGATTATGTGATAATGGGATGATGTTTATGAAACTCATTTAATTTGTTGGGTTATTATGAATGATGTATGTTTATTTTGTGGCAGATGTAAGATTGATTTAATTATGAGATGGGTGGAACCTATATCTCCCTCCAATGCATTTGGTAAAGATTTATATCTAATGAGATAAACATTGCTGGAATTGTATGTTAATCCGGTTCAGTGTTACAGGATTGAAACGAGGAGTGAACTCGATTCAGAAAGGGACTTTGTCCACTAAGATGGTCTTGGCAGCAATGCCTTGGCTACTATGGAAATCATGACATGTGCTGATAGGTTTCCACAATTACATGTTTTATTCATATGCTATTTTATCGTGATTGATTTTCCTTTATTATATATTCCTTATGTACTTCCATGATTTATGTATTTTCTCATGGTTTTAATGATTAGATTTCATGTTCATGTTTTTTATTTAAAATGTTTATGGATTGTGTTGTGTTCTCTATGTTTTCCCTTACTGAGCATTTTAGCTCAACCTTTTATGTTTTATTTTCCCTAGGAAATAAAGAATGGTTTTAGGTAAGGAAACAAAAAAGGGAAGATCGTTATGGGAGATGTTGAAGATCTTTCAACATGATTAGTTTTTTATATTCCGAGTTTCCAAAGACACTAAACTATTACGGTTCTTCTGTGTTTTTTTGTTATGTATTAATTATTCTGAAAAAGTAATGTAATGTCCTTGTATGTCAAGCTTCGGGTCATTACAGTTGGTATTAGAGGAAAGGATTAGTCAACCTTTGGAAATTAGGATGCGAAAATGTTAGTGACATCCCTAGAGATATTTCTAAGGTATGTTTATGGATGTCCCTAAGGATAAGTATACGTATAGGATATAGTACTAGAACTACGGTAACGATCTTATAATTTAACCTAAGATATTAGATATTGAGGATACTCCCCCTTTACTATGTTGTTTTCCCTAGCATGGTATTTTCCTCTCACACTATTATTTTTGGGTTTTAGATGATGGTTGGAACCCGAAGGAACCGTGTTGATCACTATAATGGACAATGCAATGATTGTCCTCCTTACCAAACCAATGTCATGGGATATGGAGTTCACAATCTTATTTATATACTTACACAAGCTATGAATCATTCTATAATTCAAAATGAGAAAATAAAAGATCAACATTCTGTTGAATCCTTCATGAGGCAGTGTCCACCTCCATTTAGTGGGTCTTCTGATCCCTTAGTGGGTGAACAATGGATCAGTACTACTGAAAAGATATTTTAAGATCTACAATGTTCTGAGCATGATAAATTTAGCTTAGTAGTATATCGTTTGGAAGGTGATGCTGATGAATGGTGGAATCTTATCAAGAATACGAGGCAAAGAGATGAAATTGAGTCCATAGAATGGGACGAGTTCAAGAACTTGTTTTTCAGTAAGTACTTCCCTCGTATTATTCGCAAAAAGATGGAAAAGGAGTTTCTTGAGCTTAAGTAGAAGGATGACGAATATGTTGCTATATATGAAGCGAATATTACAAGACTTGCAAGGTATGAATCTGGCATTATCATCCGACCGGAAAGTAAAGTTGATCGATTTTTCAGTGGCTTAAAACCAAGTATTTGAAGGGAATTAGCTATAAGAGAATTCAGTAGATATGAAGAAATTGTGCGTTATGCTATCAAGGTAGAATTGGAAGTTGGTGGAACATATCCATCTCATGGTTTTGACCAGAAATGAAAGACGGAGTTCAAGGAGAATTCTCATAATAATGGTGAAAAGAATATGAATGTTTCCATATGCTCAAAGTGTGGAATGAAGCATGGTTGAGATTTTCTTAAAGGGAATAGAAGATGTTTTAAGTGTGGAAAAGAAGGTCATCGAGCAGCTGAGCGTCGAAGTAATTGAAAAAGGGTTTCTAATGATGTGAATAAATAAAAGACTACTGATAACAAACCACCCACACTTCAATTCTTAAAGTGAAAGGAAATGGGGCATTATGCTAATTAATCCTCTAATCCACGGATTAATGATGATCAACGTGAGAAACCTATTAAGGCAAAGGATATAGGGAAGTCTGATGAGATCACTATTTGTGATGTTGAGTATGAAAATGAAGTTGTGTAAGGATTAAGTGTTTATGTAATGGGATTCCAAAATAATGTTTTATACAGTATCGTGGAATATTGGAATATTTATGTATTGGTCTATTGTGGTTTTAAATAATATTATGGTACCAGTAACCATGGAAAGTGATTGAGATATTTTTGGAAAGAAGATGATATGTGCATAATGAAGGGATAAGGGGAAAATGAAATGTTTGATAGTATTCATGAGCTCATGACTGATATAATGAAATAGTTATATCATGGTTTGTGTATATAGAATTTTGGGGTTTTGGTATGTGGACAGAGTTAACTTTTGACAACACTCATGTTTTCACTAAGATTAAATGGGTATTCATTTTTCAAGAGAATACATAATTAAGGCCTTCGAATGTTTGGAATGTGACCATCAATACATATCTTATGATATATGGGGATCAACGATGGTATTAACATGCTTGTTATATGAAATATCGGGTAATCATCTTCACTATAATATGAGAATAGACTGCAATTTTATGAATAAGCCTAAAGATTGGAATGGATTATGTTGGACATAAGTTAGTATTGTTTAAGGATAGAACTTTTTAGATATTATTGTTGGGATGTTATAGTAATGTAGTTTTAGAAAAAGGACAACTTGCAGGACGAACGACATCCCATCGCGTCAGACAAGGTTGTGGGAATCGAACCCACAACCGATGTGCGACAAGACTTTATCACCTACCACTGGTCTACAGGATGTCCCTGGTTAGTATAAATTAGTTTTAATTTTTTTAATGGTATGAGATATGATGTATAAGTCCATTTTAGGAACTATATACGATTAATAGACTTATGTATATTTAATAACTTTTGCTAACCTTTTTTTTGAGACAGATGGAATGACCTGTCATTCTATCACATGATCTACTAACACTTCATGAATGAAAAATTCAACTTCATTTATTTAAGAGATGAAGTGGAAATTGTTCATGGCACAAACAACGGTGAGATTTTACAAAAAAAATGTAAGTATTTCTTTTGATTTGAAAATTTTTCAACATTAGAGAAATGATCCTGAAATTCAAAAATGTTGTCATAGTGCCCTTATATCCAATGAATCCGATGGTACCTTTTATCATCAAAAATATATGGCTTTGTGATTATTGGATTTTTCATGGCCCTGTTCTCTACCACTCTCCATCAGAACTTGATGTTTAGATTTCTCTTCGATATCTATATTTTCACCTATGTTTTCCAACGACGAAACCCATTCACGAGTTATTTTGTGTAACCGTTACGTTTCGTACTTCATTTTTTTAAATATACGTTTTGGTATTTCATTTTACGATGTGGGTTTCAATTAATTATAGTTTCATGTAGAAAACCATGTATAAACCTGACGAATTTTGAGGGCAAAATTCATTTTAAGGTGGGGTAGAAAGTAACAACCCGATATTTTATGATAAGTATCATTTTTTATTTATTTGATGTCATATGTTTTATGCTACAACAAGATTATCTTGTGCTATACGTAACACTGTATTAGCTTACGGTATACGCAACACTATTCTTAGATTGTGTTACACACAATTTCAAGTTCGTTTGATAATAGTCATTCTACGCAACATTGAGTATATATATATATTCAATGTATAAATGAAAAATGGTTGGATTCTATTATAACGAAACAACAAAGGTTTCTTTCACAACACACAACCCTAACTTGACATGCATTTTAGGCAATCGTAACCATCCTCGATAGCCTGTGTTGTACGCAATACTATGTTTTACTAAACAACGATATATTATTAAAATATTTTTAGAACTAGCCATTTTGAATAGTAATACCCACTTTTTGAAATTTTCAAAATTTTATCATTCAAAATTGAATTCATTTTCTGATTCAGAAGATCAAAATTAGCCTAGGGTGAAATTTTGGTATTTTACTGAAAAATATCAATTTTTGATGAATAGTGAAAACACTGGGTTACTATTTAAAAACCGACTTTTTATTTAAATAATTATTTATTTTATTTAATTTCATTTTGGGTCAAAATTGATACATAATACCTATATAAGTTCAAAGTAATTCATTGGAGTCATTTTATAAAAATTTCAGATATATAAAAATTTTATTGAACTTTTCACTGTCTGTTACCCACCTCCTAAGAGAATTTGCAAATTTACATAATACATAATTTTACCGGCTCTGTGAATGGAATTTGAAAATTCCGAGAGACACGGTTGATGTTATTAAGTAAAATGTTGTTCAATGAGCTAAAAATAATTTTTGGTAAATAGTAACTTTTTACTTTTTTTACCACGGTTAAAAGTAAATAGGGAAATTAAGGTTAAAAATGATATTATTATTACCCTAAAACATGTCTTCATTCTATTGAGTAAGTTTAATTCGACAAAAAAATCCTTTGGAAAAAAATACGACCATTTAGGCATACATGGATTAGATTAGGACATTTATTATTAATTTATTTAAAGAAGGGTTAAAATAGTTAAAATCACAGTTTATTAACTAAACCATTTTTAATATAGGGTTATAAATAAGATAAATTATATTATAAATATTCATTAGAAATATAAAACGATTTCCTACATATTGATATTTTATTTTTAATTTTTAGACATTTTTTAATTTAATTTATTTATGACACAATGATGATGCAGTAATTACCTTATTAATGAAATATTGACATAATTGATGACATAAATATCCAAATAAATGTAATTTGAGACTTTTTATGAATTAAAATATTTTTCTAGGTTAATATGACATGTTGGTATTTATTTAATTAACTTTTTTTGAACTAATATTCCTGTTATGATTTTCACAAAAATCAATTACCAAATAGTGTGAATATTGACATAAAATAGTTTTTAAAACAAATATTATATTATTAATTGATATATTATTCCTAAAAATATAAGTTTCGGAAAAATGACTTAGATAAGATTATATATATTAATAATAAACAACTTGGGGTTCGTTTGCCTTGTAATGGTATGTTTAATAACCTTATAGTGTAAAAAAAAGACACGGTAAAAGTAAAATTATTTAACTTAATGTTAAATTTAAATGATAAGGTTAAAATAGAGCCCTAAACTTGTCTATATTATATTTTATGAGAGGATTGAGACCCATCCCCACCATTGATTCAAGATAAATCAATTTTGAGCTATTTAAAACTAAATATGACTGTATAATAAAATAACATTTTGAGTTTTTCCAATGGTGCCCCTCTCCTCCCTTGTAAAAGGGCACCTCCTCCCTCTCTTACTCAAACCAATTTGATCCTTCATGCTTAGCCAACCACTTCAAAATTCTCTTCTCCACTTCCCTAGAAAAATCCTAGAGGTCTTGGTCTTTTTAAAATACCAATTTTAGTGCCCTCAGAGGAGGTCTCAAAGAGGTGCTTCAAAGAAGAGGTAATGTCTGTTACCGATTCATTCAACTTTATTTCTTCTTCTACTTATTCTTCTTTAGTTGTTTCATTATGATGTTATATCATCAGTATCAATCATATACTGATATGTTATTATAAGTATGAAACAACCCTATTTCCCCATCTATCCATTCTATGGAAAATGAAATCACCACGCGTGGGTACGTACGGAATACCGTCTCCACGCCGTGGTGTAATCTATTTTTCCAACACCACCTTACTTGGATGGGTATAATGGTGTATAGAATAACTATACATAGTTATTATAACATCATATTGATTATTATATATTGTATAAACCTATCTAATTCAATACAATAATTATGGGAACAATATCATCGCTCGTGCGTACGTACGGACTACCATCTCCACGACGCGATGAGATTCATTCTCCATGTTAACGATTTAAGAATGATTATAAAGTATATATAAGAAATAATAATGAATTATATGAAATTATAATTCTACTGGATTTATGTATATATATATATTTATGTCATCTACTTAATTCCATTCAACTCAATAAGGAAACGAAAACAACGTTCATGCGTGCATACGGTCTACCGTCTCCATGAACTGTGTATTTATTTCCATTTATCGATATATTATTTATATGTATATTCTGAATATATATTATATATAAATCATGTTTTAAATTCTTGAATTAATTAATCATGATCTAATTAATCATATGAATAATCACAAGTCAAAACACGAACGACAAATGAAATTTATTTACCCAAAACGCTAATTTAACATGGAATTTACAAAAGAACAGGTAATATAATGTCATAAGTGAAACACATATGATATCATAACAATGAATATGATTATGTAATAAGTTAGTGACAATATTTAAATCATTATACTGGATTTTTGGATCCCTACGAAGCATATCGGACCTAAGGTAAGGGATAATTATTCCAATCTCATTCTTATCCGAGATTGTTTACTCTTAAGTATTTACTTGGGGTTATGTTTATTATCCATGTCCATATGCTCTCAAAATGTTTTCATAAAATTCTTACATAATTACATGTATGTTAAAAACATTTTTACCTTTTTATTAGTTTTACCACTTCATATGGAAGGAATCTTTCTTTTGTTTACCATATGAGGTACTTTTTGACTTTTTTGACAAAAGTACGAGGAAATTGTTATTTTTTAAAATTTTACGGTGTGAACGGATTTTTAATGTTTTATAAATTCTTATTTCCATGAAGAATCCACCAAAATATTTCATTACTATTTTTAACAAAATCCATTTCTTTTAAAATTTCATGACATTTTGTTTAAAGAAAATGATTTTGAAGAAGAAAGGATATTTTCCTCAAGAATTCATTTCAAGTGTTTTATCAAAACCATTTTTCATCTAAGATGACATTATTTCATATGTGTATATTTCCACTATAAAGTCTTTTTGATTTACATGGATTCAATATAGTTATTATAAAATGATATCCATTTCTTTTATATGGATTATGAGATGATGGGATGATGTTTATGAAACCCATTTTATTCGTTGGGTTATTATGAATGATGTATATTAATTCTGTGGAACAAGTAAGAATGATTTCATTATTAGATGGGTGGGACCTATATCTCCATCCAATTCATTGGGTAATGATTTATATCTCATGAGATAAACATGGCTGGAATGTTAAGTTTATCCAGTTCAGTGTTACAGGACTGAAACGTGGAGTGAACTAGATTCAGAAAGAGACTTTGTCCACTAAGATGATCTTGGTAGCAATGCCTTAGCTACTATGGAAATCATGACATGTGCTGAAAGGTTTCCACAATTACTTGTTTTATTCCCATGATATTTTATCATGATTGATGTTCCTTTATGATATATGCCTTAAGTACTTCCAAGATTTATGTCTTTGCTCAAGGTTTTAATGTTTAGATTTCATGTTCAAGTTTTTGCTTTCAAATGTTTATGGATTGGTTTGTGTTCTCTCTGTTTTCCATTACTGAGCATCTGAGCTCACCCTTTTATGTTTTATTTTCCCCAGGAAATAAAGAATGGTTTTAGGTAAGGAAACAAACAGGGGAAGATCATTATGGGAGATGTTGAAGATCATTCAACATGATTAGTTGTTTATATTTTGAGTTTTCAAAGACACTAAACTATTATGGTCCTTGTTTCTTTGTTATGTATTATGTATTCCGCAAAACTAATTTACTTTCCATGTAAGTCAAGATTCGGGTATTTACACATATGCCCTAGTGCATCACCTTGGGGTGCACCAGTGCACTTTGTAAAGGAGAAGGATGGAACATTGTGGCTGAGTATTGATTATTGGAAACTCAACAAGATCACCATAATGAAAAAGTATCCTCTTCCATGGATTTCTGACTTGATCAACATTTTAATATGATCTCAATAATTCTCAATGGTAGATCTTCATTCTAGATATCATCAACTAATGGTGAAGAAGGAAGATATTCAAGGGACTTCCATCTGTTTAATGTATGGTCACTATGAGTTTCTGGTTATGCCCTTTGGACGTACAAATGCCCCTACAATATTCATGGAATTTATGAATAGAGTCTTTAGACAATATCTCGACAAATTTGTGGTAGTGTTTATTGATTATATTCTCATATACTATAAGATAAAAGATGAACATGAATAAAATCTAAGACTTGTGTTGGTGACATTGAGAAAGGATAAGTTGTATTCCATATTCTTCAAGTGTTACTTTTTGATAATGAAAGTCACTTTCTTGGGACATGTGATCACAAGTGAAAGAATTTCTATGGATCATTCAAAAACAAAGGAGATTGTGAAATGAATCAGGCCCTCGAGAGTCAATGAAATCCATAGTTTTCTTACATTAGCTGGGTACTACTGATGTTTTGTGAGAAATTTATCATGATTTTCAAGCACACTAACTAAGTTGATAAGGAAATGGGAAAAGTATGACTGGAAAGAAGAATGTGAGGAAAGCTTCAATGAGTTAAATAGAAGGTTGATCAATGCACCTGTACCCACACTACCAAAAAGTGGATAATGATTTGTGATATACAATGATGCTTCAAATAAAGGAATGTGGTGTGTACTACTGAAAAATGATAATGTGATAGCCTACGCCTCCCAACATTGGAAGATCCATGAGCAGAACCACTCAAATCCTGACCTAGAGCTGGCAGCCATGATTTTGGCCCTGAAAACCAAGTAGCACTACCTTTATGGAGAGAAGGTTTTCATATAGACTGACCACAATATCCTAAACTATATATTCACACAAAAGGATCTCAAGATGCATAAAATTAGATGGTTGTAACTAACCAAAGATTCTTATTTCTCTATTCACTATCATCCTGGAAAGGCGAACAAGCTAGCTGATGCTCTATGTAAAAAGAACCGGCTACTCTATACATGTTATGGATTGAGAAAGACCATATCTTCTTGTATATGCAAAGGATATAATTATAAATCATAAGGGCAGGGGATACATCCTACATTGCCCAAATGATTGTGCAACCATCCAACCAAGAGAAGATTAAGGATGCAGAAAGGGATGTTGGGGAGATACAAAACATGGTGAATACAGTAAAATAAGGGAAGTTGTTAGAGATACATATCGATGATGATGGTGTGATTTGGTTTTGGAACACGGATTTGTGTGCCTTAATCACCCGGGATAAAGAAAGAGCTATTGAACAATGCACATAGCTCAACATTCATTATCCATCCTGTGAGTACCAAAATGTATCGTGATCTTCAAGAACACTGCTGATAGAATAATATGAGAAAAGAGATCATGGACAATTTCTCAAGTTGATAGGTATGTCAGAAAATTAAAGAAGAGTGGAAAAAGTCCAAAGGGTTGATGCACCCATTTCCTATACCCATGTGTAAATGAGAGAATGTTACTATGGAATTATTCCTGGGTCTCTTGAAGACGTCAAAGAGAAATAATGAAATATGGGTTTTGGTTTATCGACTCACGAATACTACCCCTTTTTTCACTTTTCGGGAAGACCTCTCACTCCGAACAAATTGAAAAGATATATGTGAAAGAAGTGGTGAGATGGCATGGATTTCTACTATAAATTTTCGTTGATCATGATCCAAGGTTCAAATCTACGTTCTGGAGGATCTTTCAATATTCATTGAGTACTGAGTTATATTTTAGCATGACCTATCACCACCAAACAAATAGCCAATCTAAAAGGACAATTCAGATGCCCAGAGTTTTGTAAAGATCCTGCTCTCTAGAATTCAAAGGTGGATGGCATCATCATCTCCCATTGGTTCAGTTCATGTATAACAATAGCTTCCACTCAAGTATTCAGATGGCTCCATATGAAGATTTGTAATGAAAGAGATGTAGAAATCCAACCTGTTTGGATGATGTAGTAGAATGAAATCTACTTGGAATAGATCATTTTTAATAGATGATAGAGAATGTTCAATTCATCTACAAAAACATCAATGTTGTATAGATTTGGCATAAGAGCTACACTAAAGATCATCGAAGGGACTTGGATTTTGACGTTGGAGATAAAGTCTTCATTCAAATATAACCTTGGAAAAGAGTAATGTAGTTTGGAAAGAAAGGGAACACAAGTCGAAGGTACATTGGAACCTTTGAGATCCTTGAATGCAGAGGAGTTGTGTCCTATCAACTTTCACTTCTATCTAATATAGCTCATGTTCATGATGAATTTCACATATCACTCCTAAGAAAGTACATACCTGATCCCACACATGTACTGAAATTAGAGGTGGTACAGCTGGAAGATGATCTATTCTACAAGGATCAACTAGTAGAGATTCTAGACCAGAGAGATATGGTTATATGCAATTATAAATCCCACCTTTTCAAACTATTGTGGAGGAACCATAAGTTTTATGATTCTACATGGGAACCGGAAGTGGTGATGAAAGAGATGTACCCTCTCTTTTTTGTGTAAAATGAAATTTTGAGGGTGAAATTTCATAATGGGGATAGAATGTAACGACCCTAAGTTTTTCAACCGAAATTACATTCATATAAATATGTCAAAAAATCATATAAATACACAATATAATGAACTAATAAGTTCTATGTTACCTTTAAACATAAGTTTTTTCACTTCTGTGTTTAGAGTATTGAAAATCTGACATACACTATTGTGTTCAAGATTATTTTTGGAGTTTAATAAAATAAAAATTAGTTTTGGTGAATTGTAACATACACTTATGAATAGTGACCCACCATTATGAATAGTAAAATTACAAATATGAATATCAAATTGCCCAAAATAATAGTAACCTTACCCATGAATAATTAAATAATATTTGGACTTCTTTTAAGCAATGGTTTGTTTATAGGGCATAAATAATTAATTATAATTAAAACATTAATTTAAAATAAAATTTATTATCATAAAAATTGTTCATAAATTAAAAAATATATTTCTTTTAGATTTATGATAATTTTACATTACCTCAAGAAATTTTGAAAGCATTATAAAATCAGTTTTAAATTTAAAAACTGTTTGTTTTTCAAGTAAAATGTGATTTTAGATTAATATTAAATTAATCATATTAACAAGTTTATTTTACAAAAATGGGAACAATGTTTTCTTTTAAACGTCAAATAATCGTAGGGATGATTTTTTGGTATTTTTTTAAATACATGGATTTTTTATGAATAGTGAAATACCATAATTTACCAAATAAGCTAAATAAGCTAATTATAGAGTCATGTATGATGTTCTTATGATGTAATCCCACTTGGTTTGGGATCACATTATAAAATTACTATTCTTGGTCATGGAATAGTCACTATTCCTTTTATTTTGGAGAAATAATAAATTAATAGATTTTATATTAAGAAATCCCTTATCCCCTCCAGTATAAATACCACCCTTCACACCCTCATTTCCTCACACTTCTCAAGCTTCAAGACTTTTCTAATATCTACCCAAGAATATTACCTAGACCCTCTCCCAATTAAAAGTGATTATGGTTTCATCAAAGATCAATCCTAGGCCACTTAAAGAGGATCTCAAGTGGGGGATTCACGAGGTAATTTCTCTCCCTCTCCTCCTTTAATTCCCTTTCAATTTCAAGTTCTTTTCTCACTATCTCCCCCCTATCCTGGTTCAAATGGTATGGTAACTTCATTATCATACATATACTTGAATGTTATGATAATAATGGTATATTAAACATCTAACCCCCTTCTCGTCTTCATTTTATTTTATAAAATAAAACATTGTTCTTGAGGTGTTAATCTATGACCTTGAAGAAAGACATGTTCTATTTTTTTCATTTCTACCTTTATATCAGGACATGAAAACATATTTATGGTTGAACCAAAATATGTTATATGTATAAAGTCCTATTTTATGTTTTGTAACTAACTTATATACATATTAATAACTGATTAAACATAAAAAGTTTTTTGTGGCTGAAAAACAGCTAAAAATAACTCAAACAATCATCATTTAATTATTATCTAATGATTCATCCACAAGGAATAAAATGTAATTCATTAAAAGATCATTTTAACTTATATAATATCATTAATAACATTGAATATATGTTTTTTATGTTTAACAATGTTCTACCTGAACTTCAATTCATAAATACATGTGAAACGCTCAAGAAAACCACAAACACGAACATTCCCGAACAATGTTTTTAAACTCTATAACTCATAAAAGGCCCATAAAATAACATAATGAAATAAAAGTGACCCTTCCTCAGGTATAAAATGATTTTTAATATCTAATTAATCAATATAATTTCATTATACATGACATTAAATTAAAGGAATCATTCAGATATAAGGCAAGGGGAAATTCTCAAACCCAATTTCATCCTTCGGGTTTTCCAAAATTCACTTTTTTTTATATGATTACTCCATAAAAATATTTTTTTCATATTTTTTTTTTACAATTCCGAGATATTGATTTTTCTCACTAGTGTTTATGTCAATGAAATTTTTTTCCAAAATAACTCTTCTTCTGATAACACACCTTCTACTTCTCATTCAAAGTTGACGGTGCTTGTAACTCGTATATTTTCTCCCCTTTTTTTTGGGAACCCAAAGTTTATGAATGTGTTCTTCTGAGATGAAACCCATTCCTTTTCATGGGCTTGTTGTGTTCATTTTTTATAAGTTGAATGCTCGATAAATGATTATGTCATGATGTGACGAGCACACCTGGAATTATAGAATGCAATATGAATGTTTCAATGTGATGGGTGCACCCAAAATTATATTGTGCTCTAATGCTTTGGTTAAAGTGATGAATATTCTTATTAAGTGTGAAATAATGTGTGAACAAGATGCTAGATTTTTTCACATGTATGTGTGTTATTTAACAACTATGACATGACTTTCATTTATATGCATTTCCACATTTCATGTCTTTTATTTATGCTTCCACGAATGTTCATGATTCCTTGACTCAGTTATGATTATGCTCATACAATGCTACATTTTTCTTATATATCCTTTTACTGTGATTTTACCTCACCCCTTTTTATGTATATCCTTAGGAGGATAAAATTACAATACAGTAGTCAATTTCAAATAAGAATCTAGAAAAGAAGAAATAAAAACAATTATGCACCATGTTGTAATTGTTATGTATGGTCCTAGTTTTCCCAAGACACAAAACTATTGGATACTCTATTTGTAATAATATTATGTTTTTTATCATTAAAATTATGTAATATTAATGTATGAAAAGGCAGGGTCGTTATACCTTCCACCCTCCGGGACAACCCCACACCTCCTAGACAACCCTCCCACACTCTTGGACACACTCCCACCCCCTGGACTCCCTGGACCCGCCAGTAAAAAACTCTCCCACACCCTTGGACCCCTCCCCCCCCCATCCCACATGACACCCCCCCCCCCCAGCACACACACCATTGGATACCCCCTGGACATCCCCTGATTACCCAAGACAGTCATCCCACCTTTTTCGACACCCTCCCACGCCCATGGACACCGTGGACACCCCCCATCCCACTGGACACCACCCCACCCACACACACACTCCCTTAAATACCCCCTGTATAGCCCCCCAACCTCTTGGACAACTCCCCACTCCTATGGACATCCCTCCCACATTCCTGGGAACCCTCCCACACCCATGGACACCCTAGACACCCCCACCCCCACTAGACAATCATACCAAACCCCTGAACCCCCAACCCCCCCCCCCACAATAGACATCCCCAACCCCTAGACACCCCCTGGCCTGGACATCCCCATCCATCCTAGATAGACCCCCACCCCCTGGACAACCCTCTTAGACTCATGGACATTCTCCCACCCCCATGGAAACCCTAGACACCCCCACCCCACATGAAAACCCTCCCACACCGCTTGAACCCCCCCCCCCCACTAAACACCCCCCAACACCCCTGACCCCCCCACCCCCAAGTCCAAAATTCATACCAGAAAAACCATCAGAACTAGACCAAAACAAGAAGCATATGTAAATTAAATATTCACATATATAACATTCAAAACATACAATGTCATCTAGAAAACCTAAATAAAACCATAATGACTACGAAATACACAATTATAATGACAATGTTCAAAATTAAATTTTACACTAGAAAAAAACTAAAATCCAATCAAACATGAAAAATAATTTGACTATTCCAATTTTAAGTGTTTGACCTCTTGAGAACTATAGGGTTGAGGGTCATAAGATAGCTACAAATTAAAAGGCTATAACTTAACATGTGTATTGAATAAATGAATGAAATATTTTTTCAAAGCTTAAAATTAAATCTTACCAGGTCATTGTTCATAAGTGTTCAAGTTGTAATTATTTCATACACGAATCGTAACATATGATATCCGCATTCGATGATGCCTTGATGCTCATCAAAATTCTTCTTAAATGAGTGTAAATTAAAAATATTTTTTTATGTAATACATCAAATAGTACAAATGATAAATGGATATTTACCTTTACTTTTACATATTTGATCTTGGTACTCCATTTATTTTTGTTTTTTCAAAAGTAGACCCATCATCATTTAGAAAATAATACCAATGTGATAAAATTAAAATTCATTATAATATATAAAACTACTACTAAATTTCAAATTAATTTTCCATCATTTTTTAAAACATTTCTGCACATCACCATGGATAGGGAATATCCAATAATGTGTGTTATCCCATGGGAAAAAACACCTAACATCCAATGGTCACTGATAATAAAAAATTAAGGTTAGTGGTCTTTTATAAAAAAAGATAACGAACTCTTTTCCAGAGATATGTTTTATATCTCTCACAAAAAGGCATCATCCAACACTATGTGATTTTATTCTATTGAAATCATTCAGCAATATAAATAATTATTTATTCCTCATCAAATGCATATGCTTCAGGGGAAATCATATGTCGGTCCATGTATCCATATACATATGTCCGCTCATTCATCTCACACATGTTATAAAGGTACCTATAATAAATAGACATAAGTATACATTTTTTATAAATATAAAGCAGTGAAAATGTGTTAAGACTTACATGGAAACAATTTATATCAAGTTGATGCCCAAATTATCTCCAGTAACAAGTTCAATGATTTAATTTTTAACCATCCCCTCATTTATTACCCATCTAAAAACATGAGATTCCATTGAAAAATCATAATTATCTTCCAAAAAATATTAATATCTGGATAATATTTCAAGACTTCTAGAATCTGTATCTGATGTCATAACCATTTTCCTTTTTTGTTGTCTATACAATATTTTTTTACCTTTGACATATTCTTGTAAAAATAAATAAAAATATATATTATTTTTTAAATGATAAAACAACTTTAAAAAAATAAAATATAAGATATAACATATATACCTCTATCGTAATGGGTTTCAGAAGTATGATAGACAAATTAAAATTGGAAGATTATATGTCCAACTATCGTCACCTCATCTGTAGGTAATGGTACTCAAGCTAATATATTTATAACATCTTGTAAGGTGACCCTATGAGGCTCTAACTCTATCATTTGATGATGAAATTTATCTCTTATACAATATATCATCCCAAATGCAACTATATGATGTTGAGGATAATAAAACATACAACTTGCAATAAGTAGGATGTTGTGGCAGAAGAGTAGGATAAAAAATGGGGTCTTCAGGATAAGTTGGGGTAGTGGGATCCACTAGCATTGGTGGGGGATAAATAATTGGGTTTGCAGGGGGAGGTGGAGGAGTGGGAGCTGCAGTCTGAAATTGTCATTGCATGTCTACAAACATTTACTGTACCGACGCTCTAATATTTTCCTCCATCATCGTATTAATATTATGAACTTCAGCCTCCATAGATTCTATTTTTTTATAAACAATTTCAATGGAAGAATTTGAAGAATGTGGCAACACTTTTCTTACAAATACTCATGTCATATATCATCATACAAGACCAGGATGTTCGGGCTTTCCCAATGATGGAGATAAAATATCTTGCCTCCAAATAGCTGTAAATACCACTTGTGAGCTCTACTCCTCAAGAGAATATTTTATTAATTAATTTAACATTTTTGTAATCATTCAAATTATATAAAAAATATAGTTTACTTAAATAAATAAAATAAAGATATGACAATCCTCTCACCAATGATTCTCGATTATTCCAAAATGTATTTCCCCTTTTTGACCATATATGCACTCTTATATTTTTCTTTTTGAGATAATGGGAGTAGAGGGGAAACCCCTCCAGAGCATGAAGACTCAGCTCTCAATTATTTTAATTTTTCATCCTTTGTTTATTCTTCCAATAATGTATACCCTCCCATGATGAACTATGAGCATATAAATTTTTATATTGAATTTCATGATGATATGTCCTTGTTTTCTATAAATTAAGAATAAGAAATCATTAACAAAACAATAATAATATCATTTATAAAAGAAATATTATAAAATTTTACACTGCCCTTACCAAAAATTAATCTTTTCTTCTATATTCAACAAACAGCCTCCATGTGTATTTATCTATGAAAGGATATATATTACATGGATTGTCATGACTTATATGAAAAAAAATGAAATCATATGTGAGGGTTGATTTGAAATCCCTCCATCTCTTATCACCCATCGATAAGCATTTCTTCTGGACTCCTCCAAGGTCAGGAATATAAAATGTCATCTGATAAAGAAGAGGTAAAACATATTATTCAATAAAAATTTAAATAATAGAAAAATAATAGAAAACTATCTTAGAAAAATCATCTCCCACAACTGATATATTATCTCTTTTTCCACACTTATCTAATCATCATACAAAATGCTTACTTTTCTCTTACCATGAGTTGATATAAAACACATAAAATCTTCTGCATTTAGTCCTCTGGGAATATAATTCTCATGAAACTCAATGAGTATAATTTGGTCTTACGTATGAGCATGTGATAATTTTGGTAAATGTGTGCACCAAAATTTACCAACACTTTAACTCTTCATTGAAGATATGGGAGCACATGAGGAAGATTTGGGAACATCAAGAGGATCATGTGAATAATCCTCCCCAGAGGTATGATCATTATTCTCAACTCTAAAATCATGTGGTTGATCAAGTGATTTATCTTTCATTATCCTCTAAATAAAAAAACAAACATTAGTTCACAAATATACAAATTCAATTATTAAAATATTAATATAAATATAAAATAGAAAATTAAACTATTTTATGTAATAGTAAACATAGTTAATATGGTAATCATGTTAAATAATGGTTATGATGGTAAACATGGTAAACATGGTAGGGTAATATCCATTCAACAAATAAAAAAATATAAGTTACGTAAGAGTAAACTAAGATAAACTATGGTAAACATGGTAAACATGGTAAACATGGTAAATAAGGTAGACATGGTAAACATGGTAGACATGGTAAACATGATAAACAAATTAACATGGTAAAATAAATTTTATTCCAGAGAAACAATAGATATATAATTTACGTAATAGTAAACAATATAATATAAAGTAAACACAAAAAATAAACAATAACTTCTACCTATTTTTTAATAGGTGTTTCAATAATGATCAAAATCACCGTATCTAATATTTTATGAAAATAATAAATGTAAACAAGAAATAAACATATGTTACCAGTAATATTAAGAATGAACAAAAGGATTGTTTTACCAAATTCCATCATCATGATCATTCCTTATGGCACAATCCATGTCATCAACATGCCTATCATTTTTTTCGGCTAATATTTCCATAGAAGTAGGGATCTCATATATATCACCATTTTCATCAATTTGATCCTCACTAACATATTGTTTCCCCTTTTAAAACATTATACCACTACAAATATGATTGGTCAACTACATAGAAAATATATTTTCATGGGTTTCCATTATAAAATATTCTATTGTGTCTTGCAATCAAATCATATTAACAACTATCATTCCAAATTCATCGTGTCTGACACTATTGTTACCAAGAAACCATTTGTAGTTAAAAGAGGAAAATTAATTTTAAAGTAATTAATCTCTCATATTTCTTTAATGAATCCATAATATGCACCTGATGTAGAAATTGGGTTTTTTTATTTAAAACTCAAAAAATGCATTGCTTCTGTAAACACCAATACACCAATATTATGAACTGCACTTCTGTTGTCCTGATCTTTCATACAAAATGTATAGCCATTAATGTAATACCCAGACCATGTTATCACAATTAAACATGGACCACCCACTAACCATCTTAATGTCTCTGATACATCTGATCTACCAAGAATTGTGGTTTTAATCCAAAAAAAATGTTTTGTTGTTCTCATTCAAATCCCATATTTCTTTCTTCTTTGGATGACATTATTTCAACTCATTAATATGCAATGTGATATACTATTGAACATCAGCTATGTTATTGTATATGTATAATTCTAAATTTTTAATATGTTTAGCTAATAATGATTTTACTTTCAAGCCATGAATCCCCTTTTCTTCATTATTAATGCGTTCATGGGGAGATGGAGGCAAACCTATGTGCCCCTCCACAACCATGTAGCTCATAAAAAACTCTAAAACCTCCTCAAAAATATTATTTTCATTAATGGAGGCTTTAGGTTGACATAGATTCTTAGTATAACCATTAAATATTTTCATATTTCTTTCAAAAGGATACATCCAATGAATATATACTGGTCTATAAAGATTTATTTCTTGAACCAGACTAGTCATTAAATTCACCATTATATCCAAAAAAATGTAGAAAATACATTTTAAATCAACAGTGTATAGAAATTACATAATCTTCCAAAATGTTCCAATCATTCACATCAATCACCATATAACAAATTGAATTGAAAAAATAACACAAATTTCTTATAGTCTTTCATACACAGATGTGAAATATTCCATGCAATGTAACTTGTAGAATTTGTTGCATCATGACATGACAGTCATGATATTTCATACCTATCAACTTCAAATTCTTAAAAGAGACAAAAAAAATTTACATATGAAGAATAAAATGGAGGCACATTGATATAATGAATACACTAAGAAAAGAAAATTTTCTCCCACTTAGATAATGTATGACAAGTCGGGGGAAGAAATTTTAATCTTCCATTAAGAGTTGGAGCTAACACCAAACGTATTCCCACTGATAGTATGTCTAATCTTGGATTCAACACAACTTTTTTCGTTCCTTAAATATCTAACAATGATCCAATACAAATATCAAAGATATTTTTCACCATGTGGATGACATCAATATTATATTTCACTTTGTGATATCTTCAATAAGTCATTAAAAAAACTACTGAACATTTCCTCTAAATATGTCTATCATTACCAGATTTATGTGTCCTTACCAATGTCACATCAAGGTCTTCCACCCCTTCAAAATACACATCAGAGGATAAATGTTTTGTATAAATATAATATTCTTCTAATCCATTGATTAAATTTTTTATTCTTTTATAAGAGTAATCTGTTGGAAAAAACTTTTGATGACCCATGAATACCGTTTTCCTCCCACGATGAAATTTACTATATGAAGTTTTTTGTTCGAAAACTGGACATTATTTATGACCCTTAACACTGTATCCAATCAAATTTACCTATGCTACGTTGTCTTTTATAGTGAACATAATCACTTCATGCAGTTGAAAATATTCTATTTTATAAGAATCATACACCCTAATACCATCCTCTCATAAAAGTTTCAAATCATCAATCAATGATGATAAGAAAACAACAGTATAATTTCCAGGTTTCTTCAGACCAGAGATAATTATACACAACATCTAATATTTACACTTCAAACAAAATTTTGGATAGAGGTTGTAAATTACAAATAAAACAATCCATGAACTATGTGTGTTGTTGAGGGTTTGGTATGGATTCATTCCATATGTACACAAACCTGGTCCGATATTTCTAATTTAATTTCCAACTATTGGATATTGCTCATCAATTTTCTTCCACTGTGGAAAATCAGATAGATGATGTATTTTCCATCACATATCTTCTCATTAGCAAGCAATATTAAGCTTTTTTCATCATGTGAATTAGAAAATAAATGTTTCCAATGAAGAATTATAGGAAGACACCAAAATACCCTGGAAGGGATTTTTGTAATCTCTACATCAGTATGTGATTTTTATTTCAAGTTATACCATGATGTCCCACATTTTGGACACCAGGGGAGAAATTCATATTCCTTCCAATATATTATACAGACATTCAGATAGGCATGTATTTTTTTATATTCTAAACCCATCGAGAATTATATTTTCTTATAATTATAATGTGAATCTAGAAGATCATTGTCTTTTAGAAGAATGTATTTCAACAATTTTAGAAGCTCTATAAAACTTATGTCACTCCATCCATATTTATCCTTCAGGTTAATAAATTTTAACACCATAGACATAATTGTAAAAACCATACAACCCAGAGATAGTGGTTTTTTAGCATCCCTATATTGACACGCAACAGTCAGTTCTATCTGAATTTGTTCTGCTACAAAATCACCCAAAATATATTCAAATCTTTCAGAGTTACCATATTTTATATCATCTTCATCATTATTATATCTGAAATTATATCAATTTTTACCATTCCAAAGCCAAGGGCTGTAAATTGGATTAAAACCATGAAAAATTAGATGATATTTGAATGATAAACTTTTCAAATTCTTCATATTAAAACATTCCAGGCATGGACAGAAAAAAAATGTCAGTTCTTAGATGATTTCATTTAGAAAATTCTAAAAATGAATCAATACCTTCCCAATATTCATTACACATTCGATGTGTCGTAATCCATCTTCGACTCATTATTACCTATAACAAATATCAAAATTATACATCTTGTTATGATACGACAAATATATATTTGTATAAAAAATATCATAATTTGAATGTAAAAAATATTGAAATATAAAATAAATATATGTGTATTTGAAAAATATATACATGAAAATGATTTTAAAAAGAAAATATAGTTAGATATAATAGTTTTAAATTCCTCTTGGATCCTTTCTTCTTAAGGTACACAGAGAATACTTCCTGGTGCAACTGAATACCAAATTCACCCTTCCGTAAAAAAGAATTTTTTAGTATAAATATTAAAATATGTATACATTCATTACTAAAAATTACACATATCAAAATTATTTGAAAACATTGGGATATCCCCTAAATCCATTGGGATAGAATACCCCAATAGTTTCACACACTATTGGCATAATGGTCATATCAATAGCCTTATACCAGAGATTCTACAGGAACTGTTGGTATAGGCTACCTGAAGATAAAATTTTCCAACAGTTTCAATGAAACTATTGGGATATATATATATTTATCAAGGCGGGGTCCAAGGGGTTTGGGGGTTATCCAGGGGGTGGTGGGGGATTTTTTATGGGGTAGGGTTGCCCATGGGGGTAGGGGTGTTCAGGGTGTCCAATGGGTGGGGGCTTGTCCCCGAGGTGGGGGTGACCATGAGGGTGGGGGTGTCCGGGGGTGGGGGTGTACTACACAGGGGGTGAGGGGTCTATCCAACCCCCTACCCCATTTTCCACCACCCCCAACCCCTTGGACACCACCTAGACACCACCACCCCCTGGACACCCCCACTCCTTAAATAGCACCCCCACCCCTCTGGACACCCCCACCCCCTTAACAACCCCACTCCCTTGATACCCCCTTCCCATTGGACTATCAAATCACCCCCTAGGCACCACACCCCACCCCCTGGACACCCCCACCCCCCTAGACACCACCCGCACCCCTACCCCCTTGGACACCCCCTGGACACCCCACCCCCCTGGACAGCCCCCTCACCCTATTTGACAACAACCCTCCCCCACCCCCTATACTCCCCTACCCACTTGGAATTCCCCCACCCACCCCCCCCCCTCGGACACCACCCCATACACCATTGGAAACCCCCTAGACAACCCCACACCCCCTAGACACCCCCATCCCCCCTGGACACCCCCTCAACCCATGGACACCCCAAACCCTTAACACCCCACCCCCTTGGAATACCCCCTCAGCCCTAGAAGCCCCCATCCCCACCCCACCCCACCCCTTGGAAACCACCACCCCCTTGGAATGCCCCCCCCCCCTCATAGACCGCCACACAACCCTGTTGGACAACCCCCACCCCTAGACACCCCCTCCCCCCAAGACAGCCCCCTCACCCCGTCGACACCACCCCCATCCCCCTGGACACTCCCACCACCTTGGAAGGCTCCCTCACCCCTGGACATCACCCCTACCCCCTTGGACACCCCCACCTACTTGGACACACAACTGTCAGTTCTATCTGAATTTTTTCTACTGCAAAATCAACAATAATTTCTTAAAATTTTTCAGAGTTACCATAATTCAAATCATCATCATCATCAGAAGATCTGACATTATATCATGTTTCACCATGTCAAATTCAAGGTATGTAACTCGAATTAAAAACATGAAAAATCAGATGATATTTGATCATTCTACTCTTCAAATTCTTCATATTCAAACATTCCAGGCATGAATAGAAAAAAAATGTCACTGCTTGGATGATTTCATTTAGAAAATTCTAAAAAGGAATCTATATCTTCCTCATATTCATTAATCATTCGATGTGTCGTAATCCAACTTCGACCCATTATTAACTATAACAATTATCAAAATTATACATCTTGTTATGATACGACAAATATATATTTATATGGAAAATATCATAATTTGATTGTAAAAAATTTTGAAATATAAAACAAATCTATGCGTATTTGATAAATATATACATGAAAATCATTTAAAAAGAAAATATAGTTAGATATAAAAATTTTAAATTCCTCTTGGATCCTTTCTTCTTAAGGTACACAGATAATACCTCCTAGTGCAACTGTATACCAAATTCACCCTTCCGTAAAAAATAAATATGTAGTATAAATATTAAAATATGTTTACATTAATTACTAAAAATTACACATACCCCAATGATTTGAAACCACTGGGTTAGAATACCCCAACCGTTTCACACACTATTGGCATAATGGTCATTTCAATAGCCTTATACCAACGATTTTACAGGAACTATTGGTATAGAATACATAAAGATAAAATATGCCAACGGTTTCAATGAAACTATTGGGATATATATAAATACCAAGGGTGTTTCCAAGGGGGTAGGGGCTATCCAGGGGTGGGGGATTTCTAAGGGGTTAGGGGTTTTCCATGGGGGTAGGGTGTGTCCAGGGTGTCCAACGGGGTAAGGGTGTCCAAGTGGTGGGGGCTTGTCCACATGGTGGGGGTATCCATGGGGGTGGGGGTGTCCAAGGGTTGGGGAGTACTGTATAGGGGGTGAGGGGGCTGTAGAACCCCTTACTCCATTGGCAACCATCCCCACCCCCTTCGACACCACATGGACACCACTACCCCCTGGACACCCCACACCCCTTAAATATCACCCCCACCCCTCTGCTCACCCCCACCCCCTTGACACCCCCACCCCCTTGATACCCCCTAAACCATGGACAATCCAATCACCCCCACCTGGACACCACACCCCACCCCCTAGACACACCCACCCTCCAAGACACCATCCCGCACCCCTACCCCCTTGGACACCACCCTGTACACCCCACCCCCTGGACAACCCTTTCACCCTCCTAGAAAATACCCCCTACTGACACCACCATAGACTCCCCTACCCCTTGGAATCCCCCCCACCACGGACACCACCCCATACCACATTCCAAACCCCTAGACACCCCCACACCCCCCTGGACACCTCCACCCCCCTTGGACACCCCCTCACCCCATTGACACCCCCAACGCCTGGACACCCCCACCCCCTTAGAAAGCCCCCTCACCCCATAAAAGCACCCCCACCCCTTGGACACCATCACCCCCTTGGACTGCCCCCCCATTGACCGCCCTTCAACCACTATAGACAACCCCACCCCCTAGAAACCCCCTCCCCTAGATTGCCCCCTCAGCTCGTGGACACTACCACCATCCCCCTGGACACCCCCACCACCATTGAAGGCCCCCTCAACCCTGGACATCACCCCTACCCCCTTGGATACTCCCAACCACTTGGATAGCCCCCAAACCCCTATATAGTCCCCCCCTCGTGGACACCCGCAACCCCTTGGACACCCCATACCCCTTCGAAATCCAACTCACCACCATAGACACCACCCCAACCCCTGTACACCACCACCCCCTAGACACCACCCCCTACCTATTACCCCCTTGGACACCCCCACCCCCATGACAACCCCCTCACCCCCTTGACACCCCCACCCCATGGAAATCCCCTTTCACCTCCACCACCTTGGACACCCCCTAGACACTGCCACCCCCTTGGACACCCCCCCCCCCCCCACACCACACCTAGACATCCTCCCAACCCTCTGGACACCCTCCCAAACACCCCCACCCACCCACCTAGACACCCATACACCCTTGGACATCCCACCCCCCTAGACACCACCCCTACCCCCTTGGACATCACTCTCACCCCATGGACAACCCCCCACCCACCAACTTCGACAGCCCATACACCCTCCAAGACACCACCCACCACCCCCTTTGACACCCCCTAGACAATCCTACCCCCTGGACATCCCCTCACCCCCTAGACACCCCCACCGACTTTTATTGCAACCCCCCCCACCCCCTTGGATTCCTTTATACGCGCACCCACACTTGATAGAACACACAAAAATCATAAAATTGCATGATATCACTTACATGGATTATTTTACCAGAAAAGAATTTAACATGGTACAAATGAACACTATGAAATTTACCATGATAGCATGAATATATATAAAAAAATAACATCTAAAAAATAGTTTAGGGCATCTTGATAAATAAAAAAGGAAACTGAGTCATGTAAGTCTTACTTAAGTGTTGTGAGTCAACCTGATAGATCTAGTGATAATAAAGATGAATAATGATGATGGAAAAATGAGGCTAGAGGTAATGAATTCAAAGAATCCTTTCAAGATTTTTTTCTTGAGAGAGACGAGTCGTAGGTCGCCCGATCGAAGAAAAGGGAATGACTGAATATGGGAACGGTAAATCATTTAAAAGATTTATCACATCCGTTATTTGATAATAGAGATGATAAACTATTTTTTTTATGTTTATAATGTTAGTTATTTAATAAATGTCCTAGAAAATTATTTATAACATCGATAATTTTATAACTGATGTTATAAATGGTGCTTTATCACGTCGGTTCTTTTATAATTATCATGATAAATTGCGGAGATTTTCTTTATCACGTCGATTATAAAAAACAGACAATATAAAGTTAATCTAAGTTTTTATTACATCAGTTATAAAATAACCGATGTAAATAATTTATTCTCATCGATTTAGCACGTTGGTTTTTGTATAATCAATGTGATAAATCTATTTTTACATCTTTTCACATTAGTTATATAGAACAGACGAGAAAAACTCAGACATGTTAAAAGTTTTTTCTACTAGTGTTTTTTTAGGTTGATGTTTATTAAACATAAGTATTCATAGCCAAATACACTAAAACAATATTATGTAATAAAAATTAATAATATAACATTCCCATAAATTCTATGATCTGTTGGGTGGATATTAATTTTTTAAACATTTTTTATCTGAATCCAATAGTATTTCTTTCTTTACTATAAGTCATGTATATCTTTTCTAGGTTTTAAATATAATTATTTTCAAATTATGGAATCGAAGGAATTCAAAACATAGTTACATCATTATTTTCAAATGAAAAGTATTCATTATGAATACTAAAGATATTATTCCCAGATTTTATATGAATTTTTGTGATGAAATTTTCCTTTGGTATCCTATTAATATGATGTATTTTTCATGTTTTCAATTTATAAACCCATACCAATGAAGAATGGTAAAATATTTGTTTTATGTCACCTATCCTTTAGAAAATTTAAAATATCCAAATAATTAAATTGATTTAAATAATATTTTTCAAACCCTATATGATTTATTTTCAAAAGATAATCCATATACACTAATTATTTTAATTTTAAATGATAGATTTATAAAGGATACTAATAATGTAGATTAATGAAAATAACTCTTATTCTTAAAACATATAATATGTTAATTAATCAACCAAGTGATAATATCATTGGTGATGATGATAACCCATTTAAATCTATAATTTATTTATAGAATAAATATTACATTATTCTATTAATATATCAATTTAAACTAGTATTATAAATGATACCTTAGGTTGTCATAGATGAATAATTGGAATGAAATAATATAATAATAAATTTAAAATGAAAAAATGTAGGACTGAGTTTGAACATCTAGAAAATATTTTGGTGTTATATGATAAATGGGTCCTCTAAAATAATTTTTGATGAAAACATAATCATGGTTCATAGTAAGGATAGGGTTTATGTTAAATGATATAATAATAAAGGAGATATAAACATTAGAAAATTATCTAGTATCAAAGCCTGAATATATATAAATTCAATTATCATTCTCTACTCACAATAATTTATTTATATTTCAATGTGATATAAAGAGAGACTTATTTACTTTTCATATTAAATAAGATGTCTATGTTGATCAACAGCATTGTTTTAAGGAGTCTAATTTTCTAGAAGATGTTTATAAACATGACGTGGAACATTAGGGACTTATAGAATACTTTTTATCCTAATATAATAAATTATCCAAATTTTTTATTATAATTTTTTTAAGCATAAAGAAATTGAAAATTCTTATCAAAATAATAAATAATAAAATCATAATCAAACAAATAAGTAAGGATTATATAATTTTTTGACCATCATGAAAATCCTTTGTAAATATTTTTTCAAAACTTATGCAAAGAAATTTTAAATGGGTATGGTGGGTAATCATAATTAATTTTATAGAATCCAAATAACATATAAAACATGTATAACAATATTAATATAAGGTAATTATATCATATATTTAGTTAAATAGATTGGTATTTCTAATTATTCAAATGTTAAAACTCTAGTAGGTACTCATGTAAACATGATCTCAATTAATTAAATAAACTGACATATCCAAAACATTCAAGAAGGATGATCAAGAGAATACTCTAATTGATGGAAATTCTACTAGATATTATGTACAATATTTTCAAGAGTGAGTTATTGAAATGTAATAAAAAAGAATTTCATATTAAGTAAATTAAATAGACCTTTATAATCTTAAGAGATAATTATATATTAGTCTTCGATACTCTTTTGACTATGAGATTATTTGTAATAGTTATTCATTTATATATTTTTGATTATTTAGATTGGATAAGAAAAATTATTTTGGATCGTGTCATTTATTTGGTTAATATTTAGTTTATTAATTCGTCAAGAAGAAACATTTTATATAAAATTATAATAGGAAATATAAATATATATTAATAATAAGTTATTTCAACTAAATAGTATGAATGCAGAATACACTCACCAATTTTAGAATGAGATTCAATTAAACTGTGGTTTTTTTATAACACCAGTGTCATTTCATATCTAAATATCCATCACATCATTCATGTGAAAAACACGTAGTCATATGGAACCACTTCCATTATCATTAGACACCTAAATATATTATTATTCTCAAATATATCACAACTAAAAATTATTTTACTTATATATTTACTAAACCTTCACATTTTGAATTATTTAAATATATTAAAAACTGAAATGATCAATGTTAAATTAAAATCATCACTTTTTTCTAATATTATTCCACTTACATTAGAAAACTACTAAATAATGTGGGAAGAATATTCTTTAAATAGAAATTTGAAAACACGTCATATTGGTACCTCTATTTATATCCTCTAGAACTACCATTTTTATAAAAATATTAAGATGTATATGTGTAAGAATATATATTCATGAATGAATTTGAATTTTTTAATTATTATATTACATTGGCCCCAATTTAACATTATATACATAAAATATATTCTATCATAAAATATGGGAAAAGACCTCATTATTCTATATCTTTAATTTATTTTAATGATGCATTTAGTGTTATAGTTACATTAAATTTTTAAAATTTCGGTTTTACTCTTAAATAGTTCAGATTTTACTCTAACATAAATATTATGGTTTTGATTCATTTTAGGTTACCAAATGAGAATTTATTTATTATTTCTATTCTTTAATAACGCTTCGATGTTTCTTTTTGATATCCACCTTTGGGTATTTTCTTAATAAACTATAAAAGTAGATAATATTTATGTATTTTTGAGTGAAAAGTTTTTATGGTCAGTTTTTCAATAAGAGGGAGAATGTTTCCAAATTAAATCATAGAATTCATGATTTAATATTTAATGTTGGTGTATGTTGAATATATTTTTGAATAATGAGATTTTTACTATACTATAATATTTGTTTTAATGTTTTTTTATTGATTTCTTATTATGATAATTTTGAAATTTATTGAATCATATACTTAATGGACTCTTTCAAATCCTTTCATTAGGGAATTATAATACACTGTATATTTTCTTATGATTACTCATGGTATGTTTTATAATTATGGAGATTTTATATTTGGATTAATCATATTTTGGGCAAACTAATATTGAACCTATACTTCCAAAACATATTAATTTTTTATCTAAACATTCGATCAAATTGAATAATATGTTAAATAATGTGATTTTTTTATTGGTATGGCCATGATAATGATGTAATTGAAAAATTCAAATACAATTTTTTTACACTCATTGATTATAATTAACAAAATAGGGACTCAAGGACAAGATGATGAAATAGATTATTATCAATAAAGGGTTAAAATTATTATGTTAGAGAGTTTTCACAATCTCAATAATTGAGGATATCCTAATTGTATTAGTTTTTAATGTGGTTTATGTGATTATATTGTGATTTTTTTCATTATAAAATTACATAGTTTATTATTTTAATAGATTTTATTTGCAATATTAATATAAAAAAAGGTCAAGGGATTAGAACATGCGATTTCAATACATATTAATTAAATAAGTCTTTTGGTAAATCATTCTACCCAGTATATCTAATAATCTGTAGGGTAAGATCTTAAACTTTTTATCTATATTATTTAAATAAGTTATAGGGAACTGAAATTATTACTTTCAATTTTTGATCATAGAAGTTTTAGGTTAATGATATATTTTTTCAATCATTCCTATTGAAGAGATTCTATTTTAAAATATGGAACCTTTTGATCGACATATTTGTCATCCTATCACTTTATATCAAAGGTGAAGTGTTTTATAGGTACAAAATATTAAACTGATTAATATAATTTGGTAAAGAATTTATATATTTTCATGTATAACTCTATAAAATATATTTTTCATTATGTATTATTCTTTATATTAATGTTTTTTTAAAATTTTATTTACTTAGATAGTGTTAATATACTGAACCATTTATATTCTACTTTATTATTTACTTTTTTGTTACTATCATTTGTTTGTAAATAGTATCTTCGGAAAAAAAAAACATTTTTTAAAGAGATAATATATTATATATTTTTCAAATATTCAATTTACCCCACCCAAACTCTTTAAGATTATTTATTGGGAGGTTATTGTCATCCATAATATAATTATACATCTTGTGAGGTGTAAAGAAAAATTAGTATGAGTACTCAGTGGATGAATGTCTTAAAGTTTTTATAGAAAAACTAAAACCATCCAATGATCCCTCTAGTGAGAAATATGTGAGAAATGAAAAAAAAGAGTATTCTTGGGGAAACATAAATGATATTCCCATTGATAATTGAAAAATGATTTTACATTATATAAAATGAAAAACATTAAATAGAGATGTTTGTTTCAATGAAATAGAATTATTCCCTTATGTAATCACATGATACATCACAATTCCGAGAGATTAATGAACATGGAGGGGTGTTTTCATGTAATATATTTTATATTCAGTAAATTTTAAAATATATTTTATTATTAATATTACTATAGTAAATTTTATTTCTATTAATGGGTATGTTTTGGATGTTGAGGGAATGGTTATAAAATAAAATAATTAATTTAAAAAAAACTAATTTTGAATTTAAAAATTCAATTAGGAATGTTTTTTGAGTAATAATTCCACAAAAGAGATTTAAATTATAACATGAAACAAGGAAATTATCTAATAATTATTTAAAAAATTATCTTGGACACTCAATGTTATTATAAGTATTTTATTTATAGAAACAAGAAATGGGTTAATGTGATTATTTCATATATAAAGAAGAAAAAACCAACTGTATATCAGATTGGGGGTGCTGAAAATATAAAATATATTGTGGAGTGGAATTAGAAGAGTTTTATGGATAATCAATCTGGATAAATAAAATGTAAAAGAGTATAGTTATAATATTTATAATGTTGAAAGAATACTATATATTTTAAATCTAAAGTATCATTAATGATTATATATTGATTAATAATATTTCCAACCAATGATTTTTCACTTTGAAGGAATATTTTGATACTATGGATTATATATATACCAATATTATATGGGTTATTATACTACATCACTCTCTAAATAAAATAGAGTATATTATTTGAGGGGGATTCAATTTAAAGTTCCAATATATTATCTAATACAATATATACAATATAAGGTATACATGAATAATTTTTTTGATCCCTTTAGGGAAACCATCTAGAGGTGAGATCAATCCAAAAAAACCTCTAACAAGTATTCTTCCAAAGAAAGTTAAGATGAATGATCATTTCAAATCTATTATAATGGATTGTGATCATGAAAAAGAATGAATAATTGAATTTGATTTAAATTGATCATAAGGTTGAATTCCTTGGATACCTCACACGGAATTATTATCACAAATGATAATAAACAAAAAAAATTAGGGTATCTAAAGGTATGAATAAGAGGATTTACATTTCGTTAAAGATAGATTACATAATTTCAATGGAGTTTTATGTGAAAACAATTACAATAAATTTGAATCTTGTTACCTTATATTTTCTTATCGGTTATGCTACAATCTCTTTGGTGCTTCTTAACATTGTTATAATGGGAAAGTGGAAATATTATATAAGAATTTATTTTCATATTGTGATTGAAGTTTAATTAAATTATCATAAAGGTATAAAAATTTAATTGAAACTTATTATATATTACAAATTATTAAAATTCGTGTTTCTTGAGAATTAAAAAGGATAATGAACTTCTTGAATCAAAGATGTATCCATTTTGGTCAAAAACATTGGCTAATATTATTAAATATGAATCAATAATTAATTTACTAGTGTTGAATCATGAAAAATTAAGCAAATATGAAACATCACATAGATGAATATAGAGATTAACTATAACAAGGTGGTGGAGCTAAAAAATATAAAACTCATGAGTTGGTATATGTTTTAATATGTTGTATGGTAAGATGGAAGTCAACTATTGAAGAGAATTATGTCATTACATATATTTATGATTTTACTAACATGTATTATATATCATTTATTTCAATTAAAAACGTTATTTTGAGATGTTTAAAAGATTCTTAAGGTGTGTAGAAAACCAAACATGATTTGATATAAAAATATTTTTGTTTGATAAAGAAAAAAAATAAAATAATAGATAATTTGAGCCATATTTTGATGGTAATAAATTTGGTAATCAATATATTGATCCATACAAACCCCATAAAAATGGAGTAGTTGAGTAAAATAAATAATGTTTGGGGGATTTAGGAATTAATATTTTTCTAGTGCATTGTTACTGGATGTACTTTTTGATACAATATAAAATATATTATTCATAAAACTTTTATTAGTGTTTATATAAAAACATAAGTGAATAATCCTTATGATATGCAATTAGGAAAGAAGTTTTACATGAAAAGTTTAATGTTTTTCAGATACCTTATTAAATATTTCACCAATATTAAATGGGCTTTGAATCAGTGGTGTGCCTCTTTTAATATTTATTAAACTTGAAATAAATAATAATAATAAATTAGGATTTTATCCTCTCAAATGTTTAACGTATCCATACCTATATAATTTATAAATTAAAATAAATGGAATGTAAAATTATTACAATGTTCGGCCCAAATGTGGTTTCCTACATTCTATTGTGTCGAGTTTCTATCCATGTACACATATTTTCAAATAGAATTATATAATCAAGAACAAGATGGCATATTAGGTATCCCCATGAATCCTTGATTTCTTTAGAATACCAATATAATTTTATACTAACAATAATCAGTTATAGTATGATCAAACTAAAATTATACATAATATTTTCGATTCAATGTTTCACAAAAAATTGATGAATATATTCCTATCAGGAATTCAAAATAAAGGGAAAAAGATATTTTCACATATTTAAGAACATCGACCTCAAAAATGAACTGTGGTAAATGGATTGGTTAGCCTTGATCGCCTCTTATAGAAACACATATATTTTCTTCTCAGACTTCTTATCAATATATGATAATTGAATTTTCATGATCCTCTATGTTTTATACTGATCATAGAGCATAGAATTTAGGCCTTTTTAAATCATTTTATCACCACCATAGCCATTTTATCTCACCACTTCTCCATATATTCAATCAAACTCAAATTATATAGGGTTGATATAATTTTGAAATCAATTATAGATCATTATTCAAGATAAATTCCTTATCTAAATTATAGAATAAGATTCATGGAATTTTTAATCATGTTCTATTAATGTGGGAATATTATTATAATTAGCAAATATTTTTTCTACTCCTTCAATCACTATCAATTGTGAAATTCTTGAATTACACTTCTCTTTAGTTCTTCTCATTTTGAAAGATAAATAATATACACTTGAGATAAAATACATTATTGATGATTACCCGTAAGAATAATTTATATGGAAATATATTTATGAATTTCAAAATTACTATATATTGATATATTCTCTCCTATACTAAATAATTCTCAGTTAACATCCACTTTAACCAAAATGATTTCATGAATAAATTCATTGAGGTACACCATCGTATGAATAAGTCACCATATTAATAATTCTCACTATTGATATCTTATCTTATAACAATGTATGATTTTATCTTATTAATGAATTAAATAATATCACAAAATTGTCATACTTATATTCCGAAATAAAATTTAGAGATTATCCTTCAATAGATTTCGGTGTAGATGATTATCAATTATTGAGATTCTCCCACCATATGACCTTTTTCTTCTATTATATAGATTAAAATATATTCAAAAAACATAAATAAAAATCTTAATTGGGATGTTTTAATCATTTATTATCATCTTGGAAATAAAATAATTAATTTATTACAAAAAATAAAGAATATTTTGAAAAACAAATTGTGAAGTGTTCAACATGTTGAAGTGGCCACCTCCGTAGAGATATGTGTAACATCTCTAGAAAGATAAATTCTAAGAATATATGACGTTAAATATAATATAGTTATTAAACCATATAATGTAATGTATATTAACACTATGGAGACCTAACATAGGGTTCAATACATTTCTATATATAGCTTCTCATCAACCATACCAAGATTTAATATATCGTATGACTTTAAGAGGAATCTCTACCAAGACCATCTTAATGTACATTAAACTTTTGAAAATCATCAATCAAACAAAGATAGACTCAAATAAATAATAACCCTATGTAGACTAGTAACCTTAATAAATTTTAATCATACAAATATTAGTAAACCATATGAATTTTCTATGTTCTAAATGAAAATGCATTGAGTATAGGACATAGTCCTATTTTTTGACTTCTACATGGAATTCCATATTAACTTCAAATCAGCACTGAACATTAAAATAACAACATATAACCTATCAACATATCTTGAAATCATTATAAATAGTTTGAAAAGAATCTCATTAACCTCTAATGATTCTCAAGCATAGTTTAGAATAACTAAAATTACTCAATAACTTTATAAGGAACTTTTGTCTCCCTCAATAATTTTTTTTGTCAATAAATCTAAAATATTTTTAAATACCACTTATCTATTTAAAAATAATAATTACTCATTATAAACATAAAATCATATACATTCTCATTTTATAAGGTACAAGATATGAAACTACAAGATAATATATTGTTTTTGATTGAATTTACACTTTTAGTGATAAGAAATTGTGGATAATTGATAAAAATAATATCCCACTCAATTCAAAAATCAATTTTTTATATCTTGCCACAAAATATAGAAATATTCACAATTTAAAATTAAAAAATATAATAGATATACAAATTCAACTCCACCTCTAACAAAAAAGACACTCACCTTTATAAAGTGAAGTGTTTCTTAATCCGTAAGAATTGTGATATATCTCCGCTTTAAAAAATATTTTTATAACAATTATAAGGTTTTTAATACACAATAAAAATCCATGGAGGTGGGGGTTATTTTTAACATAATTATGTTTGTTAATAGGTATAAACATGGATTTTCAGCATTACTTCCTCCTGCCTACATCAGGGAATTTCCTTTGAAAAAATAAATGTAATTTGAGATTTGGTGAGAACATACTAATGTATCACTTTTGTATTTAAAATATTCAAATTTTTTACATTGATCCTAAGTATTTCATTATATTTATGGAGAGATCAATATCTCTATGATTTTTATAAGAAATTGTTCTGTGTCTTCTAAACATTAAATTTGAAATCTTCCAACATCACTTGTATCCATAATATATATTTTCATTCATGTATAGATGTAATAAAATATTCATTAGATTTAATGAAAAATATAATATTATAATTCATTCTATTCAAATATACAAAATTGTCAACAGGAATGAATTATCCATCATATGTAGATTTCTAATTTGTGAAATATCCTACTTAACAAGTATCTTTGTTTTATTATAGTTTTAAATGAGATATGTTTCTATGTAGTAGGAAAAAATTGAGAGTTTAATTATTTTACAACAGTATTTTTTTAGTTGTTATCATAAGAGACTCATTAGAATTACTCTGAATTATTTTGAATAGTGTAATAATAAAGATATTGTATAACCTTCAAACAGTTAGATGTAGAATGAATATAATATTTATTCTAAAATATTCCTAATTTAGACGATTTCATAGTGTATCTTGGTTCATCATTGTACCAAATACAATAGGGTTTTCATAATTATTTTCATTCTTCGTTACCAAATTTTTTCGAAAAAATCATTTTCATATTTTTCTAGGGATGAGAAAATTAATTATGTCAATTGTATTATATATAATCCCATAAAATAAATCATCTCATATTAACATTTACATCTCAAAATTATATTTAATTTTATTTATAAATTAATCAATGTGATATTTACTTCAACTATAAAATATTAGGTCATCATTATATACATTTTTAATTATTGTTAATGAGAAAATATATTTCAAAAATAGGTTTCTGTTAACCTTTTCATTTGAAACATTCAGATCTCTAAAATAATCATCATGTTTATAATTCCAGGATCATGGGGAAAATATTAAGATATAAAATGATTTATTTAAATTTCACATCATTCTTCTATATTTATATAATTTGAAACAGTAATGTTTTTATGAAAACATGTTCTTTAGATTATCCATTTAAGAATTTAAATTTCTCAAACATTTGTTAAACCATGTAATGGATTTTGGTTTCCATTGGAAATAACATTTTGATTGATTCAATTTGATCCACTAATGAAAATGTTTCTTTGAATTCAATCCCTTCCTTTTTTTAGTAACCTTTATATAATATCATTGCGTTTTTTCATGATACATAAGTTTACTCATTCAATTTATTAACAATTACTCACATTGTGGTAATTAGTTTTTTATTTTATTGATATCAAGTTGTCTCCCAAGTATATTTCTTATAAATATTATTATGTTTTTAATTAGTGTAATTTAACAATTCATTATTCTCACTAACAATAATAAAAATTATTATTTAATTTGATAAATAATAGATGTTTGGTTTCTATTCTTAGCCTTCATCTTATTTGGACTATTTCCTCTTGATTGGTATAAATAGTTTTATAATCAATGTGATTTTTCAGTATCAAATTCCAAAAACTCTTATTTCTAGCTGTGTTATATATATCACTTGTTTCAGCTAAAATAAATTCAACAAAATTATGCATAGTTTTATTATCTCTTTCAAAAAAAATTTAGAAATTTTTTCAATACCATGTTTTATATTATCATTTTCTTCTAGAACAATAACTTTTATTTTCAAAAATGTTCATTTAAATTTACATTATAGTATTAAATAAAATTTTAAAACCTTTTATATAAACAATTATATCTATTTCCATAAGATATGTTTCTAATGAGGATTCATTGTTTAGCCTTTAATTAAAACAGTCCTAACATAGGGTTTTTGATCATCATGAAATAAGGGATTCTAAAGAAATCAAATCACTTTATAGTTGTATTCCTTATTATCAAAATCTCATATAGTGTTTTGTGAGTCCTATATCCAAATAAACACCTATTATGTTTTTGTAAAGTGGTAAAAATAACATCTATCTATAAAATTTTAAAGAGTTTTTTCTTCCCTCACATTGTTCTCTACATATCAATAATAAATATATTTTTACTATTAGATGCCTATTATATAAGGTAGTGTAGGGTTTACTAGACTATTTTTTTCCACATGTTTTGAATGATACATTTCCAATGAATTTATAGTTTACTCTCTTTGATTATCTTTTCTTATCTTTATGATGTAAACTCTCAACTCCTTTACAATTTTTTATCTAATGATTTTGAACATGTAAACTACTTAAAACATATATTTCATGAAAATAACTATTATAGTTTCAGTTAAATTATGAATCGATGTAATTAATAATAAATATCTTCTAGATGAATGGTGTCACATAAGACCAAAAAATATGAATAATTTAGTTCTATTGTTATATTTAATTGAATACCAAAACAATTATGTGTTTCTTAGCATGCCTTCAACATTTATATAGTTTAAAAAACAACCTATATTCCCCATTTCTGTTTGTGAAGGTGTATAATAGCTTCATTCCATGATATTTTACTCAATTTTAATTTTTTTACAAGAATAAGACTCTTGTTCCATATATTATTCTCATCTTTTAACTCATATAGACTGAATGGGTTGTACCACCAATCTGAACCAAATATCATCTTTTTATTTATCCTATTGAGAGAATCCATTAATATTAATAATTTATTATTTTTAATGGGTATTAATAAAATAAAACCACATTCACATCCTTAACAAATAGGTCACACAAAGAATTTTGTTTTTCAATTCTTCAATAGAAATAACATTTTTACACTAAACCCTTTTTCTTTAATTTCAAAAGAACCAATATCGCTATGCCTCATAGAACCATCATTTTAAAATTTCACAACCCGTCATTATATTTTTATTTGTTTTAAAAAAATATCACAAAACATGTTTTAGGAGAGAAAATCCTTATGAATATATTAAAATATTTTCATTTATTCTTTTAATGTTACTTCAATTATAAGTGATGTTGTTCCGTGTTTTGGATTTAAATTTCACTTCACCTTTTTATTATAATAAATTTGAATTAGAATTATTACCATTAATTCCTCTAAAAAATTATTTCTTTGATAAAATCTTCCAAATATTTCATCCAAGCACAAAAATCTATGTTTGGTGGATAGACTTGATGAATTTCTACTCATAACATTCTTTATTAGTGGATATATTATCATCTTCTCAAAAATTCTCCAAGATGATTCAATCCTAATTCTAGGTAATGAAATATTATAATATAATAGATATTATTTATTCTCAAAAAATCTATATAACAAAACAACACCAACATTATCGAGGTTTACCATAAGAATATATATTTTTCCAGAATTTAGTTCCTACTGGGCAACCATGTGGTGTGCTCACATTTAACTTGGGTGGGGTTTTTTTTATATATTTCATTTTTTTCATTGGATATGGAAAATGGATTATAATAATATTTAGTGGCTCAGAAATGACTATATTTTTATTTTTAACATGAATTTTTATTCAGAATATAATTATATGGAGATATAAGTGGATATGATTTTATCTTGTCCTTTAAACTCACTAACTGTACAGATTTTTATGTCCAATACATTACTTATACAATAATATTATTATATACCTAAACACATACACTTATTTTTATAATTAATGATATTTATATTGGGTATTTGTAATATATTTCTATTTTAATTAAATATATTTTAACATTATTCCTTTCTTAAAACATTTCAACATTATGTCTTTTATTTGATATATGTTCTTAAATTAATTATTGAAAATATCATCACTAGATTCATTTTTTCTACCATATTTATTCCTTTAAAATATGATTTATTTCTTAATATTACAATTTTAATCAACTCATGCTTATAAACATTATTTTTGCACGCTCTTCATATATGTAAGGTCACCTTATTTTCCCATAATACTTGAAAAATATACATTTTTGTCTACATGTACCAGGAAATTTGATATTTTATATTATGTTTTATACTCTGTTTGTTTATTAGATGAAAGTTAATATTTAATTTCTTTAATAATTTGTGTTACCCTATTTATTAATGGATGTATATTTTCACCATCACTAGATTTATTAAAATATTTTTCGTTTTTACCTGAAGACATCATTTTATGTGTGTCACATTGTTCATCTACCGAATATTTGAAGATCTATTAGTAAAGAATGTTTATTGTAAAGTGTCTAATATAACCACATCTGAATTTGTTGGGTGTAATCATGCCTTTTTTATTTTCCCTTTCCTTTTCATAATTTCTCAAATATAATAGATGAGATTCCCTTATAATCATTATCCATTAATTCTTTCAATAGAGTTTCTAACATTCACTTCGTGAATGTTTTATATTAATCATGGATTTAAAATCCGTAAATACTTTATATTTATTCATTAATTATGGTATCTTTATCATTTCATAAGCAATGTAGATTTTATGCAATTAATCAAGTGTGATAAATTATTCCTCCATAAGGGTAAATATTTTTTGAAAAACACTATCAAGAATGTTCAATATAAAATTACTCACATCTATATAATCCCCAAGATTATCAAATATACTCTGATATTTGTAACTATTTGTTTCAACAATGTAAAATTATCTTCTCTTATTTATTTTTCTCTCATTTTAATTTCTCCATAACTTCTTCTCTAGACTTTTAGTTTTTAATATTTAAATTTTAATTATATTTATAAATAATTTCCAAATTCTGTAAAATATACATGGGTGTTTTATGTCCCATAAAATTAGTATATTAATTTTTTTTAAATTATATAAGATAATATTTCTTCATTTTCCATAAATTTAGTGATTCTTATTTTATACAAAGGAAATTTGATAACTTCTTTCAATATGTGGGAATTACAAAATTTTAGAATAAATTACTATAAGTATAGAAATTGGATATATTCATGGTCTATAATCATAACTATATACAAAATACCCCTTGAAATTTCTTATTTCCAAGGGCATTGCCACAATGGAACTTGGTTGCATGGAAACAGCCAATAAGGCCATAATATCTTTCCATGGCCATGGATATGGGTGTATTAATCAGGGAGTATTGTCATATATCATTGGTAAATTTTTCTAGAGGAATAGGTTACATATAGGAATATATATTTTCCGGGACACAATGACTATGGAGATAGGATATTACCAAAATAAAATTTATTTAGTTTTGAACCTGCACCAAGATATGCATTTCCACACACCGCTTCCATTCAAAAAATTAACCTGTAATGTATATATATTTATAAAAATTATATATACATAGTAAAAATATTAAAATAAGAAACCACATAGTTTTTTAGACATGGGAATTTTATTATTCTATAGTGACCTTTACCACAATGTTATGAATAACATCAAATATTAATTTATATATGTATGTGTGTTTGGAAAATAAAATCAAGTGACTATTTTCAAACCCTAAACTCATGAGAATAATTCAAAAATTAAATACACTAGACAATGACTAATATATTAAATATATTGTCTCTATGTAGTTTCCTAATTACTGAAGAGGGTGTGAATCTAGTTCACAAATTTTTCACCAACTTAAAACGTCCCTCTTAAATTTGACTCAAACATATGCCACTCTTCTCTACCATATATATAGTATAAATAAATTAAAGTAAAATATTAGTAAATAGTAGAATTATCATGATTAAGTTCCCAAATTAACCCTAGAATAATCTGAAAATTCACTATTGTATGGTTGGGTACTTTCACGTAGAATGTTCTTTTCAATGGGACATTAATAATTGATTGAAATAAACATAATCTTGTTATAATGTTTCCAAGTGCTTTAAATTAGATTTTACCTTTAAAATACCTAGCCAAAAATATTACACAACACATATTATAAGAATTTATAACATACCTTAATTACGAAATGGCATAGAAAATATATCTGGTTCGTCACATAGTTTTAATAAACAACTAATCTTTTATGATGAAAACATATAGAGAATGAAAAACAGTTCAATGTGAAGCTCTAAATGATATCTTTGACTATATTAGATGTATTAATTTATTTAAAATAGTTTTAGAAATATATTTTATATACAAATATTCAGAACAAGTATATTCTTATTAAAAAAAGTATGTGTAAGATCACATTTTTTTCAAGTTTATTCCTATTTGGGTTTTTTCATTATGCCTTATTAGTCAATTTTAGTTTTTGGATGGAGAAAATTTGTGAAGGATAATAGAATAATGTTTTAGGATTTATTTATTTTTTATTAATATATTACGGGTATAAATTTGTTAAATGGATTTATGAGAGTTTTCATTTCTTTGGATGGCTTTGGATATAGTTTGGGTTCTTTCTATATGAAACAATCCGAATTCTTTATCCATAGAAATTATACATTATTTAATTATGTTACAAAATGTGAAAATGTTTCCAAGAACAATCTTTGATCCAATTTCCTGATGTGAAATTAATATATTTCATAAAGGATTTATACATTGTCTAATGTTTAGTCATTGTTAAAAATCACCCAAAGTGAGGCACTTTTTAGTGTATCCCTCTAAAAATGAATAAAAGGTTTTCATCTGAATTACATTCCATGTAATTTTTTATTTTATTTTTAAGTGGTTTTTGGGCATGTGATTGATCTCATCCCTCAGATGAGGCTTCATGCTCTCATACTTAGGGTGGCTACCATGTGATTTTGGAGTGTCTCCCTTGATTCTAGACATCTCGATCATGAATTTGATCCCTAGAAACTTTATTCAATCATTTTGTACTTCATTATTATGGTTAATCCTTTTAGAAGAATTGGTTTATTGAAGTTGAATGTCAGGGTTTAAATTTTAACCCTATGGTTTGATAACATTCAAGTATATAAAATATTTCAATTTCTCCAACATATCATGCACCAAATAAATTAAATTAAGAACTGGATTGTTCCTTGGAATCCATTTCGATCTAATTGGCCATCGTCCTAAATTTTGGCTACCATTTAGGTTAGAAAACCCTTTTTTATAATGGAATTGTTTAATGTCGTTAAGTGTGTTTATCATTACATGGATTTTGGGTCATTTTCATGATATAGATTCACCTTGTATTGGATTTTATATTGAGATAAATTGGATGTTATTGGTTTTGATTGATTGATATATATACCTTTTAATTGAAACAAAAATTTATTTTTATAATTAACTCTTGACCCTTATGATGTGATATTGTGATATCCTTTAACAATATTTTTTTTTATTCCATTATTGTAATTCCGATATGGGCATTGGCCAAATTTTTTATTTGTAATGCTTATATAGGGAATTGGTCCAGTTTATATTTTTAAATATTTATATACTAGGATATTACCAAAGACATGTTAAAATGTTTATATAGAAGTTTATGCTCAGTGACACATGTTGAAATGATTATATATCGGGCCTTATCCCTTACACAAGATGAAATTATTATATAACTTACTTAGCCCTGACATATGTTCAAATAATTACATACCAGGATTGGCCCTGGTTGATTGTTGAAATACTTATGCAGCAAATTTTTAAACATATTTGGGGATTTGTGCCCTGGTTATATGGTTATAATTCCCATGATTTTGAGACAAGATTAGAGATATTATTACATGGTTCTTAGGAAAGTTATGTAATGCCATAGTTATATAATTTTCAATAGCATGGTTGTGAGAAATTCCTTGAGATATCATATCATGGTGTTGAAATTGGATGATGTGGCACTAATTTAATTATTTAGTTAATTTATACACCAGTGTTTTACATTATTACATTCACTTTTTATCTGACTGGCTATGTTTAGATATATTGGAGTCGACCTACTGAGTTATACTCAAACCTTATATGGGATTTTTTTTGGTACCCGTATAGATTTCATGGATTTTGTATTAGAAATGTTCAAGGGACCTTGTTATTGATATTTTTTCTTAGATGGGTTGAAATTTGGAGATGGACCGACATGTTGTTCATTACTTAGGACTTTTCTGTCCTTATTGTGTCCCATAGTATTCTATTTTGAATTACATCTAGAATAGAATTTAGTTTCAATCTAGTATGACATTAAATTTTTCCATTATTTTTTTAGATTATTCAGTTTGACTTTACTATTTTTTCTTTTATATTGTATAATTTCCACAATTTTTAAGCTCTTATATTAATTTATTATTATTATTATATGATTATTCTATAGTTTTATAACTCTATAACCAATTGGTATTGTCTCCCCACTATACATATCACTCCCCCACTTCATGTTGGTGGCCTCGGGCATATCTGGTGGCGTTCTTGAGATCTCATAACGAACCCATTTCGGCCACATGAGTGAGTGTCAGATTGGGGGATGTTACAAAGTGGTATCAAAGATAAATGATTTTTCTCTATTTAATTACAATTTGAGAGTGGAATAAAGGATAATATTATGTTTGGGGACTTGATAATGAGCTTGTGCATTGGAGTAGTTAACCCATGTATGGGGGAAAATATTACTGCCCATGGGAGGATTATTGTTTATATTTTTTTCTTGTTAAAGTTGATGATATTTCACCCTGATTGATTAACATGTTATCTAAGAATATTATTTCATGATAAAATTAGTTGTTGATAATAGTACTAATGGAATTGTATTCCATGGGATGAGTATACATGCACCATGATAGGCACATCGGTATATATACTAACATTCATTGTTCATGATAAGGACATGTAAATTTCATATGATATATACTTCCCTGTTAAATTTTGAAATCATATAATTTTTATATGTAATAAAATAAATGAAATAATTTAACTATTATTTCATGCTAAAATACTTTAAATCCATGTTTAGAGAGAGCATGAGTCAGTATTTATCTATTTTTTCACCTATTAATGTTAAATTTGTTATACCTAGTGTTCTAAGGACTCTGTTTGTATTGAAGATAAAATTTCTCCTCATCATTTTCAATTATAGAATCATGAGTATGGCTTTTAGCACACCCTTAACACAACTGATCTTGATTATCCTATATATTTTAAGGATAAGATAGATGTTCAACTTCACGATAGTTTCTGGAGGGTCATATAGTCATTGGAAAGATAGACTATTTGTATTGTGCCTTTAATTCCTTAGTTGATGAGGGATTTATAACATTAGTATCATCATACATTCACATGGGATGGAGGGCCCCAAGTAGCTATGTTCTAGATTGAGTTATCTCATACTATCTTTAATAATTCCGAGACACTGTCAAATAGAAGGGTGAATCTTTCTACATATATGCTTCATGGACTAGAAAAGTGTTACTGGGGCATTCTAGAGCAGTCATGTTAGTAGGAGGAGTTGTCTTATGAAGGTATTTAATATGGAGTTCATAAGAAATTTCTATCCTGAGAAATTGAGGGATTAGAATGATTGTGAGTTCATACACCAAACATAGGAGGTAATGCTAGTGCAAGTTTATGTTGAACATCTCACCATTAAAAAGAGTGTTTCACCATATTTGGTAGCTGATGAGATCTCTCAAGAGGGAAATTTTTATCATGTAATTCACTATGATATCAGTATATAGGTGAACAAGTTCCTCTTGATCAGTTCTTTAGAATTGATGAATCATAAACTCATAGAGAAAAGGAATCAAAGAGACGAACTAAGAAATGGACATGCTAATTAATGAAAGGAAAATATTAATTATTCTTCTTGGGGGAAAAATCATCAATATGAGAGTTTTCTCAAGGTAAACAGAAGTCAGAGTATCTAGGCTAGTGGGTAGTTGTATCCTGATCGTGTACTATTATAGAGCTATTAGTGTGGAAAGATGGGCCATAAACAGCATTAGTTTCCATACCCCACTTTAAAGTTTTGTTCTTTCTATATATTGGGCCACCAATATATGTTTTATATAAGAATGCAGTAGAAGAGAAATGGTAGGTGAATTGTACATGTATTTAATTCTTTGGAATAACGGATCTACTCTTCCATATGTAGGTATTTGGAGTTAAAAAATACCGTTTTCTTGAGGTATGGGACATGGTTCCCAATTGCAGAAATATAAATACTAAGAAGAGGGAATAGCTCGAGGGAGTCAGGCTAGATCCCATGGTAGAGGTGTTGGTTAGTTGTACATTATGGAAACTAATTTATCTAGTGTAGATGTAGGAGTGACTAATATAAAAAGTATTATTTTATGCCATCTACCATTTCTTATTTTTTTTATATAGGACCATCATATTCTTTTTTATCCACTATTTTTGTAAATGGGTTGGGATTCGATGTTCACATCTTGGATGGTGTTTTGACCATCGACAAACCATTTGGAGGGTGGGTAGATATTTTAAAACATTACAAGGTGTGTTCTATAGATATTAGTGGTTACCATTTTTTGTGGGAATCTTTAATCCTCGAAATGATAGCATTTGATTTGATTCATGGTATGCATTGGTCAGTTCTCTACCAGGGTCATATCGATTGTAATAAAAGGATAGTTACCTTTATATCCTATGATGAAGCTATCAATTCTAAACAAGGTGAGTGGTATCATTAGGATTTTTATACATGATCTATTCAGTGTAGATTGGAGTGTCTCATGGTTCAAATAGCATATCAATATCTAACTAATGATGGAATGTAGAAAAATTATTTTCCTCTAGTAGTATACTTTTTTAGGATATATTTAATAATGATAACTTTTTCTTACCAACCAAGTGAATGATTGAGATTACAATAGAGTTGCTGTCGAGGGTAGAACCAGATTCTATCCTACCTTATTGAATGTCACCAAATGTGCTTTAGAAGTTGAATGTTTAGATGGAAGATCTAGAAATAAATTTTTTCATATGGCCTAATATATCTCCATGGGGTTCTCTAGTTATCTTTTCCATGAATCTTGATGGGACTTTTTCCCCATGTGAGGATTATCTCAGATTGAACAAGAAGATGATCAAGAACTGATATGATCTTCTATGCATCAACGTTCTCTTCGATCAGTTGAGAGATTCAAATATCATCTCTTAGATCAATTTGTGATAAATATACTATTTGTTGAGAGTGAGACCATAAGACCTACTTGTAACTAATTGTAACGCCCCGACCCTAGTTACCCAGAGTCGATGTATTATTGCGTAACATTGGCATTATAACAAAAGATCAAGTCTTGAATGACCGATTAGTTTAGTAGCCTTAGAAACACTAGATACATTCATAAATGTTACATTACATCATAAAATGAAAAACTAAAATAACAAAGTCTCCATTGTCCACACTCATATCCTCTTCTGACTATCCCTGCAGGTCATTCATAAATTACTTCTTCACATCCTGGAAAATATTAAAACATTGAAAGGGGTGAGCTCAGATGGTCTGTAAGGGTAACAATATTTCGGAAGCTTTCATAAATAAACATTAACATTTAAGGAAATGTATAACTAAAACAAAAGCCTTTTTAAACATTAACTTCAGCATAATATGGCAAAAACAATTTAAATAATGGCATTTACTTACTCACATGGATATTCTACTAGTCGAATAATCACATGCAATATCAATAACCACTTTCATAATGATGGAATGCATAATGCTAGACCATCATAACCACGTATCGAAGGCCTCATGCCAAGACCACAAATAATATTTTGTCAAGGCCTCTTTCCAAGACACTAGTTTGTCTCATGAGACCTACCGATGCATCGAGGAGATGTAGCGGGCTCCACCCATCACTTATTATGTCCAATGCATTCCTCATATGAATAGGTTTAAACATATCACAAACCATAACGTAATCATATCACATAAAACATGCATAAAGGAAACATAAAATTTCCACATTTTAATCACAAGATATCAATACAACACATTGATATAATAAAAACACTTTCAAAACCATTTTCAATACCAAAATAAAAGAAAGCTAAAACATTGTATTTATTTTTCATTAAATAAAGTTAGGGCTTGTAGAGGAACTCAAAACTCAAATAATGGTCACGGCGGTGGAGAAGTCGTTGTCGCCGCATATGTACGGCAAGAAAAACATTCCCTTTATGTCTTTTATTAAAACTCTTTGTATAAAAAATATTCCTTTAGAATAAACGTAAAAGTCAAAGGGGTTTATACACCGTATAAAAGAATGTTGTGTATAAAACAAAATATGCCTCAATGAAAGGAAATTGAGACGAAGAACCTTACAAAGATCATTTTTTTAAATAAAGTAGATCTATTATGTGTATTCTCTATAATTACACATAAATAAACTACAACTACAAGATAGGACATAATAATATCATGACATAATTTTGAAAGTAGGAGATTAACCTAAAGAATTGAAATTGGGTTAAGAAGTTCCCTTACAAAGATCATTTTTTTAATAAAATACTTCTATTATGTGTATTCACTATAAGTACACATAAAGAAAGTACAAATACAGGATAGGACATAATAATATCATTAAATAATTTGAAAGTATGAGATTAACCCAACGAATGGAAATTGGGTTAATAAATTCCCTTACCTCGTGTCCAAATTCACTCGACTGTTCTTTGATCTCCTTAATAATAAACTAGAGTTAACATCTACATTCATAAGAACCTTTTTCATGTTCATTATTCCTTTTATATCACATAGTACCACGTCATTAACATTATGTAATTATTTATATTTGTAACGGTCATTTTGTCGATCTTAGGTACTTGAGTCAAAAATAAACTTCTTATAATTACACTTTGTTCATGTGGTAAAATATCCATTATATCCATAATTATATTCATGATTTATATATCATATACGTCATATATATCCAGTATATACATTCATTTATAATATTACATAACATTTAGAGGTAAGAAATGAAATGCACCGTTCATGGAGACGGTAAGCCGAGCGTACACATTAACACTATTTTCATTTCTATTTCATATTTAATGGAATGAAGTTATAATTATATAAAGGTATAATATAATTCTAGTATAATATAATGTATAATAACATTTACTCCATCCTTTATAAATCCCACATATGGCATTAATGTTTCAAATCACATTGAGGGGGCGGTAGTCCGCACTTCCTAAAATGCAATTATTGCGTTTACCCATAATGGAAATCCTAAATTATGCCATTAATGAGAAATAAAGAAGAATAAGGAAAAAATAAACATAATATATATAGAATATATGAAAATAGTGTCATCAAAATGGCCACCATTAGAGGTGTTAAAATAATATTGAACAATCATTGTTTTGTGAGGTAGTATTTCGCCACCCATAGAAACAGTATGTTCTTTAACCATTAGACGTAGGTGTGTGTAAGTGTAAACCAAATAATTATCATAAAAACATACTAGTATATTTTAGATACTGTTTTTGTTACAAAATAAAGGAATAAAAAGAGTTAACGTGTTGGAGAATCAAAATAAAACAAAACAACATTAGAGAAGACATTACCTTAAAATCGGGTAACTCTTTTAGATTTGAGCCAAAGGCTTCCTTGGGAAGACTTCTGCTCAAAGTGAGGCTTCTAGGAGTAAGGGAGGGAAGTTTAGAGAGTATTTGGGCAGAGTTTGGTCGAGCCAAAAGGCATTGAAGATGTGATTAAGGTGGTAGTGGTGGGGGCCTTTTGTAAGAGAAGAGAAGGGGCAGTCTTGGAAAGATTGAAATGTTACTTTATTATGAAATGGTTTTTCGGATTCTAAAGGTCCAAAACTAATATATTTCAAGTATAAGGTGAGAATGGTTCGAAATATACTCATCCAATAGGGTTTTTACAAGTTTATGCCTTGTATTGTACATTACCTTTTCATTTTATTTAAATCCTTAATTAATGAGGTAATCACTGCATCATCATGGTGTCATAAATAATTTTATTTATTTAATGTCTAAAAATTATAAAAAAAATATCATGATATATTAAATAGTTTTATCTTTATAATGAATATTTATTGTCCAAAATATGAATTGTATAACCCCATTTAAAATTGTTTTAGTAAAACAACTCATGTTTGTGACATTTTTTATTTTAACATTAAATAAAAAGTTTTTATTGTCATTTTCCTACCAAAGTGGTTCCATGGGGTCCCCAAGTTGACCCATGGAATTTCTTGGACGTCCATGTCTCATCCAATAGGGGTAGGACAAGTTTAAAGGTATTTTCATATCTTTATAATATTATTTTTACCTTAAATATCAATAATTACCTTTAATCGTGATTAATTAAACTTAAAAGTTACTATTCACCAAACAATTATTTTAAGACCATTGAACCACATTTTACTTCCTAATGTCAACCATGTATGTTGGATTTTTGAAAATCAAATCACAAACGTGGTAATGTTTCATTTAAATGAAAAATCAGTTTTTTAACTACCACTTAGTGGTTTTACTATTCATCAAAAATTGAAGTTCTTTAGAACAATGCCAAAATATCACCCTAAGCTATAATTGATATTATGAACACCAAAATGAAGTCCATTTTGAAATATAAAATTTCTTTAATATTAAAAAGTGGGTATTACTATTCATAATAGCTACTTTGATTAGTCACGGTATATTAGAACTCGAACTTGCGTACAATGCAAGCTATTTCATTATTGAAAGAGAGGCATATCGTGGAAGTTTGGGGTGTTACATTCTCCCCTCCTTCAATAAATTGCATCCTCACAATTTGAAATTTTTCTTTGAAAATAAAATGTTGAAAATAGAAAATACCTTTGTGGAAAACCCACATCAAAAATAAGGTTAATAAAAATATAACATTAAATTAATGAAAGAGAAGTACAAAGGTCACCCGAGATAGCCCATACTAGGATTCTATGAAAATATGGATATAGAAGAAAAACAAACCAGCATGGTCTGATGGAGAGTTGTAGAAAATTGGATTAGGAGAAAGTTAACAATAACAAAATCACAAACTTGTGATTGGTTAAACGATCATTGATTCCCCAGTTGGTAAAGTTAACCGGCGCCATCTTTGTTTTAAGATACCTTTAATAAAGTTGAGGAATTTATTTAAGAGATTTACTATGAATGTAAGGAAATATACTTAATTTTCGTGTAGACTTTCATTCTTTAATAAATTTTTACCACAAACCCATCTTTCACTCCAAATGGTAACAGAACTCAAAAATATTCTATTTATCCTAGTTCTAAATGTTACCACATACCATTTAGATTAGGAAAACTATATTTTAATAACTAGGGACTTCATGTAGGATAGTGGTAGGTAATAAAGGCATGTCGCACTATGGTTGTGGGTTCGATTCCGGCTACTTTGTCCAATGCGACGGGTTATGCCCCACCCTGCAGGTTGTCCTTTTCCTAAAACTATAGTATTATAATATTCCAAAAATAATCTTCAAAAATGTTTTAACCTTAAACAATACTATCCAAAGATAAACTTAATCCATTCCAACCTTTATAGTTATCCAAAATACATATATCCAGACTTTCTCTAAAAGGTCTCTAAATTCCAAAATCATTCGTAATATCAAATTCCCCAAACAAATTATAGTTTCTATTTTTTTCACATACTAAAAATATGATTACCTTCATCATATGAAAACCTTACTGAAATAATAAGTACTACAACACAATCCTTATATAAATCAAATTATTCTTATAACCAGAATATAATCCTTGAGTCCAAAAGCACCAATATATTAATTATTCCTCTTCAACTGTAGTAATAGCATAAGATTGGCCTTGATCCCTTGGCCTTTTCTGAGGTATGTTTCCATGAATCTTAGGAAATTCATTTGCATAATGCCACATTTCACTAAAATTGTAGCATTCAACATTGATAGCCTCTTTCTTTCCCTTGCAATCACGAGCCTGGTGACCTTTTTCTCCACATTTATAAAAAACTCCCATTCTTTTAGGCAGGTACCGGGGTGATTCTTCCCAAAATTATCACATAATAGAAAATCCTTCTTTCCATTTTTCCCTTTATCTGTCTCTTGTTCCACCATTTTCTTCTTCTCTTGCATTACTTTGTTGTCATAAGACTTAGAAAATTCCTTTTCTGTCTTGATAGCACAAGAGACAATATCTTCGTACGATGAGAAGGATTGTAATACTAAATCCCGACAAAGAAACAGTTTTAAACCATCAAAGAAATGAACAATCTTACTTCTTGGGTTACATATATAATCTGCAGCCTGCCTCGCTAATCATGTAATGTTATCCTGATACATTGTGACATTCTCATCCTCCTTTTGTCTCAGACTCAAAAATTGCCTTTCCATATCTGCTCTATAGTCACGAGGAATGTACTTTTCTAAGAAAATCTATTTGAACTCCCTCCATTCCATATTCTATACTTCATCATCTTCCATTATATTTTGAATTAATGACCACCATTGATCAGCATCTCCAGTGAGGCGGTAAACTGCCATGATAACCTTTTCCCTTTCACTACTCCCCAAGGCATCAAATATTTTTTCTAAGGAGTTTATCCATTGCTCAACTACTAATGGATTTGTACCCCCATTAAATTTTGGTGGTTGTTGCCTCATGAAACGATCTAACATTGATCCTCCACATTGCGGATCAGGGTGCTCTATATGATTAAGGTTATTATTCATAACCAGAGTAAGTTGTCCCAGTATGATAACAAGTTGATCAGAACCAATTGTATCTCCATATCCACAATAATTATCTTGAGCAGGAGGGAAATCCCTACACGGAGTACGTGCATTGATACAGTTTCCATTCCTTCCACTAGGCTCCATTTCTAAAAAAAGGAATAAACTAGATTATTTTATGAATCAAAATACATAATTCCATACTTGTAAAATATGTACCATAAATTGAAATATTTATGGATACAATCCATAAAAATGTTTTCATTGAGGAAGTATATACTAATAACCCTTCATAGTGGTTTTTAAAGAAAATGGGAATTATCCTAAGCATATCCCTCGGGAGTGTCGTAACCAAGAGTGCAGCAATGCCCGTTGTTGTGCACCAGTTCCCATTTGAGTCTAGCTCAAAGTGGTGCTTTCGGGTTTTACCCCAAGGTACATATGTGCCAGAGCCACCTCTTCCTGCTCGTATCCAGACAGGGATGTATTGCTCGGAAAACTCACAACATATCTATAATACCAAAATTCTAGGAAGTTCTGCTATACTAATTCTCAAAGTCTATCTTTGGGATATGTTCTCAAATCACAGTTTATCTAAAGCTAGCTTCCAAGGTTAGTACTAAAATGCCTCTGATACCAACTGTAGGGCCCCGACTACAGTTAACCAGAGTCGGTGCATTATTGTGTAACATTTTCATGATCACAAAAGATCAAGTCTCGAAAGATCGATTAGTTCAGTAGCCTTGGAAACACTAGATACATTCATAAATGTTACATTACATCATAAAGTGAAAAACTACAATAAAAAAGTCTCCATAGTCCACACTCATATCCTCTTCTGAATGTCCCAGCAGGCCATTCATAAAATACTTCTTCACATACTAGAAAATATTAAAACATTGAAAGGGTTGAGCTCAGATGCTTAGTATGGATTACATTATTACGGAAGCTTTCGTTAATAAACATTAACATTTAAGTCAACGTATAACTAAAACAAAAGGCTTTTTAAACTTTAACTTTAGCATAATATGGAAAAAATAAAATTAAATAATTCCATTTACTTACATGGATATTCTACTAGTTGAATAATCAAATGAAATATCAATAACCACTTTCATAATGATGGAATGCATAATGAAAAACTATCATAACCACGTAGCCAAGGCCTCATGCCAAGACCAAAAATATGATTTTGTCAAGGCATCGTGCCAAGACACTTGTTTGTCTCATGAGACCTACCGATGCATTGAGGAGTTGTAGCAGGCTCCACCCATCACTTATTAAGTCCAATGCATTCCTCATATGAATAGGTTTAAAATTATCATAAACCATAACATAATCGTATCACATAAAACATGCATAAAGGAAACATAACATTTCCACATTTCAATCACAAGATATCAATACAACACATTGATGTAATAAAAACACTTTCAAAACCATTTTTAATACCAAAATAAAAGAATGTTAAAACATTGTATTTATTTTTCATTAAAAAAAGTTATGGCTTGTAGAGGAAGCTAAAACTCAAATAATGGTCACGGCGGCAGAGAAGTAGTTGTCACCGTATATATACAGCAAGAAAAACATTCCCTTTTTGTCATTTAGTAAAATTATTCGTATAAAAATGATTTATTTTGAATAATAGTAAAATTCAAAAAGGTTTATACACCATATAAAAGAATGTTGTGTATAAAACAAAATATGCCTCAATGAAAGTAGATTGAGACAAAGACCCTTACAATGATCAATTTTTTTAAATAAAGTAGATCTATTATGTGTATTCACTATAAGTACACATAAATAAAGTACAAATACAAGATAGGAAAAAATAATATCATGACATAATTTTGAATGTTGGAGATTAACCTAAAGAATAGAAATTGGGTTAAGAAGATCCCTTACAAGGATCATTTTTTTAATAAAATAGATCTATTATGTGTATTAACTATAATTACACATAAATAAAGTAAAAATAAAAGATATGACATAATAATATCATGAAATAATTTGAATGTATGAGATTATCCCAACGAATGGAAATTGGGTTAAGAAATTCCCTTACCGCGTGTCCGAATTCACTCGACCATTCTTTGATCTCCTGGATAATAAACTATAGTTAATCTCTACCTTCTTAAGAACCTTTTTCAAGTTTATTATTCCTTTTATATCACATATTACCATGTCATGAACATTATGTAATTATTTATGTTTATAACTGTCATTTTGTCGATCTTAGGTACTTGAATCAAAAATAAAATTCATATATTTACACTTTGTTCATGTGGTAAAATATCCATTATATCCATAATTATATTCATGATGTATATATCATATGCATCATATATATCCAGTATATACATTTATTTATAATATTACATAACATTTAGAGGTAAGAAAATAAATGCACCGTTCATGGAGACGGTAAGCCGTGCGTACGGATGAACGCTACATTCATTTCTATTTCGTATTTAATGGAATTAAGTTATGATTATATAAATTAATAATACAATTAAAATATAATATAATTTATAATACCATTTAATCCATCGTTTTTACATCCCACATATGGCATTAATGATTCAAATCACTTTGATGGGGCGATAGTCCGCACTTCCTAAAATGAAATTATCGCATTTACCCATAATGGAAATCATAATGTATTCCATAAATGAGAAATAAATAAGCTTACAAAAAACATAAACATAATATATATAGAATATATGAAAATAGTGTCATCAAAATGGCCACCATTAGAGGTGTTAAAAGAATATTGAACAATCATCGTTTCGTGAGGCAGTATTTCGCCACCCACAGAAACAGAATGTTCTTTAGCCATTAGACGATGGTTTGTGTAAGTGTAAACCAAATACTTATAATAAAAAAATACTAGTATATTGTAGATATTGGTGTTGATACAATATTAAGTAATAAAAAGAGTTTAAGGGGTTGGAGAAGAAAAATAAAACAAAACAACATTAGAGAAGACATTACCTTAAAATCGGGTAACTCTTTTTGATTTGAGCCAAAGGCCTCCTTAGGAAGACTTCTGCCCAAAGTGAGTCTTCTAAAAGTAAGGTAGGGATGTTTAGAGAGTATTTTTCAGTGGATGGCCGAGCCAAAAGGCTTTTATGGTGTGAGTAAGGTGGTAGTGGTGGGGGCCTTTTATAAGAGAAGAGAAGGGGCACTCTTGGAATGATTGAAATGTTACTTTTTTATGAAATGATTTTTCGGATTCTAAAGGTCCCACACTTATATATTTCAAGGATAAGGTGAAAAGGGTTCGAAATATACTCATCCAATATTTTTTGTACAAGTGTACGCCTTGGATTGTACATTATCTTTTCATTTTATTTAAATCATTAATTAATGAGGTAATCGATGCATCATCATTGTGTCATAAATAATTTAATTTATTTAATGTCTAAAAATTATAGAAAAAATATCCTGATATAGGAAATCTGTTTATATTTCTAATGAATATTTATATTCAAAATTATTACTTGTACAACCCCATTTAAAAATTGTTTTAGTAAAACAACTCATGTTTGTGACATTTTTTATTTTAACATTAAATAAAAAGTTTTTATTGTCATTTTCCTACCAAATTGGTTCCATGGGGTCCCCAAGTTGACCCATGGATTGTCTTGGTCGGTCATGACTCATCCAATAGGGGTAGGACAATTTTAAAGGTATTTTCATATCTTTATAATATCATTTTTACCTTAAATTTCACTAATTAACTTTAATCGCAATTAATTAATCTTAAAAGTTACTATTCACCAAAAAATTATTTTAATCCCATTGAACCACATTTTACTTCTTAATGACAACCATGTATGTTGGATTTTTGAAAATCAAATCACAAAAGTGGTAATGTTTCATTTAAACGAAAAATCAGTTTTTTAACTTCCACTCAGTGGTTTCACTATTCATCAAAAATTGATGTTTTTCAGAACAATGCCAAAATTTCACCCTAAGATATAGTTGATATTACGAATACAAAAATGAAGTCCATATTGAAATATAAAATTTCCATAATTTTAAAAATTGGGTATTACTATTCATAACGGCTACTTTGATTAGTCGCGGTGTGTTAGAACTCGAACTTGCGTACAATGCAAGCTATTGAATTATTGGAAGGGAGGCGTATCGTGGAAGCTCGGAGTATTACACTAATTGCAGGAGCTGGTATTCCTTTTATAATTTTATATTTATGTCATTAGGTATGACCAATACACTAGCAATATTCATGGCATTTATTAGTATGATCTTTCATACTTTTATGGACTAGTTTTGGTGGTTTAGTTGATGAAATCTTATTATAAATAAATCCAAATGAATATCATACTAAATATATTGAAATTAGATTGAGTATTTTTAGATAATATCGACATTAAAATAATCTTACTAAATTCAGATTATTGATTGATAAATTTCAATTCATGGTAAATTTCAAATCAGGGGAAGGATTGCAAGTGGACCTAGTGAGAGTTGCAGTTGTGGTATCAGGTGAGCATCCCAAGAAAATATTTCATATTAGGAGCTCTCTAGGTTTGGAATGTAATTATCAGTGCTTTATCCAGGTCTTCTCCCATTTTGGAGTACCGATGTCTATGATTACCAATTAAGGGGTGAAGTTTCTTTGGCCAGATTGGTATGAGAGTGATTTTTAGGGGCTAAAAAGGAATCTAACATCAACAAATTTCCTCACTTTACCTATAATATTTTAAGCATATACCATGTTCTATAATGAATCTAGTGTTGGAATCCGAGAAGGTATAATGTTATAGGATTTATTGATTTCTTATGGCTTCAAATAGGTGAGATCACATGAGAATAATTACCCTGCTCACAATATAGATCTAGTAGGAGTGGAACATTCCAAAAGATATTGTAGGAATTATCTAGGGGATGAAAGTTTGGTGGTATACATAGACTAAAATAGTCTCAGGTACATATTTTTTAGTGTCAAATGAACCATTAACCAAGAATGTGGGTTGATTATCTCTAGTCTTTGGACATTGATTTATCTTATACATTGGGAAATGGAAACATTATTGTCGATTATTTGAGATGGAAGATGCCTACAGTGGATGTTTGGGAGTCCTACAACGAGTAGAGTGTGATTTCCATCTAGATGTTCATAAGTATCAGGTTTGAGTAGTGGTGACATCAAAATCTATTATACTCATGCTTTTGGGATGGATCAAGACAAAGACGTTAAATGGTCAGGACGGTGTAGTTGTGAAAGACAAATTATATGGTGGGGAAAACCCATCGAGATGGTCACTTGGAAGTGGATTTTATCTCATTTTTCATGTCTGAGAATGGGTTCCCATGCTTCTAGATGGATGGTACATTCTAGTTTGAATAAAATGTATCATGATCTCTATCAATTTTAATAGTGTTTATGAATGAATAAGGAGGTATCAATTTTTAACGATACAAGTTTCACATTTGAACATGTGAAAGCCAAGCATCAGAGGCCATCTGGGATTTTGTAGCCTTTTCCCACTCCTGAGTGGAAATTGGATGATATCATTATGGAATTTTTGAAGTTTTACCCAAGAAAACACGCAATAATGATGTTTTATGTGTGATTTTGGATCAACAAAAAAAGCTATCCCACTAATTTTCATTTCAGGGAGACCATTATAGTTGATGATCTGCGTATTCATTACATGAATAAATTATTTCAGTGGCATGGTTTCCAAGGAGTGTCATTTCATAAAGATATCTACGTATCACATATTGTTTCTAGAAGGGTCTTCATATGGATTTAGGATCACAGGTTCTATTGAGTATTTTCTATCATCCTCAGAAATATAGTTAATCTTAGTGGAATATTTAGGTTATAGTGTATATATTGGGAGCATGTTATCTGAATTTCAGTGGTTTTTTGGAGGAGTATATGAAACTCATGGGTTTCTCTTATAATAATAGATATCATGAGTCTATCCATATACAACTTTTTTAGGACTATTATGGTATGTCATGTCGCTTGTATCATAATTTTTTAGAGATAGGTGATTCACCACTTGTTGGGCATAGACTCTTGTAGGATACTTTTGGGAGATTACAATTGATTATAAAAAAGTTTGTGACCACACAAAGTTGGCATAAATCATATTATGACCATCAAATTTAACCTATAAAGTTTGCGTTTTTTCATTTTCTCTTCCATAGGGTGTCACCTAGGTCGGGGAAAGGTCATATCAACAAAACAAGGCAATCTAGCACCGAGGGTTATCAGGACATTTGGGATTATGGAATGAGTTGGCCTACTGGAATTCTGATTAGCCATTACATAGTGCAATAATTCCTTGCACAAAATGATTCACATGTCATGGCTTTGGATGTATTATTCACTCCCTTATCATGTCATATACGTAGTATATATTGATCTTATTACTGATATGCCCTTTAGGGAGCATCCAATATGGATTTTGGACCGTAGTGAGAAGTATATATACGGTGGAGAGATTCCTTTCATTCGATTTTACTGAAATCACGGGCGAGTTCAGGAGTTGGCCTAAGAGAGGGAGTCAGATATGTGAGAAGAGTGGCCATAAATGTTCATGAGAACCCCACATTTATTCTTTTAGCATCATGGAGATAATTTGTTATATGGTTAGGATGTTGTGAGATCCCAAATTTTTTTTAGTTACATCCAACTATTATTTTTTCTTTTGATCAATGGTGACTGAGTCTTATTTAGAGATGGAGGGACTTTATTAGGGAAAATTACATAATGTATAGCGATGTATATTTTTTGAATTAATAATGCCGAGGAATAAATTTTCTATATGGTTTTATGAGAGTTTTTCATTCTATGGATTTTTTTAGTGGTGGTTCATGTTCTTTTTGTGGGAAATAAGAATACAGATGTATGAATAGAATTTACATATAATGTAATGAAGATACATGACATGTAACTATTTCTAAGAATAATCCAAGAGACTAGTTCATGATGTGATGCGAATATATATTGTCAAGAATTACATGTCATGTAATTTTTGTGAAATGTTAAAAATCACATGATGTGACGTGTTTTCCCATGTATCCCACTAAAAATAATTGCATGAAGCGTAATTAAATTACTCACCATGAAAGTTTCACAAGAATATACTTAAAAGATTTCATTATTAAAATCGATCTCATTTGCTTATGTTCATATTCATCAACTTGACCCTAGGGTATATTTTAAGGTATTTTGGATCACTGCTCTTGATTTTGGATGTCTTGATAATGAATATGATCCGAGAAAGCTTCTTGTGATCCTCTGGGCCTTCATTCTTATGATTAATCCTATTGAAAGAGTTTTTTTATCTTCAGATAATGGTAGAAGTCTATGTCTTAACCCCATGGTTTGATAATTCTAATTATGTGCAATTTATAAATTATTCCAACATATCCTACATTGAATAAAGTAAATGTTGAATTGGTTTATTCCTTTGAATCTATTTGGATACAATTGGTTATCGACCATGTTTATTTATAAAGTTCGGCTAAGTAAACCATTGATTATAAAGGAATTGTTTAATGGATTAATGTGTGTTTATAATGACATGTATTTTTGGTGATTTATATATATATATATGAATCTTGTGTTAGTTTGTTTATTGGTATAAATGGAAAGTTATTGGTTATGTCCAATTAATATAAGAAATATTTAATTTACGTATAAATGGAAATTTTCAAAATTAACCATTAAAACTTATGCTTTAATATTGTGATATCCTTATTACTATAAAATGTTTTTTTATTTCTACGTTTTAAAAATTTTATGAGTTAATGGGACTATTTATATTTTTTAATGGTAATATGGGGTGTTTTACCAGTTTATATGGTGAAATTCATATATATCAAGCTATGGCCTGAGACATTTTCGAATTATTATATAGCGGGTTATGTCCAATGACACAAGATGAAATGATTACATACTAGGAATAGCCCTAATACATGTTGAAATTATTATCAATTGGGCTTGGAACTGTCACATGTTGAAATGATTATATGCTGGTCTCAGCCATCATTACTTGTTGGAATGATTATATAATAGGGATTTGACCCCGATTTTTGTGATTTATGAATTAATAATTATTTTATGATTTCCATGGTTGTGAGATATGTTCAGAGATATTCATTCATGGCACCAAGGTAGGTTATGTTATACCATGGTTATATGGTTTTGGTTGGAATGTTTTTGAGACATTCTCAAAGATATCCTAGAATGGTGTTGAAGTAGGTTACTGTGGTATTGATTGAATTTTTTAATTAATTAAAACTCCTATTTTTACATTATTTCATGTACTTATTATGATACTAGTTATGTATAGACATAGTGGTATGAACCTATTATTTTATAATCACACTCCGTTTGAGATTTCACTTGGAATCCAAGAAGAATACATGGATATAGGATTGTACAATTTAAAGGGACCTTACTATTGATTATTTTCTTACTCGAGGGGTTAGAGTTTGGAGGAGGACCGAAATGAGGATCCGAACTGGGGACTTTTGATTCTTTATTTGGAAAAGTAGTCTATTATTTTATATTACTTGTATTAGGACATTTAGTAATATTCCAGCATGACATCACATTCTCTACTTTATATTTTATTCGATAATTTAGTTGAATTTTACTATTTGTATATCTATTATATTGTATAATTTCCACTATTTCCACACTCTATCATTTTATTATTATAATTATATTATTATTTTGATTTTTTGTAACTTTTTAACTAGGAGTATAGACCCCAATATACATATCACAACCTCGTTTCTTGTAGTGAGCTTCTCGTGTATGAGGACGTGTTCTTGAGTTCCCACAACCAACATGTTTTTCCCTTATGATGAGTATCAGATTGGGGGGGGGGGGAATTAGAGTATGAATTTCAAGTTCTTGAAGATATAATGTTCTTTTCCTTTTTTTGAAATTGAACTCTTCAAATGAATTTTGGTTAACTCATATTTTTAGATTACATTTATAATACTAATAAAAAATTATATTTCCTAGGTGTGTGATCTAATTACTTAACATAGAGAAAAAATTCATCATTTACAGGAGCTATGGTTTCTCATGGAACTATACATTTTCATTGAAATATAAGCCATATTTAATTTTTAAATTCATTATTCTACACAACCAAAGTTCCTAAAACAAGAGGTAAGTGTGAAAATTTCATTGAATACTAAAAAAGTAATAATTTCTTAAAATATTCAATTATATATATGAAAATAATCCGCCTCCCTGATCTTCATCTTTGAAAAACATTAATTGATAATTATTTATATCATATCACCTCATCTCTGATCATAAGACCTCTTTATGTTTATAATATGTAGATTCCATCATGTGACTTCAATAAATAAATTCAACATTTTGTAAAACCTCGACTTATTGAAAAAAATTCTTCTTCGTATAATAATTTCACCTTAAAAAGATATTTGAGTATCATTAGAGTTTTATAAATACAAAAAAATTCATTTTTACTAAATATTCTACATCATATGATATTTTTACATTTTGGGATAATTATAAAATAATTCTGTTGTATGATTGTTTGGGCACATATATGATATTTGATCCTAAAATAATGATTTGAATATTGAAAAACATTATGTTTATTACTTTATTAGCTCTTTAGATAATTTAATTTATGAAATATCATTCATGTAAGTCTTTTTTATCTTTTATAATAAATCATGTTTGAACATTCATCTCACAAGATAATTCTCGTCCATCATTGATAATATAATTATTTAGTATTAATTTTATTCTAAAAAAGACACTTGTAAGAAAATTGACATTTAAATTCATTCAATTTAAAATTACTATCATAACATAATCCATAAGTGTGTAGAATATTTCTCTAGACTCATAATATATTTTCCTTAAAAAATTATCCCATCTTAAATATCATATATGGAAATAAAAAATAAAAATAATTAATATTTAGAAAAATATTAATTATTCACCAAAATTAAATTAAGATAAATTCATCAGTAATAAATGGTGTTTATGTTGAAGTCAAACCATGTAAAATATTAGGATATATTAGAACAATATTAGTGTGTACAAAAATCTACCCATTTTTATGATCAAAGAAACAGATACAATTACCAAAGAAAATTTATTTGTTATAGATATATAAATATATAGATCATAGATAATATGTAATTGGAGATAAAATTTTGATTTCCATAATTTTTTTTGAATAAATTTATATCCATCTATCTTCTCCTATTGTGATTATAACACTTATAAATTAGGAGTAATATTTTTTGTTTTTTATATCTTATCAACATTTTATATCAAAAAAAATATTGGGAAATAAGCTAAAATTCATTCAGTATCTCACCCAAAAAAATATAGTTGATAGAATATAAAATAAAAAATAAATATTGATCCAGAATATACTTAGAGAAAAATATTGAAAGCTAAACTGTAATAAGAAACTAAAAATAAACATTAAACATTAAAATAAAAGTAATGAAGTAAAAATATATAACTTATTTTTTCAATTGTAATAAATTAAAATAATGATTTAAAATTTTATAAAAATCAGGTGAAATATAATTAAATCAAAATTATATGGTTAGGATGTGGTTTCGGATTATATTTATGGTCATTAGGTTTGGGATAAAGTATTTTCATAATCTTTTATTGAGATAAAGGATACTTCTTTTAATGTTGAGTCCTGTGATATTTTCCATCTTAGATCTGGTAGAGTGCATCAGCAAACATATCAATTCCTTTGAAAATATATTTTTTGAAAAAAAATTGACATTTAAACATATATTCAACTTATTCTACCCAAAAAATTTCACATTCCTTAAAATATAAATTATATTACAAAATCAAAATAATAGTCTTTATCACTTACTTTGTTACAAATGAAATACTTGATGAACTAATAGATATTTCACAAACAATAAGAATGGTGTGAAATTCTCTTTGAACAAATAATTTTTCTTATGAATTCTTCCTCTGAAATGGAACATTAATCCCATCATCCTTCTTATCGGATTCTTTATAATCATAAAAAAATCATTTTTTACCTCTATCTTAATCTTCATAAGCCTATCAAACATAATGAAAAAAAATTCATTGATGGAAGAATCCCATTATTTCATCAAGTCTATAGTTATTTTTTAGGATGATATATTATCCATATATGTTTTCTTTGGAGATCCATGTCATTCTCTAATAGATTTATTAATGTTAGATAAGTATTTTTATTATCGTTTAATCTTATTCTTATAGTCATCATAGATATCATTAGTCTCATAAATAATATATATTTCCAATTGTTTAAAAGATTCCAGAGAAACTGAATCACATTTTAATTATTTAAATATCCCTTATAACATATTCATATCAAATAAAAAGTTACTCAAAATGAAAAAATAGAATCATTTTTCATCCCATCGGGAGATGAAATAATTGTTTAATAGGACAGACTATTTTTTATTTTCTTAAATTAATATATCACTATATTTTTTAAATAATAAATATCTGAGTTGTTTTCATTTTTTAGAGATATTAATTCATATAATTATAAATAATATATATATAATTGTAAAATAGAGATGTAATATATAATTTCTATTTGATCCTAGATAATTTTATTTACATTGTTGAACTAAGACTTAAGAACTATGTTTCCTTTCAATTCTACAACATGATCTATCCAACTACCAATTTTTTCTCTCATGGAAATTTTATTTAAAAAAATCAAGGAAAATTACTACATTTAACTATCTTATTCCATGTTTTATATCTCTTGATCTATTGGGGATTACTCTACATTTCATTCTAAAAAAAATTTGTAATCTTCATTTCCTCCTCTTGAATATCAAAACCAAAGTTTTTTTCTCACTTCCTTCCTTATATTAGCCATCAATTTTAGTTATATAAAATCAAAACATATCATATTTAACATTCTCAATTGTTTTACCAAACTAATATCACATTATCTATTCCTTGTAAGATATTACAATCTACACCATTTTCAGAACAAAAAAATAAACATTAATACTAGAATTATAGATAAAATTTACACTAATTTTCTCAACACCATCAACTATTACTGGAATTCTTTAAAAAATTACCCACCATGCATTGCCCCTCATAATAAATGATTAAGTTTTGTTTGGGAATAGAATGAGGAGTGGGAAATATTCTACTTTATTTGGAACCAGAGAGGATCTTGATGACACAAATTTCATTAAGGACCTGGATGGACCTTCAATATCTCTTCCATATCATGATATCATTTTTAAATTTATGGATGATGTGTATGGTACCCATCCAATTAATGAGTAAAAGTATGATTATAACAAACCTTTGAATCATTCCCTGAGTATTACAAGAGTTTCTCATCCATACAAGAGGAAGTCCAAGATATTCACTACGATTCTATTGAATCTATCAATGATTCCATTGAGTAACATTGTCATATTGAGGATTATTATATTAATTCGAGTGATATAAATTTACTGAAACAAATAGTTGAATCAGATTGCTTTATTACCCTACATCCTAGGAAGGCACAATTGCATCATGATTACTATATTCTTGAGAGAATTATTTTCTCTATATATCTATAATAATATATCAATGTGAAATATAATATCCTTGTATAGCTTGAGGTTTCCAAGATCCATATATCAGCCTAAAATGAAACATATTTGGAATATAATAGTAACTATAATATGTAAAACCTTATTTTTAAGGATGGTCTTATGGATGATATTTATACATTGGTTGGGGATAATAATATCTAATTTCAACTATTAGGATACATCCCATGATAATGATTTACCTTTAGAGTTTTTCATATAATTCTATATAATGCGGTTAGATGTTATTTTATTTTCATCCCTTGTATTTTTCATTTTTGACATGAGTTTAATCTATATGTGGTATTATTAGACCACTTGAGGAAATTTATTAATCATACATTACAGGTTTTTCCCTTATTTATAAAAATGTGATCATATGTTATTTTCATACTATGATCTAAGCCATAGATAGGTAACTGATAGAGGAGGAATTTTTTTTATTTTTCCTCTACATTTCACATTAGAATTTATGATCTATAATAAATTACTAATGATGCTAATGATTTTCTTATTGAGTGAAATTTTTCTTAAAAGCTTGTGTATTTTGGTTGGGATGACTAACTTCATTATAAACGTTGATTTTCATATATTCTTTATTATTTTGGGATGTTACACAGACATTGTGTTATTTTTTATCTTCTGAGGATAATCTTGTGTCACTATAGTTCAATACTTACTTAATACTGATTGTGGTGAGGATGATTATAATTTGAAATATAAAAAAATACTTTTATTCTATAAGGGTAGAGATTATTTGGGATTTTTCCTTGGATGCTGATTGGTTTATATCTAAAGAAGTCGGTTCTAGTTGGCAAGTATTAAAATTACTTCTTAAGCAATTATTTGAAGTCTTTCTGTTGTCTTATTTTCAATTTACTCTCCTTCTAGAATAAAATTAATTCAAATTTTTTAATCAATATTACTCTCCTTTATGTTAATAAATTTTCAGGATGAAGGAATTTTCATATTAACTCAATCTCCAAGACATTATGGCATTAACAATATCTACTAAATCTTATGCATCCATATATTTATCTTAATAAAAAAGGATGTTGATCCACAAACTGATCGTTAATAACTTTCTCTTCTGTAGAAATATCTTCCTCAACTCCAGCTTCGACCATAGGTGAATAAATATCATTAGAGACTACTTGTTTTTCCTCCTCACTGTAAGAAGGTAATTATATATGTAATCCCCTATATGATTTTTATTTAGAAAAATATAAGTTCCAATAACACTAGTACCTCCAATAAAAAAACAAATTCCAATAGATTCTACCACTCAATATGAATAGGCCCCTACACAACTACTTATTTCCCAGTGGGAATAATATTCATCAATGAAAAGCTATAATAATAAAGAATATCGTTTATCACACCACCCCATAGAGTGTTTAATCTATGACATCAGGTATCCATTAACTCACACAGCTCAACCTCAACGCCTTTAAACATAAGAATCAAAATCAGATTGAATGGATAAAAAAACACTTTTTTTTATTATCATCGAACATATACTTCATAATATACCTTGATAAATTCACATTAATATCAGTCCACAATAGATAATGTCAATTGAAGTTGGGTAAGAATAATATATTTTAATCTATATTTTTCTAGGAAACCCAAGTCTAAATAAATATTACTAGTATTTTTGACATATCATATAAACCTTAAATATCAATAATTATTTTTTAATACACGTTAATATGTGATTTTTTTACATAAATATACACTTAATATGACTCTAAAAGGTAATTTGTCCTAGTTTATTTTGGTAATTTTGTATATATCATAAGAACATGTAAAATAAATAGAATAGCATTATTTAAAAACAACATAACATTAAATTGAATTCTGTGGTTCTTCAAAAACTACATGGGATAACCTGGGTATGTATACAATTATTGGGTGATTTATAAATCCAAGTGATGGAATAAACAATGTATATCATAAGGTAAAGTTGTAAATGTGATTAAAAAGTCATATCAATATACCATAATATGGGTGAAACTCATAATATTGAGAAATTAGACATGATATAATATGATAATATAAAGGTAGCATAGGAATATTTATTAAACATATAACATAACATCATAAACATAATCCATGGATAACTTCCACGACAACCAAACTTAGTGTTCTATGGATAACCTCCATTGAAACATAAATTCCATTTCATGATATAATAGCATTACCCAATGTATTGGTTGGATATATAATTCTAGGCACACATATCTCATCCATATCAAGTACATTCATAAGTGTTCCACATAGATCATACAACAAAATGGTGTAATTTATCAAATTGAATTCCATGATTAATGTTAGTGAGATACATACATATAAATCACCAATAAATGCATTATAGATACATCTAAGTGAATAACATAGAGTGGATATGGGAATGGGTATACACTACTTAATTTTTTGGCATAAAAATTCATAGTATAATTTTTTCATCATAATGAGGGTACATAAAGATTCATAGAATGGATTAATGTAATGCCATAAAATACTAAAGTAAGAACCATATAATTAAAAGGGTGCATGAAACGTGATGCCAAGAACATAATGGAAAATAATACATAGATACATTAAAATTTATTTAATATTTTAAATATATTTTATTTATTTCATTTTTGTTAAAGTACTCGATATTGAGATTTCCTGTATTACATGCAAGAGTGACTTTCATCGAAAGCATACATTACATACAAGACTGAGTTTTACCATATAATGATACATTATTAAAAATAATAACATATTACCTAGAATTTATATTTGTATTTATGTAATGTAGAATCTAGTTTATGAAAATTTATAGTTTACACAAATTTAAAATGAATTCATTGGTTCTAAATTAATTAGAAATTAATATGAAAACTGATTGAATATAAATGAAAATATTTTTATATTCAGAAAGTTGTTTCACCCAAATTTATTTAATTAATAAAAAATAGTGGGTGATATTAATGTAATTTATATATCATATATTCAAAATACTATTTTTTTTAATTTCATCAAATATATTTGGTAATCATAATATAAGAACAAAAAAAATATTACTCTTAAAAGTCTACATTTAAATAAGGACAATTTTACCACCTTTTAAAGGGGAACCAATTTTAAATACGAATATTGATACTATATTTTATATAATTTGTCAAAATAATTTTCATATTTTAAATATAAAAATGAAATTTATATTAGGGTGAATTTTTAATTTTTTTTGTAAACATATCATTTTTTAGTGAATAGTTAAAAATATTGAAATTTAGTTAAAAATGATTTTTTATATAATTTATTTAAAAGGTTAAATTATGTTTTTAATTTGTTGAAAAGTTTAATTATATACTATTTTTATCAATTAATCTAATTTAGGTCATTTTGATCAATTTTTTTTTAAATTGAATGTATGAAACTTATCAATATTTTTTACATTTTTACGTTAAACCCTTGAATTGTCACCCCACTTGTGGGAAGAATTTTAAATTAATTTATTCCACTTATATGATTATAATTTTGAAAAATGGAATCCATTTTTGGAATTATAATAATTTATAATTTCTAATATTACCAACTTATTGTTACCTAGAATATTAGTGAACGTAATTAAAATTAATTACAATTATTAAGGTAAAATAAGGCTTAATAAAGAACTAACCATTAATTTAAGGGAATAATTTACCTAGAAACATGTAAAAAGCCATTTTATTCCCATAATTAATCTATTCAAATTAAATTATTTATGTTTAGGGGTTTTAAGTCCATTTTAGGTAAAACTATTGATACACCAAACATCTTTTCAAAAATAGCAAGTGAGTCCCTCTCCTCCTTTACAAAACACCACCACCTCCCCCATTCCCCACACCTCTCTAACAAATTATGATCAGACATGATAATCCAAAATAGCTTCCCAAAATACCACTGCTTGACCATTTATCGTACCTTTTTTAGTAATTCTTTCCAAGGAATCATTTTGGTACAAACCAAAAGAAGATACCCAATTAATAGGTAACGTCTTCTCTCAAGCCGTATAGCTTCATTTTTCTTATCCACACCCTAAAATATAATATTTCATGACTATATAAAAAACTTATATCAAATATAATATTATGTTTTTATGTAATTATTTTAAACTAGACTTACACACACCTCTATCTAATGGATAATGAACATATTATTTCTGTGTATGGTGAACTACTGCCTCACGAAATTATGATTATTTGTTTTTCCATTACCACATCTCATGGTATCCATTAGGATGGAAAATATTTTTATATATATTATATATTATATTTAAAATTTATCAATTATTCTTTAATTTATATTTTAAACATAACTTTAGGCTTTCCATCTTGTGTTAATATGTTAATTTCGCTTGAGGAAGTGTGGACTACCACCCCTTAAAAGGATATGACTCATTCATGCAATACGTAAAACATATAAAGTATTTTTTAATAGAATTTTATAACATATATAACATATATGTTATACTATAAATATAATGTACAAATATATCATTTATTTTTCATTTTTTTAGTTCAACAAATAAATGAATGTAGTGGTCATGCTTATATAAGACCTACCATCTCCATGAAGGGTGCACTTCATTTCTAATCTACAAATTTAATGGTCAACTATAAATACATAAGTATTGAATATATATGATAATTAAGTCATGTTTTACATTCTCTAGTTGATTAAATCATTGTCTAATTAAAATTAAAAATATATTAATATTCAACACATAATTCAGAAAACTATGCAATTAACACTTGAAATAGTTAAAATAATGAAAGAGTGTTAAAAAGGGGTTAAGAAAATATAATTAGGAATCAATATATGGTATAATAAACATGAGTATAGTTATTTTATATGTAACTAACATATTTTAAACCAATTTATAAGAGTATAAATACCACAAAACATAAGGAAGGTTAATGTAATGGATTTGATCTCAATTTACATTCCATTGATACATACTTTTATTATGCACCAATTTACTTCTATATTTTTTATGTAATTACCGTTGAAATTTTAATCATGAATATTTGGATTCTCATGATATTTTATAATTCATTTAATTCATGGGGAAACATTTTTTAAAAGATTCAAAGTGGTATGGGACACTTTGGAAGGTTTAATGATTATTTTTCTTCAAGAATGATTTAATGTCAAGAACCCTTATTGTTAATTATCATCTTATGATGTATTATTGATAAAAATATATACCATAATAAATATGGATATATTATATGTAAAAAAATTAATTATATTTATTATTTGATTTTAGTAATTATTTTGACAATTAAGACACAGGTTGAGGACTGTTTTAGGTAATCCCTACGGGTTTGGTAATGGATAATAAAATCCCCTTTATTAATCAATAGTCTCATGAGATGGTTTAGTTCGCCAAAATAGATGGGTTTTTGCCTGAAATCAAAAAAATCTTTTGAATTTTTTGACAGTACTAGTTTCATTTATCTAGAAAACATGGCATTGAATAGTTAATCATTTCCCTCCTTTAGTTTCAGTTATTATTAATCCATGAAATTTTGTGTTGACATATCAATAGATACATATAATTATCAGTATAGTTATTAAAAGGATTTTTTTTTCAGTTTCTTACCTTGTCATATTAAATTTTTCTTTACTAATTATTTGAATGGCATATGTTATTAGTTATCTACCATACCACAATAATTTATTATCATTGATTATTTATTGCTTCCAATTTATTTACCCTTGTTGAGAATTTTAGCTCGCCCTTATTATGTTTCCCTTCCCAAAGTTATAAATAACATATATTTGAATTATAATTCAAGGATTTAGTTTATTTCATTTTATTATGTATCATATTTTTATTTTATATTTCCCAATGTTTTGAGGGTATTATTTATGTAATTTGGCATTCCAAGATAGAAAAACTAATCCATCCTTCAAGATTTGATTTCTTGTAATCATTTTAGTGTAAAAAAATAATGTAACCACTCTTATATACTATGATTGGGTCAATAAAACTTGTATCAAAGGTTGTTTATCAGAAACAATGGAAACTAGACTTTGAAAACATAGATTGTGGAGAAAACCCCTATGATATACATTAATGATAAGTATACAATAGCATCCTAGAATTTTAGTAATGTAGTGATTATATGTGTATTTGTAGTAATACATCCATGAATATATACTAAAAGTGGATTTTATTCTAGAATAGATGTACCTAGGTAAAATTACTGATTCAAGGTGTTCTAGGATTTACTCGGAATAACCTTGTACCTGAAACCAGGCCTTACTTTGCACTACGTTTGACTCTCTAGGGGGATACACATATCATAATTCACATTCCATTTACCTACTATTATGAAGTATTTCAGATTAAAGGTTCCCCCAAAGTAACTACTGTTTTTTATTCTATGATGGATGATGCATAAATTTATGTTATGTGTTTTACAATATTTGTAGTTATAAAAACTTCCCAACTTTATGAAATTATAAAATGTATTAATTTTTTTATAAATTTTTTCAGGATGGAATAATGGTATCAGTACTTATGGATTAATGGATTAAGTCTCAGTGGGCCTACTAATCTAATTATAGTGGAGTAATGGATTAAGTATCTGGAGAAAATATTAGCGGCATCATAATATAGAGAAAATGAAATGGATACACTTGAGTTATATTTTATATGAGGTGATGTTGGTCAATGGTGGTCCTTGAACAAGAATATTGATATTGAAGAAATAAAAATCATGGAATATAGAGCATTTAATGATAAATTCATTGATAAATACATAACCTGTGATCAGAAATTGAGATGAATAAATTTTTTCATAGCTTAAAGTAAAAAAGAATTAGTGAGTATTGTATATTATGTATCTACCTTTACAATGTTAACCAAGTATTCTATGTATTATATTTGAAACATATATTTCAATATCGACAACTTTTTTAAGGACTTAAGCCATGTATTTGAGGGGTTCTAGTGTCTCAAAAATTTTCATTATATGATGAAATATGTTTTTGTTAAATGAAGATAGAGATTGAATTCTCCAATAATTTTGGCTTCAAGTGAAACTAATATAATAATAAGTCTTATAAACACCATGAAAAGGGGAATGATTGAAAGAAGATGATGGAAATAAAAGATTTTATAACAATTGATAACAATTGAATGAATCACCCTAGTAAATTCTTGAAAGGATGTAGTTTTTGTTACAAGTATGGAGAAAGTGGTCACCAGGAAAAATATTGAACAATAAATAAAGAAAATACTTATATTAAATGATACAACAGTATGTAAAATGGCCAATATGAAAATTAATTCCCAAAGAATCAAGACAATATACCTCAGAAGAATCCAATGGATCATATTTAATAAAATGTTACTAACACAACTAAATTGTATTGATTAATGTACTTCCGAATATTTATTTAAGAAATATGTTGTAAAATTATTTGTTATGATGTTATCATAATATAATTTATGAAATATTTTAGGATTTTACTGCATTATTTTTTTCATTATGGTTTTGAGATAATATTTTATACGGTACCAAGAATGTTTATTCAGTAGAAAGAAAAAATTTTCCAGGTAAATAAAACCCTTAAAATGTTCCTCATGTTGATATAATGATGAAGAAATGATTTATTTGGATAGGTTCTAAATACCTTTTAGTTGAGTAATTAATTTTCATAAGTCTTATAGTATATCATTGATGAAAATTACAACACTTTTGGATTTAAGTAATATATCTAATAACATGTGTCTTACTTAAAAAATAGGAAATAATTCATGTTTCTAATATGTTTTTATGTAGGTTTAAGTTATTAATATATTTCAATAGGATACATAATGATGTTATTAACATATTTGGAATTTGATCATTTAAATTTGATTCATGTTGACTAAATGATAATGATAAGTTTATTTTTTTAATTTAGTGAAATTCATTCAATAATATTGGATTATGATATTTTGGAAATGTTAACCATTTATTAAATGGTTTAAGTTGATATTTGGACAGGGTTTTATATATTATAGTATTACATAACCATATAATAATAAAAGTATAAATAATTTAAGAAATAATAAAAGGATAATATTTTATGTATAGAAACATATATTTACCTATATTCTTATATATTGATTGATTTTTGTATGAATATTAGAAAAGTGTCTTGAGCTAAAATTATTATCACATTATAATCATTTTGTATTATATTTGTGTCCTTTATTAATAACTATTATTTATGTATTTGTGGTCAAAAACTTTTATATAAACATTTTCACGATCCCTTTATATTATAACATGATTTTTGGATTTTTTTCTGTATCCATGTTATCATTTCCCACCTATATTCTCCTACTAAGGGACCTATTTACATGAAACTTACACTCTATTTCTCTCTTATTAAGAAGATGTTATATTAACACTTATTACAAAGTGGGTACATCAAAAATAGGTTATTTCCGATCCCTATATTTCCGAGATCAATTTTAAATCACAAGGATGCAATTTATTTAAGGTGGGGAGAATGTAACACCCCAAAATTCTAATGTAAGAACATTATATTGGATAGCGTGCATGACATTTGACACAATGAATGTAAGTTAAAATAATACCCCGATACATTAAAATATATTTATTATTTTAGGTAGATTATATATATTCTATATTTGTTGATGCACTCAACACCGAGTTACCCTACATTGCAAGAAAGAGCGAATTTCTTTAAAATCATATATTACATGCAAGACCATGTTTTTAAAAATAATGATATATTATGAAATATAAAAAGAAATAACTTAGCCTTTTAATTATTATTTATAAAAATTTGTAACTAATTTATAAAAATATATGGTTTACACAAATTTAAAATGACTTTATTGGTTATAAAATAATTAGAAAGGAATATAATAATCGATTGAATATAAAAGAAAAGAGTTTCATTTTCACAAAGATGGTTTCCTATAATATATTTACCAAATAAAAATTATTGGATGATATTAATGTAATATATATATATATATATATCATATATTAAATAAATATTTTATATGTTAATCAAATATATTTCATATGCATATGATAAGAACAAACCAAGTATTAAACTAAAAAACCTATATTTTTTAAAGGAAAATTCACCACCTTTTATTGGTTAACTCTGATTAAATATTAATTTTTACACTTAAATTGATATAATATTTGAAAATAAACATCATAATTTAAATATAAATATAAAATTTATCTTTTTTATAATTTTTATAATTTTGGAAAATATATCATATTTTTAATAAATACTAAAAAATAGAATTTCAGTTCAAAACATCTTTTTTGTCTAATTTATTTATGAGCTAAAATTATATTTTTAGTTGGTTTTATAGTTTAAATAGATAATATTATTATCAATTAATATAATTTAATTTATTGGGATGATTGTTTCTTTCAAATTGAAGATAAAAACATATAAATATTTTTGACATTTTTACTTCAAAAGCATACACTGTCATCCCACCTACGGGATGATTTTTTAATTAATTTCTACAACTTATAAGATTATAATTTTTAAAAACAGATTCCATATTTGGAATAATGATAAATTATAGATTCTAAGAAGAATAAATTTGTTTTTGACCAAAAATAATAATAAAATTAATTAAAATTATATACAATTGTTAAGGTAAAATAAAGCATAATAAAGGACTAAACCTTTAATTTAATGGCCCAAATGACCTAGAAACTTTTCAAAGTCCCTTTAGATGGAAAAAAAAGATATTCACCATTAATGTTTGTTTTTTTTTGGTTTTTTAAAAATAAATTATGTAAAAATGTGGGTACACATAACTTATTTTCAAGAGTACAAACTAAGTCATTTTCCTCCAAAATAAATAGCCTTTGCCTCTCCCCATTCCTCAGACATCATAATCCACATTGGTTTAGAAATTATCTTCAAATATAGCTTCCCAAAATACCTCCCTTATACCTTGAAGCTTAATATTTTGAATAAATCCGTCAATGAAATCTCTTTGTTACAAAAAAAATTTACCTGATTAAGAGGTAATGTCTTCTCTCAAGAACTCTAGATTCATTTCCTTTTTCCACCCCTCAAATTTCATTATTACATTATTATATAAAAAACCTGTATCCTAAAAAAATTATTATTATTTTATTTATAGTTTTGTACTTACAATAACACACACCACCATCTAATTGATAACTAACATATTGTCTTTGTGCACAGTGAACTATTTCAACACAAAATGATGATAGTTCATTTTTATTTAACCACATCCCATGGTAGAAATTATGATGGAAATTATATTTATATATGTTATATATGATATTCATAATGTATTTTTTCTTCTTTAAATTTTATTTTTAATATATCATTATGTTTTCCATCTTCTGTCAATATTATAATTTCACTTGACGGAGTGTGGACTACCACCCCCACAAAGCGATATGACCCATTCATACTATACATGGAACATATAAAAGATGTTTTTAATAAACCTATTTAAAATATATATATAATATATGATAATTTTATTATTATATACCTATGTATTATTTTTTTTCTTTCTTTTAATATAATAATGAAATGATGGTTGCGTTCATGAATAGGTATGGCCTACCATCTCCATGAACGGTGCACATCATTTCTAATATCCAAATATAATAGGCTACTATAAATAAATATATACTGAATATATATGATAAATAAGTCTTTTTTTATATTATGGAGGTGATAAAATCATGATCTAATTGATAGGAACAACAAACTAATAGTCAAAAAATTCATGAAAAAATATGCAATTAACACCGAAAATAGTCAAGATAATGAATAATGTTAACAAAGGGGTAATAAAATATTATAATGAATTAACATATAATATTATAGCCATTATTATGGTTTTGGTATAATTTTGTAACATATATTAAACCACTTTATAGGTTGATATGTACCACACCACAAAAAAAAATATTATGTTAAGGGATTTAGTATCAATTTAAATTTCATTGAGACTTATTTTTATTATGCATAAAATCATTTTTATAGGCTCCATGTACTATCTTTAAACATGTTATATCATGAATTTCCTTTTTATCATTATATTTTATGTTTCATTTAATTCATGGGGAATTATTATTTAAATTCTTCAATGTGGTATGGGACACTTTGTAAAGATTGATGATTATTTTTCCTCAACAATGTTTTAATGTCAACAACACTTATTGATACTTAACCTCATATAAGGTATTATATATAAATCCATATTATTTATTCAATATGGATATATTATAAGGAAAAAATATAATAAATTAAATCGATTATTAGATTTGAGTAATTCTTTGGATAGGTTAGACACAAGTTGGGGACCATTTCATATTCGCCCTATGGTTTGGGGACAAGTTAATTAATTTCCCTCAATGCATCAATAGTCACATGAGATGAAATAGTTTTCCAAAATAGATGTGTTTTTACCCAATAGATAGACATTATTATGAAACTACATGACTGTGTCGATTTAATATACCTAGGAAATGAGGCATCCAATAATTAAGCATTTCCCTCTATTAGTTTCAGTTGTTATCCATCCATGAGATGTTTCATCGATGTATCTATAGATACATATAATTATCAATTCATTGACTAAATTGATTGTGTTTTAGTTCCTAACCTTTCCTTATTGAATTTTACTTATCTAGTTACATGAATGGATTTTTTTATCAGTTACTTTCCTTTCAATGTTAATTTATTCTCCTTGATTCGTTATTTATTCCCCTTTAATTAAACTTATTGAGCATCTGAGATCACCCTTATTCTGTTTCCTTTCTCTAGATTATGATGAATAAATATTTGAATAATCATTCAAGGATTTGGTTTATTTAATTTTATTATATATCATGTTTTTATTTATAATTTCTGAATTTAGTATGGGTATCGTGTATGTAATCTGAATTTCCAAAACTACTAAATTGATTGGACTTTTGGGATTTGATTCCTTTTAATAACTCTAAAATAATAAAATAATGCACAAATTCTAAGCTTCTGTGGTTAGGGCGTTACAATTAATTAGAGTGAAAGTGGTCACTCTTGACTTTGGAAAATTTATTAATGTAAGTGGTATGTGTAAGAACCTATCCCAATATATGAAATTGGAAATCATAAGGCATAACATAAATATGGTGTCTGAATAAATAAGAGAAGGAGATGATCATTTACCTTGAGTGGGTGTTTCTTAAAGAGTTGGAGGAGTTTCATAAGAGTTTTGATAAACATTGGGATGGATCATGAGAGGGTAATTCTGAGTGCCTTCAATATCCAATAGTATTTAGTGATGTGAAATGGGAGGTTACGAGAGTTTATATAGAAAAATAGAGGAGAATTATTTATTAATTTCAAAACATAGGTTTTGAACCCTATAGGATAAATTAATCAAAACCACATACCTTACGATGGGTTTTCCCTATTGTTTCTACCAAATAGTAGTTGTTTTCATTATTCGATAATGATATTGACAACACTCACTAAAATAAAATCCTTTTTGATTTAGAAGTGAGTAATGTTTATAAATAATTTATTTTAAAACATAAAAATTCAGTATAGGTATTGGAGGATTCATTATGGGGTTAAAAAATTAAAAGAATAACCTTAAAAAAATATTATTGAATAGGGGGAAAATATTTATGTAATGGATTCCCTTTATGACATATATTACATTACTTTTGGGACATTGTGATATCATAATACATTATGTATATTTATATCATAATTAATATTTACCAAAAAAAGATGATTGTCTCAAAAAATTATAGTAAATTAACTATTGGATAATTTACATGTGATAATTTAAATATTTTTTTAATCAAAATAATTTCATAAAAATTAGAATTTTAAATTTTAAATCATTGATATCAATTTATTGAAAAATAATGGTTTTTACAAATATTAATTTTCTAACCCTTATAAAAATTAAATATGATTTCATAATTTTTTTTTCATTTATATTTAATAAATATCATTTAATAATAATATTTTATTAAAATATCATTTATTTGAAAAATTATTGAATTTTTTTTAAAAAATATCATTATTAAAAATATATATTTTCTAAAAATTAAATTTGTGTTTCATCGTATCAAAATATAATTTTTATTAAAAAAATTATTTAATAATTATAAAAATTAATATTAATAATTGATTAATATGATCATTGTTTTATTAAAAATAAAACATAAAAATTCAAATTTCTTGGGTCTAGATGCATATCCCTTTATTACACCAACATATTATTTAAGGGTATGGTGTGTGACGGTTAGATTTTCATAGGGTGGTTTGGTAAACATGGTTTGGTTTTTGATCTTAATGAGTTTGAACTTTTCGTATAATTAGCTTCATTAATGCTTTTCTTGTTGAATCATTGATTGGGATTGGTCAAGAGAAATTCCTAGTGATGTTATCTCCTTCATAAGCTTTGATAAATGGGATTTATATGGTATGTTCCTACTGGACAAGTTTTTTACTTACTTTGTGTCGATTAGATTTAAAATAATCCTATATATATATACTATTCATATAATCAATATATAATTCAATTACTATCAATGGTTATAAATTTTCATGGAATTTTAAATCCAAAATGATATAACTTATTGAAAACTGAAGAACAACATAGTTTATGTGTTTTCTATAATTTAATTTTTTAAAAATTATATTAACAAATTAACAAGTGAGCATAATTTATTAATGTTTGGATAATTAGATTAAATGTGTCTTATCTAAATAATCAGAACTCTACAAAATAAAAAAAAACCCATTAGGGCTTATCTCATTAGTACTAACCAGATGTGAGTTGAAATCATAAATTCCATCATTAGGGAAATGAAAAACATTTTCTAAAAAACTAAATATATTTATATATTCTGGTTATTAATTATAAAAACCAATATTTATTCATAATTACAAAAATTAAAAACAATATTATTAAAAAAAAATCAACCTTCCTTCTCATTTAAAAATTTAGTTATCTTTTTATTGAAGAAAAACTACAATATAGAGAATTTTATAACATTCTTCAAAGTAATGTTTGTAAAGTACAGATAATTAAAATAATATCTTTTAAACAGAACACTTTTTTTAAAAAATGTAAATCCATTCGATCATATTGATATATCATCTAATGCTCTTTATTATTTCCCTATTCTTGGTGAGATATGTGGATTGAGATTCAAATGATTAGGTTTAGAGATATACGTTTTCAAATTCAAAAGAGAACATGCACATAAAATGTTTTTTAATTGAGATATAGAGTTATTTCTAAAGATAACAAAATTAAAATATCATTCATGATTAATATGATGGCCATATAAAGAGTGACATGAAAATCAAAATAAATATACCAGTAAAAATAAAAAGGGTTTGTGACACTTAGTAACAAAATAAATAATTTGATCAAATAAATGTAATTGAAATCTATAAATATGGAATATTAAAATCTAAAAGTATTAATTAAACATTGAATGAAAATAATATAAATTCAAATTAACACATATAATTTTTTTTTCAGTTGAATATATTAGTGGTTGAATAATTTCTAAATATATCAACTAGATAATATTTGGTATTAATGAATTAGAGAGGGATATAATCTTTCAATGTATGAACTCTCTAGAAATGATGTCTTAGATCAATGTTTTTTGTTATTGAATGGTTGATTGGATTTCTAGAATTTTAGATAGTATAAGTATTATCACATTTAATTTTTATATGATAATAATTGATTCCAAAATCCATCATGAAGTGTTTCAACCACAACATATAGGCACAATATCAACCATGTGTAATGTATTAATCTTTAGTAGTTGATAATTAAATCAAGTGTTTATTCTCACTTCAAAATAAATCTAATTATTTACACTAAATGTGGAAGTTTCTTGTGGCACTTTTACATTAAAACAATTTCCTCCAAAGGTAGTATAAAACCCCTAAATTAAATCAAATATTGAAATTTTTTTAAAAGATAAATATAATAAAATAGATATTTTTAAATAACATAAAATATTTTTTTATATATTTTAAATAATATTATATGTAATTATCTAAAAAATTATCAAAAAAACATAGAAACTCATAATATATGGTTCTGTATCAGTTTAAAATAATAAGATAATGGTAAGTCTTATATATTACTTATTTCTAATCAACCACGCATATTCATCCAAATAAATATTAATATTCGTAGTAATGGGAGTTGAATATAGCACACAATTTTCAATAATAAATCCTTTTTGTATGTCACTTAAGTATTTAATATTATTATAAAAACTGCGAAATCATTTTTCAAAATTTCAAATAAATAAACTCACTTCACATGCTCATTTAAAATTGATTTTTCAAGAGTATTGAAAATTCAATAAGAAGAATCTTATTTATTTAGCCAAATATTATATCATCAACATAAATTTTAATTAACAAAACTTCATTTTGTGAAGTTTTATTAAATGAAATGGGGTCTTCTAAGACTGTAGTGAAATAAATGTTATAAAATAATTGAACTCATACTTTTATACCAAGATATAGGTTCTTATTTAAGAAAAAAAAAGATCAGAAATATGATTTTATTTTTATAAATTTTTTGAATTTTTTTATTTTTATATAAAAATTAAAATGATTTTATAGAATAATATGTAATTTTTTTAAGGGTAGTAAATTTGTTTACACTATAAAAATTAATATTTATCAATAAATTTGTATTTTATTAAAATGATTATCTTTATCTTATTTAGAATATTATTCTTAAAAAATTATTCTTATTTTTTAAATTAGTTCATAAAAAACATTCATGGTGAAATTTTTTATATTATTTAGGCATAATAAAATTTGGAGGTGAAATTTAAATTATTGTATTGGTATTATATTTTATAATAGTTTATATGAATTAATTTAATGCGGTTTATAGAATTTTTATGTTTATATTATTGGACCCCTTTTTTATGAGCCATAATACCCTTACTCTTGAATAATATGTTTGGTCACAATTTAAATATATAATATGTTATTATAATATTTCATTCTAAAACACATCTATCTTCCCCATATAAGTACCACCGCTCACCACCCCATTTCTCAATACATTATAATACACTTTTCACTCTCATAATCTTCATAAACTTCTCCAAAAACCCATTTCCCATGTCATAGTGATTTTAGTCTCACCAAAAGACGTATCACAGAATGTTTAAGGTGTGATAAAAATGAGGATCTCTAAGGAAGACGTATTTGTATCAACCGAGTACTTCAATGATTCTTTCCTTATACATCCACTAATTGTCTTTAGTGTATTATATTGTAATGGCATAAGAATCATATGTATACGTAAATTTAATAATATCAATGGAATATCACTTTTTATAATATTTCTCTCTCTTTAATTGTAAAATGATATCATCCCCAATATTAAGGATGGTTCACTTACTCTATTGATAATTTTTTTCATTTTACATTAATTCTATACATGGATCGATTTCAAAATATATTCAATGAATAAATAAAATATTTATAACATTATTAATGTTTTTAATTAAAAATTGGGTTTTATATTAATGATTATATTGAATAATAATCAAGGTAATTTTAATCATCCAAATTAATCATATTAAGATAATTTTCTATGTTTGAATCTATTGTATAAATCACATAATAATACGTAAGTTTTGGGTTATTGAAATTTTTAATATTCTATTAACCTAAAATTCATGAGATGATGAAATATTTGACAATATCATTGACCATGATCAAAACACTGAATCATTTTAGAGAATTTGATCGAACAATTTTAAGTGGTCCATGTGATAAAAAGAAAATATAATAAATACAAAACAAAAATAATAATGAACATATGTACCAAGTGATCTAGGACCTATGGTAATGATTCTTTTGAACCAGCCTATTCTATTTTTGGATTTTGAATTATCTCTTTAAACCCAACATTCCCTCTCGGTTGTTATCATGTATTTTTATTATATTATTTATATATTTTTCTAAAATATATAAATATTTAAATATACATTTATTTTTTAGGTATATACAAGCGTTTATGGTTCCCCTCTAAAATCCTTATTTTTTAGAAACTCAAAAAATTTGAATCTTCACTATTTTTTATTTCATGTCATGTCTCACACCAAAAAAAGATTTTAAATTTTTATTTTCTCTAAGAACACTCATTATGTCTCAAAAAAAATTATTTAATTTTTATTCTACTCTTAATTAAAACATTATCTTCCCGCCTTCTTAAAATATTCCATACCACTTTCTTAAAACACTACTTATGATGGTTCCTTTATATGATAACTTATAAAAATATTTTTTATGAATTTTACTATTTTAAATTAAATTAAAATACATTTTACTCATTTTATGAACATGAACATCCAAAAATACTTAATTCCTTATCCTCATATGAATCTTTGTGATTCATCATTTTGTTATGTGTTGAGACAAGAAAATGTAACCATTTTTCTTTTCATAGATTTTCTTATGTCTTTCTTTTATATATGATTTCTTTAAATGGTAAATATATAATTGTAAATATTATGATATTATGGATGGTCCCTTAATTATATGACCCCTTAATTAATTGGAATTTTTTTTCACCACAAAAGATACCATGTTTGGTGCACAGTTAGTTATCCTAGAATGCTATTTAGGCTCATGGGATTTGAAATAATCCAAAAGAAATTGGTAATAGTTTGTAGAATAAAGAGAGATCAACCTGATGAAAATTAGAGTGTATTTTGGGAAAGGAAATAAATATGTGTATAATATAAGACATTTCAAATAGTAATCAAATAGTTATGTGAAACCCTTCGATTAGAATAGAAACAATAGTGATTTGTGAAGTACCCCACTCTCCATAGAAAATTTTGTTTGTCAATCCAGGAAAGGGTTCCCTTCCTTCCAAAATAGAATTTTATTGTAGAAAAATATGGTGATTTACAAGCCACACTAAATGAATTTTGTATTTTTATGTAAGTAGTGACATGTCACTCTCTATAAATTAAAATTATTTTCAATGTTAGTTGGTCATGTATTACCTCATATAGCATATAAATTACTACATAGCTAGCTATTTTTGGAAACATGGTTCTTTGAAACCTTTTATAAATACCAAATTACTTTCCATCATTGACATAGAGAGATATATATAGACGTATTGAGATATATACAAAAAAGAAGATAGATTTAGTGTGATAGGAATAAATTTTTATTATTAAAGAAAACTTATACATTGATCTTACTACAAATCAAAGTTAAACATCACACTTTAAAGAAAGAGATTCCTACCAAAAAAGAGGCCTTAATGATTAGAACCTTTCCTCAATGAAATACATTTTAGAAGAATCATCAAGCTAATCTGATCTTATAAAGAGAAATTCGTATGTTTAAAAGAATTCATTAATGAAGGACCCCCTATGTGGTTCCCACATTTCATATAGTAAGACCCCACTGTGTGATGGTGCAACCTAGGGTCCTTATCCCCCCACTCACAAGGTGACCCACCCATGTAATTTTAATCAATTTATTATCCCCTCCATGAATTTTAAAAATATTCCACACTCTTAAATTCCAAGATACAAGGAATACTAAATTAAGTCCTCTCCTATAACTACTAGATTCACGTGATTGGGGTATCTGGTAAATCCGTATGCCTCCCCCTTTTTGATCAGGAATTCCATTAGTAATTTTTTTTTCAAATTTTTCCTCCCGGACTAATGGGGTCCTAGGGTTGTATATGATTATTCATTACCATAGTAAAACATCCCCAATCCGGGCGTTAGTGGTGGGAATCTTATTAAATTATGTAGTGGCACATACTTCATAACTTCTACCTAAAACATGAAGTGAAATCAGTAGCATATGCACCTTCTTTTCTTTTTTTACCCATTATATACATAATACTTAATCCTAGGTTAATAAATAAACAATAATAAGGGATATGGAATCCTTTGTAATTTAATCCCCTATCCATCCTTGAATAATTAAGCATTATTTCTACATTATGTATCCCCTCACTCATATATCAACAGATAGAATGTTAATTCATATTGGAAACCAAAATGTGTAAAACACATTCAAATTAAGTGTCACATCTTCTGTAATGTATCTAATTCTAAATTATTTCTTATTTCTCACACCAATAATGATTTTTGTAATTTTATATATTTGAGTTGATCATTCAATGTTCAAAACATATCTCTCATCAAGGCCTCATCCTTTGGTGTAATCTTCTTCCATATTACCATCTTCTCAAAAGGTTTATATTCCCTATGAGATAATCCATTAGAGGGACATATTCCTAATGAATCAATTAGAAATATATTCGATGAATAATTTCTACTCAGTCCCCTTTTATCACACATTTTATGACATACATATCCATGTAAAATGATGTTATACTTTGTGATAACGTTATTAAACCATGAAATTAAACTGTATGGTATATCCACATCACATGACCTTAAATTGTTACACTCAAAATATGGGGCCACTCGAACATTTCAAGATTTAATTCATATCTCAAATAAATACATAAGACACTTCACCAAGGTTCAAACCCAACATCAAAACCCAAAATTACCATCATTATTCTACTATACTCTCAATAAGAGTTGTGATACCATTTAGAGTGATATATTACTTTTATGGTCCTATCATCTCATCCTAATTGGGCCTTACTCCCTGTGGGAAAAATCATTATAGGTCCATATTCCATATAAGATCAACTCAATATCTTCAATCCATATTCCTTGAAAGATAAACTATAAATGATTTCCACAAGAAACTCCTACCAAAACAATTGTTAGGAACCATTATTTTAGTCATCCTTACTATATCACATTAATATACTTGGATCTATCATTGTTTCATTACCATAAAATGTATTGCATGTCTAATTAAGTGGAACTAAAGTATGTGGGTTCTGATTCCTTTTACCAGGATACAAAAGAATCCCATTTAAAATGCCCAATACTGATACCATGGACACCAATCACTTCCTTTAATGGTGATAAAATCATATTTCCTAGTTATGTGGATTTAATCCATTGTTCATTAAAAGAATGAATCATTAAGTAATAATGAAACATTATGGAGAACTTCTAGCACCTATAGATGGTGCCATTGTTGGGTAATTTATCTTAAATATAGATGTTTTCATTGAAGATATACCTATGAAATGTATATAGGTTCATGTAGACATGTGTTAAAAACTAATTTCCATCAATGGGGTATCCAATATAATAATGGTATTTGGGATGTTTTCATAAGCAATAATTAAATATATAATAAAGTCCTAGAGTAAACACTAACACCCCAAATAAAGTTTGATAAGATTTAATTATCATTCTATTCCCCAAAGTGAGTTCTTAAGAATCATGGGAATGATTCTATAGTGACTTCCCACCTTTAAAAAGTAGGCCCATATCTTTTTACAGATGTGTGAGTTGTTGTGTGTTTCTTTTTTCATGAATAATCCTCATCGGAAGCTACCATAAATGTGAGTAATTCCTCATACTATAAAATACATTTTGGTTTGTAATAAACTATGGTGAACCTAAATTGAGTCATTAATTATCAAAAATAATATGGTTCCCCCTTTTTAGAAATTGTTTACATAATATACACATACTAATAATGGTGATCCTAATGTGAATATGTTAATAAAGTAGTCATACATGCATTATTTTTTTAATTGTGATTCTTCTTTGATGGTTTTAATTGTTTTGTAATGCTTCTCAACAATAAAACTAGAGCTATCATGAATACAAATAGAATCCCCTGAAAGATAATATAATTACACATCAGTAGATTCACAAACAAAGTCTCCATCAAATTAGAGGATGTTGTTGCCTACCAAATTTCTTTGGATGCTAGTTACTTAATTCACAAATCCATAAGTAAAACTTGATTGGTATTATCCCAACACTCTAAGTTACATGTTAATGACACTAGGACATGAATCCCCACCAATCATCTTCCAAATGACAAGTGGTGGTGAAGAAAATGAATCTTATCACTCTATCAAATCCTTTTAGGAGCCTCTCCATAATAAATAGTCATAAATATCTCCCATATCTTTTGGAGGTGGATCTGTATTTCATTTATGACCTCAACACAACCCAAGAGTCTTCCCATGGAGCTCTTATAAAAAATTATTGTTATCAAAACCATACAACCCCAATCCCTCAACAGACCTCTATGGATTCCACCCCATGTGTCCCAACTAAGGCCACTTAGACCCGAGAACCCATAAAACTCTGATTGGGTTTGTAGACTATCAAAAATTGATAGTGGTACCACATACATGTTTCCACTAATTAACGCTCAAATATTAAGTGGTAGGGAATAATGAGGAGGTCTACATTCCATCCCACACATAGTAATCATGTCATCATACTCTGGTTGTAATAAAAGAAGCTTGATGGAATATTCTAATAATGAGAATAGGTAAGGAACACACTCCATCTTGGTCATATTAATCTCATTGTTATATTTTATATAAAAATGGAGTAAAGGAGTTGGAATACATTTTCTCTAACATCAAAAAATGGATTCTCATTACCATTCTAATTACGGAATCTCATCATCACATCTAGATGGAAATGAGGGGGTAGGCTTATATATATGCTCATATTTTATAGAGCTTCCAACATATATTATAAGTGAATGTAGTTATGTGGAAGAAAAATATACATATCCCCACCACTAGAGTATCTCATTAGCACACATATAGTTTTTAACAGATGTAGGATCTATATAAAATCAAACATAACATAAATTGATATTACATATTTTGTATGAATATTCAATATATTTCCATAATAAACATTCTCACGAACTCTAATGATTTATTTTTCTTGGAAAATATATACATAAAAATATTATTTATGTGAAAAAATCATCATATCAAACATATCTATTTACCTTGGGTACCCTTCTAGACTCATCATACTTAATAACATTCTTCATCAATTTGGGAATAATTAAAACAAAAGAAGGGGTGAGTTCATAAGCATAGTATGGGTAAATAGGGGAGATATTAATCAATGATAATATATAATATTATCAAGAGAATAATTTTATGAGGGCATATGTTTATCATTATAAAATACTACCTAACAAATCATAGGTCATAAACATGAGTCATGGAATAAAAATTTATCATGTCGTAATATTGGGTACTCTTTAAAATAATAAATCATGGTCCATGTGTTCAAATAAGAAGCATATCAAAATTTAATAAGAGTATGGAAAAATCATTGGTATAGAAACCAAATCATATATAAGGTTTATCAACCAAGATCACTATATCATAGTCAATTAACCATTACCACCTATTTCTCATATCATATTGGATCAAGCATCCCTCTATGTTTTCTATTGTGAATCAAGAATATAAACTCATTTCCCAAAATTATCTCATGAGATATAAGGGTTTACCTAAATATTTTGAGGGATATATAATTCTAATTTTTCCCATAAAACAATGAAAACCATGAATATGGGTTCCAAATGATCATAAAATATTTATCATTTCATAATATCATAAATTTTGGAAAGCATGTGGGTTTAATAAGAATATAACTATTTAATAATATGAAAACCAGTCAAAAAGTAATAGGTTTTATAAAACATTCATTATAAAATAATTAATCTATGAGAAAAAACAGGTTTTATTTAATTATCCTTAAACTATCATCATTATAATCCATCCAAAGAAATAAATCTAATTATATAATAAGATCATATCCCTAGTGAATCATAATAACACATAAATATTATTTACATAGATGAATTATATGTTTAAAATAAAATTTGATCCATTCATTAAAAACATTATTAAAATATCATTTAATTTGATAATTTTTTAACTAAAAATAACTAAAATATTGAGAAATTATTTTTCCTTGAAAATATCCAGGTAATCTTGTAATTTAATATTTCAGAAAATGAATATTCATGGTGATAGAAAAATTCATTCATGTATTATATTATTAAATAAAATAATCCTTTAACACATTTGATAAATTTCAAAAAAAATACTTATTAAAACTAATCATAGAAATATTCATTTTTCATCCAATTTAAATTAACTAAAAGGTAGAGAAAATTAATTTTTTTTAAAATTATTCATGTATTGTTATTAAATATAAAATTTTTTATTTTAAGAGTACGGATATGGATGAAAATGTTCTTCGGCCACATACTAAATAAGATCTTCATTTATTTAAAAACATTTTCTTGATCATTTTAAGTACCAAAGTACAATAAATGTTATTCATATATGAAAATATCATTAATAACTATATGATAATAAAATATATGGGATTTAAAGGATAATATCCATAAAAAACTTCAATAGAAATTTAACTTCGTCAGTCTTGAAAATTGTGATTGAAACATAAACTCTTACCTAAAATATCATTTTCTTTATAAGTGATATAATCCCTTGTATAATTAATGTAAATTTATTATAATTATATAAAATAACCATATAAATACTTAAAATTTTATATATGATTTTCTTATAACATTTCAATACCAATTTGATGAAAATTATTTGTGAAATTCATCAATTTCGAGTATTCAATTTTTCATATTTTGCTTATGTTTTAGATTAGAATGTATGGTCCATACATATTTTTAATCTTCAAAATAATAATTAAAATATTAACCATGATATGAATATAATATATATTCATTATATAAATATTTATAACAATCCATAAAAGGTATAGATAGAAGAACTAATTACATTGTTCAAGGAGATGATAGCATGTACATACATATAAATATTATTTTCATCTTTTAAACATAAATTTAAATAGATATTAATAATATTTTATAATTATAGAATCACAATTACATAATAATTATTATATATATTCATTAAATTTATCTTTACTACCATCAATGTTTGGTGGAAATGAAAAATGATTCACATTGTTTCGTGGAGGTGGTAGTCCACACGTAAGTACAAGTGAACATATCATTTTCCAATGGATGAGAAGGTAAAAAGGTAGATAAAGTCATATAATTATATATTAATAATTATATATTATAAATAATATATAAAAAATAAATCAATAATAATTTCCAACCATTAAATATAGTAATGGAAAGTGAATCATATTATTACATAGAGGTGGTAGTGCACACATAAGAATGAGAAGAACATTAATTTACCATTTAATGGAAATGAAGTGGAAAACAGTTTTCAAATAATCATAATAATATCTCAGTATACTTTTGGGATTTTATTAATAATTTAATAATGGATATAATTGGGTTTAATAAGGTGGAAGAATAAATAAAACTGAAAGTACTTGGTTAAGACTTTTACCTCTTTATTGAGAAACACTTTTTTCTTTCACATTATACCCTTAAGGTATTGTATTTGGATCAAACCATGGACTATTTAATGTGTAAAGGGGTTTTATAAAATTATCTTGGTAGTTATTGGATAATATAATATCATCTTGATGTTTGTATAGGAGATTATGTGCGGTGTCCTTTTATAACTAACGGAAGAGGACACACTTGGAAATTTTCAAATAATTAAAATATATTATTTACTTACTCATGTAAAATGGAACCAAAATTAATTATATTAAAATATGAAATGATATAGGGTCTAAATAGTATCCCAAAATAGGATTTATATTCATTTTTATTCTATTTTAAACCGCATAATTTTATTTTTAACCCATTTAACCATTTTAACTCTAACCATGGTAATTGCCTTTTAACCAAAGTTACTATTCAAAATTACAAATAATGGAGTGGCATAATTAATAAAATTGTATATGATAATTAAAAATATTTAGTTTATTTTCTCAAATGTAATTTCTATAATGGGTTAAATTTAATTTAAAAACAAACTTACAATATACGGTGTAAAACAGTTTTTGAGAATTTTTTTAAAATATAATAATGTTGTTACACAAAAAACTAAGCATATTTTAGATTAAAATAAAATTAATATTATAATTCTATTAAAATTTAACTTAGGAAATTTTAAAATAAATTTATAACACAATGGGTCTTTTTAGATACCTGAATTGAGAAAACATTTTTTATAAAATCAATATTTTTTAACTTTTCACTGAAAAATTAATCATTTGAGAAAAATACAAAAATTAAACCATAAGATAATTTTATTATTTTTATTTAAAAATTATATCTTTATTATAAAATATAGTTTCTAATATTTTAATAAATTAATTAACATAACCTCACAAAAAATAAATAAAACCCATTTTTGAAGAAAACATATTTTTAAAGCACAAAATAACATTACATAAAATTGAGTAATCATTTGTCATTAATACAAAAGGTTTAATTTTATAAATCCTTCATACATATTTTTAATAATTTTTTTATTTCTCTTTATATCAACAATTTATTATTTAGGTTATAAGGATATACTATATCATGATTCATTTTGACTAAGGGTTGTGTGTATGAAAAGATATAAAATAAATTATATTTATTTAATGGGAAATATATTGAAAAACCATAGGTTCTAAAATTATACCCACCATATAATAATTTTTCCATTTAAATTATGTCACTCGAACATAAAAAAATAAGGAAACTTCTACCTTCTCCCATCCTCAGGATCCCACGTTGCTTTCTCAAATTTCTTTTTTCACCACAAAAAATTAACAAGATGAATTTTCTTATTCAATTTCAATTCCTCGGTTTGATCAAAATTCTCCACTAGTTATTCCTTATAATGGTGATAATTATCTATTGGTTTGAAATCTAATTTTATTAAATATAAAAGATCATTTTTGTACACCCTCATGATAGATACATGGAAGACAACATGAACTTGAGAGAGATTCAATGGAAGATCCCAGTGATAAGTTACCATCCCAAAAAAATCACGATTTTTGAACAGACCAATATATATATATATATATATATATATATATATATATATATGGATCAGATCGACCTTATTTTCAAATTTTTTAATTTTCTTCCAATGAGATAATTATAGTAATACATTTTCACTAACATAAAACTATATTGAACACTAACAATTGTTAAAATAACATTTCATTCAACTCTGAGATACCTTGATGTATTGTTAATAGATCTAACCATCTATTCTGTTTCCTCAACAAGATAAGGTCCATATAATTTTTTTTACCTATATTCATTTCAACACATTAGGTTTTTTCAATTTCTATCATAGTTGGATCTAAAAGGATCCATATGAATGATCAAGTTAAAGTAGTAATTTAATAAAATAACACTAATTTAAGGTGATGACCCCAAAAACCTTGGAAATTCATAGAGAAAGTGCACAATGTGTTGTAAAGAATTTTAATGGACCTCTTGAACTACAAATATATGTAGTGATGATAAATAGTACAAGAACTCAACTGTATATCCAAATCCTACTGAATAATTCTCTAAAACATTGAGTTAAACCTTCTATCATGATCATATATGATAGAATGTTTTACTCCATTAAATATTTCAAATTTATTTATATATATCATATAAATATGTTTAATAGAGAAATATTATCTACTTGAAATTAAATATGATGATTTTGTGGGGATATCAACTATAACCCAAATATCTTTATTCCATTTAAGTGTTTTTGGGAGTGTGATAATGAAATCCATGCTAATGTTCTTTCATTCCTAGTCTGGTATGGGAAACGGTAGAAACATCCAATTAGACATCAAATATTTTAGACATAAATTTATGACATAACAATCGTCATGATACATTCAATTCCATATCCCATTTCAGGTTATCCCACAATAAACACTGTTTAATATCTCTATACATCATTATAATTTTGGAATAACTAGAGAATGATGAAATATGAGATCCATCTAACATCTCCTTATTCAATTACCGTGTTTATGGGAAACATAATTGGTTATTAAACTTTATAATTCCATCATAATCATGTTTTAAAATATAAAAATATCTAACCTACTTTTTTAGTTCCACATCCTCCTTTTATGCCTCTTTAATCCTCTCATGGATGGTTGATTTGTAACATCCCAATCCATCTTACCATTGGACCGGTATCTGGACCAGTTTCCACATGATCTCAAGAACGTATCCCAATATGACATATGCTTCCATATAGAAGTGAGGTTGTGATATAAATTCAGTGGGGACACTATACCCTCAATCACAAATTACACAACGGTAAAAAAATAGATAAAACTGAAAAATCAATAGAAGAAGTATAAAACAATAACTAAAGAAGTGAAAGATAATTGAAAAATAAATTGAGTATTGAAAACGGCTAAATCCATCTAATACAATGAATTCATGTCATGGTGATATTAAATTTTAATGAAAAAAGCAAAACATCCTAATTTAAAATACAAAAAAATACAAAAATATGAAAAGATGGAAAAGCCCCACGGGTGATCTCTATGAGCATTCCAAGCTCCCGCTCAATCCCGTTCTCATAACTCCTCTATAGAAGCTAATATAGAAATCAATCTGGATCCTACAAATATAGTGTTTAATTAGTAGTGTATAGGTACAATGAAGTAATAACATAATTGAATAAATAAAAAACAACCCATCTGGGTTCTAAGGGATAATTGATAGCGAAACCTACCTCAAATCATACCCAGTATAAGATTCTGAACATGAAAAATATATATATATAATGCTTAAATAGACTATTCTCACAAATTCATTTATTCTTTGTTTAATCATTTCTTAACTCCATGGTTCTCATGGACACCCATACCTCAATAAAAAATTCTTCTCATACCAGAACCTAAATAATTATCTAAGTAATATCATACCTTAATACCTATTGCAACTCAAGCAGAATCTCAAAATATTCAAAGGTGATATAATATATCGTCACCTAAATCGACTAATTACAGAGTTTGAATTATTTTCATGTGAGGCCATATCTCAGATGACTCTATGTTATATGGCTCACACAGTCCCTCAAAAATCAATCATACATGTATATCATGGGTGTAGAAAATAATTTATATAAACCTAAAGTCCATTTTTTTAACATCCAGTCACTATTTTATACATACATCCAGTGTATAATTCCACGATTAACACCCAAAAAATCATTTGTACATACTTAGTCACTAGTGTAGTGTGTCATGTCTAACACCCAATAATCATTTGGGACACGTAATTACATTTTTGTGCCCACATTCACTAGTGTAAAACATCATGTATAACACCCAAAAACTAGGTAGATCTTTTACTAACATAGAATGTCATTTCCTAGATCTTACTAAACCATTTATGTATATCATCATTTTCCTAAAATTTCATTTCTAGCACCCAAAAATTTGTTGTGCACACAAAGTCACGTTTGAATATTCCTGTTACCATTCCATACTCACACACACAAGGGTGACTCAAGAAATAACAAAAAGGGATTATATAACTTTCTCTATATGAGGCGCGATGCAAACCACACACCATTACCCACCATCCTAATAGTGTAATATGCACCTCCTGGCCTCCTCCTTATGTGTTGATGTTATTTGAGTTTCCCCCATTTTTCTGTTTGATCAATAACTGTATGTACTTATCCCCTCTTCCCTCTCCTTTTGTTTGTTATTTTCACTGTATTTGTTTTCCTGCATTAATAAACTGATCCTTAGGGTTTTAATTTGATTCGATTTCAGTGTTTTTATGTTTTAGGAACGTGAAAAATGCCTATTGGGGCCCTTTGGTCCGTGTTCAGGAAACCACAACCAAAGGCGAGGCGGTTAGGGTCAATTCGCTCTCTCATCATCAATTTGGGGTATGTTTCTAAACCCAAAAGTAGTTTCTCACCATATATTTAGGGATTATTCATCTTATGATTCTTAGGGATTTATTTTAGGAGTTGTGATCAGTTTTGAAGGTGTGCATGAATATTCCAAGATATAGCTATATATATACATCTTCAATGCACTGGTTACCACATGGCGTGGGGAACACATGTAGTGGTTTAAATAAATAAATATATATATATATATATATAATTTTTTGGTTAGAGGGTGGCTATTTTTGTTAGAAATATTTGGCTTAACCATTCTTTGAGGTAGGTTCTTAATCCAACAATAATTTAAAAATGAAATAGTTGATATTTACTACTTTTAAAAAAATATACTTCATATATAAGATAAGCATTCTTTTATGGGAAATGATTTTTTAGAATAAAAATTAATTTTTTTAACAAAAACCCCACCATCACAGGTGTGTTTCCATCATGATAAAGTCATAGTGTGTAGACTATTATGTTTTCTTGGATTGATTTTTTTGGTTTTTTAATGCATTACCATTTATATGAATCATGATTAAACTAATGGGATATGGTTTTCTTAGATAGGATATTCTTTAATTCCTTTTCATGTTGACACACATAGATTAAATTTTTCTAATGAGTTTGTTGGGATTTATGGGTGCATATATTCTGGTGAAATGAATAAAAGTGAATGGTAATAAATGGATTGGTATACCCATGTGGCATGATTAAATAGAGGTCTAAAATCCAATCCCATAATATCATTTTTCTAGGTGTATTCAATTGTAAAAATGTCTTTTTATAATTAATAATTGAGCTTATCATTTTTGTTCAATTAATTAATTGGGTAAAATTAATAAATTTGGCAGATTGTGAAATTGGAAATATAATTGGTTGGTCTAAAAAATTAATTGGTAAATTAATTAAGAGTATTTTTCTATGATTGTTTTGGTTAAAATAATTTTGGAATTAATTAATGGCCATTATGTTATTAATTTATTTAATTTTTTTGAATAATTACATTTGGAATTAATTACCGATCATGATGTGATTAATTAATTTGGTCATTTTGAATAATTACTCTAGTAATTAATTAATGTTCCTGATATCATTAATTAATTTGGTTTTTATAAATAATTAATTGATGAATTCATTAATGAATGATAGAATTGTGACACGATCAATAAAATGTGTGTGTGGGTTATGGAATGGTAACATGTTCATTCAAATGTGTGTTAGTTATAGAATGGTACCATGGAAATTAATTGGTGCATGAGTATGTAATGGTAACATAGAAATTCATTAGTCCATGAGAATTGAAAAGTAACAAGGACATTCATTGGTGTGTGAGTATGGAATGGTAACATGGACATTCATGGGTGCGTCAGTGTGGAATGGTAACATGGACATTCACTGTTGCATGAGTTTGGATTAATAACATGTAAATTCATTGGTGCATGAGTATGGAAAGGTAAAGTGGAAATTCATGTGTTCGTGAGTTATGGTATGATGACAACGTCATTAAAATTGGTGAAATACAATAATGGTAACATGCTCATTATTTTGGGTTGTTGAATAAATAATATTTAATAATGCTATAAATAGTTAATTTTTAAATTATATATATATATAGTTCCTATTTAGGCTGTTATTCCAGCTACGATTCAGAGAATTTTTCATCGTCATGTGTCCCTAAGGAACCCGTACGGGTTGTTGTCTATTTATTCAATTATATTAATACTTCACTATACATGCACAATATTTAATTATTATTCACTTCTTAGTTTGGGCATCACACCGGGGAGTGCCAAAATACTGATATTTTATCTCGTACCCTTCTCTGGTACCCTTGGAACCCAATTAGACTCTTATTTTTTGCAGGGCTGTTGACCAATTCTTGTCTGTTTTCACTTGTACCTAGGAGTTAGGAGAAAAAGAATGAACTGGAGCTCAACATTCTCGTGGATATCACCCTATGGGAACTGAATATTTTATATATTTATGTAATGATATATAATTCATGTATTATTGTTAATTATTTTTAATTATGTATCATCATTGACATGCATTAATTTCATAAACTAGCATTGGACATTTTCTAAATTTAATTGTTATTACTGTTATCTTATAATACATTAGTTATTTCTTTATAATGATTTAACTATTATCTAAGATTTACTATCTTTCAATATTATGCACACTATGTTTGAGCATATAGTCTCCCCATTGAACTACCTCTACACCCTCACTGCAAGTCGGCATCCTCTGGCGTACATGGATTTGTGCCTGAGGTCATGTGATGACCGGTCTGACAATTAGTCTGTTGGTAAGTCCGGCTGGGACATTACAAGATTAAACATTCACATGAGAAAGATATTATCTATCTCCTTTCCATGTAATTTCAATATTCATGTTCTAAAAATCTATAAATTTTTCTTCTCTTTCAGTCCTCATCATGGGAATATAATCTTGGTCTTTCTAACTTAGAGTATCATCCACCTTGTGCACCTTCTATGGGTGGTAATGTATCTAACAATCATATTATTTAATCATTACAAACCATATTATCAATCGAATATTCAACTCCTTATGTGTGAAATATACTTCATGATTTTATGATATATATATGTCACACCCTTAATCATAAATATAATACCTCTATATCTTCAACTAAAAAATTAATACATCCATCTATAAATAATGAGTCTTGTTATTTTTCTCATATATTTTTAATTTTTGATATGAATATGTTATCACCATATAATTCTATATAAATACACATTGTAGTCAATTATATGATGTTTCACTATAGATAAAAACATTTTCTCCACTCTACAGTAATGTGAGAACTAGTTCACTATCCAACATTCTTTTCATATCCTCGAAATATTACTGAAATTCATCTTCCCAAAGAAACTTTTATCCCTTATGAGTAATTTTTTTATTAGATTTGATAGAAATGAATAAAACCCTAAAATCATTGGTAGTATCTGTCCAACCCATGAAAAATAAATATCTCATTTACCATATTTATTCAAGTCTATTTTTGAATAAATTTTGTATTTAAAGGATCCACTGATATATACTCACATTATATTATATCCACCAAGAATGAAACATTATGAAACCAAAATTCACACATGGTAAATTTTTGCTAAAACATATCATTCCTTAGGGTCTTCAGTATAATTATCAAATAACCTTTATTTTTTTCCTTAATATTTATTATATAATAATATCATCAATAAAGACAACCAAAATCTGATCAAGGTAATCTATAAAGGATCATTTAATTGAATCCATGAATATTAAATGTGCATTTAGTCAGTTACAATAGAATCTCTATAAATTCATAATTATTATAACATGAATGAAATTTTTTCTTGATTATGTGCCCTTTTTTACCATCAATTTATGATTTATAGAATGAAGTTCAATCATTAAAAATTATTGGTATCTACGTAGTTGATCTAGAAAATAAACAGTGCATGGTAGAGGATAGTAGTTCTTGATAGTGAGCTTTTGATGTTCTTGATAATCAATTAAATGATTAATTGACCCATATTTGTTATTAAAAAATATGTAATGGGGCATATTAATCACTTATAATTTTATCCTAGAGTTGTTTCTTCAATTCCAACAACACAATCAGATTCATTATGTATGGTTTTTTTGAAATTGGTGCAGCACCAGGTATGAGTTCTATTGAAAATTCAAAATCACCATTCAGGGGAAGACTAAACAAGTATTCACGAAATAAATCAACATAATCCCATATGATATTAATATGTTGGTGTTATTTTTCTCCAAATTATTTGTGATAAATTTCCCTCATTAATAGGTAGTTTGACCTATATACTGGTTGTAACTTCTATTTAAAGTTTATATTCATCTTTGGGCCAAAAATATGATCATTGTTTTATTTTGAATAAAAAACATGACTTCCCTTCCATATTAATTGATTTGGTATCTATATAGAGAGAACAAATCCTTTCTCCAAATCACATAAAATTCCACTAGAGGGAGAATCATATGATTTATAGGAAGCACATTCCCACATACTTCAATTGAAGATGATCTATAAACTTGATATGTGATCATTGTACCATTATAACTTTCACTACTTACTCAACATTTTATCACTGAGGAGGTAATATGATACCCTTTGAAATTTACTAAGATATAAAAGTATGTTTATCCACAAAATAAAAAATAAATTAGTTGTTCAAAATTTGATGATAATGTTCCTTTTACTATGTTATTCTTGTAACTTACTTTGGAAATCGTGATCTCATGATGTTACTATTTATCTTTGGTCATAAGATTTTATTGAAACCAATAATGATAATTATATTTTGGATTAATTAATTGGAAATAATAATTACAATTCTCTATGTATTTGATGCATTGGAGGGTGGGTGGTGAATTAGTAGGAATATTTCATTCTTTCATTATATCAATTTAAATCAATATAACCATTAGAAATTAATGGGATTTATAAATATACATTCTATATTTAAATAACCTTATTGTTTTATACATGAAATTATTTTAGTGTTTCATCCCATATTTAATCTTTAAGGTGATTGTAATTTATTTCCCGTGGGTGATTTATTCATGTTTTCATGTGACATTTTCTTTTTTCCCTTATCAAAACCATGGTAAAGATGGAAATATAAAATTTCCATTTCAACCTTGCGATAAAAACGAATGATTTATTCATATCCACTAAAGTCTTTTATATTTAATACATCTAGGAAACTTGGTTATATTCTACCAAAGAATTGATCTACTTTTCATTCATGACTGATGATTAAACAAGAAATAAAACATAAAAGACTTGTCAGGTTTTTTTATATGTACCAACAGATTCATTATCCATATACTTAAGATCAATGAATTATTTCTCCATTTTTTAATGCCTAATATGGGTTAAATACTATCTAAAAAATATCATATTAAACTCATCCCATTTTATAGAGTCAATTTCTTTACAGAGAACCAGTTTTTTCTGTATAAGACTTTATAAAATTTCTACATATATTTCTAGAACTAAGAGCTAAGATGGTGTGTGATTCCAAGGCCTAGTGTTCTTGGAATAAATTTTATAAAATATTTAAGTATATTTTATACTATTCATCTGATGGAAATGTGATACCTCTCAAACGTTATCTTTGATAAAAAATTCAAGTGCATGGTTGAGTCTATAACATTGTGTATACCCTAGGCATGACATAACTTTTTCGGAATAGGTATTCTTTAAAAAAATACAAAGGGGGTGTTTTCATAAATAAAATAATTATATTTAATTAGTTTATCATGTATGTTAATTATAATAACTTATCAATGGAGACTCTGATTGGAAATCTCATACCACCGCTAAGTCTGTATCATGATGTTTTACAAAAGTGTGAAATAAAATGAGAGGGAATGGGAAGTTCTAACCCTACGACAATTGGTGGAAGAACTATTTAATTAAATAAATAAATAATTATGATAAATCAGAAATGGTTGGCTAATTTCTCCCATATATTTTATTGATTGATCCTCCTCTCATTTCGGTGGAAAATTGGCATCAGGTGTTTAGCAGATTATGGAAAAACATCAAATCTGAGTAGATTAGAATGTAGCGAACATGACGACGGATCCAAAAACCAGTTAGGATTATTATTTTGGTTTCTTTTTTTCTCCAATTGAACTTTTTTTATGGATTTAATTCATTATAATTTATTCTTATTTTCATATCATTGTCGATTGTCATACTAACATGTCCATTGACTGATTCAATTTTTGATAGCTCATTCCTCGAGTTCTTTATCTATTGTTTATGATCTATAATGAATAATTTTTTAGAATGTTTAAATGACATATGATGTTCAATTGAATCATGGTTCTATGAAGTTATTGATCGAGGGATTCTGGATCTATAATTGTTTTTTTTTGCGTTCCAGAGGAGGCCACCAGAGAGCGGAAGTAGTGGTACTTTTTGACATGCTGAAACGTCGATGGATCTTCAAGCATGGGTTGTGTCTGTGAAGATCCTATTGCAAGGATCGTCGATCTGGTCTCAATATATATTTTGGGAAACCGGGTTATTATTGGTGGTCCATGGAAGGGGACACTGATTGCAGTAGTGTCAGTGGCTATGGCGGTGGTGGCAGTGGGCGACGAGGTGGCAGCGGTCACCAGATCTGGAATAGACGGTGGCGGAGGCTGGGTGTAGGCGGTGGAGTGCACGGGGTGGTGCGGTGGCATGATGGAACGTTGGATAGTGGCATGGAAGTTGGGAGCTAGAGAAACTAGGGTAGAGTAGGTCGACGCAAGGCAGAGTCGGTCGAACTGTGGCGGCTGGGCAGGGTCAAAGTTGATGGGTATGTCCGGAGCATACCAGAGCGGGCCGGAAGAGGTCTGATTTTCATGTTGTAGATTCAAACCACTTTATCTCTTAAATGGAGAGTATGTTTGATGCTCGTTCTACATCCATACATTCCTCTAACCAAGACATATCATTTTAGGCTAATTTAAAAATTATAAAATTTAGTTTTATGGCTCGATTCCACAAAATGTGTATGTTAAATAATAATAATTTAATTATTATTATTTGGGGTTCTATGTATGGTATGAGGCTTCTTCATAGGACATCTAATATATGTACCATCAATGGTTTTAAGACCTTGAAATTGAGGATAACATTTCTCGAGTAATTTTGGGCACTTAAACTTAAAACAACGTGTGGGTTCCATGATGTCTCTTTTGGGAATTTGTGGTGAAATGGAGATTTTTCACTATGTGTCCATATGGGAATGATTAATATCCCATCCCATGTGTTTTTCTATAAGGATTGAAATGGTGTGACCCGTATTCTATGTTTTGTGATCTAGATGTGGGCCCCATGAAGAATCATTCGTGTTCGATGATGAGAGATGAAACTTCTTCACTGGGAGAGCGATTTGGGTGAATGAAAAATTGATCATGTGCACTTTTCCAAAAGTATCACAATGGTCTATTTTTTTGTTCATCTAGGGATATATGATGAGGAATTCCGAAAAATAAATGTTTCCCTCAAACCAAAAATGTTCATTGTGCGCTCATCGGCCATTTGGCTAGATATTCCATGTACTCTAGGAGTATACAAGTATTCCTTGGTGTACTAGACCATAGTTTAGTACCCGATGATGAAAGGGTACATGGATAGGTTATGACACAACATTTGGCACCCACATGCATTGTGTACCACTTTAAAAATCTTCTACCTCTCATATATTCTTCTTCTAAACTCAAATTTAGTCCAACGAGTAGCCTATCCCAGGTGTTGTTTCATAAAGAATGTAATTATTCCCTCCATAGTGGCTTTTGAGATACAATTCTAGATGTTCTAAGCATAACACCTATCTAAGGTGATGCCCGATGAAATAAGTGGTTAGGTGAGGACATTAGAATATTCAATGTGGAAACCTGAAGCTGGGAAGGGTGTGGGTCCTCAATCATAATATAGTAGAACCCTTCAGTTGGAATGGGTATGGGTCCTTTATGTCACTAGAGTAGAACCCTCCAACTATGGTAGGTATTGTTCTTCAATGAAACTAGAGTATAACCCTCCATCCATGATGGGTAGGGATCATCGATGATACTAGTGTATAACCCTTCAGTCAGGATGGGTATGGTTCCTCGATGACACTAGTGTAGCAGCCTACAGTCTAGCTAAGTTTGGGTTCACAATGACATTAGAGTTGAACCATCCAGTCGGGTTGGGCATGGGTCCTCATCTTTGAGGAACGACCTCTCAACTATGAAAAATAAATAAGAGACATGCTTTGAGGTACCATTGGACTCTTGAGGAAGAGTTATTCTTTCCCCATCAAGGTACTCCCATGTGATGTGACTTAAAATCCTGAGGGAAATATAGTGATGCCCAAAGTAGATAATATCAAGGTGCAGTGATTGGGTCCCGTTGACTTGCAGTTCGAGGCATAAGTGTGTGATATTAGGCATCTATGGTGGTTACTTCTAGTTCTATTGGTGACTCTTATTCCTGGGCTAAGCTATGATATGGAGGTCCCCTTACTCTCTCATTTGTGTTTCATTAACTGCTAATATATATATATATATATATCCAATTTCAGTTCCCACTTCTTGGGTTTTGGTTACTCTTTTTTCAGTAGAGGGGAAGAAAAATAGGTTATCCCATTTGATTTATGTTTCTATATTCTCATTGATAGACGAGTCTACTCTCATACTATATGTAGAAAAGACATGAATATATGTTCATCTTTTCATAATTTATAGATCCTTTTGTTTGGATGAGCATACATTACTCTCTTGTTAGGTTGGGTTATACTATTTATTGTAGCTTGTTGTATCTACTACTTTCCTCTTTATTTTTATCTATTACTACTCCCCCTTCACCTATTTCGGGAATCCTTTAGAGTGTATTTATACTCACACCTTCATGGTATTTTCCCACACGTATTTTGATATATGAAGATGATGGATAGGTTGACATTGAATTCAGTGGAGCTTAGGTATATGGGGTTCTTGGATCGCGTACGGTGGTTGTAGCTTGGGGTCCTGGAGTGAGGCTATCACAATTATTTTAATTTTTGAGTTGGGTATCTATTTTCCACTTTCTCTTTCAGTTCATTTTTCTATACTTGTATTGTTTAGAGGTCAATTCATGTTTTTCAATTATATATAGCAGTATTTTATCTTCTTTTGCTTTACCTCTACACTTTTTCATTGAAATGATTCTGTGTGTGTTTGTATAGATTTTTAGGAAAAGGACTCGCTGAGATGGTTGTTCCTTCAGTTCTTGTCGCCACCCCTGGCCTATGGATATGTTCTTGTGGAAGTTGTGTCTTGAGTCCCACCATGGATTGGGTCATGACTATATGGTATCATATTTTGTTTGACCCTTGGGATATTGTTCGGGTTTTTCCCAAAAAAGGCCTTGGTTGGATTTTGAGAAATAGTGTCAACATTTCTCAAAATCGGCTCTCATGTTAGCGAGTCTAGTTATGGTATGGTGGCCAACAATTCCCTTCACCAGGACCCTAATTACCTTCTTGTCAACTCGGCATGCTGAGACATTTGTTTCAGGGATGTTTTATATGTGAATCATATATTATTGTGTCTTTGACTGGCCTTCTTGAGTTACACTGCACATTTTTTTGATATATATATGTTAGTGTGTGTGTGTGTGTGCTCTTTTGATCGTAGTACTCCATGAAATGTTTCAAGATGCCTATGTGACAAAAGTCATATAGGATACTAGATCTGGTTTATGACAACAATCCAATGAGAGATGAGGCCACAGTTCAAGATCCATCATATGATCTCCATTCCTCTAGGTAGACAGGTAGCAGCCCCTCCACCTATTGAGCACTAGTTAGTCCCAGCAAAGCATGATGAGGACATAGGCAGGATGAAAGAACTATTTGAGTCCCAACATCAGAGACTATTGAGGTTTCATGATTATCCATATCCTCAGGTAGAAGAGGTTTTTCTAGGGTCGGTGGTCCACCATCTTCAATCTTGTTCAGACACCGATGGATCAAATGTCGTATTTGATAGCCAGTATTTTCTAAAGACCATGTGGATGTAGTTGAAGTTTGGTGACACTGATGTGTGTGAGTTGATACTCATGTGGGATGACTTCAAACAGTTATTTTGTGAGGGTTAATACCCCTACTTCATATATTTTATTTATATTCATTACCTTCAAGGGATTTAGTAGGGAGGGATGATGATGGATCATTACGCGACTAGGTTCATAGACTTTACGTGCTACTCTCTAGAAAATATCAATAATTTCTATATGTAGGAAGATAATTTTGATTTTTGACTCTGTAGGGAGATCAGTGTCGTCCTAGTTCAATCATGGATTCCCACTTACTTCGGGGTGCTGGAGAAGGCACTGGTGATAGAGAGATTTTTTTCTGGGTGACTCTATTAATCTAGAGCTGGGAGTAGGCAAAATAGAGATGAGTGATCTGCCACAACTAGCATATGTCAGTTGGAAAGGCCTCCATGCAAGAATACATTCCATGATCAGTCTCAAGCACATGGTCTGGGACAATGTTTAGCACTACGGCAACCTAGGGAGTGTCTGTTTTATGATTCTGATGAGCTAGGCCACCTGGCATTAGACAAACTGACCATTCGTGCTGATCTTTCGAGGTAGATGGTATATGGACCAGCACGGTAGAGACAATTTCATTATAGGAGATCTCCCAAGTGAGTATAGGGTGGTCCCCAGGTAGGTGGTGTGACAGTAGATAAGGATGAACTGTGGTTGGTGAAAGATGATATTAGGTCCTTCCACCACTACTAGGCGGCCCATGACTGGCTTATTGAGCTGGCTTCTAGGGATGTAGGAACCTATATGATATGGATTTCTAGAATCCTATATCATATGAGATGATAAGAGGTATGCCATGTGTCTTTTCTACATTTTTTTTGTTGTATAAAATGGTAGACATTGGGTGTGGTACACTTTTCTCCCTGCTTCTTACTTGAGGTTTTACACGGGTGGCTTGGGGCTTCGGTGTAACCCTGTGTTAGTGTTGTTCGATGTATCTTTTAATGCACAAGAAGAGGGGTCATTCCCCCAAAAGGACATGTTTTTTTAAGGTGATAAAATGAATAAGAGTGAGTTAGTGCCATCAAAAGTGGATAGTATCGGGGTGGGGTGGATAAGTCCCTTTGGCTTGTGTGTTTGTAGCGAGGTTGTCCAGTGGAGTGTCATAACATGTCATAGAATTTCAATTGTAGTTTTTATACTTGACACCCTTTTTCATGGAATTCCATTAATGGGTGTGGCAGAGTGTCATTGTTTGGGTTACTCCCCTTCAAAAAGAAGAAAATACACATAGGGTATTCCATATGATTTTTGTATCTAGCCTCTTTTCGTTGGATGAGTTGACTTACCATCCCTATTCATTGGTACCTTTGTGTTCTCACCTTCAACAATGATAAGGTTGTCATCATGTATAGATTGAGCTGATGGAGACCCCATGAATAGAACTACATGAATCACAACACATTTTATTGTAGTGTAATTATTCTCTTCAAGGATGTGGAGACACTAACTTTTGGGAGGGAACTTTTTGGTTTGTTCATACCCCTGGATTATCATATAAATCTTCACCCAGAGGGACTTGAACCTTAGGAAACAATAATATTTGAACTTTCTGTATGACTATGACTTCGAGATAGTATATTCCATGTGAAAGGGTAATGTTGTATATGATTCCTTGTCAGCATGTCCCAAGCTCACCTAATGTAGGAAGTTTTAAAAGTGGTCATCTTCATGGTAGATCACACATGTGGAGTCGGAGGGTATAATAATTTTCTTCAATCAATGGTGTTGACTATTTTTCTTATTGATTTTGTGATAGAGCCCCAATTGTGATACATCGTCTGAGAGATCCTGTATGACTAGATACCCTTAGGTGTTTCACCATATAGATATTCTAAATTAGGGAATCATGAAACCCTATTCTGAGGAAAAACAGTGATGCCAGTCCTTATATAGGATTTAGTACTTTATATAGGGAGGAAAACTATCCCCCTTGTTTCATAGGTCCTTTCTAGACCAAGCATAGGGCTGGCCAGGTTTTCTACCACGTTTACCAACCCCCCAAGCAAGAGCAGGTGCATGATATTTTCTATGTGTCATAGTACAGGTGATACGTGCATGATCCTATGAACATCATCGAAAAGCGTTGGTCATACATGTATGGACCATCCCTTTGGTTCTTTTTTTGTGATTGCATAAAAATGTGCAAGAGTTTTCATGGGATCGGGAGATCCAGGTGTGATCTCAGTATCATGAGTTGTTTCCATAATTTTATTATTGGGGATGAAAATATTGAAGGAGGAATGATTTAGAGAGCTAGTTTTTTAATATAAAACTTTGAAAAATTTCTACATATTTTTTTTAGAGCTAGGACCTAAGACGGTGTGCGATTCCATGGCCGGGTCTACCAATAATAAATTTTATAAAATTATTAAGTATATTTTAAACTATTAAAATGAATAAAATAGGATATCTCTCAAATGATATCTCAAATCGAAAATATAAGGACGCATTTGATTCTAGAACGTGGATTTTACCATAGGTGGGACATAACATTCGTCAGCACATGTCTTTATCAGAAAAATCAATGCAGGGCATTTTCATAAATAAAATAATTAAATTTCATTATTTTATCTCAGATGATATTTAGAATAACTTTTGAATGGAGACTGAGATTGTAAATCCAAGACCACCACTGAGTTTATAGAATGATGGTTTTCTAAATCATGAGATAAAGTGAGAGGGTGTGGGATGTTCGGACCACGTGACCATTGGCTGGAGACCTGTTTAATTCAATAAATAAGTCATTAATTTAAATGGCAAAGGATTTTCACATTTCTCCCACATTCTATAGTGATAACTCCTCCTCACCTTAAAATGGAAAATTGATGTCATATTCTTTGTGGATAGTGATTATACTAATTTGACTATGTCAGAGTGTTGTGAATGCAATAGTAGATCCAAAATCTAGATATGATTCCTATTTAAGATTTTTCATTTCCCAAATTAAAGTTATATTGTTGGATTTGCTTCATTATCATTTCTTCTACTTTACATATCATCATTTATGGTCATACAAACATGACCATCGACCAATTTGAGTTTGGATTTCTCATTCTTCGGGCTATTCATCTGTTCATTGTGTTATTCATCGAATAACTTTTCGGCACATTGAAATGACTTATGATCTTCAAGAGAAGCATGGTTCTGTGAAGGTCATGATCTACGGATTCTGTAGCTAAAAATGTTTTCTGTTTCAAGCATTGAAGGAAGTGAATTTGGGAGCAGAATCGACAACTACTTTTTGACATACCAAAATCTTGATGAATCATTGAACATGGGTTATGTCTGTGAATATCTCATTGCAAGGATCTTTGACTTAGTCTCAGATGTTTTTTTGAAACTGGGTTATTCTTGGTCTTCCACGAAAGGGACAACTACTGTGGCATCGGTGCGAGGATGTTGATGGTGACTGGTGGTTGGATGTAAGGAGGTGGCGGCCACAGGAGCTGTAGTAGATGCCGGAGGAGGCCAAGTGAATGTAGGGAAGAATTTAGGTTGGCACAGTAGCATGTGAACACACTGGAAGGAGGGGTGGTAGCCAGGAGCAAGAAAAGTAGATGGGGTTACAGTAGCTTGGCTTGTCCAAAGCTGAATGGACTGGTCCGGAACAGGCCGAGTATTTGGGTTTTAGATTCAACCATCTTTATCTCCTAAATAGGGATTTTGTTTTATGCTTTTTCTCTAACCACGAATTCCACTCATTGAGATGGATTTTTTAACTAGTTTAGAAACATTAAGACCCGATTTTAAGGCTCGATTACAAAAAATTCATAAGATTAATAATAATAATTTATTTAGTATTATTTAGGGTTTCTTATACCTGATGTGGCTTCTACATAAGACATCTGATCGACGTGCCCATTTTGGTATCATGACCCAAAAATGGACGAAAATATTTCAAGACAAATTCTGGGTTCTTAAACTAAAACTAAGGTGTGGGACTTCTGAGTCTCAGTTTGGGTGTTTGTGGTAAAATGTGGACTTTTCACTGAGTTTCAATTTTAGATAGATGAATTTTCAATCAAATTTTGTTTTTCATAAGGATTAAAATGGTGTGATATATATTATGTGTTTCAGTATAGATATGAGGGCCCCATGAAACATTGTTCATCTATGATGTTAAAAAATGTATCTTCTTCACTGGGAGTTTGATTTTGAAAAATGAATAGTCTATCTTGTGTGCTTATCCCCATGGATCACAATGGTGTGTTTTGTTTTCTAATTCAAGGATGTTTGAGGAGGCATGACAGTAAAGTACATTTGTCCCTTTGGACCAATGAGGAGAGTCATGCGCTCTTCGGCCATTTGGATAGGTATTCCATGCACTCTAAGAGTACACTAGAAGGCCTATAGGGAACTAGATAGTAGTTTGTTACATCGTTATGGCTGGATGCAAGACTAGGCGATGAGGTGGGGTCACACATCATGTAGGCCCCACACGTGACATGTACTACTTTCTAAATCTTTTACTTATCATATCTCCTTCTTGTGAACTCCTATTTTGGAAAGAAAGTAGCATATCCTATGTTTTTTTTTCACATAGAAAGTGGTGATTCCCAATATATGGGATTTTGATATTTGATGTGACATGTAATAAGAGTGAAGCCTATATGAGGGGATGCATGATATAACGATCATGAAACCAATAAAAGGCGATGCTTGATGTTCCGATCATGATACCTATCTATGCTGACAATTGACGACAGTCGTGGTTAGGTGATGACATCTGATTATTCCAAGTGGAACCCTCTAGCTGAGAAGGGTATGGTTGATCGATGACACTAGAGTAGAATCCTCTATCCAAGCTCAGTATGTGTCCTTGATGGAAGTAGATTAGAACCCTCCAACCTGGCTTGGAATGGGTCCTTGATGGAACTAGAGTATAACCCTCCAGCCGATCTGGGTATGGGTCCTCAATGAATCTAGAGTGAAACCCTTCAGCAGGGCTTGATATGGTTCCTCGATTACACTAGAGTTGAACTCTCCAACCAAGCTAGGTATGGGCCGTTGATGACACTAGAGTTGAACCCTCCAGTTGGGTTGTTTATGGGTACTTGATGACACTAGATTGGTTCCCTCTTGCCAAGCTGGGCATGCGTCCTCAACCTTATGGTGCAAACTTTTGACTATAAATCACAATGAAGAGATGTGATTTAATGTACCTTTGGTCTCTCAAGGAAGACATGTGATTTTTCCACCAATATGCATGCATGTGACGCAACCTAAAACATTGAAATGAGATAGTGACACTCAGGGCATATAATATCAAGGTATCATGATTGAGTCAATTTTACTTGATGTTCAGTGTATGTTTGTGGGTTGTTGGAAATCGATGGTGGTTACATATGGGTCTGTCGGTGAGTCTTCATCCTGGGTTGAGTTATGAGATAGATATCCCCTTACTCTCTCATTTGGTTTTCATTAACTGATCATATATATATATATATAATTCCATTCCCCACTCCTTGGGTTTTTGATACTCTCCTTCCATGATAGGTGAAGACGCACGGGGTATGCCACGTTATTTCTTTGTCCAGCTTCTTGTGGTTGGCCAAGTCAACTCTCCTGCAAAAGGCAGTAAATACTTGATGATAAGTTCATATTCTCACTATTTATATCTCTTTATCTCTGAATTACCATACATCACCATCTTTTAGGGTGGAGATGTAATATTAAAACTACCTTGTTATATCTACTTCTTTTTTCTTCATTTGTTTCTCTTACTAATCCCTTTTCAAATTTTTAGGGAATCATACGGAGTATGTTTATACCCCCACCTGCATGGGATTTTCCCCCACATATAATGCCATATGTAGATGATATACAGGTTGATTGTGACTTCAATGGAGCATAGGGATACGAGGTTCTTGGACCATATACGGTGGACGTAGCTTCAGATCCAAGAGTGAGGCTCTCTCATATGTTTTACTTTTCTAGTTGGGTGTGTAGTTAGACCCTTTTTCTTTTCATTTTACTTTATTGTAATTTTACTATTTAAAGTTCCATGAATAGTTATAGTTTATATATATTAGTGTCATGTCTTTTCTTCATTTATGTCTTCACGTTTTCATTTAGTTGGTTGTGTTTGCATGTACAGGTTCTTCAATAAATGCATCCTTGATTTTTTTGTGCATTCAGCACTTGCCTCCACCCCCTGGCCCATAGAGATAGGTTTGGGGTTGTTTTGGATCGAGACGTAGCATGGGTCGGGTCATGAAATTCTTCCTCTTACTTTGTATTCATAACAATATTCCACCATTGATCTGTTTCTCCTTCCAAATCATAAATAGATATGATCATTTTTCTTCTTTTCTAAGTAATGGAGAACATAAAATGTTTTTTTCAATGGTAATAATCCATTGGACTTCCACTAGTGGATCATAAGACCCACTAAAAGAGGGCTGATATTAACTCATGAAAGACTCAATAGTATATTTCACTATATTTTTCTTTTGGAATCTCATTATGATTCATGACAGGAAATTTTTTTGTGGGTATAGAAACCATATTTTTTATTCTATCTCTAATAGAATTCAGTGTCTTAGAAGAAAAGGCATTTCATTTTCCATAACTTTTATTGGTAGTGTGATTCCTTACGGTTTTATCCATGGACTAAAACTAAAAAACATTGTATAATCATAATGATACAATAGTTATGTTGAGTAATCATATAATCCTTAAAATCATTCTTATGATGTCATAGATATTGAAACCGTCTTATCAACCTAGGATAGTTGTGGTTCATCCTATATAAATTTAATTTCAACATTTTTTTTATTAAGTTCTATCCTAATATTATTAATAATGTAATCTATAGAAATAACCAAAACCTTCTTTGAAACCAAATATAGTTACCTAAACATTAATTAAAAAAATATTATATCTTTTTCAAGAATATTCAACATATCTCCCAAATAAACATACATGTCAACCATAAGGGTTTATTGGTCTTCGAGACTAGATACACTAACGTCCTATTTATGTAAAATCTTTATCATCACTGGAAACATTCTTTACATAATTTACCATTATATATTAATGTTAATTAATACCCATATTCATAACCTATGGAATATTTAAAACATAATAAGGGGTCATAATGGATGATCATGAAGTGTAAACATGGGAGATTTTAATCAATGATAATATGTAAGAATATCATGAGCATAAGGGTATGATACAATTTGATTATAAATAGATAATAATACCTTTTAATTCTAATATCATAATCATGGGTTAGAATATAAAACTATAGTATGTCACAAGATTGGGGAATCCACAAAAAAATCATGAGACATTTGTTTAAATCATAATCATATCAACACATTATATGACATTGACAACATCATAAGCCTATAAACCATATCGTTTGTAAATCTTAACTACAAAGACAAATATATCATAGGGAATCAAGAATCACAACTTCTTTTCCATATCATAGTGTTTCGAGAATATCAACCTATTTTCAATAGTGTATTGAGAACATCAACTCATTTCCAAAAATTATCTCACGAAATATAAGGCTTTACCCAATACATTAGAGGAATATATAATTCAGGGCCTACCCATTACATAATGAAAGCCATATATATTTGTAACATAAGATCATAAAACATTCATAATATGATCTTATCATAACCCATAAAAAGGAAATGATTTTCATTAATTTTTTATTATTTAATCATTCGATAACATGTAGAAAATAAATTAGATTCATAAAGGATTCATCATAACATAATTAACCCAAGGGGAAGAAAAGGGTTTTATATAATTATCTTTAAATTATCATCATAATAATCTATCCGAAGAAATAATGTTGATGTTATCATCAGATCATATCTCTTGTGAATAATAACAATCCATAAATTATGTTGACATAGATGAAAGATAACTTTAAAAGAACATTTTAACGTTTCTTTGAAAATATTTGAAAAATATAATTTTTTTAAAATTTTTAACTCAAAATTTGTATAATATTTATAAAATAATTTTTTATATAATAAAAATGGAAAATTGTGATGGAATATTGAAATAAAAAATGTTCGTGAAAGTTGGAAAATATTTGCATGTCTTATAGGTTAAAATAAAACATTCCTTTCACACTATTTGGAAAAGTCAAAAAAATGAATTGTCCAAATAAAATTGGAAATATTACATTTTAAAACATTATAAATGATGTTTAATGTAGTATAAATGGCCTTTCTAAAATATTTATATCTTTTGTTAAAAAATTTATATAAAATTTTTTAAGATTATTGATGTGGAAGAAAATTTTCAACAACTAAAAATAAAATAAGGTTTGATTTTCATTGAAAAAATTTTCTAAATAATTATAATTAAAATTAAATATAAGATATGAGGCATGAAAAACCTAAAAATATATATTTTAACAAAATATATGGGATTAAAATGATAATATCCCTAAAATTTTACTCAAGGGAAATTTATCATATAGAATCCCAAAATAATTACTTTGTAACATAAACCCTCAACTAAAGTATATATTTCTTCATATGAACTATATCCCCCTCGTATAAGTTATTTAAATTTATTAAAAATATATTTTTGAATAATCTATATATTTATAATACCATATATGATCCACTTATAATATTTTAACACCCATTTATTAATAATTATTCCTTAAAAGTTTCATTTTTAGGTGTTAAAAGTTTAGTTTTTATGTATGTTTTTTTAAAGGTATGTTCCTTCCATGTTGATCATGGTTAAATAATATAAATAATGTTAATAATGTTATATATATCATATATATTAATTATATAATTAATTATAACTATCCATAAAAGGTAGAGATAGAAAAATGAAATACACCGTTCATGGAGACGGTAGTTTATATGTACGTATGAACATTGTTTTCATGTTATAATAAAATAAGTAAAGAAAGATAAATGATATTTTATCACTGATTAATAATAATTATATTGAAAATATCATAAAAATTTATTTGATAAATCGTTATTATCATCCATGTGAAGCTGAAATAAAAAATGAATTGTATAGCAACATAGAGGTGGTAGTCCACCCATATGCACGAGCGACACTATCATTTTCCAATGAATGTGAAGGTATAAAAGATTATAAGATATCATAATTACATAAGAATAATTATTCTATGACTATATTATATAAAATTTAAATATTCCATAATTACCTTCCATGGTAGATGGTAACGGAAATTGAATCATATCACTACATGGGGATGGTAGTCCACACATACACAAGAGCAATACTTTCATTTCACATATGATGGAAAGGTGGATTAAAATGATTATTACAGAACAAAATTAATATATTATGATATTTATGATAGTGGATTCATCATTATTTTATGTATACAACTTCTTTAGATAAGGAGGAAGAATAAATTAAATTTGAAGTACTCGGTTAATAGTTTTACCTTTTCATTGTTAAACCACATTTGTCTTGCACCTTAAGACTAAAAATATTTTATAATGATTAAACTAAGACCTAAAATACATTATTAAATATTTTATTAATGGTTTTTATTTTTTTTAACAAATAATCTATTTATGTGTGAATAAGAGAGGATAGAGGTTGTCCTTTTATAAGTGAGAGGGAAGACAGTTTAAATTTTTTGAAAATATTAAAATATATATTAATGTATTACATGATAAAAATTACTTCAAATGAAATCATAATAGAATTTTAGATGATAAAGGGACTACATAAGACCATAAATATGGATTTAGATAACTTTTTAGGTCATTTTAACCCTTATCATTTTATTAATTACTATATTTCTTGTTTTAACAGTTAATGTTGTAACTAATTTTTTACCCAAGATAATATTCATAATGAACCCAAATGAATGTGAATTAATTAAAAAAATTTAAATTGTGTTTCAAAATATTTATTACATTTCATTAAATTCAATTTATATTAGTGATATAAATTAATTTAAAAACAACCCCATAAAATGAGATGAAAAACTATTTTATAGATAAATGAATTTTTAAGTATTAAATTGTTTTTATAAAAAAAATAGAGAATATAATTTCCAATGAAATTAATTATTTTTTGTTTAATAAATATGAAATTATTTTAATTTAAAAATTTTTCAAAAAAATATAAAATTTTAATTACTTGAATGGGAATGATTGTTTTTTTATGAAATATGTATTTTTAACTATTTGTAAAAAATTAATCTTTTTAGAAAAATCACATAATGTTAACATAAGATAATTTTTTAATTACTATTTTAAAAAAATTATCAATTTAATAAAATAAAATTTCTAAAAGTTGAAGAAATAAATTATAATAAATTTTTAGAAAATCAAATAAATACCTTTTTAAAAACATATTTCTTAATCATAAAATAACTCTATTAAAAATTTGAATACTTATTTATCATTAATAAATAAATTATAATTATATAAATCCTCTATAAATATTTTTAATAAATTATATATCCTTATTCATGCAATTCATTTAAGTACTAGGTTCTAATTGTATAATATATTATCATGTATTTGGACACATGGTTTCATGTAAATAAAGTTGTTAATGAAAATAAATTTATTTAAGGATAAATTTGTATGAAAATATTAGAGTGTTATAGGCACACATTCCTGATATCATTCGAATGTTTCATCAAGATATATTAATAAAAAGAATATAATATGAATAGAAACATGTTCCCCCTCCTACCGGAGTTCACCATCCTATTTCAATGACCAATTTAGGGCAGTCACACATTCCTAAGAATACCATATAAACTTGTCGTTATATTCCAGGAATAGGAGTAACACATATGGGATAACATATTTTATTTTCATTGTTCACAACATGTGACTCTATATTCCCAATAGATAACATCTATGAAGAGGCCTCACCAATTGTAATTTTATGTCCATATGTAGGTCTACATTTTTTCTCTCCTTGATGCTAGTGTTTCAGAGGCCCTTGAACATTTATCAATGGTGGACAAGGATTCCACTAACTCGTTTTCAGATCTGGGTAGCAACAAGTATAGTTGTGTATGTCCTCCTGAAAACTCTTCTTTTAGAAGCTCTAGATGACTTCCCTAGATTGTTTCCCATAAATTATCACTTCATGTACATTTCTAGATCGACCATAGGAATTTTTTCCATAATGAGAATTGTGGAATTCCTCTTCAGAATCATAATATAAAATAGAATTAAGGTCCTCCCCATGACAATATCCACTATGAGGGTAATCCCTATGTTATATGTTTTACGATTACACATTATGTCCATATATTGATTCATGATGGTTTTCTTATCCATGACGGTATTCATTGTTAAGGTCCTCCAGGTAGTGATACTTTGTTTTGGTAGGAAAGTCTTCCCTCTGCCTAATAAATTGTGAGATAGACCTCATATCATGAGGCACTTGAAAAGATATGACCAGCTGCACTAGATTCCTTCTCTTTAACAACTGATATTCTTCCCAAGTTGGTTGATACCCTAAGGAAAAACTTATTCTATAAACCACCGTTAGACCACATTGATTCCACTATTATAGATAAGATTTTAATCAACTATACTCTATACAACAAGGAAATTGAGAAATTAACATGTATTTTCAGAACATTTTAAATAATATAGCATATTATATAATGAAAATAAATATATTATTAGGAAATAACTAGCTGAGGATAATATAATTGGTATTTACTATATGTATCCCACCCCACAGTATAGCATTCAAAAAACCTAAATAAAGGAATTTATACATCATATTAATCTAAATATAATGATAAATATTCATCACTTAAGATCATACCTTATGAAGGATATAAAAATAACATCTATGAAATAGAATAATTTTCTAAAATATTGAATTTTATTTCCTTTTATTTGTACAATGTATAAAATTAGGAAACTATCATGTGAATATTAAACATGAATTCCATGATGATTGGAGTAATCTATGTTAGTTTATTGTTAATTCTTATTCAAGTCTTTATATCAGAGGATGGAGTGAATATAGAGAATTTCATTTCACCATTCTCCATAACGATAAATTCTCTTCAAAAGTGACATCATTCAATGTCATTAGTTTAGGATGCCTCTTAGAATATGGTTTTATACATATTTTTAGGTATTCTAAAAAATAATCATTTAGGACTAAATCAAATAAATGTTGAAATCAAATGGAGTGATCCATCAAAGAATTATTTCATAAAACTATTAAAAAAGTTGATTAAACATATTGTTTAATAAATTACCAATGTCAATAGGTATCATTGTCTTTGGTTGAAATCATCTCAAATTTAGAAAAAGTATTTCATTTAGATCCTTCTCAGTAAAATATTTTCATGTTTATTATGGTAGTTGTGATAGATTCAATATAATTAATCCAAGAGTAACCACATCCTGTATATATGGGGGAATTTTTACCTCAACTTCTTACTCCACATTGTATAATAGCCTTTTCCATATTGGGAGGTGTTTTAGAATATAATCCTTCAAAATTTATCCCATTTCATAACCCATATTTCCCTATGGGGACATGTATGGTAAGAGATTATGGGAACTCTCTCTAGATTACCATCTAAAAAGTGATCCCAGTGGAGTAATAAAGGGAAATTTGAATCCACATAAAGTTAAAAACCTAAGAATCACATAAAGAGGATGAACAATCAAGGGGATTTTATCAAACTACTTGATAGATACACTAATGGAAATTTATCTTCTTAATCTGTTAATGATGATATGATACCTTCAATTCATTATGCATTTATAAATATCACAATCACTAACCCGATAGAGTCTATTGATCATGAAGCTAGTAAAAGAGAATAATATGATGAATTTTTGATTTCAAATATATTTTACACTCAAAAAGTTGAAGAATTATTTCATACCATAAACTAAAGGAAAGATGCATATTTGGGTGCTCCCTAAAATTCTCAGTTACCACCTCTCAAAAGGGTTTCAAAAAATGATAAACGATAATGTGTGGATATGTCCCACCCACTACTAAAAGAAGTTGAACCCCCTAAATTTGATGAAATATTCACCTAGTATAAGGTAGAAGTGATATACTTGATGATATTCAACATTGATTTTCTTATGGGAAATATTCTTTAAGGTGTATTCTTTAGGAAAATACTCACATAAATAATTCAAAAAATCACCAACAACAGGAAGAGATTTCTATATGGGAAACCGAAAAGGAAAAGTTATCTATCCATTATGGGATCTAGAAAACCAATTTATTTATATATAATAGAAGAATAATGTTTAATATTCCTTCCATTAGGGAATCAGTCTAGGCTAAATCAAGCAAGATACCCCATGTTAGCCTATACTCATCATTAGCCACAAACACAGGCTGTCCTAACATGTAAAGTTCCTCCTTCTATTTCTCCAACTAAAATTACATCCCAACCAATTGTCCCATGAAAACTCATTGATACCATTTATTCACTAACATCATAATTGGATGTTATGAACGAGTAGTGTGAACAAGTATAGATAGCATAAAATCCTTACCCTGAACGGGTGGATTAAAATTTTCCCCCACCAACATTTTTAAATAATAATTTCCAATATTTTAATGGAATAGGGGATCTAAGGAATCACATGACAGATTATTTGTATCAATATTATCCAATGATGGGAACCCTTGAGTAAAAACATTTATCCAAACAAGATACTTCCTATAGACTCTGAAGAGATAAAAAAATTTATAGCATACTAGTTTTCTTAGTAAGCCCATCATGGGATGGGAATACCTCCACCAAAAATTGAATTATTAATTAGACCCTACATTTAAAAATAATATATTACCCAATATCTTTAATTTAATATAATTTGATAATTGGAGACTCTTATAATTTATTAATGCATTGAAAGGCTTGAGCTTATCCCTAAACTTGTAGCTCCCTCAAGATGAGTTTTTAATTTAATGTATATAAAACCTATTTGATGAGTTACAGACAGTAATTATTCCAGTTAAATATATTGGAATATACTATGATGATACGATAGTTAAATAAATATTAGAAGATTCTACTCAGTGACCCAAATCCTTGTATTGACCAATAATGTACTCATAAGGAAAAATAATTAGCAATATGAAACTAAAAATGTTACACATGATTCAACTCTAAAACCAACTCGATCACCCAAACCAATGTTCTATCCTAAAATAAATCACATTATAATGGAAAATACCACAATAAATTCCCCATTTATATTGGTTAAAATATCATAAATTCCCATAGTATAGAGATCATAAGAATAATATTTACTCCTTCCAAGATGATAAGGTCCATAACTTGTTCATAGTAGTTACAAAGAATTGTATGTTGAATTTTTTGGAGCCTAGAATACCTAATTAGATTCTCCCCCATTGATCACATAAATTAGTGAATATTACACTAAACAATAAGCCACACCATCCATTAGTTACATTTCGTATACACATCCTACAAAATATGTTTCATTTTGGACAAGTGAATTTAAGAAATACACCAGCACAAGAGGCATGTGTTTCGATAACTCCATTTAATGAAATAGGATGGTATGAAATTTTGAATTAGGGTCAAAAAAATTTTATAACTAGATGGATATAAAGCAAGTCAACTGAGCACATTCCATCCTTAGATCAATGATAAACTATCCAATCTGGTTTCTAGTTACTTTTTGCTACAATTCGACCAACTTCATTGTCATGACAATATTATTAAATTTGTTCTTCTAAAATCCATATTAAATAGAATAGAATGATTAAATTAATGTAAAATGAATTTTTATCAATATCGAATCTATCCATAACCTATTGGATTGCTTACCTTCAATACTGAGAGGGTGGTCACCACCCTGCCTGAAGGAACCCTCATCAGATAAAAATATACTCTTCAATTCTATTAATTTTATTGCTTTAAAATATCACTTCTTTGATGAAAAATATGCATATAAACCCAGGTTTCTCATACCTAAATGGGGAGATGGAGGAAGAGGCTGCAAAATCTAAGTAAAAAGGAGAAGATGTAGTTGTGTATAAGACAAATATCTGAGAAAAATCCTCAATAGATCCATATATATCTATGACATAAATTAAATAACATTAATGATCCTTGAATAATAATGTATACACCTTTAAATATTTCTAGAGTCATCCAAAAGCAACTATTATATAATATAATTTGGAGCTTTAACAATTTTTTATCATCCTAAATGAGTGGTCAGAACAATTCAGCTTTATATTTCTATGATAGGTGGGTCTTCACCTTTTATTCTGCACCTAATCTATCTACCTCAAACATTTAAACCCCTATATAACATTACAATGTAAAAAACCAACCACTGTTTTAGAAACACTTACCTCTAGCCTATAAATAAGATATCTTCAAATAGTTGTATGTGGTTTTAAGAAATAATTCAATAATATATACCGTTGGTTTATCAAAAGTGATCTAGGAAACACATTTGGAAGCCCTATTAATACCTAAATATTTCAAATTTGAGGTTACTTACACTAAATTTTATCATGTATATAATAATCATGTATAATTTCAGGTAGTCATCTCCTTATAGATTAGGACTAGGAAACATTCATTCAATGACACATCAAACCTTTATAGTAACTGTAAATGTAGATAAAATTGATATCTAATGAGTTTTCATTAACAAAATATTTGGAATCAGTCTCATTCCAATCTCTAAACTCCATGAGTTATGTTAGAGTGGAACTTATTTACCCCTCTTTTGTATAACATGTCAGGGTTATAATAAAAGTGATCATAATCATCTTGGAAAAATTAAACATAGGGATCAATTTGGGGACCTCATTTATGACTCTAAATTCTTCTTTATCTAATAGGATACAACATTAAATGTCTTGGCAGAGATAACATGTTTACATGGCTTCCAGAAGTTCCCTCATCATACCATTAATGCATCAAATAATGTGTTGATGGACAAATTAGGACATTACATGGTGTTAGGGATCAATGCATGGTTATACAAAACAGAAAGAAAAAATCACATGATTAATGACATTACTCGAGTTAATGCTACAATTGGTTCATAAAAAACCAATTTCAATGCATTTAATGAGATTGGAAATTAATATATATATATAGCCCATTAATCAAATAGAGAATATATGATTGGATATTTTTATGTATTCATCAGTCTTCATGATATTAATCACATAAATCAAACCAAATAAAATTAAATAAGTGACTAATACTAAAAAAATTGGAATTTCCCTATGTGAAAATTCCCTCTATTTCTCAGTAGAGTCTCAAAAGGCCCCCACATAATTGGGTAAATTATACTAAACTCCCATATCACTGAAAGAAAGTGAGGACACCCCTACTTCATTTCCCAATTTCTATGATGCTGACACATTTTCTACCACAAATGAATCTAAATAAGTGGGGGAGGAGGATAAATCACACAGTATCTCACTAATAATATATCGTGTATATTGATTTCAATATATTTTTTGGTATCACTCTTCAACAACTATAAGGACCAAAATTTCCTCACCTAATATTCTAGCCCTGAAGATGCCCATTTTTCATCCATTTATCCTAATAATGATGTGTAGAATAAATAATAAGGGGGTCTTAGAGACACACATGTAGTGATTGAGGAGGGTTTTCCCACCAATATTGATGAGTTCATGAAATAAATATTGGTAGTGTGAAGGATATTTAACGAAATCTAATATGTGCTAATGTGTCTTATGAATTACAAGAGTTGTATACCTCTTTCTTAAAAGTTAGGTCAAGTTTTTTGCTTCTAGATTAAAATCATAATTCCAAGACTTGATCCTAATCTATCCACCCACCGCTTGGTTTTCCATAAGATTATCATTATTACATATAGGAATCTAGAAAAATTCATCAAACTCTTTTTTCTATGGTTGAATTCAAGGTTGATACACTTATCAATTCTATATTCATTATAGAGGTTTAATATCCTAAATACCTAATGAAAATTGTACTAGTGGAAAATATGAATGTGAATATTAGATTTTTTATTAACTTTAAGGATCTAAATCAATATTTTCCAAAATATTATCTCTGTGTCCAAATTATAGAACTTCAAATAGATAAAACTACTAAAATATCAATAAATTTCTTTTATGGAAGGTTATTTAGAATATAATCAATTCTAAATATATCATAAAGAAAAGGAAGCTACTGCATTCAATGAATTTTAAGCAATGTATTTCTATTCAATAATTAATTTCAATATAAAGAACATTGGTGCCACATATCAACATGTCATGCACCATATTTTCAAACCATTATTTGTAAAAACCATTAAATGTTACATCAATAGTCTAGTGGTAAAAAACCCAAAAAATAGCTAATCAACATGATAATAGTGAGACAATTATCAATAATATAAGATAGTATTGAGGAATATAAACTACTTAAATTTTTAATTTGGGTTTACCTTAATAAATTTTCTTACATTCAAAGTATACCATTATATCATTGAACTTGATCCATATAAAACCAATGTAATCCTTGACATGTCACATCCTTAGAACCTAAAAGAATTAATTTGAAATCAAGGATTCTTCATATACATCAAACTCTTTATAGAAAATAATACATTAAATTTTTTACCAATCAATAAATTAATGAATAATGGATCAACTTATCAGTGGACTGATGATTGTGGGGATGGCTTTGATAGTTTCAAGAAATAACTTTTGATCCCATTAGTAATTATTATCCATATTGAAGTAAATACAATATTTTATATGTGATAGACCAAGAGAAATCAATATTTTCATTTATTATATATAATAATGACACCATAAATTAAAATAGACCATGTTATCTCTGTAAAGAAATGCTTGATATTGAGACATGATATTAAAATATAAAGAAGAATTGGCCCATGCTAATATTCATAAACCATAAATTGAGGTCCACATGGTATCTCATTATAATGAATTAAAATATATCTTCAATCATCACATGTTAAGTGGGCTTTTTTAATGTTGGTTAGTCATCTTGTAGTAGTTTTACATTCAGTATATTCAAAAATGGATAAAGGGAAATACTTTAGTAGGTTTTCTCGTGTTCCATCATACTAAAAAACACACCATTTTTCATTGATATTTTATAGATTAATTACTATATAATAAAATTCTTGTTCTAGAGAAGTGATTTTTACTTTAAATACAATTCTAGAACCATGATAGTGAAAATATTGGAAGTCCCCATACTCAATATAGTTGGTTTTGGAGCCATTCTTATCTCTATATCCAATTAATTTTTTAATTATTTCATCATGTTGTTGTAATTTTAATCCAATAATGAAAATGAATACCAATCCCTAATTTATAGCTAGGAATTTTCATTAAAGATACTAGTATACAAGCAGAAATTCTAAGGAGCTTTAGAGTTGTTAATTAAAAATATTATTTGCGAGTATCCCATAAAAAGGAGAAGATTATTCCCATTATTCACTATTTATAATGGTTCATTGAAAAATTCCCCTCAGATATAACACTAGCCTGTAAACCATTTTTATATAATTCATAGTAATATTCATTATATGTTATAGCTATAAGCTTATAATATCCAAAATAGGATGAAACTATTATTAATTTTTCACATTATAGGGTGGTTTATCCCTTCATTTGAAACAACATAGAAGCGATCAATAAAGCTAATTCCACCCCATAAAAAGAAGATTTTTAATGGGTGGATACCCCCCATGTTGAACATCCTCTAGAATGGGATTATTTTATCCTATAAAAAAATAAAAGAGAAAATATAATGAATATTGTTCAACATTTACGTTTTTTATGGTCTATTTTCTCCAAAATTCCACAATAAATGAGTCATTGATGGAGTTCTCCTCAGACTCATTGAATGAGGGGAAATTATTAATATTTTAATTGAATTCCATTCAGGTTCATGTTATGCTAAAAAAAGAGACCAAATCATTCACAACAAATTATGAGTCTTATATATTTCTGGCTATCAAATACACAACATATTATTCAGTTCACCAAGAGATTCTATGCATGTGAGGAACATCCAAAGATCATTCATCAACCCACAACATTTTTTCATGTAACTAAATATTCATGATTATTTTCTATTTTTGGAATATATGTCAGAGTTTCTTATCAACCATCAACATCTAAATAGTTTAAGTACATCCTTATTGTATCCAAATTCTTCTACAAGTTATTTGATGTAATATCCCTCGATGAATATAGGAAAAATGATCTTTTCATTTTTTAGAGACACACACTATTACTAGATATGGTTTCCATCATATAATACTAATAGATAATAAAACCAATTCCTAATCTTTAAAAATAAAATTATTCTCTCATTCATATAGAATTCATTCTAACCACTCATCACAGTCTTACATAGCAGAAAATGGAGAGACTGTGGCTTTAAAAAAACTTATCCAATATAGTCCATATGGTTATCAAAAAATATAATAAATATTTTCTTGACAAACATCTACATGATTTTGGATATTATGACACCATAATCGGTACATATATAAAAGAAATATCATATTTTATTTTATAAAGGATAGATGTTATTCTACACATTGAGGTCTAGTAGACTTCACACATCTATCTTTTGTACGATTTATTTTCCGTAGATGAGAAATATCATAACTGATTTTATGAGATGGAATATATCAATGATAAAATTTTATGTAACCTTCATAACTTTTAATCTCCTCAAAATTGAATATAATGAGCATTTAAAATGAATTTTTACCTCGATTAATTCCTACAAGGGGAATTGGTATTGGCTCGGAAACCTTACTTATACATTGGAAGAAACCTCCAAAACTAGAATAAGAGTGACAAATACCATAGAGAATTAAACTTTTCTACTAAAAAGAGCATATTACTTTGTTATATTTGATGGGGGATTCATAATTCCTCCCACTAATTCAATTTTTCTCAAAAAATAATTTTCATAATTCTCACATGAGTTCTTAAGCAATAGGAGAAATAATTTAACCAACATAGCACCGACATTATTATTATATAATATTCAACATCTTGTTTTCCATCGCTTCCATAAAACATTTAATGTTGAGGTATTTGTTCAACCTAAAAAACAATAAACTAATCATGGTGGATGATTTTTGGTGGACTCTATCATCCCTATATGAGTGCCTAATCCATGAAAATTCATTGGTGCACAGCCCATATTTACCTCACATAATTAATTCCCCAACATGTATATGATCTAGATTTGTGAAGGGGACCTTGTCTAAATGAAAAACATATCACTTAATTTTTTTCAATATAGGATATGTATTGATTCTTTGATCCTATATTGTCATAGGTTTTTAGAGCATGTCAAAATCCTCAGCTCATTTCATATTTTCATGTTTAGTGAGTGGGCCATTTATTTTCCTGATTATCGTAACATAATTAATAGATTTTCTTTGACCCAAGTACTTTTTTTGGATGGGTTTATAGACTTAACTTGTGTATATGGGTTTTGAGTGGGTTTTGGGTCTATAATAGGCCAAAAAAAGAACTTTTACAATGTGCAGATAGAAGTGTATCGTTTGAAAAAACTATATGGACTCTAGAAGAAATTGTTCATCCCTCCAATTTCACTGGACACAATTTAGAAAACAGTATATGGGGTCACATGACTATGTGTGGAGTTCTATAATTTTAAATATAGGTCCCATTAATGTTTTTAGTGGGATTATGAAAACAATTCATGCTAATAATGTGAGGCATGATGCCATGATATTGGGTGTCACACAGTCTGTTCATAGTTAGAAAAACCAAGTGGTCAAACCCTATGACACATTTAAGAGAGAGAATTTATGAAAGTACCTTTTAACCATCTATTATTTATTCCTCATACGTTTCTTCTCCACTGAAATTCATAGTATAAGGAAACCCTCTATTTCCTCCTCCTTTAGACATTGAGGAATATTTATAATCCAAGCCCTTATCTGAGCTCCATTAGTCTCATTGGAACTGCTTCAGTAAGACCTTTAATCGAGTGTATTCTATATGTCTTTTATATCTCTACATGGTGAGATATATCCATTCATTCCATTTTACCAGATTTTCAGGTAATTTTTCAAAAAAAGATCATCCAATTCATCTTGAGTTATAGGATGATTTGTGATGAATATATGTCTACCAATACAAGGTAATTTTTTCAAAGATATCTATTTCATTTTGATCATGTTTGAAGGATCATTCTATAGAATTCTATTGGGTTTTCCAAGGGAGACCCTAATAATTTAATTATTGTCCCTTTATTATGGAATTGGACACATGATATTTCTATGGGAATGATCCTCCTCTTCTATGAATGGTAAAATACTAATGATAGGATTCATACCACTTAGGAAGATTAGATTGGATGTGTCTTTTTAATTAAATTAAATTGTATTATATTTTTTTATTGAGATTGATCCATGAGAATGTGTTGTTCTTGGATTGAGTATTGAGTTGGTGATGACCACCTAGAAAAAGGTGATGTGGTTCCTTGGGTTAGGAGCAGCCCATGTCCTTTGAGGGATATTGATCATAGGTTGGATTATTTTTTTCATCATTTTAAGGTTAATAAATCATCATGATTAAGGGCATGGATCTGGACTTTGAGATGGTTTTGACCATCAAAAAGAAAAACATGGTCACAGGGGAATGAGGTGTCAGGATGATGTTGATTGACTACTTTATTTGTGTTATTTTCACTCATTGTTCTTAGATGACGTGTTGTTGAAGTACTTCACACACAGAGAGAACTCAGATGATGAGGTGGTGCAGAAAACTCATGTGGGTAGTTGTCTCTATCAGTTACGTCTTAGTATGGTGTTGACTACTATAATGGTTTGAGGTGATTTTCATTGAAATAATCATAGATGGTGATGATCCATTGATTTGCAATTATCATACCAATGGTTGTGGGATACAACTCACTATATTGTTGAGGTCATTGGGATGGGTTCATTTTGGTGGACAGATATCACTTTTCTTTGCGACATGGGCTATTGAGATGATGATAATTATTTACTTCGAGGATAGACATAGTTGGTCCTTTGCATCAGGCTATGAGTTGACGTGTATCTTCATAGCTACGGTCTGTGGGACTAGGTACTTGTTGGGAATCCATTCGGGGTGTTGGTTAACTGGTTATGATATGGTAGGTATTAGATAGCCCAAGGTTCCAGGGATACCTATATAGGAGGTTCATGGGGTTTCTCTATATTATTATTCTTTAGGGTATTATTGGGGATTTATTGTAATAATACACACCACTATAGTTATATATATGTGTAAATTTCATTATAAGTCATATATATAACATGGGGAACATGGTATTCTAGAAAATGTTAAATTAGTTGATTTCTTTCTTGGGGTTTTTTAGTATAAGAGAAGAGGGTAATTATTTATTATGCATGTTCTATTTTATTTATAATTAGAATGTGTGATTTATCTTAGATGTATGAAAGGATCTTTTTTGTGGTTCCCTCCTGAGGTTTATTATAACACATTACCATATTCCTTCATGATGGTTCTTGAATTTATGCTTCTACAGTCAAGTACAGGTTCAGTTTCAAGAGTTGGTCCTTCGTGATCATGTTGGGTTTCTTAGCACGGGATCGATGGAAATGAACATGGGTTCTTACATCAACTGATTTTTGCATTACTATCTTTTTATTTCTATTATTATTTAAATATGTAAGTAATGGTGGTCATCAATGAGTGAGCCTTATTATTTATTTCCTTATATGACCTCACTTGTTTTAATTCTAAGGTAAAAATGGTCTTTTATTCTAAAAATGGTATGTTTGATCTTTTAGATTATTTTGGCTGATTTGTTTTTTTATTCTTCCACTAATACATGTTATTACTTCTACTACAGTAGGTTGCGGGTCATGTTATATTATGGTCTTTCTAACACTACTATATTTTTCATTAGACCATTATTTTATCTCCAAGATTGTATATTTATCAGAATGTAACCTATTTACACCCTCACTGCTAGTCAACATACTTTGGAATGTGGGAGGCGTGCATAAATCCAAGTGGTGAACCAGCCCTATGAACTTTTGGGTGGAAAGATGGGTTAGTGCTCTACAAGTGGAAGCATAAGAGTTTATTTTACTTATTTTGGGGTCTTACTATTTTGTATCAGGTAGGATGGAGATTAAGAAATAGTAAAAAATTGTTTTAGAGATCATATTTTGGTGCATGCATACCAATTCATGGGGGATAAACAAAGTTGAGAGTAGTGGGAAATTACTGTTTTTTCACTTTTGACAATTGATAATATTTCCACCATGAGTTGTTCACTTGGGCGTGATTATTTTTTGTTATGATATGTACCCATGGCCCATTATGTAAGGGGTGATTTTTTATATTATTTTGATATTAAAATAGGATGTTTTTCACATATATATGTTACTATGATTAATTATAATTGGAAATATGGATTTCATTTAGATGGTACGGGTTCTTTAATGTTTCAACAGAGGATATTAAATAGTGTTTTCTACATAGCCTTCTTTGGTGTCATTTTACTTAGCCAGAACTGGCATGTGGTCACAATAAAATATTTTTGTGATTCTATGTGATATCTGATATATATTTAAGGTATTATCAGTGATAGGAGGAGGCATGGATAACAATAGGGTGAGTTGTCTAAAATATCAACAATGAATCCAAACTTCATTTTATTTTGTAGACTATTTTGTGGAATTATACTCAACTAAATCATATTTATATGTGATTTTTGAATAGTTATGGGTGTATAGGGGCCTTGAAGTATGATTTATATATGATACCTAGCTCTAGTATGGGTGGTAAGGTTCCAGGAGTCCGGATGTCATGTGACATGATTATGATGGGGGAGTGTAAGGGATGTGAGGTGGTGTTGATTATTATTTTCTTCCCTATATATGTTCTATATAAACTATTATGGTTGTTTTAACATCATGATTTTATTTAGTTGGATGCAACCAACACCGGCTCTAATTGAGCATCAGGAGGGTGGTGATATGGTGCTTCTTGATTTTGCATAGGATCAGACCCCTGAGGGTATGGATAAGTCCCTAGAGGGTCATGTGGATCATGATCCATAGATATAGGCATAGGTATAGTCTCAGGCACATTTGGTTCATCCAAAAGATATCATGTCTTTTCATCCCCTATTTGATGAGTAGATTATGGCAGGATTGGTTCTTTTCATCCATAATATTGTAAGGGGGGCCTTGGGAGAAGATCCATTTATGGCGTACTTGACTTCGGAGTTCCTATTGTAGCACCCACTGCTATTTTAGGATGATTATGGACCTCAGTCAGCTGTGAACTGGATCTTTTTGGTCCATTCTATCTTCGATCATCATGATATATCCCTAGGTCAGAGGACGAATTTGGACACATACATTCTCAAAGGACAATAAAATCAATGGTGGGACATATATGTTTTGGTAGGATGACATGAGGGACTTTCTGGGAATGATTTTGAGTGTTGGTTCATCAAACATTTCTTCCTAAAGACTCTGGTTTTGGAGAGAACTCATTAGTCCTTTAGCCCCCAACAGTGAGGCATGTCTGTTAGCGACTATGCATATACATTCATAGACTTATCTCATTTCTCACCCAATATAGTGAGTGATGAAACATCAAAGGTGAGGTGTTTTAATAATGCATTATGGAATTCCATTCTATTTTAGATAGTCATATTCATGTTATCATCATTCATGGAGGCTATGAATCTGGTGCTGATAGATGAGGGTAATTTTGTGGACCGGTCATATATAATCCAGGAAACAACATTAAGAGATTTTAATTGCATGGCTTCAGAAGGTTCAAAGTTATGTCATAATGATATTTGTAGGTTTATCATGCCTGAGACATAATAAAACCACCAAAGAGTGGTTATTCAATTTTCTTTTTCTAGTAACATGCTGAAATTATAATTTACAACACTGAATTTGATACCATGCATGACATGAATCACCAAGCTCATAAGGAAAGAAAATATCCCAAGTCTCTAATATATATTTACTATTTTAAATATATTTAGTACGAGATATAAATTATAATGAATGCAGCATTGGGTTAGCTTAAATTTAATACAAGAGAAACCTTCCTCAATATCTTTTGTTACACACTAGAGCAACGCTCCTCGATAACTTTCATTACATTTAAGACCATGTTTAACCAAATCAAAATGCATTATTAAAATATTATTATTTAATATAAAATGATAATACATTGACATTATGTTATCGGTTATGAATATTATTAACTAAATTTTGAAAATTTATGGTTTATATAATATAAAATTAATTCATTGGTTACCAATTAATGAGAAACTAATATAAGAACAAATTAGAAAAAATTTATTATTTATATGATTATAAGGGAGTTTTTTCTTAATAAACATACTTAATTACAATTAGTGATTATTTTTAATTAAATATATATTTTTTATATTCAATAAAATATTTTTTATATTCATCCATTATTTTTGATATTCATAAGATAAAAACAAACCCTACATTATACATAAAATCTTATATTTTTATAAAGGCGGTTTTACCAGCTTTTATTGGAAATCCCATTTTAAATATAAATTTTTAAAAATTGAATGATTTAATATTTAAAAATGAACATTATATTTTAAATAAATACATAATAATTAGTTTATGGTTAATTTTTTATATTTTTCGGAAACATTTCATTTTTTAATGAGTAGTAAAAAATACAGAATTTTAGTAAAAAACTGCTTTTTCATATAATTTATTTATAAAGTAAAATTATAGTTTTAGTTAGTTATAACCATTACATATATGATATTTTTATCATTTAATACAATTTATTTCTTTTGAATCTATTTCACATTGAAATTTATTACAAACACCTAGAAAACATTCATGCATTTATACATTAAAAACCAACATTGATGTCCCGCATACATAATGAATTTTAAATTTATTTATACCACTTATATGATTGGAATTTGTAAAAATTAATTCTATATTTGAAATAAAAATAATTTCTAATTTCTAATAATAATAAAAATTACGAAAACTATTAGTAAAATAATTTAAATTAGTTACAATTATTAAGGAAAAATTAAGCTTAATAGGGGACTAAACCTTTAACATAGGAGACCAAATAACCTAGAAAATTTTACAATACCACTTTTATGGCCATAAATCATCCATTAACATTAATTTTTTTATATTTTTTGTTTTTTTATAACTTTTTTAATGTAAAAACGTGGGTACATCTAACTTGATTTCAAATTACCAAGTGAGTCGTTTTCCTCCCTTATAAAAGGCCACCACTTCTCACACATACTCACACCACTAAAACCATTTATTCTTGTCCAAGATATTCCCAATAAAATTTTAATATCCATTACCTCTACAATGAATCCATACTTTGGGAATAAATTCATTCAACAAATCAATTTGCTACAAACTAATAGATGTTGCTCGATTAAGATTTAATGTCTTCTCTCAAGATCTCAAGTTTTATTTCCATTATCTAAACCCTAAACTCTTATTATTATATACATGAATAAAAAAATAATATACAAAAAATACTATGATTTTTTCATTCTATGGTTTTTAAATACAATTAAACACACATCCCTCAAATGGGTAAAAATAAACTATTTTTTTTTGTATGGTGAACTACTATCTCAGGAAACAATGATTGTACATTTTTCATTTACCACCTCTCGTGGTGTCTATTATGATAGAAACTCTATTTAAATTTGTTTTATATGATATTTATTATTCATTTTTTAAGAACCTGGATCTTCCTTTCAGGTATATTTTTTCATTTCTAGTCGTATTTGTGAAAAAGGGGAATTTCTGGAAATTTTAAAAGTACACGCCCTGTACTTTATGAGTACACGCCATGTACTTCATTGCCACAGGAGGCCATGTGTTGGCTGTGTATTGGACAGACACATAGTCTTGTGGGGTGAATAGAGGATGCTTAGAGCGGGGTATGGAAAAGGAGAGTGCACGCTGTGTACTTTTTTTTTCATTAAACACATTAGGGTCGCGTCTTATGGACAGAAACCACTCCTTCTATGTTTCTTTTCTCTGAGAGCATCGAGCATACACAGATGATCAAAGAGCCCTTAATTCTCTATCCGACCTCTGATTCGAGAATCGTTTATTGCATTGTAATCACATCAGTGTGTTCTCTCTTCTACCTGAGCCTTGTTTTCCAATTCCTCGTCAATTCCATGTTATCATGGGTTAAACGTTTTGGACATTAACATAGATCTACGATTTTCCACAGAGATTCAAGATTGGTGGTTCAAGTATATTGATCTCATAAACTTGAGGTCGGTGTTTTGTGCCTTTCCGTTCAAAGTCATTGTGTATTATATGCTAATTACACCAATACCCTTGAACAAGGTATTACTTGTTTACCATTTTACCCATATTTTTTTCCTTCAATTATTGTATGCCTGTGTTGAGGTAAATTCGATATGAATTGTATTGATTGCTATTACATGTATTTTATTCTCATGATTTGTTCTGTTTGCGACCGTTTGGTCCAGTTTAGCCTATTGGTCGTTTACGTGTTTTCCTTGCCTTGTAGTTGTAGGATGGAGTGTTGATATTCTGACATGTGTGAGATGCCGTAGACTTGTTATTCAAGTAGTTATGTTGGTTTAATTTTCCCTTATATCATTAGTATGAGTTATCATACACAGGGTTGTGATAACCTGGTGTCATAGACTAAAAGAGGATAAAACGAAAGAGCTTCCTCAGAGAGTCTTTGGTCATTATAGACAATATGGGGATAGAACAATTGAGCTTCCATAGATAGTATTTGATATTTATAGACTATTAAGGGATATACTCTGTTTTCTTCCTCAGAGTGTATTTGTTTTACTTGAATTACCTTGAACCACTCCAGTCTATAAGAGGAATTGATAGGGTGAGCTTCCTTAGAGAGTCTGTGAATGACTTGGGGATATAAAAGGAATTGACTGAGTGAGTTTACTCAGAGAGACTCTTGTCCTTGGGGCTATAAGGGGAATTGACCTTATGTACTTCCTCATAGAGTCCCTGACTACCTTAGACTATAAGGGGAATTGACTGAGTGATCTTCCTTAGAGAGTCTTATAGTTTTCGTATGACCAAACCAGAGGGGTTAGGCTAAGTGTACTGCACAGACGGTTGTTGTTACTTGTTAGATAGGACCAGATGGGATGGTTGTGAGTACTTCCCAGAGGGATACCCGTTTTTTTATATTCATGTTACCTATTGCTTGATATTGGTACTATGGTTTGTTTAATGCTGAGTATTTTCCTTTTTACTACTTCCTATACTTTTACATGCCATATATTCACTGACCATTAGGCAAAGATCATTGGGTTCTTGCCTAAAAGGATTTAGTCTCACACCCTATATGGTTCATTCATTTGGGCCCAAACAGATTATATTGTTGCAGGTATATATATGGTCAAGCACCCTTCCATTTCAGGTTCTTGACTTGCTATGGAGCTGGAGAGCATGGGACCATGCCAAGGCTTGTGATGTTGATGAGCTATTTATCTGTTTCATTTGTACTTTGGTTTAGTACTATTTGTATTCAGCATTGTGATTTTTTTGGATTTTTTCCAAGACATATATATCATGCATTATTTATATCTGTGCTCCATTTGTTTACACTTTTAGTCATCCACTGTTTACTCTTGTATGGATGTTTACTTCTTTCTCTATTGATATTGTTTATCTTCCATTGTGTACTCTTCCAATGATGGAATAGTTTCCCCACTCTCACACCCAAGTCCCTCACTACTAGTCGACAGCCTCTGGCATTTGGATAAATGCGCATGAGGCCATATGACCAATTGGGTACGGGGTGCCTCAGGGTGGATTCCGGAACTGGGATGTTACAAAGTGTTATTAGAGGAATTATTTTCTATAGACATACTATTTAGATCCTATAGTCAGGGATAGGGTGAAATGGGTACTTGGTAATAAGTTGTTCCTGGGAGTAGGTAACTCATGTATAGGGAAAATCCAATCTATCTCATTGTTGCAAATTTTTGGGTTTTGTAATTCTACGGTTGATCTGATTTTCACTGTTGGGTGACTCACATGATCTATTATATTAATGTTGATATTATTGGGGTTTTATTTCTGTCATAACCCGATGAGATGATGGTATACCATCCCTTGCATCCTATAAGCACTTGCTAGAAATCACATGTCATGCATTTTTTCCATACAATTTATGGTGCATTAGTGATTGCATGTCGTTGTGATGGATTTTGTGTTGAATATGCAAGCTATTGTGATAAATGATTTATATAATACTTGCTTCCAAAAGGTATTTCTATATTTATTGTCTTGTTTGAATTAACACCAAATTTTGATTCATTTGGTGTTATGGCCCCTTGTGAATCGGAATATGGTGGATCGTTGACTTGTTTCCCTTATATATGACATGTATAAGATGCCATGTATTGATTCCCAGGGAGTAGGGGCCCTCATAAATCATAATTTGGAACCTTAATGCTTGTTTCTAGTGTTTTTTGTGATCTGGAGTAGTTTCTCAGGCTACAACTTGGAAAAAACCAGAATACACGGTGTGTAATTTATGAATACATGCCGTGTAGTTTTTAACCGAATCACTGACAATGTCGGAAGGGACACGGGGTTGTGAAAAAAATATTGTAGGAACATGTCATCTTGTACTGATCGTGTGTCTACCCATCTGACTAACGACACCGATGTTTGAAACATTGACTATACATGACGTGTCCTTATTTCACATGCTGTGTAGTGTAACCTAGGTACCCGGCCGTTTCATGAACTACACGGGTTGCGGAAAATCCTTCAATTACACGTCGTGTGCACAGAGAAAACACCGTATATAGTGAATTGTGTAGCCGACCATATAACTAACAACATGTGTCATTGAAACTTTTCTAGTACACGTCCTTTTCTTTCATTAACACGTCTTGTATTCTAGGATAAAGAGGACCATGTGGGTTAGCTATGTATGGAGATTTGGGAAGGGGAATAGAGTTAAAGTACATGCTGGGGGTGGGACAGCATGCCGTGAGGTTGGGGTGTTACAAGACCAGTTGGGGAAGATGTACATGACCATGTGAATGGATTAAAAGAACACACCATGCAGTTTTTATACAGGCTGTGTAGTCATGTTTTGTAAAACCAGAATTCTTTTTTCTCTTGTTCTCTTCTTGTAGTCGTCTGTTTTAGTCCTTGATAATCCTGATCTAATGTGTGTGTATGACCTTTCAGAATTATGCCGCCAAGACATCCTCCGGTTGTGCGCCAGTTGCCATACCGTGATCAGACAATAGATATGGCTGATTGGGGACATCCAATAGACCCTCATGTTGTGCCAACCTTGGAAACAACCACTATAACTAGCACATGTGCTAATTCACTATTCAGGGAAGGCTGTCTGAGTATGACGTAGGATTTTCAGGGAGCATCATCTCCTACTACGTTGATTGCAGAGTGGACACGAGTTTTTCAGTAGCAGTATCCTCCTGCTTTCTCAGGTGATGGAGGACCCCAGGGTGCAGAATCATGGGTAGAGTCCACACTGAAAATATTTGAGAATCTATACAGTCCCCCAGAGAAGAGGTTGAATCGTGCTACCTATATGCTCTGAGACAGCTCCAATAGGTGATGGGATGTGATCTCATAGTCAGGGCGCCATCAGAGTATTACTTGGGATGAGTTTCGACGTATCTTATAAGAGTACATCTACCCAATGACACTGACGGACGATCGATCTCAGGAGTTCATGAGTCTGGATCATGGTACTCTTTTTGTTATAGAGTACTCATCTCGCTTTACTAAGCTATAGAATTTCAACCCTATTCTAGGAGGTGATGAGTTGTTCCTTGAGAGGATGTTCGAGGATGGTCTTAGGAACAGAATCAATTCGCAGGTGAACATATTCAGGTTTACTTTTATATCTTCCATCGTCAACTAGGCGCTGATCACTAAGCCCAATCTGAGGGATTCTAAAGCAGTGAGCCAGGGTGGTTTGACATCCAGATTTAGTGTTCCTTTTACTGATAGCAGGAAGTTTCGTAGGGAGTCTAATCGAGGAGATCATAGTAGGCAGTATGTATATTTAGGCAGCTAGGTTGTATGCTACCAATGCAGGAGGAGCGAACATACTAGGCCACAGTTCTAGAGAGACCCAATGGAGTGCTGATCTTGCTGCAAGATGTGCCATATTTAGCATTTCTGCCAGATCATCTCACCTACAGCTAGTGGCAGGGGTTCTCCTCTAACCTCGCATTCCAGAGAAGCATCGTCAGTTTCTCACTAGTTTGTGAACTGGAGTTTTTCTGGCCATTCGGGCAGAGGTGGAGGTCGTGGCCATGGGGGTCATTCACCAGGCTACCAATGATAGCAAAGTGGATCAGCTCAGAGTGGTCAAGTTGGGTCGCAAGGCCGTGGAGCATGCCAGACCTTTGCATTGGAGAAGACCCATCAGAAGAAGGATCTCAGCCCCTCTACAATTAGAGGTACGATCTTAGTAGCCCCTTTTTTTATCATCTACCCTTTTCAATATTGGGGCTTCTCATAGAATTATATCTATTGTTATTTTGGAGATTCTTTGTCTTTTCATCTTTTATTCTGCCAACATCTTGACTCTAGACACACCATTGGGGACTAGGGCAGCTAGTGTACGTCAGTGCAATGTGTTCCCTCTTAAGTTTTCTAGGTGTCACTTCTTATGGTACCTTTATGTCTTAGAGATTAAGAGCTATGATTTCATTCTCATGATGGAATGGTTGGTCCCCTTCCAGGCAGTCAGAGACTATTATCACTGCAGGGTGAGCTTCTTATCACCAGAGGGTGGATCTTTTGTTCATAGAGGCGAGTGGGATGTCCAGGAGAGTAGAGCAGGACCCGAGAATCATGGGCTAGGAGGAGTTACCGCCCATATTGCTAGTCTTTATCTGGATGACTTGGGGAATTCGTAGTTAGACATCCCTCCCAAGTTGGATCATTTTATGGATGTATTCCTAGATGAACTTTCAGGTTTTCCTCTAGTGCATGAGGTAGACTTTTCTATTGAGATTCTGCTAGTGGAGGCACCAATGTCCATTCCTCCTTATTGAATAGATACAATAGAGTTGCAGGAGCTTAAGAAACAGTTGGAGGATATGCAGACCAAGGGTTTCATCCGAACATGTACTTCTCTATGGGATTCGCCTAACCTGTTCGCGAATAAGGAAAACAGTACCCTCTTGATTTTTGTGGACTATCGGAAGTTGAACCAGTTAATGGTCACGAACTGATATCCCTTTCCTAGGATTAATGAACTCTTTGATCAGCTTCGAGGAGCTCGGGTGTTTTCGAAGATTTACTTGAGGTTCGGTTATCATCAGTTGTGTGTTAGACCATCTGATATACCAATCACAGCTTTCTGGAGAAGGTATGGTCTATATGAGTATATGGTTATGTTGTTCAGTCTCACGAAAGTGCCTGTAGTTTTCATGGAACTGATGAACTGAGTGTTCCATCCATACTTGGATTTGTTTGTAGTGGTCTTCGTGGATGATATCTTGGTCTACTCTCACATTTGACATGACCATGCTACCCATCCTGAGATCATTTTGAGTACATTGAGGGAGCATCAGTTATATGTTAAGATCTCGAAGTGCCACTTTTCGATAGACTAGATTCACTTTTTGGGTCATGTTATCTCAGATACGTGAGTATCCATAGACCTAGAGAAGGTGAGGGCAGCTGTTTCTTGGGAGCAACCGAACAATGTCTTTGAGATGCGACATTTTCTAGGGATATCTAGTTACTACATACCCTTTATTCATGACTTTTCATGCTTAGTAGCACCTATGACAGGTCTGGACAAGAAGGGTAAGAAGTTCTTATGGTCAGATTCTTGTGAGTCACCCTTTTAGGAGCTGAAAGGGAGGTTGACTTCAGCACAAATACTAGACCTTCCAGAGCCAAGAAAGAGCTATATTGTTTATTGGGATGCTTTAGGTATCGGGCTGGGATCTTCACTTATGAAGGGATTTGGATTCATTGCATACGGGTTTGGGTAGTTGATGCAACATGAGAGTAATTACCCGATGCACTATCTATAGTTGGTATCTATTTTTCATGCCTTAAGTTATTGGAGACATTATCTTCTGGGATAACTCTTTTTGGTTTTCACCAACCACAAGAGTCTCAAGTACATCTTCACTCATCATGACCTAAATTTGAGGCAGTAAAGGTGGGTTGAGTACCTTCAGTATTCTGAATTTGAGCTTGCCTACACTTCGGGGAAAGGAAATGCAGTGGTTGATGCATTGAGGAAGATGACTCATAAAAAAGTAGTTTGGGAGGCCAATAGTGAGTGGGAACTTATGGCTCTATTTTCTGTGATGAATTTGGAGTTGCACGATAGACAGGGAAAAACTTTTCTATCTTTTGTTTATGTTACCTCAACTCTTCTTGATCGAGTATGAATGATACAAATATTAGATTCTGAAGGCCTAGTCTTACCAGAAATCATGTCAAGAGAGGACCCTATTCTTGGATGGACCATAGGAGAGTATGATATCTTGTGTTTCTAGGCGCAAGTATGGGTTCTAGCAAGATATACTTGAGGACTTAATGAGGGACTTACATTCCTCTATTTGGGTAGTTCATCTTAGCATCACCAAGATGTATCATGATCTTCACCATCAGTATTGGTGGCCAGGTATGAAGAGGGATGTTGCTAGGTTCGTCATGAGGTGTTCCACTTGTCAACATGTGAAGGCAGAGAATCAACGACCAGCAGGGCTTCTGCAGCAGTTAACCATTCCCGAGTGGAAGTGGAACTTCGTCGTGATGGATTTCGTGACAGGGTTGCTGAGGTCTCCTCGAGATAATGATGTATTATGGGTTGTCATTGACAGGATTACAAAGGTTTTTCATTTCATTCCGATCAAGGATTCCTTCTGTGTTGATGAGCTAAGATGGTTATAAATCTAAGTGATTATACATCTGCATAGAGTTCTGCACTCCATTGTTTCAAAAAGGGATGCTTGTTTTACTTATCGATTCTGGCAAGGGCATCAGACGGCTTTGGGGACACAAATAATTTTGAGTACAGCTTACCACCCCTAGATAGATGGCCAATCCGAGCATACGATTCAGGTACATGAGGACACTCTTTGAGAATACATCCTAGATTTTGGAGGTTCTTGGGAAAAACATATACCTCTTGTGGAGTTTACCTACAACAACAGTTTCCAGGGGGCTGTTCAGATGTCACCTTATGAGGCCTTGTACGGTAGGCCATGCCAATCAACCTTATGTTGGCTGGAGGCAGGAGAGGCAGCTTTGTTTGGACCTCGTCTTGTTTAGGAGACCACTGAGTAGATAGAGTTGATTCAGAAGAGGATGGTTACTACAAAATATTTACATATCTTTTATGCTGATCAACAGAGACGACATCTATAGTTCGAGGTCAAGAATCATTATTTCCTTTATGTCACACTGAGGTTGGGACACAAGAGTATTAGTAGATAGGGTAAGATTTTGTTGAGGTACATCAGGCCTTTTGAGGAGTTGGAGAGATTTGGGCCAGTTGCCTATCATTTGGAGTTACCTTAGAGGTACTGGCATATTCACAATGTTTTCTACGTTTCTCAGCTCCGACGTTACTTTTCAGTCTCATCTCATACTTTCCAACCCGAGGAAGTCGAGTTGGATGTCGATTCAAATTTTGGGGATCATCCTATCTGTATTGTTGATCACAGTAAAAAGGTTATTTGTGGCCAGTTTTTTCCTCTGGTATAGGTGCTATGGGAGCACGGAAGGGTATAGGATGAGACTTGGGAGAGGGATTTCGATTTACGATCACAGTGGTAGAAGTTGTTCGAGGTTTCTTCTTCTACACCACGCGGGGGAAATTTGGGGATGAATTTATTGAAGGGGGGATGTTTTAAATAACCCGGATATTTATTTCAGGTATATTTTTTGTTTTACTAGTCATTTTTTGGAAATAGAGAAAATTCTAGAAATTTTCAAAGTACACGTTGTGTACTACTTTTCCGTAGGAGGTCGTGTGTTGGCTGTGTTCTGGCCATACACAAGGTCATGTGGGGTGACGTGGAGGACACTTAATGCGGGGTATGGAAAAGGTGATTACACACCGTGTACTCCAAAAGATCACGCCGTGTACTTTATTTTTTTTTCATTAGATTCACAGAGGTCACGTCAGGTGGAAAAAACCACACCTTCTAGGTTTTGTTGGTCCGAGAGTGTCGAGAATCCACAGATCTTCGACGAGCCCTTAATTATGCATCCGACCTTTGATTTGAGTACCGTTGATTATGTTGGAATCACATCGGTGATTTATCTCTACTTCTGGAGCCTTTTTTTCCGATTCCTATTATATTCCATGTTATTGTTGGTTTATCATTTTTGACGTTTTCTTAGATCTATTATGTTCTAAAGAGATTCAAGCTTCGTGATTCAAGTATACTGATCTCCAAAACCTGAGATAGGTGGTTTGTGCCTTTTCGTTTGAAGTATTTGTGTATTATGTGAAAATTCCACCAATACCCTTGAATGGGGTATTGCATGCTTACTGTTTTACCCTTGTTGTTTCTCTACCATGATTCTACTCCTGTGTAGAGGTAAATTGGATATTAATTGGATTGATTATTATGCATTGGATGTTCTATTGATGCTTTGTTCTTTTTACAACTATTTGGTCTTGTTTATTCTAATGTTCGTTTACCTGTTTTCTATGCCTTGTAGTCATAGAATGAAGTGTTATTTTTCTGACATGTGTGAGATACTGTAGACTAGTTAGCCAAGTAGTTTTGTATGTTTACGTCGGCCTTATAGAATTACTATGTGTTAACATAGATGGGACCATGAGAACTTGGTGCTATAGACTAAAAGAGCATTGACCGAGTGAGCTTCCTCAGAGAGTCTTTGAAATTATAGACCATAGGGGGATAGACCGAGTGAGCTTCCTTAGAGATCCTTTGAGCTTTATAGACTATAAGGGGATATACTGAGTGATATTCTTCAAAGAGTCTTTGTTTTACTTGAATTACCTTGAACCACTCTAGTCTATAAGAGGAATTGACTGGGTGAGCTTCCTGAGAGAGTCTATGAACAACCAGGGGATATAAGAGGAATTAACCGAGTGAGCTTCCTCAGATAGTTTCTTGACCTTGGGGATATAAGGGGAATTGACCTTGTGTGCTTCCTCAAAGAGTCACATAATACCTTAGACTATAAAGGGAATTTACCGAGTGAGATTCCTCAGAGAGTCTTATAATTTTTTATGACCAAACCAGATGTGTTTGGATGAGTGTAATGCCCATAGTGTTGTTGGTACTTGTTAAGTAGGACAAGAGGGGATGGTTTTGAGTACTTCCCAGAGGGTTACCTATTTGTGTTTAGTTGCTTGTTAGTTGTTTCATGATATTGGAATTGTGGTTTGTTTACTACTTATTATTTTCTTGTTTACTACTTCATGTACTTTTACCTACCATATATTCACTGAATGTTTGGCATAGATCTTCAGGTTGATGCCAACTCAGATTTAGTCTCAAACCCTCTTTGAGACATGCTTTTAGGACCAAACAGATTATATTGTTGCAGGTATAGATAAGGTCAAGAGCCCTTCCACTTTAGGTACTTGATTGCTATAGAGCTGGAGAGCATGGGACCAAGCCTAGGCTTGAGATGCTGAGGATTTGTTTATCTACTTCTTTTTTACTTTGGTTTAGTACTGTTTGTATTCAGAATTATGACTTATTTGGGTGTTTTTTAGACATATGTATCATGTATAATTTATATATGTGCTATATTTGTTTACACTATTAGTCTTCCATTATTTACTCTTGTATGGATGTATACTACTTCCCTTATTTCTTTTGTTTATCTTCTATTGTGTACTCTTCCAATGAGTGTATAGTTTCCCCATTATCACACCAAATGCCATCGCTACTAGTCAGCAGCCTCTGGCATTTAGGGAAATGTTCTTGAGGCCATGTGACCAACCGGGTACGGGGAGCCTCAAGATGGATTTTGGAACCGGGATGTTACACCATTAATATTATGTAAATCATTTACAAAACATATCTTTATAAATTCCATTTTTTTTGTAAAAATTATAACATAGTTTGTTGAAGTGTGGACTATTGTCCCCTCAAAGTGATGTGATTTGTTCACACGATACATGGAACATATAAGGGACTGTTTTATTTAAAAATATGTGACATAAAAAACTATATATGATATTCATGACATTATTATTTTCTATGAATATAATATATATATATATCATTTTCATTATTACCCTTTCACACACAAAGTTATAATGTAATTCATAGAAATGTGGATTACCTCCTCCTTTGAAAAATTTGATATATTTTACATCACAAAAATTATATATATAAGTATATATAGTATTATATAAGATGTTATTTATGATATAATTATCATTAAGGTATGATATAGTACCAATTTCATTGTTCTATAATGATCATTGAAAAATGCAAACATTACTCATGTGTACGTACGACATATAATCTCCATCAGTGTAACATTGGTTAATTATTCATAACCATATTTAATGATTATTTTTAAAAGTATAATATATGTATAAATATAATAATTATGTCAGTAATATTATTCTATATATGTTATATAATGAACCCTTTGACTATTGTTTCCCTACATAAGTTTTTTTTTGAAACATAAACTAAATTTGATCAAAACACCCGAAGTATACATAATTGTTTAAGTAGTTGTATACAACATAGTAATAAGTGAAATAAAATTAATGATAAAAATGAAAAAATTTATCAAGAAAGTAGAAAATTAACATATATTTATCATAAATTAGGATAAAGGACGTTCACCTGAAAGGAAACTCATGTTAAGAGACTCTCATCTCAATTTTTAATTATTTTGGATAAATGTCATGTTCAACACTTACATATAATGTGTTGTGTATCTAATACCCAATTTTTATATTATGTCATTAATAATATTATCTTTAGGTTATTTTAAACTTTTATTTAAGGCTATTTCTTAATTAGGATTATGATTTAAAATGTTTGAAATTACTATGGGACACATTGGAAGGTATAAATATTATTTTCCTTAACAATAACATTAGTGATATTTCAATGGTATTTCCATTTGAGTAAATTATATTTCAACTATTAAATAAAACCTCTATCTTTCTCTCATATGGTTATTCATGACCATTTTCAAGCATTACTACCATTTTTCTACTATTCAGAACTCAAAATTCTTTGGGAAATGTTTTATAGAAAACCTGACAATATTTATCTCTTTAGTCAGAGAAAATATTTTTTTATAAATCCACGTTTTATTAAAATGTTTTTTTAAAAAAATTAAATTATTTATTAAAGATACTTTTAATATTTTTTAACATTTTTTTCAAAGGAATATTCTTAACACTTTTTGAATAGGTCATTATTTTAACCTTTAAATGTGAAAAAGGAATATTATTTTAACCTCATATATATTGTATAGATTTACACAGAATAATTTATTTGAAGCTTCATTTACATGTTTAAAAGCATAATATATGAAATAAAATGTTTTCAAAAATTCATTTCAATGAAAATATATATTTTTCAAAATGGTTTTCTAAAACATAAGAAAATTTTCAACAATAATGTTTTAAAAGAACATTTTATAATGTTTTCACTCATAAATGATAACAAACATTTATTTTAATAAAACTGCGTATTCTGTATTGATACCATACCTAATCTCCCTCTATATAATTTGTGATTGATTTTTCCAAGGATAGTATTCGAGTGAACTTCCTCAATATCTTTTTTCCCGTTTAAAAATTCAATTCCCAATGATCATTCACCATGTAATTGAAGGACCCAGGAACACATTGAGAGGGAAGAGGTGAATAAGGGTTTCAAAGTTTTCTTTTATATTGATGGATATTGAGGGTATCGTGGATGTCACTCATTGTGATTCTATACCACAAGATTATATTGATTATTCTGATTTAATTATTTCTAAACATATGAAATATGCTTGTTAGACTATAATATCATTTTTTCAACAGGATACTCTTTCTCATATTTATGGTTCTATTAATGAAACTATTGAGTCTATTCTCTCTATATTTGGTAGTGAAATAGGGGTTGGTAAACTTGTGGGTTCACATTGTATGTATCACGAGGATGTCAAGATCCCTCCTATCAGAAAGGATATTGGGGAACCTAATGTGAACTCTCATGTGTTGGATAAAAAAATGTTACCCATCTAAAATACGATTGTGTGGAGGTCAGTTAAAGGAAAAATAAAAATTCAGGGTTCATACTCAAAATTCGTTGGATTTAATTTACTCAGTACATAGTGAGGAAGATGGAAAAAATGGCGATTGGGATTTTAAAACAAATATAAAGATGGATTTAATTGATTTAGTTATACTAGATGACGGTGGTGGACCACAGTTTCAGTTTATAACATGGAGAAGATAATGAAATCCATGTGCATGTGTTGTCTACTCCTCACACCCTAGCATGAGAACTCATTCTCAAGATGCCTAAATGTTTTCATTTGGATTGTTTTGTTGGGTCTTTTTTATGATTTTTATTCCTGCTTTTTACTTATTTTTTTATCATTATAAATTGGTCATTGATCATAAACTTTAAAAAAAATTATCAACCTTTTTTCCATTTAGTGGAAAATGAAAATGATGCTAATAAATACATGTGAACCACCGCCTCCATGATGTGATATATTTCGATTTTTTTCATTTCCTTAGATAAATTTTAATAAGGATATATTTAATAAATAAAAATGATATTTTTAAATTAATTATTACTATATAAAGATAAATTAGTATTTGAGTTCCATTATTTAAATCAATTAAAAAAATAAAAAACCTTGCATGTGTGTATGTACATACTACAACATTTATAGAGCGATGTATATCAATTTTCATCACTATCATACATAGATGGTTATAAAAAATTATATAATAAAAATTATATTATATAAATGGAATTATTTATATTCTAGATATATCGAAACCATGAACAAGGTCCATGGACCAAAATCACAAAACTGAGACATGCATGGAAAAAACAACAGTTCAAACCCAAATATTGATTTTAATGAAAAATTTGTTAATAAATGGGTAATTGAAAATTATAATAGAAATATATATAGTAATATATATAGTAATATGGATATGTTATAAATTTTTAATAAATATAAATTTATTATATATGAGGTTAGAGTACATATGATGAAATTCAAGACTTTAGGTAAGGGTTTATCTTACCATCTCACTTTTTATCAGGATTGTTTATGTTTCACGTCATATTGGAATAATTATGTTTTGTTTCTTTATTAGAACCAATATATTTAATTTTTTAATGTCTATTTCTAGTTTTTTCAATTATTATTTAAATTTCCCTCTTCATCGGAACTCAAAAATAAAAAAGAATTCTTTTTAAGAAAATATTACATTATTCGTCCTTCCATGGTTGGGAATCATCTTCCTCCATAACCATACTATTAAAAATAATTTAGTGGGAGTTATTATATAAATTTAAATGATTTTTAAATCTACTTTTAAACCATCATTACCTGTGTTTACAAATATTTTAATTGTTTCTTCTTATCATTTTCTGAATGGGTCATTTTTACTCTCTTTACGAAAGTGTCAAAAGAATGTTTTAAAAATTTATGACATGAAATGATTTTTCCACTATCAAATGATTTATTCATAATTAATATTAATTTAAAATATTCCATTTTATTTTGGAAGAAAATATTATCTTCATTATTTGGGGAATTATTAGTTTTTTAAAAGTAACAAAGAGAAAATGATATTTCTTCTCAATTTTAAAAGCATATTTTTATTGATTATATAAAACAATTTATCATCTACAACAACATAATTCAAGGTTTTTTACTCTTATAAAGTTGTATTATATTATGATACCATCCAATTTATATCTCTATATGGCACATGATGATGATCTTTTAAGGTAATTTTAATGAAATCTATTTCTTTTCTGTGGGTTAATTAAGATTTGATGAAATGATGAATGTTTTTGTGATCATGGGTCATACATATGTATGGTTTTCATTATGTGAGGTATGGTACTAAATTATATATAACTCAAATTAATTCTATAAACAATGATATCTCATGATATAATATGAAAGGGAATATTGAATGATCCTAATATATAATGGGACTCTATTCACTATGTTTATGGCAATAAGGAGTGAACCCAATTCACTTTGGTATTATGTCCATTTTTTGATGATGGTCTTAGTAGTATTACATGATTAAGGAAATAACTTTCTAGGATTTTTTATTCCAAAAACTTATATAATATTCTTATTTTATGATCTCATGGCCTATGATTCATTTTTGATGATTCCACACACTTATGACTAAACTTTTTTTATGACAAAGCATAATCCCATGAATCATGATTTAAAGTCTATTACTTGTTAGGTATGTATTGTAAGCTATGATCATGTCCTAAAACTATTATGATTATATTATTAAAACTTATTGTATTTTATTTTTATCTCACATGATTACCCGTACTAAACATTTGATCACACCCTTTCTTGTATTTACGTTTCCCATGGTTATGAAGTATGATATTAAGTATGATAAGTCTAGAAGGATTCCATGTTTGAATTATATTGTGGATGTTGTTGAATATTTTTCATAATTAATTTTATTATAAATATAAAACCCAAAGAGGCTAAACATGTTTTATTGTGAGATTTCATATGTTTTTTAAAAAAATGTTGGAACATATATATATATTTATATATATATATGTTATACTCAGGTATCCTTAGTCGGTAAAAAATATTATTTTAGCTGTTTTTGGAGATTTAGTTATGAGGAATTAGAGGATAGATCCTATTATAAAAAATGATAAACCAAAGTGGAATAAGATGAATATAAATGGTTAAAGGTTATTAAAAAGGGGCATAACTTAGGATATCTAAGGAATGATTTTTATTATCATATTATTTCTCACATTGATCATTGATGCATGATACTCAGACTAGTATTCTTGTGTTTTTTCCAATAGATTGAACTGGGATGAATAGTGTTAACAATGAATGTAACATCTAATACAATGACTATCCATATGAGCAATCAAATGGGAGCTAGAATGTACAACACATCGGCTGTTCTAACCCATATATCTTATGATATTAATGTTTAAATGAATAATATTGAACTTATAGATGTTTAATAGAAGGAATAACTCCCCATTAAGTCTTTTATGTAACAAAAAACCCCTTCCATTAGTGGGTCCTCAGGTCCATATATTGTGGGGAAATGGATCAATGTTATAGAAAATATATTTTCTATTCTCCAATTCTTAGACCAAGATAATTTTGTTTTGGAAATGTATTGCTTGGAAGGTAAAGTTAGTCAATGCTGTAATGTCATCAAGAATATAAGGAAATAAAAATAGATTGAATCTATAAAATGGGAATAGATTAAAAAATTATTATTTATTAATTATTTTCCTAAAAATATTTGAACCAAAATGTAGAGGGAATTTATCGAACTGAAGTAGAAGGATAAGGAATCTATCAGTACCTATGTATAAAATTTCACTAGAATTTCAAGGTACACATATCATTTTATAAGTTACTTTTAAGGATATAAATATATAATTCTATGTTTTAGATTGATAGAAATGGAGAGTAGAGGACCTCATTATTCTCATGGGTTTGGGTACAAGAAGAAAGAACTATATTTTTATGGTGATTAAAATGATAAAACCTGTATAAGAAAGACAAATAATCTTACTTTATAGTAAACTATTCAATATTATCATTGAATAAATTTACATACGGGAACTGGTTAATTTTTTTAGTGTGTAAAAGAATAAAATCATGGAAATCAATGTTAAAATGATGTGAAGTGGTCAGTCAATAATATTAATAGAGAGAAAGATCAATCATATCCACAACCCAAACAATAATGCATTAATTTCAATGTGTATGAACATTATTCCAACTAGTTCATGAATATAATAGCTAATTATTAAATTAACATTAATAGTTTATTAAGAGAGTGGAAAAATTGAAGGCTTGTGCAATAACAAATACTTAAGTGGGTAATGAGAAAAAAGATTGGAAAGGTACACATATCATCCACTATAGAACTAAAAAGTTATTATTTTATTTAGGATCTACCCACTAGTTCATATCATATAAATTTGGTAAGAGTATTAAATCTTTACCACAATGGTTAGATATTAATTTATCAACGAAAAATCATAATGGTATAATGATTTTATCTCATATATATATATATATTTACTTTTTGATACATGTTTATGGGAATGTGTTTTTTATAAATCTTATTATTCACACTCTAGAAGGATTTGATGTGATTTTGGGAATGGATTGGATCTATCTATACATACACCCTATCAATTATTGAGTAAGGTATGTAATATTTGATATTTTTAATCAATATATGATTTTCATTCTAGGTGAGGATGAAAATGAACTTCTAATGGAAATTAATTCCATTATAATTGTTTTAATAACTATTAAAGAGGTTTATTTATATCAAATTTTTTTGGGGAAAAAAATTGATTATATAGATATTTTATAAGAATATTATTATGTTTTTGTAAATATTTTTTGATTATTTTCCCAATTTATGAAGTTTTCTTTTCAATAAAACTAATAATTAATGTTATTGTTATTTTAATGAATATATTTAAAATGGACTCAATTGAGTTGTAGGAACAGAATAAGTGACTTTAATATGTTCTTGAAAAAGGATTAAATTTATTTAATGCATTATCATTAGTTGAACCTATTATTTTTCTTTGAAAAATTTGTTTCAATGAATCTGGTCATTAACTATTGATAACTTAACAAGATCATGATCAAGAACAAGTATCATGTGCCCCATATTTATGAATTGTTTGATCAACTATGAGGATCTCAATACTTCTAAAGGATTTAAATTCAATATAGATATCATTAGTTTGGGATACAAAAGAGTATATACCCAATATACCCTTTTGTTTGTGGATTTGAGTTATGAATTTATAGTAATTATATTTTGAGATTCTAATTCCCCTATTTTCTTCATGGATATAATGAATATATTCTTTAGATATTACCATGATTTGTTTTTGGTTATCCTTATAGATTATATTATCATTTAATCATAGAGAATTTAAGATTACAATGACCATTTGAGATTTTTGTTAAATAATTTGAGGAAGGATAAGTTTTTGGAAAAATTTAGAAAGTGTTAACTCTGGATGCATAAATCATCATTCATGGCACATATAATTACAATCAAGAATATTTGGTGGATCCTTAAATCATGAAAGTTATGGAACAATGTACCTGACCAACCAATTTGATAAATATCCATATTTTTCATATATTATATAAATACCATAGATTATTTTTGATAAATTTATTATAATTATCAGATCTACTAAGTATGTTTACCTTGAAGAGATCCATGTTTCTATGGATAGATGAATGTGATGAAAATTTTAAGAAGTTGTATATATGTTTATTTAGTGTACCTATGATTACACTACCCTATTGTTGATAAGGTTTTATATAAAGACCCATGATTGACGTACATGGACAATACATTACTTTTGTGGATTACTAAACACATAACAAAAATAAATGCCCAATGACCGTATTATTTTAGTGTCTTTGGAAACTCGGAACAAAATCTTGTAACCATGGTGAAAGATCTTCAACATCTCCCATAAGTATCTTCCCCTTTTGTTTTCTTTCTTAAAACCATTCTTTATATCCTGGGGAAAAGAAAACATAAAAATGGTGAGCTAAAATGCTCAGTAAGGGCATACATGGAGAACATAAAACAACACATAAAAAATTGAACGTAAAAACATGAACATAAAACATCAAAATCATGAGTAATGACATAAATCATGGCACTACATAAGGCATAGATCATAAAGTAACATCAATAATGATAAAATAGATTGGGAATAAAAAATATAATTGTGGAAAACCATTAATAATAGGATATTATATCAATAGAATCCAAGGCATTTCTGCTAAGACCATCATAGTGGACAAATTCCATTACTGAACCGGGTTTAATTGTCGTTACAACCCTGTATTAATAAAACAGATTTACTTGTCATTCCATCCATGTCTATCAAATTAGATATAAATTATTACCCTATGCATTGGAGGGGGATATAGGTCCCACCCATCTCATAATGAAACCATTATTATGTGAGAAATAAAATAAACATAAATTATTCCTCATAACCCAATGAATAAAATTGGTTTCATAAACATAATCCCATCATAACATAATCTATATAAAACAAATGGATAACCTTTTATCCTAAAAAATCAAACAATGTAAATAATATATAAATTATACTTGAAACATAAACTTATTAAATAATGTCATCTTAGAAGGAAATTTTTGATAAAACACTTGAAATGAATTCATGAGAAAAATATCTTTTCTTCTTCAAAATCATTTTCTTTTCTCCAAATTACATTAAATTTTAAAACAAAAATATTTTTCCTAAAATTATAATGAAATATTTTAGAGTAATATTAATGGAAAAATTGCATTATGAAACCTTAAAAATCCATTTCCTTCGTATAAGTTAAAAAAATATTCTAATCGTACTTTTGTTGAAAAAGTAAAAAAGAACCTCATATGTTAAAAAAAGAAAGATTCATTCCATACCGTCGGTTAAAAGTCAAAATAATGCAAAATTACTTTAAATATATTATGAAAACATTTTGAGAAAACATGGACAAGTATGATAGACATATCCCCTGTAACTACTTAGTAATAAACAATCTCGGATAATAACGAGATTGGAATAATTATACCTCACCTTAGGTCCAATTTCTTTCATACATGTCTGAAACTCATGTATAATGGGTTTAAAAATATTATAAAATTATAGAAAAACTAAAATAATATTTATGATATCATATATTATTCACTTATGACATTATATTACCCGTTGTTTTTCTGAAATCCATGTTAAAGCACCCTTTTTGGTAAATTGGTTTCATTTATCATACGTGTTTGGACTTGTTGTTCTTGATATTATTACTTATATCCTGATTTATATAATTCCAAAATTTCAAACATGATTTATATATACTATATATTAAGAATATAAATATATATTATATATTTATAAATGGAATTAAATTCACCATTCAAGGAGACGGTCGATCGAACGTACGCATGAACGTTGTTTTTTTCCTTATTGAATTGAATGGAAGTAAATTACATATATATATATAAAAATAACTCCAGTATAATTATTATGTCATATATTTCATGATTACTTATATCATATATTTAATTATTACTTATTATATATACTTTATAATCATTCTTGAATGGTTAACACTGAGAATAAATCTCATCGCATCGTGGAGATGGTAATTCCTACGTACTCATGAGCGATGATATCATTCACATAATTATTGAATGGAATTTTAGTGGATGATATAATATCTAATAATTATAATCGTGTTATAATAAGAATATATTGTAATTATTTCCACCATTATACCCATCAAAGTAAGATGGTGGTGGAAAATGAGATTACACCATGATGTGGAGACGGTATTCCGTACGTATGCATGCGCGGTGATTTCATTTTTTGTTTGATGGATAGAAGATCAAATAGGGTTGTTTAATATTTATAATAACATATAAGTATATAAATAATACTAATGTTATTACTTTATAATGAAACAAATAAAAAAAGAAAGTATAAGGAGAAATAAATTTGAGAAATTCGGTAAGGGAAATTAACTCTTCTTCGATGCGCCTACTCTAAACCTTCTCTTATAGCAATAAAGATGGACTTTGAAGAAGATCAGAACCTATAGTATATTTCTAGGGAAGTGGAGAATAGAAATGGACAGGTTTTGGCCACTCTTGAAGGCTCAAAATTTTTTGAAGATGAGAGGGAGGAGGTGCCCTTTTATAAGAGATGAGAGGTTCACTTTTTTAAACCTTAATAATATTAATTTATAATAAATTTAAAACCCACGTAAAAACGTCCAAAAAGAAATAAATTCGAATATGAGATGAGATAGGGTTTTAATATCATAATTCAATAAAATTTAGATATTTTGGGAAATTATTTGAAACCTTATCAATTTGATTTATACTTATTTAATCTATTTAATATTATTTGTGTTAATACGATTGAAAATTTTAAATTGTTATAAATACTTACTTATGTGTTGGGAATTGTCCATAATTTGATGATTTATGACATTTTAGACCATATAGATTTCATTTTAAATTTTTTAAATATTTTTTTGATATTAAAACAATTTAATAATATGTTATTTTTATAAAATATGAATAGTTTCAATTTTGACACTATTCAATTATTTAAATTTAAATAAAATCCAAACATACGATATATTCGAACAAAAATATTTAATATATTAAACAAATTTCATATTTATCTATAAAATTCGTGGAGAACATTAAATAGTTCATATATTATTTATTTTAATATTTTTAAAACCATTTATTTGATATTTCAATCAATAAAATAATTTATACATAATTATTGTGTCATCATTAAAGATAATTATTTAATCACTAAAAATTATAAAGAAATTAAAATGATTTGTATAATTTTATTATATTTCAGGAAACTATTTATTTTTGAAGTTTTATGATGTTTATCACTAAATTAAAATTATTACACTTATAAGATATAAGAGAGTGACATGTTGTCACTTTCATTGGTTTTAATAGTAATTACATCACATTCATGGTAGTCCATGAAATGAATCTATTCCGACCCTTATGTGACATGGGTATACTTTTATGCATCTAATAGAATTTTGGCAGGTGTTATGGTAAATTTGAAATTTTATTTTTACCCTTAATATCTTTATTTACCTTTAACTGTAGTATATAAAATTTACCATAGTTACTATTTATATTACCTAAAAAATAAAAGTAGAAAATTAAGATAATTTATACCTAATGATTCCAAATATATAATCCATTTTTACAAATTCAAAACATATAAGATGCAGTAATTAATTTAATATTAATCCCATTGTCGAAAAAACGCGTCTTCGTTTAAAACATTGCAAAAGATTGAAATGATTTTAACTATGAATTCAATGTAAAATTAATTATAATGACATAAATTATACAAAATGGTAAAAATATATTCTATTTATACTTTTAAACCATTAAATTTTAAAATTTAACCATATAAATTATCTTGATGAAAAATTTTGTTTTTAAGAAAACTTTAGCGTATTTTTACTATTCATCAAAATATGAAAGTTAATAGAAAAATATAAAAAATTATCCAAAGAAAATTTTTATATCCTTATTACAATGAATAAGATTATTTTGTATAATTGAACTTATAAATTAGTCAAAAACTATATTTAATGTGGTTGTGCCATTAAAAGGCGGCAAAACTGCATTTTTTGAAAAATACGTATTTTACCTGAAAATTTTATTTTGTTCTCATACCTTGTTCTAGAATATTTTTAAGTTTAATTATTATGTAATAAAATTAAAAAATTAGTTAATAATATTCATAAAGGCTAGTTCATAAAAATATATCGTTGTTTAGTGAAAATCTGTATTGCGTACAACACACGCTATCGAGGAAGGTCGCTTTTGCATGCAACACAAGCCAAGAATAGTATTTGTGTATACTAAAAGCTAATACGGTGTTTCATATTGCGCAATATAATCTTGTTGTATCAAAAAACAAAATACATCAATGAAATTAAAATGAATATTTCTCATAAAATCTTAGGGTGTTACATTTTACCCCCCTTAAAATTAATTTCACCCTCAAAATTCGTTGGGGTTATAAATGGTTTACTATGTGAAAGTTTATTTCATAGAAACCCAGATCATAAAAATGAATACTAAAGATTAATTTTAAAATCAATTGTATGAAATGTAATGGTTACCCAAATTAACTCATCACTCGGTTTCCATGTAGTAGAACATAGGTGAAAAATATGGATATAAAAGAGAAATCTAACCATCAAGTTATGATGGAGAGTGCTAGAGAACATGGATATGAAAAATCCAACAATCACAAATCCAAATATTTTTGATGATATAAGGTATAATCTGATTCATCGGATATGAGGGTACTAAGAAAATGTTTTTGGTTTTCAAGATCATTTCCCTAAAGTTGTAGAATTTTTATTTAAAGAACTACATACTTGATTTTGGTATAATTTCACCATTGGTCGTTCCTTGAAACATTTCCACTTCATATCATAAATAAATGAAGTTAAATTTGTCATTCGTGACATGTTATTAGATCATGTGATAGAATTTTGGTTCATTCCATCTACCTCAAACAAAAGGTTATCAAAATTTATTAAATATACATAAGTCCATATATGGTAATATTAATTGTATTTGGCTCCAAAAATGGACATATATATCATATATCATACCACATAATAAAATAAACCTATTTTCTACAAACCAAGGACTTTTTGTAGGCCAGTGGTAGGCAATAAAGGCCTATCACAATTTGGTTGTGTGTTCGATTCCTGCGTCCTTGTCTGATGCGATGGGTTCTCTCCTATCCTATGAGTTGTCCTTTTTCTAAAACTATACTATTATAAAATTTCAGAAATATTATCGAATAGTTCAAGCCTTGAACAATACTATCGGATGTTTAACATAGTCCATTTCATTCATTAGGCTTATCAATAATACTTCTGTCCAATCTCATAGTATAAAGAAAAATATTACTAGAGATGTAATCTAACAAGCATGTGATTACCATAATTTATCCCCCATATATCATAAGATATATCTTGTTGGTCATATTTCAAACTAGTGAATACCATAATCATGTATTCTCTTGAAACATGAATTATTATAGAACCTTAGTGAAAACATGAATGCGGTCAAAAGTTATTTATTTCTATATACCAAAATCACTAAATTTCTATATACTCAAACCATGATGTCACTTTGTCCTTATGTCAATCATGAGCTCATTAATACTGTAAAAAATATTATTTTTTTCTTTATCCATTCATTATTCTCATATCATCATCTTTCCAAAAATATTTCAATCACTATTCAGGGTTACCGGTACCATAAAATTATTTGAAACCACAATAAACCAATACATAGATATTTCAATATTCCACAATACTATAAATGAGATTCTACAACATTATTTTGGAATCAAATTACATAAACACCTAATCATTACACCACATCGGTGTCATACTCAACATATCCAATAGTGATCTCATGTGACTTCCCTTTGTCTGTTTCCTTAATAGTTTATGATGTCGATCATAATTAACCCTTGGATTAGGGAATTAGTTTAAATAATTCCCAATTTCCTTGCACTTGTAGCATTGAAGTGTTTGTGGTGCGTTCTCTATAATCATTTCTCTATTCACATAATTAGCTACCTTATTCCCATTACTTCGACACTCAACTGCTCGATGATCTTATTTTCCACACATAAAACATTTTCTAGTCCCTTTAAGACAATATCCACCATGCTTCTTTACAGACTTTGATCATAACGAAACATTCGTCTTCTTTTCATCATTTTTTTGAGATTTTTCCATGAACTCCATCTTTAATTTATTATCAAAACCATAAGTTGGATATCTAACACCAACTTCATGTTCTACTATGATAGCACAACGCACAATTTCATCATATCTACTGAAGTCTATTATAGCTAATTCCCTTTGAATACTTTTTTAAGCCACTGAAGAATCGATCAACTTTTTTCAGGTTGGATGATAAAGCTAGATGAATAACCTGAAAGCCTTGTAAAATTCGCCTAGTATATACTTACAGATTCATCATCCTTTTGCATCAGCTCAAGGAACTACTTTTCCATATTTTTTTGAAGAATACAAGGGAAGTATTTATTGAAAAACATTTTCTTAAACTCGTCCCATTCCATGGATTCTATTTCATCATGGGGACTTGTATTCTTAATTAGAGTCCACCACTGGTCTGCTTCACCTTATAAATGGTAAATTTCCAAAATGGCTTTTTCATTCTCTGAACAGCGATGTATGTAAAATATCTTTTCAATGGTATTTATCCATTGTTCAGCAACAAGTGGATCAAGAGACCCACTGAAAGAAGGTGGACGTTGCCTCATGAAGGACTCAATAGAATATTGTTCCTTTCTCTGCTCATTTGGAAGTGCAGATTGATTCATAGCTTTTGTAAGTATAACAATAAAATTTTTAAATCCATATCCAATAGCATTTGGTTGTTTAGAAGGACAATAATTGCATTGCCCAATGCATTGATCATTAACACGGTTCCTTCAGGTTCCAACATTCTCTAAAACCCAAAAATAATAGTGTGAGAGGAAAGAATAATATCAGGAAAACAACATAATAAAGGGAGATTACCTTCAATATCTAATATCATAGGTTTTATCCTAGGTTATTCATGATGGTTATCTTAATTATAGGATTGTAATTTATACTTATACATGACCATAGGGACATCCGAAGTCATACCTTATAAATATATCTACAGATCTCTCTAATGTTTTCACATCCTAGTTTCCAAAGGTTAACTAAACCTTCACTCTGATACCAACTGTAGAGACCCAAGATTGACGTACATGAAAATTACATTACTTTCGCAGAATACTAAATACATAATAAAAACAGACGCCCAATGACCGTATTAGTTTAGTGTCTTTTAAAACTTGGAAAAAAATCTTCTAATCATGGTGAAAGATCTTAAACACCTCCCATAAATATATTCCCTTTTTTTTCTTACCTAAAAAATTTGATTATATCATGGGGGAAAGAAAACATAAAAAGGGTGATCTCAAATTCTCATTAAAAGCAGACATGGATAACATAAAACAACCGATAAACATTTGAATGTAAAATCATAAACATAAAACATCAAAATCATGATTAATGACATAAATATTGGCAAATAGATAAGGCATAGATCACAAAGGAAAATCAATCATGATAAAATATCATGGGAATAAAACATGTAATTGTGGAAGACCATAAAGGACATGATATTATTTCCAAATAATATAAGGCATTATTGCCCAAACCATTATAGTGGACAAAGTCCATAACTGAACCGGGTTTAATTGTCATTCCAGCCCTCTATTACTAAAATGGATTTACATTCCATTCCATCCATGTATAAATCATGAGATATAAATATTTACCCAATGCATTGGAGGGATATATAGGTCCCACCAATATCATAATGAAACAATTATTCTGTGTGACACAAAATAATCAAAAATCATTCATCGTAACCCAAAGAATAAAATGGGTTACATAAACATCATCCCATCATAACATAATCCATATAAAACAAATGGATATCATTTCATCATAAGAATAATCAAACCATGTAAATAATAGAAACCTTATACTTGATATATAAACATATGAAATAATGTCATCTTAGATGGAAAATAGTTTTGATAAAACACTTGAAATGAATTCTTGAGGAAAATATAATTTCCCCCTCAAAATCATTTTCTTTTCTCAAAATTACATGTAATTTTAAAAGAAAAATATTTTGTCTAAAAATTTAATGAAATATTTTAGAGGAAACTTCTTGAAAATATGGCATTATAAAACTGTAAAATCCATTCACATGGTATAAATTAAAAAAACATACTCCTTGTACATTTTCTGGAAAAGACAAAAACTACTTCGTATGGTAATCAAATGAAATATTCCTTCCATACCTTGTGGTAAAAGTAAAAAAAAGTAAAAATGACTTTAAAAATTCTATGAAACAATTTGGAGAAAACATGGACATGGATGATAAACATAACCCCAGTAAATACTTATAAATAAACAATCTTGGATAATAATGAGATTAGAATAATTATCCCTTACCTTAGGTCCAATTTCTTCTGTACGTGTCTAAAACTCATGTATTATGGGTTTAAACATAATATTAACTTTTAATAGAACCATAATAATATTTATGATTTCATATATGATTCACTTATGACATTATATTACCTGTCCTTTTATCAATTCCATGTTAAAGCAGAGTTTTGGGTAAAATCGTTCCATTTATCGTTCGTATTTGGACTTGTTGTTCCAGATATTATTCCTTATATCTTGATTTAATTAATTCCATAATGTAAAACATTATTTATATATAATATATATTCAGTATATAAAAATATATTATAGATCAATTAATGGAATCAAATGCACCCTTCATAGAGACGGTAGGTCGTACGTACTCATGAACGTTGTTTTCGTTTCCTTATTGAATTGATTGGAAGTAAATGGCATATATATATATATATATATACATAAATCCAGTAGAATTATTATTTCATATATTTCATGATTAATTATGTCATATATTTCATTATTACTTATTATATATACTTCATAATCAATCTTGAATGGATAACAAGGAGAATAAATCACATCGCATCGTGGAGACGGTAATCAGTACGTACACACAAGCGATGATATCATTCCCATAATTATTGAATGGAATTGTAGTGTATGATATAATATCTACTAATTATAATCATGTTATAATAAGTATATATAGTTATAATTTCTACCATTATACCCATCCATGTAAGGTGGTGGTGGGAAAACAGATTACACCACGGCGTGGAGACGGTATTCCGTCCGTACGCACACGCAGTGATTTTGTTTTCCATAGGATGGATAGAAGGTGAAATAGGGTTGTTTCATATTTATAATAAAATATAAATATATGAGAGATACTTATGTTATTACTTTTTAATGAAACAAATAAAATGAGTAAGTATAAGGAGAAATAAATTTGAATGAATCGGTAAAGGATATAACCTCTTCATCGACACGCCTCTTCTAAACCTCCTCTTAGGGCACTAAAGATTGTCTTTGAAGAAGATAAGGATCTCTATTATGATTCTAGGGAAGTGGATAAAAGAAATGTACAGGTTTTGGCCGAGATATAAGGCTCAAAATCTTGTGAAGATGACAAGGAGGAGGTACCCTTTTATAAGAGAGGAGAGGGTCACTTTTGGAAACCTCAAAAATATAAATTTATAATAAATTCATACCCCACATAAAAACCTCTAAAAATTTCTCAATTATAAGATGATATAAAATATTTTTGTATGTTCATCATCCAATAAAATTTAGAAATGTTGGGAAATTATCTTAAACGTTATCAATTTGATTTATCCTTATTTAATCATATTTGTGGTATTAATTTTCTAAATTTTAAATAGTTACAAATACTTACATATGTGTTGAGAATTTTCCATAATTGGATGATTTATTACATTTTAGACCATATAAATTTAACTTTATAATTTTTAAATATATATGGGATTTTTAAACAATTTAATAATATGTTATTTTTATAAAATATCAATAGTGTCAATTTTAACACTATTCAATTATTTGAATTAAAATAAAATCCAAACAAATTATATATTCAAACCAAAATTTTAAATAGATTACAAACATGTCACATTAATCTAGAAAATTAGTGGAGAAAAATAAATAGTTCATATAATATTTATTTTTATATTTTTAAAACGGATTATTTGATATTTTAATAAATAAGATAATTTATACATCAGTATTATGTCATCAGTAATTATAATTATTTAATCCCTAAAAATTATAAATAAATTCACATGATGTGGATAATTTTATTATATTTCAAGATACTATTTACGTTTGATGTTTTATGAATTTTATCACTAAATTAAAATTATTACACTTATATGATATAAGAGAGTGACATGTTGTCACATTCATTGGTTTTAAAAATAATTACATCATTTTAAAGGTAAAAAGTCCATTAAATGAATCTATTCAGAACCTTAGGTTATATGTGTAGAGTTTTATTCATCCAATAGAATTTCTGATGGTGTTAGGGTAATTTAATAATATTATTTTTACCATTAATTTCCTGATTTACCTTTAAATGTGGTAAATAAAATTTAACATAGTTACTATTCAAAATGCTTAAAAAATAAAAGTAGCAAATTAAAATCATTTTGACCTACTGATTCAAAATATGGAATCCATTTTTACAAATTAAAAACACATAATATGCAGTAATTAATTTAAAATTATTCTTGTTTTCGAAAAAATGGGTCTTTGTTTAAAACTTTGCAAAAGATTGAAACGATTTTACCTATGAATTCAAAGTAAAATTAATAATAATGACATAAATTATATTAAATGGTAAAAATATATTCTATTTATACTTTAAAACTATTAAATTTTATAATTTAACCATATAAATTATCTTTATAAATAACGTTGTTTTTAAGAAAAATTTAGCGTATTTTTACTATTCATCAAAATTTGAAAGTTAACATAAAAAAATATAAAAAAAATATCCAAAGTAAATTTTTATATCCTTATTGAAATTAGTAATTTTATTTTTTCTAATTAAACATATAAATGTGTCAAAAATTATATTTAATGTGGGTGCACCATCAAAAGGCGGCAAATCTACATTTTTTTAAAAATTCTTATTTTACACAAAAATTGTATTTTGTTCTCATTCAATGTTCTAGAATATGTTTAAGAAGAATTATTATGTAATAAAATTCAAAATGTTGTTAATAATATTCATAACAGCTAGTTCATAACAATATATCATTGTTTTGTGAAACTCGGTATTGCATACAACAAACGCTATCGAGGAAGGTCACTCTTGCGTGCAACACCAACCAAGAATAGTGTTTGTGTATACTACAAGATAATATGGTGTTTCATATAGCACAAGCTAATAATGGTGTATCATACAACAGAAGAAATCAAATAAATTAAAAATAATATTTCTCTTAAAATATTAGGGTGTTACAGTTCATGAAGTATAGTGATTAATAAAATAAGGGGTTGGGATGTGTTCTCATTCATAATAGCATATGACCCATTCATATTAAATGGTCATTAGAAAAATTACTCAACTCATGATTTGGTGTCATAGGTTTTTAATTAGAAATATATATACCTTATCTATATAGTGAAATATTTTATATATATACTAAAAAATAAGTATATATTCACATAAAAATAGTGTAACATGTGACAAATAATTTGCATTGTGCTGATTAAATATTATAACAACTCGATGCATTACCACCATGTGATGGAAAGAAAATAATGTTTATGCTCTATGTCTAAAGGATAATGTTATAGTTTCCATGATAATGATTGAAAGAGATATAATAATTTGATATTTTTATAGTATGAATAATTGAATCATAAAGAAATGTTAGAAATCCAATCTTTCTATATTTAATGTTCAACCATCCATCTATATCAATATTAAAGAGGATCAAATAGGGTATTTAGTGATATTAAAGATAATAATAGTTATTCTAGAGTTCAATCATTACCATGATGATATAAAAATATTCAAGAATAAAATATGCACCCCTTCAATGCTATAATTGAATAAAGTTCTGTCAGATGAATTATAGAACTCTTTATTCTCTATCCATCTTCAAAGAATAAAACTTGTAGATATATCAAAGATCATTTCTTATTGTGTAAAATTAAATGTGATATTTCATATTATATATCATAATTTTTGGTATTCCAACAAGTTAAGGATAAAAGGAAAAATTCTAATGGGATGATGTATCAATTACTCATTAATGTATGGAAGTGGGAAAACATCACAAAGGATTTATTCATAGGAATCCCCAATAAAACTAAATTCCAAAACACCATTAGGTTTGTAGGAAAAATCTTAATGATTTCATCACATTTTTTCTATCAATAATGATTTATTTCTTCATTAAATTTCTAGTATATACATTTGGGATGTGGTAAGACTGCATGGAGTTCCACTATTAAGGTTAACTAATTGAGATCATGGGTTTACCTGAAATTTTTAGAGAAATTATTAACGATAATTGAATAAAGAGTTGAACTTTTTCAATATAAATCATCCTTAAATATATTGTTAGTCAAAGAGGACAACTAAAACCATATAATTCTTGTTGATAGCTTTATCATAATATTTAAAAGAACTTTTGGGTTATCACCTTCCTATGATCGAATTTTTATATAGAATAGGTCTCAAATGTACATTAAGATAGAAACTTATGATGCTAAATATGTAAAGAAGTGTAGAACTATAAAATATTTAGTTTAATTTTAAAAAAAATAGTCTGTTATTATGTGATATACCGAAATAAATAGTTAGGAAATATAGGTTGATTCAGAAGAATATTAGGGTAGCTCAGAGTCAACAAATTAGTTATACTAAATATTTTCAGTGAGATCAAGCTCTTAATGTTGATGAATAGTTATTCCTTTAAATATCACCTTGGAATAATGTTTTGATATTTGAAAATAAGAATAATATGATCCTGGGATATATTAATTTCTATGAGATTATTGATTATATCGTAATGGTAGCTTATTAGTGAGTGTTTCCTCATAACATATAAAAATTTCACAATGTGTTCAATGTACTTCTTTTATGAATAAAAATACAAAATCCTTAACATATACCAAAAATAGTGGTTATATATATAGAGTATTAAATTTCATATGAGAAACATCCCGTACTGATTCTTGATTAAAGAGATAATGTGTTGTGGAATAAAATCACTCACCTAGTCAAATTTTTATAGTGAAATAATAAATTTAAGAAAAATATATAAGAAATCAAGGATGTAATGATATATAATTAAACTCATATAATCTCATTATAAAAATAGAATTTTGGGGGTGAAATTATTTTAATGGGGTAGAATCTAACACCATTATATTTTCAAATATATTTTTATTTAATACATTTAATGTTTTTAATAGAATATGATACAAGCAATACTAAATTTAAGCGAATAATTCTTTAATATTTCACATAATGGAATACATTAAAATATAGTAAAATATTATTCATAAATAAATTTATTTTAATAATAAAACATTTCAAATTAAATTAATAAAATAAAAATTTTTATATAGACACTTTTTAAATGTTTTATTTAATTATGCATTTTTACAAAATTTAAAACTCTTGATGAATGATATCATTAATTTTTATTAATAAAATTAAATTAATAAAAAATGAAATCAATCAAAGAAATCCATGAAATTTTTATGTAATACTAGTTAATATTATTTTAATAATTATTGTTAAAATATAAATATTTTTTATAAACATTGTTTTATTATATATGTTTTATATAAAATTTTATTTATCTTTAATTTAGTATTAAAAATATTTAATAATATTTTTTAAACATTTAATAATAATAATAAATCATAAATTTATTAGTATTTGGTTATAAATAAAGATTAAATCATTTGAACATAAAATGTGATATTTTTCAGAACCCATTTCTTATGTGTGCAATGTATTTTTATCATAATGAATTAAATTAATCACTAATTAATAATTGTTTTAAAGAAATTTTTAGATAATATATTAAATAAAATAAATTTACATTCACATAATGGTATTTAATATGCATGTAATTAGAAAAAATTTATTTTATTCTTAAAGATACATTTTTTCATAAATGGGTTTTATGTGTTTGGTACATGGATATTGGAATTAATTTTTAAAAAAATAATAATTTATTATTATAAAATTTATTACACATTTCTAATATTAATTTACAAATATTGTTATAATATAATTTTTTTTTTCATAAATTATTGTTTCCTTTTTAAAAGTAAACTAATCAAACTATAATTTTAAATGGTTAAAAGGTCTTAAAATAAAGGATAATGAATAAAATATCATAAAACCTTATTTTGTATTGATTGGTTGAGTTTATTCAAGTTTATTTCTTCTTCTGAATCATATGAGTCTATTATATCCTTCCTAATATAATTAATTGTTATTTTTTGAATTAATAACAATTAATTATCTCTTTAGCACCTAACATAAAATGAAAACATTGTTCATTCATATGTGTGACCTTCCACATCCATTAAGCGATGTCTTTAATATTTTTCCCCCACCTCACATGGATGGTTATAAAGATTATTTTGATGAATATAAATGAAATCTATAAAATTATAACTATTATATTAGGATAAATTATCTTTTCTAGTTATTTCCTTCCATGAATTGAAAAATTAAAACACCGCTCATGTAAACATGTCGACATCACCACCATGGAATGATGTGTCTAATTTTTCATAACCACAATGAATTGATGGTTATAAAATTTTTATTAAAAAATAAATATTATATTTATGAAATTTTTAATATTATAGATATGAAGAAACCATAACCAAAATCTAAGTACTAGAATCGCTAAACCAAAACATTAGTGGAAAAAAGAATGGCCAACAACTGAATGTTGATTTTAATGAATAATTTTTAAAACATGGGTTATTTAAAATGATAATGTAATTAAATATAGATATATCAGTATAAATATGGTTTTTTATATATTTATAATAAGTCTAAATTTATTATATATGATGTTATATATTTTATGAAATAATTCGATTCATTATGTAATGGTTTATGTTATAATCTCTATTTTTATTTGGATTTATTATTTTTTGATTTACATTAGTATAATTATATACTTTTTGTATCATAAAAAATCTATTTAATTATCCTATAGTTCTATTGGGTGTTGTATGTAATTTTTCTTTTCCCCCCACTTTATCACTCATAAAACTGAAAGAATATTATTTGAAAAAAAGATTACATTATTTCTTCTTTCTTGGTTGGGAGTATCTTTCCTCCATATCCATGTTATAAAAAATTATTTTGTGGAATTTATTATGAAATTTTAAATTATTTTCAAAAGTTTTTCCTAAGTTTTTTTCTTTATTTAAAAAAATTGAAGGTATATTTTGGTTTCATTCCAATAGATCATTTTTGACAATATTTACAAAAGTTACAAAAAAATGTTTTTTAATGTTTACAATGTGATTTTAATTTCAAAAACATCATATTATTTCATCATAATAATATATTCCTATATAATTTTCCATGTTTTTTTGAATAAAATTTTGTTTTTATTGTTCTATGATTTTTTTGTTTTTAAAATTTGAAAAGATAAAGTATATTTCTATTCTTTTTTCAAATAATATTTCTAGTGATTTTATAAAATTGTTTTTCATCTATGAAATTATAATTTAATGATTTTTATACATCACTAGGGATATTATATAATGATACCAACCACATTACCTATCTTTTTGGAATTTGATGATGATGTTTTAAGGTTATTTTCATGAAACTTATTATATTCTAATGGGTTAATTAAGATATAATGAAATGATTCATGTTTTTGTGATCTTGTGGAAAATATAAATTTGGATATCATTTTATGATAGGTAGTCCAAGAATTTTATATCCCTCAAATGCATTTGGGGAAGATTTATATCTCATGATTAATTAATAAAGGGAATGGTTGGTGATACCAATCTACAATGGGATTTTTTATAAGATTTTTTTATAGTCTTGGAAGTTATCCTTGATTAATGAAATCATTTTAATGTTATATGTGTATGTAAAAATGTATATATTATACTTTGGATATACAATAATGGGACATGATTAATGATTTGTGATTTAATAATATAATGATTAATGTATTTTATTATAATACATCCTTTTGTAATTACTACTGATTTATAGTATATTACTTGTTGGGTATGTGTTTGTAGGTTATTATAATGTTATGATACCATTATTATTATCTTATACTCACTTATGATCATTGATTTTTATCTCAAATATTTATACTTATGGAGAATCTGATCTTACCCTTTATTATATTTATATTTTTCTAGGTTATAAAGATGGGTATTAAGTATTATATATCTAGTATGATTTCATGTGATAATTATGTTTTGTGAGATATTGAATATTATTCATAATTAGTTTGATTTTGTATCAAGTATCTAATGACACTAAACATTTTTTGTTCTATAGAATCTATAATTTTAAAATATAAAATGTATTTATCTAAATGATGGAATATGTATGTTTGTTCTTCTTATATCACCATAATTTCTACTATATAAGACATTCCACTCAATCATATTGCAAATATATACATCTTAAAAGTGGTGAGGCCATATGTAACACCACTATCAATTGTATCTTATTGATATTTGAGGTTTTCCTCTATGTTTTGAAATGTCTTATAAATTCCTTGAATATAGTGTTAAACTATAGTATGTCTTATCACCCCAAACATCTAGCTAATCTAAATAACCTATCTATACACTAGAGGACATATCCAAAGCATTATCTATGGGATTCAAAGGATTTTGTTATCAACATATTTCACTAGTTGAGTTATTATACAAAAATAGCTTCTGCTCAAGAATTCATATTGATTTTTATGAATCCAACAATAGAAGGAAATATAGAACATTCATGTGATACAATTATATTTGTGACCAAATGTTGTTTGGACCAAAAAATGTTTAAAAAGTGGAATAACATTTAATGTACATTCAACAACACATCAATGAAAAAAAAGTGTCAATAAAAGAGCTATGGTGATGATTTTTAATAAGATCTAGAGATTTAGTTTAGAGATAATTTGTTCCTTATTATATCTCCATAGGAAATAATCATAGTTTTTAGGAAGAATTGAAATAAAATTCCAAGATACATTAATCCCTTTGAGATCTTGATAACAATAGAGTTGTGGAATATTAAATGGTACCCACACTAAAATAGTATCTAGTGTATGAATTATTCCTTATAATCCTCTTTAGTAAGTAAATATGTGATCTCTCACATGTACTAAATCCAAAGGTGGTAATGTTATAGCATGATCTGTCTCACTAAGAGAATATAGTGAAGATCTTTTATAGTAGAGACATTGTTATGTGATAAAAGGCAAATCACCTAGAAAATGTTCCATGGAGTAATCATAACTATAGAATATAATAAAATAGATCTTAAAGAAGAAATGAAATATAGGTACACTCATTTATTTTCATAACAGTGTGTGTAGTGAAATTTTTAGGATGAAATTTCTCATGGGGGAGAACATAACAACTCATACATTAATAAATGAAATTCCCATTATGAATATTTAAGTGTTTTTTATTTTTTAATGTAGTATAATATAAAACATATGAAACACATAATGAAAATGAAAAAAATAATAAAAAAATTTAAATAATATTTATATTCAATAAAATTGATTTTTTTACAAGAGAACAATAAACAAAAAAAATATATAATATGGAAATATGGATCACACTGGCCCCTAGAATAATCAAATTAAAGAGCATAAAAAGTAATTAGTAAAATAATCTATTTTTTACAATTTAAATAATATAACCAAAATGGATATTGACATGAATGATTAATGATGAAGATAAATTATATGAACATTGAAATAGTAACATGATCATTGGGAAGAATAACTAGACTATTGGAATAGTAAGATAATATTTGGGTATGTCATGAAATACAAATATAAAGAATATATATCATAATACAAATAACCAAAAGTATTAAATATGATGAATACATATATCACATAAAAATATAAATATAATTGTATTTTTTTAAAACAACTACGTTTAATTTTCATTAAAATAGATTTTTATGATAAATTTAAAATATTTGATATATGACTTTATTTCTAAATAATGGTTCTAAATAAAAATATTTCTTTTTATATAAATAATAAATAATTTTATGCAATAATATTGAGATTTATAAGAGCCACATATTTGGTTGTACCATAAAAATTAATATTTTTTTATAAGTAAGGAATTTATTTACAATACAAATTTATCATATTTAACAAATATTTTGATAAAATGGATTTCAGTTTTGAATCAACATATTTAAAAATGGTAATGGTGAATTTTCTATAATTTTTATAAAATTAATATACAATGGTGAATAATAATTTTTCGTACAAGTATTTTATTTTTTATTAGTATATATGAATTAATTTTGATGGTTTATAGAATTTGGATAAATATTTTTTTACACATTTACATTTGATGAAGAATAATATTACTATTCAGTCACATGTTGGGTCACTAGTTAAAGATATAATATTTTATCATGGACCACCCCTCTCTTATCCTTATAAACACCTCCCTTCACTACCCCGTCTATACACTCATTCTAAGCCCCATATCTCTCCCTAAATCTATCAAAACAACTGACCCAACCAATATAACATGTCATACTGTTTTTGGTCTCACCAAAAGAATAATCTATGAAGCTTTGAAGTGTTATATAATGTATGATATCAAAGAAAGAGGTAATTAAATCGACTGAGTTACTTAATGTTTCACTATTCTTATACCACGTATAAATATATCTAATACATAACGATATTATGACATTAGTATCATATATATACTTAAATTTTTTATATCAATATACTATCAGATACCTCACCCTCTCCCTCTCTTTATTTATAAAATTAAATCATTACATATATTATAGACAATTCACCACCTCTAAGGAAATAATGATTAATTTTTCATTACCCCATTATATAGTTTGATTTTAAAATGTATTCAATGAATAAATAAATCATTTAAAACATTATTAATATTATGGATAGATAAAATGGGATTTATATTTATAATTATAATGATTATTGGGAAAATAAATTTTAATCATCCAAAATAAGAATACTAAAACACATTTATTTGTATGAATATTCTTTTTAAAACAAATAAAGTATTATATTTTTTACTAGTGGATTGATAAGGATTCTATAGCTCTAAAATTCAAATATATTACTTTATCTGATAATAGTTATGAACTTGATCGAAATACTTAACCTCAATTTGTCGATGCGAGTAAAGTAATATATAATAAATGGATATATAATATTAAATTAACCTTAATAAATAGTATATCCATGAAAAAGGTTCATAGTAATGTATTAAATTAATTTAATTTTATTATTCTGAATCTTAGACATAGAAACTAAATGATTTGGGACAAAAAGAAATACGGCTTACAAACCACACTCATCTATTTTCATGTAAGGATTTCACACTATAAACCTCACATTACCTATCAATTATTATCAGGTATTTATTTTTATATTATATAAATATTTTATTCAAATATATAGCTAATTTAACTTACCTTTACTCTCTAAGGATACACATGATTATAATGTCCCCTTACCAATTCATTCTCTTTGTTATACCAAATAAAATAGAGATTTTAAATTTCTTATTCCATATCATGTGTCAATCTAAAAAAAATTCTTATGTGTTCATTATAAAAAAACATTATTTTATAGAAAATATTTTTTGTTTTATTGTAGTCTTAAGGAAACACAATGTTCCTATCTTTTTTAAATAGTTTTTCCCCTTTCTTAAAAGATTGATTATTATTGTTCCAATATATAACTAATTCTCTAAATTATTCATATGAATTTTAATCTTTTAAAATCCAAATTTAAGACCTATGATTCTTTTTCAAAATATAAAAATCCAAAATTCGGTAATTCCATCCCCTTAAAAAATCCATGATTTATCATTTTTTTCGGATTGAGATAAATATATGTAACACATTTTCTTTTCATGGATTTTTATTATGTATATTCCTTATGTATAATTTACTTGTGTTTTACACATATTTATCAATATGTTATAATGTTATGGGTGGGAATAGAATAATATATCCCCCCATTTCATTATGTAATATTTTATCTCATGAGATACCACGTATGTTGCATGGGTACTTTGCTTAACTCACTATGTTTTGTTTTCCTAGTAGTAATCCATGACTTATACTTTTGATGACATGTTTTATATTGTTTCCACATCTTTCTGATGCATGATATTATGGTATTATTTATATAATTCCATGACGCCATGAATATTATCCTTTTATTTGTGATATAATGATATTTCCTACAACTCATACACATTACTTTACCATCATGATTTAATCTGATTATTCCCTTACTAGATTTTATACCACTCCCTTTACCATTATGTACTCCTCTAGGATATAATATGAATTAAATATGTTTAATTGGGTTTAATATCACACTATATATACTTAAACAAATATGTTTTGTTTTATGTTAAATTCATGTTTTATGTATTGAATCTCCAAAACACACTAAACCTCTTGATTTTAGTGTTGCATTTTAGGTATGATTATGTTAAGAATCATATAATAATGTTTTTAATAGAATTTGGATTCTATAGTCGATATCATATTAAACCAAGTTATTTTTAGGATTCTAATAATAAAACGTTATTGAAAACCCGAGGGATAATTATTATTATATGAAAACATCCTAAAATTATAGTAAAAAAAGTAGGTGGTTTTTAAGAAATGAAATCCTATCTAGATACTAAATGTTAATACAAGCTCTAGCTCAATTGAACCTGTGGGTAATAACCCAGCAAAATGTTTTTTGTGTATTAACTAAATCTTTAATAGGTTAACAACAAATACCCTAACTACAAACCAAGTTAGACACTCTCTTGGTATATTCTCTAGTTGATTTAAATTCTCTCTACAAGCCATATAAATATTTAATATAGATTATTATGGAATTATATAATTTGATATTGTAATATATTATTAATTAATAAGTAATCCATGAATAAATTATATTCAAGCCGAAAAATTCTTTAGTTTGGGTATAAATTTTATTTATAATTTATTCATTTTTAGGTTATAGTTTCCCTTTTATGTGCCTATTAATTTGATCTTTATCATTCCTAATTTTTTTATTTGAGTTAATGGTTGTAAAAATTAATAATTGTTTGAACAAATATTTTGATGGTAATTTTAATGATTTACCAAATTATATTCCAAATATGATAGGGGAGAGTTTATAACCTCAGGTGGATACTTGAATAATTGGCTCATGTTATGAATAATAACTGGAATCATGTGGAATTCCTTAATTAACATAAGAAATAGAAGGTTTTGGTTTAATAATTTATGTTTCAATGGCCTCGTACAATTATTAGATCTTATGATTATATAATAATGGAACAATGGATTAATTACATTGAATAGGTATTTAATATACTCTAGTGCTCTGAGAAATAGAAATTCATATAGGCCATTCATCACTTAGATGGATAAGCCAATAAATAGATGAAACTAATTGATAATATGAATCCCAAGTATGAAATTAAATTAATTTAGTGGTAAGAATTGAATAAAAAAATTGACTTATATTTTCCTCCCAATCCCTCTAATAAACAAGATAGGGAGTTCCTTATGCTCAAGAAAGGGGATGATAAATCAGTTGGGTCCTATAAGTAAAACATCTCAATACTTTCATGGTACACCTTCAACATGATTTTCAACCCCGAATATAGGGTTGAATTATTCTTTAGTGGGATAATTTTCAGTCACAAGAAAATCAGTTTTTTGAGACTTTGAAAACTATGTGAAACTTTCTTGATTATCCATTAAATTTGAGATGGAGATTGGTGATTCTAAATGTTCTCATGGGGATGGAGAAAAAAGGTGGATAATGGTATTTAATTCTATAGGATCATTGGGTAAATTTAATGGATAGAAGAAAATCTAACTTCTTACTTCTTATATGTGTGGGAAGAAGAATCTTGAAAACTACCTCAAGGGAATAAGGAGATGTATCAAGTGTGTTCATGATGTGTATCAAGATAATTATTATTAAAGTAAGATTAAAATTATCATTAATATGATGGAGGAAAATAATTTATTGATCAATCATTAAATTATGGTCTAATATTTCAAATGAACTGAAAAAATACATTATGAAAGTAAATTATGAAATCCATGGGTTTTCCAGGATAACTAACAAAAACAAACTCCAAGGATAAGAGAACAATGAATATCATTGGCTATAACTATTGCTAATATGGATCGTGGTATCGATGTGGTGACAAGAATTGTTATTATTCATTCATGAATATAAAAAATTATTATTATGTTATCATTATATTCATCCAATCGTCTCATGAACGTTTTTTATAAATATTATAAAACCACCTAAATATATACTGGTTTAATTATCATTGAAAACCCTATGTGTTGAAACAATTTCTTCTCATGTATATATCTCATACATGGTTAATTTTTTTATACAATTTGATGGTCTAGATCTATTTTTATTAAGAAACTAAATCCCATATTTAACATTGTTTAGAGGGAACCAATTACATGGACTGTAGGCCTAGAGATGTATAGGCTATTGAAAAAACCTGTTTAAAAGACACATACATAGTCTAAAGGACCCATCAATAAGAAAATAATATGGTTTATCTAATGATTGTATTTATCAGCGCTATCGAAAAGCACATATAATGGTCCCCTTTATTAGCTATAATAGAAACATTGGTCAAGGTATATGTTATTAACACTTGTTTTTAGAACTAATAAATGGGACTCCTTATCATTGTTAAAATAAGTGTTGATAAAGGGCACCCATTATTATTAATAATATAAAGAACTTATAAAGGTCCCACTTTATAATTGCTACAAAAAAATCCTTAATAAAGAGGGTCCTTTATTAGTGATGGAAAAAAATCTCTGATAAAGGCTTTCATTTATCAGTGCTAGTGGAAAAGTGTTGATAAAGGCCCTCCATTTGTTAGTGCCATTTTATAAGCTCGGATAAATAAACCCATTTTTTAGCACATTTTATAGCACTGATAAAGGCTATATTTCATTAAAAAATCATTAAATATAATATATTTATATATTTATATATTTATAATGATATAAATATAATATATTTTTTAAAATATGATTTTGAGAAGGATAAATACCAATTAAAACTTAACATATAATATATTCCATAAAAATTGATTATAAGATAATTAAAATTATTATCGAGTAATAGTCATTTAATAAAAATTGGTTGACATAATAATTAAATGAATTAATGAATGGGGTAAGATAAGTTGGAAATATGTCTCCAACATTAAACAACAATAAATTTTAATTCGACTATCCATTTGGGCTCTACCACATGTCAAATCAAGTCACATGAACAGATCATTTCTCTAATGACCCCGTAGAACCCCCAATCACATTTTGCATGGCCCAAAAAATTCAATAAGTCCTCTAAAATCAATTTTTTCAGTTGGGGTATCCTAATGTTTTAATAGTCAATGGAATTATATAATTTTTTAAGGGTGTCTTATTGTCTTTTTTGTGTAGGGAGTAAATTAATTCCCAGGGATTACATTTATATAGACATTTGGATTTAAAAATTTTATCCTTTTCGTAATTAAATTTTATTTATAATTATATATATGCATATTTTTATATATTTACTTATAATAAATCAATTGTATAAATATGTAGTTAAAAAAATTTACATAAATATTATTTTTAAATATATAAAATGAATATATATTATTTATTTTATATAAAATTAAAAATTACCCATTAAATTTCCATTATAAAATTTCATTAATATGCATATATAATAGTAGATGTAATTTTTAAATATAAATATGTATATCAAAAAACATATTAATATTTATATGTATATTTTAATATATGTAAATAAATACATATTTTGTAAATATTTGTATGTTTTTGTGAGAAATATAAATATATAATTGTGTGTGTCAATATTTGTGTGTGTATATTATGCATATAAATCATACATAAATGAATTTTTATAAATAAATCATTATCATTATTATTAAATATTGTATATAAACATATTTTACAGTAAATATTTTTAAATAAATTATAATAAAATGTACATTAAAATGAAATTATTATTTAACATGTTAATATATGAGTATTAATGTGTAAATTTATATAAAAATATACAATATATATTGAAAATTCTAAAAATATATTAAAAAAACTATCAAATAATTTTTTGCATTGTAAAAATATCTGAATATATTTATATTTATATATACTAATACAAATGTATAAATAATGTATCTATATTCGGATATCTTTATATTAATAAATTACCATATATATATATATTATTTTCTATTATATGTTAATGAATATTAAAATGTAATATTTTTAATTAAATCTAAGCATATTTATATCACACACAGACAATAATATATTTTATAAATTTATTTAAAAATAAATATATATGAATATATGAATAATATAGATATATATATATATATATGTAAATATATCTGTATAAATATAAATAGATAAATAAATATAAATATCATAAAATTGAAAATAAGACCACATGGTGTATTTGTAATGGAGTTTGATATACAAACGAGAGGTACTGAGATCAAATACTTGTGCACAAATGAGGTAGAAATTATGTAAAGAGAAGAAAAATGGGGGGAGTACCTAGGTGAGTGGGTGAAAAGTGATAATAAAAGGGGGTGGTAAGAATTGATAGATGGGGTATTGGAGATATTTATAAGGAATTATAATTTTTCTAACCTTTATGAGTGCTTTAAAAGAAAACTGTTAAGGGGGGCCATTAACAATGGTTTTTTTAGTACTGATAAAGTAACCCTTTAACAGTACAAAAAACTTCTGATAGAGGCCCCCTTAATCAGCATTGATAAAGGTCCCCTTTTTAATTATTTTATATAGATTCTAAAGGGTTCCATTATTGTATCTTCTTGTGAGTGTTGTTTAAGCCTACCCTTTAACATCGCTCGCATTAACAGTGCTTCTATAACGTTGAAATATATCATTTACTATCTTTTTTAAAGGTAAAATTTGTTCTAGTACCTGGCCTATTGGCCAATAATACTAATATCATGAAGGCCCACCGTTAGAGGATATATGTAACCTATGTCTCCCCAATCTCCCCAAGCACAACACCAACAGTATCACCCCCACCTTTGACATTGTATGCTCGCACCACCATAAAGTCATCGGGGGCCTCTGTCAGCCTGTACCATGACCCTCCACCTATAATGAGACACATCCTCCACAATTAATATTTATGGGGTGAATCTCTTAGAAAAAATTTTCATAATCCATTTTGTGGAATTTAATGTTATACTAGTCATGGATTAACTGTCCTTATATATAGAGAAATTAAACATTATTATGAAGGAAATCCAATTTATGTCTCAAAACTCCCTATGATTACATATAATTTTAATGAGAAGGATGAATCTTATTTTTATATTTATTAACTAGTATGGATATAATTTACTTATTATAAAACATAAACACTCTATCAATTGATACAAAATTCAGGATCATCCTATAAGAAATGGACATCCTGAGGGAATACATTGATGTATTATTTGAAGTGTGGTTTAGAATTCCATCCAAATAATAGGTTGAATTCAAAATTGAATGTATACCTAAAGATCTATCAATATCCAAGATCCCCTATATAATGGAACCAATTGAATTATAATAAGTGATAAAAAAACTGCAAGAAAATATAGAAAAGGGTCTAATATGCTCATGTAATCACCAAGGGGTGTGCCAGTCCTCTTTATCAAGAAGAAGGATGGTTCAATTTTCATCTTTAATGACTATCATAAACTCAAATAAAATCTTGGTAAAGAACAACTATCCCCTACCATAGATAAATGAATTATTAAATCAGCTAAATAGTGCTCATTACTTCTATAAAGTGGAATTTTGGTTGTTATATCATAAATTGATGGTAAATAAAGATAATTTTCCCAATACAACATTTCAAACAAAATATAGGCAGTTTGAGTTCGTCGTATTTCAATTCAGAATCACTAACTCCATTTAAACATTCATGGACATGATGAATATATTATTTTGGTAAAAGGTCAAAAAAATTATCTTTAAAGAATATATTATTTTATGATCCAAAATTATTGAAGAAAATAAATACCATTATAGTGTTATTATAAAGATATTGAGATAGAAGATATTATATGAAAATTTAAATTAATGTGATTTTTTTAAGGAGTAAAAAATATTATTGGGGAATGTTGTCAAAATTAAGGAGATATTTATATATCCTTTAAATATATATACGATTAGAAAATATCCTAGACCAATATCCGTAACACAAATTTATATTTTTCTGGGATTTTAGCTATATTACTGATGATTTGTGAAGAACTTATCATTATTGAAAAAATACACTAAACTAGATAACATGGAAGAGAGTCATGTTTTTAAATATTAATGAATATGAATAAATATTCATGGAATTGATGAAGAGGTTAATCATAGAAACTATACTCACATTACCCATATATGGGGAAGGATTTGTGAACTAAAATGATGCTACAATACTGTTCATCAATTTTGTGATCTTGAAAAAAAATTGGTACCTTAGGATATAAGATTGTTGAAGGTGCCTGATAAAAAATATTTGATTCATGATTTTAAGAAAACTATAGTAATATTTTCATTTATTTTTATTGAGAAATTAATTTAATTTGGATTAGGGTGAAATAGAAATGTGATCAAATTTTCTAGTTTTTTAGGGATTTTTAAAAAATAAATCCCTTCAAAGAAATCTAAAAATTATTAATTAATCTAATTGTTGTTACATTGTTAAAACTACATGAATAGACCACAATTGACCATAATTTTCTTGTATACTCAACCTTTAATGTCTTTTTTATTAACTATCTAGAATCCACATTGTATCTCATGATACCATAATAATGACATTGTGACCTACTATAAGAGAAAATCCACCAAGCTACCAACATAATGCAACCCAACAAATCGCATGAAGACCCCATGGTTTATCAAGCTATTATTACTAAAAAAGTTAAATTACTCAAGATTCCATGGCCCTATAATAGCCAACTACATAAATACACTCTAGTGATAATTCTATTGACCATATGAAGAAATCTAACTTTCCATGGGTGAAAATTCTGAAAAGGAATGAATCGGACACATAAAATCTCAACCTGATACATGTGATAATCATAATCAACCTTAAGTTCACCAATATACCCTGGAAGTTTGACTATAACACAACAAGGATATTTGACCTAACAAATGTAAATAATTTATTCCAATGAGCACGTAACAGAATGGTATGGGATCCTATTTGGCATCCAAGAGACCCAAATTCAAAATCGGCTGGAGGTAAATTTCTGGGGTACTGTTGCAATACAGTAGCACGTACTGTTTGATATTGTAGCAATAGAAACTATTCACCCGATTTGGGCCTTCGGGCCACCAGTTTGGGCCTACGGGTCTCATGGCCTTTGGGTCATCAAAGGCCTTCGGGCCTTTGGGCCACATAGAAAATGGAGTAGCCATGTTCACTTATAGCAGACCCTAGAAGAGGATCAGAGCAAAGAGTGGTAGCCACCATAAGTAGAGCAAACAAGAATAGAATAATGATAGGGTATGGCAACCGCCATCAGGACCTAGCACCATGTAGCTTTATAGGGGGAAATGCTAGTCGATTAGCAATAAAAGGTGGAGAGCTAGGAGATTAATGATGTAGAAGCTGGGGAAGTGCAGTTCTAGTGGGTTGGGCCTATAGGTCATGTAATGGGCATAGTATGACTCTGGGCCTTCGAGTCATGTATTGGCCTTCTATCCATTTTGGGGACTTGTGCCTTGGACCTACGGGTCATGTAAGGGTTCCCCTTCAACCCTTAAAAGGAGTATTATCCATAATAAAATAAAAATAAGGCCTTCTAGCCATTCAGGCTAAAAGAAATCCATTTAAATCAATTGTATAAAATCAAATGCAAGCCTGATCATCGCAACCTACAATAAGAAAAAACTCATAAGCTATGGTTAGTACCCCACCCAACCTACCATAAGAATGAAATTGAATTTGATTCATTATAATAATACTATTAGAACAATTTACCACTATAATACTTGTAGATACCATAAACTAATAGTGTTACAAGCTACCATATGCACTAGACCACACTATATCTAAACAATTGTGAAGGTCTCTGTCATAGTCAATCAATCGACTATTCTCAACTACATGGTAAATACACTTTATTCATATATCGACCAAAACATGTAACATCAGAAACAAATATAATGATATGTTAAATTGATATAATTCTGCACAAAATATTAATCAAAACTGAACACTGTTGAATTAAGAATAGGATTATCACCCCTGAAGGGAGGTTAAACAAATATTACTTGAGATTATATAAGACACTCAAATGGATAAGAACATAATCCAAATTTGTTATAGATGTGTGATGAGATCCTATCAAGGTTTAATAAAATAAAATCTGGTGAGGATAAATATAAAAAAAGTCATGAAGAGAGAAAATTAGTCAATGAATCCATGAAGAGTGATTATGAATGATGACACTAATGATTGAATATTGGGATAATGTCACCTACATGTCGAGTAATAAATGACTCCAATATAATTTTTAATGGGGTGAACCAATTATGAGCTTATGGAAGATAGATGTAGGATTGTATAGAACTATAGAAGATGAATCAATCTCTAGTAATAGTTTTTCTATATGTTTTTTCATTAAAAGAGTGTGATTATTCCATCACCAATACTACAACCATGAATTTCAATTGATGTGAATATATTTTTGTTATTACATTTATAGAGAGGGATAAAGTTACATCAATACACTCACAGATCCCATGTTTTAGTTTTATACTAATCTCCCCTTCACAATAGATCCATTTAGGAAAACTTGAAAACCTAAATCCCCACTTATGTTTGATTCATGATCTCTCTCAGATGTTCTTTCACACTTGAGAAAAACTAGTACAAACCGAGCCCAATTTCATATTCACTATGTCTGAATACAACACCCAATATCTTTAAATAAATCGTTGACATGGTACATTTTATGAACCATCTACATCAATGCATTAACAAATATTAGAGCTGATGGCTCCCAAACTAAAAACAAATACATCTTGAAAATCAACATCCACGTTAGATGAAGTCCCAACTCACAAAATTTCATGTAGAACATATATTATAAGTTGAAATAAGAATACTACCAAAAATTACTAAATGGACTACCAAATTTCAAGCGCATACTCTCTATTAAATCTTATATATAGGGGACACCATCCCAGCCATCTTCAATGGAAAAACATCTCACACCAGATCCCATGTCTACCTTGTGAAATCTCTCAAACGACACTCATATTCCACTACATCCTTACATAGATGAAATAACATACCAAGATTATTATAGAATGAGAATAGATTAAGATCATTGAAGAAGATTTTTTTAAACCAAAATATTGGATTGGTTCTCATGTGGATAAATACAATCGTTGAAATTAATAAATTGAAAAATAATACCGGGGAGATTGGGAATTAAATTTAAGAAAATTATTGAAGTTTCAGAATATGTTACAGGGAAAGATTCTATTTGGATCACGTAGGATGTAGAAATAATACATGATAATCCTTATTGTATAACCATTTAAAGATTATTAAATCACTAAAGTGGGGTTTCTTTCATAATTTATCAATCAACATAATTTTTTACTACTCTTTCACTATTGATTATTTCCATTAAAATTTATTGTAATTATATTATGATAGAAAACTATGTTATAGTGGTTGATTGAGAAACCCACCTTCATTTCCCCAGTTAATGAATTCTAATGTTTGATTTAATATTTATTTTTATCATATTTATAGATTTATTCTAATTTTTTATACATTATGATATTTCATTATTTATATGAATGTAAATTTCATCTTCCTTATACAACTGGATTTCACATGAATTTCACTTAGGTTCTCTTCAATATCTATGATCATGAGTAGTGGTATGGTTTAATGGTGATTATAGATTTTCAATTACAAGGATAGATGATATTATAGGATTCAATGATTATTGAATTATTATGATCAAGATGAAACATAAAAGTGAGGATATTCAATAGAGGTTTCCCTTTATTGAAGAGATAATAAGATAATAATATATTACAATCATGATTTAATAATAATGGGGATGATATTAAAGGTTAGGATGCATAAATTAAAATTGAATTAATTCATAAAAAATCAACTATTTATTTCACATATCGATGCCATTAAATATGATAAAAAAGCAGCCAATATACTCACCTCTCCAAAGATAGCCTAATTAAACTAATACTGAATTTAATTCCAGATCCAAAAATAATTTGGTTTTCCTTATTATTGGGTGATCATCAACCCAGTGTTGTTTGTGGGATCAAAATGATTACAATTTACTTTTTTTTAAATCAATTCAACACATAACTATATAGAGTCTATCTCATAATGTTGGTTTTCATCCTATGGATGAAAAAATTGTGCTAACAAGAATAAGGACCCTAAAAATCAATCAATAAGTGGAAAGTGAATTAATTTCTATCCAATTGAAAACTTGGCCTTCCAAATCCACTTCTTCCACTAAGGTCATTCTAGGATTTGGAAACATTGATGAAAATTTTTCACAACTAAATAGAACTAGGATAGAACTTTACAGACCCAATTTTAATAAAGATAATGAGATTTAAACCCCAAATAATCAACAAAATTATTTTCCTAAATAGAGAATGATAAATTTATTTCCTAAATTTTATGGTTTTTTAGAGAATAACTTAATGGGAATCTAATATAAAATGGGTAAATTTTCAATGGGTTCAGTCCTATAGAATTCGTCGAGTATTAAATATATTTGATAGCCTTTAGCTTCTCTCTTGAAAAATCATATATGGAGTGTCTGTAGAGGTAACACCCCAATATTTTAATGTAATACATTTTTCTTTATAATATACAACATGATACATTGATTTTAAATGAACCACAATATAATTTTAAAATATTATTCTTTAAATGTGATCGATATAGCCTAGTCATTACATTAGTGAGTATGAATAGTATTAACTAATTTTTTAAATATATATAAATTTCAAACTCAATATACATTTATTCATAAATTTATAATAAATCAGCACCTAACATTTTATAGAAGATATTTTATTCTACAAAAAAATATGATTCCATAAAAAATGATTTTTATTTTATTGATGATAAAATATTATAATTATTTTTTAGAAATTTTAGATATTTTATTGTATAAAATATGATTAATTTTTTCAATCATACTATAGATACTATAATAGGGTGAAATTTTTGTTATTTTTTAAATAATGTAACTTTTTCAGTGAATATTGAAAAATATATATTTTTATAAAATTTTCTTTCATTTTAATGAATTAAAAATTTTAAAATTCTAATTTATATTTTATTTTGATATAAAATTTATATATTTATTATTTAGTAAAATTTATTCCAATTAAATACATTTTAATTGTTTTTATACAATATTTCAGTAAAAGATTATTCTTAGGCTTAAAAAATTCATGTTTCTCAAAACTATTTTAATGTACATAATGTTTCTCCATTTTAATTAACCAAAATAACACCTAATGATAAATGATTTAAATTATTTGTATTTATTATATGTCTATAATTATTAATTTAAATTAATTTAATTGTTATTAATCGTCATATAGTTATTATAAGATCATTTTATGCTGGAAAAATGCATTTCTTGTAAAAATTCTTTTTCGACACATGTGTGAGTGTAATTTTCAATTGAACTGTGTCACTTATTTGAATTGAATTTGTAAAAATGAATTCCATATTTTTGATAATAATAATTAAAATTATATGATAAGTTCAAGTAAATATTTCACCATAATTAATTTTAAAAACTCTAAAAATTATTTGTTGCGGTTAAGGTAAAAGCGTGTTTAACATGGGTAAAACCAAAAATATCATGGTTAACTATGAACCAAAAATATTATAATTAATATTATATGGTAATATTTCGACCTTATATATTATAATTTTATAAAATGGTTCATTTTTATCCTTTTATCATTGGAAAAATTTGGTGTAATTACATTTTTTCAAGAATTCAAAGTGTGTCCTCTCCCCACTTATAAAAGTCCACACCCTCTCTTCTTCTCTTCACACTTCTAAAACACATTTATTTGGAAAATAACTACCCAAATAACTTACATAAATACCTACACTAATCCTAGATTCATTTTTTGATGATAAAATCAATCAATGAAGGATTTAGGAATAATCTTAAATAGGGGGTCTGATAAGGTGGAAACATTCTTAACCGATCATTTTATTTTATTTCTTCTTCCACCTACTTAAAATATTATTAAAAAATGTTTATATGAAAAAAAGTGTCCTAAATATACTTATATTTTTTATTTTAAGTTCATCACTTACAACCGCCTCCTCCATCAAATGGAAAATGAAAATGTTGATCATGTGTGTGTTGGACTACTACCTCATGATCCGACATAATTTATTTTTCATCATCACTTATAAAGGGAGTTTGTAATAATGTATTTAATATTTATATATGATAATAATGATAAAATTATACTTTAGTAATTATAATTTTACATATTAATTCTTAATTTTTTTCCCTTAAGGATTTTGTTAATGTCGTTTACATATATGGAGAACAACCTCCTCGTGAAGAATTGTTATTTTTTTCACTTATGATTAACATTGAGGGAAATAATATTTAATTTTATGTTTATATATAATATTAATTAAATATTAATAATTACATAAAATTTTTATATCTAATATTTAATTACCTTACCATCCCTGAAAAAATGATAGCTTTGTTCATGTGTATGGAGGACTGTTGCCTCGTGATGTGATGTAATCTATTTTTATTACCAAATACCAATAATTTTATATGTAAGTTTTTTTAAATAAATTTTTTTATATTTTTTATATAATGGTAATTATTTAAATATAAAATAATACTTACCTAATTTTTATAATGATCATTAAAAAATAGAAACGTTACTCATGTCAACGTATGACTTACCATCTCCAGGATTGTATCATTGTTTATTATTTATAACCATCATTAGTGATTAGTTTTTAAAGTATAATTAATATATAAAAATGATAATAATTTAATTTTTGTCATTTAAATTATTAATTGATCATATCTTATACTTTTCTCAACATACCAATGTGAATTTGGATATATGAGCTATATGGTGTCAACATATCTGACGTGAACTTGAATGATTACATAATTGAACATAGCATGATAATAAATAAAATTAAAGTAAAAATAAAAACTAATAAATTTATTAATAAAATATTAACTAACATTATTTTATTATTCAGGATGATAAGGAACACACATGATGATTCGAGTTTGATGTATGGGGTTTCTTAACACAATTATCATTCATTGGGTTATATCATTGATTATATTATTCCAATATTATAAGTGAAAATAAATTTTATTGATTTATGTATATTTTTAAACTTATATTTTTATATATATATTTATTACGCATAATAATTTAATTTATTAACTCTCACCTGAGTGATATGAACATTCTATGGATTTCATCTCAAAACTGCCTTCTCTGAAACACATTTTCTTTTATGAACCTACCTTATTTTAGAGGGTCTATATATTATATCTTTATATTTTATAGTATTAATACTTCAAAAATCATGATATGTTAATTTTAAATTCATCAACGTAATTTTAGGGATTTATTATTCAAGATTTATTGAAGTATAAAGGTTTTATTCTTCAATCCGATTTTAATTTGGATTGTTTACACATGAATTTACATTGAAAGAAATTATTTGATCATTTTCAAATAAAACCCTTCCCTTTTATTATATTTTATTTATTAATGAACATTTAATGTAATATTATAATTTTTATCTCTTTGGTTCATATAATTATTGATAAAAAGTTTTAAGGAAAACCGACTTCATATCTCTCTTAAGTCAAAAAAACAGTCTCTTAAACATCCATGTTTTTTTTTCAATTGTTTTAAAAAAATGTTTTAATATTATTCTATGACTTTCTAAAGTAAATTTTACCCACATTAAAATTTAATAAAAAAGTAAAAGTAATATTCCTACAATTTTCCAAATAATGTACATTTTTCATTTCATAAGAAATTGTGAAATGAATATATGTTATAACATGTACAACATAAAAAATAATTTTTACATTTATTACCATTATTGACCTTAAATATTATATTATAACTTCCATGTTTATTATAAAATAAAATTATATCGAAAATATTTTTTAAAATTTTTTATTTCAAATTTTATTTTCAAATTTAAAGGGTTATTTTCCCCTATAATTTATTTTAAGATATTTAAAATTATTTTTATTCATAAATGATGAAATCCTTTAATTTTATTTAATTCTTATAAATATTGTATATATGTCACTTATATATATACCTTTCTGATTATCCATTAATTTTATAGGGTAATAAATTCATTATGATTATCTCTCAAATTCCTTCTATATGAAATATCCATTGATTTTAATATGATATATGATTATTAAACCCATTTTCATCCTTGTGAAGTTATGAAATTATTCATTTTGAATGATTTAATTTATGTACTACACGTAAATCATGAAAATTTATGATGGTTTCACCAGGATAGTACTCAAATACATTCATTATTATTTTATTTTCATGAGGAAACATGTATGTGATTAGGTGGTAAACCTAATCTATTATGGTACATTTTCCCTTACGTAATATTATCTAGGCAGTTAGTATTGAATCAATTTTATTAATTGTTATATGTTGCGACCACATTTCTTATAATAATATGATCTTATGATACCATGTTATTTATATTATAATTTTGTTTGATTATTCATGTAAAACCATTTAATCAGATGTTATGTTTCCTTATCATGTTTATTCCCTTACTATGATATATAGATTACCCTTTTCTTCTATGCAACCCCCAGGGAACCCTATACAGTTCTAGGAGATCAAATTCATTTTGGAACCCTCTATGGAAATAGAAAAAAATAAGGATGACATTTTTTTTGTTTCCAATGATGTATTACGATATTAGTCTTCTAAAGAAACTTAGATTGACAATCATTGTGGTATAATTGATTTATTGTTATGTTAAAAATCATGTAATGATTTGTGTGAAAGGATTGAGTCACTATAGTTTGTATCAGAAAAAAGGTTTATATAACCATTGGATCTAAGATGAGAAAACATTAATTATAACCCTAGGGATAAGTCAAAGGATATGTCTAAGGATAATAATAAGTAGTAAAATATTTTATAATCTTAGATAAGTATAGATTATATGGCTTCCAAACAAATACATCCATTTTTAGATAGTACAAGGGGATGTGGTTTGAGTACAGATGTACATAGGGGTAATACCTATAAAAAAGGTATGTTGGGTTGAATCCAAAATTACCTAGTATATAAGAGTGTTCCTTACTACACATATAGTTTAACACTCCTTAGGTATACTATTTATAAATACACAATCTATTTATGAACCATTATGAATAAATTGAATGAATTATTGGCATAGAAAACCTAATATGAATAATTACTATGGATAACATTGATTTAAACTGAGAGGCCTATAATTAATGACATATATATCATTTGTAAGTTATAAATTTTTGTCTTATAAGTTTATATTTGGTTTGTTAATTCATTCTCATATTTTTATTTCAATATTTTAGTTAATGGTGGAAAATATGTGAGAGAATATTGATAACCAATATAATGGTAAATTTAATTTTTTCCCCCAATGACATTCCTAACATTATGGGAATAGACGTTATACATATTATAAAAAGGAAAAATGAGTTATCTCTTATTTTGATCAATAAGTAGAATATAGTTGAATTTACAAACATTTAATAGATGATAAGGATGAAATATCATAAATTTTCTAGTGTTATATTTGATAAAGAAAAAAAAATTTATCAACATCCTACAGGTCAAGAATGTTGGAATAAGAACCTAAAATATTATCTCAAATGGTGTATAATATATTTTCTATTTAGAAATAAAGGGAATAGAGAAATGAATTTACAAGGAATTCAATGAATTATTTGTGAAAAAATTTGGAATTATATTAGTTAATTAAATAAAAACAGGGTTATATCATAGGACAAGGAAAGAACTATGTTATACCAATAATCGAGGTGAAGTATTTATATATTTGAATCCTATAATTATTATGTAGAATTATTTTTATCAATGTTTTTTTGGTTATTAGAATCATGAAACCTCTATAGATCATTATATACTTTTACATTATTAAAGATGTTAAAAAATATATTGAATGGTACTAATAACCAAGATCGGTATATTAATGTCATATTTTGTACAAAAAAATATTATAAAGGAAAATATAATCTTTGATATGTTCTTGATGTTGAGGTAATTATAGTCAATTAATATTATTTTACTTATGAGGGAAAAAATATGTTGAATAGATGAATTTAGTAGATAAAAACTGAATGTCTAATTAATATTATTTTGAGTATGTTAAAAAATATTTTGGGAAATGTTTTATTAGTTTATTATATATATATATATATGTGTGTGTGTATGTGAAATTCAGGATTAATGTAAAGGATTATTTGGGAATAATTTTATTATTTTTTAGAGATTTAAGTTGAAGGGTCTGAGATAACTTTTTTGGTTCAAACATTATTTAATGTCAATATTATTGAGTTTATTTGGGATATAGGTTTATTTATTTATTTAATTATATATGTTAAGCTATTGGTCTTATTTTTGAATTTTTGATATTAATATATTTTATTTATTTTGTGTATTATATTACCGTTGGTTAACCATTTTAGTATTAATGAATATAGTAGGAATATATTATTAATATATTTTAGATATTATGATCTGTTATAAGTTTATTTTAGTGACCCGAGAATGAAAAATCATATTCGATTTTTATTCCTTAGAGTATGAGGTGAAGTGAATGTTGATCAAAGCATTTTGAAAGAATGATATTGTGTTTATGAAATAAAAATATATCAAGAATGTTTTTTTGGTGTTCCCTATATTGATAGAAATAGAATCTAAAAACTAAATGAAAATTATCTTGAAACAAAAAAGTTTTCATATTACCTTTATATATGTTGAATCAATGTTTTCATAATTAATGTTAGATTTATGGCTATGTGATTTTAAACATTCTTTTCCTTTTGATCAATTATCTTTATCTGTCTCAATAATTATTTGTTCTTTTATTCCATGTCCATATTTTCACTTCCCAAAAATTTTCTCAAACATAGAACTGTAGTTAGGTGTTATCCCAATTGACCTTCATTATTCTCACTCCCTCTTTTAAGATGAAATTTTAATAACCCTATTTATAACATGGGTTTTCGTAAAGAAATTTAAAATATTAGACCCCATGATTTCTAAGAAAAAGATAAAACAGTGAGGATAAAATTTATTTAACTGTGTAGAATTTAAATCCTAAATATTTTGAAAATAATAATATGTTTGATAGACTATATAATATGTAAAACATAGTTTTGACGAACCACAATATACTATTAAAATATTACTTGTTAAATATAACCAATATAACCTATAAATTTAATTAGTGATTATGAATATTATTAAATACATTATCAAATATATATAAAGATATTAATACGTATAAATTTATTTATAAACTCTCAATAAATAAGAACCCATCTTTAATGAATATATTTTGTTATAAAGAAAAATATTTTTCCATCAATGAGAAAATTTTATAAATAAATTTTGAAAATTTTGGAAATTTTTTTTTTAAATGGAATTAATTATTAAAACAATAATACTGATATTTACCTAGGGTGATATTTTTTTATTTTTCAGATAAATTTACTTTTTCAATTAATATTGAAAAATACAGATTTTTATAAAATTATCATTTACTTTTGATAAATTAAGTAGATTAAAAGTACCATTATTCATTTTATTTGATTTGAAATTATTAAAAGTATTACTTAGTTATAAATAATTCATTTAATTAAATTTTATTCATATTTCTACTATATTTTAATATATGTTTATTCTTATGCTAAAATCACATTTTTCTAAAAACAGTTTTATATTGCCTGATGTATCTCAATTTTAATTAATCTAAATAACTGATAATGAGTAATTATATAAATGATATGTTTAGATTATATATCTGTAATTATTAAATGAAATTAATTTTATTATTTTTTATATTCATAGGGTTATTATAAATTCATCCTAGGCATGAAAAATAAAATTCTTAGAAGAAAAAAACATCCCACATGTTTGTGCATTTAATTTTAGATTAAAATCCGGAAATTTGTGAATTTAATTTTAAAAAATTTATTGTAGATATTTAATAAAAATAAATTTATATTATCATGTAATATAATCTTAATTTTTTAGATAATTAATAGTAAAAAATAATTACCACAGTAAGAGAAAAAAACTGGTTTACCAGGGTGTTAATCTAAAAATATTAATATTTAAAATAACAATAAACATATCTAATTGTTATATGTGTGTAAGATTTAATCCTAATATCTTATAATATTATAAAGTTATCCATTTTTGGTCGTTATTAATGAGAAAAACATGGGAGTAATTCTTTTTTTTCAACACCTTGAAGTGTGTCCTCTACCACATTTATAAATGGCCACGACCTCTCCTCACCTATTCAAACTTTCAGAACATATTTTATCATATAATAAATAAGAAAATAAATTCCTTAATTCTCTCACAAAAATTATATAAGGATTATTTTTTTTAATTAATCCAATCTTGGAAGCCATTAAGTATAATCATAAAGAGATGGTTCAAAGAAGAGGTAACATTCTTAACCGAGCATTTTATTTTATTTATTCTTAACACTCTTTAAAATCATAATAAAATATGTTTATATAGTAAAACTATTATATAAAATATACTTATATTTTTTATGTAATTTTCATGATAAAAAACCATCTTTATCTCTATTGAATGGGAAACAAAATCGTTTATCATGTGTACAGTGTATTATCAACTCATGAACCGACGTAATTTGTTTTCAATCACCACTCCTCATAGCTGGATATAATGTTTTATTTAATTTTAATATATTATATTTGTTATATAATTTTATTTGTTTGATTATTATATTCCATAATACTACTTAATTTTCATTTTTTATAGAATAAGATAATGTTACTCATGTGTATGGCTGACTATCGCCTCACTAGGTGATGTGATTATTTTTTCACTAATTTATTACATGGAATGAAATTAGAATTAATTTTTTGTTTATGTATAATATTAATTAAATATTAAAAATTATTTAAAATTAATATATAATAAAAAAATTTACATTACCATCCATGTAAAAATGAAAATATCATTTGTGTGTACAACGGATTACCGCTTCATAAGGCGATACCATCTATTTTTATTAACACATCACATGGATATTAAAGGTAATTGTATTTTAGTAAATAATATTACATTTATGATATAATGGTAATTTATTAAATATAAAACAAAATTTACCTTCTTCCCATCATGATTTTTGAAAAATGGAAATGTTACTGACAAGTACGTACTATTACTTTTTCATAAAAACCATCATGATTGATATCAAATATATAATTTATGTAAAAAAAGTGTAATTATGTCATTATAATTATTATATAGATGATTAATTTATAATATCATTGAATTTATTTATCTTACCAAAGTGGATTTGGACATATGAGGTGAACATAATCAAAACATCTCACATGAATCTAAATGATTAAGTAATTGAAAATTGAATGATAATTAAAATTTTAAGGGGTAAAAAATATTAAAATGTTTGTTAATAATGTAAATAATTAACATAAGTTTAATATTTACTAATATAATGAACACTTGTGATGATTCGGGCTCGTGGTAAGGGGTTTATTAACTCAATTTCATTCATTGGGTTATACAATTGATTATATTATTCTAAGATTATATGTGAAAATAAATTTAATTTATAAATGTTTTAATTCATTTTTTCATTATGTATATATATATTTATTTATTACAAATAATAACATAATTGATTAACTCTCAACTCAATAATATGACCATTGTAAGGGTTTCATCTCGGAACTTCCTTCATTGGGTCACATGCTCTTTTATGCACGTACTTTATTTTCAATGGTGTATATATTATACATTTACATTTTATATCATGATTCCTTAATAATTAATGTTTATTTTAAGTGATTTTTTATGTTGAAATTAATTTATCTAATTCATTGGATTTTTTATTCCGGAGTTATCAAAATGTTAAGATTTTATGTTTCAATCTCATTTTAATTGGGATTGATTAAGCATGAATTTCCATTGATGGAAATTATTTTATAATTATATAATAAAACCATTTACATTTACCATCCTCTGGTTATTCATGAACATTTCAAAAAATATTTCTATTTTTTTGTTACTTAAAGTGATTAATAATATTTTTAAGTAAAATAAACTTCATTACTCTCTTCGGCAAAAACCCTTTCCCTTCTACATCCATGTTTTATTTAAAATGATTTCAAAAAATGGTTTAATATAATTCTATGAATATTTAAATTCAATTTTAACCATGTTATATTTTTTAAAAATGTTTTAAATGAAATATTTCTATCATTTTCTAAACAATTTATTTTAATTTTTATATAAAAATTTGAACGGACTTTTTTTTAAATTTTTATCGAAGGAATGGTATTTACACTATCATAACCATTAGTTTCCTTGAAGCCTTCATTATACGTTTTTAATTTTATTTTTAAAGAAATTTATTTCTAAAATATTTTGTTTCTTTTATTTTTTAAAATTAATTTTCACTATAAAAATTTTATCTTCCTTAAAGAATGTATTAAATGTTTTTTAAAAAAATTTATCCATCAACAACAAAATAATTTAATATTTTGTAATGGTTCTAAATACTTTATATATTTCTCTTATATATATACCATTATTAACCTACATTAATTTTATTGGTTAATAAATTCGTTATGCTCATCTCTATAATACATTCATTGTGAAATTTCATTTGATTATGATAAGAGACATGATTTTTCAACTGAATTATTTCCATGGGTAATTCTTATTTTAAACCATCTGGTTAATTTTCTTTATCTAGAACAAATATTTAATGAACTTGTACTTATTGGTGCACACAAGTAGAACTCTAATTCATTTGGGTAATTTTTTAGTCTCATGAGGTGTCTTGTATGGGACTAGGGTGTAAAACTAATACATTATGAGACTTTGGCCACCATGTGATATTTCTTGGGTAGTAATATTTGAAACATGTTTATTTTATGTTATATTATTAATCCACATTTCCTATGATTCCATTATCTTATGATATAATTTTCATTATTTTATACTCCCATGTGATTATTCAAGTGCATTATCTTTTATGATATCATGTTATACCATTGAATCAATTGTTATGTTTTCTAATCTTGTCTTTTGACTTATAGGTATTTCTAGATCACCCCTTTCTTATATGGATTCCCTAGCATATATAATATAGTTTTATGACCTGAAATGGATTTAGGTTATCACTAATGAAAATTTCTAAGAATAAGAATCTATGTTTTATTTTCCTTTAATGTATTATGATTATATTCTTCCAAATACACATGACCTCATGATCTTTGGGTAATAATTAATAGATGCTTATGTTAAAAATAATTTAATGATATAATTAAATTTATTATGTTTTTATAATTTAATATAAAACCTATAGAAATTACTACCTAGGAAGGGATGTAAAAGAGATTACACAATAAATTATTAATTTTATCAAGGTGTACCTTACTGTTGAAAGAAATCTATAGAATAAAATAATCGTGTGAAGAAACCATCTACATGTTATGGAAAAGATTCAAGTGGATAATAACCTCGAACTCAGACTAGCTTTTAAAATATCATCATTTCTTGGTATTCTTTTACGAAGGATTAATAGATAATGATCAAAAAAAACTATATGCTTCTTATCGAGGGAATTAATCAAAAAGACCCAACAAAAGTCAGAGAACTAATCGAAAGGATCTCATAAAACACCAAAAAAATTCACTATAATAACTATTACAAGAGGATTTCATGAGGTAAAAAGTTTCAAATATCCTTTAACAGAAGATAAAATTAAGGAACTAACCTCTCTTGTGAGACAGTTAGTTTTGCACTAGGTAAAGGAAGTAAAATCTATTACACCTCCTCAAGTATTCCAAATTTATTACACTCATGACCACGACACTAATTATTTCCCACACCAGAATGAGGGTTCTGATTCTGTGTTACAAAGACCATACTAGTAGCAACAAGAAAATAATCTATTTTTATAGAGTATTCTAATACTTAATTTTGGGATAATAACTATAATTATCAAAGACCATACTTCCAGTAATCTTTTCATACATATTTCATGATATAACCATTCCAAAGGAAAACATTAAGCCTTATACAAGTTACCAAAAACGAAAGGCTAATTAACCTTTTATAGAGGACCTTCTATAATAGCTTATAGAGTCTCACATTACTAAGATAACTACTCTTAACACTCATGGATATGCACTGAAGGATCTCTAATGATAGGAAACCGTGGTCATTTTTTCCATTAATTACTTGAAAAACCATGTTTTATATAAACTATACACTATGTCAATTCCTTACCCCAGAGGTAATGTTAATTAAATTTCATTAGTTTCTGGAAAAGAATTAAGAAATTATGAATAATCCTCATCACAAGTTGAATTTATTAATGGATATCATATTTATCCTAAATAATTATACTATAAAAAATAACCTCAACAATAATGTCCAACAGAGACGCATTAATTAAATAATTAAAAGGGAAATTCCACGATGGAAGACTCAATTTAGACATAACCTCCTTTCCCTATAATAATTAAACCACCTAAGAAAACCAGTAAGGAGTTATTTAAAATGTCGATCCTATAGATATTAAAAAATAAAGAGATAAAAATACCAATTCTAGATTCCATTGGAAAAATTCCATGTTGATCTAAATTTATCAAATATGTGTGTATCAGGAAGAGGTGATTGCATTGGAATGAAGAGGAAGATTTATGTAGAAATATTTCTTCACTTATTACCTGAAAAATACCTATAAAATGATTAGATCTAATTAAATTAACTATCCCTTTAACCATAGGATACTATAATTGTTCAAATAAAATTTATGATTTGGGAGAATCCTTTCATGTAATAAAATATATATTTTATTCTTCCTTGAAAATTGGTGACCTAAACCCACCCAAGTTGTTATACAACTTCCAAACTGAAAAAATAACTATCTAATTAGAGTAATAGAGGACATATTGGTGAGCATAATAGGATTATTAAACCCTACATATTTTTTAATCCAAGACATGGAAGATGGAAAATGTAAATATCACTCCCATATCATTCTAGGTAGTCCATTTCTCAAGACTACTAAAATTATTAGAAAATTTTATGAGGGGACTATTTATATTACTATAGGATACAAAATAGTAAACTTTAATATTCATGATTTAAAGAAATGTTCCCATGAAGAGAAATATTTAATTGTATTTTACAATTTTGAGTTTCCTCCTTCCAAGAATATATTGATATGTTTTATGGAATCATTTGATTATGAGTAGCTCTAGAAAAACCTTATTTACCTGATGAATCTGATTTTTAAAATGAATTAAATCTGGAAACTATGATGTGTACTGATGAAATTTGTTTTGATGATTTTTATTTTGAATAGTTTCTGAAAACTATCACTTACACATCTTCTTTACTTTTTCAGGATCCCATCATGTATAATAAAAAATTAAACACCTAATTATAAAACCCCCCTAAAATATAATAGATACTTCTACTATCCAACTAAAAATATTATTTATTTAAAAAACAAGAAAATGAAAGTGGTGATTTAAAATATTTTAAAATCGAATCAGAAGATCCATTTATTTAGAATTTTTATACAATAATGTATGGTAAAAGGATGGGTACTAGGTAATATTCTATGGATATCCATACGACTTGTGTAAATACTCAAAAATTGGGTATAAGTTTTTTTAAATTATATAGAATTATTACGAGATAGTGAAAATTGTCAGCACATGATTTGGATGCCCGGTGTGCCTGGAATGATCCGTCAAAAAATGATAAGATTTAAAAATTGCATGTGAGTAGTTTTCCTGATAAAGTGGAATAACTTTTAAATGGTTGCCAGGATCAGAATTATTTGGGCAATATTGCGTTCACGAAGGCGGGTTTATCGAAGGCACTACATATATTTAGTCGGGGTAGACCTCCATGGATAAAACCAAAAAATGTCATAACCATAAATAATGTTATTAAATAAAATTATTTTATTTTTTCAAATACTTATAACAAATGAATAGAGACTTTGATTAAAAACTTGAGACCATTGTTGAACTCGTGATGGTATGATTTCCTTAGGCAGATCCTAACATTGGTCGGCGTGGTCCAATAATGAAAGTTAGTTTTTGGCTGTAAATAAAATAAATAAGTAACAATTATTTTTTGTTAAATTATAAAACTCTTAAACGGTAACATAAATTAGAAATCCGATAGTATTATTGAACTCATGACGGTGTGTTATCATTTGTCAAATCCTAACCTTGGCTAGTGTGGGTCGAGGGTTATAGTAAATAATTTCTAAACTTTTTCTATGGTATGTTTAGTAAACGTTCCAGCGAAGATTTATACCTATTGAAATAGTGCTCGGATTAAAAAACTGATGACGAAATTGAATTTTTAGCACCATGATTCATTTAGGAAATGCATAACTTTGACCAAAAAAGGGTCATACGAAAAAGTTAATTTTTGGACTTTACAAAAATATAATAAAATAACACAAAAAGTTATTTTATTTCTTTCTATGTAACCGATGAGCGGTGGTGGCGGAACCACTGGGTTGTCGGACCATTTTTCTTTGGTTACACTTGATTTTATAATCGCATAATTGGTAGAATTAATTATTTCATTATTTATAATTATTAATGAACGTCATTAATTTTGTGCTGGGTTGATCACTTCTTTTCTTATATTTAACCAAAGCTTGGGCATTTGTTTTGGGCACTAAAGAGAGGAACCTCTGATGAAGTGCTGGCGACATCTTTGACCAACATATAATGGAGTTTTGATGACTATTGAATGATTTGATGATGAGTGCCAAAAGACGTGAACCATCTCTTTTATCCGCAATACTCTCGAACATGGACACTCCTTCCTCATTCTCAATGACATCCAACGAATTCAAGGTAGGTGTTATGTGCTTAATTAGTTCATTATTCTCCATTTTTGAATATTATAAAAAACAAGGATCAATCGTTCTATGGGTTGATCCACGTTTCGTTATTTAATGAAGTTGTATAATTCAGGGTTTCTTTATGGGAGTTTTTCTGATTAAATAATCCTTCCCATGTTATAATTCTAATGATGAGGGCACATGACAAGCTTAACAAGGCCAGGACCCTCCACTAATCTTTGGTTGGTGGCGTTCTTCATGGGCGTCCATGAAATATGGAGGCAAGGAAACAATATAGCCTTGTGGTGTAGGCATCGTCCTAGGAGGACAATAGGTGCAGACAGGAAAGCAATCGGACCACCAGAGCGTTGTCAGTGGCCCTTGAAAGCATTGCTAGAATGGAAGCGCCCTGAAGTGGAGGAGGTGGAGGCTGGCCTATGATGGATGTGTTAGAGCAAGGCAGCTTGCCACTGTAGAGGGAGGACCCGTGGTCCGCATGTTCCCCAGGTGACCGGTACATCGAGACCATCCAAATGGTGTGGCACCATCCAGCACACCTACTGACTTGAGCGGCATGCTGAGGTGGCAGGCCACGAAGGAAAACCTTCGTAGAGAGCAGATCTATGCTCGTGTGTCCATAATGGGCCAGTCCACGTAGACCGACCAGAAGGTGTAGCACCAACTGGCACCATAGCATTGAAGACCCGAACACCCAAAGCCATTCAAGATGGGAGCATACCCCTCATGCTTGGCCAAACGGTCTATCCCATACCCCTTTGGGCCATTCCCAACGGGTCGGGTTGGGTGGGTCTGACCAGGTCAGACCGTACTCAGACCGCTTTTTCCAAGTTACACTTAATCATGCATATCTCATAAACCAGTTGTTCATTTGAAGAAACTTATATGGTTCCAGAACCCTTATTATGTGTTATACCTTTCGAGATACTCCACAAGGGACCCATAGAAAGTTGGATATTCTACAGGTGGGATCATACCAGAATCTGACCGGGCCCTCAGCACTAAAATGCCTATAACTTAAATATCAGATGTCTGGTTGATGCATCGTCTATTGTGATGTAACCCTTATGAGATGTATGAACACTAGTTTACTTATTTTATGGTCGTCACACTAGTTGAAATATAACTTATGGCATGAGGAGGGGTTCTCCAAAGTGCGCAACGTGCGGAACAGTGTGATTGGACGAGACATGAATACTGTTGACTTTTGACTATGTGTGACTTGATGGACAAGTGGGAAGTACCTATATGTGACAATGAAGCTCCACAGGGGGGATCAACTATGTGTGGCCCCACAAACCCATGATTTATAATAGAAGTACCTCAGCAGACCACATTGGGGAGAAGCTCTGTGTGACCTGGAAGACCCACGGTAAATGATGGGGATGAGTACCTATGTTGTTCAAGGTTAGTGGGAAGCACCTCTGTATGACTTGGCAGGACAATTGTTCTCGATAGAGGAGGAGTTATCTAGTATCTGAGGTTTTTAACAACGTGACCGATGATGTTTTTGTTAATACCGTAGAATATACCTAGTGTGAGATATATTTTTCCTTGTTCTTGGTGATTGAGATCATGGTTAGTGGTTATTACATTGTATAATTTTGAGAGACCAGCAGGGGTCTCATGGTTCTATTGAGTATTGTTATACTCATGCCTACATGGGCTTCACCCGTACCTTGTCGTGTCTGTTGTAGACAACGGGCAGCTTTGAATAAGACTCGGGGAGCTAGGACTTGACGGTGTACGAAGGCGGTCGGTTGACGTGGAGAGCTGCCGTGATGAGTTGTACCTACCCTTCAGGTAGGATCCTTGGCAAGCAACCTCAATATCTTTTTTCTCATTCTCATGTACTTCCATTTCTATTGGGTTTGTATTCTGGCCCCTTTAACTTTTAGTACTTACTTTTATTCTCAATTTTGGTTTTTAGATGGGGTTGTACCTTTCTTCTTCCATTGTGTTATACTTGTGTGCGGTGTGCCCTATCTATGTGTGTACAGGTTTTGAAGAAATTACTTCCCTTTTTAGGGATATTCCTCTCTGATGCTAGTCGCTAACCACTATCCTATGGAAGGCGGGCTTGGGGTAGTCACGGCATGGGCCTCGGGAGACGAGTCACGAAAAAGTGGTATCAAAGGATGGTCAGTTATACTAAAATAACTAAGAGTCTCTGTTTTCAATGGAGAAATTTTGTTAAGTGTCTTGAGTATTAGATTTAGTTCGGGGAGTCTAGTTTTAGGGTGGCAGCCAATGTATCCATACACCTGGACACTGAATTCTGTTTTCCAACTTGCTACATGAAAAAAGCAATTGCATGTGTTTTGAAAATGTTTTTCAATGGATCTCTTTTAAGTCATCTCACCAAGTATGACCTTTTGACCATGGTTTATCTTGATTATTAATCAATATGCTTCCACAGAGATATCCATCCATGATTCTAGTGTGTGACCATGAGGAAGGTCCATAGAGTTACAAGGATTTGGTATAGAGACTGTTTCCAGAGATGGTACCTTCTGGTGGTGTCCCAATAATACCATTGCCCATTGCACAGTGGTTAATATAGGCACTGCTACTAAATGACACATTTAGGCTTAGTTCATTAAATGAGTTTCAGTAATAGATACCCCTCATGTTCTTATGAGAGTCCGACTCATAGGCGGCTAAAGACTGGCTTTAGGTGGTGACTAAGTTTCAATCTATCCAGCGCTCTATTCGATCTGATGGCAGTTCTGACAGTGAGCCTTCTTCGAGGCTCACCAGGGCAATGAAAGGGTTTATATTACCCTAATCATATGTTGAGGTGACCTTTCTATGGACATATCTTGAGAACCTTCTTAATATAATGGGTCTATTACCCTAAAAATTTAAGTGGTATGTATTCCCTAGGGCATATACAACATCAGGAGGACAACAAGTCGATAGCAAAGTATTCGTCGAGGTGTACTGACCATTACAAGTAATAGATAAATGCAATATGAACAGTGATTCAAGGCATAGACCTCTGAGTGAGATGTTTTTAGGGATATCTGAGTCATCACAATCCAATAGATCATTTATACATATTTTAATGTGCTAGAGAGAACCTTTGTGGTTGAATGTTCTTTAGATGATCAGATAAATCCAGTGAATGATAGTAGTTGGAAAGTAGAAAACAAATGTCTGTCTTAGAGCCTTGGGCATGTAAAATGTTTCGAGAAGAGGAAGTGATAGGGATAGATAAATCTGATGGGCAGAAGATGTGGAAGATGATCTTGGAGAGCAGCATGATGTGGTATATATTTTGACATGTTACAATCACCACCACAATGTGGTTGCCAATAGGCTCAGGGAGCTGGAGGATAGGGGAAAGGAGTAACTACATGCAGTCAAAGAGTCTGACCCAAGGTCTCTTAGAAAGATTCATGGAATGGTTTGTGTCTACTACTAGCTATTGTATTAATAGACATAGTTATTAATCTTTCATACTAGTCACAAATCTTGTTCAAGACATAGAAATTTTGGTTAAACCATTGATTAGACCCTTAGAACTGGAGATACATATGGGAGGAAACACGATAATCACAATTATGTTGATGGTGTTATCTGACCCTTGAGGTGAGAGTATCAGTTGGAACCTCTTGGTGGAAGTGTTGAGGCCTTACGACGTTAGTTTAAGTATAGACGGATCATCCATAGTTCATGCCCAGATTGACACTTTTAGGAAAAAGAATGAGGTATATCTACAGCTTTGGAATGAGTATTTCCATGGTCAGTGAAAAGGAAACCCATGTAGCACTGGATAAAATTGTTCATAAGATGGTGTATCTAGTCACTCTTGAGTCGGACATCCATAACCTCATGGAAGAAAGAGTTTTGAGTTTTAATTTCCCAACAGCAGTGGAAGAGTGAGGTAACATCCATTTTAAATATGTTCCCAGGATTAACTCCTTGTAGGGAGTGGGACTTTTTCATTGAATTATAACGAGGTGTGGAACCGATATCTAAAATTGTATATCGGTGGTCTCCCAAAAAGATCTGGGCGCTGAGAGTATAGTTTGGAGACTTATAGAGTAATGTATTAGTATGAGACAGTGTTTGATGATAATTGTGGATTACCGGCACTTTAACCAAGTGTTCGTGGATAATGAGTACCCACTGCCAAAGGGTTGATGGCACACCAGTCAGTTAAAAGGGGTGGCCTTTCACATGGATGAAAAGGTTCACATAGGCTTTTTATAAATTGAGACAATGATAATGGTTGGTGTTCCACCATGACTATGACTTTGAGATAGTATATACTACTGGGAAGGGGGCGTGGTGGAAGATGTGCTCAGCAGGAGGTTTGGTCTAAAATTGATGGGTGAGGCGATAGAGAAACTTTTAGCATTGTATAAATCCTTCGTGGATAGTGATGTAGTAGCTTACCTCTAATCTATGACTGTCACTCCCCCACTCCATTAGTGAGTTCTAGAGGCACAACTTGGGGACACATACTGTATGACCCTGAATTTTTGGATATCCTTAGGACAGGCTCCTAAATGATTTTGTAAAGGTGGGGAGCAAGACATCTTTTTCATAGGATTCACCATGGTACGAATGATGCAATAAGAGGAGGTGTTGAGGAAGATCCACATATCCCCTTTAGTGGATCATCTGGGTGTGTAAAAGATATACGAAGACCTTCGACATCAATTCTGGTGGCTAGGGATGGAGAATGTTATGGTAGTGTTTGTATCATGATGCCTCACTTTTCCGCAAGTGAAAGATGAGGATCAGGTTCCATCACACTTGAGAAAATCTTTTTACCCTCAAACTGATGGTCAAATGGAGTGGACCATATAGACCTTAATGGTCATGCGTTGTGCTTGTGTCTTGGATTTTGGTCACAGTTTGCAGGATCACCCACCACTGGTAGAGTTTTCATACAACAACAGTTATCACTTCACCATCGGCATGGAACCGTTTGAGTCCATGTATGGGAGACCATACTGATCATGTATGTGCTAGAAAAACCCAGGGGATTCAGTACTTATGGGTCCATAGTTGGTACAATATACCATTGAGAAGGTTCAAATCATCCAGGAGAGGATGAAGACTCCACAAGGACGTCTTAAGTATTATAAATATAGTAGATAGAGACACTTTATGTTTGGGGAGGGAGACCATGTCTTCCTATGTGTCTCAAACCAATGAGGATTATGGAGATTCATTTGTGGGGGAATCTAAATCTGAGTTTCATCAAACCATTCAAGATTCTCAGTAGATTTACTGAGGTGGAGTACCACCTAGATCGTCCCCCACAGATGCAATGGGTGCATAATATTTTCCATGTGTCACAGTTGAGGAGATTTGTGCATGATCCATAACACGTTATTGACTAGGGTGAGTTAGAGTGTGATGATGTGGTGACTTTTACGGAGTTCCCGGGGGAGATAGATGGTTGATTAGAGCAGGTCGTCCATGGATGGTCCATCCATCTGGTGTGATTTCAGTGGCACCGAGGGAAACTCCAAGAGAGTACATTTGATAGGGAGGCTAAGAATCATGATCAGTAACCCACTTGTTTGATTTGCCTTTGTTTTGTATTTCGAGGATATAAATCCCTAAGGTGGGGAGAATTTAACGATATGTAAATTTCATTTAATTATTTTAAAAATTATATGGAATTATTAAAAGACCGTGAAAATTGGCAGTACGTTATTGTAATGCCTGGTGTCCGTATAATGATCCATCAAAATATGTTAAGATTTAAATAGCACACAAGAGTAGTTTTCCTAAAAAAGAGTAATAACATTTAAACTGATGCCTGGATCAGAAATCTGAGGGCACAGTTGCATTCAGGATGGTGGTTTTATCCTAGGTGCGACATAAGTTTACGCCATGCACACCTCTAGTGAGAATATCTGAAATGGAATATCTGTAAATAAAATTATTAAATAAAATAATTTTATTTTTCAAATGCTTATTACTCATGAATGGAAACTCGAATTAAAAATATGAGACCACCATTGAACTCATGAGGGTATTCTTTCCTTAGAAAGATCTTACCCCTGGTCGGAGCGTGCCAACAGTGGAAGTTAGTTTTTGGCCGTAAATAAAATAATTATGTAACAATTATATTATTAATAATTTCTATAACTCCTAAACATTAAATTGAATTAGAAATCTGAGAGTACCATTGATCTCATGAGGGTGTGTTCCCCTTAGGAAAAGCCTAACCTTGACTGGTGTGGGTTGAGGGTGACTGTTAATAATTTATGAAATTTTTTAAGGTATGTTCAGCAATCGTGTGAGCAGCGATTTCAATATTTTGAACCATTTCTTGGATTAAATATCCAAGGACATCGTTGAATTCGAATCACCGATATTCATTTAGGCAATGATTAACTTTGACTGACAAGGGTCGGGTGAAAATTTTAATTTTTGGACATTACAAAAATATAATAAAATAACTCAATGAGTTATTTTATTTCTTTCTTTGTAACTGATGAATGATGGAGGAGAGACTGCTGGGTTGTCAGGCCATTTAATGGCCGTTTAAACTTGGATTTGTAACCACACCAATGGGAGAATTAATAGTTTTATTAATTAAATTTATTAATGAACCTCATTAATTTTCTGGTGGGTTGATATCCTCTTTCCTTCTTTTTAAAAAAATCCCACTCATGGGTTTTTGGAACTAAAGAGAGGAACCACTAACAAAGTTTCAGTGACGTATTAAACCAACGAAGAACGGAGCTTCGATGACTGTGGAATGATTTGACGATGACTGCCAATGGATGTGAACCTTCTCCTTCATTTGAAACACCCTCGAATGTGGACACTTATTCCTGGTCCGCAATGACTCCCAATTAATTTAAGGTAGTGGTTAGGTGATTAATTCTTATCCTTGTCCCCATTCTATAATATTATTACAAACACAGGTCATCCCTCTAATGGGTTGATCCGCGTTTCATTATTTATTGTAGAAGGTTAATGAAGAGTTTCTTTAAGGGAGTTTTTATGATTAAATAATCCTTCCCATGTTATAACGCTAATGCGGAGGGCACATACCGAGCCAAACGATGCCCAAACCCTTTTTTTTATCTCAGGTTGGTGTAGTTCTTCATGGGTGACAGAGAAATATGGTGGCAAGGAGAATCTTTTGTATGTGTCGTGTAGGAGTCGTCTCGGGAGGTGCGTAGATGCAGACAGGAAAGAAATCAGACAACTAGAGCTTCGTCGATGGCATGTGGAAGCATCACTAACGTGGAGGTGTCGGCAACCGAAGGAGGCGGTGGCTGATGTGGCGGCGGCTGATTGCATCATGGTGAATAAAGGGGTGTTCGGCCTTTTATGCCCACATCAAAGAAAGGTCACACACTGTGGTGGCATTCCGTGGAGGAACGTTGTGTCTTTGAGACATAGTGGAGGGAGCACCCACGGTCCGCGGGTTTCGCAAATGATCGGTCCAGCGAGACTGTCTAGGTGGTGTGGCACCATCCAACACCACTGCTGAGTTGGGAGGCGCGCCGTGGAGGTGGGTCATCGATTCAAGCCACAATAGAGAGAGGACTCGTGCCTACGGGTCCATAACGGGCCTGTCCATGTTGGCAGGCCAGGAGGGATGGTGCCTACTAGAACCATGGCTTTGAAGACCCGAATGGAAAAATTCGTTCTGAAGGGGAGCAGACCCCATGTGCTCACCCAGTGGGCCGAGCAGTTCTGCAGCCCATCCGGGACGAACCTGCAGTCCAGCAGGCCGGACTAGGCACATCCATACTGATTCAAACCTTTCTCCCTTCGTTTCAGCCCTAGAAGGTAGGGTCAGATGGGTCTGACCATGTTAGACCATACCTAGACACCTTTTTCCGAGTTACACTTAAAATGGGAGATCTCTTAAACCGGACATTCATTTGATGAACTATGTATGGCATCTAAACCCTTAGGATGAGGTAGTCCTTTTCAGATAATCCACAAGAGACTTGGAGAATGATGCATATTTTCTGAGTTGGATCGTACCAGAATCCTACCGGGCCCTCAGCACTAAAATTCTAATAAAATACAGAACGACCGTCTGGTTGACACATCTTCTGTTACGATGGTACCCTAATGAGATGGATGATCATCAGGTTACATCTTCTGGGGACTATGTTCAGGTTGAAATATGATTGATGGATTGAGGAGAGGATTCCCCAAATGCGCTACGTGCGGAACTATGTGAATGGCTCTGACCTGAAGACTATTGACTTTCAACTAGGTGGGACTCGATATCCCAGTGGGAAGCACCTCTATTTGACTATAATGTACCACGGTCAGGATCAGATTTTTGTAACCCAACAAACACATGGTACTTGATAAGAGGAGTACCTTATCAAGCCATGGTGGGGATCATCTTTGTGTGACCCGAAAAAACCCACGATATGTGATTGGGAGAAGTACCTAAGAATATCAATGTTAGTGGGAGGAACCTCTCTATGACTTGGAAAGCCCATTTTACTCGATAGAGGAGGATTTCTCCATCATCCAAGGAGTTAAAAGATGTGTATGATTATGCTTCTGTTACAACCCTAGAATATATCTAGTGTGAGTTGTCTTTTTCATTGTGCTTTGTGATTCATATCATGGTTTGTGGTTATTAATTTGTGGAATTCTGAGAAACCTTCGGGGGTCTCGGGGTCCCAACTAAGAATTGTTATATTCACCCCTGTATAGGTTTCACCCACACATTATTATGTCTTGTGTAGAAAATGGGTATCTATGAATGATACTCAAGGATCCAGGACTTGATGGTGTACGGAGGTGACCGGTTGACGTGGAGAGTCACAGTGATGAGTTGTACCCAACATTTATGTAGGATCCTTGGAAGGTAACCTCATGTGATTGTTACCCATTCTCATGTACTTCCATTTCAATTAGGATTTTATTCTATCCCATTTTTCATTCATTACTTACTTTTACACTCAGTTGTGTTTTTTAGTTGTGATTGTATATTTCACTTTCTATTGTGTTATACTTGTTTACAGTGTTCCCTGCCTATGTGTGTACAGGTTTTGAGACAATTCTTTCCCATTTTAGGTAAATTTCTTTATGGTTCTATTCACCAACAGTTGTCCTATGAAATGTGTGCTTGGGGTAGTCATGGCATGGGCCCCGAGGGATGAGTCTTGATAACATTCTTGCATATAATTTTGTTAAATTGTGAACCTAAACTAGTGAGACAACCCCAAAAAATGATCTAACTAAATATTCTAAAATTTATGAAAATTAATTAAAAAATAATTTTAATAGTTAAAATTATATACCCACTCAGGGATTCTTGATTGGAGAGTCTCATTAAAATTTTATCAAGGAAAACTAGCTGCAAAATAGTTTAAAATAATAACAACAAATTAGAGCCCAAAGAATTTAGAGTGATTTGAGAGTCTAAATTAACTATTAGAAATTAAAACATATTAATATAAAGGATCAATTATATATTCCATTTATATACCAAATTTTAGATATGTTATAAGGTAAGGGTCACTACTACTTCCAAGATAGATATTTTGGGTATTTTCTAGTTCCTATGTCTCTAGAAGACCATGATTAAATAATATTCATGAGTCCCTTATGTATGATTTCCTATTGAAGTATGATATTTTGTATTTTTAATTCCCTTTATACCTTTTAATATTTCATATTAGTCATTTTTATGAAATTGTTAGATCTTCTTGGAGGAATTCCTATATGATTTCACTATTTATGAAACTTTTTTAAAAACTTATATTGAATGTATAGAAATGGTTCTCAGAGAATTCATTAATAAAAATATTATTCTAAACGTTAAAAATACTATTTCATGGTATAAAAAGGAAATGTATAAGGAAAAATAATTTATAAGGATTTTATTAACATTAGAAAACTAAAAAATTGATGTGATTTAAACCCCACGATTCCTCATCACTATGAGATATATTCAATAATTTTTATGAAATGATGGATTTTATAGATGGTTTATTAGTGAATTTAGAATGATTTTTTCCCACTAAAAAACCTACTTAATAACGATAATGATTTTTTTATTAGTATAAGATAAAATATTTACAAACTCAATCAAATGTTGGTCATAAACCCGATAAAATAACCAACATAATGAAATTTCGACTTTGAGATACTATGTGATTCCTCAAATGATGTTTTAAGACCTATGTTATCCCAAAAAGTAGATGGGTACCAGAAAGTGATATCATACACTTCTTGTAACTAAGAAACAATAAAAATAAATTACATAATAACATAAAAGTCATTTTTCAATTTTTTTTTATTTAGAAAAATTATAGTCTTAATTTCACTGATATAAAATAACTAACTTCTCTTATCATGCATCACTAAGGTTTTTGATAATAAAATCTGATAAAAATCCATGGATAGTGAGATAGATTATTCTTTTAAATAAAATTTAACTAATAGATCAATGATAAAAATGTTCTGTAAAAATATATTTTCTAATCACATTAGTAGACCACCTCACACTTCTATGGTAGAATAAGAAATTGTAATAGACATAAATGATTCATTCAATAATGAGAAACTATAAAAATTTACCCAGGTTTCATGTCCTTATGATTTGGTTATTTTTCTGGTCAAATCAAAGAGACCCCCATTTTTTATGAGCATAAAATTATAAAATGTAATCCGGATTCAAATTATTATGTCCACGAAGATCCATATTTATGGAATATTTATAATTAATAATTAATTAGAAAGTGTATTTCAAAACAATAAATCATGCCTAGGTTAATATTTTTGTATACACTTTTATGTTGAGCCATTTTGGACCTAAAATTACAACCAAAAAGATTTAAAAGCTTGTTTATTTTGGCCACAAAAAATTTAAAGATTCAAAAAAATGTTTTAAATCATGTAAAAACTACCATTTTACAATTTTAATTTCTATATAACAAGAAACTACCCAAAAATATCGATTTTATATGAAATATTTGATGTTTAAGGAATAGATTTCATGGATATATTTAAAATTTCATCTAGTTTCTCCCAAATATTATTAGTAGTGTAAAATTTTTCTAATTTAATTGTGCCATAATAAACCATAACTTATGATTCTAAGGTTCTTATTAAATTTCTAAAATCATTTTTTTATATATTTGGAATACATAGAGTAATAATAAGTGACCACTGAACACATTTACGAAAAAAGAATATGCATTATCATATGGAAAAAAATATATGTAATCAAAAGAAATAAACTACATACCACCCATATACTAATTTGATAGAAGAGTAGTCCAGAATAAAGATAATGAAGAATCTAGAGAAGGCAATAGAAACAACTAGAAAGGATTGGATTAAGAGGTTCTATGATACATTAGGTATATATAAAAATACCTAAAAACCCATTTAGGTATTTTACCTTTTAAAATTATTTATGGAATATATTTTTACTTTCTTATTGATCTATATATTAAGGCTTACTAGGCCGTAAAGAAAGAAAATAATGAATTGGGAAAAGCTATATAAGAGTTGAAGTTACGGATGATGGAACTAGATGAACTCAGTATGGGAGATTATGAGAATTAATTATTTTATTATAGGAATCACAAATCTATATATAACTATTTCATAAAGAAAATAAGATTTTAATTTAGAGAAAAAGTAATATTCTCCTATTCATGGATGATGTTTAGGTCTTCTAAACTTCATTCCAAGTAGACTAGAACATGTATAGTTACTAATACTTCCATATTTGATGCAGTTGAGATCAAATATTCTACGTAAAAGAATATATTTGGGGTTAATGAATGGTATCAAAATAAATTTCACGAATAATTTTTAAAATAACCCATGGAGGAGTCCCAAATCCTCTTAGATTTTATTGAATAAATGACTTATAGGTTGTTTGTTTTCTATAAATTAAAATAGATACCTTTTATTTTTATATATAATTAAACTAAGATAAAATTCATAATAGAATTAATTTTAATGAGTTCTAAGATAATTTTTGGAGGATAAGAATAGGTAACTTCAGATATAGATATTTTTTGTTTTTATTTTAACTTTTCTAATTTTTTTAGCTTTAAATAAGGTTAAAAATGTGTTATCGACAATCTATACTAATATATCTATATATAATTTGAAAAAAAAATTAATTTTTGAGTTTTATTTGGTTAGAAAAACATAGAGTTAATTATATTTTTTCTTATAAAACATCTATTCCAAAATGGAGGGAGTTTATTAGTTCTAAAATTGTGGGAGTTAAATGACTTTTCAGTAAATTTGGTTACTCTTTTCATAGAATTTATTTTTGAACTAAGAAAAGGATTCTAAGTAAAAATATCATTGTCAAATTGAAATAATAAAAATAGGTATCTATAATTTTTAATTTTATTTTATATAAATTTTATATTGTTAAAAGGAACATCATAGAGAGATATCCTAAAAGAAATTGATATAATTCATTTGAAACTAGAGTAAAATTACAAATTTGGATCGCAATGTAAATATCTATGAAATTAGGCACTAGGTCTATGAGTATATTTCATTTTTTATGTTCAATAAGTGCTTATCATTGTGCATTACACATACATGGTTGGGAATAAAATAATTAAATCCTAGTTCTCAAAATTAATTAATTCATGTAGGGGGAATACTAAATAAAGATAAAAAATTGGGAAATTAACTTTTAAATTTTTTTTTGAGTTGTATCAATGAAGTGTAAATTTGAACTCCTATTGAAAGAAAACAGGAAAATTTACTGCATGCACAAAACAAGTCCATCTCCATGTTACTAAAAATCTCCCACTCTGGGATGGTTAATAGATCATTCCCAACTGCTTGGCAGATCCACGTTCCACATGCATTGACCATGCCTGGTGAAGCCAATAATGAATCTGAGGATAAGCTCAAATGATGGTATTCAATGCACAAGATGCATCTTAATTTAAGGTTGTTGAATAAATAATAGGATGAGATACTAGGATGAGTTTCCAAGCTAATGTCAAATAATATTTAAGAAGGCACTAATATATTGAATAATTGAAGCTCAAATTTTTGTAGAATGTTAATGAGGTCCTCGCTAGGTTGACTGAAATCAAATGGGGATAGTTTGAATATGAAATATATTTAACAAGATGAACTAGTTGTAAATTAACAACGAGGACTCGTTGGGATAGACAAAGTCTACTATTTGAGCTTATACAAACACTATTGACATGTTATGTGATGAATGAATCTACTATAATTTGTATGGTAGTGAACCTATTAGGAACCCGTGAAGGCAAGAGGCACTCTACGGTCTGACTAAATAAGAAGAATATTTCACTGTATGTAGTATGTATTCATGAATTTTCATTGAATTACAGGGCCTCATCCAACCCAAATGATGCAACCCCATGTTCCAATTGTAGTTCATTGAATTTTCTTGTTAAATTGTAAATGAGATTTGATATTCCATCAATAAACTTGTAGTTCCCCTATTTTAGCTTGATCCCAATCTTCTCTTTACACTAGATCTATCTAAAAAATATTTTATAACTCCACTCGATGTTTGGACAAATTCAAGATCCCTCTCACAAATTCTATTACACATTATCTGTACTAAGGTAAACCAAGATCCATTATAGCCTCACTATGTCCAAAACCATTTCCCTATCTCAAAACCTATATTGTGTCTTTATCACCATTCATGCACCATACTATATCAATGTTGAAATAAATTTTGAAGGATAAGACCCCCAAACCAGAAAATAATCCACCTTGGAAATTGATGCCACTCTGATTGAAATCCCAACATTACAGATTTCATAAAGCTTTTACTTTCCAAGGTGAGATAATCATAGTAACAAACATGCCTACATGACTGACCTAATTTTGGGCCCATGTAATCCATTAAATCACAGGTATATTGATGACTAGACCAACACTATTCAGTTTAAGAGAATACCAAAATAGATCCCAACTCATCCATATGAAAACCCCTTGATAACACTCATATTCCACTTCACCATAACATAGTGGATCATTTCACCCCTGATTATTCAAAAATGAGAGAAGATAAAAATCATGGGAGGGAAATATTTTTTAAAATATAATATTACTGATGCTCATGTAGAGAAATCCCAACCCCTAAGATTCACACATGAAAAATCAATTTGGAGGGAATTAGGGAACTAAATTAAATAAAACTATAAACGGTTCATGATGAATAATTGGGAAGTTTAATGAACAAATGTTTAATCAATGGAAATTACATTCTTATAATTATGTCATATAATCACTTGAAATCACAACACAATGAACTATTAATTACTATTTGACCTCTTAACATAATACTATCACTTCTGTTATTTGAATTTTAAAAATCTGACATACACAGTTGTGATCAGTAAGATTCTTATAGTCGGATAAGACATGCATAATTTTTGGTGAATAGTGACTGAACCATATGAATAGTAATGTTAGCCATATGAATAATAATATGACCCATATGAATGGAAAATCTACAAATTAATTATTAACATTACTTATAAAATTATAAATAAAATTTATCTATCTTATAAGTTACAATATGATAGTGTTAGTATTTTTTTATGTAATAAAAAATTAATTACAATTAATTAATTAATTTTAAAAAAATATTTTCCTAAAATGTGTTCATAAATTGGAAAATTAATGTCTTATGGTTTTATGATAATTTTATAAGACCTTATATAATTTTTTAATGCATCATAAAATAAATTATAATTATAAAATATATATTTTTAATTAAATGATGATTTTAATTAAAAATTAAATTTATCATATTTAGAAAATTAATTTTGAAAACTGGATTTATTTTTCGATTATACATGTCAAAAATGGTTAGGAGGAATTTTTTGGGATTTTTCAAAAATACATGAATTTTTTATGAATACTGAAATACATTAATTTACTATATATATACATTAAGGTTTAAATAAACTATTACTTGAATCATTGTTGATGTCAGCATACTTGGATTGAACTCACATAAAAATATTACTATTTTTGGTCAAGTAGTCATCACTATTTCTTGTATTGTGGAAAAATAAAAAAATAATGATTTAAATATTAAGAAAACCCTCCTCCCCTCATCTACAAAAGCAACCCACACTCTCCTAATCTATTAACTCCTCTCAATCATTGTGACTTACCTAATTTAATCTAAAATATCTCCACAAGTTCCACCCCCATGTACATCTACCCTTTTTCCCCTAAAAATACCAAATCTTCTCCCTTTAATATGCTCTCAAGGATGATTAATTGAAGAGGTAAATTCATCTTTTCAATTCTTTTACTTTCCATGAATGTTCTTTTGTTTTATTTTTTATTATTTTTGTCTCCCCATTAAAATGTTATTAAACCCCCAGTACCTTACATTTAATATAATTTTATTATGATAATGGAATAATTTATTCTCTTCTCTCCTTTACCCTTATTTTATACCAGTAGTAAAAACACAATCCAAGATGTGTTAATTTACCACATTCAAGTATTATGGGTTTTCAATTTCCTATGCCATCTAAAATTATAATTATGAAAACATTTTTATTGTTTAACTAGACTATAATATATTTATTATCTCTCATATATGTTTATGGAAACTTCTTTTCACATGTTATTGATTTATTATACAAAATTTGTTTGTTGTGATCAAAAACCTCTAATTAACCTAAAAGGTTTCTGCTAAAGTTTTATATAGTTAATTTTATTCAATCTAATTAACCAAATTAAATTTAGAGACTTGTAACCATATAGATGATAAATAATATAACACTAATTTGGGATAACCATATTTATTTTACATGATTAACTCTTCGAGTATATAATTAAACTAATCATGAAACAAATTGTCCTGAAAAATAATATTGAATCTCATAACCAATAACAAATATCATGAATGAACTCTAAAAGGCTATAATAAATAAATTACATATAAAAAAGGTTATGAAATTATTAATAAACTAAACTAATTTTATTACTCTGGTCATTAATATCAAGTGTATAACACCATCAGACTTAAGGTATGGGATTCTACCTGAACCTATATTATTCCTTCTAGTGTTCTTACTCTCATTTTACCCAAATGAAATAATATATTCTATTTAATTACATTCTATTACTTATTTTTATATGTCCAAACTAATGTATCAAGATCCATTAATAATTTTTTTGGGGGGATATACATACTTATATCTTATTTCCTCCTAAATCATTCTGGATAAGCAAACCTGTTTTGAAGGAACTTCCCAAATTTATACCAAATTTCATGTGAAATCTACCATCTGTTTTTATCCACCATTTTTTTTATAAAATCAGTCGTTATATTATAAAAAACATCTTGGTCCACTTCTGTTGTTATATAAAATATTATTCCATTTATCAATTTTAAATGTTCTTTAGTACTTTCCATAATACTATGCTAAAATGTTTTAATGCTAAAATTTATTAAATACTATTTTTACATGTTATCACTTCTATTTTACATAACATACCATGATATACACCTATGTATGTTCTAATTCATTTCCTTCATGGATACTTGAATGATATTCCCATTAAATTATACTTTATGACATGATTATGATACCCATTTCTTTCCTTAAGTCCCCTTATGTTTATATATGATTGATTATATATGATGCATTATGTAGAAAACATATTCATGAACATGTTAAGATTAGTACACCCAGATTTTTATCTAATGTATTTGGTAATGTTAAGTCTCATTATATGTTATTTACAATGGTCTTGTTGTTTAGCCTTGACTTGTGCTACCATGTGCAACTGTCTTGGTGGTTATACTTGACTTGTGCAACCATGTGAAACGATCTTGGTGGTTAACCTTGACCTGTTCTCTTATAAGTGAAACAAGCCATGATTCGGGCTAAATTCTTATTTTATGATGATACCACATTACTATTATTCCATATTTATATGATCCAATGTTATACACATTATGGTTTCATATGCTCAATTATGTTATGTGCCTTTTTATATCATTATGTCATGTATCCTAACAAATGTGATAATTCTACATTCTTATGAATATTCCCTTACTAGTAATTTTCGATCACCCATTTTTTCATGTTATCCATAGGTTATCCTATGCTAATGTATGACCACCATGTATGTTAGAAGTTCTATATGAAGATTAAATAATTAAATGTTTTGTGTTTTCAGTTTTGTGTACCTAGTCATTAATGACACTAGCCTTCATGATCCTTAGATTGTATTATGAACTATAATTGTTTATAAAATCATGTAATGTTTTGTACAATGGGAAAGAGTTTCTATAGTTGGTATCATAAGATGTGATAGTTACATTTGAGATTAAGAATAGAGCACTGAGTAAGAACCTTAAGGACGAGACTAAGTATAAAAAAACATCCCTACATTTGGGAAAGAATAGAGTAAGTGGTTTATCAAAAAAATAAATCCCTGTCTAGATACAAACTAGTATAGGTGGCTCTAGAATAGATCTATCTATGGGTAAAATTTGAAGACACCTCTTTGATAGAGACTCAAATTGGAACTGAAGAATGAAAATGGGCCTTGCTGCACTCTTTGTTTGACACTCCTGGGGGATATGATTTGTTATATTCTTGAGCTTAGTACAAAACATTATTAAGGAAAAAACAAAATCCCATAAAAATATATGTCAGGAAATAGATCATGGATATCCTAGATTGAAACCTCGGGAATCACATGTTAGGGTACACTTTTCATTTTGGACTTTATCCTTTTAAGTTTAAATATTTCTTTTTATGATTAATAGCTATGTATTCAAGCCCACTAATTTTATTTTCCTTTTCATAGTTAATAGAGGGAAATATAAGAACATGTAACAAAAATCAATGTGATAGGGAATGTGAATATTTCTCTAATGATATGCCAAATATGATAGGAAGGGATGCTCAAAATTTATGATAATAATTTCTTAGCATGACAATGTTATGAATAATAACTTGAATCATGTGGAATTCCCTCCTCCTATATGTTAAGAGTATGTTGTTTTTGAATCCTTTAAACAGAAAAGGCCTCCCATGTTTAGTGGATCTTATGATCCCCTCTTCACTAAAGAGTATACTAACTCCATTAAAAAGATATTATTTATCCACTAGTGCTCAAAAAGTAAAATCCATATAGAGGTTTACCATTTTGATGGGGAAGTTGATTGGTGGTGAAAACTAATCAAGAATATTATATTCCAAGAGGAGACTGATTCCATGGATTGGTAGGAATTCAAGAAAATATTTTTCAAAAAATATTTTCCCCAAACACTAAATCTCAAGATTGAAAGGGAGTTCCTCAGACTCAAGTAGAAGTAAGATGAGTCAATCAGGGTGTATGAAACACACTTTAGAAGGCTTTAAGGTATTCCTCTATATTTTTCATGAACACTAAAAGCATAGTGGATATCTTATTTAGTGAACTGAAGTTGAGTCTATAAAAATCATGGGAAATTCAAGACATAGATAGTTATGAGTAGATTGTCTGTTGGGCCCTCAAGGTTGAAGTGAAGATCAGAGACTCACAATGGTCTCATGGGCTCAGTGAAAAGAAGCGAAAAATTGAGTCTAATATAGGTAGTTCAGCAAATAAATCCCATTATAGAAAGAACATCAAACATCCCACATGTAAAATTTTTGGGAAAAAGTATCATGGGAATGATCTAAAGGGAACCCATAATTGCTTCAAATGTGGAATAATGGGACATCTAGCTAAACATTATAGAAGGGATATGAAGAATCTTGTTATTTTGGAAGAAGAAAAGAAGGTTCAGATAGATTCTCATCTAGTGATGTGGTATTACAACTCCAAGGAACATGGGAATTATGAGAACAATATACATAATATAAGGGTTGCTGGAGGCAATCAACAACAACCACCAAGGAAAAAATAAAAATCTTATGATATCACTACTACAGAGATGATTCTGAACAACGATGTGGTGATAGGTACTCTAGTTATTCATTCAAGATTAGAGAATGTACTATTTGATTCTAGTTCTTTACATTATTTAATATCTTCCAAGTTTAGTAGATCCATTCAAACACCACATCCAAATTTGGAGGATAATTTATCTTTGAGAATAGAGGATGGGGAAATTATTTCATCCAAGGTTTAAAAACCCTCCCCAGTTAATGTATATGGACTAGACCTCCCATAAATTCATTTCATACTTATTTTAGTAGAGTTTCATGTTATTTTTGGCATGGATTGGGAATCATTACACAAATACAACATCAATGGTTAGGAAAGGTATATCACTCTTCACCTCCCAAAGCATTCTTTAGTTCATTAAAAGTGTGAGGAGGAAGATAAATCTCTTTTAGAATCATTGTCTCATGTCTGGAAATTACAAAATTATGAGAAAGCGTGTCTAGCTCAAATGATTTAGACAGAGGACATGATACTTCTTGAATATATGCCCATCACAAGGGATTACATTAATGTATTCCCTGAAGAATTGTCAGGTATTCTGTCTGATTGAGAGGTTTAGTCCTCAAATTGAACATATTCCTAGATCTCTGCCTATATGAAAGAAAACTTATGTATGGTCACTATAGATTTGTAAATGCTAATGAAGTAGTTACAAAAGAACATGGAGAAGGGGTTTTTATGCTCGAGTGATTCACCCTGGGGTGCGCCAATCCTTTTCATCAAGAAGAATGAAGATTCAATGCACCTATTAATTGATTATCTCGAGCTCAATACAATCAAAAAAAATTATAAGGATCCCCTACCTCAGATATATGACTTGTTCGATCAGCTTCGTGGGGCCAGTTATTTCACTAAGGTGGACCTTTAGTCAGGATATCAACAATTAAATGTGGGGACGAAAGATATTCACAAGACTACCTTTGGAATTAGGTGTGGATTCTTTGAATACAATGTTATGAACTTATGACTCAATAATGGTCCATCAATTTTCATGGATTTAATGAATAGAATATTTAGATATTACCTTGACATATTTTTGGTAGTCTTTATCGATGATATTCAGATATACTCCATGATCAAGGAGGAACATAAGGAGAATTTTAATATTGTGATAAAGACTTTGAGAAGGGAGAATAAGTATGAAATGTATAGGGAGAAGGATTTATGTATGGAGGAAGTATAATTCATGGGGCATGTAATCACTACAAAATGGATATTTGTATACCCTTCTATGTCAAAGGAAATGTAAGAGTGGACAAGGATGACATCTATAATGGAAATCCGTAGCATCTGTGGTCTTTTTGGGTATTACCAATGATTTGTGAAGAAAATCTCATGATTTTACAAAACCAAATAACAAGATAACACAATAGTGGGTGAAGTTTTCCTATACTCAAGAATGTGAGGAAATTGTTAAGGATCTCAAAAAAAGATTATAACTACCCCAATACTCACACTCCCAAAAAGTGGATAACTCTTTGTGATGTACAACGAATATTCAAATAAAGGATTAGACTATATGATAATTAAAAATGATAAAGTGATATCCTACACCTCAATGCAACTTAGAATCCATGAGAAAAACTATCATACACATGATGTAGAGTTGGCAGTTGTGATATTTTCATTGAAAATCTGGCAGTATTTTCTCTCTGGGGAGATGTGTGACAAATATTCTGATCAGAAGAGTCTAAAAACAATATTCACACAAAAATATCTTAATATTAACTAGTGAATATTGTTAAATCTCATCAAGTATTATGACTGATCAATCCACTACCATCCTAGTAAGGAAAATAAGGTGGGAGATTCTCTAAGTAGAAAGTGTTATTTAGCATTATCAATTATTATAATTGAAAAGGATCCAATATTCATAAATTTTTAGAGGATGGACATTGGAATTATTAAGGGAGGAACATCATCAAAATTTTCTCAAATAATTTCTCAACCTTCCCTCATGGTGAAAATAATGATATCTCATAGAAAAGATATGGGAATTCAGAAAAGGGTGGAAGCTTTAAGAAACGTAAAATCATCTAAGTTCATGATTAATGAGGAAGAAATTGTAAGATTTGGGCCATGATTATATGTATCATCTGATCCAGAGATAAAGAGGTATATTTTGAATGACTCTCATAGCTCAACCTTTTCTATTCACCTAGGGAGAACAAATATGTATTGAGATATCAGAGAAAAATTTTTGTGGGAGAATTTGATGAAGGAGATATCTATGTATACATAAAAGTTTCTGGTATGTCAAAAGGTGAAGACTGAATGAAATAAGTATTAGGGGATGATGAAACCACTATCTATACTAACATAGAAGTGGGAGAACATCACCATGTAATTTTTCACTGGACTTCCAATGAAATCCATTTGAAACAATGTTATATGGGTCATTGTGGATATTCTTACAAATACAAATCACTTTATTTCAATTTGATAGGACTTCTCATTAGATCAACTTTCACAGAAATATATAAAAGATTTACAAAATATTCATAAATTAATACGGTATATTGTATTTGATTGAGATCAATTATTCACCTTGATGTTCTAGAAAAGTCTCCAACATGGTCTAAGCACTAAATTGATCTTCAGCATGGCCTATCATCCTCAAACTGATGGCCAATCTTAGTGAACTATTCATACACTGTATGATATATTGAGGGCATGTTATCTAGACCTCAAGGGAGTATGGTACCAAAATCATCCACTAGTCAAATTCTCATACAACAAAAATTTCTACTCAATCATCTAAATGGAACCATAACAGGCCATATATGGGAAAAGGAGAAGAACACCAGCGTGTTGGGATGAATTAGGTGAGTGAAAGATTCCAGGACATGAAATGGATGAAGAAATGGGGTAGAAGGGGAAAACCATTTTGCATCATATCAACGTAACCCAAAGTTAGAAAAAGAGTTATGTAGACAATCGTCGATAATACCTTGAGTTCAAAGTTGGAGACATGGTATTTCTTCGCATATATCCATGGAAGAAGGTCATGAGTATTGGAATGAAATGAAATATAAGTCATAGGTACATCAGCCCCTTCGAGATCCTTGATCATGTCAGCGTTGTGTACTATTGACTGTCACTTCCATTTAACATCTCTAAAGTGCACGATGTCCTCCATGTATACCTCTTATAATGTACATACCATATCCTTCTTATATACTATCTTCCAAGGTGGTACAGTTGAAGAATAATCATTCTTATGTGGTGTAGCCACTAAAGATCATTGATCATAGAGATAATATTATTTGTTACAAGACTACTCACCTGGTCAAATTAATATTGTGGAACTATATGTACATAGTGGCCATACGGGAACTGTAGGAGGCAATAAAAGAATGGTACCCGCACCTATTTATAGTTTAGAATGTAAAATGAAATTTTTGGAGGGTGAATTTTCATAAGGGGTAGAATGTACTGACCCCAAGATTAATCAATGGAATTTCAATTCTTAAAATTATTTCATATAATCACATGACATCATAACACAATTAACAACTAATTAAAACGTGACCTTTAAAAATAAGTCACTTTTTTTATTTTAATTTCAAAAATCTGACATACACAGATGTGATTAGTAGGATGTTTGGAGTCTGAAAAGACAAACTTAATTTTTGGTGAATATTAATTGACACATATGAATAGTAATGGTACATTTATGAATAGTAATAAAACCCTTTATGAATAGTAAATCAGCTATGTAAATATTAACCTTACCAATTAAAGTATAAATAAAATTTACACATCTTATAAGTTACAATATATAGTGTTGGTATTTTTGTAAGTCATAATAAATTAATTATAATTAATTAATTAATTTAAATGAATTTGTTTTCCTAAAATGTTTTAATAAATTAAAAAATTTATTTCTTCTAGATTTAAGATAATTTTATAAGACTATCTATAATTTTTGAAAGCATCATAAAATCCGTTATAATTTAAAAATATATATTTTTCAAGTAAATGACGATTTTGATTAAAAATTAAATAAATCATATTTAGAAAATTAATTTTGGAAAAAGGATTAAATTTTTTGATTCTACACATCAATAAATGGTTAGGGTGAATATTTGGGATTTTTCTAAAATACTTGATTTTTTGTGAATAGTGAAATACTATAATTTACCATAAATATACATTAAAGGTTAAATGCACTATTTATAGAATCATCAATGATGTCATCTCCCTTGGTTAAAAATCACATGCACATATTACACATTTTTTCATGGATTCATCATCCTTTCTTGTCTTATGGAAAAATAATATACTAATGATTTAAATATTAGGTGAACCCTCCTACCCTCCACTATAAAAACCACCCACACTGCCCTCTTCTCATCACTCCTCTCAATCCTTTTTACAAGCCTAAATTATTCCCAAATAACTCCCCAAACTCCTCCCGCACGTCTATGATACCTTGGTCTCCTCAAAATACAATATCCTCTCTCCTTAAGGGGCTCTCAAGGAAGATTTATTTATGAGGTATATTCCAATTTTAAATTCTTTTTCTTTCCTTTATTGTTCCATTATTTTCTTTTCTATACTTACCTCTCCTCATCTGAATGTTATGAGAACTCCAAAAAATTACTTGTACTATAATTTTTTATGATAATAGAATAATTTATTATTGTCTCTCCTTTTCCATTTTTGTATACTAGTAGTAAAAACATCATTCAAGATGTTTTAATTTACCACATTCAAGGATGTTGTGTTTTCAATTTCCATTAACATCTTAAATTCTGGTCATGAAACCATTATTTTGGATGAAACAGACTATAATATATGTTTTTTTCTCATATATGGTTATGGAAGCTTTTTGTACACATCGTTTTTATTTATAAAATATAATGTGTTTGTTGTGATCAAAAACTGGGAATTATCCCAAAAGGTCATCGCTAAGGTTTTATATAATGAATCATATTCACTCCAAGTAACTACATTGAATTTATTACCATGTATCCTTTTTTATTTTTATTAATAGAATTCCAATTATGGAAAACCTTATTCATTTTACATGATTATCCATTCACGTATATTAGTAAAATGATCATGAAACAAATGGACCCAAATAATGAAATTGAACCTCTTAACCAATCAAAAAGGTTATGAATAAAATCAAAAATGTTATAATAAATAAATTAAATGTAAAATAGGTTATTTAATTATTAATTTATTAACCTAATTTGACAATTAATGTCATTAATATAAATTTGATAACACCATCAGACTTAAGGTAAGTGATTCTACCCAAACCTCTATTATTCATTCTAGTTGTTCTTACTCTCTTTTTATAGAAATGAAATATTATATTCAATTTATGTATATCATAAAATATTTGTTTATATTTCCAAAATATTCTATCAAGATCTACTAATAATAATCATTAAGGGATATACATGCTTTTATGTGGTTCAATCCAAAATACTTCCGGATAATAAAACCCATTTTGAGGGAACATCCCGAATTTTTGTCCAATTTCTTGTAAACTGTATCATATTTTTTAACCCCCCATTTTTTAATAAAATAAATATTTATATTATTAAATCCTTCTTGTTTCAATTCTATTTTTATATAAAATATTATTCCATTTTTTATTTTTAATTCTCTTTAGTATATTTCTTATAACCACACTAAAATGTTTTAATGCTAAAATTTCTTAAATAATTCTTTTACATATTATCACTTTTGTTTTACATATAATACCATAATATAAGCCTATGTATGTTATAATTACTTTCATTATTGTATACTTTAATGATATTCCCATTAAATTTTTCTTTATGATATTATTATGATACATATTTCTTTCTATGGATTTCATTATGATTATATATGATTGATTATGTGTGATTCATTATATGGAAAGAATATTAATGAACATGTTAAGATAGGTTCACCTAGATAGCACTATTATGAATTGGGAAAAGAGGAGTCTCCTGAGATGTTATGTGCAACAGACATGGAGCTTAGCCTTGACTTGTGCAATAATGTTCAAAGGTCTTCGTGGTTAGCCTTGACTTGTGCTTCCATGTGCAACGGTCTTGGTGGTTAACCTTGATTGGTTCTCATATATGTTCCAAGAGCCTTCAATCCTAAAAAATTCATGTTTTATATTTCTGAAACATTACTATGATTATATTTTAAAATGATCCCATGTTATACATGTTATGGTTCCATGTGTTCAATTACATTATGTTCCTTTGTATATCATTATGTCATGCTTTTTAACAAATGTGCTGATGTTTTATTATTATTCATATTCCCTTACTGGGATTTTTATCTCACACCTTTTTTCATTTTACCCCAAGGTTATCCTATGCCGATGTTTGAGCACAATGGAAGTCAGGATATTAATATGAAGAGTAAATAAAGAAATGTATTGTGTTTTTATTTTTATTTACCTAGTCTTAAAATAAACAAGACTCTATGATCATTGGATTATGTTCTAATGTATAATTACTTGTAAAATCATATAATGATTTTCGTAAAAGGATTTGGTTTCTATAGGAAGAGTCTATATGACTCACATGTAATATTGAGAAACTGAATGCAAATCCTCATAGGATATATATTTAAAGATAATTTTTTTACCAAAGAGGGGGTAATTTTTCAAATTCTTGATTGACTGGAGTTGTTTTTAATGTTTTATTCATTATTCATTATATTTCTAATTAATTTAATTCTCTTATTATGGAACAATAAGATATTTATGGGTCATTCTAGGAGAATCCCTTCATTTACCTTATTATAGAAATCCAAATTTTAATTGGATAACTCTTTTTTCATCTCTTTATATTTATTATAACTATTCGGACAATTGGAAATTTACTTATTTCTATTAATTTTGAATTCATATTCCTTCTTTCATGGGATTGAACACATATGCTAGATATTTTCTCTCCATCACTTGTGGTTGTGGGAAGTGAAATGATCTTAGTTTGATTTGATATTTTTAGCTACTATTCTATGTGTTGTTAGTGATTTTTGTGATTATTTCATTCATATGATTAAGCCAAAACATCCATGTGAGGATAATGAAGTGAGGTTTTACTTTGTTAGAGAGGGAACCAGAGAATAAATCAATAAAATATCAATTTAATAAGATGTTAAGGGATATAAAATTTATTTACTCTAATTTGAATTCTAAATTTAATCTAATCCTATTTAACTAATGACTTAATATGTAGAACCCATTAAACAAGAGAATACACACAAAATCCACTCTCCTCTTTAGAAACACCATGATTCCACTACAAATAAATTTAATTCCAGTTATGAAATTTGTTTCATGGAGGTCCCATGATAGGTTTTTCATCACAAATATGTAGATCATAAGAGTTTTAATTATATACTGACATATAAGGATCTCAATATATGCCAATGAAGATGGTTAGAGCTAATTGAAGATAGACTATTCAATCCACTTCCATCTTGTAAAGGTTAATAAATTCCATCATTCTTTAAGTATAAATGATCTTATAAATTTATCCATGTTAAAATTTATAAGGATCTATTTTTTTGACATGAAAAGTTTGAACATGGGAATCATTAAGAAAGGATCCACATCCTACCTTTCTAAAATGATTGATAAACAATCCATCATGGAAAATATTGAGGAATCTCAAAGGTATAATATGGAGATAAAAAAGATCATGGATTTTGTAAAAATAATGAAATATATAGAGTTAATCATTAATAATGAAGGAGATTCCAATTTTGGGATGTGACTATGTGTACCATCATAACTTGATATAATGAAGGAGTTGTTGAAGGATATTCATAGATCAATATTCTATATCCACCCATAAAAAGAAAATATGTATATAGATATCCAAGAGTACTGCTGGTGGGATAATATAAGGAATCATATTTCTAAATATGAATCAATGTGTCTTGTATTTCAACAAGTGAAGTAAAAATATCAAAATTCCAATGGTATGATACCACCATTACCCATACCTTCGTATACATGGGAGAACATCACCATGGATATTATCCTGGATAATCCAAATAATTTTAAAAGTAAATAATTTCATATTGGTTGTAGTGGTCCATCTTAAAAATACATCTCAATTAAACTACATTTTAGAGGAAGTATCACTTGATTATCTTACAAAATATATACCTAAGATAAGTGATATGGTTTCATGGAACACCACTATAAATTATATCTGATCAGGAACCAAGGTTCGCCTCAATGTTCTAGAAAATTATTCAACATTCCTTTAATACATATATGAAATTTATTCCGGTATATCACCCTCTGTATGATGACCAATATTAAAAGACTATACATAATCTATAGGATATTATGATATATTTCTCTATAGACTTACATATAAATCGAAATAAATATGTTCCTCTACTTGTGTCACGTATAATAATTGATTCAAATTGAACATTCATAAGAGTACTTATGAAGCCCTTTATGGGAATAAATTTGGAACACCCAAGTGTTGGGATGAATTTGGTAAATGGAATCTAAGTGGGCATGAAATAGTCACAAATATTTCAAAAAAGAAAAAGGATATTTAGCGACACATCAGAGAATTGTAGAGTCAACGAAAGATCTAAACTGACAATCATCAATGAGATCTGAAGTTTGAGATTAAAGACAAAATTTCTGTACATATATCATCATGGAAAATAATTATGAGTTTTGAGAGGAAGTAAAATCTAAGTCCAAGATACATAGGCCCGTCCAAGTTCCTTAATCATATTAGAGTCATTTCCTATTAACTAGAACTCCGATGAAACATGAATCATGTTAATGAGTTTATCTAAGGATCCCTCTCAGGGAAGTACATACCAAATCCCTCATATGTAATCAATCTATAGGTGGTATAGATAGATAATTATATCTATTATATGTTCCATCCAATGATAATCTTATATCGTTGAGGGAAAGATCTATTAAATAATAAAACTCACTTATTCAAAGTAATATAGCATAACCATAATTATGAAGAGGAAACATGGGGCTTGAAGAATGAATGGAAAATAATTAACCTCATCTATTTTCTTATTATTATCTGTAATAATATTTTGAGGGTGAAATTTCTAAAGGGGGTAGAATATAATGACCCTGAAATTTATGAATAAAATTTAATTTCTAAATATATATGTGTGTCATATTTAGTAATTTTGTATAAGATAAAACACATGCACCATATAATGAAAATAAAAAAAATATTATAATAATTTTAATATAAAATTTATAAAATAAATATGCCTGATAAAATTTAATGTATTAAAAAGGGAAAAAATATATATAAAAAATAAAATAATTAAAATTTGGAAATTTGGATCACTCTATTCATCCGGAACACTAACACTCAATAACATAACTATAAAAAAGAAAACAAAATTATTAATGTGATCTACATTTAATAAAATAAATAAATAATTCATTGTATTTAGAGGGAAAATAAATAAATATTCCCGAGCTAAGCCGAAGTGAATGATGAAGGAAGGAAATCTAAGGTATTTATAAAATATAAAAAAACTACATGAACATAAATATTAGGAATATTAACCTATAGTTGAGAATATTAAAATAATATATGGGTATATTATGGATAAAAAATATAATTAATTAACATCATAATAAATTTAAGCAATAGTGTTAAATATGATAAAATTAATATTTGACACAAAGTAACTCTCAATGTAATTTTGGAAATCATCTATGTTTTATTTTCATTAAAATACATTTTTTATGAAAAATAAAATATTATAAATATGTTTTTATTTTTATTAAATTTATTTAAATAATAATATTTATTTTTATAAAATATAATTATTAATTTTATGCAATCCTATGTAATTTTTCCAAGGGTTGGAAATGTTTTCATACTATAAAAATTAATATGATTCATAAATAATTTTTCTAAAATAAAATATGTTGTTTTCAAAATTATTTTATAAAATTTAATTCATTTTGGGAATTACCTTGTTTGAAAATTTATAAGGTGGATTTTTTTATAGAAATATAAAACATGGAGGTGAATAATAAGGTACTGTAAAAATATCATATTTTATATTATTGTATATGAATGACATTTTTAATCTTATAGAGGTTAAATGAATATTTTATTATCCCATTTATTATTAATTCATTTGCAATTAAATATTTAATCACATTTTAGGTCACTATTTGAATATATAATAGTATATTGTAATACTTTATTCTGAAACACCTCTATACTCCCCTTATAAATACCACCCCTCACCACCCAATTTATACACACATTCAAAACCCATTATCTCACACAAAATATAACCAAATATCTCCCAATCCCACTTTTACATGTCTTGGATGTTTTTTTATCACCAGAAGACCAATCTAGTAAGGCTTAATGTGTGATCTATGGGAGGATATCAAAGAAAGAGGTAATTTCTCAAATGAATTCTTTCATGTCTTTTTCTTCTTATACATCCTAAAACTATATTAAATACATAGTGATATAATGACATCAGTATCATATATGTACTTAAATTATGTTATATCAATGTAATATCAATTATATTTCTATCTCATTGTATTTAATTCTGAAATGAAATCATCACCCATATTAAGGACGGTTTGTTGCCTCTATGGATGATGTGTTCAGTTTTTAATTATTTATTAACATTATGGGATTTAAAAATATATTCAGTGGATAAATAAAAAATTTATTTCATCATTAATATATATTAAATTAAAATTTCGTTTATATCAATTATAATAATGAATAATGTTCATTGAAATTTTAACCATCCAAAATAAGCATACCAAAATACCTTTATCATTTTGACTCTATTTTATAAAACCCATAGATATGTATAACTTTTTTTATATTAGAATTATTGATAATATAAATCCCTATAATTCTATATATTAGGGAACTATTTGATAGTACCTCTAACCAAGAACAAAATTAAAAACATGTTTTTGAAAAGTAAACTAAACCAACCACAAGTGGTCAGTGTATGAAAAAGGCAATGTAATAAATGAAGGAAAAAAATTAATAATTCAAACATATAAATTAAATATATTATAGGAGTTTTATGATTCATGTATTTAATAAATTTAATTTTATTACTTAGATGTTATACACAAATACCAAGAGAGTTGGGGCCAAAGGTAAGGGGAATTATAAACCGCACACTTCTATTTTTGAGAATTTGTTTCTCTCCTTAAATAATAATTTCTCTCTATATTATTCACATTTATTTCTTTTAAATTATATAAATATGTTCCACTCATATATACATATTTTAATATAAATTTATTTTATGTTGATATATAATCTTCTAAGGTTCCCTTCTCAATTCCTTCTTTTAAGAAAATCTGGAAAAAAGTGACAATATCTAATTATTATTTCATATCAATTTTTTCGTCATCAAAGGTTTTTAATCATATATGTAATCTAAAGACAATAATTATTTTATATAAAATTATTATTATTTTATTTTGGTCATATATCAAGCACAATTTTCCTACCTTCTTTAAATATTCTTTACCCAATTTTAAAAACATTGTCTATGATAGTTCATTTATATAGATACATCTAAAAATAAATTATTTTGAAAATTATTATTTTGAAATAAATATTTAAGACCCTGGATTATTTATCCAAATATTAACATAAAAAATCATTAATTCATTCTTCTCTTGTGATTCTTCATGATACATCAACTTGTTGTGAATTGAGACAAATATATGTAACCCATTTTCTCCTCATGAGTTTTTCTTATGATTTATCGTTATATATGATTTCATTATGTAGAACACATATTCATGTACATATTATGATTATATGGGTGGGACTATTATTATATAGTCCCCAATTAAATGGTTATTTTTTCATCCCATGAGATATTATGTATAATTCACAGACAGTTAGTCTAGTACACTCTATTATTTTTTTCATAGTAGTAAGCCTTGACATATGCTTATGATTTCATGTTTTATATTGTAGCCACATATTTAATATTCAATAATTTTATGATGTTATTTATATTATTACATGATCACATGCTAATGATCATTTTCTATAGGATATCCACATATGTCTCTTGACTTATATGTATTACTTCAACATCATTTGTTACTTTGATTATTCCCTTAATTGGATTTATATCTCACCCTTTTTCTTTTTTTTATTTCCATAGGATATCCCATGATAAAATAACTTTATATGAGATTTAGGATCATATTATATATATTGAAATAAATATGTTGTGTTTTATGTTTAATTTTAGGTTTTATTTATCTAATCCCCCAAGGAAACTAAAAATCTATATTTATGGGAAGTATTTATAAGGAAATGGCCTTAAACATTAAAAAATATAGTTAATTAAACCATTATTTTCCGAAATAAATTTCCAAATATCGTTTAGGTTTATATTTTCATATAATTATATCATAACCTCATATATAGAAACTCACATATTAAAATTTAGACACTTCAAAATAATATCATTTTTTCACAATACGAAACTCGTAAACCAACACTTGATTTCCTTCTATAATAAAACTTAAAAACCATAAACTTGAATTACAATCTTTTTTTACCCATCCTCAAACCCAGGGAAATTTTTTTACAAATAGGTATGACCACAAAAATCTCATTAAGTGACATAAAATGTAAAAATAAACCATTTCTCTAGGAATGGAAACATTATCAAAAAGTTGTAACTTTTATATATAAAATATAATTTATTTATCTTATCTTATGAAATCATAAGTTTCCAATAAACCCATATAAATCATACATAAATTATTATAGGTAACTTGTGGAATAATTTACATATCACCTATTCATATAATTTATCTATCCTAACTACACAAGGGGTAACCATTATGGTTATGCTTGGAATAAACTTTGCAGTAAATTCACAAAGTCTCTAAGGAAAAACCAAACTAGTTAACTCGGTACATTCACCCAATGCATTGGAGAGCTATAACAGGCTCACAGACCCTTATTTTATAATAGAAACACATATAATCTTAAAATTTACCAAGAACCATAATATTATCATAACACATAAATCATTCATAAAAACATTCTTGACGAATACAAATTTTCTATTTTAAAATCACTTTTCTTTTTTTAAGAAGCCACACACTTATAAATGAAAACTTTTTATTTGAAAATAAAATTCTAAAATTTTAAAAGAAACATAAAAATAATAAGGATTCATGAAATTAGTAAAATATTCTTATGACATGTAAGTTACAAAATATTTCTTCAATAAAAATATTTGTAACTTGAAAAAAAAGGACATTTAAAAAGAAAATCCACTTCCATATGTCTGAAAGCTTTCTAAAATTGTACTTAATGTCCAAGATAATAAAATTATATTCATTAATTACATAACTTATAAAATTTTCTATATATATTTTATTTAATAACAATTTATTTAGTTAATTTAAGGCCATTTTTATTAGTTATAAATATCAAAATTATTATCCCAAGAGTGTCTATTTCATGTCTTTATGGTCAGTTCCCTTGAGTATAATTATCGGAGTTCTTAAAAAATGGAATTAAAAATCCATATTTGTAAATAAATGATATTAATATTATTAAATAATTTTAAATGATCACTTATATCATTTATTAAGATGCGAGGATGATTCATTAGATAAATCATTAATTATAAATGATTGGTTATTTTTGGTGGTTTTTCCGACCATCACAAACTAGTTTCGTATTATTTAATATTAGGTCTATAAATTAGTTACAAAACATTTAAAAAATTATAATAAACTTATTAAAATATGTTTTAACCAGGATAATGGTTTTCTTTATAGCCTTTATGTTGGTTATAGAAAATGAAAAATCTTCACTATGAAGGAAGTGAATCGACATGTCACTGATGATGTTTTCAATTTTTAGAATAAAACAAATAAGAGGTTTGATGAAAGAAATTATAAAAATAAAGTAAAATTAAAGTATATATATATGATATTTTAGTTATAATTCCACTTTTCTAGGGTATTTAATGATGAGGAAGAAATAAAGAAAGAATTAATGAATTTAAAAGGGATAGAATGGAGGATTTTACCTCTTGAATATTGTCTCTTGGAGAACCTCCTTAAGGCACTTAGTTTTGGTCTTTTGTTGAGACCATTAGGTATTGGACATAGGGAAGAGTCTTGGGAAGAGAATTCAAAAGAATTTAAATAGTATCCAAGGATTTCTGGTGTGAGGGTAAGGGGAGGGGAGGGTGGTATTTATTGGGAGATTAGTGGGATGTTTTGATTATTTAATTCATTGGTTTATTATTTTTGTTCAACACTATCAACATTGTTTATTATTATCAAAAAGAAAAATAAATATTTAATATGATTCAAACTAATGGTTTCTCACATCATATATGACTCAAAAATATATGTATTTAAATTATAATGTTAAATATCGAAAAATTACCATATTTCACTATTCACTGAAAAATCAACTATTTCAGAAAAATCACAAAAAATCACTCTAACCATTTTTCAATGAGTACATTTACAAAATAGAATCCATTTTTTTAAAATAATTATATATATATGAGAAATTTAATTTTTAATTCAAATCATCATTTTTTAGAAAAACACCAATTTTAATATTATAAGTGATTTTATGACTCATTGAAAATTTAATAAAGGTCTCAAAAAATTAACATATAATTTTCATAAAGTAAAATATTAATTTTTAAATATATTTTATGAAAATTAATTTTCTTTAAAACAATTTTATTTATTATAAAATTATAAATAAACATTTATTTTTTACAAAAATTTCAAAACATAAATTATCATTTTTAAAAAATTTATTTAGTTATTTCATTATATATATATATCATATTTTAAATTATGATATAACTAAAATTTTATTTTAAAATTATAAAGTGAGATTATTATTCTAATTGCAATAATAATATTCCTAATGCTCAAATTAATATTCTAGCAGTCAAGTTGCTATTCTATTTGTATAGATGACTTATTTTCTATAAATAACATTTTATTTCATTATACATTAACAATGAATTTAACAATTTAATTACATAATGAAATAAAATTATTCTATAATTAATTAGTTTATTAAATTCCACTCTCATTTTGGAAATTAAATCGTCTTAATTTTATTTACTTATTAAACAAGTGAGTATACCATTCCCACATAGAATTTTCATATCCCCATGTTGTTTATTCAACCATGCGGTTTCTCCACAAAACATTATCCTTGTGATGTACAATATTCTAAAATATTTTATCACTACAGTTATGAATTAGAATAATATTTTCTTCATATGAAATACTATCTTCTAAATAAAAAATATTCAGGGATCAAATCATGGGATGGATGTGTCACATACTTATTTAGAATAAAACATGAAAAACATTGTGTAACTAGGACAAACACGGAGGCAAATACACTCTATAGGTAGCTGATCCATCTTACTCTAGGATTTCATAAGTTTTAATGAAATGTAGACTCTGCTTCCCCTTGTATCCAAAATTCATCACATTTTCCATATAAAAAATTTGATATTAACATGATCTCCTACCATGAAACAAAGATCCTTCTCTAGTTATATGCATAACATTTCTACCTACTTTTATCTATCCTCAAGTGTTGCTGAATCAAAAAAACATTCTCTTCCTTTATACTATACCAATTCTAGTACCGTACAACTTTATTTCACCTACTTAATCCCAAAATTCTTGTGTTTTACACTGATTTCTATATAATTCATGAAAAATAACCATATTTAAACTAGAATAAAAAATTTTATTATAAAAATAATCAACCAAAAAAAAATTTGATCCAAACTCCCTTAGAAATTCATTTAATAGACATCAATAATATCCTCAAATTTATGAATTGTTTACTCTTATTGTCCATAAAATTAATGCTGAAAAGTAGTGATAAATTTTAATTCAGTTCCTAATGACTTCTAAATACATTTACAAAATTTAAAAGTGATCTTGGGATCAAAAAATGAATCAATGGAGGGTAGAACTCCATGTAACCTGAAAATATATTTTGGGTACAAATAAGAAAGATGATCTAAATACATAGTATCTAGAATAATTAGAAAATGTTCAAATTTAGTCTATCAGAAAACCCACATCAAATTGTTACCTCCAAAAGTTTTTGGTAATCCCATTACAAAATCCATGAATATATTTTCTCATATACACTCTGGCTCTAGAAAAGTATAAGGTATACCCTTTAGTAATTTTTATTCATCTTTTACCTATTGAAAAGTAAAACCACTCATAGTAAAGTTAACAATATATCTTTTCATTCCATCCTACCAGTAATACTCATGAAGGTCTATGTACGTATTAGTGATTCCAAAATTAACTGAAAATGAAGAGCTATCAGCTTCACTTAATAAATATTTATCCAACTGTGAATCACAACGCACACATAATCTCTTCCCAAAGTTAAAAACACAATATATATCAATATTAAATTCAATAAACATACATTTTTTAACCAATTTTACATTTTTATATAACTCATGGTACAAATTCTATGCTTGCTTAATTCTGTCGAATAGATATTATTTCACCAAAACATGAAACAAAACAATGAAAATTACTACACCAACAACATCCAAGACAAAAATCATCAAATAATTATCCAAGGTTTAATGTTCCAAATGTAACATGGTTAATGTAGAATTATGTTTTTTACTAAAGTCATCAACCACTTTTTATAATTTCATTGATGGTAATTGATCTGCCAATCATAATCTGTCATCAATTCCAGTCATATTATCTTTCATATCTTCAATTACTTATAAGTGAATACATACTTTAATCTTTTATGATTTCTATATATTTCACACTTTAATCCATAATGATTATATCACAAAAATTTTAAATCAAAAACCACAGATGAAAATTCTAAATCATGTAAGGATAATTTAAATCATGAGGTTTTAGTTTCCATGAAACATAATCAATTACTTGATCAATATACATAAGGATTCATCAAATTTACTTTAAATAAGAATCACTACAGATGAAAAACTCAGCATTTCTGCAAGGCAGGCATAAAACAAGATAATTCACCAATATTATTTTTAGTTCCAAAATAAACATCACATTCTTCTATACATATAAACTCAACCCATTTTCATGATAACTTTTTTATTGGGAAAGATAAGCATGAAATATTCTAACAAACCATTGGTAAGAGAGTGATAATACAAGAAAGACTTAAATATGGGTAACATTTGTAGGTCTTGGCCATTCATCAACCACTTTGTTTTTAAAATTATCATATTGTATTTCATCATTATTTACAATGTTCCTAGGAAAAGAAATAAATTATAACTAAAAATCACATTTTCTAAATTTCTCGTATAACTTTATCTAGGTTTTGTTGAACAATCCTTAGATGTTTTCCAATATCCAAATAAATTTTTGAATAAAATAAAATATCATCAATAAAAACAACAGTAAACTTTTCAAAATATTTATGGAATATTCTATTCATAATATCCATAAATATAGAATGGGAATTTTTCAAACCAAAGGGAATAAAAACAAACACATAATTCCCATAGAAAATATGAAATTATATTTTAGAATGTTATCCTGTTTCAGCTTTTTCTAATAGTACCCATATCTCAAGTCAATATTTTAAAAATACTAAGATCCTTAAATCTAATCAAAAATTTATTTATATGAGGCAATGGAAACTTATTCTTAACAAGGATATTATTCAAAGCTCTATAATCAAAAAAATTATAAAATAACCATAATTATTTTAAAATAAATAATAGTAGAACCATAAATTGATGTACTAAAATTTATGAAACATTTATCTAGAAACCCTCACAGTTGTTCATAAATTCTAGAAGTTATACTTGAGGCATTCGATAATGGGGTTTTGAAATATGTTTAGAATCAGGGACTAAATCAATAGTAAACTCAACCTCTAGGTCTAGTATAATAATAGAAAACTCATTTACCACTAATAAATCATTAATCTGAAAATTTTCCTTATTTCCAGAATTATGGTCAAAATAACATTTATTTCCATATTTTAACAATTTTTCCTCTTTCTTATTTGTTATCAATGGTAGGGGTTCATTCATGTATACAAACTTAAATTATGCATGAAAAAAATAGATCTAAAATCAATCTTAGTATGGTAAATAGAAATCCAATGCATACCCATAATAAAATACAATTATAAAAGGGGAAAGGCATCATGGTTTTCAGCTAAATTCCTTCCATAAACATTTATAGGAAGACTATTATAATTCCATTTTACATTAATATTTCTCTTTTTATTTTTTACTATAAGTTCTGGCATCATTTATTGCGGTGAAATTTTCAATTTTCCAAAAGAAAATCACAGATATGAATGAATTTGTAGACGCATAATAAAAAATGACATAAGAAAATCTAATTAAACAAACAATGTACCTGAAACCACTTCATTTGATGGCCTGGCATGTGGTTAAGTAGTTGTAAGGTATTTCACCCCACTTTTCTTCTTATATTATGGATGATTCCCATCATTTGGGTTCCTCTTCAAACACTCATTTTCATAATGACACATCTCATTACATTTAAATATATTACTATATGTATATCATGATTTTTATTACCACTAACATGATCTTATACATTTTAATTATGAGACATATACCGAAACCTACCACATCGAAAACATTTACAAGATTTTAAAAGGAATTCCCTAGTGGTTTTTTACCACAATTTCCACAAAATGAAAATTTAATTTTTTTACCATAAAACGTATTTGATGCATTATTTACATTTTCCTTCCACCTTAACCTCTTTTTATGCTAGTTATCAAATAAAATTTTTTCATGGTAAAATGTTGTTTCCACCTTCTTTGCATATTGAACTAGTTTTTCATGACTTTTTTAATCACAAGAAACAAATGCCCTTAATATTTTGGATTTAGTCCTGAGTAAAAATGATTGATTTTATTATCGAGATAATGGATAACATTTAGTGCATACCATGACAATTAAGTGGATTTTTCATTTCATATAGACACTTAATACTCCCTATATCTCAACTCTATGAATTTTTTTCTTCCTAGATTGAGTCACTAGAGGAAAATATTATTGAAGGAACATATTTTTTTTAATTCATCCTATTAGAAATAATCAATCTCCTCTCTATCCCTGATATTCTTGACCATTGACCACCACTGGTTGGCCTCACCTTCTAAATGGTAAATAGAAGGACTAATCTTCTGATGGTATGAAAACCCCATGACATTAAAAATCTTTTCTAGGGATTTAATCAACCCTTCAACGGACCCTAGGTTAGAAGAACCACTAAATACAAATGGTGTTTCCATATAAAATGTTCCACTACTAACATATTTATCTAAGGTTGATCTAGATTATCTTGTGAATGAATTCCATCAATATATATATCCTATTTAAACTAATCCATTACTATTACAAACTATTCGGTTCTAATTCCCACCACTCCAGGTTGTTGTTTTGAAAGGGTATCGTCCTCTCAGTGCCTTCCTACTTCATCATCCTTATTTCATATGTGGAATCCCATCCACAACAGATATATCTTAGAAAAAGTAACATGGTAATATTTAAATTATATATCATTTTAACTTAATAATAAATGAAAAATAATTTATAGGTTTTATATTAACATTATTCAAACGAATGAAGTCATCTAAACTATGCTCTCATACCAATTATAAGGACCCATCCTTAAACATTACATAATCTAGTTAATTCAACTAGAATTTACTTTCATACATTATCAAATATCATTTAGATATTGAGTTTTAGAAATTTATGTCATAACTACATATATAGAAACTCATATATTACAAATAAGACACTTCTACTAAATAATATTTTTTCACAACATGAAACATAAAAAAATAATTATTTCATTCCATAATAAAACTTCAAAACATTAAATTTAAATTCATATCTTCCTTGACGAATCCACATAGATAATAAAAAACATATTAAAACCTATAATGAGCACAAGATGCTTAGTATGGGACATAAAATGATGAAATAAATCATTATTACATGAAAGAAAACATTTTCACCATGTTATTAATTTTTCACATAAAACATAATCACATTATATTAACTTATGATATGATATATTTCCTGAGAAACCATAGAAATGAAAAACAAATCATAAAAGGAATCTTATGGATTCATTTTCATATTACTATTACATATAATTTAGATCTCCCAACTACACAGGGAGTAACCATCATAGTTATACGTGAAAGAACCTTTGAAGTATATTCCCAAAACCTATTCGGAGAAACCTAATAAATTAACTCAATCCATTTATAAAACTCATTAGAGATCTATAATGGGCTCTATGTCGCCACCATCCCTCTCCTAGGATCATCTTGGATCACCACCTCAGTGATGATCGGTGGGCTTGATGCATCTCTCTCTCTCGTGGTGAGGTCGTGTGACCTCGTGGAACTGTCTTCATCGTCTTTCCTCATCGATACTGGTTTTCCTACCACCTCACTCCCCATTGCTGGATAGGGCTTCTTTCGGTGTCACGATGAAGGCACCGTGGTCGGTTTCCAGTTGTCGTGATTGAGGGTTGCAACCTCATCATCGGTGTGTTCACTGGGTTGTCCACTGTGGTCTCTGAGTTTTTTATGGCACTGATGGGATCTATGTGATGGTTTGTGTTTGGATTTGTTTGTTATTGATCACGTTTTCTTCTGGTTTTTAGTTTTTTATAGGAATTCTGTGAATTAATCTGCTCTGGGGATCTCCTTGCATTGCATTGCACGATGGTGGTACTGCTTTACTGTGTTCTGGAGATTCAAAACCTTCTGGTGGGTCATTTTCAGTTTCAATCCTGATTTCTCGGTTTTACAATTTTGAAGTTCTGGCGAGGGTTTGTGGTGGGCTTCAGACAAGCTGTGGTGTTATGGCGGTGGGAGGGATGATCAGTGAAGCTCGTGATTCAGGATAATTTTCAGTTTGGTTAAAGAGGATTACGGTTTGCGGTGAATTTGTTGGATTTGTTTTATGATTCTTTAATGATGTTTTTTGTGGTTTTCATTTTTTGTGTTTTCATGTGGCATTGCGGCCTTGTCCTATCAGCATGTGCATTTTGGAGAAGTGGACATCTATGATGCAACAATTTTGACAGTGGTTCAGGGTGTGTGAATCAAAGTGGTCTGTGGTTCAGCATTCATAGATGAAGTCGATTTGGTGGTGCAGTGATTGCTTTTGTTTTCAAATTCAGAATTTGGGGTTTTTGCTGCTTATGGGTTGAATTATGAATTTCCTATTGTTATATGTTGTTTTGGATTTTGGAATGTTTGGTTACCAATAACCTTAATTTGGCTTTAGAAAAATAAAAAAATATGGATTTGGAGCAACCAAGAACCATATCATGATGACGACACATAAATCCTTCATAAAAGAAAATTTCCTAATGAAAATAAATTTTCTATTTTGATGTACTTCTTAATTATTAAGAAGTCACGCAATTATAAATGAAAACGTTTTACTTGAAAATAATCTTTTAAAATTGTAAAGGAGACATCAAAAAAATAATTCAACATGAAATTTATAAAATATTAATACGTTGTACGAGTCAAAATATCGTTAATTAAAAGATTTGTGACATGAAAAAATATTTTTAAAAAGAAATTCCATTACCTTATGTCTGAAAGTTTCATGAACATGTAGTTAATGTACTGGATAATAAAATTATATTGATTAATTACTTAATTTAGAAACTTTTACATATTTATTTTTTTTATTAATATTTTATTAAGTTATTTTATATCCATTTTGATGAGTTATAAATATCAAATCCATCATTAAAGGAGCATTTGTTTCACGGATTTATGGTGTGTTCCCTTCTGTATAATTGTATCAGTTCTAGTCAAATGAAAGAAAAAATCCCGAAGTGTATTTAAATGGTACTAATATATTTATTGGATTTTAAATGATCATATATATCATTTTTCTTCTAATATGATGATGACTTATTTAATAAAACTTTAATGATAAATTATTGGTTTGTTTTTTGTAGTTTTTTTGACCATCAAAAACTAGTTTTGATTTATTTTATATTATGTTAATAAATTAGTTCTAGAACATTAAAAAATGATAACCTAACTAATAAAATATATTTTAACTATAATAAGGGTTTTATGACCTGACTATAAGATGTTAATGTAAAATAAAAAAATTTAACCACAAATGTGGTGAACTGAGACGTCGTGGATGATGTTTTCAATTTTTTAGAATTATAAGAGAAGAGAAGAGTTTTGATGATGGATATTACATTAACATAATAAAATTATAGTATAAATATTATATTTTGTTTATCAGGAATATTTGGATAGGTAAGTGATGATGAGGTAGAAATAAAGAATGAAAGAAAGAATTTAAAAGATAAATAGTTGAGTATTTTACCTCTTGGATATCGTCTCATTGAGAACCTTCTTAAGGAACTTGGTTTTCGTCTTTTAGTGTGACCAACAGTTATTAGACATGGGGGGAGTATTATTAGGGGAATTGGGTATAATTTTTAAAAACTACAAGGCTTTAGAGGTGTGAGGTGAATGGGTGGTGAGGGATAGTTTTTATAGGGAGATGAGAGTGGTGTTTTTTATTATTTTATTCATTTTATTATAATTTTGGCTCAAGAATATCAATAGCGTTAATTATTATGGCCAGGTAATGTAACTAGTAAATTTTATTTTTAACTAATTTTTGATTAAATCATAACTTACTCAAAAAAATCATGTATTTCACGGACAATGTTAAATACTGTAAATTATTGTATTTCACTATTCAACAAAAATTCGACTATTTAAAAAAATCCGAAAAATTCACCCTAACCATATTTTGATGCGTATATTTCAAAAATAATGACCATTTTTTATAATAATTATCTTAATATGAGAAACTAAATCTATACTTAAAATCATCATTTATTCAAAAAAATACGGATTTTATTATTATTATTAATTTTATGACACATTGAGAAATTAATTAATATATGAAAATATTATCTCCTAATTATAATAAAACAAAAAAATTAATTTATGAATCTATTTTATGAAAATAATTTTTTCTTTATATATTTATAATAATTATTAAATTTCAAATAAACATTTATATTTCCCAAAAATACTAACACTTAATTTATATTTTTTAAAACATTAATTTACATATTACATGTTTTAAGTATATCATTTTTTTATTTATGTAATACCTAAATTTTATTTGTACTTTCATTAGGGAGTTTATTATTATAATTTCTAGATTATTATTCTAAACAGCCACATTACTATTCCAACGGTCATGTTACTATACGATTAATATAGATTCCTTAATTTCTTTAAATACCACTTATTTCATTATACATTTATAATGAATTTATAAATTTAGTTTTGGAATAAAAATGAGTAATTCTATAGGTACATGGGTTGTTACAGAATTTAATTGAATTTTTTGTTAAAAACATCTAATTAAACGTGTATGAGACTTGGGTTACTATATGATACATATATATTAATTGTTTTTATTTATATAGTTTGGAAAAAATCTAAACTTCAAATAATGTGAGATATTTTTTTATTGCTGAAAACTTAATTTGGGCTCCCAAAAACAACCTTTATCTATATCAATAGACAATATATATACATTTTCTGATGATGTTATACTGTATTATAATTTTTTTTTCATATTTTCTATTGCAATAATTAACTTCTTCTATAAAAATATAACTATATCTCCATTTGAATTTATTAAAACCATATTTTTTAAATTTTTACACAATTGTTTAAATAGAAAGTTTAATGTATTTAATTTTTAATATATTCACTCTATTCTTATTTTTTACATATTGAAGATGTCTCATACAACTTTTTAATTTTTTTTGGTATTCTTTTTTGTATGTTTACTATATTTTTATTTTTATTTTATATCAATATATTTTTAATTGTACCATTTTTTAATTATTAATTTTTTTTATTTGTTTATAGTTGTGTGATATGATTATTACCTATTTTTTGGTTTTGACATATTATAGACGATGTTATATTATTGTATTACTATATTTGAACATTATGTGTCAAATATATAAACTTAATCATACAAATTACTAAAAGTGTATTACTAATTATATCAAAGATGTTTTATTATTTTTCATAAAACAATTTAAGATTTTGTAAATTTTTTATTTATTTTTTTATCATAAATTTTTTATTTTATGATTGGAAGAAAATTAAATATTGAATGATTTTTATTAACATATACACTCTCTAACAGATGTATTCATTTTAATTATTCACATAAGTTTCATGATTTAAATTGTGTATTAATTTTATAATGTGAATTTATGTTTTTAAAATTTTTTACCATATTACCTATTCCATGTGACTTATTAAAAACTATATATGAACTGCATGCCTTGAAGATAAAAAAATTAAACATAAGTTTTCATCAAAATATATTATTAGTAATATATATGTTGTGATATTATTATAATTAAAAATAATAATATAGATGAAGATGTTTCCTATTATATTGGTTTGTATATTATTATTTCTATAATAATATTAATCGTGATATATTAATTATATGTTATAAATAATATTAATATTCAATTTTTATTCCTTCAAGACATGAACATACAATTTACTATAGAGTTTTTTCCTTATTTCTTTTTACAGGGATAATCATCAAAATAATTATTACATGATCTCTCTATATAACTAGTACTGATTTCTATTTATTATTTATATATTTGGTTGAAAATAATTTTAATTTTTTTATTTTTTTTAATTTTATTTTTTTTATTTTTTAGGTATTAACTATCTAATTATCAAATTGATACAATTTATTCTTTTTTTAGGTTCCATATATGTTAATTATTAATATATTGGCTCTAAAAAGTCATGGACACATATTTTTTATTAATATATTTAATCTTATAGCTTCATTGTATGTATATAATATAATTTTCCCAATTATTATATATAGTATTCAATATCTTTCCTATTTTATTGGAATTATTCTTTGTAATAATTTCATACTACATTTCTCTATGTGTTATTGGTATAATTTCATTGATTTATATATTTTTTTTTAATTGAGCTTACTGTATATATCAACTTTGTGTGTTTTATACATTTTATTATATTTCTCATTATATTATAATCTTCATGTTCAAAACATTCTTATTTTAATTTAATATCATTTTCTTCCATTTAATTTTCCCAATATTTTAATTATTTTCTCTATTTCTATTTTTTACGTGTTTAAATTTCACACTTCTTTATATAAAAATTTAATGAAGTTTTGAAAATAATGAAAAACCTAATATTTCATAAATTATAACTTAGTGTTAATGATAATAATTTTATAAAATCAGTTGTTTAATTAAACTTAATTCTATAAATAACTAATTATGAAAATTATAACTCTAGTTACTTGATTTTAAAATAACTTACTCTTCTTTGACTATTTTGTTTTTCATTAAACATTTTTCTTGTGCGTTAAACATAAAAAAATGGTAAAAATGGATTTGGTATATTGATTGGATCATATTTTACATGGAACAAACACTAATTATAAAAACATAATGACAATTGGATTTGGTATATAAGTTGAATATCTATTAGAATTTATCATTATACCTTGAAAAGTTTTAGTGTTTAGTATCATTAAATTATTAACATTGAATTGTTGAATTTAATATCATATAAAAACAACATTTTATTGTTATCATTGATCAAATAGCATTGAGTTGTTAGTATGGAACTATTAATGTTGAAATATTAAAATTTAAGCACTATTAGAATTTAGAATTTAATAAAGAGAACTAATGATAGAACAATTAGTATAAAAATGAAATTTTATCTCTTTATATTAATTGAATTTATCATTAACTATTGTTTTATAATTTTAGGATTTATGTTCTCATATTCATTTAATTGTATGTATATATTTATCATATTTTCTTTATATTTTAGTGTTCACATTTATAATTTTTTATCGACATTTATCTTGTTTTTTCTCAAATAATTTGGAATCACTTATCTTATACTTATCATTTACATATAATGTTATATATTCTTTTATTTACATTCATATTTTCATTCAATTCCAATATCATATAATTTTAATTTATTCTAATAGATGCTCGATCCCTTACAATCACATAGTTGGTAATAGTATCAATTTTGAAATAATAATTTTAATTATAAAATATAAATAAATTAATTTTTTTATTTTTCATTAAATTTTTATTGCTAGGTGGATGACAATAGTTAAATTTAATGCTATAAAAAAATGGGTAGACTGTATAAATATATCTTTTCCAACAATAAAATTATGGGATAAAATTCTATTATAGTTTTCATATTATATTTTATAATAATTCATTAAAAATTACATTATACAACATTTATAAACTATAAATGAAATATTCTTTTCAATATTATAACCATTGATTTATTTTATTAAAAAATATGCATATACTAAAATACATATTACAGAGGCAGCATATAATCTTACATTATAATATATAATATACACATATTTTAAATCATTCATGAAATACTAAAATTAAAATAAAGATAAATTTAATATGAAATTATAATTTATTATGTTATGTAGCTCACATGTAATCCTACATGTTATTTAGTAATATTGAATATTAAATATTTATTTAGTTAATTATGCACATTTTGAATAAGTAATATGTATTTAACATACAGCTATATATAAGATATTGTTACTTAGTTTATAATATTTATTTTCATAATATAAAATATTTGTATTTTTCCTATTAAATATTCACAATTATAATATTAGTATTTTTTATACACTCTTTTTGTCTATATATACTCATTATATGTTGTAATTAGTGTATATATACAAATTATGTATACATTCATTGTTAAATGTTTTTTCTATGTAAATTTTCGATTTATACATATATATATATATATATTATTATTATTTAATTGAATGTCAATATTCAAAATATGCAATTTAAATATTTAAAAAAAAATACATGTTTTTTCTACATTATTGATATGTTGATTATACAGTTTACATATAATGATAAATTTTCAATGGAATCTTAAACTTTTTGCTGGATCGGTATAAATAAATTAACCTTTAATGTCCATTAAATGAGGTCTCTTTTTATTGGAAGTAAAATTATTTAGTAACCCCAAAATAGTTGATAACATTTCCAACTAAAAAACAAGTAAAATCATGATTTTTGGTTTTGAGTGTTAGAGAATGCCTCATGGTGCCAAAATATTATGGATTCATTAGCCATTGTGCAAAAAATATGGCCAGAAAGGGTTATAAGTAGTAGTCTAGATTTAAGGTAACTGTGGGGAGATAGTTTGCTAAATATAAATTGTTAAAAGGGGGATACAAGGGGTCGGGGTTGTTGGGGGAACAATAGTAGGGTGTCGGGGTAGTTGGGGGTGTCGAGGAGTAGTAGGGTAGATTTATAGGGAAGGTATAATAATAAAAATTACGATTAATTTAATGTGATTGTTAGTGACTAATATTTGGTGGTCACTAATACAAAATTTAGTTATCTTCAATTGATGGTCACCCACATTAATAGCTACAGAAGAATAAATTCATTATATTAAATAGATCATATTGACAGTAGTGAACTGGTTCTTCTGTATATATTTTTTATCTTCTCATAAATTTATATTAGTATTTGGATCTCCATTCGAGATGTGTGGTATTCCAATGGAATTTTCAATTTTTATCTTTATCTTATTAGTTCGGCTCTCCCATAGTGTGAGGGATGAGGTATAATAATTATAGTTATGACATCAAAGGAGCTCTATTTTACCCTCACCAAAATTTTTCTAAATAATTTGGGTTATAATTCTTTAGTTTCAAGGTTGTAAGATATATTGAACCAATATTCATCCAACTTAGTTAGTGTTCCATTACATTATTCCATATTATATCATTATTAGTATAATATTTTACTTTTATTTTCATGATCTGTAATCAATATGTATGTATAGTTTTTTAAAACTATACTTTTTTAAGATATTTTATTTTATTTTAGTCTATAAAATATAATGTAATACTAATTATAATTGTGATAACATTTAATTTATTTTACACAATTGTTTTGTTTGGAAACTATAAGTACAAGGTTTATCAATCCTTTTATGAGGGTTTATTTTGATGGCATTGTTGAGTAATTGTGGATGCTATTTTATTGAAGTGATGGGAAAATGGGTTTGGCATGGTGATGCATTGCAAATTTTGTAGACATGATTACTTCTAAAATTTTATGTTTTGAGAATGGTTTGGAACTGTTTTTATAGGCTCTCAAACCATTTGTATAGCCTATACCAATTGTTTGATAAGCTGTTGTGTCTAAATTTATCATAATAAATCTATACCAATGGTTTATTCATATCACTAGTATTGATTTATAAAGAAGCATTTATAAATTCATTTATATATCTCTATATTAATAGTTTTAAAAAACCCATTGGTATTTATAATGTAATAAAATAAAAATATCATTGAGTTTTGATCCCACAACCTCATAGTTATACATCAATGACTTAATTGATAACCTATGAAAATTTTAATTTATATAATTATATATATATAAATATATATGTCTATGTGTATGTATGTATGTATCTGTAAAAGAAGATTAAAATTGGATTTATTTATTATTATTAGAAAAAATAATCAACAACAAATTTGAGTCCATATGCTATGGGTTTTAGATACTAGTGGGTATTGTCACCAAAGTTTTTGGTACCTATACTAATAGTCTCTAGAACTATTCTTATAGGTAACCTATGTTAAATATTTTATAGAAACATTGGTATTGGTACCTAAATTTTTGGGAACCTATACAAACGGTTCTCCAAAATGGTTGATATAGGTCTATTTAAATGTGTCTAATTGCTAGTATAAGATACAAGTTGGGTGGTTTAATTTAAACATCTCTATAATTCATTTTTATTACATTTTTTCATTTAATTTTAAAATATTTGAATTAAAATATATCTAATTTTATGTTATAAAAAAATTCATTAAATTATATAAATATAATTTTATTATAAATATTTTAAATAAATAAGAAATATTCAATTTATATAAATATTTATATAAATTCATGTCTTATAAATATATATATAGAAATCATTACTTGTAATTGATATGAATATACCAACCGGTATAGACACCCTAGCCTTTTACACATATTATTACATGATTTTAAGCATAATTAACCATCAAATTCAAACTAAGTATCGTAATGTCTTGAGTCTTTGGAGGACTAGGGACATAATTATAAATCATGAAACCAAAATATTAACAACATTAATTTAATATCCATCATGAGATAAGAAATTCCTTTGAGTTGTTAAATCTGTATAGGATAACCTGGGGAATACATGAACAAATGTATGAGTTGAAAAGCCATGTATGTAAATTAACATGGGAATAAAGAATAACACATAATATTGAAGGCATAACACGATAACATAAATGCCATGGCACGTGAATAATCTTATGTAGTAATAGAATATATAACATGGAATCATATGATCTAATAAACATAGGAATTTGGCAGCACTATATAACATAGCATAATCATGATCCAAGGCTAAATTACAAGAATATATGACATGGTATACAATCTCCAATAAAAGAATTAGGGTTACTCCCTATCCCAATTTGACATATCATGAGACAAAACATTACCTAATTTATTAGATATCAATATTATTTCACCTATCATACCATGTTTATGAATATTCATTCCCCATAATTAATCAGATATAAGTAATAAACATAATGGATACCCATTGAACTAAATTGGTATTGTAATCATGTCATAAGGCATAACCAAATGGTGTATTATAATGGTGTCCATGAAATAATGGATTTAAATAATAATTGTAAATTCATAAGGTAAAATAGGAATAGATCAAGATATACTATGTCCAAATTAATTTCAAAAATTTAAAAATAGTGTTTAATAAAATTCATAAATGGGTCCCTTTAGTGTAGTTTATACGAAAATATTAAAGAGTTTTTAACGCGGATAATGGAATAAGTGTTTGAGTAAAACAAAAAATGAACTAAGATGGTTATCTATGATGAAATGAGTTATTTTATTAAAATAATGGTGGCTTAAAATAGATTATTTAATTTATATGAATATGGGTGACAAATTGTGTAGCTCCATTTAATTGGGTTTGATTATTAGGAGGAATTAGGAAGGACAACAAATAAAACATGTGTTTCCCCATCAAGTAATGATGAAATGATCTGTAGACATAATTCTAGAACAGATAAAAAATATTTATAAGGATAAATAATTAATACATTGGGGTATGTAAAGAGAAATCATGACACAAATGTAATTTGGAGTTTTGGAGAGATACCTTACATGATGTTCAAAAGTGGTTTTCACTTAAACATAATGACCTGGATAATATAATTAGATTCCTTATTAAATTAATTTATATCCTATTAAAAATATATTTGATTAATGACAATTTAATTTAGTTCATTTGTGAAAATATTAATGGGATATAATGTTTAATTTCGTTGTTTTGGGTGTGTTGGTTTCATGAGTTTTGGATTGGTTCAGTTGAGATTAATTTTAGGAGTTCTTATCAAATGGAAGAAAAATTATTAAAATGGATTTATATGATATTTATGCACCATGATAATTTTAAATGATCCCATATATAATTTTATTTCTACTATAAGGATGATTCATAATATTGAACATTAATGATAAATGTTTATTTTGTTTTCACGCTTTTTTGATCATCACGAACTAGTATTGATTTATTATTTCTTATTATGAATATATATTAGTGAAATAACATTAATAAAGTTATAAAATAGATTTTATTATCTTTTTTAACCATTATAATGGTTTTATGATCAACCATTAAGGTGGTAATGGAAAATAAAACCTCATCATCCATGAAGGTGGTGAATCGAGACATGATGGTTGATGTTCTCTTTTATAGAATAAAAAGAGGTGAGAAGAATATTGATGGTGAATATTACATTTATATAGTAAAATTATAATATATATATTATACTTGAGTTATAATTCTATTTTGGATAGGGTAGGTTATGGGATGATAATAAATAAATAAAAAATAATAGAGAAAGAATGAGGATTTTACTTCTAGAATGATGTCTCCTTGTGAACCCCTTTTAGGCACTTGGGTTTGGTATTTTGGTGAGACAATAAAGACCAAAACATATTTAATAGTTTTGGTAGAGTAAATGGGTTTGACTATAAGCAAGACCCAAATCAAAGAATAAGTGATCAAAAATGAGTCGAGGGGTGGTATTTACAGTGGGTGGAGAGGGGTGTTTTTGATTATTTCATTCTTTTGTTAATTATTTTTGTTCAACACTACCAATAATTTTGATTATTATCACTAAGTAAAGTAAATAGTGCATGTGAGTTTGAATTAAGTTGTTCTTACATTATCTATGACTCAAAATTTCATGTATTTGGCTTAAAATGTTAAATACCAAAAATTACCATATTTCACTATACAACAAAAATTCAAATATTTAAAAAAAATCCTGAAAAATCACCCCAACAATTTTTTGACATTTAGATTTCAAAAATTTACTACATTTTATAATAATAACTTTATAAGTATGATAACTTCAATTTTTAATTAAAATCATCATTTATTAAAAAAATTATATTTTAATATTATAATTTATTTTATGACACTTTGAAATGTTAATTAAGGTATCATAAAATTATCCTTATAATCACAAGACAAAAAATATTAGTTTCTGAATCTACTTATGAAAATAAATTTTATTTTAAATCATTATATTGATTATAAAATTATAAATAAACATTTACAATTCACAAAAATACCAGCACTTAATTTATCATTTTTAAAACATTTATTTACTTATACCAAGATATATATATATATATATATATATCATATTTTCATTTATAAGATGAATATATTTTATTTTTACTTTCATATGTGAGGTTACTATTTTTTGATGGGTTACTATTATAAATGGTCATATTACTACTCCAACAATCAGGTTACTATTCCATCGATATGGTTTTCTTATTTTCTAAAAAGACTATTTATTTCATTATTAATTTATGATTATAATGAATTTTTTGGTTTCCTTATGTTATTTATGTGTTTTATACTTTATTACTTAATTATAAGAAGGAAAATTTCATTGATAAAAGTAAGGGTCGTTACATTCTTTCCCCCTCATGAAATTTCAGCATCAAAATTTCACTCTACATACTAAGGTGAAAATAGATGAGGGTATGTCTACTATTTCCCACCAGTAAATAAAAAATGAAATAAAATACAATTAATGGATTAAATAATTAAATAATAAGAATATATAAATTCCAATTAGTATATTGAAGGATAAAATAATAAATTAAAATCATATCCAAATATGGGATTCACTAATTATCAATCTAGGTTATCCATGGTGATATAATTATCCTTAGGGATCTTAATAGATTGTTATTTTCCTAATATCACAAAATAAACAAGACTGTTCCTTGATATTGATGATAGTGATGCTATAATTTTAATCATACTATTAGATGATTTTAAGCATAATTAACCATCAAATAAAAACTATTGATTGTAAAGTCTAGTGTCTTTGGAAGACTAGGTACATAATTATAAAACATGAAACCAAAATAATTTTTTAAATTTCTGTAATTTTCTCATAACATCCTTTAACCACTTTTATCTACATTGGATAGTCTATGGAATACATGAATAATGGGATGACCTAAAAATCATAGTAAGGGAATAAACATGGGAATAAATCATAACAGATGTTCTAGAAGGCAAAATAATATAGCATATAATGAATGGATCATGTATAATATTTTGAAATAATAGAACATGGACAATGGAATTATATGATCAGGGAAACAAAGTAATGTAGAAGCAACATATAACATGACATAAACATGATTCAATTCTAACTTCCACAACTATATCACATGGTAGACAGAGTCCTATAATGTAATTAGGTTTACTCTTTATCCCAACATGACATCTCATGAGAATAAATAGTACCCAATGCATTAGAGTTCTATTTGGGAACACCCATTTTAGAATGATCTTGAATATGAATTTCATATATATAATCAAATATAAGGAATACATTTAAGGGATACCAATGGAAAGAAATGGGTATTTGTAGTGCCCCTACCCGAGTTACCCAGAGTCGGTGCATTATTACATAACATTGGCATGATCACAAGAGTGATCAAGTCTCGAAAAACCGATTAGTTTAATAGCCTTAGAAAAACTAGATATATTCATAAGTCTTACATTACATCATAAAAAGGAAAACTACAACAACATATTTTCTTCATAGTCCACACTCATATCCCCACATACTATCCCTACAGGTTATTCATAAATTACTTCTTCATATCCTAGGAAAAATAAAACATTGAAATGGGTGAGCTCAAATGCCCAGTAAGGATAACAATATAGCAGAAACATTCATAAATAAGAATAAATATTTAAGGCAATGTATAACTAAAACAAAATCCATTTAAACATGAACTTAAACATAGTATGGAAAAAATAAAATGAAATAATTCCATTTAATTATTCACAAGGATATTCGACAAATCGAATAATCACATGTAATATCAATAACCACTTTCATAATGATTGAATGCATAATGCCAGACTAGCATAACCACATAGCCAAGGCCTCATGCCAAGACTACAAATAAGATTTTTCCAAGGCCTTGTTCCAAGACACTAGTTTGTCTCATGAGACCTACCGATGAATCGAGGAGCTATAGCGGTCTCTACCCGTCACTTATTAAGTCCAATGCATTCCTCATATGAACAGGTTTAAACATAAAATAAACATTCGTATTAAAACTAGCATACGAAATGTCAATACTTTCTCCAAAAACCATGAATGGTATAAAAATAACACATCCACAGTCAAACATATCACAAAACCTTCAATACAATATGGAATTTTGGTATCATAATAAATAAACATAAAATAAGCTTAAAACCCATCAAAAGATGTTGACATAGATGAAATCAAAACTATTTGAGAGAAATATATCTTTTTTTAATCATTTATAAGTCACATAATTATGAAATAAAACAGTTACTTTGAAAATATTCATATAATCTTGTAACAGAATCTTTGAAGATTTTATAACGGTAGAAAATAGCTGCACCACCGTATATGTTAAAAATAACATTCTTACCTTAATTATGTTGAAAAGGTTAAAAAGAAACCTTGTTTTGAAAATGATGGAAAGATTACTTTATAAACCACTTTATAAAAGTCAAACAAGGTTATAAATTAATTTAACCCATATACTTGTAAATAGTAAAAATGTTTTAAAATACATTTTTGAGAAACATGGATGTGGATGATAAAGAAATCCCAGTAGATTATTACGTATAAACAACGTCAGATAATAAAGAGATTGCGAAATAAACCCTTACATTGTATTTTTCCTTGGTTGGGGGTAGGTTATCCTCCTGTATAATGGTGAAATAATTGTTATTAAATTATACAGGAATCATATAAATTAATATGATATCATATAGGATCTTTTAACATTGATTTGTTAATAGTGTCTTAGTATTATCGTTGTTCTGGGTGTTAACATACTCATTTTCTTTTATATGTTTTGTTACGTAAGTCATGGATAGGATTTATCTTATTCATATCCAGAATTATATCAAGTCCTTAAACATTATTTTTAAATCATAAAATGATAATTACACTTGAATGGATATGATGGAGAATGAATCTCATCGCGTTCGTGGAGACGGTAGTCCGTACGTACGCACAAGCGACAATATCATTCTTTTCATATTAAAATAATATATAATTGGTTGGTATATCATATATACAAAATCATTATCATGTTAAATTTATTATTTACATGAATTAAACATCATTATTATACCCATCCAAAAAATAATTTATTGAATAACAATTACACCACAACGTGGTAACGGTAAGCCGTACGTACGCACGTATGGTTACATGTCATTAAATGGATGGATAGAATAATGAATATGGTTGTACCATAATTATAAAAATATTACAGTATATAGGAGATACTGGATTCATTATTTTAGAATTTGGATAACAAAGAAAGAAGATGTTGAAGAAGAAATGAATTTGAAAAAGGGTAGTGAAAACATTACCTCTTTTTCGGGTTCTTCCTATTGATTTGATCAAAAGGGCTCCGTAAGATGGCATTATGACTAAATTAAGGACTCTAGGATAAATTTAGGGAAGTTGAGAGAGTATTTGGGAAGTGGTAGTCCAAACCAAAAGGCTTTGAAGGTGTGAGTTAATGAGAAGGGAGAGTGACCTTTTATAAGAGGGGTGAGGGGCACCTTTGGAAAAGCTAGAAATATTATTTTATAATAAATTCATATTCAGTTTCTAATGGCTCAAAAGTGTATTATTTAAATTTTAAGGTGGGTATGGGTCAAAAACCACTCAACCAATAGAATTTAGATAGGTCTGGGTCATAATATTAACCTTATCTTTAAGTATTAACTCATAGTTAATTAGTTTGACACTTACCATGTCACTTTGTATTTTTGTATTATATAGGTAATAAACATACTATATACATCCAAGAGACCCCCAAGTGGTCCATTAATGATTCACCTATCATTATATAAGTATCTTGGCCGAACATTATATTTTTAGGAATTTAATATCAATTAATATTATAATATTTGTTTTAAAAACACTTTTTTGTCAATTTTGACCCTATTCAATAGTAGATATTTTTAAAAATTATAACAGAATGATTACTTCTAAAAAGGTTAATTAACTCAACCCTAACATGTCATATTAACCTAGAAAATTATTTTAATTCATAAAAATTCTCAAATTATATTTATTTGGGTATTTATAATATCAATTAGTTTAATTTTTCACTATTATGGTAATTACTGCATCATCATTTTTTCATAAATAAATTAACTTATATAATGTCTATAAATTATAAATAAAATATCATTATGTATAAAATAGTTTTATGTTTCTAATGAATATTTATAGTCTAAAATCTTACATATATACCCCTATGTAAAAAATTCGTTTGTAAAAGATATATGCCTGTGTCATTTTTGTATTCATTTTAACTTAATTAAAACAAAGTGTCCCTATCACTTTCAAGTGGCTCCATGGGGTCCCAAAATCGACCCAAAAATGACCATGTTCGGACATGTATCAAACAATATGGCTAGGACACGTTTCAGGGTAATTGTTATTATTATAATATTATTTTTAACCCTTTTTTACTGGATTTACCCTTTAACCATGGTAAATTAAATATATACCAAAGTAATTATTCAACATGTCTAAAAATAAAAGTTATGTATTTACACAATTTGAACATCCTGATTCCAAAAATGTAATCCATTTTTCCAAATTCAAAACACATAAGTGGTAGAAATTAATTTAATATTAATTCCCGTTGTTACAACAAATAACGTGTTTTTAAGAAACATTATATATCAAAAGATTGAAAATTGTTTATGTCAAATTTCAAAGTGAAATTAATTCTAATGAACACCATTGGATAAAATTGTAAAAATATATTCTAATTATACTTTAAAACAACTCAATAATATAATTTACAACTATAAACCATTTTGATTTAAAAAGTTGTTTTTAAGTATTATTCACTATTCATAAAAATTTAAAGTTCTCAGAAAAATACCAAAAATTTAACTTAGGATAATTTTGATATTCTGAATCCAAAAATGAAGTCCATTTTGAAATATAAAATATATATAATTTCAAAAAGTAGGTATTACTATTCATAATGGCTAGTTTGATTGGTTGTGGTGTGTTAGAACTCGATGTTTCATAGAACACACGCTATCACATTATTCAAAGAGAACTGTACCATAGAAGATTGGGGTATTATAGTATTGTAATCATCTCATAAGGGATATCCAATGTTTGTATCAAAATGGTGTCCATGAAAGAATAGATTTAAATCAGACAAGGAAATTAATAATGGAACTTAGTTATATATGATGATAAATTATTTCCAACTAAAGTTAAATAATGTAAAAATAGAGTTTAAGAAAATTTATAAATGAGCCACTTTAGTGTGTGTTAAGAGAAAATATTCAATATCATTTAATGAGGAAAATAGAATAACTGATTGAATAAAACCATAAATTATATAAAATATTTATTCATGAAAAATTTATTGATTTTAGAAAAAATAATTGTGGATTAAAATATATTATGAAGTGTACTTTAAAATGGTTAATGAATTGAGTTGTTTCATTAAATTAGGTTTGCATATTGGGAAGAATTTGGAAGAGAACCTTTTTAAACATGTATTTACTCATCAAAGAAATATGAAATGATATGTATACATAGGTTTTAAAAACAAAAAAAATATTAAGAATAATATCATAAGAATAATTATGAAATAAATTCATGTAAAGAAAGATAATGTGTAACCCAAATGTAATTTTTAGGTACAGAGATATCCCTTACCTTATGTCAAAAAGTGTTATACACTTACACTTAATGTCTTAGATAATTAAAATTGGATTCATTAATATTTTAATTAGTAACCTATTAAAAATATATTTTATGTATTAAAATTTTATTAGGTTCATTTATAACCATTTACATGGGATATAATGCTTAATTTTGTTTCCCTTAGTGCATTAGTTGAATTATTTTATGATCATTTCATTTAAGTTTAATTTTGGGATTTCTTAACAAATGGAAGAAAAATAAAAGATGTGTAATTATATGATATTTATAGACCCTTAGAATTATAAATGGTCCCATATATAATTTTCAGATTTTGTTATGAGGATAATTCAATTGATATAATGTTAATGATAAAAATTTAGTTGTTTAGGTGGTTTTTCAAACATCACAATCTATTTTTATTTTATTATTTAATATTATGCATATATATAAGTTAAAAATATTGAGACAAGTTATAATAAATATTTTAAAATCTTAATAAAAATTATATTGTTTTATAACAAGACATGAAGGTTATAATAGAAAATGAATATTCATCATCCATCATGGTTATACATTTGAGGTCTATCTACTCGGATGTATGTTGTGTGTTCTTCCCCAAGACCACCTCCAATAGGATAGGGGATGGTGACTAGCACTGAGTAGGCATATCACCAGTATTTGTGGTCTTAAACTAATTCACATTCACATAGACATGCACATCTTCAAAACTAATTCACCTTCACATATGATTTTAGGTCAAATAACCATCATACAACTAAAATTAGAATTGTTTTAAATATTTTTTAATACTTATCATTTGGGGTTAACCCTTATTATTCAATTTTTAATCATATTTTGATTTTATGTTATTTACACTTTTTTGGTTAATTTAATTTCTATAACATGTCAAAATACCCAAAAAAGTTACATTTATGACATATTTTGACTTATAATAACCATTTGGATGAATATTAGATATTTATGAATTTAATATCATTTAATAAAATATTTTATACTTTAAAATCCCAATATTGCCAATTTTGAAACTATTCATTAGTTGTCTTTTGAAAATATAATTATAGGAAGATAAGTTCAATAAAACTATTTTAAATCTTAAAAAGCATGTTAAAAATATCCATAAATTTAGTGGATGTCATAAATTATGTAAGATAGTTTTTACTTTAATATTTATAATATCAATTTGTATTCATTCATTAATTAATAAATTACTACATCATCTTTATGTCACCATTTAATTTAATTTTTAATTTCGTAAAAATTATTAATAAATTACCATGATTTTTTTAATCTATTTGTCTTTCTAATTAATATTTAAATTTTAAGAAATCACTTTTTTGTCCCCATATTAAATTAGTTTTAGTTATGAGATACATGATTATGACATCATAGAATTTATTTTAAATAAAATGTTTATAAATTTTATAATCATATTCAAGTGGCTCCATGTGTTCCAAAAATCTACCTAAGACTGTTAATTTTCTGCATGCACTTATCCAATTAAATTATGACAAGTTTTAGATAAGTGTTGTAAAATTATAATTTTATTTTCACCTTAAATTACCTGATATACCCTTAACCGTGGTAATTATAATAATTATTAAAGTTACTATTCATAATATCCAAAAAATAAAAAGGACATATTTAAATAATTTCTAAATATTGATTCAAAATATGTAATATATTTTTCCATATTTAAAACGCCTAATTTTTAGTAATTAATTTAAAATTAATCCTCATTTTCAAAATGATAAAATGGGGTTTATAAAAGGTAAAACTCATAAAAAGATTAACATGTGTTTATATCTAATTTCAATGTGAAATTACTGCCAATGTACATAATTGTATTAAATGATAAAAAAATTATTTAATTTACTTAAAACCAATTAAAATGTCAATTGAACTACATAATTAAATTATATGAAAATATAGTTTTGAATTATAATGGAGTATTTTTTCACTATTCTTTAAAAATGATTTTTATCATAAAAATGCCAACAATTTAAAAAAGTGAATTTATATGTCCCATTTCTAAATAAGAAGTTTATTTTGTCAAATATAATATATAAAATTCACAAAACTAGATTTAAAAATTAATCACCATCAAAGGGTAGTAAAACTGACTTTTAAAGTATATTGCAGTATTTTATACATAAAATTGAATTTATTCTCATTTTAAGCCTCAAAAAATTATTATAAGAGAGTAAAAACATTTAATAAAAATATTTAAACATAATATAGTTAGTTATGTTCATTTCCTCTAATACAATTTCTGGGTGATTAATACTATTTAAAATAATAATATTAATAATATATTATTTTTCTATATATCATAATCTTTTGTGCAACATAAGATTTCAGAGAAACTCATTGTTTTGTGTCAAGTGAACTATCGAATATAAAGACCCTTTAAGGAATATTTACTATAAAATTCATAAGTATGAAAAAATTTGAAAAAATATTATTTTATAAATACCTTGGATGTTATATCCTTCCCCCATTTTCAAAATTGAATCCCTATAATTTCATTTACTTGTCAAATAAGTGGGGGTATTTCTCCCTTATAGCATTTTCAGATTCTCATGTTACCTCTTAAACCATATGGTTTTCTGACAAACCATAACCTAATGAATCAGCTTATTCCACAACACTTTCTCTCTATAGTCAAGAATATAGATGGTTTTTTCCTCATAAGAAATATTCTCTTTCAACTAAACTACTTCTGGAATCAATACATGAGATGGTACCAGTATATATTTTATTAAAATTGAAAATTTAATAACATTATTTCCCATGGATAGAATCAGAGGTAAAGACACTTAGTAGGAAACTGATCCAAATTTCTCTACGATTTCATAGGATTTTGTGAACTGTGGACTTTTTTTCCCTTCTTACCAAAATGCATCACACTTTTCTATTGTGAAAAATCTTAAGAATGCCATGATCACTGACCTTGAAAGAATGATCCTTCCTCCATTTATCCGCATAATTTTATAACCTGCTCTGAGCTTTCCTCATTTGTTTCTTGAATTTTACTAAACATTATTTCATCTCTTCTACTAATTCTGGTCCCATCAAATTCCATTCACCAAATTCATCCCAAAAATCTAGACTTTGACACTAATTTCCATATAATGCCTCCAAGGGTGCCATCTGTATACCGTAATGAAAACTTTTTTTATAAGAAAACTCAACCAAAGAAAGATGTTGGTCCCAACTTCCATGTTAATCCATTGAACAAGCACGTAGCATGTCCTCCAATGTCTGAATTTTCCATTCTGTATGCCCATCTGATTGAAGATGAAAAGTTTTGCTAAAATTAAATTTAATTCTCAATGACTAATGAAGGCCATTCTGAAATTTAGAAGTGAACCTAGGATCATGATCAGATACAATAGATAGGGGAACCACATGTAATTTGACTATCTCTTTAAGATATAGATGATAATGTGGATTTAAGGGCATTGTATCTTGAATAGAAATAAAATGAGAAGATTCAATCAATCTATAAATACTAACCCAGATTACATTGTTACCTTGAAAAGTATTTGGTAATCCCACTACAAAATCCAAGAATATATTTTCTCATTTCAGCTCTGGTGCTAGAAAAGGATGAATCATCTCTTTCTATAACTTCTCCTCTTAATTTATTTGTTGACATGTAAAACACTTCACAGTAAAGTTAGAAATATCTGTTTTCATTCCATCCCACCAGTAAAACTTAGGAAGTTCTTTGTAAATATTATTATTGCCAGTATGAACTGAAAATGGAGAACTATGAGCTTTAAATAACAAATACTTCTTAAACTGTGAGACACAAGGCACACATAATCTCTTATCAAATTAAAAAACATAGACTTTTTAAATGATAAATTCAGAAAACATACCCTTTTGAACAAATTCTACATTTTTCTGCAATTCACTATCTTCCTTTTGTACTTTCTTAATTCTATCTGATAGAGATGATTTCACTTAAACATAAAAAAAATAGAATAATGTTCTAAAACAACAACATCCATTCCAAAGTTAATCAAATCATTAATCAAAGGGTCACATTCCAAATGTAACATGGTAAATGTAGCATTACTTTTCTAACTCAAATCATCAGCCACTTTGTTTTCTTTTCCAGGATAGTAATGAACCATCCAATTATAATCCCTAATTATTTCCAACCATTTTCTCTCTCTCATGTTGAATTCATTCAAAATAAAAAGTTACTTAAAACTTTTGTGGTCTATATATATTTCACATTTTACTCCATACAAATGATGTCCCCAAATTTTTTAAGAAAAAACAATAGCAGCTAATTCCAAATCATGTGTAGGGTAATTAAAATCATGAGTTTTAAACTAACGTGAAGCATAATAAATTACTTTATTATTATACATTAGGACACAACCAAGTCCTTTCAACGAAAAATCACTATAGATTATAAATTCAAAACATCTTGAAGACAGTTCCAAAACATGATCATTTACCAATCTTCTTTTCAATTCTAGAAAATAGTCATCACATTATTTTTTCCTAGATGAACATAACACCCTTTTGTGTTAATTTAGTCAGTGTGATAGATAATCGTGAAAAAATTACAAAAAAAACCTCCAATAATAATCTACTAAAGTAAGTAAACTATGAATATCAATTATATTTGTGGGTCTTGGAAATACTTCAACAACTTTTTTTTAGTTGGAACAATAGTTTTTCCATCATTATAAATAATGTCACCAAGGATTGATATTTTTTTGTAACTAAAACACACACTTGATAAATTTTCCATATAATTTATTTTCTATTATGGTTTTCAAGACAAACATTAAATTAATTTCATGCTCCTCTTTTCATTTAGAATATATCAAAATTTCATCAATAAACATAGCCACAAACTTATCCAAGAACTCAACGAATATTCTATTCATAAAATCCATGAATATAACAGGTGCAGTAGTTAATGTAAACAGATTAACTAAAAATTCAAAATATCCATATCTATTATGAAACACAGTCTTTGGAATGTTTTATTCTTTTACATTAAACTAATGTTAACTCGACCTTAATTAAACCTTCGAAAAATATTTTCCACTATAGAGGTGATTAAAAAAATAATTTATATGAGGAAAATGATACTTGTTCTTGACAATGATGTTATTCAAGTCTCTATAATCAATGAAAAGTCTCATTTAACTATATTTCTTTTTAATAAACAAGACCGAGGAACCCTAAAGTGATGTACTTTGTCAACTGAAACCTTCATCTAATAAATCCTTCAATTGCTTCTTTTACTCTGAATGTTCTATTTGAGCCATTCGATAAGGGGGTTTTGAAATTGGATTAGCATCAGGAACTAAGTAAATAATAAATTCAACATCCCAATCTGATATAATACCAATAAACTCATTAGGAAAAAAATAAAGATACTCATTTACCACTAGAATAGCATTAATATGAACAATTCTTTTTTTTCAAAAATATCTGCAAGGTAACATTCATTATAATTTTTTATAGTTTCTCATCTTCCTGATATGTTAACAAAGGTAATGGTTTTTTCATGTACACGAACTAAAAGTCTTTCTGAAAAGTAACATCTTTAGCTCTACAGTCTATCTTATAATTGTAAATATAAATCCAATCCATACGTACGATAACTTCAAAATCTCTTAGTGTTAAAACAATAAGTTTTGCAAGAATATTATTTCCATATATAAGAAAAATAAGATTCTTATAATTTATTTTTGCCTCCAAGTTTTCTATAGATGTTTTTATCATATGTTTGGGATTCATTTGTTGAGGTGGAATTTCCAATTTATTAGATAATGTCTCAGAAATGAAAGAATTTTTAGACCCTAAATCAAATAAAAAATTGGAATTATCTTAATAAACAAACAATGTACCTGATAACTCTTAATTTGATGTCCCAACATCTACTAAAGTAGTTCAAAATGATTTTACCACACTTTTATATTTATAGTTTAGATGCTTCCCATCATTTTAGTTTTTTTTAAGACACTCATTCACATTATAACCAATATCATTTCACTTAAAACATTTTACATACTATAAATTATATTTTTTCTTACCACTAACTTCATAGTTTTATGTTCAATTTCAGGCCTTGTGACTTATCTTCCAACATAGGAAGCACTTACTAGATTTAAAAATGAATTCCCAAATGTTCTTTTTACAAAAAAAATCACAAACTACAATCTTGATTTTCTTACCATTAATATTTTTTGAATAAGTTTTCCATTTATTCTTCCATCTCAACCACTTATAATTCTTCTTTTTAATGAACACACGATCATTTACAAACTCTACTTCCACCTTCATTGCATATGGAACAATTTTTTCATAACTTTTGAACTCCCGAGAATCCAATTACCTTAGATACTTTGGCATTAATCTATATTAATAGTGATTTATTTTACTATTAAGATCCTGGATGTAAATTTTATAATACCTTTCTTATTGAGTGAATTATTCTTTATAAGTATCCCCTTATTCATCATCCTTTCTTAATTCTAATTTCTTTTATCCTAAGTTGAACCCCCTTAGGTAAATATTTCTCAAGAAACATACCTTTTAATTCACCCAAATCAAGAGAATCAATCTCTTAAATATCATTGATACTCTGAACCATCAACCACTACTAATTAGATTTACCTTAAAATAGTAAATAGTAACACTATCCTTTTGAGGTCTTAAACACCCCATGACATCTGAATTATTTTCTAGTGATTTAATCCACTCTTCAGATAGAACATGGTTAGATGATCCTTTGAATTATGTAGGAATTTACCACATAAAATTCTTTACTATTGACATGTTTCTCTATGGTTGATCTGGAAGATCATGTGCGTGGATACTGCCACCATTTATAGCCTGAGTCAGCTACACCTTCACTGCAAAGAAATTATTCAGTTCATATTCTAACCAACTCAGGTTACTGATTAGGAAGGTTGTTTTCCTCTTGATGTTTCCCTACAATAGCTACCATGTTTTCACTGTGGAAAACCATTCTGAATAAATATATCTTAGTTAAAGAAATTTGGTAATATTATAATGTTATATCATTTCAACTTGACCATGAATAAAAACCATTTATGAATATTCTACTAATAATATCTAAACCATTAAAGTTATCTAAACTGACCTCTAATACCAACTATAAGGCTCCAACCTTAAAACAAACATAATCTTGAGTTAATTCAAGAATTACCATTTAGGATCTTTTTAGGTATATAGTTTTAGATAATTAAGACATATCTATTATAAAGGAACAAAAATTTATACAATGTGGATACAACTATAATTGTATCGATTTCTTCTACAATATAATAATTTAAATTTAAACATGATTTCTTTTTCTTGGTAAAAATATTTTTGACTTTTTCCTTTCCCTTACCCATCCTTTTACCCTAGGAAAACTTTTTAAAAACATGGGATGATGAAAAAAATATAATTAAGGGATATAAAATAAGAAAATAAAACATTTGTCAATGAATATTTATAAATGCATGAAATAAAAAAATCCTAAAATAACATTATAGAAATCATTAATCATAAAGGTAATTGTGGCATCCATATTATACATACATTGTAGCATTCATAGAAACATAGGGAGTAACCTTCATGGTTATGTTTGGAATACCCATCACACTATATTCCCTAAATCTATTAGGATTATGCTTATAGATTATCTCCATCTCATTAACCAATTCATTGGAGTGAAATCATTGTCTCACTAGCCATAGTTTTATAATGGAACTGTCTATACACATAAGAAATCCCCAAGAACCATAATATAATCATAACACATTAACAAGAATAAAAGAAAAAAAATAATATTTTCACATTGCAATCATAAGATATCATTTCAAGATATTTATATAATCTATCCATTCTCAAAACCATTTTCAATACCAAAATACCAAAAAAGGTAATATGGTATTTAATTTTCTTTTATAATTATTTCGGCTTGCAGAGGAACTGAAATACCAAATAATGTTCATGACAGCAAAAAATTCATATTCACCGTATATGTTAAAAACATTAATTTTTTAGTTTAGTAAAATGATTTATATAAAAGGATTTTTTAAGACCTTTTAATTAAACTAAAATTCAAAGGGTTTTAATATACACCGTATAAAATAAGTTGGTGTGTATTATCAAAATATGCCTCAATGAAAGGGGATTGAGATGAAGTCTCTTACCTTGAGTCTGATTCATCACGTAAAATCATTATTTTCCAAAATAATAAACTTAAAATAATTTATAATTTCTTGACAACCTTTTTTATTTTTATTATCACTTTTAAATCACTTATTACCATGTTATAACAATTACATAACTATTTAATTTCATATGAGACATTTTTTCATTATTCGATACTTGAATCGAAAATGAACATGGCTTGATGTCAATAGTCCATGTGGTCATAATTCCATAATCTCTATAATAATAATCATGAAATAATTATCACTTTTAGTCATCAATTATAATTTTAAAATCAAACCATTCAATTATGGTATGAAAAATGTTCAACGTTATAATCATGCAGACAGTAGGTCATACGTACGCATAAGTAACGTTTCCATTTTTCATTGATCATTATAGAAATAAGTTAATTTTTATTTTTCATTCTAGAATTATCATAATATTATTAACATAATAATAATCATTTAAATATACTTATATATATATCATAAATATTTTGTGTTTAATAAAAACAATTTTCATCGCATTGTGGAGGTGATAGTTCACACGTACATATGAATGAACTTATAATTTTTATGTGAATTAAAGGTAGGAACATAATTAAAATATTATTATTTTAAACTAATAAATATCTCCTAAATATCATATATATAAATTTCTTCCATCCTTATAATCATTATTGTTTTATAGTAATGAAAAATGATCTATATCATTTTGTGAGGCGGTAGTCCACCATACACATGTACGAAATGTTCATTTCCCATATGATGAAATTAGAGATAGATTTAGTTTATAAATTAACATAATAAAATATCATTATTTTTAGGATACTAGATTTATTATTTAATCTTATAAGAATATGATATAAAATAAGTGGAAGAATAAATAAAACAAAACCACTTAAAAAACGATACATCTTCTTCAGTTGATTGTCTTTGAAGAACACATTAACACCTCTTAAGAAGGGTTTTATTCCTAAAATAAGGTATAAAGAACATGGGAAGGTATTTTAGGAGGTGTTTTTTTTCAGATATTGGATGATCCTAAATTCTTTGAAAATGTGTTTATTATAGAATAGTGGATACCTTTTTATTGGAGACGAGAGAGTCACCCTTAGAAACAATAAAAATATTAAATTAATATAAATTCAATTTCGTGATTAAATGGTCTCAAAATAATTTATTCATAATATAAGATGATTTTGGGTAGAATCCCCAACATCCAATTATAATTAAAAAAGTTGTTATTATTTTTAATCCTTATCTTTTTGGATTAACCCTTATTTTACCATTTTTTATGTTACCTTGATATTATGTTATTTATAATTTGTTGGTTAATGTAATTTCCATAACATAATGAATGACATACAGAAGTGCCATTTATCACATATTTGGAATTATACTAACAATTATTTCAAATATTATATTTTTAGGAATTTAATATCATTTAATAAAATATTTTAATTTTTAAAGTACCAATAGTGTTAATTTTGACAATATTCATTACTTGACTTTTAAAAATATCATAATGCGAAGGTAATCTTGAAACAAATACTTTAAATAATATAAAACATGTCAATTTTTTCCAAAACATTTATATATATCATAAATTATGTTAAAAAAGTATTTTTTTTAATATATATAATATCATTTATTTTATTCTTTCATTAATTTAGAAATTACTACATCATCTTGGTGTCACCATTTAATTTAATTATTTATTTATTAAAAATTACAAATAAATTAACATTAAGTAGGTAATAATTTTAAATTTATAATTAATATTTATATTAGAAGATATCACTTTTAAAACCCTATATTAAATTTTTTTAGTTATGTGAGACATGATTATGATATCTTGGTCATTATTTGAAATAAAATGTTTATAAGTGTCCTAATCACTTCTTTGTGTCTCTAAGTGGTCCTAAATTGAATTCAAGGATTATCATAGTTCTGATACACTCATCCAATAACATTAGGACATGTTTTAGGATAGTTTTATAGTATTATAATATTATTTTTACCATTAATTGCCCTATTTACCCTTAAACATGGTAATTAAAATTATTACTAAGATTACTATTCATGATGTCCATAAAATAAAAAATTACCTATTTATAGAATTTGGAACTTATAACTCAAAATATAGGTTCCATTAATTCAAATTCAAAACACATAAGTTACAGTAATTAAATTAAAATTATTCTTTGTTGTTAAAATGAGAAAACAATTTTTTTCTGTAAAAATCATCAATAGATTGAAATGTGTTTATATCTAATTTTAAGGTTAAATTACTTCCAATAACAAAAATTGGATTACATTATAAAAAAGTTATTTAATTATACATTAAAATAAATTAAAATTATAATCTAAATACCGAATTAAATTAGGTGAAAAGCTAGTTTTTAATTAAAATGCATTATTTTTTCACTATTCTTAAAAATGAATTTTATTAAAAAAATTCCAAACATTCAACCAAAATGAATTTTTATAAACCTATTCTAACGAAAATTATTATTTTTTCAAATATAACATATAATAGTGAGAAAAAATATTTTTAAAAAGGGTTCACTATCAAATGGCGGTAAAACTACCTTTTAAAAATATTAGAGTATTTTAAGCATTAAATTGGATTTATTATCATTTTAAGCCTCTAAAATTTTATAAAAATGTAAAAAATTTTAATAAACATGTGTGAACATATTATAGTTAATTTTGTTCATTATTTCTAATACAATGGCTAGGTGATAACAATAATTTAATATAATAATAATATTTATAATGTATTAGTTTTACGTATATTTTAATCTTGTGTGAAGCATAAGATTTCGGAGAAAACCATTGTTCTGTGTCAAGTATGCTATCGAATATAGTTTCCATTTAAGGAAAATTATTATCTAATTCATAAATATTATTAATTATGAAAAATTATTATTCTATAAATATTTGGGATGTTGAAGTCATAGTCTAGTAGAAACTCTATCCATCACCAATATATCTAGTCAAGATCATTCCATGTGAAGATTTATCTAAGACAATTTTTGGTTAGAATGAATAAAAACCCACTCATCAATAAGGTTGTATCCAAATGTCTTAATTTAGAACACCACAACATTGATCTCTATGTCATGGGTTTCATAGCTTTTCTCATGGGTTCGTAACTTCTTAGAGACATAGGATATCACCATCAACTTCTACATCAATACACACATGTTCCCAAATACAAATTCATCGCGTAAAACTATATACTCAACTTTGTCCTCTGATATCCATTAGATAGGCTCATTTTTAACCTCTTCCACAACTCCATAGAGGCATTCTTGGACATATCTGGCCTAATGGAATGGTTAATCTTTTTTCATAAATCTATTCAAGGGAGTTATAATACTGGAGAAATATTGCTTGAATCTCCAGTAATATCCAGTTAAACCTAGGATTATTTACTCTTCTGGCATGATTTTGGGAGGCTCCTAATTAAGCACTACTTTTATCTTCTCTCGGTCCATTGTTACTCCCTCCATTGGTATATCATGTCCAAATAAGTATGCCCCACTAATAAATAACAAAAAAATTATGAGCTTTCCATATGTTTGATGATATTGAAGTGCACCCATGATAATCCTTAAATTATCATAATTATCATACTCCAATTCTGAGTATATGAAAATTTAATTGAAAAATACAACCATAAACTAGTCTTGGAAAGGTAGTAATATCTGGTTTATGATCCCTATAAACACTAATGGGGTGTTAATCACACTAAAGGGAATAAATAGGTACTCATAAAGACCATAGCAGAATCATAATTCAATCTTCAATATATCCTTATCATGTACCCACGATGACATCCAAAATTAAGGTCAATTTTTTAAAACCAATTTTCCCCTTTCATATAATCAAAGAGTTCATCAATACATAGTAGTGGAAACTTATTTATTATGTTCACCAAGTCTGTGTGAAGATAATCCACACACAACATCAAGCACTAATCCTTCTTCTTAGTGAATATTACCAAATCTACATCATGGGACACGATGAGTATGAAAAATCATTTCTTATGAAGGTCCTCTAACTAAACTCTCATCTCTCGATTTTAATAGGAACCATCTGATACTCTATTAAAGATATCAGAGTTATCTCTAGATGCAATTCAATACATAAATCCTCCTCTAAGAGAGGAATTAAACCAGGTATATCCTTGGGGAAGACATCCAAGTACTCCACTATTACTGCAGGTGAAAAAACATTCATTGAGTTTATTTTACCAAGATTTAAGACAACCCACTAATGGAAAATTAGATATAAATTTTTTCAAATGATCCCAAACAAGTCTCATGAGAATTATTTATTTCATATGAAGGAAAATATAGACACATAATTCTGATTCCACAAAATACTTCATCTCATATAATAAATATTAGAATGGATGGAAGATATCCATTCTATACCATGAATAAAATCATACAGTCTCATCAATGTTATAAAATGGTACCATCAGAAATTCACTCTTCCAAAAACCAAGTCACACTACAAATAGAATAGTTTTATCACATAATCCCTTCTATTAGGGGTCTCTAGAAAAACATTTTGGCATATAGTCTTTTCTGAAATATATAATTCTCAAAAAATGTATATGGAATAAATGAATGGCTTAGTTATATATAAATAAAAACATATTCTAATGTAGAGAAAACTAAATTCATAACTTGTATCATGTTGATATCAACTGGTTCATAAGTCTCTAATGCTTACAACTAATTGCACCCATAGCCACTAATTTCCTGATCCTCTCATAGACCACCTAGAATTAGTGGTGGTGGTATCAGATCACAACACAAATCATTTCCTATGGCACTCTCAACTCCTCTTCTATGTCCACATCTATACTAATCTCTCTAATTTAACCTTATTTATGACTCAGTAGACCATCCATTGTCAAAATATCTACTACTAAACCATGGGATAGATATTCCCATGTGATATAACCCTAACCTTTACAGTTTAAGCGTCTTATGTCCCATTGTGGACATGATCCTATACAATATCTCTATGTTATTTATCCATGTATCTAATTCTAAGTATGTAATCACCTATTGCTTTGTGATCCAATAGCCTATCGTCTACTAGATACTATTGAATACTCAGTTACATGATGCCTAATGACCTACCCTACTACTAGATGACCTTGAGAAAAAAAATCTCAACATACATGGATCTCTCTAGAACCTCAACATAAGAAGAAATTTATAGGGTTAATACTCCATCATGGATATTTGAGTGAACACACACTTGAACATCTATCTTTTATGTAACCATCATAAACCATGTCAAGATAGTATCACATGAGATAAGTAAACCTTAAATAATACCTAGAAGATGAAATGTTTCCATGATGTAGCTAAATATTATCCATAATGTGAACTAATCATAGAGTCTCTAAGAAATACTCCTCCCTAAAGAGAAACTCATACTTTGTTGAAGTAAGAGTCATATCACCCAATATCTATGTCACAAAAATCCACCATTATTCTACTAATCCATAAAGAATAATTTATTCTAGAATCAATTTTTTGAAGGGGTCTTTATAGGGTAGATTACTTAAACCATCACCTTTAGCCAGACCTCATCATCCTTTAGGTCTGGCTCACCCCAAAACCAAGGTAGCTTATATCTCTAATACTTTTGATGCATAATCAACCTATACATATCATCATCCTATACTTATAGAATCTAATAATACAAAGAAATAGATGAAAAGTTTCTTTCACCACTTTCTGTAGGTATGCTCTCTAATCGGTGAGTATTAGTACTACACCATTCCCACTAAAAAGAAACACATCCTGAATAGGACCCTAGACTAGTGCCTTATCTATATACTAACTATCATCATGACCCCATTGTATAATCATGATTTATGTTCCAATTGCATGTATTTAATGATAGTCATGATATACCAAATTCAAAAGAGAATGTATAGGGAACTGACTCAAGAAGTACATGTAAACCACAACTCATTATAATATGATGCATGTACCAATGTTTTCATTATAACCATTTTATCCATGTACCAAGTCAATAAGAATGTTATCAGAGTATTAATGAATGGATATTTTGGTCATCACACCATCGCTGGAGTCCTTGTCCTATGATCTAAACTTGAGAAACTTAAATACTATATCCATAAATCCAAAACAATTAACTATTACTATGATAAAACCAAACTATATTCAAGGAAAACCTAGACTTTAGAACTAATTTGACATGACCTAACCCACTGGGACCTATTTTACTAGTGGGGAGATGAGTGTGTCACCCCAATTCCACCATTAATAGTCCATAAGGCTAGTGACTATCACTTAGTAGGCATATTTTACATATGGTTGGCCTTATCCAAATTCACAAGAACACACACACATATTCAAGCACATATAAGTGAAAAAATGAGGATGATAAATCTGCGCAAAAAACTATAATATCCCATAATAGAAAATGAGAGAATATAATAAAAGCAACGAGGTAAAAATGCATGCCCAATAATATAAAGGTAGGTCCAACATGAAAACAATTTATAAATAGTCTTATCACACCCCTACTAATCTAAAGAAAAAAATTATTATTACCACAACTGACAAACACTACTAATGATCACCTAAATGTGGTCCAAAAATATATCTATCAGATAGTATGTTTCTTGTATAAGTCACTAAAATTATAGGAAGATCCCAGGAAAGGGGATGTATATACATACCCAGTAGCACACACTGAAATAACTACCATCTAAACCACAAAAATATTTTCTTTCTTAAGCTATAAACAAAAAATGTAAAGAATAAAATACCTCAAATATGCTCATAAAAGGTGCCCAATACTCAGAGTATGGTCTCAATCTTAATATTCATCCCAATAATTCTAAATGTATTCCGTGATCACTATATAATTTTATCCTTAAGCCCCCATAACATATCTAGTCGTGTGATAGAGGATCACATTACCATAGTAGTGTAAGGGGGTGTTGAACCTAGTGGTGGATCCCACACACCATCTAAGCTCATTATATAGGGGATACTAGCCCTAATAATATATAATATCATATGTTATAGTAGTAGGGGTAATAATTAACATATCTAATCCATAGGTATAAGATGTCACATCCCAACCTTGTGGGGGGGAATATCTTACCCTGCATAGGGATTGTAAGAGGATATTATTCCTTGAATATCTTATCAGGGTGGGTTTCCAATCACTAAGAGTGTCCAAAATTTATACTTGATCTCTGAGATACCAATGTAAATGAGCATACTCCCATCCCCTTGATTCACATCATCACCATAACTCTACATAGAATGGGCCACTCATGAATCCTAATTTGAGTAAAGGTTGAATACACGGTGTGTCAAAAGAGTAAATTGGGTGATACCCTATATTGGAAACCTATAGATGAACTAACACTCAACATGGAATTTGAAAAACTTACTAAATGGTGTGTAGTGTTCACTCCATGGTTGTGGGTCTAAGTTTGTAACTCGTCATGTTCCACCCTTCCTATGTTAGGGTCTATCACGTGCTACATATAGTGTATCCTCATCCTACATGATTGTGTAGGCCACTTGAGCTTTTATTGGTGTGTACTCTCTATAAATGATGAGAAAATAGTCAAGGGTCCCATGGAGTGTGGGTCCGACAACAAAGTCATTTCATATTTTTCTTAGAACTAAAACTTGGTGAAACATCAATGGGATACATAATGTATGTTTCTCTAAACTATATATAATGTGTTAGAGAATTTTCTAAAAAATAATATTCTTATTAAGACGTTAACTATCCCTCTTATTATACTAAAATATCTACTATATATCCCAAACCTCTACTAACTAATGATCAATTTCATTTCATACACCATATTTTGGTCAACCTTCATCATACTATTAGATCGTTATTATCTCTTATGCCATCCTTGTGTTTTGGATTGAAATATGTCGGTTTCTGATATCATATTCACTTCATAAATCCTCACCAATCTTCATAATTCAAATAATGATTATCACCACTAATAATCAAACAATGCAATATGAATTTGAATATTGTCCATGATTTGGACTTGATTCGTAGACAAATTATTGACCTATTGAAGTCCAATGATGAATATAAATAATGATGGGGAAAACCCAACAAAAAATGATAATGATCTATGATGGTATTATGTTCACCAACCATTGATCATAATATATAAATAAATTGATAAATGTGGTATGATAATCTTTCCAAGAATAATAATTATCAACTCCATAAATCCAAAATAAAAATCATAAATTAACTAGGATTGTGGATGGTTAATTTTGGATTATATTGTATGGAACTAATATATAATCATAATGATATCAAAATTGGGAATAACTCTGAAAAATAACCTTCCAAAATGATGGATTGATCACTAATAAAGAAAATATACATTCCAATGTCGATGAAAAGTTATATTGATTTCAGTTGATGGTCTATGAAACTAACACATTCCTTAATCAATGATTCTCCCTCAAATAATTCTCTCTCCCTCCCTCTTAATTATCAGGGTTATGTGGCTAACCCTAGATACTTGTTATAGTGGGTATTATTAAAAAAAATTAAGCATTTAAATTTATAATAAAATTAATTTTTTATTTTAATTAATTTAATTCCTCTATTATCCAACCAGGAATGTGCATTTACTTAATGTCACATGATAATGAACATTATGGCCTTCCTATGGTAAAATCCATTTATGGATTTAATTGTGGTCTCAGTTTTCCCATCTGAAACTATATTCAATGAGTAAATAATTTTTTTTGTATTATGCACATGCGTTAGTAATTATATTTAATATTTATAATATATCATCATTGGGGATAAACAATGTCCAAATTTTCAGGCCAACTCAACAATTAGGACCAATATTAATATTTTTAATACTCAAATTATGTAGTCATAAAACCCAAATGCATTGTAGTTATTCATTAAATAAATCTAGGGAGAAAGTGAAATATTGTTTCCCTAATGTTAGTGTTGACTACATGGTTCATAATTCAACATTTGATCATCCTATAAGTGAAATATCGATTCTTTTTCCCCCTACATAACCATTTTTTAGTTTTTTGGTATTCTTTCAAAAGATGATATATTTTAAAGATAGTTAAACCTATTATATATTGAATTAGTATATTTTTATTTCACTCATCATATTATTTGGTTAAATGTAGGGTATTTTGAATGTTTACAAGCTTTAAGGACTAATTTGGTAATTTAGTTATGGGAATTTATTTACCATTTAAATTGTTTTTTGAGTAGTTAATCAAATTTATGTTATGTCAATACATTTATGGTTTCATGATTGATGTCACTCAAATTTTTTAAAAAATTTAACTTATACCATTTCGCACTCTATGATTTTTACTGTGCAATCATTTTCCAAATTTAAGGATTATAAATTCACAGGAAAAAAATATGCTTTGGATCGTATTTTGAATTTTTTTCTATTCCATTAAATTTTTTTCTGCATAAGACCCCCACATATAATTCTTCATTCACTAAACATTGAGATTTATCTAAAATTATTCAATTATATTTACTAATTTAAAATTAAAAAAATTTCAACAAATATAAAATTTTGTTATATATTGAATTATATATATATTTGTTTTGGTATAAATATTTCTAGGATTTTCCAAATATTCCATTTATTCAATCCTTATTCAACCTATATATTTCTATTTTTTAATTTGAAAATTGTATCATATATCTAATGCAAATAAATATATACTAAATTATGTATATTTTAATTTTTTTTATATTTATATACCAATTTATATATCAAATATATATATATATATATATTTGTAATCAAACAAGTTGCACAATGAAATCCTTGTAAATTAATAAGGAAAATTTGGGGTGGCTCAATGGGATAGTTGAGTGGCTTGGTCACTCCAATATTATATATTATAACTTATTAAGTGGTACCCCTTATTAGCAATAAAAAATCCCTAATAATGGGTTCCTTTTATCAATTCTAAAAAGATCATTGATAAAAGGAACCCTTTTTCGGCTCTTTTTTTATTACTGAAAAAATGTGTCTTTTATCATTTCTTTTTTAATATTGATAAGAGGAATCATTTTTAGATTATTTTTTAGCACTGAAAAATTTTACTCTCTATAAATACTTATTTATCACTAAAAGGACACCATTTTAATGCACTTTTCTTATCCTTGGTCAATGTCAATGTAATGAAGAAACCTATGGAACCACCAGAACGAGCACCAAAACCGATACTCCAATAGGTCAAAAGGGAATTTTTGATCCCATTGTTCTATAAACTAGTGTCTTGGAATAAAATAACAAACTTTGGGCTTGGATTTTCCCAGTAAAACACGGTAAATAAAACACAAATTTCTACCAAAAATCCAGCATGATGCATCTATAGGTTATACATCTATATCAGAAATAAAATTGAAGATAAAATAAATATATAAAATAAATAGATATAAACAAATATAAATTAATCCCTTTGATAAAACTATAAAATCCATAACCAATCCATCATACCTCTACTCACTATCATGTTCACATAACAAGTTTTGGATCCAAAATTAGCCAAAATCAACATAAATAATAAAATACACCAAAAACCACAACTAAAAAAATTAAATAAATCATTTAAAGGGACACATGAAAAACATTATATAAAAATTAAAGGAAATTCTAACAAAATCAATTAAAAGGCACCATAAGACTAATGTGGCAAAATAAAACATACCAAAAATCTTGTAAGTAAATTAATACTCCAATAAATAACAAGAGTGGAACCAAGACCCTAAAACTAAAAGGATAAAGAAAATTTGAGAATAAAAATTCCCAGTCGTCCACCACCAACCTTGACATAAGAAAAACTTTCAATGAAATTTTTTTATTTAAGAAAGTTTTAATTAAAAAAAAATATGTTTTTTCATAAATTATTAGGAAACAATTAAAAAAACATTTAATAAGTCGTCTTAATTAAAATAAAACAATTGTAATCATCAAAAAAACACACAACATTATGTTAATTTTACATATATTAAATAAAGCATGGTGATTAAATATTTCATAACAAATGTATAAAGTATGCATGAATAAACCATTTTTTCAAAAGACCTATGTAAATTTACAATTTAATCCTAGAACCATAGAAATGGATTAACCAGTTAGATTGGGTCAAGTATTAAGGATCCTCACACTCTCAGTGATCATAAAAACATGGTGCAAACATTACCCTAGATCTATGGGATCAAGTCATAGTATTCCACCCATATAGGTGTCTCCCTTCCTCTACAATGTTTAGTTAGTGTTTTCATCATCAATTCCATTTTTAGGAATATCTATACATTCCTATTATAATTATCCATGACTACCTGAAAATTTATTGGCTCCCATGAGATTCATTCAATATTTAATCAAGGTGATATTTAATCATAAAAATTTAATTTCATCAAACATCACATAAGAATCCCCAAATAAAATCCTTAAAATGCAATAAAATTTATTCAATAATCAATATCAAGAAGGTTTTACCATTATTTATTCAATAAAAAACTATTTTCCAAAAGCACATGAGTCGTTATTTTTATGAAAAAAATATCATTTTATAAAAATAAACATGTAAGATTCTCTTAGCAAACCTTTTTGAGATTCACCTAGAAAACCTCATTCATAAAAATTATATTTTCATAATAATATATAAAATATACAAAAAAATCTCATGGTTAAATTTCAAAAAATCTCTAATGGATTGAATCCTTATTCCTTAATTTATCCCTTAAACCAAATATGGTCTATATGTTTATGAATCAAAAAATTATTTAAAACAAATCCCAAAACATTTTAACAATACTTAGAATTTAATGTATCACTTGAAAATTATATAAAAATATTTAATAAAATACTTTTTGAGCCCGAAACATTATTTTAAATCCCAAATACCATTTTAATGGCACAATTGTGCAATTTTACAAGTGTGTAAGTTGAAATTACAATCAACCCATTATTTAATGATAGGAAAACACATTACTATCCATGAAAAAAATGTTGAAATTCAATTTCATCAAAATAAATTCAATGAGTATAATTAGTATTATTATAAAGTAATTAATATAACAATATAATAATAATAATAATAATAATAAATTTAGAAATTTAAGATTTGGTCATGGGGGAAACCTACAAGGAATAAATGATCGGTGGTCTATAATTCATCACCTCTAAATAAAGAACACCCAAAAAAATAAAGGAGACACTTGTATAAAGTCTAAAATAATGAATTGAAATCTATTTCAATAACAAACCCTATATAACCATTAACAAAATCCAAACGGAAAGGGGGAAAGAATAAAATTTGAATATAGAGGAGGGAATAAGAGAATCTACCTCGGATATTTGTCCCTAAACCATTATGGCCACGCCATGAATTTCCAATAATAAAGAATATAATAGGGAGGCTCATGGGTAAAATGAAGTGGGCTCAGCCATGGGTTCAAATGATGAACGAGGAAAAGAGGTTGAGACTAATCGTAAAGGTTTATTCGATGGGATTTTTCGTGTCATGTAAAAAGGGATATGGAACGTCGAAATCAGAGGAGAGGTAATAGGGGAGGAAACCTCATTTAAGGGGCTCTTGGGGCTGGTGTGTGTCGTATAGAATAAGATGGTTGGGGGAGGGAGTCATGATTTGTTGTTATCTATCTCTAACAGTTATTATTAAATAACATTAATTATAAAACTATTATAATAAATATCATTTAATACAATAAGAATAGTTATTATTAACATTTCTTTTTAACCTAGAATATAAAAAAATAAATAAATAAATAATATTTAAAATAAAAAAATCTGTGCTAGGATTTGAAAATTCACCACAACATAATGTTTTATTCCATAAATAATCATTGATAGAACAAGGTGATAAATGGATTCGATGAGACTCATCAAATTAAAACAGGGATTAAATTTAAATCAAAAGAATAGCATGAAATGAATTGATCTGAATAAACCAAAAAATTAATTTCAGCTCTTAAAGAACCTCTAAGTCTATGATAAACAATCAAAAACCCTACCACAAATGTGGGATCTTGAGAAGGTTCAAACTAGGAAACCAAGTAAAACAAATTATGATTAGATATGGCTGAATACTCATCATATTAAAATTCAACTACAACATTAATTCATCTTAAAATGAATAATATCTTACAATAAACTGATAATTAAAGAAACTCAACAAATAAAAAGAGTGTCAAAAGTCATATCACTATATAGGTTTCCACATTATCCAAATAAATATTCCTCAATTACCCTATTTGTGATTAACACTATCATTAATCACCTAAATAAACCTCAAAATCACCATGATCTAGAAATCCTATAAATCACACTACAATAAGATTCTTGGAAGGGTTACCATATCAAAAAAACAACAATTATAGATCAAGTACGTTAATGATGGAAAAAAATTATGAATTCATCAAATGGGACAATGCCTCAATAAGAACCACATAGTATAGCCTTAGGTTAGGTGAGAGAGACCTGATATCACACTTTTATAATACCAATTCCTAGTATATCCCAAAAAAACATATCAACCAAAACCATATCATAGTAACCCCAACACCTACAGAAGAATTCATGTGTACCAACTTTCAAAATCACTTTCCCAGAAAACATTCACATAACACCAAATGAAAAACATGACTAGTTATTAGGAAATGTGTATCCATAGTAATCACCACTCATCTAAGAGATACCAAAGGAATTAAAAGAACTACCCCCATCGATATCTCCTTAAAATCCACAAATGCTCCAAATCTTAACAAACATAAATCCTAATATATTTACACCCAAATAATCACCACTCCCAACAGAAAAAAAATTAACAACGAAAAATTATACCTCAAATAAAGGACACCTAAAAAATTTCAAACATATCTAGGATTGATTGATTAATAACCCCATAATAAACAATACCTCAAGTAACAAGACGTGATAGAGAGAAAATCAAATGTGAATCACCTCAAATATTTTAACTATTCTAAATTTATAAATCAATATCCTAATTATTGTCCAAATCAATTAATTAAGCTTCTAAATGAACCATGACATGTCCAAAGAATGACTCACACTAGGTATCACTCCGAGGAGTATAATTCCATAATTTAATTTTTATTTTTTCATGTAATACTTGATATAACAATGTATATAATCTAAAACTACTCAAAATTTCCATGTATAAACCAAATAGACCGAATAAAAACCATATGACAATCTAATACACACAATCACTTCAAAAAAATGCATTACATAAAATCCCCCTTTACAACCTACTACACCAATTAAAAAATAAACATACTTATTGGTAGAAGGTACAATTTAATAAAATATTATCCTTCTTTAAAAACAATCCACCACATTTTAGAAACTAATCACATTTAATTAGTCACATATAAAATTCATTTTCATTTTTAAAACTTCCCTGAATCTAATTTAAAATGAATATGCTTTCCAAATTCTATAATGGAATCAACCAATTTTGAAAAAAATTATAAAAAAACATTCTTTTAACAAAAAATACATAAGGACACATTCTAATACAAAATGATTTTTCATAAAACAAATTTCATAACATTCATAATATTAATTTCCAAGATGACCACATAATCCAACATAACTCCAAACAAAGGAATTCCATAAACAAAATCACAAATGATGGAATGTCACAAAATCAACTAAAATTTATTCCTATCTCATAAAAAATTTATAAGAATAAATTAGCAATTTATAGGTTCCTTTATAATATCTATCACTCATTCTTTAAACACTAGACCCACTATTAAAAAATTTACAAAATTATATATTTAAACCAACTACTTTAAAAATGATTTTCAGGAGACCAAAAATTTTAAATAGCTTAGAGCACAACTTGAGAATAATCTTAAAATAAAAATTGATCATTATTTAAAACATTTAATAGGGTATAGAACCCAGTTTCTCTTAAATTTATTTGTATCAAGTTAACACGTATAAAATAATTTCTAAAAAACATTAAAATTGAATAAAAACTATAAAAAATATTTCTATCAAAAAATGTCCACTTTTAAATTATTAAAACATTACAACATCACTTTTAAATGAAATCATGTGTTTCAAAACACCAAATCCATTTGGGTTCATTCTAATGGAAAACCTCAATATTCATTTCAAAACACAGTTTACCAATTAAAACCAAGTTTACTTATTAAAATTTAAAATCTTTAAATAAATAAACCCATAAACTCTAAAACCATAATCATTTCTATATTTAAAATCAGCCCTTTTATTATGTAAAAAACCAAAACAAAAATAAATAGCATAAAACAACACAAATGTAAAATGAAGGACAAGAGATTGTACATGAATTTCCTTCATAGTTTAGTTGACCATGTTCCAATCATCAAACTTCCAATAAAATCTATACCTAACCAAACACTTAAGCATGAAATGTTTTTCTACGTCATGTGATCTCTTAATGTGATACTGATTCAACTAAATTTTCTTCCCCAAAATGACTCATAAGACACTCACATAGATCAACACAACACAAATTAAAATTTAAATCCATCAAAATAATTCAATAAAGGGAAAAAATTCATAACTCAAAACCATAATTTCCATGGATACATAGGCTTCATAATTGGTGGGGATGATTTGGAAGCAGCACATTACCTACCTCCTAAGTCTGGACAATTATATATCTAATCAACAGGAATCCACAAATAATAATGAAAAACTATTCCCTTTATTGTTGGATTTGAGTGTATTGGAATCATTTATCATGGAAGATCCTGACTCAGTAGCTATTGGATTAAATGGGTATTTTGTGATGTACATGACATGGGAGCCATGACCAATGAATATTTTATAATGAAACCTTGATGGAACATCAGAAATAATAGGATATTTTGAGTTAAATTAAAAAGTAATTTAAATGGATAAGAATAAATAATACCTTTGATTTTTTATCTTCGTTTGATGAATATATTTATCATTTGGAACCCCTTTGTTCTAAAGTCATTGTATTAGTAGGATCCAATTATAAAATCACTCTAGTGGTGATCTACACATAATGCTTTGATCATAATAAAACCTCGATTGATTGTTGGGTGCTAGCATGGTGGATAAATCATCCAATTGTGCACACATTGATTGTTGTGTTGATTCCATTGCGATTTAAGAATCTTATTTTTAATCTAATTCTTGATAATATAGATGATGGAGGATAATCTCCTAGGATTGGGTGAAGAAAATCTAGATCATTCTTTGTTCTGGAGAGAGAGATGTCTATTTTTTGGCACAATGAATCACTAATTCAATAAAATCTAGAATAATAGAAATGATTCCCTATCTATATAGTCACGATATAGGATTTAATATTATTTAATTACTAATATGACTCTAATAATATATTAATCCCATAAATGATCCAATTTTATTTAATAATAATTGTATTATTATTTTCTCAAAGTTTGAAAAATTATAAATATTATTTTACCATCATGAAAATTAATATTTATCATCAGACCACATCTTGGTCCGCTCATCCTATTCAACATTTTTTGAATACAAGACTTAATATTTAATTAAATATTTTTTAATTAAATATGCAAATAATATATATCCATGTAATTAAATAATTACCTTGTGGTTAAATATTTATTTAATTTATGTGATTAATAAATCCTGTGAAAAATTATTTCACAAACATTAGAATTATATTTTTATAATAATTATATTCAAATATAATCTAAGTGAGATAAATGAAAACACCCTCTAGTATTATTTCTCATTTTCATTAGGAAATATTTCTTAAAGTAAAATATTACTATATATCAATAGTTCAAGTTGTTGGGACCAAGTTGGATGGATAAGGAAGAAAGAAGAGTTTGATGTAACAGAGTGTTGTCTTTTGTTGTCAAAGAAGATAAATCAATTCACTTTTTTAAGGACTTGAAAATCAGAGAATGATTTGTTGATTTGTATTTCAAAAATATTTTTATGTTATGATAAATTGTTATGCATGCCTTATGATGTAAATAGTGAGTAAAGGTGATTCTAGTCATATGCAGTTTTGATTGGAAAGAATGATGTTTGCTGAACATAGTGAAGTTGTAGTAATTCCTGTTGAAAATATGATGATGCTAAGGTGTTTGATCCGAGACTATATGTCATGATGGATATGTTTTGTGATGAAATTAGTTTTTAGTTGAATACTCTATATAATAATGAAGCAGCATTGGTGTTCTTGCAAAAACAAATTTTAAAGTGGTGTCATTTCAAAGTGTTTGCAAAATTGTTGGGGCTGAAATTTGGGATATGTGGATACGTGAATTTGGAAAAGGATGATGCATGAAAGATATAATATGTATTGGTATCTTGTGATAAGGTGGTGTTCCTTGACCCAAACATCAAAATCTGGCAAAGGATAGGTTTTCGCAAAAGATTGGTTTTTGCGCACAAGGCCTGATTCGAGTTCAAAACATCAAAAAATGGAAAAGTAATGAGGTGCACGAAATATTCAAGATGTGTGTAAAAGATGAAGTTGTCCCAAAATAGAATTATTTTCCAAATGTGACATCAAATTGGTTTTTGTGCGACACATCAAGATCTTGCACAACAAATTGGGGATTTTGCGTGGAGGGGTTGATGAGGTTTATAAATAAGAGGTGACCCTCTCACATTTTCAATGCTTGACACTTAGATAAATCCTAAGATCTGATATGAGAATGAATTTTAAGTAAAGGAGAATGCAAAAAATAAAAATATTTTCATGCAAGAATAGTATTGCATGAAATATTGATGTTACGCGCAAGAGGTGTATCATGACAAAATTCAAAACTTCTGCGTGAGGCATTAAAGTTGCGCACAAGACACTGAAAAGGGTGCATGAACGATTTGGGTTATTCCCATATATTTATTTGTGCATAAGATAGTTCTTACTAGCTTATGGATAAGAAAGTGATGATTTCTACTTCAAATAATACACCTTTTCAATTGTAAAGAATCATTGAAATACTATATTTCCCTATTTGTACAAAGAGGGTGCACACACACTTGTGGATTGTTTTCCAAGTGCTACATGAGTGTAAGGGTATATCCTAATTTTTTTATTCCACATAAAAAGATTTATTTCTATTGTATTGTGTGGTAGAAGATTATTTTCATACCATACCAAGGACATATCTACTCTAGTTGAATATTGAACCTTATAAATCTTCTGTTCCTGTGGTTGTGTCTGATTTGTATGGAAAGAACTCTTTAATAGGGAGAGAGGTTATTTCTAAAAGGTGAAACATAAAATTAAATGATATCACTTATTCAGCCTCTCCCCCTCTTTGTGATGCTTGTATCCTAACTGGGTAACTTCAATTGGTATCAGAGGGACATGTTCCCTTCGTTGCTTCATTGATGAGGTTTTGTAGAGAAGTATTGATGGATAATCTGAACTATGTGAACAGTAAGGGGATTTTGATATTTTATGAGAATAATTATCATATCTGGAAAGCTATAATGATGTTGGTTCTAATTTCTATTGGATATGAATTTATTGAAACTAAAATATATGGATTTCCTTCTATTGATGACAGGGTTCCTCTTACTTCTTCATATAAGAATAATATTGAGAATGATGCATGATCTAAAAAGGAATTACTCTTATCTCTTTCTGAGAGGTAATTTTTAAGAGTGAAAGGTGTTCCTATAGCCAATGTGATCTAGGAGAAACTAAAAAACATTTATAAAGGATATAAAAAAGTGAATAAGGAAAAACATAAAATCTAGAGGTTGATGTATGAATACATAAAGATGGTTGAGAATGAATCGGTTGGTGACTTCTTTACCAGGATAAATGACATAGTCACTACAATCAGTTGTCTTAGTGAAAAGTTGTATGATTCTATAGTTGTTTAAAAGATCTTGATAATTTTTCTCAACATATTTGTATCTAATGTTTCATAAATAGAAAATAAAGATCCTAAAACATTATCACTGGATGATTTTCAATGCACTCTCATCACTTTTGAAATGGGAAGGGAGAAGACTATGAAGAGAAAATGAAAATATGATAATGAAATGTCCTTCATGAATGAAAAAAAGAGATTTCAATGAAATTTCTTATTGAAGATGAATCTGGTGAATCTGACTACGAAAGTGAGGTATTTCGATGTTTTTATGAAATATTGTCCTTGTTTTATAAAATTATAAAAATAGGCAAAAGAAAATACAAAGGGAATCTCCCTTTGAAATGTTTTGAATGTGGATTTATCGGACACTTTATGGCTAATTTCCATCAAAAAGTGAAAATGAAGATAGTGATGAAGAAGACAAAAGAACAAGAAGGTCATGGAAGAAACAAGTTGTAAAAGATAAAAATTTTGGAATATGTAATTATACAAATTTATTCAAATCAAAAAGAAGAATTTTTTTGTCAAAAAATGAAGAAGATGATGATAGAGAGACTGAATCTGAAAAATCTATTACTAATAAATCTAAATAGAGTACCATTTTTTACAATAGTGAATAATTATGATTATGAGAGCAGTAGTACTGAAGAAGATGAAACTAAACTTGAACATTATATATAATAAGAGCTAAAAAATGTTGGAGAAATATCAGAAGGATTGAGAAAGAAAATAAGAAATTTACCAATGAAAACTCTTCATCAAATGACCAAGAATGTTTTTCTAACATGAAGGAAAATTTTGACAAGAATATTGATTATTTGAAAAAACAATTTGAGGGTGAAAAAAATCGTAATAATCATCGAGAAGTAAATATGAAGGCAAAATAAATGAGTTGGAACTTGTCCAACATAATCTGTCAAAAGCTGAGGAAACAAACACAAGGTTCAAAAACTCTGTTACAGAAGTTAGTTAATGTTATAATAATAATGACCCTAAAAAGTATCAACAAAATTTTCCTTCTGTGGTTGAAAAGAACAATGGAATGGGTACTGATAAGAGAAATGATGGAAAGACTACATATGTTGTCAAAGTTAGCAATAATAAAAAATTGGAAGCATCTACAAATATTGAGTCCAGAAAGGTGTCTTCCACTTCTAGTTCCTGTAAGACATAACAGAAATCCAAGATGAAGAAGAAAGTTACAATTGAGAATATGAAGGCTGATAGATTCCAGAATTTAGGTAAGAATATTTTTGAGAAGCATGTTCACAACTCCGGTTAGTATGTATGTTTCTGAGAAAATATTCATTCTATGGATATTACTGGTATTATGGTGGATTTGGAAACATGGAAAATATGTGTTGGTTCAACCAACTACATTAATAATATTTCCAAAGTTTTAAAAGGCAACGATTGAAGGATTTCAATCCTTTAAAAAGATAAAATATCTAAATAAATTTGAAAAGATATCTATGAAGGATGGTGTGAAAGTTGATAATAGGTTCTAACCACTGGAAACTTTTTGTGAAAATGTGATTGACGTAGAAATCTTGTTAAGGGATTCCTTATTATGTTACCAGAGCAACAAAAGTTTCTTAAGAATCCTTAGAAGCAAGAGTTTTTAAAAATTAAAAGGGACAAGTCTGTTAAGTTTAAATATAAAGAGTGCATGGCTGTATGGCTAGAACACATTGACTTTTCTAGGAAATTGGAGGAAACACAATAAGAAGTGGATGAAAAGGATTAATTAAAGGATCTTGTTGACTAAAATGAATTGAAAGATACAAAAGGAGTACATATATGGATTATTGATAGTGGGTATTCCACACATATTAAATAATACAAAAATCTGCAGATAAATGTGTAAGACTTCAATGAAGGAATGGTGACATTTGGTAATGATGAATCTTTGAGGATTAAAGTTGTTGGATCTGCCATCATTGGAAATAAAAGGATGAAATCCAAAAAAAAACTATATGTTTATGGGCTGAAACATAACCTTCTATGTGTTTCATATCTTTGTGATGCGGGAAGCAAAGTTATATTCCAAAAAGATAGATTTGTTGTGAAAAGTGAAAATGACAGAAATATAGCTACAAGAGGCCAACATACAATAAGTAATTTTTTCAATGTTGGTAAAGTGAAGAACTCTTGTTACATGGGTGTGGTGGATGAAAATTGGTGATGACATAAATGGTTGGGACATTTGTGTCATAGAAATATATTCAAGTTATCAAAGTGAGATAATGTCTGAGATATACCTCATTTATCAAGAAGAAGTAATTGGGGTTTCACTATTTTTGAGAAAGGGATGATTACAAACTTTATACATAATATAGTTGAAATTCACTCAAAAATACCCTTGGAAATCATAAACTCTAATATATGTGGACCAATGAGATGGAAATATACAAATGGAGATAAGTATTTTGTTGGGCAAAAATACATCAAGGTAACATTGCAGTATTATTGGGTTGATTGTGTTTGTTGACAAACCAGGTTTCCATGTTGAATATTCAAGTTCTAGGGATATTTTTTACAATCAATGTTGACAAAGAACCATGACAAATGAATGGATGATCTGGAGGCGGTACAAAAGAGAAGTACAAGGTGGCGCTGTTTCCTAGTGTTTTCCAAATTCTTGGGGTCCAAAATTTGGAGGTTGGTGAGCATCGCAAAAAGTGGATATCGTTGAAATTTAATTTAATATAGAAAAGGCATGAGTTTCTCGAAGATATGATTCATGGATTGAATTTCATGAAGACAAGAAGAATTTTTATGGTGTTCTTCGCAATTATTTCAAGAACAGTGAATGACAGGGGTTGAATCGCATCACGGCAGTGAAGGGCTTTGCAAGGGAACATCGTGAAGAAGTCGTGGAGGGATTGATGGTGATGGACTGTGATTGTGTCAAGCTCTGTGATCAGAAAATTTTCATCGTACTTCGCGATATTAAGAGAATTTCGGTAGAAACTTTGGAGCTTCATGATTTGGTATGGTGTGGCGTTGACTTCACATGGACGGATCAATGGTTGGTGGAATCACCTATAAATAGTGGTCGACCCCTTAGAGCGAAGTAGAGAGATTCTTGGAATAAAATATTTTTGCTCTCGGTTCTCTACGGTGATTGGCGAAGGTAGTGTTGTTCATTAAAGAGAGGTTCTTCAAGGTGGCTAATCTAGCTTTATGAAGGAAGTGCGCTTCGTGAGGCCATGTGCTCTAAGGATTGTTCTTCGCGTAGAGGTAGGAGCTTCATGATGGCCTAAGCTTTGAAAAGGCTTGAGCTTTGTGAAAATTCATAAGCTTTGTAGAGCCTTGTTTGAGCTTCGTGAAATTGGGAGCCTCGATAAGTAGGGTGCTTTGCAAAGGTATTTCCAAAGGAATTTCTAAGTGTTCAGGGGAAAAGGTGTATTCATCAGTGGATGAACATTGAACTTCAATAGAGAATATATCAACAATTAAGGATGCATTTTTTCATGAAAATGAACATACATACAAGTCTATAAACTGGGAGTGGATCTTCTGAAGAAGCAGTGAGCTCACTTTAGTTGAGAGAGCAGTGAGTTCAAAAATTGTGAGTGTTTATAATCTAGGAGGGACAGTGAGTCCACTTCAAACTTGTAAACAACATTGTGCTTATAGTGGAATTGGTAGATCAGTACACTGCCAGTGTATGCTGCTTGGACATATCCCAGTGAGGGTGAACCAAGTAAAAATCAATGTGTCATGTGCATGCTTTATGTTTTATTCTTACTCTGCATCAGGAATGAGAGAGAAGAGGGTTTTGTATAAAAGAAAAATAAGATCACAAGGGGAAGTTGTTTTAATCTGTCATACCCAAATTCACCCCCCCCCCCCTCTCAGCATATCTATCCTAATGGACATAACAATTGGTATCAAAGGGAAAGGTTAATATCAATATTTCTATCTCAAATAGAGATCACTAATCATATAGGGATTCTGATCATTGATGAAAACAATTTCCAACTATGGAATAATCAGATGCAACACTACATTCGATCATTAGGAATGAATGTGTTCATAGCAGCAATGCATGGCATAACAGCTGATATTAATAGTGGTGCATTATAAAAAGCTAAGCGTAGAGAGTTGGATGCTGATGTCAAAGGAATTAATGCCTTAGGGGGATCCCTACCCAATACAATCTATATAAAGGTGATTTCATGAAAAACATCACATGCCATGTGGGAAAAGCTATTGAATATATATGAAGGGGATATAAAGGTCAAAGATGCAAAGCTGCAAGTGTTGTGGTACAAGTATGAAGATCTACGAATGAACCCGAATGAGTCGGTAGATGCATTCTTCAATAGGGTAAATATAGTAGTGGAAGATATGCGAGGTCTTGAAGAAATTATTGAAGACATAAAGATTATGAACCGAATACTGAGGAAACTTCCACTATGGTTGAATCCGAAAGTTTCAGTTTTGGAAGATAAAGACCTAAAAGATATGACATTTGATAACTTACACAACACCCTTGTTGCATTTGAAATTATAGATGATGATAATGATATTGTGGAAAAGGGGAAATCCAAAGAGGTGTCATTCAAGGCCAGGAAGAAGCTCACCGATGAAGATTCCTAGGAAAAATAATAGACAGGTGAGGTAATGTTATTCCTCTCCTCAAACATTCAAATAGGGAAATGAATTTTTAAAGGGAAACTTCCACTTGCTTGTTTTTTCTATGGAAAGGTTGGACATCTTGTGGATTGAAGCCCTAAAAAGTTCCAAGAAGATGATGATGTCGAAAAAGTTGAAATTCCCAAGAAGAAGTCATCCACCTATGGGAATTTCAAGAAATAGTTAAAGAGAAATTTCCTTAAGAAGAAAAATCTCCTTTCAAAAAAATGTGACAGTTCGGATAAGTGTGAGGGTGTGGAGGTTGAAGATATAGCGAACTACAAAGATCGTGGAGAAAATTCTATGGTGGTAGTTTTCGGTAGTTCTCAGGAGAAGAATGAAACCAAATTTAATGATGAAGAAGAATTAGTTGAAGGAAGAATATATATAAACTCTAATTTAGAGGCTGCTTCTGATGAGATAGATGTTTGGAGAGACAAAACAAAGAAAGATAACAAAGTTGTTTGTGACGCCAAACTCTATATGTAGTAGCAGGAAGAAGAGAAGTCTGAGTTAATGGAAGAAATTGAGAAACTCAAGTCATCAACACCATAGGACTTAGAATCAGTTAGTGAGTGTAAAATAAATTTTAAAGAATAGAAAAGGGAGATCAGTAGCTTGAAAAACTCAAGGAAAGATCATTTCAAGCGTATCTAAGAGCTTAAAGAGGAAGATGTCGGTCTGTAGATAAATGTTAAAGACCAGGAAAAACCATTCATTCCCAACACATTCTTGGTAAAGAAGGTCATTATGAAGGTTGAAAAGATGAAAGAGGAGATTAGTAGTTCAGCAGGAAAGAAGAAAGAATTGAGCTCAGACGTTAAGACAGATTTAGGGCTTGACCAAACACAAAATGATGTGAAAATTGAGGTTAGACCATAAGAACCCACTCTGAGATTGAAGGATGAATTGGGCACAAGGATGAATCAAGTTACTCAGAGATCCCAAGGGGGAACTCGTAGTGCAGAAGTCGCTCAAAGGTATGAACCTCATATAATGTGTTATTGTTGTGGAATGATGGTACATTCAAAGTATGTGTGTTCTATTGCTGAGAGATATCAAAGGGCACAAGAACAAATGTGGAATCCAAATATAGAAATGTTTTCAAGAACATATTTGGAAGGACACTATTTTTAGTGTGGAGGATTTGGGCACATGGCAAGGTATTGTACTTCTCCCATATAGAGGATTGTGCCAAATGGAATCAAAATGTTTGCAAGCAACAGATCAATGAATCAATAGGTGAGTTGAAAATGAAAAATAGATTTGTAGATTTGCAAGATGAAGTAGGTCCATCATAATCTGAAAAAGATCAGAAGTCTCAATCCATCTCAAGAGTGAAGGAAAAAATATGGACCAAGAAGAAAAAGGATGAGAAGGTAGTGTTGGTAGAAATTGCCCTTAAAGCATCAGATCGCACTGGTGTGTGGATCCTTGACAGCGGTTGCACATCTCACATGACAGGTAATAAAGATATCGTTATAGGTATAAAATATGACAAATACGGAGTATTCAAGTTTGGAAACGATGAAGGCCTGAAGATAAGTGGCTCAAGGAAGTCCATGTTTGGGGGAAATAAATGAGACGTGCTGATGTCTTAGTAGTAGAAGGCCTTAGTCATAATTTTCAAAGCGTCAGTCAACTTTGTGACTCAGGAAATTATATAAGGTTCACTAAGATTGTGTGTATCATCAAAGGAAGATATGGGACAATGGTTCTACATGGAAAAGGGACAAAGGTAAATCTCTACAAGGTAAGTGGAGAACAAGATATGTTTTTCTTATCAAGAGAAGAAGAAAACAAGTTGTGGAATAATAAACTTGGTCATTTATTCCAACCATATTTGGAAGATACGTTAATGTTTGATGTAGAAAGATACCTCCCTAAGCTATCACGTGATCATACTCACATGTTTGATGTGTTCCAATAAGGGAAGCTCATCAGAAAGATGTATAAGGAAAAATAAAAGAAGTCAACAAGAGTGCTCGAATTGGTGCATGCTGATTTTTTAGGCCTATCACATCGAGAGAAATTGATGGAAATAGGTACTATGTTATTTTAATTGATGAATATAGCATAATGGAATGGTTATTTGTTATTTCACATAATTTTGATGTGTTCAACTGCTTAAAATAGTACCAAAGGGAGTGTGAAAGGATGCCTGGACTCAAAATTCTGAAGTTTCGTTCTGACAATGGTATAGAATTCACAAATAGTCAGGTGGAAGACTATCTTGAGAAACATGGGATAAGGCATCATGTTTCCTCAGTAAGAACTCCCCAAATGAAGGGAGTGGTTGAAAGTAAAAATATAATCACCAACAACATGGCTAGAACAATGCTTAATGAAAACGACCTACCAGGGAAATATTGGAAGGAAGCAGTTTTGACATCGGTCTACATGTATAACAGGGCTTTGTTGCATCCGAAGGAAGGAAAGACTCCGTACGAGATGTGGTATGGAATGAAGCCAACAGTGAAATACTTTCAAATATTTGGAATTGTTTTATCCTCAATAAGGAAAAACATAGGAAATATGAATCATGAGGAGAATAGGTGATATTCTTTGGATAATCAGGATAAAGAAAGACATATAAATACTTTAATAAAAGGTTGGGAAAATTAGTTGAGAGCAATGATCTCACTGTAGTGGAGAATGAGGAGATCATTAAACAACACAGTTAACAATTTCTTGATGAGAGTGATGAGTAAGAAAGAAATGCAGGGGAAGAAAAAGTGGATAATCTTTATTCAGAAGAAGATACTGATGATGAGAATGAGAAAGTAAAATATGTATCTGCACAAAAGTCAAGGAGTCGAGATGAGATTGACATGTAGAATATCATTAGTGATCAGTCAGCTCAAGTTTAGACAAGAAGAATGAAGTCACTACAAAAAACATCTTTCCTATCATAGGTTGATCTGAAATGATTTGATGATGCTTCTGAAGAAGAAAACTAGATTCATGCAATGAATGAAGAGATAGATCAGATTGAAAAGATTCGGACATGGGAGATTGTTTTGAGGCCAACAGATAAGAATGTCATTGGGACAAAATGGGTCTATCTCAACAAGATGAATGAATATGGCATTGTTATTCGGAACAAATCATGACTAGTGTTCAATGGTTACTCCCAGATCGAGGGAATAGATGTTGATGAGACATTTTCACATGTTGCAAGGTTGGAGACAATCAGATTATTCCTAGATATTGCAGTGCAATGGATGTTCAAATTGTTCCAGATGGACGTCAAATCTGCATTTTTTTAACGGGGTTCTAGAGGAAGAGGTGTACATTGATCAGACAGATGGTTTTCTCATTCATAAGGATGAGAACAAGTTTTATAGACTGAAGAAGGCGTTGTATGGGTTGAAACAAGCACCAAGAGCATGGTACTCAAGGCTTGATCAGTACTAGAAGAAGCTTGGTTTCCAGCGTGGGGGTGTTGATTACAATCTCTATTTCAACAATAATAGTAATCAAAGGATGATGGTCTTGGTTTCTGTCGACAAAATAATATTTTTAGGATTAGATGAAGCTCAGTGCAGACAGTTTTCCGAATTCATGAAATGTGAATTCGATGTGTCAATGATTGGAGAGCTAACATATTTCCTTGGTCTACAAGTGACACAAGGAAGTAATAGAACATTTATTTCACAATCCAAATATGCCAAGGTGGTTTTGAAAATATTTGTAATGGAAAATTCCAATGATATGAAGACTCTGGTAGCTACCCAGATGAAATAGTCCAATGATGAGGATGGGAAGGCAATTAATATCACAAAATACAGGAAAATCATTCGAATTTTACTATACATGTCTGCAGCAAGGCCTGACATTGTATTCACCACATGCCAATCAACGAGATATCCTATCAATCCCAAGTAAATCTACATGCTTGCAGTGAAAATCATACTTTGGTATATCAAGGGCACAGGAGACTTCGGCTTGGTGTATATTTGAAAATCTCAGTCATAATTATTGGGATATACTGATGCAGATTGGGCGGGTTCAGCGGATGATAGGAACCCAATGTCAGGAGGTGCTTTCTATCTTGGTGGATTGTGTGTTTCTTTTCTAAGAAAGAATCAAGATGTAATTTTATTGAGAACTGCATAAGATGAGTACATTTCTACCACTCAATCTTGCACACAGTTATTGTGGATGAAACAGTATCTTGATGATATGGGCGTTGAAGTGAAGTCTCCGATCAGAATCCAGTGAGATAACTCAAGTGCTATAAATCTCAACAAAAATCCAGTCCATCACTAAATGACAATTCACATTGAGATAAAGTGTCATTTTATCAAAGAGAAGGTTGAGAAAGGAATTGTGAAGTTAGATTATGTTCCTAAAAAGATATAGGTTGCCGACATTCTTACAAAGGACTTACCCAAGGAAGCCTTTGAAAGGCATCGATAGGCTCTGGGAGTTCAGTCAACTCCCCACACTTAAAAGCATGTGGATTTAGAACAACACTCTCTCACCAAGGTATGATGTGTTTTTACCTAATGTTATAATATGTGTTTTTACCCTGTTACAGACTACAATGGAGTGCACTTTGGGTTCATTGAAAAAGGGGAGAAAATATTAAGTAATTGTTCAATGGGGAGACAGTGTGGCTTTTTGGGAAATCATGAATGATATTGGGATATGCTGACTGGTGGAGCAACGAGATAGGGGGAGAGCATTAAGATAGGTGGAGCATTTTCAAATCTGATGATGCTAGAAGTGGTCTATCAATGAATAGATATCAAGACATTTGAAGATCGTGATAAAAGCAGAACTGTGATTTTGGAATGGTGAGAGAAGTTTTCCAGCAATCACAAACTTATATCAGTGTTGTCCTATTGGTATCAGTTTGGAATCGACAATTGGTGTCTGATATGAAGTGATTAATTGATATAATTTTCATAATACTATTTTTTCTCACGCCGAGCATTACTCATGTGGGATTGGAGTACGTGTTAAGTGATTCCTTGAATTCTATCAGAGTCGCAAGAATAGAATGGTGGTAGCAATTGGAAGGAGCTTCAGAGAGGTATCAAAGTGCATAAAATCATTCTAAGAAGAGTTGTCAACAAACCCAAATGGAAAGATTTTTGGGAAAAAATCCCTCATGGTAACATTGTAGTATTTTTGGGTTGATTGTGTTTGTTGACAAATCGTGTATCCACGGTGAATTTTCAAGATCTAGAGATATTGTGACAATAAATGTTGACAAAGAACCATGAAAAAGGAATGGATGACATGGAGGATGTACAAAATAGCAGTACAAGGTGGTGATGTTTCCCAATGTTTCATAAATTTTGGGGGTCCAAAATTTTGAGGTTGGTGAGCATCACAAAAATTGGATATCCTTAAAGAACTTATTTAAATATGGAGAAGGCATTAGTTTCATTAAGATAGTCTTCATGGATTGAATTTTTCAATGTCAAGTAGAATGTTGACGGTGTTCTTCACGATTACGTCATGTTTCGTGAATGACAAAGGATGAAGCGCATCGTGGCGGTGAAGGGATTTGCGACGGAGCTTCATGGTGAAGGCATGAAGGATTTGACGGTGATTCTCCATGATTAAGTCAAGCTCCATGATTGGAAAATTGACGTGGTTCTTCGCAAGATTGAGAGAATTTTGGAAGAAACTTTGGAGCTTCACGATTTGAGATGACATGCCGTTGACTTCACATGAAAGGATCGAGGGTCGGTGGAATCACCTATAAATAATGGTTGACCCCCTTGAGATAGGTAAGGAGTGTTTTTGACGAAAATATATTTCTCTCGATTCGCGAAGGTAGTGTTCTTCAGGAATGAGAGGTGTTTCGCGGTGGCAAATCTAGCTTCACAAAGGAAGTGCACTTTGTGAGGCCGTGTGCTCTAAGGAGTGTGCTTCGCGAAGAGGCAGGAGCTTCGCGACGACTTAAGATTTTCAAAGTCTTGAGCTTTGCGAAATGGCAGGAGCTTCGTAATGTTTTGTTTTAGCTTCATTAAATTGGGATCCTCGTGAAGTAGGGTGCTTTGCGAAGGTATTTCCAAAGTAATTACTCTGTGTTCAGGGTAAAAGTGGTATTCATCAGTGGATGGACATTGAAATTCAATAGAGCATCTATCGAAAATTGAGGATTCATTCTTTCTTGAAAATGAAGAGACCTGCTAGTCTATAAACATAAGTGGATTATTTGAAGAAGCAATGAGCTAACTTCAGTTGAGAGAGCAGTGAGTTCTCAAATTGTGAGTGGTTGTAAAGAAAGAGGGACAGTGAGTCCCCTTCAAACATGTAGAAAGCAGTGTGCTTAGAGTGGAATTGGTACATCCACACACTATCGGTGTATGCTCCTTGGACGTATCCCAGCGAGGTTGAACCAAGTAAAAATTGTTGTGTCATGTGCATTCTTTAAGTTTTATTCTTACTTTGCATCAGGAAGGATTGAGAAGAGGGTTTTGTCTAATAGAAAAAAAGGATCAAAAGGGGAAGTTGTTTTAATATTTAATACCCTGGTTCACCACCCCTCTCAGGGTATCTAGCCTATTGGACCTAACATATTTCATTAATTTCACTAAATAATTTACTCGCATTACTTGTGTTATGTATATGAGACATAAGTCAGTTGCTCTGACAATGTTTAAGAGTTTCAGGAGGAAAGTAGAGAAGTAATGTGAGTATTCAGTAAAAAAATTCAGAACTAATGATGGGGGTGAGTATAATAATGGAATGTTATAATGTTATCTTGAGAAGCATGGAATTTGGTATGAGTTCTGTTCACCATACATGACTCTACAAAATGGGGTTGCTGAAAGAAATAATCGAAGTCCGGAAGAAATGGGGAGAACTATGTTACTTGAACATAGTCTTTCTCATTATTATTGGAGGAAATCCATGACCACTACAATTTATATTCAAAACCAATTTTATTATATTCCAAACTCATTTATGGATCCATAAAAGATGTTCTATGGATGAAATCCATGTTTGAAACACATAAGAGTATTTGGGAATCCATGCATTATAAAGAAGAAAGGTGGAATTTGTGTAAAGTTTGATCAAAGTAGAGATGATGGAATTTTTATTAGCTATACTCCATAAAGAATAAGATATATATGTATCAATAAAGAAACATGAATAATTATTGATTCTTCATATGTAAAAGTTGTTGAAAATGTTGAGAATGAAAAGCAGTCGTATGCTGATGTGGAAGTTGAGCAGGATAGAGAAGATTTTGGTAATGATTCTGATAATGTTGGAGACTGTGTTATTCCAACTCAGGAAGAGGAATCTGACTCAGCAATCTCAAGTGATGAGGATGAATCTTGAATAACTCATCCTAGGATTAGGAAACAATTGGTGGATTAGAACATTATTGGAGATCAACATTAGAGGGTTCAAACAAGAAGAACAAAGAATGCTGTAACACATACTTCTCTTTATTCTATAGATGAAACGAATGATGTAAATGAAGCATTGGAGAATCCAAAATGGGTTCATTATTGGAATGAGGAGCTTTATTAGATAGATATGAATGATACTTTGGAACTTGTACCCAAGCTGGACAACAAGAACATTATTGGGACAAAGTGGGTTTTCCAAAACAAACTAAAAGGATAAGGTAATGTAATAAGAAATAAAGAAAGACAGGTTTTCAAAGGGTATTCACAATTTAAAGGCATTGATTTTGATAAAACCTTTGATTTCGTGGCAATATTAGAAACAATCAGAATCTTTCATTCTATTTCTACATAACAAGGTAACAAAATCCTTCAAATGGATGTAAAATCTACATTATTTATTGTTGACCTTGACAAGGATGTTTACATTGATCAACCATGTGGATTTTTTATTGGTAAGGATGAATGTTATGTGTGAAGGTTGAAGATTGAATTTTATGGGAAAAAATAGGCTCCATGGGAATGGTATTCTAGATTAGATACTTGCTTGAGGAAGATGAATTTTAAGATATGTAGATTTGACAGTGATATTTACATCATGGATTGTCAGGAGTTTTCACTGATCGTAATTGTTTATTTAGATGATATTATCATTTTTGGGAATGATGAAAGATCATGTGATATATTTTCTGAGGAGATGATGAAGTTATTTGAGATTTCCATGGTGGGAGAAATGAAATACATTCTTGGGATACAAATTTCACAGAAGAAGAATCACATTTTTTTTTTCTCAAGAAATGTGTGATAGGGAACATATGAAGAAGCTTGCATGGAAAATTCGAAACTAGTTTCCACACCAATTTCCATGGGAACCATGTTGTCTAAATATGGAGAAGGCAAATAATTTGATCAAAAAGAGTTTCGAAAGCTAATTTGAAGTATGTTATATTTGACTGCCTAAACACCCGATGTCATCTAGGTTGTTACTTTATGTGAGAGATTTTAGAGCGCTCCTAAAGAATCGTATTTGATTACTGGAAAAATATTTATTATATATATCAAAGGAACAAAAATTTTTGGAATTAGGTATGATGGATCAGGAAATATTGATCTATTCAGGTATTCAGATGTTGATTGGGTGTGAAATTTTGATGATCGGAGATCTACATCTGGTGTAGTTTTCTTTCATAGGAAAAGTTGTGTTAGTTTCCCTACAAAGAAACAAAATCCCGAAACACTTAGCATAACTAAAGCTGAGTATGTTTTTGGTTCTCAAGATACAACTCAACTAATTTGGAGGAAGACTCGGTTGGAAGATCTACTTGTTGATGTAAATCTACCCTTGCTCTTAGGTTGTGATAATCAGACTACAATAAATCATACAAGGAATCCAGTATAACAATCTCATTCAAAAAACATTGACATAAAGTACCACATCATCAGAAAGAAGGTGGAGAAGAATGAATTTAGGCTGGAGTACATTTCTACATATGAAAAAGATGCTGATATATTCAAAAAACATTTACCGAAGGAACCAATTGATAATTTTAGGTTCCACATGGGTGTCCAAAATCCTTCTCATCAAGGTGGAGGTACATGTTTCTATCCCCACTCTCATATTAACTTTTTATAGTGTTTTCAAGGAGAATAAGGGTTTTATAAATATATCCTTATGGAAGCATGAATAAAGGGTGAGTTGTGGGTATATTGTGAATCCAGCATGTATGTGTGTGAACTATTCTAACTATTTGTTGCAGTGATTTTAGGAAACAATGTTGTTGTCTTCCATGAAATTTGAAGAAGTAAAGAATGATGAAGTATAATCTCGAAATATGTTTTGAAGAAGGCTGATGAGATATGATCATGAAATTTCGTAGTCACTACTTTTGGATAGCATGGTTTTGGTTGTCAATAATTCTTATTTCTTACAATGAGTAATCTCACATAGGCTTAAAACTATTGATAATTAATCTATTTCTTGAGGTTACAAAATTCAGTGATTTAGGAATCTTAGTTGACAAAAAAATCCCAAGGGTATATTTTTGGGACAAATTTAGATGGAGAAGGATGTAAAAAAAGAGTTTTATATTTCATAGTTTTGTCTTTTGTTGTCAAAAAAGATAAATCAATTCACTTTGTAAAGGTCTTGAAAATCAGACGATGATTTTCTGATTTTTACTTCACAAATATCATATGTTGGAATAGCTTTTGATTCATGCCTTATGAAGTAAAGGAGGATTAAATGTGATTCTAGTAATATGAAACTTTGTTTATGGAAAGAATGATGTTGTTGGAAGATAGTGAAGATGCAGTACTTCCTGTTTAAAACATGATGATGATAAAGGTGTTTTATCAAAGACTACATATCATGATAGATATGGTTTGTGATGAAATTAGCTTTTTGTTGAATATTCTAGATGATAATGAAGCAGTATTGGTGTATTTGCCGAATCAGATTTTAAGGCGGTGTCGTTTCCCAGTGTTTGCCAAATTTTTGGGGCTGAAATTCTAGAGATGGAGAAATGTGATTTTGGAAATGGATGATGTCCGCAAGATCAAATATGTCATATTATTTATCATTCATGTTGGGTTCCATGATCTGAACATCAAAATTTGTAAAAGGATAGGTTTGTGAGAAAGATTTGTTTTTGCACACAAGATTTAAGGTAGTTGGGAATGTTGCATGAAATGAATGATTCAAGGTCAAAAAATCGAAAAATGGAAAAGGATTGAGGTGTGTGAAAGATTCTAGAAGTGAGAAAAAGATTATGTTGGAACAAAAGAGACTTATGATCCCAATGTGACGTCAAATAGGGTTTTGCACGACATGTCAAGATCTTGTGTGATACATTGGGGTTTTTTCATGTAGAGATCGACGGGGTCTCTAAATAAGAGGTGACCCCCCCCCCCTCACATTTTCAAAGCAATACACTTAGAGAAATACTGAGCTCTGAGATGTGAATGAATTTTAACTAAATGGGAGTGTGCAAAAGAAATATTGTTGTGTGCAATATGAGAGTTGCGCCAAAGATTGATGTTGCATGCAAGTGGTGTTTCATGACAAAAGTGAAATCTTGCATGTGAGGCATTAAAGTTGCGCTCAAGTAACCTAAAAGGGTGCATGAAATATTAGGTTTCTTCACATGTATTTGGTTGTGAGTAATATAGTTCTTACCATCTTCTGGTTATGAAAGTGTTGATTTATACATCAAAGAAAACATCTGTTCAATTGTAAAGAAGCACTGAAATACTGTAATTCTATATTCTTTCTAAGAGGGTGCACACACACTTATTAATTGTTTTCCATGAGCTACATGAGTGTAAGGGTATATCCTACTCATTGTATTCCAAATCAATGGATTTCTTTCTAGTGGATTGTGTTGTACTGGATTATTTTCATACCATACCAAGGACGTAGCAACTCTTGTTGAGTAGTGAACCTTGTAAATCTTAAGTTTATGTGGTTATGTGTGTTCTGTAGGGAAATAACACTTCAACAGGAGGAGAAGGTTATTTCATAAATGGAAACATAAAAGTATAAGATATCACTAATTCACCCCCACCCCCTCTCAGTGATACTTGGATCCTAACTAGATAACTTCACAAGTAACTAAATAGGAATGAGATAATGTTACAACATCGATAGCCATATATGAGCATGAATTGTGAAATATAATCCCTTTTTCTTGATATATCACCAAGATGATTTCATACATGTGTCATAAAACATAATGTGTGATATATATTTTTATGATTATCTATAATGAACATTTCTACATCACCATAGACATGGAATTTATTTTCAAGATTTAACTTTAATAAAAATGCTAACATATTATCTTTAATAAATAGAAGGGGGAAAATCCTTCCTCAAATTATTAATTAATAACTGACCAGTCATGATATAATTTTTTTTCCTGCATGTCATAAAAATAGAACATCATAGGTTTCATCAATTCAACTAAGTATAAGAGATACAGTATGTATTAATAATAATCCTAAAGTATATGAACCATTACACACTCTCACAGATGGGAATCTCAGATTACATGAAAACATGTTGAATTATTATTGAAAGGTATGTACTCGTAATATCCCATATTGGAGATCACCAATTTAAAATTTAATGAGATAAAAATTCATCACTTTATGATTACTCTTGCCTAATAGTCAAAAAACTATGTTCCCTATCATAGTCCATCATGCTCACTATAAGTCATATATTTAAGAGATTTTGTTATAGTTTCTCAAGGATCTCATCATAGCGTGGAACCTTTATAACTATTTTTTTAGGACAAATACACCAAGAAATTATCAAATTAAAGTCATATATAATATTTATAATTATATTATAATATATATTTAAAATTAAATTTTAATGTATTCTTAAATATAAAGTTCAAACTAGTTATGTCTAGGATACTAACTCCAATAAACTCCAACGTAGTTTAGAGCCAACTATATTGGAATTTTAATCTTCTAGAACACACATGAAGATCATATTTTTATATGATACATGGAATTTCTAAATTGATCCATCATTATTTCATTTTTGTAAATTTTTCTCACTAAAAATTCATATCTTTGGGAAAAATACATCAATAGATAATACCTTCATAGTTTTTTAATCATCTAGTGATGTAACCTTAGTTATTTGGAATGAACCATCACTACAGTATTATCACAATAAAATATGATAGGGTATTTATTTCAAGGTACCACATCCATCACTATGATTACATTTAATATACATACTACTTATTAGATCCATCAAGAGCCACAATATACTCCAACTCCATTATAGAATCAATAACCACTGCTTGATTTGAACACTTCCAACTCATAGATCCTCCATTTATGGTGATGTTTTATCTCAACTAAAAATTTATATCATATGGATATGCTTGGAAACTATAATATAAATATCCTTTGATGACTAGATCACTGTCTCCTCCTTATACCTAGAACATATCCTTAGTTCACCTTAGATACTTAAGGATAGTATTTATAGCCATCCAATGGCGGTCTCTTTGACCCTCCTGATATCATTCTACATGCACTTAAGGCATAAGAAATTTCTATACATATACAAAATATTAAATACATGACTAACCCAATTGTTGATGTATATGGAATTCTTTCTATTATCTGTCACTCATCATGCATCTAAGGACACATTTTCTTAGAATGTCAAATACCTTGTGACATAGGGAACAATATCCTCTTGAATTTTTCCATACTAAATATCGTAAATACATTTTAATTATATGTAACCCAGATTATTATGATAATTTTAATATATTTTTCAGGATTGATGTTGATCCCAATAACATGTTCCATTTCATATAATTATTTCATAGAGAAGCATGTATTTACCATTGTCTTAACAATTTATAATACTGGTATCTCATTTACAATAAGTAAAATTACAATGAAATATACTATTAAAAGAATTAATAAACTCTCAAAAAACTTTTTATAATCCCAATACTCACATTAATTTCATGGAAAAACAAAATCTAATATTAATTCATTGAAATTAATGTTATGTTTCTTGAGAGCTTACCTTAATACATATAGAAATCTCTTCAAATTACATACATTATAAGAATTACATGGATCCAAAAACCCTTAAGGTTTTGTAATATAGATATCATCGAAAATTTAACCATTAAGTAATTTTATTTTTACATTCATCTAAAAAATCTCATTGTCATGTTATGCTTCTATGGAAACTATAATTCTAATAGATTTAAGAATAGAGACTAGTAAAAATGATTCGTCATAGTCTATTACTTGATGTTGTTTGTTCCATTTTTCAATTTTTAATTATTTAGACGAATAGAATTTACAATTCCTATCCATATTCATCTTGAATACCCATTTGGAACCGACATTCTTTACATAAATCGGACAATCCACCAAGATTTAGAAGTTGTTTTTATATGTGGTATCTATTTCATAATTCCTTAATTCTTTCCGTTTAGAAGCATCTCTGAAACTTACTAATTCATTATAGGTTAGAGGATAATTAAAATTTTATAATAATGATTCACCATATTTGGTGATTCCAAAAACATATATTTTAGTTTCTCAATCATATCCTGTACTTCTTTAAAATATTTGTATCTCTGGAACATTTTCTTCCATGGGGATTAGCAAAACATGTTCATGTACCAACTCCTATGTATCTTTAGTATGGAAATCATGAAATTTTATATCACTCAAAATATATCATTTATATATATCCTCTTACAGCAGTATTTTATAAAAATTCTATTTTTGATAGATTATACAATACCCAACACTGTGTTTGAACAAACCATGATATACTATTAAAATTTTATTATTTATATGTGACAGATAAGACACGGTTGTAAAATTTTTGGCTATGAATAGGATTAAAATATTTATGAATTATATTACAATTTCCTTATGAATATAAATTTATTTATAATTTATTAATAAATAAGCACTGAACTTGTAATAAAAACAAATTATTCTACAAAAAAATATGTTCTCCTTAAAAATGAATTTATTGTAATAAAATATTATAATTAATTTATAGAAATTTTAAAAATTAGATTTTATTAAATGAATTTTTTTTGAAATAATAATATAAAAAATATCATAGTGTGAAATTTTTATATTTTTCTAAAATTATTGATTTTTTTGTGAATAGTGAATATTGGTGATTTTTCAAAAACTATCATTTTTTTCATTAAATAATGTACTTTAAAAGACCCATAATATTTTTAATTCTATATTAAAGTGATATATGAAATATTTAATTTATAATTATTTATTTTATTTATTTTAATCATTAATTTTTATGATTTTGATAATAATTTATTTTTATTCTTAAAAACACAGTTTTTTGGAAACTACTTTTAAGTGAATAAAGTTTATCCAATTTAAATATTTAAATTAACCCCTATTAATGAATTATTTAAATTACATTAATATATTATACATATATTTATATTAATTTTAATTCATATAATTATTATTTCTTGTCATAGTGTTTATATAGGGTCATCTATTTCTTAAATAGTGCATTTCTTGAAAAAACAAATTTTCAACACATTTTACGAGTTTAATTTTAAATTTATCTTTAAAAATTATTTTATATAAATTTATTAAAATGTATTAAATATTGTATTAATAATAAATAATACGATTTAATAAAGACAACTTAATTTTTTTCATAATGAATAGTAAAAACAATAACTGAATTAGTTAGCATAATGAAAAAAATAAAATAGTAAAAGTGAGTGACCATAGATGTAAATGGAATAACATGGTTAAATTGTGATTAATTTTCATACTTAGTGGTTTTTATTGAATATATCACTCATTCAATCCATTATTTATCAGTTTTTAGTCACTTCTCTTTAGAGTAACTTCCCATTACTAAATAGTTTTGGGTTTTTACAAAAATGTCACTGCCTCACAATTATTAAATGATACCATCTCTGCTCTACTTTACATACTTAAAATGCCTTATTATTATGATAATAACTACAAAAAATACATTAATTACTTCCATTCCCACTACCTATAATCCTTGGTTATATCATAAATCCAATCTAAGAAGGCCTTAGGTATAATCCTGAAGAGGTTGTTCGAATAAGAGGTATTGTTCTTAACAAAATGTTTATGTTTTGTTTATTCTTCCACATCCTTTAAATTAAATTAAACTATGATTATATAATAACAATATTATATACCATATAATGAGGTGTTATTATATTAATTTCATAACCTACATACATCTTGGAAACATCCTAACCCATGTCCCACACACATATGACCTAAGCTGATCAGTTAGATGACATCAAGCATGCTTCCCCATACCCGATATGTTATTAACTAGAAACGATGTTCAAATATTTATTATGTTGAGACTATACCCTCTTTATAAAAGTAGAACAATAGTGGAAATAAATTACCATAACCGAAAGATATAATCATAACCAAAATAAACTCATATCACATGATGACCAATATAAGAAATAAAATGTCCAAAACTAAACAATAGATATGTAATTTCAAATATGTTTCAAGTGTCAATATGAAAAAACAAAAATAAATTAATACATTTATAACTCTCAATAGGTTCCCAACTCCATGTTTGGTTCCCTTATCCATTCTCCAGCCCAAATCATCGATCTAACATAGGGACTTTGACCTTATCCTCTCCTATAAACATAAATTCTCTATGAGTACCAATTAGCTAGTCTAGGTAGGGTGTGAATAAAACTCAGTAGCCCACTACCAATGGAATATGAAACAATACCCAATTAATAACAGTGTATTCAGTTGAATAAATAAATAAGTACAATTCATAAGTAAATAACTGTCACATTATCAATTATTCATTAATTAAACCCATAAATTCATGGTTCTCTATGAATCCAAAACTCTCAATACCTACTTCAAACCATGATAGGGTCTTAACCATATAACATATTCAATTCACATTTCATTATAACAAATGGTATTTTACTATCCATTTAATTTTAATTCATTATCACATACAATTAGAACCATTGTCCAATGCCAACATTTTGGACCTAGATCATCATGTCTATAACCCTATGAGTATTTAAAGCAATAGTCTGTGACCCACATCTAATTATAAAACAATTACAGAAGTGGGATTTTTAATTAAAGTTTGTTAGCCACATTTATTTATCACAATTTTCTTTTTATGCAGCAGAACATGTCCTATAGAAGTTTTTATCACTATTGGATTCTGATGTAGTAGATAGTATCTCACACAAAAAGATCAAAATCACACATATATCGCATATATCACATCTTTTACAGTTAATCAACATTAACACTCTTATCAAATTTCACATCATGGAATTCAAATTCACCTATCGAAACTAATCAATATTCAATACTTTAATCACATGGAATAAAATGTCGAATTCACAATTTAATCCATTAATTAATCCATCAATTAACTACTCCAAATCCACAAACCCATATCCATTAATTAATTCACCAATTGAAAATTCCAATCAATTTCACAATCTCAATATCTAATCAATTCAACATTCATACGATTTCATTAATTAATTCACTAATTATATAATTCAATTTCACAATATTAATACCCCATTAATTAATTCAATAATTAATTAATCCAATTACAAAAATTGAACAATCACACATTCCATTAATTAATTCACCAATTATTTAATCATATTACATGTTTACATAAATTAATAAATCCATTAATTTATTCAATTCAAGATTCAATTTCCAAATTCCAACTGAAATCTAACAATGCATATATGAAATTGGAATTCAAGACTATTTGATATAAATTCAAACCACCTACCTCAAAATTGATGATGAGATCTTGCCAATGGAAAACCCCAATTGAAGAGGAACCACTATGATTACGAGGACTAATGTGATGTATAACCGAAACCTATATCCCTGATCAAAAGAATTAGATATGTCAATCCTAGATCTATATCCATCTCAAATAGAGGAAACCATCTCTTCAAAGATGATAGAGAGGTGGGAGAGCAGGAGAAAGCTAAATGGGATGAGATTCTCATATTCAGAGAGGTTCTTATCATCAATATGGTTTTATAGTCATCATGAACGGAGTTCATATGGTCTTGAAAGCTGTCAAGGAGCCTCCAAAAATGAGATAATTCATTTTCGATTGGTATAGGGTCCATTTGGGGTAAATACCGTGAGGTTCAAACATTTTTAATCTATTTTTTTGACTAATTAAAAATGAGTATGGAATTTTCTAGGAAGGAGTGTATGGGTTTCAAAACCAATTGCCTTAACTGTGAACCTCTTCTACATGCTTACTCCTATGAGGACACATGGTTTGAAAAACCAGGCACCAACCATGTGAATCCCCTCTGTTTGGGTTTTCATGGTATCTTTGGCTGTGTGCACAATTTTGGAAAAACATGCACTAATCATGAAAATACCCTCTTTCTTTTAAAATTCTCTAATTTTCACCCAAACACACCCCAATTTAAAACCAAACTGAAATATAATCAATGTAAGAAAAAATAGTACATGTTGAAGAGATCGATTGATCTACAAAAAAAGGTTCAGATCTTATAGTCTCCCAACCTTATAATATCTCTCCCTAGAGATGTACTATAAAGAATCTCTATGATTCTGATGTAAAAATATATGGCCACTATTCCCATATATTCACTTCTCTTTCCGAAGATTCCTCCTAAACATGTCCATGTTTCAACAATACATAAACTATTTGAATGGTCTTTCCCTGCAACACGTTCTCCATGTGATTCAACACATGTATCATATTCCTCGTAAAAGATACATCTATCTCAAGCTCAACATCATCCACATAGATTGCATGTGAAGGGTCATGGTGATACCACTGAAGTCATGACACATAAAAAACATCATGAATATCATTGTATCTCTATGAAGGAGTTAGTTAGTAGGCCAGAAGCCTGATTCTATCCACAACATCAAATAGTACAACAATCCTGGGAACCAACTTTCCTTATCTATATATCTATATTTGACCCAATCTAGGCAACACCCAATGAATAACAAGATCACCCACTATAAACTGTTGGGATTTGTAAATGCTTATAAGTATGTGACTTATTCATACTCTGAGTCATATTCATATACTCCCAAATCAACTGAACCTACTCTGATGTCTCTTGCGTGAGACTCAATAACAAAAATCTGACTCACCTTCCTTCATTCAGTATAGGGGTGACATGCATGGCCTACCCTTAAGATCCACATATGGTACCATCAAAATAGTCTCTTGATAAATGTTGTTATTGGTGAACACCAGAAAGCTAGGTGTTTCTCCCAATATCCAAATTATTCTAGGACACATTCTTGAAGCTTATTCTCAAGAACCTACATAGTACATTCTAACTTCCCATCTATCTATAGGTGGAATTTTGTAGTCAAAAGAACTTTTGTATCAAGCACCTTCCTCAATATCTACTATAAGAGAATTTTAAAACATGAGTCACGGTATGGAACTATACTCTGTGGAACCCCATGTAGAAAGAAATCTCTCAAACATACGTATTTTTCAAATGCTCCACTGAAAAGGCATCCCGTATAGGCAAAAAATGTGATAACTTCATCAATCGTTCCACAATATACCAAATAGAATCATCATTCCAATGAATCATAAAAATACCCACCATAAATCACATGGTAACATCATCACTTTTCCATTCAAGAATAAGAAATATTTTTAGAAAACCATCAAGGCTTTGATGCTCAGCCTTAACCTACTGATAGCTATAGCATCATGTCACGAACCCTATAATCTCCTTTTACATGCTCATCCACCAAATCTGTCATTGTAGGACCCAATACATTTTTGTCACACATAGATGTAATAACCACTTTTAGGAATTAAATTCATGCATTATCTCCTCCCAAATGATAATAGGCACTGAAACATGATTCCTAAAATAAATGATCTCATCCTCATTTAAGCTCAAATCGGAAGGTGACTCCCAACCTTCAAGGATTTCCCTCAATGGTTAATCCTCCATATCCTATTAATTATTATATATAATGTGGCCCAAAATTGTATACTCCGCTGAAACTAATACTAGATTCATTTGATCTTGAATTTTCTAAACCACAATATACATCAAAGTCAGTAAAGTCATCATTTTCTTTTTAGCACTAGACCCATGAACATCCTATGTCTAAGTTTTTCTTCATAGAGAATTAGAAACATTGTTTCACATACAAGGAATATATTCTAGAACAATGTAAAATTGATGCATATATATAACCTACCACTACTACAAGAGAATAAAATCTCACTTCAAAAAGATATAATTTAATCTCTTATGATTTTTATACATAGTAAACTTCTTTCCCATAAAAGCATAAAAAATGACTCTAACTCAAAGTCATGCATGGGGCAGTTCAGTTCATGTGGCCTCAACTACCAATACCCATATTCCAAAACATAATACCTCTTTGATAACACTTTGTAATGTCCCAACCAGGGTGCCACACACCGGTGCCCGGATCCAGTCGGTTACATGACATCATGTGTGCCTTCTCATATTCCAAGGGCTTAAAATAAGATTAAATGGTCTAATATAATCCATGGGGAGACTATACACTCTTAATAAAAGTAGAAAACAATATAATTAAATGAAAATAACAAAAATATATAACCATAACCAAACCAAACATGTATCACATGATGACCAAAATAGGAAATAAAATAATCAAAACTAAAAAGTAGATGTATAAATTCAATTACATGTCATGTATCAGTATGAAAACCCCAAAATAAATAATGGCATTAATAACTCCCATGTAGGTACCAACACTAAGTTTGGTTCCATCATCCTTGCTCCATCCCAAATCTGTCTCCTAACACAGATCCTTTCATCTTATCCTATCCTACAAACAAGAATTATATTTGGGTACTAATCAAGAATCCCATGTAGGGTGTGAGTACAACTCAGTAGTCTACCCCTAAGGGTGTCTAATACAATATCTAGTTAATAACAATGTATGAATTTGTATAATGAAATATGTAAAATGCGTAACTAAATGATTATTACATTATCAATTTTTCTTTAATTAGCCACATAATTCTATGTTACCATGACACTCAAAATCTCTATTACTTGTTTTTCATGTGCAAGAGCCTGAACCATATCACATATTTAATTCAAAATTAATTATAAAAAATGTTTTTTCATTATACATTTCATTTTAATTCATTGACATGTCTAATTGGTACCATAGTCTGATGCCAACATTTTTGGCGAAGATCACCTTGACTAGGACGCCATGGGTATTTCATGTAGTAGTCTATGACCCACAACATGGTATTAAACAATCACACAAGTGGGTTTTTGAAGTAGTATTCCTTGTCCCACACTTAGTTATCACTATGGGATTTTTATGCAATAAACCATGTCCCACAAATGTTTTAACACCGTGGTATTTTGATGCAGCACACCATGTAACACACATGAATATCACAATCACACATATATCACATATATCACATCATTAAAATTTAACCAGCATTAACCCTCTTATCACATTTCACATCATTACATTCCAATTCAATTATGAAATCAAATCATGATTCAATACATTAATGACATGGCATAAAATTATGGATTCACTATTTAAACCATATACACCATTAATCAATTAATTAATTCATAAATTAACTAATCCAAATCCACAACCTCATATCCATTAATTAAATCACCAATTAATTTATCCTATCAATTTCCCAATCTCAATATCTCATCGATTCCTTAATCACAATATTTCATTCATTAATTCACCAATTAATTGATTCTATTTCACAAACTCAATATCCCAATAATTAATTTCAAATTTAATTAATTCAATCCCAAATATTGAAAAATCTTACTTACCATTAATTAATTTAACAATTAATTAATCCAATTCCATGTTTCCAAATATTAATCAATCCACTAATTTATTCAATTCTGTAATCAATTGGAAAACACCAATTGAATTATAAAAAAGAATACATTAAAATGTAATTTTAGAATATAAGAATTTAATTTAATCCACCTACCTCAAAATCAGTGATAAATTCTCACCAATGGAAAACCTCCATTGAATAGGAACCACCAAGATCATGTGGAATAATAAGATCTATAACTGAATACTAGATCCAAAATCAAATGAATTATTTCTATCAAACATAGATCTAGATCTATATAAAATAGATTAAAAAGTTCCATAAAGGGTTGATATAAATATGTTCTTGTGGTATTAAACTACATGGAATGAAATTCTATTATTGGGAGAGGTGTGGATCTTCAATCTGGGCTTCAAATTTTCAAGAATGGAGGTCAAAAGGGCATGTAATCCTCCCAAGAGCCTAAAAAATGGTATAATTTGATTAGGATCTAATTAGGGTGTATTTGTGGTGAATAAGAGGGGTTTGAGTATTTTTAATCTAATTTTTTGAATAATTAAAACATCACACATGATTTCTTTGACAGGGGAACACAAATTTCCAAACTGTGTTCCTCCTCTAAGGGGGTGTATGGTTACTCCTAAGAGGGAACACATTTTTAAAACTATGTCCCATCCAGGTGAATCCCCTATATTTGGGTTCTCTTGGTTTTCAATGATGGTCACAAGGTTTAAAAAACTATTTTCTAGCTATGTGAATCCCCTTTGTTTGGGTACTCATTATTATCTAGTCTTGGCACATGGTTTGGGAAAATCATGAACCAACCGCGCACAACCCCTCTTTCTTCCTAAATTATCCAATTTTCATTGAATATCACACCATGTTAAAACCCAAAAAAAATCAAACCAAGGAAAAATGATACCTATAAATGATCTTATATGGCCCTCTAAAAGTTGAGGATCATATAATCTCCTCTTCCATAAAATGGGAAATGAAACCTCCATTCGTGTGTTTGGCGGACTACCTCCTCGTGATCCAATGAAATTCATTTTCCTTAATAACCTCTCAAGGATGGTAATTATGATGGATTTAATAATTTTATATGATATTAATGACATATTAATCATTATGTAAAATTAATATATCTTATAATGTATTACCTTATAATCTATTGAAAAATGATATCATCGTTCATGTGTATGGTGGACTACCGCCACACAAAGCGATGTGATTTTTTTTATTACAGCATCAAATTGATGGTATATTTAATTTTATTTGAATAAATAATATTCTATTTATGATATAATTATCATTATATAAATATAAAATAATATTTACCTTCTTTTTATCTTGATTGTTGAAAATGGGAATGTTACACATGTGTACATATAGCATATCATCTCTATGATTATAACATAGTTCATTTTTCATAGACATAATTCATGTATATTTTTAAATGTATAATTTATGTATAAATATAATAATTACATAATTAATATTATTTTTTTGAAGACTGAATTATGACCCCTTTCACCAAATTCAACACATCGATTTCATTTTGAATTTATAAACCGAACGTCCTCAAAACAACTGATGTTGATATTATTGATTAACTAATTAAATATATCATTAAAATAAATAGAGTAAATGTTTTAAATATAATTGATTAAACATAGTTATTTTTCTTATGAAATAAAATAATTTATATAATTATATTATATAAGAGATAATTTATATATATGATAAGTCATTACTTGATTTTAGGGATTTCTAGTATCACTTTTATTTCTAGGAGACTTATACCATATTCACCCCTCATTCTTTTGTGTTTTGTATATACTAATCATTCGACAAATTATATCATAAACATCCATATTTTAATTATATTTAAATTTCATTTTATTTGGCTCTATCATGGTTCCTATGATTTAAATTTTACCAAATAGGTAAGGGACATTATTTTTAAGAAATTCTCTTTTAATGTTTTCCTTAAAACTCTCTTTTTCTAAGTAAATATTCTTATTTAGGATTCATGAAAATTATTATTTATGCCTTAATTGTTTCCAATGATTATTTTTTTCTATATTAAAATTTCATTACAATGTTTTTAAAATAAATATTTTTATCATTTTTTCTAAGGGATTCTTTAATTTAACGAATTATTTAAAATATTTTAATGATTTTTTTTATATATTTTTCTTCCATATCCATATTTTAAAAATTATTTTTTGGATATATCTAAATTTAAATAAATGTATTATAAAGTAAATTTTATATCACTTTTTAATTTCTTTAAAAGGTTTTCAAAGGGAATATTTTTACGTATTTTATACAGAATGTTTTGACTTTATTTATATTTGACAAAAGGAATGTTATATTTTAACGTATACAGTGACAATGGATTTTTTCACCAAAATAATTGTTATTGAATATTTTAAATTATTTATAAGATTATATATTTTCTTTTAATAAATACCCTCTTTCTCTTTATTCAATTTATTTTCGAAAAAAATGGGATGGATATTATGATATTAGGAAAAAACTTCTTATGATCTAAGGAATATCTCTAAACCACATTTTTCATTGGGTTATGACCATCCTCTCTCTAACTAACTTTATCTATCTATTTAATATTATATATTAATTCTAAATTATGTATACATTTCTCTGACATATATACCTAGATTTTTTCACATTCCTTTAATGGGGTATTTTATTCCTTATGTTCATTTCTCAAATACCTTTAGTATGAAATTTTCATTGATTATGATATGCGGAATGACTATACAACCCATTTTCTTCCCATAGTCAATTATTATGTTTATGAGTTACGATTGATTTTATTTTTGTGGAACACATAAATAATGAATATGTTTGTATGGGTGATCCTAGATATAACTTCAATTTATTGGGTAAAAATATAGTCTAATGAGATGACATGTATAGGATTAGTGAGTAATCATAATCCATTATGTGAATTTTTTTCACCATGTGATATTGTCTATGAAGTTATATTTGACTCATATTTATGCCATGTTATATATGTCTACCACATTTTTTATGATTCAGTGATATTAAGATATCATTTTTTTTATGTTATTATTCTATGTGATTACTCATGTGTCTTATCTTTTATGATATCTTGTTATAAAATTGACTCACACACTATGTTTTTTTATCATGTTTATTCCCTTACTGATATTTTTATCTCACCCATTTCTTTTTTTTATTCCCTATGTTATCCTATTTAGTTTAAATATATCCAAAAGATTTAGTAGATCAATAAAGAGAGAGAGAAAAAGTATGTTATTCTTTAGTTTCCTTTAATATTTTATATATCCAGTCTTATAATTACACTAGGTATCATGATATTTGGGTTGTAATTAATGGATGTTTATATTAATAATTGTGTAATAATATTTATAAATTTCATGGTTCATTATTTATGTTTTCCCTATCAAGAAACATGTAATATATTGAAACTATTTCTTTTTTTTTTGAGAGGTCATATAGGTAAAATATACTTGTTTCCTTAGGGTATCCTATAAAGATACACTTAGTGGCTCAGGGTGAAATTTTGATTCTTGGAGAGTCCTTAAAAAATTATTTTCATCCCCACACATGTTAGTTCGACAAGTTTCATTCCACTCCATAATTAGTATGTTATATTTTCTTCTTCTTTGGTTGATACTTGGTTTAGTATGTTTATAGTTGTTTGAAATTCATATCCTCAAAATGAAAGTGCAAGGTTTTTATGACTCATTATTGACCACAACATTTCCAATAAGTTGTGGTTCCCCCTTTCATTTACACCATTTCATTACGGTGTATAAGTAGGGTTGAGTTGGTATAAAATCCCATAATTTTGTAAATAGTCGATGAAGTCTTGATTAAGTTATTCTCCAACTCGCTTTAAGTAAATTTTAATAATTTATTACCACGATGGTTCTCAACCTCATTTGTTAACTTTTTGAGTTTATCAAAGGATCCCAACATTTACCACATTAATAAGATATATCCATACCTACTAAAATAATTATTAAAATTAATGAAGTATGAGTACACACCCCTTTTTTAAACTAGGAACAGTCCATACACATTTGAGTTAAAAAAACCTCTATAAGATCTATGGAACTTTAACATTTTCTACTTAATAGAGATTTATTGATTTTACCTTATTAAAACTCATTAAAATTTCCACGTGGTTTTAGTTTGAATGAGTCTAAATAAACATCTTAATATAACTTAGTCAACTGGTTCTTGTTTTCATGACCTAAGAAGTGATTCCATCACTAGTTTTGGTATGAGACATGTGAATCAGATTCATTATCTATTTATAACACCTTTTTCTCATAATCTAATATATAATGATCATTATATAAATATGCCTTACCATACCATATGCTTTTTTTATAAAAGAAGAAAAATTAATTTCTGAACATGAAAATAAATACTTCTATATCTAATTTAGATATAGAAATAATTTTTTTGGTAATTATTAACACAAATTGACTATTATGAAGAACCAATATCATTCATGTTGGAAATGTGATGGTGTAGTCACCAATGGCTATTGATGCATACTTATTTCCATTTTCAGCTCACAAATCCATCTCACCCCACACAACATTCCAAAATCTAGCTTCCTAATTAATTTTTATAAAAATGTGAATACAATATGTGATATCTAATACCCAATTCCTGTAAATTGAATGTTTTCACATGATAATGAATATACTTGAATCATTCCAATGCTTCATCCCCACTGTACAATTTTTCTTCAAGTGGCCCTTTTTGTCACATCAAAAATAGATAGTGTCCTACTACCATGATTCCCTATTAATCCTCATATTATTAGAAGGGAGGAATATATATTCCATATACATTGACATAGTCATGGTTCTCTTAACATTTCCTTTCCAATTATCCACTATAAGGACAAAATAGATTTCAAGAATGATATTCGTAAAAGTATCATGAATTGAGGTGAGGAGATTATAAAGTGACTTATCTATATTGTCTATTTTTAAATTCACAATAATGTTGGAGAATCATTGAAGAAGTGAGGTGATAATGAGAATGTTTCATAATTAATTAGGTTGTTTCAACCATATAATTTCTGGATACTCAATATAGCCAATCATTTTGACAACATGTGGTTCAGTTGGTATGAAATCTAGAAGAGTTAATGTGAAGATCACTTTGAATATCTCAAAAAATTATTTTATTTCTCTCTCCTAATAAATATCATTAAGATGAATGAGTGTTTTATATACATCCATAGTCTCATAGGATTTTTTTTATTTCATTAGACATAGAAGATATAATTAAACATTGTACACCATATTCATCATCTAATTATTTCTCATATATAAGTAACTCTTTTTACCTCACCTTTATAGTAGGCGGATCAATAAATGGTGACTTATACACATATAACATCAATTCCTAGCATAGTACGATGTTCATGTTATTTTACCATCAATAGAATTTTGTATTGGTAAGGATATTTTCTTTATCTAGGATAGTTTGTAGGGATGTTGTTCTGAATGTTGAACTTTCTATTTGATTATAAAAAATTAGAGTTGATTATTAATGATTTATCTTATTACCAAAATTTAAATAAGATAAATTTAATTATATATATCCCATTATTTTATCAAGTCAAAATAACCCTGATTGTTGGACTCAAAATGTCTAGTTGCATAGAAATAATTGGGGGAAGCATTCATATACCCCTTCTCATAACCCAATAAAAGGCTTGATCAATTACTTAAAGGTATTTTGGTAGAAAATTATTTTCTAACTATAGACTTTCAACACCATTATTCATTTAGTGGACTCCCAAATCTATAAAACCTCACTTGTTTTCCCTCAAAACATGACTCCAAGTTACATAAAGTATAGCAAGGGATAATACTCTTGATGTAAAAAGGAGAAGTCAACCCATAAATTCCATAAGAATGCCTTGATAAAATTAAGTGTCCCAATAAGGGTTGGACCAACTCTTAGTTCTGTAATTTCATTCTCAATCATGTAATTAAAGGCTTTGTTTGAGTTAATATTATGTTTATGGGGTTATTTATTTTACAAAAAATTATATTTTTTATCCTTTACATGCCTTGTAAATATTAATTGGATTTTACATTATGGATTAATCATGATACAATAAAACAATTACACATAACCTATTTATTTTAATTGAATATTTTTATATTAATCAATTTATTTATTTGATCATGGTCCTGCATCTAAAAAATAAATCACTCATAATATAGGAATAAAATAAATAAATAAATAAATGAGAAGATTGTGATATTTATCTAATGATTTATTTATTGAGTAGAAAAAAAATCAACTTCTGAACCTAGGGGAAAACCTTTTATGATGATCTTGGAACAAGTTGTAGTATATCAACTATCTACCTTTGTATTTCATGGGTTGGTTTCTCCTCGATTCAGTCTGAAATTTGATCTTCCAAGAATCTTCCTTAAATTTAACTTATGTACCTTCAGAAACATCTTTTATTACATATGTTTTTTAACTAACATTCATGTGAGGGGAACCAAGGATTGATTAAGGGTAATTATATAAAACAACCATGTATACACAGAACCTATATGATAAAGGAGATAGGGATTATATGTAAACTATTATATTAAATTTTAATAATAAATAATGGCAATATCATGTAATAAAAAAAATAAAATTAAACCAACACATACATAGTTTTGGTCAAATATCATGTTCGATCATTTATTTGAAACAACTATGAATATAAAACAACTTACTAGAATTTATTTTAATTATTTATTTGATAAGATAAAACACACACAAATTAATTTGATTAATTATCATTTTTATCAATTAATTCATTTATGTTATTTAATCCAATCATCATATAGATTTTCATTCCCTATAATTTAAACAAATTAAATATATTAAATTTATTAACAATTAATTATGCAATCATCTTTTATTTTGTGGGAACATGGAATGTATCATTCTAAACTACCTAGTATTGTCCTTGTTATATATGGTGCACTCACATAATATATATTTTACGTGGAATGTGAAGTAATTTTATGGAATGTACTATCAAAAAAATGAAACACAAAAATATAATAATAATGATTCATGTATTAATTTAATGAATGGAGAGTATACACTATGAAATGACCATTTAAGACTTTCAGTTCCTTATTTTATACAGAATTAATTAAAAATTTAATATAATATAAAACCTATCAACCATATTTTACTAATAAAATTAATGACATGAATACTTGTATTGATGAGGTTTAATGGAGTAATTAAATAATTTTATTTCCATGTAAATTAATTTAAACAGTGTTTAACTAGGATTTGCATGTATTTCATATAACTGGGTAACAATTAATTGTGTTTCTTTGATGTAATTACACTTTTGTGAATTAATTATGTTGAATTTTAATTAATTACATATTAAATTAATTACACCAAAATGTTGTTAATCACATTGGGTGTGTATTAATGACCCCATGTGTGAGTTATTTATCTACCATGTGAATTAATTACACTTGTATGAATTAATTCTGCCACATGTGAATTGATTATATGGTGTTAGAATTAATTACATTATTTGTAAATTAATTATACCACATGTGTATTAATAGAATCATGTGTGTATTAGTTATAATTATTGTAAATTAATTATATTATGAATGATTTAATTAGTTACTCTGCATCTAGTTACCACACAACCACTGCGTTGTGTGGGGCTATATAGCATATTGAAAAGTTTCATGCCAGGTAACCCTAAAACTGTGTGCCCCATCAATATAGTTTTTCATATTTTCTTCATTTATTTTGAAATTGTTCAGGTTATATGAATAATAAATGAAGAGCAGAATAAAAGATCTCATAAATCAGTACAAAAATAATTTTGGAAATTAAAACTATCTTTTGAAATCATATACAATCAATAATCAATAAATAATTATAAATTTAATGTGACCACTTGAATACCATTGGTAGGTTTTGGGTGGATTGGATGTACTTATCAAGGTCAGGTTCAACTCAGCAATTATTGGATTCAATAGATATTCCACAGTGAACATGGCATGGGAGACATGGGCATTGAATGTTTTATGAGGAAACCTAACAAAAAAACCATAACAAAGAGGATATTTCATGTTAAAATTATAATTAATTCAATTGGATAGGAAGAAATAATACATTGTTCTTGAGATATTTGCCAATGAATATTTTTGTCATCTAAAACCCTTTTAAATTTTCTATCATTATTCTTATAGGATCCAAGTGTATAATCCTTTTTTTCGTGATCCAAATCTGCTCCATTTATCTTAAAAAAATACTGATGGATTTTCGGGTTCTAGAATAGCGGATTTTTCATCTTGTGGTTTTCACCTTGATCATTCTGAAAATTCTTTCAGGAATGAAGATTTGTAATTTATATTTTTTCTTTATAATATAGAGGAGGGTGGAGAATCTCTCAGCTTTGAGAGAAGAATATTTAAAGCATTATGCGATCTTAAAAGAGTGAACTCTATATTTTTTTTGCACAAAAATTCTCTAATTTGGTGAACTCTAGAATAATAGAAATATCATTCTATCTATAGAGTTATGTATTATTGTAAAATATTATTTAATTTCCCATAGGTACTTAATAGTATATTAATCCCTTAAATGGCCCCATTCTATGTAATATTTTTATTATTATTATTTTCTCATGCTCTGTGCATTGATAAATATTATTTTAATTTCTTAAAAATTAATATTTAACATGAGACCTCAGGTTGTTCCACTCATCCTCCTCAATGTTTATCAAATAAAAAAATAGATATTTAATTAAATATTAATTCATTTAGTAACTAAATATTATTCATCAATGTAGTTACATGATTTCCTTAGGAATAAATATTCATTTAATTTATACCATCAATAAATCGTTAATAAAATTATTTCATAGACTTGATAATAATATATTTCCAATAATTAAAATATATTCTAATTTAATTGAGATAAACAAAAATAATTAGTTTTTAATCCTTTATTCTTCATCCTCATTGGAATTAGGTAGAATTTCTTGAAGTATATGATTACTATTTAGAACTAGGTCAAGGAACCCAAGAGGAAAAATTTAATTTTCCAATGTTGATAACCCCGTGTGAGTGCATACTATATAATATAATCCATTTGTCTTGATTTATCATCAATTAGGTTGCATACATGTGTCATAAACCTTAATTATTAATATAAATATTTTTTATTGTCCAAAATAAACATTTCTACATTACCATGGTAGTGGAATTTATTTTGATGGTATGATTCAAATCAAAGGACCAAGATATTAACTTCCATAAATGGAAGAGACAAATCCTTCCTCAAATTATTCATTAATAACATATCCATCCATCCAACATTACCATTTTTATTTAAAAAGGTAATAAAACATAGAGAGTTAACCATTGTCTAGGGGGTCTATAGTAATGGAGACCAAGGGCATCACCCCATATCAATTTCACCGCCTCCGCTTTAAAATGGGACACATGTGTATGAAAATTCACAATGATGTTGGGGGTTTCCATAGAGGCCAAGTGATCTTCCACCTTTTTTCCATCCCTCCATGTGTGAGTGACTTTGGTGCTTCTCCCCAAGAGAGATTTGCATTTCTGAATAGTGTATAAAATGGATTAGGGGCATATACCTTTCCCATGTAGAGCATCGTGAATAACCATAGAGTCAGTCTCAACATGGGAAATTCCAAGCGCCCCCTGCCTGCACATTGTGATACCTGTGAGAACCACATTTACTTCCACCTGCATAGAATTCCCATAACCATAGTGCATCGAGAATACCAAGGCCACACTGCCCCTAGGGTCTCGGACCACGCCGCTGCAATGCATCTCTCCCAGCACGCAAGAGCCTTTAGTATTCAGTTTGAATCCAGCTTCTAGAGGGTTCCACCAGACCCAGTTGCCTTTCTGTCTAGTTTCTGACCATTGGGCCATAATGTGAGGCACACAAAACTTACAGAGGTATGGGTATTGCTTACATACAACATCGATGCCACACAATTCCACCAGAATATAGTGTACTCTTACTGTAACGGGTTTCCCCGTAGATGTGATCCCCTCAAACCTGATCTGGTTCCTTGCTTTCCACACACACCAACATACAGCGTTGAAGATGAGGGATCTGGCCCTCCCATTGTTTCCAGAGTCTTCTGTCCCCTAGAACCATTTCTATATGAAGGAGTCGAAGTTCAGCACATAGTGTGGGTAACCTGAGAAACCACCATAGACTCCCTACACCTGGCGAGCCCAGTCGCCCTCAATGAAAATGTGAGATAAACTCTCCTCGCATTTTTTAACATAGCACTGGAATCAAGAGTCCATACTAATGCTGAGATTCATGATGATATCATCAGATGGTAAAGCTAAATTATGTATCCTCAATGTTAGGAAGTTATATTTTGTAAGTATACTATTTCACTACACCTAGCGGTACCCACCTGCCTGCTGGCCCTTCGACAAGCTGGTCCTGAGAAAATCCTTCCTATTGAACCTACCTGAAGTGGAGGGGGTGTAAACGCACTGGTCCATATACGAACTCAAAATAAGAGAGTCAAAAACTTCATGCTGGTCCACATCCAGAATGGATCTAAAGAAATTTGGGTAATGACTCGCCTCCTTGTATGAGATCAAATTAACTGGGCACCCTGGATATCCTAGAGTCCTTCCTGACTAGTTGTCGTACCAGAACCGTATATTCCCCTCCTCAATAATCCCTGTGAGATCTGGATGATGGACAAAATAAAACTACTAACAGCGGACCAGAGCGGAGACCCACTACCCGCAGATGCATTAGTGGAGACCCGATTTCTGCAGGACATCATCTTACCCCACAAAGATCGCTCTTCAATTACCTCCCACGCCAACTTCGCATGCAGTTAATGAATAGTTTTCTCCAGACTTTTAATGTTGATCCCTCCCTCCGATATTGTCCAAGCCATCTTCCCCCAAGAGAACGAATGCCACTTCCCCTCCGAAGATTTGTCCCATATGAACTGAGCCAAAAGTCTTTTAATGGCCTTGAAAACCCCATTCAGCACATTGGTGGCTGAGAGAGCATGTACTAGGATGGCCAAGAGGACGCTGTTCACAAGAGTAATACAGACTCCAAAAGATAAAAAGTGGTTCATCTAATTATGAATGTTCCCCATAATCCTACGGACAACTGGGTCAATCTCCCTAATACACATTTTTCCTTGGGACACGGGGGTGCCATGATATTCCATGGGAAACACATCGGGCCTCATACCCAATCTTCAACCCATATAAATCACCCTACTCGAATTGCAAGCCTAGGCCACATAGAAGCCACTCTTCTCCTTATTAATTTCTTGAATAGTCCATTGGAAATACTCTTAAAGGATCACATTAGTCCCCTACACTGAGCACCTCCCCGCATTGATGAGGATGAGGGTATCTTCTACAAACATCAGATGAGAAACAGGTGGCATCCTCAACCTCCTTCGGCAAGGAATAACATCCCCGTTATAGATGCCTCTGTTAATTAGCATTCTTAAGGTATCCTCCATAAGAATGAAAATAGTTGGGGATAGTGGATCGCCTTGACGAAGTCCTTGAACTGTCTTGAAAAAACCGTGAGTTCGCCCCATAAAATACACAGCCATCCAGGCCGAACTGAAGCACCTGAAAATAATATCACAAGACCATCTTGAGAACCCCATCTTTCTCAGGACCCTGTTAATAAATCCCAACTCGATCATGTCCTATGCCTTATTCATATCATCATTGATATCCATATTGGATCCACAACCCATGTTATTGATATCTCTCAACATCTCCTCGGCCAACTCTATAGCTCCCTAAATAGAGAGATCATTCATTAAACCATGTTGCTACTTGGAGATCCACCGGGGAAGATTGATGCATAAACTCCTGTTGATGATACTATCCATTATTTTATACGTAAATTTGCACATACTCACTGGCCGATAATGGAGGTGGGAGGTGGGATCTTTGATTTTTGGTAATAAGGCAAGATTCATGGCGGACACAACCTGAGGTAAGCTTCCCCCGATGAAGAAATCCTGGATAGCATTGATGATATCCACCTTCATCACCTCCCAGGAGCTCCTGTAGAAACCACTTGGAAATCCATCAAGGCCTGCAGCACTCTCATGATTGAGACTGACCATAATCGTAAAGATCTCCTCCTCCTTCGGGATCCCCTCCATCAACTCATTCTCTTGAGGGGACACGAAGTGTGGAATACCCTCCCAGAACTCATCCCCCCCATAGGGTATCCTTGTAGCATGTTTGGATTGGGACATGCAAGAAGATCCTTGAAGAAAGAAAACACCAATCCCCTATCCACATCCCTATCATTAGTGAAAGATCCATCTTCTAGAGCCAGGTTCGATTTTATCACACGCTGCCTCTCCCATACACAATCATGGATGACCACAGTATTCTTATTTCCTTCCTTAAGCCATTTGATTATCGAATACTTCCTAACCCTTCTTTCATGATCAAGAATCATAACCGCAATGGACACCTTTTTCTTAGTGATCTCCCCAAACACAATGTCATCCCAGTCCTCCTCATGACCAGACTCAAGCCATTCAATATCCTGTCTCAGCACCTCCAGCTCCTGATCCAATGGAATGATGATTCTATCCCATGAACGGAGGGCCTACTTGAGTCACATCATATTCTCATGAAAATTAGTCTAGGAATTCCCCTAGATCAGTTCCTCCAAACTTCTCCTCAATTTCTAGTCGTAGCCCAAAATACACGACCCCTGGCTCATGTACCTAAAGCCCGACTGCGTGCCTCCATCAATATTAGTGAAATCAGGAGTAGAGAATGGTCAGAGATGCTACGAGTCAGATTCGCATCCTTCACCTCTGGAAACATAGAGAACGCTTGGACATTGGATAAGCACCGGTCGAGCTGGCTCTAGCAATGATTATGAACCCTGCTATCCCTCCTTGGAAGGTCACTTCTTCCCTTCTTCACCTCCGAGTTAGCTAAAATATTGAAATCACCACCCACCACCCAAGGCTGACCCCCTGGATCAAAAGCACTGAGCTCACTCCATAACTCTTCCCTTTTACAAGCATCGCAACTACAATAAACGAAAGAAAAAAACAAGGTGCCTCCACCGCAGGACAACCTCATCATAAAATGCAGCTCACCTACTTGAATTAACTCGACTGTGGCCTCCATGTGCCAAAAAAATCCAAATGAACTTATTGATAGGCTCTGCATGCAATGATGCGTTAAGTTTCAGCTTGCGCGTGAACTCATTGATCTTCACAGAAGTATGGTTGTGCATGAGGATCGCCACCACCTTGACCATGTGTTTCTTGACTTCTGAGACAATAAAATCTATCATAACTCTTGCCCCGACTCCCTGTTCATTCCAGATGAAGATTGGATTAATGGAAACAAATAATTCCCAGCTTTTCCCCCATGAAACTTTGTCACTTTAACAAGGGAAACAAAGCACTCCCTATTCTGTAGCCTCTTCATCAAAGACCTCATACACACACCCATACCTAAACCAGCTTGTATTGGAGGGGAACGTATGAGCCTTAACGCATGCTTAAAAGACTTCCCCTTCACCTCCAAAATAGGTGACCAAGCCTCCTCTTCCAACGTCGCGAGAACATGCACAGATGGATAGGGTGCACCAGTAGCAAGAGCACCATTGACCAACCAGCCGTCCTCAGCGCTGAGCCGATATTCATGGAATCCTATCACATCAAGACAACCTTCTCAGTCCAGCACCCTGTGACCCTGATGAAGATCCACTCTAGGAAAAATTACTCCCTGTTCAGAAGCCTTCTTGGGAAGCTGCTCATCAGAAGAGAGAGGAACCAGAAACACTCGAGGGTGATCCCGAGAAAGGGAAACCATCATGCTCGGAGCAACCTCCCAAAGTGTATCCAATAAAGAACATTCCTGATCATCTGCGGTTGTGGCCAAGACTGAGCCGAGGGTGCCAAGGTAACCATATGAAAAGAACCTGGCCCACAGGATCCTAGAGCCGCATTAGGAAAGACATCATGCCTGGGACAAGAGGGAATGAGCTCTTTGCATACTAGGGACACATGGGGAATGCTGCACGAGCTAGGAGAAGGGGAAATATCTGATACCGCAAGCATATCCGAGAATGATCTACGCTGGCCTTCCACAGAGAACGATGGTCCCCTATTAACGGGAGCACTGCCCTCATGATCCCGCCCTTCAGGGAGCCGTTTCCTATAGATTTACCCCGAATTCCCCTATAGAAGACACTCCGAACAAACCCTGGGAAAAATCAGGTAAACCAATTCATGAGACCAGACAGAGCAATCAATCACCTTCAGGGACAATCTCTCCAGAATAGACACAGATAGATTAAATTCCATGCAGATCCGGGTGACCAACATCTCCTAACCTCTACGAGTGCATGCATCCTCACATAGAAAACCCCGCAGCAAGTTGCATATGGCCCTGAGAAAAGTAATACTCTGAAAATGAAGCGGCAGGCTGGGGATACTTACCCAAATAGCAGCACGTGGATCTTCCTTCCACTTATGAGCCTCCATCGACCTCCGAGAGAGGTTGAAGCACCATCAGCCCAAGACACGTGGATAAAAGCACAATTCCATCATGAAATACTCCTCTAAAGCTAACACCAAGAAGAACGAGAACCTATGGATCACCAAAATGCGAGCCACTTCCTTCAAACCCCAAGAAGCCATCAAATGTTGGAATACAGGAAGCGAAGGTTTTTCTGCTCTGAAACACACCACCCGCGTCCATTTGAGTCCAGAAATCGCCTCATTGACCACCGAATAAGGAGCCATCAACGTGATATGTGAGCTATCCCAGACCATCAAGTGAGAGAATAGATCAATGACCGGAATGCACAGATCCAAAACCCCAGATCTCAGACCGCAAAGCACATCTCTGAAGGACAGCACCCAGTGTCACGGTAGGGAATCCAGAACGGGAGACCCCCCACAAGGAGAAGATCCATCGGATGGAGCCGCAACCCGAGAGACAGTCATCAATGGGGATGGAAGCACCGTCATAGAGTGAGGCTCCGGGAAAGAAACCGGTGAATGAATTTGAAAATCCTTGGGCACGTGTGGCGCGTTCTTTTCCGTTTGATACTATATCCTCACCCCATTAATAACATATTGATTATGGTGTACGAAACTTATTTTACATGGCATGTACAAAGTATGTCACATGTTTCATCAACACATCTTAGTACACATGTCACTGTATATATTAATAATAATAATAAAGTAGGAAAACTATTATACACTCTCATGGATAGAAATATTTGATGACATGAAAAACTAAAAAAATCATATTGGATAGTATTTCTTCATAATCTCCCATATTAGACATCACCAAGTAAAAAATTTAGGCAATGAAGCCATATCCTCTTAAGATCACTAAAAATAAATAGATGAAAAACAATGTGACTCATTGTAGTTCATCATTATCACCATAGGACAAATATTTAAGAGATATAAGCATAGAATCGCATGGTTCTCATTATAGTTTGGAACTGATATGAGCTATTTTTATGCGAAAGATACCCTGGAAAATTATTAAATTAAATTCACAATGAATAATGACCAATACATGATAACATATATTTGATATCCACTTATTCGAATATATTTGGTAATATAAAGTAAACCGCATTTGGTTCTAGAACAGTAACTCCAACTTTGATACAATTCATAATGAATCAACCTAGATGCCACCAAAACTGGCACCCAAACTAATCTGCCATAGGCCTGAAGGGAAATATCGATCCCCAAAAACTAGAAACAAGCTATCAGTGATCTATGAACTACCTTTGGAAATGATTTTTACTAAAAAAACAATGTTAACAACCCAATAATTTCTATTAATAATCTTGAATTACACCAGCATAGGAAAATATCCCATGCTTGAAATAAAACAGAAGACACAATAAATATAAGAATGTAACATATATAAATAGATATTAAATAAACACTCGATTCATACTCTAAAATCCCTAACCTAGATAGAATACTTCTACTCACCTCTTAAAATCCTTAAACATGTTGTATCTTTTGAATCACCCAGACTCAGCATAATTTAATACACAAATAACCATAAATGAAGGTAGTAAATAACTAATTTAAAGGACCTCGCACTGAAAATTATATAAAATGTAATGGAAAGTCCTGAAATATCAATTTATAGACAACATAGTACAAATGAAATAAAAACTAACATGCCTCAAGTACCCTAAGTCAATCAACACTATAAGAGTGGTCAGGAGAAGAACCAATACATTGAACTAAAATGATAAAATAGGAACGAGAAAAAACATTCCCAATAAGCCACCACTTATCCTGTCAAAATCCAAAACATAAAATAAAGATCTATTTTCATGTTAGTTTGAATTTTTGTGATTTAAAATTAGGTTTCTAACTATTATTATGAAATTTAAATAAAAACTTCTAGAATTCATATTTATTAAAATAAACCAACTATGATCATTTTATGAAACATGGGACATAATGATATTTTTTTATAGTTTAATAAAATCAGGATTAATAAAAATTTCTTATAGATTTTTTTAATTAGGAATAAATAATACATTTGTCTAAATATAAGTGTAAATTAAAAGTTTAAATATTGGTACTACGTTATACGAGTCCCTGGGTATGTTAGGTCATGGTTCAATGATCCCCACACTCTGAGTGATCATGGATATCTATTACACACATCACCCTAGGGATATGGTCCTAGGGGTGGGATTATATCCCTACAGGTGTTTTCCTTCCTCAAAAAGTTTTATTTAATGTTTTCCTCATTAATGAAATTGATAGGATGAGATAAACATGCCTAGGGTTATTGTCGAGGACTACTCCCCATAACTCAAAACTCCAATGTCCTTATTTAAAAATTAAATTAATATTTTGTTCATTCAATAAAAAATTGTTTCATCCAACATCACACAAGTATCTCCAAATCAAATATTTTATATGCCGTAAAATTAATTGATTAGTTAACATCCCAAATTTTTAAAAATATTCATTCCATTCATTTTGCAAATGATATTGAGTCCTAAGTTAAAAAACTCATAACAACATCTAAGAACAATAAATCATGTATGATTCAATTAGAAATTTTTTTTAGGATTCCCAAGTAAACATAATTAATTAACATTATATTTTATGAATAGTCCTTAAAAGTACCAAATAGAACTCATGGTTACATTTCATAAAATATCTAAAAGATTGATACTTCATTTATTAACTTATCCCCTATCACAAATGAGGTTTGTAACTTTATAAGATACACATTTTATTTAAAACAAATCCAGGAATATTTGTTCAATGCTTGGTGTTTCATGTATCACTTGAAATTCCATGAAATATATTTAATAAAAAAGGTATGAGCCTAAAATATCATTTTAAAATTTAAATACCATGTTAAATGGACAATTAAAAAAATTTAAAAGAAAGTAACATGAAACAAGATTTAAATCACTTATTGAAGATCAAGAAACCCATTTCTATCCATGAAAACCATGTGAAGATCTTATTTCTTCCCTATAAACTCAATGAGTATAATAAATAATAGTATTAAATAATTAAAGAACCAATAAAAGAATCAATAAATCAATTGTTTTCAAATTAAATAGTCAAGGGAAAACCTACCTATAATCATTAACATATGGTCAGGAATGTGTCACATCTAATAGTGAATGACCGTGTAAGAAAGAAGATATCATTAAAAGCCACATAATCAAGAACCAAAACGAATTTCATGACCAAACCTATACCTAGGGATTGAAAAAATCTAAATGGTTGTAGGGAAATAAGAAAACATGAAGAAAGGGAGATAAGTGTGATGTAGATACTCTACCTTAGATATTTGGCCCAAAACCGTGATGATCATACCATGAATATCCACAAACATAGGCTAGAATATAGAGGTGAATACACAAAAGAAAGGGTCCTTTTCATAATATCCTAATTTTTTTTAATAATAACCTATCGTTGTTAATAATTTATGAGTGTTTTTATATGAAAATTTTCATTTTTAAATATAAAAAACGTAAAAAATGATTTTAAGGATTTGAGTAAGGGTAAAATACCAGTTAACACCATGGAATATTCTATGGAATAATTTCAATGTGAGGCACTAAGAGAGAATCGGATTCTAGGTCCCATTGAACCTCATCACTAAAATAATAAAATATTAAATATATTATATTTTGTGCATATTAATTTAAAAAAAATATGTATCTCACAAACAGTGACTCGTATGAGAAATATGAGACCATCGATGGGTCTAGGATGAGGGGCTTACACTTGGAGTGACATAAAAAATGTAGGTTTTTTTGTTAGATCTAATCTGAGGACAACTTATATAAAATTTTTATTATATATTTTTCTAAAAAAACAATATCTCTCAAGTGGTTCATTTTTTGAGAAATTTGAGGCCATTGTTACATCTCAAATTTGGGGTTTTCCCTAGGTAGGACATAACAGTTGTGCATATCAACCATTTGTTCAGATCATACATAAGTTTATGTTATTTAATTTTTGTTATTATTTTATTATTAATTTAAATTTTAAAAATAGGATGTTACTGTTCATTATCTCCCCTATACGTGCAAAAAGCAATTTTTCATGGAAGACTTGTCAAAAATATTAAATTTAAACACATTTTGACATGATTAATTCACCAAAAAATTAATGGGACAGATTTAATGACTCTCCTATATATCATATGTCGAATCAAAAATTAAAATGGTGTTCTTAATTTTTTCTTAATGTGTACATTGGTTTTAGGTTTTAAATAATTGAATTGTGTACTACTATCATGGGTGGTATCAATTAAATCCTTACTACAATAGAACTCTCTTTAGCATGATCGGTGGGGATGCCAATTATCTGATCTGGGTTTCTTTTAGTGATTTGAGGTGTACAGTGGTTCCCCCATCTCCTTCCAAGTATGGTTTACATAAAGTATTTTTTTGGTTTTTTATTTATTTTTTTATATTATTATTTTTTTTCTTCTAAAATTGTGAAAATGGTTTGAATATAAACGAAACATTAGAACATGAACTATGAAGGATAATTATAAATAATTATCAAATTATATATTCATCGAATTATCATTATTAGTTTATAAATAAAATGTCAAAAAATACTGTTTGTGGAATTACCAACGGAAAATTATAAATAATTTTCAAGTGATAATTATTATGAATTATTAAGGGATAATTGAGTGAGATTATCAACTATAAAATAATATATAATTATCAAATGATAATTTATAAGAAATTAATATAAGATAATTATTAATGGGTAATTTATGTAAATGATCATATGATAATTTATTATCAAATGATAATTTCATGAATTACACAAATATAATTGTATGAAATTATCAAATATAATTATAAAAATTATAAAAATATAATTTCATCAGATTATCCAAAGATGGTTATAAAAATATAATTTCACTAAATTATCAAATTATAATTTATAAAGATGATTATTAAAAGATAATTAATGTATTATAATTCAAAATTTTTGATTAAAATTATAATAATATATTTATATAAATCATCTAAGGGTAATTATAAGAAAATTTTTCATGTGATAAAGATATAAAATTATCAGGGGATAATTATGAAAATTGCCATGTGATAATGATACAAATTTATTAGTGGATAATTATGAAAATTGTCAAGTATAATTATATGGTTTTACTAAACATTAATTATAAGAAATACGACATGTGTTATAGAATTAATTTAGATATATAAATTATCAAATGTGGTTTTATAATTATTCTTATAGATAATATTCCAAGAACATGTCTGGAATGATGTTTTAGAAATTATCCATGAGAGAGAATGTAGCATCACATGTGATGTTTTATTTATTTTGGAAATAAAATAAATGGTTTTGGTTATAAGAACCCTAGATAATCTCCAAACATTGACATGACAATGACTACGATAAAAAGGCCCATGAGTGTGTGTTATTGAATATTGAGGTCCCCACTCCACCTTTTAAACTACGCAAGGTGGTTTATCCTTTCCATTAACATTTAAGACTTTTGAGGTAAAAAGTTCCTTACCTTTTGAAGCCATGTATATGATTTTATCAACATATGTAATTTATATTGAACTAACCGATTCTTTTTATGTGATGCATGTTGGTGGGTGTGTGTCCATAAGGTTTTCTTGATTGGTATTATATGAATATGTGTGTTGATATACTTTAGTCTATGTTGAATTTCTCTCATGTGTGTATGTATCGCTTTGATCACACCCATGATATGATATGTCTGATTCCACTATTTCCTTGTGATATTCTTGGTATATTCTATGTTGTTTTGTTAGGCATGGTAACGAAGTGACAGGTGGGTCTGTTGTGGGTTGGTATCCCTTGAGGGGGAGCGTGTTCAGACAACACATTTGACTAGATGACAAGACTGATATGGGTGATTAGGCATGGTGGCCAAGTTTATCCTGCCCAAGTAGAATGGTGATCATGAATGACCATACCTTTATGTGATGACCATAGGGTATAAATATAATGAGTGATCAGGCCTACAAGGAAACAGTCAGGAATGATGTTCTATGTTACCATACCTAGAGATAACATTGATGATTGATGACCTAGTGTGGTTTGACATGGGGGCATGGGGCTTATATGACTATTGAGAAGCTTGAGACTTGATCTAATGTTGATATGTTACCATGATTGTTACAATATTTTCTAGCATGGAACCAAAGCAGGTAATCGGGGTTTCTGGTGTCATAGATAGCACACAAACACTCATCTTGATTACTTATTATGTGGACATTTATTTATAATTATGTTATAAACTCTAATGCATGTTCACAGTTGTTAAGGATGAATTTTTGGTGTCGTATTTAGTCTTTGTACTCACACCCTACTCAGGAATTTCCGTGTGCTTCTAGATTTCATGACTCGAGATCTGATGAAGGGAAAGTTCCATATATTGTATGGTGAAGTTGTGGAGCATATATAGGGAGTGGGTTTGGGCTGTCTCTAGAGGACTCATGGATTTTTATTTTTTTTCATATAATTATGTATCTATTTCTCAATTTTGGGACAGGATTTCTACATTGGGAGTTGTTTATTTATATGACATGTTTTGGTTCATTATTCTTAATGATTACTATAATTATTTATTGTTGACTACTAATTATTATTGATCCCATGACATGATTCTGAGGGTATGGTCTCTCAAACAGAAGGATGTAGATCCTCACTACTAATCAGTAGCCTTTTGTGTAAAGGGATGTGTGCACGAGGCCACCTATCATGCAGGATTGCACCTAATGGTTTTCGTCAGGATGATAAAAAAATGGTATAAGAGGATCAGGATTCACTAACTTATTATTATTTTTTCATTAGGATGGGACAAGATAGATAGAATATTTGAAGGTTATAAATCATATGGGGGAATAATCACTACAGAAAAAAACCATTATTTGCGACGAGAATTGTCACCCAGTCACAAAAGGTTATGTGCAGATTGGTGCAGTTTGCACCCCAAATCACTCGAAAGAGTTTTTGCGACGGGTTGGCACCGCCCGACGCAAATGTCGGGAGAAGGTAAGGCCTAGTTCTGATGAGGGGATCCCCCATTGCAGCTAGTTCGACCACTGAAGGGTATGTGCAATGGGACCCATCACAAATAACCTGCGGTAGTAAAAACATTTTGTGATGGGATGTTTTCCCATCACAAAAAGTGTGTCGGTAGGCCAATTTTTGAGATGGGGCCCATCCCAAAAAACCTTTTAACCGCCGACGGTAATTAATGTGGCTCAATGTATTTGCGATGGGTCTTGTCACAAATATTACTTTTTACGATGTGATTCTCTTCGCTAATAGTCATGTCACAACTAATCTAACCTATATATACCCTCATCTGTTTTTTCTTTTCTCTGCCAAAATTTCTTGTTCCTCCGCTTTTGTAAAGTCTAATTTAAGAGTGAAATTTTTTGAGAGTTATATTTTTTTATGAGAAAGTTGTGAAGATGCCTACAATTATAAGAGATCTTATTTAAAGAAATTAATGTTTTATTTAATTTAGTATTTATTTCATTTCTTTATATTAATTTTAATTATTGTTGATTAGTGGTAATTATGTTAAATTATAATTTTTTTATCATCAGTATTTATTTGTAATAATAAAATTAAATTATTAGTATTAATTCGTAGTAATTAGTAATAATTAATATTTATTAACAATAATTAGTATGGTATATAAATAATTAGCAGAAATTTGTAATTAGTGATTGTAATTTATAGTAATTAATAGTAATTAACACTAATTAGTAATAATTAGAAAAAAAATAGTAATAAATATTAACAATTAGTAAAAAATAGTATTAATTAGTAATAATTAGTAATAAATAATAATAAATTGTAATAAATACTTTTAAAAAATAAAAAAAAAAGTTAAAAATATTAAAAAATACTAATAAATAGTAATAAATATTAACAATTAGTAATAAAAATGTTAATTTATAGTAATAAATAATAATAAATACTAATAAATAGTAATAAATACTAATAATTAGTAATAATTAGTAATAAATAGTAATAATTTGTAATAACAACTAATAAATATTAATAAATACCAATAAATAGTAATAAATACAAATAAATACAAATAAATACTAATAAATAAATAAATAGTATGAAATAGTATTAAATAGAAATAAATAGTAATAAATAGAAAAAATGATCAATAGAAAGAAATACTAAAAAATACTAAAAAATACTAAAAGATACAATTAAATTGTATTAAATACTAATAAATAATAATAAATACTAATAAATAATAATAAATACTAATAAACAGTAATAAAGACTAAAAAATACTAATAATTAGTAATAAATAGTAATAAATAGAAATAAATACAAATAAATAGAAAAAAATAGTAATAAATAGTAATAAATAGTAATAAATAGTAATAAATAGTAATAAATACTAATAAATACTAATAAATACTAATAAATACTAATAAATACTAATAAATACTTATAAATAGTAATAAATTGAAATAATTAGTAATAATTAGTAATAATTAGTAATAATTATTAATAATTACTAATAATTAGTAATAAATACTAATAAATATTAATAATTAGTAATAATTAGTAATAATTTGTAATAATTATAACTAAATAGTAATAATTTGTAATAATTTGTAATAATTTGTAATAATTTTTAATAATTTGTAATAATTAGTAATAATTAGTAATAATTTGTAATAATTAGTAATAATTAGTAATAGATAGTATTAACTTGTAATAAATTGTAATAAATAGTAATAAATATTAATAAATGGTAATAAAGTGTAATAATTACTAATAAATACTAACAAATTCTAATACATACTAATTAATATTTATGAATACTAGTAAATACTAATAAATACCAATAAGTACTAATAAATAGTAACAATTAGTAATAAATACTAATAAATAATAATAAATAGTAATAAATAGAAATAAATAGAAATAAATACTAATAAATAGAAATAAATAATAATAAATGTTAATAAATACAAAAAAATAATAATAAATGCTGCTAAATACTGATGAATACTATTAAATAGTAATAAAAATAAATTAATTGTAATAAATAGTAATAATTTCTTATAAATACTAATAAATACTAATAAATACTAATAATTGTTAATAATTAGTAATAATTATTAAAAATTAGTAATAATTACTAATAATTAGTAATAATGTGTAATAAATAGTAATAGTTAGTAATAATTATTAATAATTAGTAATAATTAGTAATAATTAGTTATAAATAGTAATAAAGAGTAATAAATACTAATTAATACTAATAAATACTAATAATTAGCAATAAATAGAAATTAATTGCAATAAATAGAAATAAATATCAATAAATTGAAATAAATTGCAATAAATAGAAATAAATATCAATAAATAACAATATATAGCAATAATTAGAAATAATTATAAATAATTAGAAATAATTGTCAATTAATAACAATAATTAGTAATAATTTTCATTAATTAACTATAAAATCAATTATAATAAATTTTAATAACATAGCACAATTTTTAGTGGGCTAACAACACTTCTTTTTCTCAATGACTCTTCTCCTTTTAACTCTCACTGACTCAAAACATTATGAAAAGAATGATTGTATGTATGCATAACCAATCTTGTAGGCACGAGTTTGAATATGCATTCATTGGACCACATTTTTCCTAATGTTTTCAGGCGGTGATAGTTGAAAGAAGATGATTCGTCGATGAAAAGGGGGCTCTTTTATCTAACAGCTCATTTACTTGCATATTTGTTACACTGAAATCACAAAGTAGAATATGTTTGGATTTACATTTATGCATTATCATATACACAAGAATGAATAAGCATACGTCCAAGAAGATTCTACGTTGTAATTTTTGTGTGAGAAATTTGAAATTAAATGAGTCGTCACACAAAATAGTAGCCATAAATCAACTGGAAATTGTGTCACCCGTCATTAATGATAATTATTAATAATTAGTTTTAATTATTTGTCTTATTTTTTGGGATAGTGTTTTCTAATTTCAAATTATTAATAAATAGTATTGATGTTATAGTTTTTAGAAAAATATTGAACAAGGAAGCTGATAACTGTCATTATTAGATGATCGTGCTTGGATAAATCCACTCAAAAAAATCCAAAAAGTTCTGGTGTAAATCTTGTATATTTTGAGGGTGTTGAATCATTCTTATCATTTGCAGCATCAAACCCATAATTTGTTTCAAAAGTCACAATTAATTTTCCTTATAAAAAAATGTGCTATGAGAATGTTTGACACATTTGACAAGGTTGGGGGACATCTCTTATAGTTTGGTTATCAACCATATTATTTTTTTTTGGTATCAACATGGTGAAATCAGTTTTAGATAAGATTAAAATAACTTGATAATGAATCCATCATAGTTTCAAAATTTAGTACATGATGTTTCAAGTCCATCTGTTCAACAAACTGAAACATGAGATGATATTTATTTATCATTTGAGTTGGAACCATCCGAATTTTTTGATTTATTGAGGTCTTCTAAGGATTCATTTTATCTTTGTTACAAGATAAAAAAATTAGAATTGTATGAAAATTTTATGACTATTAAATCAACTAATTAAATGTTAATCAACTATTTTGATCAGATATTTTATTTCGTTAAGACATTTTTACCTGAAGGATATGTGTTGCCTGCAAATTAATATAAGAGAAAGAGGTTGGTTCATAATCTAGGCCTTAGTTATCGGAAGATTCATGCATGTGAAAATGATTACGTCGTATTTTCTGGTGAAAATGAGTCATTGGATAGTTGTCCCACATGTGGACAATCGATGTGTAAAGAAGCTCAACTGGGGATGACTGGATCAATTCCTATGAAAAAGTTGAGATATTTCCCCCTCACACCCAGGTTGAAACATTTTTTTATGTCTAAGAACAAAGTGTCAATGATGTCATGCCACAAATCCAAGATTCCAACTGATAAAAGCTTGAATAATCCATCTGATGGTGATTCATGGAATCATTTTGACTGACTGCATCTGTCTTTTTATTTAGAAGCCCGAAACATGTGATTAGGTCATCCTACTAATGGTTTATGTCTGTTTGGTTCTTATGTTAGTAAGTATTCATGTTGGCCTATCTTTATAACTCTGTAAAATTTACCTACATGGATGTTGATGAAGGAGCCCTATAGTGTTTTTACCTTATTAATCTCAGGGGATCCAAAAAAGAATAATGATGTTTATTTGAAACCATTGATTGATGAGTAAAATTCATTTCAGAGTAATGGTGTTAGTACATATGTTGTTGCTGCGAAACAAGATTTCATATTAAAAGCTGCATTGATGTGTACAATTAGTGACTTCCAGGCATATAGAATGTTATTTGGATGAAGTAAACATGGCCCAAAAATCATGTCCTTTCTGTATGAAAGACAACAATGCCTTTATGCTCTTCAATGGATAAACACATTTCTATTTTGATTATCATCGTAGATTTCTTCCAATCGATCATCCTTTTCAGAGGAAAAATCTAATTTTAGAAAAGGAACAATTGAAAGGGATGAACCTCCAAAAATGATTCCAGATACAGTGTTAAATTCTGTTGTATTTTCATTACCTCCGATCACATTTGGGCCAATAGTAAACTAATAAAAAATTCCTGGATTTGGGAAAAAGCAAAATAGGATAAAATGGTGCATTTTATATGATCTTCCATATTGGCCTGATTTGTTGATCTGCCACATGTTGGATATCATGCATATTGAGAAGAACTATTTTGATTATTTATTTCATACAGTTTTGGATACACCAGGTAAGACCAAAGATAATGTAAAGGCATAATTAGATATTACCCAAATTTGTAGATGACAGAAACTTGTAATGTTTTAAAATGTCAAATCACAGAGGTTAATGAAACTAAAATAAGCTTATACACATTCTAAAAAGTGTCTATTATTTTTTAGTGGATTGAAGATTTGAGACTTCTAGATGGCTATGCTTCCAATTTGGGAAGATGTGTTAAGAATTTTCATATTATCATATTAAAAATTCATGATAATCATGTTATAATGGAAAGAATTTTGCTGATTGGATTCAGAGGCTTGTTGAATTCTATTATTTTGGATTTGATAATTGACATATAATTTTTTTTGAGACATTTTTGCGGTGAAAACTGACTATGATGAACTAAGTAAACTAAAAAAAGATGTTTTTTTCATTAAATGTAACCTGGAAAAAATCTTTCTATTGGATTTATTTGACTCAATGGAACATATAATATTACATTTACCACATGAAGCTAAATTTGGAATTCTAATACAGTTTTGATGTATGTATCCATTTGAGATATGCAAGAAGAAATTGAAGAAAAAAGTATGTAACAATGTATCAGTTGAAGGCTCAATTGTTGAAGCTTATTTGCTAGAGAAAATTTATTTTTTCTGCTCTCATTATTTTAAATTTGAATATCCCTAAAAACACAACCTCATGGTATGGAATGAGGGAAATTATGATGATAAATTGGACAATCAATTATCAATTTTTTCTCATCCAAAGCCTGACTTCAGTGGTGTTCATGAACGATGTATTCCAGATGATAAACATCACAGAGCTCACACATATGTTCTCCTCAACTGTGATGAAATGACATTTTTGTATTGTGAGTGCTTCTCTCACATATTCTATAATTTATGTTACAGTAAGAAAACTTATTTTATTTGTAGGTTATAAAATTATCTTATCAATAAAGCAGCTTCCACAAATTACAATAGCTGCTCTTGAAAAACCGACAGAAAAAAATTTCTCAATGGTTTCAAAAACTGTAACATAAATTAATGATGGTTTAACATATCAATTTGGTTAATTATTTATTATATTGATAAATGTTTTACAAATTTTTATGTGTCTCAAAATTCTGATAAAATTGATAAGTGACTATGTATATTGAGTAACCAACAATATAAAATGGTTAAATATTACAATGCATATGTGGTGAATGGTTTTCGATTTCATACGTGTTCATATGAGGAATCAAAAAAACAATGAATATTGGAGTATTCCTGAGAGGATCAGATCATAGTGAAACTAATGTCGACTTTTATGGCATGTTGAATGTAATTATTGAACTATGTTATCTTGGGAAAAATTACTGAACAATGTTTAAATGTCGGTGGTTAGATACTGAGAGAGGCTTGAGTGTTCATCTGATCTAGGGAATCGTTGATATTAAATATAAAAGTCTTCTTGTAGTAAATGAACCATTTTTACTAGATCAACAGGAAAATCAAATATATTACACAAATAATTGTGCTACTTCAAGAGACCTGAGTGATTGGTGGAGCATAATAAAAATGAAATCTATGAAAAATCAGTTTACTCAAACAAAATGCGGTTCCAATAATGTACATGGAATTTAAATTTTTCAAGAGAATACTCAAAATCCATCCTTTTCAAAAAGAGACATGAATATCAATAATGACACCCCACAATTAGGGGTCGATGATGAAAATAATATTAATAATGTTACCAATGAATTTGAAGTGGTAAGATATGATGAAACTAAAACTCATATCGATATTGATGACACTGATGATGAATATGAAGACATTGACATCATCAGTTATGAAGATGATGATAAAGGTGAACATTGACATAGTTAAATACTGGTTATAATAAGAACTAACATATATCTATATGTAATAGTTATTTTCAACTATCTGCTAATGGTAATAATTTTGTGTTTCAGATGGACCCTGATCTACTTCATGAGTTGGAGGAGGCTAAGCTACCTTTGGATGTGGAGGATTTGGGATCATCTGACCCTCAGGATACTAACAGTTCGGGGGGTATGCAGAGGGGGTGTGGTCAAGAACAACTTATGATTCCTGACCCTATCCCCAAGAGGCATCCACATATTTGTTTTGATCCATGCACACAGAGGTATAATAACCTATGTATTTTAGTTAGATTTCATTAATTTATTTATATACTAATTGTTTGATTGTTTGTTCTTTTTTCATAGTTTTTCACATGTAGTTGTTGGACAGGGGAGCACTATCATGCACAATTATTTTTCTCAGCCATGGATCACATGGGAACAGATTCACATTGATTTGTGGCTTCGAATGTTCAATTATTGGCTGGTATGTAAATAAATAATATTTATTTACAAATTTATTTCATTAATAACATGATATTATAAATTATTTGTAAGTTTTATGGTATCCCATAATTGATAGCATGTGTGGAAGTATCCACGAGGCTTGGGAGGAGTCTATGCATGAGTATTTCCATTTGTTTTTGAACAATTTTAGAAGGAAACCATTAAAAAAGCCTGAACGATAGTGTTTGATGAGTCATGTAGAGCTCACCGACCAGAGAAAATTTCATCTCATGTTTGGGTTGGATTATGTTCACACTGTTTGAGTATTGGATTTCAGAGGAGATCTTCCTTGGGCTGGCAGCACCGGGGGAGAATGGAGGTGACACATTAAGCCAGTAGTCGTAAATTTAATACACATAGAGAGCATCTGGTAAGTATCATTTTAAAATATTTTATATAAAATTACATATAAACAGTTTATTATATATTCATATAGGCAGTCAAGAATCCTGATATTATGGAGTACGACATTTATCATAGTATTATTAGTGTTCTAACCACTAGAGAGATTAGAGGTGATCACCATTGTCAGAGTGTGTTCAGTATAATTAATTTTTTTACTTTGAAAATTAACTTCATATAATATTTTCACTATTTTTATTTCAAATAGAAACTGAAGGAGTCATATGAGGTCATGACCTCTCAGACACAAGTTAAGAGTCAGGCTGAGACGGCTTATCAAACTAGTGACAACCATTTCGATGAATCAAAATGGATGCAGGTGAGCCAGTATGCCTTCGAGAAGGGTTGAGTAGTTGGTATCGACTCTCATTTGACTCTTAGGACTTATTATGGTACTTATACTATGTCAGAGTCTAGATTGAGAGGAGCTTCTGGAGAAGCATCATCTTCTGCCACAGAGTATCAGGAGTATTTGCGTGCTCCAACTGAGTTTATAGAGAGTTTGCAGAAGCAATAGGAAGAGATGTGTCAGCAACAACAACAGTACAAAGAGGACATGCGTCAATGGCAGCAGTAGTAGTAGCAGTAGCATGAGGAGGAAATGTGTTGATGGCCGTAGCAGCAATAGAAGCCACATGAGGAGGACATGCGTCGATGGCAGCAGTAGCTCCATGATCATATAGAGTACACACACTGTCTGACTCATAGTTTAGGGATGGAGTTTCCTCCACCATCTCCAGAAGCTCCTCCACCTCCTCCAGAAGACTACCCCCCTATGATTTTTTTCTGTTAAAAACATTTGAATTGAACATTTGTTGTAATATAAACTATTTACATTTTTTGTCTTTTATATTGATGTGAATATTGAATTTTATTAGTATTTTTAATATTTTAATTTTTTTATTTATTATAAGTATTATATTTTTTAATGTTAGTTTATTTTACTCCTATAAATAATAATAATAATATTTTATGATTTTTTTATATATATTTCATGAAAATTGATAATTTTCATAATTTTTAATTTTTTTATTATTTTAAATATATTGATATAATTTTTTTCATTAATCATAATTATATTATTTTTTTATTTTTATTAAGTATTAGAAAGTATTTACAATTTTAATTTTTTTCATTTTTTTATTATTTTAATAATATTTTTATTATTTTTATTTTATTTTATTTATTATTTGTGATGGGGCCTTTGGCGACAGGGGGCCCATCACATATAGATTATATATATTTTTAAAAGTTTTTTGCAATAGGTTTTTTACCATCGCAAGAAAATTTTTGCGATGGTCCCATCACAAAAGGTTTATAACATATAATCTATTTGCGATGGGCTGGTATCCCGTCGCAAATACATTTTGCAACAGACTTGTCACTAAAGGATCTTGTATATATAATTTATTTAAGCATACATCTATTTTTAACAAGCCCGCATCCCATCGTAAAAAATATATTTTGTGACGGTCTCGTCATAAAAAATACTAGTTGCGACACCATTTTCTGCAATGGGCTATTTGCGACAGGCCCCTGTCGCAAAATCCCTTTTTACGATGGGGGCCTGTCGGAAATATCCTGTCACAAATAGCCAAATTTTCAGTAGTTTATGACATTGTCTGGCGAGCATTGTATTATGGACCTCTGATTTTACCATAAAATGGGAATTTATGTTTTTCTTCTATGGTTTATTAAAATCACCTTAGGTGATTTACATGATGTTGATATTTGATTTACAAGATTTCATGTATGTTTGTGCATCATGACTAGGCACATTGGTTCAAATGTCATACATATAACTATTGTTTTATGTATAGTAGTTATTTAATTAAATAATTAGTTTTGTTTTATCTATTCAGTATAGTTACCATGTGTGATATATCTATATAAATGTTATGTGATATATATATTTATTAGCTTCAAATAGTTGGATTGAGAATGTTTTAGTGTTAGTATATAGATGATGACTATGAATAACATATAACAATGGATACAAGGGTTAATACTAGGAAGTTTATACCATGGATTGAGAGTATAATCCTAGGGAAACCTTTGCGTGATCCTATAGACTAGTTAGAACATGTTATGTTCCTAATATTCCTTCTATTATAGAAAATATTTCCTCATATGTGTTTGGTGAGACCACTAGCAGATTACATTACTCTGAAGCATGTTTCTTCACCTACCCCAGTGGAACATGAAGTAGGACCACTCTAGTCTAGAGTCCTTCCACCATTTTCTATGGTCAAATATGATAGATAGTCTTAGATTCAACATCCCCTAGCCTTTTAGGGAACTGGTGGACTGCAGGAAGCAAAGAATGGGATATGCATCATAAAGTATGTTTTTAATCTCATTCAAATGCTTGAGTTTTGTAATTTGGATCTGGAATCATTCATGCTACAAGAAACAAACAAAGGTTGGTGGGGTTGGGTGGACCTTATGGGAATATATGACTTTTATAATTGGATAAACTTCAAAAAAAACTATTATTTCAAGATCTCCTTCCATGTACAATAGAGACATACTGTAACTATGTACTCACAAAACATAAAAATATATTAACAACAATTTTTTCCTATAAAACATGACTCATAGATCTATTTTGTAAGAGCCTAATTGAGAAGAAATTAATTTAAGGGGATAGAGTTTTGGAAATTCCCCAGGTTTCTGATGGACTTTTCTATTATACTTTAGGAACAATAAAGGATGATTTTTCACACTGGAGTGGTGGTGTACAATCTGTTTAGAGCATGGGATAATCAACAACCTTTCTTATTGTATGAGGTACGACATTGAACATATATTTTTTACCATCTTCCTTGATCAATATTGCCGATTTAAATATATATATATATGTGAGTTGTATCTAGACTTGACTTATCAGTAGAGTTATTTCTTTACTATAATACATTTCTCCTATTACACTTTTGAGTGATGATTTGAAACCCCCAGTATATGATAGAGTGTTAGTAAGTGCTTCAATCAGTGAGAGACTGGTGAGGTACTTCAATGTCACTATGTGAGAGGATGTCATGGAGGACATTGGGATAGTTTACCTAAGACCTCAAATATTCATTACAGAGTCTTGGTGATTTTTGATCAGCTAAAAAAAGTTATCCAATTTTTAATTAACATATATAAATCCCTAGTATTCAATCTAGAAAATATACACATCTAGGATATGTTATTTTCATGAGTAGTTCTGTAGATACCTAAGCTTGACATACATGGAAGATACATTATGTTTTCAAAATAAATAATAGATAACATAAACAGACATCCAAGGACCGTAATAGTTTAGTGTCTTTGGAAACATGGAACACAATATTCTAATCATGGTGAAAGATCTTAGACATCTCCAATAAAGATCTTTCCCTTTTGTTCTCTTACCTAAAACCTTTATTTATATCCTAGGGAAAAGAAAACATAAAAATGGAGAGCTCAAATGCTCAGTAAGGGTATTCATGGAGAAAATAAAACAAACCATATACATTTGAACTTAAAAACATGAATATAATGTTTAAACATCAAAATTGTTAGTGGTGAAATGAATCATGGAAGTACGTAAGGAATAGATAATAAAGGAATATTAATCATGATAAAATAAAATGGGAATAAAACATGTAATTATGTCAAACCATTAAGAACATGATATGATTTCTATAGTTTCAAGTGCATTTCTACCAAGACCATCATAGTGGACAATTTCCATTACTGAACGGGGTTTACTCATCGTTCCAGCACTGTATTACTGAACCAGATTGACATGCCCTTCTAGCCATGTGTATCTCATGATATATAAATCTTTACCCAATGAATTGGAGGGAGATATATTTACCACCCATCTCATAATGAAATAATTTTTTCGTGTTCCACAAAATAAACATAATCATTCCTCATAACCCAAAGTATAAAATGGGTTTCATAAAAATCATCCCATCATAACATAATCCATACAAAACAAATAGATATCATTTAATCATAAGAAAAATAAAACCATGTAAATAATAAAGACATTATACTTTAAACATAAACATACTAAATAATGTCATCTTATATGGAAAATAGTTTTGATAAACCACTTTAAATGAATTCTTGAAGAAAATATCATTTCTTCTTTAAAATCATATTCTTTTCTCAAAATGGAATGAAATTTTATAAAAAAAAGATTTTTTTGAAAATAATATTGAAATTTTATAGAGGAATATTAATTTAAATAAGTTGTTATGAAACTGTAAAAATCCATTCATGTTTTATAAGTTAAAAAAAATTCTTCTTGAACTTTTTCGGAAAAGTCAAAAAGCACCTCGTATGGTAAACAAAAGAAAGATTCCTTCCATAGTACATTGTAAAAGTCAAAAAAGGGGTAAACATGACTTTAATCATACATGGAATAATAGTCAATACATTATGAAAACATTTCTCTAAAACATGGGAATTGATGATAAATACAACCCCAGTAAATACTTAAGTATAATCAATCTCAGATAAAAATGAGATTGCAAAATTATCCCTTACCTTATTTCCAATTTCATCTGTATGTTTATGAAACTCCTATATAGTGGGTTTAAACATATTTTTAATTTGTAACAGAACCATAGTAATAGTTATGATATCATATATGATTCACTTACTACTTTATATTACCCGTGGATTTGACAATTCCACATTAAAGTAGTGGTTTGGGTTAAATCGTATCATTTATCATATGTTTTTGGACTTGTTGTTCATGATTTTATTATTACATATATCATGATATACTTACTTCCAAAATTTGAAACATGATTTATGTATCATATATATTCAGGATATATATATATATATAATAGATAGATAAATGAAATGAAATACACCGTTCATAGAGATGGTAGACCGTACATACGCATGAATGCTATTTTTATTTCCTTATAAAATTGAATGGAAGTAATCAAATAACATATAAAAAATTCCAGTATCATTAATATTTCATATATTTTATGATTATTTAATATATATACTTTATAATAATTCAACAACGGTTAACATGAAGAATTAATCTCATCACTTCGTGGAGAGGGTAATCTGTACGTACGCACGGGTGATGATATCATTCCCATTATTATTGAATTAAATTAAAGTTAATGATATAATATCAGAGAATTATTATCATGTTATAATATCCATATATAGTTATTCCTTCCAAAATTATACCCATCCATGTAAGGTGGTGTTGGAAAAATAGATTACACCATGGTATGGAGACAGTATTCCGTACGTACGCACGTGCGATGATTTCATTTTCTGTAGGATGGATTGAAGGATAAATAAGGTCGGTTCATATTTATAATAACATATCAGTATATTAGTGATACTTCTCTTATTACATTATTATGAAGCAACAAAATAAGATGAAGTATAAGAAGAAATGAACTTGAAAGAATCGGTAAAGAATATTACCTCTTCTTCGACGCGCCTCTTCTAAACCTCCTATTAGGGCACTAAATTTGGTCTTTGAAGAGAAGCAGGACATCTAGTATGTTTCTAGCGAATTGGAGAAGATAAATGGGTTAGTTTAGGACGATTTTGAAGGCTCAATGTGGTGTGAGGAGGAGAGGGAGTATGTACCCTTTTATAAGGGAGGAGAGATGCACCTTTGAAAACATAAGAAATATTAATTTATAATAAATTAAAACTCCACCTAAAAACATCCAAAATGACTCACATTCTAAGATGAGATGATATAGGATTGTAATCTCAGTAACCAATAAAATTTACACATGTATGGAATTTATTTTAAACCTTATCAATTTAATTTATCCTTATAAAAACTATTTAAATTTATTTCTGGTAAAGAAATTATAATTTTTAAATTGTTATAAATACATACTTATGTGTTGTTTATTTTACATAATTAGATTTATAATTAGATTTTAGAACATATAATTTTTAATTTTTAATTGTTAAATATTTTTGTGATTTTAAAACAATTAAATAATATGTTTTGTTTATAAAATATCAATAGTGTCAATTTTGACATTATTCAATTATTTGAATTTAAATAAAAAACAAAGAGAACATATATTATATAAAAATATTTAATAGATTCCTAAAATTTTAGATTCAACTTGAAAATTAGTGGAGAACGTTAAATAGTTTATATAATATTTATTTTAAATTTTTTAAAACCTTTTATTTGATATTTCTCTTAATGAAGTAATTACTATAACATTTTTGTATAATTATTTAATATAATTATATGTTTCATTAAAATAAAAAATAAAATACTATGATGAATATAAATATTTTACTTTTTATAATAATACTTTTACTTTAATTTTTCATCTTAAAATCACAACATTTAAATTATTATATTTATTAAGTTATGAAGGTGACAACTTTGACATTATTACAAATAAAATAATATAAATGTTATAATTTCTTTTATATGGCTCCGAATGGTCCAAAAGACGACACATGGATGCTTATGGTAAATATATACATGACAAATAGGTTTTAGACAAGTTTTTGGGCCTTTTATGGGTATTATTACTTTAATAAAAACTATATTATTGATTTTTCACTAATAAAATATTTTCTGTATCATTAAGGTATAAACTATTAACATAATTTAATATTTCATAAAAATTACAAATAAATTACAATAACAAATAAAAAAATCTTATATTTCAAATGAGTATTTATAATCGAATTTATATTCTGTATAACCTTATATTAAAAATACTTTAATTATTAATGTTTGAGTGGGACATATTTCACTTTCCATTAAATAAAATAAATTAAATATCTTAATCACATCCAACTGGGTTCAAATAGATTCCATTTTGACTAAATTATGTTTTAGGATGAATTAAAATATTCCAATTATATTAATCAATGTGTTAGATTAATTTTATAATATTATATTTACCCTTAATTACCCGATTTACCTTTAACTATGGTAAATAAAATTTACCGTAGTTAGTATTCATTGAGCCCAAAACTAAAAAGTAGCCTATTAACATAATATGGACCTACTTATTCCAAATATGGAATCCATTTTTCCAAATTCAAATCATAGATGTTGCAGAAATTAATTTAAAATTTATCCTGTTAAGAAAAAGAGTTTTAAAAGTTAAAACATTGCAAAAGAATGAAATTCTTTTTCCTATGAATTCAATGTAAAATCAATGATAACGAAATACATTATATTAAATGGTAAAAATATATTCTATTTATGGTTTAAAACTATCCAATATTATAATTTAACCATATAAATTATTATGAAAAAAAAGTTGTTTTTAATTTAAATATACCGTGTTTTTATTATTCATTAAAATATGAAAGTTATTAGAATAATATGAAACATTTATCCAAAATAAATTTTTATATCCTGATTCTCAAGAATTTTTTTTTGTAAAATTGAATATATAAACAAGTCAAAAACTATATTTAATGTGGGTGCACAATCAAAAGGTAGCAAAACTGCATTTTTTTAAAAATATTTATTTTTCCCGAAAAAATTATTTTGTTCTCATAACATGTTATATAAATGTGTAAGATGAATTATAATGTCATAAAATTAAAATTTTAGAAACTAATATTCCTAAATGATAGTTCATATTAATATTATAACAATATATCTTTGTTTATTAAAACTCAATATTGCGTACAACACACGCTATTGGGGAATGTTTCTCTTGCATGCACCACAAGCCATGAATAGTGTTTGCATATAATACAAGCTAATACAGTGTTGCATAGGGAACAATATAATCTTGGAATGGTGTACAATAGATGAAATCAAATAAATTAAAAAGAATATATCTCATAAAATCTCAGGGTGTTACATTCTACCCCCTTAAAATGAATTTCTCCCTCGAAATTCGTCAGGGTTATAAATCGTTTACTACTTGAAAGTTTCATTCATAGAAACCCACATCGTTAAAAGGAATAATAAAAATTAATTTTAAAAAGTGAAGTAAGAAACGTAACGGTAACCCAAATTAACTCATCACTGGGTTTCCACATAAGAGAATATAGGTGAAAATATGGATATGGATGAGAAATCTGACCATCAAGTTCTGATGCAGAGTGGTAGAGAACATCGATATGAAAAATCCATCAATCACAAAGCCATAAAGTGGTGATGATCTAAGGTGCCATATGATTCATCAGATATGTGGGTACTGGGACAACATTTTTGGTTTTTAAGATCATTTCTATAATGTTGAGGAATATTTGAATTAAAAGAAATACTTACTTGATTTTGGTACAATATCACTATTGTTCGTTCCTTGAACAATTTTCACTTCATCTCTTAAAGAAATGAAGTTGAATTTGTCTTCCGTGAAGTGTTAGTAGATCATGGGATAGAATTATAGGTCATTCCATCTGTTTCTATCACAATAAGGTTAGCATAAGTTATTAAATATACATAATTCCATCAATTGTGAGATTAATCATATATGGTTCCTAAAATGGACTTATACTTCATCTATTATACTACTTAATAAAATAAAACTAATTTCTGAAAACCATGGACTTCTAGTAGGCCAGTGGTAGGCAATAAAGGCCTATTGCACTTCAGTTTCGGGTTTGATTCCCACAACCATGTCTGACGGGAAAGGTTGCTACCCGTCCTACGAGATTTCCTTTTTATAAAACTATACTATTATAACATTTCAGATATAATATCAAAAGATCTAGCATTAAACAATACTATAGGATGTTCAACTTAATGGACTCCATTCTTTAGGCTTATCCAAAATACTTCTATCAAATCTCATAATATAAAGAAAACGATTACATTAAAGGTCACATAACAATCACGTGAATACCATCATTTATCCCCTATATATCATAAGATATATCTTGTTGGTCACATTCCAAACATGTTAATACCTTAATTATGTATTCTCTTGAAACATGAATTACCATAGAACCTTAGTGAAAACATTAATGCTGTCAAAAGTTAACTCTTTCCGCATACCAAAATCCCAAAATTTCTATATCCTCAAACCATGGTACCAGTTTGTCCTTATATGAGTCATGAGTTCATGAATACTAACAAACGTTTCATTTTCTACTTATCCCTTCATTTTTCACATTTCATCATTATTCCAAAAATATTTCAATAACTTTTCATGGATACCAGTACAATAAAATTATTGAAAACCACCATAAACAAGTTCATAGATATTCCAATATTCCACGATACCATAAATGAGATTCCACAACATTATGTTGGAATCCCGTTATATAAACACATAATCATTCCACCACATGGTTTTCATACTCTACATCGCCAATAGTGATCACATGTGACATCCCTTTTTCCTTTTCCTTAAGAGGTTGTTGATCTCGATCATCATTAACCATAAGATTAGGTCATTGATTATAATGATGCCCCATTTCCTTGCACATGTAGCATTTAAGTGTTGGTTCTGTGATCTCTACAGTCTTTTCCCTATTTACATCATTAGAAACATTTTTCACATTACTTCGGCACTCAGCTGCTCGATGACCTTCTTTTCTACACTTGAAGCATTTTCTAGTACCTTTTAGACAATATCCACTATGCATCTTTCCAAACATTTAGCATAAAAGAACATTCACCTTCGTTTCACCATTGTTTTGAGATATTTCCTTGAACCCCATCTTTTGTTTCTTGTCAAAACCATGAGATGGATATGTAACACCATCTTCCAGTTCTACCTTGATAGCACAACGCACAATTTCTTCATAGATAATGAACTCTCTTATATCTAATGCCCTTCAAAGACTTGGTTTTAAGCCACTGATGAATCGCTCAACTTTTCTTTCATGTTCGATGATAAATCCAGATGCATACCTTGAAAGCCGTGTAAAATTCGCCTTGTATATACTAATAGATTCATCATCCTTTTACTTAAGTTCAAGAAGACCTTTTCTATCTTTGTTCTAAGAACATGAGGAAAGTACTTATTAAAAACAAGATCTTGAACTCGTCCCATTCCATTTATTCAATTTCATCTTGGGGCCTTATATTATTAATTAGAGTCCACCACTGGTCTACTTCTCCTTCAAAATGGTAAAGAGCCAGAATGACTTTTTCATGTTCTGAACATCGAAGTATGGAAAAATATATTTTCAAAGGTATTGATCCATTGTTCAGCAACAAGTGGATCATAAGACTCACTGAAAGAAGGTGGACGTTGCCTCATGAAGGACTCAATATAATATTGTTCCCTTCTTTGGTCATTTAGAAGACCAGAATGATTCATAGCTTGTGTATGTAAAGAAATAAGAATTTTCACTCCAACTCCCATAACATTGGTTTGTTTAGGAGGAAAATCATTTCATTTTCCATTACATTGATTAACATGGTTCCTTCGGGTTCCATCCATCGTCTAAATCCCAAAAAGAATAGTGTGAGAGGGAAAAAAACATGATAGGAAAACAACATAATAAAGGGGGAGTACATTCAATATATAACATCATAGGTTTAATTCTAAGATCATTACCATAATAATAGGACTATAACCTATACGTATAGTTAACCTTAGGGACATCCCTAGACATACCTAAGAAATATCTCTTGGGATCTCAATAATGTTTTTGCATCCTTGTTTCCAACGGTTGACTAAACCATTCCTATGACACCAAATATAGAGACACGAGCTTGACATACAAGGACGTTACATTAGTTATTTGGAATATATAATAAATAACAAAAACATACATCCAAATACTGTAATAGTTTAGTATCTTTGTAAACATGGAACACAGTATTCTAATCATGGTGAAGGATCTTCCACATCTCCCATAAAGATCATTCCCTTTTGTTTTCATTCATAAAAACATTATTTATATCCTGGGGAAAAGAAAACATAAAAACAGTGAGCTTAAATTCTCAGTAAGGGTAAAAATGGAGAAAATAAAACAAACCATATCCATTTGAACTTAAAAACATGCACATAATGTTTAAACATCAAAATCGTGAGGGTTGAAATAAATCTTGGCAGTACGTAAGGCATAAATCATATTGGAATATTAATCATGATAAAATAGCATGGGAATACAACACGTAATTATGTCAACCCATTAATCACATGATATTATTTCCATAGTATCCAAGGCATTTCTGCCAAGACCATCATTTTGGATGATGTCCATTACTGAACCTGGTTTACTTGTCTTTCCAGCCCTGTATTACTGAACCAGATTGAAATGTCATTCCAGACATGTTTATCTCATGAGATATAAATAATTAAATAAATCATTGGAGGGAGATATAGGTCCCACCCATCTCATAATGAAATCACTATTTCGTGTGCCACCAAAAAAACATAATCATTCATCATAACCCAAAGAATAAAATGGATTTCATAAACATCATCCCATCATTACATAATCCATTTAAAACAAATGGATATCATTTCAACCTAAGAAAAATCAATCAATGTAAATAATAAAGAAATTAGACTTGAAACATAAACATACTAAATAATGTCATCTTAGATTGAATGTAGTTTTGAAAAAACACCTGAAATAGATTCTTGAGGAAAATATCATTTCTTCATCAAAATCATTTTCTTTTCTCCGAATGCCATGAAATTTTAAAAGAAAAGTATTTTGTTGAAAATAATCATTAAATTTTTTAGAGGAATATTCGTTGAAATAAGTTATTATGAAACTGTAATAATCCATTCATTCCATATAAGTTAAAAAACATTCTTCTTGTACTGTTACTAGAAAAGTCAAAAAGTACCTCGTATGGTAAACAAAAGAAATATTACATCCATAGTATGTAGTAAAAGTCAAAAAGGGGAAAACATAAGTTTAAAAATACATATAATAATAGTAAATAATTTATGAAAACATTTCTCTAAGACATGGAAATGGATGATAAATACAACCCTAGTAAATACTTATGTATAAACAATCTCAGATAAAAATGAGATTGCAAAATTATCCCTTACCTTATGTACAATTTATTTTTTATGTTTCCAAGACTCCTCTATAGTGGGTATAAAAATATTATTAACTTGTAAAAGAACCATAATAATATTTATGATATCCTATATGATTCACCTACGACATTATATTACCATTGCATTTGACAATTCCACGTTAAAGCAATGGTTTGGGTAAAATCGTATCATTTATCGTATGTGTTTGGACTTGTTGTTCTTGACTTTATTATTATTTATATCATGATATACATAATTTTACAATGTAAAACATGATTTATATATCATATATATTCAGGATATATATGTATATAATAGATATATAAATGAAATGAAATACACCGTTCATGGAGACAGTAGACCGTACGTACGCATGAATGCTATTTTTGTTTCCTTATTAAATTGAATTGAAGTAAGTAATTAACATATAAATAAATAAAGTATCATTTATATGTCATATAATTCATGATTATTTAATATATACACTTTATAATAAATCTTTAATGGTTAACATGGAGAATGAATCTCATCGCATCGTGGAGATGGTAATCTGTATGTATGCACGAGTGATGATATCGTTCCCATAATTATTGAATGGAATTAGAGTGGATGATATAATATCACAGATTTAGTATCATGTTATAATAACCAAATATAGTTATTATTTAGAAAATTATACCCATCCAAGTAAAGTGGTGGTGGGAAAACAGATTACACCATGGCGTGGAGACGGTATTCCGTACGTACGCACGCGCGGTGATTTCATTTTCCGTAGGGTGGATAGAAGGTGAAATACTGTTGGTTAATATTTATATTAACATATCAGTATATTAGTGATACTTATGTAATTAATTTTTTATGAAACCCCAAAAGGAGAGGATGTAGAAGAATAAATGAACTTGAAAGAATCTGTGAAGGATATTACCTCTTCTTCAATGCGCCTCTTCTAAACCTCTTCTCAGGGGACTAAATTTGGTCTTTGAAGAAGACTAAGACCTCCAGTATGTTTCTATGGAAGTTGAGAAGAGAAATGGTCCGGGTTGGTCTGAGCATGAAGGCTCAATGTGGTGTGAGGATATGAGGGATTAGGTGCCCTTTTATAAGGTAGGAGAGGGGCACCTTTGGAAAGATAAGAAATATTAATTTATAATAAATTCAAACACCACATAAATACATCCAAAATGTCTCACATTCGAAGATTATATGATATAGGGTTGTAATTTCTTCAACCAATAAAATTTATCCATGTTTGGAATATATTTTAAACCTTATCAATCTGATTTATCCTTATTTAATCTATTTAAATTTATTTAGGGTAATGAAATTATAATTTTTAAATTGCAATAAATACTTACATATGTGTTGTGAATTTTCCTTAATTAGATAGTTTATTACATTTTTGACCATATAATTTTTAATTTTTAATTTTTAAATACTTTTGATATTTTTAAACAATTTAATAATATGTTATTCTTATCAAATATCAATATGTCAATTTTGGCACTATTCAATTATATGAATTTAAATAAAATCCAAATAGATGATATATTCGATCCAAAATATTTATTTTCTTCCTAACATGTCATATTCATCTATAAAATTAGTGTATCAAATTAATTAGTTCATATAATATTTATTTTAAAATTTTTAAAAACATTTATTTGATAGTTCTCTTAATAAAATAATTACTATAACATTTTTGTATAAATATTGAGTATACTTATATGTTGCATAAAAATTAAAAATAAAATACAATGATTTATATAAATATATTACCTTTCATAATAATAATTTTACTAGAATTTTTCATCATAAAATCACAACATTGAAATTGTTATATTTATTAACTTATCAAGTTGACAACTTTTACATTATTAAAAATAAAATAATATAATTATAATAATCTCATTTATACGGATTACAATTGTCCCAAAGTCTATCCTTGGATGATTATGATGTATATAAACGTGTAAAATAGGTTTTGGGTAAGTGTTTTGGCCTTTTGATGTGTATTATTACATTAATAAAAACTATATTATTGATTTTTCACTAAATAAATAATTTCTTTATCATTAATGTATAAGCTGTTAAGGTAATTAAGTATTTTTTTAAAAATAAAACAAAATTACAATAACAAAGAAAAACATTTCATATTTAAAATGGGTATTTATAATCGAATTTATATTCAATATAACCTTATACTAAAAATAGGTTAATTATTAAAGTTTGAGTGAGACATATTTCACTTTCCTTTAAATAAAATAAATTAATGATTTTAATCTCATCCAAGTCGGTTCAAATATATTCCATTTAGACCGAAGTATGATTTAAGACAAATTATAATCATCCAATTATATTAAGACAAGTGTTAGGGTAATTTTATAATATTATATTTACCCTTAATTACCTGATTTACCTTTAACTATGGTAAATAAAATTTACCGTAGTTACTATTAATGGTGCCCAAAAATAAAAAGTAGCATATTAACATAATTTGGAACTACTGATCCCAAATATGGAATCCATTTTTACAAATTCAAATCACAGAAGCTGAAGAAATTAATTTAAAATTATTCATGTTGTTAAAAAAATGTATTTTAAAACTTAAAACATTGCAAAAGATTGAAATGATTTTACCTATTAATTCAATGTAAAATCAATGATAACAACATACATTATATTAAATGGTAATTATATATTCTATTTATAATTTAAAACCACTCAATATTATAATTTATACATATAAATTGTTACGATGAAAAAAGTTGGTTTTATTTAAAATATAGAGTGTTTTTACTATTCGTTAAAATAAGAAAGTTATCAGAATAATATGAAAAATTTATCCAAAGAAATTTTTTTATCCTGATTCCAATGAATTATTTTATTTTGTAAAATTAATCTTATAAACATGTCAAAAACTAGATTTAAAGATGGTGTGCCATCAAAAGGTGGTAAAACTTTATTTTTTTAAAAATACTTATTATACCCGAAAAAAATTATTTTGTTCTCATAACATGTTCTATAAAATGTGTAAGATGAATTTTAATGTCATAAAATTCAACATTTAGTTACTACTATTCATAACATCTAGTTCATAGTTATATTATAACAATATATCGTTGTTTAGTGAAACTCAGTATTGCGTACAACACACGTTGTTGAGGAAGGTGGCTCTTGCATGCACCGCAAGCCAAGAATAGTGTTCGAGTATAATACAAGATAATATGGTGTTGCATATATAATAATATAATCTTGGTATAGTTTAAAATATAATAAATAAAAGAAATTAAAATGAATATATCTCATAAAATCTCAGGGTGTTACATTCTACCCCTCTTAAAATGAATTTCTCCCTCGAAATTCGTCAGGGATATAAATCATTTACTACTTGAATGTTTTTTTCATAGAAACCCACATCTTTAAAAGGAATACTAAAACTTAATTTTTAAAATTTAAGTAAGAAACGTAATAGTCACCCAAATTAACTCATCACTGGGTTTCCACATAAGAGAACATAAGTGGAAATAGGGATATGGAAGAGAAATAAAACCATCATGTTTTGATGGAGAGTGGTAGAGAACTTGTCTATGAAAAATCCATCAATCACAAATCCATAAATTGGTGATGATCTAAGGTACCATTGGATTCATCAAATTTGAGCGTACTAGGGAAACATTTTTTGGTATTCATGATCATTTTTGTAATGTTGAAAAAAATTTAAATTTAATGAAATACTAACTTGATTTTGGTACAATCTCACTGCTGTTCATGCATTGAACAATTTCCACTTCATATCTTAAAGAAATGAAGTTGAATTTTTATTCTGTGATGTGTTAGTAGATCATGGGATTGAATGATAGGTTATCCCATCTATTTCTATCACAAAAAGGTTAGCATAAGTTATTAAATATATATAAGTCCATCTATAGTGAGATTAATCATATATGGTTCCTAAAATGGACTTATACTTCATATATCATACCACATAATAAAATAAAACTAATTTCTACATACCAAAGACTTCCTATAGGCTAGTGGTATGTGATAAAGGCATGTCACACTTAAATTTTGGGTTTGATTCCTACAACCTTGTCCGATGCGAAGGGTTATCACCCATCCTACGTGTTGTCCTTTTTCTAAAACTATACTATTTTAACATTTCAGATTAAATATCAAAATTTCTAGCCCTAAACAATACAATCTGATGTAGAGTTTAATGGATTCCATTCTTTAGTCTTATCCAACATACTTCTATCAAATCTCATAATATAAAGAAAAAAATTACTTGAAATTTCACATAACAAGCATGTGAATTCCATCCTTTATCCCCCATATATCATAAGATCTATCTTGTTGGTCACATTCCAAACATGTGAATACCTTAATCATGTATTCTATTGAAACATGAATTACCATAGAACCTTACTGAAAACATGAATGTTGTCAAAAGTTAACTCTTTCCACATACCAAAATGTCAAAATCTCAATATACTCAAACCATGATGTCAATTTGTCCTTGTATCAGTCATGAGCTCATGAATACTATCAATCATTTCATTTTTTTTCTTATACCTTCATTATGTGCATTTCATCTTCTTTCCAAAAATATTTCAATCACATTTCATGGATTCGGGTGCCATAAAGTTATTGAAAACTATAATAAACCAATACATAGATATTTCAATATTCCACAATACCATAAATGAGATTCCACAACATTATTTTGGAATCTCATTACATAAACACTTAATCATTCCCCCACAAGTTTTTCATACTCAATATCACCAATAGTGATCTCATGTGACTTCCCTTTGTCCTTTTCTTTAACAGGTTGTTGATCTCGATCATCATTTACCCTTGGATTAGGGAATTGATTAGCATAATGCCCCATTTCCTTAAACTTGTTGCATTGAAGTGTTGGTTGTGGGTTCTCTGCAGTATTTTCTCTATTCATGTCATTAGAAACCTTTTTCCCATTACTTCAGCACTCAGCTGCTCGATGAACTTATTTTCCACACATTAATCATTTTCTAGTACCTTTTAGACAATCTCCACCAAGCTTCTATCCACACATTGGTAATAAAGAAACATTCACCATCATTTTTCCATTGTTCTGAGATTTTTCCTTGAACTCCATCTTTCGTTTCTTGTCGAAACCATGAAATGAATATGTAATAATAACTTCTAGTTATACCTTGATAGCATAACACACTATTTATTCATAGATACTGAAGTCTCTTATATCTAATTCCATTCAAAGACTTGCTTTTAATCCACTGAAGAAACAATCAACTTTTCTTTCTGGATGGATGATAGATCCAAATGCATACCTTTCAAGCCATGTAAAATTCTCCTCGTATATACCAAGAGATTCATCACCTTTTTTCTTAAGATCAATTAATTTCATTTCCATCTTCGTTCTAAGAATACGAGGAATGTACTTATTGAAAAAAAAGATCTTGAACTCATCCCATTCTATTGATTCAATTTCATCTTGGGCTTGTATTCGTAATTAGAGTCCACCACTGGTCATCTTATCCTTTTAAAGGGTAAACATCCAGAATGAGTTTTTCATGTTCCAAATATCAAAGTATGGAAAATATCTTTTCAATGGTATTGATCCATTGTTCAGTAACAAGTGGATCAGAAGACTCACTGAAAGAAGGTGTATGTTGCCTCATTAAGGACTCAATAGAATATTGTTCCCTTCTCTGCTCATTTGGAAGCCCAGAAATATTCATTACTTGTGTAAGTATAGAAATATTATTTTTTTCACTCTGTCTCCCATAACATTGGTTTGTTCAAGAGGAAAATCATTGTGTTGTACATTACATTGATCAACACTGTTCCTTCGGCTTCCATCTATCGTCTAAAACCTAAAAAGAATAGTGTGAGAGGAAAAAAACATGATAAGAAAAAAACATAATAAATGGGGAGTACCTTTAATATATAACATCTTAGGATTAATTCTAAGATTTTTATCATAATTCTAGGACTATAACTTATATGTATACTTATCCTTAGGGACATCCCTAGACATACCTTAGAAATATGCCTAGGGATCTCACTAAAGTCTTCAAATCCTTGTTTCCAAAGGTTGACTAAACCATTCCTGTGATACCAACTGTAGAGACCCGAGCTTGACATACATTGAAGTTACATTAATATTACAAAATACATAATACATAACAAAAACAGACATCCAAGGACGGTAATAGTTTAGTTTCTTTGGAAACATGGAGCACAATCTACTAATCATGGTGAAAGATCTTCAACATCTACCAAATATATCTTTCCCTTTTTTTCATACCTAAAACCATTCTTTATATCCTAGGGAAAAGAAAACATAAAAAGGGTGATCTCAAATACTCAATAAGGTTATTCATGGAGAAAATAAAACAAACCATATATATTTTAACTTAAAAACCTGAACATCATGTTTAAACATAAAAATCTTTAGTGGTGAAAAAAATTATTTAAGTACGTAAGAAATAGATCATAAAGGAATGTTAATCATGATAAAATAGCATGGGAATAAAACATGTAATTGTGTCAAAACATTAAGAACATGATATGATTTCCACAGTAGCCAAGGCATTTCTGCCAAGACCATCATAATGGACAATGTCCATTACTGAACTGGGTTTACTTGTCATTACATCCCAGTATTACTAAACTGGATTGACATGCCGTTATAGCCATGTTTATCTCAAGAGATATAAATCTTTACGAAATTCATTGTAGGTAGATATAGGTCCCACCTATCTCATAATGAAATCATTCTTTCGTGTCACACAAAATTTACATAATCATTCCTCATAACCCAAAGAATAAAATGGGTTTCATAAAAATCATCCCATCAAAACATAATCTATATAATCCAAATTGATATCATTTCAACATAAGAAAAATCAAAACATGTAAATAATAAATAAATTATAATTGAAACATAAATATTCTAAATAATTTCATCTTAGATGGAAAATAGTTTGGATAAAACACTTGAAATGAATTCTTGATGAAAATATCATTTCATCTTCAAAATCATTTCTTTTTCTCTAAATCACATTAAATTTTAAAAGAAAATTATTCTATTGAAAATAATCTTGAAATGTTTTAGAGTAATATTCATTGAAATAAGTCATTATGAAACCATAAAAATCCAATCACGCGGTATATGTTAAAAAAACATTCTTCTTGTACTTTTACCAGAAAAGTCAAAAAGTGTCTCGTATGGTAAACAAAAGAAAGATTCCTTCCATAGTACGTAGTAAAATTAAAGAAGGGGTAAAAATGAATTTAAAAATATATTTAATAATAATAAATAGTTCATGAAAACATTTCTCTAAATCATGGAAATGGATGATAAATACCACCCCAGTAAATCCTTGCGTATATACAATCTCGTATAAAAATGAGATTGCAAAATTATCCCTTACCTTATGTAAAATTTCATATGTATGTTTTTGAGACTCTTGTGTAGTGGGTTTAAACATATTATTAACTTGTAACAGAACCTTAATAATATTTATGATATCATATATGATTCACTTGTAACTGTATATTACCCGTGCTTTTGACAATTCCATGTTAAAGTAGTGGTTTGGGTAAAATCGTATCATTTATCATATGTGTTTGGAATTTTTGTTCTTGATTTTATTATTACTAATATCATTAAACAATTACTTCCAGAATGTAAAAAATGATTTATATATCATATATATTCGAGATATATATGTATATAATAGATAGATAAATGAAATGAAATACATCGTTTATGGGGACGGTAGACTGTATGTACACATGAACATTGTTTTCATTTCCTTATTAAATTGAATGGAAGTAAGTAAATAACCTATTAATAAATCCAGTATAATTAATATGTCATATATTTCATGATTATTTAATATATATACTTTATACTCATTATTGAATGGTTAACTTGGAGAATTAATCTCATCGCGTCATGGAGACGGCAATCCATACGTACGCACGAGCAATGATATCATTCCCATAATTATTTTATAGAATTAAAGTGGATGATATAATATCTCATAATTTTTATCATGTTATAATAACCATATATAGTTATTCTTTACACCATTATACCCATCCAAGTAAGGTGGTTGTGGAAAAACAGATTACACCACGGTGTGGAGACAGTATTATGTACGTACGCACGCATGGTGATTTCATTTTCCATAGGATGGATATAAGGTGAAATAAGACCGGTTAATATTTATAATAACATATCTGTATGTTAGTGATAATTATGTTATTAATTTACTGTGAAAAAACAAAAGAATAGGAAGTAGAAGAGGAAATTATCTTGAAAGAATCGGTAAATGATATTACCTCTTATTCGACTCGCCTCTTCTAAACCTCCTCTTAGGGAACTAAATTTGGACTTTGAAGAAGAACATGACCTCTAGTATGTTTCTAGGGAAGTGTAAAAGGGAAATGGGCAGGGTTTGGTCGAGCATGAAGGCTCAAAGTGGTGTGATGAGGAGAGGGAGTAGGTGCCCTTTTATAAGGGAGGAGAGGGGCACCTTTAGACACATAAGAAATATTAATTTATAATAAATTCAAACTCCAATTAAAAAAACAAAAATGACTCAATTTCAAATATGAGATGACATGGGGTTGTAATATCATCAACCAATAAAATTTGTACATGTTTGAAATTTTTCTAAACCTTATCAATTTGATTCATCCTTATATAATCTATTTAAATTTATTTGTGGTAATAAAATTATAATTTTTAAATTGTTATATATACTTACTTATGTGTTGTCAATTTTCAATAATTAGATAAATTATTAAATTATGAATATATAATATTTTTTTTGTAATTTTTAAATACTTTTTTTGTTTTTAAAGAATTTAATAATATGTTATTTTTATAAAATATCAATAGTGTCAATTTTGACACTATTCAATTATTTGAATTTAAATAAATTCCAAAGTGAAGATATATTCGATCAAAAATATTTAATATATTTATAACATGTCATATGCTTCTATAAAATTAGTGGATAACATTATATAGTTCATATAATATTTATTTTAAAAAATTTAAAACCATTTATTTGATATTTCTCTTATTAAAATAATTACTATAACATTTCTATATAATTTCATAATATACTTATATGTAGCATGAAAATTAAAAATAAAATACTATTATGAAGATAAATCTATTACCTTTCATAATAATAATTTTACTCTAATTTTTCAACTTAATATCACAACATTTAAATTGATATATTTATTAATTTATTAAGGTGACAACTTTGACATTATTAAAAATAAAATAATATAAATGTCATAATCTCTTTTATACAGCTGAAAATGGTCCCAAAGTCAACCCTAGGATGATTATGGTATATATATACGCTAACAATATGTTTTTGAAAAGTGTTTGGGCCTTTGATGGGTATTATTACTTTAATAAAAACTATATTATTGATTTTTTACTATGTAAATAATTTCTGCATCATTAATGTATAAGCTAATAAGGTGATTATATATTTCTTAAAAATTACAAATAAATTACCATAATAAATAAAAAAAATTAGTTTTAAAATGAGTATTTATAATCAAATATATATTCTGTATAACCATATATTAAAAATACATTAATTATTAATGTTTGGGTGAGAAATATTTCACTTTCCTTTAAATAAAATAAATTAAAGATCTTAATCACATCCAACTGGGTTCAAATAGATTTAATTTCTACCTAATTATGTTTTAGGATGAATTATAATCATCCAATTATATTAAAAAAAAGTGTTAGAAAAAAATTTATAATATTATATTTACCCTTAATTAACCTATTTTCCTTTAACTAGGGTAAATAAAATTTACCGTAGTTACTATTCATAGTGGTCCAAAATAAAAATTAGCCTATTAACATAATTTTGACCTACTGATTCCAAATATGGAATTAATTTTTTCAAATTCAAATCACAGAAGTCGCAGAAATTAATTTAAAATTAATCCCGTTGTTAAGAAAATGATTTTTAAAAGTCAAAACATTTCAATAGATTGGAATGATTTTTCCTATTAATTCAATATAAAATAAATGATAATGACATAAATTATATTAAATGGTAAAAATATATTTAATTTATACTTTAAAATCATTCAATATTTTAATTTAATCATATAAATTATTACGATGAAAAAAGTTGTTTTTAATTACCATATAACATGTTATTACTATTAATTAAAATATGAATGTTATCAGAATAATATAAACAATTTCTAAAAAGTAAATTTATATATCTTGATTCCAAAGAATAATATTATTTTGTAAAATTGAACTTATAAACAATTCAAAAACATTCTTTAAAGTGGGCGCGCAATCAAAAGGTGGAAAAAATGCATTTTTTTAAAAATACTTATTTTACCCGAAAAATTTATTTTATTCTCATAACATGTTCTATAAAATGTTTAGGATTAATTATAATGTCATAAAATTTAATATTTTGTTACTACTATTCATAACGGCTAGTTCATAGTAATATTATAAAAATATATCGTTGTTTAGTGAAACTCAGTATTGCGTACAACACAAGGTATTGTAGAAGGTTACTTTTGCGCGCCCCATAGTCCTCATATAGAGTCCGAATATAATACAAGCTAATATGGTGTTGCGTATAGCACAATATAATCTTGGTGCAGTGTACAATAGAATAAATCAAAGAAATTAAAAAGAGTATATCTCATAAAATCTAGGGGTGTTACAAGTTCCCTTGAGTATCGTTTCAGAAAACAATGCATGTTTTACATTGTAGCTTTGGTATGTCATGAAGAAGTCCATAGGGACTCAGTTTAGTTTGATCAAAACATAAAATCTTCTAATAGATAGATGTTTTGAGTGTACTTTATGCATACTAGAGGATATGTGTTGATCATGTGTCATTCACTTCAGTGGAGCATGAAATTATCATCTAGCATTGACACCTTAAGAGTCTCTTTAAAGGTAGCCATTTCATTCACCACCTTGATTGAATGTGGTGGGTGAGGATGAATTTATGGGGACTATTTTGGTTTGGGTGCCCTATGAGAGATTTAAACTAATTGAAAATAGTTTGATCACCTCTCAATGCAGAAAAGAATCATATTTTAAACATTGGTTGAGACCTTTGACCTTCACTATGGGTGATATAGTTTTTCTTATGAGTGAATCTTTATTCGGGGTATCAATGTTTGACGAAGTAGGTAAATCTAGAACAAAGTTCTATGGAAGCCTTTGAGATCACCGAATGGGTGGGGAAAGTTTCATACCATCTAAGCTTTACTTTTTATTATTAAGGCACACAATATGTATTCCACGTTTCATGTATTTGAAGGTTCTTGCCTTATCATGTGCATGTTATAAACTATGATGATGTTGACATGGAACCATATTCATTGTATAAAGATCATAACATGCTAATATTAGGCCGAAATGAGAAATTACTATAAGGGGAGATGGAACCACTCATCCAAATTTGGTGGTTTCATAGACCTATCTAGGAGGAGATGTTGGATTCTGAGTCTAATATTGAGCTCATTGGCATGAGTTGCTCAACCAAGAACTCTATAGTTACTTATTAGGGATAATAATTCAATAATGGTGGAGGATTGTAATATCCTATATTTTTTATAAAAATAAAACCCTATTTTTTAATATTTTTTATGTTCTTTATGTTAAAATTGTAATTTTTCAATAAAAAACACCTACTAAATGATTCAATAAAACTATAACGGTAAATTTTTAGTGAACAACTTAGAATACTCTATGGAATATTTTTTGAGTGAGGTGCTGAGATAGAATTGGATTCCAGGGCCCATAGAGGCTTGTTACTAAAGGAATAAAAAATTTAAATAATATATATTGTGTGTGCATATTTTTTGAAAAAAAACTGATATATCCCCCTTACGGTGTCTCTTATGAGAAATATGATACCACCATTAGGTCCAGGGTGAGGGGTTTACCCTAGATGTGACATAACATTTTTTTGAAGTGGGTGTTTGGTCATATCGCACATGAGGGTAAATTATTTAATATTTTTATTATATATTTTTTTCATAAAAAATGAATATATCTCAAAATGTGCATTGTATGAGAAATATGATACCATCATTAGGTCTAGAATGCAGTGTTTACTATACGTGGGACATAAAATATCCGTGAATCATCAAATTAGTCATATCGCAAGTAATTTTTCGTTATTCAATTTAATTTCATTATTTTATTATTAATTTAATTATTAAAAATTGGATGTCTCTCTTCATCGTCTACCCTACATGTGAAAAATATCATTCTTCATGCCCCTCTTGTCTAAAAGATCATATTTAAACCCATTTGACCTAATTAATTCAACAATTCCATAATGGGATGTATTTAATATCTTCACCATCAATATTCTATTGAATCTCAAATTAAAATTATGTTTTTAATTTTTTGCTGAATTTGTACGTAGGTTTGGGGTTTTAAATAATTGAACTGTGTACACCCATCATTGGTGGTGTCTATTGAATCCATGAAACCTTAGAACTCTAGTTGACATGATTGGTGAGATCTCCAAAGATATGATATAGGATCCTTCTTGTGATTTGGGGCACAGGATGGCTCCCCCTTCTCCCTCTAGGAATTCCGCATATAAGGTATTTTTTAGTTTTATTAATATTTATTTTTTTCTACTTTATTTTATTTCGTCCAAAATTGTGAAACAAATGGTTAAATTTAAATAAAACATTAGAACATGAACAATAATGCATAATTTATTAAAAATTATCAAAAGATAATTTTTTTAAAATTATGAAAGGATAATAATAATGTATTATCAAATATTAATTTTATTCATTTATCATGGGTAATGAGTGAATAAATTTTCAAAATTTAATTTTTTTGAAAATTATTGATAGATAATTATAACTAATTATGAAGTGCTAATTACAATGAAATATCTTTGGATAATTTCATGAGATAATTAGAAGATAATGATATGTAATTATGAAATGAAAATTTATAAGAAATTATTATAAGATAATTATCAATGGGTAATTTATGAAAATAATCAAATGAATATTAATTATCAAAGGATAATTGTTTTAATTATAAAAATACAATTGCATGAAATTATCAAAGATAATTATAAGAATTATAAAATGGTAATTTCATCAAATTATACCAAGATCATTATAAAAATATAATTACACTAAATTTTAAAAATATAATTTATAAAGAAAATTATCAAAAGAAAATTATTGGATTATAAAGGATAAATTATAAGTAAAAATATTAAAATATAATTATACAAATTATCCAGTGTCAATTATAATAAAAATTATCAAGTGACAAGATATAAAATAATTAAAGATAATTATTTAAATTTTTAAGGAAAATTAAATGGTTTTTTAAATAATAATTATAAAGAATACCAAAAGTGTTCTCAGAATAATTTAGAGATAGATATTAATGAAGGTGGTTTTATAATTATTATTAAGTTGAATATTGTGAGTGCCTATCTAGAAAGATATTTTTGAAATTACCTTAGATATAGAATGTATAAATGCAAGTGATATTTTATTTCTTTATAGAATAAGATAAATGGTTTTGGTTCTCGGAACTGAAGAAGGTCCTCGACTATTGACATAAAAAACTATCTAAATGAGGCCTAGGATTATGTTTTCATAATTTTTGATGTTTCCACTCCAACATGTGAACCACATAGGGTGGCTTATCCTGGCCTTTGACATCAATGAATTTCGAGGTAGGAAGTTCCTTACCTTTTAGGGGAATGTATATGATATTTTCAGGATATATGATTTATGTTGGACTAAACTACGCTTGTTATATGATTTATGTGGGTATTTGTGTATCCATGAGTATTTCATGATTGACATATTTTGATTATACTTATTGATTGGATTTAGACCATGTTGAGTTTCCCACATGTGTGTATGTATGGATTTTCTCACACTAATTAAATTTAATGTATGATTACACTATTAAATTGTGATATTATTGGTATATTCTATGTTGTTGTTTAATGCATGGTACCAAAATGATAGGTGGGCCCATAGTGGCTTTGTATCCCTTGAGGGTTAGCATGTTCCGATGTTGCATGTGATTTGATGATGATACTAAGATAGATGATGGTACATGATGTCCTAGTGTGTCTTGAACTCAAGGCATGACGGTGTTGAGTGATTAGACCCATATGTGATAGTTGTAAGGCATAACGATCATGGGTAATCAAACCTATGGAGAAATATGGGGGCATAATGGTCTATATGATCAATCCTAGAGATATCATCGAGGCATGATAACTTTGTGTGGATTGACATGGAGGCCTAGGGCCTTTATAGCTATTGAGAAACTTGAGGCTGGCTCTAATGTTGAGATGTTATAATGATTGCCCTGATGTTTTCCATTGTGGAATCGAAGCAGTAATAACTAGGGTTTTTAGATTCTTGGTTAGATCATGAATGCTGGGATATATTGTTTCTTGAGTGAGAATTTATTTTTTATTATGTCATAAACTATTTTTCATGTGTATTCTTGTTAAGTAAATTTTGTTGGTGTCCTACTAAGTCTTCGTACTCATACCCTACTCAAGAATTTTAGTGTGCTAGTAGATTTCAGGACATGGGATATGGTGAAAAGAAAGGGCCCTATATTGGATGATTGAAAAGTGGATAATGGTGTAATAGTAGGTTTTCAAAGACTCTAGAGGACCCAAATATGTTTATTTATTTATTTTTCTCATTATGTATCAGATTATTACTTTTTGGATAGGATTTCCACATTGAGATATTATTCATTATATGACATGTTTAGTTTACTATTATTTATTATTACTCTGATTATTTGTTGATATTATTGATTATTATTAATCCAGTGACATGATAATGATGGTATAGTCTCCCGATGAATGAACATAGACCATCGCTACTAGTCAGAAGCCTCTTTCATGTAGGGATAAACATATGAGGTCACATAGAATGTTTGCTCAGACATAGTGGTTTAGGTCTGGATGTTACACTTAGATTGGGGGTTTTAAAATTATAAAAGATTAGTGGGGAAGTCTAAACATGAATGGATCATCCACATGGTTGTTTGTGTCATGAAAATGAGGAGAGGGGGTCAAAATGGAGGATATGTGAGTGGAAGGAATTCACATGTGAGGGGTTTTATATTTGTTCCCTAGAACCAACTACTTTACTAATTATATTACATGTATATTTAAAAATTTAATATTAATATAAATACATTATCACATATAGTCTAATCTTATGAAAAACATTAATATGATAATGTCTAGAGCATCTTTCTCATTAATAAGGTCATAGCATATCTCTACTATGATAAGAACATTTAAATCCTATAACAATATTATTAAATATATCTCTACAGTCAGATGACATAATATGATGGGACATAAATAATTTTTGTTGTCATGTGTGAGTTCTCATAATTATATGAAACTTTTTCTCATGAAGTTCTCACTTGAAAATCATCAATATGGGAGACAATAATAACAAAACAACCTATAAGAATTATTCATGTTTATGTGTCATTATATATTTCTATCTATGAGCATTGTAATAGTTCATGGACATTAATATTATTATTAACAAATATCATGACTCCCATAATTAGATTTATATACCAAAACTAAGACATCATATGTTCACCTAAAGTAGGGTCATTTGGGAGTGTCATGAATGTCATGTTATTAATTAATAAGGTAAGGATGGTTTTTGTCATTCCATATTAACAAAATATGATATATTGGACCTTTTATTGAAATGAAATCATTGAATTAAATTCTATGGCCATGGTGTAAGGATAAGATTATTTCATATAGTCAAAGAAATATGTATCAAGAACATAAGTTGGTGAAAAGAGTGTGAAAATTGATTATTTATATATTATGACAAAGGGATTATATTACACAGTAAGAATTCGTGTGTGGTTTTTGACATTACTACATTAACTTCTTTCTATTATTTTTCATAATCCATTTCTAGATAATAATCATTCAGTTTATGCAATCCCAACTAATTCTAATGAGAATGAAGCCTAGATGTTCACACACTAAGTGTTTCAATTGTTCTCAATTTAATTTTATTTGAATTTAATTATTAAAATAAATATTATTCTCAAGGTCAAAGAATAATTTTATTCAAGATTTATTAATCGCAAATATTCTCAAGGTAAAAAATAATTATTTATTCATTAATAAATAATGTATTTAATTACAAAAACTATAGAAGATATTTATTCATCAAATTGTAAATATAATATTTATTAATTGATTGAATACATAGTAAATATTTATTCTCTTGACTCATAATATAATATTTAATTATGAATAAATATTTCTTCAATTATTTGAAAAATATTGAGGTGGATTAGTTGACCAAGGCTGTGTTTAGTGATAAGTATTAATTTTTAATATGGTAAAATAAAAAATATCATTGTTTCAAATAGAAAAGTACTTAAAATAATATCTTTATTATTATATGGAATGGGGTTAGATAAGATATTATATTATTTAAGGGATGTTGTATAATTAAATAATATTTTTTCTTAATCAATGTCTGTATAAATAGATTGAGATGTCTATTTTATAGGGATAATTGAGAATTGATAATAGTTGCACACAATTGTATTCTCTCTATATTACTACATTGACTATTCTCTAAATAATTAGATAAAAATGAGATAATGCTTCAAGCTAAAAGGATCTTGATGTTATCAATAAAAAAACACAAAATGATTTATTTTTCCTGGTAGCACCTAATATTCTATCCATGTTTTTTAAAGATCAAATGACCATGTTCGAATCAAAACTAGAAGGAATATACCTTCGGTCCTCCATACAAAATGAAAATAATCCAAAAAGGGTTTTGGATGAAAAATATCTTCATCAACGAAATATCGTATGATGAGGTAATATTTATTTAGGTTTGATTAAATTAATAATAATTTTAACATGTAAAATATCCTCTTGAGGTTTTCGGATTTCTACATCAATATTCGATGGAAACAATTTGTTGTTCATGACATTTACATCTTGTGCAATTAGTTAATGATCCATAGAATCTGACAAAAACCTTATTTTTTATCTACCCACCAGGTGCTTCAACTATGTTTGGAACATTAAAGTGGTATAATAGGGTTCATTTTTAAGTTATAATTATTTATTTTATTGTTGAAATATTATGAGAAATCGTGATTATATATTTCATTTCTATATAATTATTTATTTATTATAAGTTTAAATTAACATGTCTTTTAAAATTTTAATATTTTTAATTTAATATTCATATTTTCATAAGGCCTAATAATAGATGAATAATTATTGGAGATTCCATCTTGAGGTGCTAGCATTTTTGGATAGTTGTTTGGGTTACACAGTGTGTAAATGGAGTGGATGTTGTGTACCCAATTTCACTATATTATGATGTCTCACATGATACATGAAATTATGATGAGTTATTATACTTGGTGTATTTATTACACAACTCATTTAAACAAATCCAACATGGTACATGGTTTTTTGGATTACAAAATGAGTATCCAACATACAAGCTATATAGTCCACATGGTTTAGCAGAGAAATTCTCACTAACCGTGTGGTCAAATACATAGTTTATAACTATTTGAAATTTAAATCATATAAAATTAATGGGATATATAGTGTGTGTATAGAATACAAATCGTATAATACATTAATTATCATGTATGAATAACACATCGATTTAACTGTTCAGTTGCATGGACACACAGTATACGAACCACAAGGCTTGTAGCTCATGAGTACACACTATGTTATCTAGCTGAGATACATGTCGAAGCCCCAAGATTTTATCTTTGGCCCATGAAAAAAACAAATATTTTTCATCTAGTTAGTATATTCCATGTAGGCTAAATGAGAATATATTTAATCCCCATGTTTTTACCCCAAATACGTGGTAGTCGAGGAATATTATGTATAGCTTGTATGTACACGTCATATAGTCTCCCAATACAGGATAGAATTAAATTACATTAAAGTAATTAATTAAATCATTAAAACCTAATTACACTAATGGAACCAGATGTGTTTGATTATGTAATAATGGTTTTAAACAATTTAAAATTCTCAACTAAATTATTATAATTAGCTATAATTATTGGTCACACTGTTTATTTTTCATGAATTAATTTAAGATGGGTATCTCCAAGTGGCTTTGGGTGGTCATTATGGTAAATATAATTAATTAATTAATTAATTCAAGATATTTTATCTTTATAATAAATATTTAATTGAACTTAATGCTAGCCAATACACTTTTGTGTATCTGTTGAATATGTTTGGTTGATTATGATATTTTACCAGAACTATTCATCTATTGGTTTTATTTAAATTTTTTCATTTCATGGTTTTTAAATTACTTATTATTTAATTAAATATAATGTCTTGTGTGACATCCCTCCATCTTATTATATAGGACCTAAATGTCCAATCTTAATTATGTAATTCCCCCAAACCAATCCTTTGGTTACCCTAACATACATGTGAGGTACAAACATATGTAACAAAAAATAGTACCCCAAGGTTCATAGAGTCAGTTCAGTATGGAACCAAGATAAAACCATCCTAAGTGATACATAGGTGGACAGGTGGAATTATTGAACCTATGCCAAGACTAGAACATGGAGTTTTTCACAAGGATCATATGTTAATTTATCGTCCACTCAATAAATCAATTGTTATATAAGCTAATGATCAGGTCATTTATTTATTTATTTATTTATTATTTATTTATTATTTATTATTTATTATTTATTTTAATGATACAGGACCATGATCACATAAATAAATGGATTAATATGAAAATTTTGAATTTAAATAAATAGATTATATGTAAATGTTTTATTGAAACATGGTTAATCACTTGAATAAAATATATTTAATATTAACAATTAATGTAATGGATAAACCAAGAAATATTTACAAATAATAACTAAAATCCCTGAACATAATATTAAGTCATAATATTCCTTCCAATACTTAATTAATAATGAAATTCATAGAACTTAGTTTTGAACAACCTTTATTGTTACACTTACTTTTATCATGGAGTTCTTATGAAGGACTCAGATTGAATTAAACAATTTACATCAAGAGAGGTATCCCTCAATATACTTGATGTAATTTGGATGCAATTATTGAGGAAATATTATTAAGGGTTTCTGGATTAGGGATTCCTCTCACTGGATTAAGGATCTTCAATCCCACAGTTGGAAATTTTTTTCCTACTTAAATTCCTTTGATTATTTTCCCAATCTCTTTCTTGGGTTATGAGAAGGGGAACATAGATCATTTCCACTAATATTTCTATCAAACTAGGCATTTTGGGTATAATGGATAGTGTTTCGGGACAAGATAAATTAGTGGTAGATCTAATAAAATTAAAATTATTATGTGTCTAATAATTTTTAATCATATAAATTAATAATTAACTATTTTAATTATTATATAAAATAGAAAGAAAACCCCTAAATTTAATTCAATCATTACTTAACTCAGATTATGTTCTTTGAAATAAATTTTTTTGGATATGGTATAATCATTTATGAGATTCATTATTATCATACATTTTTTATTATGTCTTGGAATCACTTATTCATGTTCTTGCACCCTAGAAGGTGATTTATGGTGAAAAGGATTCCTACTGATGTTATGTTGACAATGGATCATATGTTCATTTTATTATATTATCAAAAGTTTATAGAGAGTTGATGATGTAACATAAATACATGGATTTTTACATCATAATATCCAATATTTTTTTCTTGATAAAGATAATGATATGATTAAAATAAATAATATTTTCAATTCTCTATATCATTGTACAGTAGATGAATTTGATCTAACTAATGTTCATGCTTTCAAAATTCCAGGGTGTATTTATCAGTTAGTAGTATTGGGCTTCCATTTTGATAATAAATTATACATTAATTTTTTAATATTATGATTACTATCAATATTTTCATTATTTATCCAAGCCTAGATAAACAAAAATGATAATTCTCTCAAGAAACATTGATCCATATTTCACCAAGAAGATAAGGATTCATTAAAACCTATTTTTACACCCCACCTGGTATAAATTTTGAGATAAAAATATAAAGATATCATGGATAATACAATACTAAAAGGTCATTTATAACATCCTTAAAAAATACACATGATTCAAAGATAGAAGAATGAACATGAGGTTATTTTCTTCTTATGTGTAAATAATAGACATTTGAAAATGAATTATAATGAATTATTGAAGAAATAAGTTGCATTAACTTCAGGTGTATTAATCAATTTTCCATTCACTACTTATTTTTTAAGTATAAAAATATTACAACATACATGTATTTAAATAAATAAAATGAGAAATAATGGAAAGGTTATAGAGTTAAGTGAAAAAGAGTTATGAAAGATATATTCTTACATCAGCTAAGAGGATCTCACTACTTCACATTTCCAAATGTATTGGCTCATGTTTTTAATAAGTACTACCAAAAAATCTATCTTAGTGTCCATATAGACACAACGAGACATTATTATACATTTGGAATAAATGTTTTTATAGTACTTAAATACTAAACTAATTGTTCAATAACTCTTTAATCATAGATATACATGAAAGTGAATTGTGAATATAAAATTTTATACTCTTACCTAATTATGGAAAGAAAATTATTTCTAAAATAAAACTAAAATTAGTTTACTTATTATTATATAAATTTTTATTAGTCTCAGTTGAGATAATATACTAGATATAAAAAAATTACTTATATTTTTTAGAAAAAGTAACCTTTTTTAATAAATTCATGCCACAAAAATTTTATATTTAGTTAAACATGGCCATGTGATCTATTCTAATGTTAATGGTTACTTCATTTAATTCATAATATTCCTTTAAGAAATTTTAGAAATACTCAGTGAAGTAAATGAGTGCACTTGGTGAAGATTGAGGAATCATTGAACTGGCTTATCAGATAACATCTTACCCAAGTATACATTGATAATAAATATAGAGTAAAGGTAATTCCAAACTCACATTTTCTTATATAAATAAATTTCATGATTGTAGTAAAAGGAAGATCAATGATATATATTATGTATATTGAGAAAATTCCATTATTTCTTCCATGATATTATTTAAAAATAGAATTGAAACAACTAACCATATACAAACTATATTGTCTAATGGATGTCTTATAAACTACGATATGATAATGATATATTAGGATATTAGCATAATGTTTTCTTGAAAAATGTTTTTTAAAAGATATATTTAGATAAAATATGAACATAAAACACTATGTTTAATCTTAGTTAATAATATTATAGCCACTATGGATATTAACATCTAGTTAGAAATGACTATATTCCCATTAAAATATTATATCTCTTTAAATATAGTAGGAGTAGACTTAATATTTATCTGTTAAAGTTATGGGTGAACATGAGTTGGCATATGACTACTGGACTTCACTGAGCTTAGTTGAAGATGTAGTTCCAGAGACATATACTGTATAGGAACGTATAAATAAAGTGGTTTTTTATGTTCCCTACAGTGGGTGATACATAAAATATTCCTTCATAATAAATATTACTACAAAGAAGTAAAAAAATATAATATTATAAGGTTGAAAAGTATATAAAAAATCAAGTAATGTACTCCATGTATCATGATTAAAAGAATCCATATTTTGAATGTTTCTAAGACTTGATATTATTGTTATTTATTCAGGAGAAACTAGACCTGGATAGTATAATATGGTACTAATAAATCATTATTAATTATTAAATGGTTTAATGTATGAAAAGACTCAAGCACGAATCAATGTGACTAAAATCATTTTGAATTATACTTGTCATAGCATATTTCTATGATCATCATATTGGACTATTGATTATAATGGACACCTCAATTAGAGGATACCTTATGGAATATTTCTATATAATAGGACAAAAAATTAGACCCTACTGTATACGACTACAAGAAATAACTAAAAAGGGATGGTTATATCAGTAAATTACAATAAGATATGCATATTAAATAAATCCATTTATGAATAAATCATGAATAGTGATCAAAGAATATTCATTTGGCAATGTATGGTTGAAATGTTTGTCATAGCTATTATTTATTTTGAGCTATTTCTATATTTATTTTTTCTCTATATTTTTGCCTATGGGTTATGTTTGAGTTTTTTTTAGAAAAGTGATAAAATTTGGGTGGATAGAATGGGGTTCATTGTTAGTATAAATTTTGTGCCCCTGCCCAAATAATCATGTGAAAGGTGGATAGTTTGAGGAAGTAGATTCCACAAGGCTTGATCATGATAATTCTGACCATTAAGGATAACCATGTGTTAGGTCCTTCTTGGATAGTAAGGGAGCACAGTTTCTATATGGTTTGGAACACTATGTGGACTGTCCAGGTCATTAAAATTTGGGTTTCTCGGTTTTTCTCTCCACGATTTTTAACCACAAGTCACTCATATTCTCCCCCACTCATGATTTCATACCCCATGCATGCCTCTTCCTTCCTCCTTCCTCCCTTGGGCTCTATTTTGGTGGGATATTTGGCTTTGATTTTTCATGAAAGCCTCAATTAATTCCCTTATCTCTTGGTTTCTCTCAATTTTCAATGGTTTTATTTCACTTTCAATAGGTTTTTACTTCTCTAGTAGTTTTGGTGTCATTTTTAGGGTTATATATATATTTAGGGTTTAATATTGAAATTTAAATTTTTATCTTTCTTCTCTATGGTGTGATGGAATTTTTACACAATTTTCCAAATGTTTAATCACATAGTGTAGGTGGTTTTGGGCTTAAACATTATTTGCTTATTTTAATATGATTTCATGAGTGTCTAAATATTTTCTATGCATTGTATATGTGGTTTGAAATGAGTTATTGAAATGATTCAAGGTTATTTGGTGTTGAAAAAAATAATTCTTTAATGGAAATGAGTTATGTTCTATGTTTGTTTCACATATGTTTCTTTTTTTATGCCTTCAAGGTGTTTGATAAAATGTTTTGAATGGTGATAATCATGTTTTAAATTTTTTTGGGTGTGTGTTTGGTTTAAAAGTATATTTTCGATGTTTAAATGGTGGTTTTGCATGTGTGTCTACATTGCTTGGATTGTGTACATGTGCAAATGATGTTGTATGTGATCTGTTGAATGGAAATTGAGCACAAAAAGGGAAACCTTGTTGTTTTGGTGGGTGGACTAGGACTAGTATGCTAGTTGACTCAGAAGTGGTTCACCCCAAATTCATCTAGATGTATTGACATTAAAACACTAACTAAATGATATTAATGATTAGAGACCACTAAGCCAATAGGTTTTCCCCTCCTAGTCTCTCGTACATGATAATGTTGTTATTTTTAGTTACTATAACACATTTCATGGAAATATAATGTACTTAGAATCCCATTACTTTCTAGTGCCAAGAGGTTTTTCTTATGACTTAGTGCTCTATGGTGATATCGCACTTACCATTGGCATATGGTATACACTATCATTACTTTAAATGAATTCATGTTTCCTTTGTAAATTCATTTCCAGAAAAAATTTTCTAGTATTTATTTTATAAAAAAACAAGTGTATTTATCATATAATGTTTATATAATTTCATATATTTTTTTGGGTGGCATCTTAATGGCCTTTTGATCACACCCTACTTACACCTTCTGGTGTAAGTAGACTTGGTTATGTTGGATATCATTAAATAAAATATGTTTGGAGATGGTGTTTCATAATGGTAGTTGTTTTCCATTATAGGTGTTGTTGTGATGGATTGAGGATTATTCTCCTCTTGTCATGTGGTGGTTTTTAGGATAGTGACATGTTCCCTTATTGGTTGTAGATATTTTGGGTTTTATTTAAGGTCGTAAACTTGAATCTGAAAAAAATAATTATACCTTGTTTGGTTGTGATTATTCAGAATTTTTATATGTTATTATTGGTTGTTTATGTTCATGTAATCAAGTGAAATCATTCACAATGTATTCAATTAATACTCGGGCACTATTTTCAAGCCTGTAGGGATTAGGAATGCCCATTTGGCTAGGCCATGGGACGGTTCGGGTGTGGAATAGATGGAACTCTAGCTTGGATCATGAGAAAATGGTATCACAGAAGATTAAACTCTTTTAATGTTATGATATTTGGTATGAGTCTAGATATATAGGTAGTAGGACTTTTAGGTATTAAGGTTATATTTATGAGTGGAGTTTCTGGCCAGCACACCTCATTATAGATATTGAGTCTCTATGGGATATTCGGAATTTTTGTCACAACCTATCCCCTAGGGCCCACGTCGTGACTGCCCCAACCCACCTTTCATAGGACAGGGGTTGGCGACTAGAACCAAAAAGGTGTATCCTTATAACGGAAAGGAATTACCTTTAAATTTGTACAAACACACAGTCCAATAACAAAATAAGAATCATAAACAATGTAAACTGCTTTACTAAAAAGCGTACTGATGTTAAAGGGGGTCCGAATACAAGCCCAACTAAAAAGACAAAGTACAAATAAAAAGAGAAAATAGCTCCCAGATCATCCACTAAGGATCATACCTAAAGGGTAGGATCAGATCATCTCTAAAGCACTCCACGTCAGCCCATCTCCTCCGTTTACCGCCTGGTCCGGGATCCCTCATGTCTCATCCCAGTTACTAGTCATCTGCACAAGACACAACAAGGTTCGGGTGAAGCCCGTGCAGGGGTGAGTATAACAATACTCATTAGGGACCACAAGGCCCACGAATGACTCCCAGTGTTCCACAAAAGATAATAGAAAAAATCAAGACCTCAATCATAAATCATGAAGCAATTATCAACTATACTTAGATATATTCCCATACATATACCTATGTAATCAAAATATACTCATCTCTTACATAAAATCCCACAAGGCCCCAACCATTAATCCATTTTCACAATTGATCCACGAGAGAAGTGTACCACAAAGGTAAAACAATGAAGGTAAAACCAAAAAGGTAAAATCACCACAAACATAACACCATGAAGGTGAAAGTACTACAAGTATCACACCATGAATGTAACAACATGAGGGTAACACCACAAAGGTAATGTACCACAGTGGTAACACCCCGAATGTAACACCAGAAAGGTAAAAGTTCCACAAAGGTAACACCACGAAGGTAACACCATAAAGGTAAAGTACCAAAAAGGTAACACCATGAAGGTAAAAGTACCACAAAGGTAAGAACACAACTCACAATAGGTATATAATTTAAGTAAAAGATTACATATGATTAGTCAAAAATCATGATCATCTTATTCTATCTAGAGGCTCTACTGCTGACCCACACAGTATCGATATATGCTGACCAACATAGGATCACTGAGCATTAACCCACACAAAATCTGACCCACAGAAGGATCGGTATGTGTTGACCAACATAACATCACTGAGCACTGACCCACACGGGATTGATAGGTACTAACCCACATAAGATCTCTATTCATTATTCATGTTACATCCAGCCACGAGATTCCCGAAATAAGCACGCTTGATTCTAGGAGGATCCGCTAGTCAAGCTATATTTCATACCTCAACCACCATGATGTTCCACAAAGAAGTATCCCAAAGTACCACCATGTCGTAATGGTTCCAATAAGACATACAATGTGTTGATGAGGTGCCCGGTCATTGAGATATGAGCACTTTTGAAAAAAGTCCCAGTAGGATTCAAGACTGATACAAACCGGGTCACTCATCAAACTCTGAAAAAACTAACTTAAAATATCTCAAAAGGACCACCTTGTCACTAGGGTCCTTATACCACAGACAGTGCGTTAATCAGATTCCTGGTCTGTTAGTTACATCCCTATCCATGAAACGGGAGGTGATATCACCTCTGTTCGGCCTAGCTCAGTCGGGATCATCAGAATATGTGAAAGAGACCACTTCCCAAATGGGGTCCCAATGACACTGATATCATGTCAACCAGACACTCAGTTCATCAGTTACAGTTTTTTCTTTATTCAGGTACCGGTTGGGTCTCGGATCAGTCTGACTCAGTTAGACCGGCCCAACACAAAGGGTCTCGAGGCCTTCCTGACCCCGCTGAGGTCTGTCCCACTAAGGGCCATCCCAGTTCACTGGATCTGGCACGTCGGGGTCGGCCCAGTTCAGTTCGCGGGCTCGGGCTGTCGTTGGCTCAACCCGCCGGGTGGGGCTCAGCCCACCCGTCCGGGGCTGCTAGGTCACGAGTACGACCCAATGTGTGGGTCCAAATAATGTTAGATCATCCCGCCAGAAGGCGGACTGCCTCATTCACTAGCCCATGGTTGTGGTGTTCTTTCACCCTACTGGGGCGGGCACTGCCCCACTTTATTAGCTGGTCGTCTGTTCGGCAGACCGGGTTCCACCAATGCGGTGCAGCGTGGGCCATGCCAAACCCACATGATACGATCTGCTGGTCGTGGCTTCTTCCGCCAGAAGTGCCTATGGGAACCACACATGTCCCACGTTGCTGGCTCGGGCAGACCACCCTTGGCGACTGCGACGCATCATCGTGTGCCGCCTTCAACTACCCGTGGCCAGTTTCTGTGGGTCTCCCCTGGCCACCATCGGCCGACACCAACATGGCACACTGGCGATTTCATACGCTTGTCACTGTACATGATCTAGTGTCCATTCATGGTGCTTTCTAAAACTACGGCTCTTTTGTGCTACCGTCGACATAGTGTGACCCGCTATCTTGTGGTGGAATCGATTTGAAAATTATTCCTTAATGTTCACATCAAGAATGAAGTGGTGGAGGGTCTGGGCCTTTTCGTTTGGTCGGCACCCCCCACATTAAGGTGATATCAAGTGAGGGAGGATTTAATTCATCAATGAAAAATTCAAAAATAAACCCCAACCTCAATATTTTTGGAGAACGTCTATGTTTGAGGAAGTGAATTTGTTCGTCGTTTGGTGGCACTCATCATCGCCTGTTGGAACTGGTTCCGTCCACTAAGTGGTTGGCGTCGCAGTACATTTCCAGATCATCATTTTTTGGTGAAACCATTCCAACACTCCTCCCCATGCTCCATATAAATAGGACAGAGGAGGGTTAGTAATGCATGCGGAATTAATGGGGTTCAATTAATTATGGAACCTTCTTAAATCCAACGGTGCTATTACAATGAATTTACGAGTCAGTCCATTTAATGGATTAACATATCGTTTGTCCTGCCACCATCACTTTTCCATTGGAGGAAACAAAAGAAAGGAAATAAAATAACTTTTTTATTTTATTATTATTTGAAATGTCCAAAATCTATATTTTTCACCCAACCTTCTGCGGTCAAAGTGATGCCTCCCTTAATTGAATCCTGTCACTGTGGATTCAACGTTGCCCTCATATTTTTAATCCGATCACCAGTTCAAAATTTAGAAATTTCTACATGCACGTTTATTGAACGTACCTTAAAAATTTACAATAAATTATTTACATTCACCCTTGACCCACATCGGTGGAGGTTAGGCTCTGAATAAGAGGAACACGCCCCAAAAAAACACAGTTGTACTCTCGAATTTTCAATCCAAGTTACCATTTAGAAGTTATAGATTTATCTATATTATTATTTTTAATGGATTATTTTATTTACAGCCAAAAACTAACTTCCATAGTTGGCCCACGCTGGCCAATGTTAGTATCTTACTAAAGAAACCATACCCTAGCAAGTTGACCAGTGGTCTCATATTTTATAATATGAGTCACCGTTCGTGAGTTATAAACATTTGAAAAATAAAATAACTTTATATAATTATTTTATTTATAGTTATTCCATTTTTAGGTTTTCTCATCGGAGGCATGCACCAACTAAACTTATGTCCTTCCTAGTGTAAATCGGCTATCCTGAATGAAAAGGTGCCCTCAGATTTCTGATCCGGGTACCCTCTTATTAATTATTCCAATTTTCCATAAAAACTACTCTTGTGTGCTAATTAATGCTTAGAAAAATGTCGACGGATCATTATGAGAAATCTGGGCATCATAATCATGTGTTCTGAAATTTTCAGACCTCGAAATATTCCCAAATAATTTTAAAAAATTATACAGAATTCCAAGGTCTTTAAATTCTCCCCACCATAGTGTCTTTCTTATTCAAAAGTCAAAACAAAGGAAAATAATACAATGAGGGTACTGAGCATGAATATAATCCTCCCTCTCCCATGTTCTCTCTTGGAGGTTCTGGTGCTTCACAGAACTTGCAACAGAGGGATCATCCATCCACAAAGGACTTGCTCCTGCAGAACCTCTATCACCACTAGATACTCCGTAAAAGCATCCCCATCATCGATGCCCTGCTCTCCATAGTCCATAATGAGTGATGAATCATTCACATACCTCCTCATATATGACTCATGGAAAAAATTATGCTCTCGGTACATCTATGGGGGAAGAGATAGATGTCGTGACACCTCACATACTATACTAAGGATCTGGAAAAGTCTGATGAACCTTGGATATATTTTTCCACCACAGCTGAATCTCTATAATCCTCATCAGGGAGAGACTTGTAAGAAGACGTGGCCTTCCTCCTCGAACTCCATGGTTCTCTCTCTCTTTTGGCATAATAATTATTCCTACTTTTCATAGTCTTCACTTTCTAACAAGTGAGGCATCATGATACAAACTATTCCACTGAATTCTTCATCCCTAGACACCAGTACTGACGTCAGATGTCCTAGTACATCTTCACTAATGTAGTATGTACTGATAAAGGTGATGTATGAATATCCCTCAACATATCCTCATGTAGTGTCACTGGTACCATGGTGAATCCTCTAAAGAGAATTATGTGCTCTCAACCTTCATAAAATCCTTCAAGATACCGCTCAGAGGATATAAGAGCACATCGAGCCTTATATTCAATGTCCCCAAGTTGTGACTCCTAGACTCGCTAATGAATTGGGGTAGTGACAGTCATAGACTAGAGGTAAGATGATCCATCATTATAATTGAATGATATCCACAGTGTGACTAGCTGGTCTGATGCCTCACTCAGTAGCTCTAGACCAGACCTCCTGCAGAGTGCATCTGCTACCACATTCACCATCCCGGGAGTATAGAATATCACAAATTTATAGTCCTAGATGAACTCTATCCATTGTTTTTGTCTTGGGTTTAGGTACTTATGGGGGAAGATATACCTGAGACTCTTGTGATCAGAGTAAATAGCAAACTGTTTACCCATCAAATAGTGTCACCACATCTTCATCGGAAATAAAATTATTTATAACTCTAGGTCATGGTTAGTATAGTTCTGCTCATGTTATCTCAAATGTCATGAGCCTTAGGTGATCACTACCTGCTCCTATATCAGGAAACAACCTATTATGGTCCCTAATGCGTCGCAATAGACTATATACCCAACCCCCTCTTCTGGTATCCTCAAGATGGGGGCACTCTTTAGTCTCTGCCTCAGCTTCTGAAAGTTCCGCTGACACATTTTTGTTTACAAGAATGTCCCCCCCTTCTTCGTCAAAGATGAAAAAGTTAGCTTCTACCCTAGATAAGTCAGGTAAAAATCTCTGGTAGTACCCAACCAAAGCAGAAGTCCCTCTCCCTTTGGAGAGGTAATCCTAGAAACATCTTTTTAAAAGATGTCCCTGCACTCTTCCACTACTATTGGAAATAGAAAACTCAAAACTCCCGCTGCAATGAGGGTAAGGCTGGTTGACTCAAGAGTGATTGGTCGTACCCTCTTGTGTGCGATATAATCCTATGCTTCGTGGGATTCTTTTTCACCAATCAAGAAAAAACCCATTCCTAAGTTGTAGATATAAAACATCCTTTTTTTCTAAAATATTCAATCTGAATATGATCTATTGGTGTCTAGTACATCCCCAAACTAATTTCATAAGGCCTCGATACATCCACCTAGAGGTTCCAACCAAAACTCTTGCCTCAATGGTCAGGTCACACCATCGGCATAAGTGTGATTATCAAGTCTCCTCCCAAAGGTATCTCTAGATGTAAGAGTCGAGACATTAGTTTAACTGGAAACATTAGTTCTTGAACATGATTTGTGGCAAGAAGGAGTGAATGGTACCTATTTCTATTAATACAATAGCTAGTAGTAGATAAAGAATGTTCCTCGAATCATTCTTGGAGCCCATAGGTCACACTCCATGACCGGATGAAGCTACTCCCTTCCCCTTTCCTTCAAATCCCTGAGCCTAGTGGGGACTATACTGGGGTGGTGGTTGTAACATGTGGAAATGTATACCACCTCATGCTTCTCTCGTATCTCCACATCCATGTATGATTCATTGTATATTCATCTGTCTCTATCACTTTCCCTTCCAAAAACATTTTACACGCCAAGTCTCTGAGACTTGTGTCAATTACCTACTTTCTCACTACTAACATTCACTGGATTTATCCGCTCATCCAAATAATATTAAACCACAAAGGTTCTCTCTAGAACCCTAAAATAATTAGGAATTCATAGAGGAAAAGTGATGGCTTGGATGTCTCTAAACACTCCTCGATCAAAGTTCTGATCTCTAAATCACTGACCATATTGTATTCATCGAGTACCTGAGATGGTCGGTACACCTAAATGAATACAGAGATACTAAATTATTGTCCTGCTGACGCTATATAAGATCTAGGTAACACTCACCCTTTAGATTTTTATGGAAAGATACCCCCTTATCTAAGGAAGGTTCTCAAAATTGTCTATAGAAAAGTCACCTTTTTGTAAGATCAGGGTTAAGCTAAACCCTATCATCGTCTTGCTAATCCACAAAGAAGGATCTTTACCAGGACCCCCATCTGATCAAATGTTTCCCTAGCTAGATGGAAACTCATCCACCTCTTCAAACCAGTCCTGAGCCACCTATGATTCGGGCTCACCTTGGAACCTGATGGGTATCTGATGCTGAAACACTTCTAAGGAAATGAGAAGTTATATAGCTAGTATAATACCTGAAGGTACCATCTCGGGCAACGGTCCATGTACCTAAGCCTCATCACCAAGTGAAATATCCTTATGGTCAATAAATTTATATAGACTAGCTTCTTGGATCACCAACTACTCTGATGGTATCCTAACTAGGCAGAAAACTCAAGTCGCATCCTCTAGCCAGTTCTCAGCTTCCTGGGGATTTGTCTCACCTCAAAACCTCAGAGGCCTCTACCATTGGAACTCATAAAATGCACTCAGTCAGCGTTCATATTCCACTAGTAGAATCTATTGCTGATACACAAAGGATCACTAGAATGATGATCCATACAAGATCTCTCGGTGGTCCATCGTCGTGTACTCTCTCAAAAATCCTAGCTAGATATCTACGTGGTGGCATCCTAATATGGAACAGGTGTTCCATGATCATTAAGTTATACCTAGAGAGATGACTATAAAGAAACCAAGAAAAAACATTTCCAAAACAAACGCAATTAGTGTTTTCATGCATCGAGTAGTAAATCAAAATTCAGGGTCCTGGTGTATGGATACGTCGTCACATCCCCAAAACAAGATTTCCCAAATTGAAAACCACACTGATAACACATAACACTATTCCCACATTGAAAAGATCAAAGTCTTAGTTCTTCGGTAGAACAGAGTCCTCTAATACCACATTGTCACGACCCGTCCCACAGGGCCCACGTTGTGACTACCCTAATCCCACCTTCCATAGACCAGGGGTTGGCCACTAGCATAAAAAGGCATTTCCCTATAATGGAAAGGCATTGCCTTAAAACTTGTAGACAAACACAAAATCCATGAACACAGAAAGAAGAATCCATGAAGTAAACTACTATAGTATAAATTTTACTGAATGTAAAGGGGGCTAGAATACAAGCCCAACTAAAAAGTAAAAATACAACGGAAAATTCAACTGAAAAGATAAAGTAGCTCCTTGATTGTCCACTGAGGTTCCTATGTGAAGGGTAGGTATGGATCGTCTCCACAACACTCCACGTTAGCCAATCTGCTCCGTGTACCACTTGGTCCTGTCTCCCTCAAGCCTTAGCCCACCTACTCATCGTCTGCACGAGACACAACAAGGTGTCAGCGAAGCCCGTGCGGGGGTGAGTATAACAATACTAAATAGGGAACCTGAGACACCCAAAGGACTCCCAGAGTTCCACAAATAAAGACCTCAATCCCAAAGCATGAAGAAGTCATCAACACTACTTAGGTATATGCCCATACATATACCTTAGTTATCAAAATATACTCTTCTCTTACAGGAGGAAACACAAGACACCAAATTTTACTCCATTTTCTCAATTGATACACAAGGGAAGTATAACACAAAGGTAACACCATGAATGTAAAAGTACCACAAAGGTAACACCAAAAAGGAAACACCACAAAGGTAAAAGTACCATAAGGGTAACACCATGAAGATAACACCACGAAGGTAAAGTACCACAAAGTTAACAATAAGAAGGTAAAAATACCTCAAAGCTAACACCAAGAATGTAAAACCATGAAGTTAAAGTACCAAAAATATAACACAACAATGGTAAAACCATGAAGGTAAAAGTACTAGGAAGGTAAGGACTCATTTCACACTAGGTATATAACAGAAGTACATAAGTACAGATGATTGGTTGTAAATCTAGATCATCATATTCTATCGAGAGTCTATGTTGCTAACCTGCACATGATCAGTATGTGCTGACCCATACATGATCACTGAGCACTATCCCACATACGATCTTACCCAAACATTATCGTTATGTGATGAACTACATAGGATCGATGAGATCTGACCCACATAGGATCAATAGGTACTAACCCACACAGGATCACTATTCATTCTTCACTTCACAGCCAGCCATAAGATTCCCAAACTAAGAAAGCTTGATTTTGAGAGGATCTGATCCACATGCTATCGTTCATACCTCAACCACCACAAATTTCCATGAAGAAGTATCCCAAAGGACTACCATGTCATAAGTGTTCCAAAGTGAGAAACGGTGCGTTGATTAGGGGCTCGGTCTGTGAGGTATGGGCGCTTTTGTAAAAAGGGCCCAGTTGGATTCATGTTTGATCCAAACCAGGTCACATATCAGACTCTAATAAAACTCACTTAGAGTATCTCAAAACTACTACCTCATCACTAGGGTCTATATTCCATAGATGGTGCGTCAATCGGACGCTCAGTCTGTTAGTTACATCCCTTTCTATGAAACATGGGGTGATCGCTCCTCGGTCTAACCCTACTCGGTCTGGCCTGCTTCGCCAGTTACAGGCATTTCATTATTCGGGTACTGGTTGAGTCTAGTCCTAGTCTAAATCAGTCATATCAGCCCGATGCAACGGGTCTCTGGGTCAACCTGACCCCACTCGGGTCCGATCCACTAAGGGTCGTCCCAGTTTGCTGGGTTCAGCCTATCAAGGCCAGCTCAGTTCGGTTCGCAGGCCCGGTCCACGGTTGTCCTGGCATGCCACATTGAGCTCGGTCCACCCACACTGAACCACTGGCCTGCTAATAGGGTTTGGCCCGCTTGGCTGGCCCATGCCGGCTTGGTCTTCCAGAAGGAGGAAAGAATCCTTCGATGGCCCCATAGTTGCGGGGTCGTTTAGCCCAATCGGTGGGGTGATGCCTGCCGAATTAACCGGTCAGCCGTTTGGCCAATTGGGTTCCCCCAAAGTTGTGTGGTGTAGTCCATGTTGCACCCTACTTCAATGGCCTTCTAGTCATGGCCGATTCAACTGGTGGTGCATGTGGGCACCAAACTGGTCCTGCCCAGCCATCTCGGGCCGGCCGCCCTTGGCCACCATAGTGTGCTAGGGCATTCCACCTTCCACCACCCTCAGCCAGTTTCTGTGGGTCTCCCATGGCCACCACTAACCTCCGCTGACCTGGCGCTCCGAGGGTTTCTTTCGTGGGTCACATGATGTGCTCTGGTGTAAATTCTTGGTTCCATCTGCACCTATGGTTATTCCGCATTACCACCGACTTAGCGTGACCCTCTATTTTGTGTTGCCATCAATTTGGAAATTGTTCCCCAAAGTTCACATCAAGAAAAAAGAGGCAAAGGGTCCAGGCCTTGTTCATTTGGATCGTGCCCTCTACCTTAAGGTGATTTCGATTGGGACATGATTTAATTCATCAAATAAATCATCAACAATAAATCCACAACCTCATGATCATTGGAGAATGTCCGTGTTTGAGGAATATTCAATATTCGTCATTTGGTGGCACTCATCACCGCCCACTGGAATCGGTTCCATCCTCCTCAGTGGTTGGTGTCACGGTACTTTTCCAGAGCTTCGTCACTTGGTGAAGTCGTTCCAATACTCCTCCCCACGCTCCGTATAAATAGTAAAGGGGAAGGGTGAGTAATGGACGTGGAATTAATGGGGTTCAATTAATTAAGGAACGTTCATAATTTCAATGGTGCTATTACAATGAACTGAGTATTCATGCCATTTAATGGCTTGACACGTCATTGGTCCTACCACCACTGCTTTTCCATTGGAGGAAAACAAAGAAAGGAAATAAAATAACTTTGTTATTTTATTATTCTTTTAAATGTCAAAAATCTAGCTTCTTCTCCCGGCCTTCTACGGTCGAAGTGAAGCCTCTATTGAGAGAATATTGGTGTTGTGGATTCAACGGTGCACTTGTATTTTTAATAAAATCATTGTTTTAAAAGGTAGAAATTGTCACTTGTGCGTTTGCTGAACGTACCCTAAAAAATTTCAATAAATTATTAACATTCACCCTCAACCTATGCTGGTCGAGGTTAGGCTTTGCCTAATGGGAACACGCCCGAATGAACTCAATGGTAATCTCAGATTTTCAATCCGAGTTACCGTTTAGAAGTTATATATTTTAACAATAAAATAATTGTCACTTAATTATTTTATTTACAACCAAAAACTAACTTACATAGTTAGCCAACGCCGGCCAATGTTAGTATCTACCTAATGAAAGAATACCCTCACCAGCTCAGTAGTGCTCTCGGATTTTTAATACAAGTCACTGTTCATGATTTATATGAATTTAAAAAATAAAACAACAATATTTAATTATTTTATTTAAGGTTATTCCATTTTCAGGTTTTCTCACAGGAGGTCTGTGCTGAATACTAATTAATGCTTAAAAAAATTTCGACAGATCATTCCGGGCACACTGGGCCTCAGAATCACGTTCCGTCAGATTTTTCAACCTTTAAATAATCAAAAATTATTTGAAATAAATATATGGAATTTACAGGTCTTTACAATTTTTGTTTGAATTCTCCCCCAGGTGAGATGTGTATGTTGCATACTCTATATGGACATAGGGTGGAGGTGAAGTGTTGTGGTTGTTATGTTATTGTATTGAGTTTGATATTTTTAGATTTATATAATGTTGATATTTTTTCATCACTAAAAATTATCAGAATGGTTGTATTGATGATTTTTCTTATGACTATTATCTTTTTTAGAAATATGCATCCAGGGAGACTTCCTGTGCAGCCATATGAAGAGGCCAGAGAGAGTTCTCCCTCACTAATTGATAATAAATTAGTGGAATATGTGGTCTAATCTATTCATGTTTTGGGATATGGGAGGGTCAAAGTCCTTCTCTAGTTAGAGTAGCTAAACCAAGCCCTATGAAGGGAAAATATCATAAGTTTCTTAAGAATAAGACTCATTCCTTTAGAGGTAGCATATAACCTTGGGATGTAGATGAATATATTAAAAAAAGAGTGGATGGTTGAATTTCTTAACACCCCTAAGAAATTTAGGGACAAAAGCTCTTAGTTATTGCTAGAAGGCCCCAGTAAGAGGTGGTGGGACTCAGTGGTGCAAACTGGAAAGAATAATCAGATGAACTAGATGGACTTCAAAGTTGTTTTCAATGTTCATTATTGTACTATGTTTTAGCCTATTCTAGATTCCATGAGTTTATAGACCTTTTTATGGGTACTAGATTGTTATAGACCATGCCAACTGCTTTTCTGAGAATGTTCGGTATACACCTGAAATTGTTTCCAATGAGAAAATGAAGTCTTAAATGTTCAAGAGTAGGTTGCATCCAAAGATCTATTATCATGCCTTTTTATTCAACCTGAAGACGTATTCTGAAGTGGTTGACCATGTGTGTGTGGTGGATATTGACCACAAGGTCAAGGTGGTTCTCTATGATTGACTTGCATTTTGGTTACCACCAAGTCAAATTTAGAAATGAAGATGTCTCGAAAATATATTTCCAAAGAAGTTGCAGCCATTCTTATTATTTGTTCATACCTTTCAGGTTGATGAATGCTCCAATGGTGTTAATGGGACTTATAAATAGGGTGTTCCACCAATATCTCAATTATTTTGTTCTGGTACTCATGGATTACATTTTGGTTTATTCTTGATATAAGAAATAACATGAGTGGTACTTGAGGATTGTTTTGGGCACTTTTTGGGATCATCACCTTTATACGAAGTTTTCAAAGTTCACCTTCTGGATAAAATAGCTGATGTTTCTAGGCTATGTTATCTCACAACAAATATTTTTAGTGGATCCTATGAAGATCAGTGGTGTAATGTCATGGGAGAAACTAGAGAATGGGTTTTAGATCAGAATCATTCTAGTCTTGGTTAGATATTATATGTGGTTCATTCAGTACATATCTAGGCATTATTCAACCATGACAGCGATCACCCGAAAAGGGGTGAAGTTTGAATAGAGCCCAATGTGTCGGGTGTCCTTCGAGGAGATAAAGCGACAGTTGACTACCACAATTGTGTTGATCTATCCAGAATCTAGAAAGGAATTTGTGGATTATCGTGATGCCTCTAGTGTGCGTCTCCAGTGTTTGTTTATACAGGATGACCATGTGGTGGAATATGGATCTCACCAACTCAAACCATAGGAAAAGAACTATCCTACCCCTAACATGGAGTTGGCAGCGATGATGCATTCTTAGAAGGAATGGGGTCACAATATTTTTGGGGATAAAATTTTAGTTTATTTTTATCATAGGATTTTAGCCCACATTTTATCGTGGAAAGATCTAAATTTAAGGCAGCAATGCTAGGTTGAGTTCTTGCAGGGGTTTGACATCGATATAGTTTATACCCTAGGTTAGGGTAATGTTGTGGAAAATGATTTGAGAAGAAAAGTGCCAGTGCAATCTTTAAGGGAGTCCAGGGATGAGTGGAAGTGTTTGTAAATATTTTCCAAGATCCACATGGAGACCAAGGAGCATAGTGGAGTTTTATTCCTAGCTAGTTTCAAGTTGGATCCTTCTCTTCTGGAGTTGATTCAGTGAGAGTATCCTAATAATGAGTTGTGCCTATAATATGTGCATTCTTTCCATAGTGGGGAGACACATTGAGATTGGTCATTGAATCCTATGTGAATTTAGTGTTTCACGGTCCACTTCATGGTGTTGTTATCCCGGAGGAAGGTGGTTATGCATGATAGCCCCATGTTTCGGTGGGATGTTCTTCCTAGAGCCACCAAAATGTATTATGAATTGATTTAGTATTTCTGGTGTCCATTTATGAGATAGTATATATCTGAATTCATATTTAGGTGTTATATGTTTCACCAAGTAAAAGTATAGCATCAAAGGCCATCTGGTTTACTTCATATGCTACCCATTCTTACCTAGAAGTGGGGGATATCACCAAATAATTAATTTTCAACTTTCCTCATACACCCTAGGGGAAGAATGCCATATGGGTAGGGATCGATTGTCTAACCAAATCTTCCCACTTCATTACAATTAGAGATTTAGAAAATGTGGATGGTTTGAGTTGATTATATGTTTAGGAGATCGTGAGGCTTTAAGGCATAACATTAGAAATCATTTATGATAGGGACCCTCATTTTACATCATAGTTTTTAGAAGGCCTTTAAAAGGTAATGGGGTCACAAACTATGTTAATTACAGAATACCAACCAAAAATAGATGGTCTGACTGAGCGAGAAAATCATATTTTGGAGGACATGATTCTGACAAGTGTTTTGTATTTTAGTGGTTCCTGGGATACCCATTTAGGGTTGGATAAGTTTTTATATATTAATTTCTACCAATCCTCAATCAGAATGGGTCTTTTTGAGTTTCACTATGGTCAGTCGTGTCGATCTCCTTTATGTTGAGCTGAGGTGGGTAAAACCTCACTGTTGGGACCGAACTAAGATCAAGAGATGGATAGGAATTTAAACCTAATAATACAGTTGTTTTTGATAGCTCAGATTCATCACAAATCTTATGGCTATCAGAGACGCTGAGATCTTGAGTTCTATATGGGTGACCTGGTGTTTTTGAAAGTGGCACCACGTTTGGGTCATCATCATTTGGGAAATAAAGGGAAGCTAACACCAATGGATGTTAGGATTTTATAGGTCACCGAGTGGGTTAGAAAAGTCGCATACATGTTTTATTTTCCTTTTTCATTTGATATCAATTCATGACATATTCCATGTCTCCCATTTGAAGAAGTACAATCTAGATCCGTCTCATGTAAAAAATTTGGAAGATATGGAAATAAGGCTAGATTATTTAGTGTTTGAGTGGCCAATACAGCTTTTGGATTCCCATGAAAAAGTGATTTGATTGAAATATATTGCATTATTACTCATTATTTGTTAGCATGATAATGATATACATGAGACTTAGGAGAAGAATTCATGGGTCTAGAATGAGTATTTGATTTTTTTTCTCTGATCAAGATTCAACATGGCTTTCCTAGGATGTAATGTTTTCATGGTGGGGAGAATTGTCACACCTATGATTTAATTAAAGGTATATTTCTAATAATTTTTTTATATCATTTTCCCTTTGGATTCTATTTGCGTTTTTTGAGAAAAGTGAGATAATTTGGGGGAAAAGAATGTGGTCCACGATTGGCGCTTGGTTTGTAGAAATTGTGTTCCCCTATCCAGCTAACTATGCGGTAGGTGGATAGTTTGAGGTAGTAGCTATATCACAACTTACAGATGATAATTTAGACTATGAGGGATAACAGAGTGGTAGGTCATGCTTGGATAGTAAGGGGAGCACAGTTTTCACATTGTTTGGGAAAACGTGCGGACTATCTGGGTCATTAAAAATTAAATTTCTAAGTTTCTTGATTCCTGATTATTAACCCCAAACCACTCATCCTCTCACCAAATCAGGATTTCCTACCCTAGGAATGCCTCCCCATTCCTCCTTTCTCCCTTAGGCTACATGTAGATGGGATATTTGGCTTGGAATCTTCAAGAAACCCTCAAGTAAGTCCCTTGTCTCTTGGTTTATATCCCTTTTCTAGTGTATTCATCCACTTTCATTGTAGTTTCACTTCTCCAAAAATTCAGTGTATTTTTAGGGATAAATGGTAGTTTTTAGGGTTTAATATTGATGACTAAGGTTCGATCTTGCTTCTATAGGGTGAGATTGAGGTGTTATTAATGTTTTACACCATTTTATAAGAGTTCCCTCACTCAAGTCAGGTGGTTCAATGCATAAAAATCATTTGATAATTTAAATATGATTTATTGAGTTCTTGAATATGTTCCATGCATTATATGTGTAGTTAAAATGAGTTTTTGAAGCGATTCAAGGTGATTTGGAGTTGAAAATAAAAGTTCATTCAAAGGAAATGAGTTATGTTCTATGTGTGTTTCTTATACGATTCTTTATTTGATGCCTTAAAGGTGTTTGATAAAATGTTTGAATGGTTATAATCATGTTCTAAAATGGTTTTAGTGTGTGTTTGGTTTCTAAGTGGGTTTTGGATGTGGAAATGGTGGTTTAGCTTGTGTTTTTACATTGTTTGGTGTGTGTAATGTGGAAGTGATGTTGTATGTGATATGTTGAATGAAAATTGATCATAAAAAGGCAAACCGAATTATCAAGGAGGGTAGACTTGGAATAGTATTCTAGTTGACTTGGAATTGTTTCTTCCTAGATTTATCTAGCAGGATTGACGTTACAACACTATCTAAATGATATTGATGATTAGATACCACTAGGCCTATACGGTTTCCCATACTAGTGGCTCATTCATGAGAATGTTGTTTTTCATGGTTACTATACCACATTTAACTGAGATTCGATGTACCAAGTGTCCCATTACTATCGAATTCCCATAGGTTTTCCAATGACTTGGGGCTCTATGGTGATATTGTACTTACCATCGGCATAGCATACACTCTGGCATTAATATAAAAGCAAGAATGTTTCTTTGTAAATTGATTCCCATGAAAATATTTCCAATCTTTATTTTATAAAACATTAATGTTTATTTATCTTATAATTTTTATATCTTGGTATCTCATTGTTGGGTGGCATCCTACTGGGATTGGTCTCAAACCCTACTTACACCTTTAGGTGTAAGTGTACTTTGTTATGTTTGACGTAGGAAAAAAGTATATGTTTATAGATAGTGGTTCGAGATTCTAGAGTTCATCCCATTTAGGTGTTGTGGTGGTGGCTTGAGAACGATACTCCTCTTTCCATATGGTGGTTTTTGGGATAGTGACAAGTTTCCTTTTTGGTTGTAGACCTTTTGGGTTTTATTTAAAGTCATAAACTTGAATCTGAAATTTTGTAATACCTTTTTTGGTAGTGATTATTCAGATTTGGTTTATTTATGATTATTCGTTGTTTATGTTTATATAATCAAGTGAAATTATTCGAAAAGTATTCAGTTTATACCATGGCACTAGTTTCCAACCCGTGGGGGTTGTGAATGCCCTTAAATCCATGCCATGACCCAGGTCAGTTATTGGATTAGATGGCACTCTAGCTTAGTTCATGTCAATGTGATCTTATTTGGTTAATGGGAATACTATATGTTTTCAAGATATATATGTTGATTACATATGGACAAAAAATGTTGTGACTTACCTGTTGGTTAAGACTAAGGAGTAAAATTTCTCCAAGATTGAATTAAAGTATAAAACGTGTTCTGGGGAACATGATCTATAAAAATAGATCGATGGGTTATATAAATCGAGTCATAATATATATATTATAGAAATTAATGAAAAATATAAGTTAAATCAATTCATGGAAAAAATTTTGTGGGTATATAATATGTATAGTAGACCATGCATAGGCATAGAATGTGTCTAATGAGATTAATAGTATTTCATAGGCTAAAGTTCTGGGAAATCATCTCATATGTCATCATATATACTGATGTTTGATATTAATGTTTCATAATGTAATATAGGTGAATATAAAATAGATCTAATATAACTGCATTGATTTTCCATTAGAAATATCTAAAAGTACTTATAAAGTATAACTGGATGAGTTCATAGTGTCTATATAAGATGAAATACTAGTGATCAATGGAATTGAACAATTGTCTTTATTTTGTTCAACATTATTTATTATCATATAAAATGATAAGGTAATATTCAAGAAAAACATATTACATACATTGGTTTCTATATCTATAATATATGAGTATGTTATGACTCTTGATGCAACTTAAGGATCAGTTAGAAATATCCTAATTTGGTTTTGTGTTATACCAAAAGAATGAGATTTATCATTATTATGATAATCTTTGACTACGGATTTAATGCAGATGTCAGGATTCAAACATGGCAATAAGAGGTGGATACTTATTTATATAACTAATTGTGGTAGTTTCTCTAGATAGTAATGTTATATTATATAGATTCACTACAAGAACATGTGTCTTTACCAACCCTAGACACCAAAATTTGTTAGTCCTAACAATTATAGACATACTCAACAAAAGAATGTTTTACATGCGTGCATTAACCATTCATTAGCAGTTAGATCTAGTGAAAGTGGGAGTCTGTCGGATTTTATGCCCATGAACAGGCTAATTTTAACATTATATTACAATTATATTCAAATAAGTGAATATTAATATAAATACATTATCACATATTAGTTTTTATTTTTCATAACATTAATGTGATAATCTCCTAGAGTATCTATCACATTAATAAGGGCATACCAGTACCCCACTATGATGAAAACCTTCAAATTTTAAAATGATGTTATTAAATATAGTTCTATTATTGAATATAATACTATGATAGGGAACATATATTGTTAATTTTTCAGTGAAAATACTCATAAACAGATGATACTTCTTCTCATGGTGTTCACAATTGGTAATCTCTAAGATAGGAGATTATTATAATAGACCCACCTATATAGATTCTTCATGTTTATGTGTCATCTAATATTCTTATTTTTAATCATATGTAATAATACATAGACTTTAATATTACTATTAGATATTTTCATGACTCTTTCACTTGGATATACTAACAAAAAATATGATGTTATAAATATATTTTTGAAGCTGGGTATGTTGGGTGCATCACGAATAACATGTTATTAATTAATAAGTAAATGAATTATTTGTCCCTTCAATGTTAATGGATGTTGATATCTCATCCATTTGATATAAATGGATCCATCGCATCAAAATCTACACCCATGGTGAAATGATGAGTTTATTTCAGATAGTCAAAGAATCAAACACAAAGGTTGGTGACATGACTATGAAACCTTCTTCGTGATATATTGTGAGAATGAAATTATATTACACAGTAAGAATTCTTCTTTGTTTTTTGATGTTATGAAATTAACTTCTTTCTCTATCATTATTTTCTCCATTTCTAGATATTAATCATGTACTTTAGACAACTCGCATAATGCCAACACGAAATAAGTATAGAGGGCCACACACCAAGAGTTTCCATTAATCTCAATTATATTCTCTTTGAATTTAATTTTTAGAATAAATTTTATTCTAAAAAACAAGGAATAATTGTTTTCATGATTTATTGACACAAAATACATTCAAGTTAATAAAAAATTATATATTCATTAATAAATAATATTTTTAATTATGCAAATAATCGATAAATATTTTTTCACCAAATTGGGAATTGAATATTTATTTATTTATTTATGTATTACATAGTTAATAAATATTAATTCTCCATATTTTTTAAGATTATTTATTTGTGAATAAATATTTAATAAATATTTATTCAGGTATTTCAAAAATACTGAGATGTATGAGTGGACCAAGACTATGTCTGGTGATAAATATTAATTTTCAAGATGGTAAAATAATATTTATTATTGCGCTAGATAGAGCATGCCAGAATATAATAACAATATTATTATTATTATTATTTAGAATGAGGTTAGATAAGTTTTGTTATATTTTTTAAGGGTTGTTGTGCAATTAAATAATTTTTAAATATAAATCCTAACTCTAATAATAAATTGTAATGTCTATTATTTAAGGTTAATTGAGAATTGAGAATTGTTTTGCACAACAGAATTATCTCAAGATTCATCCTTATCTTATTCTCTTAGGAACAATAAGAACAAGAGAGAATAATTCATGACTGAAGGATCTTGAAGTGATCAAGATAAACATCACAGGACAACTGATCTTCTACACTAGCTCCTAACATTCAATCGATGTTGTTTGGAGATCAAAGGACCATGTGTGGATCATCGTAATAAGGGCTCTAACTAGGTCCCTCTCTATGCAAAAATGATAATCTTAAATGGTTCTCAGACGATCAATATATTACTTAAATAGGGATTCAAAGATGATGAATTATTTATTCAATGGTAGTTAAATTAAATATAAATTTAATGAGAAAAATTCATCTCTAGGTTTCAGATATCTATGCCAATATTAAATTGAAATATTCATTAGTTATGATGTTTAGGACTTTCAAAATTGTTGAATGACCCATTGAATATGACAAAAATATTAATATTATTTTTTCTACCAGGAGATTCTACTACAACCAAAACCATTTAGAGGGGGAGGGTGATCAAAATGCATCATCCCAAGGGTTGTGTGTGTCACGCAAAAGAGGGGAGGGATACTCAAAACCAGAGGATAAGTGAGGTGGAAATAAGCCACATGTGAGGGTCTCCCTAGGGCCAGGGTGCAACACATAATAGAAGCAGAGAGTGTCGAGGGAGACCTAATTTTTTGTCCTCTTCTGCCCATAATTATTACAATTATAAGACGGTGTGGACTATGGGTGAAGAACCCTAGCCCCAAAAAAACCAAAATGTCACATATTGATATAAACATCATCATTATTGTTACTTATTTATCTAATATATCCAATAATAAAAAAACAAAATTTATAAAACCCATAAATAAATATTATTTAAATAAACAAGGGGGATGAGATGTGATATTTTCATTTCTTAAAAAATATTTTATATTTAATTAAATAGAATATTATAGTTTATAAATATATTTATATTGATATATATATATATATATAATATTTTCCTAATATGATTTATATAAAATATATAAAATAGGTATTTAAAATTAACATATAATAGACTTAGGTAATGATGGTTTATAAAATAATTAAAATTTTAATTCTTAGTATTAAGTAATAGTCATTTAATAACAATTAGGTGTTAGATAAAAAATTCATTGATACCTCAATCAAAGTTGAAAAAAAACATGAACTTATAACAACCATAAATTTTGATTTGGTTGTCCGTTTACGATTCATATGATGTTAAATTAATGCTTGTGAATAGATCTATGACATTTAGACTAGGGGGCCTCAGTCCCTATTTTATATAGGTTAAAATTGATCCAAAACTATGTTTTTAATTGGGATACCACTACTATAGATCCCCAATTAACAATAATATAATTTATTTTTATCAGTTCTAAAAAGAAATAATATTAAAATCACTTATAGAAGTCGGATGTATTTATCATCAGGAAAAATTGCACATAAAAGTATCCTTCTTCAATAATAAAAAAAGTACTAATAAATATGTAAAATTTTTAGTGGTTTTTTAGGACTGAGAGATATAAATTTTATCATTGACATTACAAGTGTTGATATATGATTCTTTTATCAAAGCTAATTTTATTTTATAATGAAATGCAAAAATATTTTTGTTTTTAAAATATCATAGCAATGATCCCCCCCCCATTAGTGCCCAGACACCCATTTATTAGCACATAACCCCTTCAATGGGGTTTAGTACCCCTTTTATTAGTCCTTCACCTAGTTCTTAGACCCCCCCACCCCTATTGGCACATCCCTATATTGCTTGGACACTCCTTTATTAGTTCTAATACTGATCCAGTTATGCCTATGAAAACATGAACATGATACTTACTTATATATGGTTAATTACCTTAACAACACTAATTTTAATTTTTTTTATTGACTTCAATTTTTTAATGACATAATTGAATCTAGGATAATGTGTGTCACTAAGATACACACCAGGGATAATCCAGCTAATAGTTTGAAAATTTTTTTACCCCTTTTTAAAATTTCACATTTTATAGATATTATGAACATTCTCCCAGTTTAATGATAGATATCGCAAGAACACCATCGATAAATTGAACCATTTATGCTTTAGGGTGGATATTTTTTAATTATTTCATTCCTTGTATTGTTATATTTTAATTCAAATATTCATTTTTTTATAAATATATATACTATAAGATTTGAATGGGATTTATGTGTATTATATTTTAGCATTTTAAATTCAAATTAATTTATTTCAACATGATTATATCATTTCTATATATTTTCATTTCGCCAATTTATTTTCCTTATTAACATAATGAACATAGACTATTGATAAAGCTTGATCCAATGGTCATGCAAGCTCTTGGTGTGTTTAATTACCTCTAGATCAATCTAAATTTTCACCAGGCTTCCAATGAGGTGCCTCTGCATGTACCTGATATATTTTCCATTCAGACTTAATCAAACATCGAATTTATTTTGGGTCATCCACGTGACGCTCATCCATTGGCCTCTTCACTCCCTGCCTCATGCTTCCCAACATGACATTATGGTGTCTGGTGGTCTCTTGTATTCAATAATAGATTCTGGAGTTTTTCTATTGGTGTGTTCACTCTGGCTTTATCTCCCTGAGAGTGAAAGTGAAACATTAAAGTTTTTCTAGGTGATATATCAATGAATAATACATATAGGATTGGTTTTGACCCCCTTATCCTTGTTCCCTAGTGAATAGGGTTAAATTATCCTACAATTGGACATCTCATTCGATGGATACTCGGTGAATACTTCATATAGGAACTAGATCTGTATGATTATTTCATAAAATATGTTTGTTTTGGATTCACACCTTTGATAATAATCAGTTTTCGGCATTAAAATATTCCATGAAAAGTGATTTATTTTTGGTTTCCACTATTGTATCATTTATATTGGGTGTGTGTGCACTAATATATATAATACATTTAATAGAATTCAAAAAGGAATCTAAAAAACTAAAAAGCATTCTTTTCCTCATCAACATTAAATGGGGTTCCCCTTTATCACTTCTTGAAATAGAGATGATAATGGTTGACCAACTATAGTGTGTTTTTTGAAGAACAACACGCTAGAACAAATACAACTATAATCTATATTCAAATATAGCTATATGAAAATACATAATTTAATGGTAATAAATTTTACAATGAAAATAAAAAAAAATACTATTTTATAAATTTTTAAAAATGTTTTTTATAATTACAAGTACAATTACTATTCAAAATTATTTAAAACATTAATGTTTCATCATCTTTGGCACCCACAACCCCTCTCAAAAAGTCCCAACCATGGAATCAATTTTCAAACAAAAAACCCCAACCCAAGAAAAACAATCCACCTATATAAGAAAACCAATATTATGTTAGTAATACTATAAATAAATAAATTTAACATAAATATGAAAGAATACATTAATAAAATGTCAATTTTAAATAAAAGGACACACATAGAGTCATACTAGTCACACCATACATCGGATTGAGGTGGGATAGAATCTAATATTTAACAAATTACTAATGGATCATTTTCCTAATGTATTAAAACAATCCGAATATATTTTCTCCATTTTGATTATGTCACTTGTCTTTTTTACTAAAATGTCATTTTAAATTATAATCAATCACTTTGAGTCATACCAGTCACAACTTGTTTCACTTTGATAGAGACTAATTCATTCACATTATAAATCATTTATGAATTATTTCCCCAAAGTATCAAGACAATATAAGTACATTTTCTTGTTTTTCAGTGAGTGGTATTTGTTTTGACCTAAATTTCAATTTTAGAATGATAAAGAACACTTTGGGTAATACCAAGAACATCATGTATTGGATTGAGGTATGGTGGATTTATAAACACCTAAAATGAAATACGAATCATTGTATTAAAGTATCAAAATTATTCTAATTACTTTTCTTTTTTATTTAGTATACCGCTTTTATTTTTTTCTAAAATTATATTTCACAACAGAAATACACACTTAGAATCCTAATGGTCAAATCATGTATCATATTGAGGTATAAGTGATTCCTAAGTGTCACAAATAACTTATGGATCGTTTTTCTAAAGTATAAAAATAGTCCAATTGTTTTTCTCAATTTTGAGTATGTTTATTTTAAATTTTACTAAAATTCCATTTTACTAAAAACATGCACTTTAGGTTGTACCGGTCATATCATGTATTGGTTTGATATGAGACTGATTAATAAATGTAACAAGTTACTTATGAACCATTTTACAAAATTATCAAGACAATACATGTATTTTTTATGGTTTTCGGTGAGTGACACAGGTTTTGAACTAAAATTTCCATTTTAAACTGATAACTTACACATTGAGTCATGTCGGGAACACGGTGTATCAGATTAATATTCGTATGATTCCTACACATAAAAATTGACTTATGGATCATTTATCTAAATTATAAAAACAATATGATGGTATTTTATTGGCTTTGAGTATGATACTTGTTCTTTTTTCTAAAAACAATTTCAATTTTAAGTAAAAATGTATACATGGAGTCATAATAGTCACACCGTATGTCATATTGAGATGAGGTTGATTTCTACACATGAAATACGACTTATGGATCATTCTATTAATGTATCAAAATAATATGAATGTATTTTCTCATTTTTAAGTATGTCACTTGATCATAATGTCAATTTAAAAAAAAGACACACTTGGAGTCATACCAGTCACACTGTGCATCATATTGAGGTGTGGTTGATACATACACATCATGAATGACTTATTGATATTTTTCATAAATTATCGAATGAATATAATTTTTTTTCTTGTTTTGAATTATGTCACTTGTTTATCTTACTAAAATTAATGTTAAATTTAAATAAAAACACATTCTTGGAGTCATATTGGCCACACCATGCATAGGATTGAGGGGTGGTTGATTCAAACATGTCGGCAATGACTTATGGATAGTTTCCCTTATGTATCAAAACAATCTGAATGTATTTTATTGGTTTTGAGTATGTCACTTATTTTTTACTAAAATTTCATTTCAAACTAAAAACACACACTTTGAGTCATACTAGTCCCATCATGTGTCGGTTTGATGTGAGAGTACTTCCTACACATAAAAATGACTTTGGAATAATTTTATAAATTATCAAGACAATCAAATAAAGTTTTCTTTTTTTTCAATGAGTAAAACACCATTTTAACTAAAATATAAATTTTAAACTAATAACTGCCAATTTGAGTCATATCAGACAGAAGATGTATTTTATTAGGGTTAGGCCAATTCCTACACATCAAAAATGAATTATAGATCATTTTTCTAAAGTAAAAATTAATAATTTGAATAAGTTTTCTTAGTCTTTAGTATGTCACTTGTAATTTACTAAAATTAATTTCAATTTTAAATAAAAATACACACTTTGAGTCATACCAGTCACATGGTGTGCTGGATTAAGGTGTGAAAGATTCATACACATCAAAAATGAGTTATGGATCATTTTTATAAAGTATGAAAATAAAATTATTATGTTTTATTGGTTTTATGTATGCCACTTTTTTTTTGAAAATATTGTCAATTTTAAATAAAAAGACACACTTGAAGTCATATCAGTCACACCATGCATCAAATTGAGGTTCGGCTGATCCCTACAAATCACAAATGACTTATGGATCATTTTACTAAAGTATCATAATAATAAAAATTATTTTTGTTGGTTTATAGTATGTAACTTGTTATTTTTAATAAAATTAATGTTAATTTTAATTAAAAATACTCACTTGACATCATACCAACCACATTGTGCATCGGATTGAGGTGAGGCTAATTCTTACATGTCAAAAATTTCTTCATGATTTTTTTCTAAAGTATCAAAAATATTTTAATGTGTTTTCCCATTTCTGAGTATGGGAGGTTTGTTTTGAACAAAAATGTAAATTATAAACTAAAAACATACAATCTGAGTCATACTGATCACACTATGTATCTAATTGAGTGTTAATGATTGAATATGTGATACATGTTTTTATTTAAACTATATAAAAAATACCGAAATGAGAGAACATGTTTCATTCTAGTGGAATAGGAAATTGCATGCTGCCTCAAACACTTCATGTTTCAATCAGTATCGGGTTTCCCATTTCATCAAAAAGGAATGTGTTCTCCCTTTTCTAGCATATTGCAGATTGTAGAAATCAAAATATGACTTCCCAAAATATTTATGAAAATTCTAAATAAGTATTTGATAAAGATGATATGAAATAAACTTTAAAATTATAAATAAAATAATGACAAAATTAATTAAATAATTAGTAAAAATTCACCTTATCATGATTTTTGTATACATTTTTGACCAATTTCCTTGTTTTCATTATCTTAGTTTTAGCCTCAAAATCCAATCTTTCACAATAATGAGAAGCTTCGCACCGACCACCCAAAATCAGCAAAATAATTCAATATATAAGAAAACAATTATTACATTAGTAATACTATAAATAAGAAAATTTCATATAAATATTAAAAAATACAGTAATAAAATTTCAATTTAAACAGAAACCATACAATTTAATTTTTATTGGTTACATCGTGTATCAGATTGAGTGCATGATCATAATACAAGAGTGAATCGTCTTCGTTGATGAAGTCATTTCTTTGTGATCTATGTAAAAATTAAAAAAATTATAATCACATAGAAATTATTGTTAAATTAACTAAAAATAGATAAAATGAATATAAAATCAATTAAATAATAATTTGGAAGTCACATCTTCATGATATATGTGTACATTATAACACTAGGTTTGCTTCCTATTTGTTTCTAAAAAATCTATTTCAACTAAAGAAAATGAGTAATTTTTCAGTCATGGTAGTAATAGAAAAATATAAATACAAAAAGGATTAATAAATATTTTAAATAAAATTGTAATTACCTTTGAAAATACATCTTTGGGTATGCTAGTTTGTTGATGTAACATAATATCTCTCATAATTTTTTAAACATAATAAACACAATCATTTCCATTTATTTATTTCATACACTATATAAACATAGAGAAAAAATAATGAATTTTGTTTTGATATGTGTTTTGATAGTGAAATATTATTATGGACACCTTGATTCTTACCCATTTTTAGAAGTTTATAGGATCCTTATGCACATAAATTTTCCTCATCCCATGATTTTGAAGATATTTAAAACCCACCCATTCACAAAAATAATATCATTAAAAAATAATATAAAATATATAACTTTAAATATAGTTCTAAAATGTTGGATGTATTGTATTACAATTTTAAAAATATTATCACGAGTGATCGGTTTGTTGGGTACACATGTAGTGAATCTTGGAAATAAATATTTAGAGTATTCAAATTGACTATAATGAGTACCCAATGTTTCCTAAAAATGAATAAGTAATGAACGGAATGAAAATACATTTGATATGATTAAATTTTAGAGTTTTACCCCTACATCATTGCTATTAAGAAGATTCTATCATCTATAATTTTTCTTTCAAATGATGTGTCCAGTTTTTCCACTATTTCATCAATTTTAAATCATTAAATTTTAGTTTGGTTTTTTGAAGTGATTTGAGGTCTAATGAGTCCATATTTATTTTCATGGGGAAATCCATTCAATTGGTATTTATATATATTCCTGTAAAAAATAAGAATTTTATTTAGTCATATATAACATAGTAGATCAACTTTTGGAAAATTAAATCAAGAAAACACGCCTCATGCTTTCATTTATAACTGAGGCTTATAGTCATTCATACTTGAGGATTTCATTTAAATTATCAAGTGAAATGAATTATTTAATGGACACTCCAAATATCTTATCCTTCAATATAAACTATGTGATTACTACCACTTTGTAACCTTGTAGCTGCATTAACCTTCAATGTTAGTAAATGTGAATATTTAATGAGAGGTGTAAAATAAATTTCTAATGATATTTTTAATAAGTTGGTTGATCCTTTATATGTTTTTTATTCAACCTTTCATTTCACCCCATACCATTTTATGACTGTAATAACATTCAAAAGTTCAGACCTTTTTTCATTAATTTTTATTGATTTAGCATGAAAACTAAATGATAAAAGAATGCATCCATGTAAATTTTTTTATAATAACTCATATCCAATCTAGGAATGTTATGATTGCTTTCTTGACCATATGAATATTTGAGTCATCAAGAAAAAATGGTAGCTCGGTGCTTAGCTCATGAGCTAATCTAATCCCCACTCTCACATGAGCTATTAGAAGTTGTTTGTTGTGTAGAGTGTATTATTGTATATTGAAAATGATATCCCTTGCAATAAGGTGATGGGTGGGTGTTGATAGATATAAATAAAATTCATGTTCACCCTATATAATATCAATTCAAGAAAGATATCAATGTCTTTTTTATTCACATATCATACAAACAATTAAGAGAATATTGATTACCTCATCTAAGATAACTTTTTGAGGGTAATTTCTCACCTCAAAAATAGTGGGGGGAAGGGTTCATCTAATGGTTGTTCTTTAGTTGTTTCTTCTCAATGATTACCCTGATAACATTTTCTAGAAACTCATACTGCCAATGAAATTTTTCTTCAAGGTAATCTAATCATTCATGCATCTATTCAATTTGTTTATCATTATCCCCCTATTCATTTCTTTTCTAAAAAATATTTTCATGGTGTCACCTCAAAACCCACACCTTTGACATAGCCATAGTGTTTTGGCCACTCCAAGCCACTGATAGTAGTTGTTCATATTGTATAGGTGTTGATGATTCTTGTTTCCTGGTAAGAGAAAAAATATAGAAAAATAAGTATTCAATAATATATAATAGTGATTTAAAGAAAAAAAATTTATTATGTCAAAACTACACACGCTTACCATAATTTTGTGTATTTTAATCCTGACTAATCCCCACTTTATTTATACATGCCTTCTTCTAGAGCACATGACTTAGGATGGAAATGCCTTGGGATTTGGATTCATAAATCGGTGTATAAACAGAGAAACATAGTTATGTTGTTGTTTCATGTCACATAATGTTTTTACAATAGATTTCAAATACGTACCAATTTATTTCAAGTGAAGCATACCTCATAATTACATTATAGTAGTGGTACATTGATTTTGATACTTGTGGATTATTTTCATCACTTAGATGCTATTTAATAATTTAAAAATACTCAATCAAAGTGATTAATACACATATTGTAAAAAAAATATTACCATACACAATGTAAATGAAGAGATATCTCCCCGTGATTTTTAGTAAATGTATTCCATGCCTCATGGATTATTAGGTTTGCATACATATGTGGTGGGTGCATATTTATTTTCCATTCAACATATTTGAGATAAAAAATCATTATAATTGTGTGATATCCTATATAATCCTTTTCAGTAAAAATTGATACAAATTTCTTGTGGGAGTAATATACTATAAATGTACTCCACAATGGATGATGAAGATCATGTCAAAGTTTAATTATTTTATTTTTTAGTAAAATAAATATAGGATATCATAATTTTAACCTAATCTCAACCTAGATCATTGTCTTAAGCATAGGTAAAACATTGATCCATGAATCTACATAAATCGGCATGTGATGTCAAGTGATGAGCCCAATTAAACTAATTAACATGGCATTATTGAGGTTAATAGGTGGGCCACACACAATCCATCCAACAGAGAATTTAATGCCATTGATTTTTGCCTCAATAATTTTTGTTAACACCATCTTGTTACAACACTCTAGTTTTTTATAGGAAATATTTTCTTCACCATATACCATTTCCTTGGGTTCAACATAATTAATATATTGTTCCCATCGATTGGAAGCATTGACATGTTTAGAAGAACATTGTTCATATGCCCTTGGTGTAGCAGGATATTGAGAAACATGTTGTTCCTCTTGATTGGGAGCATCATCATGTATAGAAGACATTATTTTAAGAAGTGGTTAAAAATTTAATTTATATTATATAATTGTAGTAGTAATCAAATAATAACATTTGGTAACACAATTTATATTAAAACAAATATAAGTCGTCTATTGAACTATCTCTTTCTTTTGGGGGTTGAAGGGATTTAACCCCTCTATAAAGTATCCAAATACCTTCATTATGGTATCATATGAAATAAAAAACTCTATATACATTGGGAATACTAGGAAATGATTTCAATATCACAATAAAAGGGATATCCTAACTTTAATTTTCATCCGATCCTTCAGTGATTTTTATAAATAATAGAACAACTGACCACTTATGGTTTGTGGGATTTCAAACATAAAATACTTATACATCCTATGATTCCATTATAAATGGTTCATATTTTTACCATTCCTTACTAAGATCCTCTTTTAGGAATACCAATTCATCTATTTTAATAGCACTCCTTTTATTAATCCACATGCATTTAAAAATCAGCACTTTAAATGTTTTATAATCACACACACATATTTGTTTGATGATGTCAAATTATGACATATTCACATAAACTAGATTTCTTTCCTTGGTACTTGATACATAAATCACATCATCCACAAGTGTAAATCCACTATTTGTTATGGTACTTCCAATATTATGTTCATATGTATAGAAGATATAACTATTAACTACATAACCATGATAAGATAATACATGCACACATGGTCCTCTGGCTAGCCATCAAAGTTGTTCTGGAATTGAATCCATATAGTTATATGACTTCCATAAAAATAAGCTCCTAAAACCATCCTATAAATTTTTTATAATATATATTTGACATCCAACTTTCATCCCTTGTTGGATTGAAATGCCTAAAAATTTGATTGTGGGTTTCAATATATGGGGAAAACACTAAAATGATATGAAAAATTTAAATCATGGCCTACTCCTGATCTGGGATGGTGATTGGGAAAACATATATTCCAAAAAAAATATTTCACCCACAATCCACCCAATGTGATGAAATTTCGATATACCAATGCTCTCCACACTAGATAGGTAGTCGGTATATAATTCAATGGCATCCTTAACACTATATCTCTCTACAATACAAACCTATGGATGACTTCAATTTTGTATATACCCTTTCAAAATATTCTTGTATCATCCAATGGGGAAAATAAATCAATAATGTATGGGACCACATAGTTGAATATCTCACAATACATAAATCATCAAGTGAATCATCGTATCAATGAATGTCAACAGGAAGAAAATTTCCAATTCACATAGTAAGATGGAAATTTACTTTTTCATAGTTTTAAATTTTTTCAGGTCTATAACATTATTTCTTATAGCATAGAAAAAGAAATAGTTCTGGGTTAATATAAGATAGAAATTCTTGGGAAAAATGCCACATAAATCTACAGACATTGGATCTTGTATCAAAACATGACCATCCTATTATTTCGGACCATTTCACTTCAAATAATTCATTGACATGATATTCTTATAGATCCTTTACATTATTCAAGAATTTTAAAACTGATATCTCTCCATCCATGAATGTTTATAAGAAAAAGGAGGAAGAAAAGTCCATTTTTGACCCTTCACTGGTGTCAACTTTTCCCATATTCTAATGTAAATCATGTTAAAAATAGCCCTAATTACATACTCTATTTTTATGGATAAATTTATTAACATGTTAATGACCATATAACATATATTTTTTCAATATAAATAACATCATGAAAATTCTTGATGTACTAAAAATTCTAGTATGGTCATTTGAAACAAAACTGACCTCTTTTTCCAATAGGTTTTCATAAAGTTTTTTTAAAAAGGATTACTAAAACTAGTGTCTATATATTTTACTTTATCTAATAGCTTATCACTTATTAAAGGTGAAAATGTTGTATATTCTTCGAAACTCCTACCGAATGATGTCGTCCAAGATTGGTACTTATGACATTAGGTTAAAATTCAATGGTGTCCTAGAAACACAGTCTTCGATGAGAGTTTCAACCAAAATTACTAGATACCATTTTCATAAATGGGACACCCTTTACTTACATTGATTATATATACTAAAAAAATTTAATCTGGAAATTCATTTATCATCTCATACAATATTACTTTTAAGGTGAAATCTTCATTTTTTTATGCATCATACAACGCAACACTTGAATCCCACAATAATTTCAAATCATCAATCAATGGAAATAAATAAAAATCAATACCATTACCTAGTTGTTTTGGTCTTGATATAAGAGTTGATAACATAATTTATTTTTAATTCATGCATAACCATGGTGGGACGTAATAATTTACCAATTTAACTAGCCATGTACTGTGAGTGATGCTCTAAAATACAAAAGGATTCACTCCATCAATAGATAGTGAAAGATGAAGGTATCTCAACTCATATACAAATTCATGATACTCATGATCAATTCTCTTTCACTGAGGAGAGTTATTTGGGTGATGAAATTTTCCGTATTTATTTCTTTTATATTCAGGACACATCAATTTCATTATAGTATCCTTACTTCAATATAGGCATCTAAACTATATAATTATTAGAAAGTACCATAAAACATTTGTAGGACCTAATTCATCTTTCATGGATCAAGAAGAACCAAACTTTAGGAATTATTAAATGATTTGTGGTCATTTTTAAATAGTATAATGTCATTTGGGAAGTCATGTATTCTTTCAGATATCATACCCATTGAATGTATCATTCATTTAGCATCATATGTTCGTCTATAAGGATCATTATATTTTGGGAGCATATCATTCAAGAGAAAATATGGTTTAGTAAAATTAGAATCACTCTATAAATTTCCATCTTTTAAATTATACAGCTTCAATATGGATGAAAATTTTGTATATTTAGTACAACTATTATACAATGGTGTATTTTCATAACTATGTAACCATTAAAACAATTTTGTACAATAATTAAGTTCATCTTCAACTGTCATTGTTATTTCCTCAACACGATATTCATCATGATTCACACCTATAATCACATCTTTGATGTGGTCTTCTTCATTATCCACACTTGTAATTGTATCAGATGATCCAAAAAATGTAGTGTTATCCTAGTCACTAGCTATATTCACTTTTTCTGCATGTTTAGTCAAAGATTTCTAACATTGATCTATTATGTGATAGATCAACTAGTCTTCCATGTCCTCTAGAATAATTAGTCTTGAATAATAATATCATTAACACAGACAAAGGATTTGAGAAGGGCCATATGAACGATCTTTTTCAAACATGATGAACCCTTTTACCCCATATTAATACTATTTTGTTATAAAATTGGAATCCATCTATTTTCAATTCATATCCATCCTATTTGATTCAGTAATATTAATATTTAACAAGATAAATAAATATACAAAATGGGTCCTTTCAAATAAGGGTAACCTAACACTGGAATGTTTCAAATAATTTCATCATTCTTTGAAGGAAATGGGTAATTGAATTTAATAAAATAATTACTCCATTTGTGGTAGATGTTATCCTCTAAATTCATCTACAATAATCAGCTTTACCTGGTATGGGATGACTTCTGATCAGGTTAATTCATGCAACATGGTTGCATGTCCAAAAGAGATGGGGGATGAGTCTTAGGAAATAAAATGCAATAATAACTATTCAGGGGATGAAGATTATGAAGATGACAGTTGTCTCCTTAAATCTAAATTTTCTCAGGCTGGGGAGTTCGCAAAGCATGAGACAATATTTCTTAGTTTACTATCTAATGTTGAAAACGGAATGGATTTTGGATTACGGATTGAATTTCAGTGGTTCTTAGCTTCTTGTGATATTAATTAAGCATAATTATTTTTAATTACAATAGTTATAATAATTTTTAATTATATTAATAATAATTAATTTTGATCAATGATTACCAATTGTTATTAATAATTAGTTAATAATATTGAAGAATAAAAAATTGTTACTAAATATTATTTATTTATATTTTAATAAATTAGAAAATAATAAATATTGATTATTATTTGTAAATGAGTAATAACTACTATTAATTAAAAATAATTATTCATGTCCATTAATTAAATAGTAATTAATTAATAAATATTAAAACTAAATATTAATAATTATCTACTTAGTGAAATTCAATATTAATTAATCCATCATATTTTTTAAATTACTAAATAAGAGTAACTATTGATTAATTAAAATTTTATTCATATTTATTAATTATTTATCAATTAATCAAAAATAATTAATACTAAATTTTAATTATCAACTACTAACTAATATTAAATTTTTAATAATCCAAATTATTTATTAAATTAATATGATTATTTATTAATTAATGACATATTATTATTCATATTTATTAATTAATTAGTAATTAATAAATAGATTTTAATATTAAATACTAACTTTCCACTATTAAGTGATATTAAATGTTAATTAATTATTCTATATTAATTATTATATTATTAATAATAATTATTAGGTAATTACACATTAGCATACAATTATAATGATTAATTATAACTTAATTAATAAATATTATATCTAAAAAGTTTTTAAGTGATATTAAGTAGCATTTAATTCATAATAATTGTTGACATAAATATATTTATTATTTATTTATAATTTTTTATAACTTTTTTATAATTTTATAATTATAATTATAAGAAATAAACTTATTATTTTAATATATCTATTATAATTTTAAAATTATTTAAATATATATTTATTTTACTAGAACAGTTCTGATCATGGATTTTGTAACCCAAATCCACGACCTCGTAAAATTTTATTAATATGTAAAGGCAAAAAATAACACACAACATGGTCAAAGACTCACATTTTTAAAAATCTGTAAGGCCAACATAAATCCGAAAAGCCTAAATACACTTTCACTGATTATACCGTCATGATACTACCTAACAGCCATCAACCACCCATCCCGACATTGCTATACCAAAGTCACCACCGATCCATCATGTTTCTAGATTGCCAAGATGCATCTCAAGACATCAAATTTTTCCACCTCGCATCCTTTGCTCCTCACCTATGAAAGGTCCTAAATTCACCCCGGTTATCCAACAAACACATCGACTCTTCTTCTGTCCACATCCCGACCTCATCCTGAGGTTGTTATCATCCCTGAGGTCGCCCTAAAGAACATCGTCACCATCCTCATCTAGGTCAGGCATTGAGTACATTGATGACTGATTCCGAAGCACATTCATTGGCCGCATCTGAGTCATCGCACAACATCACACCAACTGTATCGAACACATGCTCGTGTTTTTCACCATGAAGAACCCAAGCCCAAGGTCCACACATCATTGGCCTTGCACCACTACCTGAGAATGTCACCAAAAGCACCTGATGTCAGGAACCTCACTGGCCAGATCCTCACTCGCCATCCACCAACCTCACAGCTACCTCCTTAATAAACCATGGAGGCATCAGATCTATGCACCTGAAATAATTTCACCAGCCAAATCATTCACCATCGTGCATCAGATCTATCAACGACCACCACCATGATCTCAGATCTACAACGCCGGCACATGAATCCCACCATCACCACCATCGGGCATGCTGTTCACAGGTGATTTAGAGATAGGGTTTTTTTAATGGGTTTTGGTTGATTATATTTCAGGAAATAGGTTTGTTAAGTGCCACATGAAGTGGTGTTTCATTTTTTTCTACCTGATTACCCATTATATATATTTATAATTAATCTATAATTATAATATAATTATAAATATAAATATATTTACATATAAATAATAAATAAATTTTTATTTATAAATATGTATTTAAGATTATATTTATTAATACAAAAATATATATTTACAATAATAAATAACTATATATAATATAAATATATTTAAATATAAATAAATCTAATGAATTGTGATTATCTATTTTTAAATATAATTTTAAATATATAATTATAAATAAGGATCTATTTATTTAAATATATATTTACAATTATAAATAGAATAATATAAATATTTATAATTAATAAATATAATTATATATATATAATTAAAAATATATAATTATAAATATATTTATATTTATATAAATATATTTAAATAAAAAAAATATATTTATAATTATAAATACTTATAAATACTTATATATTTATTAATATGTAAATATTATAAATATATATTTATTAATAAATTATTAATAAATAAATAATTATATATTTCATATTAACACTTATTAATTATTTGTACTTATTAATTATAATCAATAATTTTAGATACTTATTACTTATACTTTTTAATTAAAAATACATATTAATTATACTTATTAATAAGTATAAATAATTAATAAGTATAAAATAACAATGCACCACTTCAAGTGGCGCTATGTGTTTGTATTTTTTAGTTGATTTTTTGTATGTTTATATATTTAAATAAAAATAATATATTTATAATTATATAATTTTAAAGCTATATTAATAGATAAATATATATAATTATATAAATATAAATATATTTACAAAAAAATTATTTTGAAAATTTTGTTACAAATATATTTAATATTCATATGTAAATATATATATATATATATATATATATATATATATGTATAATTGTATTTTTAATTATATTTATAATCATATTGTAATTATATTTATACTTATATATTTATAATTTTATATTTTTAAATATATATATATATTTTTAAATCTATAATTACTAATCTATATTTATATAGTTATATGTATTTATTTATAAATAAATTTGAAATATTGTTAAACATATAATAAATTGTTAACAACAACAGTATTATTTGAAAGCTAATAAATTTGAAAAATTGTTAAACATATAATAAATAGTTGAAAATAAAAAGAATTTCATAAATAATGTTGACTAAAAATAATGTATAAGTTTTCAAATCCACCTACTTGATACATAAAAATGATTCAAGTGTGTGGTTTGGAAATATTATAAAATATAAAAGCAATATAAAGGAAACAAAAAACCTGAATTAAACATATAATAAATTGTTGAAAATAAAAATAATTTTGTAAACAATATTGATAAAAATATTATAAGCTTTCAGAGCCACATAATTGTAACTTAAAAATGTTTCATGTATATGGCTTTGAAAGCCTGTAAAATATAAATTATAAGACCAATATAAATGTAACTTAAAACATGGATTAAAAATACAATAAATAGTTGGAAATAAAACGTATTGTGTAAAAAATGTTCATCAAAAATAATTTATAAGCATTCAAATACACCTATTTGAAACCTAAAAATGTTTTAGGTACTTGAATTTGAATGAATATAAAATGTAAAATATAAATAGAATAAAAATGAAACTTAAAAAAATGATTAAACATAAAATAAATAGTCTAAAAAAAATTCGTAAACAATTTTGCACAAAAATAATTTATAAGATTTCAAATCCACCTACTTCACGAATGTGGCTTTGAAAGACTATAAAATATTAACTAAATATAAATGAAACATAAAATATATATTAAACATATACGAAATATTTAATAATTAATTAGTTTATTAGTAATATATTTATTAATTATATAATTTTTTATTTTCTAATTAATAATATGTTAATTATTAATATAATTATTAATTATACAATATTTAATTAATTAGATAGTAATATAATTATTCTTTATTATTCATTATTATAATTATTAATTATTAATGTTTAATTATTTATTATTTAATTCCTAATTATTAATTGACATTTATAAATATATATACAAATATATAATTTTACAAGTAATTTTTTTAAATATTTATGTTTTCATGTAAACTAGTTTTCGTTTAAAATATTTTTGTTTTTCTTTTCATTTTTCAATAAATTATTATATGTTTCGTTTATGTGAAATTTTTTATTTAGATTCTACTTGTAATTTATAATTTATATGCTTCTAAAGTCACATAACTGAAGAATAATAATGTTACAATTACGAGACATTAAAAATATATAAATTACTAATAGTTAATTTAAATTAGTTTGTATTTACTATATTTTTCATTTTCTTGTGATTTGTCTTAAACAACAATTAATTATCATAGTAAATACATTTTTAATATATACAACATGACATCTGAAACATCAATTATGATGCCCCTCAGTACCATAACGTGACGTCTGAATCTCACATCCTCTCCGCGTCCGTTGTCTGTGTCGCTTTGGTGTCCTAGATGCGGGTTCCTCCTCTTCCAGTACTTTTAGTGCCTCCCCATGATACTATGTAGAGGACTGACCAAAACCATGTGTGGAGGACGGCCCAAAATCATATGGGGTACCATATGGCTCTGAAGATCCTATAAATGGTAGAATTGGGGCACTGAAGAAGGCCTCGTTGGGAGAGGAGGCCACCATAAGCCATGTTACCGCACCCAAATTAAAGTCCATAGTAATCCGCGGAGACAGAATCAGTGGTATATAACTGTCTCCCTATTGTGCAATATTATCAGTCGGTTAGGCCGGATTATCTCTATGTGGTGCGGCGGCATCTGCAGGAGCTGCTATCAGATGTTGATGTCGTCGGCTCTACCCCTCTTGATGTGCTTCTCTCTGTCATCCAGCTGGCAGTGGTGGTGGTGGTGCATCATCCTCAGCAGGCATAGCAGGGATATTATAATCCTATGGAGCTTAAACTGGAGGAAATGGATTGGGATATTTATGTGGCTCCTCATCAAAAAAAATTCATGTATCAACCAGACATAATTTAGGAGAGCCAACACATCCCAATGAACTACATCTTGCCTAATATATGAATCCTCTTGAGGCTATGTTGTATGTGGAAGATTAAAAATTGTGTCTTCCTAAAAAATAAAAATCAAATTAACACCAAAAATTAGTTAAAAAATAATACTAACTCTTAGTAAACATACCAACTGTGGAATGTCAATCCCCTGACGTGTAAGGTGCATGATGGTGTGACGTCGATACCAGTCTGCATAATCTCCCTGAGTAGATAACTGACTATGTGATTTGGTATATCAAAATATAATGATACTAAATCTAGCACGCGTGTCCCACAGCTTGGTATATGATTAATGAAATCGCCACCAGTTTGTCGTTTGTCTTCCTGTAAGCACAATCAAATGTAAATCGGCAGGTTGACCGGGTGGCATGGGAATATGTTGTATGAAATTTAACTGGTGCATGACCCAGTCTGGTTGGTAGCACTTAATGATGTGTAAGTGGATGAGTGGCACCACTACAATACGATCTCCAACCCTACCTATACAGTAAGTTAGAAGTGATCAGTAAACATGACCGGTATATGGAGTCCATGAAACCTGAAATGTAAAATAAAAAAAATAAGTCATATATTAGCATGAGAATGTTACTGAGATTATATTGAAATAACATAAAATATTTATAAAAAACAAATTTGTCTGTAAATAAGTATTGTTTAACTTACATAATCTGGCACCATGGCATCAAATATCTGTCAGAATCTTTGTACAATATGTCCTAGAGTATGTGCATACTTCTAAGACAGACTCTACCTAGTTAAAATAGATTAATATAGAGTATGTTTATAAAAAAAATAACTAAAGTACTAAATAACTGAAAGTAATGACGTAGACATATCGTCATCCTTGAGAATAGTCCTGCAATTGCTCCGGTGCAAGTGGTGTGATGGCTCGAGGACCGATGTGTGGAAAATGCTCCCAGACTCACATCTGTACTAACACCATGCAACCTATAATCTGATGTCAATATACCTAAAAAATGGTACATAGTGATTTTTATTGATGTTATAATACAACAGACCCCAAACTATATGTAGTCGTTTGATCTATATCCTCATGTAATGGGAGGTACATCATGTATACCAAAGCGGTAGAGTAGTCGACGCACCAGACACCTCCGAGAATCCACAAAATGTATGCCCGTGTGTGTGGAATAAGAATCTCCTCATCTGCATCATCTGTAATGACGTCGAAATGTAAATGAGGCCACCTCATGTGCAAGCACGAACATTGGAGGACACCTCGTGTGCCGACGACGTCAATTCCTAGTAGCCTCTTTATGACTACAGCCCAGTCACCACTATTGTTACACATAACTTCATGTCCATGTATGGGTAAAACAAGCATGTAGGCGAAGTCATCTAAAGTTATGTTCATCTCCCACTCTGGGAGATGAAATGTGTGTGTCTCTGGCTGCAATCTCTCAACTAATGTAGCAATAAAATGGTGATCAATGGTCTTGAAGTCGAACATAGAGACTCCATACAATCCCACACGTCTAAGGTATGGAAAAATAGCTGTCGAGGGTGACTCATGATGGAAATGATGTGCTCTCCGGATAGCATGATGTCTGAAAGGTCTGCATGCCAACAAATAGCGGGATACATGCGTCTACTGGGAAGATAATAGTTGCTTCTCCATATGAATTTATAAATAGTAAAACATTAATTTCATGTAAGATATGAAATTTATCATATAATTTATAAAATTTGTTACATAATTATTGATTTAAAGTCTAATAACATTGTGTAAATTATTTTGACTCCCATGTTGAGGTTTTGAGGTGAAGACGTTCTAAGTTTCCTCATTTTGTTTTGTGGCCATTGTAAGTTCATATTTCATTATAAAAGTCTGATAACATTTTCATTTCATGGTCCAAATGGTTTGTTTTTTTAATGGGAACCTTTAAATGGTTATCACTGTATGAGTATATTTAAACAAAAAACATGAACTCAATAAAAGTAATCTACCTATATAAGAAAACATTTTGGCATCGAAACATTTTCTTATACTGGTAGATTCCTTTTTTTGAGTTGGTGTTGTTTGTTTAATGCTAATCATGCAGTGTTGACACTTCAACAAAGAATGTTAATTGAAATCATGGTAACATTGATAGTTTGGACTGTTTTTGAATGTATATAATAATATTATTTATGTAATTCAATTAACTAATGTTTGAAAAGTTTATAATCTATATGTACATTTTCTAAAAGTTACTCTATATACAGATAAGTCAAATATGATCATAAATGATCATGATGATAAAAATAATTACATGTACAAACTTTTATACCAACTAATAGAGTATATGATTCATTTCAACCATTAGATTATTGAAATATGTGTCTAGGGTAACGTGTCTTTGTATGACCTTCTTGGCGACACATGCTACTCCTTCATCTAGCTGGAAGTTCACTAGGTCAATCCATCTCATTCCGAATACAAGTAGACTTCGGCCTCCCTTTAAGTCAAAGTCTATTGTTTTTCGATAGAAGCGTTGGTGCACCATCAGATAGCCTAAAATTCTGATATTTCTTGATTTCCATCAATGGGGTATTGTAGCAGCAGTTGATGCTCTTGAGCCGATAATCTGGATCAAAGAACTACTCCCAAGATACATGTACATAAGCACATGCTGCAATCACCTGGCCTAAATGATATCTTAGTGCCTAAAAGTTTCCACATTGACACTATCATTTCTCTAGTAAAATAACTCTCACACAACCATTGCTACAAGCCACAACATCAATGGGCACAGCGACATCAAATCATTGCTCTGGACGATTAAATGCAGTTACAAGGTAAGTTCCAGCCTCCTGAAGAACTGTATCCAGCTCACACTGGAAAAGATTTCCATAGCACATCCCTCTATTCAAGCCCTCTTCAGCTAGCTTTACTCGTTCTAAAAAGTAATTTACACTATGATATAAGGTCTCTTGTACAAAACCTGTAATTTAGATTTATGACATTAGAATAATATTATATTATAATTATATCTCTTCTAAGTAACATATAATCAAATATTCGTATTTCCCTATGACAGGTAATTATCGAACTCCCTTGAAAACTCCATTTATACATTCTACAATGTTGGGCATAATAGGACCATATCTCCTCCCATCATCATATTCCAATGAAAATTTCTTCATTGTAATTAACATCATGTAATCATACTCTTTCGGATTCACTCTGTGAATATCTTGAAGATGGTCATGCATCCTTTGTTGTTGAGGCTCATATGCTATCAAAAAATAACTCATATGAAAAGATATGAAAATTAATATGACAAAAAAAATTTAAAATGCAAAAGGATTTTCATACTAATTTTTAAGATTTCCTTCTTCGTCGACTCATTTTTTGAACTTCATCACAAATTGATGGAAATGTGTCGAATATAGTATTGATGAAATGAATAGGGTCGTCTCCATGAATGACCCTCAGACTATAACACATACTTATTGCATGGTGTCAATATGAAATAAGACAAATCCCTTTGGCATCCACAACAAACTCTCAGAGACATGCTAAAAACAGCTCCATTATGAGAAGTTCTATTTCTCCACAATTGCAAATGCCAAAGGTAGAGGGGCTCAATTTCCATCTTGTGTGGTGGAAATAAATTAAGTTACTATATACTTTCCATAGAGAAATTTTCCATAAATCTATATAAACTACGTGCAATGTCTAAAATCCTCCCAACATGGTAAAAACGTCCAAAATAATCTATCAAACACAACCATTGAATGATAAACTTGGTTGTGTTAGTAAACATATTCAGCAGTATGTAAATAATATACCACTTGATTATTATGGTGTAAAATTTATAAAATATGTGGTAAAACTTGATAACAGTCATCCCAATCACCGTACACTTTCACAATATCCTTTTTTCGTGCCGCCCATGCCTTCCAGTAAGAGATTTGATACCGAAAAAACTTGTTTGATTTTCTCTATCACTAGAACCACAAGAATGTTTGGACATGCTCTAGGCATTTCAACAATAATAGTTGGAACAAACTCAACATCTAATGAAGAGTATTCCTATGACAATCATGGGTTCACATAGGTCTATGGAGTAAATCTAGTGATGTGTCGGCTATGAAAAGTGTTATCAATTCTAGCTCACAGATGCATTTGATAGTTTGATTCATATTTTTCACAACAAATAAAATTGTAATACCTATTTGAATCTTCTACAACATAAGACAAATTTATTTCAATGTGATGTTGTTTTATGACATTTTCCATTACTTATTTTCTATCAAACACTCTGCAAATATACAGAATACTGTTATTTAACACTCGATTTTTGCCACCATGGATTTTTGGAAATTTTGGAATACAATTCATGCCTTCAGTCGACCATGAAGCCAATAGTTTAGGATGGTTCAATGGTCAGTTGAATCTCACATGAGTGGGAACAGACTATTCTTTCGCATGCTCATCTTCATCTTCAACTTCTTCATCCTCTTATTCATCAAAATTTTCATCATCCTCAAAATCATGGACCAATGCATCTAAAGTATGTGGAGGACTATGCATTGAAACTATGGCCGAGGGAAATGATGGAACAACTACTGATGCTAATGGAAATTCTTAATGTTTAGGATAATATGACACAATCTCATGAAATTGATATGGTCCAACTTCTAATGTCGATAGAACCTCCATTGTATCTATAGAGACTTACAACATCATCATTTTATTCTCAGATAGATACTTAACCAATCAAAGTATATATTCCCAGTCTTCATCATCATTTACCAGAAATACCACATACCAAAATCTCTCTATATATTGAAGATGTCCGAATTTGGTGGACTCTATCACTTGATTCCTCTACAGTTTTAATTTTTGATGAATTTTCCATTGTACATCATCCAATGTAGTACATCCTCCAAGCATCAAAATATCATCTGGATGTATACTATAACTACATCCTTGTTTTGTCTCCACTATTTGACCATTGTAATATATATAGGCAGTGATATTTTTTATATAAAATAAAACATCATTATAAATTAAATCTGATTATAGAATCAAATTATGTATGTATGCTTATAGTAATTCAGGTTGGAATCCTTATCCCTTCAGCAAATCAATATGATCAAACCATATTGATGTGTTACACTTTACACAACACAAAAGTTTTTGTTGCATACCCAAAAATAGAATTCAAACATATTCATACATATCCACATGAATTATATTCATGAGGTACATGAACAAGTCATGTAAAAGCATAGAGTCATATGAAATTGAAAAACTCCACATGAGTAAGCCCAGAACGACAGATAGCCAAACCTATTCACTATCCTAGACCGGAAAATCCTCCAAGAAAGTATGTGGTCCAACCCAAATCCCCTCTACCTGGGGATACTTTACTCAAGATAGCATTCATATAATGACAACTCTGACACTTAATATGAAAAAAATATATTCCACTAATAAATTCAAGTTCATAACTTCAATTAAAAATTGAGGTCAAGGTAGATGGAAAACTAAATTCATTATCATACCTCGAATGTAATGCAAGGGTATATTCTAGAAGCAATTTATAACTACATCGCTAATTAATATAACTACTTTGCAAATTAATATAACTACTTTGCTAATTTATATAACTACTTATCTAATTAATGTAACTAATTTGCTCATTAATATAACTACTTTTCTAATTAATATAAATACTTCACTAATTAATTAAGATTCTAACGATAATTAATTATGTTCTTAACAATAATTAATTAATTGCTTAACAATAAATAATTAATTACTTAATAATAATTATTTTATTGCATAACGATAATTAGATTTATGTAATTTCCTAACTAGAATTAATTAATTACCTAATTAGAATTAATTAATTTCCTAATTAGAATTAATTAATTCCCTAATCACATTTAATTAATTTCCTAATCAAATTTAATTTAATTAATTCCATAATCACATTTAATTAATTCCTAAATCACATTTAATTAATTCCTTAATCACAAGTAATTAATTCCCTAATCACAAGTAATTAATTACCTAATCACATTTAATTAAGTGCATAATCACATTTAATTAAGTTCCTAATCACAATTAATTAGTTTCCTAATCACAGTTAATTAAGTTCCTAATCACATTTAGTTAAGTGATTAATCCCAATTAAGTGTGTTCCCAATCACAGTTAATTAAGTGCCTAATCACACTTAATTATGTTCCTAATCACACTTAATTACATTCCAAATCACAGTTAATTAAGTTCCAAATCACAATTAATTAGTTGCCTAAGGATAATTAATTAAGTGACTAACAATAATTAATTAAGTGCTTCAGGATAATTAATTAAGTGCTTAACGATAATTAATTAATTGCTTAATGATAATTAATTAATTACTTAACGATAAGTAATTAATTCATTAACGATAAATAATTAATTGATTATATTTAATTAAATTATTATAATTAATTAATTGCTTATAATTAATTAATAACTTATAATTATTTAATTGCCTACTTATAATTATTTAATTACCTACTTATAATTGATTAATTACCTTCTTATAATTAATTAATTGCCTACTTATAATTAATTAAATGTCTAATCACATTTAAATAATTTCCAAATGATAATTAATTAAGTTCCAAACGATAATTACTTAAGTGCCCAACGATAATTAATTAAGTGCTTAACGATAATTAATTAATTGCCTAATAATAATTAATTAATGCCTTAATGATAATTAATTAATTCCTTCATGATAATAAATTTATTGCTTATAACTAATTAAATTCTTATAATTAATTAATTACTTACAATTAATTAATTATATATAATTAATTAGTTACTTATAATTAATTAAATACCTACTTATATTTTATTAATTACCTACTTATAATTAATTAATTACCTACTTATAATTAATTTTTTAACTACTTATAATTAATTAATTACCTATTTATAATTAATTAATTACCATCTTATAATTAATTAATTACCTACTTATAAATAATTAATTACCATCATATAATTAATTACTTTTCTAATGCTATTTAATTAACTGCGAAATCACATTTAATTGGTTGCCTAATTATAATTAATTAAGTTCCTAATGATAATTAATTATGTTCCTAAGGATAATTAATTAAGTGAATAACAATAATTAATTAATTGGTTAATGATAATTAATTAATTGCTTAACGATAATTAATTAATTGCTTGATGATAATTAAATAATTGCTTAATGATATTTAACTAATTGCATACCGATAATTAATTAATTGCTTATAATTAATTAATTACCTACTTATAATTAATTAATATCCTTCTTATATTAACTAATTACCTTCTTATATATAATTAATTACTTACTTATAATTAATTAATTACCTACTTATAATTAATTAATTACTGACTTATAATTAATTAATTACCTACTTATAATTAATTAATTACTTAACTATATTTTAAAAAACTATTAATTTTTCTAAATATAATAAAATAATTATAAAATAATTCTATCAATTAAACAAATATTAAAATAAATAAAAATATTAAATAAATTTAAAACAAGGATTACCTAAAATTTGCGGATAGGTGGCTATGCGAGCAGAGAAATCAAAGTAGAGAGAGAGTTGAAGTAGAGAGAGAGAGTGAGGAAGTAAGGGGATGGGAAGTGGGGTGATTTTATAGGCTTTTTAAAGCCTTAGTGCCCCTCAATGTGGCTCAAGGAGGTTAACCACAAAGGGATCAGCGCCACTTCAAGTGGTTCTATGCACCTGAAATTGGTCAAGCACCACTTCAAGTGGTGCTTTGACCCATTTTTCTAATTATTTCTACCCTACACCCATTTAAATAAAAAAACCTATACACCTAAAAAATTCAGCCAGTCACCCGCTGACCCATCATCAGTGGTACAAAACCACCAGAAATAAGTCGTCACATTCCAAAATCATCAACCACTTTGCAAAAACAGACACCTTTCACCAGCCGACACCCAAACCCACCATCGGTCAACTCCCATCATCGTCGGAGATCCATCATTGGTTTTCCGATGTTCACTACCACCAGGTTTCTATGAACCCTCATTGCCAGCACGAGATTTTCAATGATAGAAAACCCTCCATCTGAAAATGACTCACCATCAGGAGGAGCCTTTTTCAATAGGAACTCATATACTGGCCAAATGTAATCCAAAACACCTTCATCATCCCTCCTATCTGAAACACCCATCAATAGCTTCGCCCCCTTATGCTGACAGTAAAGGGAAAACACCTCTTTATGCCCAACCACATCAAAAGTTGTTCTATCATCATCCCAAGTGCCCAATCTGAAGCGATAGCCCATAAGTGAAAGAGGGAGAAGCTGACACTATCCCAAAATAAATATATTTGAATATACATATACATATATATATTTATATTTATATATATATTTATAACTATTATAAATAAATATATTTATAAATATTTGTATATAATTATAAATATATTATTATAATTATATATATTTAATAATTATATATATAATTATATATATTTATTAATATATATTTATATATATTTATAAATATAATAAATATACTTATTATTTAAATATAAATTTATTTATTTATATTTTTCTAAATATTTTTTTAAAACATTATATATTTATATTTTAATTATTAATATATATATAATTAAAAAATTGCAATTACCCATGGACAAAAATCTCTAATTACCTGGACACAAATTGATTATATAACAAACTCTAATTACCCATGGACAAATCTAAAATTTCAAACAAAATTAGAAAAACAATAGTGAATTTTTAATCGAGAAAACTTTCGAAAATTCAATAAAATAATGAATAAAAATAAAAAAAATAAAAAGTTAAAATAATAATCAAAAATACCACTACAACTGGGTGGTTGGTTGGTAGCAACGGAGGAGGAGATGGGGTTTGGCTGTATATTGGTGTTCGATTGGTAGTAAGGGAGGGGGAGAGGGGGTATGGTCATCAGTCGGCATTCAACCAGCAATAAGGGAGGGAGAGGAGGGCGTCAGATCAATTGTAATGGAGGGCGGGGCGGCCAGTCATGGGTGTGAAGGTGAGGCAAAGGGAGGGAGGGGCAGTCGGTCATCCGTGGGTAGGCAAGGAAAAGAGAGGGACGGGTGGCCGGTCATCGGTTGGATGGGGAGACAATGGGAGGGAGGTGCGGTCGATCATTGGTCGGCTGGTGAGGCAAAGGGGGGGAGGGGCAGCCTGTCATCGATTGGTAGATGAGGTGACCACATCCAGACCCACAAGACACCAAAAGGGGTGGAAATTGGGGCGATAATTATAGGAGTTTCAAATCAAACCACATATTCGGAGACTAAAAAAATAAATAAACACATACCTTATATTTGGAGGGGATCAATGCATCGGCAAAGAGGACGATGATGGTGATGGGGGTTCCATGAGAGGGGAAGCACTAGGGTTTGGCAAGATCATGAAGGGGGGCATAGGTGATGAATCTATTAGGGTTCATTTTATAAGAAACTCTAAGACTATTAACTATGCTTTCAAAAAAGCAATCCTAAATAGTAATTTTATCATATCTAAAATAAAAAGAATTGATAAAACTAGTCTTTATCATGGATTGTTTTATCAATCATAAGGATTTTCCTTTATAAAAATAAATAAAACACTAAGAAAACAATGTTTTATCAGTGCTTTTTCTGCACAGATAAAGGTCTATCTTTATCAGTACTAAAATAGCTCTCATAATGATCAAATTTTCATATATATATTTATTTATTTATAATTATATATATTTGTATAATTTTATATATTTATATTTATATATAAATAAATTTAATTAATAATTTAATTACTGTATTTATTATAATTTTATAATTATATATATAAATATAATTATAAATAAATATATTTTAAAATATTTCTATATAATTATATATATTTTTATATATTTATGCATATATTTATATAATTATATATTTATAGGTACATGCATTCCCTTTTATTAGAAGAAAGAAACTCAAGATAAACAAAGAGCAATATGGGATCAGGCATGACTATTGCCCTCATCAAACTCAATCAAGACTTATTTTTTTCCAAATCTCAGCTCTAAGATCATGTTCTTCTTCACAATTAACATTATTATTGGAACATCCACACCCATGAACTCAACTTATAGGATGAATCCCTCTCCTCGATGTTCTTACTTGCTTACAAATCCCTTCAATGTTACCATCCTCTAAGTCATCTCTCCCAATAGCTAAGTGAGCCTCCATCCTCTTGGGTGCCTTGTTTGGTAAATCAATCCCACTATCCTTTTATATGAATGTCAGCACCTTATCTACCTGAACTCCACTATATTTCACTACATTAATAGAATCAAGGACGTTATAAGAGTCATGTGTAGTCACCAATGTTTTGTCGACTGCATTAAGTGATTCTTTCAATAGGGTTCAAGACAGCATACTTCTGTTAGGAAAGAGAATTTCCAAGGTAGCACATTCTTTATTATCATAAATATATTTATATAATTATATATATTTGTATAATTATATATATATTTATAATTATATATATTTATATCAATTTATAACTAAATGAAATTATAAATTTAATAACTATATTTAGTATTTAAATATAATTATTAAAATTTTATAATTATATATATATATATATTTATAATAATAATGATAAAAAAATTATTTAAAAAGTACTTAAATATAATTATATAAAATTATAAATATTAAAAATATATTATTATTTTAATATATATATTATAATTTTATAATTATTTAAATATGTATTTTTTTATATTTATATTGACAAATAAATATATTTCATAAATTTTTATATCTAATTACAAATTTATTTATTTATTTATTTATAATTATAAATATAATAAATATTTTAATTATTTAACTATATTCATTATTATTTTTAAATTATTTAAATAAATATATATATATATATACATATGATGTTTGGGGGTATAATTACATTAAACACACAGAAACCATACACACAAGCTGGAAAATTAGGTCATAGCCCCCCAAGTGATAACCCACCCATTAATGGCCTAATAACCATTACAAATTATTCCCCGAAAGGCCCACAATTACATCCTATAAAGCCCTGTACTCACCCTACCTACTTTATCACTATGAGTCATTTCTGCCTTGACAACCTTCATGATGAACCTGTGAAATGAACCTCTTCTGCATACCAATGATGGACAACCCATCGTCTCATCAGACATTGTGGAATTCCCACTAACGATTTCCATACTACCACCCCCACTATAGAGCAGGGGTTAGCCAATCACCTTCGCAGCAGAAATGCCACTGCCGAAGCCCTCTACTTCTACATCACCAGCACCAGCTTTGCTGCTTGAACGGGCCGTCAACCCCAACCACTGCATCTGCCGCACTTGAAACCTTCTCCATCCCTTGAGGATCACTACCCTATCACAATACTGTCACCCATATGCCTTCCAACACTTCTCCAATAGCAGCTCTGATACTTGAACTGGTCATCGGCCCTGACCACTGCATTTATCACACCTAGCGCCTACTCCGTCATCCTCGAGGACCACTACCCCATCAAAATACACCCACCTCTATCCAGACCCATACTCCCCACACGTCCCTATCAAATTTCCTTTCAAAATGATCCTGTGACCGCTAACATCTTCCAAGCTTCCTCCATCAGGCATCCTCTAGCAAACAATCCAACCCACGCTATTTCAATAGTACTTATATATAATTATTAAAATATTTATATAAATATGTATTTATTAATATATGATTATAAATACCATAAATTTTTTTATTATATAAATATATTTATTTTGATTTTATAATCATTTAATTATATATTTTTTTATTAATAACTATAATTATAAATAAATATATTTTATAATATTTCTATATAATTATGAATATTTTCATATATTTATAAATATATTTATATAATTATGTATAAAAATATATATTATATATATTTGTAAAATTATAAATATAATAAATTTATTTTTTATTTAAATATATTTATTATAATTTTATAATTATCTAAATATATATATTTATTATTATTATAACTATAAATATATTTATTTGAAAATATTTCTATATAATTATAAATATATTTATATATTTATATATATTTGTATAATTATATATATTTATATTAATATATAATTATATTTAATTATAAATTTAATAACTATATTTACTATTTAAATATAATTATTAAAATTTTAAAATTATTTAAATATATATAGTTATTTATAATTATAATTGTAAATAAATATATTTAAAAATTATTTACATATAATTATATATAATTATGAAAATATTTATAATTTTAATATATTATTATGGGGGACAATGGGTGGGAGGTGTGAGCCTCTCTCTCCTAATGATGGCGATTAGTGTTGGTGCCTTCCTGGTTGGCGCACCGCGTAATGCCTCCTCAATTAGAGCATCAAGTTGTTTCTATTTCAATGAGGTGTTTTTAATGCGGGCTAAGACCAGGTGATTTAATTCATGTGGTGACACGCTTTTGACGAGGAGACATTATTTGACACTGATTCATTTTCTTATATAAGGTGGTAGTGATTAGGAATTTCATCACACCGACATCAACAACACCAAGAGAAAATCCCATTTGGTGATTTCCATTCTTCAAAGATCCTCTTTCTTGCTCTCCATATTTTGATCCACACTTTTATTCTTGAGTATTACTTTTGAGATCCCTTCTATTTTAGTTGTAATGATTTTGTTCATGTTCATAGAGATGAGAGATCTAAGATGGATGGTAAGACACCCCAGTGTATTTTTACTAGCTATGGGCACGATGAGTTTGGGTACAGGTTCTATGATCATGTTTTGATGAAACTTTCCAGAAGTTGTGATGCAGTGTTTAAGGAGGATCAGACTATTGCAGACATTCATAAGGGATAAAAATCTACTTTTGCAACTTCTGATGATTTTTTTTCTTAAAAAAGCTTCTGATTAACATTTACCTCATATTGTTGATTTTGATGATCATGTTAATGTAAAGAAAGATGCTCATGGTGAACAAGTTGGATTTGATGTTTCTGATTCACCTTTTGTTTTTGATGATCTGGTTCCATGGGTTATTAATGAACCTATAGTTCCACTCTGGATGTAATCTCTAAATCGCACCATTTCTACTCGATATTTACCTGATGAGTATGTGCTACTCGCTAAAGGGGAGTACCAGAATCTTTTGGCGAGGAAAATAAAAGTGAACAGAAATACATTTGGGTATCGTAAATGGATGAATAGATGAAATCATTACATGACAACCACACTTTTGAGCTGGTGAAGTTACCGACAGAGAAGAGAGATTTGAAAAATTGTTGGATATATCTGATTAAAAATGGATAATCTAGCTCTGTTCCATGATACAAGGAATGTTTATTCGTCAAAGGCTTCCGTCAGAACAAAGGTATTAATTTTGATGGGATTTTATCACCTATTTTCAAAATGTATTTCATTCTGGTTGTTCTTGGTTTGTCTGTTTGTTTGGATCTATAGATTAAGCAGGTGGTTGTGAAGAAATATTTCCTCCATATAGATTTAGATTAGGAGATTTATAAGGAGTAGCTAGAAGTTTTTGTTGAAATAGGAAAAGAAAAACATATGTTCAGGTTTCAGAAGTGTTTGTATGGTTTAAATCATGCTCTGAGGTAGTGGTATAAGAAGTTTGAATTTGTCATTTCTCATCATGGTTTTAGGAAAAAAATCTTCGATTCATTGTGTTTTTGTTCAGAGGTTTAGTGATGATGGTTTTATTATATTATTGCTTTATGTTGAAGATATTCTCATTTTTGGCCATGATACTTCTAGAATTGACATATTGAATAAGGATCGTTGTCCATCTTTTGTGATGAAAGACTCGGGGCCATCACAACAGATTCTTTGCATTATGATCTCCCATGACAGGAAGGCCACGAAATTATGGTTATCTCAGGAGAGATACATTGATATGGTTCTTCAGAGATTTTTTATAGATAGAGAGATAGTGGTTATTACGCCTCATGCTTTACATTTTAAGCTCAGTACCAGTCAGTCACCTTCTACTGATGAAGAGATAGAGGAGGTGCAGAACATACATTATTCATCATTCATTGGATATTTGATGTATGAAATGGTATGTACTAGACCTGATATAACTCATGCAATTGGTGTGATTAGTTATTTTCTTTCAAATCCAATTAGAGTGAATTGCATAGTAGTGAAGTACATTTTTCATTATTTTCATGGTACTTATGATCTGAGATTACATATTGTAAAAGGGGAACATATGCTTTGTGTCTTTATAGATTCTGATATGGTAGGAGATATTGATTCGAGGAAGTCTACTTCATGCTATTTGATCACTTTTGTAGGAGCTGTATCTTAGAAGCCTAGATTGCAGAGATCTATTGCTTTATCTACCACAGAGTTAGAGATTATAACAGTTACTATGGAGTGAAATGAATTGTTGTGGATGAAAATGTTTATTTGAGATCTCAATTTAAATCAATATAGATTTGTTTTATTTTTTCATAGTCAGATTGCTATTTTTTTGGGAAAGAAGTACACTTTTCATGGTAGGTCAAAACATATCAATGTTCAATATCACTGGATCTACAACATCCTTGATTCAAGAAAGTTAGATCTTGAGAATATCCACACTGATGAAAATAGGCTTGACATGTTGACCAATATTTTACCCATAGGAAAAATTGGGACTTGCTGACTGATTATAGGGTTGGAGGTGATCCCACATGAGTCAGAGGGGGAGTTTGTTGGGTGCCTCCATGGTTGGAACATTGTTTATTGCCTCCTCAATTAGACCACCAAGTTGTTTTTCTTTTAATGAGTTGTTTTTAATGCGGGCCAAGACAGCATGAATTAATTCAGGCGGTTATACACTTTTGACGTGAAGATATTATTTGATGATGATTCTTTTTCTTATATATGGAGGTAGTAGCAATGAATTTCATCACACTAGCATCAACAACATTGAGATAAAATACCATTTGGGGATTTCCTTTTTTGAAGATCATTTTTCTTGCTCTTGGCCTTTTTATATACACTTTTATTCTTGAGTATTACTTTTTTGATCCCTTCCATTTTTTAGAGTCTCTACTGTTTACCTATTTGTTTTAGTGGATCCCTCTTTCTGGACAAGGTCTTGTAGTTTTTCCCTTTTTTGTTTTCCACGTAAAACATTCTGGTGTCAAATTTATTTTTCTGCACTGATTTTTGTCGTTTTGCATCTTCATTTATTTGGGGGGGAAAAGATTTTATTTCTAATGTGCGTCCGCCTTTTTCTAGTGTTTGTGTGTTCGTCGCTTTCCCGTCTTTCCCAAAAATTCTGGATTAGTCAATGTGTTTTTTCCAAATCTTAAGTCTATGGATGAGTTACTTATCACCCTTGGGTGATTTGACTCCTATAGGCCCTCCAACACTAAATCGAATCCTCAAAATCTCAATCGTGAAGAGGCTCATAAGGATGATGAAGGTGTGACTAAATAATAATTCTATCTCTAAATGAGATCAACTACAATTTCCATTTTCCTGAATTAAAAAATAGCTCATATTAAACCAAATCTGGTGTTGGTCTCACAGTTCTTATAAATCAGTGAACATTCCATTATTTCTCATCTTATCTTACCTAGGGTTTCCAATCCATTTAAGAAAGGGGTCTTGGTCGAATGGCTATGGACAACCTGGGGTCTCTTGAACTAAAAGTGTGTATCACTGGGTCATGGATTGTATCAGCTAAATTTTAATTATAAGGAATTGAAGACGTGATCATGGGGCTTTGTCTCAATTCCTCTTAAGCCTAGATTTCATTACATTCGAGAATGTGACAATAAATTTAACTCTATGAATGTATGTAACTCTTCTGATCAACTCTAGGTTAAGGTATATAGTCTTCACTAGATTCTATGTCTTCCAAAAATCATTTATAACATTTCTATTTTTATTGTTGTTAAAATTAAAATGTATTAATAAATTTAAGTTGCTAGATTTAGACATTTTTGTCATTTCTTTGTTCAAGTTAAACTAGCTTCTCCCTTAGTTGACCAGTTATTTCTGTATACTGATGAAGATTAGTTTGAATTGAATATTATATATGAGAAAGTTCCTAAATTTTATGTAGACTAAAATTTTATTGGGAATGATCTATCCATCAATAGAAGATCATTCATTTTCCAACTTTTATCTGCTCATGGGAATGATGAAAATTTTTTCTTTAAAGGAGTGAAAAATTAAATTTTCAAGTGGTTGATATTTTTTCCAATCAGTCCAAGCCTCCATAATAAGGCCAAAAGATTATTCATATTGTGATGGATATAAATGATTCAAAGGAAAGATATAATGCTGGAAAAACTAAGCCCCGGTCTGAAGAATAACTTTTTAATGGAACTTGGTAGGATGAACTATATTTTTATGATGTTGATAAAGCAGTGAATGATGCAGTATACATGGATGTTGTTATTCCTGAAAGTATATTTCTAGGGGATTTAGAGAATTAGCATGAGGTCAACATCATGTATACTGCCAAATCTCTTGAGCAGCACCCTGGATGCATGAATAAATTTTGGTCTGATATTATTGATGGGGAAAGCATAGAGAATAATTCCAACCAAGTGAAAGGTCTCTCAGATCTGGTCACATCACCTATTCCATTTTATGGTAATGGAAAACATGTAGTGGAGGGAAGCATTGAAAGGATCAACTTAGATGAGAAAGATACAAATGAAATTGATACCCAACTTGTGGTTGATGAATAGATTTTTTAGAAACAAGTAATTTCATCAAGAAATCATAAAGGTAAGAAAAAATTAAATTTTAATTCCCCTATGAAGACTAAAAATAAGAGAGTTATTGGACATGATAGCTATTTGGTGTCTAAATATGTGGAATAAAATCTTTCAAGGAAATAATCATCCTTCAGCATGGATGACATGAACTCAAATGACCATGCTTTGCTAAGGTACATGGCTGGGAAGAAAATAAAGTGAATAGAGACAATAAATTAGTGGATGATGAAGGATTTAAAGTGTTATCTTATATAAATACCATTTCTCTTTATGAACCAAATTGATCTAATGCAATTTTACTAGAAAATTCTAGTATATATCATATTGTTTCACCTATTGTTTTTGAACAGGATCTGGATAACACAAAGGATTTCCAAGGAGAAACATTATACATTTTTGGAGTGCTTGAATAATTTAATGAGGATTATAGGTAATAATAGTTAGGCTATGACCCAGTTGTGTTGTCACTAGAAAACATACCAGAGGGTTCTTAGAATCCAAGAGCTTGTCTAGAAAATGTTTTCAATGACGAAATTTCAATGCCCATGAACAGAAATATAACAGATGTTGGAACTCTAGAGATTAATGCTAAAGCACCACATGTTTCAATTGAGTAGGTGGATCAAGAATTATCTTCATTGAAGAAGAAGAAAACACTAGCCTCTTCTTCTCAGGATGTTATGGCATATGGTAAGACCAACATTAAATCCATGGAGAAGGACAAATCTAACTTGAAGAAGGAAAAACCTAAAGGAATTTGGAGTCATGCCAAATCTTGGAGACACAGTCTTCATCCAAAAGGTTGTGGCCTAATACATGGATGAAGTGATTGGGATTCTATATGAGATGAGGTAAATAGGGTCGGGGCTGATATTTATCTCTTGTTTGAAGGTTCAGAGGGACCGACATCTAAAAAATAATAGGGAATGGGAGGTCTAAACAAAAATCAGATTCTACAGGAATGTGGAATACAGGTTGAGGCTTCCAAAACTAGCACAAATATAGACTCTGAAGGGTTCTTGATTGATGTATCATCCCAGAAGATGGAGGTGCAATCTGAGACTGAGAATTCTAACATAGAGGACACTGACATTGAATGCCTCCTGTAGTAAGTGGAATGTTTGAGAGATCAATATCCCATGGGTAAAAGTCGTGGGTGTGGCTGTGGAAAAATTGGTTGGAAAATTATGTGTGATGAGGAACGTAGGATTGCTGTAAATATTAGGGAAAAACATAGCCATTGACTATATTATTGATGAAGGAAATTATTCCATGTCTTACCCCATCTTTTCATCTATTTGTTTTCTTGTTTAATAAAGGGGAATTGTCCCTACCTCTTAAAAAAATATTTATTAAAATTTTATAATTATTTAAATATGTATTTATTTATTTATATTTATAATTTTAAAAAAATATATTTAAAAAGTATTTATATATAATTATAGATATATTTATTATTTAATTATAATTATTATAATTATTATAATTATTAAAAAATACATATTTATTAAACTTTTATAAGTGGTATTTCAAAAAATATATATATTTATTTATAATTTTATAATTTAATATTAAAATTAAAAAAATATTAAAAATTCATTTAAATATGTTAATCATATTACCAAAAAACATATTTTAAATGTTAAAACATAATAATAAAAAACGAATAAATATTTTTTATACAAATTACAAACATATTAAAAATATTACATGCATAATATAATAATATAGGTATAAATAAATATTAAAAAATGATTAAATATATTTGGGAAACTATTAATGAATATATTATAATAAATACATAAATTAAATTTAAAAATTTACAAAAATATTAAAAATTAAATTCATAATATTTATGTGAATTACTAACAGACATATGTACACATATATATCTACACACAAATATACATACACACATGTATATACATGTATACACATACATACATGCAATAGTACATGTACATATATTTTAAATTATTTAATATCCATATAAATATATATCTAAATAAATATATTCATTTATATATTTTGGGCATGTTATTCTATTTAACACTCCTTGTACTTTGTGTCCTTTTATTTTTTATTAAATTTTTTAGGATTATGGGTTTTCCCATGGTTCACATCATTTTCAATATATATATATACACACTTATTTATATTTAAATATTATATATATATATAAATATATATAATTTCATATATTTATCAGACAATGGGAGATGGGTATCGGGAAGAAGCTTTGCAGCGACTCCGACGGCGCTCTTGGATTTTGGGGTTCGATAGAATTTCCAAAGGATATCAAAGTCATTCTTCTAGCCAGGGGCTAGTAATGTTTATCATGTGTTGATTCAACAATTTCACTAATTTATTTTTGGTTTTAATGCTCATAAACCCCAACATTTGTTTTATTAATGAATTTATTTTTATGAGAATTTCAGGAAATTATTAGTCATTGGAATATTTATTCTACAATTATTTTCAAGACATTGATCTACTAAGAATATTTGTTAAATTATTTGGTATGTGTTTTTACATATTCTATAAACATTGCTCATACCCTATGTGTGAAACTCTATTGTAAGGAATCAACCATACATTTGAAATAAAACATATGGATCATATACTCTAAGTGGTTAGGAAAGTATGGTTAAGCAACCCTATGTTTGGATGGAACCTTATGTTTGAGAAAAAGGAAAGTACAGATAAAGAACCCTACATTTTTATGAATCCCTATGTTTGAGGAAGAAAACATATGGTACATCAACCCTACTTTTGTGATCAATTGTACACTGTCAACCCTACGTTTGGTGTTTTTTCATCACATGAAGGAACCCTATATTTGACTACTCAATGAAGAAGTTTTAAATATGTGATATTATCCATGATTTCTTTAATGGTATTGGTGTAAGTAATGATATTTTCAAATACTTTTTATGATTGATTCAAAGGATTGATATGATTTTTTTTAAAGAATCATTTTCAAAGGAGTTAATCGTTCCTATTTCTATGAAAATTTATGACCTCTATTAAATGATTTTGAATTAAAATATTCATGATTTATTGTGTGATATTTATAGATCTGGATTGAACTAGATCTATTCAACCTATAGTATAAATATCAAGACACTCTTTATAAGAAAATATATGTGAATATACAGGATACATAACACAATACAATTTATACATAAAATGATATATACCAAGTCGTGTGTCATTTTTGTCAGTGCTACACTTTAGAAACATACATGTTTTGATCTGTAAACTCACTATTGTTGTTTCCATTGCTACATCACTTTATCGTTACATCATATTTTTCAAATAATGATGAATAATTTTTCAGAGATACACTTTGGAGACATGCATATTTAAACATTTTACTGGTGCTTTCACTATCTTTGCTTGAAGGAAGAATATGCGACATTGAATATCTATTTGATGGTGTGAATTATGGAATATTTGAATAAATCTGTCAGTTATTACAAAAAATATAATGATTAATTTGTATACTCAAAAAATCTATATTAATTTGGTGGAGTTTTGGATTCTTGGACTTAGTCGTAGTTAAATATCATCTTCTTGCACTATGATGTGTATTTACTGTTTCTTGTGAAAGAACCATAAGACTCTTTTAAAATTTATTGCATAGGATTAAACAACCTACACTCAGCTATTTATTAAAGTTATTAGGATAAGAGGACCTAGTGAAAATCACCAAGATCATAGATTTGAGCATTGGTTGGGAGTACTAAGATATATTTGTCCCCTGAATCACTATACATCATTGTGTTCATTTCCTTAATTTATTTCCACTACTCACTAGACTTTAAGGGAAAGGGAAAGGTTCACTACATAATAAGAGAGGTGTTATAAATTTTTCAATGTTTTGAAAACCAAGATTCATCCCCCACGCTCTTGTTCATTTTTCTTCGTTATAATTATCATGACCTAACAATTAGTATCAGAGGAATGGTTTTTCTGGTATATTTTATTATTGATTTGTTTTTACACTCTATCTGATATCAAATATTGATATCAAAGAATGTGATCTATTTCTATATTTTTTAGAAATCCTTGAATATTTTTTGCTTTATTCAATACTGTCAATAAATATAAAAGAATAGACTTATATTGGAATATTCTTTTGGATATCAACAAGTGATATTAGAAAGATCTACTAAATATTTACGGTCTATAAGAAGCCTAAGTTAAATATTTAGATAAATTCATCTTGATATGGATGATTATAAAGAAGTTATGTTGATGAACCATTCTCCATATTTTAATGGTGATAAATATGGTAGTTAGAAATCATGTATGATTATTTATTTAAAAAAATTAGAATAAGGGTTTATATGAAGTCTATTAAACATTATAAGATTCCAAAGGACGGTTTGGAAGATTGGAATGATGAAAAAGAAAGCGTATATGATCTCAATTCAAAAGCTATGAATGATATTTTGTGTGGTTTAGGAACTCAAGTATTCAATCGAGTATCTCAATTTATTACAACATATGATATGTAGCAGACTATTCTCCTTACCTATTATGGAACTAGAAGTATAAGACAATTAAATTTAATACATTGAAACTGAATTTTGATAAATTCAAGATGAATGAAAGCGAGACTATCACTCAAATGAATGGAAGATTAAGAAATATTTTCAATAATATTTTTTCTTTAGGAAATCCAATTTCACAATTAGAACAATATTTAGATGTACTTATAGTAATATCCTCTAAGTGGAATGGAATATCTGTAGCTATTCATCAATCTATACTTGTAAAAAATTGACTATAAATGAGTTGATTGGAAATTTAATGATGTATAAAGCTGAGATGCAGGTTGAAGTAGAAATTAATACAAAACATGAATAAGAAACCCTCAAAACTACTATGGATGAATAATCTAATTCAAATCATCCTGATTTTTATAAATTCTTATTATAACTTGCTATGAATTTTGAAATATATATATAGAAAGAAAAATAAAGGCACTAATGAAAGTAAATGTTTTGAATGCAATGAAAAATTTCATACAAAGGATAATTGTTCTTTACTCAAAGCACAACAAAATGAAATTACAAGAGAAAAGGAAATAAAATTGTGAAGGCCACCAAGATTAATACTTTTGCTTTTCATGATGAATCTTTTATAGATTCTGAGTATGATCATAAAAATAAATTGGTATGTCTTATGGCTTATACTGATCATAAGGTGTAATATTATTACACTCAATACTCTAGTGGTGAGAAACTGTCTTACAATGAATTAAATATGTATTTATTTATGCTAAAAAATATGAATCATTAAATAAATACCATAGAAAATTTAATAAATCTTATGATACTATTCTTTTAGATAATGAAAATTTCTCAAAAGAGATTATAGATTCAAAATCTGATTATTCTAAAAAATATAATAATATTCATGATACAAAAATTAAATAATTGATGGATGATGTCGATGATCTAAAACAATATTTTAATATGATGATAAAATAATAAAAATATTTAAATCAAATCCTTCGAAAAAATATAATACCAAAAGAATTATTTAGAATAGAAATCACTACTACAAATCTATCCTTTAACAATGCTAGAAATGCCATTTATCAGTGATAGAAAAGTACTGACTACATGAGAGAGGTTAAAATCCCTAGTCTTTTATCATCACTGATAAATGGGGTCCTTTATCGATTCTAAAAAAGCACAGATAAATGGGACCTTTATTAGTGATTTAATTTAGAACTGCTAAAGGAGCCATTTATCAACACTTATAAAAGAGTTGATAAAGTTCCGTTCATCAGTTCTTATAGATTCGATGATAAAGGATCTTTTATGAGCATTGGTAAAATAGACTTTTATCCATGCTTTTATAAGCACTGATAATGTATATGATTGTTAATGCTTTTAAAATCACTCTTAAAGGGCCATATTGTATTGTGCTATAACATCACACTGTAGCACCACTATAGTGTTCTTTAACAGAAAACCACAGCACCAAACACACACCAAATACAAAAAAAAATGTCCCAATACAAGATTTAAATGAAATGAAATTTGAAAAAAACACTAGAAAAAAACAATATAATATAGTCATTTCAAACGTTGATTCATACAATTACATAAATACAAATTATTACATACATTCAAAAACATAAATGTTCCTTTTAATCTGGACCCAACTCATGTTATTAGAGAACAAACCACCCTTGCTCGAGAAAAATAATGCACCTATATAAGAGAACAATGATTATGTTATTAATAATATAAAGAAATAAATTAACAAAAAGTGTTAATTTTACTAAAATTGATGTTAATTTTAAATAAAAAGAAAACCTTGAAGTCATACCTGTAACTCCATGCATTGTATTGATGTGTGGCTAATTCCTAGAAATCACAAATGACTTATGAATTGTTTTCCTAAATTATTTAAACAATTTGAATGTGTTTGCTCAGTTTTGAGTAGGTCAGTTGGCCTTTTTACTAAAATTGATGTCAATTTTAAATAAAAACACATACTTGGAGTCATATTGATCATACTATGCATCATATTAAGGTGCGAATGATTCAGGAATGTCTCAAATAACATGTAAATCATTTTCATAATGTGTCAAAATAATTTGAATTTGTTTGTTCAGTTTTGAGTAGTTTAGTTTTTTTTTCTACTAAAAATGATGTTAATTTTAAATAAATACATACATAGAGTCATACTGGTCCCAACATGCATTATATTGAGGTGATACTGATTTCTACATCTTCCAAATCACTTATTGATTATTTTCCCAAACTATCAAAACAATATGAATGTGGTTTCTTGGTTTTCAGTACATCACTTGTATTTTTTTACCAAAATGTTGTTTTAAACATGAAACACACGCTTTGAATTATATGGATCACATCGTGTAACATTTTTACATTAGACCAATTCATACACATCCCAAATAATTTATGAATCGGTTCCCTAAATTATCAAGAAAAAAATAGTGTATTTTATTAGTTTTCAGTGAGTAAAACTTTTTAATGTCAAATGTCAATTTTAAACTCATAACGGACACATTGAGTCAGTTGTATTTTTACTGAAATTAATTTCAATTTAAAATAAAAATAAGTAATTGGAGTCATATCAATCTCATAATGTGTTGGATTATGGTTCTACTGATTCCAATACGTCCTAATGTCTCAAAAGAATATTAACTATCAATGTTACCATGATTTCCATTGACTTTATTTGTTGAACCACCAATACTGCTTGAGAAGATTCAAACAAAACACGTCAACTTGAAAACAAGAATCCAACACTATAAGAAAATAATTATTATGTGATTAATATTAAAATTAAATAAATTAAACATAAATATGAAACAATACATTAATTCTATGGATAATGATTTTACTGTGAAAACATCAAGATTACCATTGTAATTGAGCAGAGGCAGCATCATTTATCTTCCTAAGAAGGCAATTGAGGTAACTTGAAAGAAAGTGATAAATGCTGAAATCTAGGTCTGAAAAGTTTTTAAGGAAGAAAAATCATGAAAGTTAGACAAAGCACCCCCAACTCGAAAAAAAGAATCCACCTATATAGTAAAAAAATTATTATGCGAGTCATACTAAAAAAATTAAATTGAATATATATATGAAATAAAAAATTAACTCAATATATAATTATTTTACTATGAAAATATCAAGATTACCTCTATAATTGAGCAGAGTAATCATTATTTCTCTTCCTATAAAGTAAGTAGAGGTAAATTGAAATAAAGTGATAAATGCACCACTACATGGGTGAAATGGTTTTAAGGGATAAGAAGCATGAATGTTGGGCCGAGTACTCCACCTCAAAAAAAAGAATCCACTTATATAAGAAAAATATTATTATGTAATTAATACTAAAAAACATAAATTTTTAACAATACATTAATTCTATGGAAAATTATTTTATTGTGAAAACATCATGATTACCTATGTAATTAAGAAGGGACAACGTCGTTTCTCCTCCTACAATGTTAGTGGAGGTAACATGAAATAAAGTGATAAATTTACCACTATAGGGGTGAAAATATTTTAATGGAGAAGAACCATGAATGTTGGAAACAGAACCTCAACTAGAACAAAAGAATATACCTATATAAGAAAACATTTATTATATGAGTAATACTAAAAATAAATAAATTAAATATAAATATGAAATAATACAGCAATTCTATGGAAAATTATTTTACTATGAAAAAATTAAGATTACCTTTGTAATTGAGTAGAGTTAGTTTAGTTTCTCTTCTAGAAATTCCAGTTGAGGAAACTTGAAAGGAAGTGATAAATGCACCTCTATAGGGGTGAAAAGGTTTTAAGGGAGAAGAAGCATGAAAGTTGTATAGAGATCCCCAAATAGAAAATAAAAATACACTTGTATAAGAAAACATTTATTATGCGAGTAATACTAAACATAAATAAATTAAACCAAATATGAATCAATAAATTAATTATATGTAAAATGCTTTTACTGTGAAAATATCACGATTACCTCTGTGACTGAGTAGATACAGTTTTGTTTCTATTACTGTAAATTCATGACACATGGGCATAAATATTCTAAAATAAATGAACACTACAATGAATAATGAAAATTAAATCAACATTTCATTATATAATTTTCTAGTAAAACAGAAAAAGTATATCATAACATTATGTTAACTCCTTTCCAAATGGTTTCCTTCATTATAGTTTTTTCTCTATCATGTGCAGAAGCAATTGTCTGCAAGAGTTGTCAAAAATATAATTTATATTATTTTAATGTAGTAGAGAACATATAATATTTTGAGTAAAAACATAATATATTAAAAATCACTTTTACCTTCTCATTGAACCCAATTTATTTTTTTTAATTTTATAAAGGATTTGGTTCCTATATCAAGAATCCAAAGCCCCTATTTGTGGTCCCCTCTAACATACAATAAATTTTCTACATTGGGACTGACATGAATTGATTATGATGTCCCAATTAAAGGGTCATCCTTGATTACATTTTCATAGGACTCGATATTTGTTTTAGTCACCATTAGAGAAATTGAACAATTCTTATTTATTGGATCAGAGACATAAAATACTTGCACTACTTGTGATTCCATTATGAACAACATTCCCTTCCACACTAAAATTCACCTTCATAATTCCCATTCCATTAAATTTCACGCCATTGATATTGTAAACCCATTTTCAATTGGAAAAATGCACATTAAATATTTTATAATCCAACTCCTATCCCTATTCGATAATTCCAAAATATGTCATATTTTAATAAATTGGATTTAAATCCTTGGAAATAGATATATGCATCACATCACTCACAAGAATAACACCACTGGAATGAATCATACTGACATCATCATGTTCTTTGGTATAGAACATATAACTATTGATTACAAAACTAGTGTAAGATATAACATTTTCACGCAGTCATCTGGCTATCTATTGAAGTCGTTCAGTAATTGAATTTGAATTTTAATATAACACGTTATAAATTTGATCTCTAAACCATCCTATAAACCATTGATTATGTATATTTGACATCCATCATTCATCCCTTGATGGATTCAAATATCTAGAAATTTATTCAGGGACTTAAATGTATGGATCTACATTTTCACTATTATGTAATATGTAAATATTTTATTTCTCACACTCTATTATGGTAATTGTAACAACATAACTTTTAAAAATCCATATTCCCATAAGGTGTCTGTTTTTATGATCCTTTGGGAGACTGATGCTTATAAAATATAATAGGTAATCGTTAAAAAATTCAATATCTACTTCAACAATATATCATTATACAATAAAACCTTCTAGTAAACTTCAATTCTTAACATACCCTTTCAAAATCATCATTTACCATTAAATGGGGTACATCCATCTGTAATAGAAAATACCACATAGATGAACCTCTCTAACCAAGTGAACCATCATTTGATCCACTATATCAAAGAATGACGGTGGGAATAACATCTCTAATTCACATATTATGACTGGAATCTCCTTTTTCCTTATGAGAAACTTTACTAGGTCTACAACTTTACTACATATGGATTTGAAAAATAAGAAGAGTCTAGTTAATTTATGTCATACATTTTGAGGCAGAAAGTAATGGAAATATATAGCCCTTAAATCTTTTATCAAAACATGGCAGTCATGTGATTTTATTCCTTATAACTTCAAATTATTCATTAACATGGCATTCTTGATATTTGATGAATACCTTTGTGGAACCTTTACACTAGTATGAAAATTGAAAAATTGATTTTTTTTTCTATATGGATAGAGTGTTAGCTTATGGAGGGAGAAACGTCTACCCTTTACCCTTTACTGGTGCCAAAACTTCCCTTATCACAATTTCAATCAAGTCCAACCTAGCCCTGTTGTCATCATTTGTTTTTTCAAGAACATTTAGTAACGTGCCAATAACACTATAAAATATATTTTTTTCTACATGCAAGAAACCAAGAAGATATCTATCATAAAAACTATTCCAGTACAGTAATTCAAATAAAATTTATCTCTTCTTCCAACCTGATTTTGAAGGGTTTTGGAAAATGGTTTACAAAAAATGATGTAAATCTGTTTTACCTTTTTGTACAGTTGAACACGCATTAATAGAGACGACGTTGTACCCTGTTTGATATTCCCATTGAATGTTTTCATCAAGGATTGGTATTTATTTCCTAGATGTAAAAATTTCTGATATCCTAAAAACAAAATATTCTAGGAATGTTTAAATTGAATTGAGAATGTGTGTTTTTTCACAAATGGGACACCCCAACATTCCTTTAATTCTATAACCTAATAAATTTTCATAAGCGAGGAATTAATTTATCATTCCATACAACATGGCCCTCAATGTTAATTTTTAACTTATATGAGAATCATACAATGTAATACCTATATCCCACATCAATTTAATATCTTTGATCAATGGATCCAAATAGATATAAATATCATTATCATGTTGTATTGGCCCAGATACAAGAAAATATAATATAATGTATTTTTTATTCATGAATAACCATGGAGGTGAGTTATAATTTACCAAAATGATGAGCTATGTACTATGACTTCCATTCTATACACCAAAATGATTTATTTCATATGTAGATAATTCAAGATCAAATTTTCTCAGCTTATCTCCAAATTCATGAAACTTGTAATAAATTTTATTCCACTGAGGTGAATCTATTGGATGATGTAGCTTCCCATCATTAATTATTGTATCTTTATGTTAGGTTAATTGTATAATGATTTCTTGACATCCATATACTCTTCTAAATTGTGTAATGATAGGAAATTACCATACATATTTTGAAGTAATTGATTCATTTTTCTTGTATCGATCTAAACCACACATGGGGAATTTTATGAGGGATTCATGGTCCTTGAAAAAAATATGCAATCATTTGTATAAGCATGTATTTTTTGATATAATTCACATTGAACATAACATTCCTTTAAAATTATATGTTAGGCATCATAGTTCATTTTCATCTAGTGGTATATCTTTTAGAAGACCAATTAGTTTTATAAATCCATTCGCTGCCAACTTTCATATTATATTACCTCAATATAGGAGATAATGTTGTATATTTTGAAAAATCGGTATATAATGGTTTCTTATAATGGTTATTTAACTCCTCAAAAATCTTTGGACAACCACGAAGTTCATCTCCAATTACCATTTTCATTTCTTCCATGTGATCTCCATCATATTTTATAAAGGTATTCATATCAAACGATTCATAAGCCATAGTATCATCCCAATCAATGTCCAAATTCATTTATTCCCCATGTTTACTCTAAAATTTATACCATTACTCTGTTATTTGAAAAATAAAATATTCTTCCAACGCTTCTAGACTAATGTTTCTTTAATAACAACAATGTAAATGTGATCATATGATTTATGAAGTGTCATATTCATTCTCTATTATAAACTTGATGAACCCTTTAACTCCATCTTCATATTCATTTTTCAAATTATTAGCATGTAACCATTTTTTAATTCATATACATCCTATTGGGTTCATAAAATATTAATCTTATAAAATATATAAATAAATACACATAATATATTCATTATCAAAAGTGAATGTTATAGACAATTATAATAAGGGAAACTCACTATTTTATTGTTTCAAATAATTTCAATATGTTGATGAAAATGGGTAATTAAATTTAAGAAAATAATTAATATACATAAATTATTTCTTAAATCCCCTAAAAAAATGAAAATATAATATTTGAAATTAAGGAGTAAAAAGAAAATCTGATATGATAAACAATAATAATAAACTCTCATTCAATAAACTAGAAGATATACAACTGTATTGGAAAAAGTGATGTAGTAAACTAAAGTATTATGACATTTAAAATTAATTTTATTTCAATATTTGAAAACATATCAAGACTCTTAGGTTTTAATATCACCACACAGACCTATACCAAGGAAATTCACGGTACTCCAACTAGATGTAAAATTAGCATTTACAAATGGATTATATGAATAGTAAGTTTAGATCAAACAAAAAGATAGTTTTATCATTCTTTAAAATGAGAATAATGTTTGTAAATTTAAAAAGGAGATGTAAGAATTGAGAAAAGAACTAAGAGCTTTGTATTAAAGGTAGATGAATTATTAAATAAAAATTAAATTAAAAAATGGGTTTTTGATCATAATCATTACATAAAAATTTAATTTATGGATATATTGAACATGTTTATCAATGTGGATGACATAATATTTTGAGTTACAAGAGATGAACGATGGTAATAATTTTCTATATAAACAATGACCCGTGTTTAAATATTGATGATTAGTGAGTGGAAATTTTTCTTAGTTTATATGAATCTCATGGAATTCATGGTATATTTATTTCCCAATCCATGTATGTGAGGGAAGTGTTTTATAGATTTCAAAAGGAAGATTTAAAACCCATGTTTACACCCATTGAAAATTGAATAGAATTTTTAAATGTTGTGAATGGAATTTCAATATATATAATGTATTTTGGGGGATTCGTTATAGGGAAACTATTTTTATAGTAGAAAGGTTTGATATACTATTTTTCTACATGTCATATAGCTAGGTATCAATGAGATTCCATGGAAATCCAATTTTTATTGGTTAAATAAATACTCAAAAGGGGGAAAATTCATGAAAATATACATTTTCCGAGCAAAAAATTATAATGTATTATAGTGGTTTATAGGTCACAAAAAAGTGGTGTAACTAAAAAAGGGTAATCTCACAAGGATATTTTTTGTAAATTATTGAGAAAGGCAGAGTGGGATGATGATGAAAAATTATAATGTAGTTGGAAAATAGTACATAGAATCAAGGTACAATATTTCATATATTATTATAAAAAGTTTTTATAAATAATGTTGGACTAATCTAAAGAGGGAGAAAAAATATATTTTTTTAATAGTGTTGAGACATAGGAAGATGGATTATTGAGAAAAGGTAAAACACATTTAACAATAGACATAGCATCTAAAAAACCCTAGACAACCCTATATCAAACACCAGAGCTGGTCCATGATAGTGTCAAAGGATATTCTTGATCCCCTTGGGGATGGAAACAAGTACTAGGGCATGAAAAACAACACATTGGGAATGATTTGGCCCAACAGATAAATAAAACTAGTATAACGAAAATTTAAATAAAAATTGTGGTAATGTATCAGAAATTCATTGTATTTGTTCAATTATACGGAATTTTTCTGAGATAGCGTACTCTGACGGCATGTGATTCTGCGGCTCGGAGAGTCCAAAATGGAATTTTGAACTTTTTTAACGTACATTCAGTTAAAGCATGAGAAGGGTTTTCTATCTTTTGTACATGTGCTTAGATCAAAAATCTGAGGACACTCTTGAACTCAGAATGATAGGATTCTCCTAGAATGGACTTAACTTCAATAAAAAAGGGCTGAATGGAAATTTTTGTTTTCTGACTTTTCGTAAAATAATAAAATAACATTAAAGAGTTATTTTATTTTATTTTGTCTTCTAACTAGTGGCAACATGGTGATGATACGGTTCAAGGACAAGGCGGAGACGGGGTGCATTAATGAGGCTCATTGATGGCATGTATCACACAGTGTAATGATACAATAATGGAATCATAACAGCGACGTAGATTCATAAATGAAATAGTATAACAATGCGATGTGGCAATGTAACTGAAACACTGCAAAATGATTTCATTTTTATTGTATAACTCATTGGTGGAAAAAGAATTAAACATAGAGGATTCTTTGAAGTAAATATAGTCAATCTGCTTTCCAATGAAGAACAACGAACACTAATAGATCATAATCATCTTCAACGCACCTTGAAGAATAGAGCTAGAAGTGATGGCGTCAACACCTTCAACTCTCTAGGACGATTGATATGACATCAAATTTTATCGAGGTAGGGGTTTGATATTTATTTCAGAGTTCATACCCACAGTTTTTTTTAGAAAAAACAAACATGGATCAACCCATGAATAGGTTGATCCACGATTAGTGACTTTATGCATGTGGGCGAATTTTATTGGGGATTGATTATTCAAGATTCAAACCTTGCATGAAATTATTGAAATTAAATCCCCAAAACACCCCCCTCGATTTAAATTTCTAAACCAGAGGGCACTGGCCGACACAAACAAGGCTTTAGAACCTTATCTCATGCATTCATGGTGGTCGTATTCTCAAAGTGGTGGAAGCTCGATTTTAGGGCTTGAGCAGGGAAGGCAGCAACCCAAGGGACCCTTTGGGGTAGATGGGTTAGACAACACACCACCAGAGCAACTCTGGTGGCCGGAGGAAGGGAACGACGATGCTTCGACACTTGCAACAGGGGCCGTAGGTAGAGGACGGTGACGCGGCATGGTGGCAGGAAGCCGTGACGACTAGGTGACACGGTGTCAGACACCATGTGGAGGTAGTGGAAAGAGTAAAAACCACCCAGGAGGCAATGTGTTGCAATCCATTTACTGTGCTTGACGGGCCCCATGTCTGCGGGGCCAGCCGGAGACAAGACGCTGCTCAGTTGTTGTGTCCCGACTGGGCTGCGCACCACCGGTCCTCCCCCCTGGTGGACTGTGCAAGGCTGGCGGGCCAAACCCATACAGATGGGCCAAACCCACACCGACGGGCTGAAACCATGGCCTGGCAGGCTGGACCCATGCTCTTCGGGCCAGGCCGAACTAGACCTGGTCATCAGGTGACCCGGCGAACTGGAACCTTGGCCAAACCGAGCCAGGTCCAGCGGGGCCTATTGGACCTGGCCCACTGGCCAGGCCATACTAGTCCGACCCCGACCCAAACCAAGTCAGGTCGAGTGTGTCTAATTAAACCATGGTATGTATTACCCCTAGCCCGGGTTGGTCAAGTCGGTCTGACTGGGTCAGACTGGGATCTTTTGCAACCAGCCCCCTAGTTACTAAAACGCTCGTATCTTACAAACCATGTGTCTGATTGATGAGTCATCTGCAATGTTAGGAACCCCATGATGAGGTGGATCTTTTGACATGATTTTTGGTGACTTTGACGGACTTTGAGATGTGACAAATGACTTGAAGAGCATTTCTTCCATGTGCGCTGCGTACGAAACACTGCGGTTGGATGAGACAAGAAGACAGCTTGATGATGGCCCAATGGGAAGCAACTCTGTGTGACCCAATAGGCCCACGATAGGGAGTAGCTCTATGTGACCCGACAGACCCATGATACTCGACAGGAGGAGTACTTCAGTTCAGTTAAGGTGACAAGCGGCTCTGTGTGAACTGGTAGGCCCATAGTGGGGAGCGGCTCTTTGTGACCCAGTGTACACATGGTACTCATCAGAGATGAGTACAACAACAGTCAAGGTTCGTGGGAAGTGGCTTTGTGTGACCTGGTAAGCCCACTGTACTCGATATAGGAGGAGTTCTCCAGCCACCGAGGAGTTCAATGATATGACGAATGATGCTACTATCACTACCCTATAACATACCTGCTATGAGTTGTCTTGTGGTTCATGATTTAATTTAACGATTTTTCTGTGGTCTTTAGTTTTTATGTTGAGTTACCAGTTGAGTTTCATGTTACTCACCCATGCATGTCTCCCAACCACGCATGTTGTGTTATGTGCAGACGATCGATGCTTCGATAAAGACCTTGGTGGACTGGGACCCGGTGGAGCCCAGTGAGATAGGACTGATCGACGCTTCAATGATGGACTTGGTGTCCAAGGACCCGGTGGGACACAACAGAACCAATCAGATAGGACATATTACTTCAGCTTCTAGTAGCTTTACTACTCTTACGATCAGGTGGGGTTTTCTGCGGATGACCATCAGAGATCCCTTTTTGTACTTTGTTGTTTCTGTTCTTTTGCTCAGTTTGTATTCTGAACCACATTCTTTTTTATATACTTTGTACTCAGTATTGTTTTAGTGTTCTTGTTTTCCCCTCTTAGTGTGTTGGGACATGGTCAGACTAGTGGGTGTGTATAGGTACTCAGGAAAATGCCACCCACTTGTTCGGCGCGAGTCGCAAACCCCTGGCCTTTGGGAGGCGAGCTTTGGGTAGTCACAACATGGGCCCTGGGGTACGGGTCATGACAACTTCCATGATATGTCTATACATTTGATTCCCACACCAACCCAGATAAGTAGAAAAAAAGAAGATATAAATTGCTATAATATAAAAGAAATCCATTAACCAACCTTCAAATCCCTCACAAACAAAATTCCCTGTTTCAATTTCTAATATTTCACATGTATGGAATACTATTGATAAATTAAGAATTAAAAATATGTATGATAGCTTTCGGTGAACAATTTGGGAAATTTAAACAAAATAAAACAACCAACTAAACTCAATGTGACTCCATGTGTCATCATATAGTCTAGAAATGATAAAATATCCCTGAGCAATCAAGAGTTGAATCAAAATTGTAAAATGAGAAAATCAGAAGGCCTACCTCGCTAGAATACAATCACCAAACAACAAATATAAACATCATTGAAGAAGAAATTAAAAACAAAACAAAAAATACACAATAAAAATCAAAAGGACTACCTCATTAGGTTGAAGAAAATCTGAAACCCTCTACGGAAACCCTAACTTCAATTGAACATCAGATGTTGGATGGGATGTTCGAGAGGTAGTCCAATGATGTGATTTATGTTTTTATTCACAGAGGAGAGGCATGGGCAGCGGGTGGCTTCTGTAGAAAGCTTCTGATATTGCAACAGGTTTGCAAATGTTGAGGGTTTTTTAATTATATAGGGGCACTTTCATTAGTGCGTAGAAATAAGAACTGATAAATGTAGGTCTTTATGAGTGCTAAAAAGCACTAACATAATCAATCATTATCAGCGCTATAATTATAGGGATGATAAATTTTCATTTTCTCAGTGCTCTTTTCAGCACTAATAAAGACAATTTTATCAGTGCTTATTACTTAAGTGTTGATAAAGGATTTATAATTATAATTATAAATAATAAATGTAAATATTTATATATAATTAATAAATATATATAAATATAAATATAGTGAATATATTCCTTTTTAAATATATTTATTATTATTCTAGAATTATTTATTTATAATTTTAGAAATATTTTTAGAAATTAATATTTATATCATTATATATATATTTATATAATTACACATATAAATTTAGTAAATATATACATTATTTAAGTAAATTTATTATAAAAATAATAATTCTTTAAATATATATAATTATTTATTTATAATTATATAAATATTTTTTAAAAAATATTTAATTATTTACATTTATAAATATATAATTGTATAAATATAGTAAATGTGCATTTATAAATATATTTATTTATAAATATTTTTAAATATATATATATATATATATATATTTAACATTATTAAAGAATATATATTGTTAAGTACATGCATATATGTTAAAAATGAGTGAAACTGAATAAATTAAGAATAATAACACTTTAACAATATTGAAAAAATGAATAATTTTTATGTGCGTGTATTTTATATAAAATTCATTAATTACATATATATAAAATCAATATAATAGATATTTGATCTATATATGATAAATTGAAAAAGCAAACGAATTTCAATTATATGTCGAGTACTATGCAATTAGTTAATATTTTTAATTCATATTAATTTTAAATTTTAAACAGTTATTCAATAAATATATGGATATTTAAAATAAAATGAATAAATATTTTTTAATATATTAATTATATTTATATAAATATATATATATATATATATTAATGTATTTAATATATATAATTTAATAACATTAATTATCTTTCTTATCTAAATAATAAAAAATTTAATATTTAATAATGTATAATCAATTTATTTATTTTTATCAATAATTATTTAATTAATAAAATTGTAAATAATTTTTTTAATAAACTCATTTTTTATTTTTTATTTATTTTATTATTTTATTTAATTTATTTGGACCTTTATCAATGCTAAAAATAGAACTAATTAAAGAAATATTTATCAGTACTAAAAATAATGCATTGATTAAACATACCCATTATCAATTCTAAAAATAATGCTCAGATGAAATGTTAAATTTATCAGTGCTTTCCTTAACACTGATAAATGTTCCATTTATGAGTATTTTTTGTCTAGCATTGATAAATACCAGCGCTGCTAAATGTAGATTATATATTAGTGAAGTAATGGTGAAAGATGAAAAATATTTAAGAATTATTTTGTTCCTAGTTTAAATAGAAAAAAACATGTATGCTGTTAAATATTTGTATTTCCAGATTAATATTCATTATGCAAATGATTTTATTTTAGAAAACTCAAAATTCTTGTGTTAAAAATTTTTATTTCTCAAAAGAACTTTTTAACTTGAATAGTAGAAATATTATTCAAAATAAACTATTTTATTACCTAGAAATTTAATTACAAACACTGCTGGACCCAAAATAATATGGGTACCAAAAGGAACATGTAATTGATATTTTGTAGGATTACACCACTAAGATTCACTGTTAAATATTTAAGTGGTTGATTGATGTATATATATAAAAGAATCTATAAAATGAGTGAACACCTTAAATTAGTTCATTATAAAAAAAATCATCATTACTAAAGTCATTGATCCATGAAGTATTGCATTTTTAATATTTATATGCATCTGGAATGTTAATTTTTTTGTATAGGAAGAGAAATATATTTCTCAATGTTTAATAAAGACTCTTCATTACTATTTAAATTATTTTTTAGTATATGTTGAATATACAACTTGTTTGTTAAAATTTTCAAATATTTTTCATTGAGAAAAAAAATCATTTGTTAAGAAATGATTATATTTTAAATTTTTAAAATTTTGAATTTATTTATATTCCATGTCCTTAAAATTTTATTTTTTTACAAAAACTATAATACTCTTTGTACATAATATTTAATTATTGTTCTATGTTTTTAGCTAAAGAAAATGAAATTTCATTTTCATTATGTTAGAACCTAATGTTTCATATTCTTCATAAATTTTTTAATTATAAAATCACTCTCTTTGAATTATCTTGTTCAAATTTTCTGGAAAACAGAACATGGTTAGATGAAGTGATAAAGTACTTAAAGTTCATAATAAAATAATTGTTATAAAATAATTAAAAGTAATCCTTCTTATTTTTTATAAGAAGATTATGTTTCTTATGTTAATGATACAATTGAAAAGTCTTAAGAAATAAATAAGGATGTTCACATAACGAATGGAAATTTTCCTCCTCTCATTTGTCTTATGAATTTTTTTTTTTAAAATTCAGTTTTTTAAATGAGTAAAAAGTTAAGATACAAGCCACTTTGGATTAATCTAAAAATTTATATTAATATATTCAAAAATTATTTATATCAAAAATGGTTTTCAACTTTTTACAAAAAGGGTATCTTAATATGAATGATAGTTCAATATCAAAATTATACTTTGATGTTTAAAAGGTAAAAATGCTATGTCAAGTTAATTTTCACTGAGAAGAATCCTCTATAAAGCTAGATCTTGATTATATGAAGTTTTTTATAGTTAAAAAAATTTCTATCATATTCATATCAAAGAACAATATATGGTCTAAATTAGATGAAAATTCAAGAGTTTTAGCTTTTTTAAGTGTTAATGTTAAAAGTTTAGAAAAGTCAGATGAATCAGCCACTCATTTCTAACTCTAAGTCTTAATTTTCTGATTATTCAAAATAAATATTTTATGTATTGTTTTAAATATATATTTTTTAGCAAAATAATGTTTTTTTCATTAATTCATAAATCTTTTTTGTTATTTATCTTACAAAAGATTGTACTTAATATTTAATTACTTCATAAATGAGTTAATTACTAAAAATAATTACACTTGTTTTTATTACTTGTGAAAAATAAAATTAATATTCAATATGCAATGATTCAAGGAGTTATTTAAACAAATAATGAGTTTATATATTATATTATCATATTTTCTTACTTATCTATGTTTTTAGCAAGAATTTAGGGGATGTTTATTTCAAATAATCTCTAGCCTTATCTTTTTAATGTCACATAAAGGGGGAGAATTTTTTAATTATAGTTTCTATGTTTATAATTTTTATGTTATTGGGGGAGAAGTTTTTAGTTTTAATAATATGAGTAAAATGTTAGTTTTAATGTTATCATCATAATTTAAAGATTTATAAAATCTTATCCTTACTAATCTTATCATAGGAAATAATTTTTTACTCTTTATAATAAGGGGAGAAGTTTAATTTTTAAAAATAAATTTTATACTATATAAAAAGTGGTATAAATTTATTGAATTATAAGCATTTATACATGGGTTTTGTGACAATAAAAAATTTGGAGATTTTTGAGCATTTATTGATTTAACAATATAGTTAAATTTTTTTAGTTTTGACGCTCACAAACACCCACATTTTTGTTGTTAATGAATTTAATTTTAAGAGAATTTTAGGAAATTATTATTTGTTATAATATTTATTCTATAATTATTTTTGAGACATTAATCTCTTGATAATATTTTTTAAAGTATTCAGGATGTGTTTTTACTTATTTTAGAAACACAATTCATACCCTACATGTGAAAGCGCAACATATGGAATCAAATGTACATTTTAAATAGCATGTATGGATCATATGCCCTATGTTGTTAGAAAATTATAATTAGGAAACCCTACATTTGGATGGGACCTTATGTTTGAGAAAGATGAATGTATGGATAATGAACCCTATGTCTGTATGATACCCAATGTCTTAATGAAACCCTACATTTGAGGAAGAAAATGTATGATACATCAACCCTAATTTTTTTTATCAACCATACATTGTCAACCCAATGTTTGGAGTTTTTTCATCACATGATGGAACCCTATGTTTGATTTTTCAAAAATGGAGTATTAAATATCCAATATTATTAGTGATTTATGCAATGGTCTCGATAGGATTAATGATCTTTTCAAAGCTATTTTAAGATCAATTCAAAGGATCATTATTATTTTTTAATGGTAAGTATTCAATTGAGTAAATCATTCCTATTTCTAAGGTAAGTTATTAAATCTCTTGAATAATTTTGATTTCAAATATTCACAATTTATTGTGCGATATTTCTTGTGCTGGTTTGACATAGAGATGGTTGACCTATAGTATAAATATCTACATGCACTTCATCTGAAAATATATGTAAATTTATATGTTATACAACACAATAAAATATAAATAGAAAACGATATATAAAAAAATTTCATTATATTCAGTGGTACACTTTGGATATATACATGTTTTTATCTATAAACTCACTGTTGTTGATTCCATTGCTACTGCAATTTGTCATTACATATTCTTCTGTAAAGAATGATTAAACATTTTTTAGAGATTCAATTTGAATACATACATGTTTAAATATCTGTCTGGCATTTTCTATATTGGTTTTTGAAGAAATAATATTAAATATTAGAGATCTATTTGTTTTTTTCCATTATTGAATATTTGAATACTTTTTTCAGTTATTATTGAAGCAATGAATTTTAATCTACATCCTCAAAAAAAATCAATCTCTATTGATTTGGTGGAGTTTTCACTACTAAGACTTAGTCATGGTTAAGTGTCAACGTCCTTTCAAAAGTTGTAGATTTATAGTTTCTTGTAAAATAATTAGAAGGACCTTTTATGCCTTATTGAAAAGGTGTCAACCACCTACACCTAGTTATTGATTAATGGTCTTCAGATAAGAGGATCCCCATGATAGTGGAGTTGAGCACTGTTGGAGTGAACTAAGGGATATATGTGCCCTGGACCACTATACATTGTTGTGTTCATTTAGTTTATTTATTTTCACTACTCACTTGAATTTAAGATAATATTAATGTTTTTCTACATAACAAGATATGTGTTCTAAATCTGTCAATGTTTTGAAAACCAAAATTCACCCTTCCTCCCTCTTATTTCTTTGTATTCGTTATAACTATCCCAACCTAGCACTTAATCCATCAGTGAAGTTAATATTAGATTATACAAAATAATATACCTTTCAACCTCATTGATTTAGATCTGGAGATAAAAAATGAAGCTTCATATCGGGAAAATATGGTGTAAAATAAAGAATAATTTGATGAGTTAATTCACCTTATATTCATGTTAACAATTATCTGATTCTTAACACATTTCATATTTTTAAATACTAGATTATCACAAGAGTGGTTTTTCATTTAGGTGAAAACCATGGAATACTAAGGATTTAGAATGATAGTTAACCATCATCTAGGTATTATTTTATAGGAAATGCATCTCCATTGAGAGGGGTCATTTCCACATTATTTTCCCCTCAAACGAACTGACGATGAAGGCAAGGGGGTTTGGCCGGATTTCTCTCATGATAGGGATGATACAAATACTTATTTTGGATCCTCGCCTCAATTTATCTATAGTTTGAAAGATAAGGACTCGGGTTTGGGCACGCATTTATGTTTTGAATTATATATTCTGGCATCCACATATTTTATTTATCATTTCCTGGGTAATTGGTACCTTGATCAAACATGATCGTGCAATGGAGGAGCCTCACTTTGGTTATTTTTCATGCTTATTAGTGGACGTGGATCTCAGATCACTGACCATTAAATATGTGACTCTATCCATAAAATATTGTAGATTTGATATAACCATAAGGTATGGAAAATTACCCATGTTTTTCATTAGTTTTCAATCCATTGGAAATCCCAAAGAGAAATGATGGAAAGAAATATGTTGTTTAGTCTGTAATCTGAAAGTTCATGAGGAAACTATCTGTAGGTAGAGGTATCCAATGTCTAGAAAGGATGTGGGTGCATAGGCTTGTACTTCCCATACTATAGGACATTCTATAACCAAAAGGGAGAAGGTTGATGGAATCAAAAATCTGGACTCTATGAATAATTATAAAGGAGTGATATCTGCTGTTGTTGGGCATTATGTGGGTATCCTAGTTATTCAGAATATTGGAAAGACATGGGACGATGTTGGAGAAGAGGGATATTCCTCCTAGAATGATGAGATTAATGCTTGATAGTCTTATGATAATCACATGTAACAACTACGAAGTAATAAGTCACTTCCCTCATGCCAGGATATGATTGTTGCACCTTCTGAAACTTACCTTAATCCTACTTATGTTCATGGAATGAAAATTTATAAATCTGTTGATATTTCTTAGCATATATTGATTATGGTAAATGTTCTTGGTCATATATCACTGATTGGATTAGATGTTACCAAGACTTATAAGTTATGGATGATGATCAATTCTATTATTTCAATCACTAAATCAACAGATGTAATGGTAAATGATCCGAAGGGAATAGAAAAAAGGAACTTTAGTGAACACCAAGTTATAGATGGTGAACCTAATAAGGAATTTATAGATGGTCAATCCGTTGATGAGGATGTTGTTCAATAATTGAATGACAATAAGCTAAGATATAAGAATATTATTGTGTCAAGGAAACGTAAAGGAAATAAAATTTTAGTGTATAAAAAGGTATTTTAATTGTACATTCCTTATAAATAAAAAACAATTAACCTTTTATATAGAAATTCTCTACATGATTCACCCATATAGGTTGAAAATCCAAGCACTGATGATATTTTTCATATGGAGTACTCTTATCCACCCCACTTTATTGATCTAATGAAAAATAAATATGTATCTTTTTTTAAGTCATCATATGATGAATTTGATAATGCGTGAGAAATAAACTCTGGTATCATACTTCCAGAGGATCAGGAAGGTGAAAGGCCCTTTGAAGTTCTTAGTAAGGAAGTGGCTGATTGATTTTTTCAAAACATGAATTCATTTATTCTATATTAGAGCTGGATTTATTTGGATTCAATGATTATTTAATAATGCAAATGTTGTTATCATTAAACATTGATGTTATATTTTGATCCAATCAAAAAAGGAATTTCAAGATTTATCATGGGAATTCATGATTTGTTTCACTCCTAGGGACTTCTATGAATCAACATCATATAAAGAAGATGAGGTCCCATAAAATGTCAAGACATGGCAGAGAGGTTGACATTCAAAGAACATATAAAGATACCTTAGTAATTTGGGATCTAGAGGGACTCACATGAGTTGAATTATTATGTTTGGATTCTTTTCATATGATGTGGGCACTTTATGCCTTCTATGACCCAACTCTTTTCTTGTATGTTTTATTTTTATTAATAAATTTGGGGTCATGGGTTTGGTTTCCAAATCCATGACTCAGCCTTCTTTGTATATATATTTATTAATACATATGTGTATATAATTATAAATATAATAAATATATATTATTTAAATAATTTTTTTATACATTATAATTATTTAAATATATGTATATATTGTAATTATAATTATAAAAAATATATATTTATAAAAAAATTTATATAAATAAAAATATATAATTATATCTATATTTATTTGTTATAATTTTATAATTATTTAAATATTTATTTTTTATTTATAATTTTATAAATACATTCTTTAAAATATTAAATATATATTGGAATTATCAAAATATCTAATTTAATATAAAATATTTATATTAATTATAAACATTCATTTTTTAATTAATGTATATAAATAAACATCATTTTTTTAATATTAATATGATAGTTTTATATATATTAATAATTTTTTTGTTAAAAGGAGTTATCAGCACTAAGAATAGTTCTGATAAAGATCCACATTTATCAATGCTAAAAAAATGTTGATAAAGGGTAGCCTTTATCATTTCATTTTTTCAGTGCTGATAAAAGGTGACTTTATAAGTTATTTTAGCTAGCATTGATAAAGGTAGTCCTTTTATCTTTTCTTTTTATTTAGCGTTGATAAAATTAGGTGCTATATATTCACCGATTTGAGATAGTGGCATGAGTCCATCTAGGATTGGATGGTGCTATCTCTGCGTGACATAGTTCATCAACTCCACCTAGTTTAGTAAGGTCATCCTCCTTAGATAGATTCTTTTGTTTTTACTTTTTTGTAATGACTGTGTAATTTTTTTTTGTTCTCTAAAAAGAATTATGCATGGGTTGTGTTCTAGTTGTGCGTATAGGATCCCATAGATCTAAAATCACGTTATATCATGGTGTTATTTCTTGTATTTTCTTTTTTGATCTAACGCGATCATTCATTTTGTTAAATGATTCTGTTTTTTGAAATAAGATGATTTATTTTAATCACTCTATAACCATATAAAATGGCTCAGTGGATCTTGATTGTTATTGAAGACAACCACATCAATTATTATCTAAGTATACTTATTATCTGGTAAGATCATAACTACTTACTTGGTGATTTTTTTATATTGGTTTTAATTTTTTTATACAACGGGATAGGTTATCGAATATTTTTTAAATGGGGTTCAGAGAGGCATGAACCTCATTCTCACTTCTCCATTCTACGTGAGAAGTGTGAATGGGGTTCACACGTCTTTTTCTCTAACCATGTAAGCATGAAACTCAATGTTGATTCGTTCATATAATTTAGAAAGGTATTGTAAACAAGGTCAATGCCTCCTACCGCCTGAATTTTATAAAAGGGGTGCCTCCACCCCCTCCAAATTTCATGCTTCTCCTATATTTTTTATTGTGAATACCTTCAGGAATTCATTGTCAACATATATTTATGTATTTTAATAATGTAAAATTTCTATTTAAATTTTTAATTTAATAATTTTTATGTATTTTGTTTTTATGATTTATTTATTTATTCTATATTGATTCTTGGATGTTTGGATGTATAAAGTAGTGTATTTTGTATAATTTATTTTATGAATGAGTTATTTTTTATTTTATGATATAATTTATATTAAATGATTAGGAAATTTAAATATATCCTTTATATAATTGAATTGATATGTATAAAATGTAATTTATAGGGAAATAATACTTCTTTTAAAAATGTTATTATTTTTAATTTAAAATGGTGAGTAATTATATTTTAACAGATATATATATATATATGTTATATTTAATGCGACATAAATATCAATCATAATATTTGATACACATAGGTAATTAGATATATATATTATTAAAAATATATTAGTTATATTAAGAATCCTTTTAAAATTTATTAAAATATATATGTAATATTATTTTTGTTAATGGTATAAATTTTTTACAATAAGTAATCACTTAAAATTATATTAAGTATAAAAATTTATTATTTCAAGTAAAAAATTATGGAATATAATTACTTAAATTCTGGAAAGTATAAATATGATGCAAAATATATATATACTTATGTAATTTTATAAAATTGAAAATAACATCAGTTTATATTATTTTAATAGAATTTGTGTTATATAAAATATATTACTTTTATATTCTATAATTAGTAATTTTAATCAATAAATTAAAATTATATTAAGTATAAATAATTATTCATCCATGTAATAAATTATAAAATATAATTTCTTATATTTCTGGAAGTATAAAAATGATAAAAATATTGTATTTACATATGAAAATTTATAAAATTGAAAATAACATAATTGTAAAATATTTTAATGGTAATTATGTAAGTGTAAATTATATTTATTTTAATTAAATTTAATAAATTTTATTATTCAATATATATATTCATACACACATTGAAAAGTTAAAATTTTGGAAAGTACGTGTATATATTTATTATATAATACATTTAGTTATAGGTAAAGTTATATAATATGTAGAACATAACAAGTATACCAAAAAACATGTTGTGAGTATTGTGTAATGGCTGATCTTGAGATGACCGACCAATACATAGTTGAAATTGATGTCTTTATTTTGTGTATGTGGTAATATAATTTGTATTAAAGGAATTTGGATTTCCCCATTGATGTCCTACAAGTCATCCCTCTATAAGTATGTAATAACCTATGAATATGCCTAAAAAATGTAATGTATTTCATACCCCTAGACCCCCTCATTTGCCTGTGAGTAACTTTGTAATAATTTTTTTTCCAATAAGAGGCATTCTTGTCTGAAAGGAGACAAGTGGTTGCTGAAATATGTGATAATAAATACTCTAGGAGTTCAGTCACAGGTTATGGTTAGTTTATTAGATAATGATAAACTATTCCATAGAATAAGACTCAAGATCAATTCTTATTTATTTATTCATAAGTAATTAAAATTTCTAAAACATTTGATGATATTATATTATAATATATAATGTTTTATTAAATTTTATTTGGTAATAAAATAACTATCAATATACTTCAACAATGAGGATATTTATATCGATCAAGGTTTTAGTTATAGTTTTTCACATATGACAGTGAAAAATAATCCTGACCTTATGAATATGAATAGATGCGTGTATATATATATATAAATTATTTATTAATTATTTTTCAAATAGTGACAAGTTTTAGAACGTAATTAATATCTCAATAAAACATGTTAGCAATGTATATTGTTTACTGATCTTTATATTATATTTTAATGTATAACTAAAATTGCATGTTTTATATTTTTATCTCTGATTATTTAATTTATAATAATTAGATGATCTTGAGATGATTGACCAATATATGATTGAAAATGGATGTAATTTTTTTCAGTAATATAATTTGTAATAATTTAATTTAGTTTTCCTTGTTGATAACATGTGTTTTATCCCTCCCTCTATGTATATAATGACCTGTGTGAATTCTTAAAAAATTGTATGTGTTAAAAATCATTATACCCCCTCACTTATATGTGAGTATCATTGTAATAAAAGGGTGTTTGACAAGAACTATTATTGTTTGAAGATAGATTTTTACAACATGTCTGGGAAGAGATTGATGGTAGATGAAATCTAAGCTAATAGATGTGCAAGGATACCCCTTAGGTTTTGGTTGGTTTATCAACTAAAGATAAACAAATCCATAGAAAAATTCTCAAGATCAAGTCAATTATTCATTCATAACAAATTTAAAGAATCTAAAATTTTCATGATGTAGTATATAATATTTTATTAAATTTTTTTTTCTAGGTAATCATTTCTATAAAATTATTGCAATGGTGACATATTTTATACTCAGTAGGGTTTTAGCTATCATTTTCCACCAACAAGAGTCTAAAATCATTATGATTGTGTGACCCTAGATAAAGTTTTCAATAATATTCGTATTTTACTGAAACTGAGGGTTGATCAATCAATTACTTCAATGACATATCGACATATTCAATATCCTGAATGTTTATGGAAAACGTAGTACCCTCTATTAGATGATAATAATAGGATGGATGCATCATTCTTATTCAAGATATATTATAGTAATGGTTTTATGGAATTATAATTGCTGATTTCTGATATTGATGTGGTGCAATGTACTACTACAGAACCTTGTTTTGTGAGCTCTGTAGAATTAGTTCCTCTACAACACTCTCATTTATTTCTTACTCATATGACTCCTGTGATTGAACCAAATTATGATGAATATGATCAGTATTTGGACGGAAATGTAGGGTACTTCCATGTGTGTACTACTGATATACTAAATGAAATTTTATCTAGGGATAAAGTATATGTAGAGACATCAGAAGAAGATATGGATTAGGGTGATTTGGGGAATGACCCTTCTGAGATTTCTATAATAGAAATGAATCCACTAGTTAGTGGTAATAATCTCTCAGTATTGAATTTCATAGTTAAAGGAATGTCGTGTGCACAAAATCTTTATTGGGATGACATTACACCAGCTACTGAATTCTCTGTCATTATAATGAATAGATCTGCATCAACTAATAACACCATATATATCATGAAAGAGTTTTAAAGTATAGTTTCCATGAAAAATGTGATAAAAAAATACCACATAGATCATCATTACACATTTTTGGATGATGAGTTGAAGAATGAAAAATAACTCATTTGATGTGAAAAATATTGTTTAGAACATAAATTCTGATTGAGAGGAATATATGATAAAAAATTCATGTTGGAAGATAAAAATATTAGAATAACATGCACATGTGTACATCTAATATTGCTGCAGGATCACTCTTCAAATGATATAGAGTTTATATGAACTATTATTTTAGAAATGGTCTTAATATGTTAGAATATTCATGTGGCCCTTGATCAGGAATGAATGAAATGGTTTTTTAACTATAATATGTTCTATGAAAAATCTTGGAATAAAAAATAGAAGGTAATTGTAAAAGGGTATGGTGATTGGGATGATTCATATGAAATATTTCCACAACATATTGAATTATTATCTCTCAACAATCATATTGTTTATCATTTGGAAACTGTTGAACATGTCTCCCCAAATCACCAAGTTGATCAATCAAAGTTGAAGTTCAATAAGATTTTTTTTGGCATTCATGCCATGTATCATTGTGTTTCCATTTAGTAAAAAAAATCATTCGGGTTGATAGATATTTATTTTATGGTAAGTATACAGTTATTCTACTTATTACTTCCACATATAGAAGAAAATCTTGCTCTTCTACCACTTTAATTATCTATTATTGAAACGGGGGATTTGGAACCCTCGAGTTGTTTTTTGGCATGTATATACATCCATTTCAAACAAAACCAAGGAGTGTGTTTGGTATCTAATCATTATCAAGTGATAACAGAGGTCGTCAATAGTGATGTAATTTCATAGAGAGAGTTGAATTCTTATCATTGATAATTTATTCAACATATTTCAAGTAATATGCATAATCATTTCAGATATGATCCAATAAATAATTCCTTCCTCAAGTTGGGTATTTTTTTCTATACTTACTGTTTTTGGAAATAAAATTTAATATCCTTGTAAGTACATTATATTATTATGGTTTTAGCATATGATCCCCAACCAGAGAGTTTTAATCAACATATTGATGATATATTAAGGGATAAGTAAGATATATATGAATATATGATGCATATTTAAAAGGATAAATAGACATTAGCTTATGATGGTGTCATGATATATCACCATATGACCACTAATATAGTGTAGTGAATAAATGGGGTCCTCAAGGGTGTGCACAACCTACCAATCACAGGGTTAATGAAAGGTATATTTTATATATGTGTGAACTAATTTTTTGAATAGTCCCAAAAGGTCTATTAGAGAATGGAAAATGGACTATGTTTTACTCATCATTTCCAAAGTGACATTAATCAGATACTATATAATGCGTCAGGATTGTGTGTTCTAACCTTTGACTATATACCGATTTGATTTCAGGTAATAGATTTCTACGACCAGGTTATATGAAACGGTGGTCAGGTTCTAGTGTTCATGTTCGATAATAGGTACTATGATTATAGAAACATTCAGACATTTAGATATCCATGTATACATGTTATTACAGCTTGTGCATCCATAAACATATCATTGGAGCCTTATGTTGACCAAAATGTATCACATTAGCACTCTGGTTTACTGTTAATGTCCATCTTGGGTGCCTATTGGTTACTTTCATTCTATCACATAGTCTGTTGATTAGCCAACTATCGTCCCATATATTTCCATTTTTTGTAATTTGTTTTTTTTTCATTTATGATTTTATAAATTTCTACCATTTTTTAAATTATTTTATTGATATTACAAGGTTGTTCTCTTTGGGAAGAGAAAAGTCTACTCAAATAAGAAATGAGACTGATTGGCCTCGAAAATGAAGAGGGGGACTGCGATGAAGAATTTTTCATGAAGAAGGGAATACTTATAAGAGATATCCCCAAGTGGTAGGAGAAATCTCCACTTCCCATCATCCATGATCGATTCTGTGTATTTTATCATGAATGTGTATTTTTTTCATATGCTAACATTTCATTAATGAATCCATTTTATTATAATTTTCTATATTATTAATCTATTTCCATACTAGTTTGTTTCATTATAGGATTCTATTAGAAATTTTTTTGATACTATAACTGCAAATAAAATTTAAAAAAAATGAAAATGAATATATCATGCAGACACATGTTCTATACAGGTTTTTTATGAAGGATGATTTATATAAATTTATATAGAATAAATTAAACTTCAATAAAGATCAGTAAAACAATAAATTCATAGACTAAACCAATAGCATTAGCATCATATATTTTTTACCTCTTTTTTCATCATAATGATGAATTATACATGATAATTTTCTACCTAATTTTTGTTGTTGTAGTTATTTAAAAAGTGTTTAAAAATTTTATAGAATTCACACTAAAAAAGTAATGATGATATCATTTGTGATGATGGAAGATCCATTATTTCTCACATTTCAAGATAGGGATGTTTCATGGCTTATTTTAAGGGGATGTCTAGTGCCTCGTTTTAGTGTATGAATATCTAATCATTTTGATCATATTGTACCACCTTCCACTATCATCCCCCATATGCATCGTGTTGTGTTCTACGACATAGCGATGTGTGACTTCACCTCTTTCAACCATCAACTTATTAATACACTCATAGAGAGATGGAGTCCAAATTCATATACATTCCATTTTACATAGGGGGTGACTATTACATTTTAGGATGTGTCCATTATGTTGGTCGTCCCCATCGATAGTGCAGTTGTGACAAGCTGAGTCAGAGAAAATTAGTTTGAGTTGGTTTATAGATTAATGGGAATTGAGGTCCACAGTGATGGTAGGTTCATCTTCTATAGTAGATTACACATTCCAGTGATACAAAAAAACATCGCACATCTAACAGAGGATGCCGATGAGATCATTGTACTGTTATTTTCATGAGCATTCATTTTAAGGCTGACCAGAGGCACAATTTTTATTATTCATTCCATCACATTTTCCTATCTGATTTCTTTACCTTTACTAGAGTAATTGGACCTGGCATGCCATTATATCTGGGGTTCGTCATGTCCCGCATATACATACATGGTGTTATGTAGAAAATGTCATATCAATAAGATGTAGATCACAAAAATGGGTTATTATTAAATAGATGTGGATATGGGAGAACATCCATTGCTTAGATTCATATGCTCATGTTCCATTACCTGCTGATATTGTAGCAGAGTCTTCATCTAGAAGATGGTATGTTATTCCTTCCTTAAAATGTCAAAATCAATTGTATAACATTCTATTATGAAATATGACTATAACAATGTTATCTATAGGAGGATTCAGGCACATCGACATTCACATATAGCTAGACACGGTGTCCAAATGACATAAGTGGTTAATTTTTTATAGATAAATATAAATTTTGTATTGTACATGTCTTTATTAATTTATTGATTATTCATTTTTTTAAATACATGGATGTCATATACTGATGATTTCATCCAAGGTATTCCATAGTATTGTGCGACAATGCATGCTACAAGTTCCTGCATGGTGCCTTTGATTCATTATCTTATTGTTGAGTGGGATCAGATTAGAAGAGTTAAGAGATATTTTGGATTCCTTCAGCCCATTTTTTCATCACCCAATCAGTTACATTCACTTTAATCCCTAAATATTTCAGTGAATATAGACTTTTATTGGAGGAGGTATCATGCAGGATATATTCATCTATGTGACCAATGACATGAGTCTTGATTATGAGTGATTGGGATAGTACGTATGCATTTATTCTATTAGTTGGATTATGTGTCATGGTACATAAGATCCCTAGTCATATTTCTTACATGACACAGATGAGGCTTTTCATGACTGGGTAATCATTATTCCTTCCACTGTTGAATGGATTTTTTATTAACATTACTTAATAATAGAATTTTTTTTCACAGGATACTCATATCACCCATCTCCTTCACATATCAGATCTAGTATAGGGTGTCGTATTTGACTAGGAATATTTTCATAATGTTGTTATAGAGTTGGTTCCTCTCATAGGCGATATTTATCATGGTATTTTTGTTGATACGCTACGTGATTCTGAGGCTGTTGAGCCTAATTTGGATGTGTCAGGGGTGACGACACTGATATGGATGCTAATGATGTATAAGGGGAGGGTGTTCAACATGACCAACTAGATGATATTCCAGATTCTTAGTCATATCCAGAAGCGCATATATATGTTGATTGGTCTAAGATGGATAATTTATTAGACTCTGATATGTATACATTCGCATCACACCAACCATTTTGTTCATATGTTAGAAAGTGTTTTAGTCAACATCCATTAACCTTAGAGGTAGGATAGGGTAAAGGCAGTGAGATTGTACATCCACCACCTTTAACACATGATGGTGTGGAGGCAGGTGTTTATGATGATATACACAAGTAAAATATTCCAAAGTAGATACATAGACAAACACGACATGGACACATCATATATATGCATGGTTGTGTAATAGAGGAGAATCCAGACCACATATATAGATTTGATTGATGGTACATGTTTTATATTTTTGAAATCATTATTTATAAATAATTTTAAAACATGCTAATATATTAAATAATGTTCCATAAATCATTTAATTGATAAAATTAGAAATTTATACAAATAATTTTCAACAAATATGAAACATTAATAATTTTACTTGTACATTTAATACTAATAATTAATGTTTTTATTCATATTAATATTTAAAATTATTATCCATATATGGATAATAAATAGTATTCTAAAATTTGTTATTAAATAGTAATAATATTAATTATTTTGAATTCAATAAATATTAATACTATTTAATAATTAATTTAATATTATTATTTATTATATATAATATGGATTATAATAGTACGTACTAATATAACAAATTATCATCTTAAATTAATTATTAAATAGTAATAATATCATTTAATAAGACTAAATATCAATTAAATATTCATAGATATTCATAAATATCAATAAATATTACTAGATATAACTAAATGTTAATAAATATTCATATATATTAATATTTACTTATATTTAATATTATTAAATAATATTAATTTAATAGGTATCTATTATTCAGGAATATTTATTACTAATTATTACAATTTATTAATATTTGATAAATATTTATTTATATTAAATAATATTTAATAAATATTCATATTGTTAATAAAATAAGATTTCACCCTCAACCTATTAAAAAATTATTAAAAATTAAAAATATTTATTTAATATTTATTATTATTTAATTAATATTTATAATATCTACATAACTTTATTTAATTTTTAATTAATATTTATAAATATTTATAAATGATAAAGAATAGTTTACTGATATTTATTATTATTATTTTTAGTTTTTTTTATATTTATCAATATTTAAAAAATGTTGATTATTTTTTAATTAATATTTATTTATATATAATTAATATTTATTAATATTTCATTAAATTTTATTATTCTTTATTTGATGAAAATTAAAACCAAAGCATCTTCCCCTTCCGGTTGTTATACTCCATACATCTGCTCAATTCCAGATGCATGCTATTTAATATTTCAAACTTTATTTTTGTTTCTATTGATAATGTTATTCCCATGTAATATTTTTGGTGTCTTTTCACATTTTTTGGGAATACTCTATGAATAGGATTCAAGTGTAGTCCATTAAAATATGTGATAAGAACAAGCTTGAAAATAGTTTTTTTGAAGTTGTTTTCCCTTCTAATTTGTCATGTCTTCTACATCCATCAAATTGGTATCATATCCAACAAACAAGGCATCTTCCAATTTATGAGCATTCCATTAAAAATGGCCACCACAATCCATCCACAAGTTCGTAATTTGTTCATGAAAAACTATGAAATGCGGTGCATCTAAATGAATGTGTTGTTTCGATCCCAACAAATATGGGAAATCAACACTAACGAGTATATAGTAACCACTATGAAGGAAGAAGCCACCTTCACAAATAAAGAAAATATTTCTCTCAAAAATCAAAGGAAGAAAGACAATAGGGAATTGTTCATCCTCTATCAAGGGTTGAATGAATTAAACTTTGATAATATTGATGAAGCAACATCAAAAAATCAATCTTGGGATACCCTTGGCACCACTTTCAAGGGTGTTGATTGAGTGAAGCAGGTTCATCTTCAAGCACTAAGTGTAGAGTTCGAAGCGGTGCATATGAAGGAAGGTGAGAGTATCTCTATCAACTTCTCACATTTAATTGTTATTATTAACAATATAAAAATAAATGGTGAAAATTTTAATAAATTTGTATCATTGAAAAGGAATTGTGATATCTCACAACCTTGTTTGAGCCTGTGTTGGGGGAAATCAAAGTATCAAAGGACTTGGAAAAACTATCCATTGATGAATTGATGCGATTGTTCCAATTGTAGGAGCAACGAATGAAAAAAATGATGGTTCAATGCTTCAACCTGACTTAAAGTCTTGGTTGACTCTAAGAAAATGGCCATACACAATGAGGTGGTCATGGAACTACTAATTGTGGAATAGGTAGGGGGTGTGGATATCATCAAATCCATCAACAAAAACAAAAAAAATACAATTTTCATTGTAAGAGGAAATGGTGGAGGTTGATTCACACATGGTCATGGAAACACAATGAATGCTAAATTCCAAAATTGTAAGAAATTCATCCATTATGACTCTGAGTGTTAGATAATAATGGATCAAGATGAATGATCCCACTATAATGAAGCATCTCACCATGAACAAGAGGTCACCACACTTCTTGCATAAGGAAAGGCATGTGAACGGTCAAGATGTGTGGTATCTGTTGGGGTTGAGCCCGCATGTGGTATCTTTTAAATTTGAAGATATGTTTTTTTTCTGAAATTAAAATTGGAGCCTTCCATATTTTATCTTATAACATGAGACACAGGTGATATCTCATGATATCTTTTTTGAGATATTTTTCAGATATCTATTGCATACAAGATATGTGGCACATGGGATCCTATAAAAGGGGAGGCATAAACTCAATGAATGAGAAGATTTTGTAGTGCACAACAACCCAAGGAGAGTATATACATGGGTGATGGTTTCTGGACGTGGGCACCAGTGAGATGTGGTAAATCAGTTTGTGCAATGAGGTTCTGTAATGACAGTATGAGTTTGATTTTGATATTTGAAGGGTGGAGTATTGTCAAGGATTGTTATTAGTAAGGTGATGGTGGCAATTTTAAGGTGTGTGTTTTCACACATGTTTTTATGTTGTATTTTCAATTCAAGTCTCAGGTTTTATATACATTTTTTCACTCCCTAATTCATATTGAATTTTGTCAAAGTATCCCCATGTTTTTTTAATCCTCCTCGTTGAAGGGGGTTTTCACATTAAAAATATATGTCCCCATTTGTTATACTTATATTTGGTTTTTCACTTCACATACATTGGCTATTTTCACAATTATTATTTTCATAACTATGTTTTATTCTGGGGTCGATCCACTTCCAACCCAACATCTGGTATTATAGGAGGTTATCAATGTTTTCTTGCTGATTAAATATGGGGGATTCTTGCTATGGGATTTCTATTCACATTGAACTGTTTAATGTAAAAAATTATTTTACACTTTGGTAGTAAAGAGTTGAAAATATTCATGTTTGTGAGAAAACAATGAATGCATTGAAGAAAAAATTTAATAAGCCGAAGATGATGAGCGATGGTTATTGGCAGGATATGTGAGAGTTTACAAAAATCATGATTTAGATATATTTGGGTGATAATACACTGTGGGAAGTGATTAATCTGATAGATCCGAAGAATATCTGGGTGAATATTAAAAGCATGTTAAAATTAAAATCCCTAAAAAATCATTTATATATGAAAAATGGTTGTATCATTTGAAACTTTCATAGAATGGAGATTTATGAAATCATATGGATGATTTCACCAAACTTCTGATGGAACTGTCTTCAGTGGCGGTCAAGATAAATGATAAGGGTAATGTGGTACCTATTGTGATAGAATATGTAGACAAAGATTTTCTTCTTTTGGATTCATTAAATGTTTATATGATAATCTAGTCATCACATTGCAGTTTGTAAAAGATGCCTTGAAGTTGGATGATTTGATTTCATCATTGTTGATGAATGAGACTCGATGAAAGACCAATGCTGGCGAATCTTCAGGTAATTATGGTAATTTGGTTGTGATAGATAGGCATTGTAATCGAAGAAGTCGGTCTATGACATGAAGAGAGGTCATGTACTTTTTTTGCAATAAGAAGGGCCATGTGTACAGATACTGCTATGAATTGAAAAATATTAAGGAGGAAAATAATGTTCATGACACCGATTCTATGTATATAGTTGTATATATTGTTCAATGTGAGGGTGGTTTAATTTGAGTTGGCGTTTATTTTCACATGTTAGATCTGTACACCAAATGGGTAGTTGATTCAATAGAATCGTTCCATATTACACCTAATAGGGATTTATTTTCTTCATACGAAGTAGGAAAATTTGGTATTTTGAATATGGGAAATGTAGATTTCTATAATGTCATTTGTGTTGGTGATATTTGTATCACTATGAATATAGGTTGTATACTGACATTGAGGGATGTGTGGCATGTTCTAGGTATACTCCATCATTTTTTATCTGTTTGTACTCTTGATGATGATGGATTCAAGAGTTATCTTGGTTGTTGAAGATAGACCTCTTCTAAAGGATCAATGGTTTATAGGTGAGGAAAAATGGATGAATATATTTATAGGATAGATGTAAAGTCTTGTGGTGATGTGATGAATGCAGTTGAGAAGAATAATTCATCAAATTTGTGGCACAGATGATCATCACACCTGACACGAACACCATTGAATATGATGAAGAAGGTTTGGAAGCGAAAGCATGTTAGGTCAGGTGTTTTAGGTATTACACCTAATTCTTTTTCTTTAGAGAGAGCCACTAGTGAATAAATAATGAATATACAAGATCAGGGTGATGTGATGAAAGTTTCAGTCTACTCATAGGATGTTGAGAAAATTGAGCAGTTAATTCCCGCAGGTGCTTCAAATTATGTGGCGATCACAAGTATGGACGAGCCAGATATTGTTGATTCTGGTACAAATGGTGCAGACATAGGCATGATGAAGACATCAGCATTTGGATTTATTTTTTAAGGGGGGCTTTTAGGTATATGTGAAAGATGTAAAATAGGGATGTCATATTTTTTGCATAGGATGGCGGTTGGTGTAGTATCAACTGGTTTGATTTCCAACTAAGTTTGTATGATGTGATCTCTTTCATTGATGGGATGAAGGGGGAAATTTTTTGGGGTTCATCCTGTATGTGGTATCTTTTAGATTCGAAGATATATATTTTTTGAAATTAAAATTAGAGCCTTCTGTTTTGTATCTTCATTCATGAGATACAAGTGATATCTTATGATTACTTTTTTGAGATATTTTCAGATATATATTTCAAATAAGATTTGTGGCACATTAGAGCCTATAAAAGTGGAGGCAGTGACTCAAGGAAGGAGATGATTTTATGGTGTGCAGTAACCCAAGAAGAGAAGATACTTGGGTGATGGTATCTAGGAATGGGCAGTAGTGAGTAGCGGTAAATCAACTTATGAAATGAGGTGCTTCAAAGATGTCATGAGTTCTATTTTGATCTCTGAAGGGTGACGTCTTGTCACAATCTATTATCATAGAGGTGACAGAGGCATTTCAAGGTGTGTTTTATCATACAAGTTTTTCTGTTGTACTTTCAATTCGAGTCTCATGTTTTACTTGGATTTTTGTAATATCTAATCCATAGTGAATTTTCACGGAGTTGCCCCATAGTTTTTTAATCCTCCACATCGGAGGGGTTTTCCACATAAAACAATTGTGTCCCCATTTTTTATTCTGCTAAATGGTTTTTCTCTTAGCTTACGTAGGTGATTCTCACAATTATTATTGTCACAATTTAGTTTTATTCTGGGTCTGGTCCACTTCTAAGCTAATAGTATCTAGACACAGGTACAAGAAATCATATGAGTGGTAATAAAGAAATGGTTGAGGAACTCATAGAAGGAGTTCGTGTTGATGTGAAATTCGGAAACTCATCAAAGGTACGTGTGATTAGAAAAGAAAAAATTAAAATCAATCAGAAGAATGGTGATCTAAATTATATCTCTAATGTGTATTACATACAAACATGAAAATTAATATCCTTTATATCAGTAAGCTCCTTGAGATGGGGTATTCCATACACATGGAGAACTCTTCTCTCTCTATAAGAGATGCTCATAGGAGACTTGTTGATAAATCAAAATGAAAATTAATCGCATGTTTATGCTCTATATTAACACAAAGGCTGAGAAATGTCCCTTTGGACTCATGAATAATGACTCATGGAGATGTCATCTTCAATTTGGGAAGCTCTATTTCAGCAGACTTAAAATCATATCCTCATTAAGCAAGGTGCATGTCTTGCTAACAAATGAACTTGCAAATCATTTGTGTGAGCTGTGTACACTCAGTAAGTAACAAAGGAATTCCTTCAAAATTGGAGTGTCCAAAAGATCAAAGGAACCACTTCAGTTGGTTTACACTAATATTTTCAGACCACTTTAAACACCCTTAATTGGAGGTAATAAATACTTTATTACTCTCATTAATGATTTTAGAAGAAAACATTGGGTGTATTGAATCAAAGAAAAATATTTCAATTTTACTATCATTTATGTTTTTAAAGCCCATGTTGATGTAGAAAGTGGTAACAAAATCAATGTACTTAGGTCTGAAAGAGGTGGGTATACACCTCAAATGAATTTTAATATTTTTTCAGGGAATAAGGCATCAAGAAGAAATACACTACAATATACATTCTAAAAAATAATGGAATTACTGAAAAAAAAGAACCAAAACATCCTTGACATGATGTGGACCTTACTGAAGGATAAAGTCCTACCAAAGAGCTTCTGGGCAGAGGCAGTGGCATTTACTATATACCTCCACAATTTTTGTCCAACCAATATAATCTTAAATTTGACACGACAAGAGACATGGAGTAGCTAAAAACTGAGTGTGGTGCACCTAAGAATATTTGGGTGTGTCACCTACACTCATGTTCCAACATAAAAAAATAAAAAATCTTTATGATCATGGTTAAAAGTGCATATTCATCGACTATAATGAAGAATATAAAGACTACAAGATCTACAATTCACAAACCAATAATGTAGTGGTCAGTAGAGATGTGATCATTAGTGAGGAAGAAGCATGTAAATGGAATTACAAATAATTGAACAACAATATTTTAGTAAAAAAATATAAGAACCTGAAGAAAGGAATGATAATCAAGAGAAAACACCCACAACACCTTCTTTGGCGGAATCTTTAGTATACAGAAGTAATAGTGTACATTACATTATTCCATAAATCACTCCATCAAGTCAAAATTCAGTCAGCTCATCCTTTCCCATTGTGGTGTCCTGACCTGGCTCACCACTATGATGGTAGCTGGACCGTTCACCACATGACCTCAAGTGTGCTGCCTTGTACGCTAGAGGCTCCCGACTAGCAGCGATGGTGTAAGGATAGTCAGTGGGGAGACTATAACCTCATATTAGAGTTTTGAAATAGTATAATAGTGTAAATAACAATCAACAGTGAAATCATTAAATAGAAATAAAAATGTAGTGGAAGAAAGATTCCATATAAATGAACAAAAGTGGAAAATGCAAGTTTATACAATATATGAAAACATGAAATGATATTGATACATAATGGAAAGTAGTAAACAGTACAACATGCATTTAAATATAATAAAAAAATAATGTAAAGTCAACAAAGACCCAGTGGAAATATTCTTGAGCATCTTAAGCTCCAGCTCGTTCCTTTGCTCTTAACTCCGGGGTACAAGAAAATAGAAACAAGAAAGGTCCAAGGCCTTGTGAACAAGAAAGTCTACATGGGTCCCCTAGTGAAATGGCAGCCCGAGTAGGGTGTGAGATATAAATCTCAGTAGGCTGGCACCACTGGTGTCTAGCCCAATCCCAAAATAGTAATATAAATTAAACAGTGTGCGGGCATGCATAATTAAAGTAAACAGTGAAATGTAACTAAATACTCAAGTACCTGCTTCATCCCTCATCTGGTTTCTAAACATGTAACTAGTTCATTAATTAATAAATTACCATTTTATGTAATTATGTCTATTGAGGCATAGCCAGCATTAACATCACCTCATGATGGTATAAATAGTGAAGGTTCTAAGATGTAACAAGAAAACCTGAAAATGATATCCGGTGAGGGAGTTCCAGGGTAATAACCAAGGTAACATAGATCTCATGAAATGTTATCTTAGTATTATCTGAGTCTAGCTAAGGGTTAATATTGTAATCCAAGGCATTCCACAATAATGTGCCTACCGAGTCCATATTGATTGAGCAAGGTAAAATGGGGCTAAGCAATGACAGGGCCCTATGGGATTTCACCATGGAAGATATTTGTTAATTCTAGAACCAAGGAGTGCATCCATGGCATCTCGTAATAATATAAGAATAGACAAGGAACAGATTCTAGGTGGGTATCAACCTATGAAAATTGAATACTTGAATCAAGATGGGGTTTATGAGTACCCAAGGTATTATTCTCTCATAATCCAAGGTGAGCCAAGGTCAACTCATTCTCTTTGATATGAAAATAATGTAATAATTTATTTGGTCCAAGTCTTTCCTTCCATTAGTGTGGATAGGTCAAGTGGATATGGAACCATTTATTTATTTGTCCAATACTTGTCTTCCATTATTGTGGATAGGCCAAGTAGCATTGCAACTATTTATTTATTGGTCCAATCCTTCTCTTCCATTAGTGTGGATCAGACAAGTATCTTTGAAACCATTTAGTAAAAATACATTAAGCAATTTTCAAAAGTCAATATCCCCACCACTGCCTTCTCTTAATATGGTAAGGGTTTCCACAGACGTGGAACCAGTTATTCTCTCATGATCCTAGGTCTGTCTATGGAATTACTACTTGGGAATCCATGTATCTCCCATGTTATATGTAAGAAAACCCATTGAGTCCATCCATGGAATTACTACATGGGAACCCACGCCTCACCCAAGATGTTATTATCATTCAAAATCCTTGAAAACAATTTGGTAATTTTATTGAGTCAATCATTAAGAATTAACCATTCATTTAACTCAACTCATTCTATTTACCAAAACATATCAATTGCATTTAAAAATTTCCTAGTATCCATGAAAAAATGGAAATTACTTACATGGGTAATTCTAATCTAAAAACTATACCAAACACTTATATGGTTCCTTGTTCCATTGATAATTTTAAAAAGGGAAACTTAGTGTTTCTAATTTTTTTAGGTCTTAGTCTTAAACATCCCTCATTTCAATATAACATCAAGTCATAAGAATTATAAACACAACAAGTCAAGAAACAAAGGTCTAACTACTACTTTTTAGCTTGAAGACAGCGTACCTCCATTACAGGGGTTTAATTATAAAATCATGGTATTACTTATCACATAAATCATTTATCTACTTTATCATTTTAAATATGAAACATCCTGATTTTTATTTAAGAGCATTCAATATAGATACTTCACTACATGAACTTAAATTCTAACTAAAGTGCAGTAAGAAATTTATTAAAGTATTTATAAAATTGAGGACTTAGAAAGGGACCCTACCTCAAGGTGGACCCAAGCCATCCACATCGGCTCTTGGATCTTTCTAACTAAAAGAATTTGCTCCCCCATTGAGTATATTCACTTCCACACAAGTGCAAGGACACCTAGCCTTTATGAACACACCTGCATGGCCATGGGCATGAGAAAGAGGATCCTTACACATATGATTGTATGAATATACCAGTCGCCACTCTCCTACGCATACATTTATATATACATACATGGTTACACATAGCCTCTTACGTGTGTAATCACTGCCTTGGATGAATTTCACATAATGGGGGAACCCACATATACATATATTTACTTACCTATGCATATGCAGACAAGTCTCCCTTGACATAGCGACTTGAAACCCACAATAAGGGACCAACACACTACACATTTTCCACTAAAAACCTTAAGATAATTAAAGAATACAATTTAAATGATGCGGGACCAAGTAGGAAAGGAAAACCCTCACCTTGGGTGTCGAAGATGAACCAAAATGAGATGAAACCACACAGCGAAGCTCACCGCACTAAAAGAAACATGTTGGGGACTCATAAATACCAAACGCCCCAAAAATTAACTATGAAACAAGGAAAAAACATACCCCAAAGAAATGTCGGTAGACTGAAACCACCTGAACTACCTTTCCTTCAGCGGCAGTTGATGGAACACATAAGAACAATTCCCAGGTGAACATTTTATCGACCTAAAACCCAAGGAAAATTGGAAAAATGAGTTAACAATTGTTTTAGGGTTCAGACACACCACACTGAGTGCCGATTAGGTTGAAGTGAAGACTAACGAAGGGAGTATAAGAGTGAAGATTTCTCACCTTAACGGATCATGTGGGGATTCATTGGAAATATGGCCAGATCGAATGTAGAAGAGGAGGAACAGGATGGTTCATACGCATGGCTCAAAGGGGATCCCCTTAGTGCATTTTCAGTTGAGAGATGAGGGAGATGGGGGTTATATTTAGGTTTTTATTTTTAATTTTATTTTATTTTAATTTAATTTATTTATTTATAAACACACGACATCATGGTTTGACCCACACATTTTTCCAAACCATGTGCAAACTGTGTGGAGTATACTACCTCCTAGACTTGCCCCACATGGGTTAGGTTCATGGTTTAGGAAACCATGTGTAGCCTGTGTGCTAATCCACTTTCCCCCTTTAAAACAGGGTCTCACGGTTTACTACAGTGGGACACATGTCTAATCAGCTCATGAGAAAACTATGTGCCCTATTATGTCTTTTAAAACTTGAAGTGATCCAGGTACAAAACTATTGAAACTTCTCGATCCACTCAAAATACTTCTCAGGCCTTCACCCAATTCCAAAAAAACACGTATAAGTGTTCCAACACTTGGAATTATGTTCTGAATGTTGTTATTAAAAATGGATGGTTCAGTAAATGAAAAAAGTTCAAAACCATTGCATTTTAATCCAGTTCAAAAACATGGGATTCTAAAATATACCCACCTTAAAAACGTCCCATCATTGAGAAGCCTTCGAGAAGAACGTAAACATCACCCATCCGACAAGGGTCGTGATGTTTCGTTTAAACAGTTGCATTGCATTTTCAATGCCTGATGCACCTTTATGAATTTCTTAATAATTCCACACTTGAGCCTTTATAACACAATCAAATGCTTAAATTTAAACATAAACACAGAAATGGATCTTATTTTTTTATCATTTAGGTAGATACATGATCAAGTAAAAGTCTTGATAAACACTCTACAGATGGTGCTTCCCACCATAGGTCTTAACATAAGGAAGAGGGAAATTCCAAACCAAGACATATCCACTGTTGGAAAAGTCTTACAAATAATGAATTTTAGTGTTCTTATGACACTCCTGGCATGGTTTTCATTAAAAATTAATGGATAAATTTTGATCTTCCTCACAGAATTTGGTTACGCATGCTTTCTCAGAAGACACTACCGACCTTGAGACCACACATGCCTTCACCTAGAAATGTGCTTTAAAAAGGTTTCATCACCAACTGTAAAAATAAAAATGAAAAGATAGATAATGAGTCGATCCATTTGGCCAACTTTCCTTGAAGAAGTACTGCTTAGGTGATCGACAAAAAAAGGGATCTACTGGATTTTGTGAGTCCGACCAAGGATTTCCTATCTGGGAAATCAGGAATCACTCAGGAATTAACAAGCCTCGATAAGAACCACATTTCAACATGAAAAAATAACAAATATCACCCAAAAAGTTCATCAGCTTTTAAAGATTTAGCATGACATAAGACTGACACTCTCTTAGTACATAAAGGATGACATCAAGATAGGGAGCATGCTCGTCTCTTAAGAATAGTACGCTAAGAGGATTTAAGTCGGGGTTTCAAATCAAACACACCAAAAACATTGAGGTAAAATAGTTGAACCAGGTCAAATTCATGTTTTCAATCGAACATTCACACAATTTAATACTTGCAAGCATATATGGCATTAAAGAAATAAAAAAACATTTACCAATGGTTCTCTTAGTTTGTGCTCCTTATACATGGAATGTCACATTTATCAGATCCAAAATGACACTACCCACCTTAGGAGTGTCCTAGATGAAAGTAAATAATACTAGCCACTCATAAGAGATCTAGATTACAACAATGAGACCGATATGTCAAAACACCTCAGTCTATAGAAAACCATCTTATGTATTGGGACGAAACTAATTCTTTAACGCTCAAGTCACACTACATTGAGATGACCCGAGACCGTACATAATAGTACTAGAAGATTTATTTTTGGATTCACATGGCCTCGTACAACCATTTCCTAGACGACGCCTTACCCAATCGTCCATTACTAAGAAAGGGAAATGATCAAACGACTAGCAAGCAGCCAACCATGCCTGAGGAATGTCTAACCAGTTGAAAAGGAGCATTAATCTATGTTCAAAACTCATATTAAGTTCAAGGAAGACATGAACACCTATCCAAAAAAAATTTCATTGGAAACATAAAGTCATACATGGGACAACAACACCCAAATGGAAAAAAAGGTGAGAAAAGCCGCAACACTAGAAAGGCATTTAAGTTATTGAGGGTGCTACGTACCATGGGTCATCCCCTTACAAAGAAAAAGTATCGACCCTAACTAGAGGTTACGCTAACAAAAACAACTAGGATTAAAATGAGATAATTCAAGTCATTTATAAAATAAATAATGCCTACAGAAAATACTAACGCTTTCATTATAAGGAAACTCAAGTAGAAGTGCAAACTACCCATACATGAGGGTTTTAAATATTGGACACTACTACAGGTTCCATTTCCAAGCCTCTTATATTTAATCACATTTAATCTTTAAGAATCAAGGATTTAACTAAAACATCAAAGTTCCATTTTCAAAACAAATCACAACATACTTGATTTTTAACCAGGGCCCTGAGGATAAAACATGCATGTTTTAAAAACTCCCTTTTAGAAAATTTCAGAGTAGTTCAAATCCTATCAATTTTAAGAGACATACCAAAATAAATTCCATTTAATAAGATAAGGTGATTTAAGAGGGTCCCATAAGCCAATATGGGTTCATTATCAGGCGACCTAATAGAATTTTCTTAAATTATTAAGAGTCAAAATTCCTATACCAGGTTATCTCATAAGGAACAATCCCCAACTAACCTACTTGGGTCCAGTTACAATTTTAAAAGATCCAAATTTTATTTCAGATCAAATTTAAACATATATAACATTTATTACAATTTCACCAGGCCTCATGCCATCACATTTAATATGGGTTATCATTTAAAAATTCATGAAGCGCCTATACACTCCATGGATTGAAAATTAGCTCCCATTAATCGATACCAATGTCAATTTAGAATTTAACATGATCAAACATAATGTTCCAAATTATATGGGTGGAAATATACCAACTTTCAAATCACCCATAAACTTTATAGTTTGGCATTTGGATCCCTTTAGTAAAAATCAAATTACTTTAGCAAATGAATTTAGCTGCATTTTTACAATGGTTCAATTACATGGGTTACCTTTCCCCAGCTATAAGGCGCCCATACACCTTAAAACAGAAAATTGGATTTCATTATAATTGAAACGAATTATTTATCCCATACACCATTTACATATATCATTGTAAGATATCATGTCTCTACAAGCAGCTAACACAGATCAACCAGATGAAATCACAGAAGCCTGAAAATTTAATCATCGGAGCATGCTATAATGAGTAGTAAGTATAAAAGGCATGGTAATGTATTACATAACAAGGTATAAATCTAAGAATGTCATAAAAATAAGGCGCAAAATCATACTTAGTAGGCAACCTACTAAAGAAACTACATGGCTGAAGGTTCCACGTGCAATGGAAGCGTGGTTGGGATGACACCCAATTTTGATTTTCTACCATGATCAATGATTATTCTAGGATCAATACGATGATGAACGCCAGTCTCCATGGAATATAATCAATTATTCAGAAAAATAATAAAGATGACTAAAACCTCTAGAGAGGATATTTGAAATCATGTTTATACTTAATTTAATTAATTTCATAAAGAAAAATATTACTTGGATCTTAGTATTTTTTTTGTTGATGATATTGATCGTCCAGAATGACCCTTTCAGATTATCTCATTGCGCTAGTAAGGATCCAAACAAGAATCTTTTTAGTGGTGATCCACACATGCTTCGATGGCCTCCGATCGACACAGGTCGTTCTCTGGGTACATGAATGGCGAATTGAGTGTCTTGTATCAGTCTTTCTTGATCGCATGTTCTTCGGCCTTGATAAACGTCTCTCGTTCTTGAGAGGGGATAGAAGAGGGTTCAAGAGAGAAATTTTTTGGCTCAACAATTATCAATTCACCGGGTGTGTGGTGTGGTGTATGTCACAATAGGTATACTTTTCTGATTATAAACATGGAATTTCAGTTACAATATTTAATTAAATAATAACAATTAAATACATTCATGAACATAGAGAAAACCCATGCATTTAATAATAATACCACATCATTATTTATGGTGCACCAACTTGTCAAAAATTGAATTATAAATAAAATTTCACGTCACAAAAAAATATCACCATTATTTTAATTTGTGCCAATTAGTTAAATAATTATTTACCATCATATAAATAATTTTTTTACTAATGGACTGACCTTGGTCCGCTCAAACTCCACATCAATTTATTGAACACACAAATAAATAAATATATAATTTATTATCATAAATAAATATTTTATTTACAAATAATTAAATAAATATTTATTAAATATTCTATAAAATAAATAAATATATTTTATTTAATTTTTGTGATCAATTTAACTTGAATACAATTATTCCATGTTCTTGATAATAATATTTATTTCATTAATTAAATTAAAATATAATATAACTAAGACCACCAAAAACACTTAGTGTGTGACCCTCTATGATTCTTTCTCGTTAGCATTAGGCGGGCTTGCCTAAAGTTCAAGAGTACTATCTAGTAGTGGGTCAATGTACTCAAGAGAAAGACCAAAATGTTTCAACAAATACATCCACATATCACCTCTCACTATGTAATATAATCCCTTTGTCACAATATCTCATCAAGAAGGTTTCATGACTGTGTCATCAACTTTTATACTTGATACGTCGTTATTTGACTACCTGAAATAAACTCGTCATTACACCATGTACATGAAATTTTGCGTGAAGGTTATTTTTCAATTAAAGGTTCAAGATATCAACTTTCATAAATGGAAGGGATAAATCCTTCCTCGACTTATCCATTAATAACATTCCACTCATGATTCTACCAACGTACCCTACTTCCCACCAACTGTCTGTGTGACGGTTTTCATCAGCAAATAAAAGTACATAAGTCGCAACACATATTATTGAAAATAATAAAGTCTAAGGATCATTTCACATACTCACATATTGAATTTTCCAATGACACCAAAACATGTGGAATTCCTACTAGCGGGTCTATTCTCATAATCACTTATCATGGAGATTACTAAGTGCGAACTTCATGATAGGAAGTCTCATCTGCTTTTGAGTACACACAAATGAAGGTCTTCATGCTATGTGTCCCATCATTGCATGTCATCCAATGGAAGAACTACATTTAAGAGTATTGTTATAGCATTTCACGGTTCTCATCATAGAAGGAAACTGTCATGACCTTATCAATGCAACACATAATATTGGACATTGTTACATCACAATCATGCATTAGAATGAATAATATGTAATAATACATTAAATATACATGTAATAAAATTATACCTAGATGGTTCTAGGATATCAAATCTTACAAACTCCCACTTGGACTAGAGCCAACTGCCTACGACTTTCTATCTGCTAGACCTCACATGATGATCATGTTTCTACTTAGTTGAGGATTTAGTCAAGGGGTCTGCCACATTGTCTTCATTGGAAATAATGCTCACTAAAACTTCTCCTCTTTGAGAAAAATAACTCAATAGATGATACTTATGAAGTATGTGCTTCATCCACTGATGTGACCTTGGATCTTTTACGAGATCCACCACTACAGTATTATCACAGTACAATGTGATGTGATATTTACTACTAGGTATCACATCTATCTCATGGATGAAGATATACATCCAAACTACTTCTATAGCTACCTCAGAAGCTGCAATATACTCAGAATCTAGTGTATAATCTACGACCACACTCTGCATTGAACTCTTCAAGCTCACTGCACCTCTATTCAATGTGATGATGTGTCCCATTTGTGAATTCATGTCATCTTGATCAGTCTAGAAACTGTAATCAGCATATACTGTGATGACTAGTTCCTCATCTCCTCTTTAAAATAGGAATATATCAATAGAACCACTCAGAAACTTTAGGATAGTCTTGACTACCATCAAATGGCAGTCACTTGGGTCACCATGATATCATCCTACTGTACTCAATGCGTATGCGACATCTAGCCTAGTACATAGCATGGAATACATGACTGACCCAATCGCTGATTCATATGGATTCCTTTATATTATCTTTATTTCCTCATATGTCTGAGGACACATTTTCATGGATTGATGAAAGCCATGTGACACTAGCAACAATCCCCTCTTGGATTGTTCCATACTGAATATCATTAGTATCTTATCAATGTATGTACTTTGAATTAGGCCCAGAAATCTCTGGGATCTATCATGATGTATATTGATCACAAGAATATATGCTTCCTTTCCCATTACATTCATGGAAAATCATTGATTCAACCATTAATTAATATAATGTAAGACTAGAATATCATTTCTAATAAGTAATATGTAATCAAAATATACTATTAATAAAACAACTGCACTCCCACTAAACCGTTTGTAGACACAAGTATCACATTAATTCTTGATATAAAAAATTCTTTTATGGATTTATCAAAATTAATGTTCCATGATCTGGATGCCTTCTTTAATCCATAAATGGATTTATGCAGCTTTCTTAACTTATTGGCATCATTTGGAGTCACAAACCCTTCAGGTTGTGTCATGTAGAAATCTTCTGGAAGGTTCCTGTTAAGGAATTTTGTTTTGACATCCATTTTAAAAATCTCATAGTCATGGTGGTCCATAATGGCAAGTAGAATTCTGATGGATTTTAGTATTGCAACTGGTGAGAAGGTTTCATCATCGAAAATTCCTTGACATTGTTTAAAACCTTTTGGAACCAGTCATGTCTTATAGGCACTGACTTGTCCTTTCATGTCCAGGATCTTCGTGAATACCCATTTGCAACAAACCGGCTTTACATCAACAGGAAGATCTACCAAAATCTAGACTTGGTTTAGGTACATGGAATCCATTTCAGAATTCATGTCTTCTTTCCACATAGAAACATAAATGCCACTTAATACTTCCTTGTAGGTTATAAGATCGTTATTATCAACTAATAATGAGTCACCATCCTCAATAACTAGAAAATTCTACCATTCGGGTTCTCTAACCTCTCTTGTACTCCAACATAGTACTTCTGTCTCTAGAAAAGATTCTTCTTCCAAGAGGCTTTGTGGAATCTTTTCATGTACCAACTCTTTTGTACCTTGAGTCTCGACTTCATCGAAGTCTATCTCACTCACACTATCTCTTTTAAAGATGTGCTCCCTCTCATGGAATATGACATGCCTTTCCACTATAATCTTTTTGGGTAAGTGGATGTATAGGTAATATCCCTTTGTTTCATTGTGGTATCCTATAAAGGTACAATTTATGCCTTGGGGTGTCAGTTTGTTAACTAAAGATGCCTTAACAGACACATCACTACCCTACACATGTAAATTCAATAACATGGATTTTATGCCACTTCAGAACTCATATGGAATACCATTTATAGATTTATTTGGTACTTTTTTGTATTTTTTCTAATGTTTGTAACGCATATCCCCAAAAACATAATGGAATACTCACATGACTCATCATTGATCTCACCATGTCTAACAGGGTGTGGTTCCTCCTTTATCTCACACCATTCCATTGGGGCGTGTTTGGAGGAGTGAGTCGGGATAGGATCCCAAACGTTCGTAAGTAATCAATGAAGTCTTGTTTAAGATATTCTCCACCTCGGTCTGAGCAGAGTTTCTTAATATTCATACCATTGTAGTTCTCAAATTCATTCTTGTATTCTTTTATCTTATCAAAAGAATTTGACATTTAACTAATTAAGTACATATATCCATATCTACTAAAATCTTCAATAAAAGGTATGAAGTATGAGTTCCCTCCCCTTGCTTCAACTGTAAATGGTCCACACACATTATTATGAACAAATTCAATAATTTCTTTGTCCCTTTCACCTTTCCCACCAAATGAGGCTTTGGTCAGTTTTCTTTTAAACATGCATGACCTACGCCAAGTGGTTTTAGTTTAAAATAATCGTAATCTCCAAATTTATGTATCTTTGTCAAGCATTTCTCGTTTACATGACCTAGTCGGTGATGCCAAATTTGGGTGTGGTATGAGTCATGTAAAGTATCTATTTCATCGATTTCCATTACTTGGTTTGTGTAATACAACTCATAAAGACCATTGTATAAATTTTCCCTACCAAAACAAATACTATATTTATAAAATAACCAACATTCATTTCCAAACATGATATAAAATCCATCTAGATCTTGTCTGGATACAAAAATTATGTTTTTGGTTATAAAAGGAACACAAAAAACCATTTAACACCAAGATCATCCCAGTTGGAAATGTGAGGTGGTAGTACCCAACAACTAAAGTAGTAAGTCTAACTCCATTGGCTGCTCGTAGATCTACCTCTGCTTGAAAAATCATACCAAATCTATTTGGTTCCTATATTTGAATACATATGCGAGCAGTGAAAGTTGTATATAATTCCCAATTTTTAGAAACATATAGATTGCTTTTGATAACAAACACCCCTGAATCTTCCCCTTGCTTCTTAGGTTGGGTGCAGTTCTTCTTCCAGTGTCCCTTCTTACCACATGTGAAAAAAATAACCTCTTGTTCCCTTTCCATCCCTTTGGTCATCCTTTTCATGGAAGTCGGTGAAGAATCGTTGGGCTTAAATCTATTCTCCTCACCTTTCCTCTTATTCACCATAAGGACAAAAGGATTTTCGCACTTCATATGTTTTTCCACTTGGTGTGTGTGGATAAGAAGATTAGATAGAGACTTCTCAATGTTGTTCATATTGAAATTGAAAATAATGTTAGAGAATCTCTGAGTGAGTGATGTGTGAATGAGATCGGTGCTGAGTTTTTCAGGGAGTTTAATAATTAGAACCTCCAGGTGCTCAGTATAGCCAATGAGCTTGAATACATGGGACCCAGTTGGGGAACCTTCTCCAAGATTACTCTGAAAGAGTGCCTTAAAGTTATCAAACCTTTCCTGTCTTTCTCTCTCTTGGTAAAGATGATGGAGGTGCTCGAGCATGCTATAAGAATCCATGTTTTCATGAGACTTCATGAGATCAATAGAAATTGATGATAAAATCAACATTTAATGTCTACCACGTTGTTCATATGTTTCTCATAGACCAAGAAATCCTCATCACTTGCCTCTTTGGCAGGCAGATCAGGTAATGTTGACTCCAACACGTAAGACTTTCGTTCATGGCATAGGATAACCCGAAGGCATCTAAATCATTATTAAAAGTTAATTCCATTTAGGATGTTGTCTTTATCTAGAATTGATCGTAGGGATAGTGTGGTTTATGAGTTTTTCATTTTTATTCTATAATTAAAAGAGCGGATCATTAATACTTTCTTGATTACATTTTATAAGAAATGATAAATTTTATTAAATATCCCACTATTTTATCTGTCCTAATAGCCCTCACCATTGAACTAAGAATGTCTAGTTACCATGACATTCTTGTGGAAAAGATCTACATTCCCCTTCACATAACCCCAACAAGGGTTGGTCAAGCTATTAAAATGTATTTAGGTAGGCAGTTCTTTTCTTACTATGGGCCTGCAGCTCCTTGATATGTTGGGTGGACTCCCCAATCTTGAAATCGTGAATTTGGATTTCCTCAACTCTTGCCTCCAATATTACACCAAGACTATCAAGGGATACTAATCTTGATGTAATATGATTAAGTTAACCCAAAACTTTTCATAAGGTCATCCTATATAAAAGTATGTGTCTCAATAAGGGTTGGCCAAACACAAATTTTTATTGAGTTTTACCCTTAATAAAGTAATAGAAGGCTTGTTCTGACATAAAATTTTTTTTGAGGGATTTTTATCTCTTATTCATGATTTTATTATTATCATTATGACATGATTTTTAATATTAATTTGAACTTTTTTAAGTGATTAACCATGTCTAGATAATATTTATGCATAATTTTGGTTTATTATAGTTCCATATTGCATGCTTGTTTAATTCATTAATTATGGTATTGTGACAACACATCCATAATGATAAACCATGAAACTGACAGAAATAAAATAATGTAAATGGAATGATCACAAGATTTTCTAATGGTTAGTTTATCTAGCAGGTGATAAACTAACCCTGACCTAGGGGAGAAAAACCTTGAATTTTTTGGGTTCATGTTTACAACATCCACTTATCCACCTCTGTATCTCCTGGGATTGGTTTTTTCTCGACTCTATCTTGAACCGCCTCTACCAGATTGGGAGCTCCATCCATTACATATGCCCTTTTTAACTCATATATAGGTGAGGTGTAAAAAGAGGTTTTATATAAAAGAAACCTTTGGCACGTTGGCCCTACATATTAATGAGGAGAAGGGTCACATGCCTACAATTTTAATTCAAATAAATAAATTAAAAGAAACCATCTACATAAAAAGGTCTTGGTATAACTCATGATCATCGATACATGAAAATATATTTACGCATAAATAAAACTATCAATCAATTATTTGATCTTTCTCGTTTATGATAAATAACGCTCGAATCAATTAATTATCATCATTAATTAATCAGTCATTTAATCTTAAACCCTTTTATGAATTTCATTGAGACTCTCATCCATCATAATTTTAAACAAATAAATTCATTTAAAATATTCTTTGTACATAACTTATACCTTGAAGAAAACCCAAGGAATTCCTATTCATAACTACCCAATGAGTAGAAATGAACATTAAACAGATGTTAAATTAAACACATATATATATAACACATATCACGTCTTGTGCCTTAGCTTTACACCCACACAATGGTACACGTCTCAAGGGTTTGTATAATATAATAATAAATTTTAATAAATCTGCGTACTTTGGATGAGTACACGATGTGTAGTTCCAACTACACAGCATGTACTATTTTTCACCATCAATCCAAAGTACATGCCTTGGGAAATGACATGTGAGTATACTTCAGAAATCTTTCGAGTACACGGCGTGTCCAGTGGGCCACATGCCATGTAGTTCCTCATTACATGGTCTCCATCTGGGAAAGCCGTGTATGGGGTACACGGTCCAACCATAATCCGAAGGGACTACACACTGTGTCCATTGGGCCAAATGGTATGTAATTTGGAAACTATGTCCCACCTATTCCTGGTCAACACAAGGAGTCATTTAAGACGTAGAAAGAATCTAACACATGACTTGGTTTGGCAGACCAGTATGATGCATTGAATCTTGAATACATGACATGTATTACTGAATACAAGCCATGAGTTCTACTGTTGTACATCCCGGATGATTTGGAACCTTGAAATGAGATCATCTATTTTATTTTAATCAAAATTAAAAGAAGATATTATTTCTATATGGTGAATGAGAAATAAAAGAGGAGGAATAGATCTTGAGATTCAAATCTGCAGAATGATTAACATTCATTGAATCAACTAAATTATTAAATGTGTAATTCATCAATGAAATATTTAAATAATTATAAACTATGATGTAACCGCTCTGTTACCACTTGAAGGTTCTAGGTGCAGTGGAAGCATGGTTTGGATGGCACACAATTTTGGTTTTTTACTATGATCAATGATTATTTCAGGATCAATATGACAATGAATTCTAGTCTCCACAAAATATAATAAAAGAATTAGATAAAGAAGAAAGATGCCTAAAACCGTTAGAGATGATCTTGCACGTCATGTTTATAATTAATTTAATTAATATCATAAAGAAAAATAATACTTAGATATTTGGTATTTTTCTTCGTTGATGATGTTTATCATCTATAATTACCCTTCTGTATTATCTCGTTGCACTTGTAAGGATCCAAAATAGAATCCATCTAGAGGTGATCCACATGTGCTCTGATGGCCTCCGATCGACACCACTCATTCTCTAGAAGCTAGCGCAGCGAATCGAGTGTCTCGTGTTGGTCATTCTTGATCACCTGTTCTTCATCCTTGAAGAACGTCTCTTGTTGTAAAGAGGGGAGAGAAGAGGGTTTGAGAGAGAAATTGTCTAGCTCCGCAATTCTCAATTCACCAGGCATGTGGTGTGGTGTGTGGCACAATATGGGTACATTCCTATATATATACATAGAATTTCAGTTACAATATTTAATTGCATAGAAACAATTTAATACATTCATGAACATAGAGAAAACTCATGTATTTAATCATAACACCACATCATTATTTATGGTACTCCAACATGCACAAAACGGAATTATAAAAAATATTCAGCAACACAAAATAATAGTAGTGTTATTTTTATTTGTGCCAACTAGTTAAAAAATTATTTACCATCTTACAAATAATTATTTTACTACTAGACCGACCTTGGTCTTCTCGAACTCCACTTATAATTATTTAACACCCAAATAAATAAATAAAAATTTATTCTCTTAAGTAAATACTATATTTACATACTTGTAAATAAATATTTATTAAATGTTCAGTAAAATAAATAAATATATTTTATTTAATTTATGAGATCAATTTAACTTGAATAAAATTGTTCCATGGTCTTCAGAATAATATTTATTTTATTAATTAAATTAAAATAGAATTTAACTGAGACTGCAAAAAACACTTAGTGTGTGACCCTTAAGGATTATTTCTCGTTGTCATCAGGAAAGCTTGCCTAAAGTCCATGATTATTGTCTAGCAACAAGTCAAGGAACCCATGATAAAGAATGTAAAGTAGCAATAATGACATCCACATATGAAGGCTCACTGTGTAATATAATCCCATTGTCATAATATCTCATAAAGCATGTTTCATGACTATGTCATCAACATTTATGATTTATACGTCATTCATTGACTACCTGAAACAAACTCATTGTTACACCATGGCCATAAAATTTCACGCTACAGTTCTATTTCAATCAAAAGGCTAAGATATCAACTTCCATAAATGGATGGGAAAAATCCTTCCTCAGCTTATCCATTAATAAAATTCCACTCATGGCACACCTAACATACCCTAATTCCAACCAACAGTATGTGTGACGGTTTTCATCAGTAAATCAAAGTGCATAAGTTGTGACACGTATTAATGATAATCTAAAATTCTAAAGATAATTACACACACTCTCAAATAAAAATATCTCATTACACCAAAACATGAAAAATTCATACTAGAATGTATTTTCTCATAATCTCTTATCTTGGAGATTACCAATTGCAGACTTCATGTTAGGAAGTCTCATCTGCTTATGAGTACACTTACTTGATAGTATGCATGCTATGTGTCACATCATAGCATGTCATCCAACAACAGAAATACATTTAAAAATATTTTTATATAATTTCAAGGTTCTCATCATAGCAGGGAACTGCCATGAACTTATCAATGCAACAAATAATCTAGGACAATATTACACCATAATCAAGAAGTACAATGAGCAATATGTAATAATAAATTAAATAACCATGTAACCAAAGTAAAAGAAGGTAGTTATAGGACACCAAATCATACAATGGAATGGCATATATGCATGGCATTTGAATTTATAAGTGCATAATATGATTCATGTATGTTTCATCATTTCCATAATAGGAAAAGGGTAATCTTCATAATTAAATAAATTTTAAGTAGTAGAATGTACACCAATCACACTAGGTGAAGTCATATCACTTGTAATATAGAACAACATAAATAGTAGTCCCAGCCATGGCCACATGGTCATTCCCCATATGTGGGGAGATCAGTCCCAAGCATGGCTATTAACCAAGAACTGACACCTTCCTAGTCTTCTATGTACCAATATAAAATAGTAAGACAAAAAGGAAAAACATGTCTCTAATACCACATCATAACATCCCTACCTAGATCACCACTAATACGGTGGACAGACCGGTCTCTACATGACCTCAAACGTGCCTCCTGGTACTTTAGAGGATTCCTATTAGCATTGAGGGTGTAAGGATAGTCAATGGGGAGACTATACCCTGTTATCAGAGTTGCACAGTGGTATAATAGAGTAAATAACAATCAACAATAGAAGCATTAAATATCAATAATAAATAAGTGGAAGATAAATTTCATATAAATGAACATAAGTGGCCAACTCCAATTTATACAATAGATAAAAGCATGACATGATATTTTTACATGATGGAAAGCAGTAAACAATACAACATGCATTGCAATACAATAAAAAAATATGGGAAAGGAAACAAAGCCCCACAGGTGATCTATTTGATCATCCCAAGATCCAACTAGATCCTTTTCTCCTAACTCCCGAGTACAAGAAAAAAACAACAAGTAGGATCCAAGGCCCTATGAACAAAAATTTCTACTTTGGTACCCCTAGTGTAATAGGGCGCCGAGTAGGGTGTGAGGTATAAACATCAGATTTGTGGCACCACCAGTGTCTAGAACAATCCCAATAGTGTAATATAAATTAAATATTGTGAAGGAATGGATAATTAATGTAAGAAGTGTAATGTAACTAAATACTCAAGTACCTTCTTCAACCCTCAGCTGGTGTCTGAACATATAACCAATTCATTAATTAAGAAATTTCCATTTTATGTTATTAGTTCAAGTGAGGCTTAACTAGCATTGAAATAACCTCATGATAGTATAAATATTGAAGGTTCCAAGATGTAACAAGGAATCATGAAAATGATATCCAGTGAGGGAGTTCCAGGGTAATTACCAAGGTAACATAGATATCATGAAATGCTAATTCAGTAGTACCTGAGTCTAGCTAAGGGTTAAGAGTGTAATCCAAGGATCATAATCCAACACGTTCTATAATAAGGCACCTACTGAGTCCATGGTGATCGATCAATGTAAAATGGGTCTAAGCAATGATAGGACCCTATGGTCTTAACCATGGAACATACTAGTTAATGCTGAAACTAAGGAGTGTATCTAAGTCATCCTGTAATAATGTAAAAATAGACAAGGACCGAGGTCTAGGTGGGTATCAACCTATAAAAACAGCATCCTTGAATCAGAATGGGGTTCTTGAGTACCCAAGGTATTCTCCTCTAAGAATCCATGGAGATCCTAGGTCAAACGATTCCTTTTGATATTAAAATCATGTAGTAATTCATTTGGTCCAAGTCTTTCCTTCCATTATTGTGGATAGGTCAATTAGAATTGAAACCATTTATTTATTGGTCCATGCCTTATCTTCCATTAGTGTGGATAGGCCAAGTAGCATTGAAATCATTTATTTATTGGTCCAATCCCTGTATTCCATTAGTGTGAATATGCCATGTAGCATTTCTTCAATTTAGTAAAATCTATTAAGGCATTTTCAAAACCCAAGGTCCACAGCGCTACCTTCCCTTAACATGGTAAAGGTTTCCACGGATGTAGAACCAATTATTCTCTCATGAACCTAGGTCCTTCCAAGGAACTACTACAAAGCAATCCATGTATATCACAAGGAATGAGTATAAAAACCCATTGAGTCCATCCATGGCATTCCTAAATGGGAACCCATGTGTCACACAAGTTGTTATTAGCATTCAAAACCTTTGAAAACAATTCTGGTAATTTGTTTTGTGGGTCAATAATTAAGCATTAACCATTCATTTTACTCAAATAATTACATTTACTAAAACATTGCAAATTCATTTATAAGGATCCAATTATCCATGGAAAAAGGGAAATTACCTACATGGGTAATTCCAATCTAAAAACTAATCAAACCACTAAGACGGTGCCCTGGTCCTTCAATCATTTTAAAAAGGGAAACTCGTTATTTCTAATTCCATTAGGGCTATGTCCAAAACTTGACATATTTCAACACAACATCATGGAAAAATAATTATAAACAAGACAAGTCAATCAATCAAGGTTTAAACACTACTTTTTATCTTGAAGGAAACGCACCTCTTTTAGAGGGGTTTCATTATAAAAACATGATATTACATATCACCTAAATAATTTATCTCCATTATCATTTTAAATATGAAACATGCTAAATCTCATTTAAGAGCATTCAATTTAGATACTTCACTGCATGAACTTAAATTCTACCTAAAGTGAAGTAAGAAATTTATTGAATCATTTATAAAATTGAAAACGTGGAAAGGGACCCAACCTCGAGGTGGAACCAAGCCGTCCACTTTGGATCATGGATCTTTCTAACAAAAAAAGCTACTCCCCCACTGAGTATATGAACTTCCACACACATGAAAGGATACCTAGCCTCTATGAACACACTCGAATGGCCATGGGCATGAACAAGAGGATCCTTACACATATGCTTCTATGAATATACCAGTCTTCACTCACCTATGCATGCATTTTTATATATATACATGGGGGCACATTTCCATATATGTGTGTAAACAATTCCATGGATGAATTTCACATAATGGGGGAACCCAAATATACATATATTTACTTATCTATGCATACGCAGGTGAGTCTCCCTTGACTTGGTGACTTGAAACCAACAATTAGGGACCAATGCACTAGAAATTTAACACTATGAACCATAAGATAAATAAATAACGAAATTTAAATGAAGTGGAACCAAGAAACAAAGGTAAACCCTCATCTCAGGTGTCAAAGACGAACCAAAATGAGATAAAAACATGCGGAGAATATCAACGCACTACAAGAAACATGTCAGGGTCTCATAAATACCAAAATCCCAAAAAATTAACTAGTAAACAAGGAGAAAACATACCCTGAAGAAAATTTGGTAGACCGAAACCACCCAAACCGCCTTCCCTTCGGTGGCGGTTGACAGAACACACAAGAACAATGCCTGAGAGACCATTTTCTCGACCTGACACCAAAGAAAATTGGAAAAAAGAGTTAACCCTTAGTCTAGGGTTTAGATGCACCTCACCGGTTGCCGATTAGGTCAATGTGATGCCGAAATAAGGGAGGAGAGGGATAGAGAGGTCTCACCTTAAAAGATCACATAGAGATTCACTGTAAATTTGGCTAGAACAAAGGAGGAAGAAGAGTTTGAGAATGGGTCACTTGCGTGATTAAAAAGGCAGCCACCTAATGTATCGTGAGTTGAGGGAGAGAGGGAGGTGAAGTTAGATTTAGGTTTTGATTTTTAATTTCATTTTATTTTAATTAAATTAAATTCATTAAAAACACCTGACAGCATGGTTTGACCCACACAGTTTTCTAAACCATGCACAAACCATGTATATTCTACTACCTATAATACATGCCCCACACGGGATAGGCCCACGGTTTAGGAAGCTGTGTGCAGCCCATGTGCTATGTCACTTCCCATTTTTTAAACTGGGTTTCATGGTTAACTGTCTGGGGACGCACCGTTTAGTAGGTTATGCACAAACTATTTTCCCTCTGCAGTCTTTTAAAACATGATGTTTTTTGGGTACAACACTCTTGATACTTCTTGAGTCACTCAATAGACTTATCAAGACTTCACCCAAGTCAAAAAAACTAAATGTATAAGTATTCCAACACTCAGAATTATGTTCTGAAGCTTGATTTTTAAAATGAATGGTTTAGTAAATGAAAAAGTTGAAAACCCATTACATTTTAATCTTTTTCAAAATCACATGATTCTACACTCATGGAGTCTATAAAAATAAAAAATTTAAGCAAAATCAATGAGAAAACTAAAGAGGTCAATATGTTCTGCCATTATGAAGATCATGAGCCTCTAACATTTTAGAAATCCATAAGAGAAGAATATTGTAGAATTGCTATGAAATAAGAAATTCATTCCATAAAGAAAAATGACACATGGGAGATTAATACACTTTCTAATATCTATAAAACCATTAGAATCAAAAGGGTGTAAAAGATCAAGTGAAATGTTGATGGAGAGGTCAATCGCTACGATGAAAGGCTTTTAGAAAAGGGAAATAAAAAGAAGTACGTGGTGGACTATAAAGATTTCATCAATCCTGTTTCTCACCTTGATACTGTGAGGATGATTATCTCCCTTGTTGTCCATAATATTTGGATGATATTCCAAGTGCATATGGAATTTACATTCCAAAATGTAAATATAGAAGAAGAGATCTATGTTGACCAGCCTGAAGGATTTGTTATGTAAAGAGAGGAAAGTAATGTGTATCGACTGAAAAAAATCCCTTTATGGGTTGAAGCAAGCTCCACATGCTTGGAATTCACGAATCAAAAATTATAATCAAGAGAACGGATTCTCCCAATGTCCATATGAGAATGAAGTTTACATCAAGAATATTTCCTATGGTGATATGCCTATAGCATTATTATATGTTGATGATTTGTTGTTTATAGTGAATAGTTGACCGATGATCCCTGAATTCAAGAAGGCCATGTTTAAGAAGTTTGAGATGACCGATAGAGGTCTAATGTATTTTTTTCTTAGCATAGAAGTAAATCAAGAACATGGAATCATCAATATATCTTATAAGAAGTATGCCAAGGAATTTCTTGAAAAGTTCAAGATGGCCAATTTCAATGATGTAAACATGCCAGTAACAACGCTCATAAAACTGATAAAAGACAGAGAAGGAAGAAGTGTTGGCTCAAATTAGTTCAAGAGTATGATTAGAATCCTAAGATACCTCATAATCTCAAGAACATATATCTTTAATAGTGTTGGGCTTCTAAGTAGGTACATGGAAGCGCCTAAAACATCACACTGGTTAACCGCAAAAAGAATCATCAAGTACATTAAAGGAACAATAGAATATGGTATTTTCTATCCATACAATGACAAAGAAATGCAATATGGATACTAAAATAGTCATTGAGGTGGTGACCAAGATGAAGGAAAAACCCCCACTAGATTTGTATTCTTTCTTGGAATGACTGTTTCACATGGAATTAAAAGAATCAATGTATAAACACTCATCCACATGTGCAGCAAATTACGTAGCAGCATCGTCCACTATTTGTGAAGAAATTTGGTTGAGAAACTGGCTAAAGGAGCTGAAACATCCGCAGGATGGATCGTATTAATATATGTGGACAATAAGTCCATACTTTAACTAGCCAAAAATTCATTGCAGTAAGGAAGAAGAAAACACATTGATACTTGATACCATTTTATGAGAGATCATGTGAATTAAAAAAAGATAAAATTAGTGTGTTGTCATCCTATAAAATAGGTAGTTGATATCTTCACAATGACATTACCAAAAAATTAATTCCAACAACTAATAACAATGCTCGGAATGAATAAAGTTTCCGTTTGAAGGGGAGTGTTGGAAATGAAAAGAAAAGTGTCTTCCCCATCCGGGTGTTACGTTCTATGCATCTGATCAATTCTAGATGCAAGCAATTTCATATTTCATTCTTGATTTTTGTTTCTTCAGTTAATGTTATACCCTTGTGGTATTTTTGGTGTCATTTCACATTTTTTGGAATAGTCTATAAATAGTGAGCAAGTGTAGTCTATAGTCCCACAACCATAAAAGGGGTTTTCACAGCGCCACCCTTTAGCAGCGCTCAAAAAAGCACTGATAAAGAAACTATAATTATTAGTGATTTTTTAGTGCTGTTAAAGGGATCCCCTTTAGCAGTTCTTTTTTTAGTAGTCTTAATAAAGAGGGTATTTTTTAACACTTTTTTTACTAGCAATTATATAGGGTATACATCAAAAAAATCATCAAAAATAACATATTTATATACTTGTATATTTATATATTTGTATTCATATAAATATAATATATATTGTTAAAATATGTTTTAGATAAATTTAAAATGACGTTTACACTGAATATATAAGATAATTAGTGATAATTACTTATAAAATATTTTATAAAATATTATTAATTAGTAATTTTATAATTATTATCGAGTAATAATAATTTAATAATAATTTTAAGACACAAAAAATCAAAAAATTAATAAAAGATCGAAAATAAGTTGAAAATGTAAGTCAAACGTCAAACGGCCATAACTTTTGATCTCGGTGTTCATTTGAGCTCGACCTCATATCAAATCAAAGTCTGCGCTGAGCTCTACACCTCTAATAATACAGTTAAACCTTTGTTACATTTTTTGAGGCAAAAAATGGCTCAAAAGGCCTCCAAAACTGAGTTTTTAGTCAGGGTAACCCAATTTTTTAACATTCAATGGAATTTCAACCACATTTAAGGGGGTCTTTTTGCCTTTTTTCAGTGGGGAATGAATTTATTCGAATGTTTTACATTCATATTGATATTATGGCTTTGAAAGGTTATTGTTTTTTATAAGGCACGATATTTATAATCAAATATATAACAATATATAGATTTTCTTTATATATTCACATACAAAAATTTAATTTTATAAATAAATAATTAATCATATTTATATATGAAATATATTTCTCAATATATAAGTCTTATATAAATAAAAACTAATATCTATTTTATTTAAAATAAAAATATATGAATATTAATATACCTATATAATGGGGGTGTGTGTGTGTATTAGTGTGTGTGTGTGTATTAACAAGTAGATATATATATATATATATATTTTCTAACGAATGAATATTCAAACGAATATATAATATATGTAAATATATATAAATATGTATAATTATACTTATATATACACATATATATAATATATATACATGTGTATATGTGTTGTATATATGTATTTATTTATTTATAAACAAAAAAAAATATTTTATAAATGTATTTAAAACTTATATTATAAATAAATATTATTATACGAATAAATATACGAATAAAAAATACCACTAAATATATATATATATATATAATTAGATGTAAATATGTATTAATATAAAAATAAATAAATAAATAAATATTAATATAAATATATATTAATATTCGATTAAATATAACTATATATATATAGATTGATATATCATTAAATGGATAACAAAACAAGATGGATGAGTGGTAAGTTTTTAGGCATTAAAGGGAGAGGTCTTGGGTTCGAATCCAAGTGAAGGCAGGGGTGTGTGGGTGGGTGCAGGGCAGGATAGCACAGTTAAAGGGTGGGGGTGTGCACCTAGAAATATTAAAGGGGTGGCAGACCCACACACGGGTCGGGCTTCCTAGCACCCTTAAAAGGGGGTCCCTCTGATTTGCATATATATATTTTTTAAATGACTTTTATCAGCCCTAATAAATGACCATTTTATCAGTGTTTTTTAGTGCTCGTAAAAGGGGAATATATTAGCATTTTTTTAGTAAGACCACCTTTTAATGGCCCCTCGATTATCATCATTTTTTAGCACTAATAAAGGCTTTTTTTAACGTTGATAAAACTCTATTTTAGAGTAGTGTCTGTTAAAATATGCAAAAATAACAATATTGAAGGTAGTTTTTGTGAGATATTTTCCCTTCTCACATGTCATATCTTCTACACCCATCATTATTAAAAGGGGGACACTCTGATTTTCATTTTTTTAAATGACTTTTATCAGTGTTGATAAAAGACACTTTTATCAGTGTTTTTTTAGTGCTCATAAAAGGGGAATTTATCAGTATTTTTTTAGCATGACACCATTTTAATGGCCCCTCGATTATCATAATTTTTTAGCACTGATAAATCATTTTTTTAATGTAGATAAAACTCTTTTTTGTAGTAGTGTCCGTTAAAATATGCAAGAATAAAAAGATTGAAAGTAGTTTTTGTGAGGTATTCCCTTTTTATGTGTCCTATCTTCTACACCGAGCATTATTAATATTTATTTCAACAGTTAATTAGATTTATATTTATATATTTTTATTTAGTAATATTTATAATTATTTTTTTTTTGAAGGAATCTTGATCCTTGTTCATGCTTCCTAATGCGTGGAGAAGCGTAAACGAGGTTCATGCTTCACCAAATTCACTTTTCTAATATACCCACAAAAAACTTCTATGGTGCCCAATATAACTGGAATATCTATTAAGCACAGATGATGCCATGTTTACCAGAAAAAAATGTCAATTGGATTGAAATGAAATAAAGAAATGTGGTTGTCCAAATTTTTACAAAGAATCATATTAAAAAATTAATAACATTGAAAAATATCAATTTCTTATAAATTGATATTATTAAAAACATATCAATTTTTTATTTCTTAAATAATTTTGTCAGAAACTATTAATCATTACAGGTTTACAAAACAATTTTTCTAAACAAAATTATAAAATTTTACATAGAAAAATATAAAAAAAATATTACGTTTAAAAGTTTTATAAAAATATTGTTTTGAAAGAATAAAAAATTTGCAAATAAAGAAAAAATCATTATTTTATAAATCTATAATCATTTTTATGCAGTAATTTTTTAATGGCATAAAAATTATATATTTTATAATGGAACTAAAAATAAAAAATACCAATATGAAGAAAAAATCTCATTTTTATTTAAAGGGAAAAATGTCAATGAAGAATTTACATTATAAAAAACAAAAACAATAAAAAATAATAGGGGAAATGTAGATTAAATTTTAATAAATGTATTTATATTAAATGAGATTATATATAATATTTATTAAATTTTTTCAATAAATTTCATAAAAATAATATAATTTACCATTTACAAATATATATAATGCATGAATAAAAATTTAAATAAAATGTATATATTTAGGAAAATTCATAATAAATGAACTTATAATTTATATTGCATATATTGTTTTACAAAATTTGTGTAAATAACAATTATAAATACATTAAGAGTTCCACTAGATGTTCTAGGGGATGTTGAAAAATATATAAAAAGTATATATTTATAAAACTAAAAAATATATTAATAAATTATAAATTTTAATAAATACATTTATATTAAATGAAATTTTATAAAATATTTATTAAATTTGTTACATATTTTTTATAAAAATAGTAGAATTTAATATTTAGAAATATATATAATACGTGAATAAAAATATAAAAAATGTATATATTTTGAAAATTCTTAATAAATGCACTTTGAAGATATATTAAATTTTTTATACAAAATATGTATAAATGAAAATTATAAATTCAATAAGAGTTCTATTGGAAGTTTTTGTGGACGTTCTAGCAGATGTTCCTATGGATGTTCTAGTGTAATTTTCAATTGATGTTCCAATGGATGTTCCACAATACAAGAATTAGTTTATTTTTAAAAAACTGTTGAATATATTAATAAAAATTAAATTTTAATAAATATATTTTTATTAAATGAAATTATATAAAATATTTATTACATTTTTACATAAAATTAATAAAAATAATATATTTTTCCATTTAAAATGTATATAATACATGAATAAAAATGTAAAAAATTATATATTTGAAAATTTTTATAATAAATGATCTTAAAAAATATATTAAATAAATTTTTTACTAAATATATATAAATAAAAATTATAAATTCATTAAGAGTTCGACTACAAGCTTTTGTGGAAGTTTCACTAGATGTTTTTGTGGAATTTTCAGTGGATGTTCTAATAGAATTTCCAATTTTTGTTCCAATGGATGTTCAATAATACAAAAAAAGTATATATTTATTAAACTGTATAATATAATAATAAAAATTAAATTTTAATAAATATATTTTTATTAAATAAAATTATATAATATATGTATTACATTTTTACATAAATTTTAAAAAAACTATATAATTTACCATTTAAAAATGTTTATAATACATGAATAAAAATGTAAAAAAATGTATATATTTAGAAATTTTATAACAAATGCACTTATAATATATATTAAAAAAATTACATAATTTGTATAAATGACAATTATAAATCCATTAAGAGTTCGACTGGAAGTTCCAATGACAGATACAATGGATGTTCTAATGGAATTTACAATTGAAGTTCTAATAGATGTTCTATAATACAAAAAAAAAGTATATATTTAAAAAACAATAAAATATATTAAAAGAAATTGAATTTAAAAAAATATATTTAAATTAAGTTAAATTATATGAAATATGTATTATATATTTTTCATAAATTGTTTTAAAAAATATAATTTATCATTTTAAAATGTATATAATACATGAATAAAAATGTAAAAAAATGTATATATTTAGAAAATTTATAATAAATGAACTTAGAAGATATATTAAATATTTTTTTACAAAATCTGTATAAATGAAAATTATAAATCCATTAAGAGTTTGAATACAAGTTCCAGTGGAAGATTTAGTGGATGTTTCAGTGGAAGATCTTGTGGAAGTCCTAGTGGAATTTCCAATTGAATTTTCAATGGATGTTCCACAATACAAAAAAAGTATAAATTTATAAAACTATAGAATATATCAATAAAAATTAAATTTTAATAAATATATTTATATAAAATTTAATTATATAAAATTTGTATTACATTTTTACATAAATTTTATAAAAACAATTTAATTTACCATTTAAAAATGTATATAATACATGAATAAAAATTTAAAAAATGTATATATTTATAAATTTTGTCATAAATGAATGTATAAGATATATTATATGTTTATTTACAAAATCTGTAAAAATAAAATTTATAAATCCATTAAGAGTTCGACTGGATGTTCAAGTGGAAGATCCAGTGGATGTTCTAGTTGAATTTTACAATTGATGTTCCATTGGATGTTTCACAAGACAACAAAAGTATATATTTATAAAATTATAGAATATATTAATAAAATTAAATTTTAATAAATATCTTTAGATTAAATGAAATTATATAAAATATGTATTACATTTTTTAGATAAATTTTATAAAAACAATATAATTTACAATTAAAAATGTTTATAATACATGAATAAAAAATGTAAAAAATGTATATATTTAGAAATATTTATAATAAATTCACATAGAAGATATATTAAATATTTGTTTTTACAAACTGTATTTAAATAACTATTATAAATCTATTAAGAGTTCAACTGAAAGTTCCAATAGAAGTTCTAGTTGAAGATCCAGTGGAAGTTATAGTGGGATTTCCAATTGGAGCTCCGATGGAAGTTACACAATACAACAAAAGTTTTTTGATTTTATTCCAATAATCAAACAAATGAAAACACATACTATTTGATCATTTTTTAGAAATGCGTAATAATTTTTTTAGACAACACAAATATTATTTCATATATAAATATATATGGTTTTAAAACATATCACAATTGTTATTATTTATTTAATATATAATATAATATTATAAATTGGATAGAGGGGATCCGGTTGATTGGGGAGAGGGAGAACATTTGTGGTAATGATTTTTTCCCTTAAGACCAATATACCCTTCACTCCATTCCCTTATGTGATCACAACATGTGGAAAAACTACAAGGTGTCATCATCCAAGAATGTTATTGGATGATCCATTATTTGATGGTATTTGAGACATGCAAGACCAATATATCATTCACTTCATTCCCTTATCTGATCACCACATGTGGAAAAACTATCAAGTGTCATCATAAAAGCCTATTAATGGATAATTCATTATTTGAAGGTATAGGATGGGGAGGGGAAACCCTTTTTTTATAAAAACAAATTTAAAAACCCATTTAAAAAATTCTTCCTTACCCCTTAATCACCCCTCTACCCTACCGGGTCCCGGAGTGTGAGACCTTTTTAGCTGGATTCTCTGCCACCTCGTTGCTGCAGAGGAAGGCTACCCGGGGGATGTTTAGGACGTATCATGGGAGACAGACTTTCTGTTCAAAAAAAGATAAAACAAAAAGGAGAATTTGGTAATAAAGAACCGGAGGAAGGAAAAACCATGGTCGCCCGATGGGTTTTCAATGGTCAACTAGGCAGTAGCCCGGCGCGGGTAAGCCCCCAACCAGTAGGGTGGAATAATCTCCTCATTATCTTTTAATAACATATTATGCGCACAAACTCATTAAGGCTTATATATGATTGAGATTTCTATGGATGTGGATTCCAAGACCATGAAGCCAGCCCTTCTTCAAGATTTCATTCCCGTTTCAGTTTCTGTGTTCTCTTTCATATACACCAAGCACAAATAAAGAAGAACACTTGTTTCCAACTCTCCAACGCCACAAACCTCCGAGGGGTGCAATTTTATCGATGAACTCTGTGATGGAAATTTCCATCATAGCAGTGATATTTCGGGAAACCTGGATTCATTATCCATCCTAGAAAAAAATGTGGAGCAACTACATTGGAAAGCGGGGCAGATGGAGAAGCAGTTTCTTGGGTAATGTGATTTGAGAGGGGAGGAGGGTGCACTGGTGCGGCTACAGAGCTCGGTGGCTGTGGGAATGGCGGAAGTGGAGTCCCTGTGTGGGGAGGTTGCAACCATGGAGGCGGTGTTGGGATCGATTTTCTTCACCCCTAGATCCATTTGTGCCCAACACGTAGGCCCTTCTGAGGTTCAATCCTAAAACTCATGGGTGATAGGAGGAATTTCCCATCAAAGCATATATGTGAGTCATCTTCCTTTTGTGGGAATCGATGTGGGATTGGGTTTGCACCCAACAATCCTCCCCTCAAACCAAAGACCAGATGGGCCTCCCCTTCAACGATAATCCATTAGATTCGACAATCTTTGCACCGCCGTTTTCTTATCACCGAGACTCGCTGCCTGACTATCAGTTATCAGGAAGACTTTAGAAATAGGGCACTATGGATTCACATGCTTCAAACGAGCAACTGCTATCGTTGTAAAACTTGTTTTTTGGGAAATACCCTACATCACATCTTGGATGCACCATCCCTCTGATACCAATTGTAGGGATTGATTTTCTTCAGCCCTAGATCCATTTGGGCCCAACACATAGTCCATTCTGAGGTTCCATCATAAAACCCATTGGTGATAGGAGGAATTTCCCATCCAAGCTTATATTTTAGTCATCATCCATTTGTGGGAATCGACGTGGGATTGGGATTGCACCCAACAGGCAGAGCTGCGTCTCGTGGGAGAGGTGGGCCAGGAGTTGCAGAGGCTAGCAGGGTTGGCTGGTGCATCGATAAGGGAAAACGGGTTGGTTCGTGAGTGGGTGAGGAAGATTTGGATGGAAATGTAGGTGAAAAATGAGAATCGCGATTCTGTAGAAAAACCAAAGGTATCGATCCCATCCCCTTGTCTCGGATAAAAGCTACAAATCATGGGTTTTGAGATTCCACTTTCCCAGCGTAATCTAGTGGAGGATAACGATGAGTACTTGACGTCGAACTGGGTTTTGAGGGAAATGCTAGGATCCAAGGGAGAGGACTCGAGAGGTCAGATTCCAGGCGTTATAGGAAATCCAATAGCCATGATGGACGGATGAAACTATTTCAGAAGCTCAGAAGATGGTAGGAAAATGGGGAGGAGAGGGATGGATGGGGACAAAGAAAATGTGGAAGCAAATCCTGCCAGCTTTAGACGGTAGTTGGTTTCTTGAAGGAAGGCAGAAGAACATTTACCGGCATGGTGGTCGTGCTCCAGAGCGTAAGGATTGACTTCGATGTTTTGGTGAGCACCCCATGACTGTAGAAAGCCACCTTTTCTATGGTAACATTTTCAATATGCATCTTTGGAATGTGTATATATATATATGGGAAATAATTAAATAAAATACATTTATGCCAATTTATTGTTTGAGTTTTAAAAACCATTTCACTACCTTGGATTAGGATTATGCGGAGCACTTTGTTTGACATTTATGTGCCAGTCCCTTTGCAAAACCCAAGAATCCACAAATATTGGTATCGAGTTCACAATTTTGTATTCTCAATTCCAAAAACAATAAAACAGAATGGGAAAGAAGGATTTAATATAAATGCATTTCACAAAAAGTAAAAAACACATGGATATAACAGATCCATTGTAGACCAATGTGCACCATGAGACCTTTTGCGATTCTGCCCGATTTTGAAGAAGGTTTTTCATGGGTTTGATTTTTTCAAACCTTCCACATGTGGTTTAAATGTAAAGAGATATTTTCAACATATCTCTATTTCCCATATCTTTTTAAAATATCTTTTTAATATTTGAAAGTATGGTTCTATTAACATTAAAATTTATGGTTTCCTTTGCTTATAAAAGGGATATGCATAAGTGTTGCACAAAGAGGAAAAAAAATTAGGTGGTGTATAACATATACACAGGTGATGATTTTTGGGCATAAGTAACAACGAGAAATGACAAATCGAGTTTTGCAACAAGGCATTGTAATGACGCCACATGTTTAGTTTTGACCTCCAAAGGATGACATCTTGTCCCAAAACGATAATCAAAGAGACAGCATAGGTTTATAGAGGTGTGAATTTCACATTGGTTTTCTACACTATATTTGTAATTCATGATTGGATTTCTATTTGGATTATGTGTGCTCTCTAATTCTTAGTGTATTTTCTCATGTTTTCCTGTGGTTTTTTAATCATCCACATTGGAAGATTTTTTCACTTAAATTTTCTATGTCTCTATTTATTTTTATGATCTTACTTTTGCACTCCGTTTTAATTGGAAACTCTCACAATTATTTATTCACAGTTGAGTAATTATTCTAGAACCAATCCACTTCCGAACCAAAAAATGTGAAGGAGGTAGGGTGCACAGACAACAACAGAACACCAAGCCAATACATGAGAAAATTGATTTAATGCTAGCAGAACAATAAAATTACAAACCACTAGAACAACAATGTAGGAAAGTAAAGAAAACAAAATGGACAAGGATTTACATGATTCGGTCCCTTGGGGGCCTACATGCATGGCAAGAACACCACCCACACACATTTTTTATTAATGCTCGAAAGAAAATCGGATTACAATATATAGGGGAGAAGCAAACATGCAACTAAAGTGACTAAATCAAAACCAAGAACAAAATAAAGAAGAGAAAATCACAACATCAGATGCATTAGGGTTTGGTAATCCAGATATCTTCACAACATTACTTGAACACTATTACAACTTTCCAAAATCGATGTTGAATCAAGTGCTCGTCAAGGTTCTCCCAGATATGGAGCAAAGCTTCTCAGGCGCTGACCTACACATCATCAAGGACGAATGAAACCAATGTCGATGCTCTACCAAACGTAGCACATCGGCAGTTGACCGCAGAGATCAGTCACTACCTAGACATACCACCAAGAACAACCCAAAAAAGTAGAGTTTGAGAGCAAAATTCTAAGAAGAGAACCACGCAACAAGAAGAAAACCAAACAAATCAGAATCACACTTGCATCTAAGGGATGACGGGTGATCAAATCCCTCTAGCATGTCAGGTAATCAGTTGCAGCATTCCCAACCAAATGACGCCATGAAACAAACCCAAATAGACCAACCAATAAAGATTACAAACCACATAATCAGGATGGACAATAATGATTGAAATGACAGTGGCCATGTTGAATGACCAACAATAAAGGCTGAATGAACCATATATTTCCAAAGTGGCATCCAAGCATGAAACAATCCAAAAACTGAGTTGGGCTAATTCAAAACCTCTAAAAAATAATCCCAATGTACAATATGCATAATCAAATTGAGCACTAGAGCCTATGCCCAGTTGGTGAGGTATCCATAAGTGCATCAACAAGACCAATGTTCAAAACCCGGTAGAGGCATATTTCCGGGTACTGCAGCAACAACTGTTGAAGACACTGTAGCAGTACTATAGCAATATTGTACACTGTGTGGGTACTGTACCAGACTATACACTGTGCGGGTACTGTAGCAGGTAGTGTAAGAGGTACTGTTCAGCACTGTAGCAACTGGAACTATTCACCGTGGTCCACTGGTTTGGGCTTGAAGTACTTAAGGATTTCGGTCCACTTAGGCCTTCGGGTCAGTAGGGATTTCGAGCCACCTTTAAGGCCCTCAGGCCACCTCAAGGCCTTCAGGCCACATGCAGTTGCCCCAGACACACTACAAAAAAAGGAGCAGCCCTAGAAGAGGATTCAGAGCAAGTGCTTTCACTAAAGCAGAGCCAAATGGATTGTCATAATGAGAGGGTATGGCTATGCCATCGGTACCAGCCTGTGCTTGCACGGGAAGCCTATTCAGATGACCATATAAAGGCGGAGAGCTACTATCATGACGCAGATGCTGGGGAGGGGCAATTCCTTGTAGATAGTCTGGTTGAATTCCCTAAGACCTTCAGGTCATGTATTCTCCTAAGCCTACGAGCCTTGTAATCTCGGAGGCTATGGGCCCTGTAAGGGTTCCCCCTCATCCCTTAAAAGGGGGGTTATCAAAAGTCAATAATAATGAAGGCCTTCGGTCCATTCAAGTATAACATAATTGAGCAATCATATAATAATAAATTTCATGTATGAAAACAATTAAGCAAATGAATGATTAAATGGATACTTTCAATATGAAAAACTATAATTGAATACCCAATTTTTACAAATTTCCACCATTTTCAATTGAAATTGGAGATGTTCATGGACCTATGGTTATAGAATAGAAAGCATGTTCATTCTATCTAGACAAAATTTGAACTTATAAAAATACCAAGACATTAGTCAAACTATCAATCAGATTTTTATTACCGTGTATATTACTGACACAAAGTGTTATTGATACTATAAAAGCTCTAATAAAGTGTCATATAATATCTATTTGTTTTTGATTTACCATGAAAAACTATATTTATGGATTAATTATGTGCTTATTGACTATTATAATATAGATTAACAACTGGATTAAAATGATTATGTTCAGAAGACAATCCTTTAATCCACAAGGTTTCCTTTACTATCTCAGTAAGGGAAATGTACCCAGATTATAGGGTTGATAAGGCAACCAGAGAGTACATATTGCACTTCCAAGAGATAGGGATTCCACGGGTAGTTAGCACATACACAATCAAAGATTATTTGGTATCCATATTAGCAGAATTGTCATCATCTACATATCGAACGAAAATTTTAGAAGCATTATTATTTTTACCATAAAAAAAGTTAAATTATAACTATAAGAGCGATATCGAAGGATCCACTTAAGGGAATGATGATATTCCTTCCCAAGTGTGACTAAAAATCAGCTTAATGTGTAGATTGCAATAGAAATGTCAGGTCAAGTGAAAATTGTAGAGTACATTATTCTACCAACAATATTTGTATGTGGAATTTTAGACATAAATTGAACATCATCTTCTGCAATGGGTGCCTATGTGAAAGACAATTTAAAGGGTTTTCCAAGAGGTACATTGATAGGTTTGAGTGATTCGAACATGTATCCCTTTAGGATCTTTAAAATATAAGCATGCTGAGATAAGTAAGTCAAATTATTTGGTCTATCACTAATGAGTCCAACACCTAATATTTTCTTAGATGCACCAAAGTCTTTAATTTCAAAATTTTCTATTAATTGGTTTTTAACAAGATAGGTTAAACTCATATTTATACATATGATAAGCATGTCATCAACATAAAGAGGCAGGTAAATCATGAAATTATGAGTTGATTTGAAATAGACACATGCATCATATTGAATCCTAATGAAATGGCTATGTAACAAGAAAAAATCAATTTTTTACACCATTACCTAGATGATTTATTTATACTATATAATGATTGATTTAATAGGCACACTTGATTTTAGTTAATTCCTTAGAATAACCATAAGGAGGTTTTATATAGGTTTTTCCAATTAAATACCCATGTAAGAAGGTAGTTTTGACATCTAATTGTTTGATGTGCATATCACTATAAGCTGTAAAGGAAAGTAAGAGCCTAATTGAAGAGTACATGACAACAGGGGAAAATATTTCAACATAATCAATACCTTATCTTTAATGGAATCCCTTGGAAACTAACCTTACTTTATATTTAATTATTTTACCTCCATTATTGTAATTTTTGTCTCTTATAAATCCATTTAGAGCCAGTCAGCATAAAATTAGGTGGTTTTTTGATAGTGGTCCACATGTGGTTTATTTTTAGAGACTACCTATCTTCATTCATGGAAAGGAACCAATGCTTTGAGTCTTTATCATTTAAATATTTCCTATAGGTTTTTGGATCATCATCAATGAGATCCTGGGTCACATGAAAGGCATATGAAACCATATCATACTGGATGAACCGAACAAGAGGTGTAGGGTCTCTCATTTCTCTGTCTCAAGTTAATTGGTAATCCCTATTAGTGGGAGAGGTTTCAGACTTATAATCTGAAATAGAGCTAGACTCAGAATCAGCCGCATCAATGTAATGGGTAACAGGTGGAGTGGGCTGAACATCAACCTCAAAGTGAGTTGAAGACTCTTCTTCATCATCCTTATCAAGGTCTGGATCACTACTACTATATTTGGCAACCTTGGTTTTATTAGAAGAGGATTCATGGAAAACTACATCCCTACTTATAATGCACTTCTAATAACCCGTTTTTTCAACCTAGAGTTTATATCCCTTGAATCCCTTTGGATAACCAATAAATATGCGTTTGAGTGCTCTTGGTTCTAGATTATCGGTTTTGATGTGAGCAAAATCTATGCAACCAAAGACTCATAAATAGGTGTAGGATGGTGGATTACCATTCCATAAGTCCTATGGTGTTTTGAATTGATTTGAAGATGAGGGAAACCTTTTATTAAGGTAGATAGTTGTGCTAACATCCTCTGATGAGAAGGAATTAGGGAAACCTATGCATGTAAGAATGCTTCATAATCTCTATAATATAGTTCTATTCATCCTCTCTACAAGGCCATTCATTTGGGGGGTTTCCCTAATAGTCATATTCCTCTTAATTGCTTGACACTCACAAAACTGAATATATTCAGTGGAAAGATATTCCATCCTATTTTCAGTTCTCAATGTTTTAATTTTCTTTCCTATTTTATTTTAAACTAAATATTTCATGGTTTTAATGGTTTGGTAAAATTTATATATATTTTTTAAAATATAAATCCAAACTTTCATTGGGAAGATATATATAATGTTGACAAAATAGGATCCTCCTCCATGAGAGGTGGTCCTTTCTTGGTATTGTAGACACTACCCAATTTCCACGAATGGGTCATTCCTTTCAAGACATACAACCAATTATTAAGTGATCCATTTATTATTTTTGTTGATCCGTTAGAGATCTTTAGACAACCTATTTATGATCTAAAGGGGAATCCCTTTTGATCTAGGACCCCTAAGGGGATTAAATTTCTATGAAGGTTTGGGACCCATCTTACATCAAGTAAGGTGATGATGGAATTACCATCCAGCTCTATAAGAACAAAGCCTTTTCCCTCAACCTTTCACCTATTATTATTTCCTAATAGAAAATCCCCTTATTCCATTACAATTAGTTCTAGAAATGAATCTTTATAGGTACACATGTGAAAGTAAAAACCTGAGTCAATGACCCACTCTTAATCGATTGTATGGATGGAAACATTTAAAATATATAACAGTGTTATATCGTGCATCAACCAGAATGGACTAGTTAGTGGGTTTTTTGGATTATAAATTATTATTTTATTTCAGAAACTTGGGCTTAGTATGCCAAGGCTCTCCACAATGGAATCAACTGACTTTTTTCCCATAGAGTAATTTTTAGCTTTAGGGTGTTTATTGTTCTTGTCTTGTTCCTTTGGAAATTGTTTCTTTTTTAACATTACTTTGAGGTTTACCTATACTTAATAGGATCTCTTCCCCACATTTAATTCTTTGTTTGGAGTGTATTAATTTAGATAGGAGGTCTAAATTGACCTCTTTAAGGGTCTATGAATCTCTACCATACATCATGGTTTCAACTAAACTGTTTTAGTTGTTGTCAATAGAAATCAAAAAGGATCATATCCTCATCATCAAAAATTACATTAATGTTGGAAAGATATAACATTAATTTTTTAAATTCATCAAGATGTTCTTTTATAGAACTACAATTTTTGAATTTAAATTTGAATATGAAATTTTTTTTATAGTGTCTGCAAACTAATAAAGTAGTTATATACAATTTCTTTAGCTTAAGCCAAATACCAGCTGCAATAGACTCAATGGAAACCTCTCTTAGAACCTTATCATCTAAAGATAGCAATAAAGACCTATGTTATTTATTTCGAACATCTTGTGGGACATCTACATATTCAGTTTTGGTATACTAGGTCTTGTTTACAGTGATAATTGGTTTCTTGGGCCCACATAGGGCATCTATGAGGCCTTGCTACACAACCAAGACTCTCATCTTAATTCGCCACAGGTTAAAGTCAATTTCACTGTTGAATTTCTCGATTTCATACCTCATCATGGATATGTTTACCCACAAGGTATATGTCGAGTTCATTTTAAAAACACTAAGCATACACCCCCAACAACTGACCGATCCTATGACCAAGCAGTGATTTGTTGAAGGGATTTGAAATGTAATGAAATTTCAACGAGATGATGGATTTAATTAATAAAATTAATAAAACAATGGCGATTTAAGAGTATGTTAATTGTGAAAAAATAAACCAAGTGTTCAAAACTATAAACAAGAAACTGGAATTAAAGAATCGGATCAATAATTGCTAATTCTGGGAAAAAGAAAATCAAACAAGATCTGATACCACATGTGAAGGAGGCAGGGTGCACGAACAGAAGCTGAACAGAAAGCCAATATAAGAAAAAATTGATTTATTTCTAGTAGAACAATACAATTACAATCTAGTGGACCCACAATGAATGAAATTAATAAAAATGGCAAGTACATAAGCATTTACATGCTTCAGTCCCTTGGGTACCTACATGCATGGAAATAACACCACCCACACACACTTATTATTAATGCTCAAAATAAAACCAGATTACAATGTAAAATTATGATGAAAACATGCAAATAAAATACATAAAACTTCCTGAATCATAATTGAGAACCAAAAAAGGAAGTGAAACTCACAACGCCAGACCCATTATGGTTCAACTGTCTATATCTCAACATGTCTTTACTTAAACGTTGTTCCAACTCACCAAAATTGTTGTTGAATCAGGTCCTCATCAAGGTTCTCCCGGATATGCATCAATGCTTCTTGGGTGATGAAATGCACATTGTTGAGGATAAAGGAATCCGATGTTGATGCTCCACCAGATGTGGCACAACGGTGGTGCACCGCAGGGATCGATCGCTTCCGAGACTTTCCACCGAGAATAACCCAAAAAATAGGGGTTGAGAGCCAAAGTCCAAGAAGCACACCACATATAATGAAGAAAACCAAACAAATAGAAATTAATCTATAATATCATGTTTATAGGGTGATCAAATCTCTCTGGAAATCTAGGAAAACATGTACAACACACCCAACCACATGCCACCAGAAAACAAACTTGAACAATACAACTAATGAAGGATGAAAAAAAATCTTAATAAAGATGGATGGTATGGATTGAAAGGGCAATGGCCTAGCTGGACATCTAGACATAAAGACCAAATGAACCACATATTGCCACAATGACATCTGAGCCTAATAAAGGACAATGAATGAGCATGCCTAATCCTATTCATTGGAGGGGTTTTCCACAATAAATTTCTATGTCACTATTTATTTATCTGATCTGATCTCCACTCTCAATTTTCATTGGAAATTATCACAAATATTTTGTAACAATTGAATAATTGTCTTGGAACTGATCTGCTTCCGACCCAACTAATAACATCACTAGAAAACAATATTTCTAAACAAATAAACACATCTAAATTACAAGACATGAACGTACTAAATACTATATGAACTATCCTAGGATCAAATATAATGATACAAGACGATAGTGGTAAAATCCGTCTAGCATAACTAGTAACCCAACATCCTAGATGGACTCACCCTACACACACAAATATAAGGATACAAAATCACCCATGATAGTAAGAACTAAATCAAAAAAGGTGGAATAATCATATTACTATGACATGTTATAATACTAGAACCTGGAATAATCATGAATAGAGATTAAGATGCTAATGTTCTCCTACATGTATGTTCATCCCGAACAGAAGGAAAAAGAACCTTCAACATATCCCACAAAAACCCTAGACTAGGTTCTATATTGATGAAGATCAATGGAATCAACAATCCTCAGGAAACACAAATAGAAAATCCTTTAAATAGTGATATAAATGTTTTCTCTCTAGTGGAAATCAAGAATCTTTTACCTCATAACACACCAATTGAATGACAGTAATGAGCCCTAAGGTGAAAACCTGAAGGTAGACAAGGAATAAACGAGTCATGTAGTAAAAGTGGGATGTGCACCACAAGGATAATCCATATGAAATAGATAGTTAGAATTTGGATTTCCAGGTGGTGTTAGGTAATTTGATATAAAAATGTAACATGAATCATCTTAACCTTGCATGGTTTTACCCTTATGCATGACAATACATTACCATTATGCGAGCTAGGAAGTACCATTACACGAGCTAGGAAGTGCCCTTACGCGAGCTAGGAAGTACACTTATGTAGCTTGGTAGTACCCTTATATGTTCCCAGTGTTACCCTTATATAATCCAGACTGTAACCTTACACTTCCTGAGAGTGCCCTTATGCAACCAAGCATTACACTTACATAACCAGGCGATACCTTTACACAACTAGGTATTACCCTAACACAAGCTAGGTAGTACCCTTATGCATCTAGGTAGTACCCTTATTCTAGATAGGTATTACCCTTATCCAAGACAGACTATACCCTTATGCTACCAAACACTATCCTTATACAAACCGATATTACCCTTACGCAAGCTAGGAAACACCCTTACACAACCAAGTATTACACTTACGCAAGCTAGGTAGAACCCTTACATAGGATCTAGCAACATGATAATGAAATCTCACGAATTAAAATTCGAAAAAAAGAAATTGTTAATTAAAATTTTCATGAATAACAGAGGCATGAAAATCATGCAACATGCATAACAGATAAAAAAACCAAACATTAATACATATTAATTAAATTTGATTGGAAACAAAAAAATAAATACATGAAAATTCAAAAATTTCCATCATCATAATAAAATAATTAAATAGGATGGTGTTATCACAACCTAAGTCATTGAAATGGAACTATATTCATAATTCCTAAACCGGGCCTAAACATGGAACATTGAACAGCCTTAGTCAAACTATCAGCTGGATTGTTCAAAGTATGTATCTTAGTGACACATATTGTCCCAATGTTAATGACATCCCTAATAAAAATAAGCATGATGTCTATGTGCTTTGATATTATATGGAAAGAAAGATTTATAGAAATATGAAATGCATACTGACTATCACAATAAACTTCTACATTACAAAACGATAAATAAAATACATTAACTAATACTTTAAACCAAATTACTTCTTTGATTATGTTGGTTAATGATATGTATTTGTAATCAGTGGTGGAAAGGGAAATAATGGATTTCATATTACATTTCCCTGAATCAGGACCACCACAATCTAAGAATACATAACCAGCAATATATTTTCTATTATCTAATTTTTTTCATAGATAGAATCAATAATGAAAACAACATATTTAATATAAGAATCATTTTTTCCAATAAAAATTCACAAATAAGAAAACATGGACACTTACCTGAGTAACCATTTTAAGGCATTCTAATATGGTTTTTTATGAATTTCCATAAACTTTCTCAAGGTATAAATATAAAATTATATATCTGGTCAAGATCATATCATGGAATTTATGAATCTACCAACTATGATTTCATAAGTTACATTACTAATAAAATCAATTTCATAATCAGTACTACGGGATTGGGACAAGGGAAACATGAAGTGATGACCCAATGTTATACTAAGTAGTTTCAAATTATCTAAAAAAACCAATTTAACACCATAGGAACATAAGAAGATTGGAAAAATACAACACCATAGAATTTCTATCACTAAAGATTATTATTTAATGAATTTAATTTTCTTTCCCTAAATCTATCATTTCAAAGCCATTATGAAATTTATTTTTCAATTTATTTATTATCCTAATGAATTTTATAATTAAAAGCATATCATAAATATAGAGGAATAAATATATAGAGGTATTATTCACAGATTTAAAATTAACACATGCATCATAATTAATTATAGTAAAATTATTTTTAAACATATAATAGTCAAATTATTTATATAGTTGTTTAGATGATTACTTAAGGCCAAACATTGATTTTCTTAAAATCCACACAATATTACTTTTAAAATATATTGAAAAGACATCATGTAGTTTTATATAAATATTTTCGTCTAACACACCATGGAATAAGGAAGTTCTAACATTTAATTATTAAAAATTTCAATCATTTTAGGAATCAATGGATAACAAAATTCTGGAGGATTTTTTTAAAATAGGTGAAAAAATCTCACTGTAATCTATTCCTTCATGTTGGATGGATCACATTACAACATGTATATCATTGTATTTAATTTTAATTTTCACTAGTTTTTTATTCTTTATTCTTAAAAATCCATTCACAATCTATAATGATCTCTTTATCATGTTTATTAACAATTATCTAGGTTTTTTGATGAATAGAATCCATTTAATTTCCAATGGCAGCAAGCCATTGCCCAAATTCATTAGACTTAAGAGCTTGTTTAAATATTTTTGGCTCATCACTACCTAGTTCAAAGCATATATAAAAGGAAAAGGTAGTGACATAAGCCTCAGTAAACTAATCTTGATGTCTAATGGTTTTACGAGTCCGATCATGAGTCAACTGGAAATTTCTGAAGTCCCCATCTCTCTCACATCAAATTTATATTTAGATTCACTAAAAGTTTCATGTTAAATGTAAATCGATTGAGATAGATTATTGGAGACAACCCGGGTTTCAATATGAATTTTAGGTTCTAATATAACCTCAAAACCTATAAGTTCAGATGGATCAGACTGGAATGGATCATATGACTCTTGTTTTGAAGAAGAAGCATCATGGAAAAAACATCATGAGTGATTATTTATTTTTCAAAACTAACAGTATATACCAAAATCATATAACATTTGACAAAATTTGAGTACCCTACAAAAGCACATTTCACTTCCCTGGGTTTGAGTTTATCAGACCTGTTGTGAGTATGGAAAGTAAAAAAACTCTAAGATGTGATAATCTAGCAGGGTGAACCAGCCCACATATGTTTAGGGGTTTTGAAATCAATGACACTAGAGGGGAATATATTGATTATATTGATATTAATACCGAAGGATTCTTCCAATAATTCCTTATGAAGACTAGAATATGAGAGAATTATTCTCATACATTCTAAAATAGTTCCAATCATCCTCTTTTCCAGGACATTCATTTTTGGGGTATCCACAAAAATTTTGTGTCTAAAAATACCATCAGAACTGTAATGGTATATGAAGTCATTGGAAAAATAATATTGACATTTTTCTTTCCTAATGATTTTGAGTATATTTCCACATTGACTTTCAATGATATACTTCTAAATTTTGAAGGTTTCATATTTGTTCATTATAATGAAAATCCATATCTTCCATGAATAATCATCTATAAAGGTCAAATATTTATTCCCCTACTATGGGAAACAGTCCTAGAGGGACCCCAATAATAAGAATGTACATATTCTAAAGGGGGATTATCTTTATATGTATAACATTTAAAACTAAATCATTTAGACTTACTAAGAATACAATATTCCCAAAAGGGAAGAAAATACTGGGTTACTGAAGGATTTTAAAGAAGAATAATAACATTTATCATATCAAGAATGTCACAAACCAACCCAGGTTGACCTTGAATTGATCAGTCGAGCCAGTTTTCAGCATGTCTCAAGGGGCATTCCCAATCCCCCTGGGCTAGAAACCAGTGTCGTTCATCAAACTTTATCCATTAGAAATGATTTTTCCAATGAAAAAAAGATAAACAGATAAATAAAATCTACTGATAAAAGTAATAAAATCAGAAGAAATAAAATAAAACAACACATACCTCCATGTGACCTTCCATGTCACCACCCAACCAAAGACCGACCTTGCTCCAATAATGAGCAACTCAGCCAAGAGAAACTAAGAAAAGGGAACCTACAACTGAAATGATAAAATAGGCTTGGTAATTAAAAAATCTCAGTAGAGTTTCCAATATAAACATCAAAATCCAACAATCTCACCTCCCAAAATGATCCAATGACACAAGTTTGAAATACAGTTATAAAAGAAGGGTCTTCACATTTTAAAATAAGCAATATGTTTTTCCCATTAAAAAAACACATGATACATACCATATAAAAAATCATTTTTCATTTTATAAAAAAACACAAACCAAAATATACCAATGCTGGGATATAGTAGAATAGGTAAATAGTGCAATCTGAAAATAAACTAGTATAACCAAAAGTGAATAATAAATGAAAATAATCAAGTAACCGTAGTTGATCATAAACATAACGAGAAGACCACTAGACGTACTCAGTTTAGAACCACCTATTGGTGTATGATGAAGCTCTTAAGTCTATAACCAACTGGCTACCCTAAAACTAACCAAATCCTGGGGAAAATCCCACCTAGTCTAACTAAAAATCTAGGTGTACCAACCTATCTAATCGGGGTTGGTCAGAAACCGTCACTCGATAATATAAAATACAAATTGTAACCCATGGTAGTAATAGTAATGTGGTGTAAGTAGGAGGCCCTAGCATGCATGACTCACCTTTCAATGTCATCACCGCACTTTCCTTCCTTAGACAAGGATACATTATAAGACAACCTATAAAGGGATATCACCCTATTGAGGTGCCCAAAAAATATACATACATACATAAATATATCATATCATCAAAGGTTCCAATCGGGACATCATGTCATATAATCATCAGAACCATTTAAAACTTTTTACAAAATAATAGTGTTTCCAAATGGGCACGCAGTTATCAAAACACCATCCTTTCAAGGAATCGTCACAAACATTACACTAAAACTGAAAGTTCCAAATAGACCATTAACATGAAATGTCTAAAAGTATTACCCAAAACATCACAAAAACACCAATTTTTACTATACAAATCAAAATGGTAATATGATCAAAGATTTCATTTCAAACCATTTTAGAAACCACACAAAGAACCCAACATCACTTATAAAATAAGAATCATTTTCACAAAATTACCATTCACATTAAACTAAACCCGAAATCACAATAAAACAATGTTCACCCCTGATTAACATATTAAATATCATTTAATAAATCATTTACTCATTTATTAAAACATTTAAAAAGGAGTAAACAAAGGCCTACATCATGATATCACCAAGTTCATATGTGAATTCCATTTTAAAATAAAATGCATACACAAACACTTAAAAAAAAGAAACTACATTCACACCTTTCAAAAACTAACTCGCACCACGTGGACAACCAGATGAACTATTTTAATAATTAAATAAATCATTTTCACCATTAAATAAACCACCATGAAAAATTATTAAACTATTCTAAGAAGCAACACATTTCCTAAAACACAAAAACTAACTCAAATGTTATTTTGTGACAAAATGCACATCGACACCACACCAAAAAATAGTTTTCAGTCTTTGGATAGCTAGATACACTGATTTCACAATTCATAAAATCCCTAGTATATGACACACTATGGGGTTTCATAAAAGAATGCACTCTGTATCACATAACATGCTACAAGGATAAATCATGCATATTAAACTTCCTTGAAATCTAAGTTCACACCAAATAAATTAACTAAATAACATATTAAATTAATTAGATAGGAAAATAAATTATCAAATAATTTTTTTACACAAAAATACCTACACATAATGAGATAATTCTTTCATTATATATTTTTAACAATTTTAACTAATATAAAAACAGTACATTGAGTTATCTATAATACATATGGAGGTGAGAACTATATTTAAATTAATTTGAGACACACAAGTGTCGTGTATTGTGTAGGAAAGGTAAAATTTGGAAAATGCCTACCTCAATGGCATGTGAATGCCACGCTGATTCAATGGAAGGAAGGAAAACCTACCACAGACCAACTATACACCTAAATAATGAGAAAAACGTACGAATTACAACCTTTTGAATTAAGGTTTGGATAAAATAAAGGAAAACACGAATTAAAAAGGAAGACACATCGAAAAAGAGGAATCCACAAACCAAAGAGGAGGCAGAGGCACAGTAAAGGGGGTTTGGGTTCGCTGGAGGAGGCTGCAGATGGCTGGAGCATGAGAGGGAGTCGTGCTGGCTGAATTGTGGAGGGGCCGGCTAGCCAGAGCGTAGAAGGCCATAGGTGGCTTGGCCAAAGCACGAGAGGCCAGAGGTTGCCTGAATAGAGTATAGGAGTCCATAGGTGACTAGGTCAGAGCACAAGAGGAAGGTGGGAGGGTGGTACGACTGATGTTGCATCGGAGGGTGAGGTCGGGAGTGGACCAAGGGGTGAGAGGTGGAGGCATGGTCGGCTGCCAGAGTGGATGGGGCTATTCGACAGGCCAGAGCTATAGATGGAGGGAGGGGGGCGATGGGGTACCGAGGAGGGGGGGGGGGGGGGGCTGGTGCGGCGTGTAGTGGGAAAGGAAAGAAGGGGGGGTGACGGGTAGACCTATGTATTTTTTTTCATTTTATCTTATAATAACAATAATAATAACAAAGCCCAAAATAATTACAAAAACAATGTAAATAATGATAATAATAATAATGTAAAGAATAATAATGATATAAAGAATAATAATAATAATAATAATCTAAAAAAATGAATAATAATAACACAATAATAATAATAATAATAATAATGAAGAATCATAATTTTAATCATTTATTTTTAAATAATATCATTAATTTAAATGATTCAAAAATTTTCTTTACATATAATTTTATTTGTTTTAAACGTTAGAAAATTGCACAGCACCTAAGCCGACTGCGATACAACCTTCAACTATGTGGTGACTGCGCAAAGTTCCGAAACCCCGTGAAATTATTAAATGTAAAGAGGTTTAAACCCGTGATCAACCCTCACCTCAATGAGTTTAACCAAATCCAAGAAATAATACAATAAAAATTAAATTAAAAATCTAGGGTGTGACAATTCTGTAAGAACTCGTGTTTTTTTGGACTTTCGTTTTGAGCAGAAATTTGAATTTTTGATGTTGGATACTCATGAGGGTTAAAATGGTCATTTACCCATAATAGCAGATCTCAGATAATTTTTCTGACAACTCTACTGGTCGCATAATGGGGATTTTACCCTATGATAGGAGTTTGGAGGAAATCTGAGCTGTTTGAATTTTAGCAGAATATTTAATATTTAATATTATTAAATTAAATATTAAATTATTCGTGCACATTAATTTGTCAATAACTTTTAAATATAATGTCGTATTGAGATTCTTTCTAAACCATTTAGTCCTTAATGGGGAGTTTATTCTAGGGAAGTCATAATCTCATGTTGGGCGTTGGGGTCAGCTCGAGCTCCTTTTTCTTCTTTTCGTTTTATTTTATTTTCTTCCTTCTATTTTTTACTCCTTAAAATCATCTCCTACACCTCCTACTTTTCCAAAAACTATGGTAGAAATTTTATTTTTATAAATAGAGATAGTTGGGAGGCAAGAGGGGTACCGACTCAAAGCTCTCAATGTACTATGTCGGCCGACAACAACCGTGAGCCGTGAAATCAACCGAAGCATCTGTGGTTTCCACCCAAATGTAGGCCCGTTTATGTTTTCATAATACATCCCATTTAAACATGTTTTTTAAGTATTTAAAGCCTTATATTTCTTTCTTGTTACCTTGTAAGGCTAGATCTATTGTTTTGGGGGTGAAAATGGGCATTTCAGGCGTTTTGAGACATTACCCGTCGGAATACCCAGAATACACGGCTCGTGTTCCAGGGAAACATACCATGTGTTCATCTCATTTGCGGAATAAGATGTTATCAAAAATACATTCTATGTACTTTGAGTACAATCCATGTAGTGGATGTCTGTGTGACCAACCATGTGAAATAAGACAGTAAATAGTGGTTTTTAAGGAGTACATGCCTTGTACTCTAAGTACACGTCGTGTAGTGGTACATGGGCATGTGTTCAGGTGAAAATAAACATGGGGTGATTTTTTCAATGAACATTACACACCATGTATAGTAAATTATATGCTATATACTCTTACACATGCAGACCCCATGGGTCTGGCCATGAGTTCTGGCTATGTACTACTTAATCATAGTAGTTTTGGGATATCTTGGGCCCTAAAAGTCAGAATTGGGTGCGTGAGTAGTCCATTATGAGAATTTTTTCATGTAGATAGAAATGGAAGAATCCGTTTTTACATTTATAGGTAATATAAATTATTTTTTTGGTGTTTATATATAAATGGAGAGGTTCTTCCTCTAGTTATCAAGTTCATTTGTCACCTGAGAGTTAGACTTGGCGTGGATGATAGGTTGGTTGTTCAGACCAACCTAGTTGAGAGTTTTAAGATGAGTTGAGTTAATAGATATCTACTGTGAGATATGATTTTTATCATTTTTTCACTTGTGAGATATTCCCTTCTTTCCTATGAGGCCGTGAGACCGGATACTTCCAAGGATCCCCTGAGGGATGCCTTTACTTGTGTGATAACCTAGGGAGTCCCTTTTGGGATCTCTCTCTTGTTTTTTTCCTTTGATAAGACCCATGTTATGGAATGTCAATGTTGTCCTTAATTTGAGGATCCCCTGTTGGATTCCTCCCTTACTCTTTGCTATGGATTCCGTGTAGTATTCCTTAGCTCGTGTTTACCTAGAGGATCCCGGGTATGATTCCTCCTCAGTGTTTGACTTGAGTGCCCATTGTTTGACTGCCCCTGAGTTGTTATGCCAGTTTTGGATAGAGATGGTGTTCTGGTGTCACCAAAAACCCGTACCAAACTAGCTATCCCTTGTGGATTTGGATGTATTAATGGGTTGGGTGTTCGGTCCACCCTCACTCATTTGATTATATCAGACATGATTTACTGATGCTGTAGTAGTTACCAGAGGTGCTTCTTGGTTGGTGTCTATTGAGCCTGACGTGGGGAGTCTTTCTCATTTGTTGGGATTCCTACTATGACGGTGTTCTTGAGTAGAGGTGGTTTGATTCTAAATACGGTTATTTTACCTTTCTTTTGATGTGTTTTCCCATGTTGCTTGATATTGACTATTTGGTATAGCTTTTCCTGTTAGGACGCTTTGTTTTCAATGCCTTGTATTGTTAGGATGGAGTGATTTTATCGGACATGCTATCATATAATGTAGTTGTTAATCCAATAAGTTCTTGAGGATTACTTTGACTGCTGATTATCGTTTGTTTATGATTGCATTACACGGGGCTGTGGGAACCTGGTGTAGTGAGACTATATGAGGTATTGACGTTGAGTGATTCCCCAGAGAGTCTTTGATTACACATGTCTATAGGGGGAATTGACCTTGAGTTCTTCCTCGGAGAGTCTTTGATTACACATGTTTATAGAGGGAATTTACATTGATTGCTTCCTTAGAGATTCTATGATTACACATGACTATAGGGTGAATTTACAGTGAGTGTTTCCTTAGAGAGTCATTGATTACACATGAAAATAGGGGGAATTGACGGTGAGTGCTACCTCAGAGAGTCTTTGTTATATCTTCTCTTGTATTTTGAACCTGAGGTGTTAGACTGTGAGTACTTCTCAGAGGGTTTCTTGTATTTTATTGGTTGAACAACACAGTTACTTGTTTTGGTATAGCTTGTTCAGAGACATATCTCCAGCGTTAGCCAAAGTAGGTACATGTTTATGGGATTACGAACCTAGAGATCTACTTATTGATACATGACTTGAGTGGAACGACGTCCAACTCAATGCCCTTACACAAGATGTCCTGGATATCGGGCTTATGGTCCCAAGGACCAACTACTGATGTTGTTTCTTGTTATTTGAATCACCTAATCATGAAAATTAATATTTATGTGTATGTGAATAGGTATTGGACTATATATGTGTATGTATATAGATATGGACATCCATGATGGAACATGCGCAGTTGACAGGGATTACATACCCAAGGTTCGACTATGGTTTCACATTTGGTATACTTTCATTTGTTGTGTTCATGCTAGGCTGAGCACATTGTTGTTGCATACACTTAGAAACATAGTTATAGGTTTCTTGTCGGGGTGCCCTACTTAGATTAATTCTCACCCCTCCACATACACCTCAGTGGACATTTAGACCTTATGTCTACGTTTTAGGTTGAGCACGAGTTGCATGGTGGATAGGGCTGAGGCTCAGTATTTCATGATCGAGCGGAGCTACTCAAGTTGTTCTACTAATCATGCTGATACAGTTCGATAGTTTCTAGAGATGGGGTATGTGGGTTGGCTCGGAGTTAGAAGTTGAGTCCTGTACTTTTACTTTCATCATCCACTACCATAAAACTGGGATTATGCAGTGCCACCCTTTATCAATGCTAAAAAAAGCGCTGATAAAGCGGGGGCCTTTATCAGCGAAAAAAATCACAGATAAATGGAACTTTTAACAGCGCTAAAAAAGTGCTACTAAAATTGGACCTTTAGCAACACTTTTTTTATCACTGATTAAGGGGACCCCTTTATCAGTAGTTTTTTAGTATCGCTGATAAGGGGGGGGGGGTTTATCAGTGCGCTTTTTTCTAGCACTGATAAATGTTTATATTTCAAAAAAAAATCCTAAAAATAATATATTGTGTATAAGTATAAGTATATTTATATAAATATAATAAAAATCTTTTAAAATATGTTTTATAAAGGTTTGATATGTGGTAGACCCAAAACGGACACCCCTGATCAGAAATTATGGTCATTTTTATGGATTATGGACCTTTTTGTTCCTTGAAGAATATTATAAGGTGTTAAAATGGTCACAGTTGTGTAGGTCTGGTCATAATATTTGATTTGATATGTGGTGGAGGAAAAACAGACACTCGGAGCAGAATTTATGGCAAAACGGACCCCCAGAGCCAAACTTATGACTGTTCAGAGTGATTTTGGGCCTTTTTGAACCTCAAAGAATGTGAGAAGGGGTTTCAGTGATCACAAATGTGTGTAAATCTTTTCAATATTCGATTTGATATGTGGTAGAGCCAAAATGGACACTCGGAGCATAAGTTATTATAGTTTGAAATTTTGCAACTCTCGTATCTCCTAAAAACCTACGAAACCAGCAACTCACTAAAATGAGAATAACTTCTACTTTAGTTGTCTAGTTGAGTGTAGAGACCAGCCAAATCAAATATCATGAAATGGTTGATGGCCACACCTATTCAAAACCATTAGAAGATCAGAGGAACGAAAGATATACCAGTTATTGCACTCCAAAAATAAAGTCCAACTTCAAATGGCCATAACATTTGCTCTGAGTGTTATTTTGGGCTCTACCACATATAAAATCGAAAGAAGTGAAGAGATATATGCAACAGGCCAACTAGAACATAGTTTTAGTTATGTATGGGACCCTAAAATCCCATTAAATACCTATAAGTTCTCCAAAACTCAGTTTCTGTGTCTGGACCCCTGTCAAAATTTTCTTAAAACGATCATAACTTCTGATCTGTTTGTCTGTTAGGCCACTAACACCTATTTTATAATATTTCGTTTTATGATCTTCAGATTGACTATTCACAGAGTTGAATCAAACACCCAATGTGAATGTTATGCCTTTTTCAGTGACTCTGCGATTTGTTAGGTTTTTTGAGACCCAATATCTTGCTCTTTTTTATATACATATTAATATATAATATTTGTATATATACATAAATATGTATAATTATACCTACATATATAAATATAATATATATCTGTGTGTATGTGTCTGTTGTATGTATGTATATATGTATGTATGCATTTATTTATTTATGAAAACACACATAAGAAAACATATTTTATAAATTTATTTAAAACTAATCTTATAAATATATATAAATATATATTAATATACAAATAAATATACAGATAAAAAATTATAACTATATATATATATATATAAATATACAGATATATAGATATATTAATATAATTAAATATACATTTATATTAATATATGAGTAAATAAATAAATAAATAAATAAATATAGATATATTAATAACTGAAGAGCAAAGAAATATGGTGGAGTGGTAAAGTCTTAGGCACGCAGGCAAGAGGAATCGAGTTCGAATCCTAGGGGAGGCAGGTCTCGCGCATAGGTGGGGGGAATAACCTAGAACTGTTAAAGGGGGTGGGTCTTGGTGGAGCTAGTTTGGGGTGTGCATGGGCTACAATTGGCAGTGGGCACTGTTAAAGGGGGTGGGTCTAGGTGGAGCTGGCCTGGGGCATGCGTGGGCTACCAGGGGCGGTGGGAACTATTAAAGGGGGCTCCAAGCGCTGTTGAAGCCCCCTAGAATTTAAATATATTTTTTAAATTTTTTAATATATTTTTAATTTTAATACACACTTTTTAAATGCGCTGATAAAAGGGAAAATTTATCCGCACTAATAAAAAGAACTTATAAAGGACCCTTTTATCAGTGTTTCTTATCACTGATAAATGGGGAATTTATCAATGCTTTTTTTGAGCACTGATAATAGGGACCCCTTTATCTTTTCCTCGATTAACAACGATTTTTTAGCATTGTTAATCAACTTTTCTAGCGCTGATAAATGCCAAATTTGTAGTAGTGAAAATTTGTACTTGTATTTTTTTGGTCATCCTAGTAGGTCACCAGTGTTGTATTATATTGCATAGATGTTTGGGAATTTAAAACATTTTACAATTACATCTTGTTATATTTTAGTTATTTATTGCTTCCACACTCTATTTACATTCTGATGTGTATGATACTTTGTTATTTCCTCTGTTTTATTACTCTGGTATCAGGGAATAGTCTCCCTACTATCACACCCTAGGCCCTCCATGCTAGTCGGAAGCCTCTAGCATACGGGGAGGAGCACTTGAGGCCTTATGGAAAACCGGCTCGGAGCACCGGTTTAGTGGCTTCCAAGTTGGGTCGTTAAAAAGTGGTATCCGAGATTTTTTCTTTTCCCGGACTTTAAAATTTGGGATATAGTAGACAAGAGTTTTAGGAATGTGTTACAACCTATGATGGATATCATACTGGTGTTCTGAGAACACTTTTTCTTGTAAGTAGTCCCAGTTGCCAAGGTTTGGGATTTCTATTCTGATTTTTTGATGTTACAGTTGCATATGATTTTCACCTTGAGTGACGCACATGTTGTGTGGTGTTTTTATTTACAATGGATCTCTGGATCTTGGCCATTGTTAAGAGTTCATAGACGAATTTTGACTCTTGGTTGGAACAGGAAAGAGGCGTCTCATGCATCATACCAGGCCTGTAAGATTCACATCATATAGGCCTGTTTGTGTGTGTTTTTACTGGCGACTGAGATCTTTTGGTCTACTTACACATACTTTTTACTCTAATGGAAGGTTATGTGGATCTACATTGAGGTGTTTTTGTTGAGGCTGATGACTCAGTCCTTTTGCATAGGTGGTGCAGTGACCCCAGTTGGTCTATATGGCACATGATGCCTTTCCGTTTAACCCCTTATTGCTTGTTGTTTCTCAAGTCTATGGTAATCTAGTCAAATCTATGAGTATGATGTCAATAGATACAAAGGAATTTCTTATGAACTGAACCTCCTTCTGGTATTTTTGTATACGGATACCCGATGAGTGTCAGTTTTGTTTCTCTTCTTATTGGGTTATGGACTCCAGGGTGTAGTTCCTTCTGAGGATTCTCATATAGGATCAAGGCCCTTGTAGGTTGTGTTTTGGTTTTGACTTTCATTGGTCTTTGAGATCTTCAACCTCTTTTGTAAAGTTTTGGATCTTTTGGGCAAGGTGGTTAGACCTTGTGACCCAATTCTGAGGATTTTTATGTGGGGCTTGGTGGAAGACCTTGAGACCCTTGGGTTTGACTCGAACCCTTATAGGTATATGTCTATTCCATTTCTAGGGAAACCTATGTGAGAATGGTTGGACCGTTTTTTCAAATTCCTTTTGGTGGTTCTTCTTTTTCACGGCAGGCTTCGATGGGAAGGATTGTTTGGGTGCCTGGACTGGTAGTCTAATAATTCTAATGTTGTGGTTGTGGGTGGAATCATCTGAATCTAAATCATGGACTGATGTTTCAAGAATTTCGGTGGACTCCGATCCCAGATGTTTTGTTGGAATTTTCATATGTTGTAGAGGTGACATTGTGAGATGTCAGATTACCATGAAATGGTTGACTCGTTCTTGAATCATGGTCGGGTTTTGGAAAGATGATAGTGTGTTTCGGAGGGAACTGGACACGCCTTCAATGAAATCTTCATGTACTACTAGAAGTGATGATCATGTGGTATCTTGATTCGCCTTGAGTATGTTGCGAGAGCTTCGACACTACATCGAGCTCTTTTTATTTCCTAATGTTCATCCATGTTGAGGAAGGATCATGTTCTATGTGTGCTCTCAGATTGGTGTAAGGAAATCCATATGGTGGGGAGTGAACCATTTCCCCTTTGAGGGTGGTTTTCTTTATTTAGGTTAAACTTCTGTGTTTTCTAGTAGCTTTTGAGCTCAGAGTTTTCTTTTAAGATGACGACAAGGGTATTCCTATGGTGGGGAGTACCCGTTTGGTCATAATTGAATATCTTCTATGAAGAAGGAGGTTGTTAATGATATAAGGATGGTTGTTGGACAGATTAGATAACATGGTTTTAAAGATGATCAGGTTGGGAGCATGGATACTGGTCCTTTCACTCGGGCTTCTCAGGGGCGAGAAGTTTTATGGTGGGGAGTTTGTAAGAACCTGTGTTTTTCCGGACTGTCATTTTGAGCAGAAATTTGAATTTTTGCTGTTGGATACTCGTGAGGGGTAAAATAATCATTTTCCCCTACTATAAGATCTCAGATAATTTTTATTACAACACCATTGGTCCCAGAATAGAATGTTTACTCTAGGACAAGAGTTTTGAAGAAATTTGAGATGTTCAAATTTTAGCAGAATATTTAATATTTAATATTATTAAGTTAAATATAAAATTATTCACGTAGGATCATTAGTAAATAATATTGAAACGGAATGTCAGATTGAGATTTTATCTATGTCGTTGAGTCCAGAATGGGGAGTTTAGCTTATGTAAGGCATAAACTCATGTCATACACTGAGGTCGGGCTAGACCCCTTTTTCTTTTTTCCTTTTCTTTTCTTTTTTTCCTTCTCTTCTTTCCTCCTTCTCCTTGTGCATGTCTCTTATGCCTCCTCTTTTTTTGTTACATATGGGTGAAATTTGATTTTATGAAAGAGATAGAGTTGTGAGGTAAGAGGGGTACCGAATCGAAGCTCTTGATGCGCTGAGTCGTCGTGCGACAACCGTGGGCCATGAAATCAACCAAAGCTTCGGCAGTTTCCGCCCAAAGGTAGTTCAATTTATGTTTTCCCCATAGATCCAATTTAAAGATGTTTTTCAAGTCTTTCAAGCCTTATATTTTTTTATTGTGTCCTCTTAAGGCTTGATATATTGTTTCAAGGGATAAAATGGGTGTTACAAGCATTTTGAGGGATTTCAAGTTGGAGAAACCAGAATACACGACATGTGTTATAGGGGAATACACTGTGTGTTCTTACCATTAGGGGAAGAAGTTGTTTTAAAAATTACACACCATGTAATTTGAGTACACGCCATGTAGTCGATTTCGGTGTGACCAGCCATGTGAAATAATACATGGAATAGTGGTTTCTAAGGAGTATACACAATGTACTATAAGTACACACCATGTAGTGGTACGTGGGCATGTGTTCGTCTGAAAACACACACAAGATGACTTTTTTTGAATATTACATGACATGTACAATAATGTAAATGCTGTGTACTATTACACATGTAGACCCTGTGGGTCTGGCCATGTGTTCTGGCCATGTTCAACTTCAACTTAGTAGTGTTGGGATATCATTGGCCCTTGAAGTTAGAATTGGGCATGTGAGTAGTCCATTTTGAGTGTTTTTTCACGTAGATCACAATGGAGGAATCCTTTTTACATTTATAGGTAATATAAATAATGCATCAGTATTTCTATATAAATGAATAGGTTCTTCCTCCAGTTATCGAGTTCTTTTGTCTCCTGAGAGTGAGACTTGTACTGAATGATAGGTTGGGTGTTCGGACCAACCTAGTTGAGACATTTGATATGAGATGAGATATTACATATCTTCTATGAAATATGATTTGATCTCTGTTCCTCTTGTGAGATATTCCCTTCTGGCCTATGAAGTTGTGAGACTAGATACATCCAAGGATCCCCTGAGGGATGCCTTTACTTGTGTGCTGACCTAGGGAGTCCCTTGTGGGATCTCTCACTCCTTTTTTCCTTTGATAGGAACCATGTTATGGAATGACTATGTTGTACTTAATTTGAGGATCCTCTATTGGATTCCTCTCTTACTATTTTCTAAATATTCTGTGTAGGTTTCCTTCGTTCGTGTTTACCTGGAGGATCTCGGGTATGATATCTCCTCAGTGTTTGACTTGAGTGCCTGTTCTTTGACAGAACCTAAGTTGTTACATCAGGTTTAAGTAAATATGGTGTTCGGGTGTCACCTAGAACCCATACCAAACTGGTAATCCCTTGGGGCATTGGATGTATTGTTGGGTTGGGCATTCAGGCCACCCTCACTCATTTTTCTATATCTGACTTGGTTTGATGATACTTTAGTAGTTACCAGAGGTGCTTCTTGGTTATTAGATGTTGAGCCTAACACTAAGAATCTTTCTCATTTTTTGGGATTCCTACTATGACTTTGTTCATGAGTATATGTTTTTTGATTGTGAATCGGGTTATTTTACCTTGATGTGGATGTGTTTCCCGTGTTTCTTGATATTGACCATTTGGTCTATATTTTCCTATTAGGATGATTTGTTTTGCATCCCTAGTATTGTTAGGATGGAGTGATTTTATCTGAAATGCAATGATATTATGTAGTTGTTTATCCAAGTAGTTCTTGAGTTTTAATTTGGCTTCTGATTATCATTTATGCATGATTGCTTCACACGGGGCTGCGAGAATCTGGTGTAGTGAGACAATAGGAGGAATTGACATTGAGTGATTCCTCAGAGAGTCTTTGATTACACATGACTATAGGGGGAATTTACATTGAGTGATTCCTCATAGAGTCTTTGATTACACATGATTATAGGAGGAATTGGCACTGAGTTCTTCTTCATAGAGTATTTGAATACACATTCCTATAGAGGGAATTGACGGTGAGTGCTTCCTCAGAGTGTCTTTGATTACACATGACTATTGGGGGAATTGATAGTGAGTGCTTCCTCAGTGAGTCTTTGTTATAACTTATCTTTTATTTTGAACTATAAGGGTTAGACTGTGAGTAATACCCAGAGGGTTGCTTGTGTTTGATTGGTTGAACCAGAGGGTTACTTGTTTTTGTTTAGCTTGTCCAGAGACATATATCTATCATTGGCCGAAGTAGGTATATGTTGATGGGATTATGAACATAGAGATAAACTTATTGAGACATGGGTTGAGTGGCATGAAATCCATTTCAATTCCCTTGCACAGGATGTCTAGAAGATTGGGCTTATGGTCCCAAGGATCGAATGCTAATGTTGTTTCTTGTTATTTGAATCACCTAATCATGAATATTCTTATTAATGTATATGTGTATAGGCATGGTACTATACATGTGTATGTATATAGATATGCACATACATGATGGTACTTTCCCAGTTGATAGGGATTACATACCCTAGGTTCAACTATGGTTGCACGTTTGGTTTACTTCCTTAAGTAGTGTTCCAGCTAGGCTGAGCACATTGCTACTACATACACTTAGCAGCATAGTTATAGGTTGCTTGTCGGTGTGCCCTACTGAGATTATTTATCACCCCTACACGTGCACCTCAGTGCACATTTAGACCTTATGTCTTCTTTTCAGGATGACAATGAGTTTCATGGTGGATAGGGATGAGGCCCAGTGTTGCATGATCGAGCAGAGATGCTCGAGTGGTTATACTGATTGGGCTGATACAATTCGACATTGTCTGGAAATCGGGTACGTGGGTTCGCTCGGAGTTAGTAGTTAAGCCCTTTAATTTGACTTTCAACATCATTTGTACTTTTATTTGTATGGTTGGCCCTGTGGGTGACCAGTATTGTTTTGTATTGCATAGATGTTTGGGCTTTTACAACATTTTACTATTACAACTTGTTCTATTCCAGTTGTTTATTGCTTCCGAACTCTATTTATTTTCCATTGTGTATGATATTTAGTTATTTCTACTGTTTTCTTACTCTTTTATGAGTACATAGTCTCCCAACTATCACACCCTAGGCCCTCACTTCTAGACGGTAGCCTCTAGTGTACGAGGAGGCGTGTTTGAGGCCTTGTGGTGAACCGGCTCGGATAACTAGATTAGTGAATTTTAGGTCAGTGGGTTTCAAATTACACCCTCCAAAAACAGTTTATGCCCCCAAAAAGTCACCCAGCTGAACAATAGACAAAAAATAATTCATGCCTAATTGAAACCAAAATAAACCACAACATAAATGAATGAGAGAACATGAGAGGGTTCTCCCAACCAAAAAAACTTACATAGTGTGGAAATTTTACACCCAAACATACCACCCTGGGAAGGGGTGGGACACAATAACACCCAACTGATCCAAACTAACTTCTGTAGCATGAGTGAAATAATACCTCCACTAAAACATTGAACCCTCAACCCTGGCCAAAAACACTAAACACTGGAGAAAAACCTCTGCGTAGAACTTATCCTAAATAGAGAATCCAAGAATAAATAAAAACACCTATTATACCACATGCACTTACACCTCCAAACAAACATTGCCAAACTGAGATTAACCCATACAAGGGGTAAACAAACTTTTAAGAAAAACACACGACTCAAAAAACAATAACCAAACAAACAAAACTGGTTGGATTACTATAGAACATGTCCATCATAACATCATGACAAAACAATTAACAAAAAATAATTTCTAAACATTAACAACAGAAAAACAATAACAAAATGACATTAAATGTTTCACTTCCAACATGGAACACAAAACCTGAACTGAGGCTTCACCCCCCAAAAAATCATGACTATGTGAAAGCTTCACCCCAAGACCTGTGAATGAGGATCTTATGGGTAAAGCATCTCCTACCTCATAGTCAGGCACTAGAATCCTCTAATCCGGGCATCTTCTTCAGGTGAAACTTCCTACAGAACTTCTATATATGACCCAGACACCCATAATGATGGAACATCTTAAGAGGGGTGTGACATGATGGCTTAGTCTTCCCAAAACATACACACTGATGGCACACCATTGAATGGTCCAACCAACTAGAAGATAAAAATAGTACAGATGACTCTTTAGAAATAGGTCCATCTGGCACACCCTGCTCGACGGATGGGGAACCTTCATGAGCAATTAGATATGGTGGATTTCCAACCAGCTGCGCTCTAGAGACCAACACATCTTGGACCGCCTCCTCCACCAGCTTCTCAAAATGACGGTCCTTTGAAGGGAGGACCCACTCCCTGATCTCTGGATAAACACCCCCGATGTAGATAGAAGTCCCCATAAAATCTTACAATTTTACCTTCAAATAAAAGGACATAAGTTCCTCGAGATGATCAACATATTCTTTCACCATCTGTTGGCCTTGTTGAAAATGAATTACATCTTCCATTTTATTTATCTTCACCTCTTAAGGTATAAACCATCAAATGTAGATAGATTTAAAGACATCCCATGTCATCCCAAATTGCATTGATGTAGGGGTGAAAAACTCCCATTTGTCTAGAGTTGGACCTTCGAATAATCCCAAAATAGAACAAACTCTAACACCTTCAGGAGTTCCCAACACCCTGAAGATGCGCTCAACCTCTTCAAGACACTCTATTGCCTTTAACAGACCCTGACCACTATAAAGGATAGGAAAAGTATGAGAAGGAACAAAAAATGGGCATGAATTATCAGAAACCCTAGGGACCTTTCTAGGAGTCATTTTCTGAACAACATATATAACAAAAAGCTGAAACTGATATCAAATCAAAGTATAATTAAAAGTAACATCCTAAGCCAAAATTAATAGTAAAAAAACAAAAAAATACAAACACAATCCATAATTCCATTTTGAAAATCCCCTTTTCATTTTTTATTTCAAAATGACCTTCTTTCGTGGCCACTTTCAAAATACCAAACCATCTTTTCAAACCAAATTCAATTTACAAAATAATTTCCCCCTTTTAAAATCACTTTAGGAAGACATGGTTAAGCCTTAAATTCCAAGTACACACCCCAGTAATCGCATGAACCATTGCACATGTCTTCATCTGCATTCATCTATACACACCAACACACACTTCTCATGAATCCCCTCAAATGTGAAAACGTTCATAAAGAGTACTTGAGGTTGCAACCAAACCATTTCATTACCAAATAAATGAAAACACCATATTTCTAGTCTAATAGATTTTGGGTTTAAAAACCATTTCATGAATTTAGAGCAATTTTAAATAAATCTTTCTCATTTCAAAAATACCCTTATTCCATTTTCAAAAGAGAACATACACCAACCAAAATGTCGACGACACTAAAATTGCATCAAACTACCAGAATGATGGACTAGTAATCATGCTTAACCTAGTGAAATGGTAGTGGTCCATGCCCCATGTAAGTTTCAACATCAAGGAGGAACATAAATAGTGTACTCGAACTCTACATGGGTCACTAGTCCATGTGAAATCATGCTGTATCATCGACTTGCCTCCATTGTCATCCCTAAATCTAATACAAACTAGAACAAGACAAAGACTCAATTCTTAGACATCCCCTGGAGACTGGAGGATTAGAATGAGTGAGAGTTCATGAATCCCTTATTGTACCTACCTACTAAGTCCTGATAGTCAAAAATTCCATCTACCATACAAATTAAATAACAAGGGACTCCTCTGATACCATTTTATCACGAAACTACTCAGGTTGACCCTGAACCGGTCACCCAAACTGGTTCACGGTATGTCCTGATGGGTGTTCTTGACCCCCTAGGATGGAAACCAGTGACGGGCATCAAAATTTAACCATTGGGAATGATTTGTCCCATTAAATGAAGATAAACAAACATTTATAAACTGTTGATAAAAATAAAACTAGCAACCACAAAAAAACAAAAAAATAAAACTGTACATACCTCTATGTGGCCTTCTAGGACACCACCCAACAAAAGACTAACGTTGGTCTAATAATGAGAAAACTGGCCAAGTGAACATGAGAAAAGGGAACCTGTAATTGAAATGTTGAAATAGGAATGTACATTAAAAATTCTCTGTAGTGATTCCTAGATAAACAACAGAATATATGAATCTCACCTCCTTAAACAAGCTAATGAGAGAAGTTTAGAATACAGTTATAAAAGTATGATTTTCACATATTAAAATAAGCAACATGTTTTTACTATTTAAAAACAAAACACACGCTAAATACCATTTCCAAAATCATTTTTCATTTTATATACAAAACTGAAAACAAAATATACAAAATCTAGGCTAAAATAGAATAGGTAAATAGTATAAGATGGAAATAGACTAGTATAATAGAATGTTAACAAGAAATGAAAATAATCAAGTAACCATGGGTGATACTAAACATCCCTATAAGACCCATGTACGTACTTGGTTTAGATCCACATGGAAGCATACGGTGATGCTCTTAAGTCTATAACCAACTGGCAACCCTAAAACTGACCAAATCCAGTGGCAAAGCCCGCCAAGCCTAACAACAAATGTCTGGTGTACCAACCCATCTAATTAGGGTTAGTCAAAAACCATCACATGATCATCTAAAAGACATCCAGGAACCCATGGTAGTAATAGTAATGTTGTGTAAGTAGGATTCCCTCTCATGCATGACTCACCATACAATGCCGTTACTGCACTTTCATTCCCCAAACACGGACAATCTATATGATAAAACATAAAGGGATACCCCCTATAGATGTGCCCTAAAAATATACATAAATACAAACATATATCATATCATCAAAGGTGACAACTAGGCCGTCATGTCATACAATCATTAGAACCATTTAAAACTTTTTACAAAACAATTGATTTTCCAAAGGGGAACATATTTATCAAAACACCATCATTTCAAGGAATCATAAAAAACATTACAATAAAAATAAATGTGGAAAACAAACCATTAACTTGAAATGTACAACAGTATGACCCAAAACATGACACAAAGACCACTTTTTTCGTTACAAATCCAGAAGGCCATATTCTCAAATATTTCATTTAAAACCATTTTAGAAACCACACAAAGAACCCAACGTCATTTAGAAAAAACAAATCATTTTCAAAAAATTACCATTCACTATAAACCAAACCCAAACGCACATCAAAACACTTTACACCCATGATTATCAATTCAAATATCATTTAATAAATGATTTACTCATTTATTAACACATTTCAAAAGGACCAAACAAAGGCTTACATCACGATCTCACCAAGTTCACATGCGAATTCTATTTTAAAATCAAATGCATACCCAAATGCTTAAATTAAGAAAATACTTTGGAACCTTTCAAAAACTAACTCGCACCACTTGCACAACAAAATGAAGTATTATCAATATTAAAAAAAATCATTTTCACCATTAAATAAACCACTATGAAAAATTATTAAACTATTTTAAGAAGAAACCCATGGCCTAAAAAAACATACCCAAATATAATTTTGTGACTAAATGCACATGAACACCACACCAAAACCTAGTTTTCAGTCTTTTAAAAGTTAGATACACTAATTACAAAGTTCATAAAAACACTAATAGATGACACACTATGGGTTTTCATAAAAAAATTCACTCCATATCACATAACATTATACAAGGATAAATCATGCAGATTAAACATCCTTGAAAACTAAGTTCACAACAAATAAATTAACTAAAGAACATGTTAATTAATTATATAGGAAATATCATTTATCAAGTAATGCTTATACCGAAAACTACCTACACATAATGAGATAATAATTACAAAATCCATTTTTTAACAATTTTAACTAATATAAAAACACCACAATTATTTATCTACAATACTTATGGAGGTGAGAATGGAATTTAAAAATAAATCTGAAACACACAAGTTCCACGAATTGTGAAATAAAGGAAAAAACTTGAAAAAAACTTACCTTAATGGCGTACGAATGTGACGCCGCTTCAGAAAAATGATGGATAACCTACTATGGACCAACCACACACCTAAACAATGATAAAAACACGCTAATTACCAACCATGAAATTAGGGTTTGGGTAAACTGAAGGAAAACATGAATTCAAAGGGAAGACACACTAGAAGGGAGGAATCCACTTGCCAAAGTGGAGATAGAGGAACTATAATGGGGGTTCACGTTCACTTGAGGAGGCCACTGGCAGTCGGGGTGGGAGAGGGAGTCAGGATAGCCAAATCATGGTGGGGGTGGCTAGCCAGAGCACGGGAGGCCGAAGGTGGCCTTTCGGGAGTGCAGGAGGCCAGAGGTAGCTTGGTCGGAGAGCGAGAGGCTTGAGGTGGCTAGGCTGGAGCATGAGATTCTGAAGGTGTCCCAGTAAGAGTGTTGGAGGAAAGAGATGGGTGGTGCGGACGATGCTGTAGTGGAGGGAAAGGTTGGGAGTAGACCAGGGGCAAGAGGTGGAGGAGGGGTCAGCTGCCGGAGTGGCTGGGGCTGGTCAGAGGCACGAAAGAAGGGTAGAGAGGTGATGGGGTACCAAGGGGGCCTAACGATGCACACAGTAAGAATGCAGGTGGGGAAATGGGTAGACCTATCTTTTTTTTTCATTTTATATAATAATAATAATAATAATAATAATAAATCCCGAAATAATAAAGATAATAATAAAAAGAATAATAATAATAATAATAATATAAAGAATAATAATAATATAAATAATAATAATAATACAATAATGATAATAATATTAATACTAATAGTATTAATAACAATAAGAATAATAACAATAAAAATAATAATGATAATAACAATAAAAATATTGTAAAACCTTAATTTTACTCATTTCCTTTTAAATAATAGAATTAATTTAAATGTCTCAAAAATTTAATTTACATATAATTTTATTTGTTTTAAATGTTAGGAAATTGCACGAAACCTTAGCCGACTGCATGGCTACTGCCAACCGTGTGGTGACTGAACATGGGTCCGAAACACAGTAAAATTATTAAAAATAAAAAATCATAAATCTGTGCTCAAACCGCACCTCAGTGAGGCCAACCAAAGCCATGAAATAATAAAATAAAAATTAAATTAAAAAGTAGGGGTGTGAAAAATCAGAAAATATTAAAAACTATATTAGGAGGATATCTAAATAAGATAATATGAAACTACCTAAAAACCATAAATTAAGAATATTTTAAAACATGCATACTTAAATTTGCAGAATCCACTACAACATATTTATCTCTATATATGTTTGATGAAGATCCCATATGTGCAAAATAATCCCACCTCCATGATGTATCCCCAGGCTAAGTTGAATCACTCGATGTTCGAGCAAGATTCATATTTTCTCTATGGTATACTAGTACCTAGTATTCAAAGGAGAAGATGAAATGGAGCTTTAAGATATAGGGATGTTTGGCTAAGAAACAAGCATGTACTCTTATAATTTCTATCACATTAGAGCATTTATACAAGACACTCCTTGGGTTTTCATATTTACTCATGAGTTATAAACAAATGACTAAATAATGATTCATCCAGTTCATGTATCATATACATAAATAAAACACCAAAACATTTCATAATATTAAATGATTCATTAAATGATAGTTATGTAGTATATTGAACTGCCCCAAAAAATAGTTATTTTTGGAAGTATATATTAATGCACTCTTTTATTCATTAAAATCAAAATTTATATGCATTCCATTATATATATATAAGGATTTAAGGAATATCTCCTTCAAACTTCCACTTACACTAAATCCTCATAAAATTTATGAATGTTCACATTATATTTCATTGTATAAAATAACTTTTGAAATCATATCCAAATATATTTTGGATATTTTCAAAAACACTTTTGGAAATATATTATTAACATCACCTTATAGAAAATCATATATAATTGTTGGAGTTGGTTCCCTAGAACCAACTTATGAAAACTTTATAATAACTTGAATTCATAGTTTTGAATGTTAATAAACTTATTATGACATCATGATTATTATTATTTTTAACATAGTATATGATAATGTCTCAAGAGTAGCTGTTGCACTAAATGGTCATATCCGTTCCCTGTTAAAATTGAGAACCTATAAGTGCTACGACACTATTCATAAATAAAATTTCTATAGCCAGATGATATCATTTGAGGGACACAAATGATACATGTTATTATTAGTAGAGTCTCATGGATCTTTGAGGCACCTTCTCATGGTGTACATCTTTGATAATATCCAGTGTAGGATATTTTGAGAATGAGACCCACTTGTAAGAAATCCACAATTATATGTGTCTTTGAATGTTCCGATATTAAAACATGTGAACATACACTTAGAATTTAAGATTATTATGAATTAGTATAACGAGTCATGTACTTTAATGTATTTATGAAAACAATGATTCCAAATATTCACGAAGAGGTAAGATACATTGGGTACATCACTAGTAATATTTTATTAATGATTAATACATGAAAAGATTTTTCCCTTATATTATTTTACAGAAGTTAATATCTCAAGCCATTTTATGGAAGTGATATAGCCAAAATAAATCCATGGCCATGGTGTTCTATTGACATGTTCAATTTTTAGGAAGTCAAAGAAAGATTCATCGAGCATATAGGTTGATGGAACCAAAATGAAATCTTCTTGATTAGTGATATTGTGATTAAAGGATTATATTACATAGTAAGAATATTGATGAGGTATTATGTTGTAGTGGCCTTAACTTATTTCTCTATGGGTGCCTTAGCATTTTTCAAGATTCTAACCTTGGACTTTTGGATTCTTCTCCTAATGCCACTGAGAAATAGGCCTATAAGGTCACACACTAAGTGTATCTAGAATCTCAGTTAAATAATAATAATATTATTATTTATTATTTAACAAGTTGAATAAATATTATTCCTACATGAGATTTAATAATTATTCAGGTTTACATGATCGCATATATTCCATCACCAGTTATCCGAGAGAATATAATGTCATCATAATATTTAAAAAATATTTATTTTCTATATAGTGAATATATAATTTATTGATTTATTAGTACATAATGTAGTGATATTTATTTAATAAATAAATTTTCAATTTTCATGGCCCAATAATTATTGTGGAGGAATGGAAGACTGAATTTAATGGTCAAGCGAGAAATAATAAATATTGAATATTATTTTATTAAATAATATAAAATTAAAATCTCAAGTTAAGAACATGTTGAGAAAAAATATTATTATTATTATTTGACTTGGGATTTTGTAGGGATTAAATATATAATAAATGGAAGTTGTGTTATTATTTATTTTTAACCCTAGAAATATATAAACCAAAATATATTATATTATCTAAGAGAAACTTCACTTGCTTGGTTATGCACAACGGATTTAGAGAATCATCGCAATCCCTAGAGAGGACCCTTATCAAATAAATTTCCCAAGAATAGAGAGATATATTCCTCCACCTACCACTCTCAAGTAAAGAGATATCTTGAAGAATTCTTTGGAAGTGGTTCTCAAGGTGATCAATGGAGGACGATGCAAGAAATAAGGTCTTTCATACCAGAACTCATATATTTATACAAATAAATTTGGAGATTTTTGGAACACATGTGGATAACCACTAGAGGGAACATTCTCTTGATTCATACAATGAAACAATGATACAACACAGATCAATTATCAGATCTATAAACGAAGAAAGAATTTCAACAAGGTAATTCTTTAATTAATTAAATTGATTATAAATATCATGTGATGACCCTATCTTAAGTTATGGAGTTTTATCCTTTATCTATATTATTTGATTCCATTCCATAGATCACGATGTTAATTATTGTGTAAATCATGGATTGGACATCGATCGTGGAAAGAATCAATGATGGGAATGACCCATCGCATGCTTGCACTATGTCTAGAACCTATAAGCGGTATCTGAGTAGTCACATAGTTATTTATAATTATTTAATGATATTTGATTAATTTACACATTTGTGATTTATTTTTCAATTAATTTTTAATCGTTATTTCATTTTAAATTGCGAGATCTTCTTATTCCTCCTTCATTTCTCATTGATCTAATTAATACAATTAATTTCATGAATGAAATAAAACAAAAATCTCATCCGGAGGTGCCAAGGATTCTGGATGGATAACAAAAAAGTAAACATTATATAACCTAAGTTACACACCCTATACATGGGTTCAATTCTTCAGGAATTAATTCATAAATTAATTCAAACTACATCCATTGATGACACATGGTGTATTTATTTATTATAGAACTTATTAACTAGGCAAGGGTGGTACACAGTCAGTCGGAGTACACGTTGTGTATCCCACATACTTGACGTGTAGTCCCTTTGGGTTACAGACGATCTGTGTATTGCCGTATATGTCCTACCAAACTGGTGACCATGTAACTGAAAGACCACACACCATGTATTCTCTTATACACGTTGTGTACCCCAATTTTACGAGGCATAGTTTTTACACATAGTCCCTAGTCGTGCATCTCTGATACACAGTGTGAGATGTAGACACCATGGAGCATGATTTTACATGACGTTTACTTATACAAAATTATTCTTAATTAAAATTTATTTTTTATACTATATAAACTTTATCGACATGTGTTTGCATGTTGTCATTAATTTGAAAAGACATTCCATGTGATAGTTTTGAATATATATATATATATATATATATATATATATATATATATATGTATATCATTAATTAATATCCATGTAATGTTTTGATCTGCATATCATGTAATATTCGTATTATAATTGTTAATCTATGTGCATTAAATCATGACATGTTACAGAAAAATCAAGTAATTTTTTTAAATCATTATGTTGATACTACACGTTATGAATGTATGTGATAAGTTGTGTATTCTATATGTCAAAAAACCGTATATGATTATAATACATGTTTTTCATATTTGGACTGGTATTCACTATATTTCCTCCAAGGTACATTTTTGTACATAGTTAATTTTTAATAAATTTATTTAATTTGATTAAAATTATAATAGATGGTAATCTCAAGGTAAGTTGGATGAGAATTAAGATAAAAGAATCGATTAATTAGAGATGACAATTCTTTGATTTGAGTGCAGTTTATCATAAATAAGAACAATTATGAATTGAACACCAGTTTTATTAAATGAGTAATTCAAGGTATGTATATGGATAATCATGATAATACAAAAGAACATTTTATGTGATGGGTTTCATTTAATTTATTACTAAATTGAATCGTTTCCATGTATGCCTTATCTCCTATTATTATGTAAGAGTCTATTTCCCATAGTTTCTATTATGTAAAACCTCTTCCCCTCTCATACTTGTGAGTAAAATCATATGTAATGGATGGAGTTACCAAGCTAGTGGAGGCTGTTCGAGTTTGGAGCTGAGGTTAAACCAATCCAAGAGAGATACATAGTTAGACATGTGGAAATATTTAACATGAACCTTAATTGGTTCAATGTATTTTCCCTTAAGTCAATGGTTTGTTTAAAAAATGCATGATAAACTAAACATTAGTAAAAGATCATGACCATACCAATTTATTATTTTTTTTTTGTCAAATTTCATGATTATTTCATTATGTATGCTTAGTTGTAATCACAATAATTAATGAAATTAACGAGCACACAAGATAAAACAAAAATAAATTGGGTTACTCATTAATATTATATATGAAATGGTTAACCACATAAGTAAATAAAATTAATATTAAAAATAATGTAATAAATATAATAATTGGAAATTTACGTATAAAAGGATAAAATCCGTGAATATTTAATATTAAGTCAGTATAGTATTCTAGTACATCAGTTAAAATCGAACCATAGTTCATAGTTTTTGACCAACCAAAGATGGGGTGCTTTCGTTTATCATGTAATTCAAACTCAATGTTTTGGGTTGAGTTAACTTTGTTCCCATCAAGGGTTCACTTCCAATTTAGGAAATGGTGTAACTAAGTGGAAAAGGTTCATGAAATCCCATTTATAGATTTATAGATTGGGGAGTCCGCTCAAAATATCACTGAACTGTGAGTTAAAGTAGTTATAATTTCTAATACCAACCTAAAACAATTCAATTTTCATGACCAACAAATGTTAGGGTAATTATAAGGGGAATATGGATCCTTTGAACGTAAATTTACAAGCAACATGATATTTTAAAGACAATGGTGATGGAAATTGGGTTTTGATAAAATAGTGGGATATTAATAAATATAATATTTATTTATTTGTCTAAAGTTTATGAGATAAAGTACTAGAATCTATACTCATCTTATTTGTATAAATAAAAATAAAATGAATTAAAACACATCATTATGATCTATACTTGAGAAGTATAACCTTCTCACTAACCTAAATTTCTATAAGTTGAAAAGGTACATACATGTTATCCTTCACCATGAAAGGAAATATTATCTACTGGGAGAACATATTATTGATGCACCTGTAATGACCCATGTAATAAAGAGTTATGACTCTTTGAGTTACATTTGAATTATTCCATATATGTTCAATTTTTCATGTTATCATCTATGTACAATGAGATTTTGAAGCGACATTAGGACATGGATTCATTTAGCATGATGTCTCTCATTCAGGATCTCTATAATGAGAAGGCACAAGAGAGATACGAGATCTCTAATTCATTGTTTACAACTAATCTTGGAGAGTCTATACCCACTGGGCCTCATGTAGTAAATATTATTGGCATTATTGAATACTTAGAAATCTTATGTATTAAATTCTTAGATTATTTGTGTATAGGTATCATAGTTTTATCACTTCCCAAGACCTTCTCTTGTTTTATTATTGATTACAATATTAGAAATAACTAGAAGATACTTTTGGAACATCTTAAATTTATTCACCAAATGGATAAGGATATGGTGTGTGATAAACATGAGGTCCTTATAATGAATAAGAAAAGGAAGAACAAGGAAAAGGGTCCCAATAATCATAAAAATAATAAATCTCCCAAGTACCGTCCTACCAAGAAGAGGAAGATATCGAGATAGGGAAAGGAAAAGGTGGTAGTCAGTTTTTCATGTGGAAAGTCAGGACACTAAAATTAGATCAACACCCAAAAGCAGGGGAATGTAAAAGTTTATTTGTTATTGAGTTAATAAATGAATATATGGAGGGTTATTATGGATATAAAATATCATATAGTAAGGTGTGGATTTCAAAGTATAGATTTATTGAGAAGGTTAACCAAGACTAGGAAATCTAGTTTTAGGATTTACCTTATTAGATTGATCAATCCATTCAAACTAGTTAGGTGGTTTATCAATTTGAAATAGTAGAGCATGTGGAAAACAATCATATCTTTATAGATGAAGTACGATTTCATTAGATATTCTGGGAATTCCTTCCATGCATCACAACATTCCCTCACTATGAAATATTCATACATGTGTATCATAATTTATTATATAGAATATATAATGATTTTTTCCAATTTTATTCTTGTCAGGATGGAAATAGATTTCCTTTTCCACTAAAATTTTTAATAGTAGAGAAGGAGTATCTTGACACGTGGAATTGATTACAATCTATTTTTTATGTTCATATCAACAATAATAAATGGATATGCCTTTTTTCAGATCACTATAACACTATCAATAAAGAACTTAATAGAGGGGATTATGGTAGGATAACCCTAATGCCATCCATTTTTGTTACTTTATAAATATTTCTAACAATGTATATAAAATATTTCATGATGAAAATATGAAACAATCAATATAAAATTAGGTATTATATTGATTTTTTTTCACATTCAGTTCTTATACTTATTTTATATTAATTTGATGTTAATTAATTATATTTTCATGACTTTTCATCAAAATAACCATGAAAACATGTTTTATTCAAATATTACCGTAAATAAGTGGAATAAATGAGGATTTCTCTATGTAAATGATTCCCATTCCAAAGAAGAAATGGTTAGTATTATTTAATAAATAAAAAATATATGGGAACAATAATGGAACAATTTTGAATCCATAAATGATTCCTTCAAGGGGTTTATAGAATTTTCAATCATAGGAATTATTTCTTAAACATTTTATTGATGCATCCAATACATTTTTGACAGATTTGGGACATGGCGAAAAACTACTCGAGGGTTATCTATACTCTAACAATCTTAGAAAGGTTCTTGAGGTTATTCAAACCCATGCCACATTATAACAGGTGTGTTTCTTTCATAGGATATGAAGTTGGGTTGATGTTGAAGAGGGTTAAGATACACTTAACAATGTTAGTGGTTGGGTGATGATTGTTCTACTTAAAAAATACACTTGTGAATGTGGTTACTTCCATGCATATTTGATTCCTTAATCACATGTACTTGAAACATATTTTCATATTCACTTTTTGTGGGAGAGTTTTTTCAATACAATTTTTGTAATTGACATGTTTCTAGATTTCTATAGAATAGAGTGGATCCTAATTACAGATTTTTAAATATTAAACACCCCACTACATCACCCAATTGTTATTTGGAATCTATCATTTTTTCATGGAAAATGTTTTTCAAAATATAGATTCATGAAAAAATCAATGCAATGGAACCAAGAAAAGTTATGTGATAATGATGTGTTAGGTGTATGGAAGAGGGGTATAATCACAGAAATCATCCTCAAGACAATTACATAGAGGCTTCATCATCACGCATGACATGATTTTTTTACTATGGGTTGATTATTTTAATTATTTTATTTTCCATTTTTAAGGTTGTATTAGATAAAGAAATGCATTATATTAATTTTTTTACAGTAAATATATATATATATATATTATAATTTTTTTTTATTTTGTTATTTCTTAAACATATACATAGATGAAATTGACATAACTACATCTATTTCTTGAGGATGGATGACTTCTTACCACACAGTGTGAACACATATGAAAACATTTTTGGGATATTGGTAAAGAGTGGGAAATGAATGTCTAGAGGGTTTATAATTACTATGAATCTTATCAATTAAATTTCTTTTTTGATTATATATTTTTGTCATATTTTTTTACTATAGTATTATATAATTCCGAAGAAACAAATGATAGATCCAACAAAATTTTATTATATAAATTTGAAAAAAACATTTATAGAATGGGATAAAATATTACAATGGGATATAAAAAATATAAAATATAATTTTAAAAAAATATAAAACAAAATATTTAATATACCCATAATAATTTAAAATATTGAAATGGGATAAAAAATATAAAATAATATAACTATTATATGAAAATTTGGATCTGCTCAATCCACAAGAATAACCACACTTAAGAACAAAAAAATAAAAATGAAACAAAATATTACTAGTACAATATTCATCTTCAAAATGAAAATATATAACCTTGAGAAAAAATAGAAGTAAATTATGAATGATTTAAATATGACATATTTTATAAATTAGGGTACACATATGACCATTACAAATATTACCATTGGAATAGTAATCTGACTATTAGAATAGTAATCTAATCATTAGAACAGTAACCAAAATGTTAAGAATAGTAAATTGACTCTTAGAATAGTATCCTCACATATGGATCTATAAAATATTTTTTTAAATTATAAAATGAAAATATGGTATATTTATATCTTGATAAAAGCAATTATTTTTTATAAAAATGATAAACTAAGTATTAATATTTATTTAAAACGTATATATTTTATTTGCATTTTTATAAAAAATATAATTATTTGAAAGAATTTTTTTCATAAAATTGGTTTATAAATTAATATTATGTATTATTATAATTATAATATAGTTCTATGATACCTTATCTAATTTTTCAAAGGGTTAGAAAATTAATCATAATAATAATATTATTTTTCTTAAAATAAATAAGTATTTTAATTAAAAATTAAATTTATGATATTTCAAAACATATTTTCATAAAATATATTTCATTTATGTAATATAAACATTTAAAAATGGTGATGTTGATGTTTTGATATTTTTCTAAAAAAGTTGAATTTTTGGTGAATAGTGAAATACAACAAAACATAGTATTTAACATTCAATGTTAAATAAATGAATTATTGCATATTAGATGATGTAAGAACCAATTATTTCAAACTCAAAATAAATATTTACTTTATATAGTTACAAGATTCATTAGTATTGGTAGACTTGAGCCGGAATAATAATCTAATGACTAGAATATTCAAAAACTCTCCTCGGCTCCACTTATAAATACCACCCCTTATCTTAACCCCATATAAGAAATACTTTTTAAAAAAACTATATTTAAATATCTACACAAATATTCCCCATATACCTATAATAATTTTCCTTTTAAAAGATCAATCCTAATGCGACTAAAGTGGAATCCTAAGTGGAGACATTCAAAAAAGAAAGAAACACACTCAACTATGAATTATTTATTTCTATACACCTTCTACCACCACAATCCTTTATTATTCATGATGGTATGATAATTTAAGTATTTCTAATATTGTTAATTATCTCCATATATGGAACATCTCTTATATATCATCTAATATTCTAAAAACAAAACCAACACCCATATTATTGTAGGTCGACCGCTTCTGTGGATGATGAGTTTTTGTTTTCCATACCGCCTTCATGGATGGTTTAAATTCACATATAATGGTTTTAAATGAACAAAATATGTATATTATATATTTTTTAAAATTATTTAATGAATATATATACATGATTTTTAAAGAAACTTAATAATTTCATCATGGCCAGAAAACCCGCCTAAATGAACTAACCATATAACAATAATGTTTATACTATATAAATCATATCTATGCTAGAAAAAAATAGTAATATTTGGGAAAATTTGAATTTATTGAATTAAAATAATATTATTTCATTTCACCCATGGATTTTTAGTCACATTTAATAATAATATCAATATGTATCCACAAGTGATCTAACCTAGGAGCCACGAAACGAACACCCTCAAAACAACGAAATTAAACTTGACATCTAATTGAAATGGTTGTAAATAAACATAATATTATTATAGTAAATATATTATAGATATAAAATGTTCTAAATTAAGTAATTAATGAATATAGTTTTATTATCCTGGATTTTAATTGCAAGTGAAAAATGATTCTGGAACTAAGGTAAGGGATCTCACCGAAGCACCCTATTTTCATTGGGCTATTACCTTTCTCTATCCAAACCAATTTACCTCCCTATTAATTATTATTTAGTTCTTATAAATCATGTATATATTATTCTTAAATATATAAATATCTTATTATACCTTCCTTTTATGGTGTTATACAATCCTTAATTTCATTTCCATATTCCTTCTTTAAAAAAAATCCCAATTAAAGAAAAACATTTCTATCCATTAATCCATTATGTAACACCCTTTTAAAAACATTATCACCATTCATGGTTTAATTAAATATAGTAATATTCTAGTGATAAATAATCTGGTTACCTATGATTTTCAATGAAAACTCTATAATATTTCATTCATTAAATTTTTTTAACTTATTCCTTAAAACAACATTTTTAAATTTTATTTTTATACTCGATTCTATATCCTTTATAATGATATTTTTTTTCAAATAAACACTATATTTTGGGAATATAATTTTATATTAAAATATTAATTTTAAAAATATATAATTACTCCATTTCATTGGAATCTTTATGAAAAATCCTCTGATTGGGATATGAGGCATAATTATTTAGCCCATTTTTTCCTATGGGTATTTCTTATATTTATGCCTTGTGTTGGATTTTATTATATGGTACACATATTAATTTACAAGTTATGATAGATTCACCCAGATATTGTTCCAATGTATTGGGTAATTTTTATGTCTTAGGACTTGATATTTATGGTATTATAGAGTAAAACGAACACCTGATGGGACTCTTTCCACCAAGTGATGTTGTCTTAGTAGTTATCCTTGAATAAAGTACATTTCATGTTTTATGTTTTTGTCCCATTATGATATTTACATGATCTTAGGATTCCATGCTCTTTATTTTATGATCTTATAGTATTTTTCATAATCAATGTCTTTTATGATATCATGTTATGAATTTGGTCTCATATTCCATTCTTCTTATCATGTTTATTTACATATCATAATTTATAGCTCACCCCATTTTTATTTTTTCCCCAGGTAATCATATCAAATATTAAGATATCCAAGTGATTTAGGGACTCATCTTGGATAATAAAACATTTTTATTTTAGTTTTATTTTAATGTATTATAATCATAATCCTCTAAAGACACTAGTCCTCTCGATCATTGAGTTGTATTTAATGGATATTTCTGTTAAAAACCATGTAATAGTATTTGCAAAATACATGGGTTACTATAGTAAATATTAGAGATATTTATAGTTATTTTTTGGTATTAGGAAAATAATAGATTATTAAATACCCTAGAGATAAGTCTATATATATGAAAATATTCTAAAATTTTGGTAAAGTATAGAGTTGGTGGTTTCCAAGACATTACATCCCTACGACGAAACTTGATGTGGATCCGGCATAGATGTACCCAGAGAAAATAAACCTAAAGGGATATTTGGTTATTAACTCAAACTATACCTAGTGCATGACAAAGGTGCCTTGTTATACACTTGGGTTGACACTCATGGGGGATATTCTTTGGAAAATTCGGAAACTCTTTATGAACCATTATGATGGACATGAATACATTGGTAGGATAAGAAAATATAATAGGGGAAATTCCATGGTTAACCTATATTGAAACTTAAAGACTCATAAGTTAGGATATTCATGTAATTTATTAGTTATTACTTCTATATACATAGTTTCCCTTTTTATATGACTATTAGATTAAGTATTCTCATTTCTAATTTTCCTTTTTTTAGTTAACAAAGATAAATAAAATGAATAATTCCAAAAAACCAATGTAATAAGAAATGTGGTGATTTTATGAATCATATGACTAGACTAATGGGAGTGGTAGTTAATAACTTCATGTAAGTATCATCTCAACTGACTCATGTTATGAATAATAACCCAAATCACATGGAATTCCCTCCTTCTATTATGAATGATTAATTTTTGGTTGATCCTTTCTGGGATAAAGGCCTCATATGTTTAGTAAATATTATGATACCCTTAACATAGAACATTGTATTAAATCCATTTAGAAGATATTCTTTGTCACCTAATGTTCAGAATAAGATAAATTTGTCCTATATTTTTATCATCTTGAAGAGGAAGCTTATCAGTGGTGGAAAATAATCAAGATCATGAAGCCCAAGGTGGAAATATATCCCACGAAATGAGAATGATTCAAGAAAATATCTTTCAATATATATTTTTCCTAAACCCCCATTTTAAAATAGATATGGAGTTCCCCTATCTAAAGGAAAAGAATGATTACTCTATCGTGGTTCATGAGGAAAACATCACATGGATTTCATGGTACACCTCCAACTTTATCGTCGATATTGCAGGTAATGTGGACCACTTATTTAGTGTATTAATGCTAAGTCTATGAAAATATTTATTGATTTGAGACTTTGATAGTAATGAAGGATTTTTTCATTGCGCTCTTAAGGTTGACATAGAGATTGGCGACTCCCAATGGTCTCATGGGTTTAGGGATAAAAAGAGGAAAATGGAGTTTAATTTAGGAGGATCAATGGATAAGTCCTATAGTGAAATAAAAAAAAACTACCCATGTTTAAAAAAAGTGGTAATATGTATCCTGAATACTGTCTCAAGGGAACCAATATATGCTTCAAATACAGAAAGGTGGGGCATCCAACTAATCAATATCAATGTGATATGAAGGATCCCATTAATGTGAGTAAATAAAAGAAGGTTTTGATAAAATCATAATCTAAAGTATATATACTATTTCAATAGTAAGGAAAATTAGTATGATATATGACAATTAATTAATCCAAGGGTTTTCAGAGACAATCAGTGATAACAACCATCAAGGCCAAGAGATAAAGTAAGGGCTTATTCTATCACTACTACTGAGGTGGATCTTGAAACTATTGTGAAGAAAGGTACACCTATTATTCATTAAATAACATTGAACATACTATTTGATTTTGGTTCTACAATTCCTTTTATATCATGTAATTTTAGTGGAAGTATTCAAACACCAACTTAAAACATTGGGGTTGAGAGATCTGTGCGAGAAAAAAATTGGGAAATTATTTCATCTCAAGTATATAACTCCTCACCAATAAATATATTTATACCAAAACTCCCAAATAAATTTATCATACTTTATATAGTGTAGTATGATGCTATATTGGGATTGTATTGTATATAATAATATAAAACCTACATCAACTATCAGAAGATTGATATCACTCTTCACATCCTGAGACATGCTCCAATTTTGAACAAGTGTGAATATGAGGATGAATATTCTTTGGAATCATCTTCTTGAGCATCGATATTATATCATTATGATAAAGAAAATCTACCTCAATTCATTTGAAAAAATTATTGAATCATGCTTGAATACATTTCTATTGTGAGGAACTATATTTACGAATTCCTTGAATAATTTAATGGTCACCCTCTTAATGAAGATATCGAGTTATCAATTGAACTTATTCTTGGATATCTACCCATTAAAAAATGGCTACTGTTGAGTTGGAAGAAATAATGTATCCGTTATTAGAGATTCTAAAAAAGGGTTTTATATACCCAAGTTCTTCACTTTGGGGTGAGTGAGTCCTCTTAATCAAGAGGAAAGATATGTTAATGCACATATGCATTGATTACTAGAAACTCAAAATGATCATGATAATGAATGAGTATCCCCTTCCATAGATTTATATATTGTTTAATTAAATATATGGGATGCAGTACTACTCTAAGGTGGAAATTTGGTTGATATATTATCAAATTTATGTTTGGATAGACGATATTCCCAAGACTTCCATTAGAACAAGGTACATATAATATGAGTGTATAGTGATTATCTTAAGAATCACTAATACTTCATAAATATTTTTGTGATTAATGTATATAGTCATTAGTTATTACCTCAACAAATTTATGGTTGTATTTATATATGATATTATGATATAATATGAAAGTAAAGAGGAGCATGAGGAGCATGTAAATACTATGTTAAAGACTTCCTGAATGGAGAATCTATATGCATAGTATATAAATGTGAGTTCTGAATGTAGGAAGTGTCATTATTGAGATATGTTATCACCAACAAAGGGATATCTATGGATCCTTCCAAGATAAATGATATCAAGGAATAAACTAGACCGATATCTATAATAAAGATCTGTAATTTCCTTATATTATATTGATATTATCAATGATTTTAGAGAAACTTATCATGATTATAAATCCCATTAACCAAGATTACATGGAATGAATTATAGTTTTTATTGAACAATTAATTGTAACAGATATTCAAGGTGATAAAAAAGAGTCTTACACTACAATATTCCCCACACAACCCTCATGTGGGGAACTGTTAATGGAATACAATGTTGTTTTAGAATGGGTATTGATTTTTTTACTAATAAAAAAAGTCAAATTGATAGTCTGTGCCTGAAGGTAGTTGAATGTTCATGTGAAAAAACTACCCAAAACATGATCTATAGTTGTATGTACTGAAAATAAAACTAAATACTTTGAAGTATTTTGTTTATGGGAAGAAGTGTGAAATATATAAGAATAATAATATCCTTAAATATATATTAATATAGAAGAATATTAATATGTGAGAGTTAATAGTGTTAGAGATGATAAATGATTATGATTTTTCAATCCATTACTGTGTGGGGAAGGTGAATAAAGTTGAATATTATCTAAATAGAAAGGATATTGTAACCGTATCATTATGAGAATTGATAAGGACCTAATGTTTTTGGACATCTAAATAATGTACATGAAAGTCATAAAAGAAAATAACATCATCATTCTTTTCTCAAATGATTTCTCTACCATATCTTCTAGAGAAGATAATGGATACACAATGGGATGATAATTAAATATAGAAGAAAGTGGATGCTATAAGAAAATGGAAATCCCAAGAGTTGAAAATTGATGAAAAAGGAGTTGTAAGATTTGATTCATGACTATGAGTACTACCAAATATTGTGATAAAGAAGGAATTATTGAATAATCAACATTGCTCAACCTCTTATATCCACCCAAGGAGTATAAAGATCTATCAATATCTTTAATCACACTATTAGTGGGACAATATAATGAAATTGATTGTGGAATATAAATCAATGTACCAAGTATTATAAAAATTGAAGGAATAAAGGAAAAAGTCCTTATGAATGATGAAACTATTATCTATACCTTCATGGAACTGGGAAAACATAATTGTGGATTTTATTCATAGGTCATATGAATACATACAGAAGAAATAATGTGATATGTATTTTAGTGGATCATCTTATAAAAGATTCTTATTTCAATGCTATTAAATTGTAATTATAGTTTAATAAACATTTAAGGATATACATAAGGCAAGTAGAAAAGATTCATGAAACAACAAAATTAATTATATATTATTGGGATCCAAGGTTTACCACCAAAATCTATAAAATTCTCTAACATGATCTAAATATTGAGTTGAAATTTAGTATCTCTTATCCCCCCCAAACCGATGGAAAATCTATGTGGACTATATAGTCAATGTAATAAATGTTCAGAACATGCTCAATGAAATTCAAGGGATGATGACATTACCATATTCCTCAAGTCTAGATCTTTTGCAATAACAACATATACTTAAAAATCTAAATGCCTCAATTTTAAGCACTTTACAGGTATGGATTTAGAACACTTGTGTGTTGGGAAGAATTAGGCGACCGTAAGCTATTAGGATATGAAATGGTTGAATAGATGATAAAAAATGTCAAAAAAATTCAACAAAACATTAGAGATTCTCAAATTCGATGATAGTTTGATTCTGATAATCATCAAAGATACCTAGAGTTCAAGTTTAGGGATAAATAATTCATATATATAACTCTGTGAAAGATATTTATGATATTTGTGAAGAATTAAAAGCAAAGTCCTAGTTACATCAATCCCTTTGATATTTTTGACTGCATCGTAGCTATGAACTATTGTCTGTCACTCCCACAAACCTATCTCAAGTATATGACATGTTCTCAGTATCTATCATAAGGAAGTACTTACTATATCCCAAATATGTACTAAATTAATAGGTGGTAAAACTGGAAAACAATATCTATTATGAGGAGAAGCAGCTAAAGATGTTGGACTATAGAGACAATGTTCTACAAAACAAGAAAACACATCTAGTCAAAGTACTATGGTGGAACGATAAGTATAAAGAGGTTAAATGGGAATCAATGGAATAAATTAAATATAAGTAACCTCATATATTTTAATCTTAGTGGGATAAATAAAATTTTGAGTGAGAAATTTATTAAAGGGTAAGATTTTAATAACGCATAAATTTATTAGTGGAATTTCCATTCAAATTAGTGTCATATTTAGTAATACAGTATCATATAATGGAAACAAACTACATGATAGAATCATTTTTTTATTATTTAAATTTTAACATTACAAATAGAGAATAAATTTAACACCAATTATTAATTAACCCAGAATCTGTGACTACTTTTTTACATTGGAACAATATATAAGGGATTATATCATAATGATAAATTAGTTTAATATTCATTATAAACAAAATTCATAGGTGATTCAAATTTTACATTGTAAACAAAATATAAATCAAATTAAAAATAAATAATCTTTATCCTTGAAACTCATTCAACTATTCATTATTTATGTCCTAAGGAAAAGAAAAAATAATAATAGTGGTCTCAAATTTTCATTAAGGGTTTTATACGATGAAATATATCATGATTAAATAAAGAATAATAAATATTGAAAGATAAAAAACTGAAAATAAATTATATTTACCCAATAACTTGTACAAAAAATTCATCCATGGATAATATAAAACTAATAATCTCATGGATAATAATAACTGATTCTCCATGATGAAAAATCATAATTTTAGATATCTTGAACAAAGGCCGTATTCCTATATACTTTCAAACAAGGGTAGGTATACACAAATACAAATTTAATAAGGCTAGACATATGGTTTGTCTCATGAAGCCTATCAATGAATTTAAGAGCTATCTATAGCTGAGCCCAACCCATAACTTTAGGTCCAATGAATTACTCATATATTGAATGATTAATTTAGTTCATAAACAACATTCCTTATAAAAAACATCCTTATTGAGTAAATAATATGAAATATCAATATTTCCTCAATCAATCAAATAACTTTCATAGTCAAACATCATATTTAGAAATGGTATTTGATTTTGGAAATAAAAATACCCACGATACAGAGAATATGGATATGTTTGATAAAATATGATCAAAATAAAGTGAATGTTTTAAGATAATGTTATTGATCATAAAACTAATAAGAGATAAAATATTACCATCAATTCATCATAAATATAGGTTTTGTAATATAATAAATTGTTTCAAATGATATAAGAAAATGGAAGAAAAAATATTAAAATAAATTTTTATTAAATAATTTTACTTGTGAAACTGTTTGAAACTTATAGAGGAATATAAATAGAATAAAATTCTTAATCATGGTGATAAAATCTGTTAATTCCATATACGCTAAAAATAAATATTCCTTTAGATTTTTTAGAATGAAATTTGAAAATAACTCTATAATAATTCATTATAAAGATTCATTTAAAACATTTTAAAATGTAAATTATTACATAAAATTTCATTTATATATAATTTTTTTAATAAATGTTTTTTTCTATACAATTTTGAAAAATATGGACATGGAAGAAAAATATACCTGATCAAAAAGAGAAATAAGATCATATTTTATTTTAGATATTTAGGTACTTGATTTAAGTTCCAAAGGGAGGAAAAGATTAAATTAAAAAGGGAAACTCCTTAAATATATATAGGTTAATAAAATAGATTTAATTTATGAAGGATAATTTATAATATTCCTTTAATAAAAGTAAAATAAATCCCAAAAATTGAGAGTGTACAATTAATTCTTACCTCTTTGGTAACATTTAAATTGTAACACTTTGAATGTGTAAACATTAATTGAAACTTTAATTAGAATTAATAAATATATTTTCATTTTATATACATAAAATGGTTAATATATAAACCACATAAAATAAAATTGGAGCATAATTCCAAATATTTTTTACTAGGGGGGAAATTGAGAAAAAATCCATTATATCACAGTTTCAGAGAGTTAAATTTTATTTAACATAATTTATAATAAATATATATTTATTTCACATAAATAAAAGAAAATTAATCATACCTATAATATTATATACGATCCATATACCATATCTTACCACCCATTTGTTAGTAATCTTTCCTTATTAACATTGTTTGGGGTATTAACTGCTTCTTTTTTCATGTATGTTTTTATTTGAAAAATATGGTCATTATGTATTGGTCATGGTTTTATCATATAAATAATTTTAATCATGATATAAATTTTCATTATATACATATCTATAATCATTTAGGAAAATTATAGAGGAAAAATAAATTACATCGTTTCGTGGAGGCTGTAGTTCAAATGTATGCAGAGAAATATTTTCATTCTTTTACGGGTTGAAGGGTAAGGAAATATATGATATATTATATTTAAACAATCATTATTATTTCATAAATATTATATTAATTAATTATTACCATCATTATGATTTTCTATGTGAGATGATTATTGAAAAATATTACATCGGTTCCCAAGCGATTGTCTCAGGTACACACAACCGAAGATTTTATTTCCCATTTTATAGAGATGGATATGGATAAATATTATACCATAAAGATTAAAATATCTAATTATATTATAGATACTAGTGTTTTTATATTTTAGTGTTTATTATATTATTAAATTTGGTAAAAGAAGAATAAAAATGGAAGTGCTCAGTTAAGATGATAACATCTTCATTGAAAGAACTCCTTTAGATATCCTCTTAATGATCCTATGGTTTGTATTTTTGGAATAAAAAAACCTATGGAACATGAGTAAGGATGTTTGGGAGTTATTGTTTTAGTATATTTTTGAGATAAAGTGTTAAATAAGTGTGAATAATATGGGGGGTTCCTTTTATATGTGAGGAAAATGACATACATCGAATTACATAAAATATTTAAAAATAATAATTTATTTTTCATGTGAAAGTGGAAAAAACTTGATATTTTTTAAAATACAATATAATTTAATTTTTAGATAAATTTATCCAATAAAATTTGGATAGGTTTATGTGGTATTTAAAACCTTATCTTTTGGTTTAAACCATTTGTTGACCAATTTTAACCTTAATTACTGTAACAATTTGTTTTATTCTTAAAGGGTTATAAATTGACTTATATGGAAAAAATTGGATGAAAAAGGTAATGTTTTGAAATTATAGTCCTTATAACATCTCAATTTCCATGTTTGAGTATTATTACTATTTTAAAATCATATAATAATATATTATTTAACATAAAATACTATTAAAGCCATTTTCTGAACTATTCACATATTTTGACATCAATGAAATCAAGACATGTATGTAATTATAATAAATCTATTTAAGAAAAAATAAAAAATTATTATTATCCATAATATTAAGTTTTAAAAATAGAAAATTAAAAAAATATCACATTCTATGTTCTTAAAATTATTTACATTGATTTTTCTAATGCTTACACACGCGCTGTGTCGGCGTTGTGTAAGCATTTAAGGAAATTATACCTCCACTAAAAATTAAAAATAAATTACCTTAATAAAAATAAAATAATAAATTTAAAAAATAAATATTTATATTCATTCATAAAATATTTTTATCCCTATGTGAAAGTATAATATAAATTAAAAACAATAGAGTGACATTTTGGTATCTTCTTTTACATAAAATAATATAATTGTATTTATCAAATACAAATGAAAAACATATGATTTTTTTAAATATATGATGGTGGTTATATATCTAAACTATTAAAATTAAATATAATCAAGGTTATGGATTTCTTTTAAGAATTATTATATAGTTTTAACATTATTTATTATATTTCACCCTTTATTGAGATGATAAATTTAATCATAGTTGCAATTCATAATATCTAAAAAGAAAAGGGAACTATTTAAAAAAGTAAAACTCCAAATTAAAAAATTTAAAACTCCTAATTATATAATCATGATGATATCTATAAATATTAAAAAAACCATAATCTCCAAATTTGTTTAAACGATCCTTTGATACCAACTATAAGGCGTCATCTTAAAACATTACATAATCTTGAGTGAAGTCAAGAATTTACATTCATTCGTATTGTGGATCATTTTAGGTTTATAGTTTTTGAGAAGTAGTCCACAACTATTACATAACATGTCAAATATTAAAAAGTTTACAAGTCTACTCACTATCTATTTTTCTCATAATCTAAAACATTTAAAATAAAACATGATTACTTTATCTTGATAAAAATCTTCATAACATTCATACCGGATTCATCATTTCTCTTACCCATCTATATACCCAACTAAAAACATTTCCAAAACCTGGAATGATCAAAAAAATCTCAGTAAGGTATATAAAATAAGGAATGAAACCGTTAGTCCCTAAATATTTTAAACTCATGGAAACATTTTCACAAAATCATAATTTTCACCCATAAAGCATACAAACTTTATCTTTCCTCATGAAATAATAATATTCCATTAAAACTCATAGAAATAATAAATCATAAAGGTAACTTATGGAATACATATCATTCTAAAATTTTATCTTGCATGGCTACATTGGGAGTAACCTTTATGGTTACATTTGGAATACCCATCATAGTATATTCCTTAAATCTATTAGAAGAAACCCTATCATTTAAATTTGTATCATTACCCAATGAATTGGAGAGCTATCATAGGTTCACATTCTTTCAGTTTATCATTGAACAAAATGTATACATAAAAAGTTTCTAAGAACCGTACCATTATTATAATACATAAAATAAGCTTAAATTAAAAATAACGTTTTCACTTTGATACCACATTTAATATTTAAAAGTAGTAAACTCATAAATGAAAACACATTATTTTAATATAAAATTCTAAAATATTAAAATAAACCTAAATAAATAATAAAAGCATGAATTTGAAAATTCTATTCATGGTGTATTGGTTCAAAACATTCCATGTTATTGAAATAATCAATCCGTTTTTAAAACATTGTAAAAACGTTTTAGAAGAATATTTTTGAGTCCAAGTGTCCTATAACACATTGAATGTGATGAAAGGAATTAAAATTTTAAAACATTCATGTCCATATAAATATATTCATAAATTTTTTTTTGAAAACATGGACATAAAATGATAATATTTATAAGATTAAATCATAAAAACATTAAAACAAGGTTTTTAGTTGAATATTACCTTACCTAGAGTCTGAATCATCTCGTATGTTATTTATATTACATAATAATAAACATAGTATAATTTATACAAGTTTAATAAACCATTTCAAATTTATTATTCTCTTTATATCACTTATTTTCCAAGTTATAATAATTACATAATTATTTAAGTTCATATCAAAGGTTTTGTCAATATTTGATACATGAGTCAAAAATGAATTTGGTATATGAAAAATGTCCCTATGTTCATATGTCTATAATATCTAGAATAATATTGATAAAATAATAATAAATCTATTATATCAATTATTCCTTTAAATCTATTTATTAAATATTGATATGAAAAATTAACTACATTACAATCATGGGGACGGTAAGCTGTACATACACATGAGTAATAGTTTAATTTTCCAATGATCGTTATGGAAAGAAGATAAATATTATTTTATCATTAAATAATGATAATAATATTAACAATATCGTACTAATAATTTAAATATAATTATATATATTACCCAAGTGATGTGGTGATTAAAATTAAATCACACCGCTTCGTAGAGGTGGTAGTTCACACGTATGCATAAACAACATTATCATTTTTATGTGCACATAAAGTAAGAATTTAATTGATATATTATTATATTATAAGGATAAATATTTCATGAAAATAACATATGAACATTAATTTTATAATTATAACCATTTTTCATAGATGGTTATGGAAAATAAATTATATCAGTTTATAGAGGTGATAGTTCACACACGCGAAAACAATTAATTATTTCCCCATTTAATGAAAGTTGATCGGAATTTAGGTGATGATAATAACATAAAAAAATATAAGTATATTTTTAATACCAGAGTTATTATTTTATCATGGATGACGAATAATTTAAGGAACTTGGAGAATAAATAATAGGAATACTTAAATAAAAACATTACCTTTCCTTCAGATAATCACCTTTCTTAACACCATAACACCTCTAAGGGGGGTGTAATGCCTAAAATAAGACATAAATAATTTTCATAGGGATTATAGGATTTTTTTGGTAAGATCATAACTGATCCAAATAATTTTTGAATTGTGAGTAATAGAGATGAATGAGTTCCCTTTTATAGGAAAGGGGAGGGGAACTCGTGAAATTATAACTAGTATTAAATTAATGTATTGTTATTTTATTTTAAAAATTGTCATAAATTGATTTAGTTATAATATATAATGATTATGGGTTGAAATATAATCATCCAATGAAAATTAAACAAGTTTTAATTTTGTTTTAATCCTTATCAAATTGTTTTAATCCCTTTTAACTCATACAGTTTTATCAAGTAATTTAAAATTTGAGAGGAAACATAATTACCAAATAATGTCAAAAGACCAATAAATAAGTCATTAATAAACATTTTAGACATATATTAACAATTTAACTAAGTATTGGATTTTTATAATTTTTATATCATTTAATTAAATATTTAATATTTTAAGATATGAATTATGTCAATTTTGACAATATTTAGTATATGACTTTTTAAAAAATCATAACAAATTTATTCCTTAAAAATGATACTATAAATCATATATTAAATGTCAAATTAAAACATAAAATTTATTCAGTACATAAAATAAATAAAATTATGTTTATTTTAATATTATTAATATCATTTATTTAATAATTCCTTTAATAAATCTATTACTAAATAATCTTTATTTCACAATTAAATTTAATTATATAATGTATAAAAATTAAAAATAAATTACCATGATATAGAAAACACATTAATTTCTATAATTACTATTTATAGTCTAAGATATCACTTATATAACCCCATATTAAAATTTATCTACATTTTTTTTAAGAAAGAAGGATTATATTAATGGAGAATATCAGCAGCCGTACGAAATCAGAGCCAAGAGGAAAATTTTTCCAGCCATAGATAGTTGACATCAAAGGGGCCTGAGCCGCTAGATGATGGGCCACATTTTTTCCTTCCCTTTTTCTAAAGGATAAGGTGCATCAGAGAAGCCATGACGCAGTGAGCGGATTCTTCTGACGATAAAACCAAAGACCTGGAGTCTGGTGTCACCGTGGTTAATAGCATTGATAAATTAAAGGAAGTCAGACTTAATGATGATGTCGGCCCATCCACGTTCCACATCATGCATCATCCCAGAAAGTATGGGATAGGCCTCAGCAACAGACAGTTCCCAGAAGTCATGATATGGTTCATATTTTTCTACAATGATCTTCCCCGAATGATTTCTTTCCAGGAGGCCGAGAGCATCAGGCCCATCCTAGGGGAGAGAGGCATCCAATTTATACTTAAGACTCCTTTCCTTTGGGGGGATCTAGTGAGGGGACCAGGAGGGGGCATCGCCCGGTATAAAGTGTCCTTCGCGGTCCTTCCATCCCTCAATCCATGAAGTGGCTCATTCAATCCAGAACTCAGGAGGATGATGAACATGGTGGAAAACCGAATCGTTATGCTAATCCCAAATGATCCAAGACAGGGTGCTGTGGGAGATTGTATCAGACGATCAAAGAGAGGAACACCAGCGCATCAGAAGATCAGGGAGGTCAGAGGTAATGTCAAGTGAAGCATCTGGTGTTGAACCCCATTTATTCCAAATTTCCTTGGTTCCCGGGCAGTGAATGATGGTGTTCCAGGGGGTTTTAGTAATATTCGGGCGGAAAGGGTGGGAGTCAGCACTGGCCATATGATGGTAAACAAGGAGGTTCATGGTAGGGAGGGTGCCCATGAACACCTGCCACCAAAATTGGAGATTTTTTGTGGGGATGTTGAGCTTCCAAAACACATTCCATGGTCCCTCATCATGGTCGAGAGAGTGAAAACCAAGAGCCAGTCTGTTTTCGGATCTCACAGTGTAGTTGCCTAAAACATCATAGGTCTAAAAAAGAAGGTCAGGGCCTACATCAGGGACCTAGGGGATACTCAGGATATGTCTTTGGTCTCTATCATTAAACCATTCTTGGATCTCTTCCACACACCATCCTGGACCCTAGTCTGAGAAGAGGCAGTTGATAGTGGCATCCTCCAGACCTTGTTGGGTGGGGGGTGTGGCCCACATACCATCCGAATCGACAAGCCAGGGATTGGTCCAGATGTTGACAGATGAGCCATTTTCAATCCTCCAGCCCACCCTTTTCTCATTAATATTTCTGGCCCCCCAAATACATCTCCATAGGAAGCAGGGATGGGGGACCAAGATAGGATCCAAGGAAGTTCGTGTGGGGAAAGTACTTGGCACGGAGTACCCACGCACAAAGAGATGAAGGGCTGTTCAAAAAGAGCCATCCTTGCTTGGCCAAAAGTGTGTCATTGAATAGAGGAAGATTCCAAAATCCCATCCTTCCCTCCAACATGGGTTAACAGAGTTTCTCCCTGGCCACCCAGTGTGGTCTATTTCATCCATCGTTTTCCCCCACCAGATGTTGGAATTATGAGGATAGATCAGACTGAATATGGCCGCTGAGATCCTAAACATAGTCATAATGTACCTGGGGATAGATTGAATGACAGCTTTAATGAGGGTTCCATTGTCAGCTTTAGAGATGTTTTTTGGGGCCCAGCCTTGAATTGTTTTCTCAATTCTTTCCACTAGAGCTGAAAAAATTTCATTTTTGGATCGGCCCATCACTGTAGGGAGTCCGAGATAATTTTGGTTTTTATCGACCATATGGATTCCTAAAGAAGAATAAAGCTAATCCCTCTTGGAAGGAGGCACCCCTGCGCTGAAGGAGATCTCCGATTTTCCTTGATTGATAGTCTGTCAAGAATCCCACTCATATTGCTGAATCGCATGGCTGATCACCCGACATTCATTAATAGTGGCTCTGAAGAAAAGGAGGCAGTCGTCGGTGAAGAAGAGTCGTGACACTTGTGGGCTCTCACGACAGACCCTTTCTCCATGAATAGACCTAGCGGATGTAGCCCTCAAGATAAGTTTAGAGAAAACATCCGCCACCAAGATGAAGTGAAAAGGGGAGAGAGGATCTCCCTGTCACAGGCCTCGGGTTGGGGTGAATCCTCTAGTGAGCTCTCCATTGACCTTGATTCTAAAATAGATGGTCGAGATGCAGTGCATGACAGTATCTGTCCATTTTGTGCAAAATCCCAATCTCGACATCCCGACTCTTTTGAACTGCCATTCCATTTTATCATAGGCTTTGGTCATATCCAGTTTCTAGGCCATGGTTCCTTTTTTCACAGTGGAGAACATTTTCATAGAGTGGAATACATCATGGGCCAGAATTGCATTATCATTAATCAGCCGCTTGGCCACAAAGGCGCTCTGGTTTTTAGAGATAATATCTTGAAGATAAGGACACCACTGATTGACCAGGATTTTTGAGAAGATTTTATATGAGACATTACAGAGGATGATAGGTCTAAAATCTGGGATTGCCTGAGGTTTCATAATTTTGGGGATGAGGCCGAGGAAAGATTCATTGATAGCGGAAATACTTGTGTTCCCCACCCAGATGTTTTTAATCATTTTTCATATGTTGAGACCAATAATGTGCCAGTATTGTTTAAAAAATAGAGTGTGGAAACCATCCGGTCCTGGGGACTTAGTGGGGTGGATTTGTTTCAAAGCCTGGTGAATCGCATCATTCATCACATCTTTTGTAAGATACCGGTTAATCTCATCGGTAATCACTGGTTTGATGCATTCTTCCACTTCAGCCGACATGAAATGAGTACATGTGGAGAAGTGGTTCTAGAAATAGCCTACCAAAGCTTCGTGAATGCCGCAGGTTTGAGAAACATTTCTTCCGTGAGGTCATGATAGGCTCATGATAGAGTTTTTCTGACGCCTAGCTGACGCTTTCAGATGTAAATACCTTGTATTAATTTCTCCCTATTTAATGTTGATGTCACGCACTCGCATAGCCTAAAAGAATTCATTAACATGAAGGGCCCCATCCAGCTCTCTTTGAGTAGCACCAATCCTGGAGATATTGCCATTGGATGAGGGTTGCCTGAGTAAGTTGGGAAACTTCTTTTCAAGGACATCGCAATTCCTATCATGTTGGTGGAACTTCATGAAACTCCATGCTCTAAGACCGGATGCAACCTGTTAAAGATTGAGGCCAACATCTTCGTGAGAACTTGTCTGGCATGATCAGACCACCTCTTCACATTCCTAGTCTTTTAACCCAAAGCTCTCAAATCTGAAGGGTCTGCTGAGTTTTCGATGTCGTTTGGCTTGCATACAGTCCGTGAGTATAGGGTAGTGATCCTAACAGTTAAGGGCCATGTTTCCAATATGAAACATGTTGAACAAATTAATCCAATCAAGAGAATCCAGAAATCTATCAAGTCGCTCAGTGATGCAGGTGCCTTAAGTGTTATCGCAGAACCATGTAAAAGGATTACCTGTGTACCCCAGATCGACCAGGTCCACCCTAGAGATCGTGTCTATGATATTAGACATCGAGGCTGAGGGTCGAGTGCTTCCACCTCCTTTTTCCTTATAGAACATGATCTCATTGAAGTCACCACCGAAAAGAATAGGGCTAGGTAGATCGTGTCGCAGCTTGACTAGAAGGTCCCATGACTACACCTTATTAGCATGGGATGGCCAGCTGTAGAATCCCACAATGGTCCAGGGTGGGTGCAAGTCTGATTGAATAGTTTCAGCCACACTGTGCAAAGAGAAAGACAAAATTTTTATGTCAATATTGTCTTTCTAAAGGAGATAGAGGCCCCTCAAATGGCCTTGTCTGGGCACTAGAAAGAATCCTTGGATTAAATGATAAAAAATATTATAATTATACTTTAAAAGAAATAAAATAATAAAATAATAATATAAATAAATTATATGTAAAAGAAATTTTGAATTAAAATACAATATTTTTCATTATTCATTAAATTATGAAATATTTCAGAAAAATAAAAAAAATTAAGCCAACGTAAAATTTTATGTCCCAATCCCGAATAATATGTTTATTTTGATAAATATATCTTATAAATGTGTCGAAAACTGTATTTAGAATAGGTGTTCCATTAACCACCCCTAATTCCAGTCACCTCTATGAATCCTCCATGGATGTCAATCCCATGGTGTAATTGATTCACAAACGCCACCCCAACACTTTATATCTACATTTTGGTATGTCCACCATTAGTGAACACCAAATGGTGGTCAATAAAGGCTTTAAAAACCCCATATAAAGTACCCATAATTTGGAATTCACTAATATTATTAATTATAGTAGTGAAAACATGTGTTTTTTGGTTCCATGACTCAACATTAATGAAAAAAACTTAAATAACCTTTTAGCCTATAAAAACTCGTTATCAAATTAGTGACAACTTTTTATCACCCAGAATAAATAAAACCTTTAAAAGACATAATTTAGATGTACTCTATAATGTTGGATTGAAGAAAATATATGTTTAAATCCATATTTTCAAGATCTTACTCCTAGATCGACACTAAGAAAAATGTATTTGATTGAAGCCATCTTCCCCAGAGGTGAAACAATATAATCAAAATCAAATACTTTATTTTGAAAAAAATATTCCTTTATATCTATTTTTTAATTGTTATTGAAATCTTTTTTTTCTAATATACTCTTTTGAGTGTTACAAAGTTACGACACACAGGTTTAATTGGTCATTATTTTTAGAGAAATTTTAATTTTTGGTCCAAGTGTAGGGGATTTTTCAGGAATTGAGACTTGAACCAGAATTTTATGTGTTGAAAAATTACCATGAGATGTTTTGGAACAAATATAAACACTTTATAGGTATTTTAAATTCTCAATTGAACTTATAAGTAGGGTTTGAAGGACCCCTTTATTGGTTTTATCTATAATATACATACCACAATGTATCTTGAGGTTGTTACAATGTGGTTTTTATCTGGGGAGTTTTCTTTTGAATGGAGAAATAATGTTACATTATTGAGGTGGGTGATTTTTCATAGTGGTGCCTAAATGGGATGGATCACATTATATTGGGTGGGATAAACTGTTGGGGGCTCCAAAGAAACCATGAAGATTGGCACTGGTGTGAGGAGAACTACACTATAGATCCTAGGGCCACATCACAAAGTGAATTTGTGGGGAAGCACCATGTTGCAATCTTAGGGATGCACCATGGAGAGACATCACAGGTAAATCTATTGTGATTACTTTTTTGATATGGGATATGAAATGGATTAATACATTATACCATAGTTGGAGGCTGAGTAGGGATATTTCACGTTAACCTCTATAACAATTTCCCAAGGGGTCCCTCACCAGCTTTTTTAAGTGAGGAATATCCATATTTTTAGGGTTTCACCCTTTAATTTTTAGGGTAATAACGGCCTCATGGAAGAGGTGTTATCCCATATATCCCATCAATATCCATTTATTTTATTCCTTCAAATATGGGTGGATTATTGGTGGTTTCTATGTTATATTCACGGTGCTTTCTAGTCTTATTCCATGACTCCATTTATATTTTATTTCATTAGTTTGCGATATCTCTAGGTTAGGAACATGGGGATGATTTCACTAGAGAATGGGGAAATTGTCCTACTTGTTTGGGATTTTATGTTTGGATTATAATGGAAGTCCCAAAAGAAGGTATCAAAGCCTTCATTTATTATTTTCATTGAGGTATTTGTACATGAGAATTTATTTCATTGTTTTGGATATTTTGGGTTAAATTGACTATTTAGAGAGGTAATTTGGGGCCATTGTGCATCTTAAATTTGGGTGTATTTTAGTTTTTTAAGGCATCCCACATCTCATGGTTTTGTAATTGTGAGGTCTCCTAGTGATTTTTTTGTTATTTATACTATTTTATGATTTTTATTTTAAATGTTGAATTCATTGTTTTAATGGTGTTTGTGGTTCTGATAGATGCTCTTGGACTCATAAAAGGTTATTATGAGCATGGAATGATTTATAGATCTTTGGGTGTGGTAGGGGACCATGAATTTATTATATTATATTTATTTTTTGGAAATTTTATATTCATGTTTTATTGTTATTATATTTGTTAGTATATGGAATTTCGTGTTAGTTATTTTACTTTAAATTAAGATGATATCATGTTTCCCAAATAGTCAAGATAGACTTCATGTCTTGATAAATAGTTCAATGGAAGCACCTTGGTAAAATGAGTGTAAGTGTCCCTCCTTATGGTTACATGATTCTGTGAGTTTTTTTAAAGAGAAATAATTTTCCATTCTAAAATGTGTTTTAAAAAAGGAGTTTGACTAAAATGGAATTTGAGAGGAAAATTAGTGATTTGTGAAATATGGGTTTTAATGGTAGTTCAAAATGAGATTAGGGTTTTATAAATACTTTTTTGACAAAATTTCATCCAAGGTCCTAGCATTAGTAAAATGACATGTGATTTTTTTTAAATGATTTGATGGGGGGTTACATTGGTTTTTAAAGGAAATATAAGAGGGATTGTTTTGAAATGGGTTTTTGTTTATTTGAAGTCATGTGGGTGATACAATGTTGTCTAAATCAGGATTTATTAAATTTCCCCTGATTTTCATTACATTTTTTTCTATATTGATTTCATGATAATGAATTTATATGTATGATGAAAAGTATATTCTACTTTAGTATAAATTCACAGGTTGAGTTGTGGTGACATTATTGACCCCTTATATGGTAGAGATGATTATGAAGGACCATAGAGAATAATATTACTTGTAGGATGATAATGTTGGGGGGGGGATCAAAAATTTTTGTGGGTTTGATCTAGATGGTTTGGGATGTTTACACTACATGTCTAGATGAATAATGAGATATACAGTCTAGGTCTCAATGGACCAGTGCCCTAGTTTTGTGATGGTGAGTTTTCATGATAGATTGCAGACCTTGTTTATTGTTATATACATGTATTGCCTATGCTCTTGTGATTGGTGATGGATTCTAGTCCATGTGATTGGGATCTAAAGATATATCCCTACCTTGATTGACAAGTCATAGAAAGAATTACCATGTATGAGACCTGGTTCTCAATGTGTGTGATGTATGGTCCATTAAATCTCTACGGTGCAACAGAAGTGGCTGATCCCATTCCCCAAAATATGAATTCTTGAACTTATTCATATTTATCCCCAATAATAGATGTATTTAAACACTATAATGCACAAGATAAGATAGTCACATATAATTCATAATATATTTTATTCAAGAAAAATAATTACATCTCATTGTAATACATTCTTTATAAATGACTCAATTGAGACCTCTTGTCATACCATGATGGTGTTAGAGGAATGAATTTAATATTCCTTATAGTAGTGAACTATATGTGTTCCATGAACCAATGATCACATTCATATAATTTCATGAGTGAAATTAGGGAAGGATCTAATTCTTGCATTGATAATTACTGATTGAAATAGAATCTATCGAGGTGATAAGGAATCACATTGGTGGAGGAGAAAAATTACTCTCCATTTTTAAGAGATTCAAGTGGGATCACTCTCTTGGTATTGATATAATCCACTAAAGATATTTTATGCACAGTTTTAGATAGGATAAAATAGGATAGGTAATAACACAACTGAATATTTTTCGAAATTTTGTTATAGAATAAATAATTACACTAGTTATTTTATTATTCTCTTAATCCACGACAAACCCCATGTCTAAATATTAAATAAAATATTGTTATTTACTTTAAATACAATAAAATTATGGATAAATAAGTATTATTTAATTAGATAAATAAATTAATATTTAGTAAAATAATATTTTATATTTTATTTCTCACTAGACCATTAAACTCGGTCCGCTAGTCTTCCATAATATTTATCTGACCTTAAAAATGGTCTAATTATTTAAATAAATCCATGTCAGTCTATTATTTTATGATGAATAAAAAAATTTTATATTAACTAAAATAATGAATAAATATTTATTAAATATTCATACAAACATATAAATAATTATTTTTCACCATTATAATTAATTAGAGATAAATATATATTTTTATATTCATGTAATTAAATAAATATCTATCTCATGAATAAATTTTATTATGTATTAAACTGAAATAATATTATCTTGAATAGATCATGATGGAATATATTTGATAAAAAAATTATCAATGATTATTAAACTACACATGATAATATAATGTATTCACCATGTTAAATTCATATAGAATTTAACCAAGGTTTTAGTTACACTAAATGTGTGATTATCTAAGACAATTTCTCAACGGAATCAGCATGAACCACCTAAAGTAAAAAAGTTAGAATATAGAAACATGCCAAGACCCCCATATATAAAGAATTTAATATCACAAAAATATAAAAACTCTGATAAAAAATTATCATTAATTAATAAACTACATATGAGAATACAATTTATTCAATATGTTAAATTCATATAGAATTTAACTAATTTTTTAGGAACACTTAATGTGTGATTCTCTAGGACCATTTCTCAATGGAATCGGGAAGAACCACCTAAAGTACAAGGTTATAATATATAAATATGCCAAGACACCCATATATAATGAATTTAATGTCACAAAAATATAAATACTCTCTTAAACATTAACTGTGTAATATAATACCTTTATCATTATATCTCATTCAACCTGGTTGAATCACAGTTTTCATCAACCAATATTCTCAAATTATATTTCTTTGACTTTCATGAAAATGTACACATTTATATAACACAACGGACATGGATTTATAAAATATTCCCATTTCAATCAAAGGTCAATATATATATATATATTATTCCATTATATGGAAGGGACAAAACCATTCTTGACTTATTAATTTATACCACATCACTTATGATGTACTCAACATATCCTACCTCACTGTGAGCACGTGTTATTATGGTATTCATCAATATATAAAAGTGTGTGACTCATGACATGAATTAATAATAATCTCATGTCTATGGAACATTACACACATCCACATACACAAACATCCAATGACAAATAAAACATGTGGAATTCCAATTAGTGGGTGATGTTATCATAACCTCCTTATCATGGAGATTATGATGGATAGACTTCATCAGAAGAAGTCTCAATGTATTTTATGCTCCAAACCCTTTGAAACTTGTATCATTTGTATTCCATAAAAAGATACCCATCATCCATAGAACATTGATTTAAGAATAATATCATAGAACTTCATGGTTCAAATTATAATAGGGAACTGGCATGACCTTTCGGTGCAAAACATACCTATAAGACATTATCACATTGATGTCACTAAGAAGAACAATAATAATGGGATACGATATTAATCTATATTCAAGACAATGAAAATTATGATAATCTAATTGTTAATTTAGTGGGTTTAAGGACACTATCTCTAGTAAAGTCCCATATTCACTAGAGCTAAATACTAACTATCCAACTAGTTATCCTCACACAATAAACACAATTATTTTAGGATATAGATATATATGATGATTCCAATATGAAAACCATGATTTTTTAGTTACTATTACATTATCTCTCCGGAAAAACCCCTCAAGAGATTATCTCAACCAGTATATACCTTTTTATTATTTTTCATCCCTAACATATTATTTAATTACATAGTTTAAATTCATAATGACATAATTGAATTTCACTATATAGGTACAAATCTAAAATTTCAAACAAATCATTTAAAAAATTTATTCTTAAGTAGCATCATAAACTATAATATACTTGGTTGATTTTAGATTTGACAATAACTATCCATGATAATATTTACTCTTACATGTTACCTTATACTTAATATGATTATTGGTCAAAGTGGTATATATAAGATTAGTTGTATATCCTCTAAAACTAGTATTTCCATTTCTCTAATTACCAGGAAATTATCTAGTTTTCTTTCTTAAGAACCATAAGATATTTTTTATTACTATCCCATTAACTTATCTTGGTGTTGTTTAATATTTTTATTTTATACTTTAAACATATGCATGATAAAACCTAAGTACAAATCATGGAATGTGAGATAGATTTTCAAAGTACTCTTAGGTATATTTACTATGTTAATCATAAGAATATCATATGACCCTAGAAAAAATTTGGGTGAATTATTCCATATTATATTTTTCAATACCATTTCAACCGTGTACCATGAATTGGATTTAGAAACCCCTAGATCTAAGATATTAGATCATGTTCTTTAGAAATTGGGTTTATACTTAAGTCATTTTTAGTGAAACTAATCTTTTTAATGATGAATATAAGACTAACTATATACTTTTAATTTATTATTAAAAATATCTATCTTGGAAAACTACAACATTCCTACTAATCACTTTTAGATACCTATCAAAATTTCATTTAAAAAATATATACTATGATAAATATACTCGTGTCACCCCAAAAATGGATCCTTGAAACTTTTATTACATATTAGATTTATTTAATGTCAACAACCTTTATGGCCACATTATATTGACATGTTCGATAAATCTACCACCTAAGAAGGTGGAATTGAAATTGTGTTCCTAATATAATGATAATATTATCTATTAAAATCTGAATTAAAATTGTATTAAACTTGATGATTTGGTATAATGAGTCATTCCTTATTGGAATTTCATTTGTACAATCTATAGTTTGTATTGAATACGCAACAATATCTTAACATCAACCACTAAAATGTAGAATGGATGTTGGTATATGGGATCTATAATTGAATTTATAAAAATTTTCAATCATAGATTATTTCTACATACATCACCCTATAAGATTTATTATTCTTATTTAATAACATATCACCCACTACAGTGAATATTAAAAAATCGATATGGTTTTAAATATACTATGTGGTATCGGTCTTTGAAATAATTCCTCCCACAAACACTTTTTGATTTTAATGATGTTATGTAAAATTTTCCATCTAGAGAAAGATTAAACTAATATATCTATTTCTCTCACTATCTCTAAATACATTTAATCCCCAAATAAATTTTTTTATGAATGATATCTTTTTTTATTTTGAGTATATAAGTATACTTAATTACAATAGGGTCATTAACTGTGATGTACATTTTATTTTTCATGATATTTATTTTAAACTTTAACAATATTTATAAATAGACCCCATTAAAAGCTTCAGACTATGACATATTGGATTCCATTCATATTGTAACTTGTATGATATACATTCATAAATGTATTAGGAATATGGCTAGTTGTTACACTACAATTTACTAAACAAATCTAGAATGAAATCATAGATTAACACAATATATATAAGTCTCCTCATCAATCTTACGTTATAATTTCACCATCTCAAATATGTGAATAAAGATTAAGTGATTTTTGGGAAAAATTTACTCTTCATTAAAATAACAATGAATATTTAGTTAATATATTCTCTAAAACCCACCCTAGTGGATCCTATATCTTTTAACAACTTTAACCATTACTTCATAATGAATTACTAATTTTTTCGAGGGGAGTATCATTTAGAATAAGAATTTACCTCTATCTTCAACATAGAATCGTTCATGACACTCTACTTAAACTAGATCTAAGATATTTTTTGTTTACCTTTATATTTAATGGTATGTTAGCATAAAACGTAATATTTTAATATACTAAATAATTTCTTTATCCAAAGAGTCTAAACATCACACTGGGTATGTATATAAAAATTTATATTTTTACATGACTATAAATTATTATTCCAAAAATGGTTATGATTTTTTCAACTTTATATTCCTCATTTATTTACAATGATATATATATATATATCATTCATGTTATACTAAACTATTAATTAAGTATATTTTACCTTAATAACATTAATTTTGGACAACATAATGCCTCATTGTGTCTAATATAACAATGAGATAATTTTTTTGTAACACATAATACTAATAATATTTCATCTATAATAATTTCATTGGCAAATCAGAATTCATGTGATTCTTATTTTTGAGATATAAAACACCTTTTATCAAATACTATAAGAGAACACCTTACTTCTAAAGTAATTCTATTCTCAATTATGTCATTTGAATCACCCTTTCTCAATAAATAGGAGGACATTCCTTACTTATTTGGTTTGTATGATAAAATAAAAAATGTATGAAATATCAAATAAGTGATATAAATGCACTATATACCATGATGAATATATTATTAAAGCAGAATAAAATGTGTTATTCATCTTCTTCAACTCCATTCAATTTCTATTCAAATTAACCTGCTATCCATATTAGAAGAAAATAACCACTTGTTCACTATAATACATATGATTTTTTTGTCTCTTTGAAAAATTTGAAAAGAAATTATTGACTTATGAATCAATCAAAAGGTTTTCAACATTGTCCTTAACCTCATTCACTATGATGGTTTTGGAACTGAGTTCTACCCAACCCTTTTTTTCCTAGTGAATCATAATCAAAATATTCTTAATAAGTACATATATACTATTAATCTCATAATATTGATGAATAAAGTGTACTTGGAAGGTAAGGATTATAATATGAGATTATTGGATAATTTAATATCTATATTGAAGCCCAAACCTTGCTAACTAATTAATGTATTTCAATATATTGATTAAATTATTAATATCTAAGTACCTAACGGACTGAAAAGTACATTTTTTATTATCATCTAGGGAAAGGCCTAGTACCTCCATTACAAAGAGCCCTCAATGGGGTTGAAAATAATGTAAGCCAAGAGAATCTTTCTGTGCAAAGATTTGGTACTCTCGCGGAATAGACCCCAAGCCAGAAAAAATGGAAAGTCTTTCTGGGCATCTGTGGCTTTCAAGAGTGTCTGCAGTGAAGTTAGTTTCCCTCCAGCTGTACTGAATGACTTGTCCCAAAGAAATTTCCCTGACCCACCTTCAAATAATGTAGATCAAATCCCATGGGATCTCATGTCTTCCTTGGTTCATCTTCACTAGAATTTCAGAATCTGACTCAACTTCCGACACCATGAGACTGCGTTCCCTGCAAACTTGGAGTCCAGTAAGCAGTGCCCAAGCTTCAACCCACAGGGAAGAACACATGCCATAGAAGGATCTGAAGGACACAATAACAGAACTGTAAGTATTACACAGGACCCTCCACTTATCATTAATCCCTTTCTTAAAGAATTGTCCACGTTGAGTTTCATCCCATTAGAAGGGGGTCCAGCAGACCCATCTTCCTCCTAAGCATCCATGATTAACATTATTACTTCTATCATATCCCTAAAAATAAAATCAAATTACAATTCATGGAATCCCAGAGTAAGGAATCAAAAAATGGTTCACTCAGATTTTCAACAATGGTTTAGTATAGTGGAAGCTATAATAAATCAAGAATCATAAATGACATGGAATTTTAAATAACTAAACACACATTCTATTTTAACAACTTGGATATCATGATTAGATAAGACATAATAAATAAGTTAATATAAAAAAATGAACACACGTTCCATTTAATCAAAAAATTGACTATCATAATTATATAATTCATAATCAATATGGAATGATAAATAATTTCACACACATCACATTTAAATAACATCACTATCATGACAAGATAAGGCATACTCAATATGGTATGAAAAATAATTGAACACAAATTACATTTAATAAATAAACTAAGAATGAAATTCATCTATAGATAATATCATTATAAAAATCACATGGATAATAACACATGAAATATCAATGATATAAATTTTTAATTATTAAATTTCAGGATCTTAGGTACCATGATACCTCTACTGTCAATACCTTTTACAAGATGGGTTAAAACTGTTGGTAGAAATCTATATAATGACACCTTACTAATTCTCCACATGATAATAATGTTGAATTGACGGGTGATATAATTCTAGGACTCTCCAATAATTAAATTTCCAAATAATTCCTTATATATTTAATAATAACTTTAATTCATATATAACATTCCTTATCATTAAATATCTATATTAAATAAAGAATAAAAATTATCAATATTTTCATATATAATCAAATAACATTCAAAGTAAAGCACCTTATATATGAATAGGATACTATTTAAGAAAGAAATCATATCCAAAATAAATAATATTGATATTTTTGGGAAATTCAATGTCCAATGATCATAAAAAGTGAATATTTCTAGGGAAATTTAATGACTACTAAAATGAATCAATAAAGTTAATTTCAATACTTTCCTTGGTCAAAATGATAATAAAAAATCTATAGAATGAATAAATATGGTATCAATACAATATATCCCATGTGGATAATAAGTATAATATGGTTTTGTGTTTTTGATGAATATAAATTCCATGAAAATATCCTTTAAAACATTCTTTAGTAAAATAACATGTGTACTTTAAAAACCGCATTTTATAAATAAAATATCACAAAAAAATTTATAAATATTTTTCATTTGAAATAACACTTGAAACATATAAATGAAGTTTTAATGTATGGTGTGTTCAATAGTGTAGGAAAATCTATACATAATGTGTATGTTAAAAAAAAATATTATTTTCATTTTTTTCTATGAAATCGATAAGAGAATTTTTAGGAAAATGAAAAGAATATTAGTTTTAAACAATATTATTAAAAAATTTAAACATGGTTAAAATGTATTTAATAAATATTTATGAATAATTTTTAAATCTTTTTTGATTTTTTTTTAAAAACATGATTTTTGAAGAAAAATTATTTCTGATCGAAGATACAAATGAAGTTGGATTTTATTAAAATATTTTCTCAATACTTTTAAGTATGAAAGAGTGAGAAAATTGTACTATTACATGAAAAGTATTTTAAACCCATAGGAGAATAACATTATTGGTTTTATTAAACAATTATCAATTAATATACTTAAATGTAAATTCAATTGTAAAAAATATCGATTAAAATGAGATTTCAAAATAAAACCTTGTAAAGATCATAACATTGAAGTGATAATTAAAAAATCAATTGATTATGTGTATCAAATATGAATACACATGAAATTTGTTTAAATAAAAAATATTATAATCATATCTCATTAAACACATAATCTTAGAATATCAAATACAATGGAGAAGTAATATAATCCAATGAAAAGAAACTGAGTTATGAAATTATTTACCACTTAGTAAATTTTAAGTCAAATCCCCTTGGATTTTTAATTTAAAAATGAAACATAAAATACCATTAATTATTTATTAATCATGATTTTACATGTAAAATTGTTATTATATACACCATATAAATGAAATTATGTGTATAAGATTACAATATGCCTTATTGAATGAAAATTGATATGAAGTACCTTACCTCACGTTTCCTATTAGTTAAATTATATTTATCCTCCTATACAGTGGTTTTAAACTTTTTATTAACTTATAATAGAACCATATTAATAATTATAATATCAGATATTATTATTTAATAACATATTATCACCTATTTGTTAATAATGTTTTCCTTTTTCATTGTTTTAGGAGTTAATTACCTTATTATTCTCACGCATGTTTTATCATGAAAGATTTGGTTCATGTGCATATGATATAGTTTAATAATATATAGAATAATAATCATGAAACTACTATCATATTTATACATCAATAATACTCTTAAAACCAATCATTAAATATGTTTATAAAAATTATGTATGTTATGATCTTGGATATGGTAGGCCTACGTACGCACCGGTAACACTTAGATTTTTCAACAATCATTATGGAAAGGAGGTAAGTAATATTTTACCTTTTTTTAATTATAATAATTTCATAAATACTATATTATTTATTTAAATATACCTTTTTATATTATCTAATTGGTTTTGTGATAAAAAGATAGTCATATCACGTCATGATGGCGGTTGTCCACACATACATGAATGATGTTATCAACTTTAAGAGACTGAAAAGGTAACAATGAAAATGATATATTATCTTTTAAAAATGGTAAATATTTTATTAATATCATAGTTATGTCATTTATGTAACGTATATTCATTAAATTTATGCTTATTACCATCTATGTAAAGCATTAGTGAAAAACGAATCACATGGCTTTGTGAGGCGGTAGTCCGCCGTACACTTGAGCGACATTATTGTATCCCCTATAGAATGGAAATTAAAAAAGTATATATGATATAATGAATTCATAGGTATAAATTTTTTACAAATATAATATATATACTTTAAATCGATAATTATATCCAACCATAAGAGGTAGTAAAGGAAGAACAAATGATATCAACTAACGAGGCGGTAGTCCTCTGTACACTCGAATGATGAATTTTTTAATCCATTTGATGGATGTGGGGATGTTTTAAGATCATTAACTTAATATAAAATATATATAATTATATATAAGATATATAATTTATTATATCATCATTATATTATAATAATTAATGGAGTTTGAGGATGAAATAAAATCAAAATGCTTAACGAAGAACATTAACTCTTCCTCGGGTTACCTCCTTAGGTTTTCACCAAAATACTTCCAAGGTTTGATTTATGACCAAAATATGGATTCAAGGATGAGATAATGTAATTTGGGATGTGATTTGGGTCTTTATTTTTTTTTACCAATATTTTTTTAAGGTGTAAAGAGAATTAGAGAGGGGGAAACCTTTTATAAGTGAGGTGAGTGGCCCAATTGTAATTTTAGAAAAGAAAAGGTGTACCAAATGTTTTTTAAATTCCACATGGGAAAAAAATTGAGTGTTATAGATTTTTAGAATCTATAGTTTAACAATGTTTAATAAAATATTTTTTATAAAAGTGTTCAAGTCATTTTAACTAATAATTTTTTAGTTTAACCACCGATAAATACATTTTTACATTAACCGTGGTAAGAAATTTTTATTTTTCTCACTATTAATTTCTTTCAAAAATTATAATGTAATTATTATATAATATAAATTAATATAATTCCAAATATTGATTCCATTTTGAATAGTAACATTAACATAAATGTCAAATTTTAATTTAAAATTAATCCTACAGATATGATGATAAAGCGGGGTTTCAAAGAGAAAATGTTTGGAAGTTTAAAAAGTTTTTATATAAAAATTCAATATAAAAATGATTCCAATGAAATAAATTGAATTAATATCTATATATATATATTATTCAAATAATATTACTTTAAAATAGATTTAAAATATAATTTATATTCATAAATAATTTAAACTAAAAGGCAGTTCACAATTAAAATTCATTATTTTTTCACTATTCATTGAATAATGAAAAATTTCTAAAAAATACAGAAACTTAACACTAATATATTTTTTAAATATTATTTTAAAAATTAATTTAATTTTATGAAATAAATATTAAAAAATTAGTAAAAATTTATTTTAAATTATATGTTTAAAGAGAGACAAATATGTATTTTAGAAAAAAATATATTTTTTTAGAAAATATTTATTTATCATTTAAAGGATGAATATTTTATTTTTAATCAATATTTAAAAATAAATAAAATAATTTAGTTATTACTATTAACACACACCAATTTAACATCTGGGTTATAATAGTATGCTATATTACAGTTCATTTAGACTCGAGGTGACATGTCACATACATTATCTAATATAATGTTATTATTTTAAAATTTATGGGTTTAACATTGTCCCCACCATAAATAAATTTCATACTCAAAAGTTTATATTTATCTTTTTAATCAACGGTTTTATATTTTAATATTATTTTTCAAAAACCCCAAATATTAAAATGTGTTAATAAAATATCCTCTTAAAAAGAGAGAAAGTGAAATACAATGGTCATATAAAATAATACATAAATAGGATTCCATGTATATGAACATTGGTGGGAATTAAAGATAGAGAAATATTTGAAAATAATAAATATTTATAGATAATGATAGATATCATTGATCACAAAAATGTGAATGATCATTAGAATGTTAAGGACCTCAAAACCGTAAATCATTGATGGTTTAAAATATGATTTGATTAGTCAAATATGAAGGTAACATGATATCTTTTTTTTAAGATCATTTCCCTAAAAATGATTATTTTTTACTATCTAAGTATATAATTGAATATAATTAATTTATATATTTTTATTTCATAACAAGAATTTCATCCTTTGGTTGTGCTTCGATCGATTTTCACTTCATCCCTTACTCTATGAAATGAATATCAAAAATTGATTTAATATTCCTAGAGCACTAAAATTTACTTTTAAAAGATCATAAGGTCCCTAAAAGTGTTAAAATTGTTTTCATATGTCTCTAACTATTTTAAAAACATAATATGGTTAGAAAATTTTATCCAATATTATACATTAATATTTACACCTTAATTGTAAAAATATTAGTTCTCCATTAATATGTTATTCCTCATATTGTTTAACTATAAATATTACATATTAACTGAAACATCACATAGGCCAATGGCAGTTTCTAAACCCTTATCATCCTTTGATTTTGGTTTCATGTCTCGTGGACTTGTTATATGCAAAGGGTTTTTACCCATAATTTTGGTTAACATATTTCTAAAACTATTTTAATATAATCCTTATAACATTCACAAACTATGATAACCCATAGTTACTATGAAATTAAAGATAATATTTACCATTAAGGTTACCAATACCTTTAAACTTAAGTCCCAAAAAAAGTGAAAAGGCATTGTTCCTAAAATGAATTTTTCATATACTAAACCAATTGGTTTGGTTCCCATAAATGTTTTCCAAAAAATATCATTAACCATGTTATATTCCTACCACATAAATTTTCAAAAGGGATTTCTACGATTTTCAAATTATGATCAAACTTATACTAATAAAACAATGATGGTATCCATAACTCTTATGTTAATTAATACATATAAGATTATAATACTTAATACAATACTTAGTTTTCTCATGATTCTTATAACCAAAATTCCATCGGTTAAAATACGTATACAATTTAATTATAGAATCCCTATAATTAAATACTTCAACTATTTATTTCAACAAGGATCCTTCCTTGGTCTAAGGTTTAACCTTTAGAAGAGATCTTTTACTTGGATAATGAACATGCTCCCCACATTCAAGATAAAGAATTATAAATGGATCCCTATAATTATATTTATTTCCTTTCATCACACTCTTCAATTTTTTCTTAGAAATTAATTTTTTTATTCCATTATTTTTCACTCATAATTTTTTTCTATTCCATTGAGACAACTTATTTTCAATCTAAGACAAATTAAGCTTAACCTAGGTCACTCATTGTCGTCATCTATTAAAATCATTCCTTATTGTGTAAATAAAATGTGAATCATCCAAATCATATCCACTGGGAGCTTGAAACTAGGTGTGCAATAAGGCCTATTTTCATGCACTAGGTGATGATCATGTCAATCCCAATGCAAGATTTTCAGAGATATTACCCCTGGGTAAATTTTTTCTAGTACCATGTCCACATTATGTATCTAGATAGGGATGTATTGATAAGAAGAATTATATAATCCCATCCTTTCCAAAACCTTATAATGTTCTTTTATACTCATTCTAAAATTATATCATAGAGATATATTCCCTAATATATGTTTTCATTAATCTGGTTCCCTAAGTTACTACTAAAATTATTCTGATGAAAACTATTGCAACCCAGCCCCAATAACTCAGAGCTAGTGTTTTTACTATTATATTGGCGTATGATATAAGGAATCCCATATTGAATGCTTAATACTTTATTATTCTTGAAAAACTAGATACATACATGATTCCCATATTACATTTGAAAACAGAAATCATAACATAATTTATTTTTCAAGAATAATATTATTCCCTCTTTAATATCATTGCATATAAATTATTAAACACTCAATAAAATCCTCAGTAAAGGAAAAAGTAAAGGTGAACTCAAATTCACTACAAGGGTTAAGTAAAATAAAAGCTATCATGAATCTATAATTAGAGATGATATGGACTGGTAAATAATTGAGCCCACATTCTAATTAAATAACATCATTATCATTATTAGATAAGACATAATAAAATGAAAATATAATTAAACTAATATACATGCCATTTAGTTATTAACATGACTGTCATAATTAGGTAAGACATAAACAATATGTAATGGTAAATAACTGGAAAAAATTCCATTTATATAATTTTAATATAATGAATAGATAAGGGAAAATCATTATGATAAGGTAAATAATTGAAAAAATGCTATTTAATCAATAAACTAATAATGAAATGTATCCAAAGATACTATCATTTCAATAATCCCATGGAAAAAAAACTTAATTATCAATGAAAAAATGATTAATTATTGGCTATGATGATCTTAGGAATCATGATACATCTACGATCATGAATTTTCAGATGATGGTTTAAAAATATTGGTAAAACCCCATTTAATTCTATATTTTTTATTTTAATCATGAGATTAATAATGCATCGTGGGTATATATAATAATGATCCCCACCCATCACTTCATGTCAAAATCATTCCTCATATATTTAATAATCAATTTAATTCATGAAAAATATGTCGTACCATTAAATATCCATATTAAAAAAAATATAGATTAAAAATATTTCCCCAATCAATAAAATAACATTCATGATATAAAAAAATATATATATATGATACATGGTTTAATAAATAATCATATTTATGATAAATAATATGTATATTTATGGGAAATTTATTGTCCAATGATCAATGGAAAGTGAATATTTCAAGGGAAAGTTAATGAAAAAAAATGAATAAAGAAAGTGAATATCAACACTTTCCTTGGTCAAAATCATCATATACAATCCATAGATTAAATAAACATGGTATTAATGCATTATAATACAAATGGATCATAATTAAAATATTGGTTGATTTCATTGATAAATAGATATTCCTTGCAATGATCCTTTGAAACATTTATGAAGAAAATAACATTTTCAATTTGAATATTAGCTTTTAGAACTAAAATTTCAAAAAAAATTGAAACTAATATTAATTGAAAATAAACTTTTAAAATTATAATGAATTTTTTTAAACACGGAGTGTTCATGATGAAATGAAATTCCATAAATACTAAGTACATTAAAACAATGATTCCTTTCACTTTTTTGATAAAATACAATCATGAATTGTCTAGAAAATGATATAAAGATTCCTTTAAAAATATTTCAAAAATATTCAAATAAGGCTAAAAATTTATTAAATAAATTTTTTTATTAATGTTGAAAATATTTTAAAAAAACATTGTTTTATAAGAAGATGTATTTCCAACCGAAGAGAGAAGTGAAGTAAAATTTTATTAATACATTTTACCAATCATTTAAAGTATCAAATAGTGGTAAAATGGTGCTATTACATTAAAAATTTCTTTAATAAACATATGGGAATAAAATTGAATTTTTTATTAAAAATTATCAAATAATTTCCTAGAATCGAAACTCAAGTATAAACAATCCTGATTAAAATTAGATTGTAAAATAAATCCTTGTAAATATAATAATATTGAAGTGATAATTAATAATGGAATCCATTGTGTGTATCAAATTTAAATCCACATCAAAATAATTAAATAAAACATAATATAATTATAATTAATTACAAACATAGTCTTATAATATCAAATGAAATGAATAAAAAATATAACCCAATGAAAAGAAATTGAGTTACGAAATTCAATACCACAAAAATAATTTTTAAGTAAAATTATCTTGGATGAATATATAAAATATAAAATTAAATTACAATGAATTAATAATAATTCATGTTATTACATGTTAAATTTTATGTATATACACCATATAAAATAAATTAGGTGCATAACATTATAATATTCTTCTATAAAGGGAAATTGAGACAAAGTTGCTTACTTCACAATTATTTTTGGACAAACGTGGTTTAAAATCAAGTAAATTGGTTTCAAAAATGTTATTAAATTATATTAGAACCATATTAATAATTTGGGGGGTTCAAAACCCGTGTAATAATTTACGTGGGGTTCCATATATATTTTTTTTATAGAATCTACCAATGGTTTCTACATCCATAATTGAGTACAAACATGCTTTCCATAGGCAGACTGTCATTTTGGATTTCATACCCAAAAGTTCTTAAGAAATCCAATTGTTTATGAGGATGTGATTTTGGGATCTTCTCACCCTTGGGGTGGGGGTGGTATTTCCAATTACAATACTCTCTTATATATTTAGGATATGATCAGGAATCTCTTCCAAATCCCAATATTGGGCCGGCTACCCTATAAAATGATCAAGTATTGAATCCATCCATTTGTAGGGTGGGGTCTACTAATGTGTCCATTTTTATACATCAAATGTTCTATATCCATTCATCATTATTTCTTATAAATGATTGTCATCTTATATTTTGAATCCATTTATCCAGGCACTCTAGAGTTTACTTTCAACCATGGAGGTGATTAATATCTCATGGATGGTATCGAACCTTTATGAGGAATCTTACATATCCTATTTATAATAGAAATCAAAACCCACACAACTCATTGAATCTATACAGTTTAACATCTTGTGTAAAGTACATATTTTAGGGAACTTAGGCATTGGGGATTAATATTGAGCCTCAGGAATGATTCCTATGTGTCTGGATTAGGATATGAATCAAAGTCATCGTAGTTCGATCAAGCCCCTATGACATACCCTGAGGAGGATTACCTTATATGGGGGTTGTCATATCATTCTAGTGAATGAGATATATTCATTAAGGATTCACTATCTAGGAGAGATTCATGATGCCAATTATATGATCATTACAAGTCCTTATGCCCATGTGAGCCTTGTTTGTTGTGAGAAACATGGGATAAAAAGTGATCTGTTTCACTGTATATGGATGTGGGAATTTATACACAAGGGAAATAAAACCTTGTTACCTTTCTATCAGGTATGTTTTATACTTTGTTTTGGATTTCCTTTTTTATTGTATGAGTAATTATGGAAATGAAATTTGGAGGTTACCTGTAATGACGAAGTTAGGGATTTGTTGGAATTTTCAACATAAACCTGCAGTTTTTACTTTTTGTTGGAAAATTTAATGCCTTATAATGGGAATACACATTGTGAAATGGATTATGGGAAAAATCCATGAACAAGATAAAAATCATTAGAGGTTTATACACCATGTGGAGGTTTCATGATGTGTAATATAGAATAATAGTTTTAAATAAAAAGGTGATGTGTTTTCTAGTGATTCCATCCTCTGTGGATTAAAAGACATGTAATGAAATTACACACCATGAAAATGTCACGAGTTTTGGTTTTTAGGGTTGTGCATGAATGATTTTAATTGTATTTCACTTGTATCCTTACCTCCCTTACCCAAGATCTTAACCTTGGAAATTATTGTTGACTCCTTTCCTTATAGATCACTTCCTTCAATGATTGATCACCATTGTGGTTGGTTTGATACTCCACAGGTATGTAATCCTTTATGTTGTTCTTTATTTTTGGTTAAGGCTATGGTTTTGGATATGATTGTGTTCTGATTTTTGATTGGATAATGTTTTTTATTTATAATTTTTTTAGTTTCATGGAATTCCATTTCATTCAAATGTCGTTCTCTTGGTATTTAGTCATCATTATCGAAGGAATCTCGATTTCTACCATTTTGAAGAAGGTGTTTTTATATAATTGGTTATTTTCATGAATTTTATGTTATTATTAATTAATTCCTTTGTGCTTTCCTTTGATTGTAAGTTTTATGTGGTTGTAAATGATTTCATGGAAAAGAAAATGTTTTTCAAAATGGGGTTTTTCTTTTAAAATGAATTTTATTGATATGGAAATGGGTTTCCAAACAAATATTTACACCAAATTGAATTTGAAAATGATTAATGAAATTTTGAACAAGGTTTTGAAATAAAATTTTGAAAAATCGGCGTTGTAAACCTTGGGTGCATTGAGAAAGAGATATATGTAGCCTTAGTGTGTGTATATCACCACTAGGGGGTATCATTTTTTGATATCGAATAGAAGGACTCGAAATAGATTGTGTTCTAAACTGGTAGGACTCGATATCAATGGTATCCAATATTATGCTTATTTATGATTATATTTTTAGTGTCTAGTACATAGTTTCCTAAAATTTAAATCCCAATATGTTAGATACTTTTTATTTATGTTTATTTATCACATGATAATTTTTATCATGGATTGTTGTTCACATGTTTTTATATGAGGTTGTATTATATAACTTCACAATGATAGGTTATTTCATAGAAATTTTTACCTCTTGTTTCATGGATATATTTTTATTTTTAACACCTATAAATTTCAAATTTTTGGTATGAGAATATAAAAGGATTTTATAAAAACTATAGGAGGAAAAATGAAAATTGATTTATTATAGTACTACAAACAATCCATTAACAGTGCTAAAATTATACATTATAGAACCAGAAAAATGCATACTTCCAGTGCATTATTAAAACCCATAGTATTTTAAAAATGATAGAAAAGAGATGATAATTGGGTCCTCTATCAGTGCTAAAAAATCACTGATAAAAGGGCCCTTTATCAACCCATCAAAATGCACTGATAAAGGGATACTTTATAAAATAATTTAGAAAATATAATAAAGGGTACCATTATCAATTCATTTAGCAGAACTGATAAATGAAACCTTTATAATTTTATTTAGTAGATCAGATAAAGGGGTATACTGTAGTGTTCTTTAACAACACACTACCAAACAAAAAAAAGAACCATAAATTAGAAAAAATATGTTACAAATACATATTTTAAATGACATGAAATTTAACACATAATGAAATTATAAAACACTATATTATAAAAATTTCAAGAATTGGTTTATACAATTTCACAAGTAAGTACAAATTATCACATACATTAAAAAATATCAATATTTTTTTTGTATTTTTCCCATTAACACAAGCGTACACTATTACAAAAAAACAACTCTCGATTGAGTAAAAGAAAAAACCTATATAATTTGTTTATTTTAGTAGTAATATAAATAAATTAATTAAAAAAATAATTTTAAACTAAAATTTGAGTTATACCAGGAACACATTGTATCTGATTGAGTGGTTGTTGATTCTTGCACGTCACACCATTTCTTATCCGTTTTCAAGAATTATCATTGTGAAAAATTACTAAATAAGTAAAAGATAAAAATGATTAGGAAATTAATTGATTAATATTATATATAATGACGAGAGAACATTCTAGAAATGTTTTCTCATTTTTGTTGATGTCATAGTCATTTTAAACAAAAATGTCAATTATATATTGAAAACACAAACTTGGAGTCTTACAGATCACACCATGAATTAGATTGTGGTTCAGATAATTTCTACTTGTCCCAAATGAATTATGGATTGTTTTATTAATGTATAAAAAAATCAGAATTTTTTTTCTTAGTTTTGATTATGACACTTTTCTTACTTACTAAAATGTCACTATAAACTTGAAACATGAAATTTGAGTCATAACTATCAAATAATGTAAAATTTTGATGTGAGAATAATTTATACATTTCAATAATGACTTATTAATATTTTCCCTAAATCATCATGAAAATCTGATTGGGTTTTCTTGGTTTTTTGTGAGTGACACTATTTGAACTAAAATGTCAATTTTAAAATGATAAAAGACACTTTGAGTCATAATTGGAACATAGTGTAATGGATCATGGTGGAGATGATTCCTAAACACGAAAAATAACTTATGGGTCAGTTTTCTAAATTTTCAAAACAAGATGAAAGCACCTACCCAGTTTTGAATATGCTAGTATTCTCTTTTTACTAAAATTAATGTCAATTTTAAATAAAAAGACACAATTGAAGTCATAATAGTCACACTGTGTATTGTATTAGGTTTATTTGGATTAATAAATGCCTCAATTAACTTATGGATCATATTCCTAGTGTATAAAAACAATAGGAATTCAATTTCTTGGATTTTAGTATGTCACTTGTGTTTTTTCTAATTGTGATTTTACACCGGAAACAAGTACATAGGGTCATACTAGTCACATAGTGTGTTGGTTTTATGTTATAATAATTAATACATGTAAATAATGGCTTATTAATAGTTTTAATAAAATATCCATACAATATGATCTTGGTTTCTTGGTTTTTAGTGGGTGAAACTTTTTGAACTAAAATGTCAATTTTAAACTGATAATGGACTCTTTGAGTCATATCTAGAAGATCACATATTGGATTGAGGTGAGGATGATTCTTACATGTCTCAAATGAATTACTTATCATCTTAATAAAGTATATAAACAATATGAATGTGTTTTCTAGGTTTTGAGTAGGTTATCTTCCTTTTTACTAAAATTATTGTTTATTTTAAATAAAAAGACCCACATAGGGTCATATTGGTCACACTATGCATCATATTTAGATGACACCACTCATAAATGACTTATATATAATTATACTAATGTATAAATACAATTATATTATTTTTTCATAGTTTTTAGTATGTCACTTGTCTTTCTTTAATAAATTGTCTTTTTGAACTAGAAACATGCACTTTGAGTCATGCCAGTTACATCGTTAGTTATTTTGACGTGAGAATTATTATTGCACATCAAATATTAATTATGAATATTTATTATAAATTATCAACAAAATATGACCATGTTTTCTATATTTTCATTGGGTGACAATTTTTGAACTAAAATGTCAATTTGAAACTGATAATGGGCACTTTGAGTCGTACCAGGCACATTGTGAGTTAGATTGATGTGATGAAGGTTTATAAACATCCCAAATGACATTTGGATAATTTTAATAAAGTATAAAAACAAACCAAATGTTTTTTAATGGTTTTGAATATGTTAGTTGTCTTTTTTGCTAAAATTAATGTCAATTTTAAATAAAAATACGCACTTGGATTCATAACGGTCACACCGTGCAACAGATTGAAGTTATTATGATTCATACACATCCCAAAAGACTTGATGATCATTTTACTAATGTATTAAAAAAAATTAATGAATTTTTTTTCTCAATTTTTAGTAATTCAATTTTTTTTACTAAATTTTTATTTTAAACTGGAAACACGCACTTTGAGTCATGATGGTCTCATAATGGGTCGGTTTAACCTGAGACTTATTACTAAACATCGAAATGACTTATGAATAATTTCAATAAATTATTATGAAAACCTATGTGTGTTTTCTTGGTTTTCAATTAATGAAAATTTTGGAACTGAAATATCAGTTTTAAACATATATTAGTCAATTTGATTTACACAAGGAAGACCGTAAATCATATTAAGGTTCAGCGGATTTTTACACATCCCAAATAAATTAAAGATCATTTTAATAAATTATAAAAATGATCTGAATGAGTTTTCTTGTTTTTGACTAGGTTAGTTGTATTTTTTACCAAAATTAATTCCAATTTTTAAAAATAAGATGTACTTTGAGTCATATCGGTCCCACTTCACATCATATTTAGGTGAGGATGATTCCTATATGTCCAAAATGACTTATGGATAGTTTTAATAAATTATAAAAACAATACGAATGCATTTTATTGGTTTTGAGTATGCCAACTCTCTTATTTTACTAAATTTTCTTTTTAAATTGGATACATGAACTCTAAGTCATACTGGTCACACCGTGTATTGTTTTGAAATGAGAATGATTTCTAAACATTAAAAATGATTCATGAATCCTTTATTATAAATTATAATTACAATCTATGAATGTTTTCACGGTTTTTAGTGAGTGACACTTTTTGAACTAAAATATCAATTTTAAATTATTAACACACACTTTTAGTCATACCATGAATATCATGTATCATATTTTGGTAAAGATAAATCCTACACATCCTGAATGTTTTATGGATAATTTTTATAATGTATAAAACAATAAAAAACTGTTCTCTCAATTATGAGTAGGTCATTTTTTTACTAAAATCAATGTCAATTTTACAGAAAGATATTCATTTGGTGTCATTCCGGTCACAACATGCATCATATTGAGGTGAAACTAATTATTACATATCCTAAATGTCTTATGGATTGTTTTAATAATGTATAAAAACAATAAAAACATGTTTTCTTGGTTTTTAGTATGTCACTTTTCTTTTTTACTGAACTGTCATATTAAAAATGAAACATATACTTTGATACATACCTATCACATTGTGTTTCGGTTTGATGTGAGAATATTTAATAAAAATAAAAAATGAATTAATAGTTCTTTTCATAAATTATTAAGACAATCCGAGTACATTTTATCTATTTTTAGTAAGTTACTTTTCTTTATTACTAAAATTAATTTCAATTTTAAATAAAAAGACATAGTTGGAGTCATATATGGAACACCATGCATCAGATTTAATTGAAACTATTTATTAAATGTCAAAAATTTCTTATATATTGTTTCCCAAAAGTATCAAAACAATTTTAACATGTTTGATTACTTTTGAGTATGTGATGTGGGTTTTGAACTATAATTTAAATTATAAACTAAAAACATACAATCTGAGTCATACAAAGAACACTATGTATCAGATTGAGGTGTAATTGATTGAGTATATGATTTGAATTTTACATTAAAATAATTTAGAAAGTCTATAATAGAGAGAACATGTTCCATTTGGATGGAAGAGAAACTCCCTGATCCCGGAAATAATTCATGTTTCAGGAAACATGGGGTTTCCTCTATCATCATAAATGAATATATTCTATATTTTTTGTATTTTTGTAGATATTTGAAAATGAAATATGACTTCTGAAAATATTTTTGAAAATAACTAAATAAGTATTTTATTAAAATGATAAGTAAATTAACCTAAAAATAGTGGATAAAATGATGAATCAATTAATTAATAAGTAGTTGGAATTCACCATTTCATGATGGTTGTATACATTCTTCAACCATTTTCTTATTTTTATTTTCTTAGTTGTTTCTTATATGTCTAATATCTCAAGATCATGAGCGGGTTAGAATAAACCAACCCAAATAAAAAAATTCCACATGTATAAGAAAACAATTCTTAAATGAGTAATACTAAAAAGAAATAATTTTAACATAAATACGAAACAATACATTACTTCCATGGACAATGATTTTATTTAAAAAATAATAATGATTTGAAGACCTGTGCATGAAAATTATTTTTTGAAATATTTGTAAAGAACCAACCAACAAATTTGTATTTCAACTCACTAAATTTCTTTGATCAAATATCGATATATGTGATTGTAGTTCATATCTTCAGGGATGTGTCTTCCTAGTTTTGAGTAAGTGATGTGTTTTTTAAACTAAAATGTAAATTATAAACTAAAAAAATACAGATTGAGTCTTTCCACTACTATAAAACTGGCACTTAATAGTGCTGGTATTTATTAGTGCTAGAAAAAAGTAATGATAAATGAAATCCAGATCAACACTAAAGAAAGCGCTGATAAATTTAACAATTTTTTAGTGCTTTATTTTTAGAACTAATAAAGGGTTCCATTTATCAACGCTTTATTTTTATTGCTCATAACAGATATCCTTTATCAGCGATTTATTTTTAGCGCTCATAAAGGAATCCATTATCAACATTTTTTTAGTGTTGATAATGTTCAGAGCAAATAAAATGAAATAATATAATAAATAAAATATAAAAAAATGAGTTTAATAAAAAATATTAAAAAATTTATTAATTATATAATATTTGATAAAAATGAATAAATTGATTATACTATATATATATATATTATAAATACTAAAAATAGCATATATTAAATATATAAATTTGTAAAATGAAAATTCAACAAATGAAAATTAAAAATAATTGAATTGATAAAAATATTAAACATTTTATTAATTAGATGATTATTAATAATGGTAATAAATAGTATTTATTAAATATATAGATATACATTAATGTATATAAAAACGATTTATATATTATAAAATATTTATGTGTTTTACATTAAATAGTCATATATTTAGTGAATAATGGTTTATAATTAAAAATTAATATGAATTAAAAATAATGACTAATTGCATTGAATAATATACATATAATTATATAATCTTTGATTTTTCAATTTAACATAAATTAAATATGTGTTATATTGATTTCACCTATTCATAATTAATTTAATTTTATTTACAATCAATACACACAAACTTATCCATTTTTTCAATATTATTAAAGTATACTTATTTTTAATTTATTCAATTTCACTCAATTTTAACATGCATTCACTTACAATTACATATTCAATAAATAAAGTTAAAATAATATTTAAAAAAAATTAAAAAAGTTTATAAATTAATATATTCATAAATAAAAATATTTTAAATATGTACATCAAATATTTAAAAGATTATATATTTATAATAATAAACACATAAATATTTTTCTACATGTATTTATATAATTATAAAAAATTTATTACATATATTTAATAAATTATTAAATTTATAAAAAATTTAAATAAATAATGAATATATTTACTCTATTTATATTTATATATATTTTTAAATATAAATATAAATATAATTATATAAATATATAATGTTATAAATATTATTTATGTTAAATATTTATATAATTATAAATAAATATTTAAATTTTTAAGTAATTATAAAAATATAATTAATATATTTAAATAAGGAATATATTTTTTATATTTATATTTATATTTATATTTATTTATTAAGTATATATATATTTACAATTTTTTATTTATAATTAAACTTATAAATCCTTTATTAGTGCTTAAGTAATAACTAATGATAAAATAAATCTTTATTATAACTAAGAAAGAAATGATAAATATTCCATTTACATGAGCTTAAATAAAAAGTGATGATTAAAGGAATCTTTATCAGAGCTTTTAAGAAAGTGATGATAAAAGTGTACCGACCTAATTAAAATAACCTAACATGTTTGGATCCTGTCTCCATATCATAAAATTTCTTTCAAAGCCACCCATTTCAAGTGCCCCTCCTCCGTGAATTGAAGATCGAATAAAAAAATGCACTCAAATCACATGAACCGAGTACCTCTAGTTTCTTAAACATCATCCGTCATCTGGTGGTTGGGTTTAGTTTGGGTTTCTGAAGAAAACATTCAGATCTGTATCTGAGGCTCTCATATTTTCTTTATCCTAGTGAGGTGGGCTTTGGTTTTCCTTTATATGTTCCGATTTAATTTCTATATTTATGCTCAGGTTGTTTTATTCTTATTTTCTTTTGTTTATTATTTGTTGTTTTCTTGACTTCTATTTTAAATCTCTTATTTTGGTCTTTTAAAACAATTGTTTTGAATCAAATTTCCTTTCTATCTACATCTATACCTCGATCTTCGTCACAATTTTTATTTAATTTCCATTATAGGTTCTGATAAAACTGATTCACCAAACCAATTCTCAGTTTGATGATGGTGTAGAGCAGTAAAAGAATCTGATTTTATGCAGTTTATGTAATGGAATTTATTTATTTAAATTCGTTTTTAATTTTTTTATGTAATGGTTTTTCATTATAAAAAATTTCCCATATTTTTTGTTTTATTTTTAGAGAGATCATAGTAAGGGTGGTACCATACTTATTTATTTTCAATGGATCTCTATTTTCAAAATTAGTTTGGTGTTGTATTTATTTTACAATGCTGTGATATTCTACTATAAGGGTTGCATATATTTTTATCAATTTATGTTTATTTTATAAAGATATACATACATACATACATAAATATATATATTTAAAAAAATATCATTCTATCTTTTTATATGTGTTTTCTAAACTTATAAAGTATGGGTAATTTTGTAGTTATTTATTCACAAATTATGGTTCTGAATTTCCAAATTAGGAAGGAAATATTTTTATTTTCATTCAAATTTAGGTTTAAATATGCCTTTGTTTTGAAATTATGTGTATTATAAATTCCATTATATATATATATGTGTTTAAATATGTATGATATAGATGTTGCAAGGGTAGGTGTGTTTTTATCCTTTGTTTATGATATGTCTTATTGATGTGTTTTATTTATTTACAACAAATTATTTATGGACCTCCCTAGAATGTCAAGGATGGGTCAATGTGTTTTAGATGGACTCCCTAGAATCCTTAGGTTTCTACAAAATTTGTTCCAAAAAATAGAATGGAAGTTATCAAATTCTATATATTAGAAATTATTTTTAGGTATTCATCATTTTAGGTTTATAGATACATTTTAGATATATATATATACCTTTAATTAGTAGTAATATAATTTATACATAAATAACCAATAAAATATTTTAAACTCAAGTTACATTAAAAATAATAATATTCGGTAACTATATATATATTTTTTAAATAATTATACTTTCTAAAATTTAAAGAAATTATATTTTATACACAATTACCCAAAAAAATAATTATTTATAAATTATATAATTTAAAAATTGTTATTAATAATATTTTTTAGCTTCATTAGAAAAAATTAGTAATATATATATACATTGAATAATAAATTTTATATTTAATTAAATTAAAATATGATAAATAATATATATATATATAATTATATTAAAATAATGTTACTAATATAATACACACACACACACACATATATATATATATAGAAAATATATATAAAATATTTATGTAGATTCACTTTATTTACCTATGTATCAAATGAGGAGTGACCTCCATTTTATTGTTTTCGATGGTGGAAGGTATAAACCCCATTCAAGATTATTTCCCATCGAGGTAAGTGTGGACGAGGTAAAAACCTCCATCGAGCTCTTTTTACAATCATATGAAACTCTATCATTTTTTAATAAAATAAAACCTATTAAAAACACCATATTTTTTAAAAAAACAATAAAAAAATCCTCAAATTATATAAAACCCTACCATTTTTGTATGCATTCATGCATTCATCCACACATGTTTTATTACTAACATTCCAATTATATAATTTCTAAATTTTGTTTTGAAGTTACCTTAATTATGGGAATTTATTGAGTATAAATCTCTACGTTCATAGTGGAAATTTATATAAAATAAAATCGAATAGGTGCTTATTTTTGTTATTATATGATACTAAGACCATTTATTTCCATTGTAGAGAGTCCATGGCCAAGAAACTAAATATTTTTTATTTTTGTTCGGTTATTTCAAAGAGAGAGTTTTCTTTCACAATTCAGAATTATTTGATAGCACTCATAATGTGTTAATATAAATTTTAGCCAATGGTAATCAGTTGTAAAAATTAATTTTTGTTTTTTTGAAAAAAAACTTGTACTTAAATTAATATAAAAAATCAATGAAACAAGTTTTAAAAAACATTTTATTAATAATAGACCTGAAACACTTTTACAGGGGATCTTATCTTATGTGACAAGTGTTTTTCACACATTTAATTTTTTTTTCCAAAACACATCCTTGGTATAATCCCCATTCCACTACATTTCCCAACAATTTTATTTTTTGTAGGGTAAAAATTTGTCTCTTCCTCTACCACGGTTTTGGAATCTACCTACACCATTGTCAAACATTTCTATTGCTTATAAGTAAATGATTATAAACATATTTATTTCCTTCATTATACTAATACTTTAAAAATAAATAAAAAATATTATATAATCATTTTGATACTAATTTTCACACCTGAAATATATTTCTATGGTTATATACCATACTAGATCAAAAACATAACTACTAATCACCAAAAAAAATTTCAAAACACATTCGACACCATGTACGCTACCTACTCATCTCTAAAAAAACTTATTTTTTTGAATATGAAGGTTGTCGAAAATTTTGGTTGTACCGAGAAAATATATAAAAACAAATGATTAATAAAATTTTAATGAAATCATAATTAAATATGAAAATTTCTTCTTTGGGGAAGCAGGTATTTTTATAGTTTATGATCTCTCTCATAAATTTCAAAATAGAATATCCAAAATCATTGCAATTATATTGATTTAGACACTACATAAACATTTAAAAAAATATGTATTTTTTTTAATATGTTTTGATTGTTAAATATTTCAATATATACCATAATCTACTTCCATTTTAAGAAATACACGTGTTTTTTATATCCAGTTGTAGACTTCACTCCATGATTTATCCTATATTTATCAACCACTCTATCATAAAACAATTTTTATTAAAACACAGGCTTGAAAATATAATTTCTTTTTTATTTATAAAATATTGATTTTAGTGTATTAAAAATTCACAATACAAATCATATTTAGTCATTTTTTTGGATATCCATGCATTGGATCCACCTTCGGTTCACTTTGATCATTTATAATATATTAGTTTGACGAGCCAAATCAAAAAATAATATCATGAAAAGCATGTACTTTTGTCTAAAAAAATTTCAACATCTTATAGGCATCTTTTTGTGGTTTTGAATTTTTGAAATATATTCTAGGAGACACTCAAAATCCAAATCCTCTAAAATGACCATATTGTTCTAGCTACTTCAAATCTACTAAATATGGTTTTTCTTCCACTACGGTTGCTACTAATCCTTGTGTCTAAGATGTATAAATGTATTGTGAAGATAAATAGATATTTTTATGTAATACTTCTATAAATAATAATTAATTACTATTATGTCGAACTTACACATGTTTCCCATACTCCTTTTGTGTTATCACCGAATAGTTTACCCTCTTTATTTACATGGATATAATTTCACAACAGATGGAATGGGATGTAAGTGGCTTGATATTTAGATACATCAATCTCTATAGAAACAATGAAATGTTTGTTGTTTCATATCCCATAAAAATTTAATTATTTTATTTAACATGCATACCAATTTCTTCTCTAGTGAAGTGTACCCGATCCTTACTTTGTGATAGGGGTACGTTGGTTTTGATGCACATTATTTATTTTCAGAACTCTTTTTCTATTTTATAAATTACTTTTTTTGAGTAAAATATGATAAAGTAAATAAATTCAAATAATATATTATCAACTAAAACTCACTTGAAATGATTTCTCATCATGATGATTGATGAATGAATTCCATTTTTCCTCCATTATAATGTGTGTATAAATAACTTGTCAGTGGGGATTTACTTCACCCTCAATATCCCTATGATGAAACATGGTAAGAAAAGTCACCCTTTACCCTTCACAAGTGTCATCTTTTCCCATATACCCATGTCAATCATGTCTAACCTAGCAGTGATTCCATATTTTGATTTTATAGGAAAATTAAGTAATATTATAATAACACTATCAAATACATTTTTTTACACGCATGATGTCAATAAAAAATTTGAAGTACAAAAAAATATAATATGGTAATTCAATGAAAATTTATCAATTATTCCAACTTGATTTCATTAGGATTTTAAAATAAGGTTTACTAAAAAAAGTGTCAATCTATTTTACTTTATCGAATAGTTTATCACACATTAGTGTAGATGATGTTGTATATTGATAAATATTCACATCAAATGCTATTATCAAGAATTGGTATTTATGTCATTGAGGTAAAATTTATGATTTCCAAAACACACAGTCTTCAAGGAATGTTTCAAATAAATTGAGCGTGTGAATTCTTCTCAAATTGGACATCCCAAAAATCTTTTTTTCCTATAGCCATAAAAATATCCCTAAGTAGGAAATTCATTTATCATACCATAAAACATGGTCGTAATGTGAATTCTTCACTTCTATGAGAATCATAAATTGTAACACCTATATACCATATCAATTTAAGATCATTGATAAATGGATCCAAATAGACATCAATATCATTTCCAGGCTACTTTGGCCCATATATAATCATAAAATACGTAATTAATTTGTGATTCATGCATAACCATGAAAGAAAGATATAATTTTACAACATGATAGAACCCATACTAGGATTAATAATCTATACACTAAAATTATTTATTCCATATGTAGATAATGCAAGATGATAGTTTCTCATCTCATTTATAATTCAGGATACTCATAATCAATTTTCTTCCATTGAAGAGAATCTACTGGATGAAACAGGTTCCCACCATTAATTCTTATATATGTATTCCTTGTAATCATTATCATGGTTTATTGACATACATATAGTCTTCTAGACCTTGGAATGATAGGAATGTGCCATACATATTTCATAGGACATGATTCATTATTATTATATCGACCTAAACCACACTTAGGTAATTTTATGAGTGATTGATGGTCTTTGTAAGATAATGTGAAATAATTTTAAAATGAATGTATTTTTCATAGACCATTCTCACTGATGTTTTTATTCTTTTAGTATCATATATTCAACATTGTAGTTCAGGGTCTTCTGGTAGCATATTATTCAAGATACCAAGTAGTTATGTAGATCTATTGTCACTCTATCCACTGCCAACATTCAAATTATATAACTTCAATGCAGTTGACAATGTTGTATATTTAGTATAACCGTTATGCAGTAGTTTATTAGAAAAACTCTTTAACATCACAAACAACTTTGAAAAATCATAAAGGCCATATTCAATTTCTATTTTAATATCTTCAAGTCGATCACTGTTATCATTTAAACTAGTATACATATAAAATGATCCATAAACCATAGTATCATCCCAATCGTCATGAACATTCAGTTTTTCCAACTCCTCCAAGTTAATTTTTCTTTAATAACAACAATATAAACAAAAATAAAGGATTTGATAATGGTTTTATGATTTCTCTATAGAAAATCTTGATGAACAATTTAACTCCATATTCATTCACTTATCAAAAATGTTATCATGCATCCATTTTAGATTCATATATATATTACTAGGTTCATAAAATATTAAATTTTTATAATAAATAAATAAGTACACATATGTTATTCATTATCAATGCTGAAAGTTATAGATAACTCTATCAAGGGGAACTCAACATTTTATTGATTCAAATAATTTCAGTATGCTTTGATGTAAATGTGTAATTGAATTTTAATAAAATAATTACTCCAATATGGTAGGTGTTATTATCTGAATTCATCCAAAGGTGAAAGTAATATACAACTATCATCCTCTTCAGCTTCATCTCCTAAACAATTATTATTTCATTTTTTTCTTCAGACTCATCCTCCATCTATTTTGGACATGAAACTATGGTTCATGAAATAATATGAGCTATAGTCATACCATACAAGGTAATAATCATAATTTTGGATGAATACTATACAAATTAGTTCAAGAAACATATAAGAGATTGAGGATGAGTCTCAAGAAACAAAAAGAAATAAAAACTGTTCAGAAGATGAAGCTAATGAGGATGAAAATTTCCACTTTAAAACATTTCAATTTTTTATGTATTAATTTTAATTTTAGAATATCATCTCAAAAAAACTTTAAAAAAAATAAAGGGTAATTTTTTAATTTTTAAAATCCCACTTGAAATCCATTTTTTTAAATTTCACATTAAAATTGACAAATATTTTTGAAAATACTTAATGAGGTATTCACACCAGTTTCAATAAAAAAATATTATCATCCATTGGTAAAATTTAAAATCATATTGAAAAACAATTAATAATAAATTAAATGTTTAAAATAATTTATCTGGAAATATGTAAACATTGAAATGCTTAAAACCTTTCAGGTTCACTTTGAAATAACATCATGAGTTTTAAAACACTGAATCAATTTTTATTAATTTTTTTGGAAAACCTAATTGTTTTCATTTTAAAACCCACATTAACATTTATAATTTATTTTTATTTTTCAAAACTAAAATATAAAATATTAATGACAATATAAATTTGATTTAAGCTACCACTCAGTCTATAGAAATCATTATTATTAAAAATATCATAAAACATATTATAAATATGACCTGAATAAAACATTTTTCGGAAAAAATAGTAAATTTAAAATTTAAATCTTAACATAATTATCCTAGACTACCCGCCTAAATACCGAGGTTCCCTTAAGTTTATTTTAAAATTCAATTAAGGGACTATTCATTTATCAATACACAATTTCATTATATTTCACATAAGAAGCCAAAAATACAATCTTTTACATTCCATAAAATTTATTCAAAAAACAACATCAAGATGTTTTTTAAAATATTAATTTCATTGAAAATATTTTCCAAAAGATCATGATGTGTTAAATGAGGTTTTTTGTGTGATATCAAGGTTGGTATTTATTTTATTTTATCCGAGTGTGAGTCGAATTGGAGGTTCTCTAGTTCCTAGGGTTGTAAAACAATATCATATTTGGTTTTGGTATTATAAGGAACCAACCATGAAGTTACACCACGATTTGAGTTTCTACATTATTGTGGGTGTTTAGAAGATCATATGATCATTTTGGTTGATTAAAAATCATGAAATAGTGATCAAATAGTAGATTTATGGGTGCAACTGAGCATTTTCAGTTGAAATTTAGCTACCGTAGGATATAATAATGTTTTTTCATTAGATTGGGTGTGGGGAGATAGAAGACACTTTTCATGTGTTGTTAAAATGATATATTTATGCTTGGTTTATTGTGTAAATTCAATTAAACATGTTTTATTGTTTTAAAATTATACATTCTATGAAATTAGTGTTTTTACTTGTGTTCTTTAATTATTTACATTATTTCATTTATATAAGTTCATGCTTAGAAAATATATATGCTCAAAATAATTTCAAAATAAATCATGGAATATATCTTTTATTAGTTTGGGTGATGCTATCTCACTTTATTTTGATAAATTAACCTGAATGTTCACATGGCTTATTCCTTTTTTTATGAAAGAAAATTACTATTTGGTACAAATTTATGTTCTAATATCTTGAGTATTTTTAGTAAATATTAATTTTGTTTTAAATAAAAATTTTAGAAGGTATGAATTTACTTAGTCCACTATTCCTTTTTATATCGTGAGATCGTAACTTTAGATGGGTGAAAAGCATGTTACAAAAAAAACTTCTTATAAACTTAGGATACCATTCATCAATTACCAAGAAAGATATTTTGAAATACATATGGAGAATATGTTTCTATTATTTCAAGAATATACAACCATGATATTTTCCTAGCATAAATATTTAAAAATGAATAATATTTTAAACAAGAATATAGAAACATTTATTAAAATATTTATTTTTCATTTTTAAATGAAATGATACACTTGAAAATATTTTTACTTAGCCTGGAACTTATTTGCTAAAAGAACATATTTTAAAACACCTTTTGGATTTGTTTTTTAAAAAAAGTGAACAAAGAAGGAAAACCTAGTATAATAAAATTTAACTAAAATGAAATAAATAAATTACCTTTAGTTATTAAAATAACAAATAATCGTAATTCGATCACGATCGGGGTGTCTATATTGTTATAGTGTTACTAGTTGTACTTATTTGTGGAACCTGATTGATGTGCCACATCAAATAGGGGGAGGGGTATCGATTTCTATGAAGAAAAAGTGTTTTAATAAATTATTTTAATAAGTATTGGGTTGGATGTTTAAAATAGGTGAAAAAATAAAAAAAAATTAATATGGAAAAAGTTCACACACAATACAAGTACTATGCCATGGAACAACATATTGCACACCATGGTGCACCATCCAATTTTTTATACTGTTTAGGTGATGCATAGTGAAATGGTCACTAACGCTAGCCAGATAATGATTATAAACTAGTGAAATTTTCATCCCTAGATCTTTCACCAATCTACACAAGGTTTCCCATGACATGTAAGTAGAGGTGAATAATACAATACAACACATCTCAATAAAATATAAATAAGTATTAAAATAGTTCAACAAACATAAACTCACTAGAACCTTCAAACAACCTTTAATGAAAAAACCCCTTCATAATAACTTAAACAATATTATGATATCAATGAGCCATGATCAATCCACATTACAATAAAAAACATATTTTCACTTATTAATCAATAAGAGGATAAACATCAAGGTTGTATATAACACAAAATATTAATCAAATTTGGAAAACATATCAAAAATAGCTTAATGCCTTTGAAAATATGATAAAAGACATCAAAATTTATATTTGAAACATATCCAAAACATTTAAAATAATGAAATAAAACAAGACATCCATGATATTTGATAATGTAAAAAGAATCATGATTAAAATACAAAAATGGTCTAATTCATAGAAATAATTTATCAAAACATAATGGTAATTCATTTTAATTTATAAGAAATTGTTAAAAGAAATACATTTCTATTTATTAAATAAAAATCATTTGTGACATTTTAATAAAAACTGTGAGTGTTATTTCCATGGGAAGAAGTTTAAAACATTTAAACATAAGATAAAATCATTTGATGTTAATGAAAACCTATGAAAAAACACGTATAAATCTGTAACCCCTTCATGGATAATTATAATAGAATTTAATTTAGATAAAAACATAGATTTAAGAGATGTAAGCATTCACAGTGCCACATTTAATGGATAGTGAATGGATCCACCTACCAGAATGGATGCAATATATGTGTGGAAGTCTTATTACTCTACAAGGAAGCAAGAAAATCCCTTAAAGGGTCAATAAAAACCCAAAACCATAGAAAAACACAATTATAAATTCATTATAGAAGTGAAAGAAGTGATGGATAATGAATATCCAGAGACAATGAAAAAAAATAGCTAAACAAGAAATCAATGAGTGATGACAAGGAGAAAATAACATAACATGGATTGAAACTTAGATACTTCCAAGGGAAAGTAGAGATATCCCTAAATCCTAGATTCATTTGAGCCTTGTATTCATTTAAGACATGATTCATTCGAGCCCTGGATTCAAGAGTTTGATTTTTTGGAGCCATGATTCGACCTTGGATTTGATGACGAGTTACACCAACAACATGTGTCTTTGTGGAAAGCTTGAAATATGATAACTGATTAGGGTTATTTAAATAGACTGGGGACAAAAAGTTTTGATAACGATACCTTTTATTAGTGTTAAATTAATAAGTGATGATAAAAATAATCTTTATTAGCGTTTTTTAGAAATAATAATGATAGAGATATATCGGTGCTAAAAAGTGTAGATAAAATACATTCTTTATCATCGTTAATGTTTTAGTGTAGATAAAATGCCTTTTATCAGTTATTTTTAGCACCGATAAATCATTACCTTTATCAGTGCTAAGAAAATGTTGATTATAGACATCTTTACCAGCACAAAAACAATAGTGTTGATTAAGAATTTATAATTATAGTTATTAATAATTTTTCAAAATATATTTATATAATTATATATTTATTATTAATAATTTTATAATTATTTAAATATATAAATATTTATTTATAAATATATAAATATATTTTTAAAACATATTTTGTAATATATAATTATAAATATAAAATATTATAAATATAGAACATTGAAATTTATAAATATATTTATAAATATTTAATTATAATTAGTAATATATTTATATCATTATATATATATATAATTATAATAAATAAATTTATATCAATATATATATATATATAATGAATAAATATTATTATAAATATAAATATCATAAATATATTATTTATTCAAATATATTTATTATAATTTTATAATTACTTAAAAATATAATTATTTATTTATAATTATATAAATACCTTTGTTAAAAAAATTAATTTTTATATTAATATCATTATATATATTAGTATAATTATATATATATATATAATAAATAGAAATAGAAATATAAGTAGAAATATAAATATAAATATAAATATAAATATAAATATAAATATTACTATTAGTATAAATATTAATATAAATATAAATATACTATCTACATTCATTATATAAATACATTTATTATAATTTTAAAATTATTTGTTTATAGTTATATAAATACTTTATTAAAAAATAATATTTTTTATTTTATAGATATAAATATTTAAATTTAGAAATATAATAAATATACATTTTATTTATAAATATTTATAAATATATTTTTAACATTATTAATGAATATATAATCTTAAATGCGTGCATATTTTTTTGATAAGGTTGAGGCTCATAGAATTCTTTATTGAAAAGCAAACAAATAATATAAAATAGAATAGAAACATATCAAAAACAAAAAAAAAATCATGTCACTCAAGAACGAGTGCTCAATCAATGGTAAGGGGATCATCCACCCCTCACACAAGGGTATTGTCCCCTTCACCCAGTTTTGACCTACAACCATGGGCCGCCTCTATCATCAGGAAGTCCAACATCAATAACGACCATCATTTCTACTAAACTGGGAACATGTTCACTACTTTCCCATTGTCCCCGCTACTACCGGATGTATGAAAATCAAATGAGATGAATGTATTCACCTTTGAGATTGATTTAACCTTGTTAGACGTAACAAAATTAGGATCCACTGAGGAGTAGTAAACCCTTTATTTGTCTTCCTTAAGTGAATCCATGTTTGAAACCCATGGAACTTCCATATGTACACAATTACCAATTCAAACATTTTGCAAATAAGAAGAATCGTTGGTAATTTCCACTACCCCAACAGCGTTTTCCAGACATGGAACAAAGGGGAATTTCTTACCTTGAGATGGCCCTGAGACTAGAACAGGTATCTTCATAGATTCAGTAGTCATCGCATTACCTACCCAATAAATCTAGAGAAAAAGAAGAAGAAACAGCCACCAGGAGTGGCTTACTGCCAAGAGAATATTCAGAGGCTAAACTAAGAACATGAAAACTAGGGAGAAATTAATAGCTTTCCTGTTAATACCATTGTTATCTCCATCATTTTTTTCTCAATATATATCCTTAAGATCAAGGATTTAACATGATAAACATTTTGGTATTCCCTACCATAGTCATCTTTTAAAACCAACTGAGGCCCCTATGAAGACAGTGGAATAATAAAGATTGGAGTTTGAATTCCACTGTCCATTTCATTTGAAAAAACATGAATACATTTCCCAACCATTGAGCTTCAAACTATAGGATCTACAAGAGTGAAATAAGAATCAAATGATTCATCCAGAACCATATTATTTTCCAATGAATACATATGTGGTTCATGAATGAGCTGTAATTTATATGAGTAATAGAAGCCTTATCATTAATTATCATTAGGGAATAATTATGTTTCACTTGAACAAAATGGATGTGATCCTTTTTTGGTTTTAAAGAGGTAGATTCCAACTTGGTTTTACCTTTTTGGTATTTAGATGAGATATTGATTTCCTTCTACAATGAGTAGCTACATCATCATATACATATTACTACAAGGATTCATGAATATAATCATAATATTCACCATTATTATCATTCCTTAAGTACCTAATTAGATCATCTTTAAAATAAAACCCAATAAGAGAAAAATTATTCGCATATGAGATATCATCCCATGACATAATGGTCTTGACAATCCTTTGAGAAAGAGAAGAAACCACATAGTTATTATAAGGAGAAGAAGAAGGATTAACATTAGGGATAACTGTGTAATCATTAATTTGAGGAACGTGATTAGAGATATGTATTTTGGTTCCATAATAAGAACATTCAACTTTATCAAGAGGATATCCACATGTGAAGTTCAATATCATCGAATCAATGGAAAGTACAATATCATCTGGATGATGATATTTTTCTTGATTATCTGTGGAATGGATGACCTTGTTACTGCCCTTCATTTGGAAGTGTTGAAGATCATCCTCCTTTAATTAATAGTAAGTACAAATGAGTTCCCTCTTATAATTGGGCATTGAATGAAAAATAATTTGACATGATTCAAAAACCAATGACCATTTTTCAAACTATATTATGAGAATAATATTATATTGATACATAGAAAGAAAAACTTTATCAATAAATGATAAACATAGTCCAAATTTCAAAAAAAAATAACCTTGAAAACTGACCATAACTAACCATCCCAGTCATTGTATTCATCCCAATTAGGATTCCAATTACAAAAACAATATCAAATAAAATTTGATGATGTCATAAGACCTAGTTTAAACTATGGATTCAGATCTAAACTTGTAAAAAAGTATCCATAAAATCCTTAAGGTATAAATTGTTGTTATATTCATGAACTCTTAGCGTTCCGGACCTATGATTGAAAAAACCCAAGCTCTAGGATTGACTTTTCAACTCCGTAGAAGAAAATAGGAGATAAAAAAACCACAGCAAAGAGAGACAATCTTAATGTCTAGAAATCCCCTAATAGAATCTAATCATGAAAGTAAATCACTAAATTTATAATATTTCATACCTTTTGATAGTGAGCTAGGAGAGATAAAATAATTCTTACCAAGATCGTCTGATTATATAATATCTCCTTTTGAGTCTTAGATATGAGCAGTAGCACCTTTCCATATGATTTGTTGTGATACCCAGTCATTAGGGAAGTTGAAAGATTTACTTGATAATCCTAAAAAAGATGATAAACCCTTAGTAGATTCTTTCATGTTTTCCTTATCCTTCATTGAAGAAGTTGATCCTTTTTGGCCAACAGGATGATTCGAGGAATACATGTGCAGAATGGAACCACATGGATGGTCTAGGGAATATTAATCACCAAGGAGCAATGGGTAAATTCTCTCCCACTACTTTATCTATTATTCTCAAATACTTGAATGTTAAAATGAGAGAAATTGAATAACTATAAATGTGTATGCTTAAAAATATTGAAAAAATGGATATGTTTTATTAATTTAATATAAATTATTAAATATAAATATATATACATATATATTGAAATAAAGATGAATGCATATTGAAAATATTAAAACATAGTAATTGAATATATAAAAAAAAAATATAAAATGAATAAATCCCCAAAAAAATAAAAAATAAAATTTAAAAAATATAAAAATTAATTAATACCTAACTATAATAATATTAAACATAAATAAATAAATTTTTTTGATTAAATACACAATATATTAAATGTATCATGTTATAATGAAATTCTAAAATGAATAATAAATTTTTAATAAATTACATAAATATAAGGTGTATGTATTTCTATATAATATTTCATTAATTAAGTAAATATTTGTGTCTGTCTGTTTTATATAAAAATAAATTAATTATATATATGTATGTGAAATATATGTAACACATGTTTGATGTATGTAAAATTGAAATATTAAATGACATTAAATTATATCCATTACTCAATGAAATTATATAGTATTATTAATTAATATTAATTATTAATTATAAACCATTCTTCCATAAATATATGACTTATGTTAGCAAGATGGTGGATGTTTAAAATTTCAATGGGGGTGGGCATCCCACCCCCACAAAACCCTTTCTACAATGCCTATAAAAGTTAGTGTAACCCCCTCTAATGGTTTATGACATGAGGAAGGAAATTTACTGATAGGGAGGAAGAAGTGTGATCATTGATAATATTTGTCTTCATTTTTCTTTTAATCATTCCCCATTATTCTAGTGTTTCCTCATTTCAATTTTTTTTCTCAACACATTATTAAAACGAATGCTCAAAAAGGGGAAATTTAAATATTTTTTATTTTAAGAACCTAGTTGGATGTTTCAATTTATTTATCCTTTTTACCTAACTTTTACCGCAAAATTGGATAGTTTCTGTGGTTTATTTTAATTAGTTCTATCACAGTCAGTTTTCCACCAGTTTAGATGGTTTTATTTTATTCATTTTTCTCTTCTCGATTAGATGGTATAATTAATAAATTAGTACATGTATGAAATTTTTAAATAATTAATGTGATATTGATATATTTATTTCAAATCCCCACATGAATGATTTACTAACCAATTATAGTGGGATATATATAAAAAATTAAATGGTAATATTAACCTAATTTTAATGTTTTCTTGTTATCATCATGTCAAATTTAACAAAGCTTGAATTCACCCCTATTTCCATTATTGAATGTAATTACATTTTAGGGATGAAGGGTATGGAAATAAATCTTGAATCAATGGATATCATAGAAAAAATTAAAGAAAATAATTTACAAACCCTCCAAAATAAATCAAAGGCAATGATATTCCATAGAATACATCTCGATGAGGCTTTGAAATGTGAATACCTCACAGAGAGAGATCCATTAATGATCTGGAAAAGTTTTAAAGTGAGGTATAATCATCAAAAAGAGGTTTTTCTTCCAGTAACCCTTGATGAATGGAATGATTTATGCTTCCATGCCTTTAAAATGGTTAGTGATTACCATTCTACCATGTATAGAATTGTATCATAGATCATGTACATTGTTATTGGGATTACAGATCCTGATATGATTGAAATTACATATAAAAAATTTCATGTATCTCACATCACCATAAAAAACAATATCACATGTGATGGTTTTTAAAATATTCAGATCTAATATCATCATTACTTGTAGCTGATAAGAACATTGATATGTTGGTTAATAATAATATGCCTCATCCAAATAGTTCAGCAGTATCATTTCCAAAAGAAAATGGTATTTTTCATGAAACTAATACTATATGAATTCAGGGATGTGATACTTGTGGTGGACATGGTTTCGGTGGAAAACTCGGTCGAGTACATGGTCATAACCATGGGCATTCTTGAAATTAATATTAGAATCAAGGAAATATCATTTCCAAAATAAAATGATATTTTTCTTGAAAATAATTCTATAAGAATTTTAGGATGTGATACTTGTGTGGGACATAGTTTTGGTGGAAAATGCTGTTGAGTACATGGTCATAACCATGGGCCTTCTTGAAATGAATATTAGAATCAAAGAAATATAAGCTCAAACACCCCAAGGAATCCTAAAGATTCCTGCTGTAGGTGTAGTTATAAAGGAGATTGGTCTCAAGTTTTCTAAACCCCATAATATTTTTGAAAGTTATATAAAGAATCTCTTGAAGAATGTAAGAGTGAACCAAACTTTTTTTGGACATCTTATAAAGAAAAAGAAAAGTATGTGAATTTTACAAAGTTTCATGAGCCATCAAATAATGATTTCACTTACCTAAAAGTGGGTGATTTTAATTTTGAATTTTATAAGATGATAACTGTAATTAATTATGAAAAGTTACATTAGTTATGATATATGATATTTCATTTTTTTCTGTATGGTTTATATTATAGATGTTGTATTCTTTTAATTTAAAAAGGAATTCTTTAGAATATTATTCTATTTACTTTGAATCATTAAAATGGATTTCTTAAATTGGATAGATATTTTCATACCAAATAGTGGAACAACAAACAAAATTCTTAAGAATAAAAAATATTTTTCTTATCTTAAATCAACAATACAAACTGTAAATACTATATCAGTTCCTATAGATTTGATAGAAGGGATTGGTAAAGTGAGTTTTTATTTTCCTAATTGGATGTAATATTTTATAAATGATGTTGTGTTTATCTCAATGTCCAAAAGAAACTTTTTAGGATTCAATGATATATACAAGCATGGTTATGATACTCAAACTATATTTAAGATAAATAAAAATTAAATGTGTATTACCATTAATAAATTCTGTAATATTCATGTACTAGAAAAACTATAAAAATTATTATCTGGATTGCATTATACATATATAAGTACGATCGAAACACATATGGTAGTAAAGAATAGACCACAAAATGTTAATTTTGGGCATAATTGATTAGGTTATCTAATTCCAAAAATTATGTGAAAAATAATAAGAATTTCTCATGAACATTTAGTATAGGTCCAACAGATCTATCCACTTAGAAAAATTCCATGTGAGGTTTGTCTGTATAGAATACTGATTGTGAGACCATTTCAAGCTAATATTATTGCTGAAATTTCATCCTTTATTGAATGAATTCAACAGGATATATGTGGACCAATTCATCCATCATGTGAAAAATTTAAATATTTTTTGTTATTAATTGATTCATCCAACATATAGTCACATGTATGTTTAATCTCAACTCATAATGTTGTATTTTAATGATTTCATTCCCAAATAATAAAATTGAGAGCACAATTACCTGATCATTCCATTATGAAAGTAAGGCTCGATAATGCTTGAGAGTTTACCTATCAATATTTCAATGAATACTATATAGAAATTGGGATTACTGTGGAGAATCCAGTCTCCCATGTGCATACACAAATGGTTCAGCTGAATCACTAATAAATAACATCCAACTTATTGATAGACCATTAATAATGAGAACAAAGATTTCGAGCTCTGTATAGAGTCATGAAATATTTCATGCCTTGAAATTAATTTACATCTAACCAAGTTCATATCATAAACACTATCCACTCCAATTGGAATTTTTCCAGGAGAATGATATCTCCCACTTAAGAATCTTTAGATGAGAAATATATATCCAAATTTCTACCCCAAAATGTATAATATAGGACCTCAGAATAGGCTGGGAATTTATGTTGGATATAAATCCTTATCTATCTTCAGATATCTTAAACCAAAAAATGGTGATCTATTTATAGGAACTTTTTCTATTTTTCACTTTATTGAAGAAGTATTCCCATCATTATGGGGATAGAAATACAAAGAGAGGATATTTCCCTGAATGTGAAAACATTATATTTTCTCGATCCTCCCACCCAACAATATGAGATGGAATTGAAAAAGATTTTAAATTTTTAATAATTATCAAACCAATTTAATGGGGGTATTTAGTGATTCGAATGGTGTGGATGAATCACATAAATTGGCTATAAATTCACCGAATATAATTGATGCCAGGAAGACAAAATTACATAATGAGGTTAAAGAAATCTAAAAAACGCACCTAAAGCATGGAATACTAATTGGCTCTAATGATAGAAATCATCAGAAAAGAAAAGGGATGAGTATAATTTGAAAAACAGATTAGGGTGGCATGTGTTCAAGAAGAAAGATGAAATTTATGTATTCTTAAAGAAACACATGATGATAATCATAAAAATAATTCATAGGATATAGATAACCCTAATGGGTTATAAAATAATGAAATCTCTCTTAATTATACCACTGTAGGGTCCTGAAAAATCTGCAAATGATATTCTACCCAAATCCCCTAAAATTGGGGAAAATAATCAATGAAGAGACACAAATAGGACCGGTCCACGAACCAGTCCCATGGAAGCACAACGTGGCCAGGCCCTGTGAGACACCCCCCTCTGCGAACCATTGTCATTCGTGAAATGGAGTAGGAGAGCCTCTATAGTCGCATGATGGGCTCCAGTCCGGTTTACCATAACGAACCACCCCAACCACGGACCGTGTCGACCGGTTCAAGCCGCACCCACTGTCGTTCACGGAATTGAGGCGCAACCCTCCGCAGCCGTGGAGCACTCCGTGAGTTTGCCTCACGGAGCGGGGGAGTGTTCAATACCCTCCATGAATCACGGATTGACCAAGTCAGATGCGAACCGGGTATTTGGTTATGGGCCACCGCAAAAGGTGTCATATTTCCATAGATACATCTCTTTCCCCACTCTATAAAAGGGGACCAAGCGGGAAAGAAAGAGAAGGAGATCAGAGAACTGGAATTGGATTTGGAGGGATTGGAGATTCGGAAGGAGATCAGTTGAGGAAGCCTTCAGATTTCACAAACATCAAAATTCCCATCTGCAAACCACAGAAGGAATACAAATTAACATGGAATTGGAAAACACATAAAAATTTGGTGAACCGCGAACCTAAAAATAACAAAATAGGAGAACCGCGAACCATACCCCTTTCGTGGATGAATTCCCCGTAGACCAGGGAATTTATGCCTGTTTTCTCATCCATCGTACCGCATAGCACTCTCTTACATGGGCGAAGCCCCAACCGACGAGCCTCCGATCGGTGTCGTCCTTGGTTGCTGCTGCTGACCTGGAACCCTCCGCGAACCACCATGGTTCGCGGATTGAAGCCTAAGCCGCGAACAACCCTGGTTCGCGGATTGAACTCAAAGCCACGAACCACTCTAGATCGCGGGACGCCAATCAGTCCACGGACCACCCTGGTTCACGGATGGCTTATCCAGCCATGTGGCACTTCCCCATGCGAAGGGAGCCACCACCCATACCTCTCGATGGCTCGCTAAATACTTCGGTGTTCTCATTTCTAGAGCCAAGTAAAATCATTTTGATCTAGCCAAGTCCTCTACGACTCCCTCATTGGCCTATTCATCGTCCCCAATCCAAGGCCTCCACCGGAGCCACCAGATCCATGTGGTGTGACATTCAGGCACATCAGCGTGCCATTTTGAGTTCACATACCCATGGTAAACAGGGGTAATGGGGTTTCCCCGACCCTTGAACAGATTCCCGAAGCATTCCTGTGTTCACATTCCCATGGTAATGTGGACCCTGAGCTCGGGAACCCATTTTGTGCCTCTCCACTTGTTGAGGGTTCCATGTAGATGGTAAAATAGCAATCAGAAGGAAGCCCGCATGCACTGCAAGAGAGGAGATGGGCACAAGGGAACCCCCTTTCCCTCTCCCGCTAGGCTTTCTCGCCCTGGGCGTCCATCTCGGAGTTATCCATGACCCTCTTGGCCTCTTCAAAGTGTAATCCCCAATTCATCATCCTAGGCCGCTCCATGCATAAGCCCCACTCCGCTTCTCATGGGCGAATCTTTCTCGACGTGATCCTCTTGTCCCTGCTGCCTCTTGTTTCTCACACCGAGTATGACTCACGTGGGATTAGAGTAAGCATCAACCATGACATCCTACAATGGGACTCCTCAAAGTTGAAGCCCTAATCCATCATTCTAGGCTACCTCAGAGTGTAAATCCCAAGCCAAAGCGAACTACGAGGACATTGATCCATGCCCAAGCATGGTATGTAGGAAGCCTCCATGAGGTTCAAGCCCACCACTCGGTCGTTCTGTCACGTCGAGTTCCACCCTCATCTAGCATGACGTTAAATTGTATATATGATCTACGTGGACTTTGATCCTAGCCTCCTAAGCAGGGTATGTAGGAATCCTCCCTGAGGTTCAAGCCCAACAACCTGTCGATCCGATTATCTCCATATCGGTTCACTGCGCCACGCCTAGTGCTGCCTCAAGCGAGTTCCAACCCTTTGGAGTCATTAATCCAACAAGGGATGGTAAACCTCAGGCTTAAATAATTATGAAACCCTACGTCCAGTTGACCATTTCCCACCAAGGATAAATCTGTGGATACTACGTTTCAGTATAAACCAAATATTCACGAACATATTAATATATCTTAAATCTATAAGAGAGTCCTGGAACATGCAATAATTACCCCCCAAAAAGGGTGTGATGAGCCCGATGTCCCATCCTCTCAACCATTGTGAGTTATTAAGAGTCACTCGTCTGACCATCCGGCGAACGCCTGCCTTTGGAATGTAGGTCCATTAATCATTGGATATGGCGCCGTTGGGAGTTTCATGGTCGAAAACCAGAACGAAACAAAAAAAATGGTGAACCCGATGTGAATATTTAACCAAACATGAAGGATTCAACTTAATCCCACCCTGTGCCCCCCTATGTTCTAAAAGAGGTCCAATAAATGTCATTAATTATTCACGGGATTATGAGATGATGCTTTGATGGGTTTTCTGCTTGTATTTGATAAAATGTTTTGCAGGTACCACTTTCAAAACTCCCTACGATCCAATGTCATCGCAAAGTAACTCACAAGTGCGCATTTCTAATGACTCAAGGATGAGACTTCCAAAATAATAGAGGACATCGTCCCCCACTCAGCATCTTCAACGCTAGGTTTCAGACACGCTAATCCGAGAGTAAAACTTGAAATGTACTCTCCCAACAGTGGAGGCAGCCATGTACGCCCTCCAATTCATCAAGATTCGTCGGTCCCCTGCCAAGCAGTGACCGCAAAGGCGGATCCAGAAAGCCCCTGTCGCTGTCTCCAACCGTTTTGGGAGTGTATCCCCAGAACGGGACAATTCATACCTCCCTTATCTTATGGAGGTGGATGAGGTCGACATCAAGGATTCATCCCAACTGAACATGGGTTCTGCTCCAAGGCCCCCGCCAGAAGACGTCATCGCGGTCCCGCCGCAACCCAAAATCCTCGTGCCATGGAGGATGTCTCCCCGAGGATTCAGGCCCATACTCCCCGAGCTCTGGCCCCTCAGACCACCCGACATGGGTGGCAGACGTACAGTCGGGGATTTGTCATCACCCTCTTCTTTAAGGAGGAGCTATGCTTCCCAGCCATGGAGACGTACCACGAATAGGAACTTACACCTGTTCGATCCTCCCAAGTCCACCATCCAGATGTGGTGGTGTCATAAGAGCCGGCGCACGTCCCCGTAGAGCTCCATCAAGCCCGTCGCTCATGCGGATGGAACTAACTAGGCATGCACCTCTCCCTGCCCAGGGCTGTGAAGACCACCAACCTGATATGGTGGCAACCCGGCACCTGCAGGACCAGCTCCCGATAGTTTCTTCAGACGCCCACCATCCTGATATAGTGGCGATCAACAGAGCCTGCCATCCAGTTGTGGCAGCAAATCATAGGCGGGTCTGTCTCTCTTCTAATAATGTCCACCGACTCGATATGGTGGGAAACCAATATATACAGAGCTAGATCCCTGCAGATGCAAGTAAATTCCGCCACCCCAATGTGGCAACAAATGGAGAGAGAAACCGGCGTATCCTAGTACAGGGGCTGATTCCTACACCTACCCCGACACAAGATAATTGTCAGTACCCACTGACCACTGGAGGACTGGAGCAGGAAATTCCTACTCCGATATTGGAATGGCCTTCATATCCGTTCCAGCCAAAGATGTCTCTTTGCATATCATGGCAATGATGGATGAGTAGTTATCGTTCCCAGATCAAATCTTATAGACTTACCAGCATGTAATTGCATTAGCAGTAATAGCAATGACTCGGGCCAATGAGCCCATCTCCCCAAATGAGGCGACTCATCTAAGAGACACGATATCCACCTTGGAGCAGATCTGCATCCCTGCTCCTGCCCAGGAGGGTCTCCAGCCATATTACGCAACCCAAGGGAAACTAGATCAAGCAGATTCACTCGTTCCAAATGGGGGACACCCATCCATCATGGTGGATGCTCTAGAGAATCCATATATCCCTGATAAAAGTCAAGATGTTTGTCGGCGTATACAAGCAGCATCACGGGACCCAAAGGAGGTGAAGGCCTTTTTCGATAGCATACGGTCCTCGCTGCCCACAAAAGAGCACCCCGAACGCACTGATGATAGCCGAAAAATGGATAACGGGTTCATGACTCCGCTCTGTTGGAAGCTGGGGTTCCTAATGCCGCTAAGCACGCATCAAAGGCTCAAAACCCTACCCACCCATTACCATATTATGGTAGCAGTAGTAGCAGTTGCGAAGGTCCTCCCCACAATGTCTCTACAAGAAGCTCTAAAGTTCCTCCTCGGAGCACTCGTGGGGGCTTCCCCCACTGGCCTATAATGATCAGCCATGAGATCTTCTCTCTTGATGTGAGTCATGGAAACCCTCAACATGACTAGAAGATCGAGTATTAACAAGGTCCTCCACTTGCTGTGGTCTACCCTGAAGGTCCTCCCCGAGGTATACATTGCAATCACTCTCTATGCAGTGGGACCACAGATTGTTATGGTAGTCCTCACTATCATAGTTGCAACTATGGAGGTCCTCCTCGCAGTGACATCTCATCATGACAAGAAGGCCCTCCCCTTGTAGTGGCCTACCCTGAAGGTCCTCCCCAGGGGTCACGCAGAAACGGAGCTCCACACAGCCAGGCATCAGGTCACGGTGGTAGTCCTCGCCAGCCTGATGACGGAGGTCCTCCCCATAGAGACGTCGAGCAACGAGAAGGCCCTACCCTCGTTGTAGTACATTCTGGAGGCCCTCCCTCAGATGTATCCCATAGATATTCTCCCTATGGAAGAAGTAATGGTAGTCCTCGCCATTCCCGCAGCTATGATGGCAGTCCTCGCCACCATGGCCGCCATTGCGAAGGTCCTCCTCGCATTGGCCCCAAGCGACAAGAAGGTCCTCCCCTTGTCACGGCATGTCCAGAAGGTCCTCCCCAGGATGCGCGTCGAACGTAAATCCATGATGGTCATCCTCACCATAATAGAAGTTGTTGCGAAGGTCCTCCCCGTAACAATGCTACACAGCCAGAAGGTCCTCCCCTTGCTGCAACATGCCTTGGAGGTCATCCCAAGGGTGTGCATTGCAAAAATCCTCTATGTAGTGAAGTATCAAGTAGTAATGGAATTCCTCACCATTACGGTTGTCATTGCGGAGGTCCTCCCCGTGATGACTTATTAGTTCAAAAGGAAGCCCTCCCTTTACCGAAGCAAGCACCGAAAGGCCCTCGTATGCCGAGGCACTCAGAAGGATGGGATCAAACATGTCAGATTCCCATCTTGTCGCCAGCGATGCCCTTCTTCGATCAGGAGCCGTTCCAGGGCCACATTCATCTTCTGAACCTCCTTAGAATCGCCCACAAGACAATTCGATACTTACCGTTCCCACTGCCTCCGACTATAGTGAGCACCTTAGTTGGGCTGATCAGGTAGAGGAATCACTGGCAGAGGAGTATACCAATATGCTGCACCTGAGGAAACGACTGGCCAAGAATGATATACCAGTTATGTTTTGACCCAAGAGCACCCCTCAGTACGACATACCCAGGGAGTTATTGGAAGAATGCATGCATGGCATCCGCCACAATCTATGGATGACCCTCCGCCAGCTAAAATCGATCTTCCTGCCTTATGATGGGTATGTAGACCATTTCAAGATAATAGGGGATCTCCTGCATCACATCAACCAGGAGGCCCATTCCTCGAAGAGAAAAAACGCCCTGAGAGGTGCAAAGGGAATATGGAGGCAGATTTCCTCTGTGCATTGCGCGAATTGCACCACCACATTGGTGACGCTCCGACGGGAGTCCATATCAGGGGATGGGGGGAAAATGGAGCTCTTCATTTCACTTCGCTCCCTGCCCAGAATAACTCGTTGGGTATGGTGTCTTGCTAAGTCATCACGGCAAGAAGACAATTGAGTAGACCCCCTGCTGAGGAAAGGCAACACACCCAACAGAGTCGGGCCTTGAGTAAGTCCCAGAAGCGTCAGGCCCAGCGGGAACAAGACATTCAAGAACTCCTAAGTCAGTCGACTGAGAGCATTCAATAGGCCTCTCGCCTAAGGTAGGCTAATTAGTGATCTTTTACCACCTTTCTAGAAGGGACAGATTCACAGGTGAATTCGGTACCAAATCCGGTTCAACCTCGGATGGAAGCACACGAGATCTGGCAGGTCACGATAGCCGCAGCCACTGCCGCAATCTAGGGTAAACCCCAGCCTACAGGGCTGGGGTCATTTTTAACAACAAATGCCCCCATAAGTCCAATAAAACCAGGAAGCGACTCAACATCCAGGGAATAGATCAATCCCCATCACTCAGGGTCGGTGGCATTATTACCCCCTCAACAATAACCTCCCCCATGAGAGTCAGTATTCTCTCATCTAGGGAGGACAGTCAGAAGAGGAGGCTCCCATCTCATCCCCTCATATGAATCATCATCCCCTCTGAGAGGAAGGCACACTGTAAGGTCGTATCCAAGAGCTCTCCACGTCACCCTTCGTCAAGGAGTCTGACGGAAATCCCAGGTCATGAAAGGGAAGGACAGATGAAGATACGGGAGATCCTATTCCGATTTGGAAGATGACATCCCCTCCACCCCGCAATATGCGTTCATCAATTCCATTGAGGCTAACCCCGTGGGTGACACCAGAGAAAATTAAAGTCTCGACGGATCCGGAGACGACGGTTCTGGTTAGGCTGTGACTCACAACGAACCCCCAGGTGTGCACACCCAGAACCAGAGGGCCGCTTTAGATATGGCCTCCCATTCAGCTGACCTCCCTCCACCTACCCTGTGAGATTCAAACAAGGATAAGAATAAATGTATGGTTACCTTGAACCTGTTCCCCCCCCCCTCAATAAAAACGAGCCACTTATGCTTGAAGAGAGGTTCGCTCGAAAGGAAGAAGAGATGAATGAATTGAGGCAAGTTAACGATGAGATACTCCAGAGGAACTGATTTATTGAATGTGCGTCCCAAGAAGAGACACATCGTGCACTCCCATCATGTGCACCTCAAAGGCTATGGTTTTCCCTGGAAGACGAAATATGGCCAGGGCACCCGTTTAATGAGACGCCTGGCCCATCCAACTAACTAGATGTGGATCTGGATGAATACCATGATTTCCCTCCACTCAGGAAGCAACCGGAGCAAGAACGCCTAAACCCTCTGAAGGTGCCACAAATGGCACGCCCACCCTTGGTGCCGGACAACTCGGACCCTCAGGCAATGCCTCGGGCTATGCCTGCCCAGGACCGGGCCCAACAGGATGTAAACTAGGGGCTCGCCAACACCATCGAGGCACTAATAGCTCGATTGGATGTGATGGAAGGTTGACGTGCTCTGATACAGCTGGAGTGGAAAACCTACCTAGACTGGGTGACCAACACACCACCTACACACAATTTTGGGAGCCCTGTATTCCCCATATTCAATGGATCAAGCAATCCAGAGCAGCATTTGATGCACTATGCATCCTATTGAAACCCTATGATGGGAACTCCAGAACAAAAAGAAGCAGTGAAACTCAGATGCTTCGTACGGACCTTACAAGGATCTGTATTCGTCCGGTAAACGATTCTACTGTCCCAGTTGATAATGAGTTGGGAGGACCTCTGATAGTAGTTCTTGTTCCACTTCAGCTCAACATTGCCTATAAAACGGTCAACAATCTCATGAACTGCAGGCAGAGGGAGAACGAGAGGGTCTCAGATTTCATCACCAGATAGAAAGGGCTGACCTATTCTCTGAGCAGACCAATGCCTCAGGATGAGATGCTAGCCATATGCATTGATATTCTTAGAGATGAGCTGAGAACACTTCTCATACTAGTGGAGTGCACCACTAGCTTCCTGCATCTTTCATCCATTGCCCAGAGAATTGAGGTCTCCCTACAGCGGAGAAATTCAATGTCCCGAATACCCTTATAGCTCCCGCAAAATGTGCCCTTAGAGATGAAGCGTCTACTGTCACACTCAAGACGTCCCCTGTTCTAGCTCCGCCGCTCATGCCTCCACCAAATCGTCATGTTCCCCCTGCATATCATCGGCTTCCCCCGCCTAAACGGGACGATCAGAGAGGACCGAAGCAGAATCAGTTTGAGGAACGAAGAAAAAAAGTATACTCTTTCTGAGATGATCAATTATGTGGCTACTTCATTGCCGCCATGAACTGCAACTTCCTCCGCCTCCTAGAGCCAAGGAAACCTGAAGAAGTCAGTTGAGATGACAAGACAAATTACTGCCCCTACCATCGGATATTGGGGAATAGTATCCGAGAATGCTTCTTCTTCAAAAACCTCCGGCAAACGATGGTAGATTCTGGACAAGTCAAGCTCGGACCACCCCCAGCACATGTGGAATGTATCTCTACCACCAACTTCGACAAAAAGGAGGGGTGGAAGAAAGTCACCAGCAAGAAAGGGAAGAAATTTGATAAGTGGATGACTCAGAAGACTATCAACTGAGCCCAGGGCATAGTCTGAGCTCAACTACAGCAGCCGGTGTTGCCACCAACAGCCCCTGAAGCCGCAGAGCCGACAGCATCTACCTCACAATCCTCTACGATCCAGTCATCTAGGTAGACTCGAAGGAGGAAACACTCTCAAGAGGAGTATTCCATGGTGGGGCCATGGTTAGACCCTACCCTGAAAGATTTCGTGACCTCGAATTGGCACCACGGGCACCGACCCCCCAAACGGTGCTATCAGAGACAACCGACCATGTTGACTTGTCAGAGGATGAAGAGCCAATTTTTGTTTCTATCAACTTCATCCATCTCTTGGAATCATTCCCTGATGAAGGGTATGACTATGAACCCAAGTTCCCTGCACGAGGAGCTGGGAGGAGGAATCACTGAGGCAGAGGATACCAGGGGAGGCACAGCCGCGGCCGAAACAAACCCTGTGGTTGGACCCCGTCCCAGACCATCGATATTGTGGAAACCCATGGGAGAGACCTTCAACAGGCTCATTAGAAGAGGGAATGCCCCACCACTTCGACAAGTGGCCACTCTAGGCCTGTTGTTCTACGATACCCGCAAGAGGAGGAGCAAGTGTCTGGTCGCCAAGTGCGCACAAACAGACCAGCCGGGCCAAGTCCCCAAAACCTGTGAACAACATCGACATCTATCCCCATGGATGGTCCTTCCTCATCAAATGATCCAGCTCCCAGATCACCCACAAAGACTCTCCCGCCAATGGAGAAGCTTCGGCCTCTAGAGTAGAAATATGATATCCTTAAAGCAGTTGGTGTTAGTACCAGCCATGTTGTCAATCCTGGATTCCTTGGGATTGTAAGACGACCTTAGGGAGGCGCTTATTGAAGCTTTGGTGACCTGGTAGCCTACACAGAATTCATGGTGGTTCAGAAGATCACAAATTTCATTGCCCTGCTGGGAATGCCTTGGATCCATATGCACATGGTCATTCCTTCATCATACCACCAGTGTATCAAGTATTGCGTCAATGGAAAAAGCGGGATGTTCCATGCTGACAAGGCCCCTTTCGAGCCCTCTGAGTCACATTACATCGACGCCAGGTTCTATGATAAAAAGAAGAAGAAGCCTTTGGTCGACGTCGTCGACTAGATCCCCGCTCCAAATGGCCTAGAAATGGTCTTCGATGACCCCCTCAGGCAGCTTGGCAGAGATTATTTCATGCCAATCAACCACGTGGAAGGTAGGAGTTCAAGTCTGGACAAGCATTCAGATGTCCTCATGACTGCAGCTAGAATGGTCGAGCACGACAATGCAAGAACGTCTACCAACCCTCGATTTTAGGACTAATACTCAAGCTGGTATGCCCATGATGCCTCTCCATCAAACCATCTAAGGCTCAGACTGGGAACTCTCTCCTCGTCAGATCAAGAAGATGAGGACTTGGGAGAAGAAGAGGTGGAAGATCTCAGAGATGCTCCTCCCGCATTTGAGGAGGGTATCTCCAACATTGTGGACGAACTCAGGGAAATAAACCTGGGTACCGAAGAGGACCCAGGGCCCACTCTCATTAGTGCGGCCATGTCCCCCAACGAACACGAGGTATATACCTTATTCCTAAGTCAACATCGGTATGTCTTCGCCTAGAATTACACGGAAATCCTAGAACTCGATCCCGAGGTAGAGACGCATCACCTGGGTCTTCCAGAAGACCACCGGGACTACAAACTGGCGGCTAGAAGGACACACCCTTCATATTCTGCCAATATAGAGGCAAAAGTCGATAAGTTCATTAAAGCACGCTTCATCAGGGAGGTCCAGTACCCCATTTGGTTGGCCAATATCGTCCATGTTATGAAAATGAACAGGAAAATTTGCGTCTGCATTGACTTCAGAGACCTTATTCAGAATTGTCCAAAAGATGACTTCCCGGTTCCAATCACCAAGTTGTTAATTGATGCAACAACTGGGTATGAGGGTCTATCCTTCATGGACGGCTATTCCGGATATAATTAAATCAGGATGGCCTGTGAAGACGAAGAAGACATAGCCTTCAGGGACCCTCAAGGTGTATTCTATTATAGGGTCATGCCCTTTGGTCTCAAGAATGCTGGTGCCACGTATCAGCATGCCATGCATCAGATCTGTATGCCATTCATGGGGAAATTCATTGAATGTTACGTGGATGACCTAGTGGTCAAGTCCAGACAGTGCTTGGATCACCTGTAGGACCTTAAGACCGTCTTCAACAAGCTCTGAAAGCATATCTTGAAGTTGAACCCCTTGAAATGCGCCATTGTGGTTACCTTAGAGAGATTCCTTGGCTTCGTCATACGCCATCATGGCATCGAAGTCGACCCTGAGAAGATGAAGGCTATCCTGAGCTAGCCACCTCCTCGAAATCTCACTGAGTTGAGGGGATTTAAGGGACACCTAGCCTATATTAGGTGGTTTGTAGCCAACCAGGCAGGAAAATGTTTTCCCATCACCAGGTTGATGAAAAAGGGGGTCACGTACCAATGGACGGATGACTGCCAAGTGGAATTCGAAAACATGAAGAAGTACCTATTAATCCCACCAGTTCTCATGCCCCCTGTTGAAGGAATACCTCTCATTCTATATGTGACGACCCTAGAGAAATCACTGGAAGCCTTCCTCGCAAAAAGGAATGATGATGGGAGTGAAAACAATATTTATTACCTCAGTCGAACCATGATTGATGCTGAGACTCGATACTCAAATATCGTGAAAATATGTCTATCCTTGGTCTTCATTGTTCAGAATCTGTGACATTATTTTCAACATCATGTGGTCCATTTTATCTCATGGAGTAACACTCTCATGTACAGCCTCAGTCGCCCGATGCTAACCGGACGTCTCTCTCGATGGGCGGTCATCCTGTAACAGTTCTACATCCGGTTTGTGCTCCAAAAAGCCATTAAAGGCCAGGAATTAGCAGACATTCTGGTAGAGCACCCTTCAACAGGGACCACTGCACCAAACGCTGAACTACCTGATGAAGATATCTTCTCGATCAAAGAGGAGTTCCCAGCATATAAAATGTACTTTGACGGCACATCCTGATGCCCCACCGGGAAGAGGATAGAGGATCCTAGATTCAAAAATGTTGGTATGGGGGTAATACTCGTGTCCCCAGAGAAGGAAGTTTTTCCTTATTCCTTCCTCCTGTCAGAGGGATGTACAAACAATGAAGCGAAATATCAAGCCCTCATTGCAGGCATGGAGCTCAAACTGCAGTCACAATTACAACACCTTAAGGTAAAATTTGACTTAGATCTGGTCATCCAGAAAGTCAACAGTGACTATGCTATCAAAAAGGAGGAGATAATCCCCCTATTTGACCATGTCTGAGGGTTAATGGCCAAGTTCTCCACAGAACTGTCATTGACTTATATTCCCTGGTCCCAGAACTCAGAGGCTGATGCATTAGCCAATGCATCCACAACCCTAGCCGACCCCAACCAGGATGAAATGGTCATTAGAATTTCTCCCAGTCGAATGATATTGCAATATGTTCAAACTAAGATGGAAGAAATACACGAAGTCAGTTTTATCCCCGAGCCGTATGCTCTTTCCACCTGCTAGATGATCCACATCACGAACTACCTTCAACAGGGAGAGCTTCCATCAGACAAGGCTGAACGAGAGAAAATACGGAGAAGGGAAAACAATTTTGTCCTATATGGAGGCACGATTCAGAAAGAGGTCCTCTACAAACGAGGCCTCGATGCAGTGCTCCCCAAATGCATTAACGGAGAATAAACTGCCACAATCATGACTTAAGTACATGCAGAAGCGTGTGGAGCACATACACTGGGGACCATGCTTTCCCATCAGGTTCGAAGGCTTGGGTACTACTGGACTACAATGTCATGAGACTACGAGCGTTTTACCACCAAATGCCACTCATGCCAGATTCATGCCAACTTCATACACTAGCCCCCAATGATACTTCCTCATACTAAGTACTCTTGGCTGTTTTCCGTATGGGGGATGGATGTCGGGGGACCATATCCTCCCACCATAGCCAAATATTTGAATTATGCCTTCATGGAAACCGACTTCTTTTCCAAATGGGTAGAAGCCATACCCCTCAAGGAATTCAGGACAAGAAATATTTTCATCTTCGTGAAGGCCAATATCATCACCAGATTTGGTGTCCCTCATACTATTCTGATGGACAACGACACCAATTTCTGCTCTACTGAGTTGGAAAAGCTATACCACGAGTATGGTATCACGGCTAACCACTCATCCCGCAACCATGCAGCGGCCAACAGACAGATAAAAGCATTCAACAAGACCCTGTCCAACATCTCCAGAAAATGGTGGATAAAGACAAGAAGTCATGGCCGGATAAACTCCTCCATGCATTGTGGGTTTATCGAACCAAAATCCGCACCACTACTCAGTCTACCCCGTACTCTTTGGTGTACGACATAGAGGCTGTTCTGCCCATTGAACTCCAACTTTTCTCACTCTGTGTTTCCATCTATGATTAATTATCTGATGATGAGTAGTCAGAAAAGCGGCTAGGTGAATTGGAAAAACTAGAAGAGAAGCAGCTTCACACTCTGCACCACTTGGAAGTGTACCAGAATCGGATTGTAGGAGCCTTCAACAAAAAGTTCCACCTTCGGTCATTCTTGGAAAGAGAATTAGTGCTGGTCCCCCAGACTCCAATGATACCTGGTAAGAAGCCTCCAAAGTTGGAGCCCAAATGGGAGGGACCATACATTTTACAGAAGGTCTACTCCAATGGAGCATATACCCTGATCTCTATGGACGGACAATTTACAACCCCTCATATAAATGTGAGATTCCTGAAGAAGTATTTCACATTGAAACTGAAACTGATCTCGTCCTTACTGAAATATGTTAAACTGCATGGATAATAAGAGTTAAGAATTCTCCCTCCCCCTATGTATGGACCAGACCTGCATGGGGTGTATTCCTCGTCCTCACCGCATGACGTTAAACAGTGCATATCCCCCTTATTTTTCTTTTTCTTTTCACGTTGGGTCACCTACGTCCTTACCAGACGACGTTAAAATGGACGGAGTTCGTCCGAGCTTCATGACGTTAAAATTCCAAGCACCCAATAGTCCAAACTCTATTACCTTACACTAAGAGTATTTCTTCCTCACCTCATGACGTTAAACAACACAAACAGAGTGATTTAAAAATGCCCTCTTCCCCTGTGTACGGACTAGACCTGCATGGGGTGTAACCTCATTCAGAGAACCACATGGGGCTTGATTCCTTCCCTCAAAGGATACATAGTTATGCCAGAATTCCATACCCTAGACCAGCCACATCAAAAGAAAAATTAAAAATGCCCATTCCCCCATGTACGAACCAGACTTTCACAGGGTGTATTCACGTCCGAACCGCACGATGTTAAACTGAATGGAATCCAATAATACCCTCCATCCAAACCACATGAAATTAAACTGTATGGACCTCATCCTCACCACACGATGTTAAACTGTATGTATTTCAGATAACTACATACGACTTGATTCATGCCCTCACAGGATACGTAGTGACACCGTGATCCCCTATCCTAGCCTAGACACTCCTTAATAAATTCATTCTTCCCCATGTGTATGGACCATAACTGTGCATGATGTATCCCTCATCCTCACCGCACGATGTTAAACTACACAGACAATGAGTTTTAACAATGCCCCTCCCCCCCGTGTCTGGACCGGCCCTGCACGAGGTGTACTTATTTCAGAGAACTACATGCGGCTTGATTCCTGTCCTCACAGGGTACGTAGTTACACCAAGGTTCCCCATCTGGGCCTAGCCCCCCCTGAATAAAAAATAAAAATTCCCTTTCCCCCCATGTACGAACCAAACCGACATGGGGTGTATTTATCCTCATTACCGCATGACGTAAAACAGCACAGATAGAATGATTTAAAAAAATTCTCCATTTTCCCTGTGTATGGGCTAGACCTGCATGGGGATTATTTTTGCGTCCTTTCCAAATGACGTTAAACTACACAGACGATAATGTTAAAAATGCCCCTTTTCCCGTATACGGACCGAACCTGTACGGGGTGTATACTTCATCCTCACCGCATGACGTTAAACTGCATGGACTTCATCCTCACCGCATAATGTTAAACTGCATGGACTTCGTCCTCACCACATGACCCTAAACTACACGGACATAGTCACGACCCACCCAAGACACATGGCGATACGAGATAGAGATACTCCTTGCACATTTGGGATGCATCCTTTCCATACATCAGACTCCATGACCTGGATAATTATGGATCTTCATAACCACTCATGGCCATCGGAAGTGGAAAGTTATCAAACCATGGACACATTTGCATGACTATGCATACCATGCCCTCAGCTACTCTGCATAATGATAACCCCTTTCTCGTCTATGAAAGGAAATATTTCCATAGGCGCCACTCTTCCTAGCTCCATACGCTTACCGGCCTCAGAGCCCCCAAACCATACCTCGTAATCCAGAGGTTTATGGCGAAGTTGTTTACAAGTTCATTCCCCTTTTCACATCTAGGCATTTCTAGGGTATTCCTATCTGGCTAGCCTATGTGTTTGTCAGTGGTTCACATAACGACCTACATCAACTCACATCAAGCTAGGACTAGGCTACTTTGACTGAATGGACAATTGCGGTGAAGAGGGTTCTTGTATACCCGGACACCATTATCCTCATGTGCCGAACTCTACACCATGAGAAATCACGGATTTTCATAACCATTCATGTCCATCGAAGTGGAATGTGATCGTCCTATGGACACCTTTGTTAGACTATGCATACCATTCCCTCAGTGGATCTGCATAATGATAGCCCCTGTCTCATCCATCAAAGGAATGATTTCCTCGTGAGGTGCCCTTCCTAGCTCCGTACGCCTACTGGCCTCAGAGCCTCCACGATATACCTCCTGATCTGAAGAAGTTCAAAGTTGCAGTTTACGACATTCATCCCCCACCTTGTTCCAAGTATATCATAACCTGTTGACTCAGTTATCCTCCGAGTGACTACGGCAATAGTCACCCAATAGTCTGATCTCTATAACTGATAAACTAGGAGTACCTCATCCTTACCACATGATGATAAAATGTGTGCAATGAAGGGACACCCCCGTACAAGAAAAGTGAGAAAAGATGCATGCAGGGGGCTCTTGGAAACTCAACAAGAAACCAAGGATGGATATCCCTGACATTTCAAGACATTTTCCTGCCAAATGACAGACTTTGTGGCCCGGATAATTGTGGATCCTCATACCCATTCATGGCCATCAGAAGTGGAAATACATTGACCCGTGGACACCTTTGTACGACTATGCATACCATGCCCTTAGTGGCTCTACATATTGATACCCATGGCATATCTACCAAAGGAAAGATTTCCACAAGTGACACTCTTCCTAGATTCATATGCTTACTGGCCTCAGAGCCCCTATATCATCTCTCCAGATCCAAGAAGCCCTGGAACCATGATTTACACCAATCAAACCCATCCCCACATTTGGAGCATGTTGTGGTATTCAATCCTAGTTTCATTCTGATGAAGATCATCATTTGCAAAAATACCCCTCGTCATAGCTGCACGACGGTAAACTGCACAAAAACCTTCCAAAAACGCCTCTCTTCGTCACCGCATGATGCTAAACTGCACGGATTATGTCTCTAACGCATGATGATAAACTAAACAGTCATATTCGTCATGGGTTCAATGAGAAACATAAGATTTTTCTCTATCCTTCATTGCATGGGTTAGACCTGCACGAACCACCATCTCGCACAAGCGTGAGAAAGAATTACATCACCGGTTCTCAGGATGTTCAGTCCATAAATTTCCCCCGTATTCAAGCACCCTCTCATCAAAAGTCATACTCTATACTCAGAAAAATCCGAACTCTCATAAGCCACCCCTGGTGGTCCCAAATCTAAACTTCCTCGAAGTTGCATGGATATCGGAAGTGGATAGTCTTTGACTAATGGACACCTTTGTACTACTATGCATACTATTCCCTCAGTGGCTCTGCATATTGAACACCCCTGGCCCGTCTTCCAAAGGTACAATTTCTTTAGGCAATGCTTCTCTCCGTACACATCTTGGCCTCTGAGCCCCCATTTCTATCCCGTGATTCGGAAACCCTCTGAGCCACATTTCACCAACATCTTTCACAACCCTTCTTGAATATGATGGAATGTTTTTGACATGATTACTAAGAAATAGGAGAAGTCGTTCAATTTTAAATGATGTACAAGATGCATGACATTTAACTACGTCAAGCCTCAACACTCACTTACGCTAAATAAATGCGTAGGGAGGTGGTCTCCAGACTATGCTCCTGATTAGTACAGATGTTCCCAAAACCCTTTCAGATGTCACAATTCCCTTATGAACCACCCCTAGTGGTTTTCATAATTTTCCGTGCCACCCATTTTGGTTCCCATAAGCCAGACATCCATGAAGTCCCCTGGCCGTCAGAAATGGAAAAGTCTTTGACTTAAGGACACCTTTGCATGACTATGCATACCATGCCCTCAGTGGCTCTGCATATTGATCACCCCGGACCCATCTACCAATGGAAATACTTCCTTAGGAAATGCTCTTCCTACCTCTGTATGCCGATGCGACTCCCATGCCTTGAGACATGCCCTGCATGTCGTCCAAACATGTTTTCCCCCACGTGTGTTGGAAGAGTATTGAGACATCTTTTAATCAGTTGAACCCCATTGGGGCCATCTCCCCACCATATTTGGTCAATGTTTTTTGACCTAAAACATCAGTAGTGATAGTCTTGATGGAGGGACTTTAAACCGCTCGCGAAATAAAGAGGCACAATGCCTGTTAGGCCGAAAACCCAAAAAGGGTGACCTAAGAAAAAGCCGAGTTATACCCGCTGGGTCCATATTAAATGGGCCCAGGAAAAATTAGTGCATTAAAAGAAAAAAGAAAAAAAAATTTGTGGGGTTTTCATATAAAACTCTAGAAATAGTTAGACTATGCTCACTGGATCCCATGGTTTAGGCTAAAATTAGAGCTTGTTTTCCTGAGCTGTGATGTGTTCTGATTCAGTAAATTGTTAGTTTCACAACAATTGTTCAAAGTAACAATTAAATTCCATAGCAACAATTGATTGACAGAAACTGTGTTTCATTCAACCAAAAAGGGGAGGACATCCACAATCTGGGGTCTCTCCTACACACTATGGGGGGGGGACAGAGGAGTATGTAAAATAGGGGATACATATGTAGCTCTGATAATTATAAAGGATCCTGACTCACTCTCCCCACTAGATCAGTGACCGCGCGGTGAAGGTCATTGCAGGATTGTTCCAACACTGACTTCTCCCTTGTTTCAACCTCAGACACTAGGCAGATACACTCCAATGTGGTTTGGAGATCATTGATCCCTTTTATGGTAGCTTCAAGGCGACCAGTCGTAGCTGATATATGATACCTCAGCATCGTGGCTTGTTCTTCACATTCATGGAACTCGGAGGATAGGATGACCAGCTGATCTCATGAGACCGCCTCCCGTGCTATCAGTTGATGGATCCTGGTTGTGGTTTTCTCCAAGGTTCAGGCTCCACAATGAGTAGAATCAAGGTGAGCATGATTGCATTCATTAGTGACAGCATCCTCACGGGCCATGAAAACTTGGAAAGAAAGAGAATGGAACTGCTAATAGTCAAATCCACTTGACCCCAAACCCAAGAAGAGCTGATCAAGAGCTTCGGTATTATTTTCCATTTCGGCTAAATGGGTTTCAGTGATGATTTCACAGATTTGGGACACCAATCAGTCCGCGGAAAACCTTGGTTCACCGACGGCTTCTCCAGCCATGTGGCACTTCCCCGTGTGAAGGGCGCCACCACCCATACCTCTCGGTGGCTCGCCAAATACATCGGTGTTCTCATTTTTAGGGCCAGGTAAAATCATTCTGATCTATCCACGTCCTCCATGACTCCCTCATTGGCTTGTTCATCAGCCCCGAGCCCAGGCCTCTGCTGGAGCCACCAGATCCACGTGGTGTAACATTCATGTGTATCGGCGTGCCATTTTGAGTTCACATACCCATGGTAAACAGGGGTAAAGGGGTTGACCCGACCCTTGAACAGATTCCCGAAGCATTCCTGGGTTCACATTACCACGGTAATGTAGAACCTGAGCTCGGGAACGCCTTTTCTACCCCTCCACATGTCTATGGTTCCTCGGATATTGTAAAACAGCCATCAGAAGGAAGCCCTCATGCACTGCAAGAGAGGAGATGGGCACAGGAGCACCCCCTTTCCATCTCCTGCTGGGCTTTGTCCCCCCGGGTGTCCATCTCGGAGTAATCTACGACCCTCTGGTCCTCCTCAGAGTGTAAGCCACAATTCATCATCCTGGGCCGCTCCATGCGTAAGCCCCACTCCGCTTCTCACAGATGCATCTTTCGCGACGTGATCCTCTAGTCCCTGCTACCTCTTATTTCTCACACCGAGCATGACTCACGTGGGATTAGAGTAAGCATCGACCATGACATCCTACCATGGTCCTCCTCAGAGTTTAAGCCCTAATCCATCATTCCGGGCTACCTTAGAGTGTAAACCCCAATACAAAGCGAACTAAGGGGACTTTGATCCATGCCCAAGCATGGTACGTAGGAAGCCTCCATTAGGTTCAAGACCACCACTCGGTCGTTTCATCACATCGATTTCCACCCTCATCCATCATGATGTTAAATTGTATATATGAACTACATGGACATTGATCCCTTCATTCTAAGAAAGGTACGTAGGAAGCCTCCCTGAGGTTCAAGCCCAACAACTGGTTGATCCAATCACCTCCATATCGTTTTATCGTGCCCCTCCAAGTGCTGCCTCTAGTGAGTTCCAACCCGTCGGGGTCATTAATCCAATGAAGGATGGTAATCCTCGGGCATTAATTATTCAGAACCCCTTCATCCATTTAACCATTAACAACCAAGGTTAAATCTGTGGATACTATATTTGGGTATAAACCAAAGATTTGTGAACATATGAATACATATTCAATCAATAATAGAGTCCCGAAACATGCAATAATTCCCCCCCCCCCAAGGGTGTGATGAGCCCGACTTCCCATCCTCTCAACCAATGTGATTTCTTCAGAGTCACTGGACAGAGCATCCGATGAATGGATACTTGTGGAAAGTCGGACCATAAATCATTTGATATGGAGCCGTTGGGTGTTTCATGGCCAAAAACCAGTACGAAACAACCACTACCAGTGATATATGAAATCAAAGTAATATAGAAAATATTGATAAATATTTTCATATTCTATGTCACATGATATAGAAAATGAAGACCTTGAACAAATGTCTATTATGGAATGCTAAAAATGACCCGATTAGAATAAATGGAAAGTGGAAAATCAAGTAGAACTAAATTAACTTAATTGGAGAAGAGTTTTTGGGCATATCATGCTCACACCAGAAGATGCGGAGCCTATTGGATATAAATGGTTTTTTGTGTGTATTTTTAATGAGGAAAATCAGATTTTAAGATATAAATATTGTCTTTTTGCACAAGATTATTCTTAGAGACCTAGAATTGATTTGAGGAGACATATTATCCTGTTATGGATTCTATTACTTTTTGATATCTAATCAGCCTTGAATTATCTGAGTAGGAAAATATGTGTCTTGTGGATGATGTTACAACTTTTTTTTATGTGTCACTTGATAATAGTATATATATGAGAATATTTGAAGGATTCTAGATACCCGATGTATTGAAATCAAAACATAAAGACCTATTTTCAATTAAATTGCAGAGATCTCTATTTGGATTAAAGAAATTTGGGTTGATGTTGTATAATAATTTTACTGAATATTTGTTAAATAAAATGTTTATAAATAACACCATATAACCATGTGTTTTTGTTAAGAAGACAACATCTGGATCTGCAATCATTACCATTTATATTGATGATTTAAATATCATTAAAACTACAGAAGAGATAAACGAGGTAATGAGAAACATAAAGGATAAATTTGAAATGAAAGACCAAGGAGAAACCAAATATTGTATTGGATCTAAAATTGAGCATATTCCAAATGGTATATTTTTGTATTAGTCAATTTAAAGCGAAAAAGTCTTAAAATTATATAATTTGGATAAATAAATTCCTTGAAGTACTCTAATGGTTGTTTGTTCCTTAAATTTCAAGAATGATCAATTTCTACCTTGTGAAGAAAATGGGGAGTTGGTTGGTCCACAAGTACCATACCAAAATATTATCGGAGCACTAAGGTATCTTTTTAATTTTACTCATCATGATATATATTTTTTACTCATTTATTAGAAATATTTAGTTCCACCCCTACACAAAGACACAAGAATGAAATTAAACATATATTTTTTTTCTTTATGGCACTATTGATTCGGGTTTATTCTCTTATTAAAAATCATAAAGGAATATGGAACATTTTGCAGATGCAGGTTATTTATCTCATCCACATAATGCATGATAAAAATAAGTATATATGTTCATAGTATGAGTTACTTCTATATCATGGAGATCCCAAAAGAAGACACTCATTGCAATGTCTTAAAATCATGATGAAGTGATAACATTACATAAATCATGTCAAGAATGTGTTTGGTTGTGGTATATGACTCACCACATTTGAGTGACAACAAGATTGACTATGGATAGTATCCCAATAGTTTTATTTATATATAATGTTGAATTAATTACATAATTTAAGGAAGGTTTCATCAAGAATGATCAGACAAAACAAATACCTCCAAAAAATTTCTCTTTCACACAAGAGTTAATGAAGAACAAAGATATCAACATGAAATATGTTCGATCCGTCAACGATTTTGTAGATAAATTTATAATTTCAATACCAACTGTCATCTTCTGAAAGTTTGTACATAATTTAGGGATGGATATATTGAAAAATTTGTAAAGTAATGTAACTTTTATGGGGAGTCTACATGACTGTAATCTTTTCCATATTCCAGTTTTTATCCCAATGGGTTTTTCTAGAATAGTTTTTTAATGAGGTTGTCACAAAAAGCATATAACATTGGTTGGGGTGTGAATCTCAATGGTGAGTCTTAATAAGCCGGTAGCTACATAACATTTCAACGGGGGTGGGCTTCCCACCCCCCACCAATCCCTTTCTGCACTACCTATAAAATGAAGTCCAACCCCTTCTAATGGTCTTAGAATTTATGAAGGAAATCCACTAATAGAGTGGAAGAATTGTGATCATTAATAAAATTTGTGTTCCTTTTTCTATTCATCTCTCTCTGTTATTCTTGTTTTTCATCATTTCAATTTTTTCTCAACAACTTATTTAATGTAAAGCATAAATATTTTGTATCATATAAATCATATATTAAGAAATATTATATACACATATATATAGAAATATATATGAAAATATTTCTATATTAAATATATTAATGAATACTTATTTATAAAAAACCATTAAAAATGAACAAGACATTAATATGTTTTTAATTATTTAAGTTTATTTATTTTATATATTTATATTTAATATATATTATCTATTAATATTTATAATTAATATATATATATTAATCATATTTATTTTTATTAATAATTTTTTAATATTAATATTAATATTTTGTCTGATTATTAAAATTTATTCATCTTTAATTTTTTTAGTTTTATTATAATAATTTAATCAGTTTTATTTTTTGTATTTACTTATTACAATTTATTCATTTTATATATCTATATTAAACATATAATTATTATTAATATTTATAATCTATATATATGTATGTTACTTTTTTTCATTTTTATCAATAATTATTTAATTGATAAATTTTTTAATATTTATCTTAATTTACTCATGTTTATTTTTTATTTGTTATGTTATTTTAGTTTATTAATTTAACATATCTATTTATCTAATATATAATAATTATAATTACTTATAATTTATATATATGTATATCAAATTTATTAATTTTTATCAATAATTGTTTAATTAATAAAATTTTTTATACTTGTTTTAATTTAATAATTATTAATTTTTATTTGTTTATTAATTTAATTTTATTTGAGACCTTTATTAGTGGTAAAAATGCATTGATAAATGATACACATTATCATCACTACAAATAATGAACTCATAAAGGGCACCTTTTATTAGTTGTAATGAAAAGTGATGATAAAGAGAACCTTTATCAGCCTCTTTTCTAGCGTGGATAAAGGACGGTTCAATTAAAGGCCTACGTTGTAGTACTATAAATGGTTTTTATTTGTGAAAATTATTTTTCAAAAGGAGTTTTCTTAAAACATAGAATGTTTGAATTCTTGATATTAAAACTTATATAGAAACGTTGGTTGTATCCTACTAGGATCTGGCACACGCACTGCTTTTTTCCTTTGGGAATTTGTAGATGTTGTATTGTTGGAGTCAGGTAATGGAAGAAAATCTTGTAGCATGTTGGATTCTCTTGTTGTTCCTAATTTCGTTTTGGGTCAATTTGGAGGTAACTGTTGGTCATGTGGTGTTTTTATATACATTCTGGTTTTGTTGATTTTGAATGGGATTGGATGTCTTTGTGGTATCTCTTCAATTTATACTTTTTACTCTAGTAGTATATCATTTTTTATGATATTATTCCCTGGTTTTTGTTATCCTATTTTTTCTATATTATCGGACATGCTGGTTAAAGTGTCTTGTCTAGTTTAACTGGGTTAGGTATTTATAATTTGGTATCAAAGGGATACTCAACCTGAAGTGTGTTAACAATACCTAAATTTGGATTTCTGTCAAGGGTATTTAGGATTTAGGACATTTATAATTTTGATTGTAGGTGCGGAAAAGGGGCATAACCCATTAACTTTCAGAACTAAAACCGAGTTACAATGGGTGCTTAGAGAATTTTAATAGGTGTGGGACTTGGAGTTTGAGTCCATTTTCATGAACTGTATAGGATTTTTATTTTAATTTACCTATTCTATTTTATGTAAGGTATTTCAGAGATTCTTTTAATTCTTAATGTTTTAAATTTTTTTATATCTATACCTAATGTTGGTCCTATTATTTTGAAATATGATCTTGATTTATTGGTTTTTTTATTTTGTTTGATAATGTATCTTAGAGGAGATCTTCCAAATCCATGAGAAGAAGATATAAGAAAATTTACTTAGGTGAACCATATAGTGGAACCTTCTTTTGTAGAAGCTGTTATCCGTAGGGTTTAGATTATGAGTCAAGTGGGCGTCGAGAACCCAAGAAGTGTGGCAGATATTGGATCAGAATTTAATAAACAATATAAACTTATATTTCATAGAGACAGAGGAACCAAGGAATATGATGAGTGTCTTGAGAGGATAGTAATGATCTTCAACTTCTTGAAGACTATGTAAGTCTATAAGGTTGGTTTTTTCCATGTATATTCTTGAGGGTCTGGGAAGGAGATGGTTGGACTCTATTGTAAATTCTTAGTTTCTTAAGGATATTACCTAGGGTTCCTTTATGAAATCATTTAACCAGTAGTTTTACTCTGAGATATTTCATACAGTGAAGACCCAAGATGTTATGACCTTATAGTAGGGGTATCATACTGTTTTGAAGTATTCTTCTTATTTTGTTGAGTTTGTGTATCTAGAACAAGAGCTTTTCACTAATGATTACTTCAAGGCTCATAGGGTTGAGTTAGGACTGAGGCATGATATTCAGTCAATGTTGTTATTCATGTGCCTTAAGACCTTTTTGGAGGTGGTTGACATGGTATATTTTCATTAGGCTGACAATGCTAGGAATACTGGTTTGGGTGGAGCTTCAGTTGGTTCGGTGGTTTTCCTTGGTGTATCTTCTAGCCAAAAAAGGATGTGTAGGGTGGTCAGTCTTCTACAGGACCAATATTAGGGGCTTCAATAGGGTATTAGTATTTTTTATACTGCTAGTGTGTAAGAAAAGGTCAAACAAAGCCTGAATTCATGGAGGATCCTAATACATGTCATCTTTGTGGATGATCTAGCCATCTACAACATTTTTGTGAAAGGATATCTTAGGGAAGTATGAAATGATCCACTCTCACCATGGGACCATATGATATTTCAGATGCTTCTAAGAGTGGTGGGTATAAATTTTAGGACAAGTGGGACGATCATGTGGCTAATACTAGGTGAATCTATGTAGTGAAGTATGCACTAGAGGAATCTGATGTAGGAAAAACTACTGTTTTAGTAATAATGTTTATCTTATCTTCTTTGGTTCTATATTTTCTTGATATAACTACTAATCGATTTTTTATATCATTAATGTTAGTCAACATGTTGTGTTTGTGTTTGGAGATTATGTTATTCATGTTTGATGTTTCCATGCCTTTGTAAAAGAGGTTCAAATAGGGTTTCAGATGTCCCGCATGGTAGGTGATGAAAACTGACTTTGAGGGGAAGTGGGATCTTTTAATACTTTCTCTTGAAATATTAGACATGATTTTTGGTACGGATCAGATGATCATTGTTATGTCCAAGGAAGAGTGTTATCACCATACAATTTAGTTTTTTCTACAAATGGGGTTACTCGGGTTTTCATGGGTGAGTGGGATTCTAGATTAGGAAGAGAAGGGAATATTGTTCATTATTCTAGGGTATTCTCATGCAAGTTTCAGAGATGTTTCATAATGCAGTGGAAACATGTTTATGTGGTCTACTTCCTATAGTTGTGTGTTCATAACCTGAGGACTTTATGGATTATTTTTATTATTTTCCACCTCATTAAGAGGTTAATTTTACAATAGATTTACTTATTGGTATTATTCCCATTTCTATTCCATATTACCATTTGGAGCCTTCTACGTTGGGGTAACTTAAGTTCCATATTTAGGACCTAGAGGCTAATGGATTTATTCTTCCAAGAATGTCACTATAGGATTCACCTATCCTCTTTTCTTTGAAAGATGACATGAGGCTCATAATTTTTATTTATTATCAAAAGTTGAATAAGGTGACCATTATGAAAAAATAAATTTTTCCAATGATTAATGATCTATTTGATCAACTTAGAGGGGCTCATTGGTTTTATAATATTTACCTAAATCTAGGTTATCACCAGTTTAGATTATAAGAAGAGGATACAGCTAACAAAATATTAAGGAGATAATATGGCCATTCTGAGTTTCTAGTTATTCTATTCATTCTCAAAAATTTCTTACGGTGTTTATGAATTTGATGACCCAAATATTTCATCATTTCTTGGATTAAATTTTTATTGTTTTCACGAATAATATTTTGGTATACTAGAAGTCATAATGGGAGAACATAGACCATTTGGATATATTTATTCAAACTTTAAATGAAAATAATTTGTTTGGGGAGCCTTCTAAGTGTTTGTTTTGGCTCCGGGAAGTGATATTTCTTGGGAATGGGATATATGAGAGGGGAATATTAATATATCCTCAAAAGGTATACGTAGTTATGTCCTTGGAACATCCAAAAAATGTGTTTGAGATCCGGAGCTTCTTGGGTTTGGCTGGTTACTATAGAAAGTTTGTTCAAGACTTCCCCAACATCTCTTCTTGGTTGATCAATTTAACCAATATGGGTTTAAAGTTTGAATAAAATGATATGTGTTAGAGATATTTTTAAGATCTAATGGTGAGGTTAAATTCATCCCCACTTTGGATTCTTCCATAACCAAGATCAGTTTATGATGTTTTCTGCAATACTTATGGTACTTGTTTGGGTTGTGTGTTATTATAGGGGAAACAAGTTGTGGCTTTAAGTTCATGCCAGATACACAATCCTGAGAAGATATATCCTACCCATGATCTTGAGTTGTCAGTAGTCACACATGTACTCCAAATATGGCATCACTATCTCTTTGGGGAAAATTTTACTATTTATTCTATACATAAGATCTAGAAATACATTTTTTACTTAGAGGGATCTGAATTTGTTATAGAGACACATGATAGAGTATCTGTAGACTTTTTATTTTTATACTTTATACAATCCTTGTAAAGGGAATGTTGTTGTTGATGCGTTGAAAAATAATTACTAACACAAGTTGTGAAGGGATAGGTTGAGGAGTGGTCTCAGATTAATTTTGTTTTCTGATATAATCTTGGGAGTGGATGTTGTAACAGCCCAAGATTTTATGAAAAATCTTCTTTTTAATTTTATTAATGTCTTGTGTTGAACGCTACACCAAAAGGAGCTTGCACAACACGCATCCTTGACTTGCCTTGCATTACACGCAATCACAACCTTCTTCGATAGCTTGTGTAGTACGCAATACTGAGTTTCACTAAACAACGATATGCTATTAAAATATTATTAAAACTAGTCATTATGAATAGTAATAACCACTTTTTGAAATTTTATAAATTTTATCTTTCAAAATGGACTTCATTTTTGGATTCGGAATACCGAAATTAGCCTAGGGTGAAATTTTGGTATTTTTCTGAAAACATTCAATTTTTGATGAATAGTGAAACCACTAAGTGGTAGGTTAAAAACTGAATTTTGCATAAAACATAATTTTACCGCTTCTGTGAGTGGAATTTCGAAAATCCGAGAGACACGGTTAATATCAAGGACTAAAATGTGGTTCAATGAGATGAAAATAATTTTTTGGTGAATAGTAACTTTTTACTTTTTTTACCACGGTTAAAAGTAAATAGGGTAATTAAGGGTAAAAATGATATTATTATTACCCTAACACATGTCTTAATTCTATTGGACAAGTGTAATTCGACCAAAAACAAACATAGGAATAAAATATGACCATTTAGGCCCACATGGATTAGATTAGGACATTTATTATTAATTTATTTAAAGAAGGGTTAAAATAGTTAAAATCAAAGTTTAATAAGTAAATCATTTTTAATATGGGTTTATACATAAGATAAATTCGACTATAAATATTCATTAGAAATCTAAAAAGATTTCCTACATAATGGTATTTTATTTGTAATTTTTAGACATTAAATAAGATAATTTATTTATGACACAATGATGATGCAGTAATTATCTTATTAATGAAATATTGACATAATTGATGTTATAAACACCAAAATAAATGTAATTTGAGACTTTTTATGAATTCCACTAATTTTCTAGGTTACTATGATATGTTAGTGTTGATTTAATCAACATGGTTCGAACATATAATTCTGGTATGACTTTCACAAAAATCATATATCAAATAGTGTCAAAATTGACAAAAAATACTTTTTAAATAAAATATTATATTATTAATTGTTATTTTATTCCTAAAAATCTAAGGTTCGGCCAAATGACTTAGATAAGGATATATATACTAATAATAAACAATTTGGGGTTAGTTGGGCATGTTATAGTAAGTGTATTAACCATATAGTGTAAGAAAACAAAAAGACACGGTAAAAGTTAAATTATTTAACTTAGAGTTAAATCTAATTGATAAGGTTAAAATAATACCCTAAACATGTCTAAATCCTATTGGTTGATAGGATTTCGACCCATACCCACTTTATCTTCGAAATAAGACCCTTTGGAACCATTATAATCCGATTTTGACTTTAATATAAAATAATATTTTGAGATATTCCTAAAGTGCCCCTCTCCTCCCTTATAAAAGGACACCTCCTCCCCCTCCTCCTCACACCAATTTGAGCACTCAAGCTCGGCCAAACCCTGCCAAAATCTCTTCTCCACTTCCCTAGCAACATCCTAGAGGTTCTGGTCTTCCTCAAAGACCAATTTTAGTACCCTAAGAGGAGATCTCAAAGAGGCGCTTCAAAGAAGAGGTAATTACCGTTACCAATTCTTTCATCTTTATTTCTTCTTCCACTTCTTCTTCTTAGGTTGTTTCATTATAAAGTAATAACATCAGTATCACTCATATACTGATATGTTATTATAAGTATGAAACAACCCTATTTCACCATCTATCCATCCTACGGAAAAAGAAATCACCGCGTGTGCGTACGTACGGAATACCGTCTCCACGTCGTGGTGTAATCTATTTTCCACCACCACCTTACATGGATGGGTATAATGGTGTAAAGAATAACTATACATAGTTATTACAACATAATATTGATTCTGATATATTGTATAATCCACTCCACTCCAATTCAATATTTATGGAAATGATATCATCGCTCGTGCGTACGTACGGACTACCGTCTCCACGACGCGATGAGATTCATTCTCCATGTTAACCATTTAAGAATGATTATAAAGTATATATAATATGTACAAATGAAATATATGACATAATAATGACACTGGATTTATTTATATATTTATATGTATGTCATGTACTTAATTCCATTAAATTCAATAAGGAAACGAAAACAGCGTTCATGCGTACGTACGGACTACCGTCTCCATGAACAGTGTATTTCATTCCATTTAATGATTAATTATATATATGTATATCCTGAATATATATATATATATATAAAACATGTTTTATGTTCTGGAATTAATTAATCATGATCTATGTAATCATATGAATAATTACAAGTCAAAACATGGACGACAAATGAAACAATTTTACCCAAAACGCTTCTTAACATGGAATTTACAAATGAACGGGTAATATAAAGTCATAAGTGAACCATATATGATATCATAACAATTAATATGATTCTGTAATAAGTAAATGACATTATGTAAATCATTATACAGGAGGTTCGGACACTTACGAAGCAAATCGGACCTAAGGTAAGGGAAAATACCACAATCTCATTTTTATCCGAGATTGTTTATTCGTAAGTATTTACTGGGGTGTATTTTATCATCCACATCCATGTTCCCTCAATATGTAATATTATTTCCATCAACTTACAATAGTTTAAATCCAATTTTACCCTTAGGTGATTTTTTAGTAAAGAATATGAAAGGTATCTTTTGTTTTTTTTCGTACGAGGTACTTTTTGACTTTTCCGACAAAAGTACGAAGAATGTTTTTTTTAACTTATACGACATGAATGGATTTTTTAAAAAAATTATTTCCAAGAAACTTCCTTTAAAAGTTTTCAAGTTTATTTTTAATCAACTTCTTTTATTTTAAAGTTGTATGACTTGTTATGAAAGGAAAAAATGTTTTTGAAGAAGAAAGGATATTTTCCTCAAGAATGATGTTCAAGTATTTTATCAAAATTATTTTCCATCTAAGATAATAAAAGGGTTCTGTTTTTATCCCTATTATTACATTGAGTTGATCATGTTGTGATGGAATTATTTTTATGAATTCCTTTATCTTATATGAATTGATTTATGATGTCATGATGTTTCAAGAATCCCATTTCTATTACATGTGTTATGCGATGATGTATGATTTATGATTATGTGGCACACATAAGAAATGATTCATTATAAGATGGGTGGGACCTATATCTCCCTCCAATGCATTGGGTAAAGATTTTATATCTCATGAGATAGACAGGGCTGGAACGGTAGGTTATACCGGTTCAGTGAAACAGGACTGAAACGAGGGTTACTCGATTCAGAAAGGGACTATGTCCACTAAGATAGTCTTGGCAATGAGTCATGACTAACAAGAAATGATTTTCCATGATTATGTGTGCATGCCACAAAGTTTCAAGTTTTATGTTAGGATTATGGGGATCTCATTTTCACTTCTATGATTTATTCCATGTTAAGATATTATGATCTCTTTTGCAGGTTATTATTTTCAAAAAGATATGATATGATTTTCATTTCCTTTGTCTACCCTTACTGAGAATTTGAGCTCACCCTCTTATGTTTTCTTTTCCCCAGGATATAATGAAAGGTTTTAGGTAAAAAAAATGGAAGATCTTTATGGGAGATATTGAAGATCATTCACCACAATTAGAAGATTACGTTCCGAGTTTCCAAAGACACTAAACTATTACGATCCTTGTGTGTGTGTTTTTGTTATGTATAAAGTATTCCGCAAATGTAATGTAATGTCAATGTACATCAGGCTTCGGGTCTCTACAGTTGGTATCAGAGGAAATGTTTAGTCAACCTTTGGAAACTAGGATGCAAAAACGTTAGTGAGGTCCCTAGAGATATTTCTAAGGTATGTCTAGGGATGTCTCTAAGGTTAAGTATGCGTATAGGTTATAGTCCTCGAATTGCGCTAACGATCATAGAATTAAACCTAAGATGTTAGATATTGAGGGTACTCCCATTTATTATGTTGTTTTCCCTAGCATGATTTTTGCCTCTCACACTATTCTTTTTGGGTTTTAGACGATGGCTGGAACCCAAAGGAACCGTGTTGATCAATGCAATGGACAATGCAATGATTGTCCTCCTGAACAAACAAATGTTATGGGAGATGGAGTGAAAAATCTTATTGCTATACTTACACAAGCTATGAATCATTGTGGACTTCCAAATGAGCAGATAAGGGAACAATATTCTATTGAGTCCTTCATGAGGCAACGTCCACCTTCTTTCAGTGGGTCTTCTGATCCACTTGTTTTTGAACAATGGATCAGTACCACTGAAAAGATATTTTCAGTTCTTCAATGTTCTGAACATGATAAAGTCATCTTAGCAGTATATCTTTTGTAAGGTGAAGCTGATCAATGGTGGAATCTTATCAAGAATACAAGGCAAAGAGATGAAATTGAGTCCATGGAATGGGACAAGTTCAAGAACTTATTTTTCAATAAGTACTTCCCTCGTATTCTTAGAACAAAGATGGAGAAGGAGTTTCTTGAACTAAAGCAAAAGGATGATGAATCTGTTGGTATATACGAAGCGAATTTTACAAGATTTGCAAGGTATGCATCTGGCATTATCATCCAACCTGAAAGTAAAGTTGATCGATTTTTCAGTGGCTTAAAACCAAGTCTTAGAAGGGCATTAGCTATAAGAGACTTCAGTAGCTATGAAGAAATTGTGCGTTGTGCTATCAAGGTAGAAATGGAAGTTGGTGTTACATATCCATCTCATGGTTTTCACAAGAAACGAAATATGGAGTTCAAGGAGAAATCTCAGAATAATGGTGAAAAGAAGATGACTGTTTCCTTATGCACAAAGTGTGGAAAGAAGGATGGTGGAGATTGTCTTAAAGGGACTAGAAAATGTTTTATGTGTGGAAAAGAAGGTCATCGAGCAGCTGAGTGTCAATGTAATTCTAATGATGTGAATAAAGAAAACACTGCAGAAAACGCACCACCAACACTTCAATGCTTCAAGTGCAAGGAAATGGGGCATTATGCTAATAAATTCCCTAATCCAAGGGTTAGTGATGATCAACATGAGAAACCACTGAAGGCAAAGGACAAAGGGAAGTCACATGCGATCACTATTGGCAATGTTGAATATGACAATGATGTGGTGGAATGATTAAGTGTTTATGTAATGGGATTCCAAAATAATGTTATATCATTGAGTATTGCAATATTTATTGATGTGGTATTCAAAGTGATTGAGATATTTTTTGGAAATAAGATGATATGAGCATAATGAAGGGAAAATGAGAAAATGAAATGTTTAAAAGTATTCATGAGCTCATGATTGATATAAGGACTAAGTGATATCATGGTTTGAGTATATAGAATTTTGAGGATTTTGGTATGTGGAAAGTGTTAACTTTAAACTGCATTCATGTTTTCACTAAGGTATTCAAGAGAATACATGATTAAGGACTTTGAATGTTTGGAATGTGACCAAAAAAAACATATCATATGATATATGGGGATCAACGATGGTATTAAATCTCTGGTAATCGTTTTCACTATGTTATGAGAGTGGACTGCAGTATTATGGATAAGCCTAAATATTGAAATGGATTATGTTGGACATAAGTGAGTATTGATTAAGGATAGAAGTTTTTTTTCGATATTATTGATGGGATGTTATAGTAGAAAAAGGACAACCTGCAGGACGGGCGACAGCCCATCGCGTCGGACAAGGATGTGGGAATCGAACCCACAACCGAAGTGCGACTGGCCTTTATCGCCTACCACTGGCCTACAGGAAGTCCCTGTTTATTAGAAACTAGTTTTATTATATTAATAAATATGATATATGAAGTATAAGTTCATTTTAGGAACCATATATGATTAATCTTACTATAGATCGACTTATGTATATAATTTTATTGCTAACCTTTTGTTTGAGACAGATGGAATGACCCGTCATTCTATCACATGATCTGCTAACACTTCACGAATAACAAATTCAACTTCATTTATTTAAGAGATGAAGTAAAAATTGTTAAAGGCACGAACAACAGTGAGATTGTACCAAAATAAAGTAAGTATTTATTCTAATTCAAATTCTTTAACTTTAGGGAAACGATCTTGAAAACCAAAAATGTTGTCCTAGTGATCTTATATCTGATGAATCAGATGGTACCTTAGATCGTCACAAATTTATGGCTTTGTGATTGCTGGCTTTTCCATAGCCATGTTCTCTACCACTCTCCATCAGAATATGATGGTTAGATTTCTCTTCCATATCCATATTTTCACGTATGTGGAAACCCGGTGATTAGTTTATTTGGGTAACCGTTACGTTTCATACTTTTGTTTTTAAATATTGGTTTTGATATTCCTTTTTACGATGTGGGTTTCTTTAAAAGAAACTTTCGAATAGTAAACCATTTATAACCCTGACGAATTTCGAGGGCGAAATTCATTTTTAAGGGGGGTAGAATGTAACAGCCCAAGATTTTATGAAAAATATTCTTTTTAATTTTATTAATGTCTTGTCTTGAACGCTACACCAAAAGGAGCTTGCACAACACGCATCCTTGACTTGCCTTGCATTACACTCAATCGCAACCTTCTTCGATAGCGTGTGTAGTACGCAATACTGAGTTTCACTAAACAACGATATGATATTAAAATATTATTAAAACTAGTCGTTATGAATAGTAATAACCACTTTTTGAAATTTTATAAATTTTATCATTCAAAATGGACTTTATTTTTGGATTCGGAATACCGAAATTAGCCTAGGGTGAAATTTTGGTATTTTTCTGAAAACTTTCAATTTTTGATGAATAGTGAAACCACTAAGTGGTAGGTTAAAAACTGAATTTTGCATAAAACATAATTTTACCGCTTCTGTGAGTGGAATTTCGAAAATCCGAGAGGCACGGTTAATATCAAGGACTAAAATGTGGTTCAATGAGATGAAAATAATTTTTTGGTGAATAGTAACTTTTTACTTTTTTTACCACGGTTAAAAGTAAATAGGGTAATTAAGGGTAAAAATGATATTATTATTACCCTAACACATGTCCTAATTCTATTGGACAAGTGTAATTCGACCAAAAACAAACTTAGGAATAAAATATGACCATTTAGGCCCACTTGGATTAGATTAGAACTTTTATTATTAATTTATTTAAAGAAGGGTTAAAATAGTTAAAATCAAATTTTAATAAGTAAATCATTTTTAATATGGGGTTATACATAAGATAAATTCGACTATAAATATTCATTAGAAATCTAAAAAGATTTCCTACATAATTGTATTTTATTTGTAATTTTTAGACATTAAATAATATAATTTATTTATGACACAATGATGATGCAGTAATTATCTTATTAATGAAATATTGACATAATTGATGTTATAAACACCAAAATAAATGTAATTTGAGACTTTTTATGAATTACAATAATTTTCTAGGTTACTATGATATGTTAGTGTAGATTTAATAAACTTGGTTCGAACATATAATTCTTTTATGACTTTCACAAAAATCATATATCAAATAGTGTCAAAATTGACACAAAATAGTTTTTAAATCAAATATTATATTATTAATTGTTATTTTATTCCTAAAAATCTAAGGTTCGGCCAAATGACTTAGATAAGGATATATATACTAATAATAAACAATTTGGGGTTATTTTGGCATGTTATAGTAAGTTTATTAACCATATAGTGTAAGAAAACAAAAAGACACGGTAAAAGTAAAATTATTTAACATAGAGTTAAATCTAAATGATAAGGTTAAAATAATACCCTAAACTTGTATAAATCCTATTGGTTGATAGGATTTCGACCCATCCCCACTTTATATTCGAAATAAGACCCTTTGGAACCATTATAAACCGTTTTTGACTTTAATATAAAATAATATTTTGAGATATTCCTAAAGTGCCCCTCTCCTCCCTTATAAAAGGACAACTCCTCCCCCTCCTCCTCACACCAATTTGAGCACTCAAGCTCGGCCAACCCATGCCAAAATCTCTTCTCCACTTCCCTAGCAACATCCTAGAGGTTCTGTTATTCCTCAAAGAGCAATTTTAGTACCCTAAGAGGAGATCTCAAAGAGGCGCTTCAAAGAAGAGGTAATTACCGTTACCAATTCTTTCATCTTTATTTCTTCTTCCACTTCTTCTTCTTAGGTTGTTTCATTATGAAGTAATAACATCAGTATCACTCATATACTGATATGTTATTATAAGTATGAAACAACCCTATTTCACCATCTATCCATCCTACGGAAAAAGAAATCACCGCGCGTGCGTACGTACGGAATACCGTCTCCACGTCGTGGTGTAATCTATATTCCACCACCACCTTACATGGATGGGTATAATGGTGTAAAGAATAACTATACATAGTTATTACAACATCATATTGATTCTGATATATTGTATAATCCACTCCAATTCAATTCAATATTTATGGAAATGATATCATCGCTCGTGCGTACGTACGGACTACCGTCTCCACGACGAGATGAGATTCATTCTCCATGTTAACCATTTAAGAATGATTATAAATTATATATAATATGTACTAATGAAATATATGACATAATAATGATACTGGATTTATTTATATATTTATATGTATGTCCTGTACTTAATTCCATTAAATTCAATAAGGAAACGAAAACAGTGTTCATGCGTACGTACGGACTACCGTCTCCATGAACGGTGTATTTCATTCCATTTAATGATTAATTATATATATGTATATCCTGAATATATATATATATATAACATGTTTTATGTTCTGGAATTAATTAATCATGATCTATGTAATCATATGAATAATTACAATTCAAAACACGGACGACAAATGAAACAATTTTACCCAAAACGCTCTTTAACATGGAATTTACAAAAGAACGGGTAATATAAAGTCATAAGTGAACCATATATGATATCATAACAATGAATATGATTCTGTAATAAGTAAATGACATTATTTAAATAATTATACAGGAGGTTCGGACACTTACGAAGCAAATCGGACCTAAGGTAAGTGAAAATACCACAATCTCATTTTTATCCGAGATTGTTTATTCGTAAGTATTTACTGGGGTGTATTTTATCATCCACATCCATGTTCCCTCAATATATAATATTGTTTCCATCCACTTACAATAGTTTAAATCCAATTTTACCCTTAGGTGAGTTTTTAGTAATGAATATGAAAGGAATCTTTTGTTTTTTTCGTACGAGGTACTTTTTGACTTTTCCAACAAAAGTACGAAGAATGTTTTTTTAACTTATACGGCATGAATGGATTTTTTAAAAACATTATTTCCAAGAAACTTCCTTTACAAGTTTTCATGTTTATTTTTAATCAACTTCTTTTATTTTAAAGTTGTATGACATGTTATGAAAGGAAAAAATGTTTTTGAAGAAGAAAGGATATTTTCCTCAAGAATGAAGTTCATGTATTTTATCAAAATTATTTTCCATCTAAGATAATAAAAGGGTTCTGTTTTTATCCCTATTATTACATTGAGTTGATCATGTTGTGATGGAATTATTTTTATGAATTCCTTTATCTTATATGAATTGATTTATGATGTCATGATGTTTCAAGAATCCCATTTCTGTTACATGTGTTATGCGATGATGTATGATTTATGATTATGTGGCACACATAAGAAAGGATTCATTATAAGATGGGTGGGACCTATATCTCCCTCCAATGCATTGGGTAAATATTTTATATCTCATGAGATAGACAGGGCTGGAACGGTAGGTTATACCGGTTCAGTGAAACAGGACTGAAATGAGGGTTTCTCGATTCAGAAAGGGACTCTGTCCACTAAGATAGTCTTGGCAATGAGTCATGACTAACAAGAAATGATTTTCCATGATTATGTGTGCATGCCACAAAGTTTCAAGTTTTATGTTATGATTATGTGGATCTCATTTTCACTTCTATGATTTATTCCATGTTAAGATATTATGATCTCTTTTATAGGTTATGATTTTCAAAAAGATATGATATGATTTTCATTTCCTTTGTCTACCCTTACTGAGCATTTGAGCTCACCCTTTTTTGTTTTCTTTTCCCCAGGATATAAAGAAAGGTTTTAGGTAAAAAAAATGGAAGATATTTATGGGAGATATTGAAAATCTTTCACCACGATTAGAATATTACGTTCCGAGTTTCCAAAGACACTAAACTATTACGATCGTTGTGTGTGTGTTTTTGTTATGTATAAAGTATTCCGCAAATGTAATGTAATGTCAATATACGTCAGGCTTCGGGTCTCTACAGATGTCGTTGGTGTAAAAGTGTTCTCATCTTTGATGAAATCTGAATCATCTTTTGATAAGTGATTTCATCTCTAGAAGGTAAGAGACACCGAGTAAAATTGATTTAGTAGTATACTTTAAGGTTGGGAGACCTCAAGTGTGTGGTCTCAGTCTCCCGGTATAGCTTAGTGTTTTTATAGTTGGTTGATTGTTCCATTTTTCTTACGGTAGAGGTTTTTGAATAGTGGGAACCATTCTTATTGGTAGGTTCACCCATGTACTACCAAGATGTATCATGATTTGAGACATCATATTTGCGGAAGGGGATGAGATGGTCGCTGGTGTATTTTTTTCATGATGTCTCACTTGTTAGAGAATTAAAGTGGAGCACTAGAGGCCAATGAGGTTTTTTCATCCCTTACTCATTTTAGTATGAATGTGAGATTGTATTTCCATATATTTATTCATTTATTTTCCACATAATAACAGTGGGAAGGGTGTGATTTGGGTGGTAATTTATTAACTCATGAAATTAATCCATTTCCTACCTATATGGGAGATGCAAAAAGTAGAAAATCTTATGGAATTGTATGCTTCAGAGATTGTGAGACTTCATTGAGTTCTTTAGTTAGTTATTTAGGACAAGGAATAGATGTTCACATCTAGGTTTTGGAAAGTTTTATAAGATGTTATGGGTTCCTAGATTAAATTAAACAAATATTATCATCTGTAAATAGATAGAGAGAGATAGGCTTAAGGATATGATCCAAACTTCTATACTTGATTTTAGAGGAACCTGGAATTTTCTTCCTTTGGATTATTATTCCTAAATAAATTTTTATAAGGATTTTATAAATATGGAACCCTTTGAGGATTTTTTTGGGTGACCATGTAGAACTCCCTTGTGTTGGAAAGAGGTGAGAGGGCAGTCCTTGGTTGGGCCAAGTGTTTTCCAAGTGATGATAGAGATGGTGATGTTGATCCAGATACATTTTTTCTTGGAATAGAGTCATAAAAATATTATACGGACCATCATCATTAGATGCTAGAGTTTGAGGTCAGTGATTAGGGTTTTCTTAGAGGTTCACCATGCATGGGTGATCATCAGTTGGGTAAGCATGGTAATTAGGCACCAAAGTTCATTGACCCCTTTGAGATCATTATACGACTAGAGAGGGCGGCTTATCAGTTTCAAAAACCTTCTTTTTTGAAATATATCGATGAAATTATTCTTATTTCCTTATTGAGGTGGTATATAACATATCTTACCATGTGATTGGATGAGAGGATGTTTATCTTGAGACCGATACCACATTGGTTGAGTATCTAGTTCGGATTATGGATCACTAGGATAAGGTATTATATGGTAAACAAATTCGTCTGGTCTGGGTATTGTGGTAGTGTAGATAAGATATCCATGAGACATATGAGTGGGAGTCATTGATGAGGAAAATTAGTCTTCTTTTCCTATAGATCCAGTATATTGAGGGTCTCTTATGGTTATAATTCATTTGTTGTGGGGCGATTTTGACAGCCCACTACCATTATTTTAGGCTTGTTTTAACCTATATTTTTGGATTCCATTTCAATTGTACGAAAATGATAAAAATAAAATTGGGAGCATACATGTAATGGTGAATTTTGGGATTTTTTGGAACTTTCTTATTAAACCTATTGTTTTTTATGTTCGCTGGGAAATTACACATTATGTAATGGGAGTACACAAGATATAATGGTTTCCTTGATGAATCTACAAACTGGATACAGAATATGAGAGGTTCATACACCATGTATAGGGTCCATGATGTGTAATGAAGTATACAATGTTTTTGATAAAAATATAAAACATTTTTCATTAATTCTTTCCTCCATGAATTACATGATGTTTAATGGGAATACAAGTCATGTAGATGTTATGAGTTGTATATATTAGGTTGGTGCAGAACTAATTTTCTTTAAAATTTTCCTAAATTTATAACTATGTAAACCATAGTTAACCCTAGTCTATTTTGGGTGACTCTTTCCCTTTCAGATTACTTCATTCAGCAATTGATAACCATTATGATTGGCTTTCTAGTCTTTAAGTATGTAATCCATTTGGTTCTTTTTTGGTTTTGGTTATGGTTATGGTTTTGGCTATAGTTGTGTTTGGATTTATGATAGGACGTGTTTTCTATCGGTCCTTTTCTTTTTCATGGCATGAATTGTCATTTTAAGTATGTTCTCTTGGTTTACAATCACCATTATCGAAGAAAGCTAGGTTTCCACTATTTTTACTTAGGCATTTCAATAAAATTAGTTAATTTTATGAATTTCATGTTATTACTAATGAATTTTTTTGGTATTTCAATTTATTATAGGTGATATGTGGTTACAAATTATTACTGGGAATTATTTTCTTCAAAAAACGTTTTTTATTTGAAAATAAATTTACTTGATATATAAATTGGTTTTCAAACTCTGAAGAAGATTGGATTGGCATTGAAAAAATTTTATGAAATTTTGAGAATGGTTATGAAATTAAATTTGGATAAATTAAAATTGGAACCATTAGTTTCATTGATAATGATACATATGTAGTATTACTATGTGAATGATACCACTATAAGGTTACCTTTTTTGATGTTGACTGGAATGACTCGATAATGGTTGTGATATCAACTGGTGGGACTCAAAATCAATGATATCCAATATTGTGCCTATTTATGATTTTCTTTTTAGAGTATAGTATGTAGTGTCATAGTTTCTAGATCAAAATATGTGAATTTATTCGTAATTTTTCGTAATTTATCGCATGATTTTTTTATTATGTTTTGTTGATCAAAAGTTTTTATACAAGGTTTTATCACATAACATCACATGATATGTTATTTCCTAGATATTTGTACCTCTTGTTACATGGATATGGTTTTATTTTATATCACTTGTACATTACGTATATCTATTTTGGTAATATGAAAGGATTTTATGAAAACGATAGATATAATAAGGGAAAGTGATTTCTAAATGGTTTGGTTTTTTGAAAATTATTTGTAAAATTGATTTTCTATAAGATATATTCTTTTCATTCTTAATAGTATACCTTGTATAGAAACTATGGTGTTATCCTATTGATATTTGGATCAAACCCTACTTGTGACTATTGGTGTTTGTAGATGTTGAATTGCATTATTCAGGTAAAGGTAAGAGTAAATTTTTACATGATGGATTATCTTGTTGCTACTACTTTCAGTTTGGGTTTGTCAAGAGGTGAATTCTGGTCACATGGGGCTTTTATATACTTTCCATTTAACCTATTTTGGATTGGATTTTATGTTATTTTGGTATCTCATATATTTCCAATTTGACTCTGGTTTTATGACTTATTTTTCTAATATTCAAGAATGGTTTCTATTATCCTTTTTTACTTATTTCATGTGATAGGCTAGTTAATGTGGCCTATCTTGTTGACCTGGGTTGGTTCAATATAAGAGAGTCCCTTATATGAAATTTGATAGGGATCTTGGGACTTATGATGGAATCCTATGTATCCTATTTTTATAGGAATTAGAGTTCTCATATTTGGGTGATCTTCTTAATATGTTGGTGGATGAGGAATAATAATAGACCCATAGGAGAGATTGGTTCCCAATGGTTTGAAATTCATACACATGGAGGTGATAACACTAAATTTTGTCTCTATTTGAAATTGGGTCATAGTAAGGATTCCTACATAACTTGTTTATATAAAAAATCAACGTTATCATAGATTAGTTTGGGGTATTTTTTAATATGTAAAATGGATAGGTTTTTAATGTTTTTGGGATGTCTACCTAATATTTCATGATTGTATGCATGATAGATACTTTTTTTCTACCTGGAATATTTGGAGTGCCTATATTACATGTTTGAGGATGTTCATAAATGTCATGATTTCATAGGGTACATGTCTAAAGACAACCACATGATCCAACTGACTTTTCTAAAGGACGGTGCATGATTTGAATAGAAATTCTAGAGGACATTTCATGATCAAGGATAACATGTCTAGAGGGTGTCTCATAACCTAGTTGACATTAATTTAGAACATATCATGATATGGATGACTTGTCTGGGGGACATCATGTGATTTGGCTGAGTTTTCAAAAGTAAACCACAAGACATGGGTGACATACCCTAATGCTGCTGTATGACTTGGGCGATATTCCTAGAGGATAATGATGCTCTTTTCTTCGACCTAATTTTTAATTCCACAGATGAGACAGTGGATGAAAATATTTTCATAACCAACTCTTCAAAGGACATCAATAGAATGTATGAAAGGGAGATTTGTATCAATACTAATGAGGAATGAAGGAATTGGATCAACACCGATGATATTATATTGATTAATGGTTTCAATGAATTGAAAATAAATTTAGTGTAATATCTATAGGTTTGGGGTAGGGTGATGTCCTTATTTTGGAATCTAGTTAAGGAAAAACTAGAGATGATGAAATCTGATAATGACTAGAGCTTACAAGGGGTGAATTTTACTAACACGTTAGTTTTTTTAAGAATGGTTCATTGTCATCATTTTTTGTTTAACCTCATAGCTAGCCTTGTCTGTCCAGGTTCCCATTACATCCTCAAAAATGGTTTTTTTATTAAAAATAAATAAATTCAATTAGATAGAGGTGGAATACCTAGGGGTTATTAGAATTGTTTTTTACATGTATAAGGGACATCACAAGATCCAAATTCCATGTTCAGGGGGTTTTTACATGACATGGCCGACATTCCTTCACATTTTTGCAAGATCTGGTAGGTCATGTGAAGTGGATAAATAGTTTCATATATATATTTTTTAGTAAAACATCAATATTTTCTAGTATTTTTATATAATTTATTTTATATGTTCCCCATAGATTTTTATGAATTATTTTATTCTAGGATTCATGTGACACATTCATCATGTGGGAACTCCTTTTCATAATCAGGATGACACACCATAAATCCATCACGTTATCTATAGAGTGATCAAGTAATGAAATATTCATGTTATGTGATCCCTATGGTCATTGCCTAGATTTTACATTGATGAAAACCATTGTGGCCGAATGGCATGCTGCTATAAGAAGTTAGCTTCTACACCCTCACGTATCATTTTCCTACTATGTGGTATTTTTTTGTGCAGAGGGGGAGGGATTTATAGGAATTTAAACCCTAGTAATACTATGCATTACATGAAACACATATTGAAACTATGATCTGGAGGCGGTGGAGGGATTTTTGTATCACGCGCTCCTAATGATCCTACCATTGGTCATCCATGGTACCACCTAATGATAGTGACCCTAAGAATGTTCCACCACTTCCAAGTTTATTATACCCTAGATTATCAAATGGATTGTTCTCATCCATGTTTAAATGTCAACTATATTTCACAAGTTCAAGCCAACGTTTCTAGGAGTCTTCATGAGTTTAGAAAAATGATGGAAATGCTTTTTTATGATCGAGGATGACTTGTCTAGGGTCTTCTGTGGGATTAGGATGACATGTCAAGGGGTAATTGAATGATCAATGGTGATCCCTTTTGGGGAATAACCCATATCAAATGAAGTTCATCATATCATCCATTAATGGGAAGCTTCATCCTTTTTCTTCTTTATTTACTTCCTTATTTTATAAGGAAATGATATCTCTTGACATCATGTGAACATTGTTGGGGAAAATCACTCTCCAAGAATGAGATGCATCATGTGATCAATGATGGATATCAGGATGAAAAAAAATAATTACAAAAAACCCATCTACCTATATGTTGATCCATTGGGGGAATCATATGATTGAATAGATGTGTCCCTGGTCCTTTGTATGATGAAGGAGACATGCCAATATTATCTTTCACATCAAAGTGGACATGCCACCAATGGCACCCCATGGTCTTATGAATCACATGAATATGTCATAATATTATCAGTGTAACAAACCATCTCATAAGGGTTCCAAATTTATCTTCCTTTATTTTATAATGTTTTTTGGATTATTTTTATGTGTCCATAATTTGAAAAGAATAATGATCAGAGGAGATTATCTAGTAGCCTCTATATGATCATTAGTTCTTGTGAGGACACCATCAAAATAAATTGAGAGATTGTTAAAGGGGATTCACATGATCATAAAAAGATTATATGATGTGCATGATCTATTTTCATGACTTTTAAAAGATCATGAGATCACATATCCTTTTGAAGGTTAGGCGATATACATAATTTGGCCTCATTACCTTCCTTTGTTTTAGAGAGAACATAAAACCCATGAATCAAGTATTTATTCCATTATATATTTTATGATTCTTATTTAGTTGGAATAAAAAAATTATCCCCTAAAGAGTGATGTCTGTAGGTACAAAGACTTAGTTCGGAGGAAATTAAATACCATCCTCAGTCCTTGGGGATACCACTGATCAATGTTTCTGATGACGTTTGGTCTCCCAGATGACCTTTGGAATTATGTAGAGCACTCTATAAATAAGAGTGAAAGATAATATCATTTCACCAATGAATCCAAATATCTAGATATATCATTATTTCTTCCATAACATGATCTATCCTCAAGAAATCAGCACATGATCCTATTTGTAAGATATCTCCTCGAAAGAACTTATCACGAGACCAGTTTTACAAGACAGTTTCATGAGAACTATTTCATAATATCTCATTATGTGCTCATGAAACATGGGTGATTTGTCCCAAAACGTTTTTGAACCAATCATGAATCGATTATTAGTTAATTATTAAACCATAAACCAGGTCCTCGGTCATATGGATATATTTTTTCCTTCGCATGATCTGATGGTTTATTCACATGATTTCTTGACAATCACATAGTTTATGTGACCATATTTGGGTCATGTGAATGTGAATCTAGACTACATGATCATGAGATACCTCATGTACTATGAGATTCATGAGTCCTATAAGTGTCATTTGGTTTGTGAGACCTGTATCAGGTCATAGGATCATGAATCCCTTCATGGTCCATGCAAGTCACATGATGCCGTAGAAGCCATGCAATTGTTTTGGAAGGATTTCTCACTCATATGACATGGATTCATTTTTTTAAATAGGGATTATAGTTTCTATCACAGTTCCCATATGACTTCAATGAAATATTCTACAATAGCGATGGATCTTCTTAATTCTGTTATTGCAAGTGTGGAGGTTGGATATCACTTTAATGTCGAGTAATCACAAAACATTATGATTAATCGAATGTGAGTGAACATTAGTCAATATCCACTCATATAATTCTTGGATCTCAATGGGTTTTTATTAAAACTAATTATCTCATACTTCTACCATAGTCATCAATCATGCCTCTCACTTGGATTTTGGAAACCCATAATACCTTCTGAGATATCATCTCCCAAATGGGTTATTTAATTGCTGAGGAGAAACACACCGATGAGTATATGATAAAATTTATTCCCAAATACATTGATTATAACGATTGTGAACCTGATTTAGACATCCACATATACCTAGATATAATGAGGAAATCATCAACAAGCTAGAGGTTCGAGTGGTTTCTCAATTGGGACCTTTGATCAGGGGGAGCCTCCAAATGAATTTGGAATGGACCTTATGGGTACAATATACCGCCTATGAATTTTATGTGTAGTTGAAATATATTGGGATTTCAGAGGCCATATAGATATGAAAAACCATTCCCTATTATAAAAATTTATTAATGGAGAACTTTGTCAGTCACTAGATTCTATACAAAAACACAATTTACTTGATGCATGGTTATATGGGTATCGCTGTATGAGATGTTTAGTAGATTTTCACCACACCCATATAAGGGGAGATGTATGATGAGCCCCTCCATAATCTATATGCAATAACTTGGAGATGACCCCACCTCATTCTTGTGAGTTCATAATGTTGGATAAAAAGGGCCATTAGAAGGACATGCTTCCTTGGGAAGATATCCCATTCATGAAATGGGTGATAAATTTCATTAATAGAGTCCGTTATGAGCCAGAAACCAAGATGAAAAAGGCTTTCCCCATGAAAAATTCCCATAGTGACAAGGGAGGCTACTGGACCACAATTTAAGAAGGTCTAATCACCAATTAGGGATGGGGGTTATTCCCAATGCTGGGCAGACCGTTTAGTTAGTTGGATTTCATTCTATGTATCTAATAATGTACATTCTCTCAATGAAAGAAAAATGTGGATTCAGAGTCTCCAACATTATGATGGAAAACTATATAGATGGAGGGAAACACATTGGGTTATCCTTATTGTGTTGTCCAAATTATATCACCTTCTACACCACCTATATAGGGGAAGATCCTTACACAGAATCTATGGTCGCATTTTGGTATTATGTGTTTGGATGGAGGTTCATCTTGCTGTCTATGAGTATTTGAGCATCTACAGTATCCCTATCATTTTTTCAAATCTTTTTTTAGTGAGTGATCGGAGTAAGACCCATCACACTCTAGGATAAAGAGATCAAGGCCTTCCTGAGTCATTATGATTTCTTTTCCTTTAAACCATTTGGGATAGTACACATTGGTAGTATTTTTGACAATGGTGGGGGTATTATTGAGGCTCCATCAAATATGATGTCACTTTACATGGGTGTCCATTCTTCCCACATTGATGGGAGACTTCTCTATAAATGGAATGCCCCTTGTTAGTTTAGCCATCAATTTCGGTGTATTAACATGAGATGTCCTCCAACTATTAACGTTTGTTTTTTGAATCATCTAATGGTGGCTCACAATTTTTGGATGATGTTCACCAGGGAGGAGACTCTGGTTCAGGTATACTTCCCTCCCCACAATGATGATATTTGTTTGTCTCAAAATTATATTCATATTTGGACTCACTCATATCCAAATGTGAAATTCTCTATATTAGTATGTGAATAATTAATATTGCCTCTAACTATTGAAGGTAATATGAGTCATGAAAGGAAAATTTCTTCAAGATGACCAATAACCTTAATACATCTCATAAGAAAAAGAAATTTTTATTGAATGATTTTTTGACAATAAAATAATATACTATCATGGATGAAATGAGCATGAAACCTTTTAGTGAATCCACATTTTCAATACTATTTCTCACTAAATTTGAATGATGGATTACCTGAAAGAGAGCTCATTATTATGTTGAGCTCTAAGGATTAATAGGCTGGGAAAATGTAAATTTAAATGGATTTTATCATATTAAAGATCCCAAATGTGTCACTTTTAAAGAGAACACTGTTAAGGTCAGTGCCTTTGTCTAAGTCCTTGATGATATTATGGAAAGCGTAATGTTTTATATCGACTATTCGACTTTGTGCAAAAAATTATGGTTCATGGAACATTGGGGGTTTTCAGGGAAGAACATGGCTATCCCATCATTGAGGTAGTGGTAAGACTGATCATGCCTCATTGTTAAAAAGGATATGGTGTTGTTGAAACCATAATGTCTTCTTTTACATTTCCATTAATATTGTTGGAATTTTATGAATCCCAACCACTCCCACCATCCCTAGTATATTCTCTCATGGGTATGGATGTTGGGACTGAAGGCGATGACAAGGGGAATAGTGAAAAGGGTTCCCCAAGTCAACTATAATTGATGAGAGTGGTTATTACCATCGATGGGTCATCATAATACACACATCCATTAGTTCCATACACAACACCTTTAACATTGATGCAACTTCTCAACTCAAGAGAAACTAAATGATTCCTTGAGTCAGTAGGACACTTGGCATCAAGAATTCCCCTTGTACACAAGTGGCTATTGACTAGCAGTGAGTATTTATATTAGTATAGTAGGGATACTGCACCCTCATCATCAGAGTGACATAGTGGTATCAAAAGTGAATTAATAAGTAGAAGCATAATATAAATCACTAACATAAGATAAAAATCAAGACAGTAGTAGTAAAAGTAAATAAATAAAAATGGAATTTTACATACAAGATGAGCATGTAACAAGTATATGGAAAAAGAAAGGAAATACATAGAAACATGAAACTAGTATAATACATGTATCAAAAGTAAAAAAAGACAAAAAACATACTATCTCTAGATAGCATGATAAACTTAGATTTGTCTTATGATCTCCTACTCTTACGTATAATCAATAAAGCATCATAAAGAGGATGCTTTCCACAGTCCCTACCTGCATTTATGAAGTCTTTATATGTACCCAATGACAACTTGAATTGGGTTTGAGATAATACTAAATAGGCCACCGCCAAAGATTCCTATAAAAAATCTAGTCTATGAATAAAATCTGAAGCACTGTGCAATATATAATGGTAATATAAATTAATAAGTAGGTTTGATACTTTCCAAGCAAAAAGGATCACTATAAACAAGAATCTGTAAACATGTGCTAATTATAAATCATGAAAAAGTACCCACTGTTGTATGTGTGAGTAAAATAGTTTCAGAGCCAATGGGACAAATCCAAGGTATGAAAAACTAAGGCATTCTCATCATGTCATGCCTACATGGGCAGAATCAATGGTACAAATGACTAATGAATTCTCATCAAGTTCATGGAGCGTCTCCATATCATGTCTAGTAATGACTTGTGTGGATACCAAGGAGCATGTCCGCAGAGCATTTCCAAGGTAGTACAAGCAAGCTAGATCCATGGGGTGGAAATGTGATTTGTATCCAAATAGATCAATATCCACAGAGTAGAAATGTCCATGGCATATAATGTGATCCTGGATCTATGGAGTAGTAATTTCAATTGTATCCAAAATAATCATAGTAATGTCATCAGCCATTTTATAATAAAATTATAATCAATGAGTTTATCCAAATCATTCCACATTTTTTATTTTTGATATTTTACCATTTTAATAATAGTTACTCACTTAGAAAGGAGGCATAATTCCTCTCCTAACATGTCATTCAATTTAATTAGATACAAATAACATGGTGAGATAAAACCCACCCAATAGTGTTGTACATCATGAGAGAGATACATAAACACACTTCATGGTTGGTATGGGATGAGGTTTAAATCCTCCAACAATATCATGGGGATAATTGGGAAACCTATAAAAGTTATATTAATTTAATCAAGGCATTAAATTAATTTTTGGAGCAACACACAGAAAGTCCAGCACATGACACAATGAAAACTAGATATAAAACAACTAGACAATGGGTGTAAAGTTATGGGACACCTACCTTATGCCTTTGGTAGAACACTCGTCCAATATCTACACTTTTATTAATCTAAAAAAGATGAAAATTGAAAAGTAGATGAAAACCCTGAAAATAGGACATATGATCCTACACTGAAATAACATTTCCAGTTCAAAGAAAAATTATAAAAGGCACAAGTGGAATAGATAACTCACCAGTGCAAATTCAAAGAGACTTATAGTGAGAGAAAAATAATATGGATAAGAGAGATATGGAAAAGGATAGGGTAGGATTCTATTAGAGAGATCGTCAGTGGAATTCTTACATGTGAGAGAATGAGGGGAGTGGGTGGATTTTCCAAAAATAAGAGGCACTGAATCCTTTTCAATAATCCAACCTAGGGAGATTACACAATGTGTATGATGTACACACACCATGTAATGTCTGAGTTTTCATCCATAAGGATAAACCATTACTTACCATAAAAGGTTCTAGTGAGACCAATACATGTTGTGTATTTGACACACAAGGTGTATTCAAAATACATGACGTGTATTTGGCCTACAAACAACCTTTAACTCCAATATTTATTATTTCCAAAAATAAACAACCTAACCCACATTCCCAAAATTATGGTCTAAACCATAAAGAGAACTTAAAAAAGTTTTTAACAAAAAAAGGACTCGTACCTCATAAAAAACCAAAGATATTACAATCTCCCCATCTTAAGGAAATGTTTCCTTGAGTTTTTATTTTGTCAGTATTGAAGAATTTTAAAATAGTTTTAGCTACTGAGAACATACATCATCCTTTATCATAATGGTCTTTTCCTACATATGGCCATGCTTCCATGACAACCAAACCAAAGAAACTAACCAACCTCATATATATTTCATTCTCTAATAAATTATATATATAGGATTCTCCTTGAAGGATGCATCTCAAAATAACTCAACCTCACCAAAATGAAGAATATGGGATGGGTATGAGTGATAATGGAATAGCTGGGATACATGGAAGAATTTAGGTATGGATTGGTACCTCTGAGGTAATAACAACTGATTGTCTACTATTCTAACTCTCTCCAAAATATTGAAATTCGTAACATATCATGGAGAATTATTAACCCATCTTTGAATATTTCATTTCCGTATCCTCAGAGAGATTCTTAAAAATACTTGACCCCTAACCATGAACTCCAATGTTCATCGATGATGATAGAAATACGACTTTTTCCTATTCTGTGTGGTAGCCATCCACTTTCTGACCAAATGGACCTTCTATAGAGTATCCTGAATGATACATGGTCCAAGAAATACTGTATCTCCTACCTCTAACCCACATAGAGGTGATATAAAAATATTACCACAAAAATAACCATAAGGATACTTCTATATAGTCTTTTGGTAGCTATTTTTATAGGATAATTTAAATTTTGGTATATTCCTCTTTCGAGAACCCCCAAAACAGAGGATGAAAAATCTAGGCTTGTCCTCTAGAACTTGTTTTGTGAACTCTAATTGTCCAGCAGTCTAAGGGTGGTATGTTATGCTCAAAATTACATGTGTACCTAACACCCTATGAATGATTTACCAAAAACTAATATGTAAACCAGGTGTCCCTATCTAATACTATGGTATGAGAAACCCCGTGAAGGTTCACAATATCACATATATAAAGTATCCAAAGAACACGTAATGAGAGGTCTACATAATGGGTAGGAAATGATCATCCTTTGTTGGCCTATCCATCATGACCAATACATCATCACTATCTTAGGTTGACCTCCAAATTTGGTCACAAAATCTATTGAAACATCATCCCATTTTTATTCAGTAATGGTTAACTATTTTAGGATCCTAGATTGTCACTATTTATCCTCCTTCACTTGTTGATATGTGGAGCACCTAGGGAAAAATAACGATAGATTTTGTTTCATACACTACCACAAATTCTAGTGGCATAAATCTCGATACATCATGGGAATTATGAGATTTACACTAAAAGATGAGGGATGATACTCTTGCATCATATCCTCATGTATTTCTAATAAAAACAATATTTGGGTATGTATATATTGAATTTAATCCTTGACAATAGTCCTACAATGAGGTTGGTCCTCACCTTCCACGATCTCTGTTAGGAATAAGCCCTCAGAATCTAACATTTATTTATCCTCACCCAATATATAATGTTGGAATTCACCAGTAAAAATTATAGGAATGAATACCCATGACTATCATTCAACTTTAAGCACATCTCAGAGAACAAGGCCAAAAACTTACATTCACTACTGGGCTCATGTACTAACTTTGTCAGAGTATTTTGGGTTAGAACGTATACTACATCATTGCATTCACTTGGAATATATGATAACTCAAAATAGAATTATTAAAGGTATTCCAACCATATAATTTACTTGATATTCAAGTGAAATAGTTTAAATATATACTCAAGGATCTTTTGGTCCATGTATACAACAAAACACTCTCCCAATAATAATTTCATCCAACAATTTAAGGTATGATCAATAATGGATAACTCAAGATTGTGAATCTAGTAATTCCTCTCATGTGGAATATGATGATGTGACCTATATTCCATGACTTGCTCAAACTTCATTAAAATTACTCCTAGACCAATTCCTACTTCATCACAATATATATTATATATTTTTTCTAGCTATGGTAGAATTAGGATTTCCACTGATGTTAGTCTCCCTTTCAACACTTTAAAGGCTATCTCATAGGTGTATAACTATATAAAAATCACAATTTCTTATTCAAGTACATAATAGGTTAGTATAATCATGAAAAATAATTTATAAAATTAATTTAATATCATTATATCCCCAATAAACTCCATATATCAAATATTCTCTTAGGCTTGTCCCAATAGACTATAACTCTCACCTTCTCTAGGTTAACTGATACTCTTGTCTCTAAGATAATGTGACCAAGGATGTGAATCTTATCAATCAAAAAGTGAAATAATTTTATCTTAATATATAACTAATTCCCTCACAGTGTATCAAATATATCTTAAGATATTTGGCATGTTTGTGTCAAGTGTGAGAACACACCAAGATATCATCCACAAACACCACCACAAATGAATCCAGATAAGGATTGAAAATATATTTCATTAGTTCCAAGAAAAAATATGGTGAATTCATATAAATAAAGTCATAACTATAATCTCCTATAGACTATACCTTCTACAAAAATATACTTGACATGTGTATGTAGTTCGAACACAAACCTAATGATAACCTAATCCTAGATAAATATTTGATAAAACCCAAGATCCTCGGAGCTGGTCATAGATATAATATATATCTTTTGTAAGGGATATTAATTTTTAAATATAAACTAGTTCAATTTATTATATTACACACATGAATGAAGTGATCCATCTAACTTTTTTCTGAAAAGGACCCATGAAATCCCTAGAGAAGTAATAGTTTGTATAAACCCCTGAACTTCCAAATCCTCTAGCTGCACCTTGAGATCATTTAACTCAGTAACAGCCATCCTGTAAGGAGGAATGAATACTAGTGTTTCTTATTCCACTATCTTTTTGGAAAAATATACCTCTATCTCTTAGTATATAGTCCTGAAAATTCTTGTGGGAAAACATACATGGATTGATCAACCACTAAAGGGAAATCTTCTTGATTCATTCCTGAATCATCTAGATAAAAGATAGAAATTTGTTCTATCATCCCTCCCATCACATGATGCCTAGGTCCAACATATACATATATAAAATGATGTCAATCCCTGCAATCTCAAGGAAAAATAGATATAACATGAAGTGAAACCCACCTACCTCAAGGGGGAACTCCCCACACTGATTTATATTCTTCTATCGAACCCCCAATGAAATATTGAGTGTCATAATTCCATAAAAAATATATATTGAGACCAAGGTTTTCTACTATAGATACAAATATGAAATAATGTGAAACACCTATATCAAATATATAAGATAGTAGAGTAGAAGATAATATGATCATAACTCTCAAAATATATGGACCGACATTATGTTCCTCAGGTATAGGTTGTACTGAACATATCTGGCCTAAACTGTGGCCCTTAGAAATAGTATAACTACCCATAGCAAGCCCAATATACTATTTATGTGTAACTAGTGTCCATCTCCCTCATCCATGGCTATGTCCTAAACCTGAATGACTGGTAGAACCCCAGCTCCCATCCTGGCATAGAGCTATGAACCCCAATATCAAACCTAAAGTTGGTGTCGACCCCCTCTCATTGAATACTAGAGGAAAGGTCCTACATAACTACTATACATGTACCATATTATTGTAGGATCAACACTAGACTGAGCCTCTATCACACTGGATCCTCATGTGTCCCCACCTCCCGCACTAATTAAAAAATATAGAACTACCAACAATCATAACCTATAAGGTATTCCCCTCATGATAAGCCTCAAAACATCTATTCATTCTATCTCTCACTGAACCACTGGGCTACCTACCCTACTCTAGGACTCCATATTCCTTCAAGTTAGGTTCAGTAATAACATCCACATTCACTATCTCAGTAATAGTTGTTAACCAAAACGTGATCACCTATGACTGAAAATCAAGCTTGAGATATTCCTTAAAGTTCCTTAGCTGGGATGGATCAGCAACAAGATATTTAGGTGAAAAGTTTTGAACCACTATATAGAGATCCAAACACTTCATAAGGGCAATTAAACCCTAGTATAGATACATAAATTAAATATACCATTCGACTCTCAAAATCTCATGGAAAAAGTTTTCATAAAAGCTGGATTTGAAATCCCTAAAATCCATATCCCAAATCCTATCAACCTAGTTTAAAACATCCCACATCTACTTAGCATGTATTAGAATCATATATGTAGAGAGTTTCACTATCCTCTTAATAGGTTTCCCTAGATGATCAAATATCAACAAAATAGTCTCAGTCGATAGCTCCACCTCCTGTGGACAACCATCCCCCAAAAAGTTTGGTAGATTATATAGTTATAACACACACATCACCTCTTCCATAGATGTGATAGGATTTGGGTCTCCTAAATAGTATTCATAAAGTGCAAGAAACCCTATCGAAACTGGGTTTCAACACACATATCCGGAACAACGGGTGGTGTGGAATGTGGCACAACTAGAGGTTCTACTGGATGTTTAGGGACCACAATCTCTAGAGCATGGTCATCTCCACCCTCTTAGCATACAAGTAGAGGCAATCGTGGTGACATATCTCTTGATATTAGATACACACACCTCACAAAATAGTAGACATCATCCAGATAATGGATATAAATATAGGATAGGTAAAATCCTTTTTATAACCAAGACACACCCCTATGCCTACTCCTAAATCCAAACTAGTAAATAGAACAATCATAAAGATCACTAGAGACACTGCTTACTACCAACTCTAAAGTTAGCTCTGGATTAAGCAATCTTTTTCACAACACATGTTCTAATATATAGACTATTAATTGCAATTTAAAACTCAATTAAATGGAAATCATTCCTTTTCAGAATTTTAGTTTTATTTAAATCCACGTATATATTACAATTCTATTTAAATGGTTGATGAAAATAGATCCCCACTTATAATCTACAATGGACTATACACTTTATATATTACAGTGTGGTGTCTATTTAATTCCATCCATAACATGTTCCATTCCAATCGAACAATGGTCTAGGAATCGACATTCAATATTTTAAAGATTAATGTCTCAATTGTAGCCTATATAGGAAAAATTAGTTTAGTTTTTGATAGAAACAGTATGTACAAATTATTTACCTCAATCTATGATAAGAATGATAGCTGATAAAAAATTATTTAACATAAGGCACACAAAATAAATGTCATGATGCCAAGCAATGTATCATATATGGCATGAAATATTCATGGCATGTGAATCCTATAAGGTGCCTAAAATGATGCATGATTCACATTTAAATTCCATATCAGGACAAGGGTAAAATGAAACCCATCAACCATAAAACTAATAACATCACATATCACATGTATCGCCCAATGGTGGAATCAAATCAACTGTAATAGGAGAAATTTTGAACAACAATGACTCATTCCAAGTAACTTGGTAATTACCCCAAATGGGGTTAGCTACTCCTTGTAAAGGCTTATAACCATGTTATAATTTTTACCTAATATCCTATATATTTTCTCAAAAATAGTAATTCAAGAAAAAAATGTCATATGATACAACTTTGAAACTTCCAAATTTGGGAGCCACTAAACGGTGACCCAAACTGGTGGGACACATGGACTGATGCAAGCCTTACCTTATGCTAGATTATTTAAACTAGCAGCGGGTGTCTATAATGGTATGGTAGAGAGACCATACCCTCATGATCAGAGTAACACAATAGTATCACAAGTGAATTAATAAAAGGAATCATAATATAAATCACTAACAAAAGATAAAAAATCTAGACGACAATAATTAAAGTAAAAAAATCCAAAGGAAATATCATATACAAGATTATTATTTCGTGAGTCTATAGAAAAAGGAAAGAAATATATAGAAATAAGAAAATAGTACAATACATGAATCGAAAGTATAAAAAGTCCAAAAATGTCTATCCCCAGATAGAATTAAGAGCCTATATCAATCATGTTCTCCCTTACTCCTAAGCATAAACAATCAAGCATCATACAGAGGGAAAATTCCTCGATCCCCACCTATTTCCATGATGTCTGTATAGGTACCCAACGATGGTCTAAACATGGTGTGATATAACACTCAGTAGGCCACCACCAATTGTGTCTATAACAAATACAGTCAATGTATATATTCTGAAGTATTTTGTAATATATAACAATAAAATAAATGAATATGTAGGTGTAATACTTTCCATCCAAAATGGATAAATGTACAGAAGAATCATTAAACATGGGTTAAATAAAAATTATGACAAATCATCCACATCGACTTATGTTTAAAATCAAGTGTCGAACCCATTGGGATGGATCCATGGTACAAAAGACCAAGGCATCCTCATTGTTTCATGCCTACATCCGCCATATCCAAGGTATAAATTACCCTTGAATACTCATCGAGCCCACGGATAAACTCAATTGAAATATTAGTAAATAATTTGGTGGAGACCAAGGGTCATGTCCAATGATCATGTCCAAGGTTGTCTAATATATCTATATACAAGGGGTTTCAATGTCCTAGGAATCCAAAGAGATTAGGATCCAAGGAGTAAAAATTTCCCTGGAATCAAAAGTGATCATAAATCTATGGAGCAAAAATATCTATGGAATCCCAAAAAATCATAATCATATCATCAGTTGTTTCATAATTATATTATAATCCATGAGTTCATCCAATTCATTATACATTTTAGATTTAATCCCTTTAATCATTTTAATATAATTTACTCACTTAGAAAGGAGGTGTAATCCCCCTACTACTGGTTTATTCAATTTAACAATGCTCTTACATATAAGGTGTGGTCACACACATCCTTCATTATGGAATATCTTGTGAAAAATAAATAAAAACACTTCAAAAGTTTTGCTGGTTGAGGTTGAAAACATCCAGTAGTATCATGGTGCTAATTGGAAAACCTATGAAGGTTCTATTAATTTAGTCAAGGAATTCAATTAATTTTTTGAGCAACGTTTTGATAGTATTCCATGTGTAACAAGAGCAACTAGCTATAAAACAATTATTTATTATGGGAAAAGGTATATACCCCCTAAATTATAGATGTGGTAGAAGACTCATCTTGTATCAAACCGTGGGTGAAGATGAAAAAATAAGAAACCAGAAAATAAGATGAACACCATGAAAATAGGGAATAAGATCCTGCACCAAAATAACATCATTGATAACAAGTAAAATGATGAAAGTTGCAATAGGTTTATAAAACTCACAAGTGTTCATCCAATAAAATCTATAGTGAGAGAAATAGAGTCTTTATCAAGGATATATGGTAGGTCTTAGGCTAGGATTCCATGAGATATCTCCTCGGTGGACATAGAATATGTGATAAAAAGGAGGGGGGTTGGATTATACCAAAAATAAGAGGCTATATCTCTTAAAATATTATCCGGGGAGATTACATGGTGTGTAATATTTACACCCCATGTAATGTTCTAGTTTTCCCCTTATAGGGATGAAACATTATATGATATGAAATGTTCTATCTAGAACAACACACTTCATGTATTAAATAGACACTATGTATTTCAAATACATTCCACAAATTTGGATGAAAACAAACCTTCATTTCCCTTCTTTCTTCTTTCTTGAAATAACCTGACTGGCCTATAGGCCCGACTTTATGGTCTAAACCAAAAATATACCTTTAAAAAAAGTTTAATCGAAAATAAAATATTCATACATCATTGAAAAAACCTTTATCTTAAAATAGTAACATTTTGAGGAACCTTCCTTAATGGGGAAAGAGAAAAGGAATCATTCTGAACTATCAGATCCCTCTCCCCCAAAATCCTCAAGTAAGAATTTCACTTCACTCCTTACCTATCTTGGAACATTACTGTTACAAATTCATGTTTTTGAGAAATTGTAGGTCTCCATTGGTCCCACCTAGAGAAATATGCATCTATTCATGAGGAAATAGGTGAGATTTTTATTGCTTCTGTAGAACATTCACTACTTGGAATGACCTGTAAAGATGTAGGAGGAGAAGTTCTAGATAAATTTTAACCATTACTTGTTGTTGATAACCCAGTGGTAGTTTTATTTGGCACGGAACATATGAAAACACTCCAAGTGTAATTCCTCGACCACATTTACCCAGAGATGGTACATTATTTTAATACATTAGCATGATTACAGGGAATCAAGTCCCAAATGACCGATCAATTTAGTTGATTGGAAAATATATTACATGCATGAACTTTACATCAAAATTTATAACATAAAATATAGTATAGATAATCCTTTGAGAGTATCATTATTATACTATCTTAAACCAATATATCAATAGTAAAACACATCTTGGTATCCTGGGAAAATAAAACATAATAAAGGGGTGAGATTAGATGCTCAGTATGGATAGACAATATAGAATATGTTATCACAAATAAGTGTTAACTTTTATGGAAAGTTACAAAATTTAAACCCAAGCCTTTTAAAACATTATCTTCAGTATAATATGGAAATAATTAATGAAATAATTCCATTTAAAAAGTCACATAAATATTCTTATAGTTGAATAATCACATGTAAAATCAATAATTAATCTCATAATGATGGAATGAATAATGACAGACATCATAACAACTACGTCAACGACTAATGCCCAGGACATACACAAATATTTGTCACGACCATGTTCCAAGACAATAGTTTGCCTCATGATACATACCAATGTATCGAGAGACTATAGAGGGCTCCACCCATCACTTAATAAGTCTAATACATTCCTCATACAAATATAGTTAAACATAACATAAACATTCATATTAAAAATAGTATACAAAATGTTGATTCTTTAAAAATAATACAAGAATGGTATATAAATAGCCACATCCACAATTAAACTAATCATAAACCATTAAATAAAATATGGTAAATGATATCATAATAGATCAACCTCTTTTAAGCACAATATCCAACAAAGGATGTTGACATAGATGAAAACAATATATTAAAATCATTAAAAATATATTGATACAAATACCCATTTTTATTTGAAATATTTTATTCAAAAGCCACAAACATAAAATAGAAAAAATTAAAAAAGATATTTTTGAATTAAAGTGTCCCATACCACTTTGAAACTTTTTAAAGGAATTTATATTTTAAAAACATTCATGTATGATAAAAAAATTATTAAAACCATTTTGAAAACATGGAAATTAATGATAAATGTTTAGAAGAATAACTCATTAAAACAATTAAAATAGTGTTTTAGTTAAATAGTTCCTTAAATAACTCCTTAAAAAGATTCATGTTGATAACACGTACTTGAATGATAAGTATGTCCTTATAAATACTTACTCATAAACAATATCGGATAATAATGATATTTCGAAATTAACCATTACCTTGTACATTCCTTTACTCTAGGGTGTGTTAAACACATTTCTAGTGAATAAAGTATGTTATTAAATTATAAAATAACCATATCAATATTAATGATATCATATATGATCTTATTATATCATTTCATTAATAATATTTCAGTATAACCATTGTTTTGGGTGTTAAATACATTGTTTTCATATGCATGTTTCATCATGTATGTCATGTTTCTTATAAATAAGATATATTTTATTCATATAAAAAATTATATTAAGTTTATAAATATTATATTTACTTATCAAATGAATTTTATAATCATTATTTAATGGTTAATGTGGAGAATTAATCTTATTGTGTTGTGGAGACGGTAGGTCGTACGTACACACGAGCGATGATATCATTACTTAAGTGGTTAAATGTTATGGAACATGATGTTATATTAATTATAAATAAAAAATATAATTTTATATTAAATTTTTAACACCATTGTATTCATCATTATATCCATCCAAATAAATTATAGTGGAATAACTATGCACACCATGGTGTGTAGACGGTAAGCCGTACGTACACACACATGATGATATTATTATTTGTAGTAATGATAAAAAGAGTTACATAATTTTACCATAATTATAATAAAATATAATTATATTTATGATATTGATGTTATTATTTTGGTATGGAAAAAACATAGAAAGAGAAATTAGAAGAAGGAAATAACTTAGAAAGAGGTGATAAAACAATTAAATCTTCTTTTAGTGTCTCCTTTTGATATTCAAAAAAGAACTCCATAAGTTTGTTTTATGCCCAAATTGTGGCCTCTAGAATGTATTAATGTAATTTGAGAGGAGACATGGGTAGGGGTTGTCTGAGACAAAGGGATATGGAGGTGTGAATAATAGAGAAAGAGAAGTCCCCTTTTATAGGAGAGGTAAAGGGCACTTTAGAATGTCTTGAAATAATATTTTATTATAAATTAATTATCAATTTTTAATATATAAAAAGAGATATATTTATAGTATACGATGAGTAAGGGTAAAAATTTACTTAGATAATATATTTTATACATCTTTAGGTCATAAATTTAACATTATCTTTTAGCTTTAATGCTTAGTCAAATAAGATAACTATTACCATGTATTCATATATTTTTATACTATATGGTTAATATAGTTACTATAAAATTACAAGAGATCCTCAAGTGTATCATTAAAAAAATTAACACTATATATTTCATTTGGACTAATTTTAGATTTTTATGAATTTTATGTCATATAATAAATTAGTGTTTGTTTTAAACAATCATTTTTGTCAATTTTGGCACTATTTAGTAATTGATTTTGGTTAAAGTCATAAAATCTAGATTCATTCAAAAAAAGGATTAAATAATCCATAACATGTAATGGAAATCTATAAAGTTTGTGTATGGTATAAAATATATCAAATAATATTTATTTTAATATTTATAATATCATTTATTTGATTCTTTTATTAATAAGGTAATCATCGCATCATCATGGTGTCATAAATAAATTTATTTATTAAAGCTATAAAAAATATACAAAAATACCATGAAATAGGAAATATATTTTTTATTCCTAATGACTATTTATAGTCAAATATATCAGTTATATAATCCTATATTAAATTCCTTTTATTAAAAAGAAACATGTTTATGTAATATTTCCCTTTACATTAATTTAATTATTATAGCATGTCATTATAACACCCAAGTGGCTCCAAAATGTCTAAAACTAGGCCTAAGGATTTTTAAGTCTCCCATGACTCATAAAATAATTTTATGATGCGTTTTAGGGTATTATTATATTATAATAGTATTATTTGTAACCATATTTACCTAATTTACCCTTTAACTGTGGTAAATAAAAATAATTATTGAAGTTACTAATCATAACGACCAAAAATAAAAGGTACATATTTACAAAATTTAGAACATATGATTTCAAATATTAAATCAATTTTTTCAAATTCAAAACACATAAGTTTTAGTAATTAATTTAAAATTAATTCCCATTGTCAAAACCAAAAAGTGAGTTTTTAGAAAGTAAAAACTATCAAAAGATTCACATGTGTTTATGTACTATTTTAATGTGAAATTATTTTAAATGATCAAAATTTGATTAAATAATTAAAAATCAATACAATTAAAATTTAAAACAAATTAAAAGATAATCTAACTATATAAGTAATTTAGATGAAAAAGCATATTTGAATTAAAATACAGTATTTTAACTATTGATAAAATTATAAAAGTTATCATAAAAACACCAAAACTTTATCCAAAAATAAATTTTTATGTCACACATATAAAGAAGAAGTTTATTTTGTAAAATTTAATATATAAATGTGTAAAATATTTTATTTAAAAATGTTTTTCTCCATTAAAAGTCAGTAAAACAACATTTTTTTAAAAATACTTCTTTTATCAAAAAAAAGAATTTGTTATTATATTAAGTCTAAAAAACACATAATATTAGTCTTAAAATTATATAGAATATATATAATTAAAAATTTGGTTAATAATATTCATAACCTTTAATTTAATGGATAGGTTATATATCATATTAAATTATAATATTTTATTAATATACTATTGGTCGGTATAATTAGGGCTTGCGTGTAATGCAAGCCAACTCATTTTTGTGTTTAGTGTAATTTTAACATGGGACTGTGTAAAAATAAAGAAATAAATAAAATTAAGTTTATTCATATATGAAAATATTTTAATGTGTTACTGTGTTACATTCTCCCATCTTTCTATAAATTGCATCTTCACAATTTAAACATGGGATTGAAAACGTGGGGTTTAAAATTTCAAAATATCTTTTTGAGATCCCACCTCAAAAAATTGATTAATGATACAACCATTTCAAAATAATGAAATGGAAGTACATAGGTTACTTGAAATAACACATACAAGGGTTCCATGTAAAAAAACATGTACATGATAGAAAAATCTAACCATCAAGTTCTGATGGAGAGTGATAAAGAACACGATGACGATAAAGTTAACAATCACAAAGATATAAATCTACAATGATCTAAGAGACCATTTGATTCATTAAAAATAAGATTAAGATATAATTTTTTAGGTATCAATATCCTTTACCTAGTGTGGAATAATTAATTTACTTCAGAGAGTAAGAACCAAAAGAAGAATACTTAATTGACAAGTAGAGTTTCATCGTTTATCTAATTTATACAACAAACTCATCTTTATATACAAAGGATAATAAAATTAAAAAATATATTATTTATCTTAATCATATATGGTTACAAAATTGAAATTATACTTCACCTGTCATACCATTAAAAAAAACTACGTAATTCAAACCATGATCATGTAGGACAGTGGTTGGTGATGCACCCTTATCTCCCTTCGGTTGAGGGTTCAAGTATTGTGGCCTTGTGGAATGCGATGGGTTATTTCCCAACCTACGGGTTGTCCTTTTCATAAAACTATATTATTATAAAATTCCAAAAATAATCATAATAAATTTTTTGACCTTAAACCACACTATCCAATGTTAAAATTATCAATTCCGACCACTAGAGTTACCCAAAATACTTCTATCCAAACTCTATCTAAAATGTCTCTAAATTTCCAAAATCAATTGTAACATCAAATTACCCAAAAAATAATGTTTCAATTATTTTCATATATTGAATATATTATTACCTTGAAAATATTAAAACCTTAATGAAATAAAAAATTACTGCATTAAAATTTTATATATATCACATTCTTCTTATAACCATAATACAATTATTATATAAAAAAACACAAATACATTAATTATTCCACTTTGACCGTAGCAAGAACATAAGCTTGACAATGATCCATTTTCTACTTCTGAGTTATATTACATTATTATTTGGACATTAATTTTCATAATGTCCCATATCCCTACAATTATAACATTGCACAACTTCATTCTTTACCTTACAATCACGAACCTGGTGACCTTTTTATCCACATTTGTAACAATCTCCCATTACTTTTAGGCAAGTACCAGGGTGTTTATTACCAATATTATCAAATATGAAAAAATCCTTCATTCCTATTTTCCCTTTATCTATCTCATTATATACAATTCTCTTCTTCTCTTCTTTACTTTAATGCCATAATACATAGAGAATTTTTCTTTCCTTCTTGATTGCACATAAGACTATATCTTCATACAATGAGAATGATTGTGAGACCAATTCCCATCAGGGGAATGGTTTTGTCCCATCAAATAATCAATAAATAAGACTTCTTGGGTTATGTATGTATTCTTCAGCATTCTTTTCTAACCATGTGATGTTAGCATAATTCTTTGAAACATTATCATCCTATGTTTGCCTCAGAATTTGAAATTGTCTTTCCATATCATCTCGTTGTTCATGAGGAATTTATTTTTCTAGGAAAGGTTATTTAAACTCCCTAAATTCCATATTTTCTACTTCATCATACTCCTTTGTGTATTGAATTAATTATCACTATTGATCTATATCTCTTGAGAGATGATAAACATCCATGACATCCTTATCCTTTTTATTACTTCCCAAAGCAAGAAATGTTTTCTCTAAGGAACTTATCCATTTCTCAGATACAAATGTATTTTTAGTCCTATTGAATATTTGAGGTTTTTCCCATGAATCGGTCTAAAATTGATCCTCTATGTTATGGATCAGGTTGGTCCATATGTGTAAGGTTATTATTCATAACCAGAGTCAGCAGTCCTAGTATGGTTATAAGATGTTCAGCACTGGTTGTGTCACCAGCTCACTATCCTTATATTTCATAAGAGGTAAATCCCTAAATTTATTTTTTGCCTTGATAAACTTTCCATTCTGCCTTCTAGGGACCATTTCAAAACAGTGGTATACACTAGATTAAGTTACAAATCGTAACGCATAATTCCAAACTAGTAAAATACATAACATAAATTGAAAAATTAATGCATATATCATCCTAAATCATAAATATGGTTCCTTGAGGAAATATTTAGTCATAAATCCTTCATAATGGTTTGTAATTAAAAATATGAATTATTCTAAGCATCTCCTTTGGGAGTATCAAACTAGGTGCGTAGTAAGTCCTGTTGTCGTGTACCATGTTAATGTAAGTCAATCCTGGACCACCTTGTCAGAGTTTTCACCCCTACGTACATCTGTTCTAGAACCACTTCCACTTGTAGTATCCACACATGGATGTATTTCTTGTAATATCTATGTAATATCTAATTTACTAAAATTATAGGGGGTCTTATATACTTGTCATGTAAGACTATCTAAGGGTTATGATCCATAATATATGTTTTTTAAATCTATCTTCAAGGTTTTTGTAAAACTTTCTATGATAGAAACTGTAATTCCCTATACCTAGTTACCTATATCCGGTGCATTATTTTTATACAATGACATGATTGAAAAAAATAATGTTTCAAAGGACCGATCGGTTTACCTGTCTTGTAAAATAGATCACATACATGAAATATACATTTCAATCTATAAAATAAAATATTTCATAGATAACCTTTTTATAATGTCATTATTCCCCTAGATTAACCCTCTATATCAATCATAAAACACTTATTGGAATCCTGAAAAAAAAATAAGAATGGGGTGAGCTCAGATGCTTAGTAAAGATAAACAATATAGTAGAGGCTATCAAAAATAAGCATAAAATTTTTAGGAAAGGTGAAAAACTAAAACTAAATCCATTTAAAACATTATATTCATCATAATATGGTAATAATAAATCAAATAATTCCATTTAAGAATTCACATAGATGTTCTACTAGTTGAATAATTACATGTAAAATCAACAACTAATTTTACAATGAAGCAATGCATAATGTAAGACATCATAACCACTAATTCAGGGCCTCATGCCAAGAACATACACAAATATTATATCAAGACCTTGTGCACAGACACTAGTTAGTCTAATGAGACCTACTGATGCATCGAGGGGATATAGGGGGCCCTGCCTTTCACTTACAAAGTCTTATGCATTCCTCATATAAAAATTGTAAAATTTAACATAAAAATTCATAGTAAAACTAGCATTAAAATTTGAATGTTTTAACAATAAACCAAGAATGGTATCTAAATAGGACATCCATAATCAAAAAAATCATAACAAAATCAATAAAATATGGTAAATGATATCATAAGAGATCAACATAAATTAAGTATAAGAGTTAACAAAGGATGTTGACATAGATGAAAATTATCTAATAAAATCATTTTAAATATATTGAGATAGATACCCCTTTTTCATAGATATCATTTATTAAGAATCCAAGAACTTATAAAAGAATAAATTTAAAAAATTATTTTTTAATAAATGTTTCCCATACCACTTTGAAACATTAGAAATTAATTAACATTTAAAAACATTCATGTTCATATAAATAAATCCTTAATACCATTTTGAAAACATGGTAATTAATTAAAATGGATTAGAAGAACAGATATTTAAAACATTTAAAATAATTTTTTAGGTAAATATTCCCTTACATAAAACCTTAAAAATATTCATTTTGAAAAAATGGACATAGATGATGAATATATTACTGTAAATACTTAGGCATAAACAATCTCAGATAATAATAAGATTGTGAAATTAATTCTTACCTTGAACATTCCATTAGTAGAAGGTGAATTTAACACCGTTATAGTGATTAAATTGTGTTATTAAATTATAAAATAACCATATACATATTTATGATAACATATATTATCCTCTTATATCATTTTGTGAATAATATTTATGTATTACCATTGTTTCGGGTGTTAACTACTTCATTTTTCTATGCATGTTTCATCATCTACGTCATGTTTCTTATGAAAAATATATATTTTATTCATATCCATAATTATATTCTGTTAATAAATATTATATTTACTCATTAAATTAATTTTATAATTATTATTTAACGGTTCATTTGGAGAATGAATTTCATCACGTTGTGGAGATGGTAGGACGTATATATGCATAAGGGATGATACCATTACATTAATGTTTAAATGGTATGGAATTGGATGTTATATAAATTATATAGAAACATAATCATGTTATATTTATTATTTATATCCATTATATTCATTATTATATCCATCAAAATAAATAAGAATGGAATATCAAAGTGCACCATGTCGTGGAGACGGTAAGCTGTACGTACTCACACATGGTGCTATTGTTATTCATAGGATGGATAAAAGGAGGTATAAGTTTTTACAATAATAATAATAATAATATATCAGTATATGGATGATACTGGAGTTTTTATTTTGATATGGAAACAACATAGAAATAGGAAGTAGAATAAGAAAAGAACATTGAAAGAGGTGATAAAATGGTTACCTCTTCTTCAAGTGTCTACTTTTGATTTGCACAGAAGAACTCCTTAAGTTGGATTTCTTCCCATAGTGTGGATTCTAGGATGAAGTAAGGGAATTTGGAAGGCAATTTGGTCTGATTTATCCAAGCCAAAGGGCTTTGGTGGTGTGAATAAAATAGAATGAGAAGTTCCCTTTTATAGGAGAGGTGAGGGGATCTTTCGGAAAGTCCTAAAATATTATTTTATTATAATTTTATTTTCAAATTATAATAGTTAAAAAGTTATATAGTTCTAGGATAATATGATTATGGGTCTAAATCCACTAAAAAATAGGTTTTATACATGTTTTGGTCATAAAATCAACCCTATCTTTTAGATTTTACCCTTAGCAAAATAAGTTAACTCTTACCATGTCTTTATGTATTTTTATAATACATGGCTAATATAGTTACTATAAAATGTCAAGAGAACCATAAGTGGATAATTAATTACATTTTTAATATTATATAAGTCATTTGGACGAATACTATATTTTTATAACTATTATATCATTTAGTAAAATAGTGTTTTCATAAAATTTATTTATGTCAATATTAACCCTATTTAGTAACTGATTTTTTTAAAGTCATAAAAACATGATTAATTAAAAAATTAAGTATTAAATCATCAATATCATGTGATATTAATCCATAAAATTAGTGTATGACATGAAATATTTCAAATAATATTTATTTTAATATTTATAATTTCATTTATTTGATTCTATTATTAATAAGGAAATTACTACATCATCATTTTGTCATAAATATATATATTTATTTAATGTCTAAAAATTATAAATAAAATATGGTGATGTAATTTTTTAGATTTATAATTAATATTTATATTAAAATAGATCAGTCATATAACCCTATATTAAAATTGTTCTATTAAAAATATACATGTTTATGTTATATTTCTCATTACTTAAAATTAATTACTATAATATGTTATTATCACACCTAAGTGGCTCCCAAATTCCAAAAATATGTTCTAGGGCTTTTCCAGTCCTCCATGGCACGTAAAATAAGATTATAATACATGTTAAGGTATATTTATATTTCGGTAATATTATTTTTACCCTTATTTACCTAATTTACCGTTTAGTCGTGGTAAATAAAAATAATTACTGAAGTTACGATTCATAATGTCCAAAAATAAAAGGTACCTATTTAAAAATTTTAGACCATATGATTTCAAATTTGGTATCAAATTTTCAAAATTAAAAATGAAAATGTTGGATTAATTAATTTAAAATTAATTCTGGTTGTCAAAACCAGAAAGCATGTTTTTAATAAGTAAAAACTATTAAAAGATTAACATGTGTTTATGTCGAACAGAAAAGTGAAATAATTTCCCATGATCAAAATTAGATTAAATTATAAAAAAATAATACAATTAAAATTTAAGACCAATTTAGATATAATCTAACTATATAAATAATTTAGATGAAGAAGCTGTTTTGAATAAAAATGCAGTATTTTTTCACTATTCATTAAAATATGGGAGTTATCATAAATACTCTGATGATTTTTCCAAACTAAATTTTTATGTACCTATTCTAAAGAATATGTTTACATTATGAAATAAAATATATAAAAGTGTTAACTAGTAGATTTAATAAAGGTACTTCATTAAAAGGAAGTAAAATTCCATTTTTATTGAAAAATACTTCTTTTATCTAAAAATGTGAATTTGTTATTATATTATGTCTAAAAAACACATAATATGAATGTTAAAAATATATGTAATATATGAAATTAATAATGTGGTTAATACTATTCATAAACTATAATTTAACGACTATGTTATATATCATATTAAATAATAATATTTAATTAATATACTCTTGTTTGGTAAAACTATTCCTTGTGTGTAACCCAAGGCAACTCATCATTGAGTGTAGAATTATATTAACATGTTATGGTGTAAAGATAAATCAATAGATAAAATTAATTTTATTCAAAAATTAAAATACTGTAAATTCATGGGGTGTTACACCTATGGTAAACTAATACAGGTCGATACTCTGCTACTAATTTAGCTTTTATAGAGGGCAATTTTGGATAAGGTGACTACTTATTCAAATGTTGGACACATGTTTAACATTTTTTCATGAAGCCTAATATTTATTTCACTATTATAACAATTAAATATAGAGTGAATATCATGACTTTAGTGAAAGCACTTGTGGTTTTATCAAGCCACTCATCAAAAGAGGGTGTTGCCTACTCACCTGATGATGTGGTTGAGGAATTTTTTTTTCCAATGATACAAATGAAAAAGGTATGTTTCTAGCATTAATCATATCTCTAAATATATCATACCATTCATCTTGTAATTGATAAACCTTTGTGCCTCTTGTTGTAGTTCCTTTACCTCAGAGATCGGATGTTCTGGTCCCTTTTTCCTTAGGAATTCCTCTGACCGAGTCTACCAATATAGAGGTTAGATCATTTCCCACTTCTTTGAAGACAATTTGTACGAATCCCTCACTTAAAGACATAGTCCCATAATATACTAATATTCCTAGTATGGTCTTGGGTCAATGTTGGGAGTCTATATAAAATTTTCAGTTGATGCAACCACAATTGTAGAAGAAGATTAGGACCTCAATTTTAGATCCCCCTTTCGAAGGGTTGATGGACCTACTGGGTAATCATAGATTCATGTTCACCATCCCCAGTTTAGTGGGTTTTGATTATACCAGCCATCACAACTGGGTGAAGGAGGGTATCGCTTCGAGGAAGCAAAAAAGTTCCCTTTAATTATGTGTAGTAGCCGCTAGGGCTTCCTCTTTAGTAAAAAAAGTTGGGATGCAGCCTTGAATGAAGATTCCTATAATTTAGTGGAGGTAGAGGCTCACCTAGTTGTGGTCAACACTAGTAAGGTTGAAATGAGCTATTTTTAGTATGAGACTATCCATTTTCAGGAAGATTTATCTCGATTTCAACATGTAGTTTAGTATTAGAGAAAACTATATTGGAGAAACAAGGGATCCCTAATCTGGAAGAGAAAGATAAGCTTGATGTTGTTTCAAGGTTAGAGGTGTTAAAGTTAGTAGTGGAGGTGGAAAATGAATCTATTGATCAATTAAACCAACCCATTGAATCTCTAGTGAAAAATTCTACATAGATCAAGGAACCCTATAAATTCATACTATGATGATCTCCTAATTTCATGACTTTTCCTTTACTCTTGTGTTTAGAGAAGATACTCCGATATATTGAGATTCCTACTTCATCATGCTATCAACGAAAAAAATCATCCAAATTTTATATTTCAATGTCTAGAATTATTTAATTCACTATGTTCATAACATTTTTTTCTTGATGTTTTATGGAACATCAATGATACACTTACATTGAATAATATCATGTAAACCCAAACAGTTGTATTTGAATGCTTAAATCACAAAAAAAAATTCAACAAAATATCTCTCAAATTTCCACCAACATGATATGACTTATTGATGTACCTAATACAATTCTCTCATTATTACCTGATTTAAAAGGATATCTTAGGAAAAGTATATTTCATGGTGGGAGAGTGCTTTATCTTCTTCTAATGTCGGGAGACTTAGTGAGTGTCCCTTGATTTTGACTAGGAAAAAATTTTGATCCCTTTAAGCTTTATATCTTATTATTATTGTCATAATTTTTCTTAAGATTCATATGCGGGAAGTCTTAGCATGAATGGATTCTAATATTTCTTAGGATCTCATTTTATGGATTTTTGGCCTAACATGATTTTCCCTTTTAAATTTACGAGTGATCTATATTTCTTGAATCACACAAAGTGTCTCTCTACTGGAAAAAACTCAAATATTTTGTGGGATTCCTTTATTATATTTTCATCTGTTCAAAAATTGTGTATTTTTTAGTTGTCTATTTTAAGGTATCGAAAACTAGAATATTATTATACTATAGTTTAGGGTCTTCTAGCCCAATATTTCTATTTCTTGTATTTTATATTATTCTAACTAGAATTATCTACTGTTTGTTAATATACCATTTATGACATAATGTTCTCAATGAATTTTAATGTAATGAAGTAAGGAAATATTCCTTGCAGTTAATGTCATGTGGTAAGGACATCATCCATGTAGTTTAACATAATGTGGTGAAGATATATTCCATGTAGTTTAATGTCATGTGATATGGACATCTGTCTTGTAGTTTAACATCTTGCAGTATGGATGTAAATTTTCTATTCATTTTAAATTCTTGCTTCTAGGATATAAAATACTGTTTAGTTTATATTATTTCTGCTATGACATAAGATACTATAAATTTTAATGTACTATTTCTAGTAATTGATTGATTAATATATAATATGGGTGTAGAAATTCCTGGGAGGATGTCAAACACCCTATAGCGATGAGTCCCACCATAGTGTTTCCAAGGATTATGAGGAGTAGAGTTAATTTCTTACATTGAGGATATACCTCAGGTTGGTAGGTCAAATCCCCTATTCATCACTATAATGATCAAAAAATGTGTCTCACTCTTTTACTAGGGTCATGAATGATTTTCGAGATGGTATTGGTGGATAGATAAATACCAGGGAAGTCAATTCCACCACGATAGTTGGAATATATGTTGACTTAGTGATAATTGTTTTTTGAATATATTCATATGGGATGGGTTTGAGATACTAGGGATATCCCAAAACACCACAAGGTATCGAGTTCTACTACAAGGTTACTAAGGACTCATGAGGATCAGAGTTCCATTACTGTAAAGAGGGGATGTATCTAATGGGATGATATGATCCCTTATGCTTGAGACAATAAGTATTACATGGATTTTCAAGTAAAGTGGATCCAAAATCTTTTCTACTTTACATAATATATTTTCAAGAATCAAACATCTAAAACATGAAGTCTGTTATGGGGAAAAGGACTATCAAGGAAGGGTTTTCGAACCCTGGGTTAATTTATCTTTTAGATCGGAAGCTCATGCACTATGCTCTCTAGTTTGGAGTCATAGGGTGCAATTCATAAAAAGTTTCAAGAATTGAGTGTCACATTATTTCTTTGATATATAGTTCAAAATAAGGTAACATAACGTTGAGGGTGTCACATTTTATTGAATTGTTTTTTTATGGGGATTGTAAATCATGGTCCAAAGTGCATGGGTCATGAGGATTATATGGGACAAACATGAACAAGATGACCCAAACCACCCTAAGGTATTGTGTTCCACCATGGTGACATCATGGAACAAAAGGAATAGAAGGCCCTTTTTTCACGATAATGACACATTTGATTAATATACAAATGATTATATATAGGAAGAAGAGTTAGAAATGCATAATCAAACGATGGGTCACTTGAAGATGAGTATCCTTTTCCAAGGTTCGTGGAAGTTTTTTGGTGACACAGGGAACTCAAATCATAAAATGTGATTTAAGTAAAACATTATATTCAATAAGGGTTTATGAACCCTAAAATTTTTGTTTCAACCTTGTGAACACATTATCACATTGAGGATATGTGATATACCATTACTATAATTTTTTCTTGGACTATAGGATCTAGTGAGCATGGAATATCTTTTAGTAGGTCAAAAAAGTGGTATCTATGAGCATTATGCATCATTTATTTATTTAGACTCTATTTTTTCCCTAAAATATTTATATGATGAGTTTTTAGTGTAGAGAATTTACTTTTACTTAGGTCTCCATTTTCGAGTTTTCAACATGACATGTTTTTGTCTCTTTCACTAGTAGTTTATGGTCTTGCAATTTGGACCATCAATGACTTAAGTTTATGTTCATACGATTTTGACCAAAGTGTATGTAGTTTAAGGCCATTATGCACATGGACTTGGTATAAGGGGATTGTTTCACAACATCCTAATTATGATATCCAGTGTAATGATTACTCCAACATTCTTCTGAGTGGGTGATGGAAACATTGTAAATCATGTCTTGAGGATTTCTGGACATGAGTAATGATGTGGGGAATTCGTATCATGGATGGACCAGAACACCCTTAGGTACTAAGCTATTCCACGATGATGTCAAGGTCACAAGGATAAAAAATACCATTGAAATACACGGCTGATTTTTTCCTATCGACCGGTCAAGGTTCCAGTGCTCTGCTAATGTGTGTAGTAGCACTTGGGTCGAATCCTCAACGATGATACTTTATAATAGTTGTTTGTTTTTAGACGATTTTATACTAATGGTGGGGGGGGGGGGTTGTTTTCAAATATAAAATGAAGTGATTAATGATTGGTGTTTGATTTAACAAATTGATAAATATTGGTATGAGTTCATTATTGGGTATTTAAGCTTATGATATCATTTATCTTTGTTTTATATTGCATTAAATTAATACCCACTTCACAAGATGATTTTGATCGGAATTCCCAATTGTTAAATGTTTAATCCAAGTAGTAAATTAACTCAGGATTATAATAATTACCATTACTTGTTTACGGTTGTGAATTAGTGGTTCCAATAATCCATGGAATCCACATGTTAAACAAAGCATGTCATTAATCCATGACATATAAAGTTCAACATACAGAAAATTAACTCATCGAATACTCATCGAGAAAAGGATCTCAATAACCTAATACCCCCAAATTATAACTCACCCCAATGGTAGAAATACTCAGACATTATGATGGTTATTAATCGGGTAATATATGTTTATTGTGATGAATTATAAATACAAGAAAAAGAAATGGACAAGATAAGAGTTGTGCGCCGAACACACACACAAACGATGAAGAAATTGTTAAATATAGAATTTAGATTGAATGAGGAAGAAAAAGAAGAGAATTTATTTTAACTTGATTTAGGATATATTTGGAACATTAATTTTAAACTATATAAGGTGGGTGAGAGTAAGAGATATTGATGTAGAAGCTTGCATTAAAACAGAATTACAAAAACAACATTTACGAGATTACAAATGAAGAAAAGCACAAAAGTGAAAGGAAACAAATAGAAGGGGAAGGGTATCTAAAGTGAAAACATGTGTATGGAAGGTCCTCCAAAGCCTTTGGAAATGATTTTTCCATGCAAATTTATTCACCTCTCTTCTGAAATTCCAACCCTTTTGAAAGGAGAGGAGGGGATGTATTAAGAGCCCAATGTGGTGGACTGTTTACACTCGAGATTTACCCCTCCACTTGGCTTTCCAATTTGAACATTAATATATCCTAATAATGAAATATCTCATTCTTCAATGTTTTATATATAAATTTCCTCTATCTACTATGAAAATTTAGTGTCCATTGGTCTTATAGAGCAATGGTTATGGTGGTTTTACTAAACAATTCTGATCTGTCCATTTCAATCCATACTTTTTCAAAGACCATAATGTGAATGGGATTTGGAATGGTAATATGCCCTCAAATAAAAATATTTCTTCAATGGAGTTGTCCGGCCATGAACCATATTTCACACTGAAAAATCTTAGCTTTAATGGATGTCCAAATCAGGAGAAATGTCAATATTTGTGTGCTACTTTTATTTCTCGGCCAGAATGGTGGGCTGGATTTCAATGCATCATTTGGGCCCATTTGTTTTATTATTATGCTTTGAATTTTTTTTCCTGGACTCCTTATATTTTTCTCCAAACTATGATGGAGAAAAACACAATTTGGACTTCTGTATTTATCCCATTAAATCAATCTTCATGAACAATCCTGTTTCTTCACAGATTCTTTGGTCTTGTTTGTGAGGAACTTATGACCTTCAAATAGTAGAATTGGATCATGTTACCTTCTAATTAAATGTTTTATATTTAAATAAGAATCATAAAAAACATAAACAAAACAATTTGGATCATTATAGTTATATTTATTATTAAAACAGTAAACTGACTTAATTGGACTATATCTAAAAATGCTCAAAAATTATACATAGTATTAAAATGTAAATATTTCTCATAAATTATGAAAATTTCATACAAAAATCAGTAATGTGGGTATTTAATAAGTAATGAAAATATTAATAACATCATCATTCTTATAGGGAAAAAATTTCATTGGTTTTTAAGTCAAATCCCTTTATGCATCAACCACATGGTCAAATAAAGATATTTATTTTCCTTTATAAAGGGCATGAAAGGATTTCAGTAACCCAAGGAACTCATGACGTGAAGTTTGATTTATAGTTTTAGGGGCTTAAAAGATGATGGAATCACCCCCACTCTAATTGAACAGGGTTAGGCTCTTGTGTCCTTTTATTATGAGTGATGATGGATGATGGCCTATACATTTTAAGATAATGTAGTGGGGATGTATCAATCATGATGTCTGCCATCATGAAACAAGGATGTATTCCTTATAGTTTAACTTTAGGAGGTGGGAAATTTTTCCTTTCCTTGATGCTTAACATCATGTGGTAGAGGCTTGGGAAATGACATGAAAATTGTGAAATATATCCTTGGTGATAATTTTTACTGGTTGGGAGAATTTAGAAGTGGGGACAATTTTATATCCTTGAATTGGATTATTTGTATGTATTCAAATACCAGATACCTTATTGAGCCTATATATCACACATGAAAGTAAGCCACACATAAATATAACTCATTCATACACAAGATAAGTTTTAATAACTCAAACATCATCTGAAAGAGGTTTATGATTATCTTATGGTCTATTAGATGTGATAAATTTTTTAATGCAGTTTAACACCATGTGACAAGGAAATATTTTATATGTTGTGGATGAACCCAGTATTGGATGTTTGGGCATCGCTGCATATATTTCAATGATAGGAATCAATCCATAAGCAATTCTCGCATAAATACCCCTGCACATGTATGACCCTTATATACGGAGGGGTATTTTTATATATTTTTGATGGACCTAGGATTAGAGATCTATGTGTCACTACATATCCTATGGTAATAGGAACCAATATACATGTAGTTCTTAAACTGGAATCTCTCTACAGAGGTCTGGCACATACAGAGAGTGGGGGATTGTTTTCATTGATTATTGTAGATGGACCCAGGATTAGATTTTTGGGTTCCCCTATGTATAATTTAATGAAATGAATCGAGAAACAAATAGATATTAAATGAAAAACTCTCAATGCTGGCCTAACCCATTTGTAGAGTGGGGCATTGTTCCTGTTGATTATTGTAGCAGGACCCATTATTGGGGAACCGGTTGTCACTACATATCCTATGATGAAAAAAATAAGGCCACACATAGTTCATGGATGGGGAACTATCCATAATGGACTAAACCATATGTTGAGGGGGGGATTATTCCCATTGATATTCAGATCGACCTATGATCAAAGATCTGGGCATCACTACATATCATGTGATAACAAGAATCAAGACACATGAAGTTCTTAAACAAGGAACTCTCCATGCAGGTCTGACCCATATTCATAGGGGGACATTTTCCCCATTAATTGTTATTGTTAGACCCATGATTGGCGATATGGGTGTCATAATTTATTCTTTTAGGAAATGAATCAATCCACATGTAGTTCTTGAATAGAAAAATCTCCATGCTGTTGGACCCATGATTGGAGATCCGAGCATCACTATGTATCCTATAATGACAAGAATCTTGAAACATGTTGTTCTTGAAAAACAATGATGTTTAAAATCATGCGAATATGATGTAGGTTCTAGGATGTGAAAATGAAATATTGTCGTTGTACCCAGGACTAGGGATCTTGGTGTCACAACACATCCTACAATGGAAAGAATTAAGACACACATAGTTCATGAATAGATGAATGCTGGGAGACAAAGCCCAGGGATAATAGTTTTCTCAGGCATGGTCCATGGTAATGAATAGTTTTATATCATTTAAGAGACATCAAACTTGTATTTTAATGTCATGCTATAAGGAATCACAATGTTCCTTTTATCTTCTTACATCCCAGACTATGCTAAACTTGTGGTGAATTTGAAGGTTCCAGACACAGTGGATGTATGGTTGGACCAACACCCAACATTGAATTTTTTCCATGATCAATAACTATTCCTAGATCAATACAAAGATGAAATCCAGTCTCCATGGAATAGAATCAATGATTTAGATAAATAAGGAAGAGGCCTGAAACCTTTAGGGAGGATCTTGTACAACATGTTTATAATTAATTTAATTAATAACATAATGAAAATAATAACTGGATTTTTTGTATTTTTGTTGTAGGTGATGTTGATAATCTAGAATGACCCTTCCTAATAATCATTTTTCAATTGAAATGATCCAAAGTAGAATCCCTCTAGTGGTGATCCACGCGTGCTCTGATGGCCTCTGATTGACACCACTTGTTCTCCAGGTGCTAGCATAGAAAAGCGAGTGTCTTATGTCATTATTTCTTGATCAATTTATCTTCGGCCATGAAGAACACCTCTCGTTCTTGAGAGTGGAGGGAAGAGGATTCAAGATATGTATTTGTTATCTCAACAATTCTCAATTCATTGGGTGTGAGGTTTGGTACATGGAATAATAGACATATGTGTCTATTTATAGACATGAGGATTCAGTTATAGTATTTAACTGTGTAACATCAATTAAATACATTTATAACCTTATAGAAAACTCATTCTATTAATACTAATACTGCATCATTATTTATGGTGTGCTAACTTGCACAAAATGGAATTATTAAAAAAAAATTGTGTCACAATATAATAGCAACATTATTTTAATTTGTGCCAACTATTTATATAATTGTTTATCACCTTGCAAATAATTATCTTACTACTAGAACATCCTTGGTCCTCTCGAACTCCACTTACATTTTTTGAACACCCAAATAAATAAATAAATAAATAAATAATTCTTTTAAATAAATATTTTATTTAATAACTAGTAAATAAAAAAAATTAATTGTTCAATAAAATAAATAAATATATTTTACCCAAAATCCAGTGAATAAATCTTTATTTAATTTATGAAGTCATTTTAACATGAATAAAATTATTCTATTGTCTTGAGAATAATATTTATTAATTAAATACAAATAGAACTTAACTGAGACAACCAGAAATACTTAGTGTGTGACCCTCTAGTATTCTTTCTCATTAGCATTAGGCGGGAATGCCTAAAGTCCAAGAGTACAGTCTAACAACAGTTCAAGGCACCTAAGAATGAAAAATTAAAGTCACAATAAAGAAATCCAGACACATACACTCATTGTTTAATATAACCCCTTTGTCACAATATCTCATCTAGTTAGTTTCATGATAGTGTCATCAACTTTTATGCATGATATGTCTTTCTTTGACTAGCTGAAATAAACTCATCGTTACCTAATGACCATTGAATTTCACATGACGATTTTATTTCAATCAAAGGCCCAAGATATCAACTTACATATTTGGAATAGTAAAATCATTCCTCGACTAATCCATTAATAATATGCCACTCGTGATGCACCCAACATACCCTAATTCCTACAAACTGTTTGTAAAATGATTTTCTTCAGTAAATCAATGTGGACGAGTCATGACACGTATTAATGATAATATTAATGTCTAAGGATCATTACACACGCTCAAAGATATAAATATCCCATGAAACCAAAACATGCAGAATTCTTACTGGTAGGTCTGTTCTCATAATCTTCTGTATTTGAGTTTACCAGGTGAAAACATCATGAGAGGAAGTCTAATCTGCTTATAAGTATTCAAAATTGATGGTCTATATGCTATATTTCTCATCATATTATTTCATCCAACCGTAGTACTATATTTTAAAATATTTGTATAGCAGTTCAAGGTTCTTATCATAGCGGGGAGCTACCAGGGCCTCATCAATGAAAAAAATAATCTAGGACATTATATCATCATAAACATGGAGAACAATGAAAAATATGTAATAATATGTTTAATATTTAAATATATTAAATATAATTGTAATCATAGTACAACCAGTTAGTTCTTGGTCACCCACTTATACTAGAGCCAACTACCTATGACTTTCAATCTACTTGACCTCACATGGTGATCATGTTTCTTTTCAGTTAAAGATTTAGTCAAGGGGTTTTCCACGTTGTGTTTTATGGAAATAATTCTCACTACAACTAAACCTCTTTGATAAAAATACCTCAAGAGATGATACTTCCAAAGTATGTGCTTTGAACGCTGATGTGACATTCGCTCTTCTGCAAGAGTCACCACTGCATTATTATCACAATAATGTATGATGGGATATTTACTTCTTGGTATCACATTTATCTCCTAGATGATACTTTTCATCCAAACTAGTTCTTTATCTACCTCAGAATTTGTGATATACTCAGACTCTACTATTGAATCTGCAACCACACTCCTCTTTGAGCTCTTCCAGCTCTCTACACCTCCATTCAAAGTGAAGATGTATCTCGTTTATGACTTCATGTCATCTTGATCTGTTTGGAAACTAGTATCTGCATATCCTCCAATAACCAATTCCTAATATCCTCTATAAACCAAGAACATATCCTTAGTATGACTTGTATACGTTAGGATAGTCTTGGCTGCAATCCAATAGTGGTCACCTAGGTCAGCATGATATTTTCCTACCACAGTCAATGCGTAGGCGAGATCCAGCCTAGTACATAGAAAGGCATACATTATAGACACAATCACTGATGCGTATATAGTCCATTCCATTATCCTTCATTCCTCATGTGTGTGAGGATAGATTTTCTTGGAAAGATAAATACCATGTGATGCTGGAAATAATCCCTTCATGGATTGTTCAATACAGTATCTCTTTAGTATATTATCAAATTATGTACTTTGACTTAGTCCCAAAAACCTCTTGTATATATCAGGATGAGTCTTGATCACAAGAATATATGCTACCTCACCCATGTATTTCATGGAGAAGCATTGATTCAACCACGCCATAACATATTGTAAGACTAGTGTCTTATTTCCTATAAGTAATATGTCATTAGCATACACTATTAGGAAAATGACTGCACTCCCACTAATCCGTTTGTAGACATAAGGCCCACATTCATTCTTGATAAAACCAAATTTTGTTATGGATTCATCAAAATGAATGTTCCATGACCTATACGATTGCTTTAATCCACAAATGGATTTCAAAAACTTTCATACCTTATTGACATCCTTTGGAGTCATAAACCCTTCAGGATGTGTCATATAGACATATTCCTGAAGTTTCCCACTGAGAAAGGATATTTTTTCATCTATTTTCCAAATATCATAGTCATGGAAAAAGGAAATGGACAATAGAATTATGATGGATTTCAGCATTGCAACTAATGAAAAGGTTTCTCCGTAGTCAATTCCTTGATGCTGTTTGAACCCTTTTTCAACCCGTCATGCCATATAGGTACGTAATTTTTCATCCATGTATAGTTTCCTCATTAATACCCATTTGAAACCAAAAGGATTTACATTAACTTGATGACCGACCAAAATCTAGACTTGGTTTTGGTACATGGAATTCATTTGAGAATTCATGGCTTCTTTCCACTTTGAAACATATATTCCACCTATTTCATTCTTCTTGTTAAGAGGATCATTATTATCACCTAATAATAAATCACAATTCATGGTAATAAGAAAATAGTACCATTTCGGTTCACTAACCTATCTTGTACTCCTACATAGTACTTGTGTCTCTAGAACGGATTCTCATTCCATAGCACTTTGTGGAATCTGTTCCTGTACCAACTCTTCTGTTCCTTGAACCTCAATATCATCAATGTTTATCTTTCTCCCATTATATATTTTGGATATGTGTTCCCTTTCACGGAACATAGAATGTATTTCCACTATAACCTTTTTGTCTGAGTGGTTAATATCCCCTTATTTCCTTGGTGTATCCTATAAAGGTACACTTTGGGCCTCATACTGTGAGTTTTTCACCTGAAGGGGACTTAACTAATGTTTCATACCCTAGACATCTAAATTTTATAAACTGGAATTTCTTCCACAATAGACCCTATATGGAATACCATTTATCAATTTATTTGGTAATTGGTTTAGTATATGTGCCACTATTTGTAACTCATATCTTGAAAAGGATAATAGAATACTCACATGAATCATCATTGATCTCAACATGTCCAACAGGGTACAGTTCCTTCTTTTTATCACTCCATTACAGTTGGGTGTGTATGGAGGAGTGAGTTGGGATTGGATCCAAAACTCCCATAAGTAATCAATGAAGTCTTGATTAAGATACTCTCCAACTCAGTCTGAGCAGAGATTCTTTATCTTCTTACCAAGCAAGTTCTCAACTCTATTATTCTATTCTTTTAACATATCAAAAGAATATAACATATACCTCATTAAGTAGATATATCTATATCTACTAAAATCATCTGTAAAAGTTATTAAGTATGAGTACCCTCTCCTTGTTTCAACTAGAAATGGCCCACACACATCAGTATGAACCAATTCAAGAATTTATATTACCCTTTAACCATTCCCACTCAATGGGTCTTTGGTCATTTTTCCTTGTAAGCATGTTTGACACACGCCTAGTAGTTTTAGTTCATAAGAATCTAAATATCCATCTTAATTTAACTTTTTCATGAGTTTCTCATTTACATGACCTAGCAGGTGATGCCAAAGTTGGGTGTATTATGAGTCATGTGAATTATCCTTGTTATTGATCTCCATTACAAGATTTGTGTAATCCAACAAGTAAAGTCCATTATATTAATGTGACCTACCAAAACAAATACTATTTTTTTAAAAGATGAACAATCATTTCCAAACACGAAAATAAATCCATCTTTACCTAATCTAGATACATAAATATTGTTTTTAGTAACAAAAGACACATAATAGAAACCCTTAACTCCAAGATTATACCAGTTGGAAATGTGAGGTTGTAGTACCTAACAACTACATCAGAAAATATGGCTCCTTTGGATACTCATAGATCTAACTCCCCTGAGTCAATCTTCCAGAATCTACATGGTTCCAGTATTTGGATACATATGTGAGAACTAAAATTTGTATATAATTACAACTTTATAGAAATAGATAGATGGAATTTGATAACAAACACACATAAAGATTCCCCTTACTTCATAGGTTGGGTACAGTTCTTCTTCCAGTGTCCCTTTATATAACTTTTGAAACAAACAACCTACTATTCCATTGCCTCCCCTTCGATTTTCCTTTACTTGGAAGGCTATGAAGAAGCTTTTGGCATAAATCTCTTCACATTCCTTTTTCACTTATTCACTATAAGGACATAAGGCTTTTCATGCTTCATATATTTTTCCACTTGGAGAATCTGGATATGAAGATTCGATATAGACTTCCCAATGTTGTTCATATTGAAATTGACATCAATGTTATAGAAGATCTAATGGAGAGATGTGAGAATGAGATTAGTGCCCAGTTCATTGGGGAGTTTAAACCCTTGAAATTCCTGGAACTCAATGTAAACAATGAGCTTGACTACAAAAGGCCTAGCTGGGGCACCTTCTTTTAGCTTACTCAGAAAGAGTGCCTTAGAGATCTTAAACCTTTCCTATATTTCTCTCTCTTTGTAAATACCTCAGGGGTTCTTGATCATGCTATAAGCATCCATGTTTTTGTAAGAGTTCATGATCTCACTTGACATTGATGATAAAATAAAACATTGATCATCGACCGCATTGTTCATATGTTTCTCATAGACCAAGAAATCCTCACCGCATGCCACTTTAATAGGTGGATCAGGTAATGCTAATCCAGCACATAATACTTCCATTCATGGAATATGATAACCTGAAGGCATCTAAACAATTCCTAGAAGTTACTACCAGTGAGTATGTTGTATTTATACAGAATTTATTGGAGGGATAGTGTGGTTGCTGATCATAATATTTTTCTTATACAGTTAAATGTGTAGATCATTAGTACTTTCTCAATTATATTTTATGAGAAATAATAAATTTTATTAATCCTACCATTATTTTATCAAGTCCTAATGGCCCTCACCATGGAACTCGAAATGTCCAGCTACCATGACATTCTAGTGCAATGGATCCATATTTCCCTTCGCATAACCCCAACAAGGGTTGTTCAAGCTATTAGACGGTATTTAGGTAGGAATTACTTTTCCAACTATGGGAATGCAGCTCTATGATCTATTGAGTAGACTCCCCAACCCCGAAATCATGAATTTTTTATTTCCTGAACTCATGCCTCCAATATTACACCATGTCTTGAAAGGGATACTCATCTTGATGTAAGATGGTTATGTCAACCCAAAAACATTCATAACTACTTCCTATATAAAAGTATGTGTCCCAACAAGGGTTGTTCCAACACATAGATTTTTTGAGTATTGCCCTATATCATGTAATAAAAGGCTTCATCTGACTTAATATTTTATTTGAGTGGTTTTTATCTCTTATTCATGAATTTTTTATTATCATTATCACATTATTAATTATATTATGTTGATATTACTTAAGTGATTAACCATGTCATGATAATATTTACGAATAAGTCTGGTTTATTTTAGTTTCATCTTACATGCTTGTTTAATTCACGAATTACTTGATCGTGATAACACATCCTTAATGATAAACCATGGCACTAACACAAATTAAATAAAGTGCATGATCATGAGATTTTATAATGGTATGTTTATCTAGTGGTTGATAAACTAACCTTGAACTAGGGCAGAAACATCTTGAACCTTTTGGGTTCATGTTTACAGCTTTCCACCTATCCACCTATGTATCTCCTGGGATTGAATACGTCTTAGATCTAGCTTGAATCGATAACACTAGCTTTGGAGTTCCATCTATTACATGTCTTTTATAACTCATTTGAAGGTTAGGGGTTAAAAGGGTTTTTACATAAAATAAGCATTGGGAATGCAGGCCCTACATATTAATGAAGAGTAGGCTCACAGACTGAAAAATTAATTTATATAAATAAATTAAAAGAAAGCATCCACATAAAAAGGTCTTGGTCTAGCTCATGATCATCCATACATGAAACAATATTTCTGCCTAAACAAAACTAGCCATCAAAATTTTAATCGTTCTTTTTAAAGATAAATCATGATCCAATAAATTAATTATTATCATTGATAAATCATTCCTTTTAACTTAAAATATTTTCTGAATTTCCATGATATTATTATCCATCAAAATTTTAAACAAATAAATTCATTTAAAATTATCTTTGTACTTAAATTGTACCTTGGAGGCAACCTGGTGAATTTTTTTTCATAACTACCCAATGAGTTGAATTGAACTTTTCAAAGATGATAAATTAAATAAATATATATATAACACCCATCGCATGTTGTGCCTCATATTTACACCCTAATGATAGTAGACGTCTCAAGGGTTTGTACAATATAACAATAAATTTTAATAAATCTACATAATTTTGAAGATTACACAACGTGTAGTTATAATTAAATGACGTGTACTATTTTTCACCATCCATCCGAAGTAAATTCCTAGGGGAAAAATGTGTGAGTGTACTTCATAAATTTTCGTACTACACGACATGTCTAGTGGGAAACACGCTATGTGGTTCCTCATTACACAGTCTCCATCTGGGAAAGCCAGGTACGGTGACCATGGTCCAACTCTATCCTGAAGGGACTACACATCATGTACAGTTAGCCACATGATGTGTAATCTGAAAACCACATTCCACCTATTCTCGGTCAACACATGGAGTCATTAAGACTTAGACAAACAGCAATGACAAAACTTGGTTTGGCAGACCAGACCCAGAGCATTGAACTTTGGCTACATGGTGTGTACTGCCGAATACCCATCATGTGTTCTGGTGATGTATGGCTAGGAACCTTATGCACCTTCAAATGACATCCCCTATTTAATTTTAATCAAAATTAAAAGAAAATATCATTTCTCTAATGTGAAAGAGAAACAAAAGAGTATAAATAGATCTTGAGATTCAGATTTGCAGACCGATTAACTTTAATTGAAACATCTAAATTTTTAAATGCATAAATCATCAATGAAATATTTAAATAATTATAAACAATGATGTAACCCCTCTAATACCACTTGAACCTTCTAAGCATAACAGAAGTGTGGTTGGATTGGCACACAACTTTGAATTTTTACCATGATCAATGATTATTATGGGATCAATACGATGATGAACGTCAGGTTCCACAGAAGAGAATACAAGATTTAAATAAATAAGGAAGAGGCCCAAAACCATTATAGATGATCTTTCACATCATGTTTATAATTAATTTAATTAATTTCATAAAGAAAATAATACCTATATTTTTTGTATTTTATTGTTGATGATGTTGAATGTCTGGAATTCCCCTTCCATATTATCATGTGGTACTTTTAATGATCCAAACTAGAATCCCCCTAGTGGTGATACCCATGTGGTCTGATGTCCTTCGATCAACACTACTCGTTCTCTGAGTGCTAGTGTGGTGAAGCGAGTGTCTTATGTCTGTCGTTCTTGATCGGTTGTTCTTTGGCCTTAAAGAACATCTCTAGTTATTGAGATGGTTAGGAAGAGGATTCGAGAGAGATATTGTGTAGATCAAAAATTGTCAATTAAACGGTTGTGTGGTTGGGTACATGACACAATAGACGTATGTGTCTATTTGTTGACATTAGGATTCAATTAAAATATTTAATTGCACAATAGAAATTAAACACATTCATAACCTTAGAGAAAACTCATTCTATTAATAATAATACCACGTCATTATTTATGGTGCACCAACATATGAAAAAAAAATTATAAATAAAATTCCACTTCACAAAATATTAGCAGGGTTATTTTAATTTTTTTTGACTAGTTAAATAATTATTTATCATCGTGAAAATAATTATTTTAATACTAGATTGGCCATGGTCCTATAGAACTCCACGCACATTTATTGAACTCCTGAATAAATATATAAATAATTTATTATCTTAAATAAATATTTTATTTACAAACTAGTAATTAAATAATTATAAAATGTTCAATATAATGAATAAATATATTTTACCCACAATTCAGTGAATAAATTATTATCTAATTTACAAAATCATTATAACTTGAATAAAATTATTCCATTTCCTTATGAATATTATTTATTAATTAAATTCAAATAAAATTTAACTAAGACCACCAGAAACACTTAGTGTGTGACCCTCTTGGTTTATTTCTCATTGGCATTAAGTGGACTTGCATAAAGTCCAAGAGTATGGTCTAAAAATGAGTCAAGGCACCCATGAGAAAGAACTTAAAGTCACAACACCAACATCCACATAAAAATTCTCACTGTGTAATTCAACCCCTTTGTCTCAATATCTCATCATGGAAGTTTCCTAATAGTACACCAATTTTATGCTTGATATATCATTCTTTGACTACATGAAATAACTCTTCGTTACACCATGTCCATGGATTTTTGCGTGATAGTTCTATTTCAATAAATGGGAAAAGATATCAACTTCCATAAATGGAAGGGGAAATCATTCCTCAACTTATCCATTGTTATTATTCCACTCATGATGCACCCAATGTACACTAATTCCCACCAACTCTCTGCGTGATGATTTTCATCATTAAATCAAAGTACATGAGTCGGGACACGTATTAATGATAATTTTAAAGTCCAAGGATCATTACCCACACTCTTAGATAGAAATATCCAATGACACCATAACATGAAAAATTCCTACTAGTGTGTTTGTTCTCATAATCTCATGTCTTTGAGATAACCAAGTGCGAACATCAGGAGAGGAAGTCTCATCTACTTACGAGCACTCACACCTGATAGTCGGTATGCTATGTGCCCCATCAGAGCATTTCATCCAACTGTAGAGCTATATTTTAGAATATTATTATAGAATTTAAATGATCTCATCAAGGAATGGAAATGTCATGGAATTTTCAATGAAACTAATACTCTAGGACATAATTACATCATAGTCATGTAGAATAGGGGGACCGAGGAGGGAACTGCGGCAGGGGGGGGGTAGTCACGGGGGCATGCAAGTGGAGATCACGATGGGACATAGAGGAACATAGAGGGGGCTTGAAAGGGGGAAAATGTGGGGGAAGACCAAGACAGACGCTGGGGAGACAAAGGATATATTAGCAGACGAAGATCGGGAGGACATACACACATGTCGGGGAGACCAAGATAGACACGGGAGATAGAGGGCATGATGCATGTGGGGGTGGGGGATGGGAAATAGGGCAGGTCTGGGGAATCAAACAGTGTAAATTAGGGAGGGATAATTTTTAAAAATATAATCATTAGAAGAGGTTTTGTGAAACCTCCCCTAATACAATCAACAATTAGTGGAATTTTAAACCGCCCCAAATCCCTATATTAGAGGTGGTTATGGTTACAACTGCCTGTAATGACCACCAATTTTGAAATATTTTGGACAAAATTAGGTGCAGTTTACAACCCCTCTAATGCAACTGCCGCTAAATTAATCCCACATTTACCAGCGCTTCCTCCAAACCACATCTACTAATAGTTGGTAGGAACATTAGCGGAGGTTCCTCATAACCTCCTCCATTGACTTTAGAAGGGGTTCTAACCCCTTCTAATGTTAAAAATATCCCCTTCTACAGTGGTCATTTTTTTGTAGTGGGACTTGAATAAAGTCCAAGAGTATGGTCTAACAATGGTTCAAGGAACCAAAGGGAATGTACTTAAAGGCACAACACTGAAATCCACATAAAAATTCTCACTGTGTAATATAACCTCGTTGTCGCAATATCTCATCAAGCATGTTTCCTAATAGTACATCAACTTTTATGATTGATATATCATTATTTGACTACTTGAAATAAACTCTTCGTTACACTATGTACATGGAATTTTGTGTGATTGTTCTATTTCAATCAATGGGATGAGATATCATCTTTCATAAATGGTAGGGGTAAATCCTTCCTCCACTTATCCATTTTTATTATTCCACACATGAAGCAGCCAATATACCCTACTTCCCACCAACCGTCTACATGATGATTTTCATCATTAAATAAATGTTAATGAGTCATGAAACGTATTAATGATAATTTTAATGTCCAAGGATCATTACCCACACTCTTAGATAGAAATATCCAATGACACCATAACATGCAGAATTCCTACTAGCAGGTTTGTTCTCATAATCTCATGTCTTGGAGATTAGCAAGTGAAAACATCAGGAGAGGAAGTCTCATCTACTTACGAGTAATCACACATGATAGTATGCATGTTATGTGCCCCATAAAAGCATTTCATCCAACCGTAGAACTATGTTTTAGAATATTATTTTATCATTTAAAAGTTCATATCAAAGTAGGGAAATGTCATGACCTTATCAATCCAAAAAATACTCTATGACATTATTACATCATAGTCATGTAGAACAATGAATAATATATAATAAGATGTTTAATAATAAAAATACATTAAATATCCATTTAATAAAAGTACAACCGGTTGGTTCTCGGACACTAACTCTTACAGAATTGTCATATCATGATCATGCGAGGAAGCCCTTTACCAAAATTCCTAAGCCCTTAGGAGCTATGCTTTGTGTGAGAAACAGGTAATGAAAAAGGTATCTATCACCACACAGAGGAAATTAAAGTAATTTTAATGGTATTTTTGTATCATGTGGTGGATATTCCAAAATACAATATATAGGAACCCCTATGTATCTCATTGAAATAAGAATCAAGAAGTTTGTAGTTTTTGAAAAATGTGTAGTTGAATGTTATGAAGTAAGGACATCATCCATGTAGTTTAACATCCCATGGTAAGGATGAAAGTCACTCAACATGAATAAATTTTTTGGATGAACTATAGAATGGATATATCATTACCACTACATATGCAGTAATAGTTGGAATCAAGACACACATATTATTAAAAAACTATGTTGTTTAATACCATGTTGTATAGACATCAACCATGACGTTTAATGTCAGTGGTAAGGATGAAGGTTAATTTATGCAAAAAAGAATTATTGAACATTGTTTAATTGTATTATTTAATGTAAATAGGAATAATATATTGTAAATGGACCCATGATTTGGGATCTAGGAATCACCATGTATCTTGTGATGGTAGGAATCAATCCATTAAAAGTTCAATGATAAGAGATTACCTATGTGGATCTGACTCACACATAGGGACAAGGGAACTTCAATTATATTTTTTCATAGATCTTTTGTTTTTGTGGTGAATAATAGGTGAGGAAATTATTTCCATGTAATCTAATGTAATAAAATTAGTTCTTCTTCAACATAGTTTAATTTAATGTGGTCAAGACATGAGGCATTGTGTAGTTTAATGTATTTTTTCTATGAAATATTTCATATAGTTTAGCATCATATAGTAAAGATGTATTTTTCAATTTAATATCATGAAACTAATATGAGAATAATAAATTATTTCATACATGAAATGTATTTACTAGGAATCCTCACATTGGTGGGGGGAGTGACTTGTTCCTTGTCCATTGTGGGCAATGAGTAAGCTCCATTGGAATAAAGATTATGTATGATATAAGGGCCATCCCAATTGGGTTCCAGATTTAGAGGTTTCTTCCTTGGAATCATTAGGGTATTTAGAGTAAATATCAATTATCCTTGAAGGAATGAATAGAGGAAAACATTTTTATTAATGGCTTGTTTAATCCAATTCTATTGGACTTCATGGTTGTGCAGTGTATAGAACATTTTCCCATTGATCTTTTCCAATTCATCCAACATATTATTTGATTTCTCACCATCTGAGAGTTTCCATAAAATATATATTAAATTTTAGGGATGTTAAACTTCTACATGAAACACTACCTTAGTTCCACACACCAATGCATATGGAATTTCTTATTTAGTATTACACTTTGTGGTGCAGTAGGCCCATAAATCATGAAGGATTTTGTTCGACTGAGAATTATTATCCTTATTGACCATATTATGAATTATATTTGATATATTATTCTAAAAGGACCATATTTTTCCATTTTATATATCATGATAGTGGGTTTAATGGTTGGACTCTATATTATACTATTAGTACAATTTCTACTACTCTGTAGCACAATATTTGGCACCATTGTCTATAAATATCAAGTGAGGGACTCTAAATTTGGTGATAATATTCTTCATCCTGAACTCTATGAGGTTTATTTCTTCATCCCATTTATAAACAAAGTCAGTATTAGTCAGTATTTACTTAAACTTCTTATATTTTGATGAGGGATAAGGTTCCACAACATCTATTCCCCATATGATAGATGAACAGAAATATTTTGTTGTATGTAGCAATTATGGGGGTTGATGGATGAAGTTTCTATGAATCTGGAATGAATGAAATTTTTTTTAACACCAAATAGTCCACTATCATTTTTTTCTAGTAGTAACTAAGACTACTAATATTGCGAGAGAGCCTCGTCCTGGAATAATGATTATTATAAGAGCCGGTAATGACTTCATCCATGACAGTGGGATCTCTCTTTCTACTCTTTATCTGAGGAGTATCCCATTGAATCATCACGTATAGAGGGATTTTTTCTCATTAAAACCATCATGAAGAGTAAATTTTTCTATTTGATTTCAAATTTGTTACCTACAGGTTCCATTCATTACGAGAGTCCCATTTTAGAGATAGTCAATTATGGAATTTATCCATCAATGTTTGGATATTAGTTCATCAACCATTAGGGTGGTTTTAAACAGATTGATCCCCTCTATGTCATAGATTTTTACTAATGATACCATCATTTTGTGTGGGATACATAAGGAAACCTCATCTTTATTAGGGTCATCCAAAACTATGGCTACATTAACTAGTGAATCAACATGATCATTATATGACCGAATTCATGATGTAATCTGGGTTAAAAATGGATCTCTAACATTATTCCACTAACATAGGAAATGATAGGGTCTAGTTCTCCTATTTTTATGGAATATTCTCCATTTATCCACTTTATCACAAGATAGAAATCCCTTTTGATGTTCGGATAAGCTATTAATAGATATAGGATTAGTTACCAGCAAACAATGAAGGATTGGTATTCGACTTCATTATTCCTGAAACCCTTGGATAATGAGAAACAATAGGGAATTTATTTTTTCTTTAGTAAAATATATTATCCGTATGAAAAACTGATTGATCCTCAGGTCATCCATCACTTTTCCAAAAAGACATTGGGAGGAACCAAGAAAATACATTTACCATGTCTAGGGAGTGTAATGGGAATAGAAAACCGCAACATGTTGAAATACAGAGTCCACTGGTGTACTTTCTAGGGTGGGATGTGACCCAAGGAAATAATCTTGGGCCAACCATTTCACTTACTTATTTACGGAAAATTAAATTTCACACTATTATAGAATAACCTCACATCAGCATGAATACTTGGTTAGAAAGGGAAGACCGAGGGTTTAGAAAGTGGGTTGATATGAGAGACCAAATTAAATTCATGGGGGCAGTAAGTAATGCCTCATATTTTTCACATAAAATATGAGCATTTGGATGTTCTTCTCAAAATTAAAATATCAAGTCTAATTTTCTAGCATCATTCAACTAGAGTAGTAGAGACTATTACCATTCCACATTTAATTTTTCTATGTGAGGAGATCTCTAAGTGAACGTTCCAGGGTGGAAAAAAAATAAGATGATTGGATTTCCTTCCATTAGTGGCTTCTTGAATGGTTGGTGCAATAAGTACTACATGATACTCTAAAAGGCTTCCTAGAAGTCCTCATCCCAATGCCAGGAGACTCCCATCTACATTATATTAGTTATGGGGAGAAATTTTCTTGCATGGTTAGCTATAAAATACCGAATGTAAGAAAGGTTTCCCTAACCCCCCTCAGTGATTTGAGATTCCAAGGGGGTAAAATTTCTAGAATCAACCTAGTATTTTTGGGTTCAACTTCTATGTTGTAGTGGTATACCACAAATCCAAATAATTTTCTTGAATTTACCCCCAAATCACATTACAACAGATTCATCTTCAGACTGTGCTGTGAAAACTAGTTGAATATTGTTTGAATGTCCATAGGGTAATCACATCACCATCATGATTTGACTACCTGGTTGCTGACATATAATTCCTCTATTAATCCAAAGAAGGTTCTAAAGATGTGATGAATGGTGCGTTAATAAGTAGATCCAGCATTCTTTAATCCAAATGGAATGACCTATTAAAAAGATCCCCAATGGTGCTCTGAATTCTATTGATTTCTCATCTTTAGGGGAAATATTTATTCGAGTGTTCACTGAATATCCATCTGTAATGAAATGGTCCTGGAATCTATTAGTTGAATCATTAAGAGATATATTATTGGATATAAGAAATCATCCTTTGTGAAGTGTTGATTAAGGTCTCTAAAATCGATAAAAACCCTAATATTCATATTCTATTTCTCAATAGGGATGATGTTGGAGAGCCATCTTGATATTTCACTTCCTAGTAAAAATTGTCTTTGATCAATTTTTAAAATTTCAACACTACATTAGTAGCATGAGAGGGGTGAATCCTCTTGGAAGCCTAATTGAAACCTTGATGGTCATTGAGTAAGCCTAGATGGTTCATATCCATATTTGGGTTTAATATGGGAATTTATATATAATTCCAAGAGAAACCATATCAGTGTATCTTTAGAAATGTAATGTAAATATATTTTTTCTTGAGAGGCATGGTAGAACTAATCAATGTAGTCAATTATATTTCTATTATTCATAGATTTACCTTATTTATTTAATCAATGGTGGTGGAGATGCCCTCCTCAAATGAAAGTGGGTTTCTCCTATGGACATACTCTTATTCATCCACCTATAAGTCCATGGAGGCATTTTTAGACATGGTAGATAATATGATGGAATCACTATAATTGTTGGGATGATAGAGGATATGAGAAGATACATTGTTATCCCCTTTTTAAAGAGACATTTTAGGGAAATTGTGGTGATGACTTTCTTTTACACTATCATTGGGTAAAGAAGGAGATTTGACATTTGCAATTTAGTCTATTACCCCATCAGATTTATGGGTAGTATATAATCATTGTCAAGCATAATCTATGTATTCATAGTGGTGGTAGTTAATCCATTAGGGTAGGAAAACATTATATTTTCATCCACCACTGGTATATTTCCTTCTATTCATTAGAAAATTCCATTATCATATGTAGATTCACATGAATCTAATTGGAAACTATCATCATGTAGTATGATAAAATTTCCATTTTATACGGAATTATGATTATATATTGAAGGTTTTTCCAAATGACTATGAATACATTGCCTTCCAAGAAGAAAGTTTTTTGTAGTGTGTTTCTGGATAACTATTAACTCATCATTAGATTTGAGATACCCAAACTGATCCTTAAGATTTATCTTTGTGAGTGTTCTTTTCTTGCTCATATCATTCCCTTGAATGGTTATCTTTGAGGGAGGAAAACCCCCATATCTATTTCCAAAATTTAAAAAAGTTTTAATTGATATTATGTTGATCCTAGAACCATTTTAAATCAGATTAATTTGGATGTTGACATTGTTTTTTTCTAAAATAGATAGGGTTCTAAAGTGTCTTTGGATGGAATCTTCCTGATCATTCTATATGAGCGAGATGACAACATGGAGTTATGGTGGAATAGTCTCCACTCGGTAAACCTAGGATGTTGTGAGTTATGTATCAAATTCTTATAGACTATAGAGGGATTCAATGAGTGCATCTATGAGTTATTTTGAATGTTGGAGAACATCTTGGGTTGAGAGCCAGTCTAGGACAACCCCCAACTATTTCAAAATGTAATATTTTTTAGATAGTGGTAGATGCTTTTGATGGTGGGGGTTCTTCTTATTATGTATTTCATAATGGAGGAATTTTAGGTAGATGGGCCTAGTTATTGTGTAGATGTTGAGGAATAATTTACTACTAATGGAATAGGTCACAATGCACTTACCCATTATTTGGGATGACTAGACTATCTTACCCCTGCTAGTCAGCCATGTAAGATGACTGGGTTGGGGAGACCACTGGAGGGCTATTAGGCACATCTATGTTTCTATTGTGATCCATATATTTATTTACCATGGGGTTTGGATGTATATATATATCCTCTATGGGGATGTGATCATGATATTTGGTTTGACCTTGCCCGTACTTTCCCCTATATCCTCGACTATTGGGTATGCGGCCTTCAGATCACCGATAAAGTATGGATAACTCATACTCATAGGCATATTCATCATCATAGAAAAGTTATTATAAGTGTATTATATTAATAGTGAAAAGTATGATCTCTTCATCTGATGAGGGTTCTATTTGGTGGGGAAATTCTTATGATTTAGATGTTATTAGAACAAAATATGCAAGAGTCAAAGCTTGCATCAAAGGTAAATATAACTCTAACTCCTCTCTTTATTCATGTGTCTATTGATCACATCCATATTTGGTAGGAATTTTTTATGTCACCTACTAAGGTGATTGAACCATTTAGGGATTGAAAATATGTTCCATCAAGGTTTCCTGATATCGATTGATTGTATTTTGATTCATCATGTTATCAATCTTCTTCCCATGCCTCACTTAAATTTTTTCTAACAGCCCTCTTATTCTAGTTTGGAAATGGTAACACAAATAACTTATTCTGGAGATTTTTCTAGAATCACCTATCTAGAATCAACCATGCTTTAGAGGACATATTTTAAGATTAAGTAATCCTCAATAGTTTGACCCAACCTTCTATGAAAATGGCATTTGTATGGATGATATGTTAAGATGACCTCATTGGGTTTCCTAGGCTATAACTATTTGAGTAGGTTTGTTTATATGGATATAAGTAAATAACTAGCGACATAATTTTTTCTAAAGGATCGTGATTTAATCATCGATTCCTTGAATTTTGGAGAACCCTAATCGCTTATTTCTTCTATTAAAGGGTGATTTTATTGTTGCTACAACTCAATGGTATGTATTGGGTGTTTCGAGATCTTCTTAGGTGGTTGAATGAGCACTACTATTTCTGTGAGGTTAACAATAATAATATCTACCTTGAAAATCATTTTTCCCTCTACAGAGGGAATTGATTAATTTTTATCATGGCTCCACTGAATGGAATCATCCAATAATTTTTCTATTAAAAAAAACAAAGAATCTTCCAGGATATTTCATCAGTATTATGGGTATCTATAGATCATCCTGTATATTTTCATCACAAAGTTATAGAAATTTTTTTATGAGAGAGGGAAGCTAGGTGATTATCATAAAACATCCATATATCTATAAAGTCAGAAACCCTCCAATTTTCTCACTAAATGTAGTTTTTTTGGTCAAATAATGTTGTCTTTTTGTAAAGAGATGGAATGACAAAGGGATTGATGATTAAGGACTTCCCATTCTACAAGAGATATTATTGGAATGTTGTTGTAAAATAAAAATGTTGGGCCCATCGAGGTTTGAAAAATAAACCTCATCTTTCTTACCTCCTATTTATCATGAGGGAAAATCATTGGACAACATCAGGACACAAAGTTAGTGAGATGATATTCTAGATCTCCCACACCATCAAATGCTAAGAAGGTCAGATTTCCTAAATTGGGGGGCGAAATATTTACATCCTACCATTAAGGATATGGATTTTATTGAGAAAAAATTATTCAGGGTATCATTGAAGCATTTATGAGGTGATTATCTTTGTTCAAAAAGTGGAAATATATGTTTTTTGTTTACAAGGTAGACCACTATGTTAATTTTTTTGAAAAAGGGGGTTTACATGTTATTTTTTGAGTTCCATATATATTGCGGACAATCTATGTCGACAAAAAATGATGAACAGGGAATGGATGATCTAGAGGTGGTACAAAAAGCGAAGATCTAAGGTGGATCCATCTTCCAGTGATTTCCAAATTTTTGGGTCAAAAAATTAGAAAATGGGGAAACATGTTTTTGGAAAAGGAAGTTGTGCACCTGATCTAGTGTGGTTTGGAAACTTGAACGCAAGGCATGTTTCAATATCTGAATGTTGAAAAATGGAAAAGGCATGTTGTGCATGAAATATTTGATGATGTGTGCGAAATATGGAGTTGTATGAAGGAATATTGTGCGCATGGCATGTTTCAGGAGTATAATGTCAAAAAATAGCAAAGGAATGATTTGCGTGAATGATTTGAAAACATGTGTGAAAGATGAGGTTGCGTGAAAGAAACTTGTGCACCCAATGCGACATCAATCAGGATTTTGCACGCTCGATGAGGAACTTGAATGAAAAAAGTTAAATCATCCGCACAGGGGTAAAGAATGCATATAAATTAGAGGTGACCCACCTCATTTGGAATACCTCAACACTTATTGAAAATAGGAGCACCAGATCACGTAAGAAATTCATGCAAAGGGTGTTGCAAGAAATATTTTGTGTTTCATGTAAGCTAAGAAAGATGCACGTAAGATTTGAGTTTTGAGAAAGATTGAAGTTGCAAGAAAAGGATGTTTCGTGACAAAAATGAAAACTTGTGCGCAAGGAATTAAAGTTGTGAAAAAGATGCAATAAGGGTTGCACGAGATATTTGAGGTTTCCCGGTACACCCGGTGCAAAGAAAGATTCATCTTCAGGTGAATGTGGAACGTCAATAGACCATCTATCAATTATTAAAGATGCAATATCATTAGAGATAATGAAGAGGCATACAATTCTATAAAATGTGAGTCGATGATCAAAAGATGTAGTGAGCACACATTAGTTGTTAAATTAGTGATCTTTTATATTAATATTGGTTTTAAACCCAAAGTGACAGCGTGTCCATTTCAAACTTGAAAACAACATTACACTTACAGTGAATTTGGTATGTAGGCACATCACCAATGTATAATCGATGGATGTATCCCAGTGAGGGTGATCCAAGAAAAATTGCTATGTCCTATGCATGCTTTAATTTTTATTCATACTCTGTACCGAGAAGGAGAGAGAAGAGAGTTTTTTCCAACGACGAAACAAGATCAAAGGGGTAGTTTTTTTAATCTGGCATACCTGATTGACCCCCACTCAGGTTATCATTACTTGTGGACCAAACATATTATTTTTTGATTCATAAGTACCTATCTCTTTTAAATGGTTTCCATTCAAGCATCCAGTGACTCAGTGACATTAAGAAGTTATATTGGTACTACTATCCGGTCTTCCTTCCATCTATAGGGAGTCCGAGGGAATTGTTGAGGTGACCATGTATTCATCTCTTGTTTATTCTTGATCCATTCTAAGACCGAATTATCACATTGGAGGGGTAGATGTTGTTGTAGTAATGGAGGTGTTTCATGGTAATCATCAACATCCTCATTTAGTTATACTAGCTACATGGATCTAGAGATATTCTGATGCTCATATACTGGTCTTGAAAGTAGATCGACTCATCAATGATATATAGGAGGAGGGATATTTGTCTCATCCTGCTGATGATACATAGTGGGGACGTTTCCCCTGAGTAGCTCCACATTGAGTTGTCTAAGATATTGAATCTCATCTTCATATTGTGCCAATTTCTCCTCCATGGAAGGAATTTTGGATCTTATGGGTGATGAGTTGTACAAGAACACTTATTTCTATTTTTCCGTAGCATCATTCCACTATAGAGGTGGAAACTTAATATTTGGGGTGATATGTTATGTATTATCTTCTAGATCCATGTGAATGTATACTTAGTTCGTTCATCAAAATCACCCTCCTCTAAAGGTATATTTTTTGTATTGTGCCCCTCTATATTTGCGTCTTGATCTTCATTATCTGTCATGTTGATGGTGAATAATTTCACTAAAGAGTACTGAGAAATGGTAGTTATCCTGTTACTCTCAACATAATAGGTTGATTATGCACTACATGCATCATGGTAATTGTTTTTTAACCCCATTCTGTATTGGAACTAAATTTATTATTCACCATATAGGGTTTTATTTCCTTTGATGTACACTCCTTCAGTCTCAGTCTCTGGGTTGTGCACTTTAGGGAGTTTCAAGTTATCCTTGCTAAATGTTTCCACAATAGAAGAGGTTAATCTTTGATTATGAGAGAATTACGGGATACCATCCATCAATATTTACCTACCAACATGAAGAAGACTAATTCCCTCTGTGATGATGATTATGAAAATTCCCTTAGCCCTATGGGATGGGGACTATTTGGGGCTACCACTGGAGCATATTGATATTTATGCTGAGGACATGATGATTTTAGTTGATGATTTAATGACTCATGGGATGAAAATTGAGATATAAATTCCCTAGCCATTTGGGCTATGGTTTTTCTGGAACCACTGTTGGTTTCTTCAAAGCCTTTTAGGGGTGTGATAAAACTGGTGATGGAAATTGAGATAAAAATTTCCCTAGAATAGTGGGTCATGATTGGTTTGAAGCTGCTACTGATATATCCTGAATTCTATCAGTGATTGATGATCTGAGGGGTTGAGGTACTGGTAAAATTTTCCCTATCCCAGTGGGTGTGTTTTTATCCGGGATGGATTCTATAGAAGGTACTATCGTGACCCATTTTATTTAGCATAGTTGTGATCATGTATGAGTTGGGTGCAATGGAAGCCCAGGATGGGAGTCATTTTCTATGGGAAGTAGTTTTGTTGTCCACAAATTTTTCTTCCATGTCTAATATTCATTCCCATTATTTTTAGGGTCCCAATTCAAATAAATTTTGGTGGACCTCTCCCTCCGTTTGAGATGTGTTTGCATTGTTAAAGTGGGGGAATTTAATTATATTGGCCAACAGGCTGGAACGTTACCCAATTACATGATATCGACAGTGGATATGATGTTATAGGATTCCACATTTGGGAGTATATTTTTTTCTAGAGGTGGGTTAAGTGTAACACTCTACACATTCCCCATCCTCAAAAATGGATTCCTAATGAGGCTTCAATGATCATTTTCCATAGAATTGTGATGCAATGGAAGAAATAGAGTTGTGTGTTTGTATCATTATTTTCAGATTTCAAGTCCTGTTCCATAGATATAATAGTCATTTCTAGTTGAAAATAGAGTATATTGATGGTCTGAAGGTTACCCTCATATCCTTGATAAGGAGGTGTCTTGACTTCAATCACTGATGAGTTTTCCACTTATTTTGGAATTAGTATGACATGCAATCCTTAGATAGATCTTCTGTAATATTATATTTATAAATAGAGAGGGGCCATAACATGGTTGGGAAGTTTTTTATATATAACTCTCTATATATATTATTATCATCTTACTCTTTATCAAACATACACACCTCCACCTGGTTAGAACATAGAGGTTGCTTCTCTAGGTCACCTTCTAACCACTTTGAAGGGTGGCTAGTAGTTGAAAAGGAACAATATATGGTTTACCCTGATGTTTTGAGAACCTCTATGTATATAGACATATGAGTTTTGAGCACCTATCTATATAGAGGTGTTTGGGAAAGGGGTGGATTTACGTATTTGATAGAGATATCAGGATGGGATGGTTAACAATGAAAAATGTCAGATATAGAGTCCCTACGTTCCATTTTCACACTACAATGAGGAGGAATATCATGGTAATGATCACATTTATTTATTGATTATTAAATGGAACCTTGAGGTGTTGCAGCTATGTATTGAATAACCTCAAGGAGACTAGAATTGAGAAGGTTATAAATATGATCCTTATTTTTCATTGTGTTTAGAATATGTCAACCTGCCTTTTGGGGTTGTGCAAGGATATGAGCCTATGGAATGATGGTTTTCAGAATATATTGATAACTATATGATTCTATGAGAATATGATACCACTAATGAGAAGCTACTGGATTATACCATTGATCTTCTGTATTTTTGGAAGGAGTATGTGATTTACTATAGGTGGATTCCAGAATATATCAGTCTACCCTAGATGATGCGGGGACTTGATCCCAATATAAATATTAATTACCCAATAGAATATGTCTACATACCTCCAAAATGAAAAAATATATATATGAGCCTCCTCTTATATTGCCTCCGAAGGATGTTGGTGTAGCCGTTCATTAGAAGATTTAGGGGTATGATCTTGGATCCCATGAGCTACAAGAATATTATACGTATCATCACTAACAAGAATATGACCATATCTCAGGGAACATTCTTCTCTCACTTGGTAATCCCTAATTACAGTGATGATATGAGACTGATCCTATGCCTTTTGAGCATTCCCCAAGTCTTCTTTGATTGGGATATAGGCATTTGTCGAGGAATTTTCCACTCTCACTTGGCGAGCCCTTGTTGGAATTTGAATATGAGACTTGTCCTATGGATTGGGAGTATTTCGTTGGTATTTTTTGATAGGAATGTGAACCTATCCCATGGAATGTTCCACTCTCACATGGTAATCCCCCATTGGAATATGAATGTGAGCTCATTTTTGTGCCTCATCCTTTACTAGAATATTCTGATATTCCCCCTAGATGGGAGCAAGAAAGTGAACCTGCGTTGGAGGAGCCACTTGTTCATACTGATAAGAGTGTTGTTCTACCCTGGCTATCAGGTTAAGAATATGATCCTATCCTTTTATATTTACCAAATCCAAAATTTACTGGATGATTTCTTCAGATACTTTTAGAATGTAGTGAAATTTTAGTGAGGTGCGTGCAAGAATATATGCCTAAACATTTTCGGTCACCAATATGTATTGATATATACCTTCAATTGAAGTGGGGATATAATCTCACTCTTTTCCTCCTTGTTCCATCAGAATATGTTTATAGAATTCATGCATGGGGGAAAATATGTGTTCCCCCCTGATTGTTGCTGGTATATGCCTGCAGACTTGCATCAAGGGAATAGTGATATGAGCATGCTCATTGGATACCACTAGAATATAATATCGGGATACATTATTGGACGTAGGGATATGATCCCCCTCATAGTTTTCTAAATATTTTCATTCATGATGTGAATTCCTTGGTACACATGCGATAGCGTAGGAGGTGGAAATGTATTGGTTGGTGCCCTCAGAAGGTGATTGAGGTGAAAAGGTGGGATAAATCTACTCACATTAGTTGATAGGATCACTCCTTGATAGATCCTAATCTAGAATTAATCCATTGTTTAATCGCTGATCTACATTCCTCAGGTAATAAAGGTTGAGATTTTCAGGATCTGGGGATACGATTCCGAAGTGATTGGAGGTGGAAACAAGATCCACTGGTTTCACTACATCTTTTGTGGGATGATGTAGACTGATCAGTTTTATCACATGGAGAACCTTGTGTGCAGCCTCATGAATTTAGATCATACCATGTTGATTATATTCCCAAACTGTTGTATTTTCCACCTTAATTTGACGGTGTTGAGTACGTGAGGACATTCTAAGACTCACAGGGGTTATAACTAAAAGATATTTTCCAAAACATCCACTAGATAATGAAATAATCTTAAGTCAGGGTCTATTTATGAGATAAGTATCTATATTTATGAGGAAATCAAGTAAAAAGTCACCAATCATCACATGTATGACATGTTCTCAATCAGATATGCACACGTAAAAAAATTTCCCTTTCTTATTCCCAGTTGTTCCATTTTTCTCAAGTAAAATTTTTACTATGAGTATGAACTATTTCATGAGATCCCTGATTACATAGGATTTTATAAAGAGAATTATTTTTTTATGAGAAACATAAAAAAATGGCCCAATGCATGGTTAAGAAATCATTTTTATTATTTCATATATTCATGTTAGGTTCACCATTTTTGATTCTGACAAAATTCAGATATGGTTTCACGTAATGTTTGATTGTGGGGGGGGGGGGTCAACATATATTCAATAATTTATGTTGGGTTCACCGAATATTTCATTCATAGAAACACTTAAGGGTTCCTAAATCTATAACATGGTACAAACATGCTTTCTAGAGGCAGTTTTTCATTTGGGTTCCAGACTAAACAAAATAATGGAACTCATGTTGGTTGAGAGGATGGAAGGTCGAGTTGATCTCACCCTGGGGGGGTGTTATTACCTATTATGGGTCTCTCCTATAGATTTATGATATTTTCTTAAATATATTCTTAATACTAATATGGGACCAGTTATACTAACAAAATGATCATGTGTTGATTCCTTCTATGTGTAATGAGGGTTCAACTAATGAGTCCATTTGTATGTATCTAAGGTTCCACGCCTATTCCCTATCATTTCATAATAATGGTTAGTGTTTTATATTTTGAATCCAAATAACCAAGAACTCTAGAGTTTACTTCTATCGAGCGAGGTTATTAATATCAAAAGGATGTGATTTAGTCTTTATGAGATGTCCAAAAAATCTTGTCTATAATTTGAATCAAAACCCACATAGTTGTTTAAGACAGTGTAGTTTAATATCACACATAAAGAAAATATATGAAAGAACTTAGGCACTGGGTATTTAGATGAATCCCTTGGAATAAATTCAATGTAGCTTGTATAAGAGTGAAATTAGAGTCCTCATAGTATGATCATGCCCCTAGGACTTACCTCAAGGTGGATTCCCTCGTATGGGGTAATTCATATCATGCCTCTGAATTAGAGTTAAAAATTGTGGTTTACCTAGCTAGGAGAGATTAATGATTCCAATTATATGATCATTACAAGTCCCTATGCTCTTGTTATCCCTACTCACTGTGAGAAACATGGGATAACAAGTGATCAGTTTCATTATATATGGAAACTGGACTTTGCACACTGGGGAGAACCTTATAGGATGTTTGATATGGTGCTCTAGCCTTAAAATGCCTATTATATATCTATTTGGATAGTTCTCCGAGTTCCTGTAGTTTAGATATCTTCTTAATCCACTGGTGGATGAGGAATAATGATAAACCAATAGTAGTGATTTGGTCCTAATGGTTTGAATGTAAGAGACACGAAGGGGATTACCCCAAAGTATGATCCTACATGAGATAGGGCCTTATGAAGGAATCCTATATATCATTTTTATGTCAAGAAGAATAATTATCATAGTTCAGTTAAGGGTATGCATTAATATTTCTAATTGATAAGTTTATCATATCTTGGTAAATCTTCTTAACATGTCTTGGTTTACTTCTTGACAAATCTTGATTGTCTTACTGACATGTCTGGGGTGTCTATATGACATGTTTGAGGATGTACGAACATGTACTAGATTCTTAGTGCACATGTATAAATAAAAAAACATAATCTATATGACATTTATGAAGGACATCACATGATATGAATGAAATATCTAGAGGAAATCTCATGATTTGGGATAAAAAATATGGAGGCTGTCACATGAACTGGTTGATATATCTGGATAAAATTACTTGATATAGAATAATTTTCTAGGGGACATCACATGAATTGTATGACTTGAATAAATGAATCTGTGATACATGGGTGATATTCAGTCATGTTTTCACATGACTTGGGGAACTTTCTGGAGAACACCAAAAGATTTGGCTGGAAATCCTAGAGGACTTCACAAGAGTTGGGTGGCATGACCAGAGGGTTCCACATGACTTTTTTGACATTTAAAAGGGACATCACATGAGAAAAATGAAATACCAAGTTTGGGGGTGTCACATGACTTGGGTGACATGCCCCAATGTGGTCACATGATATGGGTAGGTCATGTGAAGCACATGAAGAAAAGAATATATTTCTTCACATAAGACTTCTATCTTTTGTATTCTTATTTTTTCCATTATCACATATTGGAGTCATGATTTTTCAAGCATTATCTTATTTTAGGTTTCACATTCACCAATCATCCAGCAAAAACTCATTCTCATAATATTGATAACACACTATAATTATTTAATGTGATCTATAGAGTGATCACACAAAGTATATATTCATTTCATAAGATCCCTTAGGTCATTCCATAAATTTTACCTGGTGGAAGACCTTTAAAATCACATGACCAGGCACTCTGAGAAGTCCACTCTTATGCTCGTGTGTAGCAGTTTCCCTTTATGTGTGTTATTGTGTGTGATAAGGGTGATATATTTATAGGAATCACTACCTCAATTATGTGCCTCCTTGAACAAATTTTATTATAAAAATATTAGTTAGAGTAAGTGGAGGGGTTGTAGTATCACATGCTAAGGATGATTCTACCATGGGTCATCCATGGAACCACATAATGAATGTAGTAGTGAGAATGTTACTCCATTTCCATGTTTATTAGAACCACCTAATCAAATGGGTTTTTCTTATGCATATTGACAAGTCCACGAGATTTCACAAGGATAAGAAAACATGTATATGAGTATTTTATTGGTATGGATTACAGTTTAATGTTTTTTCTGTGATCAAAGATGAATTTTATGGGGTCCTCTTTGAGACCATGGTACCATTTCAAGGGGGCCTCTACAAGATTAGGCTAACATGTAAAGGGATGTATTCATAGTCAATGGTGATCACACAGGGTGAATAAACCCTATTTCATGAAGATAATCCTATCTTATATTCACGAGAATATTCCTAATTTTCCCTTATTATATCCATTAATATTTTACAACGACAAGATATCTCTTAATCTCAGGCAATCATTTTTGGGGTCAATCACTCTCCTTGTCTGCGATGCATCGCATGAGAAGTGATGGATCCCATGATGATGCATGATAATTCCCAAGGATAGCCCATATTCTTGTATGTGGACCCATAAGTAGCATAATATTCTTGAATGTATGTGTCCTAGTTCCTTCATTTGATAAATCTGAGAAACTAACAAGCTCTTGCACAATAAGGTGGACTTGTCGCCAGGGTGACCATGGGTTCCTGCAAATTGCATGAGTTTGATGCATGAATATCTTCATAACCGTCCATAGCATTATGACTACTAATTTTTACAACATTGTTTTAAAATTATTTTTCTGATTATTTTTAATTTTCCATTGACTGAATATCCACATGATCGGAGGAACTTGTATAGAAGCTTCTATATAATCATCAGTTCATGTCAGGATACCTTTATAAGAATAGGAGTGCCTTTCAAAGGGGCTTAGTGTGACCATAATAAGACCATATGTTATAAATGATACATTATCATGACATTTTTAAGGTTATTTAATCATTTTTCCTTCTTGAGGTTATGTTATCCACATAATTCACCCATATTATTTTCTTTTTTTTACGGAGAAAATAATTCCATTGATTTAGGTATTTCATCCCTTATATATTCACGAACACTCATTTGACTTGAGTCAAATGTATATAAGATATAATGAATCAATTGCTATAATTATGTTATAAATATCATGAATATTCCTTATCACAATGATCATACCCATCCATGAGAGGTGGTAATGGGAAAAAATGACATTAGTTCGTGAGGCGATAGTCCACCATACACACGAATGATGATTTAATAACCCATTTGATGGAAGTAGGGATGATTGTATGTAATTAACATAAAATAGAAAAATATAATTATATTTATTATACTTACTTTATTATATTATCATAGATTAATAATAATTTGATGGGGTAATGGAAGAAATAAAATAAAAATTCTCAATGAAGACGTATACCTCTTTCTCAGGAAACCTCCTTAGTTTTTCCCCATAATCCTTCCAAGGATAGTTTTCTGACCAAAATAAGGCTTATAAAATGATATTTTGTAATTTGGAATGTTAGTTGGGTATATATTGGCTGAACTAAAAGTGTTTTGAGGTGATAATAGGGGATCATCGGGGGTGTTCTTTTGTAATTCAGTTTAGCGTCACCCTTGTAAATTTTAAAAAGAAAAAGGTGTACACACATTTTCACTTTACAAAAGGGTAAAAAATAGATTATTATTAAACCTTATACATTATATATTTTAAATATGTCGATGTAATATATTCTAGACAAGTTTTTAGTGCATTTTACACCTTATCTTTTTAAAATCCATTTTTACCTTAATAATGATAAATATTTTTTATTATTTTCACTATTCATTTATGTTAAAAATTTAGTTGAAATTATTATATAAAATAAATTATTAATAATAAAAATATTGAATATATTTTTAAATATTTCATTCATATAAGTTTAAAAGTTTAATTTAAAATTAATCTCGTAGATGTGATGAGACAGAGGGTTCTCAAAGAGAAAATCTTCAAAAGTTTATAAAGTTTTTATATCAGAATTCATTGTGGAAATTATTATAATCAGATAAATTATATTAATAGATATATAATTAAACTAATTTAATTTTAAAAACAATTTAAAATATGTTTTAAATTTATAAATATTTTAAATAAAAAATTAAAATTAAAATTAAAATTCAATATTTTCTCATTATTCATAAAAAATGTTTCATTTTAGAAGCATCCCAAAATTTTTCCCTAATATTGATTTTATATTATTATTAATAAAGTCTATTTATTTTTATCAAATAATGTTTCTAAAAAATGTTAAATTTAATATTAATTTATCTGGGCAAATAGAGAATAATCTATCTTTTGGAAAAATCATTGTTTTTAGAAAATATTTTTTTTAAATGATTCTAATTTTATTTATAATAAATAGATAGTTATAATTTTATTAATTCAGCTAGTACTAATAATACCCTAAAATTTAATTACTAGGTTTTAATGGTAAACTATATTTAAGGTCATTTAGACTCAGGGTTATGTGTCATATATGCAATCAAATACAATGTTCTTATTTTAGAATTTCAGGGTGTTATAGTCTGTGTATTGAAATATCAAAATTTTATGAATAATTTACTTTTCATACTCTAAATTAATTAAAAACAAGTATTTATTTTTTCCTTTTGACCAAAAGATAAGATATAATCAATTGTATTTATTAGACTTCCATTATTTTATTAAAAAATAATATTCCTCACAATTGGATTCAAAATATCTTGTTGTGTGGATATTCTTGTGTCAAGGATACATATATCCTCTATCATAACCAAATCAAGTTCCTCACAAGTTAGTCAAAGGTATTTAGGTAGTGGGGTCATGATAAATACATTAACTCACAACTCTTAGATATGTTGAGTAACTAGGAAGAAAGTGGGGATGAAATACATGTTCAGGTAGTTTACTCAATGGATTATAGAGGAAAGCACTTTGAACTGTTGTTCAATATTAATTATTATAAAGATTTATTAACTTAATATTTTTTGAGGTATTTTTATCTTCATGTAAAAATACTAATTTTATCCTCTTACATACTTTTTAGTTTTAAGTGGAATTTACACATGTAATTAACCATGTCTAGATAAATTTTTCATAGTCTTATTTATTAAAATTCCATCTAGAATTCTTATTAATTAAATTATTAGTTGATAATGATAAAGCATCCATAAAAATTAACCATGTTATGGAGTGAAATGAAATAATAAATATTGTACAATCAAGAGCTTATCTAATGGTTAGTTTGTCCAAAGGATGATAAACTAACCCTTTACCAAGTTGGAAAACTCATTGAACCACAACATTGCTCAAGATATATCATTCCATCTGTACTCCAACATAACTCCTGGGTTAGTTTCACCTCAACACTGATCCTAAACCACCTCCAATGATCTGAGAAATCTATCCATTACATAATATTTTACTCACATACAGGTTAGAGGAAGAGAGGGATCGATCTTGGGGTTTATATAAAAGAAATATCGATCATGCTTACCCTGACGTAATAGAAGAGGGGATGACACACATGCCAATTTTTTTTTACAAAACTAATAACATAATAATTATATTTAAAGAAATAAATCATATAAAATGGATAGTCTAATATAATTATCATCTATGCAATCAATGGAAATATATTTGTAGACAATATAGAATTCAACTCAATTAATTCATTTATTAAGATAAAATCATCATTAATTAATTAAATTAATTGGAATATTAATTAACATTACAATTCATTTTATCATTTTAGAATAAGCTTTGAAATTATTTCATTATAATTTTTCAAAATAAAATTAATTATTTTTATTTAAAATTTATTAACTATAATGTTTTTATTTGGATAAAAACCACAAAGATGTCAACTTCACCATCTTAAGTCATATATTAAATGATCACATGGCATGTCAGTATACATGACACAACATTTGTTAATAATGTGTGGAATTATATATATATTACAATACTTCATAATGGATTCAATATTTCTAACAATTAGACATGTGTTAACCCATGTGGGGTGTACTGATTTGAAAGTCTATAGTGAATACATTAACCATTACGGTGAATTAATTATTTGAAATTAATTGATCATTTGAATGAATATAAAACCTTACGATATATTTTCATGTCAAATTCTTAATATAAGGTTTTGTTTTAATATTGAAATTAATTAATTCATTATAAAATTTAATTCTATTGATTAATGGGTGATTACAGGGCACGAATTAGAATATAACACATTATGTATATTGGATTCCATGTCTTTGTGAAACATTTCTCATAAGATGGGCATGTAATATTTGTAGATCGTACCAAATTCTATGGAATGTATTAGGTTTATAAATCATGAAATATCAATAGTTATGGGTTGACTAACATTAAGTATTTTCATGTCATGTTTTGTGTAGGTTGACCACATGGTTTCTGAAGACAATCTGAGGTGAACCATGTAATACTACATGTTTCTATGGTAGATACACCATGTGTATTCCCTAAACCCGCATTCCATTTTGGATGGTCAACATGTGATGTATTAATTACTCAACATTGATTTCCTGAGTCATGTATCCAAAATATATTCTATATGAATTGAACCTCATTACACAATCTATACTGTTCTGTTACACACTATGTAGTTATGTCATCTAGTCAATACCCTTAGCACCTTATGATGGAATCTATGTTCATTATTAATATATTCTTTATCTGTAATGAACCATTTAAATGTGAAAATTTTAATAATATAAATATTAAATTAATATTATAAATTAAAATAAGGTAAATATTATCTTAAAAATATATATGTGTCAATAAAAAATTTTAATTTTAAATTACTATTTGGCCTCTTTGATAAAACATAAAGGTTTCAAGTCTTAACAATTACGATGAAACCAATTCCTAACATAGGAAATATAACAACATATATGGATTTCTCCTTATAATTAGATGAATTGAAACCATGGAATCCATAAGACATGACCATTACAAATAATTAACAATTTATTTGAGTTAAGATAAAGAATCATCTCAGATTTCAATTATTTCATCATTAATGATTTGGATGAGAAAACTTCTCATACAATCATTATGTTAAATTTATCATTGGAATATTCCCTATAGTGAGTATCCACACATATTCCATGGACCATAGATCATTACCATATAATTATCTATGTTCTTGCTGAATGTACCAAGGTCACAATGGAAGATTATGGGTTGGGGAATTTAAAAATTTTCATCATTGGAATGACAATATTGTCTTATATGATGTAATGAGACCTTATAATGTATGAGGATGTTGTGTAAAATAAATTGTGAACAAAAATGTATATTGAAAACATACGTTTTTCAGATCTGAATCTTCATTTAACATATGGTTTTCGGCAATGATCATTGCTAAAAATATATGAAGTCAAATCTCTATAAATTATCCACACATACTTCAAAAATACATAGAATCATTGACTATTGAATTATGAGTGATATAAAGGAGATCTAATAATGACTTTCTCATTCTGATGATCATCACATCTATGTGCCTTCAATGTGTGAGGGAGAACTAAATCTGAATGCCTATTTTGAGATCTTATCTCTCTAGTAAGTGAGAGAGGATAATGAGGATCTGGTGAAATTTTCATTAATATACCTCCTTGCACAAGGGACTCTCTCTATTTATATTTTATATTCAGGATACTATATAGGGTTCCCCAACCCCAAAAAATTTAACATAAACTAAATAATAATTATGAAGAACTAAATTTCAGTATAAATATTATTTATAATTTATCAAATACCTATAATATATATAAAATTTATTATGTGATAAAACTGATCTATTTACTTGACTCCTAATTCACATTTAAAAATAAACGTTCTTGGAATATTAAAATAATATTCATTTGATTAATATTATTTCATATATTTAATAAATATGAAAATTATTTTAATAAATAAATTCAACCCAATTATTATTAACATGAAAAATATGAATTTATATATTAATTAGTGATCGAAAACCTAGATAAAAATAAGATCTCATGGTGGGGACCATCATGTCTAATATACATATTCAATAGAATATGAAATATTCTTGAATACACTATTTCATGTGCCCCTCTAAGCCCTTAACATGATAGTAGTGAATAAAATCTATATACCAAGAGCAGAGTCTAAAAACCCATGAAGGCCCCTAAAATGATAAGTATAGTTATAGTAATGACAAACAACCTATGAACATGTACTATATAATATAATATTTTTCCATTAAATATCTCTTAAAATTGGATGTGCACTTGTGTCATCACCCTTTTCTTGCTTTATTATTTATTGATCTAATGGGATGTATTAACCTTTCATCAATTTTAGGAAAATACTTACGAAGGTAGTACCATCATGATCAAACAAGACTAATATATATTACTTTAATAACATAGAAGTGAAAAATACCTTCTTGACTACTCAACCAATGTCATACCACCAATGACACACCAAATACATGCTACCTCGCCTTGATTTTATTGTCATGGTTTTTTCCTTGCATTAAATTATGCAATCAAATTACATAAATTGGTTATGATCTCGATTTAAGATAAAAATACACATTTCTATAGATAGGAACAACCAATGACACCTAAAACATGTGGTGTTCTTGTTGGTGGATCTGTTCTCATGATATCACTACTAGAGATCACCAATTGAAAACATTAAGAGATGAAGTCTCAGTACTTATGGCCTCCCAACACTTGATAGTCAGATATCAAATATGTCTTGTCAGTATGATGTATCTAGACCATAGTACCTTATTTTACGATTATTTTTATAGTATATCGATGTTCTAATTATAGCATGGGATCTACTACAACCTTTTGATATAAAATTAATCTATGAAAATTACCATTAAATAGTGGATGAAGAAATATCAACTCTATAATTATAAGTAAACATCATGCAGATGTTACTGTATACAGGATATGGAAATCAAAAGTACTGTTCATGTTAAGTCTCAAGAACCCACTATTACAACACAACCACATGCACTAGATATAACAGTATAATAAACCTTGTTAACTCTCTAATGATAATGTTTATATTTCTTATTTTTAACGGTTTTAGGTACTGGGTCTACCACATTTACACCGCATGGTATTCTGCTATATGTGACCTCATCTCCTTGAGTAAAACTTCTCAAGAGATGATATAGCCAATTATATCCCTTTTGTTCACTATAAAAACATTACATCTTGTATAGCCCTAGTAACATAATTATCATTATGATAAAACTTTACTGGGTAGGTGCGATTCCAAGAACTTGAATAAATAGTTTAACTTAATGGCACATTTTAAGCTTCCCTAGAAGATGCAAAGTACACAATATTTTTCCAAGTGGATTCTACAAGATTTTATGAGCTTTTCTCACTCAACACCATTTCATAACTACGATACTATATCAATTTGATCTATGGAATACATGTATTTGTCCATTAAAAACTAGTATACCTTCTTCTCCATATACAAGGTACATATATTTATTACTTATATAAGTATAATCAGATATTTATGACTGCATTACTTATCGATCTCCAAGTTATAACTTATATTTTTCTTTTATAAATTATATACTAGAAATATCATAACTGGTACATATCATGACATATGTAATTGATCCCTTGCCGAAGCATATAGAACCCAACTCACCACTTAATCTCCTCCTATGAAATTGAATATCATTCATGGAATGATTTATTCCATGTTAAATTGTCCACAATTATTCCCTTTAATTTTTCCAAATTGTATTTTTAAATACCAAGTCCCAATATATTCAACTGAATAGGTCCAATAAACCATTATATATACCGTAGTAGATCATGTTCCATAGAACATAGGTTTTTACATTAATTTAATCACTATAAAATTAATTTCAAATTGGTCTTCACTAAATGTAAAAGTAATACCTATTTTTTATATGTCACCAAACATATTTCTCTTAGAAAAAAATTGTTCTCCCACCAAAGTATGGTAGAAACATGGAAAATATTCATTCAAAATGAATATTCTATGATATTTTTTCTTAATTTAATCCTAAAATGGATTTTAGTAACTTTCAAACTGTATTGGTATTATATTATGTGACCATCCCTTTCTGGTTGTGTCGTATAGAAACCTTCCATGAATGGTGTTCATGATATCTGATTCTAAAAAAACAGATCATTGGAATTTTATATGAAAAGTAAAATTATAATGGATTTAAGAATAATTAGTTGGTATAACCAATTGAGAGTTATTGGTAATACACTTGTACCATCTATGTATTATTTAACTATAATACCCACAGAAATATTCCAATTCATAAGCCCCATTACAGATTGATACATGGTATACATTAATTAATTTTAATTGATATATCAATCTTAGTTTATTTCCATAAACCACTTATAAGAATTATTATTCCCACTAAATAAATTATCACCAACCAAAGTGAATATAAAATAAAATCTATGGTTTTAACCTTCCTATATAGTATGTGTCTCTAGAATATTCTTGTTCCACAAGAACTTTTGGAACTAGTTCCTATTCCAACTAAATATGCATATCGTGCATTGACTAAACCCATGTCAATATAGCTCCCACTATCTCAAATAAATTTTTTTACCATATATAGAAATGTATTCTATCACTTGACTACCATTTTCCAACGATAGGGATTTATGTAATATCATATGAAACTGTTAGGATAATTACATAGATGAACATTATTTTTTTTCATGATGCAAGTTTGTTTATATCATAACAAACTCTTTTCATCTAAACACATTCCATATAACATAATGGATTTCCTTCATACTATGAATCATATGATATCAATTTTTCATTTATAGTTGTAATATTATTATGAGATTTCAATATTATTTGAAAAACCTGTCTTCAAATATAGTAGAACTTTCTACAAGTTACAACATTGATACTACTTACATCATAGCTCTGATGTATAAAATATACATTTAGAAATTTCTCCATGATACATTTTGTTGATTAATGTTAACATGTAATACATAACACAAATCCCATTTATTAATAGTAATTCTATGATAGAGATAAGGTAATATGAATTTAGGAATTACTCCATGCTACATTATATTGATCGTTGAATGCTCAAGCATGATATTCTTTAATATTCTTGCCCAAATACTCTAATATCATATGACGATGAAAATTATATAATTCACTTTCATATTCCTTAATTACTTAAGAATATATTATGAATTATATTTACCACTATCTTACCTTTGGAATAGTTCACTCTCTCTTGCTAAACTAATTCTGAAAGATTTATGGCATAACTTTATTTGTAAAGGTTTATTTATAAAAACTAAATATGTTGATAATCCCAAAGGTGTTTATATCTATTGATTATAAATACAAAAATAGGTATATCCATGATGATAACATTTAATTTTACTAGATGAAGAATTATCTTACCACAATTGGGTAAATAATTATTACATTTTATATTCATCATGCACAGCCAATGATTCAAGTATCACTGGACTATCAATTGAGTATCAAAAACACAAACAACATTCATTCCTAAACCTGTAACAATGTATCATAGTGTCCAATGGACACGTGAGATAAATTTTTTGGTTATACTCAATAAATCATTCAACTAGAATCATTAACATGAAAAATAGAATTTATGTGTTTCTTACTTCTTACTTAAGAATCCCCCTTTCTCAACCACTTACAGAAAACACCTGACTTATTGTAATGTTTCTATTACATACATGGTCACTATATTTTTGTACACATATGTGAGAGGCCAATTTTATTTAATACCCACTAAGTATGAACGAAACATTGTATTATATTGATGAATATACATGAAGAAGAAATGGGTACTTTCTTCTTAAATTCCGTTCACTGTATTTAACCATATATAAATGTAATTTTATTATATGTGAAGTGAATAACTTCAATTCTAATAAAAAATCACATTTCATTGATGGAATTTATGAATTTTTATTTTGTGTTACACTTTCCATTGGACTTTTATTTTTTCCTATAAACTTCTTCACCATAAGAATTAACGATTTATATGTGTTTTATATTCTTATTTACTTAGGTATCCTTACCTAAATTGGTAATGAAGCCTTTACTCCATCTTATTTGTTTTTTAATCTTAAATGAAACTTGATTATATAGATTAAAAATAAGTAAGAGTGGGATTCATTCAAATATCAGGATCCTTATTTTATATTTACACAAAGATAGTGTAATTAACACTCATTCATATTTTTATTCACTTTCTCCTCATAATTTTCTTGAAGATGAGACAATAGGTTTAATCATCCAAGTCCCAATGTTGTATCCTCAACAAACATTGACCATCGATGATAAAATTATGGAAGAACTATAATATTATTCATACATGTATCTCTTATAATAAATTTTACACCCTTGGTTCTAGAGGTGGATTAATATGAAAGGGGACATTGATACATTAAATTTACTGAACCATATTATTATGTGAATGAACCTGTACTACAAGTGGAAATTCATTTTTTTCAGAAAACTGATTTGTCTAATATTTATCATAGTGTACCCTGTGGTATTAATTTTCATTTTATAAAAAAATAATTTCTATAATATTTTAACATTAATATAGATTACAAATTAAGAAATTATTGACTATTTCAATCATTAAATGTCTTCCACAATTTTATCGAATTATATATACTCTCTCTGATTGAATTAGAATACTATGTCACTTTATTATTCTAGTGGAAAAGATCCTTGGACCTCCAATCATAGTTTAAAAGATTTGGAAATTCCACTACTCAGAGGGCTCAAGGTAGGAGTTTGACGGGCCAACCACAATAACTCATGCTTCATTGATCTATTGAATGAAGTCCTAGATTCTAACATCATAACATGATTTACTCAATGCTTACCTCTAAAATAATAGATTGTTATATTTTGGTTACCATTACCACCAATTTATTTAATTTAAATCGCTAATCTCATAATAACTCCACAGTAGTAATAGATACCTTCAACTTTGGCTGATGACCACCCTGAACATCTGGTTTTGTCCAAATTTGAATGATGGTAGTTAGTTACAACTTAATATTTCTTTGATGTTTTTTCAATTTTTCTCTCAATAGAATGTAATATGTTTTATTAATATTATTCATCTATGTTTTTGTGATCAAAACAGATCAATATTAGAAACAACATTCACTACTTCTTTATTCATTTTATTATTTGTTATTATATGTATTTTCTCGATGTTATAAATTGCATAATATAATAAACAAATGCATAATGGAAATCTACTACCCAAATAGTCCTATGGATATAATATTGGTTGATCCATTTAAATATAATGGACCATCCATGACATTAGAGAATCATAACTGAGTCATCATTTGACTCATGATTCATCTCATCCCCATCCTTTATGCTTGATTCTCATCTCGATTTTTCCTTGACTTAGAATTTTCTACATCTTACGACATCCTCATATTAGCGTAACAAATTATATTGGAGGGGGGAATGACATACATTGTATCCATCAATTATACAATAATACTAATACATAGGTGATGGGGACTAGCGGTGCAATGTACCTTAGATATATTGGGCATGCCCACCATTATACAAAATTACTGAGAATTACGATGCACATACCATTTAAATTAATTAATTACAATCATCACACAGAGTTAAATAATTAATTAATGTAATGAAAATATACATAGGTTGCTCACTATTTAAGACCAATCAATATAAATTTTAGCATGATAAAATTAAATTTCATTAAATAAAGTATGAAGACATTAATTAAATTAAATGAATTAAATAATTAAAATAATTCAATTATTCTCAGTCCTCTATTAATTTATTTTTAACTCCAAAAATTAAATTAATTAATAAATTAAATTTAACATGAAAATTAAAAAAAAATTATCCTAGGTATTAGGATTATTATTTTAAACCAAAATTAGTATACTAATGAATTTTATTTAATTATAAAATTAAAATAAATATATATAATTTATTTTGATTATCCTAAGGACCTAAAAATGTTGTAATACCCAAATTAGGTTGCACCAAACCTACGGAAACCCATTATAGGCTTTGAAAAGTCTATTATGAGATTTTCCTGGACATGGTGGTCTGAATAGAACAGTTCTAGGTTGGGCAGACCTACACGTTCCAATTTTGGGATGATTCAGGTCTAATTGGACCTTTGAGTGGGTTACCTCTATCTATTGGAGTGTCTTTATGATAGAAGTGTGCAAGATATGACCAGGACATGGGCCAAAAGGGTATGACCGGACTCGGTGTGGATTGATCTAGGTTTTTTGAGGGAGTTCTTCCAAGGGTGTTGTGAGGTTAGTAGGGTGGAAGCTTCTAGTTCATGCTCATCGACTTTGTCAACAGATGGAAGTGATGGGGAGGATCTTGGTTCCTACTAGAGGAGGCTAAATTGTGGGCAGGAAGTGTCACTGATCAGGTTGGAGGAGCTGGCTAGCGAATGAGAGGAAACACCATGGGATCTTAGGTATGTGTAGGGAGGAAACCAAATTTGGAGCTTCGTGGGTGACCGAAGGCATGAATATCCGAACATGTTTACGGAGACACGCTTAGGTGGAATAGAGAGGCTGACCGAGCATGATGTCAGCACCATATCTGGCTTGGTGAGGCCACCGAGGAGGAGGTGGATTCATTATGATGTGGCGAGGAGGATCCTCCACTCTTACGAGATTCCAGGCAGCTGACGGAGGAACTAAGATGATGCTACTGGGATGAAGGTGGTTAACCAGTTGTGGTGAGGAGGTTTTGATCTAGTAGGAGGGGTGACATGAAACCAAAAATTTACATGATAAAAAAATAAAACTGATTATTTTAAATTTTATTACCCTTTCAAAAACCATTTTTTCCAATCCTTAATTTTTTTAGATGGATATAACCTGGAAATATAACCACAAATTGAATTGTGGTTAGTTTCCTTCAAACCAAAAAAAACCCTATTAATAAATTTATAGAAATTTTTTTTCTAGGCTTAGAAAATTTACATGATACCTATGACACCAACTGAATATTTTGGGGTTTTAGAGAAAGCCGGTGGGATAAGGATTTTAAAATTTTTCCCCATAAAAGTGACATATCATGTCATATTCGATTATCTGAGCCCCATCATAGTATAGGGATCTCATGTAAAATAAACAAAGCACAAAAATGAAAACTGAAAAGTATACCTTTTTCTGATATGAATCCGCGGTCGACATCTGCTTGTCTTCGATGATTGTTTCTAGAAGGATCTGATGTCGAATCCCTCTTTATCATCTAAACATGCTTCAAAAATATACATAAGTGTCAATTGATGAATTCTGGGTGCCAGTGAAAAGATTCGACAATTCCTTCAGTGTTCTGATGATCACTGCATTGATGTGCCTTCGATGCATGAGGGAGAACTCGATCGAATCACTAGTATTTAGTCCTTCTCTATCTAGGAAGCGATTGAGGAGACAATGGATAGGGGAAAATTTCAATGAATATAATTCATTATTCAAGATCCTCTCTCTATTTACAGTGGATATTCAAGACATATGGTAGGGTTCCCCACCCCCCAAAAATTTAACATCCACTAAATAATAATTATGATGAACTAAATGAATCTAAAAATACAATTTATAATTTATCACGTAACTATAATATATGTAAAATATATTACGTGATAAACCCATGTAATTTAATAAACTCTTAATTCCCACGTAATAATAAATGAACATGGAATATTAAAATAATATTCTTTTGATTAAAATTGTTCATTATATTTACATAACATTAAAATACTTTTAATAAATAAATTCAACCCAATTATTCTTAACTTTAATAATATTATTTTTTTACTTATCATTTATCAATAACTTTCATAACACTCAGACCCTGGGGTGGGTCATACCATGTCTGGTATACCTATTAAACAACATAGTGAAGATTCGTGAATATGCAATTGTGTGTGACCCTCTAGGCCCTTATCTCGATATCAGTGAGTAAAATCCATCGACCAAGAGTGGAGCCTAGTAACCCATCAAAGTACCTAAAGAGATATGTATAGTCATAGAAATGAAAACCAACATACTAACACAAAATGCATACAATAATATCTTTTTTTAATTATCTCCCAAACTAGGACACAGACTTATGTCATATACCATTTTATTCCTTATTATTTATTGATATAACTTTATTGATTTACCTTTTGAATTATTTGGTCAAAGATGTATGATGGTAGTACCATCCTAATTAAATTGGACAAAGATATATTACTTCATTAACTTGGAAGAAAAAAATCATTTTTCGACCATACAACTAATTTCATACCACTAATGAATCACCCAACACAAGATACCTCACCAGGATTTCATTACATAGTCTTTTGCTTGCATCAAAGTATGTGATCAAATTGCAGACCCTGATATTGATCTCATGTTAGGAGACCAATCCTCATGTCTGTATATAAAAACAACCAATGACACCTGAAACATGTGATTTTTCTGTTTGTGGTTCTAGCCTCATGACCTCACTAATAGAGATCACCAATTGTGAACTTCCAAAGAAGAAGTCTCAATTCTTATGATCTCCCATCAAGTAATATTCATATATCAATAATGTTTAGTCTGTTTGATGTATCTACACTATATGACCTTAGTTTAGGATTAATTTCATAGTATATCTAGGTGTTCATTATAGCATCAGGTGGTTTATAACCTTCTGATACAACAATTAATATATAGAAATTACCATTAAATAGTGGAAATAGAAATATATACACTATAATGGTATGCAAAAATACTATATATCAAACTGTATACAAGATATGATAATCAAAATTATTATTCAAGTTGTCCCTTGGTCACCCACCATACTACACTAGCATGGATGAGTTTAGTGCTCGTTTCAATAGTCATTGATCAAAATAGAATCATTTGTGGTGAGAAGGGATCACTCTGGTGGAGGAGAATCACTTTCCATTCTTGAGAATGTTCAAGAGGAAGAGATCTATAAGGTGTGAGAGAACTATATCTTGAATATATTGTACATAATGATAGTGGTGATGTAATGAGTTATATAATAACATAACAATGTATTTATTGACATACGTTTATAGAATAAATAATTTCATAAGGGTCATTGTTTTTTTTAATCCCTGAAAAACCCCATGTCCCAATTATAATAATAATATTATTATTTAACATAAATATTCTAAACTAAAAGATTAATAAATATTATTTTCTTATATAATGAAATTAATATTCAATATTTCATTTCTCACTAAACAATTAAACATATTTATTTGGTCCTACCCAATATTTATTGGACTCAGAATAATGTCTATTTATTTAAATAAATAAATGTAAAGGAATTATTTTCAAATAAATAAATAAATATTATATTCATTAACTAGTGAATAACTTTTAATTAAATATTTTCATAACCAAATAAATAAACATTTTTTACTATATGTATCAAAAATATAAATAAATATTTGTTTATTTGTATAATTCTAAAAATAATTATCTGATGAATAAATATTTATTTTATATCCAAATCATATAATATTCTTTTCAATAATCTATGAATGAATATATATATGATCAACCAAAGATGAATAATTATTAAACCATGTATTAGAATAATATTTATTTAACATGTTATATACATATATAATTAAATTGAGGTTCTGGATACACATAATGTGTGACCCTCTAGGAACCTTTCTCAGTAATATTAGAAAGAACTGCCTAAATTCAACGGTAAGAGCCTAGATACTCACCAATATACCTATAGAAGAAAAAAGATAATGTCACAACCAAATGAATCACCATAAGAATGTTCACTCTGTAATATAAATTTTTTACCTCTACATTTCATTCAATTATGTTGCATTAAATGTTTCCTCAATCTACATAGTCATAATCTATGAGTTTGAATTTCAAGAAAATGAACACGTCGATATACCATAATGGACATGGATTTATATGATAGTTCTATTTCAGTCAAAGGGACACAGATATATATAAATCTATTTTATGAAATAGAAAAAAAAATTCTTTACTTATTCATTAATGTCATATCACTCATTATGAACCCTATATATCCTACCTCACTGTGAGAATATATCTTCCCAATTTTTATCGATACATAAAATATTATGACTCATTATACACATTAATAATAATATCAATTATATGAAACATTACACACATCCAAAGATAAGAATATACCATGACACATAAAATATGTATAATTCCTATTTCTGGGTCATGTTCTTATAACTTTCTTCTCTTAGAGGTTACTAAGGATGATTATCATGAGAAGAAGTCTCAGTGTCATATAATCCCACTTCCAATACAAGTCTACACAATTTATGTCTCATCAATTGATATCATATGGCCATGTATCATGGTATTAAGAATACCATAATTACACATCATGGTTCTCAACATAATGGGGATCTTCCATGATATTTTTGTGTGAAATTACCCTTCGGAAATTATCATAAATATGTTATATAGAATAAACAGCATCTTGTTATAATATATTAGTTAATTTTCATGATTATGAATATTATTGTATCTAATGTTAAACATAGTTGGTTTCTAGGAACCAAATCCAATAGGATAATTGTGAGTGATATGGTGTATCTTGAAATGGTTTGTGGGACCTATCTTGAGTGAGAAGGTATTGACATGGTACTTATGTGAAAAATATCTTGATCAAGTAGAGATGACCAATATAATCTAAGTTGAAACTACCTTGAGTGATGATCGATAGTTCAGGACTTGAGGACAACCTACCCTACATATTCGGGTTTGGATTGTGGTAAAATATAAGACCCTGCCTTGAGACTTCGGGTATGGGTTGGGTCTTATATCATGAGGTTACTCTCTTCCTTCTGGAATGAATCCAATGTTTTTAGTTGTCTTGGTATCCTACTTAGAAAATGAAAATCTGACATGAATGCTTTTATGTGAATTGTGTGTTATATTTTTGGGTGGTTGAATAGTTTGGTCATGACTACACTCTTTACATGTATTATATTCATATATACTTGATCATAATAACAATTAGTATTTTTAAGGCATTGGAGATTCCTATTGGGTAATTGGACTCACCCTCAAACTACATACATTTTGAGGGTTTAGATTTACATGGGTAGACCTTCATGTTTTCTTTCAGGGAATAGGGATATCTTAGATATGGACAAATGGTAAACATCTAGTATTTTTTGGAGGCCGAGCATTCAAAATGTTTTTTTATTTAAGATGGGTTAGAGGCCTTTGTAGTTATTTTTTAGTTTTTTCTTAGTATGTGTAATATTTAGTGTTCCATCAATTATATAATTCATGTTTTACTTTTTATATACTTGTTATTCTTAGTTATAAATTGTTTCATCATGTAGATTGTTTCCTTATTTATATTATGTACATAGGGGCCCTCTTGGATCCTAGTTTACTTATCTATCGGTTTTGGGATGCCCGTTATATGGACAAGTCAAGACAACTTTCTAACAGATTTAGGCATGATTCTCGGGAATTATTTTTTAGGGAATAATCTCTTCATGACTATTTTTTCCCTCATCACTTATCTCCATCCTTTACTATATGAGGAGGCATGATTGAGGACATGTGATTCCCCCCCCCCACATGGGATTAACTTGCGAGACCTTGGCATAATCATTACTAAAATTTATAAGAGAGTATTTTGGGATGGGGAAATGTTAATTAGTAGGGATATTTATTTTTAAGACATGTGAGGTATATCAAACACATGTCTAGCCAACATGTATTTGGTTCAAACCCAATCTTCATAGGACAACTAATTTTAGGACTAGACACTATAAGACGAGTGAGGTGTTGTATCAAGAATCCCAAAGTGGGATAGATTATACTTAGGTTGAGTTACAATGCTCAGTAGGGAGCTATTTTATTGTTCATACATCATGGTAATGACATTTTTAGGGATTGATACATGCACACATGGGTGGTATTTTTTGATATATTTCCTCATCAATATCTAATACTAATTGAAGAGACTTTTAATATAATTGACGTTTTACTGATTACATTATAGGGGTTATTATATTAAGATGTATTTTGGGGGCTAATTTGATTTATTTTGATATGAATTGTTTTAACTCTATAGGGAAATGATTTATGGAATGGTTGGTTTTTGAGGAAAAATACTTTTTGAAATGAAATTTTACACAGTGGCTCGAGGTGTGAGTAAAATGGGTTTGATGAGTTTTTTACATAATATTGTTCATGGTGCTAATTATTTTAAAATGATCATAATTTTAATGTTTTGAGAAAATATTTGGAAAATAGTTATTAAAATTTAATTTTATAATGGTTTTTGGAAATAGATGTTTTCATTTAGAGGAACCAACTAGGTCTGGGATTTTTGGATTTATGTTTTTAGAGAAAAAACTTAGATTTTGGGGGTTATAATTGAATCATGGGTTAGTTTTCGGGTGTGTAATGAAATTTGATTAGTTTTTTAAATATAAAACATATTTGTATGTATACTATGTTTCCATAGTTTTTGATTTTTTAATATAAATTAATCGAGTACTTAGATTGTGCAATTGGTATCCACATCAAGGTTATGATGGGAAAGATATGTGCTTAGGCTCAACGGATAGATGTTGATTATTTTGACATGACCCAATGGGGATTGAGATATATCTACCTCAGGACTGCCTACATATGACCAGGGTAGGTGAAAATCACCAAAATTTATAACTAATAATGGTGGCCTTTTCCTAGTGCACACACACACACACATCCAACCACATTCGTAGAGAAGTGCATAAGATTAATAATAAAAGATGCAATAACTTAATAACAAACCATGATTGTAACAAAATAAATGGAAAAAATGGTATGATAGTGTAATTTTAAAATTTAAATGGAAAAAATACACTCCAAACTAGAAATATATCCTAAACTGAAAAAACATGAAAGGTAAATGATGATAGATGCTGACTCTAGATCTCCATGATCAATCACTATATAGAGTCAAATGCACTATGGTATTTCTATTCTTCTATATAATCACCATAGAACTATCTTTAATCTATATAATACCTGAAACATGTGGGTAAAAACCATGTAGGGGTGAGTATATACATACCCAGTAGGATACCATGAAAGTTGAAGGGGGAGTAATAAGAGACACAATTCAAATAGGAAGCTCAATCCATATAAAGAGATTAATGAAAATACAAAAATAATGATATATATATATATAAACAAAAAATAATCCCAAATGAGAGATAAATTAGATCTCCTTGTCAAAACCCCGTGCAAGAAAAGAGTCTACCATCAGTTCCAAATTTTCCATCAATGATGCCCATCATGTCACACCTCTGTCTGATGAAAGAACCTTGTAAATACACACCTCATCATGAATCCTCATAGTAGAGGGAAAAAATATCTAGTTACAGGAACAATTATCTAATATGAATGGAGGTTACACATTGATAGTAGATAGAGGACCCATGCCCTTTCCCAGCAAGAGAGTGCCACTCTAAAGGTTGAGGACCTGTATCCCGACTCTGCTATAGGTTTCCACTTTGATAGTAGATAGAGAACCCATTACCCATCCTAGAGCAAGGGTGGAACTATAATTTTTTATGAACAAGACATGAATCTGTAGGAAGGTTCCACATTGATAGTAGATAAAGGACCCATTCCCTATCCCAAAAGGAGTGTGCCACATTAATGGATAAGGACCCATAATCTGGCTCCACAGGAGGGTGACACTATAATTGTTGATAGAGGACCCATGGACTATCCTAGTATGAGGGTACCTCTATATAGGTGTATAGAGGACCTATTCCCTATCTCGATAAGAGGGTGCCACTATAATATCTCTGATGATCCTACCAATCACAATTATCATCAAGGGTTGAATAAAGTAGAATCAATCCCTGAAAATCATTCATCGTATCTCAAAATCAACCCGGAAAGAGACCATCACATTCTACATTTCCAAACAATTACCATAAGATACCAATAGGTGAAAATATTATTCCAAATACAGGAGTTATTATTGGTGTATTTTTTCTAAAAAAGGAAGGTACAAAATGTGTAAGGGGACCCATACAAAGTATGGTCCCGCTTCACTGTCTGGTTGTGGTCTTCCCCAATACATGACTAACTTATCATGTATCCCTAAATAGAATGTATGTGGAATAACCAATGTGTCTCATAAACTAGAGGAACCTCCCATGTTCTTGGACATGTCATAGTACCTTATCCCTGTCTTTGTACCTTGGCCATGTACTCCGGTCGTGTACCGTGGATGTATCTATGTACATTAGCCATGTTCCTGCTTATTACCATTCTCATGTACTTCCAGAGTACACAAGAGTTTTATAGAATTTTGTGACATTGAATATGGGGATCCCACTTGACGTGTGATATTTATCTCACTTGGAAACCCATGCCACCACATCCAAGGGTCTAAACGTAGTGTCCTATTCAAACTAAACAGTGTGTAGCTGGGTTTTTCATAGAATCCCATATCTTCCCTCCAAGAAAAAATCTACCTATGGAGCCTCATATAATGCCTATAGGGCATCGCAAATTGGATAAAATAGGATCTTATCATAAATTTTGGCCTTTTGTGGTTGGGAATTAGATTTAACTAATCTATGATGGTTCTTTGTATACCTTTAATTCCTCCCATCATCATCATTCATTCCTAGATCCTAGATACATGAGAATCATACCCAAATTACACAACACATCCCTATCCATCCCAAAAATAATTTATGAATTACTTTTATGTGAATATACCTTGAATCTTTGGGTTTGATCATACTCAGTCCCTCCTGACAATAGTTAAATCATGACCACATGGTCAAATGAAAAAGAACTCGAAGAATGGTGGGCCAAAATCACAAGAAACAAGGGTGAACAAATATTTTTCAAAAAGTTCTTGGGAAAAAATACATTTCAACAATATTTGGCATGATAAAGATGGAAAAAATTGATTAATCGAATAAATAAATTAAATATGATTTGTGGGTGCATGCAAAGGCTTCAATTTGAAACTGATTAATGAAATATGAAGGATCATATTCAATAAATTAATCAAATGGGAGGAAATCCACATATAAGGATTCCTACGTCAATTATTATAAATTATTTGTGAATAAAATTCTCAACATTGATTGTGGGAAGTTTTTGAGTTTGTTGAGCCTTGATTCACCTAAATCTGAAGGCTCGTTTCCATCTAAACTCAATCCGCCAATGAAGAATGTAGAATTATCCTCTCATATATGCCAGGGTTATGCAACTAACCGTAGAAATTTTTCATAATGGAATTATTATAGAGGGAATGACTTCTAGGTCATTCATCAAATTAAATTAATTAATTAATTAATTAACCAACTAAATGCACCAAACAATGGCTGTTTTTTGTGAACTTAAAGTGCCGAATAATTTTAGGTCACACCTTGGGTAAACCTCATATTCCATATTCTACCATGGTATCAAATTTTTTATCCAATATTATATTTAATAGTTATCCAATTTTTTATGATAATTCTGACGTATGGGATATAAAATATATTTAGTATTTTTTTAAAATTTATTCTAGGTAGACCAGACCATATATTCGCATTACATCTCCACACATAGGTCGAAAAATAGTTCTAGATATATTTTTATGTATTACAATGAAAAAAGGGTCTTCAAATCATTCCATTTTTTAATATTTTTACCCTCGAAAATAAAAACAAATCAAATAGGTTGGGATATTTATCCTACATCCTACTTTTCCGCTCATAGGATCTCATTTACATGATCCCCAGTTGCCAAAACACACAAACTAAGGGGATGGACCATCCACACAGGGTCCTCTCCTTCCAATTCTATATTTCCACTAGGTTATCCATAAATTTGGATCCATCATTGATATGTATATTTCCCCTATCAATGACATGTGTGAGATCATGCACATATATCCTCATTTGTGAAAACAAGAAGATGTTATCAATTCGGTCAAACTGTGGGGGTAGGATGTGGTGGTAAACAACCTCAACAACCTTATACAGGATCGTGAATAACCTAATGAGCTTTTGGGGTAGTTTTCATCCATGAATGAATTTCCAAAATCTTAATTATCGGGAGACTCTTAGGAAAACATGGTATCCCTACTCAAAATATATGGTCCTACGATGTCGATTTGCAAAATATTTCTTCCTTCCCTATGCTGTCCTCATGCACTAATGGAAGGACCAGACATTCTTTATTGTTTACAAAAACCTCTATATCACAACAAGAGATTCCTCTCAAATCTTAGTCCTGTATAAGGGTAACCTATAGGGTATCCTATACATATACATAAAGTGTTACATGCCGATAATGGAGTGGTAACTATTATTATATTCAAACTATACCAATGAAAAATGATCCGACAAGCTTTGGTCGATGTTTAACATGAAAAACCTCAGCTTATCCTCCAACACCTAGACAATGTACTGAGTCTTCCCATCCGTTTGGGGGTGAAAGGCTATAATCATCCTCATTTGGGTCATGAATGTGTCTTATAGGCCTCTCAACAACCATGAAATGAAATATGAATCATGGTTGGTGATAATTGTCGACGGAAGCCCATGAAGGTGAATGATATCCCGTACATAAAAATGCCCAAAAATTTCCACCAAAATCTACTACCTAATAGAAAATAAGTGTTCTAAATATGTGAGTCAATCAACTCTCACCCAGATGACATCATGGCATCTCACTATCTGTGGAATCCCTATCACAAAGTTCATGTATATGACATCCCTTCTACAATCAAGGATCTCAAGAGGCTATAAAAAACATTCCATAACCTGGTGCTCATCCTTCATATACTGTTATGTGAGGCAACGAGAGATAAGAACATCCATGCTCATCCCCATGCCAATCCATCAAAACTACATCTGAAGGTCTCTATACAATTTTTTACATCGAGATGTACCGCCAAAGGACATGTCTGAAACTATCTCATCACCCCCTCCTGTATCATGGATTGGACAAAAATATGTCCCTATGAATTAATTACATGGTTTCTTCCATTGAAAAATCCATCTGGTGAATCCCCAAAGGATATATGTTCATGTAAGACCTCATAGTAGATTTCTCCCAAATGGGAATCCCTCATATGATGGAGGAGTAGAGGAGTCAACACCATCAACTGATGAAAATTTGTACCATCCTCCTCAAACATGGTGAACTACGTGGAAGGTAAATGCTCAGAGGCCTCCGCCATGAAATTATTATGGGACATCTTGCTAAGGGAATTTTCCTCCAAATTTCCCTTACCAAGTGTATAGACTATATCAATTTCATTTTTCTGCATTAAATCCAACTAATATCTATGTCTTAGGTTCAAGTCTAACTGTATGAAGGCATACTTGATACTCTAATGGTCTATGTAAATAATAAAGTGTTCTCTCAGAATATATTTCCTCTACATACTCAGAGAGAAGAATACTAGAACCAACTCTAGGTCTTGAGTCAGTCAGTCGTTATCATAGTGTCACAATAGCCTTTACCTATATGATATCACTACTTTCCATTTAATAAACATACAGTTTAGCCCATCTCCTGAGGCATCACAATATACTATGTAATCCACACCCTCCTTCAGTATTCTGAAACATGGATCACTCTTCAGCCTCATCCTAAACTCCTCAAAGAATATCCATAACTAATTATTCCTAGTAAATGAATACCCTATATATGTCTGGGTGGTGAAAGAGGATTTAATCCCAATGAATACTTCCACAAACCTCTAGTATTATTACTCTATGAAATGGAAACTTTCAACCTCTAACACTCTCTTACGTCTATCCCCAGAAATAAATTCATCGATATTCATTGGGTCCACATCTAATACCAACTCAAAAATGAAATGCCTTATAAATTGAACATCATTGATCTAGGACTATTACATTGAGAGATTACCAGAAATTTGGGACTCTTGATGAAAATAGAAGACTATACCCAAGGACTGTATGTGATCCTACTCTAAATCAAAGTATAATAGTATGGAGTTAGTGAAGAAAACATAAAATGAGTCAAAATATAACTGGACGATATGGTTCATCAAAGATATAAACATAGTATAATAATTCCTCACACTAAATGAATTCACAAGGAACTCATTGTCTATTTAGAGACATTAGAATTATAGATTCATAATATCATCATGGAGAAATATCAAATGGTGGTATCTAGAACTGAGATCAATCTTTGAGAACCATATCACTCCTCACAACTAATCAAAGAGGTCAACCATCCTCAGTAAGGGGTACATGTTATTCATCAGGAACATGTTCTCCATCTGTAATTGAAGCTCTCAAAGCTCAGTAGGGGAAATTCAATATTCCTTATAAGATATCTAAGTAGTCCTAAGATGTAATTAAATAAAAAAAATCCATCTCCTACTTTGAAGGTAGTCCCAAAATTCCTTTAGGGTATACATCTATAAAATACACCATGAATGACAGAATCTAGATTCCTACAGTGCCTTCTGTTCCAAGAGATACACTCTCCAACTAAGGGGTGATGGGTTTCAGACACCTTGAAAACCCCACTCATTATTCCCTAAGATATCTCTTACTCTCAAAGGATAATCATTTCCCATTAGTGTGAAGTCATATGACTCTTGTGTGGTGATGATTTATCTTGGATAAAAAAATACAAAAAATTCATACACAAGATTACATCTTAAGGATTCATTAGGATGACCCAAAGGCTCCATGATAAAATCTCTATACCACGTGATAGCAGGCACTGATGGAAAATTAAATACATTAAAGAAGTGTTCCCCATAGAAAACTTAAGGAAAATATTCTAGTCTAACATCTCAAATGAGTGATATCACTCTCACCCCAGGAGTAATGATATGATGTAATGACTCGTGGTTGTGTCTACTATTAAAAATGAATGACTAGAATAAACATTTTCCATACCACTAATATTCTCATGAGCCACTGTATCATAAGCACCCATCACCTGTAGTTGTAAATCACCCCAACCACCAGTACCCTGAACCTAATGCATGCCTGTTTTTGGTGGTGGTGGGAGTCGCTCATAACATCACCCACCACCCAAATATTCTCCTACTATAGATCTACCAACACCAATTCTAGCTCCACCTCTCTAGGGGCCACCCTACTATCTCCTGGTAGATCCATGATCCTAGTGATTCATATTCTATGAAGGGTTGTCTAATCTCTACATTCACTAATCACCACACTAGGTCATGTAATCACTTACCATGTGACCTTTACTATCACATGAATAGCACTTATCATATCCAGTATTATAGTGTCCTCTATGTGTCCCTATGTTATATGACCACATGCCCACGTTTCCTCAAGATAGGATTTCATATGCTGAGATCTTACTGACTAATTCCTACAAACTACTGTAGAAGACTCATCCCTAAAACACCCACTACTTTCTCTAGGTACCTAAAGTCCCTATGATAGGAATCTATCCATCACCAGCACCCATTCGAACAATCCAAAAAATGTGGTAATGCATAGGTGTACTGCACTGGAACTGATGTCTCTAGGAAGACTATACTCAAAATTTAATGCCCAGAAGTATCCATCCAAAATAATTTCAATGGAGTACAATGTAGGGTATTTGAACCTTGTGAAATACTCAAAAAATATAATACCTCCACGATAGTACTCCATAAGCACCTAAATATGAAATTATTTCATGTATGAAGGGTAATACTCCTCCCAAAACAACTATTATAAGTCAATCCATGAGAGTGTCAACTAATCATGCATTTGTATAAAAAGAAATCACCAGTGGTAAACTTATCTATATAAAATTCTACATTCCAACACAACTACCTGGTCATTTGGTGTCCTAATATGCTTGAATCTTTAGATCATCGAATATAGACAATCCTTCGCTATCTGGGGATTTGGCTCACTGTTGAACCTTAACAGCCTTTGGGGCGGGAACTCCTGGAGTGAACTAAGCCCAGTCATATACTAATCCCACCCTGATGGTATTATCTACTTCTCAAGAGTTATAGGTGATTCAACTATTCCACTTGGAGTTAGTATATCATATGATGTCCCTTGAAATGAGGCCTCATCAATCATCAGAGCATTATATGATCCAAGATTAGTAACCGGGATGGCAGTCTTTATGGAAGAATCCATAAAAATTAATCAAGTCATACCATTGTGAGATGAGATTATATATATATATATATATTTATATGTTGAGATAACTCAAAAATTATAGTCAAATCCTTAATCCTCAATGATACATGTACTAATCTTCCGTACAACCAATGTCTCGATATGATGAATTGACATATAGATGGTCAGAGACTAGATGTAAGGATATATTGGTTTGAACACCAACAATGGGTTCCATAGCCTAAAATATAAACTCAAGAAATTTTGTCACTATTTTAGTAAATCCAAACCCAATAATTATAAGGGGAGAAATATGAACATTGTCCGAAGGAATGAACAGCTCTGATACCAATCTGTCATGACCTGACCTAATGGGGATCACGACACAACTACCCCAAGACCACCTCAATAGGCTAGGGGATGATCATAAGCTCTAAATTACATAACTAATATTAGAGGCCTTTTCTTATTTTATATTTATGCAAAAATAAAACCATATATCTGAATAAGTGAAGAGGAATAATAATAAAAGATGTAACATCTAGTGAATAAACCATGCATTTAACAACCTCAAGGTAATAAAAGAGTATGATCACGTAATTTGAAAAGTAAAAAAGAAAAAATACATTCCAAACTAGAAATATGTAGTAAAATTAAAAAAATAGGTAAATAAAACGATGAGAGAGCCCAAATATAGATCTATATGCCTGACTACCATACACAGTCAAATGCACGAGGGTATCTCAATTCTCCTCTATAACCACCACCAAGATTTCCATCATCTACATATGACATTAAAAATATATCCAATGCTTATAAACGGGTGAGTATATAAATACTGATATGGGAACCTTGAAATTTGAATGGGGAGAAGTAATAGAAACCAAATGAATTGAAATATCAGGGCATATCAATGTAGTAATGAAAATCCAATCACATGGATATGGATATATAAATTCTCATAAAAGAAACCCAAATAATATAGAAAGTGGATCTCCATCTCATCGTCCATCCCATGAAAGGAGACTTCCATTAGTTACAAAGGGGACCATCAATGATTCCCAGTATCTTACATGTATGTATGATGAAACCTCAATGTTAGGACACAATTATCCACTATGTTATATAGTCGAGGGGAACAATCTCTAGGTTGAATAACTATTACCTGGTATGATGGGAGGGTTCCACATTGATAGTATATATAGGAACCATGCCCAATACTAGTAGGAAGGTGCCACTCTAATAGTCAAGTACCCATTCCCTGACTCCAAAGGAGGGTGCCACTCTGATAGTAGATAGATAACCCATTCCCTATCTTAAGAGGAGGGTGCCACTCTAATGATTATGGACCATGACCTGACTATATAGGAGGGTAAAAATATATAGTAGAAAGAGGACTCATTACCCATCCCAGTATAAAAATGCCAATCTATTGGCCGAGAGCCCATGCCATTATTCCATAGGAGGGTGCCACTCTGATTGTTTATAGAGGACCCATGACCTATCCCAATAGGAGGGTGGAACTCTAAATGTGGATAGAGGACCCAATCTATATCCTATTAGGATGGTGAATCTCTAATCTCTATGATGATCCTGGAAAATCACTACCATTGTTGAGTATCACCTAAATAATTTTCAATAAAAGATGAAGGATATATGAGAGGTAGATGTTTCTTAAAAATGAGGATACATATTGTGAATGGGGGAACACATGACATGTGCTTTCTCATTACTTATCGACCATGTCCTTATCCTATACACAACCCAATGCACATGTTTCCCTACATGGAATGTAAGTGGAATAAACAACATACATCAGCCACCAATGTTTCTTACTATCCTCTTGGCTATGTCTATGTATATTAGTTTTGTTTGTGTACCATGGTCATGTAATTAGGATGTGCACCTTGGCCTTTTCCATGTACACTTGTCGTGTGCCTAATTATTCCTATATATTTTTACTCCTAGATTACATGAAAGGTCTCCAGTACTGGGTCACATGGTGTGTGGGGGTCCTATATAGAAGGTTGTATTTAGATCACCTAGAAATCCTAACCAACACAGCCAAGGATCTATATGTCATGTGTTTTTCAGAATACATGGTTTTGAGTCATTTTTTCATAGAATCACATATCCACTCCCTATGATCCAATATTTTATCTGATGTCTCTAATCATGCCTCTAGGTTTCCCTATATCGAAGTAAAGAATATCTGATCATAAATTCAGACACTACAATGGCTGGGAATCATACTCCATGGATCCATAGTGGTTTGTTTTGTTCCCTATTTTACTCTCATAAATTATGGTCAGTCCCAGATTAAAGATCCATGTGAATCATCAACCAAATCCTAAAATATATCATTATCCATCAAAAAATACTTGACACTATCACATGACATTAATGCAAATTTAGGGGTCTGATCATGCTTAGTCTTTCCTGATAATAGTTGAATCATAACCCTATGATCCAATGATGAAGAACATGAAGAATAGTGGGGAAAAGCACAAGAAACAGTGGTTATTTTTTCCCAGGAATTCCTTAAAAAATACTAATTAAGGATATTCAAGGTGATAAACATGGAAGAACAAGGATTAATCAAATAAATAAATTAAATCTAATTCATGGGCACATAAAAAGTATCAATTTTGATGAAGAAAACTAAAATAAGAATGATAAGTATTAATTATTTAATAATAAGGTGGGAAATACATATATGACAAGCCCCACCTCAATTTGGATCATTTATTGGTGAATATCATGCTTGCCAACTATGGAGTGAAGTCCTTGCATTGAATGCACCTTGATTCACTTGGATCCAAAGACTTGTTGTCATCTGATCTCTATCCTCTAATGAATAATGTGTAATTCTCTTTTCAATTATCACATGGTTATGTAGATATCCCTAGTGATTTTCCATAATAGTATTCTTATAGTTGGAATTATGTTTTGGTTTTTTAATTAATTAATTAAGTAAATTAATTAATTATTCAACTGAATGCACCCATAAATGGCTATTTTATACAAATATCCCATGCTGACAAATTTTAGGTCTCACCTAAGTTAAACCTCGCATTCAAGATTCAATTTTGGTCTCAAATTTTTTATCCAAGAATTAATTTAATATTTATACAACTATTTTTAAAAACTATATGTGGGTGATATAAAATATATTTGATATTTTTATAAAATTATTTCTCGTATCTTCGGGCCTCAAAATCGCATTCCATGTCAGTTCCTAGTACAAAAAAAATATTTCTAGATACACCTCAATGTCTTACAAGGAAGAAAAATAAGGGTCTCTAAATTTATCTTGGATTCATGTTTTGGATGTGACTATTGACGGACCACTCGATGAATGATTTTAGCAGGAGATTCCTATGGTGAAGAGAACCATTGAGTGAAATTGGTCATTCGGTGAATTGTCTTATGGTAGAGAGAATTTCTTTCGGAAGAATTGGTTTTTGGGATATGATATTAGGGTTTTATGGGTTCAGTTGAGAAGAGTCTTGTTATTTGGTGATCGGTGATACAACTTGCTTCTCAGGGATGAGAAAGGAGGTCATGTCCAGTTATTATTTTTGGGGATAGATAGAAAGTTGGTTGTGTAGATTTTTTTTGTTTTAGGTTCAGTGAGGTGTTGATAATGGCACTCTTGTGTTGAGGAACTACAGATAGGTCATAGATGTATGAAACATTATTTTTTAGGGTATTGGGTGCGGAAAAATATGTGAGTGATTTAGATTAGAGATACATTAATACTAATTAACAAAGAATGATGATAGATTTTATTGGTCAAGGATCTGACCATAGTATTAAAAAAATTCTAGGTTCATACTTTTTTGTAGGCATGTATGTTTTTTGATGCCTTTAGGGACTGGAAAATCATGATCAAGAGATATGGAGGAGTGTATGTGGGTGTGGTTTATATTTTCAGTGAAATTTGGTTAGAGGAATAACTGCTGTAGTTTTTAGATTTATATGTAGTGATGTTGAACCCACATTGGGAGAATTTATGAATAGAGGAGAATGGGATGATTCCAAAGATGTAATAAAAATCATCTCTAAATATATATGAATCTTTTTTAGTAGGAATATCATATTCTAGTGAATAGTATTCATTAGTGTTTGGAGTTGTGTAGTGAAATAATGTTGGGTTTTTTGTGAAGAAACATAGAAAATTGGTGTGTCAGTGGGTTTGGTTGATGTTTTTAGTGAGAGTTGGTTAGAGGACTGACTGGTGTAGTTTTGTATAATTAGATAAAGTGAGGTGGTACTAGCATTGTGATAATTTATAAATATAGGGGAATGATATGATTCCATATATGTGAGGACAATAATGAATAAATATGTGGGAACATTTTTGAGTGGATGGCTCATCTTTTAGTGAATTGTATGCATTAGTGGTTGGAGCTATTCATTGAATGAAACTTTGCAGTTTTGTGAAAAAACAAAGAAAATTGTTAGTGAATTGGTGACCAAGGTAAGCCAATAAGTATTTAATACGATTTAAAATATTCTTAAGGATTATACATGATATTATGGAGTGTTTTAAATGAATCATATTTTTTTGAGTTTTTCTTTGAAAGGAAAAATTATTTTTTGGTCCCAGAGTAGAGGGAATTTCATGAATTGGAACTCAAATTAAAATTATATGCATTAAAACATATACTTGAGATGTTTTTTATATTGATAAAGTCCTACGAGAAGTTTATATTTCTTGGGTGAATGTCAGAGTGAGGTTAGGTGACTCATTATCTTGTTTTGGCTATAAGGGATAGACCACAACACAACCCGAGAACATTGTAGTGTGGAGAGTGTTGAAATAGTTTACATTTTAAGGTGTATGTTCACTACACTATATAGGTGGTCACTAAATCATATTTATTCTTATGGGTGGATTACTATGCTTCATTAGTTTGGATTCATTGTAGAGGGATCCTGGGAGTATGTGTGGTTGGACACTTCCATAAGGAGGGCTTCACCATGGTTCTTAAGGCCATGTTGCTCTATGTATTGGAAGGTAATTACCACACTACATTATTCAGTTTGTACTATATAGAGTGAGGGTTAATTTCAATAGTATAATTCAATTAATTTAATATGGATCGAAAACCATGAGGGCTCGTGGTGTGTTTGGCATTGATTATAACGATTTTGGGATATTGGTTATAAATGATTAGTTTATAAATTTAATGTTGACTATGGATGAGATAGGTTATCATGGACTCATATGTAATTGCTTCTATCTATAAAGATTATCATTATTCAAAAGGAACATTAATTTTAAATTAGTGAGTTGGTTGAGTTTTGAAATGGGATTAAAAAATAAAATTTTAAGGTTTTTACCCTTAAAAAGAGGTATTTTGGATGGGGATTGAGGTCCAATTAGTGTATGGGGAGTTTGGGTTAGAGTCAGGGTAGACTTGGGATGGCCAGTTTTTCAACCAGTGAATCATGGGTGAGCCAACAACTAGCCAATAGATGGATAATGGCATCCCTATATACAAGGGTTTCAATGCCTAGACATTAGAGCCATACTTGATAGAAAATGGACTTAACGGGGGACAAAATTCCTTATTTTCTCCCTCCAGTTTTAAGAGTTACAAACCCCTCCTTCTTACTTTTATTTTTTCATGTGATTTGGTCAATAAAAACTATTCACCTCATACTTACCCCTTAATTTTTAGTGGATTTCTTAAGAATTTTCATAGAGTAATCAAGGTAAGAATGAATTCTCCTATTACAGTTCATTTCTCCTCTTATTTTTCTCATTTGGGGTAGGTTAGGTTTAGTTCATGAAGGGATATTTAACCAGAGAATGATAAAATTACCTAAATTGTTTAGTCATTCATGTAGTATAGGAAGAGGAAATCTAGATATGGAATCCACCTACCAATTTTCGTCAAATCAGTAGAGGAATTTCCTAGGATTGGGGCCAAGATTCTAATGTGGACCTACCTCAAGAATTTATCTTTGGTTGTCATTTGAAAAAATGAATCTAAGGTGAGTTGTGACATGATCTGGGTTAAAGAATGGATGGACCTTGGTGGGACATGGTAGAGATTACAATAATTGAAATTAATGTTTTAAAGTGTAATGACTGAGTTAGGTGTTCTCCTAAACTAAACCTTTTGCTATTATGATATTATTATATGGAATGGATGGTGTAGGCTTTGCACTATAGTTGTTCTATCTGATTCAATTGGAACATTTTAGTATAATTAAATGTTTAAATTGAAATGTAAGACTAACTGAACACCTTGAGGTTAATCGGTGGGTTCTTTGGACAAATCGGTCCTAGGGTTTTGACATAACGCCTCCTCCAATAATGGGTGAGGCCATAGCTTGAGACTTTATATGGGACGTTTAGACTCCCAAAATGGGTTTCTTTCAAAGAAATTGAATAATCATGGACAATTATACCATTGAGAAATAGTCAACATAGGTGGATAGGCTATAGTCAATTGATGGTTTGTTTGGTGGGTGGACAGACTGAGAGTTACCATGGAAATCAAGATGGTTCATCGGCTTGACCTTTGAATGTTTCATATATGAAAAAACACTTGTATTTGGTATAGTCATGATACCATATTGAAAATTCCATGGGGTTTTAAATACTATAATAATCATATGGTGTCTCAAGACATTCATTGGGACCAAAGAAAACATGTTAGGGTGCCACTTTTATACCATGAACTAGGGTTCCTATGTGTTTTCTCTATTGATAGATTATCCCAGAGTGGGTAAAAGGGTTTTTGGGTATTGATGGTTATGTGTGTCACAATAGAACCTGAACCATTGTATAAACTAGATGGGGAGGTGATTAAAGTGATGGGTGTTGGTATTCAACCAACCCATATTAAATATTTATTTATTTATATATTTATATTTATGATTGATGATACATGATTTACAAGGATTAATAGGAATTGGATATTGGGATTAATATGAATGAGATTTCCGAAGATATCAGGAATCACTATTTGACATGGATGAGATCCTAGGATGACTGATATATTTTTGATCTAGTCTCATGATATATTGGGGCTGGATGTCTAGCTCGATTAGAATATAGAGACACGGTTGATGTAGGTGTTGATTATTGTAGGTGTTACATACGATCTCATATCATAGCTATGTTTTTGAACATATAGAATAATAACTAGGATATCAGGGATACCTTTGATACATTTATACAATTATGAGTTCTTGGGTGTTGAGATTTGAATGTCGATCATAGCAGGCCACTGTGAATTCCTTTGATGCCTGAGGATCTAATGTTAGTATATGGTGTTGGGTGGACATATATCCTTGACCAAAGATGTTTATAATTGTGAGGGTGATAGTTATATTCCCTCAATTGATTCATAGGATACCCCTTTAAGATCTATATGACACACCAATGATGGTTTAATTCAGCATCCACGAGTTGTTTAATGCCCGATAGATTGTCCATGGGATTCAGGAGGGTATTTACCATTTGATTTTATAGATCACACATGAATCACTCATTCTTAGAAATATAGTATTTCTTAGTAACTCCCTCACCTAGGATTCAAACATTATAGTGACATAAAGAACTCATAGGTACTACCATGGGGCTCATCCTTTGGGGCTTGTATTAGAGGAATTCATAGTGACACTCTATGGTCTGCTACTCATTGAGATGGAGGTGTGAGTGTGGGATCCCCAATAAGTGAATTGAGTTTCTATGAAGGTGTTTCCCATGATCAGGAACAATCCAACACTGTCAAAATAATGTATGGTCTATTAGGGTCATGAACCTAATTATTTATGACATTTATTGGTAATGTCCTGAGTTATGTATGTATTCTCATGGGGCGGTAGTGACACTATAGAGGAACTATTATTGTGACATGCTTAGAGACATTTCAGTATCTAGATGAGTATGTTTTGAGGATGTGTATTTATTTATTTTATTATATCCTTCATTTTATTTATTTATTTTAGTTGATCATGACACATGAAAATATCTAAACATATAACGGTTAGTATGGGACTGCAATGGTGGTGCCCTAATATGTTTTTTATTCACACCCTCCTCAGGCCTCTTTTCTACATGGGCACTTGAGAAGCATTCAAATGGTTATTTAAAGGATAGTTTGGGAATGGGATCAGATTTTAGATCAAGCTGGGTCAACATGGAAGGTATATAGAGGATGGTATCTGTTATAACTCTAAGTCATGGTAGATCTCAGCATCTTTTCAAATTTATTTATTTTGAGTATATTGATCATCCTGGTGGGTGATGTGTCTATATTTATATTCTACGCATAATTATTCATGTTTTATTTCCCATTCCATTTGTATATAGTGTTTTTATAATTACTTTTTTGATCATTTTTTATATGCTGATGTATATGATGTTTGGTTTTTTAAAACTATTTATTAATCTATAACACGGTGTATAGGATACCTATGGTGCCTCCATAGACCCCAACTACTGGTTAGAAGCCTCTGGAATTTGGGGAGGCATCCCTAATGTCATATAGTAAATTGGGATAGTTATTATTTATAAAATTATCTAGGTTGAGGTATTAAAGTTTGGTATCAAAGGATTTTTTTGTCTAATGTTTTTGATATTTGGTAGGATTAAGTCACAAGAATGTTTGAAATCTTGTGATGGAACCTAGATTGGTGCACCATGAACACCTATTCACGTGGATGTCTTGGTCACCATGGGTATGGGATTTTTAGTTTCAGCTTGTGAAGTTTTGTATATTTGTGATTTTCACCTATCATGACCCACATGAGGGTTGAGAATTATGGTTGATGAGTTCTTGAATTATAGGATCTTGATTCACAAGATAGAGACTAGTTATTGGATTTTTAGATCATGGCCTATAGAGGGAAGATATGTCACACACATCATGTGAGGAATATAGTATTCTTGTGATATATAATCCCTATAGTGTGACATTTTTCAATGATTTATGTGGTTTAGCTATTTAAATTGTCAGAAACTATTTGTAATAAATTTTCTCTTATAATTACTTGGTGGAATTATACTTAGTTGGGATGTCTTGTGTATATATGTTTTCCTATGGTGGAAAGTCTTATGGGTCCTTTGGTGAGGTGATCGATGATGATGATTGTGATACTATCCATCTAGTAGGGGATGATTAGATACGCTTAAAGTTCAATAAAGGAATTTAAAACCTTGAGATAAACCATTAAGGTGAATGTTTTACAGGTTAATATAATTAATGTTCTATCAACTACCTATTTGGAGTTTTCTTGGTTAACATGAAATGAAAATATAGTAAACCAAACTGTGTGATGGTTGTTCATGTGATACATATCATCTTAGGTTGATACTAGTTGTATGTGTGTAACTGTATGGTGTGGGTAGATAATACAAGGATTTGTTCAATTTGAGGATGATTAGAGAGAGTGTGTACCCTAGGTTTGGTTATTTAATGTTATAGTAACAACCTATATGGAGTCTTCCCATATAGATTGGAATGAAATTTGTTCTAAAAGGATATTGTGACTATGGTTCCTCAACACAAATTATTTCAGATGATGATATAAAGAATTACCTTGATATTTTGGTTCTTGAGGGATTATCCATGATGGAGGATGATCGATGAGAATCAGTTCCTTGGTAGGCTACTGAGATGGATGGTAATTCCTTTATATGGAGACCTGTGAGAGGGTGTTTGGAACATGGTTCCATCAATCCATTTAGGTGGGTTTATGAATGATTCCTGAAAAGTTGTGACCCTAATAGTTTCAGTGTGGGATAAATATGTGGACCACGAGTCATTGATATATGAATAAGTGTTTAGTGAGTCAGTGGGTCATGTTTGGTGCGAGGGAAACTCATGAGAGTTGTTGGCCCTATTGTTTTGGTTTCATTGAGGTAGGAATCATGGGTATGTGCTTTGGGATTTTTGACCAATGAACATAGGTGATTTTGAATATATGACAGAGGAATGGTAATCGCTTTGGGAATTTTAGCGATAAGAACCTTGAGTGCTCATGACTTGTGTATCAAGGTGTGGGTTTTTGGACATGACCAAGGTGAGGTTTGATCCAATTTTATTATAGATACACTTTTTTTGTTTGGTGAGAGTATGGGTAGACAATTATTACACAAAGAAACATCAAGTGGTAGCTAAGAATGTGGTTATGCTTGTAACTGTTGATGTGCCTTATTTTAAATAAGAGTTTATATGATGATCCTTGTTGTATGGGTTGACATGTTGTAGAGCATGGCCAAACTTGCTAGTTGTCATTAATCGCATAGGATCAAAAGTCAGGATTGTATGCAATTTTTTAATATGATATTGTGTTATAATGTGGGGGAAATTAATGGCATTATTGATTTTGGATTAATAAGTAACTATTTGAATCCAAGGACTATGTAATTTTAATGAACTATGTACAGGCTTAATATCCCATTGATTTTGGTTGAAATTGAGGCGTTTCTATTGAGGCATATGACTCATTTATTGGAATGTATATGGTTCAATGACCAATCTAACAAGGATTTTTATGGGAGTGGGATGATAATCACTTGTGAATTAACCCTCAGGCTAAAGTGGGGGTGTTTATAAGGTCGGTCATTGGATGAATTTTTTGGCATTTTGATGTCAGTGGATAGGTGGAATTGAGTAATTTTGAATTATGTGGGGAATTCTAGGTACAAATTATAACATTTTATTTGGCAGATATAGAGTGTTAGATTCAATATTGAGATAAATTGGGATGAAATATGAATGATTTTGTGTTTCTTTGGATCAAGAATGCATCATTTCCCATGGTAAGAATGACGTGGGTTTAGTATATTGATGATATAATCATATATATCACACAATGTTCTAGGTAATAATCATAGTGTGAGTAATTGGGTTATCAAAAGATGACTTTGGGCTTAAAGGAATCATGATCGAGTGTTTTGTTAATGTGTCAGAAGTTAGAGACAATCATTTTTAGGAAGGGTCATCCATAGAAGGCCTGACTATAGGTTTGTAGGTATTTGGATGTAGTTATCCTAATTCAACATATGGTGTAACATTTTGGATTTAATGGGTGTGTTTTATGAATTGGACAAGGATTCTCAGTGAAAACTGAGACACTCATGTTTTTAATGGATGGTTGAGGTATATCTAGTTTTTCTTTTGAGTGAGAACTTGGAATCATTTTTGTTTATCGGGTAGTGTTTTCTTGTGTGATCAGATGTGTTAGAGTGGAAACCTTGTTGAGTACATTCTTAAAACATATCATTGGAGGTCCAATAGACAATTCCAATGGTGGAAGCACCAAAGTAATAGAATTAGTAGTCATGACCTTAGTCCTATAGTGGGGAGAACCATATGCTAGTTTATGATTTGGGAAATGACATGATCGTATTTTAATAGGGATGAGCATGGAAAAGTTATATATCATTGTTCAATAATTGTTACATGCATTAACTTTTGTTTCGGTTGCTTAAACACATTTATTTGAAGGTTGTTCCTTAGACATGCTTTAGGTCTTTGAGAATGAGACATACCTATTCGATGAGGAGATGAATGACCTTGATGGGTCATGATAAGTAGATATATGACTAAAATGACTATTTGGGTATGAGAAGTGTTATAGTGAAAAGTATGTAACTCCTCATGTCTGTAACGACATTTGGAATTATAGAGGAATTTTTATTTTGAATTATAGAGTTTGGGGATTTTTGAATCTAGATTCAAAATTGAATTATTATGGTTTATAGCCATCAAAGGAGGTATTTTGGATAGGGAATAGTTTTCAATTTGTTTTTTGGGGGGTTGAAGTTGGAGTGAAGGTATGAACATGGTGGCCAGGTTGTAACATTTCTATAACCTATAGCCACTGAATAGATGGTTCCTAGACACTAGCACCCTTATGTATATGGGTTGCACCAGATAGCTAGTTCACCCATACCAGATAGTTGATGCACCCATTCTTACTAACTAGAGAATATAAATGGGTGGGGGGGATTCACATTTTTTACCCTTGTGTTTTAAGAGGGCATCCCCATAATTCCTTTTAATGGTTTACGTAATCTGGTCGGCCCCACCCCTCACGTCCTCACTCTTCATTGGTTTGGGGGAATTTTATTTAGAATTTTCATTGAACATTCAAGATACATACCCCTTATCCAACTCCAATTTATCTCCCTTATCATTTTATATAATTTGAAGAAGCATTTTATTAGGCTATAAAATAATTTTTCATTGGAGAATGGAGAAAATTCTTGAATCCTTAGGGAACTTCATGTAGCCTAGGAAGGTCATTTACCAAGACAACATTTTTCTATCACCATTCATTTAATCATTAGAGGGGTTTTTCTAGAGTTGATGTTAATAGAATTTTATGGACCTCCCATTGACCATTGTCTTTAGTTTTAGAATTTTTTTAGGAATTATAGCTCAGTTAGTGATATAGGTTGGGAAAAATCCAAGATGAACCTCAAGAGGCCTTGATGGTGCTTCTGGCCCTTGAAATTAAAATTTAAACGTGTCATGATTGAGGTTGGTGATATCGTATACTAACCCCATGGTTATTATTATTTTGATATATGGTTTGGGAGGTTTAGGATCAATATTATGGAAGTGACCTTAAATTTAATTGGAATAATTTATACATAATTAAATTTTAAAAATGAAATTTTTGTCGAATTGAAAAAATTATGGAAAATGGGTGGGTTACTAGGCCATTTTGTTCTTAGGGTGTTGGTTGAACTCCATAGCAGCTAATGGATAATGGCTTGGCTTGAAATTTTCAAGGAGATATCCATACTCTCCATGGGGGGGGGGGGCTTTCTTATGATAAATTGATCAAGTATGACCTAGTGTACCTTTGATAAATGGTTATCCTAGGTGGATAGACCTTAATCCATGGATGGATGTTTGTGTGGCAACCTATAAGAATCAGGTGATGACTAGAGACTTTTGATAGGACTGAGGACCCGAGTGGGGGTACATTTATTACACCATTACCCATGGTAACTGTGTGGGTTCTCCAGGATATATTATCCATTAGTTTATATATGTGGTTTTGGGTAGTTATGGTTATAGTTGTAACCTTAAAAACTCAAATAAAATATAATCTTGATGAGGTTGTGTTTAATGTGATGGGTGTGGGAATATAACCATCCCTTGTTGAATATTTATGTATTTTTTTATATTTATTGTTAATAAATGCGTGATTTCCAAAGATTACTAGTAATTAGCTCTTGGTCCTGACATGTATGTAATTATCTAAGATGCTTAAGAGTCGCCTATTAATTTGGATGAGACATTTGGATTATGTGTAAAGTTGGAATCCAATATCACTATATATTGGGGGAGAATGCCTAACATGACTATAATCTAGAGATATGGTTGATTTATGAGTTTTTTTAGAGGTGGTACCTAGGACCCATCAATAAATTTGCACGATTGAATATATATAATAATGATTTGTATCAAAGGGATTCCTTTGATAGAGTGAAACCATTGGAAATATTTTGGTGTTTGGATTTGAATGGAAATACTAGTACACTATTAAAAATTCACAGGATACCTGGGATTCAAATGTTGGTTTGTTTTATGAGGTTTGTGTGCATCCCTTATCATGGATATTGGAAATTCTGAGTGTGACTGTTGGATCCACTCGATAGATGTTTAGGATACCCCATTAATACTGAGTTGATGCACTCCTGATGGTTAAACAATGGATATATGTGTTTTTGGATTCCCAAGATACTGGAAATAGAATATAAGAGGGTAATTACCATTTTATCGTCTTGTTCGACCATGAATTAGTCACTCATATAAATATATGATTTATTATTACCACCCCTATTAGACATAATATATCAAAATGACATCAAGAACACCCAGGTAACACAGGTATAACCTTTGGTGATTGAGGATGATGGATTCATGGTAATACCTAATGTTTATCTACTCATCATGATAGAGGTTTGATCCTAGGATCCCTAGGGAGTGCATAGAGGTTACCATGAGGTGATTCTCATTCCGTACATAACAGAATGAACTTTAATTTATGAAAATTCCTCTTGATCTAATTAAATGCCTTATTCTATAAGATGGTTATATTACATATGCACTTCCTTGGTTTTATTTTTTTTATTTTAAAATACCATTAATAATTGTTACCATTTCTAATATAGTCGTTGAACAGTGATCACATGATTAGTATAAATATAGGGCTTTAAGAAATCTAATTTACCCAGACAAATGAAGTGATGGCCTCATATAGTAGAATTGCTCCATACGAATCCCACTTATCAGATCTTGGAAATGAGGTGGTGTCATTGGGCTCCACACTTGAACAATCCTAAGGAAAGATTAAACATATTAATCTCGAACGGAACTTCCTACTCGAGAAGTGTAAGTTGATAGAGATTATCACCCGAGTGATATTAGCCAAACCACCCTAAGAGTCTATCACCATCACACACCTTACCCTTTGGTATTATGTGAGTGTTTTAAGGGGTTATGTTAAAAGACCATAGCACTATGATTATATGACTTATTTTTGTATATAATAAAGAATATACATTCATTTTGTTATTGTTACTTTGTAAATAGTTATTAAATCCCAAATAGTATTTTTATTTAAAATTGAATTGATAAATATATTTTGATGAATTAATGGATTTTTGAATTAAATATTATTTTAATAAAATATTATTACTATGTTACTTTTTATTATATATAAATGATCATATAATTTTTATGAATAGAAATGGAATTTTTATTAAGGTTTGAAAGCCATTTTTATCAAAACCCAATAATTTTGTATAAATGTTAGTTATTATTTTAAAAGAAAAAAATAAAATATTTATAAAAGTATTTATATAAAAAGAATAATATATTTGGAATAAGGATCTTGAAATTATCCAATGGTGAATTTTTCATAATTTTCTAAGATAGTCAAATATTTGGGTAAAAATTAAATACCGTTTAAATTGTTAATTTGTTTTATGACATCATAATTACTCAATAGTGATGTAATAAAATACAATAAATGCTATTTTCGGCCAATATATGTTTTAACATTGAAATACTATTATTTTATGTTTTTTTATTTACTTTTCAATGCTTTAGTGGACCCTTAAGACTTATAAAACATTGTATCTTTTTAAATTGATTTCCTTGAGAGTGTGACTCAACTCCACATAAGAAAGCCTAATATTATAAGAAGTTAAGCCATTGGAAATATAAAATAATTTTTTCCACACCCCTTTGTAAAACACCATGGGAAAAAACCGTTTTATGGTTTGAGGTTTTGATTAGTTTAATGTGTGGTGTCTAAAACCAAAATAATAATAAATTCTCTCTCTTTTCCTATATAACCGATGCAAGATCCCACAAAATCATCACTCAAAGCCTTTGTATCTTGACAAAACTAAGCCCTCATATCTCTATAATCCTCCCAAGGTGCCCCAATCTCCCAAGAAGCGTCTATTAATCCCCTCCCAAGCCCTTGTGATCACACTTCCATGTAATGGATTCCTTCTTTTCTCATTTAGTGTAAATTTCATTATACTGTTATGCCATTTTATTTTCAATTAAAAAATTTGGGGTATAATTTATCACCTCCCCCATACTTCCATATTTCTATTTTAATGATGATATACCCCTTTGTCTCTCATTAATTCCTCCCATGTACACCCATTACCATGCTGAAATTCTGTAAGGAATTTCTCTCTCTCCATTTACATTGAAACAATTCTTTTGTTTTATGAATCCAAAATTCCATTACATATGTTGGGACTTGTATATATGTTACCCTGTTTCTATAAATTTCATTTTCATATGATGGGACACACCTTTCTCTCTAATCAACCATTTTATGAATTCTTATTTCACATCGTTATGCTGTCGAAATTGCACCATGATTTTCCATGCCAAAGTTATTGTGTATTGAATACCATTCCGATTTCACAATCAAGGGTATTCAAATTTATGCACATTTACTTATTTATTATATAATTTCATTTATTAATTCCACATTCCATTATCATGGAATAAATAATGATGTTTAATGAATCCACATTATATGATCCATGTGGCACACTTATTCATGAAATGAAATGATTGAGAAGGGTGCACCTTAACAGTGCTCCAATGAATTGGGAAAAGATTAGTATAATGAAACATCAAGTGCAATGAGGCTTTACCCATTCTAATTCAAGTGCGAGAAGGGTTTCCTCATGCTCTATGTGAAATGGGCCTATTCTCATGCTAATATCATGTTAAATGTTGTTGCAACATCTCCATGTTATGATAATCATGATATATCACGCATTTATGTTCATGTTTCACATATGATCTATTGATATTACTATTTCCAAACATGTTCTATATTCATCATGTTACACCTCATTTACTCCCTTACTGGTCATTATATATCACCCTTTTCTTATGAATGTTCTCAGGTTATCCCATATAATGCTAATTACAAAGGAATGTGTGGGGTCATGTAAAATAAGTTTTCAATCACGATGTGTATTTCATGTTTTATGTTTTTATGTAATGTTCCTAAGCCCCAAATACACATGGAATTTGGATATTCTATGTTTTATGAAGTGAAGGTTTTATGTAAAAAAATATGTTTAAGAGTTAAATAAAGAGCAAGATTGTTATAGTTGGTATCAGAGGATAGGTTTAGTAATTATTGGGATTAGGATTAGAAAAACCTTGTGAAAGCCATAGAGATAAGACTATTTATAATAAAAAAATCCATAAATTTTTGTGTGTTTGGATTAATTGGACTATCAGTAAAATACATCCCTCTCTGGATACGAGTAGGTAGAGGCGGCTCTGGCACAAATATATCTAGGGGTAAAACCAAAAAACACAACATTGAGCTTGACTCCAATGGAAACTGGTGCATGAAAACTGGCCTTGCTTCACTCTTGGTGACGACAATCCTAGGGGATATGCTTTGGTAAACTCATAATTTTAGTATGAACCCTTAATAAAGGAATAAAAAATGCCCCTAAGAATATATTTTGGGAAGTAGATCATGGGTAACATTGATTGATGAATATAAACTCATAAGTAATGGAAAAAACGTAATTTATAAGTCATACATTTTTTTATTTGGATTTCCCTTTATGTGTTACTCCTAACTTTTCTTTTATTCAATCCAATGGTTGGTAATAGGAGGAAACATGATAAAAACTAATGGGAAGATCAATGTGATGATTTTTCTAATGATATGCCTAATCCAATGGGTGTAGGAATCACGAACATTGTCATGATACTCTCTCAGTTTACTCATGTTTTGAATAGAAACATGGTTCTAGAGGAACGTTCAACCCCCCTAAAAAGGACAAATCACATCAAAGATGTTAATGAGACAATTTCCTCCTTCTTTTAATGGTTCATACGATCCCACAATCGCCGAACAATGGATTAACTCCATTGAGAAGATCTTATCCATCCATCAATGTTCTTAATTGGAGTAGGTTCATCTAGATGCTTATAGTATGGAAGGTGAAGATGTTTAATGGTAGAAATTTATGAAAAATACACATCCTGAGGAAGAGATCAAGGTGTTGTAATGAATGGATTTCTGAATTTTTTTTGATAAATATTTTCCGTGCACCCTCCGACATAAGATGGAAGGGGACTTCCGAGACCTCAAGAAAAAAGATGACAAATCCATCTAAGCATATGAAGAAAAATTCACAAGGCATTCAATATATGACTTTGTATTTGTCTTTACCCTCGAATTCCAGATTGACTGCTACTTTAGTGGGATAAAACATAGCCTACGGAAAGCCCTAAGGATCCATGACTTTGAGAGCTATGAGGAAATTGTCTGATGTGACCACAAAGATGAAATGGAGATTGGTGAATCCTAGGGGTATCATAGGGATAAGTAGCGTAAAGTGGAATTTAATTCTAGTAGTCCAATAGATAAATACAATGGTGCTAAGAAAAGCCATCACCCAAATTTCCAATGGTTCAGAATGAAGCACCTCGAAAATTGCCAAAAGGGGAATAGGAAATTTATTAGGTGTGGAAGAGAAGGGCACATATCCCTTAACTATCGACAAAAAAACCCTACCTACGAAAGAGGAAAGGAATTATTTTTTTGATGCTCAACGCGTTTTTCATTGATTCAACAACAATGAACTATGGTGTTTTACAAACCAGTGACCTATTCTAAGGGTTTTTGAAAGCAACCAAAAACCTCCAGGGCAGCAAGGGAATGATTTTTCCATCACTACCACCAAATTGAACCCAGAAAATGAAGTGATGATAGGTACAATAGTTATTAATTCAAAAATAGTGAGCATACTTTTTTATTCTGGTTCTACACATTATTTTATATCTCTAATTTTTAGTAGAACATTCCCAACACCACTAAAAATAATGGAAGTAATGATGTTGCTATATACGAAAAATGGGAGAATCAGTGAATCCCATGAATATAACTCCTCCCCTATCATAATTTGAGGATCTAATTTCATAAAGAACCTCATAATACTCCATATAGTGGAATTTGATGAAATTATCGACATGGATTGGATTTCATTATATAGAGCCAACATAAATTTCCTTGAGAGGTAAATCACTGTCCACAAGGAGAATCGACCCACAATTCAATACAAGTGTAAGGAGGAAGATGAATCTTCTTTAGCACCATCATCTCAAATGTGGATATTACTTCCCTATAAGCATGTATATCTGGCATAAATGATTGATTCTAAGGAAAAAACCATCCTGGAATACTTGCCTATTGTTATGGAATTCATTGAAGTGTTTCCTAGGGAATTTCCTAGTCTTCCTCCTAGAAGAGATGTTGAATTATCAATCAATATTATACCTGGGGATTTCCAATATCCAAGACTCTGTACAGAATTTATGTTGTGGATCGTGAGGAGATGAAGAAACAACTACAAGAGATTCTGGATAAAGGGTTTATATTCTCATGTTCATCACCATGGGGTGCACTAGTCCTCTTCAGTAAAAATAATATTGGGTCAATGCGCCTTTGCATTGATTATCGCGATCTCAAAAAAAATCACGATAAAAAAAAGTATCCTCTGACTCAAATTGATGACTCGTTCAATCATCTACATGGAGAAAAGTACTTCTCCAAGGTGTATTTATGGTCAGGATATTACCAAGTAAGGGCAATGAAGGAGGATATCCCCAAGAATGATTTTCACACAAGATACGGGAACTATGAATTCATAGTAATGCCTTTTAGAATAACAAAATCTCCAGTAATATTTATGTTCTTGATGAATAGATTCTTTAGATATTACCTAGAAAAATTTGTGATAGTATTTATTGAAGATATTCTAATATACTCTAAAACCAACGAGGTGCATGAGGAGCTTATGAGCACTCTACTAGAGACCTTGCGAAAGGATAATATCTATGAAAATTAAAACAAGTATGATTTATGGTTGAAGGAGGACTCATTCTAAGGTCATATTATTATTGTCAATGGGATATATGTGTATCACTCCAAGACAACTATAATTTAGGGATGTTCCAGGACAATATCAGTAACAGATATCTGCAGTTTCTTGGGGTAAGCCGAATATTATCACCGATTCATGAGAAATTTCTCATCACTTTCCAACCCTCATACCAAGCTAACTCAAAAGGGAGTAACGTATTTTTAGAGTGATGTATGTGAAGAGAGCTTCATGGAGTGAAGAAATAGGCTTATCACTATACCAGTGCTTAAATTACCCATAAGCCAATAACATTTTGTGATATTTAGTGATGCTTTGAAGAATAACCTGTGTTGTGTGTTGATGAAAAATGAAAAATTCATTACCTATGCTTCATGGAAATTGAATTTTCATGATAAAAACTATCCAATACATGATATGGAGTTTACTATAGTAATCGTTGCTCTGATGATTTGGCTACATTACCTCTTTGATGAAAAGTGTGAAATATACACGAATCACAGAAGCCTCAAGTATATAATCACGACTAAATAGTTAAATATGTGCCAATTAAGATGGTTAGAGCTGATCAAAGACTATAACTACTCAATACATTAACAATCTAGGAAAGAGTACAAGGTGGAAGATGGTCTAGGTTGAAAAGAACCAACAATTATATCATTGAAGAGAATTGAAAAGGATCCAATATTCTTAGATTTTATTAATATAGACATTTGAATCATAACGAAGGTAACATCATCAATCCTTTCACAAATGATTTCTCAACTATGCCTTTGGGAATGTTTGAAGGACTCTCAAAAGGATTATGTGGTAATTCAGATGAAAGTGGACACTCTCAAAAAAGGGAAATCCTTAGAGTTCAATGTTAATGAAGAAGGAACTATGATATTGTGGTCAAGACTACATGTTCCATCAAATTTAGAGTCAAAGAAAGAACTTTTTGATGTTCTAGATAGTTTGAATTTCTCTATTAACCCAAGAAAAAAAATTGTATTGAGATCTCCGAGAGCATTATGGGTGGGATAACATGAATAAGGATATTTCTTGAGTATATATAAATGTTCCTGGTATGTCCTCAAGTGAAGGATGAGAGGTAGAAGTCTAAGGGGATGATGCAACCATTATCCATACCATCACAGAAATGGGAGAACATAACCATGGAATTTGTCATTATACTTCTCAAGAAATCCAAATAACCAATGATATCTGGGTTTTTGTGGACCGTCTTACAAATAATGGACACTTCATTGTAATTTTATAGGATTTCTCATTGGATCAACTGGAACAGATATACATCAGAGATGTTGTAAGGCTGCATGGTGTACCACTATCGATTGTATTCAATCACGATCCAAGATTTACCTCTATGTTTTGGAATAGTATTCAACATGCTCTGAATACTGAGATGAACTTTAGTATGACTTATCATCCTCAAAATAATGGCCAATCTGACCAGACTATCCAAATACTCAAGGACATGTTAAGAGAATTATCCATTGATAAAAAGGAGGATGGGATCAACATCTTCCTCTGGTTGAGTTCTCTTACAATAACCATTTCCACTCATTAATCCAAATGGATACTTATGGAGACTTATATGGGAAGAAGTGTAGAAAACTACATGTTGAAATGATGTTTGGGAGACAAAAATCTAAGTTCTTGAAATGGTAGATGAAATGGTGGATAATTTAAAGACCATCCACCAGCACATTAATGCTACTCAAAGTTGACAAAAGTGCTATGCTGAAAATTGTCGATGAGACATAGAGTTTGAGGATAGAGACATGATATTCCTGTACATATCAATATGGAATAGAGTTTTGAGATTTGGGAGGAAGGTAAAGGTTAGTCCAAGGAATATTATCCCTTTTGAGATCCTTGATCGCATTGGGGTAGTGGCCTATTGACTAGAATTCTCACCCAACATGTCTCATGTACATGATGTATTCTATGTATCAATATTGAGGATGTACATACCTGACCCTTTGAAAGTACTCAATACAAGGTTGGTACCATTGTAGAATGACCTCTCCTATGAAGAGAATCTAATGAAGATCTTATATCGTAGGGGAAAAGTTACATGAAATAATACAATTCCCCTTGTCATGGTGTTCTGGAAAAACCCAATGATTGATGAAGAAATGTGGGAATCATAAGAAGTGATGAAAGAGAGTTATCCACATCTATTTTAGTGTGGGAAGGGGAAATTTTGAGGGAGAAATTTCTTAATGGGGATGATTGTAACAACCCAAAATTTTATTAATGAAAATTCCTCTTGATATAATTAAATGTTCTATTATGTAAGATGGTAATAAAACATATTAACTTTCTTGGTTTTATTTATTTGAATTTTAAAATACCGTTATGAATTTTGACCATTGATAATATAGTTATTTAATAGTCATCACATGATTAGTATAAATATAGGTCTTTAACAAATCCAATTTACTCAGACAAAGGAATTGATGAACTCGTCCTGTAGAATTGCTCCATTCGAAGCCCATTTAGAGAAGCTCGGGAAGGAGGTTGAGTAATTGAGATTCACTCTTAACCAAGACCAATATGAGCTTTAACAAGTTATGCTTGAACAAAACTGCTTATTGGAGAAGTGGAATTTGATAGAGATTACCCCCAAAGCGATGTTATCCGAGCCACCCTAAGAGTCTGTCACCATTGAACACCTTAACCTTCGGTCTTATGCTGGTGTTATAAGGGTTTATGTAACAAGACCATAGAACTATTATTTTGTGAATTATTTTTTATATAATAAATAATATACATTCATTTTATTATTTTTACTTTGTAAATAGTTTTTAAATAAAAAATATTATTTTTAGTTCATATTTAATTTAGAAATCTATTTTGATGAATCAATGAATTTTTTATGTAAATAATATTTTAATAAAATATTATTACCAAGTAACTTTTTATTGAATATAAATGATCATATAATTTTTGTGTATACAAATGGAATTTTTATTATAGTTTGAAAGCTGTTTTTATCAAAACCCATGAATTTTTTATAAATGAATATTTTTATTTTAAAAGTGAAAATTCAAATATTCATAATATAATATAGATAAAAATAATATTATATTTGTTATCAAAATCTAAGATTTATCCAATGGTTATTTTTTCATAATTTTCCGAGATAGTAGAATTTTTGGGTAAAAATTAAATACTGTTTAAATATATAATGTGTTTTATGACATCATAATGACCCAATAGTGATGGAATAAAATACTATAATTGATTTTTTTCATCCAATATATGATTTAACATTTAAATAAATTTAATTTCGGTTTTTTTGATTTATTTTTCAAAGCATTAGTGCACCCTTCAAGACTTTTAAATCATTTTAACTTTTTAAATTGATTTCCTTGATAGTGTGACTCACCTCCACATAAAAAAGTCTAATATTTTAATAAGTTAGTACATTGGACTTATAAAATAATGTTTTAAAATACCCATTGGAAAAAACAATGGGAAAAAACCATTGGATGGTTTCTATTTTTGATTAGTTTAATGTGTGGTGTCCAAAACCTAAATAATAAAGGATTCCCTCTATTTTCCTATATAAACCCACCCAAGCTCCCACTTCCTCTTCAATCAATTATTTTGGAGCTAGACCAACATATGAACTCATTTTTCTAGAATCCTCTAATGGTGCCCCAATCTCCCATGAAGCCTCTCTCAGGCCCCTCCCAAGCCCTTGGGATCACACTTCCATGTAAGGGATTTTTTCCTTTCTCATTTTGTCCAAATTTAATTACTTTGTAATGACCTTTTATTTTCAATTATAAAATTAGGTTATGATTTAGCACCTCCACCATATTTCCCTCTTTATGTCTTAATTATGAGATACCCCTTTATCTCTCATTAATGCCTCCCATGTACACCTGTTACCATGTCAAAATTCCGTAAGAAATTTATCACTCCATATTTACATTCAAAAAATTATTTTTTTATGAATCCAAAATTCCATTACATATGTTAGGACATGTATATATATGAACCCCTTATACTAAATTTCATGTAAATATTAGAGGAGGACAGTATAAGTTTGTGATGATTTTTGGATCACCGATTAAGGTAGATATCCTTTAATTTATTCAAGTATCTTACTCATTTTGTAATTTTATGTTTGTGTTCTATAATTATTATTTCCGTCAACATTTTGAATTCCTTATGTGATATTTCCCTATATTTCTATTTGGTATCACATCGACTTAATTGAAAACATGGATTTTATATCATGTTATATAGTGTGATGGTTTCTCATTGATCTAATGTGTGTCACTGGCCCTCCTTATGTTTTATTGTTGGCATGAGTTTTTTTCAATGAGAAATAGATTTCCATTCTAATATGTTTTTTTTAAAAGGTGTCTATGTCAAATGAAATTTCTAAGGAAATGTTTTGATTTTTTAAATTGGATTTGAAGTGGTATTTCAAAATGTGAGTATAGTTTTTTAAATATTATATTGATTAGATTTTGGATAAGGGCCTACTATGAGTAAAAATTTATGTAATTCTGTTTTCAAAAAATTTTAGAAAATGGATTTTACTTGGGTTTTAAAGTAATTATTAGAGGACATAGATTGAAATTTGTTTTTTTATTTGAAATTATATGGGGGTATGCACTATTTTATAAAACATGATTTCTTTAAAAGCCCTTATATTGCGATTTACATGTGGATTTTTTTGATTTCCTGGTGATGTTTGACCATGTATACTAGATATGATGTTCTATTTTCGTAGCAGAGCCTGGGTTGGGTTGAGGTGATATGATTAACCACTTAAAAATTAGAGACGGGTCTGAATAACCTATTGGATCCCTTTTTGGGTAGGATGATAATGTTGATGGGCTTAAATTTTTTTTTGTGTGACCAAGGAATTTTGGGAAGTTTATCTTGTGAGGATGCATTTGAATTTAAATAAGTTGTCCAAGGTCCCAAGAGACTAGTTCCCTATGTATGTGATCATGAGATTTTGAGATAGGCTACGCAATTTGTTTATTGTTTAATGTTTTTATCGACTATGTTCTTATGATTAGAGATAGATTCTGGTGTGAGTAATGGGGATCTTAAGGACTAGCCTAACCTTGAGAAATAAGGCACCAAAATGACCCCCACAGATGAGAGGGGGACCAAGATGTGTGTGATGTCTGAGATAACCTTGATTGATAAGATGTGGCTTGGGACAACATGTGAGATATCACTCATGTGAGAAGGGATATTGAAGGTACTCATGTGAAATATCTCTTTAGTGAGATGAGATAATATTGATACTAAATGTGTTACCTCTCTCAAGTGAGAAGGGATAGTTTGGGATTTAAGGAAACCCTACTTGATAACTTTTGGTATGGGTGGAGGTATAATATGACTCACTACCCTAAATATTATAATTCTGTAATTTCTGTAGTATTAGGTGAATATCTTCTTTTAACAAAGGAGACATAGATTGTATAGAAAGGTTTCAAAGTGGCCTGGTTAGCACATGAAAATCTATCATTTATGATTGTATGTTCATTTTTTGTTATGTTTTATAAGTGGTTTTGTTGCATGAGAACTAATAAAATACTAATATATATTGTATACATATCCACTTGATCACAACATCACTTATAATTTTCAAAGCATGAGTGATTTCTATTGGATTATTAGACTCAATCCCTACCTATGTCTACAACATGGATTTTAATGTACATAGGTAGATATCCATGTTTTCTCTTAGGGCACAAGTATCAGTTATATCTAGATATATGATTTGGTTATAGATATTTTATATGGTGAGAATTTGATAGGTTGGTTTATATGAGTTGTTCTAGAGGCCATTATAGTTACTTTTTTGTTATTTATCAACACGTGTACTGGATAATGTGTCTTTTATTATACGATTCCTATTTTAATTTTTATCTAAAATTGTTTCTCTATCATGTATGTTTTCTTCATGTAGATAATTTATCTATTTTTTACTATGATCTAAGGGGGGCCTATTAGATACTTGTTTATTTTTCTACCATTTTTTGGGATTCTAGTTATTTGGTCGATTCTTACTGTTTTTTGGTAGATTTGAACATGAAATTTCAACCTTATTATTGAAGGAATATTCTCCCCATGAATTATTTATTACCTTAACCATTTTTTATAGAATCTTGAATATGGGGGGACACACATGAGGTCATGTGACTAGCCACAACTAGGTATCATTCGAGAAATTTAGGTCAGGGTACTAAACACACCCCCATTTTTTACTTTTCAATAAATAATTATTATAATATTAAATGAAATTTAGAACGTGTGAAATTAAATTTTTTTTTTGAAAATTTCATGATATATCATTTAAGAACTATTAGGGTTAACTATGCATGTCGATCAAATATCATTTAAAAATAGACACAATTATTAATTCATGGTTAGAGCCCATGATTCATGGTCAATTTTATCCTATAAATCGTTAAACCTTTTGGTGATCTTCTAATGTGTATAAAGGAACTCGAGTTGAATCCTCAGTGATGACACTTTTTTAATAGTCGATTGATTTTTTGATTTATCTTTTGGATGGGGGGTGGGTTTGTTTAGGGCTCTTGCAGTGATATTGTATCCTTTTATGTATAGAAGTTCCATCCTCCTGTCAAGGTGAATATGGGGATGAATTTATTGCCAAAGGTAGTGGACTGTTGTCATTCCAAAACATCCCTTTAATTTGGATCGACCATTCATTCACATAGACAATATATTCTGGAGAATTATTTTTCTAACAATTTATTTAAATGTATTTTCATTGTTCACCCTCCAATTGTTTCGACCATTAGAAATTTGTATCCAAATTTAGGGTTTCTTTCTGAAACCATGTGATATTGTCCCGTTTTGAGTTGAGTTTATTACATGGAATAAATGTGAACGAATTTAGGTCTATGAATATTCCTTCAAATAATAAAATTTCTTCTCATTTTTTTCTCATACATATTTGATTCCACACCATAGAATATCTACTAAATGGGATGATTATATTGAGGGAATGTTTAATAATTTTGGGCTGTTTTCAAATCCCATATAGAATTGTGGGATGTAATTTTATCCATCAATTGGACCCATTATTAGTTGAGTTGGGAATTAAAATTTTTATACAAGTTGTAATGAAATTTACCTATACTTTTTGTTTATAATAAACTAATTTGGATTTATGGATTAAGCATAGAAAATATAAGATCACATCTGTTCTAGTTTCTTTGAAAGATTATTTGGGTATTCTTGTATTGTCTATACGAACCTTTAGATTCTTGAATTAGACAAAGATCCTATTTTATCATCTTTATTAAATTTAATTATAAACACTAATACTTACGGATCAAATATTTTGGATAATTAGTTTTATAGTTATGATTAAAATAGTCAACAAACCTGGATATTGATCAATTCAAATAATGCTCAAGATTTATATTTATTATTAAAACATGGTTATTTCACACCAATTAAGTAATTTTACATTAAAATTAGTAAAATTAGTAGATATATTGTCTTTAATAAATGAATAACATAAAATATCCCACACATAGTCTTTTCCATGTCCTCATGTACATCCAATATAAATAAAAAAATTCAATTTTACTCACAAAAATATATTTAAATATTTTTTTCTCAATTCCTGGGTTATATAATTTTTCAATCCTCCATAATTAATTCTACCACAAATTGATATAGTAATAATGTTAAAAAAATTCATTTTTATTGCTCAAAATTAGAAAAGGAAAACGTTTCCACTAAGAACTAAAATCCCTCAAGATGATAAAAATTTAAATGTGATGTTTCGCTCATCCACCAACCAAAGGTGAAATCACAATGATTGAAAGAGATACTAGATTACATTAAATACTATATAGTGCATAAGAATCAAGAGGTATTTATAATGGTTTTTCAGAGGCAATGGGAAGGTAGGAATATAATGTTCAAAATAGAGGAAAAGTGGGGGTAAAAAACCAACAAGGAAATAGACATGAACAATTTTTTAAATTAAACATAGAATGAAATAGAAAAATATATTTATAAAGGAATTAATGTGTAAATTGAGATAATTGGGGGAGACAATTGGAAGGGTATGAAATGATGAAATATGTAAAAAACAGAAAAATTCTCCCAATGACATAAGAAAATATGATGGAAGTGTAATTTTTTTTCTTCTTTTTCTTTTTTTATATGTTTAACTTGGAAAAAATCTTAAAATTATCTTCCAATACTTCTGTAAATTTCACATGAAAATATTTTTAATAAGATCAAAGGTTGAGAAGGATTTGTTTTTGATCTTCCCAAGACATAACCCAATATTTATTTCATTTTTATTGTATTTTTATAACTTTTTAATAATATTTGTACAAAATGACATATACATTAATCCATTCCCAAAACTAAATGAATTATAACCTCTCTCCGACATTTAAATTTATGTTTTTTCTTAATCATGTAATAATAATGGAAATCATACCCAAAATGAAATTAATTCCTGCATACTTACATTTCAATGAATTATGAAATGTAAATCCATGTAGATGTGCGTAGGGATAATGTTTTGGCATTGTAATATGGTTATCAAGAAAAATGATTTCATAGTATTGAAGGGGATTTTAAAAGGATGACCAATGTAAGTCTAATAGTATGGATTTTAGAAATTTTAATCATTATGTGGTTTAGAAAATGTCTCTATCATATTAATATATGTTAAATTAAGAATATGAGCTCTAAATTCCACAAATGAAGACTCAAAATCTGAGGTAAAAACACAAAAAATGAAAATATGTCTACTGGTTACCTTGGTATAAAAGATAACAACATTCCTCACAGTTGAAAAAGAATTATTTTCCTAATAAAAAAATGATCATTAAAAATATATTATTCTTGAATCAAAATTATTTTTCAAAATTTATGATAAAAAATATATTTGATATAAAAAATGTTTTTTAACTCCCTATAATGGTTGGAAACTAATTCAAAATTTAAAGATAAGAATTGTGACTTTTTTAATTTTTTTAATTTTTTTATTTTATTTTAATATTTTATTAAAATAAACACCCACAATGAAAAAAAAGGAAAATAGGTTTTAATGAATATAGAGGCAAAAAAAGGTAATAAAGAGATATAAAGAGTAATAAAGAGAGAGAGGGAGAGGAGGAAGAAGAAGAGAGGGGGAGGGAGTTAAGGAGAAATATGTGCCCCTTGGTTTTGATTTTGTGGGTCTCTGTCTCCATCCAATGGTGGGTCTACTATAATAGTTAGGGATATGATGGATGTTGATTAGGTTATTGGGGTCAGTTTCCTCTTATTGTGATACTTTAATCAATTCCCTTTAACTATGAATTTTCATTTGGAAGAAGGGTCTCAGACTTGTACTACACCAAAAGGGTAAAAAATTAATAATAATAAAAGGACCTTCCCAATGAGAATTAAGCTTACATGGGTGAATCCAAAATTGAAAATTAAATATAATTACATATTTCAACTTCTTAAAACTAGTTTTTCATATTGTTTCAATCATGGATTACCATATCTTTTTCTTTTTTATACTGTAATACTCTTAATAAACTAGTTGAAGCTCCTTTAGTTTATTCAACGGCAATAATCTCTCTTTAATAGATCTTTCACAATCAAAATTACAATTTTTGATTTCCAAAAATGACTTATGTTAGATTTAAACTAGAAAATGAAACACTTTATGAAAAACTAGCTGAAAATGTGAAATCTAAATGGGTGTTTTATATGTAGTCTAATAATACCAAAGTGCTACTCCATGTATTTCCGGCCAATGTTTTATTATGGTATTAAAAAAACTGTCAATAACTCTCTTCACTTATATATTGGAAAGTTCAACCATTCATTTTGTTTGTGGGTGATATGAATTTGATTTTTTATGTTAGAACCCATTATTTTTAAAAAGATATTTTGTGGTCTTATTACATAAATGGGTTCCTAATTCACTTACCAAAGCACATGGAGTTCCAAATCGATGGAAAATTTGGGTTTTGAAGAACAGGCTATTAGTATGCACATCATCATTTCTATTGGTTTTGGTTTCATCCCACCTAGAAGCATAGTCAACTACGGGAAGAATGTATAAGAATATATTGGAAGTGGGTAATGGTCCCTTGAAATAAAAGCAGAAAACATTGAAGATATTAAAAAAATATTAATGTCTTTGGGGTATTTTCATTTCATCTAGAAATTGTGCCAAATTTATGGCTAGTGAGACATTATTGTTAGAAATCATGCGAGTCCTTCAATAGTGATTGCCAGAAGAATCCATAGTTATAGACCTTTTGGGAGTTCCTTCTAGGTCTAAAGTTTTCACCACTAGGCATTAGGTGGTAAAAATCTAAAATCAGTGAATGTTCCTCTTCATCAATATATCTCTAAATTACAATGATTCACAAATTTTTCAATGTTTAGTATCTTCAAAAAAATAGTATGTTGAATCCAATTTCAACTTAATGTTTTTTTCTATTGAAAAATAATCAATATAAATACCATAAAACAAGTAATTTATAATTGGGGAATACTATGGTAACATTGATGTGGGATATGAGAGGTGTTTAGTGGGAAATTTAGGATCAATTATTTTAAAAGGAGATGTATTAGATATTATAATCAGGTGATCAACAATAGGGTTGTATTTTTCTAGGTCTATCTTTGATATTAAGGTTAATCTCTTGGAGCCATAGAATCCATATTATTATCCTTAGTTTAGAATCACATTTCTTTAGTAAGAACTCAAAGATAGATGGTTTTTAATGATGATGATTTTGGAACCAATGATATAGGGCCAAATATTATCCAAGGGAAAAACAAAATCTAAAATATTTTTTTTCATTGGTAGTGTAATGAGATTGAGTTTTATTTAGTAATTTTTAGGAATAACAGAAGAAATAATGAATTTTTTTATTTGACCAAGAAGGGACCGAATGGACCTATCAGAAGAATCACACATGAATTCAAATTGGTAAGGACCAATCTGGGTGTTGGATTATTTGGTTTGAAATAAGGACAATATTGAGTTCAATAAAGGTTCTATTGAAATCCTTATATAAATGGAATATAAAATCATTATGAAGTAGATGAGTTTGTGGGTAGAATATTCAATAAATGTTTTGGATGAATTTCTTATAGAAACCAGCTTGAACAAAAAAATAAACAGATGCCTTAAACTGATTTGGGTTTAGGAAGTAATTGGATCACCTTAATTTTGGAAGGAATAACTTGAATACCCTATATTAGAATTATGTTCCTCATAACAGTCCCATTAGTAACCATGAAGGGAAAATTTTGAAAATTTACCACAAGATTACATGTTACACTCTTATATAGAATCAGAGAGAGTGAATGCATATAGGATTCAAATGACTAATAATAAATTGTAAATTGATCCATGAAGTCCTCCAGGAAATTCACAATGAATCTAGAAAACAAAATTTCATAAAAATCTGGACTATTTCAGGATCATTTGAAAGGACAAATGTAATTCTTATATATTAATATGTTTCAAAGGGAAAAGTGAGTGTAGTCTTTTCTTTATCTTGAGGCGAAAATGGGATTTTAAAGTAGTTGGTGTCTCCATCTAGAAAGAAATAATGTGAATTTATATATTAAATTTCTATCATTTTATCAAGTAAAAGAAGTGGGTAGTGATTGTTTTGTGTTTCAACAATCAATTTCTGATAATCGATGCATGTAAACCATTTTTTTTTCACTCAAATTTGGACAAAATATATGTGTGCAATTTTCACAATAGTTATCCCAAATTTATTAGGTACCACTTGATTCAGAATAATCCATTCAATATCATAAATTTGTAATATTATACAATCTTGAAGATTATTGATAATCTCTTCCCTAACTACCTAAAGTGTGAGGGTATTGAGTCTTCTCTAAGTTTGTTTGATTGATTCAGATGATTCTTATAGATGAATGTGACCCATAAAAAGGGTGGGGTAGATTCTTGATATAGAATCTAGGGCCCAACAAAAGGACTTTTTGTTTTACTCAAACACCTTAAAAAATTTGGAATAATCTGTTTTGTAAAGTGTAGTAGAGATAATGATGGAATAAGAGAAAAAATGGAAAATGAATGCATATTTCAGGTGTACGGGAAGGGGTTTTAGATTTTTTTTCAACATTTATTTGTGTTCTAGAAAATTAGGAATAGATGAGGGTATTATAGTTGTTTTTGATTAATTTTCATCAATAATTTCAAAGGTGGTGAATTATATATCAAAGTTAAAATGGGATTCAATAGAGTTTTCAATATCCTTTAGACTGATGGGGTATTTTAATGAATGTTCAATAAGAACTTCTCTATTTACAACTTGGTTAATTATGGTTCAAATTAAAAAACACATATCTTATTTGAACATGATGAACATGATTGAATGGGGGTGAATCCACTCTCATTGGTTTCCTCACACGTATGTATAAAGAATTCTATGTGATCATCTGATGGGTATTTGAAGGTAAGAAAAGTATAGAACATGACCATTTGGTCTCCAAATTCCATGGATAAGATTCCCGAATAGAAATAAATATTAGTTATTTATTTCCTGAAGAATGTTCTTCCTATAATTTTGGGAGACCAAGAATAAATCCTCTCACCTTCCATGTCAGGGACATAAAAATCTGTTCGTAAGATAAGATCATAGACCCAAACAATTCCATCCATGATTATTTATCAAGGAATATCAGTTCTTCAATTGGATAACTCGTTAAAAATCCTATTGTGTGTAAGGGACAAAGTATATGGTAGGAGAATATGGGTTTGGACATTAAATGTATTGAAGATCTTACACCAATTAGTGCATCATCAAATTTCGAACTCTCTATTTCGTATTGAACCAAAATGGTCCTTGTATCATTGCACATCATGGGAATGGAATTATGGGCTAAAACATATTAAATGGTTCTATGATTACTATTATGGGTAAAAAATTCCTTAATAAAATTTTCATACATAGGTATTTTTTGATTGTTTCTAAGAGGGGAATGTTCACTTAAACACATCTTAACATGTCAAGAATTTCATAATTAGGCTCAAAGGGCTTATTTAGAAAAAATATGTCTTGAGAAAAATGAACTGGGTTCCCTAGAGGAATGAAATGAGGTGAGGAAGTGGATTCTGGTTATTATTTCCATTTTCTATCTTTTAAAATTTTTTATGTCAATATTTAATATTGTTATAGAGGATTCATTATGAGAAATATAAATTATCATTCCAAGTCTAAGTGAAATTAAACTTTCATGAACTGTGTGGTTAGGAAATGGTTGACCTTGGAGTTGGGAAGAATTTTATTTTTACTACTATATTAGGTGGGATAAAAGATGAAAAATTTTATTTTAAATGTTTTTGAGGATAAAATTGGTTAATGAGGCAAGATATTCCATAGAACATTCCCATAGATATTTATAAGAAGTGGCATGTCCCGCATTGGGGTTTACATGATTTGGGTTCTTGGAAAATTGATAGTATTGGGTTGGGAATTGGGATGGATAACTCGGATAATGGAAGATAGGAGAATAAAAATGAGTGTTTCTCCATTAAAGTTGAGGAAGAAAAGAACAAGGTTGTTGGAAGTTACGAAAAACTTGACCATATTAATTTTCTTTAGATTTTAAGGAGTGAATTGAGGGGGATGATTGATGGGATTACCATACCGGAGGCCTGGGCTATAGGTGGAAGAGGATGGCATAGAGTGGGGTTAGTTGGAGTTTATAATGAAATGACCTGATATTTTAGGATTGGTGTTCCACTGAGCATATGTTGCATTGACATCCATTTTTCTAGATGAATTTGATGGATCATCATGATTCTATGCTTATTTGTTGGTTAGATGTGTTAGTGAGATGCATATTACATAAATTTTGATAGTTCTATGTAATATATATTTTAGAGAAGATTAGGTTGGGGATTTGGAAGCCATATATAGTTGTCAAATAGGACCTATAAGTTCAGTCATCCACTCAATAATCATGTTGGGATCTATGGATTTATTCTATAGGAAAATTTTAACTTTTTTAAATTTATTGAGTATAAAATTTTTATGTGTTTGTAACCATGTTTCTTATGAGATATCATGCCACTTTAGATGTTTTTTAACGAGATCACTACTTCTTATAACATCAATGAGATATCTCTCCATATCCAGTAACCCCGCATATAATTATTGGATCAAGAGTCGGTCAGATATTTGATTATGGGAATGTTTCCAAAATATATCTAAACCTCTCCCAATTTTCATGTAGTGATTCATTAATAAATTTTTGGATACCGCTTATTTGTTTTTGATAAAAGTTGATCTATAACTAAGAAATAATTTCTATAAAATTTGATACTTCATATCAATAAAATAGTTCATTGTAATAGGAGGAATGTTGTAGATCCATGGATTGGTAGATTTATCTATGTAAAAAGGTAATTTTCAGAGTTTTATTTTTTTAAGAAACCCTTGGAGGATTCATGTTTGAGAACACAACTTGGATCTATTTGAGGTGAATACATATATCCTCCCCTAGCCTATGGGAATGAGATAGAATATGAATAAAACTATATTTTATTTCAAAATAAAACTAAATGTCTGACTATTTAATACCAAGGGGTCGGTAATTCATATTAGGTGAGGAATGTTCTTTAATTATTTTTTCCTAGGATTATACATATCCAGTTTAATTTGATGGGAAAGGAATAGGTCTTGAGTGTCTTGATTTTCCCCAATATTCCTTCTAAGTTAGCAAATATTTTCTCCATTTCATGGTCAATAAAAATTGATAGATTGTTTTAGATGCTGTGGGGGAATTCTTATAAATTTGGAAAGGATGAGGAAGTTTTTTCTTCTTAGTGTTATTTCTATTTATGCTTTTTATAGGAATTCTAGTTTTTCTTTGTGTTTTTCAGATTTTTTTGGTTTAATTTTTTTGAATTGTATTTTTCTTATTTACAAAAATAAAAAACTAAAATATATGAGTTAAAATTTACATAACAACAATACAATTTTAAGAATAGATTATTAACTCCAATCAACTGTTAAATGTTCTTATGCGATGATAATGTGTATAGAAACACTATGGTAAAATCCTCAGTGATTATACTTTTTAATAGTTGATTATTTTATTGATTCATCATTTGAATGGTGGGTTTGTTTTTTGAGATTAATTTTATTGTTTCATAGATGAAGTTTTATTTAACAATTTATTAAATATTGTGGTGATTTATTTATTGAGGATTTAAGCTTATTATATCTTTGTGATTTTTGTGATAATATGTTAAATTAAAGCCCAATTTACAAGAAGATATTGATCCAAATTCCATAATTATAAGTCTTTAATTCAGGAGTTAAAATTAATTGGGTTATAATCCCAATAATTAATTTTTTATGGAAGTGTATTTTTGGTTCATTTAATCCATTGAATCCACATGTTTAACAAAAAAATTCATTAATTTAGGACATTTTATGTTTAATTTACTCTGTGTTAACCTAAATAATATTTAACAAGAAAAACCTCTCAATAACATAGAAACTATAAATTATGACTCATCCAATAGATTATTTTCCCATCAATTTAGATGTTTATTAATATGGTTTATGATTCTTATGGCAATGATTAATATAGTGAAGAAAAATAATCGGAGAAGAAAAGAGTGTTGTGCTGAACACACACATGAATTGTGAAGAGAGTTGAAAACAAACTTTGGTTTGAATAATTATAAAAAATAATGGAATAATTTTAAACATTTTTTTGTAGAGAATTAATATTACACAACATAAGGTGTATTATTATATGATATTATGAATATTATACATTCATTAAAAATCAAATTAAATTGAAAACTACTTACATGTTTATAAATGAAGACAACCCAAGTACATAAAAATTAAGCATATATGATGAAAGGTCTATCAAGTAGAAAATTGAGAGTTGAAAGTACTCCCAATACATTGGAATGGATTTTTTTTTCTATTTATCATCTTATATTATGATGTTCCAACCCTCTTATAGGGAGAAGATGTGGATAAATTTATAGACAAAGGTGGGTGATTGATTGCTTTCAAAAAATTACCTCAAACTGGATGAACCTTTTTTCCATTTATATAGCTAAATATGGTGAATAATTATTCATAAATGTTTATATATCTATTTTTTTATTTTAACCTTTAAATTTGGATTCCATTATAATCTTTATTAAAATTTATGGATATTTTTGTAAACCATGTGCTCCTGTCTAGTTTGGAGTCCAATTTTTCCATGGTCTAAATATTAGAAAATTTATATCTATAAATATGCCTTCAAATCCAAAAAATTATAATAAAAATAGGTTTCCTATATAGTTTCTTTCACAACATAAAATATCTACTCAGTGGGATGATTTTACTGGGATACAAATCAATAATTATGGTCTATTTTAAAATAGAGGAAAAAATTATGGTATGAAATTTAATGAATCAATTGGGACACTTATTGGTTGATCTGGGAGTAGAAATTTTTATCCAAGTTGTAATGTAATGTCCCAATAATTATTTTTTAAAATAAATTGATTTGGAAAAATTAATTTATAATAAAAAATAAAACATCACAACTAGTCTGGTTTCTTCGATAGAATATTTAAGACTTCTTGTATTGTTCACATAACCCTTATATAGTTGGATGAGCCAAATTTCCTATTTAATGATTTGTATAAAATTCGAATAAGAACCCCAAAAAATAAGAATCACATAATTTTTATGAGTAGGTTTATAGTTTTGATTAAAATATTAAATTAACTCAAATATAGATTAATTTGAATATTGATAAAAAATATAATTAATATTAAAACATTGGTATTCCACATCAATTATGCATTTTCATTAAAAATAAGTAAAATTAGTAGATAATAAATTATTAGTTAATGAATAACATAAACACATTTTGGGTTAACATGAACACTAACATTGTATCCTCTTTAGATAACTTGATACATAATTCTTCTTGTCTCAACCTCTCAAGAGCCTTCATTGGTTCATCTTTAGTTGATATGATATTTGATCTATGCTTCCAAAAATGTAGACAAATTTTCCACATATAATAAACCTATTGATCCTCCAGTGTGTATATTTATTATACCATAAATATAATTCTTTGTCTTATTTAAATTATAAAATTGTAATAAGTAGTAAATGAAATTAGTGTATGTGTGTATTTATATTTTTAGAATGGTGTAGTTATGTCACTAGACTTGTTATTTTGATATTCTAAATTTTACTATTATAAGTGATATCTATATAAATTAGGGTGTATCACCATTATGGCCTTCATTTTGAGTTGAGGTTAGTAGGGGGGAGAGTTTTATCCCACAATCCCCTCTCCTCATCCACTTGTGATGAATTTTAGTTGGGTCTTGAAGTATGTATTCTTAATAATTTAAAATTACTTTTATTCAATTCTTTATACCTCTCTCATGATCTCCCAACATATAAGGTTATCATAATGGAAATATTGGATTTTTTACATTTTAAGGGAAAACCACCATTTTTCATTGCATTTTTCACCCTAAAAAGAGACAAGAATTTTTTCTAACATCAATTAAAGCTATATTTGGGAAAGAATAAGAATTATGAGTTGATTTAGGTAGGATTATTTATGTAACTTCATTTTATTTTATACACTTATGTTATTTGGGTTTTATAATTAGTATTTATTATTAATTAACAATTATATTAGTTCTCTTCGAAGGGTTTTCAATTATTCATTGGGATGATATTATTTAAATATATTATATAATGGGGATTTTGTCTGGGTTTTTTGGTGTATTTATAAAACCATTTTCTACCCACATATTGTTTTTTTAAAATATAAGAACGTGTTATTTATGGCATAAATTTGTTTTAGAGGGTTTTTTGAAAATATTTTAATTTATATTATTTATTTAATTGTTTTCCAAGAGTCAGAAACTAAAATTAATGGTTTATCCCAAAGTGTTTTTGAAATAAAATGACATTGAAACTATTTTTGATATGAAGGAATGTTATATAGTTCTTGATAAATTTATGGATACTATAAATAGGGTTTCACAAGGTTCTATATTTTTTTATGAATTATGAAGGCATTATTATAAGATTTATTTTATTATTGATTAGGAAATTCTCTATGTCTTTCTCTCTTGAGTTTTAGATAGTTGAGTGAAAATAATTTTTTACTCATTATAAAGTATAAATTGAAAAATTGGATATTGATTGAGTTTTTTATGTTACAGGGGAGCCATGGGTTGTTATGTGTGGAGTCAAGAATAACTGCTACATGAGATATGATTTTTTGCACATTATGGGGCTCTCTTATGATGAGGACATGGGTATTTTGGTGTTTATTTATGAGGTTCACACTATATATTGACATGTGATTCCATTATTATGGGACTATATTGTCCCCATAGGATCATGTATTATTCCATTGTTATAATTTATTCATGATTTTATTTACTTCTTCTTTTAATATATTTCATTCAATTTTTAAATTAATGTTTCACTTTACTTCATTTTGTAATTTACATTGTACTTAAGATCACTTTGTGGTATTTAGTAATTTCTACCGTTATATTTTTATTTAATTATTATATTATTATTATTATTTACAAAACAAATTGGTCTTCAAAAAAGAAAAATTAAATGTGTTTAGTTTTTCTTCTAAAACAATTATTCCAAATATTTTCAAAAATTTTATTCCAAAAAAGAAATATTTATTTAACTTATGAAAAACTTATATTGTTTTTAATGGTATCCTAATATGTATTATATCACACTATATATACACTCCTAGGTGTGTAGGTTTCGGGTATTTATCTAGTTTATTTTTCAGGTTTGACCATTCATCATGTTCCTCAGAGTGCACTGATAACATAGTGATGGAGCTTTGGTTGAGGTGGGATATAGTATTGACCATGTGACACATAGTGTGTGGAATGTATAATTATCATTTTTTATTATTCATGTGGAATATATTTTCATTTTTATTATCAATATTAAATTGTTACACTTATATTCTAGTCTTTTTTAATTGATTTTCATGTTTTTCAATTTATTCATTATAATATGATAAACAATAAATCATTCCAATCACATGTGTGACGAATTTTGGATATTTTTCTAGTTTTAGGAAATCTAGAATTTTCCTTAGGTTTTTATCATACCATATCATGTATGATGGATAGTTATTCAAGATGGTATAGAACATTAAACCTAGAAATCCATTTGTTTATTATTTTATTATTTCCTTTGGGAAGTTCCACCAAGTCCTACATCTGTTTCTTTTTTAATTAATTTATCACATCCACTATTTAGAAGACATCAATGTATTTTGTTTATTTTAGTTTTTATTAATGATTAATATGGATTTCAATATGTGTTGGGTGGTTTATGAAATCCTAAAATACAAATAAGATACTTCCATTGATAAGTGATTTTTTTTTGATATTACCCTTGACAATGGGAAAGCATTGATACCAATTGATGTTCCTAGACAAAAATATACAAGGTATTGTACCTTATAATTTTATTATTTTAAAGAAAATATTTTAATATAATTATATAAATTTCAGAAAATATGGTTTGTGGAAGAATCACCTAATACATGTTTCAAATGATATTGGATTGTATAATGTTATATGAGTTGAGTGAAGTTAGATAAAAATAGAAGAAATTATAATGATAATATATCATTTTTTTATAAATAATTATTTTTACAATTTTATATTGATAATATCACTTAGATGATGGATGGATAATGCTGAGTTTGATATTGAAAAATTGAGGTTGGGATGGTTCATGGAAATTCTTAGAGAAACATAATTCCCTAGAGGGCATTGTTAGTTGTGTATGAGGATAACCAAAACTAAAATTACAAAAATTCAGAAAAATGTGATTAATTAATTAAACCATAGTCAATAGAAAAATTCATTTTTGAACCCAAAATAAGTTTGAATTATTTATATTAATATTTTTAAAACAAATCATTAATTTAATTTTGAGAAATTGGAATGAAGAACTTGTTGATTTTTTTAATCAAGAGAGAAAAAATTAAACATAAAAGATTTGGTTTTTAAAAATAAATTGGAAAATCATTCCAGGGATTTCTATATTTTATTATTTAGGTGTAATTGGGTTATGAAAATATTATTTTTTGAAATCTGTGTCTTGTTTGGTATGGGAATGATCTAATGTTTTGGTTATCCCCTCCATAATAAAAATAAACTGCTGATTTCCATTGTTCTAATAATTTATAGTTGTAATGCATTAAGTATATCATGATACACTATTTGAAAAAAATTTCCCTATAATATTCAATGATCATTGAATATTTTAGGGAAATTAGGTGCACAATTTAAATTTTTTTTATATTCATCAATCAGTGGTCATGATTAAACAAAATTAAAGAGATTGGAAATTAAATTAAATATTGTAGAAACCCTAAAACATTAACAAAATAAGAAAATATAATCCAAAATCAACAAACATACATTAATAAATTACCCTATAATAAGGTGTTAATTACCCCCTCATACTAGTAATCAAGGTGTAATATGTAAGGAGAAAGAAAAAATAATGCATAAGGAAAAGTGGACACGTAGAATGGCGGAGGACCCTACCCAAATGGCCCGAAGACCTTAATTTTTATTGATTTTTTATATTCCCCCATTCAAGGGATGATGGGGAACCCTTATAAGGCCCGTAGTCTCATAGATTATATGGTCTATAGGCTTATTAGATTACATGACCTGAAGGTCTTAGGATAATGAAATAGACTATCTATAAGGAACTACCCATCCCTAGCATCTGTATCATGATAGTAGCTATCCACCATTGCATGTCAATCTGGATAGGATTCTTGTGTGAGAACATGCTTGTCCTGATGTCATATCCATACCCTCTCATTTTGATAGATCCATCTGGATCTACTCAAGTGAGTACACCATTTCTCACCCCCAGATTTGGTCATGAGATCAATCATTAAGAGGAGTGAAATAAAATTTTATTTATAAATCTCCAAAGATCCTAGGATAACATAAATTTTTCATCAATGAATCTATTAATGAGGTTCATGTAAATTATGGGTGTTTAGTAGTAGTTCATGAAATAATTGAATAACCCATTGAAATTCAAGTAAAAAAACATTCTAATTTGGGTCTATAGAGATAGGTTCATGGAAAAACATATGATGTAAGGATCTGAAATATATGTGGCCAATTTATTTGTATTTTCTTCACTTAATGATTTAAATTCACTTCATGGTCTACATTTCTTTCACATCCTGAACATGATTCACAACATGAACCATGTAATTCTACCACCAGAGCCTCTATTTTAGCTCCGTTTTTTAGTTTCAACCCCTCGAAGCTTCCGATGATAATCAATTATCATGTGAGTCCATATTTGAAGGAAATTATTGATATATTTTTTAAAAAATTATCTCTTTCTCATTTGTTATTGTATCATAATAAATGTGAAGAAAACATTAAATTCAAAGGTAGGATTTAGCAATTAAATAAAAAGATAAATGTATTTATATATATAAATGTTTCTGTGAAATTTATTTATCAAATACACCAAAGTTGAATTCATAATTGTACTCATGAATGATATATGATAATAATAAAAATGAAACTAACATTACGATTATATAAATTCAATGTTAATAAAATAAATTTATTAAATGGGAAATTAAATGTACAATCATGAAATAAAAAAATTTATCAATATGTCAATTTTTAAATATGTAATTCAACCGTGTAATTTACTATTCTCCTTATAAAATACTCAACTATTTAATTCATCAAATTTAATTTTTCAATTTATTATTGATATATATTCATTTTTCAATTTACATCACATTTATCTTCCCATTCATTATCAAGTTACAATTATAAATAGTGTTCAACATACACCTCAAGAACATTTCACTTAACATAATCTTAAAAGAAATTTAGTATCACAATCATATAAATACAAAATTATAAATAATTATGTATTCTATTCATAAACCTTCCAAAGTATATATGGATTTATGTTAGGTGGTTAAAATTGAGAAAACAAATAAAGCTAAAAAAATGAGGTTTGACTCTAAATCATAACACATGATATAAAAAATAATATTGATATAAATATCTCTTTATAGATATCATTATAATCTTCCCCTCTAAAATATAATTATTGGATCGTTATCCAAGTAAGAAAAATAAATGAATCACCCTCTCTTGTTTTTTGGTTTTTTTCATTTTTCATTTTTATTTTGAATTCCATGATTAAAAAATATCTCACATCTATAACCTAACAACTCAAGATTGAAAGACCATCAGTCTAGAAATGGTTATTTTTCAGCCCCTTAATAACTGACATAATTTATTTATTTATTTATTTTTCCTTCAATTTTTTAAGGAGAGTGGGGAAGAGTAAATTAAAATGAATAATAATGAGCTCTCCCCAAATCATAATAAAACCCATTGAAATGTCTCCACAATATAGTATATCCTGATACATGGAAAACATCTCCCCCATACTTATTATTCAAAATAACTATTTTATACAATAAGAATGGTAGATATGGATATAACAGGCTTGTAAAATGGCTCATATCCCAACTAAGTCATTTATTTATTCTAAGTGATTAAAAAATGATTATTGTTTGGTGGGTCTAAGGATAAAAGTTTAATGAAAAATATGCCTCAATAATATTAAAATTGATTATATTTAGTCTTAGATTCGATAAGATTCCATGAAAGGTCTATAAGTGAACATAACTGAGCCTCTCACGAAATATAACATAGAAAGAAATGATAAAAATTAAGATCAGAAAATGTCTATGAATTTAGACGTATGGTTTGGAAAATTATACATGGAAGTTCATATGAGTAATAAAATCAATAAAAAATCAATATTTAAAGACAGGCCAAATCTAATTAAAATTTAATTTTAAAAAATTAACACACCCACCTAAATCCCAATTTTTTAAATCAATAAACACATAATTAACTCTAATCATTATTTCCACTATTATTATTATTATTAAAATATATTAAAAAAATCAAAATCAGGGAAAGGTAATTATCTTTGTAAATTTATTTCTCCTAGTTTAATTGATTAAAACAATATTCAATGTAGGAATGAAATTGTTATTTCAATGTTTTAAAAACCATTAAATGTGTGGAGTATAGTAGAAAATTATAGAATCGAAATGTTTAAAACCCTTTTAATGACATTCAAACATTTTGAATATGTAGGTTCTTCCTAGTTGTTTCTCCATTTCTATTCCAAATTCTTTCTTTATAGTTCCTTAATGAACCCAAGAAATTTAAAATACACAATTACAAATGCATGTGATTTTAAATAAAAATAAAAAATAATAAGGGGAATTAAAAGTAAATCCTAATATAAAATTAAATCATAATAAATAAATAAATATAAAATCGAAGATATAGATAAAATACTCAATATTACTCTTGAAAGATGCCTTTTTTAGAAGTCATTTATCTTGATCAAACCTGGGTTAGCTAATTAGATTTTGATACAAGGATAAACATATTGGGTTAACCTAATTTTGGATTTTAAATTCACTTAGAACCTCTTGTATTCACCTTAATGAAACCAGTATAGAAGGTATAAGAGGTGACCACAATCAGGATGGATTTATAGTGAGTAGAAAGAATTTTATATAAATCTGAACTTATTAAAATTATTCCACTTCAACAGATAGATAATTCTATTTAATTTATTTAATGACTTATTTAGGTTCCACAACTAGCTTCTCTTCTTTAACTTCTTCCTTTTCATAGTCAGTGGAGATGGATATTGGATCTTATTCTTTTTCTACAGGCACAATTATATCATCATGATATTCTATAAAACATTTTGTGGACATAGTTTCCTATTTTCCCTTATTTTCTTCTTCTTCCATTGGAATAAATCCCAAATTTGAAAGGAATCAGTGAAAAAACTCTGCAGTTGATATCCATTCTCCAGGTTCTTTCTCTTCTTATAAATATAAACCATTGAATTTTTCATTTCCTAAATCAAGTTCTATAGTAAGATTATTATCTTAATCATCTGACAAACCAGAAAAATTAAGGGCATCAGGATTATGATCAATGTTAGATTCAAAGGATATACTTATATTTTTTCTATGTTTTCTATTCTTATTTACCCATTACATAACTCTTTAAATCTTAGTTTTAGGATATTGAGTTTTATGCAGTACCTAATTTGGAATAGTAGCGTGTGATCTTAGAATTAACTCTTCATTATTTTATTTTATTAGAGTTTCTATTCAATATAAATTAACTTTAATTAAAACATAACATTGTTTTCATTATGCTCTATATGCCTTCCATAATAAAAAAAATACCCATATGTAAAATATATAAAAATAAATAAAAAAATAAAAAAATAAAATCCTAAAAACTACATTTCAAACATCCTAAAAAATGGTGGTAGTTTTGATTTCCCCTATGGAATCACTAAATCACTATGGGGATAAAAAAATTAAAATTTATAAAACCTAGAAAAGTTTGATTAATTAATTAAAATATAAAAAAAGTAAAGTTCAAATAAACAAGATAATGAAATTAGTATTTTTAGTATTTTTTTAAAATAATTGATTAATTTGATTTTGAGAAATAGAAATTAATAAAATATTGATTTTGTAAGAAAGGGTGAATAAAGTATGCATAAAAGATTTTGGTTTTGAAAATAATGTTTAAAAACATGCTTGGGTTTTATATATTTTACGGTTTAGGGAAAATATTATAAACAATTTAAATTGATTATTCAGGATAGGTGATAGAGTAAGGATAATAAGAATCTGATGGTTAATGTATCCCCTTATCAATACAAAAATACCTTATTTCTCATAGTCTCAAAATTTTTGGTTTTAATTCATTAGTTTATCATAATAGCATATTTAAAACTAATTACCCTAGAAAATTTAATGATCTTCAAATAGTTTAGGTTAACTATTTGTGCAATTTTAATGTTATTTGTTTCTTCAGATTTAGCATTAATGTCCATTATTAACCAAAAATAAAGATACTTTATATTCAGTTTAATATTTTTAAACCCCTAAAACAAAAACATAATATGAAAATATAATCCAAAATCATCTTCCCCATTTGGATATATAACACCATAACAAGGATTAAATTTCACCCTCATTCAGGTGTTGATGGTGTAAGAAGGAAGGAGAAAGTAAAATGATTGAATAAAGAAAATTGAAGACATAAACTAGTGGAGAAACCATCATAGTATAACTTCTCAACCAAATAACTGGTCATTAGATTATTCCTTAGGATAAACACAACAACTCTATATTTATAGATCTCTTGGGGAGATTGGGTTGTATATAATTCATCATTAATACAACTATTAATGATGCTTGGGTCAATCACAGGTGTTAAGCGGTGGTCTGTAAAATAATTGAGTAGCCTACTGAAATTCATGTTGAAAAAATTCAAATATGTATTTATCCTGGAAGGTTTATAATGTGAATTTTTATTTTACACTATGAAATGTAATGGGAATCCATTTTTTTATTTATGGAACATTCTAAATTTACTTCATAGCCTGTATTTATATCATGTTCTGAACATGATTCAAGACATGAATCATGTAATTATACTACAAAAACCCCCATTTCATCATGGTTCTTCAATTTCAACCCCTGTAAGTATCTCATGATCATCTATTTTTGTGAGAGGCCATATTTCAGTTTAATTATTAATATATTTTGGTTATTGTTTTCCAATAACCTTAACTTATGGTATCACACCAAATATGAACAAAACATTAGATGAACTGGTAGGAATTTACAATTCAATTAAAAATTAATTTATTTATATATAAAAAATGTGATCTTGAAATATACATATCAAAATCTTTATATACTAATATATTCTTTATAAATTATTCTAAATAGGTTTGGAAATCCTTCATATATTATCAAGGTCATTTAATTTTTATTTAGTTTTTTTGGAATCATTGTAGAATCCCTAAGATTGATTGAATATATTTTGAGAATATTTTATTAAGTTCTAAAAGTTTTAGATTATGGGAATAATTTTAAAAAGGAAAAATAATCAATATATATTGGTTTCCCATACTGTAGTAGAGAGTTTTAAAAAGGTATGGAATTAATATGTGTTGTTAAAAACCAATAGAATAAATATTTGAAAAGAGTCTAATGGGACTATATATGTAAGATTCAATCTAGGGAGTTATCTTAGGAAGTGACTTGAAATGTGTAAGTCAATTCCAGAACATATGGAAAAAAATATGGTAAAGGAGTTGGAAGATACATGAAAACATAATGGTTTCCTAGACCTTACTATATGTTGCTTAAGTGTCGAACCACTATGATAAATAAATTTGATCATAATATGGATGTGTAGAAGTAATCAAAGGAAATTATATTTAGAAATATCCTAAGACACTATTTAATGAATATTTGTACTAAAAGGGGATAAATATTTGAAAAAGAGTTTATATGTGGGTTAATATGTACGACATTTTTGAGTTGATCCTAATAAAAATAGATTTTTTAGGGTAAAAATATTACTAACCCAAGTAGTTTGTTTACCTGTTGGAAAAATTTGAAACTATTGGAGAGCTGATCAGGATGATGTTGAACTGGTTCCTTAATGAATTAAAAAACCTACTGATTTTATAAAATATCATTATTCAGGAACTTGGTTGGGAAGAAGATATTCAAAAATTTTATGTGGAGTTTCATATAATGAAGAATACTAGGGATAAAATACTAGTTGAAGATGATTATATGATTTTCAATCTAGTTAGGCTATTATATGAGATGTCACATCACAACCATAATATCACAGGTAAAGAAAGAATTCACTCACACCATAAAGGATATGTTTCACCACAAAATTCTATGTATTAAAACATTCATTCATCCATCAATTCAATAATTTAAAATTTTATGGAAGTTTTAATGAAGGATAATTTCAAGTCTCTTGGAAGCTTAAAGGAGATTATCACTACTCTAATAAAATAATTTTTAAAATATGAATATTTGAAAATCATTTTTGGTTGTAAAATAATATAATTTATTGGGAAATATTTTTACCAATTTATAAATAGGAATATGTCCATTAAAATTTTAGGATATCTTTTTATATTGAAATAATTGAAATAATATTTATATGTTTCTGAAAAAAATAAATTATAATGATGAAGAGAATAAAACATTATATTGAATCCCTAAAAATATTATATATCAAATTGGGAGAGAATATTTAGAGTTCTAATACTATGTTTCTATATATATCATGAACTATTTAAAAAACTAAAAATAATGGAATAAGAATGATAAAAAATGATATTCTAAAAGATCGAATAATATTCATTGAGTAAGAGAAATAATAAAAGAGTAAGAGGAAAAATAAATGAATAAATAATGAGAGGTAGGTTTGGATAACTATCCAATGATATCAATATATTATAGAATCATGAGAAGATAAAATAGAAATAAAAAGAAGAATAAAATAACTGATCAAGGAAATCACATCTAGTACTATAATTAATATATGTGTTAAGGGTCTTGATGGAAAAGAAGATAGAATAAAAGGAAATTGTATAGTATCATTATATATACATGAATTGATCATTTTGAGATTATTGATAGAAGAAATTGCTGATGTGGATGTAACTATAGCATATTATACCATGGAAATTAGACAGCAGTATTGAGGAAAAACTCATATTAATATGATATAGTGGCTTCTAGAGTAGCATGAAGATCTTTTAATGATTTTTTGGATGGAAACTTTATAAATTAGTGTGAGTTAGTATAAAGAACATATTCATGTGCTCCTAAATTAGTCTGGAGGCTGTAAAAATATTAAGAGTAAAAATATTATTTTTATAATAGAGATAATTTTTTTTAGCTCGTGTAATATATTAAATATCTATATCATAATATCAACTTGAATACATCAAGGATTAGATTCCCATATTTGGGTTGGACCTTACTAAAATATCTATGTATTTCATTCTCTTGTTTGTTTATTGAATTGAATGTTAAAGTGTGTATTTAGAATTCAGAAATGAACCCATATATCATAATTGAGATAAAGGTTTAAATATCAAGAGTTTATAATTATAAGAGATACAGAATTCAGTAAAATGGGTCACACAGATTGACACCCCAACTTAGAGTGACTATATGATCTAATGGTCACTTCAATTGGTACCATCTAAAATCTATATTCCCTATTATTGTATCTAATATTGTTTACAAGTTGTTTTTAATTGTTAACTTGGAATCATATATTTGAATAATGGCTTTAGTTTTATAAAACATAAAGTACATATTTCATCCTTATCAATATAAACATAAGAGTTTCATCCATGAATTTGAGTAATAAGAAAAAATAGAGTCTATAGAGTAGAAAAAGACATCAAATGTGGAATATGATTCACCACTAATTAAAGGTATTAAAAGTGTAATTTTTAGTTTTTAAATATATTGATAATGATCCTATAGAAGAATCGCGTTTTTGTTGTATAGAGTATAAATATTTTGAATAAATTAACAATATCTACCATGGAGTCAATGATTGTTTAAAGAAAGTTAAAATTGAAGTTATCACTTTTTTTTATCATGGGAATACAAAATTATAAAAAATGAATAAATTTTGATGATAATTATATAGGTAAACCATTGGATAAAAAGTTCCAAAAGTGAAAAAATCTCACCCATCTATTTGAATTAAAAGAAAATACTACATTTACATGTAAGGAAAATATCTTCAAATCTAAAATAAAATTTAAAAGGATATATAGTGAGAAATAAATGTTATGGAAGATAAACAAGGAGTATTTTCATGTATTGGAAGAAATACAGAAAGTCTCTATGAATGCTAAATTTTCTAAGTTGAAAGATAAAGTAAAAAATGGAATAATAGATAGAACATTAATTTAAAGATAAGAATAGGATGAATGAGTATTTTTTTGGAGAAGTTTAAGTGAATATGTAATGATATACTTAAATATATAGTGTATCAAAAGAATAATATAAATTATAAATGTCATGACTTGGAGGTAAAGAATTAAAAAATTGAAGTAATTTTGGTAGAATATTTATAATAAGTCTAGAAGAAGAAGAATTTCATGAATGTATCTAATGGATTTATTTTTTATAAAATATAATCATAATATTTTTAGTAAGGGATTAGAGTCATCAAGGGATGCATCAACCAAATCCACAGAAAAATTGTAACACTTACCCAAGAAAAATGCATTATATACTAATTCTAATTTAGTGGATTGTACTTGATAAAATTCAAAATCTATATAAATCTATGTGGTGAAAAGTTTCAAGAAACGACCCAAAATATATAAGGTGTATGTAAAAACTAGAATTGATATTCATTAACCCGATTAACATCTAATGATGTGTTTTTTCCAAAAAAAAAGTAATGTGTCAAAGGTAGATATATTGTACACTATATAAGAGAATAAAATTTATTGGCCACTATTGGTGATATGAATGGTTTGGATATCAGGTCATTGAATGTTGAAATAAATTTTCAATTCATGAAATAAAAATAATTCTTAAACAAAGGTGTAGAAGATATGGAATAATGATATATCCAGCCATATGGAAGGAAAACTCATAAAATAGAAATAATTTCACTACTAATAGATTTTAATGAATTGATTTTTTTAAAAATGTTTATATAAAAGCGTTCATAGTAATGAATAATATTGGTATCATATAAAAAAAATGTTCCAATAGCTAATAATAGAAGACCGTAATGTTATATGTTGAGGAAAAGTGATCGTAAGACATACTTGGGTTTTATAAAAGAGAAATAATTTAATAAAATAATTACTAAAAATAAATTTATAAAGGATACTAGACCAAGAAGAATAAGGTTCTTCTACTATGGTAGAAGAGGTTATATCATTGACCATTGAAATCATTCCAATGAAATAATTGTTGAAGGACAATGAAACAAAAGGTATAATCAATCCTAGATATAAATAATAATATTTATTGGATGGAAGACATCCCTAAAAAAGAATTTAAGTATCATGAGATCTTATCTAAATTTATTAATTCAATTATTCATGAAAAAAATATATATAATCCATGAAAGATAAGAATGTTCCCAATGAATGTCTAAAAATTGAACAATCTCAACAAGAGATGTTAAGAATGATGGAAAACGAATAAGGGAATAAAATTTAAAAAAGGATATAAGAACTATATATAATGAAGAAAAATGTCATGAGTGGTTATATAAAAACAATAACCTAAGAGTTCATTAGGTTTTGTGTGGAAGGTGAAAATAGACTGGACACATTTCTACTAAATGAATTACAATTTTACTAGACTGAGAAGAGTTGTTGAAGACCAAAAATATACCACCAAGAAGTTTATATTATTTTATTTCAGAAATAATAAAAGGAATTCCACATAAGGAGATTTTTGAAAATTGAACGAAGCCCATGCTTCCCAAAACTATTATTTACACGAAAAACAATATATTAATTATAAAGAGTTATTTAATAAATGGAGTTGAAAATAAAAGATTGTCATTATTTAGAAGTAGATAAAGAAGTTGTTTCTCTCACAAATAATCATATGTGGATCCCAACTTATTCCCATATATTTATTTACTGATGATCATTTTTATAAGAAATTAACGATGATGCAATAAATGGGGGATCTGGATAAGTTATTATTACTATAAAAAAAGAATAATTATCCATCATAGAATTATTTAATTTGTATCTTGTTTTCTATTTAAAATACTCCATGTAATCTCAAAGGACTTATGGAGTTAATTTAGAATATGACCACCCATTATGATGATATATTGGATGGAATAATTTCATGGGGGTGTTAAGATTAATAGTTCTAGAAAATAAATAATTATACAAATTACATGGAGTATAAGAGCTTTTATCAATAAAAATTTATTTCACATATTTGTTTTTATTGTATTAAATATCATAATTAATGGGAAAAGTTGGAAAAGATATAAGGTAGCTCAAAAGGGATGAAATCTGCATGTACATGAAAGTTTTTAATTTTTTTTTAAAGTTAATTACTTGCATTTATTTCTAAATCTACTTGAATAACCCCGAGGATGAGATATTTGAGTTGGAATCACATTCAAGAAATTTTTATTGACTAATTTTAAATCTAGTTTAATCAATCATATTACCAACATCGAGAAAGATCATGTAGACATATATTTAATTATTTTATGAACCATTTCTTATTAAAATTAGTATTTCACCGTTATCTATGGTTGATCTAATTTTACTAAATGGGATAAATTGATATGTTTGTATATTATGATATGATTATGTCTTCTTATTACCCTTAAAGCATTGCATTTTTTTAATAAGGGGGAGATAAAAGGATTACTACTAATGAAATATAGACAGTAATATTTGTAATGAAATTATGGGTAGTAAAAAAGTAAAAATGTGGATAATGGAGATCCCAATGGATTCTGACGATTGTATTAAATGTTAATATGTAATATAGTTTTAAATATGGGCTATGTTATGGAGGAATATCATAGTGTGTTAAGAAGACACTACCATTCACAATGGGAAATTATTGATGCTTCCCTTAACAATGGGGAATGATTGATACTATATAGGGTTCTTGGATAATATATTTTTAGGGAACCATACATTAAAATATGATGATTTTATAGATGGTTTTTAATAGATTCATGACTACTTGTAAAACAATGGTTGATTAAATAACTATCTACTATTTGTTTCTATTGAATTTTAAAAGATGTCTAAGAATGAAAGTGAGAAAAATGATAATTCATCTTTGATTATTTATCAAGGAGACTATCAAATTGAATATATAATATACCAACACACATATTTAATATATAGATAATAAATATTATTAGATAAATATACTTTACATAAAATAAAAATCTATACTAGAATCGTATAGTTCTAGTGCCTTTAGAAATATGGATACATAAAAAACTAGTTCATAAGTGAAATATATCATATCCCAATAAGTTATTCATCAATATATCCCTTATTATACATATCATACATAATACATTTTTTATAACCCAGGTAAATGAAACATAAGAAAGGGTGAGCACAAATTCTCTATATGGTTAAATACGAGAGATATTAAAATAAAATATAAATAATGGTATGAGAAGATGAGAATAAATTTTTTAGAAAATAACATACATATAATATATCATAAACCTGACACATAGAATAAATCTAGATAATTAGAAAGGAACTAATCACAAAATAATCAAATAACATGACCCATGAGAACATGAAATTAGTATAAGACATAAATTTGTGTCATACACATAATAATTGAAAATAATTTCATATGAATTCAAGGATAATTTCCAAGGATATCATTGTGTAATGGGTTTACCCTATAAACCATCATAGAAGACCAGGTTAACCATCAAGACTGTCATACTGGATAGTTTCCCTTAATAATCTTGGTTCACTCCAAATTCTAGTCTATTTTATCTCATGAGATATAAATAATTACATAATACATTGGATGAATATATAGTTTCCACAAATAATATAATGAAAATCCTAAAAATGTGTTGTAAAAGGTCATAAAATATAAATCATATCAAATCCCCTGAAGAGAAATGGTTTTCATAAACATTTCATTATAGCATAACCCTTGATAAAGAAACAGGTTTCATAATATTTTTATAAATTCATTATAGCAGACCCTATAGAAAAAGAATGGGTTTCAAAAAAATACTTTTATAATTATAATAAACCATATTGATAATGAATAAGGATAGTATAATTCGATCATATCCTTAATAAATTTTAAGTAACATTAGAGAATTATCTCTTAAATGGAAAATTATCTATAAATATAACTGTGAATATTTTTTTATGGAAAATATCATTTCTACATAGAAAAGATTTATTTTAAATCATAATACTATAGAAATATTATTTAAAACATTTTATTTTAATATATAATTTAAAATTTTTAATGGAATATTTAAACCATTGAGTGGTTTTTATGGTGGTAAATACCATTCAGGTTATACATGTTAAAATTGTGGTTCCTTTCTCATTTTCAGTGAAATCAAAATAAAACTATTTTGGAATATGAAAAGAATATTCTGTTTAAATAATTTTATAATAAATAATATATTTGTAAAAAAATATTTAAAAAAATATTAAAGAATATTAAAAACATTATATAAAAAATTTAAAAACAAGGACTTGGATGGAAAAAAAATTGACTGAAAAGAGAAATAAATTCAAAATTTCCTTAAAAATTTATTTTTGATTGTTCAGTAAATGATGAGAGAAATATGAGAATTAAAATTAAAATTTAAATAAAAAATAGGTTAAAAATGGAAATTAGTTTCTTGAGATATAGATCATGATATTTCATCAACAAATTCATAATCCTAAAAAATCCCGATAAACAATGAGATTGTAACATCAAACCCTTACCACTTTGGTAAAAAAAATTTTTAAGACCCATGAAATAAGTAACCTTAGATGTACATGCATATCATTTTATTTTCATGATAATAATCATAATATAAATTCATGGTTTGTATGTACAACACAAAAAATACACACGTTGTGTATAATACCTATGTCCCATAAATATAAAAGTGTGAAAAATATCTCTTACCTCATGTATCAACTTTATTCACACATATTGAACCCACATATATAATAAATATAGGTTTATTATAAATATGTTTTAGGAATATATTAATATATATAATATAATATATTATTTACTTAAGACCTTCTATTACCCAAATATTAACAATTACCTGTTAAAATCACGTTTTGGGTAATATCTGTTTCATTTCTCTGGTATTTTTTTCTTTAGTATTTTTGGAAATATTAAATTGATTATAATTAAATTCTATCTATAATTTTAATAATTATATAAATATCATATATATTCATTTTATATTCATATATATTAATTTAATATATTTTATTACTATCCATGTCAACATAAAATAAAAAACTTATCACATTGCTTCGTGGTGGTGGTAGTCCACACGTATGTAGGAGCAATGCTATCAATTTCGAATGGATTGGAAGGTATGAAGGTATATATGATGTTATAATTAAAATATTATAAATATTTCATAAATATAATATTTTAACATTAAATCCATCATTATCTCCATTAGTAAGAGGTGGTGATGGAAGATGAATTACATCAGTTTGTAAGGTGGTAGTCTACCATACACATGGTCGATGGTTTCATTTCCTATTGACGGAGGAGAATGATATATGTCATGAAATTAATATAATAAAATATCATAATATTATATATATTAGTGTTATTATATCATAATTGTTTAGTAATATTTTAATCATTTTAATAACAAATAAAATAAAAACCATTGGTTAAAAATGATACATCTTCAACAAAAAACAATCGAAGGTTAGAAATAAAAGTCTTTTTAAGAGTGTTTCATAAAAAAAATTTGGACTCGAGGATGAGGGGAAGTAATTGAAGAATATATTTTTTCAGGGTTATGATGAACTAAAATCTTTTGCTTGTATAAAGAGAAGAGGAGAGTGGGTCCCCTTTTATAAGAGGGGGGAGGGCACACATGAAATCCTTAAAAAGAAAAATGTATAAAACGATTTTGAACATACTAAAAGTATAAAAAAAGTAGATTATGGAACCTTAGATGAGATAAAGTCGAAATAATTCAATATAATTGGAGTTGGACATGTATTTAGGTCATTTTAACCCTTACCTTTTATGTTTAACCCCCTCACATACAAGTTCTAACCCTAACCATGACGATTAATTTTTACAATTTTTATTACTAATTATAGAAAAAATTAAGTTAAAATTATTATATAATATTAATTATGATAAATCCAAATATGTGATCAATTTTTATAATTAAATTAATATAAATTAAATAATTTAATTTAAAAGGAAACCCACATATGCGATGAAAAAGCTAGTTTCAAAAGAAAACATTTTCATAAGTATAGAAATTTTTGATATCAATATTCAATATTAAATTTTTTAAAATAAAATAAATTGGATGAATAATTATATGATACAAATAATTTTAATTAAAAAAAAAATTAATTGAAATTTTATTTGTATATTATTTAAATAAAAATACGATTTTTAATAAAAATCATTATTTTTCAGTATTAATTAAAAATTTAAAATTTACCAAAAAAAAACATAAAATTAATAATAAAATTATTTTGAACTTTTTTATTCTAAAAATAATGTTCATTTTGGAAAATAATTTTTTTAATTTTGGAAAAAATAAATTTTTTTATTTTTTTCAAAAAGTACATCAAAACATTTTTTTGATAAAAAATTTATTCTAAAAGAATATAAATGATTTTACAATAATTATGTATATATTTATCAATATTTATTCTTTTTTTAAAAAAAATCATAATTAATTTTCAAAATTTGATTATTCTTATTAATACTATAAAATATAACATCGACGTTGTAATGATCATGTTTAAATACTAATATTTTTAAAAATATATCATAGTTCATTCACAACTGGTGTTGTCTGCAACAATATTAATCAAAGAGAATAATTTAATTTGAAAAAAACATATTTCATAAATATTAAGGGTGTTAAGGATAACATCAATTAAATGATGTATGTAGTAGACTTAGTTTGAGGCAAAAATATTAAGGAATTTAAAGTTTAAAAAAATACTGAGGGAACATATTTATATGATGCATGATAATTTAGTAGTTCTGATGGTGAGTTTTGAAAATGATTGATATATTCAAAATTTATTTTAAGTTGTTTTCTGATTTTTTAGTGTTATTGTTGATGCATTGAGATTTTTCCATGCGGTTATGAATATATTGGAATATGTTCTAGAAGTTTCAGATTTTGGTGATAATTTGGAAAAGTAAAACTTCTATTTCTATAAATGAAATAAAAATTGTATTTGACAATTTACCAATGGAATGAAATTCATATAGGTAGTTCAAAACATGTAGAGTGAATATTTTAAATGTTTTTAAAAGTACTCTATGTACAATTAATACTCTAGAGTTTATCTTTAGAAATGTTAAGCAATTCATATGGGAAGTCCTAAACTTGTAGAATAGCATATTGGAAATGTGTCTGAAGATAAATCAATAAGTAAGAGTTTCCAGATCATTCTAGACTTTGGTTAATTACCAAACTAATTTTCTATGTTAGGGTTATCATAAGGTTGATCCATAAAAGTACTATGAGGGCATTGAATTTGGAAAAGTCATGTGTCAAATTGTAATGAATAAAGGTGCTTAAAGGGTCAAAATATTTAACAAAGGCTGTATGTATATGTTAATCTCTGTGGAATATAAGGGTTGATATGTGACAAATCAGATGTGTATGGGTAACCACCATCCTAAATAGAGTAGTATAATATTTAAAAAAATTGAGACTAATAGATAATTGAATATATGGATGCAAAATTTGATCCTCAATAAATAATAAATAAAAAATATGTAAATAATTATTTTGATTCGTGATTAGTGTTTTGAATGTCATATTCACACCAGTAAGAGTAGTTCCCCACTTTTATGTAATCTTAGGATAATATACCAGTCATATCTAGTTTTTTTATTTATGATAATGTTATGAACTAAAATGAGATACCATTTCTGAAAGATGTTATCATGAGTAAGGTTATAATTCATTAACATCATGGAGGATATATAAAATCATAATGATTTCTATGAGATAATTCATGCCACCATATATTTAATTCTTATAGATTTTTTGAATGTTTTGAATAAGTATAATCTAGAGTTACTTAGAATGTTAAATGTTGTGATCACTTATATATTAATCTCATATTTTAAAATACAAATATCTGATAATAACTTATAGTGATTAAACATGAAAAAATATTCAGAAATATTTTAAGAAGTTTTAAATGGAAAATATATCTATTTATTGAATATTTTTTAATATTTAAAATATATAAATAACACTAATTTTGTAATAAAATGATAAATAAGGTAATAAAAATATAATTAATAAACCTATAGAGAATCCCTAAACATTACATGTATCTATCTGAGTGAAAATATTGAGAGATAGAATTATTTGTTTCTCTATATATTGAGAATGATTGAAGAAAAAAAGAGTAGAGAAGAAGAAATTGAAGAAAACAATATTTTAAAAGATCAGATACTATGTATACATGATGAAAAAAAGAAACAAGAGTGAGAATAAAATAGCTGAAGAAATATGAAGGATAATATATCATGGATTCCTATCATACAAAATCACTATATCATAAAAGCTATAGAATAATAAGAGGGAAAAAATTAAGAAGATAATAATTGAGGAACTATGACATTTCTTATACTATTTTTAATTTATGTGTTAGAGATATTGAAGAAAAGAATATTATGGAAGAATAAAATGTTAAGAATCATTCTATCTACATGAATAGATCATTTTAGGCTTTAGTTGATATTGAATGGAAAAAATTATTTTGACATTAGTAGACCATCATTTCGAAATTGAAGACAATTTACCAAGTAAAAAATATTATTACATTGGTACAATGAATTTTCAGGAATCTAGAAGATGTGGAATAGAATTTTTTTGGTAGGAAAATTTTTACACCTATGGGAGCTTATATAATGAACAGAATTACTGTTAGGACCAAGTGGTGTGTTGGTCGCATTTTTTGTCAACAGATCCTTATATTTGTTATGTTGAATAAACAAAGTATAGTGAGAAGTTGATAGATGAATATTCCGATTGAAGAATGTTTTCAATTGGACTATACCATTCGGGTAAGTAAATATGATCAATCTCATTGGGATTTTGATAAATAGTCAAAAGCTGATGATAGTTTAATTAACCATAATAATTAGGAAGAAGTGTGTTGGTGATAAGTTTTTATGAAAATCAGGAAAAGGAAATCAATTCACTTAGTAAAATATGGTGATTGGAAAACAAATTGTATTCATGAATTCAGAGATAAAATGCTTGAAAAGGTAATTCATATTCATAACATTCTAGCTATAAGGAGAGGTAATCATATTGACTCTAGATCAAGGATGGAATAAATGATCAAAATAAGGTGAATTAGATTTTTTATAACTATTATTTAAATGTGAAGATGATTTTCTGATCTTGGAGTACTCATAAATCCCATGTATTTGGAAAAATTATGGTGAAAGCATGATATAAAAAGTGGAGTGAAAGTGTTACTAATAATCTTATTTAGATTGATAAGATTTGGATGGAAAGAGAAAAGGGGTTCCAGAGATCATATTCAGCCTAATAATAATCACGTTGATCACAATCATGTCTATCGTTTTTAGTTTAGTTGTTTTCTGAACAGTTGTATTCTGGATGATAAGTAATGAAATATTTTTCTAGAAGAATAAGATGTTGTTGGGAATATGTAAAGTTACAATACATTTTAATGTAATTTGGATGATTCTAAAGATTATCCTCAATGTATTCAAAATCATAAAGGAAGTCATGATACAAGAATTTTTTTTTGAATGAATGAAGTTGCAGATGTAAAAGGTACTAATATCAGTCCATATGAATCAGTATACGATAATAATCATAGGAGAAAGAATTTATTAGAACCGATGAGTAAAAGGGAAAAAAGAGTTTGTGGTGGACTATGTATAGAAGAAATTCAAAGATTAATCAATAGTGTAGTCAACCATTTCAAATGGGTTGCATTTTCTTGTTTAGCATTTAAGTGTATCATGAGAAGACCTGAAAGAAATAGGTTGATGTGTTATCAAGGGTTAGCTTTAATTTTTAAGAATATGTTATGTTTTTTTAATTGGTAAAGAGTATCGTAATAAATAATCAGAATGGAATATGGGAAAAAGATGAATGATTTTTATTTATTCATATATTTACATTCAATTGGTATAGAGCATCGTATTGAATAAATTGGATTGATCTAATTGGAATAGGAAATTAGAATCATATTGGTGATTAATATTAAAGTTTAAAGGAGAACATAAGTTGTGAAAAATATTCAGGAAGAATCAAGAAAGTGTTAATGATGTCGGAAATACACCTAAAATTCAAGGCATTATGAAAATTTAGGAAATTTTGTTATGACAAAAACTATTTCAGATTCCCCCGAAAACCACTCTTGGGTCACATATAAAAGGCAACAAGTACATCATACTTTTTGAGATTCTGATAATGAATTTCTATTCATGAGTGTAGAGGGAAAAGCTCCAACATTTATTGGATATAAATAAGTTTTGGTATTATGCTGTGTTGAAGAAGTTTCAATAGAGAGAAATAAAAGGAGAAGAGACAAGATCCCAACGTATTTAGTTGATCAAATTTTTTAGTGATCATTATATTCAGATGACTATCATGTTCCTCTTGTCATTTTATTCAGCTAGTCATCATATTGGGCAGGATAATCTGATTTGGATTTTTGTTTTGGAAATTTCAAAAAGGGGAAGAAGGTGTTTTGAATTATCTCAATCATATTCTAGAAGAGATATATTTTTATATTGGGAAATAATATTGTGAGATTTGTATTGGAATAATCAGTATGGAAATCAAATTGGAATTTTATATCAATTTCCTTGATGCACATACTAGATTCTTTGTAATAAATTGAATAATTTATTTGAATATAATAAATTTTTGGAAGTTTATAAAGAAGCACAGGTAACATGTATTGTTAAAAAATATTATATTACACTATTTGGTCTTGACGGTACACACACACTATTGGATTTTTACATAGTGCTAAGAGTGTAAGAGAATATCCTCCTCATTGTATTCCATATCAAATGATTGTTTTCTAGTGGATTTAGTGGTATTTGATCATTTCTAAACAATTACGGGGACATAACTAATCTTATTGAATAATGAAACCTGAAAATACTTGTGTTCCAATCAATGTTTTTTTGAATTGTCTTCATTAGGGAATGAAATATTTAATATGAGGTGAAGGCTTTTTCATTTTCAAGTAAACATAAAAGAAAATTTTTCACTAATTCACCCCTCCCCCTCTTAGAGATACAATTATCTGGACTCGACACATTCAACTAGTTTTAGAGTATAGGTTCCCTCCTCTTATTCTTTCTTAATTGAGAATTTGAATTTTGTCAACAATAAATGTATTCTATTTTTTATGGAAAGAATATTAATATCTGGAAAGATAAAATGTAACCTTATATTATTATTATTGGATATGATGTTCTTGAAGTTGCAACAGATGGGTTTTATACTATTGATTATAAAGTTACCCTTATATCTATTGATAGAAGAATCTTACGAATGATGGAAGGACCATGAATAATATATTAAAATCACATTATGAAAGAGAATTATTAATGGTGAAATGTGTTTCCACAACTAAAGTTATATGGTACAAACTGAAAAACATTTACGAAGGCAATGAAAAATTGGAGAAAGAGAAATTACAAATATATATATTGAAGTATGAATATTTGAAGATGGGTAAATAAAAATCTATTGAGAACTTCTTTACCAAGTTAAATGAAATTTTTAGCACTATTAGATGTCTTGGTGAAATGTTAGATGACTATGTAGTTGTTCAAAATATTTTCTGAATCCTTCATGAAAATTATGATGAAAACGTTTTTTCACTAGAATATAGAGATCCTGAAACATTATCTATAAGAGAGATGCATAACACTCTAATTACATATGAAATTATAAGGTAGAATGATATGAGAAGCAACATAAAATTGTATATAGAAATACAATTCATGTATGGTAAGAAAGAAAAGTCAAACAAGATTCTTATTTAAGATGAAGCTTGTGAATCCAATTCCAAAAATGTCGTATGTAAAATTTTTGATGATATTTTGTCCTTGTTTGTTTAAAATTTTAAAAATGGTATAGAGAAATATCAGTGGAAACTTCCCTTGAAATATTTTGTATGTGGAGATTTTCAGAATTTTATGGATAATTTTCCTCAAATAAATAAAGAATATGATAGTAATGAAGATAAAATAAGGCCAATAAGATCATAGAAGAAATATGGAGATAATGGTAAATCATATTAGATAGGGAATGAAAAAAAATTCATTAAATCCAAAAAAATAATTTTCTTATCTAATGATGATGATGAAGAATGTAGTGATGCTGAATATGAAAATATTTTGAATATGGTACTGAGAATACTTTTATTAGCATAGTGAATGATGAAGAATTCAGAAGCAGTAGTTCTGAAGAAGAAGAATATCAACTCGAATTTAATTTGAATGAATAATTGAAAGAATATCTAAGAAATATCATAAGCCTTGAAAAGAAAAATAAAAAGTTTTAAGATTATTATTCCTCAAAAAGTAATCAAGAATTTATTTTTGATGAGAAGGTAAAGCTAGTGAAATAAAATGATGATATTAGTAAATATATTGAAGAAGAAGAGAATCAAAATGAGAATATGTAGGTGAAGATGAATTCAGATGAATAAGGGATGAAACTATCCAGCAAAAGATTTATATTGTTGAATACAGAAATATAAGTTTCAAAAACTCTATCTTGAAATTGGTGAGAGTTCTCAAAATGAGAAAACAGAGAAGGATAAACAAAATTTTCCTTTAAATATTGATAATAAAGATATAATTATTTTGGAAAAGAATATGTTTGGGAAAGTTATGTATGTGGCCAAAACCAATAATGTTGAGAATTATAAAGTTAAAAAATACCCTAAGTTTGAAAATGTTTACCAAAAGTATTGGTTTGAAAATAATTTAATGACTTATGATTTTGATAAGGATAAAAAGAAGAAGAAGATTATGATTGATAATAGTAATGTATATAGCTCAAAAAAGGAGATAAGAAGGTTGTTGAAAAACATTTTCACAATTCCTATCAGTATGGAAGTTTCAAAGGCAAATACCATTTCTATCGAAAAAATATGTCTTTTGGTGGAGTCAGACATATGGAATACATATGTTGGTTCAACCAACAAAATTATTATTATTCCATAGGTTATGAAAGGAAATGTTTGAGGGGGGAGTCAGTTACCTCAAAAGAAAAAGTTTGAGAGGTTTTTTTAAGGAAACCTGAGTTTATTGGAGTAAGAGTTGGAAATTAGTTCCAAACTCTGGAAACTATTTGTTAAATATGTGAATAGAATGGAAACCTTGAAAAAATATGTGTTATTTTGTTACCAACTCAACAAAAGTTTCTAAACAATTCATAAAAGACAGATTTTTCTGAAGATATGAATAATATAGTTATTGAGTCTGAAAAGAATGAATTCTTTGTAATCTAGCTAGAATATGTTGACATCACTAGGAAGTTATAGGAAAGACAAAAATTAGAAAAATAACAGGGGTTTAAATAGACATATAATAATGATGAAAATTTCACAACCTAATTTGAATATTTCACAAATAATAAGGATGAACAAAATAAAGAAAATATATGCAATAAAAAATATGAGAAAAAGTAGAAAAATTCAAGATAGATATAGGACTCTCAATTCAATATTTGTTCCAAAGAAATAATCAAGATTCTTCATTATTACCCAAATCATTGTATAAATTTACTAACTTTTAGGGAATTGAATGAGTGAAAATAAATAAATGGAATTGATGAGTCACTTACTATTATTATAAAATAAAGTAATGGGGTTAAGAAAAATATGATTTTTTTAAATGTTTCATTTTTATACACCTAAACATTATGATATTTTTTGGGATGGTTTTTGGTTACTTTTATCTTAAATAAATTGTTTTCAAAATTTTCCCCAGAAATGAAAATGTCAAAGGAAACATATTATGATATTATTTGAAAGTCGTGTTATGTAAAAAATTGATAACGTTGATTATAATGGCTTGTTTTCTAAATCATGTTTTCCCAGGTATAATTAGAGTTGTTTAGTCAATGGTCCTTTGTAAGGAAAATTATGTGACACTTATGTTTTCTTGAAGACAAGTTTTATGTTTTTGATATGAAAATATCTAACCCCAAGAAATGAGGTCATTTTTTAATAAGTTAATAACATCTCATTATGACCCCTTTGATCATGAATATCAATAAGGGGGTGAGATCAGAGAATGGTGGAGGAAGAAAATAATGGATAGAAGAAAAAGTTATAAAATAAAACAATACCACTTTTTTGATGTTTTTGAACTAATTATTGAAAAAAATACAAAGGGGGAGATTGTTAGTTCCTTGTTGTGTTTTGGTTGTATTTTTTTTCAATAGATTATTATGCTGGTTATGTTGAAGAAATAATGTATATTGAGAAGGTGATGGATTAAAATCCATTTTTAAGAACATTTTCAATTGGATACAGATCATATGGATGAGTCAATATCATCAATCACATAGGGTTGTTGATAAAACGTTATAATTTGATGTAAATCTTATTCCCCATCATAATCAACAAGAATTTTATTTGTTAATGATGTTTTTTTTATAAAATGGAAACAGAAATCACTTAACTACATAAAAGATGGTGATTGGACATGAAAATTGCATTCTAGAATTCATAATTATAATGCTTGAAAAGGTCTACAATATTAAGAAGATGCTTTCATGAAGTAAAGGGTCATAAAATTCACTCTAGATCCAGTTTACGAGAAATGATCATAATGAGTAGAATTAGAGAATTTATGACTAAGGTTTATTTGTGATTATTCTTTGCTGATCTTGGAGTTCTCACAAATCAAAATTATTTGAAGAACCTTTTCTACAATCTTAATGAAATAAAGGGGTAGTGAAAGTGATTCTTATAATTGTATTCATATTGATCAGATAAGAATGGAAAAAGAAAAATGGTACAGGGGATTTTATTCAGCCCAATCGTAATCATGTTGATCATAATAATTTTTTCATATTTTGGTTGGTTGTTTTTTGATCAATATTATTCAGGATGAGGTATAAAGAAAGATGTTGTTGGAAGACTAAAATGATACTGAGAAGATGGTAAGTTATAATACTTCCTAGTGTACTTCAGATGATGCCAAAGCTGGTCCATAATGCATTCAAATTCATGAAGGATGTCATGATACAAGCACAAGTTTTTGAATGAAGGAAGATTCTAAGGATTATGTTCCTGATTCTAATCCACCAAACTCATTATGAAATTGTAATAATTGGAGAAATATTTGATTGGAACCAATGAATGAAATGGAAAATAAGAGTGTGTGGGGGACTATATGAAGGAGAAATTCAAATATTTATCAACAATGTAGTTAAACATTTTAAATGGATTGAGTTACCTTATTTATCATTTAAGTGGATCAAGAGGATATCTAAAGGAAATTTCTGGATGTGTTGTCTAGGTGGATCTATAATTTCATAGAATTTGTTTTGATTCTAAAATTTCTTAAGAGCATCATAATAAAAAATCATAATGGAGTTTGGGAAAATAATGAAAGCTGTCAATTTATTCATATATTTATATTCAATTTGTAAATAACATTGTATTGAAGGAACCAGATTAAAATAATTGGAAAAGGAAATTATAATTGGATTGGTGATTGAAAATAAATTCTAAAGGAGAACTGGAGTTGTGAATAAGATTCAATAATATTTGAGGAGCGTTGATGAAGTCAGAAAAGCACACAAATTTCAAGGCAATGAGAAAATTCAGGGAATTCGGTATAGTGGGAAACCATTTACTATTTTCACTAAAACTAATCTTGGGTAACCTATAAAAGAGAAAAGGTGTATTATAATTTAGATGATTTTGATGACAAATTACTACTCATGATAGAAGAGAGAGAATATCCAATTTTTACGGGAGGGAAATGTGTTTATGTATTGCGATGTATTGAAGAAGTTTTAGTTGACAAAAGTGAAAGGTGAAGAGATAAGATGAAGATTTATTTAGGAGATAATTATATTCAGTGGTCATTATATTAATCTAACTATCATATTCTTCTTGTCATCATTTTCAGATGGTTATCATATCTTGTTGGATAATTGGATCATGATTTCCATATTGGAATTTCCAGACCAAGGAAGAAAGTGTTCTGAATTTTCTCAATCGTATTCCAGAAAATATATATTATTGTATTGGGAAATTATACTGGGAGATTTATAATCGGATAATTAGACTGGAAATCAGATTGGTGTTTTATATATATTTCTTTTATGTTCTTACTAGATTTTGGGAAAGAAATTGATGATTTTTTTTGGAAAAGATTACATTTGTGGATGTTTTTTTAATGGTTGGTACTGCAGCTTCATTTATTATTTTAAACATAGACATCTTTCAAACTGGGTAGAGGGAGACCCATTACATATCACAATGTCCCAATACCAAATGTTTTGAATACATGGCCCAAAATCTAATTTTTTTGGCCTAAAGATCCCATCAGTGAATAATACTGCCACCACTATTGAAAATGTAGGCTATAGCCACTGTTTCAAACCATGGATATAACCCCAAAAACCGTTGCTATAGTTTATAGCCACGGTTCAATGAATCATGGCCGGTATTGGCGTGGCTATAGGGAAACTCCTATAGCCACGTTTTAAAACTGTGGCTAAAGCATTATAGCCACAGTTTCAAACCGTGGAAGAAGGTAAAACACAAACAACCCTTATATCCACGGTTAGAAACTGTGGATAAAGATCAATGTTCAATAAAAAAACACAGTAGGCATGCAGGCCTGCCAGTCCCCCCTGCCCCCTGCCAGTCACCCATTCCCCCTACTAGTCCCCCTCCCCCTGCTAGTCCCCCCTTCCACCCCATGCCACCTCTGACAATCCCCCCTGCCCCCTGTTAGTCCCCCTGCTAGTCCCCTCTGCCCCTTTCCAACCCTGTTAGTCCCCCCTGCCCCCTACTAGTCCCCCCTTTCCACCCCCTGCCAGTCCCCCCTGCCCCCTGCCAGGTTCCTTGCCCCTACCACCCCTGCCAGTCCCCCCTGCCCCTGGTAGTCCCTCTACCCCTGCTAGACCCCGCTGCTAGTACCCCCCTGCACCCTACTAGGCCCCCTGCCAGTCCCCTGGTAGTCCCCCTGCCCCTACTAATACCCCTACCAGTCCCCCCTGCCACCCCCTGCTAGTCCCCCCTGCCCCTGCTAGTCCCCATGCCCCTACTAGTCCCCCTACCTAGATACCCCCTGCTGTACATATGTTGGAGCTTTTCAATGTAGCAACACATCTGAATCCTGTCAGAGTACTGGAAGGTTTTCATAGGTTGGACAAATAGACTATGGATGAGCCACACTTGGTTTTTGGAATGGTGAATAAAGGCTATATTTGGGATGCTATTAGAGATGTGCTATCTATGATGAAATTGTTTGGTTTTACATGGGATGTTGGTTGATGAAAGGACATAAAGGATCAAGAAGCACTACACCGGAAGGAGCTCCTACATGTTCCATATAATGCTATTATAGAGGGAGAGAAGGATATTGCAGTTATATCCAACAACCATCTTAAAGATGAAATGATACAATATGATCTTTGGAATGATGAGTGCAAACCAATGTTTCCCATGGTTATAGGTGTTGGAGTTATCATTTCTCTTGGTAACAATGATGATGGAAAGCCTAACATTGTCCATTAAATACATTTAGAGGCAAATAAAAAATAATAATTGGTTTCTAGTGCCACTAGTACTTCATATACATTGACTGTAATAGCAAAGAAACATGTTGGCCATGCTCTCCTAGTCCTGAAATTAATTCAATGGTGGTGGTGACGACGATGCTGGTCATGGAAGAAATTTTTTTTTACATGATGTAGATGATGTTTTATCATGATTTGATACTCTATAAAGCATGTGAAATCAACCAGGAAACTATTTCTGTTAGTAGTTTCGGGATATTCACATTGACGACAAGGGGAATTTTTGTAAGGGTGGAAATGCTAGGAGTGTGGATGTGTGGCTGTCAGTTGTGCTTGGTAGGGATGTCATTATGTGGGTGTGGATGGTGGGATGTGCTAAGGGAAACAATGTCTTTTACTTTTATTAGTTACTAGGGGTTGGTAATAGTATGTAGGGGTGGATGGTTGTTGGGTTGGGGTATTAAATAACAGCGTGGCTAGGAGACGATCCTTGGGAGGTCTGGGAGGCCCTTTGAGAAGTGGTATTTCTAGGAGAAGTTCTTCTCTTCCCTTTTCATTTTCTTTTTCATTTTTTTCTTCATAGTTTGTTGTTAACTCTATTCCAATTACTTCTACTGGATATAACAACTTCTTCCATATTTTTGTTCTCTTCTTCCTTGCTAATTAGTACCATTATTAGGGAAGAGTCCTAACACTATTCAAATGGTGTATTTTTATCACTCAGTTAAGTAATATTCTCTAGAAAGATATATGTAACTATTTTTTTGAATCAGAATGTACTTTTCATTAAGTGTAGTGAAATGTAGCTAAGGATTGTTTAGTTCTCTCATTTTTCCAATGTTTTCAGAAGTCGACTGAACATCGAACTAGCTAAAGAACTTGTTAAAGATTAAATTATCAAATCATGGTTATACCGGTTATTATTAAAATAATATTTTATTAAAAATATATATCATTAAAATTTAAACAATTTATATTCATTATTTGAGTAGGTGTTCCACATCGGACATGAGTGTTTTGTTATCTTTATATTTCCCTATAAATATGCTCCAAGGCCTCTCTTAAGAGGTATCGTGGGTACTGGTTCACCTCTCTTAACATTATACATGGTATCAAATGGGGTTTTATAAAAGAACCCTTAGTCTCGTTTCTCTAAATTGATCTAGGGTTCATTTCCCCTCCCCAAGGGGGGCAGCGACTGTAAGCCCTTGGCCACCATCACGAGCAGACTCCTCCCTCAGTAGATCCCTCCACCCTTCCTAAGTGTGACCTCTACCCATAGCGGCCCTCCTACCATCATGAGAGGCCTCCACTCCCATCGACACCCTCAAACCATCGTGAGTACGACCAACGCCCATAGAGGCCCCCCTCCCATCATGAGTATCCTTTTCCCCTGCATGAATGACCTTTTGTGCACCACCCCTCCAGCTGATGGCCACTCCTCCTTGCACATTTACCTCATGCACACCCTTTTCCTATGGGAAACAACCCATTGTAATCGAATATCCATCTGCATCCTCCCTCCACGCAGGCGTCGCCTCCCTCCTCTCCCACCCTCTAAGAAGATGGTGCCTCTAGGCCCCTCCTATGTCGATATCGAAACCTCCATGTGTGCCTACACCCCTGCACCCTTTCACTCGACCTCCCCTCACCGACTTCTCCCAATGCGGCTTTCCAGGTGCCTCACCTGTGCAGCTTTCCCAGTGTCCTGTTGACTAGCCCCACCTGGGTCACTTTCTCAGCGCCCCGACTTCCAGCCCCACCAATGCAGATTCCACAGCGCTTCATCGACTGACCTCGCTCATGCAGCTTTCCCAACACTCTATCGACTGACCCGGCCTGTGCGGCTTTCCTGACGCCTCATCGACTGGCCCTGCCTATGCAGTTCCTCTACTACGCCTTACAGAATTTCCACACCACTGATGTAATCTAGCTATTTTAGTGACATCTTCTATCATCCATCATTTTCATTTCGAAGGGGAGCTATGATCCTTGATGATTTCTTTTTTGGTCTTGTTTTATAATCAATCTCGATATGTATAGCTTGAGGGGGAGTAATAAAGTGGATTTTCTTTGTTTTTGTTTACTTTTTTTTCCTTTAATTATGTATTCAAGCTAAGTACACCTTGATTGAGAGGGAGTGTTGGAGTATGTGTCCCACATCAGACGTGAGTGTTTTTTCATCTTTATATTTCCCTATAAATAAACACCAAGACCTCTGTTAAGTTGTATCATGGGTATTGGTTCACCTCTCTTATCATTCTAAAATCATCAACCATCTTTTATTAACTAGATGGATGTAAGAAATCATTTTTACTAAGAGGAAATGAAAATTCAATTACAATCTATGAAATAACAGACAACCATATCCAAATCACACACCAATTGATCCATGGTATAGAGTGAATTGGAGACTTATATAATGATTTATTTATTCTTATTAAAATTAATAAATTATATAATAAATTAATAAGTATTTTTATTTTAATTTGAAGGGCTGTATTGAAAATGGTAGGTTATAATGCATTGAAAAATGGTGTGTTCCATTGTATTGGAAAACAGGTGGGAGAGGGGTGTGCCATTAAGAATTTAGCATTTCCAATCGTAAATTATTTTAGATTTCAAATTTCAATAGAAATTAAAAACATTAAAAAATTAAAATCTTAATCCATAGACTAGTGTTATGCAAGAGGAAGGAAAGCTTATATGGTCAATTCTTCAAATCTTTGGGAGGTGCACCCATTTCACCTTATTTTTCCTTTAAAAAAATATCGAACTAGGGGAAAAGATTTTCCAGTTTTGAAAGGTTTTGGCTAGTTTTGAACCATTTTTCATTTTCCCTAATTCTAGAAGTGTTGGGACCGAACTACTGGACAATTGATCGATTTCCCAATTGGAATCGGCAGTCCAGTCCTGTTCTGATTATCATGCATTTTTCAGGGATTTTGGTTATATACTAAACCACACTTATGTAACTGTGATATGGTTCAATTCTTGTAATGCATCTAAATATTAAGCAAATTCATAGTAATTGCATTCCATATGTCGTGTGTTTAGGTGTAGCTTTGATTGGAGACTTAGTGATTTGATTTCTAAATTAAGTGAGATAACATGAAGATGGTGGTTCTTTCCTGTTATCTCATGTCACAGACCTATTATCACCCAATAGTGGACTACAAGTTAGCACTCCCTCAAAAGAACCAGTCAATGCATGATTTACATAAAGTGTCTTGGATGCACTAATAGTCTCTAGACACAACACATGTTTTTTGTCCTGATGAGGATTAGTAGGATGTAGATGCTTCATTAGAGGAGTATCTCATTCATATTGTTGATTAGAGCGTGGAGACACTCCATGTTAAATCATTTCCCCTAGTACAAGTGCTATAACAACATAGTCGAGTATAGGAAGAGACCTAGGAAAGGGAAGATGATATATGAGTTTACTAGGTAGAAATATTCACTAACAATGCCTTTTGACCTTCATAAGATCAACTCAAAGATGAGTTTCATTGAAGGGAGGTTGTAATTACCCGCCATTGCCGGTGGTAGAGGGCTGGCATGAGTGTTTTGCAGGAGGCTGGGGGTGGTGGCTGGTGTGGTGGCTGGTGCGGGCATAATTGCATCTTGTTGGGGGCTGGTGCGGGTTCGAATGCAGGTGGAAGGGGACTGGAATGCTGGTGGAAGGGGGCTGGTTTTAGGTGATGGGGGATGGTGTGGGCTGGATGTGGCTAGAGTAGTGCCAAACCGCGGTATGACCGCGACATTACCGCTGTGTGACCGCTGTGTGACGGTGACATGTTGGCCCGGTCCAACAACATCCACGGCGTAGCATCTTCCGGATGCAGGTGGAAAGGGGATGGAGTGCTGGTCGAAGGGGGCTGGTTGTAGGTGCTGGGGGGATGGTGTGGGCTGATTCGAAGGTTGAAGGGGGGTTGTTGTGGGCTTGAATGCAAGTTGCAGCAGGTTGAAATGAATGTAGACGGGGGCTGGTATGGGATGGATGTTGCTGGAGTAGGGCCAAATCATGGCATGACCGTGGTGTGACCATAGAGTGACCGCAATGTGTTGTCCCGGTCTAGCAACATCTGCAGGGCAGCATCTTCCACTTAGTTTCAAATAGGATGATATGGATGGCATGAGAGGATGTTTTCTCAGTAGATTTAATGAAATTAATGCTAATAGGTGATGACTAGAGGATTGTATGACCCTTGATATACCTAATTAGGTGAGTCTTGGAGATCTAGCAATGTGTATGACTAACAACAACATCAACTATAAAGAAAAAATCAATGCAATAAAGTTAAGCAAGGTATACCACTATGAGTTTTCGCAGACAGCGCACCTCCATTGGAGGTGTTTTATTACAAAACCATGATTTATTTATCATGCGATACAATTATCTTAACTAAAACTTATTCAATAATTTCAATTTAAAATAAACCTGAAAAATTAAGAAGGAAACTAAATTCAATTTAAAACATTCTTGAATTAAATATGCTAGTAGAGGCCTCTACCTCAACCTCATGCCACGTTTGCTTTTGACGATGACAACATGAATCTTCCTTTTTTCTGCTTGCATGCATATGCAACTTAACTTATATATAAGGACACTTAGCCCCTATTTACATATTTTCATGGCCAAATATGCAGATGGGGGTCCTTAGATATATGTTTATACTTCCATATACCAATTTACACTTACACTTGTATACATTTTTCATATCTATATATAAGCACACCTATCCCCAATATATATATTAATTCTTCCATGAGTGAATATATATAAAGGGGGATCTTATATATGCATATGCCTACCTATGCACACACATGTAAGCCTTTTTCAATGGAGACTCGAATCCACCTCAATGAAATCCAAAACACACAACAAAAATATAAGGAACCCAAAAATAAAAAAATCCCTAATTAAAAATGGGCCAAAGAATAAAAGTGGAATAAACCTTACCAAAATCATGAACTCATTATCTTCGATGGTGTTGGATAGAACCGGTCATATCCTAAGAAACCACCCATAAAAAATAGTGGGAAAATAAATGAGATATAACAACTTGTTATATATATGTGATCTATGTGTCAACTGTAGATAGAAAAAAGGACACATTTTACACACTTCAGGTAATTATACAGATTTTCCAAAGATTAAATCATCTTAAAAAATGAAGAAAAATGGATTCTTGAAGCTACTAGATTGAAAAACCTTCAATTACAGGACATACCTGACTATAGAGACTTTGAGAGAGCTTCCCAAGCAGGATTTTCAACATGAAAAAATAATAGGGACCATCCTCAATCTTGAATTTTCCTAAAACCGATAAAGAGTGCATCCCTTAACTTTTGCAATACCATAAACAACCTAATTACTAGACAATTCATAACTAAATATTATAATAATACACGAATGATTGAATAATGGGATAGAGAAAAGGAGGCATAAACACTTACATAACACTGTTTGGTTCCATGTGTAGAAGTAAATAAAATAGATGACATGAGAACTCATCCAACAAATCAGAAAAATGGATCATTAGCATGAATGATAAACCATCATTGTCATCTTCCAGGGCAGCTATCTGTAACAATGCTCAAATGAAACAGAAGTTTTCTTCTCCATGTAAAAGCACATATATCATTTTTTTATGAAAGCTAGTTCTTACATTGGAAAATATTGAACCAATAAATTTCATGGTTGACAATGTTTTAGGTGGATCATTGGAATCAATACCAAGAACGGAATTGGATAATGAAATTTTCAAGAGATCAATGTATGAATCAGCAACAATAGAATCATCTATCTTTTCATAAGAATTAGACAAGGAAGAGAAGAAATATGATCTCCCATAAAAGACCACTGATGTTACATGAGTTTTCAACTAGTGAGTGGATGTAATATGTAAGAAGATACATGGCTACAATTTCCAATGCATGGTTTTAAAATAACATGAAAAACCCATTTAACTCTTAGATAATTGAATATGGAAGAAGTATTACTGACTGACTCAAGATCCATATGGAAGCTGGATGCCAAAATTGGAATAACCAAATAGGGATCCACATGAGAAAAACATTGAAAAACAAAACAAGACGTGATATATAACATTCTCAGAATGTACTAAGGATCAAAGCAACTTACCTAGAGAAAAGGAGAAGGGGATAATATAGGATTGATATTTCGGAATTTAGAGAAACCAAAAAATAATAAGGCTCTATATTGTTAGACTCTAATCAATTCGACCATCTTGAGCATCAATTTCCAAAAATGATAGCATGGATTGCCGCTAATGCTGTATGCATAGAACCAAACCAGCATAAAAAAATTTGCAACACCAATGGTGAAAAAATAAATAATGCATGGAATCCAGAGCCATAAATAATAAATTTTAAAAAGGGGGTGAAAAAAATTAATAATCATTCCAATAAAAAAGAATCAATGACAGTCTTCCCAAAAGTAGTATCTACAAAAGTGCATCCATCTTGTAATTGGTTACCGTTAGGGGAATTTAATTCAATTCATAGTCTTGATGAAGTAAAGCTTTATAATTTTGATCCTATCGTAGGCATATACATTTAGAGATTAATTGATCATGGACTCTTTTATGAAATTTATTCTTAAAGAGTTGAGTTCACAATGTTTACTCAGATCACCACCCACTTCTATTATGAATATCCATTAATGAAATGATACATGCTATCCCTTTTAAATTTAGTAATTCTTGGATCTATTTTAAGGAATGCAGTGAAATTGTACAATAAAAATGGATGAGGAGATTTGATGGAAATGATTTCCAAAGGCTCATGATAATGCTTAAAGCTACAAAATATTCAATCAAAGGATAAACCCGGGTTAAATTCACCATATTGGATGAGTAAATCTGTCACAACCCATCCTTGGGAACTGTGTCGTGACTACCCCAAGCCCGCATTCCATAGGTCAGGGGCTGGAGACTAGCACCAAAGGAGTAAATCCTGATAACTGGGAAGGAATTGCCTTTATAAAAGTAAAAAAACACCATAGAGTACAAGCGGAAGTAAAACACTAAGTACAAAGAGAAGTGCTGAAAGTAAATGGGCCAGAATACAAACCCAAATGAAAGTACAACTACAACTGAACAAAGTACAACAGGAAAAGACAATAGCTGGAAGAAAGGAAGCAGCTCCTGGGTCGTCCTCCTTGGATCCTACCTGAAGGGTAGGTACAGATGGCCTAGCTCCTAGATCGTCCACCATGGATCCTACCTGAAGGGTAGGTACAGATGGCACAGCTCCTGGATCGTCCACCACAGATCCTACCTGAAGGGTAGCTACAGATAGCCTCCTCAACTCTCTCACCAGTCAACCTCCTCCATGTGTCATCTCGTCGTGTAGTCCACCTCCGGGTACTAACTCGTCATTAGTCCACCTCCGGGTACCATCCCATCCTCAAACACTCAGCCTCCGTCAACACTTCTCTTCGTCTGCAAGCAACACAATGAGGTGCGGGCATAGCCCGTGCAGGGGTGAGTATATCGATACTCAGTAGGGACCCCGAGACCCTCAAGGTCTCACTAAAACAAACATGGATATCCACAAAGAAGATCTCAATAGATAACCTCTACTTAGGTATATGTCCACACGTATATCTATGTTATCAAGTAACCCATCTCAATCTTGAAGAAACACAAAGATTATGTAATCAACGGATAACCACTACCTAAGTATATGCCCATACATATTCCAAAGTTATCAAGTGACTCATCTCAATCATGAGGTAAACACAAATGTCAAAAGTCTCAGCTCAAACCAGGATTTTTCATTATCGAAATCGTAACTACTGAAGTGCTCCGTCTCTGGAGTGTACAATGGTCCTGTCACGACTCCGAGGTACTGCCCACTAACCTAATCCTGCTGAGGTACTCCTCCTGTGGAGTACCGCGGGCCAGCCACCCAAACACAGTAGTGCTTCCCGTCGGGGTATGCCTCCCAAACACAGTAGTGTATACCCCCAAGTAGCCTGCTGAGGTACTCTCTGGACGAGTACCACGGGTCTGCACTATCACAAAGGTAGTGCTCCATCTGCCGTGGGTCTGCACCTCACAATATAGTTCTCCGTCCACTGGGCTAGTCGACTCACTCCATGTCGAGTCGGTCAAGCAGTCATCAGGTCTCAGTCGGCTACACGGTCTCCGTACTCTGCACGCTCGTCTCTGGGAGGGTCTGATCCACGATCTACAAGTTGATACTCCAAATATCTCAAAGTCTCACGAAGATGTATCTCAAAGGACTACCTCGTCATAGGGGTCTCAATGCAACAGACGGTGCGTCAATCGGACGCCCGGTCTGTGAGTTACTAGCCTTTTCGTCCTAGGGGCCCGGTTGGTTTCATGAGCGAACGAATCCTGGCCGTATCTCAACTGTACCCCAAAATCTCATAGGGTATACTCATAGGGACTGTTTCTCGACATGATCATCAAAGCCGCTGACGGTTCGTCAAACGGACGTCCTGTCTGAAAGATATTAGCTTTCCCGTTCCAGGGGCCCGGTTGGATTTCGGGTACAATCCAACCCGGCCACTATCCAAAAACAACCAAAACTCGGGCAAAGTGTGCCAAATGTTCCGTCAAATCTAGAGAATTCAACGAGACAGATGGCGCGTCAATCAGACGCAGGGTCTGTCAGTTATTGGTTTTTTCGTTCCAGGGGCCCGGTTGGATTTCATGGGCGAAACAACCCGACCGCACTCCGGCGACATCCAAACCTCGAGTAGAGTAATCCAAATGATCCGTCTCACTTAGAGGAATCCATCAATGTTGACGTAACGTCAATCGGACGTCCGGAGCTCAAGATATGAGTGTTTCCGCTCCGAGGCCCCGGTTGGTTTCGTGTACGAACCAACCCGGCCGAACCCCAAGTTCTCCGAATCCTTGAGTGTTTTATACCAAAACGGCCATCTCATTCCAGGGATCGCTACGCAACTGACAGTGCGTCGATCGGAGGTCCGTAGACCAAGATATGGGAATATGACTGAAAGTAGTCCGAAAACGGGGGGTCTGGGCTCGGACCGACCCGGCCCGACCCCCCTGGGTCGGCCCGAACCGGGTCCGACCCGACTGGACCCGGCCCGGCCCAGGCTGCGCGGCCCGGCCCGGTCGGCTCGGTCTGGCCTGACCGGCCAGCCGCGGCTCGGCGTGGCCGGGCCGAAGTCGGGGAGCGGGGAGTGCGCGCGGCCCGCCCCTCGCCGTTAATTGAGGGCGGCGGCGGAACCGCCACCGCCAATTCTTTCGGCGGCGTGCTCGGGCGTCACCGCCGCCTGGCGGCCGGACAGCTCCGGCACCCGCCTTCGGTCGCCGAAGGTGCCGCACCGGAGCCCCATGCCTCCGGGTGTTTCTGCAGGCCACCGGAGTTGCTCTAGTGGTCCATTTTCAAAACCGTCTAAGCCAGTGTTCATCTCGGGTCTCGTACTTTACTGCGCAAGCTTCAAATGTACTTTGCGGCCTCGTGATGTCGTCGCTCGTCAATCCACACATTAATTAACAAAACGCGCCATCTTCGTGGTTCTCCGGCGTGACGCGTTGGCGTCGCGCCCCTTCGTCGTGGCCCGACTCCATCCGCAGATGTCTTCAGGGTTTCTCCGACGTGGCGCGACGGTGTCGTGCCCTTGTTTGTTTTTCACGACGCAGCGCGACGGCACTGCGCATTTCCTTGTCGCATGATTCCGCGTGGTGCGATGGCACCACACGTTCCCGTACCAAACCACAATGAAATCCAACATGGAAAAAGGAGGTGGGTCGGCCGTGTTTGTGCGGACCAGCCCCCACTCATTAAATGATAGAAGTTGGACATATTCACGAAGAATAAAAATCAAGGGAGTAATCTCTAACAAAATAATGTAAAGACAATCCCCTATAAACTCTTAAATAAAAAGAATCAAAACAATAATCCCAACCCGCAAAATAATCTTCATGGATCAACTTCATATTTAGTTGAACCGCATTCTTAGATATAGAAGGGAGTAAACGTGGGTTCACCAACAATCACAATTTAAATGCCCTACCTTGATATTTGACGTCGCACGTCGGGTATTGCGGAGAATGGCGTCACAGCATCGGACGTAAATTCCATGTACGTCGGGGTGCGTCCGAGGAGGAAACGACGTCTCCTCACTTGTTTCTATGATGAAGAAGGGAGGTACGTTGTCGTTGGCGATGATCACCATAGTCGGCGACTTCTCCCTTGTCGTGGAGGAAGTTGAAGACGGAAGAATCTGGGACGCCAAGTCTTCTTGGTCGTGGGGTCGATGTTCTTCGTCAGAGAAGAACCGTTCTTCACGTTCTTCGTCGAAGACGAAGAAGATCTTCAAGTTTCTCAACGATTCTCCCAAACCTCTCAAGCAATAAAGAAACTAACTAAAAATAAATTAATCCAATGCTTAATTTATTAACACAACATAAACCTTTGAAATTCAAGAGTTTGAATTTCAAAAAACTCACATTAAACTCACTACATTAATGTCATAAGTTATAAATTCAGTTCACAACTTTAATGGTGAGTTGATGGGGTTAGAGTATATGAAGGGGTGGGGTTTGTGTGTCCCCCACCACCCTCTTAACCACCCAAGGGAAGTTGGGTAGTTACCCAACTTCCATCCAATGGATAAAAACACTTAAGGAAAATAAAGATTGAAGTTAATTTTTATTTTCACATTCACAATTTGTTAACATCTTCCCTCGTGTAAACACAACTCTGGAATAGGCGTTCCTAAGAAAATACAGGTACTGTGGTTCCATCGATGCCCTCGGAATTTGATTCCGAGTATCGGTTCCAAATTTAGAAATTCCCACTCGTTCATTCACTGAACGTACCTGAGCTAAACTTCAGAAATTGATTCCGGGCACACCGGGCCTCGGAATCAGGTGCCGTTAGAAACCGTGTTCTTGTAAAATCCCAAAAAAAATTAAGAAAAAATTTTCCTTGAATTTTACGGGTCTTTTCATTACTCCCATCTCAAGGTTTTACTTCCCCGTAAAGATATAACACAAACTAGGGTAAGAAAAGTGGTACTGAGCATGCATCTAAGCCTTCCGCTCTCATTTGCTCACCCGGAGGTTTCCGAGCTGCCTAAAGAAATAGACAAGAGGAATCAACCATCCTCATAGGACCCACTCCCGTCGAACGTCAATCTCCACTGGAACCTCCGCAAAAGTCACCCCATCATTAAAGACCATCTCCCCATGGTCAATGATTTGTGTCGGGATGTGCACGTATCTCCTCAGCTGAGATACGTGCAAAACGTCATGCTCCCGGTTCAACTGAGGTGGATGGGTGAAGTGGTAAACCACCTCGCCTACCTTGTTGGGGACCTGGAAAGGTCCATTGAACCTCAGAGATATCTCGCTGCCTTGGCTACATCGCCATAAACCTCATTGAGGTGAGACGCGTATAAGAACATGGTCACCATCCTCGAACTCTAGAGGTCTCTCTATTCATATTAGAACTGAAACTCAAAACTCCAACTGCCACGAGGGTAAAGTTGGCCGACCCAAGAATGATCAGCTACACCCTCCCATGCACGAGTTTGACTTTTGCTTCCCAGGGTTTCCATTTCGTTGTCCAAGGAAAACCAATCGCGACGTTTGCCTAATACCGTCAATTTGAGTATGAACAGTGATTTCCAAATCCATACTCAAACTAATGTCGTAAGGCCTCAACGCTGCCACCAAGAGTTCCCAACCGAGACTCTCTCCTCAAGGGTCAGATCATGACGTTGGCGTAAGTGTGACTATCGAGTCTCCTCCCAAAGGTATCTCCAGACGTGAGGGTCAAGTCAACGGCTTAACCAGAAACTCTAGGTCTGGGACTAGATTCATGGAAGGAAGAGATGATTTGTATCGATGTCTGTGGCTACGACAGCTAGTAGAAGACAACGTCCGCAAATCAAATCATCCTTAGAGCCTTTTTTGGTCGCACTCCATGACAACAAGAAGCCAATCTCTTCCCCTGCTCTAGAACCCCCTGATTCTAGTGGGGACTAAAAAGGCGGGTGATGGTAACATGTTGAAATGTACACCACCACAAGCTGCTCTCCCAGCTCTGCCTCCATGTCTGCTACTATGCAGATTCATCTGTCCTTAACATTTACTCTTCTTGAAACATTTTACATGCCCAAGTACCAGAGACGGGTGCTAGTTTCCTGCTTTCCAAACTTCTATCATTCTCTGGCTATATTTGTTCAGTAAAGAATTCTCAACCACAAAGGTTCCTTCTATCACCCTAGCCTAAGTAAGAAATCATAGAGAAAAAGTGATATCTCGGAAGCCCTTAAACATTCCATGATCAGAGGTCCCACCTCTATTGCACTGATCGAAACACATCCATCGAGTACCCGGTATGTTCGGTACGCCTCAAGGAATTCTCAGCTATCAACACGTCATCCCGCCGAAACTGTATAAGCTCTAGAAAACTCTCTGCCACCCCCGCAAGCCAGTCCTCAGCCGCCTGTGAGTCAGTTTCGCCTCGAAACATGAGGCTATCGTATGCTAGAACACATGTAAGGTAGTAAGCTTACATGTGTCACCTACCGGTACCGCCGGTTGTATCTGCTGACCAACAGGTAGTGATGTATAGCTGACACACTACCCAAAGGTACTATCTTAGGCATCGGTCCACGTACCGAAGCCTCATCACTATGCGGACCATCCTCATGGTCATTCACAGGAAAACACTAGTGGCCAAATCCACCATACACTCTACTGATGTCTCAACTTGGCAGCAAACTCTAGCAATCGCCTCCAGCCACTGCTCTGCTGTCTGGAAATCTATCTCACTGGATGCTGCTGCTGTTGGAACTCATGCAATGTGCTCTGCCAGCGTGCACAGTTTGCTAGTATAGCTGTTGGCATCTGCTGCCCAACAGGTGGTGGTGCTGTTGGTACACCACCCGAGGGTGCCAATATAGTAAAAAGGGCCCTACACCAGAGCCTCGTCGCTCGGTGAGCCGTCATCGAGTACTCTCTCGGAACTCCAACTCACTGTCTTCATGGAGACATCCTGAACAGATGCAACACGGTCAACGTTTATACCTGGTGAGCTGACCTGGTTGAATCTTACTTTTGTACTTTTGAAACACACACGCAATCATTGTTTTCGTGTACAAAGTAGAAAATCAGTAGTCATGGTCCTGGTGTACGGATACGTTGGCCGCCGCACCAACACTGGACTCCCTGAACTAAAGACCACACTCGGTACCATTAACACTATTGGTTCACGTAGAGAAAATATCAGAGTTATAAGTTCTGCGGTAGAACCGACTCCTCTAATACCAATTTTTCACGACCCATCCTCGGGAACCATGCCGTGACAACCCCAAGCCCGCCTTCCATAGGTCAGGGGCTGGCGACTAGCACCAAAGGCGTAAATCCCGATAACTGGGAAGGCATTGACTTTATAAAAGTAAAAAAACACCACAGTGTACAAGCGGAAGTAAAACACTAAGTACAAAGAGAATAGCTGAAAGGTAAATGGTCCAGAATACAAACCCAAATGAAAGTACAACTACAACTGAACAATGTACAACAGGAAAAGACAATAGCTGGAAGAAAGGAAGCAGCTCCTGGGTCGTCCTCCTCGGATCCTACCTGAAGGATAGGTACAGATGGCGCAGATCCTAGATCGTCCTCCATGGATCCTACCTAAAGGTTAGGTACAGATGGTGCATCTCCTGGATCGTCCACCACAGATCCTACCTGAAGGGTAGGTACAGATAGCCTCCTCAATGCTCTCGCCCGTCATCCTCCTCCGTGTGTCGTCTTGTCATGTAGTCCACCTTCGGGAACTGACTCATCGTGTAGTCCACCTCCGGGTACCGTCCAGTCCTCAAAAACTCGGCCTCCGTCAGCACTTCCCGTCATCTGCAACCAACAGAATGAGGTGCGGGCATAGCCTGTGCAGGGTGAGTATAACGATACTCAGTAGGGACCCCGAGACCATCAAGGTCTCACTAAAACCATCATGGATATCCACAAAGTAGATCTCAACAGATAATCTCTACTTAGGTATATGCCCATACATATATCTAAGTTATCAAGTAACCCATCTCAATCTTGAGGAAACACAAAGATTATGAAATCAACGGATAACCACTATCTAGGTATATGCCCATACAAATACCTAAGATATCAAGTGACTCATCTCAATCATGATGTAAACACAAAGGTCAAAAGTCTCAGCTCAAACCAAGATTTTCATTATCGAAACCGTAACTACTGAAGAGCTCCATCTCTGGAGTGTACAGTGGTCTTGTCATGACTCCGAGGTACTTCTCACTAACCTAAGACTAATGAGGTACTCCTCCTGTCGAGTACCGTGGGCCAGCCACCCAAACACAGTAGTGCTTCCCATCGGGATTTGCCACCCAAACACAGAAGTGCACACCCCCTAGTAGCCTGCTGAGGTACACTCCAGACGAGTACCGCAGGTCTGAACTGTCACATAGGTAGTGCTCTGTATGCCATGGGTCTGCACCTCACAAAGTAGTGCTCCGTCCACTGGGCTAGTCGAGTCACTCCAAGTCGAGTCGGTCAAGCAGTCGTCAGGTCTCAGTAGGCTACACGGTCTCCGTACTCTGAACACTCATCTCTGGGAGGGTCCACTCCACGAGCTACAAGTCGATACTCCAAGTATCTCAAAGGACCGCCTCGTCATAGGGGTCTCAACGCAATAGACGGTGCGTCAATCGGACGCCCGGTCTGTGAGTTACTAGTCTTTTCATCCCAAGGTCCTGGTTGGTTTCGTGAGCAAATCAATCCCGACTGTATCTCAGGTGTACCCCGAACACTCATAGGTTATACTCATAGGGACCATTTCTCAATGTTATCATCAACGCCACTGACGGTTTGTCAAACAGACGTCCTGTCTGAAAGATATCAGCTTTCCCGATCCAGGGGCCCGATTGGATTTCGGGTACAATCCAACCCAGCCACTATCCAACAGCAACCAAAACTCAGGAAAATTATGCCAAAAGTTCCGTCAAATCTAGAGGAAATCAACAAGATAGACGGCGTGTCAATCGGACGCCCAGTCTGTGAGTTATTGGCTTTTTCGTTCCAGGGGCCTAGTTGGATTTTGTGAGAGAACCAACCCGACCACACTCCAACGAAATCCAAACCATGAGAGGAGTAAGCCAAAGGATCCGTCTCACATATAGGAATCCATCAAAGTCGACGGCACGTCAATCAGACATCCGGAGCTCAAGATATAAGCATTTCCTCTCTGAGGGCCCAGTTGGTTTCGTGTACGAACCAACCCGTCCGAACACAAAGTTCTCTGAAACCTTTAGTGTAATATACCAAAACGACTGCCTCATTCCAAGGATCTCTACGCAACTGACGGTGTGTCGATCGGAGGTCCGTAGCCCATGATATGGGCATTTGACTGAATGTTGTCCGAAAACGGGGGGTCTGGGCCCGGACCGACCCGGCCCGACCCCCCTGGGTCTCCCCGAACCGGGTCTGACCCGACTGGACCCGACCCAGCCCGGCCAGTGGGGCCCGGCCCGGCCGAGCCTAAGTCGAGGAGAAGGGGGTGCACGTGGCCCTCCCCTCACAGTTAATTGAGTGCGGCGGCGCAACCGCCGCCGCCAATTCTTCCGGCGGCGCGCTCGGGCGCCACCGCCGCCTGGCAGCCGGACGACTCCGGCCGCCGCCTCCGGGTGTTTCCACGTGCCACCAGAGTTTCTCCGGTGGTCAATTTTCATAACCATCTGAGCCGGTGTTCATCTCAGGTCTAGTATATTACTGCGCAAGATTCAAAAATACTTTGTGGCCTCGTTATGTTGTCACTCGTCAATCCGCACGTTAATTAACAAAACGCGTCGTCTTCGTGGTTCCTTGGCGCGACGCGTTTGCGCCGCGCCCCTTCGCCGTGGCCCAACTCCGTCCGCGGATGTCTTTGGGTTTCTCCGATGCAGCGCGATGGTGACGCACCCTTTTTTGTTTTTCACGACGCAGTGCGACGGCACCGCGCATTTCCTTGTCGCATGATTCCGCGTGGTGCGACGACACCACGCCTTCCCGTACCAAACCACAAAGAAATCCAACATGGAAAAGGAGGTGGGTCGGTCGTGTTTGTGTGGACTAGCCCCCTCTCATTAAACGATAGCAGTTGGACATATTCACGATGAATAATAATCAAGGGAGTAACCTCGAACAAAATAAAGTAAAGACAATCCCCTACAACCTCTTAAATAAAAAGAATCATCACAATAATCCCAACCCGCAAAATAATCTTCACGGATCAACTTAATATTTAGTTGAACCACGTTCTTAGATTTAGAAGGGAGTAAACGAGGGTTCACCAACAATCACAATTTAAATTCCGTACCTTGATATTTGACGTCGCACGTCGAGTATCACGGAGAATGGCGTCGCGGCGTTGGACGTAGTTTCCGTTGACGTCGGGGTGTGTCCGAGGAGTAAACGACGTCTCCTCACTTGTTGCTATGATGGAGAAGGGAGGTACATTGTCATTGGTGATGATCACCATGGTCAGCGACTTCTCCCTTGTCATGGAGGAAGATGAAGACGGAAGAATTCGGGACGCCGAGACTTCTAGGTCGTGGGGTCGATGTTCTTCATCGGTGAAGAACTGTTCTTCATGTTCTTCGTCGAAGATGAAGAATATCTTCATGTTTCTCAAATATTCTCCCAAACCTCTCAAGAAACAAAGAAACTGACCAAAAATAAATTAATCCCATACTTAATTTATTAACACAACATAAACCTTTGAAATTCAAGAGTTTGAATTTCAAAAACTCACATTAAACTCACTACATTAATGTCATAAGTTATAACTTAAGTTCACAACATTAATGGTGAGTTGAGGGGGTTAGAGGATATGAAGGGGTGGGGTTCGTGTGGCCCCCTCCACCCTCTTAACCTTCCAAGGGAAGTTGGGTAGTTACCCAACTTCCATCCAATAGATAAAAACACTTAAGGAAAATAAAAATTACAGTTAAATTTTTATTTTAACTTTCACAATTTTTTAACAACTTCCCTCGTGTAAACGCAACTCCGCAATAGGTGTTCCTAAGCAAATACTGGCACTGCGGTTCAATTGGTGCCCTTAGAATTTGATTCCGAGTATCGGTTCAATAGTTAGAAATTCCTGCTCGTTCGTTCACTGAACGTACCCGATCTAAACTTCAGAAATTGATTCCGGGCACACCGCGCCTCAGAATCAGGTGCCGTCAGAAATTGCATTCCTGTAAAATCCCAAAGAAAATTAAGAAAAAAATTTCATTGAATTTTATGGGTCTTTACAAAATCCTGTAGTTTGTAGATGATATTTTGAAATGTCAAAAACAGATCTTCTAACCTTGATACCCCCTCATCTGAGGAATTTCTACTGAAATTTGAGATTAACGAGCTCATTATTACACATAAGAGGATTCTTATAAAGTATATTCATTTAATATGGTTCAAATAGGGTGATATAAATACTCAATTTTTTCACATCATGAATAAAAAAATAAGGAATATAAAAAAGTTCACCATCATTAAGGTGAATAGAGAGACTCTTAATAATTGGCGGAGTATATCCAATGCCTTGTTCAGTAACATTAAACCTCTATTTAATATTGCATGTCTTTATTACGAATTCCTTTCTCACTGCCTTACCTACTAAGGATGAAATTAAATAGGTAATTTTATCTCATAATAAATATAGTGCATCTGAACTGGATAGATTCTCTAATGACTTCTTAATTCAATTTTGGGATGTGACACATTTGGAACTTGTACAGGTTGTTCAATAATTTTTTAGACTAGAATTTCTTTCTTTAGGTAACAACTCTCAATTAATAACCATCATTCCAAAGGTTTGACATTACCTTGTTTATGGAGACTATAAGCCTATCATTGTGAAAAATAATCTTCATAAGCTCATCAGTAAGGTGACTATTATAAGTTTGGGGGCTATTGTAAGTTCCATTGTTTCTCTAAATTAGTTGGTGGTCATAGAGGGAAGTGAAGGATTATTTATATACTAACTCTGAATGTGTGAATATATTATAGAGGAGACCCAATCCTAGAAATATTGATTTAGATATTGACATCTCTTAAGATTTTGACAGATTTAGCAAAGATTTTACTTTTTAAGTACTTGACAGTTTTGGTTTCTCAACCATATTTGTTAACCTTATTCAAGACATTATCTACAAATAATGATACTCTTTCATTATTAGTGGGTCTCACAAAATATACTTTGGTCATACCCAGTGGGTGAGATAGGGGGATCCTCCCTAAACCTTTTTATTTTTAATTATCAGTGATTAACATATAAAATGCCACCTAAAAGATACAGATTATGGGACTTTATCACCATTTAAGGCCACTAGAAAGATAATAGCACCCACCCACCTGTTTTATGTTCATGAAATTGTCATTTTTTGTCAAAATGATGATCGATCACTTTCTTTCATCAATGGGATTTTCGAGCATTATGAATCTGTCTCAAGACAAGCCATTAGTTGGAGGAAATCTAAGCTACATTGTAGCAAGGACATGCATGTTTCCAGGAAGAATCAAATTGATAAATTATTTGGAGTTATAGATGAAAAAATTCCTTTCACCTAGCTAGCCTAACAAGTATAGAAATAATTTCATCTTGTCACCAAAATTTATTTTAATATGGAAGAATTGGAAACACATTATTCCTATGGATGATAAAATTTATTTATTTGATCTTCATATTACCTCAATTTTCATTATCTATATGAATCCCCTAGATAATATTCATCATTTGTTTCTGAAATGTCACATATGGAATGATGATGTCCCGAGAATTCATGAATTCAATAAGATGAGGTATAGTGAATTGCAATGTTCTTCGCCTCCATATGTTCCACCAAACAGTATCTACCTGTCCATCAATTGTCCCATTATCACCTGAAACTCAAAAAGGTAATTAACCTATATCTGGGAGGAGAGGGGGGAGGTGAAAGATATGACAAGAACACATTTTTCATTCATCATCATGTGTTACAATCAAATAAATGACATCCCATTTAAATTGAGTATGGTAAAACTTATTAAAAAGCACTTGCATCACTTATCACCTAGGATACATGCCTCTATATAAGTATTTATAGATTACTTACTGAAAAATATTTCCGCATCGCTTATTTAAGGCTCTGTTTGAGAACAAATTTGAAACTGTTTACAACACTTATTTCTTGTGATAAACAGTTTGAGAAATTGAACAAACACCGCTTATTTTTTCACTCTATCACTCAGCCTTAACTAAGTGTACAAGATGTACCCTTTTTCGTGAATAACACACCATATAGAACGGATGATGATGATACCCACCAAACAGTTCACTAAAATTCATGGGTAAGGTTTAGTGATACTTGAATATATTTATTTACCCTGAACCCCACCCCAATGAATCATACATTGGGTTGGATTTTTTTCTTTATGGTGTAGTGATGATATCTTTTTCAAATACTGATCAAAGTTGAGAATAAAATGATTTAATAAAATTATTTGATCTTAAGGAAAATCAATAACGTTGATCTTTTCAATAAAGTAGAATTTAATAAGACTCAATATTACTTCCCATATAAGAAATAGTTTTAAGAATTTTGTGATGCATCCCTACCATTGAAGATATATTTTTCCTTTATTTGGGTCGATAAACCTAGTTTACACAAATTATTGATTCTTTTTTCTATAAATTTTATGAAACCACTCCCTACATTATGTAGGACCTTTATTCACATATTTCCACATGAGATTTTTTTCAATACACCATATATGTTTCCTTATGTAATGAAGACATATCCTTTCATAATTTTTTATTTTTTATTACTAAACATGTTTTCCTAGCCATGTCTATCCAAGGTTGTCCCTAATAACAGTTTGATATGGTGTCTTGGTATATATCTAACACAATTAAGGATGATAGTGTGATAAAAATTATATTAACATGGATAAAATACATGGAAAATATCCCCATATAACATTAATTCTTGATTTTCACCCCCAAATTTACAAGATTCATAATTCATGAAATACATATGATGCAGAGTGATGTGATAAAATGTTATAGTATTTAACACCCATTTTGTTTCTTAGATTCATGTGTAAATTAATATATTTTCTTTATCTTTTGAACAAATCACAACTTCCCCAATAAAAATCATGTGAATATCTATATTTATTTATTTTTATTACTAACACAATCATTATCTTTAAAACCCTCCATTACATAATGGTAGCATTTATATATTGGAATATTTATTTTCATAGACCTTACTTATCTCCTAATTTGACCTATACAAACTACTCCATGACCGAATATTTTTTTCTACCCATATTCTACCTGAAGAGAGTTTTTGTATGGATAGAAAACACATCATTCCTTTAGTCCTCCTTAGTGAAAATTTATTCTTTTACTACTGACATGGTATGTTTTCTAGAGATATGAATTACCAATGAAGGTCACAAATCTATCCAATATACTATTACATTTATATAGTAAGTTTTTATCCTAATATTGATCAATCATAGTATTTATAGATACCAAAAATTAACTAAATAATATTTTAAACTCACTTGTGTGTTCATATATAGAGTTTTCACTTTGTTTTCTAAGAATTATCAACCACATTATTGATAGATATTATTCAAAGTAATCATTGACTGATATGAATTCTCAAAATCCACCTAGAGTTTTTATACCCCAATATACCAAGAGGAATGATGACAGATATCGTAACTAATCCCTTATAAAATTTTACTAATGATCTTTTTATTCAGATTCATTCACTCCATATCCTTTGTGGAGTCAAGGGTAACTCCTTTATTATTAATGGTTTTACAAAAATCATTAACATTAAGAAGAAATTCTATTTGAGAGTTAAAAATGGATTATTTCAAAGAATTAAATATTATTACCACTCTCATATATGATCCATACATCGAATTTACATTTTGTAAAAATGGTAACATAATTTAGAAAAATAGAGCACATAAATGAATCTAAAATGATAAAAAATGAAGGAATATACACCAAAATCCTTGAAAATAAATTATTATTGATCAATATATGTTTTAAAAAATATCAATTATTTTGATTTAGTGATTTTTAATAACTGATTAATATCGAAATTACATTAGAATGTCTCATCAAAGAAAATATTAGATAGGTCACTAGAAAAATTACAAGTAATAGAACAATAACCTTTTCTTTTGAACGAGTGCACTTTAGCACCATGAGTTAACATAAACATTTTTTACATCATGAAAACTCATTTTAACTTTATTGAAAATGAAATTTTTACCATTAAAATAATATTAATAATATATTAAAGAATATACCATTGAAAAATGAATCCATATAACTTGAATTTTTCATCTATTAGAAGTATTTCCCTGATCATCAATATTTTTATTCCTATGGATATGATATGACGTTTTTTTCATTTTTATATCATAAAAAAATAGAATTTGGGAACAAATGAGCCTTTATTTTACAAATAAAAAATTATTTTCAAAACTCCCCTCTCACCAAATTTTCAACTTACACAGATCTCTCAATGCACTCTACATAATTCAAAAGACCTATATAGATCTAATAATAATCTAGATGGATCCCTATGGCCTATTTAAATAGTAAATGTGGGATGAATATATTTTTGACACAAATACCATGAAAACCCAACTAAAACATGGACTCCAACCATGGTAGCCAAAGTAAAAATTTCTACATATGATCCATCCAATGTTGACCAAACTATGCTTGGATTAGTAAATGAACAAACCAATTAAAATTTGATAATGTAATATTTACTCATTTATGCTACTTATTAAAAAATAGTTTCTTTTATTTAGCACATTCAACTCTTATTGTTTTTTATCATTAAGGTTGAGTAAAAGAGGACTGAGAATGCGTAAGAGAGAGATTAAGAGGAGTGTGGATGCAAATAGGTAGTTGATGGAAAATTATACGATTTTAGTGATAATGAATTATGTTTTATATTTTTTATTTAATATTTTTAGAATTTTAATCCTATTTTATTTATCATTGACGCTTTGTGCCTTTCAGTTTAGTGAATAATTTTGGATTTAATATCTTTCTAAGGTACACCAGGCCATGAAATTAACCAAGGTTTGTATAACAATCTGGGTAATGTAAATATAAATCATTTTAAAGTCTTATTATTATAAATTAATTATATTTTATATAGGTATCATTATTACATGAATATTTGGGAAATGTTTCATCAAAAAATGATGAAAAAGATTTATTTTAAACCAAATATGGGTTTCATGATTGATATGGTATTATTTAAAATCATTATTATCATATTACTTATTTTTAATTGGAAGTATAAATTTAATTTTTTTAATTCATCATGAAACTTTTTTCTTAGGATGAAAATTTTATAATATTATGAATAGATTGGGTTTTCAAAGAATGATGTAAAATACTAATTTTTGTTGAAATCTGCATTCTAATTAATAGTATTTAGAAATTAATATTCTATTTTGGATATGATTCAAATTATAATTAGTTCATTTTGAACAAACATAATCGAAATATTGTCTTCGTAATAAATTTTATTGTTTATTATGGTATAGAAACATTTTTATACTTAAAAAGGAATATATCTGAAAAAATAATTTTCCATTTGCTTTTTGGGTTTAATTTTAAATGTAATTGTGAAATTTAAATTAATTCAATCTAGAAAAATGGATTATATATTATAAATTAGGATTTTAAAATTTAGTAAATAATTCCTATTTATTTCTAGACATTATAAATAGTAACCATATTAAGTAATTTTCACCACGATAAGGGTAAATCGAGTAATTATAGTTCAAAATAAGTTGATAAGGACTAGAAAATTACCATAAAACTTGAATTTATACTATTGGATGATTTTAGTTTGTCCATGATTCCAAAATTTTATAAAATATTGAAACTTGGTTCAATATTTCTTTGATTATGATGTTTATAATATTTATGTAATAGATAAAGCCAAAAATACAACATTCTTGATCTGGATAACTATAATATTTTGTAACAGGGATAAAATGAATTTTTGTTTATAAATAATTATTATTAATATAAGTTATTTGTTTATAATTTTAATTTATTTTTAATTTTTTGTGATGAAATTATAATCATAAATTTTTACGCAGCGCCGACATATAACTTATTCAACAAAATAAAAATAATATTAAATGATTTTAAAAATATTAAATATAATATAATTTAAATGAATTATTATATTATGAGAAATGTTAAGATAAATATATCATGTTAGTTATGTTTTAAATTAATATATCTGAATTAATTTTCAGTCATTTTGGTTTCAAATTCAAATAAAATGAATAGTTTCAAAAATGAAATTAAGGATATTGTATAATAAGTAATGTTTCATTAAAGGATTTAAAATTTCTAAAAATAATATCATCAGAATAATTATTTAAATATAGTTTAAAATATCATACATGGTACATTTATTGTTATATTTCCCTTTTATAGTGACTATACGAACCCATAAAGAATAAAACAATTTGTTATCTAACTAATCGTCAAAAGAGTTAATGAGGGATTAAAAAACATTTAAGGGATAGAATATAATATATAACTTTCTAAATTTTATTATATGATATTATTTCGACCCATACTATTCCTATATTCAAATTGAACAAGTTTAGTTCCTTTTTTAGTGAAAATTAATTTTTATTAATTTAATATTTTATGTAATTCCAAGTATGACCCTACCATCAATATTAAATGAGAAAAAAATATAATCTATTATTAAAAATTCAAAATACATTTATATTTTCAGAACCCCATAACATTCCTTAACAAAATCCCTTACCATGTATGAAAGACCTATTTCATCTGAAAACCAATGTAGAAATGATTTTGGTGTAAATATAAAGAGGTTGTTTGAAGAGTAGGTATAGTTATTAACATAGTATTCTAATTTTATTTATTATTATACCTACTCTAAATATTATTAAATCATTATGATGTAATATCATAAGTATATATCATATAAATTTATGATTTTATATTAAAGTCATAAACTACATCTATCACCTCTTCCATGAAATGGTAAACAAAACAATCATTCATGAGGAGAATAAACTACAACCTCATGAACAATTGTAATTAATTTTCCATAACCTCCTCTCACAAATGATTATTATTAAAGAACAAAAATATTTCAAGGTATTTTTCTTCTTAAGTAAATTAAATTTATTCAATATCTCACATTGCATGTAACACTGATCTTAAATGAACCGTGATATACCATTAAATTTATACAAAGTCATTGGAATAATAATGAGACTACTTGGAATAGTTATGTTTCCATTAGAAAAATATCATCCCCAATTAAACCATAAAATATATCATAAATATAAATATGTCATATTTATATAATTGAATAAGTAAATATATGATTCAAAATTGATAAATTATGTGTTTTTGTTGTGAAATGTAAAATTTTATTAAAAAATTTATAATTAATTTACTTATTTAAAATAAAATTTATTTTCATAAAATAGATTCATAAATTAATATCCTCGTTTACTATAATTATAATATAATTTAATGAGATTATAATTAATTTTTCAATGTTTTATAAAATCAGTTATAATTTTAAAGTTGGTATTTTACTAAAAAAAGATAATTTTAAATATGAAATTATCTTTATCATATTTAGAATTTTTTCTCATAAAATGAACTCTATTTTTGAAATCAACATGTTAAAAATGGTTAGGTTGAATTTTAGGGTGTTTTTTTGTAATAGTTGATTATTTGGTAAATAGTTATATACTGAAATTTATAGTATTTAACTTTTTAAGATAAATAAATTAATTTTTCAGTAATGGATGATTTAAGAAACCATTATTTCAAACTCACATGTACTATTTAGTACACATAGTCACATTAATCAACATTATGGATAATATTGAGTCAAAATTATAAAATAAATGAACAACATAATCAAAAAACAACCCCTCCTCCAACTATAAATACCACCCCTCAACGCCCTTCTCCTCACACCCTATAGGCCTTGAATATTGTCTAAATTATACCAAAATCCCTCCCAATCCACTACCCAACTTCCATGACCTGTTGGTCTTACTAAAATACCAAATTAAGGTGTCTTAAAGAGTATCCCAAGGATATGATATCTGATAGGTAAAATCCTCCTTATTTCTCTTTCAATTTATTTATCTTTTTATATCCTATTCTTATATCAACTATCTAAATTGGAATGATAACTCCCTTGTGATTTATATATATAATGGAATTTAATTGCTTTAATTTAATATTCATCATCAAATATCTACTCCTCTGATTTTAATTATAAAAATGAAAACATCGTTTGTGAGGTGTCGATTTTCTGCCTTCATGGATGATGAGTTTTAGTTTTTCATTACCAAATTCAAGGATGGAAATAAATCCATTTTATTGTTAAATTTTTTTATAATATGAGTATTGAAACTTATTTAATGTTATGGAATCAATATATAAACATATAATATAATAAAAAACACTAGTTTGTGATGGTCATAAAAACCGCCAAAATAAACAAATAATTTTTCATTAACAATTTATATGATGAATAATCCCCATACCATATATGTAAATGATATATTAGGAAAATTTAGAATAATTAACTTATATTAATATCATTTTATTCCACTTATTATTTTCTTCATTAATTTTCCACGGACTCATATAATTATACACAAAGGAACCAACCATTAAACACAGAAATAAATGCTCCCAAAACAACAAAATTAAGAATTATAATTAATTAGAATGTACCTAAAAGAATTTAATAAAATTATAATAAATAAAATATATATTCAATATTTTCTTTGTTAATTAATTATTTAATTTTATTTTATTATCGAGGACATTAGGCACAAGTTCCATATGCATTCAGATATAAGGTAAGGGGTTTCTCATATCAATATTATTTTCTGAGATATACCTTATTCACCACTTATTTGTTGAGTGTTGTGTATGTATAGAACCGCTTTTATTTGAGGTCATAATTAATTGAATATTTAGTTAAATATATATATTTAATGTATCATGTATATGACTATTTTCATACCTGTATACCATTTTTATAAATGTTTTTTATGTTGAATGTTGTTTTAACTGGGGAAATATTGATAAATCCATATAATATACAAAATATTGATATTTTGATAAGTCATATTTTCCTTGATTTATATCTATGTATGAATAATTATTTGGAATTTTTGTGATGGGTGGGACCGGACATTATATAGCCCCTCGATGCATCGATTAGTCTAAGGAGACAAAATAGTTGGTGAAAAAACCATCAAATTTGTTTCTATTTGTAATCTGTTGAGTTTCTTACCATATAATTAAATCATATTGTGAATGGTCTTGATGTTAGTGTTTAATGTTTTAGATACATAAAATCTTATAAATAAACAATTTTTTATTAATATTTCATTCATTATTGTCCATATGATTTTTACAATGAAAAAAATCTATGGATTCATTTTCATTAAAATTTTATTGATTAAATGGAATGTTTTTTTTAGTCATTTATCTTGAAATATAGATTATTCCCTATTGAATATACTCAATTTTTATTGATTCATATTTTTCTATTTGTAACCCTTACTGTGAATTTGATCTCAACATTTTATTTATTATACTTCCCTTGGTTATGAAGTTGAAATCATTGAATAAGTGTCAAGGAAGTTTTTTATTTTCCTTGGTTTTGTTCTATGTTTAATTACCAATGTTATAAGGGATCCTTGAATAAGTCTAGTTCTTCAAGACTACTAAGCTGATTGATCCTTGGTGATGTAATCTCTTATATATATTCCATTGTAAAAAATTAACCACTAACTCTGGGATAATGGGGTCGGGTTTGTAACAATCAATATCATATTAGGTTTAAAACAAACATAGGGAACTAGATGTTTAATAAAAATGAGAAATATAGTAATTAATTATGTAGTTTTTTAATCAAAACTCACGATGATTGTTATCTTAATTTGTGTGTTTCATTATTTAGTGATGATTCCTAATATAAGAATATGAACCAATATTTGCAGAAAATGTAGAAATTTCCTTAATGATAAAGTCATCATAGTTGGTTTCAGAGTTGTGTGTATCATGAAAATATTAGGAAAAATGGTCATGTTATGGACAATAACTATACTAAACCTCTGTTGGATTATTTTTTATGGAATAAGCCCCCATATTATAGTGGGAATACTAATCTAGTGGTATCTGAAAAATAGATCAAGTCTCTTGAAAGAATATTTACGTCATTGGGATGTGATTATAGAGAAATAGTAGTGATAGTAGTATATTCCCTCAAGTGAGATGATGATCAAATATGGGCATTGATCCAAAATACAAAAAAGGAAGATGAAATAGAATTCATGGAAAGTATAATTTTAAAGAAACATTCTTTAAAATATATTTCCCTTGCGAGCAAAGAAAAAAAATGAAGAGAAATTTTATCATTATAAAGAAAAAGGAAGAAGATAGTGTAACAGAGTATGCGGCCACCTTCAAAATACTATCCAAGTATGCTACATACAAAATGAATTTCTTGGAAGACATTATTGATAATTTATTTGAAGGTATTAAAACATTTCATTGAGGGGAACTAGCTTCTAAAACATTTTCATTATATGATGAAATATTATTATGTTTCATCATAATGGGGAATGAATTTTCAAGTTCTTAGATGTTCATGGTAAATCTAGAGAATAATAGGTATCCTGATGACCTTAAAAATGATAAAGCATTAAATAAGAATACGGTAACAAATAAATTCCTATTATGAGAATTTTTTTAATGAATCCTCATGGGAAATGATTGAGAGTATAATAACCCATACCATACATACATAGATGATACTAATTGAATAATATTAATAACAGAATATAATAAATATATTACAAGACTATATAGGTATATGTCTTTTGAAACTGGGAAATATAAACAATTGGTTCATAAAACATATACATTTCCTCCTGCTTATTTATTCCTAAAAAGAATCCTTTTTTACATATCATACATAATAACCTTCCTCATGACTTGTGGAAAAGAATCATATGAAAGGGTGAGATTAAATTCTCAGTAAGGGTAAAAATGAGAGATATCAACCATACCATAATCATAGGACATAAAAACATAGGATAATCATATCATGCATATAAAAGATTGTGATATCTTGTCAAGGTATAAATAAAAAATTTCAATGTAATCCAAAAATTTATAATATAAAACATGAAATTATGTGTAATAAACATAATCATTGAAAATTAATTTATATTTTTCAAGGCTCAATTCCAAGACCATCATGGTGGACAATTTCCATTACTGAACCGAGTTCACTCTTTATTCTAGCCATGTATTACGAATCCATGACAATTTACCATTCCATTCATGTCAATCTCATGGGATATAAATATTTGAAAAATGTATTGGAGGGAGATATAGGTACCAACAATCACTTAATTGAAACATTATTACATGTGCCAAAAAACAAAAATCGTTCATCATAGCATAACCTAAAGAACAAAAACGGGTTTCTTAAACATCATTCCATAACAATTCATATAAAATAAATAGATTTAATAAAACTAATTCCATTATATTAAAAATAAATATTATTAATAATAGTGAAATAAATGTAACCCTATTATGGAATGTCATTCTAGATGGAAAATAATTTTGATAAAACACTTGAAATTAATTCTTGAGAAAAATATCCTTTCATCTTCAAAAAAGTTTTCTTTTCTTAAAATTCCATGAATTTTTAATTGAAAATAATTTAATTTAAATAAACATAAAATGTTTTAATGTAATATTCATGGAAATAAGGCATTTAAATAATCTTTTCAGGATGTATAAGTTAAAAAAACATTCCCCTCGTACTTTTTCTGAAAAATTCAAAAAGTACCTCATATAGAATAACGAAAAAAGATTCATTTCATAAAATTTAAAAAATCACTAAGGTGTAAATTTAAGATTAAAAATGTTATAATAATATAAATAGTATTACATATTTATGAATCAAGGATGTGAATGACAAATATACCCCAGTAAATACAAACATGTAAACAATCTCAGATAATAACAAGATTGAGAAATTATCCCTTACCTTAGTTTTGATTTTCTTTATATGCATTTGAAACAACAATATAATTATTTAAATAAGTTCATTGTATTATTTCATAATAATATTAATTTATTTGTCATCTTGTATGACCAAATAATAATTTTTTTGTTAATAAAATTTCATTGTAACTTTTTATTTGAATATTAACAGCTTTATGTTCTAGTTCGTGTTCTGTCAAATAAATTATGGCTCTCGTTATTAGTTCACAATTATATCATTAAAAAATGATATTAATATAACATAAACAATATTTATTTATTATTTAAATTTATATAATCATCCTTTAATAAAGACCATGTAGAATGAATCACATCACATTGTGGAGAGGGTAAGTCGTACGCATGCACTAGCGACAATATCATTCACATAACTGTTGAATGGTATTGATGTGGATGGTATATAATATTTCATAATCAGTATAATTTTATAATAATAACATATATATCTTAATTATATCATTATAACTATCCATGTAAGGTAGTGGTAGACAAACAGATTACACCATGACGTTGAGACGATAAGCCGTACACACACACACGTGATGAATACATTTTTTGTAGGATGGATAGAAGATAGAACACAGTTTTTTAATAATAATAATAATAATAATAATAATAGTTAAATATCAGTATATAAGTGATAATAGATTTATTACATTATAATGAAACAAATCATGAAGGGGAAGTATATGAAGAAATAATTTTAAAAGAATCGGTAGGGAAGATTACCCCTTCTTCGATATGCATCCTCAAAATTTCCTCCTAGATCACTAGAGATGGTCTTAGAAAAAGAATAGAACCTCTAGAATGTTACTAGAGAATTTTATAAGGAAACTATATAGGAAAAGGCCAAGCTTGAAGGCTTAAAGTGAAATTAATAGGTGAGGGAGGATTCATCCTTTTATAATTGAGGTGAGAGAACTTTTTGAAACCTCCAAAATATTATTTTATAACTATATAAAACATAAAAGAACCTCCAAAATGACCAAAATTAGTATATGAGATTTTATAAGGTTAAAATATCATCAAAAAATAAATTTCTGATATGTTTTACTATCAATTTAAACCTTATCTTTTAAATTAAAACTTTCTTATTCTATTTAATTTTTAACTAGGGTAACAAACAACTAATTATTAAAATGGTGAAATATTTTCTTATTTGAATTAAAATAGACCCTAAATAAATAAATAATAAAATTTTATACCAGTTCATAATTATTATATATTTTTAAAAAAGCTTTGATTATTTTTAATTAATTTAATAACAAATTTATTTTGATATATAATCAATTATGAAAGTTTTGACACTATTTAATTCATTTATTTTTAATAATATTATGGTAACAATTTTACTTCTATAAAACCATTTTATTATATTCTTATGTGGTAAAATTAATCTATAAAATTAATTAGAAATATTAATTATCCCAAATTATATTTACATTAATATTTTTTATAACATTTTTTTTGTAATATCTATTAATAGAATAATCCCTATATCAATATTGTGTAATGATTTAAAATACTTATTTGTTGAATAAAATTTAAAAAATAATATGATAAAGGTAAATATGTTAGATTTTATAAAAATATTTTTACTCAAATTTATCTTCTTGAAAATCTAATATTTAAAATTTTATACTTATTAAATTAAGAAGGTGACAGTTGTAACATCACATTAAATAAAATAATATAAGTGTCACAATCCATTTTATAAGGGTCCAAATGATCAATAACTTGACCCTTGAATGATTATGGTCGATATATAATCAACCAGAATGATTTGGTCAAGTGTTTGGGTTTTTAATGCGTATTAGTATTTCAATAAAAACTATATTATTGATTTTTCATCAAATAAATAATTTCTGCATCATTACTGTATAATATATTATAGTAATTATTTATTTCATAAAAATTAAAAATAAATTACCATGATAAATAAAAAAATTATATTTCAAATGAGTATATATAACTTAATTTAGATTTGACATAACATTATATGAAAAATTATTTATTTATTAAAATTTTAGTGAGACATATTTAACAATTCTATAAATAAAATAAATCAATTGTCTTAATCTAATCCTAGTGGATTCAATTGGATACCATTTCAATGCAAGGATGATATATCTTAAAAAACACTTATCAAATGATATTAAGAATGATGTTAGATTATTTTTATAATATTATTCTTACCCTTAATTACCTGATCTACAATTTTACCGTACTAATAAAAATTTCCAAAGATACTATTTATAATGAAAAAAAATATAATAAATTTATTTACATAATTTTTACCTAATTATTAAAATTACGAAATAAATTTTTTAAAATAAAAAACACAGAATTTGTAGTAATTAATTTAAAATCAATCCCATTTTCAGAATAAGATAAAATTTTTTCTAAGGAAAAAACATTGCAAAAGATTGACATGTTTTTATATATAAATTCAATGTAAAATTAATGCTAAGGACATAAATTATATTTACTGATAAAAATATATTATATTTATACTTTAAATCCGTAAAATATTATAATTTAACCATATTAAGTATTTTGATTAAAAAAATTGTTTTCACTTAAAATTTCATGTATTTCTCCCATTCATCAAATTAGGAAAGACATCATAGAAATATCTGAAATTCATCCAATGTTATTTTTTATATCATAACTAAGTATAACATGTATATGTTTTCATATAAAAATTATTAATGTGTTAAAATCTTTATTCAAAAGGGGTTCTCTTTAAAAGGAAAAAAATTAACCTTTTAAAAAATATGGATTTTAATACATAAAATTGGGTTTATTCATACCCTATGACATATTTATCCATTGGATGAATATAAAAAATATTTTATAAATTTTATAAAATATATAATTCATTAATATCATTTACTTATTGTAATTTATATATACATATATATAATTGATTTATATAAATAATTTGAAGAGAAATACTTCACCATACATTTTCATAATTTAGTTATATTTATTCCAACTAACCTAACGGCTAGATAAAATGATCATTTAATAATAAGGGAATCTCGTGGTTCATTTAAAATCATGATTTCATGCAATGATAGCTATTGAATAAAAATTAATTAGGTAAAATATTTCATTAAAACATCTGGGTGTTACATTCTACCCCCATTAAACTGAATTTGGTCATGTAAATTTGTCACATGGATACAAAATGATTAGAATATATCTTCCTCATGATATCATCATGTTCTCATGTAGCTTCATAAAATTGATGGTTCCATTATAAAACTTCAACCACACAAGGGGTCTTGTTTTGTTGATCTTTCTCACTATGATCCAAAATCTCTATCTTTTGTTCTTCATAAGAGAGATCATTCTCTAGCGGTATGACTTCTAATTTTCACACACGTGAAGGATCAGGTATGTAATATTTTAGGAGAGATACATGGAAGACATCAAGAACATGAGAGAGTTTCTGTGGAAGCACCAATTGGTCAGTTACCTTTCTAACACGATACATAATTTCAAAATGAGCGATATACATAGGGCTCAACATTCCCTTTTTCCAATTATAATTAAACTCTTACAGGGAGATATTCATAGAAACACATTTTCAACTACTTTAAATTGTAGGTCTTTTTTTGGTTGTCAGCATAATGTTTATACAAATATGAGATTCTCTTATGTTTTGTTTAATATATCTAACATTTTCTTCCATTTCATCAATAGGATCAGGTCTTAATTGGTTTCTTTCCCAAACCTCATCCAAGTAAGTTGGAGTTATACACTTAATTCCATATAGGGAATCATAATAAGACATATAAATTATAGAGTGAAATCTATTATTGTATGAAAATTCCACCAAAGATAGGTGTTGATCCTAACTAGCATTCAAATACTTAGAGAGATCTCTCAATATGTCTTCTAGAGTTATAATTGTTCTCTCAGACTGACCATCCATATGAGGATGATAAGTAGTATTGAAACATAACTCTGTATCCAAATAATTCTGAGGGATTTTCTATAAATTCGAGGTAAACATCATATCTCAATAATATATAATGAAAACTTGTACTCCATGAAATATTAACACATAATTTACATTATCATGGAAAGTTGATCAAGATGGAAATCATATCTAATAGAAATGAAGTTTGTTGAATTTGTATGGATAACAACTATAACCCATATAGAATTACATCCTTTAGATATTTTGGGTAGTCCGACAACAATGTCTATAGTGATGTTTTCCCATTTCTATTCTTCTATGTGTAATTATTATAACATCCCCTTAGACTTCAGTCTATCATCCTTAAATTGTTGAAAAACCAAGAACTGAGAGACATATTCAGAAATTTATATTTTCATTCCATCCCACCATAAATACTCTTATTGGTACCTATACATCTTTTTGCTTCTTAGGGGGGTAAAGAATGAATAACTATGTGTCTCATCCAATATATCCTTCTTTAATTATAGTATGGGTGGAATAAAAACACAATTCCTAAACCTTATTATTCAATCATAATAAAGGTTGAATTCATCAACATTTATCACCATATTTTGTAGTTTTATATATTACTTTTATACCTCTTTAATCTTCATTTGTATAACTATTGAACAATCATTTTATAAAGAAATGATTTCTCCCCTTCAATTAAAATTTTTTCATGCATCCTCTTTATGTCCATAAATATTGGGTCTTTTGAGATCCCTATTGTGGATAGGTTAGCATGCTCCTTTCAACTCAAAGCATCTCCTACATTGTTCACATTACTAGGGTGGTAATGTATGGTGAATTTGATATGTTTAATCAACTACAACCATATTCTTTGATGCATAATAATCCGATTTTGTTTGAAAAAAAATTAAACTCTTATGATTAGTAAAAATATCACATATTTTACCATAAAATTAATTCCTCTATATCTTTAATGCAAAGGTTACTATAGCTAAATCCAAATCCTGATTTGGGTAATTTTTCTCGTTGATTTTTTATTGTTGTGAGGCATTATCTATCACCACATCATTTTTCATGATAACACATCCCAACCCCTTCTAGGACGCATCACTATAGATCAAAAACCTTTCTCCACTACAAGGTAGTGTGAGAAAAGGTGCACTCTATAATTCTTTTCACAATCCTCCATCCACATGAACTTAAAACCTATCCGAGTTATCAGGGTGAGTGAATTATATAATCTTGAAAAATATTTCACAAATAATTTATAATATCTAGCCAATACATGGAATCCTTGGATCTCAATTACCATTTCTGGTCTTGGGAAACATTTAATGACATCTATTTTTGCGAGATCCACATATATCTCCTCTCTTTAGAATATGTCACCCATAAATGAATCTTTCTGAAACCAAAATTTACACATGGTAAATTATTCATAAATACTATCCTTTCTCAGGGTCATTAGTACAATGCTCAAGTGATCTTAATGTTCTTATTTTTTTTAATATACAGGATTATTATCTATAAATACTTCAAAAAAATGATCAAGATAATCTCAAAAGTCTCTATTCATTATATCCATGAAGATATCATGGGAATTAGTATGTCCAGAAGGCATCACTAAAAGTTCAGTGTCCATACCATGTATAGAAATACATCTTTGGTATATCCTCTTTCTTGACCCTTAATTCATGATATCCTGAATGAAGATCAATCTTGGAAATGTATTGAGCTCTGCGTAGTTGGTCTATTAGGTCATCAATGTGGGTAAGTAGATATTTTTTCTTGATAGTGATCTTATTATGTTTCTGGTAATCAATGAAGGGTCTCATTGATCCATCTTTCTTCTTAACATACAAAATAGGTGCTACCTAAAGCAACACACTACTGAATATAAATCCTTTGTCAGTATTCTCTTATATTTTATTCTTTAATTCCTGCAACTCAAATGGGGAAATTCTATAAGGTGTATTTAATATAGGAAAAGAATTTGATATGCATTCTATTGAAAACTCAACATCATGATTTCGTGGATGACCTTGTAATTATTCTATAAATACATCATCAAACTCACATAAAATGGTTGTATTATTAATTGTGATCTTCTTCCAAACAATTTGAGATATTTAACCTTAATTTATAAGGATCAAGACCAATAATATGGATGGAATTTTCACTGGAAGGTCATACACATCCTTTCATCAATGTATGGTCATAGATTGATATGTAATTTGAAATGTGACTTCCCTTACATGGAAATTGATATTAGATCTATGTAGATAATTCCAATCCATGCCATGAATCACATATAATTACACTTTAGGAAGGAATTTCCCACAAACTCTAAAAGTAGAATATTTATAAACTTATGATGCGACTGTTGTACCATTAAGAGTTGTTATAGATAACTCTACATATAATTATTGGTATAATATGGTGATACCCTTAGAAGATTATTTAGAAATATAATAATGTGTAGATCTATAATTAAATAAAAAATATTCTACTTAAGTGTTGGTGGTTAGTGTACCTTTCACCACTTTGTTATAATACACCACATCATCGATAGAGATCACATGTGACCTACCTTTTTATTTGACCTTAAGTGTTTTTTTGACATCAATCATCATCTATAATCCTTTGATTAGGGCATTGATTGTCTTAATGTCCCATTAAATTGAACTTGTATCATTGGATTGTAAGTGGTGCATTTTATGTAGCCTTTTATCTATTTGTATCATTAGACGTCTTTTTCTCATCACATTTGCATTCAACTACCCGATGACCTTATTATCCACACTTAAAACAATTTTGAGTTCCATTAAGAGAATTTCATCCATGTGTATTTCCATAGTTTGAGAATAAGGAAAAAAAATTCTTCTTTTCAATGTGATCATTTTATTTTCCCTCAAAATCAATTTTTATCTTCTTATCAAACCCATGAGACTAATGTGTCACACCAATATCTATCTCAACCTTGAGATCACATAGAATAATTTCTTCAAAGATATTGAAGTCCATTATAGATAATTCTATTTAGAGACATGGTTTTAATCCACTAAAGAATTTATCAATTTAACTCTCAGGATGGATAATAATTCCATAATCATACCTTGCATCTCTGGTAAAATTATCTTCATAGGTACCAACACATTCATCATCCTTTTGTTTAATTTCAAGGAAGTTATTCTCAATATCAATTTTAAGAATACAAGGCATTTAATTATTGAAAAAGTTCTTGAATTTATCCCATTCCATGGACTCAATATCCTCTCCTTGCATCGTATTCTTGAAACTATTCCACCATTGATCAGATTCACCTTCTAAAAGATAGATTTCTATGATGTTTTTATCATGTTATAATAATTGTAGAGCTGAATTTTTTCTTCAATTGTAAGGATGTATTTTTCAGCTACTAATGGATTAGAAGACCTGTTGAAAGAAGGGGGATTCTACCTCATGAAAGACTCAACAAAATTATATTCCCTCCTTTTCTTTTTTGAAATTATTGCATGAGTCATAGCTTGATAATTTTGTGTGAGCATTGCTATATGATTTTTAATTCTGGATCCCATAACATTTGGTTGATCATGAGGTCAATCATTTCATTGCTCATCGCATTCAGCATTAATGTGGTTCCTTCGGGTTCTAGCCATTGACTAAAACCAAGAAGCATAGTGTGAGAAACATTAATCATAATGGAAAAAACACATAATCAAGAATAAAATTTCATTTTAGGACACTTTAGGTTTTATACTAGGCTATTCAATATCATTTCTAAAACACTAAGATTGTAACCTATACTTCAATGTATCCTTTGGCTTCTTACTATGGTTTTCTCATCCTATTTCAATAAGTTTAACTATTCCATTCCAATGATACTGAATATAATGACCCATACCATACATACATTTATATTACTTCAAAATTGAATACAATTAATTAAAAAATATATTAAATCATTGGCATGACCGAATAGGTATAGTGTATTTAGAAATTAGGATACATAAACAACCGGTTCAGAAAACAACTATATTGTCTCCCGCTTATTTCTTCATAACTATAATCATTTTTGAAATATTTTACTTAATACAATTATTCATGACCTGGGGAAAAGAAACATAAGAATGGGTGGGATCAAATTCTTAGTAAGGGTAGAAAGGGGAGATATAAACCATATTATAATCATTGTATATGAAAACATAACATTTGAAAATATTATCAAGCATATAAAAGATAGTGATGTCATGTCATGGGATAAATAATAAAAGATTAACGTAATCCAAAAATTTATAATATAAGACATGACTTTTTTTTGTAATACACATGATAATAGAAAATAATTTCATATTAGTCAAGGTTAATTGCCAAGACCATCATAGTGGACAATGTCCCTTACTAAACCAAGTTCACTCCTTGTTTCATCCCTATATTACTCAACTGACATAATTTCCCATTACATTCAAGTTTATATCATGATATATAAATATTTAACAATTTAATTTAAGGGAGATATAGGTCCCATACATATCATAATTAAACCATTCTTCAATGTCCTTTAAAAATATAAATCATTCATTATAGCATAACACAAGGAACTAAAATTGGTTTCTTAAACAACATTTGATCATAATTCATATAAAATAAATTGATTTAATAGAAATTGTTCCATAATAAACACAAATAAATCATAGTAATAATATGGATAGAAACATAACCTTATTAAATAATGACATTTTAGATGAATAATAATCTTGATAAAACCCATGAAATTAATTATTGAGGAAAATATCCTTTCTTTTTCAAAAAAGTTTTATTTTCTGAAAACACTACGAATTTAAAAAATAATATTTTAATTGGAATACAATTGTAATATTGTGAAGGAATATTAATGGAAATAAGGAATTGTAATAATCTATTCATGCTATATGATATAAAAACATTCTCCTTGTACTTTTTCCAAAAAAAGTCAAAAAGTACATCATATCAAATAACATTAAAGGATTCATTTCAGACCATTAAAAAAATTCACATAGGGGAAAAATTGGATTCAAAAAATTATATAATAATAGAAATAGTATGAAATATTTAGAAATCTTAGAAGTGTATGATAAATATACCCAATTGAATACTAATATATAAACAATCTCAGATAATAATGATATTGCCAAATTATACCATACATTAGGTCCGATTTCATTTGTATGTTTCTAAAGATACTATATAAGGATTTAAATAATTTCATTCACTTATTTTAGAATCATAGTCATTTATGGTATTTTTATGATCATATTGTCATTAGTTTGTCAATAACATTTGATTGTTACTCGGTATTCGAATATTAACTACACTATGTTCATATACATGTTCTATCAAATAAATTCTGGTTCTCCTTATTAGGTCATAATTATATCTTAAAAAATGATATTAATATAATATATACCATATTTATTAATTATTAACATTTATATAATCATGATTTAATGAAGATCTTGTAGAATGAATTGCATCACATTGTGGAGACGATAAGCCATACGTACGCATGAGCGATGATATCATTCCCATAATTGTTGAATGGTATTGAATTGGATGATGTATAATATTTAATAATAAATATAATTTTACAATAATCATATATTGATATTACTTCCATCATTATACACATCCATGTAATGTTTTGGTGAAAATACAGATTACACCACAGCGTGGAGACGGTAAGTCATACCTACGCAAATGTGGTGATTTCATTTTTAATAAGATAGATAGAATATGGAATATGGTTGTTTCATAATAATAATAAAAAATTAGTATACAGGTGATAGTGGAGTAATTATATTACAATTAAACAACTCATGAAGAGTAAGTATAATAAGAAATAAGTTTGAAAGAATCAATAGAGGAGATTATCTTTTTTTCGACGTACTTCATCTAAATCTATTCTTAGTGAACTTTGAGTTAGTCTTTGAAGAATACCAAAACATTTAGAATGTTCATAGGGTTGTTTTTAAGTTAAAAGGGTAGGGTATGGATAACGTTGAATGCACAAAGTGAAGTGAATAGGAAAGAGAGGATGTGCCCTTTTATAATTGAGGTAAGGGACACTTTTGGAAACCTCATAAATATTAATTTATAATAAAATCAAATCCATCAAGAAAATAAAAAATGGTCCAAATTAAAAATGAGATTAGAAAATATTTTTATCTCAAAAAACAAAAAAGTTTGGTAAGTATTTCAATCAATTAAAACATTATCTTTTAAATTAACAGTTAGTTATTATATTTAATTTTTAACTAGTGTAACAAATTACTAAATATAAGAAGGGTGAAATATTTAATTATGCGACTTAAATAAGACCATAAATAAATAAATTAGAACATTTTATACCATTTCATAATTATTATATATTATTAAATACTTTAATAACACATTATTTTGATAAATAATCAATAGTGTCAATTTTGATACTATTAAATTCATTGATTTTTAAAAATATTAATATTACAAGTTAACATCCAAAAAACTATTTTAATATTTTCCTAATAGTTAAAAGTCATCTATAAAATAAATTATAAATATTAATTATTCCAAATCAAATTTACTTTAATATTTTTTATAATATTTATTTGTTATCTCTATTAATAAAATAATCACAACATCAATTTGGTGTAATTAAATAATATACTTATTTATTGACTAAAACAAGAAAATAAAATACTATGATGATGATAAATCTATTATATTTCATAAGAATATTTGTAGTCAAATTTATCTTCTAAAAAATCTGATATTTATTATGTTATACTTATTAAATTAAGAAGGTGAAACCTTTAACATCACATTAAATAAAATAATATAAGTGTCATAATCACATCTATAAGGCTCCAAATGATAGATATATAATTGAACAATAATATTTGTTCACATTTTTGGGTCATTTATTGGGTACTAATATCTTTAATAAAAACGATATTATTGAAATTTCTTCAATGAAATAATTTCTGCATCATTAATTTATAATCTATTAATGTAGTAATAAGTTCCTAAAAATTAAAAATAAATTATTGTGATAAAAAATTTAATATTTAAAATCCCTATTTTTAATATAAATTATCTTTTGTATATCCTTATATAAAAATGATTTATTTATTAAAATTTAAGTATGACGTATTTAACTTTTCTTTAAATAAAATAAATTAAATGTCCTAATCTCATTCAGTGGATTCAAATGGATACTATTTCGACCCAAGGATTATTATGGTCGAAAAATACTCATATAATGATGTTAATTTAAGTGTTAGGGTAATTTTATAAAGGTATTTTTACCCTTAATTACCCCATTAACCCTTTTACCATATTAAAAAAATTACCAAAGATAATATTCATAATGATAAAAATAAAATAAAGTTATTTATGTAATTGGAACCTACTTATTAAAATTACAAAATCCATTTTTCCAAAATGAAAACATAGAAGTTGTAGTAATTAATTTAAATTAATTCTTGATGTCGGAATGAGAGAACATGTTTTTAAAAGTTAAAACATTGCAAAAGAGTCAAAAAAAATTTCATAAGAATTCAATGAAAAATTATTGCTAAATAAATTCATTATATTGAATGATAAAATATATATCATATTTATAACTTAAAACCATTAAATTTTATAATTTAATAGTATAAATTATTTTTATGAAAAAATATTCTTTCACTTAGAATTCAGTGCATTTTTATTATTCATCAAAACATGAATGTTATGAGAAAAATATCATAAATTCATTAAAGTAAATTTTTATATCCAGCTTCTAAATAACATGTTTTTGTTGTAATATAATTTTTTTAATGGGTCAAAATCCTAATTAAAAAGTGTTTATCCATTAAAAGAGAGAAAATTACCCTTTTGAAAAATATTGCTTTTTATACGTCAAATAAGGTTTATTCATAACCTATAAAAAAATATTTATTGGATGATTGTAAAAAATATTTTATTAAGTATATAAAATACATATTTCATTAATATCATTTACTAATAGTAATTCACATATATTAATATATAATTTATATATATAAATAATTTTTAGCGAAAGACTTCAGCATGAATTTTCATTAGTTAGTTATATTTATTCCTGATAACCTGACAAATAAGTTAAAATGGACAATTTATACTAAAGGAGTATCACGATTTGTTTAAACTCATGATTTCATGCAATGAAATATATTGAATAATAATTATTTAGAGTAATATTTCATTAAAACATTTGTCTGTTATAGAAAGGATTGATAGTTTATTTTATATGAGGATAAAAGGGTAATTTAACTAATTAATGAAAGGGGAAGAACAAAATCAATGAAGTTCAATTATAAAAATGTAAATAAATTCGGAATTATTCACATAAATGTCATAAGAATCATGATAATATAATATGAAAGAGACCAATTGGAGATAGATAAGATGATGTGATCACTAAAACTGTGGTAAAAGTACCAAATGATCTGGTATCAGGTACATTAATCACATCTTCAAATTTATCCAATGATTTATTTAATTCGGTATCATCGTACGCTTTTACATCTACCAAGTTTTCCCCAAAAATTAGATATTTACCTTCTATTTTAATAAGGTAGTTTTTAATCAAGACTCCTAGGGAAAGTCTCATTACAATAAATATGTTTTGAGATGTCCCCATTATGAAATCTAAACATGATTTATTTTATAAAATAATCATTGTACATATAGTTTAATTTGATATAATCCTCATACTAGATTGTATTTAAAAATATATTGTGAAAATTTATTACAGGAAGACATAAATTAAAATTTTTGAGGTAGATGTATAATTAATTATCTTTGGAGAAGAATCATCATCATTTGACTCTCATCTACATCCACCTTAATAGATCTTATAATTTAAATTATTATGGAGGAAGAGAAAACAAAATATAGGGATAAATAAGGTAATATTAAACTTTAATATGTAATTATTGTACAAGAATATTAATTTATTTCCCAAGGAATTACCTAGGAACCCCCTAGAGCATGAGGTTGAGTTTACCATCGAAATAATCCCTGATGAAAAACCAATATCAATGAATCCTATTAGAATTTACTTTTTGAAATTAGTGGATGTGAATATACAAATAGAGGATTTGATTAAGAAGATATTTATACACCCTAGTATTTCTCAATGGGGAACCCTTGTTCTCTTTGTTAAGAAGAAATATAGATCCATGCTGTTGTTTATTGATTATATAAAAATATATGAAATCATGATAAATAAAAATTATCCTCTTCCTCACATTGAAAATTTATTTTACCCACTTCATGGATCTAAATATTTTTCAAAGATTGGACTTCATTCTAGATATCATAATTTTCTAGTAAATAAGGAAGAAAATCAAAAGACAACATTCCAGATGAGGTATGTACATTACGATTTTACAATAATTACATTCTGATTGACTAATGCAACAGTTTTTAGCGATATGATGATACAAAAATATTCAAGGGACATATAGATGATTTTTTGTGGTATTCATTGATTATATTATGGTATATTCTAAAACCAATGTGGACCTTGAGACTCAATTGTGGATTAATCTTGAGATTATCATAATTAAATAGTTATATGATAAATTTATAAATTGTGAATTCTGGCTTCCAGAATTTTCTCAATGTGGCCATATTTTCTACAAGGAAGGAATATCAGTTCTTACTGAGATGATAATGGTAGTCCGAGAATGGCATACACCAATAAACATAACTATGGTAATTTATTTTCTTAAAATGTAACTATTAGTGTTTTATGGATAATTTTTTGTAATTGGATAACATGTATCCAAAATGAGATGTAAAGGGATTATGTTCTTATGGAAAAGTAATGTATAATATGTCTTAAAAAATTATAGAGAAGATTAGTCAATGGCATAATTTTTGCTCTACCATAAAAAAAGGATTGGTTTGTGATATATAGTGATGCATCGAAGAAATTATTCGGTTCTACCCTCATGAAAAATGATAAAGTTATTACATATTAATCAAGGTAGTTGAACATTCTTGAACAAAATTATCCAAATCACAATCCTGATTCAGTAGCCATAATCTTTTCTATGGAAATATGGAGCTACTGTATATATGGTGAAATATTTGAGATATATAATAATCAAAGGAGTTTAAAATACATCTTTACGATGAAATAACACAAGATGAGGAAACCATGATTTCTCTAGTTACTCAATTATTATTCTTCCTCAATAAAATACCACCCAAGAAATGAAAGATGGTAGGAAATGAATTTAGTAAAAAATATCATTGTTTTTTACCATGATTACAATTGATATAGAACTAATGTTCATTAATTTAATAAATATGGATACAGGAATTGTTAATGTAGGGAAAACATCACTATTTTTTGAAATTATAGCTCAACCTTATTTTATAGAGATGATAAAAATTTATCAATCTAATAATGAAAAACCTTAAAATAAAATTAAATCTATTTGGGATAGAAAAGTGGTAGAATTTTTTGTATGGGGATGGAATTATGAAATTTGGAAAAAGGCTATATGTTCCATAAATACATATACTAAAAAGGGAATAATAAGATGATTCTTATCGATCAAATTTATGTATACACCATGGTACTTTTGAGGTGCATATATATCTAAAAGAATATTTTTGGTTGGATAATATAAAGTGTGAAATTTCCTACTATGTGTCGAGATGACTAGTTTTTTAACAAGTGAAGGCTAAGAAACATCCTCCTACGGGATCCATGGAACATCGATGTATTCCTATTTAGATGTGGGATTACATTAAAATGGACAAATTCATAGGACTACCAAGGAAGCCTGTAAGGAATGTTATGATATGGTTTATTGTTAATCATTTTACCGAAATGAACACATTTTATTACAATAAGATATGATTTACCTCTTGATATCCTAGATGGACTATATATTAATCGAGTAGTAGTATTTCATGGTGAACCTCTATCGACTATTCCGGATCAAGATCCTCTTTTTTCATAAAGAAATTAGAAGAGACATTTGAAGGCTCTAGATATTCAAATTCATTTGGGAACTAATAACTATCCTCAAACTGACTGACAGTTTTAAAAGACCATTCAAACATTGGAAGACATGTTGAGATAGTGATCACTTAAAATTCAAGGTATGTTGGATAATTATTGATCTTTTTTATAGCTTTATTACAATAATCGTTTCTATTAAATTATTGAAATGGTTCCATACAAAGCATTATATGGAATGATATTTTGTACTCCAGCTTGTTTGAAAGAAGTTGGTGGTAGGAAACATATATTACCAAAAAATATTAAATAAATAATGACATAGTTAAATACTATTCAAGATCATATTATGGTATCTCAATGTTGGAAAAATAGTTTTACTAACAACCAGAGAAGGGATTTATAATTTCATGTGGTAGATCATGTATTTTGGAAAGTATCTCTATGGAAGGGTGTAAAAAAATCTATAAGAAAAGAAAACTGAGCCCTAAGTACATCAAAAAATGTGATATTTTAGAAATAATTATAGTTTTAGCTTAATGATTATCAACACCACCAAGTCTCTCAAAAGTTCACAATGTGTTCCACAAAATGTTTTTTAGGAATTACATGCCAGACCCACCACATGTAGTCACCTATGAAGAAATATAATTAGAACCTGATTCGTCTTATAATGAAGAGCCTATAAAGATTCCGGAAACTAGGGAGGAAATTTTGAGAAATTCGATGGCTTATATGGTAGATGTTCTTTAGAGAAACCATAAAATGGATGAAATAACATTGGACCCTGAAGATGTTATGAAAAATAACCACCCATATATTTTTAGATGGTAATATTCGTGAAAAAATTTGAGGATGAAATTTTTAAAGGTGTGAAGAATATAACACCCCTAGAATTCATAATATGTATCTTATTAAACAAATTCAATTTATTCAATAGCTAACATTTCATGAAAAAATGATATTAAACAAACTATGATATACCATTAAATATTAACATGGTCATTGGAACAATAATGACAGTATTAGGAATATTAATTTGGAAATTAGAATAATAACCTCACATATTTATTATAAATAAAATTTTGGTATCTCATAAATGAAAACATGATATATTTATTTCATGTAGAAGTAAATAAATGTTTAAAAAATAAAAAACTATGTGATGGTATTTTATTGAAATGTAAATGTTTATATGCAATTTTATAATTAATATAATTATTTAAAATATAATTTAAATTATTTAAATATATATATATGTTAATATTATTCATTCCTATAATTTAAAAATATTATTATGGGACCTTAATTAAATTTACAAATTGTCATAAAATACGTTATAAATTTGAAATTGTTATTTTTCAAATAAATAATGATCTTAATTAGAAATTAAAATGTGCATATTTTGAAAATTATGTTCATAAAATGGAGTACAGTTCTGAAATATACATGTTAAAAAATTAGTAGGGTTAATTTTTCATATTTTTTTGAAATAAATGAATTTTTGGTGAATAGTGAAATACAAGAATTTACGCTATTTACCTATTATGCTGAAGACATTTATTTTTGAGTAATGGATGATTTAATAAATCATTATTTTATACTCAAATTTACTATTTACTATAATTTTTCACATTAATAAACAATATTTATACACTTGATCTAAATTAATTACGAAATGATTAAAATAATCAAAAACACCCCTTTCATCCCATTATTAGTACCACCTGTTACCATTGCTTCTCTTAACAACTAATAAGCATTAAATATTATCTAAATTCTTCCCAATTACCTTACTAAGACTCTTCACCATTTCTATGACCTATTTTTATTACCAAAATAACAAATTAAAGTATCTTATAAAGTTTCCCAAGGAGAGGACCGCTTAATAAGAGAATTTACGCTATTTACCTTGTGATGGCCATAAAGACCGCCTAAATAAACTAATCATTTTTCATTAACATTTTATTTATCAAATCATCCTCATACCATATAACAAAATGATATATGTGAACCATTTATAATAAAAAATTATATTAATATAATTCCATTCTACTTCTTGATGTTTAATTCCATTTTATTGGAACTCCCGTAATTGTATATAAAGTGTCGACCATAAAACCATGAAACGAATTATCTTGGAACAAAAAAATTTAACATTATAACTAATCAGACTGGTCATGAATGAACTTAATAAAATTATAATAAATAAAATATATGTTGATTAGGTTATTTTATACATAATTAATGAATCTAATTTTATTATCTATGACATTAAATTCATGTGAGGAATGATTTTAGAAATAAGGAAAGGGGTTTCTCATCACACAATTATTTCTATGAAATATGCCTTATTAACCACTTATTTATTGTGTGTGGTGTATGTATACTGACCCTTTTATTTATGATCATCATTCACTAAATATTTAATTAAATATGCATTTTTATTTTACCATGGATATGATTATTATCTATTACACATAACATTTTTACATACTAGGTTTATTTTGAATGTTGTTTTATATAAGAAAATAATTATAAATCTATATCTGATAATCAATACAGAAATTTAATAAGGAATATTTTTCTGAAATAAATATATGTAAGAATAATTCTTTGTGATTAGAGTGATAGGTGGGGGTGAGAATTATATATCCCCTCGTTATATCGACATTTCTCATAAGATAAAATAGTTGACGAGAAACACATCACATTTGTTTCCAAGAAGAATCAGACATGTTTCTACCCATACAATTAGATAATCATGTGAAAGGTTTTAATGGAAGTGGTTCATATTCTTTATACATTATTTACAATAATTGATCATTTTAATCCTTAAGAATTTAATCATTAATATCAATGAAATTTTTACTGTGAAAAAAGTCTACTAATGAATTTTTATTATCATTTTATTGATTAAAGGAATTTTTTAAGTTATTTACCCTTCTATATTGATTATTCCTTATTGATTGTGATTAACATATTATTTATTAATGTTTCTAATGTATGTAACTATTATTGATCATTTGAGATCACCCTTTTATTTTTTATCCTTTCTAGGTATTGAAGATAAAATCATTAAATAAGTTTTAGTGAAGTAATTTATATTCATTTATTATGTTCTATATTTAATTACCATGTAATAAGGGATCCATGTGTGTATAAAGTTCTTCAGGACTACTAAACATATTGATCATTGGTGATGTGATCTCTTATATCTATTCCATTGTAATAAAATAACCACCGACTCTAGGCTACTAGGGTCAGGGTTTCTACAATTATGATTGATTTAATGAGTGGATATATATATATATATATATATATATATGATATTACTGTCATATATAATTTTGGAAGAAGTAATATAACATATATTTTCTTATAATACCATTCAAATAAAAATGATAATAATGTTCATGTGGACATGTGGATTACCACTTCCATGAATTGATGTGATTCATTATTCATTTACACATCACATAGATACTATATATAAGTGTATTTAAATAAGGAATTTGGTATTTAAAATATAATTATCACTATAGAAATATAAAATAATACATACCCTATTTGCATAATTATCATTGAATAATGGAAACTTTACTCATGAATACATACAACCTATTGTCTCTCTAATTGTAACATAATTCCTTTTATATAACCATATTACATGGATTGACTTAAAATTATAATTTATGTATAAACTAATAATTCTAACATGATAATTAATCATTAAATGAGGAAATAATTACCCGTTTGACCATGTTCAACCTACCAAATTCATTTTGGAGATATAAGATGAATATTTTTAAAACATCTGATTTGAAGTTAATTTATTAAGTTATTGATAATAAAATGGAAATAAGAGGTATAAATAAACCTGATAATGGTTAATAAGATTGTAAATAATTAAATTTAGTTTATTATTTAGGGAGATAAATAACATACAAGATGATTAAGACACGAGGTATGTGGAACTTTACTTTTAAGAAATTTTTGTAAATGTTTTAATGTTTTTTTAAATATTTTTCTCCTACATACACATTCTTAATATTATTATATGGATGTAATTATATTGAAATAAATTAATTACAAAGGATATTTTATGTATCTTTTTTACTTTATTTTAAATGTTCTAAAAAGGAATCATTTTACATATTTTGTAACGAAAATTTTGACAAAATGACAAAAGGAATGGTATATTCTAACATATATGACATCAACTATTTTTCGCACTACCATAAACTGTTGTTTTATATTTAGATTCCTATATCAAATTCCATGTTTTATTTTCTGAAAAACAATATTTTCTTATATTTGGGGAATTTTAAGAATGGGGTTCAATTGAAATATATGTTTCAATATCTAGAAATTTTTTTCTAATGGGTTCAAGGAATATTTTTTACAATTTAAATGTTTTCATGTGTACTAATTATGTTATGTTTTTTAGGAATTTTTTATGATAGAAATTGTTTCCATTTTAGACCAAGGATTTATAGTTTTTTATAATCCAAGGATGGTTTTTTCTATTATAAACCAATAATGGGTGGGTTTTTTATTTCCCTCCAATGTATTGGATAAAATTTTACTAGAAGTAGAATATATTTTTACTTCATTTGTATGAGTGAAATTGAAAATGATGTCCTAAGTAACCTATTTTATTTATTTATGATTTTAATGGTTTTTATATAAAACTCATGATTTCACAAGGTTATAAAATTTTATTATGTCTAAAATAATGTATTTTATACTTCTGAAGGGTGAAATATATAGATTTTTTAAAATGTTTTTATGAGATTTTAATAATTCAAAAAAAAACATTATGAGTTGTAAATTTTTGACTGATATATTTATTATGAAATTATTTATGAATATATTTGGAGATACAATTTTTTTCTTGGTTCATAAATCTTTAATTTTGATCCAAAAGATTATTTTGAAAAATGGAAAATTTCGTAAGTATTAATAGACTAACCAGTTTCTATCCCTGTTTTTATATGTCCCTTACTATGTTTTTTGTACTCATGGCACATTTTTTTAATATGGTGTTAAGGGTGAGTATTGAAAAGGGTAAGGTCAAGATGAAAATTCACAACTAAAAAAATGGGTTATTGCCACAGATCAAAACCATTATATTATGGCCCAAAACTGTGGCTGTAGGTTATGGACACGGTTTTTCCCAAACATGGGTTTTATCACCATGGCAGTAGGATATGAACTATAAATATGGTTTTAATAATGGAAATAGGTGTCCTGGAGCCATACCATTGAAAAAATAGGAAATATGTGCCTATATTGTAAACCATGGGAATTGACTTATGTTCACAGTTTTAACCATGGAAATAGGTGTCCTATTACCACTATATTATCTATGTCTATAGCCCTAGAAAACTTTTTAAATATCCTAAAAATAATATGTGCCTAGCCAGACTTGATCCCAGCACCTTCCCTTCATATTTCAGTGCCTTAACCACTACACTACCATGGATTTTGTGTATGTGTGTATATATAATATGTTATATATATTTTTGAAAACTATGGAAATATCCTAAAAACTATGAAAATAGTTCTCCCTATAATTTATTTTGTGGGATATGTCTTCTCCATCATGAAGGTAGGTGATTTATAACCATAGTTTTTAAAACTAAGGATATAACCCTTTTAAAAAAGGCATATGGCCATGTTTTTCAAAAATATGTCAAAAGGACACATAACCATGGCTTTAGTCTATAAAAAATATCTATATCCATTGTTTTAAAACCATAGATATAGGTAACATAACTGTGGCTATAGCAACATATATCCAAAGTTTTAAAATTGTGGCTATAGGTTATTTATAGTGGCCTATTTTTATTGTTATTATTATGAAGATATTTTAGGGATAGAATAATTTTTACATCTCAAATATTTTTATATTGTAGAAAAAATTTATAATGAGTGGTTGTGACCAATGTTTATGTAATATTTATTTATATAATAGTGATTACCTAATTATATAAAACTACAAACTTAATGGATCGACAAAATATAATATAAATAATTCTTTAGAATAAACTCGATATTGTGTAATGTTTATGTATAGGTCTAGAAATATGGTATTAGAGGAAAGGTTTAGATAATTTTTAGTTTAGGATAGTGTAATATAATACACTTACAATATTATAACATATGGTTTATTTAAAATGATATAGAAGTTTAATATTTTCATGTTGATTCCTATAATATACTTATGTTTAGAATGTTTTTTCACAAAGGAATTAGGGATGCTGATGTAAGATTGTATCTAGAGGAAAATATCCTTCCAAATTAGAAACCTAGAATAGTTGGAATTTTATTTGATCAATTTTTTTTTTTATGTATTAGTTGATGTCATTAATAAACTGTGTTGGAATCCATGTTAGAGAGAAACCCGATTTACCATAGAGGAACATGTCAATTGCTGGTCATTTGATGAAAAAAATCACTATGGATTTTATTAGGACTTTAGATCTTTTGGTTGTTGAAGGATTTATCAATTATTTTGGAAAATATTTTAATTCACTGAGTTTTTAGAAAATCAAAAGAAAACTCATTTAATTTATAATTTTGAAGGTAAAGATGATCGATATTTGTATTTCGCTATGAATACAGAATATAAACATGATCATTTATCCATGGAATGAGACACATTTAAGAAAAAATTTCATTAGAAATGTTTCACAAATGATTTCTAACTTCGGATGGATAAAAAAATTTAAAATTGAGGAAAAAGGTAAATATTTTTTAGATGCATATAAAGAAAATTTTACATGATTATCCATGTACATACAATATTTTATTCAGGGCCTTGATATTAAAACGAATATATTTTACTCAAGCTTTGAAAAAAATTTAAGAAAAGTATTTTTCTTCCATACATTGTGATAAGACATTTTAGACAGAGTATTTAGACACTTATATTGGGCTACATGACACAAGTAAGATACAATATATATGGAATTAAATGAATAAATATCGATCAAAGAAATCTGAAGATAAGAAATCCATGTTTTCAATTTATGATAGGTGTGGTGAAAATCACCCTGGGAAATGTCTTATGAAATCTAGGAGGTTCTTATAATGTGACAAGTTTTAGAATATGGAACAATATTAGAAAGAAAAATATATTAGTATTGGTAAGACCAATTTTGATAAGAATAAAATGAATCATTTTAATTATAATGAAATACGAAATTATCATAATATGTGTTTAAAGATTTTTATATAAGGGAAAAATAATTAATATCAAAAGAAAATAGTTGTGTCAAAATTACTTTCTATTACTGCATTTGATTTTGGTCCATTTAATAAAGTGGTGGCATATATGTTACATTTTTTATAATTATACCAATTCCTTATTTTACTTTGTATCTTTTCATTGAGTCATTTATGATAAATTTTTTTGTAAAATAGGAATATGAAAACATGAAAATAAGATATAAATCATGGATAAAACTATTGGGGGAAATATTAAAAAAATTATTATTTATAGAAGTATTGTTATTATTCATATTAGGAATACCTTTCATGAAAATATTGTTGAGCTACCCATAGTAGATTCTAATATTATTTTAAGTATGCATTGGATTTTAGTTTATCATAATAAGATATATTATAGTGTTAATAAATTTTTATTCAATTATTTAATACCATTTGTTTACTATGAAGAAGGTTATGAATTATTTGGGATGACAGTTAATGTTACCATTCTTGTGTTGTTAAAAAGAAATAAATTGTTCACATTGGTGATTATCTAAGAGTGAATGAATTTATGGATGTATTTATTGAAAATTTTTCTAGTTTTACTCTTAATTGGATGGTTGAATTTAGTGTTGTCTTATTTACTAATACTAAATCTATTTCAAAACCCTCTTATTTAATGCCTCTATTAAAACTTTTAGAATTCAAAAAGTAGTTTCGATAGTTTCTAGATAAATGCTCCATTCTTCCTAGAACATAAACATGGGGTACTTCAATTTTTTGTTAAAAATAAATATTGTTCAAGGATACTATTCATTGATTATAGATCAGTGAATAACATCATAGTTAAGAAGAAGTACCCTTTTTACAGATATGAATGATTTGTTTGACCTTCACTAGGGAGAATTTTATTTTAAGAATATTGATATCAGCTTACGGTACCATAAGCTGAAACTAAAGGAGGAACATATTCTGAAGCCAAAATTTGAGACTATATATAGGCATTATGAGTTTGTACTTATTCCCTTTGGGTTATATAATGCACCATTTATATATAAGGATCTTATTTTTTTCAATATATTTTTCGACAAGTTTGTGATTATAATTACTAATGATATATTGGTATATTATAAAATAAATGGGGATCATAAAATAAACCTAAGTATTGGTTTCAAAAAATTTAAATAATATAAAGCTTATGGAAAATTTACTAAGTGTGATTTTTAGTCGTTATATATTTTTTTCCTCAGGAATATTGTTTCTAAAGACAACATAAGTGCTGACCCATTATAAAATTAATTTTTTATGAATGGGAATGAATTAAAAATCTCATATAGATTCATTGTGTTCTCATATTAGTGGGTTAATATGGGTGGTTTTTTGAAAAATTGTCTTCGTCACATAGCCCATTAACTAAGTTAACATTAATAGGAGTTGAATTCATATAGGTGAAATACTGTGATGTCTTTAAGAAATAAAAATAAAATATGTAAATGATCTAGTTTTAGACCTTCCCTTTATAAATAGTAATTTTTTTCATCTATATAGATACTTCATCAAAGGTTCTTGGTTGTGTTAAAATATTCAATTACCACATAATTGCTTATACTTCTCATAAACTAAAACCACAAGAGTTATATTATCCTACAAATGATCTGGTATTATATTTTTGGGGTTTTATAGTTATAAATTTAATATCATCATTTAAATGGAGTAAATTGGAGAATATATACCAATCCCAAATGTTTTATGTATATATTAAATTAAAAAGGGTTGAAAATTAGGAAGATAAGATGGTTATATCTAATTTGGGATTATAAACACACAATTAATTACCATATAAGTAATGTAAAAAAGTAGTTGGAGCCTTGGGTTAGAAAAATAATTTTTTATTAACCATTTTATGTTTGAAATATGACTATTTTGTTAATGAGATAACAGATTTTCACCATAAATAGTATATGAAATGAATTTATATATTTTCTTTTCATGTTTTTATACAATCATCTCTATTAAGAAAAATTAATAAATCATTCAAAGCATATCCTATTTTATAATAAAATATAGAATCTATTACAAAGGGGAATTTCAAAATTTAAATATTAACGAATATGGTGTTATAAGATTTGTAAAATGATTAAATTATTCCTATGATTCCTATTTGAAGTGATAATTGTTGAGTTATGTTCACTATTACCCATTTTTCATTAATCTTATCAGTACTAATATGTATAGATTCCTTCGACATTATTACAACAGATATGGAATAAAAAATGAATTATTGAATCTACATTGAAATATTAGACCTATAAATAGGTTAAATATGAATCATAATTATAGAAGTGGATGATTTAACCTTTTCCTGTTCAAGATTTCAAATATAATAATATACCCAGGGAATTCATGGTGGGTTTTCCAAGTACATCGTGAGGTAAAAATGCAATTTTATTTATTATCAATCAAAAAACTAAATCTCCACATTTATTTCCGAATCAAGATAATATTTCATTAGATCATATTTGTCAAATATACCTCAATGAGAGAGTCTTGTTACATGGAGTTCCCTACTTTATTGTTTTTTATGATGAATCCAAGATCACATCAATTTTTTATAAATGAATTAAAAATTCCTCTATCACTAAATTAAATTTCAGTATAGTTTTTCATCCTCAATATTTTGGACTATCTGAGGGAATGATTCATACCATTGAATACAAACATCATAATTTTTCATCAGTTTAACGTGGAAGTTGGGATAAACTCCTTTATTAGTTGAATTTTTTTATAATACTAGAATTCATTTGTGTATATAGATTGTACCTTTTTGAGGCATTATATGAAATATGATGTTAGATTTTGGTTTTTTGGGATAAAATAAGAGAATGAGTGTTTTTGGGACTAGAGTTGTTAAAGGAATATTTTTAGATAGTGAAAATGATTTAGAAGCATATTATCTTGGGTTAGAGATGGCTTGATATTTATACAATTGACTAGAGGAAAGATATTTCTTTTCAGGTAGGTGACCATGTTTTTCTAAAATTTTCTCAATGGAGAAGTGTTTTACCTTTTAGAAAAAATGGTAAGCTAATTCCATGGTTCATTAAACCATATAAAATCCAATGTAAATTAATATTAGTTTTCTACTGAGTTTCCATTCAGATGAGTTTATCTTTGGTACATAATGTATATCATGATTCGATGTTATGAAAATTTGTGTTAGATTTATCTCATGTATTGATCTCATAAGTAGTTAATTTGGAAGAAAGACTTTAATAGAGGGAACTATTTATTCATATGCTTGAAAACAGTGAGAATGTTTTTCAGAATAAGGTAATTTATCATGTCAATTTTTTAATAAAAAAATACAATCCAATAATCCACAAGATAATATGAAAATTCTATGAGTTAATTATATCCCCACTTTTTTAAAAAGTGAATAAAAATTAAAGGACCAGATTTACAAAGGGGAGGGGGGTGTGACCATCTTGGTAATATCAAGATAAATCATCTTCATTTCTTATTAATATTAATTAATTATATTTTAGAGACCTATAACTATTATATGAAAATTATTTAATTTATATTCAAAATGAAAAATGAATTATTTACAACTAAATTAGGTTTTCAAGCATTATATTATTTTAATTGATGTCTAGATATTCAAATTATCATTTTTTGATTTTAAAAAAATAATTTCATTTTTGAATTCAGCATGAAAAATATATCCTAGGATGAAATTTGGAGAATTTTCCAAAATTATTGTTTTTTTCAATGAATGTTGAAAAATACTGATTCTTATTGAAAACTATATTCTCTTTTGATAGATTTAGAAATTCATATTACATATTAGGCATGCTTTAAAATTTCATTAGATTATTTTTATTAAAGATAATCTAATTAGTGTCTTTGCAATGAATTTTATACATGAATTTGGTATGAAAAAAAAATTTATACTTAAAAAAAATTAATCTGAAAAACACAAATTTCGGGGCGTTTTGTAGGTTGTGATTTTAATTAAATTATAAATCTTATGTGAACTAAATCTTGAAAAAAAGATTCCATATTTTTAATTAGTGAGTCTAAATTTTGTAAATAGTTCCAGTTTGTTTGTGTTCATTATGCATAGAAACCACTTTAAATAATTCTCATCACGATAAGGGTAAATTAGATAATTATAATTAAAAATGATAAGATAAAGACTGATGATAACCGTAACATATACCTTTGTCATATTTTATAGTTTTATTTTTTCCATTTACATCTAAATTTTAAAAATATTAAAACTTTATTCTTTAATTCTTTGATTTTGACCTTTATAATATTTATGTAAATGATAATGTAAAAAATGTCACCTTCTTATTTTTAATATCTATATTATTTTTTGATAGTGATAAATATAATTTTTTCGGATATAAATAATTATTTTCAGGATATATTATTTTTAGCATGTTAATTTATTTCTAATTTCTTAGGATGAAATAATTACATTAAATTACTAACTAACATCGATACATTTATTATTCTATTAATAGAAAAATATAATAAATGATTAATAAATATTAAATGTAATATAATTTTAAAGATTTTAATAGAATCTTTTTGATGTGTGAACGGAATAGAGTCTATTTGTTTTCTATTTTCATGTTATTTTCATAGTAAAATAAAATAAATAGTTTCAAAAACAACATTAATGATATTTTATAATAATGTATGTTTTATTCATTGATTAAATTTTTTTAAAAAAACTTATATTCAACCAAGATATATATTTATTGTTTAAAATAACAACCATAGTCTATTTATGGTCAAATTTTCCATTTATTATAACTATCCTAATCAAAAAAGAGTAAAAAATGTTGTTTTCAATGTAATCATTAAAAGGTTAAACTGGTGTTCAAAAAATAGATATTGTTGAAAATAAAATAAAAATTTGTAAAAATTTATTGTATGAGATTATTTAGACCCATACTCATCCTATATTCTAATTATATCAATTTGGATTCATTTTTTATTGACAGTTAATTTACAATAATAAATTATTTTAAGTAATTTGATGTTTTCCCCTCCATTAACTAATTAAAGAGTAACTAATTTCCTCTTTTATTCAAAAAAAAATAAATTTGGTTTGGAAAATACGGGAAAAATTATTCCTTAAATCCCTGAACTATTCATAGAGGCCTTAGATTGATATTAAAATCAACACAGGAAAGCTTTCGGTGTAAACCAAAGGAGGTTATCAGAATAAGAGGTATAGATTTTAACATATAATTTTCATATTATTTCTTATACTAACTCTTTTAAACCATTTTAAACTATTGTGAAAGAATAACCCTCATATCTTCTATAAAAATGATATTTTTTTATTATATTCATATCCTCTATCTATCTCCTCTTCTATAAAATGGGAAATTAAAGAATCGTTTGTGTGTAGCACCTCCCAAACCGATGTAATTCATTTTACATCACCGCCTCTCACATATGTTTATGAATATGGATTTTATGTAAATTAATTATAATAATAAAATATATATCATTATTGGAAATTAATATATCATATTTTTTCATACATTTCCATTCATTTCAAATTTAAAACATTGATCATTCTTATGTGTGGATTACCATCAATATGTAGTGATGTGATTAATTTATCATTACCACATCATGTTTATAGTATATATAAATGTATTAAGAGATATAGTTTTTTGTTTGTGATATAATTATAATTTTGTAAATAAAAATTAATAATTTTTTCAGTATGTACCATTGAAAATTGGAAACATTACTCTTGCGCACGTATTACATACCGTCTCCATGATTATAACATAGTTCATTTTTCATAACCATATTTCATGGATCATTAAAAAAATATAATTTATCTTTAAAAATTATAATTTTTCATTGATTATTATTATTTATATAATGAAATAATCACCACTTTGACCATATCCTAACTATCAATGTAATTTTTTACATATGAACCAATTGTCATAAAAATGTCCACTTTGAAGATAATTGATTAGGTAATTGATTATAACATGGAAATAAATGGAATAATAAACTCAATAATGATTATCAATAAATTAAATAATTTACATGAATTTATTATATACGAACAAAAAACTGTATATGATGATTCATCATTGAGGTAATGGAGAGATATAATAAAAACAACTTTCTTAATGTTTTAAATAATTATTACCTAATTTATTTCAGGTCTGTATTCTTAAAATTATTTTATGAATATAATTATTTTTATATATAAAAATAATATATTATATTATATGTCACTTTTTATTTTAATTCAACATTTTTAAAAGGAATATTATTATGTATTATATATAGAAAATTCTAAAAAAATGAAAAATGGAATGCTCTATTTTAACATATACGACCTCCATGGTTTCCCTTACCATTACCATTATTTTATGTTCTGAATATTTTATAATATTTTATGTTTTCTTCAAAGAAAACCCATCCATCACTATATTTTTTTTAATTTTAAAAATATTTTAAAATATAATGGATATTTTGATATTTATAAATATTTATATTTTCGGTGAAAAGAATATTTTCTTATAATAATACATTATTTTATATGTTATGTTTCTTGGAAATTATTTATGATGATTGTTGTTTTAATTATCAATCAATTATGATTGGTTTTGTTATAATCTATGTATGTTTGGTTCCATTTTAAACCAAATATGACTGGGTCGTTGATAGACCTCCAATTCATTGTGTTTGATTTTGAAGGATGTGGACCATCTTGGTTATTCCATTTGTAAGAGTGATATAGAAAATGATATACCACGTTACCAAGTTTATTTTTTATATTTTTTTATGTTTTTTATGGAAATATTATGATTTCGAAAATTATGGTAATGTTTTTATGTGTAATTGAAATTATTTCCTTCTTTTTAAGGGTAAATAGTATACCATTTTGAACAACTGTTTATGGTATTTTCATAATTGAAAATATTGATTTATGTGTTTTTTTATTTAATATTTATTGTGAAATTATTTGGTTAAGAAAAAATTATTTCTTATGTAATAGAATGTTTATTTTTGAGCCCAATTTTTAATTTTTAGAAGGATTTTTTCTATTACAATTGACAGGATAATGGGTTTCTTTACTTCGTTTTATATGTCCCTTAGTGCGATTTATTTTATCATCTGGTCTTTCAAAAAACATTTTTGCAGGGTTTTAAAGAAGAGTAGGGATATGGATGAGGTCATGATGAATATTTTGAACAAAATTCATGAAATGAAATGTTTTTATATCTAAATTTTTTAATATTTTTTTGAAAATAGATATATATAAAATAATTTTTCAATTTATAATGTAATATCTATTTATGTAATAGTAATGCTAATTATTTTAAACTCAAAACTAAAAACATCTTATAATGTATGGAAATGGATACTTGACATAAAAATCATGATTTTGTAATTTCTCCATCTTCATAGTTTAAAAAAACTTTTATATCAATTGGGTATTCTCATTTTTCTCATCTATGGGTTAATGTACATCATTGATATGTGAGTTAATGATTGAATAACATTAAAGTATTTTATTCCATTGTACTTATTTTAATTATTTTATTTTTTAATCAATTTTTTATAGTGTATTTCTGTAAATTTTTATATCTAATAAAAAATATTTTTAGTATTTTTAAATAAAACACTTTTTGAGTTATGTTTGAACCGTAAAAACGTTTTTTCAACATGTAGTTTATTTTTTAAAATTTTTACATAAAACTAGTTCATGGGTTATGTGTGAACCCTCCCAACCACCCAAACAAGGATATATCTATAAGAAAAATCCTAAAACAACAAAACAATCCCAAACAAAACCAAAACCATCATTTCACCTATCCATTTTATTATGCAAATGGTATATTCATATTTTTTTCAATATTTTTTTAGCATCATTTAAATCATATTATTGTTTCAATTATGTTTGTTATATCCTGATGCATATTTTTTGGTGTTTTTTTCATTAATTTAAATTTTGGTATGAATTTTTTATTTTTTATAGAGTAAATTAAATAAATTGATTGATGTGTGAAAATTCATTTAGGGTCTATTTTGATTAAATAAAATTAATGAAATAATTAATTATAATTATAATTGAAACCATACTAATTCAGTATTCATTCAATATAATTTCATATTTATTAATTTTTTTTGAAAATTTTGATAAACTATTAATTATATAAATTGATGCACTCTTCATCCAATATATACATCATGATATCCTTTATAGGGTGAAAAAACATTTTATATTATATTGGTTGAATTGTGATGAAATTAATGTTACAAATATATCTAAAAACCAAATCACTACATCATGGTGTAATCAAGAGCGCTATATTTTCTAGTGTAAACCATGACATATCGAGGCCCACTATGACATGGTTTAGTGAAATGTAATGTTTATGTTATGTGATAATTTGAATTTATCCCACTAAAAGTTATCATAATCAATTTTATCATCATGTGGTGATGATTTTAGAGGTTTGAATATCCAAATCAGTAGTGGAAAAATTAAATAATTGATCATAATAATGAATGAAGATTTTTAGATAATTATACCTTATGAATTTTTTTTGAAATATTTCATTCAATTTGTCAAACATCTGAGTTCCTTTATGGCCAATATAAATTAAGCAGTCTGGAAAAAAATGGAAGGGTTTAGTACAGGTACAATAAGATTATTTTGACTGGATTTGTGTTAAAATAAATTATCTATCATAATAGTCCCATGATCCTTAATTGTATTTAATGTGGACTTATGAATGAGTAAACTAAAGGAAATAATAATGAATGATACCAGGGTAGTAATACATGATCCCGATATTCTATTTTCATCAGTAGACTATCATATATTGACTGAACCAACAAATAACTTCTCCAGAATGTTCAAACCTATAATAAAGCACTTAGTTAATAATTATACGACATTAATATTCTATCATTGTAGTGTATAGTTCTTTATAAAGATAATATGATCACTTGAATAACACATGCATAATCTGAGATGGATGGATTGATATGATATTAATATTCTCACATATTTATTTCTTTAATCATAAGAGATGATATTATAGAACACAAATTCTTTCAAATGATTTTAAACACCATTCTAGGGTAACAAATATAGTATTTATAGTTATATTAAACTTATTTTAAAACACTTTATTCCTTATATAAGTTTAACATAAAAAACAATTAATTTATCCACAAAAAACATAGATAATTCATCATATGTTTCTTGAATATTTCACGACTAACATTTAACACTATAACATGGAATTTGATGATTCAAAATTCATTAAATCATCTTCCTATGAAAAAAAATTTTAATTAACCAAGAATAAATAATATTCTTTCAAAATTATATTTTATCATATCCACCTATTTAAACTAAAAAAACCTATGAATAATTTCAATAGTAAATTAAATTTCCATTATTATAAAACTGAATAACATAACAAAAAATTTATAATTTTATTTACATGGTATTTTTTTCTCAAATGTTCACCATAAAATATACATGTGTCCCACTATGATGAAAAATCTAATTCATTTGAATTAGTGGAACTCCTAGATACATTTTATGGGTATTTATTTAATCCATTATTTATTTAGTAGTGAATCAAAATAAATGAAATATAAAAGAATCTATATAAAAAATGTAAAACATAAATAGGTAATGATAATTAATAGCTATTAAAACCTCATTTGAACACTTACAATATAATATGATCTCTTATTCTGATGATATATTATAATGTAAGATACATAATTTGTGTCATCAATTTTTCCTGATTTATTTATCAAACCATGAATTGTATTGGAAGGAATTTTGTTTATCTTCCATGGAAATGGAATTATAAAAGGCTTTAACACCCAGTCAAAGGGACAAAGAAATTATTTCTCTCTATTAAAAAGTGTAAAATTACATCTTGATCATTCAATCAATTTCATACCACTAATAATGCACATATCATAAGATATATTACAAAAAATATAAAATAAAATAGTTTTAATCAAGAAAAAAATTTTGTGATTGAATGATATAAATTTATAATGATAATAATTAAAGGGAACTATACACATACTCAAAATCCATTGAGAGACAAACATGTGCTGTTACTATTGGAAAGTCAGTCCTCATGATCTCCATTACATGAGAACCGTATGTGAAAACATTATGAGAAGAAGTCTCAGTGATTATTAGTCAAAAAAACCTGATGGTGAAACATCATATATATCCCATTTGATTGACGTATATAGACTATATGATATATATTTCAGATTACTATTATATAATCATATGTTTATAGTTATACATGGGAACTACTATAACATAATGATATGAAAACATAATCCAAGGAATTTACTATGTAATTTAGAAGCAATTTCACTATCATGATAAGTATAAATAATTCATATATCACACTATAAGTTAGATTTTTGTATATGGAACAAACATTAAAGAAACTAAATCTTGAACTAGAGATAACTTATTACAATATATAACATGTTATTTCTTACATGATAATGATTGTTCTACTATTTGATGAATTTAGTTATTATGTCTGGATTGTTTTCATTTGTTTCTACTATACTAACCATGAATTCACCACTTTAATGAAAATATGTTAATATGTTACAATACTATAATTGTTTTTACATTTCCAAGATATGGGAGAATGTTTTATATATATAATGCTTCTTTAGCTACATCAAAATATGTAGGTTACTTAGATTTTATTGAATTTTTTATAAAACTTTTAAGGAAAATAACATTACCATTAACTTAGCCTACTTATAAAGCTAAATAAATTTTATTTATTAAAAATCTAACTTTTATTTCCATTTATAAAAATTTCATTTATTCTTCAATAACATGTATGTCATCCCTTGTACATTATCATGTTTCATTGGATAATTTTGAATACATATTAATGTAGTTCTCTTAATTTTATTTGATATCCTCCCACTATATTTTTTTTAGAAATAACAAGCCAATAACCTAACATGAAGTGTGTGATAAATCCTATTAATAAATCATATAGAGTTATACTCGACATCTTGATCTTATCTTATGTTTTCAACAGATCAACTGTAAGAGATTTATTCCATTTATCATATTCAATAATCATCTCTTGATCTTTTAAATCTTATATTTTGATACCTTGTTAATCTATGTTCTTTGAATTAGTCCAAGAAATCCACGATTAAATCATAGTATATATTTTTTTCCCTATAACTTCATTGCTAATTTAATTTATTTAAAAATAAATTTATTTCATATAAGTCTTCAATAAAAATAATTCATGAATCTATTTTATAATTTTAATTAACATATATAATAGGGAAAACTATGAGGCTCCCACTAAAATTTTATATACAGATAAATAAATCATTTTACAATTTCTTATCTGATAAAAAAATAAATCCGCACAAATTTTATAATATAATATCTATTATTATAATTTGAATTCAAATGGACTTCAAAATTTTTATTAGGGTTAAGATTTTATCAAAATCAATGATCCAACTTTTCTTAAATATTTAACAACATATCATTATTTATATGTACTATTTTAAAAATATAGGTCCATTTCTTTTGAAAATACCCATATAGACCATGTTTTCTTAACATTAGGTGAATATAATTCTAAAATGTGAATTTATTTTGGTATATGAAATCTATTTTTTAATTCCTAGATACTTTCCAATTATATGACTATTTTTCATTCACTTATTTACTACAATATAAGGATTTTTTGTCATTAATGAATAATATGTCACCTAATTTGGTGATAATAAAACCATTTTTTTTGTTTTTTAACTTTCTTATATAGTATGTGTCTCATAAAAATTCACTCTCTATGATCTTATACCTATAAAAACTACTTATATATATAAAGCAATAATTTTGGAAAAGTATATATTTCTCCCATAATCTCAACTAGAGATGTTATCACTCCTTATAAAAATATAGTCATTCAATTGACAATTGATTTTATATATTATGGATAATACATGTAATTTCCATTATATATTTAGGATAATTCAAATATATTCACTTATTATTTTTTAATAAAGATTGTTCTAGTTAAAGAAGTAAATAACAATTGATATATTAACACATAATTTTGAGATAGACTGTATTTCAGTGGTGCACTACTAGAAATTGACCCAATTCGCATGATTTAAAAAAACCATGGGTATAGGTCACCCCTATTCCCATAGTTTTTTTAAACTATGGGTATAGGGTGTAGATGGTTACCTATACCCACAGTTTTGAAACACCATGGGTATAGGTTGTAAATTGCCTCATATACCCATGGTTTTTTAAGAACTAGGGGTATACGGTTTTTTTCAATACCTCTACCAATGGTTTTTTGTGAAACTATTTGTATATAATTTTTTGATTCCCTATACCCACATTTCATAGAAAACATTGGTTATATATTTCCCAAATTAATGTGTGGTGGAAAATATTTATGCAGGACAAAAACATTTTCACAGGAACACCTATAGCCATGGTTTGCCACCTATAACCATGGTTTATATATATATATATATATATATATATAATTCAATGTGGTGTAGTGGTTTGGTGTAGGAAATGCATACATGCAGTCTTGGTATCGAAACCCACAACCGGTGTATTTTGAAAATCAATACCAATAGTTTTGAAACAGTGGGTATAGGGTTAATGGCACAATAGATCAAACATATTACAATGTTTTTGAAACCATCTGTATAGAATTTTATAAGCATGGGTATAACGTATATCTATACCAACGACTAAACTCCCCATAGTTACCAAAACAATGTGTATATCCAATACCTAGAGTTTTAGGGGCTATACCCATGGTTCAAAACTGTGGGTATGTGTGACTTTTCCAATAGTGGTATTAAACTCATATAAAATCCCATTTTTCATTTTTTTTAATATAGTAATTTTTCAATATTGTTATTCTTGAATCACATCCCAAAATTTATAATATAATTATATAAAAAAATTTAAATGACTCATCATTGATTTCAATATGAAAACAAAGTGCAATTAAACATTTTACTAATAACATCACATTGATGTGTGTACGGGAATTTGTGTTTGAGAATAATTTTCACTATATATTTAATCATTTATGAATTCTTTGTTATGATATTATTTAACTCAAAAATATCAACGAATAATTTACCCACTTGATAATATATTTTTTTCTACGTCAATTTTATATTCCTTAAATATCTTAAAATAATACCATCATGTGATAGAATATTCGTTCAGTTTCTACATGAAATTTTTCCCATTAATCTTTTTTAACTAGTTATGGAATCTTTATGGATATATTAACTTCAATGCAAAAAATTTTCATTAGGATTATAAATAATAAATATTCATGTCAAATAAAAAATGGATTTATCAAGACAAGTCCAAACACACATTCATTATATATCATTAAAATTTTATTATTGTTTTCTTTTCCCATGAAATATATTTCCATTATAAAGTATTATTTGAGTTTTATCTTTTTTACTCATCATTGATTTCCCATATATTATATCCCATATTCTTGTACAATGAAACTATTATTCATGTATGGTATATAACATCTCAGGTAAATAAAGAATATGATATTTTCATAATTATTAATATTGGTAAATTAAATATTAATTTTACTTTAAAGGGGATGATATGTTCGATGGAGTACCCGATACACAATAATGGGTTTTATTAATATCTTATGTTGCAGACAACATTGAGTTACACCGAATAATAATAATATAATATTACTATTTTAAAGGGTAGTTAACGACTTGTAATTGTATTGGTGGGAATGAAAATAACTAAAAACAATATTATTATACAGTTTTTAAATGTTTTTACATTTATCTAATAAAATATAGAGTCTTAAAATGTGAATGAATCTAATTTTAGGCACAAATACTCTAATATTCATTAAAAGGTTGATTTAACACCTTTTGATAGAGAACCCTATTTAAATATTATTTTGGTCACTTTTATATGTTCTATTTGAAAAAATAAAATTCTTCTATATAATCGAGAGATAATGATTTATGTCAGGTAAATTTTTGGTATTTTTCTAATAAAATTTATTTTTTAATGAATAGTGCAAAATAATGTATTTTAATTCAAAACTACAAAGTAATCTTATTTATTTTTATGGTAATATTATCTTTTAAATTTTTTTAAAGAGTAATTAGATTATTTTTTAACATTTAAGCCAATGTTTCTCATTGGAAGTCATTTTACTTTGATATGAGACATAAACAAGTGTCAATTTTTTGATAGTTATTATTTTCTTAAAAACAAGCTTTTTTTGACAACAAGATTTAATTTAAAATAAATTTCTACCACTTCTGCTTTCTGAATTTGGAAAAATATATTCCCTATTTGGAATATGGAGATCTAAAATCTTTAATTAGGTAACATTCATTTTTAGACATTTTGAATATTTATTTCGGTAAATATTTTATTTACCACTGTTAAAGGGTAAATATGGTAAATAGGGGTACAAAAGTAATATTATAATAATATTAAATTACCATAAGATGTGTCCTAATACTATTAGTTGATGCAGTTCTAACCATGGGCATCCTTGGGTCGATTTTGGGACCCCATGGAGCTAGTTGGGAGTGATAATGAAATTTTATATTAATTAATTAAAAGTAATGACAAAAATGAAATAAACATATATCTTTTAGTAATTCAATTTTTTTACATGGGGTTATATAATTTATCAATTAGACTATAAAAATTATTTTTGAAGATAAAAATATTTCCTACATCAGGGTATTTTTTTATAATTTTTAGACATCAAATAAATGAATAAAATTAATGTCACTATAATGAAGCATTGTTAACCTCATTAGCGAATGATTTAAATAAATATGATTATAAAAATTAAAATAATATCAAAAACCTATCCAATTTTTATTAGATGATTTTATTTTGAACAATGGTCATGTTATCTTTGACTTTAATATGTTTTGGACCTTTTGAATATGAAAATCATTCGGTAATAAAATAGTATTTTCAAACTTTCTTAAAGAGCCCCTCCTCCCCTTTAAAAAACCTCACCTATAACCTGTTACACAAACCTCTCATTCCCCATTGATCATCCAAACTCTACCCAAATAAGCTCTCAAGATCCTTGTCTTCCAATTAGAAGCTTTACTTTAGGCAGAAGACACTTCAAGATAACCTTTTGGTTTAACCCAAAGGGAGTTACCCGATTTAAAGGTAACGTCTTCCCTTAAGTTATTTTCTTTTATTTTTATTCTCCAACACCCTAAAATATTTTTATTAAATTATTTAATAACAACACGAGTATCCTCAGTATACTAAGATTTTTTATGAGGATAACTCTAACTACATTTACAGACTTCTCCATCAAATGGTAAAAGAACATACAATTTCTATGGACAACGAACCGTTGCCTCATGAAATGATGATTGTTCAATATTTTACTACAGCCTCTTTTGGTGGCCATTAAAATGGAACTTTATTTATATGTGATATTATTATATTTATATTTTCTCTATTTTTTTGTATCTATCATTTATATCATACTTTTATTGTTTTTATAATGTGTAAACGCAATAATTTCATTTGAGGAGACGCGGACTACTACCCCTCAAAGTGATATGAATCATTCATGCCATAGGCGGGATGTATAAAGGATGGAGTTAATGAAATTATATATTATATTATATTTTAATTATAAAATACCTAGTTATCATTATGTTTTCATTCCATTAAAATACAAAATGTAAATGAATGTAGCGTTCATGCATATGTACGACTTACCATCTCCATGAAAGGTGCATTTCATTTCTTATCTCCAAATGTTATGTAATATTATAAATACATATATATACTAGATATATATGATATCAAAATCATTAATATCATTCTAGAGATAATGTAATTTTGACCACATGAACAACTCTTAATTATAAGAAGTTCATTTTTTACTCAAGTACCACATATCGAAAAAATGACCATTATTAACATAAATGACTACATAAGGTTTTACCATGGTACTAAGTGATATAAAAAGAATAATAATCTTGAAAAAGTTTCTTAAGCAAGTATAAGTTAACTTTAGTTTATTATTCTGGAGATAAATAATGAACAGGTCAAGTCAGACATGAGGTAAGGGACTTTGTCTCATTCTCCTTTCATTGAGGCATATTTTGATATATATAAAAAATTATTTTATACAGTGTATAAATACCTTTATCTTTTCATTTCATTAAAAATTAATCTTTTTCTATGATGTCTATTACTAAATGACAAAGAAAGAATGTTTCTTTTTAATGGAAGCAGTGACAATGACCTTTTTCACCGCCATGAGCGTTATTTGATTTTTGACTTCCTTAACAAGACATAATATGTTTAAATGCAAAATAAATAACTTATACTCTTTAATGTATTTTTGGTATTGAAAATGTGTTCTATAATGGATTTATTATTTTAATATAATATTGTGATTTCAATCTGTAAATTTTATCATTCCTTTATGTTTGTTTTATGTGTAATGAATGTGTTATGGTTCTTGGGAATTGTTTACGTATATGGGTGGTTCCATGATAAACCTAAGGAGGGTGAGATCGAGATAGCTCTCCACCACAAGTTAACATTATGATTTGTTATTACTTTGTGTTATTCATAATTATTATTATTTCATGAGGTATGTAAAGGAGCTTATGTTGTTTTATGTATTTATATACTAATGTTTTCTTTCTTTGTTTTATAACTCTTACTGAGATTTTTATGGTCATCCCATCTTTTGAAATGTTGTTCACATGACATAAAGTTAAATAAGGTTAATTATGTGATCAATGAAAAGTCATACTATCTAAAACATGGAACTAGACATGACTCTTTTTTTTAACAGTTTTTATTTTTTGAAAAATTGGAAATAGAGTATAAGTGTCTACTTTGTAATTATTGAGATGTAATGTGATAGATATTGCCAAATTCTCTAAAACTATAAACATAAAAAAGATACTCAATGTGAATTATTCATTTAATTCAAGATTGTGTAATGTTTTAAGGCTGGGTCCTTATTGTTGGTATCAAATTTCAGTTTAGAAAACCTTAGGAGTTATAATATTGTTAAATTAATTTTCAGAAATTAATTTCTGGTAAGATTAAAATGATATAGAATTTACAGATTATCATGTTGCTTCATCAAGGATATTTTTGTGTTCATAATGGTTTTCCACATAGGAAAAAGGGCATCTATAATGGGACGACATCAGGAGGAAGGAAACCTTCCATATCTGCACCCTAAGATTGAGAGAATCAAAACTAAATTTTTTGTTTCAGTGATGGCATGGTTGACTCTGGATTTAAATGGTGTTGGTATCCATGTATGAGATCATATAGAATAACAAAAGAGGAACATGTCAGTAGTGGAGAATTTCATGCGGCAACATCCCCCATTATTCATAGGATCATCTGACCCTATTCTACTTAATGGGTGGATTAAAGCATTGGGGAAGAGTTTTTAGGTCATGGGGTATTCAAAACATCAAAAGGTTTGTCTTTCTATTTACCATTTTGAAGTTGAATCTGATCTATGGTGGCCGATGGGGAAAAATATTAGGGATATTGACGATATTTATGAACATGATATGGATGAATTCAATGGAATGTTTCTTGAGAAATACGTTCCTATGGTGGTTCATCTTAGGGTAGAAAAAAAATTCCTATAACTGTGGAAAAAGGATGAATCAGTGGCTTATTTTGATGCAAAATTCACCCAACAAAAAGGTATTCTCCAAATTTCATATGACATCTTGATAGTAAATCCAACTGTTTTTCATACGACTAAATAAAAATTATCAAAAGGATTTAGCTTCTCATGAGTTTAAAATTAATGAAATATTGTTTTATGTGTGGAGAAGGTGGAAATGGAGTTTTCCTATGATCTGGTGTTCTTTGAAAAATAATAGAATAAGAGGTTGAGGTGGATGATGAAAAGAAAGATCTCTTCAAATAAAGTGTAATGGTAATAAACTTTTCTTTACAATATGTAAATATTGTGGTAAAAAGAATTCTGGGGAAGGTATTTTGAATTCTGTTAAGTTCTACCAATGTGGTAAAATGGAACATAAGGCTCATAATTGAACTGAAAAAGATCAGGGTAATGGTAAGACAAAATCTAATTTACATTGAGTAAAATTTTTTATGTTCAATTAAATGATACATTATACAAATGAGTGCCCAATGAAGAACTCAACTGAGGGAAAACAACATGAATAGAAGAGGAAAGGGGTGGTGAAATATATTGCAACTAATTTAGCAGATGTTGGGCGATCAAATGAAGTAGTATCAGGTACAATTGTTTTTTCAGATTATGCCAATGTGTTGTTTGATTTATGGTCTACACATTCATTTATTTACGAGAATGTTTCTTGTAAATTGGCAATTCTATATAAAGATATGAATCTTGAACATATGGTAAAAACACTGAGATGAAATGTTGAGACATAAAGAAATTATTAGAACCTTATTGTCCTTGTGTACTAAAAGAATCTACCAGAGGACCATGTTGTTTTTCCTTTAATAGAGTTTGATGTTTTTTTGTGTGTAGAATGTATTTCTATTTAACATGTTAAGATTCAATGTAGAGTTAAGGAAGTTTATTTTTAGAAATATTTTCAGTTTGTGTTCAATAATTAACCCTTACTTTTAACAAAATATCAAGAAGATGAGGAACTATTATATATGGAAACAAATTTTACCTTGCACATATTGTTGAAAATAATGGAACTATTCAGATTAATGATGTGCCATTGGTAAATGAGTATCTTGATGGTTTTCATGATGAGTTTCCTATTATCATACCTGATTGGGAAGTGGTATATACTGTTGACTTAGTTCCTGATGCCAAACCAATTTTAAAACTCCCTTATCGAATGGCTCAAATTGTACTTTTAGAGTTAAAGAAGCAAATATAAGAGTTATTAGATAAATGTTTCATTTAACCTCGAAAGTCACCATGGGGTTCTCCTGTATTGTTTGTTAAAAAGAAATATGGTTCAAGGAGACTATGTATGGAATATAGATCATTGAATAACATCTATATTAAGAAAAAGTATCATTTGCCTCATATTGATGATTTGTTTGATCAGCTCTTGAGAGCTCAGTTTTTTTCGAAGATTGATTTGAGGTTAGGGTACCATCAGTTGAAAGTAAAGTAGAAATTCCGAAGACCATGTTTCATACTAGATATAGCCATTATGAATTTTTAGTTATGCCTTTTGTGTTAACCAATGAACCTGATATATTTTTGGATCTTATGAATAGAATTTTCTGTGAGTTTTTGGATAAGTTTGTGGTTATGCTCATTGATGATATTTTGGTTTATTCCAAAAGTAAAGTGGAACATTAAATTCATTAAAGGGTTTTATTTCACACCTTAAATGAAAAGAAACTGTATTGGAAATTCAGAATGTGTAAATTTTTGTTACAACAAATTTCATTCATTTGTTACATTGTTTCAAAAAATGGAATAACTATTGATCCTGCTAAAAAAAGTTGTTAAAGAATGGAAAATACACACAAATATAACCAATATCTATAGTTTTCTGGGTTTGATAGGTTTTTATAGGAGTTTTGTTGAAAATTTATCATGGTTACCTAGACAATGATGATGTTAACTCAAAAATGTGTTATGTTCATTTTGAAAAAAGAATGTGATGATTGTTTTTGGGAATTGAAAATAAGAATAGTAAATACCCTTTTTTTAGAATTATCTTCTAGAAATAGTTAGTTTGTTACATATAATGATGCTTCGTTGAACGAACGTGGATGAGTCTATATGCTGAATGATCAGGTAATTTCTTATGCTTCATGTCAGTTGAAACCACATATGTTAAAATACCCTACACATGATTTGGAATTAGCTGCAGTTGTTTTTTATTTAAAATATAAGAGGCATCATTTTTATTGACTAAAATGTGAAATATATACTGACCAAATTTTTTTAAAGTATATATTCAATCAAAATGAATTAAAAATGGGATAGAGGAGATGGATGAAATTAATCAAGGATTATGAATGGAAAATTCATTACCATCGATTAAAGGAATGTAAATTGGATTAAAATATTAGTCGAAAAAGAAATTCTACATTAACCCTGTAATGTTCGAAACAAGATCCTTTAATTAAAGACTTGACGAAATTTGGAAAAGAAGTTATTGGTGTAGGAAATTCCTCTGTTTTGTTTCAGGGGTTACTGAAATCATCACTATCAGACATAAATAAGCAAGCATAAAATGAAGACAGTTAGTTTCAGAAAAAGGAAGAGTTATTTTAGAAGGGTTAGTTGCATGATTTTAACATTGATAATGATTGTGTTTTGAGATTTGGAAAGATATTATGCATGCCTTGTGATTCATAGTTGAAGAATGAGTTGTTATGTGAAGCTCATAGTTCTGTGTTTTCTGTTCATCATAGTAGTACAAAGATGTGCAGAGATATTTGGTAGTACTACTGGTGGGATGAAGTTAAAAGAGATATTGCTGAATTTAATGTGATGTCTTTGAATTTTTATCATGTTAATGTTGATCAGAAGTTACCTAAATGGATGATTCATTCTTTACCAGTGCCAGTGTGGAAAGGGGAAAATATATCCATGGATTTCATTGTGGGATTATCAAAGATATCTCTAGGTAATATTGAAATCTGATTTATAGTTGATCGATTTACTAAATCTACTAATTTTCATCTTATTTGAGATACTTTTTCTCTAGATCAACTTTCTCAGTTGTATGTTAAAGAGATAGTCAGCTTACATGGATTCCACCTCTTGATTGTATCTGATCACAATCACAGGATTACTTACAACTATTGGAAAGGCCTTCAGAAGATGTTGGGTATTGAAATAAATTTTAGTACATCTTTTCATCCTCCATCTGATGGGAAATCAGAATAAACAATTCAAACCTTGGAGGATATGCAACGTGCTTCTTCACTGGATTACCAGGGAAGTAAGGACCAACATATTTCTTTGGTTGAGTTTTCTTATAATAACAGTTTTCATTCATGTATACAGATGGATCCATTTGAGGCATTATATGGGAGCAGTGTCGAACTAGAGATTTTTTTGATGAAGTAGGAGAAAGGCAGATGATGGGACTAGAATTGGTAGAAGAGATGGTAGAAAAATTTCTGTTGATTCAGAAGAACTTGATAATAGATCAAAGCATACATAAAAGTTATGCGGATAACAAGAGAAATGATATTTATTGTGAGGTAGGTGATTAAATATTTCTCAATTTTTCTCCATGGAAATGTGTGATGAGTTTTGGTAGGAATGGAAAGTTGAGTCCGTGGTTCATTGGACCTTATGATGTCTTGGAGAAAGTTAGATTAGTTTCGTAAAGAGTGCCATTACCTCCACGTTTATCCCAGTTACACTATGTTTTTCATGTTTTAGGTTTGGGAATGTATATGCGGTATTCATCTCATGTTTTTACCTAGAGGTTTTTCAGTCAGAAGAGAATTCTTTTATGAGGAGAAACTAGTCCAGATTCTTGACCGAAGTGAGAAAGTGTTGAATAATAAGGTAATTTTTTAGGTAAAGGTTTTCTGGAAAACCCATATGGTTTTGAGGAAATGTGGGAACTAGAAAATGATATGAGGTATAAATATCGGCACTTATTTGATAAGTGAATTGAATTGTGGGGATTCAATTACAAAAAGGGGGGAAGGATGGAACATGTTATGTAAATAAAGAATATGATATTTTGATATAAATTAATATTTGTGAATTAAATATTAATTTTAATTTAAAGGGGATTCTATGTTCAATGGTTTAATCGATACACAACAACATGTTTCTTTGAAATCTTACATTGCACACAACATTGAGTTATACCAAAATATAAAAATATAATATTATTATTTTAAATGGTAGTTAATGCCTAGCTGTTTTATTAGAACGAATGATAAAAACTATTTAAAATATGATTACACATGTTTTTAATTTTTTTTACATTTATCCAATAAATGTTAGAGGCTTAAATTGAGAATGAATCTAATTTTATGCATAAATACTCTAATATTATTTAAAATCTCGATTTACTGCCTTTTAATGGAAAACCCTCAGAAAACCTAGTTTTGGTCACTTTTATATGTTATATTTCAAAAAATAAAATTATTATTTATAAATGGGACATCAAAATGTACTTTTGGTAAATTTTTGGTATGTTTCTGATAAAATTTATTTTTTAATGAATAGTTAAAAATACTGTAATTCAATTCAAAACTGCCTTTTAATCTAATTTATTTATATTGTTTTATTATTTTTTTAATTATTTTTATATTTTAATTATATTATTTTTTTACAATTTAATCCAATGTTTCTCATTGGAAGTAATTTCACATTGATATTGGACATAAACTACTGCCAATAGTTTGATAGTTATTATTTCTTAAAAACGTGCGATTTAATTCGACAAAGAGAATTAATTTAAATTAATTTTTACAACTACTATTTTCTAAATATAGAAAAATTGATTCCATATTTGGAATCAGGAGGTCCAAATTGTGTAAATATGTATCTTTCATTTTTATAAATTATGAATACTTTGGTAAATATTTTTTACGATTGCTAAAGGGTAAATCAGGTAAATAAGGTTAAAAAATAATATTATAATAATATTAAACTACAATAACATGTGTTTTAATCCTATTTGTTGTTACATTTCTTACCATCGGCATCCTTGAGTTGATTTTGGGACCCCATGGGGCCACTTAAGATTGATAATGAAACTTTATATCAATTAATTTAAAGTAAAGACCGAAATTACATAAACATATATTTTTTAGTAATTTAATTTTTTTACATGGGGTTATATAATTGATCTGTTAGACTATAAATATTATTTTTAACGCTAAAAATATTTCCTATATCATGGTATATTTTTTATAATTTTTATTCATCATATAAATAAAATTATTTATGACACAATAATGATGCTGTATTTACGTCATTAGTGTATGATTTAATAAATAAGATTATAAAAATTAAAATAATATCCAAAACCCGTCAAATTATTCTTGGATGATTTCATTTAGAATGAGAGTCATATTATTCTCATTTTTAATACGTTTTGAACCTTTATAAATTAAAAAATCATTATATAATAAAATTATATTATCAAACTTTTCTAAAGAGCCCCACCTCCCTCTTATAAAAGTCCATCACCTCTAACCCAATACACAAATCTCTCATGCCTATTGTCTCATCCAAACTCTACCCAAATAACCTATTAAGATCCCCGTATTCCACCTAGAACCCTTACCTTAGGCATAAGGCACTTCAAGAAATCCTTTATGTTCAAACCAAAGGGAGTTACCCAATTTAAAGTTAACATCTTCCCTTAAGTTCTTTTCTTTTATTTTACTTCTCTAACCCCATAAACACTTGTTATTACTTTCTTTTATAAAAAAACAAGTATTCCCAATATAATAGGTTTTTTATGTGAATTATTAGAACTACATTTACACACACCTCCATCTAATGGGTAAAGAACATACTACTTCTATGGATGGAGAACTACTGGCACACAAAACAATGATTGTTAAATATTATCCTACAACCACTTATGGTGGCCATTATGATGGAAATGTATTTATAAATGACGTATATTATATTTATATATTATCTATTATTCTGTATTTTTCATTTATATCATACATTAGTGGTTTCCATAATGGCTAAATGCCATAATTTCATTTGAGAAAGTGCATACTACCGCCCCTCAAAGTGATATGACCCGGTCATGCCATATGTGGGACATATAAATGATGGAGATAATGAAATTATATATGATATTATATTAGAATTATAATATACCTATGTATCATTATTTTTAATTCCATTATAATACGAAATATAAATGAAATTAGAATTCATGCGTACGTATGACTTACCATCTCAATGAACGGTGTATTTCATTTCTTATATCCAAATTTTATGTACTATATATATATTGGATATATATGATATATATGATATCTACATCATTAATATCATTATGGATATAATTTATTTTTTACTACATGAGAAAATTTTAATTATTATAAGTTCATTTTTTACACATGTACCGATTATCGAAAAAATGTCTATTATTAAATAAAATGATTGAATATTGATTATAACATGGTAATAAGTAATATATAAGGAATAATAAACTTGAAAAAGGTTCTTAAGAAAGTAGAAATTAAATTTAGTTTATTATTTAAGTGATTAAAGAACAAACGAGTAAAATCATACATGAGGTAAGGGACTTCATCTCAATCTCCATTCATTGAGGCATATTTTGATTTATACACAAATTTCATTTATATGGTGTATAAACACATTTGAATTTTAATTTCAATAATAAAGAATATTTTTCTTTGAGGTGTTTTACTAAACAACAAAAAAAAGAATGTTTCTTTTTAACTTAAGTGCTAATAATTAAATTTTTTCTGCCACTACTGTAATTTGATTTTAGGATTCCTTAACAAGCCAAAATACGTTTAAATGGAAAATAAATACCATATAGGCTTTTACGTATTTTAGTATTGAAAATTTTTGTGATAATGGATTTATTATGTCAATATAATATTGTGATTTCTTTGTGGAAAGGTTTTCTATCCTTTGTGTTTTTTTATGTGTTATAAATGTGTTAGGGTAATTGGAAATTATTTACGTATACGAGTAGTTTCATGATAAACATAGGGTAGGTGAGCCCATGATAGCTCTCTAATGCATTGGGTAATGTGACAGAGGTAAATGATAATGTTCCTATAATGATATTTAGGGAATATACCATTACTGGTATTCCAAATGTAACTCCCAACGTCGTTGTGAAAGATAAAATGTATGTATGTTATCGATTCCACAAGTCACCTTAATCATTTGTGATTACAATGTGTTATTCAGAAATCTTATGATTTTATGATATATGTTAAAGATCTTATGTTATGTATGTATGGATGAACTAATGTTTTCATTCTTCGGTTTATAACCCTTACTGGGTTTTTTGTGGTTATCCCATGTTTTGTATTGTTTTTCAGAGGACATAAAGATGAATAAGGTCAAGGATGGGATTAATGAATGTCCATGCTGTCTAAAACATGGAAATATACATGACACTTTTTTAAAGAGTTTTTATTTTATGAAAAAAGGAAAACTGAGTAGAAGTTTCTACTTTGTAATTTATGAGATGTAATGTAATAGTTATGTTTTAATTAACTGAATCTATAAACCTGAAAATATCCTCAATGTGAATTATTCATTTAATTCATGATTATTTAATATTAAAAGGGTGAGTCCTTATATGGTACGCCATAATTTTTTTTATTTCCAAACATTAATTAATCTCAAAACTAAAATTATGGTTTTGGTAACATATAATACATAAACATAGTTTTCGAATATAATTAAATTTAACCTAATAGAAGTGATAATGTCTTATTATTTTTCAAAAATATGAGTCATACTCCATCAAAAACTTGAGAATACAATTCAACACTTAAATATATTTTTGAAAATTCTTGTTTTCTATATTTGGATATATATTTTTGAGTGAAAATACTATCTAATATCTAAAAAGTAAAATATAATTATTACATGAAAATATGAATATACTACATGTAGAATAATCTAAATTCTTCTTCTTCATTTGTTTTTCAATTATTATTTTTATATCCTTTATTTCTACACATGAATCAATTAACAATCTATTCGATGCCTTCACACTTAATATATATATATAGAACCTATAAGGATCATTTAGGGAAACTGGGGGGTGAATTAGTGTAACCACCTTATTTCTGAATAAAAGTTGTTTTAAATTAGCCCCTCATACTGTCGAAACTGTTCTATGGTTAAGAGGAATATATCTATTGTGTGGTATCAATAATTATAAAAACATACAAGGAATATACCAAAAGTGACTGTATCACACATTGTTTTTTTACAAGTTTTCATACTATGGACTACCTTTTATTGTGATCAACATATTATTGTTTCAAGGATTATCATTTCTCTATATCTGGTAGTGATTAAAACTTCTTGGAAATAGAACAAAATGTTTATATAGGGAATAAAATATCTTCTTGAGTTAACTGTGTTATTTATTTTCGTTCCACCTATCTCGAATAGGTTGTTTATAATGACACAATTAGTTCATTAAAGATAACCAATAGTTGTTCAAACATGATTTATATACAATAACATATGTATTTTCATATATTGAATAATATTTCACCTTAACTATAGGTCTTCAGTTTCTACTTAATCAATAATATTATATACACATTGTCCCACTTCTCTTTAATAATTGCAAGATGAAATTTCCACTTTAATTCGCCACTTTTACAGAATAAAAACTGATGAATTTTTCAATACACTACAAATTTATTTCTTCCTCACTTTATGTAATGATTGATAAGATACTACTTCTATAATGTAGTTACCTCTCATAATAGAATGTGTTATAGGGGATCAAAAAACTACATAAATTATATTTTTGTGTAAGAAATATATTGCACAATTTCACCTTAGATTGCCTTGTTGATTTATCATACTTCATCCATGTGGGATACACTACATGGAATTTGAAACCCTAAAACATTTATTTATATTATTTATTATTATAATTGTATTGCTGATTATTTTTTAGTTATATTTATTTATGAATGAATGTTCATGAATTTTACACTATCCTTTTTTTCTTTTCACAAATACCCTATATTTAAATTATTATACACATGTGAATGAGAATTCATATGTATGCATGAATTGTTCTGAGTTTGATTCACCTAAATCCGCTACCTTCCCAACCTGTCTTCACATAAGGATTACATGAGATATTCCATCAGGAAAGTATCAATGCATATTATTATATCATAAAAAATTTATATGCACACAATTCATGTGAACCATGTGAGTTCTCAACAACCTTCACACAAGCTAGTGTGATTGCATGTTAGGGAATAATGCAAACCAAACTACATCATAGAAAATGTTCATTACAATGAGTGACGTGGGGGTTTTAACACCATTTTTGGGTCCAAAAGTTTTCTTCATGAATGATATGTGATGGTCCTCATGGAATAAGTGAGTTTTGTGAAATCAACTCTTAGTGACACACATTTCACGATTCTATTTTTTTAGAAACAAGTTCTCACATTCTCTCGATTGGAAGCACACCCTTAGTCAAGGGTCTTTGATATTTATAGGCAAACCTCATCATTCCTTGTAGTGCCTAAAATATAAAATTTTGTCCACATTGAGACTGTATTTATTGCAACATAAATCAGTCAAAGTCCTAAAATTTATGAACAATAACTATATTGACCTATCTAAAACATCATTCAAAGATTTTTATGCCACAAAAAATTACGTGATGAACACATCACATGCATTCCATGAATCAAATGTAGTTTACATTTTCTAAATCATGATGTACGTCAATTTCTTGAATGATATATGTAACTATTATTTTCATCAAATTGATGAATCTTCGAGTCACTACAAGAAAATAAGGATGTAATCATGGTTTTGGAATAACCCATGGTTATAGGTCACACCTATACCCACGATCTTCCGAAAACCATGGTCATATGGTTTAGTTCAGACCTATACCCAGGATTTTTTAAAAACCATGTGTATAGGTTTTGGTTAATGACCAATACCCACAATTCCTCTAAAAAATGTGTGTATAGTTCAAATATATACCCACAGTATTCCCAAAACCGTGGCTCTAGGTTTTTGCTAAAGACCTATACTAGTTGTTCTCCAATAGCCATGGTATAGTTCAACCCTATAACCATGTTTTCTGTAAATTGTGTCTATATCTTATCCAATGTATGCATCAAAAATAAATTTCCTAGAATAATACATATGAACACATTATTAAACCTATATCTATGGTTTAAATTAATATATATAAGTAAAAATATTTATTTTTATAGATAATCATATGTGATGCAGTGGTTTGGTTCATGGATTCTGTAGTGGCTTTCTAGGAATCAAATTGGGCGGCATTCCTTTTTTTTAATCCAATAATCACAATTTATGAATTGTGGATATAGAGTTATTAACATGGTGGACTCAAATATTGCCATAGTTTATAATCATGGAAATAGTTTTTTCAAACTCTAGGAATAACATAGAGCTTATGGAATTCTTAAGCTCCCATAGTACTCTAAACCATGGGTATAGACAATACCAATAGTTTTATGGTCTATACCCAAGGTTCCAAACCATGGGTATAGGGTAATTTTCTAGTATGGAGTTTTTATCATACATCAATGTTGGAGATCTCATGAATGGATTGGATTTAGTTCAAGAAATATCTTCCACATGAGATGTTTTATGGAGAATCATATAAACTAGCAGTAGCTCAATTGGTTATAACCTCTTAAAGAGATAAACTTCAAAATCCTAGAGTGGTTGAACAAGATCGAAGGTTTCAATCAAAATGATTATATTAAATAGATTCGAAGGCCATCTATTTATATGTACCATTAAAGCGTAGTTGAATAATGATTCTCACATCGACCATCCTACATATGTTTACCCATAGTTCATTTGGGTTGTTTATTCTCCAAATCATGTTGCAAAAACATTGATATCGAAATGTGTGATCATCACCCAGACTCCACTATCACACACAATATGGGATTCTACCAGCCGACATACGCTCATACCTTATACATGGGACCAAGAATGTGCCTCCTCAAGCATTTTTCATGGGCATAATCATAAAAATACATGGCCTAGAATTACCATCTTCCTTGCAGCTGACCTAAGATGGGATCCCTAGGAATTCATGAACCCTTCGAGTCCCACATGGTCCTTGGTTGAGCCTGGATTAGGATATCCCGATAGTATGGCCTTATTTTTATATAAGGCCTTAATATACGTAGAGAAATATTCTAAGTATAATAAATTGAAATACATTCCAAACTCAAATATTCCAACCAACCTTCTCAAATACTTTATTCCTATTTGATTCATCATGGAAAACATATTTTCATTCCTTGTAAAAATTAGAAACTCCTCATGAAATATGTAACACCCCAGTTCCCTATGCCGCCCAAAGAAGCCTTGTACCCAGTTGGTCAAATGTCCACAAGCGTTGTTCCCCAAATTCTGGAGGATACCGACTAGCTGTGAGGGCCTTGGGTTTGATAGTGGAGAAACTATGCACTCATTAACAGAGTAACACAATGGATGTAAAGAAAATGTACAATAGTAGAAGCTACAACAATAACTAAAAAAGTAAATAGTGGAAGACTAAAAATAATAACATAGAGAACACACTTATATATATGAATGATGCATGATACATAATTTGAGGAAAACATACAAACAAAACAAGATACTGATATAAAACTACACTAAACCATGTAAAAAAATAAAGGTAAATAATTCCTTAGAATCGCAAGACATAGCTTAGTCCCATGCTCTCAGTCTCTATAGCAATCAAGTACCTGAAGATGAAGGGAACTTTCATTTAGCTATACCTACAATAATACAATCTATTTGGGCCCAAAAGCATGTCCCAAATAGTGTGTGAGACTAAATCCTAGTAGGAAACCACTACAAGATCTGTTCCTAACAGTCAGTGAATATATATTGGAGGTAATTAGCAAATTAGTAGCGAACAAAGAAGTACTCAACAACAAACATTCCTACAGTTTCAAAGCATTTAAACACCACATAATCATGTAAGAATCTAATCAACCAGGTAACCCTATGGGAAGTACACACAACCTATCCCCTGTGGTTCAATCATAAAGATATAACAATGTCTCTCTGAGTAAGCACCCATAGTAAATCGCACTTATAGTCAAAAGTGGTCAAAGACTCTCGAAGGAATATCACACGGTCAATTCTCCTTATAGTCTAATATGGTTAAAGAAACTCTTAGGAAGCACACACTGTCAATTCCCCTTATAGTCTAAAGTGGTTAAAGACTCTCTGAGGAATCTCACATGGTCAATTCCCCTTATACTCTAAAGGTGTTTAAGTCACTTTGAGAAAGCTCACACAGTCAATTCCCCTTATATTCTAAAGAGTTTTAAGACTATCTGAGGAAGCTCACATAGTCAATTCCCCTTATAGTCTACTACACCTGGTTCTCATAGACCTGTGTAAATCGAACGAGCATAGAAACGCAACCCAGCCAAAGTAAACCTCATGATCTACATGGATAAATAGTCAACAACATATCAAGCATGTCAGATAAAATAATCAATTCATCCTACTATACTAGGCATGGGAAAACATCACGGAATCCTTTCAGGATAAATAGGACCAAATGGTTATAAAAATAACATGCAAGGAAAACACATCCAAAGCATATCAAACAACCCTATTCACATCCAATTAACCTCTACTCACGCATACCAGCATAATAGTAAAATAATAGGGTTTAAAAGGTAAACATGCAATACCCCATTCAAGGGTATTGGAAAAAATTGCACATATTTCTCATAGACATTCAATAGAAAGGCACAAACCACCTACCTTAGTGTTGGGATATTTCTATACAAGAACCTCAAGCCTTGAATCACCCATGAACACAATAGATATACAAAAAATTCAACAACATTCAACTGATGCTATCTTTTGAAATAGTTGGAATCCGGAAACGTTGATATTGGAGAATGAAGAGCATAAAAAAGTAGTCCCAACACAATCGAAGGTGTTCGATTTAGAGAACCGGCGCTCGCTCGGGGGATCATAGAAGATTCATGGCCTTACGGGTTCTCTCGGATGAACGAGACCTAGAAGTAGGGAGTTCTGCTGATTAGACGTGACCCCGGTTTGTTTAATGGAAAAAAAATAAAAATACACTATGTGTAATTAAGAAGTACACGACATTTACTTTCCATTTCTATACTCAAATATAGGTAGTCTCCAGGTCACCACACACGACTGTGTGTGTGGCTGTTACATGGCCATCACATGGCTACTCATGGTAATCAAGTACACAGTGTGTACTCATAATGTACACAAAGTTTGCATAAAAAATATTCCAAAAAAAACCCTTTTCCTCATAGACAACCAGAAAAGAAAGACATACCTGAAAAATAATATCCCAGTTCATACAAACATCCCCCCTTAAAGAAATTAGTCCCCGATTTTCCCTAGCAAGGCAGTAGAGAAGAACTCTAGAATAGCTCTATCCAGTGAGATTGTACATCGGTCTCCCTATCCTAGGTCTCGTCCTATAATCACTCATGCTTCCACAACACTTGTACCAGCAGAACAGACCAACCACAGAGAACCTTCATAATTTGATTGAAAATCCTGGTAGGATTCTCCTCGAATGATGCATCCACATCCAACTCAACCTCCTCATGTTGGTAGACATGACACAGGTCTGAGAAGTAACGTCGAAGCTGGGAAATGTTGAAGAACTCTTGAATAGCCCGATACGTCTAAGGTAACTAAATCTAATAGTCAACCAGCCCTAATCTCTCCAACACCTCAAACTGCCCGACATACCTCGAAAAAGGTGTACCCTATCTCCTAATCCTTATGTGTCCCAACCTTAGTGTGACACGTAAGAAAAACTGATCCCTGACCTCAAACTCTAGAGGTCATCTCTGCTAATCAGCAAAAGACTTCTATCAAGATAGTGTTGTAGCCATCCTCTTTAGAATCAACTCTGTCTACTCTGTGGTCTCCTGGAAAAGACGAGGTCCCAACATAGATTCCAATCTGGCCTCCAGCCAACACAAGGGTGATTGGCATGGCCTACCATATAAAGCCTCATAAGGTTCCATCTGAATAGTTTCTTGAAAACTATTATTATAGGAAAACTCCACAAGAGTTATGTGATTCTCCCAAGAACCTCCAAAATCTAGGAGACATTCTCTAAGAATATCCTCAAGACCTTGAATCATACACTTATACTGGCCATCTGTTTGGGGATGGTAAACTATACTGAAATGCACCAACATTCCCAAAGACTTCTGCAAACCCTACCAGACCCAAGAAGTAAAACAAGAATCCCTATACAAAATGATGGAGTGTGGAACCCCATGTAGATTTAAAATCTCTAGGATGTACAGCCTTCCAATATCATCAACACTGATGGTCTCCTCGATCAGCAAGAAGTGATAATATTTCATGAGTCTATCAATGTCAAGCGAAACAACATAATTCCCTGAAGGCAAACTCGTTAAACATTTCATGAAATCCATCGCGACATCATTCCACATCCACTCAGGAATGAGTAACTACTGGAAAAGTCCTTTTGGTTATTGATGCTCTACCTTCACCTGATGACATGTAGAACACCGCATAATGAATCCAAAAACATCACCCTTCAATTCCTGACCACCAATACAGGAAGAGTAGATTAAGATACATCTTGGTGACACCGGGATGAACTGCCCAAACAATGGAATGAAAGTCTCGCATCAGCTCCTCGAATATGTCTATTGGAACCCATACACACCCCTGGAAACACAAGATCTCATCCACACATGTGGTCCAACTAGGAATATTTTCCTTTCCTAACACACTTTCTCATAGTACTAGGCCTTCAAAACTTAATAGCAACCTCATTCTCACTCAATCAAGAAGAGTAGAGGTAACAACTACAGAAGAATGAAACATCTCCCCCTTACTATTGTAAACCTTTAAATGCATCTCATAGAATAGTTCCCTAAACTTCCACTCACTGTTGGCCTCCTAAACTACCTGTATTTGAGTCCTCCTACTCAGCACATCAGGTACTCTGTTTCCTTTCCCAGGCTTGTAGGCATTTTCAAAGTCAAAAGACTGAAGTTAATAAACCAACCATCACTATCTTAAATTAAATTCACGCTGAGTGAAGATATACCTGAGACTTGTTGTCCATAAAACCACAAAATTCTCTCCCAGATGATAATGTCTCCAACAATGCATGGAATGAACAACATCAGTCAACTAAAGATCGTGCGTCGGGTAATTACTCTCATGTGGCATCAACAACTATGACCCATACACAATGAATCCTTCTCCACATATAATCACTAATCCTACCCTGATACCTGATTTATCACAATACACAGTGTATATCTTTCCCGTCTCTAGAAAAACTACTACCGGTGGTAATGTCAACCTCTTTTTTAGCTTCTAAAAGGCTGCCTAACAAGAATCTGACCACAAGAACATCACACCTTTCTTAGTCAGACTCTTTAGTGGTGTTGATATGTGTGAAAAGTCATATATGAATCTTCTGTAGTATCCATCCAACTCTATAAAACTCCACATCTCAAAGATCTTCTTCAGGTGCTCCTAGGAAACTACTGCTCTCACATTTTCTGGGTCTATAGATACTCCTGTATCTAAGATAACATGACCCAAGAAGTGAATCTAGTCCATCCAAAAGTGTAATTTTGAGAGCTTAGCATATAAATGATGCTCTCTCAGTTTACTCTGAATGATATCAAGATGTGTAGCATGGTCGTGTCGAGTGTGAGAGTACACCAATATATCATCTACGAAGACAACCATAAAATAATCTATGTATGGATGGAACACTCAGTTCGTCAGTACCATGTAGACTGCAGCCGTGTTCATGAGACTGAATGGAATAACCACATACTCATATAGAAAATACCTGCTTAGAAAAGTTGTAAGATTTATATCAGATGGTTCAACACAAAAAAGATGATAACTTGACCTCAAGTCAATATTCGAGAACACCTGGGCTCCTCGAAGCTAATCAAAGAGATCAGAAGTCCCTAGAAAGGGATATTGGATCTTGACCATCATCTGGTTCAACTTCCAATAATCTACGCAAATCCCGAGGGTACCATCTTCCTTCTTCGCAAATAGGAAAAGAAAACCCCACGGACAAGTACTCGGTCAGATGAAACCCTTGGCCTGCATCTCCTCCAACTGCTTCATCATCTCATTCAACACTGGTGTAGCCATCCTATAAGGAGGAATGGACACAAGTGCCTCTCTTGGAACATGCTCGATAGAAACTTTTACCTCTCACTCTGGAGGCAAACCTGAAAATTCATCTGGGATGACATCCTTGAAATGATCCACCAATAAATGAATGTCTAACTGAGAAGTATCTGGGTCATCCAGATATAGAATAGTAATCAGGGATGTACCTCCTCCAAACCCATGATGCATAGGTCCCACTCTTCTCACCTTGACATCCCATTTTCCCTTATGAAGAAACGATCCTCCCTCTGGTGACGTGAAGCTCACACTATGGCTATAGAAATTTACAATAGCATGGAAGGGAAATATCCAGTTCATTACAAGATTAACATTGTAGACTATAATCTCTAGGACCTTAAGGTCCCATAAGAAGTGACACCCACCAACCTTAAGAGGGAACTCCTTGAACTGACTTACACTAGTGGTTCTTGTCCTAAACGGTGTGTCTAACGTCAAGTAATAAACAGAAGTAAAGACAAGGATCCTAAGGCTCTCCACAATAACAACATATATAAAGCTATGGTATGATCCGATATCAAAAAAGAGTAGAAGATAATGCTAAGGCAACTAGGATTGTAACTCAAAATGTAGAGGGTTTGGGATCCTGCTCCTGTTGGGTCTGCTCCACTAAAAATTTAGAACCTACACCGTGGCCCTGTGTCCTTGCCAGACCACTCTGAGCTGATCCACCCTATTTTTTCTAAAATCCTGGTGACTAACTACTGCAGCCACAACCCCCACCTCGGCCAGAACGGCCAGAAGAACTCCAGTTCTCTAACTGATGAGAAATTGGTGGTGCTTCCTCAGAACATTGAGTCATAGAAGAACCCCTGTCACCAGCTACTCTTGAAAATATCTAATAGAAGTGCTATAGATGAACGATATTTCCACAAGATCGGCACTCCAATAGGTCTCTTTGGCAATGTGTCCTCGTATGCTCGCTCTTCCTACATTGGTAGCACACCACCTGGCTAGCAGAAGATGCATCCTACCTACTCTTATCTGCCAATACAGTCTACCTACGGTGCTTCCTGCTATCAGTAGGAGAAGCACTAACCCTAGATGTTGTACCTCCCTAGCCTGATGCTCTAGAATCCTTCAGACTATGCACCATTATTAGTTCCTGGATGACTATAGAGGATATCAAAGTCAACTGTAAGATTTTAACCTGGGATCAGATCTCCTACCTGAGACCATCCTCAAAACATCCATGCAAGGAACAACTCATCTACCCATAGAAAGGGTGTAAAGTGATTCATCTTGGTGAAGTGAGGAGAATACACCATAACAGAAAGAGTACCCTGCTCTAGACTCATGAACTCTCAGGCTTTATTGGCCCTCAAGGTCTTCAGATAGAAGTAATCATAGAAGGTGTGCTGAAACTCATCCAAAACCATATTTTGCTAACGTCCTCCCTATGAGACCACATGCCACCACCTCTTGGTGGAGTCTTGAATAATGTAGGAAGCTAGATTAACCCTCCTATATAGAGGCCTCTTCAAGTGCTTGAAGATAATCAACATGGATTTTAGCCATGACTCTACAGCCTGGGGTCCCCCATCCCCTGAGAATGTGGGAGGATGTTGTTGCTGAAAGGCCAACATCAAATCTTCCATCGACAGGGTAGGAGATGACGCTCCATGGAAGGTCTGCATCATCCTCAGAAATACCACACTGAACTGTTCATCGGCACCTATGTCAGGTATAACTATTGGTGCCAATACTAGCACCACTGGAGGATCTACTGGAAGTCTTTGATCAACCATGTCTAGTGTCTGATCGTTGCCCTGTAGTTGGCAGAAAACTGGAGGATGTCTTGGTGGCATGAATTTTCATGTTTAAGCACTCACCTTAGTTCAGGATTATCAAGGACAAAAAGATGTGATCATAAGAAGGGAAACAGAGGAGGGAATGCTTTGAAGTAATAAAAAACCCAGAGACATAGCGCGTATGTCCACTACACGACATGTACTTGAGTCATCTTTTCCTGGTAGAGTTATCTTACACGGCTAAGCCACACTATCCTCCTTAGAAAGAAACTACATGATGTGTTTTTGATCGACACAATGTGTACTAGATCACCAACCCTTGTTGTTAGCTACATGGCCGGTTATATGGGTGAATTTACACGGCGTGTTCTGAACAGACACGACGTACATTTGGAGGATTTCAATGACCAGTGTTTTTAGTTACACGGCTGGATTTTAGGATCACACTACATGGAGTGTTCAAAACTGACATGGTGTGTATATCATAAGTATTTATCTGTCCATGTTGTTAGCCACACAACAGACATCGGGTCAACACAACACGGCATGTACAACTGGTATACAACGTGTTCCCATAAGAATTTCCCTATCCTGTGTATATACAGGCACAACTTATGACATTTTTAGATACTACACGGTGAGTACATATGGTACATGGTGTGTACTTCTGAAAAATAGTTTCCACTCGAATATAAGAACACATAGAATCTAGTCAAAAATACACGGTGTGTATTCTAGGTTTTTTCAGACACTAATCCTTAGAAACATCTTCGGTGCTCAAAAAAACACTTAAACAAACACCTAAATGAAAAATTCTGATCTATGAGGGCCCATACTACCATTGAATCAAATCTTAGAATCTTATATGTGTTATATAATGAAAAAAAGGCAGTGATCCACCAATTTCTGGACCATGAGGTCCTATAACACCTCAAGATCCAAAGTTTGACCTTCATTCAAGAAAAACCTTCGTAAATCAATACCCTATCATATAGTAGGTATTATACCATGGAATCTATCACAATAGAATGCATATATAGCACAACATCAATCACAACAACTTGAAATCAACAATTCACCCTAAATGGCATGACAAGTATGCATGACATGTGATTTCTAGCAAGTGCCTATATGATGCATGAGGTGGCATACCCTCATCTCATCAGGTTGAAATATAAATAAAACCTCAACAACATCAACAATAACATCACAAAACATGTGAATCAGTCATGGTGAAATAAAATAAAATATTGTAATTGAAAAACTAGAAAAGTTTCAATAAACGAGGTAGATTGGGTTTTCCATGTACACAAGTTAGATACTCCTGGGAACAACTTACTACTATGTACCTATTCTTTCCTATAACTGTCTATAGGCTCCAAAACATATGCTCAGAGAAAATAATCCCTCTGATACCACTTTGTAACATCCCAGTTCTAGAAGCCGCCCAAAGTGGCCCCATACCTGGTTGGTCACATGGAATCATATGCATTCCCCCAAACTCCAGAGGATGCCGAATAGTAGCGAGGTCCATGGGTTTGATATTGGGGATACTATGCCCTCATTGGAAGAGTAACATAGCAGAAGTAAAGAAAATATACTATAGTAGAAGCATCAATAATCCATACAAAAGTAAACAATGGAATACTGTAAATAATAACCTGGGGCACACACACACACATACATATATATATAAATGATTCATGATCCATAAGTCTAGGAAAACAGCCCAACAAATCACAATGATGAAATAAAAATGGACTAAACCAAGAACAAACGAAGGCAAGGTAAATAACTCCTCAGCATAGTAAGCCATAGCTTGGTCCCATGCTCTCCTGCTCCACATCAATCAAGTAACTGAAGTAGAAGGGTGATTTCCCTTATCTATACCCACAAAAATATAATTTGTTTGGGCCCAAAATCAGGACCCAAATAGGGTGTGAGACTAAATCCTAGCAGGAAAACACCACGAGATCTATGCCTCACAGTCAGTGAATATATATGGCAGGTAATAATCAAAGCATCACTAAACAAAGAAGTACTCAATAGTAAACCATCCTAAAATTCAATGCATTCAAACACCACATAATCAAGTAATCATCTAATCAAGAAGGTAACCCTCTTGGAAGTACACACAGCCTATCCCCTCTTGTTCAGTCATAATGATATAACAATGACTCTATAAGGAAGTACCCACAGTCAATTCCACTTATAGTCAAATGTTTTTAAAGAATCTCTGAGAAAGCTCACACGGTCAATTACCTTTATAGTCTAAAGTGGTTAATGAATATATGAGAAAGATCACATGGTCAATTCCTCTAATAGTCTAAAGTGGGTAAAGAATCTATGAGGAAGCTCACACAGATAATTCCCCTTATAGTCAAAATTGGTTTTGGACTCTCTGAGGAAGACAACACAGTCAATTCCCCTTATTGTCTAAATTGGTTTAAGAATCTTTGAGGTAGATCTGATTGTCAATTCCCCTTATAGTCTACTACCCCAGGTTCTCACAACCCTGTATAAATCAAATGAGCAATGCAACGCAAAATGGCCCATGTAAACATCAAGATATACTTGGCTAAATAGTTTACAAAATATCAAGCATGTGATATAAAATAATCATTTCATCATACTATACTAGGCATGGGAAAACATTAAGGAAGGTTTACAGGCTAAACAGGACCAAACAGTCGTATTCAGAACATGCATGGAAAACACATCCACAGAATAGCAAACCACCCTATTCATATCCAATTATCCTCTACTCACGCATACCAGCATAACATGAAAATAAAAAGGTTAAAAGGTAATCATACTATACACCGTTCCAGGGTATTGGAAAAAAATTTCACATATTACTGAATGACTTCAAATGGAAAGGTACAAACCACCTCGGTGTTGGGAGATCGCTATATGTGAACCTCAATCCTTGAATCGCCCAATAAAACTATAGACCTACAAAAATGTCAAAAATATTCAACTAATGATATATCTTGAAAGAGGATGAATTAGGAAATGATGCTCTGGTATAACAAAGAGCTTACTGAAGCTATCCCAACAAAATCGACATTAGTCGATTTAGAGAACAGACGCTTTATTGGGGGCCCAGAGAAGATTTTTGGTCGTATGGGTTCTCTCGAACAAACCTTACCTAGAATTAGGGAATTATGGCTATTAGATGTGACCCAGGTACATTTAATGAAATAATATAAAAACACACGGCATGTACTTTAGATGTACATGGTGTGTATATTAAATTTCTATACTCTACGTTATGTGGTCTCCAGGTCACCACACATAGTCGTGTTAGTGGGAATTACATGACCAGAACATGGATACCTGTGGTAACTGAGTACATGGCGTGTACTCATAAAGCACATAGCGTGTATTTTAACAAAATTCCAGATAAACCACTTTTCCTCAAAAATGACATGAAAAGAAATACATACCTGCAACAGAAGATCTAGGTTCTTAATAAATAATATTAATATTTATTATCATTCATTTATCTTTATCATGAAACATATTTTTTATCTTGTAAACATTTAAATCTCATTTAACAATAAATTAATCTTTTAGATGAATATTTTCATGGTCTTCAAACTAATTCCTTAGGAATTTTTCTTTTCCTTATCTTTATTAAATGTAGAGTATAATGTGAAGTTTCTTTTTACAATTATAACATGTATTTTATCTTAAAAAGAGATCAAAATCATAAGAGTTATAGGGAGAATTTTATCCAAAAATGACATCCAATTAAATCATATGAATTCATAATAATTCTCCCAAAATCATCAATAATCATGCAGAATTATCCAATCGAATGAAAAATATTGAGTCTATACCACTTCTCAATGAATCATCACATATATATTGGAGAATTTTATTAGTAAAATAGGTCCATGGAATCCATAACTATTCTCAATGCATCATCAACAGTCTTATTGAATATTTATCAAACTCTTTATAGCATTCTAAATCCATAACTATTCATCATACATTAGAATTTGATTCATTATTATATACTGACAATAAATAAAACCATACTCTTCACCAATCCACATCGGCTTTTCAATATCCCCCTTTGGATTTGTTGTCAATTCCATATTTTTAGTTTCAATGTCCCTACTACCACTTATTAATAGAAAATGAAAAGGGTTAATGCAATGGTTCTCTTATAACCATCAAGAAATTCAAAAAATAACTTTTCATTATTTTTAAATAATGGTGGAACCACATGTTTCACATGGGGAAGAGACTTTAGTTAGTCTACCCTATGTCTACATGGGATAACCCGATGCAGGAAACAAGAGAGATACAACCAAAAATTCATATGAAATTCTTTAACAACCATGCGTGTGATAAAATGGTAATACCATATTTATTCCTCGGAGAGGGTGATGTCTAAAACAAATTTATCAAGTAATATATTCTCTTGTATGATTTATTAAATATATTATTAATTTAATGTGAAATAATTTTTACACCCTTTATTTATTAGATTACTCATTAATCAACACACCCCCTTGATGAACAAATTGTATATAATCAAGCTTAGAGAGATAAATGTAATTGATTTACATATATTAAAAAATTCTTTATATATGACATGAATTTATAGATATTCATGATATACGCCATGATATCATATCCTTTATGTTTTATTACCCTCAAGTGGTACAATCCCTTCCATTTGAATTGGTGAAAAATATCATCAAATAGTCTTCAAGATATTCAAATTGATCATCCACCATTGTGGAACTATTCATGTCTTTGTTAGATCTAGAATAATCCTTCAAACATGATGTTTTACACTTTTTTCACTAATTAATAATTGTGATGTCCTAGACCGGGATGCCACTAGATAGGTGGCTCGAGCTTGGTGGGCCACATGGCCTTAAGCTCATCTCTCCAAACGCCAGAGGCTTCTTACTAGCAAAAAAGGCCTAGGGAGTGTCCATGGGGATACAATTCCTTATTTACTAGATTCTATCATAGTAGAAGGAATTAAATATTATTAAATAGAGGATACATTATATGTAAAAAATGGAAGCAGTTAATTGGAATAGATAAATAATGAATAAAAATAACTGTATAACTAGAATAACATCAAAGTATACAACAACTGATGAGGATATGCCATGTCACCAGAAAACTATAAAACATGGATACAAGATAGTTGGAATAAGATGTTACAAAAATATATACAAGAATAAATGACCATCCTAATAATCTGAGCATCATCTTGGTCATTTTATATCAAGATCTATACTAAACAGCAAGAAATCATGTGTTTGAAGTTGTATGCCACCCTTTTCCAAAACATAAAACCATGTAATATACTCAGATTACCAAACTACGCCTGGATAGGGTGTATGATAAATATCAGTGGGCCACCACCAATGGTTTCTATAACATCCAGCCCGTGTAATGGAATATAATAGTGTGCGAGCAATAAAATATAATGTAATGAAATACAATGTAACTAAATATCCAATACCTACATCAGCCCTCAATTATTGTGTGATCATGTAACCAAATCATTATTTTATTGTTACCAGTTTATAATATTCCAAATTTTAATAATTTTAGAGGTTCTAAGATGTAATAAGGATACCTAAAATGGTATTTATTAATGAAGTCACAGGGTAATAACATATAATCTATAGACCTCAAGGGTGTCCAACATAGTAATATCTATATCTTGGCATGGGGTTTGAGTGTTCTATAAGGATCATTGTGCAATGAATTTCTCAGTGAAGAGCATACCGAGTCTAGGTATTTCATCCAAGGTAAAATGAGTCTTAGTATAGACCAGGCTTGATAGGATTTAACCACAACACCTACTTGTCTATACTGGATCGAGGGAGTGTTTCCAAGGAATCCTAGATCCAAGTAGTGTATACATGGAATCCTATAGTACAACATGAGGTATCCTACAATGTCATAATGGGAATCCAAATCTAATACAAGTATAAGTTTCAAGGTGAGTCTCAACCTAAGCAAGTTGTATCCTTAAATTAGAATAGGGTTCTTGAGTGCTCATGGAATTCTCTGATTAGAATCCATGGTGAGCTCGAGTTAGGTCATTCCTATTTGATAGAAAAGTGATAAAATAATTAAATTTATTCAAGCCTTTCCTTCCATTATTGTGAATATTCCATATAGCATTGAACCATTTAATCAGTCCTCATTAACCAATAAATCTATTTGGTTCAAGACTTTCTTTTCATTAGTGTGACAAGGCCAAATAGCAAGAAACCTTTGTTAAATCAATTTAAGGAATATTCCAAAATTATTGATCACTCTCCTACCATCCATCAATATAGAAAGGTTTTCTATGGACATTAAAACTCTATTAAATTCCATTTAATAAGGTCAAGTCCTATTCTAGTATACATTCCAATCCACATTTTACATTTAATTATCAAATTGAAGCACTTAACATGGGATGGTCAAGTGGTAATCACACATGGTATTTCCACCATTAAATTAAAAATATAAACATTCCATTTAATATAGAAATATTACTATCATATTGGCCAATCGAAGGCACACCCCAACGATGACTAAAACGTGTCAAAATACTAAATACCCAAATATGGTATAACCTTTGACATGGGTCAAGTTGAGTTGCGAGTGTAACTACAGAAAACTAATCACATATTTGGAAATAGAATAACCATACGGTTCTAATCATTATAATCATAGAATATAATTTTAATAAATGAAACCAAAAATTTTTTTTGGGCCCCACTTGTATATTTCAAAATTAATGAACATTAGGGATAAATTATAGACCACCCACTTTTGGGTTGTATGATTATCCTCCTCTGGTATTTTCTCTTAATTTTCTTCAGATCGGAGTAGATTTTTGAAAAGGTGAAAAATACTCAAACCATGATAAATAGGTTGAGATAAAAAGAGAGTAATAATGGATCAAATAGAAATAAATACTTACCATTATACATACAACATGATGAATGGAAGCTCGATCAATTTTCAGATGATAGAGAATTCATGATCACAATTTTAGATACTGAAAAAGATTTACAATTAAAGAAAAAGGTGTTAATCCTACTAGTTTTCATATTAGGAGGAATAATGAGGATTAATAGATCATTAATAGAAAAAATGTAAATTTACCCAGAAAATTATATTGTGCATAGTTTATCCACACAGTTTAATAAACCGTTCCCAAACCATGTGAGCTTTTCTAGGTATAAGGTAACATTATATGGTTATGCCACATGGTCATGCACAAACCATGAATGTGGCTGTGTTTAAAAAACACAATATGTACATTTAGGCAAACCATGTGCTAAACGTGCACAAATCATGCGACGTGGATTTTTTTCCCAAAAAGAGGTGTTCTGAGATCTAAAATATCAATAAAAACCCTTATAACCTTTTATAACTCATTAGGAATCCAAAACAGGTCCAAATTAACTATTTACATTGAAATTTATAGGATCCATACCAGAGTGAAAAACCAGGTTCTTACCGTCATCCCCCATTAAAACAATCACCACCAATTTCACATTCCAGGGATGGTGAAACACTATCTGAGAAAAAATCTAGCCATTGGTCACGTACAATGACTTTCCTCACTTTTTTGTCATCCTGTACTCAGTCATGCTACCATGCCACCCATACATGAGGTAACGACTATCCTTAGAGAGCATTCATGCTACGGGCAATAATGCATACTAGATACTCCTAAAAGGTTGCATCGGAATATAACTCAACTTAATTGGGATGAAAGTTATGTGACTAGTTAGAATGATATTTGAGATGTTGTGAGACATGAAATAAATCATGCATGGGATAGTACTTTTGAGTTTGTAGCAACCAATAGGATACCATCCCTAATCTATTTAGAATCTAAAATGGAACAACATAATGAGGAATAAACATCCCTTTCTCCAAAACCATCTATGGAATATATTGGGTTATACTCAAAGGAAAACACAATCGCAGAACACAAACTATAGAGGTCCTCAATAGTGGTCAACAAAAGATTTCTTTCTAGACTGAGCAAAAGTCATACTCTTTCTAATCATCTGAACATGCTCTAATCTTTCCTGAATTATATGAGGATCTTGTAGGGATACCTCACCTTCCTCTATCCAGCATAAGGGAGAATGACAACACCTACCATATAAGAACCCAAACAGAGCCATCTAGACAGTTTCCTAAATGTTGTTTTTTTCGTGAAATTGAAGAGAGAGTTATGCTTCTCCCAAGAACCACTAAAATCAAGGAAACATGCTCAGATCATATTCCTAGAAAATGTATCATCTATTATGATTGTACGTCAGTATGAGGGTGAAAATATGTACTTATAATCACATGATTTCTTATAGCATTCTATGAACCTTGCCTTAACCCTGATGTGAAATGAGAGTCCCTATCTGAAATAATAGTAAGTGGTACCCCATGGAGTTGTATGATCTCGTGGAAATATAGTGTCTCAATCTAATCAAATGAGAAAGTCTCCCATATAGGAATGAAGTGGGATGATTTCATTAGTACGTCAATGACTACCTGGTTAGTATCACTACCCCTCGATGAACGAAGCATGCCAACCATGAAATCTATGGAAACATATTTCCATTAACATTCTAGGACTAGAAGTGTATCTTAAAACCCTGCATTTCTCTGATGCTCCACCTTCACCTATTGATAGGTGGAATATCTAGTGATGAAGACCATTTTTTAACATTCTATCCCAGTCCATCAATATTGGTGTCACATATCTCTATACATCATTGAGATGACTAGATTAACTACCCACTAAGAAACATGGTATTCTTTCATCATCTCCTCTATCAAATCTGCAGGAACCGATATATAACCACCTAGATGTTGGACGTCATCTTTATTCCACATACCAATCCAAAGTGGGGTTATCTCTAGATATAATCTCAGGGAGAACCAATCCTTCATGATCTAAAAACATCATACTCTTCACCTTCTCATTGAGGACAGAGGTTACTGGCAAGGATGAGAGGTAAGACTACTCGTAACTATCATAAAACTCTAGATGAAATTTAGAATATAGGGCCATTAACATCAATTCAACAATAGATTCCCGTAGGACCATTGTTTTAGTTTTCCGACTAAATGCATTTGTAACTACATATCAATTTCTAGGTGTATAGGAAAGAGAAAAATCAAAGGACTGAAGTTATTCATCCCATCTTCACTATCTGAGGTTCAAGTCATGCTATGCAATGATATATTTGAGGATATTTAGTTTTGTCTACACCACAAAGATCTCACCAATAGGTAATGTCTCCACCAATGTAAGGAATGGACAACTGATTCTATCTCAAGGTCATGCATCATGTAATTTCTCTCATGAGGTCCCAACTACTGAGATCAGTATGCCAAAAATTTGTAATCCCACATCAACACATCTCCAAGTACAATGCCTGATGCATCACAGAAGATGGTATAGACTTTTCTAGGATCTGGAAGAATCAGAATGGGTGAAGAGACAAGCCTCCCTTTCAGCTCTTAGAAGGATTTACCACTTGCTTTTGACCGTATGAAGATGATACCCAGCTTTGTAAGACCATTAAGTGTTGAAGAAAGATGTGGGAATTTTTTATGAAATTCTTTTAATATCTTACCCAACCCAATACACTCCGTATATCAAACACATTACTGGGATTATCCTAGGAAACTATAGCACTAACCTTATTTGGGTCAATAAAAACACATTATTCTGAGATAATATAATCTAAGAAGTGAACTTTTTCAATCTAAAAGTGGCACCTAGTAGGCTTATCATAATTCTAATGCTAATTTAATGTACTAAAAATGATCTCAAGAAATTTTTCATGGTCTATATGAGCGTGGGAATACACTAATATTTCAGCCATAAATACCACTACAAATGAATCCAAATAGGGGAAGAAAACCCTATTCATTAGAGCCATGAAAATAGAGGGCAAGTTCATATGACCAAATGACATAACAGGGTACCCATACAGATCATACCTGCTATGGAATGCTATACGAGGTATGTATAATTGTTTAGAACATACGTAATGATATTCTAATTTTAGGTCGATCATGGAGAAGTCCCTTTATTCTTAGTGAAAGTCAAAGAGATCATCTATTCTAGGTAGTGTATATCGTCTACTAACCATAAGCTAGTTCAACCATATATAATCCATGCATAGACATAAAGATTTAACATCCTTCTTGGAAAAACTCATAGTCGATCCCCAAGATTATGTATTGAGAAATATAGTTCCTTTCTTCTATAAATCCTCAATATTCTGCTTAAGCTCCTGCAGCTCTACTGGTTCCATCCTATATGGAAAAATGGACACTGGAGCTACTATTTGAACAAGATCAATTGTAAAATCCACCTCTCTTTCAAGAGGTAATCCGAAAAAATAATCAGTAAAGAAATCCCTGAAATGATCCACTACTAGAGGGAAATAACTTTGAAGAAAAACCTAATCCACTATGAAGGGATTGGAAATATAGGTGGTCACTCCATATAGCCTATGATGATTTGGTCTATCTCTCATACCATGGACATCCTAATCATCAAAATGAAAAAAACTAATTCCTTTCAATGATGTAAAAGATACCCTACGATGATAGCAGTCTACAAAAGCATGGTAGTAATTGAACCATTACATTATGAGTATGAAATTGAATCCCATCATCTCATTAACAAAGGGGTTCTATAAGAAAGGGTAACTTCCTACCTAATGGGGACAATCCCTACATTGCTTTATGCCCTCTGTTCGTACCACTAATGGAATATCTAGGGTCATTACACAATAGTTATATTGTATCTCTAGTGTGAGATTCTATACAATAGATACAAAGATAAAAGAGGTTGAAATACCTATATCAAACAAAGAAGATACAATAGTAGAGGCTACTAGAATAGTACCTCAGACTTTAGATGGTCTTGAAGTCTAATCCTTGGGTTTCAGCTATAATCCATGCAACTTTCTTGATTTGAGACCCTATTTAATAGAGTGACTACCATGATCATGACTGATTCTCTGGACCTGTTGGTGATAAGGGTTATTGATACCACAACCACAACCTCCTCCTTGGCCATACCTACTATTGCTATCCCAATTCCCTACCTCCAGTGAGGTAAAAGAACTCACTTATGAAAGTGGAGCTGGTGAAGATACATTCCCACTCAAAAAGGGTGTAATGGTCTTGCAGAAATGCTAAGGACTACCCATATGTATGTAACCCTGTCACTCTAGTGGGTCTCTATCACGATGAGGCATTTAATAGACCCATCATCTACATAGATGAATCAATTTAGAGTTATCGAAATGGGAACTCTGGTTGTCACTGCCCTAATAAAAAATCTTGAGAGAATGTTTCCTACCAACAGAATAATTATTGTCTTGATGTGACACTAGTAATCTATTCCTAGTAATATTTTCGTGCCATAGGTTTCACTCAATGATAAGAGCGTGATTGACTATTTATGAAAATATATGAAGATGGAATACATTTACCTACGTATAGATGTCATACTAGATCCCATCCTCCAAGTGTCTAGAACACGAATTCTCATCAACATCTAGAAGCAGTGAAAATCACTAAAACTCCATGAAACATTCTGAATATTCCATAACTGACATAGATACTTGCTTGAGATGAATAAAATATCTATCTTTATCAAATATCAACATCTGAGGAAAGAAATAATCGTATAAAATAGTATTGAAGTCATCCCATATCACGACCTGATGGTGATCAACATGGGTAACCACATCCCACCAATGCTTGGCCGAATTCAGAGGCATATATGTAGTAAGCTTGACTCTCCTATTTGGAGGCATTTCCAGATTCTCATAGATAGAAAACATGGACTCTAGAAAAGTCACAAAATCTTGAGTACTTCCATCCACCAACATGGTAGGAGGGTGATTCTAATGGAACTCACATGTCAGATCATCCATCATAGGTTCAAGATGTGGATCACTGTGCGTGGTCTACATTAGAAATATGAAACTATCAAAAACTTGGGAATCAGTTCCTAGATTAGGTATAGTTGGGGATGCCTCATGTGGCACTCCTAGAGTTATGATTGGTGGATCTGGTCCCACCACATCTGGATCAGGGTTGTCACCACCTTTCTAGAGAATGAAACGAGGATGTCATGGCAGAATTGGTATAAAAATGAATATCATATTCCTCAGAACAAGATTAAAAGCATAAGATAGAATCATTAGTTGAAGTTGAATGTAATAAAACTCACTACCCAAGGCATACAACCCCAACAACCCACTTATATGGCCATGTATTAGTAAGATCTCATGTATATGTATCATTTTATTCTTTATATAATCACCATGTTTAATAATTTTCCTTCCATAAACATGAAAAGGTAGGGAAAGGATGTGAAACCGTTTCATTTAAGATTTCATTATTCACTTTATAATGTATATAAATTTATAGTGAATCATCACCCATACACCTATCACTAAAAAACACCCATTTATTAATATATTAATGTATTGATTCGGTAAATTACTCATTCCAACACATGAGGTCCCATAACAATAATGAATTGAGACAAGAAACCACTCAATTGGAATGAAGAGTAATACATGTTCATGTTAACTCTCACAACCTCACTCAACAAAAAATGAATATAAATCAATGAAAAGATGTTAAATGCACCTATATGGCGTGGAATGTTTCATGACATGTTAATTATAGGTGACTATAATGATTCTTTTAACGATGATCCTTGCCCCCATATCATCAGGACAAGGATGGAGGAACTCCTAAATTAGAGTAAAAACGAACAACTCCACACAATATGTGAATCACCAAATGGTGAAATAATGCCAATTGTTATAGGAAAAAGTGGAACAACAGTTATAACATTTTGGAAATATGGTTTTTACACCAATAATGGGTTCACGATTCCCACACTTGAATTTTGAACATGTACCAAGCATTAATAATCTCCAATCTATTATCTCCAAATTGTAAAGTAACAAGGAAAACTCATTTGATACCTCTTCTGACATCCCAAACTCAGATTTGACTTGATAGATAACCTAAGCCCGGTGGGACACATGGCCTCAAGTGCATCTTCCAAAATTTTAGAGGCTACCAACTAGCAGCGAGGGCCTATGGTGTTTCCATGGGGAGACTATGACCTCATTAACATAGTGTATCCCCATAGATGGAATTAAATATCCATAAACAGAAGAACCATTATAAGTAAATAGAGAAAGAAAATTATTTGAATAGATAAATAAGGACTAATAATTACTGTATAAATAGAATAACATCCAAGTATAAAATAACTGATGATGATTTGTTAGGTCACTAGAAAACTAGAAGACAAGGATAGAATACAGTAGGCATAACATTTTCTATAGAAGTATAATGTATTCAAAAAGCTATCCTATGAATCCTGAGATGCAGCTCCATCATATAATATCAAGATCAACACTAAATAGTAAGGTATCATGTGTTTGAAACTGTATGCTTCCCTTGGTAAACAGCTGCAACCATGTAATCTACACCAGGTACCAAATGGTGCTCAAAGATGGTTTGAGATAAATCATAGTGGGCCACCACTAATGGTGTGTATAACATCTATCCTATGTAATGGAATATAATAGTGTACATGCATGAAAATATAAATTAAAGTGGTACAACGCAACAAAATACCCAATTACCTGCATCAGCCTTCATATATTGTCTGATCATGTAACCAATTCATTAATTTATTATTACTAGTTTATAATATTCAAGAATTTAATAATAATAAAGGTTCTAAGAATCAACAAGGAAAACTATAGTGATATTTTGTAATGAAGTCCCAAGGTAATAATCAAGGGGATATAGACCTCAAGGTTTTACAACATAGTAAATAGTATACCATGGCATGGGGTATGAGTGTAATCCAATAAGAATTGTCCATGGTATTCCATAATGGGGTGCCTACTGATTCCATAGCGTGCATCCAACATAAATCGAGGATATGTAGAGACCGGGCCTGATGTGATTTAACCATGGAACCTACATCTCAATGATGGATCCAAGGAGTGTATCCAAGGATTCTTGGATCCAATGAGTGTATCCAAGGAATCCTTTAGTACTACATGAGGTATACTACAGTGTCAAACTGAGCATCCAAATCTAAGACAATGATTGGGTTCTAGGTGGTCTCAACATAAGAATGTCATATCATTGAATCAGAATGGGGTTCTAAAGTGCTCATGGAATTCTCATATCATAATTCAAGGAAATCTCGAGTTATGACATTCCTATTTGATATTGAATTAATATAATAATTCAATGGGTTTAATCCATTCCTTTCATTAGTCTTAATAGTCTAAGTAGCATGCCACCCATTAATCAAGTCATCATTAATTAATAAATCTATTTGGTTCAAGCCTTTCCCTTATTACTATGACAAGGAAATGTAGAATGAAACTGTTTTTTAATCCAATTAATATATATTCAAAAATTAATGTCCACTATACTACCTTTCATCAATATGATTAGGTGTTCTATAAACATGAAACCTCTCTTCAATTACATTTTATAAGGCCAACTCATATCATAGTATACATTCCAATCCACATTTCATATTTAATTGTAAAATTGAAGAACTTTCCTTAGGTGGGTAAAGTGGTAAGCATATATGGTAATTTCCACTATGAAATTAATAATATAAACATGACATTTAATATCAAAATATTACCCATATAGAGGTCAAGCGATGGATAACCCGAACGGTGGCTGAAATGTGTCAAAACAATAAAAACCTAAATATGGCACAACATTCGACATGGGGTGTGTTGACATGTGGATGTAACCACTAAAAACTAATCACATATATAGAAAGAGAACAACGATATGCTTTTAATGAGGATAATCATGGAATATAAATTTATGAAATGGAAACTGAAGAAATCAGTGGTCCGCACAAGTATATTCCAAAACTGACAAACATTAGTGATAAATTATAGATCCCCACCTCAGGGTTGTAAGATTCTCCAACTCCAGTATCGGCCCTTGATTTTCCCTATATCAGAGTAGATCTATGAAAAGGTGAATAACTCAAAAAATGATAACTAGGTTGACAGAAAAAGAGAGGGAGAATGACACAAACAGACTCGATTACTTACCATTACACACCCAATATGATGAATGGAGGTTTGATCGATTTCCAGATGATGTAGATCTCTTGATCCCAATTTTAGATCTTAAAAAATCCCCAAATTGAGAAAATAGGGGTTAATCATGCTGGATCTTGTATTTGGAAGAAGAAATAGGATTAATAGTTCATTAAGGGAAAAACTGTAACTTTATATGGAAAATTATCCTATGCACAATTTGTCTGCATGGTTTGAGAAACTATTTGAAAACTGTGAAATGTTTTATGTGTAGAATGGAACATTTCATGGTTAGGCCTCATGAACATGCACAAACTGTGCGAGTGGATCTGTATAGAAAAAAGAAATTTTCCAAATCTAGGAAAACCATGCACAAACCATGTGACTTGTCTAGATTTCTCAAAAAGAGGTGTTTCAAGTTACAAACTATCCCTAGACACACTCAGCACCGTTTCTAACACATGATGCTTCCATAAGAGGTCCAAAATAAATATTTAGACTAAAATTTAAAGGATATATACTAGATTAAAAAACTGGGTTCTTAAAATAATGTCGAGAATTAAATTCATCTTCAATTCCCTATAACAAAAACACTAATAATAAAAAATAATAAGGTAACAATATTTATCATTTTTTAGATTATTTATAAGTGAAATAATGTTGACAATTTCATCTCATCCCCAACATTCATTCCCATATAGCTCTAAAATATCTGGTACACTTCATTCATATGTCCCCTAAAATTTTATATTTTGATATTTAATTAAAATAATGGACACTTTACTTCTATTCACATTTGTATTGTGTGGATTGTTTATCCTCACTTCTTCCAAAAGTGCAGTAACATCCCATGTTTCTTGTTTTTCTATCACTGATATCTCTATATGAACTGGTAAAACAATTATACAATTATACTCATTGTTTCCATACTACTTTCACCTTCCACACAATATTTTTGAGACACTTAATTTGTCATGTGCTGACAACCCCTCATGAAAATTGAGATATTCTTGTTGAATTATATATTTTACCTTTTCCATTTCTCTAGTATTACTTTATCCACAACATTCAAAATTTCTTAAGCAACATGAAATTGATAAGGGATGTTGATTAAGAGATACTTATTTACAAATTCAATCATTGATTTTGCACATTTATTCTTCAATTATTTTGAATTAGATTTCCTATTTAAATTCTAAAAACCTTATTTAGGAATTTCTTTAATCAATCCAGTCATCATGTTTCTCTCATTTATTGATTCATTTCCTGATTTAAAAATAATTACATTCATTTCGATGCATTCATTTAAGTTATCCATGCTATGAACTCTCATTACATAGTTGAAGAATCATTTTTGGTTTAAATTAGATTAGTGGATTCAAACATATCATCTTTCTTATGAGTATAATATTTCACAGATTTCTTAACTTCCTTCTTCTGCTTACTCCCTATGGATGGATTTTCATTTTTTGTATTTTTTACTATAAATTTATTGTAATATTTTCTTCTCATCAAAATATGAATAGGGAATTTTTGTATTATATAATAAATCATCATAACCATGACCACTTAAGTTTTAATAATCACAATAGTCTTCATGAAAACTAAAATTTCCCGTGATAGACAGATTATTCTTCATCTGGTATTTTTTTGTCAGTTTTGTATGTTTTGTTTTTTATTCACACATACTTTCCAATAATGGAAGAATTTTTTAAATTTATATATGATCTAATAAAATTATGAATATAAATTTCTTGATGCCAAAATTTCTAGCATCACCAACAATTTCCAACAAATCATTATCTTTTACTTACAGTACCAATCTAACTAGATTTAGTGCCTTGGTGTTTTTGGATTTTCTGATCCTTATTTGAATTGTAATTTTGGGTGTAATTTTTTTTAATCAATAAATTATCCACTATTTATAATTTCTTCTATTTTTCAACATTTATAACAAACCACATTTTCCCACCTTTTACATTGAACCATCACTAGCAGATGAGACAACATTAGTAGAGACTGAATTAATAGGGTTATGATTTACCTTCTTTCATGAGTTTGTATACGGTTTATCAAGAGATGATATTGATTTATTATTTACAACCATACATGTTTCTTTAGATACATGGTAATAATAAACAATTTTTATTATAATATCCCTTCTTAAGGATTCACTATCTTCATATGTTTGGGTGGCTTGATTCTACTTCTCCACATCTTGGGAATTTCTAGCTTGTGTATCCGTCAAAATTTTCAATTCAAGTTATAATTCATGAAAATTCATGATGAAAGAAAACATCTCATTTTCAAATGATGTCATCACCCCTTCCCCATCTCTTGTCAGTTTGATAATCTAATCTTCATGCGGTTTACAACCTTCACTCAAAAAGTTATCAAGGTCATTGATTCTTCTAACATTGACAGCAAATTGAAATTACATTACACATATAATAGATTTTTGATACTCTTATATATTATGTATATTCATTATATAATGATCATGAAACCTTTTATTTCCATACATTAACATGTCATGCGGTTTTTTCCAACATTTTTTGTCTTAATGTTGAGAATTTATGATATTTATAGAAAAAACTATTAATGTATCAAGTGATTGAATTGTTTTTCCAAAAAACTTTTTTCACACAATTATCTCATAATAATTCAATTGAAATTATTCATAAATTATTTAAATAATTTTATTGAAAAGTGTAATAGATTCGTCCCTTTATTTATTGAGGTCTATGAGAATATTGTAACTTTTGAATTTCTTTTCAAGTGAATCCTCTCATTTATTAATTTTTTCATCAAGATGTTATCTTTCATAATTTTTTTGAATGAATAATGTATATATGAAATAAAATATTTATTAACATTATTTATCTATATTTAATATTTAGAGTATAAGCCTTAATAAATGTTGATATATTTTACTTCTTCATACTATCCATATATTGAACTAGTTTTTTCATAACAATATTTTTCAACTGATATGAAAAGAGAGCATTGATCCAATTATTATTTATTTGAGATTTTTCACAATTTATATGATTCCTCCTTATTACTGTTTCTCAAAATAATTTAAAATACCTTAATGTTTTATTCTTTCATGACTGGAGATTACATTTTTCACTGGAGGTTATTTAGAATCTGCTTCAAATATTCACTTCATATAAACCATATAAAAATTTATAGGGAAAATATTTGATCCAATCATAGGCAGAGTTACCCTTTGATACCACGTGTATATCATAGATAGATCATATAAGGACACTAGGAGGGTGTGGGGGTGAATTAATATACCCAATTGTTTTACCAAATTTACTTTAGATTTGCAATTATCCCTCTTACTCTCAATCATCTTCCACCAATGTGTGTAATTGATCTATTGTATAGTATCAATAATTATGAACTCATTAAATGTTATTAATAAAATTGATAGTAGTACAAAAGGTTTATTATATGGTTTGGAAATAACACCTACTCCTTGTTGTGATCAACCTATGGTTATTTCACAAATTCATTTATCAATATATATTGTAATGATTAAAAATTTCTAGTATTAAAACATAATGATCATTTAGGAAATAAATAATCTTTTTGATTCATTAGTATTATTTAAACTGCTTCCACAAGACTTCAGTGGATTTGTTTATACTTGCTCCACTAGTTCTCCAATGATACATAATAATCTTTTAAACAAGATTTATCCACTGCACTAGATGTATTTTTACCTACTGTATAATATTATCCCATAACTATATGCACTAAAATAATATTGAATAAAAAATAGTATATGAATGTTAGACCACATATTTTAAATAATAGGAAGATGAAACGTTCACTTTAACCCACTACTATTACTGAATGAACAATTGATTAATTTATCAATAGACATCGAGTTGACTCCTTCCTAACTTTATGGAACACTTAAGTTGACACTTTTTCTCTGACATAGTTCCCAAACTCAATAGAATGCATGACAATGGATAACACAAATTCATCAAAAATATTTTATGCATGAATGATCTTGGAAAATTTCAACTCATATTTCCTTCTTGAGATCTCAAATTTCATGCAAGTGTGATACACTACATTGAATATAAAGCCCATGTAAATTCCAGTACATTATTTATTATTATAATTTTCTTTTTTATTATCTTTCACACATAATTACTTATTCATGAATGTGCATGCACAATCCATTATCCCTTTTGTTTGGTTTTCATACAGACACTATCTTTAAATTCTTTTATAGTTGTCTTTGAGCTTGCATATGCATGCATGAAATGTTCTCAGTTGTACTATGTTAAATAAATTACATTCCTAACCTATCTTTGTGAATGGATTATGTGTGATATTACATTATAAAAGTATTAGTGCATGTTATTCTATCTGAAAAGATATGTATACACTTCTTTTTTGTAGACCACTTGAGTTATCAATGTCTTTTTCACAAGACAATCTGATTGAACATAAGGGTATCATGAAACCCGAACTGCTTCATGGATCATGTTCTTCATGAAGCATGATGAAGTTGTTTTATCAAAAGTCACATGTTTATAGACTTCCTTCACATAGGTATGCATTGATGTTCTTTGTGAAACTAGGGAGGGTCAAAGAGACATGTCTTCCGAAACACATTTCACAATTCTTTATTTTTCAAAAAAAAAAGATATCTCATTCCCTGGATTGAGAACATACCCTCAGTCTAGGGTCTTCAATATATATAGAATAACCTCATTATGCCTTTCACTATATAAACTCCACATTTTAATCTACATTGAGACTTTATTCATTGACTCAAAAATTCTATCAAGTCACAAAATTTATAAACACTAATGATATTATCGTATCTCAAATATATTTGGATGAGTTTTAAGGAACACTGTCTTAAAAAACAAACACCTCACCTGAATTCCATGAATTTCATGCACATCACCTTTTCTGAAAGTTCGAATTCCATCCAATTTTAGAATTCCATCTAAAACAATAGTTTTCATATAAACATAACATATTCATGTTTATTTCAAGATGTTTGAAGTAGATTTCATTCATTGATTCAATTTGGTTCAAGAAATCTCATCCATGTGAAATAATCAACAGAGTTGGCTGTTTTCTATCATGATCTCGATTAGAGCTCAATGCCAGAAGAGACCTCTAAAAATGATAAAAAAGGATGAAGATAATTAAATGTTTTGATTTAGTGACCAAAATTAAATAGATCCAACGACCATCCATATATTGATATCATTAAAGTGAAGTTGAATAGTTCCAATCCGTTTTTCCATCCCACATCAATTATCCCATACTTCATTCTCTCTTTTAATTAGCTAGAGCATGCAACAAAGAAATTGAGTTGGTCATAGGGGATTTGAATCTTCACTCCACTATCACACAAAATATGGGCTCTGGCCCACCAAAATATGTCTATGACTTCTAAAAATTCCCTTGAAAATTCCTCCTTAAATTTTATACACATGCATAATCGGGCTTATACATAACCCAACAATCACTGCCACAATGCGGTTAGCCTGAGATGGGCTCCCTAGGAAATTTTGTCCCCTTTAGGTCCCACATGGGCATTGGTTGATCATGACATTGGTTAACCCACTATTTAGCCATTTTTAGATATGTCCACAATATATATAGTGAAATATTTTAGTTATAATAAAATTAAATACACACCCATATCTAATATGGGGAACAAGCTTCTCAACTCCTTTATTTCTTCCGTCCTTCATCATTCAAAATTTATTTTCATTATCTTCAACAATTAGAAACTTTTCATGCAATAATATTAATTTCTGATGGCCTTAATTTATCTTCTTCATGAAAAATATGATTTATTATTTTCATAGAAACCTTTAAATTTCATTCAACAATCAATTCATCATGAAAATAAAAATATTCATCGTCTTCATACTAATTACTCAATAATTTGGCATGACCTTCACCTTATTAAATTACTTGGAAAAGGTGAACTTTCCTATTATAATTAGAACATTTCATTGAACTTAATAATAGTTCAACAGTCATCAGAGTTACTAAGAGAATTTTACAATCATGACATCTAATTCCATTAGATGAATCTATAACAATTCTCTAAGAATCATGACCACTTATGCAGATTTATCTTACCAAAATAATACCAATGAGTCTATAAAACTTTTCTAAGTATCATCACATCAATATTGGTTAATTTTCATAGTATTTGTGATCCATGTAATCCATAACAATTCTCTAAGAATCACCAACATCCTTCTTGAATATTTCTCAAACACTTTCCCTCTTTCTAAATTCGTATCTTTTCACCATACCAAGAATTTTGATTCCTTCTTATATAATGACAACAAATAAAACCATACTCATCACCAATCCACTTGGAATTCTCACCTTGGTTTCTTAAGATGAAATTATAATGGTTACTTTGGATTTTTACTTTATATGTTCCTTTTCAATAATCCTTTTTTCTAATTCACTATATGGATTGAAAAATTATGTTTCTTTATATCCATATCAATCTAGATACATTTATTTGAAATTTATTAAGTTCACTTATAAATTATAATCATTTTATAATTTTAAATGAAGCTAGAGTAACTGGTGATTAGAATTAATGTATGAGATGTAAGGATAGATCATTATTCAACCTAAACCCCATCCATGCTAATCAATCAATGTACTCTCTCATCGTGAGTACATGAGAAAATACTATATTCTATATTTAACGTAAATGTGTAAAATTTAATTAAAATTTAATTAGTTTATCAGAACACTCAAACCAAAATATGTTCTTATAGATGTAACAATAATGTGAAATAATATATATCATCAGGTTTCTTTCAAAACTCACAATAAATTTCTAATAAGATATGTACACATCAAATAAATTATCCACGTATCTTCTATAAGAATCCTTCACAACATTACTTTCTTTTGTAGATGGATCTTTAGTTATAGGGGACTCCATTGAAAAATATTTCATTTCATGTCATTGTATAATTAGTATGTTCCAACAAAAAACCTAGGAATTTGTGCCTATGAGGGAACGTTCACTATCCAATATTTATTAAAATTATTATGTGGTATTAAATTCCATTTATATAAAATAAATCATAGTTAACTATTACTTTTTTTAAATTATATATATTTTATAATTTATTGATTTATTAATATTAAATGTATCCAAGTAATTCACTCAAATCCAAATATCCCAAAGCAATTATATTTTTAATTTTAAATCATTCAAATATTCTATTAAGAAATGACCCTTAAAAACTCTCTTCATAATCTAATCCATGACGATTTCACTAAAATAAATTTACATTCGGACTTTTGTGGGAAAAAATTATTAACTCAAAACACCTTGATTTTTTTAGAGTAGCATAATCTATAGAAAATCCTTTCTTTAAATTACTTGATACCTACCTCCAAAATTTGACTACCCTTTTCTTGACCCGAACACTCTCAGACTCCAACTAAGCTAACAATGAGGTTGATAATAAACCGAAAATCCCCCCTCTAATATATTTTCCAATAGAGACTAGAACCATGGGTATATAAATAAAAAATATGGGAGTCATTACCATTTTTAAGTATAAATAATAAACTATAAAAAACTATTTTCACATAAGTCAATAAAATATGAATGAATATGCTAAAAACCCATAATAAAATATAATCTGACACCTAAAACAGAAAAATTACAAACTACTCCACCTACTCCACGATCGTTCACTATGTTTCTTAACTAATAATGCTTTCCACGACCATCAACATGATCTTTTAAGTCTAAAAAATAAGAAATTACAATATTCTGAACATAAAATTATACTCAATAGGTTCCTCCTGCAACCTATCATTTGATAAGTGAATAATAATGAGAAATATGATTGAAATTTAATTGTTAAATGAAATTAGGGTTAATAAGAGTAAAAAACAAAATCAAATTCCATACACCTCCCCATCCTAATCACATTTAAATATTTTATATATTCACAAATATCAAAATTCAATTTATGTATCCACACTACCAATGATAGAATAGAAACCTTAGGAACTACCTACCTATAAAATGAATATGATTAGACTAAAAAATAGTTTAGTGATATAAATAAATAATAAAAATTTTATTAATGTACAGAATACAACATTGCTCTGAGAAGAAAACATCCATGAATGTATATTTATCATTTGGGAACACATCATCTCATTTCATTCCGAAATCATCCATCACATCAACATAAAGGATTCCACTCCCCAATATTAAAAAAAATCATATATATATATATCAATGGAGATTATTAGAATTACATATAATTACTTATATATTATATAATCATTAAAATAAGTTCCTACCAAATTCGTGTAAGGAAATAAAACATTCCACTTGAAAAAATATTAATAAAGTGGAATAAAACATCCTTCCAACAAAATAATATTATCATAATTCCACAATATAATATTAATGACACTTAAAACAATGAGATTTATAAAAAACAAAAATAATTATAATAAAATATAAATCTCGTTAACATTTCAATGATAACAATGTGGCATCCTGAACAACTTCCTCTAATGTCATTATTACTATTCCAAAATCTATATTAAATCCATATAACTACAACATCATAATCTATTAATATCAATCATTTTTTATAATTCTAATAATTTTTTTTCTCACATTGGTTAAAACTCATAAATATTAAAAACTTTTCATGATTCATAATTACACATGCACACCTCATAAGACTTAAATATAATAAGTTAATTTTGAAAATTCTATTTTGAAACCTTACCTAATGTTTATCATCCATTTTAGATTCTTCATACATTGTTTCATCCACATAATATCATTTATATATTTTTTTATTAAATTAGTTATTAATATTTCTTCTACTAAATTTTAATACAATCTTATCAAGATTCAAAAAACCATATAATTATAACAATAAAATCCTACATCACATGGATCTGCCGCCTAAGAAAATAGCTCAAGATAAAATATCTGACCCATTTTCTCCCACAACATTAATTACAATTTTTCTTCTTCAAATATTCATTTTCTAATACAATATATTTAATAAACCATGTTTTTTCTTGTTTACCTTATTTCCAAATATTCATTATTACAAGACAATTAAATTACCACTATTACCTATGGCATAAAATTTTAGTTTATATATCCTTAAACTCAAGTGGATTATAGAATCTTATCAATCAGTACATTAACAAAATTATATAAGCTTAATTGAAACATATAAATGAATATTTAGAATCCCTTGACATAATCCTTTATCTAATAATAAACATTTTATTAACCAAATGTCCCCAAATTCATGATGAAATCCAATATAAATTCAAATAAATTCATTCTCTTTAATATAATAATCTGAATAATCTACCTTATGAGTACCAAATTTTTCAATAATGATATCTAAACCATTTAGGTCCTTTAAAAAGTGTTAATTTCAAATCTGTGGAAGGGTAACCTTTGAATTTATAATAAAGCATCACTTATCCAAATCATATAATGGTGAACATAAACCCTTTAATTATCAGATTTGGTCAACCATTCTCCAAAAACCTTAAAATTTAACCCAGTCTTCTCCCTTATAAGAATATAACCATTTATGTATAAAATTAATCATGTTTTACCAAACCATGAAGTGGTTATACTAAACCAAAATGTAGTCTTTCAATACTCACTTTAAACCATAAGGAAACAATACAATGGTGTTCAACCAAAAATGTGGTTTTACTCCATGATAAAAACCATGAGTATTTTACACATTAATTTAGAAAATAGTTAATTAAATTTAATAAAAACCAAAAAAATAGAGATAAAAACACGCCACACAATGGATAAAAACCAATTATATATTCTGATAAAAAATGGAATATCCTAACTCTTATAGAACCATGGAAAACACACCATTTATAAGACAACCATTATGAGGAAACCCCATAATACATAATGTGGTGAGGACTATAGCAAGATATGGTTTCTTAAGAACCCAAATTATAAAATCATCTCCCAAAATTCACTTCCCAAGTACACTTTGGAAGTTTTGAAACCAGAAAATCACAATGTAAAGGAGGAGTAAAATAAAATACTTTTCATTATATAATTCTCATATTATAATAATCCTTGATAATAAAAAAAACATGAATGGGTGAGAAAAAGATCCAAAAAAAATATCCACATCAGATGCCTCTCAAAACGGACCCTCAACAGCCACAATGAAAGGGACCAATCAAACAAAACCATTTTATATTTTAAATCCAAACCCACAATTCAAAAATAATTTTGATAATTAAAATTATAATATCTCAAATTAGTTACTGGTTAAACCTTTTCATTACATGAAATTGAATATTTTTATATGGGAATAAACCCCAAATTCCTCAACCTCAAATCATACAACCCATATCAAAAAACAATATCTTCCTTTTAACATGGTATCTATCCTTAGAACTTGAATTACCATACATAGGACCACTTATGGTCCCAAACCATTCAAATTTAAATAAAACATATAACTTATAAAGTAATTACCGTATCCTTATAAATAAACATTAATCCTAAAACACATTACAAGGATAATTAAAGAAATGATATATACCAAAATACATTTAATTTAATGTTTATATTAAATCAAAATTTGGAATTTAGTATTAGACATCCAATACATTGTTTTATACACCAACCCAAAACTCATTCAATAAGTTTCACCATAATCATTCATTTCATCATGACAAGTGAAAAAAATCAGGAATGATAGATGTTAATGTAGTTAAATTCTTATCTGAATATAGTTTTAAATTCGTTAAAATTGTTAAATCATAAAAATAAACTCTTTAATCACATCCCCACACCCACATGATCACCACCACAGAACTACCACTACAACATGACATTAATTCAAACACATATTAAACAATATTTTAACAAATATTCGATTAATTATATATTTTTGTATCAATAGCCATTTCCATGTTATTAATCCTTTATCTCTTCAAGAATAATATTATTACCATACCCCTTTTTACATTATTCCATTATAATCCTCTATACATACAAATAACTAAATTAATTTATTTAATTTATTTTTATTATAAAAAATAATTACAATACCTATTCAGTTCTTAATTAATTTATTCATTTATTCTATTTATATATCCAAATAATTCAATTATTAACATCTTAATACACCTACATTTTTATATAATCACGATAAATAACTACGAAAACTCATTTAAAATATCATATTAAAGACTATATTTCGAATTTATTATTCCATTCCATATTGGAAAATACATTACAATTATTATTATAGAGACACAAAAATAGTGAAATCAAAGGGAGTGGGGGTGTTGAATCAGTGATTTATCAATTTTAAGTATATCCATTTAAACAAATTATACACTTGTTAAATGGAATTTATTTATTGTCTTACTAAACATAATAACACCAAAACATGGCACAAGTTATTTACATTATTCAATACTCAATGCGAGTATTTAATTCTTGGATTTATTGAGTAAAAAATATTGTCATATGATCCACTAGAAAAACATGGTTAACTACAGTGATTAAGGAAATATATATAACTTTATTTATAAGTATCATCACTATTTTTGTTTACAATATAAAATTAGTGTGTCCCTCACTATTATAATAATAGGAAAAGGTTAAACAATTTAATAGTCTTTTATCAATGACTGATATCATGTTGTTTTTGTGTTGAGTACTTCTCTCTCTTTTATTCATATGTAGATGAAATATTTATGTTTATCTTTCACTAAAAAACAATAAAATGAAAATTCACTGGATGACTATATATCTATCATTAAAAGAGTACTTTTGAATATATATAGAGTATTGATGACTTATTCTTCCTCAAGATCTACAGCGAACATCCCGACAAACTGACCAGATATTTTTCACAGTATTCCTGATACCTATATAATTATTTTATGAATATATATATTCTAGATATATAATGTAACTATTATTCTTTTTAGTCCATATTTTTTCTAGTCACTCACTATTATTAATACATTTATAGATATTAAAATTCAAATTCTCTTAAAGGCTCAGATATCTCGATTAAAAACCCTCACTCCTCATATTTATACATAATTTAATAATTTTATGCAATCACTTCCATATAATCATGAAATTAATCTTCAATAAATAATCAAACCTCTATTTCCTCCATGATGCATGAATTTAAATTTTTTCCTGAATGAATACTATCATTAGTCTTCTGAAAATATGAGGCTTCTCTATTCAGAACACCAACATCATGAATTATTCTTCCTTTTTAAATATTTTTATTCCCCCTCTTATATTCAGGATAATGTGAATTTATTTATAATAAAACACCCACACACCCACATATATATGAATTCACCTGTTATGGTTTTGGAATCCTTTATTTTTTAATGAAAAATATCCCCACATGATCTTCTTTGCCTTCCTTCATAAATTTTACCTAAATCATCATGTAACAGATCATGAATATTTTTTACATTAAATTTCCAAAAACCCAAAATCAACTAATTTGGAAAATTATTTGAAATATAATAATTCAAGAAAAATAAAACCGATATTTTTTTAATGTTATCATTCCTTATATATTGATCAACACTACATAATTTAATTCTTGAATGGAACAAAATTTGGGATATTTTAATCATTGAATCATGGTACAAGAATCTTCTTAAAAATATCTCTTTACATATTTAAATCATTGAAACAACTATTCTTCACCTATAATTCTATAAGATAATTTATAATTATAGATTTTCTATATTAAGAAATCGTCAATGGATCACTAATTTGGTGAAAATATAAAATATCATAGATTAAATAAATACACAAAAAACTAACCTTGTGAATAAACTATGAGAATTGGAGTGACCACATAAAATTTTCATAAAAATTCATGCTTATGATACTGAACAAATGAATAAATAATTTTATAGTCATCTGGTTGTTCATTCTTTCCAATATAAATATTCTTAACATTTTCAAATCAAAACAATGCCTCCATAGACCATATTCAAACTTCATCGATAATGAAAAACTCTTAAGTGATCATATACATAGTTTCGCTAAATTTTTTTTTCACAAACACTCAATAGGTGGGTTAATTTAGTTCAATAGATTTTCTAGAATTCGACCACCCCTTTTAGGGTATGATAGATTATGATATTTTATTACAATAAGAATGCAATAGGAATAAAAATATTAATAAGAATATTTAACATAGAATATTTATAGTGGTTTGGAAAACATAAATCCCCTAGTTTACTCAACAAATGTAACACCCTAAGATATTATAATATATTTCCCATTGAAAAATTAAAAGTTTGATTGCTTGATTAACAAGAAATGTCAAGCGTAAAAAAAATATGATATGTTATAATAAAGATAATAAAATTATGGGTTGTGTATGATTAACCACATTATTAAAAAAATATTTAAATTTATTTTCTAATTAAAATTTATTTATTTAATTAATTATATATAAGTAATCATTTTTTGGGTAAATTCATTTTGTGTTTCAGAAACAGGTTTTAAAAAATTCATTGAATTTTGAGTCGGAATATTATAATTAATTTATAATGCTTCAAGAAATTGAACTTGATACGAATTTTATCATTTTATATGTAATAATATCAAAATTAAATTTGGATAATGTTTATGTTTTTTGATGAAATGGTTGATTTTGTAGTGAATAGAGAAAATACAAATTTTTAAATAATGTAATTTTAATCATTAAGTTAATTAATTTAAAGGAACAATTATTTTTAATATTTTGTATTAATGTGAAATATATATTATTTTATTTATAATAATCTAATTAGTTTCATTTTTAATCAGTAATATTCATAATTTTTTAACGATCCGAACTTTTTATTAATTTTTGTTTCCTAATTTTGGGTGTTATTTTATTTTATACTCAACAAAACTATTTTATTTAATGAAATAAGTATAATTAGAATGAGACCATTGGATTTTGACTGTTACATGACCATTGATCAATTTAACCGTTGGAAAATAAATGTTGTGCTTATTGTCTCCAAATACAAGTGATCTTGGTTAATTAGCATAGAAAGAAGATTCGATGGCCTCATACAGTAGTCATAGGCTGATGTAAGCCCATCTAATGGAACATGGGAAGTAGGTAGCACCACTGGACATTGCTCTGGACCAAACCCCAGCCAAACATTATTGTGTGAAGTTAGAATGGAATTGCCTTCGGGAGAAGTTCAAACTTATAGAAATCACCACTCGGGCAATGTTGGCTGAGCCGTCCCACGATTATATCACGTTAGCACACCTTACACTTAGTTCCTATGCTAGTGTTATTAGGGGCTATGTAACGAGACTATAACTGCCATGTATAATCCTTTGAGATAAATAAAACTGAGATTTCTTCTTATGGTGAAGTTTGTGAATTTTCAAATGTTCGAATAAATATAGGATGTATATTATTGATGAATTTTGAATAAAATATGTTTTAAAATATTTATGTAAACCTTAAATAATTAATAATGTGTAATGATTTTCAGTAAATGGTATTCTGTAGTTGTGTTCAGTAAGAAATTTAGAGTCTAATAAGATCAACTTAATTTTTGGTAAACAATAAATTATGAATAGTGATTTTATTATTTTGATTAGTAATGGGACCAAATAGATTAAGTAACATTACTTAAGAAATTATTAATATAATTTAGGCACCTTTATTGATTATTTTGATTCAATAAAATTGATAAATAACCATATCAAAAATTACTGGTTAAGTATTAGTATTTTCAATTGAATAGAGTTTTTTATTCAAAAATTAAATTAAAAATATTTATAAAAATGTTTTTATAAAATGGAGCAAATTTTTTAATTCAAGCCACCAATATTAGGTTAAGGTGATTTTTGGGGATTTTTCTGAAAAACATGATTTTTGTGAACAGTGAAAATACTCTTTTTCGTTTCGGGTGTTTAATGAAATAATTAAAGAAATAGTAATTATTTAATCATTGTTGTAGACATATAAATAGTAATATAAGGTATGAGGTGTCCCAAGTGGGTAATACCCTGGGGAAGCCCATGGATTTGCCAATACCACAGATGAGGTGTCCCTTGGGAATTAATGATTTGTTCCCTCACTTCCCCTATAAATACCAAGCCATTCCCTCATCCTTTTCATTAAAAAATCCTCCTCAATGATGTTCTGATATCCTTACCTCCCACGTAGTCCTCCAAAAGTGCCTTAAATCCTCCAAATGTCCCGACCATCAAGCTTTCTAAGTTACTCTTCAAGGTAAGGGATCCTTTCACCCTCCTCATTTAAGTCATGATTTCCTTTATGTTGTGTCTTCTAGTTTCTATCTCTTTATGTTGAGGGTATGTTCTTATATGTTATCATTACTGTCCATTTCATGTCTAATTGTTGAGAGACCCTTTCTACTCTCATAAATTTCTTTTCATAATTTTTAAGTGATGTCGTTAGGCTACATAATTTCTTATAAAAGTAATTACATCTTCTCTTTCCTTTAAAGTTTCATTTTCTTGTGGTATGTCATTAAAAAATCCATACCATGTTCTTGTCTACATGTTATTAAGTATTTATATTGTAATATTCATTATTTATGAGAGGTTTACCCTTTAACCCTCTCTTTTTTATTAATTTCTAAAACCATGTTATATAACCGTTATGTTGTAGATATTTCGTCTCAAAATCTCTCTCTCTTCATCTCAAAGAATTTTCTTGTTTTATTTATATGAATACCCAGACCTATTTCATTTCTATGGGTGTTCATAATTTCAAAAACATTGATATATTTGATTCTGGAATTGACAAATATGTAACCCTCACTCACTTTCCATGTGTTATAAATGACAGAACAATCTCATTTTTAAGTACTCTTTAAAATGTCAAGATTTTGAAATGAAACCCATTTAATTTATTCTCTATGGGTTTTTTATGAAATTTTTGTTTATGAACTATGTGACTCACATGAATGTAATGACATATTAAAGATTCACCCTGATAGCAATCCAATGCATTGGGTGAAGAATTAATCTTTAGAGATGACAAGTTTCATGATACCTTAGTGAATAACCTTGGTAATTATTATGACACCTAGGGGATGGACCTTGGTGATATGTTCATGAATGTCTAAATGAAATGTTGTAGCCACATATTAAAGTTGTGTTCCAAGTTTTTTTTATTATGATATGACTAACTTCCATTTCTAATCTCTTTATGTTTTTTTTCATGTTTTTATTGTTAACACAAGTAAATTGATCTCCTTGTTTACCCTCACCAGGCCTTCCTCTCACCCTTTTCATTGAATGTATATATCCAGGTTATGAGATGCAATAACTGAAATTAGGATGAATTTATTATGAATCCTTAAAAGTGGATTAGATTAAAGTTTTATTTTTTTTTGAAGTGGTTCTGTTCCTGATTTCAAAGACACTAGACTTTAAAGATCATCTATTTGTAAAATGTAATGAAAAGTCATGTATTAAAAAAGGTGGGATTCGACAGTTGGTATCAAAGGATAGTGTTTTTATTTATGGATGTTAGGAAATGAATACTTTAGGAAGAACCCTATAGAATAGTTTAAATATATGAAAACTTCCTAGTATTTTGGTGAATATTGATTAAGTGGTTTATCAAACAAATACATCCCAGTCTGGATACGATCAGGTAGAGGCGGCTCGGGCACAGATGTATATAGGGGTAAAACCTGAAAAAACTACCTTGAGCTAGACTTGAATTGGAATTGGTGCATCATAATGATCCTTATTGCACTAAAGGTTAAGACACTACCATGGGATATGTTTGGTTAATCACAATTTATAATAAATCATTATGAAGTAATTATAGAGAAATGTAGTTTTTTAAGCATAATTTTTTAAGATATAAAATTGTTTATAGTTAAAAGATTCGTAAATAAAATAAGTTTCTCACTAAGGTTTTATTCTATTCGAAAATGGCGGGAAATAGGAGGAACCGTGCAAATGGTGACCATAATGGACCATGCACTGACGACCCTCCAATGGTAGCCAAAATGGAATCATTCCTATGAATGATAAACCAACTCACTCAAGTTATAGGAAATAACATGAATCAAGCTAAGAGACCAATCTCACCACGAAGGGAAAAACATTCTATTGAGTCCTTTATGCGCCAAAAACCACCAAACTTTAGTAGATTTAATGACCCATTTATTTCATAACAATGGATCTGCTCCATCAAGAATATCTTTTTTATGCTCTGTAATTCATAGAAAGAGAAGGGAACCCTGGCTATCTATCGTTTGGAAGGAGAAGATGATCAGTGGTGCGAACTGAACAAAAACATGATGCAAAGTGTGGAAGTTGATGCTATATAGTGGGAAGAGTTTAGAGGTATCTTATTAAGTTAGTATTTCCCTTGTTCAATGAAAACAATAATGGAGAAAGAGTTTCTCGAGATGAAGAAGAAAGAGAACGAATATGTCAGAAGCTGTGAGATAAACATCACCCGACATTAATGATATACCTTTAGCTCTGTCATGGATCTAAATGTTATGGTAGATAGATTCTTCGGTGTACTAAAACCTCATCTGTGGAAGTGTCTTGACAATTGAGACTATGACAGCTACGAGGAGATCATGCGGAGTGCGATGAATGTCGAGCTATATTTCGGTGAGATGTGATGGTCTCATAAATCGAATGACACGAAGAGATCGATGGAGCCAATATTAGAGTGGAACATTGATCATTGTAAAAGAGTAAAACAATTAAAAGTTCCCAAATGTAAGAAATGTGGGAAGAAACATTCGGGGAACTGCCTACTTGGGAGTGGGAAGTGCTACATGTGTTGAAGAGATGACCATATTACGAGGAATTGTCATCGTGAGGTGAAACCTCAACATCCAAACAAAAATTACAAGGGGAAATGGTGCAGGCCCTACCTGATGTCTAGTTCATTATGTGTGGACAATGTGGGTACTATTCCAATCACTATCCATATCCTAGGGTAGTGGAGGGGAACCCCCATCAGCCTCAAAAAAGTCCAAGGGAGCAAGGGTGTGATTTTTCTATCATGAAAGTTGAAGTTGATGCTCCAAATGATGTTGTAGAAGGTACTCTTGTGGTCCTCTCAAAGCTAGAAAATACATTGTTTCATTCTGGTTCTATGCGTTCCTTTATTTCATCTACGTTTGCAAAGAATTTAGATTCAACCCCCGATTGGATAAAATAGAGTTATCTGTCAAGACTCCAGGTGGGACTATCCAAGAATCGTCAGTGTTTAGAAACTCTTGTATTTACATTAGTGAGAACAATATTATCTCAAATCTAGTAGTCATTCCCATTCTAGAATTGGACATTATACTGGGGATGGACTGACTCTCAAAGTATAATGCTAAGATTAATTATAGTAGCAAGGAAATGTTAGTAGTCTTTAATGGAAAACCTACATTTAACTTCCAATTAGAGACATCTCAACCTAATATTTTTTATAAGAATCCCCTATATCCTTCTTTATGGAGTTGATCGATGAAGAAGAAGATTAAGAAAAGTGTTTCAGGATAGAAAATGTCCCCATATTTTATGAATATGTTAATGTATTTCATATGGAGTTACCCGGACCTCCCCTAGAAGAAGAGGTAGAGTTCTCCATTGAACTCGTACCTGGATCTCATATGATATCAATGACCCCATATTTGATGGAAAATTTGGAGCTTGAAGAATTAAAGAAAAAACTCTATGATCTTTTGGAGAAGTGGTTTATATGACCGAGTGTATCTCCTTAGATAGAAACGGTTCTCTTTGTAAAGAAGAAAGATGGATCGATGCAGCTATGCAGCTATGCATTGATTAATGAAAACATGATGGGATCACAGTAAAGAACAAATAACCTCTTCAAAGAATTGGTGAGTTATTTGACCAACTTTGTGTGGCTCAATTCTTCTCTAAGATTGATCTTCGATCTGGTCATCATCAATTGAGGGTGAAGAATGAAGATATTCCAAAAAACTACCTTCTAATCAAGATATGGGCATTATGTTTTTGTTGCTATGCCCATCGGGCTGACTAATGGACCATCTATTTTTATAGATTTTATGAATACTGTCTTTAAGGACTACCTTGATAACTTTTTGGTAGTTTTTATTGATGATATTCTGATATATTCCAAAATTCATGAGGAGAATGAAGACAATATGGAGGTTATTTTACAAACTCTACAGAAGGAGAGTGTTTTTGGAAAGTTCAGCAAATCTGAATTCTGGTTACAACAGGTTTCATTCATGGGGAACACTGTTTCTAATGAAGGAATCATAGTTGACCCTGTAAATACAAATATTTTAGAGGAGTAGACTCAACCTATGACAATAATTGATATTCATAGTTTTCTTAGACTAGTAGGATATTATAGGAGGTTTGTGAAAATATTTTCATGACTTTCTAATCCATTAACCAAGTTAACTCAAAAATGGTTCATGTTAATCTGGGAAAAGGAGTGCATGGAAAGTTTCCAAGAACTAAAGAATAGATTGGTTACTGCACCCGTTTTAACTCTGCCCTCATGTGGAGAAGGATTCATTATTTTAAGTGATGCATATCTCAATGGGCTTGGTTGAGTCCTCAGGAAAAATGACAAAGTCATTGCTTATGAATCTCGATAGTCGAAGACTCATTAGTAGAACTATCATACGCAAGATCTAGAGTTGGCTATGTTCATATTTTCTCTGAAGATATGGAGGCACTATCTTTATAGGAAGAAATGTGATATATACATAGACCATCAAATATTGAAGTATATTTTCCCAAAAAAGGAATTGAACATGAGACAAAGGTGATGGTTGGATATTCTTAAAGACTATGATTATTGAATTCATTATCATCTAAGAAGAGTAAAAAAAAATTTTGATTCATTATGCAGGAAAGACCCCATTGTTCTTTCTATGACTATTATTCAAAATGTTCCTTTGATTAATGACCTAGTAAAGCTGGACATGGGAATTATAATGGAAGGGAAATCATCAACCCGAACCCAAATGATTTTTTAACAGTCATTAAGAGACATGATCAAGAAATATCAGAAAAAAGATCCTTTGTTATAGATGATGTTTGAGGATATAAAGGATGGGATGTTTCCTAATTTAAATTTGATTATGAATGGGTACTAAAATTTCGTACAAGTCAATGTGTTCCATCTATTCTGGAAATAAAGAAGGAGTTGATGGATGAAGCTCATAGATCTAATTTTTCTATACATCCAGGAAGCACAAAAATTTATTGGGTCCTTCGTGATCATTTTTGGTGGGATAATATGAAAAGGGAGATTGCTGACTACACTACACAGTGCCTAGTCTGTCAGCAAGTGAAGGCAGAGCGACAACTTCCTAAAGGGGTGTTGCAACCACTACCCATAATAGCATGGAAGTGGGACAATATCACTATAGAATTTTTCACTGTTCTCCCAAGAACTTCCAAAGAAAACAATGCGATATGGATTATTGTGGACCATATCACTATGTATGCCCATTTTATCTCCATTCAGGAAGATTTCTCACATGATCAACATTCCAGGATTTACTTGATAGTATTAGTAAGGCTGCATGGAGTTACACTTTCTATCATATCTGATCATGATCCAAGGTTCACTTCAAATTTATAGGGAAGTCTTCAACATTCTCTGATCACTTAATTGAACTGAATTTTAGTACGGACTATCACCCCCAAACTGATGGACAATCTGAAAGGACTATTCAAACACTTGAGGACATGCTGAGAATGTGCTCAATGGAAGTTAAGGGTGGATGGGATCAACATCTCCCTTTAGTTGAGTTCTCTTACAAAAATAGCTTCTACTCAAGCTTTCAAAACCTATAAAGCTCTATATAGGAAGCGATGTAGAACTACTACTTGTTGTGATGAAGCTGGTGAGAGAATGGTTCATGGGCCTAATCTTGTGAAAGAGATGATAGAAAAATTCTATGCCATCTAACAACACATTAATGCTGCTCAGAGTTGGCACAAGAGCTATGCCGACATCCATCGAAGGGATTTGGAGTTTTATGTTGGTGATAGGGTCTTTCTTCAAAATTCACCTTGGAAGAGATTCATGAGGTTTTGGAAGAAAGGGAAGCTCAAACAAAGGTGCATTGGCCCCTATGAAATCCTTTATTGCATGGGAGTAGTGGCCTATCGGCTTTCACTTCTGCAAAATCTAGCACATGTTAATAATGTCTTAATGTATCCCTCTTGAGGATGTACATACATGACCCTTAACATGTACTAAACCTAGAGGCAGTACAACTAGAACATGATATCTATTATGAGGAGTAGCCAGTGGAGATCTTAGATCATAGAGACATGGTTCTATGAAACAAGAATACACACCTTGTTAAGGAGTTGTTGTGGAACCACAAAAATGAAGAAGCTCTGTTGGAACCAGAAGAGTCTATGAGGCAGAAGTACCCACACATTTTCTTCTCTGAGGGTACGAGTTAAAATTTTCATGGACGAAATTTCTTAAGGGGGGAATAATGTAATGACTTGATCTTTTTAATAATTTTTATTTCCTAATTTTGTGTGTTATTTTATTTTATACTCAACAAAACTATTTCATTTAATGAAATGAGTATAATTAGAATGAGGTCGTTGGGTTTTGACTGTTATATGTCCATTGGTCAATATGATTGTTGGAAACTAAATGTTGCGATTTTTGTCTCTAAATACATGTTATCATGGTTAATCAATTCATAAAGAAGATTCAATGGCCTGATCCAATAGTCTCTGGCTGATCGAATCACATCTTTCGGAACATGGGAAAGAGGTAGCAGCACTGGGCTTTGCTCTAGAACAAACCCAAGACAAACTCCATTAGGTGAAGTTGGAACAGAATTGCCTCCGATAGAAGTTCAAGCTGATAGAAATCACCACTCAGGCAATGTTGGCCGAGCCGACCAAAGATTCCATCACCTTAGCACACCTTACACTTAGGTCTTATGCTGGTGTTATAAAGGGCTATGTAACAAGTCCATAACTGCCTTGTGTAATCCTTTGAGATAATTAAAATATTGATTTCTTCTTATGGTGAAATTTTTGAATTTTCAAATGTCCGGATAAACATAGGATGAATATTATTTATGAATTTTGAAAATAATATATATTTTAAAATATTTACGAAAACCTTAAATAATTAATAATGTGTAATGATTTTCAAAAAATGGTCTTCTACAATTGTGTTCAGTATGAAATTTTGAGTCTAATAAGATCAACTCAATTTTTGGTGAATAATAATGTATGAATAGTTATTTTACACTTATGATTAGTAATGTGACCGAACGAATTAAGTAACCTATCCTAAGAATGTAATAATATAATTTAGGCTCCTTTATTAAGTATTGTGATTCAATAAAAAAGGTAAATAACTATTTCTGAAATTATAGGTTAAGTATTAGTATTTTCAGGTGAATAATGTTTTTTAATTAAAAAATAAATTAAAAATATTTGTAATAATATTTTTATAAAATGGAGTTCATTTTTGAATTTAGAGCATCAATATTAGTTTAAGGTGATTTTTGGGGATTTTTTTTGAAAAAGTAGAATTTAAGGTGAATAGTGAAAATACAGTTTTTAGTTTTGGGTGTTTAATGACATCATTAAGGGTGAAATAAGTATGTAATCATTATATTCAACTTATTAATAGTAATATAAGGTATGAGGTGTCCCAATTGGATAATACCATGGGAAAATACCATGTGCAAGCCCATGGTTTTTCCATACCACCGATGAGGTGTCCCTTGGTAATTTATGATTTGTTCCCTCACTTCCCCTATAAATACCAATCCATTACCCCATTCCTTTCATTCCAAAATTCTCCTCAATAAATTTCTGGTCTCCTTACCTCCCAAAGTTTCCTCCCAATTCTCCTTCAAGCCTCCCAAGGTCCTGACCTTCATGCTTTTGAAGTTACTCTTCAAGGTAAGGGATCCTTTCACCCTACTCATTTAAGGCATGAATTTCTTTATGTTATGTATTCTAGATTCCATATCATTATGTTGAGGGTATGTTCTTATATGTTATAATTACTGTCCATTTGATTTCTAATTGTTGAGATACCCTTTATTCTCTTATTAGTTTTTTTCTGAATTTTTAAGTGATATCATTAGGATACCGAATTTCTCGTAAAAGAAATCGCATCTTCCCTTTCTTTTCAGGTTTTAATTTCATATGGTATGTCTTTAAAATATCCATACCATGTTCTCATATCCATTTTAGAATTTATTTATATATTAATATGAGTTATTTATGAGTGGGTTACACTCATACACTCTCTTTTTTATAATTTTCTAAAACCATGTTTTATATTCGTTATGCTGCAGAAATTTCATCTCAAAATTTCTCTCTCTTTCTCTCTAGGAATTCTCTTAGAATAATTATTTGAATACCCATACCTATTTCGTTTCTATGGGTGTTCATAGTTTCAAAAAAATGAAATATTTTATTCTAGAATTGATATACATGTATCCCTCACTCCCTTTCCATGGGTTATAAATGACATAACAATCTCATTTTTATGTACTCTTTAAAACATCATGACTTTGAAATAAAACCAATTTCTTTTATTCTCTATGGGTTATTTATGAAATGTTTGATTATGATCTATGTGACTCACATGAATTTAAAGAATATTTATGGTGCTCCCTTATAGGGCTCCAATGCATTGGTTAAATAATTAATCTCTAGAGATGACATGTTTCACAATACCTAGGTAAATAACGTCCTCCTGAACGATTTTTACTAGATGTTAGTGATCATTTTATTGACCTCCATTTAGAATCTGAAAACCCTCTTATGTTCTGTGAGAATTTCAGGATAATAGGTCATTGCATTGATCGGTGTCATTTTTATCAAATTATCACAAATCCTACATCAGGCAAGTATGCCGGGAAGGATGCTCCTAGCAAAAAACTTGTCCCTCATAAATAGTATGTCAAAAAGGACTCCATTATTGTCATGAATGCTATACCAGAACAGACTGCAGGTTTCAGTAAGTCCTGGGCTGACATGGTTGAAGATGAAGGCTATCTTGATTCACTGGAAAATATACTAGCTCTTGGAGACCCTATACAACTACATGATCACAAAAGTGACCAACTAGAAAGACTTGGGTTCTCAAATGACATCTTCAACACTGTTCTTAACTTGCAATATGTGGATTTTAATCTGGATATAATCCTCTCAAGAATCTCTAAAGTGATGGATTTTTTTAAATCTAAACATGGAAATATCTCACACTACTCTGATCAATCTCTTGATACTTCCCTAATTAAAAATGGAGCCATTCAAGTGAATGTGGGCACATCTCCAGAGGAACACATTGTGAATAGGCATGATGTCTCACCTCTATCTGAATAGAATCATAAACAATATGTTGATGCGTCTCTCCTATCCAAGATGATTTCTATCCAGAATGGTTCTCGGATCTATACAGAACTACACCTGGAAGCAAACCATAGAGAAGATGCACTTAACACAACCTTCAATCCTGTTGAAATCACTCCTGAAAGACCTACTACTTCATGATTGGGTGAAAAACTACAGAATCACAAACAAGAGGTTGATACCACATTCCTTTCCAAGCAGACTTCTATCCAGGATGACTATCAGATCTATATAGAACATCATCTAGAAGAAAAACCCAGAGATGATGTACTTAACATAGCCTCCAATCCTGCTAAAATTACTCTAGAAAGAGCTGCCACATCAGGAGCCCCTAAAATCATTGAGCTAGGAATATCACAACGAATCAAGGTGAGTGACAGCCTACAGAAAAAGGGGCTCAACCACACTCCAAGTATATAATGAGGATTCTCTTTTGGAACTGTTAGGGAATAGCCAACTCTAGCACTTTGAGTTCCGTTCAGCTTCTTGTGATTAAACATAATCCTGATATTATTGGAATTTCTAAACCCAAGACAAAGAAATCAGTTTTGTTTCTCTTCATGATAAACTCTATTACACACTATTCAAATCTATACATGATGATCATCATGATCGATTATGGTTCCTAGTGCATAGTAGGGTTGTCAATCTCACCCTTGTTTCTTTTCAAGATCCAATTATTACCTACAAGTTTACTATCCAGACTCAAAATTTATTCTGCTCAATGGTCTATGCTTCCAATAACTATCTCATTATAAGGGAATTATGGAAACACTTCTACAATATATCCCACAACATTGATGATTCCTAATGATTATAGGTAATTTTAATGTCATTCTCAATGCGGATGAAAGGCCTAGACTCCCCTCTAACATTTCTACTATGGATGATTTTAGACTATGTGTCAAAAGATCAAATCTGATTGAGGTTAATCTGATCGGAGCCAAATACACCTTGTATACAAAGCATCTTAAAGGCATGAGAGCTAGTAAAATTGATCATGCCTTTGTTAGTGAAAAAGCGTGGGATAATTGGAGGACAATATCTCATGTGACTCTTGCCAAACATAATTCTTACCATCATCTAATCATGTTTAATTTTATTGGAATAAGTGAGAGACGTCCTCTCCCCTTTAGGTTAAATAATTCATGGACTACCCTTCATGAATGATCCACATTGGTCAATGATACATGGTGCAGTAGGGAAAGAAACCATCCTTTATCTTGTGTTTTAAAACATCAATCTCTCAAGATTAAGATGAATCATTGGAGAAGAAATAGATTCATCCTCCTTGATCAAGAAATTGATTCTCTCGAAAACACACTTCATGGCATCCAACAATCAGTGACCAATACTGATTTCTCATGCATTGATGGACAAGAAGATATTATTTCCTCAGATTTGAAAAATATTATTTTCCTCAAAGACAATATTAGAAAGGAGGTACATAATGATAGGGGCTTATGGATGGTGATCGAAATACTATAATTTATAATGCCCTAAAAAAGAGTAAAAATGTTATTAGGCCACTATATCACCTTAAAGATGGAGATGTTACTCTTTAAGACCATCAAAGTCTCTCAAATCTCATTGTCTCTTTCTATATGAACCTCTTCAATGGACCAAAATGAAATGGTGAACTCCTGGATGGAATCATCCCTTCTCTTGTTAGTGATGATTATAACTCAATGATGATAAGACCACCCTCTGACATTGAAATAAATAATGTTGTCCTCATACTTAAAAAATACATCTCTCATGGGCCGAATGGATTCACCAATAACTTCTTCCAATTTTATTGGGATATTATCCAAGAAGATGTTTGCAGGTTGATCAAGCACTTCTTTAATGATAGATCACATATTCATGGAATCAATGCAAAATTTATTGCCTTAATCCCAATGGTGGACAATTCTGGTGATATCAGTCAATTCAGTCCTGTTACTCTTATCAACACTATATAGAAAATCCTTAATAAATCCTTGATATCAGGTTGTCCTGCATCTCTGATAAAATCATTTCTTGTAATCAGATTTGGTATGTTAAAGGAAGAAGAATTCAAGACTGTCTTTTCAATGCATCTGAATGTGTGAACCTTCTTCAAAAACCTACATGAGGAGGGATAATTATCCTCAAATTGGATATCAAAAAGGCATTTGACACCATTGATTGGGATTTCATTGGTAACATTATACACAAGTTTGGGTTTCACCCGACCTTCATACAATGGTATTATTCTTTGATTATCTCTTCTTATATCTCCATCATTATCAATGGATCACCTGAAGGTTATTTCAAGTGTTATTGAGGAGTATGTTAGGAAGACCCTCTGTTAGCAATTATCTTTGTCATTATAAAAGATTACCTTAGTTGACTGATCACTCATAATGTTTAAAATGTGAATCAAATAGTTATTCAAGCTAACTGTAGTATCTATGCTCCCTCACATCTCATTTTTGTAGTTGAAATTATCATTTTTACTCATAGAGTCAAAAGAAATATTCAGAATCCCAATTCCATCCTAAATCACTGTGAGCTAGTCTCTAGAAAGGAGGTTAGCTGGAAAAAATATTTTATTTTCTTTGGGAATAATATTTCAGATACTAGGAAACATTGTATGCTTTAGAATCTGGGTATTAGAGAGGGTTCCCTTCCATTCACATATCATGGAGTTCCAATGTTCTTTGGTAGACCGCACTCCACCTACTTTTTTTATGTGGCTAGTCAAGTTAGGAGAACTCTCACCAATTGGAATGGAAAATCTCGATCCATGGAAGGAATAATTTTCTTAGTCAAACATGTGATCATTTCCAAACTTGTTTACTCTTTCATGGTGGACTCCAGGCCTGCTTCTATAATCAAGAATCTCAATTGACTTATGAGAAATTTTTTTTGGAGTGGCAGAATTATTGAAAGGAAAATTATCACTACCTCATAAACTAAATGATGTTTAACCCTCTCTGTGGGGGTCTTAGGCTTAATATTATTGATCACATTAATCAATCTCTCTAGGATCAATTTATTTGGAGGATCATTAATGGAATATAAATATCTCTTGATTTTCTTCGAGTTAGAATACATACTAAATTAATTGTTGGAATGTTAACTTATATGAAATCCTCTGTTTGGCATGGTTTGAAAAAGGTTTTTCAAAAGATCACTAGTCACTCCCATTGGATGGTGATTGCCTCTGTCAAGATGAAATTATGGAATGATAACTGGACATGAACTCATTTAATTGATAGTAAAAATTCTGAAACTATGGATGTTGATTCAGATGCCTCTATTTGTGACCATCTCGAGAAGACCAGCAATCTGCCTACCGACATTGTTCAAATTATCAATTCTTATGACTTCCTTAATTTAGATGATATCATGGTTTGGGAACCAAGTGAAAATGGGATGCTCAATTCTAAATTATTTTACAATTATTTAATACAGGGAAATTCTTCCAGTGTTGTCCAACAATTTAGAAAATGGATCCAGCCCTCTTGGCTCACTCCTCTCCGGAGAATTAACTTGAAAAAGCTTCCAGTCGACAGAAATCTCCAAAAATTAGGTTTCTCTCTATGCCCAAGATGTGATTTATGCCACCAACATAGGGATAACATGGATCATTTATTCCTTTACTGTAAAACCGCTGCTTAACTATAGATCATTATATTTGATTTCTTTGGCATCTCGATACCTCATGCCAACAACATTGCAGACTTTCTGCACTTAATTACAACAGTTTTTTTCCAAGAAGATTCATACTCTATTATTTATTGCTTGTTCTGAAACATTTTACACTCTTTGGAGAGGCAGAAATAAAAGAAGGCATTACAGTGCCACTTTCAATCATAAGGCTTCCATTTCACATATTTTAGCAACCACTCGATGTGAAAATCTGTTCCACACTAAACAATGCCATAACTCTATCAAAGACTTTGCAATCTGGAGAAGGCTTCATCTGCCAGGTAACCTTACCAAACCTATGGCCACTATGGAAATTTTCTGGACTCCCCATTTTTTAGGTTGGATAAAATGAAACCATGATGGCACCAAAAAGGGCAACCGTGGACCAACTAGATATGGTATTACTTTCCATGATTATAATAGCGACTTTCTTGATGGATATTATGGATCTTGTGGTCATGCCACTACCATTTAAGTTAAGATGATGGAACTTATTAAAGTAGTGTAGTTTGTTCATCAATGAAATTGGAGTAATATCTGGTTTGAAAGTGATTCCTCTACTATTGTACACGATGTTAGAAGGAATTAGGTCTATCTTACCTGAAAGCTTACTCTGAAATGGATAAAATGCCTTGAAACTCTTGCCTCAATGAACTTTATCATTACACATGTTCACCATGAAGCCAAATCTCTTGCTGATAGACTTGCAAATCATGGTATTACAGAAGCATCCGATGTGCATGTGACCACAGTTGCTGATGATTTTCTCAGTATTCTCAATAGAGATTAATGTAAAATCCCCTCCTGTAGACTCTTGTAACTATTTTTGTTTAATTAAGGCTTTAATGCTTTCTTTTTAAAAAAACAAGTAAATTGATCTTCTTTTTACCCTTACTTGGCCTCATACTCACCCTTTCCTTTGAATGTATGTATCTAGGTTATGAGATGAAGTAATTGAACTTAGGTTGAACTTATGATGAAACCTTACAAGTGGATTAGAATAATGTTTTATGTTTTTTTAAAGTGTTTTTGTTCTTGTTTTCCAAGACACTAGACTTTATGGATCTACTCATTGTAAAATGTAATGAAAAGTTATTTATTAAAATTGCGGGATGACAAATTTTTATATAAAGTAATTTTAATTCTTAAAAATGAATTCTTCTAAAAAGTATTTTTCATTGAATTTTATGATTTTTTATTAATATTTATTAATGAAACTATTAGATAGTGAATATTTAAAAATAGAAAACTTTTTAAGAATATATATTTTCAAATTTGTTAAATAGGATCATTTTATTTTTGGTCATCTTTAATAATAAAGGTAGTAAATATTTGTGACCCTGATAAGGGTAAAATAGGTTAAACAGGGATAAAACCATAAGATAAGGTCTAAAAATAGACTCAACAATTGAATTAAATTAATTTTAAGTAATAAATTCTTCCATATAAATCACAAATTCAAATATATGTCCTTTTATCTTCATTTTCCATTAGTACCAAAATTTATATTATTCGTAATAAATAAAATTAAAAAATTTCACTCTATTGACATTAATATCTGTAATTTGTGTTCATATGGTTAAAATTTGTATAATTTCAGTTATAAAAATTTATTTCAAATTAGATTCATTTTTTTATCATGGTAATATATTTATAATTTTAGTGATTGAATAATTACGTTAAATAACTATACACCAATAAGAGAGTATTTTTTAAATTAATATAAAATAAAATAAATAATTTTAAAAATATTAAAATTAATAAAATTTTGGTTAATTATTTAATTAAAAATAATTTTTATTCCAATATAAAATGTTTGGTACACATTAATGGTCTATATTTAAATTATATAACTACCTTCATGACATAAAATTCAAATTAAGTGAATAGTGTTAATAATGAAATTAATGATATTTTATGTTAAATAATATTCTATTAAATTATTTAAAAACCATAAAAATATAGCAAGAAGAAAATTAATATTATAAAAGGTATAAAAGGTAATCCATTTTCCATTCATTGTCTAATTTATAAATTATATGTAAAATTATAATCCTTTAATATGGAAAATTTTGTTTCCATAGTTAAGGGTATAATTGGTTAATGAAGGGGTTAAGACAAAATATAAGGTTTAAAATGACACCAAAACCAGTATAAATTTCATTTGATGAATACATATTGAATATATCATCATTTTAATCTTATTTAATTTCTGTTTAAAATAATTACACCTGAGACATATATAACTTATATTTAAATCTTTTAGGTAATTTCTAATTTGTATTTTTCCTCCCTTATAAAAGGACACCCCTTGTCTCTTTTATTTAAACATTATAGAGCCATACTGCTTTAAAAAACATATAAATTATTTTATAAACTAACCAATACAATAATTAGATGTTATGGTATTCTTGAAAGATCATTACAAGGGTCTTTAACACGAGATCTAATAGAGGATTACTGTAGATAAGGTAATATTCTTACACAAACGATTTCTATTTATTTATTCTTATTCCACCTATATATTTTTGGAATTCATAAAAAAAATATTAAATCCAATATCATAAATATACCAAAATTTTATTATGAAAATGGAACTACCATTATCCACTAAATTTTATATCAAATGGGAAGTGAAAGTATTGCTCGTGCATACGTATGGGCTACCGCCTCCATGCAGAGATGCAATTCATGTCCATCACCATCTATAATGGATAGTTATATTTATGGGTTAAAATTTTATATATTATATTTATAAAATATTTATTAATTATATAATTACAAAATCATATCTACCATGTTACATTCCTATCCATTGGAAATAATAATGTCGCTTGTGCGTACATGTGGACTACCACCTCCCTGAAGCGATGTTATTCGTTTTTGGGTTCCATTTTACCTGAATAGTAATAAGGATACATTTATTTAATATATATGATATATAATATATAATAATTACTAAATAATAGTGAATTTATATTTTACTTTCTTTTATTACATCCTTTAAAAAGTGAAAACAACATTCATGCATGTTTATAACCTACCATCTTTATTAATAATATTAACCATTTTTTATCACTCAAATTTATGGATGAATATAAATATATATATATATATATATATAATTAATAAATATATTTTTTATATAATTAATGAAATTATGAATATTATTCAATCATGATTAAATTATAGGGATCAGAATTATCGAACCAAATTTCTAATGAAAAAGAAAAACAGATAGCACATGAAAATGATGACTATACAAAGAAAATAATAAAAGGGTGTTAAAATTCTATAATTAGATAATATATGCTATTATAAGTATTTAAATTATTCTGGTATATAATTATAATAAATTAATATTTATTATACATTAGGTTAAATAACTTTCATAGAAATTCAATCTTGTGGTAGGGGACTAGAATCCGACTTTTATTTATGTGAGACAGATTCCATATTCATGAAATATTAATTTTTTGTGTTGAATATAATTCCCAAGAATGTATTTTATATTTATTATAATAGAACATATAGGGATATTAATTTTAGAATATTTTTATATCCCTCATCATATTTTTATTCCAGCGTTACCAAAGCGATAACGGTTTAATGTTACAAAATTATTATCTATTGAGATTTTATATGACCTTGTTTCCAATGATAAATTTTCATGATAGAACTCTAAATAATATCATAAATTTTATTATGTTATTTTTTTTCTAGATATTACATGATTTCCTTTCATTTTACTCTCTCTATTTACATGTGATACCAAAATACTATTTTTAAGCATATGACATTATTTTTATCCTCGGTAGAAAATAAGTCTTCTTCCAAGTCATAGATTTTTAAAATATTTTTCATGAATATTTTAATAATATATTTTTATTATTTAAATTAATTTTTACCCACCATTTAATCTTTCTAAAATTGTTTACAATTAATCATGTTATCATTTTCAAACAAGGAACTATTTAATTTTACTAAAAAATGGGAAATGAATATTTGTTTTAACATATATGAAATAAAACATTTTTTTCCACCATAATGTCCAAAAATTGTTTTAAGGTTAATTTAAAAGTTTCCATGGTGAATTTAAAATAAATTTCATTTAATAATATTTTGAATATTTTTATAATTTAAATAATTGATTTCAAAATAAAAATGATATTTTCAATGAGAAATATACCAATGTATATTTTAATGTAATTTTTATCAAAGATGAAAACCATTGAAATTAATTATTAATTACTAGTTATATGATCTAATGATACCATATTTATTCCTACCCATTTTAGTTTATGGACATGATAATGAAATATCATTGAAACCAACATTATTTTTCCACTAGTAAAGTTATGATGATTTTTATGATCTTTTAGCATATATATCAATGGATTTATGATTATGTGGTCGGTGGGAATAGAATTATTTAACCCTCAAGTAATTTGGGTAATGATTAATGATTACAAGCTCAAATGTTACACTATAGGTCATCCCAATTAAGAAACAAGGTTCACTAGAGGTTATCTCATGCCAAAAAGAGGGCACACAAGAGGTTATCCATGACCTAAAAGAGGGTATATGGAAGGTTATCCCAAACCTGAAGCTGGTACATGTGTGGTTATTCCCATCCTATGATGTTATGGATATCATGTTGGGTATCAATGACATAATATTTTTATGACTATGATTATAACATATTTTGTTCCACTCATTTATGAAAATATCTTTTGACAATTTTATGTTCTCATGGATTAGTTTATTTTATCTCTATATGATTCACGTCTTATAAGATATGAACATTTATACTATGACTGACATTTATAATATAGTAACTAATGGGTAAGATTTTCAAAGTCAAATCCCATGTTCTCATAATATTTATGCTTATGTTATGTTTAAATTATCATTGATATCTCCCACAACTACCTTTATTGATCATTTGATATCACCCTTTATTATGTTTTATTTTCTATAGGATATGAAGAAATTTTTTAAGTATGATATATCTATGCATGGTGCTATCTATAGAGAAATTAATGGTAGATGATATAGATATCTTATGAATAAGATGCTTATGTATTTATATTTCATTATAAAATAAATCTATATGATTATAGCGTGGATCATCAAGTTATGAATTGAATATTCATCTAAAATTAGGTAATATATATTTATGAAAAGATTGGGCCACTATAGATGGTATCATAGTAGGGTTTAGTCAATATTTCGAGATTAAGATTAGTGGAATTCAGTGAAAATCCTATGGATAAGACTATATATAGAATAAAATCTAATGATTTAGTAATATATATTTTGTTTTTTTCCATAAAATGCATCCTTTTATAGATACTTTGAGTGAATTTTGTTTCGGCATAGATACATCTTGGGGAAATAAACATGAAATTATTTTTTTAAGTATATTCTGACAATCATTCCAGTGAATGGTGAGTGTGACCTTTTTATGCACCTATTTTGACATACTTACGGAATATTATTGTATTAATTCACATTAATTTATGAACAATTATTAAGGATTTGAATATATTTCAACAAAATATGACCTTGGTTAAACCTAAGGTGTCATATATTGGAATGTAGGTGTCATGATTTGTAAATTTTATACATGATTCTTCATGATCTTTCATTATGATTATTGTTACTCACACTCTATTTTTTGGTTTTAAATATTAGATTGAATTAGTATGATTTATGTAACTGGTGAATGCACAGGGCAAATTAATGATTTAGGTCATGAGAAACTAAATTAAACAAGAACTAGAAGATGAAGCCTTGTGATTATTGCAAATCAACTATCATGATATATGATTAAAAATGTAAACATCAGTGAGTTTCTAAAATAATTAAATAATTATAAGATAAAATTTTATTAAAGTTAATTTGGTAATAATGATATATGAAAGAAAAATAAATACTATTCATGTCAATAATTAGGGAGAAAGTATGATTATTGTATTCAAGAAAACATTTTAGTGTGTTTTAATGAATTGATTCATATAATTTAATTCAGAAGATTCCAAATGTTTTCAATTTTTTACCTGTTTCATGTTTTATTATATAAAATAACAAGAATTTGGGAAATGAGTGAAATTGATGAATTGAGTAGGTAAAATAAATTTCACACTATTAGTTTCTCTCGTAGAATAACACTGAATTTTGAAGACAAATCCCAACATTACATATAGGTAGATCAGTCAAAAAAATTTGGAGGAATCCATTTACACATCACATAATCTTTACATAATGTAAATTAATCAAAAGAAAATTCATCTCCACCACTATTTAAATCTATGATGTGGATGAACTGTTTTCTAATTTTACCTGTCATGTACACATTAACGATGTGAGTGTTTCGAGAAAAGAGAAAATATGAAGAAACCATTGTTACTGATACTTGAAAGTCGTTTCAAAATTAAATGTCTTGAAAATATTGAGAATATAGAATATTTAATGAACTAGGAAGATAATTTTGGTAGAAAACCCTATTTATTCATTACCTCGACCCACCATTTGGGGTGATTGGGAGAGAGGGGGACAATTATTCTCGTGCTACAACCCTACTTCCTCTACTACTCTATAAGTTTTATTTATTCTTTTCTCTCACCCTTTCATGGATAGCATGAGGAGGAAATTTCTTTATTCTATGTCGTGCATGATGATAATATTTTGATTGTATAAGGTTCTTTATTTTTTATTTAAATTTATATTGGGATATGATAATTTTTCTTTATTACTATATCATCCTTGATTCTTTTTTCTTGCCCATATAAAGAAAGAATAAGAAGTGAATTAAATTTCATTATTTGTTTGTGCATGAAAATTTCTTGATTTGATTTAATTACATTATTTAGTGTGAGATATAGGCTTTATAATTCCTCCATGACCATTGGGTTAGTTCTTACACTATTTTTAATTAAGGTTTTTCGATACCCTTTCATTGCAATATAAATTATATAACCATTATGAAAGGAGTGTTTATGATTTATAGTATTTACCATGACCATTGAACTCACTAGGAAATGTTTTTTATTAATTAATTATTTTATACTTTTTATCCCACAAAACTAGATTCAATACTTCTTAACACCCTTTTCTATTTTCCCCTCTCACAACGTTCACCAATAACATGATCAATAGTATAGAATGAATTTATGTAAGTTGAAATTGTCCTATTTCTTCATTATTTAATTAATATTTTCTCTAATCCTATCTCTATGGGTTATACCTCAAACTTCCATATCCTTCACTACCTTATTGTTTAGTGGTTTGATTTATTCGTGCTATAAATTTATAAATTTTGTAACCCTATATGAGTTAATGATGCCATGTGATCTATCAGATGACACATGAGAATGTTTTAAAGGAAGAGGATATGTTTTCTATGTGGAAGATTGGTCATATAGAATCAAAATAATAAGTAATTTTCGGTATTATGTGTGGGGATCATGGGAATTACCTGAGTTAATACCATAAACAAATGGTTATGTCCTAGACCCAAGAAGATCCTATGTTGTTCCAATCATTCAAGTGAAAGGATTAAAGTGTATATTTATTGGGATTCAAGAATTACCTTATAATAATATTATATCATTGATATTATTGTCATGTTAATAGTGCAAAATATAAGTATTATTCTAGAGTAGTTATTTTTAGAATTTGAAAACATATGTTCAATGATACAGAAAGGAATTAATGTTTATTTAGTGATAATGTGATATTTTTTGAAAACACATGATTAAGGGACAAAAAACATTATTATTTTTTTGATACAGAGTTAATAATGTTTATATGGATTTAAGGGATCATTTAAATTAATTAATTAATTGTATAGTATTGGTAACCTTGAAATTGGATACTAATTTGATGAAAAAATGATTTAGGCCATATTTGATGATGGTTATTGTATTTTTGGATTTATGGAATATATTCAATAAATTTTATTTTTTTTGATGAATAAGGATAGTGTTAATTGTTGGAATAATATATTTTTTTCATTAAGGTTTTATGGTGATTTAGGATACTATGAATTCCTTTAGAGAATAAATGTATTTACATGTTTTATATGTGTAATTTTGAGCTACAAAATATTTTCTATAGATAAATTTTATATTTTATCACTAAAAATGATATGATCAAATCTTTTGGTTTTTTAGGATTTGTATTTTGTATGAATTATTTTGGTTGAGCCCCAATATTAAGTATTTATGGAATGGATTAAGATGAACATTGGGAGTTTTGTTTGAGGATTTAATGATTTATGGATTGTATTTATCCATATCAGATTACTATGTTAACTATTTTGGTATTGGTAAATATTTAAATGTAGAAAATATGACTTCTGGCTCTTATGATTTATTAAAAGTTAATTTTAGTGGTTCATGAATGTAAAATTCATCCCGAATACCATTTTAATTTATTAAGAGATAAGATCTAAATTGATCTCATAAAAACATAAATAAAGCATGCAATTAATTTTTTATATCAAAAATAAATCAAGTATATATGTTTTCTGTAAAATAATTCCTCATAAATTGTTAAATGAACATAAAATAAAAAGTTTTTCCTTATAAATTCATATATGTAGAATTAAGGTTCTTTTAATTCCTCACAAATTTAGGGTTTTATTGTCATTAAATTTCTAATGATCATGTTCTATATCACTCTATATTAGTCCGTAGATATTGTTTTTCTCCTCCATGTATATATTTTAAATTCTGACATTTCTTCCTTATTTGATAACATTATTAGGTTCTATTTGACGTAACATTTATATTTCCCTCTTCTAGTTTCAAGAAGTTATTTTATTATCTATTTGTGCAATGTGGGTTTCCAAGAAATATATTTTAAAATTTTAATCCTTTGTTGTAAAAGATCAATATTACAAGGGGAAATTTTTTTTTAGGGGTGTGGGGTTGGGGGGTTGAATATAACACCATGAGAATTTATAATATATTTATCTTAAAATAAATTGTAAGTGTTTGATAAATTTATTGACATGTAACACCAAAATTATGATGAAACATGATATATTATAACATAGATGATAAATTGACTGGGATGGATATGTTTAAAAACATCACTAAATATATATAATATTTTTAGTTAATTCAAATATAATATTTATTTTATAACACATTGATCCCGAACATAGATTCTCAAAATCGATGTCTTCTTCCATTAAATTTGGAATAAGATCAATGGAATTTAATCCTGAATGTTGAAATATTTTAGAAGTATTGGTAAGCTAGATAAATACTTGATTTCATACATTACATTTTAATACAAAAATTTTTACAAATTTTTTTGAGAATAACATTACCCCCTCTAGAATATCCTTGTTTATCAAACATAGTACTCTACATGGATACTAGGGAAATGAAACAAAATAAAGGTTAGCTTAAATTATATAAAAGGTTTAACTAAATGAGAATAAATCATGAATAAATAATAATAATAAATATTGAAATGAAAAATGATGAGAAAAATTCCATTTAAAAAACTTCACTATAAAGGTAAGATAGGGGAAATCACTATGGTAAGGTAAATAAATAAGAAATCAGGAAATTTAATAAATAATGTTTGAATGAAATAAATCCATAGATATTATCAAAGTAAAAATATATTGGATAATAATGACTGATTTTTAAATGAAGGAAATGATTTATTATTATACACATTATTTCTTAGGCACATGATATATATATTGTCATGACCTTTCATAAGATGGTTTAAAATATAATAGAATTAAGGAATTTCTCAAGAGTGTTTAGAAAATTCTTTGTTATTAATTCAAATGGTTTATTTCCAACTAATTTTCTCTCATGTGACTACCAATTCATGAAGGGGATTACTTTAAAGAATAACTAAAACATTTCATACCTATCCAAATCATTCCTCATATATCAAATATTTTATTTGACTCGAAAAAATGTGCCTTTTTGAATATCTTTATTGAATAAAGGATACATATTTATTAATATTTCCCTAGTTAATAAATAACTTTCACTGTAAACATTGTATGTAATAATGATATATTTTTAAGTTTATAAATATATCTATGATGAATAATATTGATATTTAGGGTAAATTTAATTTCTACAATAAAGTCAATAATCAAGGTAATGTTAATACAAAACAGGTCAAGGAAGTTAATTTCAATAATTTTTTTGGTCATAGTGAGGACAAACCATCTAGAAGAATATCATTGATAATATCATTATTATATACACCCATTGATGTAATAATTATGGTTTTTTCTTTGAATAATAGAAATACTATAAAGAATCCATAAAAACATTCTTGGGAAAAATATCCTTTCATTTTTGAAAATACATTGAAAATAATTTTCATATAAAATAGCCAATAAGACTTATAAAATAATCTTTAAAAGTACATTATGGATAAAAATTTCATTCATTCCATACTTTTCAAAAAAAATTCATTCAACGTTTTATTATATTTAAATGAACATTATTTTGGAAAAGTTGTAAGATTACATTAAAAGATTTTATAAAGAGTAAAACATGGGTGAAATTTCAATTGTTAAATAATTTTAAAAAATATAAAAACATATTTCTATTTTTTATAAAAGATGGTTTTGAATTAAAAAATATTTTCGATTGAAGAGGGAAATGAAGTTAGATTTTGTAAAAACATTTTCTCAGTTACATTAAGTATCAGAGAGTGGGAAAGTGGTAATTTTACTTGAAAATATCAGGAATTACCATATAAAAAGGAAATTAAAAGATCTATTAAATAAAAATAATATAATTTCATTTATTTCAATTTATGAATAAATAATATATATTAGAATAATATTGTGAAATAAATTCTTAAAATGGCCATAATTTTCAAGTGATAATTAATAAATAAATTTTAACACCTCAATTTTTTATGAACCATTTTTTCAAAATAAATGAAATTTATTTTATTTAATTAATTTTAGGATAGACCAAGCCCAAATTTATTTAGACTCTAGAACATTTTAATCTTGTTCTACATTCTATATTGGTTTATCTTTCATTACACACAACACTATGATTTTATGAATTGACAAATTATTATTATAATTATTTGAAACAAGTATGTTATAACCTAGCCATTAAACATAGTATTGCGAATATTAATAACTAATTTTAAAATATGGTTTACAATAGTTTCATAAAAAAATAGGTAATGAAATATATAATATTTGGTAAAGTCTTTATATGTCTGGAAAATACTCTTTTATCTTAAGAACTGTTTTTTTTTGTCCAAATTTGTACAATAATAAAATTAATTTTATACAATTTTTTATGTTTAGATTGTAAAAAGAAATTTATTTTGGATTTTTTAATGTCAAAATTATCTTGGGGTGATTGTGTTGGATTTATCTGAAAATTTTCATTATTAAATCAATATTGAAAAATACGGAATTTTAATTAAATATTTTTATTTAATGTAATTTATTCATATAGTTAAATTAAATTTTAATTTATTATTGTATTATTAGATAAATTATACAATAATTAATTAAATTTAAGTCATTATAATAAATTGTACATTGATATTGGAAATAAAAACATTATAATCTTTTTAACTTTTCATTTTAAAAAACCCTCATCTCATCCAGTCCACAGAATTAATTTTAAATTAATTTATGACACTAATGTTTCTAGAATTTGATAAAATTGATTCCATATTTTTACTGATCAGAAATTATAATATCTAATATGTTAAATTACTTATTTACAAGGAATTTTAGTGGAAGTAATTAAAATTAAATACAATGATTAACGTAAAATTAGTTTACTTAGTGGCTAAACATTTAAATTAAAAAGATAAAATACCTATAAAAATTTTCAAAATAAATTATCCACCCATATTTAGATCTTTTAATCCATCTGATCTAATATGGACCATTATTTTTGGCACATGATATAAGGGAGACCTCTCAATAATGTTTTCCCTTTTAAATTTACTAGAATTACACTCCTCCTCCACTATAAAAGGGAACTCACCCTATCAATTATTCACACCTCTAAACCCTATTAAATCATAAAAAACATGTTTAATATTTTCTAAACTTCCGATAATTCCTCCTATATTTATGAATTTATTCATAAATCCAACAATGTAAGTTATTTTGTATAAACCAAAAGGAGTTATGCAAAGAAGAGGAAACATCTTAGTATAAACACTTTTTTTATTTCTACCCCAAATCAATTCTTTATATAAAATATTATATAATAACTTATGTTCAATCAATATACTGATATGTTTTTATGTTAAGGGTTATACCTAACCTCATACACACTTCAATAAAATGGGATATGCAATCACCGTTAGTGTGTACGGTGGACTATAACCTTTCAAATCGATGTTATTAATCATTCCATAATCACATATTATAGTTGTTAATAATGATGTAATTTATTATATCCATTGATATATATTATATTATTTATTTTATTATTATTATTTATGTATAATATAATGTATAAATTCATGATTTCCATTTTTTGGATATACGATAAATTCATTTGTTGATGGGTGGACTACCTCAACCTCAAAGAGAATTGATTCATTCACAATTTACATGTAATGTGTTAAAGATTATTTTATTGAAATTTATTTATATATATATAATATTGATGACTCATTAATTATAACACATATGTATATATTTCATTTACTTTTTTCTCTTTCAAAATGCATACATACGACCTTCTGTCAACATGAATGGTGAAATGCATTTCATATTACTAGATTATTATAAATATATATACACTATATATATATGTTATTAATTTCATTTTTCCATTATAGTGATTTTGAGATGATAATATAACTAAAACAACAAAATACATAAATAATCATAATACATTCGAAAAAAACGTTATTAACTGAAACGTAACATTAACATGGAAGAGTTAATAAAAATTTAATAAAAGGTAATAAGAAAATAATATATGGTATGATATAATAGAATATTGTTCTATAATATCTATTTAATAAAATAATATTTATTATAAAGGTTTTTTGAATGAGTACAATGAGAGTCAAGACAAAAGGTAAGGGAATTTGAAGTCTCACTTTTTTTATGTGAGATTTATGCATTATTCACCAGTCATTTCAAAAGAGTGCTGTATAAAATTTCCATGAATGTATTATTATATTATTATACTTATATTTATGGGTATTAAAATATACATTTTATTATTTTTATTTCATGGGTATTTATAGGTCAAATTTTTCCAAATCAGTAAGGTATTTTTGACTCAATTTTCCTTTTTAAATTACGTGTTTTTTTGAACATATATTCTTTTTTGAGGTTTATATACTTCCATAAAACATTTTATATATTGAATATATTTATTTTAATTATATTTAATAATTTATGTAATTTGATTATCTCACTGGGATTATGATTCAATGTTACCTATGTTGTTTGAGTTTATCACTACAATCTCATCATTGTTGGCATTGTTTACGATTATGCTTCCATTGATGAAATCATATTATAAATATCTCAAGGATTATAATTTTTTACATATCCAAAGGTTGTTCATTATATGTTCACGTATTGGTACCAATTTTCCATTATTTTTTAATAATGATAATTAAGTGAGTACTTTTAATAAAATTTAACCTTATTTATCTCATCGATCAAAAATATATTTCATTAAAAAAACAATTATTTAATATTTTATTAAAATGATCATTTAGGATTATTTTTATGTGTATAATGATTTTTTATGGATTATAATGAATCCTTATATGTTTTTATGATATTCTCAAGGAAAAATATTTTAAATTTTGTTTTGGTGATTTAAAATGTTTTTTAAAGAAAAAAAGATATTTTTATAAGGAAATATTTTTAAATTTTCTTTTAGAATTATTTTCCATCCAATATTACATCCTTTAGGGTTAATCTTGACTTTATGGAGATATTTTTTAGGGTTACGATTCAAATTATTCTCCAAAAGTTTAATGTTTTTTTGGCAGGATGTCCCCAAGGCTGAAATGAATGTTAGAGAAAACAATTTCATTATTAAAAAATATTATATCTCACGAGAAAAATATCTTTTAATTATAAGATGGTATTGGGAGTCACATTTACTTCTAAGATGGTCATGGAAGTGAATAATGACTATCATGGTTGTTGGGGGAGTGATATAATTCCTCTAAGATGGAATTGGAATTAATATAGGAATACCGTGGAAATCATTTTATATTCTTATGTGGATTCTAAAATTCCATGTATTTTTCTTATATTATTATATCATTGTTTATGATATTTATTACCAATTGATTCATGTCTTATAAACAACAAATATTTATTCCATGACTCTTGATTATTATCTTTGATATATTGTGTATTATCTTATAATGGTATGATCATGTTCTCATACCCTTACGCTCATGATTATGCTGACACATCTCCTTTTTTTACTATAATATAGAATTTGTGCACACCAATTTTTTGGTTTCATTTTCATAGGATATGAAAAATATTTATTATGATTGATGTTTCTATGAAGGGTTCATTTCATTTAGACACTAGTGGGAGATAATGTAGCTCAATTATATAACCATGTTTATGTTTCCATGTTTCCAAAGGCACCAAAATAATACGGTCTTTGGGTGTTTGTTTGTGTAATGTGTTAAATACTAAAATAAGTGATGAAATGTCTATGTATGATAATCGAGGGTCTCTATAATTGGTCTTTGAGAAATGGTTTTGTTAACCTTTTTGAACTAGGATGATAAAAACTTATTGAGAACCCTAAGGACCTGTCTAAGGAAATGATTAAGGATGAGAAAAAGTATAAGAAAGTGTCCTAGAATCTTGGTAAAGGATTGAGTGGGGAGTTTCCTAGAAATACATTCCTATTTTGACACTACTAGTTGATTTGTATCTGGCTCATTTTTACATATGGGTTACAAACATGAAAATACCATAATTAGTTTGAATCGATCGAGAACCAGTGCATGACAATGGGGCTTACTTCCAAATTAGTTTGACACTCAAGGGGGATATGATTTCAGAATTCATAAAATATACACAAACCATAATGATGGATTTAATTAAAAGTTTATGTTAATAACCTAGGATAAACCTATGTTGTTATAATATAATGACAATTTCATAATTTAGAAATATTATAAGTGGGTTTTGATGATTATGTGGTTTCCCACTATGTTGATAATTTTCTATACTATTATTTTTTGTTTTAGTCAATGGATGGAACTAGAGGAACTGTATTAATTCTAAGTTTGTTGAACAATTAAATGTTTATTATCTTGAATATCCATATTCCATGGGACCTATAAGAAAAAAACATCATTTCTATGCTCACACAGTTTTCTAAATCTATGTACCATGATAAATATTCAAATGAGCAAGGGAAAGAACAAAGTTATACTGATTCCTTCATGAGGAAACACAAAACTTCTTTCAACATGTCTTATTATCCACTAGATGTTGAAAAATGTATTAGTACCACAGATAATATATTTTCCAATCTACAATTTGTTTAACCTGAAAAAGAGATTTTGGTTTTATATCATTTAGAAGGAGAAGCAGACCAGTGGTGGGAAATAATCAAGGATATGAGACAAAAAGATGAAATTAAATCCATGGATTGGGATGCATTCTAGAACATATTATTTAATAAGTACCTTCCTAACATTACTTATACTAAAATCGATAAAGAGTTTATAATGTTATATAAATAGGATGATAAATCTATTGTTATCTATGAAACAAATTTTACAGGAATTGCGATGTACACTTTTAGAATTATCATCCAACTTGAACATTAGGAGGACCGATTATTCAATGGGTTAAAGACAAGCCTTATAAGGGAAATATCCATAAGAAACTTTAGTAGATATATAAATATTGTTCTTTTTTCCAAAAATGTTGAAATGAATGTTGGAGTTATATATAAATATCATTGTTTTGACAAGAAAATGGAGATAGAGTTCAAAGGAAAATCTAAAAAACATGGAGAGAAGAATATGAGAATTATTTTATGTTATAATTGTGGTAAGAATTATGGATGAAATTGTAATAAGAAATCTAATAAATTTTTTTAGTATTTAAGGGACGGTCTCCTGGAATTTTATTATTGATGTGATGGGAAACAGCTAGCTAACAATGAGAATAGAGGAAAATATATACATAATAACCCCCCCCCCCCAACGCCATTACTTACAGTGTAAGGAGAATAGGAATTATAATAACCAGTGCCCAAACTGAATTGTTAATGATGAAGAGCAATGTCAAAACCTCTTAAGCTAAGGGACAAGGGGAAATCTCATTTGATCACTGTTTCTTACAAGGGATGCAATAACGATGTGGTGAAAGGTACACTTTCCACCCACTCAAATCCTACTAATGTCTTAATTGATTTTGCATATACAAACTCATTATTATCTAATTAATTTTCTAATGGTATCCAGATATCACCCAAATTTATTAGATGTTGAATTAGAAGTGGAAACCTCTAATTGTATACTGGTTCCATCTTATGTATATTATTCCTATATGATTTATTTTTGTGGAAATTTGATTCTAGAAAATCTTTTCATTATTACTTTGGATTAATTTGATGTCCTCTTACGCATGGATTTTCATTATTTTCATTAATTACACATGAATTGTTAAGTAAGGGAAGTTATGATTGATATTTCAAAGCAAACTAATATTTTATATCAATGTGATGATAAATATGTGCTTCCTATGGAGATTACATACACTATATGGATATTATATCCCGTTTATAATTGTTTTTTTATATAAAATAGTTGTGTAGAAACTTTAAATTAATGATATTCCTATTTATTTAAAATTTATGGACGTCTTTCTAGACTAGTTTCCTTACATTCCCCAAAAATGTGATGTTGTGTTCTCTAGAGAATTTATTCCTGGTTCCAATATAATTTAAAATAATTCTTATAGAATAACACTAATTGAGTTGTAGGAGTTGAAAATTAATCTTTAAGAAAACCTTGAAAAGGGATTCATTTGACCATGTGTGTCACTAAGGGGTGCACCTATTTTTTTTTAAAATGAAAGATGGTTCAATTCGACTATGCATTGATTATATGGAATCGAACAAGATAAAAATCATTGAAAAGTAACAGCTCCCAATATTTATGACATTTTTGATAAAAAATATGGCTATCATTAATTTTTTGAGCATGATCGTTTTTCTGGATATCACCAATTGTGTCTTAAGAAGGATGATATACACAAGATGATATTTCATGAAATGTATGGTAACTATGAATAAATAATAATGCCTTTTGGTCTCACTAATTCCCTTTCTATATTCATGGATTTTATGAATAGATTCTTTAGAGATTATCATTATTAGTTTATGGTAGTCATTATATGTGATATTCTTATCTATTCATAGAGAAAAATTGATTATGAAGACAACTTGATAATTTTACTAAATACCCTAAGGAAATAGAAAAAATATGAAAAAATAACAATTTGTAAATTTTTACTAAAAAATGTGTCATTTTTTGGTCATATAATCACCAGATAGGGTATAATAGTTTATCCATAAAATGATGTGGCTATTAAATGTTGTCTTAGACCTAGAATGGTGACTAAAATATGTATTTTTTTTAGGTATAAATTATTTATATTTTGTGTATATTTTCTCAAAAATATCAACTAATTAAAAAAATTTGACTTAGATGGGTGTAAAGTATCTATGTATAGATGAATTTTGGAAAATTTTCAAAGATCTTAAGAGATGGTTATTTGGTGAACATGTACATACAATTCCATGTAGTGGAGAAGGGTTTTTAATATATAGTGATGCATCCAAGAAGTAATTGGGATGTGTTATTATGAAGAATAACATGGTTATAACCTATAACTCCTAAAAATTAATGATTATTGTGAAAAATTACCCAACTCGGGATCTGGAGTTAGTTGTGGTAATTTTTTCATTAAAGATTTAGAGGCATTCTCATTAAGGTGGAAAGAGTGATACATATACCATTAAAAAATTGAAGTATATATTTACACAGAAAGAGTTGAACATGAACCAAAGAATATTTTTAGAGTTGATAAAGGATTATGATTTTCTAATAAATTACCACACAAGGAAAGAAAAAAGGTGGAAAATACTTTGATTAAAAAGGATTATACTAGCTTATCTATGATAAGGATAAAAAAATTTCCAATATATCACGATTTTCAATTGATAGAACTAGAAATCATGATGGAATTGGAAAAATCATTTAATAATCAACTGAATGTTTAACCATATATACAAGTGAATATAAAAGTGGTGAGAAACGAATTAGTACTTCCCAAAAATAAGGTTAGAAATTTTCTTTGGTCTAACCTTGTTCTAAATGGAATAATAAGGTTTTGCAATCGTGTTTGTGTCCGCACCATAATAGATTTGAAGAAGGATATGTTAGAGGAATTTCATTTTTCATTATTCTATATTAATCCTAGAAGTAAAAATATGTATATAGACTTTAAAGAAAACTTATGGTGAGATGAAATGAATAGGGATATTAGAGATTTTGTGTCTCAGTGCGGGGTATGTTAGCAAGTTATTGATCAAAAAAATATTTAAGGGGATGTTATATCCACTTCTTATACCAGAATGGAAATGAAAAGACATAACTATGGATAATTTTGTTGGAATACCAAAAACCTCCATAGGGAATAATGCTACATTGGTGGTAGTTGATCGCCTTACTGAGTTAGAACATTTCATCACTATAAGAGAACACTACTTTCTAGATCAGGTTTACAGAATATACATTAATGAAGTTATAAGGTTGAATAAAGTTCAATATGTGATCATATCTAATCAGGTTTCAATGTTTACCTCAATGTTTTTGCTATTTCTTTAGTAAGAATTTGATACAAATTTGACTTTCATCACTCATAATCATCTTTATATGGATGGTCAATTTGAAATAATGATTTAAACTCTAGAGGATATGTTGAGATCTTTTTCTCTAGATTTGAATGGTGGTTGGTAGCAACACCTTCCTCTAATTTATTTATCTTAAAATAATAAAATTCATTCAAAAATTCATGTGGATCTTTATAAAGAACTCTATGGAAAAAAAGTCTGACCTCTAATGTGATGGAATTATTTCATAGGAATTAATCTATTAAGACATAATATCATTGATGAAATGGAATAGAAGGTTAGAATCATTCCCAAACATATCAAGGTAGGTAAAAGTCATTATAAACATTAGGTTGAAAATAGTCGATATGATCTAAAATTTGATGTTAGTGAATAGGATTTCATATGAATCTCTCTATGGAAGATACTAATGGGAATTGGGAAGAATGGGAAATTAAGCTCGTGGTATATCAATCCAATTTAAATTTTTGATCTTATCAGAATAGTAGCCTTTTAAATTTTGATTTAAATAGACATATCTCAATTCCATGATGTGTTCCTTATATATATCCTAAGAAAATACATACCTGACCCTTCACATACACTAAACTAAGATTTCATACCACTAGAGTAGAATATTTCATATCGGGAACAACCAATTCAGGTTCTGGATCAAACAGGGAATGTTATATGAACCAAGACCAATGAAATAGTCATAGTTTTTAGATAAATAGCCAATTACAAGAATATACATGAGAACGTGAAGATATTATGAGGTATATGTATCCTCATTTTTTTGTATTAGAATGATGAATTTCATGGGAGAAATTTATTTAAAGGGGGGTAGAATGTTACACCATCAGTATTTATGAACATTTTCTATAGTAAATTATATATATTTGATGTCTTTAATTGTAATTTACATAAATTTTGAAATTTTTATTCTGTAAAACAATTTATTCTTATGATACATACAACATCATCTTAACTTGCATTACATGCATCACTGACTCTCTACAAAACATTATTTTATTATGATAATTATATTAAAAAATACAATCAGAACGTATACATTAAATAAATTTATATGAATAGTTAAAAATTATTTTTAAAGATAATTTATAATGGTTTCATATAAATAAAAAATATTTGTAATGAAATTTATAATTTATGATAATGCCTTTATATAATTGAAAAATACTATTTTCATTAAAGGACTTTGTTTTTAAATCATTATATGAATAATAATAAAATTAATTTTATATACGTTTAAAAATTTAATTTGACAAAACTAACATTATTTTCTAAAATATAATTTTAAAATTATATTAGGGTGAATTCTTTGGATTTTTCCATAAAGATTAATTTTTGGATAAATAATGAAAAATAAAGAATTTTAATTGAAAACTACTTTTTTGTATAAATTATTTTTATATATAAATTTAATTTTAATTTTTTTAAAATTATTATCATATATATTATACATAAATTAATCCAATTTAATTAATTGGAACTAATTTCCTATTGAAATTATATATAAAAACATATCAATCATTTGAACTTTTCACATTACAAATTCGTCGTCTCATCCCATATGCAGGAAAAGATTAAATTACATTATGCCAATTTTGTGTTTTTAATTTGAAAATTTTAATTTTATATTTGGAATAAGAATAATATATATTTTCTATTATATATAAATAATTTTTTTTACCAAAAATATTCGTGAATGAAATTAAAATTATTTTCCTTGATTAAGGAAAAAAAGTTTACTCAATGATTAAAATTTAGTATTAAATAAATAAATGACCTAAAAACATTTGAAAATACATTTTATGGCCATTAATTACCATATAATACCATTTATCTAAAATTTATGGTTATTTTAGGCACATGATCTATTGAAAAAACCTCTCAATAGTGTTTTACTTTTTAAATTTAAAAGAATGTTGATTTGTGTCCACTACACAATAGCACTAACACCCTCACATATTTAGACCTTTAAATCCCATTTTATCGTCCATAAACTCCCCAAATATCCTGTCAAATTACATAACATAATACTATAGGGATATGTTTTGGTAGAAAACTAACCAATGAATCGTTTTTGTGCAAACTAAAATGTGTTACCCAATAAAGAAATAACATCCCTACACAATAAGTTTTTTTATTTATACCTGAAAACCCTCAATTATTATTATATCAAGATTAAATAATAACATAATTATTATAAATATACTAATATGTTTTTATGTTAAGTGTTATACCTATTCTCACATGCACATCCATCAATTGAGATACACAATCATCTTTCGTGTGTACAATGGACTACCGCCTATCGAACTAATGTCATTTAATCTTCCATTTTCAAATGTCAAGGATGGAAATAGTGATTGAAATTATTTATTTATTTAATATATATTTTATTTATGATTTCTTTATTATTATTTAATTATGAAATAAAACATACCGTCATGGTTTCTATTTTTTTGAAATATAATAATATCATTTGTGGATGTGTAGAATACTGCCTATTCAAAATGATGTATTTCATTGACACTTTACATGGAATGTATTAAGGATTGGATTAGTAAATTTATATGATATATATGATATAATAGTTCTGATATAATGATAATATTTATGTATATATATACATATATCATTTACTTATCTTTCATTAAACAATATGATATGAAAATGAAAACAACATTCATACAAACATATGTCCTATCATCTTCATGAATAATGGAATTCATTTAATATTAATATAATTTTTTTGATTATTATTAATATGGGAATAGTAAATATATGTGATATTTATATAATGATTTAAATTCTTGAGATTATGGAATCATGATAGAATTATGATAACCAATAATTTAACAACTCAAAAAAACATATGAAAAATAAAGAGGTTATTACACAAAACATAAGATTAACATAGAAGTGTTAATAAATGGGTAATAAAAGGTCACAACCTTGTAATATATGGAATGATATATGTTAATATGGTTCAATAATAGTGTTATAATAGAAATTGTTTTTATTATATAATAGTTTTGAATGATTATGATAAGAGTAAACACATAAGGTAAGGGGATATTTAGTATTACTTTTATTTATGTGAGACTTATTCCTTACTCACCTCTTTTTTCATTATGTTGTATATATAATTCACAATAATTTATTATATTAATATTTTATTTAAATTTACGGTTTTTTACATATCCATTTTATGACCACTATTTCAAGGGGTTTTACAATTCAAAATTTTCTAAATTGGTAAGGTAGTTTTGTCCCAAGTAACCTTATCTAAGACACAGGTTTTATTCTCAAACTTTATTATTTTAGAGGTTTATATACTAGAATTTAAAATGTAATATAATAAATATCATAATTTTCATAATTTTTTAGGTTTCATGTAATTTCTTTCTCTGGTAGGGATTATTTTTCAATGTAAGGAATGTTGTACCAGTTTATCGCTACAATCTCATCATTTATTAAGATTGTTTATGATTATGCATCCATTAATGAAATAGTATGATTAATATCTAAATAATTCTCATTAATTTCTTTTCCTTTTGTTTTTTATGATATCTTAATGTATTGGTACCATTTTACCACTATTTGGTACAGAAGATAATTAAAAAATTGTTTTTAAGAAAATCATACCTTATATTTTTCATTGGTTAGAAATATATTCTATTTAAAAACCAAGTCTTCAAAAATGTTTTCAATTTTTTATATGGTTATTTTATTCTAAATATCATTTGAAAATAGATTTTAAATATGCTTTATATTTTTCTAATCATCCTTAAAAGTCATGAAAGCTATTTTCAATGAAAAATGTTTATAAAAATGATATATGTTTTTAAAAGTGTTATTCAAAGTAGAAATGATATTTTTATAAAGAAATGTTTTTAAATGTAAATTAAAAATTATTTTAAATCAAACATGTGATCCAGTTTTTTAATCATTACTTTATGGAGAAGTTATCTAAGGTTACCATTCATATTATTCAAAGTAGAAATGATATTCAAAATTTTCAATTTTGAAACAATCTATTTTATTGGAATTTAAAAAATATAAACATAAAAAATTAATTAAAATATATATTATTAAAACTATTTTAAATATATTTAATCACCTAAAAAATAATTTTAAGACAATAATAAAAATAATTTAATTCATGTTTAATATTTTTTAGTATCATTAATTTACTTTAATTATTAACTAAATAATTCATATGTTAGAATTTCATATGCATTTAAAGTAATTATTAAATATGTAAAATTTAAAATATATTATCATGATAAAAAACTAATTTACCTTTTAATATAATACTTATAACAAAAAAATAAGATGTTTTTTCACTATCTCAACGCTTTATAAATATTAATGTCATGGAAGATTCCATTTTTATCCTTTCTATAGTTAACATATTATATCAGTCAAATTCCTTGAATACTATCCCAATAACTTATAAATTTTTTAATAAGGTGTTAAAGGTATAAATATTTTCATAACATGGTGTTTGGACAAGTTTTTATGTCATTTTATAGCATACATTTTATGTTTAAGTACTATGTAAACTCATTTTACCTTAATCATTGAAATTAATCTTAAATATTTTCAATGATAACTTTGGTCAAAAATTAATTTTTCCTTATTATAAATGATAAAATATTATTATTAATAACATAAAATCCATTTTTATATATTTAACTCAAAATATATAATAATTTAATTTAAAATTAATTCCATAGACATGACAAGAAAGCTAGTTTTAAAGTTAAAATGGTCAAATCTTTGAAATGTTTTACATCTAAATTCAATATAAAAATTAATCAGAGGAAATGAATTTCATTTATTGATATAAAATTTATTTAATTTCAATCTAAAGTACATTTCAAATATAATTCATCGTTATAAATTATTTAAATGAAAAGAATGTTTTTAATTAAGATTCATTATTTTTCAAAATTTATCCAAAAATGAAACTTCTCATAATAATAATAAAAAATCACCATAATATGGTTTTAATTATGCTTTCAAAAATTTATTTTTTCATATAATTATTTTCAAAGTGGTAAAAATAAAATTTTAAATTATATTAGCTTAGAGTGAGAGAGCCTTCTTTTAAAAAAATACTATTTTTTAGAAATGTTAGAAAATCATAGAAATATATTGAAAAATAAAAAGTATAATTTTAAGTTGTTGAAAATAACTTAACATTCCCATTAATGAGTATTTTGTGAACTTATAAGTAAAAATATAACCATTTAATATTATAAATGTTATTACCACTATTAAGGTTGAAATTGGTTAATGACAGGGTTAAACTAAAAGAAAAGGTTTCAAATAACACCAAAACATATCTACATTTAATTTGATGATGATAATGTTTCCATATAATAATATAATTATAATTAATTTATAATATTAAGAATTATACTTGTGAAGACATTAATTGTATTATAATATTTTAAATAATTACAAGTGTTTCCATTCCCTCCCTTATGAAAATGCCCCACTTTTCTCTTTTCATTACAAGTCCTTGAGCATTCTAGATCAAAAAAACCTAAAAAATCATATTATAAAATTCCCTAATCATTAATTATAGGTTCCTATATTATTGAAATATCATTCCATTTGTGATTGATATGGGAGCTAAAGGAGACCTACTAACGAATAGGTAATCATCCTACTCGACATTTATTGAACTATTTATTCTTATTTATCCCATAAATATATTGTTTTTATCATAAAATAATAAATTAATAATTATAAATATATATAAATTTTAATATCATTATTTATGTACCATTATCCACCTTATTTTTTATCAAATGAGAAGTGATAGTATCGCTCATGTGTATGTGTGGAATATTAATTCCACGTAGTAATAAAATCCATTTCCCATCACCATATTTCATGGATGGTAAATAAAATGGGTTAAAATTTTATGTTTGATATTTATGAAATAATTATGCTTCTTTAATTAAAATATATTATGTACCATCTTACCTTCATATCTACTAGAAACTGATAATGTCACTTGTGCATACCTGTGGACTATCACTTCTATGAATTGGTGTAAATATTTTCAATTAAACTATATTTGGTTGATAATAAGGTCGTATTTAATGAATGTATATGATATATAAGATATATTAATCATTTTATAAAATCAGTTTTTTTAAATTTATTTCATTTAATCCATCAAAAATTCGAAATAACAATCTATCATACGTAAGGCCTGCCGCCTACATGATTATTGTAATTCATTTTTCTACATTTAAATTTTATAGAGGAATATATAAAAATATATATATAATGAATATATATGGAATTTATATCAAGACTAAAATTATATAGATGGTGGATCCATAATCATAGTATAAGGACAGAAACTACCGATCTGAAATTCTTATGAAAAAATGAAACAATTAACCCAAAAATGCAGATTTTAATAAAGTGGAATAAATAAATTGGTGATAAAATGTTATAAGTTTATAATATGTGGTATTTTATTTCTTTAAATTACTCTATAATATAATAATAATAAATATAAAAATTATTATATTGGCGATGAAATTTCTTTAAACCTATTTTGAACTTGAGGTAAGGGATTTCCATCTCACTTTTACTTCAGTGAGATGCATAACAAATTCAAAAAAAAAATCTTTTTTATGGTGTATATGATTCCCATGTAAATGTATTATTATTATTATTATCATAATTATTATGGAAATATAAATACACATATATGGTTTTCTCTTTAATGATTTTTAGCTTTGTATGTTTAGAAAGTTGTAAGGGTTTTATGTAATAATGTCATTATTATATATGATTATTTATGATTATGTTTTTGGTGATGATATTTCATGATATAACTCATAGTAATATGATTAATTTTATTCTCTTATATTTATTTATATATATTAACTATTTAATTTTTCTCTCTCTAAGTACTCAAGATACTAATAGAATAATTTTTTAAAAACCTGATAGTTTTTGTTTCTTCCATTGAAAATACATTTTATTCAATTTACATGTTTTTAAAAAGTGTTTTAAATAATGTTTTACTATTATAAAATGATTTTTTAAATTAATTATTTTTGATGATTTACTTTTTAGAAAATGGTTTAGAGAAACCATATTTTCACTTTTTAAATGAGGTACTCTTAACTTTTACTGAAAATGTGAAAGTAATCTTTGTTTTAATGCAAACAATATGAACATAATTTTCCATCATCCTTAACAAAAAATGTTTTGAATCCTTTATCACTAGTTTCCATAGTTTCCTATAAATAAAATATTTTCCATAATATCTAATAAATTTTCATATTTTAAATAAGTGATTTAAATATAAAAATGGTATTTTCTTGAAGAAATAATCCTTGTTGTATTTTAAAGGAATTTTCATCTAGAATGGAATATTTTGATATTACTTATGATTTTAGGGGGATATGATCTAAAGATACTGTAATTACTCATTTTATATATAGTTTATGGTTATGATGATGAAATATCAGTTGAACCAATTTTATTTACGTAGGTTTTTCTACTATAAATGTTTTATTATATTGGTGCATACATATGAATGGATTTATAATTATGTGACGTTGGGATTGAAATTGAATATCCCAATAATGAATATGTTAAGGATAAATGTTATAATATCTTAAATGGTACATGATTGGTCATTCAATGAGTCAATGAGGGTACATAAGAGGTTATCTAAAGCCCAAAAGAGGGTATATGAGAGGTTATGCACGGACTAATGCTGTAACATCCCAGGTAAATAAAGAATAAATAATTTTCATATTTATTAATATTTACGAATTAAATATTAATTTTATTTTAAAGGGGTTGCTATGTTCGATAGCGTACCCGATACGCAACGATGAGTTTCTTTGAAACTTACGTAGCACACTAGTAATAAAATTATATTATTTTAAATGATAGTTAACAAGTAGCCGTTGTACTGGCAGGAATGGATAGAAATAACTAAAATATGATTAGATATGTTTTTAAATGTTTATACATTTACCCAATAAAAGATAAAGGCTTAAAATACGGAAAGAGTTCAATTTTAGGCATTTATACCCTAATTTTCACGAAAGGTCCACTTATCACCTTTTGATGGAGAACCGTCATTAAATATAGTTTTGATCACTCTTATACTTTATTTTGGACCAAATATAACTCTTCTTTAGAATCGGGACATCAAAATTTACTTTGTGTAAATTTTTGGTACCTTTCTGATAAAGTTCATTTTTTTATGAATAGTGTAAAATGCTGTATTTTAATTCAAAACCTCTTTTTAATCTAAATTTTTTATATGATTAGATTATTATTTTAATTGGTTTTAAAGTGAAATTAGAAAATATTTTTACCAGTTAATCCAATGGTGGTCATTGGAATCAATTTCACATTGAAATTGGACTTAAACTGGTGTCAATCTTTTGATACTTATTATTTTGTAAAAACACGCTATTTGCTCTGGCAGCGGGAATGAATTATTAAATTAATTAATTTGACTTATATGTATTGAATTTTGTAAAATAGACTTCATTTTTGAATTCGGAATATCAAATATAGCTTAGGGTGAATTTTTGGTAATTTTCTGAAAAACTTCAATTTTTGATGAATAGTGAAACCACTAAGTGGTAATCAAGCAAACTGATTTTTTAGTTAAATGAAAGTTTACCACTAATGTGTACTGAATTTTAAAAATCAGACATACATGGTTGTCATTAATAATTAAAATGTGGTTCAATGAGATTATAATAAATTTTTTGGTGAATAGTAACTTATTAAGTTTTTAATCGTGATTAGTGGTAATTAGTGTTGTTTAAGGTATAAATAATGATTTAATAATATGAAATGACCTAGACACATGTCCCAACCTTATTTTTTTGTCATGGCCGAGCAAGACAAGCCATGGGTCAACTTGGGGACCCCATGGAGACGCTTTGGTTGGGAAATGACATAAATTACTTTTTATTTAATGTAAAAGTAAAAATGACACAAACATTATATGTTTTACGAAAACAATTTTTACATGGGGTTATAAAGATCAAATTTTTGATTATAAATAGTCATTGGAAATCTAAAACAATTTCCTACATCATAGTATTTTTTTTATAATTTTTATACAAATAAATTAAATTATTTATGACATAATAATGATGCAGCGATGACATCATTATTTGACGATTTAAATAAAATGGAAAGATAATGTAAAATATATGAACTACACATGTCCAAAACTTATTGGATGGGTGGATTTCGAACCCTTATCACCTTATCCTATAATTATAGCAATGTGGGACCTTTTTAATCCGAAACTCTTTTTAAAATAAAGTAACTTATCTTTACTTTCCAAAAGTGCCCCTCCTCTCCTCTTATAAAAGGCCCCCACCTCTACCTCATTTCACACACTCCTCAAGCCTTTGGCTCGGCCAAACCCTGCACATTTACTCTCTGCACATCCCTCTCCTCATCCTATAGGATTCCCTTTGGGCAGAATCCTTTCAAAGGAAGCCTTTAGGCTCAAATAAATATGAGTTACACTTTTAAAGGTAATTCATACTCTCTTGTTCATCTGTATTATTTTGCTTCTCCAACCCTCTAAACTCTTTTTATTTACTTCTTTTGTAACAAACAACAGTATCTTAAATATACTAGGATGTTGTTATAAGATTTATTCGAGCTACACTCTCACACAACTACATCAAATGGTTAAAGAACATACGGTTTTCGTGGATGGTGAAATTCTGCCTCCCGAAACGATGATTGTTCAATACTCATTTAACACCTTCAAAGGTGGCCATTATGATGTCACTATTTTTATATATGATATATAATATGTTTATTGTTTTCTTTAATCTTCTGTATTTTTCATTTTGTGCATAACATTATGGTTTCCATTATGGGTAAACACAATATCTTCGTTTAAGGAAGTGCGGACTACCGCCCCCTCAAAGTGATGTGATTCGTTAATGCCATATGTGGGACGTGTAAAGGATGGATTTAAAGTTATTATATATGATTTTATACTGGAATTATAATATACCTCTATATCATTATTATTTCTTTCCATTAAAGTATGAGATAGAAATGAAAGTAGCGTTCATGCGTACGTACGGCTTACCGTCTCCATGAACGGTGCATTTCATTTCTTATCCCCAAATGTAATGTACTATTAAAAGTACATGTATATAATGGATATAGATAATTAATGATATATCTATATGTTGAATATAATTCTGGAATTAAAATATACATACCTCTCATTTAGTTTTAATTCAATTAATATGACAAAGAAATGAAAGTAGTGTTCATGCGTACGTACAGCTTACCGTCTTCATGAACGGTGCATTTCATTTCTTACCTCTAAATGATTATGTAATATTATAAATACATTTATATGCTGGATATATATTATACATATTATATCCAAATCGGGAATCTCATTCTGGGTATAAAGAACCTTTCAACACACGAACAACATATAATTGTAAGAAGTCCACTTTCGACTTAATAACCAAATATTGACAAAACAAACATTATTAACTTAAATGGTTACATAATGTTTATAACATGGAAATAAGTGATATAAAAGGAATAATTAGCTTTAAAAATGTTCTGAATCAAGTATAAATTAACTCAAGTTTATTATTCAGGACGTTAAAGAACGATCGAGTCAAGTCGGACCCGAGGTAAGGGAACTTCTTAACCCAACTTCCATTCTTTGGGTTAATCTCCTACTTTCAAATTATGTCATGATATTATTATGTCTTATTTTGTATTTTTACTTTCTTTATGTGTACCTATAGTGAATACACATAATATATATATTTTATTTTATAAATGATCTTTGTAAGGGACTTCGTCTCAATCTCCTTTTATTGAGGCATATTTCGTTTTATACACAACTTTCTTTTATACGGTGTATAAACCCCTTTGAATTTTACTTTTATACAAAAGGAATATTTTTCTACGAATCGTTTTACTAAACGACAAAATGGAATGTTTTTTTTAACGTACGCGGTGACAATGACCTTTTCCGCCACCGCGAGTATTATTTGGTCTGTGGCTTTCTCAAAAAGCCGTAATGTTTTTAGAATAAAATAAATACCATATACTATTTTATGTATTTTGGTATTGGAAATGGTTTTGAAAAAGGATTCTATTATGTCAATATATTTATGATATATTTGTGATTGAAATGTGGAAATGTTATCATTCTTTTATATTAGTTTTATGTTTTATGATTTTATATTGGTACTTGGACATTTTAACGGGTGGTTACGTTATAAACCATATGACGGGTGGTGCCGTGAATAACAGGACGGGTGGTTACGTTATAACTTCCAATGCATTGGGTATGGAAGTCGGCCGTATGGCTATTCCATTAAGTATGTATGGAAATTGGCCGTATGGCTATTCCATTAAGTGATATGTGTGGAAGTCGACCGTATGGTTATTCCACTTAAGTATGTTTTTGTCCCAAGTTACCTTTATATATGTTATGTGTTCTTTATATGGGTTTTATGGTAATTATTTGGTTACAAAAAGGTATGTAATGATACATTATTCAGTGAAGAGTTTTTATTACTTCATAAAGGTGAAAAGTATTACTTTGATAGAGTATACATGGTTTACTTGTTGTTTTGATAAACTAACAATTTTCATTCTTTGTGTATCCCTTACTGAGATTTTTATGCTCACACCAAGTTTTTTTGAAATGTTTTTCACAGGACTTAAGGTGGAATAGGGCCAAGGATGGGATCATGGGAAAGTCATGCATTATAAAACATGGAAGTAGACAAGTTTCTTTTTTAGAGTTTTTTTTATTCTATGGAAACTTAGTAGAAGTGTCTACTTTGTAATCTTTTGAGATGTAATAGTTATGTTCTAATTCTCTAAAACAATAAACCTGAAAAGATCCTCAACGTGAATTATTCATTTAATTCAATATTAAGTAAGGTTTAAGGCTGGGGCCTTATAGTTGGTATCAAAGGTCGGTTTAGACAACTTTAGGAGTTAGAAAAGTGTTAAATTATAATATGATTGAAATGATATAGCATTTACAGATTACCATGTTGCTTCGCCTAAGATATTTCTGTGTTCAAGAAGGTTTTCCACAGAGGAAACAAAGCAGCTATGTTGGGACAACATCAGGAGGAAGATAACCTTCCAAATCAGCAACCTGAGATGGTCGGAATCAGAACTGAACAGTTTGTTGCAGTGATGGCACAATTGACTCAGGCTATAAATGGTGGTGGTATCCATGCACGAGATCAGCCAGATCAACCGCAGAGGAACATGTCAGTGGTGGAACATTTCATGAGGCAACATGCCCCATCATTTAGAGGATCATATGACCCTGTGTTAGCTGAAGGGTGGATTAAAGCACTGGAGAATATTTTTGATGGCATGGGGTGTTCAGAACATCAAAAGGTTAGTCTTGCTGTTTACCGTTTTGAAGGTGAAGCTGATCAGTGGTGGTCGATGGTGAAAAATATAAGGGATAGTGATGAGATTGAGGATCTTCACTGGGACGAATTCAAAGGTATGTTCTAGAGAAATACTTTCCTAAGGTGTTTCGTCTTAGGATGGAAAAACAGTTCATAGAATTGAGGCAGGAGGATGATTCAGTGGCTGCTTATGAAGAAAAGTTCACTCGATTGGCAAGGTATGCTCTAAACTTCATACGGGATCTTGATAGTAAAATAAACCGTTTTTACTCAGGGTTAAAACCAAAGTATCGAAGGGCATTAGCTTCCCATGAGTTCAAAAGTTATGAAAAACTTGTTCGATGTGCGGAGAAGGTGGAAATGGAGTTTGCCGATGATCAGGTGTTCTATGAAAAACAACAGAATAAGAGGTCTAGTTGGCAGGCAAAGGGGAAGAATTCATCAAAGAAGCAAGGAGGTAAGAAAATCAAATATCCATCCTGTGAGAAGTGTGGTAAAATGAATCCTGGAGAATGTTTATCCAAGTCTGGTAAGTGCTTTTGGTGTGGTAAGTCTGGTCATATTGCTCGTAACTGTAAGAAAGATGATCATGCAGGAAATGAAAAGCCAACGGTAAGATGTATTAAGTGTAATGAAATGGGTCATTATGCAAACGAGTGTCCAACGAAGAACTCAACTGGGGGAATGCAGCTAGACTACAAGCAGAAAGGGGTGGTAAAATCATTTGCAACAACTTCAGCAGATGTTGGGCCATCAAATGAAGTGGTATCAGCTCCAGGGAGCTCAGTATTTTTAGAAGATTGACTTGAGGTCGGGGTACCATCAGTTGAAAGTAAAAGAAGCAGACGTTCCGAAGACTACGTTCCGTACTAGATATGGCCATTATGAATTTGTAGTTATGCCTTTTTGGTTAACCAATGCACCTACTGTATTCATGGACCTTATGAATAAAATTTTCCATGAGTTTTTGGATAAGTTTGTGTTTGTGTTTTGAGGTTTGGGAAGAGGTTATGTGTTCCTTGTGATTCACAATTGAAGAATGAGTTGTTATGTGAGGCTCATAGTTCCCCGTTTTCAGTTCATCCTGGCAGTACTATGATGTACAGAGATCTGTGGGAGTATTACTGGTGGGATGGAATGAAAAGAGACATTGCTGATTTTACTGTGAAGTGTTTAACATGTAAATAGGTTAAAGCAGAGCGGCAGTTACCGAAAGGGATGCTTCAGCCTTTACCAGTGCCAGAGTGGAAATGGGAAAACATATCCATGGACTTTGTTGTTGGATTACCGAAGACATCTTGAGGTAATAATGCAATCTGGGTTATTGTTGATTGCTTGACCAAATTTGCTCATTTCCTTTCTATACGAGATACTTTCTCTCTAGATCAACTTTCCCATTTTTATCTTAAAGAGATCGTCAGGTTACATGGAGTTCCTCTATCCATTGTATCGGATCATGATCCCATCTTTACTTCTAACTTTTGGAAAGGCCTTCAGAAGTCTTTGCGTACTGAATTAAATTTTAGTACAGCTTTTCGTCCTCAATCAGATGGGCAGTCAGAATGAACAATCCAGACATTGGATGATATGCTACGAGCTTGTTCTATGAATTATCAGGGAAGTTGGGACCAACATCTTTCTTTGGTTGAGTTTTCATATAATAACAGTTTTCATTCCAGTATACAGATGGCACGATTTGAGGCATTATATGGGAAGCGGTGTCGAACTCCAGCATTTTGGAATGAAGTGGGTGAAAGGAAGTTGATGGGACTAGAATTGGTAGAAGAGATGGCAGAAAAATTTCAGTTGATTCAGAAGTACATGAGAACAGCTCAGAGCAGGAAGAAGAGTTATTTGGATAACAGGAGGAAGGATCTATCATTCGAGGTAGGTGATCATGTTTTTCTCATGGTTTCTCCTTGGAAAAGCGTGATGAGATTTGGTAAGAAAGGAAAGTTGAGTCCAAGGTTTATTGGACCATACAAAATTCTGGAAAGGGTTGGATCAGTTGCTTTCCGAGTGTCTTTACCTCCGAATTTATCTCAGGTACACAATGTTTTTCATGTTTCAATATTGAGGAAGTATATGCCAGATCCATCTCATGTTTTGAGTCCAGAGGTAGTTCAGTTGGAAGAGAACCTATCTTATGAGGAACAACTGGTCCAGATTCTTGACCACATGGAGCAAGTGTTACGGAATAAGGTGATTCATCAGGTAAAGGTTTTGTGGAAAAACCATGTGATTGAAGAGACAACGTGGGAATCTGAAAATGCTATGAGGGATAAATACCCCCACTTATTTTGATAAGTGAATAAAATTGCGAGGACGCAATTTCCAAAAGGGGAAGGATGTAACATCCCAGGTAAATAAAGAATAAAGAATTTTCATATTTATTAATATTTACGAATTAAATATTAATTTTATTTTAAAGGGGTTGCTACGTTCGATAGCGTACCCGATACGCAACGATGAGTTTCTTTGAAACTTACGTAGCACACTAGTAATAAAATAATATTATTTTAAATGTTAGTTAACAAGTAGCCGTTGTACTGGCGGGAATGGATAGAAATAACTAAAATATGATTAGATATGTTTTTAAATGTTTATACATTTACCCAATAAAAGATAAAGGCTTAAAATACGGAAAGAGTTCAATTTTAGGCATTTATACCCTAATTTTCACGAAAGGTCCACTTATCACCTTTTGATGGAGAACCGTCATTAAATATAGTTTTGATCACTCTTATACTTTATTTTGGACCAAATATAACTCTTCTTTAGAATCGGGACATCAAAATTTACTTTGTGTAAATTTTTGGTACCTTTCTAATAAAGTTCATTTTTTTATGAATAGTGTAAAATGTTGTATTTTAATTCAAAACCTCTTTTTAATCTAATTTTTTATATGATTAGATTATTATTTTCATTGGTTTTAAAGTTAAATTAGAAAATATTTTTACCATTTAATCCAATGGTGGTCATTGGAATCAATTTCACTTTGAAATTGGACTTAAACTGGTGTCAATCTTTTGATACTTATTATATTGTAAAAACACGCTATTTGCTCTGGCAGTGGGAATTAATTATTAAATTAATTAATTTGACTTATATGTATTGAATTTTGTAAAATAGACTTCATTTTTGAATTCAGAATATCAAATATAGCTTAGGGTGAATTTTTGGTAATTTTCTGAAAAACTTCAATTTTTGATGAATAGTGAAACCACTAAGTGGTAATCAAGCAAACTGATTTTTCAGTTAAATGAAAGTTTACCACTAATGTGTACTGAATTTTAAAAATCCGACATAAATGGTTGTCATTAAGAAGTAAAATGTGGTTCAATGAGATTATAATAATTTTTTTGGTGAATAGTAACTTATTAAGTTTTTAATCGTGATTAGTGGTAATTAGTGTAGTTTAAGGTATAAATAATGCTTTAATAAAATGAAATGACCTAGACACATGTCCCAACCTTATTTTTTGTGTCATGGCCGAGCAAGACAAGCCATGGGTCAACTTGTGGACCCCATGGAGACACTTTGGTTGGGAAATGACATAAATTACTTTTTATTTAATGTAAAAGTAAAAATGACACAAACATTATATGTTTTACGAAAACAATTTTTACACGGGGTTATAAAGATCAAATTTTTATTATAAATTGTCATTGGAAAGCTAAAATGATTTCCTACATCATAGTATTTTTTTTAATTTTAATACATTAAATAAATTAAATTATTTATGACATAATAATGATGCAGCGATGACATCATTATTTGACGATTGAAATAAAATGGAACGATAATGTAAAATATATGAACTACACATGTCCAAAACTTATTGGATGGGTGGATTTCGAACCCTTATCACCTTATCCTAGAATTATAGCAATGTGGGACCTTTTGAATCTGAAACTCTTTTTAAAATGAAGTAACTTATCTTTACTTTCCAAAAGTGCCTCTCCTCTCCTCTTATAAAAGGCCCCCACATCTACCTCATTTCACACACTCCTCAAGCCTTTGGCTCGGCCAACCCCTGCCCATTTACTCTATCCACATCCCTCTCCTCATCCTATAGGATTCCCTTTGGACATAATCCTTTCAAAGGAAGCCCTTAGGCTCAAATCAAAAGGAGTTACACTTTTAAAGGTAATTCATACTCTCTTGTTCATTTGTTTTATTTTTCTTCTCCAACCCTCTAAACTCTTTTTATTTACTTCTTTTGTAACAATACCAGTATCTTCAATATACTAGGATGTTGTTATAAGATTTATTCGAGCTACACTCTCACACAACTACATCAAATGGTTAAAGAACATACGGTTTCCGTGGATGGTGAAATTCTGCCTCCCGAAACGATGATTGTTCAATACTCATTTAACACCTTCAAAGGTGGCCATTATGATGTCACTATTTTTATATATGATATATAATATGTTTATTTTTTTCTTTAATCTTCTGTATTTTTCATTTTGGGCATAACTTTATGGTTTCCATTATGGGTAAACACAATATCTTCATTTAAGGAAGTGCGGACTACCGCCCCCTCAAAGTGATGTGATTCGTTAATGCCATATGTGGGACGTGTAAAGGATGGATTTAAAGTTATTATATATGATTTTATACTGGAATTATAATATACCTCTATATCATTATTATTTCTTTCCATTAAATTATGAGATAGAAATGAAAGTAGCGTTCATGCGTACGTACGGCTTACCGTCTCCATAAACGGTGCATTTCATTTCTTATCCCCAAATGTAATGTACTATTAAAAGTACATGTATATAATGGATATATATAATTAATGATATATCTATATGATGAATATAATTCTGGAATTAAAAAATACATACCTCTCATTTAGTTTTAATTCCATTAATATGAAAAAGAAATGAAAGTAGCGTTCATGCGTACGTACAGCTTACCGTCTCCATGAACGGTGCATTTCATTTCTTACCTCTAAATGATTATGTAATATTATAAATACATGTATATGCTGGATATATATGATACATATTATATCCAAATCGGGAATCTCATTCTGGGTATAAAGAACCTTTGAACACATGAACAACTTATAATTGTAAGAAGTCCACTTTCGACTTAAGAACCAAATATTGACAAAACAGACATTATTAACTTAAATGGTTACATAATGTTTATAACATGGAAATAAGTGATATAAAACGAATAATTAACTATAAAAAGGTTCTTAATCAAGTATAAATTAACTCAAGTTTATTATTCAGGATGTTAAAGAACGATCGAGTCAAGTCGTACCCGAGGTAAGGGAACTTCTTAACCCGACTTCCATTATTTGGGTTAATCTCCTACTTTCAAATTATGTCATGATATTATTATGTCTTATTTTGTATTTTTAGTTTCTTTATGTGTACCTATAATGAATACCCATAATATATCTATTTTATTTTAAAAAAGATCTTTGTAAGGGACTTCGTCTCAATCTCCTTTCATTGAGGCATATTTCGTTTTATACACAACATTCTTTTATACGGTGTATAAACCCCTTTGAATTTTACTTTTATACAAAAGGAATCTTTTTCTACGAAGCGTTTTACTAAACGACAAAAAGGAATGTTTTTTTTAACGTACGCAGTGACAATGACCTTTTCCGCCACCGCGAGTATTATTTGGTATGTGGCTTTCTCAACAAGCTGTAATGTTTTTAGAATAAAATAAATACCATATACTATTTTATGTATTTTGGTATTGAAAATGGTTTTGAAAAACGATTCTATTACGTCAATATATTTATGATATATTTGTGATTTAAATGTGGAAATGTTATCATTATTTTATATTGGTTTTATGTTTTATGATTTTATATTGGTACTTGGACATTTTAACGGGTGGTTACGTTATAAACCATATGACGGGTGGTGCCGTGAATACCAGGACGGGTGGTTACGTTATAACCTCCAATGCATTGGGTATGGAAGTCGGTCGTATGGCTATTCCATTAAGTATGTATGGAAATTGGCCATATGGCTATTCCATTATGTGATATGTGTGGAAGTCGACCGTATGGTTATTCCACATAAGTATGTTTATGTCCCAAGTTACCTTTATATATGTTATGTGTTCTTTATATGGGTTTTATGGTAATTCTTTGGTTACAAAAAGGTATGTAATGATACTTTATTCAGTGAAGAGTTTTTATTACTTCATAAAGGTGAAAAGTATTACATTGATAGAGTATACATGGTTTACTTGTTGTTTTGATAAACTAACAATTTTCATTCTTTGTGTATCCCTTACTGAGCTTTTTATGCTCACCCCAAGTTTTTTTGAAATGTTTTTCACAGGACTTAATGTGGAATAGGGTCAAGGATGGGATCAAGGGAAAGTCATGCTTTATAAAACATGGAACTAGACATTTTTCTTTTTAAGAGTTTTTTTTATTCTATGGAAAATTAGTAGAAGTGTCTACTTTGTAATCTTTTGAGATGTAATAGTTATGTTCTAATTCTCTAAAACTCTAAACCTGAAAAGATCCTCAACGTGAATTATTCATTTTATTCAATATTAAGTAAGGTTTAAGGCTGGGGCCTTATAAATGCAAGTACATATGATGTCATCCAACGCCTATCATGTTATGTATATATTTTTGGGTATCCATAACATTATATTTCTTTGATTATGATTAATACACACCTTTGTAACGTGATCTTATGATAATGTAATGTTATTATGGGTCATATTCATGGATCCCATTATGATTCATGTCTAATGAACATCCAAGATTTATTTCATGATTAATGTTTACGATATAAGAATTGCTAGGAATGATTTTAAAATGTTAGTCTTATATTATCATACCATTTATGATCATTTTATATTTTAATGATCGTTGATATCTCAATTGTTTTCCTTACTAAGAATTTGATCTCACCCTTTATTAGGTTTTGTTTTCCCCATGAAATAAATATGTTTTAAACTATGATATATATTTTAAGGGGTTAAGTTTTATATAACTTAGTGATAGATAATTTAGATATCTTATGAACAATTTGTTTTTGTATCCCAGTTTTTAAGGACACTAAACATGTACAATCCTTACATGGTTTGTAATTCTATGTATTTAATATTAATCTACAACGATGTAATATCTATATAAGAAAATATCGGGCCACTATAACCGATGATAAAATCTTATAGATTGCTTATTTCACTAGTACTAGTCCTTATTTATATGGAATGACATAATTACTTCAATCATCCATTGATTGGTTGAAATCTAGGAGCTTTTGCAAGGATCCTAATTGGATTTAAGATAACACTAGACTTCAATAGTCAAAAAAATGAGTGATCACTTCTAGAAATGAGAGAGAATGAAAATATTATACAAAAAGATCCACATAGTTGCAAGATAAATCTAAAAAATAAAATATATATCCAAGATAGATAATGAGAATAATGAATCGTTTGAGGAGAGTCTTCAAAACAAAACAAGTTTGATTGTGATAGAGTAGTTGTAAGAAACTTGTTTATTTTTCTTTTTCTTATAAAAGAGAAGAAACATAGAAGAATAAAATATATTTGTGAGTGAAATTATATTTATTCATTTATTATTTTAATAATCTTCTATATCTAATTATATAATATTGTATAACATGGTTTCCTAACAAATTTGGCCTCAAAGTGAGAATCCATATGTCATTTTCTTACAAATTACCTTGGTAAAAAGCCTAATAAATAAATTAATATTTATTATTTTATTTTCCTAGTACATTAAAAATTTTAAAAATACAGTTTACCATAAATAGGTAGTATAATATTTAGTTCTTCAATTTCATCATAATTTACACATAATGTTCTCTAATGGTAATATATATATGAGTTGTAGAAGGAAGTAACTGATTCCGGAACACTATAAAGCTAAAATCCATGTATTGAAATTCACAATCAAATTGATCCACATAGACATTATTTAAATAGGAAATATCATCACATAACCAAATAATATAGCTATTTTCTCACGTATCTGAATATCACATAAACAATTTAATTGGAATATCCTATTGAAACCACATACCCATATTCTCTTTAAACCTAGACCACACAACCAATTTCCCCACATAACCAATTCATGTATCTAGTTTACTAACATATCCATTTATCACATAAAAAATTTATCTATATAGATGATCTTTATATATCTACTTCTACAACGTATCTGATTTACACATGATAATCCTTAATCTAGTCGATTGACAAAGCCAATTTCTCTACATAGCCAAATATCCACATTTCCAAATTCCTCATATAGCTGAATTTTCCAACCTGATTCAAATTTCAAAAAAAATCAATATAATTTTATAAGATGAAATAATTGAATAATATAATATAAAAACATGATTAAAACACTTAAAAATCATTAAGAACATATGTTTTTTTGAGATCATCAAAACATAAAGCAAATGGAATATGATGAAACAACATTAGAATTCCAAAAATCCCATTTATTATGTTAGAAAAAAATAATTATTAATGAATACATGAAAGATTTATTTTAATATTTTATGATTTCTTCTCCCCCTTTATCTATCTTCTCTCCAATTTTATGATCTAAAAAATTATGTGTAAGAAGAGGTAAAAAATTTAATTCATAAATTTGAGGTATGAATAAATAATTTATACTAGTAAAACTAAATTTTATTAGGTAATTATATAAAATAATATATTAAGGAAAGCAAAACATCGATGTAGATGAAAACAATTAAATGAAAACAATCAGTTCACACAAAAGTAGAGGGATAAAAAACTAATTTTCTTAATTATAAACATTTATTCTAAAATACAGTGACCACGCATTAAAAAATACATATTTATAGTATTTTTTAGATGAATCTATCTTATGGATGGGTTTAAAATCAAATGTATGTATGGGTGGAGGTTTCCTAATGGATATTGATGGGGAAGAGATGGTTGAATGGTAAACTAGAAGAGGTAGGACTACTCTTCCATGCTAAACAATAGAACATTTATCTACCAAAAACTGCTATTAGTCATTTGATATATAATTAAAAATTCAAAATACATTATCAGGATTCATTAATAAAATTTTCAGTTCATAAGAACCCAAAAGGACGTAGCCTATTTTCTTTGAAGGGTGTAAAGATGTAGCTTTTTTGAGTAGGTTTAGTAGTAGCAATAGAAGAAAATATTGACATCGCTCAATAATCGATCCTGGTTGGATCAAAACCTATATCCAACCTTATACGATAAGAACTATTAGTATTTGTATGTATTTGTATAATGTTATTTACATATTTGTGAAAACTAATTAGATAAATAAAAATTTTAATTCTCGTGATTATATTTGATTTATAGAAGTCAAAAATTATAGTACAAGCTTGACACTGCTTATATAAAACTGAGTATAGACAGTTATTCTAAATTCTGATGATTGTTTCAATATATACAATTTCGAATCCATACGAAGAGTGAGAAACTATAACTTATGTACGTGGATGTGATCTAGTTACATGGGTTTCTAATAATGGTTTTTTTAATCAAGAATTATAACCTAATTATCCTTCCATCCAAATAAGTCAAATTGTGATCAAACATTTCGAATTTATCTATAAGGACTTATGATACTTTATTCAAATTAAAGAATGTTCCTATATAAACTAAAATTCTGGAAGTAGACGAAATAAGGGAAATAAGGTTGTGAGGTCTATATATTTTATGTTATTTTCCTTTGTCACTAGCTGAAAAAATGAGATTATTTAGACTATGATGATCTAGAATCCTCTTAAAAATATTTTATTGTAAATATATACTATTTATTTGTTTATATTTTATAGTATAGTGAATTTTTTTATTATTTATATAGATAGGGTTTATAAATTATGAAACCATATGCATATTTTTATTGGATACAACAATAGTTTCATCCAAATTAGATTTTAATGAAGGGGAATATTACTAAATAAAACTAGTTATATTATTAAATAAATTTTTTACCAAGAAATAACCTTTTAAAAGCCATTATTTTTTCATTAAATCCAACAAAAAGGTCATTCATAAACTCGTTCATGAGCACTAAAGTGAACGTGTCACATGGGAGTGGATAAATCATTGATGAAAGAGAACTTATATTAAATGGAAGCTGATAAAAAATGGTCAGTGTGTAAGGACACATTGATGTTCTTGAATCAAGTGTGACAATTTATTTTAACTTGTTTGTACATTCTTATTATTTGAAAACCATTCATTTTAGGTCTATAGTATTAGATTTTGTAACAATAGTCTCCTCCAATTTCATAGAAGGAACAACCGTTGTATGTGTAAAATTTTTAGGAGGTGAGGTTCTGGGCTTCTACCCTTGAGTTGGTATTAGAGGTGGTGTTAGAATATGAGAATAATCTTTCTATCCAAAAATACTTAATAATTTAGAGGTAGCATCAAAGTTGTATCTAATATTCATCAAAGGAAATGTTGATAGGGTGATTCACTTATTTAACTTCACTATTCTCCTTTATTTAAATTCAATTATTCTTCAATAATAGATATCTAATTTTTACATAATGGTAGTAATTTACCATTTCATTTATCTAGTAATAGTTGTGAAAGAACCCCATCATGTATCTTGGTTGTTGTAGCTTCACATTATTGATCAAGATAATTAAGTGATTCATCTTCTAATGAAATTTCTTTTCCATTCCACCATTCCCTCAGAATATTATAGTCTAAGTGAACATTTAAAACACATTACATTCCACCTCGATTCCATTCGCATCCTTCATCACAAAATAAATTAACCCAAACAAAAACTCTAAGACATCAGGGCATGTAACTAAACTCATTCTAACCAGGGTCTATCTAAAACTTTACACACTATAATAAGGATAGTTCAAGATCTCTGACATCTCCATAGAAGATACCCATCCATCTTTTCCATTCATACTCATAAAGAGAACATCCTTTTTTCCTCCACACTGAAATTATATATTACACATATACTCAATAACATCCTCCTCAAAGAAGAAACTGTATTACTTATTACCAAACATTGACTCCCATATTTGGAACTAGAAATACATTCTTAGATACATCTCTATTTTATTAAACTATTCCATATCTGTAACCATCCCTTAAAGCACCATGCATGGTTCCCAAATATACATTGTAAATTTTAAAGTATCTATTACCACTATCAAATTCATTCTTTAAATTCACCATCACTGATAAGTTGGTTGATTTTTAAGGAAAAATAATGGTAATACTTCATTTTTTGGAGGAAAATGATATTAGAGAGTAATAAGAGAGGAGAGGTTCAATGAATATTTGGGTTATAAACCTGATTTTCGAGAGGTTTATGTAATTGAATTAGGTTTATTAAAAATTAAACATAAAATAAAGAATAAAATAAAATAAAATAAATTGAAGGGAAATTTTTCTTTAAAATGATATAAATTTTTTTTACGAACAAATTAGGAAAAAATATATAATTAGTGTAAATTAATTTTACAATGAAAATGATTTAAAATTTTAATAAAAAATTACGAAAAAGAACTATATTAAAAAAATAAATTAATCTAACCTAGTTAAAATCATTTCATTTATAATAACACCTATTCCATATTAATTAAATCAATATTCTCACAAGATAGTGGATTGATAAAAATATCATCTAATTGATTACCATTTGATATAAATTCAAGAGATATATATCACTTTTTTTCATGATATCCTATGTAATTATGCCTTAAACCAATATTCTTTATTATAAAATAATTTATTGTATTCATGGAAATAATGATAGATCTAGTGTTATGATGTTTTATTTAGACTTGGTTAAAATTAAATCCAATTTCCATTAAGATGTGCTTCATCAATAGGACATTCACACAATAACTTATAACTTATATACACTCTATTTTAGTTGTATATAATATATAAGAGTTTTTTTGTTAATAGATATAGATACTAAAGACCTTTATTTAAAGTGACAGGTTCTTGAGGTGTTTTCTCTATCTAGTATACACCCACTAAAGTCATAATTAGAATATGAGGTCAAATTAAAACCCTTTGTTTTTAGAAAAATTAAGGACATAGAATGTTAATTAAATATTTTAATTTGTTTATAATATTCCTAAATTATTTGTGTTATATTATAAAAGTAGGAAATAAATTTAACTCTCTAATCATTCTCATTTCAATTTTTGTCATGATTTTCAAAAATTAATTTCAAAATATTTTTTGTAGAATAATAAATCACAACATAAATATATATTCTAACAAAATAATATATCAAATTAATATGTTATCCTAGATATTTTAGAATCATCCAATCCTACTAGAAATTTATCTAATAGATAAAATGAACTCGAATGCTCATTCCAAGATCATTGTGATTGTTTAATACCCTAAATAGTTTTATTAATTTTGAAAATATAATTCAGAGGATTATGATTTTTAATAGTAGTGGGTTGTTAATCATAAAAATTCCCCATAATATAACAATTTAAAAAACAAAATTACACATTCATATGATGTAATATTAAATCTCTATGTGATGATTAGGGTATGAAAATTATTATGGATACTAATATAGTTATAGAGGGAATGGTTTCATTATAGTCTATTAATTTATATTTGTTGTACCCTTTATCCACAAATCTATCCATATTACTAATTATCACAACATAATCATCTTGTTTCTTTATAAAAATCCACCTTGTTTCTAGGACAAGGTAATCAGAGGGTCTATCAAAAAATTCCCATACTATATTCCTTTTAAACCGATTCAACATTTCATGCAGAGATAAAACCTAAATTTCATTACCTAAGGCTTCATCTAAGGTTTTAGTTTTAAGTCGAGATAAGAAGGCAGAAAATTATACAAGGTTTACTACACTTATTCTAGTACTAATTTTTTCATATAAGATTTCTAATAGAGTATATAATGAAATCTTTTTTAGGGTTATAGGCTATCTAGGCACCACACTTTTAGATTCACTAAAATCCATCCTTTATGGGTTGGAGTCACCAAAATAATGTTCCAAAAAATTATACCTTGAATTTTTCAAGGGAGGTTCTAGTATCATGTTTTAAAATGAATCCCACAACTCCTCAACTAGATTAATTTTGTGAGAACAATACATCTTTAATCAAATTTTACATTAGTTGATTCTTGTAAAATGTTTTATATATTTTTGAAAACTCTACAATCATTATAATTTATAGAATAACCCTGAAATATTCTTTAACTAACCTTTAGATCATGTTTTACAAAATATTACATGGTGTTAAAAAAATAATATATATATCCAAATGCTTAAATTTTTTTATATTTTTGATATCTATTGTTCAATAGAAATTAGGTTTTTTTCATTAAAATTATCCAAATTAGAACATTGTTAATGAAATTACATGTTATATTTAAACATTAATCCCAAAAGTGAATGGGTAGTTCATACTCACATAAAATTGTTCTAATAATGTATTTGATGTTCATATTCCTCCTTAAGAAACCATTGTTGTGATGTGTCCTGGAAGAAGAAAAGGCTTGTTTTCTAGAATGTTTCGAATAATAAGAATTACACTCATGGTTTTCAAATTAGCATCTATCATCAATTTTCAGGAAAATAATTTTCATATATTTTACATTTGAACTAATTTACAAAAACTAATAAAAATAGAAGATGACTAACTTTGAAGACTCAAAAGTGAAACCAAATTAAATATTGAAAAATCATTAACTAACATATAATGAGGTTATTATCATCTCGATTTTTTTATTATAAATGGACCAAAAAAATCCCTATAGATATGTCATAGAGTCCTAGATGTATCATCCTCTTTCGTTGTTTTGAATGATGACTTTTATTGCTTACCGATTCCACATACGTCACATAGTATATCTTTATTTGATTCTTGTTGAAGTAAATATGAAGTTAAATTTCTATAGGAATGTTTTCTAAAAGAATAACCTTTAAAATGTCTATGTATTCTATTTCAAACCAAATATTTACTTATTTCAGAGATTAAGTAGTTTTCTTTTTAATTTCTACATATTGAATTAAAAACTAAGTTATAGAAATTCTCAGTTCTAGGGGCCATTATCTTTAAATATATAACATATATTATTTAAAAAATATATAGAAAACCCTAAATAAAAAATTAGATAAATACATATAGGATTTAGTTTCAGTACATACACATAATGAACTATGACTATTAGAATTAATCTTGGATTTCAAATTCACCATAATCTTATAAAATATCGCTTAACATTTTCACTAAATATGGAATAATCCTGATCAATTTTGGATAAATAATTGAAATTATTGAATTATCTAATAATTTTTCTATAGAATATACATTATATATACCATTTCTCATTTATTATTGTGAAATTTTTTCACAAAAAATCCAAAAAAGAAATAGTTTTGGTAACCATATTTTTGGGATACTAAAATATTAGAAACAAAATATTTGAAAATCCTTATCTACTTGTGTTATCCTAAAAATCCACCATAGAATTCCGATAAATTTACCAAAATTAAACCTTATTTAACACCCACAAACTGAATGGTTCTTAGAATGTAACCAATATAATAATTTATGGGTTCCCCATAATGAGGATAATTAAATTTGGATATGTTTTTGTTCAAATAACTCGGAACTAAATGATTTTTATATAGTTTTGGTTTCTCACCTTTTATTCTTATTCCAAAATAATATTTATGGATTTACATATTACATGGGAATTTATTTATATTATTTTTCTCCATTTTGAATAACATGCATTGAATTAATAAATTCATGAACTTATTTTTGAAAGAACTGAACTTTATAACCATGTTCAGAAAATGTGGTAGCGATATTTTTTATTTTATCTTTTGGGTTTAAATTTGTTTTTTTATTCCCTAAATATTAGTTGAAATATCGTCATAATAAATGTTGAGGGATTTCTTATTATTTTAAATAATTCATATTTAGTTAATACCAAGGAAAATATTCATGTATTTATTCAAATGTGAAAATTTCAAATTTCAATCCATATTTTTTATCTAGTGAATAAAATCAGTGTACCTCATCAGATTGTCCCAGAAAGCACATTTTGAGCTTTTTATTTGAGCTTTTAACTTTAGATTCATATGTTGTGGAATCACTAGAGCCTCTAGAAGCATTCAGTGTGAACTTTATAACTCCTTTTCTATTACTATTGAATTTTTATTTCCATTTATACTTATTTATAAATTTATTTTTGTCTTATTGGTGTGGAAAATCTGGTTTAATATGTCTATGCTTCTTATACTTATAAAATTAAAATTCATTAAAACATTCATATTACATTTTTTACTTGTTTAAGGACATCTTGAATCCTACTATCTCATTAAAGATGTTATTTAATTTCTTGGATGTTAAGAAATTTTTCCATTAGAATTAGAGTAGTTTTATGTATCTTGACTAGATGATTTATCAAATTGTACACCTTCTCAGTTCATGATATCATTTCATATAGAAACTTTGAGTTTATAACCTTTGAGTTTAAATATTATTCACTCACCAATTTCATATTCTATGGTTTACTCATACATAATTATTAATCCAATGAGTTTATTTATTTCAAAATATTTTACAATAGAGGATTTCCTAATGGAATCTAAAATGAAACTCTATTTACTTGGTATACCCCTAATAAAATTTAGATCATAACCTAATTAATGAATTGGAGATCCTAGAGAAGAAACATTATTCACGATTTCTAATAAAATTCTAATTAATCTATCAAATTAAATCCCCATAAATCATTTTTAATATTTAAAAATTAAACTCTATAGTGTTTTATCACATTAATATCCCATTATTAGTTCCTTTATAATCCAATGATATAATATTTCACATCTCATATGTTGTATTACATTAAGATACTTTGTTTAACACTTTGAGACCTAGTCCACATATATTTGAATTTATTGATTTTGAGTTTGTATAATATTTTCCTTCTATTGCAGTATTTATTTTATGTAGATATCTATTATGAATTTTGTATGTCATATCCTTTTTATAGTAAACCATTAAACGGATGTTCTTTATGTGGATAATCATATGTGGATTCCAAAATCCATAATTTCTTTTATTTAAATAAGAATATCTAACCCAAGACATACCCTCTCTATTATATCCCTAACAAAAATATGAAGAAGATATTTAAGAATTTAAACATTTGGAGTTGAGAAATAAAAATTCACAACATTTGATACCGATTTTTAGGCAGAGAATAATTGTAGAATTACACAATGTGGTGGGGGATTGAGTGCCTAAAATTTTATTCCCATAAACTATCATATTGTAAGTATGTTAGATTCAAAACCTTTATTATCACAATACAAAAAATTATTCCACTTATTCTTTTTTGTCAAAACTACAACATAATGAAATCATTAAGAGAGACCATGAGAGAAAGTATATAAATTTTTGTTTTTTGAATAATATTTTATATCATTTCACTCACTTGAACAATATGATATCATATAAAATGTTATATAATGGTGAGAATCTACATTTCCTTTTCTAAACAATTATCCCATAAAAATGATAGAGAAATAAATTAATATGTACTATTTTATTTTCTCTATAATTTAAAACCAATGGAAATGAATTTTACTATAAATATGTAGTCCAATATTTAGTACATAAATGATATGATTAATTTACCCTACATGTACTCCAATAGTAAGAAATATGAAATATATAGAATGATGTAGAAAATTCTAGATCCCCACAAAAATGAAATCTATATATTTGAATTCACATAGAAAAATTGATCCACATAGTGATCCTTCACATAGCTAATTTATACATGTACCCAAATCATATTGAAATATTTCCCATGTAGCTAAATTTCATATATCTGATTTGATTAATGTAGCTAACTGTAACTACAGAGCCATATATTCCATGAATATAATCCACATAGCTGATTTATTCACATTATGGATTTTTATAGTAATTTTATCAACAAACCATTTCTCATTAATTTAGTATATATATGTAGCTTATGTTCACATAGATTATTTTTTAATTTATCAAATTAAATTAGGTGACACCTTCACCTACCTAATTAACATATCGAATTTCTCAACATATTCTAATATCTATATATCCGATTTTTATAAATTTAGGAAAATTTCATGAAACATTATATGTATTTCAGTATATGGAAGAATTGAACTATATAAGATAAATAAATCATAAAAATAGTAAAAAAATAGTCATTAGAAACATATGATGGGTTTTTATGTTTGTCAAAACATAAACCTCATAGGAAATGTGGAAACAACATTAGTAGTCAAATATATATCAGAAAAACTCTAACTTTATTTAATTTAAGAATTTATCCACAATCATATCTTTTATTAGGGTCATGATTTATGTGTTAACAAAAAAAGTTAAAGTAATAAACACATCTATTTTCTCCTTATCCAATATTGCATCCCCATTAGAATACCAAAACCTAAAGGAACTCCTTCAATATAAATAATTATTCTAAAAAATATTCCCCTTTGAATTTTATTGGAAATTATAGAACATAAATTACTATAAAAGTCTATGTTCATATAAATTGTATAAAATTTAATATTTCAAAGAATACAATAGTTAAATTGGTTTAGAATACATGATTATTTAATAATTCTATCATTTTTTCAATAAAATTACAATTTTATATGTCTAACATCCTCAAAAGGAATCAAACATTCTTCAAACTATGTTACCTCATCATATAATTATCACCTAAAATCTATCAACATGATGATAGATTAGTTTTTGAAACATTGGATAGATAATTTCCTATAACTACTTCAATAATCTATAAAAAAATTCAAATATTTTGAAATCAAATCTTGACCCTTATGATTACTCTCTCAAAATATATTATTCTTTTTAATAGAACCACTTATCAATAGATAATCCACATATAAATATTATCCCCTATGAACAAATTCATGATGATAATTATAAGTAATTATTTATATTTTATTTTATTTTTATCCACCGATGAATGAAAATATCCAAAGAAAATAAGATAGAGGTGATTGAACACAAAAACATAGCTTGGTGATAGGTGAGGAAGAAAACCTAGCAACAAAATCATTTAATGAAAAGATCCCTTTGATAATAGCTAGGTGGATAGATAAACTATTTTATACATTATAGTAATATAGTAAAACGTTTATTCAATTTATCCTACAAGGTCCCCAACATATTGATATTTAATATTTATGTATTTTGTTCTTGGATGGTTAACATGATTTTTATACAAATTGATAACAATTTGATTACAACATCCAAGATGTAGTGTCATTTTCAGTTCAACTATTAAATATTATAAATTTATATCCATCTACATTAAAAATGATATAGAATGATTCTTAGCCAAATTTTCTACCACATTATTTCTTAAATTCCCAAAATGTTTCTTTTTAGTGTAACTAAAAATACACTTATTACCAAGGGAAACAATTTCCTAGATGTGTATCTTCAATAAACTATATATATTTCCCAATTTGACTGACTAAAAATTATTATTTTTTATTATAAAATCACTTTTATGGAGAAATTGAGAAACCACCAGATCGAACAAAACAACCAAAAAAAATATCATAGAAATACCATATCAAATTACCGATTCCACCTCTCCCTAGTAGATATATCAAGTTAAGTCCCTACACTAAAGAATGAGAACTCAAAAAATAGTCCCGTGCAAAGATGAACGGACATGGTACCAATGTCTAAGCCATACCCTCTAAGTCTTCTACTCCAAGTGTAATGCATAAGTGATGACCTAATGCTCTGAACCCCATCAGAAGTGGAACCAGGAAAAAAGATAGAAAAAAACACCTAAATTCTCCTTGAAACGCATATACTGATAATGAAATACTCCATTTGATATGATTTAAGAAACAGTGAGAAACAAAGCATGATCCAAAAATTTTAAAGTAGAATCAATGAAGAAAAAATTCATTCTGCCAGAAACTGTATCTCTAAACAACTTCTTGGATATAGGGGTTAGCTGAATGTGCTGCTCTCCCTGTAAAAATTCTTCAAATGCAGAAGACAGTGTATGCCAAACCTTTATATACTCCTATATGCGGATAAAGCCCTTGTTACAACCCCAAAATAGAATAGTATCATGTTTTTCAACCCAAGAAAATCATTCCTCATTCAGATTAACTTCCATGGATCGACCCATCATATTATTCAAATCCTCTTCAGATGCATTGTGAAACATCACCTACTCTGTCACATCATCATCCAATCTTAGAATCAAATCCATGGAAAAATAGAGATGTCCAGATTGTTTCAGTTGATGCATGGCCTCCATGCCCATCTTCTCCTCGATTTTCTTCCCTATTGGCTGAGTCTTCAAATTGTGTGTCAAGGAGGGGTAGTCCATCATTCCCCTACTCCTCCTGTTACTCCTGTTAGTCCTTGGGATGATTTACCCTGCATAATTATTATTAATGGTTTCAATGGCTTCCTCCTCCCGGTCCCCCAATTTTCCTTTCGATTTCTTCACTGTCCATGTATTCATTGGGAGTGGCATGTATGAGTAGTCCTTTCTCGGTTTTCTGTTTTCCTCTAGTAACTAACCCTCCGCGGACATGAAATTCCTTAACGCTAAACTTGAAACTCGCCCTCAACATAATCTGCAGGCTGGCTGGAACATTCATCACAAGACTTGAGGTTGATCTTCTCTTTTATGGGGAACCTGGACAGTTCCTGCTCATCCAGAACCAGGTCCACATTATGTAAGCCATAAAAACGGTTTTCCAAATCAATAACAGCCACCTCCTTTCTAGGACCGGTTCTCAAAACTGAAACCTTACCCTCCCATTGTTCCATCAGAGCTGCTGTCAGACCTCCATTACAGATACCACTCCTTGAACACAACGCATCAATATAGGAGGCACCCAGGAATTCCTTTGGACCTCCCTCTTCCACACTTAGAGATTCAACCCCACTTTTATCCAAGGTACCCATAGCTCTAGCCCCCATTTCAACTTCTGATTGCTTCATCGATAAATCTACAACCATTTTGTGAACTCCTAGTTGACTATCGTTCCAGGGAGGAGCTACCTTTGTCGCGGCCTCCACACCCACTACTGTACTACTCAAAGGAGACTTTCCACTGCGTGCTGCACCCCCATAAGCATTCCAGTCTAAAAATCTAGATCAATGCATTTTGACCTCAGATGAGTTACCCATGAATTTTCAAACCGAACAAAAATCAACACATGATTCATATACAACCTGCTGTTTTGAGCAGAACTACTCAGCTACTGTGATCCAAAAAGAAGTCAAGATGCACCCTTGAGGAATCAAAATCCACACAATTCATGGGGTTAATAGGATGTAAAATTTAATTATTTCAGCTATCAAAGCACAGATACCTACCTACCAGGTTTCCAATCATCCTAACTATCGAGGGATTTTGAAATGGTAATTGAATGTTTGGAAGACTAACCCAAATCACAAATGATATTGAACTGTGCCTCATGTATAAGTCATAGGTTTATCTAAATAGGAAAAAATGATAACTGTTGTAGCGATGGGGAGTGCTAGATCAGGCTTTTAATCAGGTCCTCTTCCTAAGAAAAACAAACCATGATGTTCTTGTTTTCAATCAGTCCCACGGTATAGTACCTAATCTATCTAAGCATGAAAATTTTAAATATTTCCTCAATCTCATTTGAAAAATCATGAAAACATTATTTTATCATTTTTTGGGAATATTATTACATGTACATAAACAATAACAGTAAGATATAGTTCATTTCCTTCTTTGATGTAAAAATTGTTTTTCAATTTTTTTGAAATTCAATTTCTCTAAGCAGCTGTCCTGCATAGAATACAAAGATCATGGGGATTATTTTCACCCATATGAATCCTTACCTAACCTAGTAATATAATTATTATCTTATATAATAATTAAACGACATGTTTTCTAGATGTATACATTATATTCTAACTCACCAGGGAGAAAATTAGGATTGAAATCCATTTTCAATATATTGAATATCCAATGTGCTAATATGGAAAGATAAAATATAATGTATTTAATTTATGAAACTTGTGAAAGATTATCATAAAATTCTTATTATTTAACATATGAATTACATTTACAAAACAACACTTTGTTATTACACATTATTTATCACTTTTAATTCAACTTGTTTTGGGGAACCCACTTTATTCCAGTAAAATTATTGTCTCCAGCTTTGGGAATTGAGTCCCAAGTATCATTCATCTCAATTTATTCAAATTATTCATTAATATCATAAAATAACTCTGGATTCATCAATTAATCTTCAATAATCTAATATTCAATATGAGATAACAATGAAGTAGGATATTATGTCCTCAGAGTTATCATGGTTTGTACATACAGATTTTCATTTTTAATGTATTTTTGGACCACAATTTCATTATAATCCATGTATGAGTTGAATTAGATTATTTATAATCATATTAAATTTTTATGTAAATATTTTTAAACCTATAAATATTCAATATTTGTACTTTTACAAGTAATATTTTTAATTTTTTTAAAAAAAACATCATCAACATCACTTATGGAACTAATCTTTTCATAAGTAACTTAATTTTTTTAGAATATTAATGTATCATCAAATTAGAAATATCAATAATTTTTTCCATATTCTTGTTATAAAAGGGTTATCTACTTATATTTTTAGTATAACTAAGAAATATTCTATTAATTCCACTTGGATCTAATTTAACCAAATTTTATCCTTTTATTTGAATGATATTTGGGATTCCAAACACTATAAGATACTTGAAACATATAGTCCTTTTATAATACAAATCACATAGAGTATATTAAAAACATGGTCTACAAAAGTAATTAATTTTTAAATTAACTATTTCTATAATATATTTCTTCTAAAAATACATAGAGGTATCATTTCCTATCAACATCATTCAATCCATCTCTAATAAGATTTTATTTTTTTCATTCAGTCACACCAATTTGTTTTGGAGTTCATAGAACACTAATTTCATGATTAATACCATTATTTTAAATATATGATTAAAATATTTTATTAATATATTCAACACTCTTATCGATCCATTATTGTTTTGGGAGTAACCACACTCTTTCACAACAGTTTCTAGAGACTCTTAAACATATTTAATGTCACTAATTTATACTTAAAAAAAATAAGGCAAGTAATTTGATTTAATTCATCAATAAAATAAATATGTATATTCATTTATTTCTTTCTCATGGGCCCATATATTCCTTAATTGATCAATTCATAAGGATGAGATGTGTAAATCAACCCCTTTTTTGCACTAAATTCATAATCTTACCATTTGGACAGGTTGAAAAAATTAAATAAATTTATCTATTTATCTTAAGATCATCATGAACTCACTTTATTTTTTTTATGTTTTCTTATATTCCATTGGCCAATATTGACATTCCTTCTATTCCAACATTCATTTTTTTCATTCATGGTCAAAGAATATGTATTTTTTAAATCTCCAAATAGAATCAAGTTACACATTTTCATTTCCATGCTATCAAAACCTTTCTTTATCTAGTACATTCCAATAAAATGATATGAATAATTTACTTCATCACAAAGATGATAAAAACTCAATAATTGTTTCTTCATCCCATAGATATAAATGGTGTTCTGAGATATTTATTTTTTACTTTGCAATTATAGTCGAACCAACCCCTTTTATCACAAGTGACCCATAATTTACAAATTTAAGAGAGTATTTATCATAATTTTAAATAATATATAATAGCATCTTCTATCATATCATATGTGAGTAACACACACTATCCATTATTAGTGGAAAATCCTTCTTTGGATCTTTAAGAGAAACATCTAAAACAAAAAAAAATTCATTACCTTTATTATATATATATATATCTCCGTACTAGGAATAATTTACCTACAGTTATAATAAAATTGTGAGAAATCCTTTTATAAGGTAACTAGACAGGTCACGTCTTTCATAAAATTAATTTGGGGGAAGAAATATATAATTAAACATTAATCCATATTTTTAATATATTTTCATAAAATGTCGCCCTCATGTAGGGTAAATCCTATTCATGTTTCATCTTCTAAGCACTCTTGACTCACTATGATATTTTTAATTAAATCAACACATCATTATAATTTTTTTTAAATTCACCACAATTCTCATAGTATCGAAAAAAACTACTTATCTTTAAAAACATTATGTTATATAGAACTATATATTTTTCTTTCATTATTAATTCACCTTAAATTTTCAATACTTTGGGAAAAAATTGATGAATTCTAATAATCATCCTCTTCACAAAAGAATTATTTGTTTTCAAATTTTAATTTCACAAGTAAGGGAAATTTTGAATCAAAGTTCAAATTCGTATAATTTCATCAATTTTTATACTATTTTGATTTTCCCAAAAACTTGGTTTTTTTTATTTTCTTATTCTTATTCTCAAATTATTTATAAACCATTTCAACATTAACATCACCATGGGAATATTATTTTTATTTATATTATCTCACTTCATTTGTTATTGATCGTTTTTCATCTTATTTAATGGAATTATGTAAAACAAGACTGAAAAGTTTTAGTTCTTTTTCTATATTGGATATTTTCACTTGATTAAGATAAATAATCTTATATAAATCTTTAAAATTTTCTTCAACATTGATAATCAAGGTCTTCTCATCATTTATTTTTTTGGATCATCAATATACTTCAGCATTATTATTTATTTTTCCTCATTAAATTATTATGTAGTATTTTTAGATTGATAAAATATATTCAGCATCATGTTATCATTTTCAAAATATAAATTTTTTTCAGACATTTTATCAATTTCCTTTTCAATATGACATACATTTTATTTTATTCATATTCAATCATAGAATTTTTAGATGCATTACAAGAATAATATTCATCATTAAAATTAGTATTGAGAATATTTTCATGAACAGATTTATCAGTATAAAAATAATAATCCATATCAGTACATGAACCTTGATGCACATAGATAAAATATTCTCCCTTTTGTAAATTAATATATTCATACATATTATTCTAGAAAAGAATTTTAACTCATGTGCATTCTTTTTTTGGGATCTTCTAAACCCTTAATCTTTTTTATAGTGACCCATAAATTTCATATGTAGATATTAAATCATAATATATCTATCTTTATTAGCTAGCATTATGATCCACATCTAAATTTTTTAGGTCTAGTGAACATGGAAAATTTTAAATTTAAAAGGTTTATTGGTGAACTACATATTCCCCCACAATATTCATCATATCTACCACCCTTCTTTGACTAATCATGCATAAGAACTTTCTTCATGACCTCATGAAGAAATCATAATAAAGGGTGAGTCTAGATGCTCAGTAACGGTAATAGATGATGATATAAAAAATCACAAAATAATAACATTATGGTAATGTTATGGGATTATCATTTTAGAATCATATCCTATATATTATTGATCATAATCAAGAGTAATGATATAAATATTATGATTTCATAAGACATGAAACAAATTAAATCAATGAGAATTATCCTTGAGATCATATCATTGGAATAATATATATATTTTTAAATATACATAATCATAGAAAACATTATGTAATATATACCCCACTAAATATACACAATAAGTTTGGATTGGGCTAACCACTTGTATACCTACTTTGGGCTTGGTATAACCTCTCAAGTACCATCTTTGTTTCTTGTTATAACCTCCCATGTACCATTTTATATCATAGAACATATTTGTAGCACAAGATTATAAATCATTAATCATATAATAACCCACAAAATGAAATGGGTTTTGTAAACATTTTATGAGGAAATAACTGATGGAAAAGAAATTGGAACAATAAAAATCATTTAATCATAAACATAAAACACACAAAGAAAGAATAATAATTTTATCCCTCAATAATATCCTTTTTAAATATTATGTAACATAAAATTATTTCATCTTAGATGAAAAATTATTTTGAATGATTACTTGTAATAATTCTTGAAAAAAATAACCTTCCTTTTTGAAATCACTTCTTTTTTAAAAAAAAAAGTTTTTAACATATAAACAACAAAATTGTATTTGAAAATAACAATATAAACTTTTAAATGAGTATTGAAATTTAATATTATTCATGAATTTTTGAAAATTCATTTCTTTTTTATAAGATAAAAAAATTCCTTCAATATTATTATGATAAAAGTGTCAAAATTCCTTATTTGGAATATGAAAAGAAGATTCCATTCAAATAATTTTATAAAAAAATTAATACATGGGTAAAAATATATTTAAACAATCATAGAAAAATGTTGAAAATATTATATATATTTTTAGAAAACATGGATATAGAAGTGAAATTTGCTCCACCAGAGACTAAAACGTAAACAATATCGAATATTTATGTGTTATGAAAGAAAACACTTACCTCAGGTTTAGCTTCCTTAAAAAGAAATAAATACACCTATATAATAAATTTTAATTTATTATAATTCTACAATGGAGTCATTTTCATACTCATATTATCATATATAATCACTTTATAACATTTTATCACCCCTTTTTTCAATAATATCATATTAAAATCATCATTTCATGGTGTAAACAAATTTTTTTACCATGAGTATTTCGGTTCATTAGTTGTAGTAATTGTAAATTTATCTTGGTGACATAACCTAAAAAATATTAAAAATTATAAAAATAAAATATATGTTCATTTTATAAATATTTGGAGTCATCCATAAAATTTGGAGATAGAAAAATTAATTAAACTGTTCAAAGAGATGGTGGGCCATACATATGTATGAATGTTGTTTTTAATTTTTTATGTAAAAACTAAAGAAAGATAAATATTAATTAAAATTTACAGGATAATTATTATATCATATATATCATATATATTCACAAAATATATCCTCATTAACAAAAAGTTAAAATAGAAATGAAAAAATTCACATTGCTTCAGGGAGGAGGTAGTCCACACCTATGTAAGAGTGATGTTATCATTTCCCAAAGGCATATTAGGTAAGAATATAGATATGATATTATTATTTAAAACGTATAAATATTTTAAAAGTATAATATAGATGTAGTAAACCCATCATAACACCCTTCCATAAAATATGGTGATGTAAATTGTATTACATCGTAATGTGGAGACAGTAAGTGGTGTGTATGCAAAAACAATACATTCACATAGATTTTTTTGGGAAATAGATTTGATTATGTTGGTTTAAAAATCATGAAAACATTTAATTATTATGAGTATATTTAATTCACCCTTTTGAGATAAATAAATTGGACTTCGAAGAGGGGTAGTAAATATTAAATTGAAATAGGTCGGGTATGATAATTGACTCATCATCGGGTGACCGTTTTTAGATCATCCATTAAAGAACCCATGGTTTTTACATGAGGTACATATGACCCAAAACAACATGTATAAGGATTTTTATAATGGAAATGTTATGTTTTGGGGAAATATAAAAAGAAATAAGTGGAGTGAAGAAGTGATCGAGGAGGTTCACGTTTATAATTGAGGCAAGGCGGACTCTTGAAATTTCTCAACAAAGTAAATTATATTAAAATAAATCCCAATTTATATGACAAATAATAGTAATTTATTAAAAGAAAATATAATATAGGGTTTCAATAATATGAAAAAATAAAAATTCTGATAAGTATTATTATACTTTTAATCCTTATCATTTAGATTAACCCATAGTTAACAGATTTTAATTTCAAGAGTGGTAACACAGTTTTCAAAATTAAGGGGTTGTAAATTTTACTTATGTTGTGAAAAATGGACAATAAGTTAATAATTTATGTTATTTTAAACCATATAATATCCAAATTATCTTATTTCATTATTTTTATTATTACTGAATTATTTAATAAAATACTCACTTGATAAAATACTATTTTGTAATTTTTAACAATATTCATTTAATTTAAATTATATATATCATAAAAAAATGGAATTTTAATATAATTATATTAAACCTCTTTAATATTTAATATAGATCTAATTTTATTTCTAATAAATTACTTCATTCAAATTATATAACTCATAATAGTTTTGAAAATATTTTTTATATTTTTTTAATAATTGGAAAAATAATGCATTGGTGTTGCATAAGAAATTATGTTTATTATATAACAACTAAAATGTTTAAATAAATTTCTATCAAAAAAAATGTGTTTATTAAAATAAAATAAAAACTTATATTATTTAATAAACTACTTTTTTCGATATATAGAAATATAAGATAAAATAAAAACAAATATAGTGACATTTTCTATCTTTCATTAATCTAAATAATATATAAGTAATTTTCATTGGAAATTTCTAATTAAACAACTAGATTTCAAACCTATGGTGTTAAGAGTTGATTTATTTTCTTCCAATAACAATTATGGTGATAAATTGTTACCTTATACATTATTTTTAATCAAGATTTACTTGATTTACCCTTTACCGAGGTGATAAATTTTACCACAGTTGTTATTCATATTGATAAAGTATAAATGGGGAATATTTAACACATTTTATCATCATGAATATAAATATGTAATTAATTTAATTAAATTTTTTTCCTATAAATGGAATGAAATAAAATTAATTTAGGTGGAGAAAGTGAGACAAAAAAACAAATTTTTATAAAAAACAAATTTAAAGAAAAAAAAGAATTTATTCTTATCTTGTGACTAAAATATAATTTTTCATTATTTGAAAAAATTTATCACCAAAATTTTATATACATTTCCCTAAAATAATTCATGTATAATGATTAATTTAATTAATTAATAAAAATACACAACATACATGAAATTAATTTTTTTTTTGAAAAATATCAATTTTATTTTTAATTATTTTTTGTTTTAAATTATTTGAAAAATAATGTGTTTATAATATAAACTTTTAAACAAAATATTTTTCAAAAATTTGCAATTAATATTTATACCATCCAATCTAACAGATTGGCGATAACAGACTGATGCTATTTTAATATTGGTATGCGGTTTATCTAAACTAATAGTTGCGTGTAATACATGAAACCACTAAAATAAAATTATCTAATGAGAAATATTTTATAAAAATATATGTGTGTTAAATTTACTACCCCCTATAAATTGTTTTTCACAATCTAAATTGTTCTCTTAAATTATAACAATTGAGAATATCTTTTTTTTATTACATCACTTAGTTCCCATATAGCTTCATTAAATTTTATATTTCTATATAAAAATTTCAGCGGGTTAGTAGTCTTCTTCCATTGTATATTATCCCTATGATCCATAATTTTAAATGTTTTTTATTCATAAGAAATATCTCTTCCTGTGGTATGAACTCTGATTTCTATACATGTGAAGGATAATACATGTAATTCCTCAATAGAGATATGTTCAATACAACATGAACATGAAATAGATTATGTGGTAGCACGAATTGATATGATATTGTCTCAATATGATCAAGAATTTCAAAAGGTCCAATATACTTATGGCTTAGTTTTATATTTTTTCAAATCTCATCACCTAGTTTAGGGAGATATTCATAGTAATACCATTCAACCCACTTCAAACACTAGATCATTTTGATGATTATCAATATAATATTTTTATAAACAAGGAAATTAATTTATGTGATATTGAATGGATTTAACCTTCTCTATAATTTCTCAAGAAAGATCCAATCTCAAAAGCATTATTCATCTAACTTCATTCCAACATATTCATGTTAGACACCTATTATGATAGAGTTCTTCATAAGGAGCCACATGTATGTTGGATTGAAATCTATTTCTCTATGAAAATTCAACCGTAGGATTGTATTGATACTAAAAATATTTTGAATATAGAGGAAAAGTTGTCAACATTTCCTCCAGAGTTTGAATAGTACTGTCAAATTTACAATGTATATGATGATGATAAGAAGTATCGATACATAATTCCATATCTAGAGCCTACTTAAGTCTTCTCTAAAAATTTGAGATAAAACTCAGAACCTAGTTTTATAAAATAGAATATGTTATACCCAGTGACATTAACAATTAATAACTGAATATCTTGGAATTCTTATCTAGAGATAAATATTATTTAAGAGGGATGAAGTGTGCAATATTAATAAGTTGAGTGACAATAAAAGGAAACTGCTTCTCTATTTTCATTAAAACACATTGAGTCATTTAACAAGATAAAACTAAATAAAATTCCTTCTAAAATCTAGTAGGAATGTACTAGAGCTCTGATATTATTTAAATACAATTAAAAGAGTTCTTAAGACTAGATTTAAAGGAGGTAAACCTATGATAATGTAATCTTCATACCTGACCAATTTAAATTTTTTATTGTTATAAAACCTATAAATATATGGTCAAAATATAATAAATATCATGAATATAATTAAATTTGTTATTATATTTTAAATACCATTATCTATAACCATTTCCATCAAATGGATAGTTAATGTATCGTTCATGTGTACAGGTGGACCACCGTCTCCCCGTAGAGATATAATTCATTTTCTATCACTATCATTAATGAATGGTTATTATGATAGTGAAGTTCCCTAGACCACCCTGAGTGGGGGGGGGGGGGTGAATCAGGGTGTAAACTTTACCTCTTATTTTATGCATCTTGTTCTCACATTTGTAGGGACTTATGTAAATGTGTAAAGTCCCAGACCTCGCTGGTCCATTCCATTGTGAAAATATGGTGTTTTAGGTGATTCAAGAGGTTAAGGGGACTTATCCCCAACACTTTTACAATTTTCCAGTTCGGTGAACAGTTCCAACGGTAGACAGTTGTGAACAGTGAAACTGTAACCTTTTGTGAATTGTGTCATTAGGGACCCTTATTGAACATTATCAGTAATAACATTCTATGATTACTTCCATCAGTGAAGAGTTCTATCGGTAACCTCTAACAACAACCTCTCTTTCATTTTCCAAATTTCCATTTCTATGAATAGTTCCATTGGTGAACAGCTCTATCAGAAACCATTAATGGTAAGCACTCTTTACTTTTCCAAATTTCTATTTTTATGAAAAGTTCCAAAGGTGAACAGTTCTATCGGTAACCACTAATAGTAACCTCTCTTTCCTTTTCCAAATTTCCATTTCTATGAAAAGTTCAAAAGGTGAAAAGTTCTATTGATAACCTCAAATGGTAACCTCTATTTCCATTTCCAAATTTCAAATTCTTTGAAAAGTCTCATCAGGGAATAGTTCTATCAGTAACCACTATTTCCTTTGGCAAATTTTGAGTTCATGAACAATGTTTCCATAACAGTGAGGTCTATCGGTAATCTCCTTTCCATTTGCCAAATTTTTAGTTCGTAAATAATGTTTCCAGAATGGTGAGGTCTATCGATAACCTCTATTTCCTTTTCCAAATTTTATGTTCATGAATAGTGTTTCAATAATGGTGAGGTCTATCGATAACCTATATTTCGTTGCCAAATTTTGAGTTTGTGAATAGTGTTTCAAGAATGGTGAGGTCTATCGATAACCTCTATTCACTTTTCAAATATAGAGTTTGTTAATAATGTTTCAAGAATGGTGAGGTCTATCGGTAACCTCTATTTCCTTTTCCAAATTTGGAGTTTAGGAATAGTGTTTCTAGCTTCCTAGAGATTCATCCCCTTTAAGGTTTCCTTTGACGTAAAATACATTTAAAGCCTCATTTTAAGGACTCTAAGGCCGATTCAAAGGCCAGAAATACTATATTAATTATTCATAAGGCTTGGGATGTTTTTACTTGGTCAAACCATGTGGTTTAAGGTGATCCAATTTTGATAGGAAATCAATCGTATCTTAAATCATCACTCCATTAAATCTTTAAAGGGATGATATATCTTCCTCCCTAATTCTTCCTCTTTGTTCTTAGCTATGATACATGATAAATGAATAACTCAAACCCTCATTTCATGTACGTTTTTCCTTTTCTGGTCATTTTTTAGAAAAAGAGGAAATTTTGGAAATTTTTAAAGTACTCACCGTGTACTTCCTTACCGTCGTAGTCCAGGTAGTCGCCACACACACAACCATGTGGGAGTGACTAAGAGGCTACTTAAATCAGAGTATCGAAATGGAGAGTACACACCATGTACTTCTAAAGTACACGATGTGTACTTTTTTTTCATTAAACACACCAGGGTCGCTTCTAATCACCAGAAATCAATTATTCTAGGTTGTCTTTGTCTAAGAGAACCCATATGGCCACAGATCTTCGAAGAGCCCTGAGCCTCTATCCATACTTCGATTTGAACTCCATTGATTGTGTTAGAATCACATTAGTAAGTCCTCTCTTATGTTGGATCCTTATTACATGATTTCTCTTCTCTTCCATGTTATCATTGGTTGAATGTTTTAGATGTTTTCTTAGATCTACAATTTTCCAAAGAGATTCATTCTCAAAGGTTAAAGTATATTAATTTCCTAACCCCAAGGTAGGTGGTTTGTGACTTTCTGATGAAATTATTTGTGTTTTATGTAAAACTTTGGCAAATACCCATGAACGAGGTATTGTGCGTTTACCATGATTGCCCTATTATTTCTCTACTATTCTGGTCTACCTGAGTAGATGGTTATTTATTGTGAATAGGGTGAATTGTTATGATTTTTATGTATTTACCATGCATGTTTTTCCTGTTTTGACCTTTGGGTCTTGTTTTCCTACTAGGTTGTTGATTACTTTAACATGCCTAGTATTGTTGGATGATGTGACTGTTTCTTTGTTATCCTATCATTCTATAGAATGATTTTCAAGTAATTCATGGGGTTGACCATGGCCGTTATACATTACTACATTTTCTTGACATACAGAGGGCCGTGAGAACCTAGTGTATAGACCATAGGGAGAATGTATGATGAGGGATTCTATAGAGTGTCTTTATAATTTACCATGCGAGACCACATGTGGAATTGACGTTGAGTGCTTCCCCAGCGTGTTTATAGATCCTCGACGTGGGCCACAGGGGGAATGAGATGTCGATTGCTTCCCCAGAGCGCCTTTACTACTTATACGTTACCATAGGGGGAATTGATGGTGAGTTATTCTTCAGAGATTCTATGCTTAAGTTGAACCAGAGGGGTTAAACTGAGTGTACTACCCAGAGGGTTGCCTATACTAATTGGGTAGGACCAGAGGGGATTGGTTGTGAGTACATACCCAAGGGTTACCTTGTGTTTAGGTGCATGATTTTGCTTCTAGGTAGGACTATAGGGGATAGGCTGTGGGTACATCCCAGAGGGTTACCTATTGTGTTATATGCTTTGATTTGTTGTTGCATGCTGTGTGGTGATTTAAATGATTTAAACTATGGATTGTTTACTACTTAGTGCTTTTCTGTTTACCTCTTTCTATTCTTTTACCTGCCATATTCTCATTGAATATTAGGCACATATCTTCGGGTTTTTTCCTTCTGGGATTAGTCTCACACCCTGTTTGGGTCAGGCTTTTGGGGAAAAATAGATTATATTGTTGTAGGTATAGATAAGGGAAATAACCATTCTACTTCAGGTACTTGACTTGTTGTGAAGCTGGAGAGCATGTGACCAAGCTATGGTATGTGATGCTGAGGAGTTATTTTCTTTCTTTTGAACATTGGTTTAACACCATTGTATTCCAGCATTGTGACTTGTTTATATATTTTCCTAGACATATGTATCATGCATCATTTCATATATATGTATATATATGTGCTCCAGCTGTTTTGTATTTCATTCTTCCACTATTTACTTTTGTTGGATATTTAAATCTTCCACTATTTTATGTGTTTTTTACTTCTTCTATGTAATCTACCAATGAGGGCATAGTTTCTCCACTATCACACCCAAGGCCCTCACTGCTAGTCGGAAGCCTCTGGTGTTTGGGGAAATATGCTTGAGGCCATGTGACCAACCCGGTATGGGGATCCTCTGAGTGAATTCCCAAACTGGGATGTTAAAAAGTGGTATCAGGGGAATTCTTTTTTCTTTACTTACTGTTTGGATCCTTAGCCATAGATAGGATGGAACAGGTACTTGGTAATAAGTTGTGCCCAGGAGTAGCTGACCCGCGTATAGGGAAATGCCAATCTACCTCGTTTAATTGCTGTTTTTATGGTTTTGTAATTATTATAGTTGATTTGATTTCACCTAGAGTGGTTCTCATTGTTTGTGTTCTTGTTGTCGATATAATTGAGGTTCTATTTATTTTTCAACCTGATCCGATGAGGGTGTGACATCTCATGCATCATATAGGAACTCACTAGAAATCACATGTCATGAACTTTTTCCACGCCATTTAGGATGCATTAGTGATTGCATGTTGTTGTGATATATGATGTGTAAAGTATTCATGCTGTTGTGATAGTTTTCTTTAATATAAATACTTGTTGTTTGATAGGATATTGTTCTGTAGAGATTTACTTGAATGAATGCCATACTTTGGTTCTATAGGTTTTATGGGCCCTAAGGGACAAGAATTTGGTGGATTGTAACCTTGTTTTCTATTTTATAATGTGTATAAGATTCCAAACTATGATTCACAGGGTGTATGGGCCCTGAAAGATTTGAATTTGGCACATTCAATGCTTGTTTCAGTGTTTTATGGGTTCTGGAGTCATTTCTAAGGCTTACTGTCCCAAAAAACCCAGAATACACACCTCGTAATGTTAAGTATACATCATCGTTATTCTGTTTGGGAAGAAATTGTTTTTATTAAGTACACACCCTGTACTTTATATACACTCAATATAGTATCTTACCCTATCATAGGTTGTGTGGGTAGAGACACGGGATGTGGAATGTCTGGAGTGAACACACCATGTGTCATCTATACATGCCATGTAGAGTCGACCCCGTGCCCACCCATTTCACTAACAACATAGGTTGGCCGAGTCCTGTCCAATACATGTCGTGTGCCATCTAAACATGCCATCTAGTATGACCCAGGTACCTGAACGTGTCACGGAAAACATGGGTTGGTGTCACCCATTCTTTTACACGCCGTTTCTACCTTGAACATGTAGTGTAGTTTGACCTATGTAACAGTCGTGTAACAAACAACACGGGATGGTGTTATCCTTTCTCATACATGCCATGTCGGTATGGAAAATGGCTTTTATTGTGAGACGTGTGTCAGGTCATGTCACTAACAACACGGGCTAGGTGAAGCTTTTCTAGTACACGCAGTGTATGAATTTTATATGCCATATAGTCTTTCCTTTGGAGAGTCGTGTTACTTAGCCATGTAGAATAACTCGGGCAGGGAAAGAGGATTCATTTACACACCCTATTTTAAGACAAAATTCCATATGTCTGCTGTCCTACATGACTAGTTCAGGCAGGAGTACACACCTTTGTGAATGACTTCAGGGAACTTGCTGTGTAAGAAATCTGCATGCAATGTAATCATTTTTTGTAAACATGAATATTTCTTTCTATTGTTCACTTCTTACACATCCTTGTTTCAGTCCCTATTAATTCTGATATAAGGTGTGAACTTGACCTTGCAGAATCATGTCACTTAGATGTCCTCCGGTTGTCTGCCAGTTACTAGGCAGTGAACAGACACCAGACATGGCTGATCAGGGAACAATTGCAGATCATCCAGTTGTTTTAGTCTTGGCACCAACAGTTAAACCTGATTCTATTGCGAATGCACATTTTAGGGAGGGATTTATGAGGATGATGCAGAACTTTCAGAGAACGCTACATAATTCCCTGTTGATTGTTGATTTGACGCAGTTTATCTAGCAGCAGCACCCTCCAACTTTCTCCAGGGGATGGAGGACCTCAGGATGCAACATCGTGGCTAGAATCAATGCTGACGATCTTTGATCATCTAGAGACACCTCCAGAGAGGAGGTTCAATATTTATATCTATAGGCATCGGGACTCCACCAAGAGGTGGTGGGATGTGATATTTTAGGTGGGATGCCAGCAGGTTATGGAATGGGATGAGTTTTAGTGAATATTATTTGATTACCTCTATCCAGAGACCCTGAGGGATGATCGAGCCCAGAAGTTTATGAGCCTGGAGCAGGGTACTATTTCTGTTATAGAGTTATCCTCCTACTTTACCAAGGTTTAGTGCTTCATGCCTAATATAGGAGGTGATTATTTGTTCAGGGAAAGGATGTTTGAGGATGGTCTGAGGCACGACATCCGTTCGTAGGTGAACATCTTCTGGCTGACTTGTATCACTTCTATAGTCAACCAGGCACTGATCACAAAGCACAATCTAAGGGATTCTGGAGGTGCGAGTCAGGTCAGATCGACATCTAGGGTTAGTTTACCTCCTACTGACACCAGGAAGCACCATAGAGAGTCTTCACATGGTGATCCGAGGAGGCGAGACACTTCTTCTGTTAGCAAGGTAGTGTGCTACTAGTACAGAAAAAGAGGGCATATGATCCCACACTGCCCAAGTGACCCAGTGGAGTGCTGATCTTGCGACACGATGGGTCATATTCAATGCTTCTTTCAGATCTTCTATCCAACAGCTAGTAAAAGGGGATCTTCTATGACTCCTCATATAGGAGCAGCCCCACCAATTTCCCAGTAGTCTAGGAACTGGAGTTCTTCTGGCCGTTCAGGCCGAGGTGGAGGTTATAGTCAAGGAATCCAATAACCAAAATTTCAGAGACATCAGGATGGATCAGCATAGAGTGGTTAGGCAGGGTCACAGGGCTGCAGTATAAGCCCGACTTTTGTGGTTGAGCAGACCTATTAGATACAGGATATCGAACCTTGTACCATTCGAGGTACGATCTTATTATCCTTAGTTTTAGCTTCTTCTCTTTTTGATACAGGGGATTTCCATATCTTTATATCGGTTGTTGTCATGGAGAGCCTTGGGCTCGACATATTTTATTCTGCTGATATCATTACGCTAGACACTCCATTGGGGACTAGAATGTCTAGTGTATGTCAGTGTAGAGAGTTCCCTCCATAGGTTGGTGGATGTCACTTATTATGGGACTTCTATGTCCTAGATATGACATGCCTTGATTTCATTCTCTAGGTGGACTGGTTAGTTCCATTCAAGGCAGCCATCGTCTTTTAACGCTTCATAGTGAGTTTCATACCACCAAAGGGTGGATCATTTCTTCATAGGTGTGAGTGGGATGTCCAGGTGAGAATATTGGTTCCAGAGCATCATGGGTTGGGAAAAGTTACAACCCAGATTGCTAGTGTATATCTGGATGGCCAGGGGACTTCACATTTAAACATTCCACCAGAGGTGGATCATTTCATAGATTTCTTTCTAGAGGACATTTCAAGTTTGTCTCTGTAGCGTGAGGTAGACTTCTCGATGGAGCTTATTCCAGGAGCGGCACTAGTGTCCATTCCTCCTTATAGAATGGCTACACCTAAGTTGGAGGAACTAAAGAAGCAGTTGGAGGAGTTACATGCAAAGGGTTTCATCTGAACCAGTACTTCTCATTGGGGTCGCCTATCCTCTTTGTAAAGATGTCAGACGGTACCCGCATGCTTTGTGTGGACTATCGAAAGTTGAACCAGTTGACCGTCAAGAACTGATATCCCTTACCCAGGATTGGTGATCTCTTTGATCAGCTTTTAGGAGCCCTGGTGTTCTTGGAGATTGAACTAAGATCTAGATATCAGCAGTTGTACATTAGACCCTCAAATATTCCTCTTACAACCTTCATGAGCAGGTATGGTCTATACGAGTACTTGGTTATGCCGTTCGGTCTCACGAATGCACCTGAAGAATTCATGGAACTGATGAACTTAGTGTTCCATCCATTCTTTTATTCCTTTGTGGTGGTCTTCATGGATGATATCTTGGAATACTCTCACACTCGACATGACCATTTTACCCATCTTGAGATTGTTTTGAGTACACTGAGAGAGCATCAGTTATATTCTAAGCACTCAAAGTGTCGCTTTTGGATGGATCAGATTCACTTCTTGGTTCATGTAATCTCATAGGTAGGAGTATCAGTATACCCAGAAAAAGTGAGAGCTATAGGTTTATTTGAGTATCCGAAGAACATCTTTGAGGTGTGAAGTTCTCTAGGGCTGGCTAGATACTACAGATGTTTCATATAAGAATTTTTATGCTTAGCAGCACCACTAGCAGGTCTAACCATGAAGGGGGCGAAGTTTTTATGGTCATATTCCTATGATTCAACCTTTCATGAGATGAAATGGTGGTTGAATTCAGCACCGATACTAGTCTTTCCAGAGCAAGGAAAGAGTTATAATTTTTACTGTGACGCGTTAGGTATAGGGCTGGGAGCTGTGCTTATGCAGGGATATGGAGTCATTGCATACAGGACTCAGTAGTTGAGGGCACATGAGAGGAATTACAAAACTCACGATCTGGAGTTGGTAGATTTTTTTTAAGACCTACGTATTTATAGACATTATCTTCTGGGAGAAGATTTTTTGGTTTTCACGGACCACAAGAGTCTCAAGTACATCTTCAATTAGTGTGATCAGAATTTCATACAGTGCAGGTGGGATGAGTACCTACAGTCCTTTGACTTTGAGCTTACCTTTATGCCTAGGAAAGGCAACAGAGTGGATGATGCGTTGGGAAAGAGGACTCAAATATAGGTAGTTCAAGAGGCTAGAAGTGAGTGGAAACTTATGGATATGTTCTCTGAGAAGCATTTGGAGGTGCACGACAGACCAAGGCATACTTTTCTTTCTTCTAGAGTTATTACCTCTACACTTCTTGATTGAGTTTGAATGAGGCAGCAATCAGATTCTGAAGGCCTAGTCCTAAGAGAGAGAGTGTTAGGATAGGACCCTATTCCTGGATGGACCATAGGTGAGGATGAGATCTTTCATTTCCAGGGGTGTGTATGGGTGCCATCAGATATACGAGAGAAGCTGATGCAGGATTTTCATTCCTCAGTTTGGCCAGTTCATCCTAGCATCACCAAGATTTATTGTAATCTACACCGTCAGTATTGGTGGACAGGTATGAAGAGGGACATTGCTGGTCTTTTCATGAGGTGTTCTACTTGTCAGTAGAGTAAGGCAGAGCATCCGCGACCAACAGATCTCTTTCTGTCGTAACCCATTCTCGAGTGGAAGTGGAATGACATTGTGATGGACATTGTGACCAGTTTTCCGAGGTCACCTTGATGGAATGATGCAATTTGGGTTGTCATTGACAGAATCATGAAGGTTCCTCACTTATGGACAATAATAGAGACCATCAGTGTTGATGAGATGGGATAGTTTTACATCTATGATATTGTACGTCTACAAGGATTTCTACACTCCATTTTTTTAGACATGGATGCACATTTTACTTCTCGGGTCTGGCAGGGGCTTCAAAAGGCTTTAGGTACACATGTACATTAGAGTACAGCTTAATGCCCCCAAATGGATGGCCAGTCTGAGCGCATGATTCAGGTACTTGAGGAAATTCTCCATGATTTCATTCTGGATTTTGGAGGATCTTGGGAGAAGCATATAACTCTTCTAGAGTTTTCCAACAATAATAGTTTTCAAGAAAGTATTCAGATGACACCGTATGAGGCTTTGTACGATAGGCCATGCCAATCACCCTTATGTTGGTTGAAGGTAGGAGAGGTATATTTTCTGGGACCTGATCTTGTTCAGTAGACCATAGAGAAGATAAAGTTGATTTAGAAGAGGATAGATACAAAACAATTTCGACAGAAGTCTTAAGCTGATTAGTAGAGACGACCTCTAGAGTTTGAGGTTGGGGATTAGGTTTTCCTATGTGTCACACCAAGGTTGGGACACAGGAGGATTCAGAGACTGGTTAAGCTTTCAACGAGGTACATTGGGCCATTTGAGGTGTTAGAGGGAGTTGGTTTAGTTTCATACAAGTTGCAGTTACCACAAAGGTACCGAGCTATGCCTGACGTCTTCCACGTTTCTCATATTCATCATTACATTTCAAACTTATCTCTTATCTTTCAACCCTAGGAGGTTGAGATCGAAGTGGATTCTTCATTTGAAGTGCCTCCTATCTGGATTTTGGATCATATTACTAAGGTTATTTGTGGTCGATTTGTTCCGCCGGTATAAGTGCTATTGCAGCACGGGCGGGTGTAGGACGAGACTTGGGAGAGGGAGGCCGATGTACGAGCACAGTGGCCAAAACTGTTCAGGGTTTATTCTTCTACACTGCACTAGGGATATTTGGGGATGAATTTCTTTATAGGGGGATGTTTTTAAGAACCCAGACCTTCTTTTTAGGTATGTATTCACTTTTCTAGTATTTTTTGAGAAAAAGTGTAAATTCTGGAAATCTTCAAAGCACACACCGTGTACTTTTTGAGTACACGTCATGTGCTTCCTTGCTACTGTAGGTCGTGTGATGGCCGTGTAGTTTCCACAGACACAACCGTGTGGGAGTGACTTGGATTCCACTTAAATTGGAGTAGATAAAAGGCGAGTACGCACCGTTTAGTTCAAAAGTACACACTGTGAACTTTCTTTTTTTCATCAAATGCACCGAGGTTGCATCTAATCTCCAGAGCTCACTTCATTATGGTTTTCTTCATCTGAGAGAACCTGTACGGCTGCATATCATTGATGATCCCCAAGACTTCATCCTTCCTCTTATTTGATCACCATTGATTGCGTTGGAATCGCATCGGTGAGTTCTCTCTTATGCTGGAACATTGTTTCATGATTTCTCTTCATTTCCATGTTATCATGGGTTAAACATTTTATATTTTTTCTTAGATCTAGGATGTTCCATGGAGATTCAAGCTTTGAGGTTCAATTATATTGATCTCCTTACCCCAAAATAGGTGTTTGGTGCCTTTATGCTGAATTTCATTGAGTTTTATATGAAAATTTTCACAATACCCATGAACGGAGTATTGTCCATTTACTGTTTTAACCCTATTGTTTCTCTGGTATGCTGGTATGCATAAATAGATTATTATTGATTGTGAGTAGGGTGAATTTTTGTTATTTTGATGTATTTCCCATGCATGTTTTTCATGTTTTGACCTTTGGGTCCTGTTTTCCTATTAGGATGTTGTTTACTCTCCCATGCCTAGTATTGTAGGATGGTGTGACTGTTTCTCCGTTATCCTATTGCGTAGTAGAATTCCAGGAAAGTATTTCTTGAGGTTGACCTTGGTTGTAATGTGTTGCTACTCTTTCATAACATACATAGGGATTTGATAACCTAGTGTATAGAATATAGGGACAATGGACGATAATGGATTCTCTAGAGTGTCTTTATAATTTACAATGTGAGACCAGAGGGGGAATTAGCATTGAGTGCTTCCCCAGAGTGTCTGCAGTTCATCAACATGTCCTAAAGGGGGAATGAGATGTTCAGTGCTTCACCAGAGTTCCTTTAGTACCGATACAAGACTCTAGGGGTAATTGACGAAGAGTGCTTCCTCAGAGAGTCTATGCTTAAGCTAAACCAGACGGGTTAGACTGAGTGTACTACCTAGAGGGTTGCTTGTACTTTTTTGGTAGGACCAGAGGGGAATGACTGTGAGTACTTCTGAGAGGGTTACCTTGTGTTTAGGTGGTTGCTTGTGCCGCTAGGTAGGACCAGAGGTGATAGGCTATGGGTACTTCCTAGAAGGTTAACTGTTGAGTTATCTGCCTTGATTAGCTCTTTCATGCTATGTGGTGATTTGATTGCTTTAAACCATGGATTTTTTACTAGTTAATTCTTTCCTATTTACTAATTTCTGTACTTTTACCTTCCATATACTCATTGAATATTAGGCATAGATCTTCAGGTGGTTTCCTATTGGGATTTAGTCTCACACACTGTTTGGGTCATGCTTTTGGGCCCAAACATATTATATTGTTGCAGGTATAGATAAGGGAATGATGCCATCTACTTCAAGTACTGACATGCTGTAGAGCTGGAGTGCTTGGGACCAAGCTATGGCTTGTGATGCTGAGGAGTTAATTGATTTATTTTGCCCTTAGTTTTAGCATTATTGTATTCCAGCATTGTGGCTAATTTGGCTATTTTCCTAGACATATGTATCATGCATCATTTCATATATATATATATATTTTCTCTAGTTTTTTAGTATTTAAATCTTCCAGTATTTGCATTGGTTGGATATTTACTGCTTTTGCTATTGTATGTGTTGTTTACTTTATTTGTGTACTCTACCAATGAGGGAATAGATTCCCTACTATCACACTCCAGGCCCTCCCTTCTTGTTATCAGGCTCTGGAATTCAGGGAAAAGCTCTTGAGTCCATGTGACCAATAGGGTATGGGGCACCTCTGGGTGGCTTCTGGAACCGGTACATTACAAAAACCTTTAATTATATTCCATAGGAGTTGCATAATCAATCTTTCCTCCTCGGATTGGTTCGAGTCTATTTTGATACAACCAAGTTGTATTGATCAATGTTTTATATAAGTTATGTTTTATTTTCATTCTTTTGGGGTTCATCTTCTACTATTTCTCCATTCTATTTTATAGCATGTAATCTCCATGCTTCTAATGGAGTTTTCTTTGGGGTTCAGTTGGTGCGATCATATCGTGGAATCCGCGAGTGGATACAGTTGTCATGAGAGGAGGTTTGTGACCTATTTTGTGAAAAAATTACATCAACAACTATTTGAGGTATGAGATTCGTTTCTTCTCATTTATTTTATGTGCAACTATATAGTTAGCATGAATTATCCCACTTTATCAAAATATAATTAACATAATAAATATTTTAACCAAATAAATAATTTATTATTGTTATTATGTTATTGCCTCTTGTTTTTCTAGATAGTGTGATATCTATGCTTTCTTTTTTTAGATGTTCATTATTGATTGAAATTGGTAATGAACATAAACAATAATTAATGGATAATTATTTGGTTAGAAGATAAAGAGGTAGGAAAATTAATCTGGTTCTCCTTGTTGTAAATTTATGTTAATCGAATTGGAAAAGTAAGCATGTTTAATTATTTTTTGATGGAATAATGATTAGGTTTCTCGAATTTGAAACCTATGTATAATAAATTAGTTAATTGAAAACATATTGTTTGTCTGATAAATCCATGAAGGGTTCTGATTTTCCCTCTTACTTGTTAAAGGGCCCAGAGCCCAATTGTTATGATATTTGTTTTCTTGTAGCTTGTGTTACGTTGGGAGCCTGTATTGTTGTTGTGATATGTGGGGGCATGGAGGCCTTTTTGTTGTGGAAGAAAAAGACACCTAGGGTGGCGAGATGCATCAGTTTATGCATGTGGGTGTCACGGAGGACAATAGGGATGATGGAATGGTATGAATGTGATTATTGAATGCCTTCTATTTCTTTTGGGTTGAATATCTTCTTTATTTCCCCCCAATTATCAAGGAAGTTGGTCTTACTTACGCTTCATCCAAATGAGGTGAAGACACATGGGGTATACCGCATACATTCCATGTTATGCTTCTCAAGGGAGGATGGGTCTACGATGTTGCTTTGGGAAGAAAAGACTCAACAGGTAGTACATCTACTCACCGTGTTGATCCCCCTTGTGTTTAGTAGCATAGAATGTTTTTCTAGAATGCCTAGGAATATGTGGAATTAATTCTATATTGAACAATTGAATAAATGATGTTAACCCATGGGGTTGGAGTTTGCTGGAACATAATGTTGAGGATGTAATTTTAAAGGGACATCGGACTTTTGGTGTGATTTGAATGAAATTTATTGTGGATTGTTATTGGTTAATTAATTTTTAAATAATTAATTAACCTAAAGGGAAACTGATAAAAAGGGAATGAAATAATGTATTAATTCTCTTTAAATGGTTGTGTTCGTATAGGATACCTAGTCATAGAAGTAGCAACCCGGATTCTCGGAGACGTTAGCTATAGTTGAGTCTATAATTAGCTTCTGTCCATAGTGTGGTTTTGATATATAGAATATTCTGTAATTTTGGTGTTTCTATAAGCTACATTACCCGGTCAGAAAGGGAAACTAACACCCTCTGTATTTTGATCCCGGGGGGTGTTTTCCCCCAACATCTTGGTGGGAGGATGAATGGTTAACTACCCCCTTTGGCCCCACTCTCTTCTCGTAGTAGTTACTTGTACTGGTAGGCACAATAGTTTGTTTTCCCCATATATGTGTATAGAGGTCTGTAATGGCTTGTGGTTATTCACACTAATATATTCTAGACATAGAATCCTATGGACTACTGTAGGCGTAATGTGTATAGGTTGTGATGGCTTGAGGATCCTTACTTGGTGTATGGGATATAATGTCTTGAGGTTTAATACCTGGCGTATGATACACATTATGCGAGATGTGGTGGCTCCCAAAAACTACCTGGTTACCTTCTTGCATATACATGGTGGGTTTGTTGTACGAGGTGAATATTTTGGTTCTTTGGCGAGGTGTCTTCAGGAAAGTCTTTTTGGAGAGAGATACTTAGGATGTACGATGTTGGGGAAAAGCAGAAAATTAGTGGACAAGTAGTAGAGGGGTACCCTTGATATTCTTTATTATATGATATATTGTTGTATGGGTTACTTGGTGAGAGTATCCATGGTGAGGTTGGTAACATTGTATACATATTTCGGTGACAAGTTAGTTTCACTTGTTTTTCCCTATTCTATAGCATTCTTTCTTTACTTTTTCACGAGAGGCTTCAAGGAGGATCCTACTATGTATACTATTATACTCACTCTATGTATATAATCTATTTTTAGGGCACATGGAGTTTGTTGGAGATCAAAATCCTTTCTACTAGCTTGGGTTTTAGGAGCTGTTCGGACTTGTGGTTGCTACAATTTTTAAATTATATTGGGTACTTGTAGTTTTCTGCTTCCATTTGTAGTACTTTTGCATGAAATTAAATATGTGAACTTGCGTTTTCTTTTATATTTTATTTTTGAGTTGGAGTTGGTTGGTGTCTATCTTATCTCTCTCTTCTGCATGTGTTCTCTTAGAGGGTCATGACACCAATTTGTGTGTTTACTATTCCCTCGATGATTGTCACCAACTCGGGGCCTACTGGAGGTGGGACTCATGGGACATTATCGCCCTTCTCACATTTTCGGCCCATGAGGGGTACACATAGTGGTTCGGGGGTCCTGACAGAGTGGTATTCGAGGTCTGGTTGAGGAATAGGATGGAGTTTGGAGTTAGGCACAGGTGAGGTTGCATGGGTTGGTAGGGAAACGGTATCATTAATGTTTAGCAAGTTAGGTAAACACTGGAGACCAGTTGAGACATAGTTGTTTATTTCCCCCTATGATCCGATGTACGAAATGTTACTTTTAAAATGGCTACTAAACAAGGTGATACTAGTTGCAGGGTAGAGACCTAGGAAAGGATCGTGAATCATTATTCTTTGTGCCTATGTTTGAATTGGTGGACCTTGGGATACGTTAACCTAAATGAATAAAAGAAAAAATTAATTAATAAATGTTGAGTTGTCCATATTCCAGGTTTATGAGATCTAACAGTATGTTATTTTATAGGTATCACTCCAGTTCTACATCCTCATAAGGTTTTCATAGAAAATGTCCAGCAGGCTATTCAATAAGATCGTCATAGGTTAGAGGTTGACGACAAAGACAATTGGAGGAAGGAACTCCGACAGTTATAGTGCCATAGTCTGCAGAAGTACGAGGGCTCCATTTCAATGTAGTCATGGAAGACTGGTTGGAGGAGGTCAAGATAGGATTTAGTTCGATCTATGCTCGAAAGGATCACCGATTGTCCTTGTTTGTGACGACACTGCATGGAGTAGTGAGGCAGTGGTGGTTCCTATTCCACGAGGATTGTGAGGAGTCAGCGATCTCATTGGAGGAGTTCTAAGACAAGTTTATAGTCGAGTTTCTTTCTTCGATTTCGAATGCATCTAGTCAGTGGGAGCTTCTTACCCTTCGACAAGGGAGCTCCAGTGTTCGATAGTTTGGTATCCATTTCATTAAACTTTTGCGATATGATTCGGACTTGTTACCCGATGAGGAGGCAAGGGCGAGGCATTTAGAGGAGGCTTTGCATCCAAAGATCTAGCTCTAGGTCACCCCATTTATACTGGAGGCATATCAAGAGGTGTTGGCGAGGGAAGAGGTTTTTGAGAGGACTTTGGCCAGGACCAGATCATCACAAAAGGGGAATCGTCATGATTCCTCATGAAGCAGAGCTGTGGTATGGGGTTTCTGGTTTTTTGGGGAAGTAGAGTTCCGTTTAATCGGGGGTAGGTCCCAGCCCTTCACATCTCATTTCTCCAGAGGTAGAAAATATAAGGCCTATGCAAAGAGATCAGTCACTTGTTTTTCTTATGGTGGTCATGGTCATCAGCAGTGGTAGTGCCGGACCATTCAGAGCAGTCATCATGAACCAGGTGCTATGCTCCTGGTTCCTCCATTGAGGCAGTTTCAGTCAAGGCAGTAGTAGCAAGTTGCACCAGCTATCAATCACTAGATGGTAGATGGGGTAGGCGGAGGGCAACCCCATGACGCTCCCTATCCTCAGAGAGACAGGCACGACCATGGTTGTGGTCGTCATCAAGGTTTGAGAGGATGTGGAGGAGGTTATGTTCAGCTTCATGCTCTAGCGTTGCCATCTCCATGCAATCCAGACGTCGTTCGATGTACCCTTTATATGTTTTCTACCTTGGTGTCTGCCTTGTTTGATTCAAGAGCGATACACTCCTTCATATCACCTACCATTTTCCATGCATTGGAACATGAGGTAGCGAGGCTTCTAGTTCCCTTAGCATTGACTACACCACTTGGAGGTCTAGTTTACTTGTTTGAAGTATGTAGATAAAATGAGCTAGTGATGGGGAAGCACTGCTCTGGGGATATTTCCTATGTTTATGAATACAACCATATGATTTCATCCCCTACATGTATTTTTTGTATTCAGTGTAGGGTATCGTGGATTTCTTCATATAGAAGGTTATTTTCTTTGGTATGGATGGAGAGCTGGTAGTGTATGTTGGAGAGCGAGATCCTCAGATGGGTCATAGGCGCGATCCATCTATATCAACCATTATGGCATAGATGAAGCTGATTTCTTTAGAGGTTTAGTAGTTCGCATTTCCAATGTTCGTAGAAGAGTAACCTGATGTCTTTCTAGAAGAGGTTGTTACATTTCCCCCTCAACGAGAAATCAAGTTTGTGATTGAGCTACAACCAGGAGTGTCTCCTATCTTTATGTCTTTATATAGGATGACCCCTTTTGAGTTATGAGAGCTATGTATACAGCTAGATGGTCTGTTACAGTGTTGTTTTTTTCGTCCATGTGTGTCACCTTGGGATGCAGCATTTTTTTTGTGAAGAAGGCTGAAGGATGTTTGCGGTTTTTTTTCGATTATTGAAAAATAAAAAAAGTGAAAATAAAGAATCACTATCCTATTCTATGGATTGATGATTCATTCGATCAACTGAAGGGTGCAATTTGGTTCTCAAAGATCAAATTGCGGTCAGGATATCATCATATGCATGTGAAGGATGAGGATATCTTGAAGGTTTCTTTGCATTATCATCATGGGCATTATGAGTTTGTTCTAATTTTATTTGGCATGACAAATGCTCCAGTTGTATTCATGGGATTGATGAATTCTCTGTTCCATGAGTTCCTGGACATGATCATGGTAGTTTTCATTGACGACATCCATGTGTACTCTACATCTAAGGAGGAGGATGCAGAGCATCTACAATCCTTTTTGAGAGTTCTTATTCAACATCAGCTGTTTGGGATGTTTTTGACGTGTGAGTTTGGTGCATGAGGATTATATTTCATGGGGAATGTTGTGTCTCAACAGGGAGTAGTTTTGGATCCATCAAAGAGAGAAGCAGTTGTGTCTTATGTATCCCCTATGATAGTGTCATTGGTGCGATGTTTTCTTGGTCTCGTAGGCTACTACAGGAGGTTCGTAGCCAATTTCTCTTTCACGACCTCCTCCCCACAAAGTGTACCCCTCTTGGGTTTGCAATGTAAGAAAGGAGATAGTCACCCCTGAGTCACGCCTCTAGTATCCCCGGGGTTGGTGACTAGAATTGAGGGCATAGTAAACAAACAAATGAGAGGCATTACCCTCTAATAGAACACATGTGGAAGAGAGAGATAAGATAGACACCTACCAACTCCATCTCAAAACTGAAATATAAAAGAAAACCCAAGTTCACATATGTAATGTCATGAAGAATTACTACAACTAGAAGTGGAAAATTGAATGTACCCAAAAGAAAGAAAAAACAACAACAACCACAATCCCGAACAGCTCCTGCAACCCTAAGATAGTAGAAACCACCTTGATCGCAAACCTACTCCATGTGACCTGAAAAATAGTGTCTATAGATAGGGTGAGTATAACAGTATACTCAGTAGGATCCTCCTCAAAGCCTCTCATGCAAAAGTAAAGAAATCATGCTAAATCACATCGAAAAATAAGTGCAACTAACTCGTCATATAAACAGGTATAAAAATTTCCCAACCTCACCTTGGCTACTCTCACCAAGTAATGCATACAAGAATATATCATATAATAAAGAATTTAAAGGGTACCCCACTACTACTTCCCCACTTTTTTGATGCTTTTCCCTAATGTTATGCATCCTAAGCATCTATCTCAAAAAAGGCTTGCTCGTAGCCACCAGGGCGAAGCCCCAAAATATGCACCTCATGGAACTAAACCACCACGTCACCACAAGAAAGTAACTAGGCAGTTTCATGGATCCACCATAGCTCACATAACATATATCATACATCAAGTATTATACCTCAAGCCAATACAACCCATACACTGAGTAAGGATCCTCAAGCCATCACTTCCTATACACGTTACACCTATTGTTGTCCGTAGGATACTATATCTAGAAAATATGTGTGTGAATTACCAAAATCCATTATAGCCCTCTACACACATAAATGGGGAAACTAACCAATGTGCCTACCACCACATGTAACTACAAGGAGAAGAGAGCGGGGCCAAAGGGGGTAGTTAGCCATCCATCCTCCCACTGGAATGTTGGGGAAAACACCCCCACAGGGCCCAAAATCCCCTAGGTGTCAGTTTCCCTTGCTGATAGGGTGGAGTAGCATATAGAAACCCAAAAAATAAAGAATATATTATATCTCAAAACCACACTATGGGTATAACCTAGTCTTAGACTCAACTACAACTAACGTCTCTCAGACTCTAGGATGAAACATCTAATTCTACATATCCTATAAGAACCAAAACATTTAAATAGCTTTAATAATTTAATTTATTCCCTTTTTATCAGTTTCACTTTACGTTAATTAATTATTTAAACATTAATTAACCAATAAAATTCAGTATTAAATTTCATTCACATCACATCTAAAGTCCACCGCCCCTTTAAAATTACTACCTCATAATTATGTTCCAGCAAACTCCAACCCCATGGGTGGACATCATTTATTCAATTTTTCATTAAAGAATTACGTTCCAATATTACGAGGAATTACATAAAAACATTCAATGCTACTAAACACAAGGGGTCTCAACACTGTGAGTAGATGTACTGCCCATCGAGTCTTTTCCACGTATATAAAGAGCATAAACCCATCCACCGTTGAGAAGATAAACATGGAAAGCACGTGACATACCCATTATGTCATTGCCTCTTTCAAAAGAAGGGTAACTAAGACCAGCTGCCTTGAGCAGTGTGGAAAAAAGCGTATATTCATCCGAAAAGAAATAGATAGAATCCAACAATCGCATCCATCCCATTCCATCATCCTTGGTGTCTTCCCTAACACCCACATGCATAAATTGATTCATCTATCCACCTAGGCATCATTTTCTACCACAAACAAAATGCATCCATGCCCCCACATATCACAATAGCCATCTAGGCTCACATCACAATATTAGCAGCAGGAAAACAAATATCTTAACAATTGTTTTTGGGGACCTTTAAAAATGAAGTGGGTAACTCAAAACCCTTCAAGGATTTATCATACAAACAATAAATTTTGAATTATCAGATTTATTATTCATAGGTTCCAAATTCAGGAAATCTAATCACTAAGCTATAAAAAAAATAATTAAACATGCTTACTACGCCAATTCGATTAACATCAAATTACAACAAGGAGTACCAGATTCTTTTTCATGCCTCTTTATCTTCTAACCAAAGAATTATTAATTAATTGTTTTTTACATTCCTTACCAATGTCCATCAATAATGAATAGATAAAAAAACAAGCCTAGATATCACACTATCTAGCAAAACAAGAATAAATAATATAATATTGATAACAATTTATTTATCTGGTTCAAATATTTATTATGTCAATTCCATTGTGATCTAGTGGGATAAAAGATGTTAACTATATAGTTTTACATATAATAAATGAGAAAAAATGAATCCCCTACCTCAAACAGTTCTTGATGTTCTTTATCCATACAACGAGTCACGATCCTCCTATAGTGACAATTGCATCCAACGGAGGATGCCACAGTACGACTGGACCATCTGAAATCCAAGAAAACTCCATTAAAAGTATGTAGATTACATGATATAAAATGGAAAGGAGAAACTGGAGAATATGAACCCCAAAATAATTATGATAAAACATACCTTATATCGAATTATGATCGATACATCTTGGTTGCATCAAAACAGATAGAACCAATCTAAGGATGAAAGATTGATTATGCAACTCCTACAAAATAGAATGAATGGTTTTAGAATCTTATAGCCAAGAACTAAGAAGAAGAATTAGGGAAGAAGATATTCAGCCCTTTAGAATATTTAATTGAGCGACATTTTAAGATACACCTCATTTCCCAATAAAAGTAGATCACATTAAACCATGTGGTTTGACCAAGTAAAAACATCCCGAGCCTTAGGAATAATAAATATAGGATTTATGTACATCGAATCATCCTTATATTCATTAATATGAGGCTTTAAATTTATATTATATGAATGGAAATTTTAAAGGGGGTGAAACTGTAGGAAGCTAGAAACACTGTTCATGAACTCAAAATTTGGCAAAGGAAATAGAGGTTACTGATAGACCTCACCTTTCTAGAAACACTATTCATGAACTCAAAATTTGTAAAAGGAAATAGAGGTTCCCGATTGGCCTCACCATTCTAGAACGATTTTTCAGGAACTCAAAATTTGGAAATGGAAATAGATTTTACCGATAGACCTTGCCATTCTGGAAACACTATCAATGAACTCAAAATTTGGAAAAGGAAATAGTGGTTATCGATAAACCTCACCATTCTGGAAAAACTATTCACAAAATCAAAATTTGGAAAAGGAAATAGATTTTATCGATAGTCCTCCCCATTCTCGAAACACTATTTATGAACTCAATATTTGGAATAGGAAATAGAGGTTACCGTTTGACATTACTGATATAACTATTCACTGATGGAACTGTTCATAGAATTGGAAATTTTGAAAAGAAAAGAGAGGTTATCATTAGTGGTTACCAGTAGAATTGTTCACCTTTGGAACTATTCATAGAATTGGAAATTTGGAAAATGAAAGTGAGGTTATCATTAGAGGTTACTAATAGAACTGTTTACCTTTAGATCTGTTCATAGAAATTGAAATTTAATAAAGGAAACAGAGGGTACAGTTAGAGGTTACCGATAGGATTGTTCACCAATGGAACTATTCATAGAATTAGATATATGGAAATGGAAATAGAGGTTACTGTAAGAGGTTACTGATAGAAATGTTCACTGATGGAACTGTTCATAGAAGGTTACCAATGACACTGTTCATCAAGGGTCACTCACGTTGACTCCCCCTGGCTCACTACCTTTGGTGAAGTCCAAATCAGTTTATAGATGTGAAGGCCTCTTCAATATATTTTCATTGAATTAATTGTCTTAGTCCATCTTGAGAAACTATATACATCAATGTCCATGATTGATGCACTTTAAAGAACTAAACACACAAACCGGATACTGAAAGCATCATCACAATTTTAATGCCCTGAATAATTTACAATCTTTAGTTTTGGAAACACTGTTATTATCCTTCTTCAGTTCCTTTAATTCCCAATAACAACATCTAACTTTATCAGTATACTTCCTTATTTCAATGCAGATCTGAGTTCTGTTACATGTTTCATTCTTCTTCTCTTCCCAATGCTCTCTGAGGGTGTCAAACACCAGTCGTCTGTGTGCGGTACTGCTACACTTCATAAACCCTAATGGTTCACTATACTTCCTTTTTCAGGAATCCTCAATGAGTGTTTTAAGAGCCTATCAAAGTCATGTGGGACCCCTAAACATTTCATGCACACATCAAGATTTATTGAGAATAAAATTTAAGTCTTTCACATAAAAACACATTTTGGTGGGAAAAAAGGCTTTTTGCCGAACTCTTCTTTTTCAAGAAACACATTATTTTTCATGAAAAACATATTATTTTCATGAAACACTATATACCTAAATTTTTCCACGTGGCTGTGGTCGAGATTTTTCTAAATGTCGAGACTCTACAAATGAGAGGGGGTTACCTCCTATTTATATGCATTTTGACCTTGTGCGTAAAACCCCTTCCCATGCGTAAAAAAATATCTGAAGTCATTATATTACACTCACCATCCTTTATTTTCACATGCCACCTATATTTTTCGTGCACCTCATGAATTTTCCATTTTTCATCATTTTGAATGTAAGCCTCTATTGTGCATAAAAAATCAAACAGGTATTTCACACACTAACTTCAAATTTCGTGCACATCCTTGATTATTTTTCTCACATAACACCTTTTTGATTTTCTGCTTTCTGATCCCAAGGAACCCCATGTTCAAAAACATAAAACCCACATTTTAAGCACTACCAATTTTATGCAAACATATCTAATGTTCCATGCATATTGCACGATCATCCCCAATTTTTCGTGCACCTCTTTCCTATTCTGATTTTGAAAATTTCTGATCCCAGGGGATGCTTGTGTAAAAATGCTCAACCATTTATTTCTCACACAACATTTTTCCACACACATTCCCATTTGATCACACACAAATATGATTTTTTGTGCTCCTCATTCTTTTTCCATATATTAAAGTGATGATCTTAAAATATAAATTGCATTGAAAATTATAAACAAGTCCAAATATTGCATGCAAAAACAATTTTCCATGCTACCTCATTTTTTGTGCACTTTTCCAAATTTTTCACACACTCCATGCCTTTTCCAAATTTTGATGTTTTGATCATGAAAATTCAATTTCACATTAAAACCCCATTGATCTTATAATGAAATAATCTATACCAAAAACATGTGTCTTTCATCTTTTAATTTTCAGGCCCAAAAATTTGGCAAACACTGGAGAACAACGCCACTTTCAATATATGCATTGAACATTACCATCATGCTTTTTATCTATGATTTTCCTTCTTCAACAACTCTTATACTTTCATCACTAACTCCACTACCATGATATATTTCCGTTGATAGATCATCATTATCATTGTTAGAGCTTCCATGTAATGTAGTATAGCTTCACTGTCTTCCACCATCATCAAAGAATCATCTAATTTAGATACAATGTGAAATTCATGGTCATATTACAATGCCATTCCCTTCCACACTCTATATTATTATTCAACAATCATTCTCTACTTCATAAAAATTTTATAATTCTATTCTTAAAATAAGATCATGCATGGTTTTTATGATATCAGGAATAATTGCTTGGTGTTAAATTTTTTTTTTATTACAACAGAAATCCTTAATGACAATGATCAGTAGAAGTATATGTGTATTGACATGAAGGGAAATTGTCTAGGCAGAGCTGGTTGGTATTGAATAGGCCTAGAGCTGCAAGCTAATGGGCCGCGTTGTTTCCTTCTCTTTCAGTAAAGGAGAAGGTGCATAATGAGAAGCATTGGAAAAGTGAGAGAATTATCTTGATGATGAAGCCAAATGACTGGAGCCCACCGTCATTGTCATTAATAGCATCGATTATGATAAGGCAGTCAGACTCAATAATGATATCACCTTATTAACATTCCATGGTGAGCATCTAATCGGAAAGGATTGATGTGGCATTAGTAACAGAAGGTTCCCAGAATTCCTGATGTGTTTCATATTTTTCAGCAAGGATTTTCCCTAGATGATTTCGGGCCTGGAGGTCGAGGGCCACAAGCCCATCCTTTGGAAGACATGTTTCCAAGTTAATCTTAAGAATCCATTCCATTGGGGGATTCCAATGAGATAGATATGAGGGGGGTAACACCTAGAATATAATTTCCATTATGGTTTTTCCAACACTCAATCCAATAAGTGTCCTGTACAATCTATAATTTGCTGGGTTTTTGAGCTTGATGAAAATAAGCATCGTTACACCAGACCCAAATAATCCAGTACAAAGTGAAAATTGATCCTGAAAAAGCCGAATATAGAGAGGATCACCAATGCATCAGATGATTAAGAAGATTAGAGGAAAAATCCAGTGAAGCGGTAGAAGCTGGGCCCCATTTATTTTCATATTTCCTTAGCTCCCGGGTAGTGAATGATGGCGTGAAAAATAGTTTCTAGAATGTTCAGGCAGAAAGGGGAAAAAGGAGTAATAGTCATATGTCAGTAAGAGAGAAGACTCATGGTTGGGAGAGTACCTGTGCAAACCTGCAACCAAAATTGGTATATTTTAGGGGGAGTGTTGAGCATCCCAATTGATTTCCATAGTCCCTCATCCCGGCCGACTGAGTGGTTACCAAGAGAATGTTTGTAGCTGGATCTCATCGTGTATTTACCAGAGATGTCATTGATTCAGAAAACATGGTCGGGGCCTGTGATAGGGACCTAGTGAATGCTCAGGATAATTCATTGATCCCATTCATTAAACCACTCAAGGATCTTTTCCAAACACCTCCCCTATCCCTGGTCGGAAAGGAGGCAGCTGACAATTGCATCTTCAAGACATGGTTAAATGGGTGATGTAGCCCATTTACCATCCTTATCGATCTTCCAGGGATCAGTCCAGATATTGACAGATGAGCCAGACCTAATCCTCCAGCCTAGTCCTTTATCTAGGAGCTTTTGAGCCCCCCAAATGCTTTTCCAGAGGATGCTAGGATGGGGACCAAGAGAGGAAGCCTGAAAGTCTGTGTGGGGAAAGTAATTAGCTCGGAGAACCCGTGCATATAGAGATGATAGATGGTTAATAAGGCACCATCCTTTCTTGTCCAATAGTGAATCATTGAAGAGAATAAGATTCTAGAATCTCATGCCTCCCTCTGATTTGTCTTTATAGAGTTTCTCCTAGGCCATACAGTGGGTTAGATTCCTTCCATCATTCTTCCCCCACCAGAAATTGGTAGTGTGTGTGTGGATCTGGTCGACGATGATTGTCGGAAGCATAAACAGGTACATAAAGTAGCTGGGGATAGATCGGATGACAACATTGATGAGGGTCTCTTTGCCAACTTTAGAAATTATTTTTGGGGACCAACCTAGAATTTTTTTCTCAATCTTGTCCACTAGAGATGATATGATTTCTTTTTTGGATCATCCAATCACCATGGGTAGCCCAAGATACTTATGATGATTTACAACCATATAGATTCCAGCTGATGCGTAGAGTTCATCCCTCTTAGAATGAGCCACCCCTATACTGAATGATATTTAATATTTTCCATGATTGATTGATTGGCCAAACACCCTCTCGTATTGATGGATCTCTTGGCTGATCACCTGGAATTCATTAATTGTTGATTTGGAAAAAGGAGGTAGGTTGTGGTGAAGAAAAGATGCGACAATGGTGGGATAGCATGGAAAAGCTTTTCCCCATTAATAGATTTAGAGGATGCATCCCTAGAAATGAGACTAGAAAACATGTCAGCCACCAGCATGAAGAGAAAAGGGGAGAGGGGATCATCCTGTAGAAGGCCTCGAGATAGGAAGAATCCTCTAGTGAGCTCCCCATTAACAACGATTTTGAAGGATACCGACGAGATGTAGTCCATGACCATATCTGTCCATTTAGCACAAATACCCATTTTCAGCATAACGACTATAAGGAAGAGCCATTCCACTATATCTTAGGCCTTGGTAATATCAAATGTATAGGCCATGTTTCCTCTTTTTGAGGTGGAGTGTGATTTCATAGAGTGGAACACTTCATGGGCCGCAATCGCATTATGAGTGATCAGTCTCTTGTCCACGAAAGTGCGCTGATTTTCAGAGATATTATCAGGTAGACATGGTCTTATCTGATTAACACGGATCATTGATACGATCTTGTAGGAGACATTAAAAAGGGTGATAGGTCTAAAATCTGGGATTTCCAGAGGCTTATTAATTTTGGGGATGAGGACGAGGACAGTTTCATTGATGGAAGAAATGCTAGTATTCCCAGCCCAGATATTTTTTATCATGTTGCAGATTTTGGGACCAATTATTTGCCTGTATTGTTTAAAAAATAGGGTGTTTAACCCATCCAGTACTAGGGACATAGTGGGATGAAGATTTTTCAGAGCCAGGCGTATCTCGTCATCTGTCACATCTTTAGTGAGCTGCCTATTGATATCATCAGTGATCACAGGTCTGATACAATCGTCCACCTCGGCGGGCACGAAAGGGGTTATTTTAGAGATAAATGTTCTGGAAATAGTATTTCAAGGCCTCATGGATACCATTGGTGTCAGAAAAATTGCATCCACAGGGTTGTGAGATTCAAGTAATAGAGTTTTTTGGATGTCTGGCTGATGCTTTCTGGTGAAAAACCCAGGTATTAGCGTCCCATTATTTAATGTGGTTATCCCTCGCCCGCATGGCCCAAAAAACATTCCTTGACATGCAGGGTTGTGTCCAGCTCTCCTTGTGTGGCTCAAATCTTTGAGAGATTGAAATTAGATGTTGGTTGTTTGAGGAGGTTGTTCAGTCTCTTTTCAAGGACACCGGAGTTCTAATTTGGGTGGCGGAATTTTATATTGCTCCAAGACCTCAGATCAGATGTGACCTGTTGGAGATTGAGGCTAACATCTACATGAGTACATTTCCAACATGATCATATCATCTCTTCGCATTCGTGGTCTTCTGACCAGAAGCTCTGAAATCTGAAGGGTCCGCTGAGTTGTCTATTTCACTCACCTTGCGTACAATCAACAAGAATTGGGCTATTGTCCGAACAGTTAAGGGCCATGTGGCCGATATGAAACAGGATGAATAGATTAATCCTATTAGTAGAACCCATACATCTATCAAGATTCTATGATATGTGTGTGCCTTCTGTATTTCCGTAGAACCATGTAAATGGATTAACTATGTACCCTAGATTGACCTGGTCCTCCATAGAGACCACGTCCTTGAAGTTTGACATCATAGATGAGGGTCGGATGATTCCACCCCTCTTTTCCTTTTGGAATATAATCACATTGAAATATCCTATGATGAGAATAGGGCTTGGTAAGTCATGTATTAGCTTACATTGAAGATCCCATGACTTCACCTTGTCATTATGGGATGGCCAGCCATAGAATGCCATAAAAGTCCAGGGTGGGTGAAAGTCTATTTGAATAGTCGCTGCCACATGGGTCGAAGAGAGTGACAAAATTTTGACATTGATATTGTCCTTCCAAAGGAGGAAAAGGCCCCCAAAATGGCCTTGTCTAGACATCAGGAAGCAGCCTTGGAAGCCGCACTTCAGAGCAATTCCATTAGTGTCCTTGTTTTCCAGTATGGTTTCAAATAGGAAAACCATATCAGGGAGACATTGTGCGCAATCACACTATAGCATGAGAACCATTCGTGGGTTGCCAAACCCACGATAGTCTGATCATAAAACAATCATTTCGATAGGTAGGGTTGGGTCCCACCCACCGCTGCATTTGGTTCATCTGAACTTGTTTCTCCACTTGTCGTTTTCCATCTTTTGGTGGGATTCCACCCTGATTTGCATGTTTCATTTTGTCTTTTCCTGACCCCGGGTTTAGGGTCTTCCGTGTGGCTATCCCTTTCTCCTCGTTGCACCCTTTTTCACATTATATGGTTAATTGGGCCCAGTAATGGAATTCCCATCATTCCATGGGCCTCCATTGTTAGAATTCCTGCTGCGGTCGATTGAGCGTCAGGGGCTAGATCTGGTGGTTCGATGTGCACTGGCATTGGCTATGAGCAATGTATTGGTGGTTCTTTTTTCTTCATATCTATCCTTATAGATGTTTGAGTTTTTTCCTTCAAGGGGTTATTATGAACTCCAAATTTTCTCTGAGTGGGATAGCCAGCATTTGGGAAATCCAATGGTCCATGCATTCGGGCTTCTTCAGGTATGGTTTACGCCTGACTGGTATGTGCCAACGTGAGATAGTCACTGTCCTTTTGTTTTTTCTGTCTTAGGGATGAAAGCATATTTATTTGTTTAGGCATAGAGCCAAGGTCCATATTTGAGGATGATGTTACATGATCCACTCTTATGTTTTGTTGTGCATGTTCTTTCCAGATGGCCAAGGTGACCACAAAAAAGCAGAAGATTGGGAGTTTCTCGAACTCTAATGATATCCAAGTGTTAGTTTCTTCAATTTTCAGGAAAAGTCCCCACATCAGGGGCTCTGACACATCAATCTCCACTATGATCAAAAACTTTTTTCCCCATTTCATTAGAGTTCGTCTTGATCTCCTTCATTGTGATATTCATTGAGAAGAATTGACAACAAATACAACCTTATAAACAAAGTAGTCCCAATAGATAGGTATAATATATATATAATATATTTTTGAAATAATTATTCTTACACAATTTTAATATCATATAAACCATCATACCTTTTTACTTATTGGAAAACAGTAAGGTTTCTCATGCGTACATGTGGATAACAACCCCCAGAAAGAGATATGATTTATTTTTCATTTCAAATTTACATGGATGATAATTAAAATATTTGTAAGTAATATATATATATATTTGATATAATAATTATTATAAAATGATGAATTATTATTTTCCATTCCTTAATTCCATCATTAGAAAAGTGAAAACAATGTTCAGGGTACGTATGACCTACAATCTCCATGAATGGTGAAATTGATTTTTTATCTCTATCCTTTATGGAATACTCTAAATAAATATATATATATTATGATTATATATTATATTTATATAATAAATAATTTTTTTTTAATTATGGTACCATGATCAAAATATATGAACCATAACTACTGAACCAATATTATCATAAAAAACTAAAGAGATAACACAACGAAATGACGATTTTAAATTGGGTTATGAATAAATAGTTATTATAATGTTATAATTTGATATTATATAGTATAATATGTATGTAAATGACTCATGAGTATATGTATAATGATTTTAAATTTCTTATAGAATAGGTTATAGGGCCTTCTAATGAAGTTGAAGTTGAGGTAAGATATTTATTTTTCATTATAATTTTAAATGGGACTATTTATTCTTGAATTTCAGTTGAAGGAAACTACATAATCCTTTCTTGATAAATGCCATTAATTTTAATCGTATATTTTTATTTTATATAATACATGTTTTACATTAATTTCCTTCTGTTTAAGTACTCAAGATATAAGAATAACTCAATAAAGAACATCATGTTTATTTCTCTCTTCAGTCAATAATTCTTTTTATTCCATGTCTATGTGTTCAAAAAATGTTTTAATGAATTTTTATTATTATTTTAATTTTATTGTTTGATGTAATATCTATCCATTTTTGAATTTTTAATAATTTTATTAAATTTAATCTTTTTTTTGAACAAGGTTATTTACCAAAAGTTCGAAAAGAATATTTGTTTTTATATATATGACATAAACATAATTTCCCATTGTCATGACCACCAAACACTTTTAGTTTTCCATTATAAATTTAAAATTTTATTTTCTATGAAAATAATTTCCTTTATAATTTTTATATTTTTAGATTTGAAATATGATATTTAAACAAAAAAGTATTATTTTATCTTCATGAAATTTCCATAAAATCTATAAAATTAATATTCAATCAAGTTAAATGTCCTTTGATGTTACTTATATATTACTATGGATATGATCCAACAATACCATATTTTTTATTTATTCGGATGGTTTGTGGTTTTTATTACGATGTATTGATGAAACCAACTTTTATTTACATGGGATATGTTATGATGACTGTTTTTACGATCCAGTGGCATATTTATAAATTTATTTATGATTATTTGTTGGATGTAAATGAAATAATATATCCATCCAATTAATTGGGTAAAGATTAATATTAAATGAGATCAAAGGGTATAATTATAATTATACCAAGATATAAATAGGGTACATAGTAAGTTTTACCTAACCCAAAAGGGTACATGATAGGTTATATTAAGAATAAAAGAAGGTACATTAGAGTTTATCCAAATCCTGAAGCTGGTACATGGATTGTTATACCCAATATAACAAGACATAATTCTCTCCATATGGAAATCATGCAATTCTATGAAGAATATATAAATTACATATGATCCACAACATGGACTAGGTGGAACATAATAAAGCTTTCCAGGACACATATATATTTATTCTTTAATACCCGTGGGAATAAAACAAACATTGTCCATGCATAAAACTCTTACAAAACATGGTGGGAGAAAATATACAGATAGTTGGGGGAGATATCTAGTATCATCCCATTATAGAACAAGATTTAGTATGCATTAATAATACAGATTAAAAAATTCAATCCTTGTAAGGTAAATAATGTAGAAAATGTGAAAATAATGATAAGAAAAAGGATTAGGTTGCATTGTATGATATGATATAAAGATCGCGACTCCATGAGTGTAGCTTGAACAAAAGCTCAAGTTGACTTTCTAAAAAATGATGTTGAAAACATTGTCATGGAGATTTTTTTTTACTATAAAAATAAAATTATATATTATGTAGGCTCTAGTCTTTCTCATTATAATATTAAGTGGATTTCATCTGGTTCTTGCAATATGCTTTCACCTCACATCGTAATTTAGTGGTATCCCCATGAGGAAGTGTACAACTACTTTCAACAGCATCATTCAAGAGTTTAAATATAGAGAATAATATTCCATATATCCTCTGTCTTCATAATCAAGGATTACATAATCTTTAATATATCTATAAAAATTATAATACTAATCAATAAATTATGTCACAAAATTAAATTCAAAAAAATATATGTTAGTAATAATTAATTCAAAATAGAAAAAATAGTAGAGGTTAGACCTTTGCATGGTGACATAATCTATGTTGATGATTATTCATAATAGTGACTTATGTTGGTGGGGAGACATTCCAACCCATTTTAAATTTCCCCATCTGGTGTTAGGTTATCTTGAACAGTGACTCGTGTATGGTAGTAGGTCATTCTAAAACTTAGAGAAATTTCCATATGTCATCCCCAAAGGATGGGTTATTCTAAGAATTGTCTATTTTTGGACCCTCTATGAGTCATTTTTTGATTGTGAGTCTTTCCTATACATTTCCTTGAAATCTGTTCTCGTGGTGAGACATAAGTGATAGTTTGCATTTCCAACACTTATCGAATGTTTCATTCTTGAAGTTTCCTAAATGGCGAGTCATCTTTTATGGTGATTCATTCTTTGTTGGTGACTCCTTCTAATATGTAACAACATTTTCAGCCTAATGGTGAGTCTTCTCCAACAATGAGTCATTATTGGTAGTGTCTCAACCTCAACGACATGTTATAATTAGCTAAAACTACCTAATCTTCCTTATAATTTAAAAATATACCATAAAAAATAAAAAGAATTTATTTTATATCAAAACATGTTTTGGTGATAATTCAAATAAAGGATTCAATAATCTACCAATTTTTCATGAAAAAAAATAATTTTGTCGGAATTTAATCAAATATAATGTTTGTACACATGGAATGAAAAATAATTATACAATAAATTGAATAAATGAATGGATGGTAACAAAGGAAGGTATTTACACATATATGGAATATAATTTAATTATGGTATCAAAGATTTTGAAAAATATATATAAATCCCCTAGATTCTTCTCCCCCTTTTTGGATAAGAAATAAGTAAAAATAAAACATGAAATGAAACATAATAACATATAAATAATTAGAGAGTTTTCATAGAAAAGAAACTAAACTACATCCAAAAAGTTACAACAAAAGGGACAACAAATTTCCCCATCAATGATATAGTATAATCATTAACACTATTCAACATGGGTCAAGTGTTCTTTTCCCTTCCTATTTTTTGAATTAGAAAGACCAATAAGAGAAGCTAAAGGAACTTGATGGATAATAGTTAGGACATCAGTTAGGGAGGGAGTCTCCATAATGATAACTTTCCTAATGTGATGAACTAATTTCATAGGAGAGAGAGGAAGCAGATAGAAATGATATGTTAGAGGAGTATTTGGGTCTCTAGTGACTTCATCCCTAAAGAACTTTGAAGATGAAAGTGGAGGGGTCTGATGAGATGTTATAAGAATGAAATCCTAAGAAACTACAACTATTATAGACACATGAATAAAGGTATTTATTATATTAATAAATTCCATGATTATGTTTCCACCTCTATCCAAAAAAAATATTTTTCTCATGACTAAAAATAATTAACATTAGAGATATAAACTTTAATTAATTTACATTATCTTTAAAGGATCGAGTCAAATAATGCATTTTAATAATTTCAGTAAGAAAATTAAAATTTGTATTTAGTTAATGATTAGTGTATATCATAAAAATATAATACATGATAGATTTGGTGATTGTTTCTGTGTAGTATTTATGTATTTCATGTACTCTCAAGTCATTATATGGGAATGATCAATATTATGCTCAAATATTCCAAAACTATAATTAGGTATAGAAGGTTAACCACATAAAGAAAAATGCTTCTAATTTCTCACAATAGATAGAATCATTTCAACATCAACTGAAAGAGTACTTGACGAATAATCCACAGAATATATTTTATTTATCCTCTAATGAAAAGATTCCACAGAGTCTCTAGAAGAAGACCTCATTTCCTCCACTCTTTGTCTTAGAAAATCCGTTTCATTTTCCTACTCCCTATTTTCAACATATAATTATGTAATTTGAAGAATCATATTATCATGGGATATGATGAATTAAAATCCATACCAAATTCCATGCATCCTTAACACCAATCCTGGTAACCGAATGAGGTTGATTTTTTAGCAGCAACCCAAAGACAGATAATATATTTTCTATGAAATAATCCAAGTCACGTCTAGTGATAGTATCCATCGGTACTAAAAACGAAGTATGGGTAAGTATAATTGAATCATGCCCTAACTTTGTAGGCTCATTAAAAGAAAACTAGTCTAATTGACCTGTTGAATCAATTTGATCTAATATGGAACTCTCCCGATCTCTGGCCTCTAATAGATCCGGCCCATCATTATTTGATGGACTGTCAGACTTATTATAAAACATACCCCATTCTTCAAACATTGGTCCCATCTAACCAAGAGAAGTCATATTAAGAAAGTTTACAACTAGATAAATAAAAACAATAGGCACAACCAAAATATATACAAAAATCATCTACAAAATAGATCTTGGAATAACCACTTTATAATCAACAACATTACACACAACATGTATCTTATCTCTGACTGGTTGATCCATAATAGGCTACATATAATCTTTTAAAACAACATTAGTAGGAACACTATGTTCTCCAACTAATACCAGGGATAATAGGATGACTTTCCAGACATAGGGATTTATCCCCCACGACTGATGCTTGTTTTTATTCTCTATCATCCAAGTATGTATATTCATGAAGTCTGGGTCTTTCTTTAGATCTATATAAAGGTAATCCATGATGAGGTACAAGTTCCTTAGTTATTTCGACATCATCGTCTTTAATTCTTCCACTAGGACCCTCAAAATCTCCACCACTATCACATAGATTTCCTTCTTTTTCTTCCTCATCTTATTCTCCTCCTTATTCTTCACATTCATCATTCTCATCTCAATTTTCACCATTTTCATTCTAGTTATAGTATTAGGAAAAAGTATTAAAATATTATTTAGTAGATTTTTCTATTTATTCTACCACACTTCCTTCTTTTAAGCGTTTCTCTATAATAAGAATGGATTTAGTTGGACTAGGATCAACATATGATATAGTAGAGGAGCTCTAAGGTAAATCTTGGTCACATCATTAATCCATATAAAATTCCATTTCCTTATCACTATAGGGATTAGAATCCACTTTTTATTTATCATAATATTTAGAAACTTCATCTGGCTCAACGATAGTGTAAATACAATTCTTTAGTCTATAAGGATGGTAAACTTGATTGAACTCATCATACATCCTTTCAACATTATTCAACCGTCGTTTCTTCCAAGGATTCAAACTCATTTTCATCCAGGTAAAAATTATACTTGTGATATAGAAATATATAAATTATAGTACTTATTACTAATCATCATCAACTAGACATTTGGATTCTATCATAGCTGAAATAAACATAGGGTAGATTAGATAATTATAACTTGAATAAGGCTTAAACATATCCATCATGTGAAGAATTTTATATCCATAATGATTAATCGTTTTCTACCATTATCATTAGACATAACAGTTACACATCATAATACCTCAAAGTCATAAATTCAACCTCTCATGGGAAAAGCATAATCAAGATAAACATGAAGAGAAATATTCATTACTCATAAATCATTATAGAAACTAGACTTCCTAAAATTCCATATCCTGGTAACTCTTCTAAATAATATTCAAAAATAGATTCTTCTCTATCATTGGGAATGGTTCCTTGATTACCATTTACAAGTATTTAACATGGAACCTTTAACATCATTCCCATTTCTTAAAGGTGAACACAACCTTATGGCCATTTACTCTACTCATCTCCCAGTCTTCTTCTTCTTCAAAACATTACTCAACATTGTAATAAATCTTAGGCACAAACCTAGGATAGAAGATATTTTTTAGATTAAATCCATTATACCCATGATTGATCATGCATCACCTTCATCACTGAACACACTATCATAAGAAAACACTCTAATTTAACTACCATCTTAGGAATAACTTTTCTTTTAGCATGATATGAATTCACTGGCTCAACTGATGTAGGATGAATGGACTCACATTTATACATTATTAGGGGGAATGAATTTTCTAGATTTGAAACTATAGGTCACTTTAATCTATCTAGTAAGGTATTCATGATTGGATTGGGTGGTGGTAAAGGAATGTATAAGGTTGGGAGAAATAAACAAGATAAGGTTTTACATTAAGGCACAAAGTAAGTGAGAATTTAAATGAGATGGGTTCTAATTTTATATCACATAGAGATTTTGAAATTTAAAAACTGAAACATGAGAAAAATTTAAATTGAAAAAAATATTAAATAAATAATTATTAAATGGGAATCAGTAATGGGGACATAAAAACAAACAGACAAAAATTTGAAAAACGGAAAAGCTGCCAACAGCAGGTAAACCAGACTGTGAGAAAAATAATGGTGAGAAATTACATCAATGATAAATTCCAATAGTGAGTAACTCCAATAGTGAGAAATTAGAATGGTGTGAAACTCTAATGGTGAGAAATTATAATGGTGAGTAACTCCAAAGATGAGTAACTCCAATGGTGAGTAAAACTAAACGGTGGGTAAAACTAAACAATTGGTAAAACTCAACGGTGGGTAAAACTAAAGAGTATGTAAAACTCAATGGTGGGTAAAAATCAATAGAGAGTCCCAAAAAATTAAGACTAACCATAAATAATCAATCCTAATAAATATTTGGTGTAGTTTATTTTCTATTAATTTAATGTTTTAATTAAAATCCCTACAAGATGATGTTTAGTACAAATGTATTCAAGAGCAATATCACCCTTTTAAAAATGATATCTTAAAAATTGATTTGATATATAAATGTTTGTTATTCTAGTGTGAGATACTGGGTTCTTGGAACTGTTTATTGTAATTTTAATTTCAAAATTTATAAGGACATTTAAGTATTGATATCCATAGTCATGTAATTTTTGTTTCATCCTCAAAATCTGAGCACAACAACTACCAAAAACTATGTATTTAGTTTTAGTATTATATAATGTAATAAAATTTTGTTTCATTATACAAAAAGACACAATATAATTTTATAAAAGATGGAATATTCCATATGTTATTTTTTTATCTTACGTTTTACCCCCAAAATCAGCATCTAAATAACTAACTAGGTAAAATTATTATCCTCTTGGATGAAATATTCCTAAATTAGTATTATACATGACATATTTAAAAATTATTATTACAGAATGTAAGTGTGATTATTTTTGTTTTCATAGAAAATAACCACACATACCCACACTAAATATAATGTCATGTCAATTTACAATTAAGTAGAGAATACTTCAAATTATACCTCTGTTACTGGTTTAATCCACTAATTTCTCACGTTCATCAATATCCAACATACACATTGTACTCATTTGAGTTTCACTAATCTTATTTATATCTAAATTAAAAAATTTAAAAGGTACTTAATATATTAAAATTAATTTAAAATAATTACCTCTTTATATTGAAATATTTGAATACTTATAATGATTTTTAGTTCCCCCATTAAACTCATTTCAAGATCAATTTCATCATATTTTTAAATTAATTCCATAATGAAATTTTAGAATATCCCAAAATTATATCACATACATAAATTTAAACAAAAAAAACAACTTTGGAAAATCAATTTATAAATAGGGTATGATCAACTATTCATTTTGAAAAACAATCTAAAATAAAAGAAGAGATGATCCAATCTTATAGAGGTCTAGGTTCCTTTTTCAAACCAAAGAAATATTTTATTAAATTAAAAACATGATTTGGAAATATTACAATTTTGAAAATCCATGGGAGTTTTCAATGAAAACACCTTCAACTATATACCCATTTAATAATTCTCTTTTACCTACCATTTTATATATTTTTAATGTTTGATGTGTTGTATAAGAAATTAGTATTTTAATGAACTAAAATATGGCTACATGTACCAAGATCTCTTAAATGTGTACAACATCTTCATGAATATACCCTTATTACACTAATCTAGCCTTATTAAATATAATAGTTCCATATTCATTGAAACTTTTATAAAAACCCATTTAGTTTCTATCATCAAGATATATTTGGGTTTATCATCATGTTCCCATAATTTATTAATTTCATATTGATTATGTTATTTTTGCATATAAATTACCCATAATTCCTCATTACTTTCAGTATTAATTTTCCTAAGTTCAATATGTGACAATAAATATTGATGTTCATCCAGGATTCTTATGGAAGCTCTAGACTATGTACCTATATTTAAATCTACAAAAAAATAATCCAATTGAATGAATTTAAGATTCCTAAAAGCTGTATAAAAATAAGGAAGGGTCACATCAAAGTCCTCTATAGGTTCTAGTTCTTTTTATTGAAGATCTTAAGAACTAGATTATTTTTCTACATACTCCACAGTATAATAAGATGGTTTGAAATTCGAGTTCAATGTGCATAAATCATCTTAATGATTTTTTAAATGGTTCATAGGGTCATGTGGATCTGGTGCATAAAATTTGACATCAATAGAATCATCCATATTCTGGGTTTTTATTTTAAAAACACTATAAGATTTTATAGTGGTCGAATAGCCCATGTAAATGCCTTTATCACTTTTTTGGAAAAAACATAAAAATACTATCATGTTTGTTAATAATAATGATTTTTAAAAAAAAAATCCAACATAATTAATATTATGAATTATTTTACTCCAAAGTTCATAAAGGATTTTCTTTAAGATTGGTCTAATGAAAATATATTGATTATATAACATTCTATGTTTATAGAATCTTCTCAAATGTTGGCAAGCAAGTCACATTCATTAAGACGAGTTTGAGTTATCTATTGAAGTGTTCTTTTATTCTTTATACATCTCCATTATACAATTGGGTCCTTGGAGTATAGAATTTTTTTCTATTGATATTTTGTGAGCCAAATGATTCAATTTATTGATTCTTAAACTCATATCTATGGTTAATTCATAAGGTCCAAATTCAAAGTCCACTTAGATTTTCTCTAAATTTAGCATACTTGGAAAAACAAGACCAATATTCACTTTTATGAGCTAAAAAAGAATACCCAAATATTGCTAGAAAAATCATCTATAAGATTATAGACAGAGTGCTTCCCTTTTAATCTAGATACTCTTAATGGTCAAAATAAGTCCATGTGAACCAACTTAAGAGGATTATAAGTCGGATCTTCTTTTTTTAATTTATTTTTTTCCCTTTTTAAGGGTTTAGAATTTTTCATTTGAGAATTCTAGTTTGGGTGGAACCATGACTAAACCATTCCAAGTAATATTTCTAAGAAATTAAATTTTATAATGTCCTAGTATCCTATTCTGAATCCAAGATTCTTTTTGAATTTAACATAAGATAAATACATTTTTACTTTTTAAAGAATCAAGATTAATAGTATAAAGATTCTCATTTCAAATATAATTAAATACTAAAACGTTTTTCAAGTTAAAAAAATTAAAATATTTGTTTTCAAAAATTACATAAACCCCATCATCACATTATTGGGAGATTATGAGAATGATATATGTTAAACCATAAAAAACATACTTTAGAAATTAAAACTGAGTTCGTGTTGCCAATTTGTCCAAGGTCGATGATCTTTTCATTACCATTATCACCAAAGGTTATATGAAAATCATTAAACATTATGAGGTTATCAATACATAGACATTATCCAATCATATTACTTAAACAATAACATTCCAAATTCCATATGTTTCTATAGTATCACTCTAAACATCTTTACTATATAACTAATTTTATACCAAAAATGATGCTTGTACCCATATTGTCTTGGGTCCAGTTATATTATTTATTAGGGTCTCAGTTACACATATTTTCTTTATATAATTACAATAATAATATTTCAAAATTTTTTAAACAAAAACATTATTCGGTCCCTTTGAAAATTAAATAGAATTAGGATTAATAAAATTAGATTTAGGAACAAATGTTATCATGAATACTCTTCTCAACCCAAGTCTGTATCAGAGACAAATAATGTACTTGGAGAAAATATATACTACAATTTGAGTATGTTTTTCTTTTACAATAGGGAATATTTAAATAAATTTCATTAATTTCACATTTTATATTTTTAGTTCAAAATTTTCTTTTAATAATTCATCATTTTTCACTTTCTCAATGATGAGATCAGTTATAATACAAGTTGATAAAAAATAATTTCTTTTGAGAACATTATATTTGTATTTATGATCCTTAAAGGTATCCTAAAGCATGTTTCATTAATAAAACATTTTTTCTTTATATATATAATCATCAATTTCATTTTCACAGAAATTAAAACAATGTATAGGTGATACAACATGTACCTCAAAAAAATTCATGAAGCACACATTGAATATGTTAGGATTTTCTTTAATTTCATTTTTGGATAGTCAACCATAACATTTCCTTTTCACTTTCTTTTATAAATAGTAATATACTTTTAGTTTTATTCTCCATTATAGTCATATTTCTATGTTTTTATAATATAATAGCTTCCATTTTATATCTAATTCATGAGTAATTTATTTTTCTTATATAATTAATTAAATATTTGGGATATATGGTCTATTTCATCATCACAATTGGGTGGTTATTCCTTATTACTATAACATTTAACTTGTACCTTTTCTGTTTATTTTGTTTGGTTGAAGTATACTTGCAAGTAACATATTTTCACTTGTGTTCATCATCATACTCATGATTAACTTTTCGATGTTCTTCTTAAATCCTTAAATTCCCAATCAATTCCTTGATATGCAGTTTACCAATGATGTAGGACTCTCTTACTATCATTGATTTCCTTCTCAATATCTATAAAATTCTTATATATTGTATAATTATTTGTTCTCTATTAGACACTGCATTTCCAAAGGTTCTCATAATTTTAACTATTACATTAAATCTAAGATACAAATTAGTAATTTTTTTACAAGGATACATTTTAAATGAATCGTATTTAATTGTATAAGTGTACAATCTCATTTGATTAACATTTCTAGTTCCTTATGGTTAAGGAAATAACATATCCAAAAAAATTTAGGATGTTTTACTAGTAGATATTCTATTGAATTCTTCACCTCTTAAATTAAACTAAAGAGCATTCATAACATTTAAATTATAATTATAAGAAATCTTTGAAACCTCATGTGAAGTATTTCTAGATGTATTTGGTAACTCATAATTATATTCTATAGTATAAAAAATTTTAAAACCCATACTATCTATATGATTTTTAATATTTATTTTCCATTGATAATAGTTATTTACATTAAAATAGGTGTTCTTTCAGAGTAATAAATTTCTTTCCAATTATCCTTTTTAAGAACCAAATTTAATAATGAAATAAAATTATAATATTAAAAAACAATAATCTTAGATGAAATGTTTTAAAAATCTTAAGATAAAAATTTTGGTCAAAGTGAGTATCTTAAGAGGGGGTGGATTAAGAAAAAAAATAATATTTTTTACCATTTTCTTAAATAAAATCCACCAATTAATTTAAAATATCATATTTAACAGTATAGAAGATTGATATATGTTTTTATATTTTAAATTATTTATCAAGGATTGATTAAGTCTTAGTTTAAATGACTTTAAAAACTAATATAACTTTTGAAATCAATTAAATAAATAAAAACCATATATGATCCCTAATCTATATTAATTATCGATGTTGTGGATTTGATATTAAATTAAAAGAGATTATTATTAATCTTTAAAAATAGAGAAGAGAGTAAAAAAAACACGCAGGTAAATAAAATATTAGAGGTTAAATATCAAGTTGAGACTTAATCTTCTTGACTTGGTAATCTATCTCTTCAATGAATATTATATAAAATAATATTTTATCCTCAACATGGATCTGGTGTAAAATAAAAAAGCTGTCTAGGCCACACATGGTTCTCTTCCACAATTCCTGTTGGAAGAAAACAAACACAATCCATGCTGGGAACTCTTCCAAAACAAATTTGATGAATAGACAAATATAGTTTAGGAATATATATATTATCATCTAGATATAAATTAGGATACAGTGTTTGTAACAGGCCATTCCATCACTTGAACATAATATTGTATACTTTGGTCTTAGCCCACACAATTTTCCATTCCCTGAAATATAACCCTCAGGCATATACTATGAAAATAAGTCTTGTTGGGAGAGGTATCAATACCACCTTATAAAGGGTTTCTTAATGATCCATATCCATTGATATAGGAGTTCCACAATCCTCCCCCTATAAGGGCATAATTTCCTTACTGGCACATAAAATGGACACTGGATCTAATCCCATTTGTAATGGCCTAGTCCATCCCATGTTCATGATATTGTCCACTTTGGGCCAAGTCCATTGGATTTTCACCTATTCTCTACCCCTTATTAATCCCCTAGGAAAAGGCATCATGATGGGAGGGGTATCCACACCACCTTTTAAAGGGGTGCTTCATGATCCTCGTCCTTCGATGTGGGATTTTCATTATCATTATGGAAATCGAACATAAAAGGAGGTGGAACATGAAGCACACCTCTATAAGATGGGGTGGATAAATCTCCACTCACGAGGATTTTTATTAACGGATTCATGGGGGACAAAAATTAGGGAAAGCAAAACCTTGTTGGCTGGGCCCAAAAAAGAAAATATCATGATTGTGGGATCAAATGAGTCACTAAATGTGGTATGAGATCTAGTGTCCATTTGATGTGACAACAAGGATTGTGGGACCTTCTAGGGGTGTGGTGGGGGTTATGGAAATCCCGCATTAAATGAGGAGGAGTATAAATCACCCAATTATAAGGTGGTGTAGATACCTATCCTATCATGAGGCCTTTTATTAGGGGATGCATAAGGTCTGGATCCCATAGAAAGAAAAACCAAGTGGGTTTGGCCCAAAATGGACAATATTATAGTTTTGGGATATAATAGACAATTATATTGTGTGTGTTGTAAATATAGAGTAAAAAAACAATTGTCATAATGTAAGTAAATTACCCAAAAAGATAAAATAATGATATTTTGAAAGATTATGTTGTTTTGTATGATACAATAAGATTCTCATAACTCCATGATTGTAGGTTGAACAGAACCTCGAATTGAGTTTCTAAAAATTAGTGTAGAATAGTGTTTTGTGACCTATTTTGATCTCACTAACGAATTGAAGATAGATTTTTCTTTAGGATCCACACTTTCTCATTAGAAGATTATCTCCAAGTGTACTTCTTCTAGTAAATACAATATTATTTCAGACCACATTATAATTTAGGCTTATCCACACAAGGAGTTGTACTCCTATTTTTAACAAAAGCATGATGGAGTTTCCAAGTGGATAAAAAACTTCCAGATATCTTATATCCTCATAATTAGGGATGGACCATTATTTAATGCATCTCTATAAAATAATTAACAAAATTTATTAAGATAAGTTATTTTATTAATTTAAAAATATATCTATAGAAAATATATTATTAAAATAAATAGTAGTTTTGACTCCTTTAAAAACATACAAAATATCTGGTTATGAGTCATCTTAACAGTGACCTAGGATGGTGATGAGACATTCAAATGCTTTTCCAAATTTCATTCCCATAAGTTGGACATCACGAATGGTGACTCAAGTTTAGTGGTAGGTATTTCTGATACTTATCCAATTTTCTATAGGTCATCTCCAAAGGTAGCTGTTTTCTATAGTTTTACCATTTTATGGTCCACTAAGGAGTCACCCTTTGATGGAGATTCTTTCCCATACATCACCAAAAATCCACTCTCACGATGAGAAATAGATGACAGTAGGTGTTTCCCATACTTATCCAATTTATTGTTAATATAGCATCCTCAATGGAAAGTTATGTTTAAGGGTGACTCATCTTCTCATTATGAATTTTAAGAACACAGTATTATATTTTCACCCTAGCTGTGAGATATCGCCAATGGTGAGTCATTTCTGGTGGTGACTCAACCTCATCAGTGAGTCATACACATCCAAATTTCCCCAATATTCTTTACAAGGTAAACTACTACCCCAAAACATAAAATTCATTAATTTAATAATAATAAAATTGTTTTCATTAAAACATGCGTACCAACACATGAACACCCACAAATTTGTTTACCTATTTCAAAATAAACATTAATATTTCTAATTAATCATAATATTATGTAAATATTATAAATTTATCAATAAAAACCCGTTAAAATCCATAAAAAAAATAGAGAAATCATAAAAGAATATTTAAGAATAAAATTTGAACATATATTAAACTCATTTATATAACTCTTCCAGATGAAGTAACTGAATAGGTTATCTATAATATTTAATATTATAAGACAAAATCATTACCCAATGCTTAGAGATTTTTAAATATCCCACCCCTTATATTCTATAATTTTCAAGTACTATATATGGAATAAAACATTTATAATCTTTCACCATTTCATAATTAAACCATTTAAAAATTCATTTGAATATATATGTAAAATAAAATTCCATTTTTGTATAAAATGAGGGGAAATATATTTTTCTTTTGAGAACACTTAAAAAATCTAAGAAGAATGGATTATGGCCATCATTGAATAACCATTAGAAATTATATATGAATATAGTTAATGAATGATGACTATGAAAGTATTATATATAGTCTTTTATTAAATTCTAGGAATATATTCCTTTCACACCATTAAAAAAAATATAAAAATGACATGTATGGAAATTTTTGGAAAGATTTCCTTTTAAAAAATTATAAAGAAAAAAAAGATTATTTTGAAGCATCATTTTTGTATAAATATTAACAATATAAAATTATTTAAGAACATTTTTATTGAATACAAAATATTAATCAAAAATATTGAAAACATTTTAAAAATGTGGTTTTAAAGAAAAATACCATACCTTGAGTCCCATCTTTATTTATTTGTTATTTAGCTACTGAATAATTAAAAAATATTAATTGTTTTATTTTTGAAGATTTTTTTTTATGTTTTTATCAATAATCATTATTTATTTTCATACATTTATTATGATGATTTATATTTTTACCATTTCCATTAAGTTTACGTCAGACATTTTGAGGTCATTATGTCCATAAAAGATCTTGTGTATTGATCGTGGTCAAAGGGTTCATGGTTCCATCACCTCAAAAATTTTAAATATGTTATAATTATAATGTTTTTTCATTTTATATATAATTTTAAAATATTCCATGTAATTTGGTAACGAAAAATTATATATATTGTTCATGGAGGTGGTAGTATATAGCTATGCATGATCTATGTTTACATTTTTTCAATTCATGAAAAGAAAATAAAGAAGATAATTTTTCTAATTAAAAAAATAATAATCAAATTAAAAATATAATATTTATTCATTAAATCAATCATCATGTCTATCTATGATAGGTATAATAAAAAGATTAAATATATCGCTTCATGGAGATCATAGTCTACATGTACACCTGAGTGAAATTTTCTTTTTCCAAAAAATCAGTTGTTTAGAAGGAAGATGAAATCTTATTTTGGAAGAATCAAAATAATTGCATGAAAATAATATATATCTAGTAAATCAATCTTTATAATCATTCATGTAGGTGGTGATGAAAAAAAACACATCTCTTTATGTATATGGTAGTCATCACATATGCACGATCAACATGTTAATTTCTTATATGATAAAAAGAGTAATATAACAGTTGTTACATTAACCTAATAAAATTTTAGTACTAGAAATATACTGATTTCATTATATTATGGTGGTTATAATATAATATATGGTGGTATAAAAGAAGATAAACTTGAAATAATTCAGTTAAGACTAATAATTCCAATTTGAATATTTTCCTTTAGCATAATGCTTAATATTTCTATGATTAATATTTTGGAAAACTAGGACCACTGGATGTTTTTAGGATATTTTTAACAGTATTTTGGTAGATTTTCATCATGATAGAGTAGTCAATGTGTGTGCAGAATTCATGAGAGGATGTTCCCTTTTATAAGTGAGAGGAGTGGAAGCTATTTAAATATTAAAAACTTTTAAGTATAATAAATTTATTTCTCAATGAATGTGGAACCAATATCCACTAATTTTCAAGATAATAAAAATTAATGTCAAAATACCCTAAACTATTCATATGTAGATATGTTTTTGAGATATTTGTAACCTTATATCTTAGTTTAATTCCATTTCATTAACCCATTCCACCTTTATCCTGGTTACAACCATTTATATTGGTAACTATTCATTATGACTTAAACGAAATTATCATATTAATAAAAACTGAACATGATTATTTAAAATATTTAATATTTTTTTATTTTAATCTCCTATATTTGGTAAAGAATAATTTTAATATAAGTCTACAAATAGTAATGAAAAATTGTTCTCAGATTAATGCTTTTTTATTCATAGAAATTTCTTTATAACAAAAGTAATAATAATTGGTATTCAGATGGATTGAATTATTTTAGGATAGATAAAATGAATATTATTTTATTATAAATAATAGAACAAAATAAACCTTGTGAAACTTTAATTAAAATATTGGTACCAGGAATAGTCTTTTTAGATAAAAATATTATATAGAATTCTAAAATGTTAAAAATTGATTTATATATTGAATATTTTTTTAATAAATGAATAAAATTAGTAAATAAATATATATTTTTTATGTAAAAAATCTTTAATAAAATTCAATTTAATTATAATATAGTCAAAATGGTGTGTTTTTAAAATTTATATTTTTGACTATTCACGCAAAAATCAACTATTTCATAAAAAAATTCATCATAAGATTTTTATGAAATGTTGATTTAAAAAAAAATTCATTTATATATTTTAAATTTCAAAATAAGGGAATAAATATTTTAGATAAATCCATGTAATATATGTAAAAATTATTATTTAAAATAAAACAATTCCGTTTTTCACTTGAATACTTATATGAAATTAATAATAAAACTATGGAGATTATGAATCCATTAAATGAATATTTATAAATCATAGAATTAACTTATTTCTTGGTTACATGTATTTCCACAATTAAATTCTATTCATATAAATAGTCCTTCAATATTGAGTAACTTTTATAAGCTTCAACAATACACTTCATCGAGATAAACTCACAACAATCTCAAAATCTAAACCCAATAAATACACTAAATTCTACATCAAAATAGCTTACACTCAAAAATAAATAATCAAATTATAATACTATATTATACTAAATTATTCCAATTTCCCCAATCCTCCTCATGCCAGTCTCAAGAATATTACCAATACGTTGGATTTTTTTTTGAAACTTGAACAAATAATTACTTAACCAACATTCCTTTCTTCACTATCATCAAATTTATCTTACTACTATCCACTTATAATAATAAATAATCCAAGACTACAATGGATAGTAAATTATATAAATATAAATACTATATTCTTAATTTAATAAAAAATTCTCAACATTGTATGTAATTAAATCAATAAAACCTTTTACCATAGAGCCAATCCACTTAATGATATTTTTTCAAAAATTAAAATAAAAATAGTAATTGAAAAATTGTAACCAATTTTTTTTTCAAAACTCTGAAATAATGATAAATACATACATAAAATATAATATAATAATTTTGAGTCACCTCACATTAATTTCCATAGAGTAATTTCATACCTCATAATGCGATCAGTAGAAATTATAAATCTCACATCTACTCAATTGAAAATCCCAATGATGAAATGAAAGTATATAATAAAACATTTAATTATTTTTTTAACAAAATATTCTGAATTTGTACTCTTATAGGAATCATAAGATCAATTGTATTCATCTACTTCATTTTGAAATTAATACCCTACCACTAAAAAAATTTTTGACACCATAAAATATCTAGAACACGTAAAATAACCATAGAAAAATGAAATCAACAAGTTAATCTATCTTATATAGAGGAAAAAATTTAGTACAATATCATACCCAACCTTCCCAACCACATACACATTATCTCAGAACACGATTCATTATTAATAACTTCTTGTAAAACTCCATCCACATTCCACTCATTATATAGTTCCACCATTTAAAAAAATATAATAAATTACCTATCAAATTTCCCACAACTCCATATTCCTACAATATACTCGTAACATAAATTTGAAATAATTATGCATTTCCCATTTGGTACACTTTCTTTATTTACACTTCTTGTTTTCACCCGAACCAACACAACACCGATAAACTAAATGAAGAATATATATTCTATATTATCATACATTAATTAAAAAAATAGAATATTCATTCCAAAAATAAGATATATTTATCATTTTTACCCAATATACATATTATCAATGTAAAAAAAATTCTATCATATATGAGTCATAATTAATGAACTATCTATTTTTCTAACAATCTATGAATAATATTAATCAAAAACATTTCTTTATCAATGATTTTATCATATAATATAATGTAAATTAAAATATAATATTATTAAAAATATGAAACAGTCCCCATACATCAAATATCTAGGTGTGAACCATCAAACTTTATTTTTAAAAAATAAATTCCCCATCTTCTAAACCCATGGTTATTTATTAAAATCATATAGAAATTAAAATTACAATGAAATTTTTAAATGTCATATACTATCCTATAATATATATCACATTACTAATAAAATAATCCACTTCTATCATGAAATCATAAATAACGATTTTAAAATTTTAAAAAAAATAGTCTCATTATTCCCTTACATATCTAATAATAAGAGTTTAGTTGATAATATCATATTATCATTTCACAATCTTAATACTATCTAATCAAACCAGTATGCATTATATTTTTTATGTTTTATTAATAGAAAAGCATTATAATTAGACTTACAAAATGATATATCACCATCAATAAAACAACATATTCATTAAAAAACTATCATTATCTCAAAATATCTATAATCAATAATATTTCATGTCCATTTATAAATCACATCAACATGGACATAGAGAATTATCCACAAAACACAATCAATTATCATAGTATACGTCAATATTATCCATTAATCAATGATTGAATAAATAAATTTCTAAAAGTATATAATCCTTTTTAAATTTATTAATTAAAAATTATAACATGAAATTATTATTCTATGTTACATGACATAGGAGGTTTTGTAGTTATGTCCCCATTTGAGTTTCAGTGCCTTTTGGATTTGTTTTTCTATTTACCTAGCCTTAAATATTACATAATACTATGTTTTAAGTGTAGAATTAATTTATAAACATTTTATTTTATTTATGGTTTAGTGTTTTAGATAATTGTTCCATTACCATTATATAAATAAATATTTCATCACAAAGTAGGAACTTTTACTTAGTATCCATTTTCCCATTAACCCAAAAAATTTAAGATTCAAAAATTATAATTTTTAGAATATGTCATCAAAATTTTAATATTTATGGAATAAATGTCCGTAATCATTCATAAAACTCACTGAAAAAGATTTTAAAATTAGGTATGAGCATAAAAATCATAGGTAGGGACATATAAAAAAATAGAAATATTATATTAGTCCATGAATATTAACAAAAAATTTCCTTTTCAAAAAATACATTTGAATGAAAATAAAAAATTTATTGACCAATTAATCATATTCTCATCCCAAATATATTCATATTAATTTCATAATAAATCATAAATAATAAAGAAAACTCATATATTTTTCTTTTCAATCATGAAAACTCATAAAATTGTTTTTAAAAGTTATACATTTAACCCTTAAAAAGTATCATGTACATTCCTTAAAACATAATATCATTATATTTATTTTTGAAATAAGAATATTTCCACAAAATCCATAAGAATAATATAAAACCCATAGAGGGTAATTCATACATCATATTTATATCACTCCTATAATCACTTTTATTGATGGAATAACCAAAATGATTAACTTTCATATGCCATACATTGGAGGTATATAATGTACCCACATATACTTGGTTTATAATGGTACCACCAGTCCTTGGTTTATTACAGAACCAACATGAATTATTAAATAATTTCCCATAACCATAACATAATAATCAAACATAAAAGAATTAATTTTCATCATTATACATATAAAATATTCGTTGCACCCAAAAGGGAAAAATTTCTAGATATTAAGATACCCATTCCATTGAAAACCATTTTTGAAAATACTTAGAGTACTTGAAAATAAGATTTCATTTTTGATATAGATGATTTATTATATGAAAATCCAAATATCAAAAAATGGTAACCTAATAAGAAAAAATCATTTGCACCGTATGTGTAAAAATAGAACAATACTTCTATTTTTATTGTAATGAAAGTAAAAAACAACTATAAATAGATTAATTTTGATAAACTTTCTGAGTTGGAGACATGAAATATTCTTTATAATTATATATTTTTCATATACATACATACAATTATTTATTAAAAATATGGTATAAGAAGATGATGATTTAGGAAATAAATATTTGAAACATTTAAAAAGATGTTATGAAAGTAAAGTACCCCTTACTTTGAGTCTGAAAATTAATGTACTTTCATTTACATCCTGAATTATAAAATTATATAAATTATTTACATTATTAATAATTTTTTTAAAATTTTATTATTCCTTTAATTTTTATTTTTTTATCATGTATTATTATATTTCTTTATCAATTATGTTTACATTGGATGTTTTGATGATATTCAACTCATTTGTCCAAAATGACTTTTTTTGGTTGACTATGGTCAAATTGGACATTATAAAATCATATATAGAATAATAAGAGTTAAATAATAATAATTTCTATAAATGAATTATTCTTTTAAAACTAACCATGAAAGATAGTTATGAAAGATGAACTACATTTCAATCATGCAGATGGTAGGCCGCATGTACGCAAGAATAATGATACCATATTTCAAAGATCATTATAAAAAGAAGATAATTATTATATTAATGTGAAATAATTATAATTATATCATAAAAATAAATATTATTTATTTTAATATACTTATAAATATTATCTAGGTGATGTGGTGATGAAAAATGAATCACATAATTTTGTGGATGTGGTAGTCCACATGTATGCAGGAACATAATTATTATTTTTCAATCAATAGAAAGAAAAGAATTAAATGATATAATGTATTTTTATAGAGATAAATGTGTCATTGATATCATATATACACATTAAATCCTTCATTAAAGCCTTCTATAATAAGAGGATATGGGAAATGAAATTTATTGGTTCATGAGGCGGTAATCCTCCATACAGATAAATGATGGATTTGTTTCCTATTTCATAGAAGAGGATATGGATATAGGTTATTCAGTTAATTTAATATAATATAAGTATATTTAATATACTATTTTTATTAATTCCACATGATTAAAAATATGTTAAGAAGCTAGAGAAAGAGGCAAAATGAAAATGCTTTATAAGAAATATACCTCTTCATTAGACATCCTCCCCAACATTACACCAAAATATTTCAATTTTTTTTTCTTTTTGTAAAAAGGGATCTAGAATAAGAATAGAGATGTAATGAAATTATTAGGTCATGTATTGTCTCAAAAAAATGTTTTTAGAGGTTATAAAAAAGTGGATGGGGTTACATTTTATAATATATGGGAAGGGAACCCTTGGAATTTCATAAAGAATTATGTTAGGATAAATTAAATTTCACATTAAAATGGATCAAAAATAATGAAATTCGAATATAACATTATTATGATTATAAATACTCTCATAGAATAATATTTTTACAAGATCCCTAAAAAACTTTAACCCACTATTTACCCATTGGAAAATTTTGGTGATATCAAATTTTTTAATATTATGGGGTTAATATAATTAATATAAATGGAAAATTATAATAATATATTTACAATAGATGATATTTTAAAATATATCGAAATATCGTTTATGAAAATTTAAATCTTTTTAGTTCTAAATAATTTAATAAAATATAATTTACTATGAAACAACATAAATTCCAATTTTGGAACAATTCATTAAATTTGAATTTTAAAACAACAATACAACAATATAATTTCAATATAATGAATTAAAAAATCTTTATTATGATATTTATAATTGAATTAATTGTGAAATATAATAATTCAATCAAATCATATTACTTATAACATTTCTAAAACTACTAATTTAATTTTCAATTAATTGAAAAAACACTATATTGATGTCACATAGGTATTTAAGGTAATTATTTCCTAACTAAAATTTATAAATAAATTAACATGATATATAAATATAATTTATATTTCTAATTAATATTTATAACCTAATCTATATTATTTTTTATCCATATGTCAAAAAGTCTAAAGATAATAAAGAAATGGAATTTCACTTTTTATTGTTCTTTATATAAACTATTATAGAGTAAAAAATCATTTCAATATGAAAATAAGGAAATATATTATAATTTTGGTTGATTATTGAATTAATATAATGATTATATAAAAATAAGTGATGTTTTAGGGTTACATACTAATTCTTATCACATTATTTTAACACTTAATTAACTTATTTAACCATTACCCTGGTAAAATAATTTAATATGATTACTATTAATAATGACTGAAAATAAAAGGGAAATATTTACCAAATTTTTAACTAATGAATGAAAATTTTAAGTATTTTTTTGATATTGGAAACACTAAACTGTAAAATATTAATTTAAAATTAATCCGATAAAATGTGATGATTTTTTTTGAAAATTAATTTTTTGGTTAAAATTATTTTTATAATAAATTCAATTATAGAATAATTAATAAGATTATAATTGAATTATGTTTTATAAAATGGACTAATTTATTTTTTTAAAAAAATAAAAAATATGTAATTTCATTTTATTAATTCTTCAAAAGAAAATGCAGTTTCCAATAAAAATCAATATTTTTCTATTTTTATTAAAAAATAAAACATTTTCGAGAATTATAAAAAATTTATATTATTATAATTCTGAAATTATAAATATAAAACTAATTTTTTTGTAATTAAAATTTCATAATATGAAAATTTAAATTTTTATATAAAACCTAATATGAAAAGATGTTAATGATCTATTTTATTTTTGATTTAAAAATTACATATTGTTTTTATAATGAATTTTTCTATCAATTTTAAGAATTATAAATAAATATCGAAATTATTTATTTTATTATAATCTATTTTATTATATTTTTCAGTAATTAGAAGTGCATTGAGCACTAAATAGTGAGGGTACCTGGTGATAGAGATCAAGGAACAATATATTATAGTTCTCTTAGGTGAAGAAGTAGTGAGTTCATGACCAGTTTAGAGACCTATTTCACCATTCATATTGATTATGTAATTTAGTGTTTTTATAAAGAGGTTCTTAAATAGTCTATATAATATATTGGGTTCCTGTGAAACCTTACAATTAATTCGATTTTGAATTATAATATTTCTATTTTAAAAACTTTATTAGCCTTCTATAATCCTCCTTAGACACCATAACTCAACACGAGATGGATCTAGTATACACAGGGAGTGAAATTATATGTTCTACATCATAAAAAGATGCTATTATATATAGTATCAATTTAAAAATAGATACACTATAGGATTTTTCTATATGATGTTTTGAATTATTTGTTCATTATATTTTTTACCTAAACATTTCTTATCCCCTGGATACGTATCACCCTTGACGTTATGTATATAATTGGATGGTGGATTTTAATGATGAATAGATGAATTAACATCTTCGATTTCAGTTGTTGATATTTGAATAATGAATGGTGTATTCGATGATTTGAATGATTAATTTGTATCTATCTTGTGTTTTTATGTCACGACATGTCCCCCGGGGCCCGTATCATGACTACCCAAAGCCTGCCTTCTATCGGCCAGGGGCTGTGACCAGCACCAAAGGCGTAAATCACTTAAACTGGGATGGAATTCCCTTTATAAACTAGAATCACACACAACAAAGTATGCTGGAAGCAAAAAACTATGTAAAAAAGTATATAAAAGGAGTGCTAAAAAGTAAAGGAGGCTGGAAATACATGCCCAACTATAAAGTGCAAGTACAACTGGAAAGGGGAAAAACAACTAAAAGTTGAAGAGTAGCTCTTGTATTGTCCACCACATATCCTACCTGAAGTATAGGTACAGATAGCCTCTATATAACTCCATGTCCATCCGTCTCCTCCGAGTACCGACTCGTCGTAAGGTCCACCTCTGGTTATTGTCTATTCCTGCTACCCTGATCCTCCATCAATGATGTCCATCATCTTCAACCAAAACAACGAGGTGCATGCATAGCTCATGCAGGGGTTAGTGTACCGATACACATTAGGGACCCGAGACCCTCAAGGTCTCAATAAATCTAGTAAGGATAAACCACAAAGCAAGAAAATAAACAGATAACCTCACTTAGGTATATGCCCATACATGTACCTAAGCTACCAAGTAATCCATCTAAATCACGAGGAAAACACAAAGATACTGACTCAACTCAAATATGGATTTTCATTATTGAAACCACGGCTGCTAGAGAACTCATTCCCTACTGAGTACAGTGGGCCTGTTGCGACACCAAGGCACTTCTCACAAACCTTGGACTGCTAAGGTACTCTTCCGTTCGAGTACCGTGGGTCTGCTGCCAACTACCAGGCACTCGTCCACCGTGGGACTGCTGCTAACTACCAGGCGCTCCCCCTAATAGTCTGAAGTGGTACTTCTCCTGTCGAGTACAGTAGGTCTGCCGCCAACTACCAAGAACTCCTCCACTGTGGGTCTACCTCCAACTAACAGGCGATCCCCACTAGTCTAGTCGAATCACTCAGAGTCGAATCGGTCAAGCAGTCGCCAGGTCTGCCAGCTACTAGGTTATGCACTCTGTCTACTCATCGGTGGAAGGATACGCTCCACAAGATACTTGGAAATACTCCAACTATCATGAAGATCAATGAAGAAGTATCTCAAAGGCCCGCCACAACATAGGGGTCTCAACGCAACTCACTGCGTGTCAATCGGATGCCCGATCTATGAGTTATTAGCTTTTTAGTCTCGGGGCAAAGTTTGATTCGCGTATGATCCAACCTGACTGTATCACAACTAAACCATGAACACCAGTGGGTATACTCAATAGAATAGCCACGCTCCATGAATACCAGCGATGCTGACGGTTCTTCAAACGGATGTCTGGTACCAAAGTTATGACGAAAGGATGTAAAGGGTTGGTAGTGGACCCAGGTCCAGTCCGACTCGGTCGGATCGACTCGACCCAACCCGGTATGGGCCGACCCTGTCTGGGTCAACCAAGACAGACCCATTGGGTCTGACCCGGCCCGTTGGCCGGGTCAGCCAACTAAGTTCAACTTGGTCCACTGAGCTCGGCCCAGCTGACCACAGGGGCGGTTCGGCCTAGGCTCGGGGCCAGTTCGTCCCGGTGCGTTGTGAGGGTGCGGTTGGGACGGTTCCACCAGGGCACCGCGAGGGGGATGGGACACCGGCTTTCCTGGGTGGCCACAAGGGATTCTGGACTCTACAGGGGCACCAGGCAGGGTGCGGGGGCACGGGAGCACCGGGCAGACCACGGAAGGGACAAGGCAAGCCATTGCAAGGGGCTAGGGGTGTTGGTCAAGGCGCCGTAGGGTTCCGGGTGTGCCGGGTAGGGCACTTGGGGCACCTGGCAGGGTGGAGTAGGGCGCTGGGCAGCATGCGAGGCAGCCCGCGAGGGCGCGGGCAGCGCACAGGGTAGCGCACGACAGTGCGGGTAGTGCGCGGGGGCACCAGGTAGGGCACCAGTGGGGCCGGGTAGGCTGTGGGGCAGGCCGTAGGTTCAGTCAGGGTGCTTGTCGAGCATGGCATTGGGAAACCGCGGGTAGGTGGATCGGGCGCCGCTCAGCTGACAGTGTTTGGCCGGGAGCACCAGTGCGCCGTGAGGGTGGCACAATTTATGGAGGTTGCGGGTAGTGTGGCCTTTGTTGTTTCCACCTTCATTTCAACTTATTTCATCACCAAGCCAAAGAGCGTCACCACAATGAAGAAAACCAATGGAGGGTGTCGAGCCGTGTTATGTTGGCCTATTGCATCCGCGTTTAGAGAGGTATCATTTGGCTCATCCAGAAAATTATAGGATCAATAACACGTCCTCAATAATCTATTTTTATCTGATGAAGTGGATAACAAGAGGGTATAATAATATCAAGCATTAAACCCCCTACGTTTCTCGTATTTGGTTGATGTTGGCACAAAAAGCAGGACATCATTCATTGATGAAGTCACGGAACATGATGAAGAGGATCATCGTTTGTTGTGTCTGCCAAGCGCTTCCAAACTCAAGTTGTGCAAACTCGTTGACGATGCTCCACGTCGTTAGGTGTCTGAGGAAGTAATCGAAGAAGGTCGACATTCTTCGTTCTTCGTTGGAGAATAAGTAATCCTCCAAGTTTTGGGTGTCGCGTCATTTTGCCAGCGTTTCATCGCTTGGTGAAGCTGTCACAAATCCTCCTCCCAAGCTCCCTATATATATGAGAGGGGGAGAGGTATGTAACCATCATGAAATTTATAGTGGTTCATTTATTGGAAACCATCCTAAATTCCAATGATGTAGTAACTTAATTTAAAAAGGGGGTCCAGCGAATTAAATATCATTGGAACAATTTAAATGGTGTTTTGGTTTAATTGTTCGGATGATTCCAAGAGGCTTCCCCCATATAGCTTGGATCAAAAAAATAAATGATAGGATTTAATTTCAGTTTGAAACCTAAAATTAATTGATAGCATTTAATTTTTGGTGACACATAAAATTAAATTGAAAGCAATTAATTTTACGTTGACACACAAAATTAATTGAGGGAGTTGAGTGGTTTTGATCGTAGATGGTCCCCACATCCTAACCTCTCGTGGGAGGTTATGTTCGGGTTGGCCCCACCACCATAACCTCTCATGGAAGGTTAGGGTGTGGCGGTCCCACCTCCAACACCCATGTAGAGGTTTTGACCAAAAATCACTCACATGGAAGCTTGAAATAAAATAAAGTGTTGTACACATTATTAATTTTTTTTAAAAAGATAAAAACTAACATTTATTCTCGACCAACTACCGTCAAGGTGAAATTATTCTTAAGAGAATATTGGCATTGCGAGTTCAACAGTGCCCTCATATTTCAATTCTGAGTACCGGTTAAAATGTTATAAAACATCGCTCACGAGTTTACTGAATGTGCCCGAGAAAAAGTTTGGAAAATTATTATCAGTCACCCTCGACTCACGTCGGTCATGGTTAGAATCTGCCTAGGTGAAACACACCCCAAATAACCCAACGGTGCTCTCTGATTTTCCATCCAAGTTACCATTTAGATGTTATAATTTTACAATAAAATAATTGACACTTAATTATTTTATTTGCGGTGAAAAACTAAATTTCTCTGGTGGCCTGCGCTGACCAGAGATAGTATCTACTTATGGAAATAATGCACTCATGAGTTTAGCGGTGGTCATAGATTTTTATTCCATTTTACCGTTTGTGGGTTATAATCATTTGAAAAATAAAATAATTTATTTAATTATTTTATTTACAATTATGTAATTTTTGGGGTTTCTCACAGGAGGCCCGCTCCGACTAATCTTAAGTCACTCTAAAGTAAAACCCAGTATCTTGAGCTCAATAGTGCCCTTGGATTTCTGATCCAAGATACCATTTAAGAGTGATTCCACTTTTTTAGGAAAATTTCTTACGCGCATTAACATGAGATTAACAAAAACATCGACGGATAATTATGGGGACTCCGAGCCTCGGAATCGCACGCCGTCAGATTTCCCAGACCCATAAAATTCCCATTTAATAAAAAATATTACATGGAAATTACAGGTTTTTACATTCCCCCCACCTCAGGGCTCTACGTACCTGTAAGCCACAACTCACAACTAAATGAACAAGTGGGGGTACTGAGCCTTCATCTCAGCCTCCCACTCCCATGTGCTCTCCTGGAGGTTTTCGTGCTGCCAACGAATGCGTACCAAAGATATCGACCCTCCATGAAGGACCCGCTCCTATCGAATTCAATCTCCATTGGAACCTCCGTGAAAGTCAACCAGTCATCGATGTCAAGCTCTCCATGGTCGATGATGTCAGAAGGGTCGTGCAAGTATCTCCTTAGCTGAGATATATGGAAGACGTAGTGCACCTGGTGCAACTGAGGTTGAAGAGATAAGTGGTAATCCACCTCGCCTACTCTGTTGAGGATCTGGAAAGGTCAGATGAATCACAATTATATCTTTTAACCTCATAAAAATCTATGTAGGCCTCATCAAGGTGAGACCCATAGAAATACATGGTCACCATCATCGAACTCTAGATGCCTCTGTCTCTTATAATCATACAACTTATGTCTTCTCTGTGTAGTCTTCATCTACTCTTGGATGATCTGAACTTTCTTTGTGGTGTCCCATACCATCTATAGTCCCCCTAGTGCTGACTCCCCTAGGTCTTCCCAACATAGTGGTGATATGCAAAGTCGACCATACAAGGCCTCAGAAGGTTCTATCCCGATGGTGGAGTGATATTTGATGTTGTATGAAAACTCCACCAAATGTAATCGATCCTTCAAACTACGACCAATGTCGAGGACACATGCATGGAGCCTATCCTTGAGGGTCTGGATGGTCCACTAGGTCTTTCCATCTATCTGAGGATGGAAGGTGGTTCTCAGACGTATCTGTGTCTAGAAAGCCTCCTGCAACCCCTTCCATAGCCGAGAAGTAAACAGTGTGTCACTATCGGAGATAATAGAATATGTTACTCCATGTAGCTACAAAATCTCTTTCATGTATAGGTGTCCCAAGCTCTTTACTGAACCCTACTCTCTGCTCGGTAGGAAGTGGGATGACTTGGTGAGTCGGTCGACGATCACACAAATTGAGTTGTGACCCCCAGATATGCATGGAAGACCCATAAAAAATTCCATGTATATCCCATCCCACTTCCACTATGTGACCTCTAAAGGATAAACTAAACCTACTGGTACTTGGTTCTATACCTTCACTTGGTGGCAAGTGAGACACCATGAGACAAACTCTACTATCGCCTTCGTCATACCTGGCCACAAGTGATGTTGTCGATGATCCTGGTACTTCTTTTCCACTCTTGGATGTACCGCTAGAGGGGATGTGTTGAAGTACCTCAACACTTACACCTGTAGTGCTATTCGTACCAAGGTATGTCCTCTGAAGAGGATGACATGCTCCCCACCTTTAGAAAATCCATCAGGTGCCTACCCTATAGATATCTATGACAATCGTGTCTCATAGTCAGTGTCCTCGTGTCGTGCTTCCTTGACTTGCTGAAGGAGTGGGGGAGTGACTGTAAGAGACTGCAGAAAGGCTGATCCGTCTGTATCCACAATGGATATCTGTATGGAAGCCAAATACTTTGTCACCTCACCTAGCAGCATTATACTAGTTCCCGTACTGAGGGAATCTGCAACAACATTCCCCTTCGCAAGAGTATTGTAACATCCCAGGTAAATAAAGAATAAAGAATTTTCATATTTATTAATAAGTACGAATTAAATATTAATTTTATTTTAAATGGGTTGCTTTGTTCGATAGCGTACCCGATACGCAACGATGAGTTTCTTTGAAACTTACGTAGCACACTAGTAATAAAATAATATTATTTTAAATGTTAGTTAACAAGTAGCCGTTGTACTGGCGGGAATGGATAGAAATAACTAAAATATGATTAGATATGTTTTTAAATGTTTTTACATTTATCCAATAAATGATAAAGACTTAAAATACGGAAAGAATCCAATTTTAGGCGTATATTCCCTAGTTTTCACTAAAGCTTCACTTATCACCTTTTGACGACGAACCGTCATTTAATATAGTTTTGATCACTCTTTTACATTCTTTTGGACCATATATAACTCTTAATTAGAATTGCGACATCAAAATTTACTTTGTGTAAATTTTTGGTACCTTTCTGATAAAGTTCAATTTTTTTATGAATAATGTAAAATGTTGTATTTTAATTCAAAACCTCTTTTTAATCTAAATTATTTATATGATTAGATTATTATTTTAATTGGTTTTAAAGTGAAATTAGAAAATATTTTTACCAGTTAATCCAATGGTGGTCATTGGAATCAATTTCACTTTGAAATTGGACTTAAACTGGTGTCAATCTTTTGATACTTATTGTTTCACAAAAACACGCTATTTGTCATGACAGCGGGAATTAATTATTAAATTAATTAATTTGACTTATATGTTTTTAATTTTGTAAAATGGACTTCATTTTTGAATTCGGAATATCAAATATAGCTTAGGGTGAATTTTTGGTAATTTTCTGAAAAACTTCAATTTTTGATGAATAGTGAAACCACCAAGTGGTAATCAAGCAAACTGATTTTTCAGTTAAATGAAATTTTACCACTAATGTGTATTGAATTTTGAAAATCCGACATACATGGTTGTCATTAAGAAGTAAAATGTGGTTCAATGAGATTAAAATAATTTTTGGTGAATAGTAACTTTTTTCATTAATCGCGATTAGAGATAATTAGTGTAGTTTAAGGTAAAAATGGTATTATAAGAATGTGAAAACACCATGACACTTGTCCTACACCTATTGGGTGAGTCATGTCCGACCAAGAAAAGCCATGGGCCAACTTGGGGACCCCATGGATCCACTTTAGTTGGAAAATGACAATAATATATTTTTATTTAATGTTAAAGTTAAAATGACACTAACATAAATTGTTTTACTAAAATAATTTTTTAGTGGGGTTATACAAGTCCAAATTTTGATTATAAATAGTCATTGGAAATATAAAAAGATTTCCTACATCATAGTATTTTTTTTATAATTTTTAGACATTAAATAAATTAAATTATTTATTACATAATAATGATGCAGCGATGACATCATTATTTGACGATTTAAATAAAATGGAGAGATAATGTAAAATCTATGAACTACACATGTCCAAAACCAATTTGATGAGTGTATTTCGAAGCCTTATCACCTTATCCACGAATTCTATCAATGTGGGACCTTTTAAAACCGAAAAACATTTTCATGTAAAGTTATATTTCTTTACTTTCCAAAAGTGCCCCTCCTCTCCTCTTATAAAAGGCCCCCACCTCTACCTCATTTCACACACTTCTCAAGCCTTTGGCTCGGCCAACCCCTGACCCATTACTCTCTCCACATCCCTCTCCTCATCATAGAGGATTCCCTTTGGGCAGATTCCTTTCAAAGGAATCCTTTAGGCTCCAATCAAAAGGGAGTTACACTTCAAAAGGTAATTCATTCTCTCTTGTTCAATTGTTTTATTTTGCTTCTCCAACCCTCTAAACTCTTTTTATTTACTTCTTTTGTAACAACACCTGTATATTCAATATACTAGGATTTTGTTATAAGATTTATTTGAGCTACACTCTCACACAACTACATCAAATGGTTAAATAACATACGGTTTCCGTGGATGGCGAAATTCTGCCTCCCGAAACGATGATTGTTCAATACTCATTTAACACCTTAAAGGGTGGCCATTATGATGTCACTATTTTTATATATGATATATAATATGTTTATTGTTTCTATATGCTTCTGTATTTTTCATTTTTGGCATACCTTTATGGTTTCCATTATGGGTAAACACGATATCTTCATTTAAGGAAGTGCGGACTACCGCCCCCTCAAAGTGATGTGATTCGTTAATTCCATATGTGGGACGTGTAAAGGATGGATTTAAAGTTATTATATATGATGTTATACTGGAATTATAATATACCTCTATATCATTATTATTTCTTTCAATTAAAGTATGAGATAGAAATGAAAGTAGCGTTCATGCGTACGTACGGCTTACCGTCTCCATGAACGGTGCATTTCATTTCTTATCCCCAAATGTAATGTACTACTAAAAGTACATGTATATAATGGATATATATAATTAATGATATATCTAAATGATGAATATAATTCTGGAATTAAAATATACATACCTCTCATTTAGTTTTTATTCCATTAATATGACAAACAAATGAAAGTAGCGTTCATGCGTACGTACGGCTTACCGTCTCCATGAACGGTGCATTTCATTTCGTAACTCTAAATGATTATGTAATATTATAAATACATGTATATGCTAGATATATATGATATATATGATATCAAAATCAGGAATTTCATTCTGGATATAACGAACTTTTGACCACACAAACAACATGTAACTGTAAGAAGTCCACATTCGACTTAAGAACCAAATATTGAAAAAACAAACATTATTAACTGAAATGGTTAAATTATGTTTATAATATGGAAATAAATGATATAAAATGAATAATGAACATTAGAAAAAGTTCTTAATCAATTATAAATTAACTCAAGTTTATTATTCAGGACGTTAAAGAATGATCGAGTCAAGTCGGACCCAAGGTAAGGGACTTCGTCTCAATCTCCTTTCATTGAGGCATATTTCGATTTATACACAACTTTCTTTTATACGGTGTATAAACTCCTTTGACTTTTACTTTTATACAAAAGGAATCTTTTTCTACGAAGCGTTTTACTAAACGACAAAAAGTAATGTTTTTTTAACGTACGCGGTGACAACGACCTTTTCCGCCGCCGCGAGTATTATTTGATCTTTGGCATTCTCAACAAGCCGTAATGTTTTTAGAATAAAATAAAAATCATATACTCTTTTATGTATTTTTGTATTGAAAATGGTTTTGAAAAAGGATTCTATTATGTCAATATATTTATGATATATTGTGATTGAAATGTGGAAATGTTATCATTCCTTTATATTGGTTTTATGTTTTATGATTTTATACTGGTACTTGGACATTTTAACGGGTGGTTACGTTATAAACCATATGACGGGTGGTGCCGTGAATACCAGGACGGGTGGTTACGTTATAACCTCCAATGCATTGGGTATGGAAGTCGGCCATATGGCTATTCCATTAAGTATGTATGGAAATTGGCTGTATGGCTATTCCATTAAGTGATATGTGTGGAAGTCGACCGTATGGTTATTCCATTACCAATATAAAATCATAAAACATAAAACCAATATAAAGGAATGATAACATTTCCACAATTCAATCACAATATATCATAAATATATTTAAATAATAGAATCCTTTTTAAAAACCATTTTCAATACCAAAATACATAAAAGAGTATATGGTATTTATTTTATTCTAAAAACATTACAGCTTGTTGAGAAATCCAAAGATCAAATAATACTCGCGGCGGCGGAAAAGGTCGTTGTCACCACGTACGTTAAAAAAAACATTCCTTTTTGTCGTTTAGTAAAACGCTTCATAGAAAAAGATTCCTTTTGTATAAAAGTAAAAGTCAAAGGAGTTTATACACCGTATAAAAGAAAGTTGTGTATAAAACGAAATATGCCTCAATGAAAGGAGATTGAGACGAAGTCCCTTACCTCGAGTCCGACTTGACTCGATCGTTCTTTAACGTCCTGAATAATAAACTTGAGTTAATTTATAATTGATTAAGAACTTTTTATAATGTTCATTATTTCTTTTATATAATTTATTTCCATGTTATAAACATCATTTAACCATTTCAGTTAATAATGTTTGTTTTGTCAATATTTGGTTCTTAAGTCGAAAGTGGACTTCTTACAGTTACATGTTGTTTGTGTGGTCAAAAGTTCATTATATCCAGAATGAAATTCCTGATTTGGATATCATATATATCATATATATCTAGCATATACATGTATTTATAATATTACATAATCATTTAGAGGTAAGAAATGAAATGCACCGTTCATGGAGACGGTAAGCCGTACGTACGCATGAACGCTACTTTCATTTGTTTGTCATATTAATGGAATTAAAACTAAATGAGAGGTATGTATATTTTAATTCCAGAATTATATTCATCATTTAGATATATCATTAATTATATATATCCATTATATACATGTACTTTTAGTAGTACATTACATTTGGGGATAAGAAATGAAATGCACCGTTCATGGAGACGGTAAGCCGTACGTACGCATGAACGCTACTTTCATTTCTATATCATACTTTAATGGAAGGAAATAATAATGATATAGAGGTATATTATAATTCCAGTATAACATCATATATAATAACTTTAAATCCATCCTTTACACGTCCCACATATGGCATTAACGAATCACATCACTTTGAGGGGGCGGTAGTCTGCACTTCCTTAAATTAAGATATCGTGTTTACCCATAATGGAAACATAAAGGTATGTCAAAAATGAAAAAAACAGAAGTTTAAAGAAAAAATAAACATATTATATATCATATATAAAAATAGTGACATCATAATGGCCACCCTTGAAGGTGTTAAATGAGTATTGAACGATCATCGTTTCGGTAGGCAGAATTTCGCCATCCACGGAAACCGTATGTTCTTTAACCATTTGATGTAGTTGTGTGAGAGTGTAGCTCAAATAAATCTTATAACAACATCCTAGTATATTGAAGATACTGGTGTTGTTACAAAAGAAGTAAATAAAAAGAGTTTAGAGGGTTGGAGAAGCAAAATAAAACAAATGAACAAGAGAGAATGAATTACCTTTAAAAGTGTAACTCCCTTTTGATTTGAGCCTAAAGGCTTCCTTTGAAAGGTATCTGCCCAAAGGGAATCCTCTATGATGAGGAGAGGGATGTGGAGAGAGTAATTGGTCAGGGTTTGGCCGAGCCAAAGGCTTGAGAAGTGTGTGAAATGAGGTAGAGGTGGGGGCCTTTTATAAGAGGAGAGGAGGGGCACTTTTGGAAAGTAAAGAAATATAACTTTACTTGAAAATGTGTTTCGGTTTTAAAAGGTCCCACATTGATAGAATTCTTGGATAAGGTGATAAGTCTTCGAAATCCACTCATGCAATTGGTTTTGGACATGTGTAGATTATAGATTTTACATTATCTTTCCATTTTATTTAAATCGTCAAATAATGATGTCATCGCTGCATCATTATTATGTCATAAATAATTTAATTTATTTAATGTCTAAAAATTATAAAGAAAATACTATGATGTCGGAAAACTTTTTAGCTTTCCAATGACTATTTATAATCAAATTTGGACTTGTATAACCCCACTCAAAAGTTATTTTAGTAAAACAATTTATGTTAGTGTCATTTTCACTTTAACATTAAATAAAAATATATTAATGTCATTTTCCAACTAAAGTGGATCCATGGGGTCCCCAAGTTGGCCCATGGCTTGTCTTGGTCGTCCATGACTCACCCAATAGGTGTAGGACAAGTGTCATGGTGTTTTCACATTCTTATAATACCATTTTTACCTTAAACTACACTAATTACCTCTAATCGCGATTAATGAAAAAAGTTACTATTCACCAAAAAATTATTTTAATCTCATTGAACCACATTTTACTTCTTAATGACAACCATGTATGTCGGATTTTCAAAATTCAATACACATTAGTGGTAAAATTTCATTTAACTGAAAAATCAGTTTGCTTGATTACCACTTAGTGGTTTCACTATTCATCAAAAATTGAAGTTTTTCAGAAAATTACCAAAAATTCACCCTAAGCTATATTTGATATTCCGAATTCAAAAATGAAGTCCATTTTACAAAATTCAAAACATATAAGTCAAATTAATTAATTTAATAATTAATTCCCGCTGTCATGACAAATAGCGTGTTTTTGTGAAACAATAAGTATCAAAAGATTGACACAAGTTTAAGTCCAATTTCAAAGTGAAATTGATTCCAATGACCACCATTGGATTAAATGGTAAAAATATTTTCTAATTTCACTTTAAAACCAATTAAAATAATAATCTAATCATATAAATAATTTAGATTAAAAAGCGGTTTTGAATTAAAATACAACATTTTACACTATTCATAAAAAAATTGAACTTTATCAGAAAGGTACCAAAAATTTACACAAAGTAAATTTTGATGTCCCGATTCTAAAGAAGAGTTATATTTGGTCCAAAAGAATGTAAAAGAGTGATCAAAACTATATTTAATGACGGTTCACCATCAAAAGGTGATAAGTGAACCTTTAGTGAAAACTAGGGCATATACGCCTAAAATTGAATTCTTTCCGTATTTTAAGCCTTTATCTTTTATTGGATAAATGTAAAAACATTTAAAAACATATCTAATCATATTTTAGTTATTTCTATCCATTCCAGCCAATACAACGGCTTCTTGTTAACTAACATTTAAAATAATATTATTTTATTACTAGTGTGCTACGTAAGTTTCAAAGAAACTCATCGTTGTGTATCAGGTACGCTATCGAACATAGCAACCCCTTTAAAATAAAATTAATATTTAATTCGTTAATATTAATAAATATGAAAATTCTTTATTCTTTATTTACCTGGGATGTTACATCCTTCCCCCCTTTTGGGAATTGCGTCCTCGCAATTTTATTCACTTATCAAAATAAGTGGGGGTATTTATCCCTCATAGCATTTTCAGATTCACACGTTGCCTCTTCAATCACATGGTTTTTCCACAAAACCTTTACCTGATAAATCACATTATTCCGTAACACTTGCTCCCTGTGGTCAAGAATCTGGACCGGTTGTTCCTTATATGATAGGTTCTCTTCCATCTGAACTACCTCTGGGCTCAAAACATGAGATGGATCTGGCATATACTTTCTCAACATCGAAACGTGAAAAACATTGTGTACCTGAGATAAACTCGGAGGTAAAGCCACTCGGTATGCAACTGATCCAACTCTTTCCACAATTTTGTATGGTCCAACCAAACATGGACTCAACTTTCCTTTCTTACCAAATCTCATCACACTTTTCCAAGGAGAAACCTTGAGAAAAACATGATCACCTACCTCGAAAGATAGATCCTTCCTCCGGTTATCCGCATAACTCTTCTGCCTGCTCTGAGCTGTTCTCATGTGTTTTCTGAATCAACTGATCTTTTTCTGCCATCTCTTCTACCAATTTTGGTCCCATCAGCTCCCTTTCACCCACATCATCCCAAAATGCTGGAGTTCGACACCGCTTCCCATATAATGCCTCAAATGGTGCCATCTGTATACTGGAATGAAAACCGTTATTATAAGAAAACTCAACCAAAGAAAGATGTTGGTCCCAACATCCCTAATAATCCATCGAACAAGCTCGTAGCATATCCTCCAATGTCTGAATTATTCGTTCTGACTGCCCATCTGATTGAGGATGAAAAGCTGTACTAAATTTTAATTCAGTACCCAACGACTTCTAAAGGCCTTTCTAAAATTTAAAAGTAAACCTGGGATCACGATCCGATACAATGGAGAGAGGAACTCCATGTAACCTGACTATCTCTTTAAGATACAAATGGGAAAGTTGATCTAGAGAGAAAGTATCTCTTATAGAAAGGAAATGAGCAGATTTGGTCAAGCGATCGATAATAACCCAGATTGCATTATTACCTCAAGATTTCCTCGGTAATCCCACAACAAAGTCCATGGATCTGTTTTCCCATTTCCACTCTGGCACTGGTAAAAGGTGAAGCATCCCTTTCGGTAACTGCTGCTCTGCTTTAACCTGTTGACATGTCAAACACTTCACAGTAAAATCAGCAATGTCTCTTTTCATTCCATCCCACCAGTAATACTCCCGCAGATCTTTGTACATCTTAGTACTGCAAGGATAAACTGAAAACGGGGAACTATGAGATTCACATAACAACTCTCTCTACAACTGTGAATCACAAGGCATACACAATCTCTTCCCAAACCTCAAAACACAAACACAAACTTATCCAAGAACTCATGGAAAATTTTATTCATAAGGTCCATGAATACAACACGTGAATTGGTTAACCCAAAAGGCATAGCTACAAATTAATAATGGCCATATCTAGTACGGAACACAGTCTTCGGAACGTCTGCTTCTTTTACTCTCAACTGATGGTACCCTGACCTCAAGTCAATCTTCGAAAAATACTGAGCTCCCTGGAGCTGATACCACTTCATTCGATGGCCCAACATCTGCTGAAGTTGTTGCAAAGGATTTCGCCACCCCTTTCTGCTTGTAGTCTGGCTGCATTCCCCCAGTTGAGTTCTTCGTTGGACACTCGTTTGCATAATGACCGATTTCATTACACTTAAAACATCTTACTGTTGGCTTTTCATTTCCTGCTTGATCATCTTCCTTACAGTTACAAGCAATATGACCAGACTTACCACACCGAAAGCACTTACCAGACTTGGATAAACATTCTCCAGGATGCATTTTACCACACTTCTCACAGGATGGATATTTGGTTTTCTTAACTCCTTGCTTCTTTGATAAATTCTTCCCCTTTGCCTGCCAACTAGACCTCTTATTCTGTTGTTTGTCATAGAACACCTGATCATCGGCAAACTCCATTTCCACCTTCTCCGCACATCGAACAAGTTTTTCATAACTTTTGAACTCACGAGAAGCTAAAGCCCTTCGATACTTTGGCTTTAACCCTGAGTAAAAACGGTTTATTTTACTATCAAGATCTCATATGAAGTTTGGAGCATACCTTGCCAATCGAGTGAACTTTTCTTCATAAGCAGCCACTGAATCATCCTCCTGCCTCAATTCTAGGAACTATTTTTCCATCCTAAGACGAACCACCTTAGGAAAATATTTCTCAAGAAACATACCTTTGAATTCGTCCCAGTGAAGATCCTCAATCTCATCACTATCCCTTATATTTTTCACCATCGACCACCACTGATCAGCTTCACCTTCAAAACGGTAAATAGCAAGACTAACCTTTTGATGTTCTGAACACCCCATGACATCAAAAATCTTCTCCAATGCTTTAATCCACCCTTCAGCTTGCATAGGGTCAGATGATCCTCTGAATGATGGGGGATGTTGCCTCATGAAATGTTCCACCACTGACATGTTCCTCTGCGGTTGATCTGGCTGATCTCGTGCATGGATACCACCACCATTTATAGCCTGAGTCAACTGTTCCATCACTGCAACAAACTGTTCAGTTCCGATTCCGACCATCTCAGGTTGCTGATTTGGAAGGTTATCTTCCTCCTGATGTCGTCCCAACAAAGCTGCTTTGTTTCCTCTGCGGAAAACCATTCTGAACACAGAAATATCTTAGGCGAAGCAACATGGTAACCCGTAAATGCTATATCATTTCAATCATATTATAATTTAACACTTTTCTAACTCCTAAAGATGTCTAAACCGACCTTTGATACCAACTATAAGGCTGGGGCCTTATAAGTATAGACTATCTCGAAGTCATAGTCCTGGAGGAACACAAACCAACCTCGCTATCTCAGGTTCAGTTCCTTCTGAGAGAAGATATACCTAAGACTCTCGTGATCAGAGTACATGATAAAATATTCACCCATAAGATAGTGTCTCCACATCATCAAGGCGAAGACCACTACTACTAACTCCATTTCATGGGTTGTGTAGTTCAGCTCGTGATGTCTGAGCTACCGAGAACTATAAGCAGTCATTGCTCGCTACTATATCAGGACACACCCAAGTATGGTCCCTGAAGCATCGTATTAAACTATGTACCCTACGCCTTCCTATTAAAGCCTCAAGATGGGGGCACTAGTCAGCCTCTGCCTCAGCTCCTGAAAGATCTACTGGCATCTCTCCGACCACACAAAGGGTTTCCTCTTCTTCACTAATGAAGATTGTGGTGCTGCAACTCTGGAGAAGTCTGGCACAAAGGTAAGTCTGGCCGACTCAAGAGTGATCGACTACACCATCTTAAACATGAGTCTATCCTGTGCTGCCCGGGTTTTTTATTCACATACCAAGGAAAACCCCATCCCAATGTTTTAGATAAATCACAACCTCTTTGCCTAATATAGTCAATCTGAGTGTGAACTATGGATGTCAAGTCAAAACGCAAACTAACGCCGTAAGGCCTTGAAGATGCCACCAAGAGGTTCGAACCAAAACTCTCAACTCATGGTTCATATCACACTATCAATGTAAGTGTGATTATCGAGTCTCCACCCAAAGTTATCTCTATACGTGAGGGTCAAGTCAATAGAGTAACCAGAATCTCTAGGTCTTGGACAAGATTTGTGGAAGGAAGAAATTATTGGTACCTATGTCTATGGTTATGACAGTAAGTAGTAGACATAGACCGTACCTCAAATCTTCCCCAATGCCTTAGGGTCGCACTCTTTGACCGTATACAACTACTCTCTTCCCCTATCCTCAAGCTCCATGAGCCTTGTGTGTTCCACATAAGGGGGTGGTTGTAACATGTCAAAATGTAAAACACTTCATGTTGCTCTCCTAGCTCTCCTTATATGTCTAATTCCCTAAAATTAAGTTGTCCATAACACTTCCTTTTCCCGAAAAATTTTTATATGCTCAAGTCTCTGAGACTGGTGCCGGTTTTCTGCTTTCCCACTACTAACATTCACTGGTCGTATCCGCTCATCCAATGAAAATTCAACCACAGGGGATCTTTCTAGCATCCTATCATAAGTAGGAATGTGTAGAGGAATTGTGCTGGCTCAGATGTCCTTTAATCACACCTTAATCAGAAGTTCGAGCCCCGAAGCACTGATCGTACCGTATTCATTGAGTACCAGGAAAGATTGGTATGCCTCAATGAATACTCAACAACCGACACGTCGTCCTACAGAAGCTGTAGAAGTTATATGGAACTCTCAGCAACCTCCTCATTCCAGTCCTCACCCACCAATGAGTCGGGCGCGCCTCAGAAATTGAGAGGTATATGATGTTGAAACACATGTAAGGCACTAAGCCTAAAAGTTTCCACTACCAGTACCGCCAGTTGCAACTGCAGAAAAACAAGCCCTGATATTGCTGACACACTACCCAGAAGTACTATCTCGTGTAATGGTCCACCTACCAAGGCCTCATCACTAAGAATACCATCCTCATGGCCACTCATTGAGAAAGACTAGTAGCTAAGATCACCATATTTTCTAATGGTGTCTCAACTAGGTGTAAAACTCTAGAAATCGCCTCTAGCCATCCCTCAGCTCCGTGGAAATCTGTCTCACCTTGTAACATTAGAGGCCTCTACCATTGGAACCCGTGCAATGTGCATAGTCAGCATGCACAATCCGCTAGTGTGGATGGTGGCATTTTTTATCCAATGGGTGGTGGTGATGCTGGTACACCACCCGAAGGTGCCAAAAAAGTATGAGGGCCCTACACCGGAGCCACGTCGCTCTGTGGGCCGTCATCGAGTACTCTCTCAGAACTCTAAATGGAAGTCTGTGTGGAGGTATCCTGAACTAATGCGACATGGTCAAATGTTATACATGGTGAGCTGACCTGATTCAACTGACTTAAAGAATAAACTTTTGAAAACCCACACACAATTATTGTTTTGTGTATTGAGTCAGAAATCAGAAGTCATGGTCCTAGTGTATGGATATGTCGGTCGGCGCATCAACACTGGACTCCCTGAACTATAAACAACACTCAGTATGCTTAACACTATTTCTTCACAGAAAAGAAATATCAGAGTCCTACGTTCTATGGTATAACTGGCATCCTCTGATACCAATTTGTCATGACCCGTCCCCCAGGGCCCATGTCGTGACTACCCCAAGCCCACCTTCCATAGGTCAGGGGCTGGTGACTAGCACCAAATGAGGAAATCACTCGTGATTCCATATCAGTAAAATTGAAACAACATAGTTATGCTTGCAATCCACAAAAGATTTGAAAAAATATTAATAAGAAATATAAAGGAATATATATTCCAATAATTGAATCAACCCGTTAATAAATATCACTTCATTCTCATATAATAGTTTTTCAATAACCATTGTCATCCCTAAGAAAAAAACACACTCTAGAGGCACCATAATTAATTATAAACAAAATATAATTAATTTATATAATCTATTAGATAATTTACATTTTGGGAACAAATGAGGTAAAATTCACCAAGAGATGTATCATTTGTAAAAACTAAATAAACATGTTGTGTTCAACTCCTAACATACCCTTTATCCCACTACTATCCAAATCCACATTATTTTGAACAATTTTATAATTTTTTGGAATAATTTTCAATAAAATAACTTCTTTTACATAATAATATTAGTAAAAAGTGAGGAGAAAAAAATATGATACGGGAATATGGTGTAAATAAACATAATTAGTGAATAAAATCCCCCATATTTCCATTGATCAAGGTGGTTAAAGGAGTAGGTAATGAGGAGAAAGGGATAGAACCCAATTGATTCTGACAAACATAAACCCAAGACACCTTAATGGGGGTTTAAAAAATTAAAACCCATATGAAAATTTAATTATTCATAAAAAAGTAGATTTAGAAATCAGTGAGTACCAACAACCTGGTGCACTACTGAGAAACCAATGTAAGGAAACAATTACTTAGTTTGTCCAGTTAGAGAGATTACTGCATGGAAACCCCAACCACATAACTGGTGTACATAGTCTTTATACATAGTGGACCTTTGTAGCTACTGATATAAATTTTTTCAAAATTTGGAATCCCAAAATTTATCTTTGAGCCTCCATAACCCAATATATCACCTTAGAAGAATCTATTTGATATGTAAAATTAGTTTAAGAACATCAATTCGTAATAAGAATCAGGATGTTAAAATTTTCATAAGTCTCACTCTAATTAGAACTTATCTTTCTCTCACTCCAATAGGAAAATATATTTTGTGTTGTTAAAATATCCCCCATATAATACTTCTCAACTCTTAGAATCCCTCATGTCAATATCTTGCTGATATTCATTATCACTCAATTTTTATAGTCATACATATATTACACCTAAACCAGCAAAGCAACCAAATATCATAGATGGAATTAATTATATCTCATAATACATACATGCTATCCCTATATGAAAAACATGAATTCTTATATAAGGCATCATGAATTGACACACATTAAAAATAATTTAAAATTACATCACCATTTGAACAGTCTTTAAAAATCCTGATGACCCACACACCACAAAAATGAATAATTTCACCAACTCTACTACAATACCCATATCCTAAAACCATTCGTTTTTTTAATTCACAAAACTCATAAAATATAATTTCATGTAAATTTTGTATATTATAACATCCCTCACTAAAAACTACACAAAAATATGTCAAATTTTATCATCGAAAACATAGTTTGACACAAATGATTATACTCATAACACAAATTTTAACTCCATCACACATGTCATTGTAATTCAACAAAATTACCTCAATTCTCTTGACATAGTCATTTTACTAATTTGTTTCTTGAGACTTATGACGGTTCATTTCAACAATCGATAACCCAAAACCAAGGATCTTCAATTAATGAATTTACCAATTGAATATGATCATCCCATATTCGTCCCCATATATTGGTATTTCCTGTTTAATGAATTTAACCCAATAAATTTCATCCAAGAATCAATAAAAAATCATAACCACCTCATTTTTGGGTCTACCAACACGTGTCAATTGACATTTAACAATATTATACCAATCTTTTTTCTACCCACATAGACATTATATGTTTTACTACATAATATATTATTTTCCTTGTTAAAAACATTATGCATTTATATGTATGAATTCAATTATTAGTAAAATACTGATAGTCATGAACCATGGATGTGCTATCCTAATAATCAGATATTATGAGAATTTTTATATATTTTATACTACATAGTTCCCACAACATAATTTATCACATAACCCCATCAATTATTTTTTTTGAAATATAGTCTCTATTGATAAAAATCATGGTCCATTACAACTATAAATAACACATGATGCTAATTTGAAAACACATTATGGACCATAAATTATACCAATAGAAACAGAAATCCTCATCAAGACCAACCCATTGATCATAACATTATTCATCCATTTCTACTCGTTAATAGAAAATGATTATAATGAGAGAAACCCTATAATTTCATTAATGAATGATATAACATCAAGGACCAACACCCTTTTACATTTCCTATAAAAAACAAGGTATTTCAGACCTTCCCATAAATGCAGTATATCTAGTCACAACCCAGGTGAAATAATTTACTAAATTCCATAGGAATACATTGACATAGCCCTATGTTGTCAATGAAACTAAGGATTCTTATAAACCGTCACAAAATAGAGCCACCTCTAATTGTCTTATGCTCAAATGAGTCTTATGGTGATGGAAATGAACATAAAAAACCATTGTAAAAAAATGTTGTGAAGGAATCACATCTTGTCACCATGCGTTGATTACATCATCATGACATAATAATAGGATTCATGTGATGTGCATACCCACTCTCCATAGAAAAGAGTTGTAACACCATGATATTTTATGAGAATTATTATTTTTAATTTATTTAATGTCTTGTGTTTTATGTTATACCGAGATTATCTTGCACTATATTCAACACCGTTTTAGCTTGTAATATACGCAACACTGTTCTTGGATCGTGTTACACACAATTTCAAGTTCGTTTGAAGTTACAGTACACAACATTGAGTGTGTGTGTATATATATATATATATATTCAATATATAAATTCAATATGGTTGGATTTTATTCTACGCAACAACAAAAGAATCTTTCACTACACGCAACCCTGACTTGGCTTGCATTACATGCAATCGTGACCTTCCATGATAGAATGAGTTGTATGCAATACCGAGTTTCAATAAACAACGATATGTTATATAAAATAGCCACTATGAATAGTAATAGCCACTTTTTGAAATTTTATAAATTTCATCTTTTGAAATGGACTTCATTTTTTGGATTCGGAATATCGAAATTAGCCTATTTTTCTGAAAACTTTCAATTTATGATGAATATTGAAAACACTAGGTTACTATTTCAAAACCTACATTTTATATAAATAATTATTTATTTTATTTAAATTTATTTTAGGTAAAAATTGATACATAATACCTATATATGTTCAATTTAATTCATTGGAATCATTTTATAATAATTTTAAACATATAAAAATTTTATTGAACTTTTCACCGCCTTTTACCCACCTCCAAGGAGAATGTTCAAATATACATAAAACGTAATTTTACCACTTCTGTGAGTGTAATTTCAAAAATCTGAGAGACATGGTTGATATAAGAAAATAACATGTGGTTCAATGAGATGAAAATAATTTTTGGTGAATAGTAACTTTTTACTTTTATTTACCACGGATAAAAGTAAATAGGGTAATAAGGGTAAAAAGGATATTATTATTACCCTAACACATGTCCTAATTCTATTGGATAAGTGTAATTAGACCAAAAACAACCTTAGGAATAAAAATTACCATTTAGGTCAACTTGGATTAGATTAGGACATTTATTATTATTTTATTTAAAGAAGAGTTAAAGGAGTTAAAATAAAGTTTAATAACTAAATAATTATTAATATTGGGTTACACATAGGATAAAGTCGACAATATATATTAATTATAAAGATAAATATATTTAATACATAATAGTATTTTATTTATAACTCTTATACATTAGATGATTTAATTTATTTATGACACCATGATGATGCAGTAATTACTTTATTAATGAAATATTAACATAATTGATGTTATAAATACAGAAATAAATGTAATATGAGTATTTTTATGAATTACACTATTTTTATAGATTAATATGACATGTTAGTATTGATTTAATTAACGTTTTTCGAACTAATCATTCTGTTTTGATTTTGAAAAAAATCAAGTACCAAATAGTGTTAAAAATGACATAAAATAGTTTTTAAAACAAATATTATATTATTAATTGTTATTTTTTTTCTAAAAATATATGGATTGGCCAAATGACTTAGATACAGATACACATATTAATAATGAACCACTTGGGGTTATTTTGGCTTTTTATAGTATTTTATTGACCATATAGTGTAAAAAAACAAAAAGACACGGTAACAGTTTAATTATTTAACTTAGAGTTAAATCTAAATGATAAGGATAACATAGTACCCTAAACATGAATAAAACCTATTGGATGAGAGGATTTAGACCCATCCCCACCTTATGATTGAAATAAATCAATTTGGAGCTTTTAAAAAACGAATATGACTTTATTATAAAATAATATTTTATGTTTTCTTAAGGTGCCCCTCTCCTCCATTATAAAAAGGGAACCGATTCCATCTTCTCTTCACACCCTGTTTAGCCTTGAAGCTCGGCCAAACCCTGAAAATTCCTCTTCTAAACCTCTCTAGAGTATCATAGAGGTTCTGGTCTTCTCAAAATACCAACTCTAGTTCCCTATGTAGAAGATTAAAGGAGGTTCGTCGAAGAAGATGTAATCTTTTCTACCGATTCTTTCAAGTTTTCTTTCTTCTTCAACCTCTTCTTCTTTAGTTGTCTCATTATAATGTAATAACATCAGTATTACTTATAAACTGATATGTTATTATAAATATTATAAACCCCATTTTAGCTTCTATCCATCCTACGGAAAATGAAATCACCACGTGTTCGTACGTATGGAATACTGTCTCCACGCCGTGGTGTAATCTGTTTTTCCACCACCACCTTACTTGGTTGGGTATAATGGTGTATAAAATAACTATATATGACATCATACTGATTATAGGATATTATATCATCCACTAAAATTCCATTCAATAAATATGGGAACGATATCATCGCTCGTGCGTACGTACTGATTACCATCTCCACGACGTGATGAGATTCATTTTCCATGTTAACAATTCCAGAATGATTATAAAGTATATATAAAAAGTAATCATGAAATATATGTCATAATAATGCTACTGGATTTATATATATATATATATATATATGTATGTATGTCATCTACTTAATTCCATTCAAGTCAATAAGGAAAGGAAAACAACGTTCATGCGTACGTACGACCTACCGTCTCCATGAACGATGTATTTCTTTTCATTAATTTATCTATTATATATATGTATATACTGAATATATCTGATATATAAATCATGATTTGAATTCTGGAAGAATGTAAATAAAGATATAAGTATTAATAATATCAATAACAACAAATCGAAACACATACGATAAATGAAACGCTTTTATGCTACTTTAAAATTGCATTTACAAATGAACAGGTAATATAAATTCATAATTGAACCATATATGATGTCATAATAATGAATATGATTCTCTAATAATTCATTGACATTATTAAAATCATTATACCGGAGGTTCAGATACATACGAATCATATCAGACATAAGGTAAGGGATAATTATTCTAATCTCATTGTTATCTGAGATTGATTATTCGTAAGTATTTACTGGGGTTATGTTTATCATCCATGTCCATGTTTGCTAAAAATGTATTAATAAATGTTTAGTATTCTTCCATGTATGTTTAAAGTAATTTTTAACCATTTATGACTTTTACCACATGTTTTGGAAAGAATCTTTCTTTTCTTTACCATACGAGGTACTTTTTGACTTTTCCGACAAAAGTACAAGGAGAATGATTTTTTTAAAGTTATATTGCATGAATAGATATGTAATGTTTTATAATGACTTATTTTTATGAAGATTACTCAACAAAATTTCATTACTATTTTCAAGAAATCATTTTCTTTTAAATTTTCATGGCATTTTGTGAAAAGAAAATTATTTTTAAGAAGAAATGATATTTTCCTCATGAATTCTTTTCAAGTGTTTTATAAAAACCATTTTCCATCTAAGATAACATTATTTCATATATTTATGTATCAATTATAATCTCTTTATGATTTACATGGTTTCACTTGTCTTATGATGAAATAATATCCATTTGTTTTATATGGATTATGTTATGATTGGATGATGTTTATGAAAATCATTTTATTCATTGGGTTATGACGAATGATTTATGATTGTTTTGGGGAACACGTAAGAATGATTTCAATATTATATGGGTGGGACCTATATATCCCTCTAATGCATTGGGTAAAATTTATATCTCAAGAGATAGACATGGCTGGAATGGTAAGTTAATACGGTTCAGTACTATAGGACTGAAACGAGGAGTGAACTTGATTCAGAAAGAGACTTTGTCCACTAAGATGGACTTGGCATCAATGACTTGGATACTATTGAAATCATAACATGTGTTTAATGGTTACCACAATTACATTTTTTTATTCATTTTCTATTTTATCAGGATTAATGTTTCTTTTTGATATATGCCTTACGTACTGACATGTTTTATGTCATTTCTCATGATCATGATGTTTAAACACTACGTTCATGTTTTTAAGTTATAATGTATATGATTTGTTTTATTTTCTCCATGCTTACCCTTACGGAGCATTTGATCTCGGCCTTTAATATGTTTTCATTTCTCCAGGATTTATAGAAAGATTTTAGGTAAGAAAACAAAAAGGGGAAGATCTATATGGGAGATGTTGAAGATTTTTCACCACGATTAGAAGATTATGTTCTGAGTTTCCAAAGAAACTAAACTATTATGGTCCATGAGTGTTGGTTCTTATTATGTATTAAGTATTCTTCAAAAGTAATGTAATGTCCATGTACATCAAGTTTGGGGTCTCTAAAGTTTGTATCAGAGGTTCAGTTTAGTCAACAATTGGAAACTAGGATGCGATAACTTTAGTGAAATCCCTAGAGTTATTTCTATGGTCTTTCTAGGAATGTCCCTAAGGTTAAGTATACGTGTAGGTTATAGTCCTAGAATTGCAGTAATGATCTTATAATTTTACCTAAGGTGTTATATATTGAAGTTACCCCCCCTTTATTATGCTGTTTTCCTAGTATGATTTTTACCTCTCACACTATTCATTTTTGTTTTAGAAAATGTCTGGAAATGGGATGATTCACAATAATGGAGGATATGATGGAAAATGGAATGATATTCTTCATGAGAAACCAAATGAAATGGTATTTGGAAATCCAAACATCATTTTTATTCCTAATTAGCATTCTTATAATATGATCAATAATATCTACTTTGGTAAGTTTCGTGACTTGACTAATAAGAGAATGATGGAGTTTCATGATGATCCTAGAGGAAAGAAAGTTCAATTTCCCTCATATAAACCATGTGGTAAGAGGCATCAGGGAGAATATTTCAAAGGAACTGGAAGATGCTTTGAGTGTGGAAATGAAGGGCACAAAGCTAGTAAGTGAAAAGGAAAAGGTTCAGTTAAAACCATCGACATGGATAATGGTATTTCTATGACATCAAAAACGGTTAAATGTTTTCAATGTGGAATGTATGGGCATTATGCAAACCAATTCCCTAAGGGGATATCTCATGAAGAGAATCAGCATGGTCGTGTGGGTAGTATTTATATTGAGTATGATGAAGAGACAACGAAATATATATGAGATTAAATAATTGTTGAAGCTCGGTCAATAGTTTAAGAAGGTAGTGGAATTATTTTATGTTTATCAAGAGTAATGTTGTATAGGTAATGGTACTATGGAATAAAGACACATCTAAAGATTTTTACACTATTATTTTTTCTAAATTATTTGAAAGTATATGTTGAATGGTACTGGTAACCATGAAAGGTTATTTTGATATTTTCGGAAAAAGTTTATATGTGCATAATGAAGGGACAAAGAGATAATGAAATTTTTGATAATATTGATGAGCTCATGACTAATATAAGGACAAAATTATGTCATGGTTTGAGTATATTAAAATTTTGGGATTTTGGTATGTGCAAATAGTTATCTTTTGAAAGCATTTATTTTTTCGCTAAGGTTCAATGGGTATTCATTTTTCAATAGAATACATGATTAAGGTATTCACATGTTTGGAATGTGACCAACAAGATATCTTGTATGATATATGAAGGGCCACAGGACACCCTGAGAGGGGAGGTGTGAATCAAGGTGACTAATTTTTCTTTTAATGTGATGGATCTTGTTCCCATGTTGGTAGGAACTTGTTGAACCTGTATGATTATTATGATTAGAAAGCAAACATTCACATGCACAGAGAAGACACAACCCTTTTTACTTGGTCACCACTAAGGGCTACGTCCAAGGAGCATACGCTGACAGGTTGTCGGTCGTACCAAAATACACTATGATTCACTAGCTGTAGATTATAATGGTTCGGGTATAGACACTCTATCCCAGGCTCACTGCCTTTACAATAGTTCATGGATAGCTCACTGCGTCCCTCGGGTCACTCCTGTTGACTCCCCCTGGCTCACTACCGTTGGTGAAATCTCACTCAGTTTATAGATGTGAAGGTCTCTTCATCATTTGCATAAGAATGCATCCTTTGTTGTATGTAGATGCTCTATGGAAGTCCGATTCTCACCAGAAGCAGAATATCACTTTTCCTCGAATGTATCAGGTGGTCTCCTGGCTTTCGTGCAGCTCTAAACAGGCCGACGGGCTTCAGCAAAACCCGGCGCGCTTCTCCAAGATAGACGCGCAAGTCCCAATACGGCGCGCAAGTCCAAACTGGTGCGCAAGTGTCACCAACCCACCTACGTGATGCTTCCTTCCCCGACAACAAACTTGCGCGGTCCACTTCCTTTCTCTCCCAAATCGCCTTGGGCTCTCAGCAGACAACCGGCGCGCAAGCTCTACTTGCGCGACCCAACTACCACCTGCGCGGCTCAACCACATGCGCGACGAGAGCTCGAACAATCTCTAAGTCTTGATCTCCATTGGAAATGAGGAGGGGTGGTCCAGCGTTTATAGGCAAACTGGACACCCTGCATGGAGGCGCGCAAGTCCCTCAGCGGCGCGCAAGTCTTGTGTCCAGTAACCTCTATCGCGCAACTCACTTGCATGACCCAACCAATACTTGCGCGACCTTCTTCCCTTAGCCAAATTTTGAAGTTCTGATCCTCAAAAACATATGGCAAGCAAGTCTCCTATCTTCCAAGACCTCGGCATGCAAGTACCTTTGCCACAAACACTTTACTTCATTGGCCGATTTTTAGGCCCAAAAATTTGGTAAACACTGGGAAACGGCGCCACCTTCACTACAGTTTTCTGCTTGAACGGTATGATCACAGTGTTGGTACACATTCTGAACTTCCACTGAGGATTGAAAATGAACACAAACCATACGCCAAATCATGCTTTGAAGACCCTGGTTCCAACAATCTCCCCCTTTTGGTTTGTTGGCAATCAGAATAAATTCAATAGATCTCCAACCATGAGCAAACCCATAACACAAGAATCAACTCATCCAACACTCTAGGTCTACATGAGCAATGCTCGTTTTAGAAAACAAGAGAGGAAGCTCGAATTGGGTTCCATTGTTTTGAAATTCTCCATGACTCCCGATGTTATCATTCTTATACTTCTCATCACAGAATATTTTCTTGACTTGAATTTATTCATTTCTCCCCATTGACAAAAAAACAAAAGACCAAAAAGTAGTCCAACATTCAGCTCAAGCCATACTCCCCCTGGATAGTATCTCACCCATAAACCTACATCACAGCCATAAGCAGATAAAAACAGTCATAACAAATGGGGACAGGGGATTTCTGGAGCCTCCTTATGCAGTAGGAGGTGGTTGAACACCGAGGTTCAACCGATGCTTCTCAAACACAGCCGCAGACAATTGCTTGGTCAGGATATCAGCCACTTCCTCATCAGTTCCAACATGATCCATTCTAATAATGCCTTGTTCAACCTTTTCTTTGATAAAATGATACTGTATTTCAATATGTTTTGTACGAGAATGCTGAAACAGATTCTTCGTAAGATCAATTGCGCTTTTCTTATCACAGTAAATCACCATTGGTTGCTCCACCTTATTACCAATATCTATTAGTTGTTGCTTCTTCCAAAGCAGTTGAGTGCATGCCTCTGTGGAAGAGATATACTCAGCTTCAGCAGTACTAAGAGAAGTGCTTTCTTGTTTCTTGCTCAACCAGCCAACACATTTCTGACCAATATAGAAATCTCCACCACTAGTGGAATTTCTGTCTACCACATCACCAGCCCAGTCGGCATCAGAAAATGTGGATAATTCACTATCCCTCCCTGCAACAAAAAGTAACCTGAAATTATGTGTACCTTGAATGTACCTCATGAATCTTTTTACTGCTGCCATATGTTCCTCTTTTGGATTACTCTGAAAGCCGGCCGCAAGGCATGTGGAAAAGACAATATCTGGCATTGTCGCTGTCAGATACAGTAGGCTTCCAATGATCCTCCTGTACATGGTGGGATCAATAGAGTCCCCATCCTCTTGCTTTCCATGTTTAGTTCCAACTGAAATTGGAGTTGACATTGGTTTGGAGTCTTGCATAATAAACTTCTTCAGTAGCTCTCTTGCATATTTTTCCTGAGAAATGAAAGTGTATTCCTTCTTTTGAATCACCTGCAGCCCCAAGAAATATGTGAGCTCCACAATCATAGACATTTCAAATTCTGATTTCATGTGGATGGAAAATTCATCCACTGATTTCTGCATATTGCCACCAAATATGATATGATCAACGTAGACAAGAACCATGAATTGATCTTTTGGAGAATTCTTCACATAGAGATTGTGATCAACTCCTCCTCTTTTGAATTCCAACTTCTTGAAATATGAACCCAGCCGTGAGTACCACGCCTGTGGTTCCTGCTTCAAACCATATAGAGCATTCTTCAGTTTGCAGACCTTTGTTTCATCAGTACCCAAAACAAAGCCCACTGGTTGTTCAATGTAGACATCTTCTTTGAGTACACCATTCAAGAATGCTATCTTAACATCCATTTGATATACTTTATATCCTTTTTGGAGTTCCATGGAAAGGAAAAGCATGATTGACTCCAGTCTAGCCACTGTAGAAAAGGTTTCTTCAACATCAATTCCTTCAATCTGGGAGTATCGTTTACATACCAGTTGTGCATTGTTTCTGATGACACTTCCATAATCATCAAACTTATTTTTGAAGATCCATTTGGTACCAATCACGTTGTGACCTTCGGGTCTCTGGACAAGATCCCATTTCTGATTCTAGTCAATCTGATCTAATTCATCATTCATGGCTTTTACCCAAGATTTATCTTTTGTAGCTTCTTCGAATGAGGATGGCTCTACAACTGATAGAAATGAAGATTGTGTGGTATTCCTCATCCTTCTTGTTTGAGTGGGTGCACTCCTATCCCAAATTATGTTTGATGGATCAATCTCAGCTCATCGATTTCTCCTTCGAGGATCAGTAGTATTATCTTCAGCCATAATTTCTTATTCAGATTCTTCTTCTGAGTCAACATCATGATGTGACTGCTGAGTGTTTTGAATAGCTTCCTCTATTTCTGCATTTGTATTTTCATCACGTTCACATTCTTCCTGACTTTCTATCACATCAGCATATAACGTCCTTGAAGCATTTGTGGTTTTCTCTTCAATTATCTTAACATCACTGCTTTCCACAATTCTTCCCAAATTCTTGTTAAAACATTTGTAGGCTTTGCTGTTCATTGAGTAACCAAGGAAAATTCATTCATCTGCATTGTCTCCATATTTCCCTTGATTTTATTCTTTGTTCCTAATGAAGCATTTACTTCCAACGACACGAAAGTATTTTAGAGAAGGCTTCCGTCCATGCCACAATTCATATTGTGTCTTCGTCTCACCCATATAAAGTCCTGTTAGATTCTGAATGTACACTGAAGCTTGAATAGCCTCTTTCCAGTAATGTCGTGGAATACGACTCTCAATCAGCATAGTTCGTGCCATGTTGTTCATCTACCGATTCCTACGTTCAAAAACTCCATTTTGTTGTGGAGTTCTCACAGAAGCTACCTCATGTTGTACCCCATGATTCTCTAGATAATTCTCAAATTCAATGGACGTGTATTCTCTTCCATTGTCAGATCTCAACACTTTGATTGTTCATCCAGTATCATTCTAGGCGATTTGCCAATATGTTTTCATGCAGTCAAGGACTTTTCGTTTCCTGTGAATGACCATCGCACATGCCATTTTACTTTAATAATCTATGAAAAGGACAAAGTACCTTTCTACATGTGTTCTGGCAACATTTATTGGACCACAAACATCTGTATGAATCGGATCAAGATGGTGAGACGCCCTTTTCTTCTTTGGCCGATATGAACTGCAGACCAGCTTCCCACGAATACAAGTATCACAAGATTTTTCATGCTCACGGTTTAGGTTGGGAATGTCCATGACAATTCTCAATTTTGATATTTTCTCCATGTCTTGTTGATTGATGTGTCGCAATCTCCGATGCCACAAATTATTTTCTTCTTCAACAGTCATGTAACATACATTTTCATCACTATAAACCTGATACAAGTTGCCTTCTGTTCTGCATCCCTTCATTAGTGAATTTCTAGCTTTTCCCTTGATAGTGCAGCCTTTCTAATTAAAAGTAACTACAAGTCCTAAGTCATAGAGTTGACTCACGCTGAGAATATTATGACCTAGACCATCTACGTAAAGGACTTCAGTCTTCTTTAGTTCTCCATTAGCTAATTTGGTACTTCCACTCCCTTTGATTTTCAGAGTCCCATCATTACCAAATCTCACTATACCATCAACATTCTTTATGATATTCATTAGTAGGCCGACATTAACTGTCATATGAGATGAACAACCGCTATCCAGAATCCAGGTACTGTTGTTTTTTGTAGCTTTGAGGGCTACCTCTGCAAGGTTGGATTTTTCAATCTTCTTCCTTTCCTTCCATGAGACATTAAATTGAGTATATAGAACTAATGGCCTTTCATCTATCTCTTCCGCATACCCAGGTTCTTCATAGTCAAAGTATCCTTTGAGTGGTGAGAACCTGTTTGAAAGAGAAACACCGTCTTACTGATGAGACTTGACTTGTATTGAACTTCGGTATGGGGTGTCCATGTCCCTTCTCTTCCTGTAATTAGTGGCCTTATGACCAAAGTTAGAACAACGAAAACAATATCCATATAAATTATTTCTTCTATAAGAATTAGTATATGAAATGTTCTCCTTTCTTGAGCATCTATATCTTCTCCATTCAGATAGCTTCTTTCCTCTTCACAATAAGACATGGTATGGCCCAGATAGCCACAGAACTGACACTTCATGAGAGGAAATATCTTCTCACTTGAATTTCTCCTTATACCTTCTTCATTTGGAGAATAGTAAGAATGTCTGTCATTTTTGAAATTTTGAAGATAATTTTCAGGTCTCCTTTTAGTTTGGATTGAGGGTTCCTTTTTCAGCACTCTAGGTAACATTTCAACATGTTCAACTTTCATCTTATCTTTCTTTTGAGAATTTTCACATCTAGTAGTTGATGACTCAGCCTCACAACGAATTCCACTCTTTCCCATGCAAGAGGGTCTTTGATCACTCAGGATTCTTCCAACCCCATCTGAACCACACTTGGCTCTTGCTAGTAATTCTGCATCTAAGAATCTTCCAAACTGTATTTTCTTCCTTGATTCTTTTGGAACTGATTCAGTCTCCACTTTACTCCTTAGAGTAACTACTTCCTCCTCAAGACCCTCAGCAGTCTTGGATTTTTCATCCAGTCTGGATGTGAGGTCATTGATGACCTTTACCTTCTCTTCAATTCTCAGCTTCAGATCTACTACATCATCACTACTTTCATTTATTTTAAACTGTACCTTCACAAATTCTTCCAGTCATTCAATTTCAGCTTCAAGTTTATCAACGAATTCAGTTCATTCTTCTACAATTGATTTCCACTTATTGCAGCTCTTACATTTAATCTTAAGCTTACTAACCGCATCCTTATGTTGCACCTCAGGATCTACACAAGTTCTCAGTAGTTTTTCTCCATCAGTATCTTCTGACTTTTCAACAGTGGCCATCATAGAAGCATGGTTCCCAGTTTTGAATTCTGGTTCTTCTTCATCACAAAATTCATTATCATCTTCTTCATCTTCACAGACAAAACTCTTCCTTTGCATTTTCTCACCAGATTTGAAGTCTCCCTTTTTGAAGAACCTTCTATGAGGCTTCTTGAAGTTTTCATCTTCACTTTCATCATCATTGATATTACTCAAGCACTGAGAGGCAATGTGCCCAACCTTTCCACAACGGAAACATGCAAGAGGTAACTTCCCTTTGAATTTCCCTTTCCCCTTCTAGAACTTCTTTACAATGAGAGAAATAATTTCTTTCTCTTCGTCATCATCAACGCTATTATCCTTTGAGATATTCAATTTATCCATGGCCTTTAATTCCATTTCCTTGCTCACCCGAGTCGTAGCATCTTCTGGTTTGACTCTCATTTCATATGCTACCAAGCTGCTCAGTAGATCATCTAGAGAAAGTTTAGAAAGATCTCATTCCTCAAGGGATGACACCTTCGCATTATACAGAGGTGTAAGTCTTCTTAATATTTTCTTTACAATATCAATGTCTTTGATTTCTTCGCCTAGACCCCGAATTGCTCCAACCACTTCAGCAATTTTATTGAAGAAAGAGTCTGCATTCTCGTCTGGATGCATCTTCAGATCATCAAACCGATTTTGTAGAACATTTAGTTTCACCTCCTTCACTTTGCTATCTCCTTCATAAATATTCTCAAGTTTATCCCACATGGATTTTGCTGAGGTGAAATTCCTCACCTTCAGGTAGATCTGATCAGAAATGGCTGCAGTGAGAGAATTTTGTGCTTTAGCATCTGCATCAAGAAGTTTCCTGTCTGTTTCAGTCATAGCCAGGCCTGTTGGATCAATGACTTGTATTCCTTGCATAGTAGAAAAAATAACTTCCATTCTAAGAGATCTTAGATGAGATCTCATTATGTTCTTCTAGATCTGGAAATTGCTTCCATTGAAGTGGGGGACTCCCCTGACATTAACCGCGTTTTCCATGACGAAAAAGGTCAGATTCAACACCAGCAACCTTTACCCTCTGATACCACTTGAAGGACCCCAGGACACCCTGATAGGGGAGGGGTGAATCAGGGTGACCAATTTTTCTTTTAATGTGATGGATCTTGTTCCCACATTGGTAGGAACTTGTTGAACCTGTATGATGAGTATGATTAGAAAGCAAACATTCACATGCACAGAGAAGACACATCCCTTTTTACTTGGTTCACCACTAAGGGCTACGTCCAAGGAGCATACGCCGACAGGTTGTCGGTCGTACCAAAATCAACTATGCTTCACTAGCTGTAGATTACAAAGGTTCGGGTACAGACACTCTGTCCCAGGCTCACTACCTTTACAATAGTTCAGGGATAGCTCACTGTGTCCCTCGGGTCACTCCTATTGACTCCCCCCTGGCTCACTGCCGTTGGTGAAGTCTCACTCAGTTTATAGACGTGATGGTCTCTTAATCATTTTCATAAGAATGCATCCTTTGTTGTATGTAGATTCTCTATTGAAGTCCGATTCTCACCAGAAGCAGATTATCACTTTTCCTCGAATGTATCGGGTGGTCTCCTAGCTTTCGTGCAACTCTAAACAGGCCGGCGGGCTTCAGCAAAACCTGGCGCGCTTCTCCAAGACAGACGTGCAAGTCCCAATATGGCGCGCAAGTCCAAACTGGCGTGCAAGTGTCACCAACACACCTATGTAATGCTTCCTTCCCCGACAAAAAACTTGCGCGGTCCACTTCCTTTCTCTCCCAAACCACCTTGGGCGCTCTGCAGACAACCGGCGCGCATGCTCTACTTGCGCGACCAAACTACCACCTGCGCAGCTCAACCACCTGCATGACGAGAGCTAGAACATTCTATAAGTCTTGAACTCCGTTTGAAATGAGGAGGGGTGGTCCAGTATTTATAGGCAAACTGGACCCCCTGTGCGGAGGCGCGCAAGTCCCTCAGCGGCACGCAAGTCTTGTCTCCAGTAACCTCTGTCGTGCAACTCACTTGCGCGACCCAACCAATACTTGCACGACCTTCTTTCCTTAGCAAAATTTTGATGTTCTGATCCTCAAAAACATATGGATAGAAAGTCTCCTATCTTCCAAGACCTCGGCATGCAAGTACCTTTGCCACAAACACGTTACTTCATTGGCCGATTTTTAGGCCCAAAAATTTGGTAAACACTGGGAAACAACGCCACCTTCACTACAGTTTTCTGCTTGAATGGTATGATCTCTTTTTTGTTTCACATTCTAAACTTCCACTGAGGATTGACAAAAAACACAAACCATATGCCAAATAATTCTTTGAAGACCCTGGTTCTAACAATATATGGGGGATAAATGATGGTATTCACATGCTTGGTAAATGACATTTCTTGTAATTATTTTCTTTATACTATGAGCTTGGACAAAAGTATTTTAGATAAGCTTAAAGATTGGAATGTATTATATTGGACATAAGTTATTATTGTTTAAGTCTAGAAATTTTTGAGATTATTTTTGGAATGTTATAAAATTACAGTTATAGGAAAAGGACAACCTGTAGGCTGGGTGACAAACCATCGCGTCGGACAAGGCTATTGGAATCGAACCCACAACTGAAGTGCGACATGCCTTTATCGCATAACACTAGCCTATATGAATCCCCTGGTTATTAGAAACTAGTTATATTAAGTGGTATGATATATGAAGTATAAGTCCATTCTTGGATCCATATACGTTTAATATCACCATATATGGACTTATGTATATTGAATAACTTTTTATAACCCTTCGTTTGAGAATGATGGAATGACCTGTCATTCTACCACATGATCTGTTAACACTTCATGGAAGAAAAATTCAACTTCATTTCTTTACGAGATGAAGTGGAAATTGTTCAAGGAACAAACAACAGTATGATTGAACAAAAAATCAAGTTAGTATTTCTTTTAATTCAACAATTCTTTAACTTTATGGATTTTTTATTATTGTCTTCTTCATATCCATGTCCTCAACCACTCTCCATCAGAACATGATGGTTAGATTTCTCTTCCATATACATAGTTTCACCTATGTTCTCTTATATGGAAACCTAGTGACTAGTTAATTTGGGTAACCATTACGTTTCATATTTTAGTTTTTAAAGATATGTTTTCGTATTCGTTTTTACGATGTGGGTTTCAATTAAAACTTTCGAGTAGTAAACCATTTATAACCCCAACGAATTTCGAGGTCAAAATTCATTTTAAAGGGGGTATAATGTAACACCCCGAGATTTTATGAGAAGTATTATTTTTAATTTATTTGATGTCATGTGTTGTATGCTACACCAAGATTATCTGGTGCTATACGTAACATCGTTTTAGCTTGCAGTATACAGAACACTGTTCTTGGATCATGTAACACACAATTTCATGTTTTTTTTGATGTTATTGTACGCAACATTGAGTATATATATATATATATTAAATGTATAAATGTAATATGGTTTGATTCTATTATATAAAACAACAAACAAATCATGCACTACATGCAACCCTGACTTGGCTTTCATTACATGCTATCGCGACCTTCCACGATAGCATGTGTTGTACGAAATACCGAGTTTCACTAAACAACAATATGTTATATAAACTAGACATTATGAATAGTAATACCCACCTTTTGAAATTTTATAAATTTTATCTTTCTAAATGGACAACATTTTTGGATTTGGAATATCAAAATTAGCCTATGGTGAATTTTTGGTATTTTTCTAAATACTTTAAATTTTTGATGAATACTTAAAACACTGAGTTACTATTTAAAAACCGACATTTTATATAAATAATTATTTATTTTATTTATATTTATTTTAGGCTCAAATTGATAAATAATACCTAAATAAGTTCAATTTAATTCATTGGAGTAATTTTATTATAATTTTAGACATATAAAAATTTTATTAAACTTTTTACCGTCTTTTACCAACCTCCTAGGAGAATTTACAAATATAGATAAAACATAATATTAACTCTTCTGTGAGTGGAGTTTAAAAAATCCGATAGACAAGGTTAATATTAGTATGTAAAATGTGGTTCAATGAGATGAATATAATTTTTAGTGAATAGTAAGTTATAACTTTTATTTACCCCGGTTAAAAGAAAATAGGGTAATTATGGGTAAATATGATATTATTATTACCCTAACACATGTCATAATTCTATTTTATAAGTTTAATTTGACCAAAAACAACCTTAGGTATAAAATATTACCCTTTAGGTCCACATGGATTAGATTAGGACATTTATTATTATTTTATTTAAAGAAGAGTTAAAGGAGTTAAAATAAAAGTTTAACAACTAAAACATTTTTAATATAGGGTTATACATAGGATAAATTCGAATATTAATATTAATTTGAAAGCTAAAAATATTTCCTACATAATGGTTGTCACGACCCGTCCTTGGGGCCCGTGCCGTGACTACCCCAAGCCCGCCTTCCATAGGCCAGGGGTTGGCGACTATTACCAAAGGCGTAAAATCCCGATAACTGGGAAGGCATTGCCTTTATAAAGAAAACAAGCACCACAGAGTACAAGCGGAAGTAAAACACTAAGTACAAAAAGAAGAGCTGAAAAGTAAAAAGGGGCCGGAAATACAAGCCCAACTGTAAAGTACAACTCGAAAGGGAAAACAGCGACTGAAAAGTAAAGCTGCTACGCTGAGATGTCCACTGGAAATCCCACCTGAAGGGTGGGTACAGATAGCTCTTCTACTCCTCGGGTCCCGCCGTCTGCTCCAAGTATGACCCGCCCAGTGGTCTGCCTCTGGGTACCGCCTCGTCGTATAGTCCACCTCCAGGTACCGTCCAGTCCTCGAACACTCGGCCTCTGCCAGTACTGGCCGTCGTCTGCAACCAACACAACGAGGTGCGGGCATAGCCCGTGCAGGGGTGAGTATAACGATACTCAGTAGGGACCCCGAGACCCTCAAGGTCTCACTAAAACCAACAAGGATAAACACAAGAAGATCTCAACAGATAAACCCTACTTAGGTATATGCCCATACATATACCTAAGTTATCAAGTAACCCATCTCAATCATGAGGAAACACAAGGATTGTGAAATCGACGGATAACCACTACCCGGGTATATGCCCATACATATACCTAAGTTAGCAAGTGACCCATCTCAATCATGAAGTAAACACAAGGTCAAAAGTCTCAGCTCAAACCAGGATTTTCATTATCGAAACCGTAACTGCTGAAGAGCCCCGTCTCTGAAGTGTGCAGTAGTCCTGTCACGACTCCGAGGTACTGCTCACTAACCTAAGACTGCTGAGGTACTCCTCCTGTCGAGTACTGCGGGTTTGCGGCCAACTACCTGGCGCTCCGTCCGCTGAGGGTCTGTCGCCAAATACCGGGCGCTACCCAGTTAGCCTGCTGAGGTACTCTCCGGACGAGTACCGCGGGTCTGCACTGTCACACACGTACTCCGTCCGCCATGGGTCTGCACCTCAAAAAGTAGTGCTCCGTCCACTGGGCTAGTCGACTCACTCCAAGTCGAGTCGGTCAAGCAGTCGTCAGGTCTCAGCTAGTTACACGGTCTCCGTACTCTGCACGCTCGTCTTCGGGAGGGTCCGCTCCACGAGCTACTGGTCGATACTCCAAGTATCACAAGGTCCCACGAAGAAGTGTCTCAAAAGTCCGTCTCGTCACAGGGGTCTCAACGCAATAGACGGCGCGTCGATCGGACGCCCGGTCTGTGAGTTATTAGCCTTTTCGTCCCAGGGGCCCGGTTGGTTTCGTGAGCGAACCAAACCCGGCCGTATCTCAACTGTACCCCGAACTCTCATAGGGTAAACTCATAGGGACCGTTTCTCATCGTGATCATCAACGCCGCTGACGGTTCGTCAGACGGACGTCCTGTCTGAAAGATAACAGCTTTTCCCGTTCCAGGGGCCCGGTTGGATTTCGGTGCGATCCAACCCGGCCACAATCCAACTGCATCCAAAACTCGGGCGGAGGGTGCCAAAAGTTTCGTATCGTCAAGAGGAAGTCAACGAAACAGACGGCGCGTCAATCGGACGCCCGGTCTGTGAGTTATTGGCATTTTCGTCTCCGGGGCCCGGTTGGTTTTTTTTAAGGAAAAACCAACCCGACCGTACTCCACCTGCGTCCAAACCTCGGGCGGAGTATGCCAAAAGATCCGATTCACTAAGAGGAACACAACGCGACTGACGGCGCGTCAATCGGACGTTCGTGGCTCAAGATATGAGCGTTTCCGCTCCGAAGGCCCGGTTGGTTTCGTGAACGAACCAACCCGGCCGAACTCAAAGTAACCCGAAACCTTGAGTGCGATATATCGAAACGACCGTCTCGATCCAAGGATCGCGTTGCCGCAGACGGTTCGTCATTCGGAGGTCCGAGGCTCAAGTTATGAGCCAAAAACCAAATCAGGTTCGAAACGGGGGGGTCCGGGTCCGGGCCGACCCGGCCCGACCCCCCCCCTGGGCGGCGCGGTGGCCGGCGGCGGCGCGCGGCGGCGGCGGGCGGCGGCGGGCCGCGCTGGCGGCGGCGGCGGGCCGCGCTGGCGGCGGCAGCGGGTCGCGCTGGCGGCGGGGTGCGCCGCACGGGCTGGCAGCACGCGGGGCTCAGCCCCGCGGTTCCTTCACAAAAAACGGCGCGGCCTTTGTGTCGCGCCAGCTCCTTTAAAACCGCCCCCCCTCACGTGGGGGGGCCTGCTGGCGCCGAACCAAGGGGGCAGGATGCCCCCTTCCCTCAAGAACCACCCCCTCTCTTAAAGAGGGGGTTTTAATAACACAGCCGGGGAATTTATTTCCCCGGTTTTAAAGACTTCCGGCCGGCCAGCTGGCCGGCCGGTTTTCTCCAACGGGACCGGAAAAATCCGGTCCCCTCTTCGGCTTCCGACGCCGGCGGCCCGGCCGCCGGTCTTATCTTCCGCCGCGGCCCGGAACCGGCCGCGGTCTCTTCGTCCCGCCGCGGCCCGGAACCGGCCACGGCGTTCGTCGTCCGGCGCGGTGCGACGGCACCGCGCCCCTTTGTCGTGCTTGAATCCTTCCAACGCGGCGCGACGGCGTCGCGTTCTTGAAGACTCTCCTCGGCGTAGCGCGACGGCGTTGCGTAAATTAAACGCACGGTAAACCGCGTGGTGCGACGGCACCACGCCACTTTGCTTCCATCGAAAGAATTAAACAAGAACGTTGGAGGGGGGTTCGGCCGTGTTCGTGCGGTCCGGCCCCCCTCGCGTTAATAATAATAACGCAACTTAAAGAAAAACATGCCACACGTTAATCTTGTTAAAAGCACGATCAAGAATAAAATGAGGAATCCAAAAGAAATTCGACAACCCCTACCTCGGTTTTAAGATTCGAAGAATCGTCTACGATCCGCGGAAGACGGCGTCGCGGAAGTCGGGCGTCGCGGTCGTCGTTCGTCAAATCCGTTGACGAAGTGCTATGCCCGAAGAGACACGACGTTGGCGGATCTTCGTTTGCCGACGAAGGTTGTCCGAAGAAGAGATGGCGTCCCCTTCGTTGTCACGGTGAACGAAGAAAGGAGTTGCGGCGTTCTCGATAGTCGCACGTTGACGGAGTCGTGGAATATCGGTGTCGATTCCTTTGACGTCGGAGGAAGAGTCGTTGTCGAAGGCGTTCGTCGCGGAAAACCGTCGCGGAAGGGATGACGCGGAAGAAGTACGTCGCGTCGCGGATACGGCGTCGCGGATGGATCGTGTTCTTCGGCGGAGAAGTTCTTCGTTGAAGAACGACGTTCTTCGCGTTCTTCGTTGAGTTTGAAGAAGAAGAGGAGGCTCTCCAAAAGCTCTCAAGGAGACAAACCAAACAACCCAAAATAAAATAAGACCACTTCTTATTTTATTATTACAAAACACATTAGAAGAAATTCAAAAGTTTGAAATTCAAAATGGCTAACCCCAAAATTAACTCACTTATTTAATATACAAGAGTTGTATAATTAAAAAGAAGTTAAGTTATCAAGCCATTAAGAGGGAGAGTGGGGAGTTGAAAAGGTGGGGGTTCGTGTGGGCCCCACCACACTTAATCCTCCCAAGGGAGGTTAAGTGGGTGTGGGTCCCACTCCCAACCACCTTAGATAGGTTTTAACAAGTTAAATATAAAATTGTTCTACACAATTTTATTTAACTCAAACTAAAAACCCCAAAACGAAACTCTCAACCCGCAACAAACGCAACTCCCGAAAAGGACTCTTTAAGCGAAAATCGGCGCTGCGAGTTCATCGGTGCCCTCGGATTTCAATTCCGAGCACCGGATCAAAAGTTAGGAATTCTCGCTCGTTCGTTCACTGAACGTACCCGAGCCAAACTTCGGAAATTAATTCCGGGCACTCCGGGCCTCGGAATCAGGTGCCGTCTGAAACCGCGCTCTTGTAAAATTCTAAAGAAAATTAAGAAAAAATTTCCCTTGAATTTTATGGGTCTTTACAATGGTATTTTATTTATAATTTTTAGACATGAAATATTTAAATTTATTTTTGACACTATGAGGATGCATAAATTACCTTATTAATGAAATATTAACATAATTGATGTTATAAATACCCAAATATATGTAATTTGAAACTTTTTATGAATTACAGTAATTTAATAGGTTAATATGACATGTTAGTATTGATTAAATTAACATTTTTATAAGTAATCATGCTTTTATGATTTTAAAAAAAAATCAAGTACCAAATAGTATCAAATTAGACATAAATTAGTTTTTAAAACAAATATTATATTGTTAATTGTTATTTTATACCTAAAAATCTAAGGGTCATACAAATGACTTAAATATGGATATATATTTTAATAATTAACCACTTGTGGTTCTTTGGGCTTGTTATAGTAAGTTTATTAACCATATAGTGTAAGAAAACAAAAAGACACAGTAAAAGTTAAATTATTTAACATAGAGTTAAATCTAAATGATAAGGATAAAATATTAACCTAAAATGGTCTAAAACATATTGGATGAGATTATTTCGACCCACCCCACCTTAGCTTCGAAATAAATCAATTTTTAGAAATTAAAAACCGAATATGACTTTATTATAAAATAATATTTTAAGTTTTCCTAAGGTGCCCCTCTCCTCCCTTATAAAAAGGGCACCCATTCCATCTTCTCTTCACACCCTTTTGAGCCATGAAGCTCGGAAAACCCGGACAATTACTCTTCTAAAACTCTATATTTATATCATAGAGGTTCTGATCTTTTCAAAAGACCAAATATATTTCCCTAAGAATAAGATTAAAAGAGGTGCGTTGAAGAAGAGGTAATCTCTTCTAACGATTTTTTCAGGTTTTCATTCTTCTTCAACTTCTTCTTCTTTAGTTGTTTCATTATAAACTAATAACATCAGTATTAATTATATACTGATAAGTTATTATAAATATGAAACCTCCCCATTTCACCTTCTATCCATCCTACGGAAAACGAAATCACCACGCGTACATTCATACATAGTAATGTCTCCACGTCGTGCTGTAATCTATTTTTCCACCACCACCTTACATGGATGGGTATAATGGTGTAAATAATAAATATATATGACATAATAATGATTCTAAGATAATATATCATCCACTACAATTCCTTTCAACAAATATGGTAACGATTTCATCGCTCGTGCGTACGTACGGATTACCATCTCCACGACGCGATGAGATTCATTTTCCAGGTTAACAATTCAAGAATGATTATAAACTATATATAATAAGTAATCATGAAATATATGACATAATAATGCTACCAGATTTATGTATATATATATATATTTATTTCATCTACTTAATTCCATTCATGTCAATAAGGAAAGGAACACAGTGTTCATGCGTACGTACGACCTACCGTCTCCATGAACTGTGTATTTATTATCATTCATATATCTATTATATATATGTATATACTGAATATATATGATATATAAATCATGATTTAAATTATGTAAGTAATTAAATCAACATATATGTAATAATAATATCAATAACAACAAATCGAAACACATCTGATAAATGAAATGATTTTACGCTGCTTTAAAATTGAATTTACAAAATAATGGGTAATATAAAATCATAAGTGAACAATATATGATATCATAATAATTAATATGATTCTGTAATAATTCAATGAAAATTATTTAAATCATTATACTAGAAGTTAGGATACATACTAATCATATCAAACATCATGTAAGGGATAATTATTCCAACATTCTTATCCTATATTGTTTATTCGTAACTATTTACCCGGGTTATGTTTATCATCCATGTCCATGCTCACTAAAAATGTTTTCATAAATGTTTAGTATTATTCCATGTATTTTTAAAGTCATTTTTACCCTTTTTGACTTTTACCACATGTTTTGGAAGAATACTTCTTTTGTTTACCAGACGAGGTACTTTTTGACTTTTCTGACAAAAGTACGAGGAGAATGTTTTCTTAACTTATACGACATGAACGGATTTTTACAGTTTTATAATGCCTTATTTTTATGAAGTTGACTCTACAAGATTTCATGACTATTTTCAACAAAATCCTTTTCTTTTAAAATTGCATGGCATTTTTTGAAAATAAAATGATTTTTATGAAGAAAGGATATTTTCCACATGAATTATTTTCAAGTGTTTTATCAAAACCATTTTCCATCTAAGATAAAATTATTTCATATGTGTATGTTTCATGTATAATGTCTCTATGATTTACATGGTTTCACATTTCATATGATGAAACGATATCCATTTGTTTTATATGGATTATGTTATGATGGGATGGTGTTTATGAAACCTGTTTTATTCCTTGGGTTATGATGAATGATTTATGATTGTTTTGTGGCACACGTAAGAATGTTTTCAATACGATTTCGGTGGGACCTATATATCCCTCCAATGAATTGGGTAATTATTTATATCACATGAGATAGACATGGCTGAACTGTAAGTTAATCTGGTTCAGTACTACAGGACTGAAACGTGGAGTGAACTCAATTCAGAAAGTGACTTTTTCCACTAAGATGGTCTTGGAAGCAATGCCTTGGCTACTATGGAAATCATAACATGTGCATAATTGTTTCCACAATTACATGTTTTATTCCCATTCTATTTTATCAGGATTAATGTTTCTTTATGATCTATGCCTTACATACTGCCATGTTTTATTTCATTGCTCAAGATCAGGATGTTTAAACATTATGTTCATGTTTTTAAGTTCAAATGTATATGATTTGTTTTATTTTCTCCATGATTACCCTTACTGAGAATTTGAGCTCACCCTTTTATATGTTTTCATTTCCATAGGATTTAAAGAAAGGTTTTAGGTAAGAAAAAAAAAGTGGAAGATCTTTTTGGGAGATGTTTAAGATCTTTCACCACGATTAGAAGATTATGTTCCGATTTTCCAAAGACACTAAACTATTACGGTCCTTAAGTGTTGGTTCTTGTCATGTATTATGAATTCTGCAAAAGTAATGTAATGTCCATATACGTCATGTTTTTGGTCTCTACAAGAGTGTTCCCAAAATACACTAATTGGCATATACTTTATGACATATGAGGCCAAAAATCCTATATTACATCTACTATTACTACACATATCCACAATTAGGTTATTATATCAAACATATAAAGTGTATAGAATCAAAACCCACTCCCATAACATAGATATATATTGAGCCTCCAACTTAAGAAATTATGTGACTCATGGATAACTGACCAAATAGCTTGAATGATATTATCTTGAGATTCATCCCAACAATCCTAGGTTATCCATCCCAACCAATACATGGTCATACCACAATTTCATATTATTAACAATCATCATATAAATAAATACTCATGATTTAGTTCCTAAAAATAACCAAGGTAACCCTCATATGCTTATGATATAAAATTGATCATAACTCTTCTTCTTCAATCATGGAATGCAAAGAACAGACCCATGATTCTAATATAATAATGAATTAGTGTTTTTAGGATATCTCCACCCTCTCAAGCTACACAAATATGTATCAACACAAACTATATTTAACATTTAAATATCATATATTTTAATGACAATACACATGTTACCAATATACTACACTAAAACTTATCATCAATACACTCTCCAAACCAAAATATAGACCACAACCCACATAGGTCAAATTGTTATAAATAATATAACAAAATTTATCTCAATCAATAAAGAGAAATTGAATATTTTTAACCAACCATAAAAATAAACTAGAACATATTTGTGACATCAGTTAATTAAAATATCTAAGTTAATAATATTTTATTGTATATTTTTATCCTCTGTTATTTTAGAAATGGATGTCAAAAATTAGAATAATAAAATCAGTTATTTAAACAACCAATGCAAAAAATAACTTTAAAAATATTTTTATCATTGGTTATTTCAATAAATAATACTAAAAATAAAACATCTATATGAATATTTTATTTTTTTCACAACATTCTAATGTAATTTATATTTCCCTCCATTGAATTCCCCACAAAACATATGGAAATTAAAAATTTTCACACCATTATAAAAATATTTTAGCTCCCACTAATAAAAATTTAATGTTGTCAAATCATTATTCATCTTTGCTCTATAACTTTTATTTCCACCTATGAGGCTTTGGTTTCTACCTATCACTCTTTCATTTACCCCTCCATTATTCCTTCATAGAATAAAAATCTAGACTGCATATCTATTTTGGAGATGGATACAATAGAATTAGTGAGAGAAATGAAGAATAAATGTTTTTATATATAGTGAATTATCATGAAATATTTAAATGAGTTAAAATAACTATAAATATTTTATTTATTAACATTATGTTTTTATGATATTATAATAAATAATGGTTTATTATTTTAACTATATCTTTTAATGATAATTATTTTTTAAACACTATAATTATATAATACTTATTTTATCATGTAAAACTGTAATTTCTCTAGTTGATTCTACAGGACAACTGTGTTTTGAGTTATATCTTATAAATATGTTTTAAAAAATTATTGTCATTGTATTTTTTTTTGATAATGATAATAAAAAATACAAATCAATATTAAACTAGTGTTCAAATATTTTTAATACCAATTTAGAAATAATAAATTAATTTTATATTTAGCATATCACATTCAAAAATGTATCCTTATAAATGGATGTTATAAATAATAATAATAACTGATGTAGGAAACCTTTTATTTTACCAATTATTAAATGATGGAATAAAGGTTTTTTGAAAATGGTTTTCTCCTTACTGAACTAAAAAAAAATCACCTCTAAAAAAATATTATTTTATTTATTTTCTATTTTATATTTTGTCATTTTAGTAGAAAAAATATATTTCTTCCAACTTTAAATCATTTTAGTATCTTGTTTTCATTTATTAGATTAGTAATATAATCTAAATTTTTACTTTTTTAGGGGAAGAGAGAAACTTTATGCTGAAAAAGTGATGTGGAATCCCAAAACAACCATGTAATAATTTTTTGTGGTACTCATTTACCTTAAAAAAACATTTCGAATAAAACAATAATAAATACGATAGAACATTTTTTATTTCTACACAAATAAATTTATTAAATGATCATAACATAATAACAATCCCCCAACATATTACATCATGAATAATAATGTATTAAATGAATATATAAGGATTGAAAGAGATAATTGGATTGTAATTTTCCATCATAACATGGTATTTCCTGGATAGTAGTGTCATTATAGTGATTAGATACATTGGTAGGAATAAATTAGAGTTAAATATAAAAAGGGGCTTTTAAAAATGCTAATTCAATCACACTAGAATCATCCCATAAACTATAATAGTTACTAAAGATAATAATTGAATTTTTTTCAATTACAGAACATATATCAAGACACTAGTGAAAAAGAAAAAATTATAATAATATATCAGATGGTTTTAACAACCTCTAAAATTTTTCACGATTATCAAATTGTACTATACAAGTGACCATGATTTTGAATTAAATCAAACATCCTTAAATGAAAATATTAGAAATCATGAAATAAAATGCATTCAATAATAATTTAAATAACCAAATATTTCAATAACTAAATGCCCCAAAATACAAATAACATACCTGGGTCGACCAAACATGTCACTCGATAAAAGTTTCCTCAAGGCATAAAGTCTTCCTTACCAATTTCCAAAGGATTCTTACATATCATGTGGGTCTAAAAATATATAGTGGTATGACTATACTCATGGAAATAGTTTAGTAAAATCATTAAAATATCCATATACATCCAAAATTAGAGCATGAAATACAAAATAAACAAACAATAATTATTCGGTGTCAAATGAAATGTTGAAATATTTTTACATACCCAAATAATGACAAAAAAACTGATCACTACCCAAGTGTATGACATATACAAAAAGTAAATAAAGAAAAAATAAAATGGTTCTACTGAAAACACTAATATATAACTCATACCTGATCTTCAACTGTCGAGATAATTTAAATCAAACATCAAACTTGTCCAGAGTGAACCCACATGGTCAAGAAATATTAGGCCTTAGCACCTCTATAATTTAACATTTTCTCCATCTAAAAGAATACATAAGAGTATTCATGAACACTTTTTTACACGTATAAGGGGTTATAAGAAAATATAAGTAAGCCACCCCAATGATGAACCAATAAACTGATGTCGTAAAATTTTTATTAAATACATCATCTACCAAGCCTAGTCGAATAAAAACAAATACTAGCATAATGTAAATAAATAGGGAATAAACCAAATAAATAAATAACCCAACACTAGGACCTATGGTGATACCAATGTTAAATATACCACAAAACCATAACCATTTCATAGGATTTATATCATGTGTATTGACCAACCATAAGACATCATGCATGTATTAAATATATACAATGAAGCTAGAATATGTCTAATAGTGGATAAAGAATGAGGTTCGGACCTTATGGTTTAAATATTGGCATCCAAATAAAACACACATCTCTTTAGGGCTTTACGACACAAAGGGTATGATCATAGCTAGTGACATGAACTCTAATATCACTGACTGATTGTGTAAAAACCTTGATAATATCATTTAATTAATCCTCTCCATAAAATAGAAATTTAGTGAAAATAAAATCCCATAACCTGGGACCATCTTAACATCTGGAACTATAGACACCCAACCCCTAGCTTTGTAAGTATATGTTTTAATAGGGAAGGGTTTCAATCCTCTGTATCAACCAGTATATCCTTATTACCATCAAAATATAACAGTGCAACATAAGAGAAAACCTGATAAATCCTACAGATAATGCCCAGTTCAAAGTTACCTCAAAACTATCCTCCTAATTTAAAACCTACAAAACAAATGCCTAAAGCATCTCAACCAAAGGACAGAAAATCATATTTCAATATACTCTCTATCCCATCATCTGAGCTACAAAATCATCAATATCAAACATCTCATTATCAATAATTCTTATGAACCCATAGTCCCTTGAAACACTATAACTACCACTATTATTAAAAACTAATTGTCATCTAGGTTATAAAGTGATGATCAATATTTCTAATGCAGAGAATGAACCAAACCCTCATTGGGAAATTATGGTTATCCCATAATCCCTTGGATCAAATCCATATCAAAACATAGACCACACCCTTAAAAAATAATAATAAACATTGAATCTTCACCAGACCCATACATGACCTAGAACTCACCCACAAGTAAATCCATATGAATTACTATACTTGAAAGGGGTAATCACAAGCAACCATCAGTGATAGAAAACTGATCACTGATATGAACCCCATCCCAACGGCCCACCTCATGATTCTATCAGATCCATATCATGCCACATATAAATGAAACCTTATCAAACCCAACATACCATGATGCCAACCAAGATTTAAGGATATAATTAAGATATACCCCAAGCAAGAGGGAATAAACAACAATCTCCCAAATTCCAACAACATAGTCCTATTACCCAAAGGCCTCCGAGATAAACCACATTACAAATCCCCTTTTAATTCCCATGTTTGGCCAATAATTGATCCAGCATTTTATGAATCATATGAATACCCTCAACAAAGACCCTTCATACCTCCAATGCCATGTCATAAGAAACCCATGATAATCACTGGGTTCATAAATGAATCACCCTATGGAAAGATCAGAACTAAGAATATTAATATAATACGAAAAAGAAACCATCCAATACATGAACCATAATTAGAGAATTTTTAATCATAAACATCAAGGGAAACCTCATATATAATCATGATCAACCCAATGCATCACTCCACAACCCCTATGATATTGAAAGAATAACCAGCACATCCCACTTTGGAGGTGAAACTAGAAAGGAACAATATAAAATCCCTATAATGTTTAAAATAAAATTAATGAATATAATATCATTCTTATCAATATATATACACATAGCCACCACAATCACTCAATATGTTATTGATGTAAAATCCCTAAAAGGCATGGTTTTTAAACTAGATCCCCATAAGAGGCACCCAAAATCATATCCTTTACATAAAAAAGGTCACAAAATCCCACAAGGGGCTCTCAACCAGTCAAAGGTAATTTAAAATATATTAAATGATTATAAATTTGGGAAAAACAACCCCAAAAAACCGGTCGACCAACTTTGAGGTATAACCACCAAAGCCTCTGACTAAAAGATGTCTTCTACTATCAATTGAAGCATCTTACTCATGCCACACAATGAAATTAATCTATTTAAAAATATTAATAATGAATTAGATAATTAAATTCCAATAATATTATTTTATAAAAAATCACCAAAGGGAATCCTATCTTGGGAACCACAGACAACCACCCTTGGAGGGCCAATAAAGTACCTATGACACCAATTAGGTACGAATCCCTAACACATGATGAACAATTACATTTAAATTAAGTTTAATTTAATCAAAAAATAGTGAAAAATTTATTGTCATGACCCATCCCCCAGGGCCCATGCTTTGAATTCCCCATGCCTACCTTCCAGTGGCTAGGGGATGGAGACTAGCACTGAAGGCGTATTCCCTAAAACTGTGAAGGAATTTCCTTTATAACCTTTAAACAAATGCAACCATGGACACAACAAGATACAAAATCTTGTAAAATGAATAGTAAACAGAGTGAGTAAAGTAATTAAAAGGGGCCAAAATACAATCCCAGCTTTAAAGTACAAGAAACTGAAGGTACATGTAAACTGGAATAGCTCATGTGATCACCCACCACGGATCCTACAAAAAGGGTAGGTACAACACTCGAACGATCTTCTTTGTGGTATGCCTAATCTAAGGTCCACCTCTGAGCTTCCTCCTGTCCTGGTACTCTTGTCCTCAGTCAGTGTTGTCTATTATCTACTCCAAACACAATGAGGTGTGGGCATATCCCATACAGGGGTGAGTATAACGATACTCAGGAGGGAACCCAAGACTCTCAAGGTCTCACAAAATCCACAAATGATAAACCACAAAGCATGAAATAAACAGACAAGCCAACTTAGGTATATGCCCCTACATATACCAAAGTTATCATGTATACAAATCTAAATAATGAAGAAACATAGAGTCCAACTCAAAATCCCAAAGCTCAACTATTTCACAAAGGAAGGAATACCACGAAGGTATATACCACGTTGGTACACCACATAGAAGAATACCACAAAGGTACTGATTCAGCTCACACCAGGAATAACTTAAGTACAAAAGTAAAAATGATTAGTCATAAAGGTAGACCATATTATTATGTAAAGTGGCTCTATTTCAGACCCACACAAGATCAGTCAGTGCTAACCCACATAGGATCGCTTGGTGATGATCCACAAAGGATTGCTCGGTGCCGAGCCACACAGGATCATCCGGTGCTGACCCACTTAGGATCATTTTGTGCTGACCCACATAGGATCACTAGGTTTTGACCCACAGAGGATCGCTCAGTGTTGACCCAAACAAGATCGATCAGTGCTGTCCGATACATGATCGCTCGGTACTGTCCTATACAGGATCGCTTGGTGCTGACCCGCACATGATCACACGGTACTGACCCACACAGGGTCCTAGTACATCTCCAGTACATCGTCAGACCAACACAAGATTGTAGTACATCTCAAGTATGTCATCAGACCCACACAGGATCCTCGTACATCTCCAGTACATCGTCAGACCCACACAGGATCCTAGCACATCTCTGGTACATCGTCAGACCCACACAGGATCCCAGTACGTCTCTGTTATGTCGTCAGACCCACACAAGATCCTAGTACATCTTTAGTACACCACTAGACCCACAGAAAATAATAGTACATCGTCAGACCCACACATGATCCTAGTATATCATCAGTCCCACATAGGATCATAGTAAATTGTCAAACCCACACGGGATCACAGTACATCGTTAGAGCCATCTGCAGGGTACCCACATTAAGCTTGGTCGTCTCTGGGAGAGTCTACTCCTCATGCAACTATTTGATAAACCAACTACCATGAAGTCCCAAGGAAAAGTATCCCAAAGGTCAGCCATGTAATATGGGTCAGAACAAAATAGACAGTGCATCAATTGGACGCCCGGGTTGTATGTTATTTTCATTTTAGTCCTGAGGGCCTAGTAGGATTCATGTACGATCCAACCCAGCAAAACTCTAACTTTCTTCGAAATTCACATGGAGTATCTCTAAAAAACCGCCACATCTCAAGGATTTCAGCACCATAGAAGGATCGCCATTTCGACACCATACGAGGGAGATATTTTGAATACAAGATCCTGCAATAAAAATATTAATAATATTATTTTTTGTTTCGTGGACTCGATCCATGAACCAGAATTTAATATTCAACATTAAGTTTAAATTGACTGTCTTGTGATAGGATCTCTTTTCCATTAATGGTATGTCAATCGGAAGTCACACAAAAGATATATATAGGGTTGAATATTTAATAATAATAATATATTTTTATTATTTGAGCGTTTCGAATACCCGATCCAAAAACAGGAAAAAGACATCCAATAATGGACTCATAATATTAATCTTAAAGTTAGGGTCATACTGCTATATAAGGTTTGTGAAACTATGGTTGCATGGATAAGTTACAATCGAAACACAATTTTCCTAACAAAAATAATAATAACATTATTAGATAATATAAATTTTTATTTAACCATTTTTATTCAATCTCAAAACCCATTTTCAATCTACCAATGCTCTAATGCACACCACAAAACCCTCAATTCACTCCTCCTTTATTTATTACTATTTTAATTTTATTTAATTTCAACCCCTTTCTGTCTCTAATCTAACATTTTCACATTTTTTATCCTCCTTAAATTCATGTATTTCTACCAATAATCCCAAGTGCCTGATCTGCTGCCTCTGGCCTTGCTCACCTAAACCATGCACAACCACGTCGGTCACCCATTCAGTCATCGACCGCCTCACCTTACTCACACCAACCGAACCCTTCATCCTTGCTGCATCTTCTCGACCGCCTCAGCACATTGCACTATTTACCATGCCTATAGTCACGCCCCAAAGAGTCACCGGAATTTCAAGTCCACATTTCCACTTTCACAACCCACTGCACCTTCGTTCTAAACCTGATAAATAAAATGGTCACATATCCATGATCCTCGGGTCGAGGGCTCCACATATAAATGTCACGCTCAACAAAATATATCATTTCCAGCAACAATAAATATTTTTCCACCTCCTTCCACGAGCCATTTAGGCTTCATTCCATGCTTGAAAAATTAAACGATCGCTTATTTGTGATTCTTGCATCGAGGGCATCACATCCATATATCATGCTCAAAAAAACTCAATGTTTCTGTTGCCAATAAATATTAGGTGTTGAAGAACGTATTAAATACACATTGATAATAAAAAGAAATAGGAGCATGTTTTATGTGCGGGTCTATTGCCATGTTTGTTTCGTCATCGTCCCCATGAATTTAGGATATGAAGAATCAATAAAACAAATTCAAACATATATAAAAACCCCTACCTCGATTGATCATTGGTGTCAGTGTGAGGAAGGAGATTATGTTGATGACGTTGGCATTCGTCACTCCCACACCACACTTCCAAAGTTGGTTACACATTCCTTCATTCGGAAAATGATTCTTCATTTGATTGGTTCTTTGTTAGGAGGATGTTATTCACATTTCTCGAATGCTCTCCCCAAATCTCCTTTTCCAACGATCTCCACCAAAATGAGGAGGATCCAATTTTAATTGAGTTAAGTCTAATAACTCAATTAATTGTTGGTGCATTAAATAAACTAATGTTGGCACATTTAATTTGGGGGAGAAATGCAGAGTTAACTCATATTAAAGAGGGAGTTTAAGGGGTTTGGGGGTCCCCAACAATGCAAATACAAATTGGGAGGTTTTAAAAATAAAATTAAAGTTGTTGTTTATTTTATTTTTAATCTTTTAATTCTCTTATGAAATTCACAAAAACTAAATTTCACCCTCGACCTACTACGGTAATGGTGAAGGTCTCCTTAAGCTAATATCAGCACAATGTGTTCAACAGTTCCCTCAGATTTCAATTACATGCACCGGTTCAAAAGTTATAAAATGCTTCTTATGTGTTTGCTAAATGTACCCAAAAACAATTTCAGAAATATTATAACTATCATCTTTGACCCATGCCAGTCAGGGTTAGGCTCTTCCAAAGTGAAACACGCCCCAAATAACCCAACAGTACTCTCAGATTTCAAATTCATGTTATCGTTTAAAAGTTATGGATTTTAACAATAAAATAATTGTCTCTTAATTATTTTATTTATGTCCAAAAACGAAAATTCACTAGTGGGACATGCTGGCCAAATATAGAATCTAATTAAATAAAGAATGCCTTCACGAGTTTTGTAGTGGTCTCTGATCTTCATTCCAAGTTACCATTTGTGAATTATAATCATTTGAAAAATAAAATAATTTATTTAATTATTTTATTCACGATTATGCCATTTTTGGGGTTTCTCACAGGAGGCTTGCACCGACTAAACATAAGTCACTCCTAGGGTAAAACCACCATCATGAACCCAACGATGCCCTCATATTTCAAATTCAAGTAACAGTTTAAGTGTTATTCAACATTTTTTGGAAAACTGCTTTGCACACTAATTAAAACATAATAAAACTTTGACAGATCATTCCATGCACTCTGGGCCTCAGAATCACACGCCATCTGATTTTACAGTCTTGAAATCCTTCTACATAATTAAAAAACTATATGGAATTTCTGCAACCTTAAAACTATATTGATTCATTCCCCCATAAAAATGATGAATGATGTGATGAAAGAACTATCTGGGTATTCAATATCACATATACATGTGAGAAACAATTTATCCTTGGTCGATTATGCCATGATTTAGTGGAATTACAGTTGAAACCATAAGCAGAAGACCATGATATTAATTAAATGTAAGGAAGTGGAAAATGGGTGAGATGATAGGAAAGTTCTAATATAGAAATTCAAAATAACACCCATGAAATATCCCAATGTTATATGGGATTAAATGAGTAACCAAGGGGAAAGGATTCTCTAGTTTGATCATGCATGATAGAGAAGGGGGAGGTGGGGGGATAAAATTGAAAGTTAAATGGTAATATACTAATTTTAAACAATGTTGTATATATCACTTGATTTTGACTTATGATTTATAAAACCATGCTCCCAATACTATCCATGAAAACAACCACACATTTTTTGGATTTATGGTTTATAAAGCATGCACTAATCATACTAATCAACAACTGAAACTTTCTACAACACCTCACATGATTTCGATGTGGTTATTCTGAAACCATTCATAATCCCTGATCCTTGGACCTAAAATCCACTCACACCTCCTGATTTTCTTTATAACACATAGTGTTTGACCATAATTATGTGAAGTACATACTAACCACAAAATATAAGAACAAAATGATATAAAAAATACATGATCCTCATAAATTCACAGAGTTTTCACTATGTTGCATACACCGAACCATATTCTAGGAAAAAAATTTCCCAATAACCCTAACATTCACCCAAAGCTCCATGAGAATAAAATGAGAACCCTAGGTGCCTCCCTATCTTTAAAAATACGTTAAATAATTTCCAAAGAAGTATCTAACTCTCAGTACTCATATCATAATTTGAATTCACTTAATAAACCCTCAACAGGTCAAAAATCAAAATTTATAATGAATTTTATAACCTCAAAAAATGTGAATTATTACAAAATCCTAACCAAAAATGAATATCACCACTAAAAAACATTGGTGGTGAGAAAAATTATAATACTGAACTACATCATTCTTCACTTCATTAATGGAAATCATGTTATGACTCCAACTTCCAAACTACAATTCACCATGTAGTTATATCTACCAAGAGAAAAACATTATACCTTCTCTAAAAAGCCTCACATTAATCCCAAAACCACTTGGACCACATATGATAAGATATTCCTAATATAATTTTTGACTCACAGCATCTAAAACTATAAAAAACATTTTAGACTCATTTTGGATGAATATTCAAAGAAATTTTGGCAACAAATATTGACGCAGCTTTAACCCTTTTCAATATGAAGGTCCTGCTAACATAACCCAGATCATGATGAAATATCTAGACTCTATCTAATGAAATATTCGAATTTTAATCTAGAATTTACCATGGAACTCGATCCATATATATCCAACCACACATCAACACGCTGAAGCTACAATTTGCATCCATAACTAGGAGGATGATCCAAACTATGGGCTTACCCTTATCCTTAATTAGATATATAACACCAATTTCCAAAAAAACATGCTCTATACACTACAAAAAATGTTCATTTGACATTTTAGACCCACTTTTACTCAATTAAAGACATAAGAAACATCAAACACCTCCCATTACCAGCACACTAGGGATGATGTCATAAAACTATAAATGGTAGTATCTTCACTATAAGGTTTCCATCATCTTCTCCTTAATAAATTAAAAAAATAAGTCCACCATGACTTCAACAATTAGGTTTTTTGATACCCAACAAATTATGAACAAAAAAACACATGGTTCATTAAATAAATCCATAAACTAAGATGAACTACGAAAAACCAACATACTTGTTCTCCCAATGCACAAACATAAAAGGTTCAACTTAACATAATTGTTGTCTATTTCATGTAATTCGATCAAAAAACCAAAAACATTCTTAGAGGATCAATTCCCTAAAAACTAAGGATAACATTCCCAAACCACTATCCACACTCCTCACACAAATAATTGTTAATAAACTAGCACACCCTTAACTCTGTACATCTAAAATCAAGGATCCTCATATCCTAACCAAGGTTAGCTACACCACTAACTTCCACCCATGGGTTAATCAAACCACGAACTGTGAACCATGCTCACACCATGCCTATATAATAACAACAATAAAATATCAAGGCTTATAATATAACCAAATAAACCCTCTTAATTGACCCCAAAACCCTGATATTGGGAAACACTCCACCTTATAATCACAGAGGGATTCACATTCCTATCCAAAAATCATAGTAAGAAAAGGCATTGGTTTTCAGAAACTCATCGTTGATATGAAAACCTCTCATGCATCCTTTCCCTCATCAAGGCATAACCCGAATTCTAAATCCCACACTAAACTAATAGGGTTTCCATTGGTCCCTTTATGAAGGGGATTTATTTACATCACTCCAAGACACCTCACCAAAGGATCCACATGGCCTATAATCATATGAAAAATACATGTTTTTATATTGATTATAATTCCATAAAAGAGCTATGTGGGACAATTCCATATATGTTTTTATAAAATTTTAACAACTAAGATCCATAATTTGTAAAATCACACATAGATATGAATATTTCATGTGAATCCAAAAATCTTATAATGATTCATTTACACTAGCCTCTTTCCAACTAACCATGTTCGAAAACCTATAAATCCAAAAATCTATAAATGAAAGTGTATCACTCAGTGTGAGGAAAATATTAAGGGAAAATAGTAATAGAAATAAAATCATCCTTTTAACCATTAAATTGCATTAGAGAAGGAATTTATGATATACTCATTCAGGTTTCATTACAGTCTTCGATAAATCCTTAAAATACCTATATTTTTACTTTCAAAATCAGAAAAATATGACACGAACACCAAAATTTTTAACTGATCTGGCTTTTCAAAAGGCCAAATGAGTTCCTCATGGTAAGCTACAAAAAACTTTATATTCTAAAAATGGAAAAGTAAAATCGGTAAATATTTTGATAGTATTTGCAGTATAAATTTTTATGGAGAGGGTGGATCTTTTTTTCTCTAAAACAATTCTATTAAATTTTTCACTTGTTTTTCAAATTAAATGGCATGTTTTTTTAATTTTAATGATATGTTTCTATTCATATTTGGAGAGCGCCAAAAAATTTTCAACTCCATTATACATGCTATGAAAAATTTATTATGGTTGAACTCAATATAATATTTTTATACTATAGATAACAGGTATTCAAATTCTTCAGTGTTCCATGTAATTATAACTATGAAGGATCCAGAATTACATGTTTCAACTATTAAAAAAATGTTCATATGAATATTTTATATCTCTAAGTTAATTTCTATCTCAATTAGGCTATCCCTATACAAGATATGTGTCCATATTTCAAATTCTCCAGAACTATATAGAGATTTTAAGGCCAAACAAGGGTGATTCGTTTGGGGATTAAATTTTTGGATCTAATTATTGTTACCATTTTATACAGTTTATCCCATCAATATTTAAAACTAAAAAAGAATTTCATAATTTTTACTAAACTAATAAAATGGAATTTATAAATTATGAAACTAATTTAAAATACATAAAATGAAAAAATTAGTCTATTTTCACAATTATTCTCAAATTACCACTACAAACCTAAAAATTGTTATAGTTACCCATAAAATAACTCATTGGTGAGATTAAGGAATAATATTTTGAAGTAATTGTATTTTTAATAATGGATATTTTAGAATTTATGGTTTGATAAATCATGATAATAGACTACACATTCCATTATAATCACAATAATAACAACCAATACCATAAATATCCACAACAAGAATCATTTGAGAGTATAGAATATTGAATTATAGTAGAATGTATCCAATTAAAAAATATAACCCTTCAATAAAAATATTTTTATTTCAGTTATATAGTCACACATTATTAAAACCCATTATTTTCATACATAAACATTACATCATCTTCACAGAATATTTATTAAATTACATAAATACATGATAAATAATTGAAATAGTTTAGTTCCTTGTGGAACATGGAAACGTTAACACTAGTCCCTAAGTGAGATATGACTTATCCCACTATGTTGTTAATAACTAGCACCCTTCTTAGACATATCTCACCTAATACACATCTTTATAACATGGGGAAAGGAAGCATAATAATGGGTGATCTCAAAATAATGGTATGGGTAAAAAATTGAGAAACATATAAATAAATTGAATATAAGTTTATAAAAAATTATCATAACATTTGAAGATGATAACATTAATACCATGGATTATAATCACGAGTCATGGAATAAAGATTTGTAGTTCATAAGACATGATTCCTATAGGAATCAATTAACATGATACATGAGAGAATAAGTCATAGAATTTGGAGTATACAAATAAGCATAGAAAGTTATATCCATATTAGTTAATTCAGAGTCTCCAGAGAATCATATCTAACAATTTCATTTACTAAACCAGATTCACTCCCTATTCAAGGTTTGTATTACTAAACCAGTTTCAGTTCCTGTTTGACGCATATCTTATAGAACTGAGTAATCTCCCTATTCCTGTCCATCCAATCCCAGTATATATAAATATATATAAAATGAATTAGAGGGAGATATAGGCCCCACATATCACATAATGAAAACAAAATTTATGTGTTATAAAAGATCATAAAAATTCATCATATCAAAAATCATGAAATGAAATGCATACCATTACAATTTATTTATATCATAACTTTTGTAGAAGAAAACGGTTTAAAAATCATTTCATTATAGAATAACCCATAAAAATAAGTGATTTTAAAAATCATTTTATCTTGGGAATACACATAAAGGAGAAATGGGTTTCATAATCATCATGAAATCAAACATAAACCATTTACGAAAAAAATATAAGTGGTACTCATTAATTATATTCTCGATAAGGAATAGGTAACACCAACAAATGTCATCTTAGATATAAAATTAATTTTGAAATATCACATAAAAAATATCATGAGGGGATTATTCTTTATGTTTAAAAACATTTTTTAAAACAGAAAACATTTTGAATGTATTTTTCATCGAAAAATGACATTGAGAACACATAAATTAATATTCTAATTAATTATTTTTCACTATGTCATAAATTTCCATTCATTCTGTACACATTAAAATGAAGGATAAATTCACATTGTGGTAATAATAATTGGTGTTATTTTGGAAAATTAAATAAATATTCATTTCATTTATAAGGTAAAAATTCACAATTGGTTAAAATTCCCTTTATGTATCATAATAGCATAATAATATTTTTTTGGAAAACATTTAAAAAATATTTTTTTGCATGAAAACAAATTTTTGATCGAAGATATAAATAAAGTTAGATCTTATTAAAAAAAATTATTAATTATATTGAGTAACAATGAGTGGAAAATGGAAAAATTATTTTATGATATCATTAAAAACAATAGGATAATAAAATTCATTAAAATTATTATGAGTTATATCATGATATTTCCACATCGGTGACTTAATCCTTATATTTTTTGTTATCTTACACTATCAATAATTAATCCTATATAATAGGATAACCATGATATATATATAATATGATATATATATATATATATTTAAAATAATCAATAAATTGAAGAAATAGGAAACGAAATACACCATTCAAGGATATGGTAGGTTGTATGTACGCACGAACGCAGTTTTAATTTTCCTGTCAAATTTAAAAAAGAAAAGTATATATATATTATAATTAAAATATTATTTTTATGTTACATATTACACATATTTTTGTTAAACATAACCACAATACATTCCATTTAAATCATGAATTAATCACATCGCATCACGAGGCAGTGTTAAGCTCTACACATGAACTACGTTATCGTTCTCCCACAAAATATAAAACATGAGTGTATGTGTGATATTATAAATCTAGATTCATAATAAAATAATATATATCATATATATCATATATAAATAATAAAATAATCACAATTATCATTACTGATATGTGGTAATGGAAAAATTAACAACATCTGTTTACAAGGTGGTAGTCCTCCACTGACGTGAACGATGATTTTGTGACCCATTTGATGGAAGTGGAGATGATTATATGTCATGAAAATATCCTGAAAATATATTAGTATATAATGGCTAATTATTTATTTAGATTATGATTATAAAAAACTTAAATGGGTTTTAGGAATAAATAAAAAAATGTGCATTGATGAATTTTACCACTTTTCCAGTTATCCTTCAATGGTTTTAACTAAAAGCTATCCTATAATGAATTGTTAGCAAAAATAATGATTATATGCTGAGGGAAGAGTATTTTAAATTTATTTTTTGCATGAATTGTACAAAAAAATATTTTTTAATTTGTGAATAAGGGCGTATAATGTGTGACCATTTATAGTTGAGGAGGAGCGACATTCCTATAAATTGTTTAAAGAGAGAATTTCACCCACATTTTTCATATGGAACAAGTGTCCAAAATGGATCAATTTAGAAAAATTTATATTATAATTTCTAAATATTCCCATTAAATGTTTTTACATGTTTATAGGTAGTTTTTACCCTTATATTTTAAGTTTAAACCCCTAATAAACACATTTATACCATAACCATGGTAACTAATTTTTTTCTACATTAAATTTCAATTTTGGTTAAATATTATTTTGTACTTATTAGAAATTATAATTTTTTATATTTACATGTATGAAATCAATTTTTTACATTTCCATTCAAATAATTTTAAAAAAATTATTTAAAATTTTGTCGATAATGCTAATTTTCATGTAAAAAATGACCAAAAGATTTCAATGTTTTCATAACCATCTTCTTTGTAAAAATGATTCCAATTATCTAAATTGGATAAATATATGTATAATTTAACTAATTTTACTTTAAAATCAATTTTAATATATTTTATTTTTATAAATAAATTAAATGAAAAGGTGGTTTTCAATTAAAATACAAAAATTATCAATATTTTAAAAAAATGATGACTTTTTTAATAAAACCCAAAAAACCAACCTAATATATTTTTTACATTAAAAATTCAAAAATGATGTTTATTTTATCACATTTGATTTATAAATGATTCAAAAAAAATTTATTATTTTTATCAAATGTAAATAAAAACATTTTTTTAGAAATTAGTATTTCCAAGATATATAATGAATTTAACAAAAATTAGGTATTATATTATCAACATGTTTTCATTATATAAAACATTTATAGATAATATTTTTAAAAAATTATTACTAATAACATTACTAGGTTTACCACTATTTTATAAACATCATGTTTAAATGAAAATATTAGGGATTTTTATAACATATTGTCCTGTGTGACACAAGCTAAGCTAGTGATGTGTATAGAACAAGATTAGCTTTGTGTTAAAAGTGATGAAATCCATAAAAGAAGTTTATTTATTTAAGAAAAAAAATCTTAAAAACTCAGGGAGTTACATGCATCTCAATAGGACTCCCCAATGGATCAATCATAGGTAATAAAGGATAGACTTTAAATAAAATACCAAGAGACCCTACTACAATCCCCAACCTAACCAGAGACCAATATAAGAAATCAACCGATACATGCTAGATCGTACACCTATAGTATGACTAAATACAGCATCTACATGGAAATAATAATATCTTTAGATGCACAAAATATTTCATATATGTTCTAATCATAATAATTTTCTTCCCACCCCCAGTGACATCCCTAATAAAAACATGTGTATATATACATGAATGTATTGAATGAAAAAATCCATAAACTCATAACATGCACACACATGTCAAACATTGGGCACTCATGAGGCTACCCAAACAGTGAATCATACCCACCTTGAACAATTCTAAACCAAGTATGAGTATATTTATGAAATATCATAAGGCTAGTCGGGTGATATGTCACCACACCTATTATGATATCATAAAAATGAAATCTTGAACAATATCTTACACTATTAATTTTGGGCTAGTACATAAAATAATATGATGATTAATGAAAAGATTACACCATGTACATAACAATATCATCCAAAAGGTATCTCAACCCCTTCTTGTAAAAATACTCAATCAATGGAATTGGTGGCCCTAGTTATATAAAAAATTTCAGCAATAAAGAATCTCAACCATACTCATAATAATATAAATACAATGGGAATTAAAGACCCATGTATATAATTATCTTAGACATTCGTTATCTTGAACCCCTCGTATAAACCCCAAATAAAATAGGAATGGAGAAATTTTGTCTATAATGATCTCATCACAAAGGTGCCTCAATCTTAGATCATGATAATATGAAGATAATAGTTATTATGGCTCATGATTATAATAATCTCATCACTCATAAAGAATGAATTTTTTTAAATAATTAGGAGAATAGGAATAGTGAATCATGTCTATATCTATCTAAGACCTTAATCATCTCGACCCCTATATATCTATAATAAGACAAATTGGAATGGTGACCCCTATCTATATTGATCTTAATACCAAATTATCATGAACTTTGTATAAAAATAGTAAGTCTACATGGATAGGTGACTAATATTTAAATTGATATCATCCGACATGAATATTAATCCAAATATATTAATAATAAATCACATTGTAATGGTCTTCCATGTTTTTTCTGATATATTTCATTAGGAATACTGATCCCTTAATGGTAATACTATAAACAATTGGAAATATGGACCATGTATATTCTGATCCCAACCCATAGACTTCTCAACCAAATTATATTAATAATAATATCATTGGGTAAGAAAACCCATGTCTACATAATTATCAGCCATTTAGTATCTTGACCACAATATATCTGTAATGAGACAAATGGGAAAATAGACCTATGTCTATACTGATCATAGACATAAAATATATTAACACTAGTACATCAACAAAAATAAAAATTTTAATGGTGACCCATGATATACCAATAGCTTGTCTCAAGAATCACGACCCCTAATCATAAAAATATGTATAAAATGAGAATACAGTATTATAATATTCACTATATCATTGTATAAGAAAATACATAACTAATACACCACAAACAAAATTTAATTAGATGGTAATATCATACAAAACTAGATAAATTTTATATAATATTAGTCGTCACACTAAAAACCCATAATATAAATACCAAAGAAAGGTACAACTATTGAGAATATTAATTCTCAGTTGAGGGAAACCAACGCTTATCATGAGAAACAATAAAATCCATCAATATATTACATTAAACAAATACCCAATGAATCTGAAAACCATATGAATACCCTCCTGAATAAAAAATACTATAATAAAAAGTGGGATGAAGGGATACTATTAATGTATCCTACATCATGTTATTACATTAGGTACACCCCATTATTTTCAAAGAACAAATCCCCGAACACTTTTTTTGGTACCTGATCATCGATGACTATGGTGAAAAACCAAAACACAAGAAAGGCCCCTCTTAACATTGATCCTCATTAATATATTAAACAAACCTAATGAAATCACACATGGTTACTTCAAATAGATACCTTATATATTATGTGGTTAATCCCATCACATATGATTGTGCTCATCCTAAATTATCACCAAATGAGTGTATCACATATCATAAAAATAAATCCATAGGTAAAAATAGACATAGATAAATAATATATACCCTCATAGGGTTATAAATTCAATCTAATCAAGGCTATAATATAGTAAACCCAACCATGGGTACTACTACAAATCTATATATCTAGATAAATCACCTAGGATCTGACCACCTCACTAACCATTACTTATATAAGAAACTCAATCATTATTCAATCTTTGGTCACCCAGATAACCTTACCCTTGATAATAATCATCAAAATATTATCACATGCATAAAAAGTGGTAATACTAAGTACTAACAACATCAAGTATAATGTTACCACCATTAAGAAAGATCACCCCATCCTTGGACATGTGATCATCACCAAAAATCCTCATCCATTATTTAATAACACAACCAAAAGTCTATATAATTAAATATAAAATAAAAATAATTAATTTAAATAATCAAAAATATATTTTAAATTTAGGTATAAATGATATAACACTCCAAAAATGAAGAATACTTGTTGATGCCATGAAAAATATTGTATAGTTTACTCTCAACACATAGTCCAACCCACATATAAAGAAATACTAATCACTCAAACATAATTACACTATGTTTTATTGGGATAAAAAACCAAAATTGTTATAATTTATTTAAATTAGTGAACATGATAGGTGTAGGATAGAGAATAATAGAATAAGAAGGAAGTCACCATATTGGATAAAGAAAAAATCCATATTTTCTATGGATCAAGGGTGGATAAATTAAAGGATGGAAGAGAAGTGGACAAAAATCTCCCAGTTTTGGATAACTAAAATCAAATTACCATGATTCATGATTTTAAAAAATAAATCCTAAAAGAACATTTTAACCTCTAAAAAATATATATCTGGGTAACACTGGGTAACTGGTCCAACATAATCGGTCACTCGGTGGCTCCAACAAGAGATCATACTCTTAGAAAAGAACCATCGAGTACATAATTCACCTTGAATAGGTTCCAGGTTTCCCTTCCATCCAATAAAATATTTTTTTTCAATCAAACAAATCCCAAAAATACTATTCAGGTCTCTACCATCTCACCTACTACGAAATAAATATTTCTTCCATTATATAAATCATGTCTAATAATTATAATTAACAATAAAATTGTTAATTTAAAAATGTTCTAGGTTCCATTCTAATTGGATCTTATATTTATGTACCTTCACCATAACACACTAGTGCTTTCCATTACATATTAACCATCACTCTATATATTATAGGTACACCAAAAAATTATCCAAATACAAATACCCATGAAATATCCTCTTAAACAATGGGGTGTTCATGATTTACTATTGATTCCAAAATAATACCCTTCCAATGCTTGGGGATAATTATCCCTTATGTCGTTAAGGCCTTATAAATTTACTAAAATAGATCCTTTAAATGTCATAATTTTGAGATGAATTTAAAAAATAATAGATTTCAAAAAATAATAGTTGATTTCTTATAATATTATTTAATATTTCCTTATATTGATTAGTAACGATAATAACCATTGTTATTATATCCCTTTTATTTTATTAATTTTATTTTGGGTGATAGTGATAATATATCTAAACTTCAGTAGGGCTACATTATTTTCAATTATTTTCAAATTTTTTTACAAAATAATTTTCCATTAAATTAACTAATACCCTATATGTGACAATGTATGAAGTAATATCCCATAAAAAAAGATTACTTAGTGATATCTTGTATATTGTTTTTAAATAATAATTAATAAAAATAAATATTATAAAAAATACCTTATATAATAGAAATAAAACCATTAGTTTTTCAGCAACTGTTTCTATTTCCCCAAATCTAAAAACCCATATTTACTGTATGGATTTGCATTTATTCCCCATAAATATAATTTGATTTAAATTTTCATTAAAAATACATCTATATAATATCTAGAAAATAAATCCACTATGTTCTAATTAGTTCTGTATTAGGTATGTAAAATTTCAATTTTAATTAAATAGATAATATGGTTAATTAATTGAAATATATAATAAATAAAATTTTTTAAAAAAAATTATTTGGATATTATACCATTATGGACATCTATAATTTCACTTTTATGATTTGGTTGAAACTTCTTTTATTTATATATAAAATAATACCTTTACATCGACATTGTAGTATGAAAAAACTCTTCCAATAATTTTCGTTTAGTTCTATTGGTGTAACTGTATCATCAAATTCAACATGTTTAATAATCTACTTATAAAAATTAATTCTATTGGTAGACTTATACTCTTACATATACAAAATTTATATGTATTATATATTGAAGAAGAAGAAGATTGAGAAGCAGTATGCTGAAAAGATATAGGCTTGGTACTACTATAAATAATTTAAATAAATATATGTTAAATTTAATGAATTAATTTAATTATTATTGTTATATTTATATGAAGATAAATGTACATATTTTGATATTCATTCCCCTCTATCTATAACTCTTCGTGACCATTAATTAAATAATAGAATAAAATATAATGAAATGATATGCCTATAGCTAAATAAAAGTAAATAATTAGTATAAGTAAATAATTTATTATTCATAATATAATTTAAAATAAAATATAATGTTATTTAAAAAATATAAGATAAAAAATTACTCCTAAAATGATGAATATGAAGAAAAAATCTTTGCAAAAGGTGGATGTTAGTTTTCATAACTAAAAAATGTGTTCCAAAAAATGATGAATATAAAATGTAATATCAACATAGATGTTTAAATGTAAATATAGTGATATAAATATTGACATATATATTTAAATTTTTATTAAAACTCTAATTTTAATTAAATAACATAAAAAATATATATATTTACATGAAATATAGTAATATTTACAGATTTCCCACATTTATCTTCCATGTGATCATTTTTATTTCATTGATAATTTTGAATTATAGGCATAATTATCCTTAGGTAGTGATGTTATTGATGGAGAAAAGTCATATAATTATATAACATCATAAACATGATTATCACGAAAATATATTTTTCCCATGATAAATTATAGACCATCAGTCATTTGACGGATCCAAGATATAAAATATATACTTTTCATGCATTAAAATGATAAATGGTTCAGCTTTGGGATAAACAATTTATAAATCAACAAGTGAAAATACAAAATCATTATACATTACACCAATATAAATATCATCCCTATAAAACATAATCAATTTTACAAAAAATTTAATTAATGAAATTTCTTATATATCTTCAAAACACAGAAAATATTCAATTGATTCCAAAACTGGGTTTTTTGTTTTTTACATCAGAAAATTTCATTGTTTCAATGAAAAAAATTAATAAACTATTTTAAGAGTTGGCTTCCATTAACTAATTGCACTCTACAAGGAAAACCATATGGGAACTTGACCCTATGACTAGTTCCCCACACCCTAACCCCCTGCCACCCAAGCTGCTAGTGGGGGGCTATTAAATAACTATTTTTAATGGTACCCCCATTGTCCTACATTTTTATAAAACTTTTATAATGATTAATGTTATTAATGTACCATCAAGTCACATCAATATGTTATCCCCCAACTAACCATTCTAAATTTCATGATGGGGATGAATCAATATTATAATTCTCATTAAATCATGAATTAGATGTTTTTTATTCTTATTCATCAATATATATATATATATATATTGAATTTTGTAATTTGAATTTAGAAATATATATGTCCTGCTCTCATCTGTGTTGTTCAAAATGCATAAAGGTATATATATTTTCATCATATGAAATAGACTTTACCTTAAATCCATTGATCCCGTTACCTATAATATTGACTCTAAAATGGTGAGATATAGAAATACCGATGTTCTCCAGTTCATGCAAGTAGTTAGTAAAAATATTCATCCACTACCTGAAATATTTATTCTTGAAAAGATGGGGCCTCTGGTTGATTTGGATTCACAAAGAATAACATTATTATTTTAATATATCACTCAAAAGGATATATAAAATACAAATATACAGATATACTTATCCATTTATTTTACAAGAAATGAATTATTATATATACTAAGTTATAAAAATTGATAGTGTAAAATACCTCTATTGTTGATAATGTATATTGAAACCCCAAATCTATTACATAAATAATAAATTTATATTCATTAATTATGTATAAATAGATGTTAAAAGGTCTAAAAATATTATGATATCCTTTTTGACATGCATCGACATATGCCACATTTAGAAACTAGTGTTACTTACTACATCAATATATTAAAATCAGGATATTTCAATAATATTAAATTCAGATTCACTAATAGAACACGATGTTTTACTATTTAAGAATACATAGAATGAAATTTATTACAATGTAAACATTGATAAAATTTTATTTTTTACACATAAATAATGTATATAAAGATAGATGTAAGTATATTATTTTCATACTTTTGTAAAGGGAGATAACTCTACATGTATTCACATATAAATTAAGTCCAATATTGTAAAAATTCTTCCTTAAATACTTCCTTTTATGTCTAATAATTGTTTAACCGAACTGTGACATTTTTTTTGTCAATATGTAAACATCAATGTTGTGTTTTACCTATAAGAACATTAATTTGGTATATAAAATAACATAGATCATTTCTTCCATGTTTTTTTCAACAACCAGATAATTATTTCTTCATAAATTTAACATTGATGGTTTTTCTATTTTCATAATATACAACAATTGAAAAAATTTTCAGAGACAATCAAAGTCCTAGTGAACATTAAATTCCAATTTAAATCATCAAAAAGTGACATCCATTTTAAAAATTCTTTGATAACCCTTGACATTGTCTTTTTATCAAACCAAAATTGATTCTATGAAGTCCCTTTTAGATAAATTGGGGATGATTTGTTTCCCTTAATACTATATACAAACAATTTTTCATATCAATAATGTCTTTTATAGTGAACATTATCATATCATGAAAAATGAATTTTTTTATTTGAATGAAAAACTTTTACATCATCTACTAAAAAAAATCTTAAAAAATAAATCAATTATGATAAGTAAACATCAATATCATTTTTAGGTTATTTTGGTCACGAAATTATGATGCTCATCATACGATCCATATAATTCATAAATACCTATGGGTAAAAGTATTGAACATGAAACATAAGTGTTTATTAATTTTATTGGACACTAAGTCTTAGATATGTATTCATTCCGTCTATGAACTTAGGTTAACTAAGAATAAAATATATGAATAATTAATTTTTTTATATTTATATTTGATATATTTTAAAAAATACATACCTAAGCATCGTAAAGGTTTATTTCCATTATATACTAGATACATAATCAAATTATCCCTCAAAAAATATAAACAAAACCCATATATTTTTTATTTAATAGTAAAATTATAATAACTTTCATAGGTAATACCATTCTTCATAAAGTAGCGAAAACAAAAACATAAGAATGGGTGATCTCAAACACCAAATAAGTGAAAAAATAAGAGATATCAATCAATTATAATAAGTGATAATACATATAAGGGTATAATAACATAATCATTACTCAATAAATCCATACTGAATCAATCCAAAGAAATTAATAATGAATCATCACCTAAGGTTTTGTTATAGAAAAATAAATAAGTGATAAGGTTGTATAATCACCAATAATTAATCATGAGTCTTGATATAATATCATAATACTAATACATTTGTTTTTGGATAACACATAATAACACAATATCATTTCCTTCATCAAGGATCACTACCTAGAAATTCATAATGGATTGGGTTCAATCTATATTCCATCATTTCTTTAGTATATTTTCATTTTAATACTATCATAATAGACAATTTTCATTTCTAATTGGGTTTACACCCCTTATATTCTGTATTATCTCATGAGATCTCATTATTTACTGAACATATTAGAGGGATATATAATTCCAGGAACCCATTATGTAATGAATACCACACACATGTGTGTCATAAGATCATAAAACATTTATAGATTCTCCATATTTTAAATTAAATAAATGAAATTAATTTTATAAACATTCCATCATTTAATCATATCAAAACTATTAGAAAATAATTAGTTTTCATAATTATTTCCTCCAATCTAAATTTTCTAAAAAAAATTAAATTTTTGGCATAACATCATCCAAAAATTATCATCATTATAAGATATCCACATAAATAAATTGTATGTTTTGAAAAGATCATATAACTAATGAATCATAACAGTCCTTAATGTATTTTTTCATAAAAGAAAAATTCCTCAAATAAGATCCTTTTATCATTTCTTTGACAAGAGGGAAAATATATTATTCCATTGGTATCTTTAAATTCATTAAATTTCGATAATATTTATAAAAAATTACTTTTAAAATAACAATGGAAAAAATTAATGGAATATTCAAAATATCTAATTGTCCTAATGGATGGAGAATCTATTCACAAAGTATATGTTCAAAGAGAACATTTTATCACAATTTTGAAAATGTAAAAAATGATATGTTTAGAAAACTATTTTTTTAAATAATCCTTTTTAAATATTTGTAATTAATGTAAAATGTATGGAATGAAACCTTCTAAAAACATTTAAAATATTGATAAAATAATCCATAAACTTATTTTTAAGAGATTGGACATGAGATAGAAATTTCATATCTAAAAAGAATATAATGGTAACTTTTCATTAAACACCTTTTATCAATAATTTCAAGTAAAAAGTCTAAGAGAAATGTAATATTACATGAAAAATATTGTAATAGCTATATTAGATTAAAATATAATTTTTAAATGGATAATAACCATATATAGTTGTGGTTTGGTTTAGTGGTAAGCACCCAGTAATCTTATATGAAAAATGGGTGTTCAAAACCCACTGGGCATAGGTAGAGTAGTAGTACTATAGTGCACTATAGTAGTGGTTCACTATAGCAATGACATGCACTGTAGCGGTGGAAAGTCACTATAGCGGTGGCAGGGTACTGTTGTAGTGTCGGGTGCTGTGCAATACTATAGTAGGTGTGTACTATAGTATTACTCTTCATCTAATAGGATTTGGAACAAAAATTTGTGCTTACATGCAATGTAATGGAATAAATGACCACTGGGTCTTCAGGCTAGGTAATGGGTCTGCCTCTACCGGGTTAAAAGAGGTCTTTGCATTGCTTTAATAATAAATGAGGCTTCGGCCCCAACCATTATAAAAATGTATAATACCCATATAATTTCTTCATATAATAAGTTGTTTTCAACACACAACCATTTTTTAAGAGAAATACATCTCTCTGTGATAGGAAAATATGAACAAGTTACTTAAATGAACTTATTCTCTATGAATAAAAATGTATCTTATGTATATAAATATGTTTTAAAAAATACCCCATTAAACATTATCAACAACAAAAAAATTCACATGGATGTGAACACCCCATGTTGTTATGGATTCCAACACTCTTGTGAAAAGAGTTATGTCACAATTTCCTTTCCTTTTTCAATATAATAAAAAAAATTATGGGGGGGTAATATTCACTCATCTTAAAGTGAGAGTATATGGTTCAACATGGTTCCTTAATTATTCAAATCATTCTCTTGGAATAAATTTTGTTAATATATTTTTAAGATGATTCTATATAGAAATATAGTCCATCATGTTATCCCCATTGACCACTCATTATATAATTGAGTGATACCTAATATATATGTGGTTTGATTAAGAATATTGAATATGGTTCTTGGATATATCAATCACACTTTTGATATCATAAATTAAACTTAGTAACCTTTCAGTATTAAACATAAAATATGATAATTGAACATTCATCCATAAAACCTATGCACATGCATGAATCATGTTTGGTTGTGATTAGAGTCACTTCCTTTTTTCTTTTTATTGTATAACATAAAAAATATCTCACTAATAAATAAATTACCACATGAAGTATATATTATATGTCGTCAATCACCATCCACAATTTTTATCAAGGAATCCATGTATATAAAAATCCATATAACATAAATATGATAATATATATTTAACTACTCCCATTGAATGTTTTGGACGTAGCGAATTCTATAATTAGGTCATATAATACTCATGATTTTTTATTCATATGAATAACTCAAAATTTTCAGGACAATAAATGTCATGAATATAGAATTAAATATGATGACGATTAACAAGGATCACTGAAACCAAGAGAGAGAATATTTTCATGTTAAATTCAATATTAATTTATTTAGAATAATTACCAAAATCCTGTGGATTAATTAATATATTGATATATTGATTGTAATTACCTTAATTTGATTTATTTTTAATTTTTTGGGAGGGCCAAATTAACTTTTTTGTACTAGGGATCTACATTTTCTCTTATGATCTCATACCATCGCTGATGGTACTCCAGGTTCTAGTGTGGAGGTACCAATAATATTGTGTTTCTTCATTTGATTTCCCCACAACCCCTCATAGTTTAAGGATTTATTCTTTATTATCTAATTTTTTTGAGGATGTGTAAATTGAAATATTTTCTCATGGTTCATGGGAGGTTTGTAGATAATTAAAAAAACAGATTGAGGGAATCTCTAGAGGGGTTTGTTGTGAACAACAATTTCTAACCCTAGGTAATGAGATAACTAGGTACTTATAGAGTAGGGTTAGATATTAATTAATTTCATAGAGATTCCATATAATTTCCTAAATATCGCAAAAACCCAATTTCTAAATAATAAAAAATATATTATTATCATATACATGAAATTCACTGAACTCATGGATAAAATAAATATCATTGATTTAATTAGATAAATTAATACTTATTAAAACGGTATTTAATTTTATAATTCTAATTTGACCAGATATCCTGACCTGGAATCCTTTGCATTTATCAAAATATGAATAATAAATATTATACATTCATTATATAAATAAATAATTATAATATTCATGGTCCTAAAAACAATTTCTTTAATATTAATCTAACATATAAATCTGGATATTCAATATTTGTGATCAATAATTACTGAATAAATATTATTCCATGATATATAGAATAATATTATTCCAAAAAATAGAATCAAATATAGTTTATTTTTTTATCAATTGAAACACCAAGTGTATGAACCTCTAGGATTATCCATCGGTGGCATTATGATGGTTTTCTAAAACTCTAAAATCCGCATCTAGAAATATGTAAAGGAACAAAACTTCAATAACTTACTGTCATAATGATTAAAACAAAATGAAAATTATCATATTTTAATATAATCATTTTATCTCAATATCTCATCACATAGGTTGAATACAAATTTCAACAAACTATATGCTTGTAAAACCATTCTTTGACTATATGAAATATACCAGTACATACATAATGGTTATGGAGTTTAGTTTGATATTTATATTTAAATCAAAGGGATGACATATCAACTTCCATAAAGATAGTAGGGAAAAATATTTCCATGACATAATCATTAATTACACAATATTTTCAATGTTTCCAATGAACCCTACTTCCCTGGAATATATGGAATCATAGTTATGTTCATTAAATAGAAATAAGAGACTCGTGACAGGAATTAATAATGTTATAAATGACTAAGGATCACTAAACACAATCATGGATATGAATATCCAATGATAGATAGAACATGTGGAATTCATACATTGGAGTGTATGTTCATAATATCCAGTCTTAAAGATTACCAAGTGAATATTTGTTGAGATAAAGTGTCATTTACTTAGGAGTACTCATAACTTAAAGATTATATAATATTTTTCCCAAAAAATTACATCGTTGGACCATAACCCAAATAGTATAAGAATATTATAATAGTATTTAAAGCATCTCATCATAGGAGGAACAACTACAAAAATATCAATGAGACATATATACATGAATATTGTCACATTAAAGTCACATATAAGAACAAATAATATGTTATAATAAATTTTTTAATATTCATGTTTATTAATACATTGGTAATATAAAGTAAAAGGTAGTTGCTTTTAGGCAACCAACTCCAGTGGACTACCATTATCATTAGATTCTACTATTAACTAACTAGTTAGTTCTCATTTGTTAAATTTTATTATGCTATGTATGGCAACAACTTTTTAACCTAAAATGAACCCAACCCACCAGTATCCAAGATCTAGTGTATTAATTATTGTATTTTCATAATATACAAGATTCATATCCCAAAGGACTAAATGGTTTAGATTTTTTGGTAAAATGAATACATACTTTTTAACATCCTTGATATTTTAAAACAAAAGTTATAAATATTTGTTTTCATGAATAATAATATAAAATCTATGATATACTTTCATATAAATCATATTAAACTTAATGGATTCCTCTATAAACCAAACAAAATAAGTGTATGGTCAAATTCTCTGTAATGATATGTGTACAATGGAAAAAAACACAAAAGAAACATAATCCATATGGAAAGGTATATATTTAAACACACATGATATTTAATAAATAAAATTTATATTATGATATGATAAGGCCTAATCATTATATATATGTAAATAAATGGAAATAATCCATGTAATCAAAAATATGAGCACACTATAAATTCAATAATAACATTTTTGGGAAAATATGATGGTTAGTAATAACTGAATTCTGACTAAATAAAATTATTAATATTGTATGCTATGATATTAGACATCATTGTATCTATAATGAAAAGAACTTTCAATAAATTTATAATAATTATGGCTAAACCACTATTTAATTTGGTCAACTAATTCATCTCATGAGACAAATAATGTATAGAGTGCTAATCAATAACCTCCCCATGCCTTCAACCTGAAAAGAATTCCACCTATATATAAGAATAGATTTAATTTATAAACAATGTGTCTTATCCTCAAATATCTCTATTTAATAAAACATATGTATTTAACGTTATTTACCTAGTTAATTAAATAATGTTCAAAGTAATAACTATATGGAAAAATTGTATATGGTTTAGGTAATAAACATATCCATGATACAAGAATATGGATATTTAGTATAAATGTATTTTTCAATAAATTATTATCATTAATAAATAAAATGGGTTGTATTTACACCATATAAAATAAATTAGGTTCATAATATTAAAATATTCAACCATGAAGTGATATTGAGACGAATTGACTTACTGCATTGTAATTATTCTAATAGTACACACATTGAATGATTAACATTTAACAACAAATTAAATATCACAAGAATAGTTAAATTCCACATATAAAATTTAAAATGGGTGTTATATACACCACATGAAATAATATAGGTGAACAATATCAAAATATACCACATCAAAAGATAATTGAGAGAGAGTCCCTTAGAAAGATCACATCATTGAAGTGTGCATTAATAAAATGAATCGATTATGTGTATCAACTTCAAATCCAAATAAACACATTAGAAATACAACATATCATAATAAAAAGTAATTTCACACATAATCATAGAATTACTTAATCTAGGAAGTAGAATTTAACTCAATTATTGGTTATTGATATAAGAAATAACTTATAATGCTCATATGATTAAGGTGAAAGTTAGTCAATGAAGTAATTATGTGTAAATTTTTTTATCCACAAAAATAAATATTTAAATTTAAAATTATTCAATATAATGACATTCGTCACATAATCTTGGAATAATATAATTAACTATGTGGATGTATAACCCAGTGAATGGAAATTGAGTTAAGATATCCCTTACCACATGATTCATTTTAGTTGTGGGTATTTTCTTATCTTGTATAATTATTTACATAATGTTATTAATTTATGTCTTAATAATATTAATATATATAATACTTTATGATAATTTTATAACATTTTACCACCCAATCATTACTTATATTTCATTTTTTTCATTTTTTTAGGTTTTAATTACCTTGTTTTCTCATGCATTTTTTGTCATGAATGTCCCAGCTATTTTACTTTGTATTTAGATCCATCATTTAAAACATTATATTAATGTCATAAAAATAATATTTAATCATTAATTATAGTTTTATAACCCTTATTGAATTTTGAACATGGAAAATTAATCACATCGTGTTGTGGAGATGGTAGTCTGTACGTATGCATGAGCGGTGATATCATTCCCTTAATTGTTAATGGGTATTTAAATGGATGATATTTTAATTATAAAAAAAATTTATAACAACATAGTTTTTACATATATATTTATTATTTCCATCATTATAAAAATACACGTAATGGGGTGATGAAAAAAACTACACCACATGGTTGAGATGGTAAGCCGTATGTACCCACGTGCGGTACCATTGTTTTTCAAAGGATGGATATAAGGTCAAATATGGTTTTCCCACTATAATAATTACATCTAAAAATGAATATGATGTGTTATTCATTATTAAATTATGAAAAATCTCTTCATTAGGATGTACATGAATAAATAAGCATGAAATAGTTGGTAAACAAGATTACCTCTCCTTTGATTGACTTCCTTTAGATATATTTTTAAGAGATCTAGGGTTGGTTTAATGGAAAAATCATAACTTCTATAACTTGTATAAGAATATTGAGAAGAAAAATTAACAGATTTGGGTCAATATATATTGCTCATTGTGGTGTAAATAACTGAAGTATGGGGTTCCCATTTATAATTGAAGTGAGGGGTATTTTTGGAATTTTCCAAAAAAATTAAATTTAATTACACTATTCTAAAGACAATGATTTATGAATGGTATTTAAATTAATAGGGATGACATTTTAGTCCATAAATTATCCACTTTTTTCTTATTAAATATTTTATGGATTTTAATTTATTTTATAAATTATCAATTCTATAAAAATCATTATTTTAAATTTTGATACCATCCATTACATTGTCATTAAAAACAATAAGTCAATAAGTAACATTATAAAAAAATATTTTATTTCATCTTAAAAATGTTAGGGTCATATATTAATTTTTTTGGATCACATAAATTATATCAAATTATATTTATCTTAAATTTTTTAATATTATTTATTTTATTTTTACATTAATTAAATTGTTACATCATCATCTTTGTATAATCAATGAAGGTAAACATTTATAAACAAAATTAAAAAAATAACTTCATGAAAATAAATCCACAATATTTGATAATAATATTAATAGTATATAATAACTTCTTTATTACCACATATTAAAAATGTTATAATTATAAAGAAAATAGTGTTATATCTGTTAAATTTAATGGAATAAAACAATATAAGGGGATTAATGTCAAAGAAGTGGATCCAAAAAGTAATACACTCTTCATATTTATTATTATGGTATAAAATTATTGTTATTTATTTATGTTTGATGTTAATTTTCTAGTCCTTATAATTTTATTTTTTCCCTTATTTACCAAATTTACTCTCTATATTTGAAAAAATTACGATTTTAACTATTCATATTGTATAAAAATAAAAGAAACCAATTTAAAAAATTTTGAAATCATAATTAAAAATTAGAAATAATTTTTTATGTGTTGATTTTACAACTAAATAGGAAAAATGCAATGAATCCCAGTTCTTCGAAAAAATTCCCTTTTTAAATATAAAATGTTTTCATACTAAATACAGTTATAAAATCCATTTAAAAACACATAAATGTAAAATTTTAAATAAAAATTAAATAATTATAATTTTAAACTAATTAAATACTAAATTTTAATTCTTTAATTTCATTTATAGTGAATGAAGTTTTCAATAAAAAGCATTATTTCTTCACTACTCATAAAAAATTTATTATTTTGAGAAAATTTTCCCAAATTAATCCTATGTTATATTTGAAATTATGAATATAAAATGTTTTTTTATTTTTTAATATAAATTTTTTTAAAGATTCAAAAATTAATTATTATAATTTTTTCATATAAAGTAATAAAAATATCTTTTCAGTGAAAACATATATTTGATTATGAAAATAACCAAACAAAATAATGTATGATTATTTTATAAACATTAATAAATATATTTCTATTGAATATTAACATTATATAAATTTTATACTATCATTAATCCTATTCAAAATATCCAATTTAATGACTATTTTATAACGGTCGAATTTATAAAAATATTATTCAGTAGTATCTTGTGGTTTGTTTAAGCTTGGTGTTTCTTGCACCGAAGGGTATTAATTAAATTTTATTTATTGTAAATATTAGGATTTTATATTCTTGTCACCTTAAATAAATTTGATCCTATAAATTTTATATTGAATATTAAAAGTTAATGGTTGACATTTGAAATTTAGTTTTGGAAATCAAACATCGTAAAAGGGGTCAGTAAAACATTCACTTTAAAAGAAATAAATGGAAGTAATAATGCCATATAGAATAACACATAATAGGGTTAAGTATATAATAATGTAAGTGAAATCAGGTTTATGAAATAGAAACATTACTATCATGTAATGTTAGAGAGTTATAGAGAACATGGTCATGATAAATTTAACCACCACACAACCATAAATATGTGATTAGTGAATATAATATTGATTTATCTATAAGAAAATTAAATGTATAGAAAGTTCATACCAAAAAACATTTCCTAGAGTTTATGGACTATTTTAATTTATATTTAAAGCTATCATGGAAATAAACATACTTAATTTCATTCCATGTCAGATGTATAGTCTAATAATTTGTATGTACATAGATCAATCTCCGCCTGATTTCATACACTAGGAGATGGATATTAAAGATGATTTTTTATTCCAAAAGAACATTTAATGGATAATAATATCCATAATAAAATCCATTTTCCTCAAAATATTTATCAAAATAAAAAAAATTTGTACCATTTATCCAAAATGATAAATGAATCATTAACCTTTAGTAAAAATTTACAGTGTTCAACTTAATCAATTACATTAGTAGATAACACTATGATTCTTCGAAAATCTCATTTTCCATATTCCAAATCCAATACAATTGATCAAAAATTTATCCCTAGAAATCATATATTAATTAATAATGTCGCAGTCCACACATGTGAATACTTATATCACAAATTCTCTTAAAATATGATATTTACATTAATTATCTTAATGAAGACCTGAAAGCTTCAAAAAATTAAATTAAAATTTTTCCTCGAATAAAACCATATATCATTAAATATATTACTTAAATATAACATTTTAGAAAAATCAAATGATGAAATCGGAAACCAACCAATCACTAAAAAATTCTTGGTTATTATTTTTATCTCAACGTTGACCAAGCATTGAATGTAATCCTAAAAAAATCTTGTGTTTAAAAAAAATCAACATGGTAATTAATCACTTGTCCCTATAATTTGTAACATTCAATATATACTCTCAAATCATTAAATAAGTACTAAAATAATATCCTTATAGATTTCATAATTCTTATAACATGAATGTCATTAATAAAATACAACTATAACATCAATATTGAATACAAACACAAGGAAGTTAATCATTCCACATCATTCTGAAACCATTAACTACAGTTCATTATCTTATTCCATAATACCTATTTCATTTAAATTTCATTTTTATCCTCTTAATCCTCAAGAATATAAAAATTACTCATAAAAATTGCTGATTATCTTCATGAGATTTCTTTCTAGGATATTGAATTGTACAATTCCCATACATGCCACATTTAAGACATTATGATATCAATAATACAATAGGTTGACCATTATAATCATACATTACATTGGGGAAAAAAATTCATTTTTCCTTGAAAATTAATTTCTTGGTGTCCATGTTTTCACTCCCAAAAATCTTCTCATTCCACTATGAAATTAACATGGGTGTTGTGTCTCACATTTTCAATACATACGAAATAAAGCCTTCTTACAAACATGGTCTCCACCATTTGAGATCCCAACAAACTCTATCATTCTCTTTATAAATGGTTTGTAGTATTTGGTAAGGTTAATGTTTTTAATGATATATCTTGAAATATAATTAGATACAATAATGGTATCCATTACACTTATCAATCTAAATTGTTTTCTCAAGATAAAATTACTATCACATTCAATGTTAATATGGTTCCTTCTGGTTCCATCCATTAACTAAAATCAAAAATCATATTGTGAGAAACACTAATTATTGTGATAAATCACATAGACATGATGAATCATTTATATATTTTCTATATCATGATACATTATTCTCAATATACAAGTTCATAGGTTTAACCTAGGTTATCCATTATAATTATTAAAACTATAAGATGTTATCCTATTATTAGACTTATCCCCATAGTAATTCATAAGTTTATATTACATAAAATAAGATTTCCTAAATATTGTTCTTTATGATTATATGAAAATTATCCTAACACCACGTATAATGACATTAACCATAGTAGGCCAGATCTAGTGTCTTTTTCAATAAATTAGCATAAGATACAGATATTCATATCTCAAACGAACAAATAGTTAAGTAGTCATGGAAAACAAGATAAAAAAATTTCACTTGAATTTATTTTGAAAACAAAAAATAATATTTTTTAGAATAACATTATTTCATCTAGAATGTCTGTAAATAACAATCATAGTATACATAATGAATTTTTGGGGAAAGGGAATAAATAAGTGTGAGATAAAATGCTCAGTAAGGATATGCATAAAGTTGTTGAGACATGAAAGAAACATAATGAATATGTAAATATAAATAACTGAAAAAAAACCATTTATAAATAAATTTTCTATTACAAGAATATAAGGAATAATTATTATAGAAATTTAAATAATTGAAATCTAATTTCATTTAATCAATAACTTGTGCATGATCTGAATACATGCATAATATTATAATGAAATTAATATAGATAATAGTATTTGAATTATTATTTAGGGAAATGATTTCTATTTGCCTCCATGTTCTCATAAATCATTTTATATATACTCTCAATACCATTAATAATATAGTTTAATCATTACTGGTAAAAATTCAATTAACATAGCCAACATATTTATCTCATGAGGATACCGATGCATGGAGGGGCTATGGATAAAAAGGATCCACCCCATTCTCTCATGTAAAAAAATTTATCATATAGAAAATAATATATTTAAATTTTAAAAATGTCACTTGTCAACAATTATCTATATTGAGTACAATATACATATTTAGCAGTATTTCCTTAGTTATTCATATAAAATTTGAAGTAGTCAGCGTATGTAAAATTAGTATATGACTAATGAAGTCAAAATATCCTTGTTATAAGAATATGAATATTTAATAAAAAATTAATTTTAAATTAATTAAGATCATAAATAAATATATTGAGAAGTATCTACACTATATAAAATAAATTATGTGAATAATATAAAATTATTCCTCAATGAATTGAAATTGAGTTGAATACCCTGACCACTTTTTAATCAGTCAAATCCTGTTCTATATGAAATAATAACATTAAAAAACCTTAAATTTTATGAGATCAAATAAATTCATGACATAACATGTCAAATTAGAGTTATAAACACCTCAAAAAATAATATAGGTTCATAACATGAAAATATGACCCCATAAAATAAAATTGAGATGAAGTACCTTACAAAGAGAACATCATTGATGGGAGTGGTAATAAATTGAATCAAATTTGGGTATAAACTTTAAATCCACATAAAAAGTGATAATAAAACATATGGTAGTAAAAAATCATTTAACAGTTAATATTAGTATGACAAAATCAATGAAGTGGATGTTTAACCACAAGAATGGTAATTGAGTTAAGAAATCCATTACAATGCTAGAATCACTAAGGTGTGAGTTAATAAAAGAAATTATTTTGTGTAAAAAAATTGATTCAAAAAAATAAAATCATAAATATAATATAAATAAATAAAAAATACATTTCCCACATATTCATGGAATTATATAATCAATGAAGTAGACGTATAACCTAGTGAATTGAAATTTAGTTAAGAAATCCCTTTCCTCATGCTTCCTTTTAATTGTGTGTTATAAATTATACCAAATAAAGGTTTAATTAATGTAATAATCTTATTCCAGAATCATATTAATATTTATAATACCTTATATGGTCCTTTCATTACATCTTACCACCCGTTGAAAAATAATATTTCCAATTTTCATTATTTCAGGTCTAAATTTCCTTGTTTTCTCATGATGTTTTTGTCAAGAGTGTGTTGGTTCATTAGACTTTTATAAAGATAAATCATAAATATAATTGTAATAATGTTATAAATAACATATTTAACAATTAAATATAGTATTATACCCTTTCATGGATGTTGAATATGGAAAACGAATCACATCATGTTGTGGGGACTATATGCCATGCGTCGGCACAAGCGATGGTATCATTCCCTTAATGGTGAATGAGTAAGAACGTGGATGATATATTAATTTTGAAGAATTATTATCATGTCATAATATTCATATATTTACATTTTTTATTTACATTATTATAACCATCCATGTAAAGCGATGATGAAAAATATATCACTAGTACTTGGAGACGACAAGTTGTACTTACACATGTGTGGTGCCTTCATTTATTATGGGATGGATAAAAGGTGGAATATGGATGTACAATAATAATAATAACATAAAAAAATATATACTGATTTTTTTATTATTATATTATGAAAAAACACATGCAGAGGAAGTATATGAAAAAATAAACATGAAAGAGTGGGTAATAACCATTACCTCTCCTTCGGAAGACTTCCAATAGATATATAATTAATTGATATAGGATACGACTTTAAGAAGGACCATAATATCTATTAAATAAATAATTATTTTTTAAGATAATTGTTTTGTGTTTTAACTAGTTAGATGGAAAAATGTGGTGTAAATATGTGAAGTAATGGTTTCTCTTTTATAATTAAATTTAGGGGCACTTTCTGAATTTCCAAAAATACTAAAATATAATAATTTTATTAAAGGAAAAAATACCTCATAATGGATGATAAATTAAGAAGGGATTAAATATTTGGTGGTATATTATCCAATTTGGGATTATTTAATATATAATATTTATTTTAAAAAATTATTAAAATATAAATTCCCCAAAATATCATTATTGGCAAATTTGATACCATTAATTACATTGAAATTAAAAACATGAAGACAATAATTAAGATTAGAAACAAATATTTTATTATATACTAAATATGTAAATTTCATCTAGAAATTTTATCAATCACATTAATTATTGAGATATATTTTTATGTTAATATTTTAAATAGCAAATATTTCTTTTTTCGATTAATTTAACAATTATTGCATCATCGTTGTGTAATCATTATGGAAATTATTTCTAAATTAGATATTATAAATAAAGAACCATGATAAATATAAATCATTTATCTTTCAAAAAAAATTTACATTCAAACATATCTTCTATATAACGACATATTACCAATGATATACTTATTTAAAACAATAGTGTGACATCTTTGACTATTCGTTAATTAAAATATAATAATGTTCTCAATATAATCTATTTTGATCTAAAAGGACATAAATTTGTCCCAGGAATGATTATGGTCTAATATTAATTATAAATAAAAATTGGGTCATCTGTTAGGGTGATTTTCTAGTCCTTATCATTTTATTTTTACCCTTAATAACCAAATTTACCCTATACTGTGGAAAACATTTATTTGTTTACTATTAAAATTGTCCTAAAATAAAAGATAAATATTTAATAAATTTATACCTTATGATTAAAAATATTGAATGCATTATGAAAATTTCAAAACATGTATGTTTTTTGAATAAAATATAAATTTAAACATTCAATAAGCAATGAAAAATTGTTTTTCAAAAACAGGCATTTTTAAATTTAAAAAGTTTTTATACAAAATTTTAGAATAAAATCAATTTAAAAAATATCAATTAGATTATTTTAATTAAAAATTAATTAATAAAACAATAAAACTAATTAAAAATATAATTTTAATTTTGTAAATACTTTAATATATATTACATTTTTTAGTGAAAATCAGTTTTTTTAATTATTAATTAAAAATCAATTCATTTAAAATAATTTTTTCCAAAATTTACCCTAAGATAAATTTCACTTGATGAATCCAAAAAGTATTTTTTATTTTTCCAAATAAAGATAAAATAATTTTAAGAAAAATAATGACATTTTTTCACATAGAATGTAATAAAAATCACTTATCAATAAAAACATATATTTGAATAATTGAATAACATCAGTAAAAATAATTGTTTGTTTATTTCAAAATAAAAAATAAAAAAATATAATGAATATGAATTTAATATATATCTCATAATATAATTAATTATACTCACATAATTTAATGTTATGATAATGATATAATGGTCATATTTAAAATAAAAATATTTTACAGTATATCCCGATCCATTTAAGCATAGTGTTTCATGTAACGAAATGTTATAAATTAAATTTCAAATATTCTGATTTCATGGGATATTGTTGGGACAATCACATTTATGTGGATAGTGTTGGTATATCCCCATGTTTGTGTGGATAATCTACTTTCTGTTACTCGATAACCTGAAGAGAGTCCCTAATTTTTTCACCCCCAAGAATCCACTTATTTTTTCCATTTTATAAATATGAAATATTTGATGACACCATAATCAAAAGTTATTGTAGTAATCTGAATACTCATCATTTGATGTTATAACCTAAAATTGAATAAAATTATTCTCAGTTTTCTTTTTAAGATGTATTATAACCCACCATGTACATGGTTATTTTAGATATAGAAACCATAAACTTTTATATGTTTTCCTAGATATGATGTATGATTTACTATAGTCATAGATCAAAATAACATAAAATAAGACTTGAGTTATATACTATTAACCATCAGTATTATCATTTCCCATTTACTAGTACCTCATATAGTCTTATTTTTTCTTGTACTTCTACATTGCTATAACTTCATGTTTATATAGTTCAACATGAGTTGTTTGATATTTTCAATAAATCAGAGATATTGAAAAATGTAAACATCATGGAATATAAAATAAATTCATAGTGTTTACATTTATAAATTTTATATTTATAATATCATCATATGCATGTGTACATTATGATTGAGATATTATATTCCATGTGACATGGATAACAATTTAACCCATCTTGTCATGGAATAAGCTATCACTATATTAAGAACTCCCATAGATGCAGCTTTATACATCCTATTACCAACAACCAGGAAATTATCTCAGGTCATAATTAGTAAAATTCATTATTTACCCTTATCTGGATGGTAATATAGATTTTCTTTCTTTTTAAATGATTATTAAGATATCTGCCTTGAAAAAAAATCACTCCATCTAACATCTTGTGGACACATGGTTCTTATCTATCCTTAAAAAATATTTTATGATCTCTATTCTTAACTCAATCGATAAATGGATACATGAAACGTTTATATCATATTTTTATTCAATGGTGTCACTAACCCTTTTTGTAATGTAATATAGATAGGCCACAATGGGTCAATATTATAAAAACTAGTATTAACATCGAATATCCCAAAAATTTGATAATATAATTTTTCTATAAAATTAGAATTCAAATAAATTTTAGAATTTTGTGATGTTAAGTATTCTTCCTTGAATATGTATTAGATATACCATTAATACTCAATCATTATTTATTAAAACCAAATTATTACATTCATTTTTAGTTTATATGAAACATTCGCCTATAGTTTCAACTATTGAAACATTTAAATACATTTCCCTTGAATTATGGTATACGAATTCTATAATTGAATTTATACGTACTTGAAAATCATGTCATGTTTCCATTTACTACCTAATTTTATGATTCATTATTCATAATTAATGATATTTTACTCTCATAATTTATAATATAAAACATAAATTGGTTTTAAATTCTCTAAAAAGTAGGTGACTATGGAAACAAGTTTTCCCACTATTCATGCGTATGTTCCTATGCCAACTCATATAGATATAAAACATAGAGTTTATGGAATTATAGCCTACACCCATTGAAAGAAATTAATATGTTTTTTCCTCTTAGATAAGTATATTTTGTTTGGATTAATAATGGATGTTGATATACTTAATGGCTATAGGATAATTAATAAAGATTTACATAATGAATCATTTATGTTCATTCATGGAAAAAATCCATTTTTTAAAAAATAAACCCCATTAAATACTAAAATCTATAATTTATTGATTCATTATCATATTATCATTAATATTTTTTCCATTCACTAATATAATAATTACTTGATTTTTTTATTATGCTAATATTTATGAAACAATCGAAGGAAATTATGAAATTTAATAAATACATCTAAAATATCATATAGATCCCATATACTTACATAATAACATTGATTTATAAGGTAATTTGAGTATAGAATTTACATTGTTACTCATATTATTAATCGAGGAATAGCTGGATATGATACACTTAATCAATCCCTCCAAGAGTATATTTTACACTTTACCACGTTCTTTAATTTATTCACCAAACATTCCTAAAATATCTTTCTTGATTATCAAAATGTATATAAAAATACCTTTTATCCACACATTTAGAATATTACATTTATATATTTTTGAAATAACTTTAGTATCATTATATAATAACTTTTTTTCAGAAGTGTTCCTTATAAAAAACATGATTGTGAATTTATCAATATACATAGTTTCTTATCTCATAAAAGACTAGAGAACACTTCTATACATAAACATATCAATTAGTATCAATTTTAATTAAAAAAGAACTATCTTTCCATAATGATGTATTCAAGGTATTATATTCTTATTCACCATTTTTTCTGATTTCTAATATATTGTATTAAATAATTACAAAACTCTTATTTAACAATGAAATACAATAAAAACCTATTTAAAATATGAATAAATGTGTCATTAAGCCTTATCAAATAGTGACATAATTAATTTTTGGATTATAAACAATAAATTGAATTATTTTGGCATGAACCCCTTATGAAATTTGGTAGTTATGAATTTCTCTAAATTTATTTTGGAATCTCCCTCAACTTCTTTAAAATTTCAACAATGTTCTAGTAATTTATCAATACATTATTTATTTATATATTTGAATATGTATATGTAAATATATTATATTTTATACATAAGAATTAATATATAAGTATTAGTAAAAAATTTTAATTTATAGAAATTAGATGTAACTGATTTCTTCTTCTTCAATTCAAAGTAGTTTTTCTTCCAATTTCATTTCTTACCACATGATAAGAAAATAAGATCATTTATATTCTCTTTTCCCATTCATTAGTATTATTTTAGTTGTGTGTTATGTATATTAATTGTACATTGAGGTATTATTAGGTTATTTTTCTTTGAAAATCCTCGTTTTACCATTACTATAGAAGACATTTTTTGGAATCATGATGTTTTAACCTAGAGAATAAGAGTAAATAGATATGAGACATTAATTGAAAATTTTTATATAAAAATATAAATAAAAACTAGATTAGATATAATGGGGTGATTCAAGAAAGAGTTTAGTAAATAATTAGTATTTTTTTAAACATGTAATGTCTATATTCTCAGTGTAGATAACATTTTAGACTATGTGAGGCCAAGATGGTACACACATTCCATGTTTTAACTTGAGGGTGCCTTGAAGATCTCAAAATACTCCTATCTATCTCTATGGAAAGAGATCATAGAAACACTTGAGTATGACATGAAAATCCATTCACTCATCATATTTTATGATTTACCATTACATTGATGAAAGGATCAATTATTATAAATATTACACATCGTCTTCAGGTTTTTATATATAATGATCTCTTCATCTCTCACCTATTTGGAGGGAAGATCATGATTTGGGAATTCACACACCTAAATCTCCCTTTAAAAGGATAATACATTGAATAAGACCCTTTAAAATTCCTATAAGTTACATAGAGGAAAAAGATTGTCTTTTTTATTGTTGATCACTAAGGGAATATAGTCAAAAAAACATTTTATTTTACAATAATAAATGTGATGTAGAAATAATTAATTTATTTGATTAAAATATGTGAGATGAAATAATATTTATTTAATTATTAGTCTCATAGTATTTTATATTGTCTCATTATACCTCACTGCTGAAGTTAGAATGAAATGTTACATGGACATTATAGTTTCTAGAATCCAAATTATCATCTTATAACCCAATAAAGGGATTAGTAAATTACTCCAAAGTATTAATGTATTTAGTCTTTCCAACTATGGGATTTCAAAAACTAGATTCATTGAATGGAATTATCATTTGTAAAATCATGATTGGGATTTCATTAGAACTTTACTCTAAGATACATCACGTCTTAAAAGGGATACTCATCATTATTCTAACATGCATAATTCAACCCAAAAACCATTTAAAAACTACCTGATAAATGTATGTTTATGAAAGTGCCATAACAATACACAGTTCAATGGTCACAAATTTGATCAGTTTATAGAATGTGTAGTGTGACTTAATATTTATTTTTGGTATTTTATAATATATGTTATGATTTATTATTTTATCATATTACATGTATTCATAACATTAAGTGGATTATAATTAGGTGGTTATCTATACATGTATAAAATATTTTCACATATTTATTTTATTATATTATAATTGAGCACAAGAGCCTCAGCTTAGTTAGTGAGGACTCGGAATGTGCATCTAAGATACATAAGTTCAAAACCAGGTGAAGACTAATTAATGTGTAGCTACAGTAGTATTGTAACATCACTGTAGTAAGAATTGTTTGGTACTATAGCATCCAGAACAATTCATCCATTAGGGATTTTAGGCTACCGGATTGGTCCCCAGGTTCTTCATGGCCTTTGGGCCACACAAGGGTTTTGGGACAGTAATCCTTTCAGGCCCTCTCAAGGCCTTCGGGCCACCTCAAGGCCTTTGTGCTACTTCAAGGATTTCGTGCCACCTGAACTTATGCTGATTGGACCAGGCCGAGTCTATAAGTAACAGACTCCAGATAAGGATTCAGAGAATGCTTATTCACTAGAGAAGAAGCTAATAGATGTGGAATAAATAGAGGGTATATTGTTGCAATTGGGAATAGCTTATTCATGTAAGGGAAGACAAGTCGAATAGTCATGAAAACGTGGACAACTGGTATAATAATGTAGATGCTAGGGAGGAGGTGTTCCGTGTAGTTATATTATAGATATTTCTCTAAGTCCTATGGGTCATGTAACCTCTAAGCCGATGGTCCTTCTATGGGTTCCCTCTCATCCATTGAATGGGGGTTGTAAAAAATCAGTAATAAGAAGGCTTTTGGGATATTTTGGCCCATTCCAATTGACCGTGGTTGTAATTTAGTTCATTTACTTATGTGATATCAATAAAGAATCTTTAAAATAAATCAATATACATAAGAAAAAAATCATTTATAATGATCATGAGAATAATATACCAGTTTTTTTATATGGTGGATTGATCTTGAACCACCTCCAATCACTTGGTAGATCCATCATTTTATGTATTTTACTCACTCATAGATGAGGGGAACCAAATGAATAGTTACCAAGTTTACATGAAAGAAACTACTAACACATAGGTCCTTACATAATAAGATAATGGGATGAAAATAATGGAATAATTTTAATTAAATAAGGAAAATAGAAAAAACCCATGATATAATTAAGTTAAAATAAACATAAAATATGCACAATTTTTTTAAGATCATGATTATCCATGGATGCAAGAAATACACATTTAATAATGTGGAATTTTTTTAGTAATTTTTAATTAAGATTAAATGTGATTGAATTATGTAATAATATGGATTAATCAATCAATTTAGTTATCTTAATATACATCCAAATTTTGTATTACATTCCCATCCAATAAAATTTTAAACAAATCAAATAAATTAATTATATTTAAATTAACTATTAATTAAGAATTTACTTGGAGGAAACACTATTTGTGCCCATTCAAAAAAACCCCTTTTATTGTGTTCATGTGCTATTTAATCGCATGAAATACTGTGTATATGGAAGGACACATTGTTACATGATTTGTTTTATCAATAAATAAGAACATACATGATTTATTTGATGTAGTGCATGATTTTTTTAATGAACATGGTGTGTACAATGTGTAACAACCACAATAAAGTTGTAGTTACAAATTTTTATATAGTATATTAATTAAGCATTTAATATATATATATATATACTATAACATGGATTGTATTATCAATTAATGACACACGAACAAGTTTTGATAAGGTGTAATAGTGTAATTAATTATTTTTCAATTTTCCATGTAAATAGGTATGTTAAATATGTGACTAAAATATAGCTATAGGATATTTATTGAACTTACTATATATTTTACTCACATGTTTGGGGATTGGGAATGTTTTTTAGTAATATAATTGTTTAGTTATGAAATTTGTACAAACCAGGTACATGTTTTGTAACAACTATGGTTAATGATTCTGTCCCAACATGTAGTGTACAAATACACTACACCAATTTAATTATGCACATTTCACCATAAAATCACATATACTACCTGATGTTTATGCTAGCTACACATCATGTAATCTTGAAAAACATGTTCTAGATTGGCCCAATAAATATGTGGTGTTAAATAGAATCAAATTATTTTTATTTCATAACACATGATAAAAAATTTGTGGTTCGTCCTAGTGAAATCAACAGGGATACACATAGTGATCCTTCATACTACACATTTTGCAATCCCATGTTATCTAGAATGAATCCTTGAAAACATTGAATGGGGTCATCAAATATCTATGTCTTTTTAAACTATTTTTTGGATAAATAAATATTAATAAAGGAGAATAAGAAGAAATATCACTATTCAAATTTAATGAATGAATTTCATGAAATTAATTACAAATAGAAAATGATTTTAAAAATAAAAAAAATTATAAATTATAAATTTGAGCATGACCACTATAATACCACATAAAGGTTCATGGAATAGTGGAATCACTATTTGGTCATATCGAATTTAAATTTTGTTTTTATAAATGAATGATCTATAAATTACATGATGATAAATGTCATTGGTAATGAATTAAATTCTAAAAATATTAAAAACAATATCTATAGAACCAAGAGAGAGATTTTTTTCCATGTTAAATTCATAATTAATTTTATTAGAAGAATTACCTGGGTGTTGATAATTCGTTATTTTAAGGTTTTTTAATTGTATGAACCGCTACTTGAGTGTAACATTATAGAATAAATATTCCCAAATGTAAAATCCATATAGATGAAATACAGATGAACTCTAATGATATTGATGTGTTGTTTATAGCACTCTAGGTTCTATCATGGTTGTATTAATCATCATGTGTCAGTCTATTTTATCATTTTTCAATCATTCAGAGATAATGGATTGATTTTAATTTATCTCATTCTTGATAGGGGAAAGGGTAATAATTTTTCTCAATTATTAAGAGAGTTTTAGATAATTTTCTCTCTATGGTGGAGAAAATATCGAGAGAGGTGTGTTGTGGTCAAAAATATATGACCCTAGGAAATGATATAACCAGCTATTTATATTACAAGGTTATAGATTAATAAATTTCCTATAATATTTTTTTATTCTGTTTATTTATTGAAAAAAAATTAAATAATACTATTATTAATATTATATACCTGACATATGCTAAATTCATAGATAAAATAGTATCAATAATTTATATAAATAAATTACTATTTTATTTAATGATATTTAAAATAACAATCCAACACAACCTAATAGCTTTGTCCACAATTTCTCCACAGTTACCAAAAACTGAATAATTAATATTATCCTTTTAATAAATAATTTTTCATAATTTAAATGGTCATGTGAATAATTTTTTAATTTAATGTTAAACTAACATATAAATTTTTTTTATCTATATATTTTATAAATAAATCTAAAATAAATATTATCCTATATTTAATATTTCTTTCAAATAGTTAAATTTAAATATAATTGAGTTGAGACCAATAAAAACAATAATTGTGTGACCCTTCAGGCTTCTACCTCTATAGAATTCCATGGTTTCACCTTTTTTTCTAATAATTTCATTTTGGTTAATGTAAATGCACCCAATATTAAAAATTAAATTTCATAATGGTGAAAACCACATACGAATTCTTGTAACGAAAAATAATTCCATTTTCTTAATATCACTTGAATAAGATGTATACTCATGTCATCAACCAATATTTTCAAAATGTATTTCATTGACTAACTGAAATTAACATAGCTAGACACCATTTCTATAGAATTTAGTTTTATAATTCCTTTCCAATTATTGGGATGAGATATAAAATTCGATAATGATGGAAGGGAAACATCATTCCTTCAATTCTTAATTAAAAACACACCAATCATGATTTACCCAATATACCCTACATCTCGCTAATATATGGAATCATGGTCTTGGTGAGTATGTCAACGCACATGATTCATGATATATATTTATAGTAATCATGAATTATGAGGATCATTATGCACATATAAAATAATATTCAATGATATATAGAACATGTGGAAATCTTATAGGTGGGTATGTCCTCAAAATCTCTACTATTGAAGATTACGAAGTGAAAATTTCATGAGATGAAGTCCCATCCACTTATTAGTACTCGCACATATCAATATATATCACTTATTTACTATTATAAGATTTATACATCCATATGAAATATATTTTAAGAATATATTCATATCATATCAAAGTTCTCATAATAGTAGGGAACCAGTATATCCTTTTAATGATATCGATATACTAATACATTTTTATAATAAATTTACATAGACAAAAAATCAGTATGTAAAAGGAATTTATTAATACTCATATTTATGAATAAGTAGTTAATATATTGTAAAAAGTAGTTGGTTAGTGTGAACTCACTATAACACCCTTCAAATATATTAGAAATATTTTCTTATAAGAATGTTTCACTGCATTGGGTCACTATAGAATCACTCACAAAGTGTCACTACATATTCTATTTAGGTCCTCAGGCTATAAAATACAACTATATAGTAATGAATCATAAAAACACTATAGGTATACCTTTTTTCTATGTTATTCCTTACAAAAAAATTTAACTAAATTTCAATTCTAAATATCTCTTGATTCATCTATGAAATGTATTCTCAAAAACTATTCAACATATTTTCCTTGAGAAGAAAATACATAAAAACTTTATTTTTTCATTATATAATTCCAAAATATTGTTAGTTATCTACATAATGACATATCAAAAGTCACATTTATCTACTAAAATAACTCATCAATAATAAAAACAACGTGTCTAGAAAAAAATTAAATTATCATTATACATTATGATAATAAAAATATATACGGATAACTATTTGAAATATAAATTCATTTCAAATTTTTCAATTGTGAAACCAATTTTTCATTGGTAGCCATATAGTTTTGGGTGCCAATATCTAAGAAAATATTTTAATCCATAAAATTATATTATAAGATTAAATACTTTTCTTCAATTAATATCTAGATTAAAACCAACTAGTTTCTTAATAAACACTTCTTCTTCAAACAATCCATTCAAAAAGGAAAATTTAACATCAATTTGATACAGTTGAAAAATATTATGTAATTCCACCACTAAAAAACATGATTATTTTAAGACATTTTATAGGAATAATGGTTTTTTCAAATCTATGCCTTCCGTTGGGTAATATCTCATACATAAAATAAAATTTTATTTTTTATGACTTCACATTTATCAATAATTTTCATTTTAAAAACCCACATAGTTCAAATTATATTTTTATACTTTTATCTATATATATTAGCCTATATTTTCTTTATTTTCTTCAAATCATCTTTCATTGATTATTTTCCATTATCGATAGGTTTATCCATAGTATTTAGTTCTACTTGTTATATAACAGGTTTTGGTTTTCTATATTATGTAGTATTATTGTTTAGACTAATTCCTCTAGGTTTAATATTATATTATCTATATAAACATTAATTTTCAAAAATTAAGATCTAAAATCCACTTTAGTATAAGCCACTTTTTCATGCAATTAATCTGAGTTAATATCAATAAGATTGTTAAAAAATATTGTATTTTCTTGGATCTATTTTTCTAAATTATTCTTTTTGGAAGCTTGTGATTACTCAAATAAATCCTTATTAGTCATATCAGAATATTCCAATTTTCATATATTTTATAATTATAACATTCTACCAGAACAAATATAATATTTTTCAATCAATTTTCTCCACTACCATTGGTTAAAAAACTAAAAAAACACCTTTTTGTACTTTTTCTTAAAAATTTTCGAGATTAATAAGGAATGAAATTATAAGTTTTTTTGATTACTTCAGAGTTTAATTATTCATGTTAAATATGTATTAATTTGTATAATATGTAACATTTGTAGAAAAATTCAATTATAATCATGTACATAAGTACCCAAAACATCTATCCAAATATATTTTGAGACTTTATATTCAGTTAGTACTATTCTTCCCATACCAACAACGATTATATTCATTATCTAAAAAAACATTATATTATGGAGTATATGGTGCTAGAAATTTATTATTTATTACATTTTGGGTATGATATATTTCAAATGCATCATATTTATATTTATTTCCATTATTAGTCCTCAATTTCTTGATATGAATACATGAATCTTATTCGACTTTCCTTTTAAAAATTTAAACATCTTTGAGGATTCATACTTATACGTGATCGACAAAACATTGGTTATTTGGGTATATTAAAAAAATAACATGATGAAATATAAATACTCTATAATATATGTTTTCCTCATGGGACCCCATAAATATGTGTGAATGGGTTCCCATGTTCTTTTAGAATAAATTTCATCCTATTGTGATATTTGAGTCATCTTCTATTTCCAATGTGTTCCATTCAAAAAATTACATTATCTTTTTATATTAGAAATATTTATCACAATATAATGTGTAGAAATATTTCATAGGATTATATAGCCAAGATAAACAATAATTTTATGACATAACATACTCTCAAATTTTTCACCAAATGACCAGGAATTAATAAGATCATTAATTAAATATAGATTTCCCTTTTTTATTTTTTTCCTTAAGATATGATACATCCATCCATTATGAATTCATTGGAACATGATTCCTGTAAAATGACCTTATTATCATCAGTATAGATATAACTAATAATCAAAAGGGTTTTCTTCAAACCTTTAATCTACCAAATATCATTCAATTTCATATATTGATCTTAAATTTAATTTAATATAATACCCATGAATTTTAGATGATAATCATTACCAATGGTCAATTATCCTTATTTATTTTATAACAAACAAACAAATCCTCTAGATCACATTTCATGTGTGAATAAAACCCCCTATTAAGAACATGTGAATCTGTTCTATTTCCACACTTCAATGAAATTACAATAGGACATAGTTTTTCTATATTGGGATTTTGAATATCCTTTCCTTCATCATCAATGGAAACATTTTATTGAAATATTATCATATACTTCACTTCATAATAATCTTATTTCTCATAACATGCACACACATCCCCATGAATATAAAGTTTATTCTACATTAAAAAATTAGTTTTATTTATCTACATGGCATGTCTTCTCTAGGAACATAGATCCTCTCCAATAGATCACTCCAAATGAATTAATACCTCATTCTAGGTAGTGAAATATTGTACTAGTATAAATAATATTTATTTATAAACAATAAATAGTTCCAATAATATCCTTGAAATCTAATTCTTATATAATAATAAATATTATTTTGAAAATGTTGTACAATATGTTTTTCTTATTTCATTTTATATGATTAAATAATATTTTATTTTGGAGATAGAAAAAATCTTGAGTTTAACTTTTATTCTACTAATATGGTATGATGTTTGTCACATTTTTTATTAGTCCATAAATGAGTATTTTTTTTCTTCAATCTATAATATTAGAAAAAAATAATTATAATTAGATTCATTAAGTATAGTTTTACACTGTTCTTTTTTGAAAGCACTCTCAGAGGATTTAGAGTACTCGAACCTGATTATAACTTAATTATTTGTCTCGTTATTTAACTTCTACAACACATTATTAGGATCTATATTCTTAGAATTTTTCATGGATAAATATTCCTATTTCAAATAAAATATATCTTTTGATATATTTAATCAACATTTCATGTTCGTCTCCTTTCAACCTAGAATTTTTTATTTCATCAAAATGGTTAGTTTATTTATTTTATAACTCATTCTTATATTCAATCAATGTCTTGTTTTATTTCACGAGATATTTTTTCTATATTAAGAATTTTTTTATCCTATATATAGTTTTGAAGCTCATATTTTATCATGTTTACAACTTAGTTAGTTCTAAATCATCTTCACTACTACTTGGAGTGTCAAAACATTTTTCTACATGAGATATAAAATTAGGAAATTTATCACTTGATTCACTACTATAAATTTGCTTATATTGTTTTGTTTTTTGATGAAATTTCAATTATTTTTTCTAAAAATATATTTTTTAATTATTCAATCATATGATGCTTATTTTGAGATTTTATATTATTTATTTTTTTATGTATTTATAAATTCATTATATTCATAATCAACTACATTTTTCTTATGAAAATTAATTAAAGAGATTCCAAATTACATAACATTTGTATAATCATAGTGTAATGTTTAATTTCTTATTCTATTTTCCTTATTAAACCTCCTTGAAATAAGAAAAATGATTCTTCGATAGAATCATCATTGTATTACTTTTTTAATTCACTTGAATCTTCATATTCATAATTTTTTTTATTTTCAACATTTTCATTCCCCAAAGTCTATTTTATCAATAACAATATTCTTGAATGATATAAATTTTATTATCAATTGCGATATAAGAATATTATGAAATTAATTAAGTAGGAGGACAAACCTATCTTAATGATTTTATATTTTATCTTTAAAACAACCCATAAATATTCTCAAAACATTTTTTATAATGGATACTCATCGTGATTTTATGAAAATCCTTGGATATTATATCAAGTTTAATTAACCCATATAAAATAAGTATCATTGTTCTTTTAATTGTATTCATGATATCTTCAAAACATTTTATATAAATCCAAAATTTTACATCATTTAATTTTATACCAATACTTTCATAGATTTGGAGTTCTAATTAGGTTTACTCTATAAAAGAAGGGTGTGCCCTTATGACATGGGTAGTAAATTTTTCCTATTACATATTTAAAAATCATGGATGATACATTATCCCCCCATTGAGAAAAAATTTCCCCATTTTAGACCCTACATTTTAACATCGGTAGTTCTATTAATTTTCTTGCTGGGTACCACTCTAACACAACTTCATCCACTGATATCAATTGAAAACAAATGAAATCCATATTCCAAATATTGTCATTGAGTCTCAGTCCACCAGGAACCTACTACATCCAAGTAGACATACGATGTTCCCCATCGGGCCCACCCACATACATGAATAGATCATCAAACTAATAAATATCCCAATAGGATAACATATATTCTTTTAATGTTATTTTTCCTTTCTGACATAGTTCTAGGAAAATTGTTAGTAGGTTATCCATCCTGATATTAATCAATGGAAAACCTCCCTTAACTGTAGAATACCAATTTTAATGTCTCTTTAATATAAAATATCACTGTATTAACATGGTTAGATACATTTATTACTTTAATCTAGTAACATTTAGGGGTGATACATATAAACTCAAAGATAAGGAATAATACTTATAGAAAAATCATGTTCTTCAAACATTAATAATTCATTATATGAAATGTTACCGCAACCCAAATATTAATAGAATTAATGTTGTCTAATATAAGAACTAGAATGGATTTCATAAATGGAATAATGCACTGACACTAATGAATTCCCAATGATTAGGCTACTCTACAAAGAAGGGGAATGAATCATTTATGACTTTTTATTACAATTTTGATTCACCTTAAATCAACATCTGAAAACTGTTAATGTTCATCCAGTCAAACATGAATTCCTTTCTGCAGTCACACATGAAAACAATGTAAAATTATTGAACATATGGATTTTTAAATGGTTCTTATACTTATTATAAGGCCTAATCATTTCCATTTTTTGTAAGACACATCATCAATGTATTATTCGCTATAATCACATGTGAACCTTGATTACATATATGGGTACAGTATCACACCATCCCTTTCTAATGTCATATTGGAATGTGTACCTCCACACTATAGATGAAAATTAATTCAAAAATAATGATAATTAAATATTTTTAGGTCTAATTATTTTAGCAACGAAACAAGATATACATCTTTATAAGCCTCTTGGGTATTCATGAACAATTTTCTCACACTAAATAATATTTGATTTAGATATGTACATAGATTTTATAACATTTTTAGACTCTATAAATGTTAAATATTAATCAAATTTATATGATAAATACTAAACATAAGGAACCAAGTACTCTTCTCATCTCATGGATTCTTCAATATATATAATTTCAAATTCATTGTTTAAATATTTTCAAAAGATCAACATATTTGGGAGCCATAATTTTTTGAATTTAAAAAATTTATAAAATATATTTTCAGTCAAAGTATTACAATTATTCTCTCAATATATTTGTATACCACTATCCATTATATATCCCCATTCAGTTTGGCTATCAAAATGGGCCATTATCTTACGATCTTGTCACCATTAATTAACTACACAATCACGATAGAATTACACAAATTCCATTATTTAATTACATAAAACTTAAATATAAATAAAAATATGTAAGAAAATATTATAGAATAGAAAAAAATAAAACCATTCATAGATCATATAATTTTTAATTCTTGAAAAACTTTTATTCATCTTCTTACAAAAAACAGGAAATCATCATCTTCATCTGTTAAAATAACATGTAGGTTCTCTATAGATCAAATTTGAAGCTATTATTTCCAAACTCAAATGCTCATGTTTAATGACACAAAAAATAAATTTAATGTGATTATTTAAAATATAAACCATTTTAACATGATCACACTATAATCGCAAAATAATTTAATGGGAATTCATATTCAACAAACTGTTATTCAAAGTCCGAAAAAATATATCAAAAACCATCTTAAATAATTAGAAAAATTAGGAATTTATCAAATATTTCTAAATATTTCATGGAATAGTTTCAATAATGTTATTTATGGGATGTATTATTCATTGAATATTAATTATAGAAACATTGAATTTATTTTCATAATAATATTCAAATTTAGGAATTATAAAATTTTCATCCGGAAGAAAAAATAGAAATACTCATATTGATGATGCCAACATAGATGGGATGAAACTTATGTGCATTGATTATTAGTTAAAAAATATATATTGGTTGTGAAGTAGTAGGAAATAGATCCCAAAATAATGGTTTTTTGTGTGTGGATGGTGCATAAGGAGAGGAGATTGACAATTACAGAAAAAAATAACAAATAAAATATATAAGGTTCATTATTAAAGAGATAATAGATTCTTACCTAGTGTAGTACTATTACTATATAGATATAAATATCATGCTTACACAATAGGATAAATGATGCTCATGAAAACTTTCATAAATAATATTCACTAAAAATATAATTTAAAATCCTCTTTGACACTCACATAAAACCGTGAATTAACCGTCTATATTCTCATAAAATTTTAAAAACATTATTCACTTCATCAAAAAACACATCAGTAACATCTAATGATTCACTATCACGACTGTAAAAAAATTAAAACCATTAATAAAATCACTTAATTGTGAATTATTTCTGATATTTCATCTATAATATTTTCATGATGCATTTTTTATTTCTAGTTATTTATATGGAATAAGTTAAATTTATAAATGACATTTTTTATGAGTTAAACTATTTATATTGTTATCCTAACCATCCACCAGTGCTCATATATTGATATGATATTTTATATTCTGTAGAATCACACACCTCATAGTTTATTCCCATGACAATCAATACCTATTTCATAAGAAAATGAATCATGTATGAGTGGGGGAATACCATATATATTAAGAACACATAACCCCTCTTATTCTATAATGTGGGAGTCATGAATTTTTAAAATTCACACCAGAACATGTTGTAGGTTATGGATATGACACAAATTCCAAAATGGAGGACCAAAAAACCATGAGCATTACAAAATCCACCATAATATAACTCGATAGGTGTTCGATTCCACCCCAATGCTCAGATACCATTAATATGTCCTGCAGTCATATATTGGTTTTCATTAGCTGACATGATACATTCCACCGTGGTGAATCCAGCCCCTTATGGTTTATCCTCAGTGAATCATACCCTATTTCTTGGAAAAAAAATCCTTGTGTTATGGATGTGGTCACACTGTTATTATCAATAACACTTCAAACCTATAATGACCAATTGTAGGATACATAACATGTTAAACCAACACCCCAAGAAGCATGAATGTTATTTCCAGGTCAGGAACACAAAACGAGATCCACACACAACACTATCTATAAAAAACACTTCAATCACAATAAAATCGAAATGAAAATATTATTATATAACACATATCCATTTTATAATAAAAAACCTACAAATGAAAGATAAATGATCACATAAAAAAAATAGAATCACTAAAACACTTTTTTGGGGCATAAATCTTGAATGAAGGTTAATTTACATGAGATACATCTAGTCCTAAAATCCTGGAACTTATATTTGTAAGTGATGATAATAAAAAACAAAAAACATATTCTCTAGAACATAATTAACAATTTTTACTTCTAAAAAACTCATAGGTGTCAATTTTATCATTAACATAATTAATGATTAGGTGGACCATCATGATGTTTTAGATTATGAATAGTTCAAAATTATCTATTTCTTAATATGATGATTCAAATAATAAAAATTTCAACACTATGAAAACATATTATGAGAAGAAATGACTAAAATGTAGAGTTTATTAGTGATTTATCAAAAAATTATCCAAAAGATATTTTACTTTTCCAAATAACACACCATTTAGGATTTTGAATACTTAATACTATTACAGGTCCAATCAATGAATTTGGAATTTCATGATGAAACCAACTTAACATGTTATAATATTTAATTATAGGATTCCCCAACTATAGGAAAAATAGTGAGACCCAAATACAAGATATAATCCTTTTGTATCCTATCAATATTTTTATACCCTATATAATATATTGAGAAACTTGATCTTTATAGAAAATTAAAAAGAGAGATGGTGCTTCATTATCCTGGTTCTCTAAAGATCTCAACTCTCCTTTTTCCACCTAGGGTTTCCTCCCCTGGACGATGATAATTCCTTCTCATCACTTCTTTCTGGTTATCTCTTATCTCCCTCGCTTGTTCTGGTCTACGTTTTCCCCTAGTTTACATTTATCCCTCTCCGTCTCCTCTTTGGGTTTTCTATCTCCATTTAACCTACCTGATCTATGAGGCACTTTGGTTTCTCCCCAGCTGCTTCTAATATACCCTGACCTAGCGTTACACCGCTTCTCTCCAAGTCATATTTAAAGAGAGGGATACAAAGGGGTTTTTGGACAAGTGGTTTGGAAAATCCCAGATTTACATTCTCTACTATATTAGGTTATTCCTAATTGGGTTTCATTCCCTGTTTCCTCATTTTCTTATTAGATATTCTTCCTAGGTTTTCTAGGGTTTTTCCCTCTTCCACCTCACCTTTTCTGACATAGCATTCCACCACTCTTCTCCAGGTTAGATTTTGAGTGATAGATACACATGGGATTTTGGTCTTACTGTTCGGTGGTCGTTGTGTCCCCCAGGTTGGCCTTATTTTGTTTTCTTCTTGTTCGGGTTTCATTTCATTTTCCTCTTGATTCAGTTTAATTTAGGGCTACTACCCCATATTTGTTTAATCTATCGGTGTTCTTCCTTGATAGTGGTTTCTTATATATGTTGGTAGTTTCATTCTCTGGTTTGGTCATTGGTGAAATGAAGAGGAGATACAGGTGACCATTTGATGTTATTGATGGATTTGGCATTATGGTTGGATGTTCAAAAATGATTACTTTCTAGTGCAGATCAGAGTCAGAGAGGATTTTTGGTGCAGGGGGAAAATGTTAGAGAAGTGGTTGATGGTGATAATGAGGATGTCGATGACGATTGAACGAAGTGACAGCGGTGTTAGTGGAAAAAGGATATGTCAGACATTGCGATGATTATGGTGATACCTTGGGTAATGGATTTCACGATGATGTATGGTAGTAGGCAGTTATGGGATGCGTGAAGGGGGCTGGAATGTGGCCCACATTTCGTGATATTCTCCTTTTGAAATTTTAATTTTGAAATATGAAAACTTTATTGGGTGTGGTTTTTTGGTTTTTCCAATGGGTGGGATTTGTAACTGTCTTTGCAATAGGATGGATCTATATTTGGTTGAACATGTTTTGGGTTCACACTTACCTCTTTAGAAGTGTTAGTTGAAAGTACAGAAATATTTATTGGGGAGGCTCTAGAAAATTTAAAACATTATTATTATGTAATATATAATTAAAGAGACTCAAATTTTGGGACCAACCCACCATGTTCAGTTGGATTAACACATTTCTACATTTACAATATAATCAAATCATTTTTATGAATGATTCTGATGAAAATAGTGTTTGTAATTTATTTTTTAAAGCATTAAAATAACCCAATATTCCATTTGTAAACATGAAACACATAAAAACATTGAGTAGATGATTGAGTTATCTAAAAAGATTCTACTAGCTAGAGAAATACATTTCCATTTCTAACATGAAATTTATGATTAAATTTGGAAGGTAATGAAATATATATAAGAAAAAATTAACCATCAATAGAAAAGAGGTATTCATATGTTATTAAATGGGTGATCATCATGATTTACCCATGTCAATCTATAATTTGATTCATCCAAGATTTTGTTATTTTTTATCCAAAAAAATAATAATATAATTATTATAGTTTATTGATTTACCAAAGATCATCTCATAATTATAAAAATTGTCTATCATGGTTTTTAATTATTTTTATCTCCTCAATAAAAGGATATTATGTTATACCCATAATATAGTTGAGTAAACTATTTAAAGTCCATGATATAATAATTTGAGATATAAAACTATTGTCTACAACTCTCAGGATACTCATATTGACGTCTTAATCCACATTTGCTAGGTTATGTGTTGTGAGGTGGTCCCCTATCCCACAAATCTTGAATTAAGAAGTACCCTTAATTCCACCATTGGAAAACATAGAAATCATATAACATTAGTGAACGAAATGAATAATATTGATAAATAATTTAAAAAAACCACTCCTCTTGGGGACATTCAGAATAAATTCCATCAAAAGGGTATCATAATAATTTGATATAACCACATTGGAAAAAAAATTATTTTATTTTATTTCTTCTTAATATTAATAAAAATGATTTATATATTGTATAAATATATTTAGATCATTATATTAGTAATTAAACTAAACTTTTTTAATGAGACATCATGCTAGAAATAGTTCCCAATGTATGAGTAATGATTTTACCAATAAGATTGTGCAAGATGTTCAAAAACATTATTTTTATGAATTATTTAATGTCTATATCATGTTCAATATTTAGGAAAATGTTTTTGAAATAAGAAATAATTCTTTGTAGAACGAAGTATGTTTGAAAAAATTCATAATTTCATTTGAAGATATATTGATGATAAAAGATCCAAATACTCCCTGATGAACTTGAAATTAAATACAATAAAACTTACAGTTCATTATGTGTTAAGAGAAGTCAATAAATTTTTACCACATCTTCCATGGGTTTCAATGTATGATATGCATTCTATAGGTCACAAATATTATATAGTGTAACATCAACAAATTTTATTTCATCTTTTTGAGGAATTTCATTAGTAAACATGATGAAGATTGTGTCGCTGGAAAGGAGTGATACCTGCACTTTTTTAGGACTATCATCATTAAAAAATTGGTTAAATAATTCAATAATTTATCTATTTAATCTCTATCAAGCTTTGAAAATTTACCAAATCATCAATAAGGAGGAAATAATTTTTAAACTATATCTTTTAACTAAAAACCATGATGAATTTGGGGTTATGGTCTCCTTCTCATTGAAACAACAAGTTTATTAAATCCTTAAGGGTTTCTTTATTATGTTAATTAGTTCCTCAAAATACCTTTTTAATATATTTAACATCATGAATAACATGATTCATAATTTCAGCAAACATAAAAAATATTAAATACCATCATTCCTAATATAATCATCTAATTAAGTGAACTTATATTAATCCCAATCCCTCAAGGAATCATAAATTATTTTATATTTCAACCGATGAATTCAATGATAATAATAATAACAATTATAATAGTAGTGGTGATGATGATGTTGACGGTGGTGGTGGTGGTGATGATGATGATTTCTAAATATACGTTTTTTTGAATATATATATTAAATCATCTCCATTATAAGGATCTCAATTTTAGTTTTTTAAAATGGGTTATTTTAAAAAACACAGGTTATTTTTTTAGAAAATTACAATTTTGGGTACAATAAATATCAAAATAATTGATGCTCTGTCATGATAATAATGTTAATCCATTTAATTTACTATATTTACATATAGATTGAAGTATAACAATAATAATTTACTCCCTTAATTAAATGTTTGAACTATTAGCATAAATTTAGATTTTAATCAACTGTGGGATGCCCATATAAAATAAAGCCCCCTCCGTAATTATATATCAAACCCACTTACCTCATCTTCTCCCCTATATTAATTAGTCAACAAATTGAATCTCCAGTATTTTGGTTTAGTTTTCCATGTATTTAAAATTATGTGGTGTTTTTATTTTTTTAGGTTTTAATTATTTTAAAGGGTGATATTTTCTTTAATATAATATAATAATTGAAATAATTTTTTTTGTTATAATAAATTAAAATTAAATTATTTTAAATAGTATTGTAAGTTTAGAAATATCATGTCTAAAATAAAATTTCATTTTTAGTATATCATTTTTTTAATTTCATGTTTAATATCAATTTAGAATAATAAATTATTTAAATAACATTTTAATTGTTAGTATAATTAGTTACTTGGAAAATTATTAGTGTAATATTATAATTATTTTTATAATGTTATATTTAAGAAAATTTATTTATAAATAATTGATTGTGTTATTATTTTGTTTTTTGTAATAAAAAAGTTTTGAAAACCTTGTTTGGAAAAGGTGGTCTTTATAGTTGGTATCACAACAATGTTCATTAATTACGGGAATTAGGAAAAGAAAACATTAAGGGAACCCCTATGAAAATATTAGTGAATTTAGTAATAAAAAATAAGTATTTTTTGTAATGAATATGGTTTATTTTTATGAAGAAATTTAATCCTTACCGGGATACAAACAAGTGGATGTAGGCTCTAGTGGAGATATACCTTAGGGTAACATATATTAAAAAGGATGTTTGAGTATTAACCCAATCTTCAATCTGTTCATGAAAAGGATTCCAAATAGCATAATATATTTTCAAATCATAGAGGATTTCCACTGATTGGTTCACACGATATTTAAAAATTGTTATTCCTAGATGGCATTATCTTAGTTGGTATTTCTAGTGTTTACATATTTTTTTTTTAAAAGTACCATAGTTAAAATGAATTGTTATAATATTTTAAAATATATTTATGTTTTTTATTAGTTATCATTAATATCTATATATTATTATAGATAAAAAGATTTCCCTATATCATTATTGGACTGACAAAAAAAATAATACTAAACAAAGAGTTAGTTATTGTCAGAACTAAAAAATAGTTCTACTACTTATTGATCACTCCACTATGGAAGCTATCCAAGTAATAATCCATCAACTGTTAAAACTCATGAATAATGTAGAGATATATTCAATCATATACAAAATTATATGATATAATAATACATTTTTTTATATTGAATATCCAACTACTAATGATGAGGTTTAGGAAAAAGTATTTTTACTTTTATAAGACCAATTAGAAGATCAAATAATGGGGTCTTATGTAACTATTTATACTACAAAAGATATTAGATCAATAATGAATGAATTCCCATAACAACATCAGGATTCAATTTCTGATCATCATTATAAGCTATAATATCCTCAGGATACAATTTAGTTATGTTAAATTTCATGAAATATGGAATCCTTGTTCAAATTTCATTATAGTTCATTCTTCTATATTATTAATTTGGGAGAAATTTTTTGATCCATTACATCAACTATAGTGTATTACATTTTTTTAAACTTCTTAATTGATGCATACATTTGATTATCAAAACACGAGTCTTCCCATTGATACCACCATTATTTTTCCTAGCTTGAATAGGTTGTCATCAAGTGGGAGGAAAAGACTACCAAAAATAGAAGAGCATGTATTATCCTAGTGAATGGGAATTCCCATGGAGGTGTCGTGTTTATATATAAGAAGGTCACACCCACATAGGTTCCTCTAAACATAAATGGAAATATCAATCAATCCATAAAATTATTATAGTATTTCTTTTATTCATATGGAATTACTAAAAAGAAATATTTTGTAAAAAAATATAAATAACAAACTCATTTCAATTTATTATTTATTATATAATCATATTATCATGTGAATAACTTGACATTATAGTCATAACTAGAGTGCATAGATATTTTATATCCTATATAAACTGACACGATGGTCGATAACATGTCATTAGTGAAACTCATGATGTAAACGGGGTAAAAAAATATAGAATAACATTTTAATTAAAAAAATATGTATATAATTTAAAAATAATTACCATTAGAAGATAAATATTCACTTTGAGTAAATATTGAAAAGGGGTATTTTCAATAAAAACAACATTATTTATATTTTCCCATTAATAAAAAATTTAAAAAATTTTATAAATTGAATTACATAATATAAAACTAATTCTTTAATTCCAAATATCAAAATGAACTTATTATAAAATTTTCATTCTATTCAAAGAAGATTGAATTTGCATGAAAAATACACGATTTAAGAAAATCATTATATCCATGATTTTATCACATAGAAAGATTATCATATAAGATTTATAAACCATTAAATTATTCAAATATAAATTTTTGTAATTATATTATTCATTTGAAATATATTTTTTACACAGAAAACATTTGCAAAATATTTTTAGAATAAAAGGAAAATGTAACATTGTTGTGAAAACTATTTTTGGTCACCAATTTAAATCTAATATTATCATACTGAGGCATAGTTTTGGATTTCTATTAAGGAATCATACCATTTATTTAATTCATATTAATTAATTTTATGAATTTTAAATTAGTCACCATGATATGTTTATCAAATATATATATTTAAAATCATAAAAAAGTTAATAATCTTTTTTAAAAAATAGTTTTATATTATTAATATTTTTTTATTTTAAAATTATCATTTTATGCCTTTAGAAATTTTATGTAATAATATTTCAATGACCCATAATTTTAACAATGAAATTTCAATTCATATAATTATTTCATATATTTTAAATCATATCAAATCACTTATAGAACACAGTTCATACATTATAATTAAATAAGAGTTATTTCATGAATTTAAGGAACCAATAACCATGAAACAGTAATATAGAACTTATAAATAGTAAAATAACCAAATGAATATTAACCACATCCTTTAAAGTATTAATAAAATTTATCCATCTTATAAATGATATTACGATATAATTTTTTCACAGAATAAGATAATGAATATTTTAATTTTATTAGTTAACTATAGGTATTTTTGAAAGTTACAAATATTTAAATTCCATTTAATAATTAATAAAATAATTTAAAATAAAATCAATTTTCTTAAAATTTATTAATAAATTAATATTTTTTTTCATTTGATTTTATTAAAATTTTATGATACAATTGTTAATTTTTACGTGTGTTATAAAATCAGTTATAAATTTAAACTCTATATTTTTCATTTAAACGATGATTTTAAACAGAAAATAAATTTCTTATATTTAAAAATATATATTACAAAATTGGATTTCATTTTTTAATTCATCATGTTGAAGAATTATTACAGTGAATTTTTGTGTTTTTCATAAATACTGGAATTTTTTGTGAATAGAAAAATTCCATAATTTATGATAAATGTTAAATACAAGAAATATAGATTCATAGGTGGTCTATAAATTATGTAAGCCCATAATATCAAAAAATACTTCATTATTTTAATATATTTGGTGATAATTCAGAAACAATTCATATTATTGAGCCAAAACAATAAAAAAGTAGTAACTTATTCAAAAAACACCACTCTCCTCTATTATAAATACCACCTCTCACTACCCCTTCCTCTTAAACCATCCCAAATTTGAGCCTATTATAAATTATGCCAAATAATATTAAAACCCCCCCAATATCTATGAGATCATAATCTAGTAAGAGATTAAACTAATCCCCTTAGGGATGTTCACAAGGAAGAGAATTCAAGAGGTAAAAATCCTCTTAATTTTTCTTTTATTTTCTTTTCAATTTCCTTTATATACTTATATTTCTATAACACCCCCTTTCCATATAGACGTTATAACACTTGTATCAATTATATGATATAATTATATCATGTTAATTTCTGATATATCATTAAACTTATTTCCCTCCCTCTAATCCATTTATTCTAGAAATGAAACCATCACCCATGATTGGTCAATTTCCTAACATCCTAGATGATTCATTTTCATTGATCCATTAACACCTATAAATCTGGTAATAAAACCATAATTATGGTTAAAGAATATTTTATTATACATATTATATGTTATTTAGTTCTCCATAACCTGTATATATACATTATATTAAATAATAAGACAAAAATATTTTGTGATGATCGAAAAACTGCCAAAATGATCTATACAATTATCATTAATGTTTTATAAATTGAATCATACTATCATATAAAAAAATAATATATAATATCATTAAATAATATTGATTAAAATTAATAATATGAAATTTCAATTCAATGAATTATACGCATTTTACAAGAACATCATTAATTATTAACATGAGAACTGGTAATGAAAACCAAGAAAATGAATGCCCCCGAATGATGAAATTAATCTATATAACTCCTCAAAATTTCCATAAATGAAGATAATAAAACTATATGAAATAAATAACTATATAAAAGTTAATTAATTAATGAATTAATGATTTTAATTTTATTATCCAGGACAATAAGGTCAAGTACATAGCACATTTAGACATATGGTAATGGTTTTCATACCGAACCTCCATTTTCATTTGGGTTATGCATTCTTCATCTATAGACCAATGTAATTCTTCAATATTTTTATATAATTTTTATAATTTTATTTATACATTCAAATATTGTGTATCAATGTTATTTTATAATTTTTTAATAATAAATACATGTTTTCAAGGTTCAATTCCCAATTCATCCCGTTATGCAAGCCCAATTAAAGGAAGCATATCAATTTCTCACCCATTTATTCGTACAATATATAATATCTTTTTATAAAATATTATTTTTATAAATTTAAATTTTTTATTTAAAAACTATATTTTTTTTTTATCGTTTTATTTATGAAATTATGAAAATTATGAATGGTTTTTTCAAAATAAATGTTTTTTACAATGATTAAATGTTTATTTTCTTGAAGAATTGCTCAATGATATTGTTAGATTATTTCAATATATTTAAACAAATCAATTTAATTTTTTTATTTCTTGAAACATATCATTTAATACTATCATTTACCATATTTCATTAAAAAAATTGATTAGTGTTATTGTGGATGTGATATCTTGATACCATTAACCATACTACTCGGAATGTTTCGTTAATATGTTTATAGATAGGGTAATGTTATTTAAATTTCATATATATATGATGTTTATATCTAACCCAAATCATATGAAGATTGTATTGGACTTATAAAGTGATGGTTGTGCCTCTCTATATCCCCTCTATATATCATAAGTCTCATGGGACAAAACATAAATGAATTTTGGCTGAGGCCTTGACCATTTATTTTTAGATTTCTTTTCTGAGACATTGATGATATGTTTATGATGTCTAGTATTATGCATTGCCTTATTATGATATTAGTAATTTATAAATCAAGTGATTATTAAAATTGTATAATATCCATGGTTAAGATTCATGTGATTATTTATATGAATGTATTAACTCATCTTGTATTCTTACCAAATTATACTCAAAAATTTGTTTTAATGGAATGCATTCTTTTAGTTATTGAACATGAATTATTATTTATGATTATACTATATTACTTACCCTTGCTAAGAATCCGAGATCACCCCTTTATTATGTTATATTTTTCTCCAAGATGTGAAAATATATATTATGAATGACTTTTGGGGATAATATGGGAGTTATGGAGTTTTCCAGTAGAGATACAATTTTGTTTTTGATTTCATGTTATAATGTAAAAAATATGTTTTTTATGGTTTTCCAAAAATACAAATTAGTCTTTTAAGATGTGAATTACTTGTTTATTATTCCAATTTAATGAAATAACATATCAGATCTAGTCAAATGGGTCGGGGTACTTATAGTTTGTATCCAAGGATATTGAATAGAAACCTTGGAAACTAGATTTAAAAAAATAGATAAGTGATCGTAACCCTAAAATAAACTTTGAGGATAGGAATACAAGAAAATACTATAATTTATTTAAGGTATATATTATGTAGGTATTCTGAGAAAAAAATCCTTATATGAAGATTACAAGTGTACGTGGTTCTAGAAATAATATAAATAGGGGTAACAACTCAAAAAATTTGTCCTATGCCTATATTGGGGAAAACCTGTACACAACAATAGGCCTTAATACACACCTGGTTTGAAATTCCATGGGGACATTAGATGCATAATTCGCATTTATATACCAAAATTTTTTAGAGATTTTAATAGTAAATGTGTACTCCAAGAAGCCCTGTTTATTATTATGTAATTAGTTATTCATAAATAATAAATTTTTGTTGAGTTTATTTCTAGTTTGACATAATAATCTATGATTCATAGCCTAATTTAGAGTATGACATTATATATAAATTAAGCCTAGTTGAAGGAATGGAAACGCTATCAATGTGTGTATCCCATGTAGGGATTTCTATCTTATGAATGGTAATGATGGACCAAACAGAGTAGAAACTACTACTGAGAAACTTATAACTATACCGGGATAGATGACCCAGGTTATGAACAATAACCTAGGCCATATTAAGAATCCTAATAAAAAATGTGGATAAGTAATGTTAGACCTCTTTATATGAAAACAACCTCCATCATTAAATGGTATTATAAACACATTTGTAAGAAGGAAATGGAAATGTTTATTAGAGAAAATATTTATCACATTGGGATGTAATGAATGGGGGATTTTTATCATTGTATTTTATCATATCTCGTGAGATCCTGATTAATAGTGGTTGTTGATTCAAAAGAAAAGGAGGTAGAAGAAATTTAAAACATATAATAGAATTATTTTAAGTAAATATTCCTCAAAAAAATATTTTCCTGCTAAACAAAAATCATATATCAAGAGGAAATTCATGAGTCTGAAATCAAAGGTGGATGAAAATTTTTTGTAGTATAAAACAGAATTCACACAGTTTGAAAGGCATTCTGTGAACTACATACAAAATCCATGGTACAATATTGATCTATTATTTTATTTTTGAAAACTAATCCACCAAAGGGCACTAGTACCGCAAAATTTCTTATCAAATGAAGTTATTGTCTCATGTTCTATCAATATAAAGAAATAATTTTCAAAGTATTATCAATTTAAGGGAAAACAATATTGAAAGTTGTTGGAATAAAAAAGAATGGATAATGGGAATAATAAAATGTAATTTTTTCTAACTTATGGTAAATATGGGAAGAAACAACCTATTACCTTCTTCAATGGAATGAAAGTTTATTACAAATCCAAAAAAAAAGATACCAAATATCAATGATAAAAATATAAATTGATGGTACATTACACAAATTATTGTCCTAAACATCAATTCATATTTCTCCAGAAAATGAAAAGGGATTAGGGATAAGATTATGAAATCATAATTGGTGAGTTTAATGTTTTTACTGATATGGTGGTAGGTACATTAAACATTTTCTCAAAATTAGTAAAGGATTTAATTTTTTCCAGGTCATCTCAATATTTTATATCTTTCTATTTTTTGAAAGAAAATTAGATATTTCCCTTTAGATTTACTAATGATGTTTTAAGTCAAAACACCTAAGAGAAGTATAATTGAAACAAATATGTGTTGTTCTATCCCTTTATGACACATAAATGGGATTTAGTTGAAAACATCATCATCATACATATGGTTTATTTTGATATAATCTTTGGTGTGGAGTGAATTTAAAAATTTTATGTCAAAATATAATGCAAGAATAAGGAAGTTACAATATTTCAATGAGATATAGATCCTTATATTTTTAGAAAAAACATCATCATATGGTTGTCATCAATATCCACCTACAGAATGCCCTCTAAATAAAATTCATACAAAGGAAGATAAAACATGATCTATGAATATTCAAATTTATGATGTACCTATTATGCAATAATATATTGATGTATTTTGAGATAATTACCCAAAAATCCTCCATATTGGTATGTTAAGTTTTCTATTGATTTAATTAGTAGTGTAAGAACTATAATTAAAGATACTTATAGAATGACCTTTTCAAAATTAGTAGTCATAAATAAATAGGATGAGGAATTGGGTGATAAAGATTTAAACACCCAGGTGTTTCTCCATTGGGATCCCCTATTTCATTAGTCAAGTAGAAATATGGATCTATGAGGATACACATTTATTATAGAGAAATAAATGTTATAAAAATAAATAATAAGTATCCCATGCCATACAATAATTATTTATTAGATCATATTCACAGAGCTCAATACTTTTCAATTATTTAACTTCATTATGGATAACATCAATTGTGTGTGAGGGTGAAATATATTTCAATGATATCATTGAAAACTAGGTATGGCCAATATGAGTTTATAGTAATTCCTGATGGACCGGAAAATAAACCCTATATTTTTATTGATCTAATGAACATAGTTTTCATGGGATATATTGAATAATTTTATCTGGTCTTTATTAATGATATATTTATATATTTTAAAATCTATAAAGACTATACAAACCTCTTGTGACTTGTTATGGATACACATAGAAGAAATCAGTTATATAGGATGTTTAGAAAGTGTGAATATTATATTCTTTTAGTTTCTTTTCATTGTTGTATTTTCTATAAGGATAGAATCGAAATAGATCCAGTGAATACATTGGTTGTTCATTAATGGCCTACAACAATGACATTAACCGAGCTAGATAGATTTATTAGATTAATAGATAATTATCGGCTTTTAATTCGTAACTTTTCCCTATTATCAAACCCATTAACTTTGATTATTTATAAAGGTTTTATGTTTGTATGGACAAACGAATGTGAAGAATGTTTTTGAAGAATTTAATAGGATATTAGTGAATTATTGTATCTTAACTCTACAATTGCGAAATAGTGGGTTTTGTTATTTTTAGTGATACATAAAATAATGGACATGGATACGTCCATATGTAGAATGATTTCCCATGGATCAATGAAAATAAAAAATACAATGTCTCTGATTTTTCATATATTATTTTTAAATATTATATGGAATTAATTCCAGACTAGGCTTTGTGACAGTGTGTGATTTCATAGTCCAGGGTAACCTTAATAATTGATTGAAATAAAAGAATATTTTTAATAGCACCTATGATCTATTTTCTTGAATTTGTGGAATAAAATATAAATTGGTGGATAGATTAGAAATATGTGGAGACCATTGTGTTCAGAGTAGTGACTTTAGCTTAGGTGAGGTCTAACATTGATGAGCGCGGGTCGGATGAAAAAGTTATCTTTTTGCCATTTTGAAGGTTATAAAATAAATAATTTATTTTATATTAAACATTTTAATTTGGCATCAATGTTTTTTTGGTTTTAAATGACTAAGATCATGGATTAGGATCACTACCCTAGAAAACTCTATAGAATAATCTGGAGCTTTTAAGAAGAGCCACCCTTGTAGAATTCTCGATGAATGGTGATGAACAATCAACTCGTTGATCGTTGCATAGATAGGTCATTAGATCCCATCCATGAAGGAAGGAAATCCACCACATGTCAACGATCCTAGTAGGGGTGGTTATTTTAATCATTTTTTCCTTATTATTAGATTTATCTAATTATGCAGATTAACACACAAACAGGTTGACCCATGGTTCGATTGTTCTTGCAAGAGTGATTGATTTTCAGGTTTGTTTTATTGGATTGATTTGTATTGGATTTTTTTTCTTAGTACTTATAATAGGATAGTGTTGAGGCCTTAATAAAAATTTTTTGGGGTTTGTTCCTTTTTTTGTTATGAAATTTTCCTCCACCTATAACCCTTCAAAATTTTCATTCTTCATGATGTTATAAACGACAAATCATTACGCATCTGTCTCGCAACAAAACTCTCCCAAATTAGATGCCAACATCATGACTACCTTGATGGGGTGAGAAGATGATGTTAGTGGATGAATCAAAAAGGTTTTTTATAAATCGTTTCTCAATGTTTTATCGTGTGAATCATTTAATTGAGTTTTTGAGAGTGATCAAACACCCAAAACATATAGAATCATTATTTCTATGATGGGACGACCCATGATCTTGAGTATAGAGATGATTGAACAATTGGATTGAAAATTGATGGAGCATTTGAGGTACACCAGTGAAGACACATTTTGGGGATTTGTGATGGACACGATGTGTATCTTGAAGAACACGACATGTGGGGACAGCTCAGCGGTGGCTAAGATTTTGGAAAACAAAAAGTAATGACATGGTGTGTGACCATTTTCAAATGAAATGTGGGTACTTAAATTGGAATCAACATGTGTCTCACATGATACAATGATTCAGGGTGGAGTACATAACATGTACTCCACCACACAGCTAGACTAGGCCAGTTTTGTGGGTTACCCTGTATACCAGTTCAACGGTTGGCAAACACGGGTTGAAGCTATGTATGGGCACATAACTATCATAGGAGGAGTGGCCCAAAAATAATAGGACATGACTTATTACCCTTCTATATGATATATATAGATTTTCAACATGACATTATCTTTCTTACATGTGTTGGTGTACATGGCCAGTACTTGGGGTTCAGAGGACACAACATGTGACACCTCTACAAATCATGTACATTCTTGTACATTGCTTGATCTTCGTGTCCACCATATCATGGGCATGTTTCTATTGGGTTAGTACCCCTTTGCTCATTCCCCTTATTGTAATGTATCATTTCAATCCATAAGAGTATGATTAATTCATCAATACTTTCTAGATAGAGTCAGAGTTACTTCAAGAGGCCCGAAGAGAGATCCCCCACCCATTCTTGACCCTTGGAAGAGTCAGGTATCAACAGGACCAATCTTATACTATGTTGATCCTCTACATAGTATGTGAATATGGATGAGTTTTGGTATACACCAAGACCCTAGCAGTGATCCTCATCTGTGTATCATAATCCTTTCCCACTCATAAGTGTGTTCTCCAAGAATGAGTGTATTTTTTCTCTATTAACACGACTACAGATATGGATTTTATAAGCACTAAAAATGGCATTTAACAGCACCATAAAATAACTATTAATTCCAGTGAAGATAAAGGTTGGGGGTCCCCTTTATCAGTGCTCCAAAAAGTACTGATAAAGACCCCTTTTATCATCGCTCAAAAAAAGCACTGATAAAAGGGTTCATTTATCAGCGCTAAAACAAAGCACTCATAAAAGGGTCCTTTATCAGTGCTTTATTTTTAGCAGTGAGAAAAGACCCCTTTTATCAGTGATTTTAAAAAAGCACTGATGAATGTTAAAAAAATAAAATATTTAAAAAATTTAAAAAACTCTTTCCAATCAATGGGGCTTTTATAGTGCTTGAGCCCCCGTTTTACAGCACTTTTCATCCCCCCCCCCCTCACCCCCCCTCCAGCGCCTTCATGCTCCCCTCCACCCTTTATCAGTGCAAGCCACAGATTCACCCATGCGCATGCATCCCTACCTCCACCTGGATTTGATCTTGAGACCTCCCCCTGTCCGCCTGAAGCCTTTGCCACTCCCCTATATATATTTTTTCTCCTATTAGTGATATATCTATTTATTTATATATATATATATATTAAGTTATATTTATTCCTATAGTAATATTTATTTATATTAATACATATATATATATACTAATATGAATATATAGTTATATTAATATAAATATATAGTTATATAAATATAAATATATATTTATAGTGATATTAAAATATATATTTATGGTTATATTAATATATATATGTATTTATATTAATTTTTATATATATATATAGCTAGATTAATATACAGGTATATAAATATTCATATCATAGTATTTTAGATAAAATGGATATTAGTTATTATTTAGATAAAGTTAATATATTTTATATGTAAATATATTTTTTTATTTATATTTATAATTTAATTTTTAGGTGTGAATAATTAAAAAAATTGTACATATAGTTATATATTTGATTTTAAATAGCAGTGCACTATAAAAAATGATACAATTACAAAGACATAATATCAATATGAAAGCTATACCCTGGAATAAATTTAGTCCCCAGCAAAAAAAATCCAATAATACCCCCTTACATGAGGTTGGAAATCAACAAAATATTAAAAAATCGGTATACCCTGACTAAAAACTCAATTTTAGAGGCATTATGGGCCTTTTTGGCCTCAAAAAACCTTTATTGGGGTCCCCCCAAAGCCCAATAGTGTAGAGAGCATTGCGGGATTCAATTTGATATGTCGTAGAGCTCAAATGGGCACCCGGATCAAAAGTTAAGGTCGTTTGAAGTTTGAGTTGCGTTTTCAACTTATTTTGGATTTTTTTTAATTTTTTTTATATTTTTAGCCTTCAAATTTTTGTTAAATTAATATTACTCCATAATAATTAGAAAATTACAAGTTAATTATATTGCTTTAATTTTTTTATAAGTCATTTTCACTAAATATGTTATATATTAAGAATATCTGTATATTTATACTTATCTAAAATATATTTAAAATTATATTTAAAAAATATATATTTTATTTATATCAATATAACTATATCTATATATTTTAATATTAAAACATTTTTTTAATACAGTTTTTTGGAAGTAGACCATTTTTCAGTGCTTTTAAAAAAGCGCTCATAAAGACGTTCTTTTATCTGCGCTACAAAAAAAGCGATGATAAAGGTGTACCCTTTAACAGTGATAAAAAATTGCTATTAAAGGGGGTACCTTTATCAGCGCTAAAAAAAGCACTGATGAAGGGGTACGTTTATCATCTCTTTTTTTAGTGCTGATAAAGGTACCCTTCATCAGCCCTTTTTTAGCGCTGATAAGTGTACCACTCTTTATCAGTCCTTTTTCGTTAATGCTGATAAAGGCTAGCGCTGGCCTTGCCGAGTTTTTTGGTAGTGTATGTTTTATCAGTGCGTCCATATCTCTCATGAATCTTCCTGATGAACCTTAATTCTTTGACAGATGTCGTCAGATTTATCACAGTCATAGAGTGAGTTATCTTAGTTGAGTGATTTCTGAAATTTTCAGAGTAAACCCCTACCATGGGTATGCAGGTCGTTGTGACATACCATTAGTCAACGGGTTTGAGTTTAAATTGTATCTGGATGTTTATTTTTTATATGATCTATAGACATATACTATTTAGAGATGATAGTACCCTACTTTAGGCATTTATTTGTGGTTTTTGGGGTCTCTTAATGAGTATTATTATACTCACCCATGCATAGGCTTTGTCGGTGCGGGTCATGTCTTGTATAGATGAGTGGCCTTTTGATAGAGTCCAGGGTGGACTAGGACAGGACCATGCTTTGTAAGATTCCTTACTGGACAAGGTGTTCCTATGACTATAAGCAATAGTCCTAGTACCTATTTCATAATTATAGGTTGGACATTGAAATTTGAAGATTCTTTATTTTGGTGGGCTTTTATTTTTTCCCAGTTAACTTACTTCACATTACTTTTTTCGTTCTCTATTTCTTGTGTTTAGTTTTATGCACGCATTTTGTTCCATAGAGTTTTTTTTACATTTCATCAATTGTAGGATTAAAGATGTGTGTGTGTACATGTACTGAGTAAATTCCTCAAATGTTAGTGATATGCCTACAAAGTGCTAGTCAGCATCCCTTAGACCATTGAAGGGGGTCTTGGGGAGTCGTGGTGTGGGACCCACTAGGACGGGTCATGGAACAGTTGTATCAATGTTTTTCGGTACTACCTTTGTAGTGACAGTCTGTGAATTTGGTTTGGGGAAATAGTATTGAGTGTCCCGAGTTTGGATTTCAGGTCAGGGACTCCAGTGTAGGTGCGGGCTACCAACGTATCCATACACAAGGACTCAGATAACATTATTTTCGACTTTGTACATGAGAACATAGGTTTAATGGAAACACTAATTGTACATGAATCATATAGGAATGGGTTGTGGATTCCATTTCCTTATTGAGTTATATCTCCTGATATACTCATTGACTGTGGTATATATTTTTTCATTACAAGATGCCATCGTGACACATACCAGCTAGGATTTATAAGCACGATCATGAGGACGATCCCCTTAATGATGAGGCAGTGACCATAGTCTTCTAACTAACGAGGATACCAACGAACCAGATAGTGATCCTAGGAGAGATCCTTCTTCAGGGATCAATAGGTCAATCGTGGAGTTTGAATGCAAAGATTCACGACGAGGAGACTGTTTCATGGATAGAGTTTGAGAAACTCTTTAGGGTGGAGTTCTCTTTGGTTACGTTGAGGGAAGTGTGTATCCATGAGCTTCTTCAGATCCAGTGGGGCAGTTTGATGGTGGATAAATATTCATTGTGGTTAAAAACCTCGCCAGGTACTCGATAGATAGGGTCAAGTATTAAAACATTAGATCTCAGACCATCAAGTGTGGTTTGATAGGGGACATCCAAGATAGTGTGGTGCCTCTATGGATTCTTACTGATGTTAAAGTGCTCGAGCGAGATTTTTGTGGGCGATAATTTCTTGGATGAGAAGTGATAGCCAGTGGTAGTCACTAGTAGGATGAAAGGTGTAGAGACCTCAATAGTAGGAAACCGACTTCAGGTATGGGGATCGGGGTGTGAGAGACATCATAGGAGGTCCCAAGGTAGAGGATATACAGTCTAGGTCTCTCAGGATTGATCTAGTAAGACTAGGGAAAGGTGAGGCTACTCATGTGAGGACAGAGAACATGTCTTTAGATATTATCCATCCTATCAAGGTACTATCATGTACATGGTGGATGGACCACCAAGGCAGAGGCAGAGAGTGGAGCAGGAACACATGCTAGGTTGTGGCTGTGATAGGGGAGTTGCGAGAGTTGTGGTAGGTGGAAGACGTTTTGACGTACTTCCCCAACCACCCTCATGAGGTCCTCACCATGCATAGGGTGCTTGGGGATATGTGTGTGGGAATCTAAATGTGGTCGAGGAATATGACCCAGGGACTCCAGGGACGATCTTAGGTGTGAACAATGTCTTTTATACCTTATCTTCTGTACATATAGACACAGGATCAAGTCATTCATTCCTTACCTCATGCCTTGTGTGAAACCTTAAGATTCTAGTAGAGCCATTGACTCAAACCTTATGCTTGGAGAAAACTATGAGAGGATACCTGTAACACCCCAAGATTCCATGGTACATTTCCCTTTGAATAATGCACTAGCTTTCATTGTACGCCACTTCAACATTCTAACACAACGCATCCAATCAAACTAGCCGTTATGAATAGTAAAACCCACTTTTCAAAATTTTAGAAATTTTATTTTACAAAATTGACATCATTTTTTAATTCAGAATATCTAAATTAAGACAGGGTGAATTTTGGGTATTTTTTTGAAAACCATCAATTTTTGATGAATAGTGAAAACACTACGTTATTGTTTAAAAAAGACTTTTTATTTAAATAATTAATTTTTTTGTTTAAATTTAATTTAGGTAAAAATAGATATACAATACCTATATATGTTCAATGTAATTAATTGGAGTCATTTATTAATAATATTTTATATATAAAATTTTAATGACCTTTTCAGGGTATTTTACCCACCTCCTAGGAGAATTTTCAAATCCACATAAAACTAAATATTATAGCTTCTATGAGTGTAATTTTAAAAATCTGAGAGGCACAGTTTATATTAGTAAGATAAATATGATTCAAAAAGAAGAAAATATTTTTTGGTGAATAGTAACTTTTTACTTTTACTTACCACGGTTAAAATTAAATAGGGTAATTAAGGGTAAAAATGATATTATACTTACCCTAACACAAGATTTAATTCTATTGGATAAGTTTAATTCGACCAAAAAACCATAGGAATAAAATATGATCCTTTAGGTCCACATTGATTAGATTAAGAAATTTATTATTATTTTATTTAAAAAAGAGTTAAAAGAGTTAAATTAAAAGTTTAATAACTAAACTATTTATAATACAGGGTTATACATAAGATAAATTCAACTATAAATATTCATTATAAATATAAAATATTTCCTACATAATGAAATTTTATTTATAATTTTTAGACATTAAATAATTAAATTCATTTATGACACAAAGATGACGTAGTAATTACCTTAATAATGACATACTAAAATAATTTATATAATAAATATCAAAATAAATGTAATTTATAATTTTTGATGAATTCATAAAAATTTCTAGTTTAATATGAAATGTTAGGATTGAAAATATTAATTTAATTTTATGTAATAAAGATTTCAGGACTTTAACAAAAATCAATTATTAAGATATGTCAAATTTGACAAAAATGAGTTTTTAAAACAAATTCAATATTATTGGTTAATATAATAAACCTAAAAATCTAAGGCTCAGCCGAAATACTTATATAGCAATAGTTGTATAATTTATGAACCACTTGGAATTCTCTTGGATGTTTATAGTGGGTTTATTAACCATATAATATAAAAATACTAAGAGACATGGTAAATGTCCAACTATTTATCTAAGAGTTAAATCTAAAAGATAAGGGTAATATAGTTACCCAAACATGTATAAAACCTAATGGTTTAGTGGGTTTCGACCCATCCCCACATTATCCTCTAAATAAGACATTTTGGAGCCATTATAAACCGAAAATTATTTTATTATAAAATAATATATCAATCTTTTCCTATGGTACCCTCACCCCTCTTATAAAAGGGAACTTCCCCTTCTCTCAAATTCACACCTTCAATGCTATTTGGCTTTGCCAAACCCTATGAAAATAACCTCTCAACAGTCCTCCCTTAATCCTAGAAACCATAGTTTGATCATAAATCCAACCTAAGGATCTATTTTGATCAAATCAAAAGGAAGAACCTGAAGAAGAGGTAAATATCTCACCACCTCTTTCAAGTTCTTTTCTTCTTCAACCTCCTCTTTATTTGTTGTTTCTATTATAAAATAATAAATCAAGTATCTTCTATATATTTTGATGTTTTTATTTAAATTTTACAGCCATGTTCATTGTTTTATCCATAATGTGAATGACAAAGTCACCATATCTGTGTAAGTACGACTTACCGTCTCTATGTCATGGTATAATTGTTAATCAATACATTATTTTTATAAGGGTACAGTAATGATGTATAATTGATGTAAATAATAAATATAATATGTTAATTATTCTGTATATATGATATACCATCTATTTACATACTACTTTAACATCAAAAGAATGATATTGTCACTCATGCTTACGTACGGATTACCATCTTCATGAACGTGATGGGATTCATTCCCAATCGTAACCATTCAAGACTAATTTTCATCTGATGATTAAAAATAATGTTTAATGATTTGATATCATTCTGTATATGAATATGATACATCCCATCCATGACAAACATGACTCATGTAACAAATAATATAAATGAAAACAAATCAGTTAACACCTAAAATGATGATAATACTATAATATTATTAACCTAACATTATTAGAAGATCATATATTCTATCATAATTGTGTATATAGTTCTTGTATAATTAATAAAAATGATTTAACTGTTATAAAGGAGGTCAATAGACCATCAAACAAGGAAAATTATAAGTTAATGGTTAATTTCTCAATCTCTTTATTATCCGAGGTTGTTTTTACGTAATTATCTAATGGGACATTTTTATCATCCACATCCACGTTTCTTAAAAATGTATTTCAAAATATTTTCACTATTTAATAGATAATGGGTTAAAGTCACTTATACTTCTTGGAATTCAATTCATTATGATACAAATCTTCCATATTTTATTGATGTTTTTGTGATATGTTTGACTGTGGATGTGTTATTTTTATACCAATCATGATTTATGGTTAATGTATTGACATTTATTATTCTAGTTTTAATCATAATGTTAATGTTATATTTCAATATTTTTTTATGAGGAATGTATTGTACTTAGCATGTGATGGGTGGAGCCCTCTATAGCTCCTCGATACATCAGTAGGTCTACTGAGACAACTAGATGTGGAATTGGCTGAGGCCTTTTCCCAATTTGATATATATATATTTGGTTTGGGTTGTGGCCTAAATCATTTTTAGACGTCGTGGCTGAGGGCTTGAAAAAATGTTTTAGAATTTCTACCATTATACATTCCCTCATTATAAAAATAATATTGATGGTTCATGTGCTCATTAGAATAGTATAATACCAATGATTATGTTTTATTATGGAATTATTTATTCAACTTATATTCCTTCCATAAAAGTGTTCATGTTTATTATTTGTAAAGGCATTTTTTTTCAATTATTCACCATGATTAATATTTATATTATCATCCACTATATTGCTTACCCATACTGAGTGTTTCAGATCATCCCTTTCTTATGTGTCATTTTCTCAAGATATGAATAAGTTAGTTATGAGTGACTTGCAGAAATAATATTGGAGTCTTGGATGTTTCTAATGGAATAAATTAGTGTTGTGTTACTTTTCAAGTTGTAAAGTTCAAATTATGTACGAATATTTATTCCAATAATACTAAACCGATTGGTATTTCGGGACATGATTTCCTTTTAATCATGCCAATGCTATGTAATAATGCACCAACTCTAGGTAACTTGGGTTGGGGCATTACATTTGGTATTAGAGAAAGTTTAGTACTATCCTTTGAAACTAGATTTAGAAAAAATCTGAATAGAGAACATTACCCTAAGATATACTTTGAGGATTAGTATAGAAGAACTTCATAGAATTTTGGTATTCTAGAGATTTTTTGAGTTTTACAAGAAATACATCCCTATCAAGATACGAGCCGGTAGAGGCAGCTCTGGCATAGATGTACCTAGGCGTAAAACCCGAAAACACCGCTTTGAGCTAGACTCAAACGGGAACTGGTGCATGGCAACGAGCCTTGCTTCACTCTTGGTTACGAAACTCCTGGATGACCTTCTTAGAATAATTCTCATTTTCTTTAAAATAAATTATGAAGGATTTATGAGTATATATTTTCTCAAAGAAAACATTTTTATGATTATGGATTATATCCATAAAATGTTCAATTTATGATTAGTGCTTTACAAGTTTGGAATTATGTATTGTGATTCATAAAATATTCTATTTTATGCTATTGTTTAGAAATTACACCTAGTGGAAGGAATGAAAACTATATCAACACATGTAATCCATTTAGAGACTTCCCTCCTACTCAAGATAATCAGAGTGGAGATGGTGAAGAAACAGGTGATGATCAGCTTGTCCCCATATTGGGAAAACTCACTCTGGTTATAAATAATAACCATACCTGTATAGATCTCCTTAGTCCACAATGCGGAGGATCAATGTTAGAGCGCTTCATGAGGAAAAAACCACCAACAGTCAATGGGAGTACAAATCCATTAGTGGTCGAGAAATGGATAAATTTCTTAAAGAAAATATTTAAAGAATTTGGGAGTAGCCAATGGGAAAAAGTTTTCATGACAGTTTATCGCCTCACTAGAGATGCTGATCAATGGTGGTCATTGATTCAAAACACAAAGGAAGATAAATAGGTGTCCTATATGGAATATAGAGTGTTTGAAGAAATTTTCATAGAAAAATACTTTATTCGTGACCATCGAGCAGATGTGAAAATGAAATTTATGAGTCTGAGGAAGAAGGATGATGAGAATGTTGCAATGTACAAGGCTAACATTATAAGATTATAAAGGCATGCTACAGATTATGTACGTAATACAATAAGTAAGATTGACTATTTCTTTGAAGGGTTTAAACCATTTCTCCATTGAGAATTTGTATCGAAATCCTTCTCATCATAAGAAGATATTGTCTCATGTGCTATCAAGACAGAAATGGAATTCTTTATGTCTTACGACATTATAGAATTGCAAGATAAGAAGATTTTTGTGGAACTCTCTAGGAAAGGAAATTAGGAAACATTACAGATTGGAAGAATTTAATTTCCACCCTGTGATAATTATGGAATGAAGCACCCTAGTGTCTGTCTAATAGGAAAATGAGTATGCTACAAATGTGGATAGAACAGTCATATTGCTGGGGATTATAAGGGAATGAAAGAATCTACCATTGTTTAATGCTACAATTGCAGGGATATGGGAAATTATGCAAATGATTGTCCTAAGCATTATGGAAAATTACCTTAGAAAAGTCCAAGGTTTCAAGGCCAATATTTCGCTATCACTACTACTGAGGTTGAATCTCTAAAAGATGTGGTGGCAGGTAATTTAATGGTTTCCTCATGTTTAGACAATTCTTTATTTGATTCTAGATCATCACATTCTTTCGTATCTTCCCAGTTTGATAAGAAAATTTGATATTTCCAATTTGATTTAACAAGGGAGTTATCAGTCAAAACTCTTAAGGGATGTATAATTGCAATAATGTTTTTTTGAATCAATTCCCATTAGGGCATACAAATGTTCTTTATCCGCTGATCTCATCGTCATAACCATGATCGAATTTGATATAATCCTCTGAATGAATTTTCATTCAAACCGTGATGTGAAAATTTATTTTAAGTAGAAGGAGGTAACAATTTTTGATGATGATAATGAGTACCTTATCTTTAGATCATAAAGGTCACCACCATATTCATATCTTGATCCTACACTAGTAGCTCAACTAGATTCAATTTTTGGGGAGGAAGAGAAGGAAATAGTTTTGGGTAAGGAAAGGAATATTCAAATAGAGGACTTACCTATTTTTCAAGAATATATTGATGTGTTTCAAGAAGATTTACCTATACATCCTCTATAATGTGAAATTGAGTTTTCCATTTATTTAATTCCTGGCTGAAGACCTATATAGAATGGACACTGAAAAATTTGTGGAACTAAAGAAATAACTAGAGGATTTGAGTAATAAGGGATTTATTCTCCCTAGTGTTTCTCTATGGGGAGCCCCTGTCCTTTTTTAAGAATAAAGTTGGATCTATGAGGTTGTGCATTGACTACAGGAAGATCAATTCTGTAACGATAAAGAACAAGTATCCCTTTCCTCACATTGATGATTTATTTGACCAACTTCATGGAGGTAAATATTTTCTAAGATTGACCTTCGATCTGGATACCATCTGATATGTGTGAAGAAGGAAAACATTCCAAAAATAGCATTTCTAACTAGGTACGAGCATTACGAGTTTACAGTAATTCCTTTTGGGCTGCCTAATGCACCATCTTTCTTCATTGATCTAATTAATAGAGTTTTCAATAAATATCTTGATGAATTTTTAGTGGTATTTATTGATGATATCTTGGTATACTCCAAAAGCTATGAAGATCAGGAAAATAACTTGGGCATTTTTCTAAATACTCTTAGATGAAATGAATTATATGGGAAATTTAGAAAATGAGAATTAAGGATTCAAGAGATTTCTTTTCTTGGCCATATTGTCTCAAAGGATGGAATCTCGGTTGATCCTTCAAAGACCAAGGAAATCCAAGAATGGCTAGCACCGACAAGTATAACTGAGGTATGCAGTTTTATTGGTTTAAAAGGTTCTTATAGATGTTTTGTCCAAAATTTGGCCTAGTTGGATAACCCATTAACAAATCTCACACATACAGTGGTTAAAGTTTATTGGACAAAAGAGTGTGAAGAATGTTTCGAATAACTGAAGAGAATATTAGTCAATACTCCTATCTTGACAACACCATCGAGGAATGATGGGTTTTTTATTTATTGTGATGCTTAAAAGAAAGGACTTGGTTGTTTCCTTATACAGAATGATAGAGTTATTACCTATGCATAATGGTAGCTAAAAATTCATGAGAAAAACTATCCTACTCATGATCTTGAGTTAGAAGCTATAATATTTTATTTGAAGATATGGGGAAATTAACTCTATAGTGTAAAATGTGAGATTTATAATGAACACAAGAGTTTAATGTATATTTTCTCACAAAAATAACTGAACAAGAGGGAAATGGGTTTGTTTGAACTACTCAAGTATTATCATTGCACTATAAACTACCACCCGGGTAAGGCAAATAAAGTGGTAGATGCTTTTAGTATAAAATATCATTGAGTTTTGAACAAGATGAGAGTTGAAAAGTATCCCATATACATGGATCTAGTAAATACGAATATGGGAATAACCAAGGATGGTGAAACATCAATGATTTTTCAAAATGCTACTAACCCATCTGTACTAGAAAGGATAAAGAGTTCTTAGACTGATGAGGAGAAGTTTCAAAAGAATTTTAAAGCTACGAATGAAGAGAGATTGTGTGACCTCATATATGAATACTTGATTTTGAAATTTTGGAAGAGACTTTGGGTTCTCGATATACCTAATATTAAAAGTAAATTTTTAGATGATGCTCAAAGCTCCAATTTCTCTATACACCGTGGTAGCACTATGATGTATAGAGATTTGAAGGATCATTTTTGGTGGGACAACATGAAGAGGGATATTCCTGATTTTGTGTCAAGATGTATGGTTTCTCAAAAAGTTAAAGCTAGAGAGAAATATCTTGGAGGAGTCATGAAACCTCTTCCGATACCTGAGTGGAAATGGGATAACATTACGATTGACTTTGTCATGGGACTACCAAAGACTCATAGAAGGAATAATGCAATATGGATCATTGTTGATCATCTTACAAAGTCGGAACATTTTCTTTCTATAAGATAAGATTTACCACTTGAGCATTTATTAATACTATATATTAATGAAATTGTAAGACTTCATGGAGTACCCCTATCGATTGTTTCTGATCGGGAACCCTGTTTCACATCTAGATTCTGGAAAAGTCTTCAGAAATCCCAAAATACTGAACTTTTTTTGAGCATTGCCTACCACCCTCAAACTAATGGAAAATGAGAATGGACTATTCAAACATTAGAAGACATGTTGAGATCATTCTCACTTGAAATTCAAGGTATGTAGGAACAATATTTACCTCGGGTTGAATTTTCCTATAACAATAGATTCCATTCAAGTTTTCAGATGGCACGATATTAAGCATTATACAGAAAGAGATGTCTCACACCAACATATTGGGATGATGTTGGTGAAGAAAAACTTTTAGGACCAGAACATGTTGAGGAAACAATAGAAAAGGTGAATGTAATATAAACCCACATCAAAGAAGTTCAATGTAGGCAGAAGAGCTATATTGATAACCAAAGGAAGGATTTAAAATTTCATGTAGGAGATCATGTTTAATTGAATGTATATCAATGGAAGGGAATTATACAATATGGTAAGAAGGGTAAATTGAGTCCCAGAAACCTATTGAAATTCTAGAACGAATTGGTGCTGTAGCATATAGTTTGGTATTGCCGCCAAGTCTCTCCAATGTTTATGATGTGTTCCATGTATCACTGTTGAGAAAATACATGTCTGACTCAACGCATGTACTCACCTATGAGGAATTAGAACTGGAACCCGATCTATATAATTGCGAAGATCCTTTCAAGATTCTTGATACTAGAGAACAAGTGCTGAGAAACTGGACGACTCATCTGGTTAATGTTCTATGGAGAAACAAAAAGATGGAAGATGCAACGTAGGAACCCGAGGAACATATGATAAAGAACCACCCGAATATTTTTATGCTATAATATTCTAGAAATTTTGAGGATGAAATTATTGTGAATAGAGATTAATGTAACACCCAAAGCTTCCACGGTACGTTTCACATTGAATAATGCATTATCAATCATTATACGCAACTTCAAGAAACTAACACACTGTTACCAATCAAGCTAGCTATTATGAATAGTAATACCCAATTTTTAAAATTTTATAATTTTTATTTTTCAAAATGGACTTTACTTTTGAATTCGAAATATCAAAATTATCATAGGGTGGTTTTATTTATTTTTTTGAAAACGTTTATTTTTTTATGAATAGTGAAAAATCACTGCATTATTGTTTACAATAGAATTTATATTTAAATAATTAATTATTTTATTCAAATGTATTTTGGGTCAAAATAGATACATAATACCTATATATGTTCAATGTAATTCATTGGAGTCTTTTTTAAAAATATCAGACAAATAAAATTTTATTGAACTTTTCACTAACTTTTACCCACCTCCTATGAAAAGTTTCAAATTCGTATAAAATTTTTTTTACCACTTCTGTGAGTGGAATTTAAAAAATATAAGATACACAGTTGATATATATAAGAAAAATGTGATTCAATAAGAGAAAAATAATTTTTAGTGAATATTAACTTTTTAATTTTATTTAACACAGTTAAAAGTAAATAGGGTAATTAAGGGAAAAATGATATTATTCTTACTCTAAAACATGTCCTAACTCTATTGGATAAGTTTAATTCGACCAAAAAATCATTGGAATAAAATATTATCATTTACATCCACTTGGATTAGATTAGGACATTTTTTATTATTTTCTTAAAGAATAGTTACAAGAGTTAAATTCAATGTTTAATAATTAAACTATTTATAATATAGGGTTATAAATAAGATAAATTGAACTATAAATATTCATTAGAAAGATAAAAATATTTCCTACATAAAATATTTTATTTATAATTTTTTTCAATTAAATAATTTAATTTATTTATGACACAATGATGCCATAGTAATTACCCTAATAATAAAATACTAAAATAATTTATATAATAAATATCCAAATAAATGTAATTTAAGATTTTTGATGAATTACACTGATTTTATATGTTAACATGACATGTTATTATTGAACATATCAATTTATTTCTAAGTAATAAAGATGTTAGGACTTTAACATAAATCAATTATTAAGTAATGTCAAAATTGACATAAATGAGTTTTTAAAATGAATCCAATATTATTGGTTTATATAATAATCCTAAGAAACTATGGTTTAGCAAAAAATCTTATATAATGAATGGTTTATCATTAATAAACAACATGGGGTTCTCTTGGATGTTTATAGTATGTTCATAAACCATATAATATAGAAAAACAATGAGACATGGTAAATGTCAAACTATTTACCTAAGAGTTAAATATAAAAGATAAGGTTAATATTGTCAGCCAAACCTGTCTAAAACATAATTGTTTAGTGGATTTAGACCCATCCCCACCTTTTCCTAAGGTTCCCCACACCCCTCTTATAAAAGGTCACTTCCCCTTCTCTTAAATTCAATCCTTAAAATCCATTTTACTCAGCCAACCCTTACCCAAATATCCTCTCAACGGTCATCCCTTCATCATAAAGGCCTTTGTTTGATTATAATTTCATCCTAAAAAGTGCTTTTGATAAAATCAAAATGAAGAACCAGGAGAAGAGGTAAATATCTCACAAACTCTTTCACATTATTTTCTTCTTCCACTTCCTCTTTTTTGATTATTGCATTAAAAAATAATTAATCCATTATATTCTATAGAATTTTATGTTATTATAAAATGTTACAACCATATCCATTATTCTATCAATCATATGAATGAAAAATTCACCATACGTGCGTACGTACGGCTTACCGTCTCCACATTGTGGTGTAGTTGTTATTCAATACATTATTTTTAAATATGTATAATAATGATGTATATTTGATGTAAATAATAGAAATAACATTTTAATGATTATGTATATATGATATACCATCTATTTAAATACTATTTTAATATCAAAAGAATGATATTTTTGCTCGTGCAAACGTACAGATTACCATCTCCACGAACACGATGAGATTCATTCCCCATCATAACCATTAAAGACTAATTTTAATTTGATGATTAAAAATAATATTTAAAGAGTTGATATCATTATTTATATGAATAAGATACATCCCATCCATGAAAAACATGACTCACTTAACAAAGTATATAATGGAAAATGAATTAGTTAACTCCCAAAACAACGATAATACTAAAATATTATTAACAAAGAGTTATTAGAAGATCATATATGATATCATAATTATTTATATGGTTATTGTATAATTTAATATAAATGATTTATCTATAATAAAGGAGGATAACATACCCCTGACGAAGTAAAAGTACAATGTAAGGGTTAATTTAACAATATCTTTATTATCTCTGGATGTTTTTACATAAGTATCTACTGGGAATTATTAATCATCCACATCCATGTTTTTTAAAAATGTATTTCAAAAAAAATTTACTATTTAATAGACAATGGGTAAATTTCATTTATACACATATTTTAAATTATATGTTTTGAAAGGAATCTATCATCGGTTTTCCAAACAAGTTACTTTACAACCATTTCGACAAAATTAAGGAAAGAATGTTTTTTACTTATACGGTGGGTGCAGTTATTCTCCACCATTATAACATCGTCAAAGATTCCCTTATAATATTATAAGAATATTTTCAAAATAAATTTTTTCTTTCATAATTATGTAACTTTAAATGATTTCAAGAAAAAGAAAGAGATATTTATCTCAAATAGTTTTGATTTCATCTATGACAAAATCCTTTGAAAGATTTTATACTTGTTTCAATTCAGTTCATTATGATACAAATATTTCAAATAGTATTTAAGTTTTTGTGATATGTTTGACTGTGGATGTGTTATTTTTATACCATTCGTGGTTTATGGTTAAAGTATTGAAATTTCGTATTCTAGTTATAATATGAATTTTTATGTTATATTTCATCATTTTCCATTTTAGGAATGTTTTGGAATTAGTAAGTGACAGGTGGAGCCCGTTGTAGATCCTTGATGCATTGGTAAGTCTAATGAGACAACTAGACATGGAATTGGCCAAGGCCTTTCTCTATTTGATATATATATGGTTTTTTCCTAGGACTAAATAATTTATAGACGTCTTGTCCAAGGCCTTGAAAAAATGTTTTAGAATGTCTGGAATTATACATTCCCTCATTATGATAATAATATTTATGGTTCATATGGTCATTTGACTAGTAGAATACCCATGATTATGTTTTATTATGAAATTATTTACTCATCACATATTCCTTCTATAAAAGTGTTCATGTTTATTATTTGTTACGGTATGTGTTTTCCATTATTCACTATGATTAATATTTATGTTATCATTCACTTTATTTCTTACCCATTCTGAGCAATTGAGGTCACCCCATTCTTATATTTTATTTTCCATATATATGAAGAAGTTAGTTATTAGTGAATTGAAGGCATAATCTATGAGTCTTGGGTATTTCTAATGGAATAAATTAGTGTTGTATTTATTTTCAAGTTTTAAAGTTGAACTTATATATGAATATTGTTTCCAATAATACTAAACTGATCGGTCTTTCGAGACATAATCTTCTTGTGATCATTCCAATGCTATGTAATAATTCACCGACTCTGGTTAACTGGGGTCAGGATGTTACAATACATGATTATCCCACATCTTTGCCGATAGTGTGATCATATCCTTGGTGGCAAGAGTATTGTTTGGAACCTCTTTGTGGAAGTGTTGACTCCTTATGAAAACATTATTAGTATGGATTGGTTATCCTTGGTCCATGCCTAGATGGAATTATTTAGGAGATGAGTATGGTGTGTCCACAATGATGGAATAAGGATCTCCTTTTTCAATGAAAAGGAGACCCATGAAGGATATGAGGGTCTCATATAGAGGAGGGTGCAACTAATCACTCAGTCATTGCCCAAACTTACTCTCTGAGTAGAAGATGTTATGAGTCTTCAGTTTCCAACTGTAGTGGTGGAGTACGAGGATATTTTTCTCGAAGATATTCTAGGACTACCTCCCACCAAAGAGATCGACTTCTACATTAACATGTATCATGGGACGACACGGATATCCTCACCAATGTATCATTTGGATCCTATAGGGTTTCACAAGTTGAGGGTGAAGTAGGAAGATTTATGGAGGAAGGGATTCGTAAGACCCATTTTTTCACCCTGGGAGGCCATAGTTTTGTTTTCCAGGAAGGAATATGAGATATTAAGGTTGTTTATGGATTACTAGCACCTCAAATATATAAAGATAAATAAAAAGTATCCACTGCTAAGGATTGATGACCTCTTTGATCAATTGAGAGGTTCCCAGTGGTTCACAAAGCATGACCTTTGATTGAGTAACCACCAATTGCCGGTACATGATGAGGGTATACAAAAGATGAATTTTAGTTGATGAAATAGTCATATTGAGTGCATTGTGATTCGATTAGGATTGAAATGTTCCCATTCAGTGTTCATGGGAAGCATGAATTAGATTACCCATCCATACATGGACCAGTTGATAGTAGTCTTCATCGATAATAGTCTTGTGTACTCGACATCAGAGGATGAGCAATCAGGATACCTATGGATGGTTCTAGGAATACTTCAGGGGACCCAGCTTCATGGGAAGTTTTCAAAGTTCCAATTCTAGATTTAGGTGTTCTATTTCATGGTACATTTGATCTCAGTAGATGTAGTTGCATTGGACCTAGCCAAGGTGGACGCAGTGTTATCACGGGAGCCACCAAGGAGTGTGATGGAGGGGTGGAGCTTCCTTGGGCTGGCATGATATTACTAGAAATTCAATCTTGATTTATCATGGATATCATTAAAGATGATATCTTTTACCTAGAAGGGACATCCTTTCATATGGATAGAGAATCACCAATGGACATTCCAGAAGTTGAAGCAAATTTTGAGGAGTGCCGCAATCTTGAGATTTCTATATGAGGGTGTCTAGTACGTAGTTTTTTGTAGTGCATCATGGAACGATCTTGGTTGTGTCCCGAATCAAAGATAGTTGGTGATTTCTTATGTTTCACACCATTTAATTCCACATGATTATAACTATGTGTCCCCTGATCTTGAGTTGGAATTGGTTGTCTTCACATTGAATTTGTGGCGGAACAACATGATAGGCAAGTAGTTTATCATCTAGTCCAACCAAAATATCATCAAGTACATCTTCTCATAGAATGATCTAAATCAGATGCATAGGTGATGTATCTAGTTACTATAGAATTAGGAATTTGAGAATTTTTATACTCATAGGAAATAGAACATGGTGGTAGATTCTCTTAGTAGAAGATCAAGTTCATAGCTACAGAGTGAGGCATTAGAAAAATTGGCCTTACTTTAGTTATTCTTCATGGAGGTAGATGGTGAGGCCTACCATAATTCGATGTTTGTTACCCTTCAAATCATACAATGTGTTAGGTAATAACAACATGGATATGTCGACTATGAGGCTTTATATGCTTAGTTTTCAATAGTAAATTTCCTCGATGGATATTCGCAAGGTAGAGAGAACGTTGTCCTTTACCAAGGATGCACAGTTGTACTTGTGACATTGTGGGAGGGGGTTGTAAGGGAGTTTCATACAACCCCTTTAGTGGTATGTCTTGTAGTGGAAACAATATACAATGGCCTTCTATGTCAATTTAGGTGGGCAAGAATGAATAAGGAATTAGCAGGGTTTGTTTCTCAATGCCTTACGTGCATATAGGTAAAAGCAGATAACTAGGTTCCATTGGGTTTAACACACCCTCTTGAGGGGCCATAATGGAAGTGGGATTGAATATAAATGGAATTTGTGATGGTTTTACCATTAACCTCTAGGGGAAATGTTTTTATCTTGGTGATCATTGACCAACTCACCAAGTCGACCCAATTCCAAATCAATAGGGAGTAGAGTTCAGTAGAGTGCTTGGGATGCCTCTACATACAGGTGGTAGTTCATCTTCATTGAGTCCCCTCAACCATAGTTTCTTATCAAGATGCTAATTTCACATACCACTTGTAAAAGGGATTGTCCTAGGGGCTTGGGACCTCATTATGCTTGAGCACAAGGTTCCATCCCAAGATAGATATCCAGATAGGGAGGACCCTTCATGTCGTAGAAGATATGTTGCAGGCCTGTATCACAGACTTTGATTACAGTTGGGAGGACCACCTATCGTTGGTGGGGTTTGTATACAATAACAACTTCCACTCAACCATCATTATGAAAACGTTTGAGGCTTTATACGAGAGACCCTACTAGTCACCACTCTACTGTAATGAACCAAAGATTAATCACTCATGGGTCCGAAGTTGATGTGAGCTACTACAAAGATGGTGGAGATCATCCCAGAGAAAATTAGGGCTGAATGAAGTCGACATAACACTTATGCTAATAGACTACAAAGATCTATGGAGTTCGAGGAGTGATACAATGTCTTCTTATGGGTCTCACGTCGATGATGGTTGGGGAGATTTGGTCTGGGTGGAAATTTGACATGGAGGTTTATTGGCTCTTTCCAGATGCTATGCATAGTCGGTGAGGTGGCGTACCACCTAGATCTACCGCTGCTATTTTACTGGATACATGAAGTCTTCCATGTATCCAAAATGATGAGGTACATGCATGTTTTGTCGCATGCCATTGACTTGGGATTACTAGACATTGAGGAGAGATTAACCTTTTCTGAGTACTGAGAATATATTTTGGATTGGTAAAAGAGGATTCTTCATTGGTGAGCGATTCCCTTGGTGCATGTCTAGTGGCTGCACAACAATTATTATGAGTGCATGTGGGAGTAGGAGTCTCAGATTCATACCCAGAACCCACATCTAGTTGATTAGCCTTTTTTGTATTTTTGAGAATTTGAGTCCGTAATGTGGATGGAATTTAATGTTCTAGATCTTCTAAATATTATTTTCAAATATTAAATGATATTAATTCAAGACTTGTCTTTGCGACGACATGCGATTCTAATGCACTGGGAGCCCGATTTAAAATTTTTAAATAAATTAACATTTAAATAGATTGAATGAGTGGTTTTCATGAAAAATTTGAATAACTTCTAAATGGGTGCCCAGATCAAAAATACTAGGGCACATTTTTTCTCAGAGTAGTGACTTTACCTTAGGTGAGGTCTAGCTTTGACTGGTGCGTGTTGGATACAAAAGTTAATTTTATTATGTATTAAAGGTAATAAAATTAATTATTAATTTATATTATTTCATACGTTTTAATTATGCATTGACACATTTTTAGGTTTAAAAAAACTAGGACCTAATGTTATGATCCTAATCCCTTGAAAACACCCTGGAATCCTTCGAGGCCTTGGAGGGGAGCCACCCTTGGATAATTCTCGACAAATGATAATGAACTGTCAAATCATGGATCATTGTGCATCATGGTCAGAGGATCTCATCAACAATGGCCTCAAATACACCCTTCGTTGAAGATTGAGTTAGGGGTTTTTATTTTAATTATTTTTTCCCATTTGTTGATTTAAACAACGATTGTTAATCAACCCACAAATAGTTTGACCCGTGATTGTATCGTTCATCCAGGATGGTTTGATTTGTGGATTTGATTTGTGAGATTTATTCATATGGATTTTGTTGTTTGATCATTATAATGGGATCAAATTCAAGCCATAACAAAAAATGGGTGGTGTTTTTTCCTTTATTGGTTATATGAATTTTCTCCCCCTCTAATATTGCACGTTCTTCATTCTTCACGGGGTTATGAACAACATATCATTGGGCATATATTTTGTAATGAAATAATCCAAAAGTAGAGATATAACATCATGAGGACAAAGAAGAGGTGTGATGATGATGGAGGAGAAAAAATAGAAGTGGTTCGAGTGAAATAGTTTTTTAACCATTCTTCATGTCAATTATCGAAATGAGTATTTGGGACTGATTAGACACCCTAAACTTACTGATTTTTTATTGATATGACTGGACAACTCCAGATCCTAAGTTTTTAGGTTGTTGAATGGTTGGATCTAGAATCAAATGATAAAATGAGGCATGACAGTGAAGAACAATGTTTCTAGAATTTTTGATGAACATGTCATGTATCTCAAAGAACATGGCATGTGGGACTAGATTAGTACTGGCTAGGTTATCACCCAATAGAAAGTGCGGAAATTTTGTGTGACCCCTATCACATGGAATGTAGGTCCTTACATGGGACTTAAAAAGTATCTAGGATAATACATGGACATGGGGTGGTGTACCAATAATGTACTCCACCACACGACTAGACCATGCCGGTTACATGGGTTACCCTGTGTATCAGTACATGGGTTGGCAGACACAAGCTGAAGCTCTTTATGGGCACATGACCATCATACACAAAGTGATCCTAGGATTGTAGGGCATGATGTTTTACTCATCCACATGCCGTGTATTTTTTTCTACATGACATGATCTTTTAAACATATTTTTTTGTACACGGATAGTACCTGGGGTCAGAGGACAAGATGTGTGACACCTATACATGTTGTGTACTTTCTTGTACATGGATTGATCCTATCCCCACAGTATCATGGAAATATTTCTTTTGTATGGGCTCCCCATTTCCCTTTACCCTGAAGGCCAGGTATAATTTCAATCCATATGAGTGTGATCCCTTTTGTTGGACTATCTAGATAGTGTCAGAACCACTCCTAGAGGCCCCATGTAAGATCATCAACCCATTATTGGCCCTAGGAAGAGTTAAGTATCAGTGTGAACTATCACACAAGATTTTGATACTCTAGTTACTAGGTAAATCTAGATGATTCATGGTATACACCAAGGCCCTGGAAGTGATCCTCATTCGTGTATTGCGATCATTTCCCACTAATGAGTTTGTTCTCCCAAAGTGTGTGTTTGTGTTCTCTATTCAGATCTATCAGTGCATCTATCTATCTCATGAAACTTCCTGAAGAAAAATACCTCACAGTTGGACTTCATAAGAGAAATATGACTAATGGAGTGATTCATCCTAGATGAGTGCTTCCTGAAATCATCAGATAGAATCACTAGTGTTGGTATGCGGGTCATTGTGACATACATTTAGACTATGAGTATGGGTTTTGAGTACATTTGTATGTTTCTCTTGTTATATTTTCTGTAGTCATATACAATATAGATCTAGTTGTAACATAAATTATGAATTTATCTTTAGTTTTTGGATTCTCATAATGATAATGTTTATACACAATAATGCACAAGATTTTCTCACATGTGTCATGTCTTTGCAGAGAAGCGAGCTTTTCACAGAGTCCGGGGCAGACGATTACCATATAGTGATTTCTGACCTTCCCAACCAGCTAAAGCGTTCTTAAGGCTATGAGAAGCATTCCTAGTGCGTATATCTTGCATACAGGTTGGACATGGTAGTTTGTAGTCTCTTTCTTTTGGTGGGATTTTATTCTGGCCTAGTTATCATTCCACAGACTACTTTTTGTCTTCCTCTGTTGGTTAGTCTAATATGTATGCATGCCTTTTATTCCTTAATGTCATTTAAAATTTCAGAATTTTTGGGTTTGGAGATTTGTGAATGTGTACAGGTATATAGGTAATGCCTCCCATGTTAGCAATATGCCAACTCTGTGCTAGTCACCAGCCCCTTCCCTATTGGAGGAGATCATCAGGAGTCCAGTCGTGGGCCCCATGGAGATGTGTTATGATAAAAAACTCAGGAACAAAACTATCCAACTCGTGATGTTGAGTTAGAAACTCTAATATTTTGTTTGAAAATATGGTTACACAATCTCTATGGTGAAATATGTGAGATATATACATATGAAAAGAGTTCAAAATATATTTTGTCATAGAAATAACTCAACATGGGTCAAAGGTGATAGTTTGAGTTACTTAAGGATTATGATTGTTCAATTAATACCACCCAATGAAGGCGAATAATGTAGTAGATTCATTAGGATGGAAAGATAATGGAGTTCTAAAAAATGAGGATTGACAAGGATCCTATGTATATGGATCCAACAAAAATTGATATCGAAATTTTCAAGGAGGGTGAAGTGTAATTAAATTTTCAATTTGTTTTCTATCCATCTTTATTTGAAAGGATTAATATATTTCTGTGTGATGATGAAAATATTTATAAAAAATTTAAAACTGTGAATGATGGGATTTTGGCAGACATCTTCTATGAAGATGTAATTATCATATTTGGGAAAAGGATATGTATTCCCTCTATAACCAAGCTAAAGGGGGAGTTATTCAATGATTCATATAGCTCTAATATCTCTATACAACATGGTAGAACTATGATGTTTAGTATTTTGAATGAACATTTTTGTAGGATAATATAACGCATGAAATTGCTGATTATGTATCATAATGTTTGGATTGTTAACAGTTGAGGGCTAAAAGATGGAATCCTATAGAATTCATGCAACTTATTACTTTTATTACATGGAAATGGGATGAAATTACTAAGGATTCTTTACTATATTATCAAAAATTCACAAAAATAAATATGGAATATGGGTAATTGTTGAAATATATACAAGATCTACACATTTCCTCACTGTAAGGGTAGAATTCACACTAGAGAACCTTTCAAAACTCTATATTAATGAATCTGTATGACATTATGGAGCACCAATTTTAATTTTGTCTGATTGTGATCTAGGATTTTCATTGAAACTTTAGAAAATTCCTCAGAAATATTTTGATACTGAGCTTTATATGTGCATTTGTCTTCACCCTCAATCAGATAGAAAATATGAAAGGACCATTCAAAAATTAGATGACATGTTTAGATCATGAACACTAGAATTTAAAGGTATATATGGTCAATATTTTCCTCTTCAATAATTTTCCTTCAATCATAGTTCCATTATTGTATTAAAATGGAACCACATAAAACATTGTATGGAAAGATATGTCATTCACCATATTTTAAGATGTATTTCATTAAATGAAGCTTGTAGGACCCAAAATAGTGGGGGAAACAACATTAAATGTAATGAATATTCAAACCCGCATCAAATCAGTTCTAAGTAGGAAAACGAGTTATTCCAAAAAAAATGAAGAAGGATTTGGAACTTCAGGTGGGACATCATGTTTTCTTGAATGTATCTCCATGTAATGGTGTTATAGGATTTGATAATAAAAGGAAACTGGTCCCTTGGTACATTGGATATATTTAAATAGAAGAGAGAGTTTGAGCTATGGCCTATTATTTAGTGATACCTTGTATCCTTTCTAAAGTACACAATGCCTTCCACTTATCTTTATTAAGGAAGTACATTCAAGACTCAATGAATGTACTCACTTATGAATGAATATAATTAGAGTCTGATTTATATTACTATGAATAGCCTATTTGGAATTTGGATATTAAAGAAAACATTGTTGGGTATCTGATGACTCCTCTTGTAATGATCCATTAGAAAAATCATAAAATTGATGAGGCAACATGGGAACTAGAGAATGTTATGATGAATAACTACCCAAATGTTTTTATGAGGTGACACTCTTTAAATTTTAAGGATGAAATTTTTATAGGAGTGGAGAATGTAACGACCCAAAATTCAGTCAGTGAAATTTACAATCTTAAATCATTTCATATATATAAAATCATCTAAAATCACATAGAAAACATAATAACAACCTTATAATGATATAACATATATTTATAGAATATAAAGAACTTATAACAATGAAATATTAATATGACCCTTATGAATAATAAACATGCCAAATGAATATTAACAACACCCGTGAAAGTATAAATAAGATTTCTGAATCTTATATGTAAAATTGTGATATCACTATATCATCGTATAATTTAATGAATATTTTAAAAATTATTACTCAATTTTTAGTATTTTTATAAGTCATAACCATATTATTACAATTTTATAACTAATAAAATGATTTAAAAGAAAATTTATTTCTAGAAAATGTATTTATTAATTAATATTTGTTTTTATTATTTTTTAAGAAAATTTTAGGGTACCTTTCTTAATCTTTATGTGTGTTATAAAATCAATTATAAATTTAAAATATGTATTTTTTGAGGAATTAATGATTATAATTTAAAAAAAATTCCCATATTTAAAAATGTATTCTCATTAAATTGAGTTCATTATTTAATTTTACACATCAAAAAATAGTTATGGTGAATTTTTTAGATTTCTTAAAATTACATGAATTTTTATTGAATAGTAAAATACAATAATTTATGATAAATGTTAAATACATTAAATATTGATTCATAGGTGATGTGTGGCTGATGTAATCCCACAAAATCAAACACCCATTCATTATATTAATATATTTTGGTGCTAATTATCAAACAAAATACAATATTGATCAAAAATAATAGACCAATGAATAAAATAATCAAAAAACACCCCTCTCCCCCACTATAAATACCACCACTCTCCAACCCATTTCTTCACACCTTCCCAGCATTGAGGATTGTTTAATTTATTTGAAATAGTATTACAAAGACCCCCCCCCCCATCCAAGTGATCTTAGTCTCATAAAAAGTCAAAAAATAATCCCCTTAAGGAGGTTCTCAAGGATGATCTTTCAAGAGGTAAAAATCCTCTTTCTTTTCTTTAATTTTCTTTTCAATTTCTTTTATTTTCTCTTCCATCCCTCACCTCCCATGTCCAAAGAGACCAGATAACTATAGTATAATTTATATACTGAAATTATATCACATTAATGAGAGATATATCATCAAAATACTTACTCAATATTTTATTCAATAATTGAAAATATCCCCCGTGATGTGTTAATTTACCGACATCATAGAATGTGTATTTTCATTTTTCCGTTAACAACTATAAGGATGGTCAAAAAACAATAATTATGGTTAATCCATATTTAAATATACATATAATGAGTTATTTATTATTTTGGATCTACTATATATACATGATATTAATTAATAAGGAAAAACTATTTCATGATGATTAAAAAACTTCCAGAATGATCTAAATGATTATCATTAATGTTCAATCCAATGAATCATCCTCATGTATAGAAATGGAAATTATATTTATGAAAATTGAATCATTATTATATTTATTAATAATATATAATTTATAATATGGTAATTATACTTATTTTACATGTACATAGTTACTTATAAATAAGAGAATCGATCATAAGAACCAAGAAAAACCCCACCCCAACAGATGAAATTAATCTATATAAATCATAAATGAGTCAATAAATGAACTTAGTAAAATTATATTGAATAAAATTAATGTAAGAAAGGATATTAATTAACTAATTAATGGATTTAATTTGATTATCTAGTACTATAAGTTCATGTATAGAGCACATTCAGACATATGATAAGGGTTTTATTCCCAATCCTTTATTTTCATATAGGTTATACTTTATTCCTCTAAAAATCAATGTAAATATTCATTATTTTTATATATTTACTATTAATTTTTTTCCTAAATTCCAAACTCAATTATCTAGATCAGTCCATCTATCTATCATAAGAAATACATTTGTTTCAAAGTACCCTTCTCAATTCTCGCATATATGCAAGCTCGATTAAAGAGAACGTCTCGATTTCTTACCCATTTTCATGTACCATCCATAATATATTATGATAAACTATTATTTTTATAAAATTAATAATTTTTACTATATAAACTTTATTTTTCTCATTTCTGATTTTATAAATACTATTATGAATAATAAAAATTATTTCTACAAAAGAACCCTTCTTCAAAAAGTAAAATGGGTATTTATATCTAGAATTCATTAAGGATTTTAATTGAGTATTTTCATTAATTTCAAAAAAATTGAAGAATTTTATTTTTTCTTGACACTTATAAATTATGATTATCATCTTCCATATTTTATTAAATGGTTTATGATCAATTTGACAGTGGATGCAGTATCTTGATACAATTTGTAATACTACTCAGAATGGTTCGTGATTATGTTTATAGAATGGGGCAGGTTATTGACATTTCATATGTATATTATGTTTTTTCTCAACCTTATTCATATGTAGAATATATTGGAGTAATGAAGTTTTGGGTGGGTCCCTCTATAGCCCCTCTATACATCTGAAGGTCTGATGAGAGAAAACAAAAATCGAATTTGGCTAAGGCCATAACCATTTAATTTCATATGTCTTGGATGAGGCCTTGAAGATTTGTTTTAGATGCCTGAAATTATGAATTATTTCATTATTATATTATTAATTCAACAATCATGTGATTATTTTACTATTATAATATACATTATTAAGCTTAATGTTATAATTTATATGGCATTAATTACTCAGCTATTATTCATTCAATATTATGATCAAAATTTTGTATTCATTTGATGTGTTATTTTATTTGTTTACCATAATTTATTATTTATTCATCTTATGTATTACTTACCCTTATTTATCATCTATTGTCACCCATTTATTATGTTTTATTATTCCCTAGGATACATATATATATATTATAAACTACTATCCAGTATATTCTTTGAGTTTTGGATATTTATAGTTGAGACACTATATTTTTAAACATTCATGTAATAAAGGAAATATATGTTTTTGTTTTTTTTACATAACTACTAAAATATTTCGTCCTTTGGGATGTGACTACATTGTCTATTATACTAATTTATTAAAATATGCCCCTTGAATCTGGGAAACTAGGGTTGGGGTCTTTACATAAGTTGTTTTCAATAATTACATCAAAATATTAAAAATAGGAAATATGACAAATATTAATTGTTTTATTTAGAATTAATTACTGTGTTTAAAAATTAATTATCAAATGAATTGGGAAAGCATTAAATTGAGATTATACTAGTGTAAAAGTCCTAAAATATTTAAAAACATTATTTGAATTGAATGGTTGATATTTATCTCTACAAAGACATGTTTCCCCTAGAATATATCCAATTTGGATATTTAGGACCCTGAATATGAAATTTCATTGTTGAAAAATGTTAATGTATATTCAAAAGCTTCATAACGTTCAAATATTAAAACATACCACTCTCAAGATTCAATGATTCACTTCACCTTCGAATTGCACCATGAAAATATAAAATTTTACACTCCATAAAACCTTCCCCCACAATCATAATCCTGTGTTCACTCATACTTGGCCCAATATCATCATTTTAAAGGACAATTATAAAGAAATATCAAGTCTATAGTGAAGTTAGGGTGGGATTAACTAATAATTAATCAATTTATGAGTTTTTTGATATCAAATTTTAATCCCTTGATAAATTATTAAGATATATGACATCAAAAATTTATGTTCATATTTTTAATCAAATAATAATTAATTGTTGAAGTTAGTAAATGATACAACCATTGTATTTAAATATTTTATTAAAATAATGGGAAATTTTTATAATAGAAAGAAAATGATCTAAATTTTTAAAATTGATTAATTCTACATTTTTTGACATATCTTTACATTAAGAATATTTTAGTCATTTAATGAAATATATAATAACAAATTCAGTGATTATTAATTTTTTTATAATCCTTATTTTATTTCCTTCAACATTGGATTCTATACTAGGGGAATATTTTATCATATAGTGGCCTTAAAAAATCAATGAATTTGAAGACTTATAAAGGTGGATAGCATGGACCCCACCATAGTAACAAAAGTCCATCTCAAACTACACACCTCTGATTAAATTCATTCCCCCTAGAATAGAATGAGGACTTATGGGCACGTCCCTAATATTAATTTTATAGAGTTTCTAAGTTATTATAATTTCTATTGGATGTTATACTTTTGAAGGAAGCTTCTTGGAACATTCATCCAGAAAAATAAACCTCTAATGAAAAAATAATAACTCATACATCCAGTGGCCAATTAAGTTGAGATTTTCCTGGTAAATGGAAAAATGATTTATGAAAAACTTCTATGAAAGAATACATGCATACATTGGCCAATTAATTTTTCAAAATAGTGGAATACATTGGAAAATGAAATCGTCCAATAAATGAATCGGAGCTCCTACCTATTAAATTATTCCTTCTCATCCCCACACCATCTGGGGCGCCAAGGAGTAGAGGCCAAGAGCCATGTAATATTTTTATTTATTCATTTTCATTTTATTTTAGTTTTCATTTCCATTGTAATACACGCTAAATTTATATTAAAGTGTTCCCCTTTCATCATCAACCCCTTTTCTCTTCCAATATCAATCACATTCTCTCTCTTCCATCTTTCTATTGTGATCTCTATGCACTTCACCATGGCAAGTGACTAACTTGAGGGTTAGACCCAAGTGATATTTTGTAGTATAATTCATTATTTCAATTAATATTTAAAATTTTTTAAATATATTTTTGGTGGAGGTGGGAATATTGTACGGGTGTTGTGTTCATCCACTATGACACTATTTCAAATCCATTTCATTTCCTAGATAAATTCATTTTCCATACCTTCTCTTAGGAAGACCATTTATAGATTGGAGTTGGGGTTTCCATAAGGGATGAAACGACATACGGTTGAACCAGGTCTCGTAAGAATATCATTCCCAATTGGGTAGTTACCCTACTTTACTACTGGATGATGTGTGGTTTGGTGTTCTATACTCTTGCTAAAATAAAAAAATAAAAAAATCGAGGGAAAGTAATCCATTAATGAGGTTTCACTAATTATAATAATCGAATCAAATTTTAAAAAAATTAAATGATGAATGAACTCTTTTTATCCAACCATAGGACCAATACCATTCATCCATAATTTCATTCTATTTGCATCTCCAGCAGTATTTAGATTTCAATTATCTATTTCTTTATTTTATTTCTACTATTTTGAAAAACCCTAAATACCAATAATTTCAATAAATATTGAAAACCACAATAAGAATATGAATAGGTGAATTATAATTAGTGATTAATCTAGCTATCATTCTCTTTAAGTGACATGACCCTGGCCAGCATTTGTGATGCATTGGGAAAACATATATGTTTCCTTTTGTCATGCCCTGTGATAGGAGCATGACAAAACTAAAACTATTTTCGAGGATCTAAATAGTGATATCAATGACCTTTTCAAAATTAATTTTTTTATTTTTTTTCATTTTTATTCTTTATTAAGAAATTATAAATAAAAATATGATTTCACATGATGTTTTCAAACAACCAACTTTTCAATTCTAGGAATGAATACTCATAGGTGCTAGAACAAGAAATAGACTACACTGAGATGGAACTCCAACAAAGGGTTGATGCTATAATGAAAATGTTCAAATAGAAGGAATGATTAATAGAAACATGGATCTCACTTGAAGATTTTATTTCCATGGCTGATGAACTCCAAGATGACATACAATGATTCAAGTACAAGAGATAAGTGCCACAGTTCTTCAAGGATTTCCATAATGGTATCTATGAATTTGAATCCAATGTTGCGGTGGAGGAGTTGTAATTCCAACAACTTTTCAGTGATAATAAACTCAAATAGGCACTTTCAATTGAAGGAGTGATTGAACGAGGACCAACTCAGGGATATTATCCTTCTATGTAATCTACCTTTTTTGATTTCATTCAATCTAACTTGATAATCACACATTATAATTTGGAATTCTTAGACTTTTTCAATCCTTACCGTGCATTATAAGAAGATAAAAATGAAAAATCACCTATTGAGGAACACTTAAAACTCTCTAATGAAATTGAACATTCATTAGTGGGTACGAGAAGAGAAATAGAATGATACACAAGTAGAAATGAAGGATGAGGAGGCACTATACATTATCCTACCCCTCCTAAGCAAGATGTACCCCATTGTGAAGGGGGTAGATCTGATGTGCTCTATCCATGGAGTTCCCCTCAACAAGAACACGTATGTGGATGTTGGAAAAACCCAAATGTGGTAGTTCAAGTCCAAGAAAATCCCCCCCAATAGATTTTCGATAATAGTTGGTACTGCCCACTGGAGGCAGTAAAAATTCAGGTCCCACATGGGGGACCATACTCTGATTTATCTATATATTTTTTTTAATTTACAAATTCATTATTTTATATTATTACAGCAGGCATCCCCCTCATTCTTATATTTTCAAGTATTAATGTCATAATCCCTATTCTTAAGTGTGTAATTATATTTTATTGGTTTATAAATGGGAAAAGGAAGCCCCAAGCATTGGTTAAGAGAACTGAGTATTTATTACAAAAGGGAGTTGAATTTTAATTTTTAACTTTTAATCACCTCAATTTTTTTATCCAAAACTTATTTTGAGCATTAATTATAAGAATTTCATACCCACACATATGTTATTTATTTTACATGACTTATCTAAGAGAAATGAGTTTCTTAGGAATCCTATTATTCCATGTTTTAGATTTCAATTTTAATTATATTGAATGAGTAAAGTAGAAAATTTAATGTTTAAAGTGAAGAATAGACATTTCATTGATGACACATGATTTGATAGAATTGGTTGACTCTTGTAAATGAAATTTCTCTACCATTTTTTCATGCATTAAATTTATGAAATTCATGTGAATTAATTTTTTTTATTGATCATTCCTTGAGTGAATTTCCAAATATCATTTATCTCATTCACGAGAGTATTTTTAGACCATGTACTTCCTATTTTATCTTGAGCATATTTCTTGAGTGATCTTGGGACATGTCCCCGACCACAACTTTCTTTTAAACTCATCGAAGCTATGACTGTGAAAAATCAAATTCAAAATTATTGAGGAATCTTATGAAAATCCCTTATCATTAAAGACAACATTTGGATAGATCCTTCCTTTAGTCCATAGAGACCATGAATGAAAATAATTGGGATAATCCATGTTTTATAAAATTTTTATCCATTCCTACACTACTCTTGGTATATTTATGATATTTGAAAGATTATGTGTTAGAGTGAAGGGAATCATGGTGGAAGTAATGTTTAAAATTATATGGAAAAGGTGTGGGTGCTATTGTGGGAATTTTAAATGATGTGGAATCATTCATTGTACTTCATGATTTTCCCCACTTGAATTAAAAAAATGGAAAAAATTATAAAATGAACAAAAAAGAATTGAAAAATGGGTTTTGATTTGGGAGAACCAAAAATCACCATTTATTAGATTGATGATATTCTAATTTTATGTGGTTAGGTGATTGATGTGAGGTTTGATCTAATCATAACATTCTAAAAAGGAAAAAATTTACAATTTTTTTTAAAAAATTAACATGGTGCATTAATCATTCATTATTCGTTACTTTGATCATTACCTTCCTTTGATTTTTGGGAGAAGTGGGTGTTGTTACTTTGAATGACAGAATTTCATTACACTATTTTATATCATTCATTTTAAATAAGAGATAAAACGCATCCTTGAGCTTTAATTTATAATGCATCATATCTTACCAACCTTAAGACTTAGAGTTATTTTAACCCTTATTGAAATGTTCTCATGATTTTATGTGCCTTTTATATTGACAATGTGGAGAAAGTAGATCATTTACAAGCATATGGATAAGGTTCATGTTATCATGATATGATAATAACTCTACATTAATTTTATCATGATATATGAGAGTTATAATTTCATGGTGAGGTAAATCATGATGTGTCGTGTTCAATAATAATGAATTTATATACTTAAATGAATGAAAGAATAAGTTCGATCGTTTTTAAAAGGAAAAATGTAAAATATATGAATTAATTATTTCTTCAAAAATTTATAAAATTAAATTTATATTTAATGTATATTTTTCAAATATTGATTTGATATTGAAATTTATTTGATTTATTACATTGGAATTTGAATAATGGTAATATTGGTGTACTCTAAAATTTATGTTGAGATTTTATGCTTGAGAGAAATCATGGTTTATGTATAGGGGTATTTGATAGAGAAAATTTATGTTGATATTATTAATCCAATAATATTTAATTGATGATTTTTTTAGTGTTAAAACCCATGTATTTAAATGTTTTATTAAAATAATGTTCAATTTGGATTGTAGAATTAAAATGAGCTAAACTGTAAAAAGTGCTTAATTCTGTATTTTTATATATTTTTATGTCAAGGTTATTTTAGTTATTTCCTGAAAAATATATTTCCAAATTGAGTAAATTATTTTTAAAAAATCCTTATTTTATTTCTTTGAACTTTGGGTTCCGAACATGGGGATGATTTGATCATCTAGTGTCCTTGAATGATAAATTAAGTTGAAGACTTTTCTAGGCAGATAGTGTGGGCACCACCACCATAACTAAATTCCATCTCAAACTACACACCTCTAATTGTTTTTTATTAATCTTGTAATAGAACTGGGAAATATAGGAGCATCAATAAAATTAATTTTAGGGTTTTTTGATGTCATTATGGTTTCTATTAGATGTTATACATCTGAAGGAATCTTCTAGGAAACTTCATTCTTAAAAAAACTACCAATTAAAAAAATAATAACTCATACATATAGGGGCCAATTAAGCTGATATTTTTTGGATGAATGAAAAAAAATATTATGAAAAACTATCATGAAGGGGTATATGTGTGGATCGGAAAATTTTGGGTCAACAATGCAAAAACCATTAAGGAATGGAATATACCTTTAAAAAGATATGAGCTCTTAGTTCTAAAATCATTCCTTCTCATCCCCACTCCATCTAGGGCACTAAGAAAAGGAGGCCAATGGCCAATTAGTATATTTATTTATTTATTTTTTGTTTAATTTTTCATTTCCATTGTGTAAAATTCTTATTTTATATTAATGTGGTATCCTTTATTTTTCCACCCCTTTAATCATCTAATCTCAATCTCATTCAATCTCTTCTATCATTCTATCATGATCTCTATGTAATTAGCCATAGAAAATAACCAACTCAAGGATTTGAACAGGGGGATGTTTTACAGTGTTCTTCATTATTGTGCTTTAAATTTAAAATGTTTTAAATCTATTTGTGGTTGATGTCGGAATATTGCACGAGTTCAATGTTCTTCCACCACGACACTATTTTAAAATATATTTCTTTTACATGATTAATTCAATTTTCCATACTTTATCCTAGAAAAACCCATCATATAGTGGATTTGGGGTTTCCATAAGGGATGAAATGGAATACGATGGAGCCAGATCTTGTAACAATTATATTCTCAATTTAGGTGTTACCCTACTTGACTTATTGGGGATGTGTGGTTTGGTGTGCCTAACGCATTCTAAAATCATACACTTAATAAATAAATAGAAATTAATTAATTAATGAGTTTTTAATAATTGAATTATCAAATATAATTTAAGAAACAAATAAATTTAAGAATGAACCTATGTTATCCAAACCTAGGACCAAGTCCTTTCTTTCATAACATCATTATATCTTCCACTCCATCAGCATGTAGATTTCAATTCTGAAATGAATTATTTTAATTTTAGTATTTAAAAAAACCCTAAAAACCACTATTTTTAATAAATATTAATACTCTCAAAAGAATTATAATAGGTGAATTGGAATTAGATATTTAACCAACTGTGACACTCCTCAAATGTGACGACCATGGTCGGCCTCTATGCTGCACTCAGAAAACATTAATTTTTTTTCAATGCGCCATTATAGGAATGCATGAAACCTGGTCCTTATTTTAGGGAGATAATAATTTATATCAATAACATTTTTCAAAATTCACAATTTATTAAAAAAACTTCATTTTTATTCGTTATTATAAAAAGTCTAAAAAAATATATTTTCCCCAAATGTTTTTAAATTACTATCGTTTCAATTAAGTTAATGAATATAGATAGGTTCCAAAATTAGAAACAGAATACAATGATAATGAAATCCAATGATGATATTATGCTCTTATGATAATGTTAAAATATATGTATAGTGGACTAGAAACGTGGATCTCACTTAAGGATTTGATTTTTATGGCTGATGAACTTCAAGTTGATGTATAAAGATTTAAGGTCATGATATTAGTGCCACATGTCTTCTAGGATTTCATTGAAGGAAACCATAATGATTAATCCAAAAATGATGTGGAGGAGCCTGAATACCTATGTAAAGACCCATAAAATTCAAGGTAATGTTTTTTCATAATTTTATTTGGAATTTTACAAGAACGTAGTTTCTAACGGCACCTGATTCTGAGGCCCGGTGTGCCTGGAATCAATTTCTGAAGTTTAGCTCAGGTACATTTAGTGAACAAACGAGCGGGTTTTCCTAACATTTGAACCGGTGCTCGGAATCGAAATATGAGGGCACCGATGGAACCACAGTGCCGATAATTGCTTAGGAACACCTTTTATGGAGTTGCATTTGCTCGGGTGTGGTTTTTAAAAATAGTGGGTTAAGTAATGAATAAAATAAAATTTATGCAAGAGATTTTATTTTTTTAAGGTAGTCTAAACCTGTGCTTAGTGGTTGGAGTGGGACCCACTATTATCCAAACTCCATAGGTTGGATATTAGTGAGGTGGGGACCACACGATCCCCACACCCTTTATTTCCTTTTCACCTCCCACAATCATTTAATTCTGTAACTCACCCGCACACCTCTTTAATGCCAAGTCAACTCTCACATTTAATTAGATTATTAAACACCTCTATAATTGTTCAATGCACATTAATTAATCCATGTATTAATTTTTGAATTCCAAAAATATATGGCATGAGTAATAAAATAAGGCAACGCCTTATTTTATTATTATTTTTGTTTCGTTGTGTGAGAGGGATTGGGAGAGGAATTCTCAAATCCTTGAATCTTCACCTTCTTCGATGGAGAACGTGAAGAACGAAAAAGAACACTGACATCTGATGGAAGATGACGAATAATGATAGTTCCCCAGAAATCGACGATGCGACGCCGTGTACCGCGACGCTGACGATCCTTCTTCAGTGACGATGTCTTCCACTATGTCCCTTCCCCTCGAAGAACCTTCGATCGAAGACACCCTGATGTAGGGGTTATTTTTTTCCCGTGAATTATTCCTATGTCGTTCATCGTCTTTTATTTTGGGGCCACCTGTTATCATAATAACGGTTGGAGGTCGGACCGCACGAACATGGACAACCCTCCTCCCCCTCTGTTGGTTGTTCTTGTTGCGGCATGAGCAAAGACGGCGCAGTTCAACGGAACCATGCGGAAATAATGAAGATCGGGCGAAGAAGCGCGCCGTCATCGCACCGCGCCGTTGCAGTGATTCCTAAGCTTCACTGATTGTTTAATTGACGGCAGATCGACGGGTGATGACAGAACGGGGCGCAGAGGCAGTTTGGTGATTCCGCAGTAAAGTGCGAGACCCGAGATGAATGTCGGCGCAGACAAAATTGAAAACGGACCATCGTAGCAACTCCGGTGGCGCACGGACTACACCGGTGGCAGCAGGCACCGGCTGGATGCCCGGAGGCGGCGGCATCCCGGCGTGCCACCGGGAGGGACCGTCACAGCTGAAGCCGCAGTGGCATGCGTCCGGTCCCACAGAAGTCCGGGACCGAGGGGGGGGGGGGACGAGGCTCTTGGCTGCGTCTGCTGGCAAAGAGCAGCCCCCCACGCGGGGGCCGCGACATCAATCAAGGGGGCAGCCGCCCCCTTTGCGCGGCCGCTTGCCCAGCGCTGAGCCGCCCCGGGCTGGGCCACCCAGGCTAGGTCGGGCCGCACCCACCGGGCCGGGCCGCACCCTTATGGGCCAGACCCGGATCCGGTTCGGGTCGAACCGGTTCGGGCCGACCTAGTGGGGTTGGGCCGGGTTAGACCGGGCCCAGACCCCCCATTTTCAGACCACTTCCAGTCTTTTGCTCATATCTTAGGATACAAACCTCTGATCGACGCACCATCTATTGCGATGCAATCCTTTGATTGAGACGGTCATTTAGGTATATTACACTCAAGGTTTTAAAGAACTTTGGGTATGGCCGGGTTCGTTCGAACACCAAATGAACTCGGCCCTCGAAGTGGAAACACTTATAACTTGAGATCCGAACGTCCAATTGGCGTGATGTCGACTTTGTTGGATTCCTCTTAGTGAGAGGGAGCTATTGGCTTTCTCCGCTCGATGTTTGGATGCATTTGGAGTACGGTCGGGTTGCTTTTAACTTAAAAACCAAACCGGCCCAAGAACAAAAAAGCCAATAACTCTCAGACCGGGCGTCCGATTGACGTGTCGTCTGTCACATTGAGATCCTCTTGTCAAGGCAGAACTTTGAGATACATCAACTCTGAACTATGTGTCAGTTTATGTATCTACCCCTTGGCTCGTTGAACAGACCCTCCCAGTACGAGCATGCTGTGTGCGAGAACCCTAGAGCTGTTTGTGACTGCGACCGATGAAGACCGTGCTGAAATACGATGTGGGATCGACGGTGATGAAGACTACACTGAAATCCAATGTGGGTTCAGTAGCGATGAAGATCGAACTAAAATCCTATGTGGGTTTGATGGTGATGAAGACTGCACTGAAATCCTATGTGGGTTCGACAGTGATGAAGACCGTACTGAAATCCTATGTGGGATGGATGATGATGAAGGCTGTACTAAAATCCAATGTGGGTTCGGCAGTGATGAAGACCATACTGAGATCCTATGGGGGTTCGACGACAGTGAAGACTGTACTAAAATCCTTTATGGGTTCAGCAGCTTGGCTAGTTTAGTATTCTACGTGGGTCCCAACATTGATGAATCAGTGGCTATATCTGATCATCTCTATCACCTTATGAAGAAGTATAGCTGTGTGAGCTGAGTCTTGACATTCAATCATTATCTTCGATATGATTGATTGGATTTCCTATCTAGATTGGTTTGTACTATCCTGTGTGGACGTGATTGAACTTGGGCTCTGGTGTAGGAGCCGAACTGGAATTGATGACTTAGGTATATATATATGGGCATATACCTAAGTCGTGTTGGTTGTAACTTCGTGATTGTATCTTTCGTTTGTGGATTATACTTTGTGGATTCTAGGAGACCATCGGGGGTCTCGGGTCCCTATTCAGTAGCATATACTCACCCCTGCACAGGCCATGCCAGAACTACATTGTGTTGGATGCAGACGATGGACAGCGCTGATAGTGGTTGAGGCTTGTGGAGAAAGGCGGTACCTAGAGGTGGACCACTGGGCGGGACGTACACAGAGCGGAGGGATGGACCTGAGGAGCTAAGGTTGCTATCTGTACCAACCCTTCATGTGGGACTTTTAGTGGATGGCTTGACATTTCTACATTACTTTCTGTTGTTGTACTTCTTTTCAGTTTTACATTACATTCAGTTTGCGTTTGTATTCTGGCCCACTTACTTTTCCGCAATACTATTGTACCCAATTTTACTTTGTGTATACTTCAGCTTGATTAATATGTGGTGTTTGTTTACTTTATAAAGGAAATTCCTTCCCCTTTTTATCAGGATTTATGCCTGGGTGCTAGTCTCCAGCCCCTGGCCTATGGGAGGCGGGCTTGGGGTAGTCACAACATGGGCCCCGAGGATGGGTCGTGACAAATTGGTATCAGAGGAGTTCGGTTTTACCACAAAACTCAGTAATCAGATCATTCTTCTATGTGAAGAAATAGTTTTACGGGTATTGAGTGTGGTTATCAGTCCAGGGTGTCCAGTGTTGGTGCGGTAGCCGACGTATCCATACACTAGGACCCTGACTTCTGATTTCCGACTCAATGCACGAAAACATTGATTGCATGTGTGTTTCAAATGTTTTCATTGTGATTACTTTGTGTCAGCTCACCAGGTTTACTGTTTTAACAATGGGGCACCTGTTTCTTTTCATGATGGAACCACGACGGTAGCCAGCTAGGGTTCCGAGTGTTGTATGAGATGACATCCCACCATGCGATGAGGCCTCGGTGCAAGGCCCTTTGATAGCGGAGGCACCGACGATACCTCTACCAGCCGAGCCACCGATTCTACCAGCCCTAGCAGCTGATAGTGCACATCGCCTTAGTGCACTGCAAGTGTTTTAGTGTCAGAGACCGCCTAGGTTCCATGGGGAGACGGACCCTTAGGTAGCCGAAGATTGGCTATAGGCGATTGTTCGAGTATTCAGGTTAGTGGGGACACAAGCTGACCTCATGGTGATCCTCGCGGCAAGCCTCCGGCAAGCGACAGCAGGCAGATGGTGGAGCATGATGCTCCATGTGCACGCTGAGGCATCACTCCTCTGAACGGACATCGAGAGCCTCTTCTACTCGGACTTCATCCTAGCCACCCTCTGTGCAGTGTGCATCTAGGAGCTTCTCCAGGTGCTGCAGGGCACCATGACAGTCGCCCAGTACTCGGCGAGATTTACTGATCTCTCGCGCTATTCGACGGACATGGTACGGGTCCCATCCTTCTGGGCCCGGACCATCGAACTGGGTCTAAGGCATGAGATCAGGGTATCGATGATCTCCTTCAGCATTCTGACATAGGTAGGAGTGCTGGAGCATGCTCTTCACAGAGAGAGCTTTCTTTCTAATCCTACGCTAGAAACGAGACCTACCACAGGGCGGCACGTAGTAGAGTTGTCTACAGCTAGCAGTCGATGGATGTCATAGGGGTCCAAGAGGACCAGACCATCAAGAAGATGACCTCAAGACACTCGCTAAGAGGTGCAGGGCCAGGGCGCAAAGCCAGCCTTCCGAGGAGGAGGCAGTGCTACGCATGCGGCGGGTAGGGCCACATGGCTCGTGACCGCCCAACCCGCCATGCAGAGGAGCAGCAGACGGTTGAGGGGCCACCAAGGCAGAGGCAGAGGATCGACCGTGGCGGTCTACTGAGAGCAGGTGGACGAGTTAGGGGAGCTGGCCGAGAAGCCGGTGGTGGGCGATGCTTTGAGGCTTTACCACCCCCACCACCAGGCGGCCCACCCTGACCACAGGGATCTGGCGGGCAGAGACAGGATCAGCTTCAGGCAGCGAAGGCCTATGACCACGGTGCGCCAGAGATGATTCGAGGTACTATCTGTGTCTACTACACCCTTGCTACAGTTTTTATAGGCATAGGAGAGAGTCGTGCCTTTATTGCTGCTACCCCTGTTTGGAGCTCAGAGATTCCGATAGAGCTGTTGGCTTGATCCTTACGGCTAGAGACTTTAACGGGATCTGACTCGATGATTACACACTAGTGCTGGAAGTGAGAGATTACTCTAGGAGGTGAGTGCTTCGGCTGGGATCTTCTTGTGGCGGTGTCGAGGCATTATGACATCATCTTGGGCATGGATTGTTTATCCACAGTCCATGCTCAGATTGACTGTATTAGGATCAAGATACGGTGTGTACGCACCGATGTGATCAGGTTCACCTTCACCGGCGAGAAGGGAGCCTTTGCAGCATAGGATGGAATATTGCTGAGGAGAGGACAACCCATCACTCATCAGTTGGCTAGACTCCTCCTAGGAGAAGTTGACGTGCAGAGTCCTAGATTCCCTGTAGTGGTGGATCAGTATGCGGACGTTTTCTCTAACGACATTCTAGGACTACCTCCTCATAGAGAGGTAGACTTTTATATTGACCTGTACCCCGGGACAGCCCCAATATCCACTCCAGCATATTGGATAGCCCCTGCTGAGCTTCGAGAGATACAGGTACAGTTTGAGGACTTTCAGAGCAAGGGATTCATCTGACCCAGTGTTTCACCCTGGGCTTCCCCGGTATTGTTCGCCAGGAAGGCGGATGGGAGCGTGCGACTTTGTGTCGACTATTATCGCCTGAACCAGGTGACCGTGAGGAACAAGTATCTGCTACCAAGGATTGAAGACCTCTTCGATCAACTCAAGGGACCATGGTGGTTCTCAAAGATAGACCTTAGATCAGGCTATCATCATCTCAGAGTTCGAGATGAGGACGTGCAGAAGATGGCTTTCAGATATCGGTATGGCCACTATGAGTTCTTGGTTATGCCTTTCGGTGTAACCAACACTCCATCTGTGTTCATGAGTCTCATGAACAGGATCTTTCAGCCATACCTCGATCGATTTTTCATGGTCCTCATAGAATACATATTGATATACTCGACCACTGAGGAAGAGCACGCCTACCCCTTGTAGTTTTTACTAGACACACTCCGAGAGCACCATCTTTATGGAAATCTCTCGAAGTGTCAGTTCTATTTACATGAGTTCCACTTCTTCGGACATGTCATCTCTGAGGCAGGAGTTGCAGTGGATCCTGCGAAGATCGAGGCAGTGCTAGCTTGGGAGCCACCCAAGAGTGTGATGGAGGTGCAGAGTTTCATGGGTCTAGTTGGGTACTACCGGAGATTTGTGCTAGACTTATCCAGAGTTGCGACACCACTCTTAGCTTTGAAAAAGAAGGGAAAGCCCTTCTTGTGGTCAGACAAATGTCAGTAGAGCTTCTAGGAGCTGAGACAGAGATTGACCAGTGAGCCTATCTTGAGGCTACTAGAGGAGGGAGTAGGGTACGTAGTCTACTGCGATTCATCAGGGACCAGACATGGGTGTGTCCTGATGCTGGAGCGGGCAATGATCGCATATGGATCACGTCAGTTGAGGCAGCATGAGAAAAACTATTCTACCCATGACCTGGAGTTAGCAGCAGTGGTCTTCGCTGTGAAGATGTGGTGACACTATCTGATGGGAGAGCGTTTTACAGTCTACTCTAACCACCAGAGTCTCAAGTACATCTTCTCATAGAAGGACCTGAATCTGAGACAGCGGTGATGGCTCGAGTTATTCCAAGACTATGACTTCGAGATAGTCTATACTCGTGGGAAGGGGAATGTAGTAGTTGATGCTCTCAGTAGGAAGACGGGCATCCAGCTACTTGGGGAGGTGACAGAGCAGATAACCACATTGCAGATATCCTTCGTGGATAGAGATGGAGAAACATTTCTTCAGTCACTCATAGTCACTCCTCCACTACTGCAGCGGGTCATAGTGGCATAGTGTGGGGATACTGACTGTGAGATGCGGTGTGCGCAGATATCCTCAGGACAGGCACATAATGGACTCTCCGTATAAGGAGAGCACGATGTCCTTTTCAGAGGACATACCATGGTACCAGATGCTTTGTAGGAGGATGTGATGAGAGAGTTTCACACTTCCCCTACAGCGGTACATCCAGGAGTGGCAATGATGTACCAGGATCTTAGACGACATCACTGGTGGTCGGGTATGAAGAAGGTTATGGCAGAGTTTGTTTCTTGATGCCTCACCTGCTAGCAGGTGAAGGCAGAGCACCAGGTACAAGAAGACTTGGTACAAACCTTGGAGGTCCCGAAGTGGAAGTTGGATGGGATATCAATGGATTTCATGAATGGACTTCCACGCACTTCCAGAGGTCATGATTCCATTTGGGTGATTGACGACCGAATCACCAAGTTGGCCATCTTCTTACCCATCAGAGAGCAGGGCTTAGTAGAGAGTTTGGGATGTCCCTACGTTCAAGAGATTGTACGGCTTCATGGTGTTCCATAATCTATCGTCTCCGATCGAGATTCTCACTTTACTTCCTGACTTTGGAAGGGGTTGCGGGAGGCATTCAGGACGCAGCTACGTTTGAGCACTGCCTTTCAGCCTCAGATGGATGGTCAGATGGAGAGGACCATTTAGACTCTCAAGTACATGCTCCGTGCAAGTGTTTGGGACTTTGGTCGCAGCTGGGAGGACCATCTACCCGTGGTGGAGTTCTCGTACAACAACAGATACCACTCTACCATCGTAATGGCACTATACGAGGCATTATACGGCTGGCATTGCAGATCACCTCTGTGCTGGACAGACCCTTGGGAGTCAGCCCTTGTGGGACCAGAGATCGTCCATGCCACGACAAAGAAGTTCCATGTCATCTAGGAGTGGATGAGGACAACTCAGAGCTGGCAGAAGTCTTATGCTGACAGGAGCCGGAGGCCACTGGAGTTCGAGGATGGTGACAACGTCTTCTTGCGGGTCTCACCTCGATGTGGATTAGAAAGATTTGGCCGAGGCGGCAAGTTATCTCCGCGTTTCATAAGATCATTCTAGGTCCTCAGCAGGATAGGTGAGGTGGCTTATCGCCTGGCTCTACCACCTCAATTGCACCAGGTGCACGATGTCTTCCACGTATCTCAGCTGATGAGATACGAGCATGACCCGACATATATCATCCACCATTGGGAGCTGGACATTGACGATGGGGTGACATTTGTTTAGGTCCCGTTGGAGATTGAGGATCGACAGGAGCGAATCCTATGTGGATGGTCGATACCTATAGTGTGCATCAGATGGCAGCACGGGAACCTCCATGAGATCACTTGGGAGCGGGAGGCTTAGATGTGTGCACAGTAGTAACATTTGTTCCCCTAGTTTATGATGTATCTTTACGGGGATATAAAGCCCTGGGGTGGGAGTAATATAATGACCCGTAAAATTCAAGGGAATTTTTTTTTCTTAATTTTATTTAGGATTTTACAAGAACTCAGTTTCTCATGGAACCTGATTCCGAGGCCCAGTGTGCCCGAATTCAAATTCTGAAGTTTAGCTTGGGTACGTTCAGTGAACGAATGAGCGGGTTTTCCTATCATTTGAACCATTGCTTAGAATTGAAATATGAGGGCACTGATGGAATCACATCACAAGTAATTGTTTAGGAACACTTTCTCTGGAGTTACGTTTGCTCGGGTGTGGTTTTTAAAAATAGTGGGTTAAGTAATTAATAAAATAAATTTCTGCAACAGATTTTATTTTTTTAATGTATTCTAAACCTATACTTAGTTTATGGAGTGGGACCCACTAATATCCTAACCCCTAGGTATGATATTAGTGAGGTGGGGCCCACACGATCCCCACCCCCTTTATTTTATTTTCACCTCCCACATGCATTTAATTCTATAACTCACCCGAACCCCTCTTTAATGCCAATTCAACTCTCCTGTTTAATTGCATTATTATATGCCTCTTTAATTGGTCAACGCAAGTTAATTAAACCGTGTATTAATTTTTTAATTCCAAAAACAGATGGCATGAGTATTAAAATAAGGCAACACCTTATTTTATTATTGTTGTTGTTTCGTTGTGTGAGAGGGATTGGGAGAGGAATTCTCAAAGCCTTGAATCTTCACCTTTTTTGTTGGAGAATGCGAAGAATGACAAAGAATGCTGGCCTCCGATGGAAGATGATGAAGAACGCTACTTCCCCGGAAATCGATGAAGCGACGCCATCTAACATGACGGCGACGATCCTCCTTCTGCGACACCATCTTCCGTGACGTCCCTTCCCCATGACGAACCTTCATTCGACGACACCATGTTGTAGGAGTTATTTTTTTTCCTAAGAATTATTCTTATGCCATTCATCGTCTTTTATTTTTGGGCCGCCTGTTATCGTAATTACGGGAGGAGGTCGGACCACACGAACACGGTCGACCCTCCTCCCCCTTTGTTGGTTGTACTTGTTACGGAACGAGCAAAGACGGCATGGTGCAACATCACCGCGGATTGTTAAATTGATAGCGGATCGACGGGTGATCACGGAACGGGGCATAGTGGCGGTTTGATGATTCCACAATAAAGTGTGAGACCCGAGATGAACGTCGGTGCAGACGGAATTGAAAACAGAACACCAGAGCAACTCTGGTGGCCCACAAACTACACCGACAGTGCGGGGCGCTGGCGCGGTGCCACCGGCTAGCCAGCCGGTGGCGGTGGCGTCCCAGCGTGCTGCCAGGAGGGACCGCCACAACTGAAGCCGCGGCGGCAGGACTCCGGTCTCGCGGCCGCGCGGGACCGAGCTGGGGGGGGGGGGGCGCTGGGCTGCGTCTGCAGGCAAGGAGCAGCCCCCACGTGGGTGATGCAGTTTCAATCAAGGGGGCATGTTTTCCCTTTGCGTGGCTTCTCGGCCAACGCCGAGCCGACCCCGCTCGGCCAGCGTCGAGCCGACCCTGCTCGGCCAGCGCAGAGCCGCCCCGTGCCGGACTAGCTGCACCTGGTCGGGCCGTGCCCACCGGTCCGGACCATGCCCTAATGGGCTGGAACCATACCCAGTTTGGGTCGACCTAGTTCGGGCCGACCCAGGGGGGTTGGGCTGGGTCGGACCGGGCCCACACCCCCCATTTTCATACCACTTCTGGTGTTTTCCAATACTTTGGACTACGGACCTCCAATCGATGCACCGTTATTTGAGATGCAATCCTTGGATCGAGGCGGTCGATTTGGTATAGTACACTCATGGTTTTGAAGAACTCTGGGTATGGCCGGGTTGGTTCGAACACAAAACCAACCGGGCCCTCGTAGTGGAAACACTTTTTACTTGAGCTCCGGACATTCAATTGATGTGCCATCGACTTTGATGGATTCATCTTAGTGAGACAGACTTTTTTGATTACTCTTCTCATGGTTTGGATGTAGTTGGAGTATGGTCATGTTGGTTTTAACTTAAAAAACAACCTGACCCCTAAAAAGAAAATGCCAATATCTCTCAGATCGGGCATCCGATTGACGCGTCGTCTGTCATGTTGAGTTCCTCTTGTCGAGATGGAATTTTGAGATACATCAAATTTGGACTATGTGTCAGTTGATGTATCGATCCCTTGGGTCATGGAGTGAACCCTCCTGGTACGAGCTTGCTGTGTGCGGGAACCCTAAAGCTGGCTGCGACTGCGACCAATGAAGACCGTACTAAAATCCTATGTGGGTTCGATGGTGATGAAGACTGCACTGAAATCCTATGTGGGTTTCGCAGCAATGAAAACCGTACTGAAATCCTATGTGTGTTTGATGGTGATAAAGACTGAACTAAAATTCTATTTGGGTTCGGCAGTGATGAAGACCGTACTGAAATCCTATGTGGGTTCGACGGTGATGAAGACTGCACTGAAATCCTATGTGGGTTCGGCAGCGATGAAGACCGTACTGAAATACTATGTGGGTTTGACAGCAATGAAGACGGCACTGAAATCCTTGGTTGGTTCGGTAACATGGCTGGTTTAGTATCCTACGTGGGTCCCAGTATAGATGAATTAGTGGCTATATCTGATCATCTCTATCACCTTACGAAGAAGTATACCTGCGTGAGATGAGTATTGACTTTCAATCCTTACCATCGATATGATTGATTTGATTTCCTTTGTGGATTAGGTTGTACTATCCTGTGTGGACATGATCGAACTAGGGTTCGGGTGTTGGAGTTGAACTGTAATTGATGACGTAGGTATTTGTATGGGCATATACCTAAGTAGTGTTGGTTGTTACATCGTGATCGTATCTTTCTTTTTTGGATTATCCTTTGTGGATTCTGGGAGACCATCGGGGGTCTCGTGGCCCCTACTAAGTAGCGTATACTCACTCCTACATGGGCCATACCCGCATTATGTTGTGTTGGATGCAGACGACGGACAACGCTTATCGTGGTTGAGACTTGTGGAGCAATTTGGTACCTGGAGGTGGACCACTGGGTAGGACGTACACGGAGCAGACGGCTGGACCCAAAGAGCTGAGGTGGCTATCTGTACCCACCCATCAGGCGGGACTCCCAATGGACGGCTCGACGTTGCTACTTTACTTTCAGTTGCTGTCATTCATTTCAGTTGTACTTTACATTCAGTTTGGGTTTGTATTCTGGGCCACTTACTTTTCCGCACTACTTTTGTACCCAATTTTACTTAGTGTTTACTTAATCTTTCATACTATGTGGTGTTTGATTACTTTATAAAGGCAATGCCTTCCCCTTATTGTCGAGATTTACACCTTGGTGCTAGTCACCAGCCCCTGGCCTATGGGAGGCGGGCTTGGGGTAGTCACGACACGAGCCTCAAGGATGGGTTGTGATAACCTACCTCCATCCAGTGATAATAAACACTATGAGGCACTTTCATCTAAATAAGTTATTGAACCAAAACCAAATCAGGGAGATGATCCTTCTATGAACACTACCTTTTCAGATTTCATTAAATCTAATTTGAGAATCATTCCTTATAATTTTAAATTTTAAGATTTCAACAATCCATAACTTTCCTTAGAAGAATATGAAAATGAAAATTCACCTATTTAGGAATAGATAAATCTCTCTACCTATATTTAACATTCATTAGAGGGGGTAAAAGAAGAGAAAGAGAATATTTCACAAGTATCAAAAGAGGGAGAAGAGGCTTAATACTTCATCATACCCCCTCCATGCAAGATTTACCACATTGAGAAGGGGGTGGATCTAGTGCACTCTATCCATGGAGTTCTCCCAAATAAAATCAAATATATTGATGTTGGGAAAATCCATATTTAGTGGTTCATGTCCATGAAAATACATCCCAATAGATTATGGAAAACATATAGTACTAAATTTTGGAGGCAATAAAAATTCACGACCCACATGGAGGATCATACCAAAACGTATCATTACATGCTTCTTATATATCAAATTCATTTTTTAGATTAGTCCATCTTGTGTCCCAATCCTCCTTATATTTTTTATCTTTAATGACAAGATCCTTGTTCTTAAGTGAGTAATTCTCTTTTATTGGTTCTTAAATGGGAAAAAGAATCCCCAAATATTGTTGAATAGGACTAAATCTATATTTCAAAGGGGATCTCAATTTTAATTTTTTACTTTTAAACTCCTTAAATTATAATCCAAAACATATTTTGAGCATTAATGATAAGAATTTCATACCCAAACATGAATTATTTATTTACTTGACTTATCACGAAGAACTGCGTTTCTTAGGAATCCTATTATGCCATGTTTTATATTTCAATGTTAATGAAATTGAATGAGTAATATGGAAAACTTAATGTTTAAAGGGATGAATGGATATTTAAATGATGACTCATGATTTGATGGAATAGATTGACTAATGTAAATGATCTTTCTCTTCCATATTTTCATTCATTGAATTTCTAAAAATCATGTGAATTGATTTTTAATGATTTATCATACCTTGATTGATTGACCACATATCATATGTCTCATTAATGAGATTATTTATAGTCCATGTACTTATTATGTTATCTTGATTATATTTCATGACTGATCTTGGGATAGGTCACCAACCAAAAATTTCATTTGAACTTGTCGATGTTATGACTGTGAAAAAACATATTTTAAATGATTGAGGAATATTTTGAAAATCCCTTATCCTGAATACCACATTTACATCAATCCTTATGCTAGACCATATAAACCATGAATGACCTTTATAGAGATGAGCTATGTTTAAAGCCTTTTTTATCTGTCCCTACCCTACTATTGATATTTTTAGGATATTTTAAAGATGATGTGTGGGGGTGATGAGAATATTAGGGGAAGGAATGTTTTACATTGTAAGGGAAATGTGTGGGGGTGATATTGTGGTAATTTTAAAATTTGTGGAATAATTATTTTTACATAATTGTATTCCCCTCATAAATTTAAATAATTGGAAAAAATGACAAGAAGAACCAACAAGAAGTGAAAAATGGGTTGTGATTTCGGAGAACCAAAATTCACTATTTTCCTGACTGGTGATCTTCTAATCGTATGTGGTAAGGTGACAGATGCGAGGTTTGATCTATTCATAAAATTATAAAAAAGTATAAAAATACATATATTTTTTTACAAAAATCAAGATGGTGCAATAATCATTCATTATTATTTACTATGATCATGACCATACATTGAGTTTTGGGTTAAGTGGGTGTTGCAACATAAAAGGGAGAATTTCATTAAATTTTTTAATATCAATGATTGTACTTAATAGATTAACCTCCTCCTTGAGACTAAATTATTAAAGCATCATATCCTACTAACCATAAGCCTTAGAGTTATTTGAATCTATATTGAAAGTTCCTCATGATCTTATGTGCCGATTTCCATTACAAAGTGGATAAAATAGTTCTTTTAAATCTTATGGATAAGGTGCATGTTCTCATGACAGGAGCATAACTATACTTGAATTGTATCATGAGATATGAGAATCAACCTTAAAAGGTTAAGTAAATTATGATGTGTCATGTTTAATAATAATTATTTGAGAAGCTTGAGTGAATTAAAGAAGAAGTTCAATCTTTTTTCAATGGGGAAATGTAAAACATATGAATTATTTATCTCTTTAAAATTAGTAATTTAAATTTATATTTTATGTGGTTTTTATAACATTTCATTATATATATTTTTTTATGACTTTCTAATTAGAATATTCGTAATATTGGTGACCTTTGAATTCAATGTTGAGATTTTATGCTTGATGTTAAATCATGGTTTAAGTAAGGGGGTATTTGACAAAGAAAATTTATTTGCTTATTTTAAATCCAATAATAATTATGTTTTGATGATTTAAATGATAAAAATGATGTATTTAATTTTTTATTAAAATAATGGTCAATTTGGATTACAGAATGAAAATGATTGAAATTGTGGAAAGTGATTAATTCAGGATTTTTGACTTATTTCTTTGGCCAAGGTATGCTAGTCATTTCCTGAAAAATATAGTTCAAAATTGGGTGATTTTTTTAATACTTATCATATTTTATTCAACTTTGGATTCTGGGAAAGGGGTTGATTTGATCATCTGGTGGACTTAAAGAATCAATGAATTTGAAAACTTTTCTGGGTGAACAACGTGGAGCCGACCATTGTAACAGAAGTCTATATCAGCCTCCACACCTATAATTTAAGTGATTATACATGTAATAGAATGAGGAAATACATTCACATTTATAAAATTAATTTCACGGAGTTGGGAATTCATTACGGTTGTTATTGGATGCTATACTTTTTGATGAAGTTTCCTGGAACCTTCGTCTAGAAAAAGAAACTACCAATGAAGAAAATCCTAACTCATACATCTAAGGGAATATTAATCTAATATTTTGGAGAGTGAATGAAAAAAAAACATTTATGAACAACATAAATTATGCAGTCCATATGTGAATGGGCCAATTATTGGGTAAAAAATGTGACAACTTATGGAGGATAAAATCTATCTATAAGAGGAGAGTTGCTACTACCTCTCAAACAATTCCTTCATATCCCTAATCCCTCTGAGACACAATGGAGAGGAGGCCAATATCCTTTTAGAATTTTTATTTATTTATTTTATTTTAGTTTAGTTTTCATTTCCATTATAACACATTATTAGATTATGTTAAAGTTACCCCCTTTCTTCTTCCAGCCCTTTTCTCTTCCAATTTCAATCTCATTCTCTATCTTCAATCATTCTATCTCGATATATGTGCACTTATCCATCGAAAGTGACTAAATTGAGGCTTGTAACCATGTGAGATTTCTCATTTTTCTTCATTATTTCACTTCAAATTGAAATGATTTAAATATATTTTTGATAGAGTAGTGAATATTGTATGGGTTTGGTGTTCGTCCACCACCACACTATTTCTAAACCAATTACTTTTTCTTGATTAATTCATTTTACCCCACTTCTTTTACGAAAAACCTTCATACGGTGGAGTTGGGGTTTCCATAAGGGATGAAGTGGCATATGTTAGAGACTAGTCTTGTAGTAATAATGTTCTTAGTTGAGGTGTTACCCCACATGATCAATGAAAGAGGTGTGGTTTGGTCTACCGGACGCAAGAAAAATCACACACTCAATAAATGAAGTGGAAGTAATTAATTAAAAAGGATTCACTAATTTAATTATCAAATAGAATTTAAACAAAAAATATAATGATAAATTGACATGTTTTATCCAACCCTAGGACCAAGACCTTTCATCCATAATTTCATTTTGTCTGCATCTGATTCAGCATTTAGATACCAATTCAGGATTTCTTTATTTTAATTAAACTTTTATCAAAAACCCAAAAACCAATGATTTTAATAAATATTTAAAAAATAATAATTATAATAGGTGAATTAATATTATTGATTTCTCCAACTTTGACACTCCACAAATGAGACAACCATGTTCATCCTGTGTGTTGTACTTGGAAAAGATAGAGATTTCCATTTCCCACACCCTTCAACAGGTGTTCATCAATATAATAATGTTTTATTTTAAATGGTGTAAATAATATCACATTTTCACTTTATATCATGACCCTATGTATACCTCTCATTTTGTTTTTGATTCAAAATTAACAAAGGCTATAAGGGGTTTTTATAGATAATATGTTTTTTTAGTTAAAATCACTCTTTTTTTTATTATCTTTTAATATATATATTTTATATAATATGATGAAGTTTGGATTTATTTACACATTTTTTCTGTAAATAATCTTTTGAATAAAGGTATTCTTCCATATATATTATATTTTTTCATTGATGTGAATTTTGTTAAGGATAATTCCAATTAGTTTTGATGTATTTCACTTCAATGCCAATTTTTCACTTCCCACAAATTTAATAATTTCTTTATTAGTATGATAATATGGATTATTTCATACGATTATAATAATTATATTTACCCATTTTTTTTAAAAAAATTTACACTTGTAAATGATGTCATTTATAAATAATGTTACTTAAAAATGATCAAAATATTTCTCCATAATTTTTATATGAAATGTTTTATCACTAGATCCACATTTTATTTTGATAAAATTTGTATCATTATATGGATATTTCAATAATAACCATTTATAATAAGGTTTTCAAAAATCTTCTCACTTCCTTTATAAAATTATTTTTATACTTATATGTTTTAAAAAACAATTGTTTAGAATTTGGAATTTTCACTTCCATTTACCCTCTATGGTTGATCTTTTATGAATTAATGTTTTTATCTCTATATAAATGTAATAATGATATAATTTATTCTAGAAAATGGTTTTTTTATATCATATGGTTCTATAATTTCATGTTATATTATTTTTTTGAAATTATTAAGAAAACCCATTTTGTTTTCATATGATCATTATGATATGAGTATGAATTATATTAATTGGAAGACATGTGTATGGTTGATAATGGAGGGGGTCCTGTATCTCCATTTAATGAATAGGTTTAGGAATTATATGTTATGAGAAATGGATGTTGTTCTTGGAAAAAAAATTTCTTCACAATATAAAGCATGTGAATTTTATATTTTTAAAATATGAAGTGTGGTCATTTTTTTGTTTATAATAAAAATCATGGTGATTTTTTTAATATAAATAGTTTGATGTTTTTCTAACAACATGATGTGTGGACATTTTTTTTCTAAAAATGCTATAATTTCTCTATTCCTATGTTTATACCACATTTCTATGATGTTTATCTGGTTATGAAAAACATTCAAGATGTATTTCATTTCCTTGAAATTATATATATATTTTTTTATGCACTATTTTTCATGAATTATACACTTTTATATCATGATCACATGTTTTATGATTGTTGATATGTGTTTTTGAGGTCGGTCATATCATTTGTTATAAAAATAACTGTATGATCATATGTTTCTCCATCATGTTTTATGACTACTATCCATAGTGTTTTGGTATTTTATTATGATTTTTAAATCTTCCTCGTGCTCTCCTTCTTGTTTATGTTTTAATACATTATGATTTGATTTATCATTATTAGTTGTTTGTGATCACACATTTTTTTATTTCCATTTACACATGTTATTATGATAATTAGTACATAAGTTATAACTAGTTTGGTATATTATGGGTAGAATTTGAGGGAGAGGTTGAATAATTTTTATATATTAATTAGATGTTTAAAAAATTGAAAAATTGTTCATTAGTTGTGAAAGAAATTAGTTTTTTCAGTTAAATGTTTTTCAAATTCACAAATACTATGATCCTAAATGGTATTTGGGATGTTTCATAAAGAAATATTCTCTTAATATCATTTATATAATTTAATATTATGTATCTATTGTCATATTTAGTATTAGAGGACAATCTAGATAACCTTTTAGATTATGAATTTATTGCTTAAGGGAATTGTATAAGTAGAAAATTTTATCAAATATCGATATGATTTGGTTTACACTAACTTTAAAGGTATAGATAAACCTTTATTTCAATTGATTTAATAGTTATGGTTTTAGGATAAGATTAATTTAGTGAATATCCCTTGGATAAGTCTAATGCTTATGTTTATTTATTGGATAATATAATATTTTTTTTGGGAAAGTAATGATTCTATGGCTTTCTAAGAAATAATATCCTAATCTATATACTACACATAATATAGGATCTATTTGAAAACCTTAATTGGGGTAGTAACCTTGAAGAGGATTTATTGGGTATTAAATCAATCATCAAATAGTTCATGAAAAAGTGGCTTAACATCACACATTATTTGACATTCCCTAGAGATATGCTTTGATAAATCAAATTCACATTATGAATCATTAAAAAGAAATTATTTCCAAATTTATATGAGTGAATAGGTTAGGTATTATGAGAGAAAACTATTTTAATTGACCATGGTAGAACTAAGAGAGTTATAGAATTAACTGAGTGTGATATAGTTAAAATTAAACTATTATTGGTTTCAATAAAGGTGTCATTGGAGAATTTAACTTAAGACTGATATTTCATATTCATATAATCCAATTATTTGGGTATTATTATAAGAATATTTGTTTTTAAATTTGTTTTAAATAGGATCATAAGGATAAATATAAGAATGGATTGTGTTTGAAAACTAGTATTCCTTATAACTAAATATATGTGAATACATAAATTTTTGGGAATCATGGTATATTTTTGTTATGATAGAAAATGTGAGTATCCAAGTCTTACTTAAGGTAGTGTGGCTAATACCAAAACATAAATTTATCAAGGTTGTATTGAGTAGTGATTAATATTTATTAATGGTATTCCAGTATATTATAAAATTTGTTAGGTTTTTGTGCATTATCTAAGGATTTTTCTTTAGTATGTATTCTTCAATGGTATGGAAAAATATATTAATTACATCAATGAACTAAGTTTATATTTTTTATTTTAAAATTTTAAAAACACGTTATTGAGGTATAACCACTCTTAAGTTTAATGTATTCTTTAGTTTTGTATAAAATTGATTTTAATAATTTTCAAAAATAATGTTATTCTCTGTTGGTAACTATGAAATTGATAATTAATTCATTATATATTTCTTATGAAGCTTGTCTGGTTTTTGGAATTATATTGACTTGTGTGTAATTTGATGACCTTTTTTGAATATAAGTGTTAAGGTTGTCAGAATATGTTGTTTTCTTTTGGTTTAATATCTGGAATATTAATTTGTTTTCAACAAAGGTATATTCTAGATAATAAATGATTAGGGTATATAAAAGCTTGACTATATTATTTTATAATGTTATTTGATGAAAAATATAAGTATCTTAGTATATTTTTGGATTGTAAGATTAATATCTCATTATATGTTATATATTTATGGATAATTTCCCGAGTTAATTTTATTAGTAATTAATTATTGATATTGTAAGGAAATAATTTATTTAAGGGTGTATAATGTGATGATCAACGGTTTGAGATCGTGTAAAAATAACAATTTTTTTATAAATTATATATCATAAAATACCTAAAATAAAGGAGCCACAAAAAATTATAATAATAATAAAAATTATCCTACTATTTTACAAAATTAAGCATCAATACATTTAGAAGATAAATAGTTAATTTGGGTTCATGTTAAATATGGAATTCTTTATAAAAAATAAATATATTTTTTGATTAAAATAAAAAATTAAATATTGCTCATGAGCCTCAGCCCAGTTGGTGAGGACTCCTTAAGTGAATCCAGGAGACCCGGGATAAAATCCAGGTAAAGGATAATTTATGGGTACTATAGAAGTATTATATTGGGCACTATAGTGGGACTGTAATAGGCACTATTTGGCATTGTAGTAGACGAGAATATTCCCCCTTTTGGGCATTTGGGCCACTGATTTGGTCCTTGAGTCTTTTAAGGTGTTCGGGCCTCACAGGCCTTTGGGTCAGTAAGGCCTTCAGGCTACCTTAAGGCCTTCAGGCCACCTTAAGTGCAGATGCAAACCAGACAACCTACAAGGAATAAGCTTTAGAAGGAGGGGGATCAAGGAGCATTCACCATATCAGAAGCTAAAAGAATTTCAAGAATGAGAGGGTATGGAACCTACCATTGGGACAAGCCTTTTCATGCTTAAGAAATCCTAGTCGAATAGTCATACGAAGGTGGAGAGATGATTTCACAATGAAGATGCTGGGTAATAGTAGTTCTAAGTAGTTTTTCTTGGTTTTATGTAATGTTTGAAGCCTATGGGCAATGAATTCCTCTTACGCGTATGGTTCTTGTAATACCAACACCTATAGGCCTTGTAAGGGTTCCACCTCACCCCTTGAAAGGTGGATTATCAAAATCAATAAAAAATAAAGGCCTTCTGGCTATTGGAGTAAATATTTTGGAATATAAATTTTTTAAAATTAAACACATGTATCAATTCATTTTATCAAAACATACTTATTATTTATTTTTGATTACTATCTAAATAGGTATATATTATGTTGAAAAATGATGGATTTTAAAAAATTATAATTTCAATAATTCATTCATATATAAGAATATTATAAAATATTTCAAAAGAATTAAATTAATAAAATTTAAAAATTTTGATCAAAATAATATATTATTAAATATTATGTTTACTTTAAATGCATATGCTAAATATATTTAAAACCAAAGTAAAATGGTACATTAATGTAAAATCAACTTTGTATCTCCTATTTAAATTAGGTATTTTCAATGGAATCAACTAAACATTTATAAAATTTATGATAAGTTAATTTATTTACTTAAAATTAGTAACCATGATAATTTTATCATATATATAAGTTTAAAATATCAATAAAATCATTTTTCTAAATAAAATAACCTGGTGGAAAATTCCTAAAACATTTAAAAAACGTTCCTTTAGTTTAATGGTTTATATTTTTCATGTCCATTACATATTAATTTCAATTTTTTTCCCATTTGTAATCATTGGGATGAATAAAAGAAAATTTCATTATTGAAAAATGTAATGGTGTTTCCAAATGTTTCCTAAACCTCACTTATAAAAATATACCACATCCACCCTTCAATGATACACTTCACCATAGAGTTACTCTATGAATATATAACATTTTACTCTCCATATTACCCTATCCATAGTACATAATTAGTTCATCAATCATTTTATTCTAATAACTTATATTTCAAGAATACTGCTATGGAAATATAAAGTATCCAGTGATGTTAGAGTGTGATTAAATATGCATGGAGACAAAGAAAGGGTTTCCTTGTCTCAGATTATAATTCCTTGATTTATGTTTATGATATTCAATGTGTTTATTTTTAAATTGTTTAAATAATACACTACTTTCATTTTTATCCTATCCCTTTTATATTTCATAATATTCCATGTTTTATTTATTATATTAAATCATTTGGGGTTTTGATTCAAAGTTACAAAGGTCTTAAGAGATTTTTGAGTATTGAATATTTTAAATTGGTTGTAATCACTCTTTATTGACTATTATCTTTCAATAATGATTCATTATATCCTATTAGGATTTAATACTGTATTACCTTTTTTTGTGAAATCTTGTTTCACATCAATGTATCTTCATTAAAGAATATGTTTTTTATATAAATAAATTTAGTTCAGGAAAATTCATGTTTATGTAAATGGATATTTCTTATATTTAAATTCTTTTACTACCTTAAAATGTTATACTATCTTTTTAAGAATTTCAATATTTATTATTTTTTATGATTCTAAAAATATTATTTAAAATTTAATACAATATTTAAGAATTTGGGTTTTCAACAATGTTATTTAAAAAATATTAAAAGGTTTTTCCATTCTTTTTAAATGAATTTTTTTATCATACAATCCACATTAAATTTTATAAAAAAAATATTCATTTAAAAGTGTATTTTAATTTGATAATTTTATAATAATTTTTTCAATAGTATTCTATTTCCCTTTACAAAATGATTTTTAAAAATCAATATTTTTAATGCTTTTGTGAAAAATTTAGTATTGTCACTTCTATTTTTATTACATGGTTAATATTTCATAAAGTGATGCTTTTATTACACTATATTGTTATTATGATATGATTTAGTCTAGAAATGGATGTTTTTATATTCTAGGATTTTGTAAGGTCATGTATTTTGATGTTTTCTTAAAAGGTTTAAAAAATACCCATTTATTCCCATGGGTTCGTTAATATATAAGTAAAGATGATTTTAAGTGGAACACATGTGTATGGTTAATGATGTTAGGGGTTATATAAAACACTTAAAATCATTTATTAAGGACATACATCTCCTCATAAATGTATGTTAAGAATAGATAATTTTATTTTACACAATATAATGTTTAGGGATTTTGTTTGTTCAGAATATGAAGAATGAGAATTTTTTATTCCCAATAAGAAGTGTGTAATTTTTTGTACACAATAGGATGTGTGGTAATTTTGTTTGTTCACAGTGGTATAATTTATCTATTATTATGGTTGTTCCCCATTTCTAGGATGTTTATCAAGTTATGCCATATTTTTTAGATTCATTTCATTTCCTCGAACTTCTATGTTTTCATAAATATGCACTATTTTTAAATAATTACACACTTTTCTATCATGATAACTTGTTCTATGATTATTGATATGTGTTTTTGATATTGGTGATTTCTAATATGATGATAATACTTTTATGATCTTATGTTACACCATCATGTTTAATTATTTCCATCTATATCATTTTGTAATTTTATTGTGATATTTATGTCTTCTTCGTGTTCTCTATAACATTTATATTATAATAAATTATGATACTTTTCATTAATGTGTGTTTAAAGTCACCATTTCATATATTTCCATTTCATCATGTTATAAAATGAATTAATACATAATAATTTTCTTGGATTGTATCATAAGGGATCGAAATTTGGGATATGGAAATGATTAGTTATGGATAAAGAAATTTGTTATACTGTGTAAAAAATTGCTTTAGTTAAAAAAGAAATGAATTTGATTAGTTAACATTTTATTCTTAATTAACTAATACTCAAAAAATAATGTTTTGTGGATTTTCAATATAGATTTAATTCTTTAATTTCATGTAATTATAGGATCATTGGGTCCAGGTTATCATAATAACACAATAAATTAGTAAAAATAAATTACTATAACCACTAAATGCCATAAAAATAATATTCTAGATGTTTATTATTTTAATGGATTTGGATCTATTATGAACGCAAGAGTTTCAATTATCACATGTTGTATTGGAAAGATAACCAATAGAAAATATATTATATTTGATATCAAATCATTTTCACCATCAGGAACCTCAAATGGCCATTGTTCTTATCCTTTGATATAGTAGATTTTATATATTCACCTTGTGATACATAAAAGGAAATGATTATAATTTGATTATTATACTTGTAAAGAGTTGAATACCAAAAACACACACTTTCCATCTTTAATATGGAAATATGATAGTTACTTTCAATGATTTTTAGGATATGTCTGGTCTACAAGTCTATGGTGAGGCAGTTATGGGAGAAACTAAATGAAAATAGGTTGAGGTTTTACATCATTTACTATACATTAATATCATCAGCTGATCACATGCCCTCTTGGGTTTCTATCTATACATGGGATGGATTTATGGGTACAGCACAGATATTAAATATGGTGTTTATGTGGTGACATTGATTCAGCACATGCATGTATATATAATACACTTGACCAGAGGAACACTGTGTGTTGATAAATCTACTACCTTAGTATATATGATGTACATATTATTACGTGGGGATCTAGATAAGACAAATTCATTATTTAAATACCTAAAATTTCACCACATATTTTTCTAAAGAAATAATTTGATTAATATATTTCTACACATATAATAATTTTTTAAAACAATAGTAAAGTATTCATATAATTGGCAAAAAAACAGTGACAACATAATTATGATATATATATATACTTAGAAAAAACAAAATAAAATAATGTTCCCGTTAAATATTGACTCAACCAATATAGTTAGGAAAATAATTAAATATTTTTTATAACATTTAATTCTTCTTAAGTAAAATATTTATTTTTTGTATTAATAAATAATTAAAAATAGTTTAATTTATCATTATGTGTAAACCAGAAGAAGAATAAATAATATACCAAAATTAATTTTCATATAAAAATATTTTCTGTCAGTATATATTATATTTTACATTGAAAATATAAATTAAAAATTTTAGTATGTGAATTCTATAAAATAAACATCCTTTTTTGGATTACTCATAACAAAATTATCTTAGGGATTTGTTTTGGGATTTTTCTAAAAAGATTACTTTTTTGGTGAAAATTGAAAAACGTACAATTTTTACAAATGACCATACTTTTTTTAATTTTTAGTATATAAGTATTAATATTAAAACCATTAAACATTTCTTAACCCAAAATATGTATATTATAGGTGATGATATAATTTTATAAATTATTATATTAATTAGTAAATCAAAATATTACATTTTAGAACATATGTAATATGTATCAAAAAACTATTTTTAGTACATTATAGATTTAATATTTTGAAATCAACATTCATCAATTTTATAAATTCAATAAAATAAAATTTATTTCATATTATGATTCATTCGTTCTATATTATGTAATAATGACCATTGTTTATTCATAATGGATAAGTTACCTTAGGTGAAAACTATTGATCATAGTGAAAACTAAAATGATAAAACTAAAAAAATATAATGGTAATTGTTAAAAAACCTTTTTAAAACTTCTGTGGGAGTGGGTGGTTGAAGAAATTATTGACCTTATCCCTTCCCATGTTGAATATAAATCAATTTTTACCCACTTTCTGTGATAAAGATTTCTCATTAATAATTGTTTTTGGGTATTTACAAAAATCTCATGCCTTTTCACTTATAAAAGAGTCACTCCCATCATCACTTCCCTAACACCAAAACCAAATTATTTTTGAAAAAAAATATACCCAAACTATACTAAATATTCCTATATACCATTAGTAGGTTTTTGTTTTTTCATAATATCATCCCTTAATGTCCTAACCCTCTTCCCAAAAGAGATAGTCAATTTAGTGACATATAAATTTCTAACCACTTTTTTCTCATTTTTATTCATTTATATGCACTCTTTCTTCTTAAAATTATATTATTAAAAATATAAAAATTATGACAAATGTGTCATCATTATACTGGTATGTTATTATAATGATGATATAATAATTAAACACATTTCTCAATTTTATTTATTAAAAATGAACCTTTAACCAGGTATTGTGATGACTACCACCTCCACGGCGTACTGTGTTTCATTTCCATTCCACAACTTTAATAGTTGTTCCAATTAAATTTGGTTCCATAGAAACAAATTCAGTTTACATTATGATTATATTTATTAATAGTTATGAATATAAATATTCTTTTTATCACATAGTGATTGTTCTTTTCCATAGAATAGTTCATGATAATGTCCCAAGGGTAGAAATATCACAAAAAGGTTATACCAATTCCCCACTATGATGAGAAATCATAAGTTCAATGACATTATTGTTAAATATATTTTCTATTACTAGATAGAGTTATTCATGGAAAATAAATGATAATGGATTTCAGGGGTTGAGATTCATAGGAACTTGAGGAACTATTTCATTGTATATGCACTTATAAATTTATAGTATTGGATATTTTGAAAATGAGACTCGCCAGTAAGAAATCCACTTTAATATATTTCATCAGATGTAATTATCTACAAAATTATTATTTTTCCTTATAAATTAAAATTATTATTAATGGGTGTTATGAGTAATGTACTTTGTGGTATTTATGAAAACTATTATGACATATATTCACAATAGTGTAGGATACATTGGGTACATGATGAGTAATATATCATTAATTAATAATAAGGGAAATTATATTTTACTTCATATTCTTTAATATATATTCATATATTATAGATTTTCTTGTAAATTTTTCAGCCTTAATTAATCCATATCCATGTTGATTTTTAGGCATGTTCAATTTCTTGAATGTCAATGAAAGAGACACCGATCACACTGGTTGATGGAACTGGAATGAAACCATCATTATTATATATATCATGATAATGGGATTATGATACATTGTAAAAATCTATATGTTTTTATGTGTATTTTAATTTAAATTCTTTCTCTATGGGTGCCTTGTAATGTTTCTAGATATTATCCTTGGACTTAGGCCTAGTTTACCTAATGTCAGAGAGAATGATTCCTAGATGGTCACAAACTAAGTGTATGCAGATCCTATATAAAACAATAATATTTGTTATTAGTTAACATATTGATTAAATATTATTCTCTAACATTGTTTAATAATTATTCACATTTTTATCTCATATATTCCATCATTGGTAATTCGAGAGAATATTTTGTGAGCTATATATTTAATAAATAATTATTAATTATTTAGTTAATATAATACACATTTTTTTCTTGTTGAATAATAAAATGATATTTATTTATCAAATTAACATTCTAGAGGCTTGGAAGACTTTATTTAATGGTTCGGTGATAAATAATATTTATATAATATAATTTTGATAAATACTATTTCATTTAATCTTCCAGATTTGTGCATGTCTAGAAATAATAATATTAATAATAATATAGACATGGGGTTCCATTTGGATTAAAGAAAATAATAAGGGTGTATGAGTATTTTTTATTTTCTAACACTAGAGGTATATAAAAAAAATTAAAATTTTTTCATAAGGTGTAGCAATTGGTTTTTGGTATTTCACAACAATATCTAGAGAATACTCTGAAATACATAGAGATATATCATCTATAAGAATTTTGTCAATAAAAATGCATGATCCCCATATAACTTCCACTATTGAGTATATAAAGATCAATTTGAATCCTCCTTGAGGATATTCCTAGGGAGACCAATATCTAATGACACAATAATTAGTATTTTCTATAATAGAACTGTGAGATTCCTATAGTGATGTTTAAAGGTTCAACGAGCTTATGAGGATCCCAGCTAGAGGGAATCTACACATGATTCATACAAAAAAATGATAGCATTATTTAGTGGCATTTTTAGATTCTCCAATGAATAAATAATTCATTGCAAGATACTTCTTCAACTATTTAAATCAATTATAAATAGTATGTGATGATCATTCATTTGGATTCTATTCCTCTCTCATCAACAAATCATTGATTCAATTTTGTTTTTCATTTAATTCATCAATGATGTACGTCTCATATTAATCATTGATTACTAAAATATATATATTTGGGTGTTCCCTATCTGGCACTTCTTCTATACCCAAAAAATTTCGGTATCTTAGTGGTTTCATTAATATATAAGATTATTTAAATAAAATTGATTTATTTATAGATTAATCATTAGTTTTCAATAACTTATTTACCATTATTTAAAATTAATTATGAGAAATTATCTACACCCCTTTCATTCTCACAAATATAATTTAATTCGATTAAAAATATTAATTATTAATGTTTAATGAACCCATAAAAAGGTGTTGAATATTCTAACAGGGTTTTACAAGAGTTCATGCCAGGTATCCTATAGGTACACTCTATGAAACAATGTTCATTGTACCAAGGAAATTCATGAAGTAATCAGAAATTAATTCAAATCCATACGTATTTATTACACAGAGTGTGTATTTAAATACACTATGTGTTGTCTGTGCAAATATGGAACATAGTCAACTATACTACAAGGTGTGTCTCATCAATACACAACATGTATTGTATTAGTCAAATATGGTCCATGTAACTTAGATATCACACACCTTTTATCCCGTGTACATAATGTAACCTCCATAACATTCTATGGAATTATGAAAGGTTTAGTCTCTAGGAATTTACCATAGATAGACAGTGATAAATATATAAACCGTGTAACTGGATTTTCCATGTCGTGTATATTATCAACTTATGAAGAAATAAAAATTACTTAAATATAGTACTAAACCTTATCAACATGTGTTCTTTGTGTCATTTATTTGAATATACAGACTTTGTGTGATAGATTATATTTATATATATATATATTTTATAATTAATTTCTATATAATGTTTAGAACTTCAAATCATGTATAAGTGATAATATATTTATTACTCTATGCACATTGAAACCTAACATACTATGTAAATACCTTAATTTTTGTGTTTTATTAATTTAACTACCTACACACAATTAAAGTTTAAGATTATTCTATCCAACCCAACACCCAAGCTGATTTGAGATTTGGCCCGAGAGGTATTCTCGATCCTCCAGAGCTAGCAAATAGCACTGAGAGTCAATGAAAATTTAGATGACAATGAATTATATCTAATGAAATCCATATAAAAAATAAACTAAATAAATTACATAAAAAACCAATAATTGGACATCAAAGAAGTACACAAACAAGATTTTGAAACTACTATTGGGCAAAATTTTAATTGAAACAATAACTAAAACCTAATCAGAAGACACAATCAACTTGTTACCTACTGATCATCACCAATATAAATAACCACCTTCTAAAAAATCATGTACTTAATCCAAAAACATGAACCTTTAAAATATCTCAGGTCTACCGATGTTGTGTGGTATATGTGGGATGTGAGAATAAACACATTAGTATGTAATCACAATAGAATACATACATTTACTTTCAAAAAACAGTTCACAAACACTTGTTTTAAAATAAATGTATAAATTATTTTTTTATCATTTATTGAACCCAACATATATTTTAATATTTAAAACAAAACACACTTAATTTTTAAAATAGTTATTTATTTCAAAAATATAGTTTGTAGAACCAATACCCTAGCTTGGAACACAATATGAAGATAAAGAATACATTCTTACAAATAATACTAATATTGCAGATACAAGGAGACAATACTAAAAAATCATGTAACCATGTGAAGAAAAATTAATCAAAACCTGGAGATAAATATTTTTGGGTGTTTGTAAACATCACTAGAACAAATCCATAGACATACTAAGTTCAAACATACCTATCTTCATATGGGGTAGCTCCATAGACAATAACCAACTGGCTGATCTAAAATTTCCAATACAGTGTCATATCCTAGGTGGCATCTAATTTATTATAGAGGATACCTACTTGAATAATAAGGGTTGATAAGAAACTGTCACTCAACCCACTAGATGACCCCCATAAATCACATGATCAGAGTACATGATTAATGGAGAGGTCCTCACGTGCATGGATTAATCCAATAACCCAAAACCACCATGTTTTTCTATTGAAAACCCCAACACCACCTATGTGATGAGCCTCTCCATGGAGGATCAACCAAAGAGTGTCCTGTATCACAAAAAATCATTAAAAAGTGATAATCAGGCCATCACATCATACGTGTTTCAAAATCCATTTTCCAAGAATTATTGAACTCTTACTGGGTCTTCACACCACATTATCTTTCAATTTTTGTTTATATGCAAGTCAAAAAATACAACATTCAATAAATGTGCCAAATGATCATTTACTCATTTAGTTACCAGCCCCTAACTCAAAAATATAATTTGGCCATGTTTTAGGGAAATAATTTTAAACCATAATTTGAATCCATTTGGAGATCAAGGAACCACTTTTAATGTTCTATGGTTTTAAAATATGGTTTTTGGTAAGGGAAGGGCCAACTAAAAAGAAGGGGAATTAGGGGTTATTTTCAAAGATAGGGTTCAAGGAAATTTTTTTTGATGCAATCCATTCTCATTTGTTTGCCTATCTATGTGTGAACATCATGAACACATGGATCTTCCCATGCCCAATGGAATATCCATAGAAAACTATGGAAGAAATAAAAATTAAGTCAACAAAACCCCACTTATATTCCAAATATAACACCAACCAAAAAATTTCACCACAAACCATGCATAAGGTTCAAATCAAAAATCCACCAAGACATTAAAACATATCCAAGGACAAAAAACCATAAAATTACCCACATTTATTTAAAAGGTCCAATTTTAATTTCTCCAAAAACTATACATGCATATATACATAGGCATATTTAAGAACACCCTTTCAAAAAAATTCGCACTAATTTTCCATCATGAAAAATGCAAAACAATATTATATAACACACCAAAAACATGATTATAACCATTATAAATTATTTAAAAATAATAAACTCTTAAATAGAATTATTCATAATTTAAAATAATTAAAACACTTACCTAAATATTACAAGAATATAATAAAACATTAAGGGAATGAAGAGTGAATCCCAACAGAAAAACCGTACTCCCTAGAATCAAAATAAAAATAACCCACACATCAACCCTAACCCTTAGAGTTCCTCTAAGAGGTACCCCCACCAAGATAAACCATTCAATTAAGAGAGAAGAAATATTAAAAGAGTAAATAAAACAATTATCTATAATAACTCACTATATATTTCAATAAAGAGCGCTAATGGAGGTGGATGAACCAAGGGAAGGGATCTTGGGACCGCCTTTGGGTGGAAAAAACAGGAAAGGGGAAGGAAATCCCAAAAGGGTATAAAATATAAGAAGGGAAAACATGGAATGTAATTTTTTAATAAATCTGGGAAACTCACAGAGTTTGGATGCATGGTTTGAAAAACCATGTGCCAATATTTTACTTCATACAGTATAGAATGGAATCTCTCCACGAGATGGAATCATAATTTTTTAATCCTTCAGTCAACTATAGTATTTGGTTATTTCAAAGAGTAGGGCCACCCCACACACATTCTACATGGTTCCTCCTAACTTTTCACAAGTCGAGTGTCATGCCCTAGACACCAAACCCCCATGTTACAGAGTTTCACCTAAGCCTCGCATAGTTTGGCCCAATATTTGTATATAGCATGAAAATAAAAACACTCTAAAATAAATTGGACACAAAACACCCTCAGTCTCAACAGGCCACTAGGTTTACACCAAAACAACGCATAAAATTCATGAAAAAGATATAAATCCACCCAAAAACTCAAAAAATATAATATTTAAATATGTAACTCAACATTAACCTCAAAAAAGGATCTAATATTAAGACAAGAAAGAAAAAGAATCTAGTTCACGGTGTGACAATTCTCCCCATCACAAACAATTTCTTCCCCCAGAAAGTCATCATTCGAAATGAGGAATCAAACTCAAGCTCAAATATGATGAATAAAAATAACCATGATCATTGGTGTGATCTATCACATGACACATCACACCAAACCAAATATAAGAGAATCATCAATGAGAATAACTATGGAAAAAAGAGCAGGGTTCTCCCCACTATAAGAACCTGACTAACACCATGGGTCTACTACAAACCAGACCAAAGTAGGATTTCACATCATGAACCAAAAACTATTGAAATGAGGGAAAAAAATGAAATGAAATTGAACTAAACCCATGATAGATCTCAATTAATAATTTCGTAATGTTATAAATATATCCACAATAATAATATCTGAAAACAAACACTAATATATAGAAGGATAGAAATCAAATAACCTGCTTCCTCAAAATAGTACATCCAAATTCTAAATATAAATGAACAACCATGTTTATTTTATAACATGGAGAAAACTACAAAAAATGTATCAATAAAATAGAAACCCTTAAACCATTTCCATTAAAAAAGTATTGATAATGATGGTCTATGAATTTTCCCCATACAACAAAAATCATAATTGTGTGAAGAACTTAATTCCATGTCCTATTACTAGAGAACGAATGTATTGTATTATTTTATTCTCCATAGTCATTAGATAAAATCATCTGAATGATACTTCCCTGCGTGTCTATGCTTATTAAAAAACATCTTAAATAATTCAAGAGGCCTCATTGATGACAATACTTCAGTGGATTTCAAAAGGTTATATTCGAATACCTAGACCGACCACATTGGAAACACAAAAATTATTGATTCAACAAGAGAAGAAACATAACCATCAAATAAGAATGAAAAAATAGGTTTGGCTGGAACAAACTTCTCTCTAGATGGGAAACCATCAAGATCACCAAGAAAAACAAGATTTCCAACAGCCTACTTTATAGGAACAAATTTAGCTAAGAATGACTAATCCACTAACTTTTAAAATATAGTTTTTTTAGATAAAAGGGCTCACTCCATGATCTATTGATGCAATCTATAGATGAAAATAGGAAAATTCAAAAAAATATAATGATTCTATCTCTATAGAAAAAGGAAATGGCTCCTAAAAATGGTCAACATACTTTTACCATCCGATGAAAATTCGAATACCCAAGAGATCTTCTAATTTTCTCATTTTCACCTCCTTATATATAAACATTATAATAAAGTGGTCTCAAACGCTTTCCATGCTATCCCAACATAATATTATGTTGGGCAGATAAACATACATTGGTCAGATGTTGTACCCTCAAATAAACCCAAAACGGCACACACACTCACAAGCATAGAGAACTCCCAATAACCTAAAAACACCTTAGACTTCATACAAAACTCCATAGACATTAACATACCTTGATCACTATATAAGTTATTAAGAAACGGAAAATAACTAAGCACATACCATCCACTGAGATGTTGGTAATGTCTTAAAGTAGAATGAGACTCACTAGAATGTTTGTGGACCTTTTTGGGTGGTAAACTCCAAAAATAAGATAAACATAGAACCAATGCCAAAGTAAATGAAAAATAAACCAAAAGATCACCCCATACCAGAATGAACATCTCATAAGAGAAAAATCAAAAAATCAAACCAAAATACTCTTTCAAAAACATCATTTCCATTCCCATATTAAAACCATTCCAAATTCTAAAATCCACTTTTCAAAAATGGTCTAATCACTAAGACCACATTCAAAACCAAATCACATATAGAAACGATTTTTTTAAAAAACCTGATTTTCCTATAAATCATTTTTCTTTTGAAAATAAACTCACACCAATACAAATCAAAATAAAAAACAACACACACTAAATTATTAAGATATGGAACTAGTATCTATGCATTACCTGATGGCATGGTTAGTGGGACATGCCCCTAGAAAGCACTATCCAATAGAAAAATCATGATCCACTCACTCAATCTCTAAATGGATCACTAAGCCAGGTGATACCACCACACCACACAATTATTCTTTTATTTAAAGCCCTTATCCCAGAAAACCAAAAAAAATTGAATCAAATCCTACAAAACCCTTAAAAACTATATGTTTAAAATGTGAAAGAGTTTATACCCCTATTTCAACACCAATCTAGCAAGTGAAAAAAGTCATAAACACCAACTACATGACACACCAAATAACAAATTTCTCATTTGATACTAGTGTTTCACGAACCAGGTCAGACATCCATCTGAACTAACAGCCAACCCAATCCAATATATGGGGCAAGAGGCCTTCATGATCCTCCTAGGCTGGAAAAAAGCACTAGGCATCAATTATAATCAAAATAGGAAAGATTTATGCCCAATAATCACCCATGAACAAGTAAAATAAATAATTATTAGATAATCCCCAGTGAAATAACATCAAATAAGTACATAACTAAGACCTAGATACCATTGTTTATTGAAACCAAAATAAAAACCAGACATGAATGAAACGATCCCCAAATTTCCTCCTAGTAACCACCAAAAATAAGGTTAACCAACTCCAAATACACACACTCAAAATTGAAATATGAACCAAAAAAAACAAATCAGGCATACGAACTCTATGTGGAATATTTAGGGTGTTTGCATAAATATCATAGTAGGTAATCACCAAATAATCCATAGATTTACATTAACAAAAATGTTTACAAATAGTGGTTTAAAAATAAATGTATTAAATAGGTTTTTATTATTTAAATAAACAAAAAATATTTCCCTTTTTAAAAAAACACTATATTTTTTATTTTAAAATATTTTTCCATTTCAAGAATATATTTTCTGATCCAAAACCAATGTTATGATCTTAATGAGAAGATAAATTACCTATGGTTACAAATAAGAGGAATAATGTAAATAAAAGGAGGTAAAACTAATAAATCAAGAATCCAAGTGCCAAAAATTTGAAATATATATATAGATAATAATGGGTGTTTCATAAACATATTTTAAATAAATCTCGAGATGTACTCAGTTTGGACTCACATTTCTGTGTATGGTGAAGATCCATAGTCAATAACTAACTAACTGCTCTAAACTAGAAAATCTAGTGGCACATCTTACCTGGAAACTTCGCTAATCCATGGGGGTACCAACCATTTTAATCATGCTTAAGAAGAAACTATCGCTTTACCAACTAGGTAACACTGAGGAACCCCATGATAATAGTACACTGTGAATAGGTAGGTCCTCAAACATATGGCTCAAACTAAAACCCATGGAATATAGTATTACCTTTCCCAAACACCTACACCACCTATGAGATGATCCTCTGCTTAGAGGATTCACCTTAGAGTTTCCTGTACCATAAAAAGCCATTCACAATTTCCAATAAAGCTATGACATCATAAAACTTTAAAAACATTATTCCCACAGATTATAAAATTCCAACTGGGCCTTCACACCACATAATCATTAAAACTATTTTTCAAAACCATGTCAAAAACATAAAACAATCATGAAAGGTTCCAAATGGGCCTTTATCTCAGTAAGATACCAACCCACATCTAAAATTGGAAAACAAACCAATTTTTTGGAAACACATTTCCAACCATAATTTAAATCCATTCGAAGATAATGGAACCATTTGTAAGATACTACAGTTTTTTAAAGAACCATTTTGGGAAAGTAATGGGGAAAGATAATAAAATGAATAATAAAGGGTTTCTTTCAATATATGGGTTCAAATGGATACATTTTTAAATAAATACATTATCATTTGTGTACATATACATGTGTTCACCCTATGCACATAATAATGTTTTCGTATCTAATGGAACATCCATAAAAACAAGGTATGTAATCCCAAAAAATCAGTAAAACTCCACATACATTACACATATAACACCAACCAAAGAAAGTCACCACAACCCATGACCGAAGATAAATTCACAAATAAACTATTCCACTAAAACATAAAAAAATAAAAACAAACCTTAAAAATACAAAAAATATTTTAAAAGAATAATTTTAATTTCATCAGACCCCTCACATACATATATACATATGAATATTTTAGAAATCCCTTTTAAAAAAAATTTAAATTACATTCCATCATGAAAACACAAAAACAATTTAATCTAACACACCAAAAAATCATTATCACCATTATAAACTAATTAAAAATACTTATATATTAAATTTATTTGTTTTTAAAAGAAAATAATGGGAACACATCACTCAATGATATGATAATGGAAGAATACTTCATGGTAAGGAACAAATGACCCAAAAAAACAAACTAAAAACCCTATAATCAAATGAAAAAACAACCCACACATCAATACTAATAATTTGGTATCAGTACAAGAAGAATACCCACCAATAGAAACTAATAAATAAAGAGTGGATGATGAAACTAAGAGTAAATCAACAAAAAATTAAAAGAACTCAACATAGATTTGATTTTGGATCACTAAGGGAGGTGTAGGAACAATGGTAAGGGAGCTTGGGATCCCCTTAGTGCACCAAAAATAATCTAAGTGGATTTGAATCATAAAAGAGGTTAAATCTAAAGATGGGAAAATTAAATTTTCGTGCTTTAAGAAATGTGAGAAACTCACATGGTTCTCCTGCATAGTCTATCAATCCATGTGCAAACCATGTTCACCCCGCTGTATAGAAAAGACACCCTAAATAGTATTCCACACAGTTTGGGAAATCGTTCACCAACCATGTGATTTAGATCTATCAAATATCATATCCACCATGAAAGCATACTTCACGGTTCTTCTTAAATATTTGAAAGCAGTGATCTATGTCTCAGATGATAACCCCAACCCATACGATTTCTCAAAGGCCTCACATGGTTTTTCCCAATCTGTGCACAAGGCATGAAAAGAGAATAAAACTAGAAAATTTTAAATGAAAACACCCACATTTTCAATAGACCTCTCGATTAACCCACAAACTGTGAATAGGACAAAAATCCACTCGGAATATCTAAAACTCGGAAACTTAAATCAGGCACACAAACAGAACCTCCCTAAAAAAGGGTCCAATATCATGAGAATAATAAAAAAGGAAAAATAATGGTATGGGTATGGCAACATGGGTGGTTCGGACTAATACAAATTGTGTTCCTTCCAAGGTACCTCTATTGTATATTTTAAATTTAAAATAAATTTATTTTATTTGTTTAAAATTATTATCAATGATATTAACTTGAAATTTATAATGAGAATTATGATAATGGAATTTATTTATAAAATAATATAATTAATTGAGACAAGCACAATTAAACATAAATAAGAATGACTAGAATTGAAATATAAGTTATTAAATTCATAATTCTTTTCATGTATGTGTATGATAATGAGAATAGACTATAAAACTTTATAGGATTTGATTCCATTTAATTTTTTATCTAATCAAATTTATATACTACATGTCATCCCTCCTTTCATTATGTATAGTCCTACACTCCTACAATTTATTTTTTGTAATTCTATAAACCAATTTTTGGTTCCCCTCACATTTGTGTAACTAAAAGCCTTTGAAATAAATGGGGCACCCAAGAAAGTGGAGGTGGTTCTTGATTGAAATTTAGGCTAAACCAATCATGTGTTATTCAACAGATAGGGAGAAATCCTTAACAAAAACAATTTCAGGGTTCAATGTGTTTTTCCCATAGGTCTATTGTTAGTTTATCATCTGCTATACAAACTAATCATGTGTAAGTTCATATGATCATACTAATTTAATATCTAATTTCAAGCATGTTTCATGTTTAATTTCATTATTAATTCTTTATCATGTTCAAATGAATTAATAAATTAAATAAAAAATCATAGAACAAGAAGAAATTTTATTAAGAATAAACCATATCTAAAACATGGGTAATCACTTATATAAAAACACTTAATATTAATAATAATTTAATAGAGCAAAATTTTTTAATTTACACAAAAATATTAAAAAAACATTAATTATATATAATAATTCTATATGTATCCTTCCATAAGGTATGTCAAAATCAAACCATTTATCAAATTTTTTGACTATCCCACGTCTGGGTGCTTTCAATTATTAAAATTGTAACATAATGTTTCAGGTTAACTAAAAAGAGTTCACATCACAACTTGACTTCCAAAGAAATAAATTGTGTAACTAATAGTAAAAGGTTAAACAATTCCAATTTAATAATTTTAAGATTGAGGAGTCCACTCAACAGATCAAGGAACTATGATTTAATGGAGTTTCAATTTGGAATGCTTACCTTAAATCCTTCAAATAACATTTCATAACCAATTTTTGGTTATTAATAGGGGAATATAGACCCTTTCCACTAAAAATTAATAGAAATTATATATATTGAATCCAATGGTGTTGTACATATCTGTTGGATAAAATATTTTAATATTACAAATACAAATTAATTTTTAGAACATAAATTTATTAGATAAAGTACTAAAATTATGCTCTTCTTATTTTTAGAAAAGAAAATTAAAATGAATTCATTCAAATAATGGTGATCCATACATGAGAAGGGTAAAATTATGACCAACCCAAATTTTCTTGAGTGTAAAATGTGGTTACATGTTGTCTTATTCCATAAAATAAAATTTTATGTGATTGAAGAACCAATTCTGGAAGCACCCAGTTAAGAGGCTAAAGATAAAGAGTTGTATCTCTATGAGAGAAATTTGAGTGATTCTATAGATGTTTATTTTTTCCTAATATCATCCATTAAAAACTTATATCCTAAAGAAACAAGAGGATATAGATGCGTATAACATGATTTCTAACAATATGGATCCCTATCGAGATAAATAAAGATAAGAGAGAAACACGATCTCCAATGCATTGTTTACAAGAAATCATTGTGCTGATGCTAGCTGGGACTCCTAGAGTCAATTTTATGAGATATATTAATTTATTATACGACCTAGGGATAAAATTCCAATATTATTTTCTCTTATATCACATACTATCTACCATACCCAAGTCCTTATGTAGTTTTATTTTAGATTATAACAAGATAAATAACATGAATATTATGTAAGAGATTATTAATCTATTTCACTTTGTTTAAATGTACATGGGGCATGAAAAAACCATGGTAAATATAGTGAATAAGAAAATGAAGAATAAATAAATTGGTATGAATACTCATAATATGTTTAAAGCCCCCAAGACACATCCTTCTATGAAGAGGATAATCTATAGATAGGGAAAGAAAAAGAAAGAAATATGTTTTCCTTGTAGAATGAAAGTCCAATGGAAGTGGAACATCACCTAAAATAAAGCATAATCTAAAGGATTTTTTTATCAAGAGTAATCTTTAAATATCTTCCAATTGTGAATTACGTATGGACTTTGGTTTTGAAATTTGTACCCATATGTAGAAAACAAGTTGATTCTAAAATATTTCAACTGTAGAGGTGGATTTTTGGGATGAATATGGGGAATCACTAGTTGATTTATGCATTGGGGACTACCACCTTTAATTGGTAAAATATATGATATTTTTTAAGTGATTTATATTATGAAAATATTATTGCCAAAAACATGATTTTTGCATCCTAACTACATATTAATGGTTTCAATTTCTTGGATGGAAATAATATCTATTTATTTATCAAGACACCATATATTATGGAACATTTTAAAAATTATTTCTATGTATTAAATTATGAAAACCATGTATTGAAAATTGATAATGGATAATGTTTTCGTGAATCATATAACACACAGTTGTGGCATCAGCATCATGATCATGTAATTGAGAAGTGTTTCACAAAGCTCTATCAAAATGGTTATTTAGACCCTATTGAGATAAAATATCTTGAATGTTTTTTTGACTGAGTACAATGAAAAATTACCAAACAACCTTTTTATGGACAAGTTGAAAGGTCCAAAAATCTTTTAGGGTAGAGACATAGTAATTTATAATTAAAATTTATAGTATAATATAAATGTGGGTATTATTACTTCAGGAATATTATAGATGAATTGAGTATATATTTTTATGTCTTCTTTGATGAAGTACATGTTTGAGTACTTTGAGAAATTAAAAAATTTCATGAATGAAGTATATAATGAAATTAAAAATAAGATTAATCATTGATTTGACCGAGGTGGTGAATATAATAACCATGATCTTATGGAAATTCATTGAGAGTTTGGTATTCCTTATCAACTCACTTCACTTTACACCCAACAGTTTAAGTGTGTTTACAAAATGATGAAAAATACCTTGATAGACATGTTAATGTCAATAATGAGATATACTAATTTCCAATTATCTTTTAGGGGGATATTCATTACATTGTGAAACAGAAACACAAAACTAAGTACAAACTAAAGTGGAAAATTGAATTCTATTTGAGTAATAAAGCGCCAAGAATCATATTTTGTCACAACTATTGAAAAAATGATTAATTACATCAGCCTTTTAACATCGTTTATGTATAACTAACCTAAAAATTCATGTATATTGATTTATCAAATCGATTATTATATAACTAACATGATTAAATAAATATCACCCTTATCATAATGGTTAAAAAATAACTAATGTTGTAAATAAATTTATCAGGTCGGTTATCTTGAAATCAACATGATAAAGATAAATAAAATTTATTTATCAAAATTTTTATCACATAATATACATGGTAAATAATTTTAAATTTTATGAATTCTTATTTTGATTCAATGTAGGGTTCTCTAATTGGGAGAAGGCGGACTCGTTCTCTCTAACACAGAAACCCTAAAAACATTTCTTTAATCCCATGGACTCTAACCACAATTTCCATCATCATTCTTTATCATTTTCATTGGGGAATTATATTTTATTGAATCTAAAATCATATGTATTCCACACACACCTCTCATTCAGTCGTTGAATTTTGCAAATTCCCTAACCCATGGTTTTTGGATTTCATTTTCTAAAATATTACATTACCATGGTTTTTAATCTCTTCATGTTATTACATTGCTTCCATAACTAGCCAATGGAACTATCTACAAAAAATAGAATCATCTTATCCTCCTACAAGATGCAATAATGTAATATTGTACTTATGAAAGCCCATGAATTTTCATTGATAACTATTTCATGGAAAGAAAATATTGGGTTAATATGTTTTATAATACAAGTTATCATTAACACATGATTTTTTCTTTTAATTTGAATCATGAAATTCATTTTTTATAATTTTATTGGTCATAAAATCTCATTTTTCATTTCCATATTCATATTATTTTCATTTAATTTGATGGGTTCACTTATATAGTTTGATACATACAAACAATATATTTCAACATTTTATATTATCATGTTTCATATAGAAAAATGTGTCTTATAAACTAAAATAATTTCGTATGAAATATTAATAAATACATCAAAAAGTAATCGTATACCTATGGTGATATATTTATATTTTAGAATATGAACAAATTCATCATTTTAAATTTATGTTTTATTTGGTACATTTCCTCACCCCATGGAATCCACAACCACGACTATTGTTTTGATAAATTATAGAATATGATTTTAATGTGGATGTTGATTTACTTTGTCAAAGTTGTTTTCTATCTTATTTCTAAAAAAATTTCATAAAAATGTAGGTGAATTATTATAAATAATTAGTTGATCTAGGAAAATAACGTTATATTTATAAGAATTAGAATATAATTTTGATCCCCATACCAATTTCATTTTCAATCCATTTGGTTCTCTAACTGAATAAATTATTGAAGAAACAACTTATAAACAAGATTTTTGTGCATATCTAATAACCCCATGAGTGAGTATATTAGATTCCAAAATTTAGTCTAAAAATATTTCATTTTTTAAATTATTTCCTTGAATATATTTTTTTGATTTCCATTTATATATAAACTTATACTTAATTATTGTATAGAATCTATATTTATATTTTTCAAATAAGCGTATATTTGTTTTATATTTATAAATGGGGATACATTAAAATGAATACATATTTCATATAAATTTAATATTTTATTATCTAAATATACTTTCTTTTTCAAATTATTTCCATGCACATATTGTTATGATTTACCATTTATATTCATACATACCTTCCAATATTTTATAGAATTAAAAATTATATTTCTCAAATATGCATATTTTGTTATATTTGAAAATTCTATCACATTGAAATTATGGAGTATCTCATATCAAAAAAATATTTTTTATCTTAACCAGATATATATTTTTGATATTTTTTATAGTAAATAAAGATTAAATGATGGATTATGACACTTTGAATGAGTGATGAATAAGAGGAAGGTGTTGATTATTGTTTGGAATTTGTTAAACAAAATGTTCTAAAAAAGTAACATGTTTTTCTACCCTTGTATGAAATGATTAAATATAAAAAAGATGAAAAATTAAAGAGAACCAAAATATTTTAAATTTTCATGGTTTAATTTGAGTTACAAGCCCTAGATTTGGCATGGTAAAACTGGACAAAATTTCAAATCTATTAATGGCCATTCCTTGAAAGATGGAAACTCTAATGAATTTGAAGATATGATTTGTGATATTGAAGTAGAGTAAATTGAGAAAGAACTGAAAATTTAGCATCTATATATTGATGCTAAAAACTATTGTATCTATGTTGTATGGAATTTACTATTTTATAATTGGTGTTGTGATTGATTAAATTGAAAGTGAAACATTGTTGGAGTAACAAAAATTTTATATATTTGATAGAATTATTGAAATAATTTCTTCATAAAAACACTGATATTTTTTATTCACATTATAAAGTAAAGAAAATACTATTATTGATGGGATTAGGGTACAAAAAACTACATACCTTACTAAATGAAAATGTGCTCTATAGAAAGGATTATGAATTTATGTAAAAGTGTCGTCAATTTGAGACATAACAATATAAGTTAAAAGACAAATATCATGCTGATTTAGAGGTTACATAGACACATTCTAATGAAATTTTGGTATATTACTATAATTCCTTATTTTAAATGATTATTTTCAAATTCACGTGATTGAAATAGATTAATATGGAATGTTGATGAGTGAATTTGTGATGTAAAAATATTTCATCCAAATGATTTTCCATAGTGGTGAAAATTTATCACTAGTTCCCAACATTTAGAAATAAAGTTATAAATATCAGACTTCGACTATGCATGAAAAGAATGAATCCATATAAAATCCTTAGAAGATCACATAGTTCATATCCAGTGTTGGTCATCATTTATAAATTGTCTCATGAATTTTTTATAATGTGGAAATATTTCATGTTGAGTTTAATGATCTCTAGACTAAAACCATCCAGAAATGATATTAACGTTTTCCATTCACCATTAATTTATGATTTGAAACTCTTATTGCAGGATGGTATTATGGTGTATGATTCTTAAAAAATGGAATAATTTCGACAATAAGAAATGATTAGGTTAACTATAAATGACATCCCAGTGTATGGAAATTTTTCTAGATATAGTGGTAAGTGGCATAAATTGTGTCCCCTTTGTGAAAAATAGACATCATATTATCAAATTCATAATGATAGAAAAATGGTATACATGGGTCATCCAATGTTATTTTATATGGATCACCATAATAAATGATTAAAAAAGGAAATCAATATCTCGTAGGAATTTTATATTACTCCAATACCTTAATCCATTTATCATTATTTTGCGAGGGTGAAAAACCAAGATGTGACGTTTTGAAAGACACATAAATATGGAAATGATAGAAATATTTCGAAGAAACAATCAATATTTTTTGAGTGGCCATATTGGAGATATGACATGATACATAACATTGATGTGATGCATGTGAAAGAAAATACGTTTGAAAAATGTATTGGAACCTTGTTAGATATTAAATTAATGACTAAATATAGCTTGAATTAAATTGTGGACTTACATTCAATGGGAATATGTTTGAAGTAAGCTCTCACTCCTGATGGAAGGTGAACATTTCTTCCCCCATCTTGTCAAATATTGACCAATAGAGAAGAAAATAGCTTATTTCAGTTTCTTCTTGATGTCACAGTGCTGTAGGGTTATTCTTGAAATGATAAAAATTTGGATTCTTTATAGGATTTGATGTTGATAGGTATTAAATCTCATGATTGTCACGTCATGATGAAAAAACTTAAACTGGTTGAATTGTGTGGAATATTTCCAATATGGGTCAGAAAAAACTATCATGAAGTTGTGTTATTTTTACTATTCAATTATTAATAAGGTGATTGATTTCAATTCATTGAAAATTTTGGTAGAGGAATAAATTTCTATATGTTTTCAATTGTAAAGGTATTTTCCTCCATCTTTTTTTGATATAATGGTTCATTTAGTGGTTTATTTGGTTGGAAAAATAGAACATTTTGGACCTATAAATATACTTTTGATGTATCCTTTTGAAGGTTATATAATGATATTGAAGGGTTTTGTTATGAATCTATATCGACCTGAAGCCTCCATTGTTGAAAATTATATTTCTGAGGAGGTTTCAGAAATCTATACAAACTACTTGTTTGTGATGGAGCACATTGGGTTGACTTGATCTCACTATGAATGAGTTTGTTATTGGGGAAAGGGGATTTGTGGATTGAGAATCAAATCATTGTCTAGTGAACTAATTAACAGTGTAAAACTATATATTTCGAATAACATAGATGACGTCAAACCATATATAACATTGCATATTAATGTGCTGTAATAATGTTATCCAACGAATAAAGATATTTGGATTTTGAATGAGTATAATAAAACTTACTTTTCATGGTTAATAAAACCATTCATTGTAGACCAGATGCATTAGAAACATTATGATGGTTGGAGGGTGTTCAATGTTTAAAAGTGATAATATGGTACTAGTATTCCATTATTGAATATAAATTTCATACGAATGATCAGGATAGTAGAGGTGAAGTGAGTACCATAGGTATATTGGTGTTCATAGAAGAAATGCATTTTTTGAGTTCTAAATGAATAAACATTATTAATGTATCAAGTGAATATTATGTACTCATTGAAGTAATATGGGAGGTTCATTACATTTAATTTAATGTTCATGTATTTAACGATTAATGGTTTATTTGTAAAATAATGTTAGACATGATGAATTTGGAATGAAACTTGTTAATCTTAATAGATTGGAATTCACAGCTGATCCTTTTATAATGAAAACTCATGAAAAAAAATTCTTTGTTTTTTATTAATCTAATATGCAGTGATCTATTTTTTACAAGGACAAAAAAATATGTTCATCATGATCAACTTGAAGAATATTTGGATTTATGTGAGATCCCTACATCTAGGGAAATATTAACTTATAATAATGATGAGCATGTCATCGACATGGTTTATTCAATAAGGAATGATCTTGATGAAGGAATTTTGGAACACAATCCTTTAGTGCATTCCTAATATTATAGGTAACATATTATTATTTATCATTTTAATTTATAATTTTCATAAAATGTTAAACATGTTTATTTTGTTTTCTTTATTAAAAAATGTATTAAAATTAATAAGTAAAAATGTTTTTTATATTAGTTTAATTTGGTTTAGATCCCAATGATTACCCTTATGTAACTTAAATATTGATTAATTTTTAGGAAATACAACTATTTTATATCTAATTTGTTAAATAAAAATTATTTTATAAGAGTATATTGATAAATGGTTCTTTTTTCTATAAAAATGATTTCTTAGTTTGGACCATATTTATATTCCTAAACCATTTTAGGATTTTTTTTCTCATTGATTTATGTGACATTTAATATATCATTATGATTGTTAGCATTTTATTCAACTATAATAAATATGAATAATAGTGAGTTTAGTTTTAGTTTACATTTTTTCATAATTGTTTAGTTTTTATTTACATTAATTTTGTGAAAGTTAGTTTTTCTTTATTTTTGTACTCCTTATTTGTTTCTTGTTTTTTAGGATAATAGAAAATCAATCAAATGATCAACCAAAAACTTCTCTTGATAATCATACTCATACATTTAGGGAGGAACATGCACATTATCCTCTTGATAATACACATCCTTCTTTATAAAATCCATATACCCCAAAAAGACAAATAAGAGTTTGAGGTTTGGTAAACAATGAAGCCCACAATTACAAAAATTATATTCTTCTCGTAACCATTTTTAAATGACAATTGTACCTTCCTGGTTCCCGAAGCCACCCAGAGGCGCCCCATACCTGGTTATTCACATGGCCTCAAGAGCATTTCTCCGAACGCTAGAGGCTGCATACTAGTAGCGAGGGCCTTGGGTGTGACAGTGGGGAAATTATTTCCTCATTGGAAAATTACATAGCAGATGTAAACAAATACATACAATAGCCGAAGAAGCAAATATCCAACAACAGTAAACCGTGGAAGACTGGAATAATAAAACAACTCGAGCACATATATAAATGATGCATGATACATATTTCTAAGAAAGCATCCAAACAAGTCACTATGATGGAATACAAATAGTAACAAACCAAAGTAAAAAATAAAAGATAAAAATCTCCTCAGCATCGCAAGAATACACTTGGTCCCATGCTCTCTAACTCAACAGCAAGTCATGTATGTGAAGTAGAAGAGTTCTTTCCCTTATCTATACCTGCACTAATACAATCTGTTTCGGCCCAAAAGCATGGTACAAATAGCTTGTGATACTAAATCGCAATAGGAAACCACCCGGAGATCTGTGTCTAATTGTTAGTGAGTATATGGCCGGTAAAAATACAGAAAACAATAAACATGAAGGTGACCATGAGTAAACATTTCCAAAAGTCCAACAATCAATCAAGCATAGTAACCCTCTAGAAAGTGCACACAACCTATCCTCTCTGGATCAGTATATGAAGACTCTCTGAGGAAGCACTCACAGTCAATTCCCATTATTGTCCATGGTTGTTAGGAACTCTCTAAGGAAGCTCACGCGGTCAATTCCTCTTATATACCCAAGGTCAAGGACTCTCTGAGGAATCTCACTCTATCAATTCCTTTGTAGCCCAGGTCATTCATAGACTCTTTTTAGGAAGAACACACCATCAATCCGCCTTATAGTCGAATCAGTTCAGGAATAAAAACAAAGACTCTCTGGGGAAGATCACATGGCCAATCACCTTATAGTCTTAAGCAATCGAGGACTCTCTGATGAAGCTCACTAGGCCAATTCCCCTTTTAGCCCCAAGTGGTTTTAGGCTCTCTGAGGATGCTCACTTGATCAATCCCCCTTATATCCAAAAGTGATCAAAGAATCTCTAAGGAAGCTCACCCTGTCAATTTCCCTTATAGTATACTACACCAGGTTCTCATGGTCCTGTGTAGGTCAACGATCATAGCATTGTAATATGGCCAAAGTAAATCTACAGATTTACTTGGCTAAATAGTTTACAACATATCAAGCATGTCATAATTCAAACCTTCCATCCTACAACATCAGGCTTGGAAAACACGCAAGGCAACCAAACTGGCTAAACATGACCAAACGGTGGTAAAAATAACATGCAAGGGAAATACGTCCTAATCATAGAAATCATCTCAATTAATATCCAAATTACCTCTACATAAGCATACAAGCATGATAGTCAAACAGAAGGGGTAAAATAGTAAACACGCAATACCCCATTCAAGTTTATTGGTAGAATTTGCACATAATACTCAAATACTTCATACAAAAAGGCACAAACCACCTACCTCAAGGTTAGGAGATCTCTATATGTGAAACTCGAAGCTTTAATCTCTTTAGAATGCCCTATATCTAAGAAAACTTCTATAACATTTAACCCACGATATCTCATGAGAAAAGAGAAATCAGAAGATGATGCTCTAATAGAATATTGAACTCACCGATGTGATTCCAATGCAACCAATAGTGTTCGATTTAGAGGAAGGATGGATGCTCAGGGTATTGTCAAAGACCCATGGTAGTAGGGATCCCTTGGTCGAATGAGACCTATAAGAAGAGTGTTCTGGTGATTAGATGCGACCCCGATGCATTTAATAAAAAAAGAAACTACAACACGTGTACATTGGAATTACATAGCGTGTACCTTCCTTTTCCATAATCTACATTAAGCGGCCTCTAAGTCACTCCCACACGGTCATGTGTGTGGAAACTACATAGCCAGCACACGGCTTCCTACAACAATGAATTACACAATGTGTACTCATAAAGTACATGGCGTGTACCTAGAAAATTTCTAGAATTTCATCTTTTTTTCAAAAATTACCAGAAAAGAAAAAACATACCTGAGATGAAGGTCCGGGTTCTTAAAAACATCCCCCTTAATGAAATTCGTCCCTGAATTTACTAGTGTGGCATACAAGAAGAAATTTCAAATAGTTCCAACCATTGTTCTCGTACATCGACCTCCCTCTCCCAAGTCTCATCCTGTACTTGCCTATGCCTCCATAGCACTCATACCAGAGTAATAGACCCGCTATAGAGAACCTTTGTACCTTGAGCCACAATCCAGATATGATGTTCCTCAAACGATGCATCCACTTCGAGCTTAGCCACCTCGGGTTGAAAGACATGACATGGGTCTGAAAAGTAACGTCGGAGCTAAGAAACGTGGAAGATATCGTGCATAGCTCAGTACCATTGAGGTAACTGCAAACGATAGGAAATCATCCCAACTCTCTCCCACACCTCAAACAGCTCGACATACCTCGGTGAAAGCTTACCCTGTCTTCTAATCCTCTTGTGTCCCAACCTCAGTGTGAAACACATGAACACCTGATCCCCGTCCTCGAACTCTAGAGGTCGTCTCTGCTGATCAGCCAAAGACATCTATCAAGACTGTGTAGTAGCTATCCCCTTCCTTATCAACTCTTTCTCCTCTGTGGTCTCTTGAACAAGATGAGATCCCAGCAAATATGCCTCTCCTACCTCCTGCCAACATAAGGATGATCGGCATGGCCTACCATACAAAGCCTCAAAAGGTGCCATCAGAATAGTTTCTTGAAATCTATTGTTGTAGGAAAACTCTATAAGAGGTATATGATTCTTCCAAGAACCTCTAAAACCAAGAATTCATGCTAGAATCATGTCCTCAAGAACCTGAATAGTACGCTTGGACCAATCATCTGTCTGGGGGTGGTAAGCTGTACTCAAAAGTACCTATGTACCCAAAGCCTTATGAAGCCCCTTCTATACACGAGAAGTAAAACGTGCATCCCTATCTGAAACAATGGATTGTGTAACTCCAAGAAGACATAAAATCTCATGGATGTACAACTATCCCATATCATCAACATTTAAGGTCACCTGGATCAGCAAGAAGTGGGAAACCTTCATGAGTCTATCAATGACAACCCAAACTGTGTCATTCCCTCAAGCAGACCTCGGTAAACTGGTCACAAATCCCATCATGACATCATTTTGCTTCCACTCAGGAATGGGTAACTAGTGTAGAAGATCTTCTAGTCGCTGATGCTCTACCTTCATCTGCTGACATGTGGAACACCTCATGATGAATCCAGCAACATCCCTCTTCATACCTGGCCACCAATACTGATGGTGTACATCTCAATACATCTTGGTGACACCAGGATGAACTGCCCAAACATAGGAATGAATGTCCCGCATTATCTCCTCACGTATATTTTCTAGCACCCATACGTGTCCATTAAAATGCAAGATCTCATCCTAACCCAAGGTCCATCCGAGAATAGTGTCATCTCCAGACATGCTTTCCCTTAAAACTAGGCCTTCAAAATCCGATAGTTGCCTCATTCAAAATCGATCCAGAAGAGCATAGGTAACAACTATAGAAGATAGAAATGTCTGCCCCATTTGTCATTCACTTCCAAATTCATCTCAGAGAATAGATCCATAAGCTTCCACTCAATGTTTGCCTCCCGAACTATGTATATTTGACTCCTCCTACCCAACGCATCAGTCACTGTGGTGCCTTTCCCAAGTGTATAGGCAAGATCAAAGTCAAAGGACTGAAGGTACTCAACCCACATTCACTTTAACAAATTCATATCATGCTATGTGAAGATATACTTGATATTATTGTGGTTTGTGAACACCACAATGTGCTCTCCCAGAAGATAATGTCCCTTAAGGTGCAGGTCATGAACAACAACTGCCAACTCTAGATCATGCATCGAGTAATTCCAATCATGTGGCCTCAACTGTCGAGACCCGTACACAATGACTCATCACCCTGTAAAAGAACTGCTCCCAGCTCGATACCTGATGCATCATAGTAAACATTATAGCTCTTTCCTGGCTCTGGAAAGACTAGTATCGATACTAAATTGAACATCCATTTTAGCTCTTGAAAGGCTGAATCATAAGAATATGACCATAGGAACTTTGCACAATTCATGGACAAACCTTTCAGCGGTGCTACTAAGCATGAAAATTCATGTATGAAACATCTTTAGTATCCATCTAGCCCTAGAAAACTCCACACCTCAAAGATTTTCTTCGGATGCTCCCAAGAAACTACATCACTCGCATTCTCTAGCTCTACAGATACTCCTGCCTCTGAGATAATAGGACCCAAGAAGGGAATCTAATGCATCCAAAAGTGGCACTTTGAGAGCTTGGCAAAAAACTGATGCTCTCTCAGTGTACTCAAAATGATCTCAATATTTGGTAGCATGGTCATGTCAATTGTGAGAGTACACCAACATATAATCCACAAAGACCACCATGAAAGAATACATGTATAGATGGAACACTCGGTTCATCAGGGCCATGAAAACTACAGGCACGTTCATGAGACCGAACGACATGACCAAGTACTCATATTGACCATACCTGCTATGGAAGGCTGTAAGAGGTATATCTGATGTTATAACATGCAACCAATGATAACTAGACCTCAAGTCAATCTTTGAGAACACTCAAGCTCCTCAAAGCTGATCAAAGAGATCATCAATCCTTGGCATGGGATACCCGTTCTTGACATTAAATGGTTTGTGGCTCAGATAATCCACAGAAAGCATGAGGGTACCATCCACCTTCTACACAAACATGACAATAAAACCACAAGGTGAAGTACTGGATCGTATGAAACCCTTTTACTGTAACTCCTCCAACTGCTTCTTGAGGCCCTGGAACTCATGTGTGGCCATCTTATAAGGAGGAATGGACACTAGTACCCCTCCTGGAACAAGCTCAACAGAATAGTCTACCTCACTCTCTAGAGGAAAACCTGAAAATTATTCTGGGAAGATATATCTAAAACAGTCCACCCCTAGAGGAAAGTCTAACGGTGAAGTCCCCTAGTCATCAAGATATAGACTAGAAATCTGGGCAGTAACTCCCCCAACCCATGATGCTCTGGACCCGCTCTGCTCACCTGGAGATCCCATTATCCCCAATGAAGAAAAGATCCACCCTCTGGTGATATGAAAATCGCCCTATGGTAGTAAAAGTCGATGAATACCTTGAAGGAATCTAGCCACTACATTCTGAGAATGAAATAATAGCATGTCATATCTAGGAAAAAGTGGTCCCATAAGAAGTGACACCCACCAACCTGTAGATGGCACTCTCTGCACTAACGTACACTAGCAGTTATACTCCCCAATGGAGTGTCTAGCATCAAGATATCAGCAATAGAAAAGAAGTAGAGCCCAAGGCTCTCCATGACAACCAATGATATAAAACTATGGGAAGCCCTAGTATCAAAAAGATTAGAAGCTAAAATGGAGACTACTAAGATCGTACTACGAATGGTTGATTGTCTATGATCCTTCTCCTTCAAGGTCTGCTCCACTGCAAAATTATGGCATGTATCCTGGCCCTGTGACCCTTCCTGACCACTCGGAGCTGATCCAACCTAATGTCGCTAAAAACAAGGTGACTGGCTACCACAACCATGACCTCCTCCATGGCCCAAACAGCTGGAAAAACTCCAGTTCCTAGATTGTTGAGAAACTGGTGGTGCTACTACTGAATGAGGAGTCATAGAATAACCCATGTCACCTACTACTAGTGATAATAACTAACAAAAGCACAGATGGGGACCCATATTTCTTCAGATCAACACTCCACTGGGTCACTTGGGCTACATGGCCTCGTATACCCACTTCTCCCACACTGGTAGCACTCTGCATGTATACCAGAAGATGTATCCCTCCTACTCTGATATCCTCGTGCAGCCTCCCTACTGCGCTTCCTACTATCAGCTGGTGGAGCACTAACTCTGGATTCCAAACCGCCTATCTCACAGCTCCATAATCCATTAAATTGTGCTCTATTATCAGCACCTAGTTGACCATATATGATATCCAAGTCAACCTGAAGATGATCACCTGAGATCAGATTTCGTGCCTCGGACCATCCTCAAACTTCCGTACAAGGAACAACTAATCACCTCCTGGAATAGGCATGAAACGCTGAATCTCTATGAAGAAAGATGAATAATCCATAACAGTAAGAGTACCCTGCTCCAGACTCATGAACTCCTGGGATCGATCGGCCCTCAAGGTCTCCAGATAGAAGTAATCATAGAAGATGCACCGAAACTCATCCCATGCCATATTCTGCTTACATCCCGCCAGTGAGATCACATCCCACAACCTCTTGGAGGAGTCTCAGAGCATGTAGGTAGTGACCTTAACCGTCTTATATGAAGGTATCTACAGATGCTCAAAAATAATCAGTGTGGAATCTAGCCATGACTCTGCAGCCTAAGGTTCTCTATCCCCTATGAAAGTGGGAGGATTCTCCTACAAGAAGACCTGCGTCAAATCATCCATCGACGGGGAAAGAGGTGGCGCTCCCTGAAAGGTCTTCATTATACTCAGAAATCCATCCCATAACTTTGCATCATCACCTATTTCAGGTACAACGACTGATGCCAAAGCTGGAATAATGGGGGGATTTTCATGTAGTCTGTAATCAGCCATGTACGATGTCTAATCATTGTCTAGAAAATGGCGCACAACCGGAATACGTCTCGATGGCAGAACTCTGCTAGGTAAATCACACTCCATAGATCAATATTATCAAGGACTAAAAACTAGATTCATAATAAGGGAACAGGAGAAAGAAATCACTCATGTTTTATAAAAAATGACTCCACGACATGTATGTTTCCAACACGGCATGTTCCCCGATGTCCCTTACATGGGCATGTACTCGTGCCTAAACTGGTCATTTAACACCCCAGACACATGACGTGTTTTCTTAACACACATTTTGTACTTGAATCCTCTTCCCTAGCCCATGTACTTCTACACAGTTAAGCCACATGACTCTCCTAAGTCAAAACTACATGGCATGTACAATTCTTACACGGCGTGTACTAGACAAGCTTCACTTGGCCCCTGTTGTTAGTGAAACAGCCTGAAACATGGCTCACACTTCATGGCGTGTTACAAAGAGACATGGCATGTTTGTGAAGGGATAAAACTGACCTATATTGATTATGACACGGTCGAGTACCTGGGTCAGACTACATGGCGGGTTCAATGTGGACACGGCATGTCCGGGAAAGGATGACACAAACCCGTGTTGTTCGTGACAGCGCTGGGTACCTAGGTCAGGCTACAGAGCATTTTTAAATGGCACACAGTGTGTATTAGAAATGACTTAGCCAACCTGTGTTGTTAGTGACACGGGTGGGCACATGGTTGACACAAGATGGCGTGAATGGGCAGTACATGGTGTGTTAACTCTAGGTTCTCCATATCCCATGTCCTGTCCCAGACGGCCTAATACATGACTAGAGACTACATGTTGTGTACGTACAGTACATGGCATATTCCAACCAGACTTTCCTGATCCTGTGTCTTTGTGCACACAGCCTATGACACGGTTAGAGACTACACGTCATGTACTTAAGAAAAATAGATTCTTTTCAAAAAGAAGAACACACAGCATGTACTTAACATTACACAGTATGTATTCTATATTTTTCGAGAGAGTAAGCCTCATAAACTACTCTAACACCCAGAAAACAATAAAAATAGCATTGAATGTGCCAAATTCTGATCTGTGAGGGCCTATACTCCTTGTGAATCCAATTTTGGCATCTTATACACATTATAACAAGGAAAACAAGGTAACGATACACCAAATTCTGGTCCATGAGGGCCCATAACACCTCAAGAACCATGTTTTGGCGTTCATTAAAGAAAACCTCTACAAAAACAATACCCTATCAAATAGTAGGTATTTCTATCAAGGCAACTATAATAGCAGCATGCATCTTTTACACATCATCAATCACAACAACATGCATTCACTAATGCATCTTACATAGCATGGAAAAAATTCATGAAATGTGATATCTATCAAGTGCTTATATGATGCATGAGATCTCATACCCTCATCTCATTGGGTTTCAACAGAAATAGAACCTCAATAACATAAAAAATATCAGTACAAATCATTTGAATCACTCAAGGTGAAATCAGATCAACAATAATAATTGTAAAACCAGAAAAATTATAATTTAACGAGGTAGATTGGATTTTCCCTATACATGGGTTAGCTACTCTCAGGGACAACTTATCACCAAGTACCTATTCCATCCTATCCCTGGCTAAAGCCTCCATACAATAAGTCAAGAGAAAAGAAACCTCCCTCTGATACAACTTTGTAACGTCCTAGTTTCGTATGCCACCCAGAGGCACCCCGTACCAAGTTGGTCACATGGCCTCAAGCGCATTTCCCCGAATGCGAGAGGTTTGCCGACTAGCTGCGAGGGCCTTGGGTGTGATAGTGTGGAAACAATGCTCTCATTTGTAGAATATACAGTGGAAATAAGCAAATATATACAATAGCAGAAGTAATAAATATCCATCAACAGAAAACAGTGGAAGACTATAATAATAAAACAATTGGAGCACATATATAAATAATTCATGATACATATGTCTAGGAAAGAAACCAAAAAATTCACAATGCTGGAATACAAATAGTACTAATCCAAAGTACACAATAAAATATAATCAACTCCTCAGCATTGAAATCATATTCTTGGTCCCATGTTCTCCAGCTCCTCAACAAGTCAAATACCTAAAGTATAAGAGCACATGACCTTATCTATATCTACAACAATTTAATCTTTTTGGACCAAAATCATGGACCAAATAGGGTGTGTGTCTAAATCCCATTATACAACCACCCGAAGATCTGTGCCTTACATTCAGGGAATATATGGCAGGTAAAAATATAGAAAATAGTAAATAAGAAGGTGCTCCGCAGTAAACAGTTCCACAAGTCAAACAATCAATCAAGAACAATAACCCTCTTGGAAGTTCATACAACCTATCTTATCTAGTTTAGTATATGAAGACTCATTGAGGAAGCAGTCATAGTCAATTCTCTTTATAGTCTAAGGTAATCAGGAACACTCTAAGGAAGCTCACACAGTCAATTCCTCTTATATCCCCAAGGTCAATGACTCTCTAAAGAAGCTCACTTTGTCAATTCCACTTATACCCCAGTTCGTTCATAGAATCTCTGAGGAATCTTTCACCGTCAATTCCACATATAGTCTAATCAGTTCAGGAATAAAAACAAAGACTCTTTGAGAAAGCTCATGCGATCAATCAAATTATAGTATAAAGCAATCAAGGACTCTCTAACAAGATCACTCAATAAATTCCCTAAATAGGCCCAAGTGGTTCTAGGATCTCTGAGGATGCTCACTTGTTCAATCGCACTTAAAGACAAAATTGCTCAAGGACTCTCTGAGGAAGCTCACACGGTCAATTCCCCTTATAGTCTACTACACCAGCTTCTCACGGCCCTGTGTAGTTCAACGAGCATAGTAGTGTAATATGGCCAATGTAAAACTATAGAATTAATTTGATAAATATTCTAAAACATATTAAGCATGGAAGAATACAAAATTTTTATCCTATAGCAACAGGCATGTAAAACAATCAAGGTAGCTAAACTGCATAAACAGGACCAAACGGTCGTAAACAGAACATGAAATGGAAATACATCCAAAGCATAGAAATCATCCCAATTCATATACATATTACCTTTACACAAGCATAGAATCATGGATGGAAAACATGAGGGGTAAATCGGTAAACACGCAATACCCTGTTCAAGGTTATTGGTGGAATTTGCACAAATAATCAAATACTTCGAATGTAAAGGCACAAACCACCTACCTCGTAGATAGGTGACCACTATATGTGAATCTAAAAGCATGAATCTCCTTCGAATGTCGTGAATCTATGAAAACACTAAAACATACAACCCATGATATCTCATGAGAGAGGAGAATTCATAATATGATTCTCTAGGAGAAGAGAGAACTAACCAATGCCATTCCAACTCAACCAATGATGTTAGATTCGAAGGATGGACAAGGCTCAGGGGCTCGTCGATGATCCATAGACGTATGGAGCTCTCGGTCGAATGAGATTAAAAAAGAGTGATCTGGAAAATAGATGTGACCCCCAGTGCATTTAATGAAAAAAAAGAAAGTACACGGTGTGTACTTTGGAAGTACAAGGTGTGTACTCACCTTTTCTATACTCCATTTTAAGCGGCCTCCAAGTCACTCCCACATGGTCGTGTGTGTGGCTACAACACGTCCAGGACACGCCCTCCTGTGGAAAGGTAGTACACAGCATGTACTCATAATGTACATGATGTGTACTTATAAATTTTTTAGAATTTCCTCTTTTTTCATAAAAATAACCAAAAAAAACATACCTGAAAAGAAGGCCTGGGTTCTTACAATAATGGTAGTCTTTGATGATAATTATATTAAAATAGGTCTTAATTAAAAACAATCTAAGGGTTTTCTATTAGTTCATGGTAAATTAAAAGTCATTATTTTGATTGATGATTGGCGACGTGTCGAAAAAGTAATGTTATCTCAGTTGTGGGATACCATTTTGGAAAGATAATTAGTTATTATTTTACTAATATATATATTTTTTAGTAATATATATTTCCCCCTTCTAATAATATGAAATTTGATATACCTGACACTTGAGGAGTCAGGAATAAATGTTCATCATTGGATTCTAGTAGATGTATGGATTTCCAATCAACCCCCCATGTCTGATTTATATTTGGGAATAAGAAACCTCAAAATCAATGTGATATATATCCTTTTATAAATGAAGAAACAAGGAAGAAATTTTTTGAAATTAGATGACAAGATTCATTTTTGTAAAGTGTAATGTAAATGTTTAGATGTATCTTTTATTAAAGATATTATTAATTATTTATTATTCATAATTTATTCAAATCAAGGAGATATCATTAGGATATCTAATCTATAAATTTATACCATTATAAATTATATCGGGGAGGGTATACATTATTGGAAGAAAAAATGATGGTTGAAAAATGTTAAAAACTGAGAGTTGAGTCTTCAATATATGGATATGTTTACCCTTAACCCCCCATTTATAAATTAAAAATGGAGAGGTATCTGATGAGTAAAAAGGGAAAATATCTTACAGACGAGTTGAGGGTTTTATCATAGAGGCTTTTAATATGTTTATTTTATTTATAGATTTATTTACGTTAATTAAATTCGTTATATATTTTGAATCATTAAATTTGTTTTGAAATAATTCGTATAGCATTCTCTTGAGGAACAGAGAACACAATGGTCTTTGTAGCAGAGATTATGTAGTGAATTATTTTTTATAGCATCGGGAAAGCCAAAAAAACTCACGTTGTGTATGAGGATACCTGGAAGGTGTATTAGTTGGAAATGTTTTCCACATTCCGTAGTTTCATCAATTGAGTGTTTTTTGATAGAATATTTGTGGTATGAAGTTTAGAATATTAATGTGATGATGGAGAATAAGGTCACAAAATCTATTCTGTCCATGTTTTAAGACATGAAAAAACCATTTTAGATTATTACTCTTACTCCTCCACTTCTGCCAGCAGCTCCCTCTCCTCCAAATCCTCTTATAGGCACCACTCCTTATCCTACTCCTCCACCCCTCCTCCATAGAATCCCAGTTACTCTATGTAAAATGTTGATTATCCTTAGTATCATTTTTTTCATATCTGATGATATTTTATATTAGAGACACCTTTCATCATCAGTAGATAGAGAGATATAATCATAAGGTTAATGTACATGATATTATAGATAGATCTGCTAGAGTACCGGTACCTAGAGATGAGGTGACTACAATTTGGAAAAGTATCATCCTTTTTTTATTTTTTCCATCTATACTTTTTCAACATAATACCATAGAGGTATGTGAATATTTTATCTTTTATTTTTTTATTAAATTTTATTTAACATTATTAAAAGTATATATTTATCTATTTTTCTATAGGAATACATTAAAGGTAATGAAATATTGTGTGGTTAACATTGAATACCAAAAGATTTCACTTCAGATATAGATTTTATTAGTTATAACAGATTGTCAAGAAATTCAATTTTTTTGTGAGGTGTTTTTGAGATTCCAATGGATTCTAATGTTTGTGGGATTCCATTGACTTTGGGGATATTGAAAAATGATATCATAGAGCATGTAACTAGAAATATATTTGGGATCAAAAGGATTCAAATTGTTTCTTGTATGTCCTAAAAAAATCTATTCAAGAATTTAATTAATTGAAATTTTATTCTTGTGTGTTTTTGTAAAATGTATATTTACAAAATGTTTAAGGATAATGATAGGATTAAAGTTTAATTATTTATGTAACCACATTTCATTTCATCTATTGCGAGTAAAATGTCAAAAGTGGGAAGAAATATTTATATTTTTGAAATATTTTAAAAGAATTTAATTATTCTGTGTCAGATGTGTCCACATCATCAAGAGTAGGAAAATTTTATCTCATATAGTGCTATATATTTTTTCACATAATATCCACTAGCATTAAATTTTATTTTATATAAGTTTCCATTTGATGTTAGATGTTTTAGGTCACTGGGAGAATACACTTTACTTGTTCTGATCTATCCATTGCGAAGAGCGACAAAATTTTAACGAGGCATTGGAAATGTTAGATTGAATTTCATAATACTTTTTTATATAAAAATTAATTTTAAATTTATTTTGTTGTTAATATTTTCTAACAAGGAATGGAATTTAATTTGAGTGACTATAATGAAAAATTGCACCATGATCAAATATGTAAATGTATAGATGGATTTTCATTTATAAATAATATATTTTGGTTATGTTATAGAAAAAATTTATTATGAATTGACAAACTCATTTAAACAATATTTTCATAAACAAAAGGAATCAAATACTATAGATATTATGTGTTAAGATTTATATATGAAATAATTTCAACTAGGATAGTTATAAAACTAAATCATTTCAGATTTCGTTATATACTATTCCTTAATATTTTAATTATTTTATCCATAATTCATGTTAAATGATTTCATTTTAATTTATATCTTTTTGATGATGTTAACCCTTATAGCTCACAAGAGGTCACACACTTAAAATTGGATAGGGAAAAAAATTTATATGTTTAGTTGGATTTTATTTTTTTACTAAATATTTTACTTTTTAATTTTTCAATTGTAAATTTTTTGCTGAATATTTTGTTGTTTCTTGTATATTAGCAGTTCATATTCTATTGATTCGTGATTTATTTTTAAGTCATCTTTGTAGAGGAAGGTAGAAAAGAAATATTTGAAAAAAAATTATTTTTTACATTGGTTATTATATAACCTGTCTGAAAACCCATATATGTATAATTTTTCACATCAGTTATATATTAACTGGCATAAAAATCAATTTTGACATCACTTATTATATAATAGATCAGAAAACATTTATCACATTTGTTTTTCAAGTAGTTTATCTAATAACCAATTAAAAAATGAGTTCTTACATTGGTTGTTATATAGCTGACGTAAAAAACAATTCGGTTATTTCTTCATTATGTCTATTTTTTTAAGCAATGTTAAATACATATTTACATTGTCTCCTTCAATAATAGTCATGAAAAACTGATGTAAAAAATAAAAAACATCACATAATAAATAATTTTTTCCCAAGTGAACATATACATGTATGCAGATGTGATACATTTGTTAAGGTCATCTATGGAAACAAAATAGAACCTCGGGCTGAAAAAATAATATTTATTGGTTTCCATAAAAAAAAGGGGATACTACCTAATCGATGCCTCAAAAAATAAAGCCAATATCACTATAAATTTCATATTTCTTGAGAGGGAGAATATCCACAACAAGTATTGACGGAGGAAGGCTGACTTCGATTAAGTTGATGCTGATGATTCCAAAGAGTTTGTTTTAGAAAAAATTTCGTATGTCTCAATGGAAGAATTTGACTGTGAAACACAAGTACTAGGATGGAGAACCAAGGGCTAAGAGAAATGTAGGGATATGGATTTCTAGTAATGGAATATGGTGACTCGTTATTGGTTGACAATAAGGAACCACTCTCTTATAAAGAGATTTTAGACAACTCAAAATTACCAATAAGGAAAAATAAATGATTTAATAAATGGATTCCATTTATAATAACCATGTTTAGGTTGTGGTCAGTCTTCCAGTTGATGTATTTCGTAATTGGTGAAAATTGAAATTCAAGATAAAACTAAACATTAAAGGGAAATTAAGTACCTATAAAACAAGGATAATGGATAAATGGACTAAATAAAATCATGCAATTGAAAATGAATAATTTTATATCTATTTTCAGAGTTTCACTCAATCAAAATTATACTTAATATTGTACCATAGCATGACTGTGAAATTTGGTAGAAAGATATAAAAAGGGCTTTCATTAATGGGATACTTCAAGAAGATGACTATATAATATAACCAGAAGGGTTTACCAATCAAGGTGATTCCAATAATTTTTAATGATACAAGGATCCATTTATAAATTGAAGTAAACATCTAGATATTAGAAAATTATATTTGACAAAGCTATAAAAGAATTTGGTTACATTAATAATGAATGTGGGTAACATGTTTATTAGAATTTTTGTGAAAATGGGGAGGTTATCTTAGTAGTATATATTCGATAAATATTACATATTGTGTACTCCATACGAATTTTCTAATCAATTTGGAATTGGTTTAATAAGTGTTTTTCAATTATAAAATTAGGTGAAGTAACCTACAATTTAGCGATTAAGATGATTCGTGATAGATCAAAGTGGCTTCTTGAACCACTTCATGGTATATATATGGACCAAAGATAATGGAGAATTAGTATGAAACAATACAATATCATATTGGATCTAGTCACACATTGTATAAATAATTATTCGAAAATAGGTCCTTAGAAATAACATGACAATGTGATAATGTGTAATATGTCTTATGATTCTAGGATAGGAAAAACCATGTATGTCATGTTATGAAAAAGACTAGATTTCTCCTCTACATTGAGCATGGTAGATAGATATCGTTATTATCAAGGTGAATAATATTGGTCTACTGTTATGTATATCTTTAAGTATCTAAGAAAAACAAAGGATATTTTCTTAGTGTATGGTGTATACGAGGAACTATTTATTAGGGGACATATTGATTATAATTTTCAAACATATCTTAATTATTTAATGTCACAATTAGAATCTGAATCCCGACCCATCTCTAAATATTTTCATACCTCTTCAAAACATGTGGTAGATAATTATGGCTTTCTCCTTGTCTCTTATAAGAAAACGAAGACTCTTGTTTAGACCTCAGGGGTGGTTGAGCAACTGACTGCAGGTATTCCTACTCCTCAAGCAGATAAAAATGTAGATGTTTCTATTGTTGAAATGGATGTGGAGGTGATGTTGAATCTAGTTACTAGAGAGGCCTCTTATGAAAAACTTTAGGGGAAGAAGGATGATAGCACTGATTTTGACAGCATATATGTGGAGACATTATATCACAGGCTGAAATCACTCCCTCAAAGTTGGGGTAGAGAGAGTTGTTAGGGGAATGATCATGGAAGAACTGGCTAGTCTATAATTTCAGAAGAGGAAAGGGTGCTAAAAACGTTGAGGAGAAAAATAGGATGATTTTTTGTTTCTAGGGAGTTTGATGTGTCTTACCATGCTCTATTTGGATAATATCTTTTTCATTATTTTAATAAAAGAGGCATTTCCTCCATCTTTTTTAATGAAAATCTAATGTCACAATTAGTATATGTTTTCAGTCTCAACGTTCAAGATATGAAGAGGAAGTGTTCATAGATTCTAGTTTTATTTGATTCTATAGTGGATTTTGAGTATATTTCGAATTAGGATAAATCCAAATAATCGATTTGGATATGAAAAATTGCCTGGTACCATGATTTGGTACATCATATTAAAGTCCCAATCACATTAAATTTTGATAAAAGTATAGTTATGGATCTTTAAAAAGAGACAAGGTCATACGAAAGAACAAAATAAATACTCTAGATGTATCATATTGTGAAAGATTTTTCATAGAGGGGTGATGTTTTAGTAAGAAATGATTACATGGAATAAAACAAGTCATAACTTTGAAAACCCCCATTTTTTCAAAAAATCATAAGTATCTTGTGAGAGATAGTAGACTAAAGGTTTTTTATAGTCTGCTTCACTATAAGTGGGACCTAGTTGAAGTTGGTGCAAAAGAACCAACTTCTGTTTACTTTATGATTACTTGTTTTCATAGTGTCATATATCTATAAACTTATTAACACATCAAGGATTTTCTATTACATTATATAGTACGTGCTAATTTTCTATGAGTATATCTCAAACCTAAATGTCATATCAATTCACATCTATGATTAAAACCCATAAGTGTAATGAAAAAATTCACGAATATATTATTTATATCTATATGAAATTATTTTAGGTACAACAAATGACATGTGATATCATTGGTAGAGATATATAGTTCATTGAGGTTCCTTCTCATATAGTAAAACTTTGGTAATTTTTAGTATAGGTGATTATTAGAATGAGACATGCCTGTAAGAAATCCACATTATTTTGTGTCCATGAATGTTCCTATCAATATATGTGTTTATTGGTACATATAAATGTATATTATTATTTATATTTGTTATGATTCGAATACATTTATGTATTGAAAAAATACATTATTAAATATGTTTACAGTGTTCTATGATACATTTGGTGCATCATAAGTAATATTTTATTTGTGAATAATGTAAGCAATGATTTTTCCTTCTCCTCTTTAATGGAATTTTATACCTCATTCTTTTTGATGAAAATGATATAGCCTAAATAGATCAATAGATTTGGTGTTTTTTAAGAAATATCAATTTCCATGAAATCAATGAACGAGATATTAAGAACATGGGTTGGTGACACCATCATGCAACCTTCATGACTATATATATAATGATAATGGTATAAAACTACCTAATAATCATCCATATGAGTATTTTTTCATTATTGAGTTAAATTCCCACCATATGGGCACTTTAGTATGTTTCTGGATGTGAACCATAGACTTTAGGCTACATCCCCAAATTCCACTGAGAAAGAGGCCAATATGTTCACACACTATTGGTATCTAGGACCTATATTAAATAATAATATTAGTTATTTTTTAACATGTTGATTAACAATTATCCACACACATGGATTAATAATTATTCATGTTTTATTAATCACATATATTTCATCACTAATTATTGGAGATAAATGTTTTTGAGTACAATATTTAATAAGTATTTATTTTCAATTTTATTATATAATATTTCTTTATTTATAATAAAATAGTGAATTGATATTTTTTTTATTAAATTATGATTCCTAATTCATGCTCTAATATATATTTTGTATGACTGATTGGCTGAGTTTAATTGTTCAGAAAAAAATAATATATATATTGAATATTATTTTAATAAATAATATTTAATTTAATTCACTAGCTTTGTGAAAGGTAATAAATTATTATTATAAATATATTAATATATAAATAGGGGTTCTATAGGTATTAAAAGAAATAATAAGGGGGAATGTGAAATTATTATTTTTTAACCCATATGGAATAAAAACCAAATTATATTATTTCATAATGTGTGGTTATTTATTTTTAGTTGTGAAAAAAATATATAAAAAATACTTTTAAAGTCCTTGAGATCTCAGTTGTCCCAAAATTATCTCAATAATGATGATCTATCCTCACCACCTACCAATATTGAGTCTAGATATATCCAATAGAATTATTAATGACACGATTTTGGATGATGTAAAAGAAAAACCATGAATGCGTAAGGATTTTCCATGCTAGCACCTAGAGATTCCTATGGTGATATTTAGAGGTTCATGGTGCATGTTTGGGTTAATAATAGAGGAAATCCATGTTTCATTCCTACAATGTAATTATGGTATAATGTAAATATTTTTTAAGGTTATTTAATGAATAAATAAAAAAATAATCATAATCTGATTCATTAATTAAATTAATCAATTATAAATAATATGTGTTGTTCCAAATTTTTTCTTTTTTCCTTTCACTCATCATTTAATATTTGATTATATTCTATCAGTTGTGGGATGTATCATCAATGTCTACTTCAAAATAGTATTTGGTTTTGAAATATGTTGATTCATGTATTCCCCATATCTTCCTTTTTCTTCACAAAGAACCAAACAGTATAAATAGGGTTCAATTTTGAAATTTGAAATTATAAACTATATTACTTATCTTCTAAATTACATTGAAAACAAAATCAATATCCATGCATATGTGTGGACTATCATCTCAGAGGAATTTTAGATTTACAATTTTATTTTCATTTCAGCCTTACATGGATGGTCATGAAAATGTTTCTAATAGATTAATATTATTTTAATGAAATTACTATTTTTTGGAATTATAAATTAGACAACATTTTAAAAATATGAGCTATAAAAATGGTAAATTCAACAATCCAAAAACGGGTTCGAAGAGAAAAAATGATTTCATTATTCTAGGAAATAATTACATATTGGTTATATCTTTCTCATACTTCATTAAAATTATCATATACCTCACCAATAGACACTGATTAAGTGCCTTATTCCCCTAACATAATGGTATTATAACTAAAACCCTTCATAAAAAACCATTAGTTATTATGTGTTTTCTTGGATCTGTCTAACCACCTACATGAAAAATTATATAAATTTATATCATGGATGACCATAGGAATTTAATTTTTCGTAATATATTATATAAATTAGTAAATAATGATTTATTTTTTGTTTTTTTAATATAAAATTGTAACAAATAATATAATAAAACAACCTTTTTTCATTGAATCACAAAAACATGCTCATCGCCAATTTCCCCTTTAAGGATCATTACCAAAACCCCCCATAGAATGAAATTATAACAATATAAATAATTAAAATTCATAAATTATATCATGTTTATGATATTGTGAATGATGTTCATTGAGATAATAATTAATTACAACACCTTAATTACAAAATAAGTTCAAAACGGCCAATGTTACTTACTCCAAAATTTGAAAAGGTACAAAATAGAAAACAATATTAAATAGAGAATAATTATACATAAATTTTATAAAAGGACATATATATAAAAAGGGTTATTAAATAGGTGATTAAGTTATTTATTATTACTATACAGTATCTTAGAGTGTATTCATCTTTGTAGGGAAATTTTTTTGAGTTTTTTTAGTATCAATTTTAATTATGTTAAACTTGTTACATGTTATGCACTATGTTTCCTTTATATAGTTTTATAATGAATCACTATAGCATGTATTTTATATACATTTTTTCTTTTAATTATTGGGATATAATAAGATAATAATTTCATTTTTCTAAAAATTACATTCAACTATAGTGTTAGCTTGGTCCTAATAGTTTTAAAAAACATTATTTTCATTCATTGAGTTATGAATTTCATATTGAAAATATTTCATAATGTCTAAAAAAATTTGAAATTTAATTGTATTATGTGTTATTATATCATTATTTACACTTTTACAGCATAAAACCCTTTCAATTATTTCTTTCTACTTGTAGTATATTTCCCAAAAGGATTATTATTAACTTAAATCTACTTTCTTTGTGTTATAATGATTTATTTTAGACCCTATTTTTTATTATTGGGTTCTGACACCATAATTTTTTATCACATGTAATTTTATAATCAACTTTTTTAAAATTATGTTTTAATAAAAACAATGTCTTATTACACTTTTTAGAAAACTTTATTTCAATAAGGATAATTTGAAATTATTTAAAGTTATTCTTTCATAATAAAATGATATATTTTTTTATTTAAATTTTTTATATAAATATTTATTTAATTTTTAATTCTCTATAAATAAATATTTTTTTAAAATTATTTTATGAACATATTTCACTTCTTCTATTAAAAAGTTATTTTTGATAGTGAAATTTTCTGTTTTTATGTCTTTGATAAAACTGTTTACTAAAATCATTTAAATGTTTTAGCCTCCATTATACTGTTTATTTTCCAAAGGATATGTAGTCATGGGATTTATGTATCATGATTTATTATCTAATATATATTTGTTTATATATATAATTTGGGGGATTGAACTGTTGGTATGAAATTGTTTATTATTACTTTATTCTTCAATAATACCATTAAAACATTATTTTGTAAGGATGTTTTTCATTGATGCCAACATCCTTATTAATTTCCTTTATCACCTAGAGGATATATTTTTTTCAACCATTTAACTTATTTATTTGGATAGCTTATGTAATATTATTTTCTATTAATTATATTATCCATTACTATCTTTGTCTTTACTAACCATACACCATTAATAGGAAGAACATTTCTTCAAATGACTTATCATTTTCAAAACTCTATATTTAAATCCCTTGATTGAATAGTGTTCTCTAAGATAAAATAATATTATTGATTTTAGAATATATTTTATTATATATTTAACCTTTATCATTATGGACTAAATACTATATGATTTATCATGTTCACCATATGGTATTTACATAGAATTCTACAGAATATATGCGACATCCTAGGCCCACACACCTAGATATGATGCCAAAAAAGCATAATTTACGTTCATTAGTTGATACCATCTATAAAATCATATATATGACCATTGATAATAACAAAATCAAGAATTATTTGTTGAATATATTACATTTGAAGTATATTTTCCTGTTAAGATCTTTTGATAAATAAAAAACATCATAATAAAAAAATTTACTTATTCTTTATATCAAGACGATATTTTTTTCATTATATATAAAACTAATTAATCCTAATTGAGCTATCAAAAACAACCATAAATTCTTCCAAAAGTCACATACTTCTAATCAGGTCATGAGTATTAATTTTCTTCATAACCTCAGTAAATTGAAACATAAAAATGGGTAATATCAAATTCTAATTTAGGGAAAACATACAACAGTTGCAATCATATAATTAGCATGGAAAAATCTGAGGAGAAAAATAGGTAAACAGCATAATAGTATAATCAAGTTAAAATTTGGAATATTTTATATAAATAAAAACACGTATATCAATAATAATGATATCATACTTAAGGATTTAATAATTATAGATATAAAAAAAATTCATTTAAGGCCTTTTGCAATGATATTTATCATTCTTAGAGTTAGTAGTAAAGACATATTTCCTAATTGGAATGGTATACACAAAATGAAAAATCCTTTTATTCCTCATAAGACATGTTGATACATTGGGGATTTAAATATTTTCATTCCCCACTCTCCAACTTATAATGTCCAACTGATTCACTATAAGAGTCAACAAGACCATTCATAAATTCCACTAAGCTGCCTTTGGCTGAATAGAGACATAATTATCCCTATAATTGATAATGGAATTTAATACATGATGAAACTATGTTTTTAGAAAATAATCATCAATAATATAAATAAATTTTTTCATGTTAATAAAAGGGATAACATGATCATAACCAATCCAAATTAATAAATTGGATGGTTAAGTAATACCTAGTTGTTTTTCAAATAATAATCAATATACAGAATTCCAATACAGATACCCATGTAAAAATAATATAATTATTTTTATTTATAAATCATATAATATGAATTATGGAAAATGAAATGTTGAAAATGTATAGAAAAATGGGTATGAAAATAATTAAGCATTTGATTAACATGATCATAATGCATTCAGAGGATTAAAGAGGAATTTCTTAAAATAATAAATCCAAGGAAGTTATAAATATTTTTGAAAGGGTTTATAGAGTAGGGATTTATATCAAAATAATGTAATGACATAATAATACATAATAAAATATAAATGTATAATGTAATCAAATTAGATTATATAAGTTCATGTTAATGATCGTAACACAATAACAAAAAATGAGTTATAAATAATCATTACTTCCGGTAAAATAAATAAATCAACAAACACTTGAATTAGGGAACGTTATTAGAATATTAAATCCGATAAATTAAATTTATTATGATAAAAAAATTAATCCATAGGATTTAAATACATAAAAAAATAATGTCTCCCAAAATATATTATGTGTTGAAGAATGAGAATTCTGACAAACAAATCACATACAGTATTAGAATCAATCAAATCAAAACCCCTTAAAAGAGTGGTCTTGTAATTTAGAATAATATACCATGAATAAAAGATAATTCATCGTATTATATCTAATATATGGTGAATATATATCATATAAGTTAAATTAGGTCCATAATACTATACATGTCTCAAAGAGTAGAATTTGAGATGAAAATCCTTATGACTTTATTTTCTTTTGAATCAAAACACCATTATAGAGAGATTGTATAATTGGTCATAAAATAACATGATTAAATTATCATTATTTATATAACATATCAAATATTTATGATCCCTTCATTCTCATGGTACATCTCTTTTCGAGTTATTCACTTGTTTTTATTTTTGAAGTGTTTTTCTTCGCGCCAAAAATTTAGTTGTCTCGATTCATCATGGACACCTTTTCTTGGAATAAAAATAGTATTGGGTTGTGAGGGGAAATGAAAAAACAAGAGGTGATCCATATAGAGAAATTTTTTTGGTAATATTACATAACTTCCACATATAAATTTCTATATCAATTAATATAGTCGACGTATAAATAGGATAAGTGTTACGGATGGTTCATTGTATGTTGATAATCATTAAAGGGGGCTTGGTCTATTTATAAACAAAATGGGAAGAAACCCCATCTAAAGAACATTTTAATTTTTTGTAAATATATTACACATTGTGTAATATTCTGGTGTTTTTAATAAAATAATATGAGCTGATATTTTTTTAGTGTATTCAGTTAAAAATAATAAATGATGTGTAAGTGAATTATACACCATGTAATTAGTCGACCTATTATATTAAAGTATGTTGTGTGGCAGATTTTTTAGTTTTATCTCACTAAAGTCATCTATTATTTACCCTAGTGCATCCTATAAGTGATTTTGGAGTGCCATCCTCCCTTCTGGACATCCTGATAATGCAACCAATCCCTGGTAAGTCCCTTTGGATAAGATTTTCCATTATCTCCCTTGTTTCTCTTACTGTTTCATTGTAACATATTTACATTGTTAATTTTTGGTTTTTATCTGGATTAGTTTTGATCTTATATCCTTCTTCAGAACATATGAACCCTCTTCCTCATGATTTTTTGTCATTGGAAGTATTTCTTGATCATCAGATAATGGTAGGGGTCCAAAACTTAAAATTATTGTTTGATATTTTACATGTGAATAAAATGTTGTGATTGCTCTAATGTAACATGTTCCAAGATTAGCTAAGTAACGAAAAATATTTTTGATGAAGTCTATTGGTATTAATTAGTTATTGACCTTGATTATGAATAATGTTTGGATGATCAAACCTTGAATATAATTTAATTGGCTAATGACATAGAGTTATTTTTTCATGACATAAAATATTAGTAGATTTCATGATATATAACACCTATATTATGGATTACCATATTTTTTAGCTTTTTATCCATCGTGATATAAATGAATATGGAAATTGAATGAAAATGGAAATTCATATAATTAACCATTGAGGCCTGTTATGTGATATAGTGGTATCCTTGCAGATTGGAGATGTCTTTTGGTCCTTGATTAAATGGTTATATATTGAGAATGTCCCTAGAACATGCACATGTATATCATGTAATATTGATATTGAGTGATCTTAGCCAGGTCCCATGCTATATTAATTATAGTAATTAAGCAGAGTTTAGTCCCATACACTAATGCATATAGGGATTTTTGACAGATAATGTATTGATTATAGGGATTTGATCAAGATTATTGTGATTATACTATAAATATTTGGTTTTGGATGGTATTTTCATGAGACATGCTCATAGATATTCTAACTTGACGTTGAATTTGGTGTTTTATACCATGGTAATATAGTTTTGGTTGGTATGTTCAAGAGATATAATGAAAAAGATTTATACATGAAGCCAAAGAATGCTGTTATATTTTTTAAATTTTTTAAAAAATATTATACTTATTTATCAATTTAATTTTTACACTTAATTTTTGACTAGTTTGTTTAGACATGGTTTTTTTGACCTGTTGAGTAATACTCACATTGTATTTAGTCCATCATTTGGTACATGAGTAGATTACATGGATGCATGTTTGGAAAAAGGAAAAGGACCTTATCATTGATTGATTTCTTACTGGATGGGATGTCATTCAGAGGACGGAAAAACATGGGATTTGATACTAGATACTTTTGAAACATTGTATGAATTTGTTAGTCTTTTACTTGTGTTGTTTCTATCATGACAAATAGTTACAATCAAAAATGAAATTTCATTATTCCTTTATTATTTTTGGAATATTTAGTTGGTTTTTAATTTTAGATTATGATATTTTTATACTCTAATTTTTTATATGTCTTATTTCTACCACCATGAAACTCTATACCAGGGTGTATAGTCTCCCAACTATACATTTCACACCCCTGCTTCTAGTCAGCACCACTCTCATTTGAGGAGGCATTCTTGAGGACTCACAACTGTAACACCCTGAGATTTTTGTGGGATATATTTTTTAATTTAATTGATGTTTTTATTGTATGTTACACTAAGGTAAGATTGTTCTATACACAACATCGGCTTAGCTTGCGGTATACTCAACACTATTCTTGGCTTGTGTTACAAAGAATTTCTAGTTATTTCACACAATACGAAGTTTAATCAAGTTTATAAGCTAATAAAATTCATCTTTATGGATTTTATAAATAAAATATAAATGTAATACATTTTATATAATATTAATAATTCATCATATATAGTTTCTATATATAATATAACAACAAAATCCATTTTTTGGATAAAAGATATATGTTTCCCAAAATTCTGTTTTGCAGCCTTTTAACAGCACACCAATTTTAAATATATTTTTGGACAATTTTTATATTAAATTTTTGAAAAATATAATTCTTCTCTAGAATCGGGATATCAAAATTTAGTTTGGATAATTTTTGGGAATATTTCTAATAACATTCATATTTTAATGATTAGTGAATAATATTTCATTTTAATTCAAAAATACTTTTTTGTTTAATTTATTAATATTTTTATAATATACTATTAATTGTTATTAATGTATAGTTATATTATTTTTTCTAATTTAATCCAATTTTTTCATTGTGATTAATTTCACAATGAAATTTAATAAATTCCCATGACAATCTTTTGACGAGTATTACTTTCTAGAAACCAATTTTATAGTTCAATCAACAATATTTATTTTAATTTAATCACCAAAATAGTGGTGTTTCAAATTTTTATTATTGGATTTCATGTTGGGAATCATGGAGTCCATATTATGTTATTAAGATAATTTTATTTTTAGGATATTATGAATAGTAACTATAGTAAATTTTATTTAGCGAAGTTAAAGTTCAGTCGGGAAATTTATGTAACAAATTAATATAATAAGGACACTAAAATTACCCAAACACCAACCAAAAGACTATTGGATGAGTATCCATCGACCCTTAAAACTTTAATAAAAAACGACACATTTATTGGAATTATTTCCATGAACATAATATAAATATTAATGAAATAAAAGAAACTAACATGAAATTGATAAAATGTAACCCTCTTATATCTTATAAGTATGATAATTTTAATATTGTGATAAACATGATAAAAGTAAGACAATAAATCTTATCCATAAATATAATGAAATTATATACATTGTGGTAATTTATTTATAATTTTTAGAGATTATATAATTACCTTAAAATCATATACAATGATGATGTAGAAATTGTTAAATAGATGAAAAATCAATAAACTAATTTTAATTAAAATGATAATAACCATAAAAATACCAAAAATATGAGAAAATATTATTTTTAATGATTCTATCAACCTTAATAATCAATGTATAGAGTTATTGACCATTTTTAGCCATATGGAAATGATTATGACACTTATAATATTTTATTTAAATTGACGTTAATGTTGTCACATTCATGTTTAAATAAATATTAAATTTTTAATGATTGATTTTCTAGAATTTATATTATACTATAAGTATGATTATAAAATATAGATTATTTAACTTCATTATGGTATTTTTCTTTAAATTTTACCCAAAAAATATTTATATTAAATAATTACAAAAATACTAAGTTAATCATTATTTTATTAATGAAAATATCAAATTTATGTTATCAAAAATAATAAAATATATATAATTTGGGATAATTATTATATCTATAAAATTTTATATATGAAATTTACACCATATAGATATATAAAAATATTCTGTTCGAGGTTATAATCTTATCCTCATATTTAAAAAAACATTAAATAAATAGTGTCAAAATGGACGATATTGATATTTGGTCAAAATATTATTTTATTAAATTATTTAAAAACCATAAAATATTATAAAAAATAAGGAAATAATTATTGTTTAATCTAAAAGGTTATATTTTTTTATTTATGGTGTTATTGATATCCAATAATTAAAAAGTTTCTCTATTATAGTATTGAATAATTGGTTACCATTGTCAAAATTAAAAGAGAATAATAAAGAGTAAAACAAAAAGAAAATATTTTAAATTATATCAAAACAAGTCTAAAAAATATTGGAGGATTATATTAAAATCTATTCATATATATAAATTTAAATAAAGTTAATTTTTTGGTTTTTTATGTTTTTTGAGTTTGTTATTAATTAATTTTGTTGGAGTTTCCAAAAGTTCACCGCACCTCAATTAAAAAAGTCCACCTCCCCCTACACCACTTCACTTCACTTTTATCCTTAAATATCAACCATCACTAAAACATTTAACTTATCAACATTCCTAGTTACATTATAGTTATTTTTGGAATTCACAAAAGACCAACATTATTAATACTAAGAGGATATCTAGAGGGAGCTCGATGAAGAAGTGGTAATGTCCTCTACCAATTCTTTCCAACTTCCAACTTGGTCTAATTCCTCTTAATGAGTTGGTTCAATTATATCTTAGTAGAAATAGTATCAATTATATACATAGATGTTATTATGATTGTGGAACAACTATATTCCATCTTCAACCAATACTATGAAAAATTAAATCTGCACGCGTGCGTACGTATGATTTACCATCTCTACACTATTGTGTAATCTATTCTTCACCAATAGTTTATATTTATGGCTATAAATATGTAAATAATATTAATATATATTTATTATAACATGATATTTATTTTTTAATAGAAAATATACCATCCACTTTCATACTATTTACTATTAAAGAAAAAAGTACCATCGCTTGTGCGAAGGTATGACCCACCATATCCATGACGTGATGAGACTCATTCACCATGATCTACATTTAAAGAATAATATATTAATGATTATAATTAATATATATGACATATATTATATTAATATAATTATGGAAATAAAATAAATATATCCTAAGAATAGGAATAATAGCTTATTCAATAAAACATGTGTAAGAAAATAAAGTAGTAAATACACAATAGATGAGTAATAATGTTTTTAAAAATGGGAAATAATATGATAACTTATGATATTAAAAAATATAATATGATTATGGTATATTTTATTGAAATTATATGAACCCTTATAAAGGTGTCTTGGACAAGTATGAAGGAACTGAGACCTAAGGTAAGGGATAATTTTCCAATCCCATTATTATATGACATTGTCTATATGTAAGTATTTACTGGGAATATTTGAAATAGATGTACATGTTTAAAAAATATTTATTCAAAAATAATACTTTTATTCTTATTAATTGGTTTAATGTAAATTTTACCCATTTTTGGAATTTTAATAAAATTTTATGAAATGAAATTTGTTTTGTTTTTGAGAAGAATAACTTTTTGAATTTTTTACAAAAGTACGAGAAGAATGTTTTTTTATCTTATATGACATGAATAGAATTTTACAATTTCATAAATCATTAATTCCATGAATCATCCTTCACAACATTTCACGTTTATGGTCAAAGAAATTATATTCTTTTAAAATTTCATGGAATTTTAAAAAAATAAATATTTTTTGAAGAAGAATGTATATTTTTCTTATGAATTAATGTCAAGTGTTTATCAAAATTATTCTCTATATAAGATGCAAATATTTAAGAGGTTTGTGGTTCATGTATTCTATCCAAATTATTTGTATGCTTTGATTGTTTTTATTATGTAATATTATTTATGAAATCAATTTCTTTTACTTGGATTATGTTATGATGAAATGATGTTTAAGATACCCATATTATTCCATGGGTTATGAATTGAAGAATGATTTATGTTTTTGTGGAACATGTAAGAATTATTTCATTATGGGATGGTTGGGAACCATATATCACTCCAATGAATTGGGTAAATATTTATATATAGTTTGATAGACATGAATGGAACATAATGTAAATATTCTTTAGTAATACAGGGATGGAACGTCTTGTAATCTTGGTTTAGTAATAGAGGGTTGGATCTAGGAGTGAACTTTGTTCAGTAGTGAAATTTTCCCACAATGATGGTCTTGTCAATGAGCCTCGTATAGTATCGAAATGATTTTATATTCTTATTTTTTTACAAAAATACCTGTTACATGACAATACTGTTTTAACATGGCTCATTTTAGTTTAGGATTTATGACCTATGAACTACCAAGATTTATTTTTTGTCTCAAGAGTTTGATATATTCAACACATGGTATGATTTTTAAAATATATGTTCATGTTATTAAATTTTTATGTTCATGTTTTATTTGATTCTTTATTTGTTTAACCTTACTAAACATCTAATCACACCCTTTTCAAAAAAATTCTTTTCCCCAGGATATAATGAAATGTTTTTGGCATTACAACTAAAGGGGAAGATCATTATGGGAGATGTTGAAGATCTCTCACCAAATTAGAATAATGTCTACAATGTTTTAAAAGTAACTAATATACTATGGTATTTGGGAATCTTTTTTTGTAATGTATTATGTATTTCAAAAAAGTAATATAATTCCCATGTACATAAAGATTGAGACTTTACAGTTTCTATTTGAGCAAAGGATTAGTTAAACTTTAATAAATTAGATGTGAAAACATTATTGATATCCCTAGAGATATTTATAATTATATGAATAGAGATATACATATGTATATGTATACCTATAGGTTAAGTCTTAGAATTTTGGTAACAATCATGAATAACCTATGATAAAATATTACGGGTCATAGATTGAAATATTATAACTGATTTCCCTTGGTTTTTTTATTTTCATCTATGATAATATAATCTCTTATTTTTCATTCTGGTCTTGGTAAATATATAGAACTAGATATAACATCATTACATTTAATTTTTCATATGTGGAAAGTATGGGAATTATGAAAATGGATTTCCTAAGTAGAAATATCATGAAGCGAATCATGAAGGGGTACTAGTAATTGTTATGCTGCTGAGGATAAAGAGATTGTAAACAACATGTGAATGCTTTGGGAAGTTCCTCTTGGGTTTTTTACCTTAAAAATTAGAAGTGTGATTAGATTAAGAGTAAGAAACCTTAATGAAGTATTAAAATTTCATTTTCATGTAATGAATAAAATAATGGAACCTGAGTAATGGGTTAAGAGTATTGCTATATGATTTAAGTGTATATGTTTTAGAATTCAACGGTTATATATAATTATTTTATCATAATTTTTTAATTTTAGATCGAAAAGGATATGTTGAACAATGATGAAAACATAGAAAATTGATTTATAGGGAAGGTAATATTTTGATTTAGTAAATGTAAACCTTAATTTGTTGAAGATGTTGAGAAAATTGTGTTTATCATGGATAAAGATATGTTGTATATGATTAATTATATGATACTCATTATGGATTTGATGAGATGTGTGTTATGCTGTCATGGTTGAAGTATAAAACTTTTTGGGACTTAAGGAATAAATATAATATGTTTTGGAATAAGGAAACATTCATATTCCCAATAATGATATAATGTAATTCTGGTTATTAAAATGAATCAATAGAATATATAATGAATGTTTTCATGGGTTTGGAATGAAAACCACAAGATATACCTTATGATATATGGGTGAGAAATGTTAAGACGGGTAATTGTAATAATTTATAAAATTTTGATTTTCAACATTCAATAGAATTACAAGGTTATAAATTTTTATAGAGTAAATGTTAAACTCCAGAAGATGTTTGTTAGATTAATGTATTATCTAAATATATGTGAACTAATTCATATTTGATAACTTGTGATAAAATTTTGTTGTGATAAAGAATTATGGAATGATTAATCATTATATTTATAGATCGCACGATATACTAACACATTATGAATGAAAAATAATACTTAATTTCTTTGAATAAGAGATAAAGTGGAAAATTAGTCAAGGCATTACCCATGGTGATATTTTACTGAAATTAATTAATTATATCTTTTCATGGAAATTATTCAACATTAAGAAAAGTGATTGTGATGTAATTTATCATCTTATTATCATCATTTTTTATAATATCAATTACCTCATTCATAATTCCTTAGATTATTATTTTGGGATTTTTATCTTTCACGAGATCCCCAAATTTCGTATGGCTTGTGATATTTATCAATCTATGTGATTATTTATGCTCTTCCTCCATGCCCAAACCATCACATATGTTCTATAACATAGAGATAAATTTAGGACATATTTTTGGTTACTGCTATTTTCCAACAAATATTTTATAAAAGTAAGTTTCAGTCTTTGTTTGTACTATGTGATTTTCTAGAATAAAAAATTTTAAGTATTAAACCTACAATAACATAAATGAATTTTGAGGTAGAAATTCATTTGTTGGGTGGTCGAATATAACACCCCAAGATTTTTATGAGATATTTTTTTATTTTTTTATTGGGTTTTATTCTACACCAAGGTAAAAAGAATTATATGAAATGATGGATTAGATTATGATATATGAAGCACTATGCCTAGCTTGTGTTATCTAGAATTTCTTTTTATTTCAGGCCAGACTGAGTTTAATTGAGTTTATAAATTATTAAAATATCTCTTGATGTATTTTTTTAATGAAATATTTATGTAATAAATTTAATATAATATTTAAAATTCTTCTTATTTGTCTTCTATACATGAAATAAGAACAAAACAACATTTCAAATAAAATATGTATTTTTAAAAAAATATAGTTTTTCACCTTTTGATGGAACACCCACATTAACTATACTTTTTACAAATTATTATATTATATTTGGAAAATTGAAATTATTATTTGAAAGGACATAAAAATTTATTTTGGATAATGTTTTATTATTTTTCTGCTAACATTAATATTTTAATGAATAGTAAAAAATACATAATTTTAATTAAAAACATCTTTTTCATTAAATTTATTTATATAGATAGATTATAATTATAATTTTTTTAAAGTATAATTATATTACATTTTTATAACTTAATCCAATGTTGGACATTCTAGGTAATTAATCTTTGAAAATTAATATAAAAATATGTCAATATTTTGATGGTTTTTAATTTTTAAATTCATGTTTTCCTGTTCCCTCAATTGGGTTAATTCTTATTTAATAACTAAAATAATAAGGTTAGAAATCATAAAAATTTATTTCATATTTGGAATAATTGTGTCCAATTTTTTTTAATATGTTATTTTTATTTTTTGTATATTATGAATTGTATGAACGGTAATTATTATTTAACAAATTAAAGGTAAATTGAGTAATTTGGGTAAAAAATAAATATGTTAATGAAATTAAAATTTCACTAATAGCAACCAAAATTCTATTTTTTGGATTAAACATCAACCATTAACACCAAAGAATGTTAATTGACTCATTTAGTGGACATTGTTCCCTAAAATTATATAAATATTATTAAAATGAAAGAAAGTGACATGAAAGTGACCATATATCACCCTCTTATTTCCTATATGTATAATAATTTTAATATAGTTATATAAATAATAAAACATATATAATAAATAAAATAAATAAATATAATTTCATAATATACATCATGGTAATTAATTTATAATTTTCCGGGATTAAATAATTTATATAAATAATTATACAATGATGATATACAAATTTATTTAGTTAATGAAAAATCAGAAAACCAATATTAATTAAAATCATAATAACAATTAAAAGATCAAAAAACTCTTCCAAATTTTATATTCAAAGTATCTATCGACCATAAGCATCCATAGGTCGAGTTATTGGCCATTTGGATCCGTATGGAAATGATTATGATCCTTATAAAATTTTATTTAATGTGATATAAAGTTGCTATATTAATGTTTTAATAAATATATCATTTTTAATGTTTGATTTTTCCAAATATATGTTATACTATCAGTACTATTATCAAATATAGATAATGTATATTAATAATAGTATTTAATTTTTAATTTTTACCTAAGAAATAAGTATATTATATAATTACACAAAAATAATGTAGTAATTATTTTACTAATTGAAATAGAAAAATTTTTTCATTAATAATAGTAAAATAAATAAAATTTGGGATAATTAATATATCAAAAAACTTTATACATTACCTTGACACCTTATTGATATGATAAAATATTTTATTTGAGGTTATAATATTATCTTGATATTTTTTAAAAATCTATTAAATAAATTTTTTCAAAATGGAAACAAATTAATATTTTGTCAAAATAATGTGTTATTAAATTATTTAAAAATCATAAAATATTTATGATAATATAAAATAATTATTTTTAACTATTAATTGTTCTATATGGATCCTTTATAGTCTTTTTACATTAAATAAGTAAAAATTACATTATTTTAATATTGGACAACTTGTTACCTTAGTTAAAATTAAATGAGAATAATTTATGGTAAATTGAAATGATAAGGTTTAAAATTAATTAAAAAAATTTTATAAAAAATATTTTTTGATTGTATTACCACATTGTATCATATAATATATTAAATAGAGACGTTATTTAGTTTTTTGGATTTGTTTTTTGTTTATTATAAATTAAAATTTTTAGAGTTTCCAAAAGATCTCATCGCCTCAATTATAAAAGGGAATCTCATCACTCACATATTAACTTCACATTGAGCTTAAAATATATACCCAAAACTACCCATTTCACTCCCAAAATTCTCTGGTTACATTAAATATTTGTTGGTATTCTCAAAAGACCAACTCTAGTTCTATAAAGAGGAGATCTAGAGGGAGCTCGTCGAAGAAGAGGTCATATCCTCTATCAATTCATTCAAACTATTTTTATTATACATCCTCTTCACCAGTTATTTCCATTATAAATTAACAACTAAAATTTAAATTATAGACTAAGATGATATTTTGATTATGGAACAACCATATTCTACTTTCAATCAATCATATAAAACACGAAATCAACACGCATGCTACATACGACTTACCATCTCCACACCATGGTGAAATCTATTTTTTATCCCAACATCTTGTTTATGGGTATAATGATTGAAATAATATGCATATATATTTATTATAATATTATATTGAATTTGGAAAAAAAATATACCAATCACTTCCATAATATTTTTTATTGAAGAAATGATACCATTGGTCGTGGGCATGTACGGCCTACCGTCTCCACGAAGCGATGCGATTAATTATCCCTGATATCTATTTAAAACATGATTATATTAATGTATATAATGAGTAAATTTGATATAAATTATATTAATATCATTGTAGAAATTAAATAACTATAACCTAAGAATAAGAACAAGAATTTATCTAATAAAACACACATAAGAAAATAATGCATTTAATACCCGATGGATGAGTAATACTGTTATTAACTAAATGGTAATAATATGACCAATTATGATATAAAAAATTAATATGATTCCTTAATAATATAGTGACATTATTTATTCCTATATACAAGAGGTTCGTATATGTATGAAGGAACCCAAACCTAAGGTAATGGATAATTTGACAATCCCATTATTATCTGAGACTGTTTATACACAAGTATTTACTGGGGTATATTTATCAAATATTGACATGTTACATAAATTTATATTCCTAATTATTCCTTTTATTCCTCATTAATGGTTTTAATTTAATTTTATTCATTGGTGAGTATTTATTAAATGTTATTAATGGGACCTTGCTTTATTTTCAATACAAGGTACTTTTTGACTTTTTAAAAATAGTATGAGAAGAATGTTTTATTTTATATTATATGAGATGAATGGATTTTTAATCTATTATATAACCATATTTAAATGAATCACACTTCAAAATATTTTTATTTTATTTTCAAATAAATTTTTTTCTCTTAAAATGGATTTTCATTTTGAGAAAATAAAATAATTTTGACAAAGAAAGGAATTTTCCTCATGAATTTATTTCACGTGTTGTTTCAAATATATTTTCCATCTTAGATGAAATTATTTTAAAGGTAATTGTTTTAAGTATACTAAAACTATTATTCATATAGTTTGATTGTGTTTATGAAGGAATACTATTTATAAAATTTATTTGTTTTACATGGATTACATTATAATGAAATGATCTTTTAGAAACACATTCTATTCATTAGGCTGTGCTTTGATGAATGATTTATGTTTTTTGGAACACATAATAATGATTTAATTATGTACTTAATGGTACCTATATCTCCCTTTAATTCATTGGGTAAAAGGTTTATATCATATTATAAATACATGAATAGAAAGGAAGGTAAATTAGCTTCAACAATACAGGGATGGAACGACAATTAAAGCCAGTTCTGTAATACAGGGCTAGAACAGTATGTAAAAATAGTTTAGTAATATAAGATTGGATCAAGGATATAAATTAGTTTAGTAATGGACATTTCACAATACGATGGTCCTGGAAATTTTCTTTGGATAATTTTGAAATCATTTTCTAGGATTTTGTGTTTTCTAAAAATCCATGTTTCATGCCAATTATATTTTAACATGGCTCATGTTACATTATGATTTATGCCTTATGAACTGACAAGATTTATTTAATGTCTCAGTTTATTGATATATTTTTCAAAGTCTATCGTTTTAAAATTATATTTTTAGGTTATTAAATTCTTACATTCATGTTTTCTTGATATTTTCCTTGTTTTCCATTACTGGGCATCTGAGCTCACCCTTTTCCTATGTTTTATTTTCCCCAAGATATAATGAATGGTTTTTGGTATGAAACCTAAAGTGGAATATCTTTAGTGGAGATATTTAAGATCCTTCCCAAAAATATAATATTGTTCTCCATGTTTCCAAAGGCACTAAACTAATATCGTATTTGGGAGTATTTTTTTGTAATGTATTAAGTATTCTGTAAAAGTAATGTAATTTACATTTTCTTAAATCATGGGTATTTGTTGTAACCAACCCTTTAAGTCATTTGAGAGAGTGCCAGATTGTGGGATGTTAAAATGTTTTATCAAAGGAATAGGTTTTTTTTTTCTTTTATATTTCATTACTATTTAGGAAATGTATAAGGTATACTAGTGTGTATCGGGGCTTGTTAATTAGTGTGTGCATGGGAGTAGCTAACCCATGTACTAGTGAAAATACTAATACCCAAATATGGTATTGTTATTTTTATTATATGCTTGTTATATTTGATGTTATTTCACCTTGGGTGATTCACATGTTGTGTGAGGTTATTGTTGTATGGTGTTTTAGATTCAAAATTTTTGCACTCACGGACCAGTATGGTGCAAGATGAGTATGCATTCATCATAATAAGAACATAGGGATATATATTGTCATTCACTTTTTAGGATAGAGACATATTTTTTCGCATGTGATATATATTTTCTTATTGGATTATGATATAATATATCAATTATACCCGATTAACGAAATTAGTTGACATTTCAAGGTAAAGAAGTCAATCAATGTTTAGAGTGACCATGATTTAGTGGTTTTCTATTGTAGTAACCTATTGAGGTCAGCCTTGTATTTCCTAGTGTTCTAAGGTGTGTGTTTATCTTGTAGGGAAAATGACATATTGTTTTCTTCGGCTTGAGATTTAGGAGATTGGAATTTAGTATTATTCTATCATAGTTGAATCGTTTATTCATGTAGTTTTTAATTATTCTATAGATGTTTAGCTTTATTAAAGCTTCCGGAGGGTCATGTGATCTATGTAAATGGAGGACATACATATCACACCATTGTTGTATGAGATGAAAAGATAGTTTCAGTTATAGTATCAACCTACATATACAGGGGATGTAAAACCCCAGGATTCAAGGTTCTAGATTGATATCATCCAGAAGATATTTAGTCATCTTGAGACACACGTAGATTATATGGTGAATATTACTACATATATGATTTTTGGACCTACCAAGAATTAGTGATGAAATATAGAGATTCCTAGGAAGTATGATGAGACATTCTAGAAAGCATTTTATGTGAATTTCTTTATCTATTCCTATCTCGAGTTGTTGAGGGATGAAAAAGAATATGAGTTCACACATCTGATGCATGAGGACATGTTAGTGCAGGAAAATACTAGAGTATTAACCGAAATTTATCAATTTGTTCCATCATTGGCAGATAATGAGATCTACAGGGTGATATTTTTTTATCATGGTATTCATTATGGTATTAGGCCATTGTGGAATGATTTTCCTTTTTTATTTCTGAGGATGTAATTAACTAAACACTAACCATAGAAGGGAATATGAGATAGGCCCCTAATAGAGGAGAAGTTATTTCAATAGGGTGAACTGAGAGCTCTTAGTCAGGTGGAAATAAGTTCCTCTATTACAGTTTCATCCATGTTTGTAGTGGGAATATTGTTCAGTGCATTTATAATCCATCTTAAGATTTTTTTCTATTACAATGCTACCAGTGTGGCATGTTTGGAAACAAGCGCATGCAGTATCCTTACCCTACAGTTCTGTTTCATATCTGTTCCTGACTAGGCCATATTTAGAGGTTATATTATAACATTCCATAGAAGGCTAGTGGAAGGGGATCATGATAGGAACCTGATTCCGGAAGGGCCTCAACAACCCGTTAGTAGGCTATTAGATGGAGTTCCACTATCCATTCGGGGTGAGTAAGGGGATGTGGTACCCTAGTTAAGAAGAAACAATACCAAGAAGGGAAAATAAATTATGGTAGTCATATCAGTTCCTAGGTCAGAGGTGCAAGTTAGATTCATGTTAGGAAGACTACTCCGCCTAGTGTGTTTGCAATACCATCTACCGTCATAGGTATGATTCTAGTTTTATCTACCTTAGATTTAATTTTTTTTGACACATGAGAATCACATTATTTTCAATATACCCTTTTTTCAAATAATATTTCCATGGTTGTGGAAATCATGGATGGTGCTTTGACCATCAACATACCATCGGGAGTGAGATCCTAGAATATCAAACACTATAAGTTTAGTTCTATATATATTTGTGGTTAACATTTCTTTTAGTTACTATTCATGCTAGAGATGATAGGTCTCCACTTGATTCTTGGTAGGGATTGGTTAGTTCAATACCTAGCTCATATTGACTACTTCAAGAGGAGATTCAACTTCCCATCTCTACAAGGTGGTAGTTATTTTTACTAGTGTGATTGAGATCATCATGTTGGTCATGTTGGGCCAATTCAGTGGATATTTCATTTTATCACACATTTGATATCCAATATTTCTCTAGATGATGGTTGAATACATTAGTATTCTTTTCATCTATTGGTATAATATTTTAGTTATTCTTTCACTAAAATGTTGTTTAGCTTACTTCCTAAGCAAGAGATTGATTTTATGATCAATTTTGTATCAGAAAGTGAGCCAATTTCAATCCAATCCAACAAAAACGAACTATATGAGATTCAAGAGTTGAATATTTAGTTATATTAATAGGAGTCAAATGAATTAATATGGCCTATTATAACTCCATGGGGTTATCCAGTTCTCTTATCTAAGAAAGATGATAGTTCTTTTCACTTTTGTTTTGATTATTAGAGGTTGACCCAGATGATGGTCAAGAACTTGTATCCTCTTCCACAAATTGATTATCTTTTCAATGAGTTGAGAGGTGATAAGATCTTATCCAAGATCATTTTGAGATCTAGTTACAATATATTAAGGGTGATAACATCATAAATACCTCATACTAATTTTAGTAGAAGGTATGGTCTGTATGAATTTGTCGTGATGTTGTTTGGGTTAACAAATGAACTAGTGGTGTTCATGTCCTTGATTATTTTGATCCTTCATCCTTTTATTGATCAATTTGTGTTGGTTTCTATAAATGATATCTTACTACAAACTCAATTATTAGATGATCATGACCAACATCTTAACATCATCTAGTGTATATTCAGAGAGGATTATCATTATACCAAGCTAACGAAATCAGTTTCTAGATAAAAAAAGTGAACCTCTTAGGCCTTGTCATCTCAGAGTCAGAGGTTTCAGTAGACCTAAAAAAAATTAGAGTTATTGTATCTTGGGAATATCCCATGAATTTATTCTATATTTGGATATTTATGGGTTTAAGAGGATATTATTGTGGATTTTTGTAGGATTTTTCCTATTTAGAAGAACTAATTTCTGTGGTGACCAAGAAAGGGGTGTATTTTGTTTTGTTTGAATCTTATAAAATATTTTTTGAAGAGATCAATGGAAGGATGACCTATGAACCTATCCTCATTCTACATATTTCAGTTAAATAATATACCATGTACTATAACACATCTATATCTATAATCAATGAAGTTTTTATATAGGATGATCGAGTGATTTCATATGGCTATAGGAAACTAAGAATGCATGAGAGGAGTTAACCTACTCATGATCTTGAGTTATCCAAAGTTTTACATTCCCTAATATGTTGGAGACAAAATATCATTGTTGATATGTTTTTGGAATAAAAAGACCATAAGAGCCTCAGGTACATATTTTAATTGTTTGACATGGTCCTTTGGAAGAAGAGATAGGTCGAGTATCTACAGTATTTTGATATAAAGTTGGACTACACACCATGAAAGGTAAACATCATTGTAGAATAATTAGGACAAAATATGAATAGATATTATTTATAAATGTTTTGAAACAAGTTGTGGGTAATGGACATATTTTCAGACACGAATATTGATTTCTTGGAGCCTTAAGGATGAGCCTCTCTAACCACGACATATGTTATACCCATGCTCTTGGGTCAGATCAGGACCGAGAAATTATTTGATTTTGAGGGATTGGTTTTGCGATAAATACTATATGAAAGGGAGAAACGATCCATATGGTATCAATGTTGTGGAAATTCAATTCTTTTCCATAGAAAATTATGGGTTCATACAAGCATTAATGTGAAGTCGATGAGTGATTTCCATGTTTCAAGATTGGCGGTGCATACTAGTATATAATATATGTATCATGATATCCATAGATAGTACTCATGGTGAGGAATGAAGGAGGAGGTAGAATTTTTTTTGGATAAATGCATCATTCTTCAGCAAGTGAAAGACGAGCATTATAGGGAAGTTGGGTTTTTTATCCTTTTCCCATTCTGGATTGTAAATTAGATGATGTCACTATGGACTTTGTGACAGGATTAGTGAAGACAACCCATATGAATGATTCTCTATTGGTGATTTTTTATTGAATTAAAAGGGTAGAAAAATTTATACCTATCAAGGAGACCTTCACCATAATGATCTGGGAAGTATTTATTTGTATGATGTGGTTCAGATGCTTGGTGTTCTAAGGAGTTTTATTTCAAATAGAGATCCTCTGTTCACATTGTGTTGCTAGAAGGGTATTTAGAAGGATCTGATATCACTTGTTCTTTGGATCACTTCCTATCGTCCAAAAAAGTGGTCTGTTTGAGTGGACTACTTAGGTTCTGGAGGTAATTTTATGAGCTTGTATTTTGGAATACAGTGGTTCTTGGTAATAACATATTGAACTTCTGATGTATTTATATAATAATAGCTTCTCAAAATTTATCCCAAGGAATATTTTTGTGACTTTTTATTGAAATACATGTCGTTGAAATGTCTTTTTGAATGTTTTAGGTGAGTCAATAGCTTTTGTGCCTAGTCTTCTATTGGAATCATTAGAGGAGGTTCAGTTGATCTGACAGTGGTGGGAGACAGCATGGAGAAGGAAGAAATCGCATGTTGACCATTTGAGATAACCTCTATAATTTGATGTTGGCCAACATTTTTTCTTCACGTGTTACCAAGAATGGGGAATATTTGTATCATGAAAGAGGGTAAGCTAGAACCTAGGTGTATCAGGTCGTTTGAGATTGTGGAAAGGGTCAGTCTTATGTAAAACCATTTGGACCTTCCACAGTGCTACACTCCATTCATTGAATTTTTAAAAATTTTCATCTTATGAGATATCATATATACCATAACAATGTGATAGTGGTAGAATACATTGATATTTTTACTCATTCATACTTTTAAGAGCATTGGACATGGGTTATGGATCATAATGAGAAATATCATTAGGGTAGGATTATTTTATTAGATTGATTTCAGGGGAAGCATTTCATTGTTCTAGATGATAACTAGGGGAGGGAGTCTGATATGGAAACATAGTGTCCAAACCTATTCACTAAGACCACGCAATGATACCTATATAAGCTTGAGGATGAGCTATTATATGGTGGGGAGTTTTTAATATCCTTCCATTTTCTAGGTACATCTTCCTCTGAGTATTTCATTTTTTTTCAGGTGAGTTTTCCCTCATCCTTAAACATTTCCCATCATGTTCCATCATGGACACCTATGGTTGGAATTAAAATAATCATGGTATATGAGGAAACTAGATAAAACTAGAAAATATCCAAACGGAGAGCCTTTTATAGGTAAAATTACTTAATTTCAAGAGATGGATTTCAATTTCAATTAATGTAGTCTAGATATTCTTGGGTTAAGTGTTACCATGGTTTTTTGGTATTTTGAGAATCTTTATAGGGTTATGGGATTATTATAAGGAAAATGGGAAGATAAATATCGACATAACATTTACACGTTGTGTTAATGGATTACACATTGTGTAATGTTCAGGTGTTTTAAATAAAATAAACTTATGTGATTAGTTTTTCAGCCAGTTCCATAAAAAATAATTACATGAAACGTAACTAGATTACAAGTTGTAAAATTTATAAACCTTCTATTTTAAAGATTGATGTGTGGAGGATTTTTTATTTCATCATGCTAGAGAATTTTCCTCTTGATCCTAGGGCATCCCCAAGAAAATTTGGGATATCCAGCCTCTCTTCCAGACATCACAATAACACCACTGATCACAAGTAAGTCCCTTTTGGTTAGGATTTCCCTTTATCTCCCTTGTTTATCCAAATATTGTAGAATAATAAATTTTATATGTTTTTTATTGTTTTTTATCCTGATCAGTTTTGATTTGTGATCCTCATTTGAAATATTCTGACCTTCTTCCTTAAGAGCAATTTATATTGAAAGCATTTTTGGATCACCAGTTAAAGGTAGGGGTCTAAATCTTAACCCTATGGTTTGATATTTTCCAATTGTATGAAATATTTTTATTGTGCCAATGTAATGTGAACCTAACATAATTATATAAAGAATATGATTATTCATTGGACTCTATTAGATTTAATTGGTTATTTACCTAGCTTATGGATACCCTTTGGGTGAGAAAACCATGAATATAATTGAAATAGATAATGTCAATAGGTATGATTAAAATGACATGATTCCTTAGGTGACTACTACATATAGAATCCCTATGTTGCGTCTTATTGCTTATTGTTTTATAAGTTGATCCTTTGTGATATAAACAAAATTTTTAATTGAATAAAAAATGGTAATTCACATTATTATCCATCTAGGCTTATAATGTTATATTTTGATATCCATCTTGTTTGGATAGGTATTTTTTTCATTGGAGAAATGATTATATATCAGGTATGACCCTAGAAAAAGGAAAATTATATTTTCTAATGCTGATATTGACTAGACTTGGCCATATCCAATGTTTTAATGCATATATTGAGTGTGATCAACCCATTCCCCTGTAACTATTTATATAGTGCTTTTAAATAGATGATGTAATGTTTATAGAGTTTTAACACATATTTTTTTGTGATTATACAATGGTTATTTGTTTTTGGTTAGCATGGTCATGGGACATGATCAGAGACATGCTACATGATGCTGAAGAAGGTTTCTTTTAACATGGTTATATTGTTTTGGTTGGCATGGTTATGAGACATGGTCAGAGACATTTCAATATAGAGATGAAGTAGATTGTTGTAGAATTTTATTAATTATGGAATTAATTGATACACCAATTTCTCTCATTATTTCATACATTTATTATTGGATTTGTTTGTTTTTAAATGATGGTATTGACCTATTCAGTTATAAACATACCCAATTTGGTCTGTCATTTGGTACTCTAGAATATTACATGGATTCATGTTTAGATAAGGTAAAAGGAGGATATTGTTGGTTTTTTTAATAGAGGGGATGGAGATTGAATGTGATGTACTGACCTGAGATCCCTTAAATAGTTCCCTGAGATGGTTGGACACATGCCCTTATACATGCCTCCATATATTCTATAGGTTTCTAGGAGTAGTGAGGGTATGTTAAGTCGGTATTGGGGATACTATACCCTCTTTTATCAGAATAAAAAAACCAACTGAAGCAAACAAAAATAACCAATCGTGAAATCATATAAATAACCAGAAAAGTACCATGTCATACAATATCCAAAACAAGAAAATACAACTCTTCATTGAATGGTAAAACATGATATGACTATTATAATTTCACGTTTCTGCAATGAAATAAAATTTAATGACTCAACGACTCCCATGTGGGTCCCAAACCACGTTCTGTTTCCTCCCCATGATCTAATCCCAAACAACAACCTATCCAATCTCCTTGTCGTTGTCCTACCCTACAACAAAAAATTCTACACAGGTGACGATCAGGTTGCCTGAATATGGTGTTAGTACAACTTAGTAAACCACAACCAAAGATGTTTAAAACAAGTCAAGTAAAAATATACTGTATTCATTTTTATGAAGAAATAAATACAATTCATTATTTAAATAAATATCACATTGTTTTTAATCATTAATCATCACAATAAGACTAGTTTTAATTCATGTTTTTCCTTTGAATCATTATTCATAAATTTCATTCATTTGGTGTTGAACATCATTTCAAGAACCCTAAATATCATTCATTATAGGTCTCCATGCCTATGACCCCATATCTCAATCGGTGTTGGTCATCATGCATAGAACCACATAATCCTAAGGTTGGATAACTATTGGAGAGGAACTCTATGTGGATGTCCAAACTTTTAATTGGTCTAGAATTCCATGTCTAGCATCACAAAAATATCTTCCATTTAATCATTATTTATTTCACAATAATTTTCCTAATTATTCATTTACTTATCTAATGATTAGTTAATCATTTCAATGGCCATTAGTTAAATGAACAATTAACTAAAGAAATAATCCATTAATTAATTTATCAATATATTATTCAACCAAATAAATTATCATTCCATAATTATTTCTTCACAATTAATTATCCATATCAAATCCTTACATTCCATAATTAATTCTGATAATTTATTATCCTTGATCAAAATTATGGTATATAATTAATTATTACTATAAATTATCTTTCATAGCTAACACAATTTGATAATTAATTTCCCCCAATTAGTTATCTTGTGAAAATCAATTCAATATCTCAATTATAATATCCCAACCTATAACCAATCTCCAAAACAAATATCTTTTTTGTGAAACCCCCTTTGTTTGTTTTAGGATTCAATTATCAATTAATCACCAATGCAATTCACAATTCAATACCACATTGATAATTACTCAAATTTAGGAAATAAATTACCAAGGGAAGCATTCAATTCATAAACTGACATTCACACATCAAATCCAAGACTATGGGAGTTTTAATTAGACCACCTATCTCGGTTTATTGATGGAAGTTATCCTAACGGAAATCCCCAATATCAGAGAAGTACAACATCATCGATATAGTTTCATATATAAATTCATAAACCAAAAATTAGGATAAGAGGAAAAAATATCTATATCCACAATCATAGATCTATATATCTTTTCATAGGTTTATATCTATGAAAACAGTGGAGATCTTCCAATAAAAGATAAAGAAAAGATTGAGGAATTAACGGGAGAAGCAACATGATGAAATCCACCTACCGAGAAGAGAGTGGGTCTTTAATCAAAGTTTTTGATCATAATGAAAGATGATCAGATCACCCTGGATTCCCTTTGTAAGGATCTAGGATCACCTTGAATTTTTCAAGTTTGATCCAAGGTCGAAATATGGGAGTCTCGGTGGGGTTCAGGTGGTTTAAAAATATATATTTGGAAGAAAAATCCAATTAGCACGGTTTCCTGGGTAGGGGAACATGGTTAAGGCAGACCATGCATCAACCGTGCAGACCCCTCTATTCAGGTTTTCACAGTTGGTATGGTTTGGTCGCATGATCTATCAAACCATGCACAAACCGTGTGAATCACCCTATCCACTTTCACACGCTTGGCATGGGTTGGTCACACAGTTTCTCAAACCATGTGCAAACCATGCACAACCCACTATCTAGTAGTTTTCCATAAAAATTCACAAAAAAATCACCCCAATCCACTACACCAAAACAAAAGTATATAAAAACACAAAAAATTACCTAAAAACATGTCTGAGATGACTCCATAAATGGTTCTGATCTTACAATCACCATGACTTATAAAAACACATCCCTGAGCATCACTCCCAACCTTCTCTATGATTTCAAGTCAAAAATATTGGTACATTGAGAATTGATGTCTTCTTCCCATTCCAATGATTCCAATTGAATACTTCCATGTATCCATAACAAATGAACTAACGACACTTTCTTTCCCCATAACACTTTCTCACTATGACCCATCACATGTATCAGATGCTCCTCAAAGAAACCATCTATCTAGAGGTCATCCTATTCCACATCAATCATAAGTAAAGGATAGGTTTTATACCAATATAGTTGTGACACATGTAAAACATCATAAATATAACTGAATCATTGTGGAAGGGTAATTAGTACCCCACTGGACCGATTCTCTCCATCACCTCAAAGAGTTCTAAAAACCGGGGCTCCAACTTGCCCAACCACTCCTTTTGTGACCCAAACTATATGACACCCTAATGAATACACAATATTCATTTGAAAACTTTATAGGGCACCTCCATCAATCAGCATACAACCTCTGTATACTCTGAGATGTATTCATATATTTATGAATCAACGGAACCTGCTTTAATGTCCCCTAAATGAGACTTAGTCCCAACAGTTTGGACTCACCTACATTTAACAATGATTGCAGTGATAAACAATGTCAACCAAAAATTTCCTTATATGGTGACATCTATATACAATCCAGATAACTATTGTTATAGTTGAAATCCACTAAATCAATGTTATTCTCTCAAGAACCACCAAAGTCAATCACACAAGCTCGCAACAGATCCTTTAACACCTGTATAGTACATTCTAACATCCCATATTTCTGTTGATGGAAGTCTATACATATTAGAATCTGTGTACCATGCTCTTTTTGTAAGCCATTCCAGAAGGGTGAGGAAAAGAACGAATCATGATCTAAAACTATTTTTTCCATCACCCCATGAAAATGGACTATCTCTCTTATATACTATTATCCCAACTATTCTAATGTAATAGTTTCCCTAATAGGAATGAAGTATACCACCTTTGTTAGTCAATAAAAAATGACAAAAATAGAATCATTCTTCCTAAGAGTGTTCGTAATTCATACCATGAAATCCATAGTCTTATAATCCATCTTCCATTCTGTAATTGACAACAACTACAATAAAAATATTGGTCCTTGATGCTCTGCCTTCTCCTGCTGATGGGTGAAACATTTTGTTACGAACCTTGCAATATAATTTTTCAAGCCTATCCACAAAAACAATCATCATACGTCATGATACATTTTTGTGTCCCAAGGATGTACCACCCACTTTAAAGCATGAAATTACCGCATGAGTTACTCTTGCATACTCATAGGAACAATAACCTGTTTTTTCACATAGATGATCTCATACTCATCTATTATCCAGTCAAAAGTTGTCTCCCCAACTTCACGGATTTCCCTTAAGGCTAAACCCTTTATATATTCTTACTTCCAATCATTGACCTGTCTCTAGAGTGTAGACTCCAATGCTACTGAAAATAGAGCCATCCTATACTAACTCTTATAAACTACCACATACATTTCTACCAGAAAACTCATCATCTTATACTATTCACTCAACTCATATACCAACTAAGTCTGAGTATTCCTTCTCAAGGAATTAGCCAATATATTCCCCTTTCTGAATGTATATGAGTGTTCAAAATCAAAGGACATCATATACTCTACGTATCTTCATGGCCTAAGATTCAAGTCATGCTATGAACTGTATACTTCAATATTTTTTAATCTATAAAAACTATAATCATTTCACCAAAAAATAGCATCACCAACACTTATGATCATAAACCACTACTTCCTGCTTCTCTTCATGTGTAGGGTAATTCCATTCATGTGGTCTCAACTGCTGAGACCTGTAAGAAATGAATTGATCTCCTTGCATCAACAGTACTCTGAATCTGATCACAGAAGTGTCACAATACACCTTGTACTCCTCAACTGACTCAGGTAATATCAAAATTACTATCGATGTTAGGCATTTATTCAAATCCTAGAAGGAATTCTCACATGCTCTTGTCTAATAAAACATTATCCCTTTATTTTTCAAACCTGAAAGCAATTCTGACAACCAGTAAATGTCCTAGATGAACATCCTATAACAAATATATAATCCCAAAAACCATCAAATATTAAAAACATTCTTCGCATTCTACCAAGACATTACTTCCTACGCCTTTTCTGAATCCACAGACACACCTTCTTCGGAGATGATATGCCCCAAATGTATACCATTTCAATAAAAAATGACATTCAGGGAGCTTGGTATGTAGTTTATTCTCTCTGAGTGTTCTAAATATGATGTCAAGTTTTTGGTCATGATCATCATGTTTTTTAGATCACACCAAGATGTTGTCAACATACACCACAAAAAATTGGTCTATGTACGGATGAAAGACCATGCTCATCAAGGACATACATACTGATAGAGAATTTTTCAACAAAAACTGCATTAAAAAAATCATAAATTCCATACCTGCTTCTAAAAGCAGTTCATGGTATATCAGAGGTCTGAACTCCCACCAAATTATACCATGATCATAGATCAATAGTTGAGAACACACAATTCCCCATCAACTGGTCAAATAGATCATCTATACAGGGAAGAGGATATCCATTATTCACGGTCATTTTTTTCAACTTATGGTAAACAACAGATAAGGGTAAACTCCCTTCATCATTCTTAGCAAACAAGACAGGTGATACCCAAGGCAATGTACTTGGATATGTAAACCCTTTATCCTCTAACTCCACCAACAGTGTTTTGAGATCTTTAATCTTAGTGAGTGGCATTATGTAAGGTATAATATATGTAGACTAAACCCTCTACAGCATATCAATAATGAATTACACATATCTCTCAGGTGGATGCCCTAAAAAGTATTTAAGAAATACATCTTAAAATAATTTTACTATACCACTCCCATCATCCAGAAAAAGAGTATCAACTTGGCTTTTGAGATCTCCCAACTACTGAGTAATTGGCCTAGCTTAGTCTCCTTGGATATCCCATTCTCCACCAAGAATGTACTAGTCCCCCTTTCGAGATAACAAGGACACTCTCGTACGTTAACAATCAATGTGTTCTCAGTATTCGACAAGCCAATCCATACAAATAATCAATTCAAATCCCATTATATCAAGGACATAATATCCCAAAGAAAAAAATACTCTCCAATATATAGGGAAATCCATAGCATAATTATATTTCTCTAGACCGTGTTCCCAACATTGTATCGATATTCATCACCCCACTTAAGGACTCCACCTCCAAGATCAAGACATTAACAAGATGTGATGATATAAAGGAATGAGAGACACCAGTATCAAATAAGGCTGTAGATAATGTTGAATCAACTAGAATAGTGCCTCTCACAATCAATGGATTTGAATCAGCCTCCATAAGTGTATATTTCACTTCATGTAACTATCCTACCCCTCTTCTATATGGTGTCATATAAATCCCTTGAGTCACACGAATCTGGTGATACGATTGTTCATACCCTAAATATCTACATCAACTACCTATACTACCTCTACTAGTATAACTCTAGATGTTAGATCTATATGGTTTAGAATACCCACTTCCCACAATCTGACTCTGAGTAGCTACTCCCTCAGCACCAGCCTCCCGCTTCTTCCTACATAACTGCTGTAGGTTCCCCATCTTGCCACCAAACCAGAACTCCATTGGTGGTTGAGGACAGCGTGTATGATAGTGTCTCTACCTAACGCACTGGTGGAAATGAACATGAGTAAGATCTGGTGCAACTTTTGTTTCTAGCTATCCACCTCTCTTTCCAATTTCCTAATTGAGATTCTTGTAATGGCGCTTCCTTCTCTCTAAAGGCACACTCCATGATCATATAATGACAACTATATATATATTACTAGAAGCTTACTTCAGGTTCCCCTATGGAATGAGAGTGTGATTAACCACTTATGAGAATTTATTCAGTTGAACTATATTTAACTGGGACTTAATTTCACACCTATGTCCATCATGAAATATTTTTACTGAAGAATACTCATCTGCTACCCATGCTGGAGAAAAACATTGTAGATCTGTGAAAAATTCAGTGTAATCCATTATAGACATACTACCTTGGGTCAGATGCATAAAATATGATTCCTTATCTTTTCCCAACATCTATTGACTAAATTGTTCCATAAACATTTGCAGAAAGTCCTTCCATAATAAATCACAAGTCTATCCACATTGTACTTGAATGTCCCATGAGCACTTTGTTGAACCCCGAAGTGTATAAGTATCCAACATAACCCTTCTCCTAGTTGGAGTCTCTAAATAGTCATGTATTCTCTCTATAGATTCAATCCATAAATAATATCCCTCTGGTCCACCCTCTCAAGTAAAAGTTGGAGGGTGTTGTAGATGAAAATCCCTTGTCAACTCTGGCATGATCTTTGGAACCTACCCTTGGTCTCTCTCCTTGAATTGCATGAGACGAGAAAATTTCTCTTGAAATTGTCCCCATTACCCCACATCATGCACAAATGGTACCTCAATATCCCTATCTAGATGTTCGTTCAGAGAAATACCACTCGGTGTCTCGCACAACAATTATTGTGGATGCATATCTCTTCAAATCCAAACACATGGCATAGGTCTCATAACGCAACCATAAAACATTTATGTAAGAGGTGAAACTAACACAAAAAGTTCCAATATGTCCTTCCCCCTTTTTCTCAAAACATGCTAAAGGCCATGTCATTATCACTACCCTTGACCATCTTACTCTTATATCATGGTAAACAATTGTACATATATTCTCATTAATTAGTTCAACCATTAATTAAACATATTATCTCAAATTAAATATTTCAAAAATTAATTAATTAATCATACCAATTTAATCAATATTGGTTCTCATTAGACACCCATTTATTCTAATTTAGCATCATTATTTCAATATCACAATAGGGAAAAATAGTCAATGTTCAACAACATACCCATAACCCGTTCTCCTATGAGTACCTAAAATGATGCATGTCCCAACAACCCTGAGTGCCTAGAATGATGCATGGAGACTCAAGTATTGTTCTTATTTACAATATTAATAAAAATTCAATAACTTTTAAAACAAATCTCACATCACACTACAAGTGTGTAACCCAAGGTGAAATAATATCCAACATTAACAAGAAGCATAAATCACAAAAATCCCACCTTGAGTACTCAGACATTCCCCCATACATGGGTTTGCTACTCCCATTCAAGATCTCACTACCATGCCTCTACTCTTCCTAGTCTCCAGTCAATATTTCTCAAATAGAAAGACAAATGAAGAAGAATGAAAAGAAAAATCCTTCGATACCACCTTTTGACGTCCCGATCCAGGTGCCACCAAACGGTACCTCAAGACGGTTTGTCACATTCTATCAAGCGCAAATCCCCATAGGCCAGAGGGGGCCAACTATCTAGAAGGGTTTGGTAAGTTAGTCTTTGAGAGACTATACCGTCTTTCATCAGAATAAAACACCCACAGAAGAAATAAACAATAACCAAGTGCGGAAGTTTATAAATAAATAGAATAATAACTTGTCATACAATATCCAAAATAAGAATATAAAATGCTCAGTGAAAGGGTAAACATTAAATTAAAATGTGAATTTTAGGTATATACAATTTAACTAAAGGTAAACACACAGTGACTCCCAAGAGGGTCCCGAACCACGCCTGGTTCCCACACCCATATTCCAACCCAAAATAGTAACTTATCCCAGGGCTTTCACCATATCCTACCCTGGAACAACAATTTCAACTCAAGTTCTGATCAGGAGGCCTGAATAGGATGTGAGTTTGACTCAGTAGGCCACGACCAACGGTGTCTAAAACTACTCCAGTCAAAATATTGTGTATATATTTTTACAATAAAAAAAATACAATTCATAATTTAAATGTTTTTCACATTTTCATTAAAACTATAATCATCTCATTGGTCCTAGTTTCAATTCATGTTTTCTATTTGAATCATCACACATTATTATCATTCATTTGGTGTTGAACGTCATTTCATGCACCCCAAATATCATTCAGTGTAGCTCACCATGCCTATCACTCTATATCTCATTAGTTGTAGGTTGTCACACCTAGAACCCCCTAACCTCAAGCATGGATAACTATTGGGGAGGAATTCCATGTCCAAGTCCCAACATCTAATTTGTCTAGAACACTCTCTCTAGCACCACAAGAATATTATACATTTAATCATTCATTAAATCAAAATAATTATCCACATTATTCCTTTTCTAATCCAATTATTAGTTAGAAATTTCAAAGGCTATTAGTTATATACACAATTAACAAATCACATAATCTATTAATTAATACATCAATTAATTAATAAATCAAAAAAATTACCATAGAAAAATTAATTCTTTTTAATTAACTATCCATATCAAATTTCAACTTTTCATAATTAATTCCCTCAATTTTTTATTTTTGATCATCATTATGGCACGTAATTAATTGTTACAATTAATTATCTTTCATAGCCAGTGTCATTTCACAATTGATTTCACCCAATTTATTATCTTATAAAAATAAATTAAATATCTCAATTACAATATCTGAAACTTTAATCAATATCAAAAACAAATATCAATTTGGAAAACCCCCCTTTTTTATATTTGATTCAGTTATAAATTAATTACCCAGTCAATTCAAAAGTCAATTCCACATTCTTAATTACAACAATTTAAGAAATAAATTATCAAGGGAAGTTATAAATTTATATACTCACATTCACATATCAAATACATGACTCTAAAAGAAATAATTATACCACCTATCTCCATTTATTTATGGATGTTGGGACAATGGAAATCAGCAGAATCCGAGAAGAACAATGTCATTGACCAAACTCAAGATCTAAATCCCTAAACAAATAATTAATATCAAAGTCCTCAAGATCTCAAAAATCTAGATCGACATCCATAATTCTTTACCTAGATCTCCACTCATAGGTTTAGATGCATGGAAACAATGGATATATTATATCAAAAGATTAGGATAAAAAAGGAGAATGAATGAGAGAAGTAATGGGAATAAATCTACTTACGAGGAAGAGAGAAGATCTTCAATCCAGGCTATCGATCTTATATAACGATGTTTAGATCACCTTAGAATCCATTCAGAAGGCTCTGGGATAACCAAGAATTTTCCAAAATTGAGACAGGTTCGAAATATGGGAGTCATGTTGTATTCATGTGGTTTAAAATAGATTTTCAGAATAAAAATTCCATGTTCATGGTTTCTTGGGAAGGGTCGCATGGATAGAGAACCCCATGCACCCAGTATGTGGACCTCTCTGTCCATGTTTGCATGGTTGGCATGGTTTGGTCGCATAGATTGTCTAACCATGCACAAACTATGCACAGTCAACTATCCTTTAGTTTTTCTTAAAAGTTCTCCCAAACATACCCAAATCCACTACTCCAAAAAAGTTACAGAAATAATTCAAAACATACCTAGAAATGCACCTGAGATGACTCTTGAAATGGAAATGATTTTAAATTGGACGAGGAACGGAATTAGTATTCTTGACTAAGGAAGTTGTATTATTTATTTGAGTCTTCACGATTTTTACTTGTATTGTTTCTCGAATGGAATTTATCAACACTCAATCAAACCATTACATTATTACATCATTACATTATTATTTATTTTCAGTTTTTAAAATAATATACTTTGATTTAGATAATTTATATGGATTATTTTAAATTCCATAATAATTCATACCATAAGGTATAGTCTCCCCGCTATACATTTCACACCCTCATTGCTAGTCGGAAGCCTTCGGAATATGCGTAGGTCCACTTCAGGTTTCATAACTAACCCTTTTTTCAACATGGGAGTGTTATGGATTAGAAGATGTTACAAAATAGGTATTATATATACTTTTCAAATGAAACTAGGTGCATAATTGGAAACATCTCTCTAAGAGAGAATTAAATATGAAACCCCTTACTACTATTTATCACATTCACTAATGTAATTTAACCTTTGGTATCAAAAACATAAATATCCTAATCAATTAATTTTTAAAATTACTTATATCCATTTTCTTTCATAATTTTAATATATAGTCATTCTCTATAATAATTTTAATTATTTTCAACATCAGGTGTTTGTAGTTTTGATTGTTTATACTAGTTTCATAATAGTTTTATCTATAATAATTATTATTTAAAAGTTAATCGTTACCAGGTCATTATATTAACATTTATGGATTATTTATAATAATTTATTATGTTTAAAATTCCATTAATGTGGGTTTTAGTCTTTATCCTTGGAGATAAAATTGATAACAAGCATGTTTAAGTGATTATCATTAATTAGAGAGTGTTTTATTAATTGATGAATTAAATGATGACATAACCATAATTGAAAAAAACTAGACATTAAATAAATATTTATTTTATATTTTACTTGTAAATAATTATTTATTTTCATTCATGTCATAAATGTATAGTGTTTTTATAATGACATGTTAAACCAACCCAAACATTGATATACCTTGATTAATGGATGATTACGAGATTATCTAGATATAATACCATTATACAAGAATCATAAGAGTGTTATTTAATATTTATTAGTTTCTTTTTTCTAAATTTTAATGAATTGGTATAATTATTAATTGATATGATAAATATTGCACAATTTGAATAAATTGGATACTCTTAGTAGGATTTATTATCTTGTCAAATTAAAGATTATTGTTTGATGATAAAACCAATAATAGGTTCTATAATATTTCATAAAATAACCATAATTTTCTCATATAAATTGTATTTATCCTTTAACAATATACATAGATCCCTCCTTGTATGGTCGTGATGGAAAATGAAACTTGTTTCATCATGGAGATGGTAGTCCACCCAATGGACAATCAATGGTTTTGTTTTTCTAAAATAATTGAGTACATGAATAAAAATGATAAGTCACATAAAAAAGCAACATTATAGAACATAAATTATTTTAATATCATTATAAATTTCTGGATATAATATATTTTAAATATCAATATTAAAATAAAAATTTATGTAATTTATAATAATCATTTTATGGACATAAAATTTCCTTGGAAGCCTCCTTGAAAATGATGGAATTATGCTAAAAAATGGTGACTAGAATATTAATAATGGCGGAATGAGTTCTATGAGGATAAGAGTTAGATATTTTCAAGAGGAAACTAAAATGGTAGTGGATTCATGAAGTTGTGTAGATGTTATCCTAAAATAAGTAAAGGGAAACATAGTTTTTGGGGTAACCCCTTCTTTTTCAATAATGTAAGTTTACTAATATAGTATCATAGGCCACAAAACAGACATAATTGGTGGTAAAAAATATTATTGGATGAAAATAATCTCCAACAATCCATCTTGATATTAATTTTACTATTTTATGGATTATAGTTTCATCTTTTTTTTCTTTTACACAAATTTACATTTATCTTAGTAACTAATTTATAAAAATAGTAATTAATTTTAATGATAATGAATAATATTAACCTTTTTAACAGATTTTGTACTTATAATTAGAATTTATAAAATAATATTTAAAATAGAATTTCATAATTTTTAAACAGCTGATTTTATAATAAATATTGTTAATCATCAAAAAATAGTTTTTAAATAAATATATTTTTCAGATTTAAATTTATATATACGATAAAATTATATGGGAAATTTATTTTAATGAAAAGAATTGATTTATTAATAAAAATGTATTTGAATCCTAAATGAAAATCCAAAATTGAATATCCCTTGAAAATAAATGATTCAAGGTAATGATTGAATGATTTTTTTCATTAATGTTACATTTGGACTTGTTCTAAAAATGTGATACATATGATTTTTAAGGACAAATAATATTTTAAAATAAAAAATTTAATTTCATATGTTTCTAATTTATCACATAAAAGTACTCTTCATCATATATAATATTATTATATAATGATAAATTCATAAAAATTACATGTTTCAAAAATACCATATTTTTAACTAAAAGCTAATCATTTCAAAAAAAAAAGTAAAAAATTCACACTAATTAAATTTTTATATGAAAAATTAAAAAATAAGATAATTTTTATTAAATTTGAAATCATAATATTTAGAAAAAAAATAATATAATTAAAAAATATGGTGAAAATTCATTTTAATTTGGAAGATGATATTTTAAAATATTTACTATTATTATTCTTAATTCATATCATTTTCCAACTAAATTTGTGTTGAAAATTTATTAAAGTCATATACAATTTTTTATTGACAATAATACATCATCATTTCATTTGAATTTTTTTACCTGTGGAGGAAGCCATCAAACCGATTGAATTATTTTATGGTAATAATATATGAGAATTACAGGGTGTTGCATCCCCCCTCAATAAATTGAATCCTTACAATTAGACTCATAAGATCAATGTAATTTCTATATGGAAATCATAACTAACCATTGCCTTCTAGATTACCAGAGGTTTATTTAGGATATGGAATTTGATTTTCTATATGAAAAATCATTATAATTTTATTTATAAAGAGATAACACTTCCTAATTTCAAATAAAATAATTCCAAGGGATATATATCTAGATCCATAATGTTTAACTTCCCAAAAAACATTAAAATGATTTATGTGATAATAATATTGATAGTTTGTATTTATAACTCAATATACTATAGTATATGGAAACATAAAAGATCTATGAAACTATAAATATCTAGAGTGAAAAATCAATATCTAATTCATTTGCAGTAGTTTCATACGATATTCCATATTTTCATGGTTTTTTGTGAGAATCTCTTGTATTTTTCCCTGGAATGAATGATTGAGTATATAATTCCAAACTCTCTTACAGTTAAAGTAACATATTTTTGCAGATTTAATCATTCCCAAGCACTTGTTAGTTTGATATCCTATATTTCCACAATTAAATAATTTTTCTGTCCCTTTAATGAAATATCCCCAATGAGTCTTCCCATTTTTTTTGACATATTGGAAATTGAATCTTATTTCATTTACCTTATTTATCACCAAAATATCTATTTCATTCCATAATTATATTATATATAATTTTTAAATTTAAACTATGATTTATAAATTAATTAAAATTTTGGATATCCTGTTTGGAATAATTATAAAATTTCTCCAACAATCCTATATATCATTAGGTTCCTTGATTAGATAGTTTCCTCAACTTTAATGGAATCCATTGCTATCTGGGTTCTTGTGGGATTCAACCATTACTAAAACCAAAATATTTAACATGATTGGATATCATTATAAATAACTAAAGGAAACATTACTCTCAATATGTATCACTTTATAAAACACTATTTTTAGCATATAGTTCATCCAACTCAACTCTTATTAAGCTTGTTTCAACATAAATTGGTAATTTTTTAACATATAGAATTCTTAGTTCAATCAAGTTTATATTGAGTTGGGATATCAAATATGTATCAAAATAATCCATGAGGTAGAGATCCCAAATTAACATGACCTTTTATAAAATATTCCTAACTCATTAATAATTAAAATTTATTATTTAAAAATATAATATATACTTAGATAACATTAGTCATTCCAACCATCATATTCCAAAGTATGTATATACCCTAATAATACACACTCAATAACATACGTTTCCCAAAACTTATTTGAATCACTAAGACATTAAACAAAAATATGATTATATATTCCCCCAAAATATATCTCTATCAATAAAAAATAAATGCTATTAACCTATAGTCCACAAGGATTGACATAATTAATTGTATATTATAATCAAAAAATATATATGAACTTATAAAAAATTTAATGAATCATTTATAAATTACAAGGTTAAAAATTATAATAGATGTCACTTTTATCAAAATCAATTAACCATTAATTACCTCAATATTATGTTTTTTTAACCTAAGAGTTATCTATACCATAATCATGTCTTCATCAATAGTTTTCCCATAAAATATAGCATTTCCATAAAATTACATTTTAGTGTTTTCATACCATTTAATATTTATTTTGAAACCACTAAAGTAAAAAAACTAAAGGAAAATCCATAATTGTTTCATGTAATCTTCATAAAATATAGAATATAACAAAATATCATTCATAATTATCCACCACTAATGAAAAAATATATGATGAGAATGATTAAAATTATATACAGATATTAACCACTCAACCATATCTGAGTCAAGTAAATTAACTCTTTTTCATCATACAAAGGATATACTCAAATTCTAAACTGTTTAAGTATTATACGTTATTAAAATAAATTAAATAGTGGATTCTATGTAAATATAATTCCTAGATTCTTTTTTTCCATCCTATTTCAGCCGAATAATACAATAAAAAAATTTCTCAATAAATTTAGATTAAATTATCATATGAATATGAAAATTTAATCCTAATATTTATTCTCAATTGATACCTTAATTTCATCCTATGATAAATATATTTCAATTTTATTTTCAAAAATTTAGGTTATATTTTTCTTCAAATAATAATAACATATAATAATTAGGAAATAAATCATTAGTAATGGTTTATATATATAATGTGAGTATATAAAGTATATCACTATAGGAAACATTACATTTAGCAGAAGTTTTTTCACTGCAGTTTTGGAAACATTTTTACTTTTCTAAAAGGTACAAATAATTTATTTGTATAATTAAATTTCATTTATAATGACCAAATAATGATACCAAAAAAGTTAAATATTGTCTTGGGTGTATCTGGGGCTTGTTCGAAGCACAGATCCCTGAAATGGGAAGAGGTAGTCTAGGCTGCCTTGGTATAGGAAACCGTGCAACCTAGCCCTCACATTTTTCCTTAACTGAGAAGTTTTGATACATTGTAGTGATAATGGATGGCTGGATTTTATGAATCCATGAAATAATAGGTTAATTATTTTGTGGTGATTTGGGATTTTTGGATTGGGATGTTTCTTATGGTTTGTATATGGTTAGTCAAATCATGTGGCAAACCAATCAAAGAAGATAATGGAAAATAGTGGGTGAATGGTTTAGACAGCCATATGGCCAAAACTATTAAAGTGTATTTGTGGGAGATTTTATAAAACTAAATTTTTTTTGTGATTTTAAAACCATATTTTCATTCCTCCTTCCTTTTCTAGTGTATATCCCTTCTAATTCTATACATGAATCACATTCTTCCCCTCCATAATATGCTTTGATCAACCTCTTTCATATGATGACCTAATCATTCATCGTTAGAAGAATTGGACCTATCTTGGTAGTCTCCATATTATTTTTTAATATGTTTCAATGATCCTAATTCCTTTGTTCTGATATTTTAGTGTGATGTATTTTTCTATATTATTCAAGTAATTTGAAAAAACCTTTGATGTCATCTATTTTAGGTCAAATAAATCCTTCATAATTGATGAGTGGAGTGCCACTAAATATTTGTATGTGTTTTAGGTCCTTAACCATAATTTCATATCATTATTAATTACATTTCATCATTCCACATGTCGGACCCTTTTATATATGCTTCATTCGTGTATAATAAATTTATTTAAATGGGTATCCATGTCTATTGTGACACTACCATTCAGAAAAACCCATTAAGGGGTGATATCCTTGTCATTAACCACCTATTTGTGTGGGCCCAACCTAATAGATGATTTCCTATATAACAACCAACACATTTCATACATTTACAATACATCACTTTTAAAAAATACTTATTACATTACACATATAGACTCCCAATGACCGTATTAGTATAGTACTATTTGAAAGAAGGAAACAGAACCACTAGTAAATATGTGAGATAATTTATCTACCAATATGTTACTTATGACTATAACCCTTCTCATACTCATCATACTTAATACGTGTCTTCCTATCCTAAGGAGGAAAAGTTCAAAGGGGGTGAGCTTAGATTCTCTCTAAGGGAAAACATGTGAGCTTAGTATGAATAAACATGATCATATGGGTATGAGAATGGGATAACAACATTATAATATAATACCTTTAATAAAAAAGATCATAAATGTAAATCAGGGAATAATGATTTTCAGTTCATAAGAAAAGAATCATTATGTAATCTAGAGTATGAGATATGAAAACATAACATAGGAATAAGACATGGAATTGTGGAGAACACATAAACATGTAATATCATTCCCTATAATTGTAGAAACAGTTCTAGAACTTATCAGGGAACTTTTTGGGCACTACTCTTCCTGTTCATGAAAATTCACCATCCACAGTTGTAGTCCTTTCCATGTAAGGAACCAAGGTTCCCTATATTCCCATAGTGGATCGGGTTTCCCCATATTCTCATAATGGATCGAGTTTCCCCAAATTCCATCTTCACGGTTACTAATCCTACAGTGGTGAGAAACACTGTCAACCCCATTCATAGTCCTTTACTTTTAAGGGATCAATTTTTTCCTTCTTCCTATTATGTATCAAGATCATAAACTTGATTCCCATTATGATATAATGATATATAAACCTTTACCCATTGTATTACAGGGAGATATATGTCTGACATATCACATAATAAAATCATTCATAGATATTCCACAAGATAATAATACATTGACCATTTCTTAACTCTTGAAAGATATGAGTTTTATAAAAATAATATCATAACCCATGAAATGAAATGGGTATCAACAACATTCATTCAAATTATAGCCAATATTAAAAAAAGATGTGTTTCAAAATCATTTAATCAAAGAATAACCTTTGATAAGAGGAAGGTGTAAAAATCATATAACTCGAGAAAGAAAAAGGGTGTAAAAAACGTCATGGACAAAAAAAAGACCATTAAGAGAAATAATATGAAAGGAACCGTTAGATAATTTCCCAAAAATTCATTAATAATATCAACAAATTTCATATTATATGGTAAAAAAGATTACAATATATTTTAATAACTTTTATAAGGTAAATATACATCCTTATTTGAAAATTTATTTTTTAAAAATAAACCCTTTTTTATACCATTTTCTATGGAAATACATTCAAAACATATAAAGAAGGATTGAAATAATTTTGAAAATATTTTCCCTTGAATATTTATAAAAGAAGGTTGAAATTTTTTGAAGCGCTTTCAATTTGAAAATAAATTTAAATTTTATAAATAAATAATGAATACCATAAAATGTTATAATCCTTTATGATAAAAATTATCTTGAAATATAATATTTTATATTTTTTTGAAATCATTATTTTTTTGAAGTTAATGACATGATTCTCAATAAAAGGTAAATAGGGAGAAAACTACTTTAGAGAGTTTCAATCTTTTGAAACATAAACCCCTTGAAAAAGATATCATACAATTTATATATAAATACCCCTTAATTCAAGGATAATAATATTATAATATATTTATGGAAATTATATACACCACACAAAATATATCAGTGCTGGATATGGAGTAAATCTCAAAAGTAAAAAAAGTGGCACTAGAAATCATCTTACCTTATGTTTTTATTTTACTAATACTCATATGAAACACATTTATAAAAAATATTAGTTCATTATAAATATTTTAAATAACCACAGTAATATATAAAATATCATATATTGTTTTATTATGACATTATATTTCCCTCTTATAAACAATTCCATGTTAAGGTTTCACTTCGAGCAATATCTAGTTTGTTTTTCTCATTCGTATTAATTTGTTATATTTTTTCCATTATACTTATATCATGATTTATATAATTTGAAACAAGATTTAAATATAATTTATATTCATTATATATGTATATATATATTATAAAATTATAAATTGGAAAACATCGTTCATATAGACGGTAGGTTGTACGTACACATGTATATCATTTCCATTTTTTCATATTAAAGGAAAGAATGTAAATGAAATATATTTATATATATTATCAAAAAACTATAATTATTATGTCATAAATATAATAAATATTTACTAAAACCATCCTTAATACATTCAATTTTTTCTATGAAGCTATCACATTGCTTTGAGGAGGTGGTAGTCCACACTTCCCAAAATTAAATTATCATATTTATACAAATTTGAAAGAATAAAGATACATATTTTAAATTAATTACAAAAGTATAAAAAAATAATATATACCATTAATATCATATATATCATATAAAAATATAGTTTTTATCAAAATTATCAACCATGAGAGGTTGTAAATGAAAAACAAAAAATGTTGTTTCATGAGGAGGTAATTTCTCGTACACAAAAACAATAGATTCATTACCCATTAGATGGAATTGTTTGTAAGTGTAGGTATAAACATTATTTTCGAAACATCCTAGTATATTTATGATTACTGAGGATATTATTTATTCATTTAATAATAATAATTGAGTAATTGGAGAAAGTAAATAAATGAAATGATCTTAAAGAAGGATGTTACCTCTTCTTTGGGATACTTCTTTGGTTTTCACCAATGGGATTACTTGGTTATATTTATCCACAATGAGAGGATTAAATGAGTAAGGGATGGATAATGTGAAGTTAATTGGGATGATATAGTACATACATTATTGGTTTTCTAGGTGTGAAGAAATGGAGGGGAGTTGTGGTAGCCTTTTATAAAGGATAGAGGGGACACAATTTCCATTATTTAAAATTTTTTAGGTATACCTAGTTTATACAGGAAAAATTCATAAAAACCCAACAAAAAATAATAATGGAAGGTTTATGGATGAAATATAACCACAAAATTGTTTTGGGATAAGGGGATAGGTCATTTTGGCTCTTATGATTTCTGTTTAGTCTGTTGTTCAATGTAATTTTCTTATAAATATTTTAATTAATTTTAATCACTTTCACTAATACTATAGGTCAAAAATTATATTCATATTATTATAATATTAATACTATACATATTAATTCACCATTTGTATATTTTTATAATGTTATGGTTATAGAAGCTGTAAAATTAGGTTTAATGCTAATCCCACGGATGTGGTGAGAGAGAGAGTTTTTCATGTGAGAATATTAAAATGTTCATTAATCCTTCATGATTAAATTACATATAAAAATTATTATATTAAAATAAAATTCATGAATAAATATATAATTTATATATTATGACTTTAAAACCAACATAAAATATAATTTATTAATATAAATAAATTTTACAAAATGGATGTGTTGAATTAGAATTATATATTTTTCCCCAATCATCTAAAAGTGATATCTCTCAGAAAAATCACAAACATTCACCCTAAGATAATTTTTACATTATAAATTTAGGAATGGATTTTAGTTTATCCTATTAAATATCAAAAATTTCCTAAACTAATATTTTTAACTATGTACATTAAAATATGTTATTTCAAAAAAATAGTATTTTCAAACATATAAGGGCATAACTATAAATTATACATTTTATAATAAATATGATTCATTTATATAACAACATTATAAAAAATATTTTAATAATTATGTTTTAATATTCATATTAAAAGGTTTAATAGCTAGTTTATAAATATCTCATTTAAATAATTATAATAACAAATTGGTGTTTCATAAAAACTCGATATTTCATTTAATATAAGAAATTTCATGGTTGTGTATAATTATATTTTTAATTTTTCAATCGTAAAATTCATGATCTGAATGGAAATTAATTTATTGAAAAAATGGTTCACAAAAACACAAGTAAATACATTCTACCCACCATTAAAATGAATTTCTACCTCAAATTTTTTTTCTAATGTAAAAATGTTGATACTTGAGCCCCAACATATCCTCAAGTACCTATATAGATTCTACTAACTGGTGGTTACTCTATAAAACATAGACCAGATGAATGGTCTTGTTATATATAGATTTCTCTATTTGTTCAAGAATTTCATCTAGTTATTTCCTAAAAGAAAGATCATAATCCAACGACATGAGCTCAGAGTTTAGTACAAGTGAAGGGTTGGGAGTGTACATCCTCATGAGAGATACATGAAACAATTTGTGGACTTGAGATGAATTTTTTTGAACTTCCAAAGGATAGGGTACCATACTTATATGTTTAATGATAAAAAATTGACCAATATTCCTATGTATTAGTTTTCCATTCTTCCTAAGCCTCGTAACATTCTTATTGGGAGAGGTTATTAGAAACACCTTCTCATGAACTTCAAAATATAGATCATTCAAATGGTAATCTGCATTACTTTTCTACCGACTTTGTGATTCCTGATAATTCTATTTAATGGTTTTAGCTTTCTCGACCATGTCTTCAAAAATCTCTTTTCTCAATATATTTCTTTCTCTAACATCATCACATCACATTGGATCAGTACATTTATTTCATTAAATGGATTGAAAAGGATATATCTGAATTATTCATTGAAATCTATTATTGTAGAAAAAAGAAACTATAGGATGGTGTTGACCGCAATAACCATTGAAATTCAATGAAAATATCATAAAATATCCTCTAGGTTTTGAATTGATCATTCATATTATACATCTATCTAAGGAAGATTTGTAGTGCAGAAACTTAATTCCGTATGAGGTTCTTTCCAAATAATTCACCAAGAATATGAGGTGAACCTCAGATACCAATCAGATATAATGGAATGTTGTACTCCGTGAAGCCTTACCACACATTTAATGTATATCAATGAATATTGATCTAGAGATAAGTCTTACCTATTATGAAAGAAGAGTTCTGATTTATTAAGGCGATCAACTACTATACATATAGAAATAAAACAATCACATGTTTTAGGGGGTCCAGTGAAAAAAATCCATTGTGACGTTCTCCGAAATCCATTATAGTATTGGTAAGGGATGAAAAATCCATTTATAATTTTTTCTTTTTTCCATAGTATTCTTTCATTCCAAGAACCAAGGTATAAACTAAGAAATACCCTCCTTTATTCCATCCAACTAGAAATGTTTTTTCAAGTATCTAAAAATCATCATACTTCCCAAATGAATATGGAATAAAGAACTATAGGTTTCCTCTAATAGATATATCTTCAAATATAGAATGTAAGTAACACATACATGGTTCTTAACCATTACCATTTCATCCTAATCAATGTTTAACTTAGAAACATTTATAAACATCCTTTGTATCAAAAAAATTTCTTTTTGTGCCTCTTTAATTTTAACTTCGAAAGAGGGAATAACATTCAATTAATCTTGATAATATTTCCAACCTTCCTTCAATATTTATTTATAATCCATTTGAAAATAAATAAATATTTTTATTCTATTGTCCTCATCATTCAAAATCTATTATATTATCCTTTCGACTCAAACAATCTAAAACCTTGTTTTCATTCCCATGGTGGTAATGCATTGAGCAGTCATAATCCATTATCAGCTCTAATCATATTCAATGGTGCATGTATGACAAATTATATCTTAATATATATTTTATACTTTTATTATTAGTATATATATCACATTGTTCTCCATAAATATAATTCCTCCAAACATTTATTGAAAAAATTACCACTACAACCTCCAAATCGGGATTTGGGTAATTTTTCTCGTAAATCTTCACCTGTCATGAGGCATAAGAGATAACCATGTTATACTCCATAATAAAATAACACAATATCTTCTTGGATGAATCATCACATATTTTGAACCCTTATCCTATATGATATAATGTAATCCTAGGTTCACTAGCTAACAGTTTCATTATGTCCCTGGAATTTTCCTCACATTCATCTTTCTATAAGAACATGACACCCATATGAGTTTACTTAGTTATATGATTCTATTTTCCTAAGATATTATACACATAAAATCAATAATATCTAGATAATACATGAAATCTACAGATCTATGTCATTATGGTTGGTCTATTAAAACATTCAATAGCATTTGTCTATATAGGATCTACTATGATGTCATCTGTTGAGATTATGTGACCCAAAAATGAAACCTTTGTAGCCAAAATACAAATGTTGTGAATTTTTCATACAATTTACCCTTCTTTGGGATATTTATTGCAACTCCCTAGTGTCATTAATGAAATTCCTTGATATTTGAATAAATAATAATATAATCTATAAAGGGTACCACAAACTAATTGAGGTATCCTCTAAAGAATCTATTTATCAAATCCATGAATATATAAGGGGAATTTGTAATACCAAAAGGATTCAGTATATATTAATAGTGTCGATAACCTATACATAATGATATATTGGTAATATCCTCTTTTATGACCCTTGATTTTTGAATTCCAAAATGAAGTTCAATGTTGGAAAATATTGATCTCTATGAAGTTCATCAAATAAGTCATCAATACATGTAAGGGGATACTTTTTCATGATTGTGAACTTGTTGAACTCAAGATAATCAATGAATATTCACATTAATCAATATTAATTTTTCATTAATTGAATATGTGAAACCCAATGTGACACACTTGGCTGAATGAATCCCCTATAAGGGTTTTATTGGATATTCTTCTTTAATTTCTACAACTCAATTGGGGCTATTATATAGGGAGTATTTGAAATTACTTCGGAAATATGTATGAGTTCAATCAAAAAATCAACTTCATGTTTTAATGAATGTCTAGGAAAATATTCTAGGAACACATCCAGAAATTCTGGATCAATATGCATGTCGTTGATGTCATGTTTCCCCTCAACTATTTGAGACATACACACCTTCATAATGTGAATAAAGACTCATACACTGCATGTAATCTCTATTAGAATTTCTTACATATCATCACACTGATAAAAAATAATAGTTTATTTTTAAATATCAAATGTAACTTCCTTTCCTAAAAAATTAATGTGCGATTTCTATAGAGAAAGAAAATCCATGAATAAGAAGAAATCAAATTAATCCAGGGGAATAATGATAATATTTTTATGAAGTAAATTCCCAAAAATGTTAACTGGAGAGTAACCATTGACTTGTGATTAAATAATCAAAACACTAATGGGTTTCACTACTAAATTCCACAAATAATCATTTGGGTTGAATCTTAACACCTATATAAAATTAATTAGATATGAAAGAGTAGGTATATCCAGATTGAAATTAGACACTAGCAGTTCTACAGTGGATGGTAGGTGTACCATTCACCATGTATTTATTACACCCATAATCATAAATATTGAAAACATGAGACTTCCAAATTTATATTTTTCCATGAGGTTGTTGAGGCCGATCAACATCTCTAATCCTTGGATTTCCACAATGGTTTGCATAACGTACATCATCCAAACACTTAAATCACTATTGTGTGGGAGGTGCACCCTGTGTTTTGTTTCCTCTATTTGCATCATTAGCCAACTTACTCCTATTAGTGTGGAAATCAATTCCACGATAGCCTTCCCTTAAACACTTAAAACACTTATTAGACACCATAATCCAATTACATTGATGATTTTTTCCACACTCTGACCATAATGGAAGTATCATTTTCTTCCATTAATTGGTTTTATATTTTCTTTTTAACTCCATCTTTCATTTATTTTTAAAACTATGAGATTGATATATTGATTAAACCTCAATTTCATATTTTACATCACAATTAACAAAATCTTCATAGATACTAAATTATCTAATAGAGAACACTCTTATGATACTTGTATTTATGCCACTGATGAACATTTAAACATTCCAATCGGGATGGATGATAATTCTAGACACATAACATTCATGCCTGATGAAATTATCCTCAAAGGTACTAACAGATTCATAATTATTTTTACATAACTCAAGGAACTCCTTTTCCATCTTCATTTGAAGAACAGAATGAAAGTACTTATTGAATAATAATCTCTTGAACTTGTCAAAATTCATGGATTCAGTTCCTTATTTCATTCTAATATTCATAATTGGATTCCACCACTAATCTACTTCACCGTCTAACTGATAAACATCAAGAATTAATTTATCATGATCTGAACATTTTACAATGGAGAATATCCTTTTAGTGGTATTAATATTGTATTCAAAAACATGTGGATTATAAGAACTACTGTAAGAATGTGTACATTTCCTTATAAAAGAAACAACATAAGATTTTTCCCCCCTTTGCTCGTTTGGAATATCAGCATAATTCATAGCTAGATAAAGTTGTGTGATCATGGAAAAAAGGAATTTCATTTCATCTCCCATAGAATTCAAATTATATAGATAACAACCATTTTATTTTCCATCCCAATCACCATTAATGTTATTCCTTTGGGTTCCATCCATTTACTACAACCAAACAGAATTGAGTAAGAAATAATTGTCATAGTGAGGAACCACATAATCATAAAAAAATCATGCTCAAGATGTTGAAATTATGAATAATTAATTAATTTGTGACTACCTATGTTTATCATAGGTTATTTATTTCCAACTATTTTTAAATACTTCATGATGGTTCATGAAGATATTATTAATTCCAAAATCATATCACCTTGGTGTGTCAATCTAGGTGTGCAGTAAGGCCCATTTTCATGTAAGGGGTTACACTCAAGTTAGGTTCGATGAATCTTGTAGAAGATATTAATCCTAGGTACATATGTTCTAGAACCACATCTAATTTTGGTACCCATATATGTTTTCATTTATCGGAAACCACTCCCTCTATCAGTTAACAAAATTCCATGAAATTTCCATATACCTTTCCACATACTTGGACATATCCTTAATAATTTCTTTAGGGTTATCACAAAGGTTTTCTCATTCTAGTTTCCAAAGGTTAACAAAAACATTTATCTGATACCAAATATATTGAACTTCACTTTTGATACATTATTATTACATAGATTTTGTAAAATACATAAAATATTAAACAAAATAATCCCAAAGACAGAATTAGTCAAGTGCCTTTGGATAAATGAAAACATAAACACTGGTATATAAGACCGAAACATTAACTCCCACTGTGATATTCATGACTAACACTATTCTTATATGCATCATACATAAAACATAGCTTCATATACTATAGAAGGAAACATAAAAAGGTTATATCTTAGATGCTCAGTAAGGGTACACATTGGAGATATGTAAGCATAATCATGAGAATAAGGGTATGGGAATGTGATCATATCATTAGAAGATCGTAACCTAAATATCAAAGATCATAAATATAAATCATTTCACAATGATTGGTAGTTAATAAGACATGAATAAAATTTTGATAAATAACATGTTCTGTTAAATCATAACATAGGAATAATACATGGAATTGTGGAATACACAAAAACATGTAATATCATTCTACATAATTCAATTCACATTTCTAGAACTTATCATGTCACTTTATCCAGACTACCCCTAATGGGAAGGACACACCACTATCCACATATATAGTATTTTAGTTTTAAGGGATTGGGATTCCCAACCTTCCTATAGTAGATGAGTTTCACCATCTTTCCATAGTGTATTGAGTTTCACTATCTTCCATCTTTATTGTGACTACACCTACTGGGAGGAAAAAACCACTATCCCTAGTTGAATTCCTTTCCTTATAAGGGATCGGTTTTTCTCAACTTCTCATAGCATATCAAGCCTGTCAACATGATTTCCATTATTATATCATGAGATATAAATATTTACCCAATAAATTATTGAGACATATAGGTCCCTCCAGTCACATAACAAAATCATACAGTCATGGGCCACAATATGAAAAAAATCATTATATCATGACAATTAAAAATATATGGGTTTTATGATCATCATATTGTAACCCATGGAATAAAATGGGCATCATAAAAATTCCATCACAGCATAACCTATATAAAGGATATATGTTTCACAATCCTTTCATCAAAGAATAACCTGTCAAAAGGAGAAGGTTTCAAAATCATATAACTAGTGGAAGATAAATGGGGGTTATAAAAATCATTCCATCAATACATGAAAAATTTAGAAGATTAAAATGAATGAAACATTTGGATCATTCACTACAGGAAAACAACCGTTTAGTGGTGTTTTTTTTGCGGCGGTTTTAAAAACCGTCGCAAACCTGTTTCACGCTGCCATTTCGCGGTAGTTTTTAAACCACCGTAAAAAACCGCCGTGAAATGCCTTAATTTTTTTAAAATTTTTCTAGGATTACCAACGTTTTTTTAAGAAAAATGCAGTGAAATTGTGGCGGTTTGGGTAAAACCACCACGAAATGAAAGGAAAAAAATAAAAAAACACAAGAAACCCCGAAATCACTAAGATGACTATTACTATTGATCTAGGCATCTGTTGGACTGCCACGACCAGTCAAATCGAAGCTCATGAAGAGATCTAGAGGCACGTATAATCAAAACCAAGAGACGTTCTAAGGTGCAGAAGATATGAGAGTTATAAGAATGCTAAAAAAAGTTCTCCAACTTCAAACTGTCATAACATTCGCTCAAGGTGTCTATTTGGGATCTACCAGATATCAAATCGAAGACATCGAAGAGAGCTACGCACCAATTCAGCCCAAATAATGCTTCTGTCGTGTTTTTGACACTAAAAACCCCTCTGAATGCCTCTGAAACACCGTTTCCACCACCAGTGTCCCGTCGAACTTGTCTTCAAATAGACCTAACATTTGATCCGTGTGTCAGTTCGGACTCCTCCACCAGCCAGATCGTAGCTCATTCCATGAGCTTCAGTTTGACTGTTCACGGAGCCCACTTGCACTCTTGGATCATATTTTATGGCATTTTTAGTGGGTATCGGGTTTGTTATTTTTTTGATGCCTCGTTTCTTGCACTCGTTCCCCATTATCTTTTTTTAAATGGTCGTAACTTCCAATCTGCATGTCAATTCGGACTCTTTCACCTATCAGGTCCATGATCGTTTCAGGGTCTTTGATTTGATAGGTTGCGGATCTGAAATGGACTCTCGGATCATAAGTTATCTCTGTTAATGTGAGTCCTATGTTTTCGTCACTTCATGACTGTTTTGATGGGTTTTAAAAGTTGCTCCATTTATTACTGTTTATTATCGTTTCTATGACTTGTTATCTTTATCAATGGTTTTTTGTTGTATATTATGATGATTATGTTGAATTCTTAAGGGGTTTTCCAGAGTTGTCATGAGTTTCCATGCATTCTCATTCATTCTAATGCCTCATTCTTCATTCTTCTCCATCCGTTTTCATGCGTTTTCATGATTGTTCATCACTTATCACGTCTTTTCATACTTTTTCATGTGTTTCATTTATTATTTATTATTTATTATTTATTATATACTTTAATTTACTTATTTTATATTATTTGTTATTGGTTATTTGTTATTTATTATTTATATTTATTTATTAATTGTTATTTAAAATTATCTATTATTTATTATTTATTATTTATTTATTATTTATTATTTATATTTATTTATTATTTATTATTTATAATATATTATTTATTATTTATTATTACTAATAATAAAATATTAATATTATTAATAATATTTGTTACTGGTTATTTATTATTTATTTATTATATTTATTTTTTATTTTTTATTTTTTATTTTTTATATATTATTTATTATTTATTATTTCATATTTATTATTTATTATTTATTATTTGTTATTTGTTATTTGTTATTTGTTATTTCTTATTTCTTATTTCTTATTTCTTATTTCTTATTTCTTATTTCTTATTTCTTATTTCTTATTTATTATTTATTATTTATTATTTATTATTTATTATTTATTAATTATTATTTAGTACTTATTATCTATTATTTATTATTTATTATTTATTATTTATATCTATTTCTTATTTCTTATTTTTTATTTATTATTTTTTATTTTTTATTTTTTATTTATTAATATTTATTTTCCTTATTTATTATTATTTATTACTATTATGTATTCTTTATTAATATTTTTATTTATTATTAATTATTTATTATACGTTATTTCTAATTTATTATTTATTCGTTATTATTTCTTTATTATTATTTATTATTATTTATTATTATTTCTTATTTCTTATTTCTTATTTCTTATTTATTGTTTATTATTTATTATTTATAATTTTTTTGTTATTATTTATTATTATTTATTATTTATTGTTTATTGTTTATTGTTTACTGTTTATTGTTATTTATTAATTATTTATTATTTATTATTTAATATTTAATATTTAATATCTAATATTTATTATTTATTATTTATTATTTATTATTTATTATTTATTATTTATTATTTATTATTTATTATTTATTATTTATTATTATTTATTAATTATTATATATTTATTATTATTTATTTATTATTATTTATGTATTATTATTTATTTATTATTATTTATTTATTATTATTTATTTATTATTATTTATTTATTATTATTTATTGTTTATTATTTATTGTTTATTATTTACTATTTATTGTTTATTATTTATTATTCATTATTTATTAGTTATTATTTATTATTTATTATTTATTATTTATTATTTATTACTTATTATTTATTGTTTATTAGTTATTAGTTATTATTTATTATTTATTATTTATTGTTTGATGTTTATTATCTATTATCTATTATTTATTATTATTGAGTTTATATCTATTATTTATGTATTATTTTTTTTTCAATTTATATATACAACCATATTAAATTCTGTTTATTTACTACATGACGAGCTTGCTGGAGTGGTAAAGTCTTTGGAAAATATGCAAGAGGTTAGGGGTTCAAATCACACCAAACGGTGTATTTCTTTATATTGAATGGGCACGTGCATGGGAACATGCATGCTTGGAAAAATAAATTAAATATAGTAATAAGAAATAAATAAATAAAATATGAAATAAATAAATAATTAATTAATTAAATAAATTAAATTAAATTAAATAAATTAAATTAAATAAATACGAAATAAATTATATAAATACAAAATAAATAAAATAAATACGAAATAATTTAAATAAATACAAAATAAATACAAAATAAATATGAAATAAATAAAATAAAATAAAATAAATAAATAAACAAATAAATACGAAATAAATTAAATAAATAAATAAATAAATAAGAAATAAAATAAATAATTAAATAAAACATGTAAAAGAATTAAAAAATTCAAAATTCAAAAAAATAAAAATAAAAACAAAAAAACGCCGCTAAATCATTTAGAGGCGATTTAAACTGGCAATAAAAAATAGCCACGAAACGTTCTGTAACATATTTAAAAACCTCCGGGGATAGTTTCTCGACACACAATTTCGCGGCGGTTTTTCAAAACTGCCACCAATCTATTTCGTGACGGTTTAAACCGCCCCGAAACGTAAAACTAAACCGCTACTAAATGCCTTTTATGCTGTATTGATTTTCCTGAAAGACTTGAGTAACATCCATGTACGTCATTTTAGATAGAAAATAATTATGAAATATAACTTATAACATTTTTTAGAGGAAAATATACCTTAATCATTGAAAAAAATTTAAACAGAAAAACATTTGAAAAACATTTTCATTGATAATATGTTGAAAAAATTGAAAGAAGGTGTGAAAACTTTTTCAGAAACATCTCCATCAATAACTCATAAATGAAGCTACAAATCATTTGGGAAAAAATCAATGGAAGTTAATAGAAATAATATAAAATAATATTAATAATTATAGAATATATCAAAATTATTTTCCAAAGAAATTTTTTATAAAATACCAATTTTTTAAAAAAAAATTAAAATATGGTATTTTGAATCTCATTGCATGTGTCTCAAAGATGGGAAATTGAGACAAAACTTCTCTATCAATTTGGTAAATTTTGAAACACAAACCCAGTGAAAGAGAGATAATAAAATGGATATGTAAATACCAATAAATGTGAGGATAAAAGTCATATAATATATTCATGGGTAGTATATACCCCACATAAAATAAATGAGTGGTGAATATGGTGTAAATCTCATAGAAACAATAGTGTGACTACAAAGATCCTAAGCTTATGTGTGGAATCTGTTAATTCTCAAAAAAAAATGTATAAAAAATATATGTTTTTTTAAAACATTTAAATAACATTATCTTATTTTTAATTCCATATAAGGTTTGATTATGACATTATATTACCCTCTTATTAACAATCCCATGTTACGGTTTCACTTTGGGTAATATCCACTTTGTTTTTCACATGTGTATTAATTTGTTATATTTTTTGTCCTCGTAATTGTATCGGGATTTATTGAATTTAAAACATGATCTAAATATCACATATATTCATTATATATTTATACAATGAAAATAATAATATGAAATTGAAAACATTGTTTAGGGAGATGGTAGGTTATATGCCTATATGAACGATGTTTCTATTTTTTATCATATTAAAAGAATGAAACTAAATGAAATTTATGTGTATATATATAATACATTTATATTATAATTATTTTTTCATTTATATCATATAATTTCACTTAACAAATCATTAATACATTCCATGTACTGTGTGAATGAATCACATCACTTTGTGGTGGCAGTATTCCAGACTTCCCTAAAAGAAATTATCGTATTTACAAAAAATGTAAATCAAGAAGGTATGTGTTATATAATAATTTAAAAAGTGAAAATACATCATATATATCATATATATCATATAAATATATTGTGACCATCATTATTCAAAACCATGAAAGGTGGTATTGTAAAAATGAACAATATCATTTCATGAGGTGGTAGTTCTCTGTACACTAGTACGGTAAGTTCGTTACCAATTAAGGGGAGGTGTGCGCTAGAGTTGGTAGAACACATATCATAACAAAATATCAGTATTTTTAGGATTCCTATGATATTATTTATGAATTTAAAAAGAATAATTGATGTAGTGATGGATGAAAATAATGGAAATGAGCTTGAAGAATGATTTTACCAATTCTTTGGGTAACTCTTTTTGGATTCCACTAAAGGGCTTACATGGATGGATTTATGCCTAATGAAAGATTTAAAAGATTTACTTAGGGATGTTAATTAGTTAATTAGGTAGAATTTGTATTAGGGGCATGAAGAAGGGCTAGATATGGTCTCCTTTTATAAGGGATATAGGGCACATACTTTTAATTTCTGAAATCACACTAGTAGAAAAAAGGTCTTTAACGTCGGTTTTTTTTATTTTTTACGTCGGTTTTTAACCGACGTTGAAGTCGCCGACGTAAAAAATATTACTTTTTACTTCGGTTTTTGTAAACCGACGCCAAAAACAAATTTCAATTACTTTTTTGCGTCGGTTTTGTAAAAACCTGACGCCAAATAAACTCATCCGCGTCATTTTTGGCGTTGGTTTCCCTAAAAACCGACGCCAAAAGGTTTAAAAAATAGTTTCGGCGTCAGTTCTTGAAAAAAACCGACGCCGTAAATGGACATAACTTATTTTTGGCGTCGGTTTTTACAAGAACCGACGCCAAAAAGCAATTTCAATTGCTTTTTTGTGTCGGTTTTGTAAAAAACGGACGCCAAATAAACTCATCCGCGTCATTTTTGGCATCGGTTTCCCTAAAAACCGACGCTAAAAGGATTAAAAAATAGTTTCGGCGTCAGTTCTTGAAAAAAACCGACGTCGTAAATGGACATAACTTATTTATGGCGTCGGTTTTTACAAGAACCGACGCCAAAAAGCAATTTTTATTGTTCGATGTTTTTTAGAATTTCCTAATCTTCGATTTTCCTGGTCGTGGAGCTAAAACGGAGTTACGGATCAAAAGTTATGGCCGTCAGAAGTTGAACATGTCAAAGTATCGATTGATACAATATGTTTTAAAGAAAACAAGATAAACACAAGTTAAAATCACGTACACCAAATGATATAAAATATACATAATACTTCAAACACATTTTGATTATTTTTCGATCTTCCATTGAAATGATATGTTGTTTATCATCATATCTCTTATATTTAGCGTAGATCTCATGTGATAATAAAAATGACGATCGATAATTAAACTTACACCAATCTTGGTAAATGTCATCCGAACGTTTTATATTTTTAACACAATAAAAAAAGTAAATCATCATTATTTGAAATCTAGTCGAGTTTTTTATAAATGAACGACATTAATAATAATGAAAATGAATGAATATAATACGTACCGTAATCAAATTAATGATTGATGCCGCATTGAAAACAAGATTGAATCGAAGAGGATGAAAATGATAAATGAAGGACAAACAGATTTATATATAGTAAATGAAAATATTTTCGATTGAGTTGTATGAAAATATAGGCGGGATTTTAAAAAGTTAAACGCGCGTTGTGAAAAAAATTGAAATTTTGATCCCGCGTATTAGTGAATACTATTTGGCGTCAGTTTTTAAATAAACCGATGCTAAAAAGATAAAAAAAATATGTTTCGCGTCGGTTTTTTTAAAAAACCGACGCGAAAAGTAAAAATAAATTGTTTTTTGCGTCCGTTTTTAAAAAAACCGACGCGAAAAACAAAAAACAGTTTTGGCGTCGGTTTTTATGAAAACCGACGCAAAAAATAAAAAAGTTTTTTTTTGGCGTCGGTTTTTTTGAAAACCGACGTCAAAACATAAAACAAAAATTCAACATTGTGTTAGAAAATTTCTTAAGCTTCGATTTGACTGGTCGTGGAGCTAGAACGGAGTTACGGATTAAAAGTTATGGCCTTTGAAAGTTGGACTTAATTAACACTTCTTTTAGAGAAGTTCAACTTCCAACATCCATAACTTTAAATTCGTAACTCCGTTTTTGCTCCATGACCAGTCAAATCAAAGCTTAGGGAATTATCTATAGGACTGTAATTTTTTTTTTACATTTTTGGCGTCGGTTTTCATAAAAACCGACGCCAAAATTTAAAAAAAAAATTTGTCGTCGATTTTTCTAAAAACCGACGCCAAAAACAAAAAAGTTTTTTTTGGCATCGGTTTTTATGAAAACCGACGTCAAAACATAAAAAAAAAATTTACCATGTGTTAGAAAATTTCTTAAGCTTCGATTTTACTGGTCGTGGAGCTAGAACGGAGTTACGGATTAAAAGTTATGGCCTTTGAAAGTTGGACTTAATTAACACTTCTTTTAAAGAAGTTCAACTTCCAACATCCATAACTTTTAATCTGTAACTCCGTTTTTGCTCCATGACCAGTCAAATCAAATCTTAGAGAATTATCTATAGGACTGTAAATTTTTTTTACATTTTTGGCGTCGGTTTTCATAAAAACCGACGCCAAAAGTAAAAAAAAATATTTTTGGCGTCGGTTTTTATGAAAACCGACGTCAAAACATAAAAACAAAATTTACCATGTGTTAGAAAATTTCTTAAGCTTCGATTTGACTGGTCATGGAGCTAGAAAGGAGTTACGGATTAAAAGTTATGGCCTTTGAAAGTTGGACTTAATTAACACTTCTTTTAGAGAAGTTCAACTTCCAACATCCATAACTTTTAATCCGTAACTCCGTTTTTGCTCCATGACTAGTCAAATCAAAGCTTAGGGAATTATCTATAGGTCTGTAAATTGTTTTTACATTTTTGGCGTCGGTTTTCATAAAAACCGACGTCATAACGTTTTTTTTTTTTTTTCACGTCGGTTTTTAAAAAAACCGACGCCAAATCATTTTTTTCACATTTTTGGCGTCGGTTTTCATAAAAACCGACGTCATAACTTTTTTTTTATTTTTTCACGTAGGTTTTTAAAAAAACCGACGCCAAATCATTTTTTTCATTATTTTTTAGCATCGGTTTTTTTAAAAACCGACGCCAAAACTAATTTTTTATTTTATTTTTTGGCGTCGGTTTTCAAAAAACCGACGTCATAACTTTTTTTTTTATTTTTTCACGTCAGTTTTTAAAAAAACTGATGCCAAATCATTTTCTTCATTAGTTATTCGCGTCGGTTTTTTTAAAAACCGACGCCAAAACTTATCCGCAAAAATATTTTACGTCGGTTTATAATAAACCGACCTCAAATTGACGACGTTAAAAATGATTTTTCTACTAGTGTCAAGTGAGGTGTACACATATTTTTACCCAAAAAAAGTAATAAAAAAAACTCAATAACGGAAGTTTTATGGACTAAATATTTCTAGAAAATGGGTGTTATAAAATTTTAAATGTAATTTTTGTCCCCATGTTTAAGGTTTAGTCCTTTGTTAATCGTAATTTTTCCTTAATCGCTACAATTAATTTTAATAATTTTCATTAATATTTTCAGTCAGAAATTGTGTTCATAATATTAGAAAATAGAAATTATAAGGATTACAACAGTTTAGGTCCATTTATTTAAAATTCATTCCACAAAAGCAGCAAAAGAATTTTTAATTCTAATCCCATAGGCGTGGCGATAAAGTATTGGTTTTACAGTGAGAATGTTCAAATTCTAATTATGTTTTTACATCTAAATTCAATATAAATATTATTAAAATAAAATTAATTGAATTAATATATGTATAATTGACCATATGTGACTCTAAAACCAATATAAAATATAATTAAACTATATAAATAAATTATTTAGAAAAGTAGTTTTGAATAAAATTCAGTATTTTTCATTATTCATCCAAAAATGATGTTTCTTAGAAAAATCACAAAAATTAACCCTAATATAATTTTGATGTTATGAATTTTAAAATAGTATTTTTTTTATAAAATTAAATTTCTAAAATTTTCTAAAATTAATAACATTTGTTTCATATAAGGACTTAAAAACTAGTTCTTTTATGAAAATAATTTTTTGACATATAAAGGCTTTAAAAATATTATATATATTATTATCGATATTATTTATTTATATAAAATATATGTAAATAATAATTTAAAATTTTGTTATTAATATTAATATTAAATTATTTTTATCATTGTTTTAACTATATCATTTAAATAATTATAATAATGAAATGACGTTTCGTTGTAACTCATCATTGTGGGTAAAGTATTCCAAGTCAATGTTACATATAATGAATCTTTGGCATAGTGTAGAATTCAGCACAAAACATCAAAGATGATTAATTTTTTGAAATAAAAAGAATCTCAATAGCCCAGGTTGTTACAATCTATGACATGAAGGGTTATAATTTTATGTGTGAGCTGCATGTGGATTAGATTTCTTATATGAAAATTTGTATTAAGATAAATGGTTGGCCATGGGATTGAACCTTGATATTTATACATCAACCCCTATATATAAATTCATATTCTTTATGATTCAAATTTAATTAAATTTCTCTTAAATTGAAATTCTTATACATAAGGGTTTAATACCCTTTCAAAATGACATATGCAATATCATTCATTTATGCTATGTAATGTAACTTATCTTCTATGAATAGTTTTATGATTATTTCCTTATTCCATGTTCAATGTCTTGAATTTAATTGTTTGTATTTCATGATGGCATCAGTTATTTCCAAGCCTTATTGGTGATATGTGATTATATATATTCTATGCTTGGTTCTTTTTTCATATAATTTTTCCATAGTTATTTGGAATTAATTTTATAGTTTGGTTAGTTTGGTAGTTTTGTGATTTTGAGAGGTTTATTTGATAAAATATTATTATATATAGATTCATTTATTTGTGATGTGTCTTTGGATAATATGGATCACCTACTATGAGTCATGAGAGAACATGGGTCTTGATTTTAGGAGGTCTTGGATGGACTCACCATGTTCGGTTGGTTTCTACTAAATGCATCGGGGTAAAACTTTCACTTTCCAGGTATGGTATCTCCAAGTGGCTTCCTTGTACTCATGGTTGACATTGAATCACTAGGGAAGTGACCGAGGATAGAATAATGGTAAAGATTCATATTTTATTCCCAGGGTAAAAGTCGGTCCCCAATATGAGATACTTGGTATGGACCTAGAGTCAACATTCCATGAGTGATACAAGGAACACCTATATGGGTTTCCTTGGACAGATAGAGTGGAATTGGTTATACCAAAGACACCCATAGTGACCCATTGGGATCGTATTTTGATTGACTTGGATGTCCTCAAGACTCAACCATTTGAATTAACAGCTTGTTTATTAAATTTATATGCATTGAGGCTCATCTTTATTTTGACCATGCTAGTGTGACTTCAAGGGGATGTGACTTCATGAAAATTATCATTCTTGGTGGTATTTCATCCATAGTCTCTTTTTTTAAGGGAAGTTGTATAAATATTGTGACTGGACCATGTACCATTATTCAAACATACCTCTTAGGGAGATGGATGTGGTATTGGTAGGGTGTCCACTTAAGAACCCAGACCTTGATGGTTATTTTTATATTAATTTATTCCCAACATTTACATTCTCAAAACACTTTCATTTGTTTATTTAATGAAATAGATTGGCCTAAAAATAGTGGATTATAAACTACTGATACTTAATCTGACACCCTACATGTAGAGACCCAAATATTGACGTACATGGACATTACATTACTTTTTCAGAATAATTAATTCAAAAAAAACTAACACACCAGGACAGTAATAGTTTAGGGTCCTTGGAAACTTGGAAGAATAATCTTCTAAACATGGTTAAAGATCATCAATACCTCTCATAAAGATCTTCCCCTTTTTTTCTTACCTAAAATATTTATTTATATCCTGGGGAAATGAAAACATAGAAACGGTGAGCTCAAATGCTCATTAAGGGTAAACATAGAGAACATAAAATAATCCATAAACATTTGAATGCAAAAACGTGATCATAAAATATAAACAACAAAATCTTGAGCAAAGGCATAAATCTTGGAAGTACGTAAGGCATATATCATAGAGGAAAATCAATCATGATAAAATAGCAAGGTAATAAAATATGTATTTGTGGAAAACTAGTAAGCACTTGATATGATTTCCATAGTAGCGAAGGCCTTGCTTCCAAGACCATCTTAGTGGACAATGTCCCTTAATGAATCGAGTTCACTCCTCATTCCAGTCCTGTATCACTGAACCAGATTAACATTCCTTTCCAGCCATGTCTATCTCATGAAATATAAATCATTATTCAATTCATTTGAGGGAGATATAGGTCCCACACATCTCATAATGAAATCATTCTTACTTGTGCCACAAAATAAACATAAATCATTCATCATAACCCAAAGAATAAATGGTTTTCATAAACATCATCTCATTATAACATAATCAATATAAAACAAATGGATAATGTTTCATCATAAAAAAAGTGAAACCACGTAAATCATAGAGACAATATACTTGAAACATAATCATATTAAATAATGTCACTTTAGATGGAAAATAGTTTTGACAATACATTTGAAATGAATTCTTGAGGAAAATATCATTTCTTCTTCAAAATCATTTTATTTTCACAAAATGAAAATCAATTTTAAAAGAAAATAATTTTGTGGAAAATATTCATGAAATATTATATATAAATATTTATGAAAATAAGGAGTTATAAAATAGTAAAAATCTGTTAATGTTGTATAAGTTAAAAAAACATTCTCCTCGTACTTTTAACAGGAAAGTCAAAATGTACCGCGTATGGTAAAAAATAAAGATTACTTCCATAACACAAATTAAACGTCAAGTGGGGTAAAAATGACTTTAAAAATACATGTTAGAATATTAAAAACTTTATTAAAACATTTATATGGACATGGATGAAAAATATAACCCCAGTAAATACAAACATATAAGCAATCTTGGATAAAAATGAGATTTGCAAAATTATCACTTACATTATGTCCATTTTCTCTTATGTTTGTCTGAGACACCTATATAGTGGGTTTAAAAATATTATTAACTTGTAATAAAACCATAATAATATTTATTATATCATATATGATTCACTTAAGACTTTATATTACCCGTTCAATTTTGAATTCCATGTTAAAGCAGCATTTTGGGTAAAATCGTTTCATTTATCGTCCATATTTGGACTTGTTGTTCTTGATATAATTATTAATTATATCTTTATTTAATAACTTCATGAATTTAAAACATGATTTATATATCATATATATTCAGTATATATATATATAATATATATAAATGAAATGAAACACACCGTTCATCGAGATGGTAGGCCGTACATATGCAAGAACGATGTTTTCCTTTTCTTATTGACGTCGATGAAAGTAAGTAAATAAAATATAAATAAATCAAGTAGTATTATTATGTTATATATACCATTATTATTCATTATATATACTTTATTATCATTCTTGAATGGTTAACATGGAGATTTAATCTCATCGTGTTGTGGAGATGGTAATTCGTATGTACGCACGAGCGATGATATCATTCTCATAATTACTGAATGGAATTGGAGAGGATGATATAATATCTCATAATTAGTATGATGTTATAATATCCATATATAGTTATTCTATACACCATTATACTCATACAAGTAAGGTGGTGGTGGAAAAACATATTACACCACGGCGTGGAGACGGTATTCCTTACGTACGCACGCGCGGTGATTTTATTTTCCGTAGGATGGATAGAAGGTGAAATGGGGTTATTTCATATTTATAATAACATATCACTATATTAGTGATACTGATTATATTACTTTATAATTAAACAACTAAATAAGAAGAAGTTTAAGAAGAAAGAATTTTGAAAGAATCAGTAGAAGAGATTAACTATTCTTCAAGGTGCCTCCTTCAAACATCCTCTTAAGGGACTAGAGATGGTCTTTTGAGAAGACCAGAACCACCAGAATGTTTCTAGGGAAGTGGAGTAGAGAAATGTACTGGGTTTTGCCGAACTTTAAGTATCAAAGTGTTATGAAGAGGAGAGGGAGGAGGTGGAATTTTGTAAGAGAGGACAGGGGAACCTTTGGAAACGTCAAAAATATTAATTTATAATAAACCCAAACCCACATTAGAACCTCCAAAAATGACTCATATTCTAAGATTAGATGACATAGGGTTTTAATAGCATAAAACAATAAAATTTATACATGTTTTAAATTTATTTTAAACCTTATCAACTTGATTTTTCCTTGTTTAATTTATTTAATATTATTTGTGGTTATAAGATTCTAAATTTTAAATTATTATAAATAATTACTTATGTGTTGTTAATTATCCATAATTGGGTACATTAAGAAATTTAAGACCCTATAAACTTCAGATTATAATTTTTAAATATTTATTTGATTTTTAAAAAAATTAATAATATGTTATTTTTATAAAATAACAATAGTGTAAATTTTGACACTATTAATTTATTTGAATTAAAATTAAATCCAAACTAAGGAAATATTCGAAAAAAAATTTTTAATAGATTCCTAACATGTCATAGTAATCTTTAAAATTTGTGGAGAACATTAATTAGTTACTATAATATTTATTTTATCATTTATAATACCATTTATCTGATATTTCTCTTAATAAAATAATTACTAAATCATTTTTGTATAATCATTTAATATACTTATTATTTGCATAAAAATTAAAAAAAAAATTCATATGATGAAGATAAATATAATAAATTTCATAATAATATTTTTCATCTAATTTTTCATCTTAAAATCAAAATATTTTATTTTTATATTTATTAAAATTTGAAGGTGACAACTTTGACATCATTTGAAATAAAATAATATAAGTGTCATAATCACTTTTATAAGGCCCCCAATGGTCCATTATTCTAAAAGTGGATGATTATGGTTTACATGTACATGACCAATATGTTTTTTTTCAGGTTTATGTGCCTTTTATGGTAACTATTAGTTTAATAAAAACTATATTATTGATTTTTCACTAAATAAAGAATTTCTGCATCACTATTGTGTCTCCATTAATGACAATTATTTAATCCCTAAAATATTAAATAATTTCTCATGAGGTAGATAATTTTATTATCTTTCTGGGGACTATTCATGTTTTTTGTTTCATGAATTTTATCACTAAATTAAATTTATTATACTTATAAGATTTTAGAGAGTGACATGTTGTCACGTTATTTGGTGTTAATAATAATTAAATTATTTTCAAGGAAAAAAGTCCATAAAATGAATTTATTACAACCCTTATGTGATAATGTTAGACTTTTATTCATCCAATAGAATTATTTCAGGTGTTATTATAATTTTATAATCTTATTTTTACCCTTAATTACCCGATTTGCATTTAACTACAATAAATAAATATTACCGTAGTCACTATTCATAATATCAAAAAAATTAGAGTAACCTATTAACATAATTTGAACACACTAAATTCAAATATGGAAAAAAGTTTTCAAAATTCAAAATACAAAATTTTTAGTAATTATTTTAAAATTAGTCCCGTTATTCAAAAAACATGTTTTAAAAGTTAAACTATTGCCAAAGGTTGAAATGTTTTTACCTAAGAATTCAATTTAAATTTAAGGTAATGACATACATTATATTAAATGGTAAAAATATATTCTATTAATAGATTAAAACCATTCGATATTGTAATTTTACCATATAAATTATTGTGATGAAAAAAGATGTTTTTAATTAAAATATATCATGTTTTTACTATTCATTAAAATATGAAAGTTATCAGAATAATATGAAAATATTATTCAAGTAATTTAATATATCCTGCTTCCAAAAAAGAATTTTATTTGGTCAAATTGAACTTATAAACATGTAAAAAACTAGATTTAATGTGGGTGCGCTATCAAAAGGCGGCACAACTGCATTTTTTGAAAAATAATTATTTTACCCGAAAAAATTATTTTGTTCTCATTCCATATTCTAGAAAATGTGTAAGATGAATAATAATGTTATAAAATTTGAAATTTAGTTAATACTATTCATAATGGCTAGTCCATAGTAATATTATGAAAATATATCCTTGTTTAGTGAAACCTGATATTTCGTACTACACACGCTATCGAGGAAGGTCGTGATTGCGTGTAATGCAAGCCAAGCCAGGGATATGTGTGGTACAAGCTCCATTTGGTGTTGTTTATAACATAATTCAAAATTTATTTGATTTATACATTAAAAAAATCAATACTTAATGTTGCATAGAATAATTTCTATAAAACGAAATTGAAATTGTGTGTAACACGAGCCAAGAATAGTGTTGTGTATACTGCAAGCTAATACGGTGTTGCATATAAAACAATCTAATTTTGGTGTATTGTACAACACAAGAAATCAATGAAATTAAAAATAATAATTCTCATAAAATCTCAGGTTGTTACACTACTTGGTCCACCCTTACCATCCAAGAAGACATTATGATTATATGTATTGATAAAGCGAAGAGTGCAACTTTTGAATCTTGACTGAATTGCAGCTTTAGGATAGTGATCGAGAGAAGAAGACCATACATATGATTTAGATTCTTTTCAAAGAAGTATTTTTTGTATATTTTTAAACCATGTAGTATATTTATGTATCTCCTTCTCCCTATACTAGGATTTTTATATCACCATAATCATCATCATAATGCAATATATTATTTTTATTCATTTTCTATTTTTTTAATTACCGTTATTGGCTTATTTAAATAAATATCACTACTATTTGTTTATATTTATATTTTTTATTCTTATATTTATTATATATCATTTACCACTATGACTACTCTAGTCTATAAAGAAATTGTCTCTACAAGGCCAAGGCATTGGACCTCACTGCTAGTCATCATCCTCTTCCATTAGGGGAGGCATGCTTGAGGTATTATAGACCACTTTCTTAGGGAACTATTAAGTGGCATCCCGGGTAGGATGCTATGGAGTGGTATAAGAGCCTTTCATTTCCTTTTGTCTTAATTGTTAGGACATATAGAAGATTATGACATAGGAATTTGGAATTGACACTATGTTCCGATGTAGGTAACCCATGTACTGGGGAATCCCGAATTAACTGGGGTGGGAAATTAATATTGATTCTTGCATTTTTATAATTTTATGGATTTCACTATTTGGTGACACACTCACCATGTGCAATTTTTATTGTGGGTAGTTTTTTTAACCTCTCATAATTTCTTCAACTATACCCAAATGATATAAGGGAATATTAAAATCAGACATCATACTGGGAACAATATGACATATAAAACGTAATTTATTATGTCATTCCATATTTACTTTTCAGCATACATTATATATTTTTCATGTGAATGTTTTTGTGCCTTATTTTGTTGTTCCTTGTGGTGTTTGTCTATTATATATAATCATAAGAATAAGCCAATTATTCTTGTATGAATGTGTTAAAATTTGGATTAATCATACATCCAATTTCAATTTGTATGGAATAGAGGCCCATATAAGTGGGAATGGTGATCCACCCAATTCAACATTTTTAACGGAAAATTAAATATTTAAATGAATATAAATGTGAACAACATATAAAATGAAATGGTCACTAAATATGGGAATTTTGAGACATTAACATGAAACTAAACATAAAAATTAGATATAGGCTATGTTTTTTATGTTCTTAGTGATCATTATGTGTTTTCCTATCATGTAGAACTATATCTAGAAGCATTCCATTAGTTGTTTCATACATATAGGTAGACCTTTTGTCTTCACTCACATTACCAAATTTTCCTACCTTTTATAAATCATGTTTGAGGAGTGTGCATGGAAATTGTATAGCTATTACACCATGGTTTACTAATGTTATAAACAACAATAGTGGGGATGGTAACACTCCAGATGTGGTGGGACCTGAGTAACCCATTGTACCTCTTATAGTATAACCATAGGAAAATCCTATTGATCTTCCACTGGGTGGTGATTCCCAGTTCTATGATAGCTTCCTACAGTTTGTGCAGTCTTTTCAGGGTTCACCATGGCCTATCCCTACTATTAAAGAGATGACTTGATAATTCCTGCCACAACATCCTCACACCTTCTCAAGGAATGATTTTCCTCAGGATACTAAGCCATGGTTAGAAGACACGGTTTATATCTTTGACCATCTTGAGATGCCTCCAAAGTGTAGATTCAAGATCACTACCTACATTATATATGAATCTATCAATAATTGGTGTGACATCATAGATCAGTCATAGAATTATCGGGGTATGGTGTGGGAAGACTTACATATGGCCTTCTATAATTTATTCTTCATAAATACTATAAGGGTTTATTTTTTCATATAGTTTTTGCATATTTAGTGTGGATCTATGATCATTTTTTATTTTTCTTCTCACATCATTGAGTATCATAATTTCCCTCAATCTACGACTGGTGATGAGTTGACGACTATGACACACATCGAGGATGGTATAGGTCATTTCGCCTACTCACTATTGAAATTATTTTTCTTGATGAATTTTATAGTCGTAATGATCCATTACCTAAATACAAAATAGAATCTCAGAGAATCTAGAAGTCTGACCTAGAGCAGTCCAGTTCTGAGACATGACAATTGTTGATCTATAAGTAGAAATAACTATTTGAGGGTGAACGTGGGGGAAGTTCTAGAAAAGTGGCAGGAAATGATTCTATATCATGTCACAAGTGTGTTATTCCATGACATAAAAAGTATCAGTTCATGAGGAATCTGATCATGTGATGATCTTGTTGAGGGGTGGGTAACCTTCAATGATTATTCTATTCTTTTCCTCCAGCGACTACTGAGAGGGGATCCATACTAACACCTCTATTAGTTATAATAACTATGACTCCATGTCAAGATGGGAGTTAGTATTCAACCATCTGATTGGGATGTGGTATTAGTATCCATGGTTGAGACCATCAGGGATAATAGATTCACCATTTGCAGAGTGGATCTGATTATGCAAGAAAGAAAGCATCTCCGGGCTGTGGTTTAAGACATATTTATGAAGTGAAAAAAACATCAGAGGAGAAGAGTCTACATATATATATGAAGGGAAGTTATATTCTGATAGTATCTAATATTTTCTTCCATTTTGATATATGTTTATCATACTCTGTAATATCTATTATAGTTGTGGAATGACTTAGTATTTTTGTAGTGTAATTATATGGAATCATGTCTCTGGAAACTATGTTAGGGGTCAGAATATAGGGAATACTCAAAATTTAAATGGTTACCACTTGAAATTGGTGGGTTCTATTTCTAATAGTGTTTCATCATCCTCGAGATTACACGAATCAACATCATCCTCGGTATGGAATGCCATGTTCCTTATCACGCCCGAATGGATTTCTATCAACATTAAGTGTCTTTTACATCACCTGAGGGAAACACATATATCCATATAGGAAGATGGGATATATAGGAAGATCAATATGGACCAAAATTAATTGGGACTGGAAGAGTGCCATATCAGTTGGAGACTCTCTATATGAGTTATCCTCGAATGCAATTATTAGAGTTCTCTCCCATAGTAGATCGTTTTAAGGGCATATTCCATATAAATTTCTCTGACTTACTTCCTAATATAGAGGTTGATTTTACCATAGATATAGATCCAGGTGTGGTACAAGTGTACATTCTTCTATATAGGATGGAAGCTACAGAGCTCTAGGAACTCTAGAGGTATCTTGATGATCTATTTTCTAAGTGATTTATTAGTCCCAACACATCTCTTGGGGGTTCACCTACCATTTTTCCAAGAATGCAGATGGTAACATAATGTTGTGATTTTATTACTATCTATGGGACCAGATCATGGTAAATAATTGGTATACACTTCCTTATATAGATGAACTCTTCGACCAACAATTAGGTGTGACTATTTCTCCAAAATTAAATTTAGGTCAGTCTACCATTAGGTTCATGTGAGGCCATCAGACATACCACGTACAATGCTATAGAGTAGGTATGGCCTATATGAGTACCTGGTTATGTCATTAGATCTAAAGAACATGCCAATATCCATTATGGATTTGATGAATTTGTTTTTTCCACCCAGTGTCTTGATTTCTTCATGGTACTATTTATAGACGCCATCACAGTGTACTCGCACAGAATACATGAACATTCTGATCCTCTTGATATCATACTATGTACACAAAGAGGGAACAACCTATATGTTTATCTCATTAAATGAATCTTTTTAATCAGTAATATTCAATTCTTCAGTTATATAATATCTGAGGAAGGAATATTAGTTGACCTTGAGAAGGTAAGAAATGTGGTTTCCTAGGGAAAAACCAAGAATGTGTTTTAAATACACAACTTCTTAGCACTATCCATTAATTATAAACAATTCATCCAGCACTTCCCCAAATTCGAAGTGCCACTCACTGCCCTAAATCAGATGGGTGTGTAGTTCTTATAGTCTGAATCCAATGATATGGATCTTTATGTGTTAGAGTATAGAATTAATTTATAGCCAATGTAGATTCTACCAAATATATTAATTATGTATATAGTTTATTTTTTTTCTTATGTTATTTTTAAAGGTGATGTTCTGATGCAAGGAGATCTTGTTGTGGAATATGGGTCCCACTAGCTAAGGTCACATGAGCAAAATTACCCTATCTATAACCTTGAGATAGAATCTATCATTAGTCATATATGATATTAAATGAACTATATTTTGCTTGATAAAATCATCATTTACATGGATCACAAGAGTCTAAAATTCATCTCCACAAATCAAGACCCAAATCTGAGGCATCACAAGTGGGTCAAATACCAGCAATCATTCGACATTGAGCATTCTCACACAACCAGAATGGGATATTCTAATATTTATCCCTTGAGTTAAAATTATCAGATACAAGTTTTCAATGTTGATATAAGTGAGTGGATACTGATGGCTCTATTTAATAAGATTCACATGGAGGTTCAAGAACAGCATGACCAGCCAGTTCTAGTAGCTATAGAAGTTAAATACCCCAAAATAGAGCAGGTCTATATGAGTTACGAATCAGTTTATGAGGGTCTCATTTTGATGGAGATTTTTATAGGAGATATCCTAAATCCTGGTTGGGTTGTTGATGGCATTGAGATCTTGTTCTTCCATGGTTGTGTATGGGTGCTTAATGATATATGGGAAGAGATGATGAGGGAATCACAAACCTCTGTTTGGGAGGATACTTACTGTAAGGGTTTTGGTCATAAAAAACTCAATAAAATGATTTATACCCTAGAGAAATTCAATATATAACTCCTTATATTTCCTCTCATGTGGGTTTAAATTTCTGTTTTAAAATGTCTCATTTGTTTTATTCTTTTAAAAGAATAAATAAATTTCGATTTGATTTAATGTTTTACTAAAAAATAAAAAATATAAACTAAAGTGAAATAAATTTCAAGTACAAGATATGAAAAATGTATTTAAATAAAATGGATTTCAAATCCGAATAAAAATATTAGTTTTGGTAAATGTTCAACATCTCAAACACTCCCCTCTTCCTTTTTTCCAAAATATTTCCCAATTGAATTATCAATACCCAACCAAGGGACCCCATGTGAAAACTAAAATTTCTTTTGATAACATATCAATACCTTAATATGATTATTTAAACTTCTATATAAGTGATTAAGTTACATGCATACCAATAAGAAATTAAGCCTAATTGAAATCACTATTTTCAATAACATGACCTCACCAATGAAATTTAAATAGTGAATTAAATTAATTTAATTCAATGATTAAAAACCCAACCAAACAAATTTGAAAAAAATATATTAAATAATGAAGAGAAAATCATTCATTAAAATACATATGTTCAGAATAAATTCAAAAGTTTTTTACACAATAATAACATAGCATAGAAGAGAGTGTATGTCTATTCTAATCATCCACACCCACATGATGCTTAGCCTCGCATCACATGACCTACCTGCATCTTCTCCATTATAGAAATAATTCTCATAATCATTGTTAATATCTCTATATCAACCTTAAATTTTATCTTTCAATCCAACAACCATTCTAATAGTGTGAATATGGAAATATAAAGTGAAGGAAGGACAAATAAGGGTTGGAAATTTTTATCCTATTCTCTATTCATCCAATGTTTTCTCATTTTAATCCTATTATAGAATGAATATCCCCTTTTTATCTTATAGGGACTTTTTAAATTTGCATCCTCTATAGAATCTCTAATTTTTAGATACTTTGGACATGTGGTGACAATGATATGAATTTATTACTAAAGGAAACTATTTTCTCAAGGAGGGACCCTTCATCTTACTATAATTTAACTCACTCAACAAATGACCTAATGAGAAATTTTATCATTGGAAATCACTATGAAATTTACACCATGAGTCCTATTTCATTTATAGTTTGAATAAATTATTTTTGTAACCTATAACTAGAGTATTAATTAATATCAAAATGTTGTTTCCATTCTTCTAGTCAGAATAAATATTTATAAAAATTGATTTCTTGGGGCCTATAGAAGGCTGAATAAATACTTAGACCAGTTAAAAATTATGTGTCCCATGAAAAATGGGTTTCTAAAAAAATTGAATAGCTATATTTGGATCAATAATAAATAATATATTCTAAAAATATTGATTCTATTGAAAACATTTGAAATTACAGAATTCTGAAATGTTTAATTTCATGTTCAAAACTTCCTTAAAATAAAAAAACATTATTATTAAGATTAAATTGTTAAATTCATGGGATTTAAATATTTTAAATTTATATGAAATATATTGTAATTATTATCTCCTTAAATTCTCTCACACTCATCTCACGGATTCCAAGACAAATGGAATTTATATTAAATTAAGAAAATTTAAAAACCCCAAAAAAATAATGTTAACCCTTTTATGACCTAGAATCAATAGATATCATGGACCATCAAATAAAATATTTCATGTTCTAAATTAAACTCAATCAAAAAATTTAAACTTATTTTATCATCCCATGCACACAACACACTTACCACATGATAATTTTATCTCAATACACTTATATAGATTTTCAATAAGGATTTTCTCATCCAAAATCATGAAATAATCGCCATAGTCTGATTAAATTTATATATATACAACCAATTTGATCAAAAAACCTTTTATTATCATGAGGAATTTTGAAGGGATTTTTCTGGATTATGGTTAAAAGGTTTTAAATTTGAAAAATTCTATGTCCAAATAAAGAGGGTTTTGCTCTTTTTGAAGAAAAAATGAATTATTCTAAATTTCAGACATTTATGGTCCCCTATTTACTCTTCTCCAAAGAAAATCAGATTTGAGCATCTCTAAGAATCTCTTTCCCATACCATTCCTTCAATATTACATCAAAAAAATTTAATTTTACTTCTCTTTTCTTGGAAATCTCTATATAGGGAATAACATTCTTTAATTGAGAGCTCCAGATAGGCACTACTCCATTTCATTTGTCATCTCCAGATGGGCATATCTCACGAAATATTATTTTCAATTATAAAAGACATCTTAAACAAGTTTTTATGTCTTCCCAAATCAACACCAAATGAGGTATCACTACACAATTCAACCCCCCTCCCCCCAACAGTTCAGTTCAACTAGATCAATCATTTTCATGTCTTGATCATATTAGAATCGGAGAATTACATTATAATACAGAAAAAAATGATGTACATATATACTATGGTTTTAATAAAGATCAAATGTGCAAGGAATTTCAAAATAAAATGGATTGTCATATGAAAAAGGGGGATTCAAATTACAAATAATATCCATAATAATTTAAATCAAAAGTACCTCAAAAATCATGTGTTGATAGAAATAAAAAAATTTATAGTTCAAAAATCATGGAATCAATATCTCAGTAAATGAGGTGAACGTGAAGAAGATTTAAAAATGGATTCAGAACCCACACATGAAATTAATTTCAAATATAAATATAAATAATGTGGTAAGTGATTAAAAATTAGAGGTCTTTTCATGAAATTTCAAAAAACCTTAACATGAAATGAATTCATTTTCATTATTTATTTATGTTATGTTTCAAGGAACTAATTAGTTCAGTCATTGATAGGGGTTTCAAAAATTAAAATGATAATCATTTTAGATCAATAGTTTTTAATGAAAGAAACTTGAAAAAAAATACACAAAATTTGAAAAATAAGAAATGAAAAGAAACACATTAAAAATTAAAAAAAAATGGAAAATAAATCACATAATATCTTAATATAACCGTCATGTCCCCCCCCCAAACACTTTTATTTTCTGAAATTAATACATTTAAAAATATATTTAGGTGATAATTAAATTTATGAAATTAAAGTCACAAAAAATAAGTGTGAAGGAAATACACAACATGAAATTATTGGTATTCAACGCCATGAATATGGTTCTCCTCCCATGAAGGCTCTATAAAATTATAACTATCAAGATAAATATATTACAATAGATTGTGAATGGTTTCCCTTTTTCTGGTTTTTTAGTCCTGGATGGAACCAAAAAAAACATGAGTAAAAATGAAATATATCGCCCTTTTATAATGAAATTTACCATGGAAAATATTCAATATGGAATTATACCCTGTCAATTTTTCACCTTAGAGGTTTTTAGAATTATCACATCAATAAATTATTTAGTAATTTACTTGTACAATCTAGAATATTAATATTCATTATTTATAATGTCCTCAACTCCTCCAAAAAATTATATTTATTTTATAGAATAAAATAGATTCATTTTACATGTGTTTATATTCCAAAAGGATTTATGTTCTAAATCAACTAACATGTAAAAATCCTTCCTATAGAATAATCTAAATGGTGAAATTCCAATTGGGGTTTTAAATGCAGTCATATAGGCCAATAATGTACCATATAGTCTCAATCTCTAATCCTTTCTTATTAGGTTCATAGTTTTTCTAAAATTGTATTTATTTATCTATTATGGACCTTATCAAATAAATTTGTTTGTGGGTTATAATGTACAAATACATTATGATAAACTCTGTATTTCATAAAAAGAGATTCTAATGGCATACTACAAAAGTGGGTACCTTGATTCACAATCAGAAACATTTGAAATCCAAATCATGAAATCAAATTTCATTTCACAACCATGGACACATTTTTGGCATCATAAATTCATGTAGGAATAGATTCTACCAACTTTTTAAAATTATCAAATATATATATATAAATAAAGATACCCAAAAGAATTGTGGGAAGTCCCTATTCAAGCCATACCCCATGTATCTAATACATTGAAAAACAATATAGGTTGTTTTGGTATCACATCCATTTTAGAAATGATTCATTGGAATTGAAAAATTTTAATGGTTCTATATAATTCAAAATAATCACCAAAAATGGTCGGATGATAATAATATAATTGATAACTTTTTATATAGTTCTATGGGTCAAATGTGTCCTCCATAGCTAGAAGTGTTACAAAAATTTAGGATGGATAAAAATTCAAAATTTGGTGTGAATAATCTAATAATTCGATCAATACAAAAATGAAAAAATTAAGGATAACCCCAAATGTAATTATTTAAATCATGAACAAGTTTAGATATATTTTTCATGGAAAAATAGTAGGATAATTAATCAACAGCCAAATAACACACGTGATAGAACACATGTAACAGCAAGCTCTATGTCAAAATACTTTTTTAAGTTAATTTTCATCGACAAAAATATGATTGAATAATGGTTTGTGAAAATAGTAACAATGGATCCCAATATATTAAATATAAATATTTCCAATGAAAACACAAGTGATAGTAGTTAATTCAAATTGATGTGTAGTTTTATTGGTCCTGATCAAAAGTTATAGAGTTATATACAATCACATGATATTTTATTGCAAACTTTTTACTTAACACTACCTCAAGATAAAATTCAAATGCATCAATCATGATTTATAAGGGAATGTCCCATTTAAAAGGTTAAAAAATGATAGGGGTTATCAGTTTTTTTCACCCAAAATACCTATTTATAATTCTAATTGAAGACCATTGGGTTTAATTTTTCATGAAATCTAGATAATTTAAGTGTAACATCAATAAAATCCTTTTTAATATCATTTAAAAATCAACATGACCAAAGAATAATATTACATATCTCACTATTTTTTGAGTATATAAATAAATAAATTACATCCAATTTGGATTGATCAACTTGAATTCCATATACAGACAAAACATGACCATGAAAAATCCCTTTAACCACTATGAAATGGAATTTTTAAAAATTAATGACAAGACTCTTATAAATGAATGTTTCAAGAACATGATCCAAACATTTCAAACAAAATTCAAATGATGATCTATATATAGTGAAGTCATACATAAATACATTGATGGATGCTTCAAGAAATTTTTTGAAAATTCTCAATATACACATTTGAAAAGTTCCGTAAGCATTACCCAAATCGAAGGGATTTATCCTATAAGAAAAGTTACCAAAGGGGTAAATGATATTTATAACGAACCAGTAATAACATACCTAGAAATTACATTATTTTTTCTGAATACATAAAAGATTAAAAAAATATAATCTAAAATACTGTATTATTTTAGTGCATATGGAAACATGGAAGAATATATTCTAACTCAGTGAAATATGTTCAATGTTTCACTAAAATATCATAATCCTTATTATTTCTACTAAAAACCCATTCTTCAAAACCTAGGGAAGGGAAACATAAGAAATGGATGAGGATAAAAGATCAAAAATAGTAAAAAAAGGAAATTAATAAGCAAAACAAGAACATATGGGTATGAGAACATGACCATGATCATTAGAATATCATACCCGGCATATCAAAAATCACAAACATGAATCATGCCATAAATATTTTCATTTCATAATACATGAATAATATGAAAATAATGATCATGAGCCATGAAACCATAATATAATAATAATAATTAGAATTATGGTAGACACATAAGAATATAAAAATCCAATGTCAATGATTCCTAAAAAGAACTTTGAAACAAGTTAGGATTGTGTTAATCGCTTGTGTACCTACTTCGGGCTGGGGATTCCCTCCTATGTACCCTACTATTTTTTTCTATATAACCTTTTATTTCAGGCTTGATATGTGCTCTCACGTGCCCTCTTTTTTTGGCCTTCGGGTGCTCTCTCATATACCCTTTGATCTCATAAAACATTGGTCATTACTAAATTAATTTGAGAGAGATATAAGTAAAACCCATATCAAAATGATGCAATACATACCTTTTCCAAAAAAATATATAATAATATCAAAACTGATGAAAAAAATATGTGTCATAAAAATGTATTCATATTTAACCCTATGAAAAAGATACTAGTTTCATAATCATTCCATCAATGCATAATCTGAGAAAGGAAGTGGGTTTCAAATCCTACACTCCATGAAAGAGAAAAAAATTTATAAACAACATTCTATAAAATTTAAACTATTTAGAGAAATAATATGAAAGGAACCATTACACCATTTCACCATAAAGGCATGAGTAACACCAACAGATGATATCTTATGTTGTAAATTTTTTTAATGATCTTTTTAAAACACTTAATGAGGAAATTACAATTTTTACTTTTAAAAATCATTCTATAAAATTAAAAACTTTTTAAAACCATTTTCATGAAAATGTACATGAAATATAAAAAATGATTCATTAAAAACATTTTGAAATCATATTTTAATTGAAATATTTTAGATGATATTGAAAAAAAAATTAATAAAATTCTTCCTTGAAAATTTGTAAAAGATTCTCTAAAACATTTTAAAAGTCAATTTTAAAAACATTTTATTAAAAATTAACCAATTAAAAATGTAAATAAGGCTTCAAGGAATTGATGGGGGTAAATCTATACAAGTCTTATGACATAAAAAGAACATTCCTTTCACATAATAAAAAGGTTTGAAAAATTACCTTCTTGAATAGTGACAATATTATTCTTTAGAAAATATTATTAAAATAAAAAAATAGGAAAATTGTATTCTAATGATAATAGGATATTTTTAGAATTTTCATAGAATCCTGTGTTGAAAATCAATGTTTTAATGTAACACATATTTATGGCCAAAGAGAGAGGTAAGGTCATGTTATATTATAAATATTTTATTAATTAGATTAAATTACAATGAGTAAAACAATGGTACTAATACCAGAACACATAAATATTAAATAGAGGAGAATAAAAATCATGAGTGTTCTAGAAATATGGATAACAAAATTTCATTAATTAAAACATGATCATAAACAATCCTGACAAATTTTGATATTGTTTTAAAAAACTCTTTCTGCATGGTATCTTTTAATCATATTCCATATATAAAATGAAATTATAAGGAGCTTTAAAATATCATGAAAATAAAAAGATTCAAGTTATAACAAATAAATATAGTTTATACACCTCAAATATAAATTTATTTGTATAACATGGAATGTGTTTCAAAGTAGGAAAAATTGATACATCAATACTTTACTATGTTTGTAACATTTGATACTTAAACCCCACAAAGAAAGATCATAAAATGGTTATGTAAATACCCATAGATTTAAATAAAATTGGAAGAGAATAAATTTGTGGTAAGTATACAAAATACAAAAAATAATTCAGTGGTGGATAAGGCATGTATATCATGGAAAAAATAGTGAGTTGAAATTTTCTTACCTTGATTTCAATATTTCTTGTGTGTGTTTGTATTCCTCTTCTTTGGGTAACTCCTTTTTTTCACCAATGGGATTCCTTGGATATATTTATACACAAAGGGAGACTTCAAGAAGGGGGTAGGTATTTTTTGAAGCTATTTGGGTAGACATTACTCAATCCAAATCGTCTAGTGTAGAGTTTGGAAGTGAGAGGAGAGGAGGCCTTTTATAGTGGAGGTGGTGTGACACTCTTTTAAAATTTTTTGAAAGGGGAACCCCCGCCCACATTATATTAATTAAATTATATCAAATAATGGTCCAATGTCTACCCAAAAGGAGTATAGGGTCGCAATATGGCCATCCAATCAATTTTGGACAAGTTTATAGGTTGGTTTGGGACTTAAGGATATTGTTTAGTCCTTTATTAAGCTTAATTTAACATTAATCGTTGTAAATAATTTTAATTACTTTTTCTATTTTTTTGTGAAAAATAAGATGACATTATTAAAAATTATAAATTATTCTGATTCTCAATATTTATCCCATTATTATAATTCATAACATTGAAGTGGAAGAAATTAATTTATATTTAATCTCGGAGACGGGAAGGAAAAGATGGGTTTTTAAGTAAAAGGTTTCAAAAGTTTTCTTGGTTTTTAAAACAATTTTCATTGTGAAATTGAATCTAATTAATCTTTAAATAATCTAAAAATATAATTTTTCCATATAAATAAATTATATAGAAATTTAATTTTGACTAAAATTTATATGTTTTCCAATATTCATTAAAACGTTATACTTCCTAGAAAAATTCCAAAAATTCATCCTTAAATAATTTTATTGTTTATCATTAGAAAAGAAGTTTTTGTTTTAAATATAAAATTAATATTATTACTAAAATTTATATTTAAAATAGGTCGTCTATCAAAAGGAAGTAAAAGTGCATTAATAAAACATTAGTTTTTTATGTGTAAAATTTGGTTTATTCGTATATTATTAATATAAAATATATTGGAAGAATATAAAAAATATTTGATTTAGTTTAATATATATTACATTAATATCACAAAATAATTATAATTAATTTAATTTATTAGGAAATAATAGTTTTCTATAAAAAATTTATCTTTATATTCAATTGGTTTTTATATTTGTTGTTGTAATTGGATTAATTTTATACATGGGTAAACAATACATTTCAATAAGTTAGTTAATAATATACATAATGGGTAACTTAACAGATGGTTTAAGTTTTAAATTATTAAAGAATAATATTTTAATAATATATTTTTGCTTAGATAAATTTGGTCTTGGATGTTTCCCATGATGTCGGGAAAAGTCAGTCATTCATGTAAAGTAAGAAAACATCATTATTTTATGTTGAGAAATATAACCTATATTTTTTACTGTATGATTAACATGGAATTTAATATAATTAAATCCAAACAATGTGCTTTACTAACTATTTTTAGTTTAGCATGAAATAAAAATATAAAAAACAATTGTATCATTTAAAAAATCACCAAATCTTGGGGGTTTATATTATCCCCCCCCCCCCCCGTAAAATAAATGTATACATAAATTTTCTTCTATTTTTTAAAATGTTTATTACCTTTATGTTCCTTTAATATAAACCCACATCATAAAAAATGAACAAGAAAAATTCCATTAAAAAAGAATTTTGAAACCATAATGGTTACCCAGAGTGACACATTTTTGGGTTTACATATAAGATAACATAAATGGAAAGTTAAAACATGGAAATCAAAGGGAAATATAATTTTAATGTTCTGGAGGAGAGTGATAGAGAACCTGGTCAAGATAATGTTTAAAATCAAAAATACTAAAATATATGATGACCTAAAGTACTATTTAATTCATCGGAAAAGATGGTACTAGGATAACCTTTTTAGTTTCAAGATCATTTCCCTAGGGTTGAAACAATTTCATTAGAATATATACATAATTTATTTAGTAAAATATCGTCCTATTTTGTGACTTGATCAATATCCACTTCATCTCTTATTCTAGGAAATGATGATGGATTTTTCATTCCTGGCGTATTAACATGTCATTTGATCTATAAATAGAATAATATGTAATTCCATCTAAAATATTACAACAAAAGATTAGAACATGTTTTCAAATACATCATAAATTCACATATAGAGATATAATACTTAAATTATCATAAACATCATCATAAATTTAATAAAAACATTCAATATATAGATAAACGTGTAACACTTCCAAAAATATATTTTACCCATTAATCATTGAATAATATTTTATCTTAAACTGATTAAATTTTCATTAGAAACTTGGGTCCACCCTTATATTGATTGAATATAAAATGTGATTTTATTTTTCCACAATCCATATATTTAATTATAATCACATGAAATATCTCAAAACAAATAATAATAATACATTCATTGGGATTATTCATACTCAATAAAACATAAAATTCCCAAATAACGGGGGGAGGATATGTATTTATTAATTATATTTGTTCACATTACCCATTATGAAAATAGAAGGTTAACTATATTTATTTATTCTTATTTATTGTTGTGGCTTATCATCCACATTGGTCCTTTAATGTGGGAACATGTTAGCGTAACATCCAAATAAGATACAATTGAAACACAGAAATGTGGGAGGTTTATTCTATGGTGATTTCTCATTATTTACATAATTATCAAACTTCCTCCAATAACTTTGACATTCTCCCACTTGATGAAGTTTCATTCACACTTAAAACACTTAGTAGTCTTGGTATGGAAATTTAGCCCATGTTTATTGCCAAAAATATTTGCCTAATGGAATGCTCATTTTCTTTTTCCCATGGTTTTTATATTTCCATTTGAACTCCATCCACATTTTCTTTTTAAAACCATGTGATTGATACAAAAATAAAACCTCAATTTCTACATTTATAACCCATCTAACCACTTCATCATAGCTGATAAATCCTCTCATATCTATGTACTTTAAAAGACTAGATTCTAGACCCCCAAAAAATAAATTAATATTTCTCTTGGGTTGAATGATAATATTTGAAAAGTACCTCATAGGTGTTGTAAAATTATCTTCATATGCACAAAAAGATTCATCACCATTATTATTATACTCTAGGAATAAATTTTTTATCTTTATATGAGGAATCCTAGGAAATTAATTATTAAAATACATGTTATTGAACTCATCCCAATACACTGAGTTAATTTCTTCTTACTGCATTATATTCTTGATTAGATTTCATCAAATATGTGATTCACCTTCTGACCACAAAATAGTAAGAATGACATTCTAATCGTCCAAACATTGGAAAATGAAAAATATATTTTCATTGGTTCTAATATATTGTTCAACAAATAGTGTATTATAAGACCCATAGAAAGAAGGTGGGTGTTTCATCATGATGGACTCAACATAATTGTGTTCCATCCTTTTCTCATTTTGGAGTCCAATATGGTTCAAAGCATGAGAAATTTTTGTGAGTATAGAAATAAGACTTTCAATTCCTTCTCCAATATCATTTTGGTTATTAGGTGGAACGTCACTATATTTTCCATTACATTAATCATTAATGTGGTTCATTCCGGTTCTGGTCATTTACAAAAATCAAAAGTACAGTGTAAGAAATAGTTACCAGAGTGGGGAACCACATCATCATGAAAACCAACTTATATGATGTCTAAATTTTGACAAATATTTAAATATATGAAACCTTATTTTTATCCTAGGTTATTTCTATCCATATTCTATTTAATTACTTCATGATGGTTCATAAAGATTTTGTGAATTTCAATTGTATATCCCATGAGAGTGTCAATCTAGTTCTGTGGTAAGGCTTGTTGTCATTTACAAGATTACCCCGAGTCAGGCATGGGACATTTAGTCAGAGTTGTTACCCCAAAGTAAATATGTTCCAAATCCACATCCACATATAGTATTCATAAATAGATTTATTTATATGAAACCACTCACTTCATCCTTTATTAAAATTCCTAGAATATTTCTATACTTTTTCTTATCCTTATACATAGCCTTATATATGTACATAGAGTTCCCATTAAAGTTTTATCATCATATTTTCCAAAGGATAATAGAACCTTTTCTCTAAAACCAACAATAAACACCCAATCTTAAGCTACATAAAAATTACATCACTTTTTTTTTGGAAAACATAAAACATTTGAGAAAGTGATTCTTAATGCCCATATTAGTTTAGTTCCTTTGGAAACATTGGACAAAAATATTCTAACATAGTAAAATATATTAAATTTATACCATAAAGATCATCCCCTATAGTATTTAAGCATAAAAAACTTTCTTCATAACCTAAGGAAGTGAAACATTAGATTGGTGTCTGCTCAAATTCATAGTAAGGGTAAATGAAGGAAATGTGTAAGCATATTATAAACACAAGGGTATGAGAACATGATCATGACCATTAAAGGATCATAACATTAATATCAAAACCAATAAACATGAATCATGGAATAAATATTTTCTGTTCATGTGGAATGAATCATAACAAAATAAAGACCATGTGCCATGAAAACATAATATAAGAAAAATACTTGTAATTGTAGAATGCACATATTAATATAAAACTCTATGAAAAGGATTCTTACAATTTCCTTTGTAACATGTTAGGAGTTGGTTAATGAATCATGTAACTACTTTGTGCTTTAGATGACTTCATGTGTACCATCTAGTTTTAGTCTCGGTATTTCCTACCATGTACCCTCTTATTTTGAGCTTAGGATTTCCTCTCTTATACCCTTATATTTTTTTCTTGGGATTCCCTCTCAGGAAACGTTTGAGACCATAGAATATTAATCAATACCTAATAAATTAGAAGGAGATATAGGTTCCAACCATAAAATCCTGATATAATACATACATTTTTCATAAAATCATATACAATCATATCATAACCAATGAAATGGGGTGGGTGTTGTAAACATGTAATCATATAATAACCTCAGTAAAATAGATGTGTTTTATAATCATTTCTTCCAAGAATAACATTTGAAAAGAATAAGGATTCAAAAGCATATAACCCATTAATTTGAAACTGATTTTGTAAGAAGAATTCCGAAAAACATAAACCATTAATAGAGATACTATTAATGGAAACATTGTATCATTTCCCCAGAGAGGAAAAAGTAGCATTAAAAAATGTTATCATTTTTTGGAATTAATTTTTTATGATATTCTAAAAACAATTAAATAGGTAATTCTCCTTTTTCCTTTTAATTAATATTAATAAGAAACACATTTTCATGAGAATAAACATGAAAAAATATAAAATAATCCTTGAAAATTGTTTCAAATCCTTTTTCCGATGAAAATTTTTCGAGGATCTTGGAAACATTTTAAAAAAGATTTTCTCTTGAATACATATAAAATAATCTTGAAAACCATTTGAAAACCATTTATTTGAAAATATTTTTTCAATTTAAAAAATAAAATTCTAAATATTAAAATATGGCTTTAATTAATTGAAGGTGGGTAAATTCACATATGTCATATGAGGTAAAAAGAACATTCCTTTTTAACAGTAAAAAGGTTAGAAAATGACTCATTCAGAAAGTGACAATAATATTTCATTGAGCACATTGGTAAAATAAAAAAAGGGTAAAAATGTATTTTAATGATGATAGGATATTACTAGAATATTCTTGTAATCCCTTTTTTGAAATCAATTTTAATGTAACACAATTTTCCAACAAAAGTGAGTGGTAAGGTCATGTTTTCGTAAAAAATTTCATAATTATCTCAAGTACCTATGTGTGATAAGTTGGTACTAATACATGAATACATCAAGACTAACCATAGGAGAAAAAAATTCAATAGTTTTCTTGAAATATGGATCATAATATTTAATTATTGAAAACATGATAACAAACCATCTCAATAAATGGTGATATTGTTTCAATAAAATCATACCAGAAGGTAACATTGAAACATATTCCCCGTGTTGGAAAATGAAATTACATGGAGCATTAAAATATAATGAAAAGAAGAAGATTCATGTTATAACATTTAAAAGGTTTTATATACACCATATATAAAATTTCAGTGTATAGAATATAATTTTTCTAAAAGGAAGTAAAAATGAGACAAAATTACATTAATGATTTGGTATCTTTTTTAAATGTAAATCCCATTATAGAAAGATCATAAAATGGTTTTTTAAATACCTATATATTTAAGTATACATGCAATTAAATAACATCATGTGAATTATATGCACCACAAAATATGACTAAGTCATGAATATGGTATCTATATTATGTAAAAAAAGAGTGAGATGAAAATCACTTACCTTGAGGTGGATGTGTCTCTCCTGTCTTTTTATTCCTCTTATTTGGGTAAATCCTTTTGGTTTATACCAAAGATATTCCATTGATGGATTTATTCCAAAATGAGGTTTTAAGGAGGAAGGTATGGATGTTGGGGGGCTATTTTGGGGGATTTTAGTCAATCCAAAGTGGTGTGAGAGGTGTGAGTATGTGGTAGTAAATGAGTTCTTTTATAGTAGAGGAGGAAGAGAACTAATGTAATATTTTGGAAAAAGGAAAACCTCACCCACAATTTTTATATAAAGTGGATCCTATAGTGGTAAAACTTAGATAAAATGGAGTATAGGGTAAAATTAAGGCCATAAAATGCATTTTGGGCAAGTGAATATGTTGGTTTGGGCCTTAAGATTAGGGTTTATCCCCTTATTAAGATTAATTTATCCTTAATTATTGTAAATAATTTTAATTACATACACTCATATTTTTTATAAAAAACTAATTTTAATTTACTAGACATTATAAATTATGATGATTCCAATTAGGGAATTCATTTTCCTAAATTTCTATGAATGAAGTGGCATAAATCAATTTAAATTTAATCTCGTAGATGGGATAACAAAGCGGGTTTTTAAAGAAAAAATGATCAAAACAATTCTATGATTTTATAACCAATTTCAATGCAAAATTTATTACATATAACTACATTGGATAAATTGATAATAAAATTGTCATTAATATTTAAAATAAATTCAAAATATAATTTAACCTTATAGAAAAATTTGATGAAAGGAAATTTTTTAGTTAAATTCAAGTATTTTTCACTATTCATTATAAATAAAACATCACAAAAAATACCAAGAATTCATACTAAGTTAATTTTTATGTTTTGATTTCTAAAAATAATTTTATTTTTACATATAAAATTTATAAAAGTTCAAAAATTTATTTTTAAAATAGGTTCTCCATCAAAAGTCAAAAACTACCTTAATAACAATATATACTTTTATGTGTAAAATTTGGTTTGTTCTTATGTTATTCTAATCAAATAAATTAGATGAATATCAAAAATATTTGATTTAATATAATATATATATATATGTTATTATAATACAACTTATTAATTGTAATTAATTTAATTTATTATAAAGAAATCGTTTTCTATAAAAATATTCCCTTTATGTTCAATTGGTTCTTACATTAATTATAACTACTGAATTATTTTTATACTTATGTAAACAATTTTTTTCATCAGTTATCTAATACTATTAATAATTGTTTACATAACAGCTAGGTTATGTATTACTGTATTAAATAATAATAATTTAATAAAATATTTTGGTTTAGTAAAAATTGGTCTTGTGTGTTATGCAAGAATTCGAGGAAGGTAGGTATTTCTTATAACATAAGATAACATCAATGTTTATTATATATATTAAAAATATTTATATTTCATGTAGTGCACCATTAACATTTCATTTATTTTAACACAACGTAATCTTAGTGATTTAATAACTATTTTCAGTGTTTCCCAAAATGATAAAATTTAAAAAAGAAAAAATTAATTCAAAAAAATTAAAACATAAAATCTTGGGGTGTTAAAAAAATTGTTTTTTATTGATTATCCAGCATATTTTTAATTTGGGAGAAAGTTTATAATCCCTCATCAAAAAAATAGAGGGGTTTCTTAGCTTGTATTTCAAGGACTCGATCAAAAACATTTAATGGGAAGTTGTCTTTCCTTGGAAAAAATTTATCTTACATTGATAAATGTACATATGGAACTTTTTTGGATGAATAATTGGAAAGCTCACCAAATTCATTACTAGATATTTTAAAGACGCATTTTTTAGTAAAAACATGTAATTGACTCACCCATTGACTGTCAAATGTTGGAGAAATAATTTTAACATCCAATAGGGTGGATACTTCCTTCTCGACAATCTAAAAAAGTGTTAGTTTAAATATCCTTTGAAATTATCTAACTAGTTTATAATTTTCATTGAAAAAATCTATACATAAAATCTGAGGTACTAATTCTAATAAAATACGATAAAGTCCATCCAATGTATGCTTTAATGGTTTTGAGGACTCTAAATAGTTGGTTCTCCTGGTCCTTTAATAGAAAATTTGAAATGATGATAGGTAATTTTTTCATTCTCACGTAATAAATCATATTTCAGGTTCCCATTTAGTGTTTCAACTATAAATCTAGTGGGGTATTTTTATTTATAAAAGGAAATTTCTCACATGAAGCTCTCTATTTCAGAGGGCATTCATCATTGCGATTAATTTCCATGTTCTCAATATATTTTTCATTTGAAAATTTGAAACTTATCTTGGGAGAACACTAGCAGGATCAAGGGTTTCTAGAAAGTCATATTAATATGTTCTAATATCAACGTAATCATTTAAAATAGTCTCAACATTCCAAAAATCATTACAAGATTCCTTTTTGACTCTTTTATTATTAGATTCACCAACAATGATATTTTCATCTTTTAAAATAGTGGCTGGGTTTTTATCATATAAAGAATTAGGGAACATCTTATTATGAAACCAATAACTCATGCTTACTTGGATGGATGAATGATTCTCAAGTGGGTGTTTTGTAGACTAAAATATATTGAATTGAACCTCTCCTCCAAATTCTAGTGAAATGGTTCCTTTGTGAACATTGATGTTTTATTTTTTAGTTTTCAGAAATGGTCTCCTAGGAATGAGAGGTACATGGGTACTAAACAAATAATATTCCATATCCAAGACATGTAAATATACAGGAAACTTCTTTTCTTTCACCAAAATGTGAACATGCCCTATAACTCAAGTTGGACTATTAGTACATTAATTACCAAGGTTAATGATTATCATAGAGGGTTTCAGTTCTCCAACCTGAAGAGATGAGTAAGAAGAATGTGGAATAACTTTGAAGGAAGCTCCTAAATCAAGAATTAATTGCATTAGTTCTCATTCACTAATGGTTAATTTAATGCTAAAGGGTCCTAGGATATTAAATTTTATATGAAAAATTATGTTTAATCATAGATGATACATTCCTCCATAAGTTGAATTTTTAACAACCACTGAATTTCTTGTTATCAGTACACATATATTTTAGAAAATTAGAATACCTTGTAAATTTTTTCACATCATCAAGATAGGGTATGATGAAATTAAATTTCTCAAAAGATTCCTAAGACTCCTTATCCAACCCTTTTTTAGCACTTGACTTCAGTGTTTGTTCACTCTGAAGATAAGGCAGTTGCGGTTTGAATGTTTCTGGGATATATTGAGCATTTATTTGAGAAAAAAGGACCCAATATCTTCTTCCAATCCTTATTTGTTCATTCAAACAAAATTTATTATCATGAATTTGTGTTTCCATTCATTTAAAGTAAAAAAAATCTATGATTCCTGCCAGAGGTGGGATTCTCATTAACAATTTCAACAGTAGTTTTGAGTATCTAAATTTGAGAGTTATTAAATATTTTGTCGCTCCTAAGTTCAACTTTACTCACATTATCCTTCCCTTTATATATCATATTCACTTTAGGGTGTGAGGTTAATCCTCTACTCATTTTATATTTTATGATTATATGATCAGTGTTAAGATGAACAATTTGTGTCATCAAGGTATTCATTATGTTCTGCTGGTGATCTTTCATTTGTCGCATTTCCTATTATTTTTTCATCATGGATTATTCAATGATGCTCTATGGATTTTGGGTTGGATAGGCAGGCTGAATGTTTCTTCCAAAATGATTATGGGATTTCTCATTGAGATATTTATTGTGATAATTACTTGACTATCTTTGGAAGAAGATTATATGTTGTTTAGGCTACAGAATTATTTCATTTGAGTGGTTGTTCTATCCCCGATTGAAATTTTGGATTGATTTAAATAGAAATTTATGGTTTGATTGAATTTATTTTCCAAGAGAAATAGCATTATAGTTCTCAAAATTCTCTTTCATTTGTGGGCATTGGTCACTAAATTGTTCATTGGAATAAAAAATTTCACAATGAACATGTATTGGAAATGTTGCTTTAGGTTTGGGTGTTGTTGGGGGGTTTTGGAAAAAACCTTCATCCTCATTATGGTGGTAATATTAGTAATTTATCTCACAATCATATTTTTTTCGAACAATAAATTACAAATTCTTGGACATATTTCACATGAAGAAGGCCTATGTTTCAAAATTGTTGATCATTTTGGGCCATGTTTACAATTTATGTTGTTACAGCAGCTAGTGTTTTGTTATCTAAATCCCATACCACTATAGAATCAATCATGTTTATACTACTAAGACACAATCCTTCATAACAATATTTAATCAAGAGTCATCCACTAATTTTATTGTGGGGGTAACTAAACCAATGTATTATGAATCATTCCATGTACTCATACAATGTTTCACCTGAGCTACCATAATTCCTCAAATCCTTTTTTTGAATAGAAGCAGTTCTAGAGGCAAGGAAAAAAATTTCAAGGAAGAGTTTCTTCAATTCATTACAATCTCTATTAAAAGTTTAATTTTAATATAAAACCCATTCCTTCAAAACTGATTCCAAGTAAAAACATAAATTACATCAATTTCATTTAGTTTTCCCCAATTCCCTGACGTTTACAATTGAAACAAAGATAACTAAATTATTTAATGTCTTTATGTGGATCTCAGTGTATAATCCAATTAAATTATTTATTTTGTGAATAAAACAATCTTTACTTTCAATCCTAACAGGTGCATCAAAATATGTCACATGATTTTTTTTGGTTTTCATTAAAGGATGAAGTAAATTATTTCATGGTTTTGTAGTCATTCATTGGAATGTAAATTTCATCTAAGTTCCTTCTTAGTGTGTTAGTGTAATATTCCAAACTGGGGACAAGGGGTTTCTAGTACCTCTATACCTAGAGTGAAATGCTGAATAAATTTCAAAATCTATTGGTAACTAGTTTGTGGGGTAATTTTAGGTCATGAAAAAATAATTTTTATAACATCAACTCAAGAAACCTCCCCTTAAATGGTACTAGTTGATGTGATGGTTTTTTTCCTAAAAACCAAAATCAAATAATTTATCCCCTAGAGAAATATGAAATATTAGTCTCTATATTGTCTCTTGAGGAGGTTTCAATTTTACATTCAAAACTGATATTTTGGTTTTGTTTATTTTTTCAAGAAGAAAAACATGAGGATTTTATTAAAAGGTATAATACACAATATAAATTTAAAAAAAGTGAAATAGAAATCAAGAAAATTTTATTAATTTTCGAGGAAGTAAAATGGTTTTGAAATTAGAATCAAAACAAAATTTATAGAAAAGATTCAACATCTTAGAAACTCTACTCCTGTTTAAATTTTTTTCCCAATTGAATTTCTCAATGCCAACCCATGGACCCTAAGATATACACTACAATTTTTATAGATATCATATCAATTCCTAAATATGAATTTTTTCCATCTTATATAGCTGGTTCAATTACATGAAAACATCCATGGAACTAAGCATAATTGAAATCACTATGCTCATTTATAAAAGCCCTCCAATGAAATTTAGATAGTGAAATCTGTCCAAATACTTCATTGATTAAAAAAACCTATAAAAATTTAAAGAAAAAATATCCAATAAATAAAAAATAGTAGTCATTTAGAAATATAATATTAATAGAAATTACAAAATAGATTATATAATAAGAACACAACTCAGAAGATATTTTCCATCAGTTTTTATCATCTACAACAACATGGTTCTTTTCATTCCATCACATGAATTGCCCAAATCATCACTATTCTAGAAATAGTGGATAAAATATTCATCAATATATTTATGTCAACCCCACCTATTTTCTATCAATCCAAAAACCTTGTAATGATGAGGATATAGAAATATACAAATAATGATTGAAAATTGAGGGATTGAAATTTTATATCCATTATCTATCTATCTGATGTTGTCCATATTTTCTCCCCTTTCACATCAAAATATCCCATTAGTCTTTTCTATATAGTTTTTCTAAATTTTATCGTCCACAGGCTCTCCAATGTCTAGTTTTTTTGGACATGTTCTGATGGATATATGAATTCATTACAGAAGGGAACTATTTCTTCCTAGAGTGAAGCATTAATTCCACATTAATATCTAGCTATAATAAATGTTGTTTTACACTTGAATCCTGAGTTACAACTCATTTAATGAGGTGGGGTACATTCAACCATCCAAAACAACATTCTATAAAGATTAATTTTTTTGGGCTTATAGAAGGATGACTTAATACATAGAAAAGCTTAAAAAATATATTCCAAAATAATTAATATATTAAAAATAGTTAAAATTATAGAAATGTTTAATTTTAAATTTCTTGCCCAAAGCATCCCTAAAATTCAAAAACATTGTTATTCAGCACGAATTGTTATTTTGGTGGGTGTTTAAATCAATGGAATAGATATTAAAAAAGTGTATATATTATCTATATCATTCATCGAGGTATTAACAAGATATAAATAGATATGCATTATCTGTATTTGTGGAAAGGTATGAAGAAAAAGATATCATCTCTCATTCCTTAGTACTCTATCTATAAGCAGGTGAAGGGTGAACACCAACCACCTAAAAAACTTCTACAGATTCTATCTATTCCTATGTGTAAATGGAATGATGTTATGACGTACATTGTGATAGTCTTTCCAATATCCCTTCAAGGTAGAAATTTAGTATGGTTGATCATCAATATGATGAAAAAAGACACTCACTTCATAATGATACGAGAGTCCATCTCTGTTGAAATGATATGGATCCATATATCCAGAAGATAGTGTGACTTCATAGTGTTTCATGTTCAACAGTTTCAGACCAATATTCCCTCTTTACATTAGTGTTTGGAAAGGGTTAAAGAATACACTGGATTCACATGTGCTATTGAGTACTTCATATCACCCTTAGACTGATGTGTGGTCTGAGTAGACCATACGAGTATTAGAGTTTATGTCCCAAACCTTCATCGTAGACTTTAGAGGTTTCTATGATAATAATATTTATCTGCTTTAGTATTCCTACCACTACCACATTTAGGAAATGATTCAAATGGTTTTGTATGAGGCCTTCTATTATTGACCAAGCCATTCACCTATATAATAGATTGAAGAAGGTGAGGTAGCTCCATTAGATCAATGTCTCATTTAAGAAACCACAATGCATATTCATATGATTCAAAAGCTTATGGATACTACTCATTCATGGAATAATTCATATACCCATCATCACTACAGACCTCTATAGTTCAATATGGGCATCAGGCCATTCTTTGTGTACCACCTAGATTGGTTCATAAATGAATCAGGAGGTAGTGAAAATTATCACCTCGGTACATTGGTTCTTTTGTGATAGTAGAAAGCGTTAGGTGGTTATCCTATTAGTTGGTGTTACCTCAGAGGTATCATGTCATGCATGTCAGCAACCACATATCGCAACATCAATAGTATCATCTAGATCCTTCTCATTTGTTTGACCCCAAGGATATTAAACTGGAGGCTGATGCGCCCTTTGAAGATAATCTGATACATATCATTGGTTGAATAAAGATGGATCTATGAGGCAAGTCAGTTCATCTTGTCCAGGTGTTGTGGAGGAACAAACGTGTATAGGATGAGACGTGGAAGGGGGAGCCTGATCTACCTGGGCAATGCCTAGAAATTTTCTCAGATGACGTCCTACCTCCTTTTGAAGGGAAACTTGTTGACGAGTTATCCAACTGAGGGGAGGATGTAATGTCTTAGATTTTCTCAAAGTTATAAATTGTTTATTTTTTTGCTCAATTTCCTTAAAATGACCTTAATATTAATGCCTAAAATGATAATGGAGGTCTTGGGTGAGTCCAGGGATAAATCGAAGCCTAGAACTCCAAAATGTGAAGAAGCGGACATGGTCACTTGGTTATAGAAAACTATGTAGCCTATCACACACGGTTTTCCCTAAACTGTGTTTTTATAGATAGTGGTGTGTAGGGTCCTGAACGATTTGTCTAAAACTATGAAACCCAAAAAACATGGTCATGTGGTTTTATAAGCTTTTGGGATAGTTTAGTTTTTCATTTTCTATGTATAGTAAGTCAAACAGTGTGCCTAACCATGAGGTGTGCCATTTGAAGAAGATAATGGTGCATGGTCGATGCACGGTTTAAAAAATTGTGCGAAAAAATCATGAATAGTGTGTATGTTGGTGATTTTATGAATCTACTCTCCTTTAATGATTTTATATCCCTCTTTTACTTCCCCCTTTATTCTCCAGTTTCTCTCCCTTCCTCCTCGATGCATAGAAAAACATATTCCCCTTCATTCGTAGGGTTTGAACCAACTCCATCATCCAATGACTGAATCAATCATTATAAGATGCATTGGATCTATCTCAGTAATATCAATGTTTCAAATTAATCTATTTTAAGTATCCCAGATTCATTATTGATTTATTTTATTGAGATTTCTTTTTCTATATTTTACAGGGTGTTAGACAAATCCTTTGATTTCTTCCCTTTTAGGTTGAATAAAGCCTTGATAACAGATGTGTGGAGTGCTACTACATTGAGGTAGGTGTTTTATGTAATTCCTACTCTATTTTTTACCTCTTTAATGATTCATCTTCATTCCTCTCTCTAAACCCTTATGTCAACGCTTTTTTATTATTTAATAAATTAAATAAAATGGTTGGCTAAGTCGATTGTGATGCTTCAATATAGGGAAACACATTGGTGCAGTGTTCTCCTCATTGTCGGCCACCCCTTTGGGTGTTCCCACCTTAATGTCTAATTTAAAATGTTGTAAATGGTTAAATTTACCAGTGTAATTTGCATCATGATTAAGTGGCTTAAATTATAATTTTAATTAAGATAAAAGGTTTTCCAATAGATTAAACTATGAGCTTTAGGCCTAACATCATATATTTAAATGCTTATCCACAATGATTCACATTGAATCTAATTTTCCTTGCATTTAATTTCTTCTACATGTGGGTTGAATACCCTTTATTCATTCTATATTCCTTTTCTTACATTTATGCTTTGTCAGGGTCCTTGTGAACCATGATTCGTTTTATGGTTATTTCATAATTCCTTGTTTAATAGCATGAATTTTATTATTTTCAGATATTGATGGTAGGAGTTATTACTAAGCCTAATTGTTGATATGTGATTACATATTTTCTATACCTTGTTAATTTTACATATAAATTGTTCCATTGTTTTTTAGATTTAATTGTATTGTTTGGTTAGTTTCGTGATCATGTGATTTTAGGAGGTTTATTTGATGGATTGTAATTATATATGTATTACTTAACTTGTTTTGTGCCTTGAATACTATGTATCACCTCCTACGGGATGTGATAGAATATGTGTCCCTATTTAAGAATTCAATAGATAGACACTTTTGGGTTTGGATGGTTTCCACTAGATGTGTTGGGATCGAAATGTTGGATTTCTAGGTAAAGGATCTCCAAGTGGTTTCCTTATACATATGATTGAAACTTGTTCCCTAAGGGAGAAACAGAGTATGGACTAGGGGGAGAGATAGATACACCATGACCCTAGTGATACCTAGTCTCCTATGTGAGATAATTGACAAGAATGTAGAGTCACTATTCTATTAGTGATATAAGTAACTCCTAAATGGCTTACCTTATAAGGACTTGGTGGTAATGTTTCTATTAGAGACACATATAACCACCCAAGGATATTCTATATAGATAAACTAGGATGGACTAGAGTCTCTACCAATGTATTTAATGTCCTTTTTTGCTTTTTATATACATTGAGACTCATTTTTATTTTGAGAATTCTAGTGTGATTTCATACAGATGTGAACCTAAAAAAGCCCAATCTTGGTGGTATGACTTCATTTGTCACTTTTTTTACAATGACCCTTGAATACATATTATATCTTGAAAAGGTACCCCATTTTAGACATCAATATGGGGTCGAAGCTAGTGGTATTGGTTGAGTCTCCACTTAGGAACCCAAACCAAGGTGGTAATTATTATATTTATTGATTACCTGAATTTAAATTTTTGGCACACTATCATTTATGTTTTGCATAAAATGTGTTTTCCTAGACACAGTGGGTGCTAGCATACTGAGATTGAATCACATACCCTATTTGGGCCACCCTTGGAACCCAAGAAGACTTTATGATTACAAGTATGGATAAAAGGGAAGCATGTGGCTTCTAATTCTCAACTAGTCTATATGTTTAAGATTATGATCTGGAGTATTGGAACATGACTTTGCTTAATTTTCATGTAGAAGATGTTTTTGAATTTTTATGTATTTTTCAAGCATGTAGTATATGATTTTATCACCTAATATCCATAGTCACATTTTTTATAGCCCCAAGATCATGATCATCATTGTATCAATTATTTTTTTTTCATATTTTGTTTGGTTATTTGTCTATAATTTTTTATTTTAATGTTTACACTACTATTTGATTCTTTTTATATTTTTCTTTTTGTTATTTATTATATATCATTTTTCATTGTGCATACTCTGATATATGTGGACATAGTCTCCACATAGACACAACCTAGTCCCTCACTACTAATCATAATTCTACGGTGTTCAAGGAGGTGTGCTTGATGTCTTGTTCCCCACATTATAGGTGCACCATTAAGTGGAATCTTGGGTGGGATGTTATTTTTTTCAAAACCACCGCTAACTATTTTTCAGGAAAAAATTATTGGAATACTTTTAGTGGTAGTTTTAAAAAAACACCACTAAATGTTTCTTAAATATATATTTTTTTTTAAAAATTAGTGGTTGGTTTTTTGAAAATCTTCTAGGAAATAGATTTATTTTATAAAAAATTACATCAAAATAGTGATGATTTTAAAATAAAAACTGATAAATTAAACGAAAAAAATAATAAAATATTAAATAATAGTTTATGATTTATTTTTTTTCTATTATATATATTTTATAATATATAATATTAATAAATTATAATGTGTCAATTAATAAATACTTATAATTATTTTTTAATAAAACATTGAATCATAAAAAAATATTCAATAAGTTAAAAAGAATACTTCAGCATGAAATGACTATAAATTTTGATTCGAAATTTTTTTTAGCTCTTCAACCAGTCAAATGAAAGCATATGAGATGAACTAAAACAAAATTGGATTTAAATTCTGTACTAATTAAAATAATTAAATTTCTTATAGTTTCAAGAATAATTGAAAATTGAACATGAACTTCAAACAACCATAACATTTGATCCATGTGTATGTTTGGGTTATAACACATTTCAAATCATAGCCTTGGATGATTTATTCACTCTATTGGAGCAGGGGTTCCTGGGTCACGTTTTTATTGAAAAAAAATCCCAAAGGTCACCAAAACCATGTTTTTAATCAAGGTATCCAAATTTTTTAACATTTTTTGGGATTTCATCCTTGTCTAAGGGTGTATTATTGTATTTTTTTGTGGGGACTAAATTTATTCTCTGGATTTATTATTTATATTGATACTATGGTTTTGAAATTTTACTATTTTTCCCAATTTAGTTATTTTATAATAAAATATATTCATGTTTTCTTATATTTACTTAAAAAATCACTTATATTCATATTTACCTGAAAATGTATTTTTAACAAAATAAACCATATAAAAATATATAATTTTTTAAATTTTTTTTAGAATTAAATAATTATCAGCTTTATTCACCTTATAAGAATTCATTAATTTGTATATATATACTTGTACAAGTAGTATTTATATATAAATATGTGTATGTCAATAAAAAATTCATATTTGTGTGTATATTAAAATACATTTAAATAAATACATATATATTATTTTTATTTTGAATATGGGAAATATAAATGTTTATTTCGGTGTCAATTATATTACGTTCAGGCCACTTATATAAATGTATTTTCAGATAAATGTATAATAATAATTAAATATTGTATATTAAGGAATTTATAGTAAAATGATATGAATATATATATTTTTAATATACACATACGTGGGTGTATTAATAAATTGATATATATTTATATTTACATTCTAATATATGTCAATAAAATTAATATGTAATATATTTAAATAAATTTAAGTAAGTAAATATCATAAACATTTGAGGATTTTTCATCTTCGTTTAAGAGTTTATTCAAATGCTTTTTATGTAATTTATTATTTTATTCCATTGATTAACACTCTTATTGATTTGATGGTATTGTAATTATTCTACTTTCCCATATTTTGGTAATTTATTATCAATTATATATATCTATCTGTATGAATTTGTGAATATTTGTGTATATTTATATACATTTGTTAATATTTATATATATTTTTGTTTATATATTTTTATATTATATATGTGTTAATATATATAGATATATTTATATATACTTGTATTTATATATATATATACATTTATAATCATTTACAATTGTATTTCTAAGTGTTATTATATATATTTACGTATCATAAATTTGTGTTTATCAATATGTTTGTAAATTTTGTCGTATGTATTTATATTTATATATATTTAAATCCATTTATATTTTATTATTAAATGATTTATGATTTATTATTTATTTAATTATTAATTACTATTTGTTATTTATTATTTGAAATTTGAAATTTAATATTTATTAATTTATTTTTATTACGAAATTTATTTTGAAAAACTATTTAATATTCATTTTTTTATTTATGACTTATTTATTATTTATTATCAATTTATTAATTATTAATTATTTAATAATTATTCATTTATTGTTTATTTATTATTTATATAATTACTTATTTATTATAAATTATTTAATTAAGAATTATTAATTATTTTTTAATTAATTATTATTCAATATTTATTATATATTACATTTTTATTAATTAATTATAAATTATAAATTTTTTATTTTTTATTATTATGTTATGTATTTGTTATTATTTACTACTTATTACATATTAGTTATTTTTTATTTTTTATTTATAAATTTATTATTTATTATTTATATATTATTTAGTAATTTTATTTATTATTAATTTATTTATTATTAAATTTCATCATATATTCAATAAAAATAATTTATCAATCATTTCTTTAATTTTAATTAGTATTTTATTATTTTATTATTTTCAAATTTATATATTGTTTAATTTTTAATTTTTATTACCAATTATTTATTATTTAGTTATTTTCAATACAGTAATTATTATTTTAGTTTTTACTTATTATTAATTTATGACTAATTTAAATCTATTTTTTTATTAATTTATTATTAAAATATTATTTATTATTTATTTTTTACTTATTTATTTATTTATTTATTTCTTAGTTTTTTATTATCGATATATTTATATATATATATTTATAATCAAAGTAAATTATATTTATTTTCCTTATGAAGAGTGTGATAGAGTGGTAATGTCATTAAAGAATAAGCAAGAGGCAATGGGCTCGAAACTCATCCAACACAAAATTTAGATATATTGAATATGCATGAATGTTCATTTTCAATTGCATATTAATAAATAATACATAAATAAAAAAATAATTAAAAGATTTTAAAAATTCCAATAAATAATAAAATAATTATGATAATAATAAATAATAAATAATAAATAACAATATCACAATACATCAATATAAAAAGATAAAATAAAAAATATAAATAAAATAATGAATAAATAAACCACCGTGAAATGATTCAGTAGTTGTTTAAATGGTTATTGATACAAATAAAATGATGATCAACCTTAACTTATTTTCAATTATATAATCCTAAATAAACATATTAATATGCATTGACATCTAAACAATTACTGTTATACTATCTATGATGCCATATGCCTATGCTCCGTGATATTATTCCATAAACGCATACATTACAAACATTGTTTAACACGAGTTCTAAAAACCTAAATATAAATATCCCAAATTATATAATCAATAATGATTAATTTTACCTCTTCAATCTCAAATATCATTTTATTTTAATATATTTATAGAAATATGAAATATCATAAACTAAAAATTCCCTTGTTTCTTGTGTCAAGGGAACATTTTTTCATTATATATAAAACTGCATATTCCAAATTGAGCCTTCATCATTTCTCATAATTTATCCCACACATTCTTATCTTATAAACATGTCACACATAATAAATTTATTCATAGCCTAGAGAAATAGAAATGTAAGAAGGGGTGAGCTCAAAATCTCTATAAGGGAAAACATAAAAGTGAAGAAATCATGACTGAAATATGGAATTAATGTCATGGTTGGAATAAGTAAAAACATGGGGGCAGAATCAACATAAAATATAGATCATTCTATGTCCATAAAAATAAATGAAAAAATATATATATAAATAATGATCTCATACTAATGGAATGAATAATTTTAAACATTAAACCCCCCTCATGGCCTTGTTCTAAGACAGTTACTTGTCATCGAGACCACTATAAAGGTTCCTTGCTCATTCCGGTAGGCATTGTCACGACTCGTCCTCGGGGCCCGAGCCGTGACTACCCCATGCCCGCCTACCATAGGCCTGGGGCTGGTGACTAGCACCAAAGGCGTAATATCCCGGAAAAAAAGAAGGCATTGCCTTTATAAAAGTAAAAAAATTCAACGGCGTACACAAGATGAAGTAAAAACTAAGTAATCTAAGTACAAAAGTAAGTGTTGAAAAGTAAATGGGCCAGTTGCAAACCCAACTGAAAGTACAGTACAACTGAAAAGAAATTATAACAACAGTAACGTAAAACAGCAACACCAAGTCATCCTCCAGAAATCCAACCTAATGGGTGGGTACAGATAGTTTCCTCGGCTCCTCAGGTCCGGCCGTCCGCTCCGTGTACATCCCGCCAAGTGATCCACCTCGGGGTACTGTCTAGCTCCACAAGCCTCCACCTCGATCAGTGTTTTCCATCATCTGCATCCAACACAACGTAGTGCGGGCATAGCCTGTTTGAGGTTGAGTATACGATACTCAGAAGGGACCCCGAGACCCCCAATTGTCTCTCAGAATCCACAAAGGATAAACCAAAAAGTAATGATAAAAACACGAAGAATCAACCAACTCTACTTAGGTATATGCCCATACATATACCTAAGTTATCAATTCCAGTTCGGCTCCAACTCACGATCCCAAGTACAACCCATTCCACACAAGAAAGCACAACCCAGTCTACATAAGAAATCAACTCAATCACATCGATGATAATGAGTAAAATTCAAGACTCATCTCACACAGGAATACTACTCATGAAGAGGGGTGGAGTTGATTAGATGTAGCCTCTGAATCATCTCCGCTGTCGAACCCACATAGGATCCAAGTACGGAAGTCATCGTTGCTGAACCCATGTAGGATCAATGTACAGTAACCATGGCTGCCAAACCCATGTAGGATCCAAGTACATTCATCATCGTTGTAGAACCCACGGAGGATCCATATATAGTCATCCTTGCCACCGAACCCACGTAGGATCCAAGTACAGTCACCATCGTCATCGCAGTCGCAGCCAACTCTAGAGTTCCCGCACACATCACGCTCGATTCAGGTAGGGTCCTCCCCACGATCTAAGGGGGTTGATACATCAACTCTCACGAAGTCTAGAGTTTATGTATCACAATTTTTGGTCTCGTTAATAGGAACTAAACACGAATGAAGGCACGTCAATCGAACGCCCGGTCTGAGAGATATTTGCTTTTTATCCCGGGGCCCAGTTGGTTTTTAGGCTAAATCCAACCCAATTGTACTTAATCTATTTCCAAACCTCTAGTGGAGTCAGCCAAAAGAACTCTCTCACTAAGAGTAATTCAACGTGTTTGACGGCACGTCATTCGGACGTCCGGTCGTTAAGTTATAAGTGTTTCCACTCCAAGGGCCCAGTTGGTTTCGGGTTCGAACCAACCTGGCCATACCCAAACTTCTTCAAAACATCGACTGTAATATACCAAAACGACCATCTCAATCCAAGGATCCCAACATAACTTACGCTTCATTGATTGGAGGTCGGTAGCCCATGATATGGGCATTTGAACAAACCTAGTCCGAAAATAGGGGGTTCGGGCCTGGTCCGACCCGCCCCAATACCCCATGGGTCGGCCCGAACCAGGTCGACCCAACCCAGTTCCGGGTCTGGCATGATTGGGCGCGGCCCGGCCTGCCTGGCGTGGCCTGGCCCGCGGCCGGCGTGGCCCGACCCAGCTCGAATGCCAGCAGCGGCTCGGCTCGCAGCCGAGCGGGGTGTGAAGGGGGTGCAACCCTATTTGTTTCAGAAATGGAGGTCCCCCTGGTGGGGTCCTCCATAGGCAGGTTCGGGGGGTTACACCCCCTGGATTCTTTGGAAACATTCGGCCATAATGGTCGGCCGGTTGAGCCACCGCGCGACCCACGAGGGTTCCGCCTCCGGGAACGCCAGCGGCCGGCCAAGCCCGGCTACCCCTGCTGAAGACCGCTGCGGCCTTAGGGTGCGGCTCTTGTCCGACTAGCACGGCGTGACGGCACTGTGCCCCTCCGCCAGGTCCCGCTCTTGGTCGCGGCCTCCTTCAGCCTCCATGGCACGGTGTGACGGCACCGCACACCACCGCTGCGGTCCTTTTCATTCTCGCGCGACGCAACGGCACTGCTCTGCCTTCACCTCAAAGATCAATGAGGATCAAAAAGAAAAGGGGAGGAGGATTGGCCATGTTTGTGCAGTCCGATCTCCTCCTGTTATGACGATAACGAAAGGAAAAATTAATCAATGAATAACGTTAAATTAATCTTGAACGAATATAACCCCTGCCTCGATAAATGATGTCGTTTGCTGGAAACGCGGAAGATGGTGTCACGGGGTGAGGTTTCAAGGACGACGTTGGCATGCGTCCAAGGAGGGCACAACGTCTCACAGTAGTTATGGAGAGAAGAAGGAATGGCACGTTGTCTCTCCCTGTGGTGATAGCGTTCTTCATCAAAGGGTGTCGTTCTTCACGGAAGGATGAGGTTCTTCCAACAAAGCTCAAGCTCTCTCCCTAATTCCCAACACAACAAGCTAACCCTAAAATAAAATAAGCTTTCCCTTATTTTATTTTACCTTGCCATGCATTTCAAAAACCTAAAATTCAAAACTTAATCCAATCAATTGAAGAGGTTGAATTAATTAAATTAATGTGAGTTGGCATTATTAAAGAGGGAGAGAGGGGAGTTACTCAAATAAAGGGGGGAGTTAGGGAGTTAGGGAATGTGAAGAGTTGGGGATCGTGTGGGCCCTACCTCACCATTATACTCCCTAGGGTAGTAAGTAACTAGTGGGTCCCACCCCACCTCCCACACCTAGGATATAACAACATAGAATAAAGATTAAAAAATTTCTACAATTTTTATTCAATTCTTATTTAAACCACAAAATTAAACTCCTTCTCCCGTGAAAATGATTCTACAGTAAAAGTCCTCTTAAGCAATTATCGGTGCTATGGTTCCATCGGTGCCCCTGGATTTCAAATCCGACCACCAGTTCAAAAGATAGAAAATCATGCTCGTTCGTTCACTGAACGTACCCGAGCTAATCTCCTGAAATTGATTCCGGGCACACCGGTCCTCGGAATTTGGTGCCGCCAGAAACTGCGTACTCATAAAATCCCAAAGAATTTAAGAAAAAAATTTCCTTGAAATTTACGGGTCTTTACAGGAATAAACCAAATTACCCAACCTGTTTTGTATCATTAGACCTACTGATCATTGTAGGTTCTATATAATTATAGGGCATGCCCATTACCTGATTAAGTCTACTTTATTTACTATAAGATTCAACATGACCATTCATTCCATTTCCTAAACAACCTTTGGCCGAATAAAAACATGGCTATCAGTATAATGAAGAATATATAATTCAATACATGATCAAATTATGCCATAAACCCATAGTCATCAAGAATTTCAACACATTTCCCCATGATAATAAAAGGGATAACATGATCATAACACATCCGGAGGAAGATGATGAATGGTTTAAAAAAATACATTTTTAACTTGGTAATAATCGTAAATATACATAACATTATTACATTTTTCTATTTCAGTAAAATATCATTCTTTTTAGGTGAACATCATTAAATTTGAATTATGTAAGATGTGATGTTCGCATTGTATAGATCATTGGGTATATAGTTGTGTAAATACATAAATATCATGATCATATGCCATATAGAGAAATAATTTACATGGTTTTAAAATGACATATCCCAGGTAGTGAGAAATATACATTAATGGGGTTTTATGGTAGGAATGTATGTAACTAAAATAAAATGATAGAATACCAAATAATACAATCAATTAATATAATATTTCCAACTTAAATGAAAAAGTCCAAGATAATGATCATAAAACACTGAATTAAAGTTAATTTACAATAAATATTTACAACTAGGGAAACAACCAAATCAATGGACACTTGAATTGTGAAATCCTAAACCTAGTTCAATACCATGTAACATAACTCAATCAGCCACATTACCACAAGTAAATCTCCCCATATACTAGAGGCTATCGACTAGAAGAAAGGGCCTAGGTTGAATATTTGGGTATTCAATTTTCTCATGTAAAAGTGGATCATTGAAGATGTTGGATGAATAAACAAGTGGAAGTAACATAATAAATATGGAAGTGTATGTAATAATAGGCATTAAAGTAGAAAATAATCATCAAAATATATAAAATATATAATATGAAAAATATGATTTCATATCATGTCTTTAAAAAATGAAAACATGTATACATTTATTTAGAAGAATGTACAATGAATGTTATACAAGATAATAAAAATTGGAAAAAATATCCAAGAATCCCAAGTTCTGCCTCAGACATCTGCCACCAAACTCCAATCCTAAAACCAAAAAGTTATGTTTATAAAATGGGACGCTTTTTTTTCCACACTGGAAATCATATAATATACTTAAGTTCTAATGAAAGTCTATAGAGGGTGGTATATAAATAGAAGCATCCCCCCTTTGGACACTTGGTTTGGTTTCCTTAGTTTTGTAGCTACATAGTAGATGATCTAACCAATGATCAGGATACTTGGATAGTTTCTTCCCTTTTTGGTTCTTTTTTTTATCATGCATTCTTCTATATTCCTACATCAATGTATGAAATTAATATTTTTAGTTATGTGACATGAAATCATTTTTTATATGATATAGTTTATAACATTTTTTGATTATTTATTACTTATATGATTATGTTTAATTCCACTTCCATATTTATTGTATTGATTTTTCTTTATTATTAATTTATTTTTTCAACTGATCCATTTGTACTAGACTGAACAGTCTCCCAACTGACAAACCCTAGTCCCACACTATTACCTGAAATCCACTATCATATAGAGATGCATTCTTGAGGCCATGCAGCTAACTGATTTTGGTTACTCATGAGTGAACCAGGTCCAGGATGTTATAAATGGTATCAGAGATGCATTTTCTTAAATTATTATTTTTGGATTATATAATGAAGATTAAGAACATAATAGAACTTTTAAATATGTCATTCTTAAGAGTATCTAAACCACATTTAGTTTAAATATAATGTTTCCTAATAATGGGATGTTTTTAATATATATTTCACCAATTACTTTTCATATATATTCAGCATTGGTAAATTCCCATGAATTGTGGTAATTATTATGATATATGGATATTTCACATTGTACCTATATGGAAATACTAATTTTTACATTTTTCATTATAGGAACATATAATTCACATTCCATGCATATTTCATGCCACATAGGATCTATTTATGGGTGTAATTACCTATGATTGTCAAGTGAGCCATGATTTTTATATATACCTATGATACTAACATTTTCTGTAGTGAAATAAATTTGTTAGTTTAAACTTTCATCACTAACCTAAAAAAATTTCCCATATATATTGATTATGGAATCTTAAATAGCCAATTTCAAACCATGTAATATATGTAACCATTGATAGAAGATCTGGGCTTTAGCTGTGATTACCTTGCTACAAATTTAAATTTATAAGGTGTTTGAGACCTTATAAATTGGATTGGGTAATTCATTGAATCAAGCCATTTTATTTTCTCATTACATTTTAAGAATGAATGTTATGGAGGCAAATTTCTATTATATGGGTTTCAATCTCATATTAGAATGTGTACGGACTGTCGGAAATTGGGGATGAAAAATACATTTAATTGTTCCCCATAATATGTATAAAATAACTTAAAAAAATATAAATTTTTTATTATACAAATGAACATATTTCCTATTAATTGAAATTCCATGTGTAATTTAATGAGTGTTTACCTACTCATCTTGAAATTTACTCACCATATAATTGAACCCATGTAAATGAAAACATGAACACTTACTAATACCTTTTCCTTATAGGTAGTTATTTGGGATAGAATTTGGGGTTGTAACGCTTTTTTTCATTTTTTATACATCTATTAGAGATCATTTATTCTTTAGTAACTTGTTTGGAAGTCTGTTCTAGATATATTTTGTTCCATTCCACCACGACATCCTCATGTTGTACACTAGGAGGGTGTCTAAGACCACGCTCCAATGGTGATGGTCCCTGATCCACTAGTGATACCTATAGTAGTGAGACCTGTGGAACCACATTCTATTCTTTAACTATGAACTGGTGATCAGTTTTGAGAGGGTTTTCTACATTTTTTACAGTCTATAGAGGGTTCTTCATGACATTAACCTATGATGTTTGATCTAACTTGTGAGTTCTAGCTGCCACATCCTCCCATCATCTCGGGGGATGGAGGTCCTCAATCTATTGAGTTATTGATATAATCCATCTTATATATCATTTATAATTTATAGATTCATATAGAGATGATTTTTATGCTTCCCACCTACATGTTTCATGATTCCACCATGTTCGAGTTTGATGTGATTACCTAGGCTTATCATTATTAGGGAAAGGTCTGGGAAAACATCGAGACATCCCTATATGATTACTTTTTCCCTGAGACACTAAGATATTACCAATATATGGTGTTTATGAACCTATATCAAGGTATGTTGTCTATCAAAAAATATTCATTATTCTTCACTAAACTTCAACATTTCTAACCACTTCTTTATAGTGATGAGTTATCGTGAACGAGGTGCTTCAAGGATGAGCTCAAGTATTCCATCCACTAATAATTGAATTTATTTTACTTATCTATATTTTATTAAATCATGATTTAATACATTTCCACTATGAAAAATTGTTTGGGATACAATTGTACTAGGAAAAACGGTTCATTGCTGAGATAAGGAAATAGTTCTCCCAACATCAAGAAGCATACCCTTCATGTTTCTAATCAGAACAGTGGTCGAAGGAGTACACACACAAGAAACTTTATTATACCTTGATAGTGTATATAGAAGGGGAATATGAATACATAGTATCATAAATACCCACTTGAGTGTTTTTTTAGCGACTGAATGGATCATACTATGAGGTTTGGTTGTAAAGTTTCGCTCATTTATAACAGAATAGGGCCTCTAACAACCTCGCACTTAGGTGAAGGATCTACAAATATACATCTAGAAGGAAGATTGAGTTGAACCAGCTGAAAATTATGAGGATGAGTTTAGGTCTAAGGTATCCAGACTTCTTTTTATCAATTCCAATAGATAAGACCTTCTCATTGTATTGTAACTATAGATCAGTGCCAAGGATCAGTCCAGTCGCTCACATTACATTAGATACCCAAGGAGTAGGGGGTAGGATCATCCATTGTTTGAGGTACCATTTTAGAATCCTCTATTATCATATCTTATTTATTTAATATAGTTTCAACAAATTCCATTATTTTATTATTAATTTTGGATTTTCTTGGGCTTGAAATTATGATCCTTTGTTAAGTGATGACGCTGGACACATCATTTTGTGTTCAGTCAGAGGGTATATACTGATGCCAGGAATACCCCATTAAGGTAGGTATTTATATTTTCGTATTTTACCTCAACATACTTGAGATTATGGGCCTCTATTTCATTCTCATGATAGACTAGTTGTTTCCCTATCAAGCCTATGAGGACTTCTATCACTATAGGGTAACACTTACCTCACCCAAGGGAGATAGTTATCATTAAAAGGGTGATTGGAATGTATAAGAAAGTAAATCATTACTTGAGAATCAAAGTCTAGGTGGAGTGACATACTATATTTGTTGCCTTTATTTGGATGAATTGGTAATGAAGTTGATATTTTTTCTTCTACTACACATCATTTTAGGAATAATTCCCCGTAAGTCTTCTTTAGGATACCTCCAGAGAGGGAGGTAGTGTTTATGATCAAAATAAATTTAAACAACCTCTAGTAAATATTTTCCAATATAATATATCACTTATTTTTATCTAGGATAACATGATATAGTATTAGGATTTATAATATAAGGGTTTTATCTAACTGAGCACTTTATCTTGGGGTTCACCCATGATTTTAGTTGAGAAGGCAGATAATAGACTTATTATTTATTTGTCAATTAACATTGATTGAACAAGTGTAATTATAATAAAAGATATACATTTCCTAAAATATATGATATATTCAACCATTTAATAGGATCTATAGTGTTCTCGGTGATCAAACTCTGATCATAAAATCATCAGGTGCGACTTACAATGTCTGATATTCAATGTATGGGTTTCTAAAGCTGGTATGTTTTAAATGAACATTTGGTTATTCTGTTTTGTCTTAAAAATGTGCCATGTTAGTTCATAGAATTCATGAATAGGGTATTATAACCCTTATATGGATTCATTTTTCATGGGTTTTTAGGATGACATGTTGGTGAATTATCATACTTGAAGAAAACATGCCAAATTATTTAAGATGATATTAAGTACAATGATAGAGATTCATTTGTTTTCTAATCTCTCTATATTCAACTTATAGATCACCAAAGTTCAATTCTTGGATCATATTATCTCAGAATCATGTGTATTTGTTGACCTGGTGAAGGTGAGTGCTATAGTTTCCAAGGAGCATCCAATGAACGTGTTTGATATAAAATGTTTCATAGGACTATATAGACATTATAATTATTTTATAAAAGCCTTTTTATTCATTGAAATACCTATTATTGATATTAAAAATAAGGGTCTGAGGTTATTGTGGTCTGAAATTACAAATAAGGCCTTTAAGAGTTGAATGGAATACTTTCTTCAACATCAATCCACATCCTTCCTAAAAATAGCAATGCATAAAAAGTGTTCTATTATCTATGAAGCATCGAGCTAGGTATAATATTTATGTTTGAGGATCGATTATTTTCATATGGGTCTCTCTAGTTGAGACTTTATGTGTGTAATTACCCGATGCATAACTTTTAGGTCATGTAATTCATTCATGCATTTCATTTTTGGAGGCACTATCTAATGGGAGATTACTTTTTGGTGTTTAATGACCATATGATCATAAAATTTATCATTAAGAAGAATTAATTGAATATCATACAAAGAAAATTGGTCCAATACATTCATTATTTTGAAATTGAGCCTGCCAATATGCCCAGAAAGGGAAATGTATTAGTTAATGCATTGATTCATAAAACATAGGCATAAGCCATTCAAGAAGCCATTGATGAATCAAACTTTTTGGAATTTTTCCTTAATATGCATATAGAGTTTCAATAGAGTCTTGAGAAACCTTTTATTATAGACTTATAATTTTCCACTTCACTCATGTATAGGGTAAGGAGAAGGCAGTTTTGAAATCCAAAATTTTTTGTCCCATGGGATTGTATTTCCATTGAGAACACAGTATGGGATTGGTCAGTTGATGGAGACAACATCATATGTTTACATAAGGGTACCTAGGTTCCAATACATAGAGGATATGATTTGGGAGTCACGTTATTCTCAAAGGGTATTTTATCCAAGTATCTTTGGGATGTATCATGATATGTGTCCCCATTATTGGTGGTCGTGGATGAAACATCAGATCATGGGCGTCATCATTAGGTGTTCCACCTATTAGTATGTGAAAGTGGAATACCAAAAGCCTACTAGATTGTTAAAAATGTTATCAGTCTTAGAATGAAAATAAGATGAAGTCATGATATATTTTGTTTTTGTATTACTAATGTCACATAGAGGTATCCATGTGGGTTGGGTGGCCATGGATCAAATGTTGAATATAGCCCAATTTATTCTTATCTGGGAGACATTATCAGTTGATAACCTAGAAAGAATTTATGTATATGATATTAAATTCCTACATAGCGTACCTCGTACTATCATTTCAGATAGGGATTATGGTTTCAAATTAATGTTATAGATGGGGTTTAATAATGATTTGGGTACAAAAGTTCTTCTATGAATAGGTTTTCACCCCTAGATTAATTAAAAATTCAAAAAAGGTGATACAAGTTTTGGAGGCCATGATCTATGCATGGTACCTTGATTTTAGTTCTTATTGGAAGAAGAAAACTTATCTTATAAATTTTTATTATGATATTATATTTCATGAAATTATTTATATGGCTTTATATGAGTCTATATATGGTAGGACATTCCATTAACCACTTTACAAGATCGGGCCAGCGGAGGTGGTGCTACTAGGTCTACATATCATGTAAGAGACATTAGAGAATGTGAAATTGATCAAAAAAATGAATTTATACTACTCATTAAAGACATAAATCATATTCATGACGTTGTCGACTACCTCTAGGGTTCAACCTTGGGGACTATGTTTTCTTGTGAGTATAATCCAGACATAGGAATAGGTGGATAAATGGAAAGGGAAGTTGTTACCTTATTTTTTCTGTCCATTTGATATTTTGGAGAAAATTGTCCTGGTATCCTTTCAGTTTCAATTACCTCAACGGTAGCATTCCACGAACGATGTCTTCCACATTTCACATCTTCGCCATTTCCATACCAACCTATCTCAATGTTTTGATCATGGTGATGTTGAATTGGGTGTTTATGATTCTTTTGATTGGTATCCCATCCATATAGTTAATTAAAACGTGAAGTATTTATAAGGAAATTATGTATCTATCATATGGGTTATTTTGTAGTAAAGTTGTGTAATGGATGAGACTTTCGAAATGGAGCCCCACTTTCATTCGTAGTGGATAGAGTTATTCTCAAAATATGTTTTACCACACTAGGAAGGGAAACTTGAGGATCAATTTTTTTATGGGGGAATACCATAAAACCCCATTTTTATATGAGTTATAGATCTATTTATTTTGTGGTTTAATTTTGAGATCTTATCTTTATAAATTTTTTCTATGGTTTAGTGAAGGGTTCAAGAGTGTATGAGGATTGTTTGGATATTCGAACATTGGCCTTGGGAGGAAACAACAAGCCACTAAAATAGTCGAAACTGTGCATCCCACTCTGTGTGGTCAGATAAACCATATTGGGAACTACATGCCCCCATAGATGGGAGTATGAGGGATACAGATGGTTTTGATAGATGTATATTAATTCCAATGAGGGGTGTGATTCTTAGGTAGAGGAGGATACATTGGTACTGCATGGTTAAGAAAACCATGATCCCCCAACCGTGCTGGCCACTATCCTGGAATAGTAGTTAGTGCACGATTGGTGTATGGTTTGGAAAACCATGTGTCCAAACCATGTGCCTCTAAATTTTTTTGTTATTTTACTATTTTCCCTTACCACTTTATAACTTTAACCCCCATTCTTATTTATTCTTCTAGTGGAAAGAAACCCAATTCCTCCTCCCCTAAGAGCACCTTAACATGCCTAATATTGGATTCTAAATAACTCTTATGTCTTGAAACTGATTCGAATTTAGTCTATCATGTTGCATCTCCCCCATTATGAACTACATTACTTATTCTCCTTTCATCATTCTTTTTTTATTGATGAAACAGTTTTAGTACAATATCATACGCCATTTTTAGGGTGTTCTTAAGTTATTTTATTTTTTTATACATTCCAAACTAAGGACCGATAGTGGAGAAATCATAAAACATATAAATAAGTTAATTGGTCAATGAGTCATCCCATAAATTCTCTCCATTTATAAATTGTTTTTTTGGTCACACATTGGTTTCACTAGGCATTTATCATTAAATACATATTACTTCCATTAAATCATCTAAACTATAATATATGACTCTAATGGGGCCAATTTAACTCCATGGGATATTTATACATCAATATGGACCAACCATTTAGGGTGAGTTATTTAATAATGAATTTGGTGACCAATTTGAGATTCTTTGGGACTTTTTTGGGTGTACTATACATGGATTTGTTAGGGTAAGTGTTCCATATTAATTAAATAAAAAATTAAATAGTCACAGAATAAGTATATATATATCACATGGCACAATCCATTTTAATGTAATTGATATTATTTTCATTTCCTTAATTCACCTTGTGATGCTTCATGAACGGTAGGGGAATGAACCTGTTAGCTGGTTAATTGGGATGAGTACTACATGGATCAATAAATTAAATTGTATTGAATATACGAGGTACCTATTTCTATAGACCTTTTCATCTTTGTTGGAATGTTATTACATGATCCATCATTGGATTCCCAATGTAATTCCTTGTTCCCTCTTAGGATTCCATTCTAATTCATTGATCTAATTTCTATGAGTGATACCCAAAATAGAATTTAATTTTTTTCATAATATGTTAATTCCTCGGTGATGTACCTATGATTTAACAAACTCTTTTATATTCATTTGTATGCCTTGGATTCCTTCCATGGATTTAGCTAGATGACTTCAGACATGCGGTTCTAGGGATTCACCCCATTGGTCTCAATCATTCCTAACCCGTGATTACTATGGAAAACATGCATGGACTCTACTATAGTCATTTATAGTGAAATAAATTTGGTGTACTGCTTGGATTACATTCAGAAACTTATTTCCAGACTATATGAGTAACTACTATGTGTTTTCCTAATGCCTGTTGTCATGGATTCCATGGTTTCACCTTGGATCCTCATCTAATATTATTATGATCTATTTCAGGTATGTTGAAACAATCATGTGGTCAACCCATATAAATGATATATTAAATTAATTAATTAAGTGGTTACATGTTTAGGGACACCAACTAAGGATAAAGTTTGTATGTGTTATTTATTTTTGATTCTTTACATTAATTTATATACCTACATAATAAACAATTTATATTCAAATAATGGATTTCTTTATATGCCATTGGTGGTGGCCTATTGGGATTTATATCACACTGTATCCAGGCTGCTGTAAGCACATAAAAATATTATATGATTGTAGGTGTTTAAAAATGGAAAATTCTCTCTTTACAGACTTAACAAGATTTCTTTAGGATGGTAGATGGGTTGAAGATGACTGATCTAGATTTGGGGATGCTTGGATAGTTTTTTCACCTTTTTGAATCTTTTTTATAGCATATATTGTACTATCTTCCCGCTAACATGTTAGAATGATTTTTTCAGACATGACCTGAATTCAAATTTTTTATATGATATAAATTATGTAATGACTCATAATCTTGTCTATGGTTGTATTCTAATGGAATTTAAACTTTTGAAATCTATTGGATGGGCCATTCTTTGAACTGATATTTATAATGTAATTTTGAGAGTCATATCACTTCAATATGTTGTTTTTAAACATGGGTAATGGCTTGAGAGATTTCTCAAGTTCTCTATTGATTTTAAAGAGCATTGGGCTCTAAACTATCATGTTTGGCTTCTCCAGATAGGGTTCACAATTTTTTTGAAACTATGTTTCCCCCAATAGAGAATAATGTGGCCTAAATCCTTGGAGCATTAGGTGTCACATGAGAAGTACATAGTTTTCCCAAATTATAGACCAAGTAACCATATTTAGTGCCAAATATGAAGTACCTAAGAACTATTCACGGGATGTTTGGTGAAAGATTAGGGTAACCGTGTGGGGAAAACCATGTGAGGTTGGTGACGTAGCTAGTTGGAGCAGCAGGGTTGGCACACCGTTTGGCCAAACCTTGCATACAAACTATGTGATCTAATTTTTATGGTGAAATGTACAAAATTCCCTTAAGAATATGAAAACCCCTATTCTTTCATTCCTCCTCTGTAGGAAGTCGTGTGATCCCTACATTCTTGTGCAGCAGGTTCTTCTTCTCCCAAACATAGGGATCCTAATATCTCCTCTATCAATCATCTGATTTAATCACCATTGGTCCCTATATATTTTTCTTAATATTCTCTAGATTCCATTTTAGTCCTAATTTATTTAATCTTATATCTATTTAATAATCTAGGTCCAAGCTCATTTTCAATGTTTTCATGAAAAATGGTTGTTTCATTGATTTCTTCCAAACCGGACTGAATAAAACCTTGATATTGGATGAGTGATAGGTCCAATTAATAAAGTAGGCGATCTATTGATTTCCCCTAATTTTTCATTTAATTATAATTTTTCCATTGCGCCACATGATTCCCTTTTCAAAGCATAACCTTATTATTGATTTAGTCAAGTAAAATTGATAAATGCACCAAGGCACACCCTCTAAGTCCCTAGTTTAGTATATTGAGGATGTCATCAAAAATCACTAGATCACTTAATAAGTTTTTAAATATATTCCTTCTACAATTAATTTTTTAAAATATCAAAATTCCTTCCAACTTTTCAAATTTTATTTAAAAGGAATTTCCCCCTGTAATTGATATCCAAATTGATAATGGAACCTCATATGTTCCACGTAAAGACTTGTTGTGTTTTTACTTGTTTTATTATTTCTTTTATAAATTCATTTATATATTGAGTTGATATGTGATGATTGAATGTGATTTTTGTTGGGATAAATGATTTTTTTAAGAAATAATGTCATGTTATTATAATAAAACCCCTTAAATGAGGTACTTTGTCTTCTAAACTAAAAAGTAAAGTTTAATTATTTTAAACCATGTTAGAATATTTCTTATGCCTTCATTTTAGATATTAATATGTTCAAAGATAGTACATGAACATTTTCATTATTCTTAAATAGTGTTCCATCCTTTTTATAAAAATTTAAAATGAACTAAATCCCAATATAAGTGTTTGGACTATTCCATTAATTGGATGGCTTGACTCACCCCTATCTAAATGACTAATGAAACAACATCCTCCATAGGTCTTTTCATGCTTATATATTTGGTATTACCCATGTAGGTACACTCCCAATTGACCATGGGGCATTCTAAGTGGCTTCTTGGCCCTTGAAATTGAATTTCCATGTTTTTAAGGATTTAATAGAATTTCAAGTTGAATTGTTTATTCATGGTGGGTTGATTTATTTATATGAGTTATTTCATATAAAAGGTATGAAATATTTATGCAGGTTTTTATTAATTAGAAAAATTGAACATTTTAAATGAATTATAAAGGGGGGAAAGGCCACATTGTTCATTGCATGATTAGTACATGATATAATAAAAATGTTGTTTCCATATTATAAATTGGGCATAATAAATGTCACAAATGATAGGTAATAATATATGTACTTTATTATTTTAATTATATTAATATGAATTAAAAGCAATGTAGAACTAATTTAAGTGATCTATTAAGAATCGTGTAAAATCATGATCCCATACATTGGGTGTTGAGTCATGGAATCTCACACCATAGATAGTTTATAGGATGTTGGACCAAGTCACAAAATCCCCAATTTAGAGTGTTGACATGATAGCTCACTCTCCATCCTGAATTTTGTTCATGAAATATGACACTCTATTTGTATTTATAGAATATATACAACTTCTTGAGCTTATCGGCTTATTTATGCTGTTTATGGATGACTGAGTGAGGCCTAGTTTAGATAGAAACAAGTATTCTAGGTATATGGCCACATATAATCATATGTACTTGGTTCATATAGGTGTATGAAATATATTAATATACTATATATATGATTATTAATATATGTGTATATATATATATATATATATATTTATTCTCTGGTTAGACATCTCATTTTGGTCGTGATCTGATATTGGTAGAACCACCATGTTTCCTTTAGGAACCGGAGTGGGTTGTTGTTTTTTATTAAAATTTTATTATCATTAATTTTACCTATACACTACTTTATTTAGTATCCAATAACTATATTTAGTTGTAGACACCATGGGTGGTAACCTACTAGGATTTATATCTCACCCTAATTCGGGTATCCATTGCATAGGGGTACTGGAGTAGACATTTTGTTCACATGACCATGGATGACTGCTTGTTCTATTTTTATTGTACATGGGAGTTAGGTGCATAGAAACATGCTAGTTCTTGGGATTCTCATGGAGTTCACCCTTAGTAATTTTATTTCCTTTTATTTTCTTCATTCATGTATTGTTCTATAACACTCCTTATTGTATGTCTTTTCTTGATTGTGTAATATTATATTGACATGCATGTATTATTTTATATGGGTGTTGGCCGTCTTTATTTAGTTTGTTTGATTATTGTTATTCTCCCATTGCTCTTTCATTTATTTATTACTTCCTATTATGTTTCATGTTATGTGTTATCTTTATATAGTTGTGCTACTCTAATCACTAGGGTATAGTCTCCTTACATGGGCTCACGATGAACTGGACCAGGTATGGAAATTCGGTAATTTACAACTTAAGACTAGTTTTCTCAGAATTCTTGATTGGGATCCTAATTTTAATCCATTCACACACAAAAATCACTTGGCTCAAATCTGGGTTAGTGTTCATGGTCTAAATTTTTTCTATTGGCATCCGAAAATCCTAAATGATATTGCTTCCTGCATTGGGACTCCCATAAAAATTGATCATAGAACATTAAATGGGGAATTAGGACTCTATGCTAGAATAATGGATGAGGTTAATCTAGCTATTGAACTGCCTTCCAGCATTATTTTTAATGCCCCTGACTACAAAATTGAGCTCATAATTGAATATGAAAAGAAGCCACCATATTGTGAAGTATGCAAATTGATTGGTCACAACCTCTCAAATTGTAGGGTGGTTAGAAAAAAAATGGACTCTCCAATCAATAAAGATTGGAAAGAAATAAACCATGTCAAAAAAGGGTTGACTACCTCTGTCAAACCTCAGCCCTCCAATAAAGAAAAGAAGGACATTTGGGTTAAGAAATCCAATGTACTGTCATCTCTGGAGGGAAAATCCTGGCGGGATTTAGTTGAGGAAGAGGAGACCCTCCAAAAAATGATAATCCTGTTATTGTTTTGCATGATACAGTGGCTTTAAGGGGTGAAATTAATCACATTTCGGCCACTGATGTTTCTTCCTCACATAACCTTCCTTTGGTTAAACATGCTAGTAGGGACTTGGGGTCGGATGCTTTTGCCCCTGTGGATCATATTGTCAACCCTGAGGTCTCCAATATAACAACAAGCGAATTGGTAAAATCTACAGACCCAGGTTCTTCAAATCCTTCTATTGCTCTTGTAAAGAATACTATGACTAATGATGCTATCTATTCTGAAAATGATGTTGTTAACTCTTCTTATATTTCCACTATCACTGCACACAACACTCCTTTCTCCTCTGCTGATGATTCTGTACAGCCTGTAATTGTTGTCCAAACTGCTAGTATTGTTTCTGCAACAGGGGTCCTAGCACCTCATTCTCTAAATGGTGATACCTTAGCGGCCGGCGCCTTATCCAACACTACACACACTTCTGAACCTACTCCTGCTACATCTTTTTCTATAATAAATCTTCCATCATCTGCTTCAGAATTTGAAAATCTGGCACCTCATACTGTCAATCTCGACACTGTTATGGCCAGCTCTGCCTACAGCACTACTCCTGATCCTATTCTTCCCCCTAAACCAACTCTTACTGATAATTACCGCACTACTAAAAATTTCAGGCCTCCACCCCTTGTTGAATTGAAGACTTCTAATCTGGAAAAATCTGTTTCTGCAAAACACATTCATTCTACTTCTGTTAAATCCATCAGCTCAACTTATTCCTCACAGGTTGATAAATCTCTCACAGCCTCTGATACCTTGGTTCAGAGCCCTCCAAAAACTACTGAAGTCAGTTCTTCTCTCATGGATTGCACTGCTATCCGTAATTCCGCACATACTGCAGCGGATCCTTCTGCTGCTCAAGCTGATGGTCTTGGCATCACAACCTCTAAGCGCATGCCTGGCACTGCTTCAAGCAATGAGGGACCTTCTAATGCCATTACTCAGACAGCCAATCTAAACTCTTCTTCCTCCCCTATGGTCACTCGATCGCAAAGGAAGAATGATTCTGGAAAATCCAAAAAAAAAAGAAGGGTTCCAACCCAAAACGCAAATAGAAATGAATTTTCTCTACTGGAATTGCCAAGGAATAGAAAAAAAATGACACTTCCACTACAATTAGGAGGCTTATAAAGACTCATAAACCTCAACTCTTTGCCATCTCTGAACCAAATGTTAATTTCAAAGCCAACTACATGAGACTTGGTGCTCCTACATATAGTTTTCTTGGCTCTTGTAAACATGGTACTCAAACAGACTATATGTGGATCTTTTATCATAATTCCCTTCAAAATGTTCACATCATTAAAAACACAGATCAGCAGGTTACTTGTGATTTCTTGTTGAACGGTTGTCTCTTTCTTTGTACTGTGATTTATGCCAATAATAGATATCAGGACAGAAGGACTTTATGGTATGAGCTTTCCGATATGGCCCGCTCAATTAAGGAGCCTTGGGTTGTTATGGGTGATTTAAATGCCATTCTAAGCCCTTGTGAAAAAATTGTCCCCTCACATCTTAATATTTCTTCAAATGAATTTATGTCACCTATTGATGACTGTAGTCTATTTTAAGTTACCCTCACTGGTGCCAAATATACTTGGTATAGAAAAAATTATAATAAAATGGTTTCCAGTAAGCTTGACAGAGCCTTTGTCAACATGAAGGCCCTTGATTGCTGGGATAATATTTCTAGTATAACTTTGCCTAGAATTAATTCTGACCATCATCCTATCTTAGTGAGCTTCTGTATGATCAGCCGTAAGCATATTCTCCCCATTAAATTTAATAATGTGTGGTCCTCGAACCCGGACTGTGTCGCTCTTATACACCGCACCTGGAACTCTATGAGCCACCATAATGATTTATTTTCCTGTATTATTAAGTTAAAAATCCTAAAACAGGCCCTTAAAAGTTGGTGTAAATCTACAAGATCTCAAATTGACCTTGAAATTTCCTCTCTTGAAAATGATCTTAGTCGTGCTCAAACGCAAAACACTATATCTGATTTCAGTTTGGACCCTCAGCTAGAAGCCAACCTTTCCCTTAAACTTAATTCTTTGCTCAATTTTAAGGATAATCTTCATAAACAACTGTTTAGGACTAAATGGCTTGTTGATGGAGATCGTAATACAAAATTTTATAATTCCTTTCAAAGAATAAGAAAGGATAATCGTCCTCTTACCAAGCTCATTCATGATGATTTGCTCATCGATAGTGAAGAATCCATAACGGAACATGTCACCTCGTACTTTTACAACATTTTTAATGGCCCGGACAGAAATATTGACATCAGGGTCAATATTATCCCCTTACTGGTTGATGATAGAGACAATGAAAACCTTTTAAGCACACCGCTTGATCAAGAAATTAAAGATACTATCTTTGGCCTTAATCCAGACAGTTCACCTGGTCCAAATGGGTTCAATAATGGATTCTATCAAAAGCATTGGGACATTATCAAAAAGGATGTTTGTAACCTTGTTAAAACCTTTTTTTCCCATGGTTCTCTCCCTCATGGTATTAATGCACAATTTTAAGTTTTAATACCTAAGGTTGAAAATGCTTCGGAGGTTCATCAATTCAGACCCATTGCTCTTATTAATACTCTTTATAAGATCATTACTAAAATAATTGCGAATAGGCTGGCGCCCATTTGTGACAAAATAGTGTCATGGAATCAATTTGGTTTCATTAAATGTAGGTCCATTCAAGAATGCATCTGTCTGGCCTCGGAAGGTACCAATAGTCTTAATAAAAACACTAGAGGGGGGTGTGTGGCCATTAAACTGGATATCAGAAAGGCCTTTGACACCATTGATGGAATTTCATCTTGAGGGTTTTAAATAACTTTGGATTCCAGGACTCTTTCATTGGAAGACTGAAAACTCTATTCAGATCTGCCTATATTTCTATTCTAATCAATGTTCCTCCTAGGGGATTCTTCAACTGTTCTAAAGGTGTCAGGCAGGGTGAGCCTCTATCGGCCATCCTCTTTGTCATTGCTGAGGACTACCTAAGCAGAATTCTAAATAGTCTGGTCGCTCAAGGATCCCTGAAGCACATACAAGCTTCCAGGAACTTAAATATCCCTACCCACCTTTTATATGATGATGACATCATTCTTTTTCTTAAGGGGGATCAAAGGAATATTCATGTATTAAAAAAAGCTATTAATCATTATGAGGAAGTCTCTGGTCAATCGATATCCTGGAATAAATCATACATTTATTTTGGAAAGAACTTTCCTGTCCGAAGAAAAAATACCATTACTTCCTACCTTGGAATTAAAGAGGGACTCCTCCCTTTCGCTTATTTAGGTGTTCCAATATTCTGGGGTCGTCCTAAGGATAGCTATTTCACTAATATCACTGAGCAAATTATAAACCAACTCTCTACCTTGAAAGGAAGATCCCTCTCTATGGCTAGCAGGATTTGTCTAGTCAAATCGACCATTGTCTCTAAAATGGCAAACTCTATGATGATTTAAAAATGGCCCGCCAGCATTTTTAAGAAGATCAATACCTATATCAAAAACATCATCTGGACGGGTAGTATTCTTGAAAGAAAACTTGTCACTATTCCCTGGAAAACCTGTTGCAAACCTCTCGACAAAGGTGTCATTGGTATTAAAAATTTAAAGATGTTCAATAATGCTCTCCAAGCCCATCTTACTTGGCGTATCATCAATGGTACTTCCAAAGATTATGATTTCTTGAACCTTAGATTTCGCACCAAGATTTTAAATGGGAATCTCAAGTACATTAACTCTTCAATCTGGCCCTCAATTAGAGACTCGTTTCAGAAGATCATGGAAAATTCTAGATGGATGGTTAGTGCTGACTCTTCCATTAATTTTTGGTGCGATAAATGGTGTGGTAACCCCTTGATATCTTTGTTACCACCTAACATCACTTCTGATGACTATAATATTTCTATAAAGGATGTCTTACAATATCACAGACATGCTCTCCCCGACAATATTGCGCAGATCATTAATAATCATCATTTTTGTTCTAATGGTGATTTCCTTGTTTGGGAACCTGCCCCAAATGGCCTCCTTGACTCCAAAAACTTCTACCAGCATTACTTTTCTGAAAGTGATTCTATTTTACATTAGGTGAGTCATTTTGATAAGTCGTGGATCAAACCTTCTAGGCTTACTCTCATTGGGAGAATTGCCCATAACAGATTACCCATTGAAGCCTGTCTTCAAGCCTTTAGCATTCAACTCTGCTCCATTTGTCTCTTGTGCAATCAACACAGGGAAGATGCAGATCATCTATTTTTGTCATGTGCGACGGCATCTGCTTTATGGAATTATGTTTTTGACTTATTTAATTGCAGATGGTCCCTTTCTGACACTATTTGTTTGTCCCTTAACAAGTGCACTAGCTATGCCTTCTCTCCTCAGGTTAAAAATCTTCTGCTTACGGCGGTGGCGGAACTGCTTCATGTGATCTGGTATGCTAGAAATGACATCATTCATAATAAGCGCTCATTTAGTATAATTGCAGGAAAATATCGAATTCTTATTGCAATACATGAAGCTGCTTCCATTCAAAAAGACTGTTGCAGCAACTAGGTTGGTGATTTTGAGATCCTTCGTCACCTTCGTGTGCCCGACGTCTTCCCATGGATCAAACGTTCATTTGAAGTATTCTGGCAACCACCGATGTCGGGATGGATCAAAGTGAATGTAGACGGTGCCTCCAAAGGTAACCCAGGCCCTGCCGATTGTGGTGCTATTTTTTGCGACTCGGTTGGTCTTTTCCAGGGTTGCTTCTATGCTGGCTGCGGCCATTCCTCTTCCCTGGAAGCTGAAATGCTGGGTGTCATCCACGCCGTTGATTTTTCCGTTCAAAGAGGCTGGAAAAAAATCTGGATTGAAAGCGACTCTACTACTATCATTCATGCCATCTGGAATGGTTCCATTCAACTGGCTTGGTCTCTCACCACTCTTTGGATGAATTGTCTCAACTCTCTACATGGGATTGACTACATAGCCACTCACACTTATCGGGAAGCGAATACTGTTGCAGATTCTCTTGCCAACAAAGGCATTCATCAGACCATGACTTGGCTGAACTCTTTACCTGCTGATTTATTATCTTTGTTTGATAGAGATTGTAAAAGAATTCTATCTTTTCGCCTTTTGTAAATTTTTGCTTATCAATAAGATAACTATTTTGCAAAAAACAATCATCATATTTTCCAAATAGAGATTAAAAAGTCATGCCTATGACATGCAATGTAGTAGTGTTTATAGGATTCCTATTTATTTTAATTGCATTCATTTATAATTTCATGTGCCTTCTATTTGTGAGCATGCCAATGTTTATGACATGGTTGGGTTATTTATTTATCATTTTAAATTTTTTCCCTACATGGGGGATTATATGACATACTTCCTGTTTATCTAGTATTTATTTCCTTGAATTGTTCTTCTATTCTTATTATCATGAATCCATATGTTTACTACTTGTGATTACATTCTAGATCTGATTTTGATATGTCAAAGTGGTTTCAAGGGCTATGTTTTTGGGTTGTGGTTAAATGAGAACCAGTGTTCAGTGGTATGGTGTATGGGAAACTTATAATTGGATAAAGGTAAACAGTATACTCGAACCATATTTTAGGATTATATATATATATATATAACTTTTTAAATTGAAAAAGCTGTTAAATATTGAATTTTAAAGTGATTTGGTTCTTAATAAATAGGATCTAGTCTAAAATCTATAAAGTGTATGGGTTCTCTAAAATTAGAGATGAAAACTCCTAAAATCATATGATTATATATATGAACATAATAAATATTAAATGTTTATGAATGTAAAATTTGTTTGGTTTTAATCATTAATGGTTTGGTCAGTTTCATCAATCCATAATCAGACCCAAGTAGGTTAGTTTGGCCATGTTTCTTATCATATAACCTGTTATGGGTGTTTTTAAATTTTAATAACTTAAACCAATATTAATGGGTTTCATTCTGATGAACCCAGGATAGATTAACAAGGCCCTTATAGGGCATGTTATCTATTAAAATTTTCTTTTTTTTATTAATTAGTACATAATTCCCTATTTGAAATCTTTTAAATGTTTAATGAATAAAATTGAATTAGTGTAATGACATGAAAATAGAACCTTAGATGGTTTCCCATGTTTAAACCCCTCATGTGATAGTAGTTTAAATTTATCTTCATGCAGCCTTTGAACAGATACACCAGTGGTTTCTATAGGCCTATTTTTCTTATAACAATGGCATAAATAAATTTTGTTGGACTAGTAGCTTTCTATTTTTCATCACCCTTTGATAGGGTATAAACTTATTCTTTTGTGAGTGGATATCATGTCGTATGTATCACTCGTATAGTTTAAATAACTTGCTAATTCCATGATATTTTTGTTCTATGGAACCATTTAGATGTTTTTGTCCCTATAATGATGTTTAGTTTCGAAATGTCACCCTATTTAGGACTGGTGTTCATGGTACCACTGATCCTTGTTATGGGAGTGAGAATTAAGAAATTCTCTGTTTTAGAATTGTTGGACTCCTCATGTATTAATCTTATTTTAATGATAACAAATCTTATTCAACCTATTTAATTCCAATAAATTATATCCAATCATGTGTATTTATATTTCAAGTTCCCTTATTCTTTACAATGGTTAAGCTCAATCCATTTCATGCATATCCCTTTTTAACTCTGAATATAGTTATTTTCCTAAGTACAAGACACCGTGAAGAAAGACACCATGAAGCAAGACACTGTGAAGAAAGAAACTGTGAAGCAAGACACTATGAAGCAAGACATCGTGAAGCAAGACCCGGTGAAGCAAGACACCGTGAAGTAAAACACCTTGAAGAAAGACACCGTGAAGCTAGACACAGTGAAGTAAGACTATGTGATTCCAGACACCGTAAACTAGACACCATAAGCAAGACGCCGTGAAGCAAGACTCGGTGAAGCCAGACACCATAAACAAGACACCGTAAACAAGACACTCTGAAGCAAGACACCGTGAACAAGACATGGTGAACAAGACACTGTAAATGAGACACCATGACACTCAAACACCGTGATCAGTCTAGACACCGTGTGAAGGAGACACTATTTTCATAACTTACTGTGACATTGTTTCTTAAACTATTTTGTCATCATTCAATTTAATTTCTAATGGTCATATTTTATGCCTTTAATGCACTGACATAATTAGCATTTCTTTGTAGACATATCATCGGATAGTACGAGGTATGAGGTGCAGAACACATGGAACCTGTCACCTAAAACTCATGAATTCGATGATATGGAGAGAAGTGTGCCCAAGAACATAAGAGAGTGATACTAAACGAAAAACAATCCTGTGAGCATGACAACAAAGAACATATTTAAAGATTTTCAAAAGAAAGCATTGTCACATGCATACAATCCAACTCTGATGAAAAACATATGAAGTAGACTGGAATCCAGATAACATCGTCTCATTATCAAAACTCATGAAAAACACAAGTTGAATCACGACACTTTGTTTTCCAAACAACTTCAAAAGAAGGACTCAACGCTTCATCTATATCAATCCAATGAAGTCTTGAGATGAATTGACATCACACTAGAGCATTCGAACCTCATCTCTATATTCTTGCTTGACTGTGATCATCTTTTTATTTACATCATGAGTAGTGTGTGACTCTATATGTTTTGATACACACTAACTCCTGATCTAAACTGGAGGATACTGAAATCCTTAGACTAAAATCATTATAGTTTTTTTACCCATTAAAACCATGGAAGAGGTACCTGTGTGGCCTAATTATTATTTTTTTACCCACGAAAACGATGGAAGAGGTCCCTGTGTGACCTGGACAGTCTATCTATTATTGTTAACCCTGATCCAAGGTGTGGATAAAAGTTTATTTATATAAATAGCTTGGTGGAAGGTGATCACCATGTGGAGTGTATTAGGTCTCGTCTTGAGACTGAAACACTTGTTTCATATCTGTTGTGATGTTTAAATATAGTCTTATCTGTTTTATTGCTCTACTGCATAATCCATAAATCACTAATTTTACCTTGATAGTATGTCTTGGAAAGAAGTTATAACTGGTTTATCTTAGTAGGATAACTTCAAAAGTAATATTAATAATACAAATTAAGATTACTGAGAATTAATCAATCTTATAAGAATCTATTTAAAAAGTAAAACTCTTATTACAGTATAACCCTGACTAACTGTGTTGTATCTATTTTTGGGGAAACCATTTCATTTGAAAATAATATTCTTTTAAAAGGAATTTTTTATAGTTACTCAATTCACCCCTACCCACTTGAGTAAACTACTCCGATCAACATTTGGAATCAAAGGTTGCTTTATTAGGACTCTGGGTAATCTTACTCAACTGTGATTGTAGTTGTACTTTAAAGATCTATAAATTTCTATTAATTCTAAATTTCTAGATCTTTTACAGTAATACGTTAGTATGGATAATAGATTGGAAGGTGCTGGAACTAACAGACCACCATTCCTTAATGGAACCAACTTTGTTCAATGGAAAATAAAAATGAAAATGCATTTAGAGAGTATGAGTTTTGAAATTTGGTCATCCATTATAGATGAATACAGACATTCTGTGACTGATAGAATTACATGGGATAAACCTACAAAATGTGCCTACAATAACAATTATAAATACATGAATGCATTGTACAGTTCCTTAGGAGATGAATAATTTAATAGGATTTTTGCTTGTAAAACTACCCATGAAATTTAGGATACCTTGTCTGTCTCTCATGAAGGCACATCTTGTGTAAAGGAAATGAGACTTAATAATTATACTATAAAATATGATAGTTTTAAAATGAAACCTGATGAACCTATTTTTGACATGTATCTCGGGTTCAATGAGATTGTCAACACAGTGATTTCTCATGGAAGAGAAGTCACTGCCAAAGAATAGATCATGAGAATTCTTAGATGTCTACCTGACAGATGGAGGGGAACCTCTATCTATGGTAGAGAATCGTGTGACATCAGAAAGCTACCTATAACTCATTGGGAAACTGATGATGTATGATGAATAGATGAATGTCAACAAAGAAGAGGAGGATGAACCAAAGAGGAAATCTGTACCATTCAATACCACATCCTTAAAGCACAAAGACAAAGGGAAACTGGAAGCTTCTGTAGAAAGTTCCACCTTTTAACAACCATCACCGGAAAGTGATTAGGAGATGGATCAACTAGACAGAAGATTCAAAAAAATTACAAAAATAAGAACTCTTTCAGAAAGCCTAACTTCAAGGGCATGTATGATCTAAAAGGAAACTGGAAAAAGGACTGGTAAAGAAGTGAAAAAAACTGATAAAATTGTATGCTATGAATGTAAGCACAAAAGACATATAAAGTATGACTATCAAAGCTCAAGTATAAGATGAAATATGTGGACAAGGACAACAAGTAAAAAAAGGCAATGAAAGCAACCTAGAGTTCCTCTGAGGATAGTTTAAGCGACTCAGAGACATCATATGATAAACAGGCTAACAAAACCAATATGTGTTTTATGAAAAACACATATGAGGTAACACTGAACTCTTCTATACATAATTCATACTATTCTTAAGAGGAAACTGACTTTGAAAATAATACTAATGAATAAATTTTTGAATATAGTAACTTTCTTGAAGAGACATGCCATGAATTAAAATATAAATACAAATCATTGAAGAAACAGCATGCTCTATATGTAAATCTTAAATCTGAACTTACTACTTAAAAGGAGATAAATGATCAACTTCTGAAAGAAAATAATGAATTAAAAATATTTTATGAGAAATTAAAAAGTGACTTAGGGAAGTTTAATAATGGTAAAAATACCCTTACACAAATTCTAGGAAAACAAATTTCCCCTAAATACAATACTTGAATTTTTTACCAACCTGGTAAAAGAAACCTTGGTAGAATGAATTTTATTTCAAAGTCTAGGACATATGGTTTTGTTCTTAGTTTTGGACAGAACTCAACTATCTCTATTCATGATACATATTCTACTATTTTACGTTTTTTTGGACCAAATACAATTTATTTTTCAAATACATTACATAATGCTTATAAGAAACCTATGAGACCAATATGGGTTCCTAAATCACTTTTTACTAATTTTAGTTGAACCAAACAAGTATGGGTACCAAAATATTTCTTGACTTGATCATGTTATAGGAAAGATGCTTAAAGAGCTCCTCCAAATAAATCTATGGTACTTGGACAGTGGATGTTCAAGACACATGACCGAAGACTACTCATGCTTCAAGAACCTGATAAAATTAGATGGAGGAAATGTCACATTTAGTGACAATGCTAAAGGGAAAATCATTGGCTTAGGCCAAATTGGTAACACTGATTTGATTTTAATTTCTAAAGTATTGTTTTTTAATGGATTAAAATTTAATCTGATTAGTATCTCACAATTATGTGATGGTGGATATCATGTTAAATTTGAAAATGATTCCAGTAATTTCTTTAATTATAAAGATGAATTAGTATTTTCTGCATCAAGGATTGAAAATGTTTATTCTGTTAATTTAGATTCCTTAGCATCTCAAAATACTTCATGCTTTAGTGTATTTCATAATGAATCTTGGCTCTGGAATAGGAGACTAGGACCATGTATTGTTCACTCCCTTAGAAATCTAACTAGAAAAGGTCTAGTTATAGACTTACCCAAACTTGAGTTTCCACATGACAAAGTATGTAATCCTTGACAAAAGGAAAAACAACATAAAATCTCTTTCAAAATAAAGAAAGAAGTTTCTACTTCTCAACCTCTCAAATTGGTTCACATGGATTTTTTTGGATCATATAGAGTTTCAAGTTTAAATAGGAAGCACTATGTTTATGTTCTGGTAGATGATTTTTCTAGATATACCTGGACCTTCTTCATGGCTCACAAAAGTGAAGCCTGGTCTTATTTTACTAAGTATACCAAGTCTGTAGAAAATCATAGTGGCCTTAAAATTAAATCTTTAAGATGTGATCATGGTCGTGAGTTTGAAAATCAAGATTTTGAATCCTTTTTCTCAGAAAATGGTTATAGTCACAATTTCTATGCCCCTATAACACCACAGAATAATGGTGTTGTAGAAAGAAGAAATAGAACCCTTTAAGAAATTTCTAGAACAATTCTTAGAGAATACGAATTGCCTATTTACTTTTGGTGTGAAGCCTGTAATATAGAATGCTACATAATCAAGAGTGTTTTGATTATACCAATTATCAAAAAGACCCCATATGAACTCTGGAATAATAGGAATCCTATGGTTCATTACATTATAGTTTTTGGTCGCAAAGCCTTTGTTCTCAACACTAAGGATAATCTTGAAAAATTTGCATCCAAAAGTGATGAAGGAATTTTCCTAGGTTACTCAATATTAAGTAAATCATATAGAGTATTCAATAAGAAAACTAAATGTGTGGAGGAATATGTTCATATCATGTTTGATGAAATAAATCCACATGAGCCTAGAACCATCCTAGAAAATTTGGAGGATGATGTATCAAATCTGAACATCAACTCAAAATCCTCAAATTCCACTGTGAAAAAATCTGTGAAAACATCCAATTTAGGAAATTCACTACAATCGAGTCATAATGAACCCGAACCTGTTGATGAACCTGAAATAACTAGTCCCTCTTTTTCTAGAAAGGTTGGAACCCTTAAAAACCATCCCTTTGATGCTTTTGTAGGAGACATAGAGAAAGGAACACAAACTAAATCTTTTCTTAGAAATAAGGTTGAACATCAAGCCTTCTTGTCACAAATTGAACCAAAAAACATTGATGATTCCATCAATGATGAATTTTGGGTAATGGCTATGCATGAAGAACTTAGTCAGTTTGAATGAAACAATGTTTGGAAACTTTTTGAAAGACCCAAGGACGATTTCATCATATGAACTAAATGGGTGTTTATAAATAAGGTAGATTAAGCTAGAAATATAGCTGGGAACAAGGATAGATTTGTTTCACAATGATATAGTCAAGAAGAAGGAATTTACTATGAGGAGAACTTTTCACTAGTAGCCAGACATGAAGCCATCAGAATCCTACTTTCATATGCTGCACATCTGAATTTCAAACTATATCAAATGGATGTTAAGAGTGCATTATTAAATGGGTATATTGCTGAGGATGAATTTTTTTAATAACCCCCTAGATTTATAGATCCTCATTTTCCAAATCATATTTTCAAACTATCAAAATATTTATATGTTTTAAATCAATCTCTAAGAGCTTGGTATGAGGATTGAGTACTTCTCTCATTTCCAAAGGGTTTACAAAAGGAATAGTTGATCCTGCCCTCTTTATAAAACAAATTTATAATGATGTTTTAGTTGTTCAAATCTATTTAGATGATATTATTTTTGGATTTTCAAAAAAAATCATTTTGTATTGATTTTTCTAAAATGATGAAAAATTAATTAGAAATGAATTTAATTGGTGAACAAAAATTCATTCATGGATTTCAAATCATTCAAAATAATGATGGAATTATTTTTACTCAAAGTAAATACACTAGAGATCTTCTAATTTTTTTTTTGGATTGGATAGAACAAAATGTAGTGACACACCCATGAGTACCACCTGTAAGTTGGATCTTGATGAAGATGGAAAATCTGTTGATCAAACCACTTATGGGGGAATGATTGGAAGTTTATTCAACTTAACAGCTAGTCATTCGAACATTATGTTTAGTGTGTGTATGTGTACTTGTTTTTAATCAAATCCTAAATAATCTCGTTTAAATTCAATAAATATAATGTTCAAATACCTCAAGAATACACCCAATCAAGGACTATTCTATCCTAAAAGACAATCATTTGAACTAGTTAGTTATTCCGATGCTGACTTCGGTGGTTGTAAGTTAGATAGAAATATCACCTGTGGATCATGTCACCTTTTAGGAAAGTCACTAGTATCATGGTGTAGTAAGAAACAAAATGATGTTGCATTATCTACTGTATAAGCTAAATGCATAGCTGTTGGTTGAAGTTGTGCACAAATTTTGTGGATGAAACACATATTACTAGATTATGGATATCAGTTCATACATGTACCAATAAATTGTAACAACAAAAGTGCTATTAACATCTCAAAAATTCATGTCTCACATTCTAGGACAAAACATATTGATGTAAGACATCACTTTTTGAGATATCATAATCAAAAAGGTGATATAACCTTGGAATTCGTTGGTACTGAATATCAACTTACTAATATATTCACTAAACCATTAAATTCTGAGAGAATATACTACATCATACATGATCTTTTCATGATAAATCTCAAATAGATATCTTAATTGTCTTACTGTTTGACATTTTACAATGTTATACTTTACTATTTCATGATTACGGTTTCTGAGTTACTTTCTCTTATGTTTACGGTCTCACTATTAGCACTTTGTACTTACGGTCTGACATTTACTATCTCACCGTAACACGCACTGAAAAGTTCACTCATAGTCTCACCGTGAAAATCACTCAATATCTCACCCTGACGATCACTCATTGTCTCACCGTAACGACCACTCATGATCTCACCGTGAAATTTTTTTATGTTTTTCTTTAGACCTGTATCGCGGTAATTATTATTTCGCATATTTTATTTTCCTGCATTTTAATTTTTTGTGACGTTTGGAATTGTTAAATAATAAAACAAAATGTTTCACTTGGTTCTTCACTTGGTCTTTGTCCTATTCACTCATTTCAAACCCTTTTAACCTTGAAACTCTCTCTCTATCTCTCTCTTGAACCATTAGTGGATGCCAAGAATGAAAGGTCTGTCATCATCCACACCTGATATGCACAACCCGAAGAAGAAAAATATTTCACCTAAACAGACACCCGAAGGACCTTTAAATTGGAATCTGGTAATCGTAGTGTTGTACGTGAGAAATAAATTTTCCCCGAATGGATTTTGTCTAGCAAATCTCTGGTCTTGAAAGTGTTAAAATAACAAGGATGGCTAGAGTGGTTCTCAAGGGAGAATAGACCCATCTATCGAAGGTTAGTGGCTCTGTTCTACCAGTATGTACAGTTCACATTTGATTCTAGTGAAAGTGATGTTGTGAGGAGTTGGGTTAATGTCCAAAGATGCTCCTTCTCTTCGAGGTTATGGGTTGCATGCCTTAGGATAACCAATAATGGTATATGTGAGTATTATCAGAGAGGACCTCCACCTTCAACCGATTTCATTGATATAGATGATTCTATTAAAACCTTAACCAGAAATGGCACCCAGAGAAGGGCTATCGCTGCTGGACTAGATAGAGAAACAAGGCTTCTATTTAAATTTGTTCAAAATCTAGTTAGTCTAAGAAAAAGTGATTTTTCTGTGTTAAAATATCAATATGTGTTTTTGATTAACCATATAAAAAATGGACATAAGATCAACCTGTGTAAGTATATCTTTCAACATATGTGTGAGTTTATCAAATTTACATCCAAGTCCACTTGTCTGTTATACTCTCAGCTGAAATCATCCATGATTTTTGCAAAGGTGTGGTTGGACCTAATGAAGAAGTGTTTATGGACTATGAGTAATGTCTCTCTAAAGCCACCATAAAGAGAATGTAGATAAACTAGAATCCTTGGAAAAAGGAATGTGTGGAAGACAATGATAAGGTTTATGAGAAGTTTAATCCTTTTAATTATCCATCAAGGCCGAAAGAAATTTCTTATCCTGGTTTGGAACCATGTGAACTTGTTGAGTATTCAGAAGAAGAGGAAGAAGAGGATGATGTTACAGACAAAGAAGTAGTTATTGTTGAGGTTCCTCATGTTGTTCTTGAAGAAGAAGTTCCTGCCACTAGAGATGATGTCAATATATAAATCCAACCCAAGGATGAAAAATAATCAGTTGTAATGGAATCTGAGAAGCAAGCCATGGAAGAGCCTACAGTAGAAGAACTCCATGTTTGCAAGAAGCGAATCAGGAGGAACTCCCTATGGAACAATTTGTTCCTGAAATCATAACCTCTATTAAATAAAGGATAGAGCGTGCCTTTCAACTAGCTAGACAAGAATTGAATGAGGTCCTTATAGCTGAGTCTGTAGAATTAGACCAATCTTTTAATCATATTAGTCCTGAGAAAGAAACACTTGTCGAGGAGGAGAAAACCCCAAATCATGAGTCTGATGAAGTCTCACATCCAACCGAGTCAATTCCTGTGGACACTCAGTAAAAATTTATTAGTTTCTATGATGTTAATGAGTCTCATCATTTTACTACAACTGGGCTTGATCTTTCTTCCCTATTTTATTTGAAATCATTCACAAAATATCCACTTGATAAGGAACCTGAACCTGAACCTGACCCTGAACCAATTCCTACATCTGTAGCTTTATCTTAACAACTGTCCTTTGTTAGTAAGGATGATCTGAAGGAATTTCAGGATACTCTTTTATCTGGTGTTGAGAAAATTATGAACACCCAACCTCATTCTGTGACCAATTTAATTGAGAGAGATGCCTCGCTATTATTGGAATGATTATTTGGAAAATATAACCTAAGACGATCCATGAGATTCATTAAGTATGAGTTAAAAATAAGCTGCTCAGTAATGAAGTCACAACCCTGAAAAGAATGGTTGAAGACATGCAAAAAGAGCTGCATTCGAGATCAGAGCCTGTTGCTACTCCTATAGCACCCACTGTTTCTCAAATCCCATGAGATGTTGTGTCTCAGATTCAGCCTTATCTGTCATCCTTCAATGAAATGGTTCAGAAAGGAACAAATATATGTTGAAGGAGATGTGAGAGCTTCTAGAGAACCTTAATATACTCACTGATGAGTACACTGGTTGTCTTCAAAAGGTTCTAAATCAGCTCAAATCTCTAAAAATAGCCGTCAAATATTCTAATACATTTGGTCAATAATCAACACCTTCCTTGGACTGTACTTTGCTCAGATAATTAGTCAAATAAGAGATTTAGAATGTTTTTAGGGGCCTTAATGTAGCTTCTTTATCTGAAGTCATCAAGAACAGTGATAGAGTTCTTGACCTTATACAAATTCACTCCAAGATTGCAAATGATTCCCAATAGGAGATTTTTAAGAAAATAGATTTCTATTTGAACCAAATTTTCTCCAAGACTGATGTGACCAAAAACATCAAATACCTTTTAGAGAATCTGTGAAATCCTCATGTGGTTCAAGCCTTCAAAAACCAAGTCCAAAAGTTAACCGAGTTTACCGGATTGTTGGAAATGTTTATTGAAAACAATGATGACTTTGAAAAATCCATAAATTGTGGTGGAGAGATTATTGCAGACTTCATAAAACTCATAAGTCCTTATCTTAATTTCCAGAGTACAATAATTATTACTCTAGTAGCTGCACCTCTTAGACCTGGGCTACCTACCTTCGCCTCTGCCTTAGCCTCAACTACCATGTCTGTAGGACAAGCTCTCAGTCAGATCAGGCAAGTGATTCTTGATTAGCAACTTCCTTGATATTCTACTCCTCCAACCTTGGCTCTCTCAGTCTATGGAGGTCTCCCTTTACCCTCTTTATCTCCCATGTATATTCCTTCATCTACATCAACCACTGCCCCTATGGCTTCCTCTTCTGCTGCTGATAAAGGAAATGATAAGGACAGTCCCTGAAGAAGACCAGTGCTTACTCCTTTTTGATGGGAAGTCTGTTGTTTTTGTATTTGACTTTTATTTTGTACTAAACTATGTTTACTCGTATTGGAATGTGAACTGTTTTCCCTCTCTTCTTTTAACTTTTTGATAATCCCCAAAGGGGTGAAGTTTCAGTATAAAGTTTCTATATGTTATTTTCTCTATAGTTGCATCCAATTTACACTTTAACTATACATGATTTGTGATCATCAAAATGGGGAGATTGTTGGAATCCTCATGTATTAATCATGTTTTAATGATAAAAAATCTTATTCAACCTAGTTAACTCCTATAAATTATATCCAATCATGTGTATTTATGATTAATATTCTCTAATGGATCATAATGGTTATGCTCAATCCATTTCATGTATATCACTGTTTAAGTGTAAATACAGTTATTTGCCTATGTACAAGACACCATGAAGCAAGACACCATAAAGGACGAAACCGTGTAGTAAGACACCATGAAGCAAGACACCGTGAAGCAAGACACTATGAAGCAAGACACGGTGAAGCAAGACACTGTGAAGAAAGACATCGGGAAGCCATATATAGTAAACCAGACACCGCAAGCAAGACACTACAAAGAAAGACACTATAATGCCAGACACCATAAACCAGACACTGTAAACAAGACACTGTGAAGCAAGACACTATGAAAAAGACACCCTGAACAAGACACCATATATGAGACACCATGACACTAAGACACCGTGATCAGTCTAGACACTGTGTGAAGGAGACATCGTTTTCATAACTTACTGTGACACTGTTTCTTATACTATTTTTTCACCTTTCAATTTAATTTCTAACTATCATATTTGATGCCTTTAATGCACTGACATAATTAATGTTTCTTTATAGAAATATCATCGAACAGTACAACGTACAAGGTTCATAACACTTGGAACATGTCGTCTAAAACTCATGAATTTTCAGATAAAGAGAGTAGTGTGCCCAAGAACACAAGAGAGCGATACTGAAGGAAAAACAAACTTGTGGGCACGATCGCAAAGAAAATATTGCAATCTTCATAAAAGGAATCATTGTCACATGCATGAAATCTGACTCTGCTGAAGAACATACAAAGTACACTGGAATCCAGAGAACATATTCACATTATCAAAACTTGTGATGAACACAAGTTGAATCGCGACAATCTATTTTTCACACAAATTCCAAAGGACTCTAAGCTTCATATGATTCAATCCAAAGAAGTCCAGAGCTGCATTGACATCACAAAAGAGCATTCCAACCTAATATCTATATTCCTCCTCGACATCGATCATCTTTTTATTTACATTATGAGCAGTGTGTGCCCCTGTCTGTTTTGACATGAACTAGCTCTTGAGCTGAACTAGAGGATACTGAAATCCTTACACCAAAATCATTATACTTTTTTTCCCATGAAAACTATGGATGATGTCCCTATGTGGCCTAGTTATTATTTTTGGTTACCCACAAAAACTGTGGAAGAAGTCCTTGTGTGACCTGGATAGTCTGTGTACTGTTGTTAACCCCGATCTAGGTTGTGGATCAAAGTTTATTTATATAAACTTCTTGGTGGAAGGTGATCACCAAGTGGAGTGGATTATGTCTCGGCTTGAGATTTAACCACTTGTTTCATATTCGTTGTGCTGTTTAAATTTAGACTTCTCTATTTTACTAATCTATTGCATAATCCAGAAATCACTAATTTCACTTTGATAGTTAGTCTTAGAAAGAAGTTATATATGTTCTGTCTTAGTAGGATAACATAAAAGGTAATATTAATAATAAAAATTATTATTACATAGAATTAATCAATCTTCTAAGATGTTGTTTAAAAAGCCAAAATCTTATAACAGTATAACCTTGATTAATTGGGTTGTATCTATTTTTGGGGAAACCGTTTCTTTTGAAAATAATATTCTTTTAACAAAATTTTTGTATAGTTACTCAATTCATCCTTCACCTCTTGAGTAAACTAATCTGACCAAAAATAATGTTAGACATGAAAAGGTAATGTTTGATTACTTTTTAGGTCTCATGGCCCTATTTCTTTTTTCAGGGATGCTCAAGAGGTCGTTGGTATGTTTTATAGTCAAGATAGTTATTTCTCTTTTGATCTGTTTTATTTATGAACCTCTTGATACTCAAATGAATATGGGGAAAAGTCTATCCATAGTGTTGATGGTGTTTCATTTTTCTTCTGAAACATAATATAGTATGCATTAATGTATATTCTACTTATCATGCTTCTATGTGTTAAAATGAACTGGTTGAGTTTGGTGAAATCCTTTAGGCTTGGGATATTGAGTACAGTCTTGAGTCATCTACAAAGTAGTGTGACCCAGGAGTTTAAATGAATATTTTTCTTCCCAATTATTTAGATTAATTTTCAATTAGGATCAGGTGTTTTGTCAGGATAATCGGGTTGGTTCTGGCTTTCATGCCAAATGTTGTGATGTTGTAGGTGTGACATGGAGGAGTGTCACAAAGGTGTTTTGGAGAATTTCTCCAAGATCATTTGTGAGAAGTCAGTCTATCTCTTCTCTTGACAACTAAGACACTCCTAAGGTGGGGAACATTTAATTGGTTGCGGTGATTTCGTGTCCTTCCATGTAGAAGGAATAAAATTTAAAAGGACCATTTTTAAATGGTTTTTCATGATTGTATTACCATGAGAATTTCAATATTTTAATAGGTTCTATTCTTGCCCAGTATTACTATGTTGATGTAGTTTTTAGTATATGACATCATTAGAAACACCATTGCTATTTTAAGGACTTCTATTGTAAATATTGAGTGGTCATGGAATTCCTCATGTGGTAAAGGCATTGTGGTTCAGTTGGTGATGCATCAATAGGTGAAACTGATCTTTTTTTGAGAAGTTGAATAGTAGTGGGTTGACTATTCTTTTTTGGGTTTTGTTTGTTGGTTGGAAACCATTCAATACTCTTAGTGTATTCTTCTGAAAGATATAAACATTCCCCCTATCTTGATGTCATCCTTGATTCACTATGTGATTGTCGGTCTTATCCCACACTATTATTTTAAAATCTATTGGGATCAATAAGTAATCTTTATGTGATTTTCATATTGGATGCATGGTTTCTAAATAGGTGTGGTTAGTTCTGAGTGATACTTGGGTTCCAATGTAGGATCACCATGGATGGACTCTTGAACACTATCCATTACTCTTTGACATGACATCCAGGAAGATGCTGCTCTGGGTTCATTCAGTAATATAATGTGAATATATTTTCCTTATACTGATGTCTCACTTATAAAAATTGAGTATGGGATACCATGAGTTGCTTTGTTTGACTCTTCTTTAAATAATATGACATTATCCAAAACTTGTAGTAATAATCATAGGTGATGTTAAAAGGGTTATGATTCTAGTGGGATTGATCAAGGTTACCCCTTGTTAATGTCAAGGCATGATAGTTTAAATTACTAGGTACTGGTTTGATCAAGAAAAATCACCAGAAGATAGGTATGGACATCAATGAACGCGTTCTTGGATAATAGAAGATTCCTTAGAAGAAGTCATCGTGGTTCAGTTTTAACACATCAGCTGTCTAATATGATCATTAAGGAAATGTTCAGTAGGATGTGACTCAACATTTTATCCATATTTTTCGATGTATATGGTCAAATACAATTGTTGTAAGCACATAACCAGGTTAAGGAAACTATGGTTTTATGGTTGGTAGTACCTTTTGTGAAATCGTGTGAGACTATTTTCAATTTGGTTGATCGATATTCAATAATTTATTTATGGTGGTGTTTCTCTTATGGCCTAGAATGTTATTAGGTTCACCCAGATTCAATACCACTCCAGAATCACCACTAGAACACTTAGAGGCATGCTTCATATTAAATTTCTTTGGAAGAGGTACCATATATTATAATTGGAAATTTTATATGTTAAAGCCTAAGGTGGGGATCACATTTGTCTAATTTTTTAATGAGACAATGACATGATCACATATCTAGATAAATGGGTTTTGGTTATCTTCATTTCTATGTTTCGTTGAGTTTGAGTATTGGCTCAGGTTGTAGAGTCTTATGAGGTGTGTGATAAAGATAATCATGGAGGTGTTTTGGAAATATTTAAATGCAACAAGACAGCTTGAATGAGAGTTAACAACCCTTTTAGGTGGGGTTATTTTTTCAGTGTACCTAAAATATTATCAGGGATGATATGTTCAAAGTTCAGGAGGTTTTAAGGACCCATGTTCAGAGCCAATTATTAATTACAGGGGAATAAGACATTTTGGTATCTATTCGATGGGTTGTTCTTTGAACTAATCTTCATAATGTATTTTTTGAGAGTTAGAACACATCAATTTGTTGTTTTTAGACTTGGTTAAAGGCTAGAGAGGTATCATGGGGTGTACTATTGTGTTGTGAAAACATAGGGCTTCTACATATCTAGTTTGGGTGATTTTAACAGGCTTCATTGTCTATTGGAAATAGTGTGGTGCCCAAAAAAACCATGTGGAATAAAGTAGGGCATAATTAGGTGTCACAAGGAATGTGCATGTTTTCCAAAATTCTACACCTATCTCACACAGTGATTTACATTTAGGTAGAACCTATGTACTATTGACCACATGATTGGAATACAGTTAGGGTAACCATGCAGGAAAAACTATATTATGTCAGTTCTTAGGGTAGTGGGAGCCAATGGGTTGGCACACGGTTTGGCCAAACTGTGTCACCAAGCCAAACGACCCAGTTTTTAGGGTGAAATTTCAAAGATGTCATTAATGAGATTCAAATCAATATACCTTCATTCTTCTTATCTAGTAAACCACAAGATCCCTCCCTTCTTGTGTCATGGGTTCTTCAACTCCCTATCCTAGGTATTTCAATATCACTTCATTCTATCATTCAATTCTAGAACCATCAGTTCCTATGTATTGATCATGGAAATATCTCAATTCCTTTTTAATCTTTATTTTCATAATATTATCTCAAAAAAGGTATTCATGAGCTACCAAATTTACCCTATTTTAATGCAAAATGTATAGGTTGTTAATTTTCTTCAAACCTGTTTAAAAAAACATTAATATTGGATGAGTTATATATCCAAATCATTATGTAGGTGTTATTTGAATTTTTCTGTTTTTTTCATTTAATTATAAATGTTGAATTTTGATTGGCCAATTTCATTTTCTAAGAATCACCTTTTTATTGAGTTCCTTATATAAAATTGATCAACGCACCTGGACACACTCTATAATACCCTTGTTTAGAATATAGGGGATGTAAAACTCAATCACGGGATCCCATGGTGTATTTTAGATTATATAGTTCTATTAATATTAATTTATTCAAATCCAAGGATTATATTTAAGCATTCAGATTACATTTTAAATGGAATTCCCCCATGTAATTCAAATCCCATTTAATAATGGAACCTCTAAAATTTCTTGTAAATCCTTGTAATTTCATTCCATTTTTGGTTGTTTATTTAATATAATTCATAAAATATTGAGTTCATATGTGATGATTTAATGTTATTAATATTGAGATAAATGAATTGTTTAATATACATTATCATGTTTTTATAATAAAACCCCATAATGAATTTTATTGTCTTCTAGACTAAAAATTAATTATTATTTATTTTAATCCAAGTTTGGTTTATTGCATGTAGTTTTAATATGAATTCATGTTAGAGAATAATAAGTGGAATTATAGTACATGGGATACATTATTATTCTTAAACAGTGTTTCTAGAATTTTTATATATATGTTAAATAAACCAAAGAACCTTCTTTGTGTTCGGACCAGTTCATAAATTGAATGGATTGACCCACACCTATGTAAATGTCTAATGAAAAATCTCCAAATAAGGGATTATATTTCATATATATGTGGTATTAACCATGTATATAAATTTTTAATTGATAATGTGTCCTTCTATGTGGCTTCACGGCCCTTTAAATTGAATCTCCCCGTTTTGATAGATTTAGTGGAATATTAAGATGAATAGTTTATTTATAATGGATTTTTTGGTGAGTTGTTTTATATAAAGGTAATGGAATGTAAATTATTACTTACCATAATTGGGTAAATTGAAAATTTTAAATTAATTATAATTTTTGGAAATGCCAATATGTCTATTTCATGCTTTTTAGATGATATTTTTAAAATTGGATTCCCTTATTCTTAATTAAGACTAATAAATGTAAAGCATGGGAGGAAATGCCTCATGGATTTTATTATTTCAATTATATGAATATGATGTAAATGGGATCTAGAATGATGGTAAGGGGTTTATTAAGATTGGAAAAATCATTCTCCCTTATATCTAGTGTGAGTCATGGAATCTAGCATCATTGATACTATGTAAGATATTATGTTGAGGTGTTAGGATCCCTCTCTAGAGTGTTGAAATGAAGGATCACTCAGTATTATGAGTGTTGGGCATAAAATATCACACTCGGATCAAGTGTAGGGAATGTACCCTACTGCTCGAGCTTATAGGGATATTTAGAGCTATTATAAATGATTGAGTTACACGCAGTCTCGACAATAACTAGTTCTCAATATATATTTCCACTTACATCCACATTTACTTTTATCATATATTTGGATTAAATATATCATTAAACTTTTTAAATAATTATTAATATATGTATATATAGTTACTGGTCGGACATATCATTTTGGCTTTGATCTGAAGTAAGTTGAGGTGTCAGGTGTCCTTTAGAAACTAGTGTGGGATGTTGTTTATTTATTCATATTTATTTATTATTTATGTTACATGGGATCTAGTTTATTTATTATCAAAAAGTAGATTTATTTGTGGAAACCATTGTTGGTAAACTACTGGGATTTATATCTCACACCCTACCTGATCCTCCAATTGCATTGGGTCCTATGTATACCTTATTTTCATAAGTCCATGGATGAATTCTTGTGTTTTTTTTCTTGTACCAAGTTTTTAAGAGCACAAGACTGAGTCAGAGCTCGAGATTATCATAGTGATCTCCCCTTGGTCTTTTCTTTTAGTTCCTTATCTTCATTCATGTGTTGTTTTTTTATTATTTATTGTATGCCTTTTGTTTTAGATAATGTAACATCATTTGATCATGCATGAATTTTTGTATATGGGAGTGATCCATATTATTAATTTTGTTTATTATTACTATTTTTACACTTCTCTGTCATTTATTTATTTATTATTCCCCTCTTTCTTGTTATTTATTATTTTTTATAAAACTAAACTACACTGAACATGGGAGTATAGTCTCCCTATTATCATTTTCTTACACCCCTTCAACTAGACAGCATCCTCTAGCATACCGGGAGGCATGCATGAGGTCCTATGAACCACCAATCCAGCTACTGTTCTACTATTTAGTCGGGTAGGGACATTACAATATACATTTTTTAATGATTATTTACTACTTAGATACTTTTTATTACATCATATTAAATTCTTATTATATTTATTCTTTTTTTATTCATATATTTCCAATTCTCCACCATGACATGTGAAAATAGTCTCCCTAGGGACACACCTTAGGTCCTCACTTCTAGTTAGAATCATTTGGTTTATGGGTTGGTGTTCTTAAGACCATATGGTAGACAAGGTTCATTTACTCAGTAGTGAACCAGGTATGAGAATTTTCATCTATTGGTTGATGTGAATTTCTGAAGAGGTGGTGTATTAAGTACCCTATAAACATTTTGTTCAAAATGGATTAATACATATTCACCCAATTAATTTTAAAATGTCTCAGTTAACCAGAATATTATATAGTTATAAATTTCAATCATTACAAATATTTCATCTGATATTGATTATTTTTCAGATAAATAATATACAATAATAAATAATCCTTTGAAATTAGATTTCATAATAAAAATATTATAATCCCTAAATTAATGTTTACTATCAAACTATTAAATTGGTTTATAGTATTAAATTATAGATGCAAAATAAAAAAAATAAAACATGTAAGATAATTTTGATTACAAGAGGTTTAGTCCCAATATGAGGCTTACTCCTATCCACATGATGATCATTTGACACCAATAATTTTACATAAATAAATAGTTTTATCCACAATGTGGATCCTATTTTACAATAGTATACAACTATCTAGACCATATGAGGACTCTTCAACTATTATCCTTGGGAGTAAAAAATATAATAGGAAACACAGGACCTGTTCCAAAGTTCTCTTAGGAGTAGTGGCATAAAAGATTTCTGGAGATATCGATGTTTCTTACATTTATAGTTGGAGACAATGTGTTGTGAAATAAACACAGAAACACACACACAGTTGATAATGTAAAATTTAATAAAAACTGATAAAATAAAAGTATGAAGGGATAAATATTCCTAGTTTTTTATGAAGTAAAACTAATGACACTTGATTTTTTTTAGTGTAGATAAATTCAGGTTATCATGAAATATTCATTAGAATATAGTGACATAAACACCTTTGTTCATGTATGTAGTAAGGCACTATAAGTTTATTATTCTTCAACTTCCTAAGTAAAGTGTTTTTGTGTAAGATGATACATTTATCTATAAATATCTATTTATGTACATATTTCAGCATGTTCCTTTTTTATAAAATATACCTTGTCCACATCACTTAATTACAAATAATATTCAACTTATCTTTTTATCATCTACATGCATGAGTATCCAAGTGAGCATCAAGATATTTTGTATCCTTATACTTGTTGATGACACATCCTTTAATGAATTTTTTCAATCCATTAAGAAACAATAATTAAATTTACACTTTGTTTTAAATTCAATAATAAACTTGTTAGAGAAACTAATTTAAAATAAATTAAAATAACAAAGGTGACTCCTGAAATGGGGAAAAGACTCTAGGGGCGTGTCTTTATAATCATGTCTCTCTATAGCTGTGTATAAGTCTGGTAGATAGAATTTGGAAGAGTGTCACATTGGTGATGGTGGATTATACTGTCTATGTGAGATTTTATACATAGAAGAAATTCTTTACTGGAAGTGTCATAAAAGATAGTGATTCATCCTTCGGGTGATGACTCCTCCGATGGTAGGTTAGGAGGGTGATGACTCACACTTTACCAATTTTTCGATTCAGTGGTATGAAATGGCTAATGGTGACTTATAGATGATGGTGACACATTTTTTATGGGGTATCATACTTTCTCAAAATTATGTTCTGTTAGTATGACATCCTAGTGGTGAGACCTTCTTTGGTCATGTGTTAGGATCGATAGTGAATCATCCTTAGTGGTTTCTCAACCTCAATGGTGACTCATACATAGGAAATGTTTCATCACCTGTCACATATTATAATATACTTATAGAATACATGGAACTCGTTAATATTATAAAAATAATGATATAGTGATCATTAAAACAAGGAGTTCAATAATATCCACCATTTAAAGATCACAAACATTGAATCAAATGTCAGATCAAAAAATAAAACATGGTATATCATTCAAAAAATATAAAATATAAATCATGATATTGTATGTTGGTGGTATCAATGATAAATAAGGAAAATGAAATGTAATGGAAAAAATAAATTCCATACTAGAGTTCTCACCCCTTTGAGATTATCAAAAAGGGAATAAAAAAAGAATAAAAAATTAGATAAAATGAATAATAGGATCATCAATGTCATTTAAATTCATTAAATGTTATAAAAAGTTATTCCCCTGAAAGACAAAAAATATAATCCAACATTAATATATTGGCTTTGAATAAGGGTATATAAGTGATTTTCTTTTATCCATGGCTTGGATCTATTACAAGGTAGAAGGTTTATCTCAAGGTAGTGTGGTAGGAAACCCAGTTAGAGATAGAGGATCTCATGTAAATATGGGTCTCAGGTTCCGAATAGCATCTGTAGGATAAAACTAAAATGGATTGAAATGAGCTGGAAGAGGAGAAATGGGATCTATGGTTACTTTCGGTTGAAGAGATAATTCAATATCAACGCACATAGTTTTTATGTGAGGGGGTAAATGGGTAATCACTAGTATGTCCTCACGAGACACCATAGTGGTCCATTCCGCAAGAAGAAAAGATACAAAAAAATATTTAACTTTTTTCAACAGGGACACATCTGTTGGTAATGTTTTTTTTGTAAAAACGTTTTACAAATAGAAATATCCATTTCACTATTATGTCATCAAAAACTCTGTCACTAAATGATATATTGAAATATCAAATAGTTTTGATACAATTATAACAATACAAATAGATAATATATATGTTGTTCAAAGTGTTTACCAATAGATTCATATGAAAAAAAATTATTGGTAATAATATTACAAATATATAATATATAATTATACATTTATATTTAAATTATAATTATAATTTTTTTTATTTCTGTTAAAATTTCATAATGTATTTATTAATTTATCATATATAACAATCATGTTTTAATTATTAAGTAAACACACTTTTCACTCAAATTCGAACATAGAAAAGGATTTATTATATTAATAATTAAATTTAATGCAAAATGAATCAATGAATATTAGATTTTTCTCAATACATAAAAATATTAAAAAAAATTGAATGTTATAATCCCCCAATCTTAATTGCCCCCAAATATATTTTCCCTTTGTAGAAGAATATTCTCTCTTAATTTCCTGGGATCAAAGATCCTATATCACACCCCCAGAAGAATATAATCAAGTCAACTCTCGTACACATGAGGAACATAAAGTCGCTGCTTTTCCACACACTTCAACTATATTATCTATATCACACACAACCGAAGAGCTTCCCATCAATCAGTGAAAAATACCTACATGAATTGAAACAAAAATAGAGATAAATAAAGGTATAAATAAGGTGTTTTAGATTTCACAATATAGCCCAAAAAATGCTAAACAATTATAACGAAACCCTTTTCTTAGAAGATCATGTAGCATTCTATCTCAAATGATTGTACTCCCTCTATTATCCCAATAAATACCACATATGGTACAATGTTTCATATCATAGGAACAAGAAGGATATAGTAAAGGTTTTGCACTAATTGATCAAATCATTGTGGAAGGGGCCTCTCTCAAGGGCGATTTAAACATTATGATGGGTGCATGTTAAAATAAGGAGATGTTAACAGTGTAAATTTGATGCCAAATACTGTTCCATGTGTAACGCTAATACAGGTGAAATTAAAACGTCCATTCCAAACAATTTCATTCTAAAACTAATACAATATTATTATGTTGTGGTGGATTTTTTTTTCAACATTCTTCTTTAAATACTAGAATTAACATTATCTCATAATGGTCGTACTATGAATTTTGATCAAACCACATAAAATCTTTGTGGTTTGGTGGGAAAAAACCTTGGTAGCTTTTTTCTCCAAATAGTGAAATTTGGATCTTCTCTTTATGGACTTTCAGAAAATTTTTCTCGAACCACATAAAATCATTGTGTTCAATTTCTTTTATACTTTTCTACTTGGTTCATTATCTTATTAACACTAAATCCCCAAAAATTCAATAAATGATAATATCAAGATCTTTACACCACTCAATTGTTTTTGTGATTTATTTATAAATGGAAAATGAAACAAATAAAAATTACATTGTGAGTAAGTCATCTTGCATATTCTTGGAAAACGAGGATCTTTCCATGAATCATGTCATATATGTATAAATACAACTCCTCTTTTGGTTCTACTACAAATGTCAAGGTGATAAGATTTAGTGATACCCTTTACTAGGATGAATATAGTTTTCTAACACAATACGATCTTTTCTTTGTCCATAGATGAAAAAAATGTTGACCCCGAAAAGGAAATTCCTTCCTTTTACCAAAATAAAACTCCTTAAGATTTTAGTGAACAGTCTCATCCTTTGGGAATCCATTATCTTTAGTATATTCCATCACTAATCCAGAAAATATGACATAATTTTCTCTAAATATGTTGAACATAATTGTTGAGTCAATAAAGTTTTCCTTATGACTTTTGTTTTCCTTCTTGTTTTGAAAATCACAAACACCTTATGTAACATCCCAAGTAAGTAATGAATAATAGATATTTTTATCTATGTCTATTAATGATTAAGATAGTGTTATAGAGGCTTAAAATGAAAATAAATACAATCTTATGCATGGAATACACTAATATTCTTAAAAGATTGTTTTACTGCCTTTTGATGGCAAACCATTTTTGAATCTATATTTTGACAATTTTATAAACTATGTTTGTCAAAAAAAACTTATTCTTTATGATTGGGACATCAAAATTTACCTTGTGTGAATTTTTGGTATTTTTCTGACAATGTTCATTTTTTAATGAATAGTGAAAAATACTGCATTTTACATCAAAACTTCTTTTTAATCTAATTTATTTATATGATTAGATTATGTTTTGAATTGGTTTTGAAGTGAAATTAGAATATATTTTTACAATTTTACCCAATGGTGGTCATTGGAATCAATTTCACTTTGAAATTAGACTTAAACTGGTGTCAATCTTTTGATACATATTGTTTTGTAAAAACACGCTATTTGCTCTGGCAGCGGGAATTAATTATTAAATTAATTAATTTGACTTATATGATTTGAATTTTGTAAAATAGACTTCATTTTTTAATTCAGAATATCAAATATATCTTAGGGTGAATTTTTGGTAATTTTCTGAAAAACTTCAATTTTTTATGAATAGTGAAACCACTAAGTGGTACTTATAAAGACTAATTTTCCGTTTAAATGAAATTTTGCCATCATTGTGTTTTGAATTTCAAAAATCCGACATACATGGTTGTCATTAAGAAGTAAAATGTGGTTCAATGAGATTATAATAATTTTTTGGTGAATAGTAACTTATTAAGTTCTTAATCGCGATTAGTGGTAATTAGGGTAGTTTAAGGTATAAATAATGCTTTAATAATAGGAAATGACCTGGACACATGTCCCAACCTTATTTGTTGTGTCATGGCAGACCAAGACAAGCCATGGGTCAACTTGGGGACCCCATGGAGACATTTTGGTTGGGAAATGACATAAATAACTTTTTATTTAATGTAAAAGTAAAAATGACACAAACATAATATGTTTTACGAAAACAATTGTTACATGGGGTTATATAGATCAGATATTTGATTATAAATAGTCATTGTAAAGCTAAAAAGCTTTCCTACATCATAGTATTTTTTTTATGATTTTTAGACATTAAATAAATTAAATTATTTATGACATAATAATGATGCAGCGATGACATCATTATTTGACGATTAAAATAAAATGGAAAGACAATGTAAAATCTATGAACTACACATGGCCAAAACCAATTGGATGAGTGTATTTAGAACCCTTATCACCTTATCCATGAATTATATCAATGTGGGACCTTTTAAAACCGAAACACATTTTCAAATAAAGAAATATTTCTTTACTTTCAAAAAGTGCCCATCCTCTCCTCTTATAAAAGGCCCCCACCTCTACCTCATTTCACACACTTCTCAAGCCTTTGGCTCGGCCAACCCCTGACCATTTACTCTCTACACATCCCTCTCCTCATCCTAGAGGATTCCCTTTGGGCATAATCCTTTCAAAGGAAGCCTTTAGGCTCAAATCAAAAGGAGTTACACTTTTAAAGGTAATTCATTCTCTCATGTTCATTTGTTTTATTTTGCTTCTCCAACCACCTAAACTATTTTTATTTACTTCTTTTGTAACAAAAACAGTATCTTCAATATACTAGGATTTTGTTATAAGATTTATTTGAGCTACACTCTCACACAAATACATCAAATGGTTAAAGAACATACGGTTTCCTTGGATGGTGAAATTCTGCCTCCCGAAGCGATGATTGTTCAACACTCATTTAACACCTTCAAAGGTGGAAATTATGATGTCACTATTTTTATATATGATATATAATATGTTTATGTTTTCCTTAAGCTTCTGTTTTTTTTTGGGCATACCTTTATGGTTTCCATTATGGTAAACAAGATATCTTCATTTTAGGAAGTGCGGACTACCGCCCCCTGAAAGTGATTTGATTCGTTAATACCATATGTGGGATGTGTACAGGATAAAGTTAATGATAATATATATGTTATTATACTGGAATTATAATATACTCTTATATCATTATGATTCCATTCCAGAAAATATGAAATAGAAATGGAATTAGCGTTCATGCGTACGTACGGCTTACCGTCTCCATGAACGGTGCATTTCATTTCTTACCTCTAAATGCGATGTAATATTATAAATACATGTATATGATGAATATATATGATATATATGTTATCCAAATCATTAATATCATTCTGGATATAACTAACCTATGACCAAATTAACAACATGTAAGTGTAAGAAGTCTATTTTTGACTTAAGAACCAAATACCGACAAAATGAACATTATTAACTTAACTGATTACATGATGTTCATAACATGGTATAAAAGGAATAATGAACTTGAAAGTGATTCATAAGCAAGTAGAGATTAACTCAAGTTTATTATCCAGGAGATTAAAGAACGGTCGGGTCAAGTCGGATACGAGGTATGGGACTTCGTCTCAATCTCCTTTCGTTGAGGCATATTTTATTTTAATCACAACTTTCTTTTATACAGTGTATAAACCCCTTTGACTTTTACGTTTATTCAAAAGGAATATTTTTTATACGAAGCCTTTACTAAACGAAAAAAGGGAATGTTTTTGTCGTACGTATGCGGCGACAACGACTTCTCCGCCGTCATGACCGTCATTTGAGTTTCGGCTTCCTCTACAATCCATACCTTCTTTTTAAAAGAAAAATAAATACCATGTGTTACTTTTCTTTTACTTTGGTATTGAAAATGGTTTTCATAATATTTTTATTGTATCAATGTGTTGTATTGATATCTCGTGATTGAAATGTGGAAATGTTATGTTTCCTTTATGCATGTTTTATGTAATATGATTATGTTATGGTTCATGGGCATTATTATGAAGATGGGTGGTTCTGTGATAAACTAAGGGCGGGTGAGCCCGTTATAGCTCTCCAATGCATTGGGTAACGCGAAGGATTGAAACGTTAATGTTTCTCCGAAGAGATTTTAGGGAATACACTGTGATGGGTATTCCAAACATAACCAAGAGGGTTACTCCCTACGTAAGAATGTTATGAATGCCTCAAGTTTACTTTATGTCTTATGATTTCTATGATTTATTCATGATTTTATGAGGTATGTTAAAGTGCCAATGTTTTATGGGTAAAGCATGATTTCATTCTTATGTATATATGAACTCATGTTTCCTTTCCATGTTTTTTTATAACCCATACTGAGTTTTTATGCTCATCCCATGTTTTTGAAATGTTTTTCACAGGTCAAGGGAAAGGTACATGATAACATGATTGAGTCAAGGATGTGTCAAGAAATAATCCATGTTTTATTTTAAATGTGTTTCCATTGATGGGAATGAAGAATACTATCTTTATGTAACCACTTTGTTTATATGTGGAATGTAATCCAAGTTTTTTGATCTAATTCTCTAAAACTCTAAACCCAAAAAGATCCTCAATGTGTAATCTTGTAATAACTCAAGATTAAGTAAGTTTTAAGGCTGGGGCCTTATAGTTGGTATCAGAGGTCGGTTTAGATAATTTTAGGAGTTAGAAATTCTATTAAATGATTATCAAAAAATATTTTTTTTCAAAATGATATAGCATTTAAATATTACCATGTTGCTTCCTCTAAGACATGTTTGTTCAGAATGGTTTTCCACAGAGGAAACAGGGATGCAGTGCTAGGAAGGCATATATAAGGAAATAACCTTCCGAATCAGCATCCAGAAATGGTCGGAATTGGAACTGAACAGTTTGTTGCAGTAATGACGCAGTTGACTCAAGCGATAAATGGCGGTGGTATCCATGCACGAGATTAGCCAGATCAACCGCAGAGGAACATGTCAGTGGTGGAACATTTCATGAGGCAAAATCCACCATCATTCATAGGATCATCTGACCCTATTCTAGCTGAAGGGTGGATTAAAGCACTGGAGAAGATTTTTGATGTCATGGGGTGTTCAGACAATCAAAAGGTTAGTCTTGCTATTTACCGTTTGGAGGGTGAAGCAGATCAATGGTGGTCTATGGTTAAAAATATCAGGGACGCCGATGAGATTGATGCTCTTGACTGGGATGAATTCAAAGGTATGTTTCTTGAGAAGTATTTTCCAAAGGCTGTTCGACTTAGGATGGAAAATAAATTCTTGGAATTGAGGCAAGAGGAAGACTCAGTGGCTGCCTATGAAGAAAGGTTCACTCGATTGGCAAGGTATGCTCCAAATGTTATCCAGGACCTTGATAGTAAAATCAATCGTTTTTACTCAGGATTAAAGCCAAAATATCGAAGGGAATTAGCTTCTCGTGAGTTTAAAAGTTATGAAAATCTTCTTCGATGTGTTGAGAAGGTGGAAATGGAGTTTGCCGATGACCAAGTTTTCTATAACAACCAGCAGAAGAAGAGACCGAGGTGGTAGGAGAAAGGTAAGAATTCTTCAAAAAAGTCTGATGGTAAGAGAACTAAGTTTCCAGTTTGTGATAAATGTGGAAAAAGGCATGCTGGGGAATGTCTTCTGAATTCTGGGAAGTGCTACCGATGTGGTAAGATGGGACATAAGGCTCGTGATTGCACTGAAAAGGATCAAGGTGAAGGTAAGAACAAATTTGATTTACAGTTAGTGAAATGTTATAAGTGTAATGAGATGGGTCACTATGCAAACGAGTGTCCGACAAAGAGCTTGAGTGATGGGAAGCAGTTAGACTACAAGCAGAAAGGGGTGGTGAAATCCTTTGCAACTACTTCAGCAGATGTCGGGCCATCAAATGAAGTTGTATCAGGTACTTTGTTTGTTTTTTCAGATTATGCTAGTGTGTTGTTTGATTCGGGGTCTACAAATTCTTTCATCTCTGAAACCTTTTCTAATAAAATGGGAATACCATCTCAAGAAATGACTCCTGAACTTTTGGTAAAAACACCTGGGGGGAATGTTGAGGCAAAAAGAATTTATAAGAATCTTCTTATCCTTATCTGTGGAAAGAACCTACTTGAAAACCTTATTGTTCTACCTCTAGTAGAGTTTGATGTTATCCTGGGTATGGATTGGCTCTCTATTTACCATGCTAAGATTGACTATAGAGCTAAAGAAGTTTCTTTTCAGAAAGACTTTTAGTTTGTTTACATGAATGAACCCTTACTTTTGATAACTTATCAAGAGGCCGAGAAACTTGTAAAAGATGGAAATGAATGTTACCTTGAACACGTCATTGAAAATAATGGAACTGTTCAGATTAATGATGTTCCAGTGGTAAATGAGTATCCTGATGTTTTTCCTGATGAGTTTCCTGGAATAATACCAGAACGGGAAGTTGAGTTTACTGTTGACTTAGTTCCTGATGCTAAGCCAATTTCAAAACCCCCTTATTGAATGGCACAAATTGAACTTTTAGAGTTGAAGGAGAAATTGCATGATTTATTAGAGAAAGGTTTCATTAGACCTAGCACATCACCATGGGGTGCTCTTGTTTTATTTGTTAAAAAGAAAGATGGTTCTATGAGACTTTTCATTGATTATAGAGCCTTGAATAATATCACTGTTAAGAACAAATATCCTTTGCCTCATATCGATGATTTTTTTGATCAGGTCCAGGGAGCTCAGTTTTTTTCAAAGATTGACTTGAGATCGGGGTACCATCAGCTGAAGGTAAAGGAGGAAGATATTCCGAAGACCGCGTTCCGTACGAGATATGGCCATTATGAATTTGTAGTAATGCCTTTTGGGCTAACCAATGCACCTGCTGTATTCATGGACTTAATGAATAGAATTTTCCATGAGTTCCTGGATAAGTTTGTGGTGGTTTTCATTGATGATATTTTGGTGTTTTCTAAAAGTAAAGAGGTGCATGAAAAACATTTAAGGGTTATCTTGCAAACCTTAAATGAAAAGAAACTGTATGGGAAATTCAGCAAGTGTGAGTTTTGGTTGCAACAAATTTCTTTCCTTGGTCACATTGCTTCTAAAGATGGAATAACTGTTGATCCTGTAAAAAAAAGTTGTGGAAGAATGGCCAAGACCCACAAATGTAACCGAGATTCATAGCTTCCTTGGTTTGGCGGGCTATTACCGAAGGTTTGTTAGAAATTTTTCACGGTTATCTATTCCAATGACTAAGCTAACTCAGAAGGGTGTTAAGTTTATCTGGACAAAAGAATGTGATGATTGTTTTCAGGAATTGAAAAGAAGATTGGTGAATGCTCCAGTTTTGGCACTACCTTTCAGGAATGGTGAGTTTGTTATATACAGTGATGCTTCATTGAAAGGACTTGGTTGCGTCCTAATGCAGAATGATCAGGTAATTGCTTATGCTTCACGACAGTTGAAAACTCATGAGGTAAATTACCCTACACATGATTTGGAACTAGCTGCTGTTGTTTTTGCTTTAAAAATTTGGAGGATATTCTACGAGCTTGTTCTATGGATTATCAGGGAAGTTTGGACCGACATCTTTCTTTGGTTGAATTTTCATATAATAACAGTTTTCATTCCAGTATACAGATGGCACCATTTCTGGCATTATATGGGAAGCGGTGTCGAACTCCAGCTTTCTTGGATGAAGTGGGTGAAAGGAAGTTGATGGGACCAGAATTGGTAGAAGAGATGGCAGAAAATGTTCAGCTGATTCAGAAACACATGAGAACATCTCAGAGCAGGTAGAAGAGTTATGCAGATAACCGGAGTAAGGATCTATCTTTCGAGGTAGGTGATCATGTTTTTCTCAAGGTTTCTCCTTGGAAAAGTGTGATGAGTTTTGGTAAGAAAGGAAAGCTAAGTCCAAGGTTTATTGGACCATATGAAATTTTGGAGAGAGTTGGATCAGTTGCATACCGAGTGTCTTTACCTCCGAGTTTATCTCAGGTACATAATGTTTTTCACATTTCGATGTTGAGAATGTATATCCCAGATCCATCTCATGTTTTGAATCCAGAGGTAGTTCAGCTGGAAGAGAACCTATCTTATGAGGAACAACCGGTCCAGATTCTTGACCACAGGGAGAAAGTGTTACAAAATAAGGTGATTAAGCAGGTAAAGGTTTTGTGGAAAAACCACATGATTGAAGAGGCAACATGGGAATCTGAAAATGCAATGAGGGATAAGTACCCCCATTTATTCGATAAGTAAATAAATTGCGGGGACGCAATTTTCTAAAGGGGGGAAGGATGTAACATCCCAAGTAAGTAATGAATAATAGATATTTTTATCTATGTCTATTAATGATTAAGATAGTGTTATAGAGGCTTAAAATGAAAATAAATACAATCTTATGCATGGAATATACTAATATTCTTAAAAGATTGTTTTACTGCCTTTTGATGGAAAACCATTTTTGAATCTATATTTTGACAATTTTATAAACTATGTTTGTCAAAATAAACTTATTCTTTATGATTGGGACATCAAAATTTACCTTGTGTGAATTTTTGGTATTTTTCTGACAATGTTCATTTTTTAATGAATAGTGAAAAATACTGCATTTTACATCAAAACTGCTTTTTAATCTAATTTATTTATAAGATTAGATTATGTTTTGAATTGGTTTTGAAGTGAAATTAGAATATATTTTTACCATTTTATCCAATGGTGGTCATTGGAATCAATTTCACTTTGAAATTATACTTAAACTGGTGTCAATCTTTTGATACTTATTGTTTTGTAAAAACACGCTATTTGCTCTGGCAGCGGGAATTAATTATTAAATTAATTAATGTGACTTATATGATTTGAATTTTGTAAAATAGACTTCATTTTTTGAATTCAGAATATCAAATATAGCTTAGGGTGAATTTTTGGTAATTTTCTGGAAAACTTCAATTTTTGATGAATAGTGAAACCACTAAGTGGTACTTATAAAGACTGATTTTTCGTTTAAATGAAATTTTGCCATCATTGTGTTTTTAATTTCAAAAATCCGACATACATGGTTGTCATTAAGAAGTAAAATGTGGTTCAATGAGATTATAATAATTTTTTGGTGAATAGTAACTTATTAAGTTCTTAATCGCGATTAGTGGTAATTAGGGTAGTTTAAGGTATAAATAATGCTTTAATAATAGGAAATGACCTGGACACATGTCCCAACATTATTGGTTGTGTCATGGCCGACCACGACAAGCCATGGGTCAACTTGGGGACCCCATGGAGATATTTTGGTTGGGAAATGACATAAATAACTATTTATTTAATGTAAAAGTAAAAATGACACAAACATAATATGTTTTACGAAAACAATTTTTACATGGGGTTATAAAGATAAGATATTTGATTATAAATAGTAATTGGATAGCTAAAAAGATTTCCTACATCATAGTATTTTTTTATGATTTTTAGACATTAAATAAATTAAATTATTTATGACATAATAATGATGCAGCGATGACATCATTATTTGACGATTAAAATAAAATGGAAAGACAATGTAAAATATATGAACTACACATGGCCAAAACCAATTGGATGAGTGGATTTAGAACCCTTATCACCTTATCCATGAATTATATCAATGTGGGACCTTTTAAAACCGAAACACATTTTCAAATAAAGAAATATTTCTTTACTTTCCAAAAGTGCCCCTCCTCTCCTCTTATAAAAGACCCCCACCTCTACCTCATTTCACACACATCTCAAGCCTTTGGATCGGCCAACCCCTGCCCATTTACTCTCTCCACATCCCTCTCCTCATCCTAGAGGATTCCCTTTGGGCATAATCCTTTCAAAGGAAGCCTTTAGGCTCAAATCAAAAGGAGTTACACTTTTAAAGGTAATTCATTCTCTCATGTTCATTTGTTTTATTTTGCTTCTCCAACCCCCTAAACTCTTTTTATTTATTTACTTCTTTTGTAACAACACCAGTATCTTCAATATACTAGGATGTTGTTATAATATTTATTTGAGCTACACTCTCACACAACTACATCAAATGGTTAAAGAACATACGGTTTCCGTGGATGGCGAAATTCTGCCTCCCGAAGCGATGATTGTTCAACACTCATTTAACACCTTCAAAGGTGGCCATTATGATGTCACTATTTTTATATATGATATATAATATGTTTAGGTATTCCTTAAGCTTCTGTTTTTTTTCATTTTGGGCATACCTTTATGGTTTCCATTATGGGTAAACACGATATCTTCATTTTAGGAAGTGCGGACTACCGCCCCCTGAAAGTGATTTGATTCGTTAATACCATATGTGGGATGTGTAAAGGATAAAGTTAATGATAATATATATGTTATTATACTGGAATTATAATATACTCCTATATCATTATGATTCCATTCCAGAAAATATGAAATAGAAATGGAAGTAGCGTTCATGCGTACGTACGGCTTACCGTCTCCATGAACGGTGCATTTCATTTCTTACCTCTAAATGTGATGTAATATTATAAATACATGTATATGATGAGTATATATGATATATATGTTATCCAAATCATTAATATCATTCTGGATATAACGAACCTATGACCAAATTAACAACATGTAAGTGTAAGAAGTCTATTTTTGACTTAAGAACCAAATACCGACAAAATGAACATTATTAACTTAACTGATTACATGATCTTCATAACATGGTATAAAAGGAATAATGAACTTGAAAGTGATTCATAAGCAAGTAGAGATTAACTCAAGTTTATTATTCAGGAGATTAAAGAACGGTCGGGTCAAGTCGGATACGAGGTATGAGACTTCGTCTCAATCTCCTTTCGTTGAGGCATATTTTATTTTATACACAACTTTCTTTTATACAGTGTATAAACCCCTTTGACTTTTAAGTTTATTCAAAAGGAATATTTTTTATACGAAGCGTTTACTAAACGACAAAAGGGAATGTTTTTGTCGTACGTATGTGGCGACAACGACTTCTCCGCCGTCATGACCGTCATTTGAGTTTTGGCTTCCTCTACAAGCCATACCTTCTTTTTAATAGAAAAATAAATACCATGTGTTACTTTTCTTTTACTTTGGTATTAAAAATGGTTTTCATAATGTTTTTATTGTATAAATGTGTTGTATTGATATCTCGTGATTGGAATGTGGAAATGTTATGTTTCCTTTATTCATGTTTTATGTAATATGATTATGTTATGGTTCTTGGGCATTATTATGAAGACGGGTGGTTCCGTGATAAACTAAGGGCGGGTGAGCCCGTTATAGCTCTCCAATTCATTGGGTAACGTGAAGGAGTGAAACGTTAAGGTTTCTCCGAAGAGATTTTAGGGAATATACTGTGATGGGTATTCCAAACGTAACCAAGAGGGTTACTCCCTACGTAAGAATGTTATGAATGCCTCAAGTTACCTTTATGTCTTATGATTTCTATGATTTATTCATGATTTTATGAGGTATGTTAAAGTGCCTATGTTTTATGGGTAAAGCATGATTTCATTCTTATGTATATATGAACTCATGATTCCTTTCCATGTTTTTTTTATAACCCATACTGAGTTTTTATGCTCATCCCAAGTTTTTGAAATGTTTTTCACAGGTCAAGGGAAAGGTACATGATAAGATGATAGAGTCAAGGATGTGTCAAGAAATAATCCATGTTTTATTTTAAATGTGTTTCCATTGATGGGAATGAAGAATACTATCTTTATGTAACGACTTTGTTTATATGTGGAATGTAATCCATGTTTTATGATCTAATTCTCTAAAACTCTAAACCCAAAAAGATCCTCAATGTGTAATCTTGTAATAACTCAAGATTAAGTAAGGTTTACGGCTGGGGCCTTATACCTTACACTTAAGAAAATCGATATTTTACATCTCTAAGGAAAATTTCCTTCCTTAATGAAATTTACCATAAACTAGATTTCGTTATACATATCAATATTTTTTCCTATGTATAAAAATATGATTCATATCTAAATCCATGGAATCTTATAATACCTAGATATGAAGCATTCAGTTTTAGGATCCGAATTCTGGATACGAACTCTAAAGACGTTCCATTCCGAATTATGGATACAAACTCTAATGATGTTCCTTTCTGAATTCTAGATACTAACTCCCATATATTTCGACTCCGAATTCTGGATACGAACTCTCATATAGTTCCACTCCGAATTCTAGACTCTGAACTTCTATGAAGATCGACTCCGAACTCTGTAAATTCAGATTCTGAATTCTTGTAAAATCAAACTCTGAATTTCCTTAGAAATACAGACTCCAGATTTCTATAGAATTTAGGTTCTTAATTCCTATAAAATAGAATCCAATTATCTCATCATTATAGAATCTAAATTTCATTTTGGTTAGACTCCGAACATTTATTTTCTTACATTCTGAACATCAATTTTTCTTATACTTATACTTGTTTATTATAAAATGGTGTTGTCCATTCTGTTTCTAACTAATAATTATTTGAGTGACATTTGTACAGGTCCCACCTTAATTTAAGGAAAATATGACAGTTGGAGGTGGGATCTCACCATTGCTATAGAGCATATAAATAGGAGCTCATTTGAAAGATCTCAATAACAAGTTGATCACTCTAGAGACCACATGCTGTTATGGTGATTTCTAGAGAGAGAAACTTTTCATGCCTTTTATATACAAAACTGCTCATTCAAATTTCTTCGTGAAACTCTTAATGTTGTTTATTACATTTGAGGGCTTCTGGGGATAGGAAGACATAGGTCCCAACACCTTGAGGTTGAGGGCTTCCTTGCTAAAGAAGATAGAGGTTCCACCTACCATGAAGTTGAGGGCTTACGGGGATAGCAAGACAGACACTCCGATATTTGTATTAAGGGCTTACCCTAGTGTGGGTAAGATATACTTGCTTGAAAGTAAAAATCAAGGGTCCTTTATGCAAGGTTGTTAGATACCATTCTCTTTGGGTTAAAAGATTTATATCATGTTACTTGTTTTTGTTACATGTTTTTCCGCTACATTTTGTATTGTAAGGAAAGTATAATCTTATTATATTTCCTTACACATTTACTCTGACTTAGTTAGATTCTATATTCTTTAAGGTAGAATATTATATTGTAAATTTTGGTTATGTTTCATTTTCCAGATCCATATTTCCAGAACTTATTTTTTGGAATCACATTCCAGATTTTAGCAAGTGTATAGAACTAGAAGTTTGTAACTTCATATTTTGTCCCAATATTTCAATTTGTGTTAGAGGTGTTTTGAATTTTCTTAGTTTAACTTTGTTAAACATAGATCTTTCCTTGTTTAAGGAAATATTTTAATGTGTACAATTCACCCCTGCCTCTTGTATATTGAGCATCTACATCATTATTTCGATCATAAAATTGGTATCAGAGAAAGGTTTTTGAAATACTTATAATCACATATATGTTTTTCTTGCTCAATTTTTCATTTTTCTATATTTTCCTTGCATAAAAATATACACCTTGATTCTGAACTTTTTTTATTAACAAGTTTCTGTGTTGAATGTTTTTTTAAGATGGAGGGAAACAATGTTGGTACTATTGACAACCTAAATCCTACAAGACCACCAATTTTTTATAGTAATGATTATGAGTATTGTAGAGATAGAATGAAGACTTCCGTTATCAATACTTGATTAGAATATTTTGTTATGCTTATTGGAGGTTATCAAATTCCTGATAAGGAAGTTAGTACTTTCACCAACCAAGAGAAGCAAGATTATCAATTAATCTATAAGGTATGAAATACTCTACTATAGTCAATGACTAAGAACATATATAGCCAAATTTATTCTTTTGAAATAGCTAACTGTATATGGAAGAAACTCGAAGTTACTAATTTTTGTACATCTAAAGTGATTTAGACCAGATGAGATATATTGAGGGCTAAGTATCATGGTTTTAACATTCCTTATGGAGAACCCATTTGTAAGGTGAAACAAAGATTTATGACTATCGTGAATAAATTATAATTAATGGGAGAGAAATGTCTATATGATGAAGCTCTTATGGATATGATTTTTGATATTATTCTTAATTAGTGGGAATCAATGAGAATAGCTATTGATGAGAACAAAAAGGTAACTCCAATTTCTCTTGATGAACTTTTTGGAACTCTTCTCCAACAAGAAACTAGGATGAAGAGAGATACTGAAAACCTCAAAAAAATAATGGGAATAGAACTGTTTCTTTTACTACAACATCAAATCACATGAAATCTAAGAATCCTAAGAGAGTAACTAGATCCAAGTCTAATAAGGTTACTATTCAATCCAAATCTAGTGAGAGTGAAGTCTCAGAAAATGAGTTAGCTAATCTTGCTCGAAGAATGAACTAGATAGATGGTCAAAGAAATTTCCATTCCAGGGATAAGAAGAAGTAAATAAAAGATAAGAAAGATTCAGAGGTCACATGCTATAAATGCGAAACAAGTGGACACATACTACCTGGTTTTCCTATGCTTAAAAAGAAAGAAATAAAAGAGATACATTCTGAAAAGAACAGGAAGAAGTTATATAAATCCAAAGCTAAGAAAAGTATGAAAGCTAATACTACATGGAGTGCAATCTATGGAGACTTTTCAGAAAGAGAATCATTAGAATATGATTCATCATCTCAGAAGCATATGGGATTAATTTCTAATACTTCTTTCCCGCATACATGTTTTATGGTCGTGGTACGCTCTGCCAAGGCTTTAAAAAATTTATCTGTTGATAAGAATTACTATTCCGAAAATAGTACTTCTAATAAAGACACTTCATCCTCAGAAAATGATGAACCTTCATATGAAGAAGTATATAGATTTTCCAAATTACATGAAGCAAAAAATTGTAAAATTTCTATGAAATTAGAAAAGAAAAATACTAGGGAAGAAATTCTTACAAAAGAGATTTTAGATCTTTCTTTAAATCTTAAAGATAATGAAGAGCTTTTAGAAAAACATTCTAAAGACCTTGAGAAATCAAATTCTGATAAGGGATAACTTTCTAAAGATCTTAATAATTCTATTTTAAAGAAGAAAGTCTTTGAGGAAAAACCTAACTCTAATGAAATGATTCCAGAGGATAGAAATTTAGTCATCATACTGAAATCTGAAATATTTTCTCTTAAGAAGATTCTTGAAAAATTTACCTCTGGGAGGAAAATATTGACAAGATGTATTCTCAAATTAAACCTCACGGAAACACTACTAGAGTAGGTTATACTCACCAAAAACCAGTTTTCAAAAACCACTATTTTGTTCTTTCTAGAGTCCCTTTTTTCAATAAGTTCCAAAGTGGTGGGCATTAGATGAAAAACGATTCTTTGAATAGAGTTTAATATTTTGGGTTTCATAAAGAATATTTTTCTAAAAAAATGTGGATACCCAAAATTTTGTTATCTAAAAATCTCAAATCCAAACAAGTTTAGATTCCAAAAGTCTAATTCTTTTCTTATTTTCAGGAAGATAAAGTAAGTACCAACAACAATACTTGGTACATGGATAGTGGGTGTTCCCCACACATGACGGGTAACAAAAATAATTTCAAAAATATTATCAGGGTGAAATAAGGAAAAGTAACTTTCCGAGATAATACTCAGAGAGAAATTGTTGGTATAGGTAATATTGTTCTTCTGGGTAAAACATTGATTTCAAATGTTTTTTTTAAAGGGTCTTAAGCACAACTTCATTAGCATAATTCAATTCTGTGATGAAGAATACCATGTGAATTGTAGGAATGATAAGTGCTTAGTACACATTCTAAGGAAGAGTTTATTCTCTCTACCAATAGGCAAGATAATGTTTACACACTAAACATAGAAGACCTTTGGAGCCAAGACATACCTTGCCTAAGTGCAATGGAAGATCATTTTTTGTTATGGCATAGAAGACTAGGTCGTTGTAACCTTAGAAACTTATGTGAACTCTCTAAGAAGAAACTCGTTAAGGATCTACCAGAGCTTAGATTTGATTCTTCTAAAGATTTTGTTTCTTGTCAATATGGCAAGAAACATAAATCTAGTTTTAAATCAATTTGTCAAGTCTCAACAAATAATGCATTATTGTTGGTGCACATGGATCTTTTTGGTCCAACACAAATTGGAAGCATTGAAGGAAAATACTATGAGTTTGTTTTAATTTATGATTTCACTAGATTTACATGTGTCTATTTTATAGCAAATAAGTCTGAAGATTTTTCTTTTTTCAAATGTTTTATATCCCAAGTTAATAATTAGAAAAACCTTCTATTGAAAACTATTCATAGTGATCATGGAGGAGAATTTCAAAATTCTGATTTTGAAACTTTTTGTAATAGAAAAGGTATTACTCACAACTTTTCAGCACCCAGAACTCCTCAACAAAATGGTGTAGTTTAAAGACGAAATAGAATTCTCCAAGAGATAACTAGAACCGTGTTGAGTGAATATTCTATAGCCAGGCATTTCTGGGCTGAATCTGTAAGTACTGCTTGTTATACTATAAATCGAGTTTTGATTAGACCTTTTCTTAATAAAAATCCTTATGAGTTATGGAATGGTAGAAAACCTAGACTTTCATACTTAAAAGTTTTTGGTTACAAGAGATTCATTCTGAATACTAAAGATAATATACACAAATTCGCACCAAAATCTGATGAATTAATTTTCTTAGGCTACTCAACAACTTCTAAGGCTAATAAGGTTTTCAATATAAACACTATTATTGTTGAAGAAACAGTACATGTCAAATTTGATGAATCTGATCCTTTTGTTTTCAAACAACCTCAACCAACATCCTCGGATGTGCTTTCAAAAACTGACTATGAACCTTTGTTAGAAAATCCTTCTGATAAGGAAAATGTTCAAGAAGATGCTTCTGAAACCTTTACCCCATATGATTTCCTACCCTATGTTGATGAACAAGTTTTACAAAACCCAAGTCATGTGTTTCAAAATAATCATCCCAGTGACAGCATCATTGGTGATTTGAATCAACCTGTATGGACTAGAAGTTCTTTAAGAAATGAAGTAGAACATCTAGAATTCCTTTCCCAATTGGAACCAAATAGCACTAATGAAGCTTTAGGTGATGATGATTGGATAAAATCCATACAAGATGAACTAAATTAATTTGAAAGGAATAAAGTCTGGACCTTGGTTGAAAGACCTAATGAAACCTCTGTTATTGGAGTAAAGTGGGTTTTCAGAAATAAGTGTGTTGAAAATGGAGTCATTGTTAGAAATAAAGCTAGATTAGTTGATAAAGGCTATAATCAGCAACAAGGAATAGACTATGAAGAAACCTATAATCCAGTATCTAGACTTGATTCCATTTGTATCTTACTATCCTTTGCAGCATTCATCAATTTTAAACATTTTCAAATGGATGTGGAATGTGCTTTTCTTAGCGGTTATGTTCAAGAGGATGTTTTTGTTGAACAACCTCCTGGATTTGAAGATACAAAATATCCTGGTCATATTTTTATATTTTCCAAAGAATTGTATGGCCTTAAACAAGCCCCACGACCTTTGTATGATAAACTAACATGATTTTTGCTTCAAAATAACTATGTTAAGGGAAATGCAGATCCAACCATTTTTATAAAGAAAGAGAAGAAAAAATTTTTGATTGTTCAAATTTATGTTGATGACATTATATTTGGTTCAACTCAGAAATCATTAATCGATTCCTTTAGGGATCTAATGAAATATGAGTTTGAAATGAGTGTGATGGGTGAGTTAACATTTTTCCTTGGTTTTCAAATTTCTCAAAAACCAGAAGGAATCTACATATCCAAACATAAGTATATTAAATATCATCTTAAAAAGTATGGGTATGACAACACTAAGAGTATTAGTACACCCATTAGTACCTCAAACACAATTGATCTTGATGATGTTGGGAAACCAGTAGATCAACCATATTTTGATGGTATTATAGGAATCCTACTAAACTTGACAGCTAGTCGACCAAACGTGATGTTTTCTGTATGCTTATGTGCAAGATATCAATCCAAACCTAAGGAATATCATTTAAAGGCAGTGAAATGAATTTTTCTCTACTTAAAGGGAACCATGGATCTAGGATTATTTTATACTTCTGGAAATGTTTTTATTTTAATGATTTTTTCAGATGCTAAATTTGGGGGACGTAGAATGGATAGAAAAATTACATCTGGAACGTCTCATTTCTTTGTAGATTCATTAGTTTCTTGGTCATGAAAGAAGCCACACTCAATAACACTTTCCACTGGTGAAGCTGAATATGTAGCAGCTGGACGTTTTTGTGCTCAAGTGTTGTGGATGCAACAGACACTCTCATAATTTGGCTTGAGTTTTACTAAGACTAAAATTTATTGTGATAACACAAGTGCCATTTCCCTTAGTAAAAACTCTGCACATCACTCTCGTGAAAAACACATTGATATTAGGCATCACATTCTTAGGGAACACACACTAAAAGGATATATTATTCTTTAATTTATCAGAACGCAAGACCAACTTGCTGACATTTTCACAAAATCTTTACCTTCAAATAGATTTTAATACATTAAACAGAAGTTAGGAATGATAACTATAATGTAATCATCCTTCATTATCTTCTTGTTCAACCATTCTTCATACAGTAATAAAATAATTTTCATAGAGGGGGGTACATTTGCTTGTTAGCATAATCAAAATTTTCGTATTCAGTTTTTTTCTTTTTTAATCAAAATTTTTGTAGTCAGTTTTATTGCTTTTGTAATCAAAATTTTCATAGTTAGTTTTTTTTCTTTGGTAATCAAAATTTTCGTAGACATTTGTTTTTCCTTATGTAATAAAAAATTTCATAGTTTTTTTTAGTTTTTTGTAATCAAAATTTTCGTAGTTAGTTTTTCAAACTTTTGTAAATAAATTTTTTTTGAAAAAGTTTTCAGTACTAAAATTTTCATAGTGGAAATTTTCTAAACTAGTACTTTTGTAATAAGACGTTTTGTACTGAAATTTTAGGTACTCAAACTTTTCGTACTAATAATTTTCATAATAAAGTTTTCATACTGAGAATTTTCATAATGAATTTTTTATACTGAGAATTTTCCAAATGAAGTTTTCATACTGAGAATTTTCGCAATGAAATTTTCATACTGAGAATTTTCGTAATATTTTTTTTGTAATGGAAATTTTTGTAATGAAGGTTTCGTACTTGAATTTTCATAACAACAATTTTCGTAATGAGAATTTTCATAATGAAAATTTTCATAACAGAAATTTTCGTAAGGAGAATTCTCATACTCATATTTTTCGTAGCATGTTTTTCGTAGCGAGTTTTTCGTAGTTAGTTTTTCGTAGTCAAATTTTTCTCAAGAAGAACATCACCTATTATGAACAAACTTCCTGGACAATATGAAAGGTATGATTTCCTTACTTAAGTTTTCATAGTCATATTTGGCTTACTGGTATTTTTCTATGTGTTTTAAAATTTCTCAGATTCTAGTTTTCTTAAATCCGATTGTTTTTCTTAAAACTTCAAAAGATCAGATTCATGATTTCCTTGCGGGTATGTTTTCAACCATCAGATCAGATCAGAGAAATTCTCAACCACTAGATTTTTATGGAAGCCGAAACGTCATCTCCATCATCTATATAAATGGCACCCCTTTGGTTGACCCACATCGATGTCAAGCTCTAGCGTGTAGAAGCTCTGCATCAGTTGATAAAGGTTGTTTTGAATCCTTCAGAGCTCCTTCATTCCAAATGTCTATAGAAGCCACTTCCTAAGATATGTCTACCTCAAAGCCAATTTCAAAATATAATGTATACAGAGAAAGACCGGTCCATCTGAACTTTTACATGTATGATTCTATAATCTCCAAGAATATCAAGCTAAATGGTTGGGAAGATGTATGTGTATCCAAGACAAGTGATCAAGATGCGGTCTATCTGAAGTTACTTGTAGAATTCAATGAATCAGCAAGCTTCTATGAGGAAGAGGGAAGAGGAAAATTTTCTTTTAAGTCTTATGGGAGGACTTACAAGCTTACTTACACCAATCCATCAAGCTTAGTGGGACTCTCAAATGATGGAGAAGCCAAATTCTTCTCACACAATCTCCCGGATGCTCAAGTTAGTTTTGTTAAGGTTAAGGCCTTACAATGTCTTGGACTTTCTAATGTAATGATTGCCAAGATTTCTCACATATCTCCTAATAATCGGATCCATCAGCTCTGGGTACATGGTTTCTTGGTTTCGAGAAAGGGTGATAAAGATACCCTGAAGAAAAGTAACATATATTTCTTAGACTTGTTGGTGGATCTAAGAAAAATTAATCTGATGAGACATGTTCTTGTGATGATCAAGAACATAATGGAAGGAAATTTGAGAGCTCAAATCACCATGTACCCTGCTTTACTATCAAAGCTGATATTTCGGTGTTTATATTATTTCAAGATTGCATGTATGTCTAAGGTTTGGAATTGCAAGGTTATGCTCGTAAGTGATGATACCTTGAAAAGGATGAATATGGCATATTATAAGGAAACAGTAGAGTTTTATAAATTTCCTGAGGAAGAGGCTGAAATCATTCCAGAAAATGTGGAGAAGGCTAAACTAGTGATGAAGGATGCTAAGAAAGGGAAGCTTAAGGAAGTTGTTACTGAAGACAAAACCCCCAAATCTTAGGAAGCCCAGTCCGCACCTCCCAAGCCAAAAAAACAGAAAGCATATCCATATGAGGTAGCTACTAAATAGAGAGAAGAAAAGGAGAATAGGAAAGAAGGGGATCCACAGTTTGGAATGGACCCTGCTAAGGCTAAGGCCATAAAAGAGAGAGTTGTTGATGAATTAGAAAAGAAATAAAAAGAGAAGAAAATGAAAAATAAGATGTTTGAAGCTGAATTGGTTCAATATTTGTTGAGAGATAGTGAAATATCTTCTAAAAAGATTCCCATTCCAGAAACTTTTGATGTCCAACCCTTACCAGAGACCCCTGGGAAAAAGTACTCCACTCTAGAAAAGTCTAAGGGTAAAGAAGTTGGTGAAGATGTAGAGAAAACAACTGTTGAAGAATTAGAATTTGTAGTAGAGGAAGAATAAGAAGAAAGAAAGAAGTTCTGATCCAGATGAATTGATTAAACAAGTGGAAGATTATCAAGAAAAGGCTGAATCTTCAGTGTTAGTCACTCCGGGAAAGGGAGTTGAGAAAGATGCTAAGGCAGATGATGTTCAGGAAGAAGAAAATGATTTATCTGATGAGGAAGAGACCTATGAGAAGAATATTCTTGAGGAAGGAGTAGAAAATGAGAAAATAGAAGAAGACAAGATTGTTCAACTATCAGAGAGTGAGGAAGAATCTACAGATGATCAACCCATTTTGAAAGCAGATATTAGTAATCAAGTGCTCATGGATACACCAACAAAAGATATCATCAGGAAGAAAGAGGTTGGTGGTTCCTCTAGAATGAAGCTGGTTTAAACTCAAGAACAACAATGTCCAAGAAAATTATCAGATTCATAGTCATCAGCACAGGGTCATAACTTTGTTGTTGAACCTTTGAAATATTTGGTGGACACTATTTTGATATTTCCAAACATAGAATGAAAATTCCAGATGCTGCAATCTAGTCTGAATCAGAAGTCAAAATCCTTATCTATAGTGATGGATAAGTGTGTGGAGATTGAATCTGATCATTGAAATTACCTAATCAATTATGTTGTTCACCAGAAATCATGCAGCCAAATCACTTTTGGGGTCTAAGAAAGTTGAAGAATATATGGTGAGTTTGATAATTTTCAGAATGTGGTAAATGATGCTTTTGATACCGAGGATGCAAAGATAAAGAATCTTCAGGATGATCTGATCATTGAGAAACGTTCTCGTAATCAAAAAGTGAAGGAATTTAATGATAAGGTTAACTATCTTTCTAAAAAATTTAAAAGGGATAGAGATCTCCGGATTGAGATCCATGAAAAACTTGTAATGCAAGATGAGTTAGTGAAGATACTGGAAGAGGCCATGATGGCTCAGTAAGAGGTGTTGAATGCTCAACAAGAAAGGATCATAGCTTTGGACAAGAAAGGTGAGGAAGATCAAAATGACTTGAAGAAGCTGAAAATATTTTTTATGAAGCTTATTTCTCAGTAAAAGGCGGAAAAATAGACAAATCAAATCTTTAAATGCATTATTTTTCTTGTAAAAATCATTTCAACTCTAATGAAATTTTTGGTAGGTTGTATCTTGTGCTATTATGTACAAATGTTTCAGGTATTTTATTTCTTTTCCATTCCCTTAAATTCTTTTTTGAAATCAAAAAGGGGAGAAGGAAAAATATCTACTCAAAAGAGGGAGAAGGAAAAAAATTTAAGTCAAGAACCATCCCTAAGTAAGGGGGAACTTATCTAAGGGGGAGACTATCTAAGGGGGAGTTCCTCATTATGAAGTATTTTCATTCCCATGATATTGAAAATTCCATTCCATAAATTCAGAATATAATCCTTAGAGTATCAATGCATAAGTGGGAGTTAGTTGTATTCAGTATTATCAATGAACAAAGGGAGATAAGTTTTAATTTCAAATACTAATGAAATTATTCAAAATCCTTATATTCTTTTTCTTCTGCATGTTTGTGCTTTCCAAAAAGGGCGGTATTATTGAGTCAATATGGTTTTCCTTATGAATTTTCCATTCCTTCTTATTTTGAAACTCACAAACACCATACACATAATAAAATTGATATTTTACTTCTCTAAGGAAAATTTCTTTCCTTACGAAAATTTACCCAAACCTATATTTCCTTATACATATCAATATTTTTTCTTAAGTATAAAAATTGGATTCATATCTAAAACCTCAGAATCTTATAATACATTGATATGAGGGATTCTGTTTTAGGATCCGAATTCTGGATACGAACTCTAAAGAAGTTCCATTCCGAATTATGGATACGTAGTTTAATTAAGTTCCATTTATAATTCTTGGTACGAACTCTCATATAGTTCGACTCCGAATTTTGGATACAATCTCTCATATAGTTCCACTCCGAATTCTGGACTCTGAACTTCTATGAAGATCGACTCCAAATTATGTAAATTCATATTTTTAAATCTAGTGAAATCAAACTCAGAATTTTCTTAGAAATACAGACTTCAGATTTCTATAGAATTCAGGTTCCGAATTCCTATAAAATAGAATCTGAATATCTCTTTATTATAGACTCTGAATTTCATTTTGGTTAGACTCAGAACTTTTATTTGCTTACATTCCGAACATCAGTTTTTCTTATAATTATACATGTTTGTTATTAAATGAATTTGTCCATTCTGTTTCTAACTAATCATTGTTTGAGTGACATGTGTATAGGTCCCTCCAAAATTTAAGTAAAATATGACCGTTGGAGGAGGGAGCTGGCCGTTGCTACTGAGATTATAAATAGGAGTACATTTGAAAGACCTCAACACCAAGTTGATCACTATAGAGACCACATGCTATTAAGGTGAATTCTAGAGAGAGAAACATTTCATTCCTTGTGCGTACTGAACTGCTCGTTCAGATATTTTCGTGCGACTCCAAATTTTGGTGATTACATTCGAGGGCTTCCAGGGATATGAAGACAGAGGTTCCAATACCTTGAAGTTGAGGGATTCCTTGCTAAAGAAGACAGAGGTTCCAACTACCTTGAAGTTGAGGGCTTGCGGGGATAGCAAGACCGAGTCTCAGATCCTCGTATCGAGGGCTTACCCTGGTATGGGTAAGATAGACTTTCTTGAAAGTACAAATCAAGGGACCTTTATCCAAGGTTGTTGGATACCCTTCTCTTTGGGTTAAAATATTTATATCTTGTTACTTGTTTTTGTTACAAGTTTTTCTGCTACATTTTGTATTGTAATTAAAGTATAATATTCTTATATTTCCTTACACATGTACTCTGACTATGTTAGATTCTATATGCTCTAAGGTAGAATCTCATGTTGTAAACTTTGGTTAAGTTTCATTTTCCGGATCCATATTTCTGGAACCTATTTTTCAGAATCACTTTCTAGATTTACGCAAGTGTATAGAACTAGATGTTTGTAACTTCATACTTTTTACCAAACTTTCAATTGGTGTTAGAGGTGATGTGAATATTCTTCGTTTAACTTTGTTAAACATAGATCTTTCCTTGTTTAAGGAAAATTTTTAAAGTGTGACATTCACCCCCCCTCTTGTATATTGAGCATCTACATCGTTATTTTGATCCTACAATAATCATTATTTCCTTTCCATTACTAAGAACCGAAACAAATTCCTTCTATAAATCCTTAACATGACCAAGCTGGGTGATTTTATTTCTGGAGTGAAGTATTGGAATTTGACAGTGAGCATTCAATCAGTGGAAAATCCACTCTTCAATAGGATTTTAGGTCAAAGGGAAATACATATAAACTATCCTCAGTAAAGTCTGGATAATTCCCCTCAACTCCATGAAACTCTCTATTTCAAGATTACCCTTATGTCTACTCTTTGGATCAACTGCATCATTCTCAATGTGAGGTAGAAGATCACATTTCTGATAAAAACAAATGGATAATAAGTATATTTACTATTCTAGACCAAATTAGTATAGGTAAAATGATATGGGGAAAATTAAATTTAGAATAATTAGTTTGTGTTTGAAAATCATGAGCTACATGAATCTCAATTAACATTCAATCTCAAAGAATTGTGTAACCACATTTATCTTAATCAATATCATATCTGGCACAATGTAACATTTGAAAGGAAAGGGATGGATATAAAAATTGTGTTATATTAATTGATCCAATCATATCAGGGAGTACTCTTTCAAGGTTGATTTGAACTTTACTTCCAGAAGATTCTAAATTTCAAAAAAAATAGTCAAAAGCTGCTATGAAAATATATGTTCACCAAAAATACCATAACCGCATACTATATCAATGATGTGCACAAAAACCCCTTTCCTTCAAATAATAAACAAGTGAGATATATATTCAATTGATCTTGAACATCGACCATTTCATAGTTCATTCGGACATGGGAACTAGTTAATCTCTTGTGAACTCAAGAGGTGCATCACGAATAGAAATCCCTTAAAAAATTCATTTGTGAAGAATGAAATTGAAAAATATCATCATACATAATATATTAAGTCCAAACATAATATAATTTATCCACATTAAAAGTATACATAAATATAATTAATGAAATTATTTACTACTTCATTATATAATTAGTATAATTTGAAAGAATCATCGTATACCAATGTGAATAGTTTAAAAGATGTTGACCCTCTTTTGAAGAAAAAAATAGGAAATAATCTACTTGGTAATAAGAACAAATCTCACTGTTATGATGGATCATATAAAAGGAATGGGACCCTCCTGATATAATACAAATAAGTGTTTTGAGTGCAACCATTAAGAAGCTCAATATAATTTAGGATACAAGAAATATCATAGGGAACAACCATGTAATGATGAAAATAGGATGACACCCTCTTCCTTTGGAGGAAGAAAAAAATAGAGCATAACATGGAAAACACAAATCCCAAGCCATAAAAAAATCCAAGGGATACAAGAATAGAAAACCTCACTATAAAACCCTATGATATACAAAAATTACTTGTTCCCTAAATGAAACTAACAAAACTTAAAGACAAATTAACCCTACAGATTAAGAAAATGAATATTCTCTTAATATTCACTGTGAAGAGAAAATACACCAATCACCACAAAAATAAAATCCATTTATTCCGCTACATGACACTAATAGACGATAAAGATTCATAAATTGAATTTTACCTAGAGTTCAATATGTAGTTTGATGGGAAAGTCCACCAATTTCCATTGATCACATCACATCCAGGTGCTATCAAAATCATGTATTCTACTCTTATTAAACATTCCCTTCACCGTATATTAATTCATGTGAACAAACTCTTGAAATATATGATCACCAGTAAATATAATTGAACACAGAACTAAGAAAACAAACCTGAAAAGGGGACCATATAGTAGACCACACAAAATCTAAATATATTGAACATTATATTTATATTTGTAAGTGATGGGAAAAAAGAACAGAGAATATAGATCCATGAATTCAAATAGTAGTAAAAAATCATTACAGACATTATTAGAAAACAAATTGAAGAAAAAGAAAAAATAATCTTGAGTCACAAGAGAATAATCCAGAGGAATGAGATTTTCAATTTCAAAATCAAAGAGAATTGGATTTAATTGTACATCTAGAATTATGTTTGATACATTGAAATCATTGTATATGACTAGCATGTTTACTTTATTTTTTATGTATTGAACCCCTCTTACAGGGCCCTAAAGAATTCTATACCCTAGTATTGTTAAATTATATTGTTTTAAAGGCTATTTTTATGTTATTTAGGAATATAAAATGAAGATACAAACCAAGTGGATGATCCTTCAAAGAACCATCAATCATGTATTCATATATAAGAATGTTATGATCAAAAACAGTGAAATAAAATAATATGTTAAGAAGGATAGTATAGTGAAAAAGGATAAGCATGATGACCTCATATAATAACTCCATTTTCCCTAAGAATCAATTCATTTCAAGAAGCCAAACAACCAAATCCTAAAAATAGTTATAGACAAAGCATAATAAAAATAGAGAATACTATAAAAACATAGACGGAAAGTGAATTTTTTAAGGAGGTAGCCTAACATATCATGATAAAAGTGACCAAAAGAAAATAGATACACACTTTTTGAGATTTCCCTCATATAAATTGAATAACACCAGCATTAACAACCATCCTAAATAGTATTAAACACGATCCTAGAAACCTAAAAGAAAACACAAACATAAAAAACGTAGCTTGATATGAACCATGCATATGACACAAACAAGTGACAACATAACAAATTAACTATTATAAACTCTATTTTTAGCAACAATCCACTAAAAAATAACATGAAATGATCAATGATTACTAGTAGTAATGAAATTACCTATAATGGACCTAACATGGAAATCTATGCTCTACCTGTTATGAACAATCCACAAAAGAAACTAGATCTAGATTCCATAGAATGTCACATATTCAATCTTCTACTATAGTGGAAATAAACCATAAAAACTTCAATAGTATCTCATTGATTATAGTAGACAACCCTTCTATGTCTGATCATTCACTTGACATGAGATCCATCAACTTTAGACATCCACCAACACAAGCATCATTTTTTGCACCCAAACCAACTCTATATGTGTTAGAATCTATTATCATATTTAAATTAAATTATCCCAAACAAGAATCAAAATCCCCATAAATACACAAACTTGAAAAAACCTATAGCAATATACACAATATTCAGAGTTTCTACAGAATGAACTAAACATGTATGAAGCTCCATCCTTCGAAAAGTGGTTTCACAATAGATGGACCCTCATTTCTATAAAAACCCCAACTCAATTAGGGAAAATAAAGGTCCAAAGTACCATCTATCAAATTTGAAGCCTCCTAAAATGTCAACATTAATCTTCTAATCAACATATCATAGTTATTTCAGATGGACAGTGTGTAAAACCAAATAGATAAAACTTTATTCCTTTAGGATCCCAAAATTGGTTTCTTAATTGGCTGACCAATCAACATGTGTCGATAAAAATAATTATCCATCCCTATTAATATATTTCCAGTCCAAGTATCATCACTTCTCATAAATTTCCTAGAGATTAATTAAAGTAAATTAACTTTATCCCCATTAATGATTCATCTTGAGAAATTGTTTTAAAACTAGAATAGATAATTTGAATTCCATGAAAAAGGAGTAGAATATAAGAAGAGGATAAAAGTTAGATTAAATGAGAAATACCCAATTGAGTGGTATAATTATGTCCTCTAGATAAATTAACAATCTTCCAATCAGATAGTAAAACCTATTACATTCTCCTTCATTTGTCAAAGCTCAAGTCTTCATCTAGAACCCAAGGGATGTCTGTATCTAAACCATTCAAAAGATTCCATCTAACCTTCTATATCATATATGTTTGACTCATAAAACCATATAAGATAAAATATTTTCAAGAATCCCTAAACCCCAAACATAAGAACCTAGGCTACGATGATGTAAAATTCCATGACTGCAAAGATCTCCCTTATTTCAAACACCTATCCTCTGGAAGCATCTCTTTACTCTATTATCTCTATGAATGTATGATTTGTATCTCTATGAAATAGAATAGGGCATGCGGGTGCGAGGGGAAGGGGAGAAAGTAAAGGAGGGAAGGATTTTTTATTTTCTCTATTGGATACCTCTCAATCATGAATACAATGGGGGAGGTAGGTGAGGTAGCGAGGGTCGAGGCGGCGATGATGCAAGGGAAGAGGCAGTGCTGCGGCGAGGGATGTGGACTAGTTTGGGTGCAATATGAATAGAAATGTAGCAGAAGGTTGGTTGTGGGGATGTTGAGCATGGGGGTATCTTATGATGTTCGGTTGGGGTGTCCTCCAATGGGGTATAGTGATAAAATTTATAAAAATATTTATTATTTATATAAAATATAAGTAAATATATATAATCATAAAATATTAAATTTTATTTATTTATCAATATGTGTTTATTAAATTTTGTTTTTATATTATATGAAAATTATGTTTATATATATATGTGTATGCATAATCCGTAAATATTATTAAATTATGGATATTTTAATTAATCATATATTTTTATTATCTAAATGATATGTTTGTAATGGGTCATATATATATATATATATATATTAAATTTTTGTTAAAATATTTGATATTATTGAATAATTTATTGCAACATATTTTTACAATAGAAATAGATTAATTATTAATAATAATTAATAACCAAAAAAAATTTATCGGTAAATTAATTATTGCTATTATCATGATGGGGAAATAGATTTAAATGTTAGTAAAAAATTTTTTGTATTGAACTAAAAATATAAATAGATATATTTTTTGTAAAAAACTATTGGTGTCTATAGTTAATATGAATGGAAATACATATCTGTTGGAATTAATCATTTTTACCAACATATATATTACATGTTGATAATTTTCTATTGGTAAAATCTACTTTTTGTAGTGAGACTGGATAACATGGATTAATTTCATGATGATTTTCACTCCTCTCTCCATGTCACTAAAAAATCATCCCTTCTATTCCATAAATATTTTATGCTCTTGTGTCATTTATTTCAACAACATGACTTGTTCTTTAACGGATAGGGAAATATGGTTCATTCATATATTTTCATCCAAAAAAATGTAATTAGCATCCATGGAATTCAATGAATATATCCTTGAGAGATAATAAATAATTTTCTTGCATATAGTTTCCCTATCCGAGTTCATTTATTTTGTATACTTTCTTATCATCATGTGATCATGATATTTTCTTTGCGCAAACATCCTAAAAATTTCCAAAGGAATGAAAGGATCACCACTAAAAGGTCCACATGAAACAATATCAATTTATTCGGTAACAATAGTTCTGTGTAGGTCATCATCAGCAGTATGAAAAGTAGTTGAATTATCCAAGGAGTCATCATTAAGGATCTTAAGAATAACATCCATATAATCAACAAAGGAATCTCTACCCCTTACAACAAGGACTTCATAGATTGCATCTCACCACTTATTATCTATTTCAATCTCTTGTATATAATGCATAATTTATGGTTGGATATAATGGATCACCAACTAAAATAAATATATATCATAATTTTCACTCATTCTAGTGAGAAGGGGTGATTGAATATTCAAAAAAATAAAAATAAAAATTATATTATCTTAGAAAACATCCAAGACACCCTTGGTTACTATTTCTACATACACAGGTGAAATGATAGGATAATGAGTTTCAATTGAAGACATAATATTAGAATCAAACCTTTATAAATTCACTGAGACATAAATTTGATTAACTAGTTATCCCTCGATGTCCCTTATAGTTTGAAGATCTATTTCACCATTATTTGGTGGACATCCATCTTCACCAGAGAACATACCCCATTCCTCTGTCATATGATCAATACAACTATAAGAAACATTAACCATAAAGGAATCAATAATGATTTGTAAAACTATAGTAGTTTCTGTAACTATAATTTCATCATTTCTTTAAGAATATACACTCTCTATAGAAACAGTCAATTCCACACAAGTATAAATTATTCTTCCATATAAACATTATCGTTTTGCACAAAAAAAGTTCATTCAAATTCCTTAATCAAATAAAAAGATGGTTTATCTGAAAGAACAATATTTTTTTACCAAAAGAAGTAACTTATTCGATTTTTACATCAATTTTTGGTTCTTTTTCAACATGTTTAACAATAATAATCTCAATATGATCATTTACCAATTGTTCAGCCACATACTACTCAATAGTAGGAATAACAAATGATTATCTTGAAATAACCATATTTTAAACTTCACCAGAAACGTTAAGACCTGGGGAATGATTTCCCTCAACCATAGAATCTTTTTCTTCTCGAAAATAAACATCCATTTCATCAACAATAAAATTTCATTCCTCGATTCTAGAAATAAATTATTTTTGAGAAGAAAACATTCTTGAGCAGTTTAAACATCCAATATTCTTATCTTACTATTAAATCTATCAAGATCTAAATAATAAAAATCACCATTATTATCATCCCAATTACCATTTCCATCTCTTTATCCATTTTTATATCCAATCATATCATCATCTTCTTCTTCTTCATCTTTATTGTCATTATTACAATCATCAGATGTAGAATTACCCTTTATCTGTTACTCTCTAGAAAAATCAATTTATAATTCATCAATTCATACAATTGATTATATTTTATAAATTATTTTGGGAGTACTAGGAGATCCATAAGTAATATGTGGTGAGTCATGATAGAAACCTAGATCACTTCACTCATCAACATGACAAGTCACTTCCTCTAATCTTGAGGTAATTACTTCTACATCCTCATCTAAATACTCAAATATCTCATCTAGTTCTAAACATGGGAAAATATATCTATTGTACTCAAAGGATGATCAATAGGGGTGAAGTAAACATTGAGTTTTTAACTATTAGGTACACATTTCTTTTTCCAAGGGTTCCATATGATCTTCATCATCGAATAAATCGTCATTGAGATACCAAACCACTACATTCCACTACTAACTCATCATTTTCACTAACAAGCCTTCTATATTTCAAAATAGAAGAAATAACCGTTGGATAAATTAGGTGATTATATCCTAAAGTAAACTAGATCATTTTTGAAAAGTTGACCATAACATGCATATATAATTTGATCATATTTACTCTTTTCATCAGACAAATCTTGTAGAAATCTTGATATATTACTGTGGGAAAATCACTTTTCCTAGGGAACAACATATGTTGAATAAACATAAAAAATTTGTTTGAATTTCCTCATCCATCTGTAAATATTCGAGCTTTATCACAATTTAATTACCAATCAAATCAGGAAGTTCTTCTTCCGTAATGAAATTATCCCCATCACCTGGGGTGGTTACTTGATAATCATTGAAAACACCATTATGTGGGACTTTTAATAATTCTTCCTGTTTTTCTAAGAAAAATAAAATTTAGGACCTTTAACTTGGATTCTTATAGCATACGCATCCTCTTTTCCAACCCTAAATTCCACATACTAATAGAATTCATACACTACTTTCAGATTAATGGGTAACTTATTTGAAAATAATCAATCTAAAAACCCTTGATTCTATAGTATAAAATTAACCAATTACTTAATCAAATGCATCCATTAAACTTAAACTTACTTTTCAAGTACTACATCTCTTTTTGATAGCTCTATATATATAGGTGCTACAATACTCAACTGTTGGATTTTTTATATCTTATTAGAAGTACGTGACATGTCTAGAGAAGATATTTAAGGTCTCCGTACTCTAGTCATGTTTATAAGTTTCATTTTCTCAGTCTAAGGTGAATAGAATGTCTTTAGTTTAAGGTTTGGGAGATAGAGGATCACAATAGGATCAAGACGAATGAATGGTGTGTGAAAAAAGGTGTTTTGTATTTAGAAAAATGACTATTTTATATCATTTGTGATTTAGGTATCAGAAAAATCGTAATTCAAATAATAAATAAAAAATTTCATTTTATAATTGAGAAACAACTGAATTGGGCTAAAATTAAAATAAACCATAGGAATAAAAAACTATTGTGCCAAAAATTTAGAAGATAAAATTTTCAATGGAAAGAAAACCAATGGTGTGAATCTCACAATGGTGATAGAATACAAATGTTGACACAAACACAATTTTGAGACAAATATAATGGTGTGAAAACCATAATGGTGTGATAAACACCATGGTGTGTCATACCTAATGGGGTTTCATACCCAATGGTGTGTCATACACAATGGTGTGTCATTAAAAAAATAAAATTAATAAAAATTAATCATAAAAATATCATGTTTGATGAAGTTCATTCTCTCAAAATTTAAAAAAAAAATAGAATGATAACATCTAACTGATGTTCTATTCCAATGTATTCTAGAATGATATCACAATTTTTTTAAAATGATCTCTAAAAAAGGGATTAAATACAACTATATAGTTTGTTCTAGAATGCGAAATAGGATTTTTAGAATTGTTAGTAGAACATATATTTTCACAATTTAATGTGACATGTCAGAATTCATATCCATAGTATTGTAATGTGTGATTCATCGAAAAACATTGTGCACATTGTCTACCGACAATGATGTATTCAGCTCCAATAGTAGATAGTGTAGTATCATTTTTCTTCTTACTAAACTAAGAAACTAGAGACCATTCTAATAAGTGACATGTTCCAGAGGTTCTTTTTTAATTTAACATACATACATCAAAATCAACATCAGAATAATTGACTAAATAAAATTATTGTCTTATAGGGTAAAACAATCCTAAATTGGAATTATATTTGAGGTATTTGGAAATTAATTTAACATGATCCATGTGTAACACATTTGAATTATCGTGAATGTGAGAACACATACACACACTAAATACTATATTAGGTCGACAAGAATTCTAGTAGAGAAGAATTTCATTCATACCTCTATAACTGGTTTGAAATACTGATTTCCCAATTTCATCAAGATAATATTTATAGGTGGAACTTATAAGAGTAACAATACTATTAGTGTTATCCAAGACCAAATTATTTAAAATATACTTAGTATATTTACTTTGATTTAAAATTATTCATTCATTATTTGAAAAAATAAAAAATCATTGAAAGAATTTGTGTTTACCCATCAAACTCATTTCAAACTCATTTTTCATTTTTTAGAAAAAAATTTTATATAAATATAATTTAGAAGATCCAAAAATTATTATCATTTATACTAATTTTTAATAATAATACAACTTTTGAAATTTATTTTGAAAAAATGATATGATCATTTACACCTTTTAAAAATCCATTTGAAAAAATAAAATTGTTGACCATATCATACTAAGCTCTAGGATTCTTTTTTAAACCATATAAATCCTTAGTTAATTTTACAATTTGATTTGGCACTTGGGGATTTTAAAAACCAGTGGTTGTTTGAAAAAAACAACCTTAATTATAAAACAATTCATTAAACCACTATAAACAACAATTTAATATATTTTTTTATATAAATGTGATGAATAGAAAAATTGTATTTCTAATGGATTCAAGTATGGCTATAGGTTAAATGGTTTCATCGTAGTATATTCCTTCTTCTTAATTATAACTGTGTGCTACTTGTTTAGACTTGTTTCTTAATCTTGCTCTTAAATCACTTAAGTAGTCCAAAAACCCATAAACATAAATGAATCTCTTAAAGAGAGAATAATATGCTTTCCTAGATGGTTCTAAAAAATGTATATGAACAAACTCCAGAGGTTTAGATGTTAAAACAACTTTCATGAACATAAAGTAAATTTTTAGTTATTTCCCTTTTTGATAGGTATTACAGTCTTTATCATTTGGGAACTATATTTTTAGTAGATACTTTACTGACCCTTTCCTAGTAAGCTTATGAATGAGTGGATGTTGAAATGTCCTAGACTCTTATGTTGATGCCAAGATTCTTAGTGAAAAGCAATCGAGAAGTAAAAATATTGAGAAATTAAAGAATTTAAAACCAAAAAATTAATTGTTTATTTTCTTAATTCATAAATAATTAATAAATTATATGAATAATATACATTTATAGCATCATTATCAAATTGATCATAAAACCATAATCACATTACTATTAAATATTAAGTATGTTTAATTTCAAACCATAAAAATAATACTTTATGAATTAAAACCAAATTACAATCACCAATTTTCCAAAGGCTGGTGATTTTCCAGTTTTCATTATCACCAAAGGTGACATGAACTCTATAAACCTTAACGATGCTCTTGAAGAATGAATAATATACTTTTCAATGTCTGGAGAATCTATTATCAAAAAATTGTAGCCTTTTATTAGTGGTATTAAATCATTATCCTACAAAACAGAATTTACATAAGGAATGAATTTGGTACATAGATCAGTTTGGGTCCATAGATATTTGTAATTAAAGATTTAAGAACCAAATTTTTTTTTATAGGTTTCCTATAAATATAGTGAAGAATTTTTTACATAAATACTCTTTTATTTTATTTATAAAAATATGTTGTAGTGGAACTTTTAGTTCTTGAATTATGTACAAAAGTACTCTTTAATACTCCCCTATTTCTAGGTTTATATCCTAGACATGAAACATATTTTATGTGAAACTTGTTTTACTAAAATAAATGTGAGAGTTTCTGTACCATTATTTAATTTTTCCAAATATTTATTTAGTTTCCCATTTTAATGATTAAGTTTAGTATTATCTATCAATAGTTTATTATTATTTTCCTTTTCCGAAAAATGATCATATTTAATATTAAATGGTAAACCAAGTTATTTTTTCATAACATTAGTTCTATAATGACGATGATTAAAAGTATCTTCCATAATACTACAGTATTAAAACATTTATTCCTTATTTATATCATCATAATTATATTTTTCATTATTTGAATTATCAGAAATATATACAGACGATATTGTAGGTACCTCAATGATTTATTTCATAAAAAACATATTTTCACTCATATATTTTTCTTCAGGAGTAGAGTTTGAATTATTAGATATACCCTCATAATCAATCCATTTGGATTTCATTTCATTCTATTACCTTCTATGTTTTTCATCATATCTCTTTTTGTAAATTAGGTTTGGAGATCCATATATTACATGCCCATTTCTAATATACTTTTAGTAGGTGACTTCATTTTCATGCATCTTCTAATCCTTCTTCTATGTTCCTCTAGAATAATTATTTACTTTGTAACTAGATTTTCTAGAAAATAAATTATTCCTATAAAAAAATTTGAAATGTATTTATAATGGGACATCTCCTCATCACATTCCAGGGGTGACACACTATCACTTGAATTATTTCCTTTTCTTTTGGTTACATGTAGTAGTCTAAAAAGATGGATATTTTCTCTCTGGGAATTTTTCATATTCTATGTTGAACCTTATATATTCTTCATACATAATATGTTTAAAAATCAACCCTTTTATTGGAATCTTGTTGATATCACGGGAAACTCTAATTAAAAAAGTTGCACCTCTACATCTTTTATGTAAACATTTAAACTATCACATGATCTGGTCCTTGATCGATACATTATTCCAAAGTGATATCGTCATGTCCACAATCTCATTGAACATAAATTACATGTTAGAAAGGTTCATCAGGCCTCATGTAAAAGTTATTAAACCTAATAATATATATCTTAAGTCTTATCTCTTTAACATCAGTTATTACATCATGTGAAATAGATAAAGTATCCCATATTTCATAGGTAGTTTTATAGGCAGATATTTTTTAAAATTATTCATTACCTAAATATTATTAAAGTTCAATTATTAATTTATAATTATTATTGTAATCAAGAATTTTAGTAATGTCCCAATCCTTTCTATAATTTTCAAGGATATCATATTTATCTTCTATGTCTGTCTAAATTTTAAAACTCATGCTCTCAATGTTATTTTCCATTTTCATTTTCCATTGGGTATAATTTTTACCATTGAAAAAAGGGAGGTCTGTTGGTAATATAACCTTCTTGTCTAGAATATATTTATTGAACAATATTTTTAAATAATAGAAATTTAAAATATTTAGGTCCTAACAAAACTCATAGTTGAATATTTTTTGTAAAACAATAATATAAATTCATAATCCTTTGATAAAAAAAATGTTAGTGAGACTGGGTATCTCAGGGGGTAAATTGATTACCCAAAAAAATTCTATTCAAAAGGATTAAAACATATTCCCCTAATTAATTTAAAAATTGAATTTTAAACCAAAACATTATATTGTTATAATTTTCTATATTTTAATATATTAATTAGAATATTGATTATTCCTAAGATAAATAATCTGAAATATTATTTAATCCTTTTAAAAATATTTACAAAATAACAAAATTATAGAAACACTAATTACGATTAAATAAAAAATATTTAACTTTTATTATAGTTTTAAATATGGATTCAAAATGAATCAAAATAAAACATGCATCAGAATTTTGAAAACAAGAGGTTTAGTCTGAAGATGAGACTTAGTCCTCTCCATTTTGTGATTACCCTCCACCAAGCAGTTTATATAAGTAAATAGTTTTATCTGAAACATTTATTAGGTTTTAAAATAGTATATAACTATCCATACCACACAAGGCCTCTTCCACTATTATCTATGGGTGTAGAAAATATAATAGGTCACACAAGACCTCTCCCATAGTTTTCATGGGAGTATATGTATATAAAAAGCTAAATAGATAACTATGTTTATTTCAGTAATAACAGGAGATTGTGTGTTATTAAATAAATAAATCAACAAATTATTCATAATCTAAAATACAATATGTACAATGAGAAATTAATTATATGAAGGGATTGATATGATCAACTTGTTATGCATTGCATCTCGGGACTCTTGATTTTGATTTTCAGGGTAGCTTGAGTTAGTTTCACTTGAAAACATTTGTATAATAGAGCATCATACAGAATTGTTTTCTTGACTGCAAGAAGTAAATACAAGTTTAATTTTTTCTGCTTTCACATTCGAGAGTAGTCAAGGAAGTTCTTGTAAATATCTACAACTCTCGTTTCATGCAGAGAATTAAGCATGTTCATTTTTCAATGCATCACCTTTGTGTGCATAACCCCCTTTCAGTAGATATTCTACATTAATTTTAATGAATAACATACATGAGTATCCACATGATCATATAGAGATTTTTTTCCCTTAAACATAGAGCTAAAATATCCTTTAATGCATTTTTTCAATCCATTAAGAAATAATCATTAAAATAACAATTCGGGTTAAATTATATAATATAGACATTAAAAATATTAATTTAAAATAATTTAAAATAGTGGTGTTGAGTCCTATAATAGTGAGAAGACGTTGGGTGTATTTCTTTGTAATAGTGTCTCTCTTTAGCAATCTCTATGTTTGGAAGAGAGACTTTGGAATCGTTTCCCATTGTGAAAAGTGTCTTATATTAGATGTGTGACATTTTATAATTAGCCAATATGCTATATTGGTGGTGTCTCACCTGATCGTGATTCATCCTTCTGGTAGTGACTCCTCTAATGGAAAGTATGTCTGGCAGTGACTCACACATTAAAAAAAATTTATTCAGTGGTATGACACAACTAACGGTGAATTATAGTTGAATATGGGACATTTTCTAAAATGTCTCAAACATTTTCAAAATTCTATTCTGACGGTATGACATCCATGTGGTGATACCTTATTTGGAAGTGAGTTTCTATTGAAGTTAATCATACTCAGTGATGTCCCAACCACAATAGTGACTCATACTTTGGAAACTTTTCTTCACAAGTCTCAAATTATAATATTCTTACTGAAAAAATAGAACTCATTAATATTATAAAAAATTATTTTCATGACCATTAAAATAAGTTGTTCAACAATAGTTATTAAGGGAAATAATTTCGATAGTAAATCCCATGAAATAAATTTTTATGATAAAAAATACATCCCTTTTATTAAATAAGAAATAAGAAGGAATCATGGTCACAAAATGTATTATTTCTCAAAGAATGAGAATTGAAACCATGATAAAACAGAGGACTTTAGAAATTTATGAATCATAACCCCTTTAAATAGCAGGATTGTAATTTAGCATTGAATACCATGTTATAATGATAATTCATTATATGATATCTCATGGAGATATTATATATACATAAATGAAATTATTTTCATAATACCAAACATGTCTCAAAGAGAGGAATTTGAGATAAAAACCCCAATAGCTTTAGAAACATTCAAATAAAAACCCCTTGATGTAGTGTTATTTCAATTGAACATAAAATATAATGATTAAAATACTATTAATAATATAACATATCAAATAGGTAGTATATACACCTTAAAAACGAATTTAATTTCACAATTCAAAATATGTCTTCAAGATGTGAATTTTAGGTGAAACCCATCACATATTTTTTGAACATTCAAGAATGTATTTTAACCTCCTACATTAAATAAATATACATTAATCAATTAATTATTAATCCTTCTCATTCCCAATTCATTCATACCATTCAAATTAGTCATTATATATATGAATTCTTCTGATTTTCCACATTGGGTGTTTGTAGTTTTGATCATTTTTACTAGTTTCATTATAGTAGTTTATGTATTCTTTATTATAAAACAAATCATTATCAATGGATCATTAATGTTACTAATAGGTATTATTCATAATAAATTACTAATTTTCAAATTTATTTTATGCATTTTAGTAATTATCCATTAATATTAAATTGATAACAAGCATGTTTCGGTGATTATAAACTATTAGATGGTATTTTCATAATTTATGAATTAAATTTAGATATAACATTATGAAAAAATAAGGCATTATTTACATATTTATATCATATTATACCGTTAACTATGTTCTCTTAGTCATTCATAACATTAATTTATAGTATTATTTGTTGAAACTAGGGTTATTCTTTGTTAGAATTAGAGTCTAGTGTGTGTTTGTTGTCGATCATCAACTTAGTCAATCAAGGATTTTTCATGGAAATAGATGTTATAGTTTATCCTGAAAATATTGTTTAAGGTGGAAACTTTTTCTAGTGTTTTCCGATTTTTTGGTTCAAAATCTAGATAATGGGCTAGCATCGTCAAGGGTTGTTTTCTGGAATCAACACTTCTTATATATGATAAAGGAATTAGTTTCAAGGATATCGGATTAATGTTTGTGAAGATATAGAGAATCATGATCGGTGATGATTTTGTTCATTATTATGAAAATTTCAGCATCACAAGTGCATGATGGTTTGATGGAAAGCCTAGTGACCACATCAAATAAATATGGAGCATCACGACTGGAGTAGGGTCATGAAGAAATTTTTGAATGATTCATAAAATTCATTAGAGGATATGGAGAATAACAAAAGGATGAGCCCGTAAGTATTGGGATACCCCACTTCACTCTTCATGAATTCATTCAATGAAAATTTTTAATCGCTCTAATTTCATGAATCTATGGCTGATCCAAAAATCTGGGTTTCTACCGGAGCCTGAGAATCGTGAAAAGACTAGTTTAGTCTTGACTAATGCCAATTATTCTGAGTAAATTTTTCTTCAAGATTATAAATAATTCTGTGTTGACTCATTGATCTTCATAAAGGTAGTTTTTTATGTAAAGGTATTTAGCTTCGTGAGGGGTTGAGCTTTGTGTATGAGATTTGTGAAATATAGTTTTTTACCATATTTTCTTGGTGATCAGTGCTATCCGAGTGCACCAACTCATATCTATGGTGATATAAGCATCTCATGCTATAAAAGGACAAATAAATTAATTCCAATCCATTGATGTGACCTTAAAATTAATTAACTAATTTAGGCAACTCTCTAAGTAGTGAACTAGGGGGAGTCAACAAAAGTGTTCTGAGGTATGTATTGTGTTAACCCTAAAATCATGTAAAATAAGTGTTCTCAGTACAATGTGACAACATTTTGTGTCATTTATTCCACAATTAGATAATATTAGTGGATTTAGGTATGATCATAATATTTTTAGTGTACACTCCTTAGACTAGCCCTTTGTGGTGAACCATGTAAAATTATTTTGTCAACTATTTTAATGGGGTTATTTGTTTTCTGCACATTCCCATCTGAAAGATTTAATTGGTTCTTATCAATGTGTGAATAATATCTAAAACTTTTGATGAAAAATTTTACTCCTTGATTCACCCCTCCCATCTCACGCTGTTCTATAGCCCTTCATTTTTTGAGTATGTTATCAAATCGACCCAAATATGAACCTACATGGATTAATTATTGATTATGAGGTGGTTTAGAGGTAATATAATTATATCATAACACTAATGATATTATTTATTGTGTTTTATTATGAAATATTATAATTATAATTAAAAACAATCATAAATAATTTATATAAAAATATTACACAATTTGAATAAACAATTATCATCTTAGAAAACTTATTTTAATTGATTAAATTAATGATGATTCATTTTTTTTGATAATATCATTAATAGGTTCCCTAATTTCCCATTATATAAACCTAATGATATCATAAACAAAATATTTAGAATTTAATATGATCCTTATATACATCCATGTAAGTTTGTTGTAAAAAAACATGTTGCGTCATGTAGGTTGAAGTTTTCACAACGTACAAACAATTAATTTTTTTCTAAATGGAAAGGTTATATGAATAAAAAATATATATACCTTAGTATATTTAAATTATAATAAATATATGATACTAATATAATTATATTATTGTGGATAAAATAAATTTTAATTAAGAAAATTAAGGAGGGAATTTATATTACTGATAATGCTCACATTAGAGACATGACTTTTCCCTTAAAGTATCGTTGGAAATGAATACCTTATGATACTTAATGGTGAAAAGAATATTTCAAATATATGATAGGATTATATGAGGATAATGTTTTTATATTATAAATATGAAATTCAATGTAGAGTTATGTCTGGAATTGGTGATGTTGTTACCCTTTAATAAGTTAAGAATAGAGTAGTTTTTTGAAGTAAAAATGGAAATAATATGGGAGTAAATTATTTTTGGACAAAAATATCCTGAAAATTTCATTTTGAGACAACATTGAATATTTTGTGTTTTTTTAAATTTTTCATTTTATCCTAATATAATATTTCCTTGGTAAATAATTTATAACTGTAGTAATTAATTTTAATAAAAAATATTAATTTTAAACATGTTACCAAATTTGATAAATATAATTTCCAATTTTAAAATCATTTTATCTAAAAAATCAAATGGGGTAAAAAGTTAATTAAATTATAATCACACATAATTAAGAAAACATATTTTTAAGGAAATAATTTTTTCATGTATTATATTTATATATAAGAAAAAATTATCTTGCATACCGATTTTAGTTACATAAATTATTCTATTATAACAAAATGTATATAATTTATCAATGTTATGAAAAAACCTAATCTCTATGGAAAATAATTGATTCAAGGAAAAGACCAATATTAGTTTTTTATTATTGTAACAGTATCAATAGTTTTTAAAGAAGTTGGACATATTATTTATAAGATCAAATAATATTTAAAAAATTCCTAATTTTATTTAAAAGATTCATATTTGATCACACAAAATACTTTATAATCACATAGATCATTCTTATATAATTATAATGTCCTAGAATTTGAAAATTGTATATTTCAATTCCAAACTAACTATTTTAGAAGAAGATCAAAAACTAATACTAAATAAATTATGATTTGTGTAATTAAAAAATAAAGTTAATTTTTTTTAATTTCAAACACTAAAATATATAAATTCATGTTCTGAATAAAATAATAAATTTTAATTAATTTATATTTTAACTAGATATTGAAATTTTCAAATATTACCTATTATTATTCATATTTCCTATCATTTAACAACAAAGTTTTTTAACACATTACAAATATAGAACATAATTTACCATTAATATGATTTTTATTCAAATTGAAATTTGTATCCCGTAAAAGATAATTTTTTACACAAAATATTTTAAAAAATAAATGATCTTAATATTAATTTTAGGAAAACTAATTGAATTTCATTCGTATTGAAATTAGAATTTATTTTATAGATAATATTAATTCCTAAAGATATTAATCCAATTAGTTATATATAAAACAATTGTTATGTTTTTAATCATCGTACTTATACATTTTTATTTCATCAAAATATATCCCTATTTCTTTTGAATTCAATGTTGTCTTTGGAGTAAGTTCTCAAACCCATTGAATTAAATAAAGGTAATCATATATTTGAATTTTTATTTTTCAAAATATCTGTGTATACACATTTTATTATAATGTTTTATCATTTTTTTGATTTCATTATGTGAATCCATTTGAAAAATATATGAAACCAATTTTTTTCCAAGGTTTATTTATGATGTGTTGAATGAAAACCATTTATTTCTATGGGTTATTCATGATATAATTAATGATTGAATTAATAATGAACATATAAGTATGGATGATGATGGGTTTGTTCTTATATCTCCCACCAATCCATTGGTTAAGAGTTTATATCTGATGAGATAGGTTTTCATGAGTACTTTTTAGTTTCATATAACCATGGGATCTTATGGTGTGTCTTATAAAATTATTTCACCGTATACTAATTTATGTGACATATTTGAAATATTTTTCGTAGGATTATACTTAATCTCATTACTATTTTATTCTATCATGGATCTTATTTATTTATTCACTATTTTTATTCATTTCTTATTTTATTTTATGATTTTTACATTATTTCTAAACTAATATTTGTTGGGTATTATTTTATCATGTATAATGATTACACCAATATGCTCATCTATTTCTGACATATGATCCTTTATTATTATCACTTATATTTACCGTTATTGAGCATATATGGTCACCCATTTTTTTGTTTCTATTTCCCTGAGTTATAAAGATAGGAAAAGTATGAAATTTATAGAAGAGTTTGTTGTGTGGAAAATTTGTGAGAGGCATTGAAGACTCATTATGGATTTTTTTGTTTCCTATATATATGGAAAATTTTCTAATTGATACAAAGAACATAAATTTTTTATTTAATTTTTTTCCCAACTTCACTAATACTATAAACCTGAAATGTCTTGGGAATAAGTTTTAAATATATTTTTATTTCATGAAATTAGATGTCCATGCCTGTGGGATACTATATTTGGTACTAGATAAAGATTTACATTAATTTGGAGAATAATATAATACAGTTTATGAAAAAAATTATGAGTTATAAATTTCATAAAAATTTTGACATGTTAAGGATGAATATAATTCAATGGTATAGATAACCCCTTAGGATGTTTTAGGTAATATTCTATGGATTAGTATAAGAGATTTTTTGGAAAATATCCTAGGGGTAAGTATAAATGATAATTCTACACATAAGATAATATTAACAAATATTGGTTGTATAAATATTTTTTGGTTTTCTCTGTGATAAAGTCATTATTTGGATATGAAAAGTTGATACAGTCTCTATTGAAAATTTAAATTTGGGTTAAAAACTTGAAAATGGTGTGTTAGGTATTAACTCAATCACCACACGATTCAAGGGTTTGATGCAAAACTACACACAAGGACTGAAATTATTTTGAGATAAGCTGTGGAAAATTAAAATTATTTTCAATAAACCATTATAAAGTAATTTAGTAGGATTCTATCTAGTTTGGTTAGAGTACCGAATAAAAAATGACTATAAATAACCAAGGATAGAGCAAAGAAAATGATAGGTTGAACAGAAGGAATCATATGTCAAATATAATGATTTCATAGGGTAAGGTGACTCCATATTCTTGTTTTATATACATATTTGGGATATTATCATATCCTATTTGGTTAAAATAAGTCCATTAAAATAAAGCTGATAATTTTATGTATCTAGAAACAACAATGACTCATAATCGAATAAGGGAGCACACTTAAATGGTAGATTGTATTAGTATATTTCTTTAATGATAAAAAAATGACCTTTATTGTATTAATTATTATAGTGAGGATATAATATTAATAGATATTAATTCCTAATATAATTATATATTTTCATTAATGAGTGATATTTATTTATGATTGGCTTTCATATTCTAAGATTTATGAGAATTATGTAAAAAATATAATGATTTTCTTCCATATACATTCTGTAAATTATTGGAAATGTTATCCATGAAATGTTATTTAATGGAAAGTATATATTTTTTTGTGATAAATATTAGAGAAATAATTGTTGATTAATGAATAATTATTAGGTTTAATATATTCTCCATGATGAAGAAATAAATTGTTGTTTGATATTTGCGAAGTTATTTCATAAAGTATTTAAATCCAAAGAATTGATTATTGAATTAATAAAAAATTAATCAACAATATTTTTGGTGATGTTTAACTGATTATTTTGGATATTGATCTATATATTTATTAGTTTGTGAATTTATGAAATATGGGATTATATAGTTTGATGATTAAAGATAGAGTTAACTTCTAGAAGAAAATATCATTTCACTATGGTTTAATGTCTTGGAGATTTATATAACATCGGGAAAGGTATATTTTGGATAATGTGTTATTAGTGTATATTCATAACTACGCAAAATATTGTATGAAAAAATAGTGTTTTTTGTAAAGATAAGTAAATTAATGAATCCTAAGATATTTAGGTAGATTTCAAACAAGACGTTATGTCCAGAATGTGAAATATATTAAGAAAACTCTCACCTAGTTTTGTTAGTTATGAATAATTAGAATTCATGGGGAATAATTTATGTAATTGGGAAGGAATTTAATTATGTGATGATTCAATAAAAAATTTACTTTCGAAAAAATTATGTTATATATAATTCTCCACAAAAAACATCAAAACCAAAAAAATATAGACACTTATAAGGTACCCAAAGAATATGTAGGTATAAAAATTAGTGATGTTCATATTAAATATTGAATTAACTAATATAGTTAAGCAACTAATAAAATAGGTGTTATAAAATTTATTTCTTTTTAAGTATAATATAATTTAATAGTGATAATTTATTAACACTAGTCTAATTAGTAATTTGTATTAAACAGAAAGTGTAATATATAATATATTAAAATAAATTTTTTGTATTAAATATTTATTTAAATTTATTTTATTTTCTTAATTAAAAATAATTTTTATATAATTTAGGAATAGAATTTGATAAAATAAAATCCTTTTTTTGGATTCATAAAAAAATATATTATCTTATGTTTAAATTTTGGGATTTTTCTAAAACGATTTAATTTTTAGTGAATAGATAGAAAACCACATTTTTACAAATAACATAAATTTATTACATTATTAGCATATAATAATTATTTATATATTTATGAATCCATTTTATAATACCATAAATGAATTCTATAAGTGAATTTACAATTATAAAACTCATGTTTTAAATTTACAACAGCATGCTTTACATTAAAGATAATAAGATATACTTTTCCAAAAAAATAAATTTAATAAATTATACATCTAGTCTATTAATATCATTTTTGTCCAATTTATAAATCTAATCTAATCTAATATATTTATAATTTTTAATTATATGGTCTAAATTATGTAATAAAGGCCATTTTATTTTTTGGCATAAAGGACAGGTTAACTTTGGTAATTAATAGTTACTAAGGTAAAAGATAAAATTGTAAAAGTGAATATTTTGTTGATAAATAGAAGAAAAAATGTATTGGAATGGTTATTTGACCCCTTTATCAAACATAACTGTTAAAGTATACTTTATTTCTCAATTTCTAATCAACTTTCCTTTAGAGTGACTTCGCAGTTTTATAACATTTTTTGTATTTACAAAATTGTCACCCCTTTTCACTTGTAAAAGGGGATCTACTCTCCACACTTAAGATGACACCAAAACCCACTTATATTTGACAGAAAAATATCCAAAACACTCCAAAACATTTATATTCACCTTAAATATGTTCTTGTATTCTCAATATACAATCCATTAAAAGGATTAACCCCCTTCACAATAGAGATATTACAAGTTATTAGGTAAACTTTTCTAACAGGTTATTTCTTGTAAATAATTTTTACATGCACTAAATATTCATGTAATTCAATTAAAACATATCAAAATGAAAAATCGGTATCAATTTTTATATTGGTATTTTATTAAAATGATAGTGTAATGTACCTGTTATTTTGGTGTAATTACATCGGAATATTTCTAACCATAATTTTAGTGCCAACTAAAAAGATGACATGAGATATCAAGGCCCAATGATTCAGATATTGATATTATAAATCATTATAAATATTTTAATTCATGAACATGTAGTGTTATTAAAATATTGGAATAAATCTCAAAATGTGTATTGGATTAGAAATCTGAGACCATCATTGAGTCTAGATTGGGGACTTTACCCTATGGGTAGTATAATATTAGTTAGCATCGTGTGTTTGTTAAAAAGTTTTTGTGGCCAAAAATAATAAAGTAAATTATTTAATTTATTTTCTTAAATTTTCATGTAGCAACTAAGACTCCACTACTTATAAATTATTCTACAAAATCCACAAGGTTAACCGCAAAACCCTAGGATTTGAAACGATAGTGTGAGGAGTGTTGGGAGGTGATGATATCATGGATCATTGATCAATGTCTTGCTAATATCTTTAAATACATCAATTTTATTGAATCTCACCAACAATGAAAATTAAGGAATGTTATTCATCAATTACCAATCCAAACTTCAACTAGTTTTTTTATTTATGTAGAGTCATTCTGTTTCGATATCACGTGTCAAAAATAGATCAATTCCTCTAACACTAATTGAATCACACATTAGTGATTTATTTTATTTTATGATTTTTCTAATTTTATGTTGGATAATTCATATATCTTTTAAATTAAAATGGTTTGGGTTAACCCAAAGACATGAGAGGTTCATTAATTTTTGGAGTTTTTTATATCTCCCCCCAGGTTTTTTCTTCTTCACCACATACAATTTACATGCCCTATAGTTCAATGAATACCTGACATTAGAACATTGTGTTACTTTTATTTGGTAAAATGTATTGATATTGTGGGTGGTGTTCAGAAAATAGGTTTAAATAATATATAGGGAGTACAGTGGGTGATTGGAGGAGGAATGAGATTAGTGGTCTGATTTTTCCAATTTGATGCGTGATGGTGACATAGTGAGGTGATAATTTAGATAAAAAGGGAAATTTCCAAGAAGATCAAGGATCATATTTCTTCCATTGGAAATTTTGAGGATAGTTAGTATCCATTATTGAATTCCCCATGTGTCTTATTGTGGATTTGAGGGCAATGAATATGCTGGTGGAATATGTATGAACATTAATGATTTTATGAGAAATGCTTGTCTACACATCATGTAGTTTAAGAGCACACATCATGTAGTCCACTATGTGTGGTGGCCAGGGTTTCCCTAAAGGATAAAAATATCACATATTGTGTAGTTGTACAACATTCCTTGTGATCCTTTTTTGTCGATCATGGCATTATACATATTTCATGGCTTGTAAGCCATGCATATGTACACATCATACGTTCCACGTCTGATTCCATGAAACCCTTCGTAGATGCATCAGCGTGTATTGGGAGTAAGTCACTAGGAGCTTGTTTGTTCCCAAAAACCATGTGTGGTGTGGAAAATAATTGTGTACCTAAGAAGGTACATGTGCATTGGATGATAGAATAGACAAGGTTTTGTAAAAACCTATACATGCCTGGTATCTTGGGAAATACACATTATACTTTGTGAGTATGGGCTCTGGTAAACTAGAATGGAATGAGTGAACACTATCTAAAAGATGGAAGACTAGACAATATTTAACCTATGGGGCACACCATATAAGAGAAAAATAATATCATTCGAGTACGGGATTTGGGAAATTTCAAGAATTATTGAGACACATCATGTAGACTTTAGGAATGTGTCGTGGACTTCTTCATAGGTAGTTTATATCCATCCTTATTCTTAGTCCTACTATAGTATGATCTTTTGTATTTTTCCTTGGTCTATTTCTTTGTACACTATTATTAGTTGAGTGATTTACATTGTTACATATCACCATGGTTACTGTGTGTAATTACAACCTTGATATAGGTTTGTGATCCCCTCTATTAGATGAGTATAAAATATATTGTGTGGTACCCCCAATGGTCTTGGTTGTGATCCTATATAATTATTTCATTATCCTAAAAAGTGTGTATGGTACCGATGTGACCACCATACATAGGGTTCTGATCCCACATGTGTTTGGTTAATCTAGTACAGTCCGCATTATCATCATACATATGATCCATTAACTAGAAGTTTATTCCTGTAGTTTTTATGGTATCCCTAGTGATCCTGGGTGTGATCCCCTATCTGGGTGTTGACATCTGGGTGATTCATTGAGATCATATTCGAGAGGCCTTTTGATCATGACCTATTGAACAAGTGACTTTAGTGATAGCATTCCTCAGGGATCGATCAATCCCAGATGAGAATAACATTAAAGCCCTAAGAGAAATATGGTGGATGAAAGTAGTTGAAACCTAATTTTTTCTTGGAGTTCAATATGAGTATATTTATGTTACAAATTATTTCACCTATATCTCATATCTTGATTTAATTATGTATGGATTTATTAGATAACTACTCTTTAGGATTTATGTATTTTTATTTCAAGGTCTCATTTTGGGCATTAACGTACTCACCACTTTATGGGCTCTACCTGCACAAGTCATGCCTTATGTAGAAAAGAGGGATTTTATGGTATCCTTGGAGGAATTTCAATAGGTCGACCATAGTCTATTCTATATAGTATGAGGTTTATACCAATGTTTCATTAGACAGATGTCCCCACCTTCTAAGAATATTGGTCTTTATTTACAATTTTTAGTGGATTTTTATTTGTACCATTTATTGCTTTCAATACTATTTTTCATACAATGAACATGGGATAGATTCTATGCATGCATTGGTGTTATATTTGTAGTTTTAAATTTATAATTATATAGTCTTGGAGTTGTGTGCGTGAATACGTGTACATTAGGATAATGTATCCCATGTGTATAACCTGCCTAATTGATTCTATATAATAGCCCATCCACTATTAAAGTATGGATTGGGGTGGGAACATGTGGCTAATCATTGGTTGGAAAATCCAGAGAGGATTGATTGTTAATAGATTGGTATTATATAATGGTTTCACATTTTGACTGGATCCTAGATTTTTTATCTCTATGATATTGGTTTGGAATTTTTGGTAACAATATTAATGTGTCTGAGGACCAAATTTTAGGAAAGGGTTTTTAGTAATTGTATGGAAGTTTACCTATCTATTCACCAGGACTCTAACAACATTCTTGTTGACTTAGGGTGTGTAGGAACCGGTTTTAGGAAAACATTGTTATATAAATTTTAAAAAAATTGTTCTTTCAGAGTCCTTCTTGACTCATCTCCCACGATGTACTCCATGAATGTGTTATGTCTGGATACTTTTTAAGATTCCTCCCTGGTTATAAGAGGATAGGATTCCATGAATGTTTAATGATGATTACTAGTTGACTAATGAGGCTCTAGTTCATGGATGCTTTCATTAGGTGTTTTCTCTATGTGGGTGCAGAGTAGTGCCCCCACCAATTAATAAATGCATATATCCTTTGGTGGATCACATGGATGACTAATAATATAGTAGGTGAAAGGTATCTCTATGAAGTGAGGGAAATGATAAAAATAGTTTTAAGACATTTCATGAGTTCTGATTAAGGTAATCATTGAGGTTACATGGTGAGAAAAATGATAGTGTAGTGGAGGACTGGATTGAGAAATGACCTGAGATTTTTGGCTTGTGGGAACCCCTCAACCAATTAGGTGGTTGCACTTGAAACAAGTCTTCTTCATGGAGTTTTATCTTGTTATGGTGGTACTAGAATTTAATGCAACTATGTTTTGTGAATATTAAAAGACATAGAGATAGAGATCACCATAGGTTTTGGCATGATCTGGACACCCTTATGAGGTAGTTGAGGTATGGATCAAGCTTATGGTGAATGTGTCCCGCATGGTCAGGACCCCACTCAATGATGTTCATGGTGATGAAAATTCTATAGGTATACTAGGCATCGATAGTTCCCTATTTTGGGGATGTTTTGTTTGAATTCAAGTATAAAAGGAAGAGGGGTACTTCATCTGATGAGACATGTTCCTGTGGCGTGATCCAAAACGGTCCTAGTGATTTAATACCACCCAAATAGGATTGTTTTGAGGTGTGGTGAATGGATTCCTTATACATGTGTGTTTTAGGTACTTTTTATTTTCTATGGTGTAAATGAAATCCATGGATGAGGTAAGTTAGTGGTCAAGGGAATGATGTCTTTGAGAAACAAATGCTTGTTATTAGAGGCTTCAGATGTGTTTGAGGTATAACCAGTGTCATATCCTCACATGATATTGTTTTGTTAAATGGTTTTAATCCATATTCCCATTAAAATATACATTTTTGAGAAATAGAAATACCAGGGGATCCTTTTAGCTCAACCCTTTTGGTTTGAGGGTTCTAAAGAGAGCGAAAGTCATTTTACAATACTATAAAATGTGTGACCAGATTGTGGGAGGATGGAGATCCTTTCAGAGAACATTCTATCATGGTAGTGGGACACCATATTGCTTTCCTTAGTATAAACTTGTTTTATACCATCCATGATCAATTGACTGATACCGATGAAGGTAGTAGTGGATCTTAATTATGTGATGGAGTTTTCCACCATTAGTATTGAGTAATACCAGGCATTGTAGGAAGAGATCATGTGTAATAGGTTATTGTTAAGTTCTTATTAGTTGTCTAGTATGACCCTTAAAGTATAATATTTTATGATATTACACTTATTGTGATCTTGGATAGGTATGAGGATTCCATTCATGGGGATATTTCATGCATACCTCCCCATTAATGGTTTTTTTCAGCACATATTATCACTAGGTATGAACCGATATCTATGGTACTATATCAAGTACATCCCATGCATCAATGAGAGAGGATATTTTGGCAGGATGAATATATATATAAGGGGATTTGTTATACCCATTTTGATTACATTGGTAGCACTCTTTTGTTTTCATTAGAGGTGAATGAGAGACTAAGGTTAGGAATGGATTGGCATCACCGGAACATGGTGACCATCAGAAAGGAGTGTCAACCCCTGAGAATCAACTAATTATTCACCCAGTAGTTTGGGGAGAATGTAACTCTTAGTTTTTGACATGAGGAAAATTTATAAACATCTTTATGATTAAGAGGGGGATGTGAAAATGGTGGATTTACAAAATATGATGTGGTTTATTTATGTTCATAGTGATACCTTTTGGAAATTTGTATTCCCGGATGGTGTTTTCAAGACACTTGAATAAGACCCTTATTTTTGTATTAGTTCCTGGTATTCTTCCATAGTGGCGTCAATATGTACTCTACATCAGTGGTGGAGAATTCTTCTTCTCATGGTTTTAGTGGTATTCTCACTTGATCTAGACCCTTATTTTTTTAGTTCATTGTACAATGGAGGATGGTTCTAGACATACTCTATGAATACCATCTTTATGGTAATCTCTCAATTTATCAGTTATAGATTAAATATTTCTACTTCTTAATAGGTATATTCTCATATTTGGGAGTGAGAGGGAACTTATTAAAGATTAAGGAAGTGATATATTTAGGGATACCCAATGGTGTGTCTAGGGTAGAATATACTCATAGTGAAGTCTTCATAAAATTTTTTTGAGTGAGGTGATGAATAAATTATACCCTTTGAAGATGTCCCCTGAGAATGAGGATGGTGTAGTGTATCTCAAGTCGACGGTTATTACAAATCCACTTCTTCAAATAGTCAAGAAGGCATAACTTTGGGATATTGAATGTGAGGTCTTTATTGATAATATTTCCACAAGAAATGTTCATGATTTATTTTTGAATGGTGGGGAGTGCATTATCATTGTTCAAGGAGGGATGGTGACCCAATTTAGGATGTGAGATGTGGTGATTAAAAGGTTTATTTCCTATAGAAAAACGTATAAGGGAGATAAAGGTGTACCAATATCCTTTGAATTTAGGTTGTATTGACAAATATTTTGTATCTTTTATATATTTTAAGTCATTAAATCTCACCTATTAGTAGGTCATGACTGAGGAATATTAGTGCTGTATTTGGGATGCATATTTGTATTGGAGATAGTACAACATTATTAAATTATCTTGATAAAAATTTTAGAACATTATTCTAACTTTATGTTATGATTAAATAGATGATTCATTAGGTTATGTGATTTAATTTTTGTTCATGATTGCTTTCCACCATAGAAAATTGGCTAGATAAATTAGACTATTTATGTTTTGGATAACAATCGTTGGGAATTATTTATTTTTTGGACCATATATGGGTGCATCATATACAATAAATGTTGTTTGTGTACCATAATAGACACCACTCCACCATCATTGTAGCACCATTCGAGAGAATGTTTGGGAGACCCCATAGGTTATCGTTGTACTCGTAAGATCTAGAAGGAGATCATACCTGTGAGACTAGAGTTGGTATTAGTGATGGTTGAAAATGGTGAAGTTCTTTTTATGGTGGGTGATAAGTACACAACAATATCATCAGTAATTTTACGAATGATGAAAAATGTTTTGGGGTTAAATGAGTAGATTGTGTGTTCTTTGTGATCTCCCCTCATTGATGATTACAAATATTTGGAAATAATGGTAGTATATATTTGTTGTTTTAGACCATATTTTGAGTTACTACATTTGGATAGTGTGGTGATGTATCGCTATAAACTATGAAAACAATTTTTACCTAGTGCTTAGTGTTTTATATGTGACACAATATAGGAGATAAGTGAATGAACCATTTCATATTTTTGACCAGGATGAGCTAGAAATTGAGGGTGGAGTTAACTTTTATTTGATTTTGAGGAGCTTATGAGTGTTTGAGTACTGAGCAGAGAAGGCCCTTCATGGTTATTTTTTTCCCTTGGGTGTGTGATTCTTTAAAATCAGAGAACCTTTGAGAGATATCATGAGTGTGGAAGGCCCAATTGGGCACTCAGTATCCTCCCTTGTGAGATTATTTTTTTTTCATTTTAGGAGAAATTCCCTATGATAGGGATAATGTAGCGCACCTATTATTCCATGTACGGCTTCATAATATTTCTAGGAATGTTTTTATAACTAGAAATAGAGTCAGTGTGAGATTCAAAGGTTTGATGATCCATGTATTGAAATTATAAAAAAGATATTAAATATTTTACATCATGTATGCATAGTTTCCCTAAAATAGAGGAATAAATTCCAAATGAGTTACCATATTAGAAATATGTGGCCACTAATTTTTCTAGAATGTGGTATTTACAATAATCACAACATATTCTTTTTCAGTGTTCATGATTTGTTAAAAAGTTAATTCAGGTTAATGTAACAAAAAATACCTATTTTATTATTATTGGGAACATCAAACTATAATACTAAATATAGTAAAGATTATAAAAAATCCATAGGGTAAGCTACAAAACCCTATGTTTTGAGAGGATATCTTGAGGAATGTTGGTGGGTAATGAGATCATGGGTTGAAGATCAGGGTACATACAAGATCAACAATGTCATTGGTGTTCATGGATCTCACCAATGATAAAATTGCATAAGCGTTTTTCATCAAAAATCAATCCAAACTCTAGGTAAGACAATTGATTTATGTGGATACATAATGTTTTGATAAACTATGTCGATCACATATCAATTGCACAAACAAGAATTTATTCAAGCATCAACAGTTGATTTTTATATGGTTGATTTGATTATATATTGGTTGTGTTATTCATCGGTATAACTCAAATAGATAAAGAAAAACTTGAACATTGATGAGGTTACTTCATCATTGATTTTTTATGGATTTGTCACATAGATATTTCACTTGTTCATCATGGGAAATATATTTAGTCTCTATTTTGTTGAATACTCGGCATTCTGTTTTTTTGTGACCATTATTTATCACAATGGATCGACATTATGGGTGGGTTTTAAAACATAGAGAGGATTGATGTATAACATTGAAGTTGGGTGACTAGAGGAGGACCTGAATAATCGGTTCCCATATTTCTGATTTGAAGCACATAGAAATTATGGTGAGGTAATGGTGATGATCTGTGGGGAATATTTTGAGAGGATAATGTTTTTAATTATGGACATCAAAGATGGTGAGTCTAATCAACTACAGATATAGAATTCCATGTGGTTCTTGCAGAAGATAATGATGTGATAGATATATGGGTTGAAGACGCGTGAAAATTCTGAAGGATCTAATAAATTATGCACCACACATAATATAGTTTAGGAACACATGCCATGTAGAATCTTCTATAATATGGACAGGGTTTCCATATAGGAAATAAATCTCACATGCCATGTAGTCAGCACACATTTGATGTGACACATATTTAGACATATTGGCGTGTACTGGTAGTACACACCCATGTTTCCATGTGGATCTACATTCCATCTATTCTACGTCACACACCATGTAACCATTGGTGGATTAATCATTATTTACAATTAGTAAAAACCCATGAGCCCATGTTTCCCCACATTCCATGTACCTCATAAGGTATATGGGCATCAGAAGGTGGTACATTCCAAGTGCTTACCTAGCCTTTACAGGTTATGTATCTTGAGATAAAAGTTGTGTACTTTAGGAGCATTGGATAGTGTATATAAGAAAGTTAAGATGGTCTACTGAGTTCCATATGGATATCTACATGATGTGTACAATATGAGAGACACCATTTATTTTGGGGGGAAATAATTTTGTTTGATCATGAGACAAGGGATGCAATATGAATTAGTGAGACAAGTTTTGTACCATTAAAGGACACGTTGTGTACTCTATTAAGAGGAAATTTAATCCCTCTTTATTATAAATTTGGATTTGGTAAGAGTATTGGTTTTTTTACCTATAACGATTCAAATGTAGAACAATAATGGTTGATTTAGTTCTCTTGGCCCATATCTATGTGGATAAAGTGTTTCATTACATCTTGCAATTTGATTTTGTTCCCCTCTATAGGATGCATACAAAATAGGGTTAGTAGTGTTCTCCTTTGGTGTTAGGTGTGATCCCATGTCATTATATTGTTATACTAAGTTGGTTGTTTCGAATCTGTGCTATCACCATGCATAGGATGTTGATATCTTATGTATATGGTTAACCTAATATAGTTTGTAGAATCAATGTAAATACGATCTCTTACTTAATGGGATATTTTAGTAGTGTTTGAGGTGTCCCCCAAAAGGTCTTGATTTTGATCCCCAATATGGTTGTTAAGATCCTAGATATCTAGTAAGTACTTCTTATCATGGCCAGATTTGTAACAACCCAGAATTTCATTGTACATTATCTTTTATAGATAATTCAATAGCTTGTGCAACACACAACACCGTGTTCGTGCACACCACGACTTACCAAACTAGCCAGTTAAAAAGTGGTTATGAATATTATTAACTGAATTTTGAATTTAATATACCCCATATAATTTTGATATCCATATTATTAGTTAATATAAAAATAAATTCAATTATTTAATAAAATAAGTATTTTTCAAAAATTGAAAGTTTACCACATTTTAATGGAGAACCCTTTTTAAATACAATATTTGACACTTTTATATATTCAATTTGAAATAATAAACTTCCTCTTTATAATTTGGATATAAAATTTTATTTTTGATAAATTTTTAGTGTTTTTCTGATAACTTTTATGTTTTTATGATGGGTGAAAAATACTAAATTTAAATTGAAAAAAAATTAATCAAAATACTTTATAGTGTTAAATTATACATTTGAGTATTTTTATAGTATAATTATATTATATTTATACCATTTAATAGAATAATGGTCATTTTAAGTAATTTCACATTTTAATTAGACAGAAACACTTGTCAATCATTTAGATGTTTTTACTTCCTAAAAACCCGCTTTTTTGTTTTGAAAAAGAGAATTAATTTTAAATTAATCATTGTAACTTATGTGTTTTTAATTTTAAGAAACGGATTCCATATTTGGATTTAGGAGGTCCAAATTGTGAAAATAGGTTACATTTATTTTTAGACATTATGAACAGTAACATCAATAAATATTTGATTTACCATGGGTAAAAGTTAAATCTGGTAAATAATAGTTAAAAATAATATTAAAATAATATAAAATTGCCCAAACACTTGTTCTAACCCTATTGGATGATACATGTCCTACCATGGTAATCATTGGGTCGATTTTGGGACCCCCTGGAGCCACTTGTAAGTGAAATGACACTTTATAAAAATTAATTTAAAGATAAGGAAAATGTAACATAAACATGTATCTTTTAGTAAAACAATATTTATATAAGGATATATAATTGATATCTTTGAATGTAAATATTCATTAGAAATATAATTCTATTTAATAAATTATGTTATTCTATTTATAATTCCTAGAAACTGAATAATTAAATTTTTTTATGACCCAATAATAATGAAGTATTTGTCTTATTAAATAAAAGATATAATAAAAGATATTATAAATATTAATATAAATGTAAATTAGAAAATTTTATTCCATACACAAATTTTCTAGGTTAATATGTCATGTTTGGGATAATTAAACATATTTTTTAGATATAATAAAGTTTTTATGACTTTCACAATAACAAAATACTAAATAGTGTCAAAATTTACAAAAATGAGTTTTTAAAACAAATACTATTTTATTAAATGATATAATATTCCTAAAAATATAAGGTTCATCCAATGTACATAAATAATGTTATATATATCATTAATAATCCAAAGTATATTCTCTTGGTATTTTATTGTATGTTTATTAACCATATAGTGTAATAATACATGAAGACATGGTGAAAGTTAAACTATTTAACTTAGAGTTAAATCTAAAATATATGGTCAATATGGAGAGAAAAAATTGTTCAAAACTTATTATTTGAGAGGATTTAGATCCATCCCCACGTTATCCTATAAATAAATTCATTTTAATCTTTTAGAAACCGAAACTTATTATAGAATAATTCAATATTCCATCCTTTTCCTAAAGTTCCCCTCACCTCTCTTATAAAAGGTTACCTCCATTATCTTAAATTCACACCTACAATGCCATTTAGATCAATCAAACCCTGATCTAATATTTTCCCAAATACCGTTATTTCATCATAAAGGCCTTAATTGGATCATAAATCCTTGCTAAAGAGCCCTTTTGTTCAAATCCAAAGGAAGAACCCAAAGAAGAGGTAATTACTGCATCACCTCTTTCAAAGTTCTATTCTTCTTCCACTTCCTCTTTTTTGGTTGTTCCTATACCAAAATAATAACTCATGTACCTTCTAAATAATGATATGTTATTATAAATATGTTATAACCATATTAATTATTATATTCATTCTATTACTAACAAAGTCACCACACGTACGTACGTACAACTTACCGACTCCACGTCGTGGAGTTGTATGTTATTCAACGCCTCAATATTTGGATGGGTATAATAAAGAGTATAATTGATATAAATAATAAATTTATCATATTAATGATTCTTTATATATAATATACCATCAACTTAGATACTATTTTACCATCAATATAATGATATCATCGCTCGTGTGTATGTACGGCTTACTGTCTCCACGATGCGATGAGATTCATTTCCATGTTCACCATTCAACGATGATTATAAAAATATATATTATTAATAAGTATGTAATATATGAAATAATAATTATACATGAAATATATATATATATATGTGTGTGTGTGTGTGTGTGTGTGTGTATTTACATATATCTCATTCACTTACTTCCATTGAATACGATATGAAAAGGGAAATAACGTTTATACGTACGTACGGACTACCATCTCCGTAAACTGTGTTTTAAATTTCATATATCCTTCTTTTATACATATTTATATTCAGAATATAAATTATATACAAATAGTATTTTATAATATGGAAGAAATTAAATCATTATATAAGTGACACAATCAAGTATAACAAGTTAAATTACATACGATAAAGAAAGTGATTATTACCCAAAATGTTATTTTAACATTGAAATAATTATTAAATGGTCATTATAAAGTCATAAATTAATCAATTATGATATAATAAATATGAATATGGTTATTCTATAATTTAATAACATACTATGGCCATTATACCATAGGTTAAACTTACCCTCGACCGAAGTAAAATTCAAGGTACGTGTTAATTCCTTAATCTCATTATAACCTGCGATTGTTTATGTGTATGTTTTTAATGTGACATATTTACTATACATGTACATGTTTCATAAAATAGTTTTCAAATGGATTTTTTTAAGGGTATATTTAACTAAAAAATCATTTTAAAGGGTTTAAATAATTACTCTTCTAAATAATTCCCATTAATATTTATGTTTTCTAAATGATTTTAAGGATTTATTTATATGGACATGAAAGTTTTAAAATGTAAATTATTTAATAATGTTTCAAAGTGGTATGGGAAACTTTGATTCAAAAATTAATTTTAAATATATTCCTTTATAAATTTTGGGACATTTAATTGTTGTAATAAAAAAGGGATATTTCTCTTTAAGATTTTTACTCATCATTTTGAACTATGTCAACATCCTTTACTATATAATATTCATTATTGTGGTTTATTTATTATAATACAATGTTCTATAATGTATTGAATAAATTATGATATTTATTACTATGGATGATATGTTTTTATACCATTCATGGTTTACAGTTTAAGTATTAACATTTTGTATGCTAGTTTTAATACAAATGTTTATGTTATGTTTCCCCCTTTTAATATGAGGAATGAATTGGACTTAGTAAGTGATGGGAGGGGCCTGATATAGCCTCTTGATGAATTGGTAGGTCTCATGATACAAATTATTGTTTTGGAACAAGGCATTGACATAATTTTTATTTGTAATCTTGGCGTGAGGCCTTTACTATGAGGTTACGATGTCCACCATTATGCATTCCCTCATTATGAAATTAGTTTTTACAAGTGATTATTCGACTAGTAGAATATACATTTTCCGGATTATATGGTAATGTATGATTTATTTTTTCTATATTATATTCAAGTTTTTTTTAAATGGGTTTTTTTATTACCCATCTTGCCTTAAATGATTATAGCTTCCACCAAATTATTTACCCTTACTGAGCATCTGATCTCACCCCTTTATTATGCTTTTTTTTGGATTCCATGAATGGTGTTATGATTGATATATAAGGTTATGCTAGGGAATAATGTAATTCTCAAAATATTATTTATGTTTTGTTTTATGTTTGAATTTTTAAGGTAATTTTCATGTTTGTAATTTATTTTCCAACACTGATAAATTGATATATCCTTCAGGACATGATTCTCTATAATCATGCCAATGTATTAAATTAATACACTGACTCCATGCATCTGGGGTCAGGGCATTAAAGTTGGTATAAGAATATGATTATCAATTACCATGAAAACTATATTTAGATAAACTATGATTAGTAATCATTACCCTAAGATAGACTCTGGGGATTAGTATTGAAGAACATCAAATAAATTTGGAAATGTAGATGTTATGTAGGTTTTATAAGCAATACATCCTTGTCTGGGTACTATAAGTGGATGTTATTCTGGAACAGATGTACCTTGGAGTGAAAAATCAAACAAAGAGTTTCGATCTTGACCCAGGTTATCCTGGTACACAATAATGGGCCTTACTACGCACCTGGTTTGACACTCCTAGGGGATATGCTTAGGAAAATTCACATGTTCTTTATAAACCATTTTAAATGATTTATGAGTAAATATGTTAGCAATGAAACCATTTTAATGAGACTACATGTGTGAAAATATTCAATTAATGTTGATAATTTTTCTAGATTTTGGATTATACATTATGATATGATCTAACCTAGTGTATGTTGTCATATAGAAATGGAGGCTAGTGGAATGAATGAGAACTTCAGCAGTACGCATGATCCAAAGAGTAAGAAGAATCCTATATTTGATGGTCTTAAGATAACATGTTGAAGGGAAATGGCCTATCATGTATTCTCATCATATGTAGAAATATTATCATGTGTGAATAATATAAGTAAATAATTTTATTAGTCCTTTGGATTTGACGGGAATCCATAAAATAAGTGGATGGGAGAGAGAAAATGGATAAAGGGAAAGAAAGATTTTCCCATATGTGATAACTATGGAATGAATTGCCCTGGGAAGTACTTGAAATGGAAAGGTTATTGTTATAAGTGTGGAGAAAATTGTAATCAAGAAAAATAATGAAAAGGGTGTCATGACCTGAACCGTATTGGGGCTCGAGATGCAACTACGTCAATCCCACCTCCCTAGGCCAAGGGCTGGCGACTATTGCTGAAGGCACAACAAACTAGGGAGGGCCTTTTCCTATGAATTTTTACACACACGCGCAGATAACTCAATGAAATAGAAAGCAAGATACAACACTGTTACAAAAGGGGAAACCAACATTCATGCATTGACCTCTAACTAGTTCAAGTAAAGATGGAAAGTAGAATGACAAGTGAACATAAGAGTAAATGGGAAAAACACACGCCCAACCAGAAAGGTGCCACAACCCGACAACAAGTAAACAAAAGTAAACAGCTGGTGAGTCTCACACCCGTAAATCCTCCTATGTCCACTAAACGCAGCCCAAGATCATGTGTCCTCTACGCTCCTCCATAGTCCCGATCGACCTGTACGTCGTCTACAAGGGCACACCAAGTGTGGGAAAAGATCAAGTAGGGGTGAGTATAAAGATACTAAGTATGATACCCCAAAAGCTCGAGGGAGCAACAAAGGAGGTACTAGGTGAGCAGTGGATAGAAAAAATAACAATTCAAGAGTACAAAAGAAAGAGTGTAGCTCAACCCAACGAAAGGAATGAAGTGGACTCGTCCAATCCAAGAGGATCTAGACACTGAAAGCACATGGCATACCCCACACATCTTCGCCCCTTCTAGAAGGAGAGTAACTGAACCCACGGAGTGGTAAAAAAGTAGGTTGTATATATATATATGGTCCACAAGAAACCCGAATGAGTGTGTAAGGGGATCTCTATCTCCATACTCAGCCCAAGGAGAGTCTCAAATAGTTCAAAGGCTATCCATCACTAAACCGTACAACCAAGGGTCCCGCTCTAGTAAACATGGAGAAAAGTCACTAACTAGCCTCGTAGAAAAGGACGAGTCTGAAATAAGTCGTCGGGTAACCCACTTCCCAATCCCAATAGAGGGTAAACCATAACTAGTTGTCATGTAACCCACTTCCCAGCCCCCACTGGAGGGTAAACCATAAGAGGTTGTCTAGTAAACCACTCCCCAGCCCCGCTGGAGGGTAAACCCTAAAGGTAACGGGTAACCCACTGCCCAGCCCCACTAGAGGGTAAACCCAAAGGTAAATGGATTGCCGACTAACCATACCCACTGGAGGGTAAATCCTAAGGTCAACGGTTAACCCACTACACAGCCCCGTTGGAGGGAAAACTCAGAATAGGTCCGATAACTCCATAATGCTCATGCCATCACTGGGTGTCACTAACACCACTACCGTGCGTAGTTTCGGAGTGTGTCAAAGGAACCTCTGACCAATTCCCTTTCATGTTTCCACATTTAATGGGAACTCTAAAGACTCTCCGCTCTCCCTAACAGATTACATCGTTGTAATCCTCGTGGAAAAACATGCGACGTATACTACTTACTCGTTGGAAACAAGGTCCTTATGGGAAAGTTATTCAACACTATTTTATACCCATACGACATCTCGTGGGGCTCGCACCTCATTCCCGAAAGACGTCAGGAAAACTACCCCATTACGATGCTCTCAGAAAAACATTTCAAAATGACTATTCATATGCCCCAAATGGATTCTTGATGCAAAAGTCATAGTACGCTGCACATAGCTTAAAAGACGGCATGTGTGGCCGACGCCTCAACTCTGGCTTCAATGCCTGAAACCACCTTGGTCAACTTCCCCTTGATTCTAGGGTCACAATGCCACTAATGGTTCCTAAAAGGGACTTCGGATGCGGAACCTGCAACTCCCCGTGTTACATGAAAGTGGGGCCCTCTGGGGCGGACACCTCGACCCTGAAACATGTCACGCAGATCATACCATTGCATTCACATAGATAACCACACAGGATAGGCTATTCATTTTCCCTAAATGAAATTATGTTTCATAAGTTGAAAAAATACAGCATACGTCCGAAAGCCACCTCGTGGGGCCCACACCTCGGGCCTGAATATAGGCGGGTGGATTACACCATTGCAATCCCGTTGGTAAAATACTAAAAAACGCGTACTCAAACACCCCAAATGGATGTCGGGTGAAAAAGTGGAGTTTCACTGTAAAATGTTCGAACTAGGACATGTGGGGCCTGCACCTTGTCTCCTATCCAAACGCTTCAAAAAGAGTCTCAAAAATCTGCACAAGTACTGGGGTCACGCTACCCCTGATGGTGTGTCAAACAGATGTTTGGCACACAAATCAAGTCTGTCGCAACATTAATAATAATTTAATATTATTAAAGTAAACCATTTCAGGGCACCCGTCTTCAAGTGTAGAACCAAAGAACCTTGAAACATACTTCAAAAAGTATGTCTCTCTAAAACGGACCTACATCGATAGATGGTGCATCAAACGGACACGCCGTTTAGAATTTATGGCCCCCCGAACGCAAGGGGGCCCAACCGGGCTGGTTCACCCTGGTTGGCCCGGTCAGAACTCTCGGCCTGCAGCCCGAACCGTCAGGGCCCTCTGGACGCGGCCCACTCCAGCCACACTGGACCCCTCTAGTCTAGTTCTCCTTAGAATATTGGCCTTTGTCCGGTTTCCGAATCGCGCCAGCAGGATCCACAAAGGGCGGGTCCTCGTCTCCCAATAGACCGGCCTTTGAACGGTCTTCCTCGTCGCGCCAGCAGGACCCAAAAAGTGTGGGTGCTTTCTTCATCCTCACACCTAAGGTTAGGTCTCGGGGTCCTCTGCCAAGCACGACAGGCCACGCCAGACATAGGCTGCAGCGCACCTCCGCAGAACGCTCGTCCCTACCACTTCGACCATCACTCCCCCGGCCGTCCCGGGATTCACCAGCCAACCACTCTGCCGCCTAGACCTCACCCCTACTGCACTATCCGAGGCCGACTCCTCTAACCATGCACCTCCCTACCTACTCGGCTCCTCCAGCCATGCACTTCCTCCGGCCAGCCGCACCCGAAACCGCCCGGCCAAAACCGAACCCCCTGACGAACCTCATCGGAGTACTGAGCTCCCGGATGAACCAACTGCTCAACGCCCAAACCCTCGGACTCCGATCTTCCATCAGCCGCCAAACACCGACTGAGCATTGGTTCCACTGTTGCTCCTGCCCGTCCTCTGGCCACCCACATTACCATATCTGGGGCTTCCAATGGCCGACGCCACCTCTCGGGTGGCCCAATTCCAAAACTGAAAGAGGATTTGGAATCCTCGGGGAAAGGCCTTCACAGCGCCTTCCCCCAATCAAAGATCCGACTAGATTTGTCACCTACACAAATTGGGATGAAGAATGCTAAAGAAAGATAGATAAAATGGTGCTCGGGTATTGGCCGTGTTCATTTGGCCAACGCCCCAATTCTAAAATTTAAGAATTTAAAACGAAAAAATTGGAAAAGGGGAAGAAAAACACAGCCAAAATCCTTCCTCGATCCGGCCTTTCGACGTTGGTGAGGTGCCCGCTCCGATCCCACTTCAATCCACTAGAGTTCGCTCCTCAATCCAGTGAAGAACATTGAAGAATACCGAATAACGCTTGAGAGAGAGAGAGAGGGATAGAAAGAAAGAGAGAGAGAGAGAGAGAGAGAAATGGGTTTCCCCTAATTCTACATTTTATATACTCTCTGAACTCCGCCGATGGGTACGGATTCCAAAACCACCATGCCCGCCCATTTTATATCACGCCTAGGCAACACACCCAGTTTCAAACTCAACAAAAGTCTCTGATTTCCCTTCTGAGGCTTCATTCAAAATTTATTTGAAAAGAACGCCAGTGATAAAATACACTAAGTCATTAATTTAAAAAAAATCATTTCTCCCCTGGGTGACATCTCTCACAAGAGGCCCGCGCCCGCAAGTTTTACGCCCAGCCTAGGGTAAACGGAACGCTCCGGACGCAACCGTGTCCTCTAATTTCTGATCTATGAAACAGTTTAGGAGAAAACATTGCCCCTCCATGTGCATAGTATAAAAACTTTTAATATTTTTTTAAAATTAATTTCAGGCACACTGGGCCTTGGAATCGAAAGCCGTATTCTCACCTAGCTCTAGAATTATATATATAAGCATTCAAGTGTCTTACAGGGAAAAAACCGGGTCTCAGCATTATTACCTCCTTCAAGCTTTTCATCCATGAAAAGAAAAACATGGAAAAACAACTCAAGAGACAGAGCTCAAAACTAGCTCTCCCACTCCCAAGAAAACCTGCACAACACCATACTGGAACAACACGCGAACCAAAGAGATGGTTCGTACTTTTAAGGTATGATACTCTCAAGGGAATGCATAGGAATATGCACGCATCTCAGTAGCTGTGACATGTGGAAGATGCTTTGAACCCACCCCTTCAGTTGGGAGGGTAGGGCAAGACGGTAAGAAACCTCTTAATCGCTTGTCTGGCTCAAAGAATCTCGAGGGACTACCCCAGCTGAACCTCTACTTTCCACATCATGACCGAAATCAAGATTTGTTCCTGGAATAGGATATTGGGATTTCCTCCTACAAAATACCCATCGGGTGCATCTCCTATGGATATCCGATCACGTAGTACCTCCCTGTCGACATCCCCCAGCCACAACTCTCTCACACTATCAAGGAGTGAAGGAGTCAACACCATCGACTACAGTGTAGTTATATCTTCATGCTCCACCAAGGTCAGTTGTAGGGAAGCTAACTACTATGAAACTTCCCACACCTGATGAGTCTGGGCCTTTCTACTAGGGAAACCTACTACAACACTGCCATTTTTTTCTAGAAGATTGACTACCTCGACATCATAGTCCTCGAGAAATTTCAACTAGCATTATCACCTCACATTTAGTTCTCTCTACGTGATGGCTCACATGAGACACTGATGGTTTGAGCAAACCAAAAAGTTCTCTCCCAAATGAAATTGTGTCCATGTTCTCAGGGAAAGGACTACCACTACTAACACCACATAGTAAAACACGTACTTCTGTTTATGGGGTGTCCATCATCTCGACATGTACTAGCTAATGGTATCAAGATTGACGTTTATCATAAAAGGTACCAATGAACAGAGAAGGTGAGAAAAATCAACCAACCATCAGAGGATAGACAAGGAAATCATGTGGCATACCCCACATGTATTTTCCCCTCTTGGAAGGAGAGTAATCCCCAAAACAGGAAATCTGCCAAACCCACTAGTGGCACTTCAAGCCAAGGGGGTGAAGCAGAAAATCCCCACTGGAAAATCCAGAACATGCTCTAACATTCCACCATACAACCCTGCCATGAATGCACATGTTAAAGGAACTCATCCACCACACCTCAATACTATACACTTTGGGTGGTAATGACTCTCCCTCACGGTTTTGATCGCATCACAAAAACATGTCTCTATGGGGGAAGAGCACCTCTTTCTCATGCATTCAAAGCTATGTCAGATAGCACTAACACATGCTACAATGACGCCATGCGGCACCCTCGGTAACGCCCCAAACAAGGAGTTGGATGAAAAGAGTACCTCACAGAGTGTCTAAAAAGATCTATTGAGAAAAGTAGAAAAACTGACAGAACGTAACTCTTATCATTTCATGCGTTGTAGGATTGTAGACATCCATAGCACAAAGCCACCCATGGCCCCATCCGTCAGCTCCCTGAGCCTGACATGGGCCACCTAATGGTGGTGGAAGGACCTCAGAATGTCATATGCCAACCACAATTCTTCTTGATTTTCTTCCAGCACCGCGTACCTGGGGACCACCCTATCTCACCTAGGAGTTCTTTGATCACGACACTGCCTATGTCGTGGCGGTGCATCTACCAACTATTTGGAAAACTCAGCACATTTGGTTGAGTAGTCTCATGCCACGTGACCTCGCACATCACAACATATCACTAGTCCTCCCTGGGCTATCTCGGTGCTCTACGATGTCCTTGAACATGTTCCTGTGTCTCATCAAGGGGATAATTATAGCTCTGAGGCCCTGCTAATTGTCATCCCTCTGACAGAAATTTCTCTCTCACCAGTGCCTGCTCCAGCACCCCAAGATGGGTGAGGATGCACAAGGGCACTACGCTGGCACGAATCTACTCTACAGAGACCTCACTCAAACGTCTGTTCTTGGATGTTTCCATCCTGAACCACATCCAAAGAGTACCAAGTATGGTCTGTGAACCCAGTGATGTACTCAGCCACTACCATCACACCCCGCTGATGCTCCAGCAGCTCCCGAAACTGTAAAAATCTTAAGTAAGAATGGTAGTACTCCACCCGAAACAGCTGCTATAAGTCATCCCACGAGAGTACCAACTCATCGTGCATCTAAGTAACCCCAGGTCTACCACACCAAACTACTTGGTGGAAATAAAAGACTGGATATCAAAGCCACCATCTAACCTGTCGGGGTCTGAACAAGCCTGAAGAGGCAGACCACTGACTCTAGCCAACCCTTCACTGTCTGAGGGTATGGCTCACCGTGGAACCCCAGTGGTCTCTGACGTTGGAACTCATGTAGCCTTCCCAACCTGCGCTCTTCATAGACCTTCACGGCTGGTACAATCTGTTACTCCACAGATGGAGGTGCCCCTGCATGTCATCCTGGAGAAAGGGTAATCGTATGATGGATCTTGAACTGATGCATCATCGCTCATGGAGTAATCTTCAAAAACCGAAGCTTGTATCCGAGCTAGATATCATCACAGAGACATCCTGAATCTGATCAATGAGTATCGCGGTCAAATGATCATATATATATCGACAATGATAGGGAGCTGACTCAAGAAGGACAATCAAAGAGTAAATATTTTGTGATGCACAGACCAAATTCACTAAAACTTGTGTCTCAGTGTGCCGAGTTGACCAGTAGATTAATAGGGTCCTGGTGAAGGGATATGTCGGCTGCCACACTATCACTAGACTCCCTAGGCTGAGAGCATCTCTCGAGACACATTGACACTATTCCCCTAAAACTCAACCAATTCCTTTTTTTAGGGACATCCAAAAATCACCCCAAGGAATGAACCACCTTTTTTACCACTTTGTCATGACCCGACCCGTACCGGGGCTTGAGCCGCAACTACCCCAAGCCCACCTCTATAGGCATGGGGCTGGCGACTAGCATCAAAGGCACAACAAACTGGGGGAGGCCTTTTCCTAAGAAACTATACACACACATGTAGCTAACTCAATGCAAAATAAATCAAGATGTAACACTCCTACAAAAGGAGAAACCAACATACATGCATCAACCTCTAACCAGTACGAGTAAAGCTAGAAAGTATACTGACAAGTGAACTGAAAAGTAAAAGGGAATAACATGCGCCCAACCAAAAATGTGCCACAACCCGAAAATAGGTAAATGAAAGTAAATAGTTGGTGAGTCTCACACCCAAAAATCCTACTACATCCACTGAAAACAGCCCAAGCTCATGTGTCCTCTACGCTCTTTGTAGTCTTGATCGACCTGTCTGTCATCTGCAAGGGCACACCATGTGCGGGAAAATCCTAAGTAGGGGTGAGTATGAATATACTCAGTTGGATGCCCCAAAATCTCGAGGGAGCAATAAAGGAGGTACTAAAACGGTGAGTAGTAGGCAGAACAAAGAACAATGCAAGACTAAAAAAGAGAGAGTGCAGCTCAACCCAATGAAAGGAAGGAAATTTATTTGTCCAATCCAAGAGGGGTAGACACGAAAAGCACTTGGAATACCCCACGCATATTTTCCCCTCCTAGAAGGAGGGTAACCAAACCCTAGGAGTGGGAATAAACTAGGTTGTATATATATATATATATTCTCTAAAAGAAACCCGAATGAGTGTATAAGGGGATCTTTATCTCCAAGATCAGCCCAAGGAGAGTCACCAAAAGTTCAAAGGCTATCCATCACTAAACTGTACAACCAAGGGTCTAGCTCTGGTAAACATGGAGAAAAGTCATTGACTGGCCTCGTAGAAAAGGTCGAGTTTGAAAGAAGTTGTCGGGTAACCCACTGCTCAGCCCAACAGGAGGGTAAACAAAAAGATGTCATTATGTAACCCACTGCCCAGCCCCCACTGGAGGGTAAACCAAAAAAAGTCATTAGGTAACCCACTGGCCAGCCCCGCTGGAGGGTAAACCATAAGAGATCATCAGGTAACCCACTGCCCAGCCCCACTGGAGGGTGAACCCTAAAGACAATTGGTAACCCACTGCCCAGCCCAGCTAGAGGGTAAACCCTAAGGTCAATGGGTAACCCACTACCCAGCCCCACTAGAGGGAAAACCCTATGGTCAACGGGTAACCCACTACCCTTCCCCACTAGAGGGAAAACCCAAAACTAGTCTGATAACTCTGCACTACCCGTGCCATCACTGGGTGTAACTAACACTACTACCGTGTGTAGGTTCGGAGTGCATCGAAGGAACCTCCAACCAACGTCCTTTCATGTTTCCACATTAAATGAGATCTCGAAAGAGGCTCTAGTCTCCCACACAGATTACACCATTGTAATCCTCATGAGAAAATACGCGAGATAGACTACATACTCGCTGGAAATGGGCTCCCGATGGAAAAGTTATTCAACACCGCTTTATGCCCATACGACGTCTCATGGGGCCCGCATCTTGGTCCCAAAAGAGGTTGGGAAAAACTGCGCCATCATGATGCTCTTCGAAAAACGTGCCTAATTGACTACTCATAGTCCCCAAACTAACGCCTAATGCAAAATTCACTGTACACTACACATATCTTAAAGGACGGCCTGCATACCCCATGCATCAACTCTAGCATCAATGCCTGAATCCACCTTGGTAAACTTCACCTCGATGATAGGGTCACAAAGCCGCTGACGGCGCCTAAAACGGACTTCTAAAGCAGAAGCTGCAACTCCCCACGTTACATGCAAGTGGGGCAATGTGGGGCCCACACCTCAACCCTGAAAAACAATACGCAGATCGTACCATTGCATTCCTCGCAGATAACCACACAGGATAGGCTATTCATTTGCCCTGAACGGACTTATGTATCATAAGTTGTAAAAACGCAGCATACATCCAAAAGCCACCTCGTGGGGCCCATGCCTCAGGCCTGAATTTAGGCGGGTGGATTTCACCGTTGCAATCCCCTCAAAAAACCCTCATAAATGAGTACTCAAACACCCCAAATGGATGTCGGGTGAAAAAGTGGTGTTTCACCGTAAAACATGCAAACTAGGCCATGTGGGGACTATACCTTTTCTATAACCCGAACGCTTTGGAAATAATCTCAAAAGTATGCCCGAGGACTGGAGTCATGATGCCACTGACGGTGCACCAAATGGATGTCCGGCTCACGAATCACGTCTGTCGCAACATTAATAATAATTGAATATTATTTAAGCTTTTCTGGGCATTCGTCTTCATGTGAAGAACCCAAAAACCCTGAAACATACTTCAAAAAGTCTGTCTCCCTAACACAGACCTACAGCCATAGACGACGCGTCAAACGGACACGTCGTTTAGAAATTATGGCCCCCTGAATGCAAGGGGGCCCAACCGGGCCGGTTCACCCCGGCCGGCCCGGTCCGAACCGCCGGCCCATGGCCCAGCCGCCAGTCTGGCCCGAACCACCGTAGCCCACTAGCTGTGATCTGCTCCAGCCACACCAGACCCCTTGGGTCTAGTTCTCCCCAGCAAACCAGCCTTTGGCCGGTCTCCGTGTTGCTCTAGCAGGACCCGCAAAGGGCAGGTCCTCTTCTCCCAGTAGACTGACCTTCGGTTGGTCTTACTCATCGCGCCAGCATGACCCACAAAGTGTGGGCCCTCTTCTATGAGTAGACCGGTCTATGGTCGGTCTTCCTCATCGTGCCAGCAAGACCCAAAAAGTGTTGTTCCTTGCTTCCTCCACGCTCCCTAAGTCATGCTTCGGGCTCCTCAGCCGAGCAAGACAGGCCACGCCAGAACCCGGCCACAACACACCTCCGCCAGACGTCCATCCCTACTTCTTCAACCTCCACATCCCTGGCTGTCCCGGGCTTCACCGATCGACCACTCTGCCAGCTGGATCTCACCCCAGCTGCACCGGCCAAGACTGACTCCTCTGACCATGCACCTCCCTGCTTACTCGACTCCTTCGGTCGTGCACTGCCTTTGGCCAAACACACCTGACACCGCCCAACCAAAACGGAACCCCCGATCGAACCTCACCGAATCACTATTCTCCTAGATGCACCTTCTACTGGATGCCTGAAGCCCCGGACTCTGCTTGTCTGTCAGCCGCCACAGACCGGATGAGCAACGGTTCATCTATTATGCCTCCTCGACCTCCAGCCACCCCTCTTGTCAGAGCTGGTGCTTCCGACGGCTGCTGCCCCCACTTTGGAGGCTTGATTCCAAAACCAAAAGATGCTTTGGGATCCTCAGGGTGATTCCTTCGCATTTCCCACCCCCGATCAATGATCCGACCAGATTTGGTGCGTCTGAAAATTTGGACAAAAAACACCCAAGAAGGATTAATAAAACGAGTCTCGGGCTTTGGCCCTGTTCATTCGCCCAATTCCCCAATTCTAAAATTTTTGAATATAAAATGAATAAATTGGAAATGGGGAGGAAAAACACAACTGAAATCCTACCTCGATCCAAACATTCGACGTTGGTGACGTGCCCTCTACGATTTTGCTTTGATCTGCCGGAGTCCGCTCCCCAATCCGATGAAGAACGGTCAATAGAGAGAGATAGTGGGGGAGAAAGAGAGAGAAAGAAAGAGAGAGAGAGAGAGAATGAAATAGAGAGATAGAAAGAAATGGGTTTCCCCCAATTCAACATTTTATAAACTCCCTGAAATCCACTGATGGGCGCGGATTCCAAAACCTCCACGCCCACTCATTTTATATCACGCCTAGGAAAAACACAACATTGCAAACTCAAAAAAAGTCTCATATTTCCCTTATGAGGCTTCGTTTGAAAGTTATTTGAAAATAAAACCAGTGATAAAAATCACAAAGTCATTAACTTAAAAAGATAATTTTTCCCCTGGGTGACATCTCTCACAGCAGGCCCGCACCCGTAACGTTTACACCCCTCCTAGGGTAAACGTCATGTTCCGGATGCAACTGTGCCCTCGTATTTTCAATTCGATCTAACCTTTAGGAGGAAACACAACCCCTCCATGTGCATAGTATAAAAAATTGTAATATTTTTATAAAATTAATTCCGGGAACACCAGGGCTCGGAATCGCATATCGTATTCACGCCAAGCTCTGGAATTATATGTAGAAATAGTTTAAAGTCTTATTGGGAAAAAACTGGGTCTCTAAAAATGGAACAAAGAGAATACTAATATTCAGTGTTTCAATTGTAGTGAAATGGGGCAATACACAAATAAATTTCCTTATCATTAAATAAACAGAGATTAAAATAATCAAAGGGATTATGTTCAAGAATAAGCTGATAATTATGGTCGATGTGGATTAATTAATGTATTTGTTTTTATGTATTGAAGAATTATTTCATTTGAGTATTATATCAATGATATACTAGTTATATGAAATATGGGAATAAATAAGGATTGTACTACAGTACTATTGCATTATGGATTTGAGATTATATGGTACTAAGAAAAGTAACTAAATAGCAAGTTGAACTTGTTGGAAGATATATTGTTGAGGGAAAGATAAACCTTTAAATAATCTTGATGCTCTGGTAATGATTTTGGAATAAGAGATAATTGAGTTGGATAATGTATATTGGATATTAATGACTACCAAGGAACTAATTAATGGTTTGTTTATTCCATCATTGTAGGAGTTTACAAAATTTGTGGATTTATGAAGTATATCCTGTATTTTATGTTTTACAGAATGAATAAGAAATTACATACCTATTACAATATGGTTTCCTGGTAATTCAGTTTATTACCTTGTCTTAAGAGAATACACAATGAAGTTATTCACAAGTATGTTATGTGACCATCCTTATTAATATAGGAACATGGGTTTGGACAGAAGTATTTTGGATAAGTCTAAAGGTTGGAAGGGATTAAGTTGAAAATTGGATACGATTGTTTATGGATAAAACATTTGTTTAGAATATTTCTAGATTATTATAAAAAGGACAACCTGGAGGTCAGGAAACAACCCGTTGCATCTTAAAAGGTCGTGAGACTTAAACCCATAATCGAATGGCGACAAGGGTGAATCACTTTCCACTAGCCAATGTGATGTCCTGGTTTTTATAATGTAGTTTTGTTTTTAACATGGTATGACAGATGAATTATAAATTCATTTTTTTTGAACCCTATACAATTAGGTTAAATAGAATTATTTTGACTTCTATAATATTTTGATGTGAAAGAAGAGTGTGTGGTAGAAACTAGTTAAAGGATAAAACTATACTTGTAAATTTTTTTTTTTCATAAACATTAGGGAAAGGATCTTAAATCCAAAAATGTTTTATCCTAATACTTTATGATTTGTTGAACTGATGATATTTTAAATCATCATAGTTTTATATATTTGAGTCCCTCAATTTTGAATTTATTATTCACTTGTTTGTGATTTATGACCTCAATCACTCTCTATAAATATCTACGTTTTTCTTCCAATTATGTGTCTATAATTACCACCAATGTTCTCCTATTTGAAATGTAAATTTTTTGGTGACTTTTCCATTTCCCTTTCCCTCTTATTAATATTAAATTTTATTAACCCAATTTCTGATGTGCTTTTTCCACAAAGGTATTTTTAATTTTCCAACATTCATTTTCAATGAACAATTTAAAATTGTGAGACCCAATTTATTGAAGGATGGTGAGAATGTAATAAACTAGGATTTCATAGTATGTTATCTCTTTAATATAATTAAATAGCTTGCTCCTTACGCAACACCGAGTTTGAGCACACCATGACTTACCAACCAAGCCATTCAAAAAAAGTTATGAATAGTATTAACTAAATTTTGGATTTTATATACTCGTTATAATTTTAAAATCCATGTTATGAAATAATATGTAAAAAAATTCAATTTTTCAGTTAAAAGAAATATTTTAAAAAAATTAGTTTTACCACCTCTTAGTGGACAACCCTTTTAAATCAAATTTTTTACACTTTTATTTATTCAATTCTACAAAATAAACATCACCTTTTTAAGTGGGACACAAAAGTTTTGTTTTGATAAATTTTTGGTGTCTTTCTAAAAACATTCATATTTAGATGAATAGTAACAAATACTATATTTTAATTGAAATCAACTTTTTTAATCAAAATAATTTATGGGGATAAATTATACATTGGAGTGGTTTAAATTTATAATTATATTATATTTTTACCATTTCATCCAATTTTGTTCATTGGAAGTAATTTCATCTTTTAATTAGACATAACCACATGTCAATGTTTTGGAAGTTTTTACTTATTAAAAACCCACTTTTTGGTTTTTCCAATGAGAGTTGATTTTAATATAATTTCTGTAAATTATGTGTTTTGAATTTTGAAAAATTGATTTAATATTTGGATCCAGGATGTCCAATTTTTTTAAATAGGTAAATTTTATTTCTAGACATTATGAATAGTAAATTCAGTAAATATTTTATTTACCATGGTTAAAAGGTAAATCTGGTAAATAAGGGTAAAAAATATTATTATAATAATATTAAATTACCCTAACCTGTTTTCTAACCTTGTTTTATGATAAAATTAATACCATGGGAATCCTTGGGTCGATTTTGGGACCCCATAGATCCACTTGTAACTGAAAATGGCACTTTATAAAAATTAATTTAAAGATAACGAAAATGTAACCAAAACATATATATTTATTAAAAAAAATTTACATGAGGTTATATTGTGGATCCCTTTGACTGTAAATTTTAATTAGAAAGATAAACATATTAAATACATCATAGTATTTTCTTTATAATTTATAGATATAAACAAATTAAAATTTTTTATGACACAATTATGATGTAGTATTTAAAATATTAATGAAAGAATCAAATATATGATATTATAAATATTAAAATAAATTTAAATTGAAACATTTGACGTCATCCAAAAATATTATAGTATAATATGACATGTTAGGGATGACTAAATGTATTTTCTCTAACTAATAAAGTTTTTATGACTTTCACAATAAGCAAATACTATATAGTATCAGAATTTACATAAATGAGTTTTTTAAACAAATACTATTTTATTAAATGATGTAATCATACTAAAATTTTAGGTTCAGAAAAAGGACATAAATAATGTTATATATTACTTTAATTAAAAAATTTATATTCTATTGGTAGTATATAATATGTTTATTAACCATATAGTGTAAGAATACAAGAATATGTGGTAAAAGTTATACTAGTTAACTAAGAGTTAAATCTAAATGATAAGGTTAATATGGTTACATAAACGTGTATAAAACCTATTTCATGCGTGTTTTTCATCCCATAACCACTATATCCACGAAATGGATCCATTTATAGCTATTATTATAATAAAATTAATTTATAATAAATTAATATTTTCATCTTTTCCTAAAGTTCCCCTCACTACTCTTATAAAAGGGTACATAACCTTCTCTTAAATTCAGACCCCCAGAGCCATTTGGATGGCCCAAAACCTGCTCAAATCTCCTACCAACTACCCTCACTTTAATCTATCGGCATTACATATATCATAAAGCCATTTTATAAAGGTATTTTTTTCAATTAATAAGAAGAACCCGAATAAAAGGTAATTACTTCATCACCACTTTCAATTTTATTTTCTTCTTCCACTTCCTCTTGCTTGGTTTTTTCCATACCAAAATAATAACTCCAGTACCTTATACATACATAGATGTTATTATAAATATATTACAACCATATTCATTATTCTATCCATCCTATGAATGACAAAAGTCACCATACATGCGTATGTATGACTTACCGTCACCATGTCATGGTGTAGTTTGTTATTCAACGCATCATTATTTAGATGGGTATAATAATGAGTAGAATAAAAGTAAATAATAAATTTATCATGTCATAGATTCTTTTTATATAATATATAATCGAATTACATACAATTTTACCATCAAAATAATGATATTGTTGCTCGTGGGTACGCACGGCTTACCTTCTCCATGGCGCGATGAGATTAATTTCCACGTTCACAATTCACTGACGATTATAAAAACATATATTATTAATAATTATGTAATTTATGAAATAATAATACTAAGGGAAACATATATATTTTTGTGTGTGTGTGTGATAATTGATTTATTTACATATATTTCATTCAATTACTTTTGTTCAATACGATATGAAAATGGAAACTACATTTATACATACATACAGCCTAATGTCTCAATAAAATGATTTTTCCATTTCATATATATATCTATTCTAAATATTTATATTCTAAATATATATGGTATATAAATATTTTTTAATATTGTGGAATAAATTAAATCATGAAATAAGGGATACAATCAAGAATAAAAAGTTAAAACACATACGATAAAGAAAGTTATTATTTACCAAAATGTCATTTTAACATGGAAATTATTATCATATGGGTAGTATAAAGTCATAAATGAATCAAGTATGATATAATAAATATAAATTTGGTTTTTTTATAATTTAATAACATACTATGTTCATTATACAGGAGGTTAACACATACCCTCGAATAAAGTAAAGTACAAGGTAAGGGTTAATTCCTCAATCTCATTATTATATGAGATTGTTTATGTGTATGTTTTTACTGGGAAGTATTTATTATCCATGTACATGTTTTGTAAAATAGTTTTCAAAAGGATTCTTTTTATGTTACTCTTTAACTAAAACATCATTATAACTGGGTTAAATATTTATTCTTCTAAATTATTCTCCTTAATGTCTATGTTTTCAAAATGGTTTTAAGGATTTATTTATATGGACAAGAATGTTTTAAAATGTTAATTCCATTTTATAGTTTCAAATTTGTATGGGAAACATTTATTCAAAAATGAATTTTAATTTTATTACATTATAAATCTTGTGAATTTTAATTAATTTTATGAAAAAGGGATATTTCTCTCAATGAATTTTACTGGTCATTTTCAACTATGTCAACATCCGTTTACTGTATATTATTCATTATTGAGGTTAATTTATTATAATTAAATTTTATCTATATTTTATTTAATTAATTATGGTTTGTTTGACCATGGATGTTCTGTTTTTATACCATTCATGGCTTACAGATGATGTATTGAAATTTCTTATACTAGTTTTAATACAAATGTTAATGCTATGTTCCACATTTTTCATATGTGGAATGAATTGGATGTATTAAGTGACTGACAGGGCCCACTATAACACCCTGTTGCATCAGTTGGTATCATGAGACAAATTAGTGTCTTGGCACAAGGCCTTGAAAAAAAATTATTTTTAGTCTTAGCACGAGGCCTTGAGTATGTCGTTATGATGTCCGGTAATATGCATTCCCTCATTATGAAATTAGTTATTACAAGTTATTATTCAACTAGTATAATATCCATGTTCATGTTTATATGGTAATGTTTGAATTATATTTTTTATATTATGTTCAATTTTATGTTTAAAAGGTTTTTTATATTACACATCTTGCATTAAATGTTTACAGCTTCCACTAAATTATTTAACCTTAATGAGAATCTGAGATCACCCCTTTCATATTTTTTTTCAGGATTCCATGAAGTGTATTAGGATTGATATACAGGGTTAATCTAGTGGAATAATGGTGTTATAAAAGGATTATTTATGTTGTTTTTTATGTTTGAATGTGTAATGTAATGTCCATTTATATAATCTATTTTCCAAGACTGCTAAACTGATCGGTCCATCATGAATATATTCCCTATAATCATGCCAATGTATTAAAATAATGCACCATCTCTGGGCTTCTGGGGTTGGGTTATTACAAGATGAGCACAACCTCATGGATGAGTGTTAATAGTGACAAAACATCTCAATGAGAGACCCCTCCTAGACTAGCATTACCTTGATGCCTTGAGATTAATCTGATGGCTAGAAATAGTTGATACTTAATTCAGACGTGGAGTTTGTTATGTGTATATTTGGGTTATTCTTGATTTTCACTATGTCTCATATATTTATTCACATACATATGGATTGAATATCTGACTACACTAGACGCTTTTTGTTTGGTAATTTCAGGATGTCAAACTGGGTATTGTAGTTCTCACCCCAACATGGGCTCTGCATCCGCTTGTCATGTCTCATGTAGAGGAAAAATATTTTTATGGACTCCTTAATGGACCAAGAGTAGGTATATAATTATTTGGGGTAAAAATAACATGGTTTATATCAGAGTTTCATTAAACCATTGTCCCCCCAAACTGAGTAGGTTGGACATAATTTTTAGTTTTTATGTCCTTATGTTGGGCCCTTTTATAGATTTTAGAAAAAAAATTATACTTGGATTATGATATATATTTTATACATGCATTGGAATCAGATTTGTTTTTTTCATTTTATTATTATATGGGTTTGGAGGTGTCTATATGTGTATAGGTACATTAGGCTAATGTCTCCCATGTGTGTGGCATGTCTACACAGTGATAGTCGACATCCCCTGGACAATGTGAGATGTGATTGTGGTGGTCACACTCATCTTAAAGCTAGATAGACATTCCCCAATGGGTCATTTCACGAATGGTGGCATAATAATTAACCACCTTTCTACCATTTCTATTAAGAAAAATAAAATTGTCAACTTTGTGTGATCTTAACTACGACCACCACGCACAGTTTGTTTTTTTGTTTACTACGTTCATGTATGGTTATAATATAGAATATAACATATAAAAATGATAATATCATATATATTATATTCTTAAATGATATTCCATATTAAATGTTTTCCCCATATTATGGAAAATGAAATCATCATCCTTGTCTACACGTAGACTACAATCTCCTTGTGAATATTGATTTCATTTTTTTTGTCATCGGCTTACATGTTTAGTCACAAGAATGGGTTTAATGGATAAATATGATATTTATAAGAATATAAATGTTCTGTAATGAAAAATTGGACATTCTATTAAAAATATGAGAAAAGAATAATTTTGGTAAATCCAACCATCCAAAACTGTGTTCTAATAGAAAAAATAGTTTCTTCATACTGTGAAAAATCATATTATCGGTTATAAAATTTATACAATACATAAAAATTATTATATATCTAATAAAAACAAAATATGATCATTTTTTATATTATAATTATATTACAACTAATTCACTTCATAATCTACCATTAATTATGGTATCTTCTTGTTTGTGTAGCTTTGATCACCTACATGATGAATGGTTCAACTTCATATCTAGAAGTACTATTAGAATTTAATTTTAGGTAATATATGATATAAACATGTAAAAAATTATTCATATTTTTTTAGTAATATAAAATGTTAAATCATTATTTTATAAAACACCATTTGGTCTCTTAGAATCATTGAAACATGCTCATTGATGATTTCACCTTTAAGGATCATGAAAAAAAATATCATAAAATGAAATTATACAAATATAAATTAATGAAATAACAAATTATTGTACCTTTATGATCTTTAAATTAAGAAATAGGGTATAAAATGAATAACAATAGTGAGAATATGAAACTAGTTCAAAATGAGCATGGATACACATGTAATATTGAAAATATATGATCATAACTTATATATATAAATATATTAATTATAATTGATATTTATGATTGTTTATATAATCGAAAAAGGTTTTTAAATACACAATTAATATATTTATGTCTATTTTATAGAGCTTATAGTTTATTAGACTATGTTGGGTAACATGTTAAGGGTTTTCTTGGTGTCAAATATTATTTATTGAGGAATGCTATATGTTATAAACCATTTTTCCTTTTTTTATATTTTATATATTTATATTCACATGTTTTTTATACATTATTGATATTTAATTATTCGGATATAATAATCCAATTCTTGTTTATTTCTTCAAATATCTGTTGACCCCAGTGTTATATCAACCATAGGAGTTTTTGGTGACTCAGCTTTTATTCATTGAGTTTTATTCATTCTAGAAAACATATATCATGTATGTAGGGAATTTAATACCATTTTAATTTATTATCTAGTATTTTTTTTAATTATTTAAATTATTTCCATATAAAATGATTTCAAATATTTCATGCTTTATATAGTATGTTTCTCATAATTGAAATTGATAATTGAAATCTTCTTTCTTTGAGATATAATATTTTATTTGTAACCTCTTCATTCAATTCTTATGTTCTTAAACACTCATATTCTATTATATGGTATTTTATATTCGTATTTTGGAAATTTATTTTTTAATACAAAGAATATTTTATTACACTTTTTACAATGTGGGTTTTCAATAAAGGTAATTATAAAGTGTTGAAATGTTTCCTTTTAAAATATGATGTTTTATATTTTGATTCATATTTCTTATAAAAAATGTATCTCACTTCCATGTATCCATTATTGGATACTATTTTTAAAATTAAATGATTTGAGAATATTTTAGTTCTCTTTTTAAAAATTTACTTTTGATGTGGAATTATTGTTTTTATTTTACTTCAATGGTAAAAATGTTATCTAAAATATTTGTTATGTTCCAACCTCTTTTATACTTTTAATATTCAAATTTATTTACTCTCAAGGTATTAATATAACATGTTTTATTCTCTAATAAATAATTAAATATATATATATATACATTTGGTGATAGAGATCGTGGTAATAAATTATTATATTCTTAAACCCTTCATAAGTGATGTAATTTAAATAATTATTTTACAAGGATGTTTTTCACCTATGTTAACAGTCTTATATGTTTACTTTGTCACTTTAGGGATATTTTATTTTTCAACCATCCACTTTATTTATCTAAATGGATTACTTAATTTTTATTCTATCAAATATATTATATATCACTCCCTTCATCTTGCCTAACCATTCACAGTGAATAGAAATAACTTTTCTTCCAATTTATTTTTTTAAAACACTCATTATTCCCTTTATTTGATTGAAAGGTGTTCACCTAGATATCATATATTGATAGATTGGGGAAATTATTTTATTAACCATATACCATACACTAATACATTTTAAATACCATAAGTTTTCTTATGATCATTGAATAATATTTACATAGAAACATAAAGATTTACTTCTGATACCCATTTTATTTCAATGGATTTTCCGTGTTTATTTATTTATGTGAATACATTTAAAATAGATATTAAACTCATTTTATTCCCATGTTTTTTTATGATGTATTGAATGAAATACATTTTCAATAGGATTTTGTGTCCTAGAACTAATTTATTTTCTTGTGATTACATTTATATTCAATGAAATGAATATTAATAAAATATCTTATACAATATTTTTTAATTTTCTGTATGCATTTAATGTAATAATTTCATAGGGAATCTTTTACATTGATAAGTTAATATTAGTTCCCCATTATGATGAGAACATTAAAGTACTATGATTATGTATTTAAATATAGTTATATTATGGGATAACATACAATTATATGTAATATAGTACGTAGATTTTGAGGTGTGAGTACTCATATGAGAACGAGGCTTATTCTCATGAAGTTCACACATGGTAATTTTCAAGATGGTAGATTATGAGAACAGTCCCACCCATAGAAATTATTCATATTGTTGTTCCATCGGATATTTTTATATCTACGTGTGTGTGTGATGGTATTTATACATTAATATTATAATTTATTCATCTCATAACTCAGACACATAGATTTATTGACCACAAAAATAATATATAAAATTTGCAGGATATATGATATGATGGGTGTATCATGAATCGCATGTTATTAATGCCTATTCCAATGAAGGATTTATCCCTTTTATCTTTATGGAATCTTATATCTTAGACCATATATTGTAATATAACCATAGATTTATATTCCTTGGACATTGTGAAATGTTGTGTTTTTTTTAGATTTCCTAAGAAAGATATATTGAGAACATAGGTTGATGACATAAAAGTAAAACCTTCTTGATGAGATATCGAGACAGATATATTATATTACACCAGAAATTATTCCATATGGGATTAAACACTGGTAATTTATGTTATTTCTCTTGGGTATCTTGGCCTATTTCTAGAAATCATTGTTTGACTTTGTGTAATCCAGCCTAATTTCAATGAGAATGAATCCTAGAGGGTCACACACAATTTTTATCTAATGATCTTGATTTAATAATATTTGGATTTTATTTTTAAAATTAATATTATTCTAATAACTATTAAATAAATTTATTCATTTTTTTCAATAACAAATATTTATTGATGGTTGAAATATATAATAAAATATTTATATAGGTATTCAAAAAATGTCAAGGAGTTTTGATGGGCCAAGACCACATTTGGTGATAAGTATAAATTAATAGCATAATAAAATAATATATATTATTATAGAAGTTTATTCACCAAAAATATATTATTATTATTATTATGTTTTATGATTTATGAAGTTTATAATTATTATAATGTTATTAAAGATCCAACCCACAATTAAATAATATTTTAAGAAAATCTATAGTTCTATAAATAGATTGTTTTGTATATTATGCTGGGTTAATCAAAAATTGAAAATAGAGAATTGGAACACACAATAAACTCTTTCTCTCTCTCTCTTTAATTCCTCATCACTTCCTCTAATTATTGAAAATAACTTCTTCAATCCCAAAGGATCCCAGAGTGATCAAGATAAAAAGCACAAGACAATTGATTCTCTAAGCTAGTAGCTGAAAATCAATTGGTGTTTCCAAAGATCAAAGGGACATGTGTTGGATCACCTATATATTAATTATATAATTAAATCCTTATAGTATTATGAATTTAAAATATATTGGTTTTAGAATATGAACAATTTCATTTAATAATTTATCTTAAGACCAGGTAATTATTTTTTCAGATCCAAATAATTTTATTATGAATTCATCTTGGAAGATCCAATCTTTGGGTTTCATGAAACTCTATATTTAATGATATTTTAATCATAATTCCCACCAAAGGCACTTTTGTTTTGTCCAAATCCTTCAACAGGTACCAGAGCAAGTGTTTTTTTATATTTTTTATTATATTTTTTATTTTTATCAATATGCACAATATTAGTAAGATTTTAATTTGAAGTATTATTTATTCTTTAATTATATTATAATTAACACGGTTTCCAATATTAGTCAACATAATTATATGTTTTATTTTTTTTTATGGACTATAGACATCTGAATAAGTACTAGATATCCTATCAGAAAGTGCTAATCATTTTTGCATGGAAGACAGTGTAATACAACATGTATCTGGGGTACATGTTGTGCCTCGAAGTTCACTATATGATAAAGCTTCCCAACACACACGGCATGCCAGAAAGTAATTAAATGCATTTTATTTATTTCACACCATGTTTAGACCATTCTATTCCAACACATGATATGTCATATTTCATGACATGTATCTATAATACATGTTGTGTAGTCTATATGATTTAGCACTGAAATTCACACAAACTGTGTTCTCAAATACATAGTCAACACTATGTGATACAAACAACCGAGAGAATTAATGAAATACATGATGTGTAGCTTCTGTACACGATATGTACTTCATTAATTATCAAGACCAAAATACACACCAAGTTCCTTAGTGAGTTATTCGGACACATGGAATGCAACATACTGTCCATGTATCAAAATTATACACATCTTGTAGTCCAACATCCAATGAACATATTGAGTTTTTTGGGATGTTTTGTGGACACATGATTAGTGGAACCAACTATTTTTTTGTTTTTTACTACATTCCATGTAGTATAGCCTAGGGGCATTTTGAATCTCTGGGCATGTACCCAAGACACATGGAATCTAAGGTACACTACATGTACCTATATAGTAAACAACATTTAGTATCCCAATAAAATTAATAATTAAAATTATTTTAAATTTCTAATTATATTATTAATTCCTTATTATTTTTAATAAGCCTTATTGATTTTGAAATTTTAATAATTCCTTTTAATTAATTTAATTTTCTGATTAATTTATTTTAATAATATTTAATTATTTGTTCTACTTGTTATTTACTATTAATCTATTTTTGATGGTTATCTCCAAGATAATTTGATCGTCATTTTGATGAAATCGAATTAATTAATTTTATTCTATTATGTTTATCCTAATAATAAAAAAATACATTAATGTTAACAAGTTTTACATCTCTGTATCCATTACATGTATGACCATTCTCGAGATTGACCAAGACCAATTTATGTGTTGGTTTTATTGATTTATTTTTTTATATGTCTAGAAATTATTTAATATTAAATTAAATTTTATAGACTATGAGTAAACCCTACCTATATTATTATATAGGACCTTCATGTCTATGGTAATTTATTTAAATCTCTATAAAAAATCCATTGGTTCCCCCTCACCTGTGCGTGAGTAATAAATATATGTACCTAATCAATTATCCAAAGGCATGTGGAGGTAGTTCAAGAGGTAACCATAATGATGACAACACATAGGATATATAGTTGTATATATGGAATAATGTAACTTATTCCACGACCATTACAAGGAGTTATTTACCTAGTTCATAAGAAAATGTATTATCTAAAAAAACCATCTGTTAGAAAATCTCATGATGAGGTCATTTAATTATTTATTTCTATGAATTATTTAATTTATTACTGTAAGACCCTGATAGCCTGAATGAATGGATTAATATGAAAATACATAATTTAAATAAATTGGTTATACATAAAATTCTTCTACATCATGGTTAATTATTTAATTAAAATCCCATTAATATTCAAAAGTCATGAAAGGGTAATTATGGAAAAATTATTTATAATAAATTAAAATACAACAACAAAATACTATGTTAGAAATGGGAATCTATCACTTCATTATTAATAAAAACCTAGGAAATAAATAATTTTCCAACTCTTTTTAAGACACATACTTTATAATGGAGTTATTATGAATTTTATGGGATTAAATAACCATATAACATCAAGGGAAGTAACCCTTTCTAGACTTCATGTAACTTGGACGAAAGTGTTTGGTAAATCCGAATCATGATTTTAAAATTGGGGTGTCCACTAAATAGTTCAAGGTGCTGAAAACCAATTTTTGGAAAATAAATTACTACATAAATATGTACAAATAGATTTACCAACCCTCCATGGGGTTATTTAAAGGAGAATATGGATACTTTACAGTAATTTTTCATTATAACTCTACATTCTGTGTAAAATGGTGATTTATATTAGGACATGATAAAATACTGGGAGAAATAATGAACTAAATTTTATTATCTATCACGTAATTTCTAATCATGTAAACTACAATTAATATATTCTAATATAATTGAATAAAATGTAAAGTTCATCATCCACTCTATCCCTATCATCTATATTTGTAAAAAAATTTCTCCCCTCTAGAAGAAACATCTAATAGAGGTTTAGAAACATTTTGGTTGTGCTTCACCATGAACCAAAATATAATTTGATATAATCCTCAATTCCCAATCCTCCAACAATGGATATTAGTTATTATGATTCACTCCCTATAAAAACATGGATGACGTGGTCTACATTCAAATTTTAGGCATTTCCTATATCTATTAAACTCATAATGTCACATGAAAATATGAATTCATATTGCTTGATCAGGTATCTCAATTTTTTATATTAGGAGAGTTGAATATAAGAATTTTTTTAGATTTCTAAATAACAAATATTAGACTAATCTTGTGGAAGGGGAATCGACTGGGGATCACATAATCAATCACACTGGCTACATTGAGTACCTGAAAATTCATGGTTTAAACACCTTATAGAACTACACACTAATCTCATTATTTTTTCAATCCCTCAGGTATTCTCAATTTTTTATTAATTTTAATATAAGAAACATTGAAAGGTCTTCTCATGGCATTCTCATTCTTATTAATCAAGTAGATAAAGAGACAAACCACAAAAATCCAGTAGTACTTATGTTGAAAAAAAACAAAAATGGAATGCTAGAGCTATAAACCCAAAGATTTATTACACCCTTACATGAAGATATTGATCAATATAAATTCAAGGTATCAAGATGTTGTTTGTTCTCATATATTATGAGTGCCCAGTAGAAGAAAAATTGCACCCAACATAATAAGAAAGGGGAAGGATAATTTGCTTTAATGATTATGTGAAATTTATGTGTTTCTATAGATTGGGTATTATATGTTACTTATATTTCTCAAAAATGTATACCAATATATGAACCATGTTGATTTATGAAATATTAACCTAGTATAGGTATCTACAAGAATCTAACAGATCAAAACATGATGTTGTATCTATCCGTGACTACCACCTAAAACATCCAACATGAAAAATATTTGTTTTGGATAGTTGTTATTATATATATATATTAATTCAAAACATTAGTTTTTTTATCCAAACATGATATAGAGGAATATTGTTTCATTTTTTGGAATAAGTTTTTATCCTTTAATAATGATAATATTTTTTATTGTTAAGAAATTTTAAAAAATGTTCTATATGTGTTGGATTAGACAAACAAAGAAATTGTAATACATAACAAAACTACTTCACATGACTCATGATACACCCTAATTTGGAATCACTAAGAAATACATGTAAATGAAAAACATTTGACAAAATTATGTCACGATGGATATTTAGATTTTCTTAAAATAAAAAAACCTTTGTGTAAGATGCACATTTTTAAAACAAAAAATGACCAAAGCCCCCATTTATTGGGATGGGTGAATGGGTAAAAGATATTCTTGAATTATTTCATGTCAATGTGTGTGGACCATTTCCCATTGATTCATGGTATGGTTTCTCGTATATCAAGAAATTTTAGAACAATTTTAGTAGATATGGGAATGTATACATAATGAGGTATAAGAATGCATATTTAGCGAGATTAAAGGAATATAAGAATCATGTTGAGAACCATATTGGTAATAAGATTCTGAAATTATACATAGACCACAGGGGATAATATCTTCATCATTAATTAATTGAACACTTTTTGGAGTATGAGATGATATTCCATATCACCCCATCTTATACACCTCAATGGAATTGTGTAAGAGAAAATAGGAATCAAACACCATTAGACTCAGAGAGATCAATGATGGCTTATTTGAGTCTCACATCCTCCTTTGGGGGATATGTGCTACAAATAGTAGCACAAATACTAAACCATGTTCTAAATAAAGATGAAGGATTTATACCATATCAATTATATAAATTTATAGAAACTTGTTGCTTATACATAAATGGGTGTAGTCGTGAAGCATTTGGTATGGCCTTTTAGGTAAAAAACATTCACCATGATGCTGAAAGTATACCTTGGTAGTATTCCAAAAGAAAACATGGTGATGTTACCTATACATCCTATCCAGAAAAATTTAATAGTGGAATAATACAAAATATTACATTAAAGGGATAAAATCTTTAATAAAGATAGTGTGAGTGTGATAGAATTGGGTTAATACAAGGCCTTAGGTACACAAGAGTTGGACCAAGAATCAATTCATCAAAGTTAAATGGAAGAAGAAGAAGTCATAGAGACACATGTACAATATAAGTGTTCCAGAGATGATAGATAACAAGACAAATATGGTTTTATAGTAACTAAATATGGTGAATCTATATTATTTAATAATAATGATCCTTTATAACAAAAGGAAGTAGTGTGTGGAATATATTTCTCCATGTGGAATGAATACATGAATTCTGAAATGGATTCTATTTATCAAAACCAAGGCTATATTTTTTGTATATTATATTGTGGATGTAAATCTCATTGTTTGTAAATGTGAATTTAAGATGAAGTGAAAAAATATATACATGTTAGAACTAAAAAGGAATTATGGGATAAAAATGGATGTAAATATTGTTAAGGAATAAACTATGATGAAACCTTTTCACCAGTTGCAATTATGAAATCCATCACAATTATAATATTCATTTCCCCTTCCCTAACTATGATATTTAGAAAGTGGTTGTTAAAAATTCCTTTTGTGATAGTAAACTTCCTGAAGATATATATTTGACACAACTTAAAGGGCTTGTGACTCCAAAGTATGCCAGAATGATATGAATATTAGAATAATCAATTTATGGATAAATAAAAACATCTAGGTCGTTAAAAATTGAATTTTATTACCCCATAAATTAATTTTGTTTCAAAAATAGTGAACTTTATACCTATTTCTTTAAATAGTTTATTGGGTGTGTGGTGTTGTTTTTAATAGTATATAACAATGGGATATTACTTTTGGGAAAATTAAATACCAGTATTATAGTATATTAAGCACTCGATGAATAAAAACATCTCCATGAAGGACTTATGTAAGGAGACATGCATTCTTAGGATGTAGATCCACAGTGATATATCCCATAGACTGCTCGACCTATGTTAAGGTATATACATTGATAAGATACCAAAGCGATTTAGTATGGAATAATCAAAGATATTATTGCTTACAATGTCACGTGGAATTTATATATTCAGGAAAATGTATCCTCACTCATGTGTGGAAATAAAACGAATAAAAGGATTCCCTAAAAATAAAGACTGGATCAATCAAGTATGAAATAATATATACAAGGATAGATGTCGCTTACACCTTATGTGTAGTATAAAGATAACAAGATGACCTTGTTGACCACCGTTGGATTGAAGTCAAGATTATCCTTAATTATCTTCCTCATAATAAGGATATTTTCATTGTCTATGTACGAGATGTGGAACTACTCATCCGACGACATGCATATGATAGTTTTTAAATAGATTAAGATGAAATTAAATTGAAAAATAGTTTCTTTTTAAATTAAATAGAGGTGTTTTGATCTTGAAGAGAACAAAATAGGTTGTGGTAGAAAATTATATATTAGAGTACCGGTATATTATAACTTAAGATTTAGTTAAATATGCATTTTATATACGAATATTCTTCCAATATTTTGATGTAGTAGTAAGAACTAATGATCTTATCACACTATATGGGGATAATATTGTAGTGTTGGACCTTTCCACCGATCCTAGTTCTTATCAGTAGACAAAGAACTTACATCAAAAGCATCATCCCTTGAGGGATTTCTATCGGAGAGGTGAGGTTTTAGTGTGATGTATTTACTTTGATGATAATACAAAACATTCCATAACTAAATATATGACTCATTAGAAAAATAATTATCATGTGAGGTTTCACATATTGAAATTTATAGGTTGGTTGATCTAGTGAATGTTGGAGTTTCTTTGGCGTTGGTTTCCAAGGAAAAATTTATTGAACTTTGATTATATGTATATTCATTGAATTGAATATAAGTAAAATTTATTATTATATATTTTTTATTTTTCAGCATGAATTTAATGTAATTTGGATCTATGGTTTTCAGAGTATTTATACGGTCATAGAAGTTTCCCTCTATGATGTGAACCTTGATGTTATATAATGAAATTATTAAATATTGTCCTACTTTTGGATAACTTACTTTGATATGACACCTAGTATGTATACTATAATGTGTGATTAATCATAAGTGGATGATGATTCTTCTCATGAATTATGCACTTAGTAATCTCCAAGATGAGAGATTATGAGAACATACCTACTTGTCGATATTACACAAGATTTGTTTTCATCATATATTCTTATTTAATAGCATGTGTAATAGTCTCTGAACTTTCATATTATCATTGATGAATGTCATGACATAGGTAGTTATATTTTCTGAATAAAATCATCAGTCCATATATAAGCTGGAAGTCGGATACATTGGGTGAATCATGAATGACAAGTTATTAATGGTTAAGTCAAGGAAAGATTTATCGCTTCCATATTTATGGAAGATAATATCTCATAAAATTGATTGGATTATATCCATTACCTTGAATTCCATAGTTAGTATGAAAAGATGTAATAATTTCAGATTGTCAAATAAATATGTATTCAATATATAGGTTGATGACACTAATGTGAAACCAACTTCATGAGATATTGAGACAAGTTGATTTTATTATATAGTGATCATTTGTATTGGTTTTTTGATGAATCAATATTATGTAATCTATATTGGGTTCCCTGGCGTATTTATAGTCCTTAATCATGTAATGTAAGCCATGCCACCTGATTCCTATGAGAAATAAACCTATAGGGTAATGCACTAGGTCATTCTAATGATATTAAATAACTTCTATTTGAATTTAATTAATAAAATTAATGTTATTATGATTATTGATGAATAATTTTATTCAAGTATTTTTAATCACAATTTTTTTTAATGAAATATTTAACTAAATATTTATTCAATTATCCGATAAATTTCAAGATGTTTAAATGGACTAGTGCTACGTTTGATGATAAATATTAATTTAAATACCCGTAAAATAATATTTTTTTACTATGAATGTTAATTAATGATGAATTAAATAATTAAATTATTAATATTATTATGCATCATTAGTTTAAAAATATTATAATATTATTTAACAACTTTTACATAATTAAATATTAGTTTAACCTACATTTGAGCTTTATAAATAGATGCAAATGTCAATTTTATAGGTTTAATTTCTAATTGAGAGTGGAGTTTCATTACACACAACATACATCTCTCTCTCTATTGAATTTTTTATCCCTTCCTCTCAATAACAAGAATAAATCCTTCAAGATAAAAGGATCTTGGAGAAATCAAGATAAAGAATACAAGACAATTGATTCACATCTAGCACCCAAAAATCAATTGGCATTTCTTGAAGATCAAATGAGAACTTGTGAATAACCACAAGTGAGGTTTCTAAACTATAATCCTTATAGAGTAAACAAGATTTTCAAAAATTGTTTCAAAAGATCAATAATGTAATCAATTAAAGGATCCTGAGTTGAGGTAATCATTTCTTTATACCTAGAAAAATTTATTATAAATGTAACATGCAAGATCCTATATTTGGATTTCAAAAGTCTCTAAATTAAAAGAAATTTTAATTTTAATTCTCTTCAAGATACTTCTACAACCCCAAAACACACTATATTATTTATATGGGTTATTTATTGTATGATGAGCGATTGATTTCTAATAGCACATTTAATTATTGAAGATCTATGGTGGGTTCTTATCACCCTCCAATTAATTATTCAAGATTTTATATCTCATGGGATAGGTATTCTTGAGTATATTTTATATTCTCATAAGTATGAGAACAACATGTGTGACTTTTGAAGGTTTGGATACCTATACAAATGAATGTTCCAAATATAAAATATTTTTCATAGTTTTTTTATTCCTTTTAGGATTACGTTAGGATCTCATTTCTCATGTATATTCACTGAATCATTTGATTGATTTTTTATTTTATAGAAATAATTCTTCCATGTCTTGTGACCAAATATTTGTAGAATATGGTTTTCTTATCTATCTTAATTATTGTCATATGTTTATATTATACTCATTTATGATCATTGATTTTTATCACTTATGTTTACCCTTACTAATCATTATAGTTCTCCACTTTCTTATGTTTTTATTCCACTATGTTATGAACATAGAAGAGGTATGAAATTTTTGGAATAGTTTCTTATTTGGATAACTCATAGAAGATGTTGATGACTCATTATGGATCATGTATTTTCATATATAATTGAAAAATTTCCAAATGATACAGAGAACATTATTTTTTTAGTTATTAATTTCCCCAAACTCTCTAAAACTAAAAAAAATAAAATTTAAAGGGAATGTATTCAAATGAAATAATTTTATAAGTCATCTTGTTATATGGTCTCATCTATGGGATGTTATATATATAGTTGGGTGTTAAGTTAATTAGAATATATGTATGTATTCCCTTATACATTATGTTTAGTGGAGATGCAATAGATGATGAGACGTGCCATTTCACTATGATATGAGAATGAGAGTGTTTTCCATACATCCCTCCTAGAGTTATCTTACCACTACACCATAACCTTTGACATGACTATTCTCGTGGATTCTAGTATGTATACATCATTTCTCTTAGTTATTTTAGGAATTTATAGATATTATTTAAAATTAACTGAATATTTATTTTTTTACAACACGGAGTCTATATTAGTATTATATAAAAACATTGAGGCACAATGTGCATGATTTTTAAAATACTTTTTTCACACAACGATTATATGAAGAGGTTGAACATTAATTTTGTTACATAAATATTTATTTTTCTATTATATTTTTTGATATCATATTGATAAATTAGTTATTATTTTTCATTAATTTAAAAATACATATTGTGTTGTCATTTCATATTTCATGTAACCTATATACTAATCTTATTTTAGCACCGCTTACCCAATACTTCAAAACATTGGTTAGAGTCTGTGGAGGGGTGGTTCCACTAATTAGTTTCCTCATCATTGAATGAAACAAACCAAAACATGTCATGCAACAATTTGGGAGTATGTACAATATCCCTAGTGCACCACTACATATTGCTTCATTTCACAACATTATGCTCCTAGGTAGATAGGACATCTATTGGCCACACTATCATGATGAATACATTGAATGTTGGGACTTGAAATCCCAATACAATATGTTTCTGCATGGAAATACCACAGCATGAATTCATTAATAGAATCAGAGAGAGTTCACATATTAGTATTAGAAATACATTATCCGGAAACTTATGTGGAATGGGACAGGCCTTTATGATTTTTTATGTTTACTAAATTTATTAGATCTTTTTAATTCATAATATATATTAACATGAATGTAATTTTTTTTTCAGCTGAATGGGTTTCACCAGCTTATACATAGCAATGGTATTTAGGAAGAGAAATTTATCAGGAGGGATGTAGTTTATAAATATCTAATTACTCTTTCAGATCCTCTCAGTTCCATGTGTAAGAGTGTATATAACGAGGAACCACTTTTATATCCCAAACCATATGCTTCGAGAGAAACAACGGAGGATGTTGATGTGCTAGTTGATCCCACTAAGGATGATGCACCCCCACCGCCATCACCACCATCAGTAAGAGGATATAGAGGACCATAGAACCGATGATAGAGATGAGGAAAATTATGGTAACACATTATTGAAGCTCATCCTATAGAAAACATCATGTATATATAACACCCCAATATTTTTTAAATTATGTTTTTGAATTATTTTTGTTTTCAGAATTTTCATTTCACAAAACACAGTATATAGATATTAAGACACTATGTTTGGATTGGATTATACAAAATAAGAATTTAACCTTACACTACACACAATATAATGATGATATTTCTTTATATTAAACACTTAGAATGGTTTATGTTACATGCAAGGTTGACTTTCCTTGACGGCCTATGTAACATTCAGGACCAAGTCTTACCAAACTAAAATATATTATTAATATATTATTATTTAATTCATTAAGGCTTAACCTAGCCCTTATGTTTTCAGTTATGAAGAATATTAAATAACTTATGAGGACCAATGGTTTACCCAAGTATGAAATGAATTCATTTTTTACAATGAATATTTGATCCAATTGAATTTAAAGAGAATATTTTTTTTAAAAAAAAATTTCCAAATAAATAAAATAAATTATAATTAGTAAGTGATATTAATTAATTATATTTATATATATATATTATTAAATAAAATATTTTTCATATTCATCAACCAAATTCAATAGGCATAAGATAAAAAATCAAATTTCACACACAAAAACATATATTTGTATTTGTGACATTTGGAAACCTTTTAATGGAGAAACTACTTAAAATATAAATTTTATATTTTAAAAAACTAATTTATTAAATCGGAACATAAAAACTAGGTTAGGAACATTTCTTTCCTTTTACTGTAAAGTTTCTTTTTCTAATGAAAAGTGAAAAATACTAAAATTTAAATCAAATTTTATTTTTCATATAATTTATTTATAGGGTTAACTTATATTATTAATTTATTTTAATTTTAAATTTTAAATTTTTTTATCAATATATCCAATTTAGGTCATTGGAATAAATTTTACAAAGAAAATGGTTATAGAAACCTAGAAAAGGATGGAACATTTTTACTATAAAAACTGGCTTTGTTATCCCCTCACCGAGATTAAATTTTTGTCAATTTCTACCTCTTCTATGTTAAGAATTTGAAGAAATTGATTCCATATTAGGAATAAAAATAATTTATAATGTATAATAATGAAAAATTAGTTTTTTACCTATAGTATTAGTGAAAGTAATTAAAATTAATTACAATGATTATGGTTAAATTAAGCTTAAATAGGTACTAAACCAAAACATTAAGGCCACAAAACAAACCTATATAATTTTCCAAAATCAATTATATGACCATATTTATGACCATATACTCCATTTTATTTACTTTTTACCATTATTATATATACATTAAATTAAAACAAATGTGGGCGGGGTTTCCATTTTTCCAAAATATTACAAGAGTGCCACTCCTCCTCCACCATAAAAGGCCTACTCTCCTCCCACTTCCGCACACCTATCAAGCCACATTGGCTTAGAAAAAATCCTCTGAAATATATCTCTAAAATCCAAATATTTTATATTTAAACCTCCATTTGGGAAGAAATAAATAAAAGTATACCCTTTGGTCCAAAACAAAAGGAGTTATCCAAAGAAGAGGAATACAAAGACACACGAGACAAGTCTAACTCATGCTTAGGGAATTTTATATCACTAATTTTACATGAGATACATCCCTTATTCAACTATAAATTATTTTTTTGGTGTATACAATTCCAATTAATTTATAAACAACCTCTTATGATTAAATCTATTTGTATTCACATAACCATTTTATGAACTTTCTGTCACGGGGTTTATGTTTCAGATGTTACCAAATTGGAAAAGTAATTTTATATTAATTTTTCCTCTTTTAAAGAAAATAAAATGTTATAAAACTAAATTTTTATGTGGTGTGTAATCTTCCTTGGACATTTCATAACATGAATCGTCTTCTTTTCATGATATTTTAAAGCTCTGGGTAATTTCATTTTCTTACGTGGGTAATATGATTCAATGTTATCATATGGAAAGAGATTATTGAAACAATATCCCTATTTATTCTAATTTTTATGATAACCATTTCACTAATAAAATATTATGATAACCATTTCACTGAGTTAGAAGATTTGTGGTCCATGTTTCCAAATGAACTAAACTAATACGGTCTTCAGGACTCTGTTTTTGTAATTTTTTATATATTCCACAAAAGTGATGTAATGCTTATGTATATATGGACTGGGTCATTAAAGTTGGTATCGGAAAAAAGGTTTCGTTAAAATTTGGAAACTTGGATGAGAAAACCATGGTGATAACTCTATGTACATGTATATGGATAGGTCTAAGGATAAGAAAATGTATAGAAAAATGTCATGGTATTTTGGAAAAAGATAGAGTGAGTGGGTTATTATCAATACATCCTTTTATTGACACTAAAGGTTTATGTGTATTTAGAATAGATGTACCTAGGGGTAACAACACCAATAATATATTACAATCCAAACTCATGGTATTGTAGTACATAACAATGGGCCTTGTGCCACACTTGGTTGGACACTCTTTAAGAATATTCATTAAAAATTAACAAACACTCCATGAACCATAATGAAGGATTTAAATAGTAGTTGGATATTAGTAACTCAAGATAAACCTATGGTGTCATCTATTAATGAAGGTTTCATAATATAGATATCATATTAGTGGTTTTTCATTATTATGCAGTTCCTCACTCTGATAACTATTTTTTAATCAATGCTTTGGTTTTTTCTCTATGGATTGAACCCAATGGAATTTCATTAATCGTTATTGCAAAAGAAAGTGTAGTGATTTTCTTCTTGAGCACAAAAATTATATGGAGAAGGAATAAAAAGTATCATTTCTATACACACACAAAATTTTCAAGCTACTAACCATTCTAGACTCCACAATGAGAAAAGGAAAGAATAATAGTTTGTTGAGTCAATCATAAGGCAGAGTCCTCATTATTTTGGCAGGTCTTCTAATACACTTGTCACAGAACAACGTATAAGTACCAATAAAAAGATTTTTTAAATTATTCATTGTTCTGAACATTATAAATTCATTCTAGTTTTTTATTACCTAGGAGGTAAAGTTTATCAGTCTTATACTCTAATCATGAATACGAGGTTGTATGATGAAATTGAATCAACATTTTGGGATGAGTTCAGGAAGTTATTTTTACATGAACTTTACTTAGATTCTATATAATAAGTTGGAAAAGGAATTATTAGATCTAAAACATAAGTATTATGAATCTATTCATGCATGTGAAGAAAATTTCACAAGGATTTCAAGGTACTCTTCTAGTATTATCATTCAAGCTAAATAAAAAATTTACAATTCATTATTGGTCTAAAACCTTATCTTCAGAAAGCCATGGTTATAAAAGAAATTTTCATTGATGAACAGTTTGTGAGATGATAAATAAATTTGTAAATAAATGATTTAGTTTTCAATTAATCTCATGGTTTGAAAAATAAAATGGGGATGTTGTTCAATGGAAAATCATACAACCATGAAGAAAAGAAAATGATCCTTCCTTTATTGAAAAATTATAGTACAAGACATGGAGGGAATGGTCTTAAGGATACTACTAAATTTTTTATATTAGTAATGGAATTTAATCAAGTGGATGAATATAGATGTTATGGGGGAAATTAGATAATGATGAAAATTAGAAGAAATTCCCATAGAATGGGCCAACCACATTTTATTATTTCAATTGCATGCAGTTTGTCCATTATGATAACAAGTTCCCCAATCTAATGACTAATCTGAATGATAATATAGAAAAAACATTGAAGAAAAATGAAAAATGTTAAATCTATTACTATCATAATAGATGAAGTTAACCAATATAATTAATAAATTCTTATCCTCCCCTCATTAGTTCAGAATTTTATATTTTATTTTATACGAACAATCCCTATAATAGTAATAATTTTTCTACTTGGTTGATATTTTATGTTATTATCATTACATACATGGATTAAGGAATAATAAAATCACATTTGATATTCAATCATAATATGGATGGATCCATTATTTTAATTAAAATGTTTTTGGTTTATGATAAGTGTTTATTTATGGAATAATGGTTGAATTGTATTTGGGGGTTACAAGGTTAATAATTTATGGAAGGGTTAGATTAAATATCTAATAATGTTATTGAGAATTAAATTATTATCTCAGTATACTTAGATTTGTGATATATTGGTTAACATGTGCTAACCTCCTATTGTTAAAATTTATATGGAATGACCTATCAATATATTTATGGATCTAATGATATGTTGATGCTTCGGGAATGAGAAATACACCATCATTTTCTATAATATTACATGAAGTGGAAGTATATCAAGAAAAAAAGGATTATATTTCACTAAATCAAGTAAGTATACCTTATCATGAAAATTCGTCAACCCTAGTGAAATAATCTTGAAACCGAAAAGGTTATCCTAGAACCATATTTTATGATGAATCAAATGGTCTCTTAGGTCATCACTACATTATGGATTTCTGATTGTAAAACTTCTATTGAAAATTTTCAATATCACTATCCCCCAAAACAGGATAGTTAAATTTATCTTCCATGTACATTTTTTCACATTCTATTTATGTTTTCATATATTGAAACACATCTATGTGTTTATTTGGGTAACAACTACAGTTCCAACATTGTTTTTTAATGGATGTTTTAATGTTCATTTTTATATGTGAGTTTCTTTTAAAGGAATCTAAAATTCTTAAAAACTTTATAACCCAAATAAATGTTGAGGTTGAAATTCATTTTAAGGGGGGTAGAATGTAACACCCTAGGATTTTGTGAATTATTTTTTCCGAATTAATTTATTCTTTTATATATTTTACATTTCCCAAAAAACTAATAGTATTTATTAATGAAATATGATTGGCTTGTGTTATATACAATTCTATGTTAATCAAGCACTACATGAAATATAAAGGAAATCATTATTTATATAGAACATTGAGGTTGGCTTATGTTACATGCATGATTGACATTCATCGATGGCATGTGTAACACTCAAGATAGAATTTTACCAAACACCAAAATACTAATAAAATATTATTATTTAGTACATTAATAATTAAACTATCCAATATGATATAGGTTATGAATAGTATTAACTAACATATGAAAACCAGTGGTTTACAAAATTATAAAATTAATTTAGTTGTTACAATGAATATAAGAAAAAATTGAATATAAAGGGAATGTCTTATAGAAAAGTATTATTATTTAATAAATTAAATTAATTAAAAATATTAAGTGACATTATTGTAATATATATATTATATATTAAATCAAATATTTTTTATATTCATCAAATTTATTTGATAGGAATAATATAAGTACCAACCAAATTTTACACATAAAAACCAATATTTTAATTATGGCACTTTTACTATCATTTTGAAAGAGAACCTATTTTATATCTAAATTTTTCTGAGTCATATAAATTTAAAATGAAAATATTGAATTTATTTTTAAAATATAAATATAAAAATTATGTTAGAATTATTTTTTGGTATTTTTCAATGATGTTTTATTTTTTAATTAATAGTAAAATGATTAAAATTTAACTCAAAACTACTTTATCTTCTAATTTATTTATAAACAAAAATTAAATTTTAAACAAATTTTATTATTTAATTAGATCAAATTTTTATAAATTCATCCAATATAGGTCATTATAATTAATTTTAAAATGAAATTGTTTATAAAACCTAGAAATTATTTGAACATTTTTACTCTAAAACCCCACTTTGTTATCCCTTCTACGGGATGAAATTTAAATTTATTTATTTCAGCTATGTATGTATAATTTATAAAAATGGTTTCTAAATATAGAATAAAAATAAATAATTATTTATAATAATTTTAACTAAGTTTATGACAAAAAATATTATGGATGTAATTAAAATTAATTATGATTATTAAGGTTAAATTAAGAATAATAAGGGATGAAACCATAATCATAAGGTCCAAAAAAACCTATATAGTCATCCAAAAGAAATTGGATAGCCATATTTTGAACCTATACTCCCTTATATATAATTTCAGTCATAATTTCATCCAATTTCATTGAAAAACATGTTTGGGGTTTCTATTTCTTCCAAAATATTACGACAGTGCCGCTCTGCCTCTACTATAAAAGGCATCCTCTCATCCCACTTTCTCACACCTATCAAGATGATTTGGATCAAAATAAATCCCAAATAGGTCTTAAAAATACTTCACATAGATCTTCAATCATACCATTAGTAAAAAAATACATCCATGGAATCCCTTTGGTGAAAAGCAAAAGGAGTTACCCGAAGAAGCGGAATATAAAGATACACAAGACAAGTTGAACTCAAGGCAAGAGAATTTTATCTCACTTTTTTTCTGTGAGATACATTCCTAATTCACTATTTAAACATTAATTGTGGAGTATATACTTCCTATTAATTTATTCTATGTTTATTATATATAAATCCATATGTATTAACATAACCATTTTATGATCATTCTATTATGGGGTTTCTATTTATAAAGTTACTGAATCAGTAAAGTAAATCCGTCTCAAATTTTCCTACATTATGACACATCCCATGTTATATAGAAAAATATTTATAAGAGGTTTACAAACTAACATTCAAATGTTATAAACATAATCTTTTTATTTTAATGATATTTTAAGTCTCAATGTAATTGAATTTTCCTTGATGGTTGATATGATTCAATTTTACCTTCTGGTGAGATTTTATTGAAACAATATCATTGTTTATTGAGATTTTTTATTATCAGATTTTAATTAATGAAATATTATGATTCATATTTCCAGGACACCCCTAATTTTACTTATAATCATGTTATTGATAATGAATTCTGGTATTAGAACAATTTTTCACTTTTGGGTACTTAAGATAATTAAGAAAATGTTTATAAATTAACATGACCTTACCTCTCTCTTCAGTTCAAAATATATGTCTCTTTCAAAACCATTATTTCCAAAGGGGTGTTACAATAATATTCTAATAATCTCTTTGGATAAATAAAATAAATATTTACCCATTCTTTCGATTACCAATGTATTAAAATGAATCTTTTTCTTTCATTAAGAATGCAGAAATTTCCAAAAAAATTTACCCTAAAAATGGGACGTTATTTATAACTCATACAACCAGTAAAAATTTACCTATCACCAACTGATTAAATATTTATTTTCATGTTTAAAAGGGTAATTTTTAATAAAGTTTTTTTAAAATCTATTTTTATTAAAATGGTTTTCAAAATGTTTTCAATATTTTTTATAAGATTTCAAGGAAAAATAGTTTTAATAAGGTTTTCAAGATCCTATAAAATATATGAAATGGGGAAAAGGATTTGAAAATGTTTTCTATGCTTCATTTTAATTATTTCATGTTTATTTTTATTAATAATGTTTTCAAAAGACTTTATGTTTTAATAATCACTTTTCAAAGGAGAAAGGATAATTTCCACGTGAACTATTTTGAAATATAATTCAATATAATTTACTATAAATGATAACATTTATTATTGTTACTCATGCCTTTATGAATAAATGATACAATTTTTCCATTCATATTATTCATATTAATTTTTTACATTTTATTTCATGATGTTTACAAAATATATTTCTTTTTCAAGAGTTATATAATTATGAAACCTACGACATTGATGGGTTTTAATATGATTAAATGGATATGAAACCTATCTATTTTCTACATGTTAAGATATGATTACATGTTTACGACACTTGATTCATTTCCTAGGTTATGATATAATTTTTTAGGATTTTTTGGCACATGTATGTATGATTTCATTATGAAAGGGTTCGGACCTCTATCTCCCTCCAATGAATTGGATAATTATTGTTATTATATGATCTCATAGGTTACATGGTAGGGCATCCTAAGACTGATATAAAAGGTTAAATTGGAGGATATCCATATTCTAAAAGAATAAGGTACATGGGAGGACATACCAAGACCAAAACAATAGGGTAAATTAGAGGGCATCCCAAGCCCGAATTAGGTACATGAGTGATTAAACCAAGACTAAAATGTTAAAAAGGTTTTTGTGGGCATCCTTGACATAGGGTTTGCATATGCTTATGAGTCTTCCACAATTCCAATTATTATTATTATATTATTATTTAATGGATCATTGTCTTTATTTCATTATGATTTGTGTCTTATGAATGTCAAATATTTATTCGATGATTCAGTTTTATGATTTTTAATATGAAGTTCATGATATTCTTACTATCATGATCTCAATATAATACCCCTATGTTCAGGATATACTACTGTATTTACCTTATTTACCATTTTTTGAGAATTTTATATCTCCCCATTCTGATGTTTCAATTCCCTATATTATGAAGAATTGTTTTTATGTAGAAGTACTAAGGGGGATATATTTTTGGAAAAAATTGGATAAATTTCATTGAGTTGGAATGTTTTTTATAAGTTTTTAGAGAAACTACACTAATATATTCATTGGAAGTTTCCTTTTTTAATTTTTTAAATATTTCACAAACTTTATGTAATTTATATATATGTTAAGACTGGGTCATTGAAGTTGGTATCAAAGAAATTATTTAGTTAACCTTTGGAAACTAGGATGAGAAAACATTAGTGATAACTCTAAGGAACTGTCTAAGGATAAGTCAAAGGATAATGAAAAGTATAGGGAAATGTCCTAGAATTTTGGTAAAGGATATAGTGAGTTGTTTCCTAGAAATATATTCTGACCCGGATACTACAAGTGGATGTGGATATGGAATATAAGTACCTATGGGTAACAAATCTGACAATATTTTTTAGTCCTAATTTAGGGTAATCTAGTACCTGAATAATGGACTTGTTGGACACCTATTTTGACACTGTAGGGGGATATGCTTCGAAAAATTACAAAATTGTCATATACGATCAGGAAGGATTTAAATAGATGTTGGATATGAGTAAACTAAGATAAGCCTAATGTGTCCTAGATTAATGATGGTGTCATAATTTAGAAACAATATAAGTGGTTTTTCGTTATTTTTTGGTTCCTCACTCTGATAAATATTTCTTACTCTATTCTTTTAGTTTTAGTCAATGGATGGAACCTAAAGAAACCAAGTTAATGGTGATTGCAAGTGAAAATGTGGTGATTGTCCTACAGAGTAACCAAATGATATAGGGGATAGAATGAAATTTCACTTTTCTACATCAGCCAAATATCACTATCTATGAACCATAATGGACCCCAAAATGAGAAAATGGGGGAACAAAATTATGATGATTAATTCATGAGGAAACACTTACATTCTTTCATTGGTCACTTTTTTTTAACAAAGGATTGGTACCACTAAAAATATTTTTTTTTCTTGAATGATTTGAACATGAGAAAGTATATCTGGTTTTTTATTGGTTGTAATTTCAAGGGGATATGTGGTGTACTCTAATCAAGAATACAAGGTAGCAATATGAAACTGACTTAATGTATTAGGATGAGTTAAAGATATTATTTTTTAATAAGTATATTCCTTGAATTATTTATATGGATATGGAAAAGAAATTCCTGGATCATAGGAAGAATGATGTTGAATCATTATTTTCCTATGAAGAAAAGTTTATCAAGCTTTTGCGGTACTCGTTGGGTATTATATTTCAATCAAAACAAAAAATTGATCAATTATTCAGTGGTCTAAAACCCAGTATTTGAAAGGACTTGTATATAAGATACTATAGAAGCTCAAAAGATGATTTTTGATGTGTTATAAAGGAGTTAATGGTAGTTGTACTTATCTATCAACCTCATGGTTTTGAAAAAAAAAAGAAATATGGAGTTCGATGGAAAATCTAACAACCATCGATAAAAGAAAATGATCCTTCTGTTATGCCCAAATTGTGGGGGAAAACATGTATTTAATTATCTTAAGGGGACTATTAAATTTATTAAGTGTATAAGGAAATTAAATAGAGTGGATAAATGTCTATGTGATTTTAGGAAGTTAGATAATGATGCAAATAATTCTAAATCACCATAAAATGCACCTCCCACACTTCAGTGTTACATTTCATGTATTTTGGCCATAATGCTAACATAATCCCTAATCCAAGGACTAATGTTAATGATAATCCATAAAAAATTTGGAATATAAAGGCAAAAGGAAAATATCATGATATTATAATGGACAAACTGAACCAAGATAATTAATAAACACTTATCCTCCCCTTCTTAGTTTGTTAATTTATGTTTGATTTTATATGAATAATCTTTATAAAGTCTTATTGTTCATAATTTAATTTTATTTCATGTTATTTAATTTCCTTATATGTATTATGGAATAATAAAATCACATTTGATATTCTATCAACACAAGGATGTACCCATGTTTTTAATGAAATCGTTTTAGTTTAAAATAAGAGCTTATTTTTGGAATATACTGTGAACTATATTTTTGAAGGGTTACATGGTAAACCATTTTTGGAATATTCATATTAAACATCATATAATGTTTTGGAGAAATAAATTATTATCTCACCATATTTGGATATATAAAATATAAGATAATAGTTGTTAACCACTTGTTCTGAATCGTTATATAGAATGAACTATCATTCTATTTATGGATATCATATTCTATTAATGATTCTAAAATGAAAAATCCAACTTCATTTCATTTAATATGAGATGTATTGGAAGTTTATAAAGGCACCAAAAATGATTCGATTTTACTAAATCATGTAGGAATATCTTCCCTTGAAAATTATTCAACCCTAGAGAAAGGATATTGAATCTAAAATAGCCATCCTCCAATGGCCCTAAGGCCTTCATTTTTTATTGATTTTGATAATCCACCTTCTAAGGGGTGAGGTGGAACCCTTTAAAGGCCCATAGGCGTAATAATTAAATGTCCCATAGGTATCATAAAAATTAATTTCCCATTGGCTTCAAACATTACATACAACCAAGACTAACTACTTGGAACTGCTCCTCCCCGGCATCTTTATCACGAAATCAGCTCTCCACCTTCACATGGTTGTTTGGCTAGGCTTTCCCATGAATAAACAGGATTTTCCTGATTGCAGGTAACATACCCTATCATTCTTGAAATCTCTTTATCTTCTACTATGGTGAAATCTCCTTCCAAATCCTTATTCTGGAGCTTGTTCCATGTAGGTTGTCTGGTTTGTATCTGCACTTAAGATGTCCCGATGGCCTTGAGGTAGCCTGAAGGCCATACTGATCTAAAGGAATAGGTGGCCTGCAGACCTTAAAAGACTCAGGGACCAAATCAGTGGCCCAAATTCCCAAACGGGGAGAAATTCCCTACTCCTATAGTGCCAAACATTACCTTCTACAGTTCCCATTATAGTACTGCTACAGTACCCAGAAATATGCCTCCTCCTGGATTTTATCCTGGGACTCTTCAATGAACTTAAGGAATCCTCACCAACTAGGATGAGGCTATTGTATTGAAAAGTTCATCTTATTACCAACTTTTTTGATGAATCAAATGGTCACATAGGTCCTCGTAGATTTTGGGATTTTTGGTTGTTAATGTTTTCCAGACCAAATTATCTATCACACTCATCCATAACATGATAGTTATATTTGTATTCAATTTCCATGTTTTCACTTGCCCATTAATTTATACTACATGGAAACCCATCTATTTGTTTCTCTCGGTAACCATTAAAGTTCCACCTTTCTTATTTAAAGTAAGTTTTAGTGTTCATTTTTTTAACATGTGGGTTTTTATTAAATGAACATAAAAATTTTAAGTATTTCATAACCTAGATGAATTATGATGGAGAAATCTATTTTAATGGGGGTATAATAAACACCAAAATATTTTGTGAGTTATTATTTTTTGAATTATTTTATTCATTTTTTTATTTTTTTATTTCACGCAACATTGAAAATAGTTATTAAAGAATTGGGTTTGGCTTTAGTTATATGTGATTCAAAGTAAATCATGTAATAAACACAATATAATTTTTATCTTTCTATATAGACAACATTGAGTTTAGATTAGGATACACATAAGACTAACTTTCCTCGATGGTATGTGTAACACACAAGATTGAGTTTTACCAAGCAACAAAATATTATTGAAACATTATTATTTAATAAACTAATTATTAAACTAGAAATTATGTTTGAGATAAGTAACAGTACTAAATAACATATGAAAACGTATGGTTATCAAAATTATAAAATTAATTCATTAGTAACACCGAATATAATAACCAATTGAATATAAAGAGAAAAATTTAATAAAAAACTATATTCTAATAATAAATTAAATTAATTGCAATTAGTAAGTGATATTAATGTCGTATATATATATAGCATTTAATATAATATGTTTTTTAAACATACAATAAATATTATATTAAAAAGATAAGAACAAATCAAATTTTACAAAAAACCACTATATTTTTATTCGGGCACTTTTACCGACTTTTGATGGTGAACCTATTTTAAAAATAAGCTTTATCACATTCATAATTTTATATATAAAAACTAACATGATTTTTGAATTTAAAGAATAATAATTATGTTATGATTAATTTTAGGTATTTTTTGTGAATTTTTGTTTTTTAATGAATAACTAAAAACACTGAAATTTAACTCAAAACTTCTTTTTAATAAAATATATTTATAGGGATAATTATATTTGTAATTTATTTTAATATTTAATTACACAAAATAGTTATCAATTTATACAATTTAGGTCATTGGAATCAATTTCACATTAAAAATTGATACAAAATCCAGGCAATATTTTGAACGTCTTACTTCAAAAATTTGCCTCATCGTCCCATCTATGAGATTAACTTTTAAAAAAATTACAACTTTTTTTGTAATTTTAAAAAATGGATTCCATATTTGTAATAAACATAATTTATAATATCTAAATAGGTCAAATAATTTTTTTACCAATATAATTAGTGAAATTAATAAAAATTTATTACAACGATACATGATAAATTAAGTTTAATAAAGGACTAAACAATAACTTTAAGGCCCAAAAAACCTATAAACATGTCCAAAATACATTATTAGAAAATATATTGACCATATACTCCAATGGATCTAATTGGGACTATTATTGGATCCATTTTCAATAAAAAATGTCGGTGGGGTTTCCCTTTTTCCCAAATATTACAAGATTGATACTCCTCCACTAAAAATGGTCTTCTCTCCTATCACTTCCTCAAACATCTCAAAAAACATGGCTTAATTAACCTCCACACAAATAGCTCCCAAAAATCGCTATATTTCCCCTTGAAGACTAACTTTTGGAATAAATCCATCCCATGAATCCATTTTGTGCAAACAAAAAGGTGTTACCCAATGAAGAGGAATACAAAGAAACACGAGACAAGTCGAACTCAAGGTAAGGGAATTTCATCTCACTCTTGTATCCATGAGATAAACTCCATATAAACCACTCCCTTTTTATTTTTGGTGTATGTACTTCGCATTAATTTATTATATTTCTATTATAAATAAATATATGAGTATTTTAATTACCATTTTATGATCTTTCTGTCATGGGGTTTATGTTTCAAATGTTACCAAATCTGTATAATATTTTTTTTCTCAATTTTGCCTCCTTTTAGACACTTTCCAAGTTAAACACCTAAATTTTTATATTAAGTGTATAAATTAACTTTTAAATTTTATAACATGAATATTATTATTTTATTTTATTTTAAATCTCCATATTATTTCATTTTTCTTCATGGATAATATGATTCATAGTTACCTTGTGGTGAGATTTTATTCAAACAATATCATAGTTTATTGAGATTATTAATGATCATAATTCCATTAATGAAATATTATGATTAATATTTCAAGAAACTCATGAATTTTATTCTCTTTATTATTACACTTTATTAATTCATGTATTATTACCATTTTTCACTCATGGGTACTTAATATAATTAAAAAATGTTTCTTAGAAAATATGACATTACCTCTCTCTTGGGTCAGAAATCTATGTTCCTTCAAAACCATGCCTTCAAAAAAGGGATTCCAAGAATATTTTACTAATCCCCTATGATAATTAAATGAAATTTAATAGTTTTTTTCTTTTATGAATGTTTTTATAATAATTTTCTTGTTTCTTTTAAAATGAGGAATTTTTCACCTTTTTACTCTGTAAAAGCAATGTATTTTTACCTCATATGACATTAACTTAATTACCCACCATCATCTCTTTGAATACTTCCTTTAATTTTTGAAAGTTTAATTTTATAGAAAAGATTTATAAAATATATTTTCAACGAAATTTTTTTTAAATTATTTTTTATGTTTTTATCTGTATTCAAGGAAAAACGATTTTCAAAAGTTTTTCAACATTCTGTCAAATTTTTCAAACGAAAATAAATTCTAAAATATTTATAAGGAATTTTTTATTAGTTTTCATGTTTATTTTCAGGAAAATAATTTTCAAATTTTTTTTACTTTTTAAGAATAATTTTTCAGTGGATAAAGGATAATTTCTTCATGATGTTTTTTAAGAGATTATTCATAACTATTTCACATCAAAGATAATATTTTTAGAGTTACTCATGAATTTTTTTGGAAATTAAAAAAAATCCATTTATATTCATTTTATGACTGGTTTACATTTAATGGAATGATGTTTACTAAATTATTTTCTCTTTCTTGGGTTATATGCTTATGAAAACCATTTCTTTTCATGGATTATGATTTACTGAAATTATTATGAAATCTGTCTCTTTTCCATAGGTAATGATATGTTTACATATTTATTATAGTTATTTCTCTCTATGGATTATGATATAATTATTTATGATTTTGTGGTACCTGTATGTATGATTTCATTATGAAATGGGTGGGACCAAAATATCCCTCCAATTCATTGGGTAATGATAAATTTTCAATGATCATAAAGGGTACATGGGAGGGAATTCCAAGCCCGAAACATGAGGATGCACTGGAGGACATCCCATTCCCAAAATAAGATGGTAAATAGGAGGACATCCTAGGCCCAAAATAAGAGGGTACATTTGAAGTAATTCTTATCTCTAAGAATGTACAAGGGTGATTAAACAAATACCAACATGTTACAGGGGTCTTGGTTGGAAAACATAACATGGGGTTTTTATATTCTTAGGTTTCATCCACAATTCCATGTCTTATTCATATATTTTCATTTCATGGATCATGGTATTTATTTCATTATCATTCATTTTGTATAAAATAAAAATATTTATACAATAATTTATGTTTATTAATTTTCATATGTATTGTATGTCTTTCTAATGATCATGATCACATTTAGATACCATTATGTTAATGATATTCTTAATCATATCCTTTATTTACCCTTAATGAGCACTTAAGATCACCAGTTTCTTATGTTTACCTTACCTAGGATATGAATAATCGATTATATGTACAAATAATAAGGGGGGGAGGTATTTATGGGAAACCTTGAAGATATTTCGCTCAGTTAGAGGATATTTGTTCCAATTCATCAAAGCCTCTAAACAAAAAAATTATTTAGGATTATCTTTTATTAATGTTTTATGTATTCTAAAAAAGGAATGTAATGTTAATGTATGTTACGACTGGGTCGTCATAGTATAGAAGGAAGAGGACCCCACATAGTAGAGTAGATGAAACTTCATTGTACGTAGAGGATCTTGCACTACATATAGATGATATTTCATAACATAGGTTTACTTATGAATCTAATATGCCATATTTTCCTCAGAAACATCATGAGACCAATGTATATGAATTTTCATAGTTATGAGACATGAGTATGATATCACATTTTATTGATCACTTAGGAGGGACTATATCTTTTAGTGATTTTTTTGATGTGTTAAGGCCATGGTCATTATCTTTTTTAGGATCCTACTAGGAACCCATATATATAGAAACATAGATCTAGATTAAATTTTTTGGAGTCTTATTCATAAATAATTTGATAGTCATCTACTCAAAGATATGAGGAGGGACCAACAATTCTAAAGTGTATGAATTCCCCAATAGAAGTAGAGTATATGAAATGATATATGTGACGCCTGTTGAGGTAGAGACAGCACCCACAAATTATCTCAATCCTAAAGCTAGTAGAAAAACCTGGATATCAAACTGATAGTAAGAGTGTTGGTCATATTCAATGTTGTGAAACAAAGTGGACTAGACAATTATTTTTTCAACATTAAATCAATTTACATTTCAAAATATTGAATCTATTATGTGATTAATTTTTTTTATAATTACTCAAAATTATATATATATACTACATCATCTTAGTCAAACTGAGACAATAATATGAATAAGATACAATTAGTTATAAATGATAAAATAATTTAAATATATATATTATTGTTTATATTTATATATTTTCAAGACACTAAATTAATAATAGTTTTTATATGTATGTATCTAGCCTAATTATATCTTTAATGAATTGTATACCCCCGATTCATTAATCTGTCTTCATCCTTACAAGAGAAACTAGGCATCCAAACCTAATCTTCTGCTAAATATCATACACCAATCCAATATGTATCTACCTACACTACACTTGTAGAACAAATTTTTCCATTGATAACACACACCCACATGCACACACAATATATGAATTGTTCTTATTCATCAGTATATCTATAATAAGTGTTCTTGTGGAATCATTTGAAGCATAAATAAGTTATTTGACTTTGTGGGAAATGTGTTCTGAAATTTCACTTCATTAATTATATAACAAATTAATCTTCTATATTTTATAATAACATAAATTGTGATATTAAAAAAATCAAATAGGTTCAAGAGCCATGCCATCACATTCCTAAAAAATAATTATTAAAAAAGAGAAAGTGGCATTATAAGGGGTTTAAAAAGCTGTGAGTAAGAAACCCATGCATATCCAAACTGAAAAAATTATAACAAAATTTAGGGGAAATAAAAGACCATCCTAAGGAGGGCTCCATAACTTCCCTATTTTAAGGAACATGAACAACTTGATTGTCCTCCCTATAGATATGGGTGACATCAAGCTATATGTGCTTAATAAACCACAAACAGTCAATCCATGAATGAAGCATTTTCCATGTTACCAATCTGTGTCAGGTCTTTAGGATGTGAACCATAGTGGTGTAGTTAGATTCTATCCAAAGGTTCCTCCATCCATAATTACTGGAATTCATTATTTCATTGATCATATCCCATATACCTACTTTTATCACTATTCCATTACCAATATAGTGGTGTAATAATCCAATAACGAATCCCCTATGTGTGCGGAAGACACCACCACATTCCGAAGGCCCTGGTGCACTGGCAGCCACCGAATCAAAATTCACTTGTATACATATTAAAAAAGGAAGAGTATATCTAAAGAATTCAAGAACAAGAGGATTTGTTACTCTTCCATTTACACCAAAACATCTCAGAATAACAAAGTCACCAATGTCATTTTTCATAGTGGCAATATGCAATTTGGATGCAGTCAGAACATCATGTTATACCATTTACAATCTGGCCTGCAAGGATGGCCATTGTACCTCAAAAATAGTGGAATTCATAGATTTACATATCATTTTGAAGTCAATAGCAATAGTTGTGATGAACATCACCTTAATCTGGTCACTAAGTAATGTGTGATGGTCATATGTCATTAGTGCCTCCATTCCATGCAGATCAATCTGCACACTAAAAGTAGCCTTCATGTGATACCATAACCTACAAGAGAATCTTCAAATTAAGAATATATGTGTGATGGACACCTCATCCCGAAGTCATATGCCTCATGATGAGTCCAATTCGATTCCAGTTATTTGTAGCCGGTTGTAAACCAAAAACCTATTTTTCCATAGCCTCCAGTGTAGCAGGTAACATGTGCATTCAATTTAATAGACTATGAACATCTTTATCCACATAGGCATTGATGAGATAACATCACACATGTGCCTATAGAATTCCCTAGAAGGGAAGTATCAATTGGTGTTGGGAGTCCAAACTAGGGTGTCAATATCAGTGTAAATATAGCCTTGAAATATAAGGAAAATATCTTAAGGTAGGAATATCTGAAAATCATTATATGATGTTTTATTAGAAATGGTAAGGTTCTTCATGGAAGGAGGAACCAAAATTAGTTCATTGAGGGGTTTTCCCAACCAAGGTGTAGACCAAGCATTGAGAGTAGATTGCCTACACACCAGCCAGTTCAAGAAACACATGAGCACTAAAAAGGAATGTCTAATTGATGGCCATATAGAAGAGAAAACATCCATAGAAAATCAATTATACATCTTCCCAAGAAACCTAAGTGATAGGAATTTCAGATAAATGTCATTAGATGTAAGAAAGTTCCACGTGAATTTCCTCAGTAAGGAATCATTGAAGATCATAGGATCCTTGAGGCCCATGCCCCCCCATGTCAATGGGATTTATAAAATCATTCAAAGAAACAGTTAAGAGTTTCTTGTCATGAATGAATCGAGTCTAGATAAAATTTCTAATCAGAACTTTTAGCTCTTTGAGCAGATATCTAGACCATAGATTGATTTGGAAAGCATAAATAAACATTGAGGTGATCACCGAATTAAAATGGTAGACCCTCCCCACATGAGACATGGCTTTCCCTTTCCATGTGGCTATATTGGAGATGATCTTTGAAGAAAAATTTTCATCGTAGTTTCTTTTCAACCTTCCTTAAAAATGGGTCCCCCAAAATAATTAAAAGGGTGAGTCCCTTTTTTGACTCCAAGTTTCCTGACAATATTGTTTTTCTTGTCGAAAGGCACACCATCCCCAAAAACCAGAAAATACATGCTACAAATTATATATTCCTCAACGACCTCCTCATAATGAGAAAATATATTTTGGAAATAAGAAATAGTTCTTCTATCAGCCTGTGAAAAGAGGAGGATGTCATCAGCATAGAGCAGATGCGATGGTGAGAGTAGGTTCATGCCAGCTTTCATTTTCTGATAATGACCATCCTGGGTCAGATTATTCAAAAAAATACATAAATAATCTTCTATCATGGCAATGATTAGGCCAGATAATGGGTCACCGTGTCTGACACCCCTCGAGCATTTAATGTAACCTCTTGTAGATCTATTGATATGGATAGAAAGTATATAACTTGTAAAAATTGTATTGTCCAAAATAGTGAAGGGCATAGAGATTCTATGTCTATTTAACATTGTAAAAATAAAGTCCCATTAAATTGTATCAAAAACCTTCAAGATATCCATCTTGATTGAAAATATTCTATGCATAACTTTCCTTCTCATGATATTGACATAATCAAAACAAGTGAATAGAAAATTTTGAATGCATCTTCCATGGAAAAAACCAAACTTATTGTGGGTGAAAACAATCATTTCAATGATCCCCACTCTAGAGGCCATAATTTTACTAATAATATTGGGTATGGTACTCCCAATGGAAATAGGTCGGAAATCCATAATGTCCAACACATTTTCCTTCTTTGGTTACAATGTAATGAAGCATGAATTCACACCATGAGGCACCGAGGCATGTGTGAAAAACTATTTAACATCACTGATGAAATCTTGGAGCACAATGTCCCAGTTGAACATGAAGAACATATTGGTAAATCCATCAGGGCTGGCTACACAGTCAATATTTAATTGAAATAGGGCATCCTTGATATCATGTTCAAGAGAAACCTTAACCAAAATTCTATTTTTCTATTCATCAACTGTAGGATTAATATTTTCATGCATTCTATAAGTACAATATTTATTCCCACTTCAGTATAAACTTTCAAAATAACTAATTTCCGCATTTGAAATCTTAAGCTTTGAGTTCATGAAAACTTCATTAATTTCTGGAGATTTGAAAACATTTCTAATATGTCTCTCTTTATACCTGAAATGAAAAATTTGGAGTTTATATCTCCCTCTTACAACCATATGACATTATAGTGACTTCTGGATTGCCTATCATGTAGATTAAGCAAGAATCAAGATGAGAAATGGCTCGTACTTCATCCCTATAGAGGGAATCCTAAGGCTAGTTATCATTCTGACATTGATGAAGTCGTTGTTCTGCATCCTTGATATCATTTTCTAGATTGTAAAATGATAACCTGCACCACTCTATAATCAATTTTTTAGCATTTTTGAGCTTGCTGAAAAGAAAAAAAATGGGCTGCCAGAGAACTCAACATTCCAAGCATCAAAGAGTACCTCGTAACATCGAGGTAAAACAATCCATTAGTTGTTAAATATGATTTGAAAAGGATAAGACCACATATTTCTAACACATATGTTAATTAGGATGGGATCCTGATCAGAGTGAATCTTTAGTAAGATGAGTCCAGAAAAAATATGGGGCTCATTCCTTTCAATGATGCAGGCCAAGCATCTATTAATTTTCATAGCTTATCTCTCATTAATGGTGTACCTAATCTATGTGTGATCACCCCCACAGTGGTCACTTCAACTAGCCTACAATTGTCTATTCAAGAAAGGAAGTCAGAAGCATCCAACCTATTGAAGTTATCACCAGTTTTCACCTCTAGTCATAGTTGTGATATTAATAAAATTAAAAGAAATGCAATGTTTTCTGAAAAACAATGGAATTGAAAATAATTTATAGAGATAATTATTTAATAACAGAAAATATTATTCTATAATGTATATAGTAATTTACCCTATAATGTTTACATCATATACACTCATAATTTTATTTTATTATTCTATTAATTCTATTTTAGTTTTTAGTTATATTTTTCAATGGTTTTATTTTTTAAAATTAAGAAAAAAATATCATGTATTGATCACCTAAAAATTGTTGAAAAATATTTATTTGATTTATCTATAATTGTGTTCCATGTGTATTTACTCCGTTTTCCACTCTTACATTAGTATGAATGTCTATAGATTATTACATTTTCCAAATCACATCAACGCATACCATGTAATAATAGAAGTTGATTGTAAATAATTTTTGTTATGAATAATATGATATGATACTTTTTATACATTATTGATTATTATTCATGTCTAAAAAATATTTAAAAATAAGATAAAAGTAAAAAATTTCATCTAGGATAAATTTTTTAATCCATATCAATTGTTAACATAAATGGGATTGGATTTCTTCCATTCAGTGAAATAATTTAAAGAATAAAATCATATTTTAATAAAATATCTTAAAACACATAAAATACAATATAATAAATTATTATTAATAGTTTATTTTATTTAAATTTTCCCATAATGGAAAAAAATTATTTTCAAACCCAAAAGATTTTTTTTTCATAGAAATAAATTTTATAGAAAATATAGCTACTCAAAAGATAGATATAATATGTTTAAAGATAGAGAAGTTCAAATTGATAGAAATAAATGATTCAAACATAATGTAAACTAAATATCCCTTCACATACTAATGGATTTTAAGGTATTTTTATAAATATGGTCTTACCATAAATAGTTATATTTAATGTTTGTATCCAAATTAAATAAATAAAATTTTTTATTATAAAATTTCCAAGATAATGATATGATTATTTTTAATATAAGAATGGGTTATAAGTGTTTAATATAATAGTAGTTATTCACATGTTAAAAATAGATCCTAGGTAATGAAATTTGAATACTATATATTTATATTTGAATTTGAGTATTATCAAATATAATCATTCCATTATTCATACACAATTTATTCATTGATTTTACAAATTTAGGTATTTTTTTAGGAGGATTTATCAAATAATCATATAAATATGTGGTTAAAAATAAATTTTAATATATTCAGTTTAATAAAACCCTTAAAGTATATAAAACATAAGGCCTCCATGGTGGTCCATCATATTGGATATGATTAGACTTGAACTTATATGTCACTTTTTTAACATTAATAAAATAATTAAATAATATAAAATTTTATCATGAAACATTAAAGAAAGTTTCAACTTTATCATTATTTCATGTATGATATACACGTTTAATGAAGGAAAATGATAACTAACCCCTAAAAATATGAATCTATGTTATCCCGAACCAATTTTTTTCATTTGTTAATATATATTATAATAAAATTTGAGTATTATCATTCTTGGGATTCACTTAAAGATATAGAATACACTCATCATGCAGAAAAAGGGTTCAGTGTGATCTAGAACATAAGACATATACCACATTGAGTGTCATACACTCTTTATTTCATATACAATCCATTCATATTTTTAATTAAATCATTGTAACTATGTTTTAAAAGATACATTGAATGATATCCTTCATACATTGATACCATACATATACTATCCCCGATTCATAGAAACTTTGTTGGTGGTTTGATATGTTTCTGATCATGTCATCGACTAACGTTTTATAAATATATGATTTATCATCTCATATGATGAATATGACATTTGTCCCTTCGATGGAAAAAACTATGATGTTTATGATAATACAAAGATAAGGTACAAGTGTTGTACTTTTCTTCTTGGGTGAGGAGCATCTGATATACTCATCTATTTGGTTGAATGAAATATACATTCTCATCCATCTAGTTAGTGTATACATGAAGAATCAAGAATATATGAATAGGTTATACATAATTGATGTACATCATGAATTATGATCACTCGATTATTTATAGAAAGGTATTATAGGGTTAATCATGAATTTATATGGTGTAGTTGGTGGAAACAATTATAGTGATATATATGTTTGATAAATATAATGCTAGATTGTTTTATTTCTTAATTTATACAAACACTTTTTAGAGGTATAACATTGCTTACATTTATGGATTATGGAATACGTAATTATTTAAAAATATAAAAACAATTAGGTTCACACAATATTGTTTATGAGAATGAGGGTTGGTTTTATATGACATAGAATTTGTAAAAAAACATTAAGATGTTCCCCCAAATGTATTTTGGTGTATATATAAAATAATACTTAAATGGACTTTCCCAAGATGTTTTATATGAAATTACATGTGGTGAAAATGGATGATATCATTTTTAAAAGAAAATTTATTAGATATCCAAATTTTTTTCAATATTCTTTAATATTTTTTGACATATGATGTTACATAAGTTGAATGTGTGAAAAATTAATAATTCCTTATTGAAAATGAGAGATTGTTAAAAATTTGAACTAAATATATATCCTAGAGTTGTGACTTATGAAATATTTTTGAAATATTTTATTCAATAGGAATAAAATATAAGAAATAGTTGAGATCCTTGGATGCATCTATAAATAGGATGACATTTTGTAAATGGGATATAATAATGAACATGAGATTTATATTAAATAATAATAATTTATCAATGATGAATCTCACATACTCTTTCTCTTTAAAAAAATTTCATGATGAAAATGAGTAAGAGAGGATCCTTCCAATGATTTGGTATATTCTCATAGCTTATGATTACCCTATAAGAAAATAGTATGTTGGTTCTATCTTAATGATATCTATCAATAATCAGGGGTTAAATATAGATAGATCAATTCATAAGTGAAAAAGGTACTGATTCTTTTTTTATTTCATCCAGTGTAAATGAATGGAAGGATCTTTTGGTAAAATTGTTTTTTTGATTATTTCTACTACATTTAGACAAGGTTTTTCCCCTATAAAACTTAAAATAAATAAATTTTAATATACTATGAAATATAAATGGTGAAAAATAATAATATTTTTCATGATAATTTAATTATAGTAGTTGTTTTAGAATAATAAACTATTACTATATGGATCAAATTAGGAAAGATAAATATAAAAAATTACCTTATTTTAAAACTATATTAGAATGTAGAGTTATATTACTTATAGATATTCCGCAAATAATGTTTCATCCTTATAATAAAAAACATTATATTTAAATTATCAATAAATTCATAGTATCTTTGGTTTAATGTGAATATTCAATACGCCCACCCATGCTTAAATTCCTCTTATACTATCATTATTATAAATTTCTTGTAGTCAAAACCATAACAACTCAATTTTACAAAATATAATGGGTTTTTATATCTTCTGATAATCATTATCACTCACAATAAAAAAATGAGAACATAATCAAAATAATTTAATATGTAATATATGGTTTGATAATCTTGAAAATTATCCCTAGAGTATTCATGAATGAATGAAGAAAACCATGCGTGGAATACAATTAGAAAAAATAATAAAAAATAATAATTAAATAAAACAAAAAATTCTATTATACTAATGTGATGTAATTATAAGAACATTGATTCATCATTCAACTCCTTTAATATATCCACAAACAATAAATTGTGTTTTTATGAATGTTTAATGAAGAATTAATTGTGTGTTGTACTATTTTATAAGTAATGATAATATTAATTATGATATTTTAAAACAAAATTTCTGCTTCACATCCATATGATTTTCTTCTTTAAATATACTGATTTATTTAAATTATATTTTAATAATTTTTATTAAGAAAATTGGGCCATTAATTTTTCCATAATTATAATTGATATCATTTTTATGAAAGTATTCCCATGAATTAACCTATAAACCATGTTTTAGAAATCTTTTAGTAGGTGTATTAAATTTATAACTATTTCAAAAAAATAATCATGGTGACATATTTTATCATATGTGAATTAATAATTCATTTTGGAATTTAAATACAAAAATTTTTTAACTGATTTTATTGAATTTCATCAAATAACTACATTTGAAAATTTGTAGTGATCTATAAAAAGATCCCATAATTTGTTAATTATAAATAATTAACACATGGAAAAAATATTAAATATCTGTTTTATCATGTTTTTATCTTTTAATTATTCAGGATGTTAAAATTTTTATGTTGTAAAATTAATAACTTTTTAAATGACATAGTTCAAATTTATCACATGAAGTTATATAATTGATTTTGGGAAATGATTTACCATTTTTAGAAATTAGAAAATTATTTTTCTTTTGATTTATATTTAGTAATATGGTGTTTAATTATTCCTTATTACATGTTATTTCTAATAAATCAACATTTCATTTACATTAATGGATTACCCATGTTGATTCATTATTTGTTTCCTAATTCATCTATTTTTATTTATTATGTATATAATATTCATTCATGTAATCATTGATTATTGTTCTACATAATCAAAAATACATATATTTAATTTGTTTTTTCATAATTATAGAAAAATCATCTTATTCAAAGTTGATGTACATATAAAATATTTATGAATCATTTTATTAATACCATGATAATGATAGTTATAAAAAATTAATAATTTATATTTTTTTATAAATCAAAAACACAGATGGAATCAAATTTTATTTACTATTATTGTAAAATAATTATATTTCATATATAAAGCATTATGTTTAATATATTAAATATCTAAATAAAAAAATATACTATAACGTTTAATTTCTATCTTGTTAATATCATAAAAATTAAATATTATATTATTTTTAGGGGAAATATTTGATGCTTCTCATAAACCTATTTCATCTATACCTGTAATTTCACCCTATATACACCCACTTTGGGAACCTAAAAATGGAACATGTTTAGCCTATATAATATTTTTAATTGATGGTTGGTTTATATGGTTATAATTTGAATACAAGGAATTTAAAAAATTAATTTAAAATTTACATAAAAATTGTATTAGAAGAAAAATATAAATTCTAGTTCTTGCATTATTATTCAATAACAAAATTATAATTTAAAAAAATGATAATGGATCAAATATAATGTTGTGGTGTACATTCAATATATAAATTATAGGAATAAAAAATATAATATAATAAACAATTAAAATTTATTTTTCAAAGATTCCTAAAATGGGGAGACACATGAGAGAAAAAATTAAATTTTCTTATAATTATAAATAATATTACAAAAAATGAACTTATTAAGAGTACAGTTGGTTGGATTTTGTTCACTAGAACAAAATAACATTAATTATTAAATATAAAGAATAAAAATTAATATTATATCACCTGATGATTTTTATATATCAAAAAATTAGTGTGATAATATTCTTATAATATTTATTACATCAAAAGGTTTAAATATTTACCCACTATAATGAGAACCTTATGATAAAATGAAAATATTGTTTAACATATATGATATGGTCTGGAAAAAATCTATCTAATGTAAAACATATGATGAATGACTATTAAGAGAATTTGTATCACAAGTCATTGATAATTTTACTCAAGAATTTTTCACTTAGTGATCATCAAGAAGGGATGTACTTAGAGGAGGTAGCCAACAGGATCTCTACATTTCCTATGTGTCATTAGATATTCATATTTTTGAATGTGTGTATTATTTCATAGAATTGATATTATAATCTGTTTTTATCAAGAATGATATACTTTGATGTAAATGAAGAATATATTATGAAATATGATCACAATGAGGTATCATATGTTGGATGTGTCATAAGATATATGGAATTTATTTAATTAGTCAATAAGGAATTTTCCTTATATATATTAATGAAAAAACAAACCACTCACTATTTTTTTAGTGGAACTTTTTGATGAAATACATATCCATTATAATTTATAAACAATTTCAATTCATAATGATAAATAATGTAGTTTATGATTATAGGGTTATGACATAAGTATGAAAACTATTTGAAGATATATTGATGGAAAAAAGACATTTTATTTGATAGTAGACAATGTAAGAAGGTTGTTTTTTTTGTAGAATTTAGTTCTTTATTTATTCCTTCCTAGACTTATTATTAAGAGCTAATCTAGGAAATTAGGTAGGTTCATTTAATTCCACAATTTAGGAGGTCTAAAGTGTCACACACTATATGTATCAAGAAAATTATAAATTTTTATTGAATTTAATATTAAAAATAAATAATAAATTTGGGTTTTAAAATAATAATTATTCAATTATGGTTGATTTGATAAATTTAAGCATGAGATATTTGATTTTAGAATATGTGAGTTGAATTTTTTGTCTTACTTATTAATTTAAATGATAATTAAAAAATATTTGTTTATCGACTATTTTCAAGGATTTAATAAGATAAATAATTATTTAGTTATGAAATTTTTCTTAAATAATTATTCATGATTCGAGTGATTATGCATTATATTTATTTATTGAATTGATAATATTTGTTAAAATAAATATTTTTTTCATGCTTCAATAAATTCCATGGTGGTTTAATGGATTACGATACAGGGAAAGGATATATTTTATTTAATATAATTTAATTCAATAATAATTTAGTTATTTAAGAAATGATTTTTAAATAAAGAGATATCATGAGAATAATATTAATATTTCAATTATTATTTTTCATTAGGATCACATACGATAAATAGGATGTTAAATGGTCATTTTGTAATTATAAATTATTTTAACCCTATGTATTCATTAAATTTTATATCATTTTTAGAGACAATGAGACTTATTTTACATAATTAAAACCTCTCTACAATTCCCTCAGGTATAGAGATAATAATCCTACCTTTCCCCCTTTCAATAACAAAAAATTAATGTGATAAAGTACCTCTTGTGACTAATGGTGAATTGTGTATTTTAATTGGTTCCACGACGCTAGAACTCAAAATACCTAGAACACTACTTATAGATTCATGTATCCTAGGTGGATACAAATAGAGTAATCCTATATACTATTACATACAATTAAGATAATTCATCAAGAGTAGAAACATTAATTTATCTAGAACATTACAATAGTATTGGTCATTCTTTTTTAATTAATTATAAATTCAATATGTATTATCATTTATAGAATATTATATGTTTTGATCATTATGTTAGTTAGGTTTTATCCATTTATATAGATGATAAAATAAAGTTAGGGACCCATTAAAAGCTTCCACTAATCCCTTGAACCCTCAAGTGGTAATAGGGAAATCATATTATAATTTATAATTATTTATAATTTATTTGATCAAATTATTGTATTGGATTTTTTAGTTTGGATATTAATATTTTTATTATTAGTCTAAGGGATGGTATAAAAAAATCATTCAAGTTTATATGCCAATGAATAGGCAGAAAAAATAATACTTGAAGATTCTATATGGAGGTGCCAAGGTCACTGACTACATGACATGATTACTTGGGGTGAAATAGTAAATCATACACCATGTATCGTGTTCAACTAATATAATTTGTGATCCATGTTGATATTATCTATCCATATGACTCAGTACATGACATTATTATATTTCTTCTATTTGTTAACAACACAACATGCTGTTTTAAAGGGACTTTACAATATGTACTTGTTGTAGATATCATGTAACTCGACATGATTAGAAATTTATTATAATTTATAGTGGAAAATGTGGTCAATGTATGATGTCATTACACATATTTTACAAACTAATAGCTAATAAATTCAGCAAGAAATGAATTACATGGGGTTTATCTTGTTTGTACATGTCGTGTAACATCCGTCAACTAACAGACAGTACACACCGAGTGTTTTTTTCCATAATTTCTAGGTCAAAACATGGTGTTTTAAATGATTTTTATTTCTGTAACTACAAAAAAAATGTAAATTTTTTCATACCAACGTTATAATTCATGTTATATTTAGTGTTACACATAATGTATATTTATGGCATGTCACGTTGGCATACATTTTGTGAATACTATGTAGTTTGAACCATATAACTACACACTATGCATATCATGACCTTCCATAAAGAAAAACATGTCTTCTGTGAACACAAAAACAATTCCCACACATATCATGTGTCAAATTAAATTTTGGGTGACATTAAATTCCTTTTAAATATTAATACCATAAATCGATTTCCTATGAAATATATTAATCATTTAATTTGGCATCATGAGCACATTCCTTATACATAATTATTGTAATATAAAATAAATAATTTAATTTATTTAATATAATATAGAATTGGGTTAATATTAGGTTTTAATTAATATTATAATAAAACATTAAGATAAAGAAAAAAAGTATTAAGTCTATTTATTTATTAATTTCATTAAATTAATCATAATCAAAGTTGATTGGAATGAATACTAGAAATACAAAATGCATTTTTCATTTCATGTTTTCATTGATAATGGGGTTGAATGACTTGTTTAGGTGTTAGATTTTTATTTATAATATATAATTATTTAATATTAATTGTTAAATTAATTATAATTATATGTGAATCACTGCTACCCCCTATATTATTTACATGATTTCATGTCTAGGGTTTATTTGAAGTAACCTTGTACCCCGAGTAACCATCACCTACATGTGAGTAATCATTTGTAAGGGATAATGTTCCAAAATAATATAGATTTTTCAGGACTCATGTTTAGGAAAATTAAACTATTAAAATTCATATAAGAATTACGAAATGATGAAATTTGATACATGTATTGGATCATGGATTCTTTCTAACAAGATATTAGGTTTTTTTATCATTTCTTAATAAACTAACTAGTAGATATAAACTTATGATAATATCACATATTTATTTTATTTTTCTTATGTGTGGTTATTTATTTAATTATGTGATTGATTTTTTTTAATTATTTATTTAAATTTCATCTCATAAGGAAAAAAATAAAAAACATACTAAGAAAAAAAATTATACATACATTATAAGGTATATTTTATAATGTATAATTAATTAATTATTTAAGATCTCATGTAAAATAATTAAAATGTACAAAAACTAATATATCTTACCCTGGTTTATAATTACGTTATTTTATCATTAATAGTTAAATAAGAAATCTATTTTATAAGTGGATTGAATCTTGTAAAAAGGTTTTTTTATAGAATCATTACAAAACATTTATATTAGTTTTTAGAATTAGACATAATGATACATTATTTCATGTTTGAAAATAATATTCTTATGGTATACCACAATTAAATAAAAGTATAGTTATAATTGAATTACCGGGGTCCACATATCATCCTAAAATTAAGAATATATTATATAAAACACAATAAATTCCTAGTTTTTCATGTTAATTCTTGGTCAAGTAAATTGATAGGTAAATATTAATTATATGCCATAAAGGGTGTCTAGACTCATTATAGGTAATAATCTTAGGTATTTTACCTGATCACTTTTTCAGTTTTATAATAAATAAATATTTACCAATTAATGATTCTAAAGAAAAAAATCCTCCAAATTTATTTTTGTAATATATATGTGAACTATTATAAGCACAATATAGAGGTAATCACATCTACATTATGATATTCCATTAAGATGTTTTTTGAATTTGGTGTAGTGTAGTAAATTTACATTTTAAGGGATCTATGATACTACAGGTGTGTTAGTTAGATAATATATTATCCAATAATGTTTTGTTCATTTCGAAATAGGGTGTTGTTATTCTTAAACTCTTATGAACTCATACACATCTAGGGGATAATATTAGAAAAAGAAAATCAATGTTGAGTCTTATAAGTATTTAAAATAAAATAATACTATTTCAATGCCATGATATGAAAATAAAACCATTAAAACATAAGTGTTAAAAAAATATAATTGTAAATTAATATCATATAAATTATAATAAAAAATAAATAAATTATGTCACATATTAATGGGTTGAGATGAAACCCATTTATAAGTATTATTTTAGAAATAAACATGCATTAGGTAAATACAATGTGTATCTAATTTAAGAATATTTACTGGGACATTGGATATAACTACTCATATGATAAGAAATAATTAGATAATATAGTGACTATATTTATATAAGGGGGATGAAAATATTTATTTGAGATATTAACATTAAATCCTAGAGGAATTACTAGAGGATATACTCTAGAGAAACATATTAAATAAGAATGATAAAGATGCATATTATATTATAAAGTGAAAATCAAAGAGATTGTTTTATTATTCAATATGTTATATGATATATAATTCAGTAAGAATAAAAAATATTTTTTCCAAAAGGAATTTGAATATGGAAATAAACCAAGGTTAGGGAATTAATATAAAACCCAAAATGGATTCCATGTATGTAAATCATTATTTTTATTGTGGTTGATCATCCTATTGATGTAAGATATTTTGTGGGAATTCAAGAGTAATGTATACATGGATGGTGGAATTGGATTCTAAAATTAATTATTTATTGGTCATTAAAACATAAAAGAGACCATCAAAACATTATGAAATATTTACATACCTGATATTGGAGAACAAAACTCATTGAAAATAAAATGGCCCACTCCAAAATAAAATTTTTGGTGATCCTTCCAAGGAATATTGTTCACTTTTGAGGTGGTATTAACTTGTGAGTGAATAGAAACCTTATGACCTAGTTTCTTTTGTGGTGTCAAGGTTGTTTTTTAATAATGATTATGTGGTATTTTTTTGGAATTTAAATCATTTTCATATTCAAGTAGATATTACATTATAATCCAATGAATATCTTATGGAATGATATAATTTGGGGTATCAAGGTGGTTTTTCTTGGCAAGATCCTAGAAGTCATGAAAACATGGGAATTATTTGAAATATTAGGGACGGTTCCCTTAGCATCCATGTCACTCATATGCAATGGGGTCACCATTTGTGGAATCATGGATACTATCTTTTGTGGCCACACTCTTCCTATAAGGTGATGTTTATAGAGACCCTAGATAATAGGTTATGTTATTTTCCAATAAATACGTCACTAACACACATTTCAAGAATGATTAATTTTCCGTTGAAAGAATATTGAGAAAACAATAATCATTTTCACAATCTTCATCTAATGGTTGCATATAGTTCCCTGAGCTATATTTCTAATCCGTAATTGGAAGAGGGTATAGGATACCATTTATATTATTAATAGTTATACTCCTCCATATAATATTTAAATAATGTTTCCCATGTAGGATCCTTTTTTAAAGACCCCACCACCACATAATTCCTTCTTAGAGGGCTTCCCACAAATAAAATTTTTATTGATAGATAACCTTAATCACCCATGCCTTTTATGGACATCATAATCACACATAAACCCTAATATTATGAAAAATAATTTCTTCATATGTTATGTCTTGACCTCATTCAACTGGAACACCATCGTGAAATATTTGACATTTGCTTAACCACTTCATTAGAGATCCTATTTGGGGATATGTAGGTCTCCTCGATGGCCCTTACTTCACCTAATAAGGTAAATTGGGATGAATTGATTATCCAAATGATCATATCAGCCTCAATATACCATGTTCAAATCCCAAAAGAGATATAATTCCATTAAATCCTCACCTCAAGTCACTAAAGATACATGACTAGTTCATCTTGCATGTTAATGTGCTTCTCTATGATCGTGTTCTAAATTTATAAATGGAGTTATATACATTTTATATCATATGAAATAAATATTTTCCTCTAACCAATAGTGTTACATGGGTTTTTAAATCATAAATTACCTTGACAATAATGACACCTATTATCAAACATATATTTGAATATCTCTTATCGTAACAAACTCATCCTTATTACTCTGAGATAACCTCCAATAATACACAAGTACTTGGTTATCCCTTTTCCATTATATTGATGGGATAATGTTGAACCCTTATTAGGACATATTTCTTATATCTTATCCATTGGACACATTGGGGGATCACAAAGCCCAATTGGAATCCATATAAACTCTAATCATACCCCATTAATTTCATTCAATGTTGCAGATACATGATTATGATTTGGATCTTAGTTAATTCTACACTCTTCCATAATAGGTCATATCACATTTGAGTATAGACTTCCTTCCATTTTTTCTACTAGATAAGTGGTGAACAATCATACATGGGACATCTAATAAGAGTAATATTCCACCAAATTATTATTAATGATATAATTCATATGCCTAATAAATGATCTATAAATACCATGTCCCTCCTACAACGTATAAGACATTACTATACTATATCCAATTTAGTTACAAACATAAAATTTAATAAAGAATTTACCCCTCATGAATAATTCTTCAAAAAAACATTTCATTTTACCTTTAAAATAGTGGTCTATTTTGGATGACATAAAATACATAAAATAGTTCTCCATCACATAACCTTAAACTACAAGATGTATGGGTCCTTATTTCTAGGTCATAAAATGTACATCATTACTCATGTTTGAACAAAATTAAAATTCAATTTTTTCTCTTGGATAAGAGATCCTAAGATTTTCTTAAATAGTCATGTTATATGACCATAAGTAGAATGAAATGTCTCCCTATGTGTCACAAAACTGTATGGGTTTGGATTCTTTTTACCAAAATATGTAGGAAGAATATTTAATTGAAAAAATCATAACACCAAAATATCTTTTCCTCCCTAGATGATGATAAATCCTAGAATTACAAACTATATGGATTTAAATAATATTGAAATTAAAAAAAAGTTGTAGAATATTGAAACCCTCTTACATATATAAATGAAGAACTTATAAAAGATGATGTTGTTTACATTGATGTATAGTTTTGATCAATCACACTCATAACATAAGTAACTCGTATTCATTATAGGAAATACATTCTAAATGAATCTTAAATTTAAAATAGATTCTTGATCTATTTAATAAGAACACTCTTGGGATGACATAAACTCTCACACCATTAACATTGATGCACAATTAGATGTGTCTTTAGAACTCCAAAATAACTGTATGTCTTTGTAATGTAAGTATATAGATAAATAGAAATATGGTAACAAACATATATAAGGAAAAATGGTGATCTTAAACTAAAATTAATTACTCATAAAAGAGATTGATTGACCAAGAACTATTAAATATGATACTAAATTTATGGGTTTCATATTTTTGGATCCCCTCTTCTAGATATACAATCAACTCAAATGTAATCATCAACCAATTCATTGATAATCATCAAATTACATAGCTAGGTTCAGAGAAATAAGAGATTAGACTAAATTCACATGTATCACTAACTGATGTAATAATAATTGTATATATTGAAATAATGACTCATACAGTCCCAATGTCCTCATTTATGTTGTCACTTGCTCATAAACTCCAGTGTTATGTTGTAAATGAATTAGTTTGTGAGAATAACCTAAATAGATCTATCTTAAGCCTCGAGTTATCTCATGATATCCAACATAAGATCAATCTTCAAATTCCATCCAAAAAATGATAGTCTTGTGGATGGAAAATGAATCTTATCATCAAATTAAATCAATTGAGAAGTATCTCACTGAAGTGAAGATAAAATAAATTCTCTTATCTATGGGGGTTGAGGAGGAAATTCATCATTTCTCTAATGTCACTCTGGAGTTGCGTAGGAAGAATCATAATATCATTTATGGCTACAAAAATCATTTCTCGACCTTGATTCCTTAAAGTGTCATTGGAGAAGTTGTAACCACTACTGTTTCTATGTTCACATTTAACTAGAAACCAAGGAGGAGGCCCTGATGACCATCCACTATCTAGGTTTATAAGAAAACCCTATTCCAAAGGCCAATGACATCCTTAAAACCATATATAAAATTTTGAATTCACGTAATGGACGATCCTTAATAATCATTACTAAGAATAATTAGGTCATGTCAAGGCAATAACTAGTGTCTAGGTTATTAATCGCATTTTCCCATGAAATAAAAAATATTAATAAGGTACTCAATGCAATGATATATCAAAACAATACGTATGGAGGTCCTCCATAGAACACCCATCAGGAACATCCTCCTCATGATAATTGGAACCCCACCCATAGTGGTCCAACAGAAGGTCAAATAAAAATATTTAGTTGTGGAGGTCCTTCTCAAATTCACAGTATGTCTATCCATTGAGATACTCCCCTTTGTAGAGAATCAAAAATAATCATGGATTTTTTCCATATGATTACAGTAATGGTGGTCCTCTAAAAATTGAAAAGAACCAAGGAATGTTGTTTCTCTCCTTTAAATATAGATGTAATCAGCAACCCTAGAGTTTCTCTCTATGGAATTCAATAAGATATCTGAAATTGAGGTCCACCCCATGTATATAATATATAAACTAGAAATCATGGAGGTCTTCTTAATGGTGATGATATCAACTGAACTAGAGGTACTACCTATGTTTATATTACAGATTTCCTAGTTTTAAAAAAGTTAAATGACTGAATTAGAGCTTCTCCCCTCAATGAACAATAATAAATCTACTACCATAAAGGTTTTACCAATGGTGTCCAAATTTTTATAGCTAATATGGAGGTCCTCTTCATGGATAAAACCAATGAAAAATTCAAAAGGTTCTCCCTTGAGTCTCCATTCTATAAGTCCTCCCTGTGTAAAAATAACTAATATAATTGGGGTTATTTTCAAAAATAGCCATTTAAAGATGAAAATTTTTAGAGGTACTCAAAAAATGAAGTAATTAAAAGCCTCCCATATATAAGGATTCATATCTTCAATATGATTTTCTTCCCCAAACTAGCATAATTTTAATGATTCCCTCAGATCAAGAGGCATATGAAAAAAACAAAGATAGATATTCTATGAACATCGCCATTGATAAATAATGTTTCCTCCAATTTTATTAAAATATTTAAGAAGAAATCATTATTCATTCCTCCCTAATATTGTGTTCCCCTTTATAATGATGAGAATTGATAGAAAAATATCACTCCCTTTGTTGAAACAATGGGATATTTATATTTTTTCTAGAACTTGTTGAATAATCACTCATAGAGTTTAAACAGAATTCTAATAACAATTCAGTAGAACTAGATGATTAAAAAACCCCAAAATTCTATATCCCTTTAAAAATTCATAGTATAACACCCCCATGAAAAATAAAGCTGGAATGAATACCTCAAATATAATATAACCATTATGTGATTATCCATAATCCCAAATCCAATTACTTTCCACATGAGGGATATTTTCATCACCTCAAGATTTTTTATGAATGCTACTTCCATGTCAACTCCTCTGCCCATGAAATTGCTTGACATAATAAATCAATAAAATATTATGAGTGTATCCAAAAATCCTTCCACAATTATTTGGATACACCAATCCATAAAATCAATAATTCTCCAACCAATATATACATTTGAGGGCGGGCTGAATATGGATTTATTCATGTCACACTATTTTTAGGTATGTAATATTATTTATGAAATCAAGATTAAAATGTGATTTATTTAATAAAATATCAATCCCAAAGTCTTCATATAATATTATTTATGTTCAGAAAAAAAATCAAAATATCTCTAAAGAATAAATGAGATAGAACCAATGCGAAAACCCATTGATGGGATCATACATTTTTCTACCAAAATAGTGAATCAAGAATCCAATTTGTGAAAAATTAGTCCTTTAGAATAAAATCCTTTTAATATTTGATACCTATCAGTTAGTGTGACTATAATTCAAAATTCATATATCTCATTCCATAATAAAAGCCTAAAAATGGGTGAATTGATAAATTATATTGTGGTATCACTTAAGCAGCCATAACTTGTATATTTGGTGGAATTTTACCCCCATCACCACCTCCTCACCCAACAAACTGACAACTTGTTATGGTTACAATTGTGATTGAGATGTTTCCAACCCTAAATATAGGGTTGGAGGAATTTTTATATAACTCATCTCTCAAAAAGTATGTATTTAAAAAATTAGTACTATATTTATAAAAATCACCCTCATATATCTCTCAATTAAGGTTCTATACTTATCCCTTCTATGATGATCATGATTAGGGAAGATCATTAGGGATTCACATAAAATCTCTATTTGTGGATGACTTGACACTCCTTATAAATTTCATCACCATGGAGGGGTGTTAAAAATCATTATGGGTAGTGAACCCAATAATAATGTTTGTAAGGAAATATCAATGGATGATTCTAATATATCTCTAGAAGTATATTCAGTCATTGATGAAGATCATACTTTTTTATGTGGATTAGTATTTGATTATCGAGGTTTATTATATGTTACATAATGTTATCAATGAAAACCACAATAATAACATGGATAATTACTTAGGCATGGAAGGATATGATGGGGATATATTTTCTCAAAGCATGGTTTTCAATAATGTGGACGAAGAATGTGTGAACGCATGATATCAAGTGTAGATCCATGAATTGGGAGATCTTTCGAACATCATGTACTACCTAATCAGTGATTTTATTACAAATCAATGGAAAAACTATGGTTATATCCAAATCACACTCACAAATAGAATAAGTAGATTCCCTTTCCATTTAATAGAATATTTATAAATGTGAAGTTGAGTTGGATAAGTTAACAAAACTAAAAACAAAATTTATTTAAGATAACATATATCCTTAACAAAACTAATTGTATGGGATTATTACCCCTATCTAATTGAATCTTCTTCAATAAGAAGAGACAACTAGTCTAGTTGGAGTAGATTACATTTATTAAACCTATCATGGGCCATGAAAACTAATCTACCTAAAACTGATGTCCATGAATTTATAACAATTCCCTCCACCATGATAACAACTATTAAAATTTCAAGTGAGCCAGTAATGGTTAACTCAAGAATTTAATAAATCATAGGCACTGTCACGAACCGAAACAATCACCACCAAAAATGGAACCAAACCCAGCCCGTGACAAGGCTTGAAGGGCTTTCCCAATCCCCACGGGCTGGCACAAGTGCCCGGGTATCATAAAATGAAAATTGGGAACGATTTACCTGAGTTTATAAACATAAAACAATAAAAGAATCCAATGAAACAAATCTGGATTTTTCAAACCAAACAATCTTTTACAAAAATTCAGAACTGAATTACATAGCTTAAAACAACTCAAAATGTCTATACCAAAGGTACAAAACCAAATAAGGATATCCCAAGAACCCTCATGGCAAGGGGCACCACCCTCAAGCCACCTCCGCAAGACTTCACCACCAAGGACCTGCTAGAAACCCGAACCACTGGAACAAAAAATTGTACCCAACCTGCGACAACAAAAATAACCAAGTCTAGTTACACCCAAGGGTGTAAGTAGGGTGTGAGCCAATTCCCAGTAGGATACCACCACTAATAGATTCCATGCGATAAACATTCAAAGACGAAAAGCATACAAGTTTTCAAAAACATGTAATTTCTAGTTACAATTTCTAAAAGATGCAACATAAAAAAATCAGTTTTCAAGTGGGATAATTTAATGAATAAACCCTTTTAAAATAAATACCAAGGCTACTGAATTTTCCAGCCACTCATACCATATGATGACAATAAACACAAAATATCTAGTGAGCACAAGCAATGGGAAATAACACCTAGGCACGTGCTAGTTGTGGGTCCCAGGTACCTCGTTTCTCGGTGAGAGTAACCATCACAAATATCCATTCTCGTGCACGATCCACTAGTAGGGTACATACCCATAACCTAGTTGTCCCCAATCATCATCATCATAATTTAGTTATAGTTGCAATTGTCAATCTTGCTAAGTGAAACTGAGGTCAAACCCCACAGATTCACTAGCATACTAGTACACGTCCACCCACCTAGATACTCGGGTTTTCCCTTTGTGCTCAAATAAGTTCAATAGGTCAATGAATGTAATATTCACAAGAAAATATCATTTCCATATCATAAATTTACCAAAAATCCCACATGTATATAACATAAGTCACAAAAGTACACTTTTCATTCAAATTGATTTTGAAATCTGACTATCACCAAAATAGCCCACAACACTTTTCACATTTCTTTAACACTTCCACAAATTCATTAAACAATTTTATAAAACCATTAAAATATATTAAAACACTCATAACAGACCACTCACTTGTTACATAACACCATTTTTACCTTCAAAATCATTTTATCATTAAACTTACACAAAACAGCCCGCAAACAAGTTTCGCTCCAACATCACAATTTAATAAAACATTTCAGAAATTTACAAAACATTCTAAAAATATTTGAAATTCTAAAACATCACTTCAACTTTCAGAACCCCATAATATTTGAACACACATACAAAATATTACATATTCACCCTTTTCCCACTTTGTTTAACCAACAAAAACATTTACTATTTTCATAAAAAGAACCCAAGTGGTGTAAATATGTCTTGCACACAAAACTCATTTCAAAAACCTATTTTTAAACCAAAATCACATCAATATCCTACCAAAACATAATTGGAATCCCAATAAACATGTAATAATCCACTTTCAAATGTTATATAATCACCTTGAACAATATCGCAAAAGATACCCATGAGAACACACAAATCCATAAAACACTTTCAAGGAGTATAACAAGGTTACACACATAAAACCCATTCAAAGACCATCCATTTTAGGCCTGAATGACACTATATCATTACCCAATCCAAATTGGCAGCCTCGTTCAACAACTAACAAATCACTTCAATGTTTTGCAAAATTACCACAAGAGATAACACATGAAATACATTTGAAAAATACACACTTCAAACAAAAATGTAACTTTAATACCAAATGATTTACTATTGCTACCAAAAATGGTTTTCTCATAATTAACATCATATAAGGAACATGAAAATTTATTTAATCAGGCAAACTAACTCATCATTAAATGGTTACCCACAGAATCACCTACCGAATGTGTTGAAACCCTCAAATATTGGGGCGAAACATCAACCGCACGACCGCCGCAACTCAAGAAAGTTAAAAGAAACCTAAAACCTCAATATTTCACCCAAAATACAGTAATTTAGATCCTAGGCACTAACCCTATCTTCTGGAATTTTAATAATTCAAGAATTAGGGAAGAAACCCTAAGCAATTTGAAAGAGGAAAGAAATACACTCAATTACTTGAAGTATCCGGAATTAATCACTCCAAAAACAATAGTTTCTGAAATTGAAAATAGCCAAAATCCAGGGGTTGTCTGAACAAGATTTAGGAGGTTATTTAGGAACTTAATAGAGGGAAAATAGTAAGAATTGAGAGAGTTAAGAAGGGATGAAGTTACATCTTCAATTCTGGCCCATTTGAGACACCATATGCAGTTCAGCCCTAATTTACGATTTCAAAGAGCTCCAAGGAGGGAGTAAAGGCAATGGGAGCGCGCCTAGGTTTATTAGGATCGACGGGGAGGTGGAATCACTGAAACAACGCAAATATTGAAGGAGATATAAAAAATTAAAAATTATTTTTAATGCAGGAAATGGGCCATTGGGCAGGCTTAATATCTTAAATAAAAACCCATATCAACCATGATTATGGATTTATAAAGGCTCCAAATTTATATTTTGGTGTTAATAGGTCAGAGGAGACCATTTAGTAATTGGAATGAGGGGAAAATATTAAAACATTTAAAAGTTATAAAGGAAACAAAATTTATTTTTAAATCTGGAATTGGGCTCACGGTTTGGCCCAATTCATTAAAACTCATCTATTTCTCCATAAAACCTTTGGAAACCATCCAAAACAAAGAATGAAAGGAAAATAAATAAAATTTAACTTCAAAATAAGTCATGTATGTGACAATTCTCCCAACCATGAAAACTTTCCGTCCCCGAAAAGCTACAGAAAGGCCAGATACGAAAGCCAAACCGAACTGATAAACCAAGATGTACTCCCTTTCCAGGTTTCGCCCCCAAAGGCCAAAACACCTCCATTGATCAATTAAGGAAGGAATACTTCACAAAAAAATCATACACCACTTTTCTAAAACAATCAATCACATTCAGGCTTTATCCCAAAGGAAAACTCATCAAACACTATCCGGACATGACTCAAGCAATTCACTCAAACGAACAACAACATCAAACAAGGTTACACATACCTTGCTATAACTAAACCATTGGGCACTCTCCAATCTCAATGGTTACCCAAGGAAGATTTCGGTAGCTTGATAGATCCGAATGAGACTACCTACCATCAATCCTTGACCATGGATATGTCTAAGTTATTGGTACGGGGAAAAACAATAGGCTCCCCACCATAAGAACCAACAATCTTAATCGACCAGTATGAGCCGGTACAGAAAGACCCCAAAATATAAAGTGTTGGGACGACCACATGGTTATTCTGCACGGTTTGGGAAACCATGAACTAACCGTGGAGATTATTCTATCGAAATGGTTTTTTTGGGGGGGCATGGTCACTACTAACCAAGTGCAAACCGTGTGGTCAACCTGTCTGGCCAAACTTCATACCTTTCTCTAAAGACTCAATGGATACCAAAGGGGGAGGGAATAACATTGGGCGATGACATGGGTATAAGGCCCTCCACCTATTTCCACCGAACATGAACAATAGAATAAATATGATGACACCATAGGTTTAAACTCTTCTTATCTTTCATATTGAGGATAGGACTTTGCACAAGGGTTTGAATGACCCTGTGATTTCCCCTGACTACGAGCCAGATTCTCTCTGAGACCTATGGCTGGAGCTCAAATGATGGAATCATCATCAGCCTCATAGTTAGGCTTTGGAAACTCCCTGAATGAGAATTCTTCTTTCGTTGCAAACAACAACTACACCGCAATCCCCGATATGGATTTCCAAGACATAACACATTCCAAAATCACTATACCCTAACTCGATATTTCACTGAAACAAGGGCTTAGAAGATGTACACACATCACACATTGTTTGTTTGGGTGAGAAACAATAGAAGTAAAGAACACTTATACTCACCTTCTTCTAAAATGGAATATTTTTATTTTTTTCCAAGGGAGACATTCTCCCAACATAATAGAGACTCTCAGATGATTTCCCAACTTTCACCTTTACGATCAATCGAGCACCTGACATCACATGGTGTCACCGAACATGACCATTCCGACTGATATAAATAATTAATAGAGAGGGAACTTGTACAACATCCCCAAAGAACACACAATTCTAGATAGTGGCCACAATATCCTCTCATGACCAGATTTCCCACACTGGTAGTTTAACATGAAATCCTTTTTCGAAGATACTATGAAGGACCGAGAGTTCGTCTTAGACACTATCCAAATACTCATCCATGCTAACAACCCCAGAACACTTCCACCTTCGAATAATTAGGAAACTTAAGAGGCTAAGGTCACATTCAACCATCCATGATCAATCTCCCACTACAAGAGGACACAAAAAACCAATAAAGGAAAGGGTGTATACTCAATCTACAAAACTCAAGAAAAATATTCCTTATATTGATCAACTGGAGGATTTTCAAATGGAGAAACAATCTGGGTTGCACTTCAGTTATGCATTAACCTTTAATGGGGGTGTACCTTATCCAATGAGAGAACCCAAGGACCCAACCAATCTGGTCCATTGGTCAAAACAAGCCATAAACCAGCTCCAAACACATGAAGGGAACCACCGTAAATGCATCCCAAATAAAAATTTCAAAAGAGACCACTAACCGTCCCTACAACACAGCTTACCGACAAAACACAAACCCAAAACACAGTTCAAACAGAAGGGGTTCTTGGACTCAAAACATCCCACAACATCAACATTTTCAAAAACCCATAATACAAACCATACAAAACTATTCATCAATACATAATGTTTTTCTTTAAAACCATTTCTTTGAAAACAAATGGTTTAGTAGTAAGTGTATCCACCAATGGTAGCCCATGGGCCTCACACATGCATGTTTTTGTGCCACACCAGTCACCCTCCTCATATCCGTCCCGGAACTCTTCCAGTCATGCCATCAACCATCCATCATCCCATATAACCCCATGCATGTGGTCACTCACAGAAATACCAAAGGTTAAAACAAAGATTCATTCCACTTGTGAAAACCCAAAATGGTCAACCAACACATCCTTTTTCTCAAAACAGCTAACCAAGAGATCCAAATCCCATTTCAAATATTACTAATATTTTCATAAAGACACAACCATTCATACAAGAAGTCAATTTCATATTATTCACATCAATTTCATAACATTACATCCCAACAAAACACCCTATGATAGTTTAGAAAACTCTAATGGAAACACTTTTTCAAAACCAACTTCAGTATAGTTTCTACTTTCAAAAGAGGTGTAAGCACACCATTTTCCATTTCAAAATAATTCTGAATAATCAGTTCCAATATTTCAAAAATCAAACCATTCCATATTTATTTGAAAATCATTTCACAAAAACTTTACACTTCTTAAAACCAAGTCACTTTAAAACCAATGTTCCAAGATTTCAAAACTAAAGAACACAAGACAATGAGAGAGGAAACTAGTTTTAGTGGGTGACTTGGACATATGGTTGGCGGCCATATTCCAATCACTTCACTATCATAGAGAGTGTTCTTGGGAATATCCCTAGCACCACATGGCTTGCCAGGCCCTGCGAGCTTACTGAGACCATTAACCCAACTCTCTTTTCATTTCCCCTAATCATTATTAAACCAAGAAAACCAAAGGACTCTGAAAGGTCCCAACTTCCCTTGGATATATGAATCCCGTCATGAGGGGTGGTGATCAGCCACACTACTCATAACTGAAATTCAATGTCCCAAAAATCCTAACTCCAAATTATCCTGATTTTTCCCCAAATAACATGACCCAACGAGAGCGAACCACCCTCTGATACCATTTTTTCACGAACTGAATCGATTGCCACCAAAAATGGCACCAAACCCAGCCCGTAACAAGGCCCAAAGGGCGTTCCTGATCTCCATGGGCTAGCACAAGTTCCCGGGTATCATAAAATGAAAATTGGGATTGATTTACACAAGTTTATAAACATAAAATAACAAAAGAATCCAATGAAACAAATCTGGATTTTTCAAACCAAACAATCTTTTACAAAAATTCCGAACTGAATTACATAGCTTAAAACAACTCAAAAGGTCTATACCAAAGGTACAAAACCAAATAATGATATCCCATGAACCCTCATGGCAAGGGGCACCGCCCTCAAGCCACCTCCACAAGACTTCACCACCAAGGACCTGCTAGAAACCCGAACCACTGAAACAAAAACCTATACCCAACCAGCGACAACAAAAATAACCAAGTCTACTTACACCCAAGGGTGTAAGTAGGGTGTGTGCCAATTCCCAGTAAGATACCACCACTAAGATATTCTATGTGATAAATATTCAAAGATGAAAAGCATGAAAGTTTTCAAAAACAAGTAATTTCTAGTTAAAATTTCTAAAAGATGAAACTTAAAAAAATCAGTTTTCAAGTGGGATAATTTAAAGAATTAACAATTTTAAAATAAATACCAAGGCTACTTAATTTTCCAGCCACTAATACCATATTCTGACGATAAGCACAAAATATCTATTAAACACAAGCAATGGGAAATAACCCCCGGGCACTTGCTAGTTGTGGGTCCCAGGTACCTCGTATCTCGGTGAGAGTAACCATCACAAATATCTGTTCTCGTCCACGAGCCACTAGTAGGGTACATACCCATAACCTAGTGGTCCCCAATCATCATCATCATAATTTAGTTGGAGTTGTAATTGTCAATCTTGCTAAGTGAAACTGAGGTCAAACCCCACGGATTCACTAGCATACTAGTACACGTCCACCCACCTAGATACCTGGGTTTTCCCTTTGTTCTCAAACAAGTTCAATAGGTCAATGAATATAATATTAACAATAAAATATCATTTCCATATCATAAATTCACCAAACAACCCACATGTATATAAGACAAGTCACAAAAGTCCACTTTTCATTCAAATTGATTTTGAAATCCGACTAACACCAAAATAGCTCACAACACTTTTCACATTTCTTTAACACTTCCACAAATTCATTAAAAAAATATATAAAACCATTCCAATATATTAAAACTCTCATAACATCCCACTCACTTGTTACATAACACCCTTTTTACATTCAAAATCATTTTATCATTAAACTAACATGAAACAGCCCGCAAACAAGTTTCGCTCCAACATCACAATTTAATAAAACATTTCAGAAATTTACAAAACATTCTAAAATTATATGACATATTAAAACATCACTTCACCTTTCAAAACCCCATAATATTTGAACACACATACCAAATATTACATATGCACCCTTTTCCGACTTTCTTTAACCAACTAAACCATTTACTATTTTCATAAAAAGAACCCAAGTGGTGTAAATATGTCTTGCACACAAAACCTATTTCAAAATCCTATTTTTAAGCCAAAATCACACCAATATCCTACCAAAACAGAATTTGAATCCCAATAACCATGTAATAATCCACTTTTAAATGTTATATAATCACCTTGAACAATATCGCAAAAGATACCCATGAGAACACACAAATCCATAAAACACTTTCAAGGAGTATAACAAGGTTACACACATAAAACTCATTCAAAGACCATCCATTTTTGGCCTACATGACACTATATCATTACCCAACCAAAATTTGCAGCCTCGTACAACAACTAATAAATCACTTCCACGTTTTACAAAACTACGACAAGAGATAACACATGAAATACATTTGAAAATTACACACTTCAAACAAAAATGTAACTTTAATACCAAATGCTTTACTATTGCTACAAAAAATGGTTTTCTCATAATTAACAGCATATAATGAACATGAAAATTAATTTAATCAAGCAAAATAACTCATCATTAAATGGTTACCCACGGAATCACCTATCGAATGTGTCGAAACCCTCCAATATTGGGATGAAACATCAACCGCACGACCGCCGCACCTCAAGAAAGTTAAAAGAAACCTAAAAACTAAATATTTCACCCAAAATATAGTAATTTAGATCCTAGGCACTAACCCTAACATCTGGAATTTTTATAATTCAAGAATTAGGGAAGAAAGCCTAAGCAATTTGAAAGAGGAAAGAAATGGACTCACTTACTTGAAGTATCCTGAATTAATCACTCCAAAAACAGTAGTCTCTGAATTTAAAAATAGCCCAAATTCAGCAGTTGTTCGATCAAGATTTAGGAGTTAATTTAGGAACTGAATGGAGGGAAAATAGTAAGAATTGAGAGAGTTATGAAGGGATGAAGTTACCTCTTCGATTCTGGACCATTTGAGACACCATATGCAGTTCATCCATAATTCTTGATTTCAAAGAGCTCCAAGGAGGGAGGAAAGGCAATGGTAGCACACCTGGGTTTCTCAGGGTCAAGGGGGAGGTGGAATCACTGAAGAAACACAAATATTAAAGGATATATAAAAAAATTAAAAATTATTTTTCATGTAGGAAATGGGCCTTCAGGAAGGCCCAATATATTTAAAAAAACTCATATCCACCATGCTTATGGATTTATAATGGCTCCTAATTTATATTTTGGTGTTAATAGGTCAGAGGAGACCATTTTGGAATTGGAATGAGGTAAAAATATTAAAAAATTATAAAGATTTAAAGGAAACAAAATTTATTTTTAAATCTGTTATTGGGCTCACGGTTTGGTCCAATTCATTAAAACTCATCTATTTCTCCATAAAACCTTTGGAAACCATCCAAAAAAAGAATGAAAGGAAAATAAATTAAATTTTACTTCAAAATAAGTCATGTATGTGACAGGTTCAAATAGATAAATTATGTAATGATCAACTACCTATTATCATTTAGGTGTCAATATAGAAAAAAGACCCAAAAGATATTCCTAAATCCATTTAATTTTTTGGTGCTCTGATGGATGTAACGAAGGGATTATATAAACCAATGAAACTATTCAGAAAACTATACATCATGTTAGTGGAATAGCCACCTTCACCCACTAAATTTATAAATACAATATTTATAACATTAAATTTCTTTAGATACTAATAACAACATCTCACAAATGTTTTCCTCATTGTGGGCCTATTATGGGAATGCTAAAATAATCCAAGGTGACTGACTGACTAAAAATTATTTTTTATTGAGAATAACCCCCTTTTAAGGGATGATAGAGAACCCATAATTACATCATTGACTTTGATAATAAATGATCCCCAACAGACCAAAGGCTCAAGATCACAAACAACCAAAACAACAAGAAGGAAGCTCCACCCAGCAACAAAAAACATTAAGTCCACTTTCCACTATCTTAGAGCTGAATGACTAGTTGTCCTGTGTGAAAGCGCATGGGACTAGTACCGATGGTCGAAGTCATACCCTTTCAAACATCCAATTCTGAAGAACCATAAAATAGTGAGAATCCATTTCCCTATACCTCATTTGGAACAACTTCTTGTAGAAAATTAATTGCTAAAACCCTTGAGCACTGGACCATCGAGGCCAAAACCAAATCACATTCCAAAAATACTAGTCACAAAGGAGAACAAACATCATCAACCCAAGAAATTATTTAGAAAAATATCTTACAATGCTTCAAGAAAAATACAGAACTATAAGAAAAAACCACAATCCATAGCATGACCACTATTGAGGAAAATCCTTCATTTCTAATTCAATCGGCACAAACTAGGAGGAATCCACGCATCACCAACAAGAATCCCTCCTCTACATTCCTGGGCCAAAAATAACCAAGAAAATTGAACCAATATAGTCAAAATCAGACAACAAACCTCCACTAAGACTGCAAATCACAAATAATCCAAGGTTAAATAACTCAGTTTGGTTATGAAAACAATGGAGGGACCTACATTCATCTAGTGTAAAATCAAGACTTCTAGATCGTTTTCCAATAAAAATAATTTATAACTATAGTTCTTCCACTAATTCATTTCAAGGTATATGGAAAGTAATTTCTCTTGACCTTCTAAATTTTAAACAGTTTGAAAATTATAGGGTTTTAGATTTCATTACCTTATGTAAATAGATAAAATATTCCTTGAACATGATACTTCTAAAACAACTATTATTTATGATATAAATAGAAAATATCTATGAAAAAAATTAAACAGCGCATAACTTGTTAAAGTTACTTAGTGTATTTTGATAATTTTTAGTGCTAGGAAAATCTCTAGGAGGTAATATTTGGTTCTCTAAAGTCAAGTCCTAGATAGTACCATCAACACATGATATACAATTTTGTAAATTAAATATCGAGATCATTAAGTTAAAGATAGAATCTTAACTAATGCCCATCCATGATATCATTAAATATCTTAAATTACCTCCTACTAAATGACAATAATAATGGAATCACATAAAAAAAATTAAAAAAAATGTATGAATTTGGACATTTCTAAATTAATAACTAATAAAAATGGACTTTTATTTATTCTTATTAGTTTCACTAATAATTTTTTTATAATCCCTAAAAAATTTAATTTCTTTTCTATAAATTTCTATAGTTGTTTAATTGGTATATTTATGTTTAAAAAATAATGAAATTGTAATAAATTGATTAATAATGACACAACAGTATTTTCTAAAAAAAATCTTACATGGGGGTCTCCATATAATTTTATACCACCAATAGATTTACCAACATGAACACATGATCCCTCCCATATTAACCATGATTTATTCTTGAAGTCCCCTTTCGTGTTCCTAACATTCCCTCATTACATGAGAAATAAACCCTTACCCCACAATTCACTTCTGTTCTAATCGAATCAACCCACTCTCCTTTCATTTTAAAAAATGATATCTTTCCACGTATATGATAATTATTCCATTTGGTACCTCAATATTTGGTTAACTGATGAAAGTTTTTATTTTTCATATATAATTTTCAGGTGATGTACACATTTACATGGTTGAGGAGAATGTGACATACTCAACTATATGGGTGAATGGAAAATGATATTTCCATACATTGGGTCAGTGTATTCTTGAAGAATCATGAATATGTGATTAGGTTATTCAATATTTAAATACTTTTTGTATTTTTTCACTTGATTACATGGAGGAAGGTGTTACATTATTAATTATACCTTTATATGTGGTAGTTACAGGAAACATGTATAGTGATATATATGTTTAATAGAGACTATAGTAGATCCTTATATACCTTTGTTAGTACTAACAAATATATAAAGGTACCTCATTGAATATAATTATTGATCAGGGAATATATAAGTATTATCAATTCTAGAAAGCACATGGGGTAACACTTTGTGGTTATCAGAATGAGGAATTTTTTTGTTAAAACTATTTGTAAAAAACTTTGATAAATACATAAAACATTTTCAATAGGTTAACTAGAATATTATTTGGATGTATTTTTTAAAGTTGTTAAATATTATATAGAATATGTTGAGAATGGATGATATATTTTTAAAAATATGATTTATAACACATCCTAAGACAGTTTTCTATTTTTTCACATAATTTGATACAAATGTTATTACATAAGGTAAAGGTGTGCTACCTTTATACAAATTTATTGAAAATGATAGATTGTTATAAATATTCACTAAATTTGTACAATATATTGGTAATATATCAAATGTGTCTCAAAAAATCCATTCACTATAATGAAAAATGAAGATCCTAATAGGAATATATAAATAGGATTATGATTTTTTAATGGGAAGTGTTAATGAACATGAGAGTGTGATTCAATCAATAATTGTTTTCAATTATGAACCCCACTCATTCTTCTTAATGAAATAATCTAGAGGACCTTAAGTAAGAGGGGATAATTCCAATTTTTTAGTATATTTTCAAAACCTATGAATACCCTATAAGGAATGTTTTGGTCAATTTCATTTCAGTGATAACTATCAAGATTTCATTAGAGAAGCTTTGATAGATCATATAATCATATAACAAATACACATTCATCACATATTTCATTCAGTTAAATTTAATGTATAAATCCTATTGAAAATGGGTTTTAGTTGATTATTTACACTATATTTTTATAGGTGTTATCCCCTATAAAATATAAATATTAATTCATTTTAAAATATGACAACATATGTATGGTGAATATTTTTTTTGAAGTAAATATCCCTAGAAAAGTAGTTTGGGAACAATCGACTGCTTTTATATAGATAAAATTATGATATGTATACATATAATACATTATTGAAAGACTACATAAGAATGTTAAATTATATTCCTTAGTGGTGTTACCCCAAATAAGGTATCACCATTATAGAAAATAAAATAAAATTTCAATGATCACAAACATATTAGTTACTTATGCTCAATATTATTCTTTAATCCAAACTACCATGATTAAATACTTCTTGTACTATCGTTAAAATAAAATTGTTGTTGTAAAAAACATTACCTCAATATATTGAATATTTAATCGATTTTTATATCCCTTTAAAATCTTTATTACTCACCAAAAATTATATTTTAAGAACATAATTAAAATAATTTCATATTTGACATCTCTGTTTCCAACCTTGAAATTTAACGCAAGGGTATACTTGAATAAATGAATAACTCCTTGTGTGGAATAAAATTAGAAAAAATCATAATACAAAAAACATAAAAATAATAATCAATGACTAATTTTAGTTTATTATAATAATATGACATATCGAGAGCACAATTTATACATGGTCTTTCTTCTTGAAAACATTCACATCCACCTCTTTTAGTGTTCTAGAATGTTGAATGAAGATGTTATATTTAGTTGCACTTATTAATAAGTAATAAAAATAGTAGTGGATAGATTTTCAAACTCAATAATCATTTCACTTATCATTCTTTTTCCTTGATAAATATACTCTTTTATTTTAATTACATGATAAAAATATTTTGTAAGGATGTAAGACCAGTTAATTTCTCATAATTACCATTGATATAATTTTCATGAATGCTTCTAATGAATTAATCTTGAAACCACGCTTTTTTATTTTTATAGAATTCTTATATAATTAATATTAATTACAATTAAAAATCAATGAGAGATTTATTATGATATCATAATTAATTCTATAAGTTATCATTGAAATATAACAATATGATTTACCAAATTTATTCACTTTCTTAGAAGATATAAATTTTACATTATATATTGATCCTTCAAAAAATACCATACTTTTTTAATTCTCGATAATGGAAATCAGGAATGAATTTTAATTTATCATCAAAGTTATATTGGGTAATGTAGTTCTATTTTAGTTTTTCATGATGTTATAATTTTTCTAATATTCAAAATATATCCTTTGGCATAATACTGTTCGGATTAATCCCATGAAGCTATTTAATTTTTTAGTAACATATTTATTGATTTTAGTAATTTATGAAATTATTTTCTTTTTTATTTATTGTCTTTCAGGGGTTTTCAATTATGATATATCACAATTTATTTCTAACCGATCAATAGTTCATGTACATTGAAATATTTACTTGTTGTGGTATTAATGTTTTCATAAGATTCAACACTTGTTATTTTTTAAAATAAAATATTCATTCATAAAATCTTTTATTTTTTTCACATAAAATAATAAATAAATAAGTATAATCATTTTTTATAATACTTAAAGGAAATAACAATTTATTGGCATTAATGAACATATTAAATTATTGGGGAATTTTTTGGGATTACAGAAAAATGTCATTTTTTAACCAACTACAATAATCTCTTTTTCTTAATAAAAACAGTGATGGAATAAAAATATATTAATACTTATAGTAACTCATTTTACATTTTAAACATAAAAATTTAATTTAATATCATTAATTCTAAAATAATATAACTCATTATAACAGTAAAGAACCAAAATATTATTAATGGAAATTCCCTTCTAATGATTATTTCATATAGTATAAATAACCAAAAATCAAATTGGCAACATAATACAGAATTTCTAAATGATGAATGAAAGAAATAAGACGTATTTATAGAAATTAATCAACCATTACCAATAGAATAGTTACATGGCCACTGGAATAGTAATGTGACCATTAAGAATAGTAACTCAACCAATAGAATAGTAACTTGAACTATGGATGTACAAATAATATTTAGGTATCTCATAAATGGAAATATGATATATTTCTATCATCGAATATTTAAATAATTTATTAAAATTTATAAATTAAGTGTGGGTATTTTTTTGAAGCATAAATGTTTTTTAAAAGTTTTATAATTCATATAAGGATTTATTTTAATAATACATATTAATATATTAATATTTTCTTTAATTATATTTATAATATAATTTTATGAGACCATAATTACTTTTTCAATGTATCTTAAAATCTGTAATAATATTAAATCTGAATTTCTAGAATAAATGGTGGTTTTAATTAAAAAATATAATTTTAATGTTTATCAAATTATTTTCAAAATATTTTGTGCATTTTCTAAATTATACACACCAAAAAATTTATAGTAATTTTTTATTTTTCTGAAATAGTTGAATTTTTGCTGAATAGTAAAAATATGGTAATTTACAGTGTTTTTAAAATAACTGAATTATTGATTCATGGATTATGTATGGATGATTTATGAACTATTTGGTAAATATCTCATGCTTTAATTTCTGTTTTAAGAACAATAATAAATACCATTTATAATCTCAATCCAAAATAATAATTTAATGAATAAACTAATAAAAAACACCCTTCTTCTCCATTATAAATATAACCCCTCATATTCCCTTCTCCTCATAGCTAATAATCTCTGTAGATTGCTTATATTCTTAAAAATCACTCTCGTAATCAGGTTCCCCAAATTCAATTCACGGTGGTATCACCAAAAAACCAATCACATATTACTTAAGTAGGTTCTCAAAGAGACGTTATACAAGAGTCGAAATCCATTTTCATTTCCTTTTAATTTATTTTAGTGTATTTTCTTTTCTTATAATCTATATTACTCCTCGGGCCAAATATGAAAGATAAACATTTTAACTTATATAAACAATAATTTAGTTATTTTAATGGAATATCCACCATCAAACCCCTTCACCTTTCACTTTTTTTCTAAAAATGAAAACATCATCTCTGATGTATTGTTCTACCGCAATCGTGGATGATGCATTTTCATTTTCCATTACCCCCTTCAAGGACGGTCATAAAACCATTATTATTGTTAAATACAATTTTACTATAGATATTATAAGTTATATAATATTCATTAACCAATATATAAACAAGATTTTAAATAAAATAATATAATTTTATGATGGTCATAAAAACAACAAAATAAATTAAATCATTTTAACTAACATTTTATCTAATAAACCATTCTCATACCATATAATCAAAATAAATATAAGATAATTTAAACATATTATAGTTAATTCAGTTTTTGATAAGAATTGAAATTTTACATTATCATTCATACATGTATACATGTTAAAAAATCATGAAATCAATGGAAATGAACACTCCCGAATGACGAAATTAAATCTTGTAAATTCTCAAAATATCCATAAATGAACTCAATAAATATTCAATAAATCAAATAAATGATGAATAGATTATGAATTAAATTATTAATAAATATAATTTCATCATTATGAAGATTGATTTCAAGTACGTTACACTTTCAGGAATAATGTAAGGGTTTTTCCCCAAACCTCTATTTTTTCCTTCAAGATACACATTCTCTCTTTGTCCCCTATGTAATTATTAATTATTATTATCTCATATTATTAAATTTTTTGTGTATATTCCATCCATATATACCTAGATCAATTATTATTTATTTTATGGGGTTTTTTGTAACACCCCAAGCTTCCACGGTATGTTTCCCTTTGAATAATACAGTAGCATGAGTTGTACACAACTTCGAGTTCTAACACACACCACAACCAATCAAACTTGCCGTTATGAATAGTAATACCCACTTTTTAAAATTTTATAAATTTTATCTTTCAAAATGGACTTCATTTTTGGATTCGAAATATCGAAATTAGCTTAGGGTGAATTTTTTGTATTTTTCTGAAAAATATTATTTTTTGATGAATAGTGAACAACACTGAGTTATTGTTTAAAACCAATTTTTTATTTAAATAATTATTTACGTTATTTAAATTTATTTCAGGTCAAAATAGATACATAATACCTATATAATTTAAATGTAATTTGTTGAAGTCATTTTATAATAATTTAGATATATAATAATTTTACTGAACTTTTCACCGTCTTTTACCCAACTCCTAGGAGAATTTGAAAATTCACATAAAACATAATTTTACCACTTCTGTGAGTGGAATTTAAAAAATCTGAGGGACACAGTTAATATCAAGGAGTAAAATGTGGTTCAATAAGATAAAAATAATTTTTGGTGAATAGTAACTTTTTACTTCTATTTACCACGGTTAAAAGTAAATAGGGCAATTAAGGGTAAAAATGATATTAATATTACCCTAACACATGTACTAATTCTATTTGACAAGTGTATCTCGACAAAAAAAACCTTAGGAATAAAATATTATCATTTAGGTCCACTTGGATTAGATTATGATATTTATTATTATTTAATTCAAAAAAAGAGTTAAAAGAGATAAAATCAAAGATAAAAAACTAAAATAATTTTAATATATGGTTATACATAAGATAAATTAGATTATAAATATTTATTAAAAAGTTAGAAAATATTTCCTACATAATAGTATTTTATTTATGATTTTTAGACATTAAATAATTTAATTTATTTATGATACAATGGTGATGAAAAAATTAATTAATTAATGAAATTATAAAATAATTGATATTATAAATATCCAAATAAATGTAATTTGAGACTTTTTATGAATTAAACTAATTTTATTGGTTAATATAACTTATTAGGGTTGATTAGATGAATTTTATTTGAAGTAATAATGCTGTTATGAATTTTGAAAAAACAAAATACCAAATAGTGTCAAAATTGACATAAAACAGTTTTTCAAACAAAAATTATATTATTAATTGATATTCTATTCCTAAAAATATAAGGATCATCCAAAGGACTTACATAATGATATTTGTATCATTAATGGACCACTTGGGGTCTCTTGGATGTATATAGTAACATTATTAACCATATAATATAAAAATACAAAGAGACATGGTAAATATCAAACTATTTAATGAAGAGTTAAATATAAACGATAAGGTTAATATAGTGACCCAAACCTGTATAAAATATATTGGTTGTGTGGATTTATACCCATACCCTCCTTATCCTTGAAATAAGTCACATTGGAGCCATTATAAACCGAATATGAATGTATTATAAAATAATATTTTATGTTTTTCCTAAGGTTCCTATCATCCCTCTTATAAAAGGGAACTCCCCCTTCTCTCAAATTCATACCTTCAAAGCCTTTTTTCTCGGCCAAACCCAGACCAAATATCCTCTCAACTTCCCTCACTTCAACTTAGAGGCCTTTTTTTGATCAAAAATCTAACATATGGATCCATTTTCATCAAATCCAATGGAAGAACCCGAAGAGGAGATAATGTTTTCACCACCCTATTTCAAGTTCCTTTCATCTTCCACTTCTTCTTTATTTGTTATTTCCATTCTAAAATAATAAATCCAGTATATTATATATAATTTTATATTATTATAAATATGGTACAACCATATTTAGTATTCTATCCATCCTTTTAATGACATTTCACCATACGTGCGTACATTCGGATTACCGTCTCCACGTCGTGGTGTAATTGTTATTCAAAAAATTATTATTTGGATGGGTATGATAATGATGTGTAATTGACATAAATAATAAATATAACATGATAATAATTCTTTATATATGATATAAAATCCAATTATATATTATTTTAATATCAAAAGTATGATATTGTCGCTTGTGCGTACGTACGAACTACCGTCTCCACGATCGCGATGAGATTCATTCCCCATCATATCCATTCAAGAATAATTTTCATTTGATGGTTAAAAATGATGTTTAAAGACTTAATAACATTCTTGATATTAATAATATACAACCTATCCATAACAAACACATCTTACGTAACAAAGCATATAAAGGAAAAAGAATCAGTTAACACCCAAAACAACAATAATACAAAGATATTATTGACAAAGCAATGTTAAAAGATCATATATGATATCATATTAATGTATATGATTCATTTATAAATTAATAAAAAATATTTCACCATTATTCAAGAGTTTAACCTACCCTAGACCAAGGAAAAGTATGATGTAAGGGTTAATTTCACAATCTCTTCATTATCCGAGTTGTTTATACGTAATTATCTACTGAGACCTCTTTATCATCCACATCCATGTTTCTTAAAAAATATTTCAATTCATTCTTTCTATTTTATATACTATGAGTTAAATTCATTTATACCCTTGTTTGACTTTTATAGGAAGTTTATAATGGAATCTTTCTGTCGTTTTCCAAACAAGGTCCTTTTAAGCTTTTTGACACAATTATGGTAAGAATGTCTTTTTTTAACTTATACGGAGGGTGCGGCAATTTTCCACCATTATAAAATCATCAAATCTTACCTTACAAGCATATAAAAATATTTTCAAAGTAAATGTTTCCTTTTATAATTATTTGACTTTTAAATGATTTAAAAAAAAGAATGATTTCTCTCAAATAGTTTTGTTTTCATCTATATCAACATCCTTTGATGGATTTTAAGCATATTTGATGTTTATTTATTATGACACAAAACATCCATATTTTATTGACGTTTTTGTGATATGTTTGACTGTCGATGTGTTATTTTTATACCATTCATGGTTTATGGAGAAATTATTGACATTTCATATTCTATTTTTAATATGAATGTTTATGTTATGTTTAAACCCGTTTATATGAGGAATGTATTGGACTTAATAAGTGATGGGTGGAGCCCGTTATAGCTTCTAGATGTATCGGTAGGTCTCATGAGACAAACTGGTGTCATGGAACAAGGTCTTGACAAAATCTTATATGTAGTCTTGGCACAATGCCTTGACTATGTGTTATGATAGTATGGCATTATGCATTCCATCATTATGAAAGTTGTTATTGATATTTCATTTGATTATACGACTGGTAGAATAACCACGTGAATAAGTAAATGGAATTATTTCATTTTATTTATGCCATATTATGATGATGTTAAAGTTTAAAAGGCTATTGTTTTAGTTATACATTTCCTTAAATGTTTATGCTAATTTATTAAAGTTTTTTCTATATTGTTATCCTTACTGGGAATCTAAGCTCACCACTTTCTATGTTTTATTTTTCCCAAGATGTGAAGAATTATTTTATGAATGACCTACAGGGATAGTAAGAGGGGATATGAGTGTGGTCTATGGAGACAAGATGTTGTTTTAGTTTTTCACATTATGATGTAATGTAAATTTTATGAATATATCTAGTGATTCCAAGGATACTAAACTAATCGGTCTTTCGAGACTTGATCTTTTGTGATCATGCCAATGTTATGTAATAATCCACCGACTCTTGGTAACTGGGGTCGGGGGATTACAGTTGGTATCAGATGAATTTTATTAAAAACATTGGAAACTAGATTCAGATAAACTCTAATTAGTGCACATAGACTTAATATGGACTTTGAAGATTAGTATTGAAGAACTTCCTAGAATTTTGGTATTGTAGAGATTTTTTTATTTTTCTGTGCAATACATCCCTATCTAGATTTGAACAGGTAGAGGCAGCTTTGGCACAGATGTACCTAGGTGTAATGCTGGAAAACACTACTTTGAGCTAGACTCGAACAGGAACTGGTGTACGACAACAGGCCTTGCTACACTCTTGGTTACGACACTCCCGGGGGATATACTTAGGATAATTCTCGTTTTCATTACAAACCGTTATGAAGTGTTTATGTGTATATACTTCCTCAAAGAAAACATTTAGATGATTATGGATTATATCCATAAGCTTTTCAATTCATGTTAAGTGTTTTACAAGTTTGGAATTATGTATTGAGATTCATAAACTAATCTAGTATATGCCATTGTTTAGAAATGACGCCTAGTGGAAGAAATGGAAACTATATCAATGCGTGCACTCCATGTAGGGATTACCCTCCTGCTCAAGATAATTATATTGGAGCTAGTGATGCAACTGTTGCTAATCAACTAATCACCATACTGGGATAACTCACTCAGGTTATGAATAATAACCTTACCCATATGTAGCACCCATATCTACATCATGGAGGATCAATGTTAGATCGCTTCATGAGGCAACAACCACAATCATTCAATGGGAGTACAAATCCATTAGTAGCTAAGCAATGGATAGATTCCATAGAGAAAATATTCCATGCCTTGGGTAGTAGTGAAAGTGAAAAAGTTATCATGGAAATTTACCGTCTCACTGGAGATGTTGATCAATGGTAGTAATTGATTCAAAACATGAAGGAAGATGATGAAGTATAAAATATGGAATGGAGGGAGTTCAAAGATATTTTTATAGAAAAATACTTTCCTCATGACCATCGAACAGATATAGAATGGCAATTTCTGAGGCTAAGAAAAAAGGAGGATGAGAATGTCGCAAAGTATGAGTCTATCTTTACAAGGTTACTGAGGCATGCTACAGATTATATATGTAACCCAAGAAGTAATATTTATCGTTTCTTTTATGGGTTAAAACCATTTCTCTAATGACAATTAGTCTCACAATCCTTCTCATCATACGAAGATATTGTCCCAAGTGCTATCAAGACAGAAAAATAATTCTCTAAGTATTACAACTTTAAAGAAAATCAAGAGAAGAACAGATATGATGATCACTCTAGAAATGTAGATAAGGGTAAGAAGGGAAAAGTTGAATATCAATACTATAGTAAATGTGGGAAGAAACACCCCAGTACTTGCTTGAAATGAATGGTAGACTCTTACAAGTGTGGTGAAAAAGGCCACCAAGCTCGTGATTGCAAGGGGAAGAAAGAAGCTACCGATGTTCAATGATACAATTGTAGGTAGATGGTACATTATGCAAATGAATTTCCTAAGTGTCATGGGAACATACCTCAGAAAATGCCATGGGATCAAGTCCAAGCTTATGCTATCACTACTGCTGAGGTAGAAGCTCCAAAAGACGTGGTGGCAGGTAATTTAATGGTTTCCTCAAGTTTAGAAAATGCATTATTTTATTCTGGATCATCGCATTGTTTCATATCTTCCCAGTTTTCAAAGAAAATTAGATATTTCCAATTTGATTTAACAAGGGATTTGTCGATCAAAACTCCTAAGGGAAGTATCATTGTATCAATGTTTTGTGAATTAGTCTCCATTGGAGCACATAAATGTTATTTATCTGTTGATCTCTTCATCATACCCATGATTGAATTTGATATAATCCTCGGTATGGATTGGGTTTTAGACCATAATGCGATGATTTATTGTAAGAAGAAGGATGTTATGATTTTTGTTAATGATGATAAAGAACACCATATCATTAGAGCAGAATCATCACCACCTAATTCTTATCTAGATCCACCCCCAGTAGTTCAACTAAATTCCATTATCAGGGAGGAAGAGAATTAAATAACTATGGGTGAGGAAAGGAATGTTCAAATAGAGGATGTACCTATTTTGAAAGAATATGTAGATGTGTTTCTAGAATATTTATCAAGACATACTCAAGAACAACAAATTGAGTTTTCCATTGATTTAATTCCTAGTTCAAGGCCTATAAGGAAGTCCCGTTATGGAATGGCCATTGTGGAATTAGTTGAACTAAAGAAACAATGAGAGTAATTGATTAATAAGGGATTTTTCTCCCTAGTGTTTCTCTATGGGGATCCCCTATTCTTTTTGTTAATAAGAATGATGGATCTATGAGGTTATGTATCGACTATAGGGAAATAAATGTTGTAAGAAAAAAAGAACAAGTATCCCCTACCTCGCATTGATGATTTTTTTGACCAACTACATGGAGCTCAATAATTTTCAAAGATTGACCTTCGATATGGATATAATCAGTTGTGTTTGAAGAAGGAAGACATTCCGTAAATAGAATTTCGAACCACGTACATGCATTATGAGTTTAGGGTAATGACTTTTGGGATGACACATGCACCCTCTGTTTTCATTGATCTATGGAACAGAGTTTTCAAGAAATATCTCGATGATTTTGTAGTGTTATTTATTGATGATATCTTGGTATAATACAAAATCTACGAAGATCATGAAAATCACTTTCGCATTATCTTGAAGACTCTAAGAAGACATGAATTATATGGGAAGTTTAGAAAGTGCCAATTCTGGATTCAAGAGATTTCTTTTCATGGACATATTGCCTCTAAGGACAGAATCTAGGTTGATAATTCTAAGAAAATATCAATCCAAGAATGGCTAGCACCAACGAGTATAACTGAGGTACACAGTTTTATTGGTTTAGTAGGTTATTATCGACGTTTCGTCCAGAATTTTGCCCGATTGGATAACCCATTGTTGAATCTCACACGAAAAGGGGTTAAATTTGTTTGGACAAAAGAGTGTGAAGAATGTTTTGAAGAACTGAAGAGAAGATTAGTCAAAACTCTTATATTGACTCTACCATCAGGGAATGATGGGTTTGTTATTTATAGTGATGCATCGAAGAAAGGACTTGGTTTTGTCCTTATGCAGAATGATAGAGTTATTACCTATGTATCACAACAACCAAAAATTCATGAGAAAAACTATCCTACTCATGATCTGGATTTGTCTACTATAATTGTTGCTTTGAAGATGTGGAGACATTATCTCTATGGTGAAAATGTGAGATATATACTGATCACAAGAGTTTGAAGTATATTTTATCACAGAAAGAACTCAACATGAGGCAAAGGGGATGTCTTGAATTACTCAAGGATTATGATTGCATTATTCACTCCCACCCAGGGAAGGAAAATAAGGTGATAGATCCTTTGATTAGAAAGGATCATGGATTTTTGAATAAGATGAGAGTTGAAAAGGATACTATATTCTTGGATCTAGTGAAGATGGATATGGGATTCATCATAGAAGGTGAAACATCAATGCTTTTTCAAATGGTTTACAAACCATCTCTAATAGAATGTATTAAGAGTTCTCAGACCGATGATAAATAATTTCAAAAGAATATTAAAGCTTTGAATGATGGGATATTGAGTGAATTTCTGTATGAAGACGGAATTTTGAAATTTGGGAAGAGACTTCGTGTTCCAAATATACCTGATCTAAAAAGGGAATTGTTGGATGATGCTCATAGATCCAATTTCTCTACACACCCTGGGATCACCAAAATGTATAGAGATTTGAGGGAACATTTTTGGTGGGACAACATGAAGAGGGAGATTGCTGATTTTGTGTCAGGATGTATGGTTTGTCAATAAGTGAAAGCTGGAAGGCAACATCCGAGAGGAGTCATGCAACCTCTTCCCATACCAGAGTGGAAATGGGATAATATTACAATGGAATTTTTCATGGTACTACCAAATAATCCTAGAAGGAATAATGCAATATGGGTCATTTTTGATCGTCTTTCCAAGTCAACACATTTTCTATCTATAAGGGAAGATTTACCACTTTAACGTCCAGCAAGACTATATATTAATAAAGATTTGAGACTCCATGGAGTACCCCTATAGATTGTTTCTAATCGTGATCCCCATTTTACATAAAGATTCTGGAAGAGTATTTAGAAATCCCAAGATACTAAACATCATTTGAGCACTGCCTACCACCCTCAAATAGATGGAAAATCAGAACGGACTATTCAAACCATAGAAGACATGTTGAGGTCATTCTCACATGACTTTCATGGTATGTGGGATCAATATTTACCTCTGGAAGAATTTTCCTATAACAATAGCTTCCATTCAAGTATTGAGATGGAACCATATGAAGTGTTGTATGAAAATAGATTTCGCACACCAACCTGTTGAGATGATGTTGGTCAAAGAAAACTCATAGGCCCAGAACTGGTGGTGGAAACTATGGAAAAGGTGAAGGTAATTGAAAACCACATCAAAGCAGCTCAAAGTAGGTAGAAGAGCTATGCTGACAACTGAAAGAAGGATTTGGAATTTCAAGTAGGAGGTCATGTTTTCTTGAAGGTATCACTAGGGAAGGGAGTTATACATTTCAATAAGAAAGGTAAATTGAGTCCCAGGTACATCAGACTTTCGAAATTCTAGAAAGAATTGGAGATGTAGCTTACCGTTTGGTAATGCCGCCAAGTCTCTTTAAAGTTCACGATGTGTTCCACCTATCACTGTTGAGAAAATAAATTTCTGAAAAAACGCATGTACTCACCTATGAGGAATTAGAATTGGAACCCGATCTGTCTTATTGTGAAGATCATGTCAAGATTCTTGATACGAGAGAACAAGTGCTGAGAAACTGGGCGACTCGTCTACTAAAATTTATATGGAGAAACCATAAGATGGAAGAGGCAACATGGGAACCCATGGAACTTATGATGAAGAACCACCTGAGTCTTTTCAGGCAGTAGTATTCAAGAAATTTTGAGGATGAAATTATTTGATGGAGGGGATAATGTAACACCCCAAACTTCCACGGTACGTTTCCCTTTGAATAATACAATAGTGTGTGTCGTACGCAACTTTGAGTTCTAACACACACCACAACCAATCAAACTAGCCGTTATGAATAGTAATACCAAATTTTTTAAAATTTATAAATTTTATCTATCAAAATGAACTTCATTTTTAGATTCGGAATATCGAAATTATCTTACGGTGAATTTTAGGTATTTTTCTGAAAACATTCAATTTTTGATGAATCGTGAAAAACACAGAGTTATAGTTTAAAACAAATATTTTATTTAAATAATTATTTATTTTATTTAAATTTATAGTAGGTCAAAATATATACATAATAACTATATAAGTTCAATGTAATTCATTACAGTCAGTTTATAATAATTTTAGATATATAAATATTTTATTGAACTTTTCACCGCCTTTTTCCCAACTCCTAGGATAATTTGCAAATTCACATAAAACATAATTTTACCACTTTTGTGAGTGGAATTTCAAAAATCCAAGACACATGGTTAATATAAAGGAGTAAAATGTGGTTCAATAAGATAAAAATAATCTTTGGTGAATAGTAACGTTTTTCTTTTATTTACCACGGTTAAAAGTAAAGAGGGAAATTATTGGTAAAAATGATATTAATATTACCCTAACAAATGTCCTAATTCTATTTTACAAGTTTATATCAGACAAAAACAACCTTAGGCATAAAATATTATCATTTTGGTCCACATGGATTAGATTTGGAAATATATTATTATTTAATTCAAAGAAGAGTTAAAAGAGATAAAATCAAAGTTAAATAACTAAAACATTTTTAATATAAAGTTATACATAAGATAAACTTGATTATAAATATTTATTAGAAAGCTAAAAATATTTTATACATAATTGTATTTTATTTATAATTTTTAGACATTATATAATTTAATTTATTTATGACACAATGGTGATGCAGTAATTACCTAATTAATCAAATATTAAAATAATTGATATTATAAATATCTAAATAAATGTAATTTGAGACTTTTTTTGAATTAAAATAATTTTCTAGGATAATATAACATATTATAGTTGATTAAATGAATTGTTTTCGAAGTAATAATGCATTTATGAGTTTATAAAAAACAAAATACCAAATAGTGTCAAAATTGACATCAAAGAGTTTTTAAAACAAATATTATCTTATTAATTGATATTCAATACCTAAATATCTACGGTCTGGCCAAAGGATGTATATAATGATAGGTGTGTCATTAATATACCACTTGGGGGTCTCTTGGAAGTATATAGTCACTTTATTAACCAAATAATATAAAAATACAAAGAGACATGGTAAATGTCAAACTATATAACTAAGAGTTAAATATAAATAATAAGGTTAATATAGTGACCCCAACCTATCTAAAATCTATTTTTTGAGTGGATTTCAACCCATCTCTACCTTATCCTCTAAATAAGTCACTTTAGAGCCATTATAAATTGAATATGAATTTACTATAAAATAATATTTTAATTTTTTTCCAAGGTGCCCCTCACCCCTATTATAAAAGGGCACTCTCCCTTATCTCAAATTCATTCCTTCAAAGCCTTTTGGCTCGGCCAAACCCTACCAAAAAATCCTCTAAAATTATTTAACTTCAACCTAGAGGCCTTATTTTTATCATAAAGGAAACCTATGTATCCCTTAAGATCAAATCAAAGGGAAGAACCTGAAAAATATGTAATGTTTTCACCACCCTCTTTCTAGTTCCTTTCTTCTTCCACTTCTTATTTCTTTGTTATTTCCATTATAAAACAATAACTAAAACATATTATATATACTATGATGTTATTATAAATATGTTACAACCATATTCAGTATTCTATCCATCCTTTGAATGACATGTCACCATACGTGCATACGTAAGACTTACCGTCTCCACGTCGTGGTGTAATTGATATTAAAAACATTATTATTTGGATGGGTATTATAATGATGTGTAATTGATGAAAATAATAAATATAACATGATAATTATTTTGTATATATTATATACCATCCAATTATATACGATTTTAATATCAAAATAATGATATTGTCGATCTTGCGTACGTACAGACTACCGTCTCCACAAATGCAATGAGATTCATTCCCCATCGTATCCATTCAAGAATAATTTTCATTTGATGGTTAGAAATAATGTTTAAATACTTAATATCATTCTGGATATGAATAAGATACAACCTATCCATAACAAACACAACTTATGTAACAAATAATATAAAGGAAAACGATTCAGTTCACACCCGAAACAATGATAATGCAAAGATATTATTAACAAAGAAATGTTAAAAGAACATATATGATATCATATTAATGTATATGATTGTTGTATAATTTAATTACAATTATTTCACCATTATATAGGAGTTTAACCTACCCTCAACCAAGGAAATGTACAAGGTAAGGGTTTATTTCACAATGTGTTCATTATCTGAGGTTTTTTATACATAATTATCTATAGGGACCTCTTTATCATCCACATCCATGTTTCTTAAAAATGTATTTAAAATAATTCTTACTATTTTACAGACTATGTTCTAAATTCATTTATACCCTTTTTTGAATTTTTATAAGAATTTTATAAACTAATCTTTCCGTTGTTTTCCAAACAAGGTCCTTTTTAACATTTTCGACAGAATTAAGGTAAGAATGTATTTTTTTTAACTTATACGGTGGGTGTAGCTATTTTCCTCCATTATAATATCGTCAAATCTTTAATTACAAGCTTATAAGACTATTTTCAATGTAAATTTTTCCTTTTATAATTATGTGACTTTTAAATGATTTAAAAAAAAGAAATATTTCTCTCAAATAGTTCTATTTTCATCTATGTCTACATCCTTTGTTGGATTTTAAGCTTATTTGAAGTTGATTTATTATTATACAAAACCTCCATATTGTATTGAAGGTTTTGTGATATGTTTGACTGTGGATGTGTTATTTTTATGCCATTCCAAATTTATGGTGAAAGTATTGACATTTATAACGCTAGTTTAAATATGAATGTTTATGTTATATTTAAACCTGTTCATATGAGGAATTCATTGGACTTGATAAGTGATGGGTGTAGCCCAATATAGACCCTCAATGAATTGGTAGGTATCATGAGACAAACTACAATCTTGCCCCAAGGCCTTGACAAAATCTTATTTGTAGTCTTGGCATAAGGCCTTAACTATATGGTATGATAGTCTGGCATTATGCATTCCATCATTATGAAAATGGTTATTGATATTTCATGTGATTATTAGACTAGTATAATATCCATGTGAATAAGTAAATGCAATTATTTCATTCTATTTCTACCATATTATGCGGAAGTTCAAGTTTAAAAGGATGTTGTTTTAGTTATACATTGCCTTAAATTTTTATTCTTATTTATGAAAGTTTCTTCTATATTGTTATCCTTACTGGGCATCTGAGCTCACCCCTTTCTATGTTTTATTTTTCCCAGGATGTGAAGAAGTATTTTATGAATGACCTACAAGGATAGTAAGAGGGGATATGAGTGAGGTCTATGGAGACAAGATGTTGTTGTAGTTTTTCACTATATGATGTAATGTAAACTTTATTGATGTATATTGTGATTCCAAGGCTACTAAACTAATCGGTCTTTCAAGACATGATCTTTTGTGATCATTCCAATGTTATGTAATAATGCACTGACTCTAGGTAATTTTGGTTGGGGCATTACATTGTTTTATAAAGTACCCTTTCAAATTCCACCTGATAAGTATGCCCGATTAAATGGAACGTCCCAATATATTACCGATTTTCATGTAGAATCCATAATCTATTTTAAGCCACCAATATTTTTCAATGAAAAACTATATTATTTCTTTTATCATTTTATGAAAACAATTATCATTTTTCTTCTTTATAGACACTTTTATATTTTATCTTAAACCTTACTGAAGTTTCTCATTTCTAACGTTTGTTAAACACAATTTATACCTGTTTTCACTTCAGTTGGACATAATTTATCATGATATATACCTATTTTTCCTTTAAAATTTCCATGTATGATTTTAGTACATTATTTCAAGGAAACTATTGTGATACAATAATTTTTTATTCCTTATGACATTATCATGATAACCATTTTTTCTTGGGTAACCCTTATCTTAATTTATTTTGCTTAATTGAGGTTGATTTCTTATGATACCATATACTATATTTTATTCAATGTTTTATAGTCATTTTTAATGGGGATGTACTTTCTTGATACCATAGTCTATATTACTCTATATTTTTTATGTCTATGTTTACTGATTAGGGAAATTATTTACATTTCATATTCTAGTTTCAATTAGAATGTATATGTTGATTATGTTTCAACACTTTCATATATGGAATTAATTGGACATAATAAGTGTAGGATAGGACCCTCTATAGTCTCTTATTCCATCAGTAGGTATCATGAGACAAACAGGTTTCAGTATTGGCTGATGTCCTAGCTAATTATGTTTAGTGAATTTGTCGAATCCATGATCATATGTTTATGATGTCTGTCATTATGAATTCCCCCATTATGAAAATAGTTATTGATAATCCATGATATTATTAAAATAGAATATTATCCATTCTTATGTTTCATTCTCATTTTATTATTTATATGGAATTATTTGATAATATTTTATTCTTTCCATATTATGCACAAGTGTTTGTTTTAATATAATGTTTTATTGGTAATTCATCATGCCTTATAGTTTATTAATATTTATAATAGCTTCTATGGTATTTGTTTCATTCACTAAGATTCTAAGCTCACCCATTTATTATGATTTACTTTTTCCATGATTTTATTATGTATTTTATGATTGATATATTGGGATAATGTCTAATAATTGGGATTTTTTCAAAGGATTTTATATATTGTATTTTATTTCAATTTGTAATGTAAAAATTATTTTTGAATATTGTTTTCCAAAAATACTAAATAGTTCTATCCTTCAGGTTGTTCATTCCTTATTTATTATGCCAATGTAATAAAGTAGGGCACTGGATCTTGGATACTAGGGTCGGGGTCATTATATTTGGAACTAGATGATGTTTAATAGGAACATTGGAAACTATATTATGTAAATATAACCCCACATCTGACATTAAGAGTATTCTCAATGTTACCAAGATTATGATTTAGAGATTCATTATATCTAAAAATTCAATTTTAAGTATGTGTTTTACTATTGTTAGACTATAAATTTTCTTTCATAATGTAATGATCTAATCAAGCATATTAAATTATTTTGAAAGGGTTCCTAGTGGAAGGATTGGAAACCATATCAATACATGTAATTAATGTAGGTGTATCCCTCCTATGAAACTTAATGATGTTGAAGCTATAGATACAACTAAAATTGAACAACTTATAACTACATTGGGTAAAATTAATGAGGTTATGTGAAATAAACTTACTCTCATGTAGCATTGTCATCTATAATATAGTGTAAAAATGTTAAACCGCTTTATATGACAAAAAACTCTATCATTCAATTGGACTACATACCCAGTTGTATTTCTTTAATCGATAACTTCCTTAAAGAATATATTTTTCACTTTGGGGTTTAACGAAAGGGATAAGGTTATCATGGAAGTTTACCATCTCTTGGTTGATGCGGATTAATAGTGGTAATAAAATCAGAAAAACTAAGGATGAGGAATAAATTTTGAATATGGAATGGAAGAAATTTAAGGAATGTTTTTTGGAAAATATTTCTCTCATGAATAGATAGCTGACATGGAGAGGAAATTCAAGATACTAAGACATAAAGTGGATGAAATTTTTTTATATGAATTAATCCAACTATACGATGTTATAATTGAATTTTTTGGACAAAATACATAATCCAAATATTTAGATTGATAATTTATTTTATGGGTTTAAAATAATCTTTTGAAGGTTACTAGTCTCCCAAAAATTCTCATTATATTAAGATAAAATATCATGTACTATCAAGATAGATAAAAAATTATACTTGATTAATGAATTATAATGGATCCAAAATTAGAATAGGAATGCATAAAAACAATAGATTAAGGGAATAATAGAATGAAGGATTTATCTATATGTTAAATTTGTGAATCGAAACAGCTTGGTACTTACTTGATGGGATTGGTATTTTTCTACATGTTTGACCCACTATGCATATGATTATAAAGGAGAGAAATAATCTATCCAATTCTTCAAATGTAAGGAGATAGGGAGGAAAAAATTAATTCCCCAAGCATCAAGGGAATATAGATCAGATGAAGCAAAGGGATAATTTTATATCTTATATTGTTACTACATTCTATGGGGAATCATTAAATTATTTGACTCAATAAATTTGTTGTAAAATAATTTTATGGTTATAAGAATCATGATATATATAATTATTGTATAGTAGTACTTCTTATTTATGGAATTTTAAGCATGTGATTAAAGGAACCAGTAATTAATAGAAGTGATTTTGTTGAAAGGTGATCTATTTAAAAACAAATGACTTGGTTAAGATAACCCTAAATATGTGGGATGTTTTGGGATAGTAATAAATAGATTTTTAAGGGATAATATTGGGGACAATGAAGGAGGTTAGAGATTTGTTGGTTTTTGTTAAACTATAATTATTAGACGTTGGAATTTATAGAATATATTAAGCAAACAATTATTTTACTCATATAAGGATTCATGTTTCATTAAATAATAATAGATATTATGGTATACATATATTTGGTATGTGGAAATATTATATTAAGTTATATTTTTGAAATTTAGTGATCTTCCTTCTAAAAATTTTGACTTCGAAAAGTGTATTGCGGGTGTTTCTTAAGTATAACTACTTATGGAATAGATTAATGATATTACTAATTAATATTAATGTATGTTTTATTATATAGGATAAGATATTATAACCTTTTTTGTTTCAGTAAAAATTTAAATTCCCAAATAATTATTTATTGATCATTTGATCAAAGTGCTTCTGATATAAAAATTCATCTTGAATATACATATTTTTTAAGGAATTAATCATAGATAGATCTTAGCACAACTAAAGGATGATATTTTTACATTTAATGGGATCAAATATGTTTTTATTCTTAAGAGATTATATGGATAGTAAAGAAACCCTCAACTCTAGGAAAATAATTTTGGAACAAAAACATTATATGATTACTTTTACTTATGAGAAATTAATGGTATCTTTAACTGATAAAAAATTATAGTTTTGTGATTCTATACTTTCTATTGACCACGTTATCTTTCACCCACTATCGTAACATGATAGTTTGATTTATTTTCCATGTCCATATTTTCTCTTCCTACTAATATTATCATATTCAAAAGCCTAATTTTTTTGTCACCATTACATTTACATTTCCCTATTATTAAGAGGTTGTTTAATTAATCAATGAATGATGTGGGTTTCCCCCAAAGAAATTTTCAAGTATCAAACTTCGATTTTCTAAGAATAATTTTAAACTATGAAGATAAAATTTATTTATGAAGGGAGAATGTCACAACCCAAAATTTTATTAATGAAAATTAACTTTCTGAAATTATTTAATACAATATAACTAACCTCAAATCACTTAGATAACATAATAAAAACCTTATAAATGATGAATAAATGAAATACGAGGTATTTTTTTAAATTAAGGAACCTATACCAATGGAATAATAACTTTACTAATGTAATAGAATTGTGACCATTATGAATAGTAACCTGATAAATATAGTAGTAAACTCACTTATACAAGTATATCTAAAATTTTGTTATATAAAAAACGAAAATATTTTATATTTATATCATCTAATAAGTTAATAAATGTTTTAAAAATGGCAAATAAGCATTTAGTATTCTATAAAGCAAAAAGATTTATTTAAAATATTATCATCAATATAATGGTTTATTTTAATGAAATATATTTATTAATGAATATGTTGTTCTATTATAATTATAATATAATTTTATGAGATCATAATTAATTTTTCTGAGTGTCGTAAAATCATTTATAATATTAAAATCGGTATTTTTTTAATAAATTATGGTTTTTAATTAAAAATAAATTTTACCAAATTTTGATAAAAATCATAAAATGGAGATTATTTTTAAAATCTACATATTGAAAAATAGTTAGGGTGAATTATTTGGATTTTTTTTAAATAGTTTAATTTTTTGTAAATAATGAAATTCAGTAAAAAAAATTTATAGCTAAACACATGAATTATTGATTCATGGATGATGTGTGGAACCCATTAGTTCAAACTCCCAAGATATATTTACATTATTTAGTCTCAATAATCAATTCTATCGATATTTTAAGCCAAAATATCAAACCAATGAATAAAATAATCAAAAAAATACCCCTCACCACAACTATAAATACTGCCCCTCACCACCACTTCCCCTCACTCCTTATAATATTTATAGATTTCTTATATTATTACCAATTTATCTTAAAGAAATCCTCCCCAAATTCTATTATCACTATTCTCACTAAAATAACAATCACATCAACCAAAAGGAGGTTCTGAAGGAAACGTTATTCAACAGGCAATATCCTCATTCATTTTTATTTAATTTCTTTTAATTTGTTTTATTTTATTGTCCTATCCTTACCAAATCTATCAAAACATTCATTATAAATATATTATCATATATATACAATAATTTTATTTTTTTAATGGGATATCTATCATCAAAATCCATCTCCTCACCCTTTTATACTAAAAATGAAAACCTTGTCCGTGATGTATTTATTTACCACCATCATGGATGATGTGTTTTAATTTTACATTGAATCATTAAAGGATGGTCATAAAATAATTATTATAGTTAAATAAAATTTTATTATACATATTATAAGTTAAATTATTTTATGAAAAAAATATATAAACATGTTATTAAATAAAATTATATACTTTTGTGATGGTCGTAAAAACCCGAAAAAAAATTACATCTTTTTAATTAACATTTTAGGTGACAAATCAATTTCTTATTATATAACTAGATTATTTATAATATAATTTAAAAATATTTAATTTCATTAATAATATATAATTTCAATTAGTCATAACAATTTCCATTTTACATGATCTTTTATACAATTATACAAGTGAACCAATCTTGAAAACCAATGAAACAAACTATCCCGAACGACAAAATTGAATCCTATAACACATAAAAAAGGCCATAAATGAACATAATAAAATTTTAATAAATCCAATACAAGATTAAAATTTTGTGAATTAAATTATTAAGTAATATATTATAATCATCCATGACATTAAGTGCATGTGCAGTACAATTTCAAACATAAGGTAAAGGTTTCTCCCCTAATGTCCATTTTTCCTTTGGGATACCCTTTCTCTGTATTAACCCCAATTAAATTCTAGAATAATCAAATTTACTAATCAAAAATTATGTTTTCAAATTCAAAATAAATTTACCTATCTCAATTATTCTTTATTTGGGGGGGGGGAATACACATTTTATAAGGATATCTTTCTAATTCTTTCTCATAAGTAACCCCAATTAAAGGGAACATACTTATTTCATACCCATTTTAAAGTACACTACCTAATATATTTTAATAAAAAATTATTTTAATGAAATAATCCATTTCATCCTGGAAAACTATTTTATTTAATTTCTCATCATATTTAATGAATTGTTCCTTTTTCACTTTAAATACTCTTTTATATTTTACCCTAAATGGCATAAAAGTGGATTATTTCTCAGGTATATTAAACTCTATTTTTACATGTTTTCATTTAATTTGGACATAATTTATCTTTATATATACCTATTTTCCATTTATAATTTCCATTCATGATTTAAATCCATTCATCCATGGAAACCATTATGATACACTGATTTGTTTTCATTATGACATGATTGAGATACCGATTTTTCTCTACAGGTAACCCTTTTGTTAATTTATTATTAAAAATTTGGTAGATTTTTTATGATATCATAATCCTTATTTTATTGAATTTTTTGTTATTATTTTGATTGGGGATGTTCTATCTTGATAAAATTCCCCATATTACTCTTGATTTTCTATAATTATGTTTACTAATTGGGGAAATTATTTACATATAATTGGATAGTTTCAATATGAATGTATATGTTAAAAAAGTTTCACACCTTTCATATGAGGAATGAATTACACTTAGTAAGTTTCAATCAGGGCCCACTATATCCCCTTGATGAATCAGTTGGTCTCATGTGATAATCAAATTTGGGTATCGGCTGATTTCCTCCCTGATATAAATAGTGTCTAGATGAATCCTTGAAGGTATGTGTATGATGTCCCATGTTTTGGATTACCACATTATGAAATTATTTATTGATAATCCATGTTATTATTAATCTAGTAGAATATAAATGGCTAGGTTTCATTCTAACTATATTATTTATATGAAATTATTTAATCATATATTATTACATACATATTATTCTCATGTTATTTTTTTAATGGAATGTGTTGTTAGTTATTCACATATCTTTATTTTATAAGTGTATTTTTGATAGCTACAGTTATATTATATTCCCTTATTGAGCATCTAATCTTACCACTATCTTAATTTTTTTTTCCAAGGATTCCAATATGTATATTATTTTTGATATCCATGGATAATCTTGAAGAATCGGGATGTTAGTAACAGTGATTCTATATTGTATATCTTTTTAAGTTATAATGTGAATTTTTTTTGTATGTATTTTTTCAAACCTAATTAAATATTCAGTCATTTGGGATATGACTTCCATGTCGACTATGAGATTGAAATAATATAATTCATTGGCTCTGAGAAACTAGGTTGCGGTCCTTTCAAAATAAATTCCTTTTGAGATGTATACTTAAAATTACCAATAAATATTATTTATATTTTTTTAAAAAAAATTTATGCATCATATGTCCCTAAATCTTCTATCCTTAACCATGCAGCGTACTTTCTAACCATATGGTAACCTTATAGAGGAACAGGTTTAGTGTAAATTCAAACTTTTTTTATGATTGGTTACAAGTATAATAAATTGAAAAGAATGTATTCAAGAAAATAAATTTCAATGATAAATAAAAAATAGTATTACACCAATAAATTAAAATTCATTGTGAAATAATTTTTTTCAGGATTAAAATTATATTAATAAATAATTTTTCATATTTTATCAAATCTAATTTTTTGGTGTAATTTTAATATATAGATTATAGATAAACTGAATAATATTATATATTATTATAAAAAAATAAAAACAATTCATATAATATGTCTAAAAATAGACACATGAGAGATAACAAATAATTTTCCTTTTAGTATAAACTAGATTACAAATAGTGATCTTTTTAAGTGTATAGTCTCTTAGAATTGGTTTCATAGAACAAACAAAAATATTAATTTGAATTACCATAATATAAATAAATTTTTTTTCACATAATTATTGTCCTTTTTTATACCATTAATTTTATAGTATCCTTAGATCATTTTTTAGGTGAAAAGTGTTTATTAGTTCTCTGGTATAATGAGAACCTATATATTCTTTGACTATATTATTAAACATATTTATTATGTTCTAGATGAAATATGATTTTATGAGATAAAGAATATGATTCGCAATTTGGAGTTGGAGGCTCGTAAGACAGTGATGACTCTTCTATAAATGTTTCCACTTCGTGATCACCATGAAGGGAGGTCATGTGTATAAACATACTAATAGGAACTCCACATTTTTTATGTGTCATTGGATATTCTCAAACATGAACATGTGTATTGGACTTTATAAAAGTGTTTACTATTAATGCGTATCATGAATTTTGTAGGTTCATGTATGAAAAAAAATATGATCACATTTTCTCATAGTGAGGTTGCATACATTTGGTGTATTATAAATAATGATTAATTAATTGAATTATTCTATAATGATTTTTTATCTTCCATATTAATTGGATAATATACATCTTGAACTATGATTGAAATGTATTTTACTAACAAAATCTATTATCATGGTAGTTTATTAACTATTTCTTTTCCGAAATTTGATAAAATTAAATTAATTATATAGGATGATAAAACAGTTATGAAACCTTCTTGATGATATATCAATTAACAAAAAATTATATTACATAATAGAATTTATAGTAATATTTTTCTTTATTCTATAATTATCTTTAATCTATATGCCTTCCTTGAATTGTCCCTATATGTTAATCATGGGCTTTAGGTATGTTCACTTAATACCAGTGAGAATGTGGTCTAGAGGCATACACAATTAATGTATCTAGAATCCCATAAAATTATATTGAATATAATATCCAGAATAATTATAATATTTAGTATGTGACATAATAACTATTCTAGTGTGGCTAATTAAATTAATTAAATCTTGAAATTTATTATTTTAGAACATGTGAGATGAATTTTATCTCTTATTTATTTATTCACATGATAATAAAAAATAAATAATCATCAATTAGTTTAGTGAAATAATTAATTAATGATTTATTTAGTTATGTGAAAATTAAAATAAATATTTATTCATGATTTAAGGGAATATAATTTTAATTTATTTAATGAATCAATATTTGTTAGAATAAATATTTGATTAATGTTTTAATAATTTCCCTGGAGGTATAATGGATTGAATTACTGAGAAATGATATATTTAGTTTAATATAATATAAAAAAAATTAATTTATCTATTTAAGAAATGATATTTAAATGAAAATATCACATTGGATTAACAATTATTTTTCATTTATTTTTTGACATGGGTATGACATGGGATAAATAAATTGATAATGTTTGTTCTGAAATTAATAATAATTTTAACCCTAAGTCTAAATTCCATGTTATATCATATTTGAATTCAATGAATCTTATTTGGAATAATTAAATCATATCTATAATTATCTCAACCTTAGAGATAATAATCCCCTCTTCCTCCCTCTCATTAACAAAGAGAGAATGAGAGAATGTAATTGTTGTGATTAATAAAGAATAGTGTAAAGTATATGGTTCATCAACATTGTTACTCAGAATACCTAAAATGCCACATATAGTTTCATGGAGTGCATGTGGATATACATAGAGTAATCCTCAATTAGATTCTATATTTTACAGAAAAAGTCATCGTAGTGGAAATGAAAATTTATGATGCAGATTATCATGGTTGAGGAAATTATTTTTTTAGATAATTATAAATTAAAGGTGAAAAATCCTCTCTAGATGATTTTAGGGTTGCTTCATAATGATATTTTGGTTTTATCCATTTATATTTATAAAAAAGGTTTGCAACCTAATTTATTCTTCAACTATTCTCCTTAACATTATAGTGGTATTAGAAATATCACATTATAATTTACAAATATTTATGATTTATTTAATAAATATCATTCATTGGTTTGTTAGTTTTCAGAGGTATAATTTCATTATTAATCTAGTGGTTGAGGTAAAATTACCGTTAACGTTCATATGGATATTAATAAGAATAAAACTAATGAATATTTTTGGATTCCATTCTAGGGTACTAAGTTCACTGGTTACATGACAAAGTTACATGGTGTGTAATAGTAAATAGTGCAACTTGTTCCCATGGTTAAAAACAAAAGTAGTGATCCATGTCAGACTTAGCTCTCCACATGACTCAGTATTTCATATCATTATATGTCCTCAATTGACTACCAAAACATTATTTGATTTTAAAGGGATATTAGGATATATAGTTGTTGTACATATCATGTATCCCCAAAATATTAAACATGTCATGTAATTAATAGTGAGTAATGTGGTCAGTATGCAATTTAATTACACGTTTTGTTTTGAATAATTGATTATAAATGTGGAAATAAATTTAGTACATGGGGTGTGGCTAGTATGTACTTGTCTTTTAACACACTTAAACTGGCATAAGAAAATGTTGAGTGATTTTTAGAATATTGTGTGGGTCATCAAAGGTGTTTCAAATGCGGTGTAAATTCTTATATTATAAAAATTTCAAAGGTTTTGGTACACACTTGGTACTACATGCCATCTTAATGTGTTACAAAAATTGTATATTTATTGCTTTTCAGGTGGTTAGACATTCTCTAAAGACAATGTGGTTCAACCCCTAGAAATACACAACATCTATATCATAATATTCCTCATAGCCATATATATCATTTTTGTGTAAAATTTACAAGGACCATACATAACATGTGTCACATGACATTTCGAGTGATAGTAAAAGTCATGCATTCATTAAATACAATAATTGGATTTAATATTATAATGAATAAACATGCCCTTGGGCCTTCTAAGTACACTCCATCTACAAAATTATTAAAAATTAAAATTAATATTAGATAATTTATTTAAAATAATATAGAATTATATTCTTATTTTATTTTAATTACTATTAGGACATATCATTAATATAAATAATTATTTATTTATTTATTTTAATAATTTATTAAATATAGAAAAAAAATTAGTATTGGAGTGAATTCAAATGAAATATTGAAATACTAAAATGGCTTATCATTTCATTTTGTGATTGGTCATAGTGTTAACTAACCTATGTTTGTGTTGGATTTATTTATTTATTTATTTATCTATAATATCGTTTTATATAATATTTCATATTAAAAAATATATAATGATATGTGAAAAATATCCCCTCCATTATTATGTATATACTTAGGTTTCTAAAGATCATTTTATGTCACCATACACCCCTCTAACCCCTCATCTATATTCAAGTAAACGGTTGTAAAGGATAGTGTTCCCATCTACAAGAGATAATTCATGACTCCATCTAAGGTAAACTAAACCAAATAAATACATACAATAATGAAGAAATTAAATAAGTAAATCCATTTGTAGGCAAACATTGTTTTCCCCATATGGTTAATGTTTTTTTAACACATCCTAATAAAAAAACAAATTCCTAACAAATCATGATAATATCTCTTCTTTATTTTCTTTTTCATATCCCTGGTTCGGCATTATTTATGTGATACATGGTTTTTTAATTTATTTTTTTAAATGAAATGACATAAATAAAATAAATTAACATTCATTCAATGATAAAATCAAATATACATTACATGTTATATTTTATAATTTATAATTAAATACATATATAAGATCACATATAAAGTAATTGACGTATATATAAATATAAAATTAGATATCTTTTACTAGTTTGTGGGTAAATTGTTTTATCATAATTGGTTAAATAAGGAATCTAATTTCAAAATTAATTTATTAAAATAGAACTATTTTTTGTATTGAATTTTTCAAGAACATTTATCCTAGTATTCAATATTAGATACAAAAAGAAATTATTTCTTGTTTAATCATAATTTTTTTATATTATACCATTATTAAATAATTGTTTAGTTATACTTGAATCAAATATTTCTATATATAAATAGTCTATGATGAATATATAATATAATACTCAATGAATACCATGTTATGGAAAGTTAATTCTTGGTCAAGTAAAATATATGTAAATATCATGTATATACCTTTAAGGGCATCTAGACTTATTTGATCTAAGAAACTTTTGTAATTGATATGATCACTTGTTAGGTTTTTAGATGTTGAAAAGTTTGTAAATTAAAGGTAATAAATGAAAAAATATTATATAATCTATTTCGAAAGATACATGTGAACTATTCTAAGTAGATATTAGAGGTCACCTCATTTACTTAGTGATATTACATCATGAGATTTTATCAATTTAAAAAAAACATTGAGAATAAACTTGGTAATGTATTTAAGATACTATAGGTGTGTTATTAATAGAATATCTTATCCAAGCATTCATCAATCATTTAAATAATGAGTGTAGGTCTTCACAAACACCCTTTAATTTATACACAATTTAGTTTTGATGTTACTAAAAATATAATCGATGATGAGTCTTACTATTATTGAAAATATTACATTACTACTTTCAGAAAATTCTTTCAAAATATCAATGACAAAACATAACCATATTCTAAATATATTTAAAAAATTATTTCATGAATATTATAATATAAAATAATTCCATTATGTTAAAGATTTATGTTGTTAGATTAAAATTTTGTAAGTATGATTTAGTAAATAAACCTACATTAAGTAAATACAGATATCAACTCAGTTAATTATCATTAAATTTATTTAGGATTCAACTAAACCTAATATAGATCATTATTAGATAACTATGTGATTATATTTATATAATATATAAGAACAAATCTTTTTAAGAGTGTGGTATCATTATAGACGTCAATTAAGTCAAGATCCATTTTCATAAGAGTTTGGATGAGAACATAAAATCAAAAAGGATTAATGGGAGGAGTCATTCCAGATACACATACTACATATGAAAGAAAAAATATAATATATAATTTTATTATCTATAATTTTAGGTGGTATATATTATATTAAGAATAATTAATATTTTTCTTACAAAAAATTAGTAAATTTAAATAATCCATGGTTTGAGAATTCATATGAATGAAAAAATGGAATCCATGTACCAAATAATGTTTTTATAATGTTAGTTCTTCTAGTTGATGTAAAATCATTGATGATAATTAAATAACAAAATTAACATGGATTATTTAATTGGTACCTATGATGAATGGTTGATTTTTCATTGACTCTTAAAATATCTCATAAACACATTAATATTGATTTGGGGGCATGATATGGGAGAACACAACTCACTATAATGAAAATGTACCTACATATAAAAAGTGTGTGATGATCCTTCAGGGTAATTATTTATGATGTTGAGGTGGTGTTCCCTTATAAGTTCTAGAAATATTTTGGGATGTTTTTTTTGTTTTCAAGACTATTTTGTCTTTTGACCTCATGGAAAGATTTTGAGATTGGGAATAGTTTGCAGTTTTAAGGTAATGATCCCTTTTGAGACCTTAAAAATATTATAGACATTTGTAATTTTTTTAATTGATGTTGTGTTTATTTAAAATCCCTTGGAAATATTGTGGGCATGAGAATCATGTATATAATTATGAAATGTACCCTTATAAGTCAGGTGGCTCATATGAAAGATTGATGTTATTCAATGTATCATGGAGAGTGTAGTTTCAAGAAACACATATCATATTGGGTGGTGTGTTTAGAGATACCATGAAATATGTTATGTGGTAATCTTATGAATATGATGCCAACATGTATTTCAAAAATGAGTAATTTTCCATTGATATAACTTTTAGAAAAATCACATAATTTACAAGATCTCCATTTTTAAGGCTTTATAAAATTATAACTCATAGATTCATAGACTAATAATGGGAAATAGGAAAGGATACCATGTATATTATTCATAGTTATTACCCCTCCACATAATATTCCTATGATGCTAACTATGTAAGATTCTTATAAAGGACCCCATAGAAGTTATTATTAGATAGCATCCCATGATTAAAATATTTATCGATTGCCAACTTCAATCACAAATTTTTTGGTGGAACCCAAATAGTAACATATTACCATAATATTATGAAAAATACTTTATTTATATGTTATATACCTATCTCCTTCCAATCATTAATATAACAACCCAAAATTTTGCACCCACAAATTACATATATGTTGATGAATATTCAATACATAACAACATGATATATGATCAAAACATATTGTATTATTGTATTTGAAGACAATATATTAAATCTTATTATTTTATGAAAGATATTTATCATCTCCCACAAAGATCTCCCTTTATTTTACTCTTCATAGGAAAAACCTACTAAAACATTTATTCATAACCCGGGTGAAGAAACATTAGAAGTGGGTGAGATCTGATTCTTATTATGGGTTCACATGGAATTTATCAATCAAGTATCATATGAAAGCATAAGATAAGAATAATAGATTTATAACAAGAAAATAACTTAACATTTTCATAACTAATTTTATAAATATCATAAAAATGAGTCAAGGAATAAAACATTATCATTTGAAAATAAATGAATCATAATATTGAGAACTCATCATAGGAAAATCATGAACATAAAGTTAATGTAATAAATGTGTGTGGAACCAAAATAATTATATAAACCATTTCATATATCAAGGTTACATATCAAGACTATTTGACCAGGAATCAATACCTATTTCCCATAGTGGATCAAGAATGTCGGCTTGTTTCCCATAATAGATTAAGTACACTGACTTGTTTCCCATAACTATCTCATGAGATATAATTATTTACCCAATTAATTAGAAAGAGATATTGGTCGAAACTATACCATAATGAAAATAATACATATGTGTGGAAATTATATAAATGACTTATGAAATCATCATATCATAAACTATATACAAAAATACGCCCCAAAAATATTTCATCCATTTATAGCACATGAAAAATGAACGAGTTCTGCCTTTGTTTAAACCATCCTTATAATGTGTAATAATTATTTATTTGATTTATATCCATATTAAATAATTATTAACATCAACAGGATTTCATATTTGATTGAAAATTATTTTCAAAACACACTTGGAACAATTATTTAGGAAAATTACATTTCAATACTAAAATAAATTATTTTTTTCCAATAACTGCACAAATATAAAGGAAAACATTTTATTTGAAAATAAACATACAAAATTTTAATATATGGTTCAAATATAATTTTATTCATGAAATAAGTATGATATATTCATTAGATATAATATAAAAACATTCTTTCCAAAATTTTGTACTCTTCAAAAAATACCTCATTCAAAAAATAATGGGATGATTCCTTTCAAAATGTTTGATAAAACGTGAAACATTCAAATTAATATATTTAAAAAAACAAAGGAGAATAATAAAACCCTTATTTAAAATAATTATTACAATATATTTATATTGATGAAAAATATTCCTCGATTGAGATATAAATATAGACAATCATGAATATTGATGACATTGTGATATGAAACCCATACCACAAGGCTCCCCTCTTCTCATTAACATTCAAAACATATGTATAATAAATATGGATTTATTAAAAATTTATTATAAAATATATTAATATATATTATAACATGCATTATTTATTTATGACATTTTATCACTCTTTTAATAAAAATTATTTACTAAAATAACTATTTTGGTTGATAACTATTTTTTTTTCAAAGAATGTTTTAGTTTGGAAACCCCTATACTTATACATTGAAAATATTTATATTATTTAAATAATTTTAATAATGGTATAAAGATAATATATATTAATTATATAATTATTTATAATCATTCATAATAATATGGGATAAAAAATGAATTACACCATTCAAAGAGATGGTAAACCGTATGTACACATGAAGATTGTTTCCATTTTTTGACTAATTGAATGAAATAAAGGTAAATAATAATTCAAATTTAAATAATAATTATTATATCATATATATCATATATATTCATAAAATCCACCCTTATTACAATCAATGTATAACATAAATGAAAAAAAATTTACATCGTATCATAGAGGAGGTAGTCCTTAAGTATGCATGAACAACATTATCATTTCCCATGGGAATTGATAGTAAGATGGTCGAAATTAAATTATTATTACATATGTATAATTTTACTATTAATATCATTTTAAAAAATAAAACTCTTTATAATATTCATACATAAAAAAGGTGTTTAAAAGTGAATTCTTTCGCAATGAGGAGATAGAAATTCATACGTACACATGAATGATACTTTCACTTCTCGTTTAAGGTGTGAGAGGGTGTATAAAGATGTTTTAATAATAATAATAATATTTAATAATATTTAGGGAATTTTATTTATTATTTTATAATAAATATAATATATTTATATTTGGAAAATAATTTTATAAATGAATATGATCGAATAGGCTGATTACCTCTTCTTCGAAACATCTCTTTTAGATCTCATCTAAAGGGCTCAAGCATTGGTTTTTTGGGAAGTCCAGAACTTATATAATTTTAATAGGGAAGTGGAGTAGAGAATTTGGATGAGTATGGGACAAATATAATGATCAATATGATGTGAAGAAGAGAAAGTATGGTCTCTCTTTTATAAGATAGGGGAGAGGAACTCCTGGAATTTTTTAAAACCATAAAATATAATTTCGTAAATATCAAGAAAAATGGTTGAAAACGACCTATAAATAAACAACTAATGCAATTTTAGACCATATATTATTAATATTGTTTTTTTAAAACTCTTTATTATGTTAATGTTATTTAATAAAAAATCATTCTCATAAAATTTCATTGTTGTAAATTTATAATATATTCACATAATTTGATTTAAAAGATATAAATAGAAAGTTTTAATTCAAATATAATTATATAAAGAATAAATAATATGTTTTTTAACCTATAAAATCCTTCTAACACATTAAATCTCAATAATTATATTTATTTTAATATTTTTTAAATCATTTTTTGTATTATTTTACTAATTGTAGAAATACTCTATCGGTGTTTCATAAGTTGTTTGTGTCATTATATAATTTTTAAAAATTAAAAATAAATATATTTTAAATATAAATTTATTAATCTAATTATAGACACTTATATTCGTTCATAAATTAATTTTTTACCTATGTGTCCACATAATTGATATTAAAAACAACGCGACTTACATGTTGTAACTTTCCTTACTTTAAATTATATATAAGTCATTTTCAAGGAAATGTGTCGATTAAGGTAATAGAATTATATATTAAGGTGATTAGGATTGAATTAATTTCATCCATTATTAATTAGGATGAAAAATAATTCCCTTATTACTTATTTTAATTCTATATTAACATGATTTACATATTAATAAGGTGATAAAGTCTACCATGGTTACTCTTCATATTGATTTAAAATAAATGCGGCATTTTTTTAAAAACAAAATTATATTCTCTATTATAAATATTTAATTTATTTTATATAATTCATTACCTATAAATTTCATGATTTCATGTCAAATTATTTTAACAATTTTTTATTAAAAAAATCTTTTTTATAAATAAAATACATTTATAAGCACAAAACTTGATTGATTCTTATCTGATTATTTAAAAATTATTTTTTGAATTTTTATAAAAATTATTAAGGGAATAATGTAAATATTTCATTAAATTCTTAAACAGATTTTTATTAATTTAGTTTATTTATGTAAAATATATTACAGGCATAATACAGGTTTCAGAGAAAATATCACTTTTATTTTCAAATATTTTTTTTTAAAATTTTAATCATTTGATAACTAATGAATTATTTTTATAAATGTATAGAAAATAATTAATTATTTAATTATTTATTTTTATTAATATATTACAATAAAAAAACATAGGATATAATATAGTAATAATGTTATAAAGGTCATCTAAACTTGTTGTAGTGTATAACAAAATCTATTGAAGAAATAAAATTATTTGAAGAGATATATTTATTAAAAATCATTAGATGTTTCATTATACCCACAATAAAATTAATTTCACCATAAAAGTTAATAATGATGATAAAAATAGATGTGGATAATTCTTCCTCATCACACTCTTTGGTTCCCACATTGCTTCCTCAAAATGGAGAATTCTCCATAAAACCATGACTAGGATAGTTATATTGCTTCGAAGAAAGTGGTCTCCATGATCTCGAATATCTTATAATTGTTCATCATAAGAAATATATTTTTATATTGGTGTGGAATATGAGATTATTAATTGTAAAGGATGAGGTATATCCTACATCAATGGATATACATGGAACAAATCCTGAACTTGAGAGAGTTTCTTTAGAAGCACCAATCGATAAGCAATTGTACTAATAAGATCATGAATTTCAAAAGGGATGATATACCTAGTTATTATCATGACCATATTTCCAAATATCATCACCCTATAACAAGTATATTTTCATAGTAATACTATGTCACTAACTTCAAACTCTATATCTTCTTTAATAATTTTACCACAACACTTTTTTTATTTTGATTTTCTCTTTTGTGTAGCTGAAAAGTTAAAACATTATTTTTCATTTTCTCATCTAGATAAAGTAATGATACCTTTCATTCCACACATTCATTTTATAATTTTAGTGTTTTTCACTTCCTACCATATAGGTCTTCATAAGTAACCATATGAATTTTAGAGTGAAAGCAATCGTTTAATGAAAATACCAAAAAAGGAAGGTATTGATACAAAACACCTTTGAAATACAAAATTAATGATTTCATCATGTCTTATAGAGTTTGAATGATCCTATAAGAATTATCATCTATATTATGATGATCATAAGTGTTTTTATGTAACTTTAAATCAATATCCTACTGAATACTTCTCCCAAGATCCAAGGTAAACATCTGATCCTAGTTATAAACAATTGATAGTGGCACTCAAAAAAATCATACCACTTACTTAATATATATAATATAGATATGATCAAGATATAAATATTATATAATATAGATTAAGTTTTTTGACATCATATTGTGGTTGACTATTACCCATATATATTTATAGCCTTTAGATGTTTTGGGGAGCTAGATGAAAAAACTCATTGAGATATTTTTTCATTTCCATTATATTATGGGTAATGGTTGTAGGATCGAAATAGTGATGAAGATGCTCAATTTACAAGAAGGGGGTGAATTGTACACTTTAAAAATTCCTTTGGAACCATTAAAGTTAGTAATGAATAACTATAGTTTCCTTAAGATAAGGAAAGGACTAAGTTTAACAATGTTAAACAAGGCAAATTCACAACACCTCTAACACCAAATGTAAACTTGGAAAGAGATTCTGAAAGTAGGTTCTGGAAGTATGGTTCTGGAAATTGAAACACAACAAAAGATTACAATATGAGATTCTACCTTAAAGCGTATAGAATCTAAATGAAATAGAGTACAAGTAAGGAAGTATAAGAAAGTTATACTTTCCTTATAATACAAAATGCAGTGGAAATAAACAATTAGTAAAACTACAAGTAACAAGATATAAGTCTTTTAACTTAAAGATAAGGGTATCCAACAACCTTGGATAAAGGTCCCTTGATTTATACTTTCAAGAAAGTCTGTCTTACCCACACCAGGGTAAGCCCTCGATACGAAGATCGGAGTCTCTGTCTTGCTATCCCAGCAAGCCCTCAACTTCATGGTAGTTGGCAACCTCTGTCTTCCTCAGCAATGAAGCCCTTGAACTTCAAGGTAGTCGGAAACCTCTGTCTTCCTATCCCCGGAAGCCCTCGAATGTAATCACCAACATTTGGAGTCGCACGAAGCTTTGAGAGTTAATAAGAGCCTCTCTCTCTAGAAATCACTTCAACAGCATGTATGCACAAAACCAAGTTGTTCATCTGTCATCAGTCATCTATATCGAGCTCTTTCAAATGAGCTCCTATTTATAGGTAAGGTCAGCCTCCTTCCCAATGGTCATATTTTCATTAAAAATCGGAAGGACCTGTACACGTGTAAATCAACCAATTGTTAATTTGAAACAGAATAGATGACATCGTTTTATAACAAAATTTGTATAACTGAATGTACGACATCGTTTTGGAATGAAGCATATGTAAGTAAAGGCTAATTAATAGTTCGGAGTGTAAACAAGTCAAAGGTTCGGAGTCTAACCAAAATGAGATTCGGAGTCTTTGTTAAGAAATGTTCGGATCCTATTTTATAAGAAATCATAGTCTGGTTTCATCAGAGATCGGATTCTAAATCTGTAGAGTTCGGAGTCGAACTGCTTAAATGTTCGGAGTCCAACTTCATAAGAGTTCGGAGTCGAACTTCTTAAGAGTTCAGAGTCCAACTTCACAAGAGTTCAGAGTCGAACTTCTTAAGAGTTCGGAGTCGAACTTCTTAAGAGTTCAGAGTGGAACTTCTTAAGAGTTCGGAGTCGAACTTCTTAAGAGTTCGGAGTCGAACTTCTTAAGAGTTCGGAGTCAAACTTCTTAAGAGTTCGGATTAGAACTGCTTCAAAGTTTGGAATCCAGAATTCGGATTAAAAACTATATTACAGATCACATCCATGATTCGGATCCTAAAAGCAGAATGCTCCAACTTTTCATTATAAGGCTCTGACAATTTGGTTGTGATTCCGGTTTTTGATTTTAAGGGAAAAGAAAAAAAATGGCTAAGTATAAGAAAATCTAGTTTAAGGTAAATTTCCTTAAGGAAGTAAATTCTCCTTATTTGAGTAATAATAATATTTACTTAAGTATAAGGTGATTGTGATTTTCAAAACAAGAAGGAATGGAAAAGTCATAAGGAAAACCTTATTGACTCAACAATCTCCACCTTTTTGGAAAGCACAAAAATCCTTTTGAAAAAGTATATAAGAATTTTGAAAAATTTCATTAGACTATTTAAAACTTATCTCCCTTCATTCATGGATAGAAGTGAATACAACTAACCCCCCCTTAGGCATTGAAACTCTAAGGATTGTATTCTGGGTTTCCGGAGTAGAGTTTTCATTATTGTAAGAATGAAACAAAACGTAGTGGGAAACTCCCCCTTTCCTTAAGGATATTTTTCTCAGAAATTTTTCTTTTCTCCTCCTCAGGAATAGTTCTTTTTCCTACTCCCCCTTTGTGATTTTCAAAAATTATTGAAGGGAATGGAAAACAAATTATGCTACCTGAAACATTAGTATACAACAAGAGACAATCCGAACAGATAATCATTTCATTAGAGTTGGGGAAAAAATAAAAGGAAAGACAACTACAACAAAAGATCGGAGTGGGTTCATTTTATTCCTTTTTTTGGAATAAGCTGCTTCAACAAGGCTTTGAGTTTCTTCAGGTCTCTTTGGTCTTCCTCTCGTTGCCTCTCCAAGGATTTTATCTTTTCTTCTTGGGATTTTAACAGCTGTGATTGAGCCTCCAAGGCTTCTTTTTGAAAATTCAATAACTCATCCTGCTTCTGCATCCTCTGTTGATACTCAATCCGAAAATCTCTTTTAAATATCCAATTCTAAGATACTGAGTTAATCTTTCCATTCAGATCCCTGACCTGTTCATTCCGGACATTTTGTTCCTGATTCAACTTCTCAGAAATTTCAGTAAACTTTTTGTCCTCTATTCCAAAAGCACATTGAACATCAGCCTGAAAATTTTCAAAGTGTACTAAATCTTCGTCCACTCTCTTAGACCACTTGGTTACTTTACTACAAGATTTCCTATGCACGTCATAATCTATCAGAAAACTTTTCTATTCAGCTTCCAACTTTACGAACTTATCCGTTACCAAGGATAAGGAATCTGATTTTGGATTCATAGATTGTTGCAGCAACTGACATCTAGAATCTATAGTTGGGAGAATCGGTATTGTGTCCACCAGCCTTCTCAGAGATTATACCACAAAATCATGCCCATGGGATGATGATTCCAAATCTGAGACTTCTTTCTGAGATTCCTCTTCTTCAACTGGCATCAGCTTCCTTCTAGAGGTACCACCATCCTCTTTCTTTGTAATGATATCCTTAATAGGTGTCTCCATTAAAGTTTTCTTGCCTTTATCATATTTCTGAATGGATTGTACATTTGGAGAAACTTCCTCAGATTTAGAAACTTGAACAATTTGATCTTCATCTGGTTGTTGTCTTTCTTGTCCTTCTTCAAGATAGTTCCTTTGATAGGATTCTTCTTCATCAAACAGTTCATTTTCTTCTTCTTCCTCTTGGTGTTGCTTACCAGCTTCCTCATCTCCCTTCCCTGGAGATACTATTTTTCCGGATTCAGCCTTATAATCCTGAAATTGTTTGATCATGGTATCTAGATCTTCACTTTCCTCTTCTTCTTCTTCTTCTTCCTCTACTTGTTCTACTTCTTCCTCAACATCTTCATCACCTTATTTATCAGCTTCTACTATAGGTTCTTTACCTTTGTTCTTTTCTGGAGTGACAAAATTTTTCGCTGATGTTTCTGGTAAAGAAGGTTCGACTCCGAATGTTTCTGGATCTGGAAGCCTTTCAGAGGCCAACTCTGTACCTTTTAGCAATGATTGTACTAGTTCAACTTCAGTCATCTTCTTCCTCAACTTCTTTTCCTTCGTTTGTCTTTCCAGCTCCTCAGCAGCCTTTTATTTTAAAGCCTTAGCCTCAGCAGGGTCGAGTCCGAATTGAAGATCCCCTTCCTTCCTCATTTCCTTATCTTTCCTCCATTTTGCTGCTTCTTCATCTGTATAGATTTTCTGCTTCTTCGGTTTGGGTGGTGTATATTCAGTTTCCTTCGACTGAGGAAATTCTTCATCAGTAACTACTTCCTTAGACTTTCTCTTCTTCCTTTTCTTTTTTAAAGGTTCCGGAGATTGTGTTTCTTTTTCATCTGCTTCAAATTCTTCCACAGATAGGGGTAAAATTCTCCGGATTCACTAGAAAATCTCATCTTCATTCTTTTAAGCGTATCATCACTGAAAAGCATGAGCTTCCAATTCCGGATCTTTGATTTGAAGGCATCTTTGAAAGATTCTAAGCATGGAACAATCAACTTAGATAATAAGGCTGGATACATTATAATCTAAGCTCTCAGATTTCCTTCTTTGATATTCTTGATCGTAACCAAGACATGCCTTATCAGATTTATTTTTCTTAGATTTACAAAAAAATCTAAGACATAGATATCACTCTTCTTCATATTTTCTTTATCTCCTCTTCTCGGAACCAGAAAACCTTGCACCCATAGTTGCAGTATTCTATTATTCAGAGAAAGCCGAGCAGTCTTAGTAGTTGAATCATCCTTGAGCCCAAGACACTGCAGTTCTTTTTCTTTAACGAAACTTCCTTGCACATTCGAAAGTTTGTGAGAACAAAATTCAGCTTCTCCCTCATATTCTATACCAACCAGGCTTGTTGCCTTAGTGTAAGTAAGTTTATAAGTCTTCCCATAAGACTTAAAAGAAAAATTTTCTCTGCCATCTTCCACTAGGAAGGAAATAGACTCATAAAATTCTATCAACAAGTCAGTGAAAACCGGATCCTGTTTTTCTGACTTGGCTATGCAGACGTCTTCCCATCCATTTAGTCTAATATTTTTCGAAATAATAGATTCGAGCTTATAAAAATCCAGATAGACTAACCTTTCTCTGTAAACTAACCACTTAGAAATTGGTTTCGTAGTTGACATATCTTGTGAAGTTGCTTCAATAGACATTCGGAGTGAAGTAAACTGCAGGATTCGGATCAGCTTTATAGGGTTCAGAACCGGCCTTAAGAAGAGCAGCAGGGCTTCGAGACGCCAAAGCTTGAAAACCGATGTGGGACGAGTCTCGGGACCCCCTTTTTATAGGCAAATAAAATGACCGTTGGTCTTCCAATGATCATCCAATGGTTGAAAATACTTTGATCTGATCAGACAGTTGAGAATAACCCTGAAAATAAACTCCGATCTTTTGAGGTTTTTTTTTTAAAATGTATTCGGAATTGAGGCTAAACTAGAATCCGAACAAAACAAGGAAGATATCAGTAAGCAAAAAATTGATTACAAAATTATAAGTAGTGAAATCATAACTTTCGGATTGACAAGAAATATTATTTGAAGTTGGTAACATTTTTCCAAAAAAAAACATTATTATGAAAAGTCTAAAAAAAATCTTTACGAAATTCCTAGTCCGAAAATATTCGTTTTGAAAATGGTCAGTACTTGAATTCCATTCCGGAAGTTTTCGAAAGAAAAAAAGCAAAAAAAAATCTGGAAAATTTTCAGTTCCGAAAATTTCCATTCCGGAAGTCTTAGTTCCGAAAAGTTTGAAAACAAAATATATTTTATTTAAAAAAAATTGTTATTCTAACAAAAAAATGTACTCCCCCTATGAAAAGGAGTTTATTACTGTAAGGAATATTTTTCAACAGAAAGTTAATTAAGGAGGATTACCTTACGGTTATCATCCCTAACTTCTGTTTAATGTATTCAAATCTATCAGAAGGCAAAGATTTTGTGAAAATATCAGCAAGTTGATCTTGTGTTCCGATAAATTGAAGAATGATATCTCCTTTAAGTGTGTGATCCCTAAGAAAGTGATGCCTAATATCTATGTGTTTTCCACGGGAGTGATGTGCAGGGTTCTTACTGAGGGCAATGGCACTTGTGTTATCACACAAAATTTGAGTTTTAGTAAAACTCAAGCCATAGTCTGTGAGTGTGTGTTGCATCCACAACACTTGTTCACAACAACTTCCAGCTGCTACATATTCAGCTTCAGCAGTGGAGAGTGCTACAGAATGTTGCTTCTTGTAGGACCAAGAAACTAGTGAATCTCCTATGAAATGACAAGTTCTGGATGTACATTATCTATCCATTCTACATCCACCAAAGTCAGCATCAGAAAAGATTTTTAGAACAAAATCATTTCCAGAAGTATAAAATAATCCTAGATCCATGGTTCCCTTAAGGTAGCGAAAAATTCTTTTTACTGCCTTTAAGTGAGATTCCTTAGGATTGGATTGGTATCTTGCACATAAGCATACTGAAAACATTAAGTCTGGTCAACTAGCTGCTAAGTATAGTATACTTCTTATCATACCTCTAAAGGATGTTTGATCTACTGGTTTCCCAGCTTCATCAAGATCTAAAGAGTTTGAGGTACCAATGGGAGTACTTATACTCTTAGTGTTGTCATAACCATACTTTTTAAGAAGATCATTAATATACTTATGTTGAGATATGTAGGTTCCTTCTGGTTTTTGAGAAATTTAAAAACCAAGAAAAAAAGTTAACTCACCCATCATACTAATTTCAAACTCAGATTTTATTAGAGTAGCAAAAGAGTCAGTCAAAGATTGTTGAGTTGAACCAAATATAATGTCATCAACATAAATTTGAATAATCAAAACATTTTTCTTATCTTTCTTTATAAAAAGGGTTGGATCTGCATTTCCCTTAACATAGTTATTTTGAAGCAAAAAACCAGTTAGTCTATCATACCATGCTCATGGTACTTGTTTAAGACCATACAAAGCTTTGGTAAGTCTAAAAACATGATCCGGATGTTTTGTATCTTCAAAGCCAGGAGGATGTTCAACAAAAACTTCCTCTTGAACATAACCGTTAAGAAAAGCACATTTCACATCCATTTGAAAAAGTTTGAAATTAAATAATTCTGCAAAAGCAAGTAGAATACGGATAGATTCAAGTCTAGCTACTGGAGCATAGGTTTCTTCATAGTCTATTCCCTCTTGCTGATTATATCCTTTAGCAACAAGTCTAGTTTTATTTCTTACTATGACTCCATTTTCATCACATTTATTTCTGAAAACCCATTTTACTCCAATAATAGAAGTTTCCTTAGGTGTTTCAACCAAGGTCCAGACTTTATTCCTTTCGAATTCATTTAGTTCATCTTGCATTGCTTTGATCCAGTCATCATCACCTAAAACATCAACAGTGCTTTTAGGTTCTAATTGGGAAAGAAATGCTAAATGTTATACTTTATTTCTTAAGGAACTTCTAGTCCTTACAGGTTGATATACATCACCAATGATACTATCACTGGGATGATTCTTAAGAAACCCCTGATTTGGGTTTTGTAAAACCTGTTCATCAACATAGGGTAGAATGTCTTCTGGGGTGAATGTTTCATATGTATCTTCTATAACATTATCCTTATCAGAAGGTTATTTTATCAAAGGTTGATAATCAGTTTTTGAAAACACATCCGAAGATGTAGGTTGAGGTGGTTTAAAAACAAAAGGATCTGACTCATCAAATTTTACATGTACTGTTTCTTCAACAGTACAAGTATTTTTGTTAAAAACTCTATAATCCTTAAAGGTTGTGGAATATCCTAAGAAAATTCCTTCAACAAATTTTGGTGCGAATTTATATAAGTTATCTTTAGTATTCAAAATGAATACTTTGCAACCAAAAACCTTGAAGTAGGATAGTATTGGTTTTCTACCATTCCATAACTCATAAGGAGTTTTATTAAGAAAAGGTCTAATCAAAACTCGATTTATAGTATAATAAGCAGTACTTACAGCTTCAGCCCAGAAATGGATAGCAATAGAATATTCACTCAACATGGTTCTAGTTATCTCTTGAAGAATTCTATTTCTTCTTTCAACTACACCATTTTGTTGAGGAGTTCTTGGTGCTAAAAAATTGTGAGTAATACCTTTCGTACTACAAAAATTTTCAAAATCAGAATTTTGAAATTCTCCTCCATGATCACTATGAATAGTTTTCAATGGAAGGTTTTTCTCATTTTTAACTTGAGCTCTAAAACTTTTGAAATATGAAAAATCTTTAGACTTCTTTGCTAGAAAATAGACCCAAGTAAACCTAGTGTAATCATCAACTAGAACAAACACATAGTATTTTCATCCAATACTTCCAGTTTGTGTTGGACCAAAAAGATCCATGTGCACTAACTGTAATTCATCGGTTGTTGAGACTTCACTGATTGACTTAAAACTAGATTTATGTTGCTTTCCATATTGACAAGGATCAAAAACTTTAGAAGAATCAAATCTAAGCTCCGGTAGATCCTTAACTATTTTCTTCTTAGAGAGTTTACATAGGTTCCTAAGATTACAGTGACCTAGTCTTCTAGTCCATAACCAAGAATGATCATCCATTGCACTTAGGCAAGGTAAATCTTGACTTCTGAGGTCTTCTAGGTTCAATGTTTAGACATTCTCTTGCCTATTGGCTGAGAGAATAAATTCTTCCTTGGAATTGTGAACTAAGAACTTATCATTACTCAAATTCACAAGGTAACCTTCATCACATAACTGACTTATGCTAATGAGGTTGGGCTTAAGACCCTTAACAAAAATAACATTTGAAATCAAGGTTTTACCAAGAAGAACAATATTACCAATACCAACAATCTCTCCCTTAGCATTATCGTTGAATGTTACCTTTCCTCCTTTCGTTTTGATAATCTTTTCAAAATAGCTTTTGTTACCAGTCATGTGCCGGGAACATCCACTATCCATGTACCATGTATTGTTGCTGGTACTTTCTTTATTTTCCTAAAATCAAGAAGAAAATTAGACTTTCGGAATCCAAACTTGTTTGGATCTGAGATTTCCAGATAATAAAATTTTAGGTACCCACATCTTCTTAGAAATGTAAGCTTTGTGAAATCATAGAGATTGGGTTTTGTTTAAGGAACAATTCTTTTCCCAGTGACCACCACATTGACACTTAGTACAAAATGGGGCTCTTTGAGGGACAAAATAATTGTTACTGAAAATAGGTTTTGCATGGGTATAACCAAATCCGGATTTATTTCTTAAAGGTCGTATTTGGGAATACATCTTATCAAAATTTTCCGTACCATGGGTAAAGTTTGATAAACACTTCTTTAAGGAAAAGATTTCGGACATGAGTTTTACAACCGAGTTTTTATCCTCAAAATCATTATTTTTAGAACTAGAGCTAGGCTTGAAAACATTTTTCTTAGAAATTACTTTTTCTAACTCTTTAGAAAGTTTGTTCTTCTCAGAACATAATTCCTCAAGATTTTTTGAAATACTTTCAAAATCAACATTTTTCCTATCAAGATCTTTAGAAAGATCTGATATCTCTTTCGTAAGAATAGAATTCCTAGAGTTTTCCTTACCAAGTTTCTTATTGAGTTTGGAATTCTCAATATCAAGAAGTTCAGCAAACCTAGAGACATTTTCATAAGTAGGTAAAGTATTTTCTTCATCAGAAGAAGATTCTTCATCAGAAGAGTTATAATATATACTATCATTAGAATTTAAAGAAACATTGTACAATGATTCAGCATTTTGTACCTTAGCAATAAAACAATGATTATCAGTAGGTAATCTGGCTATAAGACCATGATTCTTCTATCCTAATGATTCATAATCAGAAGATTCATCTGAAGAGTCACCACCACTGGCACTCCAGGTGTCATTAGCTTTCAAAAATTTCTTAGCTTTAGCTTTATAATACTTCTTTCTATTCCTATCGGAATGCCTTTCTTTCTTTTCATTATTTTTGAGCATAGGACAATCTGGTCTAATATGTCCAGCTCTTTTGCATTCATAACAAGTAACTTCTCCATCTTTCTTATCTTTTCTTTCCTTTTTCTTATACTTAGATTTAAAATTTCTCTGTCCAACTATCTTGTTCATCCTTCGAGCAAGATTAGCTAACTCATTTTCAGAGACTTCACTCTCACTAGATTCGGATTGGAAAATAACTTTCTTAGACTTGGATCTGTTTACTCTCTCAGGAGTCATTGCTTTCATATGATTTGAAGTTGTTGTAAAAGCAACAGTACCATTTCCATTATTCATCTTGATATTGTCAGCATCTCTCTTCATTCTAGTTTCATGTTGTAGAAGAGTTCCAAAAAGCTCATCAAGAGTAATTTGAGTGACCTCCCTATTCTCATCTATAGTTGTTCTCTTGGACTCCCACTCATTGTGAATGATATCAATTATCTTATCCACAAGAGCTTCATCATCTAGACCTTTCTCTACCATAGATTGTAGGCTGTTGACGATAGTCATGAACCTCTGTTGAACTTTACAGATAGGTTCTCCATAAGGAAAATTGAAGCCATGATATTCAGCTCAAAGCATAGATCTTATAGTCTCAATTACCTTAGAAGTCCCAATGTGTGTAACCTCTAATATCTTCCATATACAATTAGCTGCTTCACAAGAATAAATTTGGCTATATATATTTCTGGTCATTGAACAAAGTAAAGTATTGCGTACCTTATAGTTGAGTTGATATTCTTGCTTTTCCTGGTTAGTAAAAGTTCTGACTTCCTTGTCAGGAATTCTATAATCACCGGTAAGCATAACAATGTTATCCACTCCAGTATTGATAACAAAAGTCTTCATTCGATCTCTCCAGTATTCATAATCATTACCATCAAAGATAGGTGGTCTTGTAGGATTCAGATTCTCAATTGAACCAACATTAATTCCTATCATACTAGAAAAATACTTCGATACACAAACTTGTTTGTAGAAAAGATTCGTAATAACAATGTTTGGAATGAGAAAGTTCGGAATGGAAAAATTCCGGAATGGGAAAGTTCGGAATGATAAAGTGAGAAAGAAAAACTTGTATGTGAGTATAAGTATTTCAGAGACCTAGCTCTGATACCAAATGTAAGATTGGTATAGAGTATGAGGTTTCCAACCTTTGATACCAATTGTAGGATCGAAATAGTGATGAAGATGCTCAATTTACAAGAGGGGGGTGAATTGTACACATTAAAAATTCCTTTGGAACCTTTAATGTTAGTAATGAATAACTATAGTTTCCTTAAGATAAGGAAAGGACTAAGTTTAACAATGTTAAACAAGGCAAATTCACAACACCTCTAACACCGAATGTAAACATGGAAAGAGATTCTGAAATTAGGTTCCGGAAGTATGGTTCTGGAAATTGAAACATAACAAAATATTACAATATGAGATACTACCTTAAAGCGTATAGAATCTAAATGAAACAGAGTACAAGTAAGGAAGTATAAGAAAGTTATACTTTCCTTATAATACAAAACACAGCGGAAATAAACAAGTAGTAAAACTACAAGTAACAAGATATAAGTCTTTTAACCCAAAGAGAAGGGTATCCAACAACCTTGGATAGAGGTCCCTTGATTTATACTTTCAAGCAAGTCTGTCTTACCCACACCAGGGTAAGCCCTTGATATGAAGATCGGAGTCTCTGTCTTGCTATCCCTGCAAGCCCTCAACTACAAGGTAGTTGGAAACCTCTGTCTTCCTCAGCAAGGAAGCCCTCGAACTTCAAGGTAGTCGGCAACCTCTATCTTCCTATCCCTGTAAGCCCTTGAATGTAATCACCAACATTCGGAGTCGCACGAAGCTTTGAGAGTTAATAAGAGCCTCTCTCTCTAGAAATCACTTCAACAGCATGTATGCACAAAACCAAGTTGTTCATCTGTCATCAGTCATCTATATCGAGCTCTTTCAAATGAGCTACTATTTATAGGTAAGGTCAGCCTCCTTCCCAACGGTCATATTTTCCTTAAAAATAGTAAGGACCTGTACACGTGTAACTCAACCAATGGTTAATTAGAAACAGAATAGACGACATCGTTTTATAACAAAATTTGTATAACTGAATGTACGACATCGTTTTAGAATGAAGCATATGTATGTAAAGGCTAATTAATAGTTCGGAGTGTAAGCAAGTCAAAGGCTCGGAGTCTAACCAAAATGAGATTCGGAGTCTTTGTTAGGAAATGTTCAGATTCTATTTTATAAGAAATCATAGTCTGGTTTCATCAGAGATCGGATTCTAAATCTGTAGTGTTCGGAGTCGAACTGCTTAAAAGTTCAGAGTCCAACTTCATAAGAGTTCGGAGTCGAACTTCTTAAGAGTTCAGAGTCCAACTTCATAAGAGTTCGGAGTTTAACTTCTTAAGAGTTCAGAGTCGAACTTCTTAAGAGTTCGGAGTCGAACTTCTTAAGAGTTCGGAGTCGAACTTCTTAAGAGTTCGGAGTCGAACTTCTTAAGAGTTTGGAGTCGAACTTCTTAAGAGTTAGGATTAGAACTGCTTCAAAGTTTGGAATCCAGAATTCGGATTAAAAACTATATTACAGATCACATCCATGATTCGGATCCTAAAAACAGAATGCTCCAACTTTTCATTATAAGGCTCCGACAATTTGGTTGTGATTCTGGTTTTTTATTTTAAGGGAAAAGAAGAAAAATGGCTAAGTATAATAAAATCTAGGTTATGGTAAATTTCCTTAAGGAAGTAAATTCTCCTTATTTGAGTAATAATAATATTTACTTAAGTATAAGGTGTTTGTGATTTTCAAAACAAGAAGGAATGGAAAAGCCATAAGGAAAACCTTATTGACTCAACAATGGTTTTAACATCCAAATATAATTATCTATATCAAACATAACATGTTGACATACCAAGAGAGGAGAATCATACTATATAATACCTCTCTCTTCATTCTACCCCACTAGAAATACTCTTTAAAATTAAGATACTTAATGGTACTTTCAATATGAGTAGAGAATGAAGAAATATCAGATCCCCATTAAAACCAAGTAAAGAATGGACACATACATGATTCTCAAGACTTATTATTAAAATATAATAAATGTTATGGATAGAAACATTTCTTACCTTCTTATAGATCTCTACATTCTCTTTTTATCCTCTTTAATTTTCACATGGATAGATGGTTGAACATTTATTTTATTGAGATAATATTTCTCCCCTTCCTTTAATATTTCAAGGTCCATAACTTTTTAATCCATACATATCTGATCTGTTATCATCCTCATGATAGATAAACAATCATGATCCTTTAATATCCAAGAAAATTCAACCCTATTTGAAGGGAGGTAATTTATTGAGTATTCATTGTCATTAATTATGTCCACAATCTTCTTCAATTCATGTTCAATAATTTTTGAGTTAATATATAATTTAAACAATTGTGATCATTAAATATGTGTAGCATTTCTTGATAGAGACAATTAATCCATATATTTAATGAATTTTTTTTCAAAATTGACTCTAAATCATTTTTTCTGTAATTTTTATCATGAATGTTCTATTGGCATGATTCACAATCTATCACTGTATCATTTATCAAGAGAAAAAATCAGAGTCCCTTATTTCCTAATTCACTATAAATCAATAACCTTTCTCTAATACAGGGTAGTGTGAGAAAATGTTCTCTGAACAAACTTCATTTTAACTCCTTAATATTCTCCTCAAATTTCTATATCAATATTAACTTAATTACTTTCTATACCAACTTGGTGAGTGGATTAGAAAATCATGAAAATAAATTCACTACACATTGATAATTTATAGGCAACTGATAGAATCAAAGGATTTCAATCACCATTGTCAGTCTAGGACATTTATCGATTAGATATATCTTTGAAGAATCATTTGATAAACCCTCACAATAGATTATATAACCCAATAATGAAACCCTCTGATGCCTAAATTCAATCCTGATAAATTTTATGTAAATAAACTCCTTCCTTAGGGTCTTTGGTATAATATTCATGTGGTCTTCATACTATTCCCCACTCTATATATATATACATTTATCATCTATAAAGTCAACCAAAACTGATTAATTTAGTATATAAATACTCAATTCAATAAATCCATGAAGAAAACATGGTAATTATTAAGACCAAAAGGCATCATTATAAATTCATAGTGTCCATAGAAAATATAGAATTCTTTGTTGGGTATATCCTCCTTGAACCTCAATTGATTTTATCCAAAACAAATTTCAACCTTGTTAAATTCTTGAGATTCATGCATTTGTTGAAATAAGTTTTCAATATAGGGAGATAATATTTTTCATTTGTTTTATTTTTTTAATCTCATGATTATCAATGAAAATACACACTGACCCTTATTTATTCTTAACAAATACAACAGGTTCACCACATGGGGATACACTCGAGATTATGAATACTTTATCAATATACAACTAGAGTTTATTATTTAATTCTTAAAACCCAATTAGGGATACTCTATTAATATAATTGAAATATTTATAACACTAGGTTTGAATTTTATTGAAAACTAAAAATCATGATTTGGTGGAAGACATGGAAATTATTTCAAGAAGATATCAAAAAAATCCCACATAATAGGTGTTTCAATAAATTTGAGTTTCTCCCTAACCACATGAGATATATAACCTTCATATATATTAATTAAAACCAATGAGATTGGATAAAATTTTATTAGATTTTTAAATTTATAATTTAATTGATTGTTGTCTAATAGTTTCGTTCATAATATGAAGTGTGACTTACCTTCCTCAGCTAATAATATGTGATCTATATAGAGATATACAGTCCATTACATGGTCACCTTAAATTTAAATAAATTTTTAATCAAAAGATCATTAGGAAGAACATTCCTAATAACATTAATTGGAGAAGAACTATAGACCTGAGATGCAATCGTTATTCTATTAGTAGTTTTCATAGCCATCTCAACAAGTAATTTTTTATTTGATATGATTATACCATTATAATATTATTTTGAAATAAAAGAGTGGGAATATCCAAAAAAAATAAGAAAATATTTGTCCTATAGAATATTATAATCTTACCTTTCATAAGGTCATTATCTTAACACACTTCCTATGTATTGATCACAAAATATTTCCTTTTGTTAGTGTAATTAAGAGGTCTTTGACACTCATCAAATCCTTTAGATTCATGCATGGGTTTGACTAATTCATGTACTTCTTTAATTTGAAGCATTGGAGCATAGGTGTTGCATTTGTTGGTTTCTCCTTTTCCAATATTTCAATAACTAGGGAATTCATAACCTTTTGACTTTTATGGAATTTATGACCCAATATTATATATATAAAGACCCTTATTATTCTATTAAATCATTTCCTTGGATGATTCTTCCCAGATTTCTGTCATGTTTATTGCTATAATTTCAATCCAACATGTGATTAATTTGAGTTTTCATGAGGCTCAATCATATATTTATATCAAACCCATGGGAATTTTTGGAATCCCAAATATTCATTACTAATCTCACTGTACATTGAATGATTACTTCATAAATATTGATTTGTATTATAGTTATCTACTTATAGAGAATTGGATTTAATCCACCAAATAATTTGTTAATTTTACTTCTCGAGGAGGTAACTAAACCAGATGCAAAAGTTACAATCCCTATAAAATTTTACACCAGATATACCAATGGATTCATCATCCTTCCACTTCAGATCAAGGAATAAGTTCTCAAACATTGTATATATAATAAAAGGGATGTATTATTGAATAATATCACAGTATACTCAAAATTTTAAATTGAATAAATTTATCTCCATTCCCTGATATTCTTAATAGGATTATATCATCTATCTACTTCAAATTCCAAATAAAAAATATCTTGGGAAATGTTTTCATGCCCCCATTAATGAAGAATCAAAAATATTTTCTCAATGGTTTTGATCCATCACTCAAAAAGTAATCGAAAAGGAGATCCATTAAAAGATGGTGGATATTTCCTCATTAAATATTCAACAATATTTTTTCCCTCCTTTGATCAGTTTTATACTTGGCATGATTCTTAACTTGACAAATTTTGGTGAGAATAGAAGCAAGATTATGGATTCCATATCTAATGAGCTTTTATTTCTTATGTTTAAAATAATTTCATCTTCCATCAAATTGTACATTAAAATTATACATTTGAGTTCCATCCAGTTAAAAAAACCTAAAAAATATAGTTTAGGAAACAATATTCCTAGGAAAATGTTGTTATTTTGAAAAAAAACTTAAATAATTTATTAATAATTACACTATATTATATGAAACCTTTGGTTTAACCTATGTTTTTCATGATCATTATCAAAACATTAGGATTTTATCTTATACTTAAAACTATCCCCATGGTTTTCATAAATTTTTTCGAACCCTAATCTTTAATGATTCACAAGTCCCTACTCAGATAACAACTATAATGGCCCAAGCTTCTATAAAAAAAATATTACATCTACTTAAATGAATATTTGAAACATAAAAATATGATACATTATATAAACATAAACCTTTACATTAATTATTTATTATATGTACAATATTATTATTTTCTAAATGATTTTTATCATATTTTATATAGAGAATCCTTTATAAAAATCTTCATTGGGAAACCACAATAAATTTTTTTATCTTAACATTCTTAAAGGAAACATAAGTAATGGGTGAGCTCAGATTTATTGTATAGTTAAACATAGTAGATATCAATTGTTGGATATATGAAATCATAAGATAAGCATAAAGATTATAGATATTGAAAAAATATAAAAATTTCATACCCAATATAGAAATGACTATAAAAATGAGTTAAGGCCTAAAATATTTTCATTTCAAAAGACATGAATAAAAATAATGAGAACTTATCATTACTCAATCATGAAACATAATTTCCTGTCAAAAATTTATGTGGATCCAACATAAGTGTAAGAACAATTTCCAATTTCAAGGTTAACTACTGAGTCCATCGACTAAGAGATCAACACATATTTTCAAATGTGTATCAAGCACATTTAATTGTTTCCCATAATAGATCATGCATATTGACTTATTCACAATTTCTATATCATGATATATATTACATTAACCAATTAATTGGTGGTAGATATAGGTATAACCCATTGTATAATGAATTGTATAAATATGTGTGGAGAATATTAAATCATTCACCATATCATCTTATCATAACCTGTATAAAGAAAACATTTCACATAAATATTTCATCAATTCATAACACATGAAAAAAATTGATTCAAAAAAAATATTGACCATAAAAATAAAGAGTAAGAATGGTATAGTAACATCCTATCCCTCATAAAGAATTCTTTATGTGAAATTATTTTATCTAAGTGGAAAATAATTCTGAAAAATCACATGGAACACTTCTTGAGTAAAATATCTTTTCAAAATTGAAATCACTTATTTGTTTTAAAGAAACTATTCATATATAATGGAAAAACATTCATTAAAAAGAACAACATAATCATGTAATAGAATATTTAATGAAATATTTATTCATGATTGAGAAAATAGATATTCATTCCATATAATTTTGAAACCATTTTCACATTATTTTATTATTGACAAAAAGTACCTCGTTTAGAAAACAATGCAAAAAATTTATTTCAATCCATTTTTTAATGATGGAAAACATGGAAAAAAATAAAATTAAATAATTAGTGGAGAATTTTTAAAAAATTTATTTGAAAACATTTTTAGAAAATATGGATATGGAAGAAAAATATTTCGTATCAAAGGATTAAAAATTAACTATCGTGAAGCTTGATGAGATTGTGAAGTTGAACCCTTTCCTCAAATCTCATCGTTCCTCATTCACAATCAAAACAACTATTTAATTACTGTAGATTTATTAAAATTGTATTCAATTACCATATTCCTATCTAGAATAACATATATGATTTATTTATGACATATTATCACTGATTTATTAATAATTCCTTACTAAATTTGTTGTTATGGGTGAAATATCCATATTTTCCCTATCTTGTTCCTGTTTGATTGTCCTGGTCCTTATACATTGATAATGATTCCATAATTTAAATAATTTTAATAATGGTAAAAAAATAAAATATATAGTAACTATATTAATATGTATAACCATCATAAAAATTCTATAAAGAATGATTAATTACACTTTCCATGGGGACAGTAGGTCATACATACGTATCAATGTTGTTTCCATTTTTCAACTAATGGAAAGATAGAAATGTAAATAATAAATCAATTATTAGAAAATAATTATTATATCATATATAATATATATTCATCAAATTAATAGTTATTACCATCCATGTAAAATATAAATTAGAAATGAATTGCATCACATCATGTATGTGGTAGTCCATATATACGCATGCATGACATTTTCATTTCCAAAAGGATTGGATAATAAGAAGATAGTCATGATATTATTATTCCAAAAGTATAATTTTTTAATTATTATAACATAAAATAATTAATTTATCATAATACCAATCAATAAAATATGGTCATAAAAAATGAATTGTATCACTATGTCGATACCGTAAGACATACGTACACACGAGAAATACTTTAAATTCTCATTTGATGGGAAATAGGGTTTATAATGGTGTTTTCATAATAATAATATAATTTTATAATATTTTGGATACCATATTTGTTAATTTATGATAAATACAATATATTTATAAGAGGTAGAGAAGAACGGAAAACAAAGTGATCGATTAAGGTGATTACCTCATTATTGAAAAATTATTCTTTGGATGCGCTCTAAATGGATTTTGGGTTCGTATTTTGGGATGCCTGGAACCACAATAATTTCAATAGGGAATTGGAGTAGAGAATTTAAAAGATTATGTTCAAAATTTAATGCTCAATTTAATTTTAAAAATAGAAAATAGAGGATCCCTTTTATAAAATAGGGGTGAGAAACTATAGGAATTTATTAATAGATTAAAATATAATTTATTCAATGTCCATCCAAATTGTTCCAAATGACCTATAAATGGAATATTTATGAAATATTGGACTATATATTATCCCTTGTAATAATTTCAAATAATTTTATGATTTTTATGTAATTAAATAAAATATTATTCTCATAAAATATAATTATTGTTAATTTAGAAACTATTCACATAATTTGAGTTAAAAGACCTAAAGAAGGTGATAATGAAACTTAGATTCATTCATAAATTATTTTTTTCTCAATTTGAACACATAATAGAAATTAAAAACTGAGTAACATTTTGTATCTTTCTATAATTTAGAAAATATATAAATTTTTTTCTTGAAAAATGTCAATTAAAGTACAAATATTATATAAAAAGGTGATAATGGTATGTTTAATTTAATCCTATAAGAATTAATATATAATTATAGTTTCCTTATCAATAATTTTCTGTCTAAATTAACACTATTTACCCTTTCCTAAGGTGGTAAACATCAGCAAGGATACTATTCATACTGAAAAAAAATGAAATCAACCTGTGCAAAAAATTGTGAATTCATGAATTTAAATTTTTTATTATTTTAATATTAATAAATTACTATAAATAGAAGAAATTAAAATATAAATTAATGGCGAAAATTGTGACAAAAAACTATTTCTATAAAAAATACATTATAAAGAATGAAAATCAATTTATTCTTATCCAATGATTAGAAAAATATTCAATGAATTTTTAAAAACATTGATCATGTAATTAATATATATATTTCATTAAAAGTTCTCACCAATAGTGATTGATAATTATTTTTGATATAAAATACATTGCACACAAAAAAATTTCACAAAAATATATCACTTTTATTTTCAAATAAAGTTTGTTTTTACCTATAATAATTTAATAACAAATGATTTAATTTTATATTTGTTTAGAACATATATTATTCATAATATAATTATTAATATTCATATTAACAAACAAATTTAGTAGTAAATAATATTTTTATAATGTATGAGGCTCTTCTAAACTCCCTTTTTTGTGTAACACAGGTTATCAAAGAAATAAAATTATTTATAGAGAAATTTTTCATAGAAATTATGATTTTTTATAATGAACCAATGTGAAATGTTTTAAATATGGTTACCCACTTCATATTTGATCCTTTTGGGGGATATATAGGCCTCCTTAATACCCCCCCCCCATTAACCCAATTCACAAAACTGAGAAGAATTGATTGTCTAAATGACCACATTCTATTTCTTTTACCATCATTAGAGCCAAAAAAAATTCATTCAATAAAACCATCCTATCAATATTCTATACTTACAAGAGTTAATTATCATGTATTTCTAAAAAATTCCATTTAATGCTATATTTCATTTAAAATTAGAATTAGGCACTTCATATGAGATGTACCACTTACTTTTCTCCATAACTGATAGGGTTGTAAATGTGTTAGAAATTATAAATTACCTTGATAATTATAACCCCTATTATCCAAAACCAATGGAATATAACATGATTCAACACACTCAAACCTTACCAATCTTATCTGACCTCCCATAATCCACATCTACTTGGTTATCCCTCACGCATCAACTTAATGCGGTCTTTCTAAAACCTTTTTTGTTTAGATTTCTAAAATCCATTACCTTAGACACTTTATATCATCAAATAGTCCCCTTACCACCCATGTAATTGATAAATTATCTTCCATTGCATCACAAAAATGGGATAGATGCATTATTAGGCTTCTGATCTAGTGTATAGCCCCTCACATACGCATTAAGTCATATAAGATATAATTACATCCTTCTTCCCATTTATAGTTACCATCAAATAAGAGGGGATCAGGAATATAGGAGCCTACAACAAGGTGTAATCATTGACCATGTTCTCAATGATTATATCATCCTTAATCCCAATAAAATATCCATAAATACCATGGCTCTATTACTAGCTGTAATTTCCAGTAATACCATAACCTATTTAGTTACCAATAGAAATTATGAACAAAAAATAAGGCCCCTCTGGTGTATTTCCTATGAAATCCATTTCAAAGTACCTTTCTCCTGGTATTATATTCCTAATGACATTTAAATACTATGAATAGTTATTCATTAGATAACTTGAATATAATAGATGTCATATTCTTAGTTTCATGGCCATAAAAGGTACATTAATAGTTAGGGTTTCAAAACCCTAAATGTGTGATCATTTTTCATTTAGTCATGAAATAAAAATAAAATATATTAGTCATGTCACATAAAAAAATGGAATGTTGTGTGTCTTTATGTGTCACTACACTGTTAGGGTTTTTATTCGATTTGAAAGGATACATATATAACATATTTCTTGGTTTGGATCATGATTACCCAATATCTTCCCCTTCCATGGATGATAATAAATTATTGATTCACCAAATATATTTCCTTAAAACATATTCTTGTTAATCAAAATGAGTGGTAATATGGATATCCTCTAATATATATTTAATGGGAAATTCAGATACATGATGAATTTCACATAAATTTATAGTATTTATCAATAAAGTTCTTGACATTGGTAACTAGAATTGTAACCAAGAATGATTTTCTAATTAATTATTAAATTTATAGGATATTATTAGAATATATAATAAAACACTTAATGGAAGAAGATAAAATCGCTTTCTCATAACCATGCCATGTAATTCAAAGTGTAGTTATCACTCCCAAATGATTTCCTTCCATCGCAATAAAGGTATGAGACCAAAGTAAAAAAAATGAAGGTGAAAAGTCTCATGATAAAAATAAAGTTAAATATTATTTGAAATAATTTACTCATGAAAGATATTTAATGACCATGCACTAATACTTTTTTTATTTTACATATGGGTTTCATAATCACTTCCCCCACCAGGAACTCTATTCAATCCAAATGGAATAATTTTTCAATTCAACCAAAATCATAAATTCCCTCACAATTTGGTAGAAATTGTTGATTAGACCAAAAACATGTGCATAGATAATAGATAAAACCCTATACATATGTATTAGCTACCATAGATGTTTCATTTTTGGAGACCCAATTTATGTTATCAAAAACTCATTGCCTCTATAATTAGGTGTTGAGACCCTTAGTTTAGGATTATAACCACAATATTTCATTCATAAACCTATTAAAATATAATGAGAGTCATTAAAAGATGATTAATCAAATTCCATCCCACTAATGATAGTATAGTAGAATGAATGTGTCCCCTATAGACACATAAAATCAATTAAAAATCCTTTCAATATAGTTAATAAACAACCAACTCTTTTATCTTGGGGAAGGGGGGGAGTACATTAATAATGTCCCTATTTTCTTCTTTGATCTACCTAGGAGGTATCCAACTAGAATATGTGGCTATAAAAATGGTCTCCTAACCTTGATCCCTTAAGTTTCCATGGACGATGTCATTACCACTATTGTTTATTTTGTGATAATTAGTGACGGGCTGAGAAGGGGGGTCAATGTCCTTTTTCTATGTATTAATATAAAGAACCCCATATTTTAGAGTCTAGATACATCCCACACAACCAAAATTATATTATGATGTTGAGTCAAGGATGATTCGATATCATCAATACTAAGCACATTATGTCATGCAAAGGAAGGTTCTAGTGGATGATTTAGTAAGTCCCTTGAACAAGAAATATGTTAACAGCTATTTTAGTGGTACCCCATTCAATGATACATCAAATAAATATGTTATAGGTCTTCCCTAGGGAATCCATCATGAATATCATCCATGAGAAATTGGGATAAACATCCACATAGGTCATCCTCAAGGTAAAAAAGATATATTTTTAGGTACTTCTTATGTCAATACTAAGAACAACCAAAGAGGACCCCCCCATGGTATATAATCACCAAATATAAATGTATTTCTAACTAATGAATCTATTTAAGGTGGTCTTACCCATAGTTGAAGGCACAATAGGTAAGTAGATCCTCTCCATTTCAATCTAGAAGTACTCAAAAACCATAGAGGTTCTCACCATAGTGTTCCAAAATATATATGAAATAGTTGTCCGCCCTATGTTATAAAACGATAAACTAGAAATCATGGAGGCCCTACCCATAGTAATCAAATTAAAATCTATTTAGGTCCCCCTAGTTTATATATCATCGTGGTCCACTATTTGAAAATATAAATGAGAAAATCGTAGGTTCTCCCTACAATGAAAATGTATAAAATTATAACTACAAATATCCTTCCCATGTTAGTTGATTAATAAATGTCAATTTAGAGTACATGGTTATCATGAAATATTATAAAATAGTATGGAAATATTTTCACCCTAAATTCCTCATTTCATAGGTCCTCCATATGGAAAAATATCCTACTAAAGCGAAGGTCTTCCCAAAAATGGGGAACTAATAATGAGAACCCACTATGTTTCTCCCCATAAAAAACATTGAAAAGGTCTTCTATATAGTGATACATTATATAAACATGAATTCCCTCCCTAAAATACCTTCATTACAAAGTTCCTTTCTTATTAAGAGGCCAGTGGATATCTAAATCTGGATATGCTAATAAATTAATCATTGATTTGGAGTATTTCAAAAAAATTTATGGAAAACATGAGGAAATAGTCATCATTCACACCTCCCATTAATCATGAACCCCTTTATAAAAATGACAATTTTTTGAATGATCATTCATATATTTATTCAATAATTGGGGAGAAAAAATTTTTTAGAACTCGTTGAAGAACCACTCTTAAAGTATAAAGACAATTCTATTATCATATGGATAAAATTAGATAAATAAGGAATACCAATCATGTTCTGGCCCAATTCCAATTCTTAGTGTGACACTACCCATACATTTAATATGGAATACATACCTTGTCTCTATCAAAACATGTGGTAAAATATCCATCATATAAAATCTATGTGATTTCTCTTTGAGGTATATGTTGACCACCACAAGATTAAGGATGGATGGTGCTTCCATGTCAACATTCCCTCCCTTTCTATTATTTGTAATCCAAAATCAAGAAAAAAATGTCTGACTCAAAAATCCTACCTCAATGGTTTATAAATACTTATATATACAATCATTGATTCCACAAAAAAATATAAACAATTAATGGTGGGGTAAGTATATATTTTTTCATTTCAATTCATTTATAAGAAAAAAACAATATTTATGAAATGAAGACTGATATTTCATTAATTCATGATAAGTCATAGGCCCATGTTCTTGATATATTAGTTAGTATATTAAGAAAAATACCATTGTCTCCAACAATCAAAGGAGAAGAAACTTATGGGGACAAACCATTGATATGATCATTCATTAAGAAAACAAAAATGTGAATCAGGATTCTAAATTCTAGAAAGAAAGTCCTTGAAAATTCGTAAGCCTTTCAATGTTTTATACCACTCCTTCATGGTTACTAGATTAGACACAACATCTCAATCATGAAAGAGAAAATTACTAACATGTAAAGGGTATTGTGACAAGATATTATGTGGTAAAACATGATAACACATGTCTCATTGTAATTGGAGAATTCTATCCTCTATCACAAACCCATCATCCAATAATCATTTGTGTCGTCATTTCATTTATTGACCAGTTTACACCCCAACCCATAGAAATGGAGGAACTATTTTCATCACCCAACTATCACAAAGTCATTATAATATATAATGTGAGTATATATAGAAGAATAACCTATATTTTTCTCTATAAAAAATTTATGATTCATCCTATCCAATGAGATCATGTTTTTTTAAATTCATTAGCGATTCAAATAAAATCATAATTCATGAATAACTTGATGTTCCGTAAAAACATGATCACTAAGTAAGGGTGTTAAAACATCGGTGGGGGAAAAATAAGAATAATTTAAAAATGGATATCTCAATTTTATAATTTCATTCATACATAGAAATATATTCAGATGCATATGAAACAAATTTCTATTATAATATAAATGATTATATGATTATTGATTCCCATTACATTTCATTGGATGATATTGATGAAAATCATGATGATACATAGAGAATAAAATTGGAATACTTGAACTTATTTAGTAGTAATTTTGTCAAAACATTATTTTCATAAAATTTCATGTAGAATGTGTTCACACTTGACAATGAATGTTTACCCATTACATCGGATCCCCTCCGAACATCCAATAGCCACCCATTATGTGATTATTTAAGGAAAATGGAAAAATTATAGTTATATTGGAATTCCACCAACAACCCAAAGATTTTATGCCTATTTCCATTGATGAAAAGATTTACTGATGTGAATTATAGTTGAAGAAGTTTACAAAATCTCAAAACCAAATTGATTAGCAGGAATATTACTAATGAGTGTAAGTCTTAGTCAAAGACCATTATGTGCATTTAGGTGATTTTTCAAAAAATAAAAGATATTTATAAAATATTAATAATATAGTTAATTCATCCAACTAACTTGGGGATATGAAAATTGGGCTACCTAACGTCAATGATAATAAATTATGAACAATTCCCTACATAATTATTTTGACCGCCGCCATTACAAGAAAGATACTCTCGGATGAATCAATCTAGTTATCAAAAATAAGAAGATAAAATATGAAATTATCATGTAACACTATATAGTTAAACATGGGAACTATCATAGGCTATAATACTAAAATATATTCCCTATTCTATTGAATTCCTTGATTCTTTGACGAAATCAACGGAGGGATGATAATCACTAGTGAATCCAATTAGAAAATCATATCCTAGGTGGGTAGATTTGAAATATTTTAACCATAATTTTTTAGATCCCATATTTTTAAATGTAACCAAAGGAGACCCAAAACAAAATCTCACTCACTTTTTGTATTGACGTTGACCCATGATGGGAATACTAAAATAATATTAAGAAGTAAAACTCAAGAGAATTTTGTAAATAGTATAGAGACCAACCTTCATCTAGAAAAAACATAATTCTAGATATATTTAAAGTTGGTGAAATATATATGTATAATTATTATATAAATTATTCTTAGTATTGAAGAAATCAATTATTCATGACATCTTAAACTACAAACAAAATGAAAATGATTGGATATCAAATTTTATTATAAGGTGAAATGTACTAATCTATTCTATGAACATGAATCTTTTGCAAGATAAAATATTTATGTTATCAATAGAAAATCTATAAGGTAAACTATAAATAGCACTTACTCCTTTGAAGTATCCTGGTGGGTTCTTATAATTGTATATTGTACCATAATCACTATAAAATGAAATTCATTCCCCCTTTGACATGTTTTTTATAGTTCCATTGACATGGGGGATGAAATCCAATAACTCAAATATTTTTACCCTTATATAAAATATAACACTTTTAACCACCATTTATTATACACTTATATACCATATAGAAACTCATCATGAACCACTAGAATAATGGATGCACCATAATTAAAAAATGTAAGATACTAAGAAGTTATTAATGTGGTGGAACTTTTCAAAGATAAAGAACATGGTAAATTTTCCCCAAAAATAATGTGTCCCATCATTTTTCATTATATCCCTTTAAAAAAATTATTTATGTTTCTAGAAATTAATAGTCCCAAGGAGTTTAATTAAAATTATCATATTGATTATTTCCCTAATCAATGGATTTCATGTTACAATATCCAAAAATGTTTCGCCTTTATGTATTTTCACCAATGATGATAGGAATCGGAAAATTCAAGCTTAGGAAACCCCAAACTAAGGTTATTTATGTCTCCTCAAACTCACTTAAAGAAGAAGGAGAGTGTTATTCCCAAAATAAATATTCAGTGATTGGATGACTAGAAAATAGGTCAACCATGTGGATGACATCATCGAGGGATGGATGAATTTGTTATTCATGATCCAAAATATTTATTTAATACATGAGATGAATTCATTATCATTACAAACTTCCAAGAGTTAATTTATTCAAAATAGATAGAGCATAGAATATGATGAGGAGTTTCTATAGGCACACAATATGAAGTATACACTATTGGATTTATTTTCCCTATCATTGAGTGCAAGGGAACTACACTGATATAGAAATATTCATTTGATGAAGAATAATAATATGAATATATCAATGTCATTCACTTAAAACCAAATTTTACAATAAATATGACTCTTATAAACCTAAATTACCCAACATAAGTCAAGGAGGAGGCCACATAGGTGGAGGAAGGAAATATCAAAATAGACCTTGGTGTTGGAGAATCATCCTCACTGAGTTTATAAATGCCACCAAGACTGAAGGATATGCTCTATAATGAGACAAACATGAACGCCAATATGATCATGAACCCTCTAGGGCTCATATTGATCTAGTCATATATATATATCTGTGTGTGTGTGTGTGTGTATGATATTAGAAAGGTTTGAGGCACATGGAGGATAGCTCAACTAGATCTATCGATATTAAAATCACACCTCAATTTTGGTAAAGGAAAGGATTCACCGACACAGTTATCTCCATCCCCCACTACTGAAGTCAATGATTAGTCACATGGTATTAATCATAGTCCTTTTTATCCAATTTATTATATTTTTATGCAAATATCTATCATCTCTATTTTATATTGAATTCTGGATTCCCTTCACCTTTCCAAAGAAGATAGGGATGCCCTCATCAAGTCCCTTATTATATATCATTTAATTGATACTAATGTTTTCATGTTTTTATAACATTATATAGAAATGATCTCAAGATAATGTCACTCTATCATTTTTTTCATTCCAAAAAGAATGTGAAATTTCAATACAGGTACATGTTAATCCCTTATAGATATCTGAAAATATTTATAATATCAATATTCATCAAGAATTATTTCACAATGGTTTTGGGATAAATCTCACACCAATATAACCCCTATATCGATATAATTATTGTGAAGGTGACTTTTATTCTTATAAAATGAAAATATGGGGACATAATAGGAGTGTGTAGAGGACACTTGGGAGGATCAATTTGAATACTTATTATGGGGACTATATTTCCAACTTTGAGTTCATAGTAATCAAAAATAAATAAATTTTATTTCCTTACAATAAAGTGCATGGATTCATATACCCACAAAATTACCCATATTATATCACCAATTCATGAAATAAACTATTTATGGGAATTTAGGGGTATATCATAATGATAATTCCCTTTTTGAGTCCTATGAGTCTCATTGTAATAATGTGGGATACAAAAAAAGTGAACGGAACCATATACTGATAAAAAAATTCATGCCAACCATAATGGTAAAAAATATACTCCATAAAACCCTTTAAGTGAGGTCAATAAAGTTTTAGTGTTTCTTATCACTCTTACTAAGTATGATTATTTAAATATATGATGTCGCCAATTCATTTTTGATAATGAAATATATCCCCCAATTACATTCTTCTCATTTTACTGTCTTGATGATTTATCCATCGGAAGTTGTCATTAATAGAGGAAGAAACACCTATTTAGTTTATAAAGATCAATTTCATCCTTGAGAATATGTTACTAAAATATAAACCCCACTATCATAAAATTGACACAGTAAACACTCTTTGATTTGTTGGACATTAACCATAAAAAAGAGAAAATTATGCACATTTTTTTCCAAACACATGTTATTGATCAGACCAAAAATCCCCTATTTTTAATATATATGGTTTTTTAATGGGAGTGATAATTCTTCAAAATACACTCTTAATTATCATGAATATAATTGATATTACACACTCGATAATGATCATGGAAGAGAATAAAATATCATGGATTTTATACCAAAAACCAAGGAAGGTATTTCCACCACTATTAGTGAACGAATATAGGTGAATTTTTATTCAAAGTGATATATTCATATCTTGTTAGTCAATTTCACCATAACACGTAAATAAAAATAAGAACACATATTTTAAAAATCAGATCATTTCATGTATAATTAAATAGAAATATCTAACTAATGTCGTTAGTTTTCTACTCATCACTTTGGTCTGCTAGAAAAAAACTATGTAATAAATATGTGACTCAGAAAATGTATCTTATGTAGGATCAAAAATGTAGTAATGAGATACTCAAATACAAGATGGGGTTAATTTTATACTTTAAAAATCCTTAAGGAAATTTTGTATAACCAAAATTCACACAACCTCTTAGTTCTAATAACGTGCTTGATTCCGGGAAAAGTGATTCTGGAAATGAAACTAAACAAAAGTTTACAACAAATATGATTCTACCTTAAAGAGTATAGAATCTAACTAAATAAGAGTACAAATGTAAGGAAGTATAAGAAATTTATACTTTCTTTAACAATACAAATACACAGTGGAAAACAAAATACTACAAGTAACAAGTAGTAACTCTTTTAACCCAAAGTAGAGTGTATCCAACAACCCTGTATAAAAGGTCCCTTGATATATACTATCCAAAAAGTATGTCTTACCCAAACCTAGGTAATCCCTCAATTCGAAGATCGTTATTTCTCTTGTTATCTCCGCAAGCCCTTGATTTGTAAGGAAATCGGCAGCTCTGACTTCAAAACCCGAAGTCTCTGATTTTATGGAAATCGAACCTCTGCACTAAGAAAATCTGTACGAAGCAAAGTTTGAATGAGCAGTTCGAAACTTTCTGCATGAATCCTGAGAGTTTATAAGAGCCTCTCTCTCTAGAAATCACTTTAACAATATGTAAGAAAACTTGTCAAAGTTTAGTTCAAAAGTTGTAAGCTCTTTTCAAATGAGCTCTTATTTATAGGCTCGGATCCAATGGTCGGCTACCTCCGCCAATGATCATATTATTCCTTGAATTTCAGAGAGACTTGTACATGTGTAAATCAAACAGTGTTTAGTTTATAACTGAAAGAATGACATTGTTTTAGAACAAAATGAGTGTAAGTATAACTAAAATATGATATTTGGGATGTTAGTAAATGAATGTTTAGAGTATAATCAAGAATTAATCTAGATTCTATCGTACAAGGATATTTTGATTCTATTTTTTAGGAATTCAGAACCTGAAATCTGTAGAATTGAGGAGTCTAAATTTTAAGGAAATTCGGAGTCTGGATTCACAAGAATTCAGAACATGAACTTACAAAGTTCAGAGTCAGAGTTCATGAGAATTCAGAGTCAGAACTCATAAGATTTCGGAGTCTGTATTTAGACAACTCGGAGTTAGAACGTGGAGAAGTTTGTAACCAAAATTCATAATCGGAATTCGGCGTCAAAACTCAGAAGATTTCGTATCCAAAATTTGTAATCATAATTCATAGTCAAACTTTACATTATTTCTTAGTAAGAATTAGGAGTTAAAATTTATAAATGTTCGTATCCAGAATTCAAATTTGAACTTCATGAGTGTTCATATCTAGGATTCAGAGTTGAACTTCATGAGAGTTTGTATGTAAAATTCGGAGTTGAACTTCATTAGACTTCGTAACCAGAATTCAGATTCTTAAAAAGAATGCCTCATATCTAAGTATTATATGATTCCAAGGTTTTGGTCTCAATCTGAATTTTACACTTAGAAAGAAAATGATATGAACAATGAAAATGAGGTAAGGTAAATTTCCTTGGGGAAGGGAATTTTTCTTTATAGAAGTAAAACAAGGTAAAACATGAATTTCCTTTAGATAACGTGTTTGTGATTTTCAAAACAAGAAAGAATTGTGAAGTCATAAGGAAATCTTAATAACTTAACAATCTCCCCCTTGAAAGAGGGAATGGAAAAATCATAAGAAAAAACCTTATTGACCCAACAATCTCCCCCTTTTTGGAAAGCACAAACATCCTTATAAAAAAGAATATAATGTCTTTGGAAATATTTTACTAAACATTGAAAATAAAACATATCTCCCTTTGTTTATTGACAATAGTGAATATGACTAACTCCCCCTTAAGCTTTGGAACACTAAGGATCATATTCTAGATTTCAAAAATGGTTTTTCATTATCTTGGGTAAGGAAATCTTCGTAATGATCAATCCCCCTTAGATAAAGTACCCCTTACTTTGGGATATTTCTTCTTTAGAATGAAATATTTTTCCTTCTCCCCTTATAATTATTTTTCCTTATCCCCCTTTGTGATTTTCAAAAAGAGTTTGATGGAATAGATAAGTAATAATGTACCTAAAATATTAGTATAGACATCCAAACAAGACAGGCAACCATAATTTCATTATGATTGGAAGAATTAGTACAAGGAAAAAAATACAACAAAATATCATATTTGGGTCTATTTTGTTTCTTTTTCCTTGGGTTTGAACATCTTCATGACTATCTTCAACTTCTTCAGTTCTTTTTTATCTTCCTTAGCTTTCTTTTCTAAGGATGTGATCCTGTCCTCTTGATCTTTCAGGGTCTCTGCCTGAGCCTTCAGCAAGTCATCTTGCTTCACAAGCTTTTCTTCAATCTCAATCTGAAGACCCTTTTCAGTTTTACAGCTTTGGAAAAAATAACTCAGCTTCCCATTCAGATCATTCACCTCTTGAATCCGAGTATTTTGTTCAATATTTAGCTTTTCCTGAAATCCATCAGTATGATTTTTTATGTTTGTATCTTTGGTACCAAAGGCATCCTTGACATCTTCTTGAAACTGATCATGTTCTTCCAAATCTTCAATGATTTTCTTAGACCATCTGGTCATATTCTTGCAGGATTTTCTGTGGGATTCATATTTGATCAAGAAGTTTTTGTGATCAGCCTCAATATTAACACATCTATCCATCACCATGGATACAGAGTCTTTCTTTTGATTCATTCTATGCTGAAGCATCTGGCATGTAGAATAAATTGTAGGAAAGATTGGAATGGTGTCCACCAACTTCTTCATGGACTGAAAAACAAAAATCATGTCCCATAGAAGATGACTCTGAATCATACATTTTACTTGTACATGGTTCTTCCTATAACTCTACCAGCATCCTCTTAGATGTTCTTCCATCTTCTTTCTTCCTTAAAATATCTATGGTTGGGGTATCAACAACCACTTGTTTTCACTTGTCATTTTTAGGTATTACTTCCTCATTTGGAGACACATGCTCACTCTCAAATAATTGTACAATCTTTTCTTCATCAACTTTTTCTTTCTCAACTCCAGCCTCAACATCTTCAGGAAGAATGAAGTCATGATTATGAATCTCTTCTTCTGATAACTTATTCACTTCCTCTTCTTCAGCTTTCTCATCAGTTGTAGGAGTAGCAAGTTTTGAGGATCTGGCTTGAAAAGTCTGAATTGACAACTTTTTGGAAGCACATTCCATTTCATGAATGTATTCTACTTGCATTAATAGATCACCTGTCTCTTTAGTGCTTTGAGCTTTCTGAACTTCCTCCACAACTTCCTTATCAACTTCCTTCTCTTTGGAGATTTCTGGAGACATGAATTTCTTTCCCAGAGTCTCAGACAATTGTTCTACAAGGAAATATTTCAGTACAGGAAAATTTTCTGATGCAACTTTTGTGGCCTTCAAAAGATATTGGACAATCTCTGCCTCAGACATCTTCTTCTTCAGCTTCTTCTCTTTAGCTTGCTTTTCTAACTCTTCAGCAGTTGATTGTTTCAAGGCCTTAGCCTCAGCAGGATCCAAACTAAACTGTGGCTCCCCTTCTTTTCTATTCTTCTTATCCTCCCTCAATTTTTCTACAACTTCATCTTGGTAGGATTTTTGCTTCTTGGGTTTAGGAGGGGCGGATTGGACTTCCTAAGACTTATGGGTTTTATCTATTTCATCCTCTTCCTTTAGGTTTCTTTTCTTCCCAGCCTTCTTTGAAGGTTCAGCTTCTTCTGTATTTTTTGGAATAGCTTCTGCCTCATCCTCAGGCAGATCATAGAACTCTCCTGTCTCTTTATAGAATCCAACCTTCATTCTCTTGAGAGTGTCGTCAATGATCAGCATCACCATGCAATTTCTAATCTTGGAACTGTAGGGGATCATGAATTATTCAAGACACCAAACTATCATGTTTGAAAGTAAGGTAGGATACATAATAATCTGAGCTCTAAAATTCCCATTTTTGATATTCTCAACCATAATGAGGATGTGCTCCATGAGGTTGAACTTCCTTATGTTTAACAAAAAATCCAAGATGTATATATCAATTTTCTTCAGGGTGTCCTTTTCATCCATTATTGGTATGATGAGACCATGAATCCATAACTGTAGAATCTGATTATTAGTAGATAGATGGAAAATCATTGTTTTCTTCAAATTTTTAAGCCCAAGGCATTCCATAGCCTTTGCCTTAACAAAACATCCTTTGAACCTCTGGCAGTTTGTGAGAGAAAAATTTAGATTCTCCTTCATTTGACAGCCCCACCAAGGTCGTAGCCTTGGTGTAAGAGAGTTTATAAGTCTTTCCATAACTCTTAAAGAATAATTTTTCTCTACCTTCTTCATTTAATAAGCAAACTGATTCATAGAATTCTATAAGAAAATCCGGATAGACCACATCCTAAGCTCCTGTCTTTGAAATATATATATACTTTACCATACATTGAGCTTGATGATCTTGGAAATTATAGTCAAACTTATTAAATAATTTTAGATTAACTAACCTCTCTCTGTAGATTTTCCATTCCGATAGCAGCTTGATAGTAGAAAAATATTAGGAAGGGAATTCAGGAGACATCCATAATTGAGCACTTTATAAAAGTTTGGAATGGGGTTTTTTAGAGGGGAAGAGCTTCGACACGCAGAAGCTTGAAAACTGATGTGGGAAAACCATCGGGGGTCCCCTTTATATAGGCGGTGAAGTGGCGGTTAAACATCCCATTTGAATCCAAAGGTTGATAATTCTTCAGATATGATCTAACGGTCGAAATGATAGTTGTAAGGAAAAAATTTGGTTGAATCCGATCATTTGAGGTTTTAAAAGGAAAACATTTGAATTTAAGGAAACTATAATCCGAGAAATTTTAAAAACAAAAGAAACTAACAACAAGTAAAATGTAGTTATGAAAAACTCAAGAAAGAATCATACCTTTCGGATTTCTAGGAAGATTATTCATACTGAGGAACATTCTTCTTGAAGAACATTGGATTCCAAAAAAAACATTGAATATGAAAAATAAACTTCACTATGAAAATTTTTAAAACCGAAAATTTCCATTACGAAAATTTCTTATCTAAAAATTTCTCTTACGAAAAATATCAGGCCTAAATACTTTCATCACAAAAACTTCAGGTCTGAAGATTTTCGTTACAAAAACATCAGGTCTAATGATTTTCATTACGAATACTTCATTACAAAAAATATGAAAAACATCATTATGATAAATATGAAAAACATACAATGAAATGTACTCCCCCTAGGAAAATGAGTTTATTACTATAAGAAGATTGATTTATCAGAAAGTTAATCAAGGAATATTACCTTACAGTTATCATTCCTAAATTCTGTTTAAAGTATTAAAATCTATCGGAGGGTAAAGATTTTGTGAAAATATCAGCATGTTGATCTTGCATTCTGATGAATTGAAGAATGATATCTCCTTTTTTTTGTGATCCCTAAGAAAGTGTTGCGTAATATCTATGTGATTTTCATGAGAGTGATGTGAAGTTTTTTTACTAAGGGAAATGACACATGTATTTTCACACAAAATTTGAGTCTTCATAAAACTCAAGCCATAGTCTTTGAGTGTGTGTTGCATCCACAACACTTGACCACAACAACTTCCAACTGTTACATATTTAGATTCACCAGTGGAAAGTGCTACTGAGTGTTACTTCATGCAGGACCAAGAAACTAATGAATCTCCTAAGAAATGAAAATTTCTAGATGTACTATTTCTACCCATTCTACATCCACCAATGTCAGCATCTAAAAAGCTTTTTAAGACAAAATCATTTCTAGAAGTATAAAATAGATCTAAATCCATGGTTCCTTTTAAGTTGGAAAAAAATTATCTTCACTACCTTTAAATGAGATTCCTTAGGATTAGATTGATATCTTTTACATAAGCATACTGAAAACATTAATTCTGGATGACTACCTGTCAAGTAATGTAAACTTCCTATCATACCTTTAAAAGATGTCTGATCTACTGGTTTCCCAGCTTCATCAAGATCAAGTGTTTTTTAGGTACCAATGGGAGTACTTATACTTTTAGTCTTATCATATCCATAATTTTTGAAAAGATATTTAATATACATATGTTGGGATATATATATTCCATATAGTTTTTGAGAAATTTGTAAACTGAGGAAAAATGTTAACTCACTCATCTTACTCATTTCAAACACATATTTCATTAGATCCCCAAAGTAATCGGTTAAATATTGATGATTTGAACCAAATATAATGTCATAAACATAGATTTGAACAATAAAAACATTTTTCTAATATTTATTGATAAAAATATTTGGATACGAATTTCCCTAACATAGTTATTTTGAAGAAAAAATACTATAAGTCTATCATACCAAGCTCTTGGTGCTTGATTAAGGCCCTATAAAGCTTTGGTAAGTCTAAAAACATGATCAGGATGTTTTGTATCTTCGTAGCCAAGAGGTTGTTCAAAAAAACTTCCTCTAGAACATAACCATTAAGGAAAGAACATTTCACATCCATTTGAAAAAGTTTGAAACTAATGAATGTAGTAAAGGAAAGTATAATATTGATAGATTCAAGTATGGCTACTGGAGCATAGGTTTCTTCATAGTTTATTCATTCTTGTTGATTATAGCCTTTATCAACTAATCTTGCATTATTTATTACAATGATTCCATTTTCATCACAATTATTTCTAAAGATCCATTTTACTACAATAACAGATGTTTCCGTAGGTCTTTTAACCAAGGTCCAGACTTTATTCCTTTCGAATTCATTTAGTTCATCTTGCAGGAATTTGATCCCATCATCTTCACCTAAAGCATTATTAGTGATTTTTGGTTCTAATTGGGAATGGAATGCTAGATTTTCTACTTCATTTCTTAAGGATCTTCTAGTCCTTACGGGTTTATTCACATCACCAATGATACTATCACTGGGATGATTCTTGAGAAAAGACTGATTTGGGTTTTGTAAAGCCTGTTCATCAATATAGGGTAGGAAATCATCTGGGGTAAATGTTTCAGAAGTATCTTCTTGAACATTTTCCTTAGCAGAAGGATATTCTATCAAAGTTTGATAATTAGTTTTTGAAAACACATCCGAGGATGTAGGTTGGGGTTGTTTAAGAACAAAAGGATCAGTTTCATCAAATTTAACATTTACTGTCTCTTCAATAGTACAAGTGTTTTTGTTAAAAACTCTATATGCCTTTGAAGTTGTGGAGTAGCCTAAGAAAATTCCTTCATCAGATTTTGGTGCAAATTAATGAATATTATCTATAGTATTCATAATTAATACCTTTCTACCAAAACCTTAATGTAGGAAATTCTAGGTTTTCTACCATTCCATAACTCATAAGGAGTTTTATCAAGAAAAGGTCTAATCAAAACTCGATTTATATTACACCAATAATTACTTACAGCTTCAGTCAAAAAATGTTTGGCAACAGAATAATCACTCAACATGGTTTTGGTTATCTCTTGAGGAATTCTATTTCTTCTTTCAAAAACCCCATTTTGTTGAGGTGTTCTGGGTGCTAAGAAGTTGTGAGTAATACATTTTCTACTACAAAAAGTATCAAAATCAGAATTTTGAAATTCTCTACCATGATCACTATGAATAGTTTTCAATGGATGTTTTTCCCGTTTTTAACATGGTCTCTAAAACTTTCGAAATAAGAAAAATCTTCAGACTTCTTTTCTAGAAAATAGATCCATGTAAATCTAGTGTAATCATCAACCAAGACAAATACATAATACTTTCCCCCAATGCTTCTAGTTTGTTTTAGACCAAAAATATCCCTATGTAGTAGATGTAATGAATCAGCAGTTGAGACTTCACCGACTGATTTAAAACATGATTTTTGTTTCTTTCCATATTTACAAGGATCACAGACTTTTGAGGAATCAAATCTAAGCTCTGGTATATCCTTAACTAGTCTATTCTTAGAAAATTTTCATGAGTTCCTAAGGTTACAGTGACCTATCCTTCTATTCCATAACCAAGAATTATCTTCCATTCCACTAATTAATGTTAATTCTTGGCTCCTAAGGTCTTCTATGTTTAGTGTGTACACATTCTCTTGCCTATGGGAAGAAATAATAAACTCTTCCTTGGAATTGTGTACTAAGCACTTATCGTTACTAAAGTTCACAAGGTCACCTTCATCACATAACTGACTTATGTTAATGAGGTTGTTATTAAGACACTAAACAAATAAATCATTTGAAATCAAAGTTTTTCCAAGAAGAATGATGTTACCTATACCAATAGTTTCTCTCTGAGCATTGTCTCTGAAAGTTACATTTCCTCCTTTCGTATTGATAATCTTTTCAAAATATTTTTTGTTACCAGTCATATACCAGGAACATTCACTATCCATGTACCAATTATTTCTATTGGTATCATTTTTATTTTCATGAAAATAAGAGAGTTAGACTTTTAGAATCCAAGCTTTCTTGGATCCGGAATTGTTAGACAACAAAATTTTTGGTATCTAGACATGTTTAGAAAAATAATATGTATGAAGCACAAGAGATTGAACTTTATTAAAGGAGAAATTTTTTTCCAATTCCCACCACTTTGAAATTTAGTGCAAAATAGAGCTTTATAAGGAACAAAGTAGTTATTTTTGAAAACCGGTTTCTGGTTAGTATAACCTAATCTAGTACTGTTTCCTTGAGGTTTAATTTGAGAATACATCTTTTCAAAATATTCCTTCCCAGAGGTAAAGTTTTCAAGAAGCTTCTTAAGAGAAAATATTTCGTATTTCAGTCTGATGACTAAATTTATATCCTCATGAATCATTTCCGTAGAGTTGGATTTTCCCCCAAAAACATTTATCTTTAAAATAGAATTTTTAATATCTTTAGAATGTTCTTTCTTAATATAATTTTCTTTCTCAGGGTCTTTAGAATGTTTTTATAAAAGATCATCTTTATCTCCAAGATCTCTAGAAATATCTGAAATGTCTTTCATAAACAAAATTCTCTAGTATTTTCCTTGTCTAATTTTTTATAAATATTACAATTTTTTGCTTCATGTAACATGGAAAATCTATATACTTCTTCATATGAAGGTATTTCATCATTTTTGGAAGATGGAGTATCTTCATTAAAAGTTCTATTTTCATAATAGTAATTATTATCAATATATAAATTTGTTAAAGCCTTGGCAGAGCATACCTTGGCTACAATACATGAATTAGGGAAATAAGTAGTAGCAATGAGCCCCATATTATTCTGTGCTGATGAATCATATTTAGAAGATTCACTTTCTGAAGAGTCTCCACAGCAAGTACTCCAAGTATCATTAGCTTTATGAATTTTCATGTTCTTTGATCCATAGGATTTCTTCATGTTCCTTTCTGAATTCATTTCCTTCTTATCCTTCTTTTTCAACAAAGGACAATCAGGTCTGATATGACATGTTCTTCTACATACATAACAAGTAACTTCTCCATATTTCTTATCTCTATATTCTTTCTTCTTGTACTTATTCTAATGATTCTTCTAAGTTGCAATCTTGTTAATTCTCTGAGAAAGATTATCTAATTCATTATCTGACTTTTCTACATCACTATATTCTAATTGAATAATGACTTTCTATGTCTTTGAACTAGTTACCCTTTTGGGGGTTTTGGATTTCATATGTTTAGAAGTGGTTGTAAAAGAAAATCCTCCATTCCCATTCTTCTTCTGAACATTTTTAGCATATCTCTTCATTCTGGTTTCATGCTGAAGAAGAGTTCCAAAAAACTCATCTAAGGAAATATGAGTGACTTTCCTGTTCTCATAAATAATGGTCCTTTTGGACTCCCATTCATTTGACATGATATCTATGATCTTATCAACGAGAGCCTCATCATCCAATCCTTTTTCTCCCATAATTGTAAGATATTCATGATAGTCATAAACCATTGTTGTACTTTTCTTACAGGTTCTCCAAAAGGAAAATTGAAACTATGGTATTCATCTCCCAACATAGCTCTTCTTGTCTCTATGAATTTAGACGTACCAAAATGTGTAACTTCAAGTTTCTTCTAGATACTATTTTCAGCTTCACAAGATGATATTTGACTATAGATGTTCCCAATCATGGAACATAACAAATTATTTCTGACTCTGAAGTTTTCTTGGTATTCTGTTTTCTCCTGGTTCATAAAGGTTCTCAATTCCTTATCCAGAATTTTATAATCTCTAGTCAACATTAGATAGTTATCAACTCTAGTATTGATAAAAAAATTCTTCATCTTATCTCTCCAGTACTCATAATCATTTCCATCAAAAATAGGCGGTCTGGTTGGATTCATATTATCAATAGAACCAATATTTAAACCTTCCATCATTAAAAACATAATTGGCACACAAACTTGTTAGTAGTATGGGTTTGTAGACAAGAGAAAATATCCTATGAAAGGAACTAGATATTGTATCTCTAAGAAAAAATGAATCTGAACTATATGAGTTTGAGAAACAGATTCTGAAAATTTTTGAATCTGGAGGTTCAATTCCGAGAATTCCCTTCTAAATCTAATCGTGAGATTAATTCAGATTGAACCAACCATCTGATAACAATTATAGGATTGTAAATGTAGTAATGAGATAGTCATATACAAGAGGGGTTGAATTTTATACTTTAAAAATCCTTAACAAAATTTGGTATAACCAAAATTCACACAACCTCTGAGTTCTAATAACTAGCTTGATTCTGGGAAAAGTGATTTCGGAAATGAAACTAAACAAAAGTTTACAAAAAATAAGATTCTACATTAAAGCATATAGAATCTAAATAAATCAGAGTATAAATGTATGTATGTATAAGAAAGTTATACTTTCCTCAACAATACAAATACACAGTAGAAAACAAAATACTACAAGTAACAAGTAGTGACTCTTTTAACCCAAAGAGGAGGGTATCCAACAACCCTGGATAAAAGGTCACTTGATTTATACTTTCAAGAAATTATATCTTACCCAAACCCAGCTAAGACCTAAATCAGAAGATCGGTATCTGTCTTGCTATCCCCAAAAGCCCTCGATTTGTAAGGAAATCAGAACATCTGACTTCACAACCCAAAGTCTCTGATTTTAGGGAAATCAAACATCTGAACTAAGCAAATCTACACGAAGCAAAGTTTGAATGAGCAGTTCAAAAATTTCTGCATGATGCCTGAGAGTTTATAAGAGCCTCTCTCTAGAAATCACTTCAATGGCATGTAAGCACAATTTTCAATGTTCAGTTCAAATATTGTAAGCTCTTTTCAAATGAGCTCTTATTTATAGGCTTAGCTCCCATAGTCCGCTCCCTCCTCCAACGGACATATTTTTCCATGAATTTCATAGGGACCTGTACACATGTCACTCAAAAAGTAGTTAGTTTATAACTGAAAGCATGACATTGTTTGAGAACAAAATGAGTTTAAGTATAAATAAAATATGATATTCAGAATGTAAGTAAATGAAACTTCGGAGTCTATGAAGGAATGAATTCAGAGTCTATAGTACAAGTATATTCAGATTATATTTTGTTTGAATTTGAAACCTAAATTCTATAGAATTCCAGAGTCTGAATTTTATGGAAATTCAGAGTCTGGATTCACAAGAATTCTTAACCTAGAATTACAAAGTTTGGAGTCACGGTTCATAAGAATTTTGATTCAGAACTCATAATATTTCGGAGTTTGTATTTTGAGAACTTGGAGTCAGAACTTGGAGAAGTTCATAACCAAAATTCGTAATCAGAATTCAGAGTCAGAACTCAGAAGAGTTCATAACTAGAATTCGTAATCAGAATTCATAGTCAAACATTACATACGTTCATAATCAGAATTCAGAATCGATCTTCATGAATGTTCATATGCAGAATTCAGATTTGAACCTCATGAGTGTCTATATCCAGAATTTAGAGTTGAACTTCATGAGAGTTTGTATCCATAATTTGGAGTTGAACTTCATGAGGGTTCGTAACCAGAATTCGTAGTCTTAAATAGAATGCCTCATATCTAAGCATTATATTATTCCGAGGTTTTGGTCTCAATATTAATTTTACACTAAGAAAAAAATGATATGAACAATTAAAATGAGGATAGGTAAATTTCCTTGGGGAAGAGAATTTTTTCTTTATAGAAGTAGAACAAGGTAAAACAAGATTTTCCTTGATATAAGGTGTTTGGGATTTTCAAAACAAGAAGGAATCGTGAAGTCATAAAGAAAGATTAATGACTTAACAATATCCCCCTTGAAAGAAGGAATGTAAAAGTCATAAGGAAATCCCTGTTGACTCAACATCTTAACCATGTTTTCATAGTTGAAGCTGAATTTGATATTTTTATTAAATGAAATTTTTTATGAGGATTAATACACAATGTTTCTGGAAATCATTTTCAACTTGATGATGAAAAATGGGTTAATCAATGTCAGTATTGACATCAGGGATCGAGCCATCATTCAACCAAGGATAATTACTCAATTCCAATCATGAAGTTACTGATTGAAGAAATATCTAATGTGTAGTTATTATAATTAATGTATATGCATTATGGTCACAATCATATAAGAATAGATACTATGTATGTAGAGTAAATGTCAGTTTGGTTACCCAAAGTGGTATATTTCAACCATTTAATTACCTTTGTAAAGAATATTGTTTATTACCCCCAATGGAGTGGTAGGAAATAAAATTAATACCTTTTTGGGTAGACTATATAATGTAATGTTGATGATATTATGGTAAACTTCCACCATAACTACGATTATCATGCCAATATAAAGTTAGTCTATAATAATTTATTTCAATATAAATAGAAAATAAAACTGTTTGAAATTAATTTGGGAATGACATAATTAATGTTTATCAAATTTATGATATAACCCCATGGTGTGGAGGTTAACACTGAGAAGACCAAGGAGATATGTGATATTCCCCCTCCTAAACAACTCAAGGAATTAAAATAAATGTATGGGTGTCTCTACAATATTAGGCGCTTTATAGACATCATAAATAAAAAGTACATTCCCTCTACAGTGACGATTAAGTATTGGGTCACTTAACAATGTTTTAAAGGTATCAAAAAGTCCTTTGATGACATCAAGTAGTTTTTACATCACCTTATGGTTTTAATATGCAGTATATAAGTAAAACCCCTTATCCTCAATGTGAGAACCCTAAAGTGATAAGATGGTTCCCTCCTCAATAAAAAAAATACATTAAAGGAAAATAAAATATTATATCAAATATGGAAATTGATAGGAGGTGATAAAATATATTCCAATATTAAGAATAGGTTCCATACATTGGTCTTTAGTATGAAGAATATTATATATTATTTGCTGTATCATGAGGTCCACTTGGACTCCCATGTACATAGACTAAAATATATCTTCAATTCTTTAATAATTAATGGGCTCTTGACATGATGCACAATCATTGTAAAATAGTTTTACATTAATTTGGTGCCTCAAAAGGAAATCAAATAAAAAGATATTGAGTCTAATTTGTGTGATTTTTGTTTAAATTCAACAATTATAAATAAAATACAACTGTTATATGTGGCCAGTGTTAATACATTAAATAAGTGAGGTTGATGTTTCATGTATATATTTTTTGGGCCCAATATTGAAGAAAATAGAAGTACCCGGGTTGTTTTAAACCAATATTTTTGATGAAATAGAAGCTACCAAGTATTTTTGTTACTTTATATTGGATTCTTGATGATTAAAATACACATCCTGTTGGATTGTATTGAAGTTGATTTTAGTATTATATATGATAAAAGAATAATTTATTACCTTTAGATGATTTAATGATTTATTTATACTGAGGGAAAAGTCAACTTGAAGTAGTTACATCCATTTTTAATGGGTGATGTTTTGAAAGAATTGAAATGTTTACGGATATACAAAATTGGGATTTTAAGACCTTTGAGTATTCTGGGAATATATATATAGGAGCAACAAAATGGGAAATTTAAAATTCATTTAAAGGTAATTCTATTTTTATATTGGATATGTGAATGTGAGTCCTGAGACATCACCTTACACATAATGGTCACTCAACCTTATATGTAAATATTATATACATATGTCTGGATTCATGTAATGAAAATGATGATATTTAGAAACTTTGTATGGGTAATAAGAAGCTATATAAAAAGTTATCTACATGTTTTTATTATCTAAATAAAGATAAACCAAAAAATAAAGACGTTATAGATAGGTCATCTAGATATATATAGATCTATTGGAGGGTAAAACATAATCTATATAATGGTAACTCATAAATTCAAGTTGTCTATGAAGGTTAACCCACGTTTGGATTTGATGATGCAATGTAATCTGAACATTAATGTTTCCAAATTTCACAATCTATATATCATTGTTCTTTTTGTTTTATAAATAATAATGAAGTATAATAATCCATATGGTTCTATGTAATCTATTCTTAAAAGGTAAAAAATATCAAGATTAATATAACATGATTAATTGGGGTTTAATAAATAAGAAATAATATGAATTTATAGAGTGATTCAAGAAATGAATGATAATACCATAATTGTATTTATTTATGATAATTAAACGTTAACCTTAATAGATGTTAATTAATATATATTTATTCAAAATATACATGATTTTTTTAAGAAAAGAAGCTGGGAAACATATTTTACTCACATATGATTACAAGATACAATTGAAATAAATTTATAATATTATAAATTCATGGATTCAAAATTTAAGAAAGTATTGTTAAATAAGAAAAAATAATTCATGTTGTTTGTGATGAAAATAGTGAAGATTAATATTTATATGTGATTTTAAATATCTTTCATGCATAAATAAATATAAATGAATGCATTTTAGAGTATGTGACGTTATGACTATTTAATGGGGGGAAATTCCAAGATTGAGGAAGGAAAATTAATTTATGTGTTTTGTTTTATGAAGGAAGAATTCACATTTAAATTAAATTTTATAATATTAATGTATTATTTAACTCACATAAAATTAAATTTGAAGTCGCGCATCATGGAATGATGTAGGATAAGTTATGAATGAATAAATAAGATTAGGAAATGTTATTATGCCTTCAATGCAGTTACATTTTACAAATCAGATTTATATAAAGAATAAATAACATATTTTTTTACATAATGTTAAGTATACTAATGTTGGAATTAATGAGTATTTTAATTAAAAAACCCTTTTATAATTCAAAAATTTTCACCCATGTTGTTTAGTGAATATTGAAGAAGAAGATAAATGATATTTCTCAATATTATTCTACAGAAATATATATATATATATATATATAATTTTATGTTCAAAATATTTTATATAAAATTCAAAAATATTATCCAAGATGTAAGAATTTAAGTTTTCATGAAAAGTTATATATGACAAAAAACACATTCATATAATTTTCTGTGTATTGAAGATAATAGAGGAGAGTCAACACATGTGTCTTACCTACGCATTCTGTGTGTGAAAGAATATTTGGAGATAGTGAGATTATAATTCATAATTTCATTTAAAAATGTAGATTCATTGAATATAAAATCCAATGAATTATAACCTTATAAATATATTTGTTAACTAAAATTGAAGAATGATATTAGAAGACGAATGAATAATAAGAAAAATGTGGTTTAGTAGCTCATGATATTTACAGAAAGAGTGGTTGATATTTTGAGATTTCATGGAAAAGAATATGTGAAATGATTTTAGAATATCATTTTTCTACAATGAATAAGATTAAGTGTTTTTTTGTTATTTAAAAAAAATGTGACAGAGTATGATGCAAGTGAAAACGAATGAAGAATCATCACATTTAGAACAAATAAGAGTTCTAAATTGTTATTAGAATATCTTTTTATTGCCACTTACATATCATTTTAGGGTATTCAGTATACCTGTGTGTTGGGTCTATATAAAAACCATATTTGAAACATTCAATAAACTTTTTGGATAAAATATTCTAACATCCATTGGGTTTTATTAGAAGGTTGTGTGATCCTAGAAATTTTTAGTTCACTACAAGAATTATCCAATCATTATGAATGGTAGACCATTGAAATTCTTTTCTCTCTATTTTGGGAGTTTTTTATATGATTAATTTGAATCCAAAGGTTATAAGATAAAATTAATAAACCCTTTAACTTTAACTAGTGTGAGACGTAAAATGGAAAAAAGGATGAAAAGTATAAATTGAATATTATTTCTTCAACATAGAGTAACCCCGCACTCAATCTTAGTGTTGAGTTCAACCCTACCATTCCTCTCAATTGGTATTAGTTTCTATTTATTATATTATCTTTTTTTAAATTTGATAACTTTAATATATTTGGGTTTTTTTCTGGTTTATAATGAATTATAGTTTTGGTGAAGAATTTTCATTTTAAGATCATAATTTAGTTTCTACTAAGACCATGATAAAAATGAAAAAAAAAAGACATGAATGAGATTAGAAAAAATTCTATATTTTATAAAAATTAATATATTTATGTAACTCCATTACATATCAATAAAAGAGATAGATCTATCCTTGATATTGAAAAAAATGTGGTTCAATTTACCTCTATGATTTTGTATATTACTACTACCTCTGTAGGATCAATGAAGTTATGTGATCATGAAGTATTTTAATTTTCATAGGAAATACATCTATAAGAATAAGAGACGAGTGTGAGTAACCCTTTTTAAATGGATTTATATTTTTATGAATTAAATTTTTTATTTTATTCTTTTCTAAAATAAATTATTTCTTTTATATGTGGAATAATTGTTAGTGAGAATAAACAAATGAAAAATAATTAAGTGGATTCAATAAATATAATAAAGGACTTTCAATAAATTCTTTTATCATTCAAAAACATCTTAAATCAATTTATAATGGAAGATTCTTTGATTGTATAGGTTCTATAGAGATGCACTAAATTTTATGAATAGTGGGTCAGTATTGTCCACGAAAAAAGATGTTTCCACTAAATAGTTTATGAATAAGATCAATGCATTGGAGGTAAATATGAAAAATATCATTGTGATTAAGAATGCACAAATAAATTTTAAATCAAAGGGGATCAGTCATATTGAAATTTTTTTGTTACAAGACAAGGTCAAAACTGATTATGAATAAATAATATGGATCAGAATATATTATTAAAATTTAGTTATATTTATTTAATATTAGAAGAACTCACTCAATATGAAGATTCATGAAAGGGATGTTAAATTTTCCAACCATTAAATGAAATATAAAGAACCTTCAAACATGAACATTTAAATAGTTTCTACCATAGGTAATTCTATGGAGGATATTTCTTAGAAAAGACCTACATTATATGAAAATATGATCCTTACACCATTGTATGATCTTTCTATTTCATATAACAAGAAATAAGTTTCATCTATACAAAAATCTAATATTTATTATAAATCCATTTTTATAGAATTTATTGATTTAAAAAATATTAAAATAAGTATATAGACGAATGGATATTATCCAAACACCATGTTTAGATTGGATAGGATAATTAGTGGTGAATGTTCAAAAATAACATATTAACCAGTGCTGATAGAATACTAAAAACAAAATTCAAATAAATTTTTAAATTCTATATAGAATAAAATAAAGAAAATATTATCAATAATTGTTGGTAAATAATGGTTATGCAATTGGTTTGGGATTCTTAGGATGAATTATTAGTATAATCCTTTAATTATGAAGATAATTAGGGTCCCATTTTCAAGGGTTAGAAACCCTCTAATATTTCAACAATCACATATTAATAAGATAAGTATGTTAGGTTCAAGAATATATGATGTAAATATAGATATATTTAGTGTTTATAGTGGTTACAGTTAAAAAAAGTTCTTTTACATATATGAATTCATCATGAAAAAAATGAGTCAAAAGGGCCATATATTTTGATAGAGTGTGGAGAGAGAGCATTGGAAATTATGCATATGAATAAATTTGTGAATCATAATTAGCCCATCACATTTTAGAATAAGGTATACTTTTCTAAGTATCAAAATCAAAAAGAAGAATAATTTCAACGAATATCCACGAAATTCAAGTGGAGTGATACATCCAAAAGAATTAAGGTGAAAAATATCACTCTTAAGGTTCTATATAGTAACAAAAAAGCATCCACTATACACAAATATATTTTAGTAATCTAGATAGTATATTTGGAATGTGTAAGCTTATTGGAGGAGGCACAATAAAATATAATTCAATATGATAATAATAAATTCTACATAAAAAAGTAAACATTTGAGATGTTTTCAATAAATGAAAACCCTTTTATCATGGGTTGAAATTATGGGAAATGTATTATGGTTAGGTGAAATTTGAAAAAAAAAATTAACAATCCTTCCATTGAAATAAAAATATTTGATGATAATAAATACGAAACTTGGATATTCATTTTTTCAAATGGATAAAGAAGAAAGAAGTGACCCACCAAAAAAATATGAAGATGTTTTGAAGAGATCCATTATTTCAAAATTTGACTTAGATTTGAAATCCAAATGTGGGAGCATGAAAACTAAAAAAGTGAAGAAACAAGGATAAAAAAATATCTCAAAATTTCAATTTACTTGGAGAATGACAAAAGATATACCATATTTTATTTCAAACATGTGTTTTATAACAATTACTACAATTAATAGAATTATTAGTGAAGATTTTATATAGGGGGATAAAGAAAGAAGTAATGAATTATATTTGAAACTATATATTAAATATGAATATGTCTCCATCCAAAATGATTTCTCAAATTTCATAAAAAAAATAAAATCTGATGCAGAGACCTCATTGACCAAGTAGAAGCATGTGTTATAAACTAATGGACTACAAAATGAAGAAGATACAATCATGGTTTGAACTCAAATTTCTTATTATAATGAATATATTATAATTCTGATCATCTTTAATGAATAAGTTGACACAATAAAATATATATAGCACCATGGAAAACATCCATTTCGGTGTATTCTCAATATGAAACATTTTGTTATTCATATTTAGAAGAGATTACCCATTATGAATATCATGAAGAGTGCCTACCTGATGGGGAGATAATTGAATAATGATGAATAAGATACTATATTTATTATTTCATACAAATTTTACTATTCTTGAAAGTTCTTGATGAAATTTTCCTTGAAAAGATATTCTTATAATTCTCTCAATCATGGATACTAAAATCAGATCCTAATTTAATACGGTGTAATTTTAATAAATCAATGAAATAAGAGTAGAATATTTTATAAGTTCCCAAGATATGGTAAATCCTATTGTGTTTTAATTTTATAATCTATATATTTATATTTATGCACGTAATTTTGGTTGAAATTAAATTTTTATCTCAATTTGTATCTATAATGTCTCATAGCTTGATATATTTTTAACATGCTTTGAATATAGTTTGGGAGTTGTCAAATTTTATTTGGTGTTATATTTTTTATAAGGGAAAATATTTTTGTCTTGATAAAACCCACTTTTTCAACACCAAGGAAGGATTTATTAGATTTAGATTGGAATGGTTTATTGAACTATAGAAATTTTGAAATTTTACTACATTATAAATAGTTTCTTATTTATTTTAAATAAGGGGGACATAAATTATAATGAAATGATTGATGATTAAGGTTTATAGAATGAGATGAAGGGTAATGATATCAGTTAGAGAACATATTGAAATAAGATTTTATATATTTATCTCCAAAAAAATAAAAATGGGGTGATTGTTGATTTCGTTTTTTAGGAGTTTTATTTTTCATCAATGGTTTTAAATGAATTTGGTGTGTCCATGATGACTAATGTCCATGTGTTTTGAAATAGGTAATGTTGATTTAGATTTTATGTTTGTTTGGAGGATCCAAATTTTAAAACAATAAAAGTATCAAGGATGTTGTAATCCAATATTTCTATTTAAATAGAAGTTACTAAGTATTTTAATACATTATATTAGGTGTATTATGATTTTTAGACACATATTATAGGATTAGTTTTATATTTATTATCATATTTTCAAGTAGAAAAATGTATTAACATATTTTCTATTAGAAAAAGTAATTACCTTTGGAATATTTGGATATTAATTTATATTGAAGGAAAAAAAATAAATTTGAATGAGCTTCACCCATTTTTGTCATCTTATATTTTGATAGAATAGATGATTTAGAGGATAGTGATTGTGGTAATTTAAATACCTTGTAGTTATTTGAGAATTTCTATATAGGATCATGAAAATTGAAAAAACCCAAATCCCTGTAATGGTAACTCTACAATTATGTCTCTTACATAAAGGTGAGCCCTAAGATAACATTACCCACATAAATTTAATTCACCATACGATGTAATTTCCATATGTAGAAATTCAAATTCTTGGATAGTTAATGATGATATTTAAAACTTATATAAGGGAAAAAAACCTCTATGAAAAATATAACCCCTAGATTAAATTAAATATATATATATGGATAACCAAGAAATTTATGTCTCTATGGAAAGATTATATTGTTTTATATAAAACAACAAAAGTAAAAACTAAATCTATGGTTAGGTAACTCATAAATTCACATGACATAAGTAAGTTAACTTAATTCATGATTTTATGATGAAATGTAAGACGAACTTTCATGTTTCCAAATACCATGATCTTACTATCATGATTTATTATACTTTTTAAAGAATAAAGGAAGAAAACTAATCTATATAGTTCCAAGAAAACTATTCTTAAATTTTTTGAAATAACATGATCAATTTATCATGATTCAATTAGATTTATAAAAGGATGAATAATTTAAAATTTTGGAGTGATTTAAGACACAATGGATGAATCCACAATCCCATATTTATTTAAATATATTTAAATTATATTTAAATATATTCAAATTATAATGGATATAATGAAAATATACTATTAGGGTTGATGAGTGGAAGCTATAATAATTACCATAGTTTCATGTTGTTATTGGATGTGGATGTAATAAATTTTAAATATCTCGAATTCAGGTATTTCAAATTCGTGTAGTTTCATTTAAAGAATAATGAAGAATTCATGAGGTTTGTTTTGAAAATGATGACTCTTCATATTTAAAGGTGATAGTAAATATTTTTAATTCATAAATAAATTTAAATTCATGCATCATGGTGCAAATTCATGTTTAATGGTTTAATTTGAAATAATGCTTAGGATGATTAAGGAATAAGGGTTTTGGAGTTTTTGGTGATGTGGTTAGAAACCAAATTCACCTTACTTTAAATAATATTCAATTATCCTTTTCCAATTTATATATAAAGGAATTCAACATAGATTGAATTTAATGAAGTTTATAATGATGAAAAAAGATCTATGACACTTTCTACACATTTGATACAATTAAATTCTGTGATGTTCTTTTTCAGATAGAATAGCCAAAAAATATTTTTTGATCTTTTAAAATATATTATAGAATGAATTGATGTGGTGTTGAAATATAAATATTATGGGAAACTCAAAATTGATAATTAAAGTGGTTTATTGAATAAAAATGAATATGATAATCAATATTGTAGTGTATTATTCTACCGAATATATATAAATATATATATTATTTCTGGTTGAAAATAATTTATATAGTGTTAGGAACTACAATACTAGAGGAAATAATTTTACTTGATAAGAAAATTGGTAGTATGTTCTCTACTTGTACTAGTATCTAGGGATGATTCAATATCTACGCCAGTATGTCGAATGGCTCCCACTGAGCACAAAAATATTTATGTATCGATGACAATAAAGGATATCTAACTCATGTGTCTTATCTAATCATTATGTGGGTCGAAGATGAAGTGAAAATAGAGAGATTATTACCTAACACAACATCTTGAATTGAAAATGTATTTTGTATAAAATTCATTGAAGAATAGCTAGTGTAATATGTTTATGAACAAATATAAATTAATAATAGATGAATATTAATGAGGAATAAGAATAAAGTTTCTAAGTTGTCATTGAAGTCTACTAAAGATGGAATGGATACACATTTTAGTTTTTAGAGGAAATAATAGAAATAATATAAATATTTTTTAAACACATTCAGTGTTTAGGAAACATTACTCTTTAAATAAATATTATTTCATTGACATCTTACTTTACAAAAAACACTTGGTGAAAAAAACCATGATATACTATTGAAATACAGTTAATAAATTTCATATTCATCACATAACCATTGTATTATAGTGTATAAATAATATGAACTAAAAATAAAATTTTTTTGATTAAACATGTCACAACCCCCTCTCCCCCAAATGTACCCCTCATGAGCTAATAATGGGAGAAGGGAGATAGGGATTGTCTGAAGCCCGTGTCCAATAGGTCACGATTAGGTGAAAAAGGCAGAGGGTATCATATATATAGAAATGGAATGGATTAAAATATAAATGAAAATGTGGTATGAGAGATATATAAAGTAAACCAATGAAATCAAGCTAAGATATAGTAAAATAAAACCCAGGCACATTAATGTAATTTCATACCAAAATAGTTCCAAAAGAAAGAAAGACTATTAGTATTGTATGGTAATTAAAAAATTACCATGAGTCCCAGAAATAACACAAACAACCATGAGATAGTAATATCTATCATGATATCTAACCTACTTATGAAAAATTAAATGATATTTTATATATATTGTCTGATCAAAATAGGTTTACTCAAAAGGATCCTCCTTAGAACCTCTTGTGAAAAATATAAAGAAGGAATACTAAATCATATTAAACAAAAAAATTAAACTAACATATCACCTAAATAGTTATATTAATATCTCAGTCCCATCATGGTTATCTCTCCTCATGTAACGCATACTAGATATCATATATTATATTAATGAAACAAGATTACCCCTCTAATACTTCCCCATTGGATTTTTTATATACTCTAATATCACATTTCTTGATCCATATCTCCCTAAAATATTCGTTCATTAATAGACATGGACTAATATTCATAACATATATATCATGCATCATAATATCTCATCATCTCATCCACATCTCCATATAGTAATCACATAGTTTCTAGGAGACACTATAACCCATATTCCATGTATCATTTGTCGGGTATTGTACTTCAATCCATCATAGCACATACACCGAGTATGTACCTAAAGACATCATAAACCATACACTCATCACTTATAATTACTATTTGGAAGCTATATCTAGATATACTAGTTTGTGAAATAATCAAAATCTATTAAATCCCTCTAAACATGTATATGGGGAAACTAACCATCAGGAATTTAAACACATAATATTACTAGGAGAAGAGATAAAAATAATAGGGTTAGTTATTCATCCACCCTTTGTTATCCTAGATTATGGGGATACACCCTACTAGATCCCACTAAGTGTCAATCACCCTACCAAGAAGGGTGGGGTAGCAAATGAAATCATAAAACGGACAAGATATAATTTATCTCACAACCACACTTGGGAATAAACCTTGTCTCATTATCAATAGCATCTATCATCACTCATACAAATAACATCCTTTATTAGGTTCCAAATTTCTTATAAGAACAAAAAAACAAATGTTTACATTAAATTATGTTTTTCCTCTTTACAATTAAATATCATTTTAATTGATTTATTATCCATAAAGTAACATTATTTTATTTACACATTTCATTAACCATTAAGGAAAAGTCTATTACTTCTAGGTATAATCCAATTGAGTCCACAGTTCTCAAGATCATCAACATTCTCATTTCAGAAAGCACCAACGACATGGGTTAAAACAATAATTATTCTTTCATCATTCTATAATTCCAGGAACTCTTCACAATATCCTATGTTAATATAAAAATATATGAACAACTAAGAACAACAATATTCCAAAAGAATTTCTAAAAGGAATATAAGTAAATAAGAAACTCCTCTGTTTGTTGTTTAAAAAAATTTAACTAGAAAAAAATCAAATATTAAAAACAAAAATAGGCTTTCCCATATTTAACCCATTCCATCAAACTTGGGTTAATCAGTGACACCGTTATGGATATCAACATGCATCCCTCCATCCCATGAATTAACTACTTACACATACTAAAGCCTATCTTCCCATATCTCATCAAACAATAATCCATCCCATGTTAAAATCCCATCAAATATAAATCCTCACATCTAAAGAAAACCCAAAAGTGAAAAAATTAAAAACAGATTTCATAAAGAAACTCAACCCTAAAATAAATGAATTCATCCTTTACAATAAAAAAAGGTTCACTCAACCAAAAACATTTATCTTTATTGAAATAAAATTCATTTCCATCTTTTATTGTTTATTTCATTTATCATAAGTCATTACTATGTTTAAATTATGTCATATCCAATTAACATATATAAACAATTTAACAAATTCTTTCATGCATAACATTCAATTTAATTAAACATTAAAGAATAACATCCCATTAACATGCCTTTTATTATTATAAAAAATAAGAACTTCTAAATTCATGTTCATTATAAAATTCCATTAACACATGGAAAAAATAAATTTAACTTTCATGAAGCATGAAGAATTATTTGAGTTTTTTAAAATTATATGAAACAATGGACTTTTTAAGCATGCCTCTTTAATCTGTTACCCATGTAACGTCTTTACTGACATTAGGTTATTCCTAAATTTTAGAAAATTAACATCATATACCAAGAATAAAAATCATTATAAATAAAGAATGACATATAAAAAATATAATGTAATAAATTTAGAGGAAAACCATTATCACAATTAAGGAACTCGTGTGACTGCTTCAAATATGAAACAACTCATTTCTTTATCTGATTTATTCTTTATCAGGGTTAATTCAACCACTATATATTGAAACTAAATCACACTCACATTATGATATCCCATAATATAAAAATGAGATGAAATGAATCCCCTACCTCAAAATTTTTAGTATTATCTGATGAGAATGGAACAAAAATGAGAATCACCTATCACCACTATATTATAGAAGCTACATCTCTCCAAGAATTTAATTCCACAATAAAATCCACCAAAAACTAAATAAACTCTATTAGAACAATGAAGATCAAACAACACAACATTGAGATAAAGGACAAGGTAAAACATGTTCAAACAAAGAATAAAATATAATTAATGTGGATTGACTCACCTTAGATTACCATAGATGGAACACAAAAAGAAACAAATCGAATTTGATCGAAATGGGATTAAAAATCCTTAAAAATATCTCTTGTGTGCCAAGGGTTCAAGAGAGAAATATTTGATAAAAGTGGGTTCATATGGGTGTTAGTAGTTTATATTCATTCTTTAAAACAAAACAATACGACATAGAAAAACACACCATGATGCAGAACTATTAAAATAGGGGAGGACTATAGAGAAATGGAATAGATCATTCCATGACCATCTTGGTCAACGGAATGTCCAAGGAACATAGTGTAGACCATAGTGTAGATCTTATGTTTTAGTAATAGGACCATGGGGTGTGTAAAACCACCATACCGGTGAACCCATCTTCCAATAATAGATTCTACAATATGGCCTACCTCCATGATGTAACTTCCATGAACAGTAGAACACCCCTTAGATCACTATGACATAACCAATCACTTCACACTGTAAGACTCATCTAGACAATTATACAGCCCCATTACATGGAATACAGATCATCCTAGATATATAGTAGCCTACCCTCACTCAAGAAGCCATGTTGAAAATATAAGTGGCTTTGAATACCCACTCCCAAGACCATACGCCACAACTAAAACCTATATGTTGTAATGCTAACCCTTATAGAGCAGCCTATGACTCCATGATGGGGAATAGCTCTAAACACCCTTCTACTACCTTTGATACTTCTTTGGGAACATCCAACACAAAAAAATCACAAAGGAAAGGGATTCTAGAATCAATTCTCTTACATCAGATACCTCTAACACTATTTTAATACTTGTGAATTAAAAACTAAACCCAAATATAAAGAAGGAAAAAAGGGTATTCCAAAGAAACACCCCATGAGATACCTCTTAAGAATATCTCAAACATAGGATCTCAACCATATCACCAAGAGGAACCAAGAATAAAACCAAAACACAACAAAATCTAGATCCAAAAATACAATCAAGGGGGAGATACCTCACAAATGACAAAAAGGTCACTAAAAAATCCAAGAAGATAAAACCATCTCATAAACTAGAAAAAGGATAAAGAACAAAAACAAAAATTTATAAAAGATAAGACAAAAATGTTAAATACTTTTTATACTAATCATGTATCTATTATTAATGTTTCCATGTGATCTCATCAATTCCACTATGTAACCATAACACATGAACCAAGGGAATAGTATGCATGTGCAACAACTTCTCCGAGCGGTCTTGGATCTCCATAGTTATCTCTTTAAAGATCGTATTATCAAAAAAATAAATCTAAGATCAATAAATTAAATGGGATTCATCATGAATAAAATAAAATAGCTATAACACAAGGAAGACATCATGATTTTGGTTTCATTTTTATTGTATAGTCAATTTATTATGAAATGACTCCAATGTGAGATAACACCACGAAGGTCCCAACAAACTACGAAGAAAGAACACTATCACAACCAAACCATCACTTAACATAATAAAGAGTCACCATTTAGAATATATAATCTCTAATGTTAAACTGTACAGTTATCCTAAGGTGATTAGAATAGAACATCTCACAATCATGTGCTGCCTAAATCCTCTATAAAATAACCTAATAGATATTTAACAAAAATTGTACTCCTTTCATCCCATGAATTGCTCACTCTCTATCCATAGTCTTGAAAAAAATAGAACATAAATTTCATATACATAAATCCAAAAATGGTTCCATATCAATGGTGGAATTAAAACTTTTTGGGGAAGTGAACTTCGCCAAAGGTTGGTGCCTCATCCACAAACATCCAAAATCTAGGTACAAGAATTGAAAATGTCCTCAAGATTCTAGATTCTGCACTTTTATGTCTTTCTATATATGGATGAAAAAGAAGTTATAATATATAACAGTGATCGAATATCATGATAGATACATCTCCAAAACATAGAGGAAAAATAATGATCATGATCAGAGATTATCATCCTCCGGACTCTATGGAGTCTCACCACCTCATCCAGATACTTCCAACAGAAAACCATTGATCTCGAATACCTAATCACTATAAAGTAGTAATATTTCATTAAATTATTCATTATCCAACATATATCATCATATCCTCCATAATATCATGTTATACTATTATGTAATTCCATTAATATGTAATCCAACTAAAAATGTTGAACATCTAATGATTGGAGAAAACCACTGAAAACACAGTTTATATGTACATTAAATGCTTAATTTTTTAATTAAATGTGTAATTCATAACCTTTTATTTAATTTTATTTTAATTATATTATAAGATACAAATTTTTTTGTAAAATTATAAAATGAGAGAAAAGAATCAATATTTCAACTTAAAATTGGATTTCCATGATAAAGGATGATCATAGAAGCTTCTGAGGCTCAAAAATGAATAATAAAGACGAAGTAGATCTTATATAGTAGGGGAAAAAGATTTATATAATAAACATCTTGTTAATTGTGTATAGAAATTTGGTAACCTGGTATAAAACTAAAGTAAGAAGAGAAAAAACACCCAATGGATGAAGACCATGTGTCACGCTGTGACACAAACGCATCATGCCTGGACACACCCAAAATGTTTAATGAAATTAATTTAAACTATAAATTAACTTACAATAACCTCATCTAGAAAAATTATAGTACTAAAAGCATAGTTCACAATGTCAAAAAAATGCCATGATGGCCATAAATGTCCATATTTTATGACTAAAATGATCTAAGACCTATCTTTATGATTCCAAATTATCAAAGACCTCCATTTAAGACCCAAGAGTCCCTTTTAGTTATTTTATGGGTGTATTAAACACAACCCAAGAACCCCTATAGATATATAAATAGAAAACAATAGTTCAAATTCAATGGATCAGATCCAAAGATCAAATTCGAGGTAGAGTTGTTGCGCTGGGGCATTTTCCTCAAACAAAATTTATCACTTTCTTTGATTATTATTTCTTTTTCATTTTCCATTCCCTCTTATTCACTTATAATTTGAATTTTGGTAGTAATTATCACCTTGTGATAAGGTAATTTATACAAAAAGGAAGGGGTTTCTGGATTATGTTTTATTTATCAAGTTCTTGTTATGTTGCCCCAATTTCTAATTCCAATTCCAATCCACATTTTTTATTTTAATAAATTCCATTGATTAATTGATCATAAGAGGATATTTTTAGTTATTAAATTGATTTACACAAAATTATAACCTGAAATTTTAATAGTATTTGGTGATTAGGTTTAAATAGTATATCATGATAAACTAAATACATTAAAACCATAAATTACCAGACCAAGAGAAATAGTGCATTTTATTATTAAGGAGGGGATACACTAACCACTTCATACAACTCATCAGGTATCCAAAACTAACCATTAATTGATCATATAATTTCTAAATCTAGTTTCACATAAACCCCAAATCTAAAAAAGGTCGACACAAATTTCTCAATTGTTTTTCAAACCCCAAATCTACATCACTTTCTTCACTCTAATTTTCCAAAACAACTTTTAGATCCCTTATTTTCTTTCACTCCCTCTTGTTGAAATAAATTAAAAATAAAATGTGAATTCCTAAATAAATAATTTCACCATGTCGTGTATTCAAACATGACTCATTTCATACAAAATTTTAATTAATGTGATGCAATTATATGTGTTTCAAAAAAATGTGGATTTTCCCTTAAGGAATGAACCATTCTTTTTAGGAAATCAACAATTCTTAGCCTTAACCTTATTGTAGTCCAAGCAATGGGATATAAAATATATAAATAAACACTTCAACTTAGGGCACCAAAATTGACCTCTCATATCTGAATACATATTTTTCATGTAAATATATATAGTTGAGGATGATTTATTAAAATCTTGAAGAACCATACCATGCATCATTGAAGGGATTAATATCCTCCTAAAAACACATGGTACTAGTCTTCCTTAGACCAACCATCAATGGAATTATCGAAGACCACTTATTTTCCCTAGACCACCACCTCAGAATCCCTCATTTGGGGCTCCTCTACCTACTACACTGAATAAAACTACACTATTATCTAAAAAATATAACATATATGGTAAAACTATTCCATATCACGATTAATTTCTTATAAATGTTCTATCACTCTCTAGGAATGTCTATATTAACAATTAGAATCACATTATGACCAAATTCTAATTGACCAACTGGAACATTACACTTTCATGGTTTATATAAAATCTCAAGGTCATCATATTTCATAAATTTTTTCCACTATCATTACTAAAAGTCTAGGTCATAGTAGGAGAACGAATAAAACATGATCCTATGATTGGTAAAAATTTAAAAATTCTCATTGATTATTTAATATTACTACAACTTTAAGGTAAACATTATTCACACCAACTTAAGATACTAAGTTTCATAGTTATGGCTGTGGGGATATATGTTCTTTGACCCTTATGAAACATACGATCTATAATACATTAAAAACCCGCTGAATAAATACCAAAATGTCATAGAAAACTTTAATCAAAACACTCTCTTTATAAAAAAAATTGAACACTAACTATCATATCCTTTATAAACTGGAAAGATTACTGAAACTTGAAAGTATACAAGAATGCATGATCCTTTTTAGTTAGGGATATCAATGGATTCAAAATCTAAGATATTTCAGATTTGAACCTCCAATGATATCCTGAAAGTCTAAGAAATGGATTCACCTCTGCAAAATTCTTTGGGGTTTCCCGCAATACAAATCCTGTAATCATTGAAAGATAAAAAACTACTCTTTATGAGGAAATGAAATTAACAATAAATTTGAAATCATTTTCCCATAAATCACACTTTAATAACTTTTCAAAAAATTTCTAATAATGAAGAACTCCCAAAATAGAATAGAAATTCTATATATGCTCTTCCTTAGTCATGATGTACACAAAGGATGTCTTTGGTGAACACCAATATGAAATGATCTAGGAACTCCCTAAACACTGCATCCATAAAACCTTTGAACATGGATAGAGAATTCATCATTTTTTATGACATCATAATGAATACTAAATTCACATAACATCATAATAGTTTTTTATTAGGAAGATCCTCATCTTTAACATTCATTTAATGATATTATAACCCTATATAAATCTTTGAAAACCAACTATCACCTTTTAGATGATCAAATAAATCAACTCTTCATAGAAGAGGATAATGATTCATCACTGCCACCTGATTCAAGAAATGGTAATGAATAAAAAAAAATTAAATTATCATCTTAATTATTTATAAATGAATTGGTTCTCCCCAAGGTTTCATGCTAGTCCGAAAAAATACCTTCTTCAGTAGATTATTAAGTTGTAATCATAGCTCTCCCAAAGGGGAAGGAACCATATTATTCAGAGACATAAATAAGATAAATGTTTTTTATAGTTGGATCCCAAACATGACCACACATAAAGGGGGTAACACAACAACCTAATCATGAAAAACACAATGCTTCTCTTCCATAACCCTAGGAAACACCATCATCTGAACCTCCGACGAACTCAGCATCATCTCACCCATCAATAAAGGTAGGTAATAAACTATCCTCTGACCCACACAAGGGCCTCTCTCCCCAAAAAACAAGGAAAAATATCCATCATCAACATATAAAATATTATGTATCGGAAATCAATACACAATATCTTGAAATGAAATCATCTAGTTTATACCTAGGATTATGTTGTATGATTGTATCCATAAGCATAGGAAGTATCCCCAAAATTGGTTCTTCCCCAAAACTAGCTCGCAGTCTCTATATACATTATAAAAAAAATCTTAACCTCTGAATAACATATTTAATGATAACGAACTGTAAATTTCTCCACATCAAGTCCCAAACCATGGACTATGTCATGAGATATGAAGGAATGTATATATCCTGAATCAAATAAGGCATTAACCCTTATAGAAAATAACAAAACGGTACCTTGTGTGACATTGAGGTTGTCCTTCAGTAAAAATGAAACATCATAAAGCGAACACGGACTAGATCCATATCCTCTCTGACCATGATGATGATCACCTCTTAATTTGTGCTCTTGTCTATAATGATGAATAGAATCTTATATATATCCTCTCCCATACCAATATCCACTTCAATGACCTCAATATTATGTATCATGATTCTAATTCCTTGACTAAAACTGCATTAACAGAGTAATCTAAAGCAGAATACTTAGTTCATTCTACTATATGAAATCATTTAGGCACTATTATTGATAATGACCATATACTCCATAATAAAAATAAGCTCATGATTCAATGGAAGTGTTTTGAGAGCTTCCACCCCTAGAGAAACCAAATTTTGAGAGGTGGGACATACTATAGGCTATCCTAAAAAAACATCTATCCAAATGTGTACACAAAAACACATCTCTTCGTTATGATTAATCTTTATGACTCCCCTATCACGATGACCTGATTCTGGTTAATTTTTTGTCAATGAAATCTTATCTTTCTAGCAATCTATATATGTTGAAAAAAATAGGGTGACCAAAATCAAGATCACTAGACAAAAAGCCTACTCAAAGAATCTATCCCTATCCACATAATATTGAAATAGGTCTGATTCATAATATATTAGGGTTATGAAATTGATCATGAACTCTACCACACTAAAACCACCCTGAAAAAGGGTATGTTTCTCTTGTTGACTAGCCACCATCGGGATAAAATAAATAAAGTCTTATTGAATCTAGTCATTGATCTTCTCCCACAAGACTTTGGACTCCTTAGGATCTATGAAGAAGAATATCCACCACTACCTTTATCCTCTACACAGCTTTATCACTGAAATAGAAACCAAATACTCTTTCCAACCACATATTGAACTGATAGATATCACAACCTCCTCTAATCAGTCTCAAATAACTATGTCTAAAACATATCATTAATACTTCTACATACTCTGCAGAGTAAACTCTTTGATTTCCCTTAACTATGTTTTGTTGTCATCAGCCAATACTCTACGGTTATTTAATCGAACATCCTTTTTAACATCTTCAGTTTTAGCTTGATGATGGAACTAACCTGAAACAATATTAGCACAACAAAAAATAGTTAAGGGCTCCTAAACCTATAATATATAATTCTAAATATTAATTAATTAATTAGTTAATTAATTAATTAATTATGTTTTACACCAATATAAAGTTCTATCCATTTAAAACATAGGTTTGAATAATAATGAATCATTATTATTTCTAAGTGATCCACACCATAAATAGTATCACATCAATTGGTATCCTTAGTAAACATAAATTTTTGTTCATAAAATTTAATGGGTTCTTAAATACCCTTGTCTCATCATATCTCCCTTGTTTTCATCACTTACTAAACTTACCTAAAACCATTTCCCTACCAACCCATGCGGTCCACACCCATTCATAACTAGAAACTCTAACATATCCATCAACCTCTCTCTGATATAAATTATTCATGACCATCACCTCTCAAAGTTACCCTCCATGGCCGACTATTTTAGAAGGGGCATACTGAATGCTCAAATCCCACCCCCAATAAGCCATGGGTTGGCGATAAGCACTCAAGATATAATATACATAAAAATGGGTGGCATTACCCTCAAAAATAAAAATCTGGAAAGAAAAATTATACAATTAAAAAAATAAACTCATTCCCAAATGCTATAAAATAAAATATAAGTAGATGAATGTAATGGTATAAAAAAACTAGTAAAATGTGAAAGGAGAACTGAAAGTATCTTATAGTAACTCAACACCGGTCACGAATCCCAAACAACTCATAAACAACCATGGGCCAGTATGATCTATCCCAATATCTATCCTTCTCATAATTACATAATAGAAATTTTATATATTGGTTTTGAATAATATGTATATTCTATTATATCATCCTCAAATCCTCTCAATCTAATGATAGAGAAATCATATTAAAGCTTAGTAAAAAAACAAGTGAAACTAACTCATCACCTAAATAGGTATACGAAGTTATTATCCTCAATGTGGATATCTCTCACAATGTAACATATTCAAGACATAATATATTATAGTATTTAAACCAGATAACCCTTCTACAGCTTCCCATTAGTTTTGAAATCAACCCCAAAATCACACATCTTGGGTCATCTCTATCAAAAAAATCAGCTGGAATACACTTTGTCTAAGTATTATCACATGCATCACATGCATCAAAATATCTTTTTATCCCATCCACATCTCCTTATAATAAATAATAGTTTATAGGATCCACAAAAACTCATTTTAATTGTATCATATGTTGAGTATTATTCCCCAAGATATCACAACCCATACATCATATATATACCTCAAGCTATAACAAAACATGCACATCGAATCTACAATATTAATTTTGATATTATATCCAAATTTATATGTATTTAAAATAATCACAATCCATTATAGACCCCAACTCACATATATCGTGAATATAACTTTCATTCATTCCATCACATAATAAAACCAGGAGTAGAGGGTGGGGCAAGGAGGGGTAGTTAGCCATCTTTTGCTCACCAACTAAGAAATTGGGGGGGGGGGGAACCCTCATAGATTATAATGGGCATTAAGTTACCCTTCCGGCAAGGGTGGGTAATCATATTAAATCAATGATCAAAGAAGATATAATACATCCCAAAACTACACTATTGGATTTAGCCATCTTTTAGGCTCAATTATAGTTATCGACACTTGAACACGCAGCTTCCACCACTATTAGCTAGATATCCTATAAGCGCACAAGAAAACTAAGAGTTTAATTAAGCTAATAATTTATTTTTAATAATTTAACCATGCCTTAATTAATAAATTATACATTATATAACATTATTTTGTATACCCATTCAATTAACCATTAAGATTAAGTATATGGCCCCATACATAATCAAAGAAACTCCATATTTTACAAGATTTACAATATTTTCATTCCAAAAAAACACTAACCTTATGGGTTAAAAAATTAATTTTTATTTTACTATTCTATAATTCATGTTACTTTATGAAAAATCATAAACCACTAAAAAATAGATGTTTAATAAAGCACAACAATATACACCAATCTCTAGGGAAAGGAATATATGTAAATAAGAAACATAGCCACCATTCATTCAAATATATTAAACAAGAAAGAATGAAATATTAAGTAAAGAAATATGAAAGAATTTATTTAATCCATTCCATCAATCCCAGTTCCATCTCCGACACTATCATGCATATCACTGTACAACTCTCCATCAAAGGCATCAACAGCTACCACAAACCCAGGCCTTCTTTCCCACATCCAATCAAAGAATTATCTATTCGAGGCTCAAATCCCATAACATAGAAAATATAACATCAGTATAAGAATAGATAATTAAACAACAAAATAAATATATTTAACAAGAAATTTTTTCCCTAAAACAAGGCATACATCCTTTATAAGAAAATGGAATCACTTGACCCTAAAAATTTATCATTATCAATCAAAATGTTTTAATACCATCTTTGATAAAACAATTAATTTATTTTGGGTTACGATTATAAGTAACTTAGGGAATAATATATTAATAGATATCAATTATTTAAACAATTAAATAAAGCATCACATCCTATTTCATTAAACCTTATAGAAGAACATCCCCTTAGCTGTCATTTTTTATTTTGAAAAGCAATAACTTCCATGTTCAGGTTCTTTAAAAAATTACATTAACTCATGTAATAAAAAATTCAATTATACATGATAAAAGATTAAATTTGTTTTATCAAATTATTAGAAACAATATATTAATTAAACAAGCCTCTTTAATCCTTTATCCAACCGAAAATTTACCAGATCTACATTCTTCCCCAATTTCAAGAAATTAACATGCAAACCCAAGCATAAAAACATGCTAAACATATCCTAACATAGACAGAACATTGTATATTAAACCAAGAGGAAAACCATTATCATAATAAATAATTAAATGTGATATCTTCAACCATAAACTAATTCTTTTCCTAATCTAATTAATTTTTCTTAGGTTAAATTACACACTATCTAAAAGAATCTAATGTATGATCACTTTATGATTTCACAAAATCTTAAAATGAGAATAAATCAATACCTTAACTAAAGGTGTTAGATTTTCTTTGATTAGAATGGAATAACAATATCGATCTCTAATCACCTATCTCATATGGAAGATACATGCCTCCAATAATGTTTCACAAAAAATGTTACAACAAAAAATAAAAATAAAACTCCATCTGAATGATGGAGATAAAAATCCAAAACATGGAAAGAATGAAAAGTAAGGAACAAAATAAATAAATAATAAATTAGATTAAAAGGGGAAGAACTCAGCTCGGATCACCATATAATAAACATGGGAATTTGGGGATCAAATTTGACTGAAAGGTGTTTCCCAAGCCTTAAAAATCTCTCCTACTCGCTCAGGGTTCAAGAGAGAAATATAGACAAAAAGTGGGTTTAGATGGATTCATTGTACTTTAATGGATTTCTATAAAACATAACACCACAGAACAACACTACACACTATTCTGTAAAACTATTTAAAAATATGAACATTACAAAGCTATGGAAGGGACTATGACATAAACTAGTTGGTCAAAGGTGTGTCTAAGGAACATGACGTAGACCACTACACAGAATATATATTTCATGAAGAGGACCAAAATTTTTGGTAAACTGCTATACCACAAAACCCATCCAACCAAAATGGAGTATATGATGTAGCCTACCTCCATAGTGTGACTACCTTAAAAAATGAAGTCCACCCCTCATATCATTACGACATAGCCTATCACTCTCTACTGTAGGAATCTACTGGCATACATTACATCCCAATTCCATGACTCGGATCTCTACCCGAGAACGCTGTAGCCCACCCTTCATATCACAACCATGATGAAAATGAAAGTTCAATTGAAAATACACTCTTCATTCCCTACCCCATAGCTAGAACCACTACACCATAATTCCCACCCTTACAACATAGCCCAAGGCTCCATGCCCCAGAAATGTTCTGAACACTCTTATCTTCCCTCAGAGCCTCATGTAGGATTTTAAAACACTAAAAAATAAAAAAAAATATCTAATATGATTTTTTCCCTTAAAAACATGTATTAAATGGATATATTAGTTATCAATTGAACAAAATTGAAAATAAAATCATTTAATTGAAATAATTATTTGTTTTTATAAAATATAATTTTTTTATGTGATGTGAATTTTTCTGAATAAATTAAATTAATCTCTATTTATGAGTGATTTTAATTATATTTATATAAAATATATTCATTTTAAAATTTTAACATCCATCTAATAGTTTTTTCTAGTCATCGAATATTTATAAATCTAGTTTTTCGCATAAATATTCATTTTTAAAAATTATTTTCATTATTTTTTCATGCTTATATAAAAATGAATTTCAAAAAATCTTAGTAATTTAATTTGAAAATATTTTCCCATATTTTTAATCACCATGTAGTAAAAGTAAAAATGAATCCAAAATAAAAGTCATTTTATAATTTTAATATTTTAAGTTATTTTAATCTTTTCCCATATTTCAAAAGTTATTTTAATCTTTTCAAAAAATAAAAATTATTTTATAATTTTAATCTTTTCCCATATTTCAAAAAAATATTTTCCCATATATTTAATAGATAAAGGTAAAAATGAATCCAAAACATGTATTAATATTACAGGTTAAATATATTTAAACATTAAATTTTATTACCTTCTTATTCCTATTAATTTTATTTCATGTTCAAATAAAAGTTATTTTATATAATTTTAATCTTTTAAGTAATTTTATGTGTGTCTCTCCCCTCACTTATAAATGGGAAACTTTTATCCTCAATTCATTATAAACATTGAGCACACTCTATTGGTCTATATATAATAAAAATACTTCATATATTATTTACATTCATTCTTAATCTTCTATTCCAAAAATACCCATCTGATAAACCTTATGGGTTTTTTCATACAAGGGTGCCCAATGAAGTTGAACATGTTCTTATATATATTTTTCATGTGGAATTATTCTTAAACCTACTAAAACATTTTCATATCCATATTAAGATCATATAATTAGTATATTCTCTATACATATATATTTATGTTTTGGGGTATTTCCATTTTCTATATCTTTCTCATCCATTGGAAAATGATACCATCACTCATGTGTATGTGTGGACAACCACCTTTATGAAGAGACGTGAACGATTTTTTATTTCCTCTTTATGTGGATAGTCACAAGAAAATATTTAATAAATTTATATTAAATTTAGTTTATTAATATAATTTTTTACTAGGGAATTATTATATAACTTTCTTTCATCCCATCCATCAAAAAGTGAAAACATCACTTATGTGTACCTATGTACTACAGCCTTTGTGTTGTGATATAATTAATTTTACTTCGTCGCTTTATATGAATAGTTATAAAATTGAATATAATGATTTAATATTATACTAATATCATTGTTATTAATTTTTATATTATAGAACTATGGTCAATATGGCAGGACAATAACTACGAAAGAAAAACCTACATAACAAAAGAAATAGTTAATATAAGAAAATTTATTGATAAGAAAATATTATTAATGAATAGATAATTAGATTTTTTAATTAAGCCATATATGTAATTATAAGTATGAATATGGTTCTATTATTTAATAAAAAAATATAATTATTATATATGATGCTAGAGTCCTTACAATGAAATTCGGACATGAGGTAAGGGTTTCAAATATCTCTTTTGTTTCTGTGAGACATATTCTATATTGACCACCCATTTATTTCATATGGAATATATAAACCCCATTTAATGAATTATATAATAAATAACTTCTATATTTATCATATTTAAAAAAAATTGAAATTATTTCTTTTATGTGGGTTATGGTTCAAAGGATAAAAACGTGGTAAGGGTTTATGTTATACTATCATTTATTTTGAGGATGTCCAATACTAAATTTATATTAAGGGTAATTAGATATTTATTATAGTTTTAAACCCATATATTTTATTGTTCTCTAGTTATTCAAATAATTTTTATGTGTTAATACAATTTGTCTCACTTTGATTCTCAAAGAGATCAAAAAATTATTTTATAGAAAATCCAACTTTATATCATCTTGGGATGATTAACTTTTCCTTCCACATACATGTTCATTAATATGTTTTTAAATTTTTTATTTTCTATGAGTAAATGTTTATTTAAATTCATATTCAACTATATTATAATTTACATTCACAACTTTTAAAAAATTATTTTTTACAATGTTTTTCAAATGCGATATTTATGACTTTTTACAAAAAGATTAAAAGTAATAATTTTGTTAACATTTAATGCATGAACAGATTATCCCACTATCATAAATATTATTTTATTGGAATATTACATTACATATGTCCATGTTTATTTTAAATGTAAATATTTTCCTAAAAATTATGGGAATTTATGTTTTTTAAACATTACAAAAATAGATATGGTTTTTTTGTCATGATTTTAAATGTGTATTTTAAATACTTTTATGACCGAGATTTTTCATTTAAGATCATATTTTATGTATTTTTATGGTATATTGGGTACATGATCCTATGATTTTATCTACATTTTTTGATTAATTTTGATGATTATGATATTAGAATGATTAGCAAAATAAAATGTTTCTTTCTCACGGGTTAATTAATATATTATGAGATAATGACTTTTCATATGATACCATCCACTTCCTTTATCTATATGTATTATGATTATATAATATTAATATTTTTACAAAATAGATTTATTTTCCAATAAATACGCTATGATTATATGATGAATATTTTAGGATCATATGGAATATATATGCATGATTTTCATTATGTAATGTTTGGGTCAAAATTATATACCCTCCATTGCATTGATTAATTATTGATATCTTGTGAGATAATATGTGGTAGAATTGGGATTAAAACTCTAATTTTGGGGGGCTATTTCCATTATGTTATTCATGGGAGTATAACCTTTCTAAATAAATGATGTATATGGGAGGGAAAAAATCCATCGTGATAGTCTTATTAGTGATCTTTGATTAAGGTTAGGGTTCTCTTCTTGGGTTGTTTGTCTTCTTTTTGGATGATTTAGATCTTCATGGATGGCCACCTCTTTTATGAGTAAGCAGTTTGGGTTCTTCAAGGATGTTAGAGGCTTGATATAAGGGGACCCTCTTTCCCCCTCCTAGTTCGTAATTTCCCAAGATGCTTTCAGTTGTTATCATAGTCATTGCATTACTGGGAAGAAAGTTCTCCCCTTTCACCACAAATCTTCTTCCGGGATTGTCTCTCACTTGATGTTTGCTGACGATACCATCATGTTTTTTAATAGTATTATAATATCGATTCAGGGGGGTTAATGAGGATCTGGAGCTCTATTGAGGGTGGAGTGGTCATGTTGTTAATCATGAGAAGAGTATATTCTTTGTTTAGAACAAATTCAAGGAGAGTCGCTCTACAGTTTTGGAGTCCATCCTTGGTATGAAAAAAATAATTCCCTACGATGTAATTGGGTACTTCAGTGCCTTCTAACTCCCTTCTTATTAGAAATTTCGATATGGTTACTAATAAAATCACAGGGCGCATTCTAAATTGGAAAAATAGGCTTCTATATTTTGGAGGTAGATTTACGTTGATCAAATCAGTCTTATTTTCCGTACCCATGCACATTCTATCTACCCTCAAGGTGCCAAAGGAAGTGATATCCAATATTAAATCTACCATGGCATCCTTCTTATGGGGTGTCAACCTCTAGAATAAATTCCAATGGGATTCTTGGAATAATTTGGCTAAGATAGTTTAAGAGGTGGGTCTTCACATGAGAAGTGTTTCTGGCTCTATGAGCGGTCTTCAATCCAATATGGCCAAGGAGGTTCTTAAGGGGAGATAATTATGGGGAAAGAACTTGAAAAAAACTTATGTTCTGGAGGGTAGTTCCATTGGATGTAAACATTAAAAATATGTAAGATAATTCAGCCCTTCTTCCCTCATCTTAAAAATCACACAAGGTGGATTTTTTGGAATGGGGGATGTTAGCTTCTAGCATCATAACTGGTCAGGGTCAATTCTAGGTTTCCCTGGTTGTCCCTTTCCCTCCATTTCATTCTAGGAGGTTGTTGGTTTCCCTCTCCTTAATCAAACCACTCTGGATGCATCTTAAAAAAATGTCTATGACCATATCATGCTTTCTAATGACCTTGATATGTTTATTTTGACAGGATCAACTTTAGGTATGGTCTCTATCAGAGAATATCTTAGACTTCAATATACTGATTCCCATCAAGAATTCTAGGTTGATCTTATATGGTGCAAAAGGTTTCCTTCCAAATTCCTCTTCCTTTCCTACTTTGTCTGATATGGTGCATTTCCCTCGGATGAAAATGTATAGTGAAAGGGTGTTTGTCTAGCTTTGAATTGCTTCTACTACATAGAGCCACAAATAGAATCGGATGTCCACCACTTCTTCAATAGTGATTGGGCCAAGCTAATTTGGAGTTCCATCTGGCATCTTACAGGATATTATGATCAGATATATTCAATTGATATCTTCCATCATTAGTGGTTATGAGTGCTAGATAGACCAAGTGTGGAATGACATGCAACGGCGGTTAAATTCATTTCAGGATGTTGGTTGATCTAGACCTCTCAGAATGATATTCTTCATGTTAATATGGTGGCATCTCAATTGGGTATCATCTTTAATGTCTAAAACCTCGTTCTTGATTTTTGCTGGTTAGACAAAGCTCTTGAGGTTGTCCCATCTATCTCTCTGCTCCTTCCACAGCACTCCATTCCCAGTTTGGATCCACCCATCTAGGGTGATTGGGTTCGATGGAAGGCCCCCAACTCAAGGGTTAAGCTGAATATTGATGGTTCGTATAGCATGGGCATGATGCGAGGGGTGGAGTTATAAGAAATAATATCAGATTGGTTTTTACTACCTTTTCATTCTTTTTGGGCCTGAGTGAATTTCTCTAAGTGGAGGGACTCTCTATTCCTTTAGTCCTCTCGCTTTGTAATAAGAGGATACTTTTTCTCATGCAGATAGAGATGGATTTGATGACCCCCCATAATGCAATTACACCTAAGGGTCAGGTCCCATGGTCTGTTATCTACTCTATTTGATGCTGCAAAAATTTATTGGATGATCATATTTCTATTCTTCATACCTGGAGATAGAGGAATGATATGGCGAATTTTCATGCTTATATTGCAACTCAGAATGGTCATTTTTTTTATTTTTTTCACATCCTGGATCCATTCCCCCAGGTGGAATGCACTTTGTTAGGTATTATTCTCTTGGACTCCATTACTTTGGTCCTCAGTAAATTTTCCGTTTTCGTCTTTTCATCCCTCTCTTTATTAAAAAAAATCATAAATATATTTGGTGGTAAATGGAAACTAGTTCAACTATGGGGGTGTTATTACCTATTCATGTGGGTAATTTATAATAAACAGTTTCAAATAAACTAAAAATTTACTTTATTAATATTATTCCGGAATATGCAGATGTATTTCATGAATAGTTTTATATTCATTCATTAAATCCTAAAGTTGATTTTTGTATTGAACTCATACCTATTGTAACACAAATTTCAAATACTCATTATATAATTACACTAATTGAGATGTAAGAAATGAAAAAAAAACTATTGTAGAATCTCATATAGAGATTCATACACTCAATTGGTTCACTATGGGGTGCACCAATTCTTTTTTTTAAGAAGAAATATAGATCAATTCATATTTAAATTGATTTTTTGAGAACCTTAAAAGATAAATATTAATAAAAAGTATCTTCTCCCTCATATTTTTTACTTGTTTGATCAAATTAACGGAGCTCAATAATTTTCAAATATTGAACATTGATCTAGATATCATAAATTGAGTTTCATGAAGGAAGATATATTGATTGTATCCTTTAATATGTTGTATGGTCAATATGAATTCAGTTTAATTCCATTTGCTCATACCAATTCCACCACTAACTTTTTGGATATAATGAATATGACCTTTATATATTAACATGATTATTTTGTGGTTGTCTTTATATATGATATTCATATGTATGCTATGAAAAAGGAACATCATGAAGACCATTTGAATTTTTTTTGAGAGCATGAGGAAGGATAAGTTGTATACTAAATTCATCAAGTGTGAATTAAGGATACAAAAAGTTTCATTACTGGGTGATGTAATCTCAAATGAGTGTATATCGATAGACCATTAAAATAAAGTATTTATTGGGAAATATCCAAGAAAACCCTCTTTAATGGAGATCTGTAGTATTATTTCTTGGGTTGGATGCTCTCAACAATTTGATAGGCACATTTAATGGATAAAAATCTACTAACCATGTTGATATGGAAGGGAGCTAAGTTTCTATGGAAATAAGAATGTGTGGATAATTTAAAGGAGATTAAATAAAGGTTGTATAATTCCCTTGTGTCTATATTACACAATAGTAGTTAAGGGTTTTTTATTTTTAGTCGTATATCAAAGCTGGTACAATAATGTTTTATTATTTAAAATGATATAGGGATTGATTATGCCTCATGCAAATTGAAAATTCATAAGAAAATTACATGACATGTGATTTGGAGACGATCATGCTAATTTTTTTATTGATAATATAAAGGAATTATTATTTTGGTGAGAGTTGTGACATATATATAGAAAATAAAATATTTAAGAATATATTCATGTAGAATAAGTTGATTATTTGTTTACAGACATTTTTGGAGTTAATCGATGATTACAATTTCTAAATACACTACCACACAGGGAAGGTGAACATGGTTGATATTTTTATGAGTCAAAAAGATCATGATAGTTTTCTATGATGAGTATTAGATGGGATTCATACTTTTTGATTTAAAAAATATATATCTTTAAATCACTTTGAAATGGGTTTGATCAAATATTTAATAGATTAATTTTTAACCATTCATCCATGCAAGGATTAAAAGGGTGTAGAAGGAGGATGTGTAATTATAGATAAAGGTGAGGAATGCTCCTAAGATCAATCATGATTGTGAGGGAATGATAATATTTGGGAACCTAGAATTTGTCCAATTAATAATAGATTGAAATGAGGAGCTACTAGATGAAGCTCATAATTCATAAATCCCTATTTATACTAGAAGTACAAAGTTGTATTGAGATATAAATGATTATTTATCATGGAACAACATGAAAATTGATATTCAATAGTATGTATCTTTTTTAATAGTATAATTGTAATTAATGGCTGATATAAAGAATTATTATGGGATGTTACATCAATTATCCAAGCAATATTAGAAATTTTAAAACACTAAAATGGATATTTTCATTAAATTCCATATAATATTGTATGTCTATAATTTTATTTTGGTTATAGATGATCCCAAGATAAAGTTAGTACATTTCATTTTAACCAAATAAAATTTTACCCATGATGAGATTTATAGTATATATATGAAGGTAGTGGTATGATTTCATATATTACCACATTCTATTATATCATATTAGGATCTGTGTTTTTCTTGGAATTTATTGAGACTTCTATAGTAGCCGTTGAATGTCTATTTTATCTGTAGTACATCATATCATCATTATAAATATGGTTGTTATCATAGGAAAATTTAAACCGTATAATATATTTTTAGATATTGTTCTATATATTTTTAAAGTGTTTGGGATCCCCACCTTCCTTTGGTAAACTTTTCTTAAAATAATAGGTTTTACTCAAATATCCATATATATACTTTTAAATACCATGATGATAAGAAGTACATAGATCCAATGTGATGGGTTGAATTTATAGAAATAAATATATTGGGACTTTAGCTTTTTAATCAAATGATAGAGAAATTTAGTTCTATTCAATATCACTTTAGGGTAGGTCGAGGTCGATAGAAAAGTTACACTGACAATCCTTAGTAAAATGTAGTTTTAGATGTTGGTGAAAAAGTATTCTTATAAATATCTCTTCCGAATATGGTTATGCTATTTTGAAATAAGGTCAAGATAATCCCATGATATATTGGTTATATATAAAAAATTTATCTTGTCAATATGGTTACTTATTTCACTGAATGTCCACCAAATTTTCCTCAATATCCTAATGTGTTCCACGTATCTCTCCTATAGTTTTAAATACTTGATATTTTACATGTACTAATCTTAGGAATAATAAAACCAGAGATTGATCCATCTTATTATAAACAAGTGGAGTTGATTATAATTCAAATATTTAAGGTATTGTGGAAAAAGACCACAGACCATGTCAATATTTTATGGTGAAACCATAAATTTAAGGATTAGATTGGAACCTGAGGGTGGGGTGGGTCGAAGGTATCATTAGTTATTTGATTTATGTAATTTCAAGGGTAAAATTATTATAAGCAGAAGAATATAAAACCATGATATTATATGATACAATTATCTGTAAGAAAATTTTAATTCTTTGATATTATAAATTACATGAAATAACATGTCTAAATAGACAGTGATACACTATTTAAATATTATTATTTATTATGATAGTTATCACTTAGCTATTGGAATAGAGATTTTCTTGGTCCAAACTTGTCATTCGTAAATATTACATATTTTTCGATGAATATTCAGTGTATTTAAAAAATACTCACCCAAGTACCAAAAAAGGTTTAGTGTATTCAAGTCTTGATACACAATCTTATTATTTCTTGAATGAACTCTAACAACTACCATAAATATTATCCCACATGGAACTATTATTAGACCTACCAAAATGAAAACATTTCTTCAGTTCCATGGGAAGGGAAAACTATGAAAGGGTGGTCTTATATGCCCAGTAATGGTAAACAAGGGATATATCAACATATCATTAGCATAAGTGCATGATAATATGATAATAACATTCTAAAACTATACCCTACATATCAAAGATCATAACCTTGTTTCATGCCATAAATCATGGAATTTCATAAGACATGAATCATACTGGAATCAAAGTACATAATACATGAGAGAATAACATTTATATATTAAATAGATTAGTGGAATATATATAAGCATATAAACTCATTTATTTACTAGTCAATTATGATTTCAAAAACTATCATGGTGGAATTGGTTTGCTCCCCAAACCATCATAACTATCAAGGTTGACTCCTAATAGTACATAATGGACAATTACCATTAAATAATAGGGATAACATCCTATTCTAGTCTCATGTATCTCATGAGATATATATCCTTATGAAATGCATTGGAGGGGGATATAGGTCACACCCATCACATAATGAAAATCATAAATATGTGTAGCACAATATCGAAAAACATTCATCATACTAGAACCCATTAAATGAAATGTGTTTCATAAAAATTTCATTATAGAATAAAATATTGAAAATTAATACATTTCATAATAATTGCAACATTTCATCATAGAATAACCTATTGATAATAAAGTGGGTTTCATATACATTTTATCATGGTATGTCACATGTATGAGAAATGGGTTTCATTAAAAAAATTTCATCATAACATAAAATATACAGAGAAGGAATAAAAATGTTATCCTTTTATAATATCCCTAGTAAATCATAATTGACATAAAAGGATGGAATATTAGATAGAAATTTTTTTAGATTTCCTAGAACATTTCTTGAGGAAAATATTATTTCCTTGAAAATAATTTTTTAAAACTATAACTTTATAAAATATTTTGTTAATATTTTTATTAAAATTTAAAATTTTAAGACATATAAAAGAATATTTAAAAAAATTAAATCATTTCTTGAGGATAATATCCATTATTTGAAAATTAATTTTAAAATATAATACATTTTCCAAATCCTATTATTGAAAATAAATATAAAACCTATAAAGGAAACATTAAAATCAATTAAAAAATTTCTTGAGGAAAATATCCTTTCGACTTTTATTTTTTTTAAACATAAAAATTTTTCATAATACATTTTTTTAAATAATGAATGAAATTTATTAAAGAAGATTAAAAACATTGATCAGTCATGATGATTGAAAATTGAAAACATTTCTTACAATGTTAAAACATTGATTCCTTTCACATTTTTGGTCAAATAAAAATGAGCCTTGTTTGGATAATAGCATCGATATTTTTTTCAATAATTTTCAAAAAAAATAAAACATGGTAGAATCTTATTGTCATAAATAAATTGTATTATTTAAAAAAATAAAAAATTCAGTTTTTTGGAAAAAAAAATAATTTTTGACCAATCAGAGAGATATAATAGGATTTTCATAAAAATATTATTTTTGAACTCTTTAGTACTTAATAAGAGTAAAATGAATGGAAAACATGTATTCTAATGATATAAATATATAATAATAAAATTCATGAGTTTCATAAGATATATGTTAAAATATTTCATAATCAAAAGTATAAAGATAAATAGTCCGGATAAACAATTGGATTGTATCATAAAACCTTTTCCTCTTTGGTATCTTTTGAATCATAGGACATATTTATGAATAAAATAAAATGAAACTTTTTATGTCATTAAATTAGTTATATTAATGATATAAAATTTCAATGTGTGTTTAAATACACCTTATATAATAAGGTAGACCATAACATAACTTCTGTCCCAAAGAAGGGAAATTGTGAAACAAATATCATACTTCTTTGGTAACATTCGATCTCTAAACCCCATGAAAGAGAGACCCTAAAATTGATAAATAAATCCTATTATTTTTTATGAGGATCATTGTAAATTAAATTTATTTTAATTATATAAACAACAAAAAATAATGAGGTGTTGAATATAACATGTGTTTTATAAAAGAAAAATTGAGTCAAAATACCATACCATTAGTCTTGACCACCTTCATACAAGTTCAAACCTCTAATATAATAATTAAAATTATATTATACATATATTATATAAACATTAATCATATTTTTTATACCATTTATGTTTTAATTATGAACTGTTAGTACCTATTTATCTAATGTTTTTGTTAAAATCTCATTTTGGGTTATAACTACACTATTTTTCCTGAAAGTTTTGATTTTGTATTTTTGGTCCCCTTACATTGATAATTGTTCAATAATCTAAATAATTTTAACACTGATATAAATATAATATATATTTAGTATAAATTTATATTTTCATATCCATACTAGTTAGAAATTAAAAGTGAAATACACTATTAATGGATATGGTAGGTTGTATGTAAGCATAAACACTATTTCCAATTTCTTGATGGATGATATGAAATAAAGGTAAAAAATAATTCATTAAAAATAATTATTATGTATTTTATCTCACATATGTTTATTATATTAATACCTTATTTCATTATATGTAAAATTTAAGTGACAAATGAATTACATCGCTTCATGAGGAGGTAGTTTGATGTACACACGGTGGATATTATTATATCCCCAACAAAATGGAAGGTAAACATTATATATATAAATGTAATTAAAAAATTATAATTATATTAAAAATATAATATAATATATATATGTGTGTGTATGTATATATAATGTCGATGATAATTCCTAATAGTGAAGGGTATTTATGAAAAACGTGTCACATTGGTTTGTGAGGTAGTAGTTCACCGTACACACGAGTGACATTATCATTTCCCATTAGAAAGAAGAGGATATAGATGTTGTTCATTAAAATAACATTATATCATATATGTACATATAATATACAAAGGTTATTATATTATCATGTATTAATAGGATTTTAAGGAGGTAGATTAAGAAATAAAATAAAACTTCTCCTTGAAGAATGTTACCGCTTCTTCAAGTGACTTACATGGGTTTACACAAAAAGACATCATAGGTTGACTTCCTGAATAAAATAAGGATAAAAGGATTATATGGTAGATTTATGTATTTTATTTGGGTGAGCCTTGTATAAACAAACTATTTTTGAAATTTTGAAGAGGATATGAGAGGGGTGTCAATTTATGAGTGTGGTGAGTGGAACACTCATAGTTTTTTTAAAGAAAAGTTGAACTATTGTTAATTAAAGGAGAAAAGGATAAAATATTATCCATTATTTTAAATTTGATGTTATATATTTGATATATGTCAATTAAATTTGTTTTTCACAGGTTTCTAGGCAATTTTAGCACTAAATGTCTTAGTTTAACCATCGGTAAACCAGTTTTAACCTTAACATTGGTAATTAATTTTTACTATTTTTAATATTCATTATGGAAGAATTAATTTGAACAATTTAGATAATACTGAATATTATAGTTAAAAAAATGAAATCAATTTTTCCAATTTCTTTTTATAGAAGTGGTAGATTTTAATTTAAAATTAAATCTGTAGATGTAGTGTTGAAGCAGTTTTCCAAAGAGGAAATGTTCAAAATATTAAAATGTTTTATATAAAAACTCAATATGAAATTGATTATAATTAAAAAATAGATTCATGAATATAAAATTGATCTAATTTTAATTTAAAATTCTTTTTTACAAAAAATATATCATTTTAAATTCTATAAATGAGAACAAAATTTTCATTAAAAACATGTATTTTTTACTATTAATCAAAAAAAATTATTATTTTCAAAAATATATCAAATATTCTCTCTAAGATAATTTCTAAAGGTATATTTTGAAAATGAATTATATATTTTCAAATAAATTTTCTAAATTTTGAAAAAAAAATATTTCTATTTCTTAAAAAATATGGTTTTGGTAAAATAGTATTTTCAAAACATATAAATACTTTACCGAGAAATTTGTAATTTTTAATCATTATGTTTTATTTATATAAAAAGTATAATTAATAATTAAAATTTGGTTATTACTATTTATTCCTAAATGTTTAATATCTTGGAAATAGTTTTCATATTTGAATAATAATATTAATAGTATATTGTAGTTCGTTGGAACTTGGTATTATAAAGAGCACAATAAATCATTGAAATTAAATTTATCAAAAAACTATTTTCATAAAATATCATGGTGTTTTAATCTAACACCCTTAAAATTAATTTATTCCTCTAAATTCATCACATTAATAAAAATATATTAGGATTATTCAGCATCATTATATTCTCAGGTTCCCTAATTGCTTCTTCAAACATGCGGTTACACCATAAAACATTAAGTGGGTGAGGGGTCTTATTTCATATCAATTTCATTGTATGATTCTAAATATCAACCTATTATTCCATATAAGAATGATAATACTCCAAAGGTATGGCCTCTATTGTTAGAAAAAATTAATTATTAGTTTTGTACTTCATATGAATAGATACATTTAAGGCATCATGGACTTAGGTGATATTCAGTGGAAGCACCAATTGATATGATACTATCCCTATACAATTAGAATTTTTGAAGGTACTGATATACATTTATCATATATATCTTTAATATTATAATCTCAATTTCATCCTTTGGTTTTGTTTTTATCAACTTCCACATTATCTCTTACTTTACGAAATGGAGATTAATTTGTTATTCCAAAATAACTACTTGATCACAGGATCCCAAAAATAATGATAAGTCAATCCATATATCACTTTTTTCATCATAATAGAGTTATTATCACATGTTCTACAATATTATTAAAATATAAAACGTTGAAATAATACATCAATCTCTAAAACATCATCCAAAGTTCAAATTAAAAAAATTCTATAAATCGTTAACCTTATAAACCTTTAAAAAAATCAAAATCTATAAATTAGGACACTAAAATTCCAAAAATATGAAAAAAATTATACCCCTAAATATCATAAATTCATTCATAATATTCACATACTATATATGTGTATATCGTGGTATTATATTCTCCTAAAACATTATAATAACCATAATTACCATAAAAACATAATGAAAAATACATGTTTCCACATTTCAGGAATAAAATTGTAGATTATTGAATATATTTTATAAATAGAAAAAAATTTAAACTCTAATAATGATACCTTAAACCTAATTTTTCAAAAATCAGTTCTATGGTCAATAATACTATCCCATTTACTTTATTCATATTCATGGTCTCTTTATCCCTACATCATTATCTCAACATTAAAAATATATTAAATGATAACTTTTATTAATAATTTTTTGTCCATAAAATATTATCTTTCTATTAAATAATCATTTAATTTCTTCAGTACTACTCAACTTATTCTTGAAAATTCATAATAATAAACTTATACTATAAATGCATAAATATGTTTCACGATTCATAGGACACATTTCTTGGCTTCCAATACAAAAACAATTCAATCAATCCACTTCATCCAGAAACCATTAACTAGTCTTTATATTCATAATTATTATTACCTCATTCATATAATATGAAATATTAATCATGTATTAATATTATTCAACCTCATTTTAATCATGCTTCTTATTTTTAACATAAAAGTATTTTTATTACATCCCATACCTTTCATATTTCATTCAAATTTTCTTCACCGTCAATAAAGAAATCTTTACTTGTACAACCATGTTAGTACTCTTCTTGATATTTTACCCCATGACATCTATTTTCATAATTCCCATACATTCCACCTTTAAAACATTCAAAATTTTATGATTATATAGGGAAACCATCAATCTCATCAAATTTTCTAACTAAACATTTAATTCTCCCACAGAAATTAATTTCTTTGTTTTTTCCTTTCCACACTCAAAACATCTTGTCATCTCATTAAGACATTCCCTTGAGTGATTCATCCCACATTATGGACATATATAAAACATATTCATCTTTCCTCTATTGTCTCCACCACCTAAGATCATAGAAAACTCTATCCTTCTCTTCTTTCTTGATCCTGAGAGCTAGTTTAGACGGAATTTGTTAATCAAATATCATGATAACTGATTCGGAATAATCATAATATCCTTCACCCCATCCATTATCATATTTGTTTTTCCATAAACTCATATTCTATCACATTTAACATTAACCCAGTTCCCTTTAGTTCCTTCCACTGAAAAAAACCAACAAAACATAGTTTAAGAAATAATAATCATACTAGGGAACAAAATAATCATGAAAAATCATATATATAATTTCTAAAAAATGAACACCTTTTTAATATATGAAAAATTAGTTTAATACTAGGAAATTAGTAGTCATCACTATTTAAATCCTTCATGATGGTTCATAAAGAGTTTGTGAATTGCCAAAGCACATCCAATGGGAGTGTAAAACAATGTGTGAAACAAGGCACATTTCTTTACACCATGTGATTGTGTTTTCTAGTTCTATAATTATTCTTCATATTCATTAATCCTAGGTACCTATACTTCAGATAAAAATCCACTTTTTGTATCCATACAGGTATATAATTTCTTGGAATCTACTTTTTTTATCCTTTACAAAAATCACAAGACAGTTTCATATACTTTGACTCATTTGTAGACATATCCTTATACATATCCCTATAAATATATGTAGAAGTAACCCTATAGATCTTACTAGTATTTTCTCATTCTGGATTCCAATTTTTAACTAATATTTTCCCCTATTACCATATGTAGAGACCCAAACTTCTAATATGTAAATATTACATCTTTTTTAATGAACATTTAATTCATTTAAAACACTCACCTTAATACCACAATGATTTTTCTTCTTTAGAGACTAGATATACCATCTTCTAATTTTCTGAAACATTATCAACATCTCTGATAAATATGTTCCCACATAGTATTGTTGTTAGAAAAAACCTTGTTAAAACCATTCATCGTTACCTCAAAAAGGAAACATAAGAAAAGATTAGATCAAATGCTCAATAAGGGTAAATAAGTGAGATATAAAAATATCATGAGGAAAAGGGTTTTAAAACCTGATAATAACATTTTAAGTATATACCCTGTATATAATAGATGATAAAATTTAGTCAAGGAATAAATCTGGATAGTTCATAAGATATGAATCATAATAGAATAAATGTACTTAATCTATGATATGATAACATTTTCATAATTCATATATTTTTGTCATAAAAATAATCATAGAAATACATTTCCATAGTAGTCAAGGATCATTTCTGAAACTATCGTAGTTTAATGGGATCACCCCCATGACTTCATAGTTTTCAAGCTTCACTCTAAAGAATATCATTCTATACAATATCTCTTAATGAACTATGATCACTCCCCATCCGTTTTATCTCAAGAGATATCAATATCTACCCAATCCAATCAATGGAGATATATGTCTCACCAGTTACATAATGAAAATAAAACATATATAGAGCACAATATCATAAAATATTCATCATAAAAAATCCCATTAATATAAAGGGGTTACATAAACATTTTATAAATAAACTCATATTGAAAATAAATATTTTTTATAATAGTTTCATCATTTCATCATAGTATAACCCATAGAACATGAAATAGGTTTCATAATCGTTTTATCATAGAATAACCCATAGAAGAAAAATGGGTTTTATAAACATCTTTTCTTCATAAAATAAACCATCCATGGAATGAATAATATTGGTAACCTTGGATCATATCCATAGTAAATCATATGTATCATCAATGGATTTCATATTTGATGGAAACATTTATTTAAATATAACTTGGAAAAAATTAATGATGAATATAAACTTTCACTAAAAAATCACATTTTAAATCCAAAAATTATAAAATATTATAGTAATACTTTTTCATAGAAAAAAAATTTTAAAACCTAAAAAGTAATAATCAAAATCATGTAAAATTTTTTTTCAATAAAATATGATTTTTATGAAAATATATTATTAAAACATAAAATATTATCAAAATATTAATCATTAAAATAACCTTGGAACATATCATGGAATATTTAGAAATAATTTAAAACATTTCACACAAAAAATATCCATTTCACTTTGAAAAACGAATTTTTAAAAAATACGACATTTGGAAATAATTTTCTTTAAAAATAACCCTTTAAACATAAATATAATTTTCTAATCAGTGAGTGGTTATGATGATGGGAAGTTATTTACATGTTATACACATTAAAATAAATACTTCTTTCCTATTTTTTCTAAATACCAAATGGGTTGTGTTTGGAAAATGACACGAATATTACTTTAAAAACATTTTTTTAAGTTACAACATAGATAAAAATAAATTAATAAATAATTTGTTTGAGGTTTAAAAATTTATGTTTTTGTGGAAGAAAAATTTTTGTAGAAAAAAATTCTTCCCCAATGATGTAAGGATAAAATCAGATTTTTATAGAAATATTCTTTTGAACACATGATTATAGAAAGAGAAAAGAATGAAAGGAAAATTATATTATCATAGAATAATTATTGATGAAAAAAATTCGTGTGTTTATTAAGAGATATATCATAATATTGAAACATTATAATAATAAACCTAAACAATACTAATAAATGATGAGATTATATTGTAAAATCTTTTCCACATGGGTATCTTTTGAATAATAGGTACTATTAAAATAACATAATATGAAACTTTTACTATAATAAAAAGATTTATATACATGATATAACACACAAATTTGTAATTATATACATATCATAGAATAATATAGGTGAATTACATAACTTATGTCCTAAATAAGTCATTTTGGGAAAAAAATAACTTACTACTTTGGTAAATTTCGAACCATAAACCCCATAAAAAGATAAATTTGAAAATGGATATGTAAATCAAAATATAATTCTAGAGAAGCATCATAAAATAATTTAATGTTCTTTATAAACACCACTTAAATGAAATATGTGAAGAATATGGAATTTGTCTCACATAATTAAAAAAGGGAGATAGAAATACCTTACATTAAATATCGACTTATTTCATACATGTTAAAACATCGTGTATAAAAAATATAAGTTTATTTTATATATATTAATGAGATATAATCATATGAATCATATAATATATGATTTTATTATGAGCTTTTATTTTCTGTTTATCTATAATTATACGTTAAAATCGTGTTTTGGGTAATAACTACATTTTTTGTCATGTATGTTTTGATTTGGTATTTTTTGTCCTCTTATACCGATCAAGATTCCATAATATTAAAAAATTTAAACATGGATTTATTTTCATATATATTTCATATATATGTATTTAATGTAATTCGTAAAATTTAGATATATAAAATGAAATACATTATTCATGGAGACGGTAGGCCGCATATATGCATTAAAATGACAAAATGTTTATGGATAGGTGTAAAGAATGAAAGAAAAATAATAATTCTTTTTATATAATCATTATGATTTATTATATATTTCATTTATTCATTAAATTTATCCATTATTCCATTATATTTAAAATACTAGGGAAAAATGAATCACGTCACTTTGTGATGTAGCGGTATACCATACACAAGATTGATATTATCAAATCTCCCATAGAATGGATAGTAAAATGGTATATATGATAATATATTTTCAAAAATATATTTTTTTTAAAATAAAATATATATGCATTATATCAATCATCATACCCAATAGTGGGATTTGTTGATGGAAAATGGGTCACATCGATTCATAAGGTCATAGTCTTCCGTATAGACGAGTGCCATTATCATTTCCTATTTGTGAGAAGAGTATATTTTTTAGGTTATAATTATAAAATAACAAAATATCTGTATATTTAATATATTTATATTACTATATTAACATATTTTAACAGTATTATGTAGATGTTGTGGAATAAATTAAAAAATCTCATTGAAGAACATTACATCTTCTTTGGGTATCCATCTTTAGTTTCCACAAACAGTATTAAAAGGTTGTATTTATGAAAAAAATAAAGAATTTAGGATAGTTTTAGGGAATTAATTAAGTGATTTGGGTAGGTATTGGCTGATAAAATGGTTTTTAAGTGTTAATAGGTTATGAGAGGGAGTGTCTTTTTATAATTTAGGTGACTGGAACACCTGAAATGTTTTTAAAAGAAAACATTATACCAGTGTTTTTCTTATTGAAAAAGGTATAAATGGGATAGTATCGATAACTAGTGCTTATATGGTCCCAATATGGAAATAAATTGGGTTATGATAAATTTCATAGGCTATTTTACACATTATATTTTTAGTTTAACCAGTAGTAGACTGGATTTAACCTTATACGTGACAAATAATATTTACAATTTTTATTATTAATTTTGGTAAAAAAATTAATTTTAATATATTACATAATATTAATTATTATTATTATTAAAAATTTGGAATACATTTTTCAATTTAAATTAAAATAATTTTAAAATTTTTATTTAAAATTAAACAAGCAGATGCTACTAGAAATCAATTTCCCAAAGAGAAAATGCTGAAAACATTAAAAAAAATTTATACCAATATTCAATATTAAATTTATTTAAATATACTAAATTCCATTAATAAATCTTTAAATTAACAAATTTTACTTTTAATCCCATTTAAAAATAAAATTTATCCTTATAAATTCTTTAAATGAATTTAAATTTTTCAATTAAAACCTATACTTTTAACTATTAATCAAAAAATTAATCTTTTCAAAGAAATCCAGAAAAATAACATTAAGATAATTTTTACATGTTGATTTTATAAATTATGTTTATTTTCAAAATTTTGTTTCATAAAATTCAGAAAAAATTATTATTTTAATAATTATTCACAAAAAGAAATAACAACATTTTTATTGAAAAAATTGTATTTTCAAAACATATCAAGACTTTATTGAAAATTATGTAATTTTTTAACAATATGTTTTCTTTATATAAAATAATTATCCATAAAATTTAAATTTTTACAATTCATTCCACAAATTTTAAAAACTAGGTAACAATGGTCATGTTTAAAAAGTAATAATAATAGTACAATGCAGTTCATTAGAACTTCATGTTACGTATAGCGCAAGATATCCAAAAACTAAATTTTTTCAAAAACTTATTTTATAAAATAACATTGTGTAACATATGGTATGAATAACATTAAATAAATTATTAAAATTATTATTTTCACATGTTGAAATTCTTTTCATTGTTTACCAATTAATTATAAATGAAATTGAAATCATTTTATGTTAAAAAGATATATTTTTCAAAAAAAAATAGTTTCTTTCATGAACTGTGTTTTTATCATGATAATTTAATATAATATCTAGTGATAAATTTTTTACCATAGTTTGGGTCAAAATAGGTATAAAATAGGGTTAAATAAAGAGATATGGTTCAAAAATTATAGATAAATTTTTCTATATATTAGTTCCTTAATTTATTTTGAACTCACAATGTCTTAAAATTTAATTCTTGGCCATTGTTTCCAATTTCACAAGAAAGTGACTATATTATTTACATATTTTATATAATTTCATGTGCTTCCCCTCACTCATATATAAAAGGGGAACTTTTATCCTCCAACATTCAAAATCCATGATCACTATAGGTCATCCAATACCTACCCAAAACCCATCTTATACACCTTCCATTCTTTCTATATTTTCTTTTATTCCCAAAATATCCATCTATGTATCTTCTAGTTTCTTTTTAAATGAGGATACCCAAAGATAAGGTATATGTTTTTACTGATCATTTCCATGTTTATTTCTACTTAAAACTCTTAAAAATGTAAGAAAATTTTATTAAATGATTGAATCAGTATCTTAAGAATAATTATATGTTTTTATGTTAGTTTTATAAATATTTTCTTCTCCTTCACATCCTTTGGAAAATTATAACGTCACTCATGTGTATGTGTTGAATACCACCTCCATAGAGCGTTGCGATTCATTTTTCATTTACTACATACATGGATTGTTATAAGGAAATATTTAATGAATATATATAATATATATGATATAATTGTGATTCTTTAATGGTGATTTATTATATATATTTCCTTTTTTCTATCTCTCAAAATATTAAAACATCACTTGTGCATATGTGTGGACAACCATCTCCACAATGTTATGTAATTAATTTATCAACAATTCTTTATATAAATTATTATAAATGTTTAAAAAAAGAAAAAATATAATAATTATGTCATGATTAATATTATATATATTATGTAACCATGATCAAGATGAAAGAACCATAACTACTAAACCAAAACATACAAAAACAAATGGATTGATTAATAATGGAAAAATAATGATAATGAATATCTTTTAATTAAAAAATGAAATGATGTTATATCTAAAACACATTTTAGATTATATGATTGAATATGGGTATTTATTATAATTTTAATAAATTTAAATTTATTATATAGGTACTTATAGTGATTACAACAGAATTCAAACTTGAGGTAAGTGTTTCTCATTAGACCTTGGTTTCTGTGAGACTTATGCCATATTCACTACTTTTTTATATCATGTAGTGTATTTACTACCTATTTTATACAATACATATATAATACCTTTATATTAATTATATTAAATTTTTTAATTTTCTATAATTTTTTCATTGGAGTTATGATTCAAAAGATACTGATGTGGTTAGTGTTTATGTTACAATCTCATTTTTTCATGATTATCCATACTAAATTTATGATGAGGGCGATTATATGTATCATATCAATTAAAACCCATATATTTTATTATACATGGGTTATTAATTGAAATTTTTTGTCTTAATAACAAATTCATTTCATTTTTACTTAAAAAATCTTTTAAATTAGTTTTATGAAAAATTGACATTATTTCCCATTTCATCTACAAACTTTTTCTACCATATCCATACTCTTTAATTTTTTTAAGAATACTATTTTTTATGATGAATTAATTATTTTAAGTCATCTTCAACAAAATTTTACATTCCTTTATAAAAAAATTAAAAGTCATTTTTATAATTTTTTAAGATGTTTTTTCAAAAATTTTACACTCAACTATAGTTTGTGGCAATACCCACAGCTATATATCAAAAAATATCTAGAAACATTTTTATAGTAAAATCCATAATTACATAAAAAAATTATATAAACTGTTTTTATATGGTCAATAATTAAGGGGAATACCCTCCCCACCTCTCCTCACCACATAGGATCCCTAATCATTCATATCATAAGTGGTAGCCTCCTCTCCTCATTCATTGATATTTTGATTCTTTTATTATTTTATATAAAAATGGTGAGTTTAAAACACAACATGTTTTCTAGAAAGAATAATTTTTTTATTTATGCATCAATCCATAACTGAGTTATTTTAAGGTAACAATTTTTTTCTGATTCATTGAACAATGTTTCATTTAGAATGTTTTTGTAATAATATTTCATAACAAATGTAGTTGTAGTATGTGTGTGTGTGTGTTTTTTTTCATATAGTAATTATGAAACTTTACACAAATCCAATATAAATGTTTTTATAATATATTTCAACTAATTATGTAATTAATTATTATTGTAATTTCATTTATTTTGTTAATGTATTTGGGGTTATGAAATTAATCATTTAATTATTTTATTTTCATAATTGAATGATCAAAATTTATTCATAAATAATTTCCATTTAATAATATATATTATAAATTATAAATCCTTTATATTATACTTTTTTTGGGTCATTATAATAAGCATCGATCAAAACATATATCAACTATTATTATTTTTTGGATACCTACCCATACGGTTTGATGACTTTCATATTAAAATTATCATTTGGATTATCTTATTAGAAGTGATATATAGAACAGTGATACCAAATAATTTCTTGATTCTATCAAGAATATTTCCATGAAAATAACATATGTATAAAAGATAAGGGTAATGATTTTAGGTGAGTCATTATTGTTATTATTGATTAAATATTTTCTCTGAAAAATAAATATGTATTTAATAGTATTATTTGATTTTTATATAATTGATGATTTTTTAAATATTATTTCTTCATAAATACCATTGTATTTAATTGGATTAAGTAGTAATTCTTCCAATTACATATCATATACTTTGTTTGGTTTGTTATTTGTATTCATTATTTATAGAATATTTCATTTATCTTATTATTTTACTGGATAACTACCAGTATTTTTTGATTAATTTCATATTAAAATTAATATTACTATTATCTTATTGGAAATTTTTTGTATATATGTGATAATAAGTTATCTCTCGATGATATTATGAATGTTTCCCTTATAAAATTATATGTATTGGAGATAAATTTTTCATATTGGGTAGCACATTGTTATGTGATTTCATAACTGAGGAGAAAATGGCTAGGTTTGAAAAGTGGGGAGAAATTATTCAGGTATCTAATAATCTTGTATTTAATATAATGTTATTTATTTTATCTATATGTCATTAATTCATATAATTATGTATTCTATTAATTGTTATGTTTTCTGAACATATTTAGGGGCTATGAAATTAGACATTTCAATTTTTTATTTTAATTTTTTAATGAATAAAATTTATATGTCATTAATTATAATTTAATATAGTCTGAAGTGTATAAAAATAAACTTTTAAAATAAATTAAACTCACTAAATAGCTACTTTATACCTCTATAATATGTAAAAATATGTTCTAGATATTTGGTATTATATTTATTAAAAATAATATTGGTTGTAATGAATTTTTTAATATATTACATACTATATTGATATTATATAACTTTAATATTCTTATAATATATGAATATAAGATGGTTGTATCATTCTGATCAGATCTTAACCATGATTCAAAAGAATTTATATTTTGTTATAGATTTTTCTTTTAATAATGATTTAGAAATAGGTCATATACATTTTCCTTTTTATAATTATGATATAAGGCCATGCTTATGTAAGGAAGAAGATATCAGGAAAATATCAAAATTTTATTTTAGAAAAACTGTTATTTAGGTATCAGAATCGATAGATGTGACAATCTTATATTTTTAATGAATGAAATGAAAATAGTGGTAAGGAGAATACGATATTTTATTGGTTTAAATTTATTCATCTTTATTATAAATATAGTATGCCAATGCTAGAAGAAAATAAAATCAACACACATAAGTAAATTTAACAAAATGGTGATGTTGAGAGGGTGAAAAAAATAATTAAGGATTCTAATAATCATATATATAAAAAATATACAAAAATTAAAAAATTATAATTTTTAATGTGATTATATCATTTAAAACCAATATATATAATTTCTAATACCTCTATTTGTTATATTATAGCCTTTTGAATGAATTTAATTTTGATAATGTAGTTATTCCCTCAAATATTTATATAGATTGGATATTAGTTAATCAAATTTAATTTACTACTAATAAGATTTATTATTTCATAGATTATAATAGATTATTCTTGAAGGAATCATAATTCTAAGATGACTATAAGGAATTTTTTATATCTTGATGGATGCCAAATTTAAATACAACATCATATCATGTTACACCAAAAGTCATGTCGATCATTCCACTAATTCCTAGGCTTAAAAAAAATTATTATATCTGAAAATCCCAATAAATATGAAATGGAATGATGTTGGGAGAAATAGCTACATTGATGAGTTTTTTCAACCTGCATATGGATTAGCCTGAAAAAAAATTGAAACCTAACATCCTAATTCTTTAGCTATGGTGCATAATGTTAGATTGAGTTTTTCATGTGATTGTATTAATTTTTCTAGTCATATTATTATTTATCACATCATTTGATGAGTTTTTTAATCACATTAATAATCCATCTATATGGATTTTTATCAAAAACTCATTTACTTTTATATTTATAGTATTATCTAGGGTTTTTTGTCGTATAAATGATATAGATGTCTACAAGAATCCTTTGATAATAGTGTTGAAGCAGCTTGGGAGGTGGGTGTGTACATATTTTATGAATATTTGAAAAATATTTTCCATATGTGTGTTGTTTTTATATAGATTATAAATGGATTCACTGATTATGCAATGATGTCTATTTTTTAATTGAATGGAAACCCATCTTTTCATATTTTTATGAATAATACATGATCAAGAACTCTTACATACCATCAAAGTTTTAGTTTCATGATAAATATGTGATTATTTCTAATGGATCATCTATATAGGAATAATCTTCAATTGTTTAAAAATACTATTGACAATAAAAAGCCACATCAATGTATGTTAGGAAATATTATTCTTTATGAATTTCAGGATGCTAGTTTATCATTAGGCAAAATTCATATGAAATATGATAAGAGGAATAATGTTGGCACTGAACCAACTTACAATTTGATAAATAAAAAATCTTTTTTAATTAAAATATTTATTAGTAAATGTTTTTAAAACATTTTTTAAAAATAAAGCACATTGATAAAACTATATGGGAATGGTGGATCAAATTATTCAAAATATTACGGAAAAGGAAGAAGATAGCTTATGATCTTGGTGTGACTTGTTGGATTTGGGTATTAGACCAAAAAAACATCATGTGTATTTGCGTGAAAATAAATGGAATGTTCCTTGTGATTTTTATGTAATAAAACCTTTATAAACAAACTCATTCTTTGTAATTATTAGTTAATTAAAATGTTCCTGATGGATTTTAAAGAAACATATCAAGATGATTCAACATAAGACCATTTAAAATAAAATCCCTAAAAACTCTTGATTATTCAATAATTCTTCCTGAGTTGATTCAAAATATATATATTTATTTATTTATATATAATTTACTATATAGTAATGTAATTTAAATTGTCATTAAATTTTTCAATTATTATATAGACTATTATATGGAAAACATTTAAGGTCTTTATTGGAAAAAATTTAATACAAAGAACCATTAATTTTGTTTGAGTTATATAAAAAAAATTGCAACATCTTTCAATTTCATGGTACATATAACATTCTATTTACCAACTAAAATAATTCATTGGGGACCCATTTATTTTTGGGGGATGTATCATATGGAAATAAATATGTGACAAAGTATTTCTTATGTATAGAATAAGAATCACTCAAAAGGTTCCGTTGTGAGATGTTTTATGGCTCAATTAGATATGGATTTTTTCAATGTATTTGTATGATTTGTGAACATGATGTGACCAGCCTATGTGAAATTAAATTATAATTAAGGATAAATGGAGACTTTATTTCTATCACTTCCCTAAATAGAAGTAATTTGATGTTTATATATATTTGCAATATGGATCCTTAAAGAGTAGGATAATGAACATATCATAGTGTTGTTTAATTTTGGTTTTCTTGATAGTTACATAAATCAATTAATTTGAATATTTATATGTCATCTCATACTATGTAATTTCACATATCAAATAAACTTTTATTATAAATTTTTATAGGGAACAATAAAAAATTATAATTATAGTTCATCCTTCTTTACCTTTGAGATTAAAATCAACTTTTCAAAGAAAAGAGTTTCCTACTTGGTTGAAATCAATGGTATGACCATTTTTTTAATCAAATTAAAATATATATACTCAGTTATTTTAATATTAAGATATATTTCAGGTATTTTTTACCTATTTACTCTTTATCTCAATAATTATGAGCGTTGGATTTGGGTCCCAATTCTTTGGTTAATGATTACATATTTTTAATTACCAATGAGTTTAATTTTCACTAACAGATCAAGTAGTGAACATGATAAGGTGAAAATATATAATTATTTTAGCTAAAACAATGGACTAATGTTCGTTCTCATTAAATAGTATGTCACAATTTTGAAATTTTTTCTTATTATGAATTTTTTTAGAAAATATTGTTGTTACATTGCTACTCTCATAGTCGAGTTACTATAATAAAATTATAATGGTTTGATTAAATATCCTGATACGGTATATTTATTGATGACTACAGATTTATAGTTATTAACATGACTCACTTCCTAGCTACTAATGAACAATATATTTTGGAAACAATGGTATGTCAAGTGATATATGTAAATGATCATGTAAAAAATGATTATAGTGTCATTATTCATGTAATCCTAAGACATATTTTTTGTTATTATAGGGATTAAATTGAATCCATTTATTTACACATTTTTTTTAACCAAAATATTTCATTTTATGACTCAAATTGTCTAATTTTCATTATTTATGTTGAACATAAAGTAGTTTTGGGTAATATATTGAAGTAACATCATATTTTCATGGTTTATTCAGTTTATATTGATGTGAGATTATCAGTTTGGTACTATTTGAATTAAATTAATTTAGTTAGTATAAAATTGTATGTTTGTTTTAGTTTTTTTTCATTATACATAATTATATTTTTATGATTCAAAAAACATGGATCGAACCATATTTTAAAAACATGTATAAAATTGTTTAAAATTAAATTTTGAAAAATATGTTCTTAAATGAAAATATTTTAAACCATATTTTTAAACATTTTTTAATATTTTAAAAAAATATAAACTAGGGTCTTAAAACACTTGAAAACTGGGTGTATACAACAGGATGTTATGATATTTTTGATATCTTCATTGAATTTAAATTTATAGACATAATATTTAACAACTATTTTTGAAAACAATAAATTTCATTCTTAAATATATTATGAATGATATTGGAGAAATTTGGAGGAAGATATGGTTTCATATTGATCAATGACTATGTGACCTTGGGATTCCTCCTCTAGCTCAAGTAGTGTGTATAATAATTAAATTTTTTTCTTTTAAATTAAATTTAATTTCCTACTATAATTATTTATAATATTTTTTTTAGGGGAATTCATCTGAACCATTTTTCATCACTACTCAGCCGACTACTAGGGGTCAGTAGCTTATACAATAAACCAAGGGCTCTACTAGAGCTATATAGAGTGGTTTTACATGTACACACCTAAACCCATTAACATACATCCCATATAGAACACATTTTCATACACCACTGCATCCTCTAGGGATGTTTGTAATTATTCCTTCAACATCATGTTTTTTAAGATCTACTTCTCATATAACATTTATATATCTTATGATATATCCTCATCTATTATATCCTTATCCTATTATTCCATTTAGCCTCTATTTCATACTTCTACCCATCCAGGATGTGATGATTATGCTCATTAAATTTATACTCCACAACATGTACATAACCCATAGAATGAATTCAAATAGGGACATCCTTTACAATTTCCTAATCCAGAAAAACCAACTGGTCAATCAAAGATTAATGATTAGTCAAGATATATTTTACGTATATAAGTGGTTTAAATTATCTAAAGTCTTTTTTTACTGGTTTTAATTGTTTTTTTTTCTTTTTTAGTGTTATATTCTAATAGGTGACATGGGAGCACTTGTATTTGGGAATCATGGAACCCTCAAACACAAATATTGGTAAATTAAAATGTAGATAACCTTGTTATCTATAAGAATATTAGATAATTTATATTTTTGATGGCCATGTTATGAAATTATAGTGATATCATTCTAGTTAAACTAGTCACATATTTGAATATTAGTAATCCAATCAGTGGGAATTCATAATATGAGATAGGAATAAGAAAAAATTTGAAAATTGAAATCTATATTATTATTTTATTTATATGAATTAACATTCTAATCATTAATTCAATTTAACTTTCCTATTGGTCAATCTATGAAGGTGATATAGTTGATAGAATATGAGGAATTGTAGCGATCATATAAATATGAGATATTTGTTGGTTGGCCGAGTGGATTTGGCACTAACATAAAGGGTGTGTCATTCATTAATGACAATCCAACTACACAATACTAAAATGATATTTTATTGGAAGATTAATGAGTTTAATGTATTGCATAACATTAATGGGTTGTATTGAAAGAATATTTTTTATTATTTTTATTGAATTTTCATTTTTAGGATTCATCAAATATAAACAATAAGATAAATGGTGTAATGAAGTACATGCACACATTAGGGAGAACTAAAATTCAAGAAAATCATACATTATATATAATTTTTATAATCAATTTTGGTTTACAATGAACTAATAAAATTGAAAAAACCAAATATTTATTGAACTAAAACAAATACAAGTTAATCGATTAAAATTTAATTGAATAAAAAATTATTTTACTATCTAAACCATCATATTCCTAATTGAATAATACCCACTAGAAATAAACAAAATCAATAATAATTAAACCACGTAAAACTTATATTATCAAAATTGAAGCAATAATATCCAATGAAACCCAAACAAAATTGAATTAGTCCAAACCAAACCATAAAATAAAGAAAAATATTAAACAAAACTAAATAGAGACTAATCAATTAAAATTGAATAAAACTACTTCTAAGATAAAAAAACTATAATCCTTTGACAAATAAAACATTATGAATTTAAACATAGTGAAACAAATTGACATGTCCCAAATATTAATATACTCTAGGAAATTAGTTAGACACAGACTACCCTAACATAGATATAATCAAACTGATTAAAACTATATATATGTGGATTTAATTAACTTAATATAATTGAAACAATATCCATTCAAACAAAAATAATAAAATATTATTCTAATTTACCCATTGTGAAATGATAAAATCATAAATAAACCAAATGATACCATGGAAAACTCATAAAAACACATTGAATAGATATGAAGTATACCAAACAAGATAAATCTATATATAAAAGAGCTAACTTAAATAAAAAACAACAAAAATCCAACTCAATTAGGATCAAACTAAATGAAATTAATTTAAATTATATCAAATTGAATTTAATTGAAATTAACCCAACTAACACATAAAAAATTATAACAAAAACAGGAAAATCAAATAAAATTGAATTGAATTAATATGAAAAAAATCACATGGAGAGATGTATATTGAACCAAACTGATTGCGTTTGAACTATACATAGTTCATCTGGATATAAATGGTTTGAATAATCCTAAAATGTTTATTTAAATATAATTAACTCAAACCAAGCCAATTTAATTCAAAATGCATGAAAATGAATTAAAATAAATTGAAGATCCAATACAGCCTAGCTCAATATTATTTGTAATAAAACTAATACAAACATAGCTCCACTAATGCTATCACATTTCATTTAAATTTAATTTAATTTTTTTTATTATTACAATATTGGTTTGAATTAGTAAATAGTTTTGAATTTTATATTACTTAATAATGTATTATTATTGTAATCAATGTCATTGTAGCAAGTTAAACTGATTATTAAACATTGTGTTCTTTGAGAAAAACTATTTTCATCATATAAGAGGAAAAATGGTTGTTTCTTAGCTAAAAAACGAAATAAATTTTTTAATTCTTATTATTATTATTTCAAATTTTTATACCAATTTCAAAATTTATTATCTTATTTATATTTTCAATATTGTAACCTGGGGGACCTTGATGAGAAAGAATATGGAAAATTTGGGCCAAATGATCATTTGAGATGGGTATTAGGTGAGCATCACCAAGGGAGAGTTCGATTTTCACCTGGTAAGAGAATCATCCCCAATAGGTATTAGACCCCATCGATCTCCTCTCAAAGCTCTAGAACAACTGAGATGAAAAACACTCATTAAGAAGAATATAAATTAAAATATAACTATAAAGGAGTGTTAAATATGTAAAATGGTCATAGAGAAGATCCTAGATGTAATGATATCCTTATGTTCATCACTTCCCAAAGAGTTTGCAATAGTTTCTGACTAATGTATATCAATAATTCACTCTTCTTATTATGTATCATATGATTGAAGTGATGTATCTGGTGGGGATCAAGGTGATTAAACTCTTGGTGATAGTGATTATGATTTTGGTGAAGATGAAAATGTTAGTGAGAATGTCCATGATGCGAGTGATGATTGTAATGGTAGGAGTCGTGATGAGGGAGATATTGGTCCCCTCTAGTTTGAGATGATAGTTATGATAAAATTATATGGCTAATTTTTAATGACTAAAACAGAATATGTATATTTTATATAAATGTAAAATTATAATTAATGGTTTGAAAACTATTGATATAGTTTTAATTTGGTTAAATTATAATTATAAAATATATGTGTTTCATTGAATTTCTACTCAGATTGGTATTTTATTTATAGGTTGGTTTATTAATTTTGTAGAGATACTGTGTGGGTTTGTGGTTCTATATGGGGACGAAATCCAATATCAATGGTTCATCATAACTGTTAGTATACATCTATACTAATAATTTACTCAAAACCATTGAAATTAAAAATACCAAATGGGTTATACCAACGGTTTCAATAAAATATATTATTATAGCCCAATATTGTTGCCAAAGTACACCATACTTCATAAAACCATTGTTATACCCTATACCAATGTTTCTAAGGACTATATCAATTGTTAGAAACCATTGATAGAGGGTAGTATTCTAGAAGTTAAAAGTTGTAATTGAATCATTATTTTACCATTCACCTCATAAACTTCTTTTCCCGCATTCATGAATATTCTATTCATTCAATATTATTTTACGTGTTTCCATAATTATTTTCAGATAAATTATTTTCATCAATTTTTTTGTAATTTATGTTTTTTTAATGTAACCAATGAAAATGGTTGATTTATTTTTATTTTGAAAGTGTATTTTAGAAAATTTTATAAAAGAGGGGTTCGTTCTACATCTATATCCTTTAAGGATTGTTTTATTTTATTGGGGATATGCTCTTATGATTCCGTCAACTGTTCTAGATGACTTATGATGATGATGATCATGAAATGATTATATGAAACCAATTTATTCACCATGTTTAAATCAAACTATGTTGAGATAATGAATTATATTATTATACTGTTGTAATTTCTCTCTTTCTCTGAATTGGATTGAGAAGGCAGAGGAACATTACATTATTAAGCTATTTCCATAAGATTTCAAAGGTTGGAAATAAATGTTGAAGGGCTTTATTACATGTGGGGGATGATTTTTACTTTAAGAATAAAATGACTAACCTAACAATACATAACAAAAAAACCATTATATGATACATGATAGGGAATATAGATAACATAATAATTCATTTATCAAAATCAAACTAAAAACAAGTTCTAATTGGAAGACTATAATGTCAAATTAAATAGTGGAAGAATTCTAAACCGGCCGACCTCAATAAAAACCAATGAAAACTCCATGCCCCAAACATGCCCCATGCCCCATCTCCACAAAAAAACCCAAGAGTCACAAAGTACTACTGAAGATGTGTGATACTTTAAATTTTCCCTTATCCTAATAAATAACATCTGCTAAAGTACAAATAGCTATAGTAGGGGTGAGTAATGAAACTGAGTAGATTTTTTCCCAATGACTTCTCTACTCCCACAACTAGGATAGAACTTGTTAGAAATATTTTTATAAAATATTTTATATAAAGTAATTTCTAAAACATTTTATATCAAAACATAAAAAAATTTGATGGAACCATTTTCTCCGAACAACATCAAGTTCCAAATAAATAAAATATAAAATATCTAAAATAATTTTACAAAAATTATATTTTTTCATAACCATTCCATTTCACTTATCCACACATACATCCATGCATGAAAAATTGGACCTTCTTATACCCGTGAGTGGTCAGTCATCCTTTCACTAAGTCATCACCTAGTAAACCCTTCGAATGGGGTGATCCTTAAACATTATCCATCACACCAATGTTGTGGGAGAATCCTTACCCTTATTTGTTATTAATTCACATAAACACAAACAATAATTATTCCAAAAAAATTCCAAAAACAACCATTCCATTCAATTTAATTAAACTATTTTTTATTGAAAATTTCCCCAAAAATCAACTCAAAACAACCATTTAAATTCATTTCCATAAAACCATGACTTTTATTAAAAAAATATTAATTAATTTACAAAAAATTATAAAAAATCCACATTTAAAAATCAATGTTTCAAAATAAAGAACCAAATCACTTTTTACAAAATACCCAATTTCTTTCTTTTTATAAATCGTCACTCAAGAGGGTTTTCAAAAATAATAAAAGAAAAAATTAAAATAAAATTTCACACATCTTTATCAATTTGAAATTAATCCATTATATTCTAAATAAATGATACTAGATTGAAGCCCCCTACCTTAATAATTTTGGTGAAAATGATAAATGGCCTTAAAAACATCACAAAACTAAGATGAATCTCCATGAACCTGTCTTAGATATCTTCCACTATAAAAATCCAGACAAATATAGTCATATTTGGAATCCATAACCTTATATTTACTCACAATGGGCATAGATCTAAAAATTTAAGATAGAAGGCATAGTATATCCTACAAAAAAGAAATGAACAACTAAGAATGAACACTTACTCCAATAATCAAGCATCCACACACCAAGGAATAACTCCGGATCACTTCCAATTCGATGGGGAGAGGTTCTCCAACCTTTTCAAATGAAAAATCCAGATTTATGGCCATTTAGGGGGGAAATTAGGGAGATAAAGGGGGAAATGAGTGGGATCCAAAATTTTACGATCTCACTTTTATCCTATGAGCGGTTAATCACATGATTTGGAAAACTGTTTCATAACCATACAAATGATTCTACCTCAAGTGTTGAACATGACATGGTTGGATCACATGTTTTCCAAACCATATGCCAACTATGTCAAATCCCATAGTCTAGAGTACCATGGTTTCCCCTAGGATTCAACACGGTTTGGAAAACCCGTGCATAGCCCATGCACTATCCCTTTTTTACTTTATCTCACTATAAATGGTTTCCTGTAGGAGTTGGATGGTTTACTCAATCCATTCTCAATCCATGAACCTGAAGAAAATACCTAAAAACATTCCAAAAGTTCACTAAACCTTCCCAAACATTACCCATATAATTTACATACTTAAAAAATAGAAAAAGAAAGGATTTCTTACGTAAAAATGGGGGTGCTAAATTCTCCCCACCATTGTCCTATACATCTTCAAAAATTAGAAAAACATCATTTCCCTAAAATATTTGTGGAAATTTCTCTTTCATTTCATTCTTTGTTCCCAAGTCTCTTCTAAATCCTGACCATGTTGAAACAAAACCCAAAGTAGACCGATTCTTTTTCCTTGCAATACTTTCTCTTGCATATCCACAATCTGTGATGAGATTTGTACCAACAAATAAGTTGACTCTATTTAAATGTGATCCCATCCAATCACATGATCTGGATCAATTTGATACATTTTCAACTGAAATATGTGGAACAAATTATGCACCTCACTTAAGTATGGTGGTAATTCCAACTGATATTCCACCTCACCAACCCATTCCAGTATATAAAAAAGGAATATGTATCTAGGATATAACTTGTCCTACAACCCAAAATAATCATTTGAAATCATTTAAGAAAACCATAAAAACACAAGATCACTCATGGTGAATGACAAGGGTTTTCGATGCTGATCCTTATAAAATTACTAATTAATCTAAGCTATCTCCATCCATTTCGTGATCAATTAAATATTCTCTATTATTTCATGGACAAGGCCCATACTCACTAGTGAAGTCTCACCTGTTTCCACCCAATAAAGTGGATAATGAGAAGGATTCTCATACAATTCTTTAAAAATATCCATTTTATAAAGTACTGATAACATTTGTTTTATGATAACTCCCTTATTGATTTGTTCTCTTACCATGATCCACTAAAATCCATTTCACAATCTGTCCACATTCCTTCCAATTCTTGTATCATCCTTTTGGATTGGTCATCCATATAAGGATGATATGTGATACTCATTATCAACTAAGTCCCTAGGTAATTCTGTATAGATCTCCAAAAATGATCTTCAAAACATGTATCTCTATGTGATATGATCGAAACTAGTATTCCATGTCTATTCACCACTTCTGGGATATAGATTTTGGAAAGATCCTCCATCATATTAGTTTCACAAATAAAGATTAAATTGGTCGACATTCTGAGACAATCCAAAATCACCCATATTGTTTCATGTTTCCAAATCGTTCTTGGGAGACCAACAAAAAAATACAAAGCTATCCATGCCCATTTCCACACTAGAATATGTAAATACTGTAACATACCATATGGTCACTGATGTTTTTCCTTAACTTTCTAACAAGTTATGAAACCTAAAGCGAACATAGTGACCATCCTTTTTATGTTGATCAGCAAAAAATGTTCTTTCAATTCCATATACATTTACTATATTCACGAATTCACATCCCTACTCGAATGGTGGTATGTATGAAGAAGTTTCTTTTAAGAATTCATATATATAGTCATCCAATTTTTAAACCACAACACTAAACTCCCATACAGCCTCTATCTCTCAATGGTTTTCCCACTATTGATTTTTGACCGTATAGACATGCATTATGCCTCAGATGTATGTTTCTAAAAAACTATCTTCATTAAATCAAGAAACAATAATACATAAAAAACTATAACACAACATAGTCTTCACATAATTTATGCATGTCAGCTAGGACATACATTAACCACCACTCATCTATATCGTCTCTTCTCCAACTAAGAATATGTCTTTATTCTTAATGCATTTTCCACTGAATTACTTTTACCCAGTGTATATCTTAAGATAGCGTTGAACATTTGGAGGTACTGTATCCATATTCTTTGCCTCATATTCAAATCTCATTATGAGAAAATAAGTTTCTAGATCTTATTATATGTGATAATAATAAATTTCTCACTAAAGAGATAATGATGAAAATTATTCAAAGAATGTACTATGACAGCTAGCTCCAAATAGTGTGTTGGGTAGTTCTGATCATGAACCTACAAATTCCTTGAGATTTAAGAAACAACAGGGTCTTCCTACATGATAACACATCCCAAACCCAATCCCAAAGCATCACCATTAACCATGTACTCTTGTCTTGATTATGGAAATATCAATATAGGTGCGGATGTAATTCAAACTTTTAGTTCAAGGAAGTATTTCTAACATTACTCGGTCTATTGGAATAGTTCATTCTTTATTTTTTAATTTTTTATAGGTGAAAATTGTCTTGAGAAGTCATGAAAAAAGAAATGGTAATATCCGGCTAGACCAAGGATTCTCTGTATCCCAATGACGATCTTTGGTGGGTTCTAGGAGATAACTGCTTTTATTTTTTCCAGATCCACTAAAACACCTCTCTCAAAAATTACATGGCTAATAAAGTGTACATCATGTATCCAAAAATCACACATATATAATTTGACATGAAAATGATGATCCCTCAACATTCCCAACATTGTTTCAAAGTGTTTCTCATGATCAGTCCTTATCCTTGAATACACCAACTGGTCATCCACCAAAACCACCACAAAAGAATAAATATATCTCTAAAATATATGATTCATTAACACTATAAAGATCACAGGTGCATTTATAATACTAAAATCCATTACCACATATTCATAATGGCCATATATGCTTATAAAATCTACTTTTAGGATATCCTCCTTCTGAACTCGCAATTGGTGATATCCTGACAAAAAATCAATTTTAGAGAACCACTGAGATCAACTAAATTGATCAAAAAGATCATTAATTTGTTGAAGTGTATATCTATTCATTATCATAACATAGTTAATATTATTTTAATCAACACATATTTTTAATGTTCTATCTACCTTCTTGATGAACAAGACCAGTGCAACCCATAGAGATGTTCTCGGCCAAATCAAACCCTTTCTTTCCAGCTCTTCTAACTATAATTTCAATTCCCCTAATTTTATTAGTTCCATTTAATAATAAATAAGTGATATAATACTAGTCCCTTGGAGGAGATCAATCATAAAATCCACATACCTTACGGGTAGTAACCGAGAGAATGTTTTGGGAAACACTTCTGAATTCTGGTCAATAACTATAGGAAAAATTATATTCATGATCTCCTCCATTGATTCCATATTCAACACCACCAACTGGTAATATATGATTCCAATTACTAGTGAAAACAAGCCCATTGTATCTATCTTCACATTATTTTATCCTTTAATGTGATGCACAATTCCATCCCCAGTCGTGAAAATAATTATTCTTTTATATTAGTCGATCTAAGTATTAAATGTTTTCAACCAATCCATACCTTAGATTACATCATGTATAAAAATATACTATATAGATAATACAATTTTTTTGTCTCTATCAACAATTATAGAGCATTCTCAGCACACAATGTCTTGATATTTTCTTTGACCAAGAGGGGTTTGATGTTTTATCATATAAGGAATCATCTCAATATTTAAGCTTAGTAAATAAACAGTATGAGAAGAAAAAAATAAATGTAATTAAACATTATCAAACAACACTTTCATAATTATATAATTAAGAAAAATATCACCAATCATCCTAGATGGTCCCTCTTGATTATCCATAATCACATACTCAGATCCATATAAATTCTTCATCACTGCACTTTTCTCCTTATGTACCTATTGATATTTCACTTGCTGAGGAGACATGGTATTACTAGAATCACCATGGGTAACTCTATTCTACTAAAGTGACTGATTCTATTTCCCTCACCCAATCGAAGCATATGACACCTAAGAAACTTCAGAAGTATCTCACGCACTTTACCTCAGATCACTACAACAATAGCATGGAAGATTCCCCATATTGTTGAAACTATGGAATGATCTTGGTGGGGTCATACATTTTCACTTCATATGGTTGAAAGAACCACATTGAAAATATCAATACTAACTCCTTGATTTTTGAGGAAAATTCACTAATCCAACTGTTTGATTCTGATTCTCACTCTCACCTAGGAAGTAAGAATCTCACTTCTTCTTTACCATATAATTAGAGTTCTCACTATGTACCATAGGTATCAACATACTTCCACCTCTCATAGCTCTTGATGTATACCTTTTATCAAATTTCACTCTATTAACCATCTCTTTATAGTCTGTAATACCTAGAATGACAATATTTGAGTGAATCTCCTACCTCAATCCTGATTCAAAGATGTGTTCCTTCAAGGAATCACTGGTAGCATGATTGGGTGAAAAGTGTAGTAAATTAATGCTTTTAGTTGCATACTCGGTAGAAAATATATTTTCCTTCTTCAATATATAAAATTTTTTCATTCTATGAATCTTGAACATGTGAGGATATAATTGCTTGTTAAATAATATATCAAAAATCTCCCAACCAATTCCTTGATCGACTTTATCCTAAACTACTAAATCTCACCACTGTAATGCATGGTCATTGTGCATATACTTTTCCATATCTAAATTCATATTCACTGGTGTGATATTGATATCAAAGATATAATTCATCCTATATAGCCACAACTATTCCTTCTTTAGTTTTGAATCACGTTGATAGATGGGTAGATTCTATTCCCAGAACAGGACAGAATGATCTATTGTCCTTTGATCATCCATCGGGTTCCCTATGTCCACAGCCTGAAATGCATGGAAAATACTTTGAACCAACTCTTGGTTCACCTGTGACTCAGGTGCAACCACATTCTCCACATATTCTTCCAGTTTATTTCTACAATACCTAATGGGTGCTTTATTCTATGACCGAAACAAACGTCATAGGTATCACACTCTATCAACTGATGGAATAACATGTCAAATTATATCACATCAACTATCAAAAATGTTATTTCAAAAACCAACCATTTTATAAAAACATATCTTACTTTTAAAAATAAAACTATTTCCAAAATACCACAATCATGCCCTTTCCAAAATCATTTATTTGAAAATAATTTCAACATTTTTCAAAATAAATTACATTGGATGAAATCATATATCATTAGTCAATATTAGTTATTCACTCCTAGTGGAAATTAATTTTTTATAATGAATATCATGCTCATCTCATTGGATAAACCCATGACAATGAAATTACAAATCATATAAGTGTCCCAAAAACACAAATGTACCTAACTCCCTACTAACATGATGTTTAGTATAAATAGGTTAGCTACGAAATTTTATGCTTTACATTTTATGTTCTGAAAATCCTACTCATCTCTTCGATACCAACTCAAAGAATTGACCAAATTAACTTCAAATCCATGGCTGAAAACTAATACCATGTCAAGGACCAAAAATTACATAGACAACATATTTCAAAAATGAATGATCAAGATGTTACCACTTTTAATGTCCTTCATTCTCTGTGTTGTCTTGAGAAGGCGGAGGAACATTACCTGGACTTATGTGACATCCCTAAGAATCCAAATGCTTGCAATAAATGATGAAGGGCTACAATACATGTGGGACATGATTTTCTATTTATGAATAAAATGACTAACCAAAGAAGACATAACAAAAAAACACGACATGATTCATGATAACAAAGAAAAAAACTCCACATTAAATTTATCATCATAAAAAATAAAACCAAGTCCCAAAAGGGAATACTATTATGTCAATGTAAATGGAATAATATTACTAGACTAACCTTGATTAATGGAAACCAATGATAACCCCAACCTCCAAACATACTCCATGATCCATATCCACAAAATAGTCCATGTGTCATGATGTACAACAAAATATGTGTAATAATTTAAATTTTCTCATGTATTAAAAAACAATATATTTAAAAGAACCAAAGTGAAAAATCAAGGGTGAGTAATGAAACTAATTATATTTCCCCCAATGATTTCCCTACTCACACCACTAAGATAGAACATATTATCAACATTTATATAAAATGGTTTATATAAAACAATTTATAAATTAGTTTATATCAAAATATAAAAAGTTTCCACAAAATCATTTTCTTAAAACAACATAAAGATCCAAGTAAATCCACACAAAATTATCTAAATCATATTAGGAATTCTATTTTGGAATAACCATTCCATTTCACTTGTCCACACATCTAACTAGGCATAACAACCTAGAACTCACTTTACTCATGAGTGGTTAGTCATCCTTTCACTAGGTAGTCATGTAGTGAACCATTTTATAGGAGTGACACTTGACCCTTATCCAACCCACGAATAATGGGGGAGACTCAATAACCTTATTTTTCCTAAATTCACATGAACACACATAACCATTATGTAAAACCAATGAAAAAAGACAATCATTGCATCTATTTAAATAAAACCATTATATTATAGAAAACCTTTTAAAAACCAATTCAAAACAACCATTTTAATTCATTTAAATAAAACCATCCCTTTTTTTAAAACATTTTGATTATTCAGTTTACCACAATTACAAAAAAAATATCATTTTTAAATCAATATTTTTAAAATCAATAACCAATTAAACTTCTACAAAACACCCAATTTCCATGTTTTCACAAACCATCACTCAAGAGGGTTATCAAGAAATCATTACATAGGAAATTCTCAATCAATTTCACAAAAAATAATCAACTTAAAAAATCCTTAATTTTCTAAATATATGAGTTTAGAGTGAATCCACTTTCCTTAAGAGTTTTAGAGAAAATGATAAATGGAAAGAAAAATGTCACAAAAACGAGTTGAATTTCTACAAACCTTCCATAGATCTATTCCCCTATCATAAACTAAGACAAATATAATCAGATTTGGAATTCAAAACCTTATATCTACCCACAATGGGCATAAGTCTAAGAATCCAAGAGACATGGAAAAGTAGATCTTACAAAACAACTAAGAACAGCTCTAAATGGTCACTTACAATAAGAATTGCGCTTCAAAACAACAAATAATAGCTTCTGATCACTTCCAATTAAATAGAGCGAGGTTATCCAACTTTTGAGAGGGATAAATCCTTAGTTAGGACTATTTTGGGGTAAAATGATAGAGTTAGAGGGGAAAATGTGGGTGATCGAAAATTTTAGGATATCCCTTTTAACTCATTCATGGGTTGTCACACAGTTAAGAAAACTGTGAACTAACCATGGGAAAGCTGCTACCTTAAGGGAAGAATCTCACATGGTTGGATTGCATGATTACCATACCATTCACCATCCATGCCAAATACCACTCTCTCAAGTATCACATATTCTCCTTGTCTTTTGAAAAATTTGGACAAATCTTGTATAGCTTGTGTGCCTTCCCCTTTTCCTTTATCTCATTGTTCATGGTTTCTTGTAGGAGTTACATGGTTTACTCTAACCATGCACCTAAAGAAAACCCCCAAAAATGTTCCAAAAGGTCACCAATCCTTCCCAAAAAAAACCCATATACATTAAATACTTAAATACATAAACAATTGGTTACTTACTAAAAACATGGGGTGATACAAATATCAACATATATTTTCTATATAGATAATTATAGTTTCAAAATGATATATTTATGAAACATTTTTATTCTCCATGTGTTATTCTATAATGTTATGGTGAATTTTTTTGATCATATATAACTGTTATGAATTTTTGTTATTATTTTATTGGTGGTCCTATAATTGTATATCCCTCCATTGTATTGGGTAATGATTGATATCTCATGAGATATTATGAATTCAAATGGGCAGAGAGACCATTTTAGTAAATTTCTTAATGTGATCTGATAATCTTGGGGGAGAACATTGAGTATGGAAATGATGGAATATGGAGTGTTCCCCATCCACTATCATAGTCCTAAATATGATCCTTGACTAATGAAACTGTTTTCTATAATTATGTGTATTCAAAAAATGTTTGTCATATGATTATGATTTTCTTTCATGGATCATGATTGATTATTGATTATTCAACAGTCTTATAACTTGTTTCATTTGTTTAACAAAACCATATACCATGTTTCATGATTAGTGATCTTTGAATTATTGATTATTTATTTCCTAAGTCATAACCATGTTCTCATACCCTTATGCTTTTTCTCACTTATGATCACTGATAGATATCTCTTATGTCTACACTTACCAAGAATCATAATATCATCTTTTCTTCAATTTCTATTTTCCTCATATTATAAGTAATGGTTTGAAATTTAAAATTTCTAAGAAGTGTACTATGAGGGAATATAATTTTAGGGGATTTTGAAGATATGTTATGAAATATGTTGATTATATATCTGGTATCAACAGATAATAATTCTTTATAGCCCTTGGGAATGTATTACTGTTAAATTTATTAACTATACATCTAAAATAAGGAAATAATATTTTTTTGGTGTTCAGGAAATCTAATTGTAGTATTTTTTTTATAATTTTAAGAAGAATAAGTAGTTTTATATAGTTCAATATTTAAAAACAGATGATGTTAATTGATATTGTATAAGGGAATAAGAAGAAGGACAATGTAGAAACCCAATAACATGGAAAATTATAAAATTAGTGCCATAAAATCATGTTGTTCCACATTTTACATCACTATATAGGTATGATTTACATATAAATGTGGGATTAACTAATTTGTTTTGTGATAGACCCTATAAACTATCAAGATACAATAATTTAATGCTAAATGGTTTTTACTAGTAGGGTTTTGTGATCCAGGGTTTTAATGGTTTGCACCAAGGATTATCTATTCCACATGGAAAGAGAAACCTATAAATTTTTAGGTCTCTTATGCTAGTATGTTTTAGATTTGATTCACATGAAGATAAAGATGGGAAGAGAGAACTAATATACCCATTAAATTTTACCTCTTACAGAGGTAAAATGGAAAATGGATAAAAAATATATATTGAATATACCTCCCCCTTTTAGTGTTCAGTTCATCCCAACTCGACCTCTCACATTCGCCAAAAGAATTTCTCATATAACACTGTACACTTGAAGATTCTCCCATATATGTAGATTATCCTGATGAATATTTATTCTCCATTTATAAAACATCCCAAGAATAAGTGATTTACTTTAATTGTTCTTCTCATCTCCCAACTGATATAAGGATGGGAGAACTGAAACTCAACATGATCAATTTAAGGATAATATTTGTATCCTAAAAAAGGAAATTATTCCCTACTCTAAATTTTTATTAAAAGGTTGTAGAAATAACAACGATGGATACCAATCCCTTATTACAGACTTATAACTATGACTCTATATATCAATTTCACAATTGGATATCATTTGTAATTAAGAATTAGTTATTATACAAATGAATGATATTTATTCTAAAAAAATAGAATTGAATTCATTTATTTATTATGTTTGAACATTAATATTTGAATTTCATTTAGAGTTGATATTGTCCCATGTTTTATGTTAATGGAAAGATAAAGTGTATTCACTATCCAATTAGTTATAACCTTGGTGGATCCAAGTCAAAATAAAAATATTATTTTTATTTCTCAACATTGGGTTATCTATCCATTTATAATTAATGAATAGATGAAATTAATGATATCGAAACGACCCTAAATAAAAGTGAAATTTTCTCCTTTATTAAGAGATAATTTGACTAGTTGAATTTCTCTCATAATAAAGTATCATCAAATTGGATTTATTTCATGGGATCTATCCAAGAATTAAATGATTCGTTATAATAAACTATTATCCTTTATTATAACCCTAATTTTTAGAAATTCTACTAAATAAAATTATTTTATGGAGTCCTCCTTGTGTTCATTGAATAAGGTGAGTCATTATCTATTATATTAGATGTTCATATCAGTGCCTTCAATTCACATCAGTGCAGAACCAAGACCTTTTACTAAATAAATATATATAAGAAATTTTCACCATAAAAGATGAAAATAAACAAATAAATCATGAATAATATAAATTAATGATAGAATAATTATAATTTAATACATTAATCCTAAAAGTTGACACACATTGTCAAATATTATTAGCCATTCACTATATGGTGGATAGGTGTTATAGGTCCATGCCCTATATCCACTCTAAGGATGTTCATGTTTGTCCACAGTGTTATTGATTTCATGTCAAAGTTAAAAAAAAATATAAATCCTTTGAATTATGTTAAGAAAATGGTTATCATAAATTTCATGAAAACAAATATAATTACAATATTTATTTTACCTTAAACAATATCAATGAAAAATGAAAATAATTATTCTACTTCCAAACTGAAGAAGCAGTACGCTGAGTATAATATTAAGTCCAACTATTCAATTTTATATCTTGTAGATAAAAATGGAAAAATATATGGATCTAATAAAAATATATTCAATTCCATTAGGATGATGGTGGGAAAATATAAGAATTAATGGTTGGATAGGATCCCACACACTTTGGGGGATTATTGCACCAATACCCATAGTCACTTGTATATGGTAAAAACTATCTTCCTCATGGAAGTATAGTTTCCCTCATTTCACATTACCAATTTTAATAAAATATCCATAGATTATCAGTCATAGATTTATCTTGATTAATTATAATTATTAAATTATAAGATGTTACATACACAATAAAACCTTGATATTTAACATAATCAAGCTGTTCAAGCATTCAATATGAAGGTGTTCCAATACTAATTAATCCAAGGATTTTTTTGGAACTGAGAAAGAAAATGATACCTATGAATGATCCTTTAATTATTAAGAAAAAATTAGACAGAAATTATATCATTATCAAGGTTTACTCCAGTGAATATTAATCCATAGTTACAATGGATGGAGATTTTATAATACTTGATAGTAATGATTGTTTTTTAAGAAATATTTTTCATTTTTATATTTAAAATTACATTGTATAATACCTTAATATATGTACAATAGGTTATCATAATATGAATCTTAGCTTTATGAAACCACAAGAATTATCACATGATGTTAAACTACAAAATGTATGGTTCATCGTGCATGGCCTTTTAAACTTCATAGAGTGGCATGTTCAAAAAATATAATTCCTTGCATGAGAGCCCAATGTTTTCAAGAGTTCTAAGTGTATGGATTCCCTATAGATAAGCCTACACTAGGATTATAAAAATAAAATTTCTTCTCATACATGAGAACTATGTGTGCATTTATTAATATTATTTTTGGATATGTAGTGAATCCCATATTATGTATCGTAGACCTAATAAAAATCATTTTTATCAAACACCCATGTTATCTTGGATTCTGGGAATTCATTAGTTCACATTTGGGTTTCCTCTATGTAATCGAAAATAGGACCAAACCACTCCATTCCCACACCATTTCATCTTATATATGTACCAAAATTCTAAAAAATACTTTTTTCCAACATCCTAAATATATGAATGTATTATATATACCATATTTTCATTGTCACATGAAAATAAATTTCATGACATATAGTTCACTTCATATTAAATTTTTATTTATTATGGTGGTTTGTTTATATGACATAACCTGATTACATGATATTATTATCCATATAGGGGTATTACTGTGAAATTATACTTTCTATAAGACAAAACTAAAATAAAATTCCACAACCATTCTAGAAGTTTATGTACCTTAATTTATATTTTTTGAGGATACCTAGTGGATCCCATAATTCATGTTTAATTTCCATATCTGAATACCATCAACTCTAACACCAGTATATGTTCCCTTACTAATTAACATCTGGAATTAAAATAGATTTATATTAAGATCAAAGAATATTAAATTTTCTAGGTTTTAACACCTCATTTTTGACAGGATTCTTCCCTTATCTCATCAGGATTCCAATCCATATCATTAGTATTTCTCCTAACCATAATACATATATATAGATATATCATATATGAACTATGTGGTTATTTAATCAATTTCTTAGAGGGTATTTAATTATGATAAGTGGCATCAACCTATGTCTAAAAACAAATCCAATAAACTATAATTTCCAAATTATCCTAGTGTATATGACATTAACTATTTCTATTTTTTTCTTTAGTAACCCTATAGAAGGATAGTTCCAATAGCTACTTTCATTCCCTGAACACAAAAATAGCATTGTATAGAAACCTTAAAATAACTACATATGGATTGATTCACGTTCCCTATATAAAATATATTAACACACAAATCTCCTAAACCAATAAACAATGTATTACTTTATTCCATTTCTCATTTCATATTGGTAATAAGTCTCATCAACATAATTTGAGTATGTAACCTCATTTTCATATCACCAAGATGTCCCATTTTGGACCTTCTTCCATAGTGTGTGAGTAATATATATGAAAAACATTTCCAAGAACTATATGAATATTAAATACTTTAATTTTTAGATACATGACATATAGATTATGTATCTTGTAATCAATTACAAATTCCAATTCAATTTCCTCCCCACCCACCATCTTGGAACTAAAAACTTCACTCACTCACCTCATTTTTTCACTCATTAATCGTTATTTGGATTGGGATTGTATATTATTTTGTAAATCTATGTATCATTTGGGGTTTTTATCATGGTATATATATTAATGTCCAAACAATCAATCTCTAACTTGAATAAAAATTATACTATCATCGAATCCCCCACTTGGTGTATTGTTTCCCCCTTCATATTAGGCCATTCCATGTTTTAATAGACACTATGATAACACATATTTTATTTTTATAAAAAAATGTGTGTCTTTATTCTTATTTATACAAGATATATAGTAATTCATTTCCTATCTTCACTTTACACATCCATAAATCTCCATCTACTTATATTCCCTTATAGCATCCTATAACATCCTAACCAAGTTTGTCTCTATACTATTTTTTTAAAAAAATTATAAATATTATCTTACCATATATATTTCCTAATTTCATTGATATTTGAATCATTATAAACCTTTTATATATATATTGGTAATGAGTTCATCTGATTCCAAAAATTACACATTTTCATGGTAGTGACATATGTGTCGTGTATTCAGACCACTTTTACCCAAAAAGAGAAATATTTTTATCTTGATGAGAAGATAATCTATACCCAATCTCCCTAAAAATTATTATAGTGAAACCTATCATTCAAATATTGTAAATTATTATCCTCATTAATAATTTTTTTATTAACATTATACCCTAAAATATACAACCCAGCATAAAACATAAATAATTCCCATCCAATATTCAATGGTTTGAGAATATTCTTAATTTTACACCCCCCCCCCCCCATTTGGTTTATAATGATTCCTCATTAGTCCAGGAATAATGACCAAAAACTATGTCCACCTTTTCAATGAGGTTACACATAATGATAATATACTCACTCATTCAGATTACGTTTTCATCTTACCCTTATTTCTAAAAATGAAACCATGTTGTTATTATTCTATGTTTCACAAAATTAAAATCTAAAAAACATAAAAGCAATAAAAAATAAAATATTATCCATAATTAGTTTAAATATCAGGACTATAAACTACCCAAGGATAGATTTGTGATATTATCTATGCTGAAAAAATGTAATGTATTCCCTAGTTAAATTTTGAATCTATAATTATATAACATGAACCATTCATAGCCTAAGATACATTTGGATCATTGGGAATAGAAAATGCCACAATGTTTTTAAGTTAAAAAACATAAAAAGGGTTCACTTATTGGAATACTAATTCATACTGCTAAAATTTTCCCTCTCATGGATTAGGAAAAATTAATTGTTAAAAGGAAAAGATATGAAATATGTTGGGATAGCCATTTAACTATACAACAATTATCATTATTATCACTAGGTATACAGATCTAAAAAATTGTTTGAAGACCCTCGTATTCATCAAATATTAGTTTATATTTCTATGAAAATAATTAAAAATATGTAATTTTAGGGTACTTGAACCCACATGATCATTTAATCATCAAGGAAAACCATGTCATGATTTCCCTCTTATATAGTCATATAGTTCTTAATATATGAATGGACTAGCCTTATCCTATGGTGATTGTAAAATCATTATGTATCCATCTTGCCTATATCCATCCAAGAGTACATATTCAAGTGAAAACACTAAATTTCAATATTTTTTCTAATAGTTTCACCTATGATTACATTAATGGTATAGATTTGTTGTGTATCCATCTTGAATACATTCATTCATGAAGATTTGACTTAGAGATGATTGATTAACCCCATCTCAATCATTTCAATTGAGTATTTTTGGATAATTATTAGTATACACAATAGTTATATATATTTCATACTATATATTAATGATTTTAATCCAACTATTTTACAATTTTATTGGTGGGTTCCTCATATTTGGAATCTGGTGGAATTTTGGGATCAATTATGAAAGAAGTTCAATTTTTTTTAAATTATTTATTTTTGAAATTATTAGAATAAAACCCATATTCAATTTTGGGTGTTTTGATAATTATTTTAGATGGATAGAGATTATTTTCAAGAATTCCAAATTTGATTTGGATAATTAGACATGAAATTCTGAGTTAAAATTATTACTTTCATAAAGGTAACCTTAAAATGACACAATCTATATAAAGTTCATATCCAATATGTGTATAAGTAACATTGAAGTTGAGAATCTATATCAAGGTAATGCAGAAATTGAGGAGGCTATGTAAAGGCCATATTATTTTTGTGATCTATATAGTGGTATTTCACTCTCAAAATAAAGATTACTCAGAAGATATAGAGCTGTGTAAAGGACATTCCCTAGAGAAATTTGTAAGGGTAAACTTAAATAATGATTTTTATAAGACAGTCAAGATGGTAATACTTGATCATCTAACTTTAATGATATATAATTAATCATATGAAATAACTAGGCCGATCATAATACTTTTATCCTAATAACGATACTTTCTAAATGGATGAATTGGGTAGAATATTTATTTTCTTAGAATATCATAGAATTTATTGACAATTTTAATACTTTTTAATCATCATACCATAGCACAGGGAATTTTCTATGAATTACCCATAAATTATAATACATTTACCTAAATATTTTTCTTGCAAATGATAGGACTTTTCAATTTTTTATGATACAATTAAAATGATCAAAAAATTAAAAAATTCATAAGAATTAATGGAATTTTTAAATATTTCTAGGAGAGTTTGGAGCTACAACATAATAATTAAATAAAAAAATCATAGGTGACCATGGGTATTATTATATACATGATATTTTTATTAAATGAAAACAATAGTAAATAGATATTTTATTGAGAAATATAGATAGATAATGGGAAAGTTTTTGAGTGAAAAAGAAATATATGAGATTCTGAAAGGGATAAGAGCTTAGAGGTTTGACAATAGGATTTAAATAAAGAGTAATTTATATACAAGAGAAGAATATTCCACACTAAAGAAGGAATATTGTCACTTGGTTCATGTGGATGGCTCATGGATAACATTAGATTCTTCATTCACTTTACAAATTTATTGGTATCATAATTTCTTCTTTTATCCTCTTCAACTCTTTGACCCTTCACATAGAGGGGTAAAAAATAGAGTGATTTGGGAAATTGAAATTTTTTATGTATAATTATTCAGTCTTTACACATTAACTAAATAAATTTTCCTCTCTTTTATAAACTGGTATTTCTACTATGTACTAGTTCTGAATATAAGATGTTATTGTATTTAGTTTTAATTCAATTTATTATTTATTTATTTTTTATATGATCCATAATCTCTCTCCGCTTAGTTCTGGTCTATATATGATGTAATATACTATAGTAGGGTGTTGATGTTCTTGGTGATTATCAACATGAGTAGAAGGGGTAGTGAACACTCTTGATTGTTTGAGAAGATAATGACATAATTGATTATTTCCTAAATAAATTAGGGGTGATTCATTGAACCACTTATATAAATATGAAAGAGTTTAGAGTAACAAGAAATATATGTTAGGGATATGTTCACCCACACCATTCATTAAATGGTGATAGGGGAAGAAATTATATATTTTGTCACTTAAAATTTAATAATAAGAAGAAAAGAATAAATTTTATATTATACAATAATTACTATAAGAAAAAGTGACGTGACCCAATTACCCTTCTCATCATCTTATTTTTAATCTGCAGTTTCATTGATTTACATTATTGAAGAAATGAAAAACTCTTAAAAGAACCCATTTTTTCTATACAATGTGAAAACATATTTCAATAACTAGTCTTTGGTGAAAACCACCATTGATTACCTATAATACTTTACTTTATGATATGAATTAATATTTTTCTTAATTCCCTCAATAGGTGTTGTTAAAATCTTAGAAACTTTGATAGTGATACATTAAAAAATATAAATTTTAATTTTCATGACTAGAACCTCTAATAATCCAATTTACACATATTATCTAAAATTTGAGAGAACTTTTTAGGTAAAGTTATTAATTTTAACTAGAAATCCGATTATAGGGAATATTTCTTAACTAAATCATGTGAAACCTAATGTAGGAACTCTTATCCTTACATAATGGTATTCTAACCAAATTGGAACATAAAATACTTATGTGAACCAGATTTTTAAAACAAAAAATAAAATTTCCATTCTTTTTCTTCAAATTATATTTGAGTAAAAACTAGTATGATTAAGATATTATAATGATTTCATGTCTTGGGAAGAGAATATCTAAACACGTATTAAAATGAATTTAAAATAATTTATATTAGGTTTTCTGAATATTATTACATTTTATTGAATTAATTTTTTAAATTGAGGTCACATAATGAAAATTATTGGAAATTGGAATCCTATGGTGAGACTTTAGTAAAGAAGGGTGGAATATTCCCTTATATGGAGTCTACTATTCAGATTCCATCATATAGAGTTTCATTATACTAAATTTTATTTTAATGGGTACTTTTCATTGATAGTGTCATAAAATGGTTCAATAGTTTATCATAGGTTGGTCAGGTCAGTGGGATGTTTCCAATTAATCTCATAGGTTAGTGAAACTGATTCACTGACCAAAATAATCTATAAATAGATGTGGTGGCCTAGATATGATGTTATAAGTGGAAAATAAAATATGAGTTTCTGACTTCATAGTCTTATAATTTGTAAATTAGAGATTAAGGGAAAGATTTTTTTTGTATTCTATTATTTCTCCAGTAATGAAGATGTTTTTTATGCTCTCCTATGGATGTAATATAATATTTTTAACTATATAATAATATTTTTTTCTTTACTTTCTGATGTTCATGTTGAGTTTAGTTTTTGAATTTTTCTGTTTATTAGGTCGATTTTCATCTTAGTTTATGTCTAAATACATTGTAGAATGTTGTAATTATATAATTATTTTTCTATGGTTCCATTGGTTATCGTCTAATCGAATTTTGAGCTTTTCTACTTTGAAATCTATGGTGATTAGAAAAACATATGTTTAATGTGCAGAGTTCTTTTCATATCCATCCCTTGATTAAATTTCATACTCATGAAGAACTTTTTCACTTCTCTTCATCTGGTATCAAAATATTGGATCTAATTCCCTCACATAATTCAGGTTCATTTTATCCATAGTTTAAAAGTTTTTTGGATTTTAGTAGATTTTAATTTTATTAGAATAATTTAATTATATGAAGAGAGGGTTCCTATAGAAATGATTTATGGAATAATATTTTCAATTTTGATAATGAAACTTGAGTATCTTTTGATAATGAATAATCTTGATTTGTCTATTTTTAGTGAAACTATTATTATTATAGAAAAAAAAGAAATAGGGGGTCGGATAGGAAAGACTTCACCTTGATTAAAAGTATCACTTTCTGTAAATGTTTATTTAAACATATGAGATATTAAAACTACTATATCTGTTTTCAAATCTTTGGATGAAATTTATTTGAATTAAATTCTTCTAAAATAAGTTTTCAAGATGTTACTTCATTAATCATGGGGTTTTGAGTGAAACGAATTATATATAAACATCTGAATGACTTCAATATGATCTAAGGGAAGCTCAAGTCAGTGAATATATCTTTCACAAAGTATTTATAGGGTTTTCTTGTCTATTAAAAACTTCTATAATTTTGGTATTCCTTGGTAATAATAGCGAGAAACTCAAGTTGGAAGATAGATCTTTTGTTTGGGGAAATTTTAAACATTATATTGAATGAGGATTTGGGGAAAATGAACTTTAGATAAATCCTTAAGCTCTCTTAGTACTATTTAATGGGAATAGTCACCTTAATTGAAGGAATTTTATAAGAAAAAATCTATATTTGATGAGTCCCAGAGAAGAAGTTGATGAAAATTGACTGGTCCTCATCCTATTTGTTGTCTTTTTGGGGAGAAGGGAATTATAAAGAAACAACATATGAATCATAAAGAGTTTTACACTTCCTAATAGATAAAATATATAATTATAATGGATTTAGGTTTTCGATCATTTTAGAATATTCATGGGTTACTGAAATTGTTGAATGTTTATAATTAACTAGTGAGTTAGGGTGCATGGTTTATAATTTTCCAGGATGTCTAGGTAGAATATATTTAGTATAAAATGTAGCTCTAAATATAGTAGGAAAATGTGATGTTAACATTTGAATGAAAAATGGATATATATTGAAAATACAAGTTATTGGTCATATTTTATGTCTTTGAAAGAACATCATATCATTGCTGAAACTTAGTGATGTTGGTTTCAGAATGTATTTTTTAAATAGAGTTTGGAAGATCAATAGATTCCATATTAATTTCTCAATGAGTAAGAAATTAAACTTCATACAGGAACAGATAAAGGATTTACATGAAGTGATAAGAACCTCTTCATTATAAAATTCAAAAATGAGGCTTTATAGGTTTTGTTAAATTGGTGTAATGAAATTAAATGTTCTAGTAAAAATTGAATAATTAAAATAATTTAAATGGACCATGGAACATGTGAGAGTTGTATATAGGGAAATAGAAGATAGTTTCAAGAAACCAAGGAATCAGAAGATGGAATATGTTCATTTTGATGTTTGGGAAACATCATCTATTAAATCCTATATAGGATCATTGTACTTTGTGAATTGTATTGATGATTCCTCTCAAAGGTTATGGGCTTAATTATAGAATAATAAATCTAATGTGTTACATGAATTTATTTTGTGGATGTTTTTTGAATGAAATATACAGTGAATGAATGTTGAAGTGTCTTCATATAGGAAATAGTGTGGAGTAAACTAAACAAAACATTTATAACTTTTTTTGAAATGTGGGTATCATACATGAGAAGATTTTTTTCTTGGAAATCCATAAAAAATATTTTTTGAAATGATAAACTAGACTTTACAGGATAAATCTTTTGGTGGGAGGCTTCACTCGGTAATACCTAAGTGAATTTGAGGAGTGGAAATAAATATGACAATGTATTTAGTAGACATAATGATGACTTTAGTTGTGGGGAATGGACATCCATAGGAACTTCAATCCTATAAGAGACCATTTTTCAAACAATTTAATGTTCCTAGAAGTATCATTTATATTCATAATTATTCTAAAAAAATAGATAATATGGATGTGAAATACAAGGTGTTCTTTCTCATTGGACATTGGGATGAAAAATTTTGATATCATCAGTGGGATAATGAAAGGAAAAAAATCATCTATAGTTGAGATATTTATTCAATGAACGAATTATTCATAATTTCTAGAACATGGATGATAAAAAAAATGATGTTATATAAACTTTTTAGGTTCAATAATTTCATTTATATTTTACTAGATAGACTATTCATTTGAAAACATCATTGGAAATGTCAGAGGATGGAACTATGATATTTATTCTGATGGACTTAGAATGTTTAGATAAACATATACCATATGAAGAATGTTTATATGGAAGACTACATAACAAATAGGTTCCATCAATAAAAAGGGGGAATTTTTTGGGAGATCTGCTCATATCGGAAAACAGATTTAGTGGTTGGTGGTTTATATATATTTTATACTTCCTATGAATAAAATAGAACTAGAATGTCAGAAGTAAGTAGTTACACTTAGAAACTTGAAACAATTAGAGTCATCAATATATGAGGAAATTAATACCTTAAATATATATTATCCATTGAATTTTTTTAAACAACTATAATGAAAAACTCTTGAAATAAAATTATTTTTCCATGTCAAAGAGGAAGATGATGAAAGTGAAAGATATAAATATTGGTGAAGAGTTTTTAGTGAAATTAATAAGATTAACTTTCTAAAATTTTATCACCAGTGGTGAAGAACATAACCACTAAAACTATATATAACATCATTCCACATAATTATATACACTTTGAGAATATGGATGTAAATAATTCTTTTCATCATGGGAATATTGTGGAAGAACTTTAAACATTTCAACCAAAGTTTTATGAAGTTCATTAGAAGGAGAATATTTTAATTAATGTTAATTGAAGTCGGTAAGGCCTCATGTAAGCTCCATGAAAGTGGAATCATATGATGGAAACATTAATTATTTAGGAATGTTTTATTTTATGTGATTTTGGTCATTATTCTTACAATAATAAATGGGATTATGGAACATATATCACACTATTATTGTATTTTAATGATATATTGATTAAAGGTTAATAGTTCTATCATATTTTGGAACTGAAGAAAATGTTTTACATAAGGTTTGAGATGAAAAACCATGAAAAAGACAAGGAAATATTTGGGATTAGAATTGAGAGGGATATAAAATTGGAAGATTAGTTTTATCTATGAAGGATTACATTATTATGGTCATATAAAGATTTAAAATGACCAATTTTAAACCTATATCAACTTCCCTCAATATATTCATTAAACTCTAAAAATTATTATCACTATCAAAGGATGGAGAAGTTAATATCCTAGAAATGGTTCCATATGCTTCAATAGTTATAGGTTTAATATATGTGTTGGTTTTCACATGACCGGATATTTATTTTTTAGTGGGATTCATTAGATGTTTCGTGTCTAATACAAGATGTAAACATTAGGAAGGTGTGAAATAGATCATTCAATACATGAAGGATTCAGATGATGAAACTTGATGTATAATTTAAGGTATTTCTAAATGACTTTTTTTCTGGACACTAGATTTATAAAAAAAATATGAAAAAATTTATTTACATTCGATAGAACAGAGGTTATCTAGATGTATTAATTTCATCTAATTTTTAAATTTTTTAAAATGTAATTAGAGTATATTTCTACTAATAAATTTGGCAATGAGTTGATATTTTTGTGATAATTAAAGAAACTAAAAAAATTATCAGTCTGAAGAAGGTTATTCTGTGATAGTAATAGTTTTATCTATATTTCTCAGATTAATTTTATTCAGGAATGAATGAAAAACATTGACCATATCTCTTTTTCTGATGTCTTCCAAAAGAAAATGTGTTAGAGAAACATAAGGTTACTAAGAAAAATTTCCAATTGATATTCTTATAATGGTGGTAGTATATGAATTTTTTAGGTGACATTATTCCTCAATTAGAATTGGTTTATTGGTTAAAGAGAAGAACACTATATTTTATTAGGCTTAAGAATATGTCAAGTGGATAGTTCAAGAAGGTTAAGATCTTGAAGAAATTTTCAAGTGGTTTATAGTTCAGTTTTTTACAAATTCATCAGTTTCATTTGATGAACTTTTCCAAATAGAGTTCATTTGATAGAGATGTCCCTAAATAAGAATACTATAATGAGTTTTTATTTCACTCAGGAGGAAGAATAAATTGAAAAATTTCACTAGATATAGTTCATCGGATAGAGATCCATCAGGTATAATTGTACTTTCATGGGTTGTTTTAATGGGAACCATCTTTTGACAGATTCATTGGATGGTTCAAAAAAGTATCAGATGTTTCTTAATTCAATGGTATTTTTACCTTGAATCTTGAACATTAGTGAAAACTATTAACGTTTTTAATAACAATATAAGTAGAATTTGTGTCCCAACTATGATGTTATTAGTAAAAATATAACATATGTTTGTGAATTTATATCCTAAGACTCTTCCACATAGTGATGAAGTGAGTGATGTATTTTTTTATTTGCTTGTATCTTCTCTATTGAAAATGTTTACAATTTTCCCCCATGGTAATAAGATTTTTTTCACTAACCACATAATGTTGTTCATTTATTTATTTCCTTCTCTATATTTGGAGTGTTCATTTAAATTTTATGTGGTGATTAGTTGGTTTCTCGTCATTATTCTAGTGTTCAATATTCGGAGGAGGTATTGATCATAAAAACATTGTTTGGTGGTTCAATCGATGTTCATTTGGTTGGGTTTGGATCATTTCCATGGAATAAAATTACATGAGGAAGAACATCCATCTGATGTACTAGGTTCCTTCATTTATCATTAGATGACTATATAGAGTGATCCTAGAGGCCTTTCTCATTTATCATTAGTTTTTTCCGCTTTGAATCACTGAGGAGTAGTTGAGGAGAAATTTTAGTAGAGTAAATTCCCATATCCACTTGAAGGAGCTTCAATGTAATGGTTTTTAAACATACATCCAGGTGAACTCCATTTTTGGGATGACCTATAGAAATGTTTTATTTAGATATCATTTCCTACATTCAAGATATCAAAAATAAAATATTAGTTTTTTTCATCAAAAAAGAATTTGTAGAAACTATTTTTGAGTGTTAATGGTGTTTTATGAATAAGTCTGATGGTTTCCCCCAAAATTACATTTAGTTGGGTCATTTCCATATGTTAATTTATTACGTCCTATTATAAAATCATAAGAACATATTATATTAATTATTTTGGGGATCCATGATATATAAGTAACCAGTAGAAGGAAAGGGTTAGATTGATGAAATTTCTCAAAACTCACAATAGTCAAGCCCTATAGGTACAAGAATAAGAGTTATACATGTGGTGATGACTTTTAATTTATTACCAATTTGGTATTCAATATTGGAATAACTAATACGGTTTTTATATATATATCCTTAAAACGTACTAGTGAATAACAAGTAATAGCCAAGGTCTATGGTCTATGTTCATATCCCACTTATTTTACTTCCCAGTGTTCTGAAGTATAGGGAATAGAAAATGTAGAAATAGCCTTAATATAAATAAAAATTTTTACAAGAAAATCAATAACATTTAATTTATCCCCAAGCCTAGTATGTATTTTAAAATAAATAAGAGTAAACCATACCACCATATTAGAATCAATAATGACCACAAACTCGTAACTATTAGAAGAAAAGTTCTAGAATCCACCACCATTCTAACAACCATATAAAAAATATTTGATTAACATTCCCACCCAAAATAATCCCCATCATTGTTTCCAAATAGATTCTATAAACCAACCTAAACCATCAAACACCCTCCATTAAAACAACAATTAAATCCTACCATTGAAGATATTATGAATTATTTGGATGAATTAAGAAAATAGATCAATAGTTTAATGGAACATAATTCAAAAAACCGCTATAAAACATCAAACTCAATCAATACCTTACCCTAATAGAGAATATTATTATAGTAAAAATATGGTATAAAAATTCAATCCAACCATCAAAAACAGAAAAACCTGATAAAATCCATCCAAAAATTGTAGAATACCATGCTAGAATGTTTGGGTAGATTTATAACACATGATCCAAAGAATAAGTGAAAAAATAAGAATAGGAGTTAGATATACCAAGGAGGAATAAGAAATAAAAAACCACTATAAGAAATTAATTATATAATAAATACATACCACTATATTTCCCATTAATAATCATCCAGATGAAAATGATTTAAGAATAAGAACCTCAAATCGAATTTATTGAAATTTAAATAATGTGGAAATTAATATTCTACTTCTATAATACCTTAAAACCCATAATTATGTTAACTTCCACAAGGAACTTTGAAATAAGAAGAATAGGATTCAATTTAATGAGAGGATAAATTTTTAATGATATGTCATTGTTTTGATAATACCATAATTTGACAAAAAAAATCAATATCCTAGTAAATTTTATAAACCTTGAATCAATGGTTCAGTAATTTATCTATGAATTTTTCTATTTGGGTTATTATATAAATTTTATTCTCCACTTGGTGTTTACTTATTTGTAAACTATATAACTAAATATGTCAAAAGTGGATGTGAAACTTGGAAATGTATCTAATGGTTTTCTAGTAGGAGTATTATAAGATTTGGTTGTTAGAGTCCAAGACCGGATTTTTTCAGTAGACTTCTATGTATCTAACATAAAAAAATAAAGAGAACCTAGAAACTCCAAAATAATTTTGGATAAAATAGAGAAAAATATATACAATATAATAACTAATGTTGAAGAAGGAACACTCACCATAGAGTTTTGAGACAACCCAATCTAATTTTATACTTTTTTACTCTAGGAGGAACCTTATAGAAGAAAACACCCTAATTACACTCACCCACATTGAATAGGCTAAACATAGTAATGTTCCATGTATTTTTGTTGATTTTTTATCCTTAGGAGAACATTTAAATATTGTTATTTCCATGGAATATGAGGTTTTATAGATATCTATAAATTTTATTTTTATATTAGGGAAAGGTAAACTCCTAATTCTTTGATGGATTTTATTTATTTTATTTCATGATAAAATAGAAAATATATCATATTTGGTGTAGGAAAGACCATATTTATGAGGGAAGTTTTTTTAATTCAATCTGTTCAACAATAACCAAATCATGAATTTAACCATCATCCCTTTCATTTAAATTATGTGTGTCTCATTAAATAACAAATATTACTAGTGATAATTAATAAGAACATTTACACTACCAAAGAACATATTTTTACTGATATTTTGAGATAAACTTTATAAGAAATAGGTTGATGTTTAGCGGATATCCATAACCATACTCTAATAATCTACATGCATATAATTTTACAAAGGGTTTAATACTAACCTATGAAAAAATAAATATGTCTAAATCATACCATGATGGGTGTTTTTGGGAAATATATTAAGAAGATATTAATGGAAGGGATTATATATCCCATTTCAGATTCATAGTAGGGAATCCCATTCATGTTATTCCTAAGAAAACAAAAATAACTACTTTGAGGATTGAACAAAATGACTTGGTCCCTAGGATAGTTTAGAATAGTTATAGAGTCTATATCTACTGTATAAAGTAAAATATGGTTTCTAGGAATGATAATTTTCCTATATAATTCATTTATATAATGTTGAAGAGACTAATAGGCTAAAATCAAAAATTATTTTCTTGATCGATTTTGAAGATATTTAAAGGAACCCATTTACCCATAGAACCAAGAAAATACCACTTTTACTTGTAAATTATAGACATTTTATAGTAAGAGTATTCTATTTCTAATAATGTAATTTCCTTGGAATATTTATTAGGTGTAAGGTTAGTACTTTTTCTGATCACATTAAGAAATGATGGGGGTATTTTTGGATGAATTCCCTATTTTTAGAGATTCTTTTTATCATTACTTGATTAATTTGGAATATGTTTTGAAAAAATTCATTGAAAATAATATTTTTCAAAAAAAAATAATTGTTTTATTTTATAGTGAAAAAGTGAATGGTCCCAGTTCATGCCATTTTACAAAAACAGATTGTGGTGATTGAATCTAAAATTGATGTGGTAAATTATTTTCCATAACCCACATCTTTGAAACATTTTCAATATTTTTTTGGATATATATATTTTTTTATAATTATCATCATGAGATTTATAAATATTTCTCATTTATTTTCTAGATCAATTTTAAGGGAAATTTATTATAATGTTAATGTTGAATATATAAAGATTTGAATGATTTTAATAATAAGATGATCTCCCCACTAGTGATTCAACCTATAAATTGGGAACAACCTTATTGAGTTACTATTTGATTCTTCCAAAAAAGACAAGGGGTAATTTCTTTTTTAAAGATTTAAATCATACCTCAAGTCATATCATATGCCTCAGAAACATTGGATGTTACCCAGTTTAAATACAAAACCATTAAAAATTAGTGTCTTATATTTCTCTTCACATTAGATATATTTTGATCCTATCCACGATGAATTAAATTCACTATATTTTTTTCATGCATCCCTCATATTTTTTATGAAAATATAAGAATCTGTACCAAGGTTAGTTAAATGGATGTTGTTCCTCCTTGAGTTTAACCTATAGATAATGTATAATAAAGTAGTCATAAAATAGGTGGTTGATCACCTAAGAAGGCCTCCCATCACGTTATAAATTGAACATTCGGATTGAGAACTAGTGATTGATCACATTTCAATAGAGAATATTAATTTTAGTGAATGAAAAGTACCATATTATGCTGATATGGACAAAATTTTGGTAACTTATCAAGTCCCATCTCACATGAATCCCAAATAAACTAAAAGGGTTAAATATAAAACTAAATTTTATATTTGGGATGGTATAAATGTTTAAAAAAAATTAAATGACCATGTGATATAAAGAAACATTCTTGAAAGTAAATTTGAATCTATTTTTAGGATTTTTAAACTTTTGATGTGGATGTATCTTTGGACCTCTAAGTACATCAAGGAATGTTTTGGAATTTATAATTTATTAACCTAATTTCTTTAAATATACACCTAAATTTTGAAAATACTATTCTAAATTATATTTTCCTGGAAATTTTTTAAAAATATAATAAATTCCCTAAAATATAGTCCTAGATTATGAAATTTTTTAATTTTGAGGAAAAGGTTTCACATGATCATTTTCAATGTCATTTAGAAATTCATTCATCTTAGTTGCCCTTGATTATTTTTCAAATGGGTAAAATACAAATCCACAAAAACTCATGATGCTATTTCTATTTGTTGTTTTGTTATATATAATTTTTTTTAGGTTTTCAGTTCCCAGATATTTCATCTAGGATCTAGGGACCAAATTTTGCAATAGTATCACATCATCTTTAAAAAGAAAATATGGTGTGAATCATAATACATCAACACCATACCACCCATAAAAAAGGAGAAAGAATATGTTTTGACCATAAAAATCGGAGTATTTTTACATAAAACCACTGAAACCATTCCATAAATAATGGAACCAAAGGTTGGGAAACACTTTATGGGTTAATAGAAAAACCTACAAAACACCCATTGGTATCATCCCGTATAGGCTGATTTATGGAAATATTTCTCACCTACTAGAGGATTCAGAACAGAATATATATTAGGTTGTGAGGGAGATAAATTTTAACTTGGATAGGGATTTAAAATTTTGGAGATTTTTACTCTATGAAATTGAGAAAATAACAAGAGAAGATTTTGAAAAATTGATAATTTATAATGAAAGAAAAATAATGGCTTATAAAAACTAATTTAATAAAGGGAAATCCTTCAAGGAGTTTAAGTGTTCATATAAAACCCATGAAAAAATTTAATTGTGATTTAATTCTGTGGGAAATTTCCTTAAGAACAATTAGAGGAGGTCATACTCTTCCAACAAGTTTACCATTGAGAATCATCAGGTTGTACATTAACATAAAATTTATTTATTGGTGTAATTCCATTTAAAATATGATTACCTAATACATTTATTTGAATTCATTGAGGGAATGGAATGATTTATGAGTGGTAGAGGGAAAAATTTTAGTTGGGGTTTTTTTTAATTTTAATTTTCTATAAAATTTGGTTCATTCTAAAACCGTTTGTATGTTTTATTTTACTTTTTTATTTTGTTTTTTGTAATCATGTGGAAAATAATAATAATTCCATTAAAAAAGATGAATTTTTATCAACATAAATAGACTAATTTTACCAATTTACTCACATTATATAAATGATAAAATGATTTTATTTTAAAATTATATATGAGAAAGGTCTGGACAAGGACAAATAGTTTTTAAATATCACTTGACGGAATACTACCCTATATTTGAAATTGCATAGCTTAGAAGATTCTAAACCAACATTTACATCTCATTTACAATTCACATTCCATGAGATAACTAAGTCATGTTTTAATAATGATATAATTATGAATAATCTAATAAAAATTATGGAACTTGATGTCTTTACATTATATATGATTGAACCATTCTTTGAAATGAAATTTTACTTCTACAATAAACCAAATTTTAAATTATATATTAATATTTAAACCTTTTATCCCAGATAAACCATGAATAAACTTATTAGGTATCTACATAATAATCTAATAATATGTATGTACTTAGATATAGAAGCTGGTGTATGATCTAGGTTGAAATAAATTTTGGGGGTCTAGAAAATGTGGGCATAAAGGGGCTATTTTTATAATCTCATTAACAAAATAATGAAAGTTTTATAACTTTTGCGATACTATTTTTTTATATAAATCATTCTAAAAAATAGAAATATTTTATAGATATCTTCCATGGATGGTCATGGAAGCCTAGCATTGTTTTTAAGTGAAACAAACAATCTTTTTCTATGAAAAATCGAATATTCACAATAATTATAGAATATAAATTATAAAAACATATCATATTACAAATAAGAAAAAATAAAAAAGTTTAAAATAAGGAATAAAAATTCCATTTACACTGAAGATAGCTAAGGGGGTCTATCCATGAATCTTTAGAATTGTTCTAAGGATAGTTGGTGTTTTTTGGGAGTTAAATGTTTTCTAGAAATACTGATATCTAATGAGATAATTTTGATGAGATATTTAAAAGAATTGTTGAATATGTTATAATAATATTTGATATATTATATTGAAATAAATTAATTCCTAAAAAAGGGATATTTAAATAACAAACCAAGTAAAGGAAATACAAATTCTCTCTCCTACTCTAAGAGGAAACCAAAAGTAAACAAAGAAAAAAAAATTATGCTTACTAAAGGAAACATGGAGTGGAATTTTTAATAATATAAAAATGATAGAGGGTTGGAATTGTCATTCAAAAATAAATGGATTGGAGCTTCACTTAAAGAGTGTAATGAATAAGAGGACACCATTCTTGAAGGATTTTTAAAATCATGAATTATACATAAAAATAGATCAAAAAATACCTAATTTACCTCATCAAATTTTTAATTCAAAATACCAAATCTTAATCCATATAACAACCCAGAAAATATTTCATGTATTTCACAAACAATAGAATTATTTTGTAGATATGATGAAATTCATCAATATTATGGTGAAATATAATTTAAATTAGAATGAGAATAACATTTCTTTACATTAATACTTGGGTATAGAGTGAAACATTTCAATGAAGGTAGGTATTGGGGAGTGTTAGAGTATGAAATATGTATATATTAATTGAATTTACATAAGGATGAAGATGGTGTCATCATAATTAATGAGGAATTATAATTTGGGTTCCATGGTGTTGAAAAAGAAAACTCACATTTGAAATTGTTTGAATATTTCCTTGGTAATGTTTTGGGATATAACATGTCCAAGAATCCAAGGATTATGTGTGATAGAATTTATAGATATAGTATTTTAATATATATCATGATATTTTTAATCATTTTAAACATAAAATTGGACAATTTTTTGGGTGAGTGTCTCATAAGTTTATTATTGTGGAATTTTAGTGCCAATTATGAATTTGTTTTAAACTTTTTATATAGTTTATTTTTTAAAAATTGTTAGAGTAAAACCATTATTTAATTTTTGGTGTTTTAGTAATAATTTTCAAGGGAAATAGTTTTTTTTATGAAATCAATGTGGGTAATTATATTTGGATATTTAATATGGTAATTATGAGATGAAATGGATATATGTATAATTGTAATCACAACATGATTCAACCTACATATATTTCATCTCATAACTGTGTATAAATAATAGCATTATAATGATGAAATATAGGAGGATATTAAATTCAATCTAACCTATGTGAGTTGTGTAAAGGTAAGCCTCTCTCTGTGTATAGGTTACTCAGAATATCTAAAATTGTATAAATGTAATTTATTGGAGAACTACCTAAGAGAAAACTCAAATTGAGATTCCATGTAAGATTTTATAGATCATAAAACTTGAGAATATTTTATTTATCATATGACTTTCCTAGGATAATTATATGAATTTTACCCTGATAATAAAACTTTATAAGAATATTAACTGTTCGAGGAGATCATATGACATTATGGTCAATTTTTTATAATTACTTCTCATCATAATTCATCCCTAGAAATTTTTAATGACATCCCCATACATCGTAATAATATCAACTCCACATAAAACATTATAATTATATGAATTTTTAGAGTCATGTGATACCATCCAATGGAGATGAAAATTAGTATAGGTGAGAGGGATTAATTGATCTCATAAATATTTATAGAAGATCATGGGGTAACCACATTGTAATTCATGAAACTAATTATACCAAGTCATATAGATAATAATATGGACAAAATTTAGATAAAAATAAATAACTAAAAACATGGTTTTTTTATAAAAATATGAAGACTATGATGGATAAAATATATATGAGAATATTAAAGATAGAATATTTCAAATGGAATATTATGTTGATTATTTTCAAAGATTCTATGAAGAAGGAACCATGAATTTAAAAGATAAAAATATTTAATACTAATGAATAAGGCTCGATAATTGGTTCAAGTGGGATTCTTGTGGAGAAATTCTGCTACTTATTTCTTTTTACTATTTTCTTAGATCATAATTTCTTCTTTTCCCTATTTATCTCCATTAACCTTTGCATGGATGGGAAAATTGTGGAGTTTTTAGTGAAGGCAAGGTTTTTCTTTGTAATCCTTGAGTATTCTCATATTCATTGAATAAAATTATAACTCTTAGGTTAAATATTTCATATACTTAATATTATATATTTTTATCAGATGTGACTTTATTTAGTTTTAATTATATTTATTTTATTATTAAATGATTAATCGTATTACTTAATGTAGTTGAATTTTATACGTGATGGAATAAGATAATTATTTGTGGTTATTCCCTTTTAGATTTTTAGAATCTATATAATTAGTAGTGTAAAATCATGACTGTTTCGGAAGAAAAATGCCCAAATAGGTATTTACTAAGTCAATTTGGTGTGATTAATTTCATTTATTAACAAATAGGAAGGTGGTTAGACTGAGAAGAGTTATTATTTTTTAATAATTTTACCCAAACTACTCAATCAATGTTGATATAGATAGAATTTGAATCCTATCTCTTACTATCTATTAAGAAGAAGTGAAGAATGAATTAGAGAATAAGATAACATTGAAATTAGAAAAACTAAAATTACCCATTATCCATTTTGATCAACTTATTTTCAATCCTATATGTCATTTAATTCCTTACTTTACAAAAAACAAAAAATACAAAACCCCATTTTCTCTAAAAAAAAGTTAAAATAGATTTTAGAGCACCCCACTTTGGAGAAAAAACTATTTCTACCACTAATACGACATATTATTCATGGAAATAATTGTTTTTTCCACACCAAGGGATATGTGTTGATAATGATTTATTAAAAAACTATATTTTTGGGTTCATATGAATTAAATTATTATTATATTACTACTTATTAGTTTTCAAGGATATTTTGGATCAGTAGTTGAAGAAAAAATGTTCATAAAATTAATGAAAGTTTTAGAGAGAATTTTTTTCCTTAATTAAGTGGAAAAAGAGTAGATCATTCATAAATTGGAATCTCTAATTTATCATGTATAAAGTGAGAAATAAATTATAACCCTATTACACTACTTGTGAAATGGACTTCTGATAATAGAACATTAATTTTACCGTTTCATGGATAGCCTAGCATAGTTAAGCCAACCTTGAATATCCTAGCTCTTATTTAAGCTACAGTGAATTAACACATTTTAGAAAATATGTAACCAACATTACATATTCATAAACTAATTTTTATTGATCCTATTATTCTTTATAAATAGTATAAATCTCAAAATTAATTAGGTCCACAAAATCTATCACCTCTAAGACTTCATGTTTCCTCTTAGCTTCCACTCCTACATATGGAGATTCCTCATGATGCACTACATTTCTAGGGTATTTGTAGTGTTCCATAGACTATTAAATTTAAATATTTAATTAAATAATTTTAGTTCACTCAATTATAGGTATCACATTCTTTGCCACGGCATAAATGGATCAATAGTCAAACCCACCATATCTTAGGGCCATGAACATATAACAATATTGGGGCAATTTTTTATGCATACCCTCTATATGGATTTTTTATATCAGCTTATAGATATCATTTAATATAAGTTATTTTGAAAGTCTTTCTGAAGTATTCATACATTTTATTTGACTAATAGTCTTTCCTGAATATAAAAACATATTTTGAAACCATATCACTAAATAGAACAACATATTCACCAGTCCCCATGCCCAGTGACACTAGAATGTCTCCACTGCCTATACTCTATATAGGTTAATGTGTTTTAATAGACTAGTAATCATCATAATCTGTCATTTTTTGTTATAGAATAGTTTTAATTAACCTAAAAAAACTTTTTATAAAAATAAATATCACTATAATTACTCACCTTCATCAGTTATGGCACTGAATTCTTCAACTATCATTACCTCTTCATTTTCTATGGATGGATTCACTTAATTTTCTAACATTATACGATAATTTCATGATATTTTGGGCCCCTTTTACTTATACATATGAAGGATATTTGGGGTTAATGTTTATCCAAATAGTAACTACACCCTCTAGAGGTATATAAGTCCTACAGGGAGTCTTTTTCCCAAACAACCTCTAAATAGCCCCATTAAAGACCATATAAAGTGATCAATATTCATTAGTATAGCTAATAAATAAAGTGAATGTTTCATGATAAGACACATTCATACGTATATTCACTAAATGAAATTAATTATAATTCATGATAGATAAACCAATATACAATATCCATAAGATTGTCTGTAGTGCCTAGAAGGGTTGGATCATTGATTGGAACATTCAAATCGACACTTCATTCTATTCACTACCAAGCATTCCTAGTCGCCGCATTAGTTGACGTTTATTCCTAGTGTGTGAAGAAATCTTTTCAATGGGAATCCAACGATCTTGAACTAATAAACCATTGATAAATATCTAAAACAATTGTGGGATCTATATGATATTATATAATTTACTCAAAAAGAAAATTGGGGAAATAATAAAAATATTTCAAGACTTGAGTGGATATGGAGCCCAAAAAACCACTCCCACTCCCACCTAATCACCTCTTTTGAAGAAAAATACAATGGGAACAACTAGTGATCATATCCAAAACACCCCATTGGGTTAATAGACCATGGTATTCATCTATCCCATTTAGTTTGGGGTGGAATATTCTTTATCCATTATGCTTTGGTCATCCATTAACCAAACTAATATTCACCCAAGTGTTTATTCTATAGATCATACATGTTAGGAAACCTCTCCCTGCCTCCACTAACCATTCAATTTATTATTTTTCTTCAGTCAACAATAGACCCTTGATCTAATACATGATTCATTCTAGTCATATTCTAGTATATTACCTTATCTATGATTAGATGTACTTGGTCACAATTCTAAAAAAATAAATTTTCTTAGTATGGTAATTTTATCTCTATGCATGTGTCTTGTGATTTGGTCATCAAAAAAAATAGGTGAGTACCTATAAGATTCATCTTGGTCAATATTATTTGAGGAAGGATAAGAAACTTATTCTATATACATTGTAACTATCAATCAAAAAGGAAGGGGAATTATGCCTCATATATTATTTATCAATTAATTATAGTTACTACTATTCTATCTCTTTGTGTGATTATGTCAGATCAATATTCACAAGTATCATTCTCACTATCAATGATCGTTCCAATAGATGATTGACATGAAAAAAGATGATTTAGTTGTGGGAATTTAGTATATTTTCCACATCTAAATCATAAAGAAGGATTTTATTAATAATAACAATGCTTTAAAGGTGTATATTAATTTTAAAAAACATAATTTCTTAATTTTTATTAATTTTTACCCAACCAAGTGAGCAAAAATCTAGTCTTATATCACATGAAAGGGTCTAATTAGTCTGAATTGGAAATTAACCTATAGATGTTCTTGAAATGATGACATAAACCAGTCATAATCAGAACCATAATGTTGAATCAACTGTCTCCCACTATATGAGACTAAATTTTTAATCTTATTAACCTTACCACATTTCATAACTCATGTATCTAGAAAATATAATCACTATTTAACTTCAGGAAGAAAACTACTAAGAGGACAAGTTGGTCAATCCAACGGGTGATCTCTCAACCCCACACCATATATAGACCTTATTTTATCATTATCTAATTTTCTATTAGGATACTAAGAGGTTTTTTGGGTTGGTATGATTATGTTATACCTTTTTCATGGCTCTAGACCATTCAAAATGATGAATAGTTCTACCCAGGTGTCAAAGAAAACATTAAATCAAGGATATAACTAATTTTTTTATACAATCCCCAATATTATAAATATATACCTTATGAGTCCAATATTATTATCTATGTTATTTGATACTAAAGATGGATAGATAAAGCATCTTGCATATATCCAAGAATTTAATCACCACAAATTATGTTAATGGTCATTATATAGTGACCCAAACCGTTTTATACATATTATTACATGAATTTTAACTAAAATATTCATTAAATATAAAACAAGGATAAAAAGGAAGTGTTTCATTAGAATAGTTGGTTAATAAAACAACAATATAAAAATAAAACATCAAAATTTAAATATCCATAGTGAACTCATAAATCCTTTTGAGCTCCTAAAACCAAATTGGATAACATGGGGAATACATAAACAAAAGGGGTGAGCTAAAATTCCTAGTATGGAAATAAACATGATAAGAAATAATAACATGTGATTCAAAGGTATAATATGATATAATTAAAGAGATGGCTCGTGAGTAATAAAATTGGAGAATAAAATAAATAACATGGTGTCATAAGATCATGGAATCATTGGAATTGTTTCATTAACACAAACAGGATATAGTCATAAGTCAATGATAACTTCCAAGATAAGATCACATGGGTGATAAAGTCCAATCATGAATTAGGTTTACCCCCCAATCCCATAAAAAATGTATCATGAGACAAAAAACATTACATATGACATTGAAGTTTTATATGGGGGGAACCAATATATACAAGTTAATTCATATCTATTACAAAATAAGGATATTAATCATAATGAATAATTATAATAACTACTCATGTAAAGGAAGGGTTTCATAATCCTACCTCATTTCATAATAAAAGGAAATTTCATAAATATTACAATTACAATAATGAATTAAATATTATGGATTTTAATAAATGAGTAAATAATCATTTATCTCAAAGTAATTCTGTTATTTGGGAATATAAACATTAAACGGTCATTATATAATAGGATTTAGTTGATAGAAATGTTTCTCGTAATCGGGTTCGATTTTAAAGAAGGAATTTGAGAAATGGTCTTATGGAATGAATCACCCCATAAAATTAAGGTAGAATGAGATTGGTATATATTTAAGAGACACATATATATAATTTATAATCAATCCATAATATCAATGGGGAAGATAAAGTGAATTATATAGAATGGTCATAACCTAGAGAAAATGAGTGGTTTATGGAGATCTCATTCATTTGGTGTTGTATTTTTTTTATTCCTTATAAAATATTGTTTAATAAATATATAATTGTTATATATGTATTATAGCACCATATTCATATATATTATATAATTTCGTATTTTATTATAACATTTTACCACTCATTTATTAACAATTCATTATCAAAATTACACTTTCAGATGATAAATGATTCATTTTTTATTCTTGTTTTAGTTCATCAGTATCGGTCTATATACATCCATCATGGTCTCATAATATAAAAAATTAGAACCCTGATATTAATATTATATATATTTATTATATAATTATTTATTTTTATCCACAATAAGTATAAATAAAAATTTAATTACCTCATTCATGGAGGTAATATGACGTATATATGCATGAATGTTATTTCATTTTTTGATGGATGGAATGAAATAAAGGTGAATAATAATTCACCATTACAGAATCACAATAAAATCATAAATAAAAAATATATTTATTAAATCCATCATTATAACCGTCCATGAGAGGTGGTGATAGATGATGAATTACATCATTTCGCAAGACTGTAGTTTGTCATGCACACAAATAACAAATTTGTTTCCCATTTGATGGAAGAGGTTATGAAAATAGCTGATCAAATTAACATAATAAAATATAATTATTTTAATATAATTATTTTATTATTTAATAAATCTTCCATAATATTTGAAGGTTATAGAATAAGAAAAAAACATTTGGATAAAAAATATACCACTTCTTCATAAAAATTATTTTGTGTTACATATTACACCCAATAAGGTTAGTAATAAAGCCAAAAAATACCACTAGATGTTTTAGATGTATTTTATGATGTAATTAAATTATTTATTGGCAAAATTTAAATTCTTTTCATGTTTAAATAATAGAAGGGAGTTAGTTCCCATTTCTATGAAAGGGTAGGGGCAGTCTTGGAATTTCAAAATATATTTAATTAATATAAACTATTTTTCATCAAAAAAGGATAAAGCTAATATAATTTGAATATAAGATGATTATGGTTCCAAATAATATAATAAATCAAAACATTGATAAATTTATGTTAGTTATTTAACCTTTTCTATTTTTTAACCTCCATTGACTCTTCTTCACAATTAATCCTATAACGAAGTTTTTACACATTAGGAGTCAATATGGAAACTATAAAATAAAAAATGGTCTGTAAATTGACCATGGTCGATATTTTCATACATATTACATTAAATTGGGTAAATATATGATTTTTAGATAATTTTAGATCCTTTAATCATATAATATTTATTATAAAATAACTTGAATGTCAAGTTTGGAACTATTCATTTAATTTGACTTTCAAAATAACAAGAATGCAAAGTAATTTGAATTTAATTATTTAAAAACCCTATAATAAGTTATTTTTGTCATGAAAAATTATATTATAAACAATATTATTCAAATTAAATTAATTATAAATTTTTAAAATAATTTATCTTATTCATTTTATTTTTCTGTTAATTGAATAACTGTTGCGTCAGAATTGTGTAAACATTTATGGTAATTATTTTTTTCTTTAAAAATAAAAATAAATTACATTGAATCAAAATCATTTATATATCAAATAATTATTTATAATCTAATATAATTTTTCTTTATCCTAATCCGAATAATGTTATAGAAAAAAAAGTAAAAAGGGGAAATTTGTTACATTATCTTTCACTAATATATTATAAAGGTAAAGATCAAAGAAATATGGCCTTGTGTTTCCATATTTTATAAATATGGTTGTAAATGGACAAAATTATCTTATTAAACACAAAAACAAATCATGTTTTATTGTCATTTTTAATCCATATAATATTTTTTTAACCATAATTACTCTATTTACCCTTACAGTGGTGACAATTATTTACTGTAGTTTCTATTCATAATGAAAAAATATAAGAGGGTCATATTTAAAAAAATTATCCCCTGATTCCAAATATAGATTCCATTTTAACAATATTATTTATATAAGGGGAATAATTAATTTAATAAAAAAATTCAAATGCAAAGAAAACAGTTTTTTTAGAAAAATTATTTTTAATAATAAAAATGTTTTTATACAAAATTTATGAATAAAATTCATTCTAAAGAATAAAATTGGACTTGGTTTAATAAAAATAGACAAATTTATTTTTTTTATAAAAATCCAAAATATAAATTTTTTATTTAAATTATATAAAATAAAATAAAGTTTCCAATAAAAATCAGTATATTTAACAATTTACTTAAAAATAAAAAAATTTAAAAAAATCAAAAAAATAAAACAAAGATAAATTTTTTATAATGATTTCAAAAATGAATTTCATTTTATAAAAATAAATTTTATATTATATTCCGAAATTAATTATAATATTTTCTCTGAAACATCATGAAGAATCATTTTTGAATAAAATCTATTCTATTGAAGGATAAAATAAGTTTACTAAAAATTAATTTCTTATTTCATAAGAATTAATCAATATTTTTTTATTTTGTTAAATCATTATATACAAATATTTTGTAATGTGGTTAATCTTATTCAAACATATAATTTAATGGCTATGTTATATATAATAAAATATCATGGTTTTTTTAAACACGATCATGCATGTTGTATGCACTACTGAAGTTATTGTTCATTTAAAATCTCAGGGTGTTACATTCTTCCCACCATAATAAACGTCTCTCTCAATATGGATTATTACATACTAATTTGAAAATTGGTTTGGGTACTTCTACTTCATGGCTTCTTCTATCTATCAGGTTACATCCTCCTATAAATGGTTTCTCTATTATACATTAACAAGGTGAGTTATCTTAGTGTATGGAAATTTATCTATATAGTCTAACATCATCACCGGATATTCCTCATAAGAAAGTTAATTTTCCAGTTTTTTCACCTCTAAATTCATTATGTGTGAGAGAAATGATATATATATATATGATAAAGAGAGATATGTGAAATATGTTGTGTTCTTAAGATGTGGTTTGGTTGGAGTGCTTGTCGATATTTCACTACTCTAATGAAATCATGAATATAAAAGGGAACAATGTACCTAGGAATTAGCATACCCTTCTTCAAAATATCATGACTCTCATACATGTAGATATATAGAGAAACATTTTATCACAAAATTCATACACTATCTATATTCAATGTTTATCAGAATAACTCTTATGTCGACTCTTTGAAGTCCTGATGTGTTGATGAATGGCCTTGAACATTTACTCCATTTCATGAACCAATTTAGGTCCCAACATATTATCTTCACCATCTTCATCCCAACATGTAGTTTTTCTACATATCTTCACACAAAGGGATTCAAAAGGATATATTTGGATGCTTTAGTGAAAGGTATTATTGTATAAGATCTCAACTGGATGAATATGCTAATATCATCCTCTTTTGATTCCCATCATGTATAATCTCATGACATATTGTATTATCTGGATTGCACACTCAAATTAGACATCAGTTTGGGAGTGATAAGATGTATTGTTTTTCAACTTAGTATTTATAGTATGTTGGATACCCTTCTATAACATAAAGTTAAATTTCATATCTCAATTAGATAGAATCTATACTGGTCTTCCTCCATCCTCCCCACCACTATATTTTATATCATTTCATGATGATTGAGTGTAAAGTCCATTAAAATAGAAATGAAGGTATTGGTCTTTGTAAGATGATCCACTACAACCAATTTATAATTATTTCCACTTGATGTATTTATGAGATCGTTGAAAAATTATTGGTTGATGTTCTCCTATTTCTATGTTGGTAAGGGTAATGGTTGTATTATCCCATTAGAATTTTTCATTTAAGACTCCACTTACTGACATACCAAATACTTTATTGTATATTTTTTGATCTCCTTATTAATATTTTTCCACAAATTTTTCTATTAAAGATCTCGATACATCTTTATCCTCCCTTGGTAGACAGAGAAGGTTTAGTTAGGTGCATCATTAAACATCTTCTTATTTATCTCCAGATTTTATGGTACACCTAGTCCTGACTGAAATATTGAAACTCCTATTTCATCAATTCTAAACTCTATGTATTTCCCTTTTCATATATCTTCCACCTTTTTTATCTTCCACATTATACTATTGATTATCCTTTATCTTCTCTAGTTGGTATGGTTGTGCAATAATTGGAGAAATGAATGATTATGTTCCTTCTATTGTGATTCCCATGTCTAACCACTTCAAATCTATGAAGACTAGTTCTTTCTAAATTATAATCATTAATAAAGTTACTAGATCCTTTAAACATAGAGCTTCTTACATTTTTTTTACCTCCCTAGGATGGTAATGGATTGAGCAGTCATAGTCCTTGGTTTTCACTATCCTTCTTTATTGGTTCATATTAATCTCATTCTATATTAATATATGTTTGAATTACTAGAGATCTATAATATTTCACTATCTTCTAAATAGGTATAATGTCTTCATATTTTCTATGCAAATATCATTTCATCAAAATCCATATCACATGTTGTATGTTTCTACTCATGGTATTTTAACTTCTTTAAGGCATAGGCTATCAAATTGTCAATTTTAATTGGTAAGTAGACTAAATTTTTCATTAAAGTATCACTATGTACCATGAAAAGTATCCCATTTGAGTTCTGAATGATTGGTGGTGAAATAATAATACTCTTTTACAATTTTTTAATTCCATTTTCACATTCACTAGTCTAGAAGAACATCAAACTATTAAGAGTCTTCGAGGTTAGCAAGTTTGAAAATCATGAGAAGTTTTTCACAAATCATTGATAATACCTATCTAGTAAAAGGAAATTTTGGATCTCTGTTATAGATGTAGTTCTATTATAGTTATTAATTTACATTATCTTAGATTCATACAAAGATATACTTTTGATGTTGATAACATTCACCAAGAATAAAAAATATTTCCTCTATAACTCACATATATTATATTTTTCATATACCTCTACATTTTACTATGTATTTAGCATTATATTAAGATGTTTCCCCTCCTCCTCCTTGATTTTGGACTATATATGAATATTAAATACAAAAACAACCACAAATATTTTAGGATAATCTCTAATGACTATTTTAAATTATTCCATAAAGATTAAGGGATCATTTTTGAGTCTGAATGTCATCATGATTAACCCATGGTCTTCATACCTTATTTTAAATGTTTTTTTGGGAATATCTTCCTTCTTCACCATTCATTTGTGATATCCCTACCGAAGGTCCACCTCATAGATATATTAGTCCTTATATAGTTGGTTAAACTAGTTTCCTATTCATGGTTGGGAGAGCATGTTCTTTTCCATGATTTTTGGGGTTGACAATTAACAATACAAAGGCACATTAAACAATATTAATTCTGAATGAAGTGGACTAGAACACCCCATAGTGTAGCACATGGGTATATAAAACACATTTTCTAATTATCTTGTAACTAGTTTTTTAGTTCTTCCTAATCAATAGTGTATATTTTTACGGATTATTCGATATGGTCAGAGATCAAGGGATAATATTGATTAATAAATCAACCTCTCAATTAGGAGGAATTCCACAAAATAGTTGGAGTCAGGGCCCTGTAAATGACTTTCTTAGTACTTTATTACATGTTATTTTTATTAAATAAGTTATATTATCACATCTAGATTTTTCTTCTTAATTATATTTTTTGTGATAATATCCTTGTAATATATGTCATGATGAATGGTCATAGTCATTCCCCACAATGATGAGAACCTAGAGGTGCCACAAAATTACTCTTCGGCCTTATTCTATTGCATGATGATATTATCTGATAGGACACAAAAAATATACTTTATCAGGGGTAGTATAATCATAAGATATGGGAACACCATATCATATTGGTCATACAAGGTAATATTCTTCATATAAAGTTATGAAAATAGATTTTTTAATAAAAAATCCATATTTCCATTTTTCATTGGAGGTTCCTATTTTCTGACATGTGTATTGATCATTAGAATTTAATATTATCATTAATGAATATTATGACTCGCATATATTAATGTATTCATGAAACCCATGATGGTTTTTTCATAGGGAAGTGAGATATGTTAGGTCTATCATGAGTTAAATTTCATTAATTGATAATGTGATAAAGGATTTATCCCTTTTATCTCTAGATGGAATTCGAAAACTTTTTCCCTTTGACAGAATGGAACTACCTGCATAAGTCCATGAGAATAATGTGTGGTGGGTGAGTTCATTTATTGACATTTTAATAGAGATGAATTGATCATATAGATTGATGTAATTGGAATGCGACCTACTTTATTATAGATATCAGAATAAAGGGATCAATTACACTGTAATCATTCATAGGAGTTTGGATTTTATTGTTATATTAACTTATTTCTCTACGGAATCCTTATCATGTTTCTAGATGCTAACCTTGTACATTAAGTTCTTATTCTTAATGCCAGTAAGAAATATTCCTAAAGGGTCACACATTATTTGTATCTATAATCTCATTTAAATTCAATTAATTAATTTAACAAGTTAGAAAAAATAATACTCATTCACATATGGTTGGTCGCTATTATTTATTAAAATGTTATTTGAAAGAATAAGTGAATTAATTAATAACAATAAATATTTTAATAATGTTTCTAAAATATAAAATTAATTATATTTATTAATTGGTAGTGTACAGATATTTATTTATTAAATAAATTGTTATTATTGAAGGATTGATAAATACCAATGAGGGAAAGCCGGTTGAGTTTAAGGGTCTGATCGGAAATGGTATAAATAAAATTTATTTATATTCATTAAGAATTTCACATGTAATAAATTTAATAATAATAACATTATTCTTATTGGAAATTCGTTGAACAAAGAATTATTTAATTTGGAAAGGGATTTTGTGCAATTTTATAACCCTAGACCTACCAAAATAAAAGATTAATTTTATCATTTTTCCAAAAGAGAATCGGTGTGCACACTGGATAGAGTGAGACACTCTAAATACCTAGAGGGAGATCAAGAGTTCAAGAGTTCTATTCAACCCACCTCTCTCTATAAAATCATAGAACATAATGTTTTCTTCATCTTTGGACAAAAATTTGGCTACAATCAACCACGAACAATAGAAGTTTTTAGGATTATCCATTATAGAAAGAGGTGATTATATGCTACCATTTAGAGATTAGGGTGCACATGTGGATAGCCTCTAGTAAGATTATACACTTTGATCCTATAGTTAAATGATAGTGTGATGATATCTATTCAACCAATTATCATTGAAGATAGAATTATGAGTTAAGGAATTTCTATATCAACATATAAATTAAATATAAATTACATGTAAATATCATTCTCCCATGGTAATAGAATTTTAAACTAGGTTGGTAATCTACTTTTTCTGTCCGAAATTATTTTTTGATTAGGTAAATAAATTGGTATGTGTGTTTTATGACTATATACTAAGTTTCTCATACTATCCGATGATGCTTCCAATGCACCTGAAAATTATGTATGGTATTTGAGTAGTCACATGTTTAATTTATAGTTATTATATGATTCATTGATTTATTACATGTATTTATATTTTTTACTATAATTGACTCTATTAATTATTTTAAATCTATATACCATATCATTCATCATTCGTGGTAATAGAACAAATATTTGGATATTTTTTAATAATAAATATGAATTCAATTAACCCTATCTAGTGTTGGAAGATGTTCTTTATAGTAAATTTTTTTAGTAAAAATAATGTAATTCTAGAATACAAGGTGTGTATTTTTGTTTTCATCCATGTATCATGTAACAAATTCAGATAAATATGATCCAATCAGATCTAAGATTTGATTATTTAATATTTTTGTTTGGATCAATATTGAATGGAATGCTACATGTAGAACTATGCACCGTGTAAATACCTTACATTCCATGTTGTCCTTATCTTCTCATGGCTAGGAACATGGGGTGCCCCATCAATCCATGTATCAAATTCCTAACATGGGGTAGAGATGTATTGAAACTCTAAGGTTACATGCTATTTAATACCAGTATACTATGTCTACCATGAAAATTTCTACATCAGGAAACATATCCAGATCCACATTGTGTTTTGCAGACATTGGCAGTACATAACTACATACCACATACTTTGTTTGCAAACTGATTTGTCTTCTACTAATAGTTTTTTTCAAAAACAAATACTACAATAATTAATTATCTAATAAAACCTATTGATTATACGTTTTGTGTGTCATTCATTCAATATAATAGGCTATTTCATGGAATTAAAAATTATATATTAAATTAATTTTCATGATAATATTTTGACAAACATAGGAGGTTTCTTCAAAAACACTTGTTTACTATATTAATTTTAAATTAAATAAATATTTAAAAAATTATAGAGGATTTTGAGTTAAGGATGGTTGGATTAAATTGATATAAATTGAATTAATTGGATTAATTCATGGACCAATTTCTTAATTAAATAATTGATTGCATAAATTAATATCAATATTTAACATGTACTCCCATATATTGATGTGTGGATGATAAAGAGATTATAGAATCCTCTTTGTATTATTGTATAATTTAATTTATTATTGTTAAATTATAATTTATGGAATTTTTTTTATCCCCTTTATCTTATTATGTAAGGGAATGTATGGGTATGGATTTTGTTTATGTAAACAACTTTTATCCAACCCATTGCATCCCCTATCCTTCATGTGAGTAATGTCTTATGAAATGATGGAGATCCCAAGAGAGTGGAGGTGGCCTAATTCAAGGATCCTAGGTGAAACCAATCATGGTGATGTATAGGCGGTAAGTTGGAATACTACAAAAATAATTTAGCTACATTTCGTGGTGTTTTCCCCTATGGTCGATGGTTAGTTTATCATTTTAAATAAAAACCAACTAATATAGAATCACAAGATAATTTTATTTATATTTTATTTTTATATGTTTCATGGTTAATTATTTATGTTTGTGAATTCTACACGATCACCTAATAGATGAATTAACAAGAATGAAATATTTAATAGAATATTACTATATTTTGAGTAAATGTAGTATTATATATTTTTAATCAGTTAAGTATATTCTAATTATTATTAAAAAGGATTGTGAAAGGTTAAAATAGGATTTAAGAATAATGTTCAAAATCATCAATAAAAATATTATGTTAGCTTACCCTTCTACGAATTAAGTTACAAATGACCTTATAGTTCTAAGTAATTATCCAATCCATGTTGTGGTACTTTCTATAGTCATGGAAATTTTATCCTAATTTTTTGGATGACATAGCCCATATTTAATAAAGGTTTGAAAAACCAAACATGAATTGATGTAACTAATATTCAAAGGTTGATTAAATATTTAAATAATGACTTTAGGATTAAGGATTCCACTCAACAGATTGAGGATTTATGATTTAATATAGTTGGAAAGTTACGTCCAAAAACACTTGGATTAGTTTTTTAGGTTCATCTATGGGTTATAAGAAGACTAATTGGTATCTATTCCACTAAAATACCTAATTTATAAGCTATTCATAGATTAATGGAAACGGGGTATTTATTTCGAAAAATAGTCTGAGATTAAAACTATTTTAATTAAATTTTCTTTTATTAATATTTTTTAAAAAAACAAGTATATATAAAATATTGTTATTTTGTAGAAATGTAAAATTATAAAACATTGAAAATATCAATGTGATCCATACTTGAGGTTTGATCCTTCTCATCAACAAAAATTTCCAAGAATAGTATAGGATATTTCATGCTATAATACACCATGAATGGAACCCACTTCATGAGTAAATTTCTAAAGAGGATAATGAGGATAAAGTATGTATATATTTGAAGCAAGTGGATAATGATATGTATTTATAATTTTTCATGTTATACTATATGTAAAATGAAATTCTAAAGAAATATGAGGATATAGGTTCATATAGAATCATTTCTCATCTTAAGGATCTTTATCAAGAGAAGGGGATATCAGAGATTTATTATATCTCCAATTCACTATTCATGTAAAATATTAGAGAGTTAGTATTGACTGGGGAACATGTATTCAAAATTATTGGATACATTAAGTGCCAATAAATCATAGGTTTTATGATTTCGGGTGATCTATGAACATAACTTATTAAGTTTTCATTACCTACATACTTCTCTAGTTTTATTGTGAATTATAATATGATCAATAGAGGGAGTGAACTTTCAGAACTTCTTAAACTTATTGACAATGTTTAAATAGATATAGGGTGTGAAAATTTACTAAAATTGTGGTGAATAAGAATAAAAAGAACAGGGAAATGATTATGAAGATATATTCCTATTCTAAGCCTCAAGATAACCATCCTACCAAAAAGAGGTAGATCTAAATGTAAGGAAAATAATAGGATACAGTAAGTTTTTCCTGTGGATAGTTGGTCTCACGGAAGAAGAATTACACCCAACCAAATAATAAAGGGAAAGCCTTTGGTTTTTTCACTATTTAGTGGTTACCACTCAACCAAAAAGTGGTTTATTCAAAAAAAATAGTGCTCATTATTTAATGTAATATTTCTATGTCAACATGTTGGGGATTAAATACATTTTGGGGTGCTCACATTTGTATCGAAATACAAGAACCATGTAGATTTTATATGATTACTAGAGATGAGAAATATATATATACTTATAATGGAGAAATTTTGGATACTCTATCCATTGGGGACTACCATCACACAATATTGATACGATTGGTTTTCATTTCAATGAATTTTTATTAGGTACCTAGTGTTACCAACAACGTTATTTATTTTTCTTTTTTATCTATGGAGTGATTTATTTTCATAAGTTCAAATAAATATTGAAAACTTTATAATCATATTATAAATTATGGTATGGAATAACTGAATAATGGTATTTATGTATTAATTTATTAAAACCTAATATTGGAAGTAGGTAATGAAAAAAAATATGCACCACTCATATAACACCTATTTAAGAAATAACAACATTAGTATCAAAAATGAGAAGATTTTTAAAATGATATATCAAGATAGTTACTTATAACATTTGGATCATAATCCACATGAAACATTTCACACATGTTTACAAGTTAAGATAATCAATCCACCATTTGGTTGTCAAGGTGAAAGGGTTGTAGAACATCCATATTTTGTACACACTAATGTGTTTGTACCATTTCAAGTAGGGGATATTGGTTTGTACACATACATTATTACTTTTAACAGTGACTTGAGTAGGTATGATTATATCTATTAATAAGGTACATGTATCAATCCTTTGAGAAGTTTAAATAGTTCAAAAATGAGATTGAGAATTACAATGATAAGAAGATAAACAACCATGATTGGATAGTGATGGTGAATATCATAACTAAGGCATTATTGAATTTCTATGGGGGTATGGGATTTTATCTCAACTCATCCCAACTTATACACCATAGTGGAGTGTTGTTAGTTAAAGGAGATACCATACCATATTGTACATGGTAGGGTCAATAAGGAGTCATGAAAGTATTCTATTAAACTTTAGGGGTTATTCATTATAGAATAAATTATTCTTACTAAATTGAGTACCATGTTAATTGTGAAATAGTATTCCCCTCATGATATTGAGGGGAAAGAAACTGATTGTGTCGAACATTAATGCATGGGGTTGAAAAGTGGTTGTTAAGGCTTGATCAAGAAAAAAACTATCTCCCTAAGGCAAGAAATATATCTTTATATGTTATAATAAGGAAAAAAAGGATACTGATTATACAACACTTCAAAAAATAAATCTAATGTTGTAATGAATGATATTTTTAATGAGTGGGTGAACATATTCAAGGAGGATAGAGGGGGAAACATTGAATTTGATGAAGTTGATTCTCAAGATAGAGAAGAGTTGGTAATGGAACTGATTCCATAGTGAAGGTTTCAGGTGTAGAGGAAGCATGGTTGAGACAGAACCCAACTTTAATTTTTTAACATGATCAATGATTATTCCAGGATCAATACGAAGATGAACTCCAGTCTCCATATAATATAATCAATGATTTAGATAAATAAGGAAGAGTCTCAAAACCTTTAGAGAGGATCTTTCACATCATGTTTATAATCAATTAAATTAATTTAATTAATTTCATAAAGAAAAGAATACATGTATCTTCGGTATTTTCTTAGTTGATTATATTGATCATTCGGAATGACCGTTCTGGATTATGCTATTGCACTTGTGAGGATCCAACCTAGAGTAACTCTAGTAGTGATCCACACATGCTCTAATGGCCTTAGATCGACACCACTCATTCTCCCAGAGCTAGCATAGTGAATCGAGTCTCTTGTGTCGGACATTCTTGATCGCTTGTTCATCGTCCTGGAAGAACATCTCTTGTTCTTTAGAGGGGGGAAGAGGATTTGAGAGAGAAATTATTTGGTTCAACAATTCCTAACTCAACAAGTGTGTGGAGTGTTCTCCATGGAACAATAGACTTACTTTTCTATTTATATGCATGTAACATTAGTAAAAATATTTAATTGAATAATAGCAATTAAATACATTCATGAATGTAGAGAAAATCCATGATCATAACAATAATACCACGTCATCATTTATAGTGTGCAAACTTGCACAAAATGGAATTATGAACTAAATTATGCATCAAAAAATAAAAATAGCATCATTATTATTTTAACTGGTTCCAACTAACAATTATTTTCCATCTTGAAAATAATTATTTTAATACCAAACCGGCCTTGTTTTGGTCGAACTCCACTTCCATTTATTGAAAACCTAAATAAATAAACAAATAATTTATTCTCTTAAATAAATATTTTATTTACAAACTAGTAAATAAATAATTATTAAATGTGAAATAAAATAAACAAATTAATTTTATTTAATTTTTTGGATCATCTTAACTTGAATAAAATTATTCCATGGTCTTGAGAATAATATTTATTTCATTAAATAAATTCGAATAGAATTTAACCAAGACCACCAAAAACACTTAGTGTATGACCCTCTAGGATTCTTTATCATTGGAATTAGGTGGGCTTGCCTAAATTCAAAGAGTATTATCTAGCAACGGGTCAAGGCCCCTAAGAGAAAGGACATAAAGTCATAAAAATGTCATTCACAAATGAATGCTCAATATGTAATATAATCCCTTTTTCTCAATATCTCATCATCTAGGATTCATGATAGTGTCATCAACCTTTATACTTGATATGTCGTTCATTGACTACCTGAAATAAACTCATCGTTACACCATGTCCATGGATTTTTGCATGATGGTTGTCTTTCAATCAAAGGGTCAAGATATCAGCTTCTATAAATAGATTGGAAAAATCCTTCCTCAACTTATCCATTATTATCATGTCACTTGTTACGCACCCAACATACCCTACTTCCCTTCAACTATCTATGTGATGGTTTTTGTCAGTAAATCAAAGTGTGCTAGTCATGACACGTATTAATGATAATATTAATGTCTATGGATCATTACAAATTCTTGCATATAGAAATATCTAATGACACCAAAACAAGAGGAATTCCTACTGGCTGGTATTTTCTCATAATCTCTTATCTTCAAGATTACCTATTGATATCTTCATGAGAGGAAGTCTCATCTACTTGAGATTACTCGCACCCGACAGTATGTATTCTATGTGTCCCTTTATAGTATGGCATCAAACCATAGAACTATATTTGAGATTATTGTTATATAATTTTATGGTTCTCATCATATAGGGGAACTACCATGAACTTATCAATGCAACAAATACTCTAAGACATTATTACATCATAGTCATACAGAACAATGAAAAATATGTAAAAAGATTTTGAATATTTAAATACATTAAATATCCATGTAATCAAAGTACAGCCAGTTGGTTATAGGACAGCAACTATTAAAAACTCCCACTTAGACTAGAACCAATAGCCTATGACTTTTAGTCCTCTAGACCTCACATGTTGATAATGTTTCTGCTGATTCAAGGCTTCAGTCAAGGGTTCTGCCACGTTGTCTTATGTGGAAATAGTCCTCACTACAACTTCACCTCTATTAGAGTATTCCATCAAGATATGATACTCCCGATGTATGTGATTCATCTGCTGATGTGACATTGGATCTTTTGTCAGAGTCACCATTGTAGTTCTATCATAGTACACTGTGATGGGATATTTACAGCTATGTATCACATTCAGATCTTGGATGATGCTTCACATCAAAACTTCTTATTTATCTACCTCATAAGCTGTGATATACTCGGACTCTACATTAAGCATCCATGACCACACTCTTCTTTGAGCTCTTCAATCTCACTGAACCTCCATTCAAATTGAATATGTATCCTGTTTGCGACTTCATGTCAGATTGATTATTCTAGAAAATAGCGTCTTCATATCCACTAATAACTAGTTCCTCATCTCCTCCATAAATCAAGAACATATCCTTAGTATGACTCAGATACTTTAGGATATTCATGACTTCCATCCAATGGAAATCACCTTGTTCAGATTGATATATGCCTAACACACATAATGCATAGGCGACATCCAGCCTAGTACATAGCATGACATACATGACTGACCCAATCCATGATGTGTATCAATTAATTTCCATTATCATTATTTCCTCATGTGTATGAGGTCAAATTTTCTTGGAAAGATGAATGTCATGTGATCCTGACAATAATCTCTTCTTGGATTGTTCCACACTAAATCTCTTTCGTAACTTATCAATGTATGTACTTTGACTAAGGACCAACCATCTCTGATCTATCACGATGAATCTTGATCCTAATAATATATGCTTCCTCTACCAATTCCTTTATATAGAAGCATTGATTCAACCATTCCTTAATATATTGGAAGACTGGTATATCATTTCTAGTAAGTAATATATCATCAACATATACTATTATAAAAACGACTGCACTTCCACTAAACATTTTCATTGACACCAGGCTCAAATTCATTTTTAATAAAACCAAATTATGTTATGTCTTCATCAAAATGAATTTTCCATGACCTGGATGCTTTCTTTCATCCATAAATGGATTTTTTTTAACTTTTATACCTTATTGGGATCCTTTGGAGTCACAACCCCTTTAGGTTGTGTCATTTTTACATCTTCCAGAAGGTTCTCATTAAGGAAGGTCGTTTTGACATCCATTTCCCAAATCTCATAATCTTGGTATGCTGCAATGAAAATTTGAATTCTAATGGATTTCATAATTGAAACTAGTGAAAAGGTTTCATCATAGTCAATTCCTTGATGTTTCTTAAACCCTTTTGTAACCAGGTGTGCCTTATAGGTACTGACGTGTCTATCCATGTCTAGTTTCTTCTCGAATACCCATTTTCAACCAACTATATTTACATAAACTGGAGGATCTACCAAAATATAGAATTGGTTTTGATATATGGAATCCATTTGTGAATTTATGGATTTATGCCAATTGGAAATGTATGTGTCACTTACTACATCCTTGTAGGTTATAGGATCATTATTATAAACTAATAATTAGTCTCCATCCTCGATAACAAGATAATTATATCGTTTCGGTCCTCTAACCTCTCTTGTACTCATACGCAGTACTTGTGTCTCTAGAACAGATTCTTCTTCCTCAGGGCTTTGTGGGATTTGTTCTTGTACCAACTCTTCTGTACATTGAGCCTTGACTTCCTCGAATTCTATCCCAATCCCACTATCTCTATTGCAGATGTGTTCCCATTCAAGGAATATGAAATTTCTTTCCACTATAACCTTTTAGTTTGAGGGGTTGTATAGGCAATATCCCCTTGTTTCCTTGGGGTATCCTATAAAGATAATATTTGTTCCTCATGGTGCAATTCTGATACATGAAGAGGCCTTAATAAATTCTTTACTACCCTCACACATGTAAATTTGAAAAAATGGATTATCATCCACTCAAGAACTCATATGGAATACCATTAATCGATTTAGTAGGTACTTGGTTTATTATGTGTGCCTCTTCTGGTAACGCATATCCCCAAAAGGATAATGCAAGACTTACATGAATCATCATTGATCTCACCATGTCTGATAGGGTGTGGTTCCTCCTTTCGCTCATACCATTCCACTGGGGCATGTATGGAGGAGTGAGTTGGGATAAGATCCCAAATACCCGTATGTAATCAATGAAGTCTTGATTAAGATATTATCCACCTCGGTCTGAGTGGATTTTCTTAATCCTCATACCAAGATGGTTATCAACTTTATTCATGTATTCTTTGAACTTATCAAAATAATCTGAACTATACCTCATTAAGTAAATATATTCGTATATTCTAAAATCATCAGTAAAAGTTAGGAGGTATGAGTATCTTCTCATTGCTTCAAACGGAAATTGTCCACACACATTGGATTTTACTGTTTCAAGAATTTATTTATCCCTTTCTCCTTTCCCACTAAATTATTATTTAGTCATTTTTCCTTGTAAACATGCATGATATACGCCAATTGGTTTTAGTTTCAAAAAATCTAAATAACCATATTGATGTAATTTTTTCAATTTTTTCTCATTTACATGACCTAGTTGGTGATGCCAAATTTGGGTGTGGTATGAGTCATGTGAAGTATCTTTGTTATCGATTTCCATTTCTTGGTTCGTGTAATCCAACACGTAAATATTGTTGTATAAATTTTCCCTATCAAAAGAAAAGTTATCTTTGTAAAAGAAGTAACATTCATTTCCAAAATTGAAAACAAATCCATATGTATCTAATCTGGATACATAAATAATGTTTTGAGTAAAAAAAGTAACATAATAACTACCCTTTGACACCAATATCGTCCCAGTTGGCAACCTGATGTGGTAGTCCCCAATAACTACAGTAGAAAGTCTGGCTCTATTAACTACTCATAGATCTACCTCCCCTCAGTCAATCTTCCTGAATCTACTCAGTTCTTGTATTTGGATACATATGTGATCACCACAAGCTGTCTCTAATTCACAATTTTTAGAAGCGGATAAATTTCATTCGATAACAGACACCCCTGAAGCTTCCCCTTTCTTCTTAGGCTATGTGCAGTTCTTTTTCAAGAGGCCCTTCTTGACACATGTGAAACAAAAATCCTCTTGTTCCTTTGACTCCCATTTGATCTTCCTTTTCTTATGAGGTCATGAAGAAGCTTTGGGATTAAATCTCTCCATCTACCCTTTCATATTATTCCCCATAAGGATAGAATTATTTTCACTCTGCATATATTTTTCCACTTGGTGAATGTGGATAATAAGATCAGATTGAGACTTCTTAATGTTATTATTATTGAAATTGACAACAAGTTTTAGAAGCTATGAGGGAGTGATTCGGGAATGTGATCAGTGTACAGTTCTTCTAGAATTTTAAACTCTAAAACCTTTAAGAGCTCAATGTTTCCAATGATATCGACTACCTAAGGCACAGCTGGGGAACCTTCTTCAAGATTACTCTAAAAGAGATCCTTAGAGATCTCAAACCTTTCATGCCTTGCTCTCTCCTGGTAAAGTCCACAAAGCTTCTCAACCATTCTATAAGAATCCATGTTCTCATGAGACTTCTTGAGCTCTATTATCCTTGATGATAGAATCAAACATTGAACGTCGATCGCGTCATTCATATGTTTCTCATAGACCAGTATATCCTCATCACTAACCTCTTTGGAAGGCAGATCAGTTAATGATGACTCCCTCATGTAATACTTCCATTCAAGGCATAGGATAAATTGAAGGCGTATAAACCATTCTTGGAATTTACTGCCAGTGGGGATGTTGTCGTTATCTGGAATTGATCATAGGGATAGTGTGGTTGAAGAGCTTGTCATTTTTATTCTAAAATTAAAATAGTATATCATTATTACTTTCTTGATTACATTTTATGAGAAATAATAAATTTTTATTAAGTCTCCAACTATTTTATCAGGTCCCAATGGCCCACAACATTGAACTCAGAATTTCCAATTATGATGAAATTCTAGTGTCAAGGATCCATATTCCCCTTCGCATAACCCCAATAATGGATAGTCCTGGTATTATAAGGTTTTTAGGTTGGCATGTCTTTTCCAACTGCGTTCTTGTAGCTCCATGATTTGTTGAGTGGACTCCCCAATCCTGAAATCATGACTTTTTTATTTTCTCAACTCTTTCCTCCAATATTACACCAAGTATAGCATGGGCTACTCCTCTTGATGTAATATGGTTAAGTCAACCTGAAACCTTTTCTAAGGTATTACTGTATAAAAGTAAGTTTCCCAATAAGGGTTAGTCAAACACATAGTTTTATTGAGTTTTCCCCTCAGTAAAGTAACAGAAGGCTTCATCTGACTTAATATTTTATTTAAGGTATTATTATCTCTTATTCATGAATTGGAAAATATCATTATCATGTTATTGTTAATATTAATTGGAACGTACTTAAGTGATTAACCATGTCTTTATAATATTTACGCATAATTCTGGTTTATTTTATTTCCATCTTGCATGCTTGTTTAATTCATTAATTATGTGATCGTGACAACACATCCATAATGATAAACCATGCAACTAACAAAAATAAAATAAAGGGAATGATCATGAGCTTTGAAAATGGTTAGTTTATCTAGTGGTTGATAAAATAACCCTGACATAGGGGAGAAACATCTTTAACCTTTTGGGTTCGTGTTTACATCTTTCACCTGTCCACCTTTGTATCTCTTGGGATTGGTTTTGTCTCGGCTCCAGCTTGAACCGCCTCAACTATCTTGGGAGTTACATCCATTATATAGGCCTTTTTTAACTCACATGCACGTGAGGGGTAAAAAGGGGTTTTACATAAAAGAAACCTTTGGTGCACAAACCCTACATATTAATGAGGAGAAGGCTCATAGGCCAACAAATTTAATTTATGTAAATAAATTAAAAGAAACCATCCACATACAAAGGTCTTGGTCTAGCTCATGATCATCCGTACATGAAATGATATTTTCGCACAAATAAAACTAGATTTCAATTATTTAATCATTCTTGTTTAAGATAAATCATGTTTGAATCAATTAATTATCATCATTAATTAATTAATCCTTTTATCTTATACCATTTTGTGAATTTCCTTGGGATTATCATCTATCATGATTTTAAAAAAATAAATTCATTTAAAATTATCATTACACGTAACTTGTACCATGGAGGAAACCCGATGAATTCCTATTCATAACTACCCAACGAGTAGAAATAAACATTACGTAGATGTTAAATTAAAAACATATATATATAACACATATCACGTGTTGTGCCTCATCTTAACTCCTACACGATGGTACATGTCTCAAGGGTTTGTATAATATATTAATAAATTTTAATAAATCTGTGTAATTTGGATGATTACATGGAGTGTAGTTCCAACTACATGGCGTGTACCATATTTCACCATCCATCTAAAATACACACCCTAGGAAATGGTGTGTAAGTGTACATCAGAAATATTTGGAGTACACAGCGTGTCTAGTAGGCCACATGTCGTGTAGTTCCTTGTTACATGGTCTCCATCTGGGCAATCTATGTATGGGGTATAAGGTCCAACCCTAACCCTATGGGACTACACATTGTGTCTAGTGGTCCACATGGCATGTAATCCAGAAAACACATTCCACCTATTTATGGTCAACACATGTAGTCACAAAGACTTATAAAAACTCCAATGACACGGCTTGGTTTGGCGGACCAGACCTGGTGCATTGAACCTTGGGTACATGTCATGTACTGCTGAATATAGGTCGTGTGTCCTTATGTTGTATGTCCAGGAACATTTTGCATCTCTAGATGAGATCAGCTATTTTATTTTAATCAAAATTAAAAGAAATATAATTTTTGTAAGGTGATTGAGAAATAAAAGAGGATGAACAGATATCGAGATTCAGATTTGCAGAACAATTAACTTGAATTGAAACAATTAAATAATTAAATGCATAAATCATCAATGAAATATTTAAATAATTATAAACTATGATGTAACTACTCTTACACCACTTTATGGTTCTGGGCACAGCAGATGCGTGGTTGGGTTGGAACACAACTTTTATTTTTTACCAAGATCAATGTTTATTCTGGGATCAATACGACGATGAACTCCTGTCTCTGAGGAATGGAATCAAAGATTTAGATAAAGACGGAAGAGGCCTGAAAACTTTATAGAGTATATTTTACATCATGTTTATAATTAATTTCATAAAGAAAATAATACCTGGATCATTGGTATTTTCTTCGTTGATAATATTGATTGTTCAGAATGACCCTTCCAGATTATATCATTCTACTTGCATGGATCCAAACTAGAATCCATCTAGTGGTGATCCACACATGCTCTGATGGCCTCTGATTGACACCACTCATTCTCCATGTGCTAGCACTGCAAAGCTAGTGTCTTGTGTCGGTCATTCTTGATCGCTAACTCTTAGTCCTTGAAGAATGTATCTCATTCATGAGAGGGGTGGGAAGTTTATTTGAGGGAGAAATTATTTAGCTCAATATTTCTCATTTCACTTAGTGTGTGGTGTGTTCACCCTGGAACAATAGACATACTTGTCTATTTATATGCATGGAACTTCAGTTACCATATTTATTTTCATAACATCAAGTAAATACATTCATGAACATAGAAAAAACTCATGCTCATAATAATAATACCGCATCATTATTTATGTTGCGCCAACTTGCGCAAAACAGAATTATGAATAAAATTTAACATCACAAAATAATAGTAGTTTCATTATTATTTTATCTTCTTCCATCTAATAATTATTTACCATCTTTCAAATAACTATTTTACTATTGGATCGGCCTTGGTCCGCTCGAATTCTACTTCCATTTATTGAACAAACAAATAAATAAATAAATAATTTATTATCTTAAATAAATATTTTATTTACAAACATGTAAATAGATATTTATTAAATGTTCAATAAAATAAATAAATATAATTTATTTAATTTATGCGATCATCTTATCTTGAATAAAATTATTCCATGGTCTTTTGAAAATAATATTAATTTCATTAATTAAATTCAAATATAATTTAACCTAGACCACAAAAAACGCTTAGTGTGTGATCCTATAAGATTCTTTTATGTTGGAAGTGGGTAGGATTTCCTAATGTCTAAGTGTATTATCTAGCAAGGGGTCAAGGCACCCATGAGAAAGAACATAAAGTTACAGTAACGACATCAACATACAAACGATCACTGTGTAAAATAATCTCTTTGTCTCAATATCTCATCAAGCAGGTTTCATGATAGTGTCATCAACATTTATGCTTGATATAACATTCTATGACGGCCTGAAATAAACTCGTCATTACAGCATGTCCATATAATTTGTCATGATGGTTCTATTTCAATCAAAGGGTCATGATATCAACTTCTATAAATGGATGGAACAAATCCTTCCTCGACTTATCCATTAATATCATGTCACTTGTGATGTACCCAACATACCCTACTTCCCGTCAACTGTCTGCGTGATGGTTTTCATCAGTAAATAAAAGTTCCTGAGTTGTGACACGTATTAATGATAATCTAAAATTCTATGGATCATTACACATTCTTGTAGATAGAAATATATAATGACACTAAAACATGATGAATTCTTACTAGTGGGTCTATTATCATAATCTCTTGTCTTGGAGGTTATCAAGTGAGAACTTTATGAGAGGAAGTTCCATATGCTTATGAGTACTCACACCTAATGGTATCCATTCTATGTTCCCCTTAATAGTATTTCATCCAACCATAGAACTATATTTAAGAATATTATTATAGAATTTCAAGGTTCTCATCATAGCAGGGAACTTCCATGACCTTATCAATGCAATAAATACTCTAGGACATTATTAAATCATATTCATGAAGAATAATGAACACCATATAATAAGATATTTAAAATTTATGTACTTTAAATATCCATATAATAAAATTACAACCAGTTGGTTCTAGGACACCAACTCTTACATGTAGGTCCCCATGGAATATGATCTTCCTGATACACCATTTCTATGTAAGAGTGATAGATATAAGATAACTAGAGGGATATGATTTTTTTGTCATTGATTGCGGTGACTCGTTATTAATTTACAATGGTGATCTTATATACTACAAGGATTTAGTGTATTTCTCAAAAGCTAGAAGATGAAATGAATTCGTGAATTCTGAGATGGGTTCCATGTATGAAACTAAATTTTCATTTTGATTGATCCCTTCTTTTATATAAATCATATTAGGTGTAAATGGGTATTTAAGAGAACATTGGACAAGAATGGTAATTTGAATAACTATAAATAATGGATAGTTTCTAAAGGGTTTATATAAGGTCAAGGAATTGGTTACGATGAATCTTTTTATATCATTTCCATGTTTAAATCCATTATAATTTTTTACCTAAAATAACTTACCATAACTATGAAATTTGGAAAATGGATTTCAAAACCACTTTAATAAATGGGAACTAGAGAGTGGATGTGAATAGGACACAACTATAAGGATTTGGGACTTCAAGAAATTAAAAAAAGGCATGAAAGTTAAATATATCCGTCTATAGATTAAATAAAGAGTCTAATTCATGTAACGTTAAATTCGATGAAGCTATATAAAAATTTTGGTTAATTAACAATGAGTGTGAGCCATGACTTTACAAGATGATTTTTGTGAGTAAAACATTTTTCATAGTAGTGTATGTTTATGACATATTACTAATTGAAAATAATATACCAACCTTACTAGAGGTTTAGAATGGTTGAAAAATTGATTATCCATGAAAATAATAGGCAAAGAATCCTATATTAAAGGGACCAAAGATCATGTGGGGTACATTCAAGAGGCTTCTTAGACTATGTGAAGGTAAATGTGTTGACTAGATATTAAAGAGGTTCAATATAGAAAAATACAAGAGTGGATTGGTTCTGAAGAAACATGGTATACATATTTCACAAAAAAAATGAATCTTTAAACATAGTAGGAAATAATAAAATGCAATGATATTATATGATAGGATTTATCATGTATGTCATCTTATTTATGAGTCTTGATGTTTTTTATTCTTTTATCATGGTTGGTATATATCAAGAAGATCCTGGTGAGAATTATTAAACTAATGATATCTTTATTATTTACTACTCGAGGCATACATAAGATATATTTTAATTGTATGAAATATATGAAGATCTAGTATTCTAGGATTATATAGATTCTAGTATTTAGACAGATTAGAATAATTTGAATTCATTGTATAGATATTTCTCTTTTCTTAATGGTCGAGTTATGTGCTATAAGAGTTCCAAGAAACTAGTTGTCATTAATTCTAAAATAGATTCTGTAGTGACCCAAAGTTTTATCAAAGTAATTACCATCTTATAAAATCACATTGGGTAAAAAAATGCAATATCATTCTTAAATTAAGTACTAAATTCAATCTGACCATTAAACATAATTTTTCCACTTCTGTGATTTGAATTTGGAAAATGACAGACAAAGTTGTGATCAGTACGATATTTGGAGTCTGATTGGACAAGCATAATTTTTTGTCAATATTGACATAACCTTATGAATAATAATGTTAACCTTATAAATATTAATATGACCCATATGAATTGTAAATATTCCAAGTGAATATGAACCATACCAATGATATTATAAATAGAATTTATCCATCCTATAAGTGATAATATGATATAATTATATTATAGTGCTTGTATTTTTGTGAGTCATGAATATTTATTTATTAATTTTATAGTTAGATGAAATTTTAGTCTCATAAAATGTATTCATAAACTATTTTTTAGATGCCTTATGATTATATGACAATTTTATAAGACCTTAATTAATTTTTCAAAGTGTTAGAAAAGTTGTTTAAATTTTAAAATTTGTATTTTTCAAGTAGATTTTGATTTTAATTAATAATTAAATTAATCATATTTAGAAAATTATTTTCAAAAAATGGAGTTCATGTTTTTATTCTACATTTTAAAAATCGTTAGGTCGATTTTTTTTATTATTCTCAAATACGTTAATTTTTTGGTGAATAGTAAAATATGATGATTTACAAAAAAAAATGATAAATACATTAATTATAGAGTGGTGGATGATGTTATTCTTATTTAATCACCATTAGTTTGAACTAAAATTCTCATGTTACTTTATTTATTCATGGAATCATCACTATTTATTTTCTTATGGAGAAATAAAAAATTAATGAATATAATATTGAGAAAACCCCCAACCCCTACACTATAAATACAACCCCTCAAAAACTCATTTACTCACACCTCTCAAGCCTTGTTCATAATCCAAATTATAATTATAATATCTTCCCAAATGCCTCTCCCACATCCATAATCCCATGGTCTCATAAAAAGACCAAAACTCCTCCCCTAAAGAGGCTCTCAAGAAAGATATATTCAATAGGTAATTTTGGACTCTCTTTTCTTTCAATTTACTTTCAAATTTCATTTATTTTCTTATGTTATACTTATATTATATTATTCAAAGGTAATGATAACTTCAGTATGATTTATATACTAGTATTATATCATTTTAATGAAATATTATTCATTAAACTCCTCCCTCTCTCTCTCTTTATAAAGTTGAAATCGTTGCCTATGATAATTTAATTTACATACATCATGGGTGATACACTGCCATTTTCCTTAAAATACTTCAAATATAAAAATAAAACAATTAAATGGTTTAAAATAGATAGTTATATATATTTTTTACCCCTTTTATGTTCTCGAAACAAATTTTATACATAATACTAAATGATAAAAAAACATTTTCATTGGGATCCAAAACACACCCAAATTAACCTAAAACGATCATCATTGAATTTTATATAATTATTCATCCACATGTTATAAGGAATAATTTATTATAATATCATTTAAACTCCATTAATATCATTAATAATATATAATATAAATTCTGGTTGTTTATCCATGTTCTAAATGAACTTCCATTTATGTGTACAAGTGAACCATTCATGAAAACTAAGAATAAGAACACTCCCAAACAATGAATTAAAATTATATAACTCATCTAAAGGACCATAAACGAACTTAATGAAATAATAATTACCATATTCATGTATAAAAGGTTATTTCATTGTTTATTAATTAATATAATGTCATTATATTGGACATTAATGTGAATAAAGCATTTAGATACAAGGTAAGGGGAATTATTGAACCCCGACCACTTTCAGTGGGTTTTCCATCATTCAATACATTTTTATAATTTTTATTCCCTAAAAATAATTTATTCCTCATTATCTTACCTTTTATGGGATATAAAGGTTTTCTACTAGAGTTTATGCCTAACACAGTGTTTTCCAAAATAACACTTCTTTCAAAAACACACCATTTAATTCTCACTCAAGGTTGATGGTTCTTATATCATGTATGTTATTCCCTCTTTCATTTGGGAAACCAATGTTTTTGAATGTATGATTCATGAAATTAAACATGTTCTATTCCATGGGTTATTTATGACAAAGATTGATATTTTTTATAAGTGGAATTCATGATAATGATAATGTTATAATGTGACGCGTGCACCCTGAATTATATAGTTCAATGTTGATGTTATGATGTGACAGGTGTACCTAGAATTATATAGATCTCCAATTAATTGGGTAATATGATGAATCTCATGAGTTAAAGAAAAATATTCTTGAACATGATGCTTTATTAATTCAAAACTATGTGTTGTAGTTAACCACTAAGACAAAAGTTTTCATTTTTATGAATTTCCACATTCCTTGATATTATCTAATGATTCCTATCTTGATTAAAATTAAAAGTTATGACTATGATCACCCCATGTAATATTGTTTCATGTTCTTATCTATCCTCTAGCTAGGATTTTATCTCACCCATTTTTGATGTATATTCTCATGGGACTACATGTACTAAGGATTACATAAGGTCCAATAACAATCAAGAGATAAAGGAATTAAATAAATATTTATGCTATCTGTTTGAAATTTTATGTATAGTCATAGTTTTCTAATACACTAAAATTGTGGATCCTCATTGTGTAATTTTTTTATGTTCTTTATCATTAAAATTATTAAAAATTAATGTAAAAAAATTTGGGTCAATATATTTAGTATTAGAGGAACGGTTTAGTTAATTTGGGAATTGGGATTAGGGAACCTAAGTGAAAACCCTTGTTTGAGACTAAGTATATGAAAGCACACAAGACTATTTTATAAACATATGGATCCTGTTAGATAAAATTTTAGAGTTAATTTTAAAAACAAATAAATTATTTATTCATGATTTGTTGAGTTAGGTTTACTTTTAACCTTTCCTATTTTATAAAATAGTGGAAACTCAAAGAAAATAGTTCAATAACCCATGTGAGGGAAAATGAAGTGACTTCCAGGATTATAACCCCAATTATTTTGTAGGTGGGGTTCAAAATATCATGGATATTTCTACTCAACTATCTCAGGTTATGAACAATAACCTAAAAAATGTGGAATTTTCTTATTCACTTAATAGGGAGAAACTGTCTATCAAGTGTTTTAGGTAGTAATGACCACCAACGTTTTGGGGATCTTCTGATCCACTAATTATGGAGTATTGTGTCAACTCAATGTTGAATATATTTTCTATGATTCATTGTTCTAATACAAGGAATGTGACTTTAGACATTTATTATCTCATTGGAGAGGTTGAACAATGGTGGGATTTGATTAAGAACACCAAGATGTGAGATAAAATTGAAGAGATGGAGTGGGAAGACTATAAGATAACATTTCATAAAAAGAATTTCCCATAAAATCTTTGTAAAAATATGGAGAGAGAATTAATAGAGTTAGACAAAAGAATTAAGAATTTGTCATGGACTAAGAAGTGAGTTTCAGAAGTATGGAAAGGTATGCTCTAGGTTTTGTTATCAATAATTATAGAAAAATTGATATATTATATACTGGATTAAAACCACCCATTTGAATTGTTATTTCAATTTGAGACCCTAGGAGTTATGAAGAAGTTTTTCATTCTGCTCTCAAATTGGAAATGGATTTTGGAGAATGGTCCCATGGGTATGGTTATAATAAATGAAAGACATAGTTTCAAGTCAAAGGATATAATGAGAAATGTTGGAGGAAAACACAACCACCCACTGGTCAAAAATGTGGAAAGAAGAATCATGGAAATTTCGACAAAGGGATAGGTAAATGCTTAAAGTGTGGGAAATAATGACACCAAGCACTTGAATGTCGAAATGAAATGAGAAGTTAGGATAATGTAGTGTATGAAAGGAGAGCACCACCCAAGGTCAAATTCTATAGCTATAATAAGAAAAGGAACTATGAATTCTATTACACTAAACCTCAACTCTTTGAGGGTAATCAGAGTCAGTATCCACCAAATACAAATGAATAGGGGAAGGATTATTCCATCTTTATATTGAATGATGATCATGAAAATTAATTCATAAAAGGTACACTTCCTATTCAATCTAGAATGTAAAAAATCTTATTTTATTATAGTTATACGCTTTCATTTATATCTCCCAATTTTTCTAGAACTACTGAATCGAAGCCCCAAAACCTCAATATAGAGATATCTATAAAAACACCAAGGGGTAAAATCATTTCAACCAATGTGTTGGAATCTTATCCTATAGGTTTATGTGGGAATATTCTACTAGAAAATCTTATAATTCTTCCCTTAGTGGAACTCAAATTCTAGAATGGTGATGTATTGACTGTCGTTATATAAGTCACACATGAACTATAGGGAAAAGAAAATATATTTTCATATTCCCACAAATCCCATTATCCTCTTCAAATTAAAAGAAGATCATGAATGTCCTTTGAAAAATTGTTCAACGGTGTGGGTGTTGATTTCCTATGAATAATAATCCCTTGTTAAAATGGTTGAGTCAAAGTTATCCCCCTGGGGGAAATTTACATCATGAGGGAATACAGTGATGTATTTCTTAAAGAGTTACATGGACTTCCCCAATATCATGAGGTATATTTCTCTATAAAACTCAAAACCAGAGCTACATCTATCTCAATGTGTCCCTAGATTATGGCTCATATCGAACTGGAAGATTTGAATAAGTGGCTGCAAGATCATTTAGAAGAAGGTTTTATACTCCGTAGTGTCATCTTGGGGGAACCTCTGATCTTTGTGAAGAAGAGGGATGGATAAATGTGGTTGTGTATCAATTATTGGAAACTCATCAAGATTTCCATTAAGAACAAATATACTCCCCCAAGGTTTGATGACTTATTTGATTATCTACAAGGATCTTAGTACATCTCAAAGGTGGATCTTTATTCTAGATATCATCAGAAAAAGTTGAAGAAGGAAGATACTCATAAGACTACCTTCTGTACAAGGTATGGGCACTATGAGTTTCTAGTGATTCCCTTAGAACATACAAATTCCCCTGAAATCTTCATGTATTTGAGGAATATAGTCTTTAAACATTACCTTTCCAAAATTTTTGGTAGTACTTATCAATGATATTCTTATCTACTCTAATAACATTGAGGAACATGAAGAACATCTAAAGCTTGGGTTGGAAACATTGAGAATGTATAATTTGTATGCCATGTTCAGAAAGTGTGACTTTTGGATGAAACAAGTCACGTTCTTGGGACATTTAATCACAAGTGAGGGAATTTTTGTGGACCCTTAAAAATGAATTCGATTGAGGAATGTATCCAACCATCTAGTTTCACAAAAAAATCCATTCTTTTCGTGGTTTAGCAGGGTCCTATAGATGTTTTTTGAGAAATTTCTCACAATTTTCATGCCCGCTAACTAAGTTAAAAAGAAAAGAGGTGAAGTGTTTATAGATGGAATAATGTGAGGAAATCTTCTTTGAGATAAAGAAAATGATGATCAATGCACCTGTACTCACATAACCAATAAGTGGAGAATGTTTTTTGATATATATCGATGCTTCCAAGAAATGTTTGGGTTGTGTACTCTGAGAAAATTATAATGTGATAGCCTATGCCTCATTTCAATTGAAGAGCCTTGAGCAGAACTACCTGATGCAAGATATGGAGCTAGCAGCTGTGATTTTTACCTTCAAAATATCAAATCACTATCTCTATGGTGAAAAGTGTGATATATATATATATTGATCAAAAGATCCATAAGTATATCTTCACACAAAAGGAGCTCAAAATTCTTCAAGGGAGATGGTTAGAGGTAATAAAAGACTATGATTTCTCTATTCACTATCATCCTGGCGAGGAAAATAAGGTAGCTGATGATCTTCATAGAAAATAACCTGTTATACTATCCATGATGTGGGTTGAGAAAGACCCTATCATCATGGATTTACAATGGATGGATTTGGAAATCATAATGGCCAGGAATATATCATATCTTTCCCAAATGATTGTGCAACCATCTACCCAAGAGATGATTAAATTAACACAAAGGTATGATCTGGTGTAGCAAAAGTGGGTGAATTTAGTAAAGGAAGGGAGGCTTCAAGAGTTCTATATCGATAATTATAGTGTAATTAGGTTTGGAATAAGTCTCTATTTTCTTTCATCGCCTAGGATAAATAAGAATCTATTGGACAATGAATATAGATCAACATTTTCTATCCATCCTGGTAGCACCAATATGTACCGTGTTTCTAAGAACATTTCTAGTGGGATAACATGAATAATGAGATTTCTAAACATATCTCAAGGTGCATGATATGTCACCAAGTTAATGTACAGTGACAGAATTCCAAAGGGATGATGCAACCATTGCTTTTACCCATGTGGAAATGTGATAATGTCACTATGGACTTTTTCAAGGGTCTCCCGAATAATTATAAAGGAAATAATTTGATATGGTTTGTGGTGGAATAACTCACCAAGACATCCCACTTTATTTCTATTTGGGAATATCTCTCTCCTAAAGAACTTGAAATGATATATGTGAAATAAGTTTTGATACTCTCTGGGATTCCACTCTCGATTTTCTCTGATCGTAATCCCAGGTTCACATCTAAATTATCGACAAGTCTTCAACATGCCTTGAGTACTGCATTGAATTCTATCACGGCCTATCAACCCCAAGATGATGGCTAATTTGAAAGGACTATTTTGACACTCGAAGATATACATATATCTTGCTCACTATAATTTATAGGTGGATGGGATAATCAACTCTCATCAGTTGAGTTCTCATAAAATAATCACTTCCACTCAAGTATCCAGATGGCTCCATATGAAGCTATATATGGAAATCGATGTAGAACTCCAACCAGTTAGGATGAAGTTGGAGAAACAAAGCTACCTGGACCTGATCTTGTGCAAGAGATTAAAGAGACTTTTCAATTAGTCCAAAAACGTATCAAATATTCTCATAGTTATAAAAATAGCTATGTTGAAAACCATCGAAGAAACTTGGATTTTAATGTTGGAGGTAAAGTCTTCCTTCGAATATCACCATGGAAGAGAGTCATGTGGGTTGAAAAGAAAGGGAATCTATTCCCACGGTACATTGGCCCCTTTGAGATCCATGACCGCATAGGAGTTGTGTCCTATCAACTTGCACTTACACCAAATATGGATAAAGTTCTTGATGTGTTTCACATATCACTCTTGAGGAAATACATACCAGATCCCTCAAATGTACAAAACTCAGTAATGGTAAATCTGGAAGATGATATATCTTATGGGGAGTAGCCAGTAATGATTATAAATCAGAGAGATAAGATACTATGAAAAATACAACCCACCTTGTCAAAGTGTTGTGTAGATACCATAAGTATGAAGAAGTATCTTGGGAACCAAAGGAGGTGATGAAGGGGAAATACTCCCACCATTTTATGTAAAAAAAAATTGAGGGAGAAATTTCAAAGGGGGGGAAGAATGTAAAGTCCCAAAGTGTAATCAATTTAATTCCATACATATAAAATCACATTAGGAAACATAATTATACATCATTCTTAAATTAACTACTAAATTTAATGTGGCCTTTAAACATAATTTTTCCAATTCTGTGATTTGAATTTCAAAAATGAGATACATGGTTGTGATCCATAAGATGTTTAGAGTCTGATAAGTAAAACATAATTTTTTGTGAATAGTAACATACCATTATTAATAGTAATTCTACCCTTATGAATAGTAATATGACCCTTATTAATAGTAAATTGGCCGAGTGAATAGGAACTATACCAATGACAGTATAAATGAAATTTATCCATCCTATAAGTAACAATGTGTTATAATTATATTATAGTGTTGGTATTTTTGTTACTCATAAATATTTAATGATTAATTTAATAATTTAAATTAAAATTTATTCACCTAAAATTTACTCATAAATTCGTATTAATATTTCTTTTGATTATATGATAATTTTAAGAGACCTTAATTAATATTTCAAGTCTTAGAAAAGTATTTTTATTTTTAAAAAGTAAATTATGATTTTAATAAAAAGTAAATTACTCCTATTTGGAATTTTTTCATAAAAAAGAGTTCCTTTTTAGATTCTACACTTCTAAAAATGGTTAGGGTGAATTTTTGGGATTTTTCTGAAATATTGAATTGTTAGTGAATAGTTAAATATAATAATTTATGATAAATGCTAAATACATATGGATGATGTTTTGCTTAGGTAATAACTATTTGTTAGAACTCACATGATCATTTTACTGTATTTAGTCATATAATCATCACTATTTCTTGTCTTGTGGAGAAGTAATAAACTGATGAATATAATATTGAGAAAACCCCTCTCCCATCCACTATAAATACCACCCCTCACAATCTCATTTCTGCACACCTCTAAAGCATTGTGAATAAACCAAATTCTACTCAAATATCTTCCCAAGCCCCTCTCCCATGTCTATAAACCCTTGGTCTCATGAAAAGATCAAAACTCCATCCTTAAAGAGCCCATCAAAAAAGATATATTAAAGAGGTAATTTCTCTCTCTGTTTTCTGTCAATTTCCTTTCAAATTTCATTTATTTTATTCTCTTATTTTTATATTATATTATCCAAATATCATTATAACTGTAGTATCATTAATATAATGGTATGATATCATGTTAATTGAGGATTATCCTTTCTCTTGGTTTATAAAATTGAAATTGTTTCCCATGATGTGTTAATTTACCTACATCATGGGAGGTGTGCTTCCATTTTCCTTCAACACCATCAAGGATGTCAATAAAAACATAAAATGGATGAAAATACATTATAATATTTATTTTTTAATTCATTTTATTATTTAGAAACAAAATTTAAATATAGTACTAAATGATATAAAAAACATGTTCGTTGTGATCCAAAACTCGTCCAAATCTACCTAAAACAATCATTATTAAATTTTATGTAATTATTCATCCACAAGTTATATAAAAAAATTATTTATAAATCATTTAAAGTAATTTAAGATCACTAATAACATTTAATATAAATTCTAGATGTTTATCCATGTTCTACATGAACTTCCATTCATGTGTACAAGTGAACCATTCATAAAAATTAAGAAAAAGAACACTTCTGAACAATGTATTTAAACTCTATTACTCATACAAAGGCCAATAAAAGGACTTAATGAATATATAATGAAACATATTCATGTTTAAAAGGTTCTTAATGTTTTTATTTATTAATATAATTTCATTATACAAGACATTAAATTGAATAAAGTGTTTGGATACAAGGTAAGGGGAATTCTTGAACCCAACCATATTTCATGGGGTTTTCCCTCATTCACTCCATTTTAAGTAAGTTTCTTCCCTAAAATAAATTTATTTATAATTATCTTACCTTTTCTGGGATATACATGTTTTCCACTAGGGTTTATGTCAAACAAAATGTTTTCCAAAAGAACTCTTCTTTCAAAAACATACCTTTTACTTCTCACTCAAGGTTGATGGTTCTTGTATCAATTATGTTATTCCCTATTTCATATGGGAACTCAATGTTTATGAATGTGTGATTAATGAAAATAAACTCATTCCTTTCCATTGGTTATATATTAACAAGATTGATATATGTTTTATGTGTCATGCATTATAATGTTAATGTTAATATATGACAGGTTCTCCTGGAATTATATAGTGCAATGTTGTTTTTATGATGTGATGGGTGTGCCTTGAATTATACAGTGCTCTAAATCATTGTTTAATGTATGGTATATAATGATTTAAAGTGAAATATGTGTGAGAATGATGATATATTTGTCACAACTATGTATGGTAGTTAACCACTAAGACATATGGTTTCATTTTTACGCATTCCCACAATCGGTGCTTTTATCAAATTCTTCATCTCATGATTATGATGAGGATGTTATGATTATGATCACCCAATGTTATATTATTTCATGTTATTATATATCCTCTTATAGGGATTTTGGATCTCACATTTTTTATGTATATCCTCAGGTGACTACATGTACTAAGAATTACACAAGGGACAATAAGAAGCTAGAGAAGAAGGAAATAAATAAATGTTTATGGTATATGTTATAAATGTTATGTATGGTCCTGGATTTCCAAAGACACTAACCCTTTGGATCATAATTGTGAAATTTTTTTATGTATTTTATCATTAAAATTATGTAAATATAATATAAGAAAAGTATGGTCTCTATAAATTTAGATATTATTACAGCTTTTGATATAATAAAGTATGTATTTTTGATTCACAACATTGTATAAGAGATTTACGTAGAACCTAGTAGTTAAATTTTATCATAGTTTTCTTTGATAACACTATAGTGGTGACTCTCCCTAATGAGACACTACTTTAATTTCTAGATACACCAACACCCTTATCCCAAAAAAATTTCCAAACCATTGGGACATGATATTTTACCCAATTCATTCCCAACAATTTTCACAAAAACATTGGAAATTCTTTCCACAAGATAAATGCCTTCCCATTCCACCCCCACCCTATAACGACCCATACTTTACATACATTGTTAATACTTCAAAATTGAAGCACACTTATTACAACATATGACAAAACCACAAAGGACCGTATAGGTATAGTGTCTTTAGAAACTGGGAAACATAAACAACTGGTTCATAAATCTTCTACAGTGTCTCCCATTTATTTCATCATATCTAAGGTCCATTTTAGCATATTCTACTTAATATCCATCTTCCTGACCTGGGGAAAAGAAAACATAAAAGGGTGAGCTCAAATGCTCAGCAAGGGCAAATAAAGGAGATTAAAATCATATCATATTTTTTTGAAAATCAAAACCTGCAAAAGAGATCATAATATCTTAACATCGAATAAATCATAGAAGTGAAAATGAGATCCCCATAATCATAAAATAAAACTTGAAACTTTGTGGCATGCACACATAATCATGGAAAATCATTTCTTTTTAGTCATGACTCATTGCCAAGACTGTCTTAGTGGACAAAGTCCCTTTCTGAACCGAGTTCACTCCTCGTTTCAGCCCTGTATCAATGAACCGAAATAACCTTCCATTCCAGCCATGTCTATCACATGAGATATAAAATCTTTACCCAATGCATTGGAGGGAGATATAGGTCCCACCCATCTTATAATGAATCCTTTCTTATGTGTGCCACATAATCATAAATCATACATCATCGCATAACACATGTAACAGAAATGGGATTCTTGAAACATCATGACATCATAAATCAATTCATATAAGATAAAGGAATTCATAAAAATAATTCCATCACAACATGATCAACTCAATGTAATAATAGGGATAAAAACAGAACCCTTTTATTATCTTAGATGGAAAATAATTTTGATAAAATACTTGAACTTCATTCTTGAGGAAAATATCCTTTCTTCTTCAAAAACATTTTTTCCTTTCATAACATGTCATACAACTTTAAAATAAAAGAAGTTGATTAAAAATAAACTTGAAAACTTGTAAAGGAAGTTTCTTGGAAATAATGTTTTAAAAATCCATTCATTCCGTATAAGTTAAAAAAAACATTCTTCGTACTTTTGTCGGAAAAGTCAAAAAGTACCTCGTACGAAAAATAACAAAAGATTCCTTTCATATTCTTTACTAAAAACTCACCTAAGGGTAAAATTGGATTTAAACTATTGTAAGTGGATGGAAACAATGTTACATATTGAGGGAACATGGATGTGGATGATAAAATACACCCCAGTAAATACTTACGAATAAACAATCTCGGATAAAAATGAGATTGTGGTATTTTCCCTTACCTTAGGTCCGATTTGCTTTGTTCGTGTCCGAAGCTCCTGTATAATGGTTTAAATAATGTTATTGACTTATTCCAGAATCATACATATTGATATGATATCATATATGGTCATATTATTAGCTTCTTGTTAGTAATATTTCATTGTTACTTGTTACTCGGGTCTTTATAACTTTTTGTTCTTATGCGTGTTTTGTTGAATAAATTCTTATTCTTATCTTTAGGTTATAGATACTTCATTTCCAGAATGGTATTAGTGTAGTATATACCATATTCATTCATTCAATTCATTTATATAATCATTATGAAATGAAGATCATGTAGAACGAGTCGCATCACATCGTGGAGACGGTATTCCGTACGTACGCACGAGTGATGATATCGTTCCTATGATCGTGGAATTGTATTGGAGTATATATATATTATTTCAGTATCAATATTACTTCATAATAATCATATATAGTTACTCATTACACCATTATACCCATCCTTGTAAGGTGATGGTGGAAAATAGATTACACCACGGCGTGGAGACGGTATTCCGTACGTACGCACGCGCGGTGATTTCATTTTTCCGTAGGATGGATAGAAGGTGAATTAGGGTTGTTTCATATTTATAATAACATATCATTATGTAAGTAATACTGATGTTATTACTTTGTCATGAAACAACTAAAGAAGAAGAAGTTGAAGACGAAAGAAATTGAAAAGATCGGTAATTGATATTACCTCTTCTTTGGAACGCCTCTTTGAATCCTCCACTTAGGGAACTAAGATTGGTCTTTGAAGAAGACCAGGACCTCTAGGATTATTCTAGGGAAGTGGAGAGGAGAAAATGGCAGGGGTTGGCCGAGCTTGAGTGCTCAAATTGGTGTGAGGAGGAGGGGGAGGAGGTGCCCTTTTATAAGGGAGGAGAGGGGCACCTTAGGAATATCTCAAAATATTATTTTATATTAAAGTCAAAATCGGTTTATAATGGTTCCAAAGGGTCTTATTTCGAAGATAAAGTGGGGATGGGTCGAAATCCTATCAACCAATAATATTTAGACAAGTTTAGGGTATTATTTTAGCCTTATCAATTAGATTTAACTCTAAGTTAATTAATTTAACTTTTACCGTGTCTTTTTGTTTTCTTTCACTATATGGTTAATACACTTACTATAACATGCCAAAAGAACCCCAAATTGTTTATTATTAATATATATATCCTTATCTAAGTCATTTGGCCGAACCTTAGATTTTTAGGAATTAAATAACAATTAGTAATATAATATTTAATTTAAAAACTATTTTTTGTCAATTTTGACACTATTTGATATATGATTTTTGTGAAAGTCATAACAGAATTATATGTTCGAACCAAGTTGATTACATCAACACTAATATATCATAGTAACCTATAAAATTAGTGGAATTCATAAAAATTCTCAAATTACATTTATTTTGGTGTTTATAACATCAATTATGTCAATATTTCATTAATAAGATAATTACTGCATCATCATTGTGTCATAAATAAATTAAATTATTTGATGTCTAAAAATTACAAATAAACTACCATTATGTAGGAAATATTTTTATCTTTCTAATGAATATTTATAGTCGAATTTATCTTATGTATAACCCCATATTAAAAATGATTTACTTATTAAACTTTGATTTTAACTATTTTAACCCTTCTTTAAATAAATTAATAATAAATGTCCTAATCTAATCCAAGTGGGCCTAAATAGTCATATTTTATTCCTAAGTTTGTTTTTGGTCGAATTACACTTGTCCAATAGAATTAGGACATGTGTTAGGGTAATATTAATATCATATTTACCCTTAGTTACCCTATTTACTATTAACCGCGGTAAAAAAAAGTAAAAAGTTACTATTCACCAAAAAATTATTTTCATCTCATTCAACCACATTTTAGTCCTTGATATTAACCGTGTCTCTCTGATTTTCGAAATTCCATTCACAGAAGCGGTAAAATTAAGTTTTATGCAAAATTCAGTTTTTTAACCTACCACTTAGTGGTTTCACTATTCATCAAAAATTGAAAGTTTTCAGAAAAATACCAAAATTTCACCCTAGGCTAATTTCGATATTCTGAGTCTAAAAATGAAGTCCATTTTGAAAAATAAAATTTATAAAATTTCAAAAAGTGGTTATTACTATTTATAACGGCTAGTTTTAATAGCATATTGTTGTTTAGTGAAACTCGGTATTGCGTACGACGCAAGCTATCGAGGAAGGTCGCGATTGCGTGTAAAGCAAGCCAAGCAAAGGTTGTGTAGAAAAAGATTCCTTTGATGATTTATATAACATAAAAGTCTCGGGTGTTACATTCTACCCCCCTTAAAAAGAATTTCGCCCTCGAAATTCGTCACTTTGTAACAAACAGATGAGGATACTTCTCCCTCATCATATCCTCAAGCTCCCATGTAGCTTCTTCAAGTTGGTGGTTCCTCCATAAAACTTTCACCAATCGAGTGGTCTTGTTTCGTAGGACTTTTTCGCTACGATCCAGAATCTCTATCGGCTGTTCTTCATAAGAAAGATCTTGCTCCAGCTGTACAACTTCTGAGCTGAGTACATGTGAAGGATCTGGTATGTACTTTCTCAGGAGAGATACATGGAACACATCATGAACTTGAGAGAGATTCGGTGGAAGCGCCAATCGGTAAGCTACCTTCCCAACACGATCCAGTATTTCGAAATGACCGATATATCTAGGGCTCAACTTCCCCTTCTTTCCAAATCTCATAACCCTCTTCCAGGGAGATATTCGTAAGAACACTTTATCACCCACTTCAAACTCTAGGTCTTTTCTTCGATTGTCGGCATAACTTTTCTGTCGACTCTGAGCTGCGCTTATGTGTTGTTGAATATATCTGACCTTTTCTGCCATTTCATCAACGAGATCAGGTCCTAATAGCTTTCTTTCCCCAACTTTATCCCAGCAAGTTGGAGTCCTGCATTTCTTTCCATAGAGAGCTTCATAAGGAGCCATCTGAATACTGGAGTGAAAGATATTATTATAAGAAAATTCTACCAATGGTAGGTGTTGATCCCAACCTCCTTTGAAATCCATAGAGCAAGCTCTCAACATATCTTCTAGGGTTTTAATTGTTCTCTCAGACTGACCGTCTGTCTGGGGATGATAAGCAGTGTTGAAACTCAACTCTGTATCCAGAGTATGCTGAAGACTTCGCCAGAACTTCGAGGTAAATCTCGGATCCCGATCAGATATAATAGAATGTGGTACTCCATGCAATATTACCACTTCCTTTACATATATCCTGGCAAGCTGATCTAGAGAGAAATCCTCTCTAATAGGAATGAAGTGTGCAGACTTTGTAAGACGATCAACTATGACCCAGATAGCATTATTGCCTTTGGATGTTTTAGGAAGTCCTGTGACAAAGTCCATAGTGATGTTTTCCCATTTCCATTTGGGTATGGGTAATGGTTGTAACATCCCTTTAGAATTCTGTCTCTCAGCTTTAACTTGTTGACAAACCAAGCATCGAGAGACATATTCAGCAACATCTCTTTTCATGCCATCCCACCAGAAGTACTCTTTCAGGTCCCTATACATCTTCGTGCTTCCAGGATGAATAGAGAATGAAGAACTATGAGCCTCATCCAGCAGCTCCTTCTTTAATTCGTGGATGGGAGGAACACAAACCCGATTCCTGAACTTTATTATCCCATCACAATCAAGGTTGAATTCAGGAACATTTCTCACCCTCTTTTGTAACTCGACATCTTCTTTCTGTGCCTCTTTAATCTTCACATGTATAGATGGTTGAACATTCATTTGAGAAAGATAAGATTTTTCCCCTTCCATTATAATTCCAAGATCCATCCTTTGTAAATCCATAAATATTGGATCTTTTGTGATCCTCATCATGGATAAACTAGCATGGTCTTGTCAACTTAATGCATCTGCCACCTTGTTTGCTTTCCCAGGGTGGTAATGGATTGAGCAGTCATAATCCTTAATCAGCTCCAACCATCTTCTTTGGCGCATATTCAACTCCTTTTGTGTGAAAATATACTTTAAACTTTTATGATCAGTATAAATATCACACCTTTCACCATAAAGGTAATGCCTCCAAATCTTTAATGCAAAGATTACCGCAGCCAACTCCAAATCATGTGTTGGGTAATTTTGCTCATGGATTTTCAACTGTCGTGAGGCATAAGCTATCACCATATCATTTTGCATAAGAACACACCCCAATCCCTTCTTGGATGCATCACTGTAGATCACAAACCTTTCTCCACTACAAGGAAGTGTGAGCATAGGTGCACTGGATAACCTTCTTTTCAACTCCTTGAAATTCTCTTCACATTCCTCCGTCCAAACAAACTTAACTCCTTTCCGAGTCAACTTGGTGAGTGGATTATATAATTGTGAAAAATCTTTTACAAAACGTCGATAATATCCAGCCAAACCAAGAAAACTTCGGATATCAGTTACTGTTGTTGGTCTTGACCATCTTTAGATAACCTCTGTTTTTGCTGGATCCACAGATATCCCCTCTTTTGAGATTATGTGACCCAAAAATGCAACTTTTTGAAGCCAAAATTCACACTTGGTAAATTTGGCATAAAGCTTCTCCTTTCTCAGGGTCTTCATTATAATTCTCAAGTGATCTTCATGCTCTTCCTTTCTCTTTGAATAGACAAGAATATCGTCTATAAAGACTACCACAAATTGATCAAGATAGTCTCTAAAGACTCTATTCATTAGATCCATGAAGATAGCAGGGGCATTAGTAAGACCAAATGGCATCACTATAAATTCATAGTGTCCATACCTTGTACGGAAAGCCGTATTTGGTATATCCTCCCTTTTGACCCTTAATTGATGATACCCTGAACGAAGATCAATCTTGGAAAAGTATTGAGCTCCGCGTAGTTGGTCAAATAAGTCATCAATGTGTGGGAGAGGATATTTGTTCTTGATAGTGATCTTGGTAAGTTCTCGATAATCAATGCAGAGTCTCATTGATCCATCTTTCTTCTTAACAAATAGAACAGGTGCTCCCCAAGGTGACGCACTAGGGCGTATGAATCCCTTATCAAGATTCTCTTGGAGTTGCTTCTTCAATTCCTGCAACTCAATTGGGGCCATTCTATAAGGTGTCTTTGAAATAGGCAAAGCACCCGGTACGAGTTCTATTGAAAACTCAACTTCACGATTTGGTGGAAGACCCGGCAATTCCTCCAGAAAGACATCATCAAACTCCCGTACAATGGGCATATTCTTAATCGTGAGTTTCTCACCAACCATTTGAGATAAATAACCTTCATTTAGTGGAATCAATACCCATAAGATGGAAGAAATTTCCACTGGAAGGTTATGTTCATCCTTGCATTGATAGACGATCGTAGATTGATCTGGAATATGAAATGTGACTTCCCTTCTTTGGCAATTGATATGAGCTCCATGTAGAGAAAGCCAATCCATGCCAAGAATCACATCAAATTCCAATAAAGGAAGGATCACAAGATTTGCAGGAAGCACTTTCCCACAAACTTCGATCGGAGAAGAATTATAAACTTTTGATGCGACTGTTGTGCCATTAGGTGTTGTCACAGCTAACTCAACATCTAATTGTTGAGGTAATACGGTGATACCCTTAGAAAATTCTTTAGAAATAAAAGAGTGGGTGGATCCAGAATCAAATAAAACATTTGCTACTTTAGAGTGGATGGTAAGTGTACCTTTCACCACATCGTTATCGTACTCCACATCGCTGATAGAAATTGCATGTGACTTTCCTTTGTCTTTAGCCTTAAGAGTTTGTTGACGTCGACCATCATCATCAACCCTTGGATTTGGGCATTGATTGGCATAATGCCCCATCTCCTTGCACTTGAAACATTGAAGTGTAATAGGATCATTCTGCGTATCCCTTCCTTTGTTTGAATCATTGGACATCTTCTTCCCATTATCACGGCATTCAAATGCCCGATGACCTTCTTTTCCACATTTAAAACATTTACTTATCCCTTTAAGACAACTCCCTCCATGTTTCTTTCCACACTTTGAGCATAAGGAAAAGCTCATCTTCTTTTCCGTGTGCTCTTTAGATTTTTCTTTGAATTCCATCTTCCTCTTCTTATCAAACCCATGTGACTGATGGGTTACTCCAATCTCCATCTCGACTTTGAGAGCACATCGAACGATTTCCTCGTAGCTATTGAAGTCCCTTATGGCTAACGCCCTTCGAAGACTTGGTTTTAAGCCACTAAAGAATCGATCGATCTTACTCTCAGGTTGGATAATAATACCAGAAGCGTACCTTGCAAGTCTTGTAAAATTTGCTTCATAGGTACCAACAGATTCATCATCCCTTTGCTTCAGTTCAAAAAACTCTTTCTCCATCTTTGTTCGGAGAATAAGAGGGAAGTACTTATTGAAAAATAAGTTCTTGAACTCGTCCCATTCCATAGACTCAATTTCATCCCTTTGCCTCGTATTCTTAACAAGATTCCACCATTGATCAGCATCTCCTTCCAAATGATACACTGCTAGGATGACTTTATCATGTTCAGAACATTGAAGAACTGAAAATATCTTTTCAGTAGTACTAATCCATTATTCAGCATCTAATGGATCAGTAGACCCGCTGAAAGAAGGTGGATGCTGCCTCATGAAGGATTCAACAGAATGTTGCTCCCTCCTTTGCTCGTTTGGAAATCCTGCATGATTCATAGCTTGAGAAAGTTGTGTGAGCATGGCTACAAGATTTTTCATTCCAGCTCCCATATCGTTTGGTTGCTCAGGGGGACAATCATTGCATTGCCCGTCGCATTCCGCATTAACACGGTTCCTTCGGGTTCCAGCCATTGACTAAAACCAAGAAGAATAGTGTGAGCAACACTAATTATAATAGGAAAACCACATAATTCAAGAATAAAATTTTCATGCTTAAGGTCTTATCCTAGGTTATTCATGGCCATTTCTAAAACACTAAGATTGTGTTCTATGCTTAGACTTATCCTTAGGGTTCTTACTAAGGCTTTCACATCCTAGTTTCCAAAGGTTGACTATACCTTTCCTCTGATACCAACTATAACGACCCATACTTTACATACATTGTTAATACTTCAAAATTGAAGCACACTTATTACAACATATGACAAAACCACAAAGGACCGTATAGGTATAGTGTCTTTAGAAACTGGGAAACATAAACAACTGGTTCATAAATCTTCTACAGTGTCTCCCATTTATTTCATCATATATAAGGTCCCTTTTAGAATATTCTACTTAATATCCATCTTCCTGACCTGGGGAAAAGAAAACATAAAAGGGTGAGCTCAAATGCTCAGCAAGGGCAAATAAAGGAGATAAAAATCATATCATATTTTTTTTGAAAATCAAAACCTGCAAAAGAGATCATAATATCTTAACATCGAATAAATCATAGAAGTGAAAATGAGATCCCCATAATCATAACATAAAACTTGAAACTTTGTGGCATGCACACATAATCATGGAAATTCATTTCTTGTTAGTCATGAATCATTGCCAAGACTATCTTAGTGGACAAAGTCCCTTTCTGAACCGAGTTCACTCCTCGTTTCAGTCCTGTATCACTGAACCGAAATAACCTTCCGTTCCAGCCATGTCTATCTCATGAGATATAAAATCTTTACCAAATGCATTGGAGGGAGATATAGGTCCCACCCATCTTATAATGAATCCTTTCTTATGTGTACCACATAATCATAAATCATACATCATCGCATAACACATGTAACAGAAATGGGATTCTTGAAACATCATGACATCATAAATCAATTCATATAAGATAAAGGAATTCATAAAAATAATTCCATCACAACATGATCAACTCAATGTAATAATAGGGATAAAAACAGAACCCTTTTATTATCTTAGATGGAAAATAATTTTGATAAAATACTTGAACTTCATTCTTGAGGAAAATATCCTTTCTTCTTCAAAAACATTTTTTCCTTTCATAAGATTTCATACAACTTTAAAATAAAAGAATTTGATTAAAAATAAACTTGAAAACTTGTAAAGGAAGTTTCTTGGAAATAATGTTTTAAAAATCCATTCATGCCGTATAAGTTAAAAAAAACATTCTTCGTACTTTTGTCAGAAAAGTCAAAAAGTACCTCGTACGAAAAAAAAAACAAAAGATTCCTTTCATATTCTTTACTAAAAACTCACCTAAGGGTAAAATTGGATTTAAACTATTGTAAGTGGATGGAAACAATATTACATATTGAGGTAACATGGATGTGGATGATAAAATACACCCCATTAAATACTTACGAATAAACAATCTCGGATAAAAATGAGATTGTGGTATTTTCCCTTACCTTAGGTCCGATTTGCTTTGTTCGTGTCCGAAGCTCCTGTATAATGGTTTAAATAATGTTATTGACATATTCCAGAATCATACATATTGATATGATATCATATATGGTCATATTATTAGCTTCTTGTTAGTAATATTTCATTGTTACTTGTTACTCGGGTCTTTATAACTTTTTGTTCTTATGCGTGTTTTGTTGAATAAATTCTTATTCTTATCTTTAGGTTATAGATACTTCATTTCCAGAATGGTATTAGTGTAGTATATACCATATTCATTCATTAAATTCATTTATATAATCATTATGAAATGAAGATCATGTAGAACGAGTCGCATCACATCGTGGAGACGGTATTCCGTACGTACGCACGAGTGATGATATCGTTCCTATGATCATGGAATTGTATTGGAGTATATATATATTATTTCAGTATCAATATTACTTCATAATAATCATATATAGTTACTCATTACACCATTATACCCATCCTTGTAAGGTGATGGTGGAAAATAGATTACACCACGGCGTGGAGACGGTATTCCGTACGTACGCACGCGCGGTGATTTCATTTTTCCGTAGGATAGATAGAAGGTGAATTAGGGTTGTTTCATATTTATAATAACATATCAGTATGTAAGTAATACTGATGTTATTACTTTGTCATGAAACAACTAAAGAAGAAGAAGTTGAAGACGAAAGAAATTGAAAAGATCGGTAATGGATATTACCTCTTCTTTGGAACGCCTCTTTGAATCCTCCACTTAGGGAACTAAGATTGGTCTTTGAAGAAGACCAGGACCTCTAGGATTATTCTAGGGAAGTGGAGAGGAGAAAATGGCAGGGGTTTGCCGAGCTTGAGTGCTCAAATTGGTGTGAGGAGGAGGGGGAGGAGGTTCCCTTTTATAAGGCAGGAGAGGGGCACCTTAGGAATATCTCAAAATATTATTTTATATTAAAGTCAAAATCGGTTTATAATGGTTCCAAAGGGTCTTATTTCGAAGCTAAAGTGGGTATGGGTCGAAATCCTATCAACCAATAAGATTTAGACAAGTTTAGGGTATTATTTTAACCTTATCAATTAGATTTAACTCTAAGTTAATTAATTTAACTTTTACCGTGTCTTTTTTTTTCATTCACTATATGGTTAATACACTTACTATAACATGCCAAACGAACCCCAAATTGTTTATTATTAATATATATATCCTTATCTAAGTCATTTGGCCGAACCTTAGATTTTTAGGAATTAAATAACAATTAGTAATATAATATTTTATTTAAAAACTATTTTTTGTCAATTTTGACACTATTTGATATATGATTTTTGTGAAAGTCATAACATAATTATATGTTCGAACCAAGTTGATTAAATCAACACTAATATATCATAGTAACCTATAAAATTAGTGGAATTCATAAAAATTCTCAAATTACATTTATATTGGTGTTTATAACATCAATTATGTCAATATTTCATTAATAAGATAATTACTGCATCATCATTGTGTCATAAATAAATTAAATTATTTGATGTCTAAAAATTACAAATAAAATACCATTATGTAGGAAATCTTTTTAGCTTTCTAATGAATATTTATAGTCGAATTTATCTTATGTATAACCCCATATTAAAAATTATTTACTTATTAAACTTTGATTTTAACTATTTTAACCCTTCTTTAAATAAATTAATAATAAATGTCCTAATCTAATCCAAGTGGGCCTAAATGGTCATATGTTATTCCTAAGTTTGTTTTTGGTCGAATTACACTTGTCCAATAGAATTAGGACATGTGTTAGGGTAATATTAATATCATTTTTACCCTTAGTTACCCTATTTACTATTAACCGCGGTAAAAAAAAAGTAAAAAGTTACTATTCACCAAAAAATTATTTTCATCTCATTGAACCACATTTTAGTCCTTGATATTAACCGTGTCTCTCAGATTTTCGAAATTCCATTCACAGATGCGGTAAAATTAAGTTTTATGCAAAATTCAGTTTTTTAACCTACCACTTAGTGGTTTCACTATTCATCAAAAATTGAAAGTTTTCAGAAAAATACCAAAATTTCACCCTAGGCTAATTTCGATATTCTGAGTCCAAAAATGAAGTCCATTTTGAAAAATAAAATTTATAAAATTTCAAAAAGTGGTTATTACTATTTATAACGGCTAGTTTTAATAGCATATTGTTGTTTAGTGAAACTCGGTATTGCGTACGACGCAAGCTATCGAGGAAGGTCGTGATTGCGTGTAAAGCAAGCCAAGAAAAGGTTGTGTAGAAAAAGATTCCTTTGATGATTTATATAACATAAAAGTATCGGGTGTTACACACCCCCCCCCCCCCATCATGATATAAACCTAACCCTCCCATCACAATGTAAATTTGTTCCCCCCTCTCGATTATCTTACCCTAGTGGAACTCCCTTCTAGATCTAATCCATGTCGTCACTCTCATCTAGATCTTATCTAAAACTAGCAGAGATGTACTCCTCTCCACTCCTCCCATCCAGATCTAATCCTAAACCCTAGCTATAGTGAAAATCCTAATATTCCAACCGGCCAAGTGATCTACTTTTTGATTTCATTTCATTATTATTAAATATAAAATTAGTGGTCTCTAAATCCTTGATATCTTTTATCAACCATCCATTTTTTTATTTTTTGTCTAAAACACCACTGCAGATTTTAAATATTGTGGTAATTTAAATTATTTTAAACATGTGGTTTTATTTAGGATTTTTTATATTATGCTCATAAATTTTTGGGTTAGTTCAGAAAATTTTAGTTTGGTGTGGGTTAGTTCTCTTTAATTTTGGATTGGATTGTTATTTTTTCTTCTTCATTTTTTCCAGTAAGTTTAGTGAAATATCTTTATTTCTATTTTAAATTCATATAGCTACAACATTATTGGGTATAGAACATCCCCTAGAAACATGAAATCATAACAATATTACTAGTGAAATGTTAAATTTTTTAATTTTGGAATATATTAGGATTCATCATTTGTATTTATTAGTATTTGATATATTCAACCCGATGTTTGATCTTAGGTAATGGATTTTGTTTACTTAAAATATTGCATGTATAAGTACACAGCTTCAATACCTATTATATGTTTTACTAATCTAATTATTATTATTGATTGTTCTAAATTTTCATGATTTTAAAGGAAATCATTATCTCGGTTTGAAAGGTGTTTTTTGGATTTGTGACCTTTCATTTTAAATAATTACTTAAAATTAAAAATTAAAAAATCTATTATTATTATTGATTTTAAAGAAAAATGATTTTTTTGAAAAAAATTGATATTAAAAAAATCCTTATAGTGGGTTCTATTTTTTACTTGAGGATTGATATAGTATGAATTTAATATCTATGGTATGGTTGTGAGTTTGTAGAAAATAAATTATTCAATTAGCTTATTTTCTATCATATATACAAAAATAAAGGTCCTATTGACATATTTTAGATTTAGAAAATTGAATATTATAATGTGTTTTTTTAATCAATATTCATGGTTTTAGCAGCTAAGAACTAAATTCTCAATTATAGAACATTTTTTCCTATATTCTATTGAAAAAGAAACTTCTTCCATCTTGACCACAAATGATATATTGATGTTTATTATTGTAGATAACACCATCTCTCTACCATGCACTTGTAAGGTTCTAATCTAAATTTTTTAAGCCTGTATATATTTTTTCATTGATATGTTTTCCAATATAAATTTTTTTAGTTCTTGTGATTTCAGTATTTGGATTATTTAGACCAGATCAAGATATGTTTTTCATGTAAACATTATATTAATACTATTTAAATACATTTTTATCTTTTTATCTAATTTTTTGGAATTATTAATTGATACTAGATCATGATGTTTAAATGTTTTATCTATCTAAAAGCGATAAAGTGTATTTTTAATTTGTACTTCATTAAATAATTTTAAAAAATATCATAATTTATAATATAATTTTTTCTATTGTATTGTGAATATATGTATGATAATATTATTAAAAATGATCAGTAATAGGTATACCTATTTTTTAATAAAATTTTGTGGAATTAGATTGACATAAAACTTGTTGACTTCATATACCCCTTACCATATTCCCAAGCAAATGATAAATAAAATAAATAAAATGGTATTCAAAATTCCAATCCCCCTATAGTGGTTTGAGTATTATTCCTTGAATAAATTATTTTTTATGTTCCCAAATTTTATGTGTTGGTTTGTTGAAGATAGTATAGGTCTATAACATTGTTACATTGAGGTTAAGTTTCACCAATAAAAAATATATATCCAATATTTATAATATACAATTCTAACAATAGTTTTTTCTACTCCTATACCTCTATATTGTTTCAACAAAAATATTATATTATAACATGTCAATGTGTTGGGGTGGTGAATTATTACTAGGTATAATATACTCAAATTATTCATATGAATATATATATATATAATGTGTAAACATCCTTTTATATGTGTAATATGTAATCGAAATGTCCTAGATAAGGTGAGGAACATGGAGTGTGGAGTTTCAGTAGTTAAATTTAGATCTTTTGAGGGATTAGATGGTCCTTATTGTGGGAGTTAACATTATATTAATTTTTAGTTGTTCTTATATATAGAACATCTTATTTAAATGACACTCTTATGTATTTATGTTACATAAGAAACATGTTCATAATTAATTCCTTGACCCTTGATGGATTTGGAACATTATTACTCATTCATATATTGAAATTGAATATAATGGTTGTAGATTTAAATTATTTTCTTATATATATATATATATATTATATTTTATGTTATGATTATCATATAGACTAGTGTGTGAGTTATGGTTTAATATAAATTGAAGAGTTCTCATTTTCCTAAATATATTTTCGATTAAAATTCAATATTATTTAATTTCTTTTAGGAAATGTCATGTAAATTGTTTTTCATAGAATGGGTAGAAGTAATATGTATGAAACTAATTGGATATCACGCGATTTTGAAAACATATTGGATATATTTTTAGATTTTTCATTTTATAATGATTCAGATAGTGGTCACATACATTTCTAATCTTATAAAATTGTTGGAAAACCATAGTTGAGCTATGAATAAGTTGGATACCATATAACCAAATATATAGACTCCAAAAAAACTACTTGGTGTGGTATCACAATAGGGGGAAATGAAATATCAAAATACTCATGATCCAAAAGAGAGGACCGGAATGGAGAATTTGTTAGATGGGTGGTTTCCATTTATTCTTTTCCATGATAAAAAAGCAATGTTGAACCATGAAGTCTTCTATATGATCACACATGATTTGTCTAATAAAAATGATTAAGTTTACAGGATAAAAAATTTGAATGATTCTTCCACAACTCCAGTATATCATCAATGTGGTAAAGTAAAGAAGATGGAATTTTTAATATGATTATTCCATGGGAAACAATGTATGGTATTTCTAATTCTTCCATTAATTATATTCTTAAATTTTTTATCAAATTTCTTCTAGATGAGGCATATATTCTCTAAATCCACTATATATAAGGGAATTTAATTTATAAACATGTATTTTCTAAAAAATAGTCTTACCCAAAAGATAGTATCTTGTTATGGGAGGAAACTGTTTAATGGAATGATTTTATAAAATGTGTGATATACCAATGGAAGCCAAATATGATGAAACAGCATAATGTGTGCCACATAAAGTAATGTGTAACATTCCATTGATCCCGAGACTCTATAATATTTTCATATCTTATGAAACATCAATAAAAATGTGATGAAATAATACTAAAAGAAAGAAGAATAATGATGATTTGATTCACCCTACATATGGATTTTCATGGCATAAATTTGATGCCCGATATTCTGATTTCATAGTAGATGAGAATAACATGAGGTTGGTTCTTTTATATAATGGTTTTAATTATTTTGGTAAGATTCTTACATTGCACAGCACATAGACAATTTTCATACACATTTATAACCTTCCTCCATGGTAGTTTTTGAAAAAAAAACCTTTCACTTTCATGAGATTACTCATATTTAGACCTTATGATCCTTGGAATGATATAGTGTATACAGGAAACCTTTAATAAAATAGTTGAAACATATTTGTAATGTGGGTGTGAACCCAGAAGATGCATTTTAAAAAGTCATATTTTATTTGGGTGTTGCACTTATATGGATGATAAATGATTGTATTTCTTATGTAATAATTTATTGATGGAGAACAAATGGAAAACTATCATGTCCTATTTATATGAAGAATACAAGATCATTAAGATGAAAATATCACCATATTTTTAATTTTATGGGATTTCTACGATTCATTCCAATGGAACATCAATATAAAAATAATCATCAATGATTTGAAAATATCATGGAGACAGAAAATCCACCACTGTATATGTTTGGAACTAATGTTCTGAATGAATTAAAAGATTTAATTTTTTCATTTAGGATGGGACAAATGAAATATATAAAGAGGTAGAATGTTTACACTAAAACCTATTATAGTTGGAAGAAGAGGATTATATTTTTTTTAGATTTCTTATTGGAAAAAATATTTGTTACAACATTTATTAGACATAAAGAACATTAAAAAAATATGTGAAATTTTTCTTTCAATTTGTCTTAATTTTAATATAAATACAAAAGATGATTTATGATCTCATCATGATTTCGTGGATTGGGGCATCAAATTAGAATTGAATCCTATGTGTATCAGTAAAAATAAATAGAATATATTATGTTCATAGTATGTGATGAAAATTGTAAAAATATCAATTTATGAAAGTACTATAGACTATTAAAGTTCATAACTTCTTTTCAAGAAACATATCAAAATGGGTCAACATAATATATTTTAAGCTAAAGTATGGGAGTCAGTTATTTTATTTTACCATTTCATTATATATCTTTTTTCTAAGAATTTGTTGAAGTATTTCATGAAACAAAATGTTGGCTAAGGTACCATTAACTTTGTGTTAGTTGGAGAAAATATTTCCTCCATCAATTTTCACATGCATATTCCTTCTAACAATCTATATTACAACTGAAATACTTATTAGAGGACCTGTTTCTTTTTTGGATATATCTAATGGAAGGAAATATGTTCACATTGATATTCTATGTATGTAATAGAAATCATCCCAATGGTTCTATCATTAGAGATTACTTGGAACAAGAATGTATTGATTTTTGTTTAATGTATTTGTCTGGTCTTATTACAAGATGAAATAGACCAATTAGAAAGGAATAATAATAGTATAATAAAATTGAAACTAGTTTTCCATCACTTCCCAAATAGGAGGAATTCCCGAATCATATACAGTAACAACATTAAGCCTTGAAGAGAGAACGATAGAACATGAGATAGTTTTCGTTTAAAAATTATTTGTTTGATGAATACATCAAGTAAGTAAATTGAACATGTATATATTATTTAATATCATGTAATTTTACATATATTTTCAACTTTTTTTATTTTTTGTAAATAAACATAAACATATCATAAATAGAAAGCATCATTATTTATCATTGATAATGAGAGAGACTTCTCATAAAAAAGAGTTTTCGGCTTCGTTGAAATTGAAGGTATAATTATTACTATAATAAATTAACAAAATAAATATTTAATTATGTTTAAAATTAATTTATATTTAAGGTATTGAATTTATCTGTGGGATATATCTATAAGGAAATAAGAGCTTTGGCTTTTGTTCCTAATTCTATTGTTCATGAATGATAATAAATTGTGATCAATGGTTATAGATTTATTATCACTGAATGAGAAGTGAACATGACGACACAACATGATGGTGTTTTGTTAGATGCCAAAAAAGACTATAATTTCAGTACATTGGATAGTAAACCTCAATTTAAAAATGTATCTTATTTTGGAGTCATTTAGAAAAAACTAATATTGGAATATTACTCTCATGGTTGAGTCACTCGGATAAAATTTCAGTGGTTTGACTTGATAACGAGGCATGGAACATTTATTGATGATTGCATATTCTAAGTTATTGACATGACTATCACTCTTGGTACCGATAAACCATATGTATTGGAATCAATGGTAAAATAGGTTTTTATGTCAAAGATCATATTTGACCTGAAATTGGTGTCATTATTGAAGTAATCCCAAAAAATGTTTTTATGATGGTGATGATGGAATTGACACCATATCTGCTCCCATTGGCCCTGATCTATTTATTTCTTATGATAACTCCAATACTTCAATTGTTAGAGTAGATTGTAAACCTAAATTTGTGGTGGGAAATATATACAATTAACCAACTGTGTTCTCAGTTATTTTTCTTTTACTCGACTTGGGTTATTGAGGTTAGTTCTTTATAAATTTATTTACTATTGATTATAAATAATTTTTATTCAATTAGACCTTCGTAAGTATTTTCAATATTTAATCATTGAAATTATCATTGAGTTTCATTTTCTCATATTGAATTGAACTGTATTCAAACCCATAAAACCAAAAAAAATAATTAAATTATAACTAAAAGACAAGATGAAATTAATTAGACATATTAAACTAATATATATGAATATCAAAACAAATGAAAATAATGATATAACCAAAAAATGGAACCAACCCAAAAAATGAACCAATTGGCCTAAGAAAAATTAAAATAGAGAAATGACCTCATAAATTGAAAAACAAATTAACCAAATAACCTAAGACCAATAAAATGGAAAAATGGCCTAATTAATTGACTAGAATTAACCAAATAACCTAAAAAAATGGAATTGGATCGAATTAAAAAAAGAAAAAACTATATCATACCCATATTAAGCATGATAATTTGAACATATTGTTTTTTTATCACATGTATTGGGTTTTGATATTCATGCCACTAGATATTAAATGTTTTTGTTATATCACTACATATACTATATTTGGTTTGAAAAGTTTTATTCCTTAACATAGTCATGATGCATTTTATTTCTTTTTTTGGTTACACATTAGTTATAGATTTATAATTATTTTTATATTTGTTTTCAAATCTAAGAAACCAAAAAAAACTGAGGATCTATGAAGAAGAAAGATGGAAGATAATAATCAATGAATGTGTGAGATGGGAATCCATCCTATGGTTCCCATTTTGAGTATTTTGTTTCAAAAATAAATATCAATATTATTTAATTTCATGCAATTAATTATGTTTTTAAATTTTAATAAGGATCCAAAACCAAGGCACCATTTATTCACTAACATGCATAGTGGTTCTAGTGCTTAGGTTGGATATTGGAGGGGGTGGTACTATTTCAAAGTGCTCTTATCGGTGTACTTGATAAAATCTTGTCTCTCCCCCTAACATAATATATACTGCATATTCTGATCATGGAATGTCCTTACAGACACCTGAGATATTTAGGTCACCCATGTGTCCACCTTTATTTTCACTTAACCCTACTTCCTATATTTCCCATATTCAATGATGATTCATTATCCTCATCCTTATTATGCATTTTCACAACCATCTCTATCAGCTTATTTTTCATTTACTTCCTTCTCCACAGGCTAATACATTCCTACTTCTTCGACTACTGCTCTATCAACTTTTGTTCATACAAAGCATACACTTGGACTCACTATATCGATATAGGTAGATGTTTCATCACTTCCTAGGGATCAAGCAATTCCAACTGCTCAGACCACCTCTGGTATATTTATAGTACCCTTGTAAATTTTTTTACCATAATTTATTTTCATTATAAGATATATTTATGTAATATTTCTTTCTTCTTTAACAGCTACCTCTAATAAAAATCGTTGTATCTATAAACGCAAGTGTGCAGTGTGGAACCACCGTATAAAAATGATGGTAGAGTACAATGAAGACAAAAAATGATTGGAAAAAAGGACAGGAATGTAGGGGATTTTTGCCAATTCTTTCCAAATACTCTGACATCATTCTCATCTATCCACTCTCCTCAAGACACCTACCAAATAAAGCAAAGGATAATTCTTGGGCACAAATATGGGTAAAAAAATTCATTGGATTTACTATTATACTAATATTTTATTTATATGAATTAATATTTTTTTCACCAGCTTCATTTTAATTTTCATGTCCATGAGGATATGAGGCCTTCATGTCTTATGGAATAAGGTGAGCTATAGGGAGGCTATAAGCATGTGTTTTATAGTGTCTATCATTCTATAGTTTTTATGGATATAGAGTACACACCTATCATGTATGCATATTTTTTAGAATATTATCAAAAAAAATATTACTCATTAGATGACTATTGAGTTCAAGGTATTAATCAAGATTGAGGCTTTTAAATGAAAATTACCATGATTTTCATTAATGCTTACTTTTTTATTATTTAATTTATTTTATGAATCATCATAATACAAAAATAAGTATGTTACAAAATACCTCTATAATTTCGGGTAGAATATGATGTCAAACCATGATAGGAATAAGGTACAACAATCATTTAATTAGATGTAATTATTGTTTATATCTCATGAAAATATGGGGTCAACCCCCATACTAACCTAGAATGAGTAAAACTAAGAAAAAATAAACTACACATAATTGAAACAAATTAAGTTAAACTAAACTAACTTCAACATATCCAAAACAATATAAAATATAACAAAAACAATATCCTAATCTAACTTAAAAAAAACAAATTGAACCATATGTAAAAAATAACCTAATAATATTAAATAAAATTAACCAACCTAACCAAAACCAAGATAAATATATACAACCTACACTAAAATAAACTATGCTAAACCAAATTGACCCAATTAGACCTAAGTAAAACCAAACAAATCTAGAAAAAAAATCACATATAGTGAACCAAATCAAATCAAAGAAGATAAATTTAAATATAAACTAACTAAAGTAATGTTAAGGGAATTTATTCCAACTATGGAATACGTAATTAAAATGAATATACATATTTTTACTCAAATAAAAAATAATTTAACTAACCTAAGTAGAATCCAATGAAAAAAAACTGAATCAAAATAAATTAAAGTTAACCAAAAAAAATGAAATCCATGTAACTAAATCTAAATTAAATTTAACATCATGGAACTGAAATGAATAAAAATATATACATAAAGACTAAATAGAACATAAATTAACCAAAACAAATCTTTCCAAAATAATTCAATTCAAAAAACTACATGGAATTGAATCATATCAAAATACATTAAATCAAACTATATGTAACAAAACCAAACTAATTTAAAGAATAAAAAAATAAAATGAACTTGATCAAAATTCCTCAAAATGATATGAAATAATTTAAAATAATCCTAAAAACATAAATAGATAGGGATGAAAGAAAACTAGATCAAATTGAACTAAATTGAAATGGCCTAAACATTGTAATCTAAACTAAATCAAACCTAAAAACATAAAACGAATATCATTCAAACCAAATAAAATTAAATTAAATTTATAAAAATGAAAATAAATTGAGTCATTTTGATTCAATAAAATGTAACTTAATAGACTTGACCTTAACCAAATCAAACCATTAAGAATGTATCAGATCCAAAACACACCAACCCAAACCCAATAGACAAAAATCCAACCAAAATAAATTTTATATTGATAAACCAAATATACCCAAACCATAATAAAATAAACCAAAAAAAACTAAATTTAAGAAATATAAGACCAATTAGACCAAATACTATCAAACTATTGAAACTAAACTATAATAAATTAAACAAAATTTACTCAAAAAACTCAATCCCAGTAGAACCAGAAAAAAAAACATTGAACTAAAATTAATATACTTAGTAAAAACCAAACTATACCGAAAAGAAATGAAAAAAATTTAGTATAACTAAACTAAATTGAAATTATATTATTCATGGATAACCAAAAAAAATTAATTAAACCAAATGATCCATATGAAATAGATTGGAACTATAATATAAAAAATTGTGTCAAATTAGCATGAATAACCCAAAAAACCCAAAATAAATATATCTAAACTAATTTTAATTAAAAAAAATTAACTCCACATGACCCAAGTTTAAAAGATTTAAAAACTAGAAGAAAATAATGAATTTTTGTATAATTTTTTAAATAATTTTTTAAAATTATGAAATTAAAAACCTTATTTTTCTTTCTCTTATTTATTTTTAAAGAGTACATTTTTCATTAAAAGACAAATATTAAAAAACATTTCTTTTTATTTATTTACCAAAAAATTATGTAATCCCTGTAAAAAAATTGTATTTTATAGAATATAATTGAAATGACTAAAATCAATCAAAATAATGATGAATTTGATTGAACCAAATTGAACTAACTTAGCTAAAATAAACTAAACCAGCTCTAAACCAAATTGGTTTGGACCAAAATTAATTAACCCTAATTTCTCTATACGAAATTAGATTTAGCTAAATCTGATTGGCTTGAACCTTCCTAATCTGAATGAAATGAAACTAGATCTAATAAAACAAAAATCAATTAACCTAAATATAACTAAATTAAATTGATTCAAACCAAATAAAACTAAAATATAACGAAATAAATTAAACCAAATAGAATAGATATAAAACAAACTATGTCAAACAATATAATAAAGTTAAAATGACCAATAATGAATAAAACTGGCTTGAACCACCCACAACCACACTTAAAACAAACTAAATAGAATCTAATTGAAATGAATTGAACTAGAAAAAATAAAACATAGTAAACATGAATGAATATTTTCTGACCAAACATGATTATAATGGAATTATTCTATAATAAATGAAATTGAAACAAACTAAAATATTTTTATATAAAGATTAGAAAAAACATGAAAAACATTCTTTTAGTCATATCTTGGATCACAGTAATATATTGAGGGGTTCTAAACAACACTTGGACCTCATGTGATAGAGAAAAAAAATAAATCATATCATTAAATAAAAATAACTCAAGTAATAAATTTAATATCTCAAAATTATCATATAGGTTATGTAATTTGCATAATTAAATCTTAGAAAAGCATTATTTTTTAATGTAATAGTCATTCTTATAGTGTTAGAAACCAATTAATTCATATTACTTTATGTTATAGTAATAAATGTTCATCATATCATTAATTTTGGTGATCACACAACCACCATATTATTGATTACAATGATGACATTTTCACTTATATATATGTTATATAATTTTGTAACCCATTGATTGATACTTAGTTATATTTTCTCCACCATATATTTTTATTTTCATCCTTATTTAGAATTAATATATATTTTATTTTAGTTATTAAATCCATTATTAGTAACATATTTTGAATAATGGTTTCCTAAATTCAATGTTATTTCAGTGTGAGGTTTTAAATATTGAAGTTTGTGTACCTTGAGAAAAACTATTTTACTCAAACAAAATGAAAACAAATGGAAGAATGATAAATGAGCCGACATAGAAGAAAATTGTATGTTTTAATTTGTTGATTTAAAATTTAAATATCTTTTGTTAACTTAATAGTCTAATTATATTTGTAACAATATTATTTGGATGCCCTTGATGCTGAGAGACCTGACAAATTTTGTCCAAACGATCACTTACATCATGTTTTGGGAGATCAGAACCATGGAAGAGTACGATGCTGACCAGGGAAGAGTATTGTTCTAATGAGGTATTGGCCCCCTTCAAGTTCAAGATTTAATAACATCAAGTTATAAAAAGATAATTCATGGGTATCACATCTTAATTCTAAGGTAGAAAAGGATTAGAAAAGGGGCATACATATGGAAGAACAGACTCAAAGAGAAAATTATAAATTTATATAATTTGTTGAAGTTTTATTTCAGTCACTTACCCCAACGACCATCATGGTTTTTGAAGCATTTATGTTAATGATGCATGTTTTATATATTGAACCATCCATTAGTCTATTTGGTGGTAAGGACGATGACATTCTTGGTGGTTCTGATGGTGGGGATGATTGGGAGGAAGAGGGTGGGGATGATGGAAATGAAAAAGGAGGGTATGATGGTGAAGAAAAGTGTGGGGATATGGTCAAGGTTGAGGAAAAGGATGAGGGTGAGGATGAGGCCGAGGATTATGGTTAATATAGTGGTGGTGATGAATGAAATATTGATCGGTTACATTTTTTATGTATTTTTATGATATTTTTTGTTTGATGAATTGGGATAATGAATATATGTGAAATTTTTTATATTTGGTATCACTGGTTAAATGAATAAATTGATTTCCTTTATTATCATTATTTCAGTATTGGTTTGTTTCTATTGGATGATTCTCTATTGGTTTCATTATAGGTTATGTGTTTTGAGGATGTTCTATTGATTTCATTATTGGTTGAGGATGTTCTATTTTCATTTCATGTGTTTTTTATCACAGGTGTGTTGGGTAGTTAGATTCATTATTTCATGTGTTCTTTTTTTATTGTGGGAATTTTTTATTATATGTTCAGTGTTCTATTGGTTTTATTTTTGTTTTGATGTTTTGATTGTAGGTGTGTTCTATTTTAAAATTTTTATCACATTGCAAGTGTGTTCTATTTTGAAGTTCTTATCACAGGTGTGATGGGCGGTAGAGATGTTGTTATATGGGGAGTTAGGGTGTCCTTACCAATGGTTTCATAACCATTTTCATATGTCTATTACAACTATTTACAATGAAATATTGGTAAATAAAATTCCAGCCACCTTATAGCAATGGATCTCTATGAACCATTGATATACACTTTCCCAACAGTTCAATATGGTTAGGATAGACCAATCCCAATGGTTTTAAACATTGGTAAATATCTTTTCCAATGGTTTTAAACCATTTTAATATATTTATTCAAATGATTCATAGTGAACTTTTGGTAAAATAAAATTCCAACCACCCTATAACAATGGTTCACTGTAAACCATTGGTATAGGGAAATATTAGCAGCTCACATACCAATGGTTCCAGTAACCATTGGTAGACCATATAACCATGGATTAAATTTTTATACCAATGGTTTCAAATGATTGGGTTAGGTTAAATTTTCAGTAATGAGATAAGGTCGTACCAAAGGAAAACATCACACACTTCATAATTCCAATCTCTTGAGGTGACTTTCTCAATAAGGTGAAGTTGAAGTATGTAGAGTATCCATGGAGGAAAATGTGGTGAACCCATTAATGAAATTTTTATCATATTATAATCATGAGTATAATTTTAGATCAATTGGACTGAAAGTTTTTTCTTATTATCTCTAGTGCAAGTTGGTGTCTCTTGGAGTCACTTCCCTAGAACTGAAATTCTTAGTACTTTATAGCATGTTATTCTTATTAAAGGATATTTAATATCACATCATTATTTTTCATATGAATAGTATTTTTATTTAATAATTTTCTTAGAATATATTTCATGCTTAAACTTTATTGTAGTTCCTCATTATGATGAAAACAATGAGATTCCACATCATTATTCTTGAATCTTGTTCGACGCCCAGATGATATTTTCCAGTCAGACATAAAAAATACAATCTATCAGGGGTTAGAGGATAATAACACATTGAGATACCTTATTATGATGTTCTTACTTGGTAAAATCCAATATAAGTTATTATATTCTAATTAATTGGAATTACACATTTCTATGTGTCATTGGATGTTACTATATGATTACATGTATATTGATCTTTAGACTTTAAGATTATCATTAATGGATATCCTGACTGGCATACTTTGATGTATTGAAAAAAAGCATGATGACATATATTAATGGTGAATTAGGAAATGTTTTGTAACACCCCAATAATTAATAATATATTTCTTTTTAATGAATTTTATTTCCTAGATAGATTATGTTACATGCAACATTAAGTGTAAAAAAACCATGATTAACTATTAAAATTTTATTTAATTATTATCACCTAGCCATTGGGTTATTGGGTTAGAATAAAACTAACTGAATTGTGAAACATATATTGTTTAAACTTGTGTAATATAAATTCATTATTAATCAATTAATATTAAATGAAAAAAAAATTGAAAATAACGAAGAATTTTCCCTTAAAAAAATTTTATGCACACAATATATTTTTATCCTAATAAATTAAACTAATAATCATTGGTGAATTATTTAAATGATATTGATCTACTATATATTCAGTAAAAAAATTTATAATTCATCTTGTATTTTTTCTAGTAATTGGAAACGAATATATATCTCGTTTTATAATTAAAAACTGTAATTTTGTAAAAAACAATTTTCATCACATTTTATGAAAAAAATAGTAATTTTTTATTATATGTATTGTACTTGATAAAATGGATTACAAATTTGGAATTATGTGTTTATTGTTTTTTAAATAGAACCTTTTCAATTTTATGCGTTATGAATAGTAACCATGGTAAGATTTATTACCTCGGTAAAGAGTAATTGGGTAAAACTAGGATAAAAATATGTGATAAGGTCATATGTTTTCATAATAATTCATAGTAGATGAATTTAATTCCACCATTATAAACTCAATCTCAAAATTTATATTTTTAATTGAAATATTTCAATGAAAATGACCAATATAATATTTAAATCATGGAAAGTTCCAAAATTTCACTCTCTTACTTTTAAATATGTATTATGTGTCCAAATAGGGGTAAAAGTAAAGAATGCACATAAATGTAATTATTTTTCATATTAAAATTATTTTCATGATTATAATTTAATTATATTTTTTAGGTATTATATAATCACCTTAAATTTTTACGCAATGCTATTATAATATTGTTTTAATTAATAAAAAATTAACTAATTAATATTAAAAGTATTAAAAGTGATATAATTTGATTGAGTTATAGTTTTAAAAGAATTTCATAGATGAATATGATATATTATTGACGTATAAATGAATTTTATTCTAAATATATGTTTTTTATAATGTATTTAACATTAAATTAAATGTGCAATATCAAAATTTACATTAATGATAATTTATCAAAATAAGATTTTATTAAATTATTTAAAAATCATGAAAATAATGAAAAATGAAAAAGGGTGTAATATATGGTCGAAATATGTCTTTCACTATCCATTTATGATTCAATAGTCACTTTATATGTAAAATTATAACCCTTTAAGTGTGAAAAATATGTTATTGTGGTTAATGATAAAATAGGTTAACTAAGGGGTTAAACCAAATGATATGGTTTAAAATACCAATATAACCCATAAAATTTCTAATTTTTGATGAAATTTAAACCATATAATAACCTATTTTGTAATACCTTCCCATTTGGATTCATTTGTATTGATAATGACTTTATTATAATTTAATTGATTAAGAAAATCCAAAAGTTCCCCTCACCTCAATTATAAAAGGGAACCTCCCCCTTCACTTATTTCAAAAAATTATGGAATATATCTTGAGAAACACCTAAACAATAATCTTATAAATATAATTATCCAATTTAATGAGTTTTTGTTTATTTTAAAATACATACTCTATGACTCTTAAGAAGATATCATAAGGAAATCTATCGAAGAAGAGATAATTGTATTTACCGAGTCCTTCAAGATAATTTTTTATTATAATAACTTTTAAAGATTTATACCCAAATATTATAATATATAGTATCATAAATATACTTATATTTCATTATGATAATATTGAATCCATATTCCATATCTTTTCCATCCTAAAAAAAGTGACCAATCGCTTGTGCATACATATGGCTTGTTATCTCCACATAGTGGGGTAATTAGTTTTTATCACCATTTGATATAGATGGTTATAAATATGTGAATAATGATAATATATGATATTTAAAACATAAATAATCTTATATAATTAATATATCATATATACCTTATTACCTTCCAATCGGTCGTAAAACAATAATGTCACTCTTGCATATTTGTGGACTATCACCTCCAAGAAGTGATGTGAACTGTTCTTCATTTATGCTCTACAAGGATGGTGATTAGTATAAGTTTTATGAATATTTATGATTTATATGACATAATAATTAATCTATAAATTATATTGATTATTAACCTTTCTTTTTTTTCTAGCCATCAAAAAATTAAAACAATAATAAAGGGAACATACGGCCTACTATCTCCATGAACGGTGTAATTCATTTTTCTATCAATAACTTTTACAGATGGAACTGAATATTTATTAAATTAATATAAATGATAATAATATCAAGATTAAAATTTGGTATATGATATAATCATGACCAATGTACGAGGATCAAAATGACCAAACTGAAACATACATGAAAAATGAAGCATTTTTCACCTGGAATAATGATTTCAATAATGAATTATTAACAAATATGTTATATAACATTATAATAAAATTATATATTGTGTGATAAATATTATTATGGGTTTTCAAAAGATTTATAACAAATATAAATTTATTATATAAGAGGTTTGTACATGTTTAAAGGTGATCGGACTAAAGGAATGAGTTTCTCATCTCAAATTTACTTCTATGAGACGTAGTCAATATTCACCACTAATTTATTTTGTGTGATATATATACTTTAAAATTGATATATTAAATCAATAATGTCATTTTCATTATTGTATTTAATGTTTCATTTAATTTTAATTATTTCATGGGGCTTATAATTCAAAATATATCCAAGTGGTAATTATTTATTTCACAATTTCATCATTATTTAGGGTTGTTTATGTTTAAGTTCCCCCCAGTGGGATATTTTTCATCCATATCCGTGTTTATAAAAAATATTTTCATATGTTTTCTAAACAATCAAAAAATGATTTATTATGTAAATTTTGACCAAAATTTTAATTTTTACAAAGAAATTCAAAAGGATAATGGTTTCATTTTCCGAATGATGTACTTTTTGAAAAAAAATTAAATATTTTTAAATGAATTTTTTTCATAATTATATAAAATTAATATGTTTTCCCTCAATCAAGATTAACTTTTTTTGAAAATTCAATTACAATTTTACTAAGTTCATTTCAAAGAATATTTTTTCCTTGAAGTTTTGGATGTCTTTAAATAAGTGATTTCAATTGTGAAAAGGGTATTTTCAATAAGATTTTTCCCACAGTCTTTTAAAATTACTCTAATATATGACAACATCCTTTGTTGAATAATATGATTTATTGAGGTTATTATATTATGTCACCATAAACCATATTTTTATGGATGGTTTCTGATTAGTTTAAATGTGGAATGTATTGATATTATATATTACAGCTCTTCCAATATGAGAAGTTATTGATTTATGTGGTAGTAGATTATATTTTGTTATTTATTCATATGAGTAATGAATTAAAAATACTAAGTGAAGGGTGGGGCTTGATATTATGTAGACCATCGATGCACCGGTTGGTCTCATGAGACAAATTAGTTTCGATTTTTGGATGAGGCCTTACGCATTTATAAAATAGTTCTTAGAACTAGGCATTGATAGTATGTGTAGTACATCTTGTCATGAGACCTCCCTAATATGTTTAATATTTACTCCCATATGACCTTGAAATTAAGTTTCAAATTTCTGAAATTATGAATTCCATCACTATGAACTCATTTATGGAAGTCCTTGTAATTATTTTAATAGTTTTTATATCCAATAATATGTTTTAGATCATGTGATTATTTACATGGAATTATTTGATTATAATTTTTTCCTTCCATATTAATAAATTAATTATCTAGTTAAACAAGACTAATAAAATATTTGTCACATTTGGATTCAATTTCTATTATTTAGTGTTAATATAATAATGTAACCAACATCTTTGGGCAACTAGGGTCAGGGTTATTATAATGGATATTAATATATGTTTAGTAGAAACTATAGGAACTAGATTTCAGAAAAAATAGATTTGTGAATATGAACCTATGAATGAATTTGAGAAAATTATCAAATCAACCAATTTAATGATTATGAAATGATCTATACATAAATTTTTTAATTTATAATTTAATGATTTTTTTACTATTTTTTTCAATTAGACATTACGTTTCATAACATTTTTATTTTATATAGTTTCTTCCATTATTTAGAAATGGACCCATGTAATAGGAATGTGAACTATATTAATGCACATAATCCATATAAATATTTCTAACCTAGTAAAGATAATGAAGTTGGATCTTGAGCTTCATCTATATCTAAAAATATTATAACTACATTGGGGCAGCTAACTCAGTTCATTGACAATAACCATTCTCTTAAGGAGAAACCAAAAAATCCACAAGTTTGTATAAAAATGTTATATTGATTCATGCATCAACATCCTCCATCATTCAATGGAACAATAAATCCATTTTTAACTGAGAAATATATATTCCCTAGAGTGAAGATATTTCTCACTTTGGGAATTAATTAAAGATATAAGGTTTCCCTAGTATTTAATATTCTCTTAGGGGAGATATATCATAGGTGGTAATTGATCCAAAACACTATGGATGAGGAGGAAAAATATAGCACATAATGAAATGATTTTAAAGTTATTTTCTTCAAAAAGTATACTCGTCACAAAAAAAGAATATATGGAAAGAAAATTCATGAGTCTAAAAAATAGTGGAAATGATGTTAAGTATGAAGATAACATTAAAAGTTTGGTAAGGCATGTTGTAGAATACATTCAGAATCCAAAGAAAAATATTTAATGTTTAATTAATGGGATTATAAAAATTACTCAAAGGTAACTAGTCTCCAAAACATTCTCATCATATGAGGATATAGTATCATGTTATATCAAGATAGACAAAGATTTCTCCAAGTCTTATGGATTCAAAGGAAAGAAAGAGAAGAATAAGATGGTAGAAAATGGGTTAAGGGGAAGAATATAAATATTAATTTTTCAAAATGAATTACTTTTAGAAATAAACACCTTAGTAAATGATTTAAAGGAAAAGGAATTCACTTTATGTGTGGAGAAAAGGGACATCATTGTCTCTAGGATTGAAATAGAATATAAAAATGCTCAATTACAAGAGAGAGTGGATTGCAATTAAAATCTTTTGATTTTAACCTTAAGTAAATCTATGTCTAACTAAGTTAAACCACGTAAATTCTCAGATCCTCTTTGGTTCTTACGTAAAAGGATAATTGGAAGGTCCCATGTCCAATTATAAGAAACATAATCTTAGAAAATGTAAACTAAAGGAAACTTAACAAAGTTTATCATAAGAAATATTCTACCTTAAAGCATATAGAATCTTATTTATCATAGTATATAAGTATAATAAATTATAAAAAATTTATACATTTTTTATTTAAAAAAATATTGAAGAATTAAAACTTGTAAAAAAGTAAAAATTTAGGATATTTTTAAACCAAATAGAAGGGTATACCACAACCTTGGATAAATGTCCATTGATTTATACTTTCAATAAAGTCTATCTTACCCACATTAGGATAATCCTTATATAAGAATATCATAGTGTGTCTTGTTATCCTCGCAAGCCATCAAACTTTAAGGTAGTCGGCACCTCTGTCTTCTTATCCCAAGAATCCATAAAACATTAAGGTCTTTGGAACCTATGTCTTCCTATCCCTAGAAGTCCTTGATTGTACACAGTAATAATCAGAGTCACACAAAGCAAGAAAAACAAGATATTCATAGTTGAACTAGATATTCATAAAATACACAAGGAATGAGAGTCTTTCCCCCTCTAGAAATCACTTCACCACATGTAATCTAAAGGATCGTCAATCGATAATGAGCTAATTCAAATGAGATCCTATTTATATGAAAAAAATTAACGGTTGGATCCCTCCTCCAATGGTCATATTATTCCTTGAATCTCAGAGTGAATTGTGTATGTGTCACTCAACCAACGGTAAGATAGTCCGAAATTTTATGACATCATTTTAAGTAGGAAAAACATGGGAAATATTATCATGCTTAAGAAAAAATAATATGTATAGAAAATAAAGTATATTAAAAAAAGAGAATAATCATAATTTCGGAAAATATATATTCACATTCTATTTTAAAAACAATTTAGAGTCTAAATTCTATAGATTTTGGAGCCTGAATTCTGAGGAATTTCGAGTTTGAATTCTGATGAATTTAGAGTCTAAATGATGAAGAATTTGGAGTCAAAATTCTCAGGAATTGGGAGTCTAAATTCTGAGGAATTCAAAGTCATAATTATGAATAATTCAAAGTCTAAATTCTAAGGAATACTTAGTCTGAATTCTCAGGAATTTCGAGTATTAATTCTAAGAAATTCAGAGTCTAAATTATGAGGAATTCAGAGTCTGAATTCTAAGGAATTTGGTGTTTTAATTTCATAAAATTTGGAGACATAATTTCATAGAATTCAAAGAATGAATTTTATAGAATTCAGAGTTTAAATTTTAAAGAATTCAGAGTCATAATTTTAATGACCTTGGAGTCTAAAAACATTAAGACTTGGTAGCTAAGGAACTGTATGATTATGAGTTTTTAATAAGGATCCAAATTTTTGATTTGTTAAAAAAAATTAAACATAGTTTTGATAAGGCATTGAATAATACTTTAAAAATCAAAGTGAGGATAAATCATTTCTTAGAAAAAAAGAATCCTTAAGAAAATAATTCTTAGAGAAAGATTATTTTCCTTAAGAAAATGTGGTTGTGATTCTCCAAAAATAGAGGAATAGAAAACTTATAGGGAAACCTTATTTACTCAACAACCTCCCCCTTTTTGGAAAAAAAATAATATTTTGAAAAAGAATATAAGGAATAACGATTTTTCTTTTAGGACATTAAAAGAAAAACATAACTCCCTTTAGTTATAAACTATAACGAAAATAACTAACTCCCCCTTAGGTTTTGAAATCCTTAAGGATCATATTCTTGTCTTTCTTAGTGAAGTTAATTTTCCATGTTTAAGAAAATTATTTTTTATGTAGACTCCCCCTTACTTAATCCCCCTTTCTTAAGGAATTCTCTTTTTTAAGTTAATATTTTTTTTCATTTTTTTCTCCCCCATTTTGATTTTCAATAAGGAATGGAGGTAATGAAAAAATTGTACCTAAAAGATTAGAAGTATAAAAGAAAAAATAATGGAATTAAAATTTCATTATTATAGGAAAAATTGTTACAAAGAAAAGATACAACAAAAGATCATATTTTTAGAGAAATCATTGATCCTTCTTTTTCTTTGGCATTATCTTCTTCAAGGTTTCCTTTAACTTCTTGAGATCCTTGTGATCAACCTAAAACCTTTTGAGCAATTGATCCTGATCCAAATTCTTCTTTGTTAGACCTTTGATTTTTTCTTCTTGGAATTTTAAAATTTCTACCTCGGAATTTACTACCTCTTCTTTCTATTTGACCATTTCTTCTATCTCTTTATTATGTTCAAGATCTCTATTTGAATTTAGGGTAACAAAATTCGAATTTCCTTTCAGATCTTTATCCACTTGAATCTAGGTAGTTTACTCAAGATTCAGCTTTTCTAAAAAACATATTGTAAGGTTTTTGATTAAGTCATTTGACTTATCAAAATCATCCTTTAATAAATCTTGAAATATTTCCACAATTTTCATATCATCAACCATTCTCTTACACCATTCGTTTATGTCCTCACCTGATCTCCTATGATCCTCATAACAAATTTTGAGACTCTTGAGCTCCATTTCAAGTTTGACAAACTTTTCCATGAGCATGTTTATTGAATTTTTCTTCTGATTGAAGGAATAATAAAGAAAGTGACATCATGAATCGATACTTGAAAATTTGGGTATTGTGTTCACTAATTTATTCTAATATTTAACAATGAAATAATGACCTATCAAAGATGAAGATTCATAAGATGATTTGATTGTTGGTGAGGAAACATTATCTGACTCTTCAGATTTTCTCTACGATTTTCCACCAACATCTATCTTAGCTTTCACAACCACAACCTTTCTTGATGTATCATCAATAAAATTATTTCCTTTATCAAATCTAGATATTCTTTCTCAACTTTTAGAGTCTCATGTTCACTATATGAAAGATGGATTATCATGTATTTATCAAGATCTTCTTTCTCAGAATCTCCCTTAACATCTTTTGGATCAATTAAATAATGATTGTTTTTCTCATCATTAGAATGTTTATCAACTTCATCCTATACACCATCCTCTTTCCCTTGAGAAATTATTTTTGTTGACCCAACCTAGAATGTTCTGATTAATAATTTATCTAAAAGACCTTTTTCTTCTCACGATATTCTTCCACATTTTTTATCAAATCTTCATTGTTGTCTTCTTCTTCCACTTCTCCTTATTTAACTTCTTCTTGAGCTATCTATTCTTCCACAATAGGATCCAGAAATGAAATTTTGTTTCTCATATTTTCTATTAAAAATGACTATAGAAGGAAGTTTTTTAGTACTTTGATCTATTCAGAATATTTCTCTGTATCTTTGAGTAAATCTTGGATGATTTTAGCTTATGATAATTTCTTCTTTATTTTCTTTTCATTGGCTTGTTTCTCAAGATCTTATTCTAAATAAATCATCATATCCTTTCCCTTAGAAGCATCTTATCCTAATCTTGAATCTCCCTCCTTATTCTTCTACTTCTCCCCTCTCCACATTTATACTACTTCATGAGAATTTTTTGTTTTCTGCTTTTTTAGTTTTTATGGAGATGACTAGGTTTCTAGAATAGTTTATTTTTCTTTGGCTTCTGATTCTTTCTCTTTTCTCTTCTTTTGAGTTTTATTGGTTTTTTTTCTACTTCCTCTTTCTTAGTTAAGGCTTGAACCTCACTTTCAAAATTATCATAAACATCACCTAATTCGGTTCTGAAACCAGCTTTCATCCTCCTCAAAGTATGATCACTCAACAACATGATCTTAATGGTCATGTGTTTTGAAATGTGGGGTATTTTAAAGTAGTATAAATAGAGGACTATGATCTTTAACAATATCTCCAAGTACATGAAAATCTGAGACTTAAGAGTTCTATTTTTGATATTGGTGATTAAAAAGAGAATAAATTTGATGAGGTTTACCTTTCTCTGATTCACCAAAAAAATCCATCATAAATATATCACTCTTATTAAGAGAGTCCTTGTCTCTCTTTCTTTAAATCAAAAAACCATATAACCACAAAGCTAAAAACCTAAATTTTGTTGAAATATGGTTAATCTCTGGTGACTTCACTCCCTTGAGTCTAATGTACTCAATTGCCTTTACCTTCTCAAAACATCCAATCTTATCTGAAAACATGTGAGAGAAAAATATTTCTTCACCTTGATAAGGAATACAAAGAATATTTGCATAAATATTTAAGGATAGTTAATAGGTTTTCCCATAGCTCTAAAATGAAAATTTTTCTCTTCCACCTTCTTTAAAAAAAATTGTTGTATCATAAAATTATATAAGAAGGTTAGGATAAACCGGATCCTAAATATTTTTCATGGATACACATAAACTATCCCATCCATTTAGCTTGATATTATTTGAGATTAAATAATTATACTCAGCAAAGAAATTAGGATTAACCAACATTTCTCAGTAAATTTTCCAATCCTTGATTTCCTTGTTTGAATTCATTTGATTTTGTGAAGAAATGTCCAGCAATATTCAGAATATAAAGAAACTTGGAAATCTTAATGATGGATCCGTAGAGAGGTAGAGCTTTGGTGAAAAATATCTTCAAACCCTGATGTGGTACACGGATTAACGGGCCTTTATATATGATTTGATAAGATGGTTTAAAATCTAGATTCAATCCAATAGTTGATATAAGCTTGATCTGATATAATGGTGGAGATGAATACTGATGAAATATTTGGTAGGTATCGATCTTTTTTGGTTTTAAATAAAAATTGGATTTAATTAAAGTGAATCTGATAGAGTGTTCTTAAAAAAGGATAAAAATATTGACAATTAAAAAATACAATTACGAAGATTTAAGTAAGGAAACATAACTTCTGGATTACATAGAAATAATTGTCAATATTGTTATAGTTCTTGAAATAAAAACTTATATTCCCAAAGAAATTATTAAGGAAAGTAAATTTTAGGTTTTGTAAATTTATTAAGAACATGAAAATTTTGGGTTCCAAAAAAATTATTGAGAAAAGGAAAAAATTTAGGGAGACAACAACTGTACTCCCCCTATGAAAAGAAGTACCTTAATGTAAGTAGATGGGTTTTAAACAGTTATTATGGAATATAATCTTATATTTATCATTCATAACTATTTTTAATGTATTCAAATAAATTAGAGGGTAAATATATTCTAAAAATATAATCAATTAGATCATTCATTAACATAAATTGATGAATGATATCTCCCTTCAGTGTGTGATCCCTAAGATAGTGATTCATAATATCTATGTTCTTTCCACGAGAGTTATGTGTAGGTTTTTTTCTTAGGGAAATTGAACTTGAATTATCACAAAATATATGTGTCATGGTACAACTCATTCCATAGTCTGTGAGTGTGTTGCATCCCCAACACTTGAGCACAACAACTTCTAGCTGCTACATATTCAGGTTCAATAGTGGAATATGCTACAGAATGTTAATTCTTGCATGATCGAGAATCTAATGAATCTCCTAAAAATTAAAAGTTATGAATTTATTTTTTCTATCCATTATACATCCTCTAAAATCAGTAATTGAAGAAAATTTGAAAAAAATTATTTCCAGAAAAATATAAAAGTCATAAATCCATGGAAAACTTTTAATAGTGAAAAAATCTTTTCACAACATTTAAATGAGATTCCTTTGTATTATATTGATCTCTTGCACCTAAGAATATTTAAAACATTATGTCTGGATGACTAGCCATTAAGTATAATAAACATCCTATCATACCTCTAAAATATGTTTGATCTACTGGTTGTCCAGCTTCATCAAGATTAAAAGAATTTGAGGTACATATTGGAGTACTTGTACTATTAGTGTTGTCATATCCATACTTTTTATGAATAAATTTAATATAATTATGTTGATATATATAAGTTCCTTCTTTTTTTTGAGAAATCTTGAAACCCAAGGAAAAATGTTAACCCACCCATCGTACTCATTTCAAACTCATATTTCATAAGATTTTTAAAAGAACCAGTTAAAGATTGCTGAGTTGATCCGAATATAATGTCATCAACATAAATTTGAATAATCATAACATTATTATTATCTTTCTTTATAAAAATATTTGGATCAGAAGTTCCCTTAACATAATTTTTTTGTAACACAAATCATATATGTCTATCATTCCATGCTCTAGGGGCTTGTTTAAGTCTATATATAGCTTTGGTAAGTTTGAAAACATGTTCAGGATGTTTTTTTCTTCAAAACCAAGATTTTGTTCAATATAAACATACTCTTGAACATATCCATTAAATAAACACACTTCTCAACCATTTGAAAAAAATTTAAATTAAATTATTCTACAAAGGCAAGTAGAATGAGAATAGATTCAATTAATTCTCTTGGGGTATATGTTTCTTCATAGTATATTCCTTCTTATTGATTATAGACATTAGAAACTAATCTTTCTTTACTTAATAAAATTATTCCATTTACATTAAATTTATTTCTGAAGAATAATTTTACTCTTACTATAGAAGTTTCATTGAGCCTTTTATCAAAGGTCTAGAATTTATTGATTTTGAATTCATTTAGTTCATCTTGCATAGATTTATTCCAATCCTCATAACTTCTAATGTTTCAACAGTGATTTTTGCTTAAAATTGGGATAGAAATTATAGATTTTCTACTTCATTTCTTAAAAAACTTCTGGTTCTTATAGGTTTATTTACATCAACAATGATACTCTTACTGGGATAATTTGTATGAAACAACTGATTTAGGTTTTGTAAAGAATGTTCATCAACATAAGGTAAAAAATATTCTATGGTAAATACTTCAGAAATATTTTCTTTTGTATCTTCCTTATAAGAATAATATAATATAAAAGGTTAATAATTAGTTTTTAAGAACACATCAGAAGATTTAGGTCGGAGTTGTTTAAAAACGAAAGGATCAGTTTCATCAAATTTAACATGCATGGTTTCCTGAACAGTACAAGAATTCTTGATAAAAACTCTATAAGGATTATAAGTAGTGCTATAGCATAATAAAATTCCTTCATCGGATATGGGATTGAAGTTATGTAAATTTTCTTTAGTATCTAAGATGAATACTTTTCACCCAAATACTTTTAAGTAAGAAAATCTAGGATCTATAACAGTACACAATTTATAAGGTATTTTATTAAGTAAAGGTCTTATTAAAACTATATTTATAGTATAACAATCTATATTTACATCTTCATCCCTAAAAAAATTAACAATATAATATTCACTCAACATGGTTCTATTTATCTGTTAAATAATTAGATGTCATATTTCAACAACACTATTATTTTGAGTAGTTCATGTGTCTGAGAAGTTATGAGTAATTCCTTTCTTACTAAAAAGGTTTAAAAATCTGAATGTTGAAATTCTCTTCCATGTTCACTATGAATAGTTATCAATGAAAGTTTTTTCTCATTTTTAACTTGGGCTCTAAAAGTTTTAAAATAAGAAAAGTATTTGGATTTATTTTCTAGAAAATAGACCCAAGTAAATTTGGTGTAATCATCGACTAAAATAAATACATAGTATTATCCTCCAATACTCTCAGTTTATGTTGGACCAAAAATATCTATATGTACTAGCTTAAATGCATCAAAATTTGATACTTCATTGATTTATTTAAATCTTGACTGATGTTTCTTTCTATATTGACAAGGATCACAAACTTTTGAATAATAAAATCTAAGCTTCGTTAGACCCTTAATAAGTATTTTATTTGAGAGTTTTCATAGGTTCCTATGGTTTTAGTGTCCTATTCTTCTATTCTATAACCAAGATTGATCTTTCTTTGTAATAAGGCAAAGTAGATCTTGGATCCTAAGGACTTCTATGTTATGTGTGTAAACATTCTCATGCCTATGGGCAGAAATAATAAACGCTTCCTTGGAATTTTGTACTAGACATTTATCATTCCTAAAATTCACAAGGTAACCTTCAACACATAATTTTCTTATTCTTTTGAGGATCTTCTTAATACCTTTAAAAAATAAAACATTTTAAATTAAAGTTATTCCAAGAAGAAAAATGTTACCTATAACAACAATTTCTCCCAGAGAATTATCTCTGAATGTTACTTTTCCTCCATTCATCTTGATAACAATTTCAAAGATGTTTTTGTTACCAGTCATGTGTCTGGAACATCTACTATTAATGTACCATATATTTTTGTTGGTAATTCATTTATTTTCCTAAAAAAATTCAAATACTTAAAAAATACAAATTTTCTTGGATCCATCAATTTCAGAAAGTAAAATCTTAGGAATCCACATTTTCATTGAAAAAAGGCTTTATGAAAACCTAAATATTGGGTTTTATTTAAATAATAATTTTTATCCCACGGTCCACTATGTTAACACTTTGTGAAAAATAGAGAACTTTTGGGAACAAAATAATTATGAATAAAAACATGTTTTGAATGAGAATAACCAATTCTGGAACTTTTCCATAGATAAAAAATTTATGAATAAATTTTATCAAATTATTTCATACGAGAAGTAAAATTTGTTAAAAGTTTCATAAGGAAAAAATTTCAAATTTTAGTCTAATGATCAAATTGTTATCATCAAAGTCATTATATTTAGAACATGGGTTATCCCCTAAACATTTTTCATAGAAATAACATTTTAAAGATCCTTATAAAGTTTATCCTTCTCATAATTAACTTCTTTAAGTGTTTTAGAAACACCTTCAAAATCAATAGTTTTTTTATCAAGATCTTTAAAAAGATCTTATAACTATTTTTTTAATATAAATTCAAGAATTTTTTCACTAAGATCTTCTTTATTTAACTATTTCATTTTCAAGTACATTAGAAAATCTAGAAACTTCTTCAATTGAAGGTAATGTATTATCTTATTATGAGGAAAATTCATCATCCAAATATTCATAATATTCTTCATTTGTAAAATTAGTATTTAAAGAAATATTGTTTACGGATTCATCATTGTATACCTTAGACATAAGATAATGATTTTTAATAGGTACTATGGCTATAATACCAATATTCTTCTGACCAAAAGATTTATATTCTAAAGATTCATCTAAAGAGACTCCACCTCTAGAACTATAAGTGTCATTATATTTTAAGACTCTCTTAGCCTTATATTTTTAATAGTTCCTTCTTTTATTTTGCGAATGATTTTAATTTCTATATTTTCTCTTAATCATAGGACAATCAACTCTAATATATCCATCCCTTTTGCATTCATAACAGGTTACTTAATATTATTTCTTGTCCTTTCTATCTTTCTTCATATATATGTACGGAAAATCTTTCATTCACACAATCTAGTTCATCCTATGAGTAATATTGGCTAATTCATTCTTAGACTATTCACTTTCACTTGATTCAGATATAATAACCTCTTTCTTAGATTTAGATCTAGTTACCCTTTCTGAAGTCTTGGATTTAGATGTAGTAGTAAAAGATACACTTCTCTTACCATTCTTCTTATTTTTTTAAATCACCATCTCCCTTTATTCTTGTTTCATGTTGAAGAATAGTTCCAAATAACTCATCATGAGTAATGTAAGAAACTTTTCTATTTTCATCAATAGCTGTCATTTTAGATTCTCACTCATTGGGCATGATATCAGTTATCTTTCAACAAGATCTTCATCATCCAGACCTTTATATCCCATATATTGAAGAATATTTACAATGGGCATAAATCTTTGTTTAACTTTGAAAACTGGTTCTCCATAAGGAAATAAAAATCAATGATATTCAGATTTTAACATAGATCTTCTAGTTTCTATCACTTTTGATGTTCAGAAATGTGTGACTTCAAGTTTCATATAAATACAGTTAGAAGCTTCATAAGAATATATTTCACTAAATATATTCATGTTCATATAACACAAAAAATTATTGTGTATCTTGTAATTAAATTGATATTCTTAATCTTCCTAATTTGTGATGGTTTTGACTTCTTGTTCTAGAATTTTGTAATCTCTAGTGAACATGAAAAAATTTTCCACACTACTATTAATAACAATGGTCTTTATTCTGTCTCTCTAGTACTCATAATCATTACTATCAAAAATTGGGTATCTGGTAGGATTAAGTTTCTCTATAGAAGAGAAATTTATACCTTTCATTCTGTAATAAAATTATTTTCCAAAAAACATGTTAATAGAAAAACATTATAAACAAAGATAAAAATATTCATGCAAAACTTGAGCAAAAAAGTAAGAAAGAAAAGTTTAGTAGGAAAAACATGAGAAAGAAAACATATATGTAAGTATAAGTATTACAGATACATCTTTTAATACCAATTGTAGGATCTAAAGAGAGTATGTAAATGTTTAATTACAAGAAGGGGGAGAATTGTAATTACAAACTTTCACTTTTAACCTTAAAGAAATCTATTTCTAACAAAGTCAAAAAAGGTAAATTCACAAACCCTATTTGGTTCATACTTAATAATATAATTAGAAGGTCCCATGTCCAATTATAAGAAACCAAAACTTAAACAAGTAAAACTAAAGGAAACATAATCAATTTTATCATTAGGAAAGGCTCTACCTTAATGAGTATAGAATCTTATTTATCATAGTATTCAAGTATAAGAAAGAATAAGAAATTTATACTTTCTTTCATTAAAAAGATACAGCTGAATTCAAACTTGTAACAAAAACAAGTAAACAACTAGGAAATATTTTATCCCAAAGATAATGGAATTCAACAACCATGGATAAAGGTCCCTTGATTTATACTTTCAAAAATTATGCCATACCCACACCAAGATAAGCCTTCTATAATAATATCAGAGTCTATCATGTTATCCCCACAAAACGTCAAAATTTAAGGTAGTCAGTACCTCTATCTTTCTATCCCCATAAGTACTTGAACATTAAGGTAGTAATAACCTCTCTCTTTCTATCCCTATAATTCCTCGATTGTACACAAAAACAACTAGTGATGCACAAAGTAAGATGAACAAGATATTCATGGTTGAACAAGATGTTCATAAAATGCATAAAGCACAAGATTATTTCTCTCTCTAGAAATCACTTCATAATATGTAATCTCTACGATCATCAATCGATAATTGTATCTTTCAAATGAGATCCTATTTTAGGAAAAAACTTCAATGGTCTGATCCCTCCTCCAACAGTCATATTTTTCCTTAAATCTCATAGGGACATGTACACGTGTATCTCAACCAATAGTTACTTATAAATTAATTGTATGACATAGTTTTATGTAAGAAAAACTTATGAAATGTTATCATGATTAAGAAAAAATAATATGTAATTAAAATAATGTATCTTAAACAAAAGTGAATAATCGGAATTTAGGAAAATTGATATTTAGGTTCTCTTTTGCAAATAATTCAGGCTCTGAATTATATATATTTCAATTTCCAAAATCTGTGGAATTAAAAGTCTGAATTATGGGTAATTCAGAGTCTAATTTCTGAGGAATTAGAAGTCTGAATTCAGAAGAATTCTAAGTCTGAATTCTATGGAATTTGGAGTCTGAATTCTGAGGAATTCAGAGTATGAATGATCAAGAATTCTGAGTCTGTATTCTAAGGAATTTGGAGTCTAAATTCTAAGTTACTCAGATTCTGAATTCTCATTAATTCAGAGTCTGAATTCTGAGTAATTAAAATTCTAAATTCTCATGAATTTAGAGTCTATATTCTCAAGAATTCAGAGTCTGAATTATGAGGAATTTGGATTCTGAACACTAAATATTTCAAAGTCTTAATTTCAGAGAATTAAGATTCTAAATTTTAGATAATTTGGAGTCAGAAAATAGTAAGACTCGGTAGCTAAGGAACTGTAATATTCTGAGGTTTTTGATAAGGATCCTAATTTTTTACGTAATAAAAAAAGTTAAACATGGTTTTGAGAAGTCATTGAATAAGACATTAAAAACCAAATTAATGAAAAACTTTTCTTAGATAAAAATATTCTTTAAGAATATAATTATAAGAGAAATATAATTTTCCATAAGAAAATGTGTTTGTGGTTTTCAAAATATATAGGAATATAAAAGGCATAAGAAAACTTTATTGACTCAATAATTATTGACTCTAAATTCACATGAATGAAAGGCTGCAGGGGAATCCATTAAAGTACAATACTTTAAGTGTAAAAAGATGGGGCACTATTCCATAAATTTCACCAAGAATCAAGATAAAATACCACAAATGAAGCCAAGAAGAAATTTCTAAGAATATGAAATTACTATAGATTATATAAAAGTTAAAAATTAAGTGGAGAATGGTACAAATATCATTCACACAAGAATTGAAGATATTTTATTTTATTTTTTATCTACCCAATCGTTTATATTTGATTAATTTTCTAATGGTATCACATCACCACCTCAACTATTCATTATTGGGTTATCAATGAAGAATCCATAAGGTATGATGGTAACATCACAAGTCTATAGTTCCTCTAAAATTGTGTTTTTGGAAATTTGATTCATTTAAATATTGTTATTCTCTCTCTGGTCAAATTTTTAGGTTATCTTAGACAATGATTTGTTTTTTCTACATTAATCCCACATTAATTTTCAAGAAAAGGGATTTCAATTTTGAATTTCTGAACTAATTTATTATTTTCTATTAGTGAAACAGTAAATATGAAATTATAATGGAAATAAAATCTATTTTATGGGTCTTCATTCCTCTTAAAAATGTGTATTTATCTCAAATGGTTGGGGAAAATGAAATGTCAATGATATGATTATTTTTTGTAGAATTTTTCATTCTATTTTAAGAATATTTTTGTGTTTTTACACTGAATTATCATGTTGATTTTCCAAATAATTCATACATGGAATTAAACCTATTTCCAATACTCTATATAGAATCCATCCAATTCATTTGCATGAATTAAAGAATAAAATCTTGAAGAATCTTGATAATATATTCATTCATCCAAGTGAATCACCATGGGGATTCACCTATTATTTTTGTTAAAAATAAAAATGAATCAATGCTTCTATGTATTGATTATCGAGAACATAATAATATCAATATCGATAAAAAATAACCTCTACCATGTATGGTTGAATTATTTGATCAAATTCATGGAGCTAAATTCATTTCCAATATTGAACTTTTTTCTAGATATAATCAATTAAGGGTTAAGAAAAAGGATATAACCAATAAAGTATTCTATATAAGGTATGGACACTATAAATTTATAGTGATTCCAATTGTAATTACTAATTACCTTATTATCTTGATGGATTTAATGAATAGATTATTTCGATATTACCTTGATATATTTTTGGTAGATTTTATTTATAAAATTATTTTATATGCAGGGCATAAGTAAAATCATGAATATCTCTTGAGGATTGCATTAAATACCCTTAGGGAGAAGAATGTATTTTAAATTTTCAATAAATGTAAATTTTGGATACAAAAAGTTTCAATTTTAGTCACATATTCTAAATAAATAGTATATATATTGATCCGTCAATGTAAGATGTTATTGACCATTATCCAAAACAAACCATTGAAATTGAGATCCACAGTTTCCTTGGTTTGGTTGGTTATTATCCATTCATTATGAATACTTTAACATGTACCTCTAACCTACTCACCAAGGTAACTTGAAATGGAGCGATGTTCCCTTAGATAGATGAATTTGAGGAAAACTTCAATGAACTGAAGAGAATGTTAGTCATAAAAACTATTATTAGACTACCTTGGAGTATAGAATGGTTGTATATCCATATTGATTCATCAAATAAGGTAATTTGAAGTTCTCCAGTGAAAATTTTATAGTGATAGATTATGCCTCATGCCAACTAATGTGACCAGATAAAACTTTCCCAACACATGATTTGGGGTTATCTGTGGTAATGTATTCATTAAATATATGGAGGCATCGTGATTACAGAGAAAGGTGTGACATATATACTGATCATAAGGTTATAAAGTATTTTTTTCACATAAAATCGTTTAATATGTTCTATATAATGTGGTTGGAGATGGTTAATGGTCATGAATACTTAATACATTATCACACATGGAATGAGAAAAAGGGGAAAATGATCATTATTGAAAGAATTGTGATTTCTTATCAATTATGATGGTACAAAAAGAACTAATTTTCTAGAATTGAAAGTGATTGATATTTGAATCATGATATAAGGTGAACATCATATCTTTCTCAAATGAATAATTAACTGTCTATCCATGTGAGGACTAAAGTAGCATTGAAAGAATATATAGAGATATAGATGATGGTAGGAAATGTTCTGGAGTTCAACCTTGATTGTGATGGAATGATAAGGTTCAAGAACCATGTATGTATTATTTCAATACAATATTTTAATATATATATATATATTGGATATATATCAGTGTTATTCATTATCAATTGATCCTAAAATTTACAATATTCATAGATATTTAAAAGATTATTATAGAGGGATAACATAAATATAGATATTGTAGACAATGATTATTGATTCTTGGTATGCCAACAAGTTAAGGTAGAGAGATAGAAATCAATGGGGATGATACAATTATTACCCATACTAGGATAGAAGTGGGAAATCCTGACCAAGGATTTTATCATTGCATATCCAAAAATGACTAAAGGGAATATATATTTTTTGTTATAATTTACCACCTTACAATTTTATAACACATCATTACCAATATAGAAGACTTCTCACTTGATTTTAATTATAGAATTTATATTAAGGAAGCGGTGGGGATTAATGGAGTACCACATTCTATTATATTTGATTTTTATCCAATTTTTACCAAGAAGTTATAGAAATATCCTTAATGAGAATTGGACATAGAGTTTTTTTCAGTTGTATATATCATCCTCAGATATATTATCAATATGATATAACCATTAAAAGTCTAGAATATATTTTTTGATCATGCTTTATGTCTTTCCAAGGTGGTTGGGTCCAATGACTTATTTTTTTGGAATTGTATTATAGCAATATAATTCAATCAAGAATTCAGATGGATTCTTATAAATCCCACTATTTAAAGAAGTAATGAACTCCAATGTACTATAATAAAGTTTGAGAAAATTGTAGTGAAGGTCATATCCATTTACTAATACATAAGATTGGCTCAATGTCGACAAAAAATTTATAACAAAAATAATAGGAATGATCTTGAGTTTGAGGTTGGTGACAAGGTATTCCTAAGAATATCTTCCTAAAAGAGGGTAATGATATTCAGAAAGAATATAAAGATAAGTCCTAGGCATATATGTCCCTTTGAGATTCTTGATTGTATCAGGATGGTACCTTATCTATTGGTGTGTCTGTCGAATCTCTCTCAATGTCATGATGTGTTCCATGTATCTCTACTATGTAAGTACATACTTGATCCTTCTCATTTTCTGGATTCAGATGTCATACCACTAGAGTGAAATCTTTCTAAAAAGGAACAACCAATAGATATTATGGATTATAGAGAGATGGTGGTGTGAAACAAGACAACAAACCTGATCAATTTTTTGTAGTGATACCATCAATTCGAGGAAGCTACTTGAGAACCTAATAGTGTGGTGGAGAATATCTATTTTTATCTATTTCTATCATACTAAAAAAATTGAGGTAATAATTCATTTTAAGGGGGGATAGAATATGACACCATGAGATTTTATAAAATTGTTTTGTTTTATATATTTTATTTCTTCAATAGTTTACATTACACACAACATCGAGTTTAAAAACTATGATTTTGTATTAAAATATTATATAATAGTTATCACATAGCCCTTGAGGTGGTAGGTATGAAAAATTATAACTAAATCATGAAACAAATAAGTTTTATACATGTATAAAATTAATTCAATAGTTATCAATTGATATAAGATGAAAATAATATTAATTTTGAAAATAAAGGTGTTATGTTTCTGAAAACCCATTTTTATGAACACGGTTTTCTTCCAAATAAATTAATTTAATAACTATGGGTTAATGATTTTAATGAAATTTATATCTTATATATTGAATAAAATGTTTTATAATTCATATACTATTTTTTAGAAATGAGAAAAGAATATATATCTGGTTTAATGCTTAAAACTATAATTTTGTAAGAAAAAGCTTTTGTCTCATTTTGTGAACATATATTAAAATTAATTTCTTCTAAATATAGGTATTGAATTAGTGAAAATGGATTCTATATTCTGAGTTATTATTCTAAAATATTTTTAATAGTCCCTATTTACTTTTAATCATTATGAATAGTAACCATGATAAAATTTATTGCCTCGTTAAGGGGTAAATATGGTTAGCCTTTGTTAAAACTTATTGATAAATTCATTATTTTTTTCCTAATTATTATTTAATGAATTTAATTCTACCCTTATCACTTTAGGATTGGAATTTATATGTTTTAAAGACACATGTCCGTGAAAATACCCAATATAATATTTAATTCAAAGAATGTTACAAAATGTCACTCTCTTAGTTTTAAATATCTATTATGTTCCACATAGTGAAAAAAAAGTTATTAATGAATATAAACTTCAAAAATGTGAATAATAAAATTATATTAATTATGATAATTTATTTCAAATTTTTATTCATTATATAATTTCCTTTAATTCTAGAGATACACTAAAACAATATTTATTCAATTAAAATAACAATAAAATAAATTATATAAAAAATATTAAAAGTGATATAATTTTAGATTTTCATAGAGTTAAAATATAGTTTTAGAATAACATGACATGTTAGTGATTTGTAAATTAATTATACTATAAACAGATCTTTGTATTGATGTTTTGAAGTTAAATTAAGTGAATAATTTCAAAATTGACATTAATGATAATTTATCAAAATAATATTTTATTAAGTTATTTAGAAATAATTAAAACATTGAAAAATTTTATATGAAGTAAAAGAATGTAAAATCTAATACCCTTTCAATTTATGAGTCATATTTACCATATATGAAAAATTATAACCCTCAAAGTGGGAAAAATATGTTATCGCGTTTAATGTTAAATTAGGATAACTAAGTGGTTAAACCAAATGATAAGGTTTAAAGAACTTCATAAACCAATTCAAATTTTATTGTTTTATGATAATTCAACCATATACTATACTATGTTACAATAACTTATAATTATATGCATTTGTATTTATAAATACTTTATTAAAATTTAATCTTTTATGAAATTCTAAAAGTGCCCCTCACCTCGATTATAAAAGGATACCTCCTCCTTCCCTTATTTACACCACTTTGAACCATTTAGCTTAACCAACCCTAAAAATTAATCTTTTAACAATATTGATTAATTTTCTATAAATTATGGTTATTCTGAAAGTCCTACCATATGTCCCTTATGAAGAGATCTAAATGATGTCTACTGAAGAATAGGTAGTCATATTTATCAATACCTTTAAGTTTATTTCTTCTTCTAAATCCTCCTAATGTTTTCTACACATCCTAAGATAATATCCCCAATATCATAACTTTAATGATATGATATTATGAATATGGGAAAACTATATACCATATATATTCCATCCTATGGAAATAGAAAACATCGCTCATGCGTAGGTATGACTTACCGTATACACATAGTGGCGTGATTTATTTTTCATATCCATTTCACTTGTATGGTTACAAATATGTAAATAATGAATATATAATATATTTATGACATAAATATATTTTTTTATTTAAAATATATTACATAAATTATTACCTTTCAATCCATTGGAAAATGATAACGTCGCTCGTGCATATGTGTGTATTACCCCCTTCACGTAGCGATATGATCAGTTTTTCATTTATTCTTTACATGGATGGTAATAATTATATATTTTATGAATACATATTATTTATAATATCTAATAATTAATCATTAAATGATAATTTTAATTTACATTTCATTCATTCCATCTATCAAAAGATGAAAACAATATTTAGGTGTATGTACAGCCTACCGTGAATATGAATGATGTAATTCATTTTTCTATCAGTAAATTTTATGCATAAACCAGAATATGTATATAAATAATATATATTATTATTATATAAATTATAAAATTAATTATATTTTATAACCATGGTCAAATTAAATTTATCTACATTACCGAACTAAAACATACATGAAAAATGACATAGTTATAACCCAAAAATAGTGGTTTTAAAAAAGATTTATTTTCACAACCCCCTCCCTACAAAGATTCCCCTACTGAGTTGGCAATGGAGAAAGAGAGATAATAAACCCTAAGTCCCACATCTAGTAGGCCCTGGGGTGGGAAAAAGCACCAAGACTATACAAATCTCACAAAATGGGAGGTATTACCCTTTTTATAGTAACCAGGATCGATAGATAAGATGTATCAACCTTAAATAACTTGAAGATAGATATATATAGGAAAAAGGGAAATCCAAACCACCCCATATTCATGTTCAAAATTAGAACTCATAAAAATAAAAAATTATTCAAGGTAAATTCCAAAAGTTAAATAATGTAGTAATTGCAACAACTATCACAATCTGAGCTAGTATGGTCCAGCACGGTCCACATAATCCTCCTAAAAACTTCAAAATTGTTTTATATACATCAGGTGAGCATACAAGTACACTCAATTTAGAAAACCAAAGTCTCTCATTCACAAATGGAGAAGCATACTAATTCCCCCATGATAAATAGTGGAAACCAAAATCACACAACAAGGTATACTATCCTCCCCAACGTCCCCAAGGAACGCTCACCAAATAACACAGGTAAAGTAAAGTAGAATGCACATTGGTGATTGGGCACCCCACCCCACTTTCCCACTGATTAGTCGCTCTCACATCCTAAAAAAAATTCCTGGAACTCCATCCTCTTCCAAAAGAACCATTTCATAAACCTCCCACACACACCTGGGCCACACATTACATCACATCCCAACCACACACACCAGTTTCACTAACCACACCACATTCCAAATTAATGTCGCTCTATCCTTTCACTCAACAAGAAAACCCCCAAATTATAGCCAAACCCTACAAAAAACCTCATAAAAAAATAAATGTTATTCCCAATGAATAACAACCCCACACCCAATAATATAAACATAACACAACCCGAATCGGTAGCCCTGTTACCCAACCACAACCCATCCATTCCAAAATCAATCAATCTATCAACCTGAGACACCACTTCACCCTCAGACCATTACGCACACCTTTTTTTCCCTCAAAAAATACACTACACAACCCCTATGAAGCATGAGACTGAAAAAATCCACACACAGCACACATCCACAACAAGAAAGGTAAGGTGTATTCAGATTTAACATACTCATTATTTAATTTCACTTTTATAAAGCAGGGATTATCACAGAACTTGTTTGGTCATGGGGAATCCATTTAATTAACTGGATATATGTGATTAATCATGTTTTCATGTTCGCAGTCATTCAATAGAAGATTAACAACAATTATTCATGAGTCCAGTGTGATAATAGAGACCACCAAAGACCATGATTTTTTGAAGACATACGGCCAACACAAATTCAGATCCTGGATCAAAGATAAAAGATAAAACAACACAAGCATCATCATTTTCCCCTCCCCTCACTTATTACTAAGGTAAAAACCACCATTATCATAACAGGCCTGATTATCATCGTAAAATCCTTATTTAAAATTGGGATTCGACTATAATAATAAGGATACATTATCTTACCCACCCAACATGATACACAAAAAAATTCTAGGGGATCCCTGCCTCGAAGAATCAGACAATAAGTAACTCCTCTTTTCACCAAAAAAAGGGGTTGTGTAAGATATATGAAAGTCTAAAAGGAAAAATAGATATAAAGGTCACACCATAAAACACGAATCCACAAGGAATAATGATTTTAAGCACATCAAGATAAAATTTAAGGTTTCAAGAAAGAGAGGATCTCATTTTAGAAATAGCCAGATCTTATATCGATAGAAGGGAATAGATTCAATGGACGTTAAAGTTGGATCATAGTCAAGACCATGTGGCTTGGTTGTTTCAAAGTCCCTGTGGAATTAGAATATTAAGGATATATTTAATATCCCTTGAAATTGCATCAAAATGGTCAAACATTGTTTTAAACTATATTTATATCAAATAAAACGTATGTGGGTAAAAACTAAAAAATCTAAGAAAAGATAGAAATGAGTCACTGACGGATGTGTCACCTACATGAATCACCAACATGATCCACTGACATTACTCACTAACACCACTCACTAATTCCACCTACTGACAGTAGGTCACCGACGAAACCTAGCGACACCACCAACCAATAGTGATTCACCATCACCACCTACCGACAATGAGTCACTAACACTCCCTACTAACACCTGAATCACTAATGCAAGTCACCAACACCTGGCCTACCGATGCCCGACCTACTGATTCCCAACCAACCACTGGAAAACTAAATTTTTTTCAATCTCTTGAAATGAGTCACTGAGACTCCCCATAATACTTTAAACACAATATTTTCACAAGATAATGGACCAGAGAGGTCCGGGATATTACATCAGATACCTCTCAAACTATTCTCCCCCTTGAGAATTCAAAACAAGCCCCAAAAGAAAGAGGGTTCTGAAAAACCACACTGTAAGATACCTCTCAAGGATATTGCTATGCTTGAAACACTACTACCAAAAAAGCACACCAAAGTTCAATGATGAACCACCTTTTCTTGTATAAATGCTAGAGTGAAACCTAAACATCCAAGAACACATCCTCAAACATATACTACCCCTAACTAACCAAAATACACACCACACAAGCAACAAAACCATGTTATCCATACACACGAATCTGATAATTTTTTCATCCATGTTGAGATATTATCTTCTCTATGTGGAACTAACTCACTCGTATGAGTTTAATCAAATATCAGTTAATGCATCTCAATTTGGAATCAGTCCTCCCTTTTTTATATATTAGGACTTAGTCACACATTTCAGAACAAGGAAGCAACCCATCTTATTAAAAACATGGTCCAAGAATTATATTTCAAATAAAACAACAAAATAAAAACTCAAAAAAAAATATGGGTATTAGGCAAGAATCTGTGATTCTCACTCCCAAGTACTCTCCACTAGGTCACCATGCCTCCACAACACATGAACCAAAGGAATGGTCCACATATGTAGAACCTTCTCCCAATGATCCTGGATCTCCATTATCCACTCCATGAACATTGAATCACCATTAATATCCAACCCTCCCCATTAAATGGCATGGGATTCATCATGAAGATACAAATGAGTCTAAGTGATGTGAAAAAAGTTTTGGTTCCACTCTAACAGCGATGGAAGTTCCAATTGGTATGCCACCACACCAACTTGTCCTAACACACCGAAAGGTCTGATGAACATTGGAGAAATATGTCTCCCCTTATTAAACATATGATGCCCATCTTGGGGGGAACCTTTAAGAACATGTGTTCTCCAACCTCAAACTCCAAGGGCCTCCTACTGTTATTTACATATGAATTCTTCTTGTCCTGGGATGCCTTCATCCTCCCACACATGAGCTGAACCATCTTCATCATTCTCTCCACCACATTAGGACCAAAGAACATCTGTCTCCCAAGCCTCTGTTTAGCACAAGGGTGAACGACACAACCTTCCATAAAAGGATTCAAAAGGATCCATTATAATGGAATATTTATGGCTATTATTGTAATATAACTCAACCAAGTGAATGTGTCATGCCCAAGACCCACTAAAATACAAGATTCATGCTCTTAGTAGGTCCACCAATGTCTGGATGGTCCACTATATCTGCCCATTTATCTGAGGGTGTAAGATGTTCTGAGATGTAACTGAGTTCCAAAATCATACTTTAATCCCCTCTAAACTCGTGATGTAAAATATGTATCCTGATCCAAGATAATGGATCTCATAACTCCATGTTTATGCACTAACACATCCAAATATCATTATGCTAATTCATCCATTGTGCTATACTCCATAATATCCAATATGTTATCCAATTTGTTCATTTGTTCACCCGCTACCAAGATAGCAACATAGCCTCCCTAATACCTGGTTTTCCCTATAATTAAATCCATCGATATGTCATCCCACTTACACTCAGGGTTATATATGGCCTAAAAAAACCATTAGGTACCCAATACTTATCCTTCACTTGTTGGCACACTAGGAATCTTTACACAAACACCAACACATTCCGCTTCATCTCGAGCCACCAAATTATTCCCTCGGGCCATGGTAAATCTTTGAAACTCTTAGGAGTCACACTAGGGGTGATCTATGAAACTCAAAAATAACCCTCTTATGTATCAACACTCAAACAAACAACTTTATAAATAACAACATATGATTGTTTATATCCCCTGACCATCCCTTTGGAGCATCACTCTGGTTAACACAATCGTACATCACCTCTACCTTTGAGTCTCCCCACTGAGACTCCTCCACATGCTGCATCATAGATGACTACATTGTCATCTGTAACAGATAACCTCTTCCACCATCCATCTCTTCATCCAGGTGAAAGGCATCTAAATCCTCCATTTCCTTTTAATCGTCTACAGATTCTTGAACTACCTCCTTCTATGACTTCATGGTCAAGGAATCATCCATTACATTTATTTTTCCTGGTGTGTAGGAGATCTCAAAATCATATTCCTAAAAACATTATCCACCTCTACTATCACAAGTTAAGATCTCCCTTGGAAAAGATACACCTCAAGATATTGTGATGTGTGAAGACCACAAAGCATTCCCAATGAGGTAACGCTACCAAAACTTTGGCACAAACCCAACCACTGTTAGATCTAGATAATGGATAGAATAGTTAGATTCATGGGGACATAATTACCTAACCCATAAAAGATCACTCCTCATTGCTTTATCACACACATCCCAAGCACAAATGTGAAGCAATGAAAAACAAATCAAACATCACCTCGTCCTCTGGAAACTAGGGCACTAGTGCATTGAAAAACATCCCCTTCAGATAGATGAAATCTACCAGATAGTGTTTACTCCACACAAATTCCTAGCCATTTCTAGTTATATTCATCAATGGAGCTGTAAATAAAGAGAAATTAGGTAAAAGTCTTCGAGAGTATCCTTATAGGATATGTATTTTGAAAACCTCCACCACATTCTTAGGTTCTTCCAAAGAAACAACTACCTCATCCTTTGATAGGTCCACTGCTACACCCTACTAAGACACCACATGTCCATGGAATTAGACTTCCTGAGTCCAAAACATGCACTTGGACAACTTTTTGTAGATCTAGTGTTGTTAATGAACATCCAATAAAATCCTAATATGTGCGGTATACTCATCCTCCAACTTTGAGTATATATGAATGTAATCAATGAATGTGATGATGAACCATTCTAGGAACCCATAAAATATGGAGTTCATAAGTTTCATGAACATGGCCGGTGCATGTGTAACACCTAACGACATGAACACGAACACAAAGTGACCATAACTGCACCTAAAAGTAGTCTTCAGGATGTCACCCTCCTTCACACTCAACTACTGATACCCAGACCGCTTATCGATCTTAGAAAACCAACATTCTCCCCTCAGCTGGTTAAAAATATCATCTATCCTTGAGAGAGGGTAACAGTTCTTGACTGTCACCTGATTCAACATCTTGTAGTCTATGCACAGTCTCATACCACCATATTTTTTCTTTGCGAACAAGACCGAAGAAACCCATGGTGACAATGTGGGAAGGATAATGCCCTCTGCATCATATCATCAGTCTGAATTTTCTACTCCCACAGTGTAGAAGGTTTCATCCGATAAATTTCCATCAAAATCAGAGAATCCCTGGGCTACAAGTATAACCCAAAATCAACATCATATTGAGGGGGTAGAGTCACAACCCCATTATGTAATACATCCCAGAATTTCCCAACAATGAAGGGAATATAATCCATCTTATAATCCACTAATTCCAATGGCAGCTCATCCAACACGAAAAGAAGAGGCTCTACATGTCGGATGACCATCCAATGACTCTTCTCACCAAAGAAATCCACACACTGACCATCCACATAAGAAAACATGTCCCTTATCTAGAAGTAGTAGATAATATCATTCATAGAGTATAATCAGTAAATGCCAATGATGACATCGTACATTTGAATGTGTAATGGGAAAAGATCACCACTAGACTGAGGTGGCCCCATCATCAGTCTACATCACCAACATGCATCAAACAAGTTATTCTAACCTAGAACCGGCGTAATCAAAACTATTAGAATGGAAATACTCTTTATGTCTAGTACCATAGAATGTGATAGAGAAGGTGAAAATAAGGAGTGAAAATCTCCCAAATCAAACAAATCACAAGAAAGAGTATAGAACAAGCTAATCATACCTTGAGTGATCTTCGGCCCTATTGGAACTGCTACCCCTGTAGTGTGAAACTAACCATGGCCAGCTCCTCTTCCCCTTTTTAGAAGATTGCCTCCCTAAACATGCCCAGGTTGAGGTACCTAAAGAACACCCTAAGGTCAGCCTCCACCTAATATATCTCCCCATAGTGGAGCAGGGTCCTGCTTTCCCTAGTTCTGAAATGGTCTGGCTGGAAACTATGGTTGAGGCAGGAGGTAAACCAACCCACCTCCACCATACTAAGCTCAAACATACATATATTACTAACTATAAAGGTTCCCACAAACTCTACATAAAAAAACACTAGACCTTGGCCTTCATGATAATCACAAGGACTAGAAAGTCAAAATGGAAACTACTGAGGAAAACACCCTGACGTCTGAAACATCAAAGGCCCTAGTGCTTGAGACCTACCACTGGTAGAATTTCCCGTCAAAGAACCCTAATGTCCCCCCTCTTGTGGTATACCTCCTCACAGGTGAATTCATTCAACTACCTCCACCTTCTTCTGGACCTTTATCTATGTCAGCAAGGTGAAGGGAGTAACTGTGTACTAGAGAGACGGATGAAGTGCGCCCTCTAAGAATTTTACCCAAGACTCCCCATCTAGAAAGAAGTCAAAAATGAATCAAATTAGATCTTGGGACATGATCCGAAACTCTCATACCAAGATACTCCCCTACTGGAGGGAGAGTATCTCCTGTCGCTTCTTAGCCTTCATTGTCAAATAAAGGAATTATGCCTGACACTCCTTCTTGATGTCGACCCACAGAACATCATCCTCTTTTATCTCCCCTGGGTACATCATCCACCACTGACACATAGCTCCCCTCATCTGACTACCAACGGAACCCAATACTTCGTCAGGGCCCAGATCAAGCTTAAGGTGATCACGATCTCCTTAGTCAAACTCTTGGTTTCCATGTATGAAATACTTCCCTCATACATTCCAAGATTCTATCATTGGAAATAATGTAATGTTCTCTACCACTAGTTTTCCTCCTCAAGATCAATCTTCTACCGATCATCCAGATCATCCTGCTGAACATCCACTTCCTAAGACAGCTGTGGACGATGACTAAGTTTCATAACTAAAAAGTAAACAAGGAACTCATAATCCCATATAACATGATTCTTTGTTCAACATTTCTTTTAACTGGTTATTTATTTAAATTATTCTCAATTCTCTATTCAAACAAAAACACAAGTCATTATGATGCATGTACCTCTCCTAGGGTCTCTACACCACAAACAATGTTGCCTCACATAGTTATTCGGTAATCTTATATTTCGTTCATCAGATCACAATGGGAAAAAATCATATGTCCTAGAAAGTCTTCCCTAGACTATGTCATGCACCAAGATCACCTAACACTACTTCCTTACCAACCATGAAATCCTCATTTTTCCTAGTTCTAAAATTCATCCTATATGTCAACCATCACCACTAATACCATTCTATTCTGACCCCCTCCCTCCAAAGATTCCCCCTAGGCTGGAAATGGATAAACATAGATAATAACCCCTGAGTCCCACCTCCAGTAGGCCCCAGGGTGGAGAATAACACCAAGGGTATACAAATCTCACAAAATGGGAGGCATTACCCTTTTTATTGTAACCACAATCAGGAGATAAGATGTATCAACTTTTAACAAATCTAATATAGTTATATATAGGAAAAAGGTGAAATTCAATCCATCCTACATGAATGTTCAAAATTAACATTGATACAAATACAAAAGTCTCCTAGATAAATACCAAAAGTAAAAATAAGTAGTGGCACATCACATATCATGATCTGAGATATAATGGTCTAGCATAGTCGATGTAATCCTCTTGGAAACATAAAAATGATTTTATATATATAGGGTGACATAAATGTACACTCAGTAGGGAAGACTGAAGTCTCTCATGCATAATTGGAGAAGCATACTAATTCCCCTATGAGAAACAATAGAAACCAAAAGAACCTAATAAAGTATACCAGCCACCCCAACCTCACTATGGCACACTCACCAAATAATACAATTCAAATAAAGTAAAATAGTAATCACATCGATGATAGGGTAGCCCGTACCACTTTAAAAATGATTAGTCAATCTCACACCCTAATAGAAAACTTACTGGCACTCCCACCTCTTCCAAAATAACCACATCACAATCCACCTTTACTGACCTAGGCCACACACCATATCACATCCCTCTAGCACACACTTGGTCCATAAACCACACCATAAACCAAAGACTCTTGGGAAACACAAAACCTCTGATACCAAAGACACTTGGGAAGAAAAACATGACCGAACACACATGGGACTCGCAAACCACAACTTGTCCGAAGAGTCTTAGGCTATCACTGCATAAAAGAGGAATCAAGGAAGAGCGGGTGTCTATCCAACCATCCTCCCATCAAATAATACCCTCCCCTATAACAATGGGGGTGTTTATAATGTAGTTCTCAACTAGGTTGGGTGCCTATAAAATCATAGTATAGTAAAAGTATGTATATATTGGAATAGAACACTCATCCCAACCTATGGGTTCTCAAGGAAACAGCCACCCCATAACACTATCACCTTTGCTGCTACCTCTAAATGCATGTATCATAATGAATGATTGTCACTTCTGAAATTAAGAAGTGAAAGAAGCTTAAAACCCAATAATTTTGATTTTATTGATAATTTTACTGTAATTCCATCCCAACCAAGGAAACTAACAACCACAACACACAACCATCCTCACAACTAATAAAAAAAGAGAAGAAAACTATAATGAAACACCACATATCACACTTCATCCCCACATAGAACCCAAGACAATAACTACATTATCATTCTTCATAGTCGTGTCATAATGTCTTTTCTCTCAACCATAATAACCCCAAATTATAGCCAAACCCCGCAACACATCTCATCGCAACCATACATGGAAGCGCTACTGCATAACAACACCACACCCAGTAACATAATCATAGAACAACCCGAATCTACAACCCTTCTGCCCAACCACATCCAATATATTTCAAAATCAATCAATATGTCAAAAAAAGACACTATTTCACCCTCAGACAATCCACACACACCGCCATGCTCTCAAAAATATCACCAAACAACCAATACAAAGCACGAGACATAAAATATCCACACAGAGCACACAACCACACCAAACAAGTCAAGGAGTATTTAGATTTAACACAATCGTTCTTTAATTCCACATTGATAAATTGGGGTTATCACAGAATAATTTTAATCCTATGGTATCCATTTAATTAAACAAATATATGTGATTAATCAAGTTTTCATGTCCATTTTCGTTCAACAGAAGATTAAAAACACTTGTGCACAAAAAGAGACCACCAATATCCATGTTTCTTAGAAGTAATATGGAAAACACAAGTTCATAGCATGGATCAAAGATAATAGATAAAAAACACAAGCATCGTCATTGTATTCCCCACCCCTCACTTATTACTATGGTTTCAAAACCCGTTATCATAATAGGTATGATTATCTTCATAAAATCCTTAATTAAAATTTGGATTCGACTATAATCATAAGTAGGCATTATCATACCCACCCCACATGATACAAAAATAAATAAAGACTAGGGGATCCCTACCTTGAAGAATCAGACAATCAGCAACTCCTCCTTGCACTAAAATAGGGGGTCATGCAAGAAGGAGGAAAGACTCCATGGATAACTAGATTCAAAGCCCACACCTAAACACACTAATCCATGAGAAAGAATGTTTATAGGAACACCAAGTGAAAAACATAAGGTTTCAAAGATGAAAGGATATCAGCTTTAGAAAAATCCATATCCTATATCAATGGAAGGGAACAGTTTCAAGGGACATTAAAGTCAGATCATGGTCAATACCACACAGCTTAGCCATTTCAAAGTCCCTAGGGCATTAGACTATTAAAGATATAATATATATCTTTTGAAACGGCATCAAAAATAGTCAAACAAGTTTTCAAACATTATTTATGTCAAATAAAACATTAGTGGGGTGAAAATGGAAAAACTAGGAAAATCTAGAAATGACTCACTGATGGTTGGGTCACTGACATGAGTCACCAACATGAGCCATTGATGAGACTCACTGATTCCACCTACCAACAACGAGTCACCGACGTGACCCACTGGCGCCACCTACCAAAAGCGATTCATAGACACCACCTACTAATAGAGAGTCACCAACGTGACCCACCGACACCTGAATCACTAACTTGAGTCACCACTGCCTAACCTACCAATGCCCGACCTACCGATGCTAGTCCTACCATTGGAAAACTATATTTTTTTCAAACTCTTGAAATGAGTCACCGAGACTCCCCATAATACTTCAAACCTAGGATTTTCAAAAGGTAATGGACAAGATAGGTCTGGTCCATTACATCATATAACTCTAAAACTATTCTCCCCTTCGATAATTCAATACCATCCCAGAAGAAATAGGGTTCTGAATGACCACCATGTAAGATACCTTTCAAGGATCTTTCTATGCTTGAAACACCACTACTAACTAAGAACACCAATGTTCAATGATAAACCAACTTGTGTTGTTCGAAAGCCAGTGTAAAACATTAACATCCAAGAACACCTCATCAAACATATATTACCCCCAACCAACTAGAAGAAACACCACATGAGAACTAAAACCATGCTATCCAAACACAAGAATCAGGGAATTCCTTCATCCTTGTTGGGATACTATCTACTCTATGTTGCACTGACTCGCTCACATGGGTTTAATATCATCTCAAATAAAGTGTCTTAATGAATAATTAGGTACTCCCTATTATATATGTTAGGAATTCATCACACATTATGGAAAAATGAAACAACACATCTTTAATTATCACTCCAAAGTACTTTCCTATAGTTCACCATGCCTCCACAACACACGAACTAAAGGAATGGTCCACCAATGTTGTACCTTCTTCTGATGATCATGGATCTCCAATGGTTGTTCCACAAACATTGCATCACCCTTGATATCCAACCCTCTATTTTAAGTGATACGGGAGTCATCATGATGATACCAATGAATCTGGGAGATGTGAAGGAATTTATGGATACTCTCGAACTGTGGTAGAATCACCAACTAGTACACCACCTCCCCAACTCATCCCAACACCATGGAAGGACCAATGAAACTAGGAGAAAGATTTCTCCCCTTACATAACCTCTATTACCCATGTCGATGGGAAACCTTCAAGAACACGTGGTTTCCAACCTCAAACTCCAAGGTCCTACTCCTGTGATAGGCACGTGGGTTCTTCCAATCCTGGGATGCCTTCATCCTCTCATGCATGATTTTAAACTTCATCATCATTCTCTGCACAACCTTGGGACCATGATCTTCTATCTCCCCACCCTCTGTCCGACACAAGGGGGAACGACACAGCCTTCCATAGAATTATTCAAATATATCCTTGCCAATGGAAGAGTGATAGATATTATTGTTAGAGAACTCAAGAAAATTCAAGTGTTGTACCCAAGACCCACCAAAATCCAAGAAACATTCTTGTAGTATGTCCTCCAATGTATGGATGGTCCGCTCTATATTACCATTAGTATAAGGGTGTAAATTAGTTCTGAGATGTAACTAAGTGCCAAAAGCATGATGTGATCACCTCCAGACTCGTGACGTAAAACATGTATCCCAGTCTGAGACAATGGATCTCACAATTCCATGATTCCACCCCACCTCATCCACATATCTTTGTGATAATTCGTCCACTATTCTTAACTCCTTAATCTCTAATATGTTATCCAATTTCATCAGTAGGTCCACCACTACCTAGATATAATCATAGCCTCCCTGATACTTGGGTAGCCCTATGAAAAAATCCATTGAGAATTCATCCCACTTCCACTCATGGAAATATATGGTCTACATCAAACCACCAGGTACACAATGCTCATCCCTCACCTACTAGCACACTAGGCATATTTCCACAAACTCAGAAACTACCCACATTATCTCGGGCCACAAAGATTGTTCCCTCAGGCAAAGGTACATCTGGGAAACTCTCAAGTGTACCACTAGGGGTGATCTATGAAACTCATGGAGAACTCTTTCATGCATCATCACTCGAACATACTACTTCCCATGAAATGGCATCTGATTCCATCTATCCTCAGACTATCCCCCTATATAATCACCCTAGTCAACACAATCATGCATCAGAGTCTCCCTACCGAGACTCTTCCACCTTCTCCATTAGAGAATAATTCACATTCATCTGAAATAGAAAACCGCAACCACCATCCATCCCTACATCCAATTGGAAGGTAGGAAACTCCCCTACTTCCTTCTTAGAGTCTGTAGATTCATGAACTACCTCCTTCAATGAATTCTTTCTAAAGTCATTAGCCATGAAAAATCCATTTTCTGAGTTGTAGGATGTATCAAAATAAGAGTCCTAAAAAACACCATCCACCACCACTATGACAAGTTCATATCTCCCTAGGAGAATATATAACTCAAGATCTTGTGATCTGTGAAGACCACAAAGTGCTCCCCAATGAGGTAATTCCTCCACAACATTAGAAAAGACACGAACATTGTTAGATCCAGATCATGGGTGGAATAGTTACATTCATGGGTATATAACTTCCTAGACCCATAAGAGATCAATCCCCATTGTTTCATCAGCACACATCCCAAGCCTAAATGGGAAGCATTGAAAACACCTTGAACATTACCCATCGCATGGAGACTAGAGCAATAGAGAACTAACCAACATCCACTCAAATAGTTGAAATATACTTGAAAAAGTTCAATCCACACAAATTCATATCCCATTCTGGTTACATCTGTCAATAGAGCTTTAACTCGAGAGAAATTGGGTAAAAATATTTGAGATTGACCTTCTCGGATAAGGAAGTTGTAAACCTCCACCACATTCTTGGGTTCTTCCCAGGAGACAAATAATCCAACCTTTGATAGGTCTACTATTATACCCTACTTAGACACTACATTTCCGAGGAAGTGGACCTCACAAGTTCAAAACATGCACTTGGACAACATTCTATAGAGCTAGTTTCATCAAAGAACTTCCAAGAGATTCCTGAGATGCTCGGTATGATCATCCTCCAAATTCGAGTAGATTGGAATTTCATCGATGAATACAATGAAGAACCAATCTAGAAACTCACGAAAGATAGAGTTCATAAGTTCCATAAACATGGCTAGTGTATTCGTAACACCTAATGGCATGACCACATACTCAAAGTGATCATACCTAAACCTGAATGTAGTCTTCAGGATGTCACCCTCTTTCACACTCAACTGGTGATACCCAGACCACCGATCAATCTTTGAAAACCAACTTTCTCCCCTTGTCTAGTCTAAAATATTTTCTATCCTCAGAAGAGGGTAATAGTTCTTGACCATGTCATGATTCAACCTCTATTAATCTATGAGTAGCCTCAGACCACCATATTCATTATTTGAAAAAAAAATACTAGAGAACCCCATGGTGACACACTGGGCTAGATAAATCCATTCTCCATCAGATCATCAATATGAATTCTTAGCTCTAATATCATAGAAGCTATCATCTGATAAGGATCCTTTGAAAACAGAGAATCATTGGGATGCAAGTACATTTTAAACTCAAATCATGTTGAGGGGGTAGATTCACAACCTCCTCAGGGAAGAAATCCAATAATTTCCCAACAATGATGGGAACCTCATTTATCTTAACATCCATAGATTCTATGGATAGCTCATCCAATAAAGAAATAAGAGGCTCTATTTGTCAGCTTACCATCCAATATCTCCACTCAACAACGAAAACCACATGCTAGCCATCCAAATCGGAAAACATGACCCTTATCTAGTACCAGTTGATAACATCATGCATAGAATTCAACCATTCGATTCCAAGGATGAAATCACAAATTTCTATCTGTAATGGGAAAATATCCCCACATTACTCATGTGGTCCCATAATTAGTCTACATCCCTGGCATGCATCAAACAAGAAGTTCTAAGCTCCTATTCGTGTACTAAACACAAGGGGAATAAAAATCCTCTCTATGTCTAGTCCCATAGCATGGGATAGAGAAGGTTCAAATAAAAAGTGTAAAGCTCCAAGATCTAACAAAGCACAAGAAAGAGTACTCAACAAGATATTTATGCCTCGAACGATCTCTTGCCCTGCTGGAACTGATGCCTCCATGAAGTGAAACTAACCATGCCCAGCATCTCTTTCCCTTTGCTGATGACTGCCTCCCGAACCACACATGGGTTGAGGAACCTAAGGAACACCCTAAGGCCAGCCTCCACATGATCTATCTCTCTTTAGTAGAGTAGGAGTATATTTTCCCTACTGTTGAAATGGTTTCGTCGAAAACTTCTACTGAGGGGGGATCTAAATGTGCCAACCTCCACCATACTGAGTTAGAATGGCCATCAAGCACCAAATATGAAGGTTACAATGAAATCCTTAGATAAATAACACTAGTCTTAGGACTACATGATATGCATGAGAACTATAACATCGAAATTGAAACTTTTGTGGATGACTTCCTAATGGATGAAACCTCAAAGGCCCTGGTGCCTGAAACTTTCCACTTGTAGCCTTGCCCTTTGAAAAACCCTGATGGTCCCCTCTCAAGGTATACCTTCTCATGAGTTTATTTTCTCAACTACCTCCTCCTTCTGAACCTCTGTTTATGTTTTCAAGGTGAATGGAGTAACTGCTTACTGAAGAGAAGGACGAAGTGCCTCATCTAAGAATCTCCCCTACGACTCCTCATCCAGAAAGAGATCCAGAGAAATGTAAAAGAGATCCTTTAACTTGATCCTCAACTCCCATACCAACTTAATCCCTTGTCAGAGGGAGAGTATCCCATGTTGCTTCTCATCCTTCATGGTCAAAGAAAGGAATTATGCCTGAAACTCCTTCTCAAAGTAAACCCACAGAACATCATCCTCATTTCTCTCTCCCAGGTACATCATCCACCACTGATGCACAACTCCCCTTATTTGACTAACTTCCAATGGAACCTAATACTCCATAAAATCTCATGTCAAGATAAACATGATCACAATATCCCCAGTCCAACTATCCATTTCCATGTCTGAAACACTTCCCACATACTTTTCTAGAGTCTGTCACTAGAAATCACAAAACATTCTCTTCCACTAGTTGTCCTCTTCCTCAAGATCAACCCTCTACTGATTGGCTAGATCGACCTGTTGATCATCCACTTCCTAAGACAATTGTGGATGATAACTTAGTGGTATAGCTAAAAAGTAAACAAGGAACTCCTAAAACCGAGTACCATGGAATTTTGTTCAAGATTTATTTTTATTTCTATTTATTTAAATTCCCATTAAAATCTCAATTAAAACAAAATCATAATTCATTATGATTCATGTACCTTTCCTAGGGTCTCTACGCCGCAAATGGTGTTTCATCACTTGGTGGTTTGATAATCCAAGATTCATTGCATCAGATCACGAGGGGCCCTAAAATCCTGTGTCCTAGCTAGTCTTCCTTGGCCTATGTCATGCACTAAGATCACCTAACACTACTTCCCTTCCAACCCATGAAATCCTCATTGGGTCTAACTACAAACTCAATCTTATCTTTCTACGATCACCTCTTATACCATTTTATAATGAACCCCTCTCTCCCAAGATGCCCCTCCTGAGCTGGAAATGGAGAAAGAGAGATAATAACCCATGAGTCCCTCCTCTTGTAGGCTCCATGGTGGTGACCAACACCAAGGGTATACAAATCTCACAAAATAGGAGGCATTACCTCTTTTATAGTAACCAATATCGGGAGATAAGATGTATCAACCTTAAAAAACTCCAAGAAAGATATATATAGAAAAAATGGAAAAGCCAAACCATCCTAAATGCATGTTCAAAATGAATACTAATAAAAATACAAAAGTCTCCAAGGTAAATACAAAAAGTAAAACTATGCAGTGATGCAACAACTATCAGGATCTGAGGTAGTATGATCCATCACGGCCGATGTAATCCTACTAGAAACTTGAAAATAGTTTTATATATGTAGGGTGAGTATACAAGTACACATAGTAAGGAAAACTAAAGTCTCTAGAGCACAATTAGAGAAGCATTCTAATGCCCCTGTGAGAGACAGTAGAAACCAAAAGCACCTAAAAATGTATACTAGCCACCCCAACCTCACCAAGTCATGATCACCAAATAACACAAGTCATGTAAAGTAAAATAGTAAGCACATATATGATAGATTATATCACCCCACTTTCCCATGGATTAGCCACTCTCATACCCTAATAGAAAACTTCCTAGAACTCCCAAATATTTCAAAAGAACCATATCACAACCCGCCCACACACCTAGGGCACACACCATATCGCATCCCACCCGTAGAAACCTGGGCCATAAACTACATCACATCCCAAATACACCTAGGAACTGCAACACCTCTCATCCCAAAGACACATGGGAGGAAAACTCACCCGAACACACCTGGGCCTCACAAACCACAGCATGCCAGAAGATTATTGGGCTATCACTGCCTTAAAGAGGGATTAGGGAGGACTGGTGGCCATCCATCCTCCTCCCATATAGATGTTTGGAAAAGACACCCACCCACATAACAATGGGTGTGTTCAGAACATAGTTCTCAACTTGGGTGGTGTACGTATAAAATCACAAGAAATTAAAAGTACATATATATATATATATATATAGGTACCAAACACTCATCCCAACCTATGGGTTCTCAAGAAAACAACCTCTTCATTACACTAACACACTTCTTACTTCTTCAAAATTCATGTATCATAATGAGTGATGGTCACATACAAATTCGATAAGATAAATACTCTTAACACCAAATAATTTTTACATTATTGAGATTTTTCCAGTAATTACATCCTTACCTGGGAAACTAAAAACCACAGCACACAACCAACCTCACAACCAAGAAAAACATACGAATAGAACTATGATGAAACATCCCACTTCACACTTACTCCCCACTTAGAACCAAATCCAACAACTACCATTATCTCTCTTCCATTTCATGTCATTCTTTCCATTATCTCAACAACTAAACCCCCAAATTATAGCTAACCCCATAACACACCTCATCCCAAACATACTTGGAAGCCACTCTGCATTACAACACCAAACCTAGTAACATAAACATAGCACAACCCAAATATACATCCCTTCTACCCAAACACTGCCCATCCATTTCACGATCAATCAATATCACATCAAGAGACACCATTTCACCCTCATACCATACACATGCACCATCGTTCTCTCAATAAAAGCACCAAACAACACATACAAAGCACGAGATAGAAAATATCCAAACACAACACACAAATAAACCAAATATCTAAAGGTTTATTCATATATAACACACTCATTATTTAATTCCACTTTAATAAATCAAGGGTTATCACAAAAAAAATTTATCCTAGGGCATCCATTTAATTTTCTAGATATAAGTGATTTATCACGTTTTCATGTTTACAACTATTCAACAGAAGATTAACAACAAGTATTCATGAGTCTGATGTGAAATATGAGACCACCAATGTATATGATTTTTAGAAGGCATATGGACAACACAAATTCACAGCATGGATCAAAGATAACAGATAAAACAACACAAGCATCATCATCATCATATTCCTTGCCCCTCACTTATTACTGAGCTAACAAAACTGGTTATTGTATCACATGGTAATAGCCTTAATTAAAATTGTGATTTAATCGTAATACCAAGGAGACATTTTCCTACCCACCCCACATCATACAAAAATAAATAAATACTAGGGGATCCCTACCCTAAACAATCAGACGATCAACATTTCTTTATAACACCAAAATTGGGGGATATGAAAGAAGTAGGAAAGACTCTTAGAAAAACTGGATTCGAAGGACACACCACAAAACATGACTCCATGGGGAAGAAGTTTTTTAGGTGCACCAAGATAAAATGGAAGGGTTCAAGTAAGATAGGATCTCTGATTTAGAAAATTTCCTATGTTATATCAATGGAATGGAATGGTTTTAAGGGCCATTATAGTCAGATCGTGGTCAAAACCATGTGGATTGGTCATTTCAATATTCTTGGGGCATTAGGATATTAATGATATAAATTACATCATTTGATAATTCTTCATAAACAGTCAAACAAGGTTCTAAAATCGATTTATATCAAATAAAATGTAAGAGGTGTGAAACTAGAAAAACTAGAAAAATCTATAAATGACTCACCGATGGATGAGTCACTGACGTGAGCCACCACCGTGGATAACTGATGACACTCACCAACGGCACCCACCAAAACTAATTCACTCACATGAACCAATGATTCCACCTACCGATTGTGAGTCACTAATTCCACACATCGACGCCACCTACCTTTAGTGAGTCACCAACATGATCCACCAACACCTAACTCACCGATATGAGTCATCGACACCCAAAATTTTGACTCTAAACCTACTAAAGCCTAACCTATTGACACCCAACCTACCATTAGAAAAAATTATTTTTTTAAAACTCTTGAAATGAGTCACTGAGACTCCCTATAATACTTCAATCTTTGGATTTCCACAGTGGAATGGAACTGAGAGGACTGGAACATTACATTTATTTATAAATGGTTTGTAAATGTTTATTAATATATCATATTTTGAATTATATATGTGATTATGGTAATGTAATGGAATTATAATAAATCTTTATTTATTTTAAATGAGGTTCATAAACATATGATATAAATCAAACCAGAGGCAAGGGCTTCTCATCTAACTTTTACTTATCTGAAAGATATGTCATACTCACCACCTTTTTCTATTTTTTTGTGTATATATTTCCCCATTGATATATTATCTAATTGATCTCTTTGAATTAATGGTATTTTATGTTTCATTTTATGTTATTTAATTCATTGGGCTTACAATTATCATGATACACAAGTGTTAAGGGTTTATTTGACAATCTCATCATTATTCCTGATTGTTTATGCTTAAGTCCAAATCAGGGGAATCTTTTCCTTCCATGTCAATGTTTTATAACAAAATATGATCAAAAATGTTTTAAACATTATCCAAATGATTTATTAAATAAATTTTTACCCATTTTGACTATTTAAAAAAGGGTTTTAAATGAATATTTTGGTAGTTTTCTGAATGAGATAATTTTTATAAATTTTTAAAACTATGAAATTAATTTTTTTTAACTTATATGGATGGACGTACTTTCACAACATCATGGATAATATTTTATTTGATGCTTCTAGAATAAGTGTAAAGGTCTATTTTCAAATAAAATGTCTTCATTTTTTACAGCCTTTAAATAGATGAATTCTAAGTGGAAAGAGTATTTTTTTCAAGAACTTTAAAAAGATATTTTTAAAGAATTTTGATCTATTTCAAAATACTTTGTTGAATATTTTGTTTTACTAAGGTTATTATATATTATTTCCATCTATAATATTTGTATGGTTTTTTTTATTATTTTTAATAGTGAAATTATTGATATTATTTTTGTTGGTTCTTCCAATATGGGTTGTTATTGATTTTAAAGGATGTTGATTATGTTGTATTATTAATTCATATAACAAATTATTTGGACTAATTAAGAGAAGGGTTTTGTCTGGTAATTTCATATACCCTTGATACATTGGTATGTCGCATAGAAAATCATTTTGGGTTTTTGGATGAGGCCTTACCCACATATATATGATGTATTGGTATGATTCCATGATAATATGTTTAATGTTTCTTGGAATAAGAACTTGGAATTATGTTTATGATTTCTTGGAATTATTCCTCAAATGTAAGTTTTATATTTCTTACATTATGAATTCTATAATTATGAACTCATTTATTTATGTTCTTGTGATTATATGAATGCCTTTTATATCGATGGTTATTTTTAATATCACGTGATTATTTATGTGGAATTATTTTATTATCATTTATTTCATGACATTCTATGCAACCTTTTTTAGCTTCCATTAAATGTATACCCTTACTAAGAATATGAAATCTCCCATTTTTTATGTCTATATTCCACAGGATACCTGGATGTGTTTTATGATTAATATTAAGAGATATTCTAAAGGGGATAAATATTTTATCAATGAAAATATTGTTTTTTATTTTATTTTCTAAAATTTAAATGTGAAATTTTAGTATGTATCTAGTCCACTATTACTACTAAAATATTTATCCCTTTGGGATGTGATTACTTGTATATAGTTCCAATGTAGTTTTGTAACTACCAGATTTGGGCTAATAGGGTTTGGTTCATTAAACATTTACTGAATCATTAATGATATCGTATTAATGGATAACATAAGAAAGTATTAGTCCCCTATAACTCTTTATGAATGTTGATATCTAAATCTCATTGATGGAATGGAACTACCTAAATATATATATCACCATGGTATTCAATAGTATAATTATTTTCTTGAAAGTAAAATAGATACACATCGAGCATATTGTTTTATGGAACCAACATAAAACTTACATTATTATAGATATCATGATAAAAGGATTATATTACTCAGTATGATTTTGTAGAAGATTAGATTTAATTGTGACAATATCTTCTTTTTATATGGGGTACTTGGTGTGTTTATAGACACTAACCTTCATATTTAGGTATTAATGAATAATTCCACTAAGAAAGTTCCATAGAGTTCTACACATTAAGTGTATCCTCAATCTCATTTAAATTCAAGTAATTTATTTAAAAAGATAGATTAGATAGGATTTATTCAGGTATGTTTGATCACCATAATTTAACCAAAATTTATTTTAATGAATATGTGAGTAAAATAATAATAATTAAAATTAGTTTGTATTTTTTTAATATAATATTTATAATATTTATTAGTGAATAATGATGTGATAGTTATATTTTAAACAAAATGTCATTATTTGAGGATCGATAAATATTGATAAGGGAATGAGGACCGAGATTAATTGTTTGATTTGAAATGGTATGGATTATATTTCTTCATATTATTTAATAAATTCATATGAAATAAATTTAATAATAAAAGTTATATAGTTATTATTATAAATGTGTTCAACAAAGATATATTGAATTGGGAAAGGGTATGTGTTTGACTTTCCAACCCTGCACCTACCAAATAAATATCTAATTATATTTCATTCTTAAAACACAATGGGTTTGAATAATGGATAGAGTGGGACTATAATAATCCCCAGTGAGAGATAATGTGATATAGAGTTATCTCCTCCCATAAACACTCTAGAAAATGAGAGATCGTCAAGAGTTGTTTCTCTCTTGAGAATAATTTTACTACTTTCAACCATGAACAATGCAAGTGATTTGAATCATCCATGCAAGAAACTAATTATTTTATAGTTCCAATAAGATATTTTCATCCATGTGTGTAGAAATACTAGAGGGATTATTAACTTGGATCTTATAGAACAACAATTTAGTGATGAGACCTATTCCATCGATCATCCATAAGGAGAGAATTATGATTTAAGTTAATTCTATATCTTTTTATAAATTAAATATAAATTATTTATGGAGATCCTTCACTCATAGTTATAGTATTTTAATATAGTAAAGAAATATTATATTTTCATTAGATGATATGTTTTATCACATAAAATAATTATTACAAGTTATTTATGACTATAAAAAAAGTTCTTTATACTAGTACAGAATGCTTAAGCAGCACCTAGAACCTACAAAAACTCTTGGGGGAATACATCATTCTAATCACTCCAAATGGGAACATCCTCAAGATTAACCATTTTTTCAACAATTTTAGATATATAAGATTTACCTTAAGGAAATAATATCCACACATTAGCATATGATTTCAAATAAGATTCATCCTCCTCCTTACACTTTTACCAAATCATAGGATGACTTTTGATATATAGAGAAATATCCCACTCCCCAGAGTTTATGTTGGGTTTATATAAGGAAAAATAATCAATTCCCAAAATAGAATCAAAATCTAATAATGGAAGTAAGGAAGAAAATTTTGAATATTCATCCCATAAATATTTATTTAGCATGATTTATATACTTTGGATGTAAAAAAAGTTTCATCTTCTATTCTCATAGATATCACAATCCCCATGTTTTAAGGTGGTGTATGAATTGTTCTTCTAAATAGGAATGGTATGAAAGAATTCATGGAACTAGAATCAAAGATTATATTCTATATTATTGAATAAATAACTAATGTACATGTCACTATATAGTTCTTCAGATCCACCTCTGCAATATTGGCACCATATTCTTTTATTGTTATTTTAGCCATGGAGGTTGTTATTGTTGATTGTCTTTGAAAACCCTTGGATTAGGAAATTTTATTGTATATTTATCATATTACTTATAGTTTATAGACTACACCACATGGTGAGTTTTGATATGAATCTCATTTTTATCCATTTCATTAGTGGGTTTCTTCCTCTACCTTTGACATTGATTATCCAGGTTACTTTCTTTTCAGCATTTGAAACATCTCCTGCTTCCCTTTAGATTGTTTCTTCAATTCTTATTACCAAAAATCTAACACATATTATTTTGGTTTTTCTATCCTCCATTATATTTATATGTGACTCTCTAGAATAATAATCCATTTTATACCTTTTATCTCTAGACACATGGGACCATTGATATCCTCCAATCTTCATCTCGACCATGAGGGAACAATAGAAAATATCATCATATTTTTTGAAGTCTAAAATCACTAAATATTTTGATAGACATGGCTTTAATCCACTAAATATGTGTTCTACGTTATTTTTGGAATTTATGATGAAACAAGAGGCATACAGTGGAAGCCATGTGAAATTTTCCACATACACCCTGATAGACTCATCTTATTTTTACTTCAATATGAGGGACTCCCAATCCATTTTAATATGTATAATTTGAAGATAATATTTATTAAAAAGTATTTCCATGAATTATTTTCATTTCATAGAATCAATATCTTCTTTATAGTTCATTTTTTTCATCAACATCAACCATTGATCCACTTCCCCCTCCATGTGATAAATGACCATCAGAACTTTATCTTGTGTGAACACTAGTAGAAAATGGTCTTTAACATCAAAAATATGACATCAATTTCTTATAAACTGACACAAAATATTTTTTTTGAAGACTTTTTTGTGTATGTTTTGTTTAAAAATTATGCCAAAAAGATACAGAAAGTAATTTGTGGCATTGTATTTTTAAAAAACTATAGCCAACAAATAAAAAAAATATTAGCATCAGTTTGTAAAAATACCAATGAAAAAAGGTATCTACAAATGTGCAGGATCAGTATTTAAATTTTTTCCACAGCAAACATTTCACTTTCTAAAATCCCAAATAAATTTTTATACAACATCATTGATAATATATTCATCTAATATATATAAATCCAATTTTTCTTTCAGTGATCATTTTTAACCTCTTCGGTTCAATCAAATTTTCAACGTGGCTACAATTGATGATTTAAACGTTGTATCTATTTAAATAATTTAATTTACTTATTATTATTTTCCTTAATTATTAATCATTTCATTAATCTTCCATATAATAATTATTTATTCTTTTGATCTAGTTACAAATACAAAACATCTGGATGAGATTTAACAACCAAGGTTTCAAAATTCATTATCAATCACCATTTTCATTATCGCACGAGTTCTAACCTAAAACTAAGTGATGTGATAATGAACAATATATCATTTTGAATGAAACTACTAAAGTAATTGAAATATTTTTAAATCCTTATGTTTATTTTATTTTATTTATTGTATTTAATTTTCATTCATGGTGCTCATGTTTTCATTGAAATGAGTTGTATCTATATAAACATTGATAATTCAAACTTCTGATGGCCATAATTTTTGATCTGTAGCTCCATTTTACCTCCAATACAAGTCAAATATAAAATTATAAAATGATATAGAAAATGTTAATTTTTTTTATTTATTGGTGTTGGGTTTTTAAAAACCAACATGAAAATATATTTTTTAAATTGTTGGCAACTGTTTTTTTTTAATAATGGTGAAATAATAATTTCTTTAAAAAATTGGCATCATTTTCTTTATAAACTAATACCAAAAATGATACTAATGGGTATTTTTTCATAGTTTTCTAAAAAAACAATGATAGAAAAAAATTATAAATCCTTTCTGGTGTCAGTTTATAAAAAACGACCTCAAAATCCATATTTGTACATCGGAATCTTCATCATCTGTTAAAAATTGATGTTAAAATTTAAAAAAACCAACATTAAATACCATTTTTGTACTAGTGAAAGCATTATAGTATTGAAAATATCTTCTCAATATATTTAATCCATTATGTTGTGATAATAGTATTAGAATATCTACAAAATATTTGAGTCTTTTATCATATAAAATAATTGACTGCAACTTTCTCTCTATTAAGAAAAGGAGGTAATTTTACATAATTCACATTATTATTAATATCATGAGCCTGTTGAGATAGTGCTTCCATGAAGATCCTGACATCTTCTCCCACATAGTTAGGAATAACATTAAGTAAATCAACACATTACATATCACATTGTTTTTTGGAACTTTTTCTTATATTTTTTTCAATTAACTAAAAAAATAAATACAATATGAGAATACATTTACTAATAAATATACCAAGGGAAAAATTATGAGCTTAGAGTTCGTAAATTATAATTGATCAGTATATCCGAACTTATGAGACTCTAGGATGTAATCTTGGTTATCCCATGAAATGTTATTGTTATTTATTCTAATATAATAATCTATTATTGTCTTTCATAATTATTCATAAAGAGTTTGTGAATTATTTAAAACATATACCTTGGGAGTTTCAAACCATTTGTGTAGTAAGAATTCTTAATTAGGAACTAGTTTACTATAAATTTAATACTCAATACACCATTTTCAGAGTTATTACCCCTTTGTACAATTGTTTCAGAGTCAAATCCCATAGTAGTATCCAAATAGGTATTTAATTTCTTATAACCCACTTTATTTATACGTCACCAAAATTCCAAGATATTTTCATGTACATATAATTATTCCTAGGGTTTGTACTAAATTATTCTAGTACTAATTAAAAAAAATTAATTTTCTTTCCTTTGATACCAACTATAGTGTCCCAAGACTTTATAAACAAATTTTTACATGATTTTTAACACAAATATTTTTTAAATGGAAAAAAAATATTAAATGGACTACTATTTTTGAAAGGCTAGGTACATAAAACATGAACACAAAATTTAAATAAATAATTATTTAAATCACTATAATGAGATCCGAAATCCCTTTGAGATCCTAAAACTAAAAGGTATAACATGGTGAATGCACAAACAAAATGTGTGATCTAAAAATCCTCGTAAGGGAATAAACATGATAAAGAAGAATAGTGTATAAATAAAAGGTATTACATTATATCATAAAATTGAAAGGTCATGAGTAATCACATGATATAATTTAATATAAAAAATTGTATCATTAACTCATGGAAACAAAGTAAATTTGGCAACAACACAAAACATGATATAATAATAAGTTAAGGATAATTGATAAGACAACATCACATGGGGGAAAGAATCATATCATTCATTAGGTTTATTCCCAAATTCCTTACATAAAGATTGATGAGAATGGAACTCTATGAAATTAATTATATTGATATCTAGGAACACCCATAAAAAAATTCATGATTATCTATTCCAAAAAATGAAATCAATAATAAGGAATAACCATAAGAATTATCCATAGAAAGGAATGGGTTTCATCATCTTGTGACATATCTTAGTTAAAGGAAAATTTTTAAATATTCCAAAGATAAGAATTAAATAAATATTATGGATGTTCATTTCATATTAAATAATAATTATTCTTAGAATAATGTGTTCATTTTGTTGTAAAAACTTTAAATGGGTGTTACATAAAATGATTAAGGGATATTAAAGTTCCCCTTAATCAAGTTTGATTTTAAAGAATGAATTTGAGAAATTAACATATAGAATGTATTTCCCCATAAAAGTAATGGATAATGAGCTATATATATATATATGATGAAAATATTTACATAATTTAGAATCAATCCACAATATCAAAGAGATATATGAAGTGAGTTAGATAGATAATAGTCATAACCCAATGAAAAGGGAGGTCTAGAAAGATCTCTTACATGAAGTCTTGTATTTATTCATACACATAATAAAATACTACTTAAAAATTAAATATTTATTATAAATGTATTAAATAATAATAAACATATATATCATACCATATATGATTTTATTAAGTCATCTTACCACCTATATATTGAAAATTTGTTATTAAAATCATTATTCCTTGTGATAATTGTGTTGTTTTTAAAGTTTGTTTTGGTTTGACTATCTCAATATTTATATATTGATCATGGTAACACAATATCCATAATTTTTACCATGATTTTAATATCATACATATTATATATATCTATAGTTTCATCTATAAAAGGTAGATATAAAAAGATTAATTACACCATTCATGGAGATGGTAAGTCATACATACACATGAACGTTGTTTCCATTTTCAATGGATCGAAAAAATAATGTTATATAATAATTCAAAATTATATAATCATAATAATATCATAAATAAAATATATATTAATAAAATCCATCAATATACCCATCAATGAGCGGTAATTATAGGAAATGAATTACATTGATTTGTGAAACGGTAGTCCTCCATACGCACGAATAATGATTTATTTTATCATTTCATGGAAGAGGGTATAGATATAGATGAATACGTTAACATAATTAAATATATAAATAAGAATATATTGGATTTATTATTTCCTAATTTTTGAATAATATTTTAATTTGGAAGAATAATAAATATAACTAAAACATTTTTTTAAAGACTATACCTCTACTCGAGACAACTTCTTTTACATTACACCTTATACCCACAAAGGTTGGTATTATGAAAAAAGTGACCTTTAAAATGTGGGGAGTTATTTTATGAAGGTATTTGGATTGGTATTGTCTTAACTAAAATAATTTTTAATTATGAGGAAAAGGGGATAGGATAATCCCTTTTATAAGTGAGGGTAGGGGCACTCCAAGAATTACTTAAAATATTAAATTAATATAAATAAATTCTCATAGAAAAAAGGCTTCAAACTAATTAAAATAAAATATAGGATGATTATGGGTTAAAATTATATCATAATGTAAAAACTTTACTTATTCGAATTAGGTTTTTACCTTAATCCATTTGTTTTAACATAAATCAGCCCTTTTTGATAATTGCTGTGATAACAATGTTTTTACTATTTAGTGGTCAAAATAGTGACTATAAAGAAAACATATTCCATAATTGGTATATATTTGACATTTTAAAACATATAACAACTTTTTTTCCTAATATAGTATTTTTAGGGATTTTAAATCATTTAAAAAAATATTATTAATTATAAAATAACATTAAATTCATTATTTGGACAATTCATTTAATTTGAGTTTGAAAACAACATGAAAATAATTGAATTTGATTATATTTATACAAAACCACATAATATTTTATTTTTATAAAATAATAACAAGTCGCAAAAATTAAATCTAATTATATAATATTTATCATTTTTAAAATCATTTATTTTCTTTTTCATTAATTTAATAAATTTTGTGTTGTGTTTCCTAGGAATTTAAGGTACTTATTTCATACCTAAAATTTAAAAATAAATAACCATGATAAAAAATAATTTATATTTCAAATATTTATTTATAATCACACATAATTTTTCTCCATCCTTGTCCCAAATTATTATATAAATTTAATGTAATAAAGTGACATTTTTAGATTTATTTTCACACAAATATTAAAGAGGTCACAATCAGATACATATGGCACCACATTGCAATAGTTTTTTAAACATGGATGGAAATTTCCAAACTAAACTTCTCTAATAGAATAAAGGCATCTTTAATAGTCATTTTTTATTCCTTATCATATTGTTGTTCACCTTAATTACCTGATTTACCCACACCGTGGTGACCATTATTTAGTATGGTTACAATTCACAATGAAAAAAAATTAAAGGGGTATATTTAAAATATTTATAACTCTCGATTAAAAATATTGAATCAATTTTTTAATATTTAATTTATAAGTGACATAAATTAATATAAGGGAAAAATACAAAACACAATAAAAAATTGTTTTTTATAAAAATTCATTTTAAGTATAAAAAATGTTATCAGGCCAAATTCAAGAATAAAATTAGTTCCAAAGACCATTATTAAATAACTTTTTATCAAAATTAACTAATTAAATTTTAAAATTATTCAAAAAAATATAATTTTACTATGTAAATAATTTAAAATAAAAAATATTTTCTTAAAAAATATGCATTTTTCCCTATTCAATGAAAATTAATCAACTTAGAAAATCCTCAAAAATTCACCTAATTAAAATTTTGAGATGATAAATTAATAAATTAATTTCCTTTTATCCAATAAATTTTATATAATCTCATGAATTTAATTATTATATTTTCTTACATAAATAAAATTTTTTAAAAAACATATTTTATTAAGAATAAAATGACTTTACTAAAAATTTTGTGTTAATTTCATAAGAATTAATAAAAAAAATTTATTCAGAAGGATATTTATTTAAATATATATATATATATATATTTAATAATTTGGTTGATCCTATTCATGATCATCAATTTAATTTATAGTTTATAGCTACAATAATATTTCATAGTTATTTTAGGCTTAGTGATTCATGTTGTATATATTGTCAAATATAGCATTCTTTTAAAGTCTGGAGTTGTTATGCCATAGGATTATAGAAACCTATCCCTAAATCACATGGATTTTGTTTGTTTTGAGAATCTATCAATTGATAATCTCTAGTTTGAAATTCATTCTCTCGTAAGAAAAGGATTTAAATATCCAAACCACTTCAAGTATTCTTACTTCCTAAGATTCTATTTAAAAAATTTTATATCATTGGTGTAACTAGTAATTCTACCCCAAGTTCATGTCAAATACACCTCAAGGTTACAGGTCCCAACTTAAATCCCACCCTAGTATTTAGTCACTTGTGGCTCTTCATAGGATGTATTTATTGTAATTAACCTTTGGATCTAGAATACATGATCCTTTTTCTAGGCTCAGAAGAGTATAGAAGATGAAATACCACAATGAATGATTTTCCTCCTTGATAAAGGGTCTAGTTATAAAGACATTTTTTTGGTAAATTTCGTGATGTTTGTTGATCTAGTCTATAGGATTTTTTGTATTGGGATATGTTTTATGGATAGGTGCATCACTCTATAGTCCTAGATAATAAAGGGGTAGTCTCTATAATTCTAGTTAACTTTAGAAAACAATCCCCAAAAAGTCTGAAATAGGTAGATACCAAGGGATGATATTCCAAGGATATCAGGTACCAACATCAATATTATTTAACCATACCATGGTAGTATCTTAGGTGACCAATGAAAGATTCATTTCTACAATGGAATATAAGATTTAAATAATATTATATTGGTCCAAATTAAAGAGTCAAATGGAATAAAAGATAAATAAATATTAAAATGTAATTTTTTTGTATAAAAATTATGTTATGGTTAGAATAGAAAAACATTACACCAATATAGTTTCTGAAGGTAAATCATCTATATAAAATTTTAACACTTACTAAAATGGTTGAAAATTATAAAGGCTTTTATACATAGAGTTTTGTTTATAAATAATAAAATAAGTTCTTATCTGGCGGTAGAATATGTATAGAACTCTAATGGAATAATAAAGTAATGAGAATTACCCCATGGTACATTTATAAGGAGATGGGAGATCATTGATCTTTGAATATTATGAGAAACCACAAAAATACATGGTTTACCACTACGTTTCATCATAATTAAATCTTCATAATTTCAATTTGATCTAATTCTTGAGGCTGCTGGGTTTGATTCATGAATGATCCCATCAAATGTTTAGTTAATATTTAGAGGAAATTTTTGGGACAATACAATTCATGGAAAATATAATGAATATCCCACATAAATATTATATGATAATCCTTTATGAAATCATTTTCAGTGTTGAAGTGGTGTTCTATTGAAAGTGCATGGAAAACATGAGACCTAGTATTGTTTTTTCTATCTAGGTGGTGTTCCCTTATGAGTAAAAAATAATGTCTATGACTGATAGTTTCATTTTACATAACAAGGTAGTGTAACTTGAGTGTGTATAGAAATCTTGTATCCTAGTTTCAATAATAATAGAGAGGTAGAGTTACTTTGAGAGAGCATGATAAACATATGGATGCATGAATTCTTTGTGGTGTTTTTGTAGGTAGCCTTTTGGGTCATGTGAATTATAGATGTAGTGGACATCATTTGTAAAATCATAGAAAGAAACATTTGAGACCAATTTATTTGTGTTAATGGTTTTAAAAATATCAGGAAAATGGTTTTTGGTATGAAAATAAATACATCCATCAACATATTTCGAGGATGATTGATTTTTTGCAACATGAAAATAGTGAAAGATCACATCATCTAAAAAAATTAACCTTTGTAGATGGTTTTAGATAATTCCCATAAGAAGATTTTGAATCCCATCCTATGAGAGGGGGAAGTATCCAATGTAGATTTTTCATGGTGATTCCTCATCTACATAAGAATTATTAAGGGTAACTCATGTAACATTCTTGTGAAGAACCACTATTATAATTCATTTCAAGAGGTATTGATCCATGAAAATATTATATGGGTTAAAAACATAATCACCCATGATGTTATTCATTCTTATCCACTGAAATAAAAACCTAATTTGATATAAAATAATTTCTTTCTAAGTTATTTATTGACCTTCATCCAATGTATCGTCACCAAAAACGATTTTACATATTATTAACCACATCATGAGATATCCCTTTTGAGGATATATGAGCCTCCTTAATAGATCATCATTAACTGAAGTCACTTTTTTAGGATGAATTAATTATAAAAATGTCATTGTTTTCCTCTTTCCACTAATTTTAAAACATTGAAAATACCATTCCTTAAATGAAACTCCCATGTTATAATGCTTATGTGGTTGATTCATCCTGTATGTCAATGTTCTATGATTTGATCATGCATTCCTTTTATATTAAGAATCTGAATATTTTTAGAAATTATACCACTAATTTTTTTCTCAAAATGATAGGTTTTTGACGTTATTAACAATCACGTATTACATTATCAATGATCAATACATTTTTTATACTATCAATGGAACTATTCCTTTCCCAACGCACTCACCCTAACTACTCTTAGCTAACCTCTAATAATTCTCATGTATGTGTTCATGCCTTGTGTGTTAGCATGATGGGATGAAGTTAAAAACAACATAGGATATATATTACATATTATCTCTAGTATACAGTTGGGATAAATTCTAATCCCACTAGGATAATAACTAATCCTCTAACAAACATCCCTTATATACAATCAATGTGTCGGAAAAATGATTGAGCTTTCAATATAGTGTAAGTTCCAACTCTTCCTCACTATTTCATATCACATGGGATTCCAATTCTCCTTTCTTTTTTAGTTACTAGTATATAGGAGTTGAACAAGTATATAAAAACATCCTATAAAGTATAATCAATAGTCATGTTCTCATCAACAACCACATCCATATGCTTAATCAGTGATCCATAAATACCATGGGATTCTTACTAGGTATAATCACAAAATATATCCTCTAATTTTTAGTTACTAATAGATAGGATGAAATAGAAATTATTTCTCATGAATAACTCCATAAAACATCATTTCTAGGTACCTTTTTCACAAAATCCATTTGGAGTGATTTTAAACTACTCAGAATAGGGTTTAAATTTATGAACATAATCTAAAAGGCACTATAGTCTAGGTTTCATGTCCTTTAATAAAATATTATTATTTTTGGGGGCATGATATTAAAAGGGACCAGAATGGTTATTTTTTTTAAGAACTTAAAAGGAATTAATTTTCATATTAAGTGGAACCAAAAAAATGAGGGTCTTGTTTCCCTTTGATAAGATATGTAAGAATCCCCTTCGATAGTCCAGATCTCAATGCTACAATATATTATTCCACCCAAGCTGGTGATAAATATAACATTTCTTAGTAGTATAGATTTAAACCATAGTGTATCAGTAAACAAGAGGGGGATAATTAAGAACCTATCAGATAAAAATATCGATAACCATCGATGCATTAGAATTGTCTCATCAATCTATAGTTTTGTTTGATTGCTTTCACAAAAAAAGCTACCACTCTAGTTTATAAGAAATCGTTCACCAATAAATTTTAAATATATAAGAATGTCATAACAAAAAACGTAATTTGATGATATGACCTCAAATTATCTTGGACCTCGATATAAAAATAAATGTATTTCAATATCTCCCTAATGATTTTCTACATCTGGAAATGAGGTCTGCAGCTGCTTAAAAATATAAGTATGAAAATATTTGTAAACATTTATACCAATTTTAAGTGATGTTAGAGAATTTCCCATGATAAAACCTTTTCACAAATCACTATAATAAATGTATTTGAATTATCTAAGACATGGTATTCTTATATAATTATTATATTTGTAAAAATGGATGTTAACACTTACTTTCATAATAGATACCTTCTAATAGATGTATGTATAACACAACTATAAGGTTCTATGAAACTAAATAGTGATAATTAGGTATACAAGTTAAAAAAATACATTTATGGGTTGAAAAAAATATCAAGATTAGGGAATATTAATTTTCTATGAACCCATAATAGAGTTTTGTTTTATTATGGATTAATATAATCCCTTAAATTAGAAGTGATCAGTGTTATTTTCATATTTTCCTATAAAATATGTAGATAACATATTTAAAAATATATTATTCTTGTAGTTAATTGAGACTAATATTATTATTATTCTCTAAAAATGTTTTAATTTATTAACAAATATTTTTAGGATCAAAATATTCATAGTTTTATCTATAGTGTTTTATAGATCAAGTCACAGTATCTAAAATAAAAAATTATAGAAAAATACAAGATAGAATAATTCAAGAGATAATTATTACCTCTATAAAATGGTATATATCAATAGCCAAGATGATTTTTCAAAGAATATGAGGTGAATATTATATTAAGTATAAATAAATATGATTTTTAAATCATTTATTCCATTATATGTACTGAGATTTAGTGTTTATTTTACATAAATAATAGTTGGAAAATATCATACAATGCTAGAATGTCCACAAATGGTATCAGTCATAAATATCTAATAGTACTTGAGAAAATATGAAGGACATGTTCTCGGTATATGTTTTACTGGGTAGGGGGACACACCCCATTTTTTATTAAGGAATGTAAGATCTATTCTCAATAGGGTTTAAAGGTAACACCTATATGACCATAGAGCCTAGTGTCCCTTAGGATCATTACAATTTTTTGGATTAAATCCCCTGTGTCCCGAAACCTCAAGCTAAGTAGCCTAACATGACATAGTGTTCCTAGTATTGTTGCTACGATACACCCCTACCATGAACTGTTTCATTTCACTTCCCCACTATGCAAACATATAAGAGAAACCCTCTTAAACCCACATTTGGGTTGAGGGATAGATTATAGGTTCCATCACACCCATCACTCTTTCAATCATCCCACCCAACAATTATTACATGTCTCCATGTAATATAGCCTTTGAGATGCATCACAACACATGTCTAGTCATCACTATTGACACAATTCTTCTAAACCTAATCCAAGAATAATCATGTTTCATTTACCTTTTCAATTATTTTGAAGATAAACCCTCATTCCCAAGTGTTATGAGGGTCAGTCGAGAAGTTCCAACACACTTATAACTCCCTCAAGCTGCCCACTTGAAAATGCTACCTATTGCCAAAGGAAATTAGAAAGAGAATATTACTGACTTCAATTGAATCCAAATATATAAATACTAAGTATGATTCCGAGTTTTTGTATCTAATAAGAAATAAATAACATTAAATTATTTTTCCTTGTTTTTTAATTGTAATAAGATGGTATTGTATTGTCATAATATATATTATAATAATCTTATGAATATAGTACTAGACAAAATATTAAGTTTATGATGGAGGGAAATGTTTATATACTTGGGGATATCATCACTTTTGAGTTTTTTCCAATGAACTAAAGGTGTTAGATTATCTATTAAGTAAAAATATGGAAGTCATATGGACTATATACATAACTAAAAAAACATAAATCTCATGACAGTTCGAGTGAGATATGAAATGTTAGTAGTTGGACCTAGTGAAAGTGGAACATGTTGGAGTTAGTTCCCTAGAACCATATGACTTTAAATGTTTAATTTCTAGGATCAAAATAAATATCATAACCTATGATTATCATTGTTATGCATAACAATTAATGTGATAATATCCCTATATTTTTTCATGTCAAAATGTTATAACAGTTCCCTGCTATAATGTGAACTTAGATATGCTATGATAATATTATTAAACATATAAAATTTTATCTAAATGAAATCTATCTGAAATTAAATAGATAGTTTTTTTGAAAGATCCTAGGCCACCCTGAGAGGGTGATGGATCAGTTTGTCAACATTTTCCCTTCTTTACTTGATCTTGTTCCCATGTTTGTGGGAACTTGTTTATACCTATATGGTGGATATGTGCAGTAATTAAAACATTCACATGCAGAAGGAAAACACAACACTTTTACTTAGTTCACCACTAAGGGATTCATCTAATGAGTATACACTGATAGGTTACCAGTTGTACTTAATTCCACTAATCCTCACTAGATGAGGATTACAATGCTTCGGGCATAGTCACTATGTACCCAGCACACTACCTTTACAAAGGATCATGGATAGCTCATTGCTTCCCTCAGATCACTTCTGTAGACTCCCCCTTACTCACTATGTTGGAAGAGTCCTCACTCAGTTTATCAACATGAAGATCGTTTCAACTGATTTATAGGGAATTATTTGTCTTTGTTCATCATGAGACACCTCTTTCATCTATGTCCTAAATTTATGTTCTTTTAAATTCATTTTTCTCTTTTAGTGAAATAACTAAATGCACTAAAACTTATTCATATTCTAGGCTAGAATCACAAGTACCTATGTGATCGTTCAAGAAATGAAGACCAACTCAGCTTATCATCATCATAGTTAATATTCCTTGAATAATTGACCATAAATTAGCCGCACTCCTTCTTATATGATACAAAATATTCACAGTGAATGAAGTATCAGTTCTCTTCTGCGTAATTTTTCTACTTTCATGATCTATCCCGGATTCTATGGACCATTTCCACTTCCGTGAACTATCCCTGATTCTGCATACTATCTCTGATCTACGTACTGCACCTGATATGCATACCATGCATTCTACTCATACCATGAATGCTCTATGTACCATGTTTTCTCTACGTACCATGCTTGATCTGCATATCACACCTACTCCGCATACTACACCTTCTCTGTGTATTGTGTTTGCTCTGCATACTTCCTCTGTATATCGTTGTTGCATACTGCTTCTACTTGTATATAATTATTTCTTCTGTAGACTGTTCCTTCCTATTTTGAAAACCATTTCTTCTTTCTGTGGATATATTCTAAAAATTCTTTGAATCATTCCACCTCCTACGTATCTCTTTTTGTTTATATGAATAATCTCTTCTGCGGGATGCTCCTTCTAATTTCGTGAACTGTTTCATTTTCCACGTACCACATCATCTTACACGAAATCTCTCATGTGTACCAGTTCCCTTCATAGAATTCTTCATAAGAGAACACTTTCATACCTATCTTAGTTCTTCCAAACTTGTGATCTTTTCATATAAAATTCTATCTCTCTATTAATAATGGGATTAACACTCCTTATATAAGAAAATAACTATGAAAATTTCTCTATTCCGATTTACCCAAATTTTCAATATGGAAAAATATTCACCACAAACGTAACTCCATCCACGTACTGTAAGCCTCTAACATATACTAAAAATCTTTACCACGTACTATTAACCTTACACGTACTGTAAGACTGATAGTCTGCATACTGCATCTCTTCCGCCTACGACGATCAATCATGCATATCATCACTCCTTCCATTGTGAACCATTTTATATACCATGAACCTTCCTGCCTACCTTTCCTGATACATGGTACATAGTCATAAACCATTCACAGACATGGTATGTGTTCCATGTTCTGAGGTAATCTATTTTCTTCCTTTTCCAATTTTATGTTCCATTCCGTATCTCATTAACTCATATACAGAAATCCTTTCATTTACAAAAACAAAATCCTGATTTAGAGGTCCAAAATTGTGGTAAACATTGGGAAATGACACGATATTAAATATTTACATCAGCAATACCACCCATGCTTCTTCACTGTAATCATTCTTCTTCATCAATCAGTTGTTGTCATCAAAAACCTTATCTGTCTTGATATAGAGTCTTTGATCGATAACCTTTTGTATCATCAGAGTTGCAAAGGAGTGTATTGTAACTTCACTATCTTCTAGAAATCACATTCTTTCCAATCATAACTAAATATGATTCACATCACCTTTTCTACCACTTCCTTTCATAAGGCTTGCATCACAAGTTCTCCAAACATATGATATTTTGGAAATATAAATAAGCAGAGCATCGTCTAATTTACCACTCTCAATAACATTGGAGTTCATCTTCATCTCCTTCTTCATTTTGATCTTCATTGACAAATTTTGACAACAAATACCTCCTTATACACAAATTGGTCCCAACAACTTTACATTCAGGTTCTAAAGACACATAAAAAATTGAGACTTCTTCTCATAGTGTTCAAAATTTATGATCTCAAAAAATGGGTTGTTATGTGGATAAAACCACCAATAATAATTCCAAATATTTTTTTTCATTGTATATTACTATCTGAAAACAATTTTATTTATTCTTGGACATTATGTAATTTTTAATGTGTTCCACAGAAAAAATTATTTGATGTGTGGATAAATACTATGATGACATATACTCATGGTAAGGTAACATGTGTCTGGTGCATCATGAGTGATGTGAAGTTAATTAAATATGTTAATAAAATAATTGTAACTTATATATTTATGATAGAAAATATATTTGGACCTTATATTGAATTAGAAATTCATAAATAAATCCATAGACATTGTATTTTATTGACAAGTTAATTTCTAAATTTAAAAGATTGATAAATGAAGCATATATGGTGTTGAAAAAAGTAAGAATCATGTTTGATGTGATATAAAAGGAAAGTGGTATTATATTACATAAAAACATTTGCAGGAAGGTTTTTTTTATCGAAACATTTAATTATTTTCTAATGGTTTCCATGACTTGTTATTAGACACTGATCATGGACATTAAGTATGTTCACCAAATGTCACAGAGAAAGAGGACTAGATCATAACACACTAACAATTTCTAGAGTCTAATTAAATTATATTGAATTTTATATTTAGAATAATTTATTATTTTTTTATTTAATTAATAATTATTCATTCAATATTGAACTCATAGATTCCATCATGCGATATTAATGTTCAAAATACAGGAGTTGTATTTCATATATTTTTTTTATTCACAAGGTAATTTATAAAAATTAATTTATCTACCAGTTTAGCAGATAGATTAAGTTAAATATTTATTCATTTATATAAATATTAAAATAAATATTCATTCGTGATTTTAGTGAATATAATATTTATTTAATTAATTAAATAATAATATTTATTAGAATAAATATTTTATTCAAGGATCAACAAGTTCTTTTGAGGTTTAACATCTCAAGTTAACGGCCAGATGAAAATGGTTTATATTATTTTTTATCATTTATATAGATGATAATTTATTTTTCTTAGAAATTGTAATTAAATATCCACATGGAATGGGATTATTATTATTATTATTATTATTATTATTATTATTATTATTATTTGACATAGGGATTACTTAGGATAAATAAGTGAATAAAAGGATTTTGCACAATTATAAATTATTTTAACCCTATATAAATTATATACTATATCATTTTTAGAGTCAGTGAGAGTTTTGTGTATAATTAATTCCTATCCTGAAATATCTCAGGAATAAATAGAATAATCCTCTCAACCTCTCTCTTAGGAACAGAGATAAAACAAGAAAAAATACTTGTTACTATTAACAAACAATTTCATGAGGTAATTGGTTCCTATACACTAGAAACCAGGATGCAAAGAAAATTGATTAAAAATTAAAGGAACACATGTGGATACACATAAATGAATCATTGATTATATTCTTCAATACAAAGACATCATATCGTGAAAAAAATTATCATGGAGATTAATAGGGGTTAGATAATTATTATTTTTAATTAATAAGGAATTTTATAAGTTTTATACTCTATAGATGATTCATTGGTGTTTTCATCAAGTTCTGTTGGTTTTATCCACTAATTTCATTGAAAAACGTTTTTTCTCCTATTTCACACTTTCACTATACCCAAGAAGCTTCATAGTTAAAATCTAGTTCTTTTTCAAAATGAATGTTCATAGTTTGGATCACGATAAATGTTTTGAATAATATAATATTTTATCAGTAAATTATTGATTTTATGGAATCAACGATCTTCTAATTACTTATGTAAATGATATAAATTTAGAAGGAAAAATAGTGAAATTCAATAAATATTGTGCATATTTTAGTTCATAAGTTTTGATCCTACTATGAAAATGATTTATGATCCTAAGTTTTACCACATTTGAAAATCATTGATTTTAATTTTCATACTAGTTGATTTAGATATTTAACAATACATGTTTAAATCAAATCAGTTTAGGAATTAGTTATAAAATAGTATCAAAAACAAATTGACTTAAATTATTTTTTGAGCAGATCTAGTTGATCTATAAGCTCTATCACAGTCAAATGATTATCCTTCACACATTGAACAATTGGAATTGCTATATTTTTTCACATTAGAAATAGATTTAATTTTTTTATCTTCTATTTATACTTAAAATTTATCAATATTTTTTAATAATTTAAAATTTTATAATAGATAATTGTATTAATTAGTTATATTTTCAAGATTATAGTTTAATTGGAATAAATATCGGATGGTTAATCTAATAATTCTTTCATCATAAACTCATCATTTGTAAATCTATTCGAATAAATTAATTTTATATTGATACACTATCTTTTCCATGCATTACAACTTTAAAAATGGATTTATAATATACTTGTAAAATAATAATTTTTAAGGGATGTTCTCACACCCTAAGTGATGTCATATAACAGTTTCTTATTCTATTACATCCCATTACAATATTCTTTAAAATACATTTCTATGATATAATCATTTATGTGTTATTCCATGAAATATAGGTTATCATATATCATTTTTACTTTGTTATACATAATATTCAAAAGTATTGGATACCCATGAATTATTTCAAGAATATATTGAGCTGATAGATGTGATTTCATTAAAAATTCATTGGTGGTGCATCATTTATCAGAGATAGTACTATGTTTTCTACTTCATGATCCACTTTTATTTATTTTAATATTGTAAATATAATTATTGTTTACATTTTATGCATGATAGATAATGTTTTTAGTCGTTGAATTATTTAAAAATATATTACAAATTTATTTTTTAATAGAATGGTTATAAAAGTTCCTCTATTAATCATATTTAGATATTTTGTATCAAAACTAAAGAAATATATTTTGAAGACTTTCTTTAAATTATTATTACTTAAAATTTTAATTCTAAGAAACTGATTCACTATATTACATTCTAGAGATACATGATATTTCCCCAATATTGATATCTTCCTTTAAGGGTCTATTATAAGACAAAGACATTATTTCAAAATATTATATCTTTTAAACATCTTTATTTCCCTAATATCTAATGTTATATTAATATTATATAAATTGTATGGATCTTGAGAAACCTAATACAATATATATTTATTTATTTTTGTTTGCATCCATTTAATTTAACATTACCTAATGTTATTAGAACCTTTAAATTCTACCAATTGAATAATTTTTACAAAAAATAGATCAAATAAGTTCACATAATATATATTTATGTGTGATTTATAAAAAATTGTATAAATTCCAAATATTGTTTTATATATTTTTGATACATAAAATTAAGATATTATGTATTAGAAATTGTTTTATTTATATAAATTATTAAAAAGAAATGATACCCCTAAATTTGAATTTATTTCTCATTATAAACTAAAAAAATAAATTCATTAATTATTTACATATAATTTATTAAAATATAGTACATAACCCCCATATATATTGATATGAAATTAATTTTAACATGGACGGAACATGAATTTACATAACTACCTCAGACCGAAGATTTAAAATTCCCTATAAATGTAATATATTTTTCATTATAAAATCGAAAATGTTCTTTATACATAAATTATGACTCATACTAATCAATTAATTTTATAATATCTTTTTATTTCACCTATTTATTTTGTGGATGCACTTTATCTTGAAGGAAAAAATATATCCTCAACATCTAAATTTTTATAACAACTAAAAAAGTGTTTGATTCTTGTGTTTTAATTATTTATAGCAGTGATATTTGGATATAAAATTTATATTTCCAAGGAATAACTTTTTATGAAAAAGTTTTACGTTTTTAAATATTTTTGTAGAATTACAGTAAATACTAACTGAGAAACTTATGTGAGAAGTTAAAGTTCATCTATATATGTAGGACTTTGAATTTCAACTATGTGTGTCTGATTCATTTTTTCATATTTATATATATATATATATATATATGTGTGTGTGTGTGTGTGTGTATATATTTTAAGAAAATTAATCAATTTGAATATTTTAGGATTTTAGTTTCAATTGGTGATGTATGATTGATGAATAAAAAATATAAACATACAAATTATATTAGGTTTTGACAACTCATGTAAGTGAGATATTTAGAAAATAACATGGAATAAATATTCAACTATATTCATAAGTGTGAAATTGATGTCGTGTAACTAATAATAGAAAAATTTATACCCATGAAAGTATGAGATAGGTTTTTTGATCCATATATATAAATAATCATTTAGAATCATGGGGATTATTTTAAATTATTTCTATCTTATTTTCAAGAAAATTTGAAGAAAATAAATCAATGAAATTTGAAAAGAATATTTGAATGAATTTTTGGAATATAAAATAGAAATATATGTTCCATATTTATAATTTTAATATATGATACTTGTTGGTTATAGGAAATAATTTATTAAACTCAATTAAATTGAAAATTATTTTTTCACATCAATGAAAAATATACAACTAAATAGATTTTAATTTCTTTTAAGAGGGAGAAAAACAATTATTGTTTCATTTGGTAATGATGGGGAAATAATTTATAACCAGTGATTTTCAATATATCTAGAGTTTAGAAGACTATATTTCAATTATCGTAATGACCATCGAGTTAAAATACTGAAATGAAAAGACCCTTATTTCATTAATGTTAATTTATTTATATTTATTATTATTATTTACTCACCTAAGATAAATTCTGTGTGAAACTCTAAACACATCACTCAAAGAGAGGATAGTATAGTGGACCATTAGAAAATAGTGAGAATGATTAAAATTTATAAACACACCGAGCCTTCTCTTTGAGTACCATTTTCTAAATCTTTTAACCAAAAACTTTAAAAATTAATTAATACACTAATATATTTTCATGTTTGTGATCCTCAGATACATCCTACATATGTGAACTAAGTAATTTTAGTGTTCTTTATTTCATTTTTATAGATGTTGTTTTTTTATTTTTTATGTAATGTAATTGAATATGTGTTACTTTTTATATGAAAAATATCCATATTTAAAGTAAGGGTTTCTTATACTCGGATTCACTCCCCTAGGGTATCACTGTGAGGCATTATAACTAAAATGTGGTCTCAAAAATGGATAAATATTCGTCAATTTATCACAAGATAAATTTTTTGATATGGAAATTCTTTTAATTGTTCAAGGTGTTCCAATTTTTACAATGTTAAAAATTATTATTTGAAAAATATGATGAATACATATATGTAATATTTTGTGTTTAATTTTCTCATTTCCATTATCTATGGTATTTAAATAAGTTGTCCAATTAAAATTTATTTTAGTGAACTAGATATAAATATATTTAATTTCCATTTTAATTCACAAATTCTTTTAGATATAACTCTTTAAAATTATATTTAATTGAATTTTATGGGTTATAAATACTCTAAATATTTTTGGTAAAAAAATCAATCATTTACAAGTTTTATAGTAATATAAAAAAAGAAAATTTTCAATTATTAAATAATTAAATCAATGATCAAATAATGAATCCAAATAATGTGTAGATTTTTTCTTTCAATTAATTAAATAATATCATTAGAAATATAAGATGGAATATCTAAGTGATAGAGAATTAAGATGTTATTATTGAAATTATATAGATTATTATACCTTTTTATAATGATAGGGTATCAGTAATTGAAGAAAGGGTACCAAGCAAAGTATCTCTTGATAATTTGAAAGGATATTTAGTGGAATATGAAATAATATTTAATTCATAAGTATATTTCTTACAATGAAAATTTAGATACATTTTTATTCAATAGAAAACTAAAATATTTATGATGAAAATAATCCAGAGGATATAAATGATGAGTTCATTTTATTAATATCAAATAGAATTAAGAGATTCAAATTATAGTTTAAAGTTAAATTTCCTTTTTTATTTATATTTTATAATATTTAAAAAAATCTAGGAATACATGATAATGTGCACAATAATAAATAATGGATAATTATTTATTCTAAATCTAAAATATGATTTATCAAATGAGAAATGTCAATTTAATTTAAAATTTAAAAGGTACTTTTTAAGATAGTATCATTTGAAGGTAAAGAAGAATGTTATCTTCTAATGAAGAATAGAAGAAAAACGTAATTTTGATGAATATGTAGAGATGGTGGTTTTGGTTAATGACAAATATTTATAACAAGAGGTTATTATTTACCTTGATTTATATCTTGATGCCTCTATTAAAGATAATGATGTAGGAAGAAAGAAAAAAACATACACGTTATGTTAAAGGATTTCAATGAATTTTTATATAAACATGGATTAAAACTAATAATATTGGAGTATTGTACTGTAAAAAGTCATATTATTAATAGAATATATATGAAATGATTGGTTTTAAGTTAAATGTGTAAAATAAAGCTAATATTATTGATGGCCCTAATAAATATATTTTAAAAAATTTAAAAATATTTTATTGAAATAGATATTATAATTATGATAAATAATCCAACTAATAAAATTAAAACTAGATAAACTAATAATAAACAGTATAGTTATAGTAGTGCGGTATTAAAATTATTTTCTAAACTAGATAAAATATTGTATTTTGATGACTTGACATACAATATCTTTGATGAATATGTTTCAAAAAAACAAAAAATAGAAACTAAAAAATATATATATTTAAAATCTAAATATAATTTTTTTAGAGACAATATATGATTAAAAAATTAAATGGAACATAGAAGATATTGTAAATGAAAAGTAAAAATATATAACAATGAAATTAGGATTTCATATGAACAATCTGAAATACCATCCATAAATTTAATTAAGTGTGATATAATTATATTGTATCTCTTATACATATTTTATTTTAATATAATGTGGTATAAGGATGAATACCTTGATCTAGATTCGATATACTCTTTATAAGAACATTTTCATATCAAGGATAATAAGTTGAAAAATATTAACCACATAACTTCTTTCATTGATATAATGGATAACACCAATTTCTTACCCTAGGATTTCATTAATCAATAAGGATTTGAAAAATGTGAAAACAACTATAACAATAATTTTTTTCTTTTAAAATGAAAGATAAAATAGTATAAGAACAATATATATAAAAACAAATAATCTCATAGTATATCACACTCAATGATGGATATCATGATCTGTCATGTCTTAGTTGAATTATTTCTCATGATTCAGCATCTATTCATACCTAACAAATAATTTGACAATTTTAACTAGTTTTCATTAAATCATAGATGTGAATTGTCTTTTAAAATCTCTCTGATAATTTTAGTAATACTCATTAAAGATTAAAAATATTTTTCCCATCCTTCAAATTGATATCCTTTTAGAAAAACCATCTTGTTCTTTTAAACATATTTATATGGTTTGGAAAGAGTATATTTTTAAGTGATGAAAATAAAAATTACTTTCTTATATATAAAATATATTACATATAAAATAGAATTCAATTACACATATGTGAAATTAATTGATAGTATTTTATTTTTTAGAAAAATAATACAGATGACGCAATTTTATTAAATTTACTCAATAATATTCCATTTCTCTATAATCGAAATACACATTAAAAAATAATTTGAGTAAGAACATAGTTTTTCACTCAGGTACGGATCTTTTCAATTTCTATATAATCATTTATTTTGCACTAACAATGGATGCCTAATGAGTTAGAAAAGGTCTCAAGGGTGGTTGGGACTTATTCAGAGCCCAGAACCCATATTATCAGGAGAACTAGGCATAGCTCGTGGTTTGTAGTAAACAGTGCATGGTGGCTCCATGGTTAGAGAAAATTGTATGGGAGCCATGATTTTTTAGACAGAGCCTTACCGCATGATTGGAACATGGTTTCCCTAAACATACAGCCTAATCATTAGATTGCCCCCTCTTCTCCAAGTACTCGTGCATGGTTTGCATATTGTTTGGCAAACCATGTGTCCAAAACATCTACAGGCTAAATTTTGGGAAATTTTAAATTTTTTCTCTTAATGATCTAATTAATCCCCTCCTTCTTCCTTAATCTAATTTACAATGGGATTAACCTCCATCTATCCAATTTTGATGCTTTTTGATGACCTAACCTAGAGATCATGATATATCAATTATCTGGGATCCATTTGATCTTTTGTTCATCATGTTAGATGTGAAATGGTAAGTAATTGAGTTTTTTAGACATTCTTCATCTCTCTTGCTCTCAACATAATTATCGAGGTGTGAGAATTTTTACCTTTATCTCAGATATACTTCATTCCAAGCTGAATTCGAGGATAATACTAGATGAGGAGATTCATAAAAGCTAAAGGGAGGTGGTCAATAACTAATTCCTTAAGTTTATTGATTTTGAAAATTATATTTGGGGCCCATCGATTTCATCGAGTTCCATTTATGAAATTGTTATGTCAAGATTATAATCATTATATTTGTATGGTTGTTCTCTTTCCCAATAAGTGATTAGTTGTTATTGGTTGTGCCCACAACTCTATCCATCCCATGTAGGATGTTTTCTTCATAATTATCATTTTAATGTTTTGACATGTTTAAGTCATCATTCTAGTGTGCCTTACCCTGACCTATCTAATGGTAATATTTTCTATATTAAATAGATTGATTTAAACTTTTAATTTCATAATGGATGGTACCATTTGTGTTCACAACTTGAACCACATAAGTTAAGTGCTTCAATATGATAATAAAATGTGAAATGATATTATGGAATGCATATTTAAGTATATGAGTTTTCCTTACTAAATATAAAGGAATGTTTGGTTTCACATCCATATCACACTTTTCCATGTTTATGGAAGGTAGTAGAGTAAACCTTATTAATTGATCTTGTCTTACATGGTTTTAATTAAAATGATTCATGCTACTTGGCCTTGTCAAACTAATAAAAGGAAAGGCTTGAACCAAGTTAATTTTTTAAAGGAATATTTATCATATAAACAAATTAATTGTAGTGAATTAAATATAATGTGAATATTTATGCACATGTATCTTGAAATATTTATAGGAATTCTTGACACATGTTAACTCTTTTATTCCCAAGGGAATGCCTTTGGTACTTGAGGACATTATTCCTATTTGAGGATTTCGGTTTTTTTGTGAGACCTATCTGGGAACCTGATCTTTGTCTACCATTGGATTCCTTGTATGATACCATAGTATCCATTCAATAATATTATAGGATTCCTTGAATACACTCTTTGGATACAACATTGACCAGTAGGTGTCATGGTTAAATCTCACCGGGCCAAGTCATTGCTTGGACCCATTTTACCTTGGATGAACTCCTTGGACTTGGTAGGCATCTTATTATGGATTTCCTTATACTATTCTCCTTGGATTACACTATTAACCTTATCCAGGTTATATTCATTACATATTTGGTAACCCTTGAGGTCAATGTTACCTTTTTTATTACCTTGGAACTTCATTATTAAATATCATTGCAGGTTGCCTTGTTAAATCTTGGAACATTCACTGTTGTTAACATGTGACTTAGTTCTGAACCAGTAACAATAAAATAATTATTTGATTGCATGTTCAGAAACCATTTGAGGGATAAAATAGGTAATTGGGTATTTAGTTACATTTTAATCCATTATTTATATATGGATGAATTCACACTATTGCATTTTCATTACATAGGCCAGATGTTATAGACATCATGGGTGGTGGCCCAATGGGATTTAACATACACCCTATCTAGGCATTGTTTCGTACCTGGGGTAGATTACATATATATGCATGTGTTAATAAATGGAATCATAATTCTTTGTAAAGTGGATTTATTACTGTGTTTAGATGGATCTAGAGAAAGATGACCGAGTTGTAGCTCATTATGATTGGGATTTTTTATTTATTTTCTTTTCTACATTGGGTTTTTCATGTATGTATGATATTTTGTATCCATTTTTTCCAAATTACTAGATACTTGACATATCAACCTTAGTTTTTGAATTTTATTCCAGTAATTTTAGTTATTTTTATCCTTGTCACTTTTTTCCACTTATTTACTTATATTCCATATACTATTTGCCTCTATTTATATTTATCTGTTGTGATACACTCGGGTAATGAGGGCATAGTCTCCCCATAGACACACCCCTGTCCCTCAATTCTAGTTTTCAACCTCTGGTTTTTGGGGAGATTCACTTGAGTCCATGTGTCCCATCGGGCATAAGGCACCTATTTAGTGTCATCTAGGTCTAGGATGTCACAAAGTGGTATCAAAGGGGTTTTCCTTTCTTGATTTAATATTTGGAGACAATAGATTGAAGATTAGGAACACTTGGAACATGGTCATAAGCCATGCTTCGGCGTCGTGAACCCATGTTCAGGGTGAAGGCTGAGTTTCCAAAATTATAATTATTGTTCTGCTTTTTCCTATTATAGCTGATATCATTTCACTATTGGGTGATGAAAATGTTGTGTGGTGCTGTTGATTATTATTCTGATTGAGATTCTATTTTATCCTTGGAACGATGAAATGTGGGAAAGAATCATTGTTACATGCATCATATAGTAACCTATAATTCACATTTCATGCATATTTTCATGCCATATAGTTGCCTTTCACTTCTTTCATTTCTTGATATGCAAGTGATAGTTGAGTGATCCTTGATTTTATATAGGTTTTTTCTACTAATTGGTTGTGATTGTGTGATTTCTTATTTCAATTCATGAGTTTTTATGGGCCCTCGTGGTTGGAATGAGTAATTTACCAAATAATGCATTTAATTATAAATTCAATGGGTGTTGTTTTCAGTGATAAGTAGCATGGACCATGATTCAATGTGAATGAGATTCTATTTTAATGGAAACTTGATACAAGTTATAAGAAAATGAAAACATAAAATTGAAATGGTTTCACATCCTTATATCACCTTGTCAAACTAATGAAATGTAATGGAGTGAACCTAGTAAATAAATATTAATATGAAATGAATTTTTTTCAAATAAATGATAAGGTAAGGTACTATTGACCCTACATCTATTAGAACCCCAAAAACTTATAACTAAGAACTTACTAATACATATCCTTTTAATAATGTATTTTGGTTGTATTACATGGGTAGTGATCCCTTCTTTACCTTTATATTCATTTATTATTTTCATATACCTGCTTAGAGATGGTTTTGAGCCATGTGATTGGCTTTAAAGATGAAAAACTAGACCAGGAAGGTCAATTGGGGCCTATTTCTTTTTAGACAACCCATTATGGGTGTTTATGACCTTGATAAATAAAGAAATTTCTATAGGGTTACATTTCTGATAAACCCAGGTTTTCTTAACAAGACCCTCGTAGGTCTCCTTATCAGTTAAACAGAATTTTTATTATCAATTTCCTAATTATGATGGGTTTTTAATAAATGAATATTGTTTGAAATGAATTTTTATATGACTTTATTATTATTCCTTGGAACAAAAACATGAGTGTTTTCTATACGCCTTATCCTTCTTATAAATGACTTAAGTAATAGGCTTTTGAGCCTTGGGACTTATGTTTGTTGTGTCCTAGTGATAGGGTCGATGCTTGTGCTTTGTAATGGGCTATCCATGATAGGTATCACCCTTAAAGATAAAATTTCTTGCTATATATTTTCAGTTTCTATCATTTTGTGTCGTTTGTGTGTATTTTTTCTTAATATGACTCTTGGATTCTAAATAAAACCTTTTTTAGATGGGTTTTTATGGTATTCTTGACCATTGTTATAGGTGTGAGCATTGGATAATTCTCGGTTTCAATAGGTTAGATATGTTGAGGGCATGGTCAGCGATTTCATAGGTATTGTGACCCTTTATTCTTCCTCGTTAATTGGAAACTTGATATATCATTATCCAGGTTAAAGGTAGTGTGGTATAGTAAATATTTGGGTTAAATCAATTGTACAAATCACCTAATACTCATATATATAGGGAAGATATCCTATAGATAGTATCAAGGTGTTGTATTTCTTTCAGAACCATGGGGTAGTATGTGTTCACATACATATTTACCGTTGAGTTGTTAATTGAAATAAAAAACCAGTTGGGTTTAATAAAATCATTCACCCTTATGCTATTGAGTATGTTCTTGGGTCATCTTAGAAGTAGAGTGACTTGGGTGTCAAAGGAAATAGTTTTTTCCAAAATACTTGGGATGACTTTCAAGATAGGTTGTTTTGACACGTTGGTCCGTTTAGTTGTGGCTTTCCTAGAAAAAAATGTAATGTATGTTAGTGTAACTCAATGAAGTATCATTTGTGTGCTTAATGTTATTTTTATCTACTTCACTTTTGAGTGGTAGGTTTTTCCCTTATTTTAATGAATGTGACACTCTTGAGGTGGGATCATCACATCCTTTTTTGTAAATATATTCCCTTCCATGTAGAAGGATCACATCCTAGGACCATTAAGATATGGTTGGTTTTTCTTAAGATCCCTTGAGTCTTTAAATTTGGAATCATGTTTGTTCTTTCCAGGTTTAATGACTTTGAAATGGTTGGTTTTGTATGAAATATTCGAGATACGCCACTGGTCTTAGATGAACTTCAGTGGTTTAGCTTAAGTGGTCATGAGATTCCTGAGGTAGTGAAGGATTGTGATCAGGTTGTAACTGTGCGTCAGTAGATAAATCCACACTTCTTTCATGGAAATTAAACTAGTGGGGGTTTGTTTTATCTTCTTGGAAATATTGAAATCTTCTAAGTGTAATCATATTAAAGACACAAACATTTCCCCTATCTTGAAATCATCCTTGATTCATTAAGAGGCTATCAATCTTACGCCACACTAATGTTTAAAAGTCATTGGGATGGTTAGTGACTTATCTAAGGTTTTAGTTCTAGATTCATGGTTTTTTGTGATGCTTGATTAGTCCTGAGTGATATGTAGGTTCCTAAGAAGGAAAACCTTGGACGAAGTCTTGCACACTAGTTGATTTCTTCTTACATGACTACCAGGAAAATGCTACTCTGGGATCAGTCAATATTCTCTCATGGACATTTTGGCTTGTACCAATGTCTCATTTATAACATGGGGAATAGAATACTGAGGAATAGTTCCTTATAATCCTTTTTAATGAATTCAAGGTTACTAGGTATTGTAGTTAGTCTTTAAAGTAATGTTAAAAGGGGGTGATGACTCTAGTGGGCTAGATCTAGGTTACACCTTTATTCTTACCATGTCACCACAGTTTAAATTGAAAGAGGATAGTTGACTGAGGAACATTATCAGAAGTCAGATATGGGATTCAGTGGAGATTTCTAGGAAAAGATGTAGGATTCCTTGGAGGAATTCAATATGGTTCATCTTGTGATGTGTAATCCATCTAAGTTGGGAATCTTCAAGGATGGTAATTCGTAGGTGGTTTGAATGTGATCCTTCTTATTTAATGAATATGGTAGCAAAAGGAAGGTTTTTTTGAACATTTTTAGGTATAGGAAAGTTCATTTAGGGTAGGTGAGGTATTTTTATGTAAATCCATCTTGACTTGGATAATGGTGTTAGTGGGTAATCAATCGATGAATTTTTTTGAGAATCACATGAGAAATATTGTTAAAACACTTAAAGGTGTGATTTTTTAGACAGTTCCAATAAAGGATATACCATGGTTTGGAATTATCTCATTTTGTGATAAAATTACTTGTGGGGAGAACTATCTAGAAGATTTTTAAAGCGACTATCATTTGATCATGTCTCTAGCTAAAAGGTTTCACCAGTATTGGTGGTATGGGATGAAACATCAGATAGCATGCTTTATCACTAGGGGTTCCACCTATCAGTAGGTGAAGGTAAAGCACTAAAGAGATTTGGTCTTGTTACAGTCACTTCCAGTCCTAAAATGGAAATGGAAAGATATTTACATGGATTTCATAGTCAGCATACCTTGGTCATTGATGGGTAGGGATGTTGTATGGGTAGTTATTGACCAACTAGATAAAGAATCCCACTTCATTATTATTTGAGAGACATTATTAGTTGATGATATGGGAATACAATATGTCTGTGAGATCATATGATGACATGGGGTCCCCAAAACTATCATTTTAGATACATATGCTCATTTCATGACATAGTTTTGGCAGGGCTTACAGATATCAATGGGTACATAGTTTCTTCAAAGAACATCTTTTCACCCTCATACTATTTGAAAATCAGAGCGTACAATACAGGTTATAGTGGACATTCTCCAAGAATGTGTTCTTGATTTTGGTGGTTCTTGGGAGAATTATATCCCTATCATTGAGTTCACATGTAATAATATCTTTCATGTGACAATTCAGAAGGATCATTTTGAGGCTTTATATGGTAGGTTGTTCTATTCACCCCTATACTCACTAGAGGTAGGTGAGGAATCCCTACTAGGTCCTCATATCATATAGAAGACTTCATATTAAATTAAATTGATCAGGAATCATTTGTATACTACTCAGTCTAGATTGAAATCTTTTGTTGATCGCCGTCAATGACTTCTAGAGTTCAAGTTAGGGGATTGTGTTTCCCATCGGGTATCACCTAGGCTTGGGAATAGATACATTCAAAAGCATGTGTTGTTTTCACCTCATTATGTAGGGTCATTTGAGAATCTATATAGATTAAAGAAGGTATCTTATTAGTTTCTAATACCTTATAGGTATCTATCCATGCACAATGTCTTCCATGTTTTGAAACTTCATCAATATTATGTTGACCCATCTCATACAGTTTATCCTAGGGAATTTGATTTGGATATTGATTCTACCATTGAGGAGTATCCAGTACACAACATTGACTGGAGCATGAAGGATCTACGAGACAGGTATTCCCCTTTGGTATGAGTAATGTGGTATCATGGTCGTTTGTAGGACAAAACTTGGTAGCAATTGGCTGACATACCTACCCAATGGCCATATTTTTCTCAAAGATCATATCACCACCCTTGGAAGTCAAACTCAAGGATGAGTTCTTTTAAGGGGGAAGACTCAAAGAACCCAGTTTTTCACTCAGGTATGGATCCTTTAAATTTCAGTTTAATTATTTATTTTGGACCTAATTTGGATGTATAATGAGTTAAAAAAGGTCTCAAGAGTGTATGGGGTTTGTTCGAAGCCCAGAACCCATCCTTTTGGGAGAACTAGGCCTGGCACATTATTTTTAGTAAATTATACAGGGAGGTTGCATGGATAGAGAAATATATATGGGTGGCATGATTTTTCAGACATAAACTTACTACATGGTTGTTTCATGGTTTACCTAACTATGTATCCTATCCATGCTAGTTCCACCTCTTCTTCAGGTACCCAAGCATGGCTTTCTCACAGTTTTCCAAATCAGGTGGTGAAACTGTGAACAGGCTAAATTTTAGGGAATTTTACATTTTTTCACTTAATGGTATAATTAATCCCCTCATTCATCCCTAATCCTATTTCCAGTGACATTTACCACCATCTCTCACATTTTTGGATATTTTTTAAGGCCTAACCTAGGGATCAAGATATCTCTATCATTCAGGATCCATTCAAGCAACTGTTTGTCATGTTGGATGTGCAACGGTAAGTACTAGAGACCATTTTAGCCATTCTTTATATCTCTTACTCTTGACCTAGTTATTGAACTGTGAGAATTTTTACCTTTTTATCTGTTATACACTATTCCAAACTGAATTAGAGGCTACTACTGGATGTGGAGAGTTGTACAAGCCTAAGAAGGGTGGTCTATAACTCATCCCTCAAGTTCATTGATTTTGAAAATTATGTGTGTGGCCCATTGATTTTATCACATTCCATTTATGGAATTTGTATTCCATGATTATAATCATTAGATCCTTATGGTTATAGTCCTTCCAAATATGTGATTAGTTTTTAGTGGTTATTTCCATAACTTCGTTCCTCCCATATAGAAAGTTTTTCCATGATTGTTGTTTTAGTGTTTCAACATGTTTGAGTTGTTGTTCAGGTTTGTCTTGGCTTGACCATTCTAAGTGTATTCTTTTCTATATTAAATGGATTGATTTAAATTTCGAATTTCATAATGGAAAGTACCATGTATTCTCAAAATTGACCCACCTAAGCTAATTTATTCAATTTTATGACTAAATATGAGATGATATTATGGAAACCATACTTAAGTATATCACTTGGCCTTATGAAGTGTAAAGTAATGTTTGGTTTCAAGTCCATAGACCGCCTTTCCATGTTTATGGAAGGTAGGAGAGTGAAATTTATTAATTAAACTTCACTTTCATGGTTTTAATTAAAACAATTCATGCTATGTGGCCTTGTCAAACTAATTAAAGGCAATGATTGAACAAAGTGAATTTGTTAATGGATTAGTTATCATATGACCATATTAATATATTGAATTAAATTTAAGGTGAATATTTATTCACATGGACCGTGACATCCTTATAGGAAGGCTTGACTTGTGTTAGCTCTTTTATTCTTGATGTAATGCATTGGGTACCCAAGGAATTCATTCCAATTCAAGGATGTTTGTTGCTTATGGTGAAACCTACCAGGACCGTGATCCTTTTCTACTATTTTATTCCTAGTATGACACCATATGATCCCTTAAATAATATTGTTGGATACCTTGGATACAGTCTATGGATTCAACATTGAAAAGTATGTGCCCTGGTTAAAGCCCATCGGGCCCAGTCAGTCCTTAGCCCCGTTTTACCTCGGATAAACTCCTTGGACTTGGTAGGAGTCTTATTATGGAATTAATTGGACTATGCTCCATATATTACACTCTTACCCTTATCCATTCTATAGTCATTACTCAGTCGGTGACCCATGAGGTCTACATTTCCATGGTTATTACCTTGGAACTTCATTATTAAATATCATTATAGGATTTTGTGTCACATATTGAAACATTAACTATTGTTAACATGTGACTTAATTATGAACCAGTAACAATAAAATAATGAACTAGTTACATGTTTAATCACTAACTAAGTGATAAAATAGGTACAGGGGTATTTAGTTACATTGTACTACTTTACTTTGTATTTTCAAGCCTCCACACTATTAAATTTTCATTATATGATATATATGTTATAGAAACCATTGGTAGTGGCCCACTAAGACTTATCTCACACAATATTCGGGAATCGTATGCAGGAGTTGATAAAGGGAAGCATAATTATTCATACACTTGATTTCTTATTTTTATAGGATAGAGATTATATGAGATGAATGAGTTGTATATTAATAAGTTTGGGATAGTTTATGTATTTATTTTTCTACATTGGGTTTTACATGTATGCCTTCTACTTTGTATGTGTGTTTTCTAGCTTACTAGATGCATGAAACATCATCATGATTTGCTGTATGTTACTCCATTTTTTTGTTATTGTTATCCTTGTCTATTTCTATTGTGACTTCTGTTTACTTATATTTCTTTTGATATTTACCTCTTTTTATATTTATCCTATGTGATACTATATATTAATGAGGCCATGGTCTTCCCACGAACACACCTTAGGCCCTCACTACAAGTTGGTAGCCTTGGGCATTTGGAAAGAATCACTTGAGGCTATGTGGACCACTGAGATTGATGCACCTATTATGTCGCATCCAGGTATGGGATGTCACAATTTTAATCAAATAAAATCATATAAATGATGAAAATAAAAAAAAAATTATTTAATTTTTTTACTAAAAATCTAACTATACCTCTAGAATCATTGTCCCTATGAAGGTATTATCCCCTAGATTAACTAATATTTTAATGTTCCATTTTGAATACATACAATGATTATCAGTAATCCATTTTTGATTTTCCAGTTTAAAAGGTCAATGTTATTTATAAAAAAATATAATAATGATAAAAAGAGAATTTAATTAGTTTTCATTGAAATAAATTAAAAACATACATATAAACATGAACACTTAAATCTTATTGATATCCTAAATCCATTTTTATAGGTCTCCAATATACCATTTTAGAAATTTATTTTTCTTAATTATTATCTCTCACTTCTTCTCAAAATAATATATTCATATTTCTTGATTTCATTTAAAACCTATAGTCTTCTTAACAATACAAAAAATTTTATGGCCTTCTTCATTAAATATTACAAATGTATTCTTTGATTTTTATCTACTTATCATGTGTCTTTGTTTGGGCTATAATAGAAATGAAATATTTAAAATATATATTTTGATTTTTAATTTTTCCTATATTATTGTTTATCCCTTGAATAAATGAGAAAAAAATTAAATAATTTATTCATAATTTCAAACTATTGTGCCATATCCTTCTCTATATGTATCAGAATTTAAAATACATTATCATTGAAAATCCACTCTAAGCTGATTTGATCAATATTATATAGGGCTATTTTGTAAAAACTTTTACTTTCTATTTCATTAATTTTAAGAAATTTATTCTCAATGAATATAGATATATTATCTAATACTTTTCATTTTCCATGTTATTTATTTTCTAAAATGACCTTATTAATATCAATAAATTCATTACATTTCTCATATCCAATGTCTTTGTATTGTTTTAATCTTCTTCCATAACATCCATAAAAGTACACTTGATATATTTTTTCATTATAGAATATGTTGAAATAATGAGGACTATCTTTTAATTTTATGTATTTACCTGAGTTGATTAAAATGGATTTTATTTTGATTATAAAAGAGTATCTTTATAAGATGAGGAATTATTTTTAGAATAATTGAGAAATTTTGATTACTAGCCTATATATATTAATAAAAAAAATTCAAACATTGTGATTTTTCAACATGGGAAAAAATCATTCCTCCTTATTTTTTGATGGTGGAATAGATTTAGAGGACAAATTAGATTCAACACATACATCTTCTTCTATGATTTTTATTTTTTCCATTTCTATATGGTGAATTGGAAAAATGAAGGTTATTAATAGTAAGATCATCAATTGGATTTATGAGTTCCATATTAGTTAACTAAGGGTTAGAAACCTTTGGTTTTTATATCTTAGGGGAATCATTTATTAGTTTTTTTTATTTTTCCATTACTTTTTCATATTAAAAATTTTTATTTTTATTTTACTCATTTTTAATTATTTATATAAAAATAAACTTCGGAATTTTTAACTTTCCTTATACAGTTTTACCCTAACCTATTTATTTAACTCTTAATTGTTCACAGGTTCCACCTCAATCATAAGTTTATAAATTTTTTACTTCTAACTAAATTTTATATAATTAAATCTAATAATTATTTTTTAAAATCTCTTGGAATTTTCAAAATATTTTCTCTCTAATATTTCATTATCATTATTTTATTTCACTTAATTTTCTTAATAAATCACCCTCCATTTCTTCACCAACTCACTGACTAATATTGACTTCCTTTTATGATGTTAGAATGAATTCTTAATTACACTATTCAAAATTAAGATTCTATTGAAAACATAGTGGAACCTCTTCCGTTTGATCAAAAATATTTTCCTCTTATTATAATATAACATCTAAATTTTATAATTGTCTTGTCATTAATGTAGTTATCAGTAACCCTTTTTCCTTTATTGATTCAAATTATTCCATATAAAAAATATCCTTAATAGAAATATATTTAAAATTCTATAGTAATATAGCATATCCAACTTTACTTATGAAAGAACATATACCCTTTACGTGATCCCAAATAAATCGAACTACATCTCACTTCTTTATATTGAAAATAAAATAATGTATATAAACTTCTTAAACCCTCACATTTTTTAAATAACTTTTTCTTTAAACAAAACTGGTTGGTAGACATAATTTTTTTCATACCAAGAATAGCCATTTTATGTTATGTCACTTTAGATAGAAACAAGCTAAATATTTCCATGTATTTTCAAAATATTATTATTTTTCTAAAATAATGTTGAAACAAACAATAATTTCTCATTTTTTTGGTAATACAACCACATCTGAACATTTTTCTAATGGTATTTAAAATTTATAAAATTCTAATGATAATAATTACATTTATATACATTTAACTTTATCAAAACCAAAGGTATAGAATACTTTATGTGAAATATAAGCATAAAAAGTAAAATATTTATTACATGGTAATGAAATATAAGTCTATTACTAGAACTCTATGATCTTTTTAGTGATGATTCATATTTTTGGTATCGTTTTGAATCTATCAACCTTCCATGACCAATTTTCCTTACACTAATCCCTCACATTTTATCTTCTCTTGGAGTATAGATAATGTATTCAAATATATACGGCTTGTGGGAAAATAAATGATGAGTGACCTCAAATTCTGTAAAACCATCACACATAAAATTTAAGGTTTGAGTAATATTTTAATAGGTATTTATATATATATATATATATTATCAAGTGTTTGAATGTTATTTATATTGGAAAAGTGAATAAATATAAACCATTTATCTAATAACTTGTGGAAACCCAATTTTTCTTTCTATTATAATCTTGATAGTAGTCAAATAATCATATTGATTTGATATTACATGAAAAAAATAAGTCCAAATTTATATTATAAGCTGATAACCTCTGATATTTAAACATTAAAATAATAAGAAATGATATATTACCAAAACGATGATTTTATTTTCCGATTTATGAGTACATGATCATTATGAAAATATTGTTTAATTATTTATATTTTTATTATATTATTCATTTGATGTATGATTTCATAAACTTAACCTTCTTTATTTATACACCAAAAAGAAATAAAAACTTATAATGAAAAAATATACACCATCATTTTTAAATGTTTTCACCTAAGATTAGTATAAATAATAAAATTTAAAACAATTATTTTGTAATCAATAATTCCTATTTCTTATTTAATGTACTTATATATTTTATAATGTAATGGTTTAGTGAAAATATCAGGAGGTTGATTTTAGTTTTGAAAAATTCAAGACGTATGTCACCCTTTTGTTCATTATCTATATGAAATATAAACTTACATCTATGATCATTCTTAGGAGTTATTTACTAGATACATATAATGATATATGAAACATGGTTTATAACACAAAATATAACTAAAAAAAGATACATTTAAATTACTATGAATTCATTATAGATAATAATTGTGCATGAAAACTTAAAACTACTATATATTTTTTTAGAAAGGTAAATTGAAATATAACATTTATTCTTATTAAAATAAGTTACCAAATAATCCAATATAAATGAAATGTTCTAGATGTTTTTTTACATAAATCTTATATCATTTTAAACTATATTTAAATAACATTTCAGACTATAGTTAGACTAAGAAGGATTGAGCAGTCCACGTTCCAAATATCAATTGAAATATTAAAAAAAATAATGGTTTTCAAATGAGATTATTTCTAATTAGCATAAATTATTAGATAGTGTAATATATAAATCATAATATACAATATCATAGAAATTATGTAATGATAAATTTAAATCAAAGCCCTATAAAACCTTTTAATATAGGACTTTTCTGATTTATCAAGATATATATTATGAAAAGTACCTATAATAAAACTATTGTCAATTTAATTATTAAAAAATATCATATTTATTTTACTAATATACGTATTTCGAGAAAAAATAACTTCTTTTCATTTTTAATAAAATGGTAAAAATTTAAATTTTACCCATCTTATCATCTCAAATTAAAATTAAATTTTTTTTACCTTTCTGAAAGTGTTTTTAGGTGTATCCAAAAATATTTTCAACAACATGTATTTTTATAATAATAGTGACTTTAATATATTTCATGATAAAATGTATTGTATATATTAATAATTTTTAAAAAATAAAATATGAAATAATAATAATCTATCAAACAAGTTTCTAATGGTCTATTATAATTATTAATGTGTCGTCATGTTTTTATAAAAAACATTTGGGAATTGTTGATTTTTAAAACTATGAGGTTATTAAACATAAAAATAACATAAAAATATTATTTTTTAAGATGCTCTAAAAAATATGTTTTAAATAAATTTAAATTTAGATGATAAAAAAAGGATAGTAACATTTGAATAGATAGAAATGTTTCAAACATAGTAATAGATTCTTTAAAGTTAATATTGTCATATTTATTGTATCACTTTGAATCAAGACTAGGAATATTTGAAACTATTTTTCCATTATCATCAAATTAATTTCAAAAGACGCATTTTTTTATAAATATATGTTTATTAGGATGATAACTAATTTTCTTATCTTGTTTCTTTTGAAATGATTAGGTCCCTCACACATATATATTATCAACTATTCATCATCCAAGGAATCACCAATTAATTAATTTTAAAATTGAGATAGTAAAGCACAATTTTTACATTCATTTAGTAAATGACATCATATTTACATGGGTTAATCAATTTCAAAAATAATTTTATTAATGGTATAATTTTTTAATAATATATGGTTTCTAATAAAATAGGATGGTTTCTCCATATCGACCCAATTATCACCAAAAAAAATCAATTATTTTTTAGTGACATATCAAATATATTTTTCATCAACCAAACTTTTTAAATCATAATTGGCTGTAAAAAAATATATTAAAATCTATTCTATAGTCAGGATGTTTAGAAATAGAATTTATTAATGGGTTGGTTTTATATAACATTATATATACCATTTCATTATTATTATATGTTAATCTATTCAAAACTATATAATACTTACCCATGGTAGAGTTACATGTACACATTTCATCATAAAACGTCAATTAAAATTTTCTAATATTTTCTTTAATGTTTAAACTGAATCCTTTGAATTCAAAAACATTTACTAATCTAATTTTTTATTTCTTTATATTATAAAAATCATAAGGGTTTTTCTTTAAAGCCAAATAATGGGAAATATTATTTATAGTGTAGTGGTAAGGGTTTAATGTTCCATCCCAACATTTTATGTCAACTTCATAATCATAACTCATAATAATGCTATATCTTGGATAATTTTACTTACTATTTCAATAACTCTATTTTTTATGGTATTTAGGGTTCCAAAATGTTATAACTAATTATATTTTTAAAAGTAAAACTTTAATACTCAAGATTCTCAAACATTCCACTATGATCACTATAGATAGAGATTATATGATGGGGTTTCCAATTTTGAAGTAGAGAAGAAAAATTTTTAAATCGCTTGAGTAATATTTATTTATATAATTGAATGATAACCAAATTATATCTAGTGTATTCATCAACAATTACATGTAAATTATTTTTTCCTCTGATTATTTCTATTTTATATTTTCAAAAATGATTAATATGATCAAACAATGGAGATATAGTTATTGTGACATCACTTAATAGTTTAATTCTAACATTTTATTTATTTCTATAATAATAGGTTTCATATAATTTAGAATAATTAAATATAAGTTATAGATGATCATTCACAAGTTCCTTATCTGGGATTTTTGTTTGTGTCCAAATATTATAGTGTAATAATATTCTTTATCAAATCCAATGCTTATATATTATTACACTAAAAAAATTTAAATTTTAATAGGTTATGCCTCATATTTATATGGTATAAATATCATCATGATGATATTATAATAATATGTGAACTCTTTGTGAACTATTTAGATTATATTTGTCATTCTATAAATTTATCAATTAATCTTTATCCCAAAAACAAATAATACAGAATAGTATGTTCTTAAATCAAAAAAATATATAAAAGAGTAGATATTATTTTCTTCACATGGATGGATATATCTTCAAAATCCATGATTTGATCTTGTTCATTATCAATGAAAATAAAACTCCATCCTTCAATTATTTCTATTTTTTAAAATTTTGGAGATTTCTCTTATTAGGTGTATGGAGAAACAATCGTCAATGAACTATTTATTCTCATAAAAATTAAATGATGTTTTATCACAAATTATTTAATATCTAAAGATTTTGGTAAACAAATTAACTTTGATACAACAATATTACTCTATAATCCTTTGGTAAACCATAATTCCACTACACTTTTATGATGGAGACCAAATTTATCCCCTGAAATAAGTGTTTTATCTATTTAAAATGATTGAGGATTACTCAATGAACATAAACTATTCCAATATACTATAATTTTAAATATATTATAAAATGAATTATTTTTTATAAAAAATTTATTAGATTGAAAATGTGTTTTTTTGATAAATAAATTCCAATATTATATGCTCACATAGGTTTTTTTATATATATATTTACAATCATGTCTGGATGTTTCCATCATAATATTATATTGGATAGAGTATTATCTAAAATTTTGATATTTGATTTGTGTTTAATAAGTATATTCTAGTATTCTATATAAATTTAAATAGAAAGAGTATATTTGTCATTAGATTAGAGGTTTTATTAGAAATACCTTCATTAGCCTTATAAACGTAGTTTTTTATTTATTTTTCATAGTTAAAAATTTATCGTATCTTCCTATGTCTTGCATATATTTATTAATTTTATTATTAATACATAATTATTTTATTCTTCATTGATGAAATCGAATTGATTTAATCAATCAGTTGGTAGGTTAAAAATAAACTTTTTCATGGAATACAATTCAAATTTTTTAACCATAATATATATATAATCAGAAATATTAATGTTTTTATCACTATTTGAAATACTTTCAAAAAGTTTAATCTTCACTAAAACTCCATGCCTTTATAGATTTTAATACTTTCTGGCTTGTGTATTTATTTTTTCCCTTATGAAATCATTATCCTAATTTATAAATTGATGAAAATTTGGTTTGATGTGTCCTAGTTTCTAGCATTCATAAAAAATAACATTGTTTGAATCTATTATTTCTTCTCTTATGATATATATTCAATATATATTTTTTTCTTTACTATAATTTTATTTATAGGGTTATTTTCTCTTAAACATCTTACTCATTTTTCTATAAATCTTATAAAAGTTATCTATAATGAGTTATAAATCATAGTTATTTGAGTGATGTTTTGTAGTAATAGTTAAAATTATATATTTCCATTAATTTTTCAAAATTTATTCATCAATATTAATTTTATGCCATTATTGAGTCAAATATTTATTAATATCATCAACTTTGAGATATTTAATATTCTTAATATATTCTAATGATATAATTTTATATTCTAATTCATACAGAAGAATATAAATTATATTTTTAACCATATTATTTTAAGTCAAATGTATTTTTTTATATTATATTATATTTATGATAGTCACGAATAATTGAGACATATGAACTACTGGATCTCCTGGTAAGAAATTCAAATTTTGATATTCTTATTTTAGCATAGCTCTTTTGGATACGATATCTTTTTAATTTCTAAAATATATAACTTAAAACTTATTCTATATTCAATTTTTTGTTTCACAAGAAAAGTTCTATCTAAATATGATCCTTTTCTTTGAACAAAAAGTATATTCAAAACATTTTAATTTAAATGAAACAGAGCTTTATGTTCTGAATTGAAACCTACACTACACATATATATATTCTTGTATTAGTTATTTGTCATAAAATAATTAAAAACACTATTATCTATAATTTAATTTCTCATTATATCTCTCTAATATTCATAATTCATACCATAAAATATTACAGTATAATTGTAATTCAGTTATTAAAGTGTCCACCAAAAAAACCAACCATAATAACTTATCTCTATTACATATTTATATTAGGAAAATATAAGGATGATATTTGATACCAATATTTAACATAAAATGTATTCTTCAAGATAGGGTCAATTTAAGGATTAAAATTCCAATATTAGAAAACTTATATAATGAATTTATTTTTGATACAGTTAAGAAATGGTCCAAATGAAAATTATATAGTAGAAGTTTAAATGAAATTTTTTATTTTAGAAACATTGAACTAAACTAATTAAAATTGAAATAAGAAGATGATTTAAAATTATGTGAAAAATATAAAAAAAATTAAATATGGTTTCAAATGAAAAATTCGATAGACCCTTAATATTTTTTAAGTATGATTTAAAATTTTCTATTCTCAAAACTTATTAACTTTAAATCTAATGTGGAGTAGTATAAATATATTTATATGGATATAATATGTCTTATATGAGAAAAATTAAATAAAATATCAAAAGAAAATATTTCTTTTCTATAATCCTACTCAAAATACTTTACCATAATAATATATCGATTAACAAAGATTGATAAAGTTTTAAAAAATGTAAACAATAAATTTTTTCTACATTTATAATGGAAAGTAAAATAAAAAAGTCACAAAAAAATAAAAACTAATGCATAAGTTCTCACATTCAATTATAGATAACATGATCAATCATTCAATATTAGTATTCCAACAAAATCATTGAACACTATATTTGAGAATCTAAGAATATGACCACTATAGCCACTTCTCTATTAATTGTATATTTTTTTATTCAAATTGATCACTAATATTTTTAGGATAGGTAATACTAGCTTTAATATATTTTTGATTTTAATTAGATTAAAATTACATTATACTTCTAATGTGTATCACTTACATCTTTTATGATGGTTTGAAAAGTGTATAAAATTATATGAAGACAATCCCTGTGATCTATTTGTCTGTAAAAGATTTTGGAATTGAAAAAATTAATATTCTCATCATTAAAATTAATTAAGTGTATTTAAATTTATAAAAATAATATTTTAAAGTATTTAATTTTAGAAATATGTCTTTAAATAAAAATATACTTTTTTAGAAAATATAAGACATGGTTTCAAAAGAGAATCATAAAAATCTGAAACTATCAACATTGAAATATTAATTTTAAAAGTAATGGGTAATAAAAGTATTGAAAAATATTTTTTAATAATTTTTTCTAGAAATATTTATAAATCTGATGGATATTTAGAGGTTATTGAAAAAAGTCTTATAAGGTATTTAATTGGATGAAGTTTCATAATTTTGGCTCTCTTTGTGAGATAATGTCATATTGTCATGAAATTAATGATTATTTGTGATATGAAGCTATGTTATATTGATAAAAGGTATAAAATTATTATTTATCTAATAAAATAAAATATATTTTTAGATTATATTTTTTTAATAATTCAATTTATGAAAAAAAATATTTTTACTAGAAGAAAAAAGTGGATGATGAACTATGAAAAGGTCGAATAATAGATTAAAAGGAATACATAATAATAGTTTATATAAAGAATAATTTTTTAATATCAATTCATGATGGTGGTAGTGGTAAAAATGTTGTGAAAATATATAAAAATAATATAAAAAATAAAAAATAGTAGTGTATTTCAGGGAGAAAAAATAAGAAAATAGAAAATAAATTGGACAAGTTTCATTAAAATCATGAAATGCGACAACACTAGGATACTTGATAGTTAAAAATTATCCCTTCTAAAAAGAAATATAGAATTTATAAAAGTATAAATAATAAATTTAATTAAATTTTTTTATTTTTTAATGATGGGAATTTAAAAATTAATGAAAGTTAAAGAACTATAATTTCATAATAATTAATGATGAATAAAAAATATTTTTTAATAGACTAAGAAAATATATTTTAATTATAGTTATGTTTATTTACTCAAGAATAGAAGCTTATTTTAAGAGTAAGGTTTTCCCTTTTGTTATAAAATATTAAGGCTTATTAATTTAGGTTGGAAAAACACATATTGATTGTTATATTGTTAACATAATGGAAAACTATTTCTTATTAACTATTGATGATTAAAATTCGTTATAGTATAGGATATGGGGATATATTCATCCAAAAAATGGATAAAATTTAAATATTAAATGTTTAAATTAATATACCAACTATAATTTTTCAATGTGAAATTATTTGCGATACATTCATGAAGGTAGATATTATGAGAAATCCTTTTTAATAGAAGAATGAGAAGGCTTGAAATTTAATTGATCCAGTGCATATATTTATGTATTAAACTATAACACAAAATGTACCCAAAGTATAATGGTAGTATATTTTATGCATTTCTAAATAAAATATAATGAAATATTTTTTTATACACTCTAGGAAAGAAAACATGATTTGTATTATAAGTTATAGAAGATTGGATTAAAATCAATATAGAAGAAAAATAAACACTTTTATAATAGATAATGGAACAAAAAAAACTTCAATTTAAGTAATTAATTATCCTATGAAGCATGGAATAAACAATGATGTTTCATCTATAATAATTATACACAAAAATGAATTTATTCAATGAATAATAAAAACTATAAGTATATTTGAAAAAAATATTGATTAGAGGTAGATTATTAAGACACTATTAAAATGTTGTTCTGAAAAATCTAGTGTACATTCAAAATATATTTATACTCTATCCATTAAAATTTTCATATCTAATGAAGTAACTCATTATAATAATCCAAATAATAAAAAAATAAAATATTTGGAAGATAGTGACTAATTGGAAGTAGCGAATTCATTCAAATCATGTTTAGAGATGTTTCTAATTAGTAAATGTTTATAATATATTTTATGAATAAAAATTCACAAAAATACCTTAAATGTAACATACCAAGTAAGTAATGAATAATAGATATTTTTATCTATGTCTATTAATGATTAAGATAGTGTTTTAGAGGCTTAAAATGAAAATAAATACAATTTTATGCATGGAATACACTAATATTCTTAAAAGATTGTTTTACTGCCTTTTGATGGAAACCCCTTTTTAAATCTCTCTTTTGACAATTTTATAAGCTATCTTTGTCAAAATAAACTTATTCTTTATGATTGGGACATCAAAATTTACTTTGTGTGAATTTGTGGTATTTTTCTGACAATGTTCATTTTTTAATAAATAGTGAAAAATACTGCATTTTACATCAAAACTGCTTCTTAATCTAATTTATTTATATGATTAGATTATCTTTTGAATTGGTCTTAATGTGTAATCTGAATATATTTTTACCATTTAATCCAATGGTGGTCATTGGAATCAATTTCACTTTGAAATTGGACTTAAACTGGTGTCAATATTTTGATACTTATTGTTTCATAAAAACACGCTATTTGTCATGACAGTGGAAATTAATTATTAAATTAATTAATGTGACTTATATGTTTTGAATTTTGTAAAATGGACTTCATTTTTGAATTCGGAATATCAAATATAGCTTAGGGTGAATTTTTGGTATTTTTCTGAAAAACTCCAATTTTTGATGAATAGTGAAACCACTAACTGGTAATCAAGCAAACTGATTTTTCAGTTAAATGAAAGTTCACCACTAATGTGTATTGAATTTTGAAAATCCGACATACATGGTTATCATTATTATGTAAAATGTGCTTCAATGGGATGAAAATAATTTTTTGGTGAATAGTAACTTTTTTTTCATTAATCGCGATTAGAGGTAATCAGTGTAGTTTAAGGTAAAAATAATGCTTTAATAAAATGAGATGAGCTTGACACATGTCCTAACCCTATTGTTTATGTCATGGCCGACCAAGAAAACCCATGGGTCGATTTAGGGGACCCCATGGAGCCACTTGGGTGAGATAATGACTTTAATGCCTTTTTTTAAAATAAAGGTGAAAATGACACTAACATAAATTGTTTTACTAAAACAATTTTTAGAAGGGGTTATACTAATCATATTTTTGTCTATAAATATTCATTATAAAGATAAAAATATTTCCTACATCATATTAGTTTTTTTATAATTTTTAGACATTAAATAAATTAAATTATTTATGACATCATGATGATGCAGCGATGACCTCATTATTTAACGATTAAAATAAAATGGAAAGATAATGTAATATCTAAGACCTACACTTGTCCAAAAACTACTGGATGGGAATATTTCGAAGCCTTATCATCTTATCTTAGAAATATATCAATTTGGGACCTTAAAAATTTGAAACACTTTTGAAAATAAAATAATAGTTTCATGATTTCCAAAAGTGCCCCTCCTCTCCTCTTATAAAAGGCCCCCACCTCTACCTCATTTCACACACTCCTCAAGCCTTTGGCTCAGCCAACCCCTGCCCATTTACTCTCTCCACATCCCTCTCCTAATCCTAGAGGATTCCCTTTGGGCATATTCCTTTCAAAGGAAGCCTTTAGGCTCAAATCAAAAGGAGTTACACCTTTAAAGGTAATTCATTATCTCATGTTCATTTGTTTTATTTTGCTTCTCCAACCCCCTAAAATCTTTTTATTTACTTCTTTCGTAACAACACCAGTATCTTCAATATACTAGGATTTTGTTATAAGATTTATTCAAGATACACTCTCACACAACTACATCAAATGGTTAAATAACATACGGTTTCCGTGGATGGCGAAATTCTGCCTCCCGAAATGATGATTGTTCAATACTCATTTAACACCTTCAAAGGTGGCCATTATGATGTCACTATTTTTATATATGATATATAATATGTTTATGTTTTCCTTAATCTTCTGTTTTTTTTTCTTTTTGGGCATACCTTTATGGTTTCCATTATGGGTAAACGTGATATCTTCATTTAAGGAAGTGCGGACTACCGCCCCTTCAAAGTGATTTGATTCGTTAAATATCATATGTGGGACGTATAAAGGATGGAACTATGATATTATATATGATATTATGCTTGAATTATAATATACTCTTATATTATTATGATTCCATTCCAGAAAATACAAAATAGAAATGGAAGTAGGGTTCATGCGTACGTACGGCTTACCGTCTCCATGAACGGTGCATTTCATTTCTTACCTCTAAATGATTATGTAATATTATAAATGCATGCATGTACTTGATATATATGACTTATATAATATCTACATCATGAATACCATTCTGGATATAATGGATACATGAACAACTTGTAATTATAAAGGGGTTATTTTTTACTCAAGTACCAATGATCGTTAAAACGACCGTTATTAACTTAAATAATTACATAGTGTTCATGACATGCCAATAAGTGATATAAAAGGAATAATGAACTTGAAAAAGGTTCATAAACAAGTAGAAATTAACTCATGTTTATTATTCAGGACATTAAAGAATGACTGAGTCAAGTCGGACCCGAGGTATGGGACTTCGTCTCAATCTCCTTTCATTGAGGCATATTTTATTTTATAAACAACATTCTTTTATACAGTGTATAAACCCCTTTGACTTTTACGTTTATTAAAAAGGAATTTTTTTTATATGAAGCATTTACTAAACGACAAAAGGGAATGTTTTTGTTGTACGTATGCGGCGACAACGACTTCTCCGCTGTCGTGACCGTTATTTGAGTTTCGGCTTCCTCTACAAGCCATACCTTATTTTTAAAAGAAAAATAAATACCATGTTTTACTTTTCTTTTATTTTGGTATCGAAAATGGTTTTAATAATGTTTTTATATCAATTTGTTGTATTGATATCTTGTGATTGAAAGGTGGGAATGTTATGTTTCCTTTATGCATGTTTTATGTGATATGATTATGTTGAGGTTCTTGGGCATTATTATGAAAACGGGTGGTTACGTGATAAACTAAGGGTGGGTGAGCCCGATATTACTCTCCAATGCATTGGGTAATGCGAAGGAGTGAAACGTTAAGGTTTCTCCGAAGAGATTTTAGGGAATATACTGTGATGGGTATTCCAAACGTAACCAAGAGGGTTACTCCCTATGTAAGAATGTTATGAATGCCTCAAGTTACCTTTATGTCTTATGATTTCAATGATTTACTCATGATTTGATGAGGTATGTTAATGTGCTTATGTTTTATGGGTAAATTATGATTTCACTCTTATGTATATATGTACCTGTGTTTCCTTTCCATGTTTTTATAACCCATACTGAGCTTTTTATGCTCATCCCAAGTTTTTTTTGAAATGATTTTCACAGGTCAAGGGAAAGGTACATTATAGGATGATAGTGTCAAGGAAGTGTCAAGAAAGAATCCATGTTTTATTTTAAATATGTTTTCGTTGATGGGAATGAAGAATACTATCTTTATGTAACCACTTTGTTTATATGTGGAATGTAATGCAGGTTTTATGATCTAATTCTCTAAAACTCTAAACCCGAAAATATTCTCAATGTGTAATCTTGTAATAACTCAAGATTAAGTAAGGTTTAAGGCTGGGGCTTTATAGTTGGTATCAGAGGTCGGTTTAGACAACTTTAGGAGTTAGAAATTTTTTTATTTTATAAATTAATTTATGGTCAAATTGAAATGATATAGCATTTACAGATTACCATGTTGCTTCACCTATGATATTTCTGTGATAAGAATGGTTTTCCATAGAGGAAACAGTGCAGCTTTTCTAGGAAGGCATAAAGAGGGAAACGACCTTTCAAATCAGTATCCTGAGATGGTCAGAATCAGAACTAAACAGTTTGCTGTAGTGATGGCTCAGTTGAATCAGGTGAAAAATGTTGGTTGTTTTCATTGATGATATTTTGGTGTTTTCTAAAAGTAAAGAAGAGCATGGAAGACATTTAAGGATTATCTTGCAAACATTAAAAGAAAAGAAATTATATGGGAAATTCAGAAAGTGTGAGTTTTGGTTGCAACAAATTTCTTTCCTTGGTCACATTGTTTCTAAAGATGGAATAACTATTGATCCTGCAAAAACAAAAGTTGTGGAAGAATGGCCAAGACCCACAAATGTAACCGAGATTCGTAGCTTCCTTGCTTTGGTAGGCTATTACCGAAGGTTTGTTAGAAATTTTTCACGGTTATCTAGTCCAATGACTAAGCTAACTCGGAAGGGTGTTAAGTTTATCTGGACAAAATAATGTGATGATTGTTTTCAGGAATTGAAAAGAAGATTGGTGAATGCTCTAGTTTTGGCACTACCTTCCAGGAATGGTGTGTTTGTTATATACAGTGATGCTTCATTGAAAGGACTTGGTTGCGTCCTAATGCAGAATGATCCGGTAATTGCTTATGCTTCACGACAGTTGAAAACTCATGAGGTAAATTACCCTACACATGATTTGGAATTAGCTGTTGTTGTTTTTGCTTTAAAAATTTGGAGGCATCATTTGTATGGAGTAAAGTGTGAAATATATACCGATCACAAAAGTTTAAAGTATATATTCACTCAGAAAGAATTGAACATGAGACAAAGGAGATGGCTAGAATTAATCAAGGATTATGATTGTACAATTCATTACCATCCGGGAAAAGAAAATAAAGTGGCTGATGCTTTGAGTCGAAAAAGTAATGCTTCATTAGCAATGTTGCGTTTGGAACGTGATCATTTGGTCAAAGATTTGATGAACTTTGGAATAGAAGTTATTGGTGCAGGAATTTCTTCTGTTTTGTTTCAGGTATCAGTGAGATCATCTCTATCAGATAGAATCAAGCAAGCACAGAAGCAAGACAATGAGTTGTAGAAAAAGGTAGAGCAGGTTCAGATAGGTAGGTCGCCTGAATTCAACATTGATAATGATTGCGTTTTGAGATTTGGGAAGAGATTGTGTGTGCCTTGTGATTCACAGTTGAAGAGGGAGTTGTTATGTGAAGCTCGTAGTTCTCCGTTTTCAGTTCATCCTGGCAGTACTAAGATCTATAGAGATCTACAGGAGTATTACAGGTGGGATGGAATGAAAAGAGATATTGCTGATTTTACTGTGAAGTGTTTGACTTGTCAGCAGGTTAAAGCAGAGCGGCAGTTACTGAAAGGGATACTTCAGCCTTTACCAGTGCCAGAGTGGAAATGGGAGAATATATCCATGGACTTTGTTGTGGGATTACCGAAGACATCTCGAGGTAATAATGCAATCTGGGTTATTGTTGATCGCTTGACTAAATCTGCTCATTTCCTTGCTATACGAGATACTTTTCCCTAGATCAACTTTCCCATTTGTATATTAAAGAGATAGTCAGGTTACATGGTGTTCCTCTCTCCATTGTATCTGATCGTGATCCCAGGTTCACTTCTAACTTTTGGAAGGGCCTTCAGAAGTCATTGGGTACTGAATTAAATTTTAGTACATCTTATCATCCTCAATCAGATGGGCAGTCAGAACGAACAATTCAGACATTGGAGGATATGCTACGAGCTTGTTCTATGGATTATCAGGGAAGTTGGGACCAACATCTTTCTTTGGTTGAATTTTCATATAATAACAGTTTTCATTCCAGTATATAGATGGCACCATTTCAGGCATTATATGGGAAGCGGTGTCGAACTCCATCTTTCTGGGATGAAGTGGGTGAAAGGAAGTTGATGGGACCAGAATTGGTAGAATAGATGGAAGAAAAAGTTCAGCTGATTCAGAAACACATGAGAACATCTCAGAGCAGGCAGAAGAGTTATGCGGACAACAGGAGGAAGGATCTCTCTTTTGAGGTAGGTGATCTTGTTTTTCTCAAGGTTTCACCCTGGAAAAGTGTGATACAATTTGGTAAGAAAGGAAAGCTGAGTCCAAGGTTTATTAGACCAGATGAAATTCTGGAGAGAGTTGGATCAGTTGCGTACCGAGTGGATTTACCTCCGAGTTTATCTCAGGTACACAATGTTTTTCACGTTTCGATGTTGAGAAAGTACATGCCAGATCCATCTCATGTTTTGAGTCCAGAGGTAGTTCAGCTGGAAGAGAACCTATCTTATTAGGAACAACCGGTCCATATTCTTGACCACAGGGAGTAAGTGTTACAGAATAAGGTGATTCACCAGGTATAGGTTTTGTGGAAAAACCACATGATTGAAGAGGCAACATGGGAATCTGAAAATGCAATGAGGGATAAGTACCCCCATATATTCGATAAGTAAATAAATTGCGGGGATGCAATTTTCTAAAGGGGGGAAGGATGTAACATCCAAAGTAAGTAATGAATAATAGATATTTTTATCTATGTCTATTAATGATTAAGATAGTGTTTTAGAGGCTTAAAATGAAAATAAATACAATCTTATGCATGGAATACACTAATATTCTTAAAAGATTGTTTTACTGCCTTTTGATGGAAAACCCTTTTTAAATCTATCTTTTGACAATTTTATAAGCTATGTTTGTCAAAATAAACTTATTCTTTATGATTGGGACATCAAAATTTACTTTGTGTGAATTTTTGGTATTTTCTGACAATGTTCATTTTTTAATGAATACTGAAAAATACTACATTTTACATCAAAACTGCTTCTTAATCTAATTTATTTATATGATTAGATTATCTTTTGAATTGGTCTTAATGTGTAATCTTAATATATTTTTACCATTTAATCTAATGGTGGTCATTGGAATCAATTTCACTTTGAAATTGGACTAAAACTGGTGTCAATCTTTTGATACTTATTGTTTCATAAAAACACGTTTTTTGTCATGACAGCGGGAATTAATTATTAAATTAATTAATGTGACTTATATGTTTTGAATTTTTTAAAATGGACTTCATTTTTGAATTCGGAATATCAAATATATCTTAGGGTGAATTTTTGGTATTTTTCTGAAAAACTCCAATTTTTGATGAATAGTGAAACCACTAAGTGGTAATCAAGCAAACTGATTTTTCAATTAAATGAAAGTTTACCACTAATGTGTATTGAATTTTGAAAATCCGACATACATGGTTGTCATTAGTATGTAAAATGTGGTTCAATGGGATGAAAATAATTTTTTGGTGAATAGTAACTTTTTTTTCATTAATTGCGATTAGAGGTAATTAGTGTAGTTTAAGGTAAAAATAATGCTTTAATAAAATGAGATTATCTTGACACATGTCTTAACCCTATTGGTTGTGTCATGTCCGACCAAGACAACCCATGGGTCGATTTAGGGGACCCCATGGAGCCACTTGGGTGAGATAATGACTTTAATGCCTTTTTTTAAATAAAGGTGAAAATGACACTAACATAACTTTTTTTACTAAAACAATTTTTAGAAGCGGTTATACTAATCATATTTTTGTCTATAAATATTCATTATAAATATAAAAATATTTCCTACATCATATTATTTTTTTATAATTTTTAGACTTTAAATAAATTAAATTATTTATGACATCATGATGATGCAGCGATGACCTCATTATTTAATGATTAAAATAAAATGGAAAGATAATGTAATATCTAAGACCTACACTTGTCCAAAAGCTATGGGATGGGAATATTTAGAAGCCTTATCATCTTATCTTAGAAATATATCAATGTGGGACCTTAGAAATTCGAAACACGTTTGAAAATAAAATAATAGTTTAATGATTTCCAAAAGTGCCCCTCCTCTCCTCTTATAAAAGACCCTCACCTCTACCTCATTTCACACACTCCTCAAGCCTTTGGCTCGGCCAACCCCTACCCATTTACTCTCTCCACATCCCTCTCCTCATCCTAGAGGATTCCGTTTGGGCAGAATCCTTTCAAAGGAAGCCCTTAGGCTCAAATCAAAAGGAGTTACACTTTTAAAGGTAATTCATTCTCTCATGTTCATTTGTTTATTTTGCTTCTCCAACCCCCTAAACTCTTTTTATTTACTTCTTTTATAACAAAATCAGTATCTTAAATATAATAGGATGTTGTTATAAGATTTATTCGAGCTACACTCTCACACAACTACACTAAATGGTTAAAGAACATACGGTTTCCGTGGATGGAGAAATTATGCCTCCCGAAACGATGATTATTTAATACTCATTTAACACCTTCAAAGGTGGCCATTATGATGTCATTATTTTTATATATGATATATAATATGTTTATTTTTTCCTTAAGCTTCTGTTTTTTTTTCATTTTGGGCATACCTTTATGGTTTCCATTATGGGTAAACGCGATATCTTCATTTAAGGAAGTGCGGACTACCGCCCCCTCAAAGTGATTTGATTCGTTAAATACCATATGTGGCATGTATAAAGGATAGAACTATGATATTATATAGGATATTATACTTGAATTATAATATAATCTTATATCATTATGATTCCATTCCAGAAAATACGAAATAGATATGGAAGTAGCGTTCATGCGTACGTACGGCTTACCGTCTCCATGAACGGTGCATTTCATTTCTTACCTCTAAATGATTATGTAATATTATAAATGCATGCATGTACTGGATATATATGACTTATATAATATCTACATCATGAATACCATTCTGGATATAATGGATACATGAACAAATTGTAATTATAAAGGGCTTATTTTTGACTCAAGTACCAATGATCGTTAAAACGACCGTTATTAACTTAAATAATTACATAGTGTTCATGACATGGAAATAAGTGATATAAAAGGAATAATGAACGTGAAGAAGGTTCGTAAACAAGTAGAAATTAACTCATGTTTATTATTCAGGACATTAAAGAACGACCGAGTCAAGTCGGACCCGAGGTATGGGACTTCGTCTCAATCTCCTTTCATTGAGGCATATTTTATTTTATACACAACTTTCTTTTATACGGTGTATAAACCCCTTTGACTTTTAAGTTTATTCAAAAGGAATTTTTTTTATACGAAGCATTTACTAAACGACAAAAGGGAATGTTTTTGTCGTATATATGCGGCGACAACGACTTCTCCGCCGTCGTGTCCATTATTTGAGTTTCGGCTTCCTCTACAAGCCATACCTGATTTTTAAAAGAAAAATAAATACCATGTTTTACTTTTCTTTTATTTTGGTATTGAAAATGGTTTTCATAATGTTTTTATATCAATGTGTTGTATTGATATCTTGTGATTGAAAGGTGGGAATGTTATGTTTCATTTATGCATTTTTATGTGATATGATTATGTTGAGGTTCTTGGGCATTATTATGAAAACAGGTGGTTCCGTGATAAACTAAGGGCGGGTGAGCCCGTATAGCTCTCCAATGCATAGGGTAATGCGAAGGAGTGAAACGTTAAGGTTTCTCCGAAGAGATTTTAGGGAATATACTGTGATGGGTATTCCAAACATAACCAAGAGGGTTACTCCCTATGTAAGAATGTTATGAATGCCTCAAGTTACCTTTATGTCTTATGATTTCAATGATTTACTCGTGATTTGATGAGGTATGTTAATGTGCTTATGTTTTATGGGTAAATTATGATTTCACTCTTATGTATATATGTACCCATGTTTCTTTTCCATGTTTTTATAACCCATACTGAGCTTTTTATGCTCATCCCAAGTTTTTTTTGAAATGATTTTCATAGGTCAAGGGAAAGGTACATGATATGATGATAGTGTCAAGGAAGTGTCAATAAAGAACTCATGTTTTATTTTAAATATGTTTCTGTTGATGGGAATGAAGAATACTATCTTTATGTAACCACTTTTTTTATATGTGGAATGTAATGCAAGTTTTATGATCTAATTCTCTAAAACTCTAAACCCAAAAAGATCCTCAATGTGTAATCTTGTAATAACTCAAGATTAAGTAAGGTTTAAGGCTGGGGCCTTATATTAAAATATAATTTTAAATTATATAAAGCGGTGATGTGGTTATTATGAAGTAAGGAATTACCATATAAAACCTCAATGAAAATAATTTTATTGTGTGGTCATGAAGAAATATTGGAATAATATTTGAATAAGTTTCATGAATAATATTTCAAATTCAAGATAAAGGATAGAAATATGGGTGAATAAAATATACAGGGTAAAAATAAAATAATGAGGATTGAATTGGATAAATTAAATATTTTTTGTTACAAATAATTTTCTAATCATACTTGAATAATAAAATATATTGGTAGAATGATTTATTTTCCTTTATAGATCTAAGTAATTTTTAAGAGGAAAAAATAATAGTCATGGGTGAAATACATATATTAAGAACATGATTAAATTGGGAAGAATAACATATGGTATCTTGTGGATAATCTAGTTGGAGAAAATTTTATTATAACCAAAATGGGATTTAATTTTTTTCGATGATATCAGTAATGAGAATACCATGAAACCTACACATCATAATGTTTGAACTATTATAAAACTTCTTTCTAGATATCTAATTATAGAAAATTATATGGGACACATTTATATTTATGAAATCATTGATTAATGTACCAAACAAATTTCAACTAGGCAATATGAAGTGGATAAAAATAGTTGTTTACGAAGAGTCATTGTAGTAATATTTTAGTAAATAAATTCACACTATATATCCAAAAATAAATAGTGGATCTCTATTAGAAAGTGTATGATATAGATAATAGATTTTATGGGTACTATAATTTGAGAAATAGGGAGGCTATACAGGTGTTGTTGTAGTGATATATAGTGAAGGTAATGTTATAATTGAAGCCCTATATGGGGAGGTTTCATCTATGAAGTCTAATTAGTTACTTGTGGTAGTCATTGGTGAGGATTCCTAGACACTGGAAAAGCTTCTTAAAATATAATAAAGGAAATGGTTTGTTTTATGAAATGAATAGTTTCATATGAATTTTTGTATAATTTGAGAAAGAATATTTAGTATAAATTTAAAGAATACAAAAAATATAAAGAAATAATATTTTAGGTATAAATCCTCATAAGATGGGTCTTGGGAACTATATGAGATAGTTCATCCCTAATAATTGTATAAGAGGTCATCATTTGAGAAGGTTAGACTTAGTTAAATCCACAAAGGTAATGATTTTATAATATAATTTAGGATAAAATAAAAAATTAATGGGTTTTGATGCTTTTTTCTAAGGCACAATAGTAAAATATTATAATGATCTGATCATAGGGCTAGAGAACCTCAAAAAGAAAATAATTTTGGAGTAGTGGGAAGAGACATGTCAGTAATGGATCAATTTATGTGTGAGGAATCTATTGAAAATAATAAATTATTTGTAGGCTAAATATAATGATAATTATTTATGGACTACTCTATAAATTAATTATAAATATCCAATAAAAATTGATCAATAAGTCATATTTAAGCTCAGTCGAGGTTGTCACCCATAATAAATACAATAACTATGATAAATAGCCAAAAAAGAATTGGCTCTCAGAAAAATGTGGAAAAGGTGGAGGATATCGATCAATGATAAAATAAATATAATCCAGTATAAGAAATTGGCTTCATTCAATGACATTTTTTATAGATGTGGAGGGAAATAACTTTTAGAAGGTTAGTTTTAATTTAGTGCGTAAGGGATCACATTGAATTTTTTTATGAACACCTCTTATAACTATAGATATCCTTCCATTTATAATGATGAAAGAATTTTCATTACCTATAATTAAGATGAAAGGAAATACATATTAATATATATAATTTATATTTATAATTTGAATATATGTAAGATATTCTCTTTTTCAAGGTACATCCCACTTTGAGTTTTTTGTTTGGGCATTAATGGTCAAGTCTTATTTAGAGACAGAGAGCCTTTTTGGGTAAAATGAATTAAATTCAAGGTATGTATTCTTGTTTAAATCAATGCAGTCCATGTATAAATGGATTTAGTGTTACCATGAGTTATTGGAAATTTGGGAAGATTTAAAAGGGGTTCATCTTGTTTTATAAGGAAATGGGATGAAAAAAAAATATTCAAAACATTTACACATCGTGAAAATGGATTACTTGTCGGTAAATGTTTAGGAAATTTTAATATTCATCTAAGGCGATATGTTTTTCATCATATCCTATTAAATAATATTACATGATGTGTATTTATATTAAATTCCAGGTGATCACCACACCTTAAGTTTTGATGTATGTTATGTTGTTGATTTTTATTTCATCTCATGTGAAGCTTCCTTATCTAATCACTAGGGAACCTTCTAAGTGATTTTAGAGTGCCAACATCCCTTACAAACATCCCACTTGTCTAATAAATTTTAGGTATGTGTTTCTTCCTTTGTTCTCAATTCACTCCCTTATTTCTCCAAATGTTGTAATGTAATCTCTTGACTATGTGAATTTTTGGTTTTGATCTTAATAAATTTTTATCTAGGATAGATATTTCAATCATATACACCTTCTAACTCATGGGTGTTTTTGTTGGTATAATTATTTGATCATCGATTAATTGTAAGGTTTTAGAACGTAACCCTATGGTTTGATAATTGTTGAGTATATACAATATATTAATTATTCCAACATACATGCACATAAAATGTAACATCCCAAGTAAGTAATGAATAATAGGTATTTTTATCTATGTCTATTAATGATTATGATAGTGTTTTAGAGGCTTAAAATGAAAATAAATCCAATCTTAAGCATGGAATACACTAATATTCTTAAAAGATTGTTTTATTACCTTATAATGGAAAACCCTTTTTAAATTTATCTTTTGACAGTTTTATAAACTATGTTTGTCAAAATAAACTTATTCTTTATCATTGGGACATCAAAATTTACTTTTTGTGAATTTTTGGTATTTTTCTAACAAGGTTCATTTTTTAATGAATAGTGAAAAAATACTGCATTTTACTTCAAAACTGCATTTTAATCTAATTTATTTATATGATTAGATTATATTTTGAATTGGACTTAATGTGTAATATTAATATATTTTTACCATTTAATCCAATGGTGGTCATGGAGTCAATTTCACTTTGAAATTAGACTTAAACTGGTGTCAATCTTTTGATACTTATTGTTTTGTAAAAACACGCTATTTTGCTCTGGCAGCAGGAATTAATTATTAAATTAATTAATGTGACTTATATGATTTTAATTTTGTAAAATAGACTTCATTTTTGAATTCTGAATATCAAATATAGCTTAGGATGAATTTTTGGTAATTTTCTGAAAAACTTCAATTTTTTATGAATATTGAAACCACTAAGTGGTAATCAAGGAAACTGATTTTTCTGTTAAATGAAAGTTTACCACTAATGTGTATTGAATGTTGAAAATCTGACATACATGGTTGTAATTAAGAAGTAAAATGTGGTTCAATGAGATTAAAATAATTTTTTGGTGAATAGTAACTTATTAAGTTTTTAATCGCGATTAGTGGTAATTAGTGTAGTTTAAGGTATAAATAATGCTTTAATAATATGAAATGACCTAGACACATGTCCCAACCTTATTGGCTGTGTCATGGCCGACCAAGACAATCCATGGGTCATCTTGGGGACCCCATGGATCCACCTTTGTTGGGAAATTACATAAATTACTTTTTATTTAATGTTAAAGTGAATATGACACAAACATAATATGTTTTACGAAAACAATTTATAAGTGGGGTTATACAAGTCCAAATTTTTATTATAAATGGTCATTGGAAAGCTAAAACGATTTCCTATATCATAGTATTTTTTTTATAATTTGTAGACATTAAATAAATTTAATTATTTATGACATAATAATTATGCAGCGATGACATCATTATTTGACCATTTAAATAAAATATAAAGATAATGTAAAATCTATGAACTACACATGGCCAAAACCAATTGGATGAGTGGATTTCGAACCCTTATCACCTTATCCACGAATTATATCAATGTGGGACCTTTTGAAACCGAAACACATTTTCAAATAAAGTAATATTTCTTTACTTTCCAAAAGTACCCCTCCTCTCCTCTTATAAAAGGCCCCCACCTCTACCTCATTTCACACACTCTTTAAGCCTTTTTCTCGGCCAAACCCTGCCCATTTACTCTCTCCACATCCCTATCCTCATCCTAGAGGATTCCCCTTGGGCATAATCCTTTCAAAGGAAGCCTTTAGTCTCAAATCAAAAAGGAGTTACACTTTCGAAGGTAATTCATTCTCTCATGTTCATTTGTTTTATTTTGCTTCTCCAACCCCCTAAACTCTTTTTATTTACTTCTTTTGTAACAACACCAGTATCTTAAATATACTAGGATGTTGTTATAAGATTTATTTGAGCTACACTCTCACAAAACTACATCAAATGGTTAAGGAACATACGGTTTCCGTGGATGGCGAAATTCTGCCTCCCGAAACGATGATTGTTCAATACTCATTTAACACCTTAAAAGGTGGCCATTATGATGTCACTATTTTTATATATGATATATAATATGTTTATGTTTTCCTTAAGCTTCTGTTTTTTTTCATTTTGGGCATACCTTTATGGTTTCCATTATGGGTAAACACGATATCTTCATTTTAGGAAGTGCGGACTACCGCCCCCTAAAAGTGATTTGATTCGGTAATACCATATGTGGGATGTGTAAAGGATAATGTTAATGATATTATATATGTTATTATACTGGAATTATAATATACTCTCATATCATTATGTTTCCATTCCAGAAAATATAAAATAGAAATGAAAGTAGCGTTCATGCGTACGTACGGCTTACCGTCTCCATGAACGGTGCATTTCATTTCTTACCTCTAAATGATTATGTAATATTATAAATGCATGTATGTACTGGATATATATGACATATATGATATATACATCATGAATACTATTCTGGATATAATGAACCTTTGACCAAATTAACAACATGTAAGTGTAAGAAGTCTATTTTTGACTTAAGAACCAAATACCGACAAAATGAACATTATTAACTTAAATGAGTACATGATGTTCATAACATGGTATAAAAGGAATAATGAACTTGAAAAAGGTTCATAAGCAAGTAGAGATTAACTCAAGTTTATTATTCAGGACATTAAAGAACGATCGAGTCAAGTCGGATACGAGGTATGGGACTTCGTCTCAATCTCCTTTCATTGAGGCATATTTTGTTTTATACAAAAACCTTATTTTATACGGTGTATAAACCCCTTTGACTTTTATGTTTATTCAAAAGGAATATTTTTTATACAAAGAGTTTACTAAATGACAAAAGGGAATGTTTTTGTCGTACATATGCGGCGACAATGACTTCTCCGCCGTCGTGACCGTTATTTGAGTTTCGGCTTCCTCTACAAGCCATTCCTTCTTTTTAAAAGAAAAATAAATACCATGTTTTACTTTTCTTTTATTTTGGTATTGAAAATGTTTTTCATAATATTTTATATCAATGTGTGGTATTGATATCTTGTAATTGAATGGTGGAAATGTTATGTTTCCTTTATGCATGTTTTATGTGATACGATTATGTTGAGGTTCTTGGGCATTATTATGAAGAACGGGTGGTTCTGTGATAAACTAAGGGCGGGTGAGCCCGATATAGCTCTCCAATGCATTGGGTAACGCGAAGGAGTGAAACGTTAAGGTTTCTCCGAAGAGATTTTAGGGAATATACTGTGATGGGTATTCCAAACGTAACCAAGAGGGTTACTCCCTACGTAAGAATGTTATGAATGCCTCAAGTTACCTTTATGTCTTATGATTTCTATGAGTTATTCATGATTTGATGAGGTATGTTAAAGTTATTATGTTTTATGGGTAAAGTATGATTTCACTCTTATGTATGTATGTACCCATGTTTCCTTTCCATGTTTTTATAACCCATACTGAGTTTTTATGCTCATCCCAAGTTTTTGAAATGTTTTTTCACAGGTCAAGGGAAAGGTACATGATAAGATGATAGAGTCAAGGATGTGTCAAGAAATAATCCATGTTTTATTTTAAATGTGTTTCCATTGATGGGAATGAAGAGTACTATCTTTATGTAACCACTTTGTTTATATATGGAATGTAATGCAAGTTTTATGATCTAATTCTCTAAAACTCTAAACCCGAAAAGATCCTCAATTTGTAATCTTATAATAACTCAAGATTAAGTAAGGTTTAAGGCTGGGGTTTTATAGTTGGTATCAGAGGTCGGTTTAGATAACTTTAGGAGTTAGAATTCTATTAAAATATTGTCCAAAAATATTTTGTTTTTTGAAATGATATAGCATTTAAAGATTACCATGTTGCTTCATCTAAGACATGTTTGTTCAGAATGGTTTTCTGCAGAGGAAACAGGGAAGCAGTGCTAGGAAGGCATATAGAGGGAAATAACCTTCCGAATCAGCATCCAGAAATGGTCAGAATTTGAACTGAACAGTTTGTTGCAGTAATGGCACAGTTGACTCAAGCGATAAATGGTGGTGGTATCCATACACGGGATCAGCCAGATCAACCGCAGAGGAACATGTCAGTGGTGGAACATTTCATGAGGCAACATCCACCATCATTCAGAGGATCATCTGACCCTGTGCTAGCTGAAGGGTGGATTAAATCACTGGAGAAGATTTTTTATTTCATGGGGTGTTCAGACAATCAAAAGGTTAGTCTTGCTATTTACCGTTTGGAGGGTGAAGCAGATCAGTGGTGGTCTATGGTTAAAAATATCAGGGACGCCGAAGAGATTGATGCTCTTGACTGGGATGAATTCAAAGGTATGTTTCTTGAGAAGTATTTTCCTAAGGCTGTTCAACTTAGGATGGAAAAGCAATTCTTGGAATTGAGGCAAGAGGAAGACTCAGTGGCTGCCTATGAAGAAAGGTTCACTCGATTGGAAAGGTATTCTCCGAACTTCATCCGAGATCTTGATAGTAAAATCAATCGTTTTTACTCAGGATTAAAGCCAAAATATCGAAGGGCGTTGGCTTCTCGTGAGTTTAAAAGTTATGAAAAGCTTGTTCGATGTGCTGAGAAGGTGGAAATGGAGTTTTCCGATGACCAAGTTTTCTATAACAACCAGCAGAAGAAGAGACCGAGGTGGCAGGAGAAAGGTAATAATTCTTCCAAAAAGTCTTATGGTAAGAGAACTAAGTTTCCTGTTTGTGATAAATGTGGCAAATGGCATGGTGGGGAATGTCTTCTGAATTCTGGAAAGTGCTACCAATGTGGTAAGATGGGACATAAGGCTCGTGATTGCACTGAAAAGGATCAAGCTGAATGTAAGAACAAATTTGATTTACAGTTAGTGAAGTGTTATAAGTGCAATGAGATGGGTCACTGTGCAAATGAGTGTCCAGCAAAGAGCTTGAGTGATGGGAAGCAGTTAGACTACAAGCAGAAAGGGGTGGTGAAATCCTTTGCAACTACTTCAGGAGATGTCGGGCCATCAAATGAAGTTATATCAGGTACTTTGTTTGTTTTTTCAGATTATGTCAGTGTGTTGTTTGATTCGGGGTCTACACATTCTTTCATCTCTGAAACCTTTTCTAGTAAAATGGGAATACCATCTCAAGAAATGACTCCTGAACTTTTGGTAAAAACACCTGGGGGAAGTGTCGAGGAAAAAAGAATTTATAAGAATCTTCCTATCCTTATCTGTGGAAAAAACCTACTTGCAAACCTTATTGTTCTACCTCTAGTAGAGTTTGATGTTATCCTGGGTATGGATTGGCTCTCTATTTACCATGCTAAGATTGACTGTAGAGCTAAAGAAGTTTCTTTTCATAAAGACTTTCAGTTTGTTTACAAGAATGAACCCTTACTTTTGATAACTTATCAAGAGGCCGAGAAACTTGTAAAAGATGGAAATGAATGTTACCTTGCACACGTCGTTGAAAATAAAGGAACTGTTCAGATTAATGATGTGCCAGTGGTAAATGAGTATCCTGATGTTTTTCCTGATGAGTTGCCTGGAATAATACCATATCGGGAAGTTGAGTTTACTGTTGACTTAGTTCCTGATGCTAAGCCAATTTCAAAACCCCCTTATCGAATGGCACAAATTGAACTTTTAGAGTTGAAGGAGCAATTGCAAGATTTATTAGAGAAAGGTTTCATTAGACCTAGCACATCACCATGGGGTGCTCCTGTTTTATTTGTTAAAAAGAAAGATGGTTCTATGAGACTTTGCATTGATTATAGAGCCTTGAATAATATCACTGTTAAGAACAAATATCCTTTGCCTCATATCGATAATTTGTTTGATCAGCTCTAGGGAGCTCAGTTTTTTTCAATGATTGACTTGAGATCGGGGTACCATCAGCTGAAGGTAAAGGAGGCAGATATTCCGAAGACCGCATTCCGTACGAGATATGGCCATTATGAATTTGTATTAATGCCTTTTGGGCTAACCAATGCACCTGCTGTATTCATGGACTTAATGAATAGAATTTTCCATGAGTTCTTGGATAAGTTTGTGGTGGTTTTCATTGATGATATTTTGGTGTTTTCTAAAAGTAAAGAGGAGCATGAAAAACATTTAAGGGTTATCTTGCAAACCTTAAAAGAAAAGAAACTGTATGGGAAATTCAGCAAGTGTGAGTTTTGGTTGCAACAAATTTCTTTCCTTGGTCACATTGTTTCTAAGGATGGAATAACTGTTGATCCTGCAAAAACAAAAGTTGTGGAAGAATGGCCAAGACCCACAAATGTAACTGAGATTCGTAGCTTCCTTGGTTTGGCGGGCTATTACCGAAGGTTTGTTAGAAATTTTTCACGGTTATCTAGTCCAATGACTAAGCTAACTCGGAAGGGTGTTAAGTTTATCTGGACAAAAAATGTGATGATTGTTTTCAGGAATTGAAAAGAAGATTGGTGAATGCTCCAGTTTTGGCACTACCTTCCAGGAATGGTGAGTTTGTTATATACAGTGACGATTCATTGAAAGGACTTGGTTGCGTCCTAATGCAGAATGATCAGGTAATTGCTTATGCTTCACGACAGTTGAAAACTCATGAGGTAAATTACCCTACACATGATTTGGAATTAGCTTCTGTTGTTTTTGCTTTAAAAATTTGGAGGCATCATTTGTATGGATTAAAGTGTGAAATATATACCGATCACAAAAGTTTGAAGTATATATTCACTCAGAAAGAGTTAAACATGAGACAGAGGAGATGGCTAGAATTAATCAAGGATTATGATTGTACAATTCATTACTATCCGGGAAAAGCAAATAAAGTGGTTGATGCTTTGAGTCGAAAAAGTAATGCTTCATTAACAATGTTGTGGTTGGAACGTGATCCTTTGGTTAACGATTTGATGAACTTTGGAATAGAAGTTGTTGGTGCGGGAAGTCCTTCTGTTTTGTTTCAGGTATCAGTGAGATCTTCTCTATCAGATAGAATCAAGCAAGCACAGAAGCAAGACAATGAGTTGCAGAAAAAGGTAGAGCTGGTTCAGAAAGGTAAGTTGCCTGAATTCAACATTGATAATGATTTTGTTTTGAGATTTGGGAAGAGATTGTGTGTGCCTTGTGATTCACAGTTGAAGAGAGAGTTGTTATGTGAAGCTCATAGTTCTCCGTTTTCAGTTCATCCGGGCAGTACTAAGATATATAGAGATCTGCGGGAGTATTACTGGTGGGATGGAATGAAAAGAGATATTGCTAATTTTACTGTGAATTGTTTGACATGTCAACAGGTTAAAGCAGAGCGGCAGTTACCGAAAGGGATGCTTCAGCCTTTACCAGTACCAGAGTGGAAATGGGAGAATATATCCGTGGACTTTGTTGTTGGATTACCGAAGACATCTCGAGGTAATAATGCAATCTGGGTTATTGTTGATCGTTTGACCAAGTCTGCTCATTTTCTTGCTATACGAGATACTTTCTCTCTTGATCAACTTTCCCGTTTCTATCTTAAAGAGATAGTCAGGTTACATGGAGTTCCTCTCTCCATTGTATCGGATCGTGATCCCAGGTTTACTTCTAACTTCTGGAAAGGCCTTCAGAAGTCGTTGGGTACTGAATTAAATTTTAGTACAGCTTTTCATCCTCAATCAGATGGACAGTCAGAACGAAAAATTCAGACATTGGAGGATATGCTACGAGCTTGTTCTATGGATTATCAGGGAAGTTGGGACCAACATCTTTCTTTGGTTGAGTTTTCATATAATAACAGTTTTCATTCCAGTATACAGATGGCACCATTTCAGGCATTATATGGGAAGCGGTGTCGAACTCCAGCTTTCTGGGATGAAGTGGGTGAAAGGAAGTTGATGGGACCAGAATTGGTAGAAGAGATGGCAGAAAAAGTTCAGCTGATTCAGAAACACATGAGAACAGCTCAGAGCAGGCAGAAGAGTTATGCAGATAACCGGAGGAAGAATCTATCTTTCGAGGTAGGTGATCATGTTTTTCTCAAGGTTTCTCCTTGGAAAAGTGTGATGAGATTTGGTAAGAAAGGAAAGTTGAGTCCAAGGTTCGTTGGACCATACGAAATTCTGGAAAGAGTTGGATCAGTTGCATACCGAGTGGCTTTACCTCCGAGTTTATCTCAGGTACACAATGTTTTTCACGTTTCGATGTTGAGAAAGTATATGCCAGATCCATCTCATGTTTTGAGTCCAGAGGTAGTTCAGCTGGAAGAGAACCTATCTTATGAGGAAAAACCGGTCCAGATTCTTGACCACAGGGAGCAAGTGTTACGGAATAAAGTGATTCACCAGGTAAAGGTTTTGTGGAAAAACCACATGATTGAAGAGGCAACATGGGAATCTGAAAATGCAATGAGGGATAAGTACCCCCATTTATTTGATAAGTAAATAAATTGCGGGGACGCAATTTTCTAAAGGGGGGAAGGATGTAACATCCCAAGTAAGTAATGAATAATAGATATTTTTATCTATGCCTATTAATGATTATGATAGTGTTTTAGAGGCTTAAAATGAAAATAAATCCAATCTTAAGCATGGAATACACTAATATTCTTAAAAGATTGTTTTATTACCTTATGATGGAAAACACTTTTTAAATTTATCTTTTTACAGTTTTATAAACTATGTTTGTCAAAATAAACTTATTCTTTATGATTGGGACATCAAAATTTACTTTGTGTTAATTTTTGGTATTTTTCTAACAAGGTTCATTTTTTAATGAATAGTGAAAAAATACTGCATTTTACATCAAAACTGCATTTTAATATAATTTATATATATGATTAGATTATATTTTGAATTGGTCTTAATGTGTAATATGAATATATTTTTACCATTTAATCCAATGGTGGTCATTGGAGTCAATTTCACTTTGAAATTAGACTTAAACTGGTGTCAATCTTTTGATACTTATTGTTTTGTAAAAACACGCTATTTTGCTCTGGCAGCGGGAATTAATTATTAAATTAATTAATGTGACTTATATGATTTGAATTTTGTAAAATAGACTTCATTTTTGAATTTGGAATATCAAATATAGCTTAGGGTGAATTTTTGGTAATTTTCTGAAAAACTTCAATTTTTGATGAATAGTGAAACCACTAAGTGGTAATCAAGGAAACTGATTTTTCAGTTAAATGAAAGTTTACCACTAATGTGTATTGAATTTTGAAAATCCGACATACATGGTTGTAATTAAGAAGTAAAATGTGGTTCAATGAGATTAAAATAATTTTTTGGTGAATAGTAACTTATTAAGTTTTTAATCGCGATTAGTGGTAATTAGTGTAGTTTAAGGTATAAATAATGCTTTAATAATATTAAATGACCTAGACACATGTCCCAACCTTATTGGTTGTGTCATGGCCGACCAAGACAAGCCATGGGTCAACTTGGGGACCCCATGTATCCACCTTTGTTGGGAAATGACATAAATTACTTTTTATTTAATGTTAAAGTGAATATGACACAAACATAATATGTTTTACGAAAACAATTTATAAGTGGGGTTATGCAAGTCCAAATTTTGATTATAAATAGTAATTGGAAAGATAAAAAGATTTCCTATATCATAGTATTTTTTTTATAATTTTTAGACATTAAATAAATTTAATTATTTATGACATAATAATGATGCAGCGATGAAAACATTATTTGACCATTTAAATAAAATATAAAGATAATGTAAAATCTATGAACTACACATGGCCAAAACCAATTGTATGAGTGGATTTCTAACCCTTATCACCTTATACATGAATTATATCAATGTGGGACCTTTTGAAACCGAAACACATTTTCAAATAAAGTAATATTTATTTACTTTCCAAAAGTGCCCCTCCTCTCCTCTTATAAAAGGCCCCCACCTCTACCTCATTTCACACACTCTTCAAACCTTTGGCTCGGCCAACCCCTGCCCATTTACTCTCTCCACATCCCTCTCCTCATCCTAGAGGATTCCCCTCGGGCAGAATCCTTTCAAAGTAAGCCTTTAGGCTCAAATCAAAAGGAGTTACACTTTCGAAGGTAATTCATTCTCTCATGTTCATTTGTTTTATTTTGCTTCTCCAACCCCCTAAACTCTTTTTATTTACTTCTTTTGTAACAACACCAGTATCTTAAATATACTAGGATGTTGTTATAATATTTATTTGAGCTACACTCTCACACAACTACATCAAATGGTTAAGGAACATACGGTTTCCGTGGATGGCGAAATTCTGCCTCCCGAAACGATGATTGTTCAATACTCATTTAACACCTTCAAAGGTGGCCATTATGATGTCACTATTTTTATATATGATATATAATATGTTTATGTTTTCCTTAATCTTATGTTTTTTTTCATTTTTGGCATACCTTTATGGTTTCCATTATGGGTAAACACGATATCTTCATTTTAGGAAGTGCGGACTACCGCCCCCTAAAAGTGATTTGATTCGGTAATACCATATGTGGGATGTGTAAAGGATAATTTTAATGATATTATATATGTTATTATACTGGAATTATAATATACTCTCATATCATTATGATTCCATTCCAGAAAATATGAAATAGAAATGAAAGTAGCGTTCATGCGTACGTACGACTTACCGTCTCCATGAACGGTGCATTTCATTTCTTACCTCTAAATGATTATGTAATATTATAAATGCATGTATGTACTGGATATATATGACATATATGATATATAAATCATGAATACTATTCTGGATATAATGAACCTTTGACCAAATTAACAACATGTAAGTGTAAGAAGTCTATTTTTGACTTAAGAACCAAATACCGACAAAATGAACATTATTAACTTAAATGAGTACATGATGTTCATAACATGGTATAAAAGGAATAATGAACTTGAAAAAGGTTCATAAGCAAGTAGAGATTAACTCAAGTTTATTATTCAGGACATTAATGAACGATCGAGTCAAGTCGGATACGAGGTATGGGACTTCGTCTCAATCTCCTTTCATTGAGGCATATTTTGTTTTATACACAACCTTATTTTATACGGTGTATAAACCCCTTTGACTTTTATGTTTATTCAAAAGGAATCTTTTTTATACGAAGCGTTTACTAAATGAAAAAAGGGAATGTTTTTGTCGTACGTATGCGGCGACAATGACTTCTCCGCCGTCGTGACCGTTATTTGAGTTTCGGCTTCCTCTACAAGCCATTCCTTCTTTTTAAAAGAAAAATAAATACCATGTTTTACTTTTCTTTTATTTTGGTATTGAAAATGTTTTTTATAATATTTTATATCAATGTGTGGTATTGATATCTTGTGATTGAATGGTGGAAATGTTATGTTTCCTTTATGCATGTTTTATGTGATACGATTATGTTGAGGTTCTTGGGCATTATTATGAAGAACGGGTGGTTCCGTGATAAACTAACGGCGGGTGAGCCCGATATAGCTCTCCAATGCATTGGGTAACACGAAGGAGTGAAACGTTAAGGTTTATCCGAAGAGATTTTAGGGAATATACTGTGATGGGTATTCCAAACGTAACCAAGAGGGTTACTCCCTACGTAAGAATGTTATGAATGCCTCAAGTTACCTTTATGTCTTATGATTTCTATGATTTATTCATGATTTGATGAGGTATGTTAAAGTGATTATGTTTTATGGGTAAAGTATGATTTCACTCTTATGTATGTATGTACCCATGTTTCCTTTCCATGTTTTTATAACCCATACTGAGTTTTTATGCTCATCCCAAGTTTTTGAAATGTTTTTTCACAGGTCAAGGGAAAGGTACATGATAAGATGATAGAGTCAAGGATGTGTCAAGAAATAATCCATGTTTTATTTTAAATGTGTTTCCATTGATGGGAATGAAGAGTACTATCTTTATGTTACCACTTTGTTTATATGTGGAATGTAATGCAAGTTTTATGATCTAATTCTCTAAAACTCTAAACCCGAAAAGATCCTCAATGTGTAATCTTGTAATAACTCAAGATTAAGTAAGGTTTAAGGCTGGGGCCTTATTGTTTAAATATTTAATTTGATCATTCCTTGGAGTCCCTTTGGATCCAATTAGTTGCTGATCTAGCCTATGGATACTATTCATGTGAGTGAACCTGTGGATAAAAATTAATTATTTAATGGTTTAAAGTGTGTTAATCCTGACATGGATTGCAAGTGTTTTTTTGATATATATTCAAATTGACTTGGATTTATTTTTTAGATAACTATAATGTTATTTTTTATGACCAATTGATATATTTACTATGTAATTGAAAGATAAATGGTAATTTGAACAATTAACAATCAGTACATATGATGTGATATTGTGATATCTTTGTTTCTATGACTAGTGTTATGATTAAATTCTATAATTATTATATTGGGTGTTGGCCTAGTGATACATGATGAAATTATTATATAGTGGGTATAACAACCCTGCTCTTTATTACAAACTTAAACATGATTTATTAATAAATATGAACTTAATAAAACTCTGAGGATAGAGAATTATAGTGTATTTGGAAATTAGGAACATTACATAACAACTTAGAACATAAAACACAACAACTTTATTGAAAACTTCTTTTACATGACCACAACATTCCTTCATACTTAGAATTTTCATGGGATAACATGAGGACATGCATAAGAAAAGGGTGAGCTATAAATCCCATTAAGGGATTAAACAAGTAATAACATGAATAATATAGTACATTTTAGGAAATAGGCATATCAATGTATCACAAGAGAAATATGACCTTAAAGGCATGATATATCATTACTAGCATAACATAGAAATGGGGCAACAATATTAAACATGATATTAGCATGATCCAAGGCTCATTGCACATGAAGCATGAGTAAACACTAATTTCACATGAATTATCATTAGTAAACCCCATTTCACTTGTAGTTTCATGATACTAATCTTCACCCAATTCATTAGAGCGCTATCAGGTCACACCCTTCTTAATAATTTCATTTCATGCATAAGTGTGCCACACGGTTCATATAACATGGATTCATTAAACATAATCATTTATTCTATGATAAAAGAATGTGTAATTAATACATGAAACTCCATAATAAATAATTAAACATGCATAATGTTTAATAACCTTGATAGAGAAATGGGCATGGTATTCACTACATAATGACTTTGGCTCGAAAAATCGCGGTGCAATTTCGGCAGCATAATGGCGTGACATACGAATTCATAATAAATGGTTGATGAGAGATAAATGGGTGACTCATAATATGTACATGAAATAGACTGTAATTGGGTCATATATATATATATATATCAATATATTTAATGGAATTTAGATTCATAATAAAAATAATTTCTTGAATGTAAATGAGGAGAGAGAAATCTCTTAGGGAATTTCGGCATGGTAATGGGTGTATATGGGAGGTATTAATGAGATATAATGGGGTCTATCATCATTAAAACATAAGTATAGAAGTATATGGTAGGTTAAAAATCATACCCTGTAATTTTTAAATGAAAATATAGGTGTATGGAAACATAAAGAAACTTGGACAAAAATAATAGGGGATGAAATCCCTTATTAAAATTCGGCATGGTAACAGGTGTACATGGGAAACATTAATGAGAGATAAATGGGTATATCATAATTAAAAAATAAGTAGGAAAGTATGGGGAAGGTTTGAAATCATACCCCAACATTTTTAATTGAAAATAAAAGGGCATAACAATATAAATAAATTTGGAAAAAAATGAGAAAGGAAGAAATCCATTATTTGGAAGTGTGATACCAGGGGATTGAGAGAGGCTTGAGAGAGGATTATTGGGAGATTGGGGTGCCTTAGGAGGATTATAAAGAGAAAAGTATAAGTTAGTGACGTTATCCAAGGTTTTTAAGTGAATATAAGTGGGATCTTGGGGGGGTTATAAAGGAAAAGAGATGGAATTATTTATTATTTAATTTTTGGACACTACATATTAAACTAATCAAAACCACAAACAATCCCATGGTTTTTTCCCATGGTTTTTTCCAAATGGGAGTGGAAAACATTATTTTATAAGTAAACTGGACTAATTTATTAAAATATTAGGGCTTTTTATGTGGAGCTGAGTCACACTCTCAACGAAATAATTTTAAAATGATAAAATGTTTTATAAGTCTTGGAAGGTCCACTAAGGATTTTTAAAAAAATAAAAAAACCTAAAATCAATTTACATTAAAGATAAAACATATATTTTCCTGAAAACTGTTTTATTTTATTTTATTACCTCACTATTCGGTCATTATGATGTCATAAAACACATTATATATTTAAGTGGTATTTAATTTTTACCCAAAAATTCTACTATCGTAGAAAATCATGAAAAATTCATTGTTAGATAATTTTTATGTCCTAAATACAAAAATAATATTCATTTTTTCTAAATATGTGAATTTTATTTTTTAAAATTAAAACTAACATTTATCGAAAATTGATGGGTTTTGAAAAAAACCGCTTTCAAACCATAATAAAAATTAAAATTGTATTCACAAATATTATTTGATCATTTATAAAAAGTAATTTAGTAATAAGATTTTATAAAAATATTATTTAACTCAAAAATCCATTAATTAATCAGAATATATTTCTTAATTGAATTTAAATATTAACTAAATATCATATTTGTGCTTTAAAACCCATTTACAAAGTAACAATAATAAAATGAATTTATATTATTTATTATGTACAAAAAATAATGCACATAATCATAGTTATAGTGTCTTGTTAAATAACCCCTTATAACACCCGCATAAGACCTAAGGGTAAAGTTTGTGAAGGTAACAGACACTTGGGGTGGCTCGGATAACATCTCTCAGGTGGTAATATCTACCAACTTCCACTTCTCCTATAGACAGTTCTATTTAAGCTTAACATGTTGATGCTAGGATTGGGCGTGGTCAAGAGCGAAGCCCAGTGGTGCTACCTCCTTTCTGAGATCTGACAAATGGGCTTTGTATAGAGAAATTCTACTAGATGACGTCATTGCTTCCTTTGTCTGAGTAAATTGGATTTGTTAAAGCCATGTATTTATACTAATCATGTGATTACTGTTCAACAGTTATATTAGCAACGGTCACAATTGATAATGGTATTTTAAAAGCCAAAAACATAAAACCATGGAATTTCATATGTTTTATATAACTATTTTATATAATAATACATTTAATTAGATCAAGATTAATTTTCATTAATAAAATTTTGGGTTGTTATAGTGTGATATACCCAGTTATACATGCTAAAATGATTATATAGTTGGTTATGCCTAGTGAATCATGTTGAAATGCTTATATAGTAGGATATAGATAGTGAAATGTACTAAAATGAATATGTATAATTCTATTACTTGTGAAACATGATGAAATGCTTATATAGTAGTATCATCTTTGACTAAATGATGAAATTCTTATATATATGGTATGAGCCAAATTTGTGTGATTTATAACTTGTTTATATGGATATGGTTTCCATGGTTTTATGAAATGTTTAGAGACATTCTGGCATGATGTTGATTCTTGTTATGTATTTACATAGTTATATGGTTATGGTTGGAAGGATTCTGAGACATGCTCAGAGGTATTCTAGTATGTAGCTGAAGAATGTTGATATGTTATTAATGTAATTGTTTAATAAATTAATACACTTGATTTGTGTACTATAGTATACACTTATTATCAGTCTTGTTTGATTAGACAAAGTGGTGTTGACCTACTAGGTTATATTCACACCCTATTTGGGTTTTTTTTTTGGTAATCTAGTGGATTATATGGATACAGGTCTGGAAAATGGAAAAGGACATTGATATTGATTGTATACTTACTGGTTTTTTATCGAGTTTCTGGATGGGAATGACATGTGGTTCGAGACCTAGGACATTATAGTGTTTTGTTGAGACTTCTAATATTTTATTTTTCTATTAATCCTAACATGACATTTATTTATATTCCATAACGTCATTACATTATTCATTTATTATTTATTAGATTATTAGTTTGTCCATGGTTTATCATTTTCTTTCCATTAATTATACATTTTTATATTTATTTATTGTTATTGGATTATTACTTTGTGTTGTAAGTCTATAACCCATGGGTATATTCTCCCCACTATAAATATCTCACCCCCATTGTTAGTTGTCATCCTATGGTGTACGTGGAGGCACACTTGATGTCTCGTAACCAACCCTTTCTGGCCATGTGATAGAGTGCCAGATTGGGGGATGTTACAAAATGGTATCAAAAGGTACATGTTTCTTTTCTATTTCATTAATATTTTGGAATGGTTAAAAAAATACTAGGTTTTGTTGGGACTTCATAATGATCTTGTGCATGGGTGTATCTAACCCATGTATGGGGGAAAACCGAGTTCCTATAGGTGGATTTCTATTTATACTATTTACTTCTTACATTTGATGTTACTTCACAAGAAGTGATTTACATGTTGTGTGTGATTATTATTTTATGATGTTATTGGATATTGATATTTATACTCATGGCTTGGTATGGTGTGAGATGATTATGCATGCATCATAATAGGCACATAAAGATATATATATTTACATTCATTATTCATGATAGGGGCATATTTATTCTTCATGTGATATATACTTTCCTATCGAAATATGATATGAGATATCTGTTATATCTGAAAAAAAATATAAATAAACTATTATTTCATGATAAAGCACTTGTAATCCATTTTTATAGAGACAATTTGTTAGTGGTTATCAATCATTTTTACCATTCGAGTTTGACCCTTTTTTATAGATAGTCTTATAAGGAGTGTGTTATTATTATAGAGAAAACCCTCATCGTTATCTTCAATTTGAGTGTTAGGAGAGTGGAAATAATCACATTGTTAATACATCAAAAACATAGATTCATGTAGTTTCGTAGGATCAAATCAATGTTCATCTTTATGAAAGATTCCTGAGGGTCATGAGATCCATTGAAAGATAAATTTTTCACACAATAAATTTGATGTATGAGCTGAAAAGAGAGTTTTATCTTTAGCATCCACCTATGCTCACTAGGGAGGGAGGACCCCAAGTAGCTTAATTCTAGATTGAGTCAGTCCATATGATATTTAAGCATCATAAGACACCACCAGATAAGAGGTTGAAGAATTTTGTGTATATGATTCATGAAACATCCAAGCATTGGTGAACCATTATAGAGCTAGAAGGGTAGCAAGAGGACTTATCATAGATGGAATTCAAGATGATGTTCTTGATCCATTTCTATCCTAAGACATTGTGGGATGATAAAGCTTGTGAGTTAATACACATAATGTTAGAGGGAATGTTATTGATGGAATACATAGAACATTTCACTAACCTTAAATTCATTGATATATCTTTGGTTTCTGATAATATATCTCGGAAGACATGTTTTCTTGTTGTTCTTCACTATGAGATTATTTTGCAGGTGAGCATCTTCTACCTTATAAGTTTTTTCAAATCTGATGAACCAAGCCCTCATCACGGAAGGTAATCTGAGAGAGCCCCGAGTAGCGACCAATCAATTTTAGTAAGGAAATATATGAATTATTATTCTAGTGTAAAGAAGTATCACTATGAAAATTTTATCTAGGGAAATATTTGTTTGAGTAGTCAGGCTAGTGGGATGGAATCTAAGGACCAGGTTCCACTATAGTGCTATCAGTATGGAAATATGGATCGCAAAGGGCCTCAGTGTCTGTACCCCTCTCTGGAGTGTCATTATTGTCTCATATTGGGCCACCAAAATAAGTTTTGTAGGGTAATATAGTTGTAGAGAAGGGGTAGGGTAATAGGACATGTATCATTGTCTCTAAAGGAGTTAGATACTCTTTAATAGACATGTAATCGGAGTTCCATGGGACCTTCTGGTCAAGGCGGGGGATATGGTACCATAGGGAATGAGCATCAGTACCAGGTATAGGGTATCTCTCAGGAGAGTCTAGCTGGTCCTAAAAAGGATGGGTTGGTCAGATACAAGCCATGTAGATTACTCTCACTATTGTGGATTAATTATTGTCTACTATTATAGGTATGATTCTTATATCATCTACCCATTCTTGTGTTTTTCAAGATATAGTAGCATCAAATTTCTTTATATCATATCTTTATGTTAAATGTTTGGTCATGTATGTGGAAATATTAGATGATTTTTTAACTATCAAAACATAGTTGGGTGTGCAATCGGAGAATATTAAATTTTATAAGGAGCATTCTCCTTACTACATTAAACCATCAACTATAATAGGATCCAGTTTAGGATCAAGTTGGTACTAAAAACAGAGTTTGTTTCTATCCTTCCTTATAAAATGGCACCAGTAAAGCTTTGAGAGTTGAAATTATTATTGGAAGATCTAGAACCTAAAGTTTTAATATGATCATGTACATCTCATTGGGTTATTTATATCTATTATCTAACAAGGCTTATTGGACATTGTGCTTGTGTGTAAATTATCGAAGTTGATCCAAATAACGGTCCAAAACATGTATCATGTTCTACACATCAATGATCTCTCTGATCATCTGATAGGTGATAAGATATTCTCCAGGATTTATTTTATATCATGTTACCATTATTTGAAGGTGATGCCACCATGAATAACTTGAATTACCTTTAATAGTAGGTATAGAATGTAATAATTCATAGTAATGTCGTTTTTGTTTTACTAATGCACCGACAGTATTCATGGGATTGATGAATCATATATTTGATCCTTTTTTGGATTAGTTAGTGGGAATTTTTTGATGATATCTTAGTGTACTAAAAATCATAATATGACTATTACAAACATCTTGACATCAACCTGAGTACATTGATTGAATATCACCTTTATGCTAATCTAAATAAATTCAGTTTCTATATTGATAAAGTGAACTTCTTGATCCATGTCAGATAAGAGAAAAATGCATTAGTGAAACCATAGAAAGTTATAGTAGAGGTTTATAGGATGTTTCCCATGAATTTTCTTGATATTTGGATATTTCTAAGTCTAATAGTTTATTATCGATGCTTTATCCATGACTTTTCCCATTTGGCAACACTGATGTTAGGGCAGACAAAGAAAGTGGTAAATTATGATTGGTTAGATTCCTACAATATATATTTTAAGGATATGAAATAAAGGATGTCCAAAGAAAAAATCTTAACTTTACCTATTTTAGGATAATAATATACCTTGTATTTTGATGTATCTAAAGTTGGACTTAGAGAGGTTCTGGAGTAGAAGGATAAAACTATTGATTATGACTCCAAATAGTTGAGGCCTTATGATAGGAATTATCCTACTCACAATTTGAAGTTATCTGTAGTGTCATATTCCCATAAATTCTAGAGATATTAACCTGTGGGTAAGATTTTTTTAGTGTAGAAGGACGAAAAGAGCCTCAGGTACATCTTTTCTTAGCAGGACATGAACCTTCTGTAGATGAGGTAAGTTGAGCATTTCTAGTCTTTCGACATTGAGAAGTCTTATACATGAGGAAATGTAAATTTAATTGTCAATTATTTGAGCTTAAAGACACTAGTAGAGGTATTAAAAGAATCTTTCAATGAGTTTCAAGTGATGGAAATCTTTTTATACATGCATCCATATGTTCAGGAGTCTCAGGGAAGAGTAGTGTTTACCTAGACATCTGTTTTACCCTTTTTTTATACCTGATTAAGGCTGAGAAGTTATATGATCTTGAGGTCTTTTTTCTGAGAGACATATTATATGGCCAGGATACACCATTAGGATGGTCTCTTGGCTATGTAAATTTTATTCTATTCTATGTACTTGTATGGGATCCTTATGGTTTCTTCAAGGAGATGATGATAGAGTTTCAGGCTTCTAGATGGGATGTGCATCCTCTTTTGATAAAGCTATATCTAGACCTTTGTGGATAATCATGGTGGTCAGAAATAAAGAGGGAGTTTTCATTATATATGGTGAGATGTTTCACTTTTCAGTAAGTGAAAGAAAAGTATCATAGATCAGTCAGGATTTTGAAACCTTTTCTCATTCCTGAGTGGAAATTGGATGATGTCACTATAGATTTTTTTGAAAGGATTAATCAGAAAAATATGTAAGAAAAATGTTGTATGGGTGATTTTGGATCAACTAAAAATGTTTCCCACTTATGTCCTATCAGGTATACCTTTACAGTTAATGATTTGGGAAGTATTTAGGTGTGTGAGATTGTTTGGCTGCATAGTGTTCCAAGGTGTGTCATTTTAGATAGAGATCCTTTTTTCACATCATGTTTCTTGAAGGGTATTGAGAACGATCTAGGATCAAATTCTCTTTTGAGTACTTACTATCATCCTCAGAATATCATCCAATCTGAGAGGACTACTTTAGTTTAGGAGGATATGTTAAAATCTGGTGTTTTGGATTTTGTTGGTTCATGGGGGAACCATATGGAACTTGTGGAGTTAGTTTATAATAATGTATTCTATAAATCTATCCATATGGAACCTTTTGATGCTTTGTAAGTAAGGTCATGTTATTTTCCCTTTTTTTGGTTGTAGGCCGGAAATTCAGTACTTGTTGGTACTTGTATCATGTAGGATACATCTGATAAAGCCTAGTTTATTAGAAAATTGATGGTTATGATACTGAGTAGGAGGAAATCATATGTTGACCATTGGATATAACCTCTGTATTTCATGTGTTTTCATCATGTTTTACATCATGTGTCTCCTATTTTGGGGCAATGTATTATTCATAAAAAAATTTATCAAGAGACCAAGTTTGTTAATACATTTTAGATATTTGATAGTTTTATTCCTTTGGAATTCTCTTTAGACCTTCCACAATTATACATTTTCATGCATGATGTGTTCCATTTGTCTAAGCTTCAAAATATATCATCAATACCCTTATCATGTGATTAGTGTAGTAGACGTTGAGCTTAGTTTTAAATTTTCCTTTAAGGAGCATCCAATATGGTAGTGGACCATAGTGAGAGGTGTCTTCGGGGTAGGAAAATACCATTGGTTCAAGTAAAGTGGTAGAATGGGTGAGCTCATGAGGAGACCTGGGATAGAGAGTCTGATATGTGATTATAGTGGACATACTTGTTCATTGAGACCCTACAGTGATGATTGGACTAGCATGAGGATGATATTTTTTATGGTGGGGAGGTTGTAAGTTCCCGTATTTTTTCAGGTACATGACTCCTTCACATTTTCTTTTTGATCCCTAATGGTTGAGTCTTGTTTAGATATGGAGGGTCCATTTTTAGGTAAATGAATTATTATTTGGGGATGTATTCTTGTTTGAAAAAATTTAGTTCATGTATAAATGGGTTAATTATAACCATGGCTTCTTGTTAAGTGGAGAATCTTCAAAAGGTGGTTTGGGTTGTTTTATATGGAAAATGGGATGAAAACCCATCTACAGAACAATGACAAATTATGTAAGTGGATTACACATCATGTAATGTTTGGGAAATTTTAATATTCAAAAATAGAGACATGTTGTTTGGAATTTCCCATTTAAAATAATTACACAAAAAGTAACTATATTACTTAAAATTAAATCGCCAAACCTATAGTTTTAAGGTATTATAGAGGGTTGATTTTTATTTCATATCATGTATAGTTTCCTCCTCTCAGACCTATGGAACCTTTCAGTAGATTTTGCAGTGTAAACCTCCCTTCTAGATGTCTTTCTTGTGTGATCAATCCTAGGTAAGTGGTTATGCCTTGGTTCCCTCTTCTATCCCTTTTTTATCCCAATGTTGTTTTGTAATATCTTGAATGAGTGTGCTTTAGGTTTTAATCTTGATTTGTTTTTTTATAATATCTATCTTCAGATCATTTGTGACTTCTTCCACATGGTTTTTTTTGTTTTAAGCATTGTTTTATCATAGTTTAATGGTTAGATATCTAAACCTTAAGCCTAGGGCTTAATAATTTTCAGTTATATGAAATATTTCAATTGAACCAAAATACATGTGCATTAAAATATTAAATGTTAAAATGGATTATTCCATGGAGTACCTTTGGATCTAATTAGTTATTGACCTGGTTTCTGGCTACCGTTCAGGTGAGAGACCCTCTGATATAATTGAATTTTTTAATGGATTAAAGTGAGATTAAAATGACATGGATTTTGGGTATTTTCTTTATATAAATTCACCTTGACTTGTCTTATTTGTTAAGATAACATTCATGTTATTGGTTATAACAAATTTATATAGGAAATGTGTAATTAAAAGTTTAATGGTAATTTTTTTAATTAACCATTAGTCCATATGATGTGAAATTAGGATATTTTTGTTTATATTAATGGTGTTGTGACTTACGTTTTAATTCTTATATAGGGAGTTGGCCCAGTGACACAAGCTAAAGTGATTATATAGTGGTTTATGCCTAGTGATACATGTTGAAATGCTTATATAGCGGGTTATTCCCAATAATACAAGTTGGAATGATTATATAGAATAATATACCTAGTGAATCATGATGAAATACTTATATAGTGGGATATTATAGGTGACACATTCTGAAATTCATATATAGTGGGCTATGGATAGTGACACATGTTGAAATGTTTATTTAGCAGGATTAACCTGGATTAAATTATAAAATGATTATATAATGGGTTTGACCCAGATTTGTGGGATTTATACCAAGGCTATAAGGTTATGTTCTTCATTGTTTTAAGACATTCTTGGAGACATTCATCCAAGGCACTAAGGTAGGTTATGTTTTTCAATATTTATAGGGTTATGGTTGGCATGGTTGTGATACATGCTTAGTGGTATTTTAGCATGGAGTCGAATCAGGTTGATGTCGTATTAATTTAATTGTTTAATTAATTAATTAACTTGTTTATTTAATTATTTTATACACTTTTTGTAAGACTATTTTGATTATAAATGGTGGTTTCATCCTACTGATTTATAATCACACCCTATTCGATCTATCTTTGGGTACTTGAAAAGATTATATGGATACTAGTTTAGATAATGGAAAAGAACCTTATTGTTGATTTTTTGATTACTGGATGGGATGGAGTTTGGAGATGGGATAGATATGGGGTTTGTGATGGGTACTTTTGAATCTTTTTTTGATTATTCAGATCTATTATTTTTTTATTACCCATAGAATGACGTTTAGTTACATTCAAGCACATCATTACATCATTACATTATTATTTATTACATTATTAGTTGGTTTCCATTGTATCATTTTGTTTCCATTGTATCATTTTGTTTCCATTGTTTCTACACTCTGATATTTATTTAGTGTTATGAGATTATTCCTTTGTGTTGTAACTCTATAACTAGGGGTATAGTCTCCCCACTATACATATCACACCCATACTGCTAGTCGAAAACCTCTGGTATACGGGAGAAGTGCATGAGGTTTCACAATCAATCCTTTCTAGCCACATTATAAAGCACCAAATTTGGGAATATTACAATGTATATATTAAAAATATTAAAGGAAAGTATATTTATGTAAGTTTATTATTTATTTTTAACTATTTAATTATTTTTGTGGATTAAACATATTTTTTAGGATTATTTATTTGAATAGTTTTTTCATTAGTGATTATGTGGTTTTTCTATTTTTATAATGTTCTCCTCTTTTACTAAAATTTTTTATCCAACATAATATTTCTCAATTTTTATATTTTTGCACATATATTTTCACTTTTGGAGGTGTGTTTTTTTAGCCTCATAAAAACATGATATATATTTCACAAATGTGTAAGTATACTATGTGATGCATGTTTAATGATAGTATGGGTGAGCATGAAACATTCTTCTTTATTAAATCACTCATAAGAAATAATAATTTTCTTCCCCTGCAGAACTCTAGTCAATTGTGTCATTAAAAGGAAAACTTATACTCCTTCAGAAGTATGGGTAAACACTGGCATCTCTTAAATTTCATTCACCAAGTCACTATTTGAGATAACTACATCTTCTCTCTTTATTACTCTTAATTATTTTCTATACATCCCTCTATTTTCTATCAGACTAAATCCAATTTTTATCAATGGAAGTAAGCACATTATTTATAGTTAAAAAACTAAATTCAATTAGTGTATTGAATACCATGAATCAACTTTTAATTCCATGTTCCCTTATGATTATCCATGATTTATTTTTCTAATAGGTATGTAAATACTTTATATTGTTTATCCAAGTTGGTTATTGTTGGTATTTTGGAACTTCAATACACCTTTAAACACATCCATTCTAAACATTATTTTTTGTTTGTCTGGTCACACAAAATTAGGTTTTTTAAATCATATGTAGCGAATTGGGACATAGATGAAAGATATGGAAATTTCATAGGATTGTAAGTTCATATGGATACAGATTTTACTATATACATTATTGATTCATATTATAATTCCTATGTCATTGAAGCTATTATTAGGTAACTTTATAAATTCATATGATATTATGATAATAACATTAACTAGGAACACCTCATTTCTTTGAAAATATATGTTAGGTCCACTAAGTCGAATACCCTGAGGGGGGTGAATCAGGGTATGACATATTGAATCTTTCTCCCTTTTGGATATTTTTTATTTGATAGAAAAAACTCAATAATATATTTCTCTCATTGCAATATATGACCATATATGAAATCAGGCACAGGACACAAAAATTTTTACTTGCTTTACCCTCACTAGGCTACATCCAAGAGGCATACAATAGTGATGTGCCGATATACCAAATTCACTAAGGATCATAGACAATAATGAATAAAATTTTCAGGGTAGATATTATATTCCTAAGATCACTACCTTTATATGTTTTAGGTTCTTCTCATTTCATTCCCTTAGGTCACTCCCTATGCCTCTTTCTCTGGCTCACTGTTGGTGGAAAGGGTCATCGTCTTCCTCTTTATGTTCTCACTGCTCTTGGAAAGGAATTCACACACAGTTTTTCGACTTGTATTTCAAACACAGTTTATAGACATGTAGGTCCCTTCATTTTCATGAATTCCTACATCCTCAACTATAAGAAGATGCACTGTTGAAGTTCCTTTTTCACCCATAGATGAATTACACCTTCTCGAGTACTGCTAAGTACCGGAAAATACTTTCGGAAACTGATTTGAAGCTTTCACAAGATTCCTTGTGCAAATCACAAACCACCTTCCTCTCCCGCATACTGAATACCAAGTTCGGTAAGTAGAACACCTCGTTTTCATACTTTTTCCACTTCTGTGAACCTCCCCTCATCCACGGACTGCATCTATCTTTCCTATCGTGTACTGCCTCTGTGTACCAACTCCACGAACCTCCTATGTGAATCACCCTCTTCTTGTGAACTTTTTTCAGTTCACAGACTGCCTTCGCTCACCACCGGTGTACCACACCTTCTTCCTCCGCGTACTATGTCTTATTCGGGATGCAGTTCTCTGTAAAAACCTTCAGTAGAATTTACTTTGCACGAACCACTTCAGCATTCATAGAATTCTCCCTCATGAACTTCCCTTGAACATTACCAAAATCCCGGAGGAAAATATGTTCTCTAATGATATTCATTGTCTATTATAATTGGTGATATTAGTTATTTGTATATAGGAAAAGATTTATGCAGTATCCTCTTATCCAATATTTACCAAATTGTTGATTCAGTATAGCCTTCACTGCATATCGATCCTCCTGCCACCTTGAACCGCACCCATTATATGAACCATTTTTTCACACTGGTTTACATAATACCTTTTATTCTATGTGGTCGATATCCTCTTCTAATGAAAATCCATCTGCATACCACACCACCTTTCATCGCGAACCGTTTTCAGCTTTGTGGACTACTCCTGCTTACCGTTCTCACTACCTGGTATACGGCTACATACCCTTCCTGGACATGGTACATGATCCATGTCCTTGGCTCCACATTTCTCTACCTTTGCCGATTTCTTTCACATTTATTCACACCATATAGTCCTTTCAATAAAACCTTACATTTCTAAATACAAATTACCAATTTTGAGGCCCAAAAATTTGGAAAACACTAGGAAATTGTGCTACCTTAAAAATCATTCTTCAGCAAACTACAACCATAGTCATTTTCAGTCATCTGGATTTGTCAACAAAAAAACACCCATAACACATCAAAAGGACACATTGAGGGATTTTTTCCCAACAATCTCCCCATTTTTGTTTTTTGAGAACTCTTCTCATAATAATTCTTTACATTTTGATATGTTATTAAAAATCTTTCCACCATCAGCCACCATTTGCTTTAATATATTAAGATATCGATCATATATTTACTCAACATATAATCAAATCCCACATGAGCCAGACTCGGCACAAGAAACAAGATTTTTCCTTGAGTGATAGACTATACTTTTTCTAAAATTTATTGATCTTAAATTATTAAAATAGATTCTAATTGTATATTTCACTTCAATTCCAATATCTACAAGTTTTTTCTTCATCCACAATATATGTGTGAAATCTTGAGTAGCCACAATGTATTCAGCTTCTGCAGAGCTCAATGAAATGCAATCTTGTTTCTTGCTTAACCAAAAAATACACAACCCTCCAATATAAAAGGCACCTCCTAATGTTGATTTCCTATCATCTGTCGAACTGTCCCAATCCACATCTATTTATCCCATTAACTCTGGATGAGATGTTTTATTATACATTAGTCCAAAACCCACAGTTCCCTTGATATACTGAAGTATTATTTTCACTACAATCAGGTGGATTTCTTTTGGATTTATTTGATATCTCACTACTAGGAATGTTCAAAAACAATATCAGGTACTATTAGGTACAACAAACTTCTAATGATTTTCTTATATTCTGTCATATTAACTTCTCTACCTTCATAATCCTTGAACAGTTTCAACTGTGTAGTAACTGGAGTCTTCATCTCTTTGGAATTATTAGTTCCAAACATTCTTAAAACCTCCTTGGCATATTTATATTGAGAAATTAATTTTTCATTTCTACCTTGTGTCATTTATAAGAAAAGGAAATATAGAATCTCACCAATAATTTAATTTTTAAATTTTCTTTTCATGTATTCAAAAAAATGATCTTCATTGTTTTACATCTAATTCACTAAAGATTAAGCCATCGACATAAACCAACACCATCATCCTTTTACTATTTCCATTTTTAAAATATATATTCTAGTCAACTCCAAAAAACAAAAACCAATCTTCTTTAGAATTTGATAAATCCTTGAATATCATGCTCTTAGTGCTTGATTCAAAACATAAAATGAATTATTCATCCAAAAAACTCTATTCTTATCTTCATGGATGATAAAACCATCTGGTTTCTGAATGTATACCTATTATTCTATAAATCCATTCAAAAATGATGACTTGATATCCATCTGAAAAACCTTGAACTTTCTTCGCATTGTTATGGCCAAGAATAACCAGATTGTCTCCATCCTTGAAACAGGTGCAAATGTTTCACCGATATATGTACCCTCTATCTGAGAGTACCCTTTTCACATAATTCATTCTTTTTTTGAATCCTAACACCATATTCATCCATGTTTCTACAAAAACCCCATTTTTCCACAAGGACATTATTATTTCCTGGTCCTAAAAAAATATAGCATTTTTGATGATTTTAAATTTGGTCAAGATATTCCTTCATGGATTGAACCTACTCCACATCTCTAGATACTTCATCAAAACATTTATTTTCCACCTATGATAAGTATAGTACTTTTTGTAGAGCCTTCATCCTCCTTGTCTATATTGGTGTTATCTGATCACCAATTATGTTTTTCCTATCAATTACAGCTCTTCTCTCTATTATTCAGATAGAAACTGATTTATTCTCATTATCTAATCCTTCTTCTAAATAATCCTTTGGAGTTAGAGTGTCTCTCGATCTACTCATCTCTTAATCAATATCCTCCGGAGTCTGATAAAGTATTTTTTGAATATTCTATTCATTTTATACTATATTCACATCATGACTTTCAACTATCTTTCTCAGCCACTTATTGAAGCATTTATATGATTTTCTCTTCTTTGAGTAGCCAAGAAATATCCCTTCATCCCCACGGGATTCGAATTTCTGATGTTTCTCCTTATTAAAAATGAAACATTTAATTTTGAATATTAAAAAGTACTTCAATGATGGCTTCATTCCATACCGTAACTCATATGGAGTTTTATCTTCTTTTTGACAAAGTAAAGATCTATTTGAAATGTATACTGCTATCATCACTGCTTCATTCCAAAATTTCTCTGGAAGGTCTTTCTCAATAAGCATTGTTTTATCCATGTTGTTGACAATCTAATTTCTTCTCTCAACAAATACATTCTATTGTGGAGTTCTTAATACTAAAACATGATGCTTTATCCTGTGTTTTTCAAGATAATCCTCCTCTTGGATATTTGTGAACTCTGTTCCATTATTTGTTCGAATGGATATGATTTTCTAACTAATCATTTTTTCACATTTTCGTTGATATCTTGTAATGTAAATGAACACTTTATATATGTGGGTGATTATTGAAACCCAAGCCATTCTGCTATAGTCATTAATGAAGAGAACCTGATATCTCTACCCATCAATAGCCCTCAAAGAAATTGGCCCACATATATCAATATACACCAACTCAAGCAATCTTGTTGACTTTTGATCCTTTGAATTATATACCTTTTGAATGATCTTCCCATGTTGGAAGGAATCACACATATGAGTATGATCATGTAATAATCTATTGAGATTTCATGTTGTATCATATTTCCCTAGATCTTTTATGGAATCTTGTCTTTTGTGGCCAAGACGTGTATGCCATAACTTGTTATCTTCATCCTTGGATAGAAATCACATATCTTATTCTCTACTTATAAGTTAAAGATTCCATTTTGTATGCTTTCCTTACAACACAATATCACCATCCTTTACTATGATTATACATAATTTCATGGAAAAACTTATGTCATGTCCTCAGTCACACAATTTACTAACACTGAGAAAGTTGTGACTAAGCCCCTCAACCACCAATGCATCTGCTTTTCTAATGTCTTTTACTCCAAACTTGTCTTTTCCTGAACCAATAATTTTCAATCCCTCATAATTATCAAATATTACGATGCCTTATATATCATACCTAATTCCGGTCACTAGATCCTTATTTACCATCATATGGGATAGGCATCCACTATCAATTATACATATCCCAGTGCGATCTAATTCCTTGAATGCAATTTCTACAACCACTACCTACTCTTCCCTTTTCTATTTTACCCAAGTATTTGACTTCATATCCATAATGGAATGATAATCTTGATCTTTCTCAATATATGATGATTCAGCTTCAACCTGCAGAGCTAAAAAACGATTTTGAATTTCCATCTCTCTTGAAGATACATTTGGCTGCTTTTTATGAACAAATTAAGCCTTCCTTGGCACATTACTCTGCATTATTTATTTTCAATATCCTGCCATATATCCAATTCCTTTACACATAAAACAATGACCATCAAATTATGACCTAGAATTTTGATCTCTATATGACCACCTCTGTTTGTATTATTCACTTTGGTACCACTTTCCTATAGAACATACATTTTGAGAGTGTCCCATATTACCACAACAATATAATATTATGTGAGGTACATTATTATGTGGAAATTATGCCCCACTAGTTGTGCCTTGTATTCTATAAATCTTCTTATTATTCTTCATACCAAAATTGATCATCAATCTGGGAGTGGATGCATGTGGTCTGACTTGAATCATAACTGTTTTCTATTTTATATCAAGCCCCATACCAACATTATCATTCATAATTGATTGTTGCTTCTGTTCTGATAGACCACTATACTCAAATCTCATCTTATTTTTTTCATGTATGATCTTCTTTCTTGATATTTAACCAAGAGTTAGTAGTTTCTCCTGATCTTCAATTTTTCATCACATACTGATGACTTCCTCTTCTAGTTGTTCAAAATATTTTATTTGATCTTTTCCAATTTTAGTCAAACTATGATTTTCTATTTTAAATTCTTAAATTTTGAGTTTTTACTGAACCACATTTTTTGAGATTTCTGGAATTGAATACCTCAGCTTTTCAATTTTCTCATTTAGCTCATAATTATCTTCTACATGCTGCTACATAAAGAGTTTGGAATCATAAAAAACTTTGTTAGATTTCATTCTTTTGGATCTAAAAATATCTACCTCTTCAAGGGAATCTTCTAATTCAACCTGAAGATCAACTCTTCCTTCAATTTCACCATCTTCATTGTCACTTTCCTCCTGTGTTAATGAATTTCTGACAACTTCCACCAAAGCATATATTTTATGATCCTTGTAGTACTCTAAGTCTTCTTCATTAGATTCTTTTGAACTTTCATCCTCTTTTAAAAGAAGATTATTCTTTTTAAGATCTTTCTCCTTGTACTTCTCCTCCCTTTCTCATTTGAAGAATACTTCTTTTGGGGAATTTCATTATTTTTTTCATTTTCATCATCACACTTCTTAGGACAATTTTATTCAAAATTCTTAATCTTTCTGCATTGAAAGCATGAAAATTGAAGTTTACCTTTGAACTTACCTTTTATCCATTTCATATTGGAGGAGAGAAATGACATGAAATCATCCATATTGTCCGTCTCCATAATATCTTAAACAAATAGATTATTCATGTCCTTGAATGCAACTTCCATATACATATCTTTTTCCATTGCATCATTATCATCATTTCTTATTTCATATTTTACAAGGGTAATGTGTAGGTTTCCCAGTGTTAGCTCTTTCAGGTCATTGTATTCCAACACTAAAACATTCAAATTGAATCATTGTGGAAGATTACTCAAGCAACATTTCATAATCTTTATATATTTAATAACCCCTCCAAGACCCTGCATGTCTTCCACAATATTATTTATCCTGTTGAAGAATGAATCAGAAGTCTCATTGGGATTTATTCAGAGATCCTCATACTTTTTCCATAGAACCTGCATCTTGGCTTCTCAAACTTTTTTTTCACCCTCATAAATATTCAACAATTTTTCCCACATTTCATGTGATGTTTTACAAGACATCACCATCGTATAAATTTCATTTGATTCCCCCCAGAGCATTGATCCCTATAGCATCATCATCCAACTCCCTTATTTCAAATTCTAATAGAGAACCACTATTAATGTCAACTGATATTTCAATCATTGATTCTATGAAGACATCCATACCTACTAATCAGAAGTAATGCTACATAGGATTCTTTTATATTTGAAAATTATTTCCATCAAATATCAAAATACCTTTCTGATTGACCACCTATATTTCTTTTTTCTTGTGAGAGAACCACTGACTTTCATCCATTTAACATTTCCCTATGATACCAATTGTTAGGTCCACTAGGTTGAATACCCTGAGAGGGGGGTGAATCAGGGTATGATAGATTAAAACTTTCTTTATTTTTGATCTTGTTTCGTTGTTATAAAAAACTCAATTATCTCTTCCTCTCAAAGAAATATATGAATAGATATGAAATCATGCATAGGACACATAAATTTTTACATAGTTCACTCTCACTGGGCTACATTCAAGTAGAATACAATGGCGATGTTCCGATATACCAAATTCACTAAGGCTCACATCCAATAATGAGTGCAATGTTTGGGATAGATCTTTTATGCCTATGATCACTGCCTTTACATGTTTTAGGGTCTTCTCACTACATTCCCATTGGTCACTCTCTATGCATCCTTCTCTGGATCACTGTTGGTGGAAAGGGTCACCATATTTTTCTTCTTGCACTCACAGCTATGGGAAAGTCATCTACACACTATTTATTGACTTACAGTTCAAACACAGTTTATGGACATGTAGGTCCCTTCATTTACATGAATTACTTCATCCTCAACTATAGGTAAATGAAAATTTCAAGTTCCCTTTTCATTCATAAATTAAGTCAACCTTTTTGATTACTGATAGGTACCAGAAAATACTTTCACAAACTCATTTAAAGATTTCAAAATAATCCTTGTGAAAATCACAAACCACCTTCCTCCCCCAAATATTGAGTATTGGGTTTGGTATGTGGAAGACCTCCTGAGCGTACCGCTTTCACTTCTGCAAACCTCCCTTCATCTATGGACTACCTCTATCTTCGTTAGCATGTACCGCCTCTGTGTACTGACTCCATGAACCTCCTCTGTGAATCACCCTCTTCCCAAGAACTATTATTTGTTCAAGGACTACCTTTACTAACCACCAGCGTACCACACCTTCTTCCTTCATTTACCATTTCCTTTGTGGGTTACAGTTCTCTGCAAAAACCTTTGGTGTAATTTCCTCCACACAAACCACTTTAGCTTTTGTGGAATTCTCCCCCACAAACTTCCTTCGAACATTGTTGAATTCCCAAAGAAAAATATGTTCTCTAATGATATTTATTCTCTCTTCTAATCAGTGAGATTAGAAATTCTTATATAAGAAAAGATATATGCAATATCCACTAATCCAAGATTTACCAAATCATTGATTCATTATAGCCTCCACTACATAACGATCCTCTTGTCGCTGTGAACCGCACCCATTCCGCAAACCATTTTTCCAGGTTGTTCCACATACTGCCTTTTCTCCTACATGGTCAATCTCCTCTACCAATTAAAATCCATCCACATACCACACCTACTTCCACTGAAAACCGTTTTCGGTTTCACGTACTACTCCCACATACCATTCTCACTTCCTGGTACATGGCTGCATACCCTCCCCGGATATGGTACATGATTCATGTCTTGGGCTCTGTGTTTCTCTTCCTTTGCCGATTTTGTTCACCGTTGTTGACAACGTCAAGTACTATGAAGAAAACCATAAATTTCTATACACAAATTCTTGATTTTGAGGCCCAAAAATTTAGAAAACAGTGGGAAAATACACCACCTTAAAAGAATGTCTTCAGCAAACAGTAATCACACTCATTTGTGGTCATTTTTCTTTGTCAAGAAACAAAATCACACCCAAAACACACGTAGAGGACACATCAATGGATTTTTTCCAAACAATCTATATTGACATAGATATATCAAGTCTCATTCCAAAAGATTTGATAGTTATTAGAGGAACCAATGAGAATGTTTAGAAAATTGATTGAGTATTATATAAATGTTTATTTTTTTCCCTTTATAGGATGCAAGGTCATTTTTTGGGTAAGTGAAAGAAACACCCAACCCAGGATTTGTTCAAGAATAGTTATGGTAATTTTTCAGAAAACTATTAATGGTAAGAGGCTCTAGAGTAAGATAGGTTTTGGTAAAATTAAAAATTCATAGGTTTCTATTGTGTAAGGCCCTATGATGATAAACTTTACACCCATATAACACAACATAATCCAGGTTGTTGAGTTTATATAAGTTTATTATGTTTGTAAAAAATAGAGGGTGGATGAACATGACAAGGAGGTGGATATGTTTCAAATATTTACTGATGAGTATAATGGTGGATTAAAATTTATCAACACACCCAATTTATCCTTAGTTCTCCAGATATTAATTAAACATTATAATGTTTAAGATCATTCCATGTTTGAAGAGGATTTTATTATGGATGAAGGGTCAGGTTATAGGATTTCAAAGACACCATTTTAGAATGTTATTATATGGGTAAATGATAATATTAAGATTTATAAAACATGATAAATTATAAGGGATTCTACATAAGGGTGTACCCAATTGGATGAGATGAAAAATTATACTCTTAAGAGAATGATGTTTCAGACCAATTATGGACTAAAGGACAAGAGAATGATTATACTATGGTCAAATTTAAAGAGAACATGGAAGAAGAAATTTATTCTATTTTTTTAAGGATATATAGACAATTATATCATTGACCAAATTAAGAAGCTATTAAGAATGAATTTGAATTATTACCTTATGAATATAATTTTTTTTCACTAGATCCACTTTGAAGTCATGGTAGGAAGTGGCTTTTGAAATAGGTTCATAGGGTGATGATCATGTTGAAGGGGTTTTGGGTACTCTATACCATTCTAATAATCATGAGGAATCCTTGAATGAGTATAATCATGATGATTTGGATTCATAATAATTATTCATTGGTGTATATTCAGAGCATCATCACCCACTTAATTCCTTAAAAAACCATTGGATATGAAAGAGAGGTATGCTGCTTATATTAAAAATTAAAAAAAGGAAAATTTTGTTCTAAATAAAGGGTTGGATTCCATGAATTATTCTCTATAAGGGTATTTCAAGGAGTTCAAGTTTGATAATTATTTCTTCAATAAGTATCATATTTAAAATAACACATTGGTTCTTATGGTGAATGGAAATTTCCCTCTTCACATGGAATCTTCAGGTGATGAAGAAGGGTAAGGAGATAATTATTCTATGATTTGGACTTATTCAGTCTTTTTATTTGATTAGTTTTTCTATTATGTTTTTTTGTCACTTGGGTTGGTGTACTATCTATTTTTCTACATTTTTTATTTCCTTTGTTCCAAATTTATGTAGTATTGGATTTTGTACGAAGGTGGTTTGACACTAATCAAGATTGAGGTTTTTAAATCCCCCCATGCTTGGGAAATTACTAAATAGAATGGGTTTGGGGAATTTTATTTGTTTATTTATTTTTTTGTGGTTTTTGAGGTTCAAGAGACTATTCTTTACCTCTTATACTTATAACACGTCCTTATACAATTATTACACATACAAAATAAATGTAGTTACTTCGAAAATAGGATGGGATAATTTATTTCACTATAAAAAATCATTTTATATTTGGTTTATTATGTTACACTAGTTTCTTAGATATAGTACATTTATATTTGATCTTGATAGAGAGAGAGAGCAAAGAGATTTGATGAAATATAGAGAGAGATGAATAAAAAGGGAGGATTGAAATTAATCACTAAATGGTGATAAAACTTGTATATTTTTTGGACCATGGATATATAATTAGGTCTTCCATTAATTATTTAATTAATTTACAATTAAATATTATTTTATTTTATTTTAATTCTTTGTATATACCTTTTGTATTTGTGTATGTGAAACTAATCCATTATTTAATGTCTTTAACAATTACACCATGTCATGAAAGTATATGATATTTTCAATGAACTGAAGATTAGATATTCATTTATATTACAGTTAATATTTTAATTAAGTGGATTATAATCACATTCCCATCATTTGTACAGATAATGGTTGGAGTCCAATTACATTATGAATCAAGAGGGGGTGAATTGAGTTAATTTAAATTTTCATACCTAAGAAAACCATAATCTTTTTGGTATGAAATGTTTTCATCTTTTATTAACACATGAAGGAAGTAGAAATAAAAAAAGACATAATATATAATACTTTGTATATTTATTGAGGTTCAAGGAATAGAAATCCCACAGTCTACTCCACCAACTATCAACTCATAGAGATTGGTTATGTTCACTAGACCAATCCTTTTACTAGGGACTTTCAACCCTTTTCTTCAGTATTTCACAATATATTTCAAGAATTATACACTTGGTTCAATTCCAAGATCTTTTACAGAGATCCAAAAAGTACTTATATACACTATCCTTTGAGGATATTTTACCAGGATCCTTTACACATCCCAGATAAGAAAATAATATGAATTTTTATTTGTGAAACTAATATATTCAAGATAAAATTTATTAAAGAGAATAAATTTACAAGATAAAGAATAATAATAATAATAATAATATGCTTGAGGGGAGTCCTATATAATATAGTATGATAGATCATTGAAGAAAAATTGTAGATAAAACAAAACTTTTTCATCTTTATCTTTTGAGAAGTAGCATGAATGATTTATAAGAGATAGGTGAGAGTACAAGTGATTTATTTTATTATTTGTAATTTTCTCTATATTCCTTTTCTTCACCACATTTAATAACATTATATCCATGAAATATGATCTTTGAATTAAATTCCAAATTTTCTTTTCTTAAAAATACCTTGAAAACCTGACATAAAACTAAATTATCGTTGTACTACATTATTCTCTTGGTACATGAAAAACATTTATTAAAGATTTTAGTATAAATAGTTAATATAATATTTAATTTATGTACAGTGTAATTTTTTTCCACTAAAATTACACCATTGGTAATTAATTGCAGGCTAACGAATGATGTAGCTGATTCTTGATCACTACATAGCTGAAATCCATTGATTTGAATTCAAATATTTGAATTAATATATTTATCTATTATTTAAGTAAAAAATTACTTTACATTCAAAATTACTTAATAATTCTTCACATTACAAAATTAATCACATAGTATTCTTACTTACATAGTCAATTATGAAATAGATGAATGAATCGCATAGCCATTTGGAACCACATAACTAATTTCCAAATGTATCCAAATCACATAGTTGGCATGTAACTGATTCATGTGGCTATTTGATGGAAGTGTCCTATTGATCTTGTATTTGATTCATAAATATATGAAATTTACACATAGTTGTTTTCACTAAGTATCCATTTTATGTAGGTGTTCCCTTTACATGGATAATTGCTTGATTTAGCTGAATCTTCTTGTAGCTGATTTCCCCACATAGTTGGTTTTCCATAGATAGACAAATTTTATCAAACTTATTGAAATTGTAGAAATAACTTCAAAATGGATTAAATAATTGTAATATCAGATGAACACATTTAAAATACATCAGAAATATAATAATGGTATTTGAGATCATCAAATAAAAAAGTTCATGATATATAGTGGAAGAAAATTTTAGTGTAACAATCTCTCATTTTTTATGATCAAAAAATACATTTAATGGTAAATGTGATATTTTAAAATGTCTTACATAATTTTGTAGAAAATTTTTTGAATATAAATTTTTAATTTAAAATTTCATGTTTTTCGTTTTCTATATCCTTAAATTATACACTTCTACCCATAAGGTTACTTCTTCACCTTGGGTAAACTTCTCCCCCTTTTAATATATTTAACAATGAATGGTTAGAAGAGGGAAAACATTTATAATATAGCACATATAATGACAAAAATGTATTTATGGTGTTGAAACTAAAATAGGATCATGATAATGTTAAATTTTAGAAAATAAAAAAAATAATTAAAAATTAAATTAAGATAATCACTAAGAATAACATTAGATAAAAACAATCAAGTGGAAACACATTAAATAGATAGTGATGTATTTCATTAATTATCAGTAATGATTCGAAAATACATCCACTCAACACCCAAAAAATTACATATAAAACACACTAGATATGTGTTCCAAGTTTATGTATATGATTAATCTAAGATGGAGGTTTTGGTGGAGGATTTTTGAAGACATGAGAGGTCTGAGAGGTAGGAGGATGGTACAACACTAGAGGAAACACAGATTTCTAAACCTCTACAGAAGAACTGTCTTCACTTCTAAATGTTGATTTGTTCCTTAATCTCTAAGTAGGTGTGTCTATAATTCCTTCAATGTTTATTGAAGAAATATTGAAATCATATGAACAACTTGTAACATTTTTAAACTTATTTGTATGTTTTAAAAAATAGTTCCTTTCCTAGACCATTTTGGAGAAAATGAAACATCCACCTTAGATTTTAATTTCTTATAAATTATTTCTAGGTTATTAAATATCCATACTCCTTTCCTTGTACCTATATATGTATCTAGTGGTGTTGGACCAAGAGTTATCCTTCCACTCAAGGAAAATAGGGAATATGCACACATATCTATTCTTTTTATGATTTATAAATTTCCATAATCTATAATATATGTATATTACTATAGGTGCATTAGGGAAACTATTGGGTTATATGTATTCATAATCCCTTTAATGATTCAATCTTACCAGTAAAGAAACTCTAATAAGAACTGATCATCGAACTAGATTGAGAAATATAGGGAACTTTAAGTAGTTTTTTATATATCATTTTCTGAATTCTATCAGATGAAACATGCCAATTGATTAGACTTCCTACCAAATATGTAATCATATGATCCATATTTTCTATTTTGTTCTAATATTTCATAATATACCTTTTAAAAATCACTAGAAGAACTCTAAGAAATGAAGGTACTAGTAGCAATAGTAGTAGGTTCAATAGAAGTAGGTACAGAAGGAGTAGTATAATCTAGTTACAATGAAGTGATAAGAATCAAACAACAAACTCTATTTATATATAATTAACTATAACATTAGTAGATTCCTCAGACTCTGGGGAACTATAAAATTATTCTGAAGATTCTATGAACAATATATTAAATTCATCATAAATCATGACCAGTATATTTGAAAATCGTGTATAGTTTCTATTTATAGGACCAATTGACCAGAAAACCATACCTTGAATAAACTAAGATACTCCAATAGTATCTTTTAACATACCACAACTGGATACTTCAAGGTTTCCAAAAATGTCTAGAAAACACATATCAGTTCCAACACCAAGATTTATAATAACTTCTTTTTTCCCTTAAAATCAAATATTTGATACTTTTTTAATTCTTAAATGATCACATGGGTGATAATATCACAATGTAGATATTGAATCTAAGAATTCATATAATTCAAGTTAGAAGATATAATTTCTATAAGATTATTAAGGTCATAAACCATTTAAGATTATGAGATGTGTGTGGCAGAGCGATGAAACCTCTTGAAAAACATATTTTTACTACCACTATATATCTCATGGTATGTAAGTGCTTCTTCATTTATTTCCAAAAGTAATTAATCCCAACAAGGACATCCTGAGACATATTTTATTATCTAATGATAATATTTTAAAGCATGTCCTTTTGAGAAGTAACTAGTACACTGTGATAATTGATCACATATCTTGTACCACGGATTACCTTAATCTCTGTCACTTGATCTTTCATTAATTCAACTTCTAGAGTACTCATACTAGAGGACACAGGATGTATAATAAGAATACTCAAAAGATCTTTTATCAAATCTTTTTGAATGGATGGAATTATAATAATCTGGTTAAAATATTACCTTGAAATTGAATATTCTTTGAGTTTAATGATTTTAACCTTAGAGGATATTAGATCCATTTTTCAAACCATCATAATCTACTTTGAGATTATCATATTTAGTCATAATGGTAGATTAAATGGTTTTCCTACTAGAACTTTTAAAACTATTAATAATAGATAGTTCATCCTCATGCTCTACGGAAGGTGATTGCATGGGTTTTGGTTGTGTGAGAAGGATTAAAAGACTCCATAAGAATATATCTAAATCAATACCTATCTTGAGAAGGAGATACAATAGATATTGGATCAAACCCATTTTTATCAACCTAAGGATACTCTCTTTAATTTATATTCTTCCTTCAACTATTCTGACCCTAGGAAAATATTCAATTGTCCTCTCTACCTAATCTATATTAGTTTTCACAATAATTGGCTCAACATGATTGAAAAATTTAGATACTCTAATAACATAATCTTTTGTTATTTTAACACCCACTTTCATAAATGGTCTAATATCTAGCACATGAGACTCTAATAGAGAAGTTACAGACTCCTTAACCCACCTAGATGGCATTATCTCAATAAGTGTCACATCCCAAAGTGGTGAGGTTTGGGATAGCTCCCCCTAACCTGATATAGGAGGTGGTATAATGACCTAATAATTAAATTCAATTCTAACATTACTTAACAATTATGAGGTTTCATCCTAATTATATCCAAAATACCTCATTATCACTACTAATATGTTGTTACTCTTATGTCATTTCACAGATTCTCCCACATTCAAGACCACTTCCTTATTCTTTATCATAATGTATAGGATCCTTCCATAGGTATAATAGTTCAACTTTACCTTCCCTTGACTATATTTATTCATAAACTGCATGCTATAGTATATAAAAATTATCTAAAATTATTGATATAGACATTTAATAAGAACATGTATAGAAATAACACCATTTTAATCTCTCTAGATCTCTAATAAATCACATTTTGGGTGAATCTGAAACGTACATTCGGATCATATTTTAAGTCCTTTACAACCTTCTTCTCAAAATATAAGCTTCCAAAAAAGAACTTGAAAACCTTAGTAGGTCACACTATAGTTGTATCCACTAGATTTTAGGGGAAGCTAAACTATCCCTCAAGAGGATAGTGAAAGACTTAAAACATTTCAACTAAATAAACAATCATTAATTTTCCCTTCATGTTCAATAATAGATGATCTTATACTTTATCGAATATAAATTTTTCATTCTTTATGATCTCATTAACTTCCTCTTTAAATATTAATCCCAACATCTTCTCCTTAAACATGAAACTTATTACTTAACATTAAAATATATTCTTTTTTAACATTTTGGTTCCTCTTATCCTGTCTATATCCATTGATTTCCAATATGATACTTTGTGTGTTGCACCACTATACTTCACTTTCTTAGAAAAATCAGAACCGCCAACATCTCCATACTTACACTTTCCAGTAACAAATGGTCAGTATAAGGTCGATAGGCAATCAAGATTGTGAAGAAGTTAAAAAAATGGCTCATCTTAAGGAGGATATAACATAGGTGAATAGTGAAAGAGTGAATGGTTGATTTGAGATTTTAGGTCATTAACCTAATTCAAAAAAAAGACAAATTTTTGATTTGGTTTTAGGTGAATTATGACTTAAAATAAATATATAAATAATAACTGAAAATACCTTTAAATAAAGAATAAATTTTACAATCTATTTAAACAACTAATTATTTTAAAATAAATAATAAATTTAAAAACAAAATCAAGATAAAATATATTGAACTAAACTAAAAATCAATTAAAATTAAAATGACTCCAATTATTTTTCAATAACATCAAATATGATCACACAAAGGGGGATTAGTAAAAATATCTTATAACTTGTTCCCAATAAATATAAATTGGTAGTGATATCACCTTTTTTAGAATGATAAATCAAGAAATGATACCTCGGGTCTATAGGTCTAGTTCTACACTGATTTATTAGAATCTCTAAAATATTGATAGAACTAGTGTTATTAAATTTTATTGATACTTGACTATAATTTTTTCAAAAATCCAACAAGGTGTGTTTCATCAACAATAATTTTGAAAGAAAACTACAAAAAACTATATATTCTTCTTCAAGAGTAGATAATGCAACATAGTGTTTTTTCTTACTAGATTAGGATACTAGGGATTTTCTAAGAAATTGTATTATTCCTGAAGTACTCTTCCTTTCTAATATATAAAAAACTAATTCATTATCTAAATAAGAGGTTAAATTAAAATTTTAAGTATTTAGTAAATCTAAGATAAGATAAATTTTTCATTTAAAATATCTTAATATTATTTTGTAATTCGTTAAATGGAATTCCTTATAATTTGATTGAAATATGGAATCAAATCATACTATAAACATAATTTCTAGTCTACTAGTAGTAAAATATAGTATAATTCTAATTATTTTTCTATATATCGTGTTTTTAATCTATTTCCCAATTTCATTAAAATCATTCTTTTCATTAGAACTCAAAAGAGTTGTATATACTTTACTTTATTCAAGTAAAATTTGTTTAAGTATTTCAGGTACGTATTTAATTTTATTAATATCATTACCAAATTCATATCAATAAATATAAAAACCTATAAAATAATTTAACACACCCATCATGCTTTGTTCAAATACTTTTTCACGAGTTACAAAATTCTATATATAATTTTCTATTTGTAGAACAAAAAATTACATCATCAATATATTTTTACTAATAAAATATCATAATATAAAGATTTATTAAGGAGATTTGGATCTTACACTCCTAATGAAAATAAATTTGATAAAATAAAATAACATGAATTTTTATACCAAGCTCTTGGTGCTTGTTTAATGCCCTAAAGAGATTTATTATGTCTAAAAAATGAATTTGGAAAATTAGGATTTTAAAAACCATGATATTTTTCAACATAAACTTCCACCACCAGTAAACCATTTAAAAAATACTTCACATCCATCTGATATAATTTTAAATCTATATGTGATGTATAGGTTAGGATAATCCTAATGTCTTCTAATATATATGTGGGTGAAAATGTCTCTTCATAATCTATACCTTCCACTTGATTATACCATTTGGTAACTAGTCATTCCATATTCATAGTGATCACACCCTGAAAATCATATTTATTCCAAAAAAACCACATTATGTTGCTATGATAGGATAGTCAGAGGGTATATCAACTAATTCACAAACATTTTCCCTTTTGAACTATTTTAATTATTCTTACATTTCTAAAACCTAGCCCTCTTCAACTAAGGTTTCCTATACAGTTTTAGGTTCTTTCTGAGATAAAAAATTAAAAGAATTATACAAGAGTTCTTATACATATTTTTTCCATAATACCTAAATACTAGATTCACATAACAGTTTCTAAGGGACTATATTCATGGTTCTAGGCTATATTTGTAGTGTATACTATATTCACCAGCAACTATCATTTAATGATTATTTTTACCAAAATCAAGTTCAAAACCTTCATCTTATCTATATTTAGAGAGAGTTTCATGTCTCATGTTTCAATAGAGTCATTAATATCAATAACTTAAGTAATATTTTGATCAAATATATAAATTTAATCAAATTCTATATGATTTTACTCTTTAACAATATTTTAAATTTTGATAAAAACTGTATATTCTAAGGAAGTAGTAGAATAACCAAGAAAAAATACTTTTCTAGCCTTTGAAAAAAAATTAAATTTTATTATCCTTGGTGTTCATAATGTAGAATTTTAATCCAAAAAATAAATTATCCAAATATTGGCCTTTTATTATTTCATATTTCATATGGTGTTACATTCAAAACATACCTAATTAGAGGTATTTTTATGAAATAACATGCTATATTTACATATTCAGACCAAAAATAAGTGCGAATGATATATTCACATAACATTATTCAAGAAAATATTTCCAATTTCATATTTATCCCATGAAAAACACCATTCCATTAAGGTTTCTTGAGGATGAAGGTATGTTTGAAACCATGTTTTTGACAATATGTATTGAACTCATGGTTTTCAAATTTACCTTAATAGTTACTTCACAAAGAAATTTTTTTGGAATTATTATATTTTTGATGTAATTTACAAAAACATATAAATATAGAACAATATTCACTCTTAACACTCACTAATATAATCCATGTAAATCAAGAAAAATAATCAACCAATGCATAAAAAACATTTCCTAGATATGATTTTCATTTTATATGGCTCAAATAATCCATGTGAATAAGTTCTAGGGGTATATCAGTATAAATCACTTTAATTGGTTTAAAATAATACTTTTGTTGGTCTCCCATTTGGAATGCATCACATAGTTTCTATTTATTTAATTTATATTAAGGTAAAAATAAAACTAAATTACTTTTTGACAATTTTCTCAAATAATAAAAATTACAATGTCCTAGTATTCTATAAGAAATACCAGATACATTTGTTTCATCATTTAGACAATTCAATTTTTTTCTAAAAAAATAATTAATATATAGAGTATAGAAATTCTCTATTAATAGTCTATTAACTTTAAGAATTTTATCTTTGAAAGAAAAACAATCATTATTACTGAAATCGAGAAAATAACCTTAATCATAAATCTGGAAATACTTATCATATTTTTTTTATTCCTTACACATAGAGAACATTGTTGATGTGGACTGATCATGTATTTTGAACTTATCCAAATCCTATAAACATTCCTTTGTAAATGTCACCCTCCCTCAATTTTTTATATGGAGTAAAAATTATTGAATTCCTTACACATGTTTCTTGAGAATCCACTATCCTTATACCATTTTTCATTAATTATATTGGACCTTTTTTCTTATAAAGAAAAATAAATCATTAAATTTTTTTGGCACCCATATTATCATGGGTCCAATAATGTTATAAACTAAAGATTTGGGAATGAAAATTGATTTTTTTTGCCTCGAAAATCCATCAATATTTAATAATTTTTTTGAAGGAGAATCATTTTTATCAAAAAAAAAATCAGTATTTATTAAGATAAAGTTATTATAATAGTTCCCTAATTTTCTATAGTGGAAACAAATTAATTTGGAGATAAATTAATTCCCTCATGACCTGTCCCCCGAGGCTCATGTCGTGACTACCCCAAGCCCACCTTCTATAGGCCAGGGGCTGGAGACTAGCACCAGAAAGGCGTATCCCTTAATTGGAATGCATTTCATTTAAACCTATACAAACAAAAAATCTAAGAGCACAAAAAGAGGAAACCACGAAGTAAAAAATAGTAGTAAAAAGTGTGTTGAAAGTAAAAGGGTCAGAATACAAGCCCAATTAGAAAGTACAAGAACAATTAAAAAGTAAAAATACAACTGGAAAGTAAAAAATAGCTCATAGCTCATCCATTGAGGATTCTACCTAAGGGGTAGGTACATCTCACGTTCAGTAGTCTCTGCATCACATCAAGCCAAATGGTCCACCTCCGAGCACCGTCTAGTCCTGGCTCCATCAGCCTCGATCAATGTTGAAAGTAGTCTACCCAAGACACAATAAGATGTGGGTATAGCCTGTGTATGGGTGAGTATAACGATACTCAATAGGGAACCTGAGACCCCCGCAGATCTCTTAGAGTTCCACAAAGGAAAAACCACAAAGAAAGGCCTCCATCTCAAAGCATGAAGCGACAAACATCATATCTACTTAGGTATATTCCCATACATATACCTAAGTTATCAAGATTTACTTATCTCATACATGAGGGAAGAATACCACAAAAGTAACAACATGAAGGTAGAAGTACCACACAGGTAACACCGTAAAGATAGAAGTACCACACAGGTAACAACACTAAGAAAACACCGTGAAGGTTGAAGTACCACACAAGTAACACCACGAAGACAACCCCATGAAGGTAGAAGTACCACACAGGTAAAACCATGAAGACATCACCATGAAGTTAAAAGTACTGCACATGTATCACCACGAAGATATCACCATGAAGGTAAAAGTACCACACAGGTATCACCATGAAGATAAAAGACTCAGTTCACATCAGGTATTAGTGAAGGATATAAGTTCAGATGATTATTCACGAAGCTAGATCATCTTATTCTATCAAGAGGCACTACTGCTGACCATACGGATTCTGAACCACACAGGATCGATAGGTAATAACCCCTGTAATGATGCACATAGAATCCGACCCACCTAGAGTCGATAGGTACTAACCCCCATAATGACCAAAAGAGGATCTGATCCATATAGGATCGGTATGTACTGAACCACACAGGATCATTGAGCGCTGACCCACAAAGCATCTGACCCACGCAGGATCAATATGCACTGACCCACACAGGATCACTGAGCGCTGACCCATATAGGATCTGACCCACACAAGATCGGTACTAACCCACACAGTATCAGGCAGTACTAACCTCTGTATGGTCTGTCTCCAACCTCCGCATCACTGCCGACCACTGGATTCCCACTCATAGTATGATTGATTCTAGGATAAACACTCCTTGAGCCATAGGTCATACCTCAAATTCCACGAATATCCACAAAGAAGTATCTCAAAAAACTGCCATGTTGTAAGGGTTCCAACGCGACAGACGACACGTCAATCGAACATCTGGTATGTGACTTATAAGTTTTTTAGTTCCAAGGGCCCGGTTGGATTCAGGTTCGATCCAACCCAACCACACTCCAAATTTTTCAAAAACTCAAGTCAATTAATACCAAAATGACTACCTCGTCCTAAGAGTTCTGGTGCTGTAGACGGTTTGTCAAATGGACACCCGGTCTATTAGTTACACCCATTTTTGTGAAACGGGGGTGATTGAACCTTGGTCTTGCCCAGCTTAGTTGGGCCCACTGAGAAATGTCAAAGGGACCGCTTCCTAAAAGGGATTCCAATGCCACTTATGGAATTTCGAATGGACACCTGGTTTGTCAGTTATGGGTGTTTCTTTATTCAGGGACTTATTGGGTCTGGGCCCGGTCCGACTCAACGTAATGGATCCTAGAGTCCACCTAAACCCACATGGGTCCAACCCACTAAGGTTCAGCCCAGTTTAATAGGTCCAGCCCATCAGGGTCGGCCTGGTTTGGTTCATGGGCCCGAGATGTGGTTGGCCTATCCCATCGGGAGGGGCTCGGCCCACCTGTATTGGCCCACTGGGTCGTAAGTCCATCCCGGCCTGCTGGTGGGTCTGGAACACTGGGCAGGTCCGGCCCACTCAGCCAGCCCACCCCAGATCAATTTTCCCAAAGGAGGACCATTTTGCCCTGCTACCCCCATGCTTGTGGGACCGTTCACCAACCGGTGGGGCGCTTCCCTAGAGCAATTAACAGGTCAGCCATTTGGTCGACCGGGTGTCGCCAATGCGGCCTGGCGAGGGCCACACCCCACCTTTCTGGTGTGTCCTACTAGCTGCGGCCACTTCTTCCAGTGGCACCTGTGGGCACCACACTTTTCCCGCATAGCTGGCTTGGTTCGGCCACTGTGGTGCACCATCACGCGCTGCCTTCCACTGCCTGCGGACGATTGTCATGGGTATCCTCAGGCCACTATCGGCTGCCACTGATATGGTGTGCCGGTGGTTTCTTCCATTGGTCATTGAACGTGCTCTGATGTCCATTTTTGGTGCCATATACACCTAAGGATCTTCCACTCTGCCACCGTCATAGCGTGACCCACCATTTCACATTTTCATCAAGTTGGAAATTTTTCCTCGAGTTTCAAATCAAGAACAAAGTGGAAGAGGGTTTGAGACTTGTTCATTTGGCTTGTTCCCTTCACATTAAAGTGGTATCAAGAAAAAGGGGATTTAATCTATCAATGGAAATTTTCAAAATAGACCCCCTACCTAAATATCGTTGGAGAACATCTGCACTTGAGGGATAGTCGGTATTCATCATTCCCAAAACAATCCCCCAATGTTTTTGTTCAAAATTTGTCCTTCGGCTCGTGATTCGGTGTCATTCATCACTGCCCACTAGAACCGGCTTTTTCCTCCATGTGATTGGAGTCACGGAACTTTATCAGAACCTCGTATCTTGGTGAAGTCGTGCCAATACATCTCCCCAAGCTCCATATAAATATGAGAGGATGAGAGTGAGTAACACTCATAGAATTAATGGTGGTTCATTTAATAGGAACCTTCCTAATTCCAATGGTGTTGTTACAAAGGATTTGAGAAGTCAAGACATTTAATATATTGAAATGTCATTGGTCCCACCATTGTTTCTTGTCCGTTGGAGGAATATAAATGAGAGAAATAAAATAACTAAGTTATTTTATTATTCTTTTTAGAGTCCCAAAATCTGTATTTTTCTCTAGACCTACCACGGTCGAAGTGAATCCTCCCTTAAAAAAATCCTAGCATTGTAGATTCAACGGTGCCCTCAGATTTTTAATTCGAGCACTGGATCAAAAGTTAGAAAATGTCGCTCATGAATTTATTGAACAAACCCAAAAAAAAGTTCTGAAAATTATTAACATACACTCTCGACTTGCGCCAGTCGAGGTTAGGCTCTACCTAAGGGAAAAACGCCGCAACGACTCAATGGTACTCTTGGATTTTTAATTTGAGTTTCCTTTTATAAGTTATGGATTTTATTAATAAAATAATTATTAATTAATTATTTTATTTATGACCAAAAACTAACTTCCATTGTTGGCCCGTGTCGGCCAATGTTATTATCTACCTAAAAAAAGAATACCCTCACAAGCTCAATGGTGGTCTCTTATTTTTAATTTGTGTCACCGTTTGTGAGTTATAAGCATTTGAAAAATAAAATAATTTAACTTAATTATTTTATTTACGGTTATGCCATTTTCAGGTTTTCCCACTGGAGATCTGCACCGACTAAACTTATGTCGCACCTAGGGTAAACCCACCATCTTTAACATATCGGTGCCCTTAGATTTCTAATATAGGCACCTATTTAAGAGTTATTCCACTTTTTCCAGAAAACCATGCACACGTATTATTTTAAACTTAACATTTTTTGATGGATCATTCCAGGCACTCAGGGCCTTAGAATCATGCACCGTCAAATTTTCCTGTTTAGAAATAATTTCATATAAATAAAAAAATTATACAGAAATTCTGAGACATTAAATTCTTCTTATATTAGATAATTACCTCCCCAAAATTCAAAACAATGAAAACCCAACAAAAGAGGGTAATGACCACGAATCTGAGCCTCACACTCCCATGTGCTCTCTTGTAGTTACCCATGCTAACAAGAACTCATACCAGCGGGATCCACTGTCCATGAATGACTGGCTCCTGTTGATCCTCTATGTCTACCGGAAACTCTGTAAAATTTTCCACATCATCAAGTCCAACTCACCCCAGTTGATAGTGTGCGACCAATTATGCACTTATCTCCTCAACTACTGCACATGGGAAACATTATGCACTTGGTGAATATGTGGGAGAAGAGTTATATGGTATGCCATCTCACCAACTCTATTGAAAATCTAGAAAGGTTCAATAAATATCGGAGAAAGTTTTTCAACTTATCCAAACATTCATAATCCTCATTGGGGTGAGACCTATAGGAAGACATGGCCTCCCTCCTCAGGCTCCAAGGGTATACATCTCCTATCAGCATAAGACTTCTTCCAGCTCTACGCAGTCTTCACTTTCAGAAAAGTGACACATCGTGATACAAACTCTACCACTGATTCCTTCATCCATGGCCACCAGTACATACACTAGAGGTCCTTGTACTCCTTCTCCACTCTAGGATGTACTGCTAAAGGGGATGTATGGAATTCCCTCAATACCTCCTCCTTAAGCATCACTAGTACCATGGTGCATCCTCTAAAGAGAACGACGTGCACCCCACCATTAGAAAATCTTTTAGGAGATCATCCTATGGATATCTGAGTACGTCAGGCCTTGCAGTCAATGTCCTAAGTTGTGCCTCTTGAACTCGTTGAAGAATTGGGGGAGTGAAAGACATTGACTTAAGGTAAGGTGATAAATCTTTATCCATGAAGGATTTATGCAGTGTGACTAGCTGCTTTGATTCCTCACTCAGTAGCTACAGACTGGACTTCCTGCTGAGTGTGTTTGCAACCACGTTCCCCTTCCTAGGAGTATAGACTATCTCAAAGTCATAGTCCTTGAGGAACTCTATCCATTGTCGCTATCTCAGGTTAAGTTCCTTCTATGGAAATATATACCTGAGACTCTATTGATTAGAGTAAATACTAAACTATTCACCCATCAAGTAATGTTGCCACATCTTCAGCGCAAAGTCCTCTACTGCTAACTCTAGGTCATGGGTAGCATAGTTCTGATCATGCAGTCTCAACTGTCATGAGACGTAGGTGATCACTCCATGTTACTAAATCTAGAAACAACCTAGTCTAGTTCATGATGCATTATAATATACTACATACCCAATTCCCTCTTTTGGTAGCCTCTAGATGGGGGCACTCATCAGTCTCTATCCTAGATACTGAAAGCTCTGTTGAAACTTCCCCATCCAAAGGAAAGGCTCCCCATCCTTTATCAAAGCTGAAAATGGTGCCGCTACCCTAGAGAATTTAGGTAAAAATCTCTAGTAGTACCCAGTAAAAACAGAAGTCCCACCTCCCTCAGGAAGGTAGTCCGGGAAACATCTTTTGTAAAGATGTCCCTACTCTCTACCCCTATTATTGGGAACTGAAAACTCAAAACTCATACTACCACAAGGGTAAGGTTGTCTGACTCAAGAGTGATCGACTGTACCCTCCCATGCATGAGTTTATCCTGTGCATCCTGGGTTTCCTTTCTCATCGACCCAGAAAAACCCATTAGAATGTGTTAGATATACTACATCCTTTTTTCCTAATACATTCAATCTGAGTATGAACTGTGGATGACCATTCTATACCCAAATTAACATCATAATGCCTCGACTCTACCACCAAGAGGTTCTAACTAAAACTTTCACCTCAACGGTTAGATCACACCGTTGGCATAAGTGTGATTATCAAGTCTCCTCCCAAAGGTGTATCTTGATGTAAGGGTCAATTCATTGGTTTAACCGGAAACTCTAGGTCTTGAACAATATTTTTGGAAAGAATGAATGATAGGTACCTATGTTAATTAATACGGTAGCTTTTAGTAGACACAGACCGTACCTTGAATCATTCCTAGAGCCCTTGGGTTATACTCCTTGACTGTATGCAGCTACTCTCTTCCCATGTCCTCCAGCTCCCTGAGCCTAGTGGGGACCATATTGGGGTGGTGTTTGTAACATTTTGAAATGTATACCACCTTATGCTACTCTCCTAGCTCCACTTCTATGTCTGTTTCCCTATAGATTCATCTATCCATATCAATTACTCTTCCTGTTAGTTTATTGTTTTCCCTCTGCTAGCATTCACTGGTTGTATCCGCTCATCCAATGAAAATTCAACCATAAAGGTTCTCTCTAGAACCCTAACATAAGTAGGAATTCATAGAGGAATATTTTTGGCTCATATGTCCCTAAACACACCTCACTCGGAGGTTCGATCCCTGTATCACTGACTGTATTGTATTCATTGAGTACCTGGGATGGTCGGTACACCTTGATGAATACTCATCTATCGACATGTCATCCTACCGTAGTTATAGAAACTCTATGGAAAACTCACCCCTTATCTTTCTATGGCAAGAGAACCAATTATCTAAAGAATTCTCTCAAGATTGTGCATAGAAAAGTCAACTTTTCGTAAGATCGGGGCAAGTTAATCCTTGTCATCGTCCTACTAAGCGACGTAGAAGTATCTCTACTAGAACCGCGATCTAATTGAAGGGTGCCCTAGCTAGATGGAAACTCGTCCACCTCCTCAAGATAGTCCTTAGCCTCCTGTGATTTTGTCTCGCCTCATAACCTGAGGGGTATCTAATTCTAAAACATATGCAAGGAACTAAGCCTAAATGTGTCCTCTACTGGTACCGCTGGTTGTAACTGTCGACAAACGGGCAGTGATATAGATAGAACACTACCCGAAGGTACCATCATAGGAAACAATCCATGTAATAAAGCTTCTTCACCCTATGGACCATCCTCATGGTCATGCATTGGGAATACTGGCATCTAAGATCACCATCTGCTCTACTGATGTCTCAAAGAGGTGGATAACTCTAGCCACAACCTCAGTCTAGTCCTCAAATGCCTAGGAGTTTGTCTCACCATGTAACCTCGGAGGCCACTGTCACCAAAACTTGTGCAATGCACTCTGTCGGAATCCATGGTCCACTAGTAGCATCTGCTAATGGGTGGTGGTGCTACTGGTGCACAACCCGAATGTGCTAACATAGTAAGAGTTCCCTACACTGAAGCCTCGTCACTCGGTGGGCCATTATAATGTACTCTCTCAGGAATCCTGGAAGGTTATCTATGTGGAGGCATCCTGAAGGAAAACAAGTGCATCGTGGTCAATATGTTATACCTGGTGAGATGACTCAAAGATATCAAAAGAAAAACTTTTCAAAACACACATATTCAGTGTTTTTGTGCACTGAGTCAGAAATCAGAACTTGGGGTCCTTGTGTTGAATAAATCATCTGTCGCACCAACACTTGATTCCCCAAATGAAAAACCACACTTATCACACTTAACACTATTTCCATATAGAAAATATTAGTCCTAGTTTTTCAATAGAACTGACTCCTCTAATACCACTTTTCCATAACCCGTCCCCCAGGGCCCATGTCGTGACTACCCCAAGCCCTCCTTCCATAGGCCAGGGGATGGTAACTAGCACTGGAAAGGCATATCCCTTAATGGGAAGGAATTTCCTTTAAACGTGTACAAACACACAAATCCAAGGGCACAACAATAGGAAACCACGAAGTAAACTCCTATAGTAAAAAAGTGTTCTGGATGTAAAGGGGTCAGAATACAAGACCAACTAGAAAATACATGTACAAATCAAAAGTGAAAATACAAATAGAAAGTAAAAAATAGCTCCAGGATTGTCCACCGAGGATCCTACCTAAAGGGTAGGTACAGCTCAGGATCTGTAGTCCCTACATCACATCATGCCAAATAGTCCACCTCTGAGCACCATCTAGTCTTGGCTCCCTCAGCCTCAATCAATTTTGTATGTCATCGGCACAAGACACAACTAGGTGTGGGAATATAACATGCAGAGGTGAGTATAACGATACTCATTAGGGACCCCGAGATGCCCGTAGGACTCCTAGAGTTCCACAAAGGAAAACCCACAAAGTAAGACCTACATCTCAAAGCACAAAGCGATAGACATCATATCTACTTAAGTATATGCCCAAACATATACCAAAGTTATCAAGATATACACATCTCATACATGGGGGAATAATACCACAAAGGTAACACCATGAAGGTAGAAGTATCACACAGGTAACACCATGAATATAGAAGTACCAAATAGGTAACACCACAAAGATAGCACCGTGATGGTAGAATTACCACACAAGTAACACCATGAAGGTAAAAGTACCACAAAGGTATCATCACGGAGATATCACCATGAAGGTAAAATTACTACACAGGTATAACCATGAAGATAAAATACTCAACTCACACCAGGTATTGGTGAAGTATAGAAGTACAGATGATCACTCTCAAAGCTATATCATCTTATTCTATCAAGAGGCACGGATACTAACCATACGGAGTCTGACCCACATAGGATCGATAGGTACTAACTCCCACAATGATCCACATAGGATATGATGCACCCAGAGTCGATAGGTACTAACCCCAGCAATGACCCACATAGGATCTGACCCACACATGATTGGTATGAACTGACCCACACTGGATCGCTGAGCGCTGACCCAGACAAGATCTGTCCCATAAAGGATCGGTATGGGTTGACCCACACAGGATCGCTGAGCACTGACCCACAAGTAATCTAACCCACACCGGATTGGTGCTGACTTACACAGTATCGCTCGGTACTAACCTCTGTTTGATCTATCTCCAACCTCCACCTCACTGCTAGCCACTGGATTCTCACTCATAGTATTCTTGATTTTGGGAGAACCACTTATCAAACCATTGATCGTACCTCAACTGCCTCTAAGCTCCATGAAAAAATATTCCAAAGGACTGCCATGTTGTAAGGGTTCCAACGCGATATATGGCACATCAATCAGACGTCTGGTCTGTGACTTATAAGATTTTTAGTTCCAAGGGCCCAGTTGGATTTGGGTTCGATCTAACCCGGACGCACTCCAACTTTATCCAAAACTCAACTGGAGTAATACCAAAAGGATCAGCTCGTCGTAATGGTTCTGGTGCTATAGACGGTTCGTCAAACGGATGCATGTTCTTTTAGTTAAACCCCTTTCAGGGAAATGGGGTGATCGCACCTTGGTCCAGCCTTGCTCGGTCAGGCCCACCTGGATACGTCAAAGGGGTCACTTCCCAAAAGGGATTCCAATGCCACTGACGGTGTGTCGAACAGACACCCAGTTTGTTAGTTATGGGTGTTTCTTTATTTGGGGACTAGTTGGGTCTGGGACTAGTCTGACTCGATCATGCCAGCCCAACGCAACAGGTCTCGGGGTCCACCTTACCCAGATTGGGTCCGGCCCAATAAGGGTTGGCTCAGTTTACTAGGTTCGGCCCGTCAGGGTCAGCCCTCTTCGGTTCATGGGCCCAGGCCTTGGTTGGCCCGGCCCGTCGGGTGGCGCTTGGCCGACCCGTATTGGCCCACTGGGTCACGGGTCCAGCCTGGCCTGCAGGGCCGCGGGTCTGGCATACCAGGCGGGTCTGGCCTGCTCAGTCAGCCTTCACTAGTTTTGTCCGCTCTGAGGTGGACCATTTTTCCCCTCTGGCCCCGCGCTTGCGGTTCCATTTGCAATCCAGTGGTGTGCTGCCCCACCGTAATTAATCATTCCGTTGTTTGGATGACTAGGTGTCATCACCACTGTGCGGTGCGGGCCATACTGCCCCTTCATGTCGTGGCCTACTAGTGACGGCCGCTTCCACCGGTGGCTCCTGCGTGCGCCGCACTTGTCCCATGCAACCAACACCGGCCGACAACCCTTGGTCACTGTGGCGTGTCATCATGCATTGCCTTCCACCGCCTACAGCTGGTTTCCACAGGTCTCCTCCGGAAACAACTCATTGTCACTGACATGGCGCACCGGCAGTTTCTTCCGCAGGTCAACGGACGTGCTCCCTTGTCTGTTCTTGGTGCTATTTGTGCCTATAGCTCTTTCGCATTGACGTCATCATAGTCTGACCCACCATTTCTCATTTCTGTCAATTTGGAAATTGTTTTCAGCGCTTCACATCAAGAATGAAGATGCGGAGGGTCCAGACCTTGTTCGCTTGGCCTGCACCCTCTGCGTTAAGGGGATAGTAAGAGAAAGAGGATTTAATCTATCAAAGACAAATTTCAAAAATACCCCCTTACCTCAAGATCATTATACAACGTCTATGTTTGAGGGTGAGTTGGCATTCATCATTCCCACAACAAGCCACCAACTTTTTCATTCAAACATCATCCTTCAGTTCGTGATTCGGTGTCGCTCGTCACTGCCTACTGGAACCGACTCCGTCCTACATGTGATTGGTGTCGTGACACTTTATCAGAACTTCGTCGCTTAGTGAAGGCATGCCAATACCTCTTCCCAAGCTCTATATAAATAGGAGGTGGGGAGAAAGAGTAACGCCCGTGGAATTAATGGGGGTTTATTTAACATGAAACTTCCTAATTCCAACGGTGTTGTTACAAAGGATTTGAGAAGTCAATAAATTTAATATCTTGACATGTCATTGGTCCCACCACTACCACTCGTCCGTTAGAGGAATAGAAATGAGATAAATAAAATAACTAAGTTATTTTATTAATCTTTTTAAAGTCCCAAAATCTAACATTTTCTCCAGACCTATTGCAGTCAAAGTGAAGCCTCCCTTAAGAGAATCTACGTGCTATAGATTCAACAATGCCCTCGTATTTTTAATCGGAGCACCGGTTCAAAATTTAAAAAATTCCACACGCGTGTTTACTGAACATACCTAAAAAATATTTAAGAAATTATTAATATACACCCTCGACCCACACCAGTCAAGGTTAGGCTCTACCTAAGAGGAACACGTCCCAACGAACTAAACGATACACTTAGATTTTTTATCCGAGTTACCATTTAGAAGTATATGATTCTAACATTAAAATAATTTTAACTTAATTATTTTATTTACGGCCAAAAACAAACTACCACTATTGGCCAGTACTGGCCAATGTTAGTATCTGGCTAAAGAAGGAATACCCTCATGAACTTAGCGGTGGTCATGGATTTTTAATATGAGTCATCGTTTATGATTTATAATCATTTGAAAAATAAAATAATTTTATTTTATTATTTTATTTACGGTTATTCCATTTTCATGTTTTCGCACTAGAGGCCTACACCGACTAATCTTATGTCACTCTTAGGGTAAACCCACAATCCTGAATGCAACGGTGCCCTTGGGTTTCTGATCTGAGCACCCATATAAGAGTTATTACACTTTTTTAGGAAAACCACTCATGTGTGTTATTAAACTTAACATTTTTCGACAGATCATTTCAGGCACTCCGAGCCTCAGAATCACAAAACGTAAAATTTCACAGTCTTGAAATAATTCCATATAAATAAAAAAAATTATATATAAATTCTGGGACATTTCAAATTTTTTAAACATGGCCTTGTTTTTTAATGATTTGGTTATTCACCTTGGTTTTCTTTTCCAAACATATTTTTATGGGTTTTATTATTTCTAATAATTTGATTCAAGTAATTGTCACTTTTTTTGAAAGATCTTGTGGTGTATTTAAGATCATTCACTTCTCTTTCATCCCTCAAAATTTTTATTGTGTTGCAAACAATAGACAGAATAAATTTCCCTCTTAATTTTCTAAAATAAATTTTTTTTAAGTCCATTTGTTAATTTAACACATTATATAAGGTCTTATTTAAAGTATTTTTCTTTCTTTTTCGTGATTCCATATATTTTTTTATGACATGGAATAATATTTATTTAATTATATAAATTAGAAATTTTCATTTTATGAATCTGATTCATGATCAGATGAATAATAAGAATGTACCTAAACTAAGTGTGACATAAAGCACATGTTATCCTTTTGATTAAAATTTTTAGGCTTTGATTTTGAATTTGTGAAATAACTAGAATATTATGAGGAACTCCATGTGGATTTTAGGATTTTATTATATTTCTTCTTATAGACTACCTTTTTAAAATACTTTTTCTCTAACTTTTTTGATGACTTCTAGATGTGGACAATTTATTTTAATGTGTACAAACTTTTTCATTTATAACATATTAGCACTTGGAATTCCTATAAAATTGCTTTTAATTGATAAAGGATTTCATGAATCCCCTTCACTTATTATAAAACTTTTTCAACTTCTGAAAAAATGAAAATTCTCATTACCTAGAGAATAACTGTTTGATGTAACTTAACTTTCATATATGACTCGTCAATTTTTTTCAGTACTCTTCTTATCCAATTTTGAACTTGAGACATTTAGAGACATATTCTTATTATTAATAATGTTATGCTCAATTAAATCATTATTTTTATACTAATAAATAATAAGAGTTCTAATTAGAGTTTTGATCTTGAAATCCTTCACATTAGTAGATTTCATAATTACCGCTAAAAATACACTCTAGATGGTCGGTATAACTCTTATAAATTTTAGAAACTAATACAACTTTGTAATTTATGGTCATAAGGAAGAAAAATTAATTATTTTCTTTATTAACCATCCATTAATCTATGTGATTTTTTCTCCAACAACCATTCTGAAAGTATAAAACATTAACCTAGCAGTGTTATATCTTATATTTCTATCATTATCATTACCTTCATAGGATACTAATATGCTTTTCCACATCTCATAAATTGTACTACATTTTGAAACTCAATAGAAATCATTGATAATAGTCCACATATGATAACAATCATTGGTTTAGAATTTATGTCATAGCTTGTTTCAATATTTTAATCCCATGTTTCAGGTTCAGTCTTGAGAATTTAATAAGGATAAATAGACTTTTAGTAAAATTTGATGTTGAGCATTTACATGTAAATTATCATTTTCACATTCCAAAATCCATAGTTTTATCCCTTAAAGTAGGACGTTCTGACCATAGACATACCTTATCTATTTTCCATCAAAGAATCCATTTTCAAGATGACCTAAACACATCATCCTTTTAAATATGAGAGTGATACTAAAGGATAAACACATTATACTCCTTTATATATTTATAAAACTTTTCAATTTTTATTATTCTTATCAGTTTATATTCATATTGATATATTAATAATAGTTTATTGAAGTGATATAATTAGTATTAGATAATCTATAATATTTATAAATTAGTTTTGATATCTTAATTCATATTTTTTAGTGATTTACAAATCTTTACATTAATTTTGATTATAATTATTATATTTTTATTAAAATTTTAATTAATGAAATTGATTATTGTGTAAAAATTCATTTATTCAAAAATTATATTTAATAAAATTTATACAACATATTGTCACAACTATGTTCTTATTTATATAAACTAAAGATATTTTTAAAATAATATTATATTGAAAATTTATTTTGTATAATTTGGGTTTATTTTTTAATATTAAAAAATGAATTACATTAAGATGTCCTTTATGGGGTTAAAAATAAGGTTACATCTTAAATTAGTTGAATGATGATGATTTTGATTATTATTTATGTCTAACAAAAAATATATGGTTTAAAAAAATTATATTTCGGTGATATAATCCTCAATGGAGTAGTTTAGTAACCATCATCTATTTTTATATGAATCAAATTATAACACACCTATATATAAAAAATCAATATTTTAGGTTTATATATGAGATTAAAATTATAAACAGTTCTTATATTATCCAAAGATAAGGTTTCCTCTTGGTAGAAAATAAATTATTGTTCAATGAACATAGTTTTTATAATGTATCATGCTTAATTTAATCTATAAATTCATTCTCCTATTATTATATCATTCTTATAAAATTATTATAATAAACATTTTACTATAAAATATCATATGACTTAGAAATTTCACAATAAAATGAGTTTTCTTGGTCCATTTCATCCCACCAATGATGTGAAATTATGTAGGTCCAGGTGGAAACATACCAAGCTGTTTGGAGGAATTAGCAATCAAGGATAATTTGATATTTTTTTATTTTTTTCCCTTTTTCTAAATATTATTCTTCTGATGGTAATTAGTGCATGAATATTTAATCTATAACGGAATATTGATGATGATTATTATTATTATTATACATATATATATTAATACTATAAATCACATGAAAACAAAGAACTACATGGTTCACACAATGTTTTTATTATGTGGTTATTTCATTGGTGGTCAATGGTTATTATCCTATTGAGCACATTCAAGTATTATTATCAATATAGAATAAATTTTTTTGATTGTGATGGAATATCTTCCTAATAGAAAAAATATATTTTAATGTAATATAATGGAATAAGATGAAAAATGAACTCATGTAAGCATGTATGATCTTACTCTACCTTCTTAAGGAGCATCCAATCCAACAGATGATATCTACACTATTCATCCCTCAATAATGGCCTACTTAGGTGTCCATATATTTTCTATAATCTCACATTGAGTAATAATCATCAATAATTTTCTTTATAAGTTACACATTCAAAGGATAATCCATTTGTAGAGTTTCTTAATATATCTATGACTATATCAATGGTGATGATAGATCCATGAATCCTATATGATCACATTTTTTCATGTGGAATGTCCACATATTTCCTAGTTAATTTCATAAAAATTACTATGACAATATTCCCCATTAACTCCTCAATAAATCAAAATTGTTAAACGTTTTTATTTTTGATCTCATGTGTTTGAAAAAAAACCGTTATATAATGGGTTTCTCTAAGGAATGTCTTGGATAGTAAATGTGAGATATGAAAACCCTAAGAAAATATCAACCCTATAGAAAACCAGAAGTTGTTTCATATTCTTTATTTTATAGGGTTTGACTAAAATCACTACCATTTTTTGGTATACAATGTCATGTTTTCTTCTCTAGTACTTCTCTAATTATATGAAATCAAAATCACATGAAACACAAATGTTTTCTCATCAAAACTTGATATAGGATTTTTATATGATGATAATTTTTATACATATAAGTTATAGATACTTAATAAAATAACATGACTTAATGCTATAATAATTTTTCATATAAACTATTATATACTTTCATGTACCATTCCCATTTTTGTTTCCTAATGTTTTCTAGAGATTTATGAAATTTTACTTTGAAATCATAATTAAAAAAATGTATGTTTTTTCTTAAAAAAAATTGTGTCGAAACCATGAAATTGTTTCCTTCACTAGGTATTATTCCTTCAATATATAAGACTACAACTATTGTTATAACATTTTTTATTAGGTTTTTTCTTATATTCTATTCATAGGAAGACGTCATAAAATATGTTTCTATGTATCGTATTTTTATACTATAGTATATAATTTGTCCCATTCAATTCAATGAAAAATGGTTATTTTTATCTAATATTTATATGTCTCTATTACCAAATACCAACCATATCTTAATAAATTTGACCACAACATGGTCAAGTTCAACAATGAATACTTATTTATCTTTCAATGTGTATATATTGACACTTAATCCCTTTGAATTGCACATCCATAACAAAATAAAATCTAAAACATAATAATTCTTTATTAGTTCATCATCATCATTCAATGTTATAACTTTTTCATCATCAACTTTATCTTTAATCTAATTGATAAACATGTGATATAAGATCTTTATTTCATTGAAAATAAAATATTTAAAAGTGTACCTACAATAGATGACCCCAAAATTTATATGTTTGATGTTGTTAAATGTTTCAAGAAAACCTAATCATTATTAGAATCCATAAACAACTATTTTCAGATATTAATTCCAATATTCCATCAGGTTGGACAGTATTTGTGACATATCTTCATCCCTAATAAAACATTCAATCTTGAAACCAATGGAAACTTCTCTGATTATCATAAGAAGTAAACAAATCCTCTTGGTTTTGATTCTCTAATTAAAACACCAATAGAGGGGTCCATCTTCTCCATAATTTATAATTTTTCCCAATATGAATGCTTTAAGATATGGGGTTTTAAAAAAATAAAAAAAATAACTCTATTTTCAAAAAAATAAAATATTAAAAGATAAAAACTCTAATAATTCAGAGTAAAAAATAAATTAATTAAATTAGTTTTAAGAAAACTATTTAGAATATATAACTTTTTGAAATATTATAATGATGCCAGAAAAATAATATACAAATAAAAATTTTAAAATGATAAGGTTTAAAATAGCAATTTGTGTACCTATAAACAAAATAATTTAAATATATTTAAGTTCCCATACTTTTAAATTTATTTTCTTAATGAAACTAAGTAGGATAAATAGTAATAATATCTAAATGACAAAAATATTTTGGAGTAGAAAAATATTTAATAATAATGACTATAACCATAGAACTTATTCCTTTAGATCTTCAACAACCTCATACAAAAAATTCTTATCCCTAAAAATCTTTAAACAAAGTCTAAAAGTAGTAATCTATTACCCAAGAGATTATTTTTCAATAGAATATAAAAATTATAAAACCCATTATCCTAGGGGATTATTAAAACATATATGTTTGGAAGTACATGTTCTTATCCCCAAAATCTATTGACCATAAGAAGATCAATATTTGAATATTAAAATAGTAAAAGTAATGATTTTACAATGAAATATTCATAAAATAGAATCTATATGATCAAACTGAAAAACATAATCAATTTGAGGAAGTTAGATACTGAGGATATGTATAGCTCAAAACAATCATGATTTAGTATCTAGTCCTTAAAGAATCGATCAACTCTTTATAAGAATTAAATGAAAAACTCATAACTAAATCTTCTTGGAAATTAGGCACCAATTCCATCAATAATAAACATGAATGATTCAGAAAGAATTTTTTATCATTTAGAAGTATAATTAAATACATAATGTAAAAAAATATACATTGTTTTAAATTAGAACATATAGAACTTTTGAATTGGAAGATATAACTACATACTAAGAACTAAATCAATACTCATTTAAAAATTATTAAAACGTGGAGTGTATTGTGATTTTAAAACATAGATATTGAAAAAGTGAATTAGGAATATGACTCTATAATCTCCCAATTTTTTTCAATCATAATACATGTAAGTAAATGAATGTTTAATTAAATTGAATATAAAAAACTACAATATATTCTAAAAAATCCACTTGAGTATGTGATTTTGGAAAAACCAATTGTCTAACATAGATAAAAAATTAATCACAAAACACATCTCCCAGTTTGTTAAAGAAACATACCAAAAAATATTTTTCCCCTTTTATTATTCTCAAAATAACAACATGGATAGTTAAAAACTAAGAAAAGTAATAAAAAAAAGTTACTCAATTGATTCATTAAAAGTTAAATTATAATTAAATTCTACTTTTTGATGATTTTTTTCAATCCATCTATTAATACTTTTTAGACTCTACTCTTGGATAATGATTATTAAAATGAGATCATCTTATTACATCTTAAGAGATTCTTCTCTTATTTGTTTAAATGGACCTCAACATCATTCACCTTAATATAAATTTCTAGTATTCTCATGTTGGGGAAGTTAAGATGGAATTCATATTTAAAATTAAATAAGAATTTCTAAATTTGAACTTTTTTATCTAATATATGATTCTGTGAATTTGGGACTTAAGCATCCCCAATATAATATGAAAAAGTAAATAACCTCGTATTAATTTTCATAAGTAATGAAATTGAAATAGATGATTTATCTATTTGTTTCAATAGAAGAAAAAATAATCTTCAAAATGATCCAACCTTTTATGGGATTCATCATCCAATTTGTCTAAGATGGTATTTCTAATTTTTCTTGATAATTATAACTTCAAAATAGATATCCCACAACCCTTTTTATTCTTTCTCTTCATTACCATTTCTTTCTGTATGCTCTAGATACTTATATTTCTCTTATGAACATGAATTTTCTCAATATCCTCTGAAATTATACTTATTCAAATTCCCTATATCATATAAAGTATAAATTTTATTATAAAATATTTATATACATGGAATTAAATATTTTAATGATTTAAAAGATAAATTATTTTATAAAGATAGATATATCAATACCTCATGTAGAACAAATCACTTAGTTATAACTTATTCTACAATAAGTAGTTCTAATATATAAGCTCTATTAACTCACACTAAGGCATGAATGGTGACCCACTCTCATATCATTTTCCCTCTATATTCTATCATAGATATCACTAGGGCTGTATCATGAAAACAATTATAAAAATAGTTATGTTTCTCCCAAATTTTGGTCATATATGTCTAGTATCTCCTATATTATCGACATAGTTTCCCCTAAATTTTATCCTTCATTGTCTTGATCCCTATGGGTTTTAGATTTTAGTTTCTTCTAGTTCTTCCTATGTTTATTTTCTTTGGTAGTGATATTTTCTTAATATAATTGGTTTCATAGGAATGGTACCATCACTTATGTAAATCTCAACCTAACCCACCACACTTGACCAAAAATTTTCCTAAAAATAGTGGTCAAAATATTGGCCTAGTATGTGAATGGGATCATGTTATTTCATTGTCACTACCTATGCATTATCTCCATACCATTTTTAGTGTTTATTGTCTTTTTTGTGTAGTCCCTATAGGTTGTTTCTATAGGTTTATTTCTGTTTTTCTTTTTATTCTTCCTGTGATGGTGGTAAATTATTTCCATGTTATGAGGAATAGTAAAATGGGAATATTTTTATTCCATTTAGTCAAATTATATCACACTCTTTACCCAATATTGGTCCTCTATGGTGGTGGTAACAATAACTTCTGATCTGAAGGGGGTACGTTAGTATCATGTGACTACCTTTGTGTTGTCACCAAATGCATTTCTATGTTTAGTGGATCATGATGATCTAGTATAATATATTTTATATAATTATAATTAAAGATTGTGGTTTATAATTTTCTGATTGGTTTTTTATGTTTTGGTCTCGGGTGGATACAGTTTCTAAGGTTGTTTTTGGTGGCATAAACTTTTATTAAAGTATCATAGTGTTTGGTTTTATATAGTGGTGCAATATTTCTATTTGTTTTACACTACTGGTTAGTGATTTTTTTTCATAACAATTTTGTGATGAAGATGGATTTATATAGTTTGTACTGGATAATTTATGGTAAGTTTTTTCAATTTAATGGATGGAAGGTTATTATTTTCAGGTTAGTTGGTTTTTTCAGTTGAAAACTCACATGGGTATTCAAGTTTGTAAACATTGAAATATATATTGGGAATATAGTTAAGCTTGACGTGGGTTCATGTCAAGAATAATGTGATTATAGGATCTATGTGATGATACACATGTTGTTTGGTAACTCACTCCCAAAATTTTAAAATTTTGAATTTGAATTTTGTTTTTCATTGTATTTTTTACTTTGGTTTTTATTGGATTTTGACTTGATGTGGGTTATCACTTATCCTGTAAGATTGTATTTTATGAAAATACAAAATAAATCAATTAAATGTAAAAAATCTTTATCTACTTTTTTTAATAGTTATTGGTGAGTGGGATTTAGAATATTTTTGGACATCAAATTTTTTTACATTATTTTTTCTTTTGTATGTTGTAATTTTGGAGAAAAAAACAACCTCTAGAAGATACCACTCTTCATAAGAAATTATTCTTCTTATCAATCTTCATTTGGTTCTCCAATTCATTAAAATAATTAACTTCAACTTTATTTTGAAAAAAAGATGATTTTATACATTTCTATTTAGTAATATTTATATGAAATCCATTAATTTTCCTTTATATATCTTTTCCATTTTAAGAATACATACTTTTAACCTTTTAATAAAGATTTTATAGAAATATATCTTTATTAGTATTCATCGAAATATCTATAATTTCCTTATTAATCATCTACTTATTTGAATTCTTTATAGACTTCTCATTTTGAGATAAAAATTTTCCTTACTTTTTATGAAAAGGATCACTACCATGTCTATCATCACATACCGAATAGAGTCCCATAGTTGATTGGGTTCACTCATTCCTCCAGCATAATGGACTAATTCCCTTAGGGGTTTTGTTTTACTTCACATTCCCATAAACATAGTGGTGGAGACTATTACTTTTTTTTACTCCCAATTCCCATGCACACAGTGGATATAGTTCCTTAGAGGATTAAGTTTAATCCCTATTCCCATATACATAGACGAAAGAGTCCTATAAGGGTTTACATTCACTCTCCATTCCATTATACATAGTTCAAAGAGTCACTTTAGGGTTTGGGTTTACTCCCCATTACCATATATATAGTATAAAGAGTCCCTTGGGGTTTTGGATTTACCACCAAATCCCATATTAATAGTGGAAAGATTCCCTTGGGGGTTTGAGTTAATTTCCCATTCCCATATACATAGTGGACATATTCCCTTAAGGTTTTTAGTTAAGTCCATGTTCCCTATCATCCAGTGAGATATAAATAATTACCTAATGAATTATAAGGGAGTATAATTTCAGTCTCACCAATCACAGAATGAAAAACCGAACATATGTGTCATATTTGAAAACATTAATATTTCTTTTTTGGATTAATTAACCCATGAAAAAGAAATGAATTTTATAAAAAAATTCACAATACATGGTCATAATAAATCTATAGAAATAAAGTGGTTGATATCATTTTAGAATATCCCAGGTGAAGCATATAAAACATTAAAAGATATAGAAATAGATGAAAAACAATTTATAAGACCATTAGATAATTTCATGAAATATATAAAAATATCCATTAATTTTTTATAAATATATCATAAAACATAGATCATGAAAAAAATTATTGTAAATAAAAAATAATTTAAATAAAAAAAATAAAGGGGATCATTGTTAAGAAAATAAAAGAAAATAGTTGTCAAATGTAACAATATAGAAAAAATAAAAAAAAACATTCTTTTTACACTTTTATAAATAAAGTAAAATTTAATATAAAATCACCTTAACCTATCATAGATTCATGGACAATGACATCCAAAAAATCATATGAAAAACATATACATAAAGGATAAATATTCCTTATATTAATTAAGAGATAAGTTTGGCTCGATATACAATAATACTTTGGGGATAATTGTGAACCAAAGTGAGGTGAAATGGTAAACAAAACTTGCAAAACCTAAAATTCCTAGAGGGGGGGACATGTATTTAGTTTTAGATATTAATAAAATACTATTTACACAAATTAAATATTATCCATAAACAATGTTTGTTTCAATTTTTGATTGGAAAAACCCCTTACCTTAGACTTATTCTTGTATAATGCACTCTAACACCATTGATGACTTGAGTCTTATCTTAGAGATCCTTTAGAAAATGAGGTATCTGGGAATACTTCTTCTGATTGGAGGTTCCCAAACAAGGGATAGGATTTTTAGGGAGAGAATTTTGTTAGTGATTCAATTGGAAAATGAATGTGTTTATTGAGGTGGGTAGATAATGGGTCCACTAATATGGGATCTTCAGTGGCATTTTTACAAATGCCCATTTCTTAATGTGTAACGAATACCATTTTACTTGAAAATTGGATAAAAAGGGAAAATTTATGAATATAAGAAAAGGGGAGTTCAATCATTCCCTAATACACTTATTTATAGATAATGTTTTAATATATTTTACATTTTACCCCTTATTTAAACCCTTTTTACCTTATTTTACCTTTTTCATGGAATTTCAATTTTCCCCTTGATAACTTAATTTTGTGACTAATAGAAAATTTACTATATTAAAAAAATTAATAAATTTATTATATGAATTGAATATACTTATTCAAAATATGAAAAACATTATATTTGATTCATTTTCTAAAATTTATTTAAATAAATTCTAATATAATATTCCAGATGCCTAAACAATGTTTTAAAAAATGTATTTTTTAGAAAAAAAATACATTTATTCTTATTCATTACCATGTAATAAAAATTATATAATTGGTAATATGTTCTAATATACATATATATATATATATGTGTGTGTGTGTGTGTGTGTGTGTGTGTGTAAATCATTACATTAGAATCACTCTTTAATAATGATCAGTTTAGATTATAAAAAATATTGATCATATAGAGAAAATTTCATTGATAAATTAGTATTTTAACATTAAAATATTTTCATCACAATCCATTTATTATTATTTTCATAAATATTAAGTTTTTTTGATCCATTTTTATTATAATGTATCATTAAATTTTATAAACATGTCAAAAGATTTTTTAACAGTAATATTAATAATAAAAATAATATATAATGATGAAAAAGAAAAAGTTATTATAATAATGATTTTTAATTCATTTTTATATTCTTATTTCATTTTAGAATTATTTATTTCATGTGAATTGCATAATTTTTAATTTATTACTGAAAATTACTTTACTATAATGTATATTTTGGATGCAGGTATTTCCAACGACCTTGTTTCCAATGGTCATATGTGAAATAAACATATATATAATAATTATATTTCATTCCTATATAAATCCATCTAAAGATATATAAAATCTGTTATCTAATTCTATTATTTCTTTATCAAATGCTTTTTTCATATTTTTAATATATTATATTTTTTATAGCTATAATTGGTGGTAAGATATTTATAAAAGATTATGTTGATGATAATTTAAACCATGTAGTATTTTTATTTACTTTCGGTTTCATTCCTTTATTAATTTTACTAATTATGTTCATTTATATTTTACATAATTTATTTTATTTTTTTATTATAATATTCTAAAATAATTAAATAAATCATTATCCATGTTTCTAGCAGATCATATATCACAAGATATTGAACAATGTGTTTATTTATAGATAAATAGCTATTGAAATCAAGGGGTATTAAATTATACCCTTTTAAAGAATTTCACAATTGAAATTTAATTACTTCGATGAAAATAAATGATAGTTCTTTCCCTCATTTTTTCTTTCAGTTACAAAATCACTTCATAAAATTTTTTATTCCTCCTGAAAATAATAACTCGGTGAGTGGTCTTCTTTTTTAATACTTTATCTCTACAATCTAGTATTTCTACCCATTATTCATTATAAGAGAGATAATGGGCTAGTGGTTCTGGTTTTTAGTTTAGTACATGTGAAGGGTCAATTATGTACTTACTCAAAATGGATACATGTAACACATCATACACATGGAAGAGTTTTGTTTTTAGTGCAATATGATAATTTATCATCCCTACATGATTTAGGATTTAAATGTGGGTAATGTATTTAGGACACAACTTTTCCTTCTTATAAAATCTCATAACCATCTTCTAGGGTGATATTTCAAGGAATATCTTATATCTAACTTCAAACTCTAACATCTAAATAACTCTGATGATCAAAAGCATAACTCTACTATTAAATTTTCATAGTATTATTTTTTCATTGAATGGTTTGAATCTTCTCTAACATTTAATTATTAAGATATAGTCCCAAAATCTTATTCTCCCCAAATTCACCCCAAACATATTAGAGTTTGTCAATTTTTCCTATATAGAGCCTCTTATAGAGTCATTTGAATTACATAATAAAAATAGTTATTATATTATAACTCTATTGGGGAAATTTTTTGATCCTAATCCCATTTAAAATCAATTGGGAAATTTCACAGTGTATCTTATTGGGTTTTAAGGATCCTTTCAGATTGTCCATTAGAAAGAGGAGGATAAGTAGTATTGAATTTGAACTCTATATCCATTGTTTTCTAATAAATTAACCAAAAAAATGCGGTAAAACATAGATCTCAATCAGATAAAATTTATATTGGTACTCCATGTAGCCTTCTGACATTCTTTAAGTATATCTTGGAGAGTTATTTGAGTGATATATTTTCAAATATCAATGAAATGAGTTCGCTTCATTAGGATATGAACTATAACATAAATGGAATTGTGTCCTTTGTGTGTATTGTGATGTCCTATGATGAAATAAAGGGTAATGTTCTCACATTTCTATATTTATATGAATAATGGTTTCATCACCCCTTAGACTTTTATTGTTTTAACTTAACATTTTATAATACCAAGCATTGAGATATATATTTTTCAATATATCTCATTATGTTCTCCCACCATAAATACTTTTTGAGATATCTATACATCTATGTGCTTCCAAGTTGGATAGATAATGATTATCTATGTTCATCATCCATCATCTCATTCTTTACTTCTAATATTTAAGGGAAACATATTCATTAACTAAATATTATAATTCCCTCAATGACAAGGTTGAACTATAGAATATTTATTAACATCTTAAATAGATCTATTTCTTCCTTCTGTACCTTATTGATCCTCATGTGGATGAATGGTTGAGTGTTCATTTGGTTCAGATTTGAATTCTCCCATTTCATTATTATTCTATAGTCCATCCTTTTAAAATCCATTTGTATTGGGTCTCTTTCAATAATTATCATATATAGGGTAGCAATATCATGGTGTTAGTATATTGATTATTTACATTCCTTGATCACTTCCAATCAACTTATTTAACACATGTTATACTTATTGAACAAGAATATATACTTAAAGATCTATTTATTAAAATATATTTAACAATTTTTCTGTAGATATAATTACTCTATATTTTCAATGTTAATATAACCACTACTAGATCCAAATATTGTGTTGGGTAATTATTTTCATGAAGAATTAATTGATTTGAAGAATAAGATACCACTATATCAATTTTTTTGAGATATTGGATTGAGTATATAGAACTGATGGATTTTAAATTATCTCTTCCGCATACCTAGGTTCTTCATAGTCAAAATCTTCTTTGAGAGGAAAAATCCTGTTTGAAAGTGCAACACTGTCTTGCTGACGAGACTTGACTTGTCTTGAACTTCAGTATGAGGTGTCCATGTCCCTTCTCTGCCTGCAATTAGCAGCCTTATGACCAAAGATAGAACAACAATAACAATATCCATAGAAATTGTTTCTTCTATAAGAATTAGGATATGAATTTGTCCTCTTTTGTTGAACTTCTATATCTTCTCCATTTAGATAGCTTCTTGCCTCTTCACAATAAGACATGGTATGGCCCAGATAGCCATAGAACTGAAAATTTATTAGAGGAAATGTCTTCTCAATTGAATTTCTCCTCATACCTTCTTCCTTGGGAGAAAAGTAAGACTGTCTATCATTTCTGAATGATTGAGGATAATTTTTAGTTCTCCTTTTAGTTTGGATTGAGGGTTCCTTTTTAGGCACTTTAGGTAACGTTTCAACATGTTCAACTTGTATCTTATCTTTCTTTTGGATCTTTTCACTTCCAGCAATTGATGTCTCAGCCTCACAACCAATTCCACTCTTTCCCATTCAAGCGGGTCTTTGATCACTCAAAATTTTCCCAACCCCATCTGAACCACACTTGGCTCTAGCTAGTAATTCTACATCTAAGAATCTTCCAAACTGTATTTTCTTCCTCGATTCTTTTGGAATTAATTCAGTATCAAGTTTACTTCTTAGAGTAACAACCTCCTCTTCAAGACCCTCAGTAGTCTTGGATTTTTCATCAAGTCTGGAGGTGAGGTTATTGATGACCTTTGCCTGATCTTCAATTATCAGCTTCAGATCCACTAAATCATCATTGCTTTCAATTATTTTAGACTATACCTTTACAAATTATTCCAGTCGTTCAATTTCAGATTCAAGTTGATCAACTTATTCAGTTTACTCTTCTACAATTGATTTCCACTTATTGCAACTCTTAAATTTAATCTTAAGCTTATTAACGGCATCCTTAAGTTGCATATCGGGAACTACAAAAGTTCTCAGTTGTTCTTCTCCACCAGTATCTTCGGACTTTTCAACAGTGGCCATCATGGAAGCATGGTTCCCAGTTTTGAATTCTGGTTCTTCTTCATCATAGAATTCATTATCATCTGGTTCCTCTTCACAGACAAAACTCTTCCTTTGCATTTTCTTTCCAGATTTGAAGTATCCCTTTTTGAAGAACTTTCTCCAAGGATTTTTGAATCTTTAATCTTCACTATCTTCATCATTGATCTTTCTTAAGCACTGAGAGGCAATGTGCCCAACTTTTCCACAACGGAAACATGCGAGAGGTAACTTCCCTTTGAATTTTCATTTCCCCTTCTTGAACTTCTTTGCAATGAGAGAAAGAATTTATTTTTCTTCTTCATCTTCACCGCTAATATATTTTGAGATTTTCAGTTTATCCATGGCAATGAATGCCATCTCCTTGCTCACACGAGTCGTAGAATCTTCTGGTTTGACTCTCATTTCATATGCTACCAAGATGATAAGTAGATCATCCAGAGAAAGTTTTGAAAGATCTCTTTCCTCAAGGGCTGACAACTTTGCATTTTACAGAGGTGGAAGTCTTATTAATATTTTCTTTACAATATCAATGTCTTTGATTTCTTCACCTAGACCATGAATTCCTCCAACCACTTCAGTAATTTGATTGAAGAAAGAGTCTGCATTCTCGTCAGGATGCATCTTCAGATCATCAAACCGATTGTGCAGCACTTGTAGTTTCGCCTCCTTCACTTTGCTATCTCCTTCAAAAATATTCTCGAGTTTATCCCACATGGATTTTGATGAGTTGTAATTCATCACCTTTAGTTAGATCTGATTAGAAAGGGCTGCAATAAGTGCATTTTGTGCTTTAGCGTCTGTATCAAGAATTTTCCTGTCTGTTTCAGTCATAGCCAGGCCTGTTGGGTCAGTGACTTGTATTCCTTGCACAGTAGAAAAGAGAACTTCCATTCCAAGAGATATTATATGAGATCTCATTCTATTCTTCCAAATATGGAAATTACTTCCATCGATGTGAGGGACTCCCCTGACACTGACTACATTCTCCATGACGATAAAGGACAGATTCAACACCATCAACCTCCCTCTGATACCACTTGAAGGACCCCGGGACACCCTGAGAGGGGAGGGGTGAATCAGGGTGACAACTTTTTATTTTAATGTGATGGATCTTGTTCTCACGTTGGTAGGAACTTGTTGAACCTGTAAGATGAATATGATCAGAAAGCAAACATTCACATGCATAGAGAAGACACAACACTTTTTACTTGGTTCACCACTAAAGGCTACATCCAAGGAGCATACGCCAACAAGTTTTCAGTCATACCTAATTCCACTAATCTTCACTAGTTGTGGATTACAATGGTTTGGGCACAGTCACTCTATCCCAGGTTCACTGCCTTTACAAAGGTTCAGGGATAGATCACTGCTTCCCTCAGGTCACTCTCGTTGACTCCCCCTAGCTCACTGCCCTTGGTGAAGTCACACTCAGTTTATAGACGTGGTGGTCTCTTCAATAGATGTGCATTGAAGTCTTTGCCTCTGCTCAGCACGAGACACTGGTTGCATCAAAGTCCAGAATAGATGCACTAGAACACAGAAAACCACTGAACCGGATAACTAGAATGTGCCGAAAAACTTCACTGACAATTACGCGCAACACCAAGCCTTTGTGCGCAAAACCTTCCTATTACGCGCACACTTTACTTTTTGCGCGGAAAAATATTTCGTGCAAAAACCCCCTTTTTCGCGAAATTGAATCTGTTATGTGCGAATCCAATTTTTACGCGCAAATCTTCATTTTTCGCACATCCTGAAATTTTCCTCGCAATACCAAATATTTTTCGCAATCCCCTTTACGTGATCCTTTTTCACACATCAGACCTCGGATCTTCTCTAAGACTTCAACCACTACGAATGAAGGGGGTCACCTCATATTTATAGGCGTCAAAGACCCTCGTGCGCAAAAAAACTCTGTGGCGCGTAAAACCACTCATCTGGCGTGTAATCTTTCACGCCAATACCGTTTTTCACGCACATCATCATATATTTCGCGCAACCCATGCCTTTGCTGTTTTTTGACGTTCTAATTCCAAAACACTGTTTGTGCGAAAAACTTCGCTCCTCTATTTCGTGTACCACGCTATTTTTCACACCCACCTCAAGTATTTCGCGCACAGCCCTTATTTTCCACGCAGCCCATGCCTTTTCCATTTTTCCCCAATCTGATTTCGAAACACTATTTGTGTGAAAAACCTCAATTCACTATTTCGCCCATCCCGCTATTTTCCGAGCCCATCATGAGTATTTCGCGCAAGCCTCTTATTTTTCATGCACCACTTCCTCTTTGTGCGAACCTCCTTTTGCAGACAATCCATGTCTTCATTTTCCGATTTTGAGGCCCAAAAATTTGGCAAACACTGGGAAATAACGGCACCTTCAATACTGTTGTCTTCTTGAACTGTATGATCACTTTGCTGGCACACATTCAGAACTTCCACTGAGGATTGACAACAAACACAAACCAAACTCCAATTCCTGCATAGAACAGCCATGGTTCCAACACACATTCCATTGGAACCCATCATTTAATCATAATCATTTCACAATATATATATATATATATCAATTCAAATTTACAAAATAATTCAATGTAATTTAATTGAGCATCTCAACTCAAATAAATAGTTCGATTTAATTTAAACCGAAAAGTTTAACAAATAAATTCCCTAACCTAAAAACCCAAGATATAATCCCCTTATATGGATCAACTATTTATAGACTTAAGTCACCAGGACCATTGGCATCCCACATGGATTATATTAAGTAGTTAAATGAAACCTATAATCATAAATTGACTTTCTTAGTCAACACAATTGTGTGCTAAAAGCCTCACACCCAAACACCTATGAAATCTCAATGAACAGAATACACCACTTGACTTATAGTTAAAGATGTAGGCACATCCTATCTTAGCATCTAACTCAAACCAATTTGGGGTAAATCTAAATTTCAAATTAATGCCTTAAAAATAGAGGAAATGAATCAAATTGATTTAGTATTCTATGAGGTGAAAGAAAAGGAAAAGAGAAGAAAGGAAGAGGAAAGCTGTACCAAGATAGATCCAACACCACAAATGGCTTAAATAATAGAGGTTAGATGAAGGATTTAGAACAAATCCAAGAATTGTAGGAAATAGAGGTTTTCTCCTTGTTGTATGTGTCATTTGGAAGATAAGAAAGGAAGAAAATAGGTTTAAAGTAAGGAGGGGAAAATTGAAAATTTCACATATTTAATGGGCCACATGGTTAGATCGCACGGTTTTTTAATCCATGTAGAAACCGTGCAGTGATTGTTGCTAAAAAACCAAGCCCTGAATGGTTAGTTCACATAGTTAGGCCTAATCGTGCACAAATAATGCATGCTACAATGATGTGGTACTTCCTAAATGGAACTAACCATGTTTATTACTCTTGGTTTTCCAAACCATGTACAAGACATGTGAATTCCCTATACAAAAACGTCATAGTTTCACACACATATGTGATACCCCATATTTATGGTTTCCCCAAACCATTCTCAGTAAAAAATGGGGTCACATGGTTTTCACTTAGAGGCCACACCTTTAATATAATGGCTTCCCTTAATCTACACTTCTCTAAAACTAGTCCTTCAGGATTCTGATGCACCTGAAACATGTCTGAACCCATAAGTATTTTTCTAAACATATAACCCCTCTAAAATCAAGTTATAGGATTGAAGAAGAACTTGTAATTCACCTTTGATGATCGAAAAAAGAAATTATTATAACCACCAACTCCAAACATTTAAAAAGGATGAGAATTTTTACCCACACCAAAAACCCATGACTTTTCAATCTCCCCACCTTAACATAGATCTTCCATAAGCTAAAATAAACCCATATATATTTAGAATCATATCCATCCCATAGAAAGTTTACTCAGACTACCCCAATCTCAAGGGAATTGGTCAACTACCTCAAGGGGCTCTCCACCTTGGGAGTGACCTACCCTGGTCGCATCCCGAACCAAAACCCAAATCAAGCTGATGGTCCATCGGCCATCCCAAGACTCAAAGTCCTCCCATGATGCATCATCACTCATGAACCTTTTCAGGTGCTCCCATTTCATACCCAACACCCATCAAAATACTTTACTACATCTGTTTTTGCCTCATTCCCATGTCACACATGGCACCAATGAGGTCCTAATGTCTTGAAGATCAATCAAGTCTGAAAATACAATGATTCCCAGAGGACAACATACCTCAAGTAATCAGCATCTCCTCGATGCCCTAATTCCAACACACCTCAACAATCATGCGTCCAATTATGTTCATATATACATCCAAGTTCCATGAACATTATATATATAAGGCATTTTAAATGATTCCAACCTACTAACCAGGGTCTGGTTAGTCCATGCATATATCTTGTTCACCAAAAACTGGAATACCTCAAAAGTTCGTGTCAAAATTAAATATAAAAGAACTATGATCATGTCCACAGTGTACTTCTGACTATGTTCATATCACCATCCTGCTCTAAAAATGGAGGCTTCACATCATGCACCTAGCCTAAATCCTAACTACCTAATGAATGAATCCTTGCCGTTCTACACTAACAACCAGACACTTACCCAACTCATGGTCTATTTTTTCTTTTCCAAAACCTCTACATGTAACTGATACTTGGGTACCATCACCTGGTAACTCTATTGGTTCGATATCAGATCCATGAGCCTACCCTAGTCCCTAATTATCATCTATGTGAGAAGGCTTCCTTTAGAACCTCTCGAGATGCCTAACCTTTTCACATTTCTGGATATCCTTTGGAGGCTACTCACACTATGTCTGAACATGTCCTAGATTCCCACACTAGAAGCATATTGTTGATGGTCCACTTCAAGGTGGTATGCTTGAGTCCTTGCCATGACTGCATTATTGGAACTCATCTAGGCCTAACTTCCTTCTATCTAAAACGTCACCACCAAAATCACATGAAATCTTCACCCTACTCGAGTATGACGGATTAATCAAATTACCCTCAACTATGAGCACCTCTTTCACTGCCTATGAGAATAAGGTTAACCTAAAGATGTTCACCTGCACTTGAATGGCATGTCCTAAACCATCCATGAAACACTTCACCCTATAGATGTTATCACTCGCCATACCAGGTTAAGATAGAGACAATTCAGTGAACGTTTCTACATAATCTATAATGGAAATGTCACCCATATGAAGCCTTAAGAAATCTTGAGCTCTCTTTACCCTTAGCATCTCCGGAAAGAACTGCTCAATGAACCTAGCCTCAAAGTCCTTCCAGGATAGTCCCTCATGTCATCCTGGATAAACCCACACATACCACTGGATATTGTTTTGTCCCATAATCATATAGGTTTCCAGCATCACCCTTATACCAAGATACATCTCTAGCTACTTGAAAATCATCTGCATCGATTCGATCCAGTTATCTACCACCTGAGGACCACCCTCACACTGAAAGAGTGATGAGTGATTTGAAGAGAACTCCTGAGTCAAGTACTCCATCAAAGTCTCTACTCCCCAATCTCCCTTGATGATTTCCTAGAGGAAACAAACTAGGATCCCTCTGAGCTTCTCATCAAGGCATGACCAAAAATAAGTCAAATATGGAAATTTCCCTACCTGCATAGGAGCATGTGCCTAAGATTGTTGCTCATTATCTACTTGATCCTCCAGAGTCTCAACTCATGCCTTCTCTTGTATCACCCTATCCTCACCTACCTGAAGCTCTATTGGAACCTTCCCAGGTGGAAACCCACTGAATACCATTACATGGTTAGACATCCTAGATAACATATATTTATATATAGTGTAGATAAGGAAAGTAGTAATAGGAATTGTTAACTCAATACCCTTAAACTTCCCCACTACAACCATGACCCATAGTATTCCAGCCTCATGGCCTCTTTACCCACCCATAGTAGAGACATGTAACACATATAACTTAGGCCACTCCTATCCTGATGAACCCCATCACCTCAATCTGATGACAACATCATCCACCTAGTGGTCAAAATCACCCCAAACCAACCTTCCTGCCTAACCATGTAAGATCTTGGTCCATATATATCACATGAAATATGAAATTTCAAAAGTCATCTCATATCATAGTAACAATCATATATAAAATTTAAACATCCTATGTTGCTAATCAAGAGCATAAACAAGAATAACAAACATAAAAACATCCATTTCCATACCGGGCTAAGGGTCAAATAAATCCTTACTTATCATACCAATCCAATTTCATATTTCATAAGTAGTAATGGTCACATTACAAAAATACCAATCAAGGTGGAAATCAAATCAACTGTAAAATTAGAAAAGTAGAACATCAATTCCACCACTAGAAACATGGTCTCTTTCGCATGCATGGGGCTGCAGGCACCCAAGCATGAGTTCTAAACCCTTTTTTTGACAACATCCTAATCTCCAGTCTACCATCACCAAAATAGTAAGAAAAATAAAGTGGTAAAAGAAACACCTATGATACTATTTTTATCTCCCAAGACCAAATTTCCACCTGAACTGTGCAGCGGGCCGATTGCCACTGGGCCTTAAGTGCACCTCCCTAAATTCCAAAGGTTATAGACTAGTACTGATCGTGTAAATAGGTGATAGTGGGGAGAATATAAACTCATATGATGATATAATAAGGACCTAAGTGAATATATAATATTATAATTGGATGAAAAATAAGATAGACTTGAACCAGTAACCCACTAAAGGTGGAAGCATAATCAATATCATACAATAGTGAAACCATAACTAAACAAGAGGAGAATAAATTTAAACACACAAAAATTCCATTTGTAGATAATAAAAATAGAAAATAAATCCATTACAATTCATACAATACAATTAGAAATAATAGGTTTCCAATGGCCAAACATCTGTATATACATTTACAAAAGCATACTCATACAAAATGAAAACAAAAAAAAAGGAAAATCTAACTAAGGAAAGTACCAAGGGTCCTTTTCCTTCCATCAATGACAACACAACCACCAGGATCCATCTCCAGAGCTCTAACACATACCTAAATGAAAAATAATATAGACTATAGGAATATCGAAGGGCTTGTCACTAATACAAAATATGTCTTTAACAGCACCTGAAATGGCCTTTATCGGCACTAGAAAAGTGATGACTACATGAGCTAGTCTAAAATCCCTAGTATTTTATCATCTCTGAAAATAATTGATAAATGGGTCCTTTATCGATGTTAAAAAGGAGATGATAAATGGTACCATTATGAGTGCGTCAATTTAGCACTACTAAAGGTGCCATTTATCTGCACTTATTAAAGTGCTGATAAAGTATACCTTTATCCACACTTATAAAAGCACTGATAAAGGACCTTTTATTAGTTCACATATAATCACTGATAAAGTAGACCTTTGTCAGCACTTATAAAAGCACCAGTAAATGTGTCCTTTATCATCGCTTTTAAAAGTACTGATAAAGGGTCATACTACAATGTGCTATAATAGCCCACCGCAGCACCAGAAACACACTAGATATCAAAAAAACAAGTAGCAATACCAGATTTAAATGAAATAAAATTTACAACACAAACAAAAGAAAAAAATAGTATATTATAGACATTTCAATCATTGGTTTATACAATTACATAAATACATATTATTACATACATTCAATAACATCAATGTTCTTTTTTCTTTTAATCCTGACCCAACTCATGCTGTTGTTGAAAAAAACACAATTACACAAACAATATAACACACCTGTAAAAAATATAATAGTAATAATATAAAGAAATAAATTAACAAAAAGTGTTAATTTAACTAAAATTAATGTCAATTTTAAATAAAAATACACACTTTGTGTCATACTTGTCACATTTTGCATCATATTGAGGTGCAGTTGATTTAGACATATCACAAATGAATTTTGTATAATTTTAATAAAGTATTAAAATAATCTAAATGTGTTTTATTAGTTTTGAGTATGTCAGTTTTCTTTTTTACTAAAATGTCATTTTAAACTTGAAACACACACTTTTGACTCATTCTGATCACATTGTGTATCTTTTTGACCTGAAACAAATTTATACATGTAAAAATGAATTTTGAACCATTTTCCTAAATTATCAATAAAATATTATTGTGTTTGGCCGGTTTTCAGTGAGTGGAACTTTTTGAACTAAAATGTCGATTTGAAACTAATAACAGAGACTTTCCATCATACTGGTCACACTGTGTGTCAGATTGATGTATAAATGATTCCTACACATCTAAAATAATTTATGGATTATTTTCCTAAATTATAAAATCAATATGAATGTGTTTTCTCAGTTTTCAGTAGAATAGTTTCCCATTTTACTAAAAGTGGTGACAATTTTAAATAAAAAGTCACGCTTTGAGTCATACCAGTTATACCATACATCGAATTGAGGTGTGGTTGATTCCTACATGTCCTAAATGACTTATGGATAATTTTCATAAATTATAAAAATAATATTAATGTGGTTTATCATGTTTTATTATGTCACTTATCTTTTTTACTAAAATGTCATTTTGAAATTGAAACATGCACTTTGAATCATACAGATCAAATTGTGTATTAGATCGAGGTGAGGCTGATTCCTGCAGATCAAAAATGACTTATGGATCATTTTACTAAATTATTTAAATAATTTGAATGAATTTTGTTGGTTTTGAGTAGTTCAGTAGGCATTTTTACTAAAAATGATCTCAATTTTAAATAAAAACATGCACTAGGAGTCATATCGATCATACTGTACTTCAGATTGAGGTGTGGGTAATTCATCAACATCTAAAATAACTTATGGATTATTTTTTTAAGGTATAAAAAAATATAGATGTGTTTGTTCAGTTTTGAGTAGGTCATTTTTCTTTTTTACTAAAATTGATTTTAGTTTTAAATAAAGACGCACTTAGTGTCCTATCGGTCACATCATGCATCAGATTTGGGTTCAGCTAATTCATACATGTTCCAAATAATATATGGATTTTTTCCCTAATTTATCAAAAAAATCTGAATGTGTTTACTCAGTTTTGTGTATTCCACTTTTCTTTTTTACTAAAATGTCATTTTAAACATAAAACAAGCACTTTGACTCATATAGATCACATCATGTATCAGTTTTATTTGATACTGATTCCAACACATCCCAAAAACATTATGAATAAATTCCCTAAATTATCAATAAAATCCAATAATTTTTTCTTGGTTTTTAGTGAGTGACACTTTTTAAAGTCCAATATTGATTTTAAACTGATAATAGATGCATTGAGTCAGTTGTATTTTTTACTAAAATTAATGCCAATTTTAAATAGAAATAATTACTTGGAGTCATACTAGTCACATCATGTGTCTAATTGAGTTGAGGCTAATTCCTACACTTCTTAAAGTCTCAAAAAATCCTAACTATCAATGTTACCATGATTTCCATTGACTTTCTTTGTTGAACTTCCAATGCTGCATGAGAAAATTTGAACAAACCAAATCAACTAGAAAAAAGAATCCATCAATATAAGAAAATAATTATTATGAGTAATACTAAAAAAATAACTTAAACCTAAATATAGAATAATACATTAATTCTATGGACAATGATTTTATGGTGAAAATATCAAGATTACCTCTATGATTGAGTAGTGGAGGGAACTTGAAGGAAAGTGATAAATGTAAACATCGTAGGGGTGAAAGGTTTTGAGGGAGAAGAAGTATGTGCAGTTTTTGGAGAAAAAAGGAATGAAAGATGGACATAGAACCCCAATTCATAAAAAAGAATCTACATGTATAAGAAAAAAATTATTCTGTGAGTAATATTAAAAAGAAATAAATTAAGCATAAATATGAAACAATACATTAATTATATGGACAATTATTTTACTATGAAAACATCATGATTAGCTCTGTAATTGAGTAGAGGTGTAATTTTTTCTCTCCCTACAAAGGTAGGGGAGGTAACATGAAATAAAGTTATAAATGCACCACTGTAGGAGTGGAAAGGTTTTGAGGGAGAATAAGTCCATGGAATTTTTGGTACAAAAAGTCATAAAAGATGGATAGAGAACCCCAAATTGAACAAAATAATCCACCAATATGATAAAAAATTATTTTGTGATTAATACTAAAAATAAATAAATAAAACATAAATATGAAATAATACATTAATTCTATAGACACTGATTTTTTTTGCAAACACCAATATTACCTCTCCGATTGAGCAGTGATAGTGTCATTTCTCTTCTTGCAAAGGCATGACACATGGATAGAAATATTATAAAATAAAAAACTCTATAAATAAATAATTAAAATTAAATAAATATTCCATTATATATTTTTTGAGTAAAACAAATATATTATATTATAACATTACTTCTATATATTTCAAAATTGTTTCCTTCATTATAGTTTTTTCTTCGGAGAGGTTGGTAACATCATCATGTGTATAAGACATTGTCTACATGAGTAGTCCAAATTTTAATTTATATTATGTTAATATAGTGGATAATATATAATATTATGAGGAAAATGTAATATATTAAAAAACATTTTTACCTTCTCATTGAACTCCTTTTATTTTGTTAAAGGTTTCAAGGATTTTGTTCCTCTATAAAGAATCCAAATCCCCTATTTCTGGTCCCCTCTGATGTACAAGACATTTTCCACATAGGACCAGCATGAACTGATTATTATGTCTCCATGAAAGGGTCATCATCAGTTGAATACAAAATTAAAATGGATAGAAAACTGTCTAGGATCGTTTTCTCGATTTGGCGATGTGATACGTGTTTTAAACTAAAATGATACTTATATATTTAAAAAATGAACTTGGAGTCATACTAGAAAACATAATTCATTCTATTGAGGTAAAATTGATACATACACACACAAAAATGACATATGGATCATTTCCTTCAAGTATCAAAACAATATTAATGTGTTTTCTTGGTTTTGAGTAGTTCTGTTGTCCTTTTTTTTTAAATTGATATCATTTTTAGATAAAAAAGACGCCCTTAGAGTTATACCGGTCACACCATGTGTCAGATTGAGGTATGGATAATTCATACAAATATAGAATGACATATTGATCATTTTTCTAAAGTATTAAATAGATAAAATTGTATTTTATAGATTTTTATTAGGTAACTTTTTTTAATAAAATGTCATTTTAAAATGGAAACACACAATTTGACCTATATCGATCACATCGTGTATTGGTTTGACATGAGACTAATTCCTACAAGTCACAAAAGACTTATGAATTAAAGTTCAAAATTATCAAGAAATTAAAGTTTGTTTTATTTGTATTTAGTGAGTGTAATTTTTTGAACTGAACTAGCAATTTAAATTGATATCAGACACATTGATTCCTAATGGTCACACCATGCATCGAAATGAGGTGCAGCTGATTCCTCCACATCTCAAATGACACATAGATCGTTTCCATGAGTTTTAATGAAATAAAAACCTCTATAGAACTCTTTTTATAATCCTATTAAACCCTAAAATTTTTTAATAAAATAAGGACTATTAAAAAAACCAAGTGTTGTCAAAAAAACAACATAAAATAACCCAACCAATTATCTTATGAAAGTTCTATTTGGATCATTGTGGATAAATTTTTGGATAAAATTCAAATTAATTCATCATTAACTCTTACTCTGCATTAAATCAAATAAATTAATTTCAGTAACATATAGTCATCAGCTGAAATTACTCTATAGCAACCTAAGACCCTCAGTCTGTGGAACATTGTAGTTGTGTATTCTAATTCTTTTGCCTCAACCCTCTATATTTACTTCTTTCCCTTTAATATACCATTTCTCTAGTTGTGTGTAGATTTTATATTTATGTAGTTGGTGGAAATGGGGCATAGAGATAATACCTAGTTTTAATGGTGTGTTTCTCACCAATGGGAGGCATTTCCCCTTTTAGATAACACAATGCTGTACAAGGGGAAATGCCTCCCATTTACATCATTGTGTTCACTAAAATGGTAAATGCCTCACATTTTTTAGAATTACACCATTAACACTAGTTATTAACTCGACACCTCTATTTCCACCACTCCTTGACAAAAGCTCCACAGAACTAGAGAAATGATAGAGTGAACGGTGGGAAACAAATGGAGATGGGGGAGACAGAAGAATCAAAATACCCAACTATAGTGTTGCACAGCCTAGGGGTCTTGGGTTTCTATAGTCAAATTTTAGCTGATGAGTGTATTTTAATAAAATTTATTTATTTGATTTGACATGGAGGAAGGAGTTATTGATGAATACCTTTCATTTTTATCCTCAAATTTATCCACTAGAATCCGAATAAAACTTTAATAAAAAAAATAGTTGGGGATTTTTTTATATTTTTTTGATAAAACATAGTTTTTTAAATTGGTTTTCTTTTATTAAAAAAAATATGGGGTTTTACATGATTGTAAAAAGAGTTCGATGGAGGTGTGTACTTCATTCACACTTTCCTCAATAGACAATAAACCTGAATGGGGTTCACGCCTTCCACTGTCAAATACTATAAAATGGTAGTAACTCCTCATTCCATAGATAGATAAATAAAGTGAATCTACCTAAATATCTTATATATATATATATTATATAAATATATGTGTGTAATATATTAGTAACTTTATTTGAAAAAATTATATATATATATATATATATGTATAATATTTATCATATTTAAATTTATTTAAATATAAAAAATTTTATTCGATGTATATATATAACACCATTTTATCAAATGAAAATTAAAAAATACTATTAATAATAAATTTTAAATTATATTAATTATCAATATTTATTATTTTATCTAATTCTATATAAAATATAATTATTTAAATTTTGTAATGTTTAATTATTTCAAATATATATACATAGAGTTACCTAATTTTCATATTTTGAAAGTAACATGATTTTAAAATATTTTATTATTTATTTAAGTATAATTATATATTTTTAATTAAATGTATATATTGACCTAAAATGTATATATATACCAGAAATGATTAATACCTAAAAACAATTTCTAACATATAGATTTTGATAACATTCATTCTATTTTTTAGATCAAATGATGTAGCAACCAAATGATTCTAGAGAGACCATCTAATACGCATTGACCCATCCTTTAGATTATAGGGAGGTCCATAAAGAAGTAGGAATAAAGAAATAATACACATTAAAAAGATAAATCAGAAAAAGAATAAAAACACACCAACCCTTGCAACATCTATCCCATACACATTTAAACATATATATATAATGCAATTTATAATACAAAAAATTGAAAAATAAATGCACATTTAAACATAATTTTTAATGAAAATAAATATAAACCCTTCCTAATTTTGAAATCAAGAACCATAATTTGTGAATAAATAATTATAAAATCACACTAACATTATATGTTTTGAAAATGCATATAAATATATATAACGATATATATTTACATATATATATAATAAACTTAAATTGAAAAAAATATATGTAACCCTTATATCATAATATCAGACTATAATAAAATAAATACAACACCATACTAATTTTGAAAATATAGATCCATTGAAGATAAATAAATATGGTATCCCCCTTACTAATATTTTTCTTAAAATAAAAATACACAATTCTAAGAAAATAAATTATTAAAGAAAAAACCCTTACATCATAATATTAATACAGAATTTAAATAATTAAATTCCCTTACATGAATTGCATAAAATCATCTTTTGTTGCTGCTTCATGCCATCATCAGACATAAAATTGGTTTTATAAATCAATTTTCTCAAAACCAACAAATGAAATTGATTCAAAACATCAAAGAAATATGGGTATAGATTTAGATAGTGAAGAAACTTGATTCCAAACAAATATTTTAAAAACTAAAACAAGATATCCAAAATTGTAGTAAAAAAACAGATCATAAAAAAAGAAAAACATAATACAACAACCAAAGCACAATTATAGAAATAAAATCAGAACCTAAAAATGAAAACATAGACCTACCTCGCTAGGTTGAAGAAAATTAGAGACCATCGGATCCAGATCTCGATGTTTTCTTCAAAAACCCTAAATTCAACTGAACACTAGATGTCAAACGATGTTAGAGCAACTGGAGGATGTGGGATTGTGTGATTCGAGTGGGTTTGTGTCATTTAAGATTCAATTGAACAAGGAGGAGTTACGGTAATGGGTGGCTTCCATGAAAATCTTCTAATATCGCGATACGTTTGCCATAGGTTTGGTTTTTTAAATTAGATCGGGATACTTTTATCATAGATTTTTTTAAAACATTGATAAAGAGTCCTTTTATCAGTTCTTATCATTTAAGAACTGATAAATGGTATATTTATCATCACTTTTTATTGTTGATAATGGTAGGTCTTTATCAGTGTTAAAAAAAGAACTTATAAATATTTATTTTATCAGTGCTTATCACATAAGTGCTGATAAAGGATTTATAATTATATTTATAAATAAAAAAATTGTAAATATATACATATATATATTAAATAAATATAAATATAAATATTGTAAATATATTCATTTTTTATGTAAATTTATTATAAATTTAATAATTATTTAAATATTTATAATTATTTATTTATAATTATTTATTTATAATTATATAAATAATTTTAAAAAATTCAGTATTTATTTAAAATTATAATTTTATAATTTTATAAATATAGTATGTAAATTTTAAAATATATTTATTTATGAATATATTTATTTATAAATATTTTTATATTTTTCTACAAATTTTTTTAACATTATTAATGAATATCTAATTTTAAGTGCATGCGTGTTAAAAATGAGTGAAATTGAATAAATTTAAAATATGTACACTATAATAATATTGAAAAAATTGATAAGTTTTGTGTGTGTGCATTGTATATATAAAATGTATTAAGTACATATATGTGAATTCAATATAACACACATTTGATCTATGTTAAATTGAAAAATAAAATGACATTCAATTATATGTCTATTACACTATGAAATTTTTTCATTATTTTTAATTCATATTAATTTTTAATTATAAATCATTATTCACAAGATATATGACTATTTAATATAAAGTACAAAAAATATTGGGTAATATATAAATCATATTTATATACATTAATAAATATCTATATATTTAATATATACTATTCATTAACATTATCAATAATCATATAATTAATAAAATGTTTAATATTTTTCTCAATTTACTTATTTTTAATTTTAATTTGTACAGTTTTTTTACATATTTATATATTTAATACATATTATTTGTAGTAATTTATAATTTTTATATTTTCTAATTGATTTATTCTTATCAATAATTTTTTAATTAATAAAATTTTTAATATTTTTTTAATAAACTCATTTTTTATTTATTATTTATTCCATTATTTAATTTTATTTATTCAATCCTTTATCATCCTTAAAAAAGTGTTGATAAAGAATGCCTTTATGAGCACTAAAAATATAGCACTGATAAAGGGTACCCTTTATCAATGCTAAAAATAAAGTGCTCATAAAGGGGACCTTTATCAGTGCTAAAAAAGAAACCGATAAATAGTTAAATTTATTAGTTGTTTCTTTATCACTGATAAAGATTCCATTTATCAGTTATTTTTTCTAGCACTGATAGATACCATCATTGTTAAATGTTGATTTTGTAGTAGTGTGTGTAGGGTGTGAGAACGAGTTATAGTAGGGTACCACCCATGTGTGAATACCTTACCTTTTGGAATAAGAAAGTTTATATGAAAAATAAATAAGTAGTAGCACAATCATAAAGTAAACATATGATTCCTTGGATCTCAACAACCATCATGAAGCTATCACCCTCTTCATCCAATACCAGAATCACTGAGGATGAGAGAATCCTTTTGTCATAGCTCATGGAATCCTCTGATGTCATATAGTCATAGGTGAACCCTCAGGTTCAACCTCCAATATCACCCAGCACCTCAGTCCATCACCAAGTTTCCAATATCTTGAGGTCACGCCAAATCAATACATATCTAGTCCCTCAAACCCCTGCTCGAAAGCACCAATTGGCTCGAAGCCCAATATTTGGAGGCACAAAGAAACCTATCCTCAAACAATAATCCTCATTAAATCAACAACTGACATCTCAAAGAACAGAAACTCCCATAATCCAAAATGATCATATCCCAATGACCTTAACCCCTGGTGACCTCATCCCCCAATTGAAAACCTCAATGTTTTCATCTAATGTCTCCTTTCCATCCTCATGGATTTCTATGGAAAGCACTCCAATCCATTTACCTAAGACAACTATCAGGGGCCTCTACCCATATGATTGGTCAAAAGCACCTCACCACTGGGTCAGCCTTTGTATAGATGACTCTAAATAAAACTTTGGCCAATGCGGGGGAGAATCATCGCCAATTTAGAACCTAATTCACATGAAGCCCTACACCTCATTCCCATGTATCCATGTCTCTCATGTTAGACGTCCATTCCATCTGATATCACATGAGAATTTCTCATAACTTGATGTCCTAACCACCTCATCTGATGACCGAGTCTCCAAACCAATGGTCAATATAACCTGAATACCTTAGGTCAATCCCTTCATGAGGATCACATCACATCAACAAATATCCATCGCTATCTCAATCCTCGGGCCATGCTCATCACATTCCATTGGAACCCATCATTGTATCATAATAATTTCACATTATATATATATATATCAATTCAAATCAACTAAACAATTCAATGTAATTGAATTGAACATCATGAATAAAATAAATAATTTAATTTAATTTAAACATACCAATTTAATAAATAAATAGTACCCTATCCTAAATTTCCAAGGTTTAATCCCCTCACATGGTACACCATTTGTAGACTAGAGTGGGAATTCCCATTGCCATCCCACATCAGTTCAATTAAGTATTTAAAGGAAACATTCAATTTTAAATGGCCTCACTAAGTCAACACAATGAATTTCTTAAATAACCACCCCCTAACACTCATAAAATCTTATTGAAAATCATGAACCACCTACCTTATAGTCAAATACATAAACACATCCGATCTTAGCCTCTAACTCAAACCAATTTTGGAGAAATCGACATTTTTTATGAACTCCATGAAAATGAGGAAAAATGATCAAATAGATTTATTGGTCTATGAAGAGAGAGAAAATGATAAGAGAATTAAGGGAGAGGATAGATTTACCAAGATGGATTCAATGCCACAACAAATTGAAGAATAGAGGTCGGTTGAATTATTTGGATCAAATACATGGAGAGGAAGAAATAGAGAGTCCCTCCCTATTGTATGCATGATTTGGAGGATAATAATGGGAGATATTATGTTTAAAGGATGGAGAGTAAAACTATAAATTTTCATCTTTAATGGGATGAAGATTTAGCTCATACGATTTTCCCAAACCGTGCGGTTCTTGCTACTAATGAAACAATCCCAACATGGTTAGTCTATACTGTTAGGTCTAACCATGTGAAAACCATGCATGCTTGAGTGTAAAGGTACTTCCCAAATGACACAAATTGTGCATCTTGCACATGATTTTCCAAACCATTCAAATACCCTCTACAGATACTATAGAGCTTTATGTAGGTCTGTAAACCCCAATATGCACTGTTTCCCAAAACTATGCTTAGTGCAAAAAGGGGACACATGATTTTTACTAAGAGGGTGCACGATTAAATATAATTATGCACCTCAAACAACACCTCTCCAAAATTAGTTCTTCAGACCTGTAATGAATCCAAAACCCTTATAGACCACTAAGTATTTTTATAAATGTCTAAACCCATCTAAAATCACTTTATTGGATTATTGGAGAACTCAAAATTATGTATTAATGATAAATAACGAAATTAGCATACCTACCAACTCTAAAAAGTCAAAACAGGTGAGGATTTTAACCTAGTCCAAATACCAAAAATGTTAACATGTACAGTGAAAATCCTTTTTTAGGCTCCTTGAAATTTTATTTACATTCATTTATCCTATGAAACATGACTTCCTACCATGTTAACTTGTTTAGTGGATTTGATTAACATGAAATTTTTTCAAAAGGCATTAATAGTATCTATCCAATCAAACGAAACTATTAATATATGTTATAGTAGTGGTTCTAAAACTTTATTCAACTACCTCTTTAATTATATGATCTATATATATACCCTTTATTGTGATTACATGACTCATGAATGATAATTTTTTTCATCTGAATTAACACATGCTCAATTTGGAATATACTTTCTCCTTTATCAAAGTCATTATCTGAATCCTTAAATAAACTTCATGGTCTTCCTTATTCTTGGAATATATGATAATTTTTTAATAAATACAATTAAAAATTGATCAAGCCTCTCATACGTTTCTTCCTTTTCATGCTTTGGTCTTCATGACTTCTCCATCTACGACCTTCTTCAGTTTGGATCTTTATGGTCAGTTTATCACGTATTTCTACTGTTCCCAAAGGTTTGGGGGTATTACACCTCCATTCTCTCAAATATACTTAGATATGAGTCCTCTAGTGGTGTTCGATGGTTGTGGGAGGGGGTTTCTTCTTGTGACCCTACTGGCAGTGCGGTGGATGGGAATTTTTTTATGGCTTCATCGGGATTCTTCATCCCCAATTCTTCCTAGTCTGATCATTTCATGACTGATCGACCCTGGTGTGAGTGTTGCGGTAGCGATTTGTTTAAGGTGGTGGTAAATCAATGTGAGTTGTTCGTTCGGTAACTCTGTCAGGTGATGAAGATGGTTTCCTGGGTTTGGATTGGATCCTTCTTTTGGTAGTGAATTTGGATCATTTTTTTCTTGACAGATGCACTAGTGGTCTATTGGGAGCCTCTCCAGTTAGCTTAGTGACTGATTCTGGTTGGTCCTCTTAGAATTGGTTGACAGATTTCAATGTGGATTGATGATTTCTCATGTGAGGAATGGTTTTTTTGTGCACTTTTTTTCTCTTCATGTTGCTTTGTTTTTTCTTGGATGATGGATTACAGATTGCGCTAAGAGTATTGAATTATGTTTCATCGCATTTGGTTATAGTGATTTTTTATGTTTATACTATTGGGTGGGTGGCCATGAAAGAGGGATGGGTGTGTTGACAACCATCATTCAACCATATATCATTGTTGGATATTTGAGTGACTTGTTTTGATTTTGTGTAGTATTTTTGGACTTGAGTTGTGATTCATCAGGATGAATTGTTGTGATTTCATCACTATCATTATTGGTTGGGTGACTAGAAAGAGGGATAGATGTGCTGGAATCAATCGTTTGGTTCTCCTTCTTAATTTTTATGTGTATGTGAGGAATACCCTACCTTGGTGTGCTTCCAGTATGGTAAAACCTCGTGGAAGGGGGGGGAAACTTCTCTATGACCAATCACATTGTTATATTTTATTTTAGGGGGGTGATGAAACTATTTCCTTCCTTTTTTTCATTTTCTCTTCGTTGATTACTTTTTCTATCCTTTAGGATTTTTTATTGGCATCTTCTATGTGTATTGTAATGGGTTACCTCTCACCCCATTTTTTAAAATATTATTTCATGCTTTATTTTCAATTAAGGGGGCTCATCCCTCAAAATTGTTTATTAAAAAATAGTTAAAATCCCAAAGGAATGATCGGTTTAGTATTTTTAGAGAACCGATTATGTACATAATACCCATTTTATATAGTAAAATAAAATACAAAGTGTTGTAATGGAAAATATTTGGCATAATTAAACTTATTCTAAGAATTATTATTCATAACCTAGGTAATGTAAAAATAATAATGGTGATCTCAAATTATGAGTAAGAGTTAAAAACAATAGAATTTATCTTGAATCAATAAATAATAATAACTATGGAAAGGTAAATAACTGAACAAACATTCCATTTTATCAATAACTTTACTATCATAATTTAATAAGGAATAATCAATATAGAAAGGTAAATAAATGAAAACACACTCCATTTAATCAATAAACTATGAATTAAACTCATCCATAGATAATATCATAGAGAAAATATCATGGATAATAATAACAATTTAATTCTCAATGAAGGAATTTATTAACTATTGGACATCATGATCACATGCATCATGATACTTCTACTGTCAAGTCATTTCACTTGAGAGAATAAAACTACTAGGTAAAACCCATCTTATTTTTCTAACTAATTTGTCTTATGAGACCTCTTGATTCATTAAAGGGATTTCTATAACCTAGAACACACATAAATTTATGTTCAAATAATTCATCATATATCGAATAATCAATTCAATTCATGAATCAACATGCCTTATAATCATATATCTTCATGGAATAAAGGATACAAATTTATCAATATTTTCACAGTTAATCAAATAACATTCATTGTAAAAACCATATATAAAAATGGTATACAGTTCATTAAATAATCATATCCATCACAGAATAATATTTACATTCAATATATATTTAGTTTCCAATAATAAAAATATCACAAGAAAGTTATCTTTTCAAGAGAAATTTTATAATCACAAAAGAGTTGAGATCGAATGACAATTTTTTACCACTTTGGTATCTTTAAAATTATAACCACATAAAGAATAAAATTAAAAATAAACATTAATAATAATTAAAAAATAGGTATTCATGTTATATACATCATAATTTGTGGTATATAAGCCATATAAATTGGTATATGTTCATATTAAAAAATATGTCTCAATGAAATGGAAATTGAGGCGAAATCTCTTACCACATGGTAAAATTCAAGTACAATCCCATTTGATGAAATTATTAAAATGGAAACTTAAAATACCATGAATTATTATATATTTTTTATATTATATGATATAGGTTCATTATGTAACCCGATAAAAGAAATTAGGTGCACAGCCCTAAAATATACCTTAATGAAGGGAAATTGAGATAGAGGCCATTTTCTCACCCTTACTTATGGTTGAAAGTGCATTAAAATACGTTATAATGGATTCAACAATTTCATTAATTTATTATAGAAGTATATTCATATGTATAATATCATATATAACCCCCTAATAACAATTTACCACTGATTTGTTAATAATATTTCATTATTTTCATTGTTTCAAGTGTTAATTTCCTTGTTTTTCAGGTTTATTTTATCATGAATGTTTTATTTATTGAACATATTGTATAGTTACATAATATACATAGTGATAATAATGATATAAATATCATATTAAATCAACATATACATTTTTTATTCATTCTTGAAATTTGGACATCGAAAATGAATTACATCACTTTGTGGAGATGGTAGGTCGTATGTATATATGAGCGACAATATCGTTCCCTTAATGAGTGAAATTTTAAGGAAGCAGGTGATATAATATTATTCTATAATTGATATAATTTCAAATATATATCATATATTCATAAAATAATCACTTATTAAATACAATGAAAAGTTTAAGTGAAAAATGAATAAGACCACTTCTTAAGGAAGTAGTCCTCCATACACACAAGTGACGTTATCATATTATAAAAGGAATGGAAAGTACCATGTTATTAGTGATATTATAATTAAAAAAAAGTATTATAATTGAAAATATATTGTATAAATATGTTAATTCCATAATTATATTCATCATTGAAATGTGGTGATGGGAAATGAATTGTATTCTTTCGTGAGGCAATAGTTCATTGTACACATAATCGATAGTTTTGTTTCCAATTTTATGGAAGATAGGATGGATATATGTCACAACCATAACATACTATCATCTTAGTATAAAGAAGTTATTGAGGATATTATATAAAAAATAAATAAAATTTAAATGAGGTGGTAGAAGAAAAAAATGAAAATGCTTGTTTAAGAACATTACCTATTCTTTAAGAAACTTATTTACTTTTTCATCAAAAGAATTTATATGATGGTTTTATAAACAAAAAATGTCTTTATGATTTTGTGAGGCAAATAAAGAAGTTATTTTTTTAGGGAATAGATTATCCAAATTTTCATGACACCCTCCCTCCAAATATACCACAATGCGGGGAGAGAGATAATGACCCCCGAGTCCCACCTCCATTAGGCCCTAGGTTGGTGAAAAGTATCAATGGTATAAAAATATAATGTATGTACATAATTACTCATTACAATATAAATAGTATAAATAGATAATATGATTCAACTGTAAGAGATTCTATGACATATTATAAAGGAAATCCAAAAATCATCCCACAATTCATGTTTAAATAAAACTAATACAGATAAAAATACACTAAAGTAAATACCCAAAAGTAAGGTAAACCAGTGAAATGGTAGCTATAAAAGGTCTGACCTAGTAATTTAAAACACTTTCCACCTAGTCCGCCTATAAACCTGAAAACAATTTTATATATGTAGTGTGATAAAACAAGTATACTAAGTAGGAAAATAAGTCTCTCATCCACATGTGAAAAGAGAATAATAACGCACCCCTGAGAAAACAGCAAATCCAAAGAGCACCTATATAGCTATACTAAACAAAACCCCAACTCCACCAAGGATCACTCACCAAATAACACATCCATGAAAAATAATATAATATGAACCATATCATTGAAGAGTACCATGCACCACTTTCCAACTAATTCTCCTCTCTCAAACCCCAGCGTCATATGTCATGGAACTCCCACCTCTTCTGAATAAAATCACATCACATCACATCCCATAAATAGAGACTTGGTCTATCACATCACATCATATCACATAATAAGTGTAATATGGTATCATTAACATGAAGGACATCAACCTTCATCCCTCCTCTAACCATGCATGACCCCCAACATAAGACATCTCATCACCTCTCACTTGAAGAGACTTAGTACATCACATCTTAGAACATCACTTATAGACATTGGAAATTTTGACTTATAAACATAAAAACTAGTTCATATCACTAATTCTTAGGTGAGGGAGTAGTGAAGATAAGGTATCCATCAATCCACCCCTACCCTACTATAATTTTGGGAAAAACACCACAAAAACATTTGGTACCATCACATGGTGCTTGATGTGGGTGGGGTGAATTTAGAAATCCCAAATAATATAAAATATATATACATATATATATTCATAACACTCACAACCCATCATGAGGGTTCAAAACAAAGTCATAAAATATCTAACAAGAACCTCCACCTTTTTTCCAAAACTGGAAGAACAACCCCACACAAGAAAATCACAAGCCACAATTAATGTTTCTGTCTTTAATTTTCATTAACCAATTTTATATATTTTCCATTACATACCCCTTAATTTGAAACATGCAACCTATTTATTATTTTTTCCCATTTTTTTAAAAAAACATGATATATTTAAACCAAATATCCCATCATAAAATTCATTCTTTAAACATTCCCATTTTAAATCAAATTCAATGTATTTAGTTCCATTAATACTTAGTAAATTTGTGTAACCCACACCATCAAATCCATGATTAACTACTACACCAAAACCACCATCACATCCCCACTAATAAACCGTATTACAACCACCATCCTAGCCTCACTGCACTTCCATATCACAACCACTCCCCCCACACAAATCAAAACATATCCTTCACCCATACATCGCACCATCATAGTCAAGCCTCAATAGAAAACCAAATCCAAAAACTCATTAAAACACATACTATAGTATTTTATAGATTATTTATGGGTGATTTCAATCAATTCCACTTCATTATTTGAGGGTATTGTCACCAAATCCATATATCCCCATGCAACCAATTCATTATCTGAGTGTAATTTGTTAACCAGATATTTATGGTGGTTTCACAATAATTAGATAACATTGGCATCACAACATATATAAAAAACATAAAACAAGGGCTACCAAAATCCATGATTTTCATCAAGTCATTAATTATGGATATTCACAATATCAATAATAATAAATCCTATAAAAATGATGTGATTCACATTCCCTTTCCCCTTTTTAAATTCATTTAACCAATTAATTTATCTTTGTTAATTTGGATAAAACCATTTAATATTAGATAAATATAACCAACCCTCCACACATGATACACATTATGATAAAATGGAGGAATTATTTCATAAAAGAGGGAATATTTACACAAACACTATATACCAAAAATAAAGGGTGTGCATATAGAAAGAAATTATTGACAAGAAGAACTCGAACCAACACTAGGAACATGGATCCATGTATCCAATGTAAAAAAGACATCATAACCTCTCATATAGAGGGAAATAAAGTCAAAATGATAAAATCAAGGATATTTTATTTATAAATATTTGATTCAAAACTAGTGGAATTTCATACATTTTAGTTGACCATTAATGGAGGATCTCATCAAAACCACATGGTTGAACCAATTAAAAAGTCATTTGACATTTATGAAATTGAGGATATAATTATCATCCATTAAAATGGATTTAAGAACCATTAATTAGGGAATTAAACCAATTTTTTGTCACAATTTATTTTAAATGGAAAAATAATAAATTTTGGAAAAACTGGAAACATTGTTCACTACCACTGTTAGAATGACCTGCCACCAAAATGAACTACTGCCAAAATGACCGACCACCAGAAATGAACTACCAATAGAATGACCTATGGATAAAAATGTTCTACCACAAAAATGAAATATGACCATAAATTTATACTTTTAGAATGACCTACCTCCATAATTTCCTACTACCAGAAATGACATACCGTAGGAATCTACTACCGCCCGAAATGACCTACTGCTAGAATGAACTACCACCAGAATGACCTACCACCAAAAATGACCTACTAATAGAATTACCTACTACCAAAATTACCTAACAAAAATAATTTCCTACCACCAAAAAGTTTCCATTGTCCCCTAAAACTCCCCTATTTCCTCCAAAACACCTAAAATATCCTCTATTACTTAACCCAACAACTTTGAAATTTACCCAAACATCTCAACCACCAAATCTCCTAAAAGTAAAGGAAAATATGTTCTATGATGTTACACAAATGTATTTTTATATGTGAAGAGGTGATAAGAGGGGTGACCTATCATATGTGGGGAAGAGGACACACATTGTATTTTTGAAAAGAATAAATTACACACATGTTTTTATCATGTCACAAGAAAAAAATGGATTATTATAGAAACATAGATTATATAAGAAAGAAATATTTCCATCAAATGGATACCAAAAAATAATTAGGAAATTTTAAACCCTTATCTTCAGAGTTTAACCCCTAGTAAATCAGTTTTTATCTTAAAAGTGGTGATTTATTTTTACTACTTTTTCAATTCATAATGTTAAAATATTAATTTGATTATATTACATAATAAAGAAATTTTTTTTGGGAAACTATTTTATTCCAATTCAATACATATATGTGGAAGAATCAAATTTAAAATTATACATGCAAATTGGATGAAAAAAATTGGATTATAAAGAGACAATTCTTATAAGTATATATGTTTTTAAAATAAAAACGGAATATGAAATTTATTACAATAACCTAAATTGAATTTATTTTAATATAATTTAATTAATTTTACTTTAAAATAAATATAAAATATATTTTATCTCTGTAAATTAATTAAATAAAAATATGTTTTTCAATAAAAGGTAGTACTTTTCACTATTTATCAAAAAATGTAAGATTTTTAAAAAATCAATAAAATTAAACCTAAGATAATTTTTATATGATTATTTAAAAATGAACATAATTTTAACAAATAATTTTTCTAAATATTTCAAAATTTTATTTTATCATAAGTTTGAAAGAAGAAATGACATCATTCTCATTAAATAACATATATTATTTTCAGATAATATTTCCTTTTCATTTATATTATTTTATTTTATTTCTAATAAATATATATCCATTAAATTTATTTTATACAAGTAAAAACCATTTAATTTTTATAATTTAGTTAGTATTATTCATAACTTCCAACTTAACATTTTTGTTATATTGGTCATGTTTAAATAATATTTTAATTAAGTATTTTCATTTAAACTCGATGTTGCATAAATCAAAAGCTATTAAAGAGATTGAATTTAATTAAATGTAAATAAATCATAAATTTTTCGGATCTAACATTCTTATCACCATAAAAAATTTCCCCCTCAAAATTTCATGGGTATTACTTTCTAAATATATGTGGGTAGTTCTTATTTATAACATCCTCTAGTTCTGAAATTGTTCTTTCATTTTTTGATTTCCATAAAGTAAATTTCCTATATGATTCATCTTATTAATCAATACAATATCTCTATATTGAAAATTTTTATGGGTTGTTCATTATAAGATATATCAAGTTTTAAATATATTTTATCATATGTCGGAACATGCATTGGGTCATTCATATACTTTCTAAAAAATGATATATGAAACAGATCATGTAATTTTGAGATAATTGGAGGCATTTACAACCAGTAAGCCATAGATCCAACCCTTTCCAAAACATCAAAGGGTCTGGTTTTCCTAGGGATCATTTCCCTTTCTTACCATACCTTATGAAACCCTTCCATAGCGATATTCTCAAGAATACATGATCTCTCAGTTGGAATTTCAAATACTCCCTCTAATTATTATCATATATATCTTTCCTACTTTTAGTATCTTAAATATGATCTTGAATATATTTACCTTTGTTTTTTTATGTTAAACATACTCTTGTCCTATAGGTTTCATTTCACTAACTTCATCAGAACAAGTTGGAGTGTAACATCTCTTTCTATATAATGCTTCATACATCATCATTTCAATATTTCAATGGAAACTACTATTAAAATAAAACTCTAAAAAAGATAAATTCTGATACCAAATACCTTTAAATTCAAGTGAGAATGTACTTAACATTTCTTCCATTGTTTTAATATTTCTTTCAAACTATCCACTAGTATGAGGATGATAGGTTTGATTAAATAAATATTCGTATCTGGATACTTCTGAAGTCTATCCTATAATTTCGATGTAAAACAGGGATCATGATCAGACATGGTTGAAATAGTTTAACCATAAATTAAAAAAATGTAATTAATGTAGAGAATTTTGGGGAACTCAATGGGTTAATTTCTCTTATAGTGATTAAATGCACAGATTTGGTTAAGCGATCACCAATAACCCATATTGAATAATTCTTTCAAGGATTATTTGGTAGTATTGTGAAAAATTACATAGTAATGTTATACCATTTCCACATAGGAATATGAATATATTGCATGACTCCTATAGGATGTTTTCTCATAGCTTTCACTTTTTAAGAATAAAAACATATGGACACATAATCATCAGTTTCACACTTCATATTATCCCACAAAAAATGATCTCTCAAATCATGATACATCATTGGGCTATCAGGGTGTGTTTAGATGTTTGGTCTATTAGAATCATCCAAAAATTCACATTTTAGATTAGATAAGATAGAAAAAATCATATCTTTCTGAATTTCAATACACCATTTTCACAATTGAATTTTGTTAATATCCTATCATTCAAAGCTTTAATTTTCTTCAGAAAGTTATCATCATTAGATTAAGAAAATTTTAGCTATTCTAATAAATATATTTTCACAATCATTTGAAAAATTAGTTATGTAACTTCTTCATTAATAATTCCCATATCAATATTTACAAGATCCATGAACATAGGATTCCTCTCAATCCTAATTTGGGTTTGGACTCCATGATATTTTCTAATCAATGAATCTGGTAACTTATTTTCTTTCCTTAGGTTGTATTGTATTGAGAAATCATAATACTTTTGTACCTAGAACTATCTTATTTCTATCACATTGATCTATTTATATAAAAAGATTTTTTTTAGGATTTTATGATTCATGTATATATCAAATATTTTACTAGATAGATAATGTCTTCATATATTCAATGAAACAATTACAACTGCCTACTCAAGATCATGGGTTAGAGTGTTATATTCATGAAACTTTAATTTACTTGATGGGTATGTAATAACATTGTCATTTTGTATTAGGATGTAACCAATTCATTTCCTTGATGAGTCATTATATTTCGCAAAACCATAATTTCTAGATATTATATTCAAAATCAAAGAATTCTGTAAACTAGTATTTAGTTAATCAAAACATTCTTCACATTCCTTGTCCCATAAAACTTAACCCATTTATATGTAAGATTTTTTAACTATTTAGAAAATTAGAAAAAAAAATTAAATGAATCTCTAATAATAACCTTCCAAAAAAATATAACTACATACTCGAGTTATGTATTTTTGTATAAGATATTCTCTGACTCCATTTTCTTCACAATATTAACTAATATTAAATCCTTGGAGATAATATATCCATGAAAAGAAACTTCTTTATACTAGAAATCACATTTACTAAATTTACCTTATAACTCTTTCCTTTACATAGTCTCAAGAATAATCTGAAAGTTATTCTCATAGTCCTTGTATCTTTTAGAATACACCAAGATATCATTAATTAATATCAATAAAACTCAATATATTCATCTAATACTATGTTCATTAGATCCATAAAAATATAGGGTTCATTATCCAATCAAAATGTAATTATTTTATACTTTATTTTCCATATCTTGTTCAAAAGGTTTTCTCTATAATGTATTGTATCTTTATTCAAAATTTATGATACCCATAATGAAGTTCAATTTTTGAAAAATATTGGGTTCCATGAAGTAGATCAAATAATTCATCAATAAGAGTAAGATGATACTTATTATTTATCATGATGGCACTTATTTCCCTATAATCAAGTCATAGACTCATGCATCCATATTTTTTATTAATGAAGAGACAAGGCTCTCCCAATGGTGAAACACTGGGAAAAATGAATCCATTATCACACAAATCCTGTAGATGCTTATTCAACTCCACTAATTCCAAAGTGTCCATTATATTGGGAGTCATTGATATTTGTCTTTCATCAAGGATTAAATCAATGAAAAACTCAACTTCAAGCTTCAAGGGATGTCTAGGGAATTCTTCAGGAAATGAATCAATGTATTCCTATATAATAGTTATGTCTATAATTTGAATATTGCCATTTCCATATCAATATTTTTTCTAATATTCTTCCATAATAATCTCATCCATCAGTGCTACTGGGGTATATCTGGACATGTCTCATATAATGATGCCTAAACTAGATAAATAATTCAACATCTTTATCATAAAATGAAATTTAATTCTCTTAAAAATAAATTTTTTCATAAAATATTGAAATTCAACCCATTCCAATGATTATATCAATTTTAACAATAGGTATGTTAATAATGTTAGAAAATAAATCATGTTTATATGTCATAATAGAGACTATTAACACATAATTATTTTATTGAGACTTTCACTGGGAATTTTGACTGAAAACTCCCTTCTTAAAGTGATAGGTAAATATCTATTTTCTAGGAAAACAACAAAGATATAAAAGAGTTTTATGATCCATAATAAAATGAATAATTAGATAAATTTAAATACAAAATTAAAGTACCTTCCACCACATCATTGGGTACTTCTATATCAGTTGTTGTGATCACATATTCTTAGACTTCTCCCCTTATCCTATTTTGTGATAAATTCCCTTTATGCTTGCATTCATTTATGTATTTCCCCATCTCCATATAATTGAGACACTGAATAACAATGTTTTATTTCTTCCCTGTGAATTATTTTTCCTGATTAATCATATCTACACACTGAAACAAATCCCAATCCCTTCAAGGATTTCCCATGATCATTCTATACAGAGTTTTTACATGGTATAAATTACATCATTATCATCATATTATTTGATGCATTACCTTTTTTTGGTACTCATTCAACCACTTATTTCATTGATTTCCCATGAACATATTGGATCAAGATAATTTATTCTCTATTTCAATGGAACATAAAACTATTTTATCATATGATTGATGATTTTGAGAGACCAGCACCCTTTAGAGACTTGGATTAACCCCATCAAATAAATGGTCAATTTTGTACTATGTGTTTCATAGGTAATCCATAGCATACTAGGATAATGTTGTAAGGGTTTCCTCATGATCAGTAAAACTTTATTCTTCCCTTTTATTTAAATTTAGGAACATTATCTTTATTTCAGTTTTATTCTCATGAGGGAGATATTTCTCAATGAATGTATCCATAAAATCATCCCATTCCTTGAGTTATGTTTCTTCTTACTCTAAAGTATTCTAGATCAAGGACCACCATTGATCAGCGTTACCTTTTATAAAATACACTACAAGTGTAACCTTTTCATTTTTGTTGCATCCCAAGGATATATATATATATATCTTCTCTATAGACTTAATTTATTTCTTATCTACCATTAGATTAGTAGTCCGACCAAATTATGGGGGCTTTTGTTAAATGATGTGATCAAACATAGGAGATTCATTTTGTGGAACTAGTTTCTCCATTCGGGAAAGGTTATTTTTCATATCCTTATTAAGCTACCATAATATATCCATGGCCTTCTCTATTCGAATACCTACAATATTGGCTTCATCTATAAGGAAATCTATACAATGGTCATGTTTATTAATACCCTTATTCCTTCAAGTCACCATTTCTTAAAAATTGAATATATATGAATATCTCTTGAAATCATGAATTTTAAATCATAATATAAAATTCTAAATACGTTTTAATGCATAAAATTAATTAAAAATAATGAATTGTAAATCTCATATTAATAAACATGATTTCTTTGGTGATATTTTATTTTCAAATCCTTCATGATGGTTTGTGAAGAAAATTTGAATTATCCTAAGTATATACTCTAGGATTTTAAAAATTGGTTCCCAGTTAAGCCCATTTTTTGTGCACCAGTTGATGACTAGGTCATTCCCAATTCACCCTTTCTGGAAATATTACCCTTAGGTACATCTATGCTAGAACAACGTACACTTATATTATCAAGATAGGTATGTATTGCTAGGAAAACCCACATAATATATTACTTACCAAAAAATTAGGATGTCCTTATATACTTATCCTCAAATTATTTCATAGGGTTACATTCCCAAATCAATGTTTTCCTTAATTTAGTTTCCATGGATTCTACTAAACATCCTTTTATAACAACTATAACGACCCCAAATCCAGTAACCCAGAGTCGATGCCTACATTATTACATTGGAATAGATACAAGGGGTAAAATCCTAAAGTACTAATAAGTTAAGTAGTTTTAGAGAACTACTTACATAAATGATACACATTTTACATAGGGAAATAAAATATAAAGTGTAGTAATGTAAAACATTTCTCATCCTTAAACTCCTTCCAATAATACTTCTTCATACCCAGGGGAAAGTAAAAAAAATGAGGGTGATCTCAAATTCCCAATAAGGGTTACATACTATGGAAGCAATAATGAATCAATAAATCATAATCAATATGTTAAGATAAATAACTGAAAAAACATTTCATTTAATTTATTACTTGATTATCATAATTGGAAAAGGAAAAATCAATATAGAAATGTCAATTAAAGAAAACACATTCTATTTAATCAATAAACTAAGAATGAAATGCATCCAGATACAATACCATAGTGAAAATATCATGGATAATAAAAAAAAATATGAATGAAATTCTTAATTATTATACATTATGATCTTAGTAATCATGATATGTCCATTTTAAACTCCTTTCATAAGACATTGTAAAACTAATTGGTAAAAACCCATCATATTTGGACAACTAATTCGTCTCATGTGACCAATTGATGCATTGTGGGGTTATCTCTAACTGATCCCCACACATTTTTTCAAGTCCAAATAATCCCTTATATAACAAATAATTGATTTATTTCATGAATCAATATGTCTTTTCATCAAATATCCATATTGAATAAAGGATATAGATTTATTAATATTTCCTTAGTTAATCAAATAATAATCAAATTAAACACATTATTTAAAAATGTTATATGGTTTAGGAAATAATAATATCCATAATACAAGAATAAGAATATTTAAGAAAAATGTAGTGTGTAATAAAAAAATGATCACAAGAAAGTGATTTTTTCAATATAAAGTTAACAATCACAAAATAAGGGGAGATTGTACAATAATTTTTTACTATTATGGAAACTTTTAAATTATAACCAGTTGAAGAATAAACATGAAAATAAACATTAAACATCTTGAATAAATATGTATTAAAGTTATATACATCAATGTGGAAGTAAATAAACCTTATAAAAATTAATAGGTGTACATTAAAAAAATATTTCCCAATGAAATGGAAATTGAGATGAAATCCCTTACCATTAGGGGATGTTCAAGTAAAAAACACCTTAGATGAAATAATTCCAATTAAAACATAAAATAACATTAATTATAAATTATTCATGATATTAAATAAAAAATATTATATTATGTATACCATATAAAAAAATTAGGTGCACAATAATAAAATATTCCTCAATGAATGGAAATTGAGATGAAGTCCCCTAACCCAAGCTTCATTTTGGTTGAATATGATTTAACCAACTATATAATAGTTTTAATAATGTTATTAATTTTTATCAGAATATATTAATATATATAATATTGTATATGATCCCCATATAACATTTTACCACCCATTTTTTAATAATATGCCATTTTTTCATTATTTTGGGTGTTAATTTCCTTATTTTCTCATGCGTGTATTGTCATTAATGTTTCATTTTTTGAACATATTATACACTTAAATTATATTAATACTGATAATAATGTTAATAATTTAATATTGACTCATTATATTAATTTTTTTAATCATTCTTAATGGTTTTACATGGAAAATTAATTACATCTCTTCATGGAGATAGTAGGTCATATGTACGCACGAGTGAGGATATCATTTCATTAAAGAGTGAAAGAGTAAGGACATGGGTGGTATATTAATATTTAAGAATTTATGTAATGACATATATATAAATAATATTCATTAAATATATCATTATTATCTTCCATTTAAAGTTTTAGGTAAAAACGAATCACATCGCATTGTGAGACTATTGTCTATCATACACACGAGCGACATTATTGTATTTTAATCAAAATGGAATGTAAGAAAGTATATGTGATATTATAACTACATAATTAAAATAATATCATAAATATAATATAAATTTTTTAAATCCATCATTATATTTAACCATTAAAGTAGGTGATGGAAAATGAATTATATCGTATCGCGAGGTGGTAGTCCACCGTACACATGATCAATCGTTTCATTTCCCATTTGATGTGGGATGATATGGATATAGGTCATGTACTTAACATAATGAAATATAAGTATAAATAACATACATAGGTTATTATATTATAATAGTAAAATATTTATTTAATGATGTGGTATAAGAAACAATATATAAACTCTCATTTATGAATGTTACCTCTTCTGTGGGGAACTTCTTAAGATTTGTTCCAAAATCCTTCCTTGATTGGATTCATGATCAATCCAAGGTATCTATGATATTTTTATGTGATTAATTAAGTGAATTTTTTAGGTATTTTATTGTCCAAATGGATTTTGATATTTTAAAAGGGGAGGAGTGTGGTGGCCTTTCATAAGTAGGGGAGAGGACACACATAGAATTTTAAAAATAATCAATTATGCCCACGTTTTTATCATTCCAAAGAATTCGTAATGGGTAAATAAGGACCCACAGACATTATAGTTTATAAATATGGAAAAAATTTGGGTTGGAAAAGATTTGTTTCATTTTTATCTCTTATAGTCTTTTTAACCCCCCCCCCCCAATATATCAGTTTTTACCTTAACCACAATAATTAATTTTTATGGATTATACTATTAATAATGGTCTGAAATTAAATTAACCTTATTTGATAATAAAAATTATGTTAATTCCAAATATGTAATAAATTTTTTATAAATTAAATTTAAAAAATTGGAAGACTCCAATTTCAAAGTATACCCGTAGATGTGACAAAAAAATGGGATTCCAAAGAGAAAATTATCATAAGTATAAAAGGTTTTAAAACCAAAATTAAAAATTAAATTGACTAAAATGACCTAAATTGTATTTATTATAATAAATTTTAACGAATTTTATTTTAAAACCAATTTCAATTAAAATTTATCTTTGTAAATAATTTAAACTTAAAGGAGTTTTTCAATAAAAAGCATTATTTTTCACTATTCATTGAAAAATAAAACTTTTCATAAAAATACCAAGAAATTGCCCAAAAATAATTTTGATATAATTATTTCATAAAATAACATTCTTTTATCAAATATATTTTTAAATTTATCAAAAATTAATATTATAATAAGTTCTTAACAAGTCACAAAACTGTTTGCTTTTGAAAAAATATAGTGTATCAGAAAACATGTCTTTTTATTTGAAATGATTATTATTTCATTTATAGTAAATATATATCCATTTAATTTATTATATACAATTATAAACCATATAATTTTCATAATTTAATTAGTTTTATTCATACCCTCTAACATAATGGTTACGTTATAATGGCCAAGTTTAATTAATATTTTAATAGAATATTTTCATTTCAACTTGATTTTTCATGCATCATAAGATATTAAAGTGATTGAATTTAATTAAATTAAAATATATCATATATGGTGTTAAAATTAATTGTTAAATCCTTTATAAATATTTATACCCTCAAAGTTGATGATACAATACATCAATACGGGTTAAAGGATAATTGTTCTTGCTCAGGAACTTGTTATGTTCATGATAATCAATACAAAGACGCATTGATCCATATTTCAACATATAAAATGGTAATATAGGTCAAAAAGGTTAATCACATGGTAATATATTTTATTCTAAAATTTATATAATTTAATCGGGTCTATTCAATAATTAGTCTTTGATATAGGAATAACACTAGTTATAACTTCAGTGGAAAACACAACATCACGATATGGGGAGTACTATTAATAAATTTTTTAAAACCATAAATTTATTCATTAAAAATTGAAATATCCTCAATATTGAGTTTCTTCTTAACTATTTTAGATAATTACCTCCTATTATTAGTTACAAAACCTCATATAATGGAATTAATTTTTGTCAAGATTTTATGGTCGACCTTCCACTTATATAAAATCATAAGTTGATCTGGGATTTTAATTGATACATCTCTCTCATAAAAATTAATATGGGATCTATGTAAAGAGATCCAATCCATTACCAAAATAACATTATATTCAGCTAAATGGAGAATAATAATAATTTCAAGAAGCACATTCCCACCAACTTCTATCAGAGAGGATTTATATACACACGATGAAATCATCACACCACTCTGAAATGTTCATTTCAGGCTATGAAATTTTAGGTTAATCCAATGTTATTCTTTTAAAAAATATGTTGGTTTTAAATTTTATCCAATTAATTTTAATCCTCAAAAATACATAAACCCCACTTTGACTCAAACTAATATGACCCAATAATAACATATATATATATATATATATTACATATTTTTAGATGAATATACATCACATTTTACAATAAATCACACCTTAGATTCTATAGGTTTAGTGTCTTTTTAGAGTATCTATATGATATTCTAATTATAGATAAATTATTCATAATTTCCAAAAAAATATCCCCATAAGAAATCCATCTAGAAACATCACACATAATAATCCTCCTCATATCCTAGGGAATAGAAGAATAAGAAAATAGCAAACTCAGACGCACAGTAAGGGTAACAATAAGAGATAACAATTGAAGATTATAAGTGACTATAAAATAAACATTTTTAGGAGAACGTAATCAATTGGAATGAACATAAAATAAGAAAATAATTTATAATAAAACATAAAACATAAATCATTAGTCATGACATAACTATTTTTTCAAAATTTAATATATGAGTAATAGGAATGTGGAAACATGTGTCAATAATCATGATCAATAAAAACATAGTATAGTAATGTTACATAATATAGGTTTTTGGAATAATAATTTGGAATATACAAAATCATATAAAAACATTTATTATGTCAAGAGTCGTTATCAATACCATCATCACATAGTGGAAATATCCCCTAAGTGGATTGAGTTCACTCCTCATTCCATAAACATAGTGGATATACCCCCTTAGGGATTTAGTTTTACTCTTGATTCCTATATATATTAGATTTATTCCCTTAGTATTTTTCTTTTAATCCTAAATACTATATAAAAAGTGTATATATTCCCTTATTTGTTCTTCTTTACTCTCTATTATTTTATACATGGTGTATATAGTCACTTAAGGGTTTGGGTTTAGAACCCATTCCCATAAACATAGTGGTCATAGTACCTTAGAGGTTTTGGTTTACTCACAAATCTCTTATAGGTAGTAAAAAAAACCCCTTAGGGGTTTTGGATTACTCCCAAATCCCATAAAGAATTTGGATTAAATTCTTTATGGGTTTGGGTTTTCATCACATTCTCATTTAAATAGTGGAAATATTCCATTATAGGATATTGTTTTTCTCTATATTCACGTATATATAGTGGAAAAAGTTTGTTAGGGATTTGGGCTCACTCCCCATTCATTATCATCTCATCATATATAAATCCTTGCTGAATACATTGGATGCTATATAATTCTAGGAATATAAATCACGTAATTAAGAATCATACATATGTGTTTCATATGAAAACATTGATAATTATGTTACAATATAATTAAATCATGAGAAAGAAATAGGTTTCAGGAAAATTTCTACTAGACATGATCACTATACAACTACAAAAAATAATTATGATGATATCATTCACACATATTAGTAGCGATGAATAATAAAAATTTAAGGATATTAAAATATTTAAAAAACATTTTATATGAGAATTTGAAAATTTATTGATAAATACAAAGAAATAAACTTTAGTTTTTTATTAATCTTATTTCAAAAATAAAATAATATATAAAAATATATTTTAAAAAAAATTAATTATAAATGAAAAAATAATAATTTTATGAATGATGAAAACATAAAAATGAATATTTATAAAGAAAATAAAAGAAAATAGTATAAAAAAGTGACCATGAAGAAAATACTAAAAACATTATTTCACACTTTTTTAAATAAATTAAATGTTAATAGAAAATGAACTTAATAAATCATTGAATAAGGGATAATTACATAAATAAAATCATATAAAAATCATGGACATGCAAGAGAAATATTTTTTACCTAAAAGAAGAGATACAGTTAGATCCAATTTATAGCATATTTTGGGTCAAATTGTGAAAATAAGGTAGGTGAAATGGTAAGATTATTTTTAAAACATAACAATAAAAGTATGAGATAGAGATAGATTAATATTTAGAGAGAAATAACAAATAATTTAAATTGATGGAAATTTATTGAGAAAAAATTTCATTTTCAATGTGAGATTTAAAAATAATGCTTTATCCTATACATCATCTTGGTAAGATGGGATCTAACTCCATTGAGGACTTGAATATTATCTTAAAGAGACTCTTGGAAATGTGGTATTAGATACACCATCTTGTAACCATAGGTTCCCTAACATGGGATGTTTTTTCTATATATATAATTTGGGAAATGATTCAAGTTGGATAAAGAATGAAATGTATGGGAAGAGTTGAGTAGAGGTGGGGTCCTCTTATAATTCAGTATTAGTGAAATTTTCATAAATACTCATTCTTTAATGTGTATAGAATTTATTTTTATATTTAAAGTGGATCAAAATTGAAAAAAATGTAAATGGATAATTGGAGGTTCATAACTCCCTCATCCAATCAATTAAATATTATGTTTTATGATATTTTTGGATATTAACCCTTAGTTAAACCCCTTTTATCTTGTTTTACCTTTACAAGGGTAACTCAATATTTACCTCTGTATCTTGATTATATTCCTATAAATAAAATTTACGGTATTAAAAAATTTGAACATGTTGATTCAAAATATGAAAACAACATCGTTGGATTCAATTTCCAAAAGTGATAAAAATTAATTTTAATATAAGATTCCATAACGCATAAAAACTATTTTTTTAAAAAAAATATATTTTAATCATAAAATAAAATTTATTATTATTCATTTAAAAGTAATAATAAATATATGATTATTAATTTATTTGAATATACATATGTATATAAACAATTTATTTAATTAAATTCATTTCTTAATAGTGATTAATTTAATTTATAATAATAAAAACATATAGAAAAATCAATTATTTGATCAATTAGTTAATTTAACATTAAATAATTTTAATCACATCCCATTAATTATTTGTCTTCTAACAATTAAATTTTATCAATATATTGTTATTATAATTTTTATTTTTATTTTATAAACACAAGTAATCATTATTTAATAATAATATTAATAATATATACCAAATAAAAAAACATATTTTTATAATAAATCATTTAAATTATTATTATCTTTTTATTTCATTTTAGTATTATTTATTATGTGTGAAATACATTATTTTTAATTTGTTCCTAACAATTAAGAAATGTTAATGTATATAGTGGTTACGGATAATTCTAATGACCATATGTCAAATGACTATATATCAAACAACCATATATCCAATGACTGCAAATATAACTAGTATATTATATTCATATATATATATAAATCCTTTCATACATTTTTAAAATTATACATATTATTTTCTAATTATTTTCTCAAGATGTTTAGAATATTTTATCATAATGTATTCTAATAATAGTTTTCATTAGAGGTAGGATCTTCCTAGAATATCAGGATTATGAGAATTTAAAACTTATATTATTTTTATTTACTTTTGGTTTCTTTCCGTTAGAAATATTACTAAATAAATTTCATTTACTTTTATCATAATATATTTCATTTTTTAAATATTATACCATAATGAAATAAAGCATTATCTTCTTTGTTCGGTGTTCTATATATCAAAATCTCTAAAATATAGTATTTATTTAAAGTGAATTTCAAATTAAAATCTTGGGGTTTTAAAAAATCAATATAAAACTTAATCAAATTTAACAAGTAATAATTCTTATATAGTAAAAAAAATAGACTCACATATTTGAAATTGAATTACACTCTTTATAAAGGACTCATGCTGATTATAAAAATTGACATCAATCATCCATCTATGAATAGTAAACCATGAGCCTATATCTTTAGAAGATCCCATGATGAATCAAAATTTGAAATAGAATTTAAATGATATAATAAATAACAATAAATATTATAAAATGTGTAAAGAGTATATCTATTCCCTATAATTTATATAGATAACTCAAGTGTAACATAACCATTGATCTCAAAGCTGTCAAACAGTCAGATTTATTTCCCAACAGAAATAGAATATTGAATTATAATTAAATAATATATTATGGTTTTATTAATATTAATTAATTTTCAATAGAATCATGGAATTATAAGAAACATGAAAAATACTAATATATTTTCATCATTTAAAATGATAAGAATTAAATAAATTGCCTTCTAGAAGTTATCTTCTGATACACATATAAGTATATTCTTATGAATAATATATCTCATAAAGTTGTATTGAATGCATCCTTATATCCTATTAAAATATCTCAGAATATAAGTATTACTTATATAAATTTTATAATAAATACCCCCTTTTTCAATAAGTTAATAGAAATTTTGAAGCTAATATTTTCAAAGAAAACTAAAAAATTGAAATTAATCTCACAAATGCCCTTCATTATTTGATTTAATATTATTTAGTTATTAAAAATTAATAATATATATCCATTTACCTATTTTTTGGCTAATGGTTCATATACATTTATCATGAAATGAAATTAAGATTCTTTTACCAAATATTGATTAGGTATGTTAGTATTAGAAAACATTAATTTTGGAACCCAGTTCATTCAAAAATATGATATTGAAAAACTATAAGCTCTCTATAAATTTATTTTCTAGAAATTATGAATTATTAAACCATATTCATGAAACATATATACTTGTAATTACCTCCCCTTTAAATTTTAGTACAAATGGGAGGACCTTTTATAAAACAAATAGTTAGATATTGAAAATGTTTAGTTCTAGAAGATGAATAACTGACACTAGTTTAAGCCTATAATAGTTTCATTATGTCTTGATGTTTATAAAAGTTCTTACTTATAGAAGTGAAAATAAAAATAAAATTATTAATGATTTAAAATTTAGATTTTAGTAATTCAACTTCATTCTTATTTTCAATAGCTAATGAAATAGATCTAGATTTAAATTTCAAATCCAAAGTTTGTTTTGAAAAAAAACAATATATTTAGTTCGTTCTATATTATGTTGATCATATATCTTTAATAAATTTTTAAATTTCATCTCAGTTTTGGTAAAAAAATCCTTGACATGCTCAAATTATGGAGAATATTATTCTTCATCATACTAATAATAAATAAAATTATCATCAAAACACATAGTTTAAAGGCATTATGGATTTACCTTATTCATAAAAAAAGTTTTATTCTGATTAATATTAGTATAAAAACATGTTATCTTTTAACTGTCATCACTATCGATAATATTTTTAGAATATTAATCTTCAATCACAGTCTATGTATTCATTTTTTTCAAAAAAATTATTCTTTTACTCTTTTTTGATCTTATAGACTATTTCTCTTTCTTATACAACCTCAAAATTTCAAATTCAATATGTCTAGGCATCATACATTCATATAAAATAACATTCAAAGAATCATTATTATCTTCACCCCATCTTTACATTCTATATTTATCAATTCTGTCATTTTAGTTTTCATTCTATAAATTTTTCTTAAACATAATTCACGTATTTTTATAGAACTAAGTGAAATATCCTTCACTAATATGTGTTTTATTATTATCCAAATTAATATTAGACGAATGATTCACATTAGTATCCATTTATGTAGTATATTTAAAGGTTTTAGTAATAAATGTGTCAGGAATGAGGCCATTATGTTGTCTGAACCAGTGCCCGACCTGACTCGTGGCATGGACCAAAGGTCATTCCTGATCCCCATAGGCTGGAAAAAAGTGCCCATGTATCAATAATAAATCATGGTAATTATTTTACACATTTTTATAATCATAAGAAAGCTACAAATAAATAATCCAAAACTGAAAATACACAACCAAATATGACATAACCAATTTTTGAGATTTTTGTTTGAAACATTAAACAAAATCCAAATAGGGGGTTATAATAAAGAGAGAGAAAAATATCCCAAAACCACCATACGAAAAGAGAATAATTTCCCTCAAGCCACCACCATCAAACCCTCATAGAAGATACCTATAAAAACTCAAACCACTATCTCTAAACACCATACCTTTACCTATGTCAAACATAACCATGTATACTTACACCCAAGGGTGTAAGTAGGGTGTGACAAAATAGCCAATATGATGACACCCAACAAAGGATTCCATGATATAAACATTATAAGATAAATAAACATGAAAGTTTTATAAAATAATGACAAGAAACATTTCTTATAGAAAACATTATTTAATGAGAACATGCTTTCTTTTGAAATAATAAACAAGGTATACCATATTCCAATGGTAAGTATGATATCCCAAGAGATCACCAAGTCACAATAGATCCTTATAAGAAATAGTTATGAGTGGGACCCTAGAAACATCATATCTCGGTGAAAAGTGGTATTTCCACCATGACAATCTATGTTTTTGTGCACAATCCACTAGAGAGGAGAAGCATCCAAAATTATAGTGGTCTTTAGACATCATCAATATTTAGTTAGTGTTGCCATTATCCATTGAGCTAAGTGAAACCAAGTTGAATCCACTTCTAAATCACTAGAATACTAGTCCAAGTCTTCCCACCAAGTCTCCTAGGATTCCCTTTGTACTTATTTCTCATTTCTCATGCCACATGAATTACCACTTTCACACACATAAGACAAGAAATGTAAACATGCTTATTAAATCACCGTTTCCCCAACTAAAATCACTTTTTAGTCTAAACGCACACCAAAACCATTTCAAAACATGTTTTACACCACTTTCACAATTTACGAAATATATCACATAATTTATAAAACACATTCAAAATTCACAATAAGGGTTCGCACTTGAAAATCACCCAATTTACTTTTTAAAAACCAATTTCAATCCACACACACATCAAATCCCATCAAAAAAAACGTTCACACTACAAAAATAAATCATAAAATAAATTTAATAATTCAATAAAGAATATTAATTGCATAAAATAGTGTTTAAGCATGAAAACCTTGGGTGTAAAAACCTCTAGAACTTGGTGTAAAACTTCATCTGCACCTCAACTACACCTTAGGGAAACAAGATCAAACCTATAATATTAATATTAAACCCTGAAAACCAAGATCTAACCCTTAAATTAGCACCCAACCCACTGTAGAAGATAAACCTGAAAGAAAGAGGGAATAAACCCAAGAATAAAGAAGGAAGTCAAGAGAAGAGACACTTACTTGAGGATCCAGAGGGAAATCATACCCAAAAATCCACCAAGAATGGGCTAAGGGAGGGTATTAGGATGGGGAGTCACACCTAGGGTAGAAATCCTGATTGGGATGAGAGTTATGGGGATTTGTATTTTAAATAAGGGAGAGAGAGGAAGAAAATCCAATTTTTAGTGACCCAGACAGGTCGCACGGATAGTCCATATGATTTGAAGAATCGCTCGATTATTGTGCTACCCATTATGTCCAATAAGAACTACCTTCATGGTTATAAAACATGGTATTACTTAACGTGAGCAATTTGTTCAGTAGTTGCTGCCTCAACCGGCCACCTACCACATGATTACCTTGGCAGGCATGCATAGTTTCCACTAACTGTGTGCCAACCATGTACCGCATTTTTTCACTCAAATTTTATCATAGTTCTCTAAGAACTCAAAGGAAATCTAAAAGGGGAAAGGTATTCCTAAAATAAATAGTAAAATACCTCAAAATAAATCATGGGTGTGAAAATTATCCCCACTATGAAAACATTTCATCCCTGAAAAGTCATCACAAATTTTGATCAAAGATTAAGAATGGGTACTCTTACTCAACCCTAGAATTTCATTCCCAATTCTCATGCATATCATTTTTGTGCTACCAAAGAATTCATACTATAGGAATAGACATCCCATGAAGCACTTTCTCTTGGGAATCTATAACCCACGCTAGACATTCCAACAAGGATAAATCAGGATCAATATCTAATCCTTCCCAATTCAACACATGATATGGATATAAATTATATTTCTTCAATTATGAGACCTAAAATAAGTTAAGAATTTTCATCAATTTAGAGGGATAAGATAATAGATATGCCACCTTGACAAAACACTCAGTAATCTCAAACGGTCTAACATACCTTTGCATTAGCTTCCCTTGATTTCCCAAACAATGGCCCAAACGAGGTGCCACTTTTAGGAACACCCATTCACCCATAGGGAACACAAGATCTCAACGCCTCTGATTGGAATATGATTTGTGGCGAATCAGGGTGGTCAACAACCACTTCATGATTAATTTGACTTTTTTGGATGTTTCTTGCACAAGGCTCTGTCCCAATAGTGAGCTCTCACCTACCTCATCCCAACACAAAGGATACTAACATGGCCAACCATATAGAACCTCGAAAGGAGCAATCCAAATATAGGATAGGTATCTATTATTATATGCATATTCAACAAATACCAAATGGAAATCCCATAATCCCTCAAAATCCAAGACACATACCCAAAGAATGTCTTCCAAAATCTAATTTTCCCACTCTGTCTCACTATCCATTTAAGGATGGTATGTCATAATCATCTTGATTTGCGGCCTAAATTCCTTGTGTATGCCTTCCTAGAACTGAGAGGTAAAACATGGGTCTCTATCAGAAACAATTTCTAATGGAACACCATGAAGCCTTACCACCTCCTAAATGTACAACCGGCCTTATTATTCTACCTTATCTAAATCTTTGATCAGAATTAGGTGGGAAACTTTGGTCAAATGTTCAATCACCATACAAATGGAATTACTTACTTGAGGTGTATGAGGAAAGACAATAATAACATCCATGGAGACCTCATCCCATTTCCAGGTAGGAATGGGTAGCGGTTGGAGAAAACCAGCGGGCCTTTGATGTTCTTTTCTTACTTGATGGAACATATATCATCTCGATACAAAGTCCTCTATATCTCACCTCATACCAAGACACCAGAAATATCTAAAAATATCATCATAAATATTGGTAGATCCATTATGAATATCCCAAAAATAAGGGTGGCTATCCTATATCACCACCTTCCTTAGAGACAACAACACCATAAAAAAAGTCCCTTGAAACATATAACTCTCTCAGGAGATAATAACCAATCTCAAGGTGTCTCTGCACCATGAAAGAATTGTTTAGACTGGTGGAATATATCATCACCAGGATTATCCCACTGAATCGTCTCCATAAGGTAAAGAACCGACTAAACAATAGTTAATAACACACCCTCGTTGTTATCCTTGGTCTCCAAGTGAATCTAGGAAAGGATCCCCATTAAGGTCCACTCATCATTGGACTTCCTCAATGCCTTCACTGGCATTTGTATTCTCAAGAAATATTCTAAAACATTACCCTTTCCTAGGGTATATACTATATCAAATTCAAACGCCTATAAATACTCAATCCAATGGCACTACCTCAAACTTAAAACTTTTTAGGAGAATATGTAGGATAAGATTTTTTTAACATAGTAGACCACATATTTCTCCCCAAAACAGATAGTGATACCATGACTTTAGTTCATGAATCCGTACTTTTAATTCTAGGTCAGGGTCCAGGTAGTTTTTATCTTGTGGTTGGAGTTTTCAAGATCATTATTCCACCACATGTCCATATTTTATGATCACACATCTGAGACCCACACTTAAGTCTTTGCAATAACCCATTTATCCCTTTCCAGATTTAGGAAAGATCCAAATGGGTGTGGTATTCAATTAACGCTTCATCACCTCAAAGGATTCTTGATATTTAGGACTAAATTCAAACTTCACCCCTTTTTGGGTGAGCATCATCATGGAAGAAGCATGTTGAGAGATGTCTTGAACAAATTTCTTGTAATAAAATTCTAGTCCAATAATACATCAGATTTCAAACCCGTTCTTCGGCTGCACTAATCTTCTCTGATACAGAAACCCCTTTCTCTGAGATAACATGGCCTAGAAACATCACTTCCCTGATACAGAAAGTTCACTTTGAAAACATGGCATAAAGTCAATAATCTTGAATAGTTACCAACACGATCCTCAAATGCAACTCATACTCCTCATCATTGTTGGAATAAACCAAGATTTCATCCACAAATACCATGAAAAAAGAATCAAGATACTTGTAGAACACCCTATTCATAAGATCCATGAAGACCGCTGGAAAATTCGTTAGCCATAAAGGCTTGATCAAGTACTCAAAGTGGTTGTATCTTCTTCATAAAGGCTTTTTAAGGATATCTACTTCTCTCAACCTGACCTGTTGGTAACCAGAGCACAATTCTATCTTATAGAACCATATTTCCACTTTTAACTATTGAAACAAGACAACAATTCAGGATAAAGGATACATGTTCCTAATGGTTACTTTATTCAACTTTGGGTAGTTATTACACAACTAGAGAGATCTTTAGACCTTGTTCGCAAATAATAATGGGGCAGCCCAAGGTGAGAAGCTCAAGCCCTTTGGATTCCAAATCATCCATCTGTATCTTTAATTCCCTTATATTTTGGGGGGATATAAAATATAAGCTAAGAGATATAGGATGTCTACCTAGTTCCAAATCAATCAACAAATCCACATCCCACTCCTAAGGAATATGTGAAAAGTAATCTACAAATACATCTAAGAACTAATTCACTATAAGAGGTAATCCCCCCTTAGAAGCATCACCCTCATCCTCCAGCATGAGCGATGATAACTTAAAAACAAGATTAACCAATTTTGAGAGTAGATGTCTAGCACGACTGGAACGAGTATCCCATTATCTAAGAAAAGCATGGGTTTTTCCATCATGTGCCACAAACTCACCCACTACTTATAATAATCAATATACACCTAAAAGCACACCATCTAATACATAATGAGGATTACATTGAAGATTTCCATATCCAAGACTAGAAAATATTATTCTAGATCAATACCTCACATGTTGAGTGCACACTATGGGCACTTGAGACTCTTATCTCTCTTCTTACTGAGTGGTGTTACTAATTCCAATGAAAAATACATAATCTCTGTTGGAAAATTCAATAGACTCACAAGGTGGGAAGAGATAAACGAAACAGAAGAACTAGTGTCAAATAAAATAGCTTCTATAGAAAATTAAAGAAAAATGGTACCTCAAACTATTTATCGTTCTACATCTAGTCCTTCTAGTTCCTGGTCCATTGTATATTGATGCTTCGCCTCAGCCTCAGCCTGAGAAACACCACTCTTCTACGACTATTCCTTGAACTAGATTTTCATAGAAGATGATTTGGTCCAACCTACATAACCATAAAACCAAGATCCCACTATCCTAAATGGATCTAATAGGGCTGACAACCCCCTAGAGGTCGCAGATCCTAACCCACTCTGATAATAATTCATGGCTCGAGAGAATCACTAAAAGTTCCCCATCACTCCACAATAGTTATAGGTTTTGGGAGGAGAGGTGCATGTGGTTCATATGTGCCCTACCCTCCCACATTGGTGGAACACTACCAACCCTGAATCATAAGTTGAAGATGAATTCTAATGATAAGGGTGGTCAAAATACCACCTCCCTTATTTTCTTGCTCATCCTACTTCCTCTTCTTCTCTAATGAACTACCACTTCCCATTACTGAGATAGCCCTAGAGGAACCAGACCTTACCTTGCTATCAATACCCACAATGCAATCCCAATCAACCACATCAGCATTAGTCTTTAGCTTGAACAAAAATACCTGAGAATAAGTATCTTATCATAACCACCTTCTAAACCGATTAGCCTTCATTTTCTCATTGGAAACTATTTTGTGTGCATACCGAACTAGCTCAGCAAAACAGTTAGCGTACTCCATTACTGACTGGTTTCTCAGAATGAGATCCTTAAACTCTTGAGATCTATAATTGGCCAAGAACTCATGTAAATACTATTCATTTAAGACATCCTTGAAGTCTTTCTATCTCATCTAATCATTCTTTCCAATTTGGACCACTAATTCCCACCACATTCGACTGAGATCTTCTAGAAACAATGAGGTGCATTTCACCCTAACTTCCTCAAGAGTTTCAAGGAATTAAAACATGTGCACTATCTTTTCAAGCCACTCCTCTAATTTAGGAGGCTATGTACTACCTTGTAAAGAAGGAGGTTTGATCTTAATGAACTCATTAGTTTTTTCTATCCTAGTACTAGGTTTCTCTTCTCTAACTCGAGCAGGACTAGGACCTTATCCCTATTCCAATTCTTGAATATCCCGGACCACCACATCCACTAATATCTGATCAAGCAATGAGGGAGAACTCTTCCTAGATTCTTCCCTTGGTTACAAGTGAATTATCTAGGGAGGTGTTTTTCTATAAAAATAAATGATCATAAGAAAACCCATCAATACAACAAATATGTAAATTTTTAGCAATTACAATAAATAAAACTCATCATGATAATGTAAAAACCAAACAAATTTGTAATTCCCCAACCCTAGTTACCCTAAGTTTTTGAATTATTTTAATACATTAGAATGATTACATGGAATAAAGCCCCGAAGTACCAATTAGTTTAACAGTTTTGGAAAATAGATTACATACATGAACTTTACATTAGAATTTATAACCTAAAATACATCATAGATAATCCTTTTAGAATTACATTATTCTCCTTTCTTAACCCTTTATGTCAATCAAAAAACACTTCTTTTCATCCTCAAAAAATAAAACATAAGAAAGGGTTAAACTCATATGCTCAGTAAGGATAAACAAAATAGTGGAAGTTATCACAAATAAGCATAAACTTATAAGTCAAAGTACAAAACTAAAACACAAGCCTTTTAAAACATTATCTTATGTATAATATGGAAAGAATAAAACAAATAATATCATTTAAACATTTACATGGATATTCTACTAGTTGAATAAGTACATGTAATATCAATAACTAATTTCATAATGAGGGAATGCATAATGTCGAACATTATAACCACTACATCAATGCCTCATGCCAAGACCATACACAAATATTCTATCAAGGACATGTGCCAAGACACTAGTTTGTCTCATGATACCTATTGATGCATCGAGGGGATATAGTGGGCTCCAACCATCACTTACTAAGTCTAATACATTCCTCATATGAAATGGGTGAAATATAACATAAACATTCATATTAAAACTAGCATAGGAAATGTGAATGCTTTAACAATAAACAAAGAATGGTATCTAAATAGTGCATCCACAATCAAACTGATCATAAAACACTCAATAAAATATGGTAAATTATATCATAAGATATCAACCTCAATTAAGCATAATATCCAACAAAGGATGTTGACATAGATGAAAATACTCTATTAAAATCATTAAAATATATTAAGAGAAATACCACTTCTTCTTTGAAATTATTTATTCAAAATACATGAAATTATAAAATAAGAAATTTAAAAATAGATTTTTGAATCAAAGTTTCTCATACCACTTTGAAACTTTTTAAAGGAATTAAAATTTTAAAACATTCATGTCTATATAAATAAATCCTTAAAACCATTTTAAAAACATGGAAATTAATGAGAAAGTTTTAGAAGAATAAATCTTTGAAAAATGTAAAACAATTTTTTAGTAAAATATTCCCTTACATAAAACCTTAAAAATACTTTTTTTGAAAACATTTTCATGGATGATAAATACATTCCTAAAAATACTTATGCATAAACAATCTCGAAAAATATTGAGATTGTGAAATTAACACTTACCTTGTACTTTTCAGTAGGCGAGGGCGTGTTAACTTCCTGTATAATGATTAAATTGTGTTATTAAATTATAAAATAATCATATATATATTTCTGATATCATATATGATCCTCTTATATCATTTTGTTAATAACATTTCAGTATTACCATTGTTTCGGGTGTTAACTGCTTTGTTATCCTATGCATGTTTCTTCATGTAAGTAATGTTTCTTAGGAATAGGATATATTTTATTCTTATAAATAATGATATTATGTTCATAATTATTATTTTTACTCATCATATAAATTTTATAATCATTCATGAATGGTTAACGTGGATCACGAATCTCACCACGTCGTCGAGACAGTAGTCCGTACGTACCCACAAGCGATTTTACCATTCCCTTGATGGTTAAATGGTATGGAATATATAGAGACCCAGTTTTTGGCCTAATAATAATTTGATATATTTCTAAGAATATTTCTAGAGCTAGGCATTGAGACAGCATGCAATTCCAAGGCCAGGTGTGCCCGGAATTATTTTTATAAAAATGTTAAGTGTTTTTATATTATGCACATTCAGTTAACTAAAGAAAACAGGATATCTCTTAAAAAGTTGATCGGATCGGAAATCAAAGACCACGGTTGGGTCTGGAATGCAGTGTTTCCCCTATGCATGACATTAAATAAGTTGTCACGGGATGTTCAGACCCCTCGCTTGTTGGCGATGTATTAAATGGATAAATTAAATTATTAATTTATTCATTTAATAACTCAAACCTGAATATCTCTCGAATATATACTTGAATGAAAAATATGAGGCCACCGATAAGCTTAGAACATAGGCTTTACCCTAAACAGGGTGTAACCTTTGTTGGCATTGGGTGTTCAGCTTATACGCCATCGTGGGAGAATAATTAAATAATTAGGTAATTGTTTATTTAATTATTTAATTAATTTCCTTGAACCAGATGGGAGGTTATAAATTCATGGTTATGAGATCTTGGCCTCATAACCCTTTTTTGCAATGTCTCTTCTTCCTCTGCTCCATTATCCTCTCTGTTGACAAATGATGATGAAGACTTGGATTCAAGCGAATCGAAGAACGATGAACGAAGAACAATAAAGCCTCAGATCCCGGTAAATCGAAGAGCGACGAATGAAACATCTTCTTCTCATCATTGTGCAAGTGTGATACTCTTCAAAACTGAATAGATCTTGATTAATGCTTCATCGATGATCGATCCAAACTAGAGGTAGAATTTATCTCTATGGATTCCTTACCCCGGTTTAAATTTCTCATGATGAACACGAATTAAATAAATTAATTCAGAGATCGATAAACAATTGATTGAATTAATTTTCTTCATGTTTATCTTGAATTTGAGATTCTTGAAGCATGATAAATATTTAATTTTCAATTCCCCATGTTCTTGATTCTCAAAAATGATGGTCAAACTAACACGGCTATCGATCAGCACTTCGACTGAGATCTTTCCTTATTCATGGCCTACACATTCTTCATGAGTTATACATCTCAAAATAATTAAGCGTGCTAGAAACTCAATGTTTTGTTGAGCGCGACATATGGATGAGGATATCTCAACCCAAGAATCAGGGATCTGCATTCGTCTCTTTTTTTGAGTCAAAATCTAATCCAGAATGGAGAGCAGAAGGATCCCATGGAACAGATCTGGCAAGGGTTTCAGTGGTTCTAGGTAGCGGTTTGGTGAGGCGATCAGGCGATTGTGGAAGCTGGGCAAGGTAGCTCTGGTGGCATGCGAGGTGGCGCTGACAGTTTGGGGTGGTGTGGAAGACCAGGCTGGTGTGAAGGGGCGACACAACGGGCGTCAATAATAATTATTATTATTAATGATAATTATGGTGACCCGCTGATGAAATTGAAGGAGGATTTATTAGTATTATATTAAATAATAATGGTAATGGTTTCTTTTAGTGTGTGATTAATTAAATGTAATGGTTTTAATTTAATATGATAAATACCATGATAAACTAATTTAATGGGACTAAATTAGAACATTAATGATGGGTGTTATTATTATTAATTTTTTTTAATAATAACATTGAACTGAGAATGGAGTTGGGGCGCCACACACAAGCAGTGCATGGGGGGAAGGAGGAGGCGTGGAAATAGAGTTGTGTGTGAGTGATTGATTTTATTCACTTTTAATAATCATTATGATATTAATCCCAATAATGTTAAAATAAAAAAAATAAGTTAAAAGAGGATATAATCATGGGGAGAACAGCCAATATAAAATTTTGAGCGTGATAATCCCTTGGATAAATGAAGTGGCATTAAAAAAAATAATAATAATAATAATAATAATATATTATAATATTATTATAATTATTTTCTTTGGGAAAACACTATTTTGACTATAACTTTATCATGCGACCTTGGTTTTATGAATCGTTAGCAGCAGTGCGACCCTGACTTTGAGACGAAAATTATGAGTCCAATATTGGATGTCTTTTTTGGCTTTTCAGATCAGGTACCCGAAGCGCTCGGAAAATAATAGATTTAATATTATTATTAAATCTCAAACCCACCATAACTCTAGCATGTGACATCTGATTGAATAGCCATCAGCGGTGATGTGACCCTGTATTTAAGACGGTCAATTAAAGTCTAATTTTGGGTACTAAATTCTGGTTCGTGGATCGGGTCCACAAAATACTCAAAAATAATAATATTATTATTATTATGGGATCTTGTATCTAACATATCTATCTCATATGGTGTCAGAATGATGAACTGTCTATGACATTGTGACCCTAAAATTAATAAGAATGTTTCAAGACCAATTTTGGATATTTAAGTTGAGGTTGAAGTGTGGGCCCCATGCGGCCAGGTTCGCGAGTGTTGCGGTGAAATGCAACTTTTTCACCGGCTATCTGTTTTGGACAAATGGGTAGTCCATATCATGTGTTTTTTTGTATAGATCACAATGGTGTGAACGGTTTGGTTAACTAGTGTCATTTGAAGTATGGTCAATTTGGATCGAACACGAATCCAAATATAACCTCGGTACTAAAATGCTTATAACTTACACATTGGGCGTCAAATTGATGCACCGTCTGTCGTGTTGGACCCCTTATGACATGTCGGTCCTTCAGGTTTCTCCCTTGGGGAACTTAGTGGTGGTTGAGGTATGACCGATGACCTAAGGAGTAGAGATAGGGTGTTTCTTTTAGTGAGAGTTAGTATGGATACTCCCTTGACGACTCAAGGCGCGGGTATTTCTTACTTCTCTACTCCGGTAGGGACGGGACTCCCCACCTCATTAGTGTGGGTTTGTTTTCCTCTGAGATGGTTTTCCTATCCTTGGAGTCGATACTCTACCACATGGCTAGAATAGGCTGATTGCATGGGTCACCCTGTGTACCGATTACATGGGTTGGAGTACATGGGTTGAGATTGTGTACGGGCACATGGCCAGCGTACACGGGGCGGACCCCAGATACTTTGACATGATGGGTAATCTTTTCTACATGCTGTGTAGTTACGTTTTACATGATCATCCTTGCGACACGGGTCGTTGTAAATGGGTAGTACCCAGGGTCAGAGGACACGGCGTGTAACCTTTCTACACGTCGTGTACTTTTCAGTACATGGCATGATCTTCTTGCCCACCATATCTTGGAAATCTTTTATTTGGGTTAGTGACCCTCCTTCTCTCTCCCCTGTAGGTCAGGCATCATTTCCTTCTACAGTATTATGATCCCTTTAACAGTACTTTCTATGATAGAGTCGGCATCCCTCCGAGAGGCCCAGAGTGATATCCTCTATCCATTCCTGACCCTAGTTAGAGTCAGTCATCGACGTGACCAACTATACCAAGCATTTATCCTCTACCTAGCTAGTGAATCACCTAGCTAGTGAATTCGAATGAGTCGCAGTATCCGTCGTGGTCCGGGAAGTGATCCTCATCTGTGTATCATGATCTTTCCTACTCAGGAGTATGTCTCCCATAATGAGTGCTTCTATCTATCATGATCTTCCCACCCAAAAGTGTGTCTCCCATAATGAGAGTAACTACCTCTCATGATGTTTTTCGATGAACAGTACATCTCGGACAGATGTCATCAGAGCTACCAGACTCGTGGAGTGTGTTCCCTTAGAATGAGTACTTCCTGGAAATCTTCGAACTGACTCCCTAGCAGGGGTATGTGGTCATGTAACTTGTCTCTAGACTACATTTCTATGTTACGAGTATATCTGGTTTCCATGGGTATATGTATGGGAATAAACCTAGTGTGAGCTGTGAGATGAAGATCCCCTTACTCTCTCGTTTGGGTTTATTTGAGCGATTATATCTATTACTGGGTGGAGCTGTATTTTTTTTGTTCATTCTTGTTATACCTTGTTCTATCTTACTGCTCTCCTCTTCAGTACCTCTATTGCTGCTCCCTCGAGCCTTTGGGGAATCCTACTGAGTATTTTTATACTCATCCCTGCTTGTGTTTTTCCCTCATTTTGCATGCCCTTTTAGACGACAGATAGGTTGATCGTGACATTAGAGGAGCTTCGGGATAAGGGGTGCTTGGAATGTGTGTGCCGGTTGTAGCCTGGGATTCAGGAGTGGGACTCTTCTAGCTATTTTACTTTTTCACATGTTGTTGGGTTGTGGCACTTTTCTTGTTGGGTGTGTATTTTTTCCCATTTCCATTTCAGCTTTACTTTTCTTGTACTCGTACTATTATAGGTCAATGAATTTTTGTTTGGTTCCCTTTTTATAGCATTGTGGTACCTTTCTTTCTTTTTCCTATGCACATTTTCATTGAGTTGGTTGTGTTTTTGTGTACAAGTTCTTAGGCAGAGGCCTCCCTGAGTTTGTTGTGCCTTCGGTGCTAGTCGCTAGCCCCTGGCCTACTGAGGCAGGCTTGGGGTAGTTGCTACTTGAGCCCTGGTATGGGTCGGGTCGTGAAAAAGTGGTATCAGAGGTGGTTCAACCATTAGGACGTTGTTCAGACATTTCCCTAAAATGGTCTTGGTTGGGTTTAGGGAAATAGTGTCGATGTGTCTCAAGAGTGGCTCTCAGGCCAGGGATTCCAGTGATGGTATGGGAGACTGACGTATCCATTCACTAGGACCATGTTTACCTGCTTGTCGACTCGGCACCATCAAACACCTGTTGTAAGGAACAATGGTACATGTATCATATAGGATTGAGTCTTTGACTCTCCTTCTCGAGGCTTCTCCCCATCGTTGTTGATATATATAGATTTGATCATCCGACTGTGGTACTTCTTGATAACATTTAGGATGTCTCTGTGATGACATCAATCCAAGATACTAGCTATGGTTCGTGGCGACGATTCTGTGAGCGACGAGAGCTCAGTTCAGGACCCATCATGTGAGCCCCTTTCTCCAGGTGGGCAGGTAGTAGTACCCCTACTTATTGAGAAGAAGATTTCCCTAGCATAGCGGGATGAGGATGTGCATAGGTTTTGTTCACTTCACGAGTTCCAACATCAGAGACGACTAAGGTTTTGCAGTAGCCATGCCCTCAGATAGTAGAGGATTTGTAACCACCCAAACTTTTTAAATAGTATATTAACTTACTCTTAACGATTTAATAGAGATGTTAAGGGTTAATGCAGAAAGAGGAGTCGATGGATTCATCCAGTAGACTCGAACCTTATGAAGCCCACTTATCGGAGCTTGAGAAGGATGTGGCATCTTTGGGCTTCGCTTTGGACCAAGCCCAAGCCGAACTCCAGCATGTCAAGCTTGAACGGAAACGCCTACGGGAGAAGTTAAAGTTAGTAGAGATTACTACTAGGGCAATGTTATCTGAGCCTCCCTCAGATTCTCTCACCATATCACACCTTACACTTAGGTCATATGTTGGTGTTATAAGGGGTTATGTGATGAGACACTAGCTTCTTTGTGTAATCCTTTGGGATGAATGAATTGAGATTTCTTCCTTTAGTGATGTTTTTGAAATTTCAAATGTCCAGATAATTTTAGGATGTATTTTATTGATGAATTTTGAAAAAAGGATATTTTAAAATATTTATGTAAACCCTAAATAATTAATGGTGTAATGATTTTCAAAAAATGGTCTTCTTCAAAAGTGTTCAGTAAGGAATTTGGAGTCTAATATGATCAACTTATTTTTTGATGAATAGTAAATTATGAATAGTGATTTTACGCTTAGGATTAGTAATGTGACCAAATGGATTAGTAATTTCACTCAAAGAAAGATTTAATATAATTTATAAACCTTGATTTAGTAATGAGATTCAATAAAATGAGTAAATAACGGTTTCATAAATTATTAGTCAAGTATTAGTTTTTTCGGGTGAATAGTGTTTTTTAATTAAAATTTTAATTAAAAATAAATATAAAATTATTTTTATAATATGGACTTTATTTTTGAACTCAGACCATCGATATTATGTTATGGTAATTCTTGGGGATTTTTCTGAAAAAATGAATTCTCGATGAATAGTGATTTTATTTAAAAATTAAATTAAAAATATTTAGAAAATTATTTTTATAAAATGGAGTTCATAAATGTACTTAGAGCATTGATATTTGGTTAAGGTGAAATTTTGGGATTTTTCTGAGAAAGTTGAACTTTCAGTGAATAGTAAAAATACAGTATTAGGGTTTCGGTATGTTTAATGACATCATAACTGTGTCATGATGATGTCATGAGATATTTTAAGGGTTGGCCAGTCAAGGGTGATGAATTATTGTTTTGGGGGCCCCATGTGGCCTAACTCCATGGTAAATTCCATGGGAGAGCACATGGTTTTGAGAAAAGTACTTGTGAGGTGTCCATTGGCCATTAATGCCCTATCCCCTCACTTTCCTTATAAATACCCACCCTTTCCTCCTTTATTTTTCACTCCCAACTCTCCCCCAACTAAGTTCTGGTCTCCTTACCTCCCAATGAGTCCTCCCAAGGTGCCCCCAAGCCCTCAAGGTCTAAACCTTTGAGTTTTAAGAGTTACGTTTTAAGGTAAGGGATCTGACCTCTCTCTTTCTTTTCATGTAATCTCTTTTATGTCATTCCTTTTATGCTCCATGTTCTTATGTGAGAGGATGTTCCTTTATATTCCTCTTACTGACATTTTCATGTTTATATGATGAGAAATCCCCTCTTACTCTCATCATTTCGTTTTATGAAAGTTTAAGTGACGCTGTTAGGCTGCCGAATTTTTAAGGGATTCTTTCACCCTTCTCATTTTTCAAGTTCGATTTTCATGTCAAGTCTTTCAAGTTCCTTTTTATTATGTTGGGGTAGGATCTCTATATCTATCATACTGATATCTTATGATCATATGATGAGAGACCCTATTTGATCTTGTCAAATCATTTTTTATTGAAGTTTAAGTGACGTCGTTAGGCTGCCGAATTTTTATAAGAGAAATCTTATTTTTGTCTTACTTCCATGTTTTTCATTTCAAATGGTATGTCCTTAAAATTTCATTACCATGATTCATATCCCTTATATTCTGTCCCTATACTATTTTTATAGATCATTTATGATTGGGTGACCCATGTCCCTTCTCTTTTCAACGTTTTCTAAAACCCTGCAACGTAGTCGTTATGCTGCAGAATTTTCGTCTCAAAATGTCTCTCTCTTTTTCTAAAAATTATTTTATGTTATTAATAGAATACTCAAAGCTCTTTTTTCTATAGGTGTATTCTCATATATATCAAAATTTTCTATTTTAAATTCTAGGATTTACATACATGAAACCCGCTTTCCCTTTCTGTGGGTTTAAAGTGTCATAAAGATCATGTCTTTAAAGCAGTTTTTAAAACGTTATGATTATGAAATGAAACCCATTTATTTTATGCTATATGGGTTGTTTATGAAATTATTGATGACAATATATGTGGCTCACATGATAATAAAGACATGTCAAGGGTGCGCCCAGATAGCGCTCTAATGCATTGGGTAAAGACTTAATCTCTAGAGATGACTTTTTATACTGATACCTTGGTGAATAACCTTGGTAATTTTTAATGACACCTTGGGGTTGGACCTTGGTGAAACGAAACGATTGTCAATATTAAATGTTGCAGCCACATCTTCAAGTTACGAAAAATGTTATTTTTATTATGATATATCTCATGATTTCTTTCTCATGCCTTAAAGTTCTTTTCATGTCCTTATTGAAGTATCTTAAGTTCACATGTAAAATGTTTCTCTTGTTTCCCTTACTGGGCCTTCTACTCACCCTTTATTTTGATGTATGTCCCCAGGTTATGAGATGCAGTAATGAACCTAGGATGAACTTAAGGAGAAGCATTTTAAGTGTTTAAGAAGAATTTTTTATGTTGTTTTCATGTATTATGTTCCTTGTTTCCAAGACACTAAACCTTAAAGATCCTCAGTTCCGTGTAATGAAATGAAAGTTTATGTTATAAAAAGACGAGATGCTATAGTTGGTATCAAAGGATGGTTTAGTTATTTGTGGAAATTAGGATATAAAAACTTTAGGAAGAACCCTATAGAAAATCTTAAATATAGGAAAACTTCCTGGTATTTTGGTAAGTATTGAGTGAGTGGTTTATCAAACAAATATATCTCTGTCTGGATACGAGCAGGTAGAGGCAGCTCTGGCACAGATGTACATAGGGGTAAAACCCGAAAACACTACTTTGAGCTAGACTTGAATGGGAACTGGTGCACAATAACGGGCCTTGCTGCACTCTTGGTTACGACACTCCCGGGGGATATGTTTGGTTAATCACAAGCTTTTTATGAATCATTATGAAGGAATTATAGAGAAGTGTAATTGTCTAAGAATGAAGTCTTAGTTAAAAGATTCATAAATGAAATAAGTTTCTTACTAAGGTTTTATTCTTTTAGAAAATGGCAGGCAATAGGAGGAACCGTGCCGATGGTGATCGCAATGCACCCTGTGCTGACGGCCCTCCGATGGAAGCCGGAATGGAAACATTCATGCGAATGATGAACCAACTGACTCAAGTTATGAGTAATAACTTGAATCAAGCTGAGAGGTCGATCTCACCACGAAGGGAACAACACTCTGTTGAGTCCTTCATGTGTCAACGACCACCATCATTCAGTGGATCTACAAACCCTTTGGTTTTGGAACAATGGATAAGCTCCATTGAAAAGATCTTTTCTGTACTCCTTTGTTTGGAACAATAAAAGGTCACACTTGTTGTTTATCGCCTAGATGGATAAGCTGATCAGTGGTGGTCACTGGTCAAAAACATGAAGCCTAGAGGAGAGATGGAAGCTATGGAGTAGGAATAATTCCAGGGAATATTCTTTAACAGGTATTTCCCTCGCTCCATGAGAACGAGAATGGAGAAAGAGTTTCTCGAGCTGAAGCAGAAGGAGAATGAATCTGTCAGAAGCTATGAGATGAACTTCACCCGACTTTCACGATATACCTCTAGCTTTGTCATGGATTCAAGTGGGAAGGTTGATAGATTTTTCGGTGGGTTGAGACCTCATCTGCGGAAGAATTTAGCCAACCGGGACTACGATAGCTATGAGGAGATCGTGCGGAGTGCAATGAAAGTCGATCTGGAGTTTGGTGAGACGCAGTGGTCTCATAAATAAAATGAAAATAAGAGATCTTTGGAGCCCAGTTTAGGGAATACTTTTGATCAGGGAAGAGGTGGAAAGCAAATGCAACTTACCACATGCAATAAATGTGGGAAGAAGCATCCGGGTAACTGCTTGGTCGGAAGTGGCAGGTGCTACAAGTGTCAAATAGGAGGCCATATTGCTCGTAATTGATGTGGTGAGGTGAAGCCTCAACTCCCCAACACTAACGATAGAGGAAAGATGGTTATGGCCTTACCCGAAGTCCATTGCTTCAAGTGTGGACAGCTTGGGCACTATGCTAATCTCTGTCCAAATCCAAGGGCAGTGGAGGGGAATCACCATCAACCTCAGCAAAGGCCAGGGGAGCAAGTTCATGCTTTTTCTATCACAACAGCTGAAGTTGAAGCTCCGAATGACGTGTTAGTAGGTACTTTTGTTGTCCTCTCAAAACTAGCAACTACTTTGTTTGATTCTGGTTCTACGCATTCCTTTATTTCTTCCAAGTTTGCAAAGAATATAGAATCAATCCCCGAATTGCTTAAGGTAGAGTTGTCAGTCAAGACTCCAAGTGGGATTATCCATGCATCAATAGTGTTTATAGACTCTAGTGTTTACTTTATTGAGCACAATCTTATCCCAAATCTAGTAGTCATTCCCATGTTGGATTTCGACATTATACTAGGGATGGACTGGCTCTCTAGGTATAATTCTAAGATCAAATGCAGAAGTAAGGAAATCTCAGTATTCTTGAATAAACAACCTACAATTATCTTCCAAGGAGAGATATCCTGAACCGATCCCTATCTAGAAGCACCTCCTATAGCTTTCTTTATGGAGTTAATCGGTGATGATGAAGAAGTAAAAGGGAGCATACCAATAGAAGATGTTCCAATTGTTCCGGAATACATGGATGTATTTCCTGAGGAGTTTCCTGGACCTCCCCCAGAAAGAGAGGTAGAGTTCTCCATTGAACTCATACCTGGATCTCAACCGATATCAAAGACCCCGTATAGAATGGAAAATGTGGAGCTAGAAGAGTTAAAGAAACAACTCCAAGACTTGTTGGAGAAGGGGTTTATCCGACCAAGTGTGTCTCCTTGGGGGGCACCAGTTCTCTTTGTGAAGAAGAAGGATGGATCCATGCGGCTATGCATTGATTATAGAGAACTGAACGGGATCACAGTGAAGAACAAATATCCTCTTCCAAGAATTGATGATTTATTTGACCATCTTCGTGGGGCTCAATTCTTCTCTAAGATTGACCTTCGATCTGTTTATCATCAACTGAGGGTAAAGAAGCAAGATATTCCAAATACTGCCTTTCAATCAAGATATGGGCATTATGAGTTTACCGTTATGCCCTTTGGCTTGACTAATGCTCCTGCTATTTTCATGGATTTTATGAATAGAGTCTTTAAGGACTACCTTGATAACTTTGTGGTAGTTTTTATTGATGATATTTTGATATATTCAAAAAGTCGTGAGGAGCATGAAGATCATCTGAGGGTTATTTTGAAAACTCTACGGAAGGAGAGGTTCTTTGGAAAGTTCAGCAAGTGTGAGTTTTGGTTACAACAAGTGGCTTTCTTGGGGCACATCGTAACCAATGAAGGAATCTCAGTTGACCCTACAAAGACAATGGTTGTGGAGGAGTGGCCTCAACCCACAACAGTAACTGAGATTCGTAGTTTCCTTGGTTTAGTGGGATATTATAGGAGGTTTGTGAAAAACTTTTCATGGCTTTCTAATCTACTAACCAAGTTGACTCGAAAAGGGGTTAATTTTATCTGGACAAAGGAATGCGAGGAAAGTTTCCAAGAGCTGAAGAAGAGATTGGTTACTGCACCTGTGTTAACACTACCCTCTATCGGAGAAGGATTCGTTATTTTTAGCGATTCATCTCTGAAAGGTCTTGGGTGCGTCCTCATGCAAAATGACAAGGTAATTGCTTATGCATCTTGACAGTTGAAGATTCATGAGCAGAATTATCCTACGCATGATCTAGAGCTGGTGGCAGTTGTTTTTGCTCTAAAGATATGGAGGCACTATCTTTATGGGGAGAAATGTGATATATACACTGACCAACAAAGTCTAAAGTATATTTTGACACAGAAAGAATTGAACGTGAGACAAAGTAGATGGTTGGAGCTTATTAAAGACTATGATTGTTCAATTAATTATCACCCTGGAAGAACAAATAAAGTCGCAGATGCGTTAAGCAGGAAAGACCCTATTGTTCTGGCAACAATGAGGATCCTAGGAGATCCCTTGATTAAAGATCTAGTAAAACTGGACATGGGAATTATAAGGAAAGGGACATCATCAACCCTGTCCCAAATGATTTCTCAACCTTCATTACTAGAGAAGATCAAGAAGGCTCAAAAAGAAGATCCTTTGTTGCAGGAGAAGTTGGAGGCTGTAAAAGATGGGAAGTTCCCTGATTTCAATATTGATCAAGAAGGTGTATTGAAATTTCGTACAAGACTATGTGTTCCATCTATTCCGGTGATAAAGAAAGAACTGATGGATGAAGCTCATGGCTCTACTTTCTCTATACATCTAGGAAGAACTAAGATTTATAGAGACCTTCGTGATCATTATTGGTGGGATAACATGAAGAGGGGGATTGCTGATTACACTACAAGGTGCCTGGTGTGTTAGCAAGTAAAGGCATAAAGACAACTTCCTAAGGGGGTATTACAACCGCTACCCATACCAGTATGGAAGTGGGATAATATCACTATGGACTTTGTAATTGGTCTCCTAAAAACATCCAAAGGAAACAATGCGATATGGGTTATTGTGGACCGTCTCACCAAGACAACCCATTTTATCTCTATTCAGGAAGATTTCTCTCTGGATCAGCTTGCCAAGATATACGTAAAGGAAGTGGTGATGCTGCATGGGGTACCACTATCCATCGTGTCTGATCGTGACCCAAGATTCACATCAAAATTATGGAGAAGTCTTCAACATGATCTGAATAATGAACTGAATTTTAGTACGACCTATCATCCTCAAACTGATGGCCAATCTGAAAGGACTATTCAGACACTCGAAGACATTCTAAGATTATGCTCAATGGAATCTAAAGGTGGATGGGATCAACACCTCCCATTAGTTGAGTTCTCTTATAAAAACAGCTTCCATTCGAGTATTCAGATGGCACCCTATGAAGCTCTGTATGGAAAGCGATGTAGAACTCCTACTTGTTGGGATGAAACTGGTGAGAGGAAGCTTCTTGGGCCTGATCTCGTGCAAGATATGACGGAACAGGTTCATACCATCCAACAACACATAAAGGCTGCTCAGAGTCGGCAGAAGAGCTATACTGACAATCGTCGAAGGGACTTGGAGTTTGGTGTTGGTGACAAAGTCTTCCTTCAAATTTCTCCATGGAAGAGAGTCATGCGGTTTGGGAAGAAAGGGAAGCTAAGCCCTAGGTACATTGGCCCCTATGAAATCCTTGATCGCATAGGAGTAGTGGCCTATCGTCTAGCACTTCCACTGAACCTAGCTCAAGTTCACAATGTCTTCCATGTATCTCTCTTGAGGAAGTACATACCCAACCCTTTGCATGTACTGAACCCAGAGGTGGTACAACTGGAACATGACCTCTCTTATGAGGAGCGGCCAGTGGAGATCTTAGACCGTAGAGACAAGGTTCTACGAAACAAGACTACCCACCTTGTGAAAGTGTTGTGGAGGAATCATAAATATGAAGAAGCGACTTGGGAGCCTGAGGAAACAATGAAGCAAAAGTACCCTCACCTTTTCGACTAGGCCTCAAGTATAAATTTCGAGGAAAAAATTTCTTAAGGGGGGAATAATGTAACGACCCAAACTTTTTAAATAGTATATTAACTTACTCTTAACGATTTAATAGAGATGTTAATGGTTAATGCAGAAAGAGGAGTCGATGGCTTCATCCAGTAGACTCGAACCTTATGAAGCCCACTTATCAGAGCTTGGGAAGGAAGTGGCATCTTTGGGCTTCACTTTGGACCAAGCCCAAGCCGAACTCCAGCGTGTCAAGCTTGAACGGAAACGCCTACGGGAGAAGTTCAAGTTAGTAGAGATTACTACTTGGGAAATGTTATCTGAGCCTCCCTCAGATTCTCTCACCATAGCACACCTTACACTTAGGTCATATGCTGGTGTTATAAGGGGCTATGTGACGAGACCCTAGCTTCTTTGTGTAATCCTTTGGGATGAATGAATTGAGATTTCTTCCTTTAGTGATGTTTGTGAAATTTCAAATGTCCGGATAATTTTAGGATGTATTTTATTGATGAATTTTGAAAAAAGGATATTTTAAAATATTTATGTAAACCCTAAATAATTAATGATGTGTAATGATTTTCAAAAAATGGTCTTCTGCAAAAGTGTTCAGTAAGGAATTTGGAGTCTAATAAGATCAACTTAATTTTTGATGAATAGTAAATTATGAATAGTGATTTTACGCTTAGGATTAGTAATGTGACCAAATGTATTAGTAATTTCACTCAAATAAAGTTTTAATATAATTTAGACACCTTGATTTAGTAATGAGATTCAATAAAATGGGTAAATAACGGTTTCATAAATTATTAGTCAAGTATTAGAATTTTCGGGTGAATAGTGTTTTTTAATTAAAAATTTAATTAAAAATAATTAGAAAATTATTTTTATAAAATGGACTTTATTTTTGAACTCAGAGCATCGATATTATGTTATGGTAATTTTTGGGGATTTTTCTGAAAAAAAATGAATTCTCGATGAATAGTGCTTTTATTTAAAAATTAAATTAAAAATATTTAGAAAATTATTTTTATAAAATAGAGTTCATAAATGTACTTAGAGCATTGATATTTGGTTAAGGTGAAATTTTGGGATTTTTCTGAGAAAGTTGAATTTTCAGTGAATAGTAAAAATACAGTTTTAGGGTTTCGGTATGTTTAATGACATCATAACTGTGTCATGATGATGTCATGAGATATTTTAAGGGTTTTCCGGCCAAGGGTGATGAATTATTGTTTTGGGGGCCCCATGTGTCCTAACTCCATGGTAAATGCCATGGGAGAGCACATGGTTTTGAGAAAAGCACTTGTGAGGTGTCCATTGGCCATTAATGCCTTGTCCCCTCACTTTCCCTATAAATACCCACCCTTTCCTCCTTTAGTTTTCACTCCCAACTCTCCCCCAACGACGTTATGGTCTCCTTACCTCCCAAGGATTCCTCCCAAGGTTCCCCCAAGCCCTCAAGGTCTAAACCTTTGAGTTTTAAGAGTTACGTTTTAAGGTAAGGGATCCGACCTCTCTCTTTCTTTTCATGTCATCTCTTTTATGTCATTCCTTTTATGCTCCATGTTCTTATGTGAGAGGATGTTCCTTTATATTCCTCTTACTGACCTTTTCATGTTTATATGATTATAGATCCCCTCTTACTCTCATCATTTTGTTTTATGAAAGTTTAAGTGACGTCGTTAGGCTGCCGAATTTTTAAGGGATTCTTTCACCCTTCTCATTTTTCAAGTTCGATTTTCATGTCAAGTCTTTCAAGTTACTTTTTATTATGTTGGGGTATGATCTCTATATCTATCATATTGATCTCTTATTATCATATGATGAGATACCCTATTTGATCTTGTCAAGTCATTTTTTATTGAAGTTTAAGTGACGTCGTTAGGCTGCCGAATTTTTATAAGAGAAATCTTATTTTTGTTTTACTTCCATGTTTATCATTTCAAATGGTATGTCCTTAAAATTTCATTAACATGATTCATATCCCTTATATTATGTCCCTATACTATTTTTATAGATCATTTATGAGTGGGTGACCCATGTCCCCTCTCTTTTCAACGTTTTCTAAAACCCTGTAACGTAGCCGTTATGCTGCAGAATTTTCGTCTCCAAATGTCTCTCTCTTTTTCTCAAAATTATTTTATGTTATTAAGAAAATACTCAAAGCTCTTATTTCTATAGGGGTATTCTCATATATATCAAAATTTTCTATTTTAAATTCTGGGATTTATATACATGAAACCCTCTTTCCCTTTCCGTGGGTTTAAAGTGACATAAAGATCATGTCTTTAAAGCAGTTTTTAAAACGTTATGATTATGAAATGAAACCCATTTATTTTATTCTATATGGGTTGTTTATGAAATTATTGATGATGATATATGTGGCTCACATGATAATAAATACATGTCAAGGGTGCGCCCAGATAGTGCTCCAATGCATTGGGTAAAGACTTAATCTCTAGTGATGACTTTTTAGACTGATACCTTGGTGAATAACCTTGGTAATTTTTAATGACACCTTGGGGATGGACCTTGGTGAAACGAAATGATTGTCAATATTAAATGTTGTATCCACATCTTCAAGTTATGAAAAATTTTATTTTTATTATGATATATCTCATGATTTCTTTCTCATGCCTTAAAGTTCTTTTCATGTCCTTATTGAAGTATCTCAAGTTCACATGTAAAATGTTTCTCTTGTTTCCCTTACTGGGCCTTCTGCTCACCCTTTCTTTTGATGTATGTCCCCAGGTTATGAGATGCAGTAATGAACCTAGGATGAACTTAAGGAGAAGCCTTTCAAGTGTTTAAGAAGAATTTTTTATGTTGTTTTCATGTATTATGTTCCTTGTTTCCAAGACACTAAACCTTAAAGATCCTCAGTTCTGTGTAATGAAATGAAAGTTTATGTTATAAAAAGACAGGATGCTATAGGATTGGCTAGAGTTAGTGATCTGTTGATCTATATTGGTAGTTTCTATGAACAGACATTCGAGCAGGGACTCTGTAGAGAGATCTATGCTATCATAGTGCCCTTGTGCATTACCACCTAATCCAAGGTGTGAGAGTAGGATTTAGTGGTAGAAAGCTTCCTGTCATGCCATATAGCTAGTTGTGACAGTGAGCACAATAGAGTTGAGATGTCTACTACAGCTAGCAGACGCCAGATGATGAGATCTCAACACAGGAGATATTCTCAAGATCAGTCACATGAAGATGATCATTTGAGGCCCAGACAGTGCAGCGGAAGCATGGTGGAATAATTTCTCGGACTTGTGCACTCAAGTTGTGGTTGTGTAGCAGATTCCCTTAGTGGGAAGTGCGAGAAGTCTCAGACTCACCTAGTGCGGGAAGTTTTAGATAAGTTAACTTCCTTGTACTTGACCCTACTGGAACAGGAGGGTACAACATTTCTTTAGTTGATGGTGTTGAATCCTTCGCCTCTTGAGCATGTAAGAGAGTCTCAGTTGTGATTCATCAACTTTGAAATCTTCTGTGACCAGATATCCTTAGGTGTTTCACCATATGGATATTCTGAAGGAGGGAATCATGATACTTTTTCCTAGTGAAAAACAGTGATTCGATTTGTGACATGTGATATAGAGGTTCATTCGGGGAGGCAAACTTTCCCCTGAGTTCTATCAGGTCATTTTAGACTGTGCAAGGATATGGCAAGGTTGTATATCACCTTACCTTATCCCAAATAGTTGGAGTGATTATATGACGCCTTACATGTGTCACAGCTGAGGAGATACATGTGTGTTACTACACACATCATCAACTCATCAAAGCCTTATATGGTTGAACTAACCCTTTGATCCATATTCCTTGGTAGCACTGAAACGTACAGGCTTCCCTAAGAGCGAGAGAGCTAAGTGTGGGCTCAGAATCCTAAGTGGTTTCCCTGGTTTTACTTTTTGAGGACAAAAAGATTTAAGGAGGGAATAATGTAGGGACCCTTTTTTGGCCTAATAAGACTTTGAAATATTTCTAAGAATATTTACAGGGTTGGGCGTTGATACAGAGTGTAATTCCAAGGCCAGGTGTGCCCAGAATTAATTTTATAAAAATGTTAAGTTTTTTTATATTGCGCATGTGCAGTTAACTAAATGAAATAGGATATATCTTAAATAGTTGATTGGATTGGATATCTGATACTAATTTTTGGTTCAGAACATAGTGTTTACCCTAGTTGAGACATAAAATAAGTCAGCGCGGGATTTTCAGACCCCTCGCTTGTTGGCGATGTATTAAATGGATAAATTAAATTATTAATTTGTTAATTTAATATCTCAAACATAAATATATCTCGAACAGGGACTCAGATGAAAAATATGAGTCCACTGATGAGCTCAGAACGTCGGCTTTACCCTAAACAGGGTGTAACCTTTGTTGGCGTTGGGTGTTCGGCTTATGCGCCATCATGGGAGAATAATTAAATAATTAGGTAATTGTTTATTTAATTATTTAATTAATTTCCTTTAACCTGATGGGAGGTTATAAATTCATGGTTATGAGATATTGTCCCCATAACCCTTTTTTCCAATGGCTCCTCCTCTCCTCTCTTATTCTCTCCATTGACGAACTAAGATGAATCCTTGGATCCAAGAGAATCGAAGAATGACGAATGAAGAACAATAAAGCCTCGGATCTAGGAGAATCAAAGAGCGACAAATGAAACATCTTCTTCTCATCATTTTGCAAGTGAAATCCTTGTCAACACTGAAAAGATCTCGATGAATGCAATCTTCACCAATGATCGATCCAAACCTGAGGTAGGATTTATCACTGTGGATTCCTTACCCCAGTTTAAATTTCTCATGATAAATGAGAATTAAATAAATTAATTCGCGAATCGATAAACAATAGATTGAATTAATTTTATTCTTTTTTATCTTGAATTTGAGATTCTTGAAGCATTATAGATATTTAATTATCAATTCCCCATGTTCTTGATTCTCAAAATTGATGGCCAAACTAACACGGCTATTGATCCGCACTTAGATCGAGATCTTTCCTTATTCATGGTCCGCACATTCTTCACGTTTTCTACATCACAAAATAATTAAGCGCACTGGAAACTCAAAGTTTCATTGAGCGTGACATACGGGCGTAGAGATCTCGACCCAAGGATCACAGATCTGTATTCGTTTATTTTTTCTAAGTCAAAATCGAAGCTGGAATGGCGTGCGGAAGGATCCTGTGGCATGGGTCTGATGAGGGTTTCAGCAGTTCAAGGTGGTGGTTCAGTGAGGAGATCAGGCAACCGCGGAAGTTGGTCGAGGTAGCTTCGGTGTCATGCGAGGCAACTCTGACGGTTTGGGACGGTGTGTAAGACTGGGCTGGCGCAAAGCGATGACACGATGGGCGTCAATAATAATAATTATTATTATTAATGATAATGATAATGATGGAGACCTGTTGATGAAATTGAAGGAGGATTTATTACTATTATATTAAATAATAATGGTGATGGTGGCTTTTAGTGTGTGATTAATTAAATTGAATGGTTTTAATTTAATATGAGAATAACCATGATAAACTAATTTAATGGGGTTAAATTAGAACATTAATGATGGGTGTTATTATTATTAATATTTATTAATAATAACATTGAAGTGAGAATGGAGTTGGGGAGCCACACAATGCAGTGCATGGGGGGAAGGAGGATGCGTCGAAATAGAGTTGTGTTTGAGTGGTTGATTTTATTCACTTTTAATAATCATTATGATATAAATCCCAATAATGTTAAAATAAAATAAATAAGTTAAAAGAGGAGTCAATCTTGGGGCGCGTTGCACATATAAGAGGGTTGAGCATGAGAATCCCTTGGATAAATGAAGAGGCATTCATAATAATAATAATAATAATAATAATAATATTATTATTATTATTATTATTATTATTATTATTATTATTATTTTCATTGGGAAAATGCTATTTTGACTATAAATCCTTCATGCGACCTTGGTTTTACGAACCGTCAATGGCAGTGCAACCTTGACTTTGAGACAGAAATTATGAGTCTAATATTGGATGTCTTTTTTGGGTTTTCGGATCAAGTACCCGAAGCACTCAGAAAATAATAGATTTAATATTATTATTAAATCTCCGACCCATCATAACTCATGCATGCGATGTCCGATTGACTGGTCGTCAGCAGCGACGTGACCCTATCTTTAAGACGGTCGATTCAAGTCTAATTTTGGGTACTAAATTCTGGTTCGTGGCTCGGGTCCACAAAACACTCAATAACAATATTATTATTATCATTACGGGATCTTGTATCTGGCATATCTCCCTCATACAGTGTCAGAATGATGAGCCGTGTCACGACCCGTCCTCGGGGCCCGTGCCATGACTACCCCAAGCCCGCCTTCCATAGGCCAGGGGCTAGCGACTAGCATCAAGGTGTAAATTCCGGTAAAAAGGGAAGGCATTGCCTTTGTAAAGTAAACAAACACCACAGAGTAAGCAAGCGGGAAGGTAAACACTAAGTAAAAAAAGAGTAGAACTGTAAGTGCAGAAAGTAAAAGGGGCCGGAAATACAAGTCCAACTGTAAAGTACAACTCGAAAGGGAAAACAGCAACTCTAAAGTAAAGCCGTTACGCCGAGCTTTCCACTGGAAATCCCACCTGAAGGGTGGGTACAGATAGCTCCACTGCTCATCGGGTCCCGCTGTCCGCTCCGAGTACGTCCCACCCAGTGGTCCACCTCCAGGTACCCTTCTGCTCTGCAAGCCTAAACCACGATCAACGTTGTTCGTCGTCTGCAACCAACACAACGTAGTGCGGGCATAGCCCGTGCAGGGGTGAGTATAAGCTACTCAGTAGGGACCCCGAGACCCCCGAAGGTCTCCAAAAATCAACAAAGGATAAAACACAAAGGAAAGATACAAACATGAAGTAACAACTGACACTGCTTAGGTATATGCCCATACATATACCTAAGTCATCATTTCAATACGCTCCAACCTCCGAGCCCAAGCACAACTCAAGCCACACAGGAAAGTATACGTATTCCACACAGAAAAACAAAACGTAATCCACACAGGATAGCACAACACAATCCACACAGGAAGGTAAACAGGATTCAGCTCACACAGGTATACATCTTCGAGATGATAGAGATGATCACTGATCCATCTAAGTCGTCGGACCCACAAAGGATCGATAGGTACTAACCCCCGCAAAGACCCACACAGGATCGGACCCACATAGGATCTGTAGGCGCTGGTTCACACAGGACCGCTAAGCGCTGACCCACACAGGATCGGTAGCACTGATCCATACAGGATCGCTGAGTGCTGTAGTTATCGTCGTCGAATCCACTAAGGATCTCTGAACAGTCGTCGTCGCACTCACAGTAGCAGTCGCTGCCAGCTCTAGGGTTCCCACACACAACAAACTCGTTCGGGAGGGTCCGCTCCACGAGCCGAGAGGCTGATACATCAACTGTCACATAGTCCAGAGTTGATGTATCCAAAAGTTCTGTATCGTCAAAAAGAACTCAACGCAACAGACGGCGCGTCAATCGGACGCCCGGTCTGATAGTTATTGGTTTTTTCGTCCCAGGGGCCCGGTTGGTTTTTAAGACAAAAAAACCCGACCGTACTCCACCTGCGCCCAAACCTCGGGCAGAGTATGCCAAAAGATCCATCTCACTAAGAGGAACTCAACAAAGTTGATGGCACGTCAATCGGACGTCCGTAGCACAAGATATGAGCATTTCCACTCTGAGGGCCCGGTTGGTTTCGTGTACGAACCAAACTGGCCAAACTCAAAGTATTCTGAAACCTTGAGTGCGATATACCGAAACGACCATCTCGATCCAAGGATCGCATCGTCGCTGACGGAGCATCGTTTGGAGGTCCATAGCCCGAGTTATGGGCATTTGAATCCAAACTGTTCGGTATCGGGGGTTTCGGGCCCGGGCCGACCCGGCCCGGGACCCCCCGGTTGGCCCGAACCGGGTCGACCCGCCCCGGACAGGGTCGGCCCGGCCCGGCGCGGCCCGGAGGCCCGGCGGTCCAGCGACCCGGCGACCCGCGCGCTGGGCGCGCTGGCCGGTCGCTCAGCCAAAACGGCTGAGCCGTTTTGGCGGGCCGCGCACGGGGGGGCGTTGCCCCCTCGGTTCGTTCGAAACCGCAGCCCCTTCATGGGTCCTCTTGCTGCTGCCAGCCAGGGGAATTTAATTCCCCCGGTTCTCCACGTCCGGTCGGCCCGCCATGGCCGGCCGGTTCCTGCACCATGGGACCAGCGACGGCCGGTCCCCCTTCCTGCACCGACGCCGGTGGCCCGATGCCGGCCGCCGGTCTCCCTGCTCCGCCGCGGCCTGGAACCGGCCGCGGCCCTTGTCGTCTGGCGCGGTGCGACGACACCGTGGCCCTCTGCCGCGGCTCTGCTCCGGTCGCGGCGCCTTTGACTTCCTTCGACGCGGTGCAACAGCGTCGCGTTCTTGTTCGACTTCTCGGTGTGGCGCGACGGCGTCGCGTAATACTTGTCGAGTGATACTCGCGTGGTGCGATGGCACCACGCCATCCCGTTCCATTCACAAAGAAACAATCATGAACAAAGGAGGGGGTTAGGCCGTGTTTGTGCGGTCCGTCCCCCTCTCATTAAACGATAAAATTTAGTCGATTAACCACGAAGTTCGACATGCTAGAATCAAGAACGGAAATAATTAATAAAATAACAATAATCCCCTACCTCAGTTCAGGAACGGTGTTCATCAACGACCCACGGAAGACGAGCGTCGCAAAGGTCGGGTGTCACGGGGAAAGAACGTCGACGTCGCGAAGCGAGGTTTCGAAGTCGTTGACGGCGATTTCGTCGCGGAAAACCGTCACGGAAGAAGAACGTCGCATCGTGGATATGGCGTCGCGGAAGAACCGTGTTCTTCGGCAGATAAGTTCTTCGTTGAAGAATGGTGTTCTCCGTGTTCTTCGTCGAGGTTGAAGAAGATGAAGAAGAAGAAGATGCTTTCCCAACTCTCTCAAGGAGACAAAACTCTAACCAAAAATAAAATAAGAAACTTTCTTATTTTATTAACACAACAACACATTTGAATTTCAAGAATTTGAAATTCAATAACCACACACAACTCACCTCATTAAACTCATTACATTTAAGTCATAGGTTATAACTTAAGTTAACATAATTAAAGTGGGAGTTGAGGGGGGGGTTTAGAGGATTTGAAGAGGTGGGGTTCTTGTGGGCCCCACCACCCACATAACCTCCCAAGGGAGGTTGGGTGGTTACCCAACTTCCATCAAGAGATAACACTTAGAGTAAAATAATAAAAATTGTAGTGTAATTATAAAATAAACTTCCACAATTTTTATTATCAACACTCGTGTAAACGCAACTCCGGAACAGGAGTTCCTAAGCAATTACCGGCGCTGCGGTTCCATCGGTGCCCTCAGAATTCGATTTCGGGCACCGGTTCAAATGATAGAAAAACCCGCTTGTTCGTTCACTGAACATACCCAAGCCAAACTTCAGAAAATGATTCCGGGCACACCGGGCCTCGGAATCAGGTGCCGTCAGAAACCGCGCTCTTGTAAAATTCTAAAGAAAATTAAGAAAAAATTTCCCTTGAATTTTACAGGTCTTTACATTACTCCCACCTCAGGGCTTTATGTCCCCATAAAGATACATCAAAACTAGGGAAACAAATGAGGGTACTGAGCACGCATCTGAGCCTCTCGCTCCCAAGTGATCTCCTAGAGATTCCCGTGCTGCCATCTGATGCGCACTAGAGGAATCGACCGTCCACATAGGACTCGCTCCTGTCAATCCTCGATCTCCACCGAGACCTCCGTAAAAGTCGCCCCATCGTCAACGTCAAGCTCCCCATGTTCAATGATGTGTGTCGGGTCGTGCACGTATCTCGTCATCTGAGATACGTGGAAGACGTCGTGCACCCGGTGCAACTGAGGTGGTAGAGTCAGGCGATAAGCCACCCTGCCTATCCTGCTGAGGACCTGGAATGGTCCGATGAAGCATGGAGATAACTTGCCGCCTCGTCCAAATCTCCATATACCATGTCGAGGTGAGACTCGCAAGAAGACGTGGTCGCCATCCTCAAACTCCAGTGGCCTCCGCCTCCTGTCAGCATATGACTTCTGTTGGCTCTGAGCTGTCCACATCCGCTCCTAGATGACCTGGACCTTCTCTGTCGTGGCCTCGACCATCTCCGGTCCCACAAGTGCTGACTCCCCAGGGTCTGTTCAGCACAATGGAGATCTGCAAGGCCGGCCGTACAACGCCTCGTACGGTGCCATCCCGATGGTGGAGTGGTAGCTGTTGTTGTACGCGAACTCCACCAAAGGTAGGTGGTCCTCCCAGCTAAGACCAAAGTCGAGGACACATGCGCGGAGCATGTCCTCGAGAGTCTGAATGGTCCTCTCCATCTGACCATCCATCTGAGGATGAAAGGCTCTGCTCAGACGTAGCTGCGTCCCGAATGCCTCCTACAATCCCTTCCATAGCCGGGAAGTAAAGCGAGCATCTCGATCGGAGATGATAGATGATGGCACACTGTGAAGCCGCACAATCTCCTGAACGTAAAGGCGTCCCAAGATCTCCACTGAGCCCTGCTCTCTAATGGGTAAGAAGTGATCCTACTTGGTGAGTCGGTCCACAATCACCCAGATGGAGTCGTGACCTCTGGAAGTGCGTGGAAGTCCAGTCACGAAGTCCATAGATATCCCGTCCCACATCCACTCCGGAACCTCCAAGGGCTGTACCAAGCCTGCTGGTACCTGATGCTCTGCCTTCACCTGTTGGAAGATGAGGCATCGAGAAATGAACTCTGCCACAGCCTTCTTCATGCCCGGCCACCAGTGCTGTCGTCTGAGATCCTGGTACATCTTCGCCACTCCAGGATGTACTGCCAAAGGAGAAGTGTGAAACTCTCTCAGCACCTCCTCCCGTAAAGTGACTGGTACCATGGTACGTCCTCTGAAAAGGATGTCGTGATCTTCTCCAAAGGAGAAACCATCAGGTGCATGTCTTGAGGATATCTGTACATGCCACGTCTCACAGTCAGCGTCCCCACCCTGTGCCTCTCTGACCCGCTGTAGAAGTGGAGGAGTGACTGTGAGAGACTGAAGGAAGGCTGCTCCATCTCTATCCACAAAGGATATCTGGAAAGAGGCTAGCTGCTCCATCGCCTCCTCAAGTAGCTGGATGCCCGTCCTCCTGCTGAGGGCATCGGCTACTATGTTCCCCTTCCCAGGAGTATAGACTATCTCAAAGTCATAGTCCTAGAAGAACTCGAGACATCGCCGCTATCTCAAGTTCAGGTACTTCTTTGAGAAGATATACCTGAGACTCTGATGATTAGAAAAGACTGTAAAGTGCTCGCCCATCAGGTAGTGTCGTCATGTCTTCAGAGCGAAGACCACTGCTGCTAACTCCAGGTCATGGGTAGCGTAGTTCTGCTCATGCGGCCTCAACTGACGTGATCCATAGGCGATCACTACCCACTCCTGCATCAGGACACATCCGATTCTGGTCCCTGATGCATCGCAATAGACTACATACCCTACTCCCTCCTCAGGCAACCTCAAGATAGGTGCGCTGGTCAATCTCTGTCTCAGCTCGTGGAAGCTCTGCTGACATCTGTCTGACCACACGAAGGGTTTCCCCTTTTTCTTCAAAGCTGAGAGTGGTGCCGCAACTCTGGAGAAATCTGGCACGAATTTCCGGTAGTATCCAGCTAGTCCCAAGAAACTCCGAACCTCCGTCACGCTCCTGAGTGACTCCCAAGCTAACACTGCCTCGATCTTCGCAGGATCTACTGCAACTCCCGCCTCAGAGATGATGTGTCCCAAGAAGTGGACCTCACGTATCCAGAACTGGAACTTCGAGAGCTTACCATAAAGTTGGTGCTCTCAGAGTGTGTCTAGTACAACCCGTAAGTGGTAGGCGTTCTCCTCCTCAGTCGTCGAGTAAATAAAAATGTCGTCGATGAAGACCATGACAAATCGATCGAGGTATTGCTAAAAGATCCTATTAATGGGGGCCATGAACACTACTGGAGCATTGGTTACACCGAATGGAATAACCGAGAACTCATAGTGGCCATACCGACATCTGAAGGTCGTCTTATGTACGTCCTCGTCTCGAACTCTGAGATAATGATAGCCTGACCTGAGGTCTATCTTCGAGAACCACCATGCTCCCTTGAGCTGATCAAAGAGGTCATCAATCCTCGGTAGCGGATACGTTTTCCTCACTGTCACCTGGTTCAGGCGACAATAGTCAACACAAAGTCGCAAGCTCCCGTCCGCATTCTTGGCGAACAATATCAGGGAAGCCCAGGGTGAAACACTGGGTCGGATGAACCCCTTGCCCTGCAAGTCCTCCAACTGTACCCATAGCTCTCAAAGCTCGGCAGGGGCCATCCGATATGCTGGAGTCAATATCGGAGTTGTCCCGGGGTACAGGTCAATATAAAAGTCTACCTCTCTGCGAGTAGGTAGTCCTGGAACGTCATCGGGGAAGACGTCCGCAAACTGATCCACCACTGAAGGAAAACTAGGACTCCGCACGTCAACTGCTCCTAGGATGAGGCTAGCCAACTGATGTGTGATGGGTTGTCCTCTCCTCCGCGGAATTCCATCCTGTGCTGCAAAGGCTCCCTTCTCGCTGGTGAAGGTGAACCTGCTCCCGTCGGTGCATACACATCGCACCTTGCGCCTAAAACGGTCAATTTGTGCATGGAATGTAGATAACCAATCCATGCCCAAGATGACGTTGTAAGGCCTCAACACTGCTAAAAGAAGATCTCAGCCGAAGCTCTTGCCTCCTAGAGTAATCTCACACTGCCAGCACCAGTGCGTAATCATCGAGTCTGCTCCCGTAGGAGTCTCTAGCCGTAAGGATCGAGCCAACGGCTCTGTCGGAATCTCCAAGCTCCGAACAAGGCCAGCGGCTATGAATGAGTGACTCTCCCATGTGTCTATAAGTACTGCAGCAAGGGTGGAATAGACATAGATGGTACCTCGAATCATCTTGGGCGCGCCGTGGTCGTAGGCCTCTGCTGCCTAGAGCTGTGCATGTCTCTTCCTGCCAGCTCCCTGTGGTCGGGGTGGACCTCCTAGTGGTGGTGGTGGTAGAGCCTCAAAGCGTCGCCCACACCTACTGCTCGGCCAGCTCCTCTGCCTCGTCCGCCTCCTCCCTGCGGACCGCCACGGTCGACCCTCTGCCTCTGCCTCGGTGGTCCCTCAACCGTCTACTGCTCCTCGGCACGGCGGGTCAGGCAGTCACGAGCCATGTGGCTCTGCCCGCCGCACGAGTAGCACTGCCTACCTCTCGAAAGACTGGCTCCTCGCTGTGTGCCCCGCACTGCTGAGCCAGTGTCCTGAGGTCGTCTTCCTGAGGGTCTGGTCTTCCTGGACCCCTGAGTCATTCGTAGACTGCCTGCTGCAGAAGACTCTGCTACGTGCCGCCCTGCGGTGGGTCTCGGCGCTGGTGTAGACTCAGCAAGAAAGCTCTCGATCAAAAGAGCCAGCTCCAGTACTCCCGTCTGAGTCAGTATGCTGAGGGAGATTAGCGATGCCTGGATCTCGTGTCTCAATCCCTGCTCAAAGGTCCGGGCCCGGAAGAATGGGTCTCATACCATGTCGGTCGAGTAGCACGAGAGATCGGTAAATCTCGCTGAGTACTGAGCGACCGTCATGCTGCCCTGCCGCAGCTGAAGAAGCTCCTGAATGCGCACCGCACTGAGGGTGGCTGGGACAAACTCCGAGAGGAAGAGGCTCTCAAAGTCCGTCCAAAGTAGAGATGCCTCATCGTGCACCTGGAGCATCAAGCTCCACCATTGGCCCGCTGCTGCGTACAGTAGGCTCGTAGCGAGGATCACCATGAGGTCTGATGGTGTCCTCACTAGCCTGAAAACTCGTACGACTGCCTCCAGCCAGTCCTCGGCTGCCTGGGGGTCCGTCTCCCCACGAAACTTGGGCGGTCGCTGGCGCTGAAACTCGTGCAGTGCACTGAGGCGACGTGCATCGTCAACGGCTAGTGATGGAAGTATCGGTGGCTCGGCGGGTAGTGCTACCGCTGGTGCCACTGCTGACAAAGGGCCCTGCACCGAGGCCTCGTCGCTTGGTGGGATGTCGTCACGATCGACTCTCAGAACCCTAGCTGGCTGCCATCGTGGGGCCATCCTAAAAAGGTAACAGGTGCGCCACGGTCAGAACAGTATACCTGGTGAGCCGATATAAAGTAATCACAAAGAAAACTTGAAACACACACGCAATCAATGTTTTCGTGCATTAAGTCGGAAATCAGAAGTCAGGGTCCTATTGTACGGATACGTCGGCCGCCGCACTAACACTGGACTCCCTGGACTGATAACCACACTCAATACGCTAAACACTATTGCTTCACATAGAAAGGATCAGAGTTCGCGGTAGAACCGAACTCCTTTGATACCAATTTGTCACGACCCGTCCTCGGGGCCCGTGCCGTGACAACCCCAAGCCCGCCTTCCATAGGCCAGGGGCTGGAGACTAGCACCAAGGCGTAAATTCCAGTAAAAAGGGAAGACATTGCCTTTGTAAAGTAAACAAACACCACAGAGTAAGCAAGCGGAATGGTAAACACTAAGTAAAAACAGAGTACAACTGTAAGTTCGGAAAGTAAAAGGGGCCGGAAATACAAGCCCAACTGTAAAGTACAACTCGAAAGGGAAAACAGCAACTGTAAAGTAAAGCCGCTACGCCGAGATGTCCACTGGAAATCCCACCTGAAGGGTGGGTACAGATAGCTCCACTGCTCATCAGGTCCCGTCGTCCGCTCTGAGTACGTCTCGCCCAGCGGTCCACCTCCAGGTACCGTTCTGCTCTGCAAGCCTCAACCACGATCAACGTTGTCCATCGTCTGCAACCAACACAACGTAGTGCAGGCATAGCCCGTGCAGGGGTGAGTATAAGCTACTCATTAGGGACCCCGAGACCCCCGAAGGTCTCCAAAAATCCACAAAGGATAAATCACAAAGAAAAGATACAAACATGAAGTAACAACCGACACTGCTTAGGTATATGCCCATACATATACCTAAGTCATCATTTCAATACGCTCCAACCTCCGAGCCCAAGCACAACTCAGTCCACACAGGAAAGTATACGTATTCCACACAGAAAAGCAAAACGTAATCCACACAGGATAGCACAACACAATCCAAATAGGAAGGTAAATAGGATTCAGCTCACACAGGTATACATCTTCGAGACGATAGAGATGATCACTAATCCATCTAAGTCATCGGACCCACAAAGGATCGATAGGTACTAACCCCCGCAAAGACCCACACAGGATCGGACCCACACAGGATCTGTAGGCGCTGGTTCACACAGGACCGCTAAGCGCTGACCCACACAGGATCGGACCCACATAGGATCGGTAGCACTGATCCATACAGGATCGCTGAGTGTTGTAGTCGTCGTCGTCGAATCCACTAAGGATCTCTGCACAGTCGTCGTCGCAGTCACAGTAGCAGTCGCAGCCAGCTCTAGGGTTCTCGCACACAGCAAGCTCATTCGGGAGGGTCCGCTCCACAAGCCGAGAGGCTGATACATCAACTATCACATAGTCCAGATTTGATGTATCCAAAAGTTCTGTATCGTCAAAAAGAACTCAACGCAACAGACGGTGCGTCAATCGGACGCCCGGTCTGAGAGTTATTGGCTTTTTCGTCCCAGGGGCCCGGTTGGTTTTTAAGGAAAAACCAACCTGACCATACTCCACCTGTGCCGAAACCTCAGGCAGAGTATGACAAAAGATCCGTCTCACTAAGAGGAACTCAACAAAGTCAACGGCACGTCAATCGGACGTCCGTAGCTCAAGATATGAGTGTTTCCGCTCCGAGGGCCCGGTTGGTTTCGTGTACGAACCAAACCAGCCGAACTCAAAGTATTCTGAAACCTTGAGTACGATATACCAAAATGACCATCTCAATCCAAGGATCGCATCGCCACTGACGGCGCATCGTTTAGAGGTCTGTATCCTGAGTTATGGGCATTTGAACCCAAACAGTTCGGTATCGGGGGTTTCGGGCCCAGGCCGACCCGGCCCGGGACCCCCCGGTTGGCCCGAACGGGGTCGACCCGCCCCGAACAGGGTCGCCCCAGCATGGCACGGCCCGGAACGGCTGGGCGCGACCCGGCCCGGCGCGGCCCGGCCCGGCCTGGCCCGGCGGTCCGGCGACCCGCGCGCTGGGCGCGCTGGCCGGCCGCTCAGCCAAAACGGCTAAGCCGTTTTGGCGGCCCGCGCACGGGGGGGCGCTGCCCCCTCGGTTCATTCGAAACTGCGACCCCTTCATGGGGCCGCTTGCTGCTGCCAGCCGGGGGAATTTAATTCCCCCGGTTCTCCACGTCCGGTCGGCCCGCCATGGTCGGTTGGTTCCTGCACCATGGGACCGGCGACGGCCGGTCCCCCTTCCTGCACCGACGTCGGTGTCCCGATGCCGGTCGTCAGTCACCCTGCTCCGTCGCTGCCTGGAACCGACTGCGGCCCTTGTCGTCCGGCGCGGTGCAACGGCACCGCGCCCGTCCGCCGCGGCGCCTTCGACTTCCTTCGACGCAGCGCGACGGCGTCGAGTTCTTGTTCGACTTCTCGGCGTGGCCTGATGGCGTCGCGTAATACTTGTCGAGCGATACTCGCGTGGTGCGACAGCACCACGCCATCCCATTCCATTCACAAAGAAACAATCATGAACAAAGGAGGGGGTTAGGCCGTGTTTGTGCGGTCCGGCCCCCTCTCGTTAAACGATAAAATTTAGTCGATTAACCACGAAGTTCGACATGCTAGAATCAAGAACGGAAATAATTAATAAAATAACAATAATCCCCTACCTCGGTTCAGGAACAGTGTTCGTCAACGACCCACGGAAGATGAGCGTCACAGAGGTCGGGCGTCGCGGGGAAAGAACGTCGACGTCGCAAAGCGAGGTTTCGAAGTCGTTGATGGTGATTTCTTCGTGGAAAACCATCTCGGAAGAAGAACGTCGCATTGTCGATATGGCGTCGCGGAAGAATCGTGTTCTTCGGTGGAGAAGTTCTTCGTTGAAGAACGGTGTTCTTCGTGTTCTTCGTCGAGGTTGAAGAAGATGAAGAAGAAGAAGATGCTTTCCCAACTCTCTCAGGGAGACAAAACTCTAACCAAAAATAAAATAAGACTCTTTCTTATTTTATTAACACAACAACACATTTGAATTTCAAGAATTTTAAATTCAATAACCACACACAACTCACCTCATTAAACTCATTACATTTAAGTCATAGGTTATAACTTAAGTTAACATAATTAAAGTGGGAGTTGAGGGGGGTTTAGAGGATATGAAGAGGTGGGGTTCGTGTTGGCCCCACCACCCTCATAACCTCCCAAGGGAGGTTGGGTGGTTACCCAACTTCCATCAAGATCTAACACTTAGAGTAAAATAATAAAAATTGTAGTGTAATTATAAAATAAACTTCCACAATTTTTATTATCAACACTCGTGTAAACGCAACTCCGGAACAGGAGTTCCTAAGCAATTATCGGCGCTGTGGTTCCATCGGTGCCCTCGGAATTCGATCTCAGGCACTGGTTCAAAAGATAGAAAAACTCGCTCGTTCATTCACTGAACGTACCCGAGCCAAACTTCGGAAAATGATTCCGGGCACACCGGGCCTCGGAATCAGGTGCCGTCAGAAACCGCGCTCTTGTAAAATTCTAAAGAAAATTAAGAAAAAATTTCCCTTGAATTTTACGGGTATTTACAAGCCGTCTACAACATTGAGACCCTAAAATTAAGGTGAATGTTTCAAGACCAATTTTGGATATTTAATTTGATGTCGAAGCGTGGGCCCCACAAGGCCCGGTTCGCGCATGTTGCGGTGAAATGTAACTTTTTCATCGGCTATCCATTTTGGAAAAATGGGTAGTCCATCTCGTGTGTTTTTTCATATGGATCGCAATGGTGTGACTGGTTTGGTTAACCGATGTTGTTTGAAGTACGACTGGGTTGGATCAAACACGAATCCAATTGGGCCCTCGGTACTAAAATGCCTATAACTTACAGATTGGGAGTCAAATTTATGCACCGTCTATCATGTTGGAACCCTTATGACATGGAAATCCTTCATGTTTCTCCCTTGTGAAACTTCATGGTGGTTGAGGTATGACTGATAACCTGAGGAGAAGAGATAGGAAGTTTTTTTTAGTGAGAGTTAGGATGGCTACTCCCTTGACAACTCAAGACATGGGTATTCCTTACTTCTCTACTCCGGTAGAGACGGGACTCCCCACCTCATGAGTGTGGGTTCATTTTCTTATGAGATGGTTTTCCTATCCTTGGAGTCGGTACTCCACCTCATGGCCAAACCAGGCCGATTTCATGGGTCACCCTGTGTATCGATTACACTGGTCAGAGTACATGGGTTGAGACCATGTACGGGAACATGGCCAGCATACATGGGGCGGACCCCAGATACTTTGACATGATGGGTGATCCTTTCTACAAGATATGTAGTTTCATTTTATATGACCATCCTTGTGACATGGGCCGTTGTACACAGGTAGTACCCAGGATCAGAGGACACAGTACGTAACATTTCTAAACACCGTTTACTGTTTAGTACATGGATTTATCTTCTTGCCCACCATATCTTGGACATATTTCATTTGGGTTAGTGCCCCTTCTTCTCATTCCCCTGAAGGTCAGGCATCATTTCCTTCTACAGGAGTGTGATCCCTTCATTAGGACTTTCTGTGATAGAGTCGGCATATTTCCTAATGGCCCAGAGCGAGATCCTCTATCCATTCCTAACCCAAGGTGGAGTCAAGCATCGACGTGACCAACTCTACTGGGCATTGATCCTCTACCTAGCTGGTGAATCACCTAGCTGGTGAACCTGGATGAGTCGTAGTATCTTCCATGGCCCTAGTAGTGATCCTCATCTGTGTATCGTGATCTTTCCCTCTCAGGAGTGTGTCTCCCGTAATGAGTGATTCTATCTATTGTGATCTTCCCACTCATGATTGTGTCTCCCTTAATGAGTGTAACTACCTCTTGTGATATTTTCGGATGAACAGTACTTCTCGGACGGACGTTATCAGAGCTACCAGACTCGTGGAGTGTGTTCTCCCGGAATGAGTACTTCGTGGAAATCTTCGAACTGAATCCCTAGCAGGTGTATGTAGTATTGTAACTTGTCTCTAGACTACAGGTCTTAGTTATGAGTATATCTGGTTTCCTGGGGTATATGTATGGGCATACACCTGGTGTGAGCTTTGAGATGAAGATCCCCTTACTCTCTCATTTGGGTTTCTTTGAGTGATTATATTTATTACTGGATGGAGCTATATTTTTTCACTCCTATTGTACCTTTTTCTCTCTTGATTCTCCCCTCTTCAGTGCCTCTATTAATTCTCCCTCGAGCCTTCAGGACATCCTATTGAGTATTTTTATACTCACCCCTGCTTGGGCTTTGCCCACATTTGGCGTGCCCTTGCAAACGACAGACAGGTTGATTATGACATCAGAAGAGCTTTGGGATAAGGGGTGCTTGGACTGCGTGGGGTTGTCGTAGCTTGGGATTCAGTAGTGGGACTCTTCTAGTTGTTTTACTTTTTCACCTGTTATCGGGTTATGGCACTTTTCTATTTGGGTGTGTATTTTTTCCCCTTTCCCTTTCAGCTTTACTTTTCTTGTACTTGTACTATTAGACGTCGATGCATTTTTGTTTGGTTCCCTTTTTATAGCAGTGTGGTACCTTGCTTTATTTTCTCTCTACACTTTTTCATTGAGTTGGCTACGTGTCTGTGTAAAGGTTCTTAGGCAAATTCCTCTCTGAGTTTGTTGTGCCTTCGGTGCTAGTCGCCAGCCCCTGGCCTATGGAGGCGGGATTGGGGTAGTTGCTGCTCGAGCCCTGGTACAGGTAGGGTCGTGATAGAATATGATGGTATATTAATTATAAATAATAATTATCTTGTTATATTAATTATTTATATCCATTATATTCATCATTTTATCCATCCAATTAAAGTAGTGTTGAATAAAAAATTACACCACGATGTAGATATGGTAAGTCGTACCTACGCATGCATAGTGATATTGTTATTCATAGGATGGATAAAAGGAGGTATAAGTTTGTCCCATAGTTATAATAATATCTATGTATATGGATTATACTGGATTTATTATTTTTATATGGAAACAATATAGAAAGAATAAGTATAAGAAGAAAATATGTTTGAAAGTGGTGATAAAACAATTACTTCTTCTTCAAGTGTCTCCTTTAGATTTTCACAAAAGAACTCCATAAGTTTGTTTTATTCCCAAATTGTGGAATATAAGATGAATTCATGGAATTTAGGAGGAGATTTTGGAAGGTTCTGGCTGATCAAAATGGATTTAAATGTGTGAATAAAAGAGAATAAGAAGTTCCCTTTTATAGGATAGGTGAGGGGAACTTTAGGAAAGTCTTAAAATATTTATTTATTATAAATTTATTTTAGGTTTATAATGGATAAAAGGTGAATTATTTCGATTATAAGATTAGTATGGGTATAAAACCTCTCAACCAATGGGTTTTAGACATGTTTAGTTCATAAAATTAACCTTATCTTTTAGATTTCATCATTAGTAAAATAAGTTAATTATTACCATGTCTTCTTGTATTTTTATACTATATGGTTAATAAAGTTACTGTAAAATTTTAATTGAACCTAAAGTGGATCATTAATTAAATTTTTAACACTATATAAGTTATTTGGACAAATATTATATTTTTATGACTGTTATATCTTTTAATAAAATAGTGTTTTTTTTAAACATCGTTTACGTTGATTTTGACACTACATAGTAATTGATTTTTGTTAAAGTCATAAATACTTTATTTATTCAAAAATAAAGAATTAAATCGTCCCTAACATGTCATATTCATCCAAAAAATTCTTGTATGGGATGAGATATTTCAAATAATATTAATTTTAATATTTATAATATCATTTATTTGATTTTTTTATTAATAAGGTAGTCACTGCATCATCATTATGTCATAAATAAATTTATTTATTTAATGTATAAAAATTTTAAATAAAATACCATTATGTATGATATAATATTATATTTCAAATAAATATTTATAGTCAAATATTTCCATTATATAACCCTATATTAAATTTGTTTTAGTAAAAATATTCATTTTTATGTTATATTTCTATTTACATTAAATTAATTATTATAACATGTCATTATGACACTCAAGTGGCTCCCAAATGACAAATATTCAGCCTAATGATTTTTTTGGTCACCCATTACTCATCCAATAAGATTAGGACACATGTTAGGATAGTTTTATGTTATTATAATATTGTTTTTACCCTTTAACCGTGGTAAATAAAAATAATTACTAAAGTTACAATTCAAAATGTCCAAAAATAAAAGGTACCTATTTAAACAATTTGAACCTTATGATTCAAAATATTCAACTCATTTATCCAAATTCAAAACATAGAATTTTCAGTATTTATTTTAAAATTAATTCCTATTGTCAAAACCATAGTGGGTTTTTAAGAAAAAAAACTATCAGAAGATTGGCATGTCTTTAGGGCCAATTTAAATGTGAAATTCCATTCAATGATCTCCATTAAATTAAATGATAAAAAAATAATAAAATTACACATTAAACCCAATTAAAAAGATAATCTAACAATATAAATAATTTAGATGAAAAAACATTTTTAAATTAAAATGCAGTATTTTTCACTATTCATTAAAATATGAAAGTTATAATAAAAACACCAAAAATTTATCCAAACTTAATTTTTATGTCCCTATACTAAATAATAAATTTATTATTTCATATTTAATATATAAAAGTGTCAAATATTAGATTTAAAAAAAGGGTTCTCTTTTAAAAGCCGATAAAACAACATTTTTTGAAAAATACTTCTTTTATCTGGAAAAAAATTGAATTTGTTCTGATATTATATCTAATAACACATAATATAAATGTTAAAATTATATAAAATTAAAATTGTGGTTAATAATATTCATAAATTACAATTTAAAAGCCTGGTTATATATCATATTAAATAATAATATTTTATTAATATATTGTTGTTTGGTAAAATTGGGCCTTGTAAGTAATGCAAGAAAAGTCATTGTTGTGTGTAGTGTAATCATAACATGGTATTGCGTAAAAATAAAGCAACCAATAAAATTAAGTTTATTCAGAAATGAAAATATTGTAATGTATTGGGGTGTTACATTCTCCCCTCATTCAATAAATTTCTTCCTCATAATTTAAACTCAGGATTGAAAACTTGGGGTTTGAAATTTCCAAATATATTTGATGAAATATCACATCGAAAATGGATTAATGAGACCACCATTTTAAAATAAATAAAGTAAATTATGGAGGTTATTGGAAATATCACATACTAAGGTTACATGTAGAAGAACATGGACATCGATGAAAAATCTAACCATCAAGTTCTGATGGAGAGTGATAGAGAGCATGATGAGGAGAAAGTTAATAATCCCAAAGATATAAATCTACAATGATCTAAGGGGCCATTTGATTCATCAGAAATAGGACTAGGATATCATTTTTTTGGTTTCAAGATCCTTTCCCTAGAGTTTAAGAATTAATTTACTTCATAGACTATGAACACAAGGAGGAATACTTAATTGATATATATATTTTTCATCCTTTATCTAATTTATACAACAAACTCATCTTTCTCTCAAAAAGATAATAAAATTCAGAAATATTCTATTTCTCTTAATCATATAAGGTTAAAAAATGAAATTATACTTCACTTATCATTCTATTTAAAAACAAAACTATGATATACAAACGAGGACATCACATAGGCCATTGGTAGGTGATGCACCCTTGTTGCCCTTAAGTTGCAGGTTCAAGTATCGCGGCCTTAATAGACTTGATGGGTTATTTCCTGACCTATATGTTTTCCTATACATAAAACTATACTATTATAAAATTCCAAAAATTAATCTTAATAAATGTTTTAACCATAAACCATACTATTCAAAGTTCAACTTAATCCATTCCAAACTTTAGAGAATCCAAAATATTTATGTCCAAACTCTATCTAAAAGTTCTCTAAATTTATAAAATCTATTATAACATCATATTCCCCAAACAACATAATGTTTCTATTATTATCAGATATTGAATATATGATTACCTTCATCATATTAAAATATTAATGAAAACAAAAAGTATTGCAGTACAATCCCTATATATATCACATTCTTTTTATAACCAGAATATAATTATTGAATCCAAAAACACAAATACATTAATTATTCCACTTAGAATGTAGTAATAGTATAAGATTGACCTTGATCCATTTTCTTCTTCTGAGATATATTTCATTGAAACTTTGGATAATCATTTTCATAATTTCTCATATCTCTAAAATTATAACATTACATAGATTCTTTATTTCCCTTATTATCATGATCATGGTGACATTTTTCTTCACATTTGTAACAAAATCCCATTCCTTTTAGTCAATTACCAGGTTGTTTCTTCCAAAAATTATCATATAAGGGAAAATATTTCTTTCCCTTTTTCTATTTATCTGTATCTTGCTCCACCATTCTATTCTTCTCTTACTTTACATTAATGTCATAAGACTTAGAAAATTCCTTTTCTATCTTGATAGCACATGAGACTATATGTTTGTATGATGAGAAAGATTATGAGACCAATTCCCATCAGAGTAATGGTTTTAACCCATAAAATAATCGATCAATCTTACTTCTTGGGTTTCGTATGTAGTTTGTATCATGCTAATCTAAAATTTTGAAGTTATCCTCATACTTTTTAACATTATCATCACCTTTTGGCCTCAAACTCATAAATTTCCTTTCCATATCAGCTCGTTGTTCCTGAGGAAATTATTTTTATACAAAAGGTTTTTTATACTCCCATCATTCCATATTTTCTACTTCATCATCCTCTTTAATGTTTTGAATTAATGACCACAATTGATCTACATCTCCTGAGATATGATAACATATCATGACAGCCTTTTCCCTTTCATTACTTCCCAAAGAAAAGAAATATTTTCTCTAAGGAACTTATACATTTCTCAACTACAAATGGATTAGTAGTACCATTTAATGTTGGTGGTTTTTTTGTCACATGAAGCGGTCTAACATTGATCCTTTGTGTTGTGGATCATGCCACTTTATATGAGTAAGGTTATTATTTATTACCTGAGTCAGCTGTTTGAGTATGGTTATAAGTTTTTTATCACTATTTCTGTCACCAACTCTATTATCATTATCTTTAATAGGTGGTAAATCTTTACATGGATTAAATCCATTGATATGATTTCCATTCCTTCCACTAGGTTCTATTTTTAAAAATGACATACACTAGATTAGGTTATGAATCATAATGCATAATTTTAAACTAGTAAAATACTTGACCTAAATTAATTTTTTTTGCATATCTAATAAATAATCATAAATATGGTTCCTTTAAGGAAATATTTACTCTTAAATCCTTCATTATGGTTTTTAAAGAAAATATGAATTATCCTAAGAATATCCCCTGAGAGTGTCAAACCAGGTGAGTAGTAAGGATCATTGTCATGGACCAGGTAACCCTGAGTCAGGCCTGGAACACCTTTTTAGAGTTTTCACCCCTAGTTACATTTGTTCCAGAACCACTTCCACTTGTAGTATCCAGATATGGATGTATTTTTTGGAATATCCACGTAATCTCTACTTTACCAAAATTCTAGGGGGTTCTTCTATACTTATCCTCAAAGTCTATATTATGTTTATGATCCCTAATCTAAGTTTTCTAAATCTATTTCCATGTTTATTACTAAACTTTCTCTAATACCAACTATAATGCCCTGACCCTAGTTACCCAAATCCAGTGCATTATTTTAATACATTGGCATGATTACAAGGAATCAAACCCCAAAGGACTGATTAGTTTAGCAGTCTTGGATAATAAATTACATACATGAACTTTATATTACAATTTATAACATAAAATACAACATATATAATCCTTTTAAAACGCTATTACTCTCCTCTCTTAAACTTTCATATCAATCATAAAACACTTTTTAGCATCTTGGGTAAGTAAAACATAAGAAATGGTTGATATCAAATTCTCAGTAAGGATAAACAATATAGAAAAATCTATAAAAAACTAAGCATAAACTTTTAAATAAATGTACAAAACTAAAATTCAATCCTGTTAAAACATTATTTTAAGAATAATATGGAAATAATAAATCAAATAATTCCTTTTAAATATTCACATGGAAATTCTACTAGTTGAATAATCACACGTAATATCAATAACTAATCTCATAATGAGGTAATTCATAATATTGAACATCATAACCACTACATCAAGGCCTTGTTCCAAGACCATACACAAATATTATGTCAAGGACGTATACCAATAAACTAGATTTTCTTATGAGACCTATTGATTCATTGAGGGTCTATAGTGGGCCCCTCACATCACTTACTAAGTCCAAAATATTTCTCATATAAAAAGGGTGAAAAATAACATAAACATTTTTATTAAAAATAGAATACAAAATGTGAATAATTTAAAAATAAACCAATAATAGTATCTAAATATAACAACCAAAATCAAACTGATCATAAACCATTCAATAAAATATGGTAAATGATATCATAATAGATCAACATCAATTAAGCATAAGATATAACAAAGTATGTTGACAAAGATGAAAATAATCTATTAAATTCATTAAAATATATTGAGACAAATACACCTTTTCCTTTGAAATAATTTATTAAAAATCCATGCACTTATAAAAGAAGAAATTTAAAAACATATTTTTGAATCTAATTTTCCCATACCACTTTGAAACTTTTTAAAGGAATTAACATTTTAATACATTCATGTCTATATAAATAAATCCTTAAAACCATTTTAAAAACATGGAAATTAATGATAAAGGTTTAAAAGAATAAATCTTTAAAACAATTAAAAGAATTTTTTAGTTAAAGAGTCCCTTAAATAAAAATATAAAAATATTCTTTTTGAAAGACGTACATGGATGATAAATATGTCCCTGTAAATACTTATGCATAAACAATCTTAGATAATAATGATATTACAAAATTATCCATTACCATGTACTTTATATTAGTAAAGGGTTTTTTAACCTCCTATATAATTAATAAAGTATGTTATTAAATTATAAAATAACCATATTCATATTTTTTATATCATATATGATCCCCTTATATCTTTTTGTTAATAATATTTCAATAAAACCATTGTTTCGGGTGTTAACTGCTTTGTTTTTCTATGTATGTTTCATCGTGTAATTCATGATTATTATGTATAGGATGTAGTTTATTTTTATCCACAATGATATTATTTTCATAATTATTATTTTTTATTATTATATAAATTTTATAATCATTCTTGAATTTTTAACGTGGATAATGAATCTCACCACGTCGTGGAGATGGTAGGTCGTACGTACGCACAATTGATGGTATCATTCCATTGATGGTTAAATGTTATGGAAGTAAATGGTATATTAATTATAAATAATCAGTATCATGTTATATTAATTATTTATATATATTATACTCATCATTATATCCATACAATTAAATTAGTGTTGACTAAAAAATTACACCACGGTGTGGAGACGGTAAGTCGTATGTAGGCACGCATGGTGATGTTGTTATTCATAAAATGCATAAAAGGAGGTATAAGGTTGTCCCAAAATTATAATAATATCTTATTATATAGATGATTTTGTATTTATTATTTTTATATGGAAACAAAAAATAAATATTAAGTAGAAGAAGAAAAGAACTTCGAAAGAGGTGATAAAACGATTGCCTCTTCTTCAGGTGTCTCCTTTTGATTTTCACAATAGGACTCATTAAGTAGGTTTTATGACCAAATTGTGGCCTCATGGATAAATTTAGGGAAGTTGGGTATAGATTTGGGTCGGGTTTGTCTGAGCCAAAGGGTTTTTGAGGAGTGAATAAAATAGAAGGATAAGTTCCCTTTTATAGGAGAGGTTAGGGGCACTTTAAGAAAGTCTTGAACTATTAATTTATTATAAATTTATTTTCGATTTATAATTGATTCAATGTGATTTATTTCTATGATAATATGATTATGGGTATAAATCCTCTCAACCAATATGTTTTAGACAAGTTTAAGTCATAAAATAAACCTTATCATTTATATTTAACCATTAGTAAAATAAGTTAACTCTTACCTTGTCTTCTAGTATATTTATACTATATGGTTAATATAATTAATATAAATTTTCAATATAACCCCAAGTGAATAATTAATGAAATTTTTAACACTAGATTAGTCTTTTTTATGAATCTTATATTTTTATGACTATTATATCATTTAATGGAATATTGTTTATTTTGAAAAATTATTTATGACAATATTGATACTATATTTTAATTGATTTTTTTAAAGTCATAAAAACTGGATTCCATCAAAAAAAATAATTAACTCATCCATAACATGTCATATTAATCCATAAATTTTTTTTATGGCATGAAATATTTCAAATAATATTTATTTTAATATTTATAATATTATTTATTTGATTCTTTTATTAATAAGGTAATCATTATATCATCATTTTGTCATACATAAATTTTATTATTCAATGTCTAAAAATTATTAATAAAATACGATGATGTAGGAAATAGTTTTAGATTTACAATTACTATTTATAGTCAAAGATATCAGTTATATAACCCTGTATTAAAGTTGTTTTTGTAAAAAGATACATGTTTATGTTATATTTCTCTTTAATTATACTAATTATTATAACATTGCATTATCACACCCAATTGAACCCCAAATGAAAAAAAAATAGGCCTAATGATTTTTTTGTTCACCCATGACTCATCCAATAAGATTATGACACGTGTTAGGGTATTTTTATATTATTAGAATATTGTTTTACCCTTATTTACCTAATTTACCCTTTAACCTTGGTAAATAAAAATAATTACTGCAGTTACTATTCATAATGAACAAAAATAAATGGTACCTATTTACAAAATTTGTATGTTATCATTCCAAATATGGAATCCATTTTTTTAAATTCAAAACACATAAGTTTCAGTAATTAATTTAAAATTAATTTCCGTTGTCAAAACCAGAAAGCAGGTTTTTAAGAAGAAAAACTAACAAAATATTAACATGTGTTTATGTCCAATTTAAATATAAAATTAATTAAAATGATAAAAATTGGATTAAATTATAAAAACATAATACAATTACACTTTAAAAATAATTAAAACAATAATATAACTATATAAACAATTTTTATGAAAAAACAGTTTTGAATTAAAATGCAGTATTTTTCACTATTCATTAAAATATGAAAGTTATCAAAAAAACAAAAAATTGTCCAAACTAAATTATTATGTCTCTATTCTAAATAATAAGTTTATTTTGTAAAATTAAATATATAAAAGTTTAAAATATTGGATTTAAAAAAGGATTCAACATTAAAAGGTGGTAAAACTGCATTTTTTGAAAAATATTCCTTTTATCTGAAAATTAAAATTGAATTTGTTATCATATTAGGTTTAAGAAACACATAATATGAATGTTAAAATTATATAAAATTAGAAATTTGTTTAATACTATTCATAACCTCTAATTTAATAGCCAGGTTAAATATCATATTAAATAATAATATTTTATTAATATATTGTTGTTCAGTAAAACAGGTCCTTGCGTGTAACTCAAGCCAACTCATTATTGTGTGTATAATATGATTAACATGGTATTTTATAAAACTAAATAAAGTAATAAAATTAATTTTATTCATAAATGAAAATATTTTAAAGTCTTGGGGTGTTACATTCTCCCCTCATTTAATAAATTACATCCTCATAATTTATACTCAAGATTGAAAACTTTGGGTTTGACATTTCAAAATATCTTTGTTTAAATCCCACATAAAAAAATGGGTTAATGAGACCAACATTTTAAAATAAATAAAGTTATGTATGAAGGTTACCATAAATAACACATACTAGGGTTCCATGTAGAAAAACATAGACATGAAAGAAAAATCTAACCATCAAGTTCTATTAGAGAGTGATAGAGAACATGATGCGAAGAAAGTTAAAAATCACAAATCTATAAATTTGAAATGATCTAAGGGACCATTTGATTCATATAAAATAGTACTAGGATATCATTTTTTGGTTTAAATATCCTTTCCGTCATGTTGAAGAATTAATTTACTTCATAGACTAAGAACACAAGGAAGAATACTTAATTGATGTGTAGAGTTTCATCCTTTATCTAATTTCGACAACAAACTCATATTTCTCTCCAAAAGATAATAAAATTCAGAAATATTATACTTATATTAATCATACAAGGTTCCAAAAATTAACTTATACTTCACCTATTGTACCATTTAATAAAACTACATTATAAAAACCTGGACATCATGTAGGCCAGTGGTAAGTGATGTACCCTTGTCGCCCTTCGATTGCGGGTTCAAGTCCTGTGGCCTTGTCGGACACGATATATTATTTCCCGACCTACGGGTTGTCATTTTAATAAAACTATAATATTATAAAATTCTGAAAATAATCATAAGAAATTTTTTAAACTTAAACAATACTATCCAAAGTTCATCTTAATTCATTCCAACCTTTAGAGTTATCCAAAATACTTCTGTCCAAACTCTATCTAAATTATCTCTAAATTTATAAATTCTATTGTAAGATTATATTCCCCAAACAATATAATGTTTCTATTATTGTCACATACTGAATATATAATTACCTTCATTTTATTAAAACCTTAATGAAAAAAATATACTAAAGTAAAATCCCTATATATATCACATTCTTCTTATAACCAGAATATAATTATTGAATCTAAACACACAAATACATTAATTATTCCACTTCGACCATAGTAACAACATAAGCTTGACCTTGATCCATTTTATTTTTATAGGCTATATTTTTTTGACTCTTTGTACATTTATTTTCATAATGTACTATATCATTACAATTATAACATTGCACAGCTTCTTTCTTTCCCTTATAGTCACGAGTCTGGTGAAATTTTTCACATCATTTGAAACAAACTCTCATTCCTTTTAGGAAAGTACTATGGTGTTTCTTTCCATAGTTATCACATAAGGGAAAATCCTTCTTTCCCTTTTTCCCTTTATCTATCTCTTTCCCTATGATGAGAAAGATTGTAATACCAATTCCCATCGTAGTAATGGTTTAACCCATCAAATAATTGATCAATTTTACTTCTTGGGTTACATATATAGTCTTCAATATGAATTGGTAAACTTGTGAAGTTATCCTCATAATTTGAAACATTCTCATCCTTTTCTTGTCTCAGACTGAGAAATTTCCTTTCTATATCTGCTCATTGTTCGTGAGGAAAGTATTTTTCTAGGAAAAGTTCTATAAACTCTCTCCATTACATATTTTATACTTAATCATCCTCCTACATGTTTTTAATTAATTACCACCATTGATCTGCATCTCCTGAGAGATAATAAACTATCATGACAACCTTTTCCCTTTCGTTACTTCCTAAAGCAAGAAATATTTTCTCTAAGCAACTTATACATTTCTCAGCTACAAATGGCTTTGTATTTTTGTTTAATGTTGGAGGATATTGTCTCATCAAGTGGCCTAACATTGATTCTCCACATTGTGGACCAGGATACTCCATACGGTTAATTTTATTATTCATAACCTAAGTCAGTTGACCCAATATGGTTATAAGCTATTTAGAACCAGTTGCGTCACTAACTCCACTATAATTATCTTTCATAGTAGTGAAATCCCTACATGTATTACATTCATTTATTCAATTTGCATTCCTTATATTAGCCACAAATTCTAAACAATGGTATACACTATATTAGGTTATGAATCATAATTCATAATTCCAAACTAGTAAAATACTTAATATAAACTGAAAATTTTATGCATATACAATCCATAATAATAAATATGGTTCCTTTTAGAACTTATTTACTCATAAATACTTCATAATGTCTTGTAAATAAAATATTAATTATCCTCAGAATATCCCCTGGGAGTGTCAAACCAGGTGCGCAGTAAGGCCTGTTGTCGTGTACCAGGTCACCCCGACTAAAGCTCAAAACACCTTGTCGAAGTTTTCACCCCTAGGTACATCTGTTCCAGAACTAAATCCACTTTTCGTATCCATACAGGGATTTATTGCATGGAATATCTACATAATCTCTACATTGGAAAAATTATAGGGGGTTCATCTATACTTATCCTCAAATTATATCTTAGGGTTATAATCCCCAATATAAGTTTTCTAAATCTATTTCAAATGTGGATTCTAAAATTACTCTCATGCCAATTTTAATGCCTCATCCCTAGTTACCCAGAGCCAGTACATTATATTAATAAATTAGCATGATTATAAGGAATCACGTCCCGAAGGACCGATCAGTTTATCAGTCTTGGAAAATATATTATATGTATGAACTTTACATTACAATTTCTAACATAAAATATAGCATAGAAAATCTATTGAGAACTTCATTATTTCCCTATACTAACCCTACTTATCATTTATAGAACACCTCTTCACATACTGGTAAAATAAAACATAAGAAATGGGTGAGCTCAGATGCTCAGTAAGGATAAACAATATAGTGGAAGCTATCGTAAATAAGCATAAACTTTTAATAAAAGTCATAAAACTAAAACACAAGCCTTTTAAAACATTATCTTCAGCATAATGTGTAATGAATTAATCAAATAATTCCATTTAAACATTCACATGGATATTATACTAGTTGAATAATAACATTTAATATCAACAACTAATCTCATAATGAGGGAGTTCATAATGTTAGACATCATAACCACTATTTCAAGGCCTCGTGCCAATACCTAACAAAAATATTCTGTCAAGACCTTTTTCCAAGACACTAGTTTGTCTCATGATACCTACCAATGCATTGAGGGGCTATAATGGGCCCCACCCATCTCTTACTAAGTCTAATACATTCCTTATATGAAAAATGTGAAATATAACATAAACATTCATATTAAAACTAACATACGAAATGTGAATGGTTTAACAATAAAAAAAATTGTATCTAAATAGCACATCCACAATCAAATTAATCATAAACCATTTAATAAAATATGTTAAATTATATCACATGAGATCAACCTCAATTAAGCATAAGATCCAACAAAGGATGTTGACATAGATGAAAATACTCTATTAAAATCATTAAAAATATCTTGAGAGAAATACCCATTTTTCTTTGAAATAATTTATTCAAAAGTCGCGCATTTATAAAAGAATAAATTTAAAAATATATTTTTGAATCAAAGTGTCTCATGAGACTTGGAAACTTTTGAAAAGAATTATCATTTTAAAACATTCATGTCCATATAAACAAATCCTTAAAACCATTTTGAAAACATGGAAATTAATGAGAAAGGATTAGAAGAATAAATATTTAAAACATTTAAAACAATGTTTTATTTAAATAGTCCCTTAAAAAAAACCTTAAAAATATTCCTTTTAAAAAAATGGACAGGGATGATAAATATGTCCCTATAATTACTTATGCATAAACAATCTTGGATAATAATGAGATTGTTAAATTAACCCTTAGCTTATACTTTCCATGTGTAGAGGGTGTGTTAACCCCCTATATAATTATTAAATTATGTTATTAAATTATAAAAGAACCATATTCATATTTTTTATATCATATATTATCCTCTTATATCATTTTGTTAATAATATTTCAGTATTACCATTGTTTCAGGTGATAACTGCTTTGTTTTCCTGTGCATGTTTAATCGTGTAAGTCATGTTTATTATGAATAGAATGTAGTTTATTATTATAAATAATTATATTATGTTAAAAATTATTATTTTTATTCATTGTATAAATTTTATAATCATTCTTCAATGGTTAATGTGGATAATGAATCTCACTGCGTTGTGGATACGGTAGGTCGTACGTACGCATGAGTGATGGTATCATTCCCTTTATGGTTCAATGGTATGGAATTGAATGGTATATTAATTATAAATAATAATTATCATGTAATATTAATTATTTATATCCATTATAATCATCATTATATCCATTAACTTAAAGTATCATTGAATAACAAATTGCACCATGACGTGGAGACGGTAATTTGTACATACGCACGTATAGTGATATTGTTATTCGTAGGATGGATAAAAGGAGGTATAAGGTTTTAAAATAATTATAAAAAAATAAAAGTATATTTATTATTCTAAAGTTATTATATTTATATGCAAAAAACATAGAATGAATAAGTAGAATAAGAAAAGAACTTTGATAGAGGTGATAAAACGATTACCTCTTCTTCAGGTGTCTCCTTTTGATTTGAAAAAAAACGACTCCTTAAGTTGTTTTTCTTCCCAAAGTGTTTCCTATATGATTAATGTAGGTAAGGTTTTAGGATATATAGTTAGTTTTTGTCCATGAAAAGGGGATTTTTAGGTGTTAATAAAAGATAAAGAGAAGTTCCCTTTTATAGGACAGGTGAGGGGCACTTTAGGAATGTCTTGAAATATTAATTTATTATAAATTTATTTTCGGTTTATAATTTCTCAAATGTGATTTATTTAAAGTATAATATTAGGATAGGTATAAATCCTCTCAAAAAAATAGGTTTTATACATGTTTAGTTCATAACATTAACCTTATCTTTTAGATTTAACCCTTGGTAAAATAAGTTAACTCTTACCATGTCTTCTTGTATTTTTATACTATATGGTAAATATAGGTATTATAAAATTACAAGAGAACATCATGTGGATAATTAATGACATTTTTAACTCTATATAAGTAATTTTGAAGAAAATTATACTTTTATGACTATTATATCATTTAATAAAATAGTGTTTGTTTTAAAAACCCATTTATGTCAATTATGACACTATATAGTAATTGATTTTTGTTAAATTCATAATAACTTTATTCCTTCAAAAAAACATTAATTTGTCCCTGAAATTACATATTTATATAGAAAATCCATGTATGGCATGAAATATTTCAAAATAGTATTGATTTTAATATTTATAATATCTTTTATTTGATTCTTTTATTAATAAGAAAATCAATGTGTCATCATTGAGTCATAAATAAATTTTTTTATTTAATGTCTAAAAATTATAAATAAAATAATATGATATAGGAAATATATTTATATTTCTAATGAATATTTATAGTCAAATATATCAGTTATATCACCTTGAATTAAAATTGTTTTAGTAAAAAGTTGCACGTTTATGTTATATTTCTCTTTACTTTAAATTAATTATTATAACATGTCATTATCACACCCAAGTGGGTCCCAAATTCCAAAAATTCATACTAAATATTTTTTTGGACTCCCATGAATCATAAAAAAATATTATTACATTTGTTATGATAGTTTTATATTATTATAATATTATTTTTACCCTTATTTACCTAATTTAACATTTAACTGTGGTAAATAAAAATAATTATTGAAGTTACTATTCATAATGTCCAAAAATATAAGGTAAATATTTACACAATTTGGAACTTTTGATTCCAAATATGTAATCCATTTTTAGAAAATCAAAACACAAAATTTTCAGAAATTAATTTAAATTTAATTCCTGTTTTCAAAACCTGAAAGTGGGTTTTTAAGAAGTAAAAACTATCAAAAGATTGACATGTGTTTATGTTTAATTTAAATTTGAAATTACTTATGATGATAAAAATGGATAAAAAGATAAAAACATAATAAAATTACACTTTAAAATCAATTAAAAATATAATCTAACTATATAAATAATTTTGAAAAAAAATAGTTTTAAATTAAAAGGCAATATTTTTCATTATTCATTAAAATATGAAAGTTTCCAGAAAAACACAAAAAAAAATATTCAAACTAAATTTTTATGTCCCTATTTTAAATAAGAGGTTTATTTTGTCAAATTGAATATATAAAAGTGTCAAATATTAGATTTAAAAACGGTTCTCTATTAAAAGGCGATAAAACTGCATTTTTTGAAAAATACTTATTTTATCTGAAAAGATTGTATTTGTTATTATATTATTTCTAAGAAACACATAAGATAAATGTTAAAATTATATAAAATTAAAAATGTGGTTAATACTATTCATAACCTTTAATATAATGTCCATTTTATATATCATATTAAATAATAATATTTTATTAATATAATGTTGTTCGGTAAAACTCAGCCTTACGTGTTACCCAAGCTAACTCATTATTGTGTGTAGCATAAGATTAACATGCTATTGCATAAAAAGAAATAAACAAATAAAATTAAGTTTATTTAGAAATTAAAATACTATAAATTATTGGGGTGTTACACACTTCACCCCCACCTAGTTTCCACATGCAGTCTACAGCCTATACGTCTCACATGGAGGAAAATTCAAAGAGAAATCCCAAATATCTCCCGGTGACTCAAGGTTTTCTACAAGGTGTGATGGACAATCACCCTACTCACAACCAAAACATCAAGCCCCGATAATCCTAGAACCAGTCTATCCAAACTCATCCCAAATAACATGGTCCAAAATAGATAACATACTCTAATGCCATTTTTTCATGAACTAAGTCGGGATGTCCTCTGAACCGGTGCCCAACCCAACCCATGGAATGGTCCAAATGGAATTACCGACCCCCATAGGCTAGAAAAAAGTGCCTGAGTATCAATAATAATACATGGGAACTATTTTACCTGATTTTATAATCATAAAACAACCAAAAAAATTTTCCAAAACTAAAAATACACCACCAAATATGACTTAAATTTTTTTCATATTTCAGTTTACAACATTAAAAAAATCCAAAAGGGGGGATATAACAAAGGGGGAAAAACATTTCCAAAAACCACCATATGACAAGAGGATCATCTCTATCAAGCCACCACCATCAACCCCACACATAAGAGAACTCTAGCAACCCAAACCACCATCTCCAAACACATTTCCTTTAACTGTTTCAAACATAACCACATCAACTTAAACCCAAGGATTTTAGTAGTGGGTGATCCAATGCCTAGTAGGATAATACCCATCAAAATATTTCATTCTATAAACACTATATAATAAATAAAATTTCAAGTTTTATAAAAGAAAGACTAGAAATATTTCTCATGGAAAAGAAATTTTAATGAAAACACGCTTGCTTTTGAAATAACCAACAAGGTATACCGTATGTCGATGGTGTGTATGATATATCAAGAGAGAACCAAGTCACAGGAGATCCCTATAGGAACTAGCTATGAGTGTGACACTATAGTCATCATATCTCGGTGAATAGTGGTATAGTAACCCTGAAAATCCACATTCTCATGAACGATCCACTAGAGAGGAGAAGCATCCGAAATTCTTATGGTCACAAAAAATTATCAATGTTTATTTATTGTTTTCATATTCAATATTGTTATGTGAAGATGGGATAGATCCACTTATGAATCACTAGAATACTAGTACTAGTATTCCCACCTAATCACCTAGGATTCCCTTTATTCTCATTTCTCATGTCACATGAATTACCACTTGCGCACACACAAGCCAAGAAATATAAACATGCATATTTAATCACCATGTCCAAAAAAAATCAATTTTGATTCCAAATTCAAACAAAAACAATTTCAAAACATGTTTCACACCACTTTCACAATTTACTAAACATATCGCATAATTTTTTAAACACATTCAACATTCACAACTAGGGTTTACTCTTGAAAATCACCCAACTTCCTTTATAAAAACCATTTTCAATCCACACAAACATCAAAGAACATAAAAAATACTTTTCACACCACAAAAATAAATTTTAGAACACATTTAATAATTAAAGAAATCATATTAAATTTTACAAATAGTTTTTAATAATGGAATCACCTGCCTAGGGTGTAGAAACTTCTGAAATCTGGTTTAAAACTTCTACTGCACCTTAGGGAAACAAGTTCAGACCTATAATATAAATATTAAACCCTAAGAACCAAGATATAACCATAAAATTGGCACGCAACCCACTGGATTATTGAAACCCAAAAGAAAGAGGGAAGGAACCCTAGAATAGAGAAGGAAACGAAGAGATGAGACACTTACTTGGGGATATAGAGGGAAATAACATCAAAATTTCCACCAAGAAGGAGTGAAAGAGAGGGGAGAAGTAGTTTGAAGCATGATTATGGTAGAAATCCCAATTTAGAGGAGAGTTATAGGTATTTGGGGTTAAAATCAGGGAGATAGAGAAAGCAAAATCAAATTTTTAATGACCATGATAGGCCACATAGTTAGTCTGTACGGTTTGAAAAATCGTGTGACAACTATGCTCCCCCTTCAATCCAAGAAGAAAATAACGCATGGTTATACTGCACAGTTTAACTTACCATGTGTAGGATGTGTGGTAGCTACTACCTCAACTGGCTACCTACTACATGGTTTCCTGGGCAGGGGTGCACAGTTTCCACTAACCATTCACCAACCATGCGCTACATTCCATCCATACAAATTTTATCACTTTTATCTAAGAACTCAAAGGAGACCAAAATGGATAAAAGTAGAATAAAAATAAATATAAATCTACCTCAAAAGAAATCATGGGTGTGATAAAATGTAACTCTATTCTTCTATTTTTCCTTCTCTCTATCCATCTTAAACTAATTATCATATTTCATTAGCATTCCAATAAGTTCATTAAGATGTATCTTTTTTATGATTCATTATTTCATCATTATCTATCATATTATATTCCCAATTATTTAAATGTATATAAATACCCTTATTCACTAATTGATTATCTTTAATCTCATTCTCACTAAGAGATTGTAATCCATTTATTATTGTCATAAACTATTGATTCATCTGAGAAACACTTTCTCCAAGTAGAAAATTAAAAACTTGATAATCTGCATGAAATATGGATCAACTAATTTTAAATACATTAAATGTAATTAATTGTGAAATTTCATGTTTGTTTACTATTTCATTATCTATATCATAAGTATATTTCAAACTATATTTTCTCGATTCATTGAACAAAGAAGTTTACTTTAGACTATATTATTATCCAGATATTCAACCCTTTATCTTTTAGTAATGTTTGATATTAATTTCTCCAATTAATTTTAATTACTAACTATCATTTGTAAATTATTCATTCTAGTATTAATCATAAATATCTTCATCATGACTCTCCAATATTCATAATCAATTTCATCAAAAATGGGGTGCTTGATAGTATTGATGTTTTATAATATTTCGATATATAAACCAATATTAGAAAAAAAATTGATTCTATAAATTATTATAAGGAAAAAATACTATATCTGATATGATTTTTTTTTTGAAAAAAAAATAAAGAGAAAATATCTAATATAAAAAATCCTAGTATGAAATCTTTAAGATGGGTATGGATTGAAATTTTTATAAACTCGCAAAATTATTCCATCTTTAAAAGGTTAATGTTTGGAAGTTATTAATTCTAAACTATTAGAGTAACGACAACTAATTAATGTTGAAGGAAGAAAACTATTTGGATGATATAATGTAAGTAAACATATATAATAAGAATATAAAGAAAAATATAACTTAATAAAATGATGAGGTTACAAATAAAAATATGTATACCCTTACATAATATTATTATATAATATTCATGTTTATATCCTCATAACTTGTCACGACCCATCCCCTGGGGCCCATGCAGTGACTACCCAAAGCCCGTCTTCCATAGGCCAGGGGCTGGCGACTAGAACCAGAGGCGTAATTCCCTAAAACTGGGAAGGAATTACCTTTATAACCTGTAAATGCACACAACAGAGCACATATATGGATACAAAAAACTAAGTAAACTGTATAACAAAAGAGTGCTAAAAAGTAAAAGGGGCTGGAAATACAAGCCCAATTGTAAAGTACAAGGAACAGGAAGTGAAAGTACAACTGAAGAATGGAAAAATAGTTGTTGGGTCATCCTCTGAGATTCCTACCTGAAGGGTAGGTACATATGGACTCCTCAGTACTCCACATCCATCAGTTTCCTCTACGTACCGACTCATCATAAGGTCCACCTCTAGGTACCGTCCAGTCCTGATACTCTTAGCCTCAGTCAGCATTGTCTGTCATCTATAACCAACACAACAAGGTGCGGGCATAGCCTGTGAAAGGGTGAGTATAATGATACTCAATAGAGACCCTGAGACCCTCAAGGTCTCACAAAATACAACTAAGATAAACCAGAAAGTATGAAATCAAAAAATAACCTTACTTAGTTATATGCCCATACATATACCTATGTTATCAAGTGATCCATCTCAATCATGAGGAAAACACAAAAGTACTGACTCAGCTCAACCAGGATTTTATTCAAATTATCGAAACCTCGGCTGCTGGAGAACTCCTACTCAATTAAGTATAGTGGGCCTGCTGCAACACCAAGCGCACTTCCCACTAACCTTGGACTACTGAGGTACTCCTCCTGTCGAGTATCGTGGATCTTCTACGTCACACAGAGGTGCTCCCCACCGCGGGTCTGCTGCCACACCCAGGCGCTCCCCCTCGTAGCTTGCTAAGGTACTCCTCCTATCGAGTACCGTGGGTCTGCCACCACAACCAGGTGCTCCTCCACTGTGGGTTTGCCGCCACAACAAGGCGCTCCCGACTGGGCTAGTAGAATCACTCTGTGTCAAATGGTTAGCAGTCGTCAGGTCTCAGCCAGCTACTAGGTCTCCACACTCTGACTGCTCATTACTGGAAGGATCTGCTCCATGAGCTACCGAACGATACTCCAACTATCACAAAGTACCATTAAGAAGTATCTGAATGGTACTCCATGTCATAGGGGTCTCAATGCAATAGACGACGCATCAATTGGACGCCCAGTCTGTGAGTTATTAGCCTTTTAGTCCCTAGGGTCCGGTTGGATTCGTGCACAATCCAACCTAACTGTATCTCAACTATACCCAAAACTCTTCTGGGATATACTCAAATAAATTGTCATGTTCCAAGATTACAAGTGCCTTTGATGGTTCGTCAAATGGAAATTTGGTGCCAAAGATATGGCCAAAATAAATTAAAGGGTCGTATTGGGCCCGGGTCTGATCCAACCCGGTCAGACCGACCCGGCCCATTGGGTGGGACAGCTTGTTAGGTTCAACCTAGCCCACTGTGCCCAGCCCATCTCACCACGAGGGGTTACAGAGGACCGTGAGGGTGCAGACTGGTTGTGAGGGCACTGACCGGCCGCGTGTCGGCAAGTGGGCGGCTCGGCCCGGTTCAGTCGGGGCGCTGTGAGGGGCGCGTCAAGGCTGGCTCGGCTGGGGTGTTGTGAGGGCGCACGGAGGCCGGCTCGGTTGAGGCACCGTGAGGGCATGTGGAGGCCGAAGTCTGGTGCAGTTGATGATGGCTCGGGAGGGTGTCGCGAGGCCCGGTTCAGCCGAGAGGGCACGGGCGGTCGGGAGTCGGTTCAGCCGACGGACGGCGCGGCCAGGGTGGCTTGGGAGGGCGCCGCGAGGCGTGATTCGGTCGAGAGGGCATGAGTGATTGGAACCAGGTTTGGCTGGCGGGTGGCGCACCCAGCGGTCAGTATGGCTGGGGTGGCTCGGAAGCCGGCGGGCGGCGTGGTTCGGCCCGGGGCGGTGGACCCGATTCGGCCGGGGTGTCGATGCGTCACGTGGCCTGCGCAGGTTGCCTTTGTCACCTTCATCGTCTCGTCGCCTCATCTCCATGTAGAAGAACATCACAAAAAAGAACGGTGGAGGGGGGTTAGTCCATGTTAGTTTGGCCCGCACCCTCTGCGTTTAGGGTGGTATCAATCGGTTCATCAAGAACATAAACAAAGAACGAGCATGGAAGATATATTAAAAACACCAATTCCCATAATCCGTCGTTAACAATATATTCCCAACCCACAAGGAAAAACATCCGCGGATCAACTTGATAATAATTTGGTCCGCGTTATTTGTTTTAGAAGGAAAGAAACAAGGGAATAATATCATACTTTAATAAAATCCCTAACTTGTTCGAAGTTGGATGATGTTGGCGCAAGAAGGAAGACGTTGATTCGTTGTAGATGAACACATCCTACATCGAAGGAAACTCTGAGAAAGCAATTCGAAGTCGAGGTCTACGTTCTTCATCAGTGGAGAGTTCTTCATGGAGAGTTTTCTCCCAAGAGCTCTAATCCTCCTCTACCAACCTTTTTCCAACAAATGAATAGATAGCCCCTCCAAATAATAGATTATCTATTATTTAGTTTGATGGGATTAAAATTAAAATTGTAGCATTTAATTTAATGAGATGGATCAATTAATTAAAGGGGGAGGGTTGACACCATTAAAAGAGGGGGCGGTGGCACCATTATGTTAAGGGAGGTCAAGAGACTCTCCCTCATTTATAAGAGAGTTGAAAGGTTTTCCTCAATTAAATTGGGGGTTTAGTCCCAGGTGGTCCCCACATCGTAACCTCTCAGGGGAGGTTAGGTTCATGTGGGCCCCACCACCATAACCTCTCATGGGATGTTAAGGTGTGGTGGTACCCACCTCCAAATTCCACATGCGTGGTTATAATAGATAAAATAAAATAAAACATGCATTTATTTTATTTTATTATTTCCATGAAAAACCCAAAAACTAACTTTCACCCTCGATTAACTGTCGTCGAGGTGATTGTCTACTTAGGCGAATACTGGCACTGCGAGTTCAACGGTGTCGTCAGATTTCAATTCCGAGCACCATTTCAAAAGTTATAAAAACCCAATTGAACTTTCACTGAACGTACCTGAACAAAACTTCAAAAAAATTGATTCAGGACACACTGGGCCTCAGAATCACGCGCCATCAATTTTCGCAGACTCATAAAATCCCCATATATTTTTAAAAAAATTACATGGAAATTTCAGGTCTTTATATAACTGTTTCACTTTTAGTCCAAATAAATAGTAGAATTATTACCTAGATCTAAAATAATTTAATGTTCATGAATGAAAACATCTTTGATTACAATGATCATAAGCACATGTACTGACCCAAGGCTTATTTAAAAAATTCATTTTCACAAGTCATATCCCTATATATCTTTGAAAAATGTTCAAAATTATAAATTATTAACCTAAAAGATCCATTTTAATAAGTATATTTGAATTAACCAAGCCCTTATTCATTGGAATTTTTGAAATATAATATTTGAAGTAGTAGTTCATATCCTTAGAACTCTTCAATAACATGACCATCATAATAAAATAATTACTACAGGAAACATAGATTTTTTATAATTAAATTCTCACAAAATTGATTCTCTATATTCAAACTAAAAATCATAAACAAACATAATCACTCAAATAATATATAGTGTGCATATCTTGAATATTAGAAATTTAGAATATGGTCCTTGAATCCTCAGTCACGTGTTTATAGGAGGAATGAGTAAGAAACTTGTAATTGAATCTCCCTGGAATTTTGGAATAGTTGTCACTTCTAAAAAACTTGTAATCTTCAACAAAATATTATGTTTATTTAGACATATAAATTACTACATGATCTCTATAAATATACATAGTTCATAATAAAATCATTTGGAACATATAAATTAAAAATATTACTGCATACATTGAACAAAAAAACATAAGTTAACTAATATAAAACATAAACTATATTATGATTTTTAAATAAAGGATAGAGAATAATTTATTTAGGAAATTTAATCAATATATTTAGGTCACATTATATTCATTTTTTATCCAAATTTGATCCAATCTTATAAGTTTTATTTAATTTTTTTACCCTTCAAATCATGATGATATCATTCTTCAATCCTCATTCCAACATGTCAAATAAATCATGCATATATTGAATTCATATCACGCGCCATGAATTTTCACGGACTCGTAAAATTCCTATATATTTAAAAAAAATACATGGAAGTTATGGGTCTTTAAATTATCCCCACCTCAGGGATCTACGTCCCCGTAAGACACAACTCATACTAAGGGAAAAAGTGTGGGTAATGAGCATGCATATGAGCCTCCCACTCCCATGTGCTCTCCTGGAGGTTCTTATGCTGCCAACAAACGTGCACCAGAGGTATCGACCATCCATGAAGGACCCGCTCCTGTTGATCCTCAATCTCTAATGGAACCTCCATAAAAGTCACCCCATCATCGATGTCCAGCTCACCATGGTTGATGATGTGAGAAGGGTCGTGCACATATCTCCTCAGTTGGGATACAAGGAAGACGTAATGCACCCGGTGCAACTGAGGTGGAAGAGCTAAGTGGTATGCCACCTTGCCAACTCTGTTGAGGACCTAAAAAGGTTTGATGAATCTCAAAGATAACTTGCCACCTCGGCCAAATCTCTGTAAACCTCGTCGGGGTGAGACCCGTAGAAAGACATGGTTGCTATCCTCGAACTCCAGAGGTCTCCATCTCCTGTCAGCATACAACTTCTGCCTACTCTGTGCTGTCTTCATCTGTTCCTGGATGATCTGCACCTTCTCTGTGGCAGCCCATAGCATCTCTGGTCCCACTAGTGCTAACTCCCCTAGGTAAGTCCAGCATAAAGTTGATCTGCAAGGTTGCTCATACAACACCTCAAAAGGTGTCATCCTAATGGTGGAGTGATAGCTATTGTTGTATGCAAACTCCAAAAAAGGAAAGTGATCCTCCCATTTGTGACCGAAGTTGAGGGCACAAGTGTGAAGCATGTTCTCGAGGGTCTGAATGGTCTGCTCAGTCTGGCCATCCGTTTGAGGATGGAAGGCAGTGCTCAAATGAAGATGCATCCTGAAATCCTCCTGCAACCCCTTCCATAGCTGTGAATTGAAACGTGAATCATGATTGGAGACAATAGTCGAAGGTACTCCATGTAGCCACACAATATCCTACACATAGAGGCATCCCAAGCTCTCTACTGAACTCTGCTCTCTGATCGGTAGGAATTGGGCAGACTTGGTGATTCAGTTGACGATCACCCAAATTGATTCATGTCCCCTGGATGTATGTGGAAGTCCTATCACGAAGTCCATGGATATCCCATCCCACTTCTACTCTGGAACCCCTAAAGGTTGAACCAATCCTGCTGGTACCTTATGCTCTGCCTTCACCTGCTGACAAGTGAGGCATCGAGAGACAAACTCTGCAACTGCTTTCTTCATTCCCAGCCACCAGTGCTGTCGTCAGAGATCTTGGTACATCTTCACCACATATTGATGTACCGCTAGAGGTGATGTGTGGAACTCCCTCAAAACTTCCTCTAGAAGTGATACTGGTACCATGGTACGTCCTCTATAGAGGATGACATGCTCCCCACCTTCAGAAAATCCATCAGGTGTCTACCCTATGGATATCTGAGCACGTCATGTCTCGCAGTCAGCGTCCCCATGTTGTGCCTCCCTAAATATCTAAAGAAGTGGTGGAGTGGCTGTAAGAGACTGAAAGAAGGCTGCTTCATCTCTATCCATAAAGGATATCTGTAAAGCAGCCAGCTGCTCTGTCACCTTGCCTAGTAGTTGTATACCAGACCTCCTGCTGAGTGCATCTGCAACAACATTCCCCTTCCCAAGAGTATAGACTATCTTGAATTCATAGTCCTGGAGGAACTCAAGACAACGTCATTGTCTCAGGTTCAGGTATTTCTAAGAGAATATCTACCTGAGACTCTTATGATCAGAGTACACAGTAAAATGTTTTCCCATCACATAGTGTCACCACATCTTCAAGGTGAATACCACTATTGTTAATTCCAGGTCTTGGGTAGCGTAGTTATTCTCATGTTGTCTCAGCTGACAAGAGCCATATGTGATCATTGCTCACTCCTACATCAGGACACATCCGAGTCTGGTTCCTAATGCGTATCAATAGAATATGTACCCTACGCCTTCCTCTATAAGCTTCAAGATGTGGGAACTAGTCAGCCACTGCCTCAGCTCCTGAAAACATTGTTGGCATCTCTCCAACCATACAAAGGGTTTCCCCTTATTCATCAGGGCTGAAAGTGGTGCTGCAACTCTGGAGAAATCTGTCACAAATCTCCGGTAGTATCCAGCCAAACCCAGGAAACTCCATACCTCTGTCACACTCCTAGGTGGCTCCCAAGAAAGTACTGCCTCAATCATCACTGAATCCACTACAACTCCAGCCTCTGAAATGACATGACCTAGAAATTGAACCTCTTGGATCCAAAACTATCACTTCAAGAGCTTACCATAAAGATGGTTCTCTTAGAGTGTGTCCAGTAACACTCGCAAGTGATAGGCATGCTCCTCCTCACTAGTCAAGTAGATCAGAATGTCGTCGATGAATACTACGACAAAGTGATAAAGGTATGGCTGGAAGATCCTATTCATGAGTCCCATGAACACTGATGGAGCATTGGTTATGCTGAAAGGCATAACCATGAACTCTTAGTGGTCATACCGACATCTGATAGTTGTCTTCTTCACATCCTTGTCTCGAACTTTGAGCTGGTGATAGCCTGATCTAGGGTTTATCTTCGAGAACCATCATGCTCCCTTTAGCTGATCAAAAAGGACATCAATCCTCAGGAGTGGGTACTTGTTCTTCACAGTCACCTGGTTGAGGTGTCGGTAGTCGAAACAAATCCTCAAGCTCCCATCCGCCTTCTTGGTGAATAGAATCGGGGCTTCCCAGAGAGAAACACTGGGCCAGATGAATCCCTTCCCCTACAAGTCCTCTAGCTTTACCTGCAGCTCATGAAGCTCTGTGGGAGTCATCCGATACACTGGTGTAGATATCAGTGTCTTCCCGGGGTACAAGTCAATGTAAAAGTCTACCTCTCTACGAGGGGGTAGACCTGGAACATCATCAGGAAAGACATTTGTGTACTGTTCCACCACTATAGGATAACTTGTACTCTCCACATCAACTAATCTGAGGGTAAGGCTAGCCAACTGATGAGTGATCAACTGCACTCTCCTCCGAGTAAGTCTATCTTGTGCTGTAAAGGCTCCCTTCTAGTCGGTGAAGGTAAACCTGGTCCCATCCGTGAATACACACCACACTTTGCACCTAATACAGTAAATCTGAGCATGGATTGTAGATAAACAATCCATACCTAAGATGACGTCATAAAGACTCGACACTGCTACTAGGAGATCCCAGCCGAAGCTCTCTCCTCATATAGTAAGCTCACACTGCTGGCACCAGTGCATAATCGTCGAATCTGCTCCTGTAGAAGTCTCTAGCCATAGGTATTGAGCCAACAGCTCCATCAGAATCTTTTAGATATGAACGAGGGCAGTGACAATGAAAGAGTGACTGGTACTTGTGTCTATAAGTACTGCAGCTATGGTGGAGTAGACATAGATCATACCTTGAATCATCTCCAGAGCGCCATGATTGTATGCCTCATCTTCCTGGAGCTGAGCTCTCCCCTGTCCAACTACTCCCTGTGGTCGGGGTGGACCTCCTGGTGGTGGTGGCGATAACACCTCGAACCATCATCCACCGTCAGCTGCATGGTCAGCTCCTCTGTTATATCCACCTGCTCCCTGTGGACCGCCTCGATCGTATCTTTGTCTCTGCTTGGGCGGTCCTTCTACCATATGATGATCATCCGAATGGTGGGTCAGGTAGTCACGAGCCATGTCACCCTACCTTCCGCATGTGTAACAATGCCCTCTCCTGGTATGTATGTCTCCGCTTTGGGTTCCCCACACAACTGATCCTGAGTCATGCAGTCATCCCCCTGTAGATCTGATCCTCCTGGACCTCTGTGACATCTCTCTGCTGCTAGCTACAGAAGACTCTGCTACGTGTCAACTAGTGGTGTATCTCGCTGCTGGAGACTGCTCAGCAAGGAAACTCTTCACTAGAAGGGCTCTCTCTAACACCCCCGCCTGCGTCGGGATGCTGAGTGAGATCACCAAAGTCTTAATATCCCACCTGATTCCCTGCTTGAAGGTCCGGTCCCTAAAGAATGGGTCTTTCACCATATCAGTGGAGTAGTGTGAGAGTTATGTGAACCTTGCTGAGTACTAAGCTATAGTCATGCCGCCCTCATGCAGATGAAGTATCTCTTTTATGCACACTGGGCAAAGAGTCATTGGGACAAACTCTACCTGAAACAGGCTCTCTAAGTCTTCCCAGAGAAGCGTCATCTCATCGTGGACCTTGAGCATCAAGCTCCACCATCTTCCCATTGTTTCCTATAGAAGTTTGGCATCATGAATCACCATGAGGTCTACTGGTTTCCTACCAGTCGGAAGACTCTCACCACAGCCTCCAGCCAATCCTCATCCATTTGTGGGTCCTTCTCTCCCCTGAACTTGGGTGTCCTCTAGCGCTGGAACTCATGCAACGTGCTCAAGCGGCATGAATCGTCTACTTCTGGGGCTGGTGGCATCGGTGTCCCAATTAGGAGTGGTACCACTGGTGCCTCCGCTGGAAAAGGGTCTTGCACAGAGGCCTCATCGCTTGGTGGGATGTCAGTGTGTATGACTCTCGGAACTCTAGCTGGCTGTCTAAGTGGTGGCATCATGAAAGAAACAGATGCACTACGGTTAAAATATTATACCTGGTGAGCTGGCCTGGTTGAGCTTACTTAGAGAAAACTTTTGAAAACACACATGCAATCAGTGTTTCCATGCACTGAGTTGGAAATCAGAAGTCAGGGTCCTGGTGTATGGATACGTCAGCCGCCGCACCAATACTGGACTCCCTGAACTAAAAACCACACTCACTACACTTTAGACTATTGATTCATAGAAGATAAAGATCATATTCCTAAGTTCTATGGTAGAACCGACTCCTCTGATACCAATTTGTCACGACCCGTCCACCGGGTCCCGTGTCGTGACTACCCCAAGCCTGCCTTCCATAGGCCAGGGGCTGGAGAATAGAACCAAAGGCATAATTCCCTAAAACTGGGAAGGCATTACCTTTATAGCCAGTAAACTCACACAATATAGCACACTGCTGGATACAAAACACTAAGTAAATTTTATAACAAAAGTGTGCTGAAAAGTAAAAGGGGATGGAAATACAAGACCAACTGTAAATTACAAGGAACTGGAAGTGCAAGTACAACTGAAGAAAGGAAAAATAGCTACTGGGTCATCCTCTGTGATTCCTACCTGAATGGTAAGTACAGATGGCCTCCTCAGCACTCCACATCCATTAGTCTCCTCTGCGTAAAGACTCGTTGTAAGGTCCACCTCTAGGTGCCGTCTAGTCCTGGTACTCTCAGCCTTAGTCTATGCTTTTTGTCATCTGCAACCAAAACAATAAGGTACGGGCATAGCCTGTGTAGTGGTGAGTATAATGATACTCATTAGGGACCTCGAGACCCTCAAGATCTCAAAAAGTACAACAAGGATAAACCACAAAGTATGAAATCAACGAATAACCTTACCTAGATATATGCCCATACATATACCTAAGTTATCAAGTGATCCATCTCAATCATGAGGAAAACACAAAAGTACTGACTCAGCTCAACCAGGATTTTATTAACATTATCGAAACCTCGGCTGCTGGAGAACTCCTGCTCAATCGAGTACATTGGGTCTGCCACGACACCAAGCATGCTTCCCACTAACCTTGGATAGCTAAGGTACTCCTCCTATCGAGTATCATGGGTCTACTACTCCACACAGAGGTGCTCCCCACCGCGGGTCTGCCGCCACACCCAGGCGCTCCCCCTTGTATCCTATTGAGGTACTCCTCCTATCGAGTACCATGGGTCTGTCGCCACAACCAGGCACTCCTCTACTATGGGTCTTCCACCACAACCAGGCGCTCTCCACTGGGCTAGTAGAATCACTCTGAGTCAAATGGTCAGTAGTCTTCATGTCTCAGCAAGCTACTAGGTCTCTGCACTCTGCTCGCTCATCACTGGAAGGATCTGCTCCATTATATACTATTCAATACTCCAACTGTCACGAATTCTCCCAAATAAGTATCTCAAAGGTTTGTCACATCATAGGGGTCTCAATGCAACAGACGGGGTGTCAATCAGATGCTCTGTCTGTGAGTTTTTAACCTTTTAGTCCCAGGGGCTCAGTTGGATTCGTGCACAATCCAACCTAACCATATATTAACTATACCCAAAACTCCAGTGGGGTATAATCAAAGGGACCGTTATGTTCCAATATTACCAGTGCCTCTGATGGTTTGTCAAACGGACGTTCGGTGCCAAAGATATGGCCAAAAGAAAGTAAAGGGTCGTATTGGGCTCGGGTCCAATCTGACCCGGCCTGACTCGTTGGTTCGTGCCCAGCCCGTTGGCTGGGACAGCCCGTTAGGTTCAGCCCGGCCCACTGGGCCCAGCCCAGTAGGTCATGAGGGGTCATAGACGTTCATGATGGCGCAGATCAGTCACGATTGTGTGTACCGGTCGCAGATCAGCGTGTGGGTGGCTCGTCCTAGAGGGTGTTGTGAGGGCATGGGCCGGTTCGTTCAGGGCACCGCGAGGGGCACACAGAGGCCGAATCGACCGGGGTTCCATGAGGGTGTGCGGAGGCCAGATCAAACGGGGCATCGTGAGGTTGCACGGAGGTCAACTCGGCCAGGGCTTGGGAGGCCGGTGGTTGGTGTGGCTGGGGCCAGCTCGGGAGGGCGCTATGAGGCTTGGTTCAGTCGAAAGGGTGTGGGTGATAGGGAGCCGGTTCATCCAGTAGACGGCGCGGTGAGGGCGGATCGGGAGGGCATCATGAGGCCTAATTCGGCTAGGAGGGTTCGGGCAGCCGGAAGCCGATTATCTAGGCAGGCAGTGCGGCCGGGGCGGCTCGAAAGCCGGTGGGTGGCACAGTTCGGCCCGGGGCAGAGGAGCTAATTTGGCTGGGGCACCGGAGCATCGCGGGGGCAGCGCAGGTTGCCTTCGTTGTCTCTTCACCTCGTCTCCATAACGAAGAACATCACAAAGAAGAATGGTTTAGGGGGGGTCGAGTCATGTTAGTTTGGCCCGCACCCTCCGCGTTTAGGGTGGTAGCAATCTGTTAATCAAGAACATAAACAAAGAATGAGCAAGGAAGATATCTTAAAAACATCAATTCCCATAATCCCTCATTAACAATATATTACCAACCCGTAAGGAAAAACATTCACGGATTAACTTGATAGTAAGTTGGTTCACATACTTTTTTTTAGAAGGAATTAAACCAGGGAATAATATCATACTTAAATAAAATCCCTACCTTATTCGAAGTTGGTTGACGTCAGCACAAGAAGGCGGATGTCGATTATGTGTAGAAGAACGCATCATATGTCAAAAGAAACTCTAAGAAAGGAAGTCGAAGTCGAGGTCAATGTTCTTCATCGGTGGAGCGTTCTTCATGGAGAGTTTTCTCCCAAGAGCTCTAATCCTCCTTTGCCAACCTTTTGCCAAAAAATGAATAGATATCCCCTCCAAATAAAATATTATCTATTATTTTGTTTGATGGGTTTAAAATTCAAATTGTAGCATTTAATTAAATGAGATGGCTCAATTAATTAAAGGGGGAGGGTTGACACCATTAAAAGAGGGGGTTGGTGGCACCATTAAGTTGAGGGAGGTCAAGAGACTCTCCCTCATTTATGAGGGAGTTAAGAGGTTTTCCTCAATTAAATGGGGGGTTTAGTCCCGGGTGGTCCCCACACTGTAACCTCTCATGGGAGGTTAGGTTCTGGTGGACCCCACTACTATAACCTATCATGAGAGGTTAAGGTGTGGTGGTTCCCTCCTCCAACTTCCACATGGGTGGTTATAATTGATAAAATAAAATAAAACATGCGTTTATTTTATTTTATTATTTCCATGAAAAAACCCAAAAACTAACTTTCACCCTCGACCAACTGTCGCCGAGGTGAATGTCTTCTTAAGCGAATATCAGCATTGTGAGTTCAACGGTGTCCTCATATTTCAATTCCGAGCATCGGTTCAAAAATTATAAAAACCCGCTTGAAATTTCACTGAACATACCCAAACAAAACTTCAAAAAATTGATTCTGGACACACCGAGCATCGGAATCACACGTCGTCAATTTTCACAGACTCGTAAAATTCCCATATATTTTAAAAAAAATAAATGGAAATTTCGGGTGTTTACATAACTGTTTCACTTTTAGTCCAAATAAATATGAGAATTATTACCTAGATCTAAAATAATTTAAAGTTCATGAATGAAAACATTTTTGATTATAATGATCAGAAGCACATGTACTAACCCAAGGCTTATTCAAAAAATTCATTTGCACAAGTCATATCCCTATATATCTTTGAACAATGTTCAAAATTAGAAATTATTAACCTAAAAGATCAATTTTAATAAGTATATTGGAATATACCAAGTCTTTATTTGTAGGACTTTTTGAAATATAATATTTGAAGAAGTATTTTGTATCCTTGGAACTCTTCAATCACATGACCATCATGATAAAATAATTACAACCAGAAACATAGATATTTTATAATTAAATTCTCACAAAATCGATACTCTATATTCAAACTAAAAATGATAAACAAACATAATCACTCAAATAATATATAGTGTGCATATCCTGAATATTAGAAATTTAGAATATGGTCCTTGAATCCTCAGTCACGTGTTTATAGGAGGAAAAATAAGAAACTTGTAATTGAATCTCCATGGAATTTTGGAATAGTTGTCACTTCTAAAAAACATGGAATCTTCCACATAATTTTATGTTTATTAAGACATATAAATTACTATATGTTGGGAAAAAATCCCTCAATGCATCATTGAAGCATTTTTGAGGTGATTGTGTTTGTTGACAAAGTGGACATCTCTGTTGTGATTGTTGACAAAGAAAACCATGACATACAAATTTGTTGACAAAGGGGATTTCATGGTGGCATGTTGAGTTCAAGGGTTATGGTTAACGATCCATGTTTGATTCAAGAACGTCGTCAAAGGAATGGATGATCTGGAGGTGGTACAAAAAGAGTAGATACAAGATAACGCCGTTTTCCAGTGTTTTCCAAATTTTTGGGCCTGAAAATTGACAAATGGAGAAAAGTGGTTTTAGAAAAATGGACTTGCGTTTCGTGGTCTTGAAGGTGGTGAAAATTTCATGCCCTATGTTTTTCAAGATCATAACATCAAAATATGGCAAAGGGGGGCATATTAAATCTGATGATGCTAGAAGTGATCGATCAAAGAATAGATATCACGACAGCTGAGGATCATGATAAAATCAGAAGAGTGGTGTTGGAATGTGGTAAGAATATTTGTAAAAATTGGTATCAGTTTGGTAAAAATTTCTATCAGTTTGGTGTCAACAGTGGGTTTCAGCATTTAATTGATTCATTAATGAACTTTTCATTTACTCTTGTTTCTCATGCCAAACATTTCTCATGTGGGCTTAGAGTATGTGTTGAGTAAATCATTGATTGCTATTGGAATCACAGTAGGAAAATGGTGGCTAAAGAATTAATGATGTATCTTTTTATGGAAGAGTTGTAAACAAACCCAAAGGGGGAGATTGTTGGGAAAAAATCCCTCAATGCATCATTGAATCATTTTCAAGGTGATTGTGTTTGTTGACAAAGTGGACATTTGTGTTGTGATTTTCGACAAAGAAAACCATGACATACAAATTTGTTGACAAAGGGGATTTCATGGTGGCATGTCGAGTTCAAGGGTTGTGGTTAATGATCCATGTTTGATTCAAGAATGTCTACAAAGTAATGGATGATCTGTAGGTGGTACAAAAAGAGCAGATACAAGATGACGTCATTTTCTAGTGTTTGCCAAATTTTTGGGCCTGAAAATCAAAAAATGGAGAAAAGTCATTTTGGAAAAAGGGACTTTCACACCGTGGTCTTTAAGGTGGTGAAACTTACATGCCCTATGTTTTTCAAGATTAGAACATCAAAATATGGCAAAGGGAGAAGGGCGCCCATGTTTTATGGTTGGTCGCGCAAGTGGTTTTCCTGTCGAGACCTGCGCACTGAGACTTGCACGCCGAAACTTGTGTGCCAAGGGGAGACTTGTGCATCATTGCACAGGGTGTCCAAATGCCTATAAATACAGGTCTACCCCTCTTCATTTAGTGAAGAGTTCAACACTTAGAAAAATCAGAGCTCCCGTCGCGTAGGTGTGGTGGTCATGCAAGTGGTGTGTGGTCGCGCAAGTAGAGGTTGCATGCCAGGTGGTAGTTGTGCATCCAAGGTGGTCTAGACGAGGAAGGAGGAGAGTCGCACAGGTTCTGAGTTGAAGAAGGAAGTGTCGCTCAAGTTATTTAGTGACACTTGCATGCCATGTTTTGAAGAAGCGCAAAAATTGTTGGTTGCGCGCCAATGTTGGTTAGGGCGTAAAAGGGTGTGCGTCGTGCAAGTTTGGAGTTGGAGAAGCTTGTGTCACGCAAGTGGTTTAGGAGGACTTGCACACCAATTTTGACTTGCGTTCTGAGACTTGTGTGCTGTCTTAGAGAAGGGTGCCAAGTAAGGTTGATTTCCGGCAGCGATTCAGGGCTGCGTGGAAGATAGAAGATTGCCCGATACCTTCGGTGCAAAGTGAGATTCATCTATGGGTGAAAGTTGGACTTCAAAAAAGAATCTACATACAATATAGGATGAATTAATTAGTGATAATGAAGAGACCTACAAGTCTATAAACTGTGAGTGGATCCTTTCCAGAGCAGTGAGCAAAGAAAGAGAAAGAAGGTGATCCTCTCCACCGGCAGTGATCCAGAGAGAGAGAAACAGGGAGTGACCCTTGGGAAAGCAGTGAACTGACCCTAAACCTTGTAAAGGAAGTGAGACTGGGCATAGAAGTGATCTATCCTGAACCTTGTAAAAATCAGTGTGCTTTAGTGGATTTGGTACAGTGGCACATCGCTGTTGTATGCTCCTTGGACATAGCCAAGTGAGGGTGAACCAAGTAAAAATCTCTATGTCTGCCTACTTACTTCCCTGCTTTGAATTTAAAGCATAATCATCAGATAAAGAAGAAAATAAGTGGTCATAATAAACACACAAGTTCAAACAAATTGACCCTTGTAATAAATAGGTCAAGATCTGGTGGTGCAGGAAGAATTTTGAAAAATAATATTCATACCCTAATTCACCCCCCCCCCTCTCAGGGTATATAGGCCCCTATTGGTCCTAACATTTGGTATTATAGGGAAGGTTTCTTTTATTTGAGTTGTTTTCTTTGACTTGGTGTAGTATATTTTTGTGGTTAAATATGTTTGCTCTTATCTCGGTGTGCCATGGCAAAGGGAAAACCTCAAAGAAGAATCAGATGTCAGGTGAAATTCCTCGGTGCATAAGTGTGTATGGAAAAATTGTGATTCAACTTAAAGAATCAAATAGATTACTGAAGTAAGTCCTAGATGAATCTGATAGGGAAAAGATTGATTCACTCAATCATGATGTAGGAATGAGTGAAGTACATGAACATCAAAGTGATACTGAAACAACTAATGATGAATAAGTTTTAAGAATGAGTCTATCAATAGATGTTGTCAACATGACAAAGGAATTGGATTAAAAATTGGATGAAGAAGTTAAATCTAAAGATATCTGGATCCCAGTATTAGAAATTGAGGTCAACAAGCTAAGAGGTTTAAATCAAAGGCTTATTTTTGTGGCTACTAACCTAAAGGAGAAGAATGATTCTCAAGGTGAAGAACTACAAAAGATGGCTAAAATGAACGGAAAAAAAGGCTAATGATTATGAAGAGAATCAAATGTCAGATGAAGTTCAGAATATGAAAGCTAGATATGATGATCTAGTCACACAATTGTCTGAAGAAGTTTAGAAGAATCAAAGGCACCAACAAGAGAATGAATCTGTCTCTAAATCTGTTTCTCAAGAAAAATTGAAAGTAAAGGAGCAAAGTGGTATGGTAGAAAAGCTCACACAAGAACTGGCAGATGAGATGAGTCGTGGAAAGAGTCTCATAAGAGAATTTAATACCCAACATGAAGCAAGTGATATGAAGATTCAGAAGTTGGAAGAAGAGCTAGAATCAGTAAAGAAGGAAGTGGATAAATTCAATGCTAAAGGAAAGCCTAAAATAAAGTATGCATTACACTTATTATTTGATTATCCTTTGGAAGGTGATGATAAAATGAAATCCAAATATTCTACATCAAAGGAGAAGCATGAAAGGATTGTATTATCCAAAAGTCCATCCATATTAGGAAAATCTGGAATTGGATATGATGATCTCAATCCTATGTGTGATAGGAAAAGTGCAGTGAAAATCTCCAGAGATAAGAAAAACCTTGTAGGTGCTGGAGATAGACCTAAAAAATATTTTACAGGAAGAAATGATAGCATGTGATATTTCTATGGGATTCATGGTCATACATCAAGATTTTTTTTAGATGAACAAGAATACATCTCTGGTTGTGAAAATAGAAACATTACTAGATCTGAGAAGAAGAAGATGTGTCATGAGAAATCAGAAAGAAGAGTCTCTCAGAGGAAAGAATTCATTAAATGAAATTATTGTGGAAGAATGGGACACACCATGAGTATGTGTTAGGAAGATCAAGAGCTCAATGTTAGAGGAAGAACTTAATATGCATCAACATCTCGATAGAGAAATGATGAAATTAGTTATTCCTTTGATGTAAAATTTTTTATATGTTCTGATTATGGGAATTTGGCAAGAAATTGCAGCAAGAAGAAATTAGGAAAGGGAAAGGAACTTGAAAGGAGATTCACGACTCTAGTGGTGTATAATAAGAAATCATATACTGTAAGATAAAGTGGTAAATTGGAAAATAGTATTAGAGCCTTAGGGGAATCACATGAAGATGAACGAAAGTTGTATCAGTCACACTCACAACTGCCCTCTAAGAAAGAACATGAAAAAATTTGGAAGAAAAAGGTAGGAAATGCTCCAGCTATGAGTAAGAGGAATGTACGTTCATTGGAGGACCTACCACCAATGCAAAATAGTGTGGTGACTTAGAAATATGATAAAAGAAAAATAAACAAAAAATGAATTGAAAAATTTTCAAGTCATGTGCCACAATAAGAAGTGGAGGAAAGAGGAAGATCCCTACAATGGAGGAAGGAGTGAAGGAAGATGACAAGAAAAGATATTCCTGCTCAGAGAAGGAATCAAGGAAAATGGAATTTTGGTGGAACATAAAAGACAGAAAAGAGTATTAGTGTGTTTAAACCCAAAATAGTGATAAATAATAGCCCTGAAGAATCTACATATCATAAAAAGACTAACCATGCAGGTAATGAATGCTTAGTCATATGGCCAGAGCAGATGAAGTTGGCTAGGCAGCTAGAAGAAACCAGGAAGGAGTGTGATGCTCTACAAGAAAGAATCAAAGGGTTGACCCATTAGTATCAACCGAAATCTTCATCCTAAGGATTCTAGAAGAACCCCTCTCACTATGTATATAAATTCTATTGACTAATGATTCAAATGTTTTAGGTTTCAGGGAGATACGATCCAAGGGGAGGTGGCATCTAAAGATGCAAAGTGGAGAAGTGATATGGTTCAGTGTTTCTATTGGCTCAAATCAGGTACCAAAGTTGAAGGAGAAAGGTAAGAATAGAGTAAAATAGGAATTGATTGTGTTATTGACTTTTTCTCTTGTTTCCTACATAGATTTCCAACTCAGTAGACTTAGAGATTTTGTTAATGGCTCAATTATAAGTGGAAGATGAGAATAAATGATACCGGAGATGAAGAATGTTTATGGGTCTAAAAGGCAGGCCTAACCTTGGAAATGGTTGCATAACATTGGAAGATAATTCAATGTCATAATCAGATGCAAGATCCATCAAAGAAATAATTGGATGACCCATCTCAGGTGTTGTCTATCAAGAGAATACATATTGCCCGAGAATCAGCAATAATCATGCATCTCATTCTTATCTATTTTGTTCTAACAATGTGGTATCAACTAACTATTTTCAGGATACCAAGAAGCTGCGAGAGAGCGTCAACAATTTTTCAACATGATGATCAGAAAATTAGTTAAAAGAAATGACGTCATTGAACAATGGCACACTGAAAAGTTTTATGTTGAAAGTGAGGAAGTGTTAAGAGACTCAGGGGGAGTAAAAGTAGTTGATACTGATTTAGAAGATAATTAGACATGGGAGATTGTTTTGAGGCCAGCAGATAAGAATGACATTGGGACAAAATGGGTATATCTCAACAAGATGAATGAAGATGGCATAGTGGTTTGAAACAAATCATGACTAGTGTGCAAAGGATACTCCCAGATAGAGGGAATTGATATTGATGAGACATTTGCACCGGTTTCAAGGTTGGAGACAATCAAATTATTCCTAGCCATTGTAGTGCAACAAAAGTTCAAAGTGTTCCAAATGGACAACAAATCTTCATTTATAAATGGGGTTTTGGAAGAGGAGGTGTACATTGAGCAGCCAGATGGTTTTCTCATTCATGAGGATGAGAACAAAGTTTGCAGGCTGAAAAAGGCATTGTATGGGCTGAAACAAGCACCAAGAGCATGGTACTCAGGGCTTGATCAGTACTTGAAGAAGCTTGGTTTCCAATGTGGGGGAGTTGATTACAATCTCTATTTCAGCAATGATAGTAATCAAAGGATGATGGTGTTGGTTTATGTCGATGATATAATATTTGGTGGATCAGATGAAGCTCAGTGTAGACAGTTTTCCAAATTCAGGAAAAATGATTTTGAAATGTCAATGATTAGAGAGCTAACATTTTTCCTTGATTTATAGGTGACACAAGGTAGTAATGGCACTTTCATTTCTCAATACAAATATGCCAAGGAGGTTCTGAGAAGGTTTTGAATGGAGAATTCCAAGGAAAGAAGACTCTGGTTTCTACACAGATGAAATTATCAAAAGATGACAGTGGCAGGGCAGTTAATATCACTAAATACAGGCAGATTATCGGAATTTTACTATACCTAACAGCAACAAGGCCTGATATTTTTTTTGCCACATGCCAATCAGTGAGATATCAGAGTAATCCTAAGGAAAGACACATGCTTGCAGTGAAAAGAATACTTTAGTATATCAAAGGTACCGTGGATTTCGTTCTGATATATAATGATAAATCACAATCAGTGTTATTGGGTTATACAGATGCAGATTGGGCTGGATCAGCAGATGACAGAAAATCAACGTCAGGGGGTGCATTCTATCTTGGTGGGTTGTGTATTTCTTGGCTAAGCAAGAATCAAGATTTCATTTCATTGAGCACCGCGGAAGTTGAGTATATTGTGGCCACTCAAGATTGCACACATTTATTATGGATGAAGTAGAAACTTGAAGATATGGGAGTTGAATTGAAGTCTCTAATCGAAATCCAGTGTGATAACTCAAGTGCTATCAATATTAGAAAAAATCTCATCCATCATTCAAGTAAAAAGCACATTGAGATAAAGTATCATTTTATCAAGGAGAAGGTTGAGTAGGGAATTGTGAAGTTGGAGTATATGCCTACAGAGCTACAGGTTGTAGATATTCTGACAAAGGCCTTACCCAAAGAAGCGTTTGAAAGGCATCCACTAGCTCTGGGAGTTCAATCGACTCCTCGTACTTAAGAGTGCGGATGTGGAACAACCCCCTCTCCCCAAGGTATGGTGTGTGTTTTTTCCTAATGTGCTGATATGCTTTCTCTAATCTGTTACAGACTGCAAAGGAGTGACCTTTGGGTTCATTGACAAAGGGGGAGAAAATAGTGATTGTTCAAAGGGGAGACAGTGTGGCTATTTGAAAAATCGTGAATGATATGGGGAGAAGCTGATAGGTGGAGCAGGGAGATAGGGGTGTAATGAGAAAGGGGGGCGTATTAAATCTGATGATGCTAGAAGTGATCGATCAAAGAATAGATATCACGACAGCTGAGGATCATGATAAAATCAGAAGAGTGGTGTTGGAATGTGGTAAGAATATTTGTAAAAATTGGTATCAGTTTGGTAAAAATTGCTATCAGTTTGGTGTCAACAGTGGGTTTCAGCATTGAATTGATTCATTAATGAACTTTTCATTTACTCTTGTTTCTCATGCCAAACATTTCTCATGTGGGCTTAGAGTATGTGTTGAGTAAATCATTGATTGCTATTGGAATCACAATAGGAAAATGGTGGCTAAAGAATTAATGATGTATCTTTTTATGGAAGAGTTGTAAACAAACCCAAAGGGGGAGATTGTTGGGAAAAAATCCCTCAATGCATCATTGAAGCATTTTCGAGGTGATTGTGTTTGTTGAAAAAGTGGACATTTGTGTTGTGATTTTCGACAAAGAAAACCATGACATACAAATTTGTTGACAAAGGGGATTTCATGGTGGCATGTCGAGTTCAAGGGTTGTGGTTAATGATCCATGTTTGATTCAAGAATGTCGAAAAAGTAATGGATGATCTGTAGGTGGTACAAAAAGAGCAGATACAAGATGACGTTGTTTTCTAGTGTTTGCCAAATTTTTGGGCCTGAAAATCAACAAATGGAGAAAAGTCATTTTGGAAAAAGGGACTTTCACACCGTGGTCTTGAAGGTGGTGAAACTTACATGCCCTATGTTTTTCAAGATTAGAACATCAAAATATGGCAAAGGGAGAAGGGCGCCCATGTTTTATGGTTGGTCGCGCAAGTGGTTTGCCTGCCGAGACCTGCGCACTGAGACTTGCACGCCGAAACTTGTGTGCCAAGGGGAGACTTGTGCATCATTTCAAAGGGTGTCCAAATGCCTATAAATACAGGTCAACCCCTCCTCATTTAGTGAAGAGTTAAACACTTAGAAAAATCATATCTCCTGTCGTGCAGGTGTGGTGGTCATGCAATTGGTGTGTGGTCGTGCAAGTAGAGGTTGTGCGCCAGGTGATAGTTGTGCATCCAAGGTGCTCTGGGAAAGGAAGGAAGAGAGTCGTGTAGGTTCTGAGTAGAAGAAGGAAGTGTTATTCAAGTGGTTTGATGACACTTGCATGCCAATTTTTGAAGAATCTCAAAAAAATTTGGTTGCGTGCCAATGTTGGTTTGGGCGTAAAAGGGTGTGTGTCGCGCAAGTTTGGAGTTGGAGAAGCTTGTGTTGTGAAAGTGTTTGAGGTGGACTTGTGCGCTAGTTTTGACTTGTGTGCCGAGACATGCACGCCAGCTTAGATAAGGGTTCCAATTAATGTTGATTTTTGGCAGTGATTCAGGGATACGTGGAGGCTGGAAGATTTCTCGATACCTTCAGTGCAAAGTGAGATTCATCTACGGGTGAAAGTTGGACTTCAACATAGCATCTACATACAACAGAGGATGCATTCACTACTGATAATGAAGAGACCTACAAGTCTATAAACTATGAGTGGATCTTTTTCATATCAGTGATAAAAGGAAGGGGAAGAAGGTGATCCTCTCCACCAACAGTTAGCCAAAGAGAGATAAATAGGGAGTGACCCTTGGGAAAGTAGTGAGAAGACCCTAAACCTTGTAAAGATAGTGATCCTAGGAATAGAAGTGATCTAGTCCGAGCATTGTAAAAATTATTGTGATTTAGTGGATTTGGTACAGTGGCACATCACCATTGTATGCTCCTTGGACGTAGCCCAGTTAGGGTAAACCAAGTAAAAATCATTATTTCTGCCTGTTTACTTCCCTGCATTGCATTTAAAGCATCATCATCAGATAAAGAAGAAAATAAGTGGTCATAATAAACACAAAAGTGCAAACAAATTGACCCTTGTAATAAATAGGTCAAGATCCAGTGGGGTAAGAAGAATTTTGAAGAAGAATATCCATACCCTGATTCACCCCCCCCCCCCCTCTCAGGGTATATAGGCCCCTATTGGTCCGAACACTACATGATCTCTATAAATATACATAGTTCGTAATCAAATCATTTATAACATATAAATTAAAAATATAATTGCATAAATTGAACAAAAAAACATAATTTAACTAATATAAAACATAAAATATATTATTATTTTTAAATAAAGGACATAGAAGAATTTATTTATGAAATTTATTCAATATATTAAGGTCACATTATATTCATTTTTTTATCCAAATTTGATCCAATCATATAAGTCTTCTTTAATTTTTTTACCCTTTAAATCTTGATGATATCATTATTCAATCATCATTCCAACATATCAAATAAATCATGCATATATTGAATTCATATCAAACAAATAAGAAATAAATTAACACATCATTCAAGGATACATAAATCTTTTATGATCACATCAAACACCACAATGTATTTCAAATATAGAAACATTGTTCATTTAAAATAATTCCATAATTTCATGCATTAAATTCATCTTCATGTAATACATGCGAATATAATTATCCTCCTTTTTATTTATTATAAATATTTTCATCACTAATATATACTATAAAACCTTTTATTCTCAATAAAACAACATTATAGGGAATGGAATATGACCTGTATCACAAATCATGAAAATAACATTTTATTATCAACCTCTATTTAAATATATTAAGTCATATTTGGATTTATGAGAATTATATTCCCCGTTGATATAATAATGTAAAGTATATATTATCATGAAAATTATTTAGATTTTCCTTAGGTCTCTCCCCCATCAAGGGTTTAAGAAATCCCCCCCTAAATGAGGGTATATTTTTTAACATCATTGGGATCAAAGAATTTATACCTCCTATAGACTTAATTACCCTATAATATATAATAAATGTTATCCATATCATCCATTGACATCATGTATGTGTTTTAAAAATGAAATACCAATAATAGGGTACATCTTCTATATTTTTTTGTGTTATTTTCTCTCAAGTTAATATTTTAACAAAATATTTACTTGACAACACTCAAAAATAACATCGTGAATATGACATAATTATTTATGGACAAAAAATATATTTAAGAAATAACTTTATGGATGAGAAAAACATATTATAGGAAAGAATAGTAATTAAACAATTAATATATGTTTTCCAGAAAATATCTTTAAAAGAATTTATTTTCAAATACCGTCTTTGATTTTTAATCGTAACAACCCATTTTGATATTAAAAAATCAAAAATTATTCAATAATAAGTAAGGGAAAATGGTTATACAATTAATACCTCTTGTTTTTAGTAGTGGGGGATATCCCATTAAGAAACACCTTTACTTATTAGTATTTACAAATATATGTTTAAACCTTTTCATTAATTCATTTTGTCTATAATTTTTTCCAATCCCATTATTTAATTAATTGGAAACATTAATAACATGTTAGTGTACTCCATTGTTAATTATCTATACTACCTTTGTCTCTAATAAAATATTGAGTTTCATTGGGGTCTCAATGGTTCCATTAATATGTGAAGAGATAAAACGTTAAATTTTAATATAAATCTGAAAAAAAAATATAAAACTAAATCCTCCAGGGAAAATATAAGGGTAATATCAATTCTACTTGATCATGTCAGAAACTAATATTGTTATGTTAATAAACTACATAGTTCAATTAATAGTTAAATTAAATAATTATCTATATTAAATAAATATGATACTAAGAGATGTTATCACTATTTTTGATAAAATCATGATTCATGAGAGAATACCTAAGACCTTATCTTATAAAATAAAATATTGAACCTATCTTAAAAATAAATTTACCTAACATCTTCAAGATTTATCTGAGATATGAACCTTTATATTAGTCTAAAAAGGAAAGAGAATAACATTTTAAGTCCTTCAGAGTATCCTAGATCTGATACAACTTTTAGGTTCTAGAGAAGTGATGTTAAACCACTGAAATGGAGGATGGTTAATTGATAGTAAAATTTCAATATAAACATTTTTACACTCTTCCATTTCTCTAAAAAACGTGTCCTTGATTATGGTTAGTGAATGATTATTTTATATATAAGGGAATATTGATAATGATTATGAGGGATATAGATAGTAAAAAAGTAATGCACATATGTCATTATTTTAAATGGTTTATACACTATTTTATTTTATTTGATACATCCTTGATATTAAATAATTTTTATCTAGTTTCATGCATTCATGATGAAATTATTTATGAAGAATAAAATGGGAGATGTAGTAGGAATATGGTATTGAATCCTACAAGTGTTAAAAAACAATATAAAGGAATAATATCAAAAAGGAACTCTAGTAAGAAATTAATTATCTTCCTACTGCTTCTTCATCCATGTATAATTCAATGCATATTTCTTTCACTATTATTCTCTCAAAAAACATATCCAGTTTGGTGACCCTCTCTTCTGAATAATTTCACAATGACTAATATTCATTAATTATTCTATTATCATGTAACATTTTTCATATTATTAAGATTAATCATTTGTAAAGATATATTCTATTTGTATGTATTCATCAATGGTTCAAATAAATTCATACTAATTTTATAGGATTTTTTATTTTTTGAATTTTTTTTAAAAAAATCATTATATAATAAGGTTTGTTAGGGTATGGTCTAAATAGCTAAAGACGTATCTTGAATCCATGACAAAATAATTTTCCCATCAAAATATGAATTTTGATTTACCTTCTTTCCTTATTTTGGTTTAATAGAAATAACAACATGATTATTGCAGGACACATTGTGTTTTGTTTTCCATATCTTCTATAATTCTGTAGAATAATGATCACCAGAATAAGGAACATTTTATCCTCACACCATGACATAGTTTTCATATACTAATGACCACTAACAACCTCCTCAATCATTTTAAATATAAACCATATAATAATATTTTATATTTGTGTTATTTTATATATCTCATTATCTCTTTTCATCATTATTTAGTAGATTATTGGATATCCTACACACTAACAATCATGGATGTATTGTACATTTTGAGAGAAATTTATTTGGTCTCAGTGATTCACCCACTATTAGTTATTCATGATTATTTATTCGGAACATCCCATTATTGATAAATTAATCAAGATTATTTCATATTTTAATTAGGTTTTTATAAAATTATAATTTATCCCTAGAGTAAACTTTTAGGAATAAAGAAATACTTTTACAGAATACACTTAATATATATATAAAAACCAAAATTAGAATACATAATAAATTAATCAAGTTAGATTATTCTAAAATTATGAAGAATTGTGAAAATCATGGATTCATGGTACAAATCTATCAATACCAAAAAAATTATACATTGATATTTATAAAATAGTAAATATAGATTTTTCCCCTACTTATACTTATTCCTATGTAAAAATAAAAATGATGAAAAGATATAAAAATAAAATCATCATTTCAATTATCTAATTTTTATTTTTAAATATTAAAAAAAATTAAATTAATTCATAATAGTGTTTGGTTTAAAAATATGAACATTTATTTAGTCGTAATTACCAAAAATATTATTTTAGTTATGATTATACAATAATTCAAGTGAGAAAAAATATTTCAAATTTTTATAGTATGAGACTATACATACTACCATAAAAAATATTTTAGAAAATTAACTTGCTATTGGAAAAAAATACTTCAATTAGTTTATCAAATCCAAAAAAATTATTAAATTAGTCTCATTAATTATAAATTTTTATGTATGATAAAATTATTTAGAATTGATATAGTTTTGGATGATATCTTGAAGATATGTAATATGTTTTAGCATGTGATTCATATATTATATATTTTTTATATGTTCTTATCTATTGTTTTAAATAGTTAAATAGAGGATATTCAATTATACTACATCACATGTTTGTTCTAACCAATCAAATTTTTGTATACTTTTAGGGATATTTTGTAGTGACATATCAATTATTTTCCACAGTCCATTCCTTTCCTTTTTTATACTAAAATTAAAGTTCATAAAATATTCAATTTTTTCTATATATAACAATAAATACATAAATAAAAACAATTTTCTTAATATTAATAGAAATGTATCATTTTTCATACTTGATGAATGTACTAAATAGTTGATACTAGTTTTAAGACTATAAAAAAAGATAATTATGAAACCAATTCTAACAATATCTAAAATTATTTCAATATAAAACATGTACATAATTAAAATATATTAATTAATATACTAAATAATTTATATTTAATATATATATAAACACATTTAAAATAGTTAATTATAAAACTATATCACACATTACAACTACACCTTTTAAAATCATCATTATCATCAAAGATTAATATTATTATCTATTTTTGGGAATTTTTTTAATGCCTCTCCTCTAGTAGGAACATAATAAATGGGAAGGATCGTAGTATATGAAAGTTATATCAGAGCATAGTTATGAGATTTCCTAATTGAATAAATGAAATTATATATATATAGAGAGAGAGAGATAGAGACACACATATAGACACATATCAAAGCTCTGAGAAAATGTTTATCAGAACAAAGATTTGAAATTTCAATTGAAAGAATTTTTTTCAAGCTAAAGAATAAGGGAATAAAATATAACTAATATTATATAAAATATAAAATTTAGGTTTAATTTCTACACCTAAATTATAAATAAAGTATAAAATAATATATAATATAATTTAAATATAAAAGATATTCATATTTTATGTCTAAAAAGAATAAACATGTGAGAGATGATACTTAATTTTCATTTCATTATAAATAGTATTTAAAATGGTTAACTTATGGATAGTATAGTTAGGATCTAATCCATTTACAGAATTAAAGTCCCCCATTGGAATATATTTATGATATTTTAGTAATATAGTATTTGATCATCGAAAGTCTTAACTCTATGGTATCAATGTTCATCATAATCCTAATGTAATTTCTATAACTTTGTAAGGATAAATTGTTCCATGCAATAGTTTTTTGGATACTTTAGATGAATTTTTTTTATATTATTTGTAAAATTATTTTGGAAATAATTTTTAATCATATTTGTAATTAAATGATTTAACTTTTTATACTAGTTTATTTAGCTGTATAAAAAATATCCCAAATATTTTTTGTATTATAATGAAAAATGAAATAGTGGGAACATTCTATATAAATAGGAATATAAATAGGATTAATGTATGTAACACCCCGAGATTTTATATTCTTTTTAATTTCATTAATGTCTTGTGTTGTACGCTACACCCAAAGGAGCTTTCACAACACACATCTCTGACCCGGCTTGAATTACACGCAATCGCGACCTTCCACGATAGCGTGTGTTGTACGCAACACCAAGTTTCGCTAAACAACGAAATGCTATTAAAATATTATTAATACTAGCCGTTATGAATAGTAATAACCACTTTTTGAAATTTTGTAAATTTTATTTTTCAAAATGGACTTCATTTTTGGATTCGTAATATCGAAATTAGCTTAGGGTGAAATTTTGGTAATTTTCGGATAACTTTCATATTTTGATGAATAGTGAAAATTACTAAATTTTAATTAAAAACAACTTTTTCAATCGAAATAATTAATAGTGATAAATTATTAATTTGAGTGGTTTTAAAGTATATTTAGAATATATTTTTACAATTTAATACAATGTTGGTCATTGGATGTAATTTCACATTTAAACCAGACATAAACAAGTGTCAATCTTTTGATAGATATTGTTTCTTAAAAACACGCTATTTGTTTTAACAGCGGGATTTAATTATAAAATTAATTAATGAAACTTCTATGATATGAATTTGGTAAAATAGACTTCATTTTTGAATTCGGAATATGAAATATAGCTTAGGATGAAATTTTGGCATTGTTCTGAAAAACATCAATTTTTGATGAATAGTGAAACTACTAAGTGGTAGTTAAAAAACTGAATTTTTCATAAAACTTAATTTTACCACTTCTGTGAATGGAATTTAAAAACTCCGAGAGACACGGTTGATGTCAGTAAGTAAAATTTGGTTCAATGAGATGAAAATAATTTTTTGTAAATAGTAACTTTTTACTTTTATTTACCATGGTTAAAAGTAAATAGGGTAATTAAGGGTAAGAATGATATTAATATTACCCTAACACATGTACTAATTCTATTGGATAAGTTTAATTCGACCAAAAACAAGCTTAAGAATAAAATATGACCATTTAGGCCCACTTGGATTAGATTAGGACTTTTATTATTATTTAATTCAAAGAAGAGTTAAAAGAGTTAAAATCAATGTTTATTTACTAAAACATTTTTAATATAGGGTTATACATAAGATAAATTAGATTTTAAATATTCATTAGAAATATAAAAAGATTTCCTACATAATGGTATTTTATTTTTAATTTTTAGAAATCAAATAATTTAATTTATTTATGACACAAAGATGATGCAGTAATTATCTTATTAATGAAATATTGACATAATTGATGTTATAAATGCCAAAATAAGTGTACTTTAAGACTTTTTATGAATTACACTAATTTTTTAGGTTAATATTACATTTTATTATTGATTTAATTAACTTTTTTAGAACTTATCATTCTGTTATGAATTTCATAAAAATCATGTACCAAATAGTGTCAAAATTGACATAAATTAGTTTTTAAAACAAATATTATATTATTAATTGTTATTTTATTCCTAAAAATATAAGGTTCGGAAAAATGACTTATATAAGGTTATATATATTAATAATAAACAATTTGGGGTTCTTTTGGCTTGATATAGTACGTTTATTAACCTTATAGTATAAGAACACAAGAAGACACGGTAAAAGTAAAATTATTTAACTTAATGTTAAATCTAAATGATAAGGTTAAAATAGGAACCTAAACTTGTCTAAATTCTATTTGATGAGAGGATTTAGACCCATCCCCACCTTATCCAAGAAATAAAAGAATTTTTAGCTATTTAAAACCGAACTTGACTTTATAATAAAATAATATTTTTGTTATTCCAAAGGTGCCCCTCTCCTCCCTTATAAAAGGGCACCTCCTCACACCAATTTGAGCATTCAAGCTCGGCCAACCCCTGCCAAAATCTCTTCTCCACTTCCCTAGTATCATCTTAGAGGTTCTGTTCTTCTTCAAAGACCCATTTTAGTGCCCTAAAAGGAGGTCTCAAAGAAGCACTTCAAAGAAGAGGTAATGTCCGTTACCGATTCTTTCATCTTTATTTCTTCTTCCACTTATTCTTATTAGGTTGTTTCATTATGAAGTAATAACATCAGTATCACTCATATACTGATATGTTATTATAAGTATGAAACAACCCTATTTCACCATCTATCCATCCTACGGAAAAAGAAATCACCGCGCGTGCGTACGTACGGAATACCGTCTCCACGCCGTGGTGTAATCTATTTTCCACCACCACCTTACATGGATGGGTATAATGGTGTAAAGAATAACTATACATAGTTAATAGAACATCATATTGATTCTGATATATTTTATCATCCACTCCAATTCAATTCAATAATTATGGAAATGATATCATTGCTCGTGCGTACGTACGGACTACCGTCTCCACGACGCGATGAGATTCATTCTCCATGTTAACCATTTAAGAATGATTATAATGTATATATAAGCAATAATAATGAAATATATGACATTATAAAGCTACTGGATTTATGTTTATATATATGTATGTCATCTACTTAATTCCACTCAATTCAATAATGAAAAGAAAACAGCGTTCATGCGTACGTACGGCCTACCGTCTCCATGAACGGTGTATTTCTTTCCATTTATCGATCCATTATATATATGTATATTCTGAATATATATTATATATAAATCAAGTTTTATATTCTATAACTAAGTAATGATGATCTATGTAATCATATGAATAATTACAAGTTAAAACACGAATGACAAATGAGACGATTTTACCCAAAACGCTACTTTAACATGAACTTACAAAAGGACGGGTAATATAAAGTCATAAGTGAACCATATATGATATAATAACAATTAATATGATTCTGTAATAAGTCAATGACATTATTTAAATCATTATACAGGAGGTTCGGATACTTACGAAGCAAATCGGACCTAAGGTAAGGGATAAATTTTCAATCTCATTTTTATCCGAGATTGCTTATACGTAAGTATTTACTGGGGTTACGTTTATCATCCATGACCATGTTTTCTAAAAAATGTTTTTATAAAATGTTTACCGTTATTCCATGAATTTTTAAAGTCATTTTTACCCTTTATTGACTTTTTACCACATTGTATGAATGAAATCTTTCCTTTGGTTACCATATAAGGTACTTTTTGACTTTTCCGACAAAAGTACGAGGAGAATGTTATTTTTAACTTATACGGTGTGAACGGATTTTTACGGTTTCATAACACCTCATTTTAAAGAATATTCCTCTACAATATTGCATGATTATTTCCAAAAAAACCCTTATCTTTTAAAATTGCATGGAATTTTGTGAAAAGAAAATGATTTTAAAGAATAAAGGATATTTTCCTCAAGAATTCATTTCAAGTGTTTTTCTCAAAACTATTTTCCATCTAAGATGACATTATCTGATATGTATGTTTCAAGTAAAATGTCTCTATGATTTAAATGGTTTCAATTTTCTTATGATGAAATGATATCAATTGTTTATGTATTGTGATGGCATGATGTTTAAGAATCCCATTTTATTACATGGGATATGCAATGATGTATGATTTATGATTTTGTGGCACACATAAGAATGGTATCATTATGAGATGGGTGGGACCTATATCTCCCTCCAATGCATTGGGTAAAGATTTTATATCTCATGAGATAGACATGGCTGGAATGGTAGGTTATACCGGTTCAGTGAAACAGGACTGGAACGAGGGTGACTCGGTTTAGAAAGGGACTTTTTCCACTAAGATAGCCTTGGCAATGAGTCTTGACTAACAAGAAATGATTCTCTATGATTATGTGTGTATGCCACAAAGTTTCATGTTTTAAGTTATGATTATTGGGATTACATTTCACTTCTATGATTTATCCCATGTTATGATATTATGAGCTCTCTTTTGCAGGTTAAGATTTCCAAAAGCTATGTTCTTATGTATATGATGTGATTGATATTTCTTTTGTTTACCCTTACTGAGCATTTGAGCTCACCCTTTTATGTTTTCTTTTCCCCAGGATATAAAGAAAGGTTTTAGGTATAAAAAAAAGTAAGATCTTTATGGGAGATATTGAAGATCTTTCACCACGATTAGAATATTATATTCCGAGTTTCCAAAGACACTAAACTATTATGGTCCTTGTGTGTGTGTTTTGTTATGTACTAAGTATTCCTCAAAATTAATGTAATGTCCATGTACGTCAGGCTTCGGGTCTCTACAGTTGGTATCAGAGGAAAGGTTTATTCAACCTTTGGAAACTAGGATGCGAAAGTGTTAGTGAGATCCCTAGAGATATTTTTAAGGTATGTCTAGGGATGTCCCTAAGGATAAGTATACGTATAAGATAAAATCCTAGATCTATGGTAACGATCATAGAATTTAACCTAAGAAGTTAGATATTGAGGATACTCCCCCTTTATAATGTTGTTTTCCCTAGCATGATTTTTTCCTCTCACACTATTCTTTTTGGGTTTTAGACCATGGCTGGAACCCGAAGGAACCGTGTTGATCAATGCAATGGACAATGCAATGATTATCCTCCTGAACAAACAAATGTTATGGGAGATGGAGTGAAAAATATTATTGCTATACTTACACAAGCTATGAATCATTCTAGACATCCAAAATGAGTAGAGAAGGGAACAATATTCTATTGAGTCCTTCATGAGGCAACGTCCACCTTCTTTCAGTGGGTCTTCTGATCCACTTGTTGCTGAACAATGGATCAGTACCACTGAAAAGATATTTTCAGTTCTTCAATGTTCTGAACATGATAAAGTCATCTTAGCAGTGTATCGTTTGGAAGGTGATGCTGATCAATGGTGGAATCTTATTAAGAATACAAGGCAAAGGGATGAAATTGAGTCCATGGAATGGGACGAGTTCAAGAACTTATTTTTCAATAAGTACTTCCCTCGTATTCTTCGAACAAAGATGGAGAAGGAGTTTCTTGAACTAAAGCAAAAGGATGATGAATCTGTTGGTATATATGAAGCTAATTTTACAAGACTTGCAAGGTATGCATCTGGCATTATCATCCAATCTGAAAGTAAAGTTGATCAATTTTTCAGTGGCTTAAAACCAAGTCTTCGAAGGGCATTATCTATAAGAGACTTCAGTAGCTATGAAGAAATTGTGCGTTGTGCTATCAAGGTAGAAATGGAAGTTGGTGTTACATATCCATCTCATGGTTTTGACAAGAAACGAAAGATGGAGTTCAAGGAGAAATCTCAGAATAATGGTGAAAATAAGATGAATGTTTCCTTATGCTCAAAGTGTGGAAAGAAGCATGGTGGAGATTGTCTTAAAGGGACTAGAAAATGTTTTAAGTGTGGAAAAGAAGGTCATCGAGCAGCTGAGTGTCGAGGTAATGGAAAAAGGGTTTCTAATGATGTGAATAATGCAAAGACTACAGAGAACGCACCACCAACACTTCAATGCTTCAAGTGCAAGGAAATGGGGCATTATGCTAATAAATGCCCTAATCCAAGGGTTAGTGATGATCAACATGAGCAACCACTTAAGGAAAAGGACAAAGGGAAGTCACATGTGATCACTATTGGCGATGTTGAATATGAAAACGATGTGGTGGAATGATTAAGTGTTTATTTAATGGGATTCCAAAATAATGTTCTATCAGAGAGTATTGGAATATTTATGTATTGTTCTAATGTGGTATTCAAAGTGATTGAGATATTTTTGGAAATAAGATGATATGCGCATAATGAAGGGAAACGAGAAAATGAAATGTTTAACAGTATTCATGAGCTCATGATTGATATAAGGACTAAGTGATATCATGGTTTGAGTATATAGAATTTTGAGGATTTTGGTATGTGGAAAATGTTAACTTTTAACTGCATTCATGTTTTCACTAAGGTTCAATGGGTATTCATTCTTCAAGAGAATACATGATTAAGGTATTCACATATTTGTAATTTGACCAACAAGATATATCTTATGATATATGGGGGATAAATGATGGCATTCACGTGATTGTTCTGTGACATTTCAAGTAATCATTTTCTTTATACTATGAGCTTGGACCGAAGTATTTTAGATAAGCCTAAATATTAGAATGGATTATGTTGGACATAAGTTAGGATAAAACATTTTTCGATATTATTTATGGGATGTTATAGTAATATAGATTTAGAAAAAGGACAACCTGTAGGACGAGCGACAACCCATCGCGTCGGACAAGGCTGTGGGAATCAAACCCACAACCGAAGTGTGACTGGCCTTTATCGCCTACCACTGGCCTACAGGAAGTCCCTGTTTAGTAGAAACTAGTTTTATTATATTAATCAGTATGATATATGAAGTATAAGTCCATTTTAGGTACCATATATGATTAATCTCACTATAGAATGACTTATGTATATTTAATAACTTTTGCTAACCTTTTGTTTGAGACAGATGGAATGACCCGTCATTCTATCACATGATCTGCTAACACTTCACGAATAACAAATTCAACTTCATTTATTTAAGAGATGAAGTGGAAATTGTTCAAGGGACGAACAACAGTGAGATGGTACCAAAATAAAGTAAGTATTTATTCTAATTCAAATTCTTCACCTTTAGGGAAATGATCTTGAAAACCAAAAATGTTGTCCTAGTGCTCTTATATCTGATTAATCAGATGGTACCTTAGATCATCACAAATTTATGGATTTGTGATTGTTGGCTTTTCCATAGCCATGTTCTCTACCACTCTCCATCAGAACATGATGGTTAGATTTTTCTTCCATATCCATATTTTCACCTATGTGGAAACCCAGTGATTAGTTTATTTGGGTAACCATTACGTTTCATACTTTCGTTTTTAAAGATTGGTTTTGGTATTCCTTTTTACGATGTGGGTTTCTATTAAAGAAACTTTCGAATAGTAAACCATTTATAACCCCGATGAATTTCGAGGGCGAAATTCATTTTAAGGGGGGTAGAATGTAACACCTTGAGATTTTATATTCTTTTTAATTTCATTAATGTCTTGTGTTGTACGCTACACTAAAAGGAGCTTTCACAACACACATATCTGACTCGGCTTGAATTACACGCAATCGCGACCTTCCACGATAGCGTGTGTTGTACGCAACACCAAGTTTCTCTAAACAACGAAATGCTATTAAAATATTATTAAAACTAGCCGTTATGAATAGTAATAACCACTTTTTGAAATTTTGTAAATTTTATTTTTCAAAATGGTCTTCATTTTTGGATTCGGAATATCGAAATTATCTTAGGGTGAAATTTGGGTAATTTTCGGATAACTTTCATATTTTGATGAATAGTGAAAATTACTAAATTTTAATTAAAAAGAACTTTTTCAATCGAAATAATTAATAGTGATAAATTATTAATTTGAGTGGTTTTAAAGTATATTTAGAATATATTTTTACAATTTAATACAATGTTGGTCATTGGATGTAATTTCACATTTAAACCAGACATAAACAAGTGTCAATCTTTTGATAGATATTGTTTCTTAAAAACACGCTATTTGTTTTAACAGCGGGATTTAATTATAAAATTAATTAATGCAACTTCTATGATATGAATTTGGTAAAATATACTTCATTTTTGAATTCAAAATATGAAATATGGCTTAGGATGAAATTTTGGCATTGTTCTGAAAAACATCAATTTTTTATGAATAGTGAAACTACTAAGTGGTAGTTAAAAAACTGAATTTTTCATAAAACATAATTTTACCGCTTCTGTGAATGGAATTTCAAAAATCCGAGAGACACAGTTGATTTCAGTAAGTAAAATGTGGTTCAATGAGATGAAAATAATTTTTGGTAAATAGTAACTTTTTACTTTTATTTACCACGGTTAAAAGTAAATAGGGTAATTAAGGGTAAGAATGATATTAATATTACCCTAACACATGTCTTAATTCTATTGGATAAGTGTAATTCGACCAAAAACAAGCTTAGGAATAAAATATGACCATTTAGGCCCACTTGGATTAGATTAGGACATTTATTATTATTTAATTCAAAGAAGAGTTAGAAGAGTTAAAATCAATGTTTATTTACTAAAACATTTTTAATATAGAGTTATACATAATATAAATTAGATTTTAAATATTCATTATAAATCTAAAAAAATTTCCTACATAATGGTATTTTATTTGTATTTTTTAGAAATCAAATAATTTAATTTATTTATGACACAAAGATGATGCAGTAATTATCTTATTAATGAAATATTGACATAATTGATGTTACAAATACCAAAATAAGTGTAATTTAAGACTTTTTATTAATTCCAATAATTTTCTAGGTTAATATCACATGTTATTATTGATTTAATTAACTTGGTTAGAACTTATCATTCTGTTATGAATGTCATAAAAATCATGTACCAAATAGTGTGAAAATTAACATAAATTAGTTTTTAAAAAAAATATTATATTATTAATTGTTATTTTATTCCTAAAAATCTAAGGTTCGAAAAAATGACTTAGATAAGGTTATATATATTAATAATAAACAATTTGGGGTTCGTTTGGCTTGATATAGTAAGTTTATTAACCTTATAGTATAAGAACACAAGAAGACACGGTAAAAGTAAAATTATTTAACTTAATGTTAAATCTAAATGATAAGGTTAAAATAGGAACCTAAACTTGTCTAAATTCTATTTTATGAGAGTATTTCGACCCATCCCCATCTTATCCACGAAATAAATCAATTTGGATCTATTTAAAACCGAACTTGACTTTATAATAAAATAATATTTTTTGTTATTCCAAAGGTGCCCCTCTCCTCCCTTATAAAAGGGCACCTCCTCCCTCACCTCCTCACACCAATTTGAGCATTCAAGCTCGGCCAAATCCTACCAAAATCTCTTCTCCACTTCCTTAGTATCATCCTAGAGGTTCTGGTCTTCTTCAAAGACCCATTTTAGTGCCCTAAAAGGAGGTCTCAAAGAAGCACTTCAAAGAAGAGGTAATGTCCGTTACCGATTCTTTCATCTTTATTTCTTCTTCCACTTCTTCTTCTTAGGTTGTTTCATTATGAAGTAATAAAATAAGTATCACTCATATAATAATATTTTATTATAAGTATGAAACAACCCTATTTCACCATCTATCCATCCTACGGAAAAAGAAATCACCGCGCGTGCGTACGTACGGAATACCATCTCCACGCCGTGGTGTAATCTATTTTCCACCACCACCTTACATGGATAGGTATAATGGTGTAAAGAATAACTATACATAGTTAATATAACGTCATATTTATTCTGATATATTGTATCATCCACTCCAATTCAATTCAATAATTATGGAAATGATATCATCGCTCGTGCGTACGTACGGACTACCGTCTCCACGACGCGATGAGATTCATTCTCCATGTTAACCATTTAAGAATGATTATAAAGTATATATATAAGCAATAATAATGAAATATATGACATTATAAAGCTACTGGATTTATGTTTATATATATGTATGTCATCTACTTAATTCCACTCAATTCAATAACGAAAAGAAAACAGCGTTCATGCGTACGTACGGCCTACCGTCTCCATGAACGGTGTATTTCTTTCCATTTATCGATCCATTATATATATGTATATTCTGAATATATATTATATATAAATCATGTTTTATATTCTATAATTAAGTAATAATTATCTATGTAATCATATGAATAATTACAAGTTAAAACACGAACGACAAATGAGACGATTTTACCCAAAATGCTACTTTAACATGAACTTACAAAAGGACGGGTAATATAAAGTCATAAGTGAACCATATATGATATAATAACAATGAATATGATTCTGTAATAAGTCGATGACGTTATTTAAATCATTATACAGGAGGTTCAGACACTTACGAAGCAAATCGGACCTAAGGTAAGGGATAAATTTTCAATCTCATTTTTATCCGAGATTGCTTATACGTAAGTATTTACTGGGGTTACGTTTATCATCCATGACCATGTTTTCTAAAAATGTTTTTATAAAATGTTTACCATTATTACATGAATTTTTAAAGTCATTTTTACCCTTTATTGACTTTTTACCACATTGTATGAATGGAATCTTTCCTTTGGTTACCATATAAGGTACTTTTTGACTTTTCTGACAAAAGTTCGAGGAGAATGTTATTTTTAACTTATACGGCGTGAACGGATTTTTACGGTTTCATAACACCTCATTTTCAAGAAGCTTCCTCTACAAGATTGCATGATTATTTCCAAAAAAAACCCTTATCTTTTAAAATTGCATGGAATTTTGTGAAAAGTAAATGATTTTAAAGAAGGAAGGATATTTTCCTCAAGAATTCATTTCAAGTGTTTTTCTCAAAAATATTTTCCATCTAAGATGACATTATTTGATATGTATGTTTCAAGTAAAATGTCTATATGATTTAAATGGTTTCAATTTTATTATGATGAAATGATATCAATTGTTTATGGATTGTGATGGCATGATGTTTAAGAATCCAATTTTATTACATGGGATATGCAATGATGTATGATTTATGATTTTGTGGCACACATAAGAATGGTATCATTATGAGATGGGTGGGACCTATATCTCCCTCCAATGCATTGGGTAAAGATTTTATATCTCATGAGATAGATATGGCTGGAACGGTAGGTTATACCGGTTTAGTGAAACAGGACTAGAACGAGGGTGACTCGGTTTAGAAAGGGACTTTGTCCACTAAGATAGTCTTGGCAATGAGTCTTGACTAACAAGAAATGATTCTCTATGATTATTTGTGTATGCTACAAAGTTTCATGTTTTATGTTATGATTATTGGGATTACATTTCACTTCTATGATTTATCCCATGTTATGATATTATGAGCTCTCTTTTGCAGGTTAAGATTTCCAAAAGCTATGTTCTTATGTATATGATGTGATTGATATTTCTTTTGTTTACCCTTACTGAGCATTTGAGCTCACCCTTTTATGTTTTCTTTTCCCCAGGATATAAAGAAAGGTTTTAGGTATAAAAAAAAGGAATATCGTTATGGGAGATGTTGAAGATCTTTCACCACGATTAGAAGATTATATTCCGAGTTTCCAAAGACACTAAACTATTACGGTCCTTGTGTGTGTGTTTTGTTATGTACTAAGTATTCCGCAAAATTAATGTAATGTCCATGTACGTCAGGCTTCGGGTCTCTACAATGTACGTTAGGATCTAATCATTTTGGGTTATAAGATCCATCATTATCAATTTCTTTTCTTTTACACATTGAACCATTTTAATTTTTATGTCCTATTTTCAAATGATAACTAATTTGATTTTTTTTATTTACATTTATACATCAAATCAATCTATATTTTTTATAATTTTGAAAATTTATAATGTTGAAATTTTTTTATTACCACCTTATTAAATATTGGATTTTCATTGGAATAAATATCCATTATTTGTTCCCAAATGTCTTCAAGTAAGTCATCATATTTTTTAATTTCATTCCCGCACTATAATTTGATGTATATAAACTAACTAGCTAATAATTTACACCTTAGATGCATGAATTTATTATATCCAAATTTCATTTATGAAATATTTAATTATATGGGTCCTGAGTGAGGTCTTTAAATAGTTTATTTTTTCCTAATTACTAATGTAATTTTCCTAAATAATCCCCATTTCTATGATATAATCATTAATGTGTTCTTCTATGAAATATATATAATAATTAATAATATTTACTTAATTATACATAAGGTTAAAATATATTGGTCACCCAAGAAGTAGTGTATACATATTTTGAGCATCTGAATGTAATTTAAAAATGATACATTGATGATGAATTATTGTTCATATATAGTACCATTTTTTATTCTTTTTAATCCATTTCCATTCCTTTTACTATAGTAAATATTATGAAAAAAAATTCATGATAGATAGTATTTTTAGTCAGTTAATGCTTTGAAAATATTTTATAATTCTTTTTTATATAAAAGTTATCAACCAGTATATACTAATATAATTTGAATATTTTATAATTCACTTAGTGGAAAATATAATCAAGATTTATTTTTACATCCTCATACAAAAAACCTAAATATTAAAAACTAATTCACTATATTTTATACATGAGATACCTGATCTCAACTCTAATAATGTATTCCCTAAAATTTCCAATGGAAAAAACTTGATTTCTTCAAATTTTAGAATTTAAATTTATTTATTACAATAATAACTAATATTTTATTGATATTAGATAAATTAAATTAATCTTGAGAGACCTAGTATCTCTTTAATAACTTATTATTATTCTTTTTATATTGAAATTACCTCAATGTTTGTATCATCATGAAATTATTTTAATTTTAATTTTTATTTAGAAAAACTATATAACATCAATAACTCTAGAGTTAGATATGTTTCCTTAGATAATGGGGAAAATCATACTCTTTTTTATAGATATTTTGGAGATAAATTATTAATCTGTTATTCAGAAATAAATTATTAAATTATATTAATTTTATGGATCATAGGCACCCCCAAAATTTGAATATATTTCTCATTATAAAATTTATCATGTGAATATTTAATTAATTATTAATCTTGAATTCAAACCTTCCATGGACACCCCTAATATTGTATTGTGAATTAATATGTAGCATCAATAGATTGTTCATTTTATTCCCTTCCTTAGGTAGAAGGTTCAAAATTCAAAACAATCATTGCATTTTATTACGTAGGAAGTAGAATTGGTACACTATCAAAGACTCAATGTTTATCATAATATATTAATTTGATATTATCTTTTGATTTCTATCATTAAAATTTTATAAGAATGTAGATATTAGGATATGATATGTAATTGTTCTTAAAAGTATTATTATCTTCATAATATTGCTTTTTTAGTTGGAATTTATTATTTTCACTCATTATTCTTATAAGAAAATGGTAATTCAATCATATAGTTTCATATTCTTACCCATTCATTCATTATCACGTGATATTATTTGTGTTATCTCAACCACCTACATGAAAGAAGATATACTATCATAATAAGTCTCATTATAGATGAGTGATATAAAATAAATAATAGTAATATATAATATTAATTACTAACTAATGTTATTTTTATGGGGTTTTAATTGTAACATGTGAATGATAGTTTATTATATAAGTAATTATTATTATTAACATTACCTGAAAAAAAATATGTTATGAATTTCATTATTTTGAATAGAATATTTAACTAACATGACATGAATATTGGGTTTCAGAAATAATTAAATCATTATGATTCATTTACCATGAATATTTTATAGATGTGGAACTTATTAATAAATAATACCGATTAAAACTTCCATATTAAAACATGTTTAAAGAAATTGAAACTAATAACATCTGATAATCAAAATAAACTATGAATATATTATATATATTAAAGAAATTAATATAGTATTTTAGTATAAAAGGTAAAAAAAATTCATGGAATATGTTTTTAAGAATTCTATGTTTATTAAATGCATAGTTAGAGAACATTCATGAAAATGTTAAAACTAATATCCTGGGAAAATTTCATTTTATCTCTTTATGGTTGTAATATTTCTCTTAGATTTTTATATAAATTATATTTTTTAAGGGATGTATTCTATATCCCTATATATATTTCTATTATGAATTTTGTTCTCTATAGGTTTACTTTATCTTACATATAATGGTAGGAATGGAATCATTATCTCTCTCTTAATTTACATTTCTCACCAGGTTTTATTCTTCCATTGATTACATCATTTTTCTTTAAAATGATTTAATTTAATGATTGTTTATTCTATTATTCTTTACAGTTAAATCTATTACCTTCCCCTTTTATACTATTTATTCATAATATCATTGTTTTATAAAAACTTATTAAAATTAAAAGGATATTTCCTCTTCATTTTGACACAATTTATTATCATCCTCTAAAAATTATTGATCTTTGGTAATTACCATTAATATTATACTCCTTTAATATGTCTCATGTTTGATCAGGGATATGTTTTAGTGGAATCATCCATAATATTTCTTTGTGTGATTTATTTTTATGCCATGTGATAATTATTATGTAACACTTTTTTTCTCATGTGTATATTATGTAATAGTATATTTATGATTGTTTTCATGTTCATGTGGAACACATATGAATGGTTTATCATTTTTCAATAAATTTTCATATAATTGTATATTCCAAAAATATATTGGGTAAATATTTATATCTCATGAGATGAAAAATTTATCAATGGAAAGGAATGAAATTAGCTTTCTCCACAATGTTATGTATGAACAAGATATGTTTATATTTTTATATTAAGTTATGATAGTCTTTATAGATATCCTTGAAATATGTTAGGATTTTCAATACTTATTCAATTTCCAAAATATTATGTAATTCTTATTATGTGAAGATTCATGTTATCTTCTATAGTTCTAATTATCTTGGGTATGATTTTATGATTATGTTTTCATACATATGCATTAATCTTATGCTAAATCATTTACAATATTTATTATAATGAACTATTTTTATATGAATTATATGTCATATGTTTTTCCACTTATAATTTTTTGATCTAAAATAGTTTCTTAATTTTATCATTTCCCTTAGTAATTAATGAGCATATTATGTATGCTATTTTCTATAAGGGGACCAAGTATAAGAAATAGTATCAATGAAATGTATATTATAAGATATAATAAGATGGATATGTATGTAGTCACCAAAGATACTAAACGTTTATATTCTAAGATTATTATTTATTTGTGATTTGTGATGTATAAAATTGTAAAATGATGTAAAATATATGCATGTTATGGTGGTCCATCTCTATTGGAATCAACATGGTGTTTTATTAATTTTGGGGATTAAGTTTACAAGTATAAGAGGATAAAACATAATTCATATTGGATTAAACACAAAGTTTCATATATTAAAATGAATTTTTCTTATGATGAAACATATAACGATTCATTTTTCTTATTTATATGAATTTTTAAAAATAATTTATGATGAGAATATTTGTTATTACTCACAATAACCATTTTTTAGTAAATTATCAGAAGTTGTCATGGCTTAGTACGAAAAACCCATCTATATAGGCTCCAAAATGAACCACAGTAATACCCAAAAAGTGTTCTTGACCCCCATAGGCTAGTGACTAGAACTTAAGAATCAATAAACAACCAAAGGGAATTATTTTACCTAACCTAAAACAATATACATGGAATATATATCTGTTTGTGTGTGTGTGTTAAACCCTAAAAGAAATATTCCATAAAAAAGTGCATCAATGGTTATTATACAACCCAAAAATACATGTCAACAAAACAACCAAGAAGGATAACCAAGTCTAAATACCTCTACTACATTTTTCATGTACCCATACCCAACTAATAGAAATCTCACCTCCTCACTATGGTGCATTTCCATTTCCTGCATCAAACAAAACATGATCTACACACCCTTGAGGGAGTGTGTAGGGTGTGAGATAAACATGCTTAGTGGGATCCAAACCAGGTACTCCATAAAAATTGACTTTATAATAATCCCAATATGTTCAATTTTGAATAAAAAATGGCATAATAATATATTACATAGTTTAAAAAAATCATGTCAAACAGTTCCCCTTTTTCAAAATATTTCACAAACTAGGTGATAAAGTTTCAAAGAATAATTTCAATAAAATATTTACATTTATCAAATTATATATAATATAATATCAATAAAAAATAGTGAAAAGACAACATAGAATGGTAAAAATACATATTATAATAATTTTCGCATACCTCATTCACAATCATGACTAGTTTATGCACCCATGTCCCTAGATCTCAGGCATCAAAGTATAGGGAATAGAGGGAATACCAAAATATTAACCCCCAATAATGTCAATCATGTTCCTAGAGTCAATTTATCTGTGATCTATGGATGGAGGACCCTAGAAAGTGAATCCCCTACAATACCTAATGGATTACAACAAATAATACACCTTCCACTTAGGTACCCAAGGATACCATGTGTGGAATACATCAAATTAGTTAAAGGGACTTAATTTTTTTTTTAAAGTCATAAAACCATTATTCAAAGAAAATATTGTATAAAAATTTTCAAAATCCATTTCACAATTCATTGAAAAAAAAATTCTTTTACTAAAATAAGGGGAAATCCATCTTTTCTAAAAAAACCCATTTACACACACAAATAAAGGATTCATTAATCATTACAATTCATTTAGAAAAAAACTTTTAATACATCATGATCACTTAAGGTTCATACAACAGAGGTAAGAGAATGAACCACATATCTTAATCTTAAGATGCATATAAACTGTGATGGGATCCACATATACCACAAAGAGAGAAACACAAGAAAAATGAATAGAGGACCCAACATTGATTGTAACATTTTATAAGTATGTTTTCTTTAGAAAAATGGTCAATGGAGTAGTTATATCAACACATGACTCAAGAATATCATGAGCCACACCACAACCAACACAATATTCGGCCTCTAGAAGACAATTGAAAAAGGCATCTAGAAGAAATTTTAAAAGGAACATAACATGAAAAATAAATCTTAGAATCATATAAAACACTGAGGCTAAATCCTAGATAAATGATGGAACTAAGAAGGGGATGATCACACTTACCAAAAATGGAGAAACCAAACAACATGGAGGTAAAAGAACCAATTTGAGAAGCTTGAAATATCTATAATCACCCCAAAATTGCTTGGATTATACCTAGGGTTTAGATAATATAAGGGTGAAAATGGAATTGGGAATTAAACACATAATTTTTTTAGAATAGTAATAATTCAAAACACTAAATAAATATTCATGATGAGAAATTATTGGAATGGTTGATACGTAGAAAAATTCTTTTCCTCAGTATAAAATCTAAAAAGCCATATTTATGATAAGAATAAAATTTTCATGTTATTAACTATTTCCATACCCTAAACCAAAATCATGGATTCTACCTAGAATTAATTCACATACTAAATGTAAAATTTATGGTGTGAATAAGATCCTATTGATATTATTCAACCCGGGTCCTTTAGAAAAAACCCTTTGTACATATATAACACCTCTCAAACATGAAAAAAATCTTTTTAATCCTTAAAAATAGAGTATACATTAAATAGGATGATAAAATTATCCCCACCATAGGAAATTTTATACCAAGAAAGTCATGGAGAAGAATAATTCTATTGATAGTGGAAAAGAAACTGATCCCTTGATGACAAATCCTGCTCCCATGTCTCATGAGAATCTGATCTATGTCACCAAAACACTACGACCAATGTAATTGACATCCTAGATAATAATTTCATATGAGAATCAATTATCTAAACTAGTTTCTCTACACAAAACACAATGAGATCCAACCCAACATCCTCCAAAAAATATAACATAAGAAGGATTAATATGGTGTTTCTTAATCTAAGATATATCAAAAAATATAAATTCTTATCAGATGATTTAGTAACACCAACCGATAAGAAAACTAACCAAGATGATCAGTGATCACAAACTTCCTCGTATATCTTAGTGCCATCTTCACCAATTTCCCTAGTCAACTATGACACAAATGATAAGAAACCATAAATAAGACATGTTCACTAATGAAAAACTATATATGATTATGCTAATGATCCACATATGGTTTCAAATGACTTCGACATATAACCAAGAATCAATATATATCATTAATACATGATGGAATCTGTTAAATGAGACTTGTTTCTATAAGAGAGGTATCACCCACCTCTTCTCAAATAAGATGTTACCTATAGAGGTGACCTTCATGGGTGACCATAAAAATCCTTAAAGTGATACAATCTGATTGACTACTGGTAATAATTATAATAATAAAATTATATCATTTTTTGATGGTTGTACTATGATCTACCTAAATCCATGATTCCATCGTGGGGCATGTCCTATAGAATATGAATAGCACACTTTGTCTGACTATCAATATATGGATGATAATTTGTACTCAATATGACCTAATTAACCATCTCATGTTAGAGACACATTCAAAATATGGAAGAAATAATAGGATCCCTAATAGAGAAAGTGGTATAGGGGACCTAATAGAACCTCATGATCTCCTGAATATACATCTTACTCAAATATTCAACCTAGGTTGTTTACTTGATCAGAGAATAATGAGTTTATTTTTTCACATAATCAATCACCACCTATATAAAATTTATTCCTCATGGATTAAATGAAAATAAATAAATGAAATTTATTGAAACCTCATCCCATTTCCAAACAAGTACAAAAATATTCTAGATAATACCATAATGCTTTATTTTTTTCCATTTTCTAATAGTAGGTGTAACCGTGGAACACATAATCAGTAAAATCACACTTCATACTTATCCAGTATAAAATCAACCACATTTTATAATTAATCTTCTTAGTTATAGGGTGAATGACCAATTAATAATTATAGAAATCATGAAATATTTAATTTCTAAAATAATATACAATGAAAAATTTATCCTCAAAGTAGAGAATACCATATAACATGAGAGACCAATGTGATATTGTCTCCCTAATATATAAGGGTTCCAAGATTCCTACCAACTCATAATCCTAAAGTTTTATCTATATAATAAACATAATAAGAGATTATAATAACTGAAAAATGGTTAGAGCCATTCCTAAATCATCCTCCTCTATATCCAGATGAAATGGAACGAAAATCATTACATGGTTCCACTGATCCTTTGATTTTAAGATAGTATATAGTGAAACATTTCTACTAATAGTGTTAGTGATGGAATTCCCCTTCCTCAAGGTGTTGAAAATATTGATGTTGAACATTTGTAAATACTCTATCCACCACCTCTATTTGAGATTTAGGTTCTTCTAAGAAAATACATATCCCATACTATTATAATCATAAAATACCATAATCCTCTCCACAAAAATGTAGTGTCACTAACCCTTATGTGCAGTTATAAAACCTAAAATATCTAAATCATTATTGGGGTAGATTTTATCATGTATCCAAATATTTTGAGTGTCCATGTCCAAGAAGTGATCATCCTTCATAAGCACAAGCCCTATAAAAGTTCCAAAAGTATCATTCTATACCAAAAACATTTTACTGGGCTCAGGCAAGATCAAAATAATAGTTGATGTTATATTTCATTTCTATTATTATAAGGAGGTGGGATGCTTAAAATCCCTATTTAATTTCACCACTTTCTTGGTAAGTGAATTCAAAGGTGATGCTAACTTTGAATAATATTTGATAGAACTCCAATAGTAACTAGTAAGATGTAACAAACTCTAAATTTCAAGAGGTTTTCTAGTTTTTCCCATGATAAAACAACATTCACATTTTTAGGATTGACTAAGAGACCATGTTATGAAAATATGAACCCTGTTAATTTCACTTTTTTATCCATAAAATTCATTTTTTAATCTTCCCACAAATTTGGTGGCTCCTCAATATTTCTGAAACAAATTTTAGATGGTTCTCCTAATCACACTCAAATCCTGAATAAACTAAGATATCATTTATGAATAAAATCATAAATGAGTTGAGATAGTGATGAAATATTCTATTCATAAATTCCATAATTGTTGTAAGAGTGTTAGTTGTTGCAAAAAACATTACAATTTAGTCATAATTTCCACACCTTCTCTTTAAATCATTCATTGGGATACCAGAATCTTGAACTGTGATTTGATAATAAAATGTACAAAGATTGATTTTGAAAACCACTTCACCCCTTTAATTGATCGAAAATTACATCCACATGAGGAAAAGGGTACCTATTCAAAAAAATTATTTGGTTTAAATTTCGGTATCCTACATAGGAATGAAAAAAAACAACCATCATGGAAATATTCTTGGGGGATCCCCATGATGAAACACTAGGATGAATAAATACCTACTCAAGTGGACCATATAAATAAATCTTGATCTCCTTAGGCTTAACAAGTTCCATATGATAATAGATTTTAGAAATCAGTTTCATACCTTGAACCAAATCGATCAATAAATGTACCTCATACTATAGAGGAATGCTAGAGAAGTCATCAGGGAAAATCTTGGTGTAGTATCCAACAGCTAAGGGAATATCAAGAAGAGTAGAAATGTTATTGGGATAAACTACAATGGTAGACAACAAACTATTTAACTCTAGGAAAAAATGTCTTGTATGATCATACCTTAGGTCCCAATATCCTTGAAGCACCCGAGGTCTCCTATTAGAGGTAGAGAATGAAACACACTTATGAAAATAATCAATATCTGTATGATGAGTAACTAGAAAATACATTATGATAATGATGTTGAACAGATTCATATTGAAAACTAAAAAATCCAAAACTAAGTATGTGTCAGTTATCGATAGAGAACTCATAGGTCAATGAAACCCCTACTCCTTCAACATTACAAGAGGCATCACCATCTTCATAACAAATTACATGAGCCCCATTGTAAGTTTTATCATTTTAACAAAATGGGTGGATATAAATAAGTGTAAGTAACTTGTATCAAATAGAGAAGGCTCTATAGAATATGGAATAAAGTTACTATCTCTAACAATAGTTATTAACCCATCATCATCCACCAAAAAATCATACATTTCATGAAGGTTCTTCAATCATGTGTCTTATAGATATATCCGTATGGATTTTGATGTTTATGACATAGTAGTCATGGCCTTTTGAGCTAAAAATCCAAGACCATAATGGGGTGTATAAAAAGCCTTGTAGAACCAATTCAGTTGGCCTCAAAAACCACAAGCACTAAATATATACATGGTTTTTGGAAAATAACATCAATACTACCCTACTTTTCCACACTAATAGAATTTTAGGGTCAAACTATTGGCTAATGATGAGGGTGTAGGGGTGGTCGGCTACTTAGAACCACCTCCACCACCCTTGTAATTGACATGTGACTTCATATTCTTTCCTTGTGCACCACTAAAACTACCAATGGGTGGAATATAAGAGAAAATGAGTTAATAATGCCCACCATATCCATTTCTCGCATCATTCCCCTATCAACCAACACTATATATGTTGAAATCTTCAGCATATATACCTGTGATCATATGGATGATCACCAACCTTATAGGTATTTTCTATCTTTTAGTTTATTTTTATCAATACCTTTAGAGAAAAAAGAACTAGTTCTAATAAATGGTTGGTGTAATCCAACATTAAATGCTCTTCCTTATATATGGAGGGAATCTCCATATAATTATCCATCATTAAAGATTCTATAAAGAACTACTAAAAGAAAAGGGTCTTGAAACCCTTTTAATATAAGACCATGTGTTGGCTTTCCTATACTATAGAATCTGAGCACTACTTTCTAAGTCCCTTGAGCTTGAATGTGACAAATTTCACCAAGATAGACTTAAGTGTATCTAGAATGTTAAATCCCTAATCAACCTATCTATCCATTCCTAAGCCTCTTAGGGATCATTTGTACCCTTAAAGGGTAGGGCCTTCTTGCATAGAATCTCTCGAGCTTGATCCCTATCTCTTCTCGCTCCTATTTTCACTTCAATAACTTGGTTCCAAACCTATAATACATTTTTCACAAAAATAGGAATTTCTCATAAGATGGCCTCTAAAATATTCTGATCTAGAAGAGGATTCTATTGAGGAGAATCTCTCATTGCACCATCCTTTGGATCCATTGGAATAAGTCTTGAAGGATTTTATTATATATCAAAAAATAGTATAATATGATACAATAACAGGATAATATCAGTTTAAACCAGAAAACAAAGTAAAAAACTAAGATTAGGGTCAAAAACCATCACATGATACGCACATCCCAATATTTCATGGTAACTTAAGGATCTTAATAGAAAGATCTAAACATGAAATCATCAAAACCAACCTATAAACTCTCAACAATACTATCTTCTATCTACCAACTTCTTAAGGAGAATTACCTCCTATGATACCAAATTTTCATACCCCATCATGGAAAACCTATCCATATTAGCTCAAAACAAGACATGGGAAATACATGAAGGGAACTATTAATCGCAATAGGCAGGTGAGTAGAACACAGGAGTCAAAAAAACCATTGTAAATTATTTCACCCAACATGAAACAAGATACATTAAATATATATATATATATATATAACCATAAAATAAATATTCCATAAAAAATAGAGATAATAGTATAAATTAAACCCAAAAGTACTTGTCTATAAAACCACAAAGAAATACAACCACAAATTAATGTGATATGTAGGAAATTTCCCATAATTTCACCTCCAACTACCCGTACCCAGCTGACATAAACCTCACCACCTCACTATATCACCTTTACATTTCCTAAATTAGACAAAACAAGATTTACACACCCCCAATGAGAGTTTGTAGGGTGTGAGATAAACATTACTAGTATTATCCCACCTAGGTGTTCCATAAAAAAACTCTAAAAAATCTCAATATGCCCAATTTGAAGAAAAAAAAATAAGTCATTATATGTAGTTACACAGTTTTACATCAAAATCATGGAAAAAAATTCCCCATTTTTTAAATATTTCATAAACCAGGTGATACTATTTCAAATCATAATCTCAATAAAACATTTACATTATTCAAATCATATAGAATATAATGTTAAATCAAAAATAATAATAATACAAAATGTAATGATAAACACCCTAATGATAACAATGTTTAGTCTAACTAGTTCACTCACACATCAATCACAATCATGACTTTTGTACACACCCAAGACCCTAAATATCATGCATAAAAGTCTAGTGATAAGAGGTACACCCTAGAAATTTAACCGCTTAGAATGGTAATTAAGTTTCTAGAGCCAATATATCTATGTTCTAGGAATAGAGGATCACCCTAAAAAGTGAACCCCTTTATAATACCCAATAGATGATCCCCAATACTAAACCTTCAACCTAAGTACTCATGACACCCCTTTATGAAATACATAAATTTGGGTCAAAGGAATTTCAAATTTTACAAAAATTCTAACAATCCTTTATTCAAAAATATTCTTTGAAACCCAATTTAGCATTCTATTTAATAATTTTTGTAAATCATCTATCTTTTACCAAAAAAAAGGGTAAAACCCATATTTTCTCAAAAACCCATTTAAATACACACGAAAATAAATCAATAAAAACCATTCTAATTAATTTATAAAAAGATTTAATAAATCAATATAATTTAAGGTTCATCCAACATGGAATAGAGATAGAACCACCAATCTAAAATTTGAGTTTCACACCAACCATGACGTGATCCACACACACTGGAAGGAAAATAATGAAATGAAAATAAATAGAGGCCCTATAATCACTTCTCACATCATGGAATCATGTTTAAATATGTAAAAGGTTTAGTGGAGAACTTTTATCAACACATGAATTGAGAATATCATGTGTTGTACCATAACCAACACAAGATTTGGGCTTTAGAAGGAAATAACATGAGGGAACTAGAATATATTAGAGAAGGACCATAACATGATCACTAGATCCCATAAAAATATCCCAAAACCATTTAAAATTCCAAAATAATTCATGAAAATGATAAGAGAATGTTCATTATTACCAAAATAGGATCAAAAAATAAACCCATAGATCAAAGAGCCAATTCGAAAATCCTAAAAGATATGGATTCACCTAAAATCACCCGGATCAGATATTCGGTTCAAAAATGTGATAAGTAAGGTAAATATGAAAGGATTTGGGTGATAGAGACATATAATTACATTAAAGAGTTTTAATTAATGGTGTTAAATAAAAATTCATTATGGGATATTTTTTATTGCTCTATACTCTAAAAAAATGTCCCCTAAATATAAAATCCCGAAATCCATGTTCATTAAGTGAATAAAATTTCCAAAACATTAAATATTTTCATGAATTGAACCAAATTTATCATTTATTTCCAAAAATAATTCACATCATGAATGTACAATTCATGGAAAAAATTATCCATGGATGCCAACATTAATCCCAAGTCAATTAATAATATCCTTGGATCTCTTTTGACACTTATCAAACCCAAAAAAATACTATTAAGTATTAAAAATAGATTATAACTTAACTAGAATGTTACATAAGCTATTAGAACTTTTTTTATAGGGAATGTGATGGAAAACTCAATAGTTGTCCAAATGAAAATCCAAACAGGATGGGAGATGGTGTCAAAAAATTTATATATTTTTTCACCAAACTATATCAAGCTATAAATAATAATGTGTAAAACATTAACCTCCAAAATTATTAACATAATGAATAAATCACTATTTAGTTGTTCGTGAGACAAAACCCACTATCCGTTAGTGGGTTTTATGATATATTATTTGTTAAGCATTGAATCAACATAGAAAAAAAAATATTTTTTATTAAACAGTGTTTGGAACATGAAAATGGTGATATAGATATATTTTTTTGATGATGAAGTGAATTGGTTGACTCTCATAAATAAAAACAATGACAAATGAATAAATTGACAACATGGAATGGGAGTATTTTAAGAAAATATATTTCAATAGATATTTTTATCTAATTTGTAACACAAAAATTGAGAGAAAATTAATTAAGATAAATAAAAATAAGGATTAAACCATTAGTTTCCATGAAGATAAATTCACAATTAATGTAAGGTATTCCTCTCGGTTAATTATTAACCATGAATGTATAATCCATAAATTCTTTAGTGGATTAAATCAATGTCTCTTAAAATGCTTATTTATTAGAGGAATTGGTAACTAGGAGGAAATATTTTGATGTGATCAAAAGGTGTAAATGGAAATTAGAGACTGTTATTATAATCAAGGATTTTTGGGAAAGATGTGAAAATTAGAGTTTTATGTAAACTAAAATGATAAATCTCATGAAAGAAATATGATTAAACTTTATACTAGCTAAAAATGTGGGAAGAAACACCTGAAAATTTTCATCAATAGAAACAAAAAAAAAGTTTAAAAGTTAAAAAATAATGTTACCAAGAAAAATATTTCTAATTAAAAATGAATAGTATAATCTATTCAATGTATAAGAATACAATTCAATATAATATATTACCCTCACTATAATTTTTCAATTGTATGTAGTTTAGGAATTATTCAAGACAGTGTACCAATTCAAGAGTTATTAATGAATTTCTCCACTATCTTTTATATCATGAAATATTTATAAGCATATTAAGTCACAACCTTAGTGGTTAGATATTAATTTATCAGTGAAATCACTTTGTATAGTGGTGATTTCATCTAAACTATATAACTCTTCTATGATTTATGTTTGTGGGATGTTACATCCTACACATCACACCATTATTCCCTTGATATAATTTGATACGATATTGGAAACTAATTGATTCTCTCTATATAGGGATCATATTAATTTTTGGGATATGTAAATATAATTTTATATATAAAATCATTCTATAATAATATATTGATTCAAGGATGATTTTTAACATCCCATGTTAACTAATACATAAATTTTAGTCCAAATACACAATAATAAGAGATGTTTCCCTTAATGAATGGGGAGAAAAATAAAAATTAATATATAATAAATGTATAAGAATATGTTAATTTATTTCCCAAAGAGTTACCTTATTTTCCCCGGAACTATGAAGTTGTGTTTTCAATTGAACTCATACTTGGTGATATTACAATATTAAAGATTCATTATATATTTCCCTGTATTGAACTAGAAGAATTAAATAATAACATTTATAATAATTTATATAATGGTATCATACACCAATGTGATTCATGGTTCACATGGATGTTATAGAGGATTATTTATTAACAAATGAATATATAATTGATATTTAGTAAACGGTACCATTTTCAAAATTAAAATCAATCTATAAAGACCATTCTAAAATTTCAATTTATATTGATATTTTTCAAGTTGGATTTTAAAGGTGGATGGTATTGACAACTTTCATTGGTTTAGTTCTCTTACAAAATTAATTTCCACTCAATAATTTTAATGGAACCATGTATGAATTTATATGAAAATTGATGAAAAACTATAATATGTTGGGAAAAATTGGGATTGAGAAAGGTATTTTTACAAGAACATTCTCAGGATATGATTTTAACAATGTGTACCATTTAAATTGAAATTATTGAAATGAAAATTTGATAAATAATACACACTAATAATCATTAATGATATTTGGAGTTTTAGGTGGAGAAACAATATTAAATAAAATATAACCATGGTATAGGGTTATGAAATTTGGGAATAATAGAAATTTAATTCATAGATACATTATAAACATTTAGATTCTAAAACATGTGGAAACTTTCTCTTATCACCTATAAATACCATTAAAACACTCTTGAGTGCACAATATGTTCTATATATCTTATTTGAGGAAGCAAATTATAGATCTATCACATGTTAGAACACAAAGTCTATAGAACTCAAGTATGATATCTCTTATGAGGAAAAATAATGGAGATCATACATTATATAATAAAGTATAATGAACTATATCCACTCACAAATTCAAAGTTCTATAGAAAAATTAGAAGCTTAAGGAAGTGAAAAGGGGTCACAAAGATGTAATTATATAAATATAACCTTATTTTTCTCATCTATCAAATAAAATATTGAGGGAATTTTTTTCAATGGGGGAAATAATGTAACACCCCAAATTTTAGTATGAATAGTTTCTAAATATATTAGATATCTCATTTCACAAATAATATTGAACTAAAATGAAGAAAAATTTATTTCATTATGGAATAACACTAAAACATAAAAATAAATGAATGTTAATTTCACAAGAAAGATATAAAGGAAAAAATATGTAAAATTGAAGAGAGAAATAAAAATGAGTATATAAAAAGAAAACAAGCATTAAATTATTAATCCTCTCGATCCCCCATGACAACCATATTGTAGTTAATAATTATAAAAATAATGAAACATATTAGAAATCCTATTTAAATTTAGGGTGATAAATAAATGAGTAAATTAAATTTTATTTTAAAATTTATGAAAGGATATATAATGGAATAAAGAATGATAATATGACATTTATCTGGTTATTAGGAATATATATGACTATTGAGATTATTTATAGAGAATGGATTTATTGAAATTTTCTTAATTGAAATATAATCAGTTTATAAATATCAAAATTTATGATAAATTATGAATTATAAATTTATAGTAAATAATTCTTATTAATTAAAAATTATTAAATGATAAAAAATAAAATATAATCATTTATTATATAAAAAATTGTTTTATTCATAAATAATAATTTTCCTAAATTATTATAGAATTTTATTTAAAATTAAAATTTATCATAATTAGTGATAAAGTTTTATAAATGGATTTAATATTAGTAATTTATACATCTTATTTAGGTAGGTGGGTCAATTTTATTTTTGGTGAAAAATAATTTACTAGGGTGAATAGTGAATTGCATCCGTAAATTTTAGAAAGATTCAATTACCATATATGGTAAAAATGATGTTTGAATTTAATATTTGAGATAATCTTATAAACCCTAGGATTTTTACACTTATATTCCACTTTTCAATACAAATTTTTCATACTTAACCACTAAGCAATGTAAATTTAAAAATATTCCACCCAAACTCATCTTTAAAATGATCCCTCCTCAACCCAATAAAAATCACATATTGTAAAGACCCAGATTTTTTCATGTAATTTTTTTTATTATACAGAAATATTATGAGTCTGTGAAAAATGAAAGTGTGTGATTCTGAGGCTCGGTGTGCTCGGAATGAATTTCTAAACATTTTTTCGGGTACGTTCAGTAAACACGTGAGTGGTGTTTTGTAACTTTTGAACTGGTGCTCAGAATTAAAATCCAAGGACACCATTGAACTCGCAACATAGATATTCTCTTAATGAGACCTTCACCTTGACCACTGTAGGTCAAGGATGGAAATTAATTTTCAGACTTTTCATGAGAGAAAATAAAATAAACATGCTTTATTTTATTTTTGAAATTTAAACTTCCCATTTGAAGCATAAAGTTGGGGACTACGCGAGGGTGGTTTGGCATTTAATATTGGGCATTAAATTCCAAGTTACACAAAATGTGTAACCACATTCCACCTTAATTAATAGGATTCATTAATTTTGAATTAATGAATCAACTTTAAACTCTTGGCTTTCTCAAAATTAAATGTGCCAACTTAATTTAATTAATGTATAAACTTTAATTAAATTTTTTCTTAAGCTTATATAATTTGGAAAATTACCTCTCGCAGGGAAAGGGGATTGGAAAATGAGGGGAGAGCTTTGTAGGGTTGGAAAGATCTTTCTCTAACAAAGGAGATCCTCCAACGAAGAACGACTTCCGGAATCAAAGAACGAGGAACCGATCTTGGAGCATCTTGTAGGGGTGACGAATGCCGACGTCAATATTCAATGAATTTGTATTATTCCTTATAACACCTCCATCAAAAAATTGAGGTATGGGTTTGTTTTTAATATGATTGAATTTATTTATCGATTCTTCATATTCTGGTTTCACAATGACGATGGCCAAACTAACATGGACGTCGTCCCATGCATATACCTTGCCTCTTATCTTCTGATTCTCTGCACGTTCTTCATGTGTTCTTCAATACCAAATATTTAATGACGCTGGAAATGAAATATTTTGTTTAGCACGACATATGGATGTGGTTCCCTCGACCCAAGGATTGCGAATATGCGATTGTTTTATTTTTCAGGCTTGGAATTAAGTCGCAATAGCTCACAGAATAAAGTGGTAGCTAGCACCCATCCGGCCACGAGGAAGGAAGGGCAATGTACGTTTACACCACCAGATGATGATGAAGTAGTGGTCCGTCATCCGCGATGGGGTATGGTGGTGGCCGACATTCGTCCGGCTGTGTGGCGGAGCAGTAGGGCTCGTCTGCGCCGCCGGAGGAGTAGGAGGTCGCAGACGCTTGGCTGTGATGGAGGCCGAAGAGTGACCAACCATGCCAGCCATAGTGGAGCAGCAGCGCATGACCACGCTGCTGGAAGGAGGACCGGCTGGCCATTGCAGTTAGGCGGGACCCGCTCGGGTCCCGCGGTGACTTGGCAGCACTGAAAGGCGCTGCCCATTTCCATTCCAAATGGAAGGGGGATGCTCCCCCTTCGGCGCTAGCTCAGACGGGTCGCACTAGCGGGCCATGCCCAGCGTGGGTCGGGCCACGTCCAGAGGGCTTGGCTGGGCCACGCCCAGCGGGCCGGGCTGGGCCACCCCCTTCGTGGGACGGGCCGGACCACAGCCCAGCAATCTGGGGCCACCACAGCCCAGGCCAACTGGGCCGGACCCGAATCAGGCCAGGTCGACCCGAACCAGTTCGGTTCAGCCCTGGCTGGGTCGGACCAGACTCGGGCCCATCTGGACCCAGGTATGCCTTTGTGGCCATAACTTTTGATCCAGGCGTCTGTTTGATGAACCGTCTATGGCACTAGAATCCTTGGATTGAGACGGTCCTATTGGTATACATCAATTAAGTTTTGGATAAAGTTGGGGTATGGTTGGGTTGGATCGAACCCAGAATCTAACTGGGCCCTTGGAGCAGAAATGCTAATAACTTACAGACTGGGCATCCGATTGACATGTCGTCTATTGTGTTGGGTCCCTTATGACATGACAGGCCTTTTGAATACTTCTTCGTGGGATATCATGGTGGATGAGGTATTAAATATGGCTTAGAGAGTGGTTATCCCAAGCGTGTTATGTACAGAACCCTGTGACTGGCTGAGACTTGACGACTACTGACCGTTTCGACTCGGAGTGACTCGATAGGCCTAGTGGGGAGTGCCTCTATGTGACGCGGTAGACCCATGGTGGGGAGAGCCTCTATGTTACGTGGCATACCCATGGTACTCAACAGGAGTAGTACCTCAGCAGGCTATGAGGGGAGCACATCTGTGTGACGTGGCAGACCCACGGTGGGCAGCACCTCTGTGTGACGCGGCAGACCAATGGTACTTGATAGGAGGATTACCTCAGTACTCCAAGGTTAGTGGGAAGCACCTCTCTGTGATTTGGAAGGACCACTGTACTACATAGATAAAGAGTTCTCTAGCATCCAAGGTGTTTGACTTGGTGACTAGGGATGTTACTTATTATTATCCCTAAAGAATCTTGTGGTTGGCTATCAGCTTTCATAGAGATCCTGTGTGGGTCAGCATCATAATCATGTTTCTCAAATTTGTATTCCTAGTTTGACCTGAGTCTTATATCTTCATGGTGATACATGTGTGGTACTCCTACCTTGGTGGTATTACCTGTGTGGTATTCATCCCTCCTGTGTGAGGTGGGTTTATTCTGATAACTTAGGTATATGTATGGGCATATACCTAAGTAGGGTTGACTATTGGTTTTTTGTTTTTTGGTTTATACATTATGGATTTGAGAGACCTTTTGGGGTCTCGGGGTCCCTACAGAGTATTGTTATACTCACCCCTGCATGGGCTACGCCCTTACCTTGTTGTGTCTGGTGCAGACGACGGACAGAGCTGACTGAGAACGAGGGTACCTAGACTGGAGACTGATCAAAGGTGGACCTTTGATGATGTGATCCATAGATACGATCATTTGAGAGTTGTACCTACCCTTCAGGTAAAATCCTTTTTTGGTGTTCACAGGAGTTGTACTCAGTTTTACCTATACTTTCCAGTTTTTATTGTACTTTTCAATTGGGCTTGTATTCTGGCCCCTTTAATTTTTGTACACACCCTCTTTACTATATGGTTTACTTTGCGCTTGTATCTGGATATGTTCTTGGTTTGTGTGAGTTTACAGTTTATGAAGGCAACACCTTCCCGTTTTAGGGAATAATCCTTTTGGTGCTTGTCGCCAGCCCTTGGCCTATGGAAGGCGGACTTGGGGTAGTCACGGCACATACCCTGGGGGACAGGTTGTGACACATATCTTGTTCAATTTTTATTTAATATCTAATTAAATTTTATCTTTATGTATTTATCACACATTTGGGTTGTTTTGGTCAAATAAAGGAATCATAAATCCTTTATTACAATGTAATTTGTTATGGGAAGAAAAGGTTTTCATCAATGAAAATCATTCTTGTATAACTTTTTAATTAATCAACTCATCTCTAATATTTGTAAATCTAATTTAAATATATAATAAAGTATTAATAACATCATTATTATTATTTAAAAAATATATTTAAATCATATAACTTCATATTATTACCTATTCATTCATTATAATATGTTCATGTTTTCATCAATTCATCCAACTACATAAATGAAATTATATTATATTATCTTTTTTCATCATTTATGAATATAAAAATATAAATTATATAATTATATAATATTTATGGTGAATTTTTTATATTATTATAGTTTTTTAATAGTGTCACTTGAGAAATTTATCATTATAAAGTAACTCAATATTATTTGTAATGTTATATAAAATCAATACATTATGAATTTTATTCTTGTGAACCGTAACCACACATTCCATGAAATGACTTAGGATTTTAAAAGAAATTAAACCTTATGATTCTATTACCTTGAGTATTTTGGATATTATGAACTTATTAACAATGAATGATTTTGGAAACACTTATACCAAAACAATTCTGAAATAATTGAAACATCTAGAATCTAATGATTAAAATAAACAATGAATAACTTATATGCATATAATACATGAATATAATATATTATTATAAAAGATAAAATATATTAATATGGTTATTAAATATTTTTTTAGTAAATATTATGTTTATTATATAGGGATTCATGGGATATTTGAGAAAACATGAGAGTGAAGCTAAGGTGAAATTTATTTATCTCCCCTTTCAGTAGGAATCATTATATTCTTTCTCTATGATCGTTATAATGTTTCATGGTTTTTTTCTATATCCTAAAATCTATTTATATTATTTCATATGGTCATCATCCATTTAATGTTTCTTACTTACAATGTCGGAATTTAATTTTTTTCTCTTATTTCTTTTATGTTTCTCACTTGGTCACATTCTTACTCTACTTTCATAGAATTTAATTACAAAGACTCATATACAAGATTTGTTATTCTATGATTATTTGAACTATTTTTTTAATTTCTTTCATCCATCCCTTTTTACCTATTTATTTGAAATCTCTTTTAAAAAATATATGTTAAAAGGAAAATGATTATGATTCTAAAATTATATATAATTTATTATAATCCTCTCAAGAATTTTTCATTTATGTCAATATCATTTTATGTTAAACTCATTTAATATTTCTCATGTTTCATTAGATATATTTTTTTAATGTAATCCTCTAACTTATTTCTATAGGATATTTACTTTTATGCCTTGTGATAATTTTTATGTAACACATTTCATTCACTTTAGATAATTATACTATGATGGATTTATGATTTTCTAAATTTTTATGTGGAAAACATATGTATGGATATATAATTATATGATAGGTATACATGGAATAATAATATCCATCCAATGGATTAGGTAATCATTTATACCTCATTATATTATTATGTTATGCAGGTACATTATTCATGTTATCTTAATTAAATATTCTATGCATGGACATAATTGAGTTCAGTTTATCCATTATGTTATGATAGTCTTAGTAAATATCCTTGACATATTTTATGATTTTATATACTTATGCATGATCCATATTATTATTTTATTCCATAATCCCTATGTTATGACTCATGTTTTGTTCCATGGATTATATTATTATGGATGTTATTTTATGATTTTGTTTTCAAACCTATATATTTGTTTTTTCTCTCTCATTTATGAAGTTTATTGTGATAATATATTTTGATTCAATTGATATCTCATATGTTTTACCCATCACTAAGTTTTGAATCTCACACTTTTTTTATGTTTACCATTTCCCCAGGTAATAAAGGAGTGTATTATGTATGATATCTTAAAATTGGTACCAAGTATAAATATTATTATAGATATTTATATGGTCTGATGTAATAAAATGGTTATATATAACTAATATACAAATATATTAAACCTTTGGGTATAAGGAGTGTGATTTATTTGATAGATATAGAGTATAATATAAAAGATTATGTAAAATATATGTAAGTTATGGTTGTCCATCTTAATTAATCAATTTTTTGTCTCTTTAGAAAATGGCATTGCTTGTAATCAGTATTTCCAAGAGATGGCTCCAAGATATTCATATCTCTTTGGGTTTAAAGAAATAAATTTTATAGAGATAAGAAATTTTGCTTATTAAAAAAATTATGATGTATGGATTTCTTAACCTGAACCATTTTATCATTTATTATTTCCTATCATTTTAGAAATTTAATTAAATTTATTTATATTGTTTTAATTTGGAATGTCTCCAAGTTAATATTAAGGTCATTATATTTATAATCATGACCAATTCTAGAGACTAAGTATATAACATTCACTCATCATTTACTGGATTTTCATTGAAATCCATTAGACTTATGGATTTATCATAATTTGAATGCTAATTTTTAAGAGATCATTACGAATTAAAATGTTGGTATTCAATTATCTAGAATGAAATGTCTTGGAAATTCTTCGTACCAATTCCCAAAAAACAATATTATTATTTTTTCATGATTTTTTATTTTTCACAACATACTTAATTATTTGACTCTAATTTATTTTTTAAAAATTTATTGTTTTTATGGGAGTTTTTTCTTAGCTTTTCAATTAACCCTCTCTTCAAGTTTCCTACCAATGTTTGTTTCATTCCTATCTAAAAAACCAAAAGTTAATATCAGTTTCATGTCCATGTTTATTTTTCCATTCCCATATACCTTTCCTTTTACCATACTGTGCCCGGGTACCAGCCTGTGCCCAGGTACCATCATCTTCCCATGTACTCTCAGTGTAAATGAGATTTTCTCCCTCACAAGGTTTTGTCCATGTGAAAATGGAACAAAAATAAACACCTTTCAAGGGTCACATAGTGTGTGGGCCTGAAAATTGGGTGTGTTCTCCTAATATTCCTTGAAACCCTACATACCACTGGTAGGTGGGTCTACACAGCATGTGTTCATCCAAATACATGTCGTGTAATCATGTTTTCACAAAATGTTTATATTCTTAACACTTTCTACATATCCAACTTCACCACCATAAATCATTCCTATTTACCACTTTAAATTGATGGAAACCACCTCTAACCATATATTACTAGCCACTTATGGCTATAAATTAGATTATGATGATCCCCTCAATGCCATAAATTCCACATGTTACACCTCTAATCGCCTGTTGCATGATATCATCACACCTCTAGATCTTAGATCTATGGAGTATCAATCACATCCCATTTAATTAATCCATCCATATTAAAATTGTCAATATACATGATTGTCATTCTACTATAATGAATATGGGGGTTTAATTGCACTCAAACCCACCCCAAAAATGTCAAACTGTGACCCCATAGGATAATGGTGAAGAAATAATTGAACGATGAGAATAAATTCATAAGGACAAAGTTAATCCTTCATTGGGAAAGTATTATAGGACAAAAATTACATAAAGGGTATGTTTAGGGGATATCACATGGAATAAAAAAATTAATTAAACATTTCAATTATCAGGATAGGATCATGAGAATGGTGTGAAAAGGCAAATAAAAGACAAAGTAGATAAATAATGCATTATAAATAATTTTATTAAGTATTGAATCAAAAATTAATGAGACATACCAAGATTTATTATTGATTATTAGTGAAGAATTTTTTGACTAAAAAAATAAAATTCTCATTGTGTTCATTGCCTCTCGATCCACATCGATCTGATCAACTATCATCCCCAAATATTGATCCACCGATAAGAAATTTCATAGGATCCTCTAAAATCTCCTAGGATTATGTGGATAAACATATATAAATTACAAAACATGATATATAAAGATAAAAAAATATTTCATGGGTATTTAAAAAATGTAAATAAATTTAATTATTTATTTTTATTAAACACACTGCTAACGACTACTTCAATTTTATGTCTCATACTAACCAGCCTTATGTTGTGCCTAAGATAAACCCTTTTTTTCTAAATCAAATGTGGTCTTAGATTTATGATATGGGGATCTGTTTAGTGGTTATTCCAATTTTTAGGAAAACTAATCAAGTGTGATATTGATATCTTTAATATTTTTATACTATTAATTTGGGGCTCACTTGGCCTCAGAATCTCATTCTGTCTTAGTTCCTAGCTCCAAAAATAGTCCTTAATAAATTTAAAAGTATTAAAAGGAAAAAAAGGTTCACTAAATTATTCCTACATAATATATTTTCATCCCCAAAAATAACAAGATAAATAAAAAGGTGGGGATATTGAGCTCACATCTATCTGTCGCACTCCCAAGAGATCTCTTGTATGCTCCCATACATCCAAAAAAATAAGGTAATGATCCATACTTGTTATATTATATCCTATAAATCATTGATTTCCAATGGTTGATATATGATGGTAGATCTATCCTCGACGGTTAGCTCACCCCATTCAATCATGTGCATAGGATCATGCATGTATCTCTTTAGCTGCGACACACTAAATATGTCATTTAGCTGATCTAATTATTGAGGTAAGGATAAATGGTAAAAAAACATCTCTAACTGTCTATAAGACCACAAATAATCTTATGAACCTTAGGGATACCTTTCCTCCCCATCAAATCCTTCATAATCCTCATTGTGGGGAGAATCTAAGGAAAACATGGTTTCTATATTCGAACTATAAGGTCTTATGACATTGATCTACAAAAGATTTATGATTTATCTAGTTTATCTTAATCCAGTTTAAAATAACCTAGACCTTATCAATTATCACCTACACCATCTATGGACCAAAAAGATATGCCCCACCAATATTTGTTTGATTGAAGGGTGACCTATGAGGTCTCCCATACAGGGCCTCTAAATTTTCCATGCCAATCACAGAGTGATAAAATTATGATAAGATAATTCTACCAATTCCAAGTGATCCTCTGAGATTTAGCTTCCATCCAAAATAAAAACTCTCAAAATATCCTCCAACACCTGGATGATGTGTTATGTCTGCCCATCCATCTTGGGTGTAACTCCCTACTCATCCTAAATTGGGTTCTGAATGCCTCACATAGGCTTCCCTAAATCCATGAAATAAATAGTGAATCATAGTCAGATTTGATCAATGAGGGTACCCCATGGAGTCAGATGGTATCTCATATGTACAACTATCTCAGAATATCCACCGAACTCTGCTCCATGATGACAATTAATTGTGCCAACAATTTGATTCAGTCAACAATCACTTAGACAACATTGTGGTATATCTCTATCCATAGAGTCCCTAAAAAAATGTTCATGGATATGAAATCCCATTTCTACTCTAGCATCTCAAGATACAGTGTCAAACCTTTTGAAACCTCATGCTCAACATTCACCTTATGACATGTGAGACACCGAGAGATGAGATCGAACATGTTCTACCTCATAACGGCCTACCAAAACTTCCACTGAAGTTCCTTTTACATCTTTGAAAAATTGGAATGTATATATAAAGAATATGTGTGGAACTCCCTCTTCCCCACCTCTCACAACATGATAAGAACCACCATTCATCCTTAAAAAAGGATAATTTATTCCCCTCCTTCATAAAATTTATCTAGTGATTCATTTGAATATATCTTCTCACAAAGAACATCACAGTTAATGTCACCCCACTATGCCTCTCTCACATACTATAGAAGTCGTGGATTCAACATCATCGAATAAAGATAAGTTTCACCCCTCTCCTCCACTAGGTTAATCTGTAAAGAATAAAACTACTCAGATCACTCCTCCACCAAATTAGAACATGAATACATGATAATGGAATCTTAAACCATGATTCCCTTCATAGGACTATAGACTATCTCAAAGTTATATTCCTATAGAGACTCCAATGAATGATAATGTCTTAGTTTCAAATCCCTGTATTTGAAGATAAACATGAGACTCTTATGATCTGAGTAAACAAAAAATTACTCTCCAATAAGATAGATCCTCCGAGTAAGACTACCACTACCAACTCCAAGCCTTAATATTTATAGTTTTTCTCATGGTATCTCAACTTCATTTACCCATATGTGATCTTTTCCTACAACTGCATCAACACACATCCAATCCTAGTTCTCAAGGAATATAAAATTTATATGAACTCCACACCCACCTCCAGTTGTATCAGAAATGTAGAACAGGTCAGAATTAACCTCAAAAGGTTGAATTACATCTGAAACTAATCAATCTACGTAAATGGTTTCCCTTTTGACATAAATGTAGTTAAATAGTCTAAAATCAAGGTGAATTTCACCATGAACCTATTATAGTACCCTTCCAAGCCAAGAAAACTCTGTATATTTGATACACTCTTGAGTGGATCCCAAGAAAGAGATGAATAAATCTTATATGGGTCCACAACTAATCAATGATCCAAAATGAAATTCCCTATAAAGTGAAACTCATATATCAATAATTGGAACTTATATAGATTACCATAAATATGTATCTCCCCATATAAGCATAGTTCCATACTAAAATTCTATGCATGATCCTCCTCTGACATAGAGTAAATTTTTATGACATCAAGGAAGAAAAAAACAAATATGTCCAAGTATTTTTGAAATATTCAGTTCATAAAATCCATAAACACTACTAGGAATTTCATAACACCAAAATAAATTACTAGGAACTCATATTGTTTTTAGTGACAATATAATTATATCTTTATAATATCATCCATGTGAACCCTCAATTGGTTGACGTCAGACCTGTGATCAATTTTTGGGAACCAAATCAATACTCACAAATGGTCAAAGGGGTCTTCAATACTCAAAATGGTTACTTGATCATTATTATCACCTGGTTCTGGTGAGGATAACCAACACAGATCTTCAATCTACCATACACCTTTTTCATGAACTAAACCAAAGATTCCCATGGGGATACACTGGTTCTGATGAAACCCTTCTCTCTAAGGAAATTTTAATACACCCTCATCTCCAAAATCTTATTAGTATTCATATGATATTCTATATAAGATATCAGTGTGGTCCTGTAGTGCATGTCAATGTAGAAGTTTATCTACCACCTTGGAGGTTGTCCTAGAACATTATTTAGGTAATACAACCATAATGTCCCCTTCTAGTGTGGGAATATAGATTTCTAAATAGATTATTTTACCAAGGGATAAACTCACCAACAGATGGGTGATGAGATTTATCCACCTACTCGCAAGACCCACCCACTTATCCATGAGATCTATCTCACCCACAAATGATAATTGGTTACCATCAATATAAAGGAATCTAACCCACCTATGATGAATTTAAATCAATGGTAGAACCATGGATAATCATCTCATACCTCGAATGACATCATAAGTATTTATTGTGACAAATAATAGGTCTTAGGTGAAATTATCTCCTCTAAGTGAAATCTCACATTTTTTGTAGATAAGTGATATTAATGAATATAACCTTATTGAAACATTTAGAAAATGATGTTGTGGTTTCAATGAGGAGAATTATCCCTCAGAAAAGGGATACTAAAATATAGGATTCACTTTCACCTATATCTACAAATAATATACCTTTTGTAGAATAAAAACATATCATACCTTTTATCATCTCACGAATGATGGAGTTATAATATTCTATGGTCTAAAATAGATTGTGGCCCTGATTTCTAGATCCTTGAGCTTGGAATGGGCTAAATGGGGGTGTTGATGGTGAAATTTTCTCAAATAATCTCCCTCCACCAATATCTCCTCCATCTGGATCCCCACCAACTCCTCTACTAGCACCACCTCCATGGGGGCTTCCATGAAATTTCCTAGTAGATTCATGTTCACATTGATTCCTCTTTCATGGATATCTATCTCATATCTATATACCTTTCTTAGATCGGTGGGTCTGGAAATCATGTTCCATGTGACCACACCCATCAGATACTTATCTTCTCCCCTATTTATAAAGTCATGGTCCCCTACATAGACCTTGTTCCACAGCTCCATGTTCCCAAGTCTAGGAATGGGAATATCTCTTATGCCAAGACCCTAATGAAAGATTCATGCTAGTTGTTGAAGATGACTTATCACCATAATACCTACTACCATCCCCATATACCTGGAGTCCCTTATATAAGAACCTCTCTGTAAAAATTTCCTTCTCTAACACTCCATCATATGTGGTAATTCATAGGGAAACTATACTGGCACAGAAGTCTCTACAGAGACCTGATCAAAATTTTGCACCCTGAAGTAACCATCCCACACCTTGTCAAGGAAGTACCACATATGGTTAGTGAACATCATGTAATACTCAAAAAATATCATAATTACCTCATATAGCTCCAAAATCTCTTGAATCTAAATTAAGAACAAAAATAATGGGCAATACTCCTCATAAAATAGCGACTACAAGGCATACCATGAGAGTGTTATTTCATCATGTGTCTATGTGACTAGACTCTGCCAACACCCAACATCTCCAATAAAAAGACGGGCTTCCAGTGAAACCACCTAATAAGTTAGGGTCTGCACATGCCTTGATATAAGGATTATCATCTCAAGAAAATCCTCCACTTCTTGGGGACCTGGCTCACCATGGAACCTTAGGATCCTATAACATTGGAACTCATAGAGTGCACTAAATCTGCACACATAATCAGCCTACCATGTCACTACTATCTATTTCTCAATAGGTGGGGTTTCTACTACCATCCTTCATGGAGTTATAACCTCATTATATGGACCCTAAACTAAGGTCACGTCAATATTTAGATCGTATTCATGATCCAAAATCATTAATCGGGATGGAAATCATCAATATGGCATCTCAAATGTGATCAACATAAACCATGGATAGATTATCATATATATGTGTGTGTGTGTGTGTGTGTGTTTGTGTGGAGATGACTAAATAAATAAATTAAATGGAATCACTCCTATATGATGCATGTACCATTATTATCTATAACAAATGTTTTGATATGTTGAGTTTAAAAGTAATTAGTCGGAGTCCTGGAGTATGGATATGTTTCTCAATGATCTAGAATTAGGTTCCCTAGCCCAAAATATGCTCTCAGTAAACTCCAACACTATTTCCCTAAGTTAACAACCCATCCCCACCATGGGTATATCTCTATACTGACCTGATGATGAACCATCTCTAATACCACATAGTAATGACCCGACCCACCAGGGCCTGTTTGGCTGGTGGAAGTTCGGGCAGCCACAACCCCAATCCTTGCTCCACTAGGAAAGGTGTTTCTGAAAAGTGTCGAGAAAGAATAATATGGATGGGAGTCCTTTTATTAGTGATCCACTACACACACACTCAACTATATCCATAAAATTGTGAATATGAATAATAAAAAGGGTTGTAACAACAAGAGTTGATCCATTAAAACAATAACCTCTATGACCTAAATCAGAGTACAACAGAATAAAACAAAAGTATAAAGCATAAAAATAAATACACTTCCATAACTGATATCCCATCTTGATCACAACTGAAATAATGGAATTATAAGTGATCCTAGCCCCTAATATATATGACCATATAATGTACATGGTCTATACACATGAATATCCCAATTATCCACTAAAATCACTATCGATTTTTACATTATCTACATAAGACATGACACATGGAGAAAATTCCATGAAGGGTGAGTATATACATACCTATTAGGATTCCTTGAAAACTAAAGGGATAGAAATAGAATATATGATAAAAATATTCAGATCTACCCAATTAAAGAGGGAAATGAAACCCAACTGATATATATATATATATATATATATATTCTAATAAATAAACCCAGACTAGAGAGAAATGGGATCTTCATCTCATTTCCTAGACCATGATGATGAGTCTTCCTATGGATTCAACATACCATCATCTATGTCCAACATCTCATTTTTTTGTCCAAATAAGTCATGAGGAGGACTTTCACCTCACCAATGCTCCATGACTTAGGGGGTGGGGTGGAAAATCTTTAGTAGAGGACCCATTTCCTAGTACGATAGGGTGATTCAACTCAACAGATTGGTAGAGTAACCATAACCCAATATGTTAGTGGTGTTATACACTATAGATATTGATGGAGTACCCATTACATAGTGTTTAGGGAGAGGGTGACACTCATAAGATGTTGATACAGGACCCATGTCATAGTGTGTCAGGTTGGTGACACTTAGTAGATGTCGAAAGAGGACCCACGCCCTTGGGAATCAGGGTGGTTCCACTCAGTAGATGTTGATAAAGGACCCATTCCCTTGTGCATTATAGGGGTTTCACTTAGTATATATAGATAGAGGACCCACATCCTAGTGCATTAGGGTGGTTACACTTAGTAGATGTAAATAGAGGACTCATGACCTAGTACAATAGAGGGATTCCACTCAATATGTGGAGGACCCATTCCATGATGCCCTAGGGGGTTTCACTCAAACCAATTAAAGGAGTATGGTGGAACCATTCCCTAATACCATAAGAGGATTTCCAACCCCATCCCCTCTTTAATGATTTTATCTAATCACTACCATCATCAACCATTTCCTATAGAGGTGTCACATCTATAAAATTCCACTTCATATCTCTAAAAACATCTTAAAGGCTACTAATGTGTTTTAAATAGAAAAAAAACTCAGGATATGATACTCATGGGTCAAAATCCAATTCCAGATGTATAAGATATTCAAGGTGTAAGTTTCTCATAGTGGCACACGACATTTATGGGGTCCACACAATATGTAGTCCAGATCTGTTGCCTATCCATGTTCTCCTTTGAACACATCTCGAAGGGAAATTCATCATACATGACATATAAAGGGACCACATTATTTGGATCAGACACTTGGGGCCAACCTGTGTGCTCTCGGTCATGCCCTGGTTCTCTAGGCATTTTCCATGTATCTATTCATGTACCCTGTCATATTCAGGTATCATCTGATGGTTGTGTACATCCAGAGTACATGGGGTATCCTCCCGTATGTTTTCCTATCTGTGTGCTACTGGAACATGTCTTATCCACCTAGGGTGGGTCACATAGAATGTGGGACCAACCCCATGATGTGTAATTCTTATCTTCCATGAAAACATATCTATCATAGCTGGGTGAGATTAAAAATCTTGAGTTTATCATAATACATGTTTTTTAGTTGTGTTTTTCATATAAAGTGAAAATTCTTCATGTTTTTTCTAGATTTGGCCTCTACACCGTGAATCAAACCTATTTACTAACTAAAATTGGATGAAACATCCTACGCCTTTTGATTTAGGGCCTCCGATGGCCCAAAATCATATTCCAATGATCCCCTTGAAGCCCACAATGTTGAGCATCACTCCTCAAATCACTTATTGTGGGATCCTATCACCATTACAGATCCCTAATCTACAGGTTATCATCTTCATCCTACATTATTTCTTTATATTTATATATACCTTTGATCTATATTTTTTTCATTCTACCCCAATGAATTTGTTGGTCTGATCATGTTTGAAATCACCCCCACAATGCCAAATTGTGACCCCATTTTCCAATGGTAAAGAACATTATGAACGGAGAGAGGATATACACAATAACAAAGTGAATCTTTTGTTTTCCAAACATTCTTTTTCAAATTTTACATAATATTTATATCTTATGGAGATATCATGGCATAAAACAAATAAATTGATTGAACAATTCAATTATCCTAATAGCCTCACATGAAGGGTGTGAAAACATCAATCAAATATCACGTAGATGAATAATCCTAGATAAAACTTAAAATTAGGGAAGGAAAGTCCAATTAATGAGCCCTAACTTCATTTTGGATTTATCATTAGTAGATTAAATTTTCTCCAACAAAGGATGAGTCTCACTACATTTGTTCCCTCTTAATCCACCTTAATCTGATCAAATGTCATCCTTCGATCTCTTTTTTCTAATAAAGAACATTAGAGGGTCCTCTATATTATCTCAAGGTTATGCGGCCAACCTTGTAAAATTAACATATTAGCATATTTAATTAGGAAAAAACAGGTCATGGGAATTTAAATAAAATAATAAAATTTATTTATTTATTTTTATTAAATGCACCACCAATAACTACCTCAACTAAACGTCCAGCACCGAACAACCTTAGTTTGAACTTCGGTTAAATTTTTCATTTCAGACTCAACTAAGGCCTTAGATTTCTGATCTAAGACTTCCTTTCAAATTTATTCAAATTTTTGAGGAAAAATATCTATGTGTGATATTAATATAATTAATATTTTTATAATATAAATTCCATAATCATCGGGGCTTGGAATCTCACACCCTCTCAATGCCTGGATTTGAAAAAATTACTTAATATATTAAAAATTATTATAAAGAAAAAGGGTCACTCTATTTAGTTTTATATAACCTTTCAACACTCAAAAATGGAAGATAGTAAATACCATTTTAACTATATAAAATTTATTATAATGAATCCTCAATCAAATAAATATGTGATCAAGGAATTTATACTTCATTATTAATATTTTTAAATCATTCAAAATTATTAAAGAATAATAAAAAAAAATATGGTATATTTTTTAAATTATGATTCCTTTTGATAATTTAAACCTTTAAAAATATCTCTAAAGAATAATATTCAGAGTAAGTTATTGGGATATATATAGAATATATATATAATTTACATATTCTAATTGTAAAGGTAGACTATCACAATCATCTACTGAATGATTATACCTATTTAGAAGAATATTGAGAATCTTGATTTAAGTCCACTTAGTTAAATAGATTCAATAAAAAATTAGTTATATTTTATAAGATTAAATGAATTGAATCCTATGAAATTAGAGTAATTGGAATTGGAACATGAGAAAGTTCAAGTACTGTCTACTCAATGGTATCAAATCACTACCAATAAACAATTAACATATAAAAAACACTAAGTGAGATATATATCCTCTAGAAAATAATATAATGATGTAAAATATCTAAAAATTTTTCAAGAAGTCTGGTCACATTTTTAAAATATTGAAAAACTCATAAAAATTATTAGCACATCAACAACCACCAATGTATAAATATAGAATCATATGTTCCAAGGAAATTAAGATAAAAACATCTTAAGTAAAAATATCTCAAGAAAATGTAAGAAAAATAGAAAATAGAAGGAATAAATTAAAATATATATTCTAAATGAATTATTTGATACAAATTCAACATCAATAAAGACTGGGATTTCAAAATCCATCATGTCCAATACCCATCATAATGATTTATCAGACATATAAAGTCCCCTTTTGAGAAAATAAACTAAGAGAAATGATCATATTCTAAATAATAATTAATGAGGTAACATTAATTAACCCATATTTAAAAAATTATTATGTTTCCTTCAAAATATTGTATCTTATTTTTAAAAAAAAACTTCTCAATAACAATTGTTCAAATTCACTACTTTATCCATAATTCTTGAAATAAATAGTTTGATCTTATGAATTATTTTATTTTTTCCATCCATTCATTCATTATGATAATATTTTCATGATTTCACTCTACAGATTTACATAGGAAATTCTAACAACATTTTAATATTCCCATTAAGTGTTTTACATTTTATCACATATTAATATTATTTTTTTTAGTATCTGTCTCAGTTAGTAAAATATTATTTACAATCATTTTTAAGAATATATTTCTCCTTGTTTATTTTCTATTAGTGTTTCCAACCCTTAAAACCATTTCTAAATGTTTTCTATGAAACATATTTATAATTATAGTGATTGGTAATTATTTGTGTCTATTTTAGATAGATAATTGAAAAAAATAGAGTGGTTTGTTTGCAAAGAATAAAGGAAACCCCTACTTTTCATTATCCCTACCCTTTATTTTACTTTTCACAAACTAAATAGATATTATTTACATTCAGAATAATCTATATTATCATGATAACTAATCAGAAGATGCAGGGATGAAAAATAAAAAGGAATGATAATATAAATAATGATCTATGTTGTTGGATCAGATGAAAGTAAGATAAAATATTTCTTGTATATATATTTTTTATCTTATATTTTCAATTATATTTTATACACTCTTACATAATTTAGTTTTTATTTAATTATAATATATTTTCTACTACTAGAATTAATTATTTAATTGTTCTTATATTTTATGCTAATAATAAAGGACCCATAAGTCTAGGCACCAAGGATTTATTAACTATCAATAATAAGTTTTTAGCGTATTAATAAATATAATGAAAAATTAAAATATTACATGTTTCAAATATTCTTGAAAAACAATGTAAAAATTCATGATCAAAATATCATAATGAAAGTTACCAGTACTAAAGATTTATATTTACTAAAAGATCATGAAAGAGAAACATGTTCAGAATATACCAAAAATTACATTAATATCATTATTTATATAAATTAATAATTCATGATGAAAAAAACAAGGTAAACAATTTTTAAAAATGTTATTGGTTTATTCATTTAAATTTATTTTTGATATTTTTGTATTCATTTAGATTTCTAGTTGTGGTTATCTCCACTATCAATGGTTTAAAAAAATTATATCAGTTAGTCTATCCAAATAGGGATCATTGTTTATTATATATCCATGATGTTTTAGTTATTTGATGGGGGGTTGACTACCACCATTTATGCAAAATTAACTATTTTTTATGATGGGAGAAATTCTCATCTTTTATCTAGGTGTAATCATTATTTGACTCTTTATATTCACAAAGGGAGAAAATATTTTCAATACGGAGAGTATAAATTGTTTATTATAGTTCTATTAATTTTAAAATCATAGTAGGATATAGTTTATATAAAAATAAACATTTTAAGTAATTCAAAGACCCATCTTATTGTATCTTTTTGTTTTCAACTAATAAATAAATTATCACATTAAACTGAATGAACATTTTTACATTTTTCATGATTTAATGTATTGTATCTTGTGATCATAAATATGGTAGATATTTATTCCAAACTTCTATTATAACCTTTATCTATAATCTAAATTTATGGTTGTTAATGATCAGAATAAAAAAATCACTATTGTATAATTTAATTTATCATGCCACTTAATCATCAATATATGGGAGATTGTTGTGTTATCCTCTAAATTCCTTAATTCTAATCATATAAAATGACTTGTTTTTATGATCATAAGACACTAATATTTTTATCAAAAATATTCCTAAGTGATTAATTATATGAAATTATGGATGAAGAATAAAATGGCATAAGAAAAAATAATAATAAAATTCACATATTCCTGATCAAATTTCAAAAAAAAAGTTTAATGACCTAAATGAACTAGAACCGTATGATCGTCCGATAAAGCATAAAAAGAAATAATTAAGTATTAAATGAATAGTATATAAGAAAAGTAATTACTGTATATTATATATAATCTATAAAATCATATAATTGATCAATGAAAACTGATTATATGATGAATGTATAAAGAAAAAGGTGGGAAAAGACTTTTGAAGAACCAATCTACTCATCCAAACATTAATTACTGATGAAACATTAAGAAAAATAAATACTTAAAAATATATGAATCACAGCTAGAATAATTTCATAATGGGATCAACTCAAATCATATGGATATAAATTATTAGAACCAAATTTAAGACCTATGGTTTAATGTAATAATCTCATAGGATTTAATAAAATCAAAATGTAAAAAAACTATCTAATAATTCAATCCAACAAGGCCATGATATCTAAAATATTAATTAGAGAACAAGATAATTGAAATATTGGTGACTATATAAATAAATTCAATGACTATATTTCATCTAATTAAGCATCAACCAATCTGTTTATGTTATGATAAATTTTGAAGTTTGGGTGTTTTTTAAGTGTTAAGTTTTCTGTATTTTATCTTTTAAATATTTCAAATACCTAAATTATTTATTATTGGATAATTATAATTTTTCATAGTACTATTAATAGTTATTTATTTTGTTTTATTTAATTTTTTTTAATTGTTTTTCAATTTTTTTCATTTATTCTTTTTATTCACTATAATTATTTTGATTATATTTTGTGTAAAACTTATTTTGTAGAATTTTTTTACCTTTATGTATCCTATTGTATCTTATGTTTACCTTTACACATGTATTTTATTACTAATACACAACATGACTAATTATCCCCTAGCTTTAAAAAATAACTATCTCTCATTACCTTTATAGAGGGAATGTCTATTTACATTTTTGTAACCCATGGAAAATCAAGTATAATTTTATAAAGCTTTCTTTATACCTTTACGAAGAACTTAAAAATCTATTAAAACTTTACACAAGTATGTTAAAAAATTTTAAAGACTATTTAATTTACCTCTATGTTGTTTAGAAAATTTTTGATGTATCTTCACTCAAGTATTGAAATGGAAAGTGTTTTTAAACCACATCATAGTGATACTCATTTTAGATTAAATGTATACCATTGTCAAAATGAAAAATATAAAACAATAATTTTGATAAAACATATTGATATTCTATATATCATTCCATAGTTATTAAAACAACTTAATATAAGACACAACACTATGAAAACGGTTATGGTGTGTTTTTTTGTTCAATTTTTTAGAAACAATGAACTATTGTCGATGTAATGGTGGGTGTAGAGAACTTACACAGGTTACTCTATTTAGTATGTATTTTGGATGTGTTATTTTTTGTATAAAAATATTAATTTCTTTTATGATTTTGTGATCTCATATTAATTTTTGATAACCTATGAGAAATATTTTTGGAATGTTTAAAATTAATTTAATTAATATCTAATTTCATTTTCTAGTCACATAAACTTATAGCATAAAGTTTCGGAATTAGAAATTTATTTATTATGATTAATTTATTTATCTTTAATGTTTATAAATTAATATTTAATGTTAATGAACATATTCAAAGTATTTTTATATTATTTAATGTCATTTTATTGGTTTTTTATTTTCCATGTCTCTTTATTTTAACTGTTTTCAGTTTTATATATTTTAATTGAAGAAATATCTTTTAATATTCTTGGGACATATTTGAAAAAATATTATTAAACAAATAACGAATAATTAAAATGATGGGTTTAAATTATTTTGAACTACTTTTATGTTTTTTTGAAATCACCGATAATTTTGGAACATTATATGTGTAAAATAATTTTTCTCTCTAGGATAATTGTAGATTTTAATTATTATTATTTATGAATAACCCTAACTAATGGAGTTTTTTATAGTTTTTTTTTAATATTTTTCAAATGGATTGTGTGTGATGGAAAAATGATAATATAATATTGCATTGATATAAAAACTTTGAGACTCAACATACTCATATAAGAAATTTATTGTGAACTCAACTGTTATATGACACTATGAACATTCAAGTGATCCTATGAAAAAAAAACTCTAGTACCAGAAAACTTACATGGAGGAACTAAACATCTATGACATATACTTCCTTGTAAATATAAACTATTACATTGCTCAAGAATCAGTTTTTATGATTTATTTATTCTGGATGAACTTATATATCTTGGTTCTTTGGGAATTATTTTCCTAAATTATTCCCATATTTTCTATGATAAATAATCTTGGGATTATTAATTTCCCTTAAAAATCATTATTTATTTCAGGTTGAGATTCTCGAATTCTAATTTCAGGGTAGGTTATACCTTCTTTGAAGAGTACATTTAGTAACAATTTTATAAATCCCCTTTAAAATCATTGTTGTCTTTATTGGTTATACCTACACTAGAAAGGGTATGTTGTAATTGAGTTATGATTACACATAAAAATAAGTTCCTTAGTGAATACCATACCTCTCAAAGAGTATAGGGGAATAAAGGGTAGACATCGGTTCACATTGAACTGAATTATGATAAAAAAATTACATACATTGTCCCTTTTTTATTTTCAATACTTAATTTATTGCATATGTGTGATAATTTATATTGACATTTACTTTAATTTACTAAGAAATTTAATTCAAATCATTAAATTCTAAAACTATTCTACTCACAACCCTTATAGATTTTTCTTATCTTAACATAGATCAAACAATTGGTATTATATCTCAATCCTTTGAGATATATATTCTATTGATTATCTTTCTCTGTGCAAACCTAAATATCTAAGACCTAACATTCTAAGAAAAAATATATTTATGAGATGAAAGGAATTAACTTAAATGGTTTTTAGATTCCTCAAAAGACACTAAATTTTGATTGAAGTGACTATGGTTACTAGAAAATATATAATAGAAACAAACCTCAAGTAATTAAGAATTAATCATTGGATGATCATGGTGAAACCATAAAAAATAGTAAAAGATAATTTAGATACTATTTTTAGTAACAATGTGGTTAAATATTTTTTTATTACAAAGTAATATATATTTAATAGTGTTTTGTTGAAAAAAATGATTTTATTCATGTATCTTCTTGTAAAACAGCTCGTGAAATCTAGAAAAAATTCATGTTATTCTTTTTTGTTAAAAAAATATAATCAAAACTAATCCTAGAATGCATTGATCTGAGTACAAAGATTTCATTATGGGTGAAAATGAGAGTGCTAATGAAATTTTTGTTGGATTCACTAGAATTTTACAAGGAATTAATTCCCTCAAATAAACTTTTGAGAGTCATATACTTGTATGAAGAGTCTTGAGAACTTTATATAAAAATCATCATATGAATAATGATTTAATTAATTAATGAAATAACAAAAAATAATGTACTTTGGATGAAATTATTGGTTTATTACTTAAATATGGACTTTATCATAAGAACAAAACAGATGATGATACCTCAAAGAAGAAATGTGTTTCACTTAATGAAAATATAACTACTGTTGAGAAAAAATTCCTCAAGATAACATTGCAGTATATTTGGGTTGATTGTGTTTGATGAAAAAATGGGTTTCCAGGATCATTTGGGATATCTAGAGGTATTTCTGACAAGGAATGTTGAAAAATATCTAAGATAGAGGAATTAATTCCATGGAAGTAGTAAATAAAATTGTGTACATAATATAATGTCGTTTCCCAATGTTTGTCAAATTTTTGGGTTCTAAAATTTGGAGTTTGGATAGTATGATGAAAAGTATATTTCCTTGAAGACCTTATGAAAATATGGAAAAGTCATGTGTTTTGTGAATATGGTCTTCATGAAGTTTGTTTCATTAAGGATAAAATAAATTTTTCTATGATCTACGTGATAGTGACAAGCATCGTGAACGATGAAGGTGGGAAGCATCACAAGTGGAGCATTGTGGTAGTGTGAAGGTTTTGACGAAAAGCTCCATGTCTACGAAAAACATCATGAACTATAAATTTATATGGATCTTTGAGAAAAAATGGAGCATCTCACTGGAAAAGAGGTAACATCATGAAATGGTTCTAACATGGCTGGAAGGCTCTGGAATTAGTGGAAACACTAATAAATAGGCCTTTACCCCCTTTATAAAAGTATCGAGACTTAACGAAGATCTTAATGGATCTGGAATCACAAAGGTGGTTCACAAAGTTTGTTATCAAAGGAGTTTCATGTGATTAAGTTCACAAAGGCTTTAAAAACCAACCTAATTCCTTGGGCATCATGAAAGTAAGGTAATTCTTGAATGCTAAGTAAGATTCATGAAAGAAAGGAGCTTCACGAATACTAGTTGTGCTTCGTGAAAGAAGTGTGATTCATGAAGGATAAGTGAGATTAACGAAAGTAAGTAGATTCATGAAGGATATTTGAGCTTCATGAAAGAGTTCTGATTTGCGAAGTATAAATAAACATTGTGAAATGTAGGTGTTTTGAGAAGGCTATTTGAGCTTCGTGAAAGAGGAGCTTCGTGAAGGAAGTAAGCATCGCAAAATTTGTTCAGAAGGAATTACCCAGTAAAATTGTGGTAAAGTGGTATTCATCATTTGGATGAAAGTAGAACTTCAACAGAGCATCTATCTATATCTATATCTATCTATGTATTAATTATAGATAATGAATGTAGATACAAGTCCATAAACTATTAGTGGATCCCTTCCAAGAGAAGTGTGTAAAGGAAGAGGAAGACAATAATCCTTTACACCAATAGTGAGCTAGATAAATAGACATAGGGAGTGACCCTTGGGAAATTAGTTATCTAACACTAAAACTTTTAAAGGTAGTGATCCTGGGTATAGATGAGATATACCCTGAACCACCATTCTTGGTAGTTAGCCATAGTGGATTTGGTACAATAAGCACATTTTCATTGCATACTTCTTGGACATATCCGTGTGAGGGTAAAAATATTAAAAAAAATTGTCTCATGTGTGATTTAAATTATGTTCACAAATTGATATAGGATAGAGATAGAAAAGTGTTTTGTTTAACGATGAAACAAGATCTGAAGTGGTGGATGTTTTAATCTCTCATACTCTTATTCACCTCCTTATTAAGGTATTTAACATAACTGGTCTAATATATATTTCTAATATCTTTAATGATTCAAAATCATAGTAAAGTGGTAAATAATATTCCAACATTACTAAAGGTTTTTAAAAATGATTAAAAAATAGTGATTCAAAAATTGATATACAAAGGATAATTAAAAGAAGAAAGGTAAACCTAATTATAATTTTTTTTTCAAACTACCATTATATGAGGGAAAAAAGATGTTATACATAAACACTAATTATATGAAATTGAATAAAGAATGTAAAGAAATGAAATATAATAGTAATGAGAAAATATATTTGATAAATGGACGGTGTTTCATAGAATAATTAAATTCATGTGATTAAACTATAAGTGAAAAAGAAATGGATAACCATTAATTAATATAAAAACAAAAAATTTGGATTTTAGTTATTCTAATTGAAGCTCATATTATAATTATAAATCTAAAAAAACTATCATGAAATTATTAATTAAAGAATATGAAAAATTATATAAATATGTTTTAAGAATTGCTAATTTTTATAAAAAAATAAAAGGAGAATATAGATAAATTAACAAAAAAATAATAAACTATCATTAAAAAATGAAGTTCTTAGAAATAACTCTTATTGTTCAAATTCAATAGTTCATAATGATTTAGAGATCTCATGAAATTTAAATTTAAATCTGAAGAAAAAAATTGTAAGTTTTATAGATAACATATCTACTTCTCTTCAAGGTGAATAAAAGTATGATAAAATAATGTCAATGATGAAACTATATAATAATAGGAGTGGATTTGTATATATATATATATATATATGTTATACATGACTTTTTTTGTTAATGGTTCTAAAGGAAGTATATATAATGTTATATGAATTAGATATGGAATAAAAGGAAACTATGAAAATAAATAATTGTTGATATTTCCTTAGTATATATATATACAAAAATATTTATTTCAAAGAATACATCACCTAGATTATCCAGTAATGAAATTCTAAAATCTATTTGGTTACCTAATATTTCTTATACTAAGTTGATTGGACTCAAAATAGCATGGGTACCAAAATAATCTCTACTTAACTATTTTTCATGAAATATTACCTAATGGGGTTAAGAATACCTTGTACATAGAAAGTGGGAATTCAATTTATTTGACTGGTGATCCATGGAATTTTTTATCTTATAATTATTTCTATGGAGGCTCTATGACATTCGATAATAACATAAATGGAATGGTTAAGGTATTTTGTGGAGTAGGTATATCTATCACTCTTATAATTTCAAAATTATTATATGTTGAACATTTACAGCATAACTTAATTAGTATTTTACAATTATTTTATGATGTAATAACTGATAAACTTGAAGATAATAAATGTTTTGTTTTCAATAATGAATCTATTTTATTTTATGATAATAGGAAAAAAAATATTGTATTTATTTTTTGATTTTACTAATTATAATTTTGTGTATCTTAATATTGTAGAAATATATGACATCATAAGTAATATGATGCTTGCACATGTGAAATTTTGGATAATACCCAAACCATAAAATAAATTCTATGTATAACAATTTCCTAATCTAAATATTAGTAATAATTTTTTTGTGATTTTTTAAAGAAAAAAACATAGAGAAAATTTTAAATTTATTAATATAAATAAAAAAATATGACCATCAAGATTTATTCAATTAGATTTATTTATTTTTGTTTATATTTATATTTTATAAGGAATGAAATATGTTTTTTTTTATTTTTTCTGATTTTAGTAGATATATCCAGACTTATTTGTTTCTATAAAAAGTTATACATTATAAATATTTTTTTTATAAATCGGTGTAAAATAATAAAGGTTATTTAATTATTTTAATTTTAATTGATAATAGTTGTGAATTTTTAAAAATTAAATTTGAAAATTTTGGTAGATAAAATGGTTAATTTCATTATTTTTTTACTCTTAGAACATAATAAAAATTGGTGGTGTATAAAATAAAAATAAAACTATTATAGAAATGGATAGAACTATACTAAATGAATATAATTTACCAGAATATTTTTATGATAAATATTTAGGTGCATATTTTTATATTTTAAATATATTTTAAATTAGAATATTTATAAATAAAACCTAAAATTAATTTGTTAAAGTAAAGAAACCTAATTTTGGTTATTTCAATGTTTTTGGTAGTAAAATTTTTATTTTATATACTAATAATAATTTAGATGAATTTCATTATAAAATATATTAATGATTTTATCTAGGGGATTAATATCAAAATAAATCATATATATATTATAATAACAGAACTATGATTATAGAAGAATCCATTCATGTTAAATTTGATGAAGATAAACTAAAAAGAATTCATTCTAGATAATTTAAAAGAATTTAATTTAAAATTTATAAATAATAACCCCAAGATAGTTTAATAAAAATTTATGGGGAGTATTCAGCTTTTTATTTTGAACATAATTCTAATAAAATTCATAAATATCACTTTATTAATAAATAAATCAGAAATTTTGATCCTAGAATTAAAAATATATAATTTATTTTAATTTTTTTGGGAAAAATTTTCTATTTTTTTTAATTTTAGTCATTATAATATTGATAATTATTTGAAATATTATAATTATATTTTATTTATGTAAGTTTAATTTAATCAATTTACTATAAAAAATGTTTTGTATCTAGTTGAACCCCGTAATGATAAAAAAAATTATTATAAGTAAATGGATATTTTGAAATTAAATTGATGAATTTGGTCAAATTTTTATGAATTAAGATAGAATAATAATTGAAGGTTTTTATCAAGAAGAATTTATAGATTTTTATGAATCTAAATCATATGTTTCTATGATTAATTATATTAGATTTTTTTATTGTTTCCTTATTTTCACATTTTTAAATTGTTTTAGATAGATGCTAAAAGTTATTTTTAAATATTTTTTATTTCTAAAAATAATTAATTTAATCAAACATGTGGTTTTAAAAATGAAATTTTTTTAATCATGTTTATCAAAGGAATTATATGGTCTCAAACAAGCAAGTTTTTCTTTGTATGATAGAACTAATTAATTCTTATTGAAAATTAATTTTAATAAATCTAAAGAATATCCAACTTTGTTTATTAATAGTAATTTAAATTATATATGAATTATTAAAATTTATTTCAATGATATTTTTTTAAAATCTTCAAGTGAATTACTTTTTAATTAATTTTCTAATTTTATGACAAAAAAATTTGATATGTGTTTAATAGGTGAACTCAAATTCTTTTAAGGTCTTAAAAGTTATCAAAGAAAGGGTGGGATATTTTTTAATCGAAACAAATATGCTAAGTAATTAAATAAATGATTTAGTTAAAATTATAATAAAAAATTTTGAACCCTTATGTTTTCAAATTATAAATTGGATTTAGATATAACCATAAAATAAATAGATTCTAAAATGTTTAGATGTACGATTGGTATTTTATTATATTCAACTTCTTAAAGAAATAATATTATGTTTAGTGTTTTCTTGGGAAATATTATAATTTTATTCTAAAGAATCTCAATTAAAATATAATAAATATAATATAATATATGTTAAAGGAACGGTAAATTCTGGATTATTTTATTCTAGATAGAATTGTTTGATTATATTAGTTTTTTTTAATTCTGATTTTGTATTATTCATACTTGAATGAAATTGTACTTCTATTATTTTTAATTCTCTTGTTAAAAACCCGGTATCTTGGAAATCAAAGAAAAAAATAATTTTCATTTTCTACTGTTGAAGTTTAAAACATTTCTACTACAAAAATTTATTCACAATCACTATGGATTAAATATATTATCAGACTATAGTTTCAATTTTGATAAGATTCATAATTAATATGAAAATTTATTTATTTTAATTTCAATGATTCCTTTACATCCTTAAATAAGAAGATATATGGAAATAAAATTTAATTTAATTAGAGGACAATTTAATAATGGGTGTATTATTCTATAATGTGTTTAACTTATATCAACTTATCAAAATTTTCACTAATCTCTCAGTTGTAATGAAGTTTGAGAAATTAGATTTTTCCCTTAGAATAATGGATTTTTAGTGAGTATGAAATTATTAAGGGAGTGTACTTAATTATTTTCATTACTATTTAATTTTTTGTTAATTTTTTATGAATAAATAATTTTAATTATGTTTTATCTTTTTGAAAAATTTTAGGGATGGGGGTTTGAAAAAAAAATTGATTTTGTATATTTCAAAGTGGGGGATATTTTTTGTACATAATTGATTTTGTAGTTAAAAAGAATTTTTAAGTGTTTAATAATATTTATAATTTTTGTTTTGAATATTAAAAATACCTCAAATTATTTTTTATTATATAAATATAATTTCTCATATCTATGTCAAGATTTACATATTTTCTATTATTAAACTATTTTATAAATTTTTATTTTTTATTTTTTATTCATATTGTTATTTATAATTATTTTTGATATTTTGTGTTAAGTTAATTTTCCAAATTGTGTTTACCTTTATTTTTCCTATTATATATTATGTTTTATTTTCCACATGATATTTATTACATTTATTAATCATGTATAATTCTATCATTACCTATATATGAGAATTATTTCTCATTACTCTTACAAATATAATATATGTTTAGATTTAAGAAACCTATTGAAAATATAATATACCATTATGTAACTTTTTTATGTCCTCACATAGTGCTTAAAAATTAATTCTACCTTCAAGCAAGTTTGTAAAAATTTTACTCAGAAAATTTAATTTAACTCTATATAGTGTAGTAAAATTCTAACTTACCCTTATGAAAGTGTTAAAATGGTTAGTGTTTTAAAAAAATTCATAATGTTTCCCATTATATATTAGGTGTCTACATGTGTAAAATAAACTACTCAAAACAACTATCTTGAGAACCCATAGTTATGTTCTTCATAACATTCTAAGGTTGTTAAAATGTCTTTATTAGAAAAACCATGTCAAGGAAGTGTTTGAGGTCACTGAATTTGTTCTATTTAAAGTGAAATGGAGAGTTGATGTGGGTGTAATGATGAGTGTGGATCACTTACACAGGTTACTCTATATTTTAATTATTTTGATAGTTTTTTTGCATGAAAATATTAATTTTTTTTATTTTATTATTGACATTATAAGATTATATTAATTATATATAAACCAATATAAATGTTTTTGGAATTTTATAAATATATTAAAATGAAGATATAATTTTGTTTTATTTCTCAAAAAAACATGCATCATGGAGTTTCAAAATTCTTAATTTATTTTTTATGAGTGATTTTATTATCATTAATGTTTCTAAATTAATTTTTAATTCGAATAAAATATTAAATTTTTATTTTAGTATTTAATGTAGGGTCGTTGAATTTTTATTTTCTACGTATATTTTTTCAAATTATTTTTAATTTTGAATATTTTTATTAAAGAATATTATTATGATATTATTGGGATAAATGTAAATGATTATTATTGAAGGTATCTAAAATTATTCAAATGACGGATTTAAATTGGTTTGAACTATTTGAAATTTTTTTAAAATATCAATGATAATTGTGGAATGATTATTATAGTAACTAATTTTTTCCTATAAGATAATTTTTTATTATCATTATCATTATTTTTTTGAATACCTAAACATTATAATTTTTTGTAGTTGTTTTTTGGTATAATTTAAAGGCATTGATACTCTTGGAAGGGGGATGATATGATACTAGACTAATAAAAAGCCTTTAATACATGATATTCTCATAAAAAATACTCTAAATACAAGTGTTATGTGATACTATGAACATTAAGGTGATCATGTGTAAACAAAATCTCTACTACTTGACAACTATCAATGACAAACTAAACTTTTGTGACTTATACTACCTCAAATAGATGAACTATTCCATTGTTCAAGAATTAGTGGTTGTGCATTATTCATTCTACATCCACTTCTACTTCCTATATATTTGATAATTTTATACCTAAATTCATCCCATCTATTCTATTTCACTAAAATTTTTATTTATTCTTTTTTTCCAAAATAATTATTTCTTTTGGGTTGTGAGCCCATATTATAAATCTAGGGTATTTTATACCTTCTTTAAATGGTATGTGTTATAATGGGTTGTGACCCCCCATTCAAAGCCACTCTTTCTATATTAGTTGTACCTCCACTAGAAAAGCTAGGTTGAATTGGGATATTATTACTCTTTAAAAATAAGGTCCTTAGTGAATATTATACCTTTAAATGATCATAAGGGTGTGAAGAGTATATTTCAGTTCACATTCAATAAAAATAGTATAATTTTTTTTACTATCACTTTTTATTTGGTAATTTTAATTTATTATATGTCAATTATAATTAACATTGATATTAACTCTAATTAAGTTATATATTTAATTCAAGTCTTTAAATTTTTAAAATGGTCAATTCAACCCCCCCCCCCTATATAGATATTTTTCATTTCAACTCCTTGTTATAATCTAATAAATAAAATAAAAATAGTAATATAGTATACCATGATAACTATATAATCACAACTGGAGGTTTGTGTGGTGGATTTATTAACAATATACATTGAATGTTATTACTAGAACATCTATATTTGTTGATAATTAATTCCTATGACAAACATGGCATTGAATTTTTAAGATGATAGTTCAATGATTTTGGTAGTGGAGTTGTTCTTGAATCTATGTAAGAATTTAAAGATTCATAATTTTAATAAGAAGATAAGATCATTGGATATCTAGATGTTATTCAGGAAGTTATAATGTGCATGATGTTAGAGTTTAGAAAATGAGTGGAATTAATTACTCAAAATTTAATGATGTACATTAAAATTCCTATTTAATATTATTTATTCCAGTACATCATAAGTTAAAGAACATCTATTGATTTCAGATGATTTCTTAGGTCATACTAAAAAGAGATAGATCTCACCTTGTCGATGGGTTACAAGAATTTTTAAATTTCTAGTACATAAGAGTATTTTTTTATATAATTGATATATGTAAAGGAAACATAGGATTTATTGTGCATAAAATTTAAATTATGGAATAAGGAAAGGAGATGTAGTGGATTGTAGTGAAGTATAAGATGTAGGTAGATTCTTCTAATGAAGTTTCATTTCTGAAGTTTTTTTAAAGATTGAATCATTTGTACATAAATATTTTTGAAAATAATAACTTATAGAAATTAATTTTATGCATGTTATTTTATTTTAAAAGAAACAGAAGTTTTTTCATGATGATTTCATGGTATTTTGGATCAAAGGATTAATTCTCATGAAATTTTAAAGTTTCATGAGTATGGGGAGTTTTTATAGGATTTAAAAGAAAATTAAGAACTCTCATGTAAAGGTATATTTTTATAAATTTAGTATTAATAATTTGTAATAAAAAGGTATAAGTGTAAGGAGAATAGTTGTAATATGTTAGTGAAAATAAGGCATAGTGAAAATGAAGAGTTCAATGAAGTATATTTGTAATAACAAAGAGGGTGGTGTGATTTGTGTGAAGGTGTAGTTACATTAATGGAAGGTTTTGAGTAATTTGAATGGATGGTATATTCCTATAAATACCTAAGACCTGTAGAATAATGAGAGATACTTGGTAGATTATGATTCATAAGAGAGATACATGATCAGATTTATCTAAATAAATTTTTCATTAAGGATCCATGAAAACCACCAAGTTCCTTGTGACTTGAATGAATTACTGAGTTTTGAGAATGTATTGTTTGTGTGAACCATTGTTTTGTATGATTGATAGTCTTGTAAGAGAAATATGAAATAAACATTTCTCATTAATAGGTAATTATATGGATATACTTATGTAAACTAAATCTATGTGAAAATAATCAATTTGGTTTTTACAATAAGTGGTTATCATAAAGATAGAATAAAACATATTTCCAATTCTATTTTCTTGGAAAAGTAAGATTTAGTTTCATTAACACAAGTGGATTTTTGATTAATTGGAGATGAAAAATAGCATGTATTATTCTATTTTGGGATTATCTTGATCTATATTAGTTTTTTAATGTTGTGATATTTTTGAAGTTGAAGGTGGAGACCTCACATTAATGTATTGATCTCCTTGGGTATAGAAATAGGAGATCGCAACAAAGAGAGTTTCACATGAGATTCAAATAAAAATATATAGGGAAAGTATAGTTTAATTATACATATATATATACCACCATGTCCTTAAACATTAAATAGACTCTTGATTATATAAACTAATTTTTTTCCTCTACTGGATAATTGAGTGGAGAGAAGAAGAGTGAGTGTCTCTCATATTGATAGTACATCTTTCCTAAAAATTTGTATAACTATAGTTTTTAGTATCATGTTATTATATATTGACACATTTTTAGAATATTACAATTGTATTATACCATTATGGTTAACAAAGTAAAGACCATGTGTCATATGCATGCTTCACATTTATGCATTCATATCTTTTATTCACTATGATTAATTTCTTGATAAGACTAGATATTGAACACATTTCTTATAATAATAAAATAATATCTGTATGACCTAGAATACATAAAGAATAGAAATTTTTAAATTTTTCTCAACTTTATTCACCCCCCCCCCCCCTCAAGATTCTTTTGATAAACCTATTCTTTACAAGTGTTATCAAATCTAAATTATTTTTTCCTTGATGACAAATGTCAATATCTATTTTGATTTATTGCGCTTATGGATTCAGTGATAAACCTCCATTTCTCAAAGGTTGTAATTTTTATGCTAGGAAAATGAAAATGCTTATGTTCCTATATTACTTTGTTAAGTATTTTTTATAATATGTTTTTTGAGATGTTTATTTGGGTAAGCACGGTGAAAGATTTGGTGAATTAAGGATTGAGAAGATCATGTAATGATATTTTTCTAGTGAAGTTCTCAAGAACACATTTCATTCTGATACAACATTTGAAATGTGGAAGACTATTGAGTTCATTTATGTGAAATTAGTGAAGGAAAAAATTTATAGAAATATAATCTTTAAAATATATTTAATATTTACTTATGACTGAAAAAAATAAGAAAATATAAAATAAGAATAAATCCCTTGAGAGAAACAACTCTCCAATAAAAGTGATCATTTTAAATTTTATTGTTAAATCTTGTTCTAAAAATGTTATGAAATATTCTTAAAAATAGGAAAATTAAAAATCATCTTTGTATAATTGTAGGTGTATATATTCTAATAATGAAATAGAAATGATGTTAATTCATTGGTCTATAGAATGTACATGTAGGGATCGATACATGATCCAATCCTTGTATGAGAAGGTGGATTAAGAGAAAATCATTCAATAAGTGGATCTAAAATTCATAAAGTATTTATTTATATTGAATATAATTATAGATTGAGTAGAATTTGGATTGAATTTACACATAATGGATATGGTTTTAGAGAAACATTATACAATGGACAACCTAAAAAATATTCACATGAAGTAGGAGAACAAATGGAAATGGAGAATGAATTTAAATATTTAATTATCCTTATCAAGATACAAATTAAAGAAAGAAGGAAATGTATATATGATAAGTAGGATCTATTTTTTATAATATGGATTCCCAACTAAATGAAAAAGATAATAAACCAATGTACTTGAAAAAATGTCAAATTATCAAAGGGAAAAGGGATGCTAAATAATCCTTCAATTGAAACCTCGATCAAAATATTATTCAATGTTCTAAATTAGGAATATATAAATTAGAATATGTGTTCTTACAAATATAAATTTAAAGGCTATCAGAGGAAATTATCTACCAAGTTCTAATATTTTACAAAATTAATAGATTCTATGAGTGTGTGTCTAGAATCCGAATAACTCAATAGTGGAAGGAAAACTATTGTATCAACTTCTTAACTAGGAAATTACTATGTTAGACATGATTTTGGAAGGATATTTCTTATATATGATAAATGTGGAAATATGGAATGAAATTATAACATGTAAGTTGAAAATAGTGTATTAAAAATTCCTTTAATGCTATATATTACAAGGATAGAATTTATATATAAAGAAAATATATTAAGTTGGAAAAAAGACGTACCAATTTGGAGGAGGAAAATGGTTCTCAATAAAAGGTTCATTATTCGCCTATGATGGTACAACAACAGGATCCCTAAAGGAGAGAAATAAAATAAAACAAAAATTATGTAGAATGTAACTACTTTAATTGTGGGGAAGAAATATAAATGATCCAGTAAAGTCTCACTAAGTACAAACATGTATAAAGTGACTCTATATGAAAATAAAATTGAGGCATGTGTTAGTGGTTTAACATATTATATGATAGTAGAAGAGGTAAATGTTATTGTAAGATCTCTTTTATGGTTAAGGAAGTATATATAAGGATGAATGAAAAATGATTCATTAAAATAAACATAAAAAAGTGGGATTAGACTCACTATGAAAGTAAATACTATGATAAAGAAGATAAAGAATCCTAGAGAAACATCTGGAATGGAAAATTTATTATTATTATTACCTAATAGAGGATTATTGGAAAGGATTGGAGGAATGGTGGACATAGGGGATTGGGTCATCATGACCAACAATGTTCCTCTACCTAAGTAATTTTGGAGGTACCCCTATCTGCCTATAATCAAATGTTTCTGATATCTATGTTAAGTTGTGTATAATTAAGGGTGAGATACAATCCATGGGGAAGTTGTTCTAAACAATCTCAAGTTAAGGAGCTAAAATAATTATTATTCTAGTTGAATGATTAATTTAAAAAGTGGGTTAATAATTCTTGATGTTATTATATTTTAATCCATGAACTAATCTGAATCGACTAATGGTGTCTAGTAATAACTATGGATTTTAAATTCATATATGAAGTTACATAAAATATTATAGAAGACTAGAGTTTAGTTGTCCAAAAATGGATTTAAATATAGTGTTTAATACTTAATTGATCATACCAACCATATTAAGTCAAATATGACAATAAAAAAATTAATATCTTGAAATATATATACTGTTATCAAACCTCTAAGAAGAATAAGACTCATAGAAATTAATAAGAAGAAACATTCATAGATTTCATTTCTATTTTTTATATAGTAATAATTTGGTACCTTATGACCATTATTTAGGATACAATAAAATAAAATAAGTAAATAATGTTAAATAATAAACATTTTCCTCATGTTGATATCTAACTCAATATATAAAGGCGGGTACTGAAGGCATTTAGGATGAGTTGGTGATGAACTTTGAAAGGTTATTTAGCATCATATGGATAAAAGATATTCCCTATGAATAAAAGAGATATTATGGATGCATAGTAGTATCACAAGATTTTAATGAACAAGTGGTATTAGTCGATCAAGCATGTGGTATGAATCACTCACTTTTTACTTCATCAATTTTTTACTAATGGTTTCATTCACATGCTTTTGAGATCATAGGATGAATTTCTTAAAGTAATTAGAACTTATAGTTTCACTTTTTCTTGTATTCATGGAATTAAGTAAATAAAATTGATATCATTGAGGTTGTTGAATTAAAATATTTTTCCTATATTGAGTTCAAACTCAATATCCTTAGGGAATTTTTTAATGACTCAATGCCAAGTTCAAAATTAACTCATTAAAAATATTTTGGTAATATGTAGCTGTAATGAGGAAGCGGTATATAGGATGATGTTCATATATGGTAATAAACCCATGATAAAACTATCATAGGTCCAATCAATAAGTGGTTTTGTGAACCTATAGTTTTTATGGAAAATGGGGATGATATTTCATGAAAAAAATCTATTTTTGAAAGTGGTAATGACATATTAATTTTTTTTTAATATCACATTAAAATGTTTGACAAATATAAGAGGTAATTAGATTTCAACAAATGGTAAATTCATATTTTAAGAGTATGTAATGTCCTTATATCAAATAATATATAATATTAATTATTAAAGGGATAGATAAAATTATATCTATATATATTTCATAAGTAGAGATTAATAATTTTTCCAAATAAGATCATTATGGAGAACATCATAGATATTAAAAATATGATTTATATTGAAGAAGGGGGAATTTATCTTTGAGATGATCCCTATGAATTTTAATGAAAAATGTGGATATAAACCTTAGATATATCTTGCAGTAATGATTCCATTTTCATTTTATTAAAAGGGGTAAGAGAGAGAAATAGTTGTGTGAGGAGAATTACCCATACATTTATATAGTGATTTAGAGGGAGGGGAAAGATAGTGAGTAGAATGAATCATGAATCAGTATGGTATTTTTGAAAAATATTGAGCTAGAAAGTCTCTAGGGATTTATGGTAGAATTTAAAACAAAATGAATTCATATGACATAAATTCAATTTATTTCATTAGAATTCATTTTATGGTTCTATCATTGCATTTGTTCTGGATACTGAGTATGAATTAGAGGATCCTAAGGTTTTATAGGTAGATGAGATGATTAGATATCATGATGTTATTTAAGAAGTGGTTATGTTCTATATTATAATTTATAGTTGATGAGTAAAATTAAAATATTCTAATTTAATAAAGTAAATTGATAGAACCAATTTAAATGAGTTTTTATGGCTCATATAAAGTTAAATATAGACTTTATTTTTTGATAAATTTTTAGGTCACCGTGAAAAGAGATGGATATCATCATGTGGATGGGATTAAAAGAATTTGGAAAAGTCATTCGTGTAAGTGTATTTATTATCTAGACTTGATATATGGTAAGATAAATATAGTATCTCTTGGGTGTAAGAGTTAAATTTCAAAAGAAGGCAAAGTGAAGTAGTAGATTTTAGAGATGTATAAGATGCAGTGTGATATTCCTATATAAGATTCATTCCTGATGAGTTTGTAGTGGTTTAATAATGTGTATATAAATAATTTTGAGAAGAATATATTATCAAAATACATTTTTGGTAATTTTATTCATTTTCAGAAAAAAAAAAAGGGAGTCTTTTAAATATGTTTGTGTAATATTTTGGAGAAATAGAACAATTCTCACACATGTTTTATGTTTCACGGGTGTGGAAAGTTCAAATAGGATTCCAATGAAAATGAATAACCTTCACTCAAAGGTATATATACACAAATTTATCACAATATAGTGAAGAATAAAAGATAATTTGTGAAAATAAGTTTAGCATAAATCTATTGATGATAAGGTACGGTACAAAGGATGAGTTCAATGAAGCAGAGTTTCATGGATGAATAAAGGTGGCATGATTTTTGAAAAAGAGGAGTTGTGAAAATAGAAGGTTTCTAGTTGTGAAAAGTTTATTTGTTTTCATATAAATACATCATAACCAAATAATAAATAGTGTTATTTGGAATATAATTATTTTTTATAGATAAAAATGCTCTAATTTCATGTAAATAATGTTGTGAATGGATGTTAAGTCAACCACTTAGTACTAGAGGTGAATTTTGTGAATAACTAAGTTATATGGATATATTATTTTTGTGAAACTTTATTTAATGATAATGAAATCCATTCATGAGAAATCTTACTTAAACATGGATAGTCTTTAGGGAATTACATATCCATACATACCAAAACTATAGTTGTATGAAAGTATGAAATATTATATTCACACTAAGTAATTAGAATAGAGAGAGAGAATAGAGTAAAATTTTAAATCTATATTCCTTGAAAAGGAGGATAGTGTTTAATTAAAAAAATTATACTTGAAGAATTTGATATAGATTATAAAAAATATAATTCTAGTTTGAGATTATTTTTATCTAGATTGGTTTATTAATTCTATGATATTTTTTAATTCAAATTCCATTCCCTCACATTGATGAATTTGCCTCATTGGGTATAGAAAAATGATATAATAACAAAGTGTATTTAAAAGGACCATAAAATCAAAATCTACGATTTAAGAAGAATCTCACAGTAAACAAAGAAATAACACAAAGTTATTAAACTATTAAAGAGACCCTCATGTCTATAAACTTATTGTTACCTTCACTAAGGTAGTGAGTGGAGGGGAGGAGAGGGAGTGTCCCTTAGTTCAACTATACATTATTAAAAAATAATTTTAATAATTTTAGTGATTAGTATTACCCGCCAGTATATCAATGCATTATTATTATATTCCCATTGGATTATCCATTCTTGGTGAACCAAGTAAATTATCCATGTCATATGAATGATTTACATTTATCTATTTGTATCTGTTATAAAGTGATATTAAATTCTTTATAAGACAAGACATTGAATGTGTTTCATTTAATAAGGGAACAAGATCCATATGATCAATAATACATAATGAAGAGAAAATATTTAATTGATGCTCACCCTGATTCACCCCTACTCTCAATATTCTTCAGATTAACCAAATAATAACATATATCAATCATAATAACATAGTGTAATCCATATCATCCCCAATGGTCAAATTATTAATGGTCATATATGAATCCACATCAAGATCCAATGGCTATTTTTATCAATGGTTCGTTTTTAATTATACATAATATACTGAGGTTCCGTTATTTGAATTTTTTATTAGAGAAAGATAAATAAACTAACAAGTGAGATAAAATAAATAACTTAATATATATGGAGATCTCATATGTATCAAGATATCAATTTACTAGTCTTTTTATCCTCCTCTTTGAAGTGAAAGACTTTTCTTCTCAGATTTTTTAAATTGTTATTCATCTGATTCATACCTTATATATATAGTGCATTACTCATTTAAAAATGGAATATGGAATTCCTCTATTACAATCATTAAATTGATCCTTTTATCTTTTCATTGGGATATGGTATTTATTTCTAATGATTTTGTTTTGGACTAGGATATAAATGATCAACCAGAATCATAATATGATGGGGAGGCCACTATAGAAGAAGCTCATGGTGAACATGGTCTGGACTTACTAATTAGGTAATTCAATATTACCACCCCACCTAAACCTAATAATTGTAGTTTGGTTAGATTGGTTATTAGTTCATGTTATTGATGCTCTTCAAGATTCATAATAGATCCTAGTGAGTCTCATTATGAATTTATATTTTAGGGGTTGTGGTGTTCATTTTTTTTTTGGTGTCATGTTTAGAGATATGATTGTTTTGATTTTTGGAGCCTCATGTAGAGAGATAGTTCTTCCATTCCTGGTGTCATGATTAATTGAACTATTTGGGGACATTCTATGGGAATAAATTTTCATGGTGGGGAGAATTTTCACAAATTAACTGACACTACTCTAATATTTTATTTATGTTTGAGTCTTATTTTTTTATTTTTTCCTTCAGGTTATTTTTTCTCTCAAAATATGTGTTTTTGGGAATGAATGTAATGGAACAAAATTTTCAAAACCATGTGGCAACCATGTAATAGTTTCTCTAATTTTATAGGGCCAACAACATGAATAAAATACAATTTTCCAAATAGTGAGGCCTTCCCATGAAATGTGTGCTAGAATCCTGGTAGCGGGTGTATAGTTGTTGCATGGTTTCCAAAACCATTCTCCATGATAAATTTTTCAAATATATGTATATATAAGATAAATTTTTAACTTCCCATTTTACCCTTAAATAAATAAAACCCCTTAAGGATTATTTATTCCTCCCCTCACCTAAACCTCTCTCTAAAATGACACTACACCAAGGAGATATCTCGACCATGATACCCACATCATATCCTACCTATATTTTTTGTCTATTTTGCTTCAGATTCATCATGAGATCAACTTAGGTGAGTCTTTCACCCCCCCCCCACATACTTTGTTCTTATTCATCCCCTTATGTCCCCTTACTTTGGAGTGTGGTTGGTAGAACCTCACCTTTTGGGTGTTTTTTTTTAGTTTTCTTTTTAGTTAGGGTTACTTGTCATTTTGTGAGGATATATGAACTTGATTAACATGTTTTGGGTCTTATGCATCGAATAAATTGATCTAACCATATATTTGAGGTATGTACCCTATGTTTGAGAATTTAATTTGAAAATTATTATTTCATGGTGGTTTTATTTTCTGTTTTCATTATAATATTAAGTAATTATATTATAAAAAAATATGATTCTTGAAAAAAAAATTTCTATTATTTTATATGATTTCAACTAATCCTTGAAAAAAGTATATTAAATTATTTTTCCAAGCTCATTACAAATTTTTAATCATTATAAATTATCCATTATGTTCCACAATATTTATAACTTTTGAATTTAAAATACCCAAATGTTTTTTGGTCTTTCGACCGGTTTTCTACTAAGGATTTATGGCATGTTATGTTTTTTGAGGATCATTCAAAGTATTTACAAATCCCTTATATTGTTAAATGTTAATTATATACATATGCATATATATACCCTCTTTATAAATTTTCAATCATGGATATGGTAACATATAAATTGGTATATAGGATATCTATATATATATATATCAAGTTGTATATTGGTTTTAGTGTGGATTGTGGTTTTTGATGTTAAACGATTTGGGAAAAAGTAGTTTCCATAAGAATTTTTTCCTTTTAAAATGGTGAGGCCCATTTGGTACTTTGAAATGTTTAATGAAAATAAAACACATCTTAACACATTCCCCTTATATTATAAATTTATTGTGTTTTAAATGTTTGAAATGTGATATAATCACAGTAAGGGTCTTGTTCTTTGTTTATGTAATTGGGGAAGGGGTTGAATTTAAGAATAGAATTAAAAGGTGAGAAAGTAAATGGGTTATTTTGTGAGAATAATATGATATGTTTGTATATGATATCTTGATAAAACTCACCTATATTTATATGTCATTAAGATACTTGAGTAGTTAGAAAGGATATTTATATACACAGGTTTCACTAGTTTAGTATTACACTCTGACTAGTGGCCCTGATATTGACTTTCTCTGTTTGCAAGATATGGCCCACGGTTGAACTAGTGAGGGTGAAACCAGTTTTTATGGTGAGTTAATTATGGATAACCAGTACTTCTATAGATTTATTATGATTATTTTTATACATTTTTCCAAGATCATCTCAGCTACTCCTGATATCCCATGAAACTTATTTTACATAGACACTAATTTTTTATATTTTATAGCTCAATTATTAAATGAGATTCCCCTATTATTGTTTTATAATAAAATCATTCTTATATTAAATGTTCCTTCTTATAATGGGTTTTGAGAAGTGTACATTATTTTTAAATGGTTTCTAAAATTAAAAAGTGTAAATTCTCTTTAGAATCTTAGCTTGTTAATTGAATTGAGTGAATATAAAACCCTATTTTTATATATTATATTTTTATATTAGTATTAAATAGATTTCTATTTAAAGGTAAGTTATAGGGTGTGGATTCACTTTTAGAATACCTAATTATCATCATAGTGCTCATTCTAACAATATCATTATCAGTTCTAGGTTCATTTAACTTTGGATTGCTCATGGATCAATCTTAGTTAGGTGGCTGGTGGTGACCTGTGAGTTCACATGTAGATATGTCTAGTTTTATTTCATTTTTTCTTCTTTTTTAGTTTCATTTATCTATTCTTATTTACTCATTTATTGTTTCATGGGATAAATTGTTCCCATTTGAACGATTTTTTATTATCAAGCACTTGTTATAGACCATGTCGATTTGGAATTCCTATCAATCATTATCACAGACCAATTTAGAAATTAGACGGATAGATGACTCTATTTTGTTTGTGGTAAAATGGTATCAAAACTAGATTATCCATTGTTATTTGGGTTTTCATGGTAGTGTGGAGATTGTTTTTTCATAATACAAGTGGTAAGTTGAGTGTAGTTTCTTGATCACCACATTTTTGTAAGGATTATTGAATTACTAGGGTAGTAGAGGATGTTTGTATATCAGATGTGAGCTTGGAACTCATATTTTTATTATGATTTTATTCCTTGTTTGAGTTTTTATGATTTTCATTAATAATTGGTGGGTTAATTTGAGAATCTAAAAATGGAGTATAATTTTTTAGGGATTTATAGGGGGAATATTCATTGTGCACATTTTGGAAAACTATGTCCAAGCCTTGAGGCTACCTCTGTTTACCTTTAGTGAGCTTCACAAGGTTGGTGCTTTTTCTGCCAAACCATGCACAACATTTGTTTCTACCAAATTTTAAAATTTTGGGTTTTTTGAGCATTGGGTTGTTTCTATTTATTTTTTATATTATTTTAAGTTAATTTTTGTATATTTCCGTTAAGGTTAAAAAATGGTTTCTGGTTTATCAATGTATTATTTCAAAAATGACATCCTTAGGTTTTTGAAAAATGAAATGGAAATTGTTTTGGATTTTTTAAATTTTTATAAAACTAGGGTGTGGAATGTGAATTTGGAATTTATATAAAAAATTGGAAAAGATAGTTCAATTTTTTTTTGTTTATCCTAAAGAGTGGTTTGAAAAGTTAATTCCCCATTATTTTCACTTGAACTTTGGTATTCTATATGATCTCTCACATATATGGATATATTTATGTGGAAAGTAAATTATTATTCATGTTAATGGATGTGTATATAAGATGGAATGGGTATATAAACATATATATGTGTGTGTGTGTGATAGAGAGAGGAATCATAGGATACCATTGGTAAGTTTTTGCCTCCTAAAGAATTCTTTGTTTTTTGAAATGTGATTTTGAACAATAGAATTTTGTGTGTTAAAATGAAAGGGATTTTTAGGAGGGCATGTAAATTTTTTAAAGGAATGACTAGTGTTTTTTGAGATGTAATTAAGTGAGGAAAATGTTTTTTAATTAAATTGTGGATTATAAATTGGTTTGAAACCTAAAATTGAAATTTCAATGATTTAAGTGATCCCTTAAATGGTTAAAAAGAGAGAAACTTTTAGATTAAGTTTATAGCTATTTTGGTAGGGGTGATAAGGAGATAAAAGAAATGATATTGATGGTTTCTCATGTTTGTCTAGGTAATGTGAAGGGGATAGAAATGATAAAGGGATAAATGGAGAGAAATAGATTTCTCTACTACAATTATTTTTAAATCACCCCAAAATTGGGATGATTTGGAAAGAAATGATGGTGTAGGGTTTTTATTATTTTAAAATTACAACTTTATCATTATTTTCTACATGTATCACAATACAATTTATTTTATTTTCCTTTAAAAATATTCACCAAACAAGATGGACAAAAATCCAAATCATTTCATTTCTTTTACTAAGTTATTGATCCAAACATAAGAAGAGAAATAACAATCATTTCATTTCATTTATATTATTTTATAAACTATAAAATCATTTATTTTATTTTACTAAAATCTCACCAAACATAGTGTTAGTACTTTTTGATAATTTCAAATTTGGGACTCATTCTTTATGTTGAGGTTTAATTATTTTTTTCCGGGATTCAAATTGAGATATTTGTTGATTTGTATTTTTGTTTTTTTAGTGTAACCCAGAAAAGTTTCAGTGAATAGTGAATGGTCTGTCTATAGGGTTCTTTCATTTCTTTTGTAGGTAAATATTAATTTTTTGAGTTGGTGATTGTCATCATTTAGTGTATTGGACTTATACAATTTGTGGTGGTTGGAGTATTATATGAATTTTTTAATAATTATTTCCCATGGTATTATCCATGAAATCCATTTAGAAAGTACCAATTGTTTCTATGGTAATTCATTTTGACGTGGTGAAATCCTCAGTGTTAATGTCACTTCTTGAATAGTAAAGCCTCTGGTGAATGCTTGGGATGAATGGGAAGGGTGATTTTTCTTTTTCTAATCAGCTAGGTTCACTGAGTGTTGGTGTTCTAATATATGGTACAATATTTTCCTCCTTTGACCTAAAATTAGGTCCCATGTTGATCTTTTGATCCATGCTTGTTTGGGGGGATTATTGATAATATATTATCTTAATATTATAGTTGGATAGTCCTAATTGGAATCCCTATTAGCCTTTACGGATTTCCCTATATTCTCTATTGGAACTTACTCTCTTAGTGACTTCAATTGCATATCTTTTGTACTTCCTTTTCTTTGACTTATTTTAGGAATTATTTCCTTAATATAATTTTATTTTGGGGAAATTATGAATTTTATTGTTGTGATGTGGTGGTTTTTTCCATTACATTCATAGTCTCTAATATATTGGTTCTCATTGGGACACATGCGTTTGTTAAAACCTAGGAGATCAATGTTCTACCAGAGTCCTAATATGGTGGGGAGGCCACCATAGAAATATCTCATGTTGAAATTAGTATTCATGATTTCTTGATGGGATAATTCCCTTCTCCTGTCCCACACAACCTTGATCATTGAACTTTGGTTAGATTGGAAGTTGGGTGTTGTGACAAATTCTCATTGAGATCATAAAAATACCCTAATGAGTCTCTTTATTGATTTCTATATTTAGGGTCAATGCGTTACATTTTTCAAGCATATGTTTAGATATATGAGCCTTTTTATTTTGGGAGCCTCATCTTAAGTGGTAGTTTATCCTTTCCATATTTCATGATCAATTGAAACTTTTGGGGATTTTTGTTGGAATATATTTTCATAGTGGGAAAAACTCTCACATCCTGACCTAACAATACTCTAATATTTTATTTATTTTTTAGTTAAATATATTTATTTTTCATTTTGGGTAATTTTTTTCTATAAAACCATGTGTTTTTTAATATGTAAGTAATATTTGATGGTTAAGGCAAATAATTTTTCAATTGGTGATACTACCATGTGACAAATTTTGTTATTTTATTGAGCGGACCACATGATTGGAAAATGTTTTTCCAAACCATGTGGTCTACTCGTGGAAGGTGCACCAAAATCCCAGTACAGTGTGCACTGGTAGTGCATAGTTTCTTAAACAACATAACCAAACCATTCCCCATGTTCTTTTTTTACCTTTAAGTAAATAAAACCCCTTAACATGTCTTTCTTCCTCCCCTCTCCCACACCCCTCTCTCTCACAACACCATTCCCAAGAGGTCTCTCGATCATGCACTCAACCATCTCTTCTCCCTCCATTATAAGTTTATCTAACTTCTTCTTCTTCATATGATAAACTCATGTGAGTCTTTCCTCCCCTCCACCTCTTTATTTTTCCTCCTTCTTTCCCCTTATCATGATTTTAGGTTTGTCAAACCCAAGATTGTGGGTGGTGGGTTTATTTTTATATTTTTTGTGATTTTATTTACATCTAGGTTTACTTCTCATATTTCATGGATCTTTACACTTGATTGAGATAGATTTGGGTCTCATGCATCAAATACAGCAATATCTTGTTCGATTTGAGGTAGGTCACCCTATGTCCAGGCCATTAATTTGAAAAATATTATTTCTTAGTGATTTTATTGGGCATTATTTATTATATTATGAAGTAGGTATAGTATATAAAATTATTTTTATTATTTTTATTAGGTTTTATATTCTTTTATATGTTTTACCCTAATCCTGACATGTGTTTTTTATTAAATAATGTTTTCATTCTCATTACAAAGTATAAAACATTATAAATTTTCTAATATATTCCAAATGATTTATAACATCTGAATTAGAAATTCATAATGGTGTTTTAGTCTTTTGAATGGTTTTCTACTAAGTCTTGATGGAATGTTTGGCTTCCTAAGGATCTTTCATGGGATTTTAAAATACCTTAAACTATTAAATGTGACTTATATATATATGTTCCCAATTTGTAAATATTCACCCATGGATATAGGAAAATATATATTAGGATGATGGGTATCCATATATTTATATATATCAAGGTGTACATGTATTTAAGTGTGAAGTATGGTTTTAGAACATGAAGAATTTAGTAAAATATAGTTTCTAACAGAATGTGTTTCCTTTTAAAATGGAGATGATTGTATGGAATATTGAAATGTTTTATGAAAATAAAACCCCAATAAAGGTATTCCCGTTGTATTGGAACTATGTTGAATGATATATGTGTGAAATGTGATGTAATCCTAGTAAGGTGTTTGTTCATTGTTTATGTAATTGGGAAAGGGGTTACAGTTAAAAATATAATTCAAAGGTGAGAAAGTGAAAAGGTTATTTTTTGAAAATGATTTGATATGTATGTATATGATATATTGATAAAAATAACCACCATTTATACATCATGGTAATCCTTTGCTAGTTATGAAATATCTTTAGGTACACAAGATGCACTAGTTTAGTATTACTCTCAAACTAGTGGACCTGATATAGACTCGCCCTGCTTGTGTGATATGCCCCTCAGTTGAACCAGTGAGGATAACACTAGGTGTTAGGGTGAGTTGATTATAGATAACTAGTACCAGTGGATATTGATTATGTGTATTTTTATTTCTCTCTCATAGATCATCCTAACTACTCGTGAGATCTCATGACACCTATTTTACATAGGCACTACATTACTCTATTTTGTAGCTCTTTTTTGAAATGGTTTTCCACTTTTATGTTTTATTAATAAAATTATTCTTATGTAACATGATTCTTATTGTAATGAATTTTGGGTGGTGTATCATTATTTGGAAAAAATTTCCATATTAAAAAAGATAAATTCCTTCAGTAATCGTATCATGTTACTTAATTTGAAAAAAAATAGAAAAACCTGTTTTATATGTTATATTTACATACTATCATTAAATTGATATCTCTTTAAAGGTAAGTCATAGGGTTTATTTTCTATTTTAGAATCCCTACTGAGTATCTTGGTGTTCACACCTACATTATGATTTCCAATTTCAGGTTCATTTAATTATGGATCTTGTATGGAATGATCTCAGTTCAGTGGTTGGTGGTGACCTACGGTCTCTACTAGAAAACAACCATATATCGAAGGTTTTTTCAAAAACCATGGTCATAGACCACACCTAAAGATATGGTTTTTTGGAAACTATTTCTTTGGGTCATTATTTTTTGAATATATCCATGAATCTATAAAACCATGGCTATAGAGAATCCTTATAGCCATAATTCCCTAAACAATGGTTATAGGTTTCATATATAAGTAAAGCGAAAAATATTTTCCCTTGGGAAGGGGGAGGTAAAAACTAGTTTCGTGGTTTTCCTTATATTTCCATGATTTTTAAAAATATATATAATAAATAATAAATCTATAAACCAATAATTGTCTGTAGAGTAGTGGTTAAGCACCGGTATTCAAATAGAGGAGGTAAGAGGTTCTAATCCAGCCAACGACATTTTATTTTAAAGATATAGCAATAGATTAATGGGGATATATCCATGGTTTTACACCATATAAATATATCCTATAGTCATAGTTCAAAATCATGAAAATATACCTATTTCTATGGTGGTCAATCGATGGGGCTATTTTTATGGTGGAAAAAACTGTTGTTATAGGTTCTGTTGCCACAATAGACATCCATAGAAATATCCCTCAAAACCATGGCTATATATTTTCCCTATAGCCATTCCAATATTATGATCAACCTTCTAGAACCATGGATATAATATATATCCATAGTTTTTATACCTATATACATGGTTTTTAACTATGGATATATGTGAAATTTCTAGTTGTGGGGGCATAGTGAGGTATGCCTAGTTTCATGTCTTTTCTACTGATAATGTTCCATTTGTTTCTCATTATTTATTTTTTTTTCAAATTCATGGGCTAAATTATTCCCATTTGAATTATTCCTGATTCCCTTGTACTTATTCCATCCTATAGGGATCATGAATTCCCTACTGTATTTGATGCGAATCGTTTTGATTATCGAACAGAGGGACGACTCATCATAGTTTAGGATATTATCCATACAATTAATTAAATCATGTAATTTTCTAAAAATCATATTAAAATAATAATAAATAATTAAAAAAACACATGGAATTACTTTTCTTGCCCCATGTGTGGAGACTAACTCCAGGTATAAGTAAAGACTAACATTTCTTTCTTATCCATATCCCTAATCACCAATTAAAAAAGAATTATAGAATACTCATTATTGGTGAAGATTTATAAATCTCGATATGTTTGTGAGAAAACTACTCACAAGTATAGTATAAAATATTTATAATAAAATCTATCAATAATATTGAAAATATGGAAGCTTAAATATGAAGGTTTAATTTTAATATTAATCTTAATCCTTGAGATATTCCCAACTCATTTTTTAGTATTATTCAAGTATACATCATTTTAAATTTTAGAACATCATAAATTATATTTGTCAAATTTTATAAAACATAAAAATATCTTTTAAATATTTATCAATGTAAATTATTTTATAAAATGATAAAAAATAATTTAAAATAAATTTATTTTACATCTTCATATTTCTCTTCCATGAATCTTAAAATTTAATGATATTAAAACCTAATTACAATATTTCTGAAATTAAGAGTGGTATGAGAAAAAATATCTTCAAATTTCAATGAAAAATTTATATAGTGAAATAATTTATGTAATTTATTTTTCTTAAATCATGAAATATAGAATATTGGTCTGATTTATTATGTTTTCATCAAATATTAATCCATAAATTATTATTGGGTATCATACCATCCAATGAATAATATGGTTGAGTTTACAAGTTCTAATTTTAAATACCATAATGTTTCACACCATGAAAAATTGTGGTTTATATTTTTTTAGTATCTTCAATAGATTTAGGAAAATTTCAATCAAAATTTGACCACCCATTATTCAATAAAAAAATTTCTCAACCTCTTAATTAGATTTTTTAAAGAACCATGGAATGTTTGTCTACTATGTGTTTTGTAAATTAAGAACCTAATTATCCCTATCAACTAAAAATTTCACCAAAACATAATCTATTTTTAATATAGAATAATATATATGAATTAATACATGATTCATCAACCATTCTTAAAAAAAATGGTGTGGTTTTTATTTCCCTCATTGTCTCATGAAAATATTTCATTCTCTACTTTCCAAAAAAAAAAGATTTCTCTACTACTAAAAAAACCAAAAATTAGTTCACTTTATTTTTTACAATTATCCAAACATTGATAACTTTATTTATTTTTTATTTTTTTGGTTTATAAATTTTATTCATTCATAAAAATGTTTCAGGATTAATATTCCTAAATATTTTGTGTTGTAATAATGACATGTATATAATGAACCAAGTTGTGTTTTTTTTCAATCATCCACCAATATTCTTCCAATAATATTTTATTTAATTAAACTTCTATTAAGGATACTCTATTATATTAATTGTCTTATAATTAATTATTTTTTTAAAAACTCAATTAATTAACTATACATTAAGTTATATAAAAAATAATCCCTTTGTATTTATGACAAACATGACCATCAACACCCAATGTCTCATAATCAATACTCACTTCCTAAAAATTTATAAAACTAATAGTTTAAAATAAAAAACAATTAATAAATCACATTAATAAAGTATAATACTAATTTAGATAATTTTCATGAAGGAAATAATAATTAATAAATTAATTTTAATTGAATTGATTAATATCTTCTATTATACCAGAATAGGTAATCCCAATATCTTCTTAAAATCATCTCCCCCTTAGAGGTTTATTATACACTAATTTCTAACATTGAAAATTTATCCCATCACATACAATAATTTTTTATTAATTCTTTAAAACATAATACAAAAATCAAATATTATAATAATTACATTGGGGAGAGGGGGTTTCCAACCACTTTAATTATGATCCAGAATATTAGGCTCAAAGTTTTCTTCTTTATATAAATAATCAATATTTATAAAATTATAATACCATTGATTACATTATAATTATGTATATATTAGCCATTTATCCATGTATAAATAAATTATTCCACTAAAATATTCAATTTAAACATTTCAAATACATTTCTTATGAGTGGCATGGTCATCACATCAGGAAATTGATCCATTGTAGATAATAAATCCAACTTCAACAATTCATACACCTATTTTCATAAATAAAATTATTCTTAGTCTCAATAATTTTTGTATAAAATTGATAAAGTTTATTCTATCAATGATTTATAATAATAAAATTATCAAGCATGCTAAAGATATGTGATAAAGCCTCATATAAAATATCCCAGAGTTTTCCCCTCATCTAATTGTACTAGGTATATATATGTGTTGTAGATATATTGTATTAATATAATATTTTCAATGAAATTAATTTTTTTATATGTTAAATAAAATGTGATGTTTAATGAACCATTATTTTAGGGAATTTTTCCTCCATAAAATAATGATGTTTTAAATATCTTGTTTCACATGCCACACCACACAAAAATGAAAGGTGGCACATTTTAAACTACAATAAAGTGGTTGTTGAATGAATAAGGTATAAATAGAGGTAACAAAATTATTATATATGTATATAAAATATAATATTAAATGTTATTTTTAATACTAATACATAGATTAGATTTAATTAGTATTGTCAAACAACCAGTAAGAGCATTTTATTTATAAAAAAGCATTTTTTATAAAATTGGATTTTTATGTACAATGAATTTTATTTTAAGAAACTAAATATATTATGATTAAATTATTTCATAATATATTAACATTATTTTTATTAAATATTCATAACAAATAAGATTAAAATATTTAATATTTGAAAAGTCATTTTCTTATAAGAATAGTTTTTTACTTTATATTTAAAATGGTCATTTAAAAGAAAAATTCTTAATTTTTTAATTTTAATTTGGTAAAATAAAATTCTTCTTTGGAATCATAAAAAATATATTATATTAGTGTTAATTTTATGATCTTTTACAAATATTTTTTTAGGTGAATAGTTTAACATTTTAGTTTTACAAATACCGTTATTTTTATGCTATCATTATAAAATAAAAAGGTATTGAAAAATATAAAAAACATTATGAATTAAATAGTTATTTAATAAGTAAAATTATACATTTCAAAAAAAATTATAATTTATTAATCCTATGTTTATCATTTTGGAATCTAAATTATATATTTTCTAAAACTGGGTTTTATGCATTCTAAATTTATAATTTTAAAATTAAATTTTATCACTTTTAAAAATTTAATATTTTAAAATATATTTCACATTAAGAATCATAATATACAAATAATATAATAATTAAATTTAAATTTTAGTTAGAAAAATATATTACTAAGGTTAAAAATGAGTTACCATGGTAAAAAATAAAAATGTTTTAGAAATAGATAAAATAATAGGTAAAGACCAAAAACATGTTAAAAATTTTCTTAAAATTAAAATATGAGGTTATAATAAAAAAATTATCTAACCTTTATTACTTATCCTTATTTGAGGTGTTTTTCATTTGAAACATGTTCTCCCTTTATATTAAGATTTTGTATTTACAAAAATTTAATTTCCTGCACTTATAAAAGGGGCCTTCAACCACCACATAAAGGATGCTCTAAAATTAAAATTTATCTTAAAAATATTCCATTTAACTTCCCCTATATTCTTAAACCACTTTTGGATTCCTATTTATCCTTTTAAAACTCTAAATCCTCTATTTCCAAAAAAGTCCTCTAAGGAAAAGCTCAAGTTCTTGATGTGAGTACTAATCATTCCCTATCCTATTTTTTTTTTATATTTAACATAAAAATATAATTTTATAATTAATATATAATGAAATATTATTTTTTTATAACAAATTTAGTTATGTTGTGGGGATAATCATTATCCACCTTACCCCTTTTCCCTTAGAAAAATGAAAATGTTGTTTGTGAAAAAGTGTAGACTACCGCCTCTAAGTAGCTTCATGATTCGTTTTCCTTAACCACTACACATGTATGGTTAAAAAGGTATATTTAATAAATAAATATTATATTTAAAACGTATTTACTATTATGAAAGGATAATCCAATTTCTATATTCTTTATATTCAATGAGAAGATGAAAATGTCATTTGTGTGTATGTGCACACTATCGCCTCCCCTGAGTGGCATGTTCTGATTTCACAAAACCTCAAAAGTATAGTTATAAAATATATTTGATTAATATATGTGATATTAAGGATTAATATATTTCATTATTATTTTTCTTAAAGGGAATCTTAGAAAATAATTATCATTATAAAGTAATCTGCTCATATAGGTAAATTACTAAAAATAAACTCGTTATGGATTCCATTCTCTAAAAACACATGTTATGAATTTGAGTTCCCTAGACCCAATAAGAAATGTACTTTTATATAAAAATATAACATATAAAAATAGTTATTCATTTATTTATCTTATTATAATAGTTTTGATTTTTCTCCCTCTATATTTTATATGGTAATGTCCTTAGATTATTTGTCTTATCAATAGGTAATATAATTTCTTATCTATAATTGGAAACTTGAGATACTATGATAGTAATCTAAAAAATATTTATTATATTATAGATACACCCTACTGAAGAGATAATTATTATGTATTACTATTAGTTTTTGTAGTCCCATAAGCATTGAGACTTCTTCTCATATTGTTCATACTTTTTGATTGCGTGTAAATGGTATCATAAGGATTTTCTCTCCAATAAAAATACCATACATTTAAAGTTTCTCTAGATATTTCTTTCTATGGAAAATTATATTAGTCTCTAGACTAGATATAATTATAAATGTGTATAATATTATCTTATACTTTCGTGTAGTACAAAAATAGTGGCATTTATATCATAGCATGGTAGCTTGCATTGGGTGTGTCATTGGTGGTGTGGTATTTTTTGAATGACCAGCAAAGGATTTTTCAATTCTGAAAAGAGGATATATATTGACCCCAATTTACCAAGATGGTATTGAATTTATTAAATGAATGGAATTTTTAATTGAAGGTATGTATATCCAGTAATTTAATGAGAAAATAAATCATGAAAGGATGATGGTGTGAAGTGTTCTCCATAATTTATGTGATTTTACATGATAAATAGATTATATTACTTATTGTGTATTCATAGGAGAGGTTATCTCTGATACGACTAAAAATTATCTCCATAGGGGACTTGATGGTTTTTTAGACTCCATTCCTAGTCCATGATTACCACTCACTATAATCGTGATAATGTCATAGATGGGAACACACTAAGTATATTCCAAATTGTGACATATTCTAGTGAATAAGTGTTTTTGATATGGTTGGCCCTACGTCTAGGTTCAACATACATCCAATATTGAATGATATTCAAGTGATAAATAAATTTATTTTATTGAATTCCAGAATAAAATTATTTAAATTATTTATTCATAAAATTCAAAATTTGTTCAATAAATGAAAGAAAAATATTTTAAGAATGAATATTTAATATTCACTGATTCTAAGATATTTGGAGGACAAAAAAGTTCAGTTAGTGACTCATTATTTATCGTGTAATATATATATATATATATATAATTTAACAAAGTATGTGATAAAATATAAATATAATTTATGACATGGTTAATAGTACATATGATTTTATTTATGGAATATTGATAAGTTTAAGAATATTTAGGGACCTATATGTAATTTCTATAAATTTAACCTGGCTATATAAGTCAAGAAAATCTTATATTTAGAGTAGTATTCAGTCACTATAATTTGGGAGCTTCCCTATCCTCTATCCTATAATCTAGAGTTATTTGGAGCCCCAATGAGAACCTTGATCCAAGTCTTCATTCCCATAATGAAGAATCAATGTTGCGGCAATTGTCAAGTCATTAAAAAATTCATCAATTATCCATTATAGAACCTCTATTTAATGATCGATGCATCATGAGACCCTTATATCACATGTTTATAATATGAGTATTTTGGTATCTATTCCTTCAAGTATAATTCTTTGTAAATTAGTAAAACACACATGCATCTTCAAATCAAATGAAGTCATTGTTAAATTATAATTTTGAGCTCAATTCCTACTACATGAGAACCTTAGGTTGTAACCAGGAATTCCAAATCACTGGAGATGAATTTATTATTTTAGTCCAATGATAAAATTTCAAATTAATGCCATTTTATGTTTTTACTATGCACTTGATACCAAAAATATGTATTAGAGAAATCATTTCGAAAATAAAGTTGCATCATAATTAAATCTACATGAATTAAAGTATATGGAGTCAATATAGTCCCAATTACACTAATGATGCATTAATTTGAGGTTGGACGTCCATGTTATGGCCATTTGAATAATTAAGAATCAATTTTGGGATAAAAAAATAAATTTAATTATATATATATATATATAATATTTTAATCCTAATGAACAATAACCTAAGGTTATTGTTAATCTGCCAGTGGGACTCTTCCTGGGGTGACTGAGGTGGTCTTCCATGGATATCCATTGGAATATATATATTCATATTTCCTCATGAATAGTACCAGTGAACAATACTTGTAAATAATATCCAATGAGTGAATAGTATCTAATCTTGAATAGTACTCAGGGATAGTACCTTCAACCCCATCAGGGGTTTTAAATACATGAGAAGCCAAAAAATTCATGAAAAATTTGAAAAAAATTAAAATATTTTTATTTTATGAATGTTATTTTAGGGACCACCCAACAATTTTTTTATAAATTAATATTAGTTAAAGTTATTTTAACTTATAATTTATTCTCTTAAATTAAATTATTTATAAATTTAAATTTATTATTAAAATTTATTATATGATAAAAATTCATGATCTAAGACCAACCAATGTATTTATAGCATTTTATTTATTAATTTATTTATTTATTTATTATAATATGTGTTATTTTTGTAGTAACAATTCATTTATTGATGATTTTTGTATTGTCTACCACCACTCATTATATTTATAAGGGACTTCATTCCAACAATTTCTTGTTTTCTTGTGTATTTCAAATTCTCAAGACCCCATCATCTATGTGTGAGTATTTATTCATAATGATGGGGACAAAAGTAGATGTAGATTGCACCGAGATATAGTATAGTGACATATGGGAGTTAGATGCATTGTATGGGGTGGACATTGAAACTTTTGTTATTCATGAATCAGGGAGTTACCCAAAGGTTCTCAATTAATCCATTATCCACTCAATTTATCAAGAATTAGTAAACACTCAAGTTTATTCACATTATTTATTTATTTGGGTATGATTTATTATTTTTTGAATGTGTTATGTTTATATAATCACGTAGAATAATAAATTATCATGCATTGATAAAAAGAATTAATAAGTAATGAATGTTTTCTATTATGCATGGTTAATTTGTGAGTGTGATCATATTTAACAATCATGTTAAATAAAAAGAATTTCATTTATCAAGAATAAAATATGTCCCTCAATTTTAAATATTAATTCATGCATTCCTTTCATTGTATAAATTTAGACAAAAATGAGTGTATGACATGCTTCTCAACCCTAGATGAGGGTTCATCCTATTACTAAGGAGAACTTATGAGATTTTTGGATCAACATAACTAAATTTTAAAGTAAATAAAGATCCATATCAATATTTTTGAAAAAATAGAGGTAAATCATTGAGTAATGTAAGGTTATTCCCTGTAAGAGATAGAACTACACTTACCAAATCATGGTTCTATAATTTAATTTGGTTAACCAACAAAAATATTACCTTGAAACTATATAATAAGTATTAAAATTTTTCTTAGACTAAGAGTAGAGGGTTTAAGTATCATTGCCATAAAATACACAAATGAATATATATTTAAAATATAGTAGTTCAGGGTTACTAGTATTTGATAAAATAGTGGGAGACATTTAAGATTAATAAATATATAATGTATAATAATTGTTAATCAAGGGAAAATTATTATTCTTCTTATGTTTTATTTTTTTAAAATTGTAATAAATACAATAAAAATAGTTTCATTGATAATTAACAATGAACACATCTGAACGGGAATAAATTTCTAAGAGTGTTACAGGTGTTTCCACATTGTACTACAATATAAAAGTAAATCTCACCTGATAAATATCCTACTACTTATTAATCCTCATAAAGAATAAAGAGATGTATTAAAGGTATTTTACATGAGAAAAATGTATAGTTAATATGATGTTTACATCATAATGAAATCATTATTATCTATTTAGTTGAAATAGAGACATAAATACATATATGGTTATACTATGTTGTCTCATCTCTGAAAAGTTTATTAGGATAAAGTAAAGTAATAAATGAATGTCTATATCCTTATTACAACCTTATCACCTAGTTACTCCAATTTTATTTAGAGTTATAAAATTAATTTCAAGGGTAAACTGATTCGATATCTTTTCCTAATAGTTCTATAATTTTAAAAGAACTTAAATAATGTTAAATATTTAGTTCTTATGGTGAACAAGCTAAAATAAAAATTTGAAAAACACATGGATATTTCTATGTCAATAGATATTTTATAACATATTTCTTATAAACCAAAGGTAATGGTAAATCATCAAATAGGAGGATATTTTATTCTAATATGTCAATAAAGTGTAGCAGAATATGAAATACAGTGTACAGAATATGAAGAAAACATATTCATTTACTTTAGGAATATTCATCAACAAATGTAATATTTCTATTTCACTAATTTGGTATTAGACATTATATATCTATGAAATTTTTTATCCAAATAGAGTAACCAAGTACATTAAAAAAATTATAAGAAGTATGGTTAATTATCTAATTAGATAAAAAGGGTGACTCCTATGTCTGCGGTGAGAAGAACATGAATTCTTTTTTTCCAATTTAATTAATTCTAGTAGAACTATTATTTTATACAAATTATTTCCAAAACATTTATCCCATGTGTCCATTGGACACAATGAGACAATAATTCATTTTGAAATGAGTTTTTTTTTGTGAATAATTCTAAAATAATAGTTTTGTAATAATTAACCCATTGATAATAAATGATTAATATAAATTTAAAACTCATGGATACCCAATTTTGGTAATAAAATACTTTAACAAGTGAAACTAAAATTAGTTTTCAAGGATATTCCCAATACATTGTTTTGACTATTTGGAGATAAAACCCATAGGTATCATTGACACATATAATTTCATGTTTTGAAAAAAGAAAAGTTTAAAAATAAATGTAATCCACAGATAATATGAAACTAGTTAAATAAGATATTTGTGAACTATTATAAGGAGAACTTAGAGGTAAATTCATGTTCTTCATGAGATTGATTTTAGTGGATGAAGTAATATGAGAGTGAAAATGGAATATAATTGGAAAATTTTTAGATCCTCTAGGTTAATTTTTCATTTAATATCTTAATCAAGTATACATCAATAATTAAAAATGTTGAGAAGATTAACTCATAAACTAAGATTTCCTTTTACACATAAAATCTATGATGTAAATAGGATGTGGATCAATAATGAGTTTTACCAGTGTTTGGTTATCATTTAGAATATTGATTTGAGAAATTCTAAAACTCATATTTCCTTATATACGTACGTCATAGGTATGGCACTATTACAAGTAGTATCAATAATGAAACCAAGTCTTTTATTATCCATTAGAGACTTTTATCACAAATAGTAGTGTTAAAAAATAATGATATGAAAATTAAAATGAAAAATTGATATCATATGAGCTATAATAAGAAATATATCCATTATGTCACAAAAGATGTGTGTGGTTGCAAATATTTTATTAAGACTAGGTGGATAGACAAAATTACATCAATAATACCAAAAACTATATCTAAGGTAACTATCCTAAAAGTTGTTAACGATATTAAATAAATACTTATGATTGAAAATATATATTCAAGTGAAACATTGTATATATTTATAAGGATTCACATCACTATTTGAGATAGTGAGATAAAGGTTGAATTGGGTTAATTCAAGGCTCATGATATATAAATTATTAGCTTAAGAAAATTTTCAACAAGAGATCATGGAATGGAAAAGTTACAGAGTCACAAACTGTATAGGAATGCTAAAATCAATAGGGATTGTTTTATGATCACAAGTAAAGGTGATATATTATTCATTAAGAATAATAAATATTTATTATATAGGTACCATAATGTTGAAACTATATATGATAATAATGTTTATATTAATTCTAAAAATGGATTCCATGTACCAAAATCAAGTCTATATTTTTGTAGTTTCTTCAACTGATGTAAATCCATTGGTGGGAATTCAAGAGAAATAAAACATGGTTCATACAAGTTTTGTATCAATAAGGTTTAATTGGTTATACAGAATAACAATTATTAAATTCAATTTATTTTGACTTATCATAAAATATTTCTATAATCATTTTATTGGTCCCTATATATCAAGGCCACCTCCCTTGAAGTTATTCCTATTAAAGATGTATATATGACAAGAACTTGGATTATTAGTTACATCAAGGAATGTTAATACATGATATATGTTTTGAGGATCCATTTATGATTTGAAAAAACATATTAATCCTATAATATTCATCAGAAATGAATAATTTCATTTATTTATAAGAGTTTAGTGGAAGTTTCATTTTTTCAAGTATGTTATGTTGATAACTTGTTGAAACAATTATAGTTTATACAATTATTTTATACTAGGATTGAAATTATTTCTCCAGTGATTGAATTGATGAAGTATCCCATGTTTTATGGAACAAAATATACTAAGTATAATCTAATGCGTTACGTAGAACAAGTCAAAGTATATACATTGAAAATTTATTTAAAAAATAAAAGTTAGAATAATTTAAGAGAGAACTATTTCCAATATCACATGGAATAAATATCTCTAAGAATATATGTATGAGATATATAAGGAGATTAAAATGGAAATTATAACTCTATACACTTTAGTTAAGGATCTATCATATATTATTTAATATTTACTAGATATAATATTTTCAACACATTCATGATAGCAATAAAATATCATATAAACCCAAGATAACTTTATGAGAAGAAATAAAAACTATCCTGTAAGAAACTAGACTTCATGAAGGTATGTCCTTATTTAAATTTTAGTTTAAATATCTTAATTTTGGTTAATGGAATTTTTTATGGTTGTACAAGGAGGTTTGGGGGTATCCAGGGGGTTTGGAACACGAAATAAAAAGGGAATTTGGCCATCTAGTGTATGCTTCATAGTTGGTGCATGGTTAGAGATAATTGTGCACCCAAACTGTGCTATCTATGGGGAGAGGTTCATAGTTAAGAAAAATCATGAATGTGGGAGATCCAAATAATGTGGGCTTTGATAGAGGGATTATGCATGGTTGGTGCAAGGTTTTTCAAACCATGAAGAGCTCTCCAAGTAACCATGCAACCTCAACCCCTATTGGATAGTGGTTGGGGCATGGTTTGGAAAACTGTGTGGCCAAACCATTCACCCTATTAAAAATTTAAAAATCACCAAATTTCCCTCTCAAAATTTTAAGGTTTCTCACTTGATTTCTCCCCTCATTTCTCCTCTGTCAACCCTAATGAAGAAACTTTTCCCCCACAGCATCCCAAGGGTAGATATCCTTCAATTCTATTCTTTTTGGAGTGTCATTGGTTGTGGATTGAAGCTATGGGTAATTATAACTCTCCTATTCTTCCCTTTTTTATATTAGGGCTTGTAGTTTTGTTATTATTCTTTTAAATCCCTAAAACCCTATTTTTCTTATGGATACTAGGTTTGGGATTAAAATTATGCTTGAATAAGGATCTAAGTCTAAGTTTAAATGTGATTTAATCATTAAATTCATGGTAGATGGTCTACAAGTTATATCTCATAATTTTATTTTTTATTTGTGCATGTACATTATGATATTGCTTTATCCATGTGTGCTTGATTTATTTTATATGATTTGGTAAAATGGTTGTATAAATGGTAATTCAGAACCCTAATGCTTCCCATGGGATGCGTTGAGATTTATTAGAAATGTTTAATTCCACCCATGGGGTTCACCAATACTCATGAACATGGAAAATTGTAATGTTAATCATAGAGTTTCCTTATGTTGAAATAGATACCACAAAAAATTTGATGTTATGTAATTTTGAGTTATAAATAGAACTAATTGTGGTTGTGTAAATTTTTTAGTAATGTCATAAGGGTTTTTTGGAATGATGGGAAAAGGGATTAAATGGTTTAATGTAAATGTTTCAAGTTGGTTATGAATTTGTATTGAAAATACATAAATGGATTAAGACATATGAAGTGATGAATGTGATGAATTAACCGATTCATGTAAATTGAGGAATGGGTTAAATGGGTTAATGTATGGGAATTGTTAAATATGTGTAATGGGTTAAGGTATAAAAAGGTAAATGAGTCTAATGAGCTATGATAAGTAAATGGAAAACGAATTAATGGGTTAAGGCATAAGGATGATTTGTGTACTAAATGGAGTGTGAATTGTGAATGTTAAGTTTATTGTTTTGTGTATGGATTTTGAAATGGTATATATGGTAAATGGATAAATAAACATATGCACATGGTTTGGTTTTTTTTTTTGGGTATTGGAATTAAGGATCTACTCCCATGGGTCAGGTTAGACCAAGGCTCTAAACCCTATCCAATAATTTATGGGTTAGGTAAGGGGACAAGGGATCTACACCCATGATATATTCATTTAATGAGACTACATGGAATAAGGCTCAAAGTTAAGGTATATGTAATTTTTTAGGAAATGTTTAATCCTGATGTGATAGGAAACTTGACTTATTCCCTTATGCATGATAATTGGTCGGATTAGACCATTATGTAAGTTATGTAAATTCCTAACTCATAGAAAATGTGATGGAAATGAATTCAGTAATGAAGATGGTAAAAGGGATGAAAATAGAAATAATGATGGAAATGATTAAAGTGAATCCTATTAATTAATGGAACACGAGTAGTATTTTTATCTATCTTGTCATTTATTTCATTCTTACATGCACGATCTATTTAGACTGGATATTTTTTAGGTACCATTGAATGTGCCTTATTGAGTTGTACTCACACCCTGCTTGGGCCGTCATTGGGTACCCAATTAGACTTCTTTGTTGCGGGTCAGGATAAGTGAAAGGGCCTTATGCTAGGGAGTTATGTTGGGATTGGGATGTGCATAGATGAGGATCTTGACTTGGAGTCATGAACCATTTTGGGGATTTATATGGTTGTCTTTATTTTGGTTTTTATTCACTTTGGAACTATTAGCATGACATGACATATTTATTGTTTTGTTGTGGCTTGTACCCTGTTTGGGAAATTTTTGGTAATAAAAGTTTATGGTTTATTGCTTATTGTTTCTTTTATTGCATTATATTATATATTATTTATTACTCTAGTAAAGAAGGTATAGTCTCCCTATATGATTATTAGACCCTCACTACTAGTCAGCAACCTCAATTGTATCAAGAGGTGCATTTAAGGTCATGTGGACACTCAGCGCGGGGCATCGATTTAGTGGATCATGGGTTGAGGAAGTTAGAAAGTGGCATTAGATGGTTATTTTATGTGGTACTATTATTTAGGATGGTAGAAGGAAGATTATGATGTGTCACACCTTGGAAATGAGCTCATTCTTGGGAGTAGCTAATCCATGTTTGCTGAAAAACCCAAGTATCCAGGGTGTGAATTATTTTTATTAATATATTTTGTTACAATTTAATGATATTTCACCATTGGATGATTCAAATTTTTTGTGATTTGATAGTTTTATGATATTTTTTTCATATCCATAATGGCATGATATTGTGTATTCAAGTATCATGACAGGCACACATGGGATGTGTTTGTGGTACTAGAAGGGTAGGATGAATTTTGACTTCTTTAAAATTTAAAGAAAATGGTTTCTAATAAAGATGAAGCAAATGGGTAAATGGAAATAATTTAAATAAATGGTTAATGAATATTGTTCTTAAATAAATGTTATAATGTATTAAAAAAATTTGTTGTAATAAATTTTAAAGATGGAGTGATGACTAAAAGAAAAAGATTCATGTTGTGATGGTAAATGGTTAAGTAATCGTGCTTAATGAAGGTTGTGAATGATTTCAAATGATTGTTGTAACAAGTTTTGAAATGGAAATGTGCCTAATAGGGAAGGTTTATGTGGTAAGTGTGGAAATAGTTTTAAAGAAAGGTGTCAAATGAAAGGCTTGTGACTATGTAATTTGGTTTACCCAATGTGTCCCATGATCCATGGTATGAATGGTTGATGGTAGTATTATAGATTTGATCATGTCCTTTGGGATAGTTTATGTAGAGTGGGTTGATTAAGGTAGGTAGGGTATTTTACATTATGGTATACACTAATTGTACTTTCCTTGAAATGTTTTTTGATAATTTTTTTTTGAAATATGAATTTGAATAAGTAGGGATTTTTTAAATGTTGGGTAAATAGAACGTTCTAAAGTTTGAACCTTTGGGGTTTTAAAATGGTGAATTTGATTATAAAATAATGTGTGATGATGTAATGTTCAGTGAATAATGGTATTGATTATTCTTTTTATTACATATCTGGCCCTTTATATGGGTGGTTTGGGTAGTGAGAGTTCCCTAGGATGAGACCATGATTATATGTTGGGAAACCTTTATGAGTCTCAATGTGTGGATAAAGGGGTGATCTTTATTATTATTTTGGTATAGTTGTGACCTTTATTTTTTGAGATGTTTCTTAATAATGTGAAAGTGGTATCCCATGTGGGTTGTAAGTTTGTGGGTTTTACATTGGACCTAAGAATGAGTGTCTTATTTTTGGCATCTTTAGTGATGGGTGTTTTTTTATGGGTGTGGTTACCCCTGTGAGTTTAGTCCTTGAAATCTATGTTTTGGATTCTATAATGGGGTTTTTGGATCGTGGTGTTGAGTATTCTTAGTGTGAAACCTAGATAGAATATTATTGAGGTGAATTGGATGTAGTGTTTTGAAATAGGGGTAGGAGAGTCACATATTAGTGGAAACTTGTTGGAAGTTTTATGTATGTGACCTATAGAGAGAAGGTCTAGTACTTATTACCCTTACCCTAGTCAGGAATTTGGGATCATTTGATCCTATAGAGTGACCCATGAGAGTGGTCAGAAATTTTTTGTGTTCTATTGGGTGTGTGAGGTTGGATGGGTGAAGATTGGCCTAGAGAGATAAATGGGATGGTCAGTGGTTTTCAGAGACATGACTCAATATATGAAGATGGGAGGATGTCATGGGAAAAATTGAGAGTGACCTCATGGGAGGTTAGTCTAGTGTTTCAGGTGCCTTGGAATATGAAGCATGGGGATGCACTTGTAGTGGAATTGATGCATAAAGTGTACCATCAAGTTTCGGTAAATGGTATGGTTGTGCTCTGGTTCTTTGAGAATGTCACATAAGTGTTTGTGGTTGTATTCAAGGTTATTTTTTAAGGTTTGTTTCATCCCGATGTTTGACCCATCTATTTTGTTGATGATTAAAGGAATCCTCAAAGTTGTTATTGGGTGGATGAGACAAGGGTGACTAAAGTGTGGTTAGATTCTTTTGTTATGAAGGTGTCTCTCGAGGTTAGGGTTGTCCCATAGTTGATCTTATTTTTAATAATGGTTTGATTGTTGGGAGAGATGTTTAGGATTCCTTGGAAACAATGGGATTGATGAACCAAGAGTCATGTTCAAGTGAGTAAGCTAGCATTGGGATAGGTTTTGGTTATGGTTATCTTATGATAATTAAATTCAGTTTATGTGTGTGATTCTAGGAAAGTGAGATATTTTTAGGGATATAATGAGGTACAGAAGTGGGAATGTGCTGGTATGGCTCTATTCCAATCAAGATGGGTGAACAATTGACCCAAGATAAGCACCTAAAATTATCTGTGAAACCAAAGTGTGTGGCATGGCTATGCAAGAGACCATTGGTTTTTATTGGTGTGTTGGGCTGTTTTTTTAGGTTGTTAACCACCAGGGTTGTTCTAGAAGAACTTGAGTGGTGTGGTGGAATTAGTGCCAAATAAAACATTGGTTCATGACTTTTTTGTGGATGAACATGGAGTGGTGGTGAGTCTTGTTTGAAATCATGCCTGAGTGGTGATGTTTAAGTGCTGATGAATCATGTGTGGTCAAGGAAACCCAAAACTCTTGTAAGGTAATGGTGTCCCATAGTTGGAGGTGACGTCGGTGATGGATATGTTTTTGTTTTTCTCTTTAACAACTTCTTAGCATGATTTTAGCTAGTAATGATCAAGCCCAACATCTTGATAATGTCCTGGGTATGCTAAGAAAGGTCTGGATTTAGGACACTTGGCATGAATGTGTTTTGGTTGGATGTGAGACATCATGAAGTTTACGCTCATGGGGTGGTATATTTGGAGTTGGATAGTGGGATTTACACCATCAATGGTTTATTGGTGAGGTCCTCAGGATGGACCAGGTGTTGACAAACGCCATAAGTGTCGCTCTCAAAAGCTAGGAGTGAGTATCAGGTTATGGTTGTCATATTATTCTTGGAAAATATAGACATCCTCGCCTATGTTTTGGGGTTTATCTTATGATTTAATCATAAACTGTAATTATTTTAATTCCTTGAGGAAAGAAATGGTAACAACACTCCTAAGGTGGGGAGTGATAAGTCAGTCCTAGATGTTTGGAGTAGAGAATGGAGTTGATGTAGTGACATCAAGATTTTAGTGAGAACCATGTATGGTGCACATTGGGTCTCTCAGAGCGTCTAGGTGGTCCTTTATTGAGGTGATTGAGGGATCCAAGCATTTGATTTGGGATTCGGGTGGTTCCAAATGATTTTGAGACATGACAACAATTTTTTTAAATGTTGGCAGGATTTTAGAACTCCATTAAAAATCAGGCATGGATTTTTATAAGTGTCTTTAAGTGACATTTTAATGTCTTTAAGCATGAAGGAACCTTTTCCATGTGATGTAGTATCATGCTAATAGTAAAACTAATCATTTCCAAGATGATTCAACCGGGGAAAGCTCAACTCGACTAGGATCAAGGGACGAATGTGGTGAGTTGTAACCACCTTTGATGGATATTTTTGAGTGAAAAGTATGTTTCAAATTTTGTAATGGTTTTTTTAAGAACATAACTATCATTATTAAATGTATGGATGGTGGAAGTGTTTGTGTTGGGAATTTTTATGGGTGTGGTGGAGCACAATGATGGTTTGGAGGGTAGGGGATGTCATAACGGTGGGGTTCTACCAGAAGCCAGGGAACTACCCCAGTAGGTTCATTGGATAATAGTGATAGGCCTCAATTCAGTAAGTGCCTTGGGGAGGTAAAGGGGGAAGCATTCCAGAAATGGAAGATGAATGTCTGGGACAATCCGATTTAGGATGGTTTGACACAATATGGAAAGAGGAATTGATGTGGTATGTTGTGATCCACCTAGAGTTTTATGTTTTTAGTGGAAATAAATTTTCAAAAATTAAGGTCGACTTGAGTACGTTCAATTTCTTAGTCCATGAATGTATGTTGTAGAGATTCCCTCCTGAGTGGTTTCAATGGCGAGGTTGGATGACGACACAGGGTGATGTCCTTATGAATGTTCATGCATGGTGATTTGGGGTTGCTTCAAGTATGTTGTGAAAGTTGATTTGAGGTTCTGGTGGTATTTCTTTAACAGTGGAGGTTCCAATAACTAAAAGATGGTTGAAGTGTGATAAAGTGTATAGTGGGATAGAAACATAATGATAAAGTGTTTGGTTGATGTCAATATCGATGTTTTGGGTTGGATGGACTCGAGTGATTGTCAATCGGATGATTTTCCCATGATAGAGAGTGTTGGCTTGGGTTTGACTGGTTGAGTGCTTTGAGTGTTTTGGTTATGTTTTGGATGTTTCATTATGGAATGGGATTGTTGACCCTCAAGTTGTGGATTGATGTAATTCGGTAAATTTGTTCAGAAATACATGGTGTTTTCTTTGGGTGGCGTCAATTTTGGGTTGTTGATAGAGTTTTGAAAATAGTGTAAAGGGACTCCATGTGATTTGGGTCATGAGTTGCGAAGAGGATCAGACCAATGGTGTTATGATTGCCTCTTCCATGATGGTATGATGTTGTGTGTGAATTTTCCTTGTGTTGTGATTTAGGTAGTGTTTCCTAGGCTTCCCTATAGAATTCTATTGGTTGATGTATAGTTTTAGGTTGATTCACTGTTAATGAGCATCTGGTTCATTTTTTGGATCGTAATGAGATGTTTTTTTGAGGTAAGGTTCTACCTTCGGGTCGAGTGTTATAGCAGCATGGTAATGTTCAAGGGGGATTTGGGAAAGGGGGTGGATAGGTGAGCCTAGTGTCCTGATCTCTTTACTCTATAAGTTCAATGATTCTTGGGAGTATGGCTCAAGGATAAGTTATTATAAGGTGGGGAGGTATTAAGATCTTGAACTTCGTGGAGGTATGTCCTTGTTTAAATTTTGGTTTAAATCTATTAATTTTGGTTAATGGAATGTTTCTCTGGATGTATGATGAGGTTTGGGGGTTTCCTGGGGGTTTAGAACATGAAAGAAAAGGTAATTTTTCCATCCAATGCATTTTTCTTGATTGGAGAACAGATAGAGAAAATCATGCACCCAAACCATGCGAGCCAGGAGGAGGGGTATAAAGTTAAGCAATATTGTACAAGGGTAAGATCCAAACCGTATGGGTTGGGAAAGATGCATTCTGCACATTTGGAGCACAATTTTTCAAATCATGTGGAGATCCCTAGGTAACTATGCGACCTCAACCCCTCTTAGATAGTGGCGGGTGCACAGTTTGTACACAGTTTGGCCAACCATGTGGCCAAACTGTGCATCCCATTAAAAAGTGAGAAATTACCAAATTTCCCCTTGGGATTTTAAGGTTTCTCACCTAATTTATCCTCTAATTTCTCTTATATCAACCCTAGTTATGAACCTTTTCTCCCAAATATTCCCAAGGGTTGATCTCCTTCAATTCTAAGCCATTTTGAGTGTCGTTGGTTATGGATTGGAGCTCTGGGTAAGTTTAATTCTCCTCCTTCTTATATTTCCTGATTAGGGATTTCAATTTCATTATTTTATTTCTGAATCCCTACAACCCTCTATTTTTGGTGGATCTTAGGTTGGTACTTTAAATGGTGCTTCAATATAGATCTAAGGTTAATTTTAAAGGTGTTTTCATTATCGGATTTGAGGTAGGTGGTTTACAAGTTATATCCCAGAGTTTTATTGTCGATTTGTGCATGTACATTATGATATTGATTTTCCCTTGACATTTGTTTGATTTCTTTGATAATATTTTGTGAAATGGTTGGATAAATTTTGATTTAGACCCCTCACACTTCCCATGGGATGCATTTAGATTTATTAAACCAGTATAGGACCACCCATGGGGTGCGCCAATATTCTCAAACATGGAAAGTTGTAATGTTAAGAATACAATTTCCTAATGTTGAAATAGATACCATGAAAAATGTGGTCTTATGTAAGTTTGAGTTGAAAATGGAACTAATAGGGGTTATGTATAGTTGTTAGTAATGGAATATGGGTTTGTTGGCATGATGAGAAAAAGGGTTAAATGAATTAATGTGAATGTGTCAAGTGGGTTATGAATTTGTAATGAAAAGGCATATATGGTTTAAGGAAGATGATGTGATGAATGTGATGAATGGTTTAATTCATGTATATTTAGGAATGGGTTAAATGGTTTAATATATAGGAATTTTTGAATAGGCCTAATGGATTATAGTATAAAAGGGTAAATTAGTTTAATGGGTTATGCTAAGTAAATGGTAAATGTCTTAATTTGTTAAATAATAAGGATAGTTTATGTATTAAATGGAGTGTGAATTTTGAATGTTAAGTGTTTTTTTTTTGTATAGTGTGTGATATAATTTATGTGGTAAATGGATAAATAATCATGTGAACATTTATTAGTTGTTGTGGTGTATTGGAATTGAGGATCCACACCCACATGTTTGTTTAGACTAATGATTTAAACCCCACACTATAATGCACAGGTTAGGGAAGGGGACTAAGGCTCTATACCCCTAACGGATGCATTTGATGAGACTACCTATACTGAGGATCCAAGGTAAGTGATATGTGATTGTTTTTGAAATATCTATTTCTAGTGAGATAAGAAACTTGAATTATTTCCTTATGCATGATAATTGTTCGGATTAGGCCATTGTGTAAGTGATGTAAATGCCTAACCCATAAAACACGTGATGGAAATGAATTCAGTAATGAAGATGATATAAGTGATGAAAATGGAAATAATTATGTAAATGATTAAAGTGAATATTATTAACTAATGGAACCCGAGTGGTCTTTTAGTCTTCCTTGTGATTTATTTCGTACTTGCATGTACTATCTATTTTGACTGGATATTTTATAGACATCATTGGTGGTTCTCTACTGAGTTGTACTCACACCCTTCTCAAGCCATTGTTGGGTAACTAAGTTGAATTCATTGTTGTAGGTCGGACAAGGTAAAGGGACCTATGATAGGTAGTTTTGTTTGTCTTGGGATGTTCATGGATGAGGATCTAGAATTAGAGTCATGACCCATTTTGGGGATTCTAATAGTTGTCTTTATTTTGGGTTTTATTCACTTTTGAACTGTTATCATGTCATGAAATATTTATTGTTTGGTTTTGGATTTTACCATGTTTGGGAAATGGTTGGTAATGCAATTTTATGGTTTATTTCTTATTATTTCCTTTATTTCATTATGTTATATATTTTTTCTTACTCTGGTAAAGAGGGAATAGTCTCCCCGTGTTATTATTAGACACTAACTACTATTCAAAAACCTCTAGAATATGGGGAGGCATGCATGAGGTCATGTGGAAACTCATCTCGGTCACTGATTTAGTGGCTACCGAGTTGGGGGTGTTACATATCCAATAATACTTGAGAAGGTACAATGTATATGTATATGTTACATGGAGATGGATTAACTCTAGTTTTAAGTGGAAAAAATGAGTCTTTAGAGAGATCAATTAATAAAATATCAATGTTAGTGATAAGTTAGTGTGCAAGAATATTTCATTGAATCGTTTTGTGGACATATCTACAAATACCAAGGGAATTATGACTTATAATATAGCTTAAGTAGTAGTGTTAAAAATGGAACAATTTTTTTTTACTTCTTTAAATCACAACTAGTATGTAAATTATTATCATAATATAAATTATGTCATTATTAGGATAATAGTACTATATAGTATGTGAGATTAGATGAAGGACAAAAAGGATGTACTTGGGGATATAATATCTTGAGGAGTTTTACTCGAGGAATAATTTCATAGTCAACATATTATACATGTAGTAAAATATGGAAGGGATGATGAATAAATCCATTACTCATAAGAAGAATGATCATATCATGTGATAGAAAACATGGATAGTTAGCAAGTTAGATCTTGTACAAGTGGGGTGTTTTGAAAGTGTGTTCCCCATACCCGACAAGAAATATAATTTTTTATTACCATATCATGTATACATTGAGTTATGTATGATGTTTTCATACCAAAATACTATTGAAAAATCAATTCCCACTATTTACATGGCAATGTCCTCATATTATTGGTCGTAAAAATAGTTATAGTGGTTACCAACTATAATGAGAACCTCAAGACACAATGATAATAATCTTACATATATGTTATATAGTTTTGACACACTATACTGACAGGACACATTTGATTTCTCACTATCAAGTGTCAGGGGATATAAGAATTGAGAATAATTCTCAGGAAGTTTGTGCTTCATGATCTTGAGTAATGGAGATCATGAGTATTGGTCTGCCAATAGGAACACCACATGTTTCTGGTTTCATTGGATATTCATATATATGATCATGTGTATTGGTCACAAAACTTGATATCATTATCAATGCGTATAATTTTATAGCATTATTTGATGGAATAATAAAACCATTGACTCAATGTTGTAGTGAGGTAGCTTATGTTGGGTGTTTTATTGGTGGTATGGCATTGCTTTAATAATTAAGACAATATTTTTCACTTATGAAAGGAAGATATACCTCGGGTCCTATTGATTGGTGTTATAGTACCTTTATTAAATCCATGAACATGGAAATCAAAGGTAAGTTTATCCATTAAATTCATGATTTAATAAATGAAGAAAGGATGATGACATGAAGTATTCATTCTATTTTTTAAGATATCACATGAAAAAAGATATTATATGACATAATGTGTGTTCATAAGATAGTTTTTTATTACTATGACTAAAACTTATATCCATAGGGGCCTTGATAGGTTACTAGAATTTTATTCTTCTCTATGGGTATCACTTACTGCTATCAAGATAAGTTCATAGAGGGTCACACACTAAGAATATTCCCAAGTGTAACCCATTCTGGTGAATTAGAGTTTAGGACATGGTGGGCCCCAGGATAGGGTTTGACATATGTATGAGAATGAATGATGACCAAGATATAGATAAATTCTTGTTATTATTGTTTAAAATAGGTATTGAATTTATTTATCAGTATTTTTCATAAGTTATTATATAAAATCATGAGAAAATATATTATAAATGAATATGTAATATTTAAGGTTGGTATGATATTTATGGGATAATAGAGTTGAGTTAGTGACTTTTATTTTTTCACATACTATATATATATTATGTCATAAGTGGTAAAATATAAAGGTCCTTTTTGACATGGTTAATAGGTCATATGATTCCATTTAGGGTTTATTCGGAAGGTCAAACATATTCATGTGCTTATGTGAAATTTCTATAATTTTAATGATGCTATATAAGTTGAGAAAATACCAAATTTGGATTAATATTCACTTAATCGATTTTGGGGGCTTCTATATTCTCTCTCAAACATACTAGAGTAATAAATATCACTTCCGAACACCTCAATTCATGTCATCCTTCCATGATCAAAGAAGTGGTGCTACATTGATCACTAGGATATTAAAAAGATCAACAGTTTTTCATGATAGTATCCAAAATTTGATGATCGATGCTCTGAAAGACTCTTAAAGTTATTATGGATGATCTAGAGGGATCTGACATATATTACCTCAATTAGTGATCAATGATGACGGGTAGAATAAGCCTTCATATTCAAATTGAATAATATAACAATTTGATTAAATTTTTATGATTAATTCCTTTGAAATGAGATGCTTTTATTATAATTGGGTATTAAACATTAATAGAGATGAAGTTATTATGTTAGTATAGTGATAAAATTTTAAAATACAATGGTTTAACATTTCTACTGCATGCTCGGTACCAACACCATGAAAATAGTTTCTATCAAATGAACCTGGAGATTCATAAAAAATATAATTATTTTAATATCATTTCTAATATATGGAATGATAATATTGATATAAAATTATTGGTTTTAGGGTCTTCATTTTAAAAAATATACGAAATGATCCAAATCAAAAACATCCAATAATAAAAATAAACATTAACTAGCTCATGAACATATATTTAATGAATTTAATTGATAATTATACATGATAATAGTTATGAATAATGTTATAAAATAACTTATTAATATGGTTATTTTTATAATAGATGATATTAAAGAACATTTTTGGAAGTTGGGACTAAAAGTTAAGGGTTTTCTTGACTCAAATTCTTTTTTCCAGTCATAATTATTCCACTTTGGATATGGTTTTAAAGGATGGTTTTCTTATATTCTATTATGATATTATAATTAATATCCTCCATATTTTTTAGGGAATTACATTGATGGATCTCATTCTTCATAAAATTTGATGATATTTAGAGTAATTATCACTCTCTCCAAATGTTCTCTTTTTTTCCATATCCATATTCACTCTTCCATACAATGTTTTCATTTATTATAAGGAAATCCAAATTTTTTTATTTCTAAGTTCATAAAATTTATATTTACCTCTTATCAAAATTATGATTTAACACCCTTTTAATGATGTGGGTTTCAATAATGGTATTTGAAAATATTAATGGTTTTTTCTTTTATGATCGTATGTTTTATCTTCCACTCCACATCACCTATAGAAAAATGATATGACTTTTTCAAGGATCAATTAATAAGAGTTATTTTGAAATAATGTTTAAAAAAATTTTAATGATAACTTTTTAAAAGAAAATTCTGAATGTGATCTATACATTTTTTTCTAATAATGATAAAAATGTTTTATGAAACCTATTTTTATGAATTCACTTTCATTTTCCTATTTTTATATAAAGGATTTATATCCTTTAGAGTTAAATTTTATGAGTCGCCTTTTAAATATTTTATAAAATACTCTTATGTGATGAGGTTTTTGGTACCAACCGATCTAATTTTTAAATCACGTTATGTGTTACCATTTCTAAATGATATGAAACCCATTTTATTTCCATGGGTTATTTATGATATGATGAATTATTGATTTAATGTGGCTAAATTATGTATGGATGATCATTATGTGATAGGTGGGTCTAGTATAAACCTCTAATGCATTGGGTAAATCTTTACATCTCATGAAAAAATAATTAGAAATACGTAATGAAGTTTGTTCCACTATGGGAAATAGGTTAGGTTATCTGATCCACTATGGGAAATAAGTTGTGTTGCCTAATACACTATATAAAACATGTTTTGATACCATATCTAATAATGGAAACAATATTTGATGTCTAATCCACTATGTTATGAATTGTATTCTTCTTTTTTTGTTCTGCCTTTTAATGTTATAAGTATATGATTCTGTTTCATGGATCTTATTAATTATCCCACACTATTATTTCATGGTACATGTCAGTTCATATGAGATTACATGTAATGAAATCATCTATTATGGATAGATATTATAATTATATATTCTTTTTGATAATATATTTCTATCATATTTTGTATTTCTATTATTCTTGTGATATAACCCTTGATGGAACTTTGATAAGTTTTCCATTACTATTTTTATCATCTCACCCATTTCTTATGATTCTATTTCCCATGTCATGATGATGATTATAACTTATGATGAGTCTAAAAGGGGGTCTAGTGTGGTTTAATTTGGGATAAATGTTTATAAGTATTTTAAAATATTTTTCTTTTGTAGTTAGTTCTCAAAGACACTAAACCTTTTTTTATTTGGTTTGTCTGATTATTATGAGATATAATGATTAAAATATGTAAATGATGTAAAATAAAGATATGTTTATCTTAGTTCAACACACTTGGTATTAAATCCTATTTGTAAAGTATATGTTTTCATCACCATACCCAGGTTTGTGTCTCTAGGGTTCCTCAAGAGGGGCGGTAAATATTGTTATACAAAATCAATTCATTTCTATATTATTCCACTATTTAGATATTTTCTAATGACTAACTAGGATAAGAGGTTTTATTAATCTCTAGTTCATGTTTAAGGAATATAAAAACACAATGAATTAAATAAATTACTTGGTTCACCTCTAAAGGAATCAATAATTTATATATAAATAATGAATCACTTTTGATTTAATATGAGTTAATAATCACTAATTACAATATTTTTATTTGAATAATTATCCCTTAAGGATAATAGTTCTATATATATATATATATGGGATCCATAAAAACAAAAAACAATCATAATGCCTATATAGATACACCCACAATATAATTGGAAATATGATACCGTTAATATATATATACAAAAATGATATTCTTTCTATATTTTCAATAAGATAAGTCATTTTTCATCAGCATGAAAGTATAAATCATTCTCTCTAGGAGAACATCAACCATTATCTCTATTAATTTCTATGGAAACATTGAATATCACATCTTTCCACTCACAAAAATTTACTTAATCTTTTTCTCACAACTTTTTATCCAATATATATTTATAAATAAATATTTTTTTATTGAATTTATTTATATTTTTCCTGTATATCTTCAGAAATATTACCCTAAAATTTTCAACATTAATGAAATTAAATAAAAATTTGAAATTATTCTCAAAATATATGTGGGGAACCATAGTTAACATATTCAAAGGATTAATGTATTGAAAATATTGGAAATTAAACACTTATTCTTATCCATAACAAACCATGATGTATTGAATATCACTATGACATGGTGTATTTCTTCACTACAAAATCCTAAAATTATTGCTTGGAACCATGAAGTCCTTTAATAAAATGACTAGTTTTATTTACCCACATATCCTTCGTTAATTCCTTTTCCCTTTTTTATTCACTCATGTTCACCCCCAACGTTATTATTCTTTCATATTTCATCCTCTATTTAAGGTTTGGTGTCATTATTTTTTCTTACAAATAAAAATCATCTAAATCCATCCCCCACCATCTATTTCCTCTCTTATTTTATTTAGGAATTGATTGAGCTTTTTTTTTATTTTGATATGTCATTTTTTATATCATATTATAACTCACAAGAATTATAAGTCTTTTTCATAAGGTTTTTCAGGAAGTAAATTAGAATTAAATTATAGATTATGGGAGCCATTATTAGTTATCTATCACTCCCTAATAATATTTTTTTTACTTTCACTTTTTTTGGGAATTTATGATGGGTTTTTTAATTAATATAATTGATTACTTTTTAAATGAATTGTAAAATGATGAATTTGATGATAAAAATGTGTAAATATTTAATTTTGGAATGAAGACCCAAGTAAATTGAATTTTTTCTCTTATATTATATTTGATGAAGTGTGTTAAATGAGATTTACTATTAATTAGTAAGTATTTAAATTAATTTGAATGGTGTTTTTTTAATTGGGGATATATAAATTTTGAACATTTATTACATATTATATGTATTATATATATATTTATAACTGAAGACCAAGCATGCCTATAGATTTCTTTCTAATAAGGTCTGACATACAATGTGTTCCCCATATGGAAATTTGAATATATATATATATATAGTAAATAATTCCAACAGATATATTCCAACATGAATATCAATCCATGTATTTATATGCCATATGTGGAAGAGTCATGAAATATGGTCTCTTTCTCTAATTTATCAACTTGTGTGAGCATGTGATCTCCAATACCATCAACGACATGAAAATTTTTTCACCCCAAAAAAGAACATTAACTCCATCACTTTCTAGATTGTGTGACTCGACTAATGACACACCATGTTATATTTGGGAAAGAGAACCCACATTTTAAGAAAAAAATTTGGATTGAGGATTCAAAACCCCATTTTCCAAAACCAAGCTACAATAAGTAGTCCATCTAAACAAATCGGTTAGAGCCTTAGAAAAAAAATTTGTGTTATTTTTTTATATATTATGTTTCTATAAAGTGAAAGTGACATAAAATAATCGAATTTCACTAAAATACCATACAATTAAGGTTAAATATATTATTTTTGGAAGTGATTAAATTTTCCATTTATTTATCCAATGATAACATAATATATCGTTATTATACATATAATAGTAGTAATAATAATAGTTTTGTTATTATTATTTTATAATTTTATATTAATACTTAAATTTATTAATTGGTTGAATAAATATTTTCAATGTGAATTTTAAAGGTGGATTTTATTTTATTTTTTTAGTTTTGAAACTTATAAATAATTTAATAATTGGGATTATGATTTTTTATATTCTAATTGGTAGAATTGTAATTGATTTTATAAATTATTTTATATTTGTTTTTTATAAATTATTTTATTTTATGAGAATAAAAGATTTATATTATAATGGTTTTATAATTTGTATTTTAAAATGGTAATATCAATTTATTTTTAATAAATATTAGAGAATATATTATATTTTTATAAAAATTTAAAAATGAGTGTTTTTAGGGGAAAAACAATATTTTTTTTTTGGAAATGAAGTTGACTTTAGATATGTAATTTGTCAGAAATAATTTTAAATTTTTACAATTTCTTGATTTTTTATTTTGGTTGTGTGGGTATCCAATTTGGTTTAGGGAATATTTCATTTCATTATTTTTATTGGAGATAATTTACTTTTTAAGGCTATATTCCATTACACATGGATTGTTTTATATCAATGAAGATTTTTTTCAAGATAAGTGACAACCTGATGAATTGATTGGAGTATTCAGAAGAACGTAAATAATTCATATTCGAGTAAATTTATTATAAAGCCCTATTGATTTATTATCAATTTGATATCTTGTTAGTCATATTCAATGGTGGGAAATAATTCTCAAAATTGAAATGTTGAAATACCCCTAAGAATTTATTATCATATTGATTTTTCCTCATGGATTCTGTCAAGTATTAAAAAATTTCCATCAAATTCAATTCCTTTTATTCAAAATTGGTTAATTTTTTTCAAAAATGATTTAATAATAAAACTTTAAATAGAATTTAATAAATTTCAATTTGTATGAAACTGAAATTATAAACATACCATTCCCTATAGGTGGACATACTCACATAATTTAAGATCTCAAAATAAATATACACATAATTGGATTGGGTGCCATGAAAATTTAATTTCCAAGTAAAAAAACATCCAAATATTTGATGAATAAATAATAAATAATTAATGAGTATTAAATAATGAGTTCAATATAGATTAGGATTTTAATTTAATAATCAATTTGGATTCATATCTTATGAGTTAAATTAAAATTAATAATTCTAATTAAATAACAACCATATTTTAAAGACCTGGAAATTTCCATGTAAATTTTTTTTAATTAAATTGGAATTTTACGAGTCGGCGAAAATTGACGGCGCGTGATTCTAAGGCCTAGTGTGCCCATAATGAATTCCTAAACTTTTTTTGGGTATGTTCAGTAAACATGCGAGCGGGTTTTTGTAACTTTTGAACCAGTGCTCAGAATTGAAATCCAAGGGCACAGATAAACTCGCAGCACCAGTATTTGCTTAAGGAGACCTTCACCTTGACCGTAGTAGGTTGAGGGTGAAAGTTATATTTTTGTTTTTTTGTGGAAGATTAAAATAAAATAAAATTGTTTAACATTTTTATTTTTGATGAAACCTCCCATGTGGATGTTATAAAGGTGGGGACCAGCTGAACTAAAGCCTCCCACATGTGTTATGGTGGTGGGGACCACCCGAGCCTAAAACCCCAAAATTTGAATTCAAAGGTGGGGACCACCTGACCCTTGAACCTCCCATTTAAATGTGGGTAAGTCTCTTGAACTTCGCCCACTTTAATTGTTCCACCTTCCTTCAATTAATTAATCCAAATTCAATTGTGCCAACAAATTAAATAGATAAACATATTTTATTTGGTTGGATATTATTTTGTTGGGGAATTTGGGGGAAGTATTGGCAGAGGGAAATTGGGGGAAGAACTTTGAAGGAACTCTTCTTCTCCAATGAAGAACACTTCTCCAACAAAGAACGAGGAACCGACCCCGAGCTGACTTCGGAAGCGTGATTGCGGGAGCGACAATCATTGGAAACCTCTTCACCTTCACCATTCTTTCTCGTGCCAACATCAACGCAACAACAAAACTTTGAGTTAGGGGTTTAATTCTATGTGATTAATATTTTCCATGTTCTTCCCTTCTAAATAAAGAACGCAGATCAACTCTCTCTAACTAGTTGATCCACGGATGTTTTCTTTTGTGGTTTTGGGAATAGTTTTTGACAAAGGTTGTGGGGTTTTATGTTTTAAATATCTTCCATACATGTTCTTGATTCAAGATTTTTGAACCACTTGCTACCACCATAACATGGAGGGTACGGGCCAAACAAACATGGTCCAACCCCTTCGCAAACCTTATGGTTATTTGGTTGTGTTCTTCGCGATGGAGGAGGATGGCAACCAACCTCAGGGGGGGAACGAGAACGGTGTTCGGCACCCCTGACGGCCGCGACGAAGGTGACGGTGCCACCCCATGGCCTTGTAGCCCTCCTCGCTACCCCGAGGCCCTCCGCGTTTCCCCACGGCTTCACCGCCTTGTGGACATCTGCGTTGCCCTGTGAACTCGCCACCCAGTGGCCCTCGCGGTCCCTGTGGCCTCTACGGCCCCCGCGGCCACACCGCGCCGCCCAGGCCGGACCTCCTAGCATGGGTCGGGCCACCCAGTGGGCCGGGCCGCACCACGGTCAAGGCCAGACCCAGTGGGTCAGGCCAGGTCAACTCAAACTGGGTCGGACCGGCTCGGTCCGACCAGGTCGGACCAAACCCAGACCCACTTCGACCCATACACGCTCTTTTGGCCATAACTTTGGCACTAGACGTCCATTTGATGAACCATCTGCGGTTCCAGAAACCTTAGAGAGAGAAGTTCCCTTTTGAATACCCCAATATAGTTTTGGTTAAAATTGGGGACTGGTCGGGTTAGATCGAGCACGAATCCAACAGGGCCCTTGAGACAGAAAGGCTAATAACTTACAGACCAAGCATCTGATCAACACACCATCTATTGCGTTGAGACCCCTTTGACGTGGAGGTCCTTTAGGGAAATTTTTCTTGGTACTTCGTGGAAGTTGGAGTATCAACTAGTGGCTTGAAGAGAAGACACTCTTGGAGATGAGAAAACTTGGTGCGGGAACCCAGTAGATGGCTGTGACGTGGATAATGAATAGAGATCTTGTGTGGGTCAGCACCTAGCAATCCTATGTGGGTCAACACCAAGCGATCCTGTGTTGGTCAGCACCGAGAGATCTTGTGTGGGTCAGCACTAAGCGATCCTGTGTGGGTTAGCACCTAGATATCCTCTCTGGGTCAGCATTAGGCGATCCTATGTGGGTCAGCAGCAGTGACTCATAACAGAGTAAGATTATTCAGTAGTTTCATCTAATAATCTCTATTATTGTACATAAGTTATATCTGGTGTGAGTTGAGTTTGTACCCTGTGGTACATTCCTTCATGGTAATACCTTGGTGGTATTCTTCTGTGTGGCGTACCTGTGTGGTACTTACCTTCGTGGTATTCCTTCCATTGTGGAATAGTTGATCTTTGGGTTTTGAGTTGGCCTTTGTGTTTTCCTCATGATTGAGATGGGTATACTTGATAAATTAGGTATAGGTATGGACATATACCTAAGTAGGTTTTTAAGTTTATTTCATGCTTTGTGGTTTATCCTTTGCGGATTTTGTGATACCTTGAGGTTCTCAAGGTCCCTACTGAGTATCGTTATACTCACCCCTACACGGGTTATGCCCGCACTTTGTTGTGTTTGGTGCAGATGATGGACAGCGCTGACTAAGGATGAGAGTACCAGGACTGGAGGTAGCTCAGAGGTGGACCTTAGACGAGGCGTACCACAGAGACGATCGATCAAGAGTTGTACCTACCCTTCAGGTAGGATCCTTGGCGAGTGTTCACAGGTGCTGTTCCAGTTTACTTGTACTTTTAGTTTCTTGTACTTTCTAGTTGGGCTTGTATTCTTCCCCCTTTTTACATACTATACTTACTCTGTTTACCATTCAATTTACTTGAGTTTTTATCTTACTATGTGATTGGTTTTGTGTGATTATAGGTTATAAAGGAAATGCATTCCCAGTTTTAGGGAATACGCCTTTGGTGCTAGTCACCATCCCCAAGCCTATGAAAGGTGGGCTTGGGGTAGTCATGGTACGGGCCCCGGGGGAAGGGTCATGACAAGTTGGTATCATATGAGTTGGTTATACCATAGAAAATATGACTCTCATATTTATTTTTAATAGAAATAGTGTTAAGTGTAGTGATTGTGGTTATTAGTTTATGGAATCTAGTGTTGGTGGAGCTGCCGATATATCCATACACCAAAACCCTGACTTCTGATTTCTGACTCAGTGCACTAAAACCCTGATTGTGTGTGTGTTTTTCAAGAGTTTTCTTTGTGATCTCTTTGATTCAACTCACCAGGTATAACTTATTGACCATGGCACACCTGTTTCTTTTCAGGATGCCTCCACACAGACAGCCAGCTAGGGTTCTGGGTATAGTACGCACTAATATCCCACCGAGCGACGAGGCCTCGATGCAGGGCCCTCTTCCAGTAGAGGCACCAGCAGAGGCACCAGTGGTAACATTACCCGTTAGGCCACTGATTCCACCATCCCCAACAGTAGAGGGTGCACGCTGATTGAGCACATTGCACGAGTTCCAACGCTAGAGGCCACATAGGTTCATGAGAGAGACAGACCCACAAGTAGCTAAGGATTGGCTGGAGGCCGTGGTGAGATTCTTTCAACTGGTAGGGACACCAGCTAATCTCATAGTGATCCTTGCTTCAATCCTTCTATAGGCAGTAGTAGGAAGATGGTGGAGCTTGATGCTCTAGGCTTACAACGAGGTGACACTTCTCTGGGAAGACTTCAAGAGCCTGTTTCTGGAAGAGTTTCTCCCAGCGACTCTTCACGCAGTGCGCATTCAGGAGCTTCTTCATCTACAGCAGGGCAGCATGACTGTGGCTCAGTATTTATTGAGGTTCATTGAACTCTCATGCTACTCCACTTATATGGTGCAGGACCCATTATTTTGGGCCCAGACCTTCGAACAGGGACTCGGGTAGAAGATTAGGTCTTCAATGATCTCACTCAGCATCCCAACGCAGGCAAGGGTGTTAGAGTGAGCCCTTTTAGTGGAAAGTTTTCTTGCAGAGCAGTCACCAAAAGCAAGACCCTCTACCAGTCGTCATGTTACAGAGTCTTCTGTAGCTGGCAGTAGACAGATGTCACAGAGGTCTAAGAGGAACAGACCTATAGGTGGATGACTACAGGATTCAAGGTCGGTTGTGCGGGGCACCCGCGGCAGAGCCAGTCATGCCTGGAGTAGGCAATGTTACACATGCGGCGGGTAGGATCACATGGCTCTTGACTATCCAACCCACCGTATGGATGATTAGTAGACGGTCAAAGGACCTCCCAGTCATAGATAGAGGTTCGATCGAGGTGGTCTATAAGGAGCAGGCAAACATGGCAGAGGAGCTAGCAGTGGGCGACGATTCGAGATGTTACTACCACCACCACCAAGAGGTCCACCCCGGCCACAGGGAGTAAGAGGACAGGGGCGAGCTTAGCTCCAGGCAGCTGAGGCCTACGATCACGGTGCTCTGGAGATAATACAAGTTAAGATCTGTGTCTACTCAACCTTAGCTGCAGTACTTATAGAAATAGGTTCCAATCATTCTTTTATTGCCATTTCCCTAGTTCGAAGCTTGGAGATTCCGATGGAGTCGTTGCCTTGATCCTTACAGCTAGAGACTCCTACAAGAGTGGATTTGATGATTACACTCTGGTATCAGTAGTGAGAGCTTACACTATGAGGTGAGAGCTTCGGTTGGGATCTCTTAGTAGCGACATCGAGGCCTTACGACATCAACTTGGGTATGGACTGGTTATCTACAGTCCATGCTCAGATTGACTGTATTAGGCACAAAGTATGGTGTGTCCATACAGATAGGACTAGGTTTACCTTCACTGGCGAGAATGGAGCCTTTGCAGTACAGGATGGACTTACCCGAAGGAGAGTACAGCCGATCACTCATCAGTTGTCTAGAATTACCCTCGGAGCAGTTGATGTGGAGAGTCCGAGTTATCCTATAGTGATGGACTAGTGCACGGATGTCTTCCTTGATGATGTTCCATATCTACCTCCTCATAGATAGGTGGAATTTTACATTGACTTGTACCCCAGGATGACACCAATATCCACACCAGCATATCAGATAGCTCCCACAGAGCTTTGTGAGTTATGGGTACAATAGGAGGACTTACAGGGGAAGGGGTTCATTTGGCCCATTGTTTCTCCTTGGGAAGCGTCGATTTTGTTCTCCAAGAAGGAAGATGGGAGATTGAGACTTTGTGTTGACTATTGGCGCCTGAACCAAGTGACCATGAAGAACAAGTACCCACTTTTTAGGATTGAAGACCTCTTTGATCAGATGAAGGGATTACAGTGGTTCTTGAAGATAGACCACAAATCAGTCTATCATCAGCTCAGAGTGTGAGATGAGGATGTGCAGAAGATGGATTTCAGATGTCGGTATGGCCATTATGAGTTCTTGTTTAAGCCATTCGGCATAAACAATGCTCCAGTAGTGTTCATGAGACCCATGAACAGGATATTTCATCCATACCATGATTTCTTTGTAGTAGTCTTCATTGACTAAATTCTGATCTACTCAACTATTGAGGAGGAGCATTCCTATCATTTGCAGGTAGTACTGAGCACACTCTAAGAGCACCATCTTTATGGTAAGCCCTTGAAGTGCCAGTTTTGGATCCAAGAGGTTCACTTTCTGGGACATGTCATCTCGGAGGCAGGAGTTGTAGTAGATCCAGTGAAAATTGAGTCGGTACTTTCTTGGGAGCCAACCAGGAGTGTGATGGAGGTACGAAGTTTACTGGGTTTGGCTAGATACTACCGGAGGTTTGTGCCAGATTTCTCTAGAGTTGCAGCACCACTATCAGCATTTCTGAAGAAGAGGAAACCCTTCATGTGGTCAAAGAGATGCCAGTAGAGTTTTTAGAAGCTGAGGCAGAGGCTGACTAGTTCCCCCATCTTGAGGTTTCCAGAGGAGGTCATAGGGTGCGTAGTCTACTGCGATGCATGAGGGACCGGACTCAGATGTGTCCTGATGCAGGAGCAAGCAGTGATTTCATATGGTTCTTGACAGCTGAGACGGAATGAGCAGAACTACGCTACCCATGACCTGGAGTTAGCAGCAGTGGTCTTCACCTTGAAGATGTGGTGATATTACTTGATGGGAGAGCGTTTTATAGTGTAATCTGATCACAAGAGTCTCAGGTATATATTCTCTCAGAAGGACCTAAACCTGAGACAGCGACGTTGGTTTGAGTTCCTCTAGGACTATAACTTCAAGATAGTTTATACTCCTGGAAAGGGGAACGTTGTAACAGATGCAATCAGCAGGAGGTCAGGTATATAGTTTCTAGGAGAGGTGATAGAGTAGCTAGCCCCTTTGCAGATATCCTTTGTGGATCGAGATGGAGTAGCTTTCCTTCAGTCTCTTACAGTCACTCCCCCACTTCTTTAGTGAGTCAGGGAGGCGCAGCACAGGGACACTGACTACGAGACTCAACGTGCTCAGATATCTACAGGACAGGCACCTGATGAATTTTCTAAAGGTGGGGAGCACTTCATCCTCTTCAGAGGACGTATCATGGTACTAGTGTCGCTTCGGGAGGAAGTGATGAGGGAGTTCCACACATCTCCTCCAGTGGTACATCTATGAGTGGAGAAGATGTACCAGGATCTCTGATGACAGCACAGGTGGCCTGGAATTAAGAAAGCATTTGCAGAGTTCATCTCTCGGTGCCTCACTTGTCAGCAAGTGAAGGTGAAGCATCAGGTACCAGCAGGCTTGGTTCAGCCTTTAGAGGTCCCAAAGTGGAATTGGGATGGGATATCCATGGACTTTGTGACAGGACTTCCACATACATTCCAAAGCTCATGATTCTATCTGGGTGATCGTTAACTGACTCACCAAGTCGACCCAATTCCTACTGATCAGAGAGTAGGGTTCAGTAGAGAGCTTGGGACGCCTCTATGTGTAGAAGATTGTGCGGATACATTGAGTACCCTCAATGATTGTCTCCAATCATGATGCATGTTTTACTTCCCAGCTATGGAAGGGGTTGCAAGAGGCTTTTGAGATGCAGCTTCATTTGAGCACTGCCTTCCATCCTCAGATGGATGTCCAGACTTAGCGGACCATTCAAACTCTTGAGGACTTGTTGTGTGATTGTTTCCTTGACTTCAGTTTCAGCTGGGAGGATCACTTTCCATTGGTGGAGTTTTCATACAACATCAGCTATCACTCCACCATTGGGATGAAACCTTTTGAGGTGTTGTACAGGCGACCTTGTAGATCACCTTTGTGCTAGACTGACCCAGGGGAGTTATCACTAGTGGGACCAGAGATGGTACGGGCTACCACAGAGAAAGTTTAGATCATCTAGAAGTAGATGAAGACTGCACAGATCAGACATAATTCTTATGTTGGTAGGATATGGAGACCTCTAGAGTTTGAGGATGGCTACCACGTCCTTCTACGGGTCTTACCCCGATGAGGTTTACGGAGATTTAACCAAGGCGGCAAGTTATCTTCGAGCTTAATCAAACCTTTTCAGGTCCTTAGTGGAGTTGGTGAGGTGGCATACCACTTATCTCTGCCCCCTCAGTTTCACCGGGTGCACAATGTTTTCCATGTATCCTATCTAAGGAGATACGTGCACGATCCATCCCACGTCATCGACCATGGAGAGATGGACATTGATGATGGGGTGAAGTTTTCAGAGGTTCCAGTTGAGATTGAGGATCGATAGGAGTGGGTCCCTTGTGGGTGTTCGATACCTCTGGTGTATATTCACTAGCAGCATGGGAACCTCCAGGAGAGAACATAGGAGTGGGAGGCTCAGATTCATGCTCATTACCCCCACTTTTTTTCCTAGTTTTGTGATGTGGCTTACGGGGATGTAAATCCCTAAGGTGAGGAGAATGTAAAGACCCAGAAATTTCCATGTAATTTTTTTTAATTAAATGGGAATTTTATGACTCCGTGAAAATTTACGGTGCGTGATTCCGAAGCTCGGTGTGCCCAGAATTAATTTTTGAACTTTTTTTTGGGTATGTTCAGTAAATGTGTGAGCCAGTTTTTGTAACTTTTGAACTGGTGCTTGGAATAGATATTTGAGGGCACAGATAAACTTGCAACACTAGTATACGCTGAAGGAGACCCTCACCTCGACAGTAGTACGTCGAGGGTGAAAGTTAGATTTTGGGTTTTTCGTGGAAGAATAAAATAAAATAAAAATGTTTAACATTTTTATTTTTTTAGAAACCTCCCATGTGGATGTTATAAAGGTGGGGACCACCTAAACTAAAGCCTCTCACATGGGTTATGTTGGTGGGGAACACCCGAGCCTAAACCCCCCAAATTTGAATTCAATGGTGGGGACCACCTGACCCTTGAACCTCCCACTTAAATGTGGGGAAGTCTCTTGAACTTCCCCCACTTTTATTTTGCCACCTTCCTTCAATTAATTAAGACAACTTCAAGTGTGCCAAAAAATTAAATAAATAAACATATTTTATTTGGTTGTCTATTATTTTGTTGGGGAATTAGGGGGAAGTATTGGCAGAGGGAAATTGGGGGAAGAACTTTGGAGGAACTCTTCTTCTCCAACGAAGAACGCTTCTCCAATGAAGAATGAGGAACCAACCCTGAGTTGACTTTGGAAGCGTGATTTAGAGAGCGACGATTGCCGGCACCCTCTTCACCTTCACTGTTCTTTCTTGCACCAAAATCAACGCAACAACAAACCTTCGAGGTAGGGGTTTAATTCTATGTGACTAATATTTCCCATGTTCTTACCTTCTAAACAAAGAACATGGATCAACTCTCTCCAACTAGTTGATCCATGGATGTTTTCTTTTGTGGTTTTGGGAATAGTGTTTGATGGAGGTTGTGGGGTTTGATGTTTTAAATATCTTCCATATATGTTCTTGATTTGAAACATGTGAACCGCTTGCTACTGCCCTAACACGGAGGGTACAGGCCAAAAAATATGGCATGACCCCTCTGTAAACATTATGGTTCTTTGGTTGTGTTCTTTGCGGTGGAGGAGGACAACAACCAACCTTGGTGGTGTACAAGAATGGCGGTCGGCACCATTGTCGGCCGCGGTGAAGGTGACGGCACCACCCTACGGCCTTGCGGCCCTCCTCACCACCCCACGGCACTCCGTGCCACCCCGCGGCCTCACCACCCCTCAACCTCGTTGCCTCGTGGCCTCACCGCCCCATGGCCTCGCCGCCCCAACACTCTCTACACTGCCCTGCAGCCTCACCACCCCTTGGCCTCGCCGCCTCGCGGCATCACCACCATGCGGCCTCACCGTCCCACTACTCTCTGCACTACCCCGTGGCCTCGCTACCCCACGGCCCTCTGCGCTGCCTCATGGCCTCGCCGCTCCTCGGCCCTCCACGCCACCCCACAGACTCACTGCCCCATGCCCTCATGGCCCCTGCGGCCCCACCGCGCCGCCTAGGCCAGACCACCCAGCGCGGGCCGGACCGCCCAGCGCGGGCCAGACCGCCCAGCATGGGCCGAGCCGGACCCAATGGGTCGGGCCGGGTTGACGCAAACCAGTTTGGCCCCAGCCGGTTCGGGCCGGGTCGGTCCGACCGGGGCGGACCGGACTCGGACCCACTTCGACCCATACACGCTCTTTTGGCCATAACTTTGGCACCGGACGTCCGTTTGACGAACCATCTATGGAGCCAAAAACCTTGGAGCTAGATGGTCCCTTTGGAATACCCCACAACAGTTTTTGTTAAAATTGGGGAACAGTCAGGTTGGATCAAGCATTAATCCAACCGGGGCCTCAGGGAAAAAAGGCTAATAACTTATAGACCGAACGTCTGATCGACGCACCGTATGTTGCATTGATACCCCTATGACATGGCAGTCATTTGGGATACTTTTTCATGGGACTTCATGGAAGTTTGTGTATAGACCAGTGGCTTGAGGAGCGGACCCTCCTGGAGGCGAGCAAACTTAGTGCAAGAACCCAGTAGTTGGCTGTGATGTGAAGAATGAATACCGATCATGTGTGGGTCAGCACCTAGTGATCCTGTGTGGGTTAGCACCGAGCGATCTTGTGTGGGTCAGCACTGAGTGGTCCTATGTGGGTCAGAATCGAGCGATCCTGTGTGGGTCAGTACCTAGCTATCCTCTATGGGTCAATACTGAGCGATCCTGTGTGGGTCAGCAGCAGTGCCTCATAACAGAGTAAGATGATTCAGTACTTACATCTAATCATCTCTATTATTGTACCTATACAAGGTGTGAGCTGAGTCTGTACCTTGTGGTACATTCCTTCGTGGTAATACCTTGGTGGTATTCTTCTGTGTGGCATACCTATGTGGTACTTACCTTCATGGTATTCCTTCCTTTGTTAAACAGTTGAGCTTTGGGATTTGAGTTGGACTCTTTGTTTTCCTCATGATTGAGATGGGTATACTTGATAACTTAGGTATATGTATGGGAATATACGTAAGTAGGGTTTTCAGTTGATTTCATGATTTTTGGTTTATCCTTTGTGGATTTTGTGAGACCTTGAGGGTCTTGGTGTCCCTACTGAGTATTGTTATACTCACCCCTACAGGGGTTATGCCCGCACTTCGTTGTGTTTGGTGCAGATGACAGACAATGGTGACTGATGATGAGAGTCCCAGGACCAATGGTAGCTCGGGGGTGGACCTTAGATGAGTTATACCATAGAGACGACCGATCGAGAGTTGTATCTACCCTTCAAGTAGGATCCTTGGTAGGTGTTCACAGGAGTTGTTCCAGTTTACTTGTACTTTTAGTTTCTTGTACTTTCTAGTTGGGCTTGTATTCTGGCCCCTTTTTACTTACTACAATCACTCTGTTTACTATTCAGTTTACATGAGTTTGTATCTTGTTGTGTGCTTGGTTGCGCGTGCTTATAGGTTATAAAGACAATACCTTCACGGTTTTAGAGAATACGTCTTCGGTGCTAGTCTCCAGCCCCTTGCCTATGGAAGGCGGGCTTGGGGTAGTCACGGCACGGGCCCCGGGGGATGGGTCGTGACACATATGACATTGTCCCAAGATTTTATTGAAATCCATTTTATTATAATAGGGGAATAAATATTATTCACTCAATCAATTCCATAGGGAAATAGATATTATTCTCCCTGATGTGGCTTCACACCCTTCAATTTTGGGAAAATTTTCCACTCTGTAAAAATTCCAAATTAATGCTTAAAAGAATAAAATTTTGAAAAAATTTGATGGTTTTTATCGAATATCAATGAATTATAGTTTAGAACAATAAAAGGCCTCTCCCCCACACATAAAACCAACTAATGTTCTCATTGTTGAAATTTTTGTGGAAGAACATTGAAGACAATTAATTTTCATAAATACTATCAATTCGGTAATGACTATATCATGTTTAGGGGTCATAGTAAAGTTGAAAATTTTGTTTTCTATGTCATATTAAACAATAAAATCATGCACCAGAATACCTATTATTTATTACTTAACAATTTATCCACACTAACAGATAATTTTTAGATAAGTTCCATGTTTCACTTTTAATTTCAAAAGGGTTGTGAATAATGCACAAATATGAGAAATAAAAACACAAATTCATCACTAAAAGACTAAAAATAGTAGTAGTGACCTTAAAGTATTGTAATATGTATTTAGTATGAAAAAAACCTAAATATGATCTCTATAATCAATTAAAACACCCCAAGAAACAGGAAGCAAATATTTTTTTTTTAAAAAGCAGAATCAAAAGTAAAGTATGATTTTAATTTTAACTACCTTGAAATAGGGATTTAATACTTAATTATTAATAGAAGGAACTTTCCTTTTATTTCACATTTATTAATTCTTATGGTATAAAAAAATATCAACTCCTATAATATAACCAAGATACACATTAATTTTAAATTTTCAATAAAAATTAAACCTAAAAGATGAATTAGAGAAGTGTTATCCAAATTTATTAAAAAAATATGATCATTGATCATTGCTTCATAACAAACCTTTTATATGTAAATAAGACAAATAAATAAATTTAAATATTACTTATATTATTTAAAATTAATCAAAATGAGGCTAAGAAAAAGTGGGTGTTTTGTGAGAATGGAGAATGACACACAACTGAGAGGGAGAAATTGTATTCAATGAAAAAAAAAGAGAATAAAATATTGGGTTTCCTCCCATGCAGTGCTAAATTTAAAGTTTTCATCCAGAAATTATCCCTAATATGTTCTATCTATGACCATTCAAAGGGTATGATTAATTGTTGGTTGTTAAGACATTGATTTTTTTGAATATTTTTTCTTGTTCTATCAACACTTTCAACACACCAGCATCCCACAACAATCTTCCCAAATAATAAAAGGTTATATTATTTAAAATACTATCACCACAAAATTCAGGGTTAAGAACTTCAAATAGTGAATTTAATTGGGAAATAAGCAGCCTAGTATCTTTAGAATATAGAAAAAAATCACTTCATATATGCTCCCCCATACTTGAGGGATTACAAGATTCAGAATTAGGTGTAAAAATAGCTGAACCCAACTTAATACAATCCTTAAAATGAAAATTATAAATAAATTCATTAGGTGGAGAATAGAAAGTTTCCTCTAGATAATCAATTAACTTCTTGAAATTATAGGAAAAAATATCATCATCTAGGTTTTTGAATGAACCAGATTCAGATTATGACTCATCTTTTTCAACAGATTGCTCATTATTGAAAATTTTTCTAGATTCAGATCCTTTTTTTGTATGGGAAATCTCATCATTCCTATCCATTAATTATCTAAGATATATAATAGAAAAATATTCATCAAATAGCTTATAATAGCAAGAAAATCCTTTCTTTATAGGTCTAGAAAATAGGCCATGTTCTAACTTGTTACACTCCCAATGGATTGGGTTGACTCATTTCCAATAACTAAAGGATAAGAACTAACCCTATCGTTTTTATTATCCTTAAAAAAACACACTTTCAGTATAAGAAGAAACAAACACTTACTCACACTTCTGAAGATGATGGGATCATTAAGCTATTTCCATGATTGAAATAAATAAGGGATATAAATTTTGAACTTATTATTGTGAAACACTTTCAACATGAATATTTGGGTGTTGATGGAAATCTTCATGGTCCTGAGAAATAAATTTTCTTATTTGGTTCCATGTTTCCCTATCCATTCTAGCTCAAGTATGGACTTAGATTTGAAAAAAGTTTCTTGAAAATATCATTAAAAGATCTTTCAATTATGTCATCATAATGACAATATGTATCTTTCCTAATCACTTCTCTAAACACTTCTTCATCCATATCAATCAACTTACAAATAACCACAAGATGTGACTCTTAAAAAATATGGAACAACTCTTGATTATTACTGAAATGAAGGGTCACTTTACCCTTTGAAACATCAATTACAATCCCAATAGTAGCTAAAAATGTTCCTTATAAAATGATTGGATCATTATTATCCCTCTCCATTTATAGAATGAGAAAATATATATGGAGTGTAAGATTTTCAACATCAACTAACAATTTATATACCCTTCTATAAGGAAAAACATGAGACTTTTCAACTAATTATAGTGAAACTAAAGTTGGTTTCAGCTCTATGTGACATAACTTATTGAATAAGGAGTAAGGAATAAGATTTATACTAGAACCTTAATCACACATGAAACTAATCCCTCCACTGACTCTAATTTTATAATATATGAATAAGAAAACTAGTTCTTCAAATTTTTGATAAATATTTTTTTGAACAGTGGATCTATAATCCACATTAAAATTAATCATTGAACCCTCATCTCAATACCTCTTATTCTCTAAGGATATTTTGAGAAATTTAAACTAAGAAGTAACTTTATTAAAAGTATAAAAAAGTGGTATATTGACATTAAATGTCCTAAATAACTAAATGAATTTCAAATAATCTATTTAATTGTTATTTTTATGTCATTGTAGAAAAGATATGGGGGGAAATAATTCATTAAGATTGGTATTTCACCCTCCTCATCCTCAAACCTAATATTATTTATTTACTCCATAACTAGTTCCTACTATATTTTCTTTTTTTTTTGGTTATTCACTGGAAGAATCAATATTTTAGGGATTCTGGACATTGTTGTACATATTTCCATATTTGGTATATTTAAACTCTTCTTTTTTCAGTTTATCTAAAATTTTAGTTTAATTTTTGATAGGTTTTTCACTAACATGTTATTTATTTTTCAGACATTATCTTGTAGTTCTATACATAAAATTTTCTTTGGGATTCATCACTATTGTGATTGGTAATTTTCTTTTGTCTCTTCCACATATGTTTCAATCTAGTTGACCCATTTGTAACTAAAGATTATGAATTCAATATATTGTATCATCTCTATCTGAATCAATTCTAGAATTTGGTAATCTAACTGAACCTTTTGAGAATAAAATCTTCTTATTAACTATTAAAACATTACCATAACAATAACATGTGAATTTGAGGACTCGGAATTAAATTATTTTTGAAATGAAGGTCTAGATTATTGTGGGTAAACATGAGAAGATGATTGTTTTAGCACACCTTGTTCCTTCTATGATAAGTTTGGATGATTTTTATATCTATAATTTAACAGATTAGGTAATTTTTCATTAAAATATTAGTTTCTATCACTAATTATATTTGTTCATGTGAATGTATGTATTTCGGTTTTTTATTACATTTTATCTTATATTTTTAAATATCTAAAAACTCTTTTATTATTTTTTTTGAAAATAAATTTTTAAAACTTATTTGTATTTTAATTATAACATGAGTTGTATTGATCATAATTTAATATTTATTGTTTATTTTGATGTATAACATGTTAATATTAGTTTTATTAAACTACATAATTGTTTAAATCTTTCTCTAGTAAGTTCGCATTTAAGTCTGAACATGATTTATGTTTTTTCTTTCAATAACTTTTTTCAGTATAATTTTATTTAGAGTTTTATTTTATATTTTATTTATAACATATGATATACCAATCATATTCTTTCAAAACATATCCCGTTTTAAAGATAACTATTTTAACTTCACTTTATTAGTTTAAACTTAAAGTTAATTTTATTTTTATAGGGTGCGCCTTTTATCCGAATATCTTACAACAATTCAGATTTTCCAGAATTGAAAATCATTTTTATTTCATTTATATCTTATTCATTTATAATCAGAATCACTCGGTGTTTGTTTTGTTAGAAATATAATAGGATTGTATTGATTTAATTAAACTACAAGAAAATCCTAAAATGCCTTTTACTTAACTTAAAAATGGATGAATATTAGCGGTTTTATTTGAGTTTTAATTTCATATTTTCATAGTATTTTGATCATATATCATTCAATAATTATCAGAATTAAGAAATTCTTATTTTGTTGAACATATCATGAAATTAACTTTAAATAATCCTTATAAACCAATTTCTAATTTAGTTTTTTAGATCAATTAAAACTTCACCAAATTTTGTGTGTTCAACATGTATATGAAATGATGCATTATTCATCAATTATTTTTTTTAACCATAAATTAATTTTTTAATTTAAAACTATCAATTAATTTTTTAATTTAAATCCATCAATTAAATTTTTGTTTAAAACAATCAATTTTTTTTAAACCATCATTTTTTTGTAATAGTCAATTAATTTTTTATTGTACGAGTGAATTGATTTTTTAATACACCAATGAATTAATTTTTTAGTGTACTGGTGAATTAATTTTTTATTCTACTTATGAATTAATTTTTTATTTTACCGGTGAATTAATTTTTTATTATACCGGTGAATTAATTTTTTACTGTACTGGTGAATTTATTTTTTATTGTAACATTGAATATATTTTTTATTCTAATGGTGGATTAATTTTTTTTAACAGCGAATTAATTTTTATTCTAAAGATAAATTAATTTTTTATTCTAAAGGTGTATTTTTTTAAAATTAAATTAATTTTTTATTTTAATGGTGGATTAATTTTTTATTTAGACTATTTCAGATTCTTGATAATGCTAGATAAAGTTTTATTGTTCTTAAAATTTTTAAGTACTCTATTTTTCATCATTTTTTTTATTTTTATGAACTGCATACTTATATTAACTTTTTTAAGTATTTTATTGATTTTCAAAATTAATATATTATATAGAATTCATGTGAACCATTTTTAGAAATATTTTAATCATTTTTATAATGTGATTTAATTTTATTCTTTATCAATGTGTACACTTATATCATATTTTTTGAAATATTTATTTTTCAATATTTTGAGTAAATTTTTATAAATATTTATTTTCTAAATAATTATTTAATAACATTGAATTTATTCAAAAAAATTATGATTTTTAAAGTAGTATAATTAATTTTTAATTTACATGGTGCATTAAATTAAAATATATTTAATATTTGAATATAATATTCAAACTAAATTATGATTTTTATGGGATTACTTTTTACATATTATTATTATCATTTAATGAGTTATTTAAATCATTTTGAATTGGTCTTTAATTTTTGAATTCAAATCATTATTATTACGATTATTATGGATATTATTATTTTCTCTCCTGAATAATTATTATATGAATTTGAATTGTTTTACCCATGGAAGGTGTTTGTTAGTATTTGAAGATATCTATTTAAAGTAGTTTTTAAGTAGCCTTGAAACATATTTAACACACCTATTAACATATTTGTCTCTCTATTTTTTTCAAAAGAAAAAGTAGTGAATGTTTCGAGTGCTGCACAAACTGAAGCCCTGTGTGATACCCTATTTCATCACTATGACATTCTCTCAAGGGCTGAATTTATTATTCTTCAACTTTTACTACCTTTATGAGATGTTTAAATCCAATCATCAAGAACCAGTACCTATGATTTAATTATTTATCTTCTCCTTCATCTGGTTTCTAAGTTTTTAGCACTATTTCTCATCTCTCACACTCACTCAGTTTTTCTATTTATTCTTTTACACACAAAAGCATTATTTCTTATTCTCTTTCTTAAGTTGTGACTCCTAGATACTAAAGTCAGGATATATGGGTTGTGAATCCCTATATCTAAAGTCAGGGCTGTTTGGGTTGTGACTCTCAGTTTCTAAAGTCAGGTTATAAGGGTTGTGACTCCCTATAAAAAAATTAGTTGCATGGTTATCCCTCCACTAGAAAAAGATTCTGTAATTGGGTTATGATTCTCCATAAAAATTAATTTTTAGTACACATGTTTCTCTCTCCGAGTAGAGAGGTATAAGAGTATAGTTATCACACTTTTGATCAAACTACTATAAAAAACATAATTGTGTTATTTACTTTTTTCACTCCTAATTAACCTTAATAATTAATATTGATAATTAATTTAATTCATTCATTCATTTGATTAAAAAATTTATCTGGTCTATTCACCCCCCTTTAGACCATCTGTTATATCCCTATTGGGACCAAACAATTGGTATCAGAGCCTAATCCTTTTTATAATTTATTAGCTCAGTTATACTCTTTTCTGATTCATTTCAATCCCTATCAAATTTTGTTCCATTTAGAAAAGGACAATTCCTCTATAGAGTATGCTTTTATTTTATATTTTACAAACATATTATTATACCTCACAATATAAGTACAATGATCTTTTAGATGGAAATATGGAAGACAAATGATGCTTGGATTCCTCAAAATCTACCACACTTTGATGGTAATGATTATGGCTATTGGAGATCCCAAATTGAGGCATACCACGAATAGTTGAGCATTGAGAACTAGTCCATCATAGAAAAATCATACACTCTTCCTGAAGATGATATGGATACACTTACTAGAAATGATGATACTATATATGTTTTAAATTAAAAAATTGTTAATATTTTATATTTTGCTAATAACAGAAGTGTTTTTAGTCACATGCCAACTTGTAAGATAGCTCATGAAATTTGAAAGATTCTAAAATTCACTCCTCTTGGCTCTTACAAATTAATATGAACCAAGCTTGGAATGCTTCATGATGTGTACCAAGACTTCAATATGGGTGAATATGAAACATTAAACCAAATGTTCTATAGATTCACAATCACTGTGAATAGAATGAACTCACTTAGAGAATCTATGTAAAACCCAGTACTTTTTTAATGAGTCCTACGAGCATCAAAAAAGAAATGGAATGCAAAGAAGGTTTTCATTGATTAAATCAAAAATTTCATAGAGTACTACATGGATGAATTGATTGGATCACTAATCCAATATGAAATAAAATAGAATAACATAATTGATAAGGAGAACACAAAAAGAAATAGTGCAGCTTTTAAATCTGTGAATGTTATTTCTATTGACTCTTCTAATTCTGATCTACATGATAGTGAAAAAGAATACATGGATCTAACTATAACTGGATTTTACAAAATAATGAAAAGAAAGTATTCAAAAATTGATTTAGAAGAAACCCTCAAAAATAAAAATATAAGAGAGATAAGAAATGTGGTATGAATTACAATGCTTCAAATGTAACCTGTTATGAGTGCAGGAAGAAAGGTCATATCAAGCATGACTATCCAAATCTTAAGAATAAAGACAAATAAAAAAAAGGGACAAAAATGCATTGTCTACCAGTTGGAGTTGTACATAAGAATGTGATTCCAATGAGAAATCTTGATATGATAAATAATATGATAACTTTTGTTTCATGGCGTCACTAGATATGGTTAATAATTCTAGTTTTTTATTTTGTATGTTCTGATTCTGACTATGATTCTAAAAACCCTAATGTTTTTGAAATAAATAAATAAATTGAAAGATTAAGAAAAGATATTTTCAAAGTTGTAGATTTATATAATAATCTTAAGGAAAATAATGAGAAACTCATTTCTGAAAATAAATTAATTTTACAATAAAATGAAAAATTAAAAATCATTGCTTCTTCTTCTCCTTCAACATTTTATGATAATTTGAAAAATGGTCAAGTTTTGAATGAAATTTTTTAAAAGGAAGTGGGATGTCTTAAAAAATTTCTTATTTTATTCAAGGTTAGGAAAAATATCATCAGATGGTGTCTTTGACTAAAAATAATAAAAATAAATATGGTTTTTTATATGATAAAAGATTACCTCAAATGTTTAAAACCCATTTGTTAAAATTAAAAATGGTTGTACTTCTACTGTTACTTTCTTTAAATGTGTCATGAATAGTCATTATGAAAATGACTTTTCACTTAAATTTTAATGGTTATTGGGATTTTACAAAATTAATATTTCTATATCCTTATTATCTAGAGTAACTTATAATACATTTTTCAATTTTATATGGGTACCTAAAACTTTTATTACTAATCCTATTTGACCCAAAGTAGATTGGGAACCAAGATTGTTAAGTAATTGATTTTTATATGAAAAATGCATTGGATGTCTCAAGAAGGACGTATGGTACATGTATAGTGGATGATCTAGACATATTACTGAAGACCCATAAAATTTTACCACTTACAATACATGTGATTGTGGAATAATTACAATTGGACATAATTCCAAAGGCAAAGTAAAAGGTTTTGGTAATGCTGGTATTTCAAATTCTACATTTATTTATAAAGTTTTATAAGTTTATGGTTTAAAAAATAATTTAATTATTATATCATAATTATGTGATGATGGAATGGGTTCCAAATTTCAAAATTATAAATGTTTAGTTTTTAAAGATGGTTATTTATTATTTTATGCTAATTGAGAAAATATTTATACTATTGATTATACTGAACTGACTATTCAACATGTTAAGTGTCTGAATGTTGTATAGAATAACAACATCCTTTGTCATTGACATTTAGGTAATTTTAATTTTATAATGTTTCATAAGCTCTCAAAACATGAGAATGTTTTGCAGCTTCCTTCCTTGAAAAAACAACAAATTCATGTTTGTGATGCTTGCATGAAAGGAAAGAAACACCGAATTTATTTTAGACCTATCAATCAGTAAGTAATAATAGACCTTTATAGTTAGTATATCTTTATTTATTTATACCCACTCAAATTTTTAGTCTTGGTGGAATGAAATCTACATTAATTATTGTTGGATATTATAGTATATTTACATGGGTATACATTCTTTCTCATAAAATGATACATTATCTAGATTTAATAATATTTGTAATTTAGTTCAAAATGAAAAAGTTTGTATAATTATTTTTATTCATAGTGATAAATGAGGTGAATTTCATAATTTAAATTTTGAATTTTTTTTAAAAAGAATGGTTATTTTCATAATTTCTCTACTCCTATAACACCACAACAAAATGGTGTTGTAGAATGGAAAAATAGAACTCCTATTGAAATGGATCAAACTATGTAAAGTGAATATAATTTTCTCATATATTTTTGGGTTGATCCCATTTTTTCTGCTTGTTATATTTCAAATATAATTCTTATTATACCTTTGTTAAAGAAAACTCCTATTGAATTATTCAAAAATAAAAAACCTAAAATTGGTTACTATAGAGTTTTTGGTTGTAGATTTTTTATTTTAAATTAAAAGGATAGTTTAGATAAATTTGATGCTAAATGTGATGAACGTATTTTTATTGGCTATTATAATAATAGTAAATCTTATAGTCTTTATAAAAAATAACTATGATTATTGGAGAATATATTCCTATTATGTTTGATGAAAATAATGTTAAATTAAATGCCAATTCTAATGTTATTTATGATGAGTTTAGAGATTTTAATTTTATTAAAGAAAAACCTCAAGTTAAAGATAAATCAATTAAGGTGGAGACTATGCCTTTTCAACCTGATCTAATTCATGGAAGATTCATAAAGATCGTCCTATTGAAAATGTAATTATCAATGTTAATTTTTTTGTTAAAACTAGAAATTATTTTTTAAATTTTTGTTCTAATTCCTCTTTTATTTCTAATTTCATTCCTATTAATGTTAATGATGCTTTAAAATATTAAAATTATATTATTTATATGAAATATGAATTAAATAATTTTTTAAGAAATAATATTTGGACTTTAGTATAATTTCTTGAAGATAAACAGGTGATTATAACTAAGTGGATATTTAGAAACAAAATGGATGACTCTGGACATATTGTTAAAAATAAATCTAGACTTATTGCTCAAGGATACTCACAAGAAGAAGGTATAGACTTTGAAGATTCATTTAAATTGGCTTCCAGGTTATAGACTTTTAGAATTTTATTGGCCTTTCCTTATATTCAAGGTTTAAAATTATATCAAATAGATGTAAAAAGTTCTATCTTAAATGTTTTTATAATTGAATAAGTTTATTTTTCTCAACCCCTTGGTTTTGAAAATGAAAATTTTCATAATCATGTTTTAAAATTATGTAAAGCATTGTATGGTCTTCAACAAGAACCTCGTGCTTGGTATGAAATACTTTCTTTGTTTTTATTAAATAATGGTTTTAATAAATGAAATTTTGACCCCACACTTTTCATTAAAAGAACTTATGAGGATATTTTAATTGTATAAATTGATGTTGATGATATATTTTTTGGTTCATCTAGTGAAATACATTGTAATGATTTTTCTACTTTGATGTATTCTGAGTTTGACATGAGTTTAATGGTAGAATTAAAGTTCATTCTTGGACTTCAAATTTCTCAAAGAAAATATGGAATTGTTCTTAATCAATCTAAGTTTGCTAAAGAGTTGATTAAACAATTTTGTCTTGATTCCTATAAATATATGAAAACTCTTATGGGAACTACTTGTAAATTAGATGTTGATGCATATGGTAAATCTATTGATATTAAATTTTATAGAGTTGTGATAAATAGATTACTATATTTAACTTCATCTGGACCCAATATTATATTGAGTGTTTGTTTATGTGTTATATTTCAATTTTATCTTGAAGAAGGTCATATTAAAGTTGTAAAAAGAATAATTAGATATGTTAAAGGAACTGTTGATTCTAGTTTATTTTATCCAAAAAATAAATGTTTTTATTTAATATCTTATTCTGACTTAGATTTTGGAGGCTATATAATTAACAGAAAAAACACATCAGGTATGTGTCATTTTCTAGGAAAAATATTAATTTCTTGGTCTTCTAAGAAACTATTATTTGTTTCTTTATCTACTACAGAATATGAGCATATCTCTGCTGCTAGTAGATGTTCTCAGATATTATAGATTAAGAAAAAGTTATGTGATTTTGGTATTTAACTTGATAAATTTTCTATTTATTGTGATAAAACTTCTGTAATTTCTATTTCTAAAAATCCATTACAACATTCTAGAACAAAGCATACCGATATTAGATTTCATTTTATTAGAGATCATGTGAATAAGGGTGATATTGTTTAAGAATTTATACCTATTGAAAATAAGCTAAAATATATATTTACTAAACCTTTAGACTATAGTCAATTTAAAAAAATTAAATTTGAACTTGGAATGTTGGAAATTTAATTATTTTATTATTGCATTTATTTTTTAGGGAGTTTATGTTTTCAATTTTTTATTAACAAAAAGGGAGAGAAAATTGGTTTTATATGTTTCAGTTTTATAATCAAACAAAGAGGGTAAAATTGTTTGTGCATGTGCATATATGTATTTATTTTTTGTTTGATTACATATTATGTTATGTGTTTAAGTATCTCAAAACCCTTTTATTATTTTATGTGAAAATATATCTTTAAATACTCTATGTATTTTAATTATAAAATGAGATGTATTGATCATAATTTAATAATTCTTATTTATTTTGTAATATAACAAGTTAATATAACTTTTATTAAACTAAAAAATTGTCTAAATATTTCTCTAGCATGTTCTCATATAATCCCAAACATGATTCATGTTTTTTCTTTTAATAAATGTTTTCATTATAATCTACTTTAGATTTTTTTTTCATATTTTATTTATAACACATGATATACTAATCGTATTCTTTCGAAACTTATCCCGTTTGAAATATAACTAGTTTATCTTAATTTAATTAGTTCAAATGGAAGAGTAATTTTATTATTTATGGGGTGTGCCTTTTATCCGAATATCTTACAACAATTCTAAAATTCTTGATTTTCTAAAATTGAAATTTTTTTTTGTTTTATTAATATCTCATTCATTTATAATCAAAAAATTTCATCATGTGTTGAGTTAGAAATCTAAGAAGATTATATTCATTTCATTAAATGACATGGAACTCCTAAAATATATTTTACATGACTTAAAAATTTTCTAAATAATAACGTTTTTATTTGAGTTTCTATTTCATATTTTCAAAGTATTTTGATCACATCGCATTAAATACTTATCAGAACTGAGTAATTACTATTTCATTGAAAAGATCATAAAATTATATTCAAATAAGTATAATATAGCAATTTATAATTCAGTTTTTATATGATTTATAAATTCACCAAATTTTGTGTGTTCAGCGTGTACATGAAATGATGCACTATTCATAAATTAATTTTTATTTAAACTATCAATTAATTTTTTACTTTAAAACCATAAATTAATTTTGTTTACTTTAAAACCATCGATTAATTTTTTACTTTAAAACCATCAATTAATTTTTTTATTTAAAACCATCAATTAATTTTTTACGTTAAAATGATCAATTAATTATTTGTTTAAAACAATCAATTTTTTTAACCCATCAATTAATTTTTTTATTGTAAAGGTAAATTATTTATTTATTGTACCGGTGAATTAATTTTTCATTTTACTGGTGAATTAATTTTTTATTGTACTAGTGAATTAATATTTTATTATACTAGTGAAAGAATTTTTTATTGTAACGATGAAATGATTTTTTTATTCTTATAATTAATTAATTTTTATTATAACAGTGAATTTATTTTTATTCTAACGATGAATTAATTTTTATTATAAAGGTCGATTAATTTTTTATTCTAATAGTGAATTAAATTTTTTAACAGTCAATTAATTTTTTTATATTAATGGTTGATGAATTTTTTTATTTCAACGGTATTAGATACTTGACATCACTGGCTAAACTTTTATTATTCTGAAAAATTTTAAGTACTCTATTTTTTAGTATTTTTTTATTTTGATGAAATGAATACTTATATTAATTTTTTTAATTATTTTATTTATTTTTAAAATTAATATATTATATAGAAGTCATGTGAATCATTTTTAGAAATATTTTAATCAATTTTATAATGTGATTGAATTTTATTCTTTAACAATATGTACACCTATAACATATTTTTAAAAATATTTATATTTTAATATTTTAATTTATTTTTTTAATTTATTTGTTTTCTAAATAATTATTTAATAAAAAATAATTTATTCAAAAAAAAATACAATTTTTAATGTTGTATAATTAATTTTTAATTTACATGGCTTATTGAATTAAAATGTATTTAATATTTGAATTTAAACATTCAAATTAACTTGCGATTTTTTTGGGATTACATTTGGCTTATTATGATTATCATTTAATGTTTTATTTTAATCAGTTGGAATTGTTATTTAATTTTTGAATTCAAATCATTATTGTTACGATTATTATGGTCATTATTATTCTCTCTCTTGAATAATTGTTATTTGAATTTGAATTGTTTTACTTATGCAAGGTGTTTGTTAGTCTTTACAACTATATATTTAAAGGATTTTGAGTAGCCTTGAAACATATTGAACACACTTGTTAAAATCTTCGACTCTCTATTTTTTCATAAGAAAATGCAGTGAACGTTTCAAGTGTTGCACAAACTGAAGCCCTGTGTTATACCATGTTTCATCACCTAGACATTCTCTCAAGGGTTGAATTTATTTTTCTTCAACTTATATAACCTTGAAGAGATATTTCAATCCAATTTTCAAGAACCAGTACTTGTGCTTTAATTATTTATCTTCTTCTTCATCAGGTTTCAAAGTCTGTAACACTATTCCCCATCTCTCACACACACTCAGTTTTTATTTTTATACTTTTATATAAACAAGTATTATTTCTCCTTCTCTTCCTTAGGTTGTGACTCTTGAATTCTAAAGTTTGGATATAAGGGTTATGACACCCTATATATAAATTCAGTATTGTTTGAGTTGTGACTCTCAGTGTATAAAGTCAGGTTGTAATGGTTGTGACTCCCCATAAAAAAGTCAGTGTCAATGTTATCCCTCCAATAGAAATGTATTCTGTAATTATGTTATGATTCCCCATCAAAAATAATTTTTAGTACACATGTATCTCTCCCTGAGTAGAGAGGTATAACATTAAAGTAATCCCACTTTAGACCGAACTATTATAAAAAACATCCATGTATTATTTACTTTTTTCTGCTACTAATTTACCTTAATAATTAATTTTGATCATTTAATTTATTTATTTATTTAATTTTATTAAAAAATTTAATCCGGTCTATTCACCACCCTCTAGACCATCTACCATATCCCTATTGGGACCTAACATATTCAAAAAATTGGTGGCTCTCTTCAAGCTTCACAGAGAGATCAAATTTGGGACAAAAAAATGAGAATGATAATACATCCCACAATGAGTACACAACTCCCTAAGATAGTTTTCATTAACTACTATAGACTGATAATTAAGTTTATAAATATAGATTACTATATTCCTATTTCTTTTATATTGGTATTTTTTTAAATGTTTGTTAAAAAAAATTAGTTTGTCCAATTTCATATCTAAGAAATCAACACCAAAAGATTGATCAAAATGATTTTGATTGTAAGGAGTGAAACCAATAAAGAATATATCCATCCGGATTTTAGGGGAAATTTAGTGAATATGAAATTTTTTCTATGGTTTCACTTAAACCTATATCATGTTTCATAGAAAAAATAATCCTCATATTGAATGAAATGAGGGATTTTTTTCCTCACTTCATTAGTGGTATTCTTAGGATAAAACCTGGTAACAAGAGAATTGAATAGTTGGTCCCGTGTGTCAAAAACCTCCTCATATAATGTTTGGAACCAAAATTGAGCCTTGTTCTTTAAAAAAACATAAATACTCTAAACCTAAGATCCTCCTCATTAAAATTTTGAAAAGGTAACTGTTGAATTATACCATTAAAATTTATAATGAATTATAAAGAATCGTCACCGAGATATCCATTAAAGGATGGCACCATAGAAAGGTAAGATTTATTCATTTTATAATTCCTAGACTGAGGGGATAACTATATACATGAAGGGTTACATGAAATGGTTAGAAAATGTAAATCCCTAACCCTATACCACTCATCATTTTCATTTCTAGGTTGACATATAACATGATTTTAATTAAGATTTTCAGTAGCTCTTTGAATTTCAAAATTTGGATTTTCAATTTTTTATTTTTTCTTATTTTTAAAGGATAAATAATGTATGTTAATTTCAAGAATAAATGGTTAAATTTCATATATATCCCTTGATCTAGTGTGTAAAAAAATTCAAGTTGAACATGTTAACATCGAAAAACTATAGTGGAAAACAATGAGTTGTTTTTGGTAGAATTTTATTAGAAGTTTTTTGAAACATTTTAAATTTTTTGTATTTATTTTTATGTTTCTATGAATTTAGATTATATGGATGCAGTACTTGATTAGCTTAATTGGAACATTTTACATGCTCATTAACTCATGACCAAGTTTTCTAATTGTCCCTGGAGGGTTTTCAACTTTATAATGGACAGCTGGTTTTCATCAAGCTTCATCCTAAAATTTAGAATTTGTAAACTAAGAAGTTTTTTTCCAAAGATAGTTGATCGATACTACGGTCTGTTACAAAATATAGCTTTATTAGGCTCTAATTTCTATAGGTTATAATTTCCATAAACCATCTGTATACACCCTGTCTTCCACGTTTCATAACTTAAGTGTGTTGTGGGTGATTTTCCTGAGCAAATTTGCCTTCCTACTATCTTAGACATTTATCTCACTCATTGAGTAGAACCAAACCATATTTTTAATACCAAATAATCCTCTGGGATATCTCCTAGCATGTGGCTTGTTAAGTGAATCAGTTTACCTGAGGAAGAATCTACTTGGTAGGATGCAAATATTATTATGGAATAGTTTCCGAACTCAAACCTTGATGACAATGGGTCATATTATGGATGGAAGGATTATTAGGACTGGATTGGATGAACCCACTAGTCCCCAACCACTTATTATACATACTAATAGTAGTATGGTAAATAATTAAGGGGAGAGTAATAACTCTTTACTAACAGGGTAAGTGTTGTAATCTTCTTATGGTAGTGGGTGAAAGGGTTATAATAGGTACCAAGTAGTCTGATCACTGGTAAAAAATGTATTTTTCATATCGGCTTCACCATGTTGGTTATTTATAACTTCCATGAAAAAACCACATGTTTTTCTTTTTCACATAGATTTTCTAAAAGACGACATGAAAAATCAAGTATCATGCTTTTTCATGCCGATTATTGTATAAAAGACATGAAAAAGATGGTATGCAGATTTTCACATCAATTATTGTATAACCGATGTGAAAAGGTCGATTTAAGAAATTAGTTATAAAATTAATGATGTGACAAAGCAATGATATTTTCTTTTTCATATCGGTTATTTTTTAACTTGTATGGTAAATCATCTTTTTCACATTGGTTATAAAATAACTGACGTGAAAAAGATAGAAAAGATAAATTATAACCTTAGTTATTATATAAATAGTGTGATAAACCTTTTAAAATTTTAAGAATTCCTGTTTTGATTGATTTCTATGTTATTTGATCACACCAAGGTAGAGTTGTGTAAAGACCCGTAAAATTAAAGGGAAATTTTTTCTTAATTTTATTTGGGTTTTTACAAGAACGCAGTTTATGATGGCACTTGATTCCGAGGCCCGGTGTGCCTGGAATTTCTATCCGAAGTTTAGCTCGGGTACGTTCAGTGAACGAACGAGCGGGAAATTGTAACTTTTGAACCAGTGCTCGGAATCGAATTCTGAGGACACCGATGGAACCGCAGTGCCAGTAATTGCTTAGGAACACCTATTCCAGAGTTGCGTTTTCACGAGAGAAGATGATAAAAAAATTGTGGAAGTTTAATTAATAATTAAACTACAATTTTTATTTTCTCTAAGTGGTTTTTAACTTTGGGTGGAAGTTGGTTAACTACCCAACTTCCCAAGGGAGGTTATGAGGGTGGTGGGGCCCACACGAACCCCACCCCTTCACTTTCTTAAACCCCCTCAACTCAACATTATGGATGACAACTTGTCATGAATTAATTAATTGGAATTAATTCAAACTCTTGAAATTCAAACTAATGTCTAGTTAATAAATTAAGTGAGGGCTTAATTTATTTCTGGGTTAGTCTCTTGTGGTGGATTCTTTGGGAAAAAAGGCTAAGTACTTGAGGAACTTCTTCATCTTCGACGGAGAACGCGAAGAACACATCGGTCTCCGACGAAAAACGCCAAGTTCTCAGAAAACGATTACGCGACGCCATGTACCGCGACGCCGACGACGTCTTCTTTCACGACGTCTCTTTCCGCGATGGTTTTTCCGCGACGAATTCTCGTTCGATGACCCTCCGTTCAAGCTACGCTCAAGGTAGGGGTTTATTTATTTATTTTTTTCGTGAATACTACCTTGTCGTTCTTCGTGAAAATACGACCAATTGCTATCAATTAACGAGAGGGGGCCAGACCACACAAACTCAGTCGAACCTCCTCCCTTATCCATGTTATTGTTTCTAATGTGGTTAGAACGGTAATGGCGTGGTGTCGTCGCACCGCGTGGGATCATGCGGCAAGTAATGCGCGGCGTCGTTGCGCCGCGCCGTGAAATTGAACCAAGTCGCGGTGCCGTCGCACCGTGCCGGAGAACCGCAAAAGCACCGCGGCCGGAGCGGGGCCGCGGCGGAGGGGTGCGGCGCCGTCGCGCCGCATCGAACGAGTGAAGGCAGCGGCGGAGCATGGGAACCGGCGGCCGGAAGTAGGTCGCCGGTGTTGGAGCAGGGAGGGGACCGGCCGTCGCCGGTCCTGTGGTGGCAAAAACTGGCCGGCCGAGGTGGGCCAGCCGGGCAGGAGAGGATGCGGGTGTTCAAACCCCTGGCTGGCCAGCTAGCGGCCCCCATTAAGGGGGGGTCGCAGTTACAAAATGTGGGGGGCAGCGCCCCCCCCCCCCACAAACCGAACGGCTCGGTCGTTCGGTCGAGACAGCTGGCGCCGCACGCCAGCGCGCCGGGCCGCCAGGCCGGCAGCCGGGCCGCTGGGCCAGGCCGGTCCAGGCTGCGCCAGCTGGGCCAGGCTATGCCCATCCGGGCCGCCCCAGGGGGTCTCGGGCCGGGTCGGTCCGGGCCCGAAACCCCCGTTTTCGGACCCTCTTCGGTCTTTTGCTCATATCTTGGGCTATGGATCTCTGATCGATGCACCGTCAGTTGCGATGAGATCCTTGGATCGATACGGTCGTTTCGGTAAATCGCACTCAAGGTTTCGAAATAATTTGGGTTCGGCAGGGTTGGTTCGTACACGAAACCAACTGGGCCCTCTCAGCAGAAACGCTGAAAACTTAAGCTTCGGACGTCTGATTGACGTGTCGTCAACTTTGTTGGATTCCTCTATGTGAGACAGATCTTTTGGCTTACTCTGCCTGAGGTTTGGACGTAGGTGGAGAATGGTCGGGTTATTTTTGCCTTAAAAACCAACCGGGCCCCTAGGACGAAAAAGCCAACAACTCTCAGATCGGGCGTCTGGTTGACGCGCCGTCTGTTGCGTTGAGTTCCTGTTGACGATACGGAACTGTTGGATACATCAACTCTAAACTTTGTGGAAGTTGATGTATCAGCCTCTCGGCTCGTGGAGCGGACCCTCTCAAATGAGCTTGATGTGTGTGGGAACCCTAGAGCTGGCTGCGTTTGCGACTGTGACGAGGACGACGACTGTACAGAGATCCTCAGTGGATTCGACGGCGACGACTGCAACACTCAGCGATTCTACGTGGATCAGTGCTACCGATCCTATGTGGGTCCTGTCACGAACCGAATCGATCGCCACCAAAAATGGCACCAAACCCAGCCCTTGACAAGGCCCGAAGGGCGTTCCCGATCCCCATGGGCTGGCACAAGTGCCCGGGTATCATAAAATGAAAATTGGGAAGGATTTACCCGAGTTTATAAACATAAAACAACAAAAGAATCCAATAAAACAAATCTGGATTTTTCAAACCAAACAATCTTTTACAAAAATTCAGAACTGAATTACATAGCTTAAAACAACTCAAAAGGTCTATACCAAAGCTACAAAACCAAATAAGGACAGTCCAAGAACCCTCATGGCAAGGGTCACCGCCCTCAAGCCACCTCCACAAGACTTCACCACCAAGGACCTGCTAGAAACCCGAACCACTGGAACAAAAAACTGTACCCAACCTGTGACAACAAAAATAACCAAGTCTACTTACACCCAAGGGTGTAAGTAGGGTGTGATCCAATGCCCAGTAGGATACCACCACTAAGAGATTCCATGTGATAAACATTTAAAGATGAAAAGCATGCATGTTTTCAAAAACATGAAAAGTTAGTTACAATTTCTAAAAGATGCAACTTTGAATAAAAACAGTTTTCAAGTGGGCTATCATTAAAAATAAACACTTTTAAAAATAATGTCAACACTAGTGAATTTTCTATCCAACTATACCGTATTCCGACGATAAGTACAAAGTAAATAATGAGCACAAGAAATAGGAAATAACCCCTAGGCACTAGCTAGTTGTGGGTCCCAGGTACCTCGTATCTCGGTGAGAGTAACCATCACAAATATCCATTCTCATGCACGATCCACTAGTATGGAACATACCCATAACCTAGTGGTCCCCAATCATCGCCATCATCATAGTTTAGTTAGAGTTGTAAGCGTCAATCTTGCTAAGTGAAACTGAGGCCAAACCCCACAGATTCACTAGCATACTAGTACACGTCCACCCACCTAGATACCCAGGTTTTCCCCTTGTACTCAAACAAGTTCAACAAGTCAAGAAATATAAATTGAACATGAAAATATCATTTCCACATCACAAATTCACCAAACAGCCCATATGTATACCACACAAGTCATAAAAATCCATTTTTCATTCAAAATGATTTTGAAATCTGAATCACACCAAAATAGCCCACAACACATTTCACATTTCTTCAACACTTCCACAAAACCATTAAACAATTTTATAAAACAATTATAAGATATTTAAACTCATATAACAGCCCACACACATGGAAAATAACACTTCTTTCATAATCAAAAATTCAATTTTTCACATCACACTCACACAAAACACTCCACATCACTTTCACATCACTTTCACTCCTCAATATCTCCTTCAAACAATTTAATAAAATATTTCCAAGATGATACATATGACATAACATACTTTTCACAAATTAAATGGACATTTTAAAAATATACTCCTACCAAAACAGTTTTCTGATATATTTTCACCTATTACACAACCCAATAAACCATTCAAAACTTTCATAAAACAATTATAAAGAGTATACCCAAACTTTGCACATAAAATCCATTTCAAAAACCTCTTTTTAATCCAAAAGCACACCAAGATCCTACCAAAAGAGAATTGGCAGCCCAATCAACATGTAATAATCCACTTTCAAATTTTATATAATCACCTTGAATAATATCACAAAAGATACACATGAGAACACACAAATCCATAAAACACTTTCAAGGAGTATAACAAGGTTATACAAATAAAATCATTCAAGTACACCCCCTTTTTAGGCCCACATGGAACTATATCATTACCCAACCATAATTGGCATCCCCTTTCAACAACTAATAAATCACTTCCACATTTTACAAAACTACCACAAGAGATAACACATGAAATACATTTGAAAAATACACACTTCAAGCAAAAATGTAACTTTAAAAACAAATGCTTTACTATTGCTACCAAAAATGGTTTTCTCATAATTCACAGCACATAAGGAACATTTAAAATTTTTTAATCAAGCAAACGAACTCATCATTAAATGGTTATCCACGGAACCACCTACCGAATGTGTCGAAACCCTCAAATATTAGGGCGAAACATCAACCGCACGACCGCCGCACCTCGAGGAATTTAAAAGAAACCTAAAACCTCAATATTTAACCCAAAATACAGTAATTTAGAACATAGGCATGAACCTTAACTTCTGGAATTTTTATAATTCAAGAATTAGGGAAGAAACCCTAAGCAATTTGAAAGAGGAAAGAAATAGACTCACCTACTTGAAGTATCCTGAATTAATCACTCCAAAAACAATAGTTTCTGAAATTGAAAATAGCCAAAATTCAGGGATTGTTTGAACAAGATTTAGGAGGTAATTTAGGAACTTGAATGGAAGTAAAAGAGTAAGAATTGAGAGAGTTAATAAGGGATGAAGTTACCTCTTCAATTCTGGCCGATTTGAGACACCCTATGAAGATCATCCCTAATTCTCGGTTTCAAAGAGCTCCAAGGAGGGGGGGAAAGGAAATGGGAGTGCGCCTGGGTTTCCTAGGGTCGAGGGGGAGGTGGAATCACCGAAAAACGCAAATATTGAAGGAGATATAAAAAAATTAAAAATTATTTTTAATGCTGGAAATGGGCCTTCGGGCAGGCCCAATATCTTAAATAAAAACTCATATCCACCATGATTATGGATTTATAAAGGCTCCAAATTTATATTTTGGTGTTAATAGGTCAGAGTAGATCATTTAGGAATTGGAATGAGGTAAAAATATTAAAAAATTAAAAAGTTATAAAGGAAAAAAAATTTATTTTTAAATATGGAATTGGGCTCACGGTTTGGCCCAATTCATTAAAACTCATCTATTTTTCCATAAAACCTTTGGAAACCATCCAAAACAAAAAATGAAAGGAAAATAAATGAAATTTAACTTCAAAATAAGTCATGTATGTGACAATTATCCCCACCGTGAAAACTTTCCATCCTCGGAAAGCTACAGAAAGGCCAGATACGAAAGCTAAACCGAACTGATAAACCAAGATGTACTCCCTTTCTAGGTTTCGCCCCCAAAGGCCAAAACACCTCCATTGATCAATTAAGGAAGGAATACTTCACAAAAAAATTGTACACCACTTTCTTGAAACAATCAATCACATTCAGGCCTTATCCCAAAAGAATATTCCTCAAACACTATCCGAACAAGACTCAAGCAATTCACTCAAACGAACAACAACATAGAACAAGGTTACACATACCTTTCTATAACTAAGCCATTGGGTACTCTCCAATCTCAATGGTTACCAAAGGAATATTTAGGTAGCTTGATAGATCCGAATGAGACTACCTACCAACAATCCTTGACCATGGATAAGACTAAGTTATTGGTACGGGGGAATAAAAGGCTCCCCACCATAAGAACCAACAATCTTAATCGACCAGCATGGGCTGGTACAGAAAAACCCCAAAATATAAAGTGTTGGGACGACCACATGGTGAGTCTGCACGGTTTGGGAAACCATGAACTAATAGTGGAGATTCTTCTATCTACATGGTTTTTTTTGGCATGGTCACTACTAACCAAGTGCAACCCGTGTGGTCAGCCTGTCTAGCCAAACTTCATACCTTTCTCTAAAGACTCAATGGAAACTAAAGTGGGAGGGAATAACATTGGGCGATGACCTGGGAACAAGGCCCTCCACTTATTTCCACCGAACATGAACAGTAGAAGAAATATGATGACACCATAGGTTTAAACTCTTCTTATCTTTCATATTGAGGATAAGACTTTTCACTAGGGTTTAAATGACACTGGGGTTTCCCCTGACTACGCGCCAGCTTCTCTTCAGGACCTATGGCTGGAGCTCAAAATATTGAAGCATCTTCGGCCTCGCAGTTAGGCTTTGGAAACCACCTGAATGAGAATTCTTCTTTCGTTGCAAATAACAACTACACTGCAATCCCCAATAATTTTTTCCAAGACATAACACATTCCAAACTCACTTTACCCTAACTCGATATTTCACTGAAACAAGGGATTAGAAGATGTACACACGTCACACCTTGTTTGTTCGGGTGAGAAACAATAGAAGTAAAGAACACTTATACTCAACTTCCTCTAAAATGGAATATTTTTTTATGTTTTTTTTTTCAAGGGTGACATTCTCCCAACATAATAGAGACTCTCAGATGATTGCCCAACTTTCACCTTTACAGTCAATCGAGCACATGACATCACAGGGAATCACCGAACATGACCATTGCGACTAATATAAACAATGAATAGAGAGGGAACTTGTACAACATCCCCAAACAACACACAATTCTAGAAAGTGGCCACAATATCCTCTCATGACCAAATTTCCCACACTAGTAGTTTAACATGAACTCCTTCTTCAAAGAGACTATGAAGGACCGAGAGTTCCTCTTAGACACTATCTAAATACTCATCCATTATAACAACCCCAGAACAATTCCACCTTCGAAAAATTAGGAAACTTAAGAGGCTAAGGTAACTTTCAACAATCCATAATCAATCTCCCACTACAAGAGGATACACAAAACCAATAAAGGAAAGGGTGTATACTCAATCTAAAAAGCTCAAGAAATAGATTCCTTATATTGATCAACTGGACGATTTTCCAATGGAGAAACAATCTGGGTTGCACTTCAGTTATGCATTAACCTTTAATGGGGGCATACCTTATCCAATGAGAGAACCCAAGGACCCAACCAATCTGGTCTATTGGTCAAAACAAGCCATAAACCAGCTCCAAACACATGAAGGGAACTACCGTAAAGGCATCCCAAAACATTTTTCAAAAGAGACCACTAACCGTCCCTATAACACAGCTTACCGACCAAACACAAAACCAAAACACAGTTCAAACAGAAGGGGTTCTTGGAATCAAAACATCCCACAACATCAACATTTTCAAAAACCCATAATACAAACCATACAAAAATATTCATCAAGACATCGTGTTTTTCTTTAAAAGTAATTTTTTGAGAACAAACAGTTTAGCAGTAAGCGTATCCACCAATGGTACCCCATGGGCCTCACACATGCATGTTTTTGTGCCACACCAGACACCCTCCTCATGTCTGTCCCGGCACTCATCCAGTCATGCCATCAACCATCCATCATCCCATATAACACCATGCATGTGGTCACTAATGGAAATACCAAAGGTTAAAACAATAATTCTTTCCACTTTTCAAAACCAAAATGGTCAACCAACACATCCTTTTTTCTCATAACTGCTAACCATGAGATCAAAATCCCAACTCACATCTTACAAAAATATTCAGAAAGTCACAACCATTTAGAAAATAACTCACTTTCAAGATATTCACATCAATTTCAAAACATCTCATCCCATTAAAACACACTCTGATTGTTTAGAAAACTCTATTGGAAACACTTTTCAAAACCAACTTCAATATAGTTTCTGCTTTCAAAGAGGTGTAAGCGCACCATTTTACATTTCAAAACAATTCTGAAAATTTTGTTCCACCATTTCATAAACCAAACCATTCCCTCTTTATTTGAAAATCATTTCACAAAAACTTTACACTTCTTAAAACCAAAGTGCTAAGGTTTCAAAACCTAAGCACAAAACAGTGCAAGAGGAAACTAGTTTCAGTGGGTGACTTGGAAATATGGTTGGCGGCCATATTCCAATCACTTCACTATCACAGAGAGTGTTCTAGGGAATATCCTTGGCTCCACATGGCTTTCCAGGCCTTGCGAGCTCACTAGGACCATTAACCCAACTCTCTTTTCATTTCCCTTAATCATCATCGAACCAATAAAACCGAAGGACTTAGATAAATACCGACTTCTCTTGGAAACTTGAATCCCATTATGAGGTGTGGTGATCAAGCACACTACCCATAACTAGAATTTCATGTCCCAAAAATCCTAACTCCAGACTATCCTGACTCTTCCCCAAATAACATGACCCAAAGAGTTAACCTGAACCTCCTTTGATACCATTTTGTCACGAACCGAATCGATCGCCACCAAAAATGGCACCAAACCCAACCCGTGACAAGGCCCGAAGGGCGTTCCTGATCCCCACGGGCTGGCACAAGTGCCTGGGTATCATAAAATGAAAATTGGGAATGATTTACCCGAGTTTATAAACATAAAACAACAAAAGAATCCAATGAAACAAATATGGATTTTTCAAACCAAACAATATTTTAAAAAAATTCAGAACTGAATTACATAGCTTAAAACAACTCAAAAGGTCTATACCAAAGGTACAAAACCAAATAAGGACATACCAAGAACCCTCATGGTAAGGGGCACCGCCCTCAATCCACCTCCACAAGACTTCACCACCAAGGACCTGCTAGAAACCCGAACCACTGGAACAAAAAACTGTACCCAACCTGCGACAACAAAAATAACCAAGTCTACTTACACCCAAGGGTGTAAGTAGGGTGTGAGCCAATGCCCAGTAGGATACCACCACTAAGAGATTCCATGTGATAAACATTTAAAGATGAAAAGCATGCATGTTTTCAAAAACATAAAAAGCTAGTCACAATTTCTAAAAGACGCAACTTTGAATAAAAATAGTTTTCAAGTGGGCTATCATTAAGAATAAACACTTTTAAAAATAATTTCAAAACTAGTGAATTTTCCAGCCAACTATACCGTATGCCGACGGTAAGTACAAAGTAAATAATGAGCACAAGAAATAGGAAATAACCCCTAGGCACTAGCTAGTTGTGGGTCCCAGGTACCTCGTATCTCGGTGAGAGTAACCATCACAAATATCAATTCTCGTGCATGAGCCACTAGTAGAGAACATACCCATAACCTAGTGGTCCCCAATCATCATCATCATCATAGTTTAGTTAGAGTTGTAAGTGTCAATCTTGCTAAGTGAAACTGAGGCCAAACCCCACGGATTCACTAGCATACTAGTACACGTCCACCCACCTAGATAACCAGGTTTTCCCCTTGTGCTCAAACAAGTTAAACAAGTCAATAAATATACATTGAACATGAAAATATCATTTCCACATCACAAATTCACCAAAAATCCCATATGTATACCACACAAGTCATAAAAATCCATTTTTCATTCAAAATGATTTTGAAATCCGAATCACACCAAAATAGCCCACAACATATTTCACATTTCTTCAACACTTCCAAAAAACCATTAAACAATTTTATAAAACAATTATAAGATATTTAAACTCATATAACATCCCACACACATGGAAAATAACACTTCTTTCATAATCAAAAATTCAATTTTTCACATCACACTCACACAAAACACTCCACATCACTTTCACATCACTTTCACTTCTCAATATCTCCTTCAAACAATTTAATAAAATATTTCCAAGATGATACATATGACATAACAGCCTTTTCACAAATGAAATGGCTCTTTTAAAAATATACTCCTACCAAAACAGTTTGCTGATATAGTTTCACCTATTACACAACCCAATAAACCATTCAAAACTTTCATAAAACAATTATAAAGAGTATACCAAAACTTTGCACATAAAATCCATTTCAAAAACCTCTTTTTAAGCCAAAAGCACACCAAGACCCTACAAAAACAGAATTGGCAGCCCAATCAACATTTAATAATCCACTTTCAAATGTTATATAATCACCTTGAATAATATCACAAAAGATATACATGAGAACACACAAATCCATAAAACACTTTCAATGAGTATAACAAGGTTATACAAATAAAACCATTCAAGTACACCCCCTTTTTAGGCCCACATAGAACTATATCATTACCCAACCATAATTGGCAGCCCCTTTCAACAACTAATAAATCACTTCCACATTTTACAAAACTACCACAAGACATAACACATGAAATACATTTGAAAAATACACACTTCAAGAAAAAATGTAACTTTAAAAACAAATGCTTTACTATTTCTACCAAAAATGGTTTTCTTATAATGCAAAGCACATAAGGAACATGTAAAATTATTTAATCAAGAAAACTAACTCATCATTAAATGGTTATCCACGGAACCACCTACCGAATGTGTCGAAACCCTCAAATATTGGGGCGAAACATCAACCGCATGACCGCCGCACCTCAAGGAAGTTAAAAGAAACCTAAAACCTCAATATTTCACCCAAAATACAGTAATTTAGAACATAGTCATGAACCATAACTTCTATAATTTTTATAATTCAAGAATTAGGGAAGAAACCCTAAGCAATTTGAAAGAGGAAAGAAATAGACTCACCTACTTGAAGTATCCTGAATTAATCACTCCAAAAACAATAGTTTATGAAATTGAAAACAGCCAAAATTCAGGGATTGTTCGAACAAGATTTAGGAGGTAATTTAGGAACTTGAATGGAAGGAAGAGAGTAAGAATTGAGAGAGTTAAGAAGGGATGAAGTTACCACTTCAATTCTGGACGATTTGAGACACCCTATGAAGATCAGCCCTAATTCGTGGTTTCAAAGAGCTACAAGGAGGGGAGAAAGGCAATGGGAGCGCGCCTGGGTTTCCTAGGGTCTAGGGGGAGGTGGAATCACCAAAAAAACGCAAATAGTGAAGGAGATATAAAAAATTAAAAATTATTTTTAATGCTGGAAATGGGCCTTCGGGCAGGCCCAATATCTTAAATAAAAACTCATATCCACCATGATTATGGATTTATAAAGGCTCCAAATTTATATTTTGGTGTAAATAGGTCATATTATACCATTTATGAATTGGAATGAGGGAAAAATATTAAAAAATTAAAAAGTTATAAAGGAAACAAAATTTATTTTTAAATCTGGAATTGGGCTCACGGTTTGGCCCAATTCATTAAAACTAATCTATTTTCCATAAAACCTTTGGAAACCACCCAAAACAAAGAATTAAAGGAAAATAAATGAAATTTAACTTCAAAATAAGTCACATATGTGATAGTCTGATCCTGTGTGGGTCAGCGCTCAGTGGTTCTGTGTGAGCCAGCACCTACAGATCCTGTGTGGGTCCAATCCTGTGTGGGTCTTTACGGGGGTTAGTTACCTATCGATCCTGTGTGGGTCAGACCCTTCCTGGGTCACTGCGGGGGTTAGTACCTATTGATCCTTTGTGGTTCCGATGACTTAGATGAATCAGTGGATATATCTGATCATATCTATCATCATAAGAAGAAGTATACCTGTGTGAGATGAATCCTGATTTGCTTTCCTATGTGGATTGTGTTGAGATATCCTGTGTGGATTTATGTTTTTCTTTCCTGTGTGGACTGGGTTGTACTTGGGATCGGATGTTGGAGCCAAATAAGAATTGATGACTTAGGTATATTTATGGGCATATTCCTAAGCAGTGTCGGATGTTACTTCATGATTTACCTTTCTTTTGTGGTTTATCCTTTGTGGATACTGGGAGACCTTCGGGGGTCTCAGGGTCCCAACTGAGTAGCTTATACTCACCCCTGCATGGGCTATGACTGCACTACATTGTGTTGGTTGGAGACGATGGACAACATTGATTGTGGTTGAGGATTGTGGAGCAGGACGGTACCTGGAGGTGGACCACTGGGCAGGACGTACTCAGAGCGGACGACGGGACCCGAGGAGTAGTGGAGGCTATCTGTACCCACCCTTCAGGTGGGATTTCCAGTGGACAGCTCGGCGTTGCAGATTTACTTTTCAGTTGTTGTTTTCCCTTTCCAGTTGTACTTTACTTTCAGTTTGGGTTTGTATACTGGCCCACTTACTTTTTCGCACTTACTGTTGTACTCAGTTTTTACTTAGTGTTTACTTCTTCTGTTGCTTTCTCTGTGGTGTTTGTTTACTTTACAAAGGAAATGTCTTCCCTTTTTACCGGGATTTACGCCTTGTTGCTAGTCGCCAGCCCCTGGCCTATAGAAGGCGGGCTTGGGGTAGTCACGGTACGAGCCCCGAGGACGGGTCGTGACAAATTGGTATCAAAGGAGTTCCGAACTCTGGACTCTGATCTTTTTCTATGTGAAGCAATAGTGTTAAGTGTATTGGGTGTGGTTATCAGTCCAGGGAGTCCAGTGTTGGTGCGGCGGCCAATGTATCCGTACACCAGGACCCTGACTTCTGATTTCCGACTTAATACACGAAAACATTGATTGCATGTGTGTTTCAAGTTTTCTATGTGATTACTCTATGTCAGCTCACCAGGTATACTGTTTGACCGTGGCGCACCTGTTTCTTTTCAGGATGGCCCCACGATGGCAGCCAGCTAGGGTTCCGAGAGTTGTGCAGGACGACAGCCCACTGAGCGACGAGGCCTCGGTGTAGGGCCCTTTGACAGCAGAGGCACCGGCGGTACCTCTACCCGCCGAGCCACCGATGCTACCAGCCCAGGCCGCTGACAATGCATGTCGCCTTAGTGCACTGCACGAGTTCCAGCGCCAGTGACCACCCAGGTTCCGCGGGGAGATGGACCCCCAGGCATCCGAGGACTGGCTAGAGGCAGTCGTACGAGTTTTCAGGTTAGTGAGGACACCAGCAGACCTCATGGTGATCCTCGCATCGAGCCTAATACACGCGGCAGCAGGCAGATGGTGGAGCTTGATGCTCCAGGTGAACGATGAGGAATCTCTCCTCTAGACGGACTTTGAGAGCCTCTTCCGCTCGGAGTTTGTCTCAGCCACCCTCCGTGCGGTGCGCATCCAGGAGCTTCTTCAGATGCGGCAGGGCAGCATGACGGTTGCCCAGTACTCGGCGAGATTTACCGATCTCTCGCGCTACTTGACAGACATGGTACGGGACCCATTCTTCCAGGCCTGGACCTTTGAGCAGGGATTGAGACATGAGATCAGGGCATCGCTGATCTCCCTCAGCATTCCGACCCAGGAAGGAGTACTGGAGCGAGCCCTTTTGATCGAGAGCTTTCTTGCTGAGCCTTCATCAGCACCGAGACCCACCCTAGGGTGGCACGTAGCAGAGTCTTTTGCAGCAGGTAGTCGACGGATGACTCATGGGTCCAGGCAGACCAGACCCTCAGGCAGAAGACCTTAGGACACTGGCTCAGCTGTGCGGGGCACACAGCACGGGGCCAGTCTTTCGAGAGGCAGGCAGTGCTACTCATGCGGAGGGCAGGGTCACATGGCTCGTGACTGCCTGACCCACTGTGCCGAGGAGAAGCAGACGGGTAAGGGGCCACCCAGGAAGAGGTAGAGGTTCGATCATGGTAGTCCGCAGGGAGCAGGAGGACGAGGCAGAGGAGCTGGCCGAGAAGTAGGTGGTGGGCAACGCTTTGAGGCTCTACCACCACCACCACCAGAAGGTCCACCCCGACCACAGGGAGCTGGCGGGCAGAGACAGGCACAGCTCCAGGCAGTGGAGGCCTACGACCACGGCGCACCCGAGATGATTCAAGGTACTATCTGTGTCTATTACACCCTTGCTGCAGTACTTATAGACACAGGATCGAGTCATTCTTTCATAGTCGCTGCCCTTGTTTGGAGCTCGGAGATTCCGATAGATCCGTTGGCTCGATCCTTACGGCTAGAGACTCCTATGGGAGCAGACTCGACGATTACGCACTGGTGCCGACAGTGTGAGCTTACTCTAGGAGGCGAGAGCATCGGCTGGGATCTTCTTGTAGCGGTGTCGAGGCCTTACGATGTCATCTTGGGCATGGATTGGTTATCTACAGTCCATGCTCAGATCGACTGTATTAGGCGCAAGGTACGATGTGTACGCACCGATGGGAGCAGGTTCACCTTCACCGGCGAGAAGGGAGCCTTTGTAGCACAGGATGGACTCTCGCAGAGGAGAGGACAGCCCATCACTCATCAGTTGGCTAGTCTCATCCTAGGAGCAGTTGACATGTGGAGTCCTGGTTTTCCTGTAGTGGTGGATCCGTATGCGAACGTCTTTCCCGACGACGTTCCGGGACTACCTCCTCACAGAGAGGTAGAATTTTATATTAACTTGTACCCCAGGACAACCCCAATATCGACTCCATCATATCAGATGGACCCCACCAAGCATCGAGAGCTACAGGTATAGTTGGAGGACTTGCAGGGCAAGGGGTTCATCTGACCCAGTGTTTCACCCTGGGCTTCCCCGATTTTGTTCGCCAAGAAGGCGGATGGGAGCTTGCGACTTTGTGTAGACTATCATCGCATGAACCAGGTGATAGTGAGGAACAAGTATCCACTACCGAGGATTGATGACCTCTTCGATCAGCTCAAGGGAGCACGGTGGTTCTCAAAGATAGACCTTAGGCCAGGCTATCATCAGCTCAGAGTTCGAGACGAGGACGTGCAGAAGACGGCCTTCAGGTGTCGGTATGGCCATTATGAGTTCCTGGTTATGCCATTTGGCATAACCAATGCTCCAATAGTGTTCATGGCCCTCATGAACAGGATATTTCAGCCATATCTCGATCGATTTGTCGTGGTCTTCATCGACGACATTTTGATTTACTCGACCACTGAGGAGGAGCACGCCTACCACTTGCGGGTTGTACTAGACACACTCCGAGAGCACCAGCTTTATGGTAAGCTCTTGAAGTTCTAGTTCTGGATACGTGAGGTCCACTTCTTGGGACATGTCATCTCTGAGGTGGTATTTGCAGTGGATCCTGCAAATATCGAGGCAGTGCTAGCTTGGGAGCCACCCAGGAGCGTGACGGAGGTGCAGAGTTTCTTGGGACTAGATGGATACTACCGGAGATTTGTGCCAGACTTATCCAGAGTTGTGGCACCACTCTCAGCTTTGAAAAAGAAGGATAAACCCTTTGTGTGGTCAGACAGATGTCAGCAGAGCTTCCAGGAGCTGAGACAGAGATTGACCAGCACACCTATCTTGAGGTTGCCTGAGGAGGGATTAGGGTGCCTAGTCTACTGCGATGCATCAGGAACCGGACTCGGATGTTTCTTGATGTAGGAGCGGGCCGTGATCGCCTATGGATCACGTCAGTTGAGGCCGCATGAGAAAAACTACACTAGCCATGACCTGGAGTTAGCAGCAGTGGTCTTCACTCTGAAGACATAGCGAAACTACCTGATGGGCGAGCGCTTTACAGTCTTTTCTGACCATCAGAGTTTCAGGTACATCTTCTCTCAGAAGGACCTGAACCTGAGACAGTGGCGATGGCTCGAGTTCCTCCAGGACTATGACTTTGAGATAGTCTATACTCCTGGGAAGGGGAACGTGGTAGCCGATGCTCTCAGCAGGAGGACGGGCATTCAGTTACTTGAGTAGGCGATAGAGAAGCTAGCCTCTTTTCAAATATCCTTTGTGGATAGAGATGGAGCAGTCTTCCTTCAATCTCTCACAGTCACCCCTCCACTACTGCAGCGGGTCAGAGAGGCACAGCGTGGGGACGCTGACTGTGAGACGCAGCGTGCACGGATATCCTCAAGAGAGGCACCGGATGGTTTCTCCTTTGGAGCAGAGCACAACGTCCTTTTTAGAGGACGTACCTTGGTACCAGTTGCTTTATGGGAGGAGGTTCTGAGAGAGTTTCACACTTCTCCTTTGGCGGTACATCCTTGAGTGGTGAAGATGTACCAGGATCTCAGACGACAGCACTGGTGGCCAGGCATAAAGAAGGTTGTGGCAGAGTTTGTTTCTCGATGCCTCACCTGCCAGCAGGTGAAGGAAGAGCATCAGGTACCAGCAGGCTTGGTACATCCCTTGGAGGTCCCGGAGTGGAAGTGGGATGGGATATCTATGGAATTTGTGACTGGACTTCCACGCACTTCCAGAGGTCACGACTCCATTTGGGTGATTATCGACCGACTCACCAAGTCGGCACACTTCTTACCCATAAGAGAGCAGGGCCCAGTGGAGATCTTGGGGCGTCTCTACGTTTGGGAGATTGTACGGATTCATGGTGTTCCATCATCTATTTTCTCTGATCGAGATGCTCGCCTTACTTCCTAGCTTTGGAAGGGTTGCAGGAGGCGTTCAGGACGCAGCTACGTCTGAGCACTGCCTTTCACCCTCAGATGGATGGTCAGAGAGAGAGAACCATTAAGACTCTTGAGGACATGCTCCGCGCATGTGTCCTCAACTTTGGTCGCAGCTGGGAGAACCACCTACCTTTGGTGTAGTTCGCGTACAACAACAGCTACCACTCCACCATCGGGATGGCACCATACGGGGCGTTGTATGACCGAGCTTGCAGATCTCCTTTGTGCTCGACAGACCCTAGGGAGTCAGCACTTCTGGGACCGGAGATGGTCCAGGCCACGACAGAGAAGGTCCAAGTCATCCAGGAGTGGATGAGGATAGCTCAGAGCCGGTAGAAGTCTTATGCTGACAGAAGGCGGAGGCCACTAGAGTTCGAGGATGGCGACCACGTCTTCTTGCGTGTCTCACCTCGATGTGGATTACCGAGATTTGGCTGAGGCGGAAAGTTGTCTCCATGCTTCATCGGACCGTTCCAGGTCCTCATCAGGATTGGTGAGGTAGCTTATTTCCTGACTCTACCATCTCAGTTGCACCGGGTGCACGATGTCTTCCACGTATCTCAGTTGAGGAAATACGTGCACGACCCGACGCATATCATTGACCATGGGGAGCTAGACTTTGATAATGGGGAAACTTTTACGGAGGTCCCAGTGGAGATCAAGGATCGACAGGAGTGGGTCCTACATGGACGGTTGATCCCTCTAGTGCGCATCATATGGCAGCACGGGAATCTCCAGGAGAGCACTTGGGAGCGGGATGCTCAGATGCGTACTCATTACCCACATTTGTTTCCCTAGTTTTGATGTATCTTTATGGGGACATAAAGCCCTGAGATGGGAGTAATGTAAAGACCTGTAAAATTCAAGGGAAATTTTTTCTTAATTTTCTTTGGGTTTTTACAAGAACGCAGTTTCTGACAGCACTTGATTCCGAGGCCCGGTGTGCCTGGAATTTCTATCTGAAGTTTAGCTCGGGTACGTTCAGTGAATGAACGAGCAGGAAATTCTAACTTTTGAACCGGTGCTCGAAATCGAATTCTGAGGGCACCGATGGAACCGCAGCACTGGTAATTGCTTAGGAACACCAATTCCGGAGTTTCATTTTCACGAGAGAAGATGATAAAAAAATTGTGGAAGTTTAATTAATAATTAAACTACAATTTTTATTTTCTCTAAGTGGGTTTTAGCTTTGGGTGGAAGTTGGGTAACTACCCAACTTCCCAAGGGAGGTTATGAGGGTGGTGTGGCCCACACGAACCCCACCCCTTCACTTTATTAAACCCCCTCAACTCACTATTATGGATGACAACTTGTCATGAATTAATTAAGTGGAATTAATTCAAACTCTTGAAATTCAAACTAATGTCTAGTTAATAAATTAAGTGAGGGCTTAATTTATTTTGGGTTAGTTTCTTGTGGTGGAGCATTTGGGAGAAAAGGCTAAGGACTTGAGGAACTTCTTCATCTTCGATGGAGAACGCGAAGAACACATCGGTCTCCAACGAAGAACGCCGAGTTCTCGGAAACCGATTACGCGATGCCGTGTACCGCGACGCCGACGACGTCTTCTTTCACGACGTCTCTTTCCGCGACAGTATTTCCGCGACGAATTCTTGTTCGACGACCCTCCGTTCAAGCTACGCTCAAGGTAGGGGTTTATTTATTTATTTTATTCGTGAATACAACCTTGTCGTTCTTCGTGAAAATACGACCAATTGCTATCAATTAACGAGAGGGGCGCGGACAGCACAATCTCGGCCAACCCTCCTCCCTTATCCTTGTTATTGTTTCTAATGTGGTTGGAACGGGAATGGCGCGGTGTCGTCGCACTGTGCGGGATCGTGCGGCAAGTAATTCATGGCGTCGTCGCGCCGCGCCGTGAAATTGAACCAAGTCATGGCGCCGTCGTGCCTCGCCGGAGAACTGCAAAAGCACCGCGGCCGGAGCAGGGTCGCGGCGGAGGAGTGCGGCGTCGTCGCGCCGCACCGGACGAATGAAGGTCGCGGCCGAAACCGGGTCACGGCGAAGCATGGGAACTGGCGGCCGGAAGCGGGCCGCCAGTGTCGGAGCAGGGAGGGGACCGGCCGTCGCTGGTCCCGTGGTGGCAAAAACAGGTCGGCCGGGGCGGGCCGGCCGGGCAGGAGAGGAGCCGGGGGTTCAAACCCCCGGCCGGCCAGCTAGCGGCCACCATTAAGGGGGGCCGCGGTTACAAAATGCGGGGGGCAGCCCCCCCCCCCCCCCCCCGCAAACCGAATGGCTTGGTCGTTCGGCTGATCCAGCTGGCGCCACGCGCCGGGAAGCCAGGCCGGCAGCCGGGCCGCGCCCAAGCCGGGCCGGGCCGCGCCCAGGTCGGGTCGGGCCATGCCATCTGGGTCGGGCTGCGCCCAGCCAGGCCGACCCAAACCCGGGTCGGTTCGACCCGGTTCGGGCTGACCCAGGGGGTCTCGGGCCGGGTCGGTCCGGGCCCGAAACCCCCGTTTTCGGACCCTCTTTGGTCTTTTTCCCATATCTTGGTCTACAGACCTCTGATCGACGCACCGTCAGTTGCGATGTGATCCTTGGATTGAGACGGTCGTTTCGGTATATCTCACTCAAGGTTTCGGAACACTTTGGGTTTGTCCGGGTTGGTTCGTACACGAAACCAACCGGGCCCTCGGAGCGGAAACGCTCATAACTTAAGCTCCGGACGTCTGATTGACGTGTCGTCGACTTTGTTGGATTCCTCTATGTGAGACAGATATTTTAGATTACTCCGCCCGAGGTTTGGACGCATGTGGAGTATGGTCGGGTTGGTTTTGCCTTAAAAACTAACCGGGCCCCTGGGACGAAAAAGCCAATAACTCTCAGACCGGGCGTCTGATTGACGCGCTGTTTGTTGCTTTGAGTTCCTGTTGAAGATACGGAACTTTTGGATACATCAACTCCGGAATTTTTGACAGTTGATGTATCAGCCTCTCGGCTCATGGAGCGGACCCTCCCGAATGAGCTTGATGTGTGCGGGAACCCTAGAGCTGGCTGCGTTTGCGACTGTGACGACGACGACGACTGTACAGAGATCCTCAGTGGATTCGACGGCGACGACTGCAGCACTCAGCGATCCTACGTGGATCAGTGCTACCGATCATATGTGGGTCCGATCCTGTGTGGGTCAGTGCTCAGCGGTTCTGTGTGAGCCAGCGCCTACAGATCCTGTGTGGGTCTGATCCTGTGTGGGTCTTTGCGGGGGTTAGTTACCTATCGATCCTATGTGGGTCAGACCCTTACTGGGTCATTGCGGGGGTTAGTACCTATCGATCCTTTGTGGGTCCGACGACTTAGATGAATCAGTGGATATATCTGATCATCTCTGTCGTCATACGAAGAAGTATACCTGAGTGAGCTGAATCCTGATTTGCTTTCCTATGTGGATTTTGTTGAGCTATCCTGTGTGGATTTACGTTTTTCTTTCCTGTGTGGACTGGGTTGTACTTGGGCTCGGATGTTGGAGTCGAACGAGAATTGATGACTTAGGTATATGTATGGGCATATTCCTAAGCAGTGTCGGATGTTACTTCGTGATTTACCTTTCCTTTTTGGTTTATCCTTTGTGGATACTGGGAGACCTTCGGGGGTCTCGGGGTCCCAACTGAGTAGCTTATACTCACCCCTGCACGGGCTATGCCCGCACTACGTTGTGTTGGTTGCAGACGACGGATAGCATTGATCGTGGTTGAGGTTTGCGGAGCAGGACGATACCTGGAGGTGGACCACTGGGTGGGACGTACTCGGAGCAGACGGCGGGACCCGAGGATTAGTGGAGGCTATCTGTACCCACCCTTTAGGAGGGATTTCCAGTGGATAGCTCGGCATTGCGGCTTTACTTTTCTATTGCTATTTTCCCTTTCCAGTTTTACTTAACTTTCAGTTTGGGTTTGTATACTGGCCCACTTACTTTTCCGCACTTACTGTTGTACTCAGTTTTTACTTAGTGTTTACTTCTTCTGTTGCTTGGTCTATGGTGTTTGTTTACTTTATAGAGGCAATGCCTTCTCTTTTTACTGAGATTTACGCCTTGGTGCTAGTCGCCAGCCCCTGGCATATGGAAGGCGGGCTTGGGGTAGTCACGACACGGGCCCCGAGGACGGGTCATGAAAAATTGGTATCAAAGGAGTTCTGAACTCTGGACTCTGATCTTTTTCTATGTGAAGCAATAGTGTTAAGAGTATTGGGTGTGGTTATCAGTCCAGGGAGTCCAGTGTTGGTGCGTCGGCCGACGTATCCGTACACCAGGACCCTGACTTCTGATTTCCGACTTAATGCACGAAAACATTGATTGCATGTGTGTTTCAAGTTTTCTATGTGATTACTCAATGTCAGCTCACCAGGTATACTGTTTGACCATGCCGCACCTGTTTCTTTTCAGGATGGCCCCACGACGGCAGCCAGCTAGGGTTACGAGATTTGTGCGTGACGATAGCCCACCGAGCGACGAGGCCTCGATGTAGGGCCCTTTGACAGCAGAGGCACCGACGGTACCTCTACCCGCCGAGCCACCGATGCTACCAGCCCAGGCCACTGACGATGCACATCGCCTTAGTGCACTACAAGAGTTCCAGCGCCAGCGACCGACCAGGTTCCGCGGGGAGATGGACCCCCAGGCAGCCGAGGACTGGCTAGAGGCAGTCGTACGAGTTTTCAAGTTAGTGAGGACACCAGCAGACCTCATAGTGATCCTCGCAGCGAGCCTACTGCACGCGGCAGCAGGAAGATGGGGGAGCTTGATGCTCCAGGTGCACGATGAGGCATCTCTCCTCTGGACGGACTTTGAGAGCCTCTTCCGCTCGGAGTTCGTCCCATCCACCCTCCGTGCGGTGCGCATCCAGGAGCTTCTTCAGCTGCGGCAGGGAAGCATGGTTGTCGCCTAGTACTCGGCGAGATTTACCGATCTCTCGCGCTACTCGACAGACATGGTACGGGACCCATTCTTTCGGACATGGACCTTTGAGCAGGGATTGAGACATGAGATTAGGGCATTGATGATCTCCCTCAGCATTCCGACCCAGGTAGGAGTACTGGAGCGAGCCCTTTTGATTAAGATCTTTCTTGCTGAGCCTTCATCAGCGCCGAGACCCACCGCAGGGTGGCACGTAGCAGAGTCTTCTACAGCAGGCAGTCGACGGATGACTCATGGGTCCAAGAAGACCATACCCTCAAGCAGACGACCTCAAGACACTAGCTCAGTTGTGCGGGGAAAACAGCGCGGGGCCAGTCTTTCGAGAGGCAGGTAGTGCTACTCATGCGGCGGTCAGGGTCACATGGCTCGTGACTGCCTGACCCGCCATGCCGAGGAGTATCAGACGGTTGAGGGGCCACCTAGGCAGAGGCAGAGGGTCGACCGTGGCGGTCCACAGGGAGTAGGTGGATGAGGCAGAGGATCTAGTCGAGCAGCAGGTGGTGGGTGACGCTTTGAGGCTCTACCACCACCACCACCAGGAGGTCCACCCTAACCACAGGGAGCTGGAGGGCAGAGACAGGCACAGCTCCAGGCAGCGAAGGCCTACGACCACGGCACGTCCGAGATGATTCAAGGTACTATCTGTGTCTATTCTACCCTTGTTGCAGTACTTATAGACACAGGATCGAGTCATTCTTTCATAGCCGCTGCCCTTGTTCGGATCTCGGAGATTCCGACAGAGCCGTTGGCTCGATCCTTACGGCTAGAGACTCATACGGGAGCAAACTCGACGATTACGCACTGGTGCCGGTAGTGTGAGCTTACTCTAGGAGGTGAGAGCTTCGGCTGGGATCTTCTTGTAACGGCGTCGAGGCCTTACGACGTCATCTTGGGCATGGATTGGTTATCTACAGTCCATGCTCAGATCGACTGTATTGGGCGCAAGGTGTGATGTGTACGCACCGACGGGAGCAGGTTCACCTTCACCGGCGAGAAGGGAGTCTTTGCAGCACAGGATGGACTCTCGTAGAGGAGAGGACATCCCATCACTCATCAGTTGGCTAGTCTCATCCTAGGAGCAGTTGACGTGCGGAGTCCTGGTTTTCCTGCAGTGGTGGATCAGTATGAGGATGTCTTTCTCGACGACGTTCCAGGACTACCTCCTCACAGAGAGGTAGACTTTTATATTGACTTGTACCCTGGGACAGCCCCCATATCGACTCCAGCATATCGGATGGCCCCCGCTGAGCTTCGAGAGTTACGGGTACTGTTGGAGGACTTGCAGGGCAAGGGGTTCATCCGACCCAGTGTTTCACCCTGGGCTTCCTCGATTTTGTTCGCCAAGAAGGCGGACGGGAGCTTGCGACTTTGTGTCGAATATCATCGCCTGAACCAGGTGACAGTGAGGAACAAGTATCCACTACTGAGGATTGATGACCTCTTCGATCAGCTCAAGGGATCACAGTGGTTCTCAAAGATAGACCTCAGGTCAGGCTATCATCAGCTCAGAGTTCGAGACGAGGACGTGCAGAAGACGGCCTTCAGGTGTCGGTATGGCCACTATGAGTTCTTGGTTATGCCATTCGTCATAACCAATGCTCCAGCATTGTTCATGGACCTCCTGAACAGGATCTTTCAGCCATACCTCGATTGATTTGTCATGGTCTTCATTGACGACATTTTGATTTACTCGACCACTGAGGAGGAGCACGCCTACCACTTGCGGGTTGTACTAGACACACTCCGAGAGCATCAGCTTTATGGTAAGCTCTCGAAGTTCCAGTTCTGGATACATGAGGTCCACTTCTTGGGACACGTCATCTCTGAGGTGGGAGTTGCAGTGGATCCTGCGAAGATCGAGGCAGTGCTAGCTTGGGAGCCACCCAGGAGTGTGACGGAGGTGCGGAGTTTCTTGGGACTAGCTGGATACTACCGGAGATTTGTGCCAGACTTCTCCAGAGTTGCGGCACCACTCTAAGCTTTGAAAAAGAAGGAGAAACCCTTTGTGTGGTCAGATAGATGTCAGCAGAGCTTCCAGGAGATGAGATAGAGATTGACCAGTGCACTTATCTTGAGGTTGCCTGAGGAGGGAGTATGGTACGTAGTATACTGTGATGCATCAGGGACCGAACTCGGATGTGTCCTGATGCAGAAGCGGTCCGTGATCGCCTATGGATCACGTCAGTTGAGGCCACATGAGAAAAACTACGCTACCCATGACCTGGAGTTATCAGCAGTGGTCTTCGCTCTAAAGATATGGCGACACTACCTAATGGGCGAGTGCTTTATAGTCTTTTCTGACCATTAGAGTCTCAGGTACATCTTCTCTCAGAAAGACCTGAACCTGAGACAGCAGCGATGGATCGAGTTCCTCCATGACTATGACTTTGAGATAGTCTATACTCCTGGGAAGGGGAACGTGGTAGCCGATACTCTCAGCAGGAGGATGGGTATTCAGCTACTTGAGGAGGCGACAGAGCAGCTAGCCTCTTTGCAAATATCCTTCGTGGATAGAGATGGAGTAGCCTTCCTTCATTCTCTCACAGTCACCCCTCCACTACTACAGTGGGTCAGAGAGGCACAGCGTGGGGATGCTGACTGTGAGACGCGGTGTGCACGGATATCCTCAGGACAGGCACCTGATGGTTTCTCCTTTGGAGCAGAGCACGACTTCCTTTTCAGAGGACTTACCTTGGTACCAGTTGCTTTATGGGAGGAGGTTCTGAGAGAGTTTCACACTTCTCCTTTGGCAGTACATCCTGGAGTGGCGAAGATGTACCAGGATCTCATACGACAGCACTGGTGGCCAGGCATGAAGAAGGCTATGGCAGAGTTCATTTCTCGATGCCTCACCTTCCAGCAGGTGAAGGCAGAGCATCAGGTACCAGCAGGCTTGGTACAACCCTTGGAGGTCCCGGAGTGGAAGTGGGATGGGATATCTATGGACTTTGTGACTGGACTTCCACGCACTTCCAGAGGTCATGACTCCATTTGGGTGATTGTCGACTGACTCACCAAGTCGGCACACTTCTTACCCATCAAAGAGCAGGGATCAGTGGAGAGCTTGGGGTGTCTCTACGTTTGGAAGATTGTACGGCTTCACGGTGTGCCATCATCTATCATCTCTGATCGAGATGCTCGCTTTACTTCCCGACTTTGGAAGGGGTTACAGGAGGCGTTCGGGACGCAGCTACGTCTGAGCACTGCCTTTCACCCTCAGACGGATGGTCAGATGGAGAGGACCATTCAGACTCTCGAGGACATGCTCCGCACATGTGTCCTCGACTTTGGTCGCAGCTGGGAGGACCACCTACCCTTGGTGGAGTTCGCGTACAACAACAGCTACCACTCCACCATCGGGATGGCACCATACGAGGCATTGTACGACCGACCTTGCAGATCTCCTTTGTGCTGGACAGACCCTGGGGAGTCAGCACTTGTGGGACCGGAGATGGTCCAGGCCACAACAGAGAAGGTCCAGGTCATCCAGGAGTGGATGAGGATAGCTCAGAGCCGGCAGAAGTCTTATGCTGACAGAAGGTGGAGGCCACTAGAGTTCGAGGATAGCGACCACGTCTTCTTGCGTGTCTCACCTTACGTGGATTACGGAGATTTGGCCGAGGCGGAAAGTTGTCTCCATGCTTCATGGGACCGTTCCTGGTCCTCAGCAGGATTGGCGAGGTAGCTTATCGTCTGGCTCTACCAGCTCAGTTGCACCGGGTGCACGACGTCTTCCATGTATCTCATCTGAGGAGATACGTGGACGACCCGACGCATATCATTTACCATGGGGAGCTAGACGTTGATGATGGGGAGAATTTTACGGAGGTCCCAGTGGAGATCAAGGATCGACAGGAGCGGGTCCTACATGGATGGTCGGTCCCTCTAGTGCGCATCAGATGGCAGCACGGGAATCTCCAGGAGAGCACTTGGGAGCGGGAGGATCAGATGCGTGCTCAGTACCCACATTTGTTTCCCTGGTTTTGATGTATCTTTACGGGGACCTAAAGCCCTGAGGTGGGAGTAATGTAAAGACCCATAAAATTCAAGGGAAATTTTTTCTTAATTTTCTTTGGGTTTTTACAAGAACTCAATTTCTGACAGCACTTGATTCTGAGGACCAGTGTGCCCGGAATTTCTATCCGAAGTTTAGCTCGGCTACGTTCAGTGAACAAATGAGCGGGAACTTCTAACTTTTGAACCGGTGCTCGGAGTCGAATTCTGATGGCACCGATGGAACCGCAGCGCCGGTAATTGCTTAGGAACACCTATTCCGGAGTTTCGTTTTCACGAGAGAAGATGATAAAAAAATTGTGGAAGTTTAATTAATAATTAAACTACAATTTTTATTTTCTCTAAGTGGGTTTTAGCTTTGGGTGGAAGTTGGGTAACTACCCAACTTCCCAAGGGAGGTTATGAGGGTGGTGGGGCCCACATGAACCCCACCCTTTCACTTTCTTAAACCCCCTCAACTCACCATTATGGATGACAAATTTTCATGAATTAATTAAGTGGAATTAATTCAAACTCTTTAAATTCAAACTAATGTCTAGTTAATAAATTAAGTGAGGGCTTAATTTATTTTGGGTTAGTTTCTTGTAGTGGAGTCTTTGGGAGAAAAGGCTAAGGACTTGAGGAACTTCTTCATCTTCAACGAAGAACGCGAAGAACACATCGGTCTCCGACGAAGAAAGTCGAGTTCTCGGAAACCGATTATGCGACGCCGTGTACTGCGACGCCGACGACGTCTTCTTTCACGAAGTCACTTTCCGCGATGGTTTTTCCGCGATGAATTCTCGTTCGATGACCCTCCATTCAAGCTACGCTCGAGGTAGGGGTTTATTTATTTATTTTGTTCGTGAATACTACCTTGTCGTTCTTCGTGAAAATACGACCAATTGCTATCAATTAATGAGAGGGGGCCAGACCGCACAAACTCGGCCGACCCTCCTCCCTTATCCATGTTATTGTTTCTAATGTGGTTGGAACGGGAATTGTGCGGTGTCGTCACACCGCGTGGGATCGTGCGGCAAGTAATGTGCGGCGTCGTCACGCCGCGCCGTAAAATTGAACCAAGTCGCGGCACCGTCGCGGCGCGCCGGAGAACCGCAAAAGCACCGTGGCCGGAGCAGGGCCGCGGCGGAGGGGTGCGGCACCGTCACACCGCACCGGATGAATGAAGGTCATGGCCGATACCGGGCCGCAGCAGAGCATGGGAACTGGCGGCCGGAAACAGGCCGCCGGTGTCGGAGCAGGGAGGGGACCGGCCGTCGCCGGTCCCATGGTGGAAAAAACCGGATGGCCGGGGTGGGCCGGCCGGGCAAGAGAGGAGACGGGGGTTCAAACCCCCTGTCAGCCAGCTAGCGGCCCCCATTAAGGGGGGTCGTGGTTACAAAACGCGGGGGGCAGCCCCCCCCCCCCCCCCCGCAAACCGAATGGCTCGGCCTTTCGGCCGAGCCAGCTGGCACCGCGCACCAGCGCGCCGGGCCGCGCCGCGCCAGCCGGGCCGACCCAGGGGGTCTCGGGCTGAGTCGGTCCGGGCCCGAAACCCCCGTTTTCTGACCCTCTTCGGTCTTTTGCCCATATCTTGGGATAAGGACCTCCAATCGACGCACTGTCAGTTGTGATACAATCCTTAGATCGAGACGGTCGTTTAGGTATATTGCACTCAAGGTTTTGGAATACTTTGGGTTTAGCCGGGTTGGTTCGTACACGAAATCAACCGGGCCCTCGGAGCGGAAACGCTCATAACTTAAGCTCCGGACGTCCGATTGACGTGCCGTCGACTTTGTTGGATTCCTCTATGTGAGACAGATATTTTGGCTTACTCCGCCCGAGGTTTGGATGCAGGTGGAGTACGGTCAGATTGGTTTTGCCTTAAAAACCAACCGGGCCCCTGGGACGAAAAAGCCAATAACTCTCAGACCGGGCGTCCGATTGACGCGCCGTCTGTTGCGTTGAGTTCCTGTTGACGATACGAAACTTTTGGATACATCAACTCCGGACTTTGTGAAAGTTGATGTATCAGCCTCTTGGATCGTGGAGCAGACCCTCCCGAACGAGCTTGATGTGTGCGGGAACCCTAGAGCTGGCTGCATTTGCGACTGTGATGACGACGACGACGACTGTACAGAGATCCTCAGTGGATTCGACGGCGACGACTACAACACTCAGCGATCCTACGTGGATCAGTGCTACCAATATTGTGTGGGTCTGATCCTGTATGGGTCAGCGCTCAGTGGTTCTGTGTGAGCCAGCGTCTACAGATCCTATGTGGGTCCGATCCTGTGTGGGTCTTTGCGGGGGTTAGTTACCTATCGATCCTGTGTGGGTCAGACCCTTCCTGGGTCATTGAGGGGGTTAGTACCTATCGATCCTTTGTGGGTCCGACGACTTAGATGAATCAGTGGATATATCTGATCATCTCTATCATCATACGAAGAAGTATACCTATGTAAGATGAATCCTGATTTTCTTTCCTATGTGGATTGTGTTGAGCTATCCTGTGTGGATTTACGTTTTGCTTTCCTGTGTGGACTGGGTTGTACTTGGGCTCGGATGTTAGAGCTGAACGAGAATTGATGACTTAGGTATATGTATGGGCATATTCCTAAGAAGTGTCGGATGTTACTTCGTGATTTACCTTTCCTTTGTGGTTTATCCTTTGTGGATATTGGGAGACCTTTGGGGGTCTCGGGGTCCCAACTAAGTAGCTTATACTCACCCCTGCACGGGCTATGCCCACACTACGTTGTGTTGGTTGCAGACGACGGACAGCGTTGATCGTGGTTGAGGCTTGCAGAGCAGGACGGTACCTGGAGGTGGACCACTGGGCGGGACATACTCGGAGCGGACGGCGGGACCCGAGGAGCAGTGGAGGCTATCTGTACCCACCCTTCAGGTGGGATTTCCAGTGGACATCTCGGCATTGGGGCTTTACTTTTCAGTTTTTGTTTTTCCTTTCCAGTTGTACTTTACTTTCAGTTTGGGTTTGTATACTGGCCCACTTACTTTTCCGCACTTACTGTTGTACTCAGCTTTTACTTAGTGTTTACTTCTTTTGTTTCTTGCTTTGTGGTGTTTGTTTACTTTACAAAGGTAATGCCTTCCCTTTTTACCGGGATTTACGCCTTGGTGCTAGTCGCCAGCCCCTGGCCTATGGAAGGCGGGCTTGGGGTAGTCACGGCACGGGCCCCAAGGATGGGTCGTGACAAGTTGTCTCTCTCATGCGTGGAAACCCAAATCTTGTTTTTTTGATCTAGTGTCCTGAAATATCGTTTTTCCTTCATTATACAACCTCACATTTTTTAAGTTCATTGTTTTCATTTGATCTATTAATCTCTCAACTCCCAAGTAAGTATCACACATTGTTTCTTTCCCAATTTTGGTCCTTTAAAGTCATGGGTTCCCTACCTCTCTTTTTTTCAATTTTTTTTACTCAAATCTCACATTACTACTCAGGTTTCATTAGCCTCATTATTTTACATTCATATATAGATCTGCTCATCGAATTAGATTTTTATGGTATGTTATTTATCCCTTTGTCAACATCATTTTATTCATCATCCCCTCCTTCTACTCTCTCTTACATCTTCTTCTATTTATGTTTAGTAAGAAATATGTGTTTTTTCTAAATATTGACAAAATCCTCAATTTTTAGGAGGACTCTAATGGAAAAAATTTATAATAATCATTTCTATCCCTGATTCGTTGTCATTTAGTGATGGCCTTAAGGTTCCATCAACATCTAAGTATGTGTTTTTATATAATCATTATTTATTTAACAAATTATAAATTCTTGATATTTCTATTTTTATCATAGTAATTCCTAAATGGTCTATCTTTATTGAAATAATAATTATTTATTATTATCTTTTTTGAATTTTGGATTTTATATTAAGGTGCTTCAAAGGTTTTTAATGGCATGTTTGCAATGTTTATGAATGTTATTGACTATATAGAATTTATATATTCTTATTCATAATGTTATTGTTTTAAATTGATGGAATAGTGATATTTTTCATTATTATATAAAATTAAAAAAGATGGCATTTTAATGAGATTACTACATCACGTGGGAGCATAGGAAAGTAATATAGTAAGTTGAGGATAAGTAATATACTAGTTATCATTTCACATTGGATAGTGTCCCCTAAATATCCATTTTCTCATACTAGAGGTAGAAAAATGATGAGGCCACAATGGTAAGTTATGGTATATATCTATCATGATTTCATTAAAGAAATGTAAGGTTTGATGGTGTATTATATAATGATAGAGACTAATAAAGAACATAGAACCATTTGGGGGAATTTTTAGTGACTAATTGTACATTATATATTTAGTAGAAAATTTGATTATCAATATTCATTTTGTATAATTACTATTATATATTAATGTCCATGATTTATTAAATAACAATTCATAAAGTATTCAAAATTCTATTAAAATCCTTATTATATGTTATATAATTAATTAGAGTAACTTTGATATTTTTCTATGTTTTGATTAGTAGTTTACATCTTATTTATCAATTATATTTTAAAATATATTCGATTATTGTCTAAAATTTATAATTATACTTTTCAAATACATATATAAATAAATATATATATTTATATTTATATTTAAATTTCAATGTTTTGTTATTTTTAAATAATGACATATTTGATATAAATATAAACCTACTTTGACTTGATTAATTTATTCTCACTTTTATCACCACTATATTATTTTGACAAGCTATTTTTTTATATTTGTTTTAGGTAATAATGATTTTAAGATAGATTATGGAACTTCAAACAAATGATGAATATGGGCAGGTGTTGATGTTTTTCTATAATTTTCTAAACTAAATGTTCCAACAGTGACTTGTTTTTATATCCATGCTTTAAATGATTAAATACAAAGAAGTTGAAAAGAATAGATATCAAATATCATTTAATTTTTAATGGTTTTATTTCGAGTTACAACCCTTGGATTTGGAATGGGAAAACTGGGAATAATTTCAGATCTAATGATGATTATGATTTGAAAGATGATACCTCATATGAAATTGGAGAAATGATTCATGATATCGAATCAGAGGTAATTGATAAAGAACAAAAAATTGAGCATCTATATAGTGATGCTTATAAACCATTGTATCCAGGTTGTACAGAATTTTTGGTTTTATCATCGGTGTTAAGATTGAATAACTTAAAGATGAAACATGGTTGGAGTGATAAGAGTTTTACTAATTTGATACAATTGTTGAAAGATATTATTCCTAAAGATAATTATCTTCTTGATTCACATTATAAATATAATAAAATACTATGTCTGGTGGGATTGGGGTACAAAAAATATATTCATTTTTGAATGACTGTGTTCTATATCGGAAGGAATAAGAATTTCTGTCAAAGTGTCCTAAATGCGGGACGTCACAATATAAGTTGAAAGAAAAATTACATGTTTATTTATCAGTTATAGAGACCCTTGCCAAGTTATTTTGGTATCTTCCTATAAATCCTCATTTGAAACGTTTATTAGAAAATGTTCATGATGCAAAAAGGTTAAGATGTCATGCAGATGAACAGATATGTGATGGAAAATTATAATATCCAGCTGATTTTCCACACTGGAAGAAAATTGATTAGCAATTTCCTACATTCATAAATGAAGTTAGAAATCTCAAACTTGGACTATGAATGGATGGAATGAATTCATATCAAATCCTGAGTAGCACACATAATTTTTGGCCTATTTAATTGGTAATTTACAACTTACCTTCTGAATTTTGTATGAATAGAAAATATGTCATGTTGAGTTTAATGATATCAGAACCAAAATTATCATGACCTGTTCCAGTGGGGCTTGTGTCATGACTACCCTTAGCCTGCCTCTAATATGATAGGGGCTAGTGACTAGTACCGAGTAGTCATATCCCACAAATGGGAGGCATTTTCCTAATTAATTTTACACACACACATCTCCAAGCCACAAAATGCTAAAATGTAAAAACACTAACTAAAAAATTCATGCATACCAATAAGATCTCACAATAGATTAAAATAGTAAAATTGCTAGAAGTAAGCATGGACAAATACAATCCCACCATAATGAATCTATAAAAAAAAGTCCAACATGTAAGAAAAGAGGTACTGGTACTACTGTCTGAACTTTAGGAACATGCCTCATCTATTTGGCCTCGCTAAGCTCCACCTGGTCCTGGTACACCAAGGACTCCATCAAATGTATGATCATCTACACAAGACACTACACGTGTGGGAAAATCCTGTATAGGGGTGAGTATAATAATACCCATTAGGACACCTCAAAAACACAAAGTAATACCACAAAGGAATATCACAATGAAATACCACATAGGAAATTACAGTCCCATCCACACAAGTATATGTCTACAACACATGTAGAAAGAATATCCAGATATACTAAGTCCAAGATATATATTCTAAAGGTAATCCAAAACCAATTATCTACCTTAGTATTCTGCTCGAAGCATGATTGTTCTGAGATAACTCACTCCTCGATCCATGATATCATCGGAGACACCCATGGAGAGGAATAACTTATTTGGGCCCCACACAAAGAGAACATATTGGTCAAGAAAGACTATGATACAAAGAGAGGTGATTGCGCCCAAACACACTGGGGGATACCATGTACCCAATATAGATCAATTCACAATGTAGAGGATCCTTCCCAGACACACTTGGGAATACCACTAACCCTACTGATGTGGCTCGATAGGTGGAGGACTAACGCCCTTCTCTTAGTGGTTACATTGATTCCAAAAAACTTCACTAGGGGTGATAGAGGATCTTACTCCATTAGCACTGATGGATACCATACACTATATGGGACTTAGCCTCTAGAGGGGATTATAATCTAGTGATATGGACATAATGACCTACTGAACCCTTGACGAAAGGACCAAGGGAAAGCCCTCAACCTATAATGGTTCAAATTAATAACTCACCACTTATCCCAAAACTTTACTCTGTCCACATGAAAGGATTCCCCTTTTATGTCAATGTTGTCAAGGGTGCTTCCACTCTGGAGAAGTCTGGTAAAAATCTTTGATAGTACCCTACAAATTCTAGGAAACATTTCACCTCATTAACACTCTTGGGTGTCTCCCAAGCAAGCACTACCTAAACCTTCACTGGATCCACTATAACTCCAACCTATGAGATGACATGTCCCATAAAATGGACCTCTCAAATCCAGAATTGACACTTTGAGAGATTCTCATTCTGTTTGTGCTCTCATAGTGTATCCAGGACCATTCTTAAGTGTCTCATGAGGGCCTCCTCAAATGTCGAGTACACTATAAAGTCGTCGATGAAGACCACCATGAACCGGTATAAGCAAGGCTAAAATATCTAGTTAATGAGTCTCATAAACACTAATGTGGAATTAATCATTCCAAATGGAATCACCAACTACTCATAGTTATCATAACGGCATCTGAAGGTCGTCTTCAGTATATCCTCATCCCATACTCACAACTGGTGATATCCTGGTTTGAGGTCAATATTCAAGAACCATCACACCCCTTTCAACTGATCAAAGAGGTCATCAATCCTTGGTAGTTGATAATTGTTCTTCATAGTCACTTGGTTCAATTGCCTATAATCCACACACAACCTAAATCTCTCATCTACCTTGGTAAACAAAACTGGGGTTACCCAAGGTGAAACACTAGGTCTCACAAAGCCCTTCCTCTGTAAGCCCTACAACTACACCCTCATCTCACAAATATCTGTAGGAGACATCCAATATACAAGTGTAGATATTAGTGTCATCCTGGGGTTTAGATTAATATAGAATTCAATCTTCTTACGGTGAGGTAAACCTAGAACATCATCACTGAAGACTTCCTTATACTCCTCCACCACTTCAAGAAACTGAGGACTCATATCATCCACTACACTGAGGGTGAAGCTATCCAATTAATGATTCATCATCTACATCCTCCTATGTATGAGTCCATCATGTACTGCATTCACTTCCTTTTCACCAAAAAAGGAAAATCTGGTCTCATAACTGTGGAAACACCACACTTTGTACCTAAAATGATCAATATGAGCATGAACTATAGATAACCAGTCCATTCCAACAATGATGACATAAGGCCTAGATGACGTTACCAAGAGATCCCAACCAAAACTCTCACCTCCAAGAGTCGAGGAACAATGTTGACACCAGTTTTTAATCATCAAATATCCTCCTTTATAAGTCTCCAAGTGTAAGGTTCGAGTTCACATTTCAACCGAAATCTCTGAGTATCGAACAAGGTTCATGGAAATAAAGGAATGAGTAGCACTAATGTAAATCAAAACTACAGATAAGGTTTAAAAGACACAGATCATTCCTTGTATTATCCCTGGATCCCCTGGGTTATAAGCCTCTCTCACTTACAGTTTTCCTTGTCCCTGACTACCAACTCCCTGATCTTGGTGTGGACCACCTAGGGGCGGTGGTGGTAATAGGTCAAACCTCCATCTACCTCCTACTGCCCTTCCTGATCCTCTTTCATGTCTACCAACTTGTAGAACACCCTTATCATGTTTTTTACACTGCCTCAGTGGTCCCTCAACCATCTCCCAATCACTTGTGTGACAGGTCGGGCTATCTTGTGCCATATGTCCCCGATCGCCACATGAGTAACATCGTTCCTCTCTGGGATGACTTGAGACACCATGGGATCCATGAATTGATAACCCTAAATCTTGGGATCATACCCTAAATCTACTTTACCACTTAGATCCCTATGAATACTATCATTTTTTTAATATCGATGTCTTAGCTACCCGATGCCCACTGCTAGCTCCCACTACCGATGTTTGATCTGCTAGAAAACATTCCACTAGCATGGATTGCTCATGTACCCCAACATAAGTAGGAATGCTGAGGGATACCACTAAAGCCTGGATTTCTTGGCATAAGCCCTGCTTGGGGGTTCAAGACCTGAAGAACTGATCTCATACCAAGTCTATGGAGGTGCCTGAAAGATAAATAAACATCACTGAATACCCCACCACAGTCATACTACCCTACTGTAGATGTAGAAGCTTTTGTATGCATACCAATCGCAACATTGATGGATAAAACTCCTTTATAATGAGATTCTCATAGTCTATCTAGGAGAGAGTTGTCTCATCATGAGACTATGACACCATGCTCCACCATCACCCCTCAAATCCCTAAAGAAGACTCATGAAGAGGACTACTACTTGGTCGGTAGGTGTCCTCACAAGGTGGAAAACATGGGTGACTGCCTCTAGCCAATCATCAACCAACTAGGGGTATGGCTCACCCCGAAACCTTGGAGGTCTCTTCCATTGAAACACATGTAACGCACTCATCCCGCATGCACCCTCAACTATTATTGTTGGTAGTAGCTACTACTCAAAGGGTGGTGGTATAGCTGGAAGACCACCTAGAGGTAATATCTCTGGTACAAGCCCCTATATCATTGTATCATTACTAGGAAGATCATCCTCATGATCACATTGTGGAATCCTGACTGACTGTCTTCATGGAGGAATCCTAAAATAAAATAGTATGTGCCACTTTAAATTCAGTATATCTGGATATATGACTCAAGAAGGACATGGAAAACACAACCATTCCTATATGATTCATATACCATTATTTTCCCCTATAAATATTGTTTTTATGTATTGATTATAAAAACGAGTAATCAGAGTCTTGGTGTATGGATATGTCAGCCTCCACACCAACACTAAAGTCCATGTCTAGAAATATGAACTTAAAACACTCATTATTGTTTCCCCAAACCAACCTCACAGACTCTCGGTCCTAAGGTAGAATTGACTGCTCTGATACCACTATTGCATGAACCTTCCTAGTGGGGATCATTCCGTGACTACCCCAAGCCCTCATCCAATAGGTCAGTGGTTGGTGACTAGCATCAAGTATGAATATACCACACATGGAAGGAATTTTCCTAATTACATGTTCACACACACACATCTCCAAGCCATAAAATGATGAAATATAAAAACACCAAGTAAACAATGCATGCATACCACTAAGATCTTACAACATAGTACGATAGTAAGAATATTGGAAGTGAATAGGTCCAAATACAAGAACACCATAAGGAGTCTGTAAAACAATTCCAACTTGTAAGAAAATAGGTATTGGAACTGTTGTCTAAACTGTAGGAAAACACCTCGTCTTTCCAACCTCGCTAAGCACCACATGGTCCTAGTCCACCTAGGACTCTATCAAAGAGTTGATCATCTTCACAATACATGACATGTGTGAGTAAATCCCATGTAGGGGTGAGTATAACAATACCCATTAGGACACCCCAAAACAATAAAGTAGTACCATAATGTAATACCATAAAGGAATAACACAAAGGAAAGTACATTCAACTCCATATAGGTATATTTCTACAATACATGTAGCAATAATATTCAAATATACTCAGTCTTGGACACACAATCTAGAGGTTAGAAAAACCAATTACCTGCCACAGGATTCTGCTCAAAGTATGCTCGTTTTAGGAGAAATCACTCCTCGAGCCATGATATCATCAGAGACACTCACAGAGAGGTCTAGCTCATTTGGGCCCCACCCAAAGAAAATGCATTGGTTAATGAATACTATGATACAAATAGATTGGATCGTACCCATACCCACTAGGGGATACCACATATCGTTCCTGGACACATTGGGGGATATCATATACCCAAACTGGATCAATTCGCAACATAGAGGATCCTGCCCAGACACACTGTGGAATACCACTAACCCTAATGATGTGTCCTGCTAGGTGGAGGACCAATTCCCTACTCTTAGTGGTAATTTTGATTCTAAAAAACTCTACTAGGGTTGATATATTATCACACTCCATCCCCACAGAGGGATACCATACTCTATTTAGGAATTGCCCTCTAGAGGGGATTCTAATCTAGTGATTTGGATGTAATGTTATACTAAACCCTATGTGAAAGGATCGAGGGAAATATCTCAACCTATACTGGTCCAAACTAAAAACTCAACACTTATCCCAAACCGTTTGTCTCGTCGCTAGGGTCTCAACTCCACAGATGACTCGTCAAACGGATGTACCATTTGAAAGATACAATAGTTTGAGGTTTTCAAAAAAGGGGGTCACTAGGCCTATGGACAGACTGTACGGTCAATCCACCGACTATGGCGGCCGACTGCCTGGATCGACCACCCTGAGACCACCGTAGTCGACCACCATGGTCCACCACGCCCTAAGATGTTGCAGCTGCGAGACAACTGGAGCGATCATGGCACACGGTCGACTGTTGTGGTTGACTGTGGCCTAGATTCAGCCCCGTTTCCCTGGTTCCAACCCAGGTCTGACCCAACCCGGCCTGGTCCACACGGTCATCAGTTGTGTCCCATGCGGTTATCAGTCATGTCCCATGCGGTCACTGGTCATGTCCCATGCGGTCTTCAACCATGTCCCACGCCGTCGATGGTCGTATCCCACGTTGTCGTCGGCTGTGTCCCATGTGGTCGCCGGCCATGTCCCACGCAGTCTTTGGTTGTGTCCCATGCGGTCCACATCCGTGTCCCACATGGTCACTGGCTATGTCCCACATGGTTTTCTTAACCATCACATCTTGTGGTTCTATTGCCTCTATGTCTCGCCGCCGCTACCACCACCTTCGGTTGTCGCTGCCCTGATCATCTCCGCCTCCAATCACTGTCGTCCCATGCTAAAGATGTCGCTGCCTTGCCTCACCAGACTGCCACACTGAACCCAGACCGGTGGTCCCTTCCTTAGTCCATCAACCCACCTTGGATGCCCAAAATTTAAAATGGTCACAGATCCACACTCCTCAGGTCTCTATCTACACAGACTTGGCCTTCATTGTTGATTTGCCTCCAATCCGGGGGTCTGATCGTGTTCGGAGCCACCTGAAAAGTTAAACCATGGCCACAGGAGTCCAACGGTGAAGAATGTGAAGAATGGGGGAGAGAAAAGAACAAATAACACCCTAAGGAGTGAACCTAGGCCTTTTTCCGTGTTGGACTTAATTTTTTCTTATTATAATGAAGAACGAAGAATAATAAAGAAATCTCCCAAAATAATCCATGTGATCATAAACCTCCCGCAATGATCAAACCATGGATCAATCTATTCATGGATTGACCCGTGTTTATCATGGAAATCAATAATGGTGAAACCATAAAGAAACAACCACCCTACCTTGATTTGGATCAATCACTGACAAAGAATGGCCATCACACCATCGTTGATCTTCAATTTGTTGAATATGAGGTGTGTCGTTCGATCGATTTGTCGTCATCCGCCAATGGTTTCTCCAGAGGTTCTTCTTCATGTCTCCAGAGAAAATTCAAATTTATGAGGGGAACCCTAAATTTCTGAAAATATTTAATAAAAATGAGATTCGATGTGTCCAATATAATTTTTATAAAATAATTTTATTTACAGTTACACACTTTGTGACTTTTTCTAAAGAAGACTCGTGCCGACAAAAAAAAATTTGCACCTAGGTTAAAGTCACTACTCTGAACTCAATGGTGCCCTCATATTTCTAATCTAGGTACTAGTTTAAGATTTATTCCACTTTTTCAATAAAACTTCCCATGCATGCTATTAAAATTTTAATATTTTTGAAACAATTATTTAAGGAAAAATGGGTCTCAGAATCACACGTCGTCTCAGCATATGGTTTTGAAATCAATCCATATCATTTCTAAAAATAATACATAGAAAAATAAGAGATGTTATAAATACAACCTGGAAATGATATTTATGATTTCTTATCACAATTAATTTATGATTTGAAAATATTATGGGAGGATGGTATTAGGGTGTATTATTTTTATAAAATGGAATATTTTCAATTGTATGAAATGATTATGTTTACTATAAATGACTTCCTAGTGTATAGAAATTGTTTTGGATATATTTTTAAGGGGAATAAAGCATGTCCAATTTGTGAACAATAGAGTTTGTATTATTAACTGCATCATGAGATAAAAACATTATACATGGGTCACCAAAAGTTTTTTCTTATATATCTCTATTATAGAAGATTAAAAAAGGAATTCAATGGCTCACAAGAATTTTATATCGCTCCAAAACTTTTATCCTTTGATCAGTATTTTGAGAGGGTGTGAAACCTTGATGTGACATTTGTAAAGACACATAAATCTAGAAAGTATAGAAATATTTGGAAGAAAAGGATGGTATTTTTTGAGCTACCATATTGGAGATATCAAGAGGTGAAACATAACATTGATGTCATACATGTGGAAAATAATATATGTGATAGCTTGATTGGAACATTTTTAGATATTAAATGAAATACTAAAGATGGTTTGAATGAAATATTGGACTTACTGTCAATGGGAATACATTTGGAGTTAGCTCCCACTCCTTATAGAAGATGAAAATGTATTCCCCTGATTTGTTATACATTATCCAAGAGGGAAAAAATTATCTTTTTCAAATGTCTTAATGATATCAATTTGTCATAGAGTTATTCCACAAATGTAAATAAAATGTCTTTAAAGTATTTGAAGTTGACATATATTAAATTTAATGATTTTCATGTCTTGATGCAACAAATTCTATTAGTTGTGTTGCGTGGAATATTTCTCATCTGTGTCAAAAAGACTATCATGAAGGTGTGTTATTTTTTCAATTCAATTTGTAATAAGGTTATTGATCTAAATGATTTGAACATTTTAGAAAATGAAGCAATTTATATACTTTATCAATTAGAAATTTATTTTCCTCCATATTTTTTGGATATAATGGTGAATTTAATGGCTCATGTGGTTTGAGAAAAAAAGCTTTGTAGACCATTATATCTATGTTGGATGTATCCTTTCAAATGTTATATAAAGATATTGAAGGAGTATGTTAAGAATAAATATCGAATTGAAGCCTCCATTGTTGAAAAGTATATTTTTTAGGAGGTTGTGTAGTTTTGTACAAGCTACTTGTCTGAGTTGGAGCACATTGGTGTGCCTCCATCTTTCCATGAACGAGTTAATTATGGGGGAAAGGGGATTTGTGGATTAAAAGTCAATTTTTTTTCAAGTGGACATATAAAGAAGATACATTTATACATTTTAATAGCATATATGATGATCAACCATATATAATATTGAATATTAATGTATTGAAACAATCTCATCCAAAGAAGAAAGATATGTGGATTTTGAATGAGAATAACAAAACTTTTTTTACATGATTTAAAAAAAATGTGCTTGGTAGATCATATGAATTAGAAACATTAAGATGGTTAGCGGGTGGTATAAGTTTAAATGTGATAACATGGTCTGGGTATGAAATTAATAGTTATAAATTTCATATGAAATATCATGATAAAAGAATTATAGTTCAGAATAGTGGTGTATTGGTGTTCGTAGAAGCAATACATTTTTCGAGTTCTAAATACAAAAAACCAATTCATGAATCAAGTTTATATTATGGAGTCATTGAAGAAATATGGGAGGTTGATTACATTAAATTTATGTTTATATTGTTTAACCGCAAATTATTTATAGGAAACAATAGTGTCAGACATGATGAATTTGGAATGAAACTTGTTAATCTGAATAGATTGGAATACACAGTTGATCCTTTTATAATGGAAACACATGAAAAATAAATTTTCTATGTTCTTGATCAATTCGATGTGAAGTGGCCTATTGTTTTATGAGAAAAAAATATGTTGGTGGTGATCATCTTGATGAAGTTGTTGATTTATGGGAGATCCTTATTTCTTGGGAAAGATTAACGAATAATAATGATGAGAACGGCATAGACATAGTTTGTTCTATAAGGAATGATCATCATGAAGAAATTTGGGGAAACAATCCTTTAGTAATTTCCTAATATTATAGGTAACATATGTTTATTTCTCGTTTACTTTTATAAATTTCATAAAATGTTAGATATGTTAATTTTATTTTCTTTATTAAAACACATATTAAAACTAATAAGTTAAAATGTTTGATTATATTAGTTTTTTTTGTTTATTTTACCATTTTTACCCTTAAATAAATTAATTATTTATTTATTTTGTTGAAATTCAATTATTTTAAATATAATATGTTATATATAAAAAATTATTTTGTAAGAGTATATTGAAAAAATATTCTTTTTTTGTGTAAAAACAATTTATTGGGTTAGACTATTTTAATATTCCTACACCATTTTTGGATTTTTTTTCATTCATTTACATGACATATCATATATCATTATTGGTTTTATCATTTTAGTTAACTATAAAAAAATATGAATAATAATGTCTTAAGTTTTATTTTACTTTTATGTTTCATAATTTTTACTTTTTAATTTACATTAATATTGTAATTTGAATTTTTATATTTGTGTACTAATTTTTGGTTGCTTTGATTTGTAGGATAATGATAGATCAATCAACTGATCAACCACATTCTTCTAGAGATGATCATACTCATACCTCCAGGGAGGAACATGCACATTCTCCTCTTGATAATCCCCATCCTTCTTTACAAGAGTCATATACTCTCACAGATCTAAAAAAGAGTTCGAGGGTTGGTAAACATGGCAGCACATGTTTACCAAAATTATCAGTTGGCCGTAGCCAAGACCAGGGGATACTGGTAGACTTTGATGCTAATGATATTCCATGAGGTTCTAATACAAAACAATTCAAGAGTTTTGTATCGATTCAGGGTAAAATAAAAGTCGGTATTTTGATTAATGATTGGGTAAGTGTTGACAAAGTAACACTATCTCAGTTATGGGAGACCATTTTGGTAAGCTCGTTTGTTATTGTTTTACTAATCTTGAAATTTTTATAGTAATATATGTTTTCTCTCTTCTTATAAGATGACATATGATATACCTGACACTGGAGGAGTCAGGAATAAATGTTTATCATTGGCTTTTAGGAGATGGAGAGGTTTCAAATCAACCCTCACATCTGATTTCTTTTTTGGGAATATGTGACATCAAAATCCATGTGATATATATCCTTTTATAGATGAAGACACATGGAAGAAATTTTTTGAAATTAGAAGAAAATAAGCATTTTTTGTAAGTGTAATGTAAAATTTTAGAGGTTTTTTTATATTAATGATTTCTTATTCTTAATGTATAGAAATTGGGGAGATCTCATTAGAAGATCCAATCTAGAAACGTATACCCTCATATTTTATCTTGGAGAGGGTATACATTATTGGAAGAAAAAATAATGGATGAAAATTTTCAAAAATTGAGAGTTGAGGGTTCAATATTTGGAGAGGTTTCCCCACCACCAACACCCTCGGCTAGACATGAAAAATTGAAGAGGGTTCAGATGAGAAAAAGAGGAAAATATCTAACAGAAGATTCAAGGGTTGTATTTGAGAGGATTGTAAGATATTAACTTTATTTATTTATTTAATTTAATTCAATTATTTATATATTTTGAATCATTACAGAATTATTCAAATAATTCATACAGGATTATCTTGAGGAGTAGAGAACACTGGGGGTCTTTGTATGTAAAGTCCCATGTTTTTTAACCGGGTTTGAATACGAAAGTTTTCAAAAAAAATTGATTTATCAATGGTTCGTTTTTTTTAAACCGAGCTCTGGAATTTTATTCCGAGTGTTCGAACACCTAATGGTGTCATTTATGGACTTGCATAATTACCCAATAAATTTTATCGGGTTCCCTGATGAGTCTCGGGTGCACCAGATCCAAAAAAATCCACTTTAATGGATCTGTATGGGCAGTGCATGGTTGCGGTCCAACCTGTGCAGTTTATCTTATTTAATAAATTATTATTATTTTTAATTAAATATGATTATATGATAGATTTGGATTAATTAAAATAAATTTTTAATAATAATAATAATAATAATAAAGTTATTATTACTATTATTATGGTTGTTAAATTTATTGAATTTTAAAGAATTAATTAAATGGAATTTGAAGGTATTGAAGCGGCTTTTGGGTTTATCAAAGAATCATTTTATTTAAATAAATAGTTTCAGAATTATTAAATGACCATTTATTATTAAATGGAGGAATGTGCTAATAATAATAATAATGTCATTATTATTATTATAGAGTCATAAATTATTTTGATACTTTGAGGTTTTAATTTCATGTTAAAGAAGCATATCATTTATGAGAATTAAATGTGGCTTTTGAGCTTCTCAAAGAAACATTTAATTAAATGAGGGGTTATGGGTTGGATTTTTTTTATCATATTAATGATATTGTAATAAATTGGGGGTTCGGGTTATTAAATAAATGAATGTTTGAATATTAATAATAATGATTTTATTATTATTATTTTTTGGTTATTTTGATAAATAAATGATAAAAGAATTTAAGGATCAATAGGGAGTTTTATAATTAATTATGAAACATTTATTATGAGAATAATAAATAAAGGTTAAAAATGAATTAGATAATTAATGTGGATTTAAATGGGGAGGTTGGACATAATCAAAATGAGAGTTTAATTATTTCTTTTAATATAGTTTAATTATGGGGATTATCAAAGTTCTGTTTTTATTTAATTGGGTGTAATACTTATGTGAATTTAATGGCGTTGTTGGGTATGTCAAAGAAATGCTTAATAAAGTAAGCAGTTTTGGATTTAATGAATGAGTGGTGTTATTTAATAGAGGTCTTGGGTTATATCAAAGGTTTGAGTAATAATAATGATATTTTTATTATTTTGGTTTTATGAGTGTCATAATTATTGATAATTATGGATATTATTATTATAAATAATAATAGTATCAAATTGGGGAGTTTTTCACTTTTTAGATAAGTGTTTAATGTGTATAATAATAATAATAATAAAATGAGTATTATTATTATATTTTATTATTATTATTATTATCACATTAATGGTAGTATTATTATAGGTTTTTGAGAGTTTAATAATAACTATTATTAATGGCAATTAATTTAGGGGTTTGAAAAAGATAATAAAGGGAATCAAATTCCCCTCTTCTTCCTCCCTACACAGAAGGTGTTGCACGCACGCAGCAGCTCACCCCATGACGCGGCCCCTTCCTCCCTTATTCGAGCTCCCTCCTCGGTGTGAGCTCCTTCTCTCAGTGCGACCAAGAGGCACGCGAACCCCCGGGCGACCCTCCCTGGAGCAGCACGACACTCGGGCGGAGCTCCTACAGTGCGCGACTTCCGTGGCGCAAACCCCCTCTGGGAAAAACCTAGAGGCGCACCACCCCCTCTCCCAGACTCCACCTTGCGCGCGACGATTCCCCTCAGACTCTTCACAAATATTTTCTGTCTCATCAAGGTGAGTCTGTCTGCATATAACTTGTGATTCACATTGATCATTTGACTTCTATCTCTCACCTTGTTTTCTCAGCTAAAACGCGAAGGTTTGGGTTTAATCTGATTCTTTCATTCCTATATTTTTTTTTAGAATATGCGAATGTTGACTCGGGACCCATTGGTCCATAATCTGGAATCCACCGCCAAGGGTGAGGTGGATGGTTTTGAATTGTCTTGTCGTCGTTGGTTCAAGTAGGTTTATAAACCTGTTGTTTGGTTTTTCACATGGTATATTAAGACCTATTAATTTTTTTATGAGTTCCTGGTACCAAGTTAGGGATGCGTTGTTCATTACAACTTTGATTTTGGTTACCGGTTTAATATATTGAATTTTCATTGATCAATGTAGGCAATGCGCACACGCACACACACACACACACACACACATATATATATATAAAGGTTTGCGTGAGTGCGATTATGGACTAGTTGTGGACTGGTTTCTACCAAGTATATTAAAGTGTTTTGGATTTTAAAATGGTGCCTCCCCAAGGTAGGGTCCCTTCCCATGTGTTCAACTTTAATAAATACACTAATAAAATCCTTGCTACGTTATTGTGGATATTGAATTTGTGTAGTGAAGTATTTATATTGTATTTCATCTAAATGTGAATTTATTAAGTTTGATTAAATTTATAAATGTGATATATATATTATGTTGATACACAACTTTTGAAGTTATTAAATGATTCCGCCTACATGAGATAAATGAGGGCTTGAACTTTTACTGATTTTAAGCATGTTTTGAAAATTTGGTCAAAGTGATATGATTAAACAGTTAAATGATTTGATTGGGCAGAATGTGAAATAGGTTAATTAATTGTATAATTAATTATCAAGTCATGAGTTGGAATAAAATTGTGGCTTTTTTTGATGATTGTAAATATTTAATGTTTGACATGTTCAAAAATATAAATTGGAAATTGGTAATAATTAACGGATGGATTAATTATTACATGTTAAAATGTTAAATGGTTAATTAATTTATGATTGGTTAAAGAGATAAGATTTAATTAATTAATTTTTGAATTAATTAATTTGCATACATTAAAATTAAGATTGTGAATTGATTGTTTGTTACGACTATTGGCCAAGGGTCCTTTTTGATGCATGTCTGTTTTCTATTCATTAAGTTGTCTTGGATGGAGTTTTTTTATATTATGAGATGATGCGTGAGATGGTTGCTAAATATATGGGATTTGTATAGCATGTTTTGTGATGATTATGACGTGCATGTAAATTGTTAAAGTCCTAGACGAATCACTGTTTGAGTGGACGGGTTCTGAATTGTTAAAGAATTTGGACAATTAAATGTTGAGTTAATTATTTATTTGTCTTGCTAAGAATAATTAATTGTTAATTAATTATTTACTATTGAGATGTTGAATGGTTAATTAAGGGTTGACTTTTGACGAGTGATTTATGGTGTTAATTAGTTGTTTAATTAATTAACGGATTGGATTAATTAATTTATGAAATAATTAATGGATGGTTGTGGGGTGTTAGACATGGAGTTCTACACCAATGATAAATATATATGTATTATTGATAAACAGGTTGTGAGACAGGAACTGATGCTCCAAATACTCACAGGGTGCTAGACATGAAGTTCTACACCCAGCTTGCATGCAAATATTCTTTTATGGGATAGGGGTTGATGCTCCAAATACCCATGGGTTGTGAGACATGGACTGATGCTCCGAATACTCACGAGGGTTCTAGAAATGATGTTATACACCCATTAATTAACATTATACTATGGTTCCAATTGTTCGTGCATGAAATGAGTTTAATGGTTAATGAAGGATGTTGTGACATAATGATTTGTGAATTGATTATGAGAAAGGGTTCAGAATTTTTATGAATTGGGTGAACCACTTTTAGTGGACGATCTCAGACATAGTATATGAAAGGTTGAATTGAATAACTTATGACGCGTTATCCAATCCAAAGCATAAGCTTGGAATTGGTCTTTACTTTGATTACTTAGATGGTCTTTAGAGACATCTGTGGTGAGTGACTATTACGAGAGATGTTGGGCGTAGGTTGAATCTCAAGACCTTCATAATTTATTAAGATTGGAATAATTAATAAATGATGAATGATTATGTAATGAATATTGAGTGTGTATGACAAATGTATAATGCAGGTTCAGACACCAGCTGAGGGATGAAGCAGGTACTTGGGTATATAGTTACATTATACCGTTTACTTAATTTATGCATGCCTTCACATGTTATAAGTTATTTATTAAATGTCTGGTTTGGGGTAGACACCGGTGGTCCCAGCCTACTGAGATTTATATCTCACACCCTACTCAGGCCGCCATTGCATTGGGTACCCGAGTAGATTCTAATTGGTTGCAGGACTATGTTATTTGCATTTACTTGGGAGTTAGGAGCACAGGACCGAGTGGAGGCTCAGGATACTCAAGAATATCTCCCTTAGGGCTTTGAGTGATTATTTATTTATTTATGCATTGAAATGTAAAGCATGTTGTTTTGTTCACTGTTTTCTAATTTTGTATCATTAGCATGTCATGCATGCATCTGCTGTATAATTTGGCGTTGGCCATTTGTTTTTTACAAGATTTATAAAATCTGCTTTCTACTGTTTATTAATTTATTATATTGTTTCCACTATTTATTTCCTTTGTCTATTTTTGAACACTAAAATGAGGGTATAGTCTCCCCACTGACTATCCTTAGACCCTCGCTACTAGTAGGCAGCCTCTGGCGTACGGGGAGGCGCGCTTGAGGTCATGTGGCGACCGGTCCAGCCACCGGTTTAGTGGTGAGCCAGGTCGGGATGTTACAAAGTGGTATCAGAGGTTTGGGTTTCTTTATTTTCCTTTGTCTTACTGTTTTGGGGTTGGTAGACAGGAGACTAGGAATGTTTCGATGCTTGGGTTAATAGCCGTGCTTGGGACTGATCACCTCATATACGGGAAATGACCAAGTGGCCAGGGATGGGAATTGATGTTTGTACTATTAGAGGTTACAGTTGATATGATTTCACCTTGAGTGACTGGTGTATTTTCCCTTGTTTATTGATTTTGAGAATTTTTTTAAAAACAATTGTCTTGGCCATGATATGGTAAGGAAGTTTCATATATGCATCATCTTAGGCACTTAGAGATTCACATTTCATACATATAACATGCCATGTAGTTTCATTAGTAGGATGCCTGCTAATTTGGATTTTGTTCCTTGGGTGAAATGCCATGTTTTGATCTGCTTTAGCATGCCTCTCTAGATAACATGTTTCGGTGATAGATTTAACATGCTTGTGTGAATATATTCTATAGTGCCCTAGTTATTTGCATGTTTTTTTGTTGTGACATTCTTCTATGTTATAGCAAGTTGTTGTGTTACTGTTTATGCTAACATGCTATTGATGTTTTGATATATGAAAGGGTTGATAAAGTTAAAATGTTAAATGAATAAATGGGATCCAAATGCCAGTGATAAGGTGTATGGGCGCCTTATCGATTGGTAGATGTCCACCCATGTGTTTGAACTTTATATAACCATAGTATGTTTGAAAATGGTTATAAATGTAATACTGCTGAGTTTTGATTGTAATGAACCATTGTGGGGTTGCTTTTGAAGAACTCGGATTAAATAAATGGGACCATTGGAGGTCTCCTTTTTGGTAAAAGGAATTTAGATGCCAAATTTCTTGTTTATATTTGAATAACACTGAATGTTAAATGTTTAAAGAGGATGTTTGTGATAGCATGCCTACTTTTCTGTAGGGCATTATTTTGAAAACCAAGTGGCTTGTTGTGAAAAAGTACTTGTGTGTTTTTTTGAAATTTATTCAAATGATGAAAGGTTGAAATGAATTAATTAAAATGGATAAAATGAAAAAGGGTATTTTGAATATTTTGTTTTTGGTTTTGTGTGACTAATAGAGAGGGACAATGTTATTGATCATAAGGGGCTAACCCATGGTAGGTAGTACCCATAGAATGTTCTAGGCTATTAAAGTAAGTTCGTCCCACTGATCAGGAGGACTTCTTGGGACTCAGCTGTCTTGGCACGCCGATAAGTTTTTATTATAGCTTTTATGATCAATGTTTGACGTGGTGATCGTGGTTCAGGGAATGTCACATGCATGTGTTAAGGCATTCTGAAATAGCGCGCCGGTGAGCGGCTGATCTTTTCTTGCGACGTCATGGAAAATACTAAGGTGGGTATTGTCACATAGTTTTCAATTAATGTGTCAGTAGGTGATGTCGAGCTTTTAGAATAGAGTTGTCCGGTAATAGTTTGACTGATCTTAATGAACTTAGTAGGTCAGTTGTTTTAGTAGTGGTTCTTGATGGTTTCTCGGGGACGAGAAGTTTTTAAGGTGGGTATATTGTAAAGTCCCATGTTTTTTAACCAGGTTAAAATACGAATGTTTTCGAAATTTTTTTTGATTTATCAATGGTTCGTTTTTTTTTAACCGAGCTCTAGAATTTTATTTTGAGTGTTCGAACACCTAATGGCTTCGTTTCTGGACTTGCGTAATTACCCAATAAATTTTAGCGGGTGCCCCGATGAGTCTCGGGTGCACCAGATTCAGAAAAATCCACTTTAATGGATCTGCATGGGCAGTGCATGGTTACGGTCCAACCTGTGTAGTTTATCTTATTTAATAAATTATTATTATTTTTACATTAAATATGATTATATGATAGATTTGGATTAATTAAAATAAAGTTTTAATAATAATAATAATAATAATAAAGTTATTATTACTATTATTGTGGTTGTTAAATTTATTGAATGGTAAAGAATTAATTAAATGGCAGTTGAAGGTATTGATGTGGCTTTTGGGTTTATCGAAGAACCGTTTTATTTAAATAAAGAGTTTCAGAATTATTAAAGGACCATTTATTATTAAATGGAGGAATGTGCTAATAATAATAATGTCATTGTTATTATTATAGTCATAAATTATTTTGATACTTTGAGATTTTAATTTCATGTTAAAGAAGTGTATCATTTATGAGAATTAAATGTGGATTTTGAGCTTCTCAAAGAAACAATTAATTAAATGAGGGATTATGGGTTGGATTTTTTTTATCATATTAATGATATTATAATAAATTGGGGGTTCGGGTTATTAAATAAATGAAAGTTTGAATATTAATAATAATGATTTTATTATTATTTTTTGTGGTTATTTTGATGAATAAATGTTAAAAGAATTTAATGATCTATAGGTAGTTTTATAATTAATTACGAAACATTTATTATGAGAATAATAAATGAAGGTTAAAAACGAATTAGATAATTAATGTCGATTTAAATGGGGAGGTTGGACATAATCAAAATGAGCGTTTAATTGTTTCTTTTAATATAATTTAATTATGGGGTTTATCAAAGTTTTTTTTTTAATTAATTTGGTGTAATACTTATGTGAATTTAATGACAATGTTGGGTATCTCAAAGAAACGCTTAATAAAATAAGCAGTTTCGAATTTAATGAAGGATTGATGTTATTTAATAGAGGTGTTGGGTTATATCAAAGGTTTGAGTAATAATAATGATATTTTTATTATTTTGGTTTTATGAGTGTCATAATTATTGATAATTATGGATATTATTATTATAAATAATAATAGTAGCGAATTGGGGAGTTTTTCACTTTTTATATAAGTGTTTAATGTGTATAATAATAATAATAATAAAATGAGTATTATTATTATCTTTTATTATTATTATTATCACATTAATGGTAGTATTATTATAGGGTTTTGAGAGTTTAATAATAACTATTATTAATGGCAATTAATTTAGGGGTTTGAAAAAGATAATAAAGGGAATCAAATTCCCCTCTTCTTCCTCCCTACGCAGAAGGTGTTGCACGCACGCAGCAGCGCACCCCATGACGCGGCCCCTTCCACCCTTCTTAGAGCTCCCTCCACGGCGTGATCTTCTTCCCTCGGTGTGACCAAGAGGCACGTGAACCCCCGGGCGACCCTCCCTAGAGCAGCGCGACACCCGGGCGGAGCTCCTGCAGCGCGCAACCTCCGTGGCGCGACCCCCTCTGGGCAATACCTAGAGGCGCACCATCCCCTCTCCCGGACTCCACCTTGCGCGCGACGATTCCCCTCGGACTCTTCACAAATCTTGTCTGCCTCGTCAAGGTGAGTCTGTCTACGTATAACTCGTGATTCGCATCGATCATTTGACTTCTATCTCTCGCCTTGTTTTCTCGGCTAAAATGCGAAGGTTCGGGTTTAATCTGATTCTTGCATTCCTCTATTTTTTTTAGAATATGCGAATGTTGACTCGGGACCCATTGGTCCATAATCCGGCATCCACCGCCAAGGGCGATGCGGATGGTTTCGAATTTTCTTGCCGCTGTTGGTTCAGGTAGGTTTCTAAACCCGTTGTTTGGTTTTGCGCAGCGTATATTAAGGCCTATTAATTTTTTTTATGAGTTCCTGGTACCAAGTTAGGGATGCGTTGTTCATTACAACTTTGATTCTGGTTACCAGTTTAATATATTGAATTTTCGTTTATCGATGTAGGCAATGCGCACAGATATATATATATATATATATAAAAGTTTGCGCGCGTGCGATTACAGACTAGTTGTGGGATGGTTTCCACCAAGTACATTAAAGCGTTTTGGATTTTAAAATGGTGTCACCCCGAGGTAGGGTCCCTCCCATGTGTTCAAATTTAATAAATACATTAATAAAATCCTTGATGTGTTTTTATGGATATTTAATTTGTGTAGTGAAGTATTTATATTGTATTTCATCTAAATGTGAATTTTGTATGTTTGATTAAATTTCTAAATGTGATATATATTATGTTGATACACAACTTTTGAAGTTATTAAATGATGTCGCCCACATGAGATAAATGGGGGCTTGAACTTGTGCCGATTTTAAGCATGTTTTGAAAATTTGGTTAAAGTGATTTGACTAAACAGTTAAATGATTTGATTGGGAAGAATGTGAAATAGGTTAATTAATTGTAGAATTAATTATCAAGTCATGAGTTGGAATAAAATTGTGGCTTTTATTGATGATTGAGAATATTGAATGTTTGACATGTTCAAAAATATAAATTGGAAATTGGTAATAATTAATGGATGGATTTATTATTACATGCTAAAATGTTAAATGGTTAATTAATTTATGATTGGTTAAAGAGATAAGATTTAATTAATTAATTTTTGAATTAATTAATTTGCATGCATTAAAATTAAGATTGTGAATTGATTGTTTGTTATGACTGTTGGCCAAGGGTCCTTTTTTATGCATGTTTGTTTTACATTCATTAAGTTGTCTTGGATGGAGTTGTTTTATATTATGAGATGATGCGTGAGATGGTTGCTAAATATATGAGATTTGTACAGCATGTTTTGTGATCATTATGAAGTGCATGTAAATTGTTAAAGTCCTGGACGAATCACTGTTTGAGTGGACAGGTTCAGACTTGTTAAAGAATTTGGACAATTAAATGTTGAGTTAATTACTTATTTGGATTGCTAAGAATAATTAATTGTTAATTAATTATTTACTATTGATATGTTGAATGGTTAATTAAGGGTTTACTTTTGACGAGCGATTTATGTTGTTAATTAGTTGTTTAATTAATTAACGGATTGGATTAATTAATTTATGAAATAATTAATGGATGGTTGTGGGGTGTTATACATGGAGTTCTACACCAATGATAAATATATATGTATTATTGATAAATGGGTTGTGAGATAGGGACTGATGCTCCAAATACTCACGGGGTGCTAGACATGAAGTTCTACACCCAACTTGCAAGCAAATATTCTTTTATGGGATATGGACTGATGCTCTAAATACCCATGGGTTGTGAGACATGGACCGATGCTCCAAATACTCACGAGGGTTCTAGACATGATGTTCTACACCCATTAATTAACATTGGACTGTGGGTCCAATTGTTCGTGCATGAAATGATTTTAATGGTTAATGAAGGATGTTGTGACATGATGATTTGTGAATTGATTATGAGAAAGGGTTCAGACTTTTTATGAATTGGGTGAACCACTTTTAGTGGATGGGCTCTGACTTAGTATATGAAAGGTTGAATTGAATAACTTATGAAGCGTTATCCAAGCCAAAGCACAAGCTTGGAATTGGTCTTTACTTTGATTACTTAGATGGTCTTTAGAGACATCTGTGGTGAGTGACTATTACGGGAGATGTTGGGCGTAGGCCGAATCTCATGACCTTCATAATTTATTAAGATTGGAATAATTAATAAACGATGAATGATTATGTAATGAATATTGAGTATGTATGACAAATGTATAATGTAGGTTCAGACACCAGCTGAGGGCTGAAGCAGGTACTTGGGTATATAGTTACATTGTATCGTTTACTTAATTTATGCATGCCTTCACATGTTATAAGTTATTTATTAAATGTCTGGTTTGAGGTAGACACCAGTGGTCCCAGCCTACTGAGATTTTTATCTCACACCCTACTCGAGCCACCATTACACTGTGTACCCGAGTAGATTCTAATTGGTTGCAGGACTATGCTATTTGCATTTACTTGGGAGTTAGGAGCACAGGACCGAGCGGAGGCTCAGGATGCTCGAGGAGATCGCCCTTGGGGCTTTGAGTCATTATTTATTTATTTATGCATTGAAATGTAAAGCATGCTGTTTTGTTCACTGTGTTCTACTTTTGTATCATTAGCATGTCATGTATGCATCTGCTGTATAATTTGGCGTTGTTCATTTGTTTTGTACAAGATTTATAAAATCTGCTTTTCGCTACTTATTCATTTATTATACCGTTTCCGCTATTTATTTCCTTTGTCTATTTTTGAACACTAAAATGAGGGTACAGTCTCCCCACTGACTATCCTTAGACCCTCGCTGCTAGTTGACAGCCTCTGACATACGGGGAGGTGCGCTTGAGGCCATGTGGCGACCGGCCCGGCCACCGGTTTAGTGGTGAGCCGGGTCGGGACGTTACATTGTAGCTGAGGGTATGCAGGATATTTTATCTACCACAATGGGAAAACCCGAACACACGGGTCGTGTATGAGGATACCCGACAGGTGTATTAGTGAGAAAAGTGTTTCCACATTATTCAACTTTGGCGATGGGGGGTTTTTATAAAAAAAAATAGAATATTTGGAGTCTCAAGTTTAGAATATTAATGTGACGATGGAGGATAATATTAGAGTGTCGGTACAGTCCATGTTTGTAGACATGCAAAGACAGTTTGGGACTGCACTCCCACTCCTCCACCTCCGCCAGCAGCTCCCACTCCTCCACCTTTGCCTACAGACCCCAATTTTTATCCTACTCCTACACCCCTCCTCCACAGCTTCCTCATTATTGTGAGTTATATGCTGATGATCGGCAATATCATATTATTGCATATAGGATGATATTTTATATTAGAGATACAATTCATCATCAACAATTAGAGATAGATAATCATAGAGTCAATGTACATTATCTTATAGATATATTAGTTGGAGTACTCTTACTTAAAGATGAGGTGAGGAAATTTGGACAAAGTATCAGTCACTTTTTAGTTTGGGCATCAATACTTCTATGAGAAATTACCATAGAGGTATGTGTATATTTTATATTTTATTTCAGTTTTTTATTAAATTTGTTTTAACATTTGAGAGTTTATATATTTATCTATTTATTTAGAGGAATACTTTAAAGGAAAAGAAATACTATATACACCAAAAAAAAATCAAAGGGCTATGACTTCAGATACAGATTCTAGTAGTCTTAACAGATTGTCAAGATATTCAATTTTTTTCGAGTGTTTATGAGATTTAAATGGAAGATGATGTATGTTGGCGTGCAATGACTCCGGGGCTTTTGAGAAATGATATCATGGAGCTTGTAACTGGAGATTAGTTGGGCATTAACACAATGCAAATTTTTTTCCTATAAGCCTTAACATAAATCTTTCCTTGTATTAAATTTATTGAAAATTTATACTTATGTCTGTTTTGTATTAGGTATCTTTATAAAATGTGTTTGGAGCATGACTAGAAAGATATATATGGATTTATGGACCCACAATTCATATCACCTGAAGTGTGAATAATGACCGAAGAAGAAAGAATAGTTTATATTGCTGAAAGATTTTAATAGAATATAATTACTCAGTGTTGGATGTTTCCTTGTCTTGAGAAGTATGAAACATATATCTCACAAAGTGTTATTTATATTTTAACATAATAACCACTAACATTAAATTTTATTTTATATTAGTGTCCATTGGATGTTAGGTATTTTTTCCATGGGAGAAGACACTTTACTGGTTCTGTTCTATCCATGGCGATGTGCGAGGAAATTTAAGAACGTATCAGAACTGTATGTTTTAATTTATTAATAGTAGTTTATATTATAATGAATTTTAAATTAATTTCATTCATATTATTTTCTAACAAAGGGATTAAATTTCTTTCGAGAAAACACAAAGAAAAAGGGCATCAAGATCAAATATGTAAAACCAAAGGCGATTTTTCATTTATAATTAGTACATTTTGAATATATTACTTAATAATGTTATTTTCAATAGAAAAACTCATTTAAAAAGTAGTGTCATAAACAATAAGGTGTAAAAGAATGAAGATATTATGTGTTAAGATTTATGCATGAAATAATTTTAACTCAGACAGTTATAAAGTTTTAGAATGTTAGATTTCTTTGAAAACTTTTCCTTAATATTTCATTTGTGTTATTCATAATACATGTTAAATGATTTCATTTTAATTTGCAGATTTTTTATGACCCTCACCCTTATAGTGCATAAGAGATCACACACTTACACAAGTTGAATGAGAAAATCATTTTACAGGTTCGGTTGGATTTTAGTTTTTTTAGTTAATATTGTAATTTTGAATGTTGTAATTGTAAATGTGTATTTGATAGTTGTTTTGGTGCTACTTTTGTTTGTTTGTTGTTTTGGCCGGCTATGGAGAGAAAGGTTTAAATAAAATATTTAAAAAAAATCCACTTCAGTTATTTTATAAGCGACGTGAGAGCCTATATTTAATGTTTTCCACACTGTTTATTTAAAACCCGATGTGGAAAACTGGTTTTTACGTCTGTTATTAAATAACTGATGTACACATTCTTCATTTCGAAGCTTTTCCACATCAGTTATGTAGGAAGTGACGTGGAAGAGGCGTTTCTACATCAGTTATTTAATAACTGATGTAAAAACCATTTTCCACAAGGGTTTTCACATCGGTTATGAGATAACCGACTTCAAAACACTATTTCCCACGTCGGTTTTAGGATAACCGACGTGAAAATACCTTATCACGGTGGCTTATTACGTTGGTTATATAATAACCAATGTAGAAAATGATTTTCTACATCAGTTCCTAGAAAACCGACGTGAAAAACCAATTCCATGATTCATTTACAACGTTCATTTTTTTGAGAGATGTTAAAGACATATTTACAATGCCATCTTTAATAACGGTGGCTAATAACCGATGTAAAAAAAAGAAAGAAAAAACCCGACATTAAAAAACATTTCTGCACTAATGGATCAAGGGACATGAAAGAAATAGGGGAACATGCTCCTCCTAGCGTAGAGGAATGGATGAGTGGTTCCCTATCAAGAGATCAATTTTTCATGATCGACTAGAGGGAGTTGGCTGCTTTCTATTCAATTCTTGATAGAAAACATTTTGATATCCATTCTTCTGATTTCATATGATTCTTGGTTGAATAATAAATTAATTGGGTTCTTTCTTCCTCGGTTTTCTAGGAATTTTCCCCTTTCAATTCAATTGTATGAACTAGTCTAATTTTATTATTATTTATATATAAAACACACAAACTACTAATAGAGTGGTAAGTAAGAGTATGAGAAGGCTAATGAATAATTATGTGACAGAAATACAAAGAAACAAACAAAAAGAAAAGAAACTGAAATAATAGAGATGTGATTGTGATGAAGAATGCAAAAATAGTAGGGATAGAGGCAAACAATGGATGAATTAGGACTATCAGACTACATTGCACTGAAAAAGTTTTTTTTTTTTTTTTTTTGTATCTACAAGATATCATTCCTATAACAGTGCTATAGATACTACGTATTGAAAACCTAACTAACAGTTCAATGAACTCTCCTGAGTAATGATCTGTCAATCAAAATAGAGGATAAAACTAGTTCTTTAATGGAGAAGAGTATCACCACCCTTGAACCAAATTCTTTTACTTCAATTGATGAAAAAAGCCATGTATCCACTACCATCACATGTTGGTATTTAGAGCAGTGTAAAAGTGATTCTCAAGAAGAACAAAAAATAGATAATTAAACATAAAAATTCACCAACTTAAAAGTGATGAAAGGAGCAGAATAGTAGAATAAATTCAATTCCTTACATTCTGATTTACCTAAAAAAATTAGTTGCTCACGACCAGAGCAACAACATAAAATATTTTCAAGAAATATATTGAAACAATTAGAGAATAGAAGAACCAATAAATAGATAATTAAATAATCTTTGTCGAAGTAGATTTCTCATCCGTCTTGAACTTCTACAGGTTCGTTGTCACTGAATTGTGATCGTAGAAAAACTCCTAACTTCCTGACACTTAAATTAAATACTCCAGATGGAACTGAAGTCAATCATGAAAAAAACATCCCTCAAACTCCCATGCTCAACAACATCCTACTCAAAATCAAAAACACCTATTCCAGTCATCCAACCCCACCTTTCTCGATCTCTATCCCCTTCAACAACCAACAATTCATTTCCGACCCCAAAATTAACTTGCAGCAAGAAACCCAAAATTTGGTTGAAGTTCTTTCAGTATCAGCTCGGAATTCAAATAGGAGAATGAACAAACACCCAAGAACAAATCGTTGAACACATGCAGTGCACCCACCTTTTAACATGCTGTCGGAACATAGGAGATCCAGAACTCCCGTCCACCTATTCAGTTCAAACCTGCAAAAAAATCAACAAACCGAAAGAAACAATATGAAGAAGCCATGAACTGGTTCTTCAACCGCAGTTCGGAATTCAACAAATGAATATCTTCCTACAATGACAACATATTTAATTGGATTCTTCCTCTGAGCTATGCTTGATTGGTTAAGATTTCTTCCGTTTGGGTCATGCAAAACAGTAGCTTCCGAATGGTTTCATCGATCTCAAAGGCGGGAAAAACTTTTGGCCAGAACAACTTACATCTACGAACTGTTCCGGAGTTATTGAACCCCAGAATCACACAGCTTCTTAGAAATTGAGCCCCGACATCGAATCCTTTCGCGCTGCACTGTCTCATCATCGGAAAGCCTTACCTCACAATCTCGGACTTGTAATCTCCCCAAAATCTTGAATCAAGGGATAATGGTATAATCTTCATCGCCAGACTCGATCGGAACTAGATCTCGATTGAAACTTATGTCTTCCTTCTTCAAATCTCAGTCCATTACCATATCTGGATTCTGATTCTCCTCAGTTGGGGACAAGCCTCAATTTCAGCTTCTTCATCAGTCTTCAACACACCACCGACTAAATTTTGGGTGTTCTTCGCACTCGGATTCTGGTCTTTCAAGCTTTGACCAGTGATCTCTGATTCAACCATGACGAGCTCAATCCTCGCCGAATAACACTTACACAACTCTTAAACCTTCTTCAAATCTTGGTAACAACAATTTCAATCAGAATGGATTGAACGGCTCCCGTCAACAAGCTCGAGCAAGAACAAGATTGCTCCGGCCTCATATTAGATTTCCAACGGTGGATCCGAAATCGGATTCATCTGATTCGTCAGATGGCGGTGTAAAATCTCTCATTCATCCCAAATCTCGGCGTTGGCCTGAAATCATGTGGTTCATCCGACGTTGGAGTCCCAGCCTCATTCGATATTCACCATGATCAGCTCATCGATGTAGCTTGATCTCTAAATTTGGGTAATTGAATCTCGAATGGATCGAGTGCATACATGAAAACCCTACATACAAAATTGGGTATGTGGGTGACTTCTTTTAGAAATTTGGGTTTGTGGGTTGATGGGAATTTCGCTACATAGCTCTCAATAAGAATTGGCTCTGCCAGGGCTCCTCCTAAAATTGGATACACGACCCCTCATAAAATTGGGCACGCGGAGCAGCCTGGAAAATGATATGTTCCAATACTGACTATGTTTCTCCAGTAAAAAACATTATAAAATAACTATGGTAAGTATTCAACAAAGAAATTAATTCAAATTATAATTGTTAATTAATTAAAAACATAACTTAAACATTTAAATAAAATAAAGTTAATCTAATTTTTTTTGTAAAAACTATAAAAAAAAAATCTGTTTAAATTAATTAACAAATTTTTTAATTAATAGAATTAGGAAATTGTAAAAATTATAAAATATAGTAAGTTAAGTTAAATGAAGAATATTATTAAATTATTTAATGAAAAGGAATTAAAAGTTAGCATTCAAGTAGTTATTAAAAATATAAATACCAAAAAAAAAGTGAACTATTTAATAAACAATTCACATAAATAATAAAAACAAGGAAATGATAATAAACAACAATTAAAAATTAGTTAAATAAAACAATCATTATTAGAAAAATGAACAATTGAGAATTTAATTAGAATAAAAAACATATAATCAATAAATTCATTAATTTCACCGAAACCATTATAAATTAACCCGAAAAACAAAATTAATCAAATTAAAGTAATTTTAGTATTAAATACATAGTAAATGAACCATAATTAATAACATTACTAAAGGAATGGAACCACAAGTAAATAAAAAATACAAAAACATTGAAACTCTCATCATCACATCCTTCTAGGAATATCTTACTACCAAGGACAACTATATAAAGAATACAACATGTTACAAATATGATAAACATCTTGAAGAAGAAAGTAGAGAATAAGATGAATGGTTTTCGGTATATGTATGTAAGGTTATATGTATGATTGTAATGTGATTGTTATATATGTGGTCATAGGATATATTGCCCTTAGTTATATGTTCATTGTGTATACATGTGTCCAATAAGTATATTGATGTTATGAAATTGATAGTATTTTTTTTTTCAAATAATAAAATTAAAAAATAATAAATATTTCTAGAATGAAATAAAAAATTATTTAATTAAAATATTTTATAATAAATATACACATGTTTATTTATTGAATATTATTCTAATAATTATCATTAAAGGGTGATTTGAAGTTTTTATAAAATATAAAAAATATATTCTAATACCAATGGATTGGTAAAATTTATTGGTTAGAAGATAAATAATTAATCAGATGTGATTAGAATTATTTAATGTTAAAAATAAATATTTTTAAAAGAATGCTTTTATATGTTGTGTTTTTTTATTATAAAAAATTAAACTAGTATATATTAAAGAGTTATTTTAATTAAATAACTATCTATATGTATATATATATTTTAAAACCAATTAGTAATCATCTAATTATTACTACTGGGTAATAAATAAGAATAAATAAAATTTAATGCTTAAAAATGCATTTTTCTAAAAATGATTTTTATGTTCTATAAGTTCTTATACTAAAATTATTTTTTTACCACTTTTAGAAATTAAATCCAATAAATGGATTTCATATTTGGAATCGGAACACCCAAATTTGGAAATTAGTTCAATTTCATTTTTAGGGATAAAAATAAGTTACCATGGTAAAATTTTTGTTACCATTGTAAAGGTAATAAGTTCAATATCAAGCCTTATCTTAAATGATTTGTCTAGGGTCTTTTTAATTTTATTATGCATATGGACTAAATTTAATTTGTTAATAAATGATGTAAAAATGTTTAACTAAGGGGTAAATACATAAAATATCACAAAACATTATCTTTAAATGAGTGAATGGGGGAATACTCAACCTCCCCTTATCCCATCTCCATTATTTTTACACTTAAGATCAACATTCCATATAAAAAGATATTCTTATCACATTAAGGAATTGGTATTTTTGAAAATGATTCTCAAGATCACCTATACAAGGACCCCCCCGTACCAACTTCAACCCATTACTCAGTTTTCCTCTTGAATCCAAATCCAAATTCTCTCCCCCAACAAGCCTATCCCTTGTTTTAGAACCTATTTCCATAACAAGGAATCACAAATCTATCATTTCCAAAAGTCTCTGTGAGAAAAGATTCAAGCCTTCAATGCAAGTGTTATCAATTCCTTAATCCTTCTTGTTTATCTTATTCACCAACCTCATCTAAAATATTACTTACTAATTTTATAAAACATTTCTGAAATCATTATGTTTCTATAAAAGTGATATTATTACAATACAACAACATGTTCTTACTCATTCAGCTGCCATGATGTTTTTTTTGTTTGGCTCGGTTTTACCACCAACATTAACAATGTAATAATGTTTACATCATGACTAAATAAGAAAAGTTAAATACTAGTAATATGATGCATTAATGATTTATTTAATATATTTTCATAATTATATATTTGTAATATGACAATGTATATTCACCAGTGAATTTGATCATTTTGTTAATCCAATAATCGTTGAAAATGATATCTTTAAGCATTTTATCTGAATCATCACCATAAACTCTTTGAAATGATCACAGGACTCCTGAATTATATCAAACCCATATAATTTATATTATTTAACATTAAGTATGTGACGAACCCATGATCAAGGTGAATGGACAAAACCCTTCAAATGAATCATGTGTGAAAAGACAGAACAATTAACAACAGAAAATTAATTTTATTAAAAAAATAACTTACGGGTGATCAAGAATTATAAATGAATGGTATAAGGTAAAAATAAATACGAATAAGGTTTTAAACTTATGAATAATAAACCAATATTTATTATAAAAGTAGTTAGAGTGTGCTTGACCAAGAGGAAGTATGAGGTGATGGTTTTTATTCTAAACTCACTTTGAAATCAAGATTGTCTATGAATAAATTTCTATTGGGGGAAATTATATATTATATCCGTATAAACCCCATTTATGTTCTTCTACCCTTGTTATGTTTTGTGTTTATGTTTTTTCTTACCATTTCCCCTCACAATGTATTTAGTTCACCCAAAATGATGTTTGTAAGTGAAACTGACCTTATAACTTCTTTTCAGTCAGGAATCTTTCTCCTTTATGTCAATGTTATTCTTATGATTTTATATATATCATAATCCCTAATTTTATTATTTCTTATGTTAATTTTCTATTTGATTTTACTTACTTTTAAAAGTTTTTTATGGAATCATATTTTAATGTTTTCCTCACCGTCACTTTCTCCCACATTTTTCCTCAGTATATTTTAAAAAACATCATTTCCATGTTTTCATGGTTTTCCAAGGATATTTTTATTTTCATTCTCATTTAATTATAAAAATATTATTTTAAAAATTATTTCCTTTAAAAATATAATTTACTAAAACGTAAATGATATATATATATATATATATATATATATCATATTTTCCAATGATATTTTCAAATGCTCTTATAATTTTTTTTCATCATTTTAAATATCCTTTAATGTTTCTTAGAATCATTGGAGAGATGCTCTAATCATACAACCCACCATATTTCTCTAGATGCATTATGATTATGTATTTTTTAATTTTTTATAATACAAATTTCTTTCTCATGTGTTAATTAAGCTATGGTGGAATTATAAATGTTTTCATGTGACACAAATATCTATTGTTTTTTCATAATGTGACAGGTGATCCCATAATTATATAGACCTATAATGCATTGGGTAAATATTTATATCACATAAAATGATTGATAATGGAAAGTAATCCCAAATATATATAAGGGAATTTCTCCACATTGTTTATGGGAATGGAATGTGAACCCAAACCCTTAAGGGACTTTGTTCACTATGATTATTTCCCTAAGGGACTATATAAACTGTGACTATGGGAATGGGGAGTGAACCCAAACCCCTGAGGGACTCTAAAAAATATGTTTATAGGAATGGAGAATGACCCCAAATCCCTATGGTACACTATCCACTCTATTAATAAGAATGGTGAGTTAATGAAAACCCCTAAGGGACTCTATCCACTATGATTATGGGAATGGGGAGTGATCCCAACCCCTTTTTGAATCTATCCATTGTGTTTGTGGGAATTGAAAGTGAAACCAAAACACTAAGGTGCTCTATACACAATTTTTATGTAATGTGGAGTGAACCAAATCATCTATGGGACTTTTCACACTATGTTTATAGAATCTGGTGTTAACCTAATGCACTATGGGACTCTATCCACCATGTGATGATAGTCTTAGCTACAAGACTTGACATAAGACATGGGTTTCTATGCTTATTTATATTTCACATTCTTAATCCTTTATTAAAATTTTATATTAGAAGCCTTATGTCATTATTCTTATTTTACGATCCATCTTTTATTGTGTATGGGTTCTTTATGTTATATTCAAGAACCTCAATTATATTCTCATACCCACATGTTCATCTTATGATCACTTATGATCTTTGAGAAATATATCTTATGTTTACACCTTACTGATCATTTGATATCATCATTTCATATATTTCCATTCCACGGGTAGTGAATAAGGGTATTGTGTGTCATGTTTCTATAAGGGTTACATTTGAGAATATGTTTTTTAGAAGATTTGGAATAATGATTGAAAAATAAATTTGTTATGTATCTAATATCAAATGGAACTAAACCAATAGGTTCTTTTAGAATTCATTCCCTACTACACTCTGATTAGTGAATAGACAAAGTCACTATATAACCTCATTCATTCCTCCACATATACCAGAGGCTGCCAAATAGCAGTGGGGGTCTTGAGTAATACAGTGTAGAGGCTATTCCTCCATATCAGAGTGTGCAGGAAAATGAAATAAACCAAACATAATTCATATCATAGAGAAGATTAAGTGGAAGAAATTAAAACAAACATAAATAATAATATGATTATGGAAGAATATATCCATAAAACAACGATCACCCATTAGGCCAATCACATATACAAATAACAGAAGAATAAAATCCAAGAAGCATATTCTTTAATCCATATCCACACAACAACTCATCCAAATATCTTGTCTCTTCTAAGATATCATGTCACACCCGAACTTTTAAATTAATATTATTTTATTATTTTATCAGACTTTGAAATTTTCTATCGAGCTGCGGATTAGGCCTATTTTAAATTTTTTTCATTTTGTTGACGAATGAATGCTTTGCCCTTGACAACATCCGGTGCATGGGCAGGGCGTTTTCAAAGATGTGCGGCTTTGCCCTGGTCACCGTGCGACCTGCCTCATGTTCAAGATAGATAAATAAAATGGGTTTAATGATGTATTTTAATAATTATAATTATGGTAATTATTATTATTACTATTATTATGCTCACCAAGTTTATTAATATAGCGTAATTATAATTAAGTTATTATTATTAACTCTCCATTAATTTTGTTAAGTATATTAAGTTTATTAATATCATATTAAATTTATTATAATTTTTATTATGATTACAAATAATAATAATATTATTGTTTAGTTTATAATAATTATTATTAACTTATTATTATTTGAATTTATTAAAATCCTTATTAAGTTTATTATTATTATTATTTATTAAAGTTTTATTTGTTTTATTATTTTTTTCTTTTATTTTATTTTCTATCTTATTTATTTCTTTCTTTTTCCTTTCTTTTCTTGTTTTTTTTCTCCTTGATGTTCTTCCTCCCTGTGCGTCACGCACAGCGCCCCCCCCACCAGCCGAAACTTTCGGTGCACACCCTAACCCTAACGGTCGCTCGCCTCTCCCCAAGCCTTCCTCCAGCGCATGCCTCCTCCGGCGCGACACCCTTGTGCGGCGCGAGCTCCTGACCATCTTCCCCTGGCTCTGTGTGTGGCGCGGCCTCCCGGCCAGCTCCCCCTGGCTCCGTGTGCGGCGCGGCCTCCCGGCCAGCCTCCCCTGCGCTCTAGCGGTATTCTCCCCTCGTCGCGCCCGATTCGCCGACCTCCCATCACCACACCCCGACGACTCGTACCACCGTGCGATGCCTTTCCCTCTGGTCAGCAGCGTCGCACGCACCTCCCTCGTGGCCAGTGGGACTCGCGCACCCTCCTCTTTGCCGGAAAACCCTGGTCGCACCTCCCCTTCTTATTCCGATGGGTCTAGTCGGCGCGACGCCTTTCAGCACTATATCTCTTGCTCAAACAGCTTCTCGGACCCCTTTCCGTAAGTGTGCTATACCTTGGTTGATAGTTATTTTAATTTTATTGAGTTGCAAATTGGGTTTTGGTTTGGCGTTTGGTTCATTTATTGTGTCATTGATCCGATTGCTTGTTTTTAAGGATTAATTGCGTTGTTTGAGGTGTGGTTGTCATGCGGCGGAGTTTGCGCACCGCGTTTGCAAAGTTTCGATACCGAAGGTATGTGTTTCTGTATATATGTGTTGTTTGACGAATTACTTTTCTTATTTAATTAATTTAGTATACTCATTGATTAGTTTTCTTGGTGCGAATATAGTTTCACTTAAAGTTTAATATGATTTCGATATGTTTCATAGTGTGTTTATTTAATATGAATGTTTTGTTTCTATTAAAACCCATGTTGAACTGTTTAAATAGTGCTTTATAAATTGTGTAGTTAATTTGTTAGTATGTGCAGAGGGTGCAGTTGATGTTTTAGTGTAGCATCTATGTGCGTGTAGTCATAAAATAAATTTTTGATTGCGTCTTTATCATTTTGAGTCATTCGATGCATTTTGAAAACTGTTTAATAAATTTCCCAGTGGTTTGTTTAATTATGAAAATGGTCATTTTAATTATGCAGTTGGTTATTTGAATTGTGTGGGTGATGCAGATGGAGTTTTCAAAGGTTTTTATTGTGCATCATTTTTCAAAATGGAATTGGGGTTTGTGCGTGTGTCTTGTTGTGCATCCCTCAACATGTATTGTAAATTCTTTTAAATTATGTAAGGTATGTTTTAATGTCTATTTGTTGTAAATTTGGTTTCAAAGTGGCTTCCCATCTTGAAGTTGAGTGTGTCGTTGGCACAAGTCTTTGATGTGTTATTTTGAAGTGTTTTTTATAATTGTGCTAATGATTTATTAAATGGAGTTCTGTTGCGAAACATGTTTGTATATTGTTTTTAGTGTATGTTTGTTTCTAAAAAGGGGATTTTGGGTATTTTCTTGGTGTGAGGCAGTGAGGTGTTTCCTTGGGTTGTTTTATAAATTGTGTAATGGTTTATTTAAATTGTTTGAATAGTGAAAAACTTGTTTTGGAAATGGTTTAAATAATGGAATGCATGTTTTGGAATTGGCTCCGATTTATGTGACGATTTGAAATGGCCTTTGGAAATGGTTAAATTGATTTTGTGCTTTTCTTTTAATATTTTCAATGAGTTTTATGAGTTATGTAAATGGAACGTCGTTGGTGCAAACCCTTGATGTGTTAGTTTGAAACACTTTATGTATTATTTTAGTGTTTAATGGTTTTATTAAATTATTTGTGTAGTGCGTTGGTCCTCGCTATGATGGTTTGGGGCCGCGGGTTTGAGGCATCCTACATGTACATGCATAGGGTAAGACATATATATATATGTGCCCTCTTTGTACATATTCCCTCATGGCGCGAGGAATATGTGCAATGCAGCTAGGGGTGTATATATATATATGTATAAATGGATGTGTGTGTATGCGTCAAACGTGGGTTCGAGTGGTCATCGACAAATAACGACATGTTTGAGGTAGGTCCCATATGCCTAAGCTTTTAATTTGAAATTCATAATTGCTTGATTGTTTCAAAAATATGTTTTACACTATGCTATATACACATGCTATGGAATCTGATTGCGGTTGCTAGAAACTATTATGCCTTTGTATTGGAAAATTGAAATGTATTCCAAACGCCGTTGGTCTTAAGTGACTTTTCTTGAAAATTGATTTCTTAAATGGTTTTGAATTGGTAATGTGTATTTCCGAAGGTGTTTGGCCTTTTGGCCAGTTAATTGTAAAAAGTATTCCCTTTATGTAATAAAGCCCATTTGGAACCTTAAGAACGTTTTATGAAAAAGAAAAACCTCTCTTGAGGCACGCCCCCTTGGTTTTAGAAAATGATTTGTATGTTGGAAGTGTTATGATGTGCCTAATGTTAAATTTTATGCATTGTGTGACGTGAAAGAGGGGGAATGCGCTTAAGGAGGGAGAACAGTGGTGAGATGTTGAATGAGTTTTAGAAAAAGAAAGTGTTATGTATATATATGTTTGCTTGATAAAGAAAACTCACCACTACTTGAAATAGAGCACAATGGGAAACCTGAGTATCTAGGTGGGTGACCAGTACTAGTACGCTAGATGACATGGCATGGGTTTGTCCCGGTTCTTCTAGCATGATTGACTCAACAACACTAACTAAACATATAAATTCTGAGGGTCGTGGTCTTCTAAGCCACGTTTTCTGAGGGTCGTGGTCTTCTAAGCCACGTTTCACCGAGGTACGAGGTCTCTAGGTTCCCACTTGTTCTAGCTGCCTATAGGGTTTATCCATGGTGCTCATTTGTGACATGCTGCTAGCGATGTAACTTTATTTTCAGTTGTTTCATACTTGATGTCTTTTTGTGAAAACCATATTTTAATCCAAACCGGTTTCTTTTCATTTGAAACATTAATGCATTCTTGAAACCTATTTGGGAAATACAGTGGGAGTGAAATGCTTTACTTGATAATGCAAACTCGTTACTTAAATTTGAAATGAAGGAAAACACTATTTTATTATATCTTATTTTTCAAACTGGCATGATTGGATTTCTTACTAAAGGCAGGGTCATAGGAAGTGGTTAATTTTTTGGCATTCCTACTGAGCATCTCGGTGCTCACGCCTACTTTACTTTTCAGTTGTAGGTTTCAGTCTTGGATCGCTTTTGGGAGCGAGTGTGGTTGACATACCGTGGTGATCCACGGGGTCACCTGAGGTATGTCACGTTGCTTTGCTTATTCCTTTTTTCCGTTGCCACGTTGTTCAGTTTATTTTCCTTTATTTATCTGCTTGCTCAGTTTATGTTTATTTATCTTTGTCATGGGCCAAACCATTCCCAACTGGTTTGTTTTGATACCCGACACTAGTTTCCAGCCCGTGGGGATCGGGAACGCCCTTCGGGCCATGTCGCGGACCGGGTCGGGTGTCGGGTCGGATGACGACCCGGCCTGGTTCGTGAAAAAATGGTATCAGAGGGAGGTTCTCATTATTTGGGGTGTCAAGTAGCTTGGTGATTAGGTGTGTCGGGACTCGAGAGGTAGGTGTGGGAAGGACGTCATGAACCCTTTCCCGTCCCGAGACTCGAGTTTCCAGGAGTAGTTCGGGATTTGAATTTTCTTCTTTGGATTGGTATGTGTGGATGAGGAATGACCAAGGAAGTGAGCCAGTGTTACGCGGCAGACTTGCATGGAGTAGCGACCCATGTACAGCCCAAGAACACGGTTCAAGATGCTTCCTATGGTTGATGCTCACTTGGATCATGGCCTGCTAAGCCATGTTACCAGGTTGGTATAACCACTAGTCCCTTATTTTTGGATGTTTTAATGTGAGTTATGTTTAACCTTCGTTTTGGTTGGTGTGAGTAGATCTCAAAAATGAAAATGGATTTTTGTGAAGGTGTTTTCAAAAGGGAATATGGTTGTTGGAGTGGAAAATGGTTTTTGAAATGGAAAACGTTTTGGAATTTTGAAATGTGTTTCTTTAATGATAAGTGACTTTCTCAATTGGTTGGGAATTTGTGCTTTGTGTTTAATGGTCTGTTTTGGAAATGATAAGTGTCATGAATTGACCCTTGGTATTCCTATGAGTGATCACATACATTGAGGTGCGCATGTGGCAAGTGGGGAAATTGGTGATGTGAGTAGACGAGTGCTTGAGCTAGCACATGGATATGTATGTGTGAGACTTCATGGGATATCAATGGTGGATATTTTAGTGGTTTTGGTTGCTGAAAAATGGTTTTCAAAAAGGTTTTTTCAGATGTTTAGAAAAGTGAGTGAGAAATTGTTTAGCGTTCTCTTTTTGTGTTGGGTATTCTTTTTTGCGGGTTCTTGGTTTTGACATATTGAATTGTGGTTGGAATAGTGATTTGAGTTTGAGATTTAGTTTGTGATTTTGGTGTGGAATTTTGATTTATGATAGGTTTTGATTTAGATTTGTGCCTCTTTTTTTTGAGTATGCTGCCCAGAAAAGTCCTAGAAGTTCCTAGTGAGCCTCTTCTAGTTGTTGGTTCTACCCAGACTCTTAGCAAAGTGGTGGAATTGAATTCTTTTCGGTTGTAGTCCATCTTCCGTAGTGATCGTGATCTATCGAAGGTAGCGGACTGGCTTGGTGAAATCGTTGGTGTTTTTAGGTTATTGGAAACTCCCAAAGCCATGAGAGTCCATGTTGGTTTGAGTCCGTTTGAAGCTATAACTTGGGATTGGTGGAGGAGATAATCCTAGCGTCGTTTCATGATGGTATGTCCTGGAAAGTGTTTAAGACCACTCTCGTCCGATGGTTTATACCTGAGGAAGTGAATACGAGGAAAGTGGCAGAACTAGTGGGTGTCGAGTAAGGCCAATGAGCAGTGAAGGCCTACGTGGTGCATTCCAAGGGGTTAATTCCATTTTCTCCAGGGGTAGTGTCATGGAATCAGTTAAAGTTTCTCTTGTGTGGGGTTTTCGTCCAGGGTTCCAGGACCGTTTCTTTTCAGTGCTCGGGAAGGTTCCCCATCCGGTGATGAGAGAGAATCAGAGGAACCTGTCTCAGACAAGTCTTCTTGTCAATTCCATCTTCTATTATTTGGTCCACCCCTTGTTTGCTCCTAGTGTGCTCGGTTTGGGTACTTTAAGTCGCCTTGTCATCATCCTCCGAAGGCTTGCCGTTAGTGTGGCCATTTGGGACAATTGAAGAGGTTCCACTAGCGGCATTGTCAGCAGGAGTGTCGACTGAGGGATGTCAGCTCCTGACTGCGGGGCAGCAGATGCTTCAAGACATCAGAGCTCCAGCCACAGGTCTCGGAATGATGCTCTTCACGCAGTCAGGAATCATTGGGTGTGGGGCACCTTGGTATAATTTTTGTCTCCAATGCTGAAATGGGGATGGTCTGAATTTCCCTGTTGTAGCTCTCCCATATTTGAAGGTTCTATTTTGCTGTAAGAGGCGTAAATGTATCTTTTCCTCATTGGAGTATTTGTTCTTTGATCACCACACTGTGGTTGTAAGAAGGCGTGGTGATATCGTCTTTTTGTAATTCCGGTAGTTGCGCCTCCTCAAATATGATATGTTTTGTTTTAGTACATGCTCGTTTTGGAGATGCTCATCTCTTGTGGAAATGATGAGTCATGGTTAAGTCTATTATTTGGTAGAATTCTTCTGTGGGTTCTCTTATGTGTCAGTGGTTTCTGGTTTGGGTTGGAAGTTCTCATGTCGGTCTATACTGGTTGGTTTAAGCTGGCGGTTCTTAAATAGTGGGGAGACCCACCATGAATCTTATCATGCCTTCTTCGAGGTTTGGTCTGTGTGGCGGTTTCCTTTTGGATCAAGTTAGAAGTTCCAGAATTAACTCATGCTGAGAGTCTCAATGTTGGTTGTGCTAGTCGGGTTCTTATGGTGGGGAGAACCCTCCTCGTTTCCTGATGGTTCTTCTCTTTTCAGTTTCCCTCAGAGTTGGTCGGGTGTGACTGGTGGAGTGAAAAGTCACACCGAGTTCCTGTTTTTGTGGGTCTACTCCTGTTTCTAACTTGAGTTTGATTCCTCGTTCGACTGGGCGACTTTCTGGGGGCAAAAAGTTTTTGTGGTGGGGAGAATTGTCACACCCGAACTTTTAAATTAATATTATTTTATTATTTTATCAGACTTTGAAATTTTCTATCAAGCTGCGGATCAATCCTGTTTTAATTTTTTTTTATTTTGTTGACGAATGAATGCTTTGCCCTTGACAACATCCTGTGCATGGGCAGGGCATTTTCAAAGCTGTGCGGCTTTGCCCTGGTCACCGTGCGGCCTGCCTCATGTTCAATATAGATAAACAAAATGAGTTTAATGATGTATTTTAATAATTATAATTATGGTAATTTTTTTTATTATTATTATTATGATCACCAAGTTTATTAATATAGCTTAATTATAATTAAGTTATTATTATTAACTCTCCATTAATTTTTTTAAGTATATTAAGTTTATTAATATCATATTAAATTTATTATAATTTTTATTATGATTACAAATAATAATAATATTATTGTTTAGTTTATAATAATTATCATTAAGTTATTATTATTATTATTATTTGAATTTATTAAAATATTTATTAAGTTTATTATTATTATTATTTATTAATGTTTTATTTGTTTTATTGTTTTTTTCTTTTATTTTATTTTCTATCTTATTTCTTTCTTTTTTTCCCTTTCTTTTCTTGTTTTTTTTTCTCCTTGATGTTCTTCCTCCCTGTGCGTCGCACACAGCACCCCCTACCAGTCAAAACTTTCGGCACACACCCTAACCCTAACGGCCGCTTGCCCCTCCCCAAACCTTCCTCCAGCGCATGCCTCCTCCGGCGTGACACCCCTGTGCGGCGCGAGCTCCCGGCCATCTTCCCCTGGCTCTGTGTGCAGCATGACCTCCAGGCCAGATCCCCCTAGCTCAGTGTGCGCCGCGGCCTCCTGGCTAGCCTCCCCTGCGCTCCGACGACGTCCTCCCCTCGTCGTGCCCGACTCGCCGACCTCCCATCGCCACACCCCAACGACTCGGACCGCTGTGCGATGCCTTTCCCTCTGGTCAGCAGCGTCGCACACACCTCCCTCACGGCCAGCGGGACTCGCGCACCCTCCTCTTTGCCGGAAAACCCTGGCCGCACCTCCCCTTCTTATTCCAACGGGTCTAGTCGGCGCGACGCCTTTCGACACCATATCTCTTGCTCGAATAGCTTCTCGAACCCCTTGCCGTAAGTGTGCTATACCTTGGTTGATAGTTATTTTAATTTTATTGAGTTTCAATTTGGGTTTTGGTTTGGCATTTGGTTAATTTATTGTGTCATTGACCCGATTGCTTGTTTTTTAGGATTAATTGCGTTGTTTGAGTTGTGGTTGTCATGCGGCGGAGTTTGCGCTCCGCGTTTGCAAAGTTTCGATACCGAAGGTATGTGTTTCTGTATATATGTGTTGTTTGACAAATTAATTTTCTTATTTAATTAATTTAGTATACTCATTGATTAGTTTTCTTGGTGCGAATATAGTTTCACTTAAAGTTTAATATGATTTCGATGTGTTTCGTAGTGTGTTTATTTAATATGAATGTTTTGTTTCTATGAAAACCCATGTTGAACTGTTTAAATAGTGCTTTATAAATTGTGCAGTTAATTTGTTAGTATTTTCAGAGGGTGCAGTTGATGTTTTAGTGTAACATCTATGTGCGTGTATTCATAAAATAAATTTTTGATTGCGTCTTTGTCATTTTGAGTCATTTGATGCATTTTTAAAACTGTTTAATAAATTTCCCAGCGGTTTGTTTAATTATGAAAATGGTCATTTTAATTATGCAGTTGGTTATTTGAATTGTGTGGGTGATGTAGATGGAGTTTTCAAAGGTTTTTATTGTGCATCATTTTTCAAAATGGAATTGGGGTTTATGCGTGTGTCTTGTTGTGCATCCCTCAACATGTATTGTAAATTCTTTTAAATTATTTAAGGTATGTTTTAATGTCTATTTTTTTTAAATTTGGTTTCAAAGTGGCTTCCCAACTTGAAGTTGAGTGTGTCGTTGGCACGAGTCTTTGATGTGTTATTTTGAAGTGTTTTTAATAATTGTTCTAATGATTTATTAAATGGAGTTCTATTGCAAAACATGTTTGAATATTGTTTTTAGTGTGCGTTTGTTTCTAAAAAGGGGATTTTGGGTATTTTCTTGGTGTGAGGCAGTGAGGTATTTCATTGGGTTGTTTTATAAATTGTGTAATGGTTTATTTAAATTGTTTGAATGGTGAAAAACTTGTTTTTGAAATGGTTTAAACAATGGAATGCATGTTTTGGAATTGGATCCGGTTTATGTGACGATTTGAAATGGCCTTTGGAAATGGTTAAATTGATTTTGTGTTTTTCTTTTAATATTTTCAATGAGTTTTATTAGTTATATAAGTGGCGCGTCATTGGTGCAAACCCTTGATGTGTTAGTTTGAAACACTTTATGGATTGTTTAAGTGTTTAATGGTTTTATTAAATTATTTGTGTAGTGCATTAGGCCTCGCTATGATGGTTTGGGGCCGCGGGTTTGAGGTATCCTAAAGGTACATGCATAGGGTAAGACATATATATATATATGTGCCCTCTTTGTACATATTCCCTCATGACACGAGGAATATGTGCAATGCAGCTAGGGGTGTGTATATATATATGTATAAATGCATGTGCGTGTATGCGTCAAACGTGGGTTCGAGTGGTCGTCGACAAATAATGAAATGTTTAAGGTAGGTCCCCTATGCCTAAGCTTTTAATTTGAAATTCATAATTGCTTGATTGTTTCAAAAATATGTTTTACACTATGCTATATACACATGCTATGGAATCTGATTGCGGTTGCTAGAAACTATTATGCCTTTGTATTGGAAAATTGAAATGTATTCCAAACGCCGTTGGTCTTAAGTTACTTTTCTGGAAAATTGATTTCTTAAGTTGGTTTGAATTGGTAAGGTGTATTTCTGAAGGTGTTTGGCCTTTTGGCCGGTTAATTGTAAAAAGTATTCCCTTTATGTAATAAAGCCCGTTTGGAACCTTAAGAACATTTTATGAAAAATAAAAACCTCTCTTGAGGCACGCCCCCTTTGTTTTATAAAATGATTTGTATGTTGGAAGTGTTATGATGTGCCAAACGTTAAAGTTTATGCATTGTGTGACGTGAAAGAGGGGGAATGCGCTTAAGGAGGGAGAACAGTGGTGAGATGTTGAATGAGTTTTAGAAAAAGAAAGTTTTATGTATATATATGTTTTCTTGATAAAGAAAACTCACCACTACTTGAAATAGAGAACAATGGGAAACCTGGGTATCTAGGTGGGTGACCAGGAATAGTATGCTAGATGACACAACATGGTTTTGTCCTGGTTCTTCTAGAAAGATTGACGCACCAACACTAACTAAACATATGAATTCTGAGGGTCGTGGTCTTCTAAGCCATGTTTTCTGAGGGTCGTGGTCTTCTAAGCCACGTTTTCTGAGGGTCGTGGTCTTCTAAGCCACGTTTCACCAAGGTACGAGGTCTCTAGGTTCCCACTTGTTCTAGCTGCCTATAGGGTTTATCCATGGTGCTCATTTGTGACATGCTGTTAGCGATGTAACTTTCTTTTCAGTTGTTTCATACTTGATTTCTTTTTGTGAAAACCATATTTTAATCCAAACTAGTTTCTTTTCATTTGAAACATTAATGCATGCTTGAAACCTATTTGGAAAATACAGTGGGAGTGAAATGCTTTACTTGATAATGCAAACTCATTACTTAAATTTGAAAAGAAGGAAAACACTATTTTATTATATCTTATTTTTCAAACTGGCATGATTCGATTTCTTACTAAAGGCAGGGGCATAGGACATGGTTACTTTTTTGTCATTCCTACTAAGCATCTCGGTGCTCACACCTACTTTACTTTTCAGTTGCAGGTTTCAATCTTGGATCGCTTTTGGGAGCGAGTGTGGTTGACATACCGTGGTGATCCACGGGGTCACCTGAGGTATGTCACGTTTCTTTGCTTATTCCTTTTTATACTTCCACGTTGTTCAGTTTATTTTCCTTTATTTATCTACTTGCTCAGTTTATGTTTATTTATCTTTGTCATGGGACAAACTGTTCCCAACTGGTTTGTTTTGATGCCCGACACTAGTTTCCAGCCCGTGGGGATCGGGAATGCCCTTCGGGCCATGCCGCGGACCAGGTCGGGTGTCGGGTCGGATGATGACCCAGCCTGGTTCGTGACATATCCCACTCGACTATTCGACATTAGGCCGCTTCTTAACCTGAACCTTTGACAAAAGAAGTTTTCTTGGGTACCCAAGTGTCATGCCTTTCCAAGCAAGGTGTGAATAAAACTTGATAGGGAACCACCAACATTTTATTTTATATAACCATTAATTTTGGGTATGTTCATGTGAGATGATTATAAAATAAATACAGTACTATGGAAGCATTAATAAATAATCATGGTCAATCCTCATGCCTTGAATAACACCCGAGATTAACCCAAACCTGCTTCATCCAATTTTGGGTTGTCACAAAGCATGTTACATAACCATGTCTACTAATAACCTGGCTAATGGATGATTCCTAGAAGCATGTCCTAGGAAATACAGTAGAATTTTGTTTTATAATCCAATAGTATCATGCTCAATGAATGAATCCCAAGTATCCAAGTTAATCTAGTAGTTTCAGGCTCTACATCTGATTTTCAAATATCCATGGAAATGTAACAATGTTAGGATCAACAGTCAATACCTCTACATCTAGGGAAACATTTTAGTGTCATGCTCAACATATGATCCCTAGTTATCCAAGGAAATCCATATAGACCTCAATGGATGGATTATAGTGTCTTTAGAATCCAATATCATCTAGAAACTCAAGGTATTTACCTATTGAGGAAACAAGTCATACAGTAGCTCAATGGTCAGATCTATGGAGAACATCAAAGGCATCCCAAGTTGTGTTTCATTTGAATCCATGAAGCATGTATAAGTAATTCCAACTGAACTTCCTGGGATTCTAATCCAATGATCATGCGTGAGGCATTCCAAACTATTAATAATCATAAAGGATAGATCCTAGGCATAAGCCTTAGGCATCCCATGTATCACAATGCATTTTAGTGGGAAAAGTGTCCCACCCAAAACACACCATCAACATCATGCTCATCATCAATTTTGGTTTTATGGTTACACCCATATTTATAAATATCTATTTACCATATGCACCCTCTCCAGGGTTAACATCTTAGTAGGGAACCAATCAAGGTTCCTTAGGTATCACTATATTCCGGACACCCTTCATGGGTCCTCTCATCTCAAATGTTTATCTTAGGTCAACTGTAGAGACCCTGTTTTTTCCCTGTAATACTTTGGAATATTTCTACATATAATTCTAGAGTTAGGTGTGAAGACGACATGCGATTCCGAGGCCCGGTATGCCCGGAATAAATTTTATAAAAATATTAAGTGTTTTTATACTATGCACATGGCGGGGTTGTGTTTTCTCCTAAAAAGAAGCTCGGATCGGAAATCTGAGGGCACAGTTACATTGAGAGCATGCCATTTACCCTAGGAAGGGTGTAAAAGTTGCGGGCACGGGCCTTCTATGAGAGATGTCACCTAGGGGAAAATCGTCATTTTAAAATAATGACTTAGTGTTTTTTATCACTGACGTTCTTTTCGAATAACTTTCGAACGAAGCCTTGGAATGGAAATCCGAGACTTCCGTTGAGTTTGAAATGGGGTGTTTTGACTAGGAGTGATATAAAAAGAGAGGGCATGATAGTTTTGGGGTTTTTGGGTTTTGCACCCGGAGACGGGTGACCCGAAACACTTTAATTTAATAATATTAAATTATTATTAAAGTTTACAACGTACGTACTCGCGAATCGGATGTCCGTTTGACATGCCGTCAGAGGCATTGTGGCCCTAGAGTTGAGATGGTCCTTCCAAAGTTGGTTCGGAACCCTTTTGGTTTGGTTTCGTTGCTCGGTGGCATGAGGTGCTTAATGCGAACAATTACTTAATTATTTAATTAATTAATTATTCTTGGGTCGGACCTAACTCATGCTTGGGATGTCTGATTTACGCGCCATCAGCGGCAGCGTGACCCCAGTCCTCATGCCTAGTTTTTGAGAAACTTTCCAAAGCATTTGGGTTGGAGACAAGGTGCGGGCCCCACAAGGCCTGGTTTACACGTTTTACAGTAAAACGCCACTTTTTCACCCGACATCTGTTTGGGGTGTTTGAGTAATCGTTTTTGAGTGTTTTTCCGAGGGGATTGAGATGGGGCAATCCGCCCGCCTAAATTCAGGCCCGAGGTGTGGGCCCCATGAGGCGACTTTCGGACGTATGCTGTGTTTTTACGACTTATGCTACATAAGTCCGTTCAGGGAAAATGAGTAGCCTACACCACATGGTTATCTATAAGGAACACAATGGTACGATCTGCGTTACGTGTTTTGGGGTCGAAGTGTGGGCACCACAGGGCCCCGTTTGCATAACGCAGCGAGTTACAGCTCCTGCATCCGGAGTCTATTTTGGGTGTTGTCAGCAGTGTTGTGACCCTGGCATCAAGACAAGGTTCACCAAGGTGGTTTCAGGCATTGAAGCCACAGTTGAGGCGTGGGCCCCACATGCCGTCTCTTAAGCTGTGTGCAGCGTACTACGCCTTTTTCTTTAGTCGTCTGTTTGGGGCGTACAAGTAGTCGTTTCAGCATGTTTTTCTAAGAGCATCGCGATGGCGCAGTTCGCCTAACCCCTTTCGGGACCGAGGTGCGGGTCCCATGAGACGTCGTATGGGCATAAAGTGGTGTTGAATAACTTTTCCACCGGGATCCTGTTTCCAGCGAGTAAGTAGTCTATCTCGCGTTTTTTTCCGCAAGGATTACAACGGTGTAACCCGTTTGGGAGAGTGGAGCCTCTTTCGAGATCTCATTAAATGTGGAAACATGAAAGGGAATTGGTCGGAGGTTCCTTTAACGCACTCTGAACCTACGCATGGTAGCGGTGTTAGTGACACCCAGTGATGACACAGACAATGCAGATTTATCGGACCAGTTTTGAGTTTACCCTCCAGCGAGGCTGGGTAGGGGGTTACCCATTGACCTCTTAGGGTTTACCCTCCAGCGAGGCTGGGCAGTGGGTTACCCGTTGACCTCTTAGGGTTTACCCTCCAGCAGGGCTGGGTAGTGGGTTACCTGTTAACTTTGTGGTTTACCCTCCAGCGGGATTGGGCAGTGGGTTACCCGACGAACTCTTGTGGTTTACCGTCCAGCGGGGCTGGTTAGTGGGTTACCCGACGACCTCTTCTGGTTTACCCTCCAGCGGGGCTGAGAAGTGGGTTACTCGATGAATGATTTCAGACTCATCCCTTTTTATGAGGTTAGTCAGTGAATTTTCTCCATGATTACCGGATTGGGACCTTAGGTTGTACGGTTTAGCGATGAGGCAGTTTTGGAATGCAGGACTGTTGGGCATTAGTGATGGATATCCTTTGAACTATTGTCGACTTCTCTTGGGCTGAGCTTGGAGATAGAGATCCCCTTACACACTTGTTCGAGTTTCTTGTTGATCATATATATATATACACCACAATTTTGTTACCACTCCATGGGTTCAATTAATCTCCTTCTAGGAGGGGAGAAGACGCGCGGGGTATGTCACGTGATTTCCGTGTCTAGCTCCTCTTGGATTGGACGAGTCTACTTCCTTCTTTTTGTTGGGTTCAGCTGCACTCTATCTATTGTACTCTTACACTGTTCTTGATATGTCCACTGCTTTCCGTTTTAGTATCTCCTTTGTTTCTCCCTCGAGCTTTTGGGGAATCCTACTGAGTATCATTATACTCACCCCTGCTTGGGCTTTGCCCGCACTTGGAGTGCCCTTGCAGACAACAGACAGGTCGATCGAGACTACGGAGGAGCGTATAGGACACAAGAGCTTGGGTTATGTTCAACAGTCATAGGAGGACATCCGGGTGTGAGACTCACCAATGTTTTACTTTCGTTTTACCTATTGCCGGGTTGTGGAACCTTTCTGGTTGGGCACGTGTTTTTCCCCTTTTTACTGTTCAGTTTACTTGTCAGTACTTTTCAGCACTTTACTTGTACTGGTTAGAGGTTGATGCATGTATGTTGGTTTAACTTTTGTAGTAGTGTTGTATCTTGCTTTCTTTTCTCTACACTCTTGAATTGAGTTAGCTGCGTGTGTGCGTACAATTTCTTAGGCAAAGGCCTCCCCTAGTTCGTTGTGCCTTCAGCGCTAGTCGCCAGCTCCTGGCCTATGGAGGCGGGCTTGGGGTAGTTGCGGCTCAAGCCTCGGTACAGGTCGGGTCTTGACATCAACACCCATCACTCAAAGCATATAAAATCCATTGACATCATCAAGGACTCATGAATACCTCATTGGCTTCCTATGAACATCCCATGAGAGAGATAGCCTCAAGCATATCCAATTTCCAAGTCACTCTATGTTGGTATGAACACCCAACATATCCAGGAGTCACTTTGGGTATACCCACCTAGGTAATCATGTCTCAATGGGCGAATAACACCCACTCTATAGATTTCTCACATCCCTGTGGAAAAAAATCCACTCAAGTACCCCACACATCCAATCTGTTGGAGCTTGTTCCATAGAACCAACTTCTAAGTACTTAATGATTACATGTATTCATTGTCTTCAATATAAAGGAAGTTTATTATCACATAAAAATGATTCCTTATCATGTAAAAGTATGTTATAATTTTATAAGAATATATGATACAATAAAAGGCTATATCAATTGCCCACTATGATGAGATTATGGATGTTCCACAATAGTATCCTGGATTAAATTTTCTATAGTTGGATGTTATAATTTTATGGGAAGCAAGTGATATAATCAATCATGGGTGGAGAGTCATAGGATATTGAGGAACCCTCTAATGGTTTTTGCACTTGGTAATTTCTAGAGAACGATATTATGATAATGAGACCCTTCAATAAAATATCCACATTTTATGTTCTTATTAGAAGACATGTTTATTGATCATTAGAATTTAAACATAGAATTATTTAATATAATAAGTTATATAATTTGATATATTTATGAAAACCACGAAGGAATATTAATGTGGAGAAGTAATATACATTGGGTGTGTCATAATTGATATTTCGTTAATGGATAATGAAAGAATGGATTTATCCCTCATGTCACATTATATATGTTGATATATAAACCCCTTTGATGGAAATATAATTTCTTGGATAAATATATGGAAATGGTGATCTATGGGCATGTTTGTTTCTAGATAGTTAAAGGAAAAAAAATTGAGAACATAGGTTTACAAAATGAGTGTGAAACCTACTTGATTAGAAATATTATGATAAATAGATTATATTACGTAGTAACTATTTGTAGGTGGTTGTATATTTTTGTGACATTAAATTCATTCTTTATGGGTTCCTTGACATGTTTCTAGATAATAAAATTTTACTTTAGGACACACTCCTTATTTACACTAATAAATAAGCCTCTAGTAACACACACAAAGTTTATTTGGAATCACAATTAAATTCCATGTGTAATTTAACATGTTAGAATAAATATTTTTGCAAAGTTTTTGTTTCATATTTATTCAGGTTTGGTTGATCACCTAGATTTAATCATAAGTTATTTAAAATAATAAGTCATCCATATAATAATAAATATTTATTTACATGGTTTTGAAAATATAATATTTTTATATATATCAATGAATAATAATGTGATATTTATTTATTAATTAAATAGTCAATATTCAAGGTTTAGTAAATATCGAGGAGGATAATTGGAAAAAATGTAATTGTCCAATTGAAAAAACTATAACTGATATTTATTTATTCTTAGGTGATGAACTTTTCATGTTAATAATAATTTTATTGTTATTAATACATGGGGTCCACTAATAAATAAGTAATTTTTAAGTGAGATTATATGAAAATAGAAAACCCTGTACCTTCTTTAATATATTTCTAGTTATATCTCTTTCCTAATAGGGTTGGTTTTTCATAATAGATAGAGGTAATATATCTCCCAAACCCAAGAGATAGTTATAGAGACCCAGCATGTGTTTTATTTTCCTCCTATATCAAGACATCGAGATAATACCAATAATTATTTGACCTCAAATAAAATTATGATGTGATAAACCAAGAATAACACAAGTGATCATGATCGACCATGCTAGAACCTAGTGATTCTACAATGATGTTTAGCGATTATAGTGAATGTGTGCATCACCACTAGTGGGATTCCACTTTTGGATCCACTGGAACAACAATGATACAATGATATCAAGTTAATTAGATCATCAAAAAACTAAGAATTATAAGTTAATGTAATTCTATATCTTCTTAAAAATTATATATGATGATCCTCCTCTTTAGGTTCTAGCATTTAAACAAGTCAATTAATGTTTGATTTAAATTAATTGATCATGATTTAATTCACCATGTTTAGATCAAAATTTTTCATAAATTTATATTAAAATCTAAGTTGTCCATTCTAAAAAGGCACTTCTATATTGCTTGGAACCTACAAAATACCCAAGTCATCCATCTTAACTCATAAATCACTCCTTAGAGGTCTGTAGGGGTTCTTTCACTAAGGCCACTACACTATTTTCATTTCCTTTTAAATTTCATTCACATAACTATGTGTATAAGTTTCATAGGAAGAATCATTAAAAATCAAGGCCATGACCTTAAGTGGTCGTGGAAATCAATCCAATGCACAGGGGTCCACCATAACCCTTTGCACTTTATCCAGTTCATTCACAAGCATTACATTTAATTAAAAGAATTTTATTATTTAAAAAGTTCAATCATACTCGGTGGCAAGATAAGACATATCACATGAATATAATATAATTCATAATACCAATGGTATGTACAAGGGACCACTTACCTCAATCTCAATCCATTTCCTTTTGAAACCATAGTCTGGTAGCTCATCCTTGGGTTTCCATTTCCATCATGTTACCCCCAACATTGTGAGGCCCTAAATCATGCTAAAAAATTCACATTAATTAATTTAATCAAATTATATTTAATTAACCAATATAATTAATTTTAAAATTTAAAATATTTTGGAATAATTGATGAAAAACTCACTGGTTGGCATTATCATAATGAAACTACAAAAAACACTCCCCAACACCCCATAACGTATATCAGACATCATTCTAAAAAAAATACATAATATTCAACATTCTTTGAATGATCAGATTAATTTAATTCTGGAAAAACCACTAAATAAAACCAAATTGAAACATTACTCATCCGAAATGATGCATGGTGGTGTGCATACATCATCTCGGGTCCTCCTATATATGAGTTGATAAAAATCACCATCAAACTCAGCTAATTCTGATATGATTCATTGGAATCAACACCAATCCCTAAATTATAATATACCAAAATCATTGGGGATTAATTAGAAACAATAATAGAGAGAAGAGGAGGAATAATATTACTTATGATTCCATGAATATGGCACCCAAAATACCACAAATCAAAGGGTAAAGAGAGTCGGGGTGGTCCATCCAAACCTTCCCCACACGTACTTGTTTGAGAAAAAAGAAAGGGAAAAAAGACCCCTTTTTAAAATAAAAAAACCATAAGACTCCTTTCACAATGTGATCTGGTTCATATCGTCAACCACCTAGTCATGAGGTTCATATTCCCCTTAAAACTCACATCATGAACATCATGCTCACAATTTAAAAGACTTTTTCAACTATTTTTTAGTAGTCTTGGACACCCATTCCCCCTTTAGTACTCACCAAAACCCTTGAGTCATATATATACCCCAAACCATGTCTAAGATCACCATTTAGTGTCATCCAAACACTAATCATTTCATTATGAATCCCATTTCTCAAAATTTTCTTTCCACTAAATCAAAAATTCAAATTCCACTAGAATTTGATAACCCATATTGACATAGGGAATTATAGTTATAGGGTATGATTATTATGATTGGGTATAGAATATTAATGTAAAATGGTATAATATGTTTATAGTTTATGGTTGGTTCATTTTAGTAGCTATTAGTTAGTGTTTTATTTATTTTTTGGGATTTAGTTATAAAAAATAAGAAGATAGAACTTAAGAAACCTATATGGTACCAAATGTAATGTACAATAAACTTAAAACATCATTGGTTGAAATGTAGGTGTCATAATTTAGGAAATATTGGGAAATATTTTCATTTTAATATGATTACATACTTTTTATATTATCATTTAATACTCATGCTAACAATTTTGGTTTTATTATAGCGCTGAAGAAAGAGTCATGAAATTTTGGTGGTGATATGTATGCTCATTATAGAAAAAATATTACTTGATCATTTTTCTATGTATTACTTCATATAATAAAAATTCTATTTGGGTATTAATTTGTATACCCTATGTACAAATATTGAATCACCGGTGAAAACCTCTAGTTATATGATGATTGTATCCCAAGTCTATAGCTTATTTTTTATAAAAGTTTGTCAGAATGTGCTTCCTGTAAATCTTATTATTCACTCAATATATTAATTTCAAATATTAGGAAATCTCATTTAATATATAAAATAAACTCATGAAAATTTTTCATTACAAGGATAACCATGAACTCCCTATAGGAATTACATACCCTATATGGGTCTTAATACTCAAACACAAGGAGTATTTAGATAAAATTGTTAGGGAAAACACAATATTGAGGATATGTCCATTGTGAAAGAATAAATTGATATTTTTTATGAGTATCATGGTATTCCTCTAAATCATGATGGTGATTTTTCAATAGAACTTATATATGGTGATATGACTATATTGAAGAATCCATATTTAATTAGAGGAATTGAAGAAGTATCTATAATTGAATCTAGATGAGGGCATTATATTCCCAACAACTTCACCATGGGGGCACACCATTCCTATTTGATATGAAAAAATATATATTAATGTGTATCTTAATTTATTATCATGAACATAAGAAGATCATAATCAAGAATAAGTATTATATACCCCATATTTATGACCTGTACAATAAAATTTTAGGGGCCCTATACTTCTAAAAGATTGAGATTCAATCTGAATATCATCAATTAAGGGTAAAAATAAAGGACATACCCAAGAAATCCATTTATAAAAAATACAAATAATATGACTAAACAGTGATGTTATTAAAAGTTACAAATCCACCTACTATGTTCATCAATATGATGAGTATAGTCTTTATAGATTACCATGTTCTATTTGTGGTAGTATTTGTAGATTATATTCTCATATATTCTAAGAGAAATGAATATTATGAGTATTTTTTGAAGACATTGATTGAGGGTAAAAAATATTTCAAATTTAGAAATTGTGAATTTTGGATTCAAAACGAGTCATTATTTGGTTATATAATCATAATAATGTGTATATATATGGATCCTTCAATGAAATGGGTAATTGAATATTGGAATATACCAAACACTATAACTAAGATCTATAGTTTTCTTGGATTTGATGGATACCATCAATTCTTTTTGAAAAAATTTCTAAAAACATTAAAATCCATTAATCAAGTTTACATTAAAGGGAGTCAAGTTCCTCTAGATAGATGAATGTGAATGAAATTTTAAGGATCTTGAGAGAATGTTTTCATTGCACTTATACCCACACTACCCTATACTACATAAGGTTTTGAGATATATAATGATGCATAAAATAAGGGATTGAGATGTTTCATTATGAAAAATAACATGGTGGTAGCTTATGCCTCATATCAATTAAAGGTCCATGAAAAAAATGATCCAATGCATGATCTGGAGAATCCATTGGTGTTTTTTTCATTCAATATTTAGAGGTATTTTATGAATGAAGAAAAGTGTGATATATATACTGATCACAAGTGATTAATATATATATTCACATCAAAGTTGATAAAAATGTGCCAAGGGAGATAGTTGGAGTAGATCATGGACTATGATTCCTCAATACATTACCTCCATGGGAAGGAAAAAATGTGGTTGCTGTTATGAACAAGAAGTATCATGCTAACTTATCCATGATGAGTTTTCAAAGATACCTTATAATTTTGGACTTTTATGAGCTTCCTTTCAAGTGGTTCTCAAAAAAACAATTTTTAACCCATGTAAATGTATTGGTAGTGGTACTTGGTTCTATCTTCGGAGAGGATAATGTTATGGGTGTGATTATCTATTTTTTATTTGGTTCAATATGTTAAATATTTTTTTAATATTGATCTATGTTAGTTTTAAATTCAAATTTATAAGAAGTTACATGACCTCCAATATCCATACCTACCTTGTTAAAATGTTATTTCAATTTTTAATCTTTTATTTTCACTTTAATCTGGTGAAATATCAATGGATTACCCTCTCATAATTTTTTTTGTTTAAATAGAGGGTTGGATTGATCACTGTAACCTCCAATATCCCCTACCTAGTAATCATAGATCTTTAATTACCCTTATGACAGAACATTGTGCACAAATTCAAGTAGTGGAAAATCCCTAAGTGGCATCTGTGTCTGATCTAGTGAAGAAGAGAAGAAAAATTCAATATGAAAGAAATAATAAATGTCCTATTTATTAAAAGATTCGAATAAATCCATAGATTAACAAAAGATATTAAAAACATTAAATTAATAATTAATTAATAGGGTTATAGGGGAAATATCCTCAACTCAACCACTAAAGTCATAATGTTCTATAACCAGATAATAAAAGAAAGAAAACAAAATAAAGCCAAAAAATACTATAGTAGGTCTGATTTTTTGATTGTGGGATCAATACACTCTTTATATGGTGAAAAATTAATCTTTTATAGAGATATTCTCCCAATTCTTCAATCATCCACCCCCCACCATATGAATGGAATGAGTTTCCATTCCAATGAACTTGACAAGCCTGATTTATTCCTTAACTTATAAGACCACTTTATATTTCCATATTTCCTCCACAAACACTACAAGTGAAAGATGACTCCTTCCATAGCATCATGTAATGAGTTAGATAGATTATTAAAGTACAAGTTGTGTGGAATTAAATTATTTTCTTGGATTCGGTGAATCATGACAGGGCCTCATATGTTGGCCCTCAACACTAGACTTCGATCTGGAGAGTTCTAGGTATCACCTCTTCCGTATTTGATTTAATCAGGCCTTTTTTTCTTTTTTATTTGTTTTTATTCATAATAATTGTCTACAACTTAATTTCATCTCCACTTCATCACTGGGTTTTCAAATTTTCCATCCTCCATTCCATTTTGGTCATTCTAGGAATTCATCTTCAAACACTTTAATGAGTTTTTTTCAAAAATGGAGAGTCAGGTGTTGGTCGAGTTTAATCCAATTTGTCAATTTCATAGTATTTATATAGTTCATTGAGGAATTTAATATAATAGTTACTACACGTATCTATTAAGATATGGAATCAGTTTAATAGGGGAACACAAAGGCCTTCTTTAGTTCATCTACACTAATAATTAACTAGACACACATTTTAAAAATAGTTTTTCCTTATTTATCCTCAACACTAGTATCCTTTTATTCTAAATAGACTAATGATACTATGTATTTAATCAACCTATATCTTGTGAGTTAGTCTTGGGATTCTTCATTTAACTTATTTCATAAAATATCCTCAATATTACTCCAAATTTAATAGGAATACATGCTCTAAATTTGAGTTTTTTCTTCAGCATCGGTCGAGAACATGTGTGGCATTGAGATTCTTCAGAGAGATGCTATGGTGGAGGCTTAGATTTTCCTTATTATTCTAATATGGGGATGAAACAACCAATTTTTTATTCATCCATGGTTCTCTGATCGATTTGAAACTTGGGGTTCTTAGGGTGTGCCTTGGTTAGATCATTAGCAAGAATTAACTATTAATGGTAGATCATCTAGGGAGCTACAAGATTTAGTTTTCTTCAGTAAGACATGATGAAAATTATTCTTCCAAAATCAATATGACTTCATAGATTTTACTAAAAAATAGTTATATATATTTATTTGATTCATGATTTTTTAGACCTAAATTCAGTATCATCAGAATATGTGGTGAGACTTCATCTTCTTCATTAGAAAGATTGAGGGATCTCATCTTCTCTAGTCAGAAAGATGTAAAACCCAAAGTTTCTTCATCTTCCATAGGTGGAGAGAAATAATTTTTCATCCTTGGTTAGCATATTAAATATATATAGGATTAAATTATCTCTTTAATATCTAGGTATAACTCTCCTTCCATCTTGGAAAAAAGTCATATCCTTATGAGATAGGTCATCAGCCCTATTGTTTTCATTATGGGTTGTCGGCTTGGGGGGTTTTCCAATATTCAACATAAAATATGTCAACATTGGAAACAAGTTCTGTTTTACCCCTCGAGAACATAGTTTTATGATCTCTATTGGTATAAGGTGAGGGCATGGTTGATCGGGATGATCAACCATTATAATAGGGTGGCATGGTTGATCCTTTGTGGAGTTTATAAATCACCCACGATAGTAAGATTTCAAGGGTCATGATGGATATTCCATTTGTTGTGTAGTAATTGGATTCCTTTTACAAATTTTAGTAGTTCTATCATGGTCGATTCTCTATATAAGACATGGTCACTTGTTCTTATTGTTTGGAAGATCCATTCCATTGAAAAATGTGGTTTTGATAGATGAAATTTCATGTGTGGTTGATATTTTTTAACATATGGATGATGAATTAATTTTATAAATATCACACTCATATCCACTCTTCATTAGAACAATTTATCCAAAAGTAAAAAAAATTTATCTATGACCACTTGAAAATTACTTCACATGGTCGATTACACACAAGTCACAATCACTCTGATATTCTGTTAAAATTTCTAGTTATGGTTGATTGTATACATGAGGTCGATCATTTCCTTTTCCATTTATTTATTTTTTAGACCAACCAAAAGAAGAATGGAAGGCATGTTCGATTAATTAATTTGGAAAATTTTAGATTCTACTACACAAAATAATAAAAATTAATTAAATTTCATAAATGTCTTTCCAAACAATTTTTCATTTCACAAAAAAATTAAACAATTCCAATTTAAATTTTCATAGAGAATTTATGGATTTAATGTGATTAAAAAATGAATTAAATAATTATAACTCAATATTATTCCATTTAGTAATTTAATTCCAAATTGAATATTTGTAATTTTAAATTCATTATAAAAAATCAAAAATTAATTCTTATCCTTTAATGGGTTCTAAATTTAATTTAAAATATGAATACAACATTTAAAATCCTCATTTTATTCCATTTTCACTTGAATTCTATAATTATAAAAAAATATCAATATTTTTCCAATTACTTGGTGTTTCTTTAATTAATTTGGGTAATTTTAGGGAATAAAAAACACAAACTGTCATAATTTTCAACCCACACCACTCCCTTGTACTTGAAATATTTCACTCTTGGGAAATATTATCATTTAATTCCAAAAAAAATTTAGTGATTTTCATAACATTAAATACACAACCAGAATTGACAAAAATCAATGAATTTATACACTAAATGTTCATTACCCTTATTTGGATTTTACACACTATTTTACTTACATTAAAATTCAAATTATAGTTTCACTGATTAATTTGATAGACTTAAGTGTACTTAAAATTTTATCATGTATCACTTCCATCTATCTCTCATTCCAAATCCTCCATACCAAAGTTCATTTTCACACTACACTGATATTCCATAAATGAAAGTGTTTAAGTTAATTTCTCCCCTCATGGGTACAATATTACCCAAACCTAAATGAATAAATTTTTGAAAAATGAGACCTTTATTATTATTTTTTGAATTTTTCCTAACCATGTATGTTTGAGGAAAAATGAAAAAGAATTTATTGAAATTCATACAGGGGGATTAAACTCACACACCTAGTGTAATTATCTCTAAAATTCATTATAGTATCTAAATTACCCATTTTAATCCAATTTCAAAAGACTTATATGAGTTTATTTTAGGGATTTTCAAAGAGGTGTTATTCAGTGAAAAAATTTCAGGTCACTCAAGATTCATTTGAAAATTCCAATGACCACATGTTATAATTCTTATTCCACAAAGATTATTTATGTTTTTAATCTATTTCACTAGTTCTCAAATAGAATTTACATATAAAATGGGTTTTTTCACCTAGAAATCAGTCACAATTGGTATTTCAGATTCAATTTAGTCATCAGGTCTAACATGGAAATTTAATTGGGTAGGACGCAATAAATTTTAATTTTAATATCTATTTTTTTTAAATATTTAATTTTTTTAATTTATATAAATTTTTACTCCAAAAATATAAACCTATAAAAACTATGTATAGTCTTTTAAAAACATATGGACATTTTTTTTTAAAATTTTTAATCTATATGTATATATATATATATATTAAATGTAAAATAGGAAAATGATATTTACATCCTAGAACTACTTTTTCCTTATCCCCCACACATGGTTGAAACATGATTCCAATTTAATTCCTATATGAAATTGTTCAAGATAAATAGTTCAAAATAAAGTAAGAAGTCAAAAAAACATGAGGGAAAGAGACAACCATAGAATGCCCTATTTAATAGCAATAAGGAAGAGTCTAAACTCCTCAATAGGTTCATGTTGAAAATTCTTTTGGTAGTTATTAAATTGTTCGTCACCACCATTAATGGATGATTTTAACATTATCATTGAATCTCAAATACACCAAAAGGAAGTGTATTAGTTGCCTTGTATGGAAAAGTATAATTGAAACAAATCTTACCATGGAAGAGCTTTATCCTTGAATAAAATAACAACACTTTGTCTCCAACTTGGAATTCTATTCTCTTGATCAATTTATCATGATCAGATTTAATTTTATCCTTGTACAACAATGATTTATCATATTCTTCCCTTATAAACTATTCATGCTCCATCATCTTTAGATTTCTCTATTCTCCAGCATTTTCGAACTCTAGGTTCACTCTTTTTATATCCCATTAAGCTTTTATCTACAGATAAAAAATAATATGAAAGTGTTTTCCCTAAATAATTATATATTGATACATAAATAAGCGGGACTTATAGGAAGTCATGTATTCATAGAGTCCATATTCTAGCTTTTTACTCTAATCCTTCTAGTTGGGTTATACTATCTTCTATAGAATAATTTTTATCTCTTTATTGGAAACCTCAACCATCATATTGGTTTTTTGGTGGTAAGTAGGGTATGTTTTGTGATGTAGTCCCAATTTCTAGATGAGGGATTCCATATTATTATTGTCTATGTGTGTGACTTGGTCACTTATTATTTCTCGAGGAACTCCAACCCTACAAAAAAATAATTGATTTTTGAAATTCAATAATATTTTTTGAATCATCAGAACTTGTGGATTTTAGTTCAATACACTTATAAAAATATCCAATTCCTAAAAAATGTAAGAAAATATAATTGAAAAAGTAAATGTGCCCATGATTTTAATTACCTATATGTTGAATATCTCATTAGAAATAAATGGGTTTTGAGGCATCTTATATATTTTGGAAATTCTATATGTAAACTGGCATATTGGACATTTGTTTCCCAAATCATTTGAATTTTTTAAAATTTGTAGCCAAAAAAATATAGCTTCCAATAATTTATAGTGGTTCATTGAGTCCCAAAATATCCTCCACATGAATTTGTGGAGACAAAATAAACCACAGAGTTTATTTTCCATTTATGGATTCACTTTATAAAAAAATTTCAATGAAAATTTTCCAAAAATATAGATCCTCCAATAAATATATTTTTTTAGAACTAAATTTTGAAGATTTATTTTTAGAAAAGAAGGATGGATCCTTTTCTATGAATAAAAAATTCACTATGTTAGCATACCAAGACATTTGGGTGTGGTTGTATAGTTGCTCGTTAAAGAATTAAACATCCATATTGTTCTTATGGATTGGTTCTACCTCTGTAGTGTGAGGTAGCTGACTCATATAGTCTTCCAGCATATTCTCACAGCCCTTCATGTCCTTAATCTATAAGCAAAACTCGTATAGAAGTAGAATCCACCTCACTAATTTGGGTTTTTCATTAGTTTTCTTGATCAAATATATTAACACTACATGATCAGAATAAATAGCTAATTTACTCCCAAAAATATAATAATGAAGTTTTTATAATGATATAACAATACAAAACAACTCCTTTTTTGTTGTGTAGTTAATATGGTTAGTGTCTAGGGTCTGTTCAGTATAAGCTATCACTTGTGGAATTCCATCAATATTTTGAGAAAGCACATCCCCTATAGATCTTTTAAAACCATTACATAGAATTTCATAGGGGGTAACACCAGTTTGGTGGATAGATAATGGAAAAATAGCCCAGAACTCATTAAATCTATCAAAATTTGTCCTACATGAGTCATCAAATATAAAATAAGATTCATTATTGAGCAGTTTAGTTGGGAGAAAATCTAATTTCAAATTTACCTATGAAAAATTCTATAAAATCAAACATAGTGTAGAAATGATCAAATGTGTATCACTATATTATGGTAAGGTAGTGTGGAAATAAAATCAACTTTGGATTTATCATCTTTAATTAGATCTTTAAAAATTAAATGGACTAGAGAATTTTCTTTTTCTATAATAAAATGTCACTTTTTAAAATTTAAAATAAAAATTTTCTTGATGTGTATTTTTTAAAATTTCCATTTATTCTCTAGGAAGCTATGAAAATAAGTTACATACATAGTAAATTCATCAAGTAACACCTATAAGTATCTCTCAATATAGTCTAAACAGATACATACCATGCAGTGCTAAAAAGGTACCTGGGGAATTACAAATACCACAATGAATCCATTAGTAGGAAAATGTACTTAAGATACATGTGAAATTTGTATTTTCTTAGTCCTCCAAAGTAAATAAAACCTGAAAATACCGATAAAATCCATCAAGTAAAAAATGTGAACCAATCCAGCTAGTATCTCTAACATTTTTTTCACAATTGGTTTCTAGAAATGATCTTTTCTGGTCACATGGTTCAATATCCTATAATATATGTTTACTCTCAAATTATTCTTAATTATTGTGGGAAATAATTCATTATTCTCATTTTTCATAATTATGTATCCAATTTTATTTTGGACTACTTTTACGGGACTCACCCTTTATAGGTTTGAGATGGGGTAGAGTATTCCAGATCCTAAAATTCTTTGTACCTATTTTTATTACTTTGAAAATGGTAGTGTTGAGGCTTCTTTAGGGCTTACAAAATGGTTTGGATTCATCTTCAAGAAATATAATACATTTAGGTGGTAGGGATAATCCCTTGCATGTCCCCTAATGTCCAACCTATGGCACTAGCATTATGCTTCAGAATTTTCAACAGTTAGCATTCTTAGATGGGATCTAAATTATTTGCGATTATAACTAGAAGTTTCTAATTTTATTTTAAAAATTTAAATTTTATGATTGATGGAAGAAAATTTAGTTCCATTTTATGGAGGGTTTCCAAATATGATTTTAGTTAATAGTTATCCATGATGTATACTTTCACATTTAATAAAAAATTGTTAGTAGTGGATTTAAGTAACTAATCAAAATAGATTTCATTAATTTCAACAAATTGTCCATTATAAGAAATCATCTATAGATTGAGTTCATTTAATAGAAAATATATCAAGATGGTTGGGTATTTATAAATCTTCTCCTTATCTGATTATATCATCAAACATTTCAATTTCCTCCCTATAATAACAAGGTACTTCAAAATGTTTTATTGAAAAAATAGGTTTCTCTATATGCAGGCGTTTCATTGAGCCATGGATGTTGAAATATACTATTTCCTCCCCAAATTTCATGGAAATTTCTCCTAAATTGACATTTTTATGACTTTATTAGTCTTGAATAATTTCCTACCTAGATTTATGGTAGAGTTATCATTATCTTTTTCTTGTTCCATATTGAGAATATAGATGTAAACAAGTATTGAATATCCTTGAAAACATACCAATACATATTCAAGAACACATACTAGGTAGATAGATATTTTCTTAGTAATTTTTACAAACATTCAGGTGTGTTTTAGTTCTACTATATATATATAAGAACAAATGGAATAATAAATTACATAATTGAGGCTCTTAACTCACATAATGAATTGGAAAAATTAAGCTTACCAGTAGTGTAGGGGGTAGTGATAACACCTAGATCATGGAATTTTTATTGTATTTATGTGTTAATAAGGGAAGAAACGCTCTTAAATAATACTACCTATTTATTACCATGTAATATTATTAACTTATTGCACAATTATTTAATGAATTTTTCATACCTTGAAATATTGTGGATAGCCTCCAATAAGGGGAAGTTGATCTCCACTTTCTCAAATGTCTCCATAATATGCTATTTTAGTGTGTCTTCATTGAGTATAATTGGTGTTTTAGTCATTTTAGGGAAGTGTGGGTGGGTTTGATTTGAGTCTTCCATCTTGGAATTCCCTTTATCTTTCTTCATATGGGGTGTATCACATGTTTTTTTGGATTTCTTTTTCTTGGATAGATTCATTGGGTACAATGTTTTTTTCACTTCTATCCTCCCCTTATGATGGTTATTCTTCATAGTTTCCTAGATCCTACCCACTAATTAAGGTATTTTAACCATCATTTCCTTTTGGATTATGAATTAATTGAGTAGGGATATTACTAAAGCCTTGATTTTTGAATTCTTTAATGGATATCATAATATGGTTTTGATTTCCTTATAGCTACTTCAGTGCTAATCCATTAGATTAGATAGTAGTATATAGAGTGGTGTGATATTTCATAACCTATTTCAAAAACTCCTTTATAGTGAAATCTTGATTCATATCTTATAAGTAACTTATAGAGAAATGAGAATTTCCTCTTTGGAATCATGGAGGTTGGAAGGATGGTTAAAAAATTTATTGGAAAGGTTATATTTAATATCGTTGGTTCCCAAATCCTAATTGAGTATTTGAAAATTCTCTAATCCATTGATTAATTGATGGTTGCTATTGGAACTCCCTTCGATATATAGTATCACAGTTCTCTATTCCTTAGGCTTGAGGGAATCTATTGATTAAGTGGTATTGAAAGTATAAAATTTAGAATACCCTTTGAAGTTAGGAGATTTTTTTTATTGTGATTTGTTCATAGATAATTTTATCACAAGAGATGTTGGTTTTTAAATTTTATTTTCAAGTAAAACATAGTTTTAAATTGTTACCTTGTTGTAACATCTCTGTTCCGAGTGCCACCCAGAGGCACCCCGTACCCAGTTTCTCACATGGCCTCAAGTGTATTTCCCAGAATGCCAGAGGATGCTGACTAGCAGTGAGGGCCTTGGGTGTGATAGTGGGGAAACTATTCCCTCATTGGCAGAGTAACACAGCGGAAGTAAAGCAGATAATAACAGTGGAAGCAATAAAACATGCAATAAATAAACAACAGAAGTAATAACAAATGGAGTACATATATATAAATGATGCATGATACATATGTCTAGGAAAGTATCTAAACAAGTCAAAATGCTGGAATACAGTACTAAACCAAATTACAAAACAAAAACAAGTAAACAGCTCCATAGCATTGCAAGCCTCAGCTTGGTCCCATACTCCCCAGCTCCACAACAATCAAGTACCTGAAGTATAAGGGTGCTTTCCCTTATCTAGACCTACAACAATATAATCTGTTTGGGCCTAAAAGCATGACCCAAACAGGGTGTGAGACGAATCCTAGTAGGCAACCACCCAAATATCTGTGCCTAATAGTCAGTGAATATATATGGCAGACAATAAACAAAATGAAGTAGTAAACAATGAAGTATACATAGTAACAGTCCTACAATTTCAATTAAATTAATTTTTATATATCAAGATAAGCCAATAAAAATCAGGTAACCCTCTGGGAAGTACTCACATCCTAAGCCCTCTAATTCAACCTAAAAACCACAAGCAATCCTTTGGGAAGTACACACGGTCTAACCCCTCTGGTTCATCTTTAACAAAGACTCTCTGAGGAAGCACTCACCGTCAATTCCCCCTGTGTTCTTGTATCGTTAACTAATAGACACTATGAGGAAGAACTAAACATACAATCCCCCCTATGGCCCATATAGAAGAAACTACAGACACTCTGAGGGAGAAAAAAGTCCATACCCCCATGGTCTCACAACATAACAATAAAATAGGCACTCTGGAGAAGCCCTCAACATCCATTCTCCCTATAGTCTACTACACCAGGTTACTACAACCCTGTGCAAGTTAATCATGCACAAAAAATATGTGGAATCCAAAGTAAACCTCAAGAACTACTTGGCTAAACAGTCTACAGTATATCACAACATGTTAGATAAAATCACTCCATCCTAACAATACTAGGCATGGAAAACAAAGCAACAACCTAACATGCAAAGCTAGAAAAAATGGTTAAAACAAGAAAACATGGGAAAAACATCCATAGAATGGAAAATTTAACCCTATTAATAAACAATTAACCTCTATCCAAACAAACAAGGCATAATAGGAAATAACATGGCTAACACCCATAAACACACAATACCCTAAACAAGGGTATTGGTCACTTTTGCACATATAACTCAATGAATATAAAACCGAAAGAAACAAACCACCTACCTCGACATCGTGATATCGATATACATGAACCTCAGGCCTTGAATCACCCTAGAACGCTGTAGATCTATAAAAACACGAAAAAATTTCAATCGAGGATATCTTGTGAAAGAGGAGAAATCAAGAAACGAGGTTCTAAAAGAAGGAAGAACTCACTGATGTGATTCCAACGCAACCGACAGAGTTCCGATTGGAGAACGGATGGCTAGTCGGAGTCTCGGTGAAGATCTGGTGGTCTCGTTCACTCCTGGATGAGATAGGCCGAGAAGAAGATGGTTCTGTCCATCAGACGCGACCCTAGTACATTTAATGAAATAAAAAGAAAGTGCACGACATGTTCTTTAAAATTACAGGGCGTGTACTTGCCTTTTCTGGCCTCCACTTTAGGCGGTCTCCAGGTCACCACACACGGCCATGTACTCAGCCGTTACACAGCCAATACATGGTCACTCGTGGAAACTGGGTACATGGTGTATACTATTGAAATTTCCAAAAAATCCTCTTTTTCTCAAAAACAACTAGAAAAGAATAACACACCTGAAAAGAAGATCTGGGTTCTTACACTTGTGTACTCCACTATCTATGGATATTGTACTAAAATTTTGGGAGTTTTATAAAATCATATGAATTAGATATCTAATTTCAATAGGGGTCTTGTGTATTAATGCTCCAATATAGGAATTATCAACTAGATTCTGGTCATTTTACCTCATTCCTTTGTAAAAGAATACTAAAAATGGTGATATTTTAAAAGATTATGTGGGAATTAATTTTTTAATCACTTGAATCTTTCATATATCTCAAAGAGAGTTTCTCCACATGCTTTATTTATCCTACAAATCTTCTTCATAATATTAGTGGTCCTTGAGGTAGGGAAGTACTTCTTGAGGAATGACCATTGTAGCCCATCCCATGTTGTAACATCCCCAGGTAGAAGGTTGAAGAGACATTCCTTTGACCCCCCCTTCAAGAGAGAAGTTTAAAATATTCCGTCTCTATTTATATTCATATATTCTTATAGGTTTGAAATCACTACTGACATTAAAATACTATCTTAATTACTAGTTCGGGTTCTATCCTACCAAGCCAGGAAACATTGGCAAGAGTTCGATTATACCAATTCTCAGTTTAAATTATTTTTGATTATTAGGTTATTGAATTTTATTTTCATTATCGCAATTAGGTGCATAAAGTTTTCTTAAAGTCCAATTCAATTTTTCCAAATTGTTTTCCATTTTTCAATCACGAAAGTTACTTTACTATGAGAAGAACTTGTGAACGAATATATTGTTAATGAATCTATGATGAATTCCCAATCGATTTATTCTATGATTTTTATGGATCTTAGTCTCACTAGAATTGTTTATTCAAGATCTAGATAAAAAATAGTGAGGGGAGATGAACTAGATCTTTTCATTTATTGAAATCATTTAAAAATAATATATTTCACAAGTACATGCCTACATAGAAATGGAACCTGGTTTGATGAGTATCCTACTATGGGAAGCTCAAAAAAACAATTTTAACCCATGTAAATTTAATGGTAGTAGGACTCGGGTTTGTCTTTAGAGAGGAAAATACCATGGGTGTGTTGTACTTTTGTTTGGTGGGTTCTGTATATGAAAATATCTAATAATATTGAACTATATTGGATTTAAATTCAATTTTATAAAAAGTTTCCAAACCTTGGAAATCCACTTAACTACCCATTTAATTAATTATTCATATTTTTACTCTCCCATTCTCTCTCTAATCAAGTTAAATCTCACTTTATCATCATCTCTTTAGATTTTTATGGTTTAAATAGAGGGATGAAATCACTACCACAACTTAAATATCTCATAGCCTAGTAATTAGAGATATATTATTAGCCTTTAGCAGACTCACTACTCATGATCATAGGTAGGGGATAATCCCTAAATAGCCTCTTTTTTCAATATAGTAATGAATAAAATACTACTTCAAATTGAAATAAATAATAAATTTTATATTTCTTAAACAATAATTATAAATCTAGATATTAACATAAGATATTAAATAGTTAAAAAATTTATTTAATAGGTGGAAATGAGGAATATCTTGTGCTCATCCACTAATCTCTTTGTGTTACATCACCTAAGAATTATAAAAAATAATTAAATAAAAAAATGTAGTAACAAATCTTTTTTTCTTATTACAGGATCAAAAATTCTTTCTCTTGTGAACGGTTCATCTTTATAGGGATACACTCCAAATTCTTTAATCTTCCACCCAACAACACATAACAAAAATAATATTCTTTTCAAATGATCCCATCATTCCCAATTCATTCACTATATTTTGATCCCACTTCCAATTATTTAGATTGTCACTATATGCACAAATTGATGATTAGTGTTTCTCCAAATCATTATACATGTTTTTTTTAGAAAATATTTATGCTCCCATTATTGGACTCTATAATCCTTCATTATGGATCAAAGAGAAATTATTCATTTCTCCGAAGCTGCAATGGATTATGAGTGTTTCCCTATAATTATGTGAGGAGTTGGAGAGATGATAAAATATCTGGATTTGTGGACATAAATCATTTTTTATTCAACAAAATAGGCTTCAACCTTAGATGTTGGTCCTTGACACTATTCTTGGGTCTATACAGTGATGGTTATCACCTCTTTTGTATTTTATTTCATTGTAAACTATTTATATATTTATATATTTTATTATTTTATTCACCATAGGTGATTTAAACTCAAGTTGTTCCATTATTCTTCATTGGCTTCTAATCTTGCTCATCCTTTTGTCTAGGTTGGTCATTCTTGGAATTCATATTCAAAAGATTCACTAAGATTTCTTAAAAAATGGAAAGTCTAGTATTGGCTAGTTTTAATTAAATTTGTTAATTTCAAAGTCATTACACAGTTCATTGAGGAATTTTAGAGAGTAGTTGGCATTCATATCTCTTTGAATATGGAATTGGTGTAATGAGGGGATAGAGAGGACTCCTATGGTCTATGTTTTGACTAGGAATTAACTATACAAGCATTTTATAATTATATTTTTTTTCATTCATCCTAAAAACTATTATCCTTTTATTACAAATAGACTAACCATAATCTATATTTAATTAATGCATGGATCAAGCTTGGTATTCTTCATGCAACATAGTTCACATATGATTCGCAATATTAGTCCTTCTTTAGTAGGTAGACACACACAACCTTCAAGGTTTTTCTATAGCATTAGTCATGGACATGTGAAACTTTGAGATTCTTTAGAGAAATTCATCAGTGGATGATCACCTCTTCTGTACTGGTCAAATTTGGGGGTGAAAACTCCCAATTTTTATTCACCCATGGTTCTTCAAATGATTCAAGATTTGGGGTTCTTTTCACGTGGATCTGTTAGATCTTTAGACAGATTCAACTATCAATAGTTTTAGGGTCAGGGTAGTAAGAGATTATTTTTTCTCTAATAGGCCTTGAAGATAGTTGTTGTTCCCAATTAAATTTTGTTTATTCTATTTTAATAACAAAAAATTATATGGACTCTATAATTTTTTGATTTTTTTAGATATTAGTTTGATGTTATTATAACATGAGGCATGACTTCATATTCTTCAGTGGTGAGCTCGAGGGGTCTAATTTTCTCTGGACAAAAAAATGTAACACCAAATGATTCTATGAATTTCATAAGCATCAAGAATCAATTGTTCATCCTCAATTAGCATGTTCAGGTATTACATGATTCTGTATTTTCTTCCAGATCTAAGAGAGGCTCTTCTTCAATCTTGTTTAATGGTCATCTCATTCCGAGTTAGGTTACTAACCCTTTAGTTTTCTTTATGTAATGTCAATATTTTTATTTGATGATCTTTAGCTCCAAATTAGTCAACATTGGTGACTGTTTTGATTTCAAACCCTTCATAATCTTGGGATTCAAATCTTCATCAGTAAAAGGTGAGGGTGTGGTCAATCAAAATGATTGGCTGTAAGAAGAGGGTGATGAGGTTGATTCTTTGTGATATTTCAAATCACCCACCCTAGTAGGGTTTCTAGGATCATAGTAGATTTTTTTTATTTGTGTGGTTGTTGAATTCCTTTAAAGTATTTTAGTAGTTTTTTTCACAGTTAGTGCTATATATAGGGCTTGGTTTCTTGTTTTTTCTAGGCAGAAACCCCATTCCGTTTCATAATGTGGTTGTGATATATGAAATTTCACGTGGGGTAAATTTTTTTTCCAAGTATTTGATGAATTAATTTTTAAAATATTTCACTCATAGACACTCTTCACATGAATAGTCGATCAATAAATTTTTTAAACATTTATTAATTAGGGGATGAAAATTACTTTATGTAGTTGATTACACACAAGGAATGGTCACACTGATAGTTCACTAAAGGTTTAATTTTTGGATTATTTTACACATTAATTAGATCATTTCCTTTCCCATTTTTATGGTGTTCGACTGAATGGCCCGAAGGCCTTCTTTTTTATTGATTTTTGATAACCCCCCTTTCAATGGATTAGGGGGAACCCTTACAAGCCCCATAGGCTTATAGATTACATGACCCGTAGGCCTTAGTAAATTATACAGACTATACTTGGAACTCCTCCTCCTAGCTTCTTCATCGTGATATCATCTCTCCACCTTCGCATGGTTGTTCGGCTAGGCTTCCCATGAAATCACATGCTGGTCCCGATGGTAATGCCATACCCTCTCTTTCTGACAAATCCTCTTTAGATTCTTCTCTGGTGAATGCACCTGCTCTGATCCCCATTTGGAATCTGCTCCTTATAGAGTCTGTCTAATCATTAAGCACAATTTCAGGTGGCCCTAAGTCCTTGAGGTGGCCCGAAGGCCTTGAGGTGGCCCAAAAGCCTTACTGGCCCGAAGGCCTTGGGTGGCCCGAAGGCCTTAAAGGACCCGAGGCCCAAACTGGTGGCCTGAGAGCTCAAACAGATGAAAAATTCATACTACTATAGTACCGAACAATGCTTGCTACAATACTACTATAGTAACCCGGAAATGTGTCTCCACCTAGTTTTGAACTCGGGTCTCTTGGATGCACCTACCGTGTCCTCACCAACTAGGCTAAGGCTCTTGTGCTTATGGTATTTGGATTGATAAAAAGAAGGATATAAGGCTTGAATGATTCATCACTTTTTAAAATTTCATATTCTTCTATATAAAACAATAAAAAATAATTAAATTACAAAAATTTATTTCTGAATAATTTTTCATTTCATAAACAAAATTACACAATTTAAATTTTAATTTCAAATACTATTTTTAGATTTCATTTAATTCAAAAAATAATGAAATAATTAAAACTAAAAATTAATATATTTAATAATTTAATTCCAAATTGAATATTTCTAGTTTTAAATTCATGTTAAATAAAAAATCAATTCCAATCTATTAATGGATTCTCAATTTAATTTCAATGTTGAATTAAAAATTTAATACCCTCATTTTAATCCATTTTCACATGTTGTCCATATTTTTAAATAAATGTTTCAAAATTATTCCAATTACATGGTATTTCTTTAATTAACGGGGTCAATTTCAAGGAACAATAGAAAAAAATTTCAAAATTTTCAACTCACATCAGATTATCAATGGATAAACTTATGAATAATAATATAAGTGAATAAATAATATCTTTCCCAAATGAATTATCAACCATCCATCCATGTGAATATCAAAGAGGTATAAAAGGAGGATATAGGCATACTAAATTATATATGAAATATATCATTATCAATACCTAAAATTGATGGAATTATATGATTTTAGAAATAAATATGCGTCCCTTCAATAATATAATTTAAGATGAAGATTATGAATGATACAAAAATCTTAACATTCTCTATCCATCTTGGAAATACAATGTATTATAGAGATCTCAAAGAGAATTTATATTAGGGAAACATAAATAGGGAGATTATAGAATATATATATTGATGCATGGTATACCAACAAGTTATAGTAGAATGAATGAAATCTAAGGGGATAATGTGAAAAAAACCAATAGCTATATGGAAGTGGGAGAACATCACAATGCAATTCATCATAGGATTTCTCCAGACATCAAAAGAATGTAATTACATTAGGGTTGTAGAGGATTTCCTTATGAATTCAGTAAATTTTATTTCTATTTGATAATATTTCTTACTTGATCAACTTAAAAATATTTATATAGAATAATTGGTAAATTTCAATGGAGTATTCTAGCCATAAATCATTAATATAATTTCTAGATTAATTTCACTATTTTAATTAATAAATAATTCTTCATGATTAATATTTTGGTGTTTAAATTATTTTTCTATGAAATAGTTAAATGGATATTTAGATTAAAATGGTGTAGAAATAATATTTCTTGGATAAGGTAGATTAGATGTCTTGAATTATAATTATTGGCAAAGTAAAGTTGATAAAAAGGTATAAAAATGAAATATATAATAATCCATAATTTTCATACATAAATATCACTTCTTATTATATGAAATTCATATATAACATGATGACCCCTATGAAGATCATGTGGGTCTAGTGACTTTGGAATCTTGGATACATAAAAAATTAGTTCCTAAGTTAACTACATCACCCCACTTAGTTATTCATAACTATTAACCTTCTTATACATATCATACACAATAACTTTCATTATAATCTGGGAAAAGGAAACATAAGAATGGGCGAGCTCTAATTCTTAGAAATCATAAACAAGGAATATATCTATAACCCCATAAGCATAAAATGAACATAAGGGTATAAGAATATGATTTTAGTATTTTAAATCCATTCCCTACATATCATATATCATAATCTTGAGTCATTGAATAAATCTTGAAAGTTTATAATACATGAATTATAAAGTAATCAATGAACATGATCTATGAGAGTATAACATGGAATTGTGGCGTGAACATAAACATAGAATTACAATTGTCAAAGAAACCCAAAAATTTATTAGTAACAAGATATAATTGGGTTAACCAACCATGTACCAACTTTGGGATTGGGATAACTTTACATCTACCTACTTTTAGTATTGTGATAACCTCCCATGTACCCCTTGATCTCCTAGAACATTAATCATTATCCAATGAATGGTAGGAATATAGAGTTCCCACCCATCACACAAAGAAAATAATAAATTTGTGTGCCATAAAATTCATCAAACATTCTTCATATGAGAACAAATTAAATAAAATGTGTCTTATAAACATATAATCATATCATAACCCATAGAAAAGAAATGGGTTATATATATATTTCTTCATTTCATCATAGTATAATCAACAGGAAAACTAACAGGTTTCTTAACCATCTTATAATTATAAAGATAAACCATCCAGAGAAAGAATAATGATGTATAATTAAACCATAACCCTATTAAGTCTTATTTAACATTAAATGATGTCATATTAGATGGAAAATTACTTTTAAATATCACAAGGAATATTTCTTGAGGAAAATAACCTTTTCATTTCGAAATAGCCTCTTAAAAATATAAAAAATTCACAAATATTATTGAAAAAATATTCTTTTAAAATAACAATGGAAAAATGTAAAGGAATATTTAAATCATTGATCTATCCTGATATCAAGAAATTATTTTCATTCTATATATGTTAAAATAAAACATTCCTTCTATATTTTTTTAAAAAAATCAGAAAGTATCTCATTAAAAAAAAGACAAAAAGATTCCATTTGAACCATTTTGTAAAAATCAAACATTAATTAAAATTACATTAAAAAATCATAAATAAAATAATTAAATCCATCATTATTTTTTTAGAAAACATGGATATAGAAGAAAATGTTTTATCAACCTAAGAGATAAATAAATGAAATTTTCATTCATAACATATTTTTGGTCTCTTGATAACTTAAATTGATGAAACTGAAAGGAAAACGTCTATTTTCATGAAATAAATATAGGGTATCAAAATTAATAATTTTATTGAGAGGTAAATCATAATATTTCATCATTGAAATATTAATCATACATAATCCTGATAAACAATGAGATTGTAACATAAAACCCTTACAACTTTTGTAAAATTTGAATCATAATTCCCATGAAATAAATAATCTTAGATAGATATGTAAATCATAATAAAATTAATCTTAAGAATTATAAAATACATTAAAGGTCATTATATACACTATATAAAACAAAAATGTGGTGAATATAGGATGTGTCCTATGGAAATAAAAGTGAGATGAAAATCCTTTACCTTCAGTTCCACTAGCTTCGAAAGCATTCTAAATTCTTATATAATAAATTTAATTTTTTTATAATTCTATACCATAATATCATACATTTTTATTATATTATATATATTCATTATATATATATATATTTATAATCATCCATAATGTTATCGATATAAAATTAATTACACCCTTCATGGAGACGGTTGGTTTTACTTATACATGAACACTATTTTCATTTTTTGATGGATGGAAAGAAAGGAAGGAAAATAATAATTAAACTTTATAGAATAATTATTATATCATATAAATCATATATATTCATCAAATACATACTCATTACTATCCATGTAAAATATAAATGAAAAAATTATATCACTTTATGGAGGTGGTAGTCCACACATACGCATGAACAACGTTATCATTTTCTACCAGTTTGGAAGTTAAGAATTTGGATATGTAATCATAATTATATAATAATAATTATTTCATAAATAAAATATATAAATTTTAAATCCATCATAATAACCATCCATGAAGGATGGATAGGGAAAATGAATTGTACCGCTATATGGAGACAGTAATCTATACCTACGCACGAGTGGTACTTTCACTTCCCATTTGATGAGAGGAGGGTGGATAATGGAAGTTTCATAATAATATTAACATTTTAGTATGTTTAGGATTATGAATTCATTATTTTATGATAAATACCATAAATTTGGATGAATTAGAAGATGAATTAAATTAAAAGTGGTCAAGTAAGACAACTACCACTCTTCGAAGAGACCTCTATTAGATCCTTTATTATGGAACTTAAGGTTGGTATTTTGGAGAGATAAAAACCTATAAAACTTGTATAAGAACGTTTAATTTATAAGTTTTCAAGGTATGGTCTATATACATGGATCAATGTGGATTGAATAATAGAAAAATGGGTTTCCTTTTATAAGGGAGGGAGAGGACATAATTGGAATTTCTAAAAAGATTAAATTATAATAAAGTCATTCTCAATCCAATTTGTTACAAATGGAATGTAAATGTATAGGTGATTAAATATAAGACCAAATATTATCCAATTAATCCGATTTTAATTTTTTTATTATTCTTAAGTAATTTAATAAATTATTATTTTTATAAAATATAATTAATTCCATTTGGAAACCATTCCTTAAATTTGATTTAAAAGACATAAATAAAAAGTTAAAATTTTTCTATAATTATTTAAAATAACACCAATATTTCCTATTTATTTAAAAAATTCATACAACAAATTAAATCACTCAAATAATATTAATTTTAATATGTTTAAAATCATTTGTTATATTTATTTATTTATTTATTATAGAAATACTTTATCAGTGTTTCATATAAATGCATGGTCATTATATATTTACTAAAAATTAGAAATAAATATATACATTGAAAATTATTTTATTATGATCATAATAAATATCCATATTCATCCATTTTTAGTTTTCTTCCATATGTGAATATATAAAATATATTTAAAACTAAGAGAGTGATACTTTGCATCTTTCTTTATTTTAAATATTATAAATTTCATTTTCAAGGAAAATTTTCTATTAAACATATCATTTTATAGATTAATGTGATAAGGTTTAAATTCAATTCAAATATGGACTTTTGAATTAGTTTTAAACTAGATTAACCGAATTTAACCTCTAATGAGGAGATAAATTCTACCACGATTACTATTCTTATTAAACAAAAATAAAAGGAACCTATTTTCAAAATTTATCCTATTAAATATAAGGTATTGATTTTATAAAAAATAATACCTATATGTGGCATAAATTAATATAAATTTAATTGTGAAAAAGATATATTGTATGATATTGCCTTATCCATCGGTATTCCAATTAAAATTGATAAGGAAATAGAAGTTGCTCATTTTGGCCACTTTGCTAGGTTTATGGTTGAGGTTGAGCTGGGTTAGACTCTTGTTGACAAGGTGATGATTGCAAATTATGATGATATAATTGAGTTGAATATAGTTTATGAAAAATGCATAAATTCTATAAGGACTGCAATGTTATTGGTCATGACTTTTCTTCTTGTAGACGGGCTATAGTTTGCAGCTTCTATGCTTTGCATGGTCATAATGTGAATGATTGTCTCAAGAAGATAAAAACTACCTATGATTTGAAAACTAACCCATAGTTTTTGCATAAGGATGGAAAAGACTTGTGTAGGAGTATGGATTATCGGGGCACTGTTTCTAATCCTCCTAAGAAAGAGCCGCAAGATTTCACTCATGAAGAGGCATCTAAAGTTGATAAAAAGGGTGAATGCCCAGACTCACCCAAGGTATCGTCCACATCTGCTGAAAACAAGAATAAATCTTGGTTTTATATTTGTATGGAAGAGGAAAATTTCTATCATGTTGTTTCTCTTAGAAATGGAAAAGAGAAAATTAGAGAAGAATAAGCACAACTTCAAGAAAAGATGGTTTCCTCAGTGAATCAAAAAGGTAAACAAACCCTAGATTCTGACTCCCCAGTCATCTATAAGGATTTTCACTCTAATTCAAAGACAATTGTGGATAATGAAGTCTTTCATCTTGTTTATTAAAAGAAAACACCATCCCCATTTGTTTCTCCAATATTGGTTGAGCTGCCTATTGTATAAGAAATGAAGACGCCAGTCACAAAAGATGTTTCTCTTGACAAATGCAAGGAAGAAATAGAGGAACGATTGGGTTCTAAGAGTACTGATGCTAAGAAAATTTATGGAAGACTTTAAGAGTTCTTGATTAGAGAAAGTTCTAGTAGAGGGAGATCGAGAGGTCGGGGCCATGGGCTTGGAAGAGCAAATCTAGATGTAATTAGAGATGAAGAACGAAGGTTAACCGAGAGACTGATGAAAAAGATAACCAAATAGTTCTTTTATTTTGGGTTTTCCCTGTTTTCCCATTCCCCCTCCCCTTTGTTACTATCTTTTAATTTATTTTAATAAAATATTCATAGACTCTATCTTTTTAATTTTTTTTGAAAAAATAGACAAAAACCATTTTTTAGAAAATATATATATTTTTAAGAAAAAACTATATTTATTTTTTTCCCATGAATAAATAATATTAAATCAATGTTTAAAATTTTTGATTAAATATATTATATATTAATTAAATTAAATTCATTCACCAATATCGATAAAATTAATTTATTATGAGAAAAAAACATTTCACACATAAATATAGTTTTTTGTTCTAGAAAATCAACTCTATTATTTTCAAATGATTTTAATTTTAATTTATGATTATCTAATATCAATAAATTAATTTTATAAATGTTTATAACATAAATTTTCATAATAAATATATTTATATTCATTAACACCAATCCAATGGCTAGGTGATAACATATATTAATAATAATATAATAGAATATCGTGGTATATTTAGACTTGTTTTTGCATGTAACACAAGATATTAAAGAAATAAATTTATTCAAAAAACTATTTCATAAAATCTTATAGTGTCACATTCTACCCCCCTTAAAAATAAATTTTCTCTTTAAATTCATCATTTACGTACAAAAAAATGAGGATATGTATGTTTCATTATATCCCCGGGTTCCCACATAGCTTCCTCAAAATGGTGGTTGCACAAAAAAACCTTGACCATGTGAGTTGTTCGGTTTCATAGAACCCTCTCTATATGATCTAAAATATCCACCATATATTATTAATAATAGGTATATTTCTCCTATGGTATAACCTGTGGGTTCATTTCATGTGAAGAATTAGGTATGTACTTTCTCAAGAGGGATATATAGAACCTATCATCTTCTTGAGAGAGATTTGGTGGAACATCCAATCAATAATCTGTCATCCTAAAATGATAAAAAATTTCAAAAGTACAAATATATATATGGGTTAGAATAACCTTATTTACATATCTCATTTCCCTCTTTCAGATATATATTCATAGGAACACCTTTACAAAAACATAAAAATACAAATATTTACATAGATTATCAATATAACTCTTTTTGAAACTATGAGATACCCTTATAAACCGATGAATAGATATAACCTTCTATACCATTTCATCATATTGGTTAGATCCAAATATATTTTTTACTATAACTTCATTTTAGAACATTGTAGTTCTTCACTTTCTACCATATAAGGCTTTATAAGGATCCATCAGAATGTTGGAGAAAAATCTATTGTTACTTGATAATTCCACCCAAGGAAGGTGTTGATCCCAAACAACTTTGAATCCCATAGAGAAATATATCAATGTGTATTATTGAGATTTAATATTTATCTTGAATAGACCATCTTTTTTAGGATGATATGACATGATAAAACTCAATTCTCTATCCAGATCTTACAAAAGACTTCAAAAAAACTAAGTTAAACCTCAGATCATGATCAGATACAATGGTATTTGGTACTCCATGCATCCTTACCACTTACCTAAAATATATCCCATCAAGATGATGTATATAGAAATGTTCTCTAATAAAAATAAAGTTTCCTCACTTTATAAGGTGATCAACTACAACCCATATGGCATTATTCATTTTAGTCATATTAGGGAGTCCAATGAAAATATCTATAGTGGTGTTTTCCCATTTCTACTCTGGTGTGGGTAATGGTTGTAACATCTTTTTACTTATAGGATCAATAGATAATGAAGAGATATAATATTTATCCAATATAACCTTCTTCAAAAATTGTATGGAGGGGATACAAACATAGTTCTTAGACCTTATCACTCCATCAAAATCAAGCTTGAACTCAAGAACATATCTTTACTTCTTCAACTGATCTAAATATTCCTTCCACACTTATTTAATAATTAAATGGATAGATAATTGAGCACCCATTTAATCTAAAAATATTTTTTCACTTCCTTTAATATTTAAATATCCATCCTTTAAAAATCTAAGAATAGCGATTTTTTTGCGATCCTCATCATAGATAAGATAACATGATCGTTTCGACTCAAAGCATCATTTACTTTGTTTTCATTCCTAGGCTAGTAATGTATTGAGTAGTTATAATCTTAATCGTCTATAACAATATTCTCTGGTGCATTTTCAACTATTTTGACTGAATTTATACTTTAAATTTTTTTGATCTTTATATATGTCACACAATTCTTCGTAAAGATAAATCCTTCACATCTTTAATGAAAAAAATACTATAGCTAACTCTAAATCAAGAGTTGGATAATTATGTTACTAAAAAATCAATATTTATGATGAATAGGCTATAACCATATCATATTTCATATGGAAATATCATAATCATTTCTTCGATGCATTGTTATATATTAAAAACCCTTCTCTACTATAGGGTGGTCTAAGAATATGTGTTCTGCCTAGACTTCCCTTTATTTCCTTGAAACATTCCTCAAATTCATTTTTCCAAAGTAACTTAGCTACCTACTGAGTTAATATGGTGATTGGATTGGATAGTCATTAAAAAATCTCCAAAAAATTTCAATAATATCAAAACAAACCAAGGAAACTATGGATCTTAGTATCCATGGTTTTTCAAGGCCAATTTTTAATAGATTCCATATTTGATAGATCTAAATATATACCCTCACATGAGATTATACGACTCAAAAATTAAACATTCTATAACCAAATTCACAATTTATATATTTTTCATACAACTTTTATTTCGTTAGGGTATTTAATACAATAATCAAGTGATCTTCATGCTCTTCCTTTCTCTTATAATATATATGAATATCATATATAAAAACTACCACAAACTAATCAAGGTAGCCTTTAAAAACCTTATTCATTAAACCCATGAATATAAAGGGGGTAATGAGTAATAAAAAATGAATCACTATATATTCATAGTTTACCTACCTTATTCAGAATGTTATCTTGGGTATATCCTCATTCTTGAACCTCAAATGATGATATAAAAAATGAAGTTAAATCTTGAAGAAGTGTTGGGATCTACATAGTTCATCAAACAAGTCATTAATATGGGGTAGATGATACTTTTTCTTGATAGTGATCTTGTTAAGTTCATGATAATCAATGTACAGTTTCATTGATCCATCATTCTTCTTAAAAAAATAATAGGTTCACCCTAATATGACACACTTGTATGAATTAATCCCTTTTCAAGATTCTCAAGGAGTTTTTTTTCAATTAATACAACTCAATTGGGGCCATTCTATATGGATTATTTTATATAATAGTAGAACCAAGATTGAATATTATTGAAAAATAAAATTCATGATTCAATGGATGACCAGAAATTATTTTAGAAATAGATAAGAAAATAACTTCACAATATGAATATATTCAATGATGAGTTTCTCCCCAATCATCTATGATAACACCCCTTTTTAATAGGAATCAAGACCCATACAATGTATTTGATTTCCATCAGAAGTTTATATTTTTCAGCACTCTAATAGATGAAAATAGGTTAGTTCAGAATAAAAAATTTGACATCCATTCCTTCAAAATTAATGTGGGATTTAGTTAAATAAATCCAATCCATGCCCAAAATAACATTAAACTTAACCATAGGTAGGGTAATATGATTTGAAGGAAGCACATTCCCCAAAACTTCAACCAAAGTAGAATCATATATTTGAGATGAAATCATTGTACCATTAGGGGGTTTCATTTATAATTAAACATCTAATCATTGATTTGGTAATGGAATACCCATAGAAAAATACATAAAAATAAAATTATAGGTAAATCCAAAATCAAATAAGAGATTAACAGTTCTATAGTGTATGATAAGTACGCCTTTCACCACACCATCATGAAACCCTTTATCATAAATATAAATTTCATGATATTTATATTTTTCTATAGGATTTAAAGGTTATTGATGATGGTCATTTCCATTAACCATCATATTTTGGGACCGGTTATCATAATACCTATACTCATGTAATTTGGAACAGTAGACTATAGGTGGTGCATTCTATGGAGATTTAAATTTATTTGTATAATTAAATAACTTATTCCTATCACATTATAATTCAATCACTCAATGAACTTTATTTAAACAATTAAAACATTTATTAGCCCTATTAACATAATTTCCCCTATGTTTACTTCCACACATTGAGTTTAAATGTAGTCACATTTTATTATCTCCATAGTTTTTATAATTTATTTTGAATTCTATCTTTATTTTATTATAAAAACCATGATATTGATGGGTAATGTAAATATCCATTTTCTCCTTAATAGTTCATAAAATGATATATTCATTGCTAATGAAGTATCTTATGGATAAAAAAACCATGGAGAAATTATTTTAATCCAATAAATAGTTGATCAACTTTAATGTTAGGTTGGATGAAAATTCCAGAAGCATACCTTGACATTCTTGTAAAATTTTCCCCATAAGTACTAATGGATTCATTATCCTCCTGATTTTATTAAAGTAATTACTTCTCCATATTTTTTTAAATAATATGAGGAAAGTACTTATTGAGAAATAATATATTAAATTAATCCCACTACATGGATTCAATATCATATTGCTCCCTCATGTTCTTAATAAGAGTGCACTATTGATCTTATTAGACTTAAAAATGATAAAAACCCCAAAATACCTTTCCATGATCCAACAAATTTATAATAAAAAATATATTTTTTATAGTACCGGTTGATTACTCTTTAATTAGTGGATCAACAGACCCACAAAAAGAAGGTGGACATTGTCTCATGATAGAATCAACATAATTTTGTTCCATCCTTTGCTTGTTTGGAATATTAACGTAATTCATAGATTGATTTTTTTTGTAAGCATAGAAATGATATTTTTCATTCCATAATCCATAAAATTTAGTTATTCTGTAGGAAAATAATTTAAATATCCATTGTATTCAACATTAACAAGATACCTTTGGGTTCCATCCATCAACTGAAACCAAAAAGCACAGTGTGGGCAACATTAATCATGGAGGGAAACCACATTAACATGAAAAATGATTTATAAGATGTCTAAACCATGACACATTATTTTAAATATATGAAACCACAGGTTTAACATAGGACATTCATGATTGTTACAAAAATTTTTGGATTTTATCATACACATATCCTTATTCCTAGGGTTCTCACTAAAATTTTCTCATCTTATATTCCAATGCTTAACTAAACTATTCCCTAATACCAACTATGGTGATCCATACATTTCATATATAAATATAACTTCTTATTATATGAATACAATTCACATAACATGATTATACACACCAAAATTGTACAATTATAGTTCCTTTGAAAATGTGGATAGATAAACAACCAGTTCACAAGTGAACTACATCATCTCCCACTCAGTTCCTCAAAACAAGTTACTTTATTAGAAATATCATACATAATAACTTTCTTCATAACCTGGGAAAATGAAACATATTAAATGGTGAGCTCTAATGCTCAGAAAGGGTAAAAAAGGGAGATATATATTATCACATAAGAATAACATGAGAAAAGGTTATGAGAATATGAGTTTAACACTTGAAATCCATGACCTGTATATCTCAGATCATAATATTGATTCTTGGATTAAATTTTGGTAGTTAATAATACACCAATCATTAAGTAATCAAAGAACATGATCCATGAAAGCATAACCTGGAATTGCGGAATCAACATAAATATAGAAAACCTTATTTCAATCCTACCTATGAAAATATTCATAATAAGTTAATCTAGGGATAACCACCTATGTTCCTTATTCGATCTTGAGAGAGCCTTCTTTATACCCTCTTTTGGTCTTGGGATAACCTCCCATATACCCTTTTAAAATAATTAAACATTAATCAATAACCAATGCATTTTAGGTAGATATAGGATCTTCCCATCACATAAGGAAAATCATATATATGTGTTCCAAAAAATTCAAAAAACATTATTCATATCAAAACCCATGAAAAGAAATGGGATTCATAAAAATTTAATTATAGCACAACCCATGTAAAAGAAATGGGTTTTAATAACATTTAATCATTTTATTATAGTAAAACCCATGGAAAAAGGAACGATTTTTCAAAACAAAGTGTCATTATAAACATAAACCATACATAAAAAGAATAATTATGGAAAATTGGATAACAACCCCATTAATTATTATGTAACATTGAAAGATTTCATCTTATATGAAAAATTATTTTGAAATATCACTTGGAATATTTCATGAGGAAAATAACCTTTACATTTTAAAATCACTTATTTAAAATAAAAAAATAACCAAATATTTTGGAAAAAATCTATTTTAAAATAACCATGGAAACTTATAAAGGATTATTTCAATAATTTAGTGTTTATTATGGTGGTAAAATCCTTTAATATTGTATAAGTTAAAATAAAACATTTCTTTTATACTTTTTGTAAAAAAAATCAAAAAGTACCTCCTTTGGAAAATGAAAAGAAAATTCATTTTGAACCATTTCTTAAAATGTAATATATGGGTAGAAATGAATTCAAAAAACAATAAGATACTAGTAAAAAATACATTTAAAACCATTTTAGAAAACATGGATATGGAAGAAACCCATTTTTTTATAGAAGGGAGAAAAATGAGATTTTACTTAAAAACATATTTTCCATCTCTTGAGAACTTAAGGTGAGAAAAATGGAAGATTTTTTTCATGAAATAACTATAGAAGAAATAAATTCAAAAGTTTATTGAGATTTATATGATAATATTTTTCCATTGAATACTTATTCATAAATAATTCTGATAAACAATGAGATTGTAACATAAATTCCTCACCTCTTTGGTAACATTTGAGTCATAATTCCAATGATAGAAATAAAATTTTATGGATATGTAAATTCCCATAAAATTAATAATAAAAATAATAAAATAAATTAAATGTTTTTATATAAAACACCCAAAATAAACATGTGGTGAATATGGAATGTGTCTCATAGAAATAAAAGTGATATGACAATCCCTTACCTTGAGTTCCACTTGCATTGAAATAATTCTAACCTACTATATAATAAATTTAAATTTATTATAAATCTATATAAAAATAAAATAAATGATTATTATATTATATATAATCATTATATACATATATTTAGAGTAATCCATAATGGTAGATATAGAAAATTAATTACACTATTCATATAGATGGTAGGTTGTATGTACACATGAACGTTGTTTTAATTTTTCGATGGATGTAATGAAAGAATGATAAATTAAAATTTATATTTCTAGAATCATTATTATTTAATATAAATAATATATATTTATCAAAACAATCATCATTACCATTAATTTAAAATACAAATGAAAAATGAATCACTTCTCTTTTTGGATGTAGTAGTCTACACATACATCCGAGCAGCATAATCATTTTCCATCTGTTTGGAAGGTAAGAATGTATAAATGATATTACCATTATAGAAGACTAATTATTTCATAAATATAACATATAAAATTTAAAACCATAATCATTACCATCTATTAAATATGGTGATGAAAAATTAATTGTACCTCTACATGGAGATGGTAAGTCGTAAGTACACATGGTCGATACTATCACATTCCATTTGATAGAAAGAGGATGAATAACGGTAGTTTAATAATAATAATAATATTTAATTATATATTTAGGATACTGATTTTTTAATTTTATGATAAATACCATATATCTAAAGGAAGTATAAGAATATGTAAATTGAAATAGGTCGAGTAAGACAACTACCTCTCTTTCAGAACACATCCTTAGATCCATTCATAGGAAAACATAGGGTTGGTATTTTGGGGAGACCCGAACCTATATAACATGTATAAGGATGTTATTAGGAAAATTGGGCTGGATATTTTCGATAATGGCATAATTTTTTGCAAAGAATAGAAATAATGGGTGTCATTTTATAATGGAGGGAGGGGATATACTTAGAATATCTTACTAGATTAAATTATAATAAATTCATTCTCAATAAAAATGGTTAAAAATGGACTATAAATGGACATGAGATGAAATTTTTTACCATATATTATCCAACTTTACTATTTTAATATTTTTATAATTTTTAAGTAATTTAATAAAATATTATTTTGAGGAAATATCATTAATGTCAATTTTGATACTATTCATTAAATTTTACTTAAAAGACATAAAGGTGAAGTTTGAGTTCTAATATAATTTTTCAATGTAATAATAATATTTTATATTCATAAAAAAAATTCACGGAACACATAAAATCACTCAAATTATATTACTTTTAATATTTTTAAATCCATTTAGTATATTTTTCATTAATTAGAGAAATACTGAATTAGTGATACATAAGAATTTATAGATTTTATATAATTATTAAAAATTATAAATAAATTTCTATCATTAAAATAATTTAACTAATATGAAAATTACTGTTAATATTTGTTCATAACTAGTTTATGTTTGTATATGAATACATAAATGATATTTGAAAATAAGAGAGTGACACTTTCTCACATTCTTTGTTTTAAATATTATAAATTTATTTTTCATAGAAAATTATCCATTACACAAATAAATTTATAGCCTAAGTTTATAATGGTTGAACTTAACTCATCCTATACAAATTAAAATGAAAAATCACGGCCTTATCACTTAGTTTTAACCTAGAATAACCGTATTTTTCTTTTATCGAGGTGATACATTTTAGCACAGTTACTATTATTATTGGGAAAAAATAAAATAGACCTATTTACCTAATTTGAAACTCATGATTATAATTACTGAAATAATTTTATCAAATTAAATAACCAAAATTAGAAAAAATTAATTTTAATGTAATTTTATAAAAAGTGACAAAAACCTATTTTAAGAAAAATACAGTTTTAAGCATGAAACTAGATTTATCATTATTTCATGCCTAAAAAATGTTCAATAAATGTTTAAAACATTTTATTGAATATATAATTTTAAAATTTCATTAAAATAATTCACCAATAGTGAAAATTTTAATTTATTAGGATAAAAAACACATTTTGTACATAATAACTATTTTTCATAAAAACATATCATTTATTTTCAATTTTTTTTTATTTTCATTTCTAATTAATTGATAACTAATAAATTAATTTTATTAATGTTTAAGCCATAAATTTTAATAATTTTGTTATTCTTATTCATACCCATAAATCTAATAGCCAGGTGATAATATATAATAATAATATTCTAATAGTATATTATGGTTTATTTAGACATGAAGTTGCATGTAACACAAGTTATCCAATAAATAATTTTATTCAAAAAAATATTTCATAAAATTTCAGGGTGCTATAGGATAGCCAGATAAGCACTAAAAGTGACCAATCTAGCTTCCCATCAAAATGTCCAATCATCAACCACAGTGTAGCTATGATGACATGGGTTAGTTTGAGAACATTCCAAGTATAGTTAAATGCTAGGATAACCATGGAGAGAAAGATTCCACCATAGAGATGTTCCCATGAGAGGGAAAAGTGGGTGACCACTAACCAGGTAGGTCCCAAGAGGCATCTTTGAGTTGGTTTTATCACATCTTTTATAATTAAGAGGAGGCTACCCCATTTTATTTTTAATTTGTGGTGAAAATTTCCTGGAAAATATTAATTTTTACATAATCATCATCATTTGATGTTACTCATCTTCATCTTATTTGTAGTAGTGTTTCTACATTCCACTATATAACAAACAAGTTAACTGCACTATATATTTTTTACATCAATTTTAAAATGATCTTGAGGAAAGTTTCTTAAAGGGAACCAATTGAATTGCAATAAGAATCTTGTATCCTAGCTTTCTAATGAGATATTATGAATGGAATGAGACTATTTTATGTTTTTCCTAGGAGTCATAGGATAATGTTTGCATGAAGAATTTTAAGACTTTCTAGAAGCTAATATGTGTGATATAGTTTTTCACTACAAAATCTGTGAGGGGCTTGGATATTGTATATGGTTGCGACATAATGTTATTTATTATGAAATTTATGAGAGTTAATGGTAAATATTATTTTCATGAAGTGAAATTGGTTACAATGTGGTCTAGTGCTGCACCATAGGGGTCATTAAATGGTAGTGACCCGTGTGATTAGTGGTGGATCTTTTCACCATGATCGACTAATCCATGATACAGATTCATGTTGGGGGTTTAGTTAGGACTCAAAAATTGTTTTTATTATAATAATTAAATTTTCTATAGATGTAATAGAGGTTCGACCTACCCTCTCTATGCATGAATTTAGATATGTATTTTATAGGAGGTACACTTCCTATTTCATGAGGTGTATACACCCTATCTAAGATGATTTTCAAGTGGATGAAAGATAATAATGATATAGAGATATGATAATTCAATATATTAATAGATACAATGGTAATATTCACTGAGATAATAGTGGAAAATGATTTCTATTAATTTTGGAAGAAGGTACTATATTTTGGGATTAAATATTGGGAGGGATTCTTCAAATACTAATTTAGGAGACAATTATAGAGCCACTTCCATGTTTTGTGTGTTATTATTTTATTTTTCTAAATATCATGGCTATGATGAGAGGGTATTAGTTTAAGGTTATGTTTTTTTAACTTGAAAGGGATTATTTAATGAAGGTATTTTTTATGGTTTTCATGATGGGATATCACTTTCATTTTATATAATTTATCTCACTTTATTTATACTAATCATGATCATTACCTTATTTTTAGAGAGTCATTTATAGTGTGAGTTATAGAGTGTGAATTACAACAAGACCATTCGATTAGTTTTCATCCTATATTTAAATATGGTTTTAAGTTATCCAATTTCATTCATGATCCTAGGTAACTAATAAGAGAAAATGTTATATTATGAGAGTGTAGAGTGTCTACCCCAACCATGGGATTCACTAGGAATCGATTCTTATAACTTCTTGAGTTTAACAATCCCCTTTAATAATTTTTTATTTCATGAAGAATAAGTTTAAAATTACTTCTACATTCCATCACCACTTGGTTTATTTTGGGTTAACTAGTAGTTTCCTTCTATTTTAATGTGTAATCCTAGTTATTAAGTTATAATTCTTTACCTAGTCTCTATGTTTTTAACTTCATGGATTAAATTCCTATAATAATTTCAAATGGTTTTGTGTTTGTGGACTTGTGCTTTATAAAATCTAAACTGATCTAACCCATGAGTAATTTAATGATGCTCCATGGGAGATCATGTTTTTTAAACCATTATCAATGACTAGGTTTAATAATTTTAATTCATTAAATTAAAAAAATCATTTCAATAACCCTTTTATATTTATTTATTTTATATTAGGGACGTTTTTTTTAAATTTTCACTTAGTTATTTTAGTGTTGTGATGGTTAGGAAATATTTTACCCAAGATTTCGTTTCATACAATATATAGTCAATATGAATTGATAGAGGTATCATTAAAACTGAAAAATTCCCCTATCATGTTCATGGATGTAATGAATAGAGTAATTAGATATTACCTAGATCTATTTGTGGTATCCTTTTTATATTATATTATTATATATTACAAGAGGAAGTAAGATCTTGTAAAATGTTTTAGTATTGTTGTGAATACCATGAGAGAGGATAAAATATATTCAAAATTAAGAAATTGAAAATTCTAGCTACAGAAAGTATCATTCTTGGTTTATGAAATCATAATAATGTTTATATCTTTGTACTAATATTGTTTTACATTTTTGTTATGGATGATTAGTTATAGACTACCATCACAAAAAGGAATTTGTGCTGGGTGTCATTCTCTAATGAGATGTCGCAAAATATGACATCACAATTACATTTTTTTTTTGAAAAGAACCATATTAAATAATATGTATTTGTGATGGTGAATTCATCCATCACAAAAAATATCCTCAAGTTAATCAAATAATAAATTGTGATAGATATAGATATCTATCTCAATTAAAAATATTATCTAAAAAATAATAAAATAAAATAACATAATTAAAATTAAAAACATAAAAAAATTATTAAAAATACTAAAAAATTAACATTAATAAATCATTTCACACAAAAATATATTTATCACCCCAAAGTATAAAATAGTTATAAAAAATCACAAAGCTTAAATTGGTATTAGGTGGATGAGGATAACTAGAATTTATAGGGGGGATGAAACTCCATAGTAACACCATGCGCAAGACATCATATATAATCCCTCATCTTCTTATCTCTATAAGACTGCTACTCACACTCCACCTCCCTCTATATACATTAAGTATATCATATAATCCTTAGATATTAACCTATAATCATACTATAAAGTAGAAGATGATGAAGAATCTCTTTGAGATACCTTTGAGCTGGCACATGACATCGCATAAGTACCATAATAACTCATAGGTGTCATTTGTGAATCAATACTGATCACCCGACCTTTCCTAACACTATGAAAAGTCACCAGTATAAAATCCCCCTCATAAAAACCCAACTAACAAGTGTCATATGTTTCTCTCTTAGATTTATTCTCTCATGAATGATAAGCCAAAACCTCATATGTTTCCTTTAAATATAATTATAAATTATTATAACAATAAAATTAATGTTATTTAATTTTTTTTTAAAAAGTATAAAACACAATATAAAGTTGTCAGTTTTCAACAAGATTTATTATATAGGTATCATTATACATCTTATTCTAAAAATTTAACTCCATAATAGTTTGTTTAGTATAATTCTATATAATACAACACACATTTTACATTCAATGTATATATACATTAATAAATAATATTAATTACTATATGTAATTAATGTATACCAAATGTATGACTTATAGTCCTATGCGTGACCTTATTATTACCCCAGATCTAACATCTAGATGATAACATCATCCTAAAAGTCTCTCTTATCTAGTAGGGGAACAATCCATACCATAACTGACCTAAAATATATCCAAGTCAATCAGAGATGCAAAACTGGTTGAAAACAATAACATAATATCTTAACATAGTTTTCTTTTTCAGGTTGTGTAAATATTGAAGAAAATTTCCACATATACAAATCACTCATGCCTCCAGGATAGGATAACTCGGATTATCAGTAATTTGAGACAATAAATTATGCAATACAATTTAAAAAATATGTTAGTAATTAGATAAAGTCAAAAATATTATATATTATTTAATAACAAATAATCCCTTAGTCAAAAATCTAATGAAGAATGGAAATAGAAACCTGATCCCATGAAACCAATGGAATAAACAAATAGTTTCTTATAATCAAGCCACCTTTCCAAGTAGCTAAATGTGAAGACATTGAAAATAAAAACAAATTATTAGAATAATTTTTTCAATATTAATACAAAAACTTAACAGAAAATAAATATCTTAAAAAATTGAACAGAACTCTAAAAAATAGGATCAACATCAAGTAGTTGGAATATCTCTTGAACATCGTCTAGAATAATCAATCATGCAATATCAAACACCCTCATAATAGGTTCAGTATCTTGCTGATCAGATGAATATAACTCATCAGCATGAAGTTCGACCTTAATGAGGGAACCAAATAGATAATTGGGAGAATATCCATCCATCTGAAATAGATAATATTAACTGTAATAAATTTTTGATACAAATATCAAACATTAAAAACTAATAAATTCCCTAATATAATAATTTTATATGTAAATAACTATTAATACATATATCTAATATAAAAAATAAATACAAGAATATAATAATTACCTCTAAATAAAAACCATAATCTAATAATTTAACCTATAAATCTTTCTAAATATATATATCAAATATAAAAACTAATAAATACCATGTAGAATATAATATTAAACCTATTAATAATTTTTAATATGGATATAAAATATAAAAACTAATAATTATTACAACAACTAAGAGAATAAAATATATCATTGGGTCCATCTATATGAAAAAAAGTATTACCTATAAATAATTTTTAATATAAATTTAAAATATAAAAAACTAATAAATAATCGAATATAATACATATATCATCATCATCTTCCTCATATTCATTGAGAATAAAGTCTCCAACCTCATCTTTAGCATCATAATTTTCCATGTGACTTTCTATTTCATTATCCATTATTACTTAATCAACATTATCAATATCATTATACCTTAATTGGGGGAATTATTCATTAATATTTATATCTCACTGGGTAAGGGATACATTTTGGGACGTTTCTTGAAAAATTTCAATATATTTCACTTCTATAGAACCATTTTTACATTTAATAAACTGATTATCACAAGATTTAATTTTTATTACAATCTACTTGTTATTAAAATCTCTCAAAACATCACATTAATTTTCATAATAAACTTTATTTTCTTGATGTGATAACATTAATGGTTCATTTTATGTTAACTACCCAACCAAAAGTAAACCTATTTCCTACTAACATTATTGAATTAAATGAAGAAACATGTTCTTATCACATGGAGGGTATAATGATAACCAAGAAGTAGTCTATAATAGAATTTAGGGGGATGAAGGTACTTACTCTAGGGGTACACTCACACACTACTGGATGCTACACTTATTTTATTTATTGTAAAACTCTGATGATGGAACACTAGACCATTTTTGGTTTCTCTAAAGAGATTACCCTCATTCTACCATGATGGTTAATTATAAACATTCAATGAACTAAATACTCCATGGATTTTAATGGTTTTAATCCTTAGAGATTTATTATGGTTTTAACTTTTATTTCTTATATTTATTATCTTTATTTCACACACAAGCCACATGGATTTAATTCACAACATGCTATTTCATGAAGTGGGGGATTTAAAGGGTGAATGGAGGTATCTAATCACTAAGCTAGGGCATGGTAAGAAATACAATGATTATTTTATTTTCCCATATGAGTATAAATTTACTGATAAAAGTAACCAATGGGATTAAGTTAATGAGATGATAAATAGAGACCAATTGAATAATGATTCAATAGGAAAATGAGGGAATGATCTAAGGTTGGACCACTATATTTTAAATTGACTTTAAAATAGAACAATTTCAGTTACTATTTTTTCCAAATTGAACCCACCAAACAATATTTCAAAACACACAAAACACTATCTTCTACAAAGACAATCTGAGTCCCAATTTTACTATATTTTTTCATAGGTTCAAAAATAATTTTAATGGGTTCCCTGAAACTAGAACTTATCAAAATAAGAGTATTTTCCAAGTATATAAATTTTTTGTTTAATTTTTTTAAAAAATTATTTACAAATGACCATATCCAGTTATTACAACATCACTATTTTGATCTTAAGGTTGATAGAACTATGATGGAAAGGCTGAAAACTATTAAGAATATAGAAAAATAGGAAAGATATTTTATTATGATTATATTTTATGATTCAACCTCCTCAATTTATTCATACTCAAAGGATAAAATAATAATATACAAAATTTAATTTAATATATATACTTTTAATAGGAAATTGAGATAAATATGTGCACCCAATTTCAATATTAACAACCAAAAATTAAAATTAAATGATAAAAAACACTATGAAATCAAAACTGGAATGATAGGAATATTGATTAAGTTTCATGGATTATATAGGGAAGAATCAAATAGTCACTTAATATCATTTAAAGAAGTTTTCTATGGATTCAGAACCAAATGAGTCACTGAGGATAAAATCATCTTGAAATCTTTCCCCTTATCACTTGATGGGGAAGCCAAAGAGTCAATATATAATCTGAAACCTATAGAAGTAACCTCATGGGAGGAGATATGAAAGATTTATTATATAAATTCAATCATTATTTAAGGATAGATCAACATCGAAATGGAATTAGTAGAATCAAATAGGAAATGAGAGAAAATATTTATGTGTGTTGGGAGAGACTTAAGAAACTAACCACATCCTCCACACACACTATATATATGAAGGACATCACTTCTTGGTATTCTTCTACCAAGGATGAGAAATTAATGGAACCTACTTGATTCCTCTTTAGGATGACCACTAGTGTATAAATAACAAGTTGAATTAAGATAACTCATTGATAGGATCTCACAAAATTTCAAATAGTTTAGTACTAAAACTGTAACCAGATGAGTACATAGGGAAAAAATTCCAACTAAAAATTACTAGAAATTAGAAATAAATAAATAAGATCAATTTTGATAATATATCTAGGAAAATATTCTAGGAATCATCACCCACCACATCCCTAAGGTCCCGCCTGTTTTGTTATTCCCAAGAGTATTTCCCTGATGTATTCCCTCAAATTCAAGGAACTGGATTTTGTAATTTGTTATACTAAATGAAAATCCAGAACTAACTAGATAAAAATCAAGGATTTTGAGAATTTATCACCAAATATTTTAGAGTTAGGATCCGACATACACAAATACCACTATTCCAATAGGCTTCTTAATGACCTTTTCAACCCCCCATTATATAGGTATAGTTTACAAACCTCTACAATCTATCGCCAAGTAAACCACAAGAACCATCAATGTAAAAGATGTTGTTATGGGTAATAGATTATCAAAATAGTCAATATACCACCCTCACTACTTAGGAGTTTGAGTTAAAGGAATTAAAAGGAAAATTATGTTCACTCATAACCACACTACATAACCCATTGAATCTAGTATTATGTAATATTCATGATCAAGAAATTACAAACCATAATGGAAATTTCAGTTTTATTTTATAAAGGGGTGGAAAAAATTATAATACTATAAAGTATCTCCCAAATAAATTAAATCAATAAGCTAAAAACATCAGAAAAATGAAGGATCTACCATAGAAAATGAACCAAAATAGGAATCTTGGAAGAAACACCTTGTAATGAAGGATAAAGGTATATCAAAAATAGAATAACCATGACAACCCCCACCCCAATTCCCTATAAGAATTAAATAAAAAAATAAAAACTATATAAGAATAACTACAACAAGAAATGATTGAAGTCTTAAAAAAGTGGAGATTAATATCCCCTTACTAGATTCCATTTTCCAGATTACAAAGTATAAAAAATTAGTTAAGGAAATGTGCACTGGTAGAAGTATATTAAAAGGAAATTAAGAGGTACTAATTGGTAATAATTTTTCTAATCTTCTTACCCCTCAAATCCACCATAAATTATAAGATCCAGACAATTTTTTTATTCCCTACACATTTGTTAAGCTCATTTTTCCAATGAATTCTATGATATGGGAGATTTAATTAATGTTATTACTTATTACATTTATTATTATTTACATATTTTAGAAATTATACCCACCTGGGTGGTTGTACATCTTTTAAATAGCTACACTTCCCACCTAGTATATTTCCTTGAAGACGTTAGGGTAAGTTTACAAGGGTACCCATTCCCTACTAATTTTTACATCCTAAAGATGAAGTAAGAAAAAGGTAAGAATATTTCACCCATCATTATGGGTATTCCATTTATCAAAATGGCTATAAAAATAATAAATGTTAATGAAGGAATAATTTCCTTGAAATTTGGTGAATAAATAGTTCATGTTATTATATTGGATTCAATGAAACACTCACATGAAGAAAATTATGTTTTTATATTAAAACATTTTGAACTCCCCTATTCCTCTATGGATAAAATTTAAATGTTTGATAATATAATTATATTAAGATAACCATTAGAAATACCCAACCTGTTGGAAAAATATATTTTTTCAAAATGAATTTAATATGGAAATAGTTTTATGTGTTGAATAATTTAAATAATTTGATGAAAATTATTTTGATGAGTTATTAAAATTTGATACTAACAATTCTACATTACCTATGGAGGTTGCACACATGGAGAACAATTCAATGAAAAAAATATCTAGAAAAATCCCTGATTTATAATTAAAACTACTTCCCTTGAATATAAAATATTCCTTTTTAAAGGAGGATAATAAATAGGATTAAAATTCGAAGAAATTTCAAGAATTATCCCAAACACATGCATGCATAAAAATTTGTTAGAAGATGGATCCAAGTTAGGGGAAAACCCTAGAGAAGGCTCAACCCAACCCTTATGGAGGTTGAAAAAAGAGATCTAGAAAATATTTTAAATTCTGAAATATCCCATATAAGACTCCCAATGGGTGAGACCTATTCAAATTGTCCCAAGGAAAACTGGTTACATGATTGTGAAGAATGTAAACAATGAATTAATACCCACTAGAATCTAGAATAGTTGGAGAGTTTGTTTCAACTGTGGGTGATTAAAACATGTGACCTGAAAAGACCATTTCACCATAACATTTTTAGACCAAATACTAGGTAGACTAATTGGGAAAGGATCTTATATTTTACTTGATATTTTTATGGGTATTTTCAAGTCTTAATAGTTCCATATGACTAAGGAAAGACCACCTTTAATGTCCCTTTGGTACATTTTCCCACCAATGGATTATTTTTGGTCTATCAATTCCATAGGTACCATTCAATGTTGTATGGTCATTATTTTATCATTCATTATCGATCCCTTTATGAAGGAATTCCTTACTGATTTCAAAGTATAGGGGAATTTTTTTCAAAATTATCAAGAGAGTTTGGATAAGATTTTACAAAGATGTAATGAGAAATACTTGGTTTAAAATAATGAAAAATTCCATTTTATTATAGAAAGAGGAAATGTTTTAGGCCACATAATTTATAATGATGGAATTGAAGTTGATAAATACAAATTTAATTCCGTTTATACACTATCATAACCCCTCATTGTTAGGAACATTAGATAATTTCTTGGACATGTTGTATTTTAAAGAAATTTTATTATGGAATTTAGCAGAATTGCTCAAACCCTAAATAACATACTCAATAATGAAACTGATTTTTTATTTGATGATTCTTGTAGGAAAATTTTTGAAAAATTGTGTGAATGATCAAATAATTTCCCCATCATATACCCAGAAAACTAGATTCATTCCTTTGAGATTTTGTATGAATATTCTAACAACTATGTAGGGTCTTTGCTTTCCAAAATGATTTAAAAGAATCTAAAAGTGATATACTACACTTCTAAAACCCTATACACTGATCAAATTAACTACATAATAACAGAGAAGGAATTTTTTTATAGTATGATATATGTTTCTAGTATAGGAATTTAACTTAGAGATCAAGGACATGAAGAACTATGATAATATAGTGGATGACCACATGAGATGGCTTCCTTACACTACCTAGGTAGAATCAATCACAAAGACCAGTCTGGATGTTTAATTTCCTAGTGAGAAACAATTGTACCAAACCCAAGTGCCCAAGTATGATGACATAGTAAATTTTCTATTCACAAAAGGTACCTTCCTTCTTATCTAAGCATCAACTGCTAAATTAAAATCTGAATAAAAAAACTATGTTTTGGAAGACCCATATTTATTAAAATTTTTAATCACCATGTCATTAGAAGATATACCCCTGAAGAATAAATAAGTTTTGTGCAATGTTTTTATCATACACTTGAACATGGAGGCCATTTTGGACCTCAAAGAACAAATTTAATTTTTTTAAGTTTAATTGTTTTGGATCTCAATCATTAATAATTCACATGATTTTTGTAAAAAAATGCCTAAAATGCCAGTTTATTCATGGAATTTCCAAACGATATGAAATTACCCAAAACATTTGTTTTTTGTGATATATTTGATTTATGGGGAATTAAATTCTTGGTCCAATTTCCTATATAATTTTTTATTTTCCTATATCTTATTGGTAGTATAATATGTGTCTATCTGGATTGATTATAAATACACTCAAATTGATGACTAAAAAACTATGACTAAATTTTGAAAATCAAATATTTTTTGAAGGTTCAGAAAACCCTGAGCTCTAATTAGTGACCAAATAACCCACTTATGGAACAAGAATATAGATTCCCTTGTGAGGAAATATATAGTTCTCCATAAAACCTTAACTTCTTACCACAAATTTACAAATGGACTCTTTGAGGTTTCTAACATAGAATTCAAAATAATTTTGGGGAAGATAATAAATACCAAACATAAGGAATGGATTATGAAAATATAAGATACACTATGGGAATAATCCAACAAGACCCCACTTGTTATTTCCACTTATTTATTTCTTTATGGTAAACATTCCCATATGCCATTGGATCTATAACACATGACCCATTGTTCTTTCAAAAGAGTGAACCTAGAGTTTATCATGTCTGGGGAATAGAGGAAACTATAAATAATACAACTTTAAGAGATGAGGAGAGAGGAATATGAGAACTCAATACTGTAAAAGGAGAAAACCAAATCATCCCATAAACAATTTATCCAAAAAAGAGAATTCAAATCTAGAGGAAAATTACTATTATTTTCTTTAAGAATGAAACTTTTCCCTATTACACTTTGTTCCAAATGGAATGGACCGTACAAAGTAACTAATATCTTTCCTTATAGTACAATAGAAATTAAAGGATAAGGTTTAAAGTAGACATTCAAGGTGAACACCCAACAACTAAATATACACCAGGAGGAATTTTGAAAAGAATATATGGGGGTGTCCAAAATCTTAACTGCAACTGCTAAATAAGTCAACACCATATTGTATCTTTCCGTCATTTGGTTTTAGATACTTATTTTATATTGAATTATTTTTCTTGAAAAAATTCATAATATAATTCAATAGGGAAAATTTTTGGACAATGTGTGGGGTAGGGGATAAACATGTTTGAGTAATTTTTAAACTCTTATTTCATAGAATCTTTAAACAAATAAAAACATTTTTTCTATAAATAAATTTATGTATATTACTCATTTTTTACAATTTTATTTTTTCAAAAAATAATTGAACTTTATTAATGTCCCCCTAGTTTTAAAATACTATTTATACATTTGAGTAATTCATTGGTTATGAAATTTTAAGACTTAATTGATTTTTGAGTGAGTTTTTCACCACTTTTATATAATTCTAGTATTATAACTAAAAGATGATGTGTAAGTGAAAAGATGTTTGTGGGTTCAATTTTATAACTTATTGTCACTAGAATTGTGAAATTAATATGAGGTAACCTGACCTCTAGAATATTGAGCACCTTGTGGATCCAAATTAAATGAAAATGACATGACTTCTTGGAACCGTGAATAAAAATGGGAAATTGGGATCTCATGAAGAGTATCTAAAATAAGGGCACTGTGTAACACCTAAGTTTTAATGAAATAATTATTTTGATGTAGAAATTATTAATTTAAATAATTGAAATTATAAATAAATTATGATAATTCTATTATTATTATTATTTCAAATTTTTTATATAAATATTGTTATTAATTTTAAAACAATAAAATATATGTTTATTCATTTTCAATTATGAATTTTTTTTATAAAATTTTACTAATGTAAATATATGAAACAATATCATAATTATATTAATAAGATTATAAATATATAAATTTTTTATGAAATAAAATTCAATTAATTAAATGAAAACATATTTTTAAAAATTTATTATTATTATTATAATGATTTTTATAAATATATATAATTTTTTATTATAAAAAAGTGATCTGGTTTTCATACATATAAAATGGAAGGAAAAAAGAAATGAAAATATGTTTTCAAGGGGGGGTGCATCGTGGGTTAGGGGTCTACGTTGAAGGGTTTCATGGGGGTCTGTTTGGGTCAAGGTTAGCTAAGAGGGAGCAGAGACCTCTAAGTCACACTATAAGGAAACCCACAGGGATTTCAATCCAAGTAGATCTCCAAGGTAGATGAGTCACGATAATGGTTCAGATTAGGCTAAAGGGGACTGAACACAAGCAAGTGATTTCAGAAGTCGCGACATCTTTAGGTCTCGAACACAGTCTAGGGTTTGTTCATGAAGGAAAAATAGAACCAGATCTTGGTCGCTTCATGTGTGGGTTGTTCTTCATCAATGTTTATTGGTTCACTTTTTTCCAGATCTGAGGTAGGATTTGTATTTCTTTTTAGGTGTTCGAAACTCGTTGCAGTGTCAATTTTTGTTAACTGAGAATCTTGTATTCTTTTCATCGTTTATCTTTTATTCATTATTAACTTGTGGTTTTCTTTTGGAATTAAAGATAATAAATTTGTTTTTGTCAGAAAATATCTATTTCAATCAATTTTTTTATTGAATATGTCCATATTAACATCATTATTTATTGTTTCTATCAATGAATGTAATTGTTTTATTCATATGTTGTTAATTTATTTTGATTCTGCGTTTGTTTTTGAGAGGATATTTTTCAGATGGATCTATTATCATATTATATTCAATGTATTCATTTAAAAATCCTAGCTTGCTCTAAAATATTAAATATATAAATTTTTCCTATAAAATTCTTCTGTGTGCACCTATAATTAGAAAAACCAATTTATAGTTTTTGTGTGTGTTAAAGGAATCTTAATTTTTATCATTTCTTCACCTGCAGTAATGAAATTCAAGTAAGGGTGTATTAAAATTACTTCCAGTTCATGATTTTTATTCTGTAAGTGATAAAATTATTTTCATTTTATAAGGATTTCTATATATATTTATATAAATATATATATATATATATACATATATATGTATATATATACATATATATTTATTTATATATATTTATGTATAAATATTTTTTCTATCTATTTTATATATATATTTAAAACAAAATACATGTATAGGAAAATTATATATGTGATGAAATATTATTTCTAAGATGTTGAAATTATCTATTTATATATTGATCCACAAAATAAATATTTTGCGAACCTTATTTTGTGTAAGAATTTTCTTTAGTTAAAAACTTTTAAAATTATGATTTTATTTTTATGTTCAAACTTATTTTGTAAGGGTAAAATTAATTTTAGTTTCAGATTTTGATTATTGATATTTTTTGCTACTCTATAAGGGATTGTATACTTTTATTTTTACAACTATTCATAATTACATGTTTAGTTAAACCCAAATTCATTTTTTCAAAAGAGTATTTAAATTTGAATTGTTTTATTGAAATGGTTTATATATATATATATATATACCAAAACTATGTTATGATTTCACGGAATGAGATCAATTTATTTAATTATTCTTATCAATTTATACAATATATATTTTTATTTTTAAGGGTGTATATACATACATACATACATACATATATATGTATATCTATCTAACTATGTATAATTATTTATAGAACTAATGATGTATGGGTGTATATTTAATTTGTAAAAATTTAATTTATTTTGGAATAATGGGATACTGATTCTAAGTTTTACTCTAAAACCATTATTCCACTTATGTATATGTATTTAACAAAGTTTATATTTTAATTTGATTTGATATTAATTATACCAATTGATACTCTCATTTATTGATATTTTTCTCAAATATGAATTTCTTCTGTGAGGATGGGTATTATAAATTTAATTTCATATGTGTATATATATATATGGTTAGAATTTTTATTATATTCTAATTTTGTTTTCATGTTTATAATTTTTATCATGTTCCTAAAAGAATCCACATAGCATGTCATCATTGTATTTTAAAATTAAGGATGTCACATCTGTATACAAATGTGGCCATGAATTATGCATAATATCGTTGTACCTTGCATTCATAATAAACTCATGTTTTTGAATTAAATTTTAAGTTTTACTTCCAATATTATTAAGCACATGGATTTATTCACAAATTGAAAATTTTATTTATTTATAATTTTATGTGAAAAATATAATTATTTATTATGATCAACTATTTGTATGAATTTCAATGATATTGCATGAAAGAAAGTTTGAATACATGAATAGTCCATGCAATGAATTATGTAATGAGTTTTGATTATAACAAAAATTAAAAGTTTTATTCAATGAAAGATAATTTATACTTAAATATAAATATAAGTGTGAATTAAAGTAGTGGATTTTTTTTCAAAATCAAAAAATCCAGTGAAAGTATTTATAAGTACAACAAGGTTAAAACATTTTCAGAAAATATAGCACTTGAACATTCTGAATATGTAAGGGAATTAGGGAGTGGTCCCATTACTTCAACAAGTGGGTAGGCCCAAGACAACCTTCAATGTTTCAAGTGGACTCAGAATAATGCTTTGTTTTCAGAAGCATGCATTTTGTTTTCAGAAAAACTCTAAAATATGTTTAAAGCAATTTTGAATGTAAATATTTTCTCAAGTGTTATAGTATTTTTAAAGAATATATAATTTCAAATAATGTTCTCAAAAGGATATTTTAAAAATAATATTTTTAAAATGATTTAAAACCCCTTACTGGGAATATTTAATGCTCACCCTTGTTTTAAACTATTTTCTACAGGTCCTGTAGAGTTTTCGGTGGTGTTCTCTTCACTTATATGGTTAGCACACATAGTATCATTTTGTTCACTTTATTTTATTCCTGTACATATCTTATAAAAATTTAAGGTGTTGTCTAATCCTCTAGAATCTAGACCACTAAAAGGTTCTCATTTATGTAATGTGTTGTGTAATTTTTCATAGTTCTTTTTATAAAAAATATTACACAACATGTTTTAGAACCAAGTCCAGAAGAGTGGGATAAAGGAATTATAATTGTTATCAGAGGAATGGTCTAGAAAACTTTGGATATTAGATGTTATCGAGTCTAATAAGTTTAGCGGTCTTATTGATTCTCAATTATGAAGATGGAAATTCAGAATTCTTTTTAGTCTGATGAAGGAATTGCGAGGACACAATTTTATTAAGGGAGAATAATGTAACACCCCAAGTTTGAATGAATGAATTATTTTTATTTAAAAATTAATAAATTAAATTATTGAAATTATAAATAAATTATGATAATGTTATTATTATCTTCATTTCAAAAATTTTATATAAATATTATCATTAGTTTTAAAACAATAAAATATATGTTTATTTATTTTCAATTATTATTTTTTATAAAATTTTAATAATGTAAATATATAAAACAAAATAATAATTATATTAATGAGATTATAAATATATAAATACTTTTTTTACAAAAGAAAATTCAATTAATTAAATGAGAAAATATTTTTAGAAAATTATTATTATTATGATTTTTTTTATAAATATATATAATTGTTTTATTGTAAAAAAGTGAACCGGTTTTCATATATATAAAATGAAAAAAAAGAAATAAAAATAAGTTTTCAAGGGGGGGGGGGCGTTGTGGGTTAGGGGTCCATGTTGAAGGGTTTCACGAGGGTCCATTAGGATCGAGGCTAGCTGAGAGGGAGATGAGACCTCCAAGTCACACTGCAAGGGAACCTGTAGGGAGTTTCAAGTCGAGCAAAGCTTTAGGGGAGATGAGTCGCATTGACAGTTCAGAGCAGGCTGAATGCTAGTGAGGGATTTTGGAAGTCGCGGCGTCCTTGGGTCTTGAACGTAGTCTAGGGTTCGGTCGTGAAGGGGGAAATAGAACCGTTTCTAGGTTGCTTTATGTGTGGGCTATTATTCATCAACTTCTACTGGTTATCTTTTGTCCAAATCCAAAGTTGGAGTTGTATATCCTTTATAGGTGTTCAAAACTCATTGTAGTGTCGATTTTGGTTAACCGAGAGGCTTGTATTATTTTCATCATTTATCTTATGTTCATTGTTGAATCATAGTCTTCTTTTGAAATATGAACATTATAATTTTTTTTGGTTCACAAATTTCTATTTAAATTCAATTTTTTATCAAATGAGTCCCTATTAGCATCATTATTTATTGTTTCTATCAATTATTGTATAGGTTTTCTTTGAATGTTGTCAATTTATTTTGATTCTGTATTTATTTTTGTGATGATATTATTGAGATGAATCTATTATAGTATTATATTCACTGTCTTCATTTGAAAATCCCAACTTTCTCTACAAGCTTAAATATATCATTTTTTGGATATAAAATCCTTCTTTGTGCACCTGTAATTGGAAAAACTAATTTTTAGTTTCGTGTGTGTGTTTAAGGAAGCTGATTTTTTAGTATTTTCTCACCTGCTGCAATGAAATTCAAGTAATTTTGTATTAAAATTACTTACATTTCTTGATTTTTATATTGTAAGTGATAAAATTATTTTCATTTTATAATGATTTTTATATATGTACACACACATATATACATATATATGTGTATATATATATATAATGATTTATATATATGTGTGTATAAATATTTCTTCTATCTATTTTATGTATTTTTTTATAATGAAAAACATGTAATGGGAAATTATTTATTTGATGAAGTATTATTTCTAAGATGTTAAAATTATCTCTATATAGCATGATCCTCATAATTAATATTTTTTGAACCTTATTTTGTGTAAGGATTTTCTTTATTTAAAATATTTCAAAATTATGATTTTATTTTTATGTTAAAACTTATTTTGTAAGGGTGAAATTAATTTCAGTTTCAAATTTTAATTCTTGATATTTTTTTCTAGACTGTTTAATGAGATTTTATATTTTTATTTTTATACCTATTTATAATTTCATCTTTAGTTACGCCCAAATTCATTTTGTCAAAAAATTATTAAATGTGAATTATTCTGATGAAATACCAAAATGATGTTTTGATTTCTCTGAATGAGAACAATTTATTTACTTATTCTTATCAAGTTATACAATTTATGTTTTTTAAGGGTGTACACACAAACACATATATCTATCCAACTATGTATAATTATTTACAGAATTAATGATGTAAGGGTGTATATTTAATTTTTCAAAATTTAATTTATTTTGGAATAATGGGATACTAATTCTAAGTATGATTCTCAGACCATTATTCCACTTATGTATATGCATTTAACAAAGTTTATATTTTAATTTGATTTTATATTAATTCTTCTAATTGATACTCTCATTTATCGATGTTTTTTTCAAAAATGAATTTATTTCATAATGGAGAGTATTATAAATTCAATTTCATATATATATATATATGTATATAAGGTTAAAATATATATTATCTTATAATTGTGTCATCATGTTTATAATTTTTATCATATTCCTAAAATAATGCACATAGAATGTCATCATTGTATTTTAAAATTAAGGATATCACATATACATACTAACATGTCCATGCATTATGCATAATATCAACATACTATACATTCATAATAAACTCATGTTTTTGAATTAAATTTTACAGTTTACTTCCAAGATTATTAAGCACATAGATTTCTTAAAAAATTGAAATGTTTTATTTATTTATAATTTTATGTACGAAATATAATTATTTATTATGATAAACTATTTGTACAGATTTTAAATTTATTACATGAAATAAAGTTTGAATACATGAATAATCTATGCAAAGACTTATGGAATGAGTTTTGATTATAAAAGAACTCACATGTGTTATTCAATGAAATATAATTTATGCTTACATATAAATATAACTGTGAATTAAAGCAGTGAATTTTTTTTTCAAAATAAAAAACTCTAGTGAAAGTATTAGTAAAGAAAGATTAAATCATTTTCAGAAAATCATGTAGTTAAACATTGTGAATATGGAAGGGAATTAGGGAGTTAACCCATTTCTTTAACAAGTGGGTAGGTCCATGACAACCTTCAATGTTTCATGTGGCTTCAAAATAGTGCTTTGTTTTCATAATCTTGCATATTGTTTTTAGAAAAGCAGTAGAATATTTTTAAAGAAATTTTGAACGTAAGTATTTTCTGAAGTGTTATAGAATTTTTAAATCATATTTAATTTCAAATAATGTTTTCAAAATGATATTTCGAAATTATTTTCAAAATAATATTTTTAAAAGGATTTAAAACCCCTTATTGGGTATATTTAATGCTCACCCATTATTTTAAACTATTTTTCACATGTTATATAGAGTTTCTAGTGTAATTATCTTCACTTATGGGGTTATCACACATAGTGTCATTTTTTTCACTTTATTTTATTCATGTACAACTTTGATAAAAATGTAAGGTGTTGTCTAATACTCCAGAATATCGACTGGTAAAACGTCCACATTTTTGTAATGTGTTGTGTAATTGTTCAAAGTTATTTTTATAAAAAAAATATACAACATATTTTAGCACTGAATCTTGAAGAGTGGGTTTGGGTCATTATACACTGGGTGGGTTTCTATAATTAAATAATGACATTTCCAATCGTAATAAGTGTTGTGTACAATTATTTAAAAAAAATCATGGTTGGGAAAAATTAAAAAAAGGACTTTTCAAAAATGAGTTCATTTAGTTTTGGATAATATTAAACCCATAAATGGAGGATATTTATATATAACACATTCATTTAAGTTGTATCAATAATGTGGGAAATCAAACATTGGTTTGGAAAAACTTAATAAAGTTGGATAAATGAAGTGTTTTTTTATCAAAAAATTAATTCCACCGAAATTTAATTTGATCCACTCTTAAACTATAACTATGATTAAATTGAATTGAGGTAATGATTTGATTCACATATAAGGCATGCAAATTTTCACAGTGGATAAGACTCTGTTTACTTCTTCTATGACTGGTAAATTTAGATCTTAGAAGGATGACCTTATTTTTAAATAAATTGTAATTCAATGAAAATATTAGTCAAGAGTGTAATAGTTTAAGTGTGAGGGAGATATGTGAGTTAGAATTTTTGATATTTATTTTCTGTTATTCATTGAAAATACATCAATTTTAATTCAATTCCTAGGTAAATAGTTACTTTTGATTAACTATTTTAAAGTGGAACATATTTGGAAATTGGAATTAAATATGGTGATTATTATTATGTTAATCTTTTTTATATAAATTTTTCACCCATGAAGAATTATTAGTGTATATTTTAATTATATAAAAATAACGCAGTAAGTGAAAATGTTATTTTTTTTTCTGAAGGTTGATAAATTTAAATGGCCAGAAGTGACCGTTCCATCCACAATCATTATGATAACCGTGGGTACTGACCTTGTGCCCCCCTACATTAAAATCCTACTTTTACATGGAAGGTATGCCGGTCATTTATTCTAATTTACATGAGAACTAATCATTTTCACCTTACTTTACACCATTATCTCTATAGGTATACTTACCATGAATGCATTAAGATAACCATTCAAGCTCAAAAATTCCACAATGGATGAAAGGAGCTATCTGCATGAAAAAAATTATTGAACACACTAGCACTCTCACGGTGGGCATACCTATTGTGAACCCCCTTGTTATAATCTCATTTCATAGTTGGCACACTAACCATGTCCTTTATGGGGACATACTTTTGTCTTGTTTTCCCCACCTATTCCTGCCATTCCTCTAACATACGATGATCAACATACCCCAATCCTCCACTTCACCTGTTGAAAACAAACCCAATATTGAAGTGGATCTAGAGGATGGGTGCTGCTCCAAATGAAGCCACCACAACTTATCATACACCAAATTGAGGAAAATAAGGGTTCCATCTACCTTGTTAGTGCTACATTATACTTCCACCCATGAATTTTGAAGGATGACAGAGTGAATACATCTTAGATGGTGAGTGGTGAATGTACTCTAATTTAATCCAAACTTCACAATGATGAAGCATAAGATTTATAAAATAATCCATGAGTGAAGACACCCTACCTATAAAGCCTCTTTGAGAAATTTTTCATTCCACTTACTTGAGAACGAGATCAATTTATGCCAACACCAGATCTATGAAATGAAGGATCAAGCTCCTATGAGAAGATGAATAAAAACATGGATGCATCATCAAAATGGAAATCCATATAATCTTAATATTTTTAGAAGCTCCCTATGCATTTAAATAGATCCACTAGTGGGTGAAAGATTCAAGCATGAGGTATTAAAGATACATGAGAATACATCTAGAAATGAAATGCAGGACCACTAACAATAGATGGTTGGAATTCTACAGATGAATATGAAATATACAGGTTGAAAATACTTCTAGTATATGATGTCTCACAAGGTGAAGCAAATAGAGAATCCCATAAATTAAAGCACAATTCCATCTTTCCCTTCAAACATAATGAAGACACCCATTGTTTTCTATATCACCAAAGCACTCCACACTAAAAAGGACACTGGGAAAGATTGTGGGAGGTACACCGATACACTAATAAAGTCATCCAAATATTTCATTACGTATGTGTATTAACCACCCATAATAAAGTAAACACACTCTCTAATAACTTTGAGGAATTATATAAAGAACAATGTTCTTATCACATGGAGGGAATAACGATAGCCAATAAGTCACCTATAAAATGAATTTGAGGGGACAGAGGAATTGAATCTGGGAGGGGGGACACTCACACACTTCTGGATTGTACTCTTCTTTATTTATAGTAAAACTCAAATGATGAAACACTAGTCTATTTGTGGTTTAAACAAGGTTAATATCCTCATTCACCACTATTGAAAAATTATGATCATTAAATAAACTAGATCATTTGTGGATTTTAGTAGTTTTAATCATTATAGGATTCTTCTGGTTTCAGCATTTTATCTATTTTTATTATTATCAGAATTAAACACACAAGACACTTGGGTTAAATTCCATGTGTGTAGAAATAAGCAGTGGGGGGATTCAAGGTTGAATAGAGGTATCCAATCACCTATCTAGTCCATGATATGAAATAAAACTATTATTTTACTTACCTATCTAAATAAAAATATCCTCATGAAATTAATCAATGGGATTCAATTGATGAGAGGATGAATAAAGACCAATCGAGTAATGATTTAATGGGAAAATGATGGAATAATATAAGGCTATACCACTGCTTATTAAATTTACTTTAAAATAAACGAATTTCACTTTCTTTTTTATTTCAAATTGAACCCAAAAAACTAGATTTCAAAATGTAGAAAATATTGTCCTCTAAAGAGTCAGTCTGAGTCCCATTTTTATGACAATTTTTCCAACATTAAAAAATCATTTTTCAAAGCACCCCATGATTCACACCCATCACATGTCATGGATGAAATCAAAACCCCCAATCAGTATCAAACTAATAAAAGTTAAACATTATTACATAATTTGGTCTCCAAAAACATAACTTAATTATTTCATTCAGTATACCATAGAAGTCAACTTCATGTTATTTATGATGATTTATTTAAAAAAACAACCACTATTCACTAATTTCTTTGATTCACCATATATGCATGTATGAAATATAAATCGACTAACCACATACCAATTATAAGATTTTACCAATTTTGATGGGGTTTTTGAGAACACATAATCGACTATCAGTTTTATTTTCATGTTATGTTTCCTGAAAACAATAAAAATTATTAATAATAGATATATTTAAAAATTTGATTTAATTATCCATCAAAAGAAAATTAACTTTCCATTAGGTGAATCCAATATGAATTTTTTTGGGGACATTCTTCAAGAGTAGTAGATGTAATTTTTATCAATTATTTTTTATAGTCATCATATAGTTTGAAAAAAATGTAAATAGAGGAATATATTATAAAAAATTTAAAAATATAAAAATTTAGTACATACTATACAAATCATTCCATTTATTAGAAATTCAGAAAAAACATATGTATGAGCTATGTACACTTCTTTATTTGAAATCCATCATTCAGGATAATAACCAAAACCATGATCGGGTTAATTAAAAACTAACAAACGATAGTCTATAACATCATCACCATTTTCTCATCAAGACCCATCTAGCTATGTTTTTAAGGATATTCCAAATGAAAATAGTAAGAGTTGAACTTTGAAATATCTTCTTGCAAGTACACTTCTACAATCGAGACTTTAATTGATGCTTTGTTACTAAATTTATTCTTTATTTTTTACATACATATCTCAAATGGGTATATCCATTAGAATTATAACACACCTTCACATGAATATTAATATGGAAAATAAAATATTAATGGTTCTATTGAGTCAAAGAATCATGGGGGAATATTTTCCCCAATTTATATAAAATTTAAACAACATCATTTTTTAGCCTACTCAATACATCATAATATAATTTTTCTACACAAATATCTCAAAATAAGTATGATATTTCAATCAAAAAATCCCATATTAAAAAATTCAATAACCCTATAAGACCAAAAGGCTGTAATATTTCAATGATGACATGTAATTCATGACTTTTTTTACCTGGTAATATGCCTATTTCTGACCAATGAGAAAAATTGGAAGCATAATCATATAGTAACCTCAAATATTGAATTCATTTTTAGAATATTAAATGATATTATTTATAAAGTGCGTAATATACTTTTGGAACCATTAAAGTGTGTGATATTTCATCTGCAAATAATTCATGTTCAAAATGTTTGTAATTTTCAAAAACATATAATCGCACTGTTATATTATCTTTAGTCTTATCAGTTGCATCTGGCATGGTATAAAATATTTCATCAAAAAAATTATTCTCAATATGCCTTATATATAACATGTGGAAAAACAAAAAATCAAACATATATGAATGGTCCTAAAATAATAATCTATATTATCCAATTATGATCTCTCCTAAAGCCATTTATTTTTTGTTCATTTATAGTTGGTACAAAAGGAAAGGATAAAATGAAGTAACAATAAATTTTATCAAAATACCAGAGATTACTACTAGATATTCATCTTTTTCAATACTTAATTTTATAAAATTATTTTTATTCCTTCAAAAAGGGTGATCCGAAAGAATAGATCCATGATGAAAATCAAAACAACTAGTCTTTATCCCATTTCCATGAATAAACTCTTTTTTCTAATCCATGGAATATATAAATGAATCTTAATCATTTTTATCCCATCCAGATTACATACCATATTCCAGAAAGTCACCTATCATCCACATTAATGAAACCTTTATTGTAAAATATCAACCCTCTACTATTTCCAATGTATTTATACCATTGTTCCATAATGAAATTAACTCAACAATTAGTTTCTTCATATAAACATCAATATTATTCTTTGGATGTCCTGGAATTAATACTGAAATATATATATATATATAGTTCCTTCATCATCATCCATGCTGGTAAGTTCTACAAAGTAATTAAAACAATCCAATAAAAATATTGATTGTTTTAAACACAAAATGGAAAAAACCAAGAGTAGAAAGACCCGACCGCATATTAAGAGGTTCTGAAGAAAAATAAGGATGCATCTAATCAATTTGTTTCCATCAATCACCATCACATGGATGATTTAAGAATTTACTGATAGAAATATTTTATTTATTTAATGTCATTAATTTAGCTATGTTGTGAGAAAAAAATTAGCACTGTAAACGATGTGTAATGTAAAATACCTCAATAGTTTCATAGGAAATATAGAATTTCCTAGTTTTTTCTATTTATAACTTGATTTTACATATTTTAAAAAATTATCTAATGATTCATAATCTCTATAATATAAGATGCATTCATTTGAACATGCATAAATATTCTAATAACTATGAACCAAATTATACCCCAACCTATTACATTCATAGAAAATTGCATGTAATGTATTTTTGTTATACAATAATGATTTAACCAAATATAATATTTGATCAAAGAAACTATTTATAATTAAAAAATATGATTTAATAGATATATATTTTGAAACAAATTCATGTATTCTAATCAGAAATCCCTAATATAAGGCCTCCTTTGTAGATGTCAACAAACTATGAAGATGAGAAGGATCAGATTTAGGATTTGGAATATCATTTTGATTTGTTTTTCCTGAATATATGGGTCAACAACCTCATGTACTAAATTCAAAAATGTCAGATCTATAACTAAAAAATTGGTATTATATATTGATTTTTTCACCATGTTGACACCAAATATATAATCTTCCTGAAAAAAACCCATTTGATGAAGTCCAACATTTTCAATCATTTCGAGTCTCCTGAGATCACATTTCTTACATGAAAATTTAGTTGTTACTTTATAAAAAATTATATATTCGATGATAAAAATGATATAAATGTTTCAACACCCTCAATATAGATAGGATTTATACCAGATCCATTGGGATTTTTCAATGATTTATCCAATCAAGATCACATAATAGAAATTTATGTCTTCTTTCATAAAACACAATTTTCCAGACAAAAATAACAAAAATAAGAATGAGAGGGTATGGAACCTGCCATTGGGACAAGCCTGTGCATGTAGGGGAAAGCCTAGCCAAACAACCATGTGAAGGTGGAGAGCTGATTTCACGATGAAGATGTTGGGGAGGAGCAGTTTCAAGTAGTTAGTCTGGGTTGTATGTAATTTTTGAAGCCTATGGGCAATGAATTCCTCTAAGGCCTAAAGTCCATGTAATAATCAGGCCTACGTGCATTGTAAGGGTTCCACCTCACTCTTTGAAAGGTGGATTATCAAAAATCAATAAAAAATGAAGGTCTTAGGGCCATTGGAGGAACACTAAAATTTACTATGTATTACTAATATTGATTAATTATTAATTAATTATTAAAAATAATTTAATGATTAATACAAATTACTTAAATTAATACTCTATTTATATGAATTATTATGAATTTCTAATAATTGATATTATTTTTTATATTTTTTACATGGTATGAGTTTTTTAGTAATTATTACAAATATTTTTTATTTTTTACTAATTAGTTTAATTATTTATTATGTAATAAAAAATATTTATTTTTTAACTGAATTTTTAATAAATATTACTGATTTTTAATAATTAATAGTATTTCATATATTTTTATTTTTCAATTTTTTACAAGTTATCTTAATTTCCTCAAATTTACAAATTATTAATTATATTTTTTAATTAACACTAATATTTACTATTTATTAATAATATTGACTAATTATTATTAATAATTAATAATTATTTATTTATTATAACTAATTATTTAAATTATAACTATATTTTTAATAATTAAAAATTATTGCAAATTTTTAATAATTTTTAACAATTTTTTTACAAGGTGTTGATTTTTTACTAATTATTATTAGCTATGTTTTTAATAAATATTAATTTTTTTAATTTTTATTGTTTTTTTCGTTAAAACATTTTTTATAACTTTAAAAAAAAATTGTTATAAAAACTGATTTGCTAAAACATCTTCCTTAAATTTATTTTCTCATTATTTTTATAAAATACTCATTTCTTATTTATTACATAGGTTATATATATTACATAATTTCATAATCAAATATATTTATACCAAATTTGTTTTTACACATTTTTTAAAGAAAATATACATATCTAGTATATATATATATATATAAATACATTTTTTTAAATGTTTATATATGTATATTCACATATATATATATATTACAAAATTTCTTAATCAATTTTTTTACATATTTTTTTAAACAAATATAATTATAAAATATATATATTCATGCATATATATATATATATATCAAAATCCGTATACTTTTTTTAAAAATGTTTATATTGAAGTGCCAGTGGATCATTCAGGTACACTGAGAGGGGGATGAATCATATTACACTAGTTTTTTTTACCAATATTCTTTTCTTTTATCTTAAACCTTTTAAATTCAAACCTTTGAACTTGTTAGAGTGAATGGATCTTCCCTGTTTATGAAAAAAATTATATCACATGCAAAACATAATGTTAATCGAAGCACAACACATAATTGTTTTACAAGGTTCACCCCTAATGTCGGTGACTACATCCTTACTATGTTCGGGATGATTCGAGACACAAATTATCCACTAAAAATCAATCAACAATTACAAGTGGGTTGGTTAGGTATCACCATGAAACCATGGTGGGTAGTTATGAACCTTTCCCAAATTATACTGGAATTCCACCAGTGTTCTTTATACTGGCATCCCACCAATTTTTCACAAATTCAACAACTAACATAATGAAAAAGATCACTAGAACATCAAGATTCCACTACAACACAAAAATGATATTCCTCTATAATCCATTGAGAATAATTTTATTCTACACTTTCTCACTTCAACTAAAACTCTTCAACTATCACTAAATATAATCAGCAACACTTCATGCTAGTAGGCTCAGTATACTCTCCTGAATTATAGAATATAACACTTCCAATTAAACTCACTATAGTAATAGAATAAACAAAACTAAATATATATCACTAAACTAAAAATTGTCTTCTTCTTTGCTTCACTAAAAAATATTGCTTCATCTCAACTTAAATATTACACACATAAACATTGTGTGTTGTTCATTCATGTAATTCTCATCATCAAATGTAAATATTTAACGTATATAATTCTTCACACTATTTATGTGTATTCTTTGTTCAATAACTAATGTATAACACTGTTTATAATTTTTATATTCTTTATTTATGTACACAATGCAACACATTTATGAAAATGTATCAAAAAATGATAACACTTCTTCCTTCATGTATAGTGCACTCAAATCACCTATTATATGCACACACTTTCCACTTAATATTTTCAATGCACATGTGTATTTATTTGTGCATAGAATATTTCTTTTTCACTAATCTAAATGATGAAAAGTTATTCTATAAATCATTTGTCCTGTGAAAACTCAAGAAAAAAGTGTATTCATCATGAAAGAGTACATATGACCTTTTTACACTAAAACTCCAATCATACATGTGTCCAAATCAACTCAAAATAGAACACACAAAACTGATTTCTTCTTTATGTAATTTAATTAAGTCACACAATCTACCAAAATCTTTTTCAAATGATTTGTGAATATGTTTACACACATTTGTACACATATTTTTTAGTATTCCCCACGTAAGTACCCAACTATTATCAACTCGCATGTTACTCCCTTCATGAAAAATTATCAAAATCTTGGAATATTAATATATGTGCAACCTCTTTCTTCTTAATTCAACACATATATATGTGGTTAATAGTTATTCACAAAGTAGTATGTAGTGTATCCTTCTCCTTTTTAAAATAGTGCATAGATAGACTTTATATTATCATAACAAATGCGACCTTCTTATAGGATCCTTTGTAAAATATAGTATAAATTACAATATCTCTCTATTTTGAGTCCTTACCAAGAAAATGATTCACATACACTCTTCCTCTCATTTTTTGTGGTTTTGAATTATTTGTGTAATAATAGTTTACATGTTTATTCATAAAACAAAGTCATGAAATCTCAAATTATTATCATATTCATGTTACCATGTATATGAAACTCAAATGCATAGTACTTAATTCGAAAATTTAGAATGTGTAATCTTATCTATTTCTATCTCAATATTTATCTCGGATGTGTGATGAGCTATTGAATGAGAGATAATATCACCAAAAAAATGGGCTCGATCAGGGAATTTATAGAAAAAATACATCATCCAAAACCTTCAAAAATCATAGAGGACCATTTTGTTTTGGTTAAAAGATTTATGTGATCAAGTTACATACTACGAACCATCCTCATCACCAAATAAAACCATTTTTTTTCTATTTTGGGTTTTTCTTATATTTGATATTTTCTTTATACATTAAAATAGATCAGTAGGTGATTTAGATCATGTTAAAGTTATTATAATGTTCAACTAATGAATAGAGGCATGAATCAAGATTCTATCGACGTCACTCATGGGGATCCCAGTGAACAGAAATCCTTTGATGGCTATTAGAGAAGACAATGTAGCCGAAGTGAACATACAACCCAAATGATCCAATCAGATAGATCAGATGGTTTTGGTTCCTTCAAAGCTACAATAATGCATGAAAATTATTCCCACATCCAAATTCCATCCATTTTTTCACTCCTTTAAAATACAAGGAATATCTTTAGACTTAGAGAAATAGTTACTGGCCCCACATAATTGACTCCCTAGCATAACCTTATGTCACCACTCTTTTCTTCCACCATGTCGCCCCATACAGTAGCAACATGATTCTCCCCTACACCTTCAGATATTTTCTTGCGTGTCTATTGTCTTAGCCCGACTGTATGGCTTAAGGGTTAGTCTACTCTCCTAAGTAGTGTATGCACTCCCTTAGCTGGATAGTGTGGTTGGAGTTCATTTTTTATTTAGGCTAACAAAAATATTCTAACAATAGTAAAAAGATAAATTAAAATTATTTATACAAAAAAATAATATTTTTCATTGAAAAAAAATATTATTTTTCATGAAAATAAAATATTATTTTCATGGATATTCTTCTTATTTATCTTTAAATAATTACTGTAAACAATTTTCATCTATAATTTCACAAGTCTTGGAAATTAAGAACAGGTCAAAAATCATCACAATTAATGTTGCTTTATTTAAAACAACCTTTCCAACCTATGAATAATTCCGCAGAATAATATCATGTATAAATCTACATACTTAAAACATTGTAATATTGAATTTTCATCAAACATGCATATTGACAACAATTAAAACACAAATATTACTTTAATCAACTTGGGGATCTTCAATATGACCCTTTAGATTTGTTGTCAATACTCATTTCACAATCAAAGACAATTTTTTATTCCCCCCATTACTTGATGATGAAAACAAAGATATTAGTATGTGAAAGAATTTAACTCATATAATTATATAAAATATGAAATTATCTTCTTCTATCCTTAAATATCCTCATTTCATAAAGAAATGTCACTAATCAAAAATTCAAATTGATCTTCTTGAGAGAATAAAATAATCCTAAAGCAAAGAGTCATTAATTAATCTTCTTCAAGTCTACATGGCCCAACCTAGTGTAGAAAATAAGTGTGATCAATTTAAACAACAAACTTTTCAATAAATTTTTTAGAAAATGATTCCAACAATGAAACATTTTTTCAAGGGATACTTAAAATATATTCAACTAATCTCCTTTATTTACCCCCACAAATATATTAAAAAAATTCAACTATAAGAATGTATTTCCCCGTTTTGAACTCATTTTACCCTTTTCATCAAATTATCAGTTTCTCCCCTTATGATTCATAATTGTCACTCATAAATACATATGAGAACATATATTTTTAATGAAAATATTAAATTTCTAGAATTTGAAATTATAGAATAAATCCCTTAGGATAACTTAAAATATTTAATGATACTAGTTTGTATATTCAACTATGGTAATTTTTTATCTTTTCTCTCTTAGAGGGATGAGCTTCATCAATTTTCTTCACCACGATTGGATTAATTTAAGAATGATATTCAAGAAAAATTTTAACATAAATTGAAATAAACAACTCCATGATATATACCCTTCTAAATACTGTATAATATTTTCAAAGAACACATATATTTATGACTCTCCCTAGATATATAAATCACATTAAAATCCTTGAATAGAAGAAACAAACACAAAATATGCATGGGAATACATTTGTTCTTTGATGATTTTTTGTTAGAGCAGTAGGGATGAGATTTATCTCTCAACCTGGAAACCCCTTTTAATTCTACTCCAGATTTATGAAAACTCATCATGATTTATTCTTCTTTGAATTTAAAAAATTTATCATTTACATATAACATAGAATTCTTTATTTATACAACTATCATCTTAGATGGAATATGGTTCTTCACATTAGCAAGTAGTGCACTTTTCTTATTCTGTTCCTGATCCAACTTTTTATCCAATTAAAGCTGGTCTAACCGTATGGCTAGGAATTCATTTGGTACATGCTCAGAATTATTCTTATGTGTATAATCTTTCTTTATTGTAATATTTTTAACATAATAAGCCACTTATACTTTTCTTTTTTTCTTCACCAGTTCTATTTGTTTAGGAGACCATATCATGCATTTTTTAGCAACATGACCAGACATTTTTCACTTTCCACAAAAATCTCTTGCAATCACAGGGTTATAATTTTTAAAAAACCTCTCATAAAATTAGAATTTTTCTTCTTCATTGTCATGCAGAAAATCAACCATTTTATTTTATTCTAAGATTATTTTCTTTTTCTACTTCAACTTTCTTATACTATAATTGGGGTTTATGAATTATTTAAAAAGATACAATATATGGAATCTTGATTTTAAATTTTCTAAGATTTATTATCCTCCTTATACCCCAATAAAGACTTTTCTGATTTTATTCTTTGCCTCTTCATGTGTTGTGGTCTTTTCTTTATATAAACATATGAATAGTACGTAGTTGGTACATACCTACACTCATAATAATTATTGCCACTTTTTTTTAATAATCATAGAAGTCTTCAAGACACTGAAAAATATTCTTGATAGGCAGATTCTTCTTCATATGTGAATTATGCTTCAAATTTTCATGATTTCACTTCACATAAGATATGCTCCCCCATAATGTTGGCTGACAGTAATTATCATACATTGAAAAATTATGCCAATAATAAATGTACCGATGCAAAAATTTTCAGCAACATCGATAATAGATAACGAATATAATTTCTTATTTTATGATATAACTTGGATAGTTTTGATATATTTTTTCTTTTGGATAGTATGATTTATCGTCTGAGCTCTTTTTAGGAAGAAATAATTCTCACTTTTCTTCATATCCACCAATGATGATATGGTGGATTCATCATCAGTCTTGTTCATCCATGTTTGACCAAAATTATTTTTAGACCCAATAATTTAGATGAAACAATATTAGTGCTAAAAAATCATCTAGAATAAGGGTTACCTATTTCAAAGACATTTCAATTGATTTATCTATAGATAATATCGAGCTATTCTTTCCACTTGAATAAGTCTTCTCATATGGGAAAATATTTTTAGAATTACTCTTGGAAGCTTCTCAGATCTCATCATTTTGTAACGATTTAGCTAGAATGTTCTCAAGATTTCTGAACATGACCTCAAACTCATGATATTTTAGATTTAAATAGTTCTTTTTGTCAGCAAGTGATTTTACCGTATCTTCACTTTCTTTTTGGGAAGTATTTAATTGTGTTTTTTTAGATTTTTCAAATTAAATTCCATTTCAAGAAACTTCATATTGAGCGTATTTTTCTCATCATTAAAACATTTTATTTTATCTTCCCATTGACTCTTCATTTTCTAAATATGATCATCCTGTATTTGATTTGTAACCAGGAGAGAATTATTCAACTCTTTACTTCTATTTTTCTTCAACTATATATGGAATTTATTAATATTTATAGATGTTATTTGTAGTTTCTCCAATACACAGATCACTTATATATGAACTATTTCAGTCACATCCTTATCACAAACAATTCTTTTTAATTCATCTTTAATCAAATTGAATCTTTCATGGAAGTGAAATATAGACTATTCTTCTTATTCTTCATATAGGATGAATGTATCAACATTGAATTTGATTTCCAATAGTGATTCCTTGACATTCATGATAGCTTTGGGAGATTCTTCAAGTATATGAATCATCTCAGTCAAGACCTTCTATGTTACTTATTTCTCATACACTTTTCTTTACAATTCTTCTTCAACATAGGATATATGTTCACTGCAAAGTGATACAGTTTCTTCTTTACCATCAATGATTTTTATGATAACATTACATCTTTGAAAATTACATTCCAAGTATTTCTCTATATCCTCATATTCTGTTTCGTGATGTGAATTTTTATCATATAGTACCTTGATAAAAGAATATATGTAAGTGACAACCTCACTATAAAAATTATTTAGGTAGTCTTTGAGTTCTGAATAAAAATTACAAAGTGATTCAATAAAATCTTTTTCATCACTGCTTGAACTTAACTCATAAAAATGATATTTATATACTGATTTAACAGATATTTCTAATAGAATACAATTATAAATATATTCATATTGTGATGAACCCTCTTTCATATTTAAATTATTTCTTAGCCTTTTTACCTCTTTCTTATATCTATTCTGTATGGTTTTGAATAAATATACTTATTTGAACTAACATAGATAGGAACTGAATTATTCATCTGATACCACTCTATTACTTCTTAAAATTCAAATATAAACTTTATATATGTATGATACAAAAATCCAGGACAATAAGATAGATCCAATTATAGGTGTATCCTTCTTATGATACCATATTGAAGTGCCCGGTGGATTATGCAGGTACACTAAGTGGGGGAAGGGTGAATCACTGTACACTAGTTTTTACCAATCTTCTTTTCTTTAATATCACCCCTTTTAAATTCAATCCTCTACATTTGTTGTGTTGAACATATCATCCCTATTTACACACAAAATTATATCACATGCAAGATAGAATGTAAATCGAAGTACAACACATGATATTCTTACAAGGTTTTCCCCCAATGTGGGTGACTGCATCTTTATTGTGTTAGGTATGACCCGAGACATAGATTCCCCACTAAAAATCAATCTACAATTACAAGTGGGTTGGTCAGATATCACCCTGAAACCATGGTGGATAGGTATAAATATTTTACCAAAATTATAATGGCATACCATGAACATTATTTATACTTGAATCCCACTAGGGTTTCATAAATTCAACACTTAACACAATAATAGAGATCACTAGAACATCAATATGCCGCTACAACACAAAACTGATCTTCTTATTTGATCCACTATGAATAATCTGATTTTACACTTGCTCACTTCAACTGAAACCCTTCAATTGCCACTAAATATAATCAACAACACTGCATGCTAGTATGCTTAGTATACTCTCTTGAATTGTATAACATAACAATTGTAATTAAACTTATTGTAGTAATAGAATGAAAAACTGAAGACATGTCACTAAACTATAAGTTGTATTGTTCTTTTCTTCACTTAAAAATATTGCTTCAGATCAACTCAAATATTACACACATAAACATCATGTGTTCTTAATTCTTATAAATTTTATCATCACATGTAAATTTTTAATGCATGTAATTCTTCACACTATTTATTTGTATTCTTTGTGAAATAACTAATGAACAACATAATGTATAATTTTTATCTTCTTTATGTAAGTACACAATGAAATACTTTACACAAATGTATCATAAAATGATAACACTTATCCCTTCATGTATAGATCCACCAAATCACTTCTTCTATGCAAACATTTTCCACTTAATATTTTCAATGCACATGTACATTTATGTGTGCATGGTCTATTTCTTGTTTACTAATCTAAATGATGCATATTTCTTCTAAAAATCATGAATCTTATGAAAAATAAAGAAAATAGTGAATTATTTATGCAAGATTATATACGGCCTTTTCAAAATAAAACTCAAATCATACACATAGCCATCTAAAATAAAAATAGAACACATGGAACTATTGTTTTCTTTTTGTAATGTAATGTAGGCACACACTCTTCCACATGACTCTTCTAATGATGTGTGATTACATTTACACACATTTATGGACATATTGTTCAGTATGATCCACGTATGTACCTAATTATTCTTAAATTATGTGTTAATACCTTCATGTATAATTCTTAAACTCTTCACATATTAATATATGTGAAACATTTTTCTTCTTCATGAAACACATATACATGTGGTTCATAGTTCTTCACAAAGCAATATGCAGTGTCTTCTTCTCCATCACAAAATAGTACATGGACAACCTTTTTCTTCACATAACAAATTCTACCTTCTTATAATATCCTTTAAAAAATATAGTATAGATTAAACCATCACACTATTTTCAGTATTTGTGATGCAAATGATTCGTGGACAATCTTCTTCTCATTTGCAATGGTTATAAATTCTTCACGTAACAACAGTTTACGAGAATCTTCAAGAAAAAAAGTTGCGAAAGCTCAAATTCTTATCATCTTCATGTAATTGTGTATAAAAAATGTGAATGAATGGATCTTCCTTCACAAATGTAGAATGTGTGATCTGATCTATTTCTCTCTAAACACTTCTCTCAGATGCACGATGAGCTCTTAGGTGAGATATAATCTTTCCAAGAAAATGTGCTTGGTAGGGGAATTTATATACACCACACATCATCCAGAACCTTCAAAAATCATGGAGACCTATTCAGTTTTAAAAAAAAATCTACGATCAAGTTACATACTATGGATCATCACCATCACCAAATAAAAATATTTTTCTCCATTTCAGTTTTTCATCAGTTTGATCTTTTTTTTATACATGAAAATATATCAATAGGTGATTTTGATCATTTTGAAGTTATTTTAATGTTCAAATGATGAATGGAGGCATGGATCAAGCTTTTGTCAATGTCACTCATGGAGATCCTAGTGAGCAGAAATCCATTGAAGGCTTTCTAGAGAAGATGACACAACTAAAGTGAACAAACGATCCAGATGATACAATCATAAAGATCACACGGTTGGGGTTTCAATGGAGATACAATAACACATGAAAAATATTCCCGCATAGAAACCCCATCTGTCTTTATACTCCTTTAAAATACAAGGCACATATTTAGTCCTCTATAAATGGTTACCAATCCTGAAAACTTGACTCCCTAGCACTTCCCCATGATACCACTCTCATCCACCATTATGCCACCCTATATAATAGTAACATGATTCTCCCCTATGCCTCCAGATGGTTCTTTTCATGTTTGTTGACTTATCCCTACTAGATAGCTTAGGGGATTAGCAGCCCACCTAAGCCATAGATGTGACCCCCTTAGTTGGATGGCATGGTTGGATATAATTTTTGAGTAGGATAACAAAAATATTCTCAAAGTAGTAGAAATCTAAATCCAAATCCTTTATATAAAGAAAAATATTTTGCATGGAAAATAATACTTTTCATGGAAAAATATATTATATTTCATGGATCTTATTCTCCTTCAAATTATTGTTATAAAAAATGTGCATCCATATCTACACAAGTCTTGGGACTTAAGAAAAATTCAATAATTATCACAATTGATGTTTCTTTATTTAAGAAAACCTTTCAAAACTGTGAATAATTCTCCAAAACAATTTAATGGAAACATCTCTATACTTTAATTATATTTACATTGAATTTTCCTCAAAAAAGAATATTTACAACAATTATAACACAAAAACTACATTAATAAACTCCGGGTTCTTCATATATATGTACATTCTCATGTTAATATACATACATACATACATACATACATATAAAAAATATTTATATATCAAAACCATATATTATTTTTTAAATGTTTATATATGTATATTCACATATTAATATATATATATATATGTATATATATATATATTTACAACCTTGCATTTTTTTATAGATATATATATATACATATTTATATTAAAAACATTTAATTATTTTTAAACATATATATATATTCACAATTTAATATATATATATATATATATTTAATGATTTATTTATTAATATAAATACATCAAATATATTATGACAATTTTTTAAACAAATATACATATAAAATCTATATATTACATAAAAAAAATATATATATATATAATCATTCACATTTTTTAAAAATGTTTATATATGAATATTCACATGTTAATATATATATATATATATATAAATATACATATATCCAAATGTTTACAAAACTATATTGAATTGAATTTTAAAAAATTCAAATCAATCATAATATAACTATCAAATGTGGTTTAACATCAATGTCACAATTAAAGTATTATCATAATTCATTAAAAATCATATCACCAAAAGCATGAAATACAATTGACCAATTAAATATATTTATATAAAATTTATCAATATCATATATCCATAAATATTTTCCATAATAAACATATTTCTAATAATAACCTAAAATAATATACTTGTAGTAACCTAAAATACCAAATAGAAAAATCTATTATATCTAAAGATTAAGCAATGAGTAAAATACCTTGAATGGATTATAATAACTCATGCATACTCAATGGACACCCAAATCAAGAATAATACATTTATAGTAACCCTAAATCCCAAATAAACTATAAAAATCAGGTAAATTTCTTAACCAGGGTTTTCCCAAACCAAATCATTTAAGATTAAATGAAAAAATCACATAAAGAATGAAAGAGGAGATAATAGGAGTCTGTAAAAAGATGATTCTAACCCAGATCTATAAAATAAAAAGTGAGATAGATGATTTAAAAGGGGTCTGACTGTCAACAGTGTGCTACAAAATTAAGATACGTGGGGGGTGGGGGAGAAAGAAGGTCACATGTTTTTTATTTATGATTAATTGTGAAGGGTTATTAGAAAAAAAATTATTCAATTTATAAAGTTAATTATCATTAATTTCTTTTGAGATAGACATTATTACCTATAAAAAGGTTAATTAATGATGGATAATATCAACAAATATAAAATACATAATTATTATATGGTTATAACAAATTTTCATATGGGATGGTGCACATTCGTGCCAAATGTATTTATGATAGTCTTCATTTTTCATTACAAATAATTATTATTTGCAATGTAAAATTAATTCCATTTAAAATTATTCTTTATTCAATACTATCTATGATGGGGATCTTCACCATCATAATTAAACCATCAAAAATTCCCATTTTTCTTGAAGTGGTGGTTTCTTCAAAGTCATGGGAAATTGATGATTTATCTAGACCAACCACTATAATAGTGATCTATGGTTTTTATGGATTAGATAGATACTGTTAATTATTTATGAAAACTATCTGATAACTGTCAAATACACTAACCAAGTTAACTTTGAAGGAAGTCATGTTCCTCTAGCTAGATGAGTGTGAATAAAATTTTATTGATCTTAAGATAAGGCTAGTCACTACACCTGTACTCAAATTACCATGTAGTGTAGAAGGGTTTTTGATATGTAGTAATTAATCAAAATAGGGAATGCGATTTTACCTCATCAAAAATTATGTAGTGGTAGCTTATGGTTCACATCAATTAAATATATAGGAAAAAATAACCCAATGAATTATCTAGAGCTTGTAGTGGTACTATTTTCATTAAATATTTTAAGGAATTATCTATTTTAGGAATAGTGTGATATATATTATGATCTCAAGAGATTAAAGTATATATTAAAATAGAAGGAATTTAATATGTTATAATGGGGATTGTTTTTAGTTGATCAAGGACTATGATTTCTTAATACCTTACCACACTAGAAAGGAAAAAAAGGTGGTTGATTCTATGATCAAGAAGTATCAAGCTACCCTATCCATGAAATGTATTGAAAGATACCAAATACTCATGAATATGAAAAGGTTGATCTTAAGAATCAAAATAGAAGGTGATAAATCCTATTTTTTATAAATTAATAATCCACTATCCATCCTTATATATATCAAAGAGGCACAAAAGGAGGATATAGAGAAAAAAATGTAATATTTCATAGTTGAACATTAAAATTGATGGAATTTTAAAAATTGGGAAATGAATATGTGCACCTTAAAAAACATAACTAAACATGGAGATGATGGATGATATAAATAACTCAACATTCTATATACATCTTGGATAAACAAAGTTTTATAGAGATATCAAGGTCCGTTTCTATTAGTAAAATAGGAGGGTGATTACATAATATATATATATATATATTGATTCTTGGTATAAAAAAATGTTAAAGTACAATAAAATAAGACTATGGGGATAATTAAAAAACAACCCATACCTACATGGAAGTGGGAAAACATCACCATTTAATTCATCATAAGACTCTATAGTATTCTAAAGTAAATAATTATATATGCGATGTAGTGGATTTCCTAATGAATTCATTTCATTTAATTTCTATTCAAGAATAGTTCTTGTTCTATAAACATCACATCATATATATATAAATAGTTATAAAGCTACATGGAGTGTGATATCCATAAATCATTCACAAATTTTTTATAGTAACTTCATTTATTTCAATTAATAAATAATTGTTCGTGCCTAATATTTTTTGGATTAAATGATTTTTATAGGTAAAAATTAAAGGTATACTTGTAAATAAATGAAGTATATAAAAGGGTTCCTAGTGAATTAATTGTTTCAATCATGAAAAATAATTATCAGAAAAGGAATGTTGATAAAAAGGGAGAAAATGTGATATTTAGTAAATCACCATGTGAGATCAAGCATTCTACCTTGGAATCTATCTTATCTTCAACCATAGTACTGAAATGATAACATGGGTTTTTTTGATAACATCCTAATCATAGATCAACATTAGGAGAGTGTAGTAGAGTATGAGTCCAGCATGGGGTGGTTCCCCTAATAGGATAGAGTAGGTTCTAGTTGACCAGGTAGGGATCAAGGGACCTTTTCAAGTTGGATTTAGTATATCTTGGGTAATTTATAGGAGGACACCCCTTTGTAAGTTATATATGGGGTGAATTTTTCTATGAAAATATTCATTTTTAAATAAATTCCATAATTTGATACTTATAATCATTACCTTCTATGTTGTAGGGTTTTTTCATGCCACTATATCATAACCAGCTGCCTCATTCCATAAATATAATATATTTGTTTTAATTTGATATTGAGACATTTTTCATGAAGGGAACTAGTTGAACTGCAGGATGAATCTTGCATTATATCTTCCTGAAGATATATTATGCATGGAAAGATCCTATGTCAAGGCTTGTTCATGAGTCATAGGAGCATATGTACATGAAGGACTCGAAGCCTTCCTAGAATCTATGAGGCATGGTACCATTTTTCACTGTAGGATCACTAAGGGATGTATATTAAGGAAATAAATTTGAAATAATGTTATTTTTTATGTATTGGATGATAGTTTATATAGAATATGGTTTTCTTAAAGTGAATATGGTTTCAGTGTCATCCAGTGATACACTATGGGGGTTTATGAAATAGTAGCGGACTAGGTTTTTGGTAGAGTATATTTTCATTTTGGTCGTCCACTCCATGATGCAGGATTGTTTCAAGGGGTTGGGTTATACCAAAAACACCATTTTCACTATAATATTAGCATATTATATAGACATAATAGTGGTTTGAAATACCCTCTCAATATATTAAGTTGGAGATATATTTTATATAAGATACAGTTTTTGTTGTATGGGTTTTTACCCCATATCAAATTAGTGTTTTAATTGGATGAAAAATGATAATGATATAGAGATATGATATAAAAAGATGTGAATAGATACAAGGAGAATATGCACTAGGATAAAAATGGATGATGCTATATATTTATATTAGAATAGGGTTCTATAATTTGGGATCACATATTTGGAGTTCATCTTTAGCTGCTACATTGGTAGGAAATTCTAGAGTCTCTTCTAGATTTTGTTTCTTTTTATTTTAATCTTCCACATATCATATATAAAATCATAGGGTAATAGTTTATAGTTAGGTTTTTTTTAATGTGAAGGGAATTATTTAATGAAGTTTAATTCTTTTATGGTTTTCATGATGGGAACTCACTATTATTTAATTTTCTTTATCTCACATTATTTATATATATAATGAACATTACCCTAGTTTGGGAGAGTTTTTTTAGTGTTAATTATAGAGTTTTCAATCCACCATGACCATTGGGTTAGTTTTCATTCTATTTTTAAATATGGTTTTAGGTAACCCAACTTATTTTTTAAACCTAAGTACCTGAGAAGAGAAAAGGTAATATTAGGAGAGTGGAGGGTTTCTACCCCAACCAAGGGATTCAATAGGACATGAAAAATAACTTTATGATTTTCATAATCTATTTTCAACTACATTATTTCATGAAAATTAAGATTAAAATTCCATTCATATTCCATCAGCACTTGTTTTTTTTGGTTCCTTTTATTTTAAAGTGTAATCTTAGTTATTTAGTTATATTTGTTTACCTAGACTCTATATGTTTTACTTATGGTATTATATCCCTATACTATATTATAATGGTTTAGTGTTCTAGGTATTATATTTTGTAAATTCTAAACTAATATAACCCATGGTAAATTAATGATGCTTCAAGGGAGATCATGTTTTTAGCACTATTATTGAGGATTGGGTTTAATGACTATAATTTATTTTGTTAGGACACATCTTTTCACTTCCTCTTTAATATTGTTTTTGATATTTAGGGTCATTTTATCCCTTTTTTCACATATTTATTTTAGTTTTGTGATTGAATGAATATATTGTATCTAGACTAAGCATGCTAATTTCCCAATCCAACCCATGGATCTATCACATCAAATAGATGACCTTAAGGAAAATGTACAATGGACTCAAAAGTAATATGACCTACAATTACACCCAATTATTAATTTGGTACATATTTCTAGACTTAATTTTACTTTCAAATAACTATGTCAATATTTAGAAAGAATGGAAATGGAGTCTGAGGAATCAAGAGGAGAACCACATGAGGAATCCCATTATGATGAAGAACTTGAGGAGATTTATAAGGGACCTATTAAATTTGAATCCAAATCCAAGGTTACTCTTATTTACGAAGATGAAATATTTTCTATAAGAGATATCCTCACTATTTTATCACCTGATGATGAAGAGGAAAAGGTATATGGTAAAAAATTGATAGATTTTTACTACTCTTGAAAAGCCCAAGAATTAAATCTATAATCTATATGTTATTCCTTGTTTTGGTTCCCACCTCCACCAGAATTTTACACTAAATCAAATCCCATGGAAGAAAAATAAGAATATGTAACTAATGAAGGAAAAGAATAAGAGGAGTAGATAACTACTACTAAATTAATGAAGGAGTTCCTTGATAACATAGATGAGAAGTATGTTGATCTAGCCTCAAAAGAATAAAATATACAAGATGTCGTAACAAATACAAAAATTATACAGTACACTATAGAAATTAAATAAGTGCATCCAAGAGAATAATAAAATGAGGATGTGTACTAATTATAAATATCCCAAGATATTATTATCCAATCATTAAATATGTCTATATTTTGGTATAATCCTAAATAATGTTTTATGAAGATTTCAAAGAGAGGGGAGAGAAGTGCTACATCAGATGAGTTTCAATGTCAATCATGGATTAATCCAGACTGGGTCACTCATTTTGATACTCATTTTATGTGATATAATGAGGTTAGTACGAGTTAAATTACTTTAAAAAATTATTTTTTGGATAAAACTATAGTTTTTTGAATTCATTATTGACTTTATGAAGTCTATTTCAAGATTTATATTTCAAATATCTTTTAGGAACCAAATTATATTAATATATTATTTTTGTGTATTAATGGAATGGGCCTTGTAAATGCATGTGTTTGTTTAATTTTTTAATTCTGTGGTGACAAAAGGAACAAGTGGGAAGGATAAGATAATATTTTCAAGAGAAAATGGGATCATTGTTTTTCATTCTCTACCTTTTTCCCTCCAACATTGTTTACGTTCAAAAACTATTCTATGGTTATAAAGGTAAAAATGCATGACACTCTTTTTTTTTTCTAAAATTTTAATCAATGATACAAATAAATTACACTGGTTTCTCATATTTTCATGTTTTATATTTTATTATTGATAATATTAAATGATTAAAATGGGAGATGTATGAGTAGAGATATGAATGAGAAAGTTAATTTAATTAATCATGATTTTGGAGGAGTAGTTTATTTATGTATATAAAATTATATTTCACATGTTCATGTTTTTAATTTCTAAAAATCATGTGATTTAGTTTTTTATTGTTATGTATTCCATGAGTTCTTGTCTAAGAATTATAAAAATACTATTCCAGAGAGGTTTCTAATCAAATTTAATCATATTATTTTTTATTCCCATTTCTTGAGATATTATTGGGGAATGTATTCCTTCTATAATGAGAATAGAATATTTTTTGAGATATGTTTGAAAAAAATAACATTTTAAATTATAGAGGAATTATTACCTTAAGTCCTTATCTTTGAGAACTACTATAAAATTAAAATACTTCTCTAAGCCCATGAAATCCATGTATTACCTTGTTATGAAGAACCACATTACAAGCTCAATATATCCATTATATCTTACTAATGTATTTTTTCATGAAATTAAATGGTTTAAGTGTGGGGGAGGGGTTTCCCATATTAGAAGACAGATGTTTTGTACTAAATAGAAGATGCCATTTTTTTATTGGGTATTTAGGAAAGTTTCATAGATTTATTTTTCTTATTATTTGTCTATTTATTTATAAAAAAAGTAAAACATCATTTCTAATAAAAAATAAGATAAAAAAGAAGTATAATTCTTATAGAAACATGGAAAAAATAATGATTTTAAAAAGAATTATTTAAAAGAGGGCATATACTTAATTGTACTGGATTATCATAGTTCATGGGTATTTACTTTGAGTTTGGGAAGTGCATAGATATTATTCTTTATAGAGGAGTTATTTTTTATTGATATTGAAACTTTTTAACATTAAATGTAATTTAGATATATCCTCATTTTTGAGCCATTATATTTTTATATAATTTCCTACTAACCCAAAGACTCATAGTCCTATGATACTTAATGTAAATTACTTATGATTAAATTTTTATTTTTATATTTACATGGTGGATATTGAAGATCCATTGTAAGTATATAGTTAGGAACATGTAATTGAGGTATGAGAATGAATCAATTTAAACATGTTATTTATGTGATGATAGTAAACAATTCAACGTGAGGTTGATCACAAAATAGATTTCATGATAATAATGAAATGATAAATTGGAATTGAAGTTATGAGAATCACATTAATTTTGAAGGGGAAGAGTAAAATTCATAATTCACATAGTTTCTTTAGAAAATGAGTATATCAAAAGATATCTTTTATGTGATTCTTAAAAGTTTGTTCTAAATGGATAATTATTTAATCTTGTTGATAAGGAATTTTAAATCATGGTAAAATGGTTGCGCTTTATGATGGTGTGGATATATGTTCTAGAGAGAAATCAAGGTTCTATGAGTGGGGGAATTTTATGGACATAATTCACATATAGAATTTTTACTTTAATATCAATTATTTTAATAAATAAATTATTATACATACCTAATTTTTGATGTTTTATATGATTGGGGGGGGATTAAATGGATATTTGGAAATAAATGACATATAAATAAGAGTTTTTTGAGAAGGAAAAGCATATGGAATGAAACATAATTTTTTTGGAAAAGTATTGTTCATAAATAGAAGTAAAAAATGTACCAACCAACTAAACCTCATAGGAGATAAATCTAGAAAACTAGGCTACTGGACAATCATAAAACACATTATAGGTCCAGTGGCATGAGCTAGTTCATGATCATTCCAAGAAATGGTTAGCTCTAGGATAACAAAGGAGAGTAAAAGTCTAGTGTGGGGTGGTTCCTATGAGAGGATAGAGTGGTTCCACATTAACTGGATATGGCCTAAATGACTAGTTCAAGTTGGGTTTGGTGTATCCTAGGTAATTAATAAGAGTCCACCCATTTGAAAGTTTGATATGGGTAGATGTTTTTCACGGAACTACTCATTTTTATTAAAACGTTTCCATCTTGTGATACTCATTATCTTCTTTTTCATGGTAGGGTTTTTGCTTCCAATTGCATCATAACAAGGTTACTTTCACCGTAAATATAACATTAACATTATCTATTGAGAATGAGTTAATAATCATGAAGCATACCAGATGCACCACAAGACAGATCTTACATTACAACTTTATGAAGATATAATATTCATGGAAGGGGCATGTGTTGTGTCTCTTGCTTGATGTCATCAGAGAATGTGTTCAAGAAGAATTTTAAGCCTTCATGGAAACCATGTGTTTGGGTCAAGTGTTTCACTATAGTATTATTGTGGTACATTAATGAGGTAAATGGTCATGAAATAACGTTTTTGATTGTTTTATTGATGATATTTAAAAGGAGAAGAAGATTTTAATGAAGTTTAGATGGTTGTATTGTGGTTTTGTGTTGCTCCATAGGGGGTCATGAAATGGTAGGTACATGAGTTTTTGTAGAGGAGCTTTCCACCATGGAGGAAAAATCCAAATTTTAGATTAATTTCAAGGGTTTTAGTTGTATCACAATCACTATTTTTGTTATAATAGTTATATCTTATATAGATATAATAGTGGTTCAGACTTCCCACTCCATTAAAAAAATTAAAGATATATTTTAGCTACCACACAAAAAATGTTGTAAAAGGTATTTAAAAACTATATAAGTATAGTTTGAAGTGGATGGAAAATTATAATGATATAGAGATATGATATATCCAGATGTTAATAGATAAAAATAAATGATACATTGAGATAATGGTGGATGATTTTGTTTCTTTATAGTTAATAAGGGTTTTTTAGTTGAGGATCGAATCATGGGGGGTATTATTTAGATAATACTTTGGGTAATTTTTGTTGATTATCTTCCATATTTTTTTATTTTTTTATACCTCTAATGGATAACATGAGGGGGTAGTTGTTTAGTTATTAGTATTTGTAATATGAATGGGATTTTTAAATGAAGTGTTTCCATTTTTGGGTTTCATGATTGGCTCTCACTCTTATTTTATTTCTTTAACCTCTATTTATTTCTATTGAGCATGACTATTTCCTAGTTTTGAGAGTTCTTTCTAGTGTGAGTTTTAGAGTTTGAATTCCACTATAACCATTGGGTTTTTTAATTATATATTTAAATATGGTTTTGGGTTACCCATATTCTTTATTAATTAGTAGTACATAATAAGAGAAAAGGTTATAATAGAAGATTAAGGGTGTCTACCCTGACCAAGGTATTTACAAGACTTGATTCTAAAATATTTAATATTTTCTTCATCTCTTTTGTACATTGTTATTTGATGAACTTGATGCTGAAAATTCCAAGTACATTCTATTATCAGTTGGTTTATTTTGGGTTAGATAGTATTTTAATTTTATTTTAATTAAAATTATTAGTTATTGAATTATACTTGTTTACCAGTATTTTTGGGTTTGACCTTGGGTATTTCATTCATATACTACTTTCTGGTGGTTCGGTGATTATGATATTGTGTTTTGTAAATTCCAACCTGATATAACCCATAAGAAACTAATAAAACCACACATTTGAAAAAGTACCACACTCAATTGTATCTAATAGAAATATTATTTACTCCAATGTTTTAAATAAGTCATTAGAAAAAATTGGATATATATCTAAGCTTCAACAATACCTATCCTCCATATAATGATGGATAATCTAAAAGGATTATTTAAACCTAAGAATATTTAGTGAGATCATGTTTTATATATTATAAAGTATGTCGATATCAAGACATTCCATTAATAGTTATTATAGTGACCTAGGATTCTCATGCATGGATATTATGTATTTATAGATGAATATTCACAACATTACAAAAACACATGCTTTAGGACTATAATAGTTTAGTGCCATTGGAACTTTGGAACAAAATATTCTTAATTCCTGGAGGATCTTTAATGTACCCTATATAGATCTTCCATTTTTAAATCATACTTAATAAATTCACTTCATAGCCCAAGGAAAGGAAACTTAATAAAGGGTGGGATAAAATTCTCAATAAGGGTAAAAAGGGAGATATGTAAGCATAACATGAGCATAAGGGTATTCGAACATAAGAATAACATTTGAATACCAAAATTTAAAAATAAAATATCATAATATTGTTTCATGAAATAAATATTAGTAGTTCATAAGACATGAATCATAAGGAAATCAAAGAAAATGTGCTAGTAGAGCATAACATTTGCATAAGGCATGGACTTTGTGGCATCCACATAAGAATATAAAATTATTTCCATATTAGTTAAGGATCACTACTAAGGATATATTATTGGAATGGGTTCACTCTAAAAACCATCATTGAGGATAAATTACCTTACTAAAATGGGTTCACTCCCCATTCCAACCCTGTCTTACTAAACTGGTTTCACTCCCCATTATAGACCTAGCTTACTGAACTAGGTTCACTACCCATTCCAGAATTATTTTATGGAATTAAGTTCACTTATCAATCTATTCCTCTTTATCTCATGATATATAAATCATTACCCAATGAATTTGATAGATATATAGGTCCAAACCATATTTGGATATAATGTAACCACTATCAAATAATTAAAATCATACATTGGTGTGCCATAAAATCCTAAAACATTCATTATATCATAACCTATAAAATAAAATGGGCTTCATAAACATTTCATCATATAAAAACCTGTAGAAAAGTGTAGGCTTCACAATCATTTCATCATTTTTTCATATGATAATGAATGGAAAATAAACTTGTTTCATAATAATTTTATCATGGTATGTTATATAAACATATTTTCATGATAAACCATTCTGATTAAGAATGAGAATGGTATCCTTGGTTCATATCCCTAAAAAATAATAAGGTACATCGAAGTTTATCATCATATATGGAGAAGAATTTTGAAATATTACTTGTAAAATTTATTAAATAAAATAACTATTCTTTGAAAACCACTTTTTAAAACTGAAAACATTTTCAAAATCATTTTATTTGAAAGTAACTTTCTAAACTTATAAAATAAGTTTTAAAAATATTTTAAAACATTTTTTGAGGAAAATATCCTTTATGAAATGAAAATAATTAAAAAAATCATTTTAAAAATCATTTAATTATGAAATAAAATATAAAACTTATAAAGGGTGTTTCAAAAATCATTTCAAAAAATTTCTTGATGAAAATATCATTTTCACATAGAAAAGCATTTTTAACGACAAAAATCATTTTTAAAATCATTTCCTTTTGAAATAATTTATTTAAAATAAAAAAATTCCCAAATATTGAGGGAAAAATATACTTTAAAAAGAAATTTTAAAACTAGTTAGTGAATCTTTAAAACATTGAGTATTCATGACAATAAGAAATACTGTTTATGTTGTGCATGTTAAAAATGAAGATTCCTTTCACATTTTCAATAAAATAAAAGCAGGCATTATTTAGAAAATGGCATGATGATTCCTTTCATATAATTTTGTAAAAAATTACATTATGGGTAAAAATTTATTTTAAATATCATAGGATAATAAAAATATTATAAAACATTTTTAGATTACATGATTTTGGAGAAAATGAGATTTCGACCGAAGATATGATTTTTCGTAATATTGTTTTTTGAAATATAGAGTACCTAAATAGAGTATAATGAATGGAAAAAGTATTACCATTACATAATCGTAATATAATAAAATTAATGATAATTATTTAGAGTTAGATCATAATATTTTAATATTGGATACATAATCATAAACAATCCTGATAAATGGTGAGATTGTAACATAAAACTCTTACAACTTTGGAAACCTTGAATCATAATCCCTATGAAGAAATAACATAAAATGAAACTTAAAATATCACGAGGCTAAATAAATTCATAATATTACATGTCAAATGGGTTTTATATACACCTAGTGAAAGAATATAGGTACATAACATAACATGCATCTCAATGAAGGAAAATTGTGACAAAAATCGTTCACCGCTTTTGTAACGTTTTAATCATAAACCCCATGAAATAGAGATAAAAAATGGATATTTAAATCACCATAATTTTATGGATAAATATCATAAAATAAATTAATGGTAATTATATACAACACATAAAATAAATAGGTGGTGAATATGGAATTTTTCTAATAAAGTAAACAATGTGATGAAAATTCCATACCATAAGTATTGACTTCCATCATACACGTTAAAAATTCATATATAATAAATATAAGAATATTATAAATATATTATAGAAAAATATTAATATAAATAATACCATATTTTGTTTTCTTATTCCCTTTTATTACTTTTTTATTAACAATACCCTGTTATACTTATTCTCTGGGTAATAACTGCTTTGTTTTTCGTATATGCTTTGATTTTTTTATTTTTTTTGGTACTCTTAAATTGATCAAGGTTTCATAATATCCTGAATTTAAAACATTATATAAATTTAATATACATTAATTATATATTTATTTATAGTAATCAATAAAAATTAGTGATTGGAAATGGAATACACCGTTCATAGAGACGGTAGGTCGTACGTGCACAAAAACATAATTTATTTTTTCTTATTATATTGAAATAAATAAAAGAAAATGATATATATTATAATTAATGAATTATTTTTGTTTAATATATTTTACATATTTTAATTATAACTTTCATTAATACCTTATATTTAAATCGTGAATGAATCATAACACTTTGTGAGGTGGTAGTCCGTTGTACAGATGAGAGACGCCATTGTATTCCCACAAAATGGAGAGTATGAATTTATGTGAGATATAATAAGTAAATAATCATAATACCATTATAAATATCATATATATCATATATAAATAATAAATACATCATTATTTTCAGCCTCGAGAGGTGGTAATGGAGAAATGAATCACATCGGTTCATGAGGCGGTAGTCTGCCGTACACACGAATAATGATTTAATATCCCATTTTATGGAAGTGGATATATTTTTAGATAATTACCCTAGAATAAAAAAATAAAATTATATTGAATTTAATTATGTTATTATACAATCATGTTATAATAAATATTAAATAATGTGGAGAAATAAATATTGTAAAGATGACCATGGAAGAACATTACATCTTCTTCGGGTATTCTTTTTTGGATTGAAATAAATCATTCATAGGTTGGATTTATGAAATAAATAAGTCTTATAGTATTAGAGGAGGTATTTTTAGATGTTATTTGGGTAGGACTTGGACCAAAACACTTATTGTGAAGGTGTGATGAATATAGGAGAGAGGGTGACCTTTTATAAGTGGGGGAGATAACCCACTTGGTATTTTTGAATAAAATTGAGTGCTCCCACATTTTTCATATGTAATAATAGATAAAAATGAATAATTATAGTAATTTAGAGTTGTAATGGTATAAATATGGTGATATATTATTTTTGAGACAAGTTTATAGGTTTTTTACCCTTAAAAGTTTATTTTAACCCCCGGTAAACCCATTTTCACTTTAACCGTGGTAATTAATCTTTACTGCATTCACTATTCTGTTTGGTGAAAAGTTAACATGAAATTATTAGATAGTATAAATTATTCTAATTATAAATATGGAATTATTTTTTTTTCAAATTATATTCACATAAGTATCAAAACTCAATTTAAAATTAATCTTGTAACGCAACGAGAAGGAAAGTTTTTGAACAGAAAATGTTCAAAAGTTTACAATATTTTTTATATCAAAATTATATCTGAAATTTAATAAAAATACTGAAACCGGATTAATGGATTTATAATTGAACTAATTTAACTTTTAATCCAATTTAAAATATAATTTAGTTTTATAAATAAATTAAATGGAATGGAATTTTTCAATTAGAATTCAGTCTTTTTCACTATTCATCAAAAAATGAAACATTTCAGAAAGATTTAAAAAACTAAACATAAGATAATTTTGATATCCCAATTTAAAAAATTATGTTTATTTTATAAAATTTATTTTTTAAAAGTATAAAAACTTAGTTTTAAAATAAGTTCACCATAAAAAGGTAATAAAACTTCTTTTTAGAAAAATACAGTTTTTTTGTAAAATTAGATTTATTCTTATCTCTTGTCTAGAAAAAAAGATGAATGTTAAATAGTTGATCGAATATATTTAATATATAAAATTCATTTAAATTATTAACCAAAAGTATTTTGTTTATTTTTTGAGGTAAAACACATTTTTTTCCTAAAAAATAATTTCTTAGAAAAAGATTTCTATTATTTTCAAATAGATATTATTTTCATTTATATTTAATTAGTAGAAAAATAATTCATTATATATAAATGTGTAAACCATATTAAAATAATTTAATTAATCCTATTTATACCATCCATTACAATGGCTAGGTGATAACTATAATATTAAATAATATTATTTTAACTGTATTGCACATTTTCTTAAAACTCAGCTTTGCTTGTAAGGTAAGATAAATTAAGTGTTACTTGTAACTCAATCTATAAATTAGTGATTTGTGTCCCAAAAAAAATGTAAAAGTTCAATTTATTTGAAAAAATAATTTCATATAATCATGGGGCATTATAATTCTCATATAATTAAAGTTTCTATTTTAACATTTTAATAGAAAAATATGAGGCTCTGTATGGGAAACAGTTAAGAATGTCAACATGTATCAGTGCATTTGAAGAGAGTGAACTTCTATGACCGGAGTATTCTCATGAAATGTTAGAGAAGATTAAAACAATTTAGTAAAATATTAACACTTCCCAAATCTCTCAATAGAGTTATGCTGATAACCATCGATGATATTTTGGGTTTGATGTCAGAGACAAGGTATTCCATTGAATACCCCCATGGAATAAATTTATGAAATTTTGGAATGAGGGAAAGATAAGTCCCAAATAAATTATTCCTCTAAAAATCCTTGATCATGTGGGTATGGTAGGATACCATCTTTCACTACCAAAAAACCTCTCCCAAGTTCATGATGTGTCCCATGTATCCCTTTAAAGGAAGTATATACAAGACCCTTCTCATGTACTAAACATGAAGAGAGTATCAATGGAACATGATCTTTCTTGTGAGGAATAACCAAAAGAAATCATTGATCATATAAATAATGTACTATGAAATAGGACTACACAATAGATTAGAGTTCTCTAGAGGAATCATAAGTTTGTGGATGAGAATTATGAACCTAAATTTGTAATAAGGGAAAATAACCCACATTATTTTTCAATTGAATAAAAAAAATTTCGAGTCAATTTTTTTTGTGGGTTATAATTTAACATTCCATGATTTTAGTACATATTTGGTTGCTTTTTATATACAAAACATAGAACCAAATAGAAACTGATTTTTTTTCATTATAGTATAATATTATAATAAAAATGGGATATGTTATTAGACAACTAAATGAAACATAATTAGTAAAATTACTAAATGAATCATACCATTAGTGAATAAAAATACTACAAGGTTGAAATTATAATAATCATAATATTCCATGAAGATCATACAACCAATGATAACTATATAAATAATACAACATGTTAGAAATATTTGAAGAATCTTGAAATGGAAATTAATGAATATGATGAATGATTTTAGATATATATATGAGGCTATGTATGTGAATATAATATGACCGTTATATACATAACCATTAGTCATTTGGTTGTTATATATATGGTCATTGGATATAATTTTATATGATAGGTACGTTGAAGCTATGTAATTTTTTGTAAAAAATTTAAAAATTATAATTCAAAAAGTACAAATTAATCAGTAATTAACTAAAAAATATTTAATTAGAGTATTTTAATATAAAAATATGTATTTTTATTTTAAGCATAATAATAATATTATTATGATCATTATGATCATCATTATTATTTCAAAATGACGATATTAAGTGTTTATAAAATTAAATTAAATATTTAAATACTATGGAATTGATAAAATATAATCTTTAAAAGATAAATATTTAATGGGATGTGATTAAAATCATTTAATATTAAGAATTAATTTTTTAATGAATTAATTTTTCAATATATTGTGAATTTTTAATTATTTAAATAAAATGTATCTCTATTATTGAGTGATTTTAATGAAAATATTATATATATATATATATGATATATTCAAATAAATTACAAATCATACAATTACTTTTACCTGGTAATGAATAAGAATAAATTCATATTTGTCCTTAAAAATATATTTTTCTAAAATATGTTTTTTTGAGTTATACCGTCTTAAATTAAAATTAATTTTTATTTATTTTAGAAGAATAATCCATTAATATGTATTTAATATTTTTAACCCTAATTTCTAAATAAGGTAATATGGTAAATTTCATTTTTTGGAATAAAAATACGTTATTGAGGTACAAACTGAGTTACCAACGTAAAGGTAAAATGTGTTAAATAGTTTAACTATAGGGTAAAGACCTAAAATATCAAAAAATAATTATCTATAAATGAGTGGATGATTGTATTATAATCCCCCCTTATCATATATCCATTATTTGACTACTTTGGATCCATTTTCCATGTAAAAAGATATTCCTAACACATCAAGGAATATATATCTTTGAAAATGACACACAAAATCACCTAGAAATGGATCAATCCATTACCCACCTCAAATAACACTATTATTATATTTTACTCCTGAATAACTTAAAAAATCATCTCCCTATCAATTATCTCCCACATTTTTTAACCCCTGGTGACAATAAGGATTCTCAAATCCCTCATTTTCATAAGGCTCTCTAAGAAAGGATTCGAGTATTCAATATAAGTGTTATCATATATTTAATCATTATTATTTATCTTCTTTATCCAATACATATAAAATAATATTTAACACATTTTCAATATAAAATAATCATTAATATTCCTTAAAATTGATATTTTAACTATACAATAACATGTTCTTACTCATTAATTCATTATGATGTGTTTTTGTTTGGTTTCATTTTACCACATCCATGAATGATGTTATAATATTTACACTATGAATGTGTAAGAAAAATTAAATATGGGTAATATATCATAATAATCATTTATTTAATATGTTTTAACAATTCTTTAGTGTTAATATTCCAGTGTATGTTCACCAATCAATTCAATTCTTTTGTTAATTCAATAAAAAAAAAATATTTTTAAGTTTTCCATGCATAGAATCACCATAATATCCATGAAATAATCATGGGACTAAATAAATATATCAAACACATATAATAATTTTTTTTAGTAATATTATATATGCTTTAAACAATCATCAAGGAGCAAGGAATAGAACCTATGAACTGAAGAATGTGAAAAAATAGAAGAGTTAACAATTGAATATTAATTTTAACAATAAATAATTATTATATTTGTAATAAGGAATTATAATGATTTATTTAAAGTAAAATTAATATGAATAAGTTTATTATAAATATTAATAAGAAAAATAAATTTATTATATAAGGAATTATATCATTTCTGACCAAGTGGAATCTGAGGTAAGGGTTTTCTTTCAAATATTACTTTGAAATCAAGATTATCTATGACTAAATTTACATTGGGGGGAAATTATATTGTATTTATATATATATATATATATATATATATATATTTGATTATCCTATAGTTATTTTTTGGGTTTAAATGTATTCTTACCATTTCCCCTTTCATTGTATTATAACTCACCCGAACTGATGCTTGTAAGTGAAACTAATTATATCACTTTTTTTGGTCAAGAATCTTTCTCCTCCATGTCTATATTTTTCATATTATATTATATATACCATTATATATACTTAAATTATTTCTTAAGATCATTTTTATTGAATTTTACTTTATTTTTTTTGAAAGGTTTCATTTAGTAATGTTTTCTGTACAATCACTTTCTTCCTATATTTTCTTCATTTTTATTTATAAAGATTTTTTTACAAGTGTTTTAGTTTATATAAATTAATTATAATTTAACTTATCAATATTTTATAAGACTATTTTTTTAATTATTTTATTTCAAAAATAAAATTTATCAAAGAGTAAGTGATATTTATTCATAATTTTAAATAATTTTTCTAATGCTCATATAAAACATTTTTCATATTCATTAGGATCATATAATATATCTTATGCTTAACTGAGGATATGATCTAATTATATCTTACAATTTTTTTCTTTATATGTATTAAGATTATGTCATGCGTAAGTTTTCATGAAACACGTTTCTTTCTTAATGTTTAATTATTCCATAATGGAATTATGAATGTTTTTATGTGACACACATATATAGGGGTTTTAATTATGTTATGGGTGAGAAGAAAAATTTTATATCACTATAATGAATTATACAATGATTTATATTTCATTTGATTATATGTAATGCAGAGTGAAGAAAACATCAATAGACTATATCCACTATTTTTATGGAAATGGGGAGTGAACTCAAACCACTAAGGGACAAAATATACCATGATTTTGGAATGTGGAGTGAAAACAGACCCATTATGAACTCTGTTCACTATGTTTATTGGAATGGGGAGTGAATACAAACCCTCAAGGGACTCATTACACTATGTTTAATGTAATTTATCATAATCCCAGACCCCTAAGGGACTCTATTCACAATGATTATGTGAACTCGTAGTGAACCTAAACACCTCATAAATAACTTTACCAACTATGTTTATGGGAATGAGGAGTGAACCAAACCCCTAAGGGGATCTTTCCAATATTTTTATCGAATTTTTAGTAAACATAATCTATTAGAGACTCTATCTAATATTTTAATAGAATGGGGATTTAATCCAATTTTTTATAGCCCAAATTCCATGAGTTTTTATTTTATTATTAGGATAATCCCTCTCTTTAACATGGTTAATAGGGAACCCTTACATAGAATGATGGTATATATGTACACATGCCATTAATGAATATATATCCCATATATGTGTAAACTAAATTCAATTATGTTTTTCAAGGAAGTGATCCTTAACATAAGAAATTATTTTCTATGATTTATCATATTCCACATTCATATGCCTCATTTAATATGTTATGCTTGAAGCCTTGTGTAATGATTCCTTATTTATTATCTAAGTTATATTTGTATGAATTCATTATATTATGTTTGTTTACCTTGATTATATTATCATACCCACATGTTTATCTTATACTAACATACAATCTTTGAATAATATTTCTTATATTCACCCTTTAATGAGCATCTAAGCTTGCATGTTCTTAAGTTTAAATTCCCTAGGTAATAAAGAAGAGTATTATGTATGATGTTTCTATAAGGTTAACATGTGAGAATATAATTTATGTAAGATATTAAAGAAAGTATATAAGATAAATTATTTATATATCTATTCCTAAAGACACTAAACTTGTAGGTTTTGGGGTGTGATTGATGGTACGATTTAATGAATATTCATGTAAAATTATGTAATCTTTTTGTATGTTAATGTTGGGTTGTCACATTGGTACTAGAGTATAGGGTATCCAATAATTTCCCATTATTATTAGATAATTCTCAGTCAGTTACAAAGTATATTAGACATGTTGAAGAAGTGTATGTCATACAATATACAACATAAGAATAATGAATTTTAATGATAAAGGATAAAAAATATGTTTCAAAGAAATTTTCTAATTATATTAGTCCATCAGAGTTTTAGCAGCATCAGAAAAAAGTTACAATTTTCAAGGAAGGATACTAAGAATATTTTCTCTTCCAATGGAGTTCTAGTGGCATGTATTAGTGTATTGATAAATAAGATTTTATACATTTTTTTAATAGTTAGATCTCATGGACTTTTGGTTCCACACGCTGAACATTATTTTCCATATTATTTTATTAATTTATTGATTTTTATCCATATACTTGTATTTTAGGTTTAATTTTATTCTTATTTCAATATTTTGGTGTAGTAGGTATAGGTTCATGATCTATACACAATTAATACAGACCATGTTGAAACTTTGAAAAACCTTCAATTTATTATTAGTGATGATTTATATGTTTTAATTAGAAGTTTTCTTACCATAATTTTTTTTTGTAGTATTCCCATGTCTATCTAGTGAATGATTCTTGATTAGTACCCGATTTGAAAAAAATATTACCAAACGATGTGATTTTACTAACTTTTATAACTTATGAAATCCCATTAGTGTCCCTACCAATTTGTTTTATCCTTAGGGATCCATTTAATACCCCTTATCTGAACCTACCTCTGAGATCACATACCATATCCTCCTCTTTTCCTCCATTGATTCTTCTTTGTGTTTTCTTCATGTTTGAGCTCACTTTTCAAGGTAATCACCACTAGAACCCTTCCTCTTCCATTATCCTCTCTTGTAACTTGATTTTTTCTTCCCCATAAACCCTAAGAGTCATTTTTTCCTATTTTAGGGTTTTGGTGAAACTAATATTATATATTTTTATTCTTAGGGCATGTAGACATTATCATCATCTTTTTTGGGAATCCTCTTTTTTAGGTGACTTTTTACTCTTGGTTTTATGGTGGGGGATTCTATCTAATTTCATTACTTGTAATGTATTATAATTCTTATTCTTTCCTAAAATCATTTTATATATAATTATTATTATATATATTGTGATCTACATTAGTATTAAATGTTTTTCAAGTTTTTGATCAATTGGAATAAAGGGCTTTTCAATGTTTTTATATTTATAATTTTTCAATATTTGTATTAAAAATACCCAGTGAATGTGTAAATTCACTAGGGGTTGTTTTCAAGTGAAATAAGAATTTAAAAGGGTTAATTTACTCAATTTGGTTTCCCTAATATTTTTTATTAAATTAAAAAGAGGATTGGTTTTCAAAATAACCTTTAAAGGGAATTTTTTTATTTTAAAAAGTCATATTGGTGTTTGAAGGATTTTCAAGGGAAGAAATAGTTTCTAAAACATTTAGAAATGAATTTTTAAATAATTGTTCCTAGTTTTAACTCTCAAAGATCAAAATTATATACTTGAACAATATGCTATATTTTAAAGACCCATCTGGAACATTTTAAATGGAATTTAATTTGGTGTTTTATGTACCCATGTATTCATACCCCCTTGTTTGATATACCTTGTTTACAGTTTAAACATTTAAGGGATGAGATTTTATTTTTTATGATATTCCTAATGCTTATACATGGAAATTGAAAGGGGATATTTCTAATGGTTTATTTTATGTGGAATTTTTGTTGGGATTTATTTTTATTGACTAAACAGGTGAACATTGTGTAGGTGATTGGAGGGTCTAAATAGATGCTGTTTAGTTTCACTCTCGTTGGGGACTATTTTTTTTTATTATAATCACCATGGGTGATATTCCATCAGTGATATTTTATGTCTCAATCCTTTTATTTTCCTTGAACCAATGATATAAACATGTATTTATTTTTTTGTATTTTTTCCTTTCATTTTTTTTCATTCCTTGATTGTTAGATGACAATGTTTGGGTTGGAACTCATGTTGGAGTTCTTAGGAGTATCCTTTTGGTTCGATGTTTTATTTAATGAGTTTTGATCTAGATTATAGAATATTTGTAGGGTATTTTTGGAGAAATTTTTTCTTGTTGATATTTTTTTAGAGTGTCAATCTCTTTTATCAATCATTCTATATGGAATATAATTGGTGTGGATCCCTTAGTGGGAATTCATGTTAATTAGGCTTTTTATATCTTGTTTTTATATTGAATTCCCATTTGGAAATATCAGATGATATATAAGGATGTGCACTATTTATCTTGAGGAATGATTTTAGGTGGTTCTTCCATACACATAAATTCTTTTATGGTTTCCCCCGTCCCCCCACCACCTTTTGGGGGTGTTAATTTTTCTTTTTCTATTATTCACCATATTTTACCAATGAAATTATAGTGCTAAAAAGTGTCATAGTGTAGATAATTTTCATACTATAACCTTTATTTTTTATATTATCTTACTCATTTATTTATTTTTCTCCTTATACTTGATTTTAAAGTTGATTTTCATTTAGCTTTCAAAGTCATGGTGTTGTATTTCTTGGTGTATGGTTAGTATGAACCATGTTACAACCATGAAAAAATTGAAACTACTTATTAGTGGTAATTTTTTTGGTTTTTGCATGTTTTTACTAACTATTAATCCAAATAATATTGTGTTTCTTGGTTTTTCTATTAAATTATTCTTTGATATAGAAAAGTTTGAAAAACTGTGTTGTCAAACTATGTTGTTTTCTCAGTCTTTATATATATATATTTTTAATTTCCTAAGAACCCCTCCACAATTTTTAATCCTTATGGAACTATTTAGTACAACATGAATTGATTGACCCATATGATAACATATCCTATTATCATATATTCCTACATGAATTTCTTATTGGGGCTTCTCTATATTTGAGCCTGGTTTTCCAAGGTAATCTATGATACAATCCTTCCACCTATTTTTTTGTCTTTGTTTTTTATTCCCTACAAAATGTTGGTGTAATGATGCAATATATTAGGTTTTTGGGTGAACCCAATATTAGAGTTATTGATGTGTATATATAGTATAAATTTTCTTCATCATTATTTAGGCTTCCACTATCATAGGTGACTCATTCTTATCATGTTTAATGTAGGAGATTCTATGTAATTCCTTTAATTGACATGAATTTAAGTGCTTGATATTTACTAAAATAATTAAATATTAAATTATGATTGAATATGGTTCCCTTTATGAGTGTTACTTTTTTAATGTTTTAATCACATAGAAATAAGGTATTTTCATCACAATTATATTTTCAGTTTTGAAATGGTTAGTTTAAAAATGATAAGTAAATGTATGAATTCACCAATGAATTTCTTTAACTGAGATAGTAATTTGAAAGGGTTATTTTAACTAATATGGTTTTCCAAAATTAAATGTTTTATTTAAATATTGTATTTGTTTTTGAATGACCCTTTAAGGGATAAAATTATTTATTTTAAAAAAGGGGTCTTCATGTTTGAATTATTTTCAAGGAAAGCGTTGGTTTATAAATTATCTAAAAATGTATTTATAAAGAATTTTTTCATGATTAAACTCTAAAATCTTGGTGGTATTTCTTGTATCCCATGATATATTTCAAAGTATCATCTATAACTTTTTAATAGGAATTTAAATTGGGTTTTTATAAGCTTTAATACAACCCCCTTGATTGATATGCCTTGTTTAGTAATTTTCCCTATAAGGGATGTGGTCTGATTATTATTCTGAAATTAATTATTCAAATAAATGAATATAAAATGGGATTTTTTTTATGAGGGTGTTTAAAGTGAGTTTAAAATTATTTATTATTCTATATTGATGCATGTGTTTCTCATAGCCTGATTTTTTTCTCATCTTCACTTGGTTGACTACATGGGAGACCTATGCACTAAATGAGTGGTCTATAATTATGCTACACTAGTTAGGTCACACACTATCTATCATCCCCTAGTTTTATGTTTTACTTTGGAAAGGTGAGTACCCTTAAATAGGCCTATGTGGGGTAATTAATATATCTTATTTATTTCTTTAGGATATAACACATAACGACAATTGGCCCCATGTTTTGAAATTTCTAGGGTCATATCCCTTCAGGACCTAGTGAGATACTGATGTCCATTTTTAATTATTGATGGCTCTATCTAGGGGACTCCCATAATGTTCTTGTTCTTACCCCTTTATTCAGTAGGAATTTACAAAACCATTGTATTAATTCTACAAATTTTGATTCTACTTCATTTAATTATTGTGTCAGCTTGATTGTTACGCTATTTGTTTCAAGGTATGGTTTATATTTTGAATGGGTTAATTAAAAGTGGGGTTTCTTAGAAAGGATTAACAAATGGAAAATGGTTTTTATGGAAAAGAAATTTTCTATAAATCTTGGTGGTTTTATTCTCATGGTTTAGAATTAGTTCCTTTTAATATTATGATTTCATTTAAATTTCAATGGAAATAGCATTCAAGAGAATTATTTATATGGAATTTTGTGTTACTTTTTTCTTGATAATCTCTCATTTTAAATCATATTTTGTAATTATAATTCAAAATAAATAAATAAATAAATAAATGCCATTTTTTAAAAATTTCATGCACTCCTTGGTGAGAACCTATTGATCATGTTTTGTTCACACCCTATAAATACCAATGGGTGTGTGGAGCTATCATGTTTTCCTTATTAATCCCAATTATCACGTATAATTTTTCTATATGGTTGTTTCATAGGAGATATATCTGAAGGTAGTGAGTGGTAATGGGCCAAATATAGTTGGTTTTCCATTGTTTATATTTTTTTTTGTTTATTAATTTAGTGATGTTCTGTATCAACTATTTAGGCTGGTTGTATTTATATTTATTTTAGTTTCTCTAATACCATATTTTTACTAAAATATATATATCATTAAATTTATAAAAGTGAGTTTGGATGTTAATAATAATGATGTTTCATGTTTATATAAATGAGTTTAATCATGCATATTGGTTTGGACTCATTTATTTCTTACTTATTTAGTTATTTTTATTTTTTAATTCATGGTAGTCCAATGTATAGACACACCATGCCACACTATCAATATGTTTTTTATTTAATTTTTATTTAATTTTTAAAGAGTGAAATTATTCCCAAAATAATGTTCTATGATTCCCATGAACTAGTTTCCATCCCATGGGGATCAGAAAAATGTTTTATACCTAGTATAGGGTCACTTCGGGTGATGTGTTGGGTTATCCTAGGCCGGTTCTCTAAATTTTGTGGTACTGAATAAAATTATAATAAAAATTGATATAATAAGTTAATTTTGTATTTTAATAAAGTTTAATAGTGTTGATCAAGTTATCCATAATGGTTAACTTCGAATTAACCATTAATATCCATGTGACACACTTATTGTGTACAAATGGATATTATGAAGATGAAATGCCCAATTTTTCTTATCAATCAATGGTGTTTGAATTTAGTTGATGAAATTTTATTTTGTAATTAAAATTTGAATGTTTTAAAATATTATTCAAGTAGTTGATACTATTTTTATGGATAAGTAGAAGAAGATAGTTGAATAATTTTAGTAATATAGGTAGAGACACATGAAATATTCAAGACTCAAGGAAAAGAATAATATAGGAAAAAGGAGAAGGTCAAAGTTAATGAAAATAGAAGTTTTGTAACACTTTTTATGTTCCATAAGTGGATTTATAAAATAATTTTTTAATTCAATTAAATCTATCATTATTAAAGAAGAATATCTTACATTTTTTAATTTTAAAGAATAGGTAGAATATTCTTGGTATAAATATATTGAATTTTGATGTGATTTCTATCAAATACATAATAGATATCTAAATTAAATAATAAGAAGATTAATATATCTTATTTTTTCTAAAATGATTTTTTTGAGTCATAATTCATTTATTCTGATTTTATTCAGTATTAAATACATATGGGGGAACTTATCATCATCAAGGGAAAAATTTGGTTTAACAGTGATGAATTAGAGAATCAATCCCTAATGAATATTGAAGATAATGTTTCTATAGTTTTTTATAAGGGGGAAACTAAATTACCTGTAGTTAGGAGAATGTAGTGTATCTTATCAATGAGATAATTTTGAAAACTTATCTAATATCAATATATTAGGAGTTTAATTGATAATACTTAATAATTCTTATTCATGATGTTAGTTCTATAGAATAATTTTTTAGGTTTTCCTAGGCCATGATAAAGATATAACAACATGTATTATGCAATGAATTATATAAATTGACATGTGTGTGATGTTCATGTATTTTTATTATTATGAGATTTCAGATTTAACTTTAATCATATTAATGAATCATTATTTAAGAAATAATAAAAAACATAAAGGGGAATAAAAATATAAACTTATAATAAAGATTCATTTTCTTCAAAAATTATACAATGTTTTATTAGATTATTATTCACTAATCAGCCCCCCTCTAAGTGAACCTTCATTGTGGAATTATTAATTTATTTCATAGGAAGGTCCTTGTCATTGTTTCTAAGAAATTAAACCTTTAATTATGCATATAAATAATAAAATAATAAAATATTTTTTTATGTTTGTTTTTAGGGTATAAAGTTGTGTCTTTATATTTTATTAATGTATAGGATTATCATCGATATAGTTTAATAATGAAAAAATACATATTAGGATCCAATTGAGGGTTAATAGGGTCAATGTAAGAACCCGGTTTTTTCTATAAAAGACTTTGGAATTTTCTTGATGTTATTCCAGAGCAGCGCCTTTAGACGGCGTGCGATTTCAAGCCCCGGTGTGGCTAGAATTAAATTTTAAGTGCGTTCGCACTGGGCACGCCAAATAAATGGAATAAATCCTAAACAATAGCTTGGATTAGAAAACCAAGGGTACTGTTGAGTCTGGAACATGCCGTTTACCCTATGCTGGGTGTAACTTTCACGGGCGCGGGCCCTCTATAGGAAACGCCATGAGGGGCGTTTTCGTAATTAAGTGGTCTCAGACGTTAGATTTTATATATTTCAAACGGAACCTCGGATTAAAATTATGAGACCACCGTTGTGCTCGGGAGGTGGTGTTTACCCTAGGCGCGACCTAACATTCACTGTGTTTGGGGTTTCAGATGCGGATTTAAATTGGGCTGAGTTTTTAATTAATTAAAGGTTTAATTAATTTTCTTTATTTAAACTATTCTTCTTCCCCCACCCTCTCCCTGGTGAAAACCTTCCCATTACTCTCCCAAGAAACTCCCCTCCTCCCATGCTCTCTTCCTCCTTCACCTCATCCTCATCCCTTTGGAGGATGATGATGGAACTTCAAATCTTGGCGAGCACATTCTTCGTCAACGTTGATCGATCCAAACCAGGTAGGATTCATCAATTTGTGGTTTTCTTCCCTTTGATTTAAAATATTGATCATTGATTTTTATCTGCCTTTGATCCACGATTATCATTCTTCGCACTATCCCATAGCTTATTAATTATTGTTATAACCATTAATCATAGTTGATCATTTTAATGGCGATGAACCGATGTTCGTTCCACAAAATTGTCAATTGTGATTTGACTCTTCGTCCTTCGTATGTTCATCGCCGACTGTTCTTTTGACCAGAGAATCAGTAAAATACCTGATAATAAATTGTTTCGGAATCAATCTTTGATGAAATAAACCTTTTACGCGAACACAGATTTGGGTTTGAGAGCACAAGCGAGGTGAAATATGGTTTGACGGGAGTTTGAAAACATATCGAAGACCGAATCAAGGGTTTCATGCGTATTATAGCAAAGCAGAGGTGCGATGATCAGATGGAGATTATTGAGCTGATCGAGTGGTCAGGATCTGACTACCATTGACAGATCAAATGGTCGACATGAGATATATGGCCGATGTTACTTTGGTTGTCGCCATAGGAGCAGTGCGCAACGTGGGTGTTGATAACATGTTTTGCGGTGGTAGTCGGGTGATCTTCAGATGAAGCCCTTCCTATGTGAGGGGAGGCCTATAGGGTTTCATCATGGTGGGAGGTGATTTGAAGTAGTAGATGAATAATGAAAATTATTGGTTATATTATTATAAATGATAATAATTTTTTTTATCAATTTAAAATAAAAGGAATTAAATAGTCATGATTCTTGAAGACCTTGGATGACTTGAGGTCTTTGATTATCATATATATATATTCTAATAATAAAAATAAACTTTTGTTTGAGAGGAGGCCTTGGCGCATGGGGAGTTGGTGTCGTGAGAGAAGAGAGAATAATATAAGGGAAAAGAGAAGGGAGATTGGTGAGAGAGTAAGAATAAAAAGAATAAAATATAGAAAAGAAAGGGAGAAGTAAATAGTGGGGCGTGACCCACCTTTGTAGCTTTAGGCGCATGGGGGAAGGGGGGAGGAGTGACCTACCTTATTTGGATTTCTTTGGGATTAAAATAATAATATAAAATATTATTATTGTTTTTCTTGGAAAAAAATCTTATCGGTTATATATTTTAACTGAGGCATCTATTGGACACGTTGTTTACGGCAGCGTGATCCTGACCTTGAGACAGTATTTTTGAGTCCAATATCAGATAGTTGATTTGGGGCCAAGACCTGGGTCCCATGGGCCGTCGTTCGAGCGGGTTGTGACTTTATATAACTTTTTCATCAGATGTCCATTCGGGGTGAATGGGTAGTCAATTCAGGGAGTTTTTCCGAGGGAGTTGCGATGGTGCAACCCACCCGCTTTAATTCAGCACGGTGGTGTGGGCCCTACGTGGGCCATTTTGGGCATTGACGGTGAATTTCAGCTACTTCACCGGGTGTCCATTTAGGAAAAGTAAATAATCGATCTTTTGTGCTTTTTCGAGAGGATCACAATGGTGTGATCCATTCGTAGTGCTTCGGGACCGGGATGTGGGTCCCATATAGCACTGCTCGTGTGCAGCATGGTGAGATGAATCTTTTTCTCTAGATATCCGTTTCACTCAAGTGAGCAGTCAATTTGACAGGTTTTCCCAGGGGATAAAAAATGGTGCGATGTGCCCGACTGTTTTTTGCGGCTGAGGCTCGGGATCACGGGACGACATTCGGGCGTAAAGTAGTGTTGAACGACTTTTACGTCGGATGTCTGTTAGAGGCGAGTAAATAGTCGATCTCGCGTGTTTTTCCACGAGGATTACAACAGTGCGATCCGTTTGGATGTGCGGAGTCTCACTCGAGATATCATTAAATGTGGAATCATGAAAGATGTATCGGTGGTGGTTTTTCCTACACTGTTTGTAGGGAACCCTTGGCGTGTGATCACGTTCACTCCTATGAGAGTGTAGTTAATGTTTAAAGAGGTGTGGCCGGCCATGATAGGGCTGTGGAGGAAGAAAGTTCGCGAATTAAATTTTCTCCCTTTACATTGAATTTGGGTGCCATGCATTCGATAGACTTTGGGCTAGAGATGTGATATACTCTAGGAGTATATGAGAATGCTGGGAGGTACATTTTGTAGCTGTACCCAGGAACGTTTGTGATTGTGGTTTAGAGATGAGATAGGTCCACACGTCGTGTGTCCCCTTGTACGTGTCGTGTTATTCATTACGTACCTTTGACCTCTCGTGACGTAGAGGGTCCTTCCATTAGCGACGTTTAGACCATCAGGATTGAGTGGGTCCCCCTAGTCCTATTTCTCGATGGTTTGACTGGAAGAGTTGTTTGGGTTTTCCTATTTCTTCAGCTATGAAGGGTTTCAGTATCACGTCCCTTCATGTTCCCTGGTAGAGTTTTTTAGGATTTTGTGTGACCAATACACCACGCAGACACCGATCCTCTACCCAGGAGGTTGTTTCCAGTAGGGATGGACAGAGAAATTCTCGGTTTACCCTCCAGTGGGGCTGGGCAGTGGGCTGCTCATCGACTTCTTCAGGTTTACCCTCAAGTGGGGATGGGCAGTGGGTTACTCATCAAATTCTTTGGGTTTACCCTCTATCAGGGCTAGGCAGTGGGTTTCTCATCGACTTCTTCAGGTTTAACCTCCAGTGGGGCTGGGCATTGGGTTACCCGACGACCTCTTAGGGTTTACCCTCCAGCAGAGACTGGGAAGTGGGTTACCCGATGACCTCTTAGGGTTTACCCTCCAGTAGAGACTGGGCAGTGGGTTACATGATGACCTCTTAGGGTTTACCCTCCATCAGTGACTGGGCAGTGGGTTACCCGAAGACCTCTTAGGGTTTACTTTCCAGCGGGGTTGAGCATTGGGTTACCCGTAGACTTCTCTCAGACTCAGTCCTTACTACTAGGCTAGTCTGTGGATTTTCTCCGTGAGTACCAGAGTGGGACCCTTGGTTGTACATGTCAGTGATGTGACAACTTTGACTTTGAGGGCCTCTCGACTATGTGACAGTGATGAGGTGTGGTTTGACTTTCCCTAGAACTCTCAAGAATGGGGGGTGCTTTCCCCACCGAGACACATCCTTGTGACATGACCTAAAACCATGTGGGTGAGTCAATGCCACCCAAAGAGGATAGTGTTGAGGTGTAGTGATTTGATCCCCTTGACTTGCAGTTCGGGGAAGACATATGAGATACTGGGCATCGATGATGTTTACTTCTCGGACTGTTGGCGACTCACTTTCTTGGGCTGAGATACGGGATGGAGATCCCCTTACGATCTTGTTCAGGCTTCTTGTTTGAGCATATAGATATGTATATACCTTATTCCAGTACCCACTTCTTGGGTTTTGTATACTCTCTTTCCAGGAGAGGTGAAGACGCGCGGGGTATTCCACGTGCTTTCCGTGTCTAGCTTCTCATGGTTGGATGAGTCTACTCTCCTGCTATAGGTAGCTAATGATCGACAGGATGTTCATATTCTCACCATTTCTATCTCCTTGTGTTAGGACGAGTCTACTTCCTTCCTCTTGTTGGGTTGAGCTGTAATCTTTACTGCACTCTCTGTTATACTCCTTTACTATTCTCTGTTTGATCTACTTCTCACCTTATCAGTACCTCCTTTTTTTCTCCCTCGAGCCTTTGGGGTATCCTACTGAGTATTTTTATACTCACCCCTGCTTGGGCTTTTCCCGCACTTGGTGTGCCCTTGCAGACGGTGAACAGGTTGGTCTTGACTACTGAGGAGATTATGAGTTCCGAATCTTGGACCGCGTATCGTGGTCACAAAGGGGTTTCCAGGTGGGAGACTCTCCAGTTGTTTACTTTTGTTTACCTATTGCTGGGTTGTGGAACTTTTTTGGTTGGGCTCCTGTTTTGCCTTTTCTTTTCAGTTTACCTTTAGCACTTACTTTGTACTATTTAGAGGTCGATGCACATTTGTGGTTTGTTTATATCAATGAGTACATTACTTTTCCTTTTACTTTGAACTTATGTATTGAGTGGGATGTGTGTGTGTGTACATGTACTTAGGAAAAGGCCTCCCCGAGTTGTTGTGCCTTCGGCGCTGGTCTCCAGCCCCTGGCCTATGGTGGCCATCTTAGGGTAGTTGCAGCTTGAGCCCGGGTAGGGTCGGGTTGTGACAAAGTGGTATCAGAGTTGGTTCGTTCCTTGGGATTTTGTTCGGACGTCCCTAAAAAGGAATTGGTTGGGATCTAGGGAAATAGTGTCAATGTGTCTCGAGAGTGGATCTCAGGCCAGGGAGTCTAGTGATGGTGCGATGGTCGACGTAGCCATTCACCAGGACCCTGATAACCCGCTTGTCGACTCGGCATGCTGAGACACTCATTTCAGGGAAAATTGGTTTGTGCATCACCTAGGATTTAGTCTTTGACTGTCCTTATTGAGTTAGCTCTCCATTGTTGTTAAAATTGTATATATATATGCTCATATGATTTAGGTACTCCCTGATAACATTCAGGATGCCTCTAAGAAGATAGCCAGCCAGGATACCAGCTTTGGTTCGTGACGACGACCCTGTGAGAGACGAGACCTCAGTCCAGGACCCATCACGAAAGTCCCTTTTTCTGGGTGGTCCGGTAGTAACACCCCCACCTGGTGAGCAGCAGGCATCTCCAGCAGAGTAGACTGAGCTTGAGCGTAGGTTGAGCGCGCTCCGTGAGTTCCAGCGGTAGAGACTGCTGAGGTTCAGCAGTGAGCCAGACCCTCAGGTAGCAGAGGTTTGGCTTGGGACAGAGGTTCACCTCTTCAGTCTTGTACAAATGCTGACAGATCAGATGGTGGATTTGGCAGCCAGCCTTTTCCATGGAGCAACGAGGTTTCGGTGGAGTCTGTTGACTCAGTTACTCGATGAGTCATCCTTTCATGGGATTACTTTCAACTGCTATTTCATGAGGAGTTTTACCCCTCCTGCTTACGATCCATTCGAATCTAGGAGCTCCTATAGTTTTAGTAGGGAGGGATAATGATGACTGGGTACGCGACTAGTTTCACAGACCGTGCACATTTTTACCCGAACTTGGTCCACAATGACAACTTCTGAGTGCGGACGTTCGAGTTGGTTCTCTGCAGAGAGATTCATGCTGTCATAGTACCCTTGGCCATTCCCAGTTATGCCGAGGTTCTAGATTAGGCACTGGTGACAGAGAGATTCCTGTCACACTTTATGGTTGGTGGTGGCAGTAGGCGTGACAGAGCTGAGACGTCTACCGCAACTAGCAGGTGTCAACAGACAGAACCTCAACACAGGTGGTCTTCCCACTGCCAGTTTCGAAGATGTGGTCGTGCACCACTACAGCGGTAGAACTTAGGGCCTCAGCCGAGGAGACCCTTCTGTGAGTGGACTCCAGGCCGTGGTCGTACACCACAGTGGCACCGGAGGGCACCAGGACAGCCCAGAGAGCGCCGGTTCTATGCTTGCGACGGGAAAGGTCACTTGGCATGGGACTGCCCACCCAGGCATATGGAGAATATCGGGCAGGCAGCAGGTGCACCACCACAGCAGAGGAAGCACCGTGATCAGAGTAGTGGCCAAAGAGGTGGTTCTAGAAAAGGAGTGGGAGGAGATGGCAGTGGGGGACGACCCTACGAGGTCTTCCCATCACCACCAGGTGGTCCACATCAGGCTCTGGAAGCTGACAGTTGGGACCGCGGACAGCCGCGAGCTTTGGATGTCTATGATCATACAAAGCATGAGGTGGAAATAGGTATTCTCTACGGCTCTTCTAATTTTTGCAGTATAATTGTTAGTCTTTGTTATGAAGTAATCTTTTTCTCCCTTCTCCTTGCTTGAGGTGTTACTAGGGTGACACGGGGCATCAGTGTAACCCTGTGTCGGAAAGGTAAAAGGCATGGGACCATTTTCTTTAGTCGATGGTGTTGACTCCTTCACTCTTCGAGCATGTAAGGGAGTCTTGTTCATGGGACATCAACTGTGAAATCTTGCATGACCAGATATCATTGAGTGTTTCACCATATGGATATTTTGAAGGAGGGAATCACCAGGCTTTGTTTCAGGTCCAAGCAGTGACTCCAGTTGTGGCGTGCGACGTAGAGGTTCGACCGGGGAGGTGAGCTACCCCCGAGGGCCTTTAGGCCATTTGTGACCATGCAAATGGATGGAGAGGTTGTCTACCACCTTTCCCTAACCCCAAAGGCTGGTTTGGGTGCATAAAATCTCCCACGTGACTTACCTAAGGAGATGTGTTCATGCTTCTATGCACGTCATCGACGAGGGAAGACCCCACGCGAATGGGCCAAATCCTTTGGTCCATGTGCGGTGACGCAGAACTATGCAGGAGTTCTTCTGGGTATGGGAGATCCAGGTGTGAGCTTAGTACCCTGAGTTGTTTACCTAGTTTTTCTTTTTAGGGACGAAAATATTGAAGTAGGGAATGATGTAAGAACCTGGTTTTTTCTATAAAAGACTTTGGAATTTTATTGATGTTATTCCAGAGAAGCGCATTTAGAGAGCATGTGATTCTGAGCCCCAGTGTGTCCGGAATTAAATTTTAAGTGCGTTCGCACTGGGCACGCCAAATAAATGGAATAAATCCTAAACAGTAGCTCAGATTGGAAAAACGATGGCACCGTCGAGTTCAAAACGTGTCGTTTACCCTAGGAGGGGTGTAACTTTTTCAGGCGCAAAACCTCTATGGGAAACGCCACGAGGGGCATTTTTGTAATTAAGTGGTCTCAGACGTTAGATTTTATATCTTTGAAATGGAGTCTCAGATTAATATTCTAAGATGACCGTTGTGCTCGGTAGGTGATATTTTTCCTAGGCGCGACCTAACTTTCACTGCGTTTGGGGTTTCAGATGTGGATTTAAATTGGGTTGAGTTTTTAATTAATTAAAGGTTTAATTAATTTTCTTTATTTAATCTCTTCTTCTCCCCCCACCCTCTCCCTGGTGAAACCCTTCCCATTCCTCTCCCAAGCAACTCCCCTCCTCCCATGCTCTCGTCCTCCTTCACCTCCTCCTCCTCCCTTTGACAGACAACGATGAAACTTCAAATCTTTGTGAGTGCATTCTTCGTCAACGATGATCGATCCAAATCCAGGTAGGATTCGTCAATTTATTGTTTTCTTCCCATTAATTTAAAAGATTGATCATTGATTTTTATCTACCTTTGATCTGCGATTATCGTTCTTCGCACGATCCCATAGCATATTAATTATTGTTATAACCATTAATCTTAGTTGGTCATTTTAACAGCGATGAACCGATGTTTGTTCCACAAAATTGTCAACTGTGATTTGATTCTTCTTCCTTCATATGTTCATCACCGAATATTATTTTGACCAACAGATCTGTAAAATAACTGATAATAAATTTTTTCAGAATCAATCCTTGATGAAATGAACCTTTTATGAAAACACAGATTTGGGTTTGAGAGCACAAGCGAGGTGCAATATGGTGTGATGGGAGTTTGAAAATAGATCGAAGACTGAATCAAGGGTTTCATGTGCAGTCTAGAAAAGCGGAGGTGCGATGGTTAGATGGAGATTCTTGAGCTGATCGAGTGGTAAGGATCTGACCACTGTTGACAGATCGAATGGTTGACATGAGATAGATGGCTGAGGTCACTTTGGTTGTCGCCGTAGGATCAGTACGCAATGCGGGTGTTGATAGCATGTTTTGCGGTGGTAGTCGGGTGATCTTTAGATGAAGCCCTGCCCGTGTGAGGGGAGGCCTATAGGGTTGCAGCATGGTTAGAGGTGATTTGAGGTAGGATATGACTAATGAGAAGGATTGGTTATATTATTATAAATGATAATAATTTTTTTATCAATTTAAAATAAAAGTAATTAAAGAGGCATGATTCTTGAATACCTAGGATGACTTGAGGTCTTTTATTATCACATATATATATATTATAATAATAAAAATAAACTTTTGTTTGAGAGGAGTCCTTGGAGCATGGGGAGTTGGTGTCGTGGGAGAAGAGAGAATAATATAAGCAAAAAGAGAAGGGAGATTGGTGAGTGAGTAAGAAAAAAAATATAGAAAAGAAAGGAAGAAGGAAATAGTGGGGCGTGACCCAAATTTGTAGCTTTAGGCACATGGGGGAAGGGGGGAGGAGTGACCCACCTTATTTGAATGACTTTATGATTAAAATAATAATATAAAATATTATTATTGTTTTTCTTGGAAAATTATCTTATCGGTTATATCTTTTAACCGAGGCATCCGTTTGACACTTCATTTGCGGCAGCGTGATCCTAACCTTGAGATGGTATTTTTGAGTCCTTTATCAGATACTTGATTCGGGGCGAAGGCGTGGGCCCCATGGGCTGTCGTTTCGAGTGGGTTGTGACTTTTTATAACTTTTTCATTGGACGTCCGTTTGGGGCGAATAGGCAGTTGATTCGAAGAGTTTTTATGAGGGCATTGCGATGGCGCAACTCGCTTGCTTTAATTCAGCACGGTGGTGTGGGCCCCACGAAGGCTATTTTGGGCGTTGACGGTGAATTTCAGCTACTTCACCAGGTGTCTGTTTAGGACAAGCGAATAATCGATCTTGTGTTCTTTTTCTAGAGGATCGCAACAGTGAAATCCATTCATAGCACTTCAGGACCGGGATGCGGGTCCCATGTAGCACGGATCGTGTGCGGCATGGAGAGATGCATCTTTTTCTCTGGATATCCATTCCACTCAAGTGAGCAGTCAATTTGACATGTTTTCCCTAGGGGATCAAAAATGGTGCGATGCGCCCGACTGTTTTCGGGGCTGAGGCTCAGGATCACGGGACGCTGTTCGGGCGTAAAGCAGTGTTGAACGACTTTTACGTCAGATGTATGTTGGAGGTGAGTAAATAGTCTATTTCACATGTTTTTCCATGAGGATTACAACAGTTCCATCCATTTGGATGTGTGGAGTCTCACTAGAGATCTCATTAAATGTGGAAGCCTGAAAGATGTACCTGTGGTGGTTTTTCTTGCGGTGTTTGTAGGGAACCCTTAGCGTGTGATTGCGTTCACTCCTGTGAGAGTGAAGTTAGTGTTTAAAGAGGTGTGGTCAGCCGTGCTAGGGCTGTGGTGGAAGCAAGTTGGTGAATTACGTTTTCTCCCTTCGCATTGACTTTGGGTGTCATGCGTTCGATAGCCTTTGGGCTAGAGATGTGATATACTCTGGGAGTATACGAGAATGCTGGGAGGTACATTTTTTAGTTGTACCTGGGAACATTTGTGTTTGTGGTTTGGAGATGAGATAGGGCCACACGTGGTGTGGGTCCCTTGTGCATGTCATGTTCTTATTTATGTACCTTTGACCTCTCGCGACGTTGAGGGTGCTTCCGTTAGCGACGTTTCGACTAACAGAGTTGAGTGGGTCCCCCTGGTCCTCTTTCTCGATGGTTTGACTGGAAGAGTTGTTTGGGTTTTCCTGTTTCTTCATCTGTGAGGCGTTTAAGTATCACGTCCCTTCATGTTCCCTAGTAGAGTTTTTTAGTATTCAGTGCGACCAATACACCACACAGAAACCAATCCTCTATGCAGGAGGTTGTTTCTAGTAGGGATGGCCAGAGTAGTTCCGGGTTTACCCTCCAGCGGGGCTGGGTAGTGGGTTGCTCATCGACTTCTTTAGGTTTACCCTCTAGCGGGGATGGGCAGTGGGTTTCTCATCGACTTCGTCGGGTTTACCCTTTAGCGGGGATGGGAAGTGGGTTACCCGATGACCTCTTAGGGTTTACCCTCCAGCAGAGACTGGGCAGTGGGTTACCCGACGACCTCTTAGGGTTTACCCTCCAGCAGAGACTGAGCAGTGTGTTACCCGACAACCTCTTAGGGTTTACCATCCAGTAGAGACTGGGCAATGGGTTACCCGACAACCTCTTGGGGTTTACCCTCCAGCGGGGCTAGGTAGTGTGTTACTCGATGACTTCTCTCAGACTCAGTCCTTTCTACTTGGCTAGTCTATGGATTTTCTCCGTGACTACTGGAGCAGGACCCTTGGTTGTACGGGTCAGTGATGTGATAACTTTGACTTTGAGGACCTCTCGACTATGTGACAGTGACGAGGTGTGGTTTGACTTTCCCCAGAACTCTCAAGAATGAGGGGCACTTTCTCCACCGAGACGTGCCCTTGTGACATGACCTAAAACCATGAAGGTGAGTCAGTGCCGCATAAAGAAGATAATGTCGAGGTGCGGTGATTTGAGCCCCTTGACTTGTGGTTCAGGGCAGACGTACGAGATACTAGGCATCGATGGTGTTTACATCTGGGAATGTTGGCGAATCACTTTCTTAGGCTGAGCTACGGGATGGAAATCCCCTTACAATCTTGTTCTGGATTCTTGTTTGAGCATATGGATATGTATATACCTTGTTCCAGTACCCCCTTCTTGGGTTTTTTTTACTCTCCTTCCTAGAGTGGTGAAGACACGCGGGGTATGCTACATGATTTTCGTGTCTAGATTCTCGTGGTTGGACGAGTCTACTCTCCTATTATAGGTAGCGAAGGCTCGACGGGATGTTCATCTTCTCACTGTTTCTAGTTCCTTGTGTTAGGATGAGTCTACTTCCTTCCTCTTGTTGGGTTGAGCTGTAATCTTTACTGCACTATCTATTGTACTCCTTTACTATTCTATGTTCGATCTACTCCTCACCTCTTCAGTACCTCCTTTGTTGCTCCCTCGAGCCTTCAGGGTATCCTACTGAGTATTTTTATACTCACCCCTGCTTGGTCTTTACCCGCACTTGGTGTGCCCTTGCAGATGACAGACAAGTTGGTTGTGACTACCGTGGAGCTTAGGAGTTCCGGAGCTTAGACCACGTACGGTGGGATGCATGTGTGTGTACAGGTACTTAGGCAAAGGCCTCCCTGAGTTATTGTGCCTTCGACACTGGTCACCAGACCCTGGTCTATAGAGGCGGGCTTGGGGTAGTTGCAGATCGAGCCCGGGTAGGGTAGGGTCGTGATAATCAAGGATATTTTATAGCATATTTTTTTGGGTTATACAACGTGGTTTGTAAAATTTAAAGGGTGGGAAAAGTTATGTAACTATTGTTTAATGGTTAGGTTCCTAATTTGGAAACTCTAAAACCTAATTGTATAGTATTAAAATGAAATTATCATGGTTACTTTAAGCAAAAACCATTTCAAAATTTTCTCAAGAATCTATAGGAATGATATGATGTGGTTTATGGTGTTTCATGATATATAAATGGTCATTTACAATTGGGAAGACTTTTATTCCATACATTATGCTTTCTTTGTGATAAGTGAGTTATATCTTTTAACAATATGAGTAGTATTGACATTATAAATTTTCTCAAGTACTGAGTTAGGTTATTGTAAAAAAATGTCATCAAAAGCTTAGTTATGAGTGTTATTTCATCACTAAGTATTATTCATTGAAATGTTCCATTGGGGAATCCTTTAGTTGATCATCCATATTGCTGAGTTGGGTTGAATTTTCCATTAATTATTTTGTATTATATTGACTAGTGTCTCATATTGACATGTTTTCCTAGTAAGTAACTTCTGAAAATGAGTTCCCCTAAGGCAAAGAAATGAAAAACTTTGATAGGGAATTGATATATTTTATTTTATTAATTTTATCAAACCAAACTAAACTATCAAAAACATGAACATGATCACAAGTAGTCTCAGAAAAATTTCCCCTAATCACTAAAGGATTTTTTTCATGAATATATAGATAAAAAACACTATGAGGGACAATATTTTCAATAGAATTCAACATCAATATAACATGAATTTTAGATATCATTTAAAATAATGAAAAATAAAATAATATACCCACAAAGTTAATTAATTGTTATTAATATATATATATATATATAATTCATGATAAAAAATATAAAAATAGAATAAATATACTTGGAATATTAAAATATTTATGATATATAAAACAAGATATTAAATATGGATAATGTGGATGACATTTCCTATAAAAAATCTCTACCTTCCAATCTCCAAATTCCAAGTGAGGGTGACATCCTACCATTGACTAATATAATGTGCGACATTCAACCCTACACCTAAATCCTAAAATAATATGTTGGATATGATTTTCACCAAAATACACACGAAGGGGGTGGGTATATAAACATAACTAATAGGATTTTACTATCCTTGTTTTATTTATAAAAAATATAGTAAAAAATTAATTATTTTTGAAAATAAAGAACCACTTTTAAATGAGATTCCTATACAATTTTATCTAAAAAATGTTTCCCTAGAAGAAATAAAAAATTTACTTTAATAAAAATTCAAATGTGTGTTACAATATAAATAATTAATAGTTTTCATACACAAACTCAGAAATAGTTAACATAAATTAAATCTCAACATGGGTTATTTCCTCTAGGACCTATTAGTAAAATATAAAGTTACTAAGGGATCTATCCCATTGGTGAAAATTATAATCTCTTATATTATGAAATTAAAAATCTTGGTTTAGTATAATATCTCTAATACCACACCACATGTCAGGCATAGTTAGTAATGTAACTTTTTTATATTGTTCCTTAACTGATTCTAAAGTGTATAATTGATGTTTAAATTCAAAATATTTCTGTAAAATTGGTATTAATAATACTATTTTTATTTATAAAGTAAAATACTCTAAGAAAGGAATAATTAAACCTTTATCACCACTTTCCAAAATCCCAATTTATTTCCCATTCAAATTCATTGGAAAAGTGAAAAATACCAAAACATATAAAAAAATAAAAAATAGATTACTATTAAATTGAGGTTTTGTTAAGAAAAATTATTTATATCAATTTAAAAACTAGTTTAAAATCAAATATTTCAATATTAATTTATTTTGTTTACAGAAAGGAAACAAGATATATATAAAACCAATACAATACTGATAAAAACTTTACATTTAAATTACATGAGGAATTTTGTTTCTTGAAATAGCATTTAAATTATTCATAAATTTACATAAAATAATGAATAGATAAAAATAATGTTTATATTATAAACAATCATATAATTTATTTATCTAAATCATGATTATTTAAATATATGTAATCAATAAATTAAATTATAGAATATTTATACATAGATTTAGAAAAGTGTAATGTAAAAACATATTTATTAACCAAACACTAATGGTAATTAGATATTCTTATGAATTATGATGAAAAATAAGAAGTTAAAAAGATATTAATTGAGGTTGGTCAATATATTATTTATTTTTACACAACCGATTGATGAACTCTTAAAATAATCATCATATTTAATGTTTTGGGGTTTAGATAAATCACACATTAATAAATTTATTTGAATGGTTTATTAAGTGTTTTAATTATAAGTTGCTTTAGATTTTCATGTTTTATTTATTGTTAACATTCTCATGTATGAGTTATAACCTGATTAGAGTTGAGTTTGTAACAAAGGAAGGAATATTTATTAATAAAATAAGAATCAAATTATATTATAGTTTTCATTATTCCATAATAATTCAAGATTAAAATATCTTAACACATATGTGAGAACCATACCAAAATAAAAATTAGAGGCATTGTGATAAAGTTTTGAGGAATTAAGGTTTTAATCATATGTAGGTATTATTCCATAATATCAGGCCATGGTTTGTGTAGGATTATAGAGTTAAAGAAGTGTGCGAAATTGGTTATTATGAGAAATATTTCATATCACTGTTTTATGGATTTTACCAAAGTAGACAATTTCACATTGTATTGTGTTTGGATAAAGATTGCTTATCTGCAACTGGAATTGAAGTATAAAAGTTTGTGTCGTACATGTTATATCATTTTTACTGAAAATTACATAATAATTTTAGCACAAAAAATTTATTCCATTGATATTTATCTCTTAATATAATGAATTTGATATAATTATAAATTTTATTAATCTTATTAAATATTTGACATATGTTTAAAATTAACTTAAACCATAATTATCCAATATGATTTTGGCCATCACATTACACGCTAACACATAGAATCAAACCAAGATTTATTATGGGTCTTTTATAAGTAAATATTAACATGAAAAACTATGAAATTTTTTATTATAATAACCTATACATGCTATAGATTACACTGTAGAGTATTAGGATGGGTTTGAGGATAAGAATGAAGTACCACACTTAATCTAATATTTGAGGCACTTGAGGTGGAGTTTCAATGATTGATAAAATTATTAAGTATTATTTAAATATTTATTTTACATAGAGTTTTGGATCACCTTCTAGCTTTATTTTATTATTCCTTGTTTATAATAAGACAAGGTCATGGAAAATGAGATAAAAAATCGTTATACATAAATGATTATATTGTAGAAAAATAGAGTTGGTGAACCTTATAAAAAAATCATATTTTTTATTCTTTATCACCATCTACTTCTCATTATTATCATTTTGTTTAAATATTCCTTCTTAAATTTACCAAGAAAAATAAAAAAATGTTTATAAAGTTTTGTTTATGGTGATGACTGATTGACCCCCCTTCGTAGTGGTCATTTATCTTTCACCTAGGCCATTCAATCAAAATTATAGAGGATCCATACATTCAAATTCAGTATCATAATGAACTATTATTATGAATATATATATATATATATATATATATTATAGATATTACTAGGGATCATATTTTTTTACACTGATTACAAATTTTGAATGAGTTTTTAAGGGAGAGTATAAATTTTGTTAATAATAAGGGTGTTCCAATGTTCGGTGGAATAATATTTTATCTATTAAAAGAAATGATGGTTCCATATAATTAATATCTTATCTTGTAGGTTCTTTAAATCACTGATAATGGTGTATATATTCCTATAGTTTGAAAAACTTTAATTTTCATAATAAAACTAATGATAAATCTGATGAGAGAGTATTCAATGCATTTACTAAAACCAAAATCTATGGAATTTTATTTTATGCAATAATAAAAATATTGATAAGTGTTTAAAAGAGATTATTTAAAGTATTTGTGCATAAAAAATCTTATTTGATAACATTTTCAAGAGTTATCATCCACAAAAGGTTTATATACATGTCGAGTTGTGCATATTGGATGAATCTTAAATGATATATTGATTCTTGGATCTTTGAAGTTCCCCCAAGTAGTAAATTTCATTCTAATAAATAAAATTTCCAATGTGGAAAGATAAATTTGAGTTACTTCAACTGTTAACATAGAAAATAAGATATATAGTGAGATACATCCATTAAATATGTTATTATAGATTCATTCAAATGTGGTAATGGTTATAATGGCCCAAGATCGATGTATATGGACATTACATTTCTTTTGAGGAATACTTAATATATTACACAAATATATTACTAGATATCATATTAGTATGGTGTATTTTGAAACTTGGAATACATTATTTTAACTTGGTTAAAGCTCTTCAACATCTCCCATAAAGATCTTCACCTTTAGTTTTCCTACCTAAAACCTTTCTTTATATCCTAGGGAAAAGAAAACATAAAAAGGGTGAGCTCAAATTCTCAGTAAGTGTAAACATAGAGAACATCAAACAAAATATACACATAAGAATGTAAAAACATGAAAATATATTTTGAATGTCAAAATATTGAGTCCTAAAATAAATCTTGGTAGTACATAAGGAATAAATCATAAAGGAACAGAATTCATGATAAAATAGAATTGGCATAAAACATGGAATTGTGGAAAAAACATAAGCATAGAAAATAATTTCCATATTATCCAAGGATTACTGCCAAGATCATCATATCAGAAAAAGTCCATTACTGAACAAAGTTCACTCCTCGTTCTAGCATTATATTACTAAACCAGATTTATTTTCCATTTAATCCCTGTATTACTGAACTAGATTTACTTGTTGTTCCAGTTATGTCTATCTCATGTGATATAAATCTTTACCCAATGCATTGGAGGGACATATAGGTCCCACACATCTCATAATGAAATCATTCTTACATGTTTTACAAAAACATAAAAAAATTATCATAAACATAACCCAAGGAATAAAATAGGTTCCTTCAGCATTATTTTATCATAACATAATCCATGTAAAACAAATGGATTTCATAAATAGAACCCCATAATAAATATAATCAACCATAAGAATAATATGGATAATATAATTAAAACATATTATTAATCTTATATGAAAAATAATCTTGGTAAAACACTTGGAATTAATTCTTGTGGAAAATATCCTTTCTTCTTCCAAAACATTTTCTTTTCTTAAAACACCACAAAATTTTAAAATAAAACAATGTCTTTGAAAATAACTTGAAAATTTGTAAGATAAGATTCATGGAAATAATAAGTTATGAAACTGTAAAAATAGAGTCATTACATATATGTTAAAAAAACATTCTTTGTGTAATTTTTCCAAAAAATTCAAAAATTACCTCATATGGGAAATGAAATAAATATTCCTCCCAGATCATGTAGTAAAAAGTCAATAATTAGTAAAAATTAATTTAAACATCCATAGAAGAATAGAAAAACATTTTATGATTTTTTTTGGAAATATGGACATCGATGATAAATAACCCCTAGTAAATACATATTTATAAATAATCCCAAATAATAATGAGATTTCTAAATTTTCCCTTATCTTGTGTCTTTACTCTCTTCGTACCCATACATGCTTCCTCTTAACAGGATAAATTTTTTTGGTTTGTGCTAGAAGGCTTCCTTGAGTTTCCTTCTTACTAAGGGAAGGATTCTAGGAAGAAGAGAGGGAAGTTAGAAGCTTATTTTATCATATTTTGGGCGATCTAAGGGGATTGAGAGGTGTGAAGAAGAGGGTAGAGGTGGTGGCCTTTTATAATAGGGAGGAGGGGCACTTTAGGATACTCCAAAACTATTAATTTATTATAAACACAAACCACATCCAAAAACATCCAAAATTTAGTAGTTTTAACTATGACATGAGATAATATTTTAATCTCATCAACCAATAAATTTTTGATAAGTTTTTATTTCAATTTAAACCATATCATTTTAATTTAACACTTAGTTATTCTATTTCATCTTAACTAGGGTAACAATTATTTCAATATTAAAAGTGTGAAATATTTACATATATGATGTGAATAAAATCATAAATAAATAATTTAGATCATTTTATACCATATAATAATTATTATATATTTATTAAAATGTTTTATGATTTTTAAATAATTTAATAAAACATTGTTTTGAAAAAACAACAATGGTGTCAATTTTGACACTATTCAATTAATGGATTTTTAAAAATATTAAGATAAAATGTTATCATAGAAATAATTATTTTATTATATCTCTATGGGGTATAGGTAATCTATAAAAATAATTTTACATATTAATTAGCTCAAATTATATTTATTTTAATATTTTTAATAACACCAATTTGATATTTTCATTAATAAAATAATTACTACATCGGTTTTGGGTAATAATTTAATATAATTATTTTTTGGGTAAAAATTAAAAATAAAATACTATGATGAATATAAATATACTAGATTTAATAAAAATACTTGTATTAGAATTTATCTTCAGTAAAATCCAACATTAAAATTTTTATACTTATTAAATTATTAATGTGAAAACTTTAACATCACTATAAATAAAATAATATAATTGTCACAATCTCTTACATATAGCTTCATATAGTCAATAACTAGATAGTTGGATTATTATGGTCGATATATACTCTAATAATAAGATTTGGAAAAGTTTTTGGGTCTTTTGATGGTTATTATAATTTTAATAATAATTAGTTTATTTATTTCTCATCAAATAATTAATTTGTACATCATCAAAGTATAAGTCTTTAAAGTAATTATTTATTTCCTAAAAATTAAAAATAAATTAAGATTATAAATTAAAAAAAATTAAAATTAAATTCAGTATTTATATTTGAATATAGATTATGTATAACCTTATTTTAAAAATGATATATTATTTAAAGCATGAATGTGATATCTTTAAATTTTCATTATATAAAATATTATAAAGACCATAATATCTTCAAAATAGACCCAAAATGTCAAAAATAAATTTATATTTAGGAAATATGTTTATTAATATAAAACTTACCACTTATATATGGTTATACCACCCATTTGTTCATATATGGACACATAATAGATATTAAAGATAAAGAAAATGACACTTGTGTCTTTCTTTGATTTAAATATCATTTAAGTTAATTTCATGGTATAATGTCCATTAAATAGCATATTTTCAATCCTTAAGTGTTAAGGGTCAAATTAAGTTCATAAAATATTTTTTTAATTTTTTGGTCATTTTATAGTCATTATAGTTTTATTTTTAACATAAATTACTTAATTTACCCTTTATCATGGTAACAAAACTTACCATGGTTACTATTCATATTGGTAAAAAAAAGGGAAATAATTACCAAATATAGACATCATGAATCCATATTTTACATTAATTTTTCAAAATTCATAACGTAGAAGTTTCCGAATTAATGTTAAAATAAATCTGGTAAAATGTCACGAAAAACAGTTTTTTTGGAAAAATACCCCTTTTTAAATGGAAAATGTTTTTATAATAAATTCATGTATAAAATTATTTTTGAAAACTATAATTGGATAAAAATTATCTAATTCAAATTTAAAACCAAACCAAAATATAATTATACTATGTAATGAATTTAAAGAAAAACACAATTTTCAATAAAAATTTGCATTTTCACTATTCATCAAAAAAATGAAACTTAGCAGAAAAATACCAAACAATTAAACCAAAGTAAATTTTTTATATTCTTCATTAAAATAATAAGTTTATTTTGTAAAATTTAACATAAAAAGGTGTCAAAAACTATATTTAAAATGGGTGCGCTATGAAAAGGCGGTAAAACTGCATTTTTTGAAAAATACTTCTTTTATCGAAAAAAATGAATTTGTTCTTATATAATATATATAAAACATATAAGATTAATTTTAAAAATTTTATTAAATATATTATATAAATTTTTCATTAATAAAATCCATCAATAGTGATTTTATTATTTTATAGACATGCTTATTTCCATTTAAATATTTTTTCAAAAGAAAGTTAATACTATTCATACCTTCCATTATAATAACTAGGTTATAATATTTAGTTGTTTTCTTATACTTGGTATTATGTGAAATTAATTCTGGAAAAAGAACTTGAAATTTTGTGTAGCACAAACCAAGATCAGTGTTTTTTATACTGCAAACTAAGTTGATGTTGTGTATAGTGTAAGATTGTCTTAGTGTAGCGCACATCAAAAGACATCAAAGAAATAATAAAAAACATCTATCTCATAAAAATATTATGGAATTACATTCTACCCCCTTAAAATGAATTTCCCCCTCAAAATTAATTATGGGTTCTAATAGTTTTAATGCTTGAAATATTATTTCATAGAAACACACATCATAAAAAGGAATACTAAAACTTTATTTTAAAAAGGAAAATTAGAAACAGAATAGCTACCCAAAGTAACTCATCACTGTGTTTCCACATAGGATAACATAGGTGATAAGTGAAAACATAGATATGGAAGAGAAATATAACTATCAGGTTCTTATGGAGAGTTATAGATAATATGATTAGGAAAAAGTAAACAATCACAAAGCCATAAATCTGTGATGATTTAAGGGACCATATGATTCATCCAATAAGAAGGTATTGGGATAACATTTTTAGTTTTCAAGATTATTTTTCTAAAGTTTAATAACATGAGAGAAATACATAATTTATTTAAGTAAAATCACACCATTGGTTGCGCCTTAAACAATTTCCACTTCATATCTTATTTAAATAAACAAAGTTGATTTTTTCAATCATAAAGTGTTAGCATATCATGCAATCCATAAATAGAATGATAGGTCATTCAATATGTATCAAGAAAAAGGGTAGAAAAATTTATCAAATATTCATAATCCACCTATAGTAATATAATACAATAATATATCAAACTTCAACTCGAGTATAACTTATATTATCCATAAATGGATAACCTTACAATCCTTACAAAAACTAAAAATATAAAACCTTAGAAATAGGTGAACAAAATCATCTTAATATTTATCTCACATATCTCATAAGATAGTTCATATTTTTCACATTCAAAACATTTGAATACCTTAATCACGTATTCTATTTACCATACATCCTTATTTAAAACATACATGTTTTCTTATGCTTAATTCCAAAAAGATGTAAATTTATTCCATGATAGCATAAAATACTTTTCAACAATCCCCAATTAGTTCTAAGGAAACCATTACCATATAACTTACTTATTCATGTACAAAATATCATTATAATAATATCATTATCTCATCATCATGCTCATATTAAGGGTTATCCTTCCCTTAATCATGTCTTTTCTGAAAACATCAACTTATTACCCAAATCAATATTCAGGTTTTCCAGTACCATTTAGTATATTTGCTTAAATACTTATGAAAAAACTATAGTGGAACAATACATAGATGTTTCATTATTCCAAAATACCATAAATGTACTTCCATAACATTATTCTTGAATTCTAATACATAAAAACTCAATCATTCCACCCCTTCATTTTCATATGCCACATCACTAAAAGTGATCACATGTGACTTTAATTTTTCATTTTCCTTAAGAGATTGCTAACATTAGTTATCATAATTAACCCTTGAATTTGGCCATTGGTTAGCATAATTCCCATTTTCCTTGAACTTGTTACACTAACTTAAAGGAGGTGAAATCTTTGGAGATTTTTGTTTATTCACATTATTTCGGAAGTAAAATGCATGATGACCTTCTTTTCCACACTTAAAACATTTATTAGTCCCCTTAAGACAATTTCCTCTATGTTTTATTACAAAATTTGAGAATAAAAAAATATAATCTTATTTTCTCCGTAATTTTTAGAGTTTTCTTTGAATTCTGTCCTTCTTTATTATCATAACCATGAGACAGATGGGAAACTAAAATATCCATTTTTTTAAGAAGAAAACAATTAAGGTGCATTATAAAAAATAAGTTCATGAACACATCCCAATCCACAGATTCAATATTATCTTTTTGCCTCATATTCTTGATAAAGTTCTACCATGGATTTGCTTTACCTTCCAAGCGATAAGTGAGCAACTTAACTTTTTCACATTCTAAACAACAGGGAATGAAAAATATATTTTGAATGGAACAAATCCATTTATCAACAACTAGTGGATTAGTCATTCATATTAAATAAGGTGTACATTTTCTTAATAAGGATTCAAGAGAATGTTTTTCCCACCTTTGGTCATTTGGAATCCTAGAAATATTTTTGGTAATAGAAACACGATTCTTGATTCTAGCTCCCATAACATTCAGTTATTTAGGAGGACAATCGTTGCACTTCCCATTGCATTCATCATTAATACAGTTCCTTTGGGTTATATCCATTATCTAAAACCCAAAAAGAAGAGTGTGAGAGGCAATAATCATACTAGGAAAATAACATAATCATGCAGGAGTAATTTCAATCTCTAACATCATAGGTTTAATCCTAGATTATTCATGATCATCACCAAATTTATAGGATTGTAACCTATAATTAGACTTATCCTTAGTAAATCCCTATAAATACATTAAAAATATCTCTAGGTATCTCACTAAAGATTTTGTATCCTAGTTTGCAAAGGTTGAGTAAACGTTCACTCTGATACCAACTCTATCAATCCAAGCTTGATGTACAGGGACATTACATTTATTTTGTGGAATACTTAATACATTATACAAAGAGATTCCTGAAGACCATATTAGTTTAGTGTATTTGGAAACTTGGAACACATTCTTCTAACTTGGTGAAAGATCTTCAAGATCTCCTATAAAGATCTTCACCTTTAGTTTTCATACCTAAAACCTTTTTTTATATTCTGGGTAAAAGAAAACATAAAAAGGGTGAGATCAAATGCTCAGTAAGGGTAAACATGGAGAAAACCAAATTAGACAAAAACATAATAATTTAAAAACATGAATATATATTTTTAATGTCAAAATCATATGTCATAAAATAAATCTTTAGTTGTATGTAAGGAATAAATCACAAAGGAACACAAATCATGATAAAATAGCATTGAAATAAAACATAGAATTATGTAAAAAATAAGCATATATAATAATTTACATATTAGCCAAGGCTCACTACCAAAACCATCATATCATACAAATTTCATTACTAAACCGAGTTCACTCCTCATTCCAGTCCTATATTACTAAACTAGATTTACTTACCGTTTCAGCCCTGCATTACTGAACCTGATTTACTTTCCATTACATCCATGTATATCTCATAAGATATAAATATTTACCTAATACATTGGTGGGATATATAGGTCCCACACATCTCATAATGAAATTATTTTTACATGCACAAAAAAAACATTTATCATAAATATAACCCATGGAATAAATGGGTTTCTTAAACATCATCCATCATAATACAATCCACGTAAAATAAATGGATTTCATAAATAGAATCCCATCATAAATATAATGAACCATAAGAATAGTTGGGATAATATAATTTAAACATATTTTTAGTCTTAAAAGAAAAATATTTTTTATAAAACACTTGAAATTAATTCTTGAGGAAAACATATTTTATTCTTCATAAATGTTTTATTTTTTTAAAAAACCTCACAATTTTAAAAGAAATGAATGTCATTGAAAATAAACTTGAAAACTTGTAAGATAATCTTCATGGAAATAAGGCTTTATGAAAGTGAAAAAATCCATTTATTCCATATAAGTTAAAAAAACATTCTTCACATAATTTTTCTGGAAAATTAAAAAAGTACCACTCATGGGAAAAGAAAGAAATATTCCTTCCAAACTGTGTAGTAAAAAAGTTAAAAATGGGTAAAAATGAATTTAAACATTCATAGGAGAATAGTAAAAAATTTTATAAAATAATTTTTAGGAAACATGGATATGGATGATAAATAAAACCTAGTAAATACTTATGTATAAAAATCTCAAATAATAATGAGATTGAAAAATTATCCCTTACCTTGTGCCTTCACTCTCTTCATACCCATACAAGCTTCCTCTTAATCGGGTAACTCATTTTGGTTTATACCAAAAGGATTTCTTGAGTTACCTTATTGGCCTGTCATTTTACTGAAGGTATGTTATCGGTGTCCCAAATTGTTTTACCCTAACAAGTGTAGTACCAGTAAGGGGTTGATCCATAGGGAAGAAGAAGTTATTCTTGTATTTCTTAACTAGTTTGTATTTTTGTCTCAGTGAAGTGTACTGAATTTATAGTCGATTTTTTTAGTGTTTGGATAAAAAGGTAATTGAATTTAAATTTCTTTAGAAAATTACTTGACGGATAAAGGAAAATACGGGAAATTGGTTTTGGTGAAAATATGGAGGAAAAATGTGTTGGGGTTGTGGATTCTTAAGAGGTTGTTTATTGAATAAAATTGCTTATGAGGTTGTGTTATTCATAATAACCCAACTCTCTGGGTTTCAATTTATAACAAGGTTTCCTTAGTCTGGTAAACTAATGTTTTGAGTTGAGGAGACTGACTCCTTGGTCCAGTAGTCAGTGTTTCACAGTTATTTATTTGTCTTAGTCCATTTTTGAGTAGATGAATACATCAAATGACCATGGAAGTATTTATCTTTATTCTTGTTTTGAATCCCTAAAAATTATATCCTTGATCTAGATCAGAATTCTTAGTGACAAGATAAAGTTATTAAAGAAGAATAAGAAGAGGCTAACAAAACAAACAAATTCATAAAAATTAATCTAAATTAAAACTCTATCATCACCCGCAACCCTAACACATTGGATTTTTAGTTACACATAGAAGAAAATATAAGAACAGAATCGTCGATACTTGATGTGATCATCATAGAAACTTTGAGGAGAGAGTGGATCTTCAGTATAATGGTATAATGAAGAAGTATTTAAATAATGGTAGCATGACAGTAGAGTTTCATTCCTTCGGACCATCACCCCTTTTCTCCACCCCTTCAACTGGAGGCCAAGTCTTCTATTTATAGAAAATAACAGTACACAGTGTGTGTCCAAAGTACACAATGTGCACTTTTGTCCACATTCTTTTGTCATTTTTTTCTCCGTCGTTAGGTGGCTTAACACGCCTTCTTTGACTTGGAACACAGTGCCTCCTGGTAGGTAGATGTACACGGTGTGTAGCACCGCCACACACGGCGTGTACTCTCTTTAATCAGCCACCAACCACTTCTAGAAGGGGAGACATGATGTATCCTGCAAATTATTTTTTTCCCATTTTCAGAAGCCGGTTTAAGGGTACCGATAACCCAAACCGGTTTAAGGAAAACCAGAAACCTCACAACACTTCCCGAGATTTCATCGCCATTCAAAATTCAAATTTCAAACCAAACAAATTCAGCGCACACCACATGTCCATCATCACGCGGGCCCATCATCACGCGTCCAGTCTCGAGCTACGTAGCCACCGATCAACGTCACCACTAGCAATCCACGTGCTCCACCTCGAGCCACGAACCCGTAAGCGCATCACACACCTCGAGCCACGCGACCACCTCGAAACGTGAAAACCTCCTCGCCACCAAACAGGCCACCAGTGAGGTTCACCGGACCGGCCAAGAACCCAGCGCATCAGACATATCCACATCACCGGATCACCGCTGAGCGTCGTTGGTGTCCGTCGTCACATCGTCACCCCATCACACCGCCGAGGAATCAACAAAACATCATTCATGGAGATGCCTATGCGTTCCCACCATTAATTCCCATCACCGGATCGCTGGTGAGCAACACCAGCGTCCGCCATCATCATCATCTCCACAGAGGATTGAATACAACATCGAACAAAAAACTCAAAACAACAGAAAATAACCCAAGGAGATGCGTCCAGAGTCAACGCTCCATCTCAACAGCACGTTCACCGAAAGGTTCACCACGACACAGCGGAAGGCACCTGGTAACTTGGGCATGTACTTGTCCAAACCAATCCATGTCTGAGTCTGAGTGTACATGGTGTATATAATGTACATGCCATGTAGTTGTATGTTTTTCTCAGTTTTCCCCTGGTTTGTGTGTTTGGAATGAAATCACATGAAAATGAAAAAGATCACTAAAATCAAAGTGTTTTTTCACTAAGTAGTTGGTTTTTTATGAATACATGTATTATTTTCATTAATGTACATGGAAATGTATACACAATTCGGGTGCATCCAATTCCCCCATACTTAGTCATTTTCTTACCCTCGATAAAATATCAACATCTAATTAAAATAATATATATTTTAAAAGGAAGGAATTCAGTTAACCATAAATGTAAATGATACATTCATAGGAGAAAATTTTGAAAAGGGTACAAAACAATTTTGATTCATAAGATATTCTAATCATGCCTCATATATAATTCAACTAACTACTTCATCATCCTTTAAACACATGTTTCAACCATTCAAAAATAATCTAGCCACTTGATGATCTACCTTGCCAATAATATACTCAACACACAAGATATTTTAAATCAAAGTTATGATCAATCAAATATATATACACTCTATCCATAGGTTTGCAAGAAATCTAGTTCTCTTGTCACGAACCGTCCTCAGGGCCCATGTCGTGACTACCCCAAGCCCGCCTTCTATAGGCCAGGGGCTGGCGACTAGAACCAAGGCGTAATTCCTGGTAAAAAGGGAAGACATTGCCTTTGTAAAGTAAACAAACACCACAGAGCAAGAAAGCAGAAGTAAACACTAAGTAAAAACTGGGAACAATAGTAAGTGCGGAAAAGTAAGTGGGCCAGAATACAAACCCAAAATGAAAGTAAAGTACAACTGGAATGGGAAAACAACAACTGAAAGTAAAGCCGCAGCGTCGAGCCGTCCACTAGAAGTCCCACCTGAAGGGTGGGTACAGATAGCCTCCACAGCTCCCCGGGTCCAGCCGTCCGCTCTGTGTACATCCCGCCCAATGGTCCACCTCCAGGTACCGACCTGCTCCGCAAGCCTCAACCACGATCAGCGCTGTCCTTCGTCTACAACCAACACAATGTAGTGTGGTCATAGCCCATGCAGGGGTGAGTATAAGCTACTCAGTAGGAACCCTGAGACCCCCGAAGGTCTCCCAGAATCCACAAAGGATAATCCACAAAGGGAAGATACAATCACAAAGTAACATATGACTCTAATTAGGTATATGCCCATACATATACCTAAGTCATCAATTCTAGTTCTCTCCAACATCCGAGCCCAAGTTTGATCACATCCACACAGGAAATCACAACCCGATCTACACAGGAAATCATAACATAATCCACATAGGAAAGCAAGTCAAGATTCAGCTCACACAGGTATACTTCTTTGTATGATGATAGAGATGATCAGATATAGCCACTGATTCATCTAAGCCGTTGGACCCACACAGGATCAATAGGTACTAACCCCCACAATGACCCAAAAGGGATCGATAGGTACTAACCCTCGCAATGACCCACATAGGATCTGACCCACACAGGATCGATAGGTAACTAACCCCCGCAATGACCCACAAAAGATCGGACTCACACAGGATCTGTAGGCGCTGGACCACACAGGACCGCTGAGCGCTGACCCACACAGGATCGGTAGCACTGATCCACGTAGGATTGCTGAGTGCTGTAGTCGTCACCGTCGAATCCACGGAGGATTTCTGTACAGCCGTCATCGTCGTCGCAGTCGCAACCAGCTCTAGGGTTACCGCATATAGAAAGCTCATTCGGGAGGGTCCGCTCCACGAGCCAAGGGGCTGATACATCAACTGACACATAGTCCGGAGTTGATGTATCCAAAAGTTTCGTATCATCAACAGGAACTCAACGCGACAGACGGCGCGTCGATCGGACGCCCGGTCTGAGAGTTATTGGCCTTTTCATCCCAGGGGCCCGGTTGGTTTTTAAGTCAAAACCAACCCGACCATACTCCAAATGCATCCAAACCTCGAGCGGAGTAAGCGAAAAGGACCATCTCACTTAGAGTAATCCAACAAAGTCGACGACACGTCAATCAGACGTCCGGAGATCAAGTTATAAGAGTTTCTGCTCCGAGGGCCCGGTTGGTTTCGTGTACGAACCAACCCGGCCAAACCCAAAGTTCTCCTAAACCTTGAGTGTATTATACTGAAACGACTGTCTCGATCCAAGGATCGTTACGCAACTGACGGTGCGTCGATCAGAGACCCGTAGCTCAAGTTATGAGAAACAGACCGAAAAGTCCGGTATTAGGGGGGTTCGGGCTCGATCCGACCCGGCCCGGTACCCCATGGGTCGGTCCGAACAGGGTCGACCCGACCCGGGTTTAGGTTCGGCTCACTTGGGCGCGGCGCGGCCTGGGCGCGGCCCGGCCAGGCGGTCCTGTCTGGCCGCGCAGCGCGCTAGCGCACCGGCCAGGAGGCTCGGCCGAAACGACCGAGCGTTGAGACGCAGGGGGGGGGGGGTGTTGCCCCCCGCTTGCTTTGCCAACCGCGGCCCCACGGGGGCTGCTCCTTGCCAACGGACGTGGCCGAGCACCGCGTCCCGCCTCCTCCGGTCCCGCGCGGTCGCGGGACTAGCGGCCCTTCCCGGCGGCGCGCCGGGCGCCGCCGTCTCCTGGAGGCCGGCCGGTGCCGGCCGCCGCCTTCGGCCGCCAGCACCGCCGTGCCGGTGAGGCGCACCGGCGAAGCATTCCGCGGACCACCGGACGATCTCTGGTGGTCGGATTTGCCTACTGTCTTCGCTAACGGCCCTCCCGGGACCGGTTCTCTACTGCGAAGACCTCACAACGCCCGTGCGGCCTATTTCATCGTCGTCCGCCGATCCGCACACCAAGAACGAAGGGACGGTGGGTTCGGACTTGTTCATTGGTCCGCACCCACTGCATTATCAGTTTAAAAAGGCTTCGGACAAATATTTAAACATATGTCGTGGGTATAATCCACACAGATTTAATTGAATCAAAACCCCTACCCCGTCAAATTCGTTGAGCGATGGTTCATCGCAGAAAAGCACGTCGCGGAAGAAGGAATCGCGGAAGGGGGATCGTCGTGTCATGGAAGAAGCGTCGCGGAATAAGCATCATTGATTTCCGAGGATCCGGCGTTATTCACATTCTTTGCGTTCTTCGCGAGGAAGAGAAGATCTTCAAGAGCCTGAGTGAAAACTCCCTAGCCACTCAACACCACCAGCCTAATAAAAATAAGAGTTGTCTTATTTTTATTTCACAAGTCTTGCGTTTTAAAAATTCAAAAATTAAAGAAATAATTGAGTGAATTAATTGCAATTCTTAAACCGCCACATTAATGAGGCGTTTCTTAACCAGAATAAACGCAAGGGTTGACTTTATTAATAGGGGGTGCGGGTGCGTTACTTAATTAAAGGAGGGGGGTTGAAAAAGGTGAAGGAAACAGTGGGGATCATGTGGGACCCACCTCACAAATATCCTACCAAGTGGGTAGGATATTTTGGGTCCCACGTCATCCACTTAACATAGGTTAAGCGACTTAAAATAAAATAAATTGGTCACACCATTTTATTTTATTCATTTACTTAACCCGAAAATTTAAAAACCACACCCGAGCAAACGCAACTCCTGAAAAGGTGTTTTTAAGCAATTACCGGCACCGCGATTCCATCGGTGTCCTCAGAATTCGATTCCGAGCACCAGTTCAAAAGTTATAAAAACTCGCTCATTTGTTCACTGAATGTTCCCAAGCCAAACTTCAGAAAAAGATTTCGGGCACACTGGGCCTCGGAATCAGGTGCCGTCAGAAACTACGTTCTTGTAAAATTAAAAAGAAAATTAAGAAGAAAATTTCCTTGAATTTTTACGGGTCTTTACATTACTCCCACCTCAGGGATTTAAGTCCCCGTAAAGATACATCAAAAATTAGGGAAACAAATGTGGGTACTGAGCACGCATCTGAGCCTCCTGCTCCCAACTGCCCTCCTGGAGGTTCTCGTGCTGCCATCTGATCCGCACTAGAGGAATCGACTGTCCACGTAGGACCCGCTCCTATCGATCCTCAATCTCCACCAGGACCTCCACAAAAGTTGCCCCATCATCAACATCCAGCTCCCCATGGTCAATGATTTGTGTCGGGTCGTGCACGTATCTCCTCAGCTGAGATACATGGAAGACGTCGTGCACCTGGTGCAATTGAGGTGGTAGAGCCAGGTGATAAGCCACCTCGCCAATCCTGCTGAGGACCTAGAATGGTCCGATGAAGCGCATAGATAACTTTCCGCCTCGGCCAAATCTCCTTAATCCACGTCAAGGTGAGACCCGCAAGAAGACGTGGTCGCCATCCTCGAACTCTAGTGGCCTCCACCTCCTGTAAACATAAGACTTCTGCCGGCTCTGAGTTTTCCTCATCCGCTCCTGGATGACCTGGACCTTCTCTGTCATGGCCTGGACCATATCCGGTCCCACAAGTGCTGACTCACCAGGGTCTGTCCAGCACCGAGGAGATCTACAGGGTCGGCCGTACAACGCCTCGTATGGTTCCATCTCGACGGTGGAGTGGTAGCTGTTGTTGTACTCGAACTCCACTAAGGGTAGGTGGTCCTCTCAACTGCGACCAAAGTCGAGGACACATGCGTGGAGCATGTCCTCGAGAGTCTGAATGGCCCTCTCCGTCTGACCATCTGTCTGAGGGTGAAAGGTGGTGCTCAGACGTAGCTGCGTCCCGAATGCCTCCTGCAACCCCTTCCAAAGCCGGGAAGTAAAGCGAGCATCTCGATCGGAGATGATAGATGAAGGCACACCGTGAAGCCATACAATCTCCTGAACGTAGAGACGTCCCAAGATCTCCACTGAGCCGTGCTCTCTAATGGGTAAGAAGTGAGCCAACTTGGTGAGTCGGTCGACAATCACCCAAATGGAGTCATGACCCCTAGAAGTGAGTGGAAGTCCAGTCACGAAGTCCATAGATATCCCATACCACTTCCACTCCAGGACCTCCAAGGGATGTACCAAGCCTGCTGGTACCTGGTGCTCTGCCTTCACCTGATGGCAGGTGAGGCATCGAGAAGCGAACTCTGCCACAACCTTCTTTATGCCCGGCCACCAGTGCTGTCGTCTGAGATCCTGGTACATCTTCGCCACTCCAGGATGTACCACCAAAGGGGAAGTGTGAAACTCTCTCAGCACCTCCTCTCGTAAAGCAACTGGTACAAAGGTACGTCATCTGAAAAGGACGTCGTGCTCTCCTCCTAAGGAGAAACCATCAGGTGCCTGTCCTGAGGATATCTGCACACGTCACGTCTCACAGTCGGCATCCCCACGCTATGCCTCTCTGATCCACTGCAGCAATGGAGGAGTGACTGTGTGTGACTGAAGGAAGGCTGCTCCATCTCTATCCATGAAGGATATCTGCAAAGCGGCTAGCTGCTATATCGCCTCCCCAAGTAGCTGAATGCCCGTCCTCCTGCTGAGAGCATCGACTACTATTTTTCCCTTCCCAGGAGTATAGACTATCTCAAATTCATAGTCCTGGAGGAACTCGAGCCATCACCGCTGTCTCAGGTTCAGGTCCTTCTAAGAGAAGATGTACCAGAGACTCTGTGGGTCAGAATAGAATGTAAAGTGCTCTCCCATCAGATAGTGTCTCCACATCTTCAGAGCGAAGACCACTACTGCTAACTCCAGGTCATGGGTAGCGTAGTTCTTCTCATGCAGCTTCAACTGGCATGATCCATAGGTGATCACTTCCCGCTCTTGCATCAGGACACATCCGAGTCCGGCCCCTGATGCATCGCAGTAGACTACATAGACTACGTAGCCTACCCCCTCCTCTGGTAGCCTCAAGATAGGTGCGCTGGTCAATCTCTGTCTCAGCTCCTGGAAGCTCTGCTGACATCTGTCTAACCACAAAAAGGGTTTCCCCTTCTTCGTCAAAGCTGAGAGTGGTTCCGCAACTCTGGAGAAGTCTGGCACAAATCTCCGGTAATATCCAGCTAGTCCCAAGAAACTCCGCACCTCCGTCACGCTCCTGGGTGGCTCCCAAGCTAGCACTGCCTCGATCTTCGCAGGATCCACCACAACTCCCACCTCATATATGACATGTCCTAAGAAGTGGACCTCATGTATCCAGAAATGACACTTTGAGAGCTTTCCATAAATCTGGTGCTCTCGGAGTGTGTCTAGTATAACCCGCAAGTGGTAGGCGTGCTTCTCCTCAGTGGTCGAGTATATCAAAATGTCGTCGATGAAGACCACGACAAATCGATCGAGGTATGGCTGAAAGATCCTGTTCATGAGGCCCATGAACACTACTGGAGCATTGGTTATGCCGAATGGCATAACCAAGAACTCATAGTGGCCATACAGACATCTGAAGGCCGTCTTCTGCACGTCCTCGTCCCGAACTCTGAGCTGATGATAGCATGATCTAAGGACTATCTTTGAGAACCACCATGCTCCCTTGAGCTGATTGAAGAGGTCATCAATCCTCGGTAGCGGATACTTGTTCCTCACTGTCACCTGGTTCAGGTGATGATAGTCGACACAAAGTCACAAGTTCCCGTCCGCCTTCTTGGCGAACAATATCGGGGAAGCCCAGGGTGAAACACTGGGTCGGATGAATCCTTTGCCCTGCAAGTCCTCCAACTGTACCCGTAGCTCTCGAAGCTCGGGGGGAGCCATCCGATATGATGGGGTGGATATCGAGGCTATCCCGGGGTAAAAATCAATATAAAAGTCTACCTCTCTGCGAGGAGGTAGTCCTGGAACGTCGTCGGGGAAAACGTCCGCATACTGATCCACCACTACAGGAAAACCAGGACTCCGCACGTCAACTGCTCCTAGGATGAGGCTAGCCAACTGATGAGTGATGGGATGTCCTCTTCTCTGCGTGAGTTCATCCTGTGTTGCAAAGGCACCATTCTCGCCGGTGAAGGTGAACCTGATCCCGTAGGTGTGTACACACCGCACCTTGCGCCTAATACAGTCAATATGAGCATGGACTGTAGATAACCAATCTATGCCCAAGATGATTTCGTAAGGCCTCGACGCCGCTACCATAAGATCCCAACCAAAGCTCTTGCCTCCTAGAGTAAGCTCACACTACCGGCACCAATGCGTAATCGTTGAGTCTGCTCCCGTAGGAGTCTCTTACCGTAAGGATCGAGCCAACGGCTCTGTCGGAATCTCCGAGCTCCGAACAAGGGCAACGACTATGAAAGAATGACTCACTCCTGTGTCTATAAGAACTACAACAAGGGTGGAATAGACACAGATAGTACATAGAATCATCTCGGCAGCGCCGTGGTCGTAGGCCTCTGCTGCCTGGAGCTGTGCCTGTGTCTGCCCTCCCGCTACCTGTGGTCGGGGTGGACCTCCTGGTGGTGGTAGAGCCTCAAAGCGTTTCCCACCACCTGCTACTCGGATTGCTCCTCTCCCTCGTTCTCCTACTCCCTGCAGACTGCCACGGTTGACCCGTTGCCTCTTCCTGGGTGGCCCCTCAACCGTCTGCTACTCCTCTGCACGGCGGGTCAGGCAGTCACGAGCCATGTGGCCCTGCCCTCCGCATGCGTAGCACTGTCTGCCTCTCGAAAGACTAGCTTTGCGCTGTGTTCCCCGCACTGTTGGGCCAGTGTCCTGAGGTCTTCTTCCTGAGGGTCTGGTCTGCCTGGACCCATGAGTCATCCATCGACTGCCTACTGTAGAAGACTCTGCTACGTGCCGCCCTGCGGTAGGTCTCGCTGTTGATGCAGGCTCAGCAAGGAAGCTCTCAATCAGAAGGGCTCTCTCCAGTACCCCTGCCCGAGTTGGAATACTGAGGGACATCAGCGATGCCCTGATATCATGCCTCAATCCTTGCTCAAAGGTCTGGGCTCGGAAGAATGGGTCCCGTACCATGTCTGTCGACTAGCACGTGAGATCAGTAAATCTTGTCGAGTACTGGGCGACCATCAAGTTGCCCTGCCGCAGCTGTAGAAGCTCCTAGATCCGCACTACACGGAGGGTAGCTGGGATGAAATCTGAGTGGAAGAGGCTCTCAAAGTCCGTCCAAAGGAGAGATGCCTCATCGTGCACCTAGAGCATCAAGCTCCACCATCTGCCTGCTCCCGCGTGCAGGAGGCTCGCTGCGAGGATCACCATGAGGTCTGATGGTGTCCTCACTAACCTGAAAACCCATACAATTGCCTCCATCCAATTCTCAGCTGCCTGAGGGTCCATATCCCCACGGAACCTGGGCGGTCGCTGGCACTGAAACTCGTGCAGTGCACTAAGGTGACGCACAACGTCAGCGGCTGGGGATGGTAGCATCAGTGGCTAGGCGGGTAGAGGTACCGCCGGTGCCTCTGCTGTCAAAGGGCCCTATACCGAGGCCTCGTCGCTTGGTGGGCTATCATCACGTACAACCCTCGAAACCCTAGGTGGATGCCATCGTGGGGCCATCCTGAAAAGAAACAGGTGTGCCATGGTCAAACAGTATACCTGGTGAGCTGACACAAAGTAATCACAAAGAAAACTTGAAACACACATGCAATCAATGTTTTCGTGCATTAAGTAAGAAATCAGAAGTCAGAGTCCTGGTGTACGGATACGTCGGCCGCCGCACCAACACTGGAATACCCGGACTGATAAGCACACTCAATAATCTTAACACTATTGCTTCACATAGAAAAAGATCAGAGTCCTGAGTTCTGCGGTATAACTGAACTCCTCTGATACCAATTTGTCACGACCCGTCCTCGGGGCCCATGCTGTGACTACCCCAAGCCCGCCTTCCATAGGCCAGGGGCTGGCAACTAGAAAAAAGGCGTAATTCCCAGTAAAAAGGGAAGGCATTGCTTTTGTAAAGTAAACAAACACCATAGAGAAAGCAAGCAGAAGTAAACACTAAGTAAAAACTGGGTACAACAGTAAGTGCAGAAAAGTAAGTGGGCCAGAATACAAACCCAAAATGAATATAAAGTACAACTGGAAAGGGAAAACAGCAACTGAAAGTAAAGCTACAGCCTCGAGCCGTCCACTAGAAGTCCCACCTGAAGGGTGGGTACAGATAGCCTCCACAGCTCCCCGGGTCCATCCGTCCGCTCCGTGTACGTCCCGCCCAATGGTCCACCTCCAGGTACCGACCTGTTCTGCAAGCCTCAACCAGGATCAACGCTGTCCATCGTCTGCAACCAATACAATGTAGTGTGGGCATAGCCCATGCAGGGGTGAGTATAAGCTACTCAGTAGGGACCCCGAGAGCCCCGATGGTCTCCTAGAATCCACAAAGGATAATCCACAAAGGGAAGATACAATCAAAAAGTAACATCCAAATCTACTTAGGTATATTCCCATACATATACCTAAGTCATCAATTCTAGTTCACTCCAACCTCCGAGCCCAAGTTTGATAACATCCACACAGGAAATCACAACTCGATCCACACAGGAAAGCATAATGTAATCCACATAGGAAAGCAAGTCAAATTCAGCTCACACAGGTATACTTCTTCGTATGACGATAGAGATGATCAGATATAGCCACAGATTCATCTAAGCCGTCCGACCCACACATGATCGATAGGTACTAACCCCCGCAATGACCCACAAAGGATCGATAGGTACTAACACCCGCAATGACCCACACAGGATCTGACCCACACAGGATCGATATGTAACTAACCCCCGCAATGACCCACACAGGATCGGACCCACACATAATCTGTAGGTGCTGGACCACACAGGACCGCTGAGCACTGAACCACTCAGGATCGGTATCACTGATCCATGTAGGATCGCTGAGTGCTGTAGTCGTCGTCATCCAATCCACGGAGGATTTCTGTACAGTTGTCATCGTCGTCGCAGTCGCAGCCAACTCTAGGGTTCCCGCACATAGCAAGCTCATTCGGGAGGGTCTGCTCCACGAGCTGAGGGGATGATACATCAAATAACACACAGTCCAGATTTGATGTATCCAAAAGTTCCATATCGTCAACAGGAACTCAATGCGACAGACGACGCGTCGATAGGACACCCGGTCTAAGAGTTATTGGCTTTTTCATCCCAGGGGCCCGGTTGGTTTTTAAGTCAAAACCAACCCGACTGTACTCCAACTACATCCAAACCTCGAGAGGAGTAAGCCAAAAGGTCCGTCTCACTTAGAGGAATCCATCAAAGTCGACGACATGTCAATCGGACGTCCGGAGCTCAAGTTATAAGCGTTTCCGCTCCGAGGGCCCGATTGGTTTCGTGTACAAACCAACCTGGCCGAACCCAAAGTTCTCCAAAACCTTGAGTGTAATATACCAAAAAGACCGCCTTGATCCAAGGATCGCTACGCAACTAACAGTGTTTCGATCGGAGGCCCGTAGCTCAAGTTATGGGCAACAGACTGAAAAGTCCGGTATTAGGGGGTTCGGGCCCGGTCCGACCCAGCCCAGTACACCCTGGGTCGACCCGACCCGGGTCCGGGTCCGGCCCGGCTTGGGAGTGGCCCGGCCCAGCCTGGGCGTGGCCCGGCCTGGTGGTCCGGTCTGGCCGCGCGGCGCGCTGGCGCACCGGCCAGGAGGCTTGGCCGAAACGGCCGAGCGTTGAGACTCAGGGGGGGGCGGGGCGCTGCCCCCCACTTTCTTTGCTAACCGCGGCCCCACGGGGGCCGCTCCTTGCCAACGGACGCGACCGAGAACCGCGTCCCACCTCCTCTGGTCCCACGCGGTCACGGGACTAGCGGCCTGCCACCGCGGCTTCAGTCACGGTGGCCCTTCCCGGCGGCGCGCCGGGTGCCACCGTCTCCTGGCGGCTGGCCGGTTCCGGCCGCCACCTCTGGCCGCCGGCACCGCCGTGCCGGCGAGGCACGCAGGCAGAGCATTCTGCAGGCCATCGGACGAGCTCCGGTGGTCGGATTTGCCTTCCGTCTTCGCCAACGGCCCTCCCGGGACCGGTTCTCCACTGCGAAGACCTCACAACGCCCGTGCGGCCTGTTTCATCGTCGTCTGCCGATCCGCACACCAAGAATGAAGGGATGGTGGGTTCGGACTTGTTCGTTGGTCCGCACCCACCACGTTAGTAGTTTAAAAAGGCTTCTAAAAAATATTTAAACATATGCCGTGGTTATAAACCACAAAGATTTAATTGAATCAAAACCCCTACCTCATCGAATTCGTTGAGCGAGGGTTCGTCGCGGAAAAGCACGTCAGGGAAGAAGGCGTCGTGGAAGGGGGATCTTCGTGTCACGGAAGAAGCATCGCGGAAGAAGAGTCATTGATTTCTGAGGATCCGGCGTTCTTCTCGTTCTTCGCGTTCTTCGCGTTCTTCACGAGGAAGAGAAGATTTTCAAGAGCCTGAGTGAAAACTTCCTAGCCTCTCAACACCACTAGCCTAATAAAAATAAGAGTTGTCTTATTTTTATTTCACAAGTCTTGCATTTTAAAAATTCAAAAACGAAAGAAACAATTAAGTGAATTAATTGCAACGCTTAAACCGCCACATTAATGAGGCGTTTCTTAACCAGAATAAACGCAAGGGTTGACTTCATTAATAGGGGGTGCGGGTGCATTAATTAAAGGAGGGGGGTTGAAAGAGGTGAAGGAAACGGTGGGGATCATGTGGGCCCCACCTCACAAATATCCTACAAAGTGGGTAGGATATTGTGGGTCCCACGTCATCCACTTAACATAGGTTAAGCGACTTAAAATAAAATAAATTGGTCACACCATTTTATTTTATTCATTTACTTAACCTGAAAATTTAAAAACCACACCCGAGAAAACGCAACTCCAGAAAAGGTGTTTCTAAGCAATTACCAGCACCGCGATTCCATCGGTGCCCTCAGAATTCGATTCCGAGCACCGGTTCAAAAGTTAGAAAAACCCGCTCGTTCGTTCACTGAACGTACCCGAGCTAAACTTCGAAAAACGATTCCGGGCACACTGGGCCTCATAATCAGGTGCCATTTGAAACTGCATTCTTGTAAAATTCCAAATAAAATTAATAAAAAAATTTCCTTGAATTTTTACGGGTCTTTACATCTCTACTTTAGAAAATTGATTTACAAAAATCAATAGGGATTTTCAATAAGGATCACTTGTGTCTGTGGCTAAGGGTTGGTTGGTAAAGATATGAAAAATAAGTATGAGGCTTGAAAAATGAGAATAAATTCTTTAAATAAAAGTTCATGATATTCAAAGTTAATCTGTGTGTAAAAACATCCTCAACAAGCTCTGTCAAATGATCTTATCACCACCATCTCCTTAAGTTAAGTAGGTTTCACAAACCAATATGTGAGTATAAGGTTCCTTTGTCTATATAACATGCACGCACATATATTTTTAACAGAACAAAGGAGACCTTTTATAAATTCCACAAGTAGGGGTTTGGAACCCTGTTTTCCCCAAATGATCAAGAGGCTCTCCCCCATACTTAATTTCATGACAATTCACAAAAAATATGCCATTTACTTATAAATCCTTCTTTTAAGATCAAGTGAATAATCATGTAAAATCATAAAAGAATTATGATAGAAAGGGAAATATGATTGTAATATGGCTTCCTATAAGGATTGTTTATCGTTTCTATGGGCTTCACAAAGATCGTATGCAAGGTAGGTCTCAAGATAAAAGGGTTGAAAAAATCTAATGCATTAATCATTTTTATGTAATTCAAATATTATTCATGTTTTGAAAAGAAAAACTTGCAAATTCTGGTAGTTATGTATATCCTAAGAATCTCTCAAGAAAAGGGTATTACAAAGAATATGAAGAAGGGTTTAGAATACCTATCAGAAGTGGGAAAAAAAAATAAAGAGACAATCAGGTCATGAATTGCATATAATTGATTATCCTAAACAATGTAATTATCCAAGGATTACAAGTTTCAATTTAAACTATATCAATAATCATTTTAAAACACTTACGAACCAAAATAAGCGTGCCACTTTTAAAAATTTCCCACTTTAAGATTTATTATTTAGAAATATGATTAACCAAAATTTCTTCAAAATTTCAAATATATCTTCCAATAATGATGTCTCCTAGATGATGATAAGGGAAAAGACTAAAATGGTCAAGAGATTCTCCCCCATACTTAATATTGCACGTGGTCCACCAAGTGCCCTATAAAGATGGATAAGGGAATGGGGAACACAATAGTGGACTGAAATGATGGGAAGGAAAGAAAGAATTAAATCTAGAAAGAAAAATAAAACAACTGAATATGGGAAAACAATACTCTCCTTGTGTTTAGGTGGAGAAAAATGTGAAGTGGTGGATAAGTGCATCCCAAAGCATGCCAGAGTACCTGTGATGGTTGTGGAGAGAGAAAACTACAAGCATACACAACATACACAAGAACAATATATCACAAATATATATATAATAAAAAAAATGTGTCCAAAAAAAAATTAGGGGGTCACGTTATAAGAGGAATCATCTGGTATATAAACAGTTGAGAGAGAAGGATCAAGAGCTGTGGAAACCAAATGCTCAGAATCTGCAATCGGAAGAGAAGATGTAAGAGTCGGAGCTTCAAGAGATAGATTTAGAATAGGAGGCTCGGTCACGATCCCTGGACTGTCGACAGTAGTGGAAACAGTTTGGCCCATAGTGGAGATGAGAATGGAATCCGTGGACAGTGCAGTAAATGGTAGTGGAGCGACAGAAGAAGGTCCAGGAGCCAAGGTAGGGGAAAGTGACAGGGGTAGTGGAATACCATGATGCTAAAGAATAATCCCCAACATTTTCTCGATTCGGCCCTAACGTCGATCAAGACGAACCAAGTGCTACTCCACCGTGGCTTGGTGGAGGGAAAAGGAGAGATTGACCGAGGATTCATAGGTAGGTGAGGTAGTAGAGGGAATAGAGAAAGTAAGTTTAGATGAAGGGGGGTGGGGTGGGGAAGCTGGAAGGGGTGGGGAAGGAGGGGAAGGTACATCGACGGGGGCAGGAGGGTCAGTAGGTGGTCGGGGTGGTGCTTGAGCAAGGATACAAGCACCCCTGCTTCTGGACCAATCCCATGTGAATAAGAATGAGAAAGTCCATCTACTGGGGGGAACCTAACCAGTCATGGGGAAGAGAAGGCTTAACAACCCCGAGGTGGTGGGCGAGACAAGTGGCATAAAACCCACCGTTCAGGTTTCCCTAACGACCGGTGAAAATAGCCTGGAAATAGGAGGATGTATGTTAAGGGAGGTTTGGGTTGTCCTACCAGATGACACAGGTGAGGAGATCCATGTCATAGCTGGTCACGACCCCCATATCCTCATGGAAGGAAAAAAGGATGGCGCTAAAGCACCGGTGGGTGAAGCAGAGAATAGAATTGGGGGATGGAGTCAGATTCGATGAAAAATGGGCCTCTCTCCCTCAGTGTATGAGATGAGATGCTTCCCACATGAAGGTTCTCTGTCTTCCATATCCTGAAAAAGAAAGAAAAAAAATAAAAATAAAAGAAAAAGGAAAAGAATAAAATGTGAGAAAACTGAAAAATAAAAAAAACATGGCGTGTATATCTAGAGTACACGGTGTGTAGTGAAAGTGGGTTAACATCCCATGTTCTCTGGATAGACACGCTGAGTGAGCATGGAATAGACCAGGGAAGGATACATGGTGTGCACCAAACATACATTCCATGTTCATCCAAAGTGGTCCTGGTCATGTGTTGGAAAAGACACGACCACCATCTAGTAGAGCTAAAAACCCAGGACATGTTGTGTTGGAGGACAACACAACATGTGAAAGAGTAGAGGTTATATGGCCATGTGAAGTTATTGACATGGGATGGACAAAATAAATGGTAGACACGGCGTGTACTGAACAGACACGCCGTGTATGTGAACATGGTGTGTGAGGCCATGGGCAAATGGTACCCGGACACGATGGGGGTTGGTATACGGTGTGTACTGAACATACACACCATGTATTTTCAAATTGCAAAGCATTTGGTGTGTGGCCATGTACAGAAGTACACAACGTGTGTTCTTCAAATCGTGCATGTGTATTGCAGAAACCGAATGGTCATCCGATCCACAAATCACCCTAAACTCCAATGAAAACTTGAAATAAAGGGTGTAGAAGGGCGTACCTGGACCGAGGATCACAATATAGTATAAATCAGAAGCTAAAATTCCTGAAATCCGTAGATTTGGGAAGGGGAGGCTGAGCGGCGTGTAGGAGAAGAAATAGAGAGGGGGGGGGGGGGGTTCCTCACGACATGGGTTGAAGTCGGGTGGGGTACAACTTTTATAGCTGAGATAAAAAATGTGTAGTCTGTTGATACACGTCGTGTATATATATATTTTTTAAATATATACATATATAGATATACTATTATTATGGAAAACTATATAATAATTAATAATAATAATTAAAAGAAATATATATATATATATATACATAATTTATCAAAAATAAAACTATACACGTAATGTATCGGGAAATACACATCGTGTGTTCTAAAATTGGGAAAAGAGAAGTACAACCTTTGGTCTGGTGCTTTGGGAGAGGTTCAAACCGGTGATCATCCATTTTGAACGGAAGCCCTCAACCACTGGAGCAAAGTTTGTACTACTGCTACTATTTATTATTTAAATATATTTAATGTATAGGGCCTATACTACATGGGAAGAAGGAAATGCAGGGCGTGTGGTTGTTAATTATACAAAAAGGGATGAAGCAAGGAGATTAGCCAAGTTCAAACCTAGGTCTTTTTGGATCCAGGGCTGAGACTCTACCAATCTTCCAACTTCACCCGTGTGAGTTTAGTAATGAAAACATGGCACACACAACGTATATCAAAAGACACCTTGTGGTTTTATTAAAAGGAAAAATGATGGAAATGGGGCGGTTGTCAGGATTTGAACCTGGGTCTTTTGGAACTGGGTTAGGAACCTGGCCAACCGATCCATACCCATCATGGGTTTTCTTATAAGCAAATATATATATATATATATATATATATATATATATATATAATAGTAAAAATACCACACACGCCATGTAAGAAAACATAAAGATAAAAAGGAGGAACCCCGTGCCGAAGGTAGGTTGGGAGGGATTCGAACCGGTGACGGATCAGATAAACTCCAGTGACCTTACTATCGGCACCAACATCATCCCTATTTATTACTTAGTTAAACTATATATTTATAATAGTTATAAGATAAATTAAAAGGAAAAAGTATATGCCATGTAGATAAGTGTAACACGACATGTATACTCTGGGATACCTCCCAGGAAGCGCCTTTGTTTTTAGGTCGTTGGCTTGATCGACTTACCTATGATTTACCTAAGATTTATGGTGGACAACGTTCCCACCATGTCCTCCATGTGATGGTAAATCTTCAACTGCTGTCGGTTCACCTTGAATGGTTGACCATCCTCTCCAGAAATTTCCACCTGTCCATGATAGAATACTCGTATGACTGGGAATGGTCCCAACCATCTTGACTTTAACTTCCTTGGGAATAATTGAAGACAAGAGTTAAAAAGGAGTACCTGATCACCAAGTTGGAAATAATTTCATGAAATCACCCGTTTGTGAATTGCTTTCATCTTCTCTTTGTACATCTTGGCATTATCATATGCCTCTAATATGATTTCATCAAGTTCTGACAATTGGATCTTACGCTTCTCTTCAGCAGCCTTCAGATCAAAATTCAGGGCCTTGACAGCCCAGTAAGCTTTGTGCTCCAACTCTACCGGAAGATGTCATGACTTTCCATAGATTAGGTGGAATGGGGACATCCCCAGTGGTGTTTGGAAAGCAGTCTGATATGACCACAAAGAATCATCTAGCTTCTTGGACTAGTCTTTCCTCGAAGTGTTCCCTATTTTCTCTAGAATCTTCTTGAGCTCACTGTTGGAGAGCTCCACTTGTCCACTGGACTAGTGATGATATGGTGTCCCTATATGATGCTTCACTCCATACTTAGAAAATATTACTTTCATCAGTGTTTTGTTGAAATGGGTACCTATATCGCTGATTAGTACATGGGGAACACCGAACCTGCTGAAAATATGTTTCTTTAAGAATCCCATGACTACCTTGGCCGTGTCGTGTGCTGTAGTAGCAGCTTCTACCCATTTGGAGACATAGTCGACATAGACTTGGATGTATGTGTTCCCAAAAGATGGGGTAAATGGTCCCATGAAATTTATGCCTTAGACATTAAAGATCTCGACCTCTAGGATGGGGTTCTAGGGCATCTCAACTCTACTCCCCAAATTACCTGTTCTCTGTCACCTATCGTAACTGGAAACAAAGGATCATGCATCTCTATGAATGGTGGGCCAAAAAAACTCAGACTGCAGGATATTTGATATCATAAAGTCAGGCCCATGATGTCCCCCAACTGGCGAGGCATGATAGAATTCCAGGATGCCATGAACTTCAGTTTCCGGGATGCAACAATGGATCAACCCATCTTTATAGGATCAGAATAGAAGAGGATCTTCCCAGAAGTATATCTTTACATTAGATAAAAATCTATTCCTTTGCTATAAGGAGAGGTCAGGGTGAACGACACCTATAACCAAAAAATTAGAAATATTAGCATACCAAGGTCTAGCTGTTTCATTGACCGAAAAGAGGTGATCATCAGGAAAATCCTGCCTGATCTCCCAATCTTCCTCCTTCTCCAAATAAGGAAGCTCTAGGTGAGAGAGATGATCAACAACAACGTTTTTACTCCCTTTCTTGTCTCGGATCTTCAGATCAAATTCTTGTAGGATAAGTTCCCATCAGATCAGTCATTGCTTCACATATTTCTTATTCAGCAGGTACTTTAGTGCTACATGGTTAGTGTAAACAATAAATTTAGACAGCACTAAGTAAGAACATAACCTGTCAAAAGCGAACACCACTTCCAACATCTCCTTTTCTGTGGTGATGTAATTCATATATGCCTCATTGATCATCCTACTAGCATAATAGATGGGTCAAAAAATTCATTCAAGCCACTGGCCAAAGACTGATCCTACTGCGTAGTCACTGGCATCACACATCACTTCAAATTGTTCCTCCCAGTTGGGAGTAATCATCACTGGAGCTTCCACCAAGCACTACTTTAGGTTCTCAAAAGCTGTAGTGCATGGATCATCAAACTAAAATATGGAATCCTTGGTCAGAATATTGGTGAGGGGCTGGGCTATTTTTGAGAAGTCATGGACAAACCTCCCGTAGAAACCTGCATGCCCCAGGAAGCTGTGGATGGCTTTGACGGAAGTCGGAATAGGAAGTCATGAAATGATTTCTATCTTTGCCGGGTCCACCTCTATCCCCTTTGATGAGATTATGTGGACAAAGATGATGCCACTTTGCACCATGAAATGACACTTTTCCAAGTTCAAAACCAGATTAGTGTTCTCACATATTTCTAGAACTAGCTCCAGGTGTCACAAACAAGTGGTGAATGACTTTCTGTAAACGAAAAAATCATCCATGAATACCTACCGGATCTATTCCTCCATGTCATGGAAGATAGCTAGCATACAATGCTAGAAGGTGGTGGGGGCGTTGCACATGCCAAAGTATATCCTTCGGTATGCAAACATACCATAGGGGAAAGTAAATGTGCTCTACTCTTGATTATTTTGAGCAATGGAAATCTAATTGTAGCTGAAATAGCCGTCAAGGAAGTAGTAAAAGTTGTGCCCCGCTAGTCTCTCTAGCATCTGATCCATGAAGGGTAGGGGAAAATGATCCTTCCTCATGGTGTCATTCAACTTCTTGTAGTCCACACAGACTCTCCATCCTGTGACAATGCATGTGGGGATGAGCTCGTTCTTATCATTTGAAATCATAGTGATCCCCCCTTTTTGGATACCACTTGTAGGGGACTCACCCACGGACTATCCGAGATGGGATAAATGATGCCTACATCCATTAACTTAATGACATATTTCTTCAAAACTTCCTTCATGGGGGGGGGGGGGGTCCAGGCATCATTGTGGTTGCCAAGATTTCTTTGCACCATATCCAAGTAGCACCTTGTGGGTGAAAATGATAGGGATGATGCCCTTCAAATCTAATAATATCCACCCAATATCATGCTTCTGCTATTTTAAAACCTACAGAAGTACATCCTTCTGCTCCTGTGATAGTGCTACACTAAGTATGACAAGCAATGTTTTAGGGTCACCCAAATACCCATACTTAAGAGAATATGGAAGAATCTTCAGTTCTAGTTTAGGTGCCTTTATAATCAAAGGTACAAGTGGTTGAACCTTCATCCGCTCTAGAATATCTGGTATAACTACACGTTTCCAGTAGTGTTTTCCCTGTCCTTCTAGGAATTACAGATCCACTAGTGCTTCGTCAACTATAATGACTAAAATAATAAAGTTATCTAAGGTAAAAGAACATACCAGATCACCCCTTTCTTTACTCAAGTGATCATCCATTGTGGTCATTGTATAACAGCCCTCATGCTCTGACAATGATGAATGCTTGAAAGCTTTGAGGACATTGTAGGAGACTCTTTCGTCTCCTACCCAGAAAATCAGATCCCCCTGGTGCATGTCGATCAATACCTTCCTAGTGGCCAGGAAAGGCCTTCCTAATATGAGAGGTGCCTCCTGGTCTTCCTCCATGTTGAGGATAATGAAATATGCAGGGAGGATTAGCTTACCCACTTTGACCAGCATGTCCTCTAGTAAAACCTTCAGATATTTGATGGATCAGTCAGCAAGATGAAGGGATACTCAGGTAGGCTTCAGGTTGTTGAGTCCTAGATTTTTAAAACTCAGAGGGGAATAAGGTTCACACTGGCCCCTATGTCATAGAGGGCCTTCCCAAACTCACATGGTCCAATAGTTCATGTAATAGTGAAGCTACCTAGATCCCGGAGTTTGGGAGGAATCAAATGTTGTATGACCACTGAACACTCCTTGGTTAGATAAATGGCGCCCAAATCCTCTATCCTTCTTTTGTTGGAGAGGATCTCCTTCATGAATTTCACATAAGTAGACATATGCGTTAGTTCCTCTGCAAATGGAATATTGATGTGCAGCTTCTAGAATACGTCTATGAATTTTCTGAACTGGTGGTCCGACTTTCTCTACTTCATATTCTCTGGGGCTCAAAGGGTTTGACAACCTCCTTCCCTTTATTTAGTGGAGCCTCCATCAGTGGTATTTTGGATGAGGAGGGTTTTGGAATTGTACCTTCGTCATTATCAGAGAGTGTAGGTACACCTAATTGTGTTGGTTCATTCTATTGTACCTCCCTTCCACTCCATAGTGTGACAACATGAGCCTCCTCCCTCGAGTTATTCTCAGTGTTACCTAGTAGTGTACCGGGTTGCCTCCCTGAGAGTTGGTTTTCCAGCTTGCCAATTTGGTTCTCGAGGCCTCGAATGGATGCCTCCTGATTCTGGAATCTAGTCTCAGCAATAGATATAAATTTGTTTATGAGATCCTCTAACCTTGAGGTATTCTTCTACTGAGGTGGATGTGAATATGGTGGAGGTGGTGGAAGCCACAACTATTGTAGGTGAGGTTTCTAATACCATTGATGCTAATAAGAGCCCTGTTGAGGCTATTGCTATCTTGAGTACTGGTTCTAATAAGGAGGCTGACCGTAGAGGGGTGATCACTGGGGTGGATGATTTTGCTATTGTGGGCCCCAGCTTGTGTTCCGTTGATCATTCCATGTCGTGTTCTAGTACTGCTGGTACTGGTTTGGCCCTCAGTTTTGGTTAACATAGCTCACCTCTCTCATCAAAGGGCCGCCTGTAGAACCCATACATTCTTCAATGATGTCGTTATCACCAAATTCACTGCACCCCGGATGGTTTGCCGCATGTACTTGGAATGCCCCCATTATATTGAGTGCATCGATCTTTTTGGACACAACGTCTAACTGGGAAGATAGCATAGTTGTGGAATCAATATTATACATACCTTGTTTCTGTGTGCCCCACTTAGAATTCCACTAAAAGCTATTGGCAGACATGTCTTATAGTAGTTCGAGAATTTCTTCGGGGGACTTTCTCATAACTGTACCCCCAACATTATCATCTACCATGGACTTTGTATTTGTCGTTAGTCCTTCGTAAAAGGTTTGGACTTGCATCCAAAGTTGGAGTACATGGTATAGGAATTTTCACAACATCTCCTTGAATTTCTCCCATGATTCATACAATGACTCCAAGTCGTGCTGTTGGAAGTTGTGTATTTTGTTTCTAAGTGTTACCATATTTGAGGGTGGGAAGTATTTAGACAGGAATACCTGGGCTAGCTCTTCCCAGGTGAGGATAGATTGTTGCGGCAAAACTTTAATCCAGTCTTTCACCTTATCCCTTAGATAGAAAAGGAAAAGGAAAATATAAATGGAACCTGTGGACACTTCGTGGTAGCGGAACGTGTCACAGACCTCTAGAAAATTGGAGAGGTGGGCATTGGGGTCCTTGCTGGGAAAGCCACCGAACTGAACACTATTTTAGACCAGCTTCATGATAGCAGGATTGAGCTTGAAGTGTTGGGTCTGCACCAGTGGACGGATGATGCACATGTTAGCTCCGTGAATAGATGGTAGGCCATACTCCATAAGAGTACAGCGTGGAGGTGGCTCCTGAGGGAGTGGAGCTGGCAAGTATTGTTATTCCTGAGGTGTAAAGTACGACCCCTGACCTAGATTTAAAAATGGAATCTGCTCCGGTTAGAACTGTTGGAGCTGATGTGGGCCATACCCTGGAGAAAGTGGAGTTTTTTGGTTCTAGTTGTCATCCAGACCTAACCGTAATCCAACTCCTTGGACAGTAGCTGGATTTCATTCTTTATTCTGTGCAATTGGATTTTTTTGGTTGTGCTCGGCCATGGGTGCTCATTTTCACCTCAAGAGTGTCTGTTTTATCTCTAGGTCAATTGGGAAAAACCTCGATGACTCATCGTTCTTGGAACGAGTGATGTTTCCACTCATACACCTATAGACTTTCACAATAAAAAACACACCAAGAGTAAACGAGGAAGAAGATAGATAAATATAAATTATATTAGAAAAAAGTTTTTTGTGAATTTATAATTTTTATTTCCACTAAAATTTAATACAAATTTAATTAAAACAAGGAAAAAATTAACTTTTCATTCTTCCCTAGAAACGACGCCAAAATTTGGCCTATCGTTTTACCGAAGGTATTTTATCAGTGTCCCAAATTGTTTTACCCTAACGAGTATAGTACCAATAATGGGTAGATACATAGGGAAGAAGAAGTTATTCTTGTCTTGCTTAACTAGTTTTTATTTTTGTCTTAGTGAAGTGTTCTGAATTTAGAGTTTATTTTTATAATTTTTGGAAAAAATGTAATTGAATTTAAATTTCATTAGAAAATTACTTGATAGATAAAGGAAAATATGGGAAATTGGTTTTGGTTCCAATATGAAGGAAAAATGTTTTGGGGATGTGGATTATTAAGAAGTTGTTTATTAAAAAAAATTTCTTATGAGGTTGTGTTGTTCATAATAACCTAACTCTCTGGGTTTCAATTTGTAACAAGGTTTCCTTGGTTCAATAAACTTATGTTTTTGAGCTGAGGAGACTGACTCCTTGGTATAGTAGTTAGCGTTTCATAGTTCTTTATTTGAATTAGTCCATTTTTGAGTCGATGAATATGTCCAATGATCATAGAATTATTTATCGTTATTCTTATTTTGAACCTCTAAATATTATTCCCTTGGTCTGGATCAGAATTTTTAGTGATAAGATAAAGTGATTAAATAATAATAAGAAGAGGATAACAGAAAAAACACATTTATAACAGCTAATCTAAATTACAACTCTTTCATCACCCACAACCCCAACACACTGTGTTTTTAGTTACACATAGTAGAAAACATAAGAACAGAATCCTCGAAACCTGATGTGATCATCGTAGAAAATTTGAGGAGAGAGTGTCTCTTCGGTAGAATGGTAGAATGGCAAAGTAGTAAAATAATGGTAGCACAACAATAGAGCTTTTTTCCTTCAGACCTTCACCCCTTTTCTCCACCGCTTGAACAGGAGGCCAAGGCCTCTATTTATAGAAAATAACAGTACACAGTGTGTGTCCAAAGTACACGACATGTACTTTTTTCCATGAACTTTTTTCATTTTTTTCTCCACCGGTAGGTGGCCTAACACACCGCCTTTGACTTGGAACATTGCGCCACCTGGTAGGAAGATGCACACGACGTGTAGCGCCTCCACACATGACATGTACTCTCTTTAATCGACTACCAACCGCTTCTAGAAGGGGAGACACAATGTATAGATGCGTGTACATGGTGTGTAAACATCAAACGACCACATGGGAATGTATAATTCTTCTCAACCACCAAAATATTCTAGAATACTATACATGGCATATAGTTTTAGTACATGGTGTGTATAGGCACCTGGTAACTTGGGCATGTACTTGTCCAAGCTAATCCGTTTCTGAGTCCGAGTGTACACGGTGTATATAATATACATGCCGTGTAGTTGTATGTTTTGCTTAGTTTTCCCCCGGTTTGTGTTTCTGGCCATAAATCTCCGGAAGATCACCAAAATCAAAGTACTTGTTCACTAATTAGTAGATATTTTCTGAAGACATGTTATTATTTTCATTAAAGTGTGTGGAAATGTATACACAAATCGGGTGCATCACTTATTCCCATGGGAAGGATTCTAAGAGGAAGTTAGGGAAGTTGGAAACTTATTTGATCAGAGGTTGGGTGAGCCAAGGAGATTTAGAGGTGTGAGGAAGTGGGTAGAGGTGGTGACCTTTTATAAGTGGGAGGAGGGCCACTTTTGGAAACTCCAAAACTATTACTTTATTATAAACTCACACCACATCCAAAAACCTCCAAAATTTCATAGTTTTAAAGATGAGATGATATAAGGTTGTAATCTCATCAACAAATAAATTTTGGACAAGTTTTTCTATCAATTTAAACCTTATCTTTTTAATTTAACACTTAGTTATTCTATTTCATTTTAATTAGGGTAACAATTATTTCAATATTAAAAGGGTGAATTATTTACTTATATAATGTAAATTAAATCATAAATAAATAATTTAGATCATTTTAGAACATATAATAATAATTATATATTTTTAAAAATGTTTTTTAATTTTTAAATAATTTAATACAATATTGTTTTGACAAAATAAAAATAGTGTAAATTTTTGACACTATTCAATTCATGGATTTTTAACAATATATAGATAAAATATTATCATCAAAAAATTTATTTTATTATATCCCTCTTGGGTCTAGGTCATCTATAAAAAAATTATATTTATTAATTAGAAAAAATTATATTTATTTCAATATTTTTAATAACATAAATCTGATATTTTCATTAAAAAAATAATTACTACATCATTTTTGTGTAATTATTTTATATAATTATTTATTAGGTAAAAATTAAAAATTAAAATACTATAATGAATATAAATCTAATATATTTAATAATAATACTTTTATTTGAATTTATCTTCTGTAAAATTCAACATTAAAAATATTATACTTATTAAATTATGAATGTGACAACTTTAACATCACTTTAAATAAAATAATATAAGTGTCACGATCTCTTCCATATGGATCCAAATGGTTAGTAACTCTACCCTTGTATGATTTTGGTTGAGATATACTCTATAAATAAGAATTAGTCAAGTTCATGGGTATTTTGATAGTTATTTGGATTTTAATAATAATTGTTTTATTGATTTATCATCAATTAATTAATTTGTACATCAACAAAGTATAATTCTTTAAGGTAAATATTTATTTACTAAAAATTAAAAATAAATTACAATGATAAATAAAAAAATTATCATTAAAATGAGTATTTTTAGTCTAATATAGCTTCTATATATCCTTATTTTAAAAATCATATATTATTTAAAACATGAATGTGACATATTTAAATTTTCATTAAATAAAATTTTATAAATACCATAATATGTTCTAATGGCTCGAAAACGTCAAAAATAAATTTATATGAAGAAAATATGTTTATTAATTTAAAAATTACCACTTAGATTCATTGATACCACCCATTTTTTCTCATATGGACACATAATACATATTAAAGATAAAGAAAGTGACACTTGTTTCTTTCTTTTGATTTAAATATTATTTAAGTCCTTTTCATTGGAAAGTTTCCATTAAATGACATAATTTTGAACCTTAAGTGTTAAGGGTCAAATTAAATTCATCAAATACTTTTTTTTCATTTGTTTTGGTCTTGTAATAGTTATTATAATTTTATTTTTAACCTAAATTAACTAATTTACCCTTTACCGTGGTAACAAAACTTACCATAGTTACTATTAATATAGGTAAAAAATAAAAGGGGCATATATACCAAATTTGGAACTCCTAAATCCAATTTTTTTTTATCATTTTTAAAAAATTCATAATACATAAGTTGTAGAATTAATGTTAAAATAAAACTGGTAAAATGTCACGAAAAAACGGTATTTTGAAAAAATGCCCCTTTTTAAATGGAAAATGTTTTTATAATAAATTCATGTATAACATTATTTTCATAAATCATAATTGGTTAAAAATGAACTAATTAAAATTTAAAACCAAACCAAAACATAATTTTACTATGTAATGACTTTAAAAGAAAATAATGTTTTAAATAAAAATTAGTATTTTCACTATTCAAAAAAAATGAAACTTATCAAAAAATACCAAAAATTAAACCAAATAAATTTTTTATATTCCACATTAAAATAAAAAGTTTATTTTGTAAAATTGAGTATAAAAAAGTGTCAAAAACTATATTTAAAATGAGTGTGCCATCAAAAGGCTACAAAACTACATTTTAAAAAAATAATTCTTTTATCCAAAATAATGAATATGTTCTTATATAATGTCTAGAAAACATATAAGAGGAATTTTAAACATTATATTGAATATATTATATATATTTCTCATTAATAAAATCCATCAAGAGTTATTTTTTTGTTTTATAGACTCACTTATTGGCATTTAAATAGTTTTTTAGAAAAAGTTAATATTATTCACAACTTCTATTATAATGACTAGGTTATAATATTTAGTAGTTCAATTATACTCAGTCTTATGTGAAATGAATTCTGTCAAAGGAACATGAAATTGTGTGTAATAGAAACCAAAAATAGTATTGCATATACCGCAAGCTAAGACAGTGTTGTGTATAGCGCAAGCTTATCTTGGTGTAGTGTATAACAAAATACATCAAAGATATAATAAAAAAAATCTCTCATAAAAGTCTTGGGTCATTAAAAAGGTTTTATAAGTTAATGAGGAAATTTATGAAATATATACATGCAATTATAAAGATTTAATATAAATATATCTATATAAATACACATGTTTGATGATGAATAAGTTGAGTTAAACCTAAAATATATGATGAATTAATTAGATGGTGGTAAGATCATCATCTTTGCATCATTGGTTGATTTTGAATAATATTTACTTCCATTCATGCTGAAAATTACCTTAAAATATTTTTAAAGAATTGTATGGAGGCTTTTGAATCTATTAGAATTATTTCACGTATCTTGAAATGGATTTACATGAATAAGAATGATTTGAGTAATGTTTAGATGTATTGATATTAATTTTGGGAATCTTTGAGCTGTATATCTCTAAAAATTTGGAAATTATTTCATATAAAATATTCATGATTTTTAAAAGAATTTGAAATATAATGGGTGTTATAAACTATGTTACATAAAATTATTAAAATAGTACATAATGTTTTCTTCCTAAAATATATTATATACAAGTGAAGAAGGAAGATATGTTATATAGTTCATATATAAATAAATCCAAGGAAAAGTTTAATGTTATATGCAACATATTCATTTATTTATGAATGGTTTTATAAGAGTTACATTAGATATTTTAATTCATATAAAATATATATCCTAAGGACCATACAAAAATATGAAAAATTCATAACTACACTATGACAAGTAATATATTGATGTATTCATGTAAGACCCTTTGGGGTGATACATATCATTGTATAAGGAGAAATTACAAATTTAATTGGTCTCCATAATATGATAAGTAAGATAATTATTTTTTACATAATATCTTATTTTTGGGAATATGTGAGAATTATGAGACGTGGAAATGGAAACACATTCACTGGGGTATGTAATAATTTTTTTATTATGTATAATTTTTTATAGCATACATATTGTTCTATTGAGAATGTAAAAGAAACTATTCAGTATATGAAAGTTATTTTTGATACTTCTAAATATACATAAGGTTATTCTATTTATAAAAATGAGATACTATAAAAAGGACCATTTATAAGATGTATTAAATTAGGTGATTATTTATTGGTATTAATGTCATAAATATCATGATACTGATGGATTGAGGCATGATTTAAGTTGATTTGGATGGAAGAATAAATGTGAATGAATTACGAGGATCATCACATAATATTTTTAGTATTTCAAATATAAATATTTGAATTGATTTATTAAGATAAATGATGATGGAATCATCTTGAAATATACTTTAAAGAAGTTATGGGTATTAATGGAATACCAATCGAGATAAGTTATTATAAGAAAAATAATATTTTGATATCATGGGGAGTATACCCATGAAATTTTTATTTCAAATAGAAAAGAAAATATAAATAAAACCATAGTGTTGAATATCATGGAAATTTCATATTAAAATATGGAAAAAATATTCATATGACTTAATTAATATATAAGAATATAATAAGTATAAATAAATTAGAGAGGATAAAAGAAGAAGAAACTGATACTGTAATTCATTAAAAATATATGTATCGATGAAACCGATTGAAAAATAATACCACACTTATTTTATTATATATTATTCAATGATTTTATATAAGAAATAGAGATCCAATATAGTTGTGGAAGATATTATCCTTTTGCATTGATGAATAATAAAAAGAAAACATAGATTCTATTATGTACACTATCTATTGAAGATTATACATGATGAAGAAGAATAAAAATGAGAAAAAAAACATGATATATATAAATCATAAGAAAAAAAGAGGTATTTAAGTAATTGTTCATGATTTTGGTCCAGAATATATCCTTGAATATTAATGAATGGTTGTGGAATAAGATAAGGTTTATTCAGTTTACTGGATACCCAATAAATCTTCTTGATCATACTTCATGGAGAACAACACAAATATAACTATCAAAGAGTAAGATCTAGTTTGTTCTAGAGTCTCAATATAGTAATTTAGTGCTTAGATTTATCCTTTTTGGTTATAGAAAAATAGGTTCAAATACATACCCATTTCTAATCTTCTTCCTGATTATAAAATAAAATAATTGTGTGAGTGGAACCAGAACAACCATACACCAAGAAAATTGTCATACACTACAAAGGTGAACCTTGTTAACAAATTCATGAGTTACTTATTTTCTAATTTATTATTTATCTTTTCACACATGAAAATAAAACGTGTGAAGAAGAGAGAGACATATCCATCCATAACAAATGTGTAGAGTTAATAGAAAATGAATTAATTGAGTAGAAAATATCAACTCCAATTCAATTATTCCCCTTAGTGTTGATAACATAACCATGTAATCATAACTATTGGTATTAGAGCCACAGTTCCACCGCTGATTGGATTATAAATAGTTTAAATATTCAATGTTTTTAAAGTTTTGAGTTTCTATTATAAATTAATCATGAAGATAATACATGAAGAATATTCATATATTTTTTTTATCAAAATTATATATCTTCAAAGACTCTAAATAATATAAATAAAAAAGGGATGGAAAAGATATATAATGAATCCCTCTATTATAAATAAGAATATTTTCTATATACTAATTTTTTACTCACGAGGAAATTGAAAATATCATAAATAGAGAAGACCATGTGGAAAAATACAATAGTGATATGATAGACTGAAATTTTACATTAGGTGCTTCAAAACCTTTTGATGAAGACGAGATAACTAAAATTTTCTAGCCAGGTTTTTTGTTAGAGTAACCAAGTATAAATAGGAAATATCTTTCATTAAAATAATTATATTATGATGCATGTGTATATTTAAAAATATCCCTATTAAATTTCTTTAAATATGTGTTCACTTTTATATATGGTTCTTTTAAATATGTCTAGTTAAATATCACCAATGTGATGAATATACTGAAATAATAGAGGAATAAGTGGATTGAATGATATTTCCATGGATAAAGATCACCCAATAAGTTGACGCTAAAAGTTTATGAATGTATTACTTGCATATTTTTACTCCAATGATGCAAGGGAGTTTCTCAGTGAAACCTAAGAAAAATAATAATCCTCTAACAAGATTATGAATAAGTTCCATGCATTGGAAAAAAAGGAAAGTGATATCAATGATTTAAAAAATTTCTTTACATGAGATCAAATAAATCATGATAAAGGATCTATATAATTTATTACAAGAGAAGAATAAGATGTTTGAATACTTTGAGAAGGCTGTAGTAAAAAGGAAATGTGAATAGAAAATGATGAGAATGGTGGATGATAAAAATATCATTAATATGAAGTTTCTTGAAATGTATGTTAAACTTATAAATATAGAAGTTCCACAAGTTGAGTCTTCATTAAAACCCAACAAAAGATCTAATGAAGTAAATTATTTTAAGGAGGATATTTATATGAAAATTCCTCATTATTAAGTCAATTAGTTCTTTATATCATCCAATATAAAATATCATTCATGCTCAAAACATAATTTACTAGACTGCACACTAATAATGGGGTGTGGATAAAGAAATTTATTACATAGTTTAGTGGTAAAATAGTATTTTCTCTTAACGAGGAGTGCACAAAAATGAGTTTTCACTTTTAATTAGAAAAATGGTTTTTTATTTGGGTTTGTAATTATAAAAATAAATAAATCCATGAAATAAGGATTTGAAAATAGTATTTAAGGATATTTATTTGGTCATTCATGTATTTACTCTTGTTATTATATTACAACCCTAAAATGGATTTACTTATCTCATTAATTTATTAGTAAAATCTTCTTATATTTAATAATCTAACACATCAGGATGAATATTATTTTGTAGATTGACCTAATAGTGATTACTTCTTGTTCATCCTCGCACCCTGTGTGTATGAAAACTTAGAAGGAACCTTTTAAATTACCTAGTGAAACCCAATTTCATGTTGGTGGTCCATGGTAATACAAAAGACATTTAATTCCGTCATACACATGCAAATAATTTCTAGACACTCATATCATAGTACAACCTACTCATTTGAGGAAAAAACACACTAGGAGGAGGGATATTATTTAACATTAACCTTAAAAGTAATGGTAAAATAGTTCAAACCCTTAAAAAAATTACAGTTAATCATTTAAATATTCATCCAAAAAAAATCAATTAATAAGAAAAAGTATTTTATTCATTAAAGTGAGAGGACTTAGGAATCACATTAGAGATTAATCTCTTACCTAATAAATTAATAATTTCCCCTCCATTCAATGGTAGATGAGGATTAAGGGTAATGATAAGAAATTAAGAATCTAATAAAAAAAATAATAATGAGAAATTAAACAAAATCTCTAGAATTAACCTACGATCCCTGTTTTATTCTCACTTTATATAATGTTCTCCTATTCCTTTTATAGATGTTTGGGATCCTTTGATCCTATCTTGGACAACCCTTAAGTGATATTATCATTTTCAAAGATATCAATCATTAATATTCCCTTGAATATTCATTTTTTTCATGATTTAAACTTCTAGGAATCCCATTAATTTCCTTATTTATATTTTACCAAGATATTATTCATTTTTAGATCCATGTGGAATCCTCCTATCTATTTTATGAATGATTACATGTTAGCTAAATGGATTTGTTTGAAATTTGGATGAGTTTCATGAAGTTTTCACATTTCCTAAAATTTTTATTTTAGTATATTACTTGAAAATTGGCTATTTCATGGACTAATTATATGGTTAAACCTCAATGGACTGACTGTGAGGTTGAGTGGGTGAATTAAGAATTAGGTAGTCATGTGACCATATGATAGACAAGAAACCATGTCATTGTTTATTGGTAGTATGATCGATTGAGGATGGGCATGATTATTTTAAATAAATGAGTGGTTTCTTGAATATAAAATATTTGATTAGTGTATGATAGGAATTATCATTCAAAATGAATATTCAATCGATTGAGTCCTTTATAAAAATTTTTATGCATGGTTGGTTGAGTTTCTTCTTATAGAAGGCTATCTAAGACATGGTCAGTTGGATTACATGTGTGATCACTTTATGAATTTGTGTATTTTTCAATTTTATGAAGCTTGGAATGTCCATGTGGTCGATCCATGTCAATGTGATTTGATTGAATAGTGTTAAATGAATCTGTTCTTATGGTTGATCCATCAATCATATGAATTCCATACCATCAATTTCCTATTGAGACTAAAATCTCATTGATGAACACTTCATCTCCATGTTGTTCTTAAAATAGACTATAACCAGAATAAATAGTCATAAAACATCTAATATTTAATGTATCATTAAAAAAATAAATCCCAAAGATCAAATAAAACAATTCAAAATCAAGATTTAAACAATTTTCTCACTAAATACCAAATTACTCCAATAATTATAACATGTGATAAATAAAAATTAAATGATAATATGAGGGATTCAAAACATAAAAATAATTAATTAAATATATGAAATAATCAGATACACTAATTTTATCACACTTAATCTATAATGGACCATTCTATCCCATGCTCATGATATTATCCACTTTTGGCCTTAACCGTATGGTTTTGCTTTTCCTAGGATATGGCTCTCAGGAATCCCCTAGGAAAACCCTCACTATGGGATAGGTATCCACACCACCTTAGAAAGGGATACTTTATGATTCTCCCCTTTTGATGTGGGATTTCCATAACCCCCCTGAGAAGAGACCAATGTCCTCACTAGCACATTGAATGGACACTGGGTCTGATATCATTTGTATTGCCCTAGTCTAGCCCATGATCAAGATATTGTCTGATTTAGGCCTAGCCCGCATGGATTTTATTTCTTTAGGATCTGGTCCTTAGGCATCCCCAAGTAAAAGACCTCACGATGGGAGAGGTATCCACACCACCTTATAAAGGGGTTCTTCAGGCTCCTTCTCCTTAGATGTGGGATTTCCATAATCCTCCCCCCTAAAAGGGCCCACCATCATCATTGGAACATCAAATGGAAACTGTCTCTAATATCATTTTTAATAGCCTAGTCTAGCCCACAATCATGATATTTTCTTCTTTGGTCCTAGTCCATAGGGTTTTTCTTTCCCTGGGCTCTAGCCCTCATGCATCCCCTAGGAAAATGCCTCGTGATGGTAGATCTATCCACACTACCTTATATAGGGGTGTTTCATGCTCCTCCTACTTTGATGTGGGATTACCATAATCCTCCCCAGGAAAAGGTATCATAAACAAAACTATTGTTCACACAATCTCGAGTTAAAATCCATTGTTTTTGTTTTGATGTGTTGGGTGAATTATCTATTGGATGATAAGTTTATAGTGTTTACCAATCACAAGAGCTTGAATTATATCTTCTCCCAATGATATTTGAACTTTCAACAATAGTGATGAGTTGTGTATATGTATGTGTTTGATTTTGAGCTAAAATATACTTCTAGAAAAGAAACCAATGTGGATGATGCTTGGAGAAGGAAAAATCAGACCTAGATGGTTCAGGAGTCTAGTGTTGAGTGGAAAATGATGTCTTCGCTAGATGAGGTACATGTGGTGGTTCGAGAGTGTTAGGAGAAGATGAATCTGGTATTAGTTTCAATGGATTTTATGCTTTTGATATGGATCCAAGATAGGCAGTATGAGGGTTCAGAGTGTTTAACCTTGAGGGAAAGCCTTGAAGGTGGGGAGTCACCTTCTAATTATACCATAGATGAGGATGAAGACATCTATGTCCAGAATCAAGTTGTTGTACTTATAATCACGAGAGAGGAGATTGTGATGGAATTTTATGCCTCAAAGTGGGTGATATATCTAGGTGTAACCAAAATTTACCATATCCTACCATGATAAATTTTGTGGATAGACATGAAAAATGAGATATTAGGGTTCTTGAAATTATGCTACACTTGTTAATAGTTGAAGGCAAAGAATCAATGACCTGGAGGTTTTGTACATCTATTTCCCATTCCCTAATGCGAGTGGGATGATATAAAAATTGATTTTGTGGTAGGTCTCCCGAATAAATGAAAGAAGAATGATGCTATTTGGGTTATTTTAGATCAACTGATGAAATTAGAACATTTATTTCCTATAAGGGATACATTATTAGTGGAGAAAAAAAGAGACTTATATGTTTAGAAGCTAGTCCATCTGCATGGGCTTCCAGGGACTATAGTTTCATATCTTGACTCATGATTTACTTCACACTTCTGGAAGGCCTTATATAAGGTTCTTGGTACATAGGTATTATTGAGTACGTATTTTCACCCATAACATAAGGGTAGTCAGATCGTACTATACAATTTCTTGAGGATATGTTGAGGGAATGTGTTCTTGATTTAAATGGGTCTTGAAAGAAACACTTGGATTTAGTGGATTTTTCCTATAATAATAGTTATTAGGAAACTATACATATATAAAAATATGAGGATATTTATTTTAATCTATATAGATCACCTCTATGATGGATAAAGGTATGTGAGTCTGAGTTGTTGGGACTGAGTGTCATGAAGAAGATATCGATTCAGGTGCTGCTAATTCTAAAACATATGGATATAGATAATAGTAGAAAAAAGTCATATTTTGATAGATTCTGATGACCATAAGATTTTATAGATGGTGATCATGTATTACTTAGGTTGTCACCTAGGTTGGGTCCCCACATGATACATAGGTAGGGCAGGTTGGTGCCCATGTTCGTCCGACTATGTGAGGTTGTGGAGAGAAATGGGTTGGTGGTGCATTGATTGGACAAAAATAAATTTCCATGCATGATGTTTTTCATGTATAAAAACATTGGAAGTATCACCCCGACCCTTTCATGTGATTGATATGGATGATGTTATGATTGAGGTAGATGCACCCTTTGAGGAGCATCCAATACATGTATTGGATCATAGTGAGAAAGAGTTGCAGGGAAAGACCATGCCATTAGTTCATGTGTTGTAAAAAAATTGGAATGCATAGGAGGAGAAATGGGAAAGAGAAGAAGATATAAAGGCTTAGTGTCCTGACTATTTTGGCTTGGAATCATATTGAATCTTGGGAGTTCAACTTGAGGACGAGTTGTTATAATGTGGGGAGATTATAAGATCCTGAACTTTTTTGGAGTTGTCTCATGCTTATTTATAGGTACTCTCTTTCCTTTTGTTGAGTACCTTTCATTTGGATTCTACCTTAGGGTTCTTTAGGGTGATTTCTGTAAAAAATCAAAGAAAATAGGGTTGTGAATGGTTGGAACATGGTTAAAGCAAACTGTGCACCCCATCCTAGCAAACTGTGCAACCCTAGACCATGGAGGTTCGCATGGCTAGAGCATGGTTTTTAAAACCGTGAACCCCTAAAATAATAGGCACATGGTTAAGGTTCATGGTTAGGTAAAATAATGCACAATTGTACTAGAAACTGTGTATGATATTTTTAATGTCTTAAAAATTAGTTTTAAATCCACTCGAACCCCCGGAACATCACCCATTCAACCCAAAATTGGACCCTTGTTATTTTGGATGATTTCATGTCTTTCTAGAGGGATTCCAAGGACAGACGACATCTGTTCTTTAAGATTCTAAGCCCATATAAAATATCACTGTCCATCCTTGTAAGTGGGTCTTATCTCATTACTTTCCCATTCATCCTCATATATTATCACATTGTTTTAGTGGGAAGTTATTTTATATTTTCCTAGATCTATATCTACATTTGATGAATCAAGATATAGTCTTGTGGATGTAGATCTAGAATTAATATATATATTTTTTAATCTTTATTTACTGTTTTAGTTTTGGATCCCATTCTATGTCGTTGTGCTGCTCAATTTTGGGGATTTTCATTGGGTGATCATTCATCAACGAATTGAGGCAGGTGGTCTATTATTCAATTTCCAAAGTAATGCCATTAATTATATGTATGTGATTGTTGAACTTTCTATGGTTATTTTAGCAATTATAATTCCTAAACTGAATTAATTAACATGTTCAGTTAATTAACTGGGGAAATTGGGGTTTTCATTGAATAAAAAAATTATGGAATCAAGATAATTAATTGATGAATTAATAATCAGAGTATTTAATTTTTGAATTATGAATTGTTAGTTGTTGAGTTAATTATTATAATTTTGAATATTGAATTGATGAAAATTAATTGGAAAATTAATTACAAATTATCATGATTGGTTGAGTTGTTCTAATTAATTGTTGAATTAATGAAAGGGGATGATGTGATTAATTAATCATTGGGTCAATTAATCGAATTAGGTTGATTACATAATTATTGAATTAATTTATGGAAATTGACGTGATTAATTAATTGATTAATTAATTAATGGAATGATTTGTGATTATGTTGGCCTGAAGTAGCACATGGGATAACTGGGGTGTGAGTGAGTAACTGTTGATAAGGACCATGAGAGTCAGTTGAGAAGGACTGTGAGAGCCTTTTGAGAAGGACCATGAGACCCATCCAAGGATGAATATGGGATCCTATTTAAAGGAAGACCATGAGAGATTCTATAGTGATTTTCAAGGGAGACAGAGTGTTCTTATAGTTGGGACAAGGTAAAGACCATGATAGCTTCTCCCTTTTTCGAGTAAGTGATTATATATTATTTGGTTTCAATCACATTAGACCCTTTAGGTTACAACCCTATGTGCACAATAATCCTACCATATTTATTTACATGTTTTATATATTTTATCAAATTTGAAATTATGATGTGAAATGCTCTCGAATATGCCATGAGTTGAAGCAGTTATGGAGGTTCAAGTATCATTAGAAACATGAGATCTTATGTGGTTAAATAAAGTTTAATTGACAATGTGATAACAATTTATTTACACATTGTAATTATTTATTCATACAACTACATATATTGTTATAGACTAGATTTTTTTAGACAATGTTGGTGGTGACCTACCGAGTTATACTTACACCCTACTCGGGCTGCCTGGTTGGTACCCAAATAGACTTTTTATTATAGTATAGGTTAAGGGAAAAGGCCCCATGTTAGATGGTTGGGTTGGGATAGAGCTTGTATGAGAGAACCATATGTGGTTTAGTACCCTCTTAGGAGTCATAAGTGTCTTTATTTTTAGTTTTCTTTTTAGACACATGATATGTACATTAGCATGGAATTTTTTATCTTTATTTGGATATTATATTTTCCTGAATTTATTATCTTGAGATATTGGTACTATTTATGGTTATATATATGATTCTTCTATTACTTATTACTTCCACCGGTGTATTAATCTTATAAAATAGGGTATAGAATTCCCATGATCGACTTATCAGACCGTTGTTGCTAGACGATAGCCTATAGCATACAGGGAGGCACACTTGAGGTCATGTGATGGACTAGATCGGGCCACCAGTGTGTGGACCTCAGGTCAGGATGTCACAAAGTGGTATAAAATGATTTCTATTTTATTTTTATTTTATATTAATATTTTGTAAAGGTATACAAGAGACAAGGAAGAGTCAGGCCTTGGTAATGAGCTTGTGCATGGGATTTGAAAACCCATGTATGGGGGAAAACCCAAGTAACCAGGGTTGGATTATAGTTATTATTATTTATTATTATTGTTTAATATTATTTCAACTTGTTTGATTCACTTGTTGTGTGATGTAAAAATTGTTTTTGAGATTTTATGAGAATTGACTCATAGACTGAAATGGCATGAGAGTTGATTCTTCCTACATAACTCCAAGCACTCAGGATTATTTTGTGACAAGTATCATTTTAGGAACACATGAGAGAATGGGTTTTGGGTAAGTTTTTGAACTTAAAATATTTTCCTTGTGAAATTGAAATTAAAATGGTGCCTAATATAAAATTGAGGAAAACTATAAAATGATGATATATGATAATAAACAGGTTTCTAAATGATAACCACAAATAAGGAGAATGTGTTTAAATTTTTTGACCAAGACCTAGGTGTAGGATATTTAAGGGTAGTAATTGCACCTAGGTATTGACCGTGTGGAATGATTTTAGGAAAATACTTGTTGGGACTTTTTGTGATTATTACTATTATGTAAATGCGATAAAGTTATGTTATGATATCTAAGAAATGTGTTTAGCCTTATATAGTTATGCCTCAATGATGATTCTAATTAAGGGGATGACATGAGTATATGTATGGAGATGAAATTCTAGGAGTGGAACTTGAGGCACCGATAGTGTCAGGTGAGGAAGAAGGGGAGAAGTTCTGAGTGAAATTTTCCCACCTTATGAAATTCATGGAATGTGACCTAGGGTGGGTTTTGAAAATCATGTCTAACTTGATGAGAGAGTTTCAGTTGCAACAACCTCCAAACTTTACTAGAGAGGGTGGAATCGAGGGAGATGAGTTCTTATTTGAGTCCATAGAGATGATACTTGACTATTTAGAGACACCAATTGAGAGGAGGGTCAAGTTGGCCACTTATATTCTATGAGGATTAGAGATTTGATGGTGGGACATTTAGGCGCAGACTGGACATAATGATGGTATGTTATGGAAGGACTTATTGGAGAGGTTCTCGAAGAACTTTTATCTAGAGACACTAAGGAAGGAAAGAGTAGATGCATTTGTAAAGTTGACTTAGGGGAGCATGTTGTGACCAACTAAACATGATACTTTATAGACCTACCACATTTTCTCTAGTGTTGTTAGGTGATAAGATAGTTATTATGAGATGTTTCTAGGATACACTTAAGGGAGAGATTATGTCATGAACTAGGCCGGGTCGCCATCCAACCCAGTGCCCAGCCTGGTCCGCGACATGGCCCAAGGGGCATTCCTGGTCCCCATAGGCTGGCACAAGTGCCCATGTATCAAGAGTAACATGTGGGAACGATTTACCTGAAATAAGAGACAGAAAAACAACTAACAAGATAAATAAAAAATGCTGGAAAACAAAACCTAAGAAACCCTTAACATTATACCAAACTTAATGTTTACAATTCAACCCAATACTCCAAGAAAACTGAAAATAAAAGAAAAATAACACATCTATTTGCACCATCATGCAACATGAGGATCCACCTCCTCAAACAACCATCATCAGACCTGCATGGGAAGACCATTGATAACCTGAACTACTGTCACTAAGAACGATGCCCCAACCTAGAATACACAAGGAACAAGATATACATACACCCAAAGGTGTATGTAGGGTGTGATCCAAATTCCTAGTAGGATACCACCCAATAAAAAGGTTACATTCCACAACATCAAAAAGATAATTTAACATTCTTATTGAAAACCATACTTTTAAAATGATTTTAAGGAAAACATTTAATAGATGAAAGTAAAAAAGAAAAGAGCACTGGAAGAATTTTTTTTTTCACAAATACTAATTTAAAATGGAATAGAAAATTCATAAAGAACATGCACATACTCAATTGGTCCTATATATGCTGATAAAAGGCACCGCATCATGAACAGTAGGGAACTACGGGTAAATACCCTAAGGTAGCTAGTGTGCGTGGGGTGCTAGAGACATCATACCTCAGTGTAAAAATGGAATAGTAACCACAATAATCAATGCTCTCATGAAAGATCCAATAGTAGCGAAACAAATCAATAACCTAGTGGTCTCCAATCATTACAAAAGTTTATTTAGTGTTGTAAAGTCAACCCTACCAGATGAAACTGGGACGAACCACTTCCGTGTCATCTAGAGTACTAGTCTTAATCCTCCCACCTAAGTACCCATGGTTCCATTTTTGTGCCCAAAAAGATTTCACATTCACATCATGTACCACTTTCATATATCACACACCAAACATGACATTATACATAAAAATACACCACTTGCATACCCAAACACCATTTCAAAAGCACACGCACACCAAAATACCTTTCCAAAATATATTTTTCATTAATTATTCATTTCACAAATCCCCATTCGGAAAATCTAAAATAATAACATAACCAATTTTCAAAACATAGAAAACATTATCAAATAACACAACAAGGGCCGACACAATAAACTTACCCAATTCCAAGTAGGAAATTCATTTCAAACCACTTTATTAACAAATTATCCTTAAAAATAGTTTCACACCACTTGCACAACTAAATGAACTGTTTTCACCATTTATAAAACACCACCAAGTGATGCAAAGAGGGTTTACAGAAAAAACATGTCTCATTTTATATAAACATAATACTTTAAAAACAAATATCTAATGCTTCCAAAACACCACTTTTACACAATCTAAATAAATCAATAAATCATTTAAACTATTTATTAATTCATTAAAAAAATAATCTAGAAGACTTTACACCCAAAACCATTTGATTCTTTATAGAAACGACACATTAAAACCATGTGCACAAAATAACCATATCAAAACATGTTTTACACTACTAAAACTGATTTCAATTCAATTTCAAAGATGAACAACAAGTTTGACACGCCAAGAGAACATGATTTTTATTAGAAAACTCATTTTGAAAACATTTCACCTTTGATACACTTTAATAAATCATTAGAAAATTGATATAAATGATTTCTCATCATCCAAACAACCCTTAGAACACGTTCTAGATACATTACATCAAATCACACACAAAAAACACAACCAATCCCTATATTACAAATCCAATTCCAACCTTTAAACACACAAACCATTTCAAAACACCAAACACACCACATAATGAAACCAAAGAATACATTAATAAATTTAAACAAACATATTAAGTTAATATAATAATGTTATGGCAAAAGAAACAACTACCTTGGTGTAGAAAACCTCAAAATTGGTGTGAAACCATAAAATTCTTGTGTGAAACTTCATTCACACGCGTTGAACCACCAGGAACCTAGTGAGAACCCAAATTGAAGAGCTCGAACTATAAAATACATACCAGAACCATAAAATTCGACTTCTAAACAAGTGGAAAACCATAAAAGGAGAACAAAGGCTTACCATGGGATAGTCACACGAAGGAGGTGGCACGTCGGGGCTGGTCACGCAAAGGAGGCCATCCAACATGGATCTTCGCGCTGAGGATTCATCAGAAAGAGCAGGAAGGACGATGAAGGCTCATTGGGTAGAGCAAGAGGGTCACATGTTAATAGAGGAGGTGTGTTAGAGAAAGGACGTATTGACAGGGGGGGGGGGGGGGGTCTGACCAAGAGTGGCACGATGGGCCGACTGGGGAACATGGGTGTAGTGTGAGGGAGGTGGCCGGATGGGAGAGGTAGGGGTGGTCAGGACTTTCCGGATGAGGAGGATGGAGGGGAGTAGGGAAAAACTCCCTGGGTAGAAGGGTGTGGTGAAATGAAAAATGGGAGGAGTTCAAGCAGCTAACCAAAGGAGAGCAGGTCGCAAGGGGAAGAAGGTTCTATGGGGTGCGACGAGAATGGGAGAGGAGAGAAAGGGGGGTCCAAACCCTAAGAAAAAGAGGGGGAAAAGTAATAAAATAAATAAATAAAATAAGTGAAATAATAATAAAAAAGTAATAACAATACATAATATTAACAATAATAATTATTATAATAAAATTAATAATGATTTAATAAATTTTATATCTGTAACACTATTAATAAAAATAATACTATTATTCTCAAACAAAATTCCTATTATTATAATTAAAATAGTTTCTTAAAGTTTATTAAACTTATTATTTTCATTTTATATCTATTTCATTTTTCATTATTACTTCATTATCTCATTATGTTTTAACTCATTTTGAAAGACAGGAAGACCGCACGGTCTCAAAACTATGCCCCACCCATGTGTCCGGTGACGCTAAACCCAAACCACTAATAATAATAATAATAATAATAATGATTATAATACACTAAAATATGAATAATTATGTCAATAATAATAAAAAAATAAAACTCAATTAATATTAATAAAATAAAATAAAAAGTTATATCAATTGTAGTAATAATATTAATAATAATAATAACAATATCCCTGAATAACATTATTATTATTATTATTATTATCTTTAAAAAATATTTTTTTATTTTCTTATTTCATAACAATTTTATTTTTCTTTCTTTATTATTAATCCATTTTATTTTAATAATTTAACTAGGTGAGTTCGAAAAGTGACCCAGGGGAAGCCGCACGACTTTGACTATGGGGAACTGGACGCAGCCAAGGGAAAAACATTTTTTTTAAATAAGAACTCAGAAATTTTAAGTTGGGCCTCGACCCGAACTACCCGATTCTCAATAAAAATAATAAAATAAATAATTTAAAAACAACAGGTGTGACAATTCTCCCCACCATAGTGCTTTCCGTCCCCAGAATGCCACAACTAAGGCTGAACCCCGAAGTTGAAACCGATACACCCTTGGGTTTCAAAAAGGATCCCTATGAAAAGCAAGTGAAAAGAGACAAAAAAACTGTGCTCAAAGAAAGTGACTCAAAAGATAACTTCAAGAAACTCGTAAATAGACTTTCTAAAATTTTTTACCCATCCCAAAGACCTAGAACAACTCTTGTTGGATAATCAAGGAAAGGAACTCTCTCACCCACGAAAACCAACTTCACAAGCTGAAATACCTCAAGCACTATTAAACGAAAACCACACCGTTTGACTAGAATGAACAAACAAGACCAACCACATCCAAGGGACACTCTTATCACCTACCACCAAGTCATCTTTATGAAAATAACCAAAATTCCAATAGGGGAAATCCCGATGGGGATCCCTAGAAACATAATAACACTCGAGATGAGATTGGAAAACCGACACGGGGAGGCCTGGGAATACTCCCCACCATTATTAAGAAAGGACAACACTAATTCATTCCAGATACATTTGTATGGTCTCCCCACCATTATAATTGGAAGAAGATACAAAGCTTTGAAAATTTTCTGATGGAGAACAAACACATCTCTACAAGGGGCGTGGAGGGCGTAACCCAACTACCGGGCATCAAAACTGTGACCCAATACAAACCCACATCTCCACATCCCTAGATTAGAACTATTCAAAATTGAGATTGATTTACCCAATAGAACCCATAAGGACTACTAAAATTGATTACATCTGGTGGGATGCAACCCCCAGGACTTTAAGGTAACGAGACTACCACACCTCCTCATAGCCATAGGAAAACCCAACATACCCAAATGGGTCGTTCAGAACATAACAACCACATAAAACAATTTAAACTGCTTTGACTTTTAATAATGATGTCTGAAATAAATCTGAGGCCCATACACTCCCAGGGTTCCTGACCATGCATCTGCTTCACTCTGAGGACAATAGTTGGAGCCCTGATGTTTGAAGTATCTACTACGTCGCAGTCAGGAATGAAAGACTCCCAAATGAAGCTTCTTCTTTTCCGGGTGACTCAAGAAACCATACTACAATTGAGACAACACTATCAGACACAAAGCACTCCGACATCCACCTACTCCCTCATGTCACGTCCACCAAAACATGGGTTTAGAAGATGCACATACATAACCACTTCACTTTAACCAAGAAACATAAGAAGGAAAGATGCATGAAAAACACTCACCATTGATCAGAAAAATTGGAACTCCCTGAGGGGACACACTCTTATGAAAACAGGGATTCCCAAAGGATTCTATGAAATCCAAGCTTGATCTTAAAGAAGAAATCACATTGCAAGACGTCGCCAAACATGACCCTTACACTGATGAAGGCACTACAAGCCTTCTGATACATCGATTGGAATAGATAACTATGGAATGCCTTAACCCTTCCCTGTTGTAATTCCTTTTACAATTTCCAGGGGGAACCTGAGACACAACAGTGTCAAACTTCATACCTGATGACTCAAACAACTCAAAGAGACAGAAAATACCTTCAACTCCCCTCGTATCTGTCATCCCGCTATGAAATGATCCACATAGTTGTAAAAAGGAGAGGTGGGATTAATTCTAGAATTCAAGAAGAGATCCCTTCGATCAATAAGAGGGTCGTCCAATAGTGAATTTCCTATGGCCGCACTTCAATATCAATTCCATTATTTATGAGGTAGGACACTAGTCAAGAAAAAGAACCATGGACCCAATCAAACTGGTCCAATGGACAAGACATACCACAAGAAAACATTAAACTTGCAGGGGGAATCACTGTAAGGGCTTCCCTAAGCACTTTTCAAAAGAAAACACTAACCAAACAATTTCACACCAACATAAAAATAAGAATTAAAACTCAAAATAGAAATCCATTAAAAATTATTCTCAGCTAGAAACACCTCATATCCAACATTTCCAAAACACAAGGACACACCACACAATCACTGGTTATTAAAACACCAAATTTTACTTTTAAATATTTTTTTGAAAAAGAATGAAGATGGTTGGTTTCTCAATAACCAATGGTGTACCATGGGACTCAAACATTCATGTTCCCATGCCACACTAACACCTACCTCTTGTCCATCCAGGCACTCATATTTTTTTTCCATTAACCATTTCTCTTTCCATATATACCCATGCATGTGGTTTCCCATGAGAGAACCAAGGATCTAAAATAGATCTTTTCATTTTGAAAAACCAAACATTCAACCCACAATTTTCAAACCTCACACATGATTTTCTTCTTAAGGAGCTTCATTTCCAAAAAATTTCCAAAACAAATCATTTTTACTCAAAAACCAGATTTCCACGATTCCAAAACAAAGAGACAAGGAATTATGCAAGAGGAAACTAGTGTCAGCGAGTGACTAGGGCATATGGTTTGTGGCCATATGCCAATCACCCCACCACCATAGAGAGTATTCTAGGACAACATCCCCAGCTCCACATGGATTTCCAGACCCTATAAGATCACTGGGACCATTGACCCCACTCCCTTTTCATTCCCCCTAAACATGTTTAACCAAAAGGACCAAAGACTCAGAAAAACCTCAACTTACCATGGAAACTCAAGTCCCTTCACAAGGTGTTATGGCCAGACACCTTTCTCATAGCTAGAACATCAAGTTATGATATTCTTAATGTTGTTCTACCTAACTCTATCCCAAAGAGCACGACCCAAGTGATCAAACTTGCCTCTGATACCATTTTGTCACGAACCAAGATGGGTCACCATCCGACCCTATTCCCAGCCCGGTCCACGACATGGCCTGAAGGGCGTTCCCGATCCCCACGGGTAGGCACAAGTGCCCAGGTATCAAGAGTAACATGTGGGAAAGGTTTACCTAAAATAAGAGAAAGAAAAACAACTAACAAGATAAATAAAAAATTCTGGAAAACAAAACCAAACAAACCCTTAACATTAGAACAAACATAAAGTTTAAAATTCAACCCAAAACTCCAAGAAGACTGCAAAGAAAAGAAAACTAACAAATCTATTCTCACCTTCATGCAACATGATGAGCCACCTCCTCACACAACCATCATCAGAACTACATGGGAATACCATTGATTACCCGAACCATCGTCACTAAGCATGATGCCCCAACCTGGAATACAAAAAAGACAAGATCTACATACACCAAAAGGTGTATGTAGGGTGTGAGAGAAATGACCAATAGAATACCACCCAAAAAAAAGTTTCCATTCCACAACATCAAAAAGATAAATTAATATGATTATTTAAAAGCATAGTTTTAAAATGATTTTAAGGAAAACATTAAAAGTTAAAAGTAAAAAAGAAAAGAGCACTAGAAGAAAAACCATTTCACAAATAATACATTAAAATAGAAGAGAAAATTCATAAAGAATATGCACATAATAAAGTGGTCCTCCATATACCGACAGAAGGCACCACGCCATGAATAATAGAGCACTGCGGGTAAATATCATAAGGTATCTAGTGTGCGTGGGGTGCTAGAGACATTGTACCTTTGTGTAAATATAGAATAGGAACCACAATAATCAATGCTCTCATACACGAGACACTAGTAGAGAAACACATACATAACCTAGTGGTCTCCAATCATCACAATAGTTTAGTTAGTGTTTTAATGTCGATCCTGTCATATGAAACTGGGATGAACCACTTAAGTTTCATATAGCTTACTTGTACTAATTTGACCACCTAAGTACCTAGGGTTCCCTTTTTTGTGCTCAAACAAATTTCAAATTCACATCGTGTATCACTTTCACATATCACACACGAAATAGGACATTACACACAAAAATCCACCACTTTCATACCCAAACACCATTTAAAAAACACAGGCACACCAAAATACCACTCGAAAATATATTTTTGGTTAGTTAATCAGTTCAAAAATTCCAATTTGGAAACTCTCAAAGAAGAACATAACTAATTTTCACAGCTTATAAAAAATTATCAAATAATACAACAATTTACGACGCAATAAACATACCCAATTCCAAGTAAGAAAGTCATTTCAAATAACTTTCTTAACAAATTATCCTTAAAACTAGTTTCAATCCACTTTCACAGTTAAATGAACTGTTTGCACCATTTATAAAACACCACCAAGTGACACAAAGAGGGTTTACACCAAAAAAATGTCTCATTTTATATAAACATACTACTTCAAAAACAAACGCATATCCAACTCTTCCAAAAAACTACTTTTGTGCCATCTAAATAAATAAATAAATCATTTAAAAAATTTATTAAATCATTTCAAAACATTAATCAAGAATAATTTACAGAAAAACCATTTGATTCTATATAGAAACATCACATTAAAACTAAGTTCACAACATAACCATATCAAAACATGCTTTTGCCTACTAAATTTTTTTTCAATTCAATTTCAAAGATGAACAACAAGTTTAACACACCAAGGGAACACACTTTTAATTAGAAAAATCATTTCCATAACATTTATCCTTTGATATAATTTACTAAATCATTAAAAAAATTTATAAAAATGATTTCTCACCATCCATACAACCATTAGAACACATTCTAGAAACATTAAATCAAACCAAAAATAGAAAACACAACCAATCCCTATGTGAATAATCCAATTCCTACCTTTAAACACACAAACCATTTTGAAACAAAAAAAAACACCACATAATAAAACCAAGAAAAAAATTAATAAATTTAAACATACATATTAAGTTAATCTAATGATTTTATGGCACGAAAACACCTACCTCAGTGTAGAAAACCTCAAAATTGGGGTGAAGCCTTTAAATTCCAGCGTGAAACTTCATCCATGCGCCGTTGAACCACCATGAACCTAGAGTAAACCCAAAATGAAGAGTTAAAACCATAAAAATCATACACGAACCCTAAAATTAGACCTCTAAATAAGTGGGAAAACCCTACAAGGAGGAAAAAGGCTTATCGAGGGATGGTCGCACAAATGAGGCGGCACACGAGGGCTAGTCTCGCAAAGGGGGCCGAACAACATGTGACTTAACACTAGGGATTAATCAGAAAGAGGAGGAAGGATGGTGAAGGATCACTAGGTGGAGCAGGAGGGTCACATGTGAATAGAGGGGGCGTGCCAAAGAAAGGTTGCACTGATAGGGGGCCAGGCTAAGAGCGGCGTGACTGGCCGACTGGGGAACATGGGTGTGGTGTGAGGGAGGTGGCTAGACGGGAGAGACATGGGTGGTCAGGAATGGCCGGAAGAGGAGGATGGAGGGGATCAGGGAATAATGAGCTAGGTATAAGGGTGCGGTGAGATGAAAACTAAGAGGAGTTCCAGCGATTGGCCATGGGAGAGCAGGCTGTGACTAGAAGAAGGTTCCAGGGCGGGTGCGATGGGAATTAGAGAAGAGAAAAGGGGGGTGGGGGTTGAACCCTAATAAAAAGAGGGAAAAAAAGTAATAAAATAAATAAATAAAATAATTGAAATAATAATAATAAAAATTAATAACATTACATATTATTAACAATAATAATTATTATCACAAAATTAATAAAAATTTAATAAATTTTATATCCTTAAAAAATAATAATAATAATAATAATATTCTCAAACAATATTTATATTATTGTCATTAAATTTTTTTCTTAAAGTTTATTAAACTTCTTATTTTCATTTTATTTCTATTTAATTATTCATTATTATTTCATTATCTAATAATGTTTTAACTCATTTTGAAAGGTGAGCAGACTGCGCGATCTCAGAACCGTGCCCTGCCCGTGCGTCCAGTGACGCTAAACCCAAAACACTAGTAATAATAATAATAATAATAATAATAATAATAATAATAATAAGAACAATAACAATAATAATAATTATAAGAACTCAGAAATTTTAATTCAGGCCTTGAACCGAACTACCCGATGCCCAATAAAAATAATAAAATAAAAAATTTAGAAACGATGGGTGTTACAAATTAATTCCCAATTTATAATTTTCCAGTTAAATAATTTTTCTGAGTTGGTGGATCATGATCTCATAGTTTAGGGGAACATGAGAAAGGCTTCCTATGTAGGACACGTGGTTTCTTCTACATGGATAGAAGGTATGACTTCCAAAAGCAGGAAGTGTCATTATGAGAACTTTAGCCAAAGTATTGGAAAATAGAGTTTCCAAAAGGAAATGCCATTTACCCAAGACCTTTATCTAGTAATTTTACACTAGTGTGGTAGGTTGGTACCCTTCTGGAAACATTCTACCTAACCACCAGTAGAGTATCAATCTTGGGGAAATATGAGACATCTATATAGGTTCTATAGGAACCAACGAAATAAAATTAGTTATGGAGGATCTAGATAAAACCAAGGTGAGGTAAGGGGATATTTTACACCATATTATTCTATAAGCTAGAGTTCTACTAGATGAGGTGGTAGAGGTAGTAGAAATGGTGCTCCTATGAAATAGCACACATAACATCATAGTGGTGCAACTCAATGAAGTTAGATTGCATCATAGGGAAGCGGGGCATGACAATTTTATGTGGTGAAGTCTACACTTATGGATACTGAGGCTAGGATATCTATAATGAAAGGTACTATTCTTATAGAATAGACATTACCGGTTCCTTATTTGATAACAGTGAAACTCATTCATTTAAATATAAAAAACATGTTAATGTTTTGATCTTGGTGGTGGAGTTTGTGAGTGGGGTAATGATTATAAATTTACCATTGAGAGTATAGTCTAGAGAGATCTATTTTTGAAAAGGATGTTCTTTTAAGATCAGGGTGTACCACTTTCTCTGGGATCTATGTATTCTTGATATGTCAGGATTCGACCTAATTATGAGTATGGACTAGCTCATTGCATACCGATCCCACATTTATTGTTACTATAGGAGAGTGACCTTTACATATCATATGAGAGAAAACTATATTCACCATGGAGAGTGTGATATCTAAGAAGGCCAAGCAGGGCCAATTACTTATCAACTGGTAGATTTCACAACCCAGGTTTTGAGTCTAATGCTGAATGATGGTGATACAAAACAAGATTTATTTCCACCTATAGTGGGCCTCTTTTAGGATGTCTTTCCTATACACCTATCAGTGTTTCCACCTAAGAGGGATGTGGAATATACAATTGATCTCTTGCCTAGGGATAATCTAGATTCTATTCCACCATACAAAATTGTACCGAAAGAGATTTAAGAGCTCATGAATCTGTTGGAGGAGTTAGAGGATAGGGGATTTATCTATCTAAGTACGTCACCTTGGGGTTCTACATTTTTGTTTTATAAGAAGTTTTATGGGACTCTATACTTGTGAATCAATTACAAGAAGTTGAACTAGATGAATTTGAAGAACTGATATCCACTTCCTTATATTTATGATCTATTTTACAATTTTAGAAGATATTTTTTGTTCTTAAAGATCAAATTGAGATCAGTGTATCATCAGCTAAGGGTGTTAACTTACGATATACCAAGGAATGCTTTGAGAAGTAGTTATGGACTATATGAGTTCATTGTAATACTATTTGGGTTGAAAAAATTCCCTATAAGTATTTATGGGCTTGATGAACATAATCTTCCATATGTACCGAGATCATTTTGTGGTAGTGTTCATATATGACATCTTAGTGTACTCCAAAACTCATGATGATCCAGCCCCACACCATGACATAATCCTGAGTACATTGCGAGAGAATCAAATATATTCCAATCTATCTAAGTGTCATTTTTAATTGATTTGGTAAACTTCACGGGTCACATCATCTCGGAGGAATGTGTATATGTAGACCCAGAGAATGTACAAGAAATGGTTTCTTGGGAGCATATCAAGAACAAATTCAATATTTTTAGCTTTTTAGGTCATCTGGATATTATTAGATATTCATTAAGGGTTTTCCCATTTGGTAGTTCCACTTTCAAGCTGGACCAAAAATGTAATAATTTTTAATTGTTCAAAAGCATGTGAGAAGGCCTTATAGGAGTTTAAGAAGAAATTGACATCATTACCTATGTTTACCACACCTGATATAGGTGAGGAGTATACTATGTATTATCTTTCTTCTTTGAATAGACTCAGATCTATTTTGATAAAGGGAGATCAAGTTATAGAGTATGAGTCTCGGCAGTTGAGGCCTCATGAATGAAACTACCCTATGCACGACCTGGAGTTGGTAGCCATTTTTTATGATTTGAAGTGCTGGAGACATTATCAGATGGGAGATAAGTTTACCATGTTTACCAATCACAAGAACTTTAAGTATATCTTCTTGTAATGAGATTTTAACTTTCAGTAGTGGCGATGGGTCGAGTATATGAATTTGTTATATTTTGAGTGAGCATATATGACTGAAAAAGGAAATAGTGTGGCTGGAACTTTGAGTAGGAAAAGTCTATCCCAAATGGTTCAAGAGTCTAGTGCTGAATGGAATATGATTGATTTATTGGATGAGATACATGTGGTAGTTCAGGTGAGTCAGGAGTAGATGAATCTGGTATTATTTTGAGTGGATTCTATGATTTTGAGACAGATCCAAGACGAGCAGTATGAGGATCATGAGTGTTTGAACATTTGGGAAATACTTGATGGTGGGGAGTCACCTTTCAATTAGAGAATATATTAGGATGATATCATCTATGTTAGGATTCAGGTTTTTGTGCCTATGAGCATGCGAGAGGAGCCCATGTGGAGATTTTATGCCTCAAAGTGGGTAGTAAATCTAGGTGTAACCAAAATGTACCATGACTTACGATGATAGTTTTGGTGGCCTTGCATGAAAAAAGTGATATCAGGGTTCGTGACATGATGATACATCTATCAATATGTGAATAAAGAGAATCAATGACCTAAAGGTTTTCTACAATAGTTACCCATTCTGGAATTGAATTAGGATAACATGATAATGAATTTTGTGGTGGGTATCTAGAATACACCAAGGAAGAATTATTCTATTTGGGTTATTGTGGATAGACCAAAGAAAGTAGCATATTTCATGCCTATAAAAGAAACATTCCCAATGGAGTAGTTATGAGACTTGTTTTTTGGTAGACAGTTCATCTGTATGAGGTTCCACAGACTATAGTTTTAGATCGTGAATTGGGTTTTACTTTTTTCTTCTAGAAGGTCTTACAGAAGGTTCTTAGTACATAAGTATTATTTAGTATGAATTTTCACACACATACAGATGGGAATTCAGAATGTACTATATAATATCTTGAGGATATGTTGTGTGTGTGTTCTTGACTTCGGTGGGTCTTTGGAGAAACACTTGGATTTAGTTAAGTTTTCTTATAACAACAGTTATCAGGAAACTATACATATGGTACCATATAAGGATCTTTGTAGTAGGCCATGAAGATCACCACTACACTGGATAGAGGCAGATGAGTCATAGTTGTTGGGAATGAGTCATGTATAGGAGATGTCAGAACATGTGCAACTAATTTGGAAATTTATGACTACTTCTTAGAGTAAAAAGAAGTCGTATGTTGATAGAATCTAATGAACCATAGAGTATACAAAAGGTGATCATGTATTCCTTGGAGTGTCGCCTAGGTTGGTTCATTGCAAGATATATAGGTAGATAAAGCTAAAAACTAGGTTCATTATACCATTTGAGGTTGTAGAGAGAATCAGTCCAGCATCATACTGATTGACTCTTCCACTATAATACAGTGCTATGCATGGTGTTTTACATGATTCAAAACCTTTTTAGTATCACCACAACCCTTCTTATATGATCGATATGGATGATGTTGAACTTGAGATATATGTGATGTTAATAATATTTTCATGACTTATTATATACTCCCTTTACTGATTTTATATGAAATGTGCATAATTTTTTGAAATATTTATGTTTTAATACTAAGTATAATTTTTGAGCATTTTTAGAAGTAGTCCAATCGAGTCAATTTTATTATTTTATTAATAACTCTCCCACTACTAATCCAAATTGTGTGGTTTATGTTTTTTAGGATTTCTAATTCAATATAAAACATTTCTTTAGAAGGGATCATGGTCCAATTCTTCCATTTGAAGGTCCATATGGACCACACAAGAAGGCATACAAAATCTGTAAAGAAACTAGACCAGCCATGAATATTTAATTTATGGGATCAATAAGGAAGTACATATTCCTTTATTATCATCCAACATTCTAGGGACAATTTAAGGAGTCTTGGATAAAAATTTCAAGTCCCATCTCCAAAGACAAGGGGCCCTAATGATTCATTTAAAATCATCCAACCATTCTGGATGGGAATTAAAATCAGTACAGTATTCATGAAATGTCTCTTGATATAGTCAACAAATCAAGCTTAGATTATTTAGTGTGAAATAAGTGATATAGGTAGACAAATTTTTTGAATAAATAATTGATATTTTAAGGCATCTTACTATTCCAAAATCCATTCACATTTTGGCCATTGAAAAAGAATGGATAGAAATGGACAGTTTAACATTGTTTATTGAAACCACCATAACTTTTACTCTATAAGTCCAAATTCCTCCACATTTTTAGAGTAGTCGTAAAACATTATTTTTTACAACTTTGAAGAAGAATATATCTCGCGATTCGGCTGTCTAGATGTCCAAATCATTGAGTCAATTGGAGGGACCGATTGGGAATGCAAACTGTCCACTTCCTTGGGCTATAAATACATCCCCCTACTCTACTTCAAAGGGGTTGGAATTTCAGAAGAGAGTAGCACATATTGGAAATACCAAATCCTTTACAAGGGTTTGGGAGGACCTTCCATACTCAAGTTTTCACTTGAAAGATCTTTCCTCCTCTCTTTGTTTCATTTTACTTTTGTGTTCTTCATTATTGTAATCTTGTAAGTTTTTTTTGTAATTATATTTTAATGAAACTTTCTACTTCAATATATCTTATTCTATTCAAAATTATATTGTTTAATATTCATGTTCTTAAAATAGTTTAAATACAGTTTAATACCCTTCTTTTCTTTTGCTTTCTCAACCAATCTAAAGATTGTTTTTAATTATCATCATCGTTTGTGTGTGTGTTCGACGCACCACTCTTTTCGTATACATTTCCATTTATTATATTCTTAATTTATCATCATAATAATTATAAAAATATTACTAATAATTTCAATGGATGAGTAAATCTATCATTGGGGTGAGTTGTAATTTAGGGATGTTAAGTGATTGAGAGCTTTTTCTCGATGAGTATTCTTTGAATTAACATTGTGTATGTTGGAATTAACATGTCATGGATTAATGAATTGTTTTTTTAATGAGTGATTTCCATGGATTATTGGAACCACAAATACACTACCATAAATAAGATATGATTAATATCAGAACCCTAAGTTATGTTAAGGTTTGGATTAAAGCCTTAAAACTTGGGAATTCCAATCAACGTCAACTTGTGACATGGGTGTTAATTTAATGCAATATAAAACAAAGCTCAAGGATATCACAAGCATAACTACCTAATGATGAACTCACCCCAATCAATATTAAATTGTTAAATCAATCAATCATTTCAATTAATCTCTTCAAAAAAACCCCATAATCAAAATACAATCAACTAAAAACAAAAGACTATTAAAAAGTATCATCACTTAGGATTTGACCTGAGTGCTACTATAAACTTTAGCAGAGCATCAAAACTTTGACCGGTCAATAGGTGACAATCGAACGTGATTTAAAATGGCGCCGTTTCTAGGGATGGTGCTTTATATAGTCATTAGTTTCTAGTTATTGTAAAAAAACAAAAAAAAAACAACAAAATTTAAAACAAAATTGAAAAAAAAAACACAAAGAAAAACCCACCTTCCTCATAAAAATCATAAATGGAAAACAAAAAAAGAAAAATCCATCTTCATATTTCTTCCAATATCTCTATAAATGCCTCGTATCCTCCCAAACAATACCTCATATTTGTTTGATCCTGAAATTGAGCGAACAATTCACCAACTTAGGAGGAATATCAGGGATAATCAAATAATTCAAAAACCAGTCCTTGTCCAACCAATTGAATTAGATATGGCCAATCCTAGGGAACAAACACTTAAATAACTAAAAACCTCTGATATGAATTACCCACCTCTTGGTATTCAATATCCAAACATTGAGGCTGACTTAAAACTCAAATCGGGTTTGATTCATATTCTCCCTCATTTTCACGGGCTAGACGGTGAGGATCCACATCTTCATCTTAAAGAGTTCCAAGTGGTGTGCTCTACTATGAAGCCTCTAGGGCTTTCTAAGGAACAAATCAAAATATGAGCATTCCCTTTCTCCCTAGATGAAACTACTAAGTCATGGCTCTACTACGTTCTTCCTGGTTCCATAACCACATGGAATGACATGAAGTGACTCTTCTTAGAGAAATTATTTCCTGCTTCTCGTACTGCTAATATTCGAAAGAAAATAAGTGGTATCCATCAGTTCCTAAGTGAATCACTCCATGAATACTAGGATAGGTTCAAAAATCTTGTTACAGCCTTCCCACACCACCAAATCCCTGACCAAATCTTGATCCAATACTTCTATGAGGGGTTATTGGCTATGGAGAGAACTATCATTGATGTCGCAAGTGGCGGTGCTCTTATTGATTAAACTCCTATAGCTGCAAGAGATCTCATAAGTAACATGGCTACGAACACACAACAATTACATACTCAAGAACATTCTCATATAAAACAAGTCCAAGACAACCAATCCATAGAGCCGAATAAGATGAACGAGTGGATGAGTGAACTTACAGGTCTTGTGCGACAACTAGCTGTGGCCTCCAAATCTCCAACCTCATCTTCTCCACAATCAATGTTTCCTGGACCTATCATAAACTATGGAATATGCAACTCACCAGATCATCCAACTGACACATATCCACAACTTCAAGAGAATCAATCTGATTCATTTGGACCAATGGATCTCAATGCAACATATGCTCAGCAGAACCCCAAACCTCAAAAACCGGGTCAGTTCATTAGAAACTTCATCCAACAACACTCTGAGCCCTTCTCTTCTTCCTATAACCAAGTCCTGAGGTATGGTAGTCCCATCTATCACCCCCCTCAATTCCCTCCTCAAAACCCAAACCAGTTTCAATATGGTCAAGGTGTTGGTAACTTCCAATAACATTTTCCTTTTGTTCCTCAACAATAAAGGAACAATCCTCCTCTGGGATTCCACTATCCTAGCAAGCCTTCCCAATTCCCAAACAAATACAATCACTTTCCCAAGAACCAAAATCAAGGTAATCCCAATCCTGGAAAAGCCTCTTCTTCTAAGAAACCATGGGAAAGTGTAGTGAAATATCTTGACTTATTCACCCGTTCCAACCTCAAAAGCATTGAAACCCAAATTGGTCAACTTGCATCCCACCTGAGCCAGCAACAATAATAAAATTCTTCTTAACTCCCAACTCAACCACTACCCAACCCCAATGTAAGTGCAATTTCACTTAGATCGGGGAAGAAAATTGATATGCCTTAAGATATGCCCTCCAACCCCACTTTGAATGTTGACCTAGAAAATGGAAAGAAAAATAAACTTGAAAAGGAATCTGAAGTCATTCCCTCACCTCCTTCTATTCAACTTAGGAAACCAATTCCTTTTCCTCAAGCCATTTCTAAGCCAAAGAAGTCCTTTGAACACGATCCTGAAATGCTCAACATGTTTAGACGTGTTGAAGTGAACATTACCCTCTTATATTCCATTAACAAAATTCCTAAGTATTCCAAGTTTCTCAAGGAGTTGTGTACCTATAAGAGGCAACTTAGGACCTTTGAAAATGTTTCCCCCCCAATATTATATTCCCATAAAGTGCAAAGATCCAGAGACCTTTATGGTTCCATGCCAAATTGGAAGTTCCAACTTTGATGATGCACTCATAGACCTAGGAGCCTCAATTAATTTCATGCCCAAATACATCTTCTCCAACCTTGGTCTAGGTCCCTTCCACCCAATGGGTGTTTTTATTTAGTTATCCAATCAAAGAATAACCAGTCCTGATGGAATAATTGAGGATGTCCTAGTTCATGTTAATGATCTTATCTTCCATGCTAATTTCTATGTCCTTGACATGGAATGTGAGATGAACTCTTCTCGATCTCCCTTAATTCTAGGAAGACCATTCCTCATGACTTCTAGAACCAAGATTGATGTCCATTCAGGCATCTTATCCATTGAATTTGGTGAACAACTGGTCAAGTTCAAAATTTTCCAAGCCATGCGATACCCATATGAGGATCACTCTGGATTCTTAATCCATAATTCCGAGTATACTTCTAAGAGTCAATTGAACCCCAATCCATCATGTTATTCATGTTCAAATGATAAAGGATCTTGTGAAATATGCACCATGATTAACCAAGTCATAAATGGCGATGTTGATGTGGAACTCTCATTCATAGACACCATAAATCTATTGGAACTTGAAAAATCTCTTGAATCCCACATCAAATCTAATCTATACTGCTCCACCCTGGACAGTATTAAGGAAAATGAATCTAAAGCAACTGGAGTCCCTTCCTCCATTCCTGAGTTGTCTAACCCACAAATAAAAGATGAGACTGATCTTAAACCTCTTCCTAAACACCTGAAATATGCATTCCTTTTCCATGATCACTCTTATCCTATCATTATCTCTTCTTCACTTACCAGAACTGAGGAGTACAAACTTGTTCATGTGTTAGAGGAAAAAAAGGCCTTAGGTTGGAACCTATATGACATACCAGGAATCAACCCTGCTCTTTGCATGAATCACATCCATATTGAGGAATCATCCAAACCAATTAGACAACCACAAAGAAGACCCAATACACTCATACTTGAGGAAGTTAGGGAAGAGATCACCAAGCTTCTTCAAGCTCGTATTATCTACCCAATTCTCAATAGTGAAGGGGTTAGTCCAATTCATGTTTTACATAAGAAAGGTGGGATAACTGTTGTCACAAATGAACATGGGAAGGTAATCACAACTCAAGTGAAGAACAAATATCATGTGTGCATTGACTATAGGAAATTGAATGTTGAAACAAGAAAAGATCACTACCCTATTCCATTCCTTGATCAAATGCTAGAACGATTATCCGTAAAGTCACACTATTGATTTCTTGATGGATACACCGACTACTTCCAAATTCCCATCACACCTCAGGACTAAGAAAAGACTACTTTCACTTTCCCCTTTGGAACATATGCATATATGAGAATGCCTTTTAGACTTTTCATTGATCCTGAAACATTCCAGAGGTGTATGATGAGTATCTTTACTGAATTTATTGAACACTGCATGGAAGTATTCATGGACACACTACCACAAAACTAGGCAAGGCCAGCACCAACCTATATTAGCGCTAATGAAAAAGTGCTGATAAGGGGGGGGGGGGGGGTTACTTTTATCAGTGCTAAAAAAAGAACTAATAAAGGGTACCTTTATCAGTGCTAAAAAAAGCACTGATAAAAGCACCCCTTTATCAACGCTTTTTTTAGTTCTCATAAAGGTACGCCCTTTAAAATCGTTTTTTTAGCGTTGTTAAAGGGTACCCCTTTATCAACGCTTTTTTAGTAGCACTGATAAAGGGGGGTCTTTATCATTATTTTTTTAAAAGCGCTGATAAAGGGTCTGATTCCAAAAAAAGTCATTAAAAAAATATATTAATATATATATATATAGTTATATTGATATAAATATAATATATATATTTTAAATATAATTTTAAATATATTTTAGATAAGTGTAAATATACAGTTACACTTAATATATAAGATATTTAGTAAAAATGGCTAATAAAAAAACTAAAAAAAATATATTTAATTAATAATTTGCTAATTATTATGGAGTAATAGTAATTTAATAACAATTTGAAGACTAAAAAATTAAAAAAAAATTAAAAAATATTCAAAATATGTTGATAACACAACTCGAACTTTAAACGACCATAACGTTTGATCCGGGTGTCCGTTTGAGCTCTACAACATATCAAATCGAAGCCTGCGACGAGCTCTACGCACTAGTGGATGAGGCTAAGCCCCTGTTACATTTTTAGAGGCTAAAAAGGCCCATAAGGCCTCCAAAACTTAGTTTTTTAGTTTGGATACCCTGATTTTTTAACATTTTGTGGATTTCAGCCTCGTTTAAGGGGGTATTATTGGCTTTTTTTTTTGGTGGGGACTGAATTTATTCCAAGGTATTACATTCATATTTATATTATGTCTTTGAAATTTTATTTTTTTTATAATGAACTGCTATTTATAATCAAATATATAACAATATATACATCTTTTTTTTATATATTCACACATAAAAATTAATTTTTTTAAATAAATAATTATACATATTTACATATAAAATATATTAGCTTTATCTAAACAATAATTAATATCCATTTTATTTAAAATACCAATATATCAATATTTATATACCTATATATTAATCTAACTATATATGTACCTATATAATGTGTGTGTGTCTATTTGTGTGTGTCTATATATTAACAAACTGATATTATATATATATATATATATATATATATATTCTAACATATTTATATGCATATATATATATAAATATGTATAATTATACTTATAGAAACACACACATATATATATATATATATCTGTGTGTGTGTGTGTGTTGTATATATGTATTTATTTACACACACACAAAACAAAACATATTTTATAATTGTATTGAAAACTAATCTTATAAATATATATTAATATACGAATAAATATATGGATAAAAAAATATAACTATATATATATATATAAATAGATATAACTTAATATTAATATATGAATAAATATATAAATATATACATATATATTAATATACAAAATAAATATATAAATATATAAATATATAAATATAACTATATATGTATATATATATATATTAATACAACTATATAATTTATATTAATACATGAATAAATATAACTATATAACTATATATATATATATAGATATATCACTAGTTGGAGAACAAATCAAATTAGAGGAGTGGTAAAGGATTAACACGCATGGGGGGAGGTCTTGAGTTCAAAACCTGGTAAAGGCAGGCAGGGGTGCACGTATGGGTGAATTTGGGGGGGGGGATATAGCACTGTTAAAGGTTCTACAAAGAGATGATAAAATGTGGGGCGTCGTGGCTAGGGCTTGAAGGGGAGTGGGTGGGGTGGGGGCGTTGATAAATGGGGGGGGGGAAGCGCTGTTAAAAGCCCCCTCTGATTTACAGAATTTTTGTAATTTTTTTTTAATTTTTTTTAAATTTTTTATCTTTTATCAGCGCAAAAAAAAGCGCTGATAAAATGGGTATTTATCATTTCTTTTTTGAGCACTGATAAAGGGGACCCCTTTATCTTCGCTGACATTAATAGTGATTTTATAACACTGTTAAATTCCATTTTTAGTGCTGATAAAAGCCGTATTTGTAGTAGTGATGACTTTACCATTTATGCCGAGTCATTTGAATCATGCTTGCATTATCTCTCTCTAGTACTTAAAAAGTGCGTCAAGTGTAACCTTGTGTTAAATTTTAAAAAATGTCACTTCATGTTTGAAAATGGGATTGTTCTAGGACACATAGTTTCAAAATATGGTATTAAAGTCGATCCTACCAAAATTGAAGTGATCCAATCACTTCTAGAACCCACATCTGTTTGAGACATCCATTCCTTCCTCAGTCATGATGGTTTCTATAAAAGATTCATTCATAACTTCAGTAGGATTTCCCTCCCACTCACTCGTCTTCTCCAAAATGATGTCACTTTTCATTTAGATGAGGTTTTCAAGAGAGCCTTCATTGAACTCAATATTTCTCTTACATTTTCCCTGATAATCCAACCCCCAGATTGGTCCTCACCCTTTGAGTTGATGTGTGATGCTTCTGAAAGGGTCGTTGGGGATGTTCTTGGTTAAAGAAGAGAAAACATTTCTCATGTCATCTATTATGACTCAAAAACATTGGATGAAACTCAATATCACTACACTGTGACTGGAAAGGAACTTTTAGTAGTGGTTTTTTCTTTAGATAAATTATGGCCTTATCTCTTAGGTGCCAAAATCATCATCTTCACATACCATTCTACTATAAAGTTACTACTCAAGAAAAGTGATTCCAAACCAAGGATAATAAGATGGATCCTAATGCTCTAAGAGTTGGACCTTGAATTCAAAGATAGACCAAGAAAAGAAAACCCTATGACTAATCACCTGAGTAGAATTTTTAATTCTTCTCATTCTGAAAAAATTGATCTAGAATTTCCAACTGAGCACCTTTTATCTCTCTCCAAAAATACCATGGTATTCCCCAATTTTAAATTACTTGGTTTCTGGTGTTTTTCCTGAAATTTTTTCAAAAGAAAAAAAAATGAAGTTGAAAAGTGATTCAAAATTCTATTTTTGGGAAGATAATAAACTTTGGAAAACTAGGGTAGACATGGTAATTAGGAGATGTGTTGATGAAAATGAAAATTCTTCCATCTTAGAATTCTATCACTCAATGCATGGTGGTGGCTAATTTGGACCAGGAAGGACCTCCCTTATGGTCCTAGACTCTAGATTCTACTTTCCTTCAATCTTCAAGGACTCAAATGAGTTATATAAATCATGTCCCACATGCCAAAAGTTTGGAACAATTTCAAAGAGAAATGAAATGAACCAAAAGCCTTTAATTTTCTGTGAGATCTTCGATGTTTGGGGAATCAATTTCATAGGACCATTCCCCCCTTACAATGGATTCTCATACATTCTTCTGGCAGTTGATTATGTTTCTAGGTGGGTCGAGGCCCAACCCACTAGAAAGGATGATTCACACACAGTTAGTGAGTTCCTAAAGACATACATATTCCACCGGTTTGGCACACCACATACCTTGATAAGTGACTTAGGAGCCCATTTTTGTAATAGAACCATGGAATCTATTTTGAAAAAGAATGGTGTTTTAAATAAAACTTCAACTGCTTATAACCCCCAAACAAATGGCATGAATGTACTTTTAAATAGAGAAGTGAAAAGAGTGCTTGAGAAAATTGTAAAACCCACCAGAAAAGACTGGCCTGAAAGACTTGGTGAAACACTTTGGGCTTATCAGACTGCCTATAAAACACCCATTTGGATGTCTCTATTTAGGATAGTTTTTGGTAAAGCATGTCATTTACCAGTTGAAATCAAACAAAAGAATTTTTGGGCTGTGAAAACATATAATTTTGATTGTGAAAAATCTGGTGAATAAAGATTGTTACAATTGGATGAACTAGAGGAGCTTCGACTTGATTCTTATGAGATTTCTAATCTCTACAAAGAAAAATCCAAGGAACTCTATGACAAACACATCCGGAAAAAGGAATTTCATGAAGGTGAAAAGGTAATTCTCTTCAATTCTCAATTTCAACATCACCCAGGTAAGCTTAATTCTCATTGGGAAGTTCCTTTTTTTATTACTAATGTTTACCCATTTGGTGCAGTGAAAGTCTAAAACCCCTCTTAAAAAAGTAAATTCATAGTTAATGGACATAGGTTAAAACATCACCATGAGAGGACACATAAACCTGGAATAACATCAACTTCCATTGGATCCCAAACTTCTACAATTGACCCACCACTAGATGGAGATGATAACCCACCAAATCCAAAACAGGGAGCACCTATTTCCCTTTAACTCATATTTTATCTCTCTCTCCCTCTCTATTCTTCTTATTCCTCCCTTATTTTCATTTTGTTTTTTACCAATTTCCTTATCACATTTTTATTTACTCTTTCTCTTTTGTGTGGGTGTGTAAATTAAAATCACAAAAAACCTAAAAAATTAAAAAAAATGAACAAACAAGAGTCATACTTACTCAAATTCCAATTTTCAAATTTTTTCCAACCATTTTTGGGAGTCAAAAGAAATGGTTTCATCTCAAAAATTTTGTGGTTTCTTCATAAATCTGGATAAAGAATATTGTGTCAAAACCAACCAATTTTTAATGCTCAATTTTTGGTTTGTAAAATGATTTTCCCAAATCATGAGGAACAAAATTAGCTTTCATTATAAGGCCACATATGAACATCTTTTCAAAATGAGTGTTTTTCACCCCCATTTACAAATATTGATTTTGTGGACCTTCAAGATGAATTTATAACTTTGGTGTGAATTAATATAATAAAGGAATTTTCCAAACCACATGTGAATTATAATAGCCAAATAGCCTCCCATTAACCATGCATTAATCCTCTGTTTGAAATCCCCTTCGAGCCTATGAAAACCTTTTATTTGATAGCCACATTACAAGCCCAATAACTTATCCCACCCAATATCAACCTGGATTTTCATTGCATATTTTTTTGAAATTTAAGTGTGTGTGTGGGGGGAATGGATTTCATTTTGGGTACCCTTTGTTGATTTCACCATGTTATCATATGCTTGAGGGAAAGCATCCATTTTAGTGTGGGGGAGAGGTTTTCCTTCAGTGGGGTTTGAGAATGTATATATGATTATGACATATTGTTCAAATTTTAATGACAAATGTTTAAAAAAAATTAATTAAAAAAAATGAAAAAAATAAAAAAAAATCAAAGAAAAATTGTGTCGTGTCTTGGGTAAGTCAAAAATCCCTATTTCTAAACCTTTTATCTTTTTATAAATATTAAAATTAGTGTTATGAGGATATCAATCATGGGTTATGATATGAGTGTGAGATCTGTTTCAAGTTCAAATTTCGAATAAAAGAGAAAAAAAGAAAAAAAGAACACTTTCACTATATTCTTATGTCATTGGGAGAAGTTTTGTGTTTTTTAAATATTCCATCTTATCATTCCCTTCATATTTAATTCCACTTTTGTGTCTTATTTCACATTTTAATTCCCTCGTAAATATGTGTTTCCATTTCCTTTCATGTCTCATTTCAAAAAAAAAGTGTATTGCTTTTTCCATGTTGGTGTTTTACCCCTCTTTTTCTCTCTCTTGGACATTATATTCCTACCGTACCATAGCCAAAAACCCCCCTTCAAAATACCTCTTGATTATTATGCACTTTGGATAGGGAGTGAAAGCTGATTGATCTTACAAACTCTAAGATTTTCACTTTTGGTTGGTGAATGAGTGAATCTCCATAAATTAATTTTATCATCTTGAGAGAAGTAAGTTTTGTGTGCCACCATTTTCCATTTCTAGATTTGAGCACGAAAAAATGAATTATTGTTGGAACATTGTTTCGATAACAACTTGTGGTGTAATTCAATATGGATGAGTGATATTGTCTAAACCTCCCTGATTGGGGAAAACAAATTTTTAATATTTGATGGTGAGTGAAAATGATTTTTGTCAAGTTTTTATATTTGTTGCACATGAGGCCATGCACAAAACTTAGTTTGGGGGATTTGATATTATTAATATTTTCATGACTTATTATATACTCCCTTTACTGATTTTATAAAAAATGTGAATAATTTGTGCGAAATATTAATGTTTTAATACTAAGTATAATTTTTGATCATTTTTAGAAGTAGTCCAATTGAGTTAGTTTACTATTTTATTTATAAATCTCCCCTTACTGATCCAAATTGTGCGGTTCTTGTTTTTTAGGATTCCTAATTAAATATAAAACATTTCTTTAGAAAGGATCACGGGCCAATTTTTCCATTTTAAGGCCCATATAGACCACACAAGAAGGCCTACAAAATCTATGAAGAAACTGGACCAGCCATGAAGATCTAATTACTGGGATCAATCAGGAAGTCCAAATTCCTTTATTCTCCTCCAACATTTGGGTAACAATGTAAGAAGTTTTGGATAAATATTTCAAGTCTCAAATACAAATAAAAGGGGCCCAAAATATTCCTTTAATCTCAGAGGACTATTCTATATGGGAATTAAAATCAGTACAGTAGTCATGACATGTATCCTGATATATTCATCAAATCAAGTTGCAATTTTGCAGTGTGAAAGGGGAGATATAGGTATAAAAATTTATTGAAGAAATAATTTGGATTTTAAGGTATATTACTATTCTAAAATCCATTCACATTTTGGAAATCAAAAAGGTATGGATAGAAATGTAAAGTTTAACATTGTTTATTTAAACCACCATAAATTTTGCTCTATAAGTCTAAATTACTCCAAATTTTGAGATTAGTCGGAAAACATTGTTATTTAAAACTTTTAAGAAGGATATATCTTGAGATTCGGCTGTCTATATATCCAAATCGTTGAGAAAAGTGGAGGGACCGATTGGGAATTCCAACAGTCCACTTCCTTGGGATATAAATACATCCCCTCCTCTCCTTCAAAGGGATTGGAATTTCAGAAGAGAGGAGAAAATATTGGCAAGACCAAAGCTTTTCCAAGGTCTTGGGAGGACCTTACATACTAAAGTTTTCACTTGAGATATCTTTCCTCCTCTCTTTGTTTCCTTTTACTTCGGTGGTCTTCATTATTGTAATCATGTAAGTTTTTTTTGTAATTCTATTTTAATGCAAGTTTCTTCATCAATATATCTTATTATCTTCCACCTTCTATAGTTTAATATTAATGTTATTAAAATAGTTTAAATATAGTTGAATCCCTTTATTTTATTTTTCTTTCTCAATCAATCTAAAGTTCGTTTTTTATTATCATCACCGTTTGTGTGTGTGTTAGACACACCACTCTTTTCTTATCCATTTATTTTTCTTATATTCTTAATTTATCATCATAATCATTATAACCAGATTACTAATTATTTCAATGGATGAGTAAATCTATCATTGGGGTCAGTTTTAATTTAGGGATGTTAAGTGATTGAGAGATTTTTCTCAATGAGTATTATTTGAATTAACATTTTGTATGTTGGACATAACATGTCACAGATTAATGACTTGTTTTGTTTAACGAGTGGTTTCCAGGGATTATTGGAACCATAAATACACTTCCATAAAAAATATATGATTAATATTAGAACCGTAAGTTAATTTAAGGCTTGGATTAAAGCCTTAAACACTTGGTAATTCCAATCAACGTCAACTTGTGACGTGGGTGTTAATTTAATGCAATATAAAGCAAAGCTCAAGGATATCACATGCTTAAATACCTAATAATGAACTCACCCCAATATTTATTAAATTGTTAAATCAATCAATAAGTTTAATTAAGATCTACAAAAAACCCCCTAATCATAACACAATCAACTAAAAACAAAAGACTATTAAAAAGTATCATCACCTAGGATTGGACCCGAGTGCTACTATACACATTAGAAGAGCATCAGAACATTGACCGGTCGATATGAAATAATTGGTCGTTCTTTCAAGATGCATCCTTTGAGGAACATCTAGTATGTGTATTGGATCGTAGTTAGAATGTTTTGAGGGGAAAGATTGTACTGATAGTTCTTGTGTTGTGGAATCATGGTTGTGTATAGGAGGATATATGGGAAAGGTAAGTAGATATGTGGGCTCATTGGCCTGACTATTTTGTCTTGGAATCCTAGAGAAGTGTGATAGTGCAGCTCGAGGATGAGTTGTTATAAGGTGGACAGATTGTAATATCTTAACCTTTTTTGTAGTTGTCTTGGGCTTATTTATAGGCACTCTCTTTCCTTGTGTTTAGTTCTTTTCATTTGGGTTTTACCTTTGAGTTTGTTTGGGTGATTTTTGAGAAAAATTAAAGGAAATTGGGCAGTGCACTGTTAGAACACAATTAGAGCAAACCTTTATCCCAACCCAGCAAACCTTGAAACCCTAGAAAGTGGGGGTTCACATGACTGACACCCAGTTTGTCAAAATATGTGACCAAAAAGGATAAACCATACATGCCTAAAATAATCAGTGCATGGTTAAGGTACACTGTTAGGGGAAACTATGTGTCCCTTCATAAGAAACCATGCATGTTCTTTTTAATAGCCCAAAATTATTTTTTAGATCCACCAAAACCCCTGAAACTTTCCCCATTTGACCCAAACATGGACCCTTATGATTTTGGATGATTTTAGATCTTTTAGGAGGAATTCCAAGGTTTTTAAACCTCCGTTCTTCATGATTTGAATCCCAGATCAAAGATCTTTACCCCTCCTAAAAAGTGGATATTATCATGTTGCTTTCCCATTCCACCTTCTAACTTCTCTCATTATTTTAGTGGGAATTTATTCTCTATTTTTTTAAATATAGATCTATAATTAAGATATATTGTTTTTTAATCTTGATTTAAAGTTTTAGATCTGAATCATGTTCTATGTCACTATGTTACTAAATTTCGTGGATTTCTATTGGGTGATAATTTATTAATGAATCTACGTAGGTGTTCTATTATTCAATTACCAAAGTCATGATATTAATAAAATACATGTGATTGTAGAAATTTATATGGTTCATTTAGAAATTCAAATTCCTAAACTTAATTGATTAATATGTTTGATTAATTAACTGTGGAAATTGGGGTTTTAATTGAATAATGGAATTTTGGAATCAAGAAAATTAATTGATGAATAAATTATTGGAGTATTTGATTGTGGAATTGTAGATAGTTAATTGTTGGGTTAATTATTGGAATGTTGAATATTGAATTTAGGACAATTAATAATTGAATTAATTATGGAATATCGATATTGGTTGAGTTGTTCTAATTAATTGTTGAATTAATTAGAGGGATTTGTGTGATTAATTAATTGTTGGGTTAATTAATGGAATTGTACTGATTAATTAATTGTTGAATTAATTAATAGAAATTGATGTGATTAATTAGTTGTTGAATTAATTAATGGAATGATTTTTGATTGCATCGGATAAGTCTGGTAATAACCCTAACTAAAAATTTGGACAAGTCTTTAAATAACTGTAATGAAATATATATGCTGACTATATAAACAAAAATTTATTGGCCGCATGAAAAAAATGTACTAGCTGTATAAACAAAAATGTATTGTCCACATGAATAAAAATGTACAGAACACATGGAAAAAAATGTACTGACCTTATGAACAATTATATTGACAAAATTAAGAAAAATTAATTGAACACATGCTTAAAAATGCATAGACTGTATGAATAAAAATGGACTAACCACATGAACAAAATGTGCTGATTTCATTAAGAAAATAAACTAACATTATGATAAATAATGTACCAAACACAAGAATATAAATGTACTGATGGCATGAAAAAATTTACTAACCACATGAATAAAATTTAAGATACTTATAGTTGAAATTTAGAAAATTACTGAACCTACATTATGACCTATCGAAAATAACTTCTTTCCTTATTCATATTTTATCTATGAACATGATCTATTTTTTATACTTTTTTAATTCAAATTACTACATATCATTTCACATGTTTATCTTGAATTAATTATTCCTTAAATACTTATTAATAATTTTATATATTTTTAATTTCTTATCATGTGGGTTTGTATTTAAAGTTGGTTTCTTGGGAAAATATGAGTTCCAAAATAAATGTGATTGGAATATGAACTGTTTATCAAACATAGATTATATGAATTCTTAAAGGGAATTTAATATTGATTATAATTATTATTTTTGTAATGTATTAATTATTCTAACATTTTATCACTATAAAACATTATTTAAATGTTATATATTATCAAAGTGACCCATTTAGTAAAATTTTCATGTGCATTTAACGAAGAAATTCCATGCATCATTAGAAAAAGATAATCTAAAATGAATTTCTAATTTGTAAGTTTCTATGAAAAAGGGAACTCTATATACATAGAGTTGAAAAAAGTGAAATAAAAAAAATGAGGTTGTGGATTCTCTTCAATTGTACAAGTGCTATAGTATTTGGAGATCAAATAATAATCCCAATGGAACATAACCATTTAATCCTTTTATGTTGTGGAGTTAAATACTTCCTCGACATTCATACATTGAATAATTCCTCTGGTTTTGTTTAATTAATTATTCTTAATTATAATATTTTATGTGTTATTGTAAAGGAATATACTACACATTAAGAGATTGGTAATTAGTTTGTGAATCCCAAATAAATAACATGAATTTTGTTGTGCCTTTAGGGGAAAAGAAAAACAATTTGGGTTATACCTCTATGTAGAAAAAGGTAGGATTGGTTTAAGATTCGGCCTCCATAGAGAAAAAGTACTTTTTAATTGGGTTGTAAATCAAGGTGGAAAATATTGATTATAAGATTCCATTATAGTGGTTAGATTGGGTTCCATAACTATTAGTTTGTGAATTGGGTGAAGAGTAGAGTATGATATTTTAGATCTGAGCTACTTTAAGAAAAAAACATGTGTTTATTTTATTTTATTTACACTACACTAACATTAATATTCTAACATTATAATAAATCCATTTTTAAACTGGAAAGTTCACCTGCTCATGGTTATTTTATCATCTTAGTTCCAAACTAAAAATTGGCATCAAATGAGGAACTATAGCTCTCTATATATTTTATTTGTGCTAAAAAATCATAATATAACCATCAAGGGGTAAATATCTATTTAAGAAGGAAGTATAAATCTTTAATTATACTCATAAAACTCAAAAACAACCTCATTTTGATGGCACTGATTATGGATATTGGAAATTTAAGATGTTATATTTATTAAGGAAACATAACATTGATCATTGGATAAACATGGAAAAATAATATGAGCTTATCGATGGTGAAATTGAATAATTTTTTGGAAATAATGCTGTAAAGTATGCATTAAACTACAAGGTGATGAATATTTTAAAATTTTTAATAAATATAAATGTTTATAGTTATGAATCTACATGAAAAATCGCACATGAAATCTCAAAAATTCTATTTTTCACTCATATTGGATTGGATAAACTATTAGAACTATGTTGGGAATTTTATGAGCTAAATATAAATTTTATAAAATGGTTTAATATAAAAGGGTTAATAGAATTTTTCATAGATTTACTAGTATTATAAATTGTATTAGTCCTTTAGGACAGACTCTTGAAAATCATGTTTTTTTAAAAAGAGTAATTAGAGGAATTCCTATGAAGTGGAATGAAAACAATATTTTTATATAAGAAAGTAAGAACTTCCAGGAATATACACATGATGAGATTATTTGATCATTATTACATATATTTTAGAAGCATAAAATATTTCCAAATAAGGTAATTCAAATAATAAAATAATTTATTTTATTAAAAATGTTTCTACTTACTCTTATGACTCTACATTATAGTGTAGTGAAATGAATAACAATGAATATGTAACAAAATGGGGATATATAAGGTAGACAGTTTATATAAGGAGATCCTAAAAATAATATCATAAATATGATAACAAGGATAAGAAAAAAAGGTAATTTTATTTCTAATGATTCTGAAGATTTAATTTGATATGAGTGTTGGGAATTGGGAAAATTCAAGCCTGATTTACCATGAAAAAAAAGGAAAAAATAAGAATAAGAAATATAAGAAATAAAATAAGGCAATTTAAGTGGATTTAGTTGTACTGACAATTCATGTTCATTTGAATACTTTTCTTCAGAAAAGGGTTTTTCAATCTTGTTCTTAATGGATTCATCAAATCATATAAATGACTACTTATTATTCTTTTTCTCTAAATGAATCTAAAAAACCCTTCGTAGAGGAACTGCATAAAAGTTTTAAAGAATTGATCATAAATTTAAAAATACAACAGGTTTATATAATAACCATAATATCCAACATATTTTTATTATTAAGGATAATAAATAGATGAAGAAATATATCTTGTATGATAAAGATTCTTCAAATAAAAATCTAGATATTACTTAGTAAATATAAAACATATCTTGATGAAAATGATAGATTAATTAGAGAGGTTTATTTCAATTATAAATGTACTAAGGATGAAATAAGGAATTTTGATTCTACTCTTAATGATAATTAATAGCTCAAAAATAAAATTGAATGTTTAAAGTCAAATCTTCCAATTTTTGTTCAATGAAAAAATTGATTTTTTTTATTAATTTCAATAAGACAAAAAATGGAGATATCATATTGGGTATGATAGTAATTTAACAATAATTTATAATACTTTATTTTTTAGTATAACTAGTGGAAGTACATCTACATATACATGTTCTAGATATCCTAACTATAGTCATTATACAAATGATTTGTAACACCGCACGATTCTATGAATTATTATAAATTTAAATAAATTTAATCTTTTTATATTTTAAATTACACACATCATTTAGTTTAACTTGGGCTACATGAAATAATTATTTTATCTTATCTTACATGTAACATTGAGTGTATCTCACGTTACATGTGACCTAGAGTTTAAAAAAACTTAACACACTATAGAAATATTATTATTTAATATAATAGTTTTCACTTATACATTGGAATTTAAGGTTTGAAAAGGATTAAAAAAATTATGAATATATGTTTTAAACATGTATATATAATTAATTCTTCGATGAACAATTACTTAGAAATGAAAATTATATCCACTTGAAAAGAAATAAAATATTTTTCTGAAAAACAAATTATGTTCAAAGTCAAATTTTACCACAATAAATTACACAAATAATTTTTTTGAATGATTTTAATGAAATTTATATATTATATATTTTATAAAATTTCAAACATTCATCTTATATGTTTTTAGGTATAAGATAATAATAAATCCAATTTTACGCTTAAAACCCATGTTTTCCTAAAAAGGCACTTCTATTACATTTTTCAATCTTAATTTAAAATTAAATATTTAAAATTTGATAAAATTTATTTTAAAAAATAAAAATCATTTTTTTAAATCATGATATATAAAATATGATGGAGTTTATATTTCAAATCTTTCTAAAATGTTAAATTTTTTGATGTATAGTTGGAAATAATTTTTTTTATTAAGAATTTTCATTTCTTTTAATGCATTTAAATATGTAAGAATTATTTTAATATGGTTTTAAAAGTAAAAACTAATTCAATATTATATCTATTACTCTAATTTGAGTCATTTGAATCAATTTTATTTTGATTTTTTATATAAAAACTTTTGAACCTTTTGAAACTTTTCTCTTTAGAAAACTGTTTTTTCTCATATGTGGGATTAATTTTAATTTGTGTTTTGTCACTTATGTGAAAGTAATTTAGAAAATGGATTCCATATTTGGAATAGCAATTTTTCATATTTATTAATCCAATTTATATCATTTTAATATATTTCATATTGAATTTTAATATAAAAAAATTCTCTAGTAATGAAAGTATTCCCTTTTAAAATCTAATTTCTCATCACATCTGTGGGTTTAATATTAAATTAAATTCCATAAAATATATGAGTATAATTTAAAAATATGAATTCCATATTTTTATTCTGAAAAATTTATATTATCTAATATGTTAATCATAATTTTTATCTATAATGAATAGTAAATACACCAATAATTATTTAATGCAGCTTAGTTAAAAATCAGTTTATAGGGGGTTAAACTAAACAAAGATAAGTTTTAAAAAATGAAACAAAACTTTTAAAACATAAATTTTATGGAAATATTGTGACCTTATATACTATATAATATATAATGGACCATTTTTATCCTTTTTTATGTGAAAAATGTCTATACACCTTCTTCCATTAAAAAATTACAAGTGTGTCACTCACCTCACTTATAAAAGGCCAACCCCTATCCTATACCCTTCAAGCTTCCAAAACCATTTTTTTCAGATAATAAAATTACAAATACCTTCCTTGGTTCACTAATCTCATCTTATAATCCTTAATTTGGTCATAAATCCATTTTAGGAATGATTTTGGTATAAACCAAAAAAAGTTGTCCGAAGAAGAGGTAACACCCCTAATCAAGTGTTAAATTTTATTTACTCCTCCACCTCCATAAATTATTATTAAAAAATTAAAATATAATAAATTTAGTATCTTAAATATACTGATATTTAATTATGTTACTATAATAACCTAAATACTTCTCCTCTTTCATCAATTGGGGCATGAAATCATCATTTTTGTGTATAGAAGACTACGACTTCAGAAACTAATGTTATTAGTTTTCTATCACCATCCTTTCCAAATAGATATAATAATGTATTAAATATATATATATATATATATATATGATATATATGATATCATTATAATTCTAGAAGTATTATATCACACCCACCCCTCTTACTTTCCATTTTTTGGGAATACGATAATGTCGCTCGTGTGTATGGAAAACTACCACCTCATGAAGCAATGTGACTCATTAAAACTTTACATTTAAGGTAATAAGGATGATTTTAATTAATATATGTGATATATATGATATAAAAATTATTTTTTAATGGTAATAAATTATTTTCCATTCTTTCTTTTAATCCTTCCAGAAATTGAAAACAACGTTCATGTATATGTATGACCTAGCATCTCTACAAATGATGTATTTCATTTTATATCTCTAATATTTATGGATTAATATAAATAAATATACACTAAATATATGTGATAATTTTTTCATGTTATTAATTCTTTATTTTATAGAAACAAGATCAAATTAAGGGGACTAATATTAAAAAATCAAAACATACATGAAAAAAATATTTATTACTTGAAATGTGATTTTAACATGAAATTGTTAATTAATAGGTAATAAAAGGTAATAAGTGAATAATATATTGTATTATATATATAATTACAGTTCTATAACATATATTTAATAAATTTATATTTATTTTACAAGAGGTCTAAATATTTTTGAAGAAAGTCGACACTTAAAGTTAGGTATTTCCATCTTATATTTTACTTCTATGAGACACAAGTCATATTCACCACCTATTAGATTTATGTGGTGTATATAATAACCATAAATTTATTTTTTGATTATTATCATGAAATTATTTGTATTTATATATCAGTTTTAGGATATCTATTTCATGGGCTTTACGACTCAAAAGTTACAAAAGTTATAAGTGATTTTTGTCTCAATTTTCCTTCTTTGAGATATATGTTATGTTATGAACCTATATCTTTTTATAATGTGTATATACCTCCCATTTTACATTTAATATCACAAGATTATTTATTCTCATGATTTGTTAAGTTTAATTTAATGTTATTCCTTCTTGTGCATTACGATTCAATGGTATCAAATTTGTAATTTTTTTATGATACAATGTAATTATTTTTCAGTTTTCTATATTTATGCTTATGATGATGAAATCATATGACCCTTATATCATGAAACTAATTAATTTTCTTATACTATTTTTATTTGATGATATACATGATTTACCTTGATTTTACTCTCCCTATGTACTTAAGAGTTCAAAATAACATTTTTAGAAAAATCTTCTTTATTTATATCTTCGGATAAAAATATTTTTCATCCAAAATCAAGTTTAAAAAAAATGTTTTTAAAATAATACAAATGATTTATTAAATACAATTTTACTAGTGATTAGTTTTTTTACAAAATTTTTGGAATGAAATCATCATGTCATTTTCCAAACAATGTTTATTTGTCTTTTATTGAAAATGTGAAAAGAATTTTTGTTTTAATGTATATGACGTGGACAATATTTTCCTCCATAATGACCCAATAATTATTTTTAATGAATACCTTATAAGATTCAAATTTTATTTTCAAAGAAAAGGATTTATAAAATATTTTATTATTTTTTTATGATTTTCAAAATGGAAAGTACATTTTCCTCAATAAATTCATTAAATCTTTTTTAAATATTAATTTATAATTTTCTAAGATATTTTTTATAGAAAAGGATTTTGAAAATGTATTTTATTTTAAAAAGTGTTTTTAATGTGGAAAGTCTATTTTCCTTAAGAAAATTACCAAGTAATATTTCAAAATCATTTTCCATTTATGATGTCATCCTTTGGCACTACTTATAATTTATTAGGGATATGAACCAATGATAAAATTATTATTATCTCACTAGATGGTTTATTTTTAATCTGAAAATATGTTTATGAAACCCATTTCTCATACACTTGTTATACCATGATAAAATTCTAATGAAATATGCTTATTTTACATGGGTTATTCTTTGATGAAATGATGAAATGATTATGAAACCTATTTCTTTTTAAAATGTTATGTATGTTTAAATGTTTATGAAACCCATTTATTTTCATGGTTTATGATATTATTAATGTTTTATGATCTTATGGAAAACATACATATTATTTTCATTATGTGATGGTGGCTACATTATAACCAAGGAAGATAGTCACCAATATAACCAAGATGGGTAGGACCTATATCTCCCTACAATGAATTGGGTAATGATTAATGTTATATGTTCACAAAGGGTACACAATAGGTTATCCTAAGCCAGAAAGAGGTTAGACGAGAGGTTATCCTAGAAAAAATAGAGGTTATCCCAAGTTCAATGTAGGTACATGGGTGGTTATCCCAAGCCTAACATGTTATGAATGTCTTGGTGGGTAGCCTTGATATAATATTTTATATTATCATTTATATTCAATGAATATATGTCTTATTATAATGGTTTATGTTCATGGATCATGTTATTTGATTATATTATGATTCAGAAATTTTGAACTATCAGAATTTATTCCATTACCAATGTTTATAATCTATTATGTGCAAGGTATGATTTTCATATGTTATTATCATTTTCTCATACCCATATACTCATGTTTTATTGATATCTCCTTTTTTAAAACCTTACTAAGCGTCTAAGATCATCCTTTATTATATTTCCATTTCCACAAGATATTAAGAAAGGTATTATGTATGATATGTCTAAAAAAGGTACTATTTATGAAGAACTTAGTGGGAAATTACGTAGCTCACTTATGGACTAATTGTTTATGTGTCAAAGTATCCAAAGGCACTATACCTAAATAATTCTAGCATGGATCATTATTTTATGTTATTTATATTTTTCTATTATGATATAATATTTATATATAGAAAGTTTGGGGATTTTCAGTTAGTATTAAATCATGGATTATTTATCTTTTGGAAACTAGGATGTGAAAAAATTAGTGTGACACCTTGGGATATTTCTAGGAATATTTCTAGGGATATATCTATGGATAAGTATAACGATGAGTGAGAGTATTTGAAAATTTCCTATAACTTTGGTAAAGGATAAGCTTAGTGGTTTCTAAGAAATTATATCTTTGTATGTATACTACAAGTGGATATGGCTAAAGAACATAGGTACCTATGTGTCATAACTCTAAAAAGGGAGAATTGAGCTAGACTTTTTCATCACTCGGTGCATGATAATGGGACTTGCTCAACAACAAGTTTTTCACTCATGGGGATATGATTTTTAAATTTAAAAACTCTTTATGAACCATCACGAAAGATTTGAATAATTACCATGAATGAAAAAGGGTAAGCCTATGGTGTTATAGACTAAAAAAATGTGTCGTGATTTCGACATCCTATAAGTTATTTTTCATGATTATATAGTTCCTAACTATGAATATTATTACTAAAACTATGTTTTTCAGTTTTATTCATTAGAGGAAACCAAAAGGAACCAAATAAACAATAAATGTGATAGAGAATGTGTCAATGAGAAATCAAATGGGATTATTACTAGAGTGAAGGATATTACAATTATGCATAATCAATTAAAATGATATATGATTAATTACTTTAAACTTAACCAACTATTGGAGTCACCAAAGAAGATAAAATAGAGTTCACTGAGAGTTTAGGTGGTGGGTAATATGGAGGAATAAAGATTAAGTTTTAAATATTTCAATAATGTCAGCATAATAACTCAAGGAAATGCCTCAATGTAATGAGAAGATGTTTTATTTATAGAGAATAATGGAACATATCAAGTAATTTATAAGGAAATTTGAAATTTTTAGTTAAAAAAATGTATGATAATATTGGTCTACCTAATGTATTATCAATTTTTGAGTGTTTTAAATACAAAAAGTTTGGGAATTATAAAAATAATTGACATAGGGGGAATTCCCAAGAGGATGATCAGTAAGGCTATATGAGTAAATGTTTTTCCATAGAAAATGATGATAATACAAATGGAATATGAAAAGAAGAAGATTTTAAATAATAAGATGTTTAATACTAGTTAATGGTTTAGGAATGAAGTATAATGATTTAAATTTTTATGTATTTGAAGTTAATAAATATGAAATATATAGGGCTGGTTCAGTATATGTTTTTTATTAAGGATTTTACAGAATATGTTTAATTCTTCTAATTACCTAGAAAAATGATTTAATTTAAATGTGATATTTTATAAAAATCAAATGATTAGGGGATGATAACCCCTATTAAGTTCCTGATGTTGAGATAAATATGTTGGTATAAATATATGATAGGTATGAATATAGTAAATTGGATAGTATTGAAAACCTTGGAACTAGTTAATTATCTGTAGAAAAAGTGTTTATGTTATCATTTATGGAGTTTCTAGAATTATTGTATTTATAAAATCTATTCAATAATGTGTTGTTTCTTCAAGAAATGAGAAAGTATGTATGTTTTCACTATTTTTTATGGTAAATCTAGTTATTACCATGTTTCAAGGAAATATATGACTAAGGTATTCAAAAATTTGGTATTTTTTAACAACCTTAGCCCTAGTAGCCCAGATCTAGTTTCTTAATTTATTACATTGGTATAATATTCAAGGAATGGAATCCCAAATGAATAAATAGGTTAGTAGTATTGATAAAATAGATAAATACATGATTTCAATATTATATTTGAATTTTTTTAAAAAAATCATTATTCCCTTTAGAATATCCTTACATACTATTATTTTTACACTTCTTGGATTCCTAAGAAAGGAAAAAAATAAGGGTGAACATAGATTCCTAGTAAGGGTTAAGTATAGTGTTAGATATCATGAATCAATAAGCCTAATCATCATGGTAAAAAAAATAAATGATCACACATTTCATTTAAATAAATTTACTATCATAATCAATATATAAATTTAAATAACATATAAAGGATTTCATTTAATAAATAACATGAATATGACTACTGGTTAAGGAATAATCAATATTACAAGTTAAATAACTTAAAACACAGTACATTTAACCAATAAACTGAGAATGAAATGAATCCATATATAATATATTTGAAAAAATTTCATGGATAATCATAATAAAAGGATTCTAAATGATGTAAATTCTTTATTATTAGACATGATGATCTTTGGAATCATGATACCTATACTATCAGGAACTTTCACAAGACAGTTTACAACTAATGGGTAGGTATACACTAGAAAAACATTTAACTAAGGCTATCCAATGAATTCTTCTCATGATACTTCTGATGCATCAAGAATATATCTATATCTAAGACCACCCATATCTTCTTTTCCAAATAATTCCTCATATATTAATTGACCAATACCATTCATGAAGAATATGCCTTATCAGAAAAATTTTATATCATGTTTGTAATAAAAATCAGAAATAATATCTCTTGTCAATCATATATCTTTATAAGAAAAATACAAAATGTATAAATTTTATACAGTTTATGTAATAAGAATATCCTTAAGAAATAATATAGATATTTAGGGGAAATTCAATGTCTAACGATCACAGGAAACTGAATATTTTTAAAGAAAGTTAATGACTATAAAAATTAAACAAGAAAGTTAATGTCAATACTTTCCTTGGTCAAAATGATCACAAATGATCCATATGATGCATAAGGATGGTATCAATAAAATATTTCCCTAATAAAGTAGAAGTAAAATAAAGGGTTGTTGTCATTGAGGAATAAAAATACCATAAAAAGATCTTTAAAAAAATTATTATTGAAAATATCCTTTTAACTTTGAAAATATATTTAAAACTAAATGTTCATAAAATATTTTCAAAATGATATTATTTTAAAAAAACTTTATAACATATAAATTAATATTTAAAACATCGATTGGTCATGAAAATGAGAAATTCTATGTATGCAGTACATATTAAAACAAAGATTCATTCCACATTTTCATTAATATAAAAATGGGTCATGTTTGAAAATCGATATGATGATTTCTTTAAAAAAAGTTCATATTAAGGTAAATATGGGTAATAAATTATTTATTAATATATTTTGAGAGTCTTAAATACATTTTTAGTATATTGTAAGTAAACATGTTTAAGGAAAAAAAGGATTATTGACTGAAGAGAGAAATGAAGTTGAATTTTATTAAAAAAAAATTCAAATTAATTTTAAGTAACAAAGATAGGAAAATATTACTATTACATAGAAACATCATGAATAAAAATAAAAGAAGAATAATAAATGGGTTTATGAGATAATAATCAAATAGTTTATTTTATTGTAAATTAAAGTATAAACAATCCCAAACAAAATGAGATTGTGAAATAAAAAATGAAGAAGTAATATAACCCAATTAAAATAAAATGAGTTAGAAAATTATTTACCACTTGATAACATTTAAAAATTTAGATGAACTAATTAAAATTGTAAAAAAATTACCTGAATTATTAAAGGATAATTATTTTACATTTTAATGGGGAATTATATACATGATATAAAAGAAATTAGTTTTATAAAATTACAATATTCCTTAATAAAGATAAATTGAGACAAAGTCCCTTACCTCAATATTCCTTTTGGATGAATGTTATTTAACCTAAATTATAATGTTTTTAAGAATTTTATTAATTTATAACATAATCTATTCATATTTATAATATAATATATGATCCTATTATAATAACTTATCACCCGTTCATTATTAATCTTTAATTATTGTCATTGTTTTGGGTCTTATTACCTTGTTTTCTCATGCGTCTTTTGTCATGGGAGTTCTTCTTCTTAGGTATAGGATATATATAAATTATATACAAAATAATATTAAATTTTTAAATATAATTTTTTCATTAGATACATTTTTATAACCATTATTTAAATTTTAACATAGAGATTTGATCACATCGTTTCGTGGAGATGGTAGGTCGTACGCATACAGGAGAAACATTATCATTCCCTTAACAGGTGAAATGGTAATAATTTTGGTGATATATTAATCTTATATAATAAATTTAATTTTATATATATCACCTGTGTTCATTAAATTTATCCTTATTACTTTCAATGTAAAGTGTAAGTGAAAAAATGAATCACATAGCTTCAAGAGGTGGTAGTCCGCCGTACACACGAGTGATGTTGTCATATTTTAAATAGAATAGAAAGAAATAATGAATTTTTGATATTATATTTCAAAATATATAATAATATCATAAATATCATATAAATTTGTTAAATTCATTATTATATCCCACCTTTAAAGGTTGATAAGAAAACAATTCATCGATTCATGAGGTGGTAGTTCGTCGTACACCCGATCAATGATATCATTTATTATATGATGAAATAATAGATAGATATAAGTCATTACATAAACTTAATAAAATCTATGTATATGGAATATAAACATTTTATTATATAATCATGATTTAATAAATTTTTAAATATGTGGTAGAAGAATAAAAAATGCTCATTTACGAACGTTACATCTTTTTTTAGAATATCTCTTTAGGTTTTCCCCAAAACCCTTCTTACTATGTATTAATGATAAAAAGGGATACATTATTCTATTAGTGGAGTTTGGATGTTAATTTTTCTAGTATTATTAAATCCAAATTGATTTGGAGGTGTGAATAGGGGAGTAGAGGGGGTAGCTTTTTATAATTGAGGGAGAGGACACAAATTGGATTTTTTAAAAGATTCAATTACACCCATATTTTTATCATCAAAAAAGCCACAATAATGGGTAATTATATACCCTTAAGGTTTATAATTTCTATATATGGACATAAAATTGGTTTTATATAAGTTTATTGGACATTTTAATCCCTATATATTTTTTGTTTAACACAATGGTAAATCAATTTTTACATTAAATGAAATAATTAATTATTATTGCTCTTAAAATTATTAATGGTTAATATTATGTTTACATTATTATGGAATATAAATTATTCTAATTCAAAATATGGGATATATTTTTATAAATTAAATTAAAAAAATGGTATAATCCAATTTAAAATTATACCTACAGATGCGATGAAAAATCGGGTTTTCAAAGAGAAAGGTCTCATAATTATAGAAGGTCTCAGAAATATAAAAGGTCTCAATATCATAATTTCATATAAAATTCATTCGAATGACCTAAAATAATTAAAATTTAAAATAATTTAACCAATTTTAAGTTGAAAAAATTTAAAATGTAATTTATTATTGTTAATTATTTATATGAAAATGTAGTTTTCAATAAATTTTAGTATTTCTCCTATTCATCTAAAAAAGAAACATTTCAAAAAAATCAAAAAAATAACTACAAGATAGTTTTTATATGAATATTTCAAAAATAATTTTAATTTTAAGAAATAAATTTTATAAAATCTATAAATATTAATTTTAAATTATGTATGCAATGTACAACTAACCCATCTTTTCGAAAAAATACAAAATTTCATAAAAAATATTATTTTTTGGACGATTCTTATATTATTTATAATAAATAATTAATCATAATTTCAATAATTTATTTACTTATATTCAAAAAAGACAATTTAATTTCTTGACTATTATGATATACTATATTACAATTCATTTGGACTTGAGGTTGTGTGTTCCAAAAGCTATCGAAGAGATTAAAATTAAGGAAATATATTTTGTGGGTTGTTTAAGCTCAGTGTTTTTTTGAATATGCTATCGAATACAATTTTCTTTTTTATAATTCTGGGGTGTTACGTTATCCCCAACTAAAATAAATTGTTTCCTAAAAATTTGTTCTTCCGCTCAGAAATCAAGTGTTTGATATTTGAAAATTCATTTCTAGAAAACCCATATCATAAAAATGGTTAATGAAAAATTCTATTAATAATATAGAAAGGTATATAGAAAGTTTATATTAAATTAACCATAAATAGTATTATATTTAGTAGAAAATTGATGGAATGTGAAGACATAGACATGGATGAAAACAATAATAATCATAAATAATAATAGAGGTCAACAATAACAATGAAGTGAATGATCAATGGAAAGGTAAGGACCTTAAAACCATAAATCTATGATGATTTAAAAGAACACTTAATTCATCAAATATGAAGGTAATACTATAAATTATTTTTCTCAATAAACTTATCCTAATGTTTAGGAATTCATTTACTTTAGAAGAATATAAGGAAATACACTATCTTGATATGTTTCTATTTCCTAAGAATATTTTCATCATTTGGTAGTGATTTAATCAACTTCCAGTTCATTTATTACTATAGTAAATTAGTACCCAAAAAATGAATTTTTTATTCTTGAATCAATAAAATTCACTTTTAATTGATTCTAAGATTCATAAATTAGTGAATTGTCTTTCCTTCTATCTATAACTATTTTGAAAAAGCAATATGGGTCACACAAGTTATCAAATATAATACATTAATATGTAAAATTAAACACTAATAACACTATTTCATCATTAATATTTTTTCATAGATAAAAAAAATTAAATATTAACCAATACATCACATAGGCCAATTCTAGGTACTCAACCCTTAACATTTTTTGGTTGTGGGTTCAAGACTTACGAACTTTCCAGATGTGACAGGTTATGGACCAACATGTTGGTTATCCTTTTTCAAAAACTATATTTATATAATTATTATAACATTACCAAAATTTAATGACCCATAAATACTAAAACATCAAAGATAATATAATATTTAATCATTACTAATTCCTTTAATCATAAATCCAAAAAAATGTAATGGAATTTTTTCTCAAATATCTATTTTGTATACTAAACCAATGGGTTGTATTCCCATAAATGTTTTCTAAAATAATCCTTAATCATGTTATATTATAACCATTTTTTTGATCTTAAGACCATCCTTTAAATCAAAAACCTAAGATGGTATCTCCAACTCCTAAGCTAATAATGGAATATATTCTTTAAAAACTGACACACTACTTAGATGTTTCATGATTATAATAACCAAAATTACTTTAGAAAAAATACTTATATAATTCAACTGTGGAATCCCAATAAATTTTTTAACAATTGTAGTTCAATATAAGTCCTTCCTTGTTCTAGAATTTATCCTTTAAAAATTTAATTGACTATGATAATTCCTAGGTACCCAAAATTTAAAACAATGAAATATAAATGGATCTCCATAATGATATTTATTCCATTCCATCATACTATTCATTTTTCCTTTGGAATTAATTTCTTTATGACCTTCCTTTCACACATAATGAATTTTATCATTCTTTTCAGAAATTTTCTTATGTGTATCTTTCCATGCTTTATACATAAAATAAACCAATCCTTCTTTACTCTATATTTTCCATCCCTTGATCTCTCATTGAACTCTATAATTCTCTTCTTTGGTGAGTCTAAGAGTTGTTTAAGGTGTATATTGTTAATCATAATTTGTGATAGATGACTTAGAATAATCATAATATATTTCACTCCTTTAATTATCCCATATGGTTTCTTGTATTAACAAAATTTTCTTTCATGTTAAATGTTCACATGATTCCTTCAGGTTCCAACCACTCACTAAAACCCAAAATCAGAGTGTGATAAATAATTAACATAGTGGGAAAACCATATAACTATTTATAGGATTTCTAAATCATGAAACCATATTTTCTATCTAACACAACTTAGGTTTAACCTAGGTCATTCATTTTCATCATATATTCAAATACTTCATAAGGGTTTTCATGAAAATGTGAATTATCCTAAGAATATCCCCCAAACGTGTGAAATTAGGTGCACAATAAGGCTTGTTTTTTGTGAACCAGGTGATGATTGGGTCAAGTTCAATGCACCCTTTTTTGTGTTATTAACCCTTTTTTCAACTATTCCAAAACCTCATACCCTTGTAGTATCTAGATAGGTATATATTGTGAGAAAAAACTCCATAATCAATACCTTACCTAACCATTAGTATGATCTTCTATACCTATCCTCAAATTCTATCATATGGTTGTGTTCCCCAATTTATGTTTTACTAAAAATTATTCCCAAGGTTTATGTTAAAATTTATTTGATACCAACGTTAACAATCCCAACCCCTGTAACTCAAAGAAATTTTCTTACTTTATTACATTTTCATAAGATACAAGGAATCACATCCCAATGGACCAAATAGTTTAGTAGTCTTGGTAAACTAGATACATACATGATTCTCATATTACATTTGAAAATGAAAATTAAAACAATTTCACATAGAATATAATTATTACCTCTCTAATATCCTTGAATATTATTCTTAGAATGGATCCTAAATTCATGTGAAGGGAAAAAATAATGGTGACCTCACATGCTCTATAAGGGTTACGTATAATGTAACCTATCATGAATCAATAAGAATAATAAACACAGAAAGGTAAACAACTAAACACAAATTCCAATTAAATATTTTAACTATAATAACCAACATGAAAAGGTATATAACTGAATACAAATTCTATTTAATCACTAACATAACTATAATAAATGGATAAGTAATGATCAATATTTCAAGGTAAATAACAAAAAAACATTCCATTTAACCAATAAAATACGAAATAAATGAATCCATAAATAATATCATTGTGAAAATATCATATTTAATCATAATAATTAAATTATCAATGAATGGAATGCTTGATTATTAGAATTAATGATATCATCCATCAAGATACATCTACTATCAAGACATTTCACAAGACATTTTCAAACGGATGGGTATTTATTCACAAAATACCTATTTAAATAAGGCTAGACTACTAATATGTCTCATGATACTATCAATGAATCAAGTGGTTATCTATAACTTGGACCATCCATACCCGTATTTCCAAATAATTCCTTATATATTGATTGATTTATTTTATTAATGAACAATATCTCTTATCAACAAATTTCTGTATCTTGTAATGAATATATAATAACAACAATTTCCTCATTAAATCATATAACATTCATAGTAAAATAACTTATGTAGAAAAAATATACAGTTTACATAATATGAATATCCATGATAAATAATATGGATATTTATGGGGAAATTTAATGTCCAATTATCATGGGAAAGATAATATTTCAAGGGGAAGTTAATGACTGAAAAATGAATAATGAAATTGAATGTCAATACTTTACTTGGTAAAAATGATCATAATACATCCATAGAAATTATAAGGATGGTATCAATATTACTGGATCCTGAAAAATGCTTTCACGGAATGCACCGAATTCTACCAAACATGATATAGAAGCATAGCTCATTACCAGTATTCGATTTGACTGGTTGTAAATACCAAATAGTGTTATTGACCAGAATTTATGGCCATTTAAACCTAGTATTGAAAAATGGTTCACACATCCTATTTTTGGATCCATTTCATAGAGGTCAGGTTCATATATCTCCCCTTTTGAATGCACAAAGACTTGATAGAGTCCCCCCACAAGTCCGATGCCGCTTCACGATCATGTGAATAATTGATATCCTGCTTCTGAGTTTGACAAATTCATTCCTATTTGCGAAGACCAAAATTTCTTTATAAACTGCTTCAAATAATCATGAAATACTTACCTCTAAATACCCCTCATTCCTTCATTCATTAGATGGATACGCTGTAGGGTTTCAGCCTTGTTCTCTCAATTCACGAAGCTCATGAACTTCATTAGAACCTCTTCTGTGAATCCTATAGGCATTGAGAAAACTCATCAATTTAGTTATTCAAATCCTCCACCTCAGGTGAAAATTCCTTTCACAAAGGCCTATTCCCTTCATGAAGGAATAATGTCTTTTGAGGAACTTGAGTCTTCTTGAAATATTCATCCTTTGCAGAGCACTCCCCATGAGAATCAATCCTTCATGAGACCTTGATCTCCATGAGGACCCATAATTCTTGATACCCTGAGCTCCATGAAGCTTCTTCATGAAGCCATATCCTTCACAATGATATTACCTCTGTTCCCACTGGTCTATACCATGACGACTTCAACCCCGCACCCTTGCTTGGGATCAGTGCTGATCTATGGTCCGAGGTCACCATCCTGGTCCCTTCATAACCATACCTAAACCCCATGAAAAAGGAGAGTCGCACCAAAACATTTTCTATCTGGTTTGAGGAAATTTTGGATTTCACCCTTATGCGACCCCACCATCCACCCCTGAAAATACTTTTATTCTAGATACTCCTCTATGCCCCCCTGAAATACCTTGGGTCAACATACTCTTCTGGGTCCATTTCCCATGTCATGAGTTGAGGTTCTCTCTCAGGGATCCCCAAGTACCATGAGTCGAACCATTCATCAAGAAACTCCTCAAACCCCAGTCACCCAACTCCTATGCTAGGTTGAATCAGAATGTGATACTTTTTCATAAGTCTCACAACAACCATTTATTGGTGTCTTCCTCCCAACAATCCTCACTAAAAGATATCAAAATATATAATACCCTATCACCCATGAATGGGATGCCTTATACATAAATCATAAGATGCCTCATGCCTTGAATATGAAAATACATTCCCTATTCTTCACTACATGAATTTAAACTAGAGGATACCCTACCACTCATGAAAAAAATACCTTATGCATCAAGAAAAAGATTCCCTCATGGCTTGACAAGAGGAATAAAAAATGGGATTCTTAATGCATAATCACCACCCACCTCATACTTCCACATAATGTTAAATAATGATCTAAACTCATGTAATGAACATGTGATTCTTTCATGGCCTAACATGAGGAGGAAAATATGGGAATCTTCCATGCATAAGTCCCTTTCACACCATTATCACTCCATAGAGGCACCTGGGTAGCTTCCATGCTTAATCCCCATACACACCATTACTTCTCCATAGTAGAACCCAAGAAGGTTCCATGCATAATCCCCATCCACCATTATCTCTCCACAATAGAACCTAGATATCTTCCATAGGTAATCCCCATCCACATCATTGTCTCTCTATAGAGGCACCTAGGTAGCTACCATGCGCAAGCCCCATGAACATCATTTCCACTCCATAATGGCACCTAGGTAGCTTGAATGCGTAAGACCCATCCATATCATTGGATCTCCATAGATACACCTAAGAAACTCCCATGCATAAGCCCCATCAACATCGTTGTCTCTCCATAGCGGCCCCCAAGAATCTCCCACACATAAACCCCTTCCACATCATTACTGATCCATAACGACAACTGGGTAGATCCCATGCATAATACCTATCCACATCATTGCTGGTCCATAGAATCACTCAAGAAACTCCCATGCGTAATCCCCATCCATATCATTACCACTCCATAAGGGCACCTGGGTGACTCCCACATAGATAACCCAACCACATCCTCGATTTTCCTAGCAGCTCATAAGTTGATTCTATGTGTAAGCCCCAACTGCACACCTACCTTAGGATGATCCATGCATGACTGAAAGGGAATGAGATCCTCCTTATAAGGAACGAGATCTCTCTTAGTCAGCTTCCATGCATAAGACCCACACCATCACACGTTGATGATTATTTCATTAAATTACCACTAGGTCTACAAATTCCTCTTGTTTCTCACACCAAGTGTGACTCACATGGCCTTAGAGGTTAGTAGTGATCAGGACACTCAGTCTCTACTATGGGATGATCTTATGCATAAGCCCCAACCTATCTCATCCAAAAAACATCCTCCTTATGTGTCATCCTCAATCATACTCATGTTACTTGGGCCTCCTCCTTAGTTCTAAGTCCCAATCATATCATGTCCCCTTTGGTCAAGTTTCATGTGTATGCCACACCATTCAATCCACTTCCATAGGCCTCATCCTAGAGCATACTACCCAAAACCCATTCCAGAACTATATGGAATTTGATTCCCAACTAATTGAGATATGTAGGAATCCTCCTTGAGGTTGAAGACTAACAACTCCAACACTTCATCCACTCCATTCATTCCATCCACTTCATCCACATCCATCTTAATTTAACCTAGTCCACCACATCCTAGTGAGATCATGCAACCCACCTAGTTCATTTCTACACGTAAGTCCCATATGTATCATTTCTACTCCTAGTATCACAAAAGAACATCCCATTCTTAAGACCCATACAATATATACAATCTTACTGACATAAATCCTATTGTGAAGGGAATATCTCATGTGTAATCCCAATCCCATACTTTAAACTATACGGATTTTGATTCTTGTCTTCTAAATAGGGCATGTAGGACACCTCTATGAGATCATACAACACATCTAGTTCATTCCCTTTATGGTACACACCTCTTGGATCCACCCCCATAGGAATCCTGATCCATCCATTGGAACACCTTTCAGGTGTTCCCTCCTAGGGACACACCTTTTCTGTTCATCCCATAAGGCATTCTAAATAACCAAATACATATTTAAATGATGTTAAACTTGTGACCCCAAACACATACCTCATGAAAAACATGGGATTATTGAGGTGAAGGCCTTGGAAGATATATTCCTATGATATAAACTACCTCATGATCGACATGGGATGCCTAGGGTTTCATGCCTAATTTGTGTTCATGAGATACCCTATTAAGAGGAATAATATAGGTTTCCAATTCACTTAGCATCCATAGATTCCCAAACATGCCTAACGTTACCATCTACTCTGATGAAAGGTTACTTCCCTGTCCAAATAGAAGAAGCATAATTAAACATCATCCAAAAAGATATGGCATCAGGAATGAGTTTTATGGACATACTCAAATCTATGAGGGAGACCAAGACTAGGTAATGTGTTCCATAGAGAAATCCATGGAAGGATTAACTGATATCCCATCATCCCATTTTTATCAAGGAGCTCACATCACCGTCAAGACTAATGAATTCTACCCATATTTGGAAAGTGGGAATGTAGGGTACCAATGAAACACCAATATCATGATAAAATGAGAGCCGGGGAACCCTGGTGAAAGTGTTGTAAATATAAATGATGAACTGGATGTGAATATATTCTCCTTAAATTGGGAGAAGATAGTAAATATCAGCCAAATCAAGGCATCAACCATGTGAATCCCCTCTCCTTTATATGAAAGAGGATGAGTAACATTAGGTGAGTGAAGACTATGGGTCATAGATTCATCACCAAAAGCACCTACCTCATGGGGAATTCATGGGAAACCACCCCTGAATCCATTGTCTTCCCAGTAACACCACTATCCTTAGGGTCCACATAGGTAAAAACCACCCCTAAGTCCATTTCCTCCCCCTAATACCGCTTCCCTCATAGTCCACGTAGGGGGAAACCACCCCTAACTCCATTAAATCCTCTCTGAAACCAAAATCCTCATGGGTCATGTGGGGGGAAACCACCCCTTACTCCATCAACTCCTCACCGAAACTGCTGCCCTCATGGGCCACATAGGGGGAAACCACCCCTACTCCATGAGCTCCCCACTAGCTCAGTTTCCCTCATAGGCTAAAATGGGGCCAATAACCCATAAATACATTGAATCATCACCAAAACAACCATCCTCATGGGATATGTAGAGGGAAACCACCCCTGATTCCACCAGATCCTTACCGACACTACCGCCCTCATGGGCCGCGTAGGGGAAAACCACCCCCAACTCCATTGGATCCACACTGACACCACTTCCCTCATGGTCTATACAGGGGACCCCTTGACTTCATCGACTCCTTGCTGACACCACCACCCTAATGGTACACATAGGGGAGAAAACCCTCTGACTCTATTGGATACTCACTGACACTATCACCCGCATGGGCCATGAATGGGGAAGCCAATCCCATCTCCATTGGCTCCTCACCAATAGAAACACCCTCATTGGCCGTGTAGGGGGATACCGCCCCATCTCCATCAGCTCCTCATCGACACTGCAACCTTCATGGGGCATGCGAGGGCAGCCACCCCCCATCTCCATCAGCTCCTCACCGACACTACTACCCTCATGGGCTATGTAGGTGGAAACTTCCCCCATCTCCATCAGTTTCTTGTATATACCACTTGAAGGAATTGTGGTACATTTTTTTTAAAAAGATCATTTATAATGAAGGCCCTCCTCATCACCATCAATAACCACTATAGAGGTCCTACCCACATGGACATCACTATCATAATGGACCTCCCTTTTTCCATCAGTAACCCTTACAGAGGTCCTCCCTACAAGGACATCACCAGAATAGAGGTCCTCCACATATCCATCAATAACCATTGTGGAGGTCTTCCCCACACAGCCATCACATGCACATAGGTTCTCCTCATCAGCATTAAAATACATTGCAGAGGTCCTCATCGCATGGGAATCATCAACACTGAGGTCCCCCCCCATCACCATCAGAAACTATTATGGTCATCCTCCCCACATTTCCATCACCCAGCATGGAGGTCCTCCCCTTCACTATCAATATCCATTTTGGAGATCATCCCCACATTTTCATCATTCAGCATGGAGGTCCTCCCCATTACCGTCAGTATCCATTTCAAAGGTCCTCCCTACTTTATCATCATCTGGAACAGAGGTCCTCCCCATTTCCATAAGAATCCATTGTAGAGGTCCTCCCCACATTGAAATCATTAGGAAATAAGATCCTCCTCATCACCATCAGAAGCTATTTAAGAGTTCCTATCCATATTTACATCATCTGGAATGAAGGTCCTCCCCATCGCCATCAGTAGCCATTATGGAGGTCATCCTCACACTATCATCATCTAGCACCAAGGTCCTCCCTATTTCCATCATTATCCACTAAAGAGGTATTACTCTCATTTCCATCATCTGAAATGGAGGTACTCCTGGTCGTCATTAGAATCTATTGCAGAGGTCCTCCCAACATTGTTATCATCCAGTATAAAGGTACTACCCATTTCCATTAGCATCCATTGTAGAGGTCCTCCCTACATTGCCACCATCTAGAACGAAGGTCCTCCCCATCTCCATCAGCAGAAATTGAGGAGGCCCTCCCCACATTACCATCACCATCATGTATTTCCTCCCTATCTCTATCAATATCTTTTACAAAAGGTCCTCTAAACATTTCCATCACTTTAATGGAGATCCTCCCCATTGCCATCAGTATTCATTATGGATGTACTCCCAACATGGACATCACTAGCACGAAGGTCCTCCCTGTCACAATCAACAGTCACTGCGGTGGACCACCCTACATGGCCATCACCAACACAGATGTCCTCCCTATCATGACCAGAAACCTTTATAGAGGTCCTCCCCATAATTCAAACATCTAGAATGGAGGGCCTCCCCATATCCATCATTATCCATTATAGAGGTCGTCCCCACACTATCATCATCCAGCATGAAGCTACTCCATGTCACCACCAGTAGCCATTACATAGGTCATCCCCTCAATGTCATCATCTGGTGTGGAGGTCCTCCCTGTTAACATCAATAGTCATGTAGAGGTCCTCCCCACATTTCCATAATTAGGCATGGAGGTTCTACCTGTTTCCATCATCATACATTGTGGAGGTCCTGCCCACATTTCCATCATCATGCATGGAGTTCCTCCTCATTTCCATTATCATATAGGCCTACCAGTGTGTGTGGAGGTCCTCCCTGTGTTGACATCAACTTTTAATATGGTCCTCCCCATGCCATTATCAACCAGTGTAGAGTTCCTACCCGCACTACCACAAACCATCATAGAGTTCCTACCCTTACCGAAGACATTTCTTACTATGAATAACCAACACTGGGGGAAAGTCAACAATATCCCTACTCTAGTTACTCTACATTATGACATGTCACTCTAAACATACATGCCTTTAGGGCTCCACACTAGTGCATAAAACGTTATTTACGTCGGTTATTTTTCATTTTTTACGTCGGGTTTTAGCCGACGTTAATACGAACGACGTTATAAATAAAGTTTTTTATGTCAGTTATTTAAAAACCGACATAACAAACATAAAATTGCTATGTTTATCATGTCGGTTAATTAATAACCGACGTGAAAAAACCTGGGGGGCGGGGTTTATAACGTCGGTTATTATATAACCGCTGTGATTAACCGGGGGGGGGCTTTATCCCGTCGGTTATACAATAACCGACATCATAAACACATGCGGGGGAGTTTATCACGTCAATTATTTAATAACCAACGTGATAAACTCTTGTGCTATGATTTATCACGTCAGTTATTAAATAACCGATGTGCTAAACTAGTCCCAGGAGGGGTTTATCATGTCAGTTATTACATAACCGACGTGATAAACCATGCCACAGGTTTTTATCACGTCGGTTATGAAAAAAACCGACGTAATAAACGTTTCTCGATTTCTTTATCATGTCGGTTATAAAATAACTGACGTGAAAGACAATTTTTTTTAAAAAAAAATCCACTACAGTCCTCTACTCTCCCCCAAAATCAACCAGAAACCAAATCAATAATTCGTACCACAAAAACAGAAGGAGATCAAAACATGAACTAAAGAAAATTTAAGCATTTACATTGATAACAGATAAAACTTACTCCACTTGATAGCCCCCACCCTCATGTATACCCCCTGTACAGCCCTCCCCCACCCCATTGGAGCTCCCACCACACCCCTAGACTTCCCCCCGACCCCCTGGACAGCCCCAAACACCCCTTGACAACCCCCAACCCTCCTGAACAACACCCGCTCACCCCCTCACCCCACTTGACATCCCCCACCACAACCCTGGACAACCCCCCGACCCCCTGGACAGCCCGAAACACCCCTCGAACCCCCCCCCCCCCACCCTCCTGAACACCACCCCCTCACTCCCTCACCCCACTTGACAGCCCCCACCACACCCCTGGACTGCCCCCCGACCCCCTGGACAGCTCCAAACACCCTGGGACAACCCCCCCACCCTCATGTATACCCCCCACACCCTAGACAGACCTCCCCCACCCCATTGGAGCCCCCACACCCCTGGAGTGCCCCCACCCTCCTAAACAGCACCCCCTCACCCCCTCACCCCACTTGACATCCCCCACCCCATTGGAGCCCCCACCACACCCCTGGACTGCCCCCGACCCCCTGGACAGCCCCAAACACCCCTTTACAACCCCCACCCTCCTGAACAGCACCCCCTCACCCCTCTTGGTAGCCCCCACCACACCCCTGGACTGCCCACCAACCCCCTGGACAGCTCTAAACACCCCGGGACAACCCCCCCACCCTCATGTATACCCCCCACACCCTGGACAGCCCTCCCCCACCCCATTGGAGCCCCCACCACACCCCTGGACTGCCCCCAACCCCCTGGATAGCCACAAACACCCCTCGACACCCCCCACCCTCATGTATACCCTCCCACCCCACCGGACATCCCTCCCAGACCCCTGGACACCCCAACCCCACTGAACACCCCCCACACCCTTGAAACCCCTCCCCCCAGACTAGAATCCATACCAGAAAAACCATCATAAGTAGACCAAAACAAGAAGTAGAGAAAAATTAAATATTCACATATATAACATTCAATACTTACACTGTCAACGTGAAAAAAAAAACTAAATCCAACCTAAACAACTACCAAATACACAATTACAATGACAATATTCAAAATTACATTTTACATTACAAACAACTAAAATTTAATCAAACCTGTAAAATAATTTGACCACTCCACTTGTAAGTGTTTGATGTCTTCATCATTATAGAGTTGAGGGTCATCCAAAAGCTACAAATTAAAAGGATAGTAGTTAACATGTATAATGAGTAAATCAAATTGAAATATTATGGAAAAGTTTAAGAGGAAATCTTACCAGGTCAAAATTCACAGCTGTCCTAGTTTTTATTATTTCATACCTAAATCTTAACATATAATATCCGCATTCGATGATGCCTTATTGTTCATGACAATTCTGTTTGAATGAGTGTAAATTAAATATATTATTTTAATGTAATAAATCAAAAAGTACAAATTATAAATGGATATTTACCTTCGCATTTACATATTTGATCTTTGTATTCCTTTTCTTTGTGTTTTTTCAAAAGTAGGCCCATGCCCTGTTAGAAAATAATAATAATGGGGTAAATTTAAAATTCATTATAATATATAAAACTATTGAGAAATTAAAACTTACTTTTCCAATATATTCTTAAAACTTTCCCACACATCATCATGGACAGAGCATATCCAATAAAGTGCTTTCTCCCTTGGGAAAAAAACCCTTAACATCCAATGATCACTGATAAAAGGAAATTTAACATTAGTGGTTTTTTATGTTAAAAGATAAGTAACTCTTTGAGAGAGATGTGTTTCATACCTCTCACAAAAAGGCACCATCCAACATTGTGTGACTATATTCTTTTCAAGTCTTTCAGTAATATAAAGCATTCTTTGTTCCTCATCCAATGCACATGCTTCAGGGGAAATCAATTGCGGGTCCATGAATCCATATACATCTGTTAGCTCATTCCTCTCACAAATTTTATAAAGATACCTAATAAAAAATAGAAATAAGTATACATTTTTAATAAATATAACACAGGGAAAAGGTGTTAAGACTTACATGGAAAAAATTTGCATCACATTGATGCCCAACTTATCTCCAGTAATAAGCTCCATGATATCAGTTTTCATAATCCCCACATTTATTTCACATCCACAAACATGAGCTTCCATTGGAAACTCATAATGACCCGCCAAAAAATTTGAATATCTTGACAATCTGTCAAGACTACTAGAATCTGTATTTGATGTCATGGCTATTTGTCTTTATTGTTGTCTATATAGTATTTCTTTACCTTTGAAGTATTCCTGTAAAAATAAATTGAAAAATATATTATTTTTCAAATGATAAAACAAATTTAATAAAAAAATAAAATAAAAGATATAACATTCATACCTCTATGGTAATGAGTCGAAGAAGTCTGGATGACCAAATTAAAAAATGGCCGATACTATGTCCAACTGTCGCCACCTCATCTGTAGGTAATGGTACCCGAGTTGATCTATCTATAATATCCTGTACAGTGACCCTCTGATTCTCTACCTCTAATTGTTGATGATGAACTGTATCTCCTATACAATATACCAACCCATATGCTACTATATGCTTTTGAGAATCATAAAGATACAACTCACAATAAGTAGGAAGCTGCGGCAGAGGAGTAGGATAAAAAATGGGGTCAGCAGGATGAGGTGGGGGAGTGGGAGCTACTGGCGGAGGTGGAGGATAAATAATGGGGTCTGTAGGGGGAGGTGGAGGAGTGGGAGCTGCAGTCTGAAATTGTATTTGCATGTCTGCAAACATAGACTGAACCGACGCTCTAATCTTCTCCTCCATCGTCGCATTAATATTATGGACTTCATCCTCCAAGGATTCAATTTTTTTCTATAAACCCCCTCAACGTTTGAAGTTGAAGAACGTGGAAACACTTTTCTTACCAATACACCTACCAGATATCCTCTTACATGACCAGGATGTTCGGGCCTTCCCAATGCTACAGATAAAATATCTTCCCTCCCAGTAGCTGTAAATGTCCCCTGTGAACTCTACTCCTCAAGAGAGTCCTATATTAATTAATTGAACATTTCTGTAATGATTGAAATTATATGAAGAAAATGTTTAACTTAAATAAATAAAATATATATCTTACAGCCCTCTCAGCTACGATTCTCGATTCATCTGAAAGATATTGCCCTTTTTTTCCCTTCCAAGCTCTCTTCCATTTTTCATGTCTAGATGGAGGGGATGGAGGGGCCACCTCTCCAGATCTTGAAGACTCAGCTCGTAGTTGTTGAAATTTTTCTGCCATCATTTGTTCTTCCAATAATGCATACCCTCCCTGAGATAAACTATGAGGGTATACATTTTTATATTGGATATCTTGATGATATTTCCTTGTTTTATGTAAATTAAGAATAAGAAATCATTAACAAAATGTTAATAAGATCATTTATATAAGAAATATTATAAAATTTTACACTGCCCTTACCAAAAATGACTCTTTTCTTCTACTTTCAAAAAACTGTCTCCATGTGTCTTCATCTATAAAAGGATATATATGACATGGATTGTCATGACTCCTATGACCATAAATGAAATCAGATGAGAGGGTTGATTTGAAATCCCTCCATCTCCTGGAAGCCAACGATAAGCATTTCTTCCTGACTCCTCCTATGTTAGGAATATCAAATGTCATCTGATAAAGAAGAGGTTAATCATATTATATATACTAGAAACATTTAAAGAATATTCAAACAATAGAAAAAGATCTTACCAAAATCATCTCCCATAACTGAGAGATTATCTCTTTATCCACACTTCTCCAGTCATCATACAAAATGATTACTTTGCTCTTAGCCCGAGTTGCTACAAAAATCTTAAAATCTTTTGCATTTGGACCTCTAGGAATATCATCATCATCAAACTCAACGACTATCCTCTGATCCTGCATATGGGCAACTGATAATTTTGGTAAACGTGTGCACCCACATTTACCAACCTTTGAACTATTTGTTGTAATAGGAGCATGTGAATGTTCCTCCCCAGAGGTATGACCAATATGCTTATCTCCAGAATCATGTGGTTGATCAATTGAATGATCTTTCATTATCCTTCAAATAAAAAAACGAACGTTAGTTAAAAAATATACAAATTCAAATATTTTAATACTACTATAATCAGAAAATAGAAAAGTGTTCTAAGTTACGTAATGGTAAACATTGGTAATATGGTAAGAATGTTAAAAAATGGTAAAGATGGTAAATATAGTAAAGATGGTCAAGATGGTAAACATGGTAAACATGGTAAACCTAGTAAACCTGGTAAACATGGTAAAGTAATTGTCACTGAACAAAAATAATAGATATATAATTCATGTAATGGTAAACATGATAAAGTAAACTAAACAAACTTAAAATAAACAAAAACTTATACTTATTTTGTTTTAAAACATGTTTTAATAAATAAATAACTTACAACATCTCACATTTATGAAAAAAATAAATTTAAACAAGAAATAAACATATGTTACCTGTAATTTTAGGAATGTACAAATGGATTGTTTTCCCAAATTCCTTCATCTTGATCATTTCTTATGGCACAAACCATGTCTTCAACATGCTCATCATTATGTTCTATTAATCTTTCCATGGAAGTAGGGATCTCACATAAATCAGCATCTTCATCAACTTCATCCTCACCAACATATTGTTTTTTCCCTTGTAACAACAACCCACTGCATATCTGATTGATCTACTACATAGATTTTTTTTTGCTCGTGTTGCCATTATAAAAGAATCAGCTATGTCTTCCAATCTATTCATATTAACAAGTTTCATTCCAAATTCATCGTGTCTGACACTGTTGTTACTGATAAACCATTTACAGTTAAAAACAGGAACTTTAATTTTAAAGTAATCAACCTCCCATATGTCTTCAATCACTCCATAATATGCACTTAATGTAGAAATTGGGTTTTTGTCCTTAGCACTCGAAAAATGCATTGATTCTTCAAACACCAATACACCACTATTTTGAACTGCACTTCTGTTGTCCTGATCTTTTGTATGAAATGTATAGCCATTAATGTCATAACCGGACCATGCTATCACATTTAAACATGGACCACCCACTATCCATTTTAATGTCTCTAATAAATCTTTTCTACCAAGAAAAGTCTTCTTAATCCATGACAAAAAAGTTTTGTTGTGCTCATTCAAAATCCACATTTCTTTCTTCTTTGGATGACATTGTTTCAACTCATTAATATGCAATGTGATATACGGTTGAGCATCAGCTATGTTATTCAAGATGTATGATTCTAAATTCTTCATCTGTTCTGCTGACAATGATTTGACTTTCAAGCCATGAATCCCCCTTCCATCATTATTAACTCATTCATGGAGAGATGGAGGCAAACATATGTGTTGCGCCATAGCCAAGTAGCTCGTACAAAACTCTGCTACCTCCTCAGAAATATACTTTTCAATAATGGAGGCTTCAAGTCGATATGGATTTTTAACATACCCCTTTAATATTTTCATATACCTTTAAAAAGGATACATCCAATGAAGATATACAGGTCCACAAAGCTTTATTTCTCGAACCAGATGAATCATTAAATGCACCATTATATCAAAAAAAGTTGTAGGAAAATACATTTCCAATTGACAAAGTATAAAACTTGCATCCTTTTCCAAAATGTTCAAAGAATTCACATCAATCACCATGTTACAAATTGAATTGAAAAAATAACACAACTTCATCATAGTCTTTCTGAAACGAATGGGAAATATTCCATGCAATTCAACTGGTAGAATTTGTTGCATCATGACGTAACAATCATGTGATTTCATACCTATCAACTTCAAGTCCTTCAATGAGACAAATTTTTTTACATTTGAAGAATAACCTTGAGGCACTTTGATATCATAAAGACACTGACAAAAGCTAATTTTCTCCCTCTTAGATAATGTATGATAAGCCGGGGGAAGAAATGTTCATCTTCCTTTAGGAGTGGGAGCTAACTCCATACGTATTCTTATTGATAGTAAGTATAATCTTGCATTCAACCCATATTTAGTCTTTCCTTTAATATCTAACAATGTTCCAATCAAACAATCACATATATTATTCTCCACATACATGACATCAATATTATGTTTAACTTCATGATACCTCCAATATGGTAGCTCAAAAATATTGACCTTTTCTTCCAAATATGTCTATCATTACCATATTTTTGTGTCTTTCCCAATGTCACATCAAGGTTTTTCACCCTCTCAAAATACAGATCTAGGGATAAAGGTTTTGGAGCAGTATCAAATTATTGTGAGCCATTGAATGCCTTTTTTTAGTCTTCTATAAGGGTGATCGATAGGCAAAAACATTCGATGACCCATGTACACTGTTTTCCTCCCATGATGCAATTGACAATATGACGTCTGTTGTTCGCAAATTGGACATGCTTTATGCCCTTTAAAACTGTATCCAAACAAATTTCCATACACTGGGAATTCATTTATAGTTAACACAAGAACTACATGCAGTTGAAAGTATTCCATTTTATAAGAATCATACACCCTAATACCATTAGCCTATAACAGTTTCAAATCATCAATCAACGGTGGCAAGTAAACATCAATATCATTGCTAGGTTTCTTTGTAACAGAGATCATTATACTCAACATGACATATTTGCACTTCATACAAACTTCAGGAGAGAGGTTGTAAATTACCAATAAAACAAGCCATGAACTATGTGTTCTACTGAGGGTTCAGTATGGATTCATTCCATCTGTGTAGAACCCTAATATGATATTTTTTATTTCATTTCCAAATGTAGAATACTGCGCATCAATTTTCTTCTATTGTGGACAATCAGCTAGATGACGTATTTTTCCATCACATACCTGCTCATTAGCATGCCATATTATCCTTTTTGCATCATGTGAATTAGCAAATAAACGTTTGAAATGATGAATTATAGGAAGATACCAAAATACATTTGAAGGGAGATTTGTAATATCTACATCAGCCTGTGATTTCTCTTTCACCTTACACCGTGATGCCCCATATTTAGGAAACTCTGACAGAAATTCATATTCCTTCCTATATATAATGCAGTTATTCAGACAGGAATGTATTTTCTTGTATCCCAATCCCATCGGGCATAATATTTTCTTGGCCTTGTAATGTGAATATGGAAGATCGTTATCTTTTGGAAGAATGTCTTTCATCAATTGTAGCAGCTCTGTAAAACTTCTGTCACTCCATCCATGTTTCGCCTTCAGGTTAATCAATCTTAACACCGCCGACAAAATCGTAAAATCTGTACAACCAGGATATAATGGTTTTTCAGCATCACCATATCGACGCGCAACTGTCAGTTCTATCTCAATTTTTTCTGCTAGAATATCTCGAATCATTTCTTCAATTCCATCAGAGTTACCATCTTGTGAATCATCATCATCAGTGACATTTCGTCTAGTTTCACCATGCCAAATCCAAGGGCTGTAACTCGGATTAAAACCATGACATATCAGATGATATTTTATCTCTGTACTTTTCAACTTCTTTATATTCAAACATTTCAGGCATGGACAGAAAAAAATGTCACTACTTGGAAAATTTCGTTTAGCAAATTCCAAAAAGGCATCAAGACCATCCTCATATTCATTTCTCATTCGATGTGCCATAATCTAACTTCGACTCATTATTACCTATAAAAAATATCAAATATATATATATTTTTAAGATAAGACAAATATAATTTTATATGAAAAAAATCATAATTTGAATGTAAAACAATTTTGAAATATAAAACAAATCTATGCGTATTTAAAAAAATATGCTTGAATATTATTATTAAAATAAAATATAGTTAGATATAACAGTTTTAAGTTCCATTGAATAAAAGAAAACCATGGCCCCTACATGGTTGATAGAAAATTGGAGAGAATGAAGTAAACCTAAGAATCAAATCATATTTAAAATAAAAATTCAGATGGAGAAAATCACCCCTCCTGGACACCACCCCCACCCCCTACCCCCTTGGACACCCCCCCTGGACACCCCCAACCCTCTGGACATCCCCCACCCCCTAGACAACCCCCCAAACCTTCTGGACAGGCCCCCACCCCCTTGGACAGCGCCCCCCCACACCCACCCCCTTGGACACCCCCTGGACACCCCCAACCCTCTAGACAACCCCCACCCCCGACCAACCCCAAAACCCTCTGGACAGGCCCCCACCCCCTTTGAAAGCCCCCCACACCCACCCACCCCCTTGGACACCCCCCTGGACACACCCCAACCCTCTGGACAGCCCCCAACCCCCTAGACATCCCCCACCCCTCTAGACAACACCCCCACCCCTCCTGGACACCACCCCACCCCTACCCCCTTAGACACCCCGACGGACACCCCCCAAACCTTTGGACAACCCCCACCCCCTGGATAGTATCCACCCCTCCAGAAAGCACCCCCACCCCTCCTGGACACCACCCCCACCCCGACCCCCTTGGACACCCCCAACCTCTGGACAGCCCCCCACCCCTCGGACAACCCCCAAAACCCTCTGGATAGGCCTCCACCCCTTGGACAACCCCCCACACCCACCCACCCCCTTGTACACCCCCTGGACACCCCCAACCCTCTGGACAACCCCCACCCCCCGGACAACCCCCCAAACAATGGTTTACATATAAAAACTAGGCATGGTGAACAACTAAAAACACATGAATTTAATATATACTTCAGCATGAAATAGATGGAATTAAATATTATTAAATATGGCTACTTAAATGATCGTATGATAATTAAAAATAACCATTGATATTCAACTAGTCAAACGATCACAAGTTTTCTCGATAACTAATATCATAATGAGGTAATGGATAATTCTAGAAATCTTAAACATATTGTCGAGGCCTTGGCCAATTCCTCAAAAAATACTAGGGTAAGCCCTCAACAGAACCCATTTTTATTTGGAATCATGAGACATAGCGATGCATCGAAGGGCCATAGAGGTTAACAGTCATTACATTATATGTCTAATAGATTCTCATATAAAAGAGGATAAACATAAGTAGAAACAACACATGAAATAGCATTTCCGAATTCGTACATTTAATCAATAACCATTCTATGCAGTAATATAGGTGAATGAGATCATTAGTTGTCAATGACAACAAAAATTACCATCACTGTCGGGCATTCGCGAAACAAAAATAAACTAAATAAAAGTAGTTGAGTCTTACATGAATATTTCGAGTCGATCTAATAGATATAGGGATGATAAATAAGATGATGATGGAAAAAAGAGGTAAGAGGGTTCAAAATCAAAGAATCTTACCTAGTTTAAACACAAAAATCAAAAAACATAAATATAGACTATCCAGGAAAAAAATGAACGAAATAAATTCGTGGAAGGCTTACTTGAGTGATGCGAGTTGAAATGATAGATCCGAGGAGAGTAAATATGATAAACGATGAAGGCAAAACGAGTTTAACGCAGCGAGATCGACGAGTTGATTAGGGTTTACCGGGTGAGAGAGACGAGCCGCTGGACTGTCGATCGAAAAAACGTAAATGACAATCCACGGGGATTGTTAATTTTTTAAATGTTTTATAACATCGGTTATTTAATAACCAACGTTATAAACTATTTTTTTACATTTATAACGTCGGTTATTATAATAACCGACGTTATAAATGCATTAGATATAGCTGCTTTTACGTTGTTTATTTTTTAACCGATGTAAAAAAATCAGCGTGTTGGTTTTTTACGTCGGTTATTCTATAACTAACATAAAAAAGACATAAAAAATCACAGTTTTTTACGTCGGGTATTGTATAAACGACGTAAAAAACGTTCTGTGGGTTGTTTTGTTACGTCGGTTATAAAATAACCGACGTCAAAAAGGCCTCAAAAGATGAGTTTTTTATGTCAGTTATTTTATAACCGACGTAAAAAACTCGTAGATAACTAGTTTTTTACGTCGGTTATTTTATAACCGACGTAAAAAACCCCCCGCTCTTTGGTTTTTTACGTTGGTTATCAAATAACCGACGTAAAAAAACCCCTCACTTTTGTTTTTTACGTTGGTTAATTTATATCCGACGTAAAAACCGAACACGCGCGATTTGTAACGTCGGTTATTAAAATAACCAACGTTAAAAAGCTACTCACCGCATTTGTTACGTCGATTATAAAATAACCGATGTAAAAAACCACGTTTCACAGATTATCACGTTGGTTATATATAACCGACGTAAAAAATGGTGATATAAATAACGTTTTCTGCACTAGTGCCATCACCCTGGCAAACCGACATTTTAGGATTTCATGCCTTCAAGGCTCCATCACCCTGTCAAACAAACAATGCCTCCTGGATTCCATTGCCTTGTCGTACCGATGCTCTAGGCTTCCACACCTCTAGGAATCCATCACCCCATCATACCAACATTTACACTTGCTATTCTCTAGGGTTCCATCAACCCATAGAACTGACACTCCAGACATCCACACATGCAGGGATCTATCACCTCATCAAATTGGCATTCTAGGATACCATGATTCCAAGGCTCCATCACCATGTCATATCGAAATTTTAGGAATCCACACCACAAGGGTTCCATCAACCCATCAAACTAAAACTACAATCTTCCAAGATTCCAGGGCTCCATTTCCCCCTCTAATAGACACTCTTAGCTTCCGTGCCTCCAGGGCCCCATCTCCCCAACATACCAGCATCTAAGGCTTCCACACCTCTAGGGAGCCATCACCCTATCAAGTTGGAATTCTTGGATTCTACACCTCCTGGGTGTGAACTCCCCTATATAATTATGTCATGATATCATCCCTACCACAGTTGACCTCAATTTAGTAGATCATGTGGCCCCTACCAGCCTAGGGAATTCTGTGTCTCCCAAATTTCTAAATAGAGAAGTTTTCTCAACCAAACTGACTGGGATCGAGACCCCAACCATCTATTAGGCACACCATGATGACTCTCACTACTTCTAATGCCATAAGAAACCATCATGGAGGTATTTCTATTAATTGAAATAAACCAAAGAGGTCCCACAGGTGACTCTAACACTAGATCATGGAAATATCCCTACGACACAACCCATATCACGCATTGAGAACATACATGCATACACTGGGGGTATTTTAGGGTAATAACTTGTTTGGATTCCCCCTAATCCTCAAGGTCCCCAAACCATTAAAAACAGGAAGATATGACCACTCTTCTGCCACCACAATCCTTATGGTCCCATGTCCATGTTTAATGATGTTAAACTACACAGAAACCATCATCTTGGTCGCATGATGTTAAAATGTGGGAAAACATATTGGTCACATGATGTTAAACTATATGAAGTTTGGGTAAAATCTTCGCAACCTAAAACTAGAACAACCATGGTCAATGTTTTGTGACATTAAATGATATCTAGTGCTTATCCTAATCACATGAAGTTAAAATATATGGGGAAATATCCTTAATGTATGATGTTAAACTAAATTTCTATCATCCTCAACACATGAAATTAGACTATAGCCTTACCATCTATGGAGAACATAAGATTCCTCAAATGATAATTATGATACGACTACAGATCCCCATCACATGATGTAAAACTTCATAATTCCATGAACTTCTATATGTGAGATAACTCTGCATTCACCACCAATCCAACATTGTTCCACATTCAAGGAATACCTTAATAACATTATCCTTGAGAAGGGGTTAAACTACATCAACTTGATACACACATCTATGTACTCAAACATGTTGTGGCATAGAACATAGATTGTGGGATTATTCATGGAAATTCTTTTAATCCATGTCCATGCTTCACACGTCACTTTATTTGGATCCCCATCCTCCTCCATGCCTGATGGTACCCCCGAATGGAATATTATCATGCCACATAGGTTCACCTACCATCCTATAAAAATGACATGGAAGACATTGTACAACATTTTAAGATATGTATTATGTTTTGAAAAATGGTCAGTAGTTGAACTTCATTTATTTTTCCCCATCCCAGGAAACACCATATGGATACTGTGTTTCCAATAGTGCCATATGATATCCTCCATCATCACACCACCCTCATTATGTTCCAAATATTGGGCACCGTGATTCATACTTTCCACATACTTATGTTCTTTTGGAAATCCAACACCCTTGGCGTTAACCCTATGCGAAACTACATGTGTTGAGTAAGCAGGTCAATTTAATTGGGACATTCTCAACCTGACTTCTCCTTGCCCCTATTGTGCACTTCCATGTGTCAGGAAAATCCTCACCAATCCCTATTTCTCAAAAATATCATGGATCATGTGGGATTAGGATTCTTCTATGATGTGTACCCATGTGTTCTAGTGCCAAAAATTTTCGGTCAAGGAATTAAGACCTTTAATTGATCACCATGTTATGAAGTCTATGACCATAAACTAGGATCCCAAGTCTAAGCATCATTACTTTAAACTGCATGAATTTCCTCTCTGGAATTTGATATGTGGTGGTAGGCCTCCTAGGCCCTCATTCACATAACAATTTTCACCCAGTTTCCCTAAACATACCCTTTTGAGAATAACCCTTGATCAGTCCAAACACAATGACCTTAAACTATTTTCAAAACCAGGGTCCTTTATCCTGAGTTCCAGTTGGGACATTATCCCCCCTTGGGAACCCAATACTTTAGGATATAACTAATCCCACTTCTTGATGTTCCCCACTAATATGATCTAACGTGTCTTGGTGTTGAACCTTGAGATTTTTGGATTCCACAAGGACACTCTCCCAATCAATCTTTACACTTAGACTATTTCTTATGCAAGATACCCATTATCTTACATGTCTAAAGGGGTCCACTCATAGAAATGGTTCCTGGCCAAAATTGCTCACCTCCTATCTTGGGAAACCCCTGTATGAACCTTTTATGAAAAATAGAAAATTACTTTCTTCAAACATGGAAAAAGGTCAATTATATATTTTTATGTCCCATCTTTGACTGGTGTAGTTGTGGTTCCTATGATTCAAATTTGGTCAACATTGGTCCCTTCTGATTAGTCCCCACTTTTGTGATACAGATTTCAGAAGACTTGAGTTTCATTCTTTTCACATCCTTATGTTATGGTGGAACCCTAACTCCCTTGGTGTGAACCCTATGCACATCTGCACATGTTGAGTAGGAAGTTAAGTGTCATTGGGACATTCTTGAACCAATATCTTCTTTCCCTTTTTGTATGGTTCAATGTGATAGGTACATCTTCACATCACTCCTTATTTCCCATATCGAGCATAAATCATGTGGGATTATGGTTCTTTATGGTCTTTGTATCCACATGGAGGAGATGCACAATCTCATAGGTCCATCATCAATGAACATAAACTACAAGTTCACATCACAAGAACATGATGTTAAATATATATGAATTTGAACTAATAGACTATATTATGAACCCTATAACCATAAACTAGGAGCCCATATCCAAGAATCATGACTATAAACTATGTGAAGGTGTTCCCTAGGAATGTGTTGTGTGGTGTGGGACTCTTTGGTCCTCATTCATGTATGGTTGTTCCTATCATTCCATGCATATCCCTTATGGAATTCTAACAACCTTCATGGTCCAAACTCTATAAACATAAACCAAGATCACCTTTAGTCTGAACTCTGTGACCATAAACTAATAATACAAGCCTAAACATCATGACTATAAAATTTATGTGCGTTCTCTTAGGAATGTGTTCTATAGCATTGGGCCTCATAGGGACCTCATTAATGTAAAGTTTTTCACTCCTCCACACTATACATATCCATCTGATAATCTCACCTCTTTAGTCCAAACTCTACGACCCTAAACTAGGATATCAAGTCCAAACATCAAGATTTTAAACATTGTAAAAGTATTCTCAAGAACATGTGGTGTAGATCAGGGCGTCCTAGGCCTCATTCACGTTGGTTTTCTTAATTCCCCCTACACACATTCCTTTGATTCAGTTCCCCAATTGAGTTAGATATGTACAACTTTAAACTACATGAGTTCAGTTCAATATGTACGATTTTAAACTGCATTAATTAAAATCCTAAGCACATGATGTTAAAATAGGTTCCCAAGTCCAAAAATAATGAATTTAAACTATGTATGGGTTTTACTTGAATTTTTTATGTAGTGTGGGCCTTCTTCAACCTCATTCATGTTCGGTTGTTCCCATTTCACTGCACATGTCCCCTTTTCCTGATACACCCTCCCTCATAGTATTAGTTGTACAAATTTAAAGTAAAAGTACCTATTACAATCATAAATACTTAAAAATATGTGTGATTTATTCTCAGGAATGTGTTGTCTGGTGCTAGGTTCTTTGAACTCATTCATGTCATATTTTTCAAGATACTTACCTCATATTTTTTTCTTTAGAAGCCTCATCACATGGTCTGAACTATATGAACTTAAACTAAGACCAGATGGTCCAAAAAACAAGCCCCTAAACTATTTTCCATAGGTCCATGAATTACTACCTTAAACAATTTTCAACCTCTACAGTATGAATTCATGACTTTAAACTACATATCATCAATATCCCAAGCACACAATGTCAAACATGGTTCATAGTCTGTGATCTTCGACCTTAAAATAGCTATAAAAGTCAAAACATCATTGATTCAAACTATATACAGGTCTTATTTGGAAGATTATGGTGTATATTGGGCCTCCTTAGACTTTATTGACATTAGTTTATAGAAATTGTGTTATAAAAATTCCTCTAGAAGTATATCCCCCCATCATCCAAGTTTCATGATGATAAACTACATAACAACCAATATCCATACCGCATGACATTAAACCATAAGGACCGTTCCAATCACATGACCATAAAATGTGGCATAATCTTCCTTACCACATGATGAAAAACTCAAAGCTTTAATTTCATAGTTTCATGAATTTAAACTTTGTAACAATTATCATCATGGATTCATGATGAAAAACAACACAATAGCATGATATCCTTTCCAAAGAGGGAATCACTTCTTGCATCATTCATCTACCATGCCATGTTGTAATAACTATGTGTGGATTGATTCCTATCTACATAGGATAGTTAGTGATGCCCTAATTTTTTATCCTGGTCTAGTACTTAAAAAACAAAAAAACAAAAAAAAAGAAGAAAAGAAAAAACTGTTTTTCTCATCCCTATATACAGGCCAAACCTACACAGGGAGTTCTGACTCAATAACTATGTGTGGATTGATTCCCATCCTTATGGGATACGTAATGATGCTTAGAAACTTTATCTTTGTGACCAACTACAAATCCACCTCCTCTTTGTTTTCACCATTAGGCCCCATTTATGGTTCATGAGCCTCCATGGCTCATTCATGTCATGTTTTCCTTCCACCCTTTCCATACTTATGTCTATAATTCTAATATCAAAATCAACCTAAAAAATGTGGTTCATCTTTGGGCCTTTTAATACCTCACCCAGGTTGTATTTAACACTCTTCCATTCCACATGTACCCATTTTGGGTAGCCTAATTCCCTAGGTTTGAACTCCATGACCTTAAACTAAGAACCTATAGTCCAAGCATCATGAAATTAAAATGTGTGAAAGTATCTTCTCGGATGTGTCATGTGGTGTTGAGACTCTTTATCTTAATCCATGTCACGATTATCATAAAACCACATTACACATGTCCACTTGAGATACCTTCCTCCTTGGTCCAAACTCTTTGAGAATAAACTATGACCCAACATCCTCAATGCATGAAGTTAAACTATAACCATACCTAGAACAAGTTCATGATTCCTCTTGTTAATAATGGGTTTCCTCAGTTCCCTCTCTAGAGAATATTTCCCCCACCAGTGTTGGTATCCTACCACACTATGTTCTAGAACTATGTATGTCTTGATTCCCATCCTCATGGGATATGTAGAAACGCCTAGAAATTTCATATTTGGTCCCAACTTCAAGTTACTTCAAACCTTCACCCCTCGACCTTGATTATGGTCTAGAGATTATGACTATAAAATATTCACAACTGGAATCAGTGTCATTTCATATAGTGTAGGTCCTCATTGGCTCATTCATGTTGGGTATTTAACTTTCTCACCACATGAACATATTTGAACACCCTTTTTTAATCATGGTCTAGGAATTATGACCATAAAATATCTGTATCCCCTATGGTTTGAGCAACATGACTTTAAATTGATTTCACTATCCGATTTTGAATTCCACTTTCTAATATTCACTGTTCCACACTTCAACCCTTTCTTTATTTGGATTTCCATCATCTTTAAAATACAGATAAACCCCCTGATGGTGATGGTCTCATGCCATTTTGGCTCACCTCCCATTTTGAGACAACACCCTAATGAATCTCTGGTAGAAAATGGTGAATCCTGTGTTTTGAACTTGGTCATTTGATTATTTGGCATCTTCTCACCCCATTCTTGACCAGTGTGGTCATGGTCCCTATGTTTTGAACATAGTCAGCAGTCGATCCTTACTCACCGGTCTCTCCTTTATATAGATCTTGAAATTCTTGGCATACCCCTTTCCACTCTCCTGTATCATAGTGGAATTCCACCATTGGCATCTTCTCTAATGCATTCTCCCACAAGCCAAGTAGACCCCCTATACTATTCCTTATTTCCCACACTGAGCGTGACTCATGTGGGATGAGGAACTTTGGTGAGGTGTGTACCGATGTGGTTGAGACACCCATGAGACCTTCATGGACAAAAATCTATTCCCTTAAACTTAGAGCATCACCAGGAATGTGTGGTGTAGAGTTGGGCCCCTTTGAGCCCCATTCACATCAAGTTTATCACCACACTACACCACATATGTTTATCTTGGGAAACTTCCCTCCCTTTGATCCAAACTCCATAACCTTAAACTAAGAGCCTAACAAGGGAAGTATGGTGAAGTATGACCCCTATTTTCCTCATTCACGTTAAAATCCTCTAGTTTCCTAACTCTTGTGTGGTACACAAGCATATTTTGGATCATTCAAATCAGTTTTATATCCTTCATGATCCACAAATATAAGGGTAACATACATTTCCATAGTCTATGTGACATGAATTTAAACTGTTGGATGAGTCCATGCAATATGATCTTAAAGTATGTGTAAATTCCCTATCATTTGACGTTAAACTATGGGATGCATCCTAATCACACAATGTTAAACTTTATCATGCATCATACTCATTTTATGATGTTAAACTGTGTGTTAATTTTCCTCAGTTGTGTGATGTAAAACTGCAAGGAATCTTAGGACCTTGTATGAGACCCCCTACTTCAATGTTGATCATCTACTGCATCACTCATGTTCTTTCAACCCTCTATCCACATCTAAGATGAAGCACCCCTAGATGATGATTTTGATCCTTTTTCAGGCTGATACACTTATACAAATGTTCTCTAAGTCAGAGTGGAAGAATTTCAAGAGTGCTGTAGTCCATTTGAACATTCAATCATTCCATTCCTGTTATTTTTATTCCCCTAATTAGGATTCTCATCATTATTCATGTCTAAAGGGATCCCTAACAAAATGGTATCATTCCATACTAGATAACCTACCGTGTTGGGCCGATGCCCCATAATGTATTGGATGTGATTATGAGACATGTTCCATGTATCAAACATGGTTAATGATCGATCCTTGTTTTTTTGTCCCCAGTCATGGATAAGAAATATGGATACCATTTTTAAAACACATTCAACTATTACCCAATAAAGTGACACCACTCCCATTTTTTTCCCCAAATTTTTGGTTTTGTGATTGACACTCCCCTTCCCCATTTTGTTTGGATAAAATTAAATGCCCCTGGTGTTAACAAATTATCACACTAGAGAGTTATAGAGAAGGAAGATGGCTACACATATTTCTACTCCCCAGCCAGGGAATTCCTTGTTAGGACACTCCCAAAGGTGATCGATCTCCCATTTTGATCTCAGAACATTCACTGTTGTTTAGCACTCTCATACAAGTGAATGATATTCTATTGTCTCTTGTTTCCCACATTTATCTAGAATCACATGAGATTATAGTTTCTAGTTGGTTTTTTCCTCAATGCGATCAAGATACCATGGGACCCAAAGTAGGTGTCTTCCACAATGCCTTCCATAGAATGTGATCTGTCTCGTCCTCCCCATCTTCATTGGACCCCAATATAAGGGGGGGGTTTAACAGATAAAAATAATCCAAGGAATGCACTGAATTATTACAAACATGATCAATTAGTGTAGTTTTTTTTCATAGTCTTTGATTTAACTAGTCATATATAACTAACAGAGTTATGGATAAGAAGTTATGGTCGTTCAAAGTCAGGCTATAAAAATAATTCATGGAGGTCCGATTCACAAATCTCCCCTTTGTAAATGTGCAAAGACATGATAGAATCCCTTTGTGAGTTTTATGCCTCTTTTAAACAATTAAAATGATCAATTGTGTACTTCGTGAGTCTAATGAAGTCTCAACCATTCTCAAAGCCCACACTTTATTCATGAACCACTTCGAAGCATCATAAAACCCCTTTCCTACAAATACCCCACATGCATTTATTCTTAAGATGGAGATACCGCTAGGTTTTTTCCCCATGATCTCAATTCATGAGGCTCATGATCTTTGTGAGACCCTCTTTTGAGAATACCCTATGCATCACGAAACCTCATCTCTTGAGTTATTGAGAGCCTCAAACTTAGGTGGAGATTTTTTTCGCAAAGGCCTATGCCCTCCACGAAAGAAGAATTCCCTCTGAGGAACACGAGGAATCACAAATAATTCAAACTTCACAAAGCACACCCAATAGTAATTTGTATATCCTTCATAATACCTTGACCTCAGTGATTCCCCATACTTCACAAAACCCTAAGCTTTGTGAATCTCATTTTCAAATCCATATCCTTCATGAAGCTCCTAAATCTACACCCTCTGGTCTATACTATGGTGGATATGCCCCCACCCCCAGATTCGGATCATTTTAGGGAAATGGTCCTAGGCCTCTGACCCAATCCCTTCACTAATTTCATTCACCCCCATGAAAAATGGAGTCTCACCAGCAACATTTTAGGTTGGGTCAAGGACATTTCGACTTGCACCCTTATGCGGCCCCACTATCCAACCCTAAAAATACAGTGATTAGAGATACTACTATATACCCCCTAAAATACCTTGGGTAGACTTAATCTTCTTGGTCCATTTCCCATGCCATGAGTTGAGGTTCTCTCATGAGGTTCTCCAATTATCTTGAGTCAAACCATTACTCAAGAAACTTCTGAAACCACCATCACTTGACTCTTAGCCCAGTTTTAACTTGAAAAGTACACTCTTATGTAAGTCCCACATAAGAAATTTCTAGGTGTATTACACCTAATATTCCTCAATACATGACTTTAAATAGTATCATACCCTATCACTCATGAATAGGATTACTTATAAATCAAGCATAATATTCCTCATGTTGTGGTAATGATTCTATATTCATCACTACAAGACATTAAACCGTATCACTCCAAATCACAATAGAATAAGATTTATTATGCATCAAGCATATTATTCCATCATGTCCTGAAATTAGGAAGATAGAATGGGAAGCTCAATACATAATCCCCCCATACCTCTTCATTCCATATGACATTAAAATTTGATCTTACCTCATGAAATTCACATGAGATACCCTCAAGGCCTAATATAAAAAGGAAATATGAAAAAAATCTATGTGTAAGACCTATCCACACTATTACAACTCTATAGTGGATCCCAAATAGCTTCCATGAATAAGAAACATACACACCATTGCTACTCCATAGCAGCACCCAAGAATCATCTATGTGTAAGCCCCATCCACCATTGTCACTCCATAGCATCACCCTAGTTGATTCCACATGTAATCCCCATTCACATCATTTCCTATCCATAGTGGTACCCAGACATATTCCACGCGTATTACCCATCCACATAATTTCCAATCCATAATATCACCTGACTAGCTCCCACATGTAAGCCCCATCCATATCATTTCAGCTCCATAGAGACACCTAGGTAGCTCCCACATGTAAGCCCCATATACATCATTGCTACTCCATAGTGACACCTAGGAAGATCCCATATGTAATCCTCATCCACATAATTTACACTCCATAATTACACTTAGGTGGCTCCAAGACATAAACCCCAACCACATCCTCTCTCTTTCTAGCAGCACATGGGCTGATTTTATGTGTAATCCCCTACCACACACCCTCCTTAGGATTATCCATGGATGATTGACATGGAATGAGATCCTCCTCAGAGGGAATTAGATCCTCCTTAGGAAGCTTCCAAGAATAATCCCCACACCATTACTCGTCAACAAATATTTCATGACACAACCATCAGGTCTACTACTTCCTATTATTTCTCACACCGAGAATGGATCATGTAGGATTTGTGGTTTGTAATGATCATGAAAACCAGTCTCCATCATGAGCCCCTCCTATGTGTAACCCCTAACCTATCTCATGCATCAGGCCTTCTCTATAGGTGTAATATCCAATCATACTCAGGTTCCTCATGCCCCCTCCTTGGTTGTAATCCCCAATCACATTATTTCCCCTCTAGGAATCTTCCATGCATAATACTCGATCATTCTCTCCACATCCATGGGCCTCCACCTAATGCGTAATCCCCAATGCCCATTCTTTAACTATGAGGATTTTGATTTAAAACTAATTAGGATACATAGGAAGACTCCATGAGGTTTAAGCCCAAAACCCCCCCAACACTTCATCAATTCAATTAATTTCATCCACTTCATCCACATCCATCATGATTTTACCCATGACCCCATATCTCAGTGAGATCATGCCACCCACCAAGAACTTTCTTAAATGTAAGTCCCATCCAAATCATCATTGATTCTAGAAGAATGTAGGAATATCCCAATAGTAATCCCATACAATCAAAACAATCCAACCAAGATCAACCCTCTTGTGAAGGAATTATTTTATGCGTAATCCCCACACCATCCATCAATCTACACAAGGGTTTGATTTTGGTTTACTAATCTGGGTATGTAGGATGCCTCTATGAGATTCAATCCTAACTAATGGTAACCCTTGGTTCCCCCCTCCTAGGTGTTCTCCTTCCTAATCAACCCCCAAGGGTATCTAGATCAACCTTCATGGTGTGACATCATCCCATTATGGTACACACCTCTCAGATCTTCCCCCAGAGGCATCCTAATCCATCCATTATTAAACCTTTCTGGTGTTCCATCATATGGACACACCTTCTCAATCCACCCCATGAGGTTTTTTGATCTACCAACTCTGTCCTCACAAGACGTTAAACTTATGACCCTAAACATGTACATCATACAAGTTATGAGATTCCATAGGTGAAATACTTGGAAGATATATGCCTATGGTGTCACCTACATCATGATTGACACAATATGCCTTGGGTTTTGTTCCCAAGATTCCTCCATGGGATACAATATTAAGAGAAATAATATAGGTTTACAATTCACGTAGAACCCATAGATTCCCATATATGCATGCTGTTGCCATCAAATCCGATGAAAGGTTGTCACCCTTTCTAGGCAAAAGCAGTGTAATTAACTAGCATCCAAAAAGACATGACACTCATAATGAGTTTCATGAGAATAATAAAATCTATGAGGGATAACCAAACTAGGAAATGAGTTCCATGGAGAAATACATGGACAATATAATCGATATCCCATCATCCCATTTTGATCAAGGAGCACACATAACCATCAATATAGATGAATACCGCCCTCCTTTGGAAAGCGGGAATGTAGGGTAAGAATGTAATGCCAACATCACAGTGAAATGCGAGGAAGGTTTACCTAGAAAAAGTGTCAAAAAAATTCTACACATATCAAATAGAGTATATTTAAAATAAATGGTTTTTTCCTTAATGAATACAAATACCATAAAAAGTTCTGCAAAGAAATTATTGAGGAAAATATAATTTAATCTTTGAAAGTATTTTTAAAACAAAACATTCATACACTATTTCGAAAATAAATTTCATTAAAAGTATCCTTTGAAACTTATAATGTAATATTTAAAATATTGAGGGGTCATGAGTGTTGTAAAATCTGTATATTCTATACATATTAAAATAATGATTCATTTCACATTTTCAATAAAATCCAAAATGGCCTTCTATGGAAAATAACATGAATATTACTTTCAAATATTTTTTTAAAAAGTCAAATAAGGGTAAAAATTTCTTTAATAATCATTTGTAAAAACTTAAAAATATTTTTGAAAACATTTTTAGAGAACATGGTTAAGGAAGAAAAAGGATTATCAAACGATGAGAGAAATTAAGTCGTATTTTATTAAAAAAAATCATTCAGTTTAAGTAAAAAATAGTATAAAATGAAAATATTACTTTAAAAAACTATAATAAATACTTTGATAAGAAAATAAAATGTTTTTATGATATAATGGTCAAATAATTTCCTTTAATATAAATTATTGTATAATGATTCCTGATTAAAATGAGATTGTGAAATAAATAATTACAAAGATCATAAAATTGATGTGAGGATTAATCAATGAATCAATAATTTTAATGAAATGTTAGTCCACATAAGAAACTAGAAATAAATAAAATTTAGTCAAAAGTATTTATATAAATAATCTTATAATGTCAAGACAATGAAGAATTATTATAACCTAATAAAAGGAATTTGTGTTAGTATTTTTTTTATCACTTGGTAACTTTAATTTCAAAATAAATTTGGATGAAATGATTAAAATTATAAATAAAAATAAAATGTATTATTATGGAATAATGATATTTTATTTTATTAGGGAATTATATAAACTTTGTATGTGCATAATATTACAATATGCCTTAATGAAGAGGAATTGAGAAGAATACCCTTTCATCACGATTCATCTGGGTTGAACATTATTTAACTTATATTATAATGGTTTTAAGAAAATTTATTAATGTATAAAATAACCATATTCATATTTTTAATATCATATATTAACCAATTATAACATATTATATACTGTTCATTATTATCTTTCATTATTTTCATTATTTCATGTGTTAATTACCTAGTTTTCTTATGAGTGTTTTCCATGAATGTTTAGGTTCTGGGGTATATGATATATATCCATAAACTATAGAATGATATTAATGTTTTTAAAATCATTTTATAATTTATACATTGTTATAATAACTATTTAAATTTGAACATGTACATTGGAGCACATCGCTTTGTGGATCAGTTAGGTCATATGTATGCACAAACGACATTATCATTCCATTAAAGGATGAAATGAAAAGATATTGTGGGAATTATTAATCATAAATAATAAATATAATCTCAATTATATCATATATATTCATAAAATTTATCATTTTTACTTTCCATGTAAATTGTATATGAAAAAATGAATCACATCTCTTCGTGATGCAGTAGTCTGCTGTACACATGAGAGACGTTTCCTTATTTTAAATGGAATGGAAAGTAATAATATATATGTGATATTATAATTAAATAATTATAATAATATCATAAATATCATACAATTTTTTTAAATCCATCATCATTTTAATCCTTGAAAGGTGGTGATGGAAAACAAATTATATCGGTATGCGAGGAGGTAGTCCGCCATACACATGATCGACAATTTAATTTACCATTTGAGGGAATATGATATGGATAATGGTCCTGAACTAAAAATAAAAAAATATTATTATATGGAATATACCTAGGATATTATATAATAATGGTTTAATAATATTTGAAATAGGTGTTAGATGATAAAAAATGCTATTTTAAGAACAATACCTCTTCTTCAGAAGAACTTTTTAGGATTTCACCAAAATCATTCCTAGTATTTATTATGATAAAACCAAAGGATATAGGATGATTTCAGTGGAGTAAGGATGTGATTTTTGTTGTTATTAAAAGAAAAAAATACCTTTGGTAGTGTGAATAGGGGTGATAGGGGTTGGCTTTTTATAAGTGGGGGAGAGGACACACATGGAATTTATGAAAAGATTTAATTACACCCACATTTGTATCATGAAGAAAGACTCCAAAATAGATAATTATTGACCATTAATTTTTTTAATGTTTATATATTTCCATTTAATAAGTGTTTTAAAATTTGGTAGGTAATTTTAATGATTATATTAATTGTTTAACCCCATGGTAAATCAATTTTTACCTTAACCAATATAATTAATTTTTACTACTTTTTGTATTTATAATTGTAAATAGTTAAGTTTAATGTACTAGATAAAATAAATTATTCTTATTCCAAATATGGAATCCATTTTTAAAAATTATGTTCATATAAGTGTCATAAATCAATTTACAATTATACCCACTGACGTGATGAAAATAGGGTTTTCAAACAGAAAATTCTCCTTAATATAAAGGGTTTTATTTTCAAAATTCAAAATGAAATTGATTCCAATGACCTAAAATAGTTAAATTTTAATATAATGGGAATAAATTTACCTTAAAACCAATTTTAAATTTCATTTAACATAGTGAACTATTTAAACAAAATGGAAGTTTTCAATAAAAATCAGTATTTCTCCCCATTCATTGAAAAAATGGATCATTTCAGAAAAATCTAAAAAATTAATCATAAGATAATATTAATATGATTATTTCACAAATTAATTTAATTTTATAAAATAAATTATCTAAAAGTTTTAAAATTAATTTTAAATTATGTGCACAGAGTGCGATTAAACATTCATTTAGAAAAAGTATGGTTTATCAGAAAACATTTATTTTTTCTTTGAAATGACTTATTTTTTTTTATAATCAATATAAAATCATAATTTCTGTAATTTAGTTTGTAATATTAATACCTTAAAATTTAATGACTAGTTTATGATGATATAATATATTATGTTTCATTAAGAATTGGGGTTGTGTTTTCTGTAGGCTATCAAAGAGATAAAATTTATGGGAATATATTTTGGAAGTTTTTTAAGCTTGGTTTTGGGTGTTGAATACAATATCGAATACAATATTATTATTTTATAATTTAGGGGTGTTAAATTTCCACAAAGTAAATAAATTATTTCTTAACAATTTGATCTTGGGCTCAGAAATCAATGGGATGATATTTGAAAATTCCTTTCTTGAAAACCCAAATCATTAAAAGGGTTAATAAAACATCATATTATTAAGTGATTAAGGTAACTAAAAATTTCATATGTAATAACACACAACAAGTTTTCTAATTAGGAAAAAATAGTGTAAAGTGAAGAAATGGACATGAAATAAAGGAATAAATAATTTTATAGGGTATTAGAGGTTGTTGATTTCAAGAATGTGAATGATCAATGGAAAGTTAAAGACCAAAAAACAAAAATATGGGATGATTTCAAAGACAATTTGATTTTCTAGACATTAAGGTAATATGATATTTTATTTTGAAGACCATTTTCCTAATCTTGATTAATTATTTTACATTATATGATTATATGGATATATACTTACTTCATATAATTTAATTTCATTAGAATAATTTAATCCTTTGGTTGTGATTCAATCAACATATAGTTCATCTCTTACTCAATGAAATGCCTATCAAAAAATGAAATTTTTCTGCATGAAGCAATAAAATTCACTTTTAACTAATCATAAGATCCAAAAAGAGTGTAAAGTCTTTCTTGCTATCTCTAATTATTACCCAATTTATTATATTGGATAAAACAAGCTACCCAATATAATAAATTATTCTATAAACCTCAACAGCAACACCACTTGGTCATCATTAATATTTTTTTGTCAATTTTTTTTAACTAAAAACAATGACATATTAATAAAGACATAGAATAGACTAGTTATAGTTGCTAAACCCTTATTGTCCATTAATTTTGGGTTTGAGCCCCATGAAATTTCTGAATTCGATAAGTTTTCACATGACATGCGGGTTTTCCTTTTTCAAAAAAATATTAATATAATTCTTATAACATTCTAAAATTATAATGAACCATAATTAATACAACATAAAATATAATATAAACATAAAAGTTATAAATACCTTTAATATTAATTAAAATAAATATATAAATTCATTATTTCTAAAATATATTTTTCAAATACTAAATGAATGGGTTGTTGTAACACCCCAAGCTTCTACGGTACACTTCTCTTGGAATAATGCGATAGCGTGTGTTGTACGCAACATCGAGTTCTAACACACCACAACCAATAAAACTAGCCATTATGAATAGTAATACCTAATTTTTGAAATTATATATATTTTATATTTCAAAATGGACTTCATTTTTGGATTCATAATATCGAAATTATCCTAAGTTGAATTTTTGGTATTTTTCTGAGAACTTCCAATTTTTATGAATAGTGAAAATACTTAAAAACAAATTTTTTAATAAAAATAATTTATAGTGATAAATTATATTATTTAGTGTTTTTAAAGTATAATTAGAATATATTTTTACCATTTTATCCAATTGTGTTCATTATAATTAATTTCACTTTGAAATTGGACATAAACAATTGTCAATCTTTTGATATATATTGTTTCTTAAAAACACGCTATTTATTGTAACATCGGGAATTAATTATAAAATTAATTAATGCAACTTATATGTTTGAAATTTTGTAAAATAGACATCATTTTTGAATTTGGAATATCAATTATTGCTTAGGGTGAAATTTTGGCATTGTTCAGAAAAACTTCAATTTTTGATGAATAGTGAAACCACTAAGTGGTAGTTAAAAAACTGAATTTTTCATAAAACTTAATTTTACCGCTTCTGTGATTGGAATTTCGAAAATAAGAGAGACACAGTTAATATCAAGGAGTATAATGTGGTTCAATGAGATGAAAATAATTTTTGGTGAATAGTAACTTTTTACTTTTATTACCACGGTTAAAAGTAAATAGGGTAATTAAGGGTAAAAATGATATTAACATTACCCTAACACATGTCCTAATTCTATTGGACAAGTGTACCTCGACCAAAAACAACCTTATGAATAAAATATTATCATTTAGGTCCACTTGGATTAGATTAGGACATTTATTATTATTTAATTCGAAGAAGAGTTAAAAGAGTTAAAATCAATGTTTATTTACTAAAACATTTTTAATATAGGGTTATACATAAGATAAATTTGATTGTAAATATTAATTGGAAAGCTAAAAATATTTCATAAATAATTATATTTTATTTATAATTTTTAGACATTAAATAATTTAATTTATTTATGACACAATGATGATGCAGTAATTACCATAATAGTGAAAAATTAAAATAATTGATATTATAAATACCCAAATAAATATAATTTGAGACTTTTAATGAATTACAATAATTTTCTAGGATAATATGACATATTAGGATTGATTTAATTTACTTTTTTTGAACTAATCATTCTGTTATGATTTTCACAAAAATAAATTTTCCAAATAGTGTCAAAATTGACATAAAAAAGTTTTTAAAACAAATATTATATTATTAATTGATATTAGTCGCACTCTTTTGATTTATGGATCTAATATGATATGGAGCTCGAAGCTCTCGAAGGTGATAACGTTGAAAACCCTAATCGGGCCGGTGATGTTGGGATTCCCAGGGAGAAAGAGGTGTTAAATCCTGGCGATGAAGATCAAATTGGTCACTCTGATCTCCTCAGTCTGTGTGCGAAGCGCAAGTCTGAGAAAGAGGCGGGTAAGGATCCCTCTGAACACGACAAAAGTTTCGCGGATGTGGTTATGCAGGCTGGAGGTCTATCGTTCCTAGAATGCGAATCGTCTGGCTCGGGTAGAGTTATAAGGAAAGTCCATATTGCTCATGTGGTGGCTAATCAGGATGCTGTTGAAGAGCGTGTTAAGCTGTGCAAGTTTTCAATCATTGCCCATGTCATAATCCCAAAGGGTGTTTGGCCCTGGAAGTTCCATGATCTTACAAACAGGCTGGTGGAGTTATGGGGCTTTAGCGACTGGAAGATGTCAGCAATGGGAAGGGGCTTCTATCATGTGGTCTTTCCCTCTGATGACTGCAAAAGGCGTGCGTGGAGCTTGGGGTCGCTTCCGTTGCATCCTGGATTTCTGCGGATCAATGAATGGGATAGGAATTTTGACCCTAATATGGTCAAAAACACCTTTTCCCAGGTATGGATACGAATTCATAATCTTAGTTGGCTTTATTGGCATCCACAATTGTTATGGGATATTGCCTCCTCTGTTGGTAATCCAATCAGGTTAGATAAACAAACAGATAATCCTAGCTTTGGCCATTATGCTAGGATTCTTGTTGAGGTTGATATGTCTAAGGTTTTAGTGGAAGAATTGGTCTTCACTACTAGGGATGATAGTATTATCCTGGAAATAGGTTATGAAAGAAAGACAAAATTCTGTTCTAACTGCCACAATTTTGGGCATGTTCTCTCTGATTGCAACTTTAACAAAATCTGCTCTAATTGTAACATTAGAGGACATGATTCTGTAAATTGTCGAAAAAGGAAAAATAAAAATGGAGCCCTGAGGGCTGACAGTAATGCACATGCCCTGGTTGAGAAGGTTAATCAAACTAATCAGCCTGGAAAAGTGATTGTTGCTGGCCCTTCGGATACTGTTGATGCTGCTGCTGCTGATGTGCCCATTATTGAGAATGTAGAGGATAGACAGGACTTTGAGGTGGGTCCTGAATAGGATGTTGATGATTCCAGACAGTCTGAGAATGAAAAGGGACCTGTGAAGACTAGCTGTAATGCACAGGCTTCCCCTTTGGAAACTGTTGATGAACCTGCTGCTGATAAGGACAAGGTGTACACCTTTGCAGAGGATAAACATGATTTTGAGGTGGATTCTGAACAGGAATTGCCTGATCCCAGTAATGGAAGCTCACAGGATAAGGTTATAACACGTGAGGAAGTCCAGACTCTTCAGATGGTCCCTAAGGATCCCCTTCTGAGGTCCAATGAGAGTCTGGAAAGACAGCCATTACCCATTGTTGAGGCTCCTGGCTTCCAGATCAATAACCCGGTTGTTATGGGACCCCAAGAAGATGTGTTGGAATGCCTCCCTACTGATGAAGCAGGAGATTTTTCACAAACTCATCCATCTAAGGTTGCTAAACGGAAGCTACCCCCTACTCTCACTATGCCTATTGAATCCGGGAATAGGTTCAGTACCCTTTCTGATGACAATTCTGAAGCCTCCATGGATGAGAAGGTTTTCAAAACTGAAATGGATGACAACAAACCTCATTTTGAGGAATGTCTCACTTCAAGTTATACTGGACCCTGTACTAGGAAGAGGTCCTCCAAACAATGAAGATTGTCTTTTGGAACTACCAGGGTCTTGGGAATTCTCCCACGATCAGGACTCTGAAGCACTTTATTGTGACCAATAAACCCATGTTGCTGGGCATTGCTGAACCAAGGCTGAAATTTGAAAGTTGGATGGCTTTTAATTGGAATGCTTTGGGGTATTCCCTTATCCCAAATACTCATTTGGTGAATGATAGTGAATCCTTATGGGTGCTCAAACATAATAGTGTCACTATTGACTCTTTTCAAAATGACCAGCAGTCAGTAACCATTTTCTGTTGTATTCACTCTAATTCAGTGTGTGTAACCTTTGTTTATACTGTCAATAAATATATTTGAAGGAGATATTTATGGAGCATGATGACCACCATTTCTGAGAATATGTCTACCAGATGGATCATTCTTGGTGATTTCAATGCCATTCTGAGGCCTGAGGAGAAAACTAGAGAGAACTTTTGCAGGGCTTCAGCTAGAGATTTTGCTTCTTGCATTGATCGTTGTAGGTTGCATGAAATTCCCATCTCTGGTTCGGAGTTCACATGGTTCAGGCACACTATTAATGGGAGGCAAGCTAGAAAATTAGATCGGTGCTTTGTTCAATTGGATTAAAGGAATGATATGATGGAAATCTCTGGCATGACCCTTCCTAGAACTCATTCTGATCACAATCCTATTCTAATTGATCTTTTCTTTTCTAATCTGAGATCAGCACCTCTACCCTTTAAATTCAACAATGCCTGGTTGGTTGTGCCAGGCTGTAGGGAGGTTATTTTGGAGGCTTGGGAATCTAATACGAATGGCAGTTTTTTGCACAGATTATCTTACAAACTGAAAGCTGTGAAATCTAGGCTCAAGACTTGGAGTATAATTTCTTTTTCAAGCATTGAAAAAGATATCAGGGAGGCTGAATCTCGTCTGTTAGGCTGTCAGCAGATGAATCCGATTCAAGATTCTCCTTCTTCAGAGGAAATTCAAGCTGCTGCCAACCTGGATAAACTCTTAGTTCTAAAGGAGAATCTGGATCGTAATCAGTTGCATGTTAAATGGCTCAAGGATGGAGATAGAAATTCCAGATTGTTTCATTGCTTGCATAGGGAGAAGAAGGCTAGTAGGACTCTCAAGGCCTTAAGAATTGATGATGATTTGTTTACATATGAAAATGAAATTGTCAATGCTGTCACATCTTATTTTGGGGAGATTTATTCTGAATCTGGTGGGAGCAGATCAAGCAGAATTCTAAATCGTATTGATTCCAGTGTTGATGAGAGTCAGAATAAACAGCTTTATGAAGCTCCTTCTTTAAAGGAAATTCATTCTGCTCTTTTTTCCTTAAACATTGACAGTGTGGCTGGCCCTGATGGCTTCACAAATAAATTTTTTATGTTCTACTGGGATATTATTCATGCAGATCTTATCAATGCTGTCAAAGAATTCTTCCATCGCCCCTTCTTTCCATTTGGGATGAATTCCAATTTTATTACGTTAATTCCTAATAAAGATAATGACCTGGATATCAAAGAATTTAGGCCCGTAGCCATTGGGAACACGATCCCTAAGATAATCAGTAAGATTATGGCTATTCGGCTTGGTGAAGTGGCTAAAAACATCATTACTAACAATCAGTTTGGCTTTTTACCTGGGAGAAACATTCAAAACTGCTTGTTTACTGCGTCTGAATGTGTCAATATTATGAAAGGTAAGGTTCCCAATGGTAATATGTCTATAAATATTGACATTTCAAAGGCTTTTGATACAATAAGGTGGGATTTTATCTTCAATATCCTTAGGATGCATGGTTTTTCAGAGAAGTTCATTTGCTTGATTTTTTCTATTTTGGAAAGTGCCAGGCTTTCTATTCTTGTCAATGGATCCCCTAGGGGTTTCCTAAAATGCACTAGAGGTGTTAGGCAAGGTGATCCCCTATCTGGGATTCTTTTTGCGATAGCTGAAGACTACTTAAGTGTCTGCCTACATGACCTTGTCAACAGTGGGATTTATCAAAGAATGAGGGCAGGAAGGAATTCTTTTGCTCCTTCACATATCTTTTATGCAGATGACATACTTCTTTTCTGTGAGGCTGACAGGAAGACTATTTCCTCCATTAAGATGATTTTCTCTCATTATGAAGATGTTTCAGGTCAGGTAATCAGCTGGAAGAAATCCTTTGTTGTCTTTGGTCAAGGTATTAGCAACTTGAAGCAGAGCAGGATTTCAAGAAGGCTTGGGGTTAAGAAAGGCACATTACCCTTTCATTATCTTGGGATCCCTCTATTTTGGGGAAGGGTAAAGCGTGCACATCTTGAGGGTATTGCTCTGAAAATCATCAAACAACTGGCAAGATGGAAAGGAAAAGCTATGTCCCAGGCTGGGAGAATCTGTCTCGTTAATTGTGTTATTACTTCTATGTTTGTCTACTCATTCTCTGTCTACAGATGGCCAGCAGCTCTCCTCAAGGAGTTGAGTGGCCAGCTTAGAAATTTTATATGGACTGGCTCTGTCCAGTAGAAAAAACTTGTCACTGTTGCATGGAAAAAGTGCATTAAGCCCATCAAGATGGGAGGAATGGGAATTAAGGATATCAGAGTATTTAATAGTGCTCTCATCCAGAACTTTGTTTGGAAACTTATTGCAAAGCCTGACTTCTCAATGGAATTCTTGATTGACAGATTTGTTTCCTGGTTACAGAAAGGGAAGTGTCTATACCTCAAATCTTCGGTTTGGCCCTCAATAAGGTCTGCCTTTTCCAGTCTTATGTTTCACTCAAAATGGATTGTAAGTCATGGCTCTTATCTCAACTGCTGGAGTACTTCATGGTTGTCCTCTCCCCTCAATGAACATGTTTCCGTTTCAGGATCTCTTGCACAACTATCTATTGCTGATTTACATGATCATACGGCTTCTATTAACCTCATTCCAGAAAATTTTAGGCTGGAAATTGCAGATTACATTTATGTGGATGTTGATATCATTGTTTGGAAACCTGCACTTACTGGTTGTTTTTCTACTCGGTATTGCTATAACTTGCAGGTTGGTTTGGTTAATGCTCTTACCACATGGATTGAAGGCTTAAGAAGGACTTTTATACCGCCAAGTGACCTGCTGCTTCTCTGGAGGATTTGGAAAAACAGGTTGCCCCTCTAAAGCGCGCTACAGCGAAAAGGCTTCATCCTTGCTTTGGTATGCCAGTTTTGTTTTAGAAGCAATGAGACTTTGATTCACACCTTCATCCACTATCAATTTGCTGCTCTGCTTTGGGAGCATGTGCAGTTGGATTTCCATTGCTCCCTTAATACTTGCTCTGTTGATTCCTTGCTTATGTCGTCCTTCAAAACTGGTTCTAGCGAGCAAGTTAATTCCTTGCTCCTCTCGGCTGTTGTCTCGATTTTCTCATTTATCTGGAAATCTCGGAACAACATTGTGTTTAATAACATCAGGCCCTCTTTCAGAGATGGTGTTCTGCTGATGCATCGAGCCATCATATTTTCCTCGACAATTCAAACTGGCTCCATGCATAATGATGTATCTGACTTTGTTCTCTTGAGAGCTCTTGGTGTTCGTGGCAGGGAACAGAAGCCCCTAATGGTAAAGTTTATCCAATGGATCCCACCTATCCGTGAATGGTTGAAGGTGAATGTTGATGGGGCGGCCTCTGGCGCACCAGGTCCTACTGGCTGTGGAGGGGTCTTCAGAACTCATCAGGGCTTCGTTAAAGGCTATTTATTCCATTATGTTGGACATGCTCAGGCAATTGAGGCAGTACTTTGAGCGATGATCAAAGTGATCAGTTATGCTGTCCATTATAGTTGGCATAGAATTTGGCTGGAGTCGGAATCTGCTATTGCTGTGAAGATTCTGAAAGATAGGTCTCGGAATGTTCCCTGGAGAATGATGTCCTCCTGGATTTCCTACCTTAAACTTGCTGAACAGCTTTGCTTGGATTTCTCTTATGTCTACCGGGAAGCAAACCAAGTCGCTGATGTTCTCTCGAAGAGAGCCATTACAGAAGCTAGCTCCAGTTGGTCTTTTACCTTAACTCCCTATTGTGACTCCTTGGTCTGCAGGGATAGGGATGGTGACTTATATTCTCGGTTTTGCAAGAGTCCCTGTATTTGAGCTTCTTTGTACTGTTTATTTCTTTTTTTGTTATAATATTTTGTTGGGAGCAGGCCTCTTGCTTGTCTCTCAGACCTTATGGATAAATTCCTAAAAATCTAAGGTTCATCCAAGAGACTTATATCATGCTAGGTGTATCATTAATGGACCACTTGGGGGTATCTTGGAGGTATATAGTAAGTTTATTAACTATATAATATAAAAATACAAAGTGACATGGTAAGTGTCAAACTAATTAACTAAGAGTTAAAACGAAAAGATAAGGTTAATATAATGACCCAAACCTATCTAAATTCTATTGGTTGAGTGGTTTTCGACCCATACCCACCTTAAACTTTAAATAATCCACTTTGGAACCATTAGAAACCGAATATGAATTTATTATAAAATAATATTTCTAGCTTTTCCAAAGGTGCCCCTCACCCCTCTTATAAAAGGGCACTCTCCCTTCTCATTAACTCACACCTTCAAAGCCTTTTGGCTCGGAAAAAATCTGGCCAAATACTCTCTCAACATCCCTCAATTCATCCTAGAACCCTTACTTTAGTCAGAAATCCAACCTAAGATCCCTTTTTATCAAATCAAAAGGAAGAACCCGAAGAAGAGGTAATGATTTCACCACCCTTTTCCAAGTTCCATTCTTCTTCCACTTCTTCCTTATTTGTTATTACCATTATAAAATAATGAATCCAGTATTTCCTATATACTGTAATATTATTATAAATATGGTACAACCATATTCAGTATTATATCCATCCTTTAAATGACATGTCACCATACGTGCGTACGTACGGCTTACCGTCTCCACGTCGGGGTGTAATTGTTATTAAATAAATTATTATTTGGATGGGTATAATAATGATGTGTAATTCATTTAAATAATAAATATAACATGATAATGATTCTGTATATATGATATACCATCCAATTATATATTATTTTAATATCAAAAGAATGATATTGTCGCTCGTGCGTACGTACGGACTACCGTCTCCACGAACGTGATAAGATTCATTCTCCATCGTATCCACTCAAGTATAATTCTCATTTGATGATTAATAATAGTATATAAGGACTTGATATCATTCTGGATATGATTAAGATAGAACCTATCCATGACAAACATGACTTACGTAACAAAACATATAAAAGAAAACGAGTAAGTTAACACCCGAAACAACAATAATACTAAGATATTATTAATAAATCAATGTTAAAAGATCATATATGATATCATATTAATATATATGATTCTTGTATAATTTAATAACAATTATTTCACCATTATACAAGAGGTTAACCTACCCCCAACCAAGGAAAAGTACAAGGTAAGGGTTTATTTCACAATCTCTTCATTATCCGAGGTTGTTTATACGTAATAATCTACTGGGATCTCTTTATCATCCACATCCATGTTTCTTAAAAATGTATTTCAAATTTTTTTTACTATTTACAGGAATATGGGTTAAAGTCATTTATACCCTTGTTTGACTTTTTATAAGTGGTTTATAAAGGAATATTTCTGTCGTTTTCCGAGAAAGGTGCTTTTTTAACCTTTTTGACAAAATTATGTTAAGAATTTTTTTTAACTTATACGGCGAGTGTGGCTATTTTCCGCCGTTATAAAATATTCGAAGCTTCCCTTATAATATTATAAGAATATTTTAAAAGAAAATGTTTTATTTTAGAAATATATGACTCTTAAATGATTTCAAAATAAAAGAGATATTTCTCAAAAAAGAGTTTTGATTTCATCTATGTCAACATCCTTTGATGGATTTTAAGCTTATTTGAAGTTGATTTATTATGAAACAAAACTTTTATATTGTATTGAAGGTTTTGTGATATGTTTGACTATGGATGTGTTATACCATTCATGGTTTATGGATGATGTATTTACATTTCATATGCTAGTTTTAATATGAATGTTTATGTTATGTTTAAACCTTTTCATATGGGAATGCATTGGACTTAATATGTGACGGGTGGAGCCCGCTATAGCTCCTCGATGCATCGGTAGGTCTCATGAGGCAAACTAGTGTCTTGGAACAAGGCCTTGACAAAATATTATTTCTAGTCTTGGCATGAGGCCTTGGCTATGTGGTTATGATAGTCTGGCATTATGCATTCCATCATTATGAAAGTGGTTATTGATATTGCATGTGATTATTCGATTAGTAGAATATCCATATGAATAAGTAAATGGAATTATTTTATTTTATTTTTTCTATACTATGTTGAAGTTCAAGTTTAAAAGGCTTTTTTTTAGTTATACATTTCCTTAAATGTTTATTCTTATTTATGAATGTTTCCGCTATATTGTTATCCTTACTGGGCATTTGAGCTCACCCCTTTTCTATGTTTTATTTTTCCCAGGATGTGAAGAAGTAAATTATGAATGACCTGCAGAGATATTATTAGGGGATAATAGTGTGGACAATGGAGAAAATATGTTTTTGTAGTAGTTTTTCACTTTATGATGTAATGTAAAACTTTATGAATATATCTAGTGTTTCCAAGGCTACTAAACCAATCAATATTTTGAGATTTGATCTTTCTTGTGATCATGCCAATGTTATGTAATAATGCACCAACTCTGGGTAACTAGGGTCGGGGCGTTACAGTTGGTATCAGAGGAAGTTTAGTACAAACCTTGTAAGCTAGATTTAGATAAACTCTGATTAGAGCACATAGACCTAAGATGGAATTTGAGGATTAGTACAGAAGAACTTCCTAGAATTTTGGTATTGTAGAGATTTTGTGAGTTTTCCGAGAAATACATCCCTTTCTGGATATGAGCAGGTAGAGGCAGCTCTGGAAAAGATGTACCTAGGGTTAAAACCCGAAAACACCTCTTTGAGCTAGACTCGAACGGGAACTGGTGCACGACAACGGGCCTTGCTGCACTCTTGGTTACGACACTCCCAGGGGATATGCTTAGGATAACTCTCATTTTCGTTACAAATCATTATTAAGGGTTTATGAGTATATACTTCCTTAAAGAAAACAATTTTATTATTATGGATTATATCCATAAATATTTCAATTTATGTTAAGTGTTTTATAAGTATGGAATTATGTATTCTGATTCATAAACTGATCTAGTTTATGCCATTGTTTAGAAATGGATCCTAGTGGAAGAAATGGAAACTGTATCAATGCACAAACTCCATGTAGGGATTTACCTCCTACTCAAGATAATTATAGTGGAGCTGGTGATGCAACTGGTGCCGATCAGCTAATCACCATACTGGGACAACTCACTCAGGTTATGAATAATAACCTTACCCGTATAGAGCACCCTGATCTGTAGCATGGAGGATCAATGTTAGATCGCTTTATGAGGCAGCAACCACCAACTTTCAATGGGAGTACAAATCCATTAGTATCTAAGCAATGGATAAGTTACTTAGAGAAAATATTTCAGGATTTGGGGAGTAGTGAAAGGGAAAAAGTTATCATGGCAGTTTACCGCCTCACTGGAGATGCTGATCAATGGTGGTCATTGCTTCAAATATGGAATGGAGGGAGTTCAAAGATCTATTTTTAGAAAAATACTTTCCTCGTGACCATCGAGAAAATATGGAAAGACAATTTCTAAGTTTGAGACAAAAGGAGGATGAGAATGTCACAAAGTATGAGGCTAAATTTACAAGGTTAACAAGGTATGGTGGAGATTATATATGTAACACAAGATGTAATATTGATCGTTTCTTTGATGGTTTAAAACCATTTCTCCATCAAGCATTAGTCTCATAATCCTTCTCTTCGTACGAAGACATTGTCTCATGTGCTATCAAGACAAAAAAGGAATTCTCTAAGTCTTATGACTTTAAAGAAAAGCAAGAGAAGAAGAGATCTTCTGATCAATCTGGGAATGGAAATAAGGGGAAGAAGGGAAAGGATGAATATACATCCTGTGGTAAATGTGGGAAGAAAAACCCCGGTACTTTCTTGAAGGGAATGGGTGTTTGTTACAAGTGTGGTGAGAAATGCCACCAATCTCGTGAATGAAAAGGCAAGAAGGAAGCTACCAATGTTCAATGCTACAATTATAGGGAGATGGGACATTATTCAAATGAATGTCCCAATCGTCAGGGGAACTTACCTCAGAAAAGGACAAGGGATCAATGCCTAGCTTATGCTATCAATACTGTTGAGGTAGAAGCTCCGAAAGACGTGGTGGCAGGTAATTTATGGTTTCCTCGAGTTTAGCAAATGCATTATTTGATTCTGGATCATCACATTGTTTCATATCTTCCTAGTTTGCTAAGAAAATTAGATATTTCCAATTTGATTTAACAAGGGAGTTGTCAGTTAAAACTCCTAAGGGAAGTATCATTGCAACAAAGTTTTGTGAATTAGTCCCCATTAGATCACATAAATGTTCTTTATCTGCTGATCTCATCGTCATACCTATGATTGAGTTTGATATAATCCTCGGTATGGATTGGATTTAGGAATATGATGCGAAGATTTATTGTAAGAAGAAGTAGGTTACGATTTTTGATGATGATGATAAGGAACACCTTATCTTTAGAGCAGAATCATCACCACCTAATTCTTATCTAGATCCACCCCCAGTAGCTCAACTAAATTCAATTATTGGGGAGGAAGAGAATGAAATTACTATGGGTGAGGAAAGGAATGTTCAAATTGAGGATGTACCTGTTGTGAAAGAATATGTAGATGTATTTCCGGAAGATTTACCTGGACATCCTCCAGAATGAGAAGTTGAGTTTTCCATTGATTTAATTCCTGGATCAAGGCCTTTATCGAAGACCCCTTATAGAATGTCCACTGTAGAATTAGTTGAACTAAAGAAACAACTAGAGGAATTGAGTAATAAGGGATTTATTCGCCCTAGTGTTTCTCCATGGGGAGCCCCTGTTCTTTTTGTTAAAAAGAAAGATGGATCTATGAGGTTATGTATCGATTATAGGGAGATCAATGCCATAACAATAAAGAACAAGTATCCTCTACCTCTCATTGATGATTTATTTGACCAACTGCATAGAGCTCAATACTTTTCAAAGATTGAACTTCGATCTGGATACCATCAGTTGTGTGTAAAGAAGAAATACATTTTGAAGACAACATTTCGAAATAGGTACGGGCATTACGAGTTTACAGTAATGCCTTTTGGATTGACTAATGCACCCTCTGTATTCATGGATCTGATGAATAGAGTTTTCAAGGAATATCTTGATGAATTTGTGGTGGTATTTATTGATGATATCTTGGTATAATACAAAAGCTATGAAGATCATGAAAATCACTTGCACATTATCCTGAAGACTCTGAGAAGGCATGAATTATATGGGAAGTTTAGCAAGTGTGAATTCTGGAATCAGAAGATTTCTTTTCTTGGCCATATTGTCTCTAAAGATGGAATCTCTGTTGATCCTTCTAAGACCAAGTAAATCCAAGAATGTCTAGCACCTACGAGTATAACTAAGGTACGCAGTTTTATTGGTTTGGCAGGTTATTATCGATGTTTCGTCCAAAATGTTTCCCGATTGGAAAACCCATTAACGAAGCTCACATGTAAAGGGGTTAAATTTGTTTGGACAAAAGAGTGTGAAGAATATTTCAAATAACTGAATATAAGATTAGTCAATGCTCCTATATTGAATCTACCATCGGGGAATGATGGGTTCATTATTTATAGTGATGCATCGAAGAAAGGACTTGGTTGTGTCCTTATGCAGAATGATAGGGTTATTGCCTATGCATCACGAAAGTTGAAAATTCATGAGCAAAACTATCCTACTCATGATCTGGAGTTAGCAGCTGTGATCTTTTCTTTGAAGATATGGAGGCACTACCTCTATGGTAAAAAATGTGAGATTTATACTGATCACAAGAGTTTGAAGTATATTTTCTCACAAAAAGAACTCAACATGAGGCAAAGGAGATGGCTTGAATTACTCAAGGATTATGATTGTACGATACACTACCACCCGGGGAAAGCAAACAAGGTGGCAGATGCTTTGAGGAGAAAAGATCATGGAGTTTTGAAAAATGTGAGAATTGAAAGGGATCCAATTTTCATGGATCTGGTGAAGATGGACATGGGAATAACCAGGGAAGGAGAAACATCAATTCTTTTTCAAATGGTTGCCAACCCATCTTTACTATAAAGGATTAAGAGTTCTCAGACCGATGATGAAGAATTTCAAAAGAAGATTAAAGCTGTGAATGATGGGAGATTGAGATACTTTGTGTATGAAGATGGAATTTTGAAATTTGGGAAGAGACTTTGTGTTCCCGATATACCTGATCTAAAAAGGAAATTGCTGGATGATGCTCATAGTTCCAATTTCTCTATACACCCTGGGAGCACCAAAATGTATAGAAATTTGAAGGAACATTTTGGGTGGGACAACATGAAGAAGGAGATTGCTGATTTTGTTTCATGATGTATGGTTTGTCAACAAGTGAAAGCTGGAAGGCAACAGCCTGGAGGTGTCATGCAACCTCTTCCCATACCATATTGGAAATGAGACAATATTACGATGGACTTTGTCATGGGGCTACCAAAGACTCCTTGAAGGAACGATGAAATATGGGTCATTGTTGATCGTCTTACCAAGTCAGCACATTTTCTTTCTATAAGAGAAGATCTACCACTGTAACGTCTAGCAATAATATATATTAATGAAGTTGTGAGACTTCATGGAGTACCCCTATCTATTGTTTCTGATCGTGATCCCCGTTTTAATTCAAGATTCTGGAAAAGTCTTCAGAAATCCTTGGATACTGAACTTCATTTGAGCACTGCCTACCACCCTCAAAAAGATGGACAATCAGAAAGAACTATTAAAACCTTAGAAGACATGTTGAGATCCTACTCACTGGACTTTCAGGGTATGTGGGATCAATATTTACCTCTGGTATAATTTTCCTATAACAATAGCTTCCATTCGAGTATTCATATGGCACCATATGAAGCGTTATACAGAAAGAGATGTCACACATCAACCTGTTGGGACGACGTTGGTGAAAGAAAACTTGTAGGCCCAGAACTGGTGGAGGAAACGATGGAAAAGGTGAAGGTAATCCAAAATCACATCAAAGCAGCTCAAAGTAGGAAGAAGAGCTATGCCGATAATCGAAGTAAGGATTTGGAATTTCATGTCGGTGATCATGTTTTCCTGAAGGTATCTCCATGGAAGGGAGTTATACGTTTTGGTAAGAAAGGTAAATTGAGTCCCTGGTACATCGAACCTTTCGAAATTCTAGAACGAATTGGGGCTGTAGCTTACTGATTGGCAATGCCGCCAAGTCCCTCCAAAGTACATGATGTGTTCCACATATCTCTAGTGAGGAAATACATTCCTGAACTAACACATGTACTCACCTATGAGGAATTAGAACTGGAACCTGATATATCTTATTGCGAAGAGCCCGTCAGGATTCTTGATATGAGAGAACAAGTACTGAGAAACCGGACGACTCGTCTGGTAAAAGTCTTGTGGAGAAACCATAATATAGAAGAGGCAACGTGGGAACCTGAGGAACTTATGATGAAGAACCACCCGAGTCTTTTCATGTGGTAGTATTCTAGAAATTTTGAGGACGAAATTATTTGAAGGAGTGGAGAATGTAACACCCCAAGCTTCTACGGTACGCTTCTCTTGGAATAATGCGATAGCTGTGTTGTACGCAACATCGAGTTCTAACACACCACAACCAATCAAACTAGCCGTTATGAATAGTAATACCTAAATTTTGAAATTATATATATTTTATATTTCAAAATGGAATTCATTTTTGGATTCAGAATATTGAAATTATCCTTAGTTGAATTTTTGGTATTTTTCTGAGAACTTCCAATTTTTAAGAATAGTGAAAATACTTAAAAACAACTTTTTTAATAAAAATAATTTATAGTGATAAATTATATTATTTAGTTATTTTAAAGTATTATTATAATATATTTTTACCATTTTATCCAATGGTGTTCATTCGAATTAATTTCACTTTGAAATTGGACATAAACAATTGTCAATATTTTGATATATATTGTTTCTTAAAAACACGCTATTTGTTGTAACAGTGGGAATTAATTATAAAATTAATTAATGCAACTTATATTTTTGGAATTTTGTAAAATAGAAGTCATTTTTTAATTCGGAATATCAATTATAGCTTAGGGTGAAATTTTGGCATTGTTCAGAAAAACTTCAATTTTTGATGAATAGTGAAACCACTAAGTGGTAGTTAAGAAACTGAATTTTTCATAAAACTTAATTTTTCCGCTTCTGTGATTGGAATTTCGAAAATCCGAGAGACACGGTTAATATCAAGGAGTAAAATGTGGTTCAATGAGATGAAAATAATTTTAGGTGGATAACAACTTTTTACTTTTATTTTATCACGGTTAAAAGTAAATAGGGCAATTAAGGGTAAAAATGATATTAATATTACCCTAACACATGTCCTAATTCTATTGGATAAGTGTATCTCGACCAAAAACAAAATTAGGAAGAAAATATTATCATTTAGGTCCAGTTGGATTAGATTAGGACATTTATTATTATTTAATTCAAAGAAGAGTTAAAAGAGTATTAATCAAAGTTTATTTACTAAAAAATTTTTAATATAGGGTTATACATAAGATAAATTCGATTGTAAATATTAAAAATAAATCTAAAAATATTTCCTACATAATTATATTTTATTTATAATTTTTATACATTAAATAATTTAATTTATTTATGACACAATGATGATGTAGTAATTACCATAATAGTGAAAAATTAAAATAATTGATATTATAAATACCCAAATAAATATAATTTGAGACTTTTAATGAATTAAATTAATTTTATAAGATAATATGACATATTATTATTGATTTAATTTACTTTTTTCTAACTAATAATTCTATTATGATTTTTACAAAAATCAATTTTCCAAATAGTGTCAAAATTGACATAAAAGATTTTTTAAAACAAATATTATATTATTAATTGATATTAAATTCCTAAAAATATAAGGTTCGTCCAAGAGACTTATATCATGATAGGTGTATCATTAATGGACCACTTGGGGGTCTCTTGGATGTATATAGTAAGTTTATTAACTATATAATATAAAAATACAAAGTGACGTGGTAAGTGTCAAACTAATTAACTAAGAGTTAGAACTAAAATATAAGGTTAATATAATGACCCAAACCTGTCCACATTCTATTGGTTGAGTGGTTTTAGACCCATACACACCTTAACCTTTAAATAATCCACTTTTGAGCCATTACAACCGAATATGAATTTATTATAAAATAATATTTCTTGCTTTTCCAAAGGTGCCCCTCACCCCTCTTATAAAAGGGAACTCTCCCTTCTCATTAACTCACACCTTCAAAGCCTTTTGGCCCGGAAAAAATCTGCCAAAATACTCTGTAAACATTCCTAACTTCATCTTAGAGGCCTTCCTTTAGTCAGAAATCCAACCTAAGAGCCCTTTTGATCAAATCAAAAGAAAGAACCCAAAGAAGAGGTAATGATTTCACCACCTTTTTCCAAGTTCCTTTCTTCTTCCACTTCTTCCTTCTTTGTTATTACCATTATAAAATAATGAATCCAGTATCTCATATATACTGTAATATTATTATAAATATGTTACAAAAATATTCCGTATTATATCCATCCTTTGAATGACATGTCACCATACGTGCGTACGTACGGCTTACCGTCTCCACATCGTGGTGTAATTGTTATTCAATAAATTATTATTTTGATGGGTATAATAATGATGTTTAATTCATGTAAATAATAAATATAAAATGATAATGATTATTTATATATAATATACCATCCAATTATATATTATTTTAATATCAAAAGAATGATATTGTCGCTCGTGCGTACGTACGGACTGCCGTCTCCACGAACGTGAGAAGATTCATTCTCCATTGTATCCACTCAAGTATAATTCTCATTTGATGATTAATAATAGTATCTAAGGACTTGATATCATTCTTGATATGATTAATATACAACCTATCCATGACAAACACGGATTACGTAACAAAAAATATAAAAGAAAACGAGTAAGTTAACGCCCGAAACAACGATAATACTAAGATATTATAAACAAATCAATGTTAAAAGATCATATATGATATCATATTAATATATATGATTCTTGTATAATTTAATAACAATTATTTCACCATTATACAGGAGGTTAAACTACCCCCAACTAAGGAAAAGTACAAGGTAAGGGTTTATTTTCCAATCTCTTCATTAGCCGAGGTTGTTTATACGTAATAATCTACTGGGATTTCTTTATCATCCACATCCATGTTTCTTAAAAATATATTTCAAAACATTTTTACTATTTACAAGAATATGTGTTAAATTCATTTATACCCTTGTTTGACTTTTTATAAGTGGTTTATAAAGGAATATTTCTGTCGTTTTCCAAACAAGGTGCTTTTTTATCCTTTTCGACAGAATTAAGGTAAGAATGTTTTTTTAACTTATACGGAGGGTGTGGCTATTTTCCGCCATTATAAAATCTTAGAAGCTTCCCTTACAATCTTATAAGAATATTTTAAAATAAAATGTTTTATTTTAGAAATATATGACTCTTAAATGATTTCAAAATAAAAGAGATATTTCTCTAAAAAGAGTTTTGATTTCATCTATGTCAACATCCTTTGATGGATTTTACGCTTATTTGAAGTTGATTTATTATGAAACAAAACTTCTATATTGTATTGAAGGTTTTGTGATATGTTTGACTATGGATGTGTTATACCATTCATGGTTTATGGATGAAGTATGTATATTTCGTATGCTATTTTTAATAAGAATGTTTATGTTATGTTTAAACCTTTTCATATGGGAATGCATTGGCCTTAATATGTGACAGGTGGAGCCCTCTATAGCTTCTCGATTCATCGGTAGGTCTCATGAGACAAACTAGTGTCTTGGCACAAGGCCTTGACAAAATATTATTTTTAGTCTTGGAATGAGGCCTTGGCTATGTTGTTATGATAGTCTGGAATTATGCATTCCATCATTATGGAAGTGGTTATTGATATTGCATGTGATTATTCAATTAGTAGAATATCCATGTTAATAAGTAAATGGAATTATTTCATTTTATTTTTGCCATACTATGTTGAAGTTCAAGTTTAAAAGGCTTTTGTTTTAGTTATACATTTCCTTAAATGTTTATTCTTATTTATGAAAGTTTCTGCAATATTGTTATCCATACTGGGCATTTGAGCTCACCCCTTTTCTATGTTTTATTTTTCCCAGGATGTGAAGAAGTAAATTATGAATGACCTGCAGGGATATTATGAGGGGATAATAGTGTGGACTATGGAGACAATATGTTTTTGTAGTATTTTTTCACTTTATGATGTAATGTAAAACCTTATGAATATATCTAGTGGTTCCAAGGCTACTAAACCAATCGGTCTTTAGAGATTTGATCTTTCTTGTGATCATGCCAATGTTATGTAATAATGCACCGACTCTAGGTAACTGAGGTCAGGGCATTACAGTTGTATTCCCATTAATGTTTTCAAAAAGTATCCTTAGTCATGTTATATTCCCACCACAAAAATTTACAAAAGGGGTGTTTTAGACATTGAAATTGGGGGTAACCATAAAATGATAGACCCAAAATGGTACCCATAACACTTACATTAATTAATTCATATATGCTTCATAAATTAACACAATATTATTATGTTTTATTATTTTTATTAAAAAAATACCAATACTAATAATAATAACAACACAATATAATTATGGAATCACAATAAATAATTCAACCATTTTATTTCAAAATAGGTCCTTCTTTGGTCTAGGATATAACCTTCAAAATAGGTAATTGACTCTGATAATTTTCAGGTCCCTCATATTATGAAAACGAAATATAAATTAATCCCTAGGTTTTTATTTATTTCCTTCCATTATTCTCTTTATTGTTCTTGGGAAATTCATTTCATTATTCCCTTATTTCCAAAACATAAAACATTTTTACATTCCATTCAAAACTTTATTGTGGGTTTATTTACACATTTGGGAAATATGGGAAATTGAGACTTGTTTCCTCCGTGGTCTCCATCACTCGAGCTCTTACCAAACTCCATATTTCCCTTCTTTGGTGAGACCAAAATTTTGTTAAGGTATATATTGTTAATCATATTTAAAGATAACTTATTCAAAATAATCTTAATATCTTTCCCTGATATCATCATCCCATTTTATTTTTCATAGTCTCATAATTTTACTTCTTATTAAATTTTAAAATGACTCCGCTTGGTTCCAACCATTTAATATAAACCAATTTTATTAGTTTGGGAAACAATAATCATAGCGGGAAAACCATAAAATCATTTATGTGATGTATAGATCCTAAAACATTATTTTAAATATAATAAACCTTATATTTATCTAATATTATTCATTTTCATTATCTAGTAAATTTGTTTATAATGGTTTGTAAAAAATGTGAACCATATTAAGCATATCTACCAAGAGTGTCAAACCAATAACGTAGTAAGTCCCGTTTTCATAAACCAATGTGATAATTAGGTGAAGAACAATGCACACTTTTTTGATTTATTAATCCTATATACATATTCTCTAGAACCAAGTCCACTTTTATTATAAAACATGGATGTATTTCCAAGAAAAACTACATAATCTATACCTTACCAAAACTTTAGACTTCTCTTCAATAATTTTCCTCAAAGTATATAATTGGGTTATATACCCTAATATTTGTTGTAGTAAATATATTTCACATGTTATCTACTAAAAATAATTTTATACCAACTATAAAAACCATGGACCCAGTAGCCTAGAGTTGGTGTCTTAATTTGTTACATTGGAATAAGATATGAGGAATCAAATCCCAAAGAACCGAACAATTTAGTAGTCTTGGTGAACTAGATACATACATAATTCCCATAATACATTTGAAAATAAAAATTAAAAAATAAAATAAAATAAAACATAATTATTCTCTCTATCATATCCTTGCATATTATTCTTAATACACTTCCTAGATTCATAATAAAGGATACAAAATAAAGGGGTTCTCAAATACTTGGTAAGGGATAAGTATAGTGGAATCTGTTTTGAATAAATTAGTATAGTTATATTGGAAAGGTAAATAACTAAACACACATTAAATTTAAATAATTATATTAGATTAATAAATATGGAAAGATAAATAACTAAAAACAAATTCCATTTAATCAATAACAAGACTATTATAACTCAATAAGGCATAATCAACATGATTATAAAAATTACTGAAAACACAATCCATCTAAACAATAAAATTATAATAAAATAAGTCAAGAGATAATACAATTTAAAAAATATCAAGTATAATATTTATAAATTTTTTATAAATAAATTAAATGCTTAATTATTGGGCATTATGATCTCAGACATCATGATACCTCTACTATGAAGTCCTTTCACATAATTATTTTAAACTGATGTGTATATATACACTAGAAACCCATTTAACTAAGTATAAACTACTGATTCATCTCATTAGAATATCGATTCATTAAGATTGTATCTACAACCAATCCCAATCCCAATCCCCATCCATATCTATATGTTTAATGCATTCCATTTATATTTAATGATCGAATTAATTCATGAACAATATTCCTTATCAAAACATTTCTGTATCGAGTAAGGAATACTAATTAAAAATAATCTCCACATTAAATCATATAAAATTAAAATTAAAATTACATATATGTAAATGATATATGTTTTAATCATTAATCATATCCATGATAAACAATATAAATATTTAGTTTCAATTTATTGTCTAATGATTTTAGTAAAGTAAATATTTCAAGAAAATGTCAATGACTACAAAAAGGAATAAAGAAAGTGAATTTAAAAACTTTACTTGGTAAAAATGATCATAAAACATCCATATAAATATTAATTAAGTTATAAATAAAACATATTTCCATTTTATTATAAGTTAAATAAAATATTGTTTTCAATGATGATTATAAATACCATAAAAATATATTTAAAAACATTTTTGAGAAAATTATCATTTTAACATTGAAAATTTTGTTAAAACTAAATGTTAATAAAACATTTTTAAAATAATTTTATTTAAAAATAACCTTTCAAACATATAAATTATTATTTAAAACATTGAGTGGTCATGAATATGGTAAGTTATTTATATGTCGTACATGTTAACATAAATATTTATTTCACATTTTTCGATAAAAGCCAAGTAAACCTTGTTTGTAAAATAAAATGAATATTCATTTAATTTTTTTTAAAGAGTAAAGCATGAGTATAAATCCCTTTAATAAATCATTTGGATAATCTTAAAAACATTTTTATAAAATATGATTATTGAATAAAAATGATTGTCGACCAAAGAGGTAAATGAATTCAGACTTTCATAGAAACATTTCCTCATTAGTTTTATGTACCAAAGAGTTTAAAATGATACTATTACTTGAACCATCAATAATAACCATAGGATAATAAAATTAAATGTGTTTACTAGAAAATGAATAAATAATTTCATTCAATTTAAATTCAGGAATAAATAATCCCGATTAAAATGAGATTGTGAAATAAACCCTTACAAATATCATAACGTTGAAGTGAGGATTAATTAGTGAATCTATTCTTTATATCAAAATTAAATCCACATAAATAATTTTAAATAAAACATACGATATTCAAAAGTTATTAAACACATAAACTTAGAATGTCAAAGGTAATGAAGAAGTTTACAACCTAATGAAAAGAGATTGAGTTATGAAATTCTTTACCACTTGGAAACATTTAAGTAAAAAAACATTTGGAGGAAATAATTTAAATTGAAACTTAAAATAACCTTAATTATTATGTAATAATGATATTAAATTTAAAATGTGCAGTATATTAACCATATAAAATAAATTAGATGCATAGAATTACAATATAACTCAATAAAGAGAAACTGAGACAAAGTCCCATACATCAGGATTCTTTTTGATTGAATGAAATTTATACTCATTTATAATGGTTTTAATAATTTTATTAATTTATAACATAAACAAATTAATATTTATAATATCATATATAATCATATTAGAACATCTTATCACTAGTTCATTTTTAATCTTTCATTACTTTCATTGTTTCAGTTGTTAATTACCATGTTTTCTCAGGCATATTTTTTTTTATGAAAGTTCTAGTTATTGGGTATAGTATATAGATACATAATCTCACTAATGATATTAATGTTATAGATATCATTTATTTCATTATATTCATTTTTATAATCAATATTCAAATTTGAACCTAGAGAATGGATCACATCGTTTCGTGGAGATGGTAGGTTGTATGTATGCACGAGCGACATTATAATTACATTTATGGGAGAAAGTGTAAGTAATTGGGTGATATATTAATCTTAAATAATTAATATTATCTCATATTTATCATATATATTCATTAAATTTATCCTTTTTTACTTTCTATATAAATCTTAAGTGAAAAACGAATCACATTTCTTCGCGAAGTAGTAATCCAATGTACACATGAGTGACATTATTATATTTTAAATATAATGAAAAGTAAAAATTTATATGTTATATTTTAATCAAATAAGAATAATAATATCATAAATGTCATAAAAATGAGTAAAATCCATCATTATATACTTCCTTGATGTGCGGTGATAGAAAATGAATTAACTGGTTCATGAGGTTGTAGTCAACTGCACTTGTGATCTACAATTTCATTTCCCATCTATTAGAATATAAAATGGATATAGGAAATTATATTAAAATAATTACATATAATTATATTGAATATAATGATTTAATTTTATAATCTTGGTTTAATAAAAAATGATCGCTTAAGAACCTTACCACTTCTTCATATGTTTTTTTCAGGTATTTAGGAAAAGAGATTGATCTATAATCAAAAAAAGGTATATAGTATTTTGATACGGGAGTAACAAAATAATTTGAGAAGACATTATTTAATCCAAATGTATTTTGATGTGTGCATAGGAGATGATAGGGGTTGCCCCTTTATAAGCAGGGGGAGAGGATACACATGGATGTTTTGAAAAATACAATTACACTAACATTATTATCATGAAAAAATGATCTAAATGGGTCAATATAAACCCTTATAGATGATACATTATAAATATTTAAATAAAATGGAGTTTGGAATAGTTTTATGGACATTTAAATCTTTATCATTTTAACTTGACTCCCTGATAGATGAGTTTTTACCTTTACCATAATAATTAATTATTACTTATTTTACTATTAATAATGGTAAAAAATAAGTTTAACATATTAGATAATATAAAATATTATATTAAAAAATATGGAATATATTTTCCCAAATTAAATTCAAGGATGTGAAATAATCCAATTTCAAATAATACACATAGACGTGATAAAAAGGCATGTTTTCAAAGAGAAAACTCTCATAAGTTTAAAAGGTTTTAATATAAAAATTAAATATAGAATTGATTCAGATAACCTAAAATAGTTAAATCTATATATAATTTAACAATTTTTACTTTTAAATAAATTTAAAATTTAATTTATCCTTATGAGTTATTTAAATGAAAATGTATTTTCACTAAAAATCATTATTTTTCACTATTTATCAAAAAATGAAATATTTCAGAAAAGTATAAAACATTAACCATATGTGAATATTTTTAAGATTATATAAATTCTTAGGTTCATTGGTTTTGAATAATTTTTCTCAAATTTGTTAAAAAATAACAAACAATTAAGTGCGTGAGGCATGGTTATACCGTATTTTAGGAAAGTAAATTTTATTCGATTTTTTTCATTAATATGATTCCTATTTTATTTATAATCAATAAATGACCATAATTTTCATAATTTATTTTTTAATATTAATACTCACAATTTTGAGATCTTTTTTATAACAACATAAAATATTATAGTTCATTTAGAATTGGGGTTACATGTTCTGCAAGCTATCATAGAGATTAAATATAAAGAAATATATTTCATGGGATGTTTAAGCTTATTATTACATGTCACATAAAATTTAAAATACAATTTTATTATTTTAGAATTTTGGGGTAATACATTTTTGATAATTATAATCTACTTTATGATATTTTTGGTATTAATGTTAAATTTATTTTGAAAAACTTAGTGTCCTTTTAAATTTTTGAATCATAGAAGGTGAATATAGTTATCAATTTATTGAATGGTTTATGTTAAATATTAGAGAGGATTTAGAGATTAATGTTTTTAATCACCATGTGATGATTTATCCATATTGGATAATGAGTGATGAATATTTTTTTTATGATGATGAGTAGATATAGAAGGAATGACTTTTCATTCTATTATGGATATTGTGAACCGTTAGTGATTTAGGCATAAAAAATCATCTTAATTTCAATGAGTACGAGTTTCATCTCAAATTTATCAAATAAAAAATGGATGATATTTTTCTTATGAAATAGAATGAAATAAATTTAGTACATATTCTCATGAAAATTACCCATCTTTAGAAAGATGATTTTGAAATAAAATGTTATCCTATTCCCATCATTTATGATGATATAAATAAACTTTTTAATACATCATTGGTTTATGGTTTTAAATATTTGGATTTTCACATGATCATTCTCATTATTGGGATCAATGATATCTATCACTCTCCATCATTATTTATACATTACAAATTTCTTGCATGTCCAAATCCTAGCATCCCACCTATGTTCTGTTATTTGGAAACTTGATATGTGTTATTCTAGATGGCCCTCACACATAACTTTATCCTATTTCAAGGAGATTTTTTATTAATACTTGTTACCATGTGGGTTTACCAAAAATGGATTTTAAAATGTTAAACACTTTTTTACCATTAACAAGTTCAAATTTTGAAGAAAAGAATTTATTTAAGGTGGTATAATGTAACGACCAAATATTTTTTTTGATTTTTTATTTTTGAAATAAATTTAATATTTTTGATATTTTTAATTACATTAAAACCCTAGTTTATCTTTCATTATACAAAAAACACCATGTTTATCTTGTGTTACATGAAACACTATGTTTATCTTGTGTTACACGTAACACTGAGTTTAAATGAAATGTGACATACTATTGAATTATTATTATTCAATATGATAGTTATCAATTATAACATGGATTGTAAGGTATGAATTATATAAAATGAATTATTAAAATATGGTTGATGAATGTATATATAATGAATTATTCTGCGATTGATTAATTAGAAATGAAAAAAAATATTTGAAAATAAAAGAAATATTTTTCTGAAAAACTATTTTTATGCACACAAGAACGTTTTTCCCTAATAAAGTAAACAAATCAATTTTAGTGAATTATATTAGGTAAATTTATATATTATATATTCTATAATAGTTTTAGCATTCATATTATATGTTTTATAAGAATAACATAATAAGAAATGAGATTTTACGCTTAAAACTATGTTTTTTAAATACAATTTTTTCACATTTTACACGCGTAATTTTAAATTAAATTTCACACTTATACAAAATTAATTTGAAAAAATAAAATTAATTTTTTAAATAGTATTATAAAAATTATATTGGAGTGAAGTGTTGAGAATTATCTGAAATATTAAATTTTTTGATAAATTATGAAAATTCTGGTTTTTATTTAGAATTATCATTTATTTTAAAGAATATAACCACATGAAAATTATTTTAATATGATTTTAAATGTAAAATTAGTTAAATTATATATAAATATATTCCTTAAATTTATTCCATTTTAATCTATTTCATTTTAATTTTTTATGTAACAGAATTTTAAACTTTTTAGACTTTTCTCTTTGAAAACTGCTTTTTCTTTGCCTTTATGGGAATATTTTTAGATTAAAATTTACTAATTATGTTAATTAAATTTAGTAAAATGGATTAAAAAGTACTAATAATCATAATTTATATTATAAAATAATTTAAAATTAATTTTTGACCATAATGAATAGTAAAAATCGTAAAAATTATTTGTCACATTTATGGTAAAAATTGGTTTACTAAGGAGTTAAACTAAACATATAAGGGTTAAAAATGACTCAAAACTTTACCAAAACCCATTTTATGGACATATTTAAACCATATATATTATTTTTTTCTACATTGTATCATTTTGGAGCCTTGTGTTCTGTGAAAAACCTAGGTACACATTTTTCTTTTCTAAAATCATAATTGTGTTACCTCACTTATAAAAGGAAAACCTCGCTCATATCTCCTTCACACTTCCAAATCAATTTGTATTATCCAAGATCTAAAGAAATAATTTCTTTAATTAATTAATCTAAACTTATAAGATTTATTTTATTCATAAATCCAAAATAAGAATGCATTTGACATAGACTAAAAGAAGTATTATGAAGGAGAGGTAATATCCCTAACTGAGCATTATATATTATTTATTCATCAACTTCCTTAAATTATTATTAAATCATGATGGTTATAATAACCTTAATATATTAAATATAATTATAATTTATTTTTTTAATGGAATAACCTGAATTCATATCCTCTTCCATCAAACATGGCATAAAATCATCATTTGTGTAAATGGTGGACTACCACCTTGCGAATCGATGTTATTCATTTTCCCATTCCACCTCCCACTACTTGATGTAATGATGGGCTAAATTTTTTATATAATATATGTGATATTTTTATAATTCTTGAATTATTATATAACATATACCTTCTTACATTTCATTCTATAGGAATATGATAACATTGCTCATTTGTATGGCGGACTACCGCCTCACGAAGTGATGTGATTCATCAATGATTTACATGTAAGTTAAATAGGATGGTTTTAATTAATATATGTTATATATATTATATAAAAATTATTTTCTAATTTTATTAAATTATTTAACATTCATTTTATTATCCTTTTAGAAAATGGAAACAACATTCATTCCTACGTACGACCTACCATCTTCATTAATCGTGTATTTCATTTTCAATATCTAAATATTATGGATTACTATAAACACATATATAATAAATATATATGATAAATATTTAATATTTATAATTATTAATATTATGTAACCATTATCAATGTAAAAGGACCAAAAATAAAAAACAAAACATACATGAAAAATAAAGTGGTTATTACCCAAAATGTGTTTTTAACAAGGTATTCTTAATAAAGATGTAACAAAAAGTAATAATTAAATCATATATGGTATTATATATATAATTATGGTTATGTAATTGATTTATAATAAAAATATATTTATTATACAACATGTTCAAACATTTTTGAAAGAAGTCAAGACAGATGGTAAGATATTGTCATCTCATGTTTTACTTATGTGAGACACATGCCATATTCAACACTTATTTATTTTATGTGGTGTATATAATGAAAAAAAAATATATTTTATGATTAATATCCAAAAAATTATTTTTATTTAAATGTTTATTTTAGGATCATTCTTTCATGGGTTTTACGGTTCGAAAGTTACCAAAGCAGTAAAATTTGTTTGTCTCATTTTTCATTCTTTGAGAAATATGTTATGTTATAAACTTGTCTCCTTTTATAATATGTATATATATCCCATTTTAAATGTTATATAATTAATTTATTTATTCTCAATATATTATAATATTCATTTAATCTTATTTATTTATGGGTATTACAATTCAATTTTACAAAAGTTGTAATAGTTTTACAAAAATATCTCATTGTTTATCAAGATTGTTTATGATTAGGTATCTGATAATGAAATATTATGATCTATATTTAAATAAAATCATGAAATTTATTCTCTTATGGTTATTTAAGTAGAATACATATTTTCCCTTCATTTTTTTCACATTATATAACCAAGAGTTCAAAATAATTTTTTTAAGAAAAATCATCTCATTTTCTCCCTTCGATCGAAAACATTTTTCTAAAAAATCATATTTTCTAAAAATATTTTCAAAAAAATATTTTTTAAATAATGAAAATTATTAAATAAGTAAATTCTTACCGTTTTTTTAATTTTTTACTAAATGGTTTGAGAGTAACCTTCTTCGTATTTTCAAAACAATTCCCATTTGGAGTTTACTAAAAATTTGAATGGAATATTTATTTTAACGTATATTACATGAATGGTATTTTCCACCATAATAAAAACAAATATTTGTTTTTAAATATTCCATAATAAGTTTCAGAGTTTATTGTCAATGAAAATTATTTCCAAAATATTTTATAAATTTTTATCTATTTTCAAAATGGAAATAACATTTCCCTCATGAAATGTTTTAAATGATTTAAAAAGATTCTTTTATATGTTTCAAAAATTATTTTGAAAGAAATGAATTTTTAAAATGTTTTATATTTAAAAAAATGTTTTTGAAAGTGGAAAGGATATATTCCTTAAGAAAGTTTCCTAGAGATATTTCAAAATATTCTTCTATAAAATATGAAATCCTTTCTTGTTAATTATAATTTAAAAGAGATATGATCCAAGGATAAAATTCTTATTATTTCACCAGATGATTTATGTTTATGATGATAAAATGTTTATGAAACTTTTTTTATCTTCCACAGGTTATACTATGATAAAATTCTTATTAATTATACTTTTTTTTCCTTTATTTTTTCGTTGATGAAATGATGAAATTATTTTGATTTTTTTTATTTTACATAGGTTATGTATGATGAAATGACTATGTAACCCATTTATTTTGATGGGTTCTGATACGATGAATGTTTTATGATATTTTGGAATATATATGAATTATTTTTATTATGTGATGGTGGTTATGTTATAACCAAGGATGGTGGTTATGTTATAAACAAGACAGATGAGACCTGTATCTCCCTCTAATGCATTGGTTAATTAATAATGTTATATGAGACCCAAGGGTATATGTGAGGTTATCCCAAACCCAAAATAGGTTACATTGGAGGTTATCCAGATCCCAAAAGAGGGTATATGGGAGGTTATCCCAAGCCCATAGTAGGTAAATGGGTGGTTAGCCCAAATATAACATGTTATGAATGTCTCGATGGGTATACTTGACATAAAATGTTAAATGATAATGTATATGAAAGAAATCTATGTCTTATGCTAATATTATTCTCTCATGTATCATGTTATTTGATTACATTATGATTCATGTCTTATAAAATGCCTATATTTCTTTTAGGTCTCATATTTAAGATCTTTGATATGTAGGATATGGTTTTCATATGTTATTCTCATTTTCCCATTATCATATGCTCATTTTATATTGATATCACTCTTGTTTAACATTACTAAGAATCTGAAATCACCCTTTCTTATGTTTTATTCACCTAGGATATAATAAAATGTATTATGTTTGATATGTCTAAGAATGATGTTAGTTATGAAGTAGTTATAGGGAGATGACCTAGCTCATTTATGAACCAGTTGTTTACAAGTCCAACTTATGAAAGGCCCTAGACATAAATTATTTTAGAATGGATAGTTATGTTATATAATAGATATTTATATATTAAGATGTAATATTTATGTATGAGAAGTTTGGATATTAACATGAGTGTCCTTTCATATTTTCAAATTATCTTGGATATACTATGTTTTTGATTTAAAAATATTTATCATATTTATTTCCAATAAATAAGTGTATTAAATAAGTTTGGGTTCCCAATAATTCATATGTTAATCCCATCAGACCTAAGTTTTCATGGGGACCAAGGCTTTTATAAATTTATTTATGTTGTAAAAGTGTATTTGGAGAATTAAAAGGTTTTTTTGGTATATAGATAGAGAATTCTTAAGAAAAATTAATAATGACATTTCAAAGTTTCTATCATTTAATAAATGTGATGTAAGTAGTGTTACTTTTGGTGATAATTCTAAGGGAAAGGTAAAATGTGTTGGTGAGTTTGTAATTTCATGTTCTCTTACTATTTCTAATGTTTCATATGTGTAAGGGTTGAAATATAATTTTATAATAATTTAAAAACTATGTAGTGATGGATTTTTTTGTAAAATTTAAAATTTAAAAATTCATTATATTTAAATACATATTTGTTTCTTAAGAAAACAAAAATGGAAACATTTATTCAATTAATTTTTTGAAATTTACTGATCAAAATGTTTTTTTGAATATTTTATAATATGATAAAATTTTGTATCATAAAAGGATAAAATATTCTAATTTCATGTTGTTTCACAAGTTGTATAAGAATCAAAAAACTTTATAGTTATTGGAATATAAAGTGTAAAATACCTTTGTATGCTAATCTTGCTTGAAAGGTAAAAAACACAAAAGTAGTTTCAAGTCAATTTAGGGATTAAAATTGTAAGGCCTCTTGATAACATTCATCAGGGTTTATTTATTCCTATATGACCCACTATTTGACTTATAATATATATTGTTTTTTTATTATTAATTATTTTACTAGATATACTTGGGTTTGTTTTCATACAAATAAATAAGAAAATTTATGTAAGTTTAAAATATTCTGTAAGTCTGTTCAAAATGAGAAAGGAAAATTTATTAACTTAATTATATGTGATAATTGTGGTGAATTATTGGATATTTAATTTATCCAGTTTTGTGAATAAAACGGCTATTTTTAAAATTTTTCAGCCAATATAACACTACAAAAATATGGTTAAGTTGAAAGGGAAAATAAAACACCTAAATAATTGGGGAGGACCATATCAAATGTGTTTATTCTACCTAAATATTTTCAGTAATAAACTATGAATACATATTATTATATTATTAATGGATTTATTTTAAGAACCTAGTTGAAAAAGATACCTTATAATCATTGGAAGTATAGAAAACAAAAAATTAGATATTTTAGAATATTTGGATGTAAATTTTTTATTCATAATACTGAAGATACATTACATAAATTTGATACAAAATTTCATGATGGTATTTTATTTGAAAATTCATTTAATAAAAATAAATTTATAGTATTCAATAAAAGAACCATGGTTGGTGAAAATTATATTCATGTAATGTTTAATGAAATGTATTTGAATAAAAGGGATGAAGATATTGATTAACTTGATGTTAAATTTAAAGATTTTAAATTTAAAGAATAATAACCTCAAGATTAAGGTGTGTATATTGGGGGGGGGGGAGAATATTTATTCTCAATTTAAACCTATTCATTAATTATCATGTAATACTCATAGATACCATCCTATAAATAATGTGATTAGTAATATTAAATCAAATGTTCAAAAAAAACATATGTTATGTATATTTGTGGTTATCATGATTTTATTTTATATTTTAAACAAAATAATATTGATGTGACTTTAGATGATGTTAATTTAATTTTTTCTATGCAAGATGAATTGAATCATTAAACTATGAACAATGTGTGGACTTTGGTTTTTCCACCAAATTATTCTTATATTATTAGATCAAAATAGATATTTAGAAACAAACTTGATGAATCTATAAATGGAGTTAAAAATAAATCTATATTAGTTCTTCAAGGATATTCTAATGAATAAGGTATTTATTTTGAGTAATCCTATATATGTTATTATATTTTAGAAAAAATTAGGAAATTATAGGTTTATATTGTTTTTTAAGTATTTAAATTATTTAAAATGGATGTAAAAACTACATTTCTAAATGGTTATATTTATAAAGAGGCATATTCTATACAACACCCTAGTTTTGAAAATGAAAACATCATGATCATATTTTTTTTAATATTTAATCCTTTATAAGGTTTGAAACATGCCCCTTGAGCTTCGTATGAAAAGTTAACTAGGTTCATTTTGAAAAAAAACTTAAAAAGTTAATGGTTGATTCCACTTTGTTTATTAAGAAAATTTATAGTGATATCATTATTTGGAAAGTTTATTTTGATGAATTTTTTTTTATCTTCTTATGAAAATAATTTTAATGAATTTCATTAATTAATGACATTTTAATTTGATGTGATAATGATGGGTGAACTGAAATTTTTCCTTGGATTGAAACTATTTCAATAAAATGATTGTATTTTTATAAATAAATCCAAGTAGGATAATGATATTTTTAAATTATTTATTCTATATTATTTTAAATGTAAAAATGGTCCCATAATTATTATTTTTAAATTATATTTAGTTAAATATATTAAATTTATTGATGTTAAAACATTTCATGGAATGATCAGAAGTTAACTATACCAAAATGCTTGTAGGCCTGAAGTAATGTTTTCAATTTTCATGTGTGCTTGATATAAATGTGAATATAAGGAACATCAAATTAAATCTATTAAAATAACTATAAGATATTTTAAAGGTTTATTGAATCATGGTTTATTTTATTAAGTGAGAATTAATTTTTATTTGAAAAGTTATTCAAATTTTGATTTTTTTGTATATAATATAGATACAAAAAGAACTTTAGATGTGTTTCAATTACTTGGAAAATATTCAGTATCTTGGGATTTGATGAAATATAATTTTTCAATTCCTTGAACTACTAAATATTAATATATTGATGATGTATCTTGTTGTTCTAATCCAATATGGATTAAGTAATCACTTTAAAATTTTGGTTTTTATTTTGATAATATTTTTATTTTTATTAGTAACAATTATTCTATTTATATTTTGTAAAATATGTTACAATATTCTAAGACTAATCATATTGATGTAAAATATAATTTTTAGGTATCATATTCAAAAAGGGAAAAAAATTTAGAATTTATTTATTTAGAAAAATATTTAGCTGATACATTTAAAAAACCCTTGGATTTAGGTACTATTGATACAATAAAATTCAAATTTTAATGATGTAAAGTTTATCGTATGGTATATTTTAAGGAGGAGTTTGATTTATATATTGTGCTAAATCGTTAAATTAGTTACATTTAGCTAGGTTGTGCATTAAATTTTCACAAGTAGAAGAAGCCAAGTTATGTGTTAAATATAACTTTAGAAGGGTTAGTTTATTTACCATTAATCATTTATGGGGTGATTTACTTGATCAATTTTTAATTAAAAATTTTAGTTTCATTTTGTGTTATTACATTTTATCTATAGTGAATAATCTTTAAAACTTAATTTATTTTGATAAATTTCAAAAAGTTTGAATTTTTTTTGGCATTTAAATTTATTTTTTATATTATTATAAAGGGGAAGAATGCTTAATTATATACTTGATCCAATTTATTTATAATTTTTATAATCAAAATAAATATTATTTGAAAAAATTTGTATGATTTTTCTATTTTGGGTTTTTTGATATTCTAGTAAACTTGAGAAGTGACCTTAAAAAGAGACTTTAAGTCTTGAACTAATAGTGAGTGAAATATTGGAAAAGTTTCGAGTTGAATATGAGTGAAAATTTGGATACTTCTAGAAATAATCATGATTGAAAAATTGGTCTTTGTCTATAACTACCCCTGAGTGATAATTTGTCTATGCATGTGACTAACAATGAGTAAATTTTTTTCTTATTCTGGAACTGACTACATGAAAAAATGTACTCAGCACATGAATAAAAATATCTTGTATGCCTGAAAAAATGTATTGATCACATAAAAGAAAATATAATATTCACATGAACAAAATTTACTAACAAAATGAATAAAAAAGTACCAATCACCTAAAAAAATTATTTTGACCACAAAAACAAAATGTATTGACCACTTGACCAAAAATGTACAAACTTCATGAAAATAATGTAGTAGCCAAAAGATTAAAAATGTAATGACCACATGAATAAATATATATTGACTGAATGAACAAAATGTACTAAACAAAATGTGAAAAATGAAGTGATCATAATTTTTTGTTTGGTGAAGTGTTAAACCAACCTTATGACCTATATATGGTAACCTCATTACTTTATCATATTTTAGCTTCATACATTCATTTTTTATTTATAATTTTATATTTTGAATTACTACATGTTTGTTTCACATGATTATATTAATTTAATTATTTATAAAATAATTTTTAATCATTTTAATACTATGGAATTTTATTTGGATGAATTTTATATAGGATTAAGTTCTCATCACATGAGTTGAATTTTAACATAAGTTTCTTGGGAAAACATGAGTTCCAATTTAAATATGATGTAACTGTGAGTTGTTTATCTATAATAAATTATGGGAATTATCCAAGGGAATTTAATATTTATTATAACTATTTTTGGTACTGTATTAATTATTATATCTTTTCATCACTGTATAAAAATATTTATATTTTATAGATTATCTAAGTGAACCACAAGGGTATAATTTTTATGAACATTTAATGTATAAATCACTTGAATATTTGGATAATATAAAATGTAATGGATTTAATATTTGAAATATTATATGAAAATGGTAACTATATATACATAGATTAGATAGAACAAGTGTAATAAGGAAAATGAGGACGCAGGTTCTCCTAAATTATACAGGTTGAACACTCCCTGGTGATTAACTACTACTCCCATCCAAACTAAAATAACTTGACCCATTTCTACTGGATAGTTCACTACTACCTCAACAATTAAACCATGAATCATTCATCTAGTTTCAAGGAATTAATTTTTAATATTTTTTTACATTGTTTGTAATTATAAGGGGTTATACTACCCATTAAAAGCTTCATAATTATATCATGAAACTCAAACAAAATTGAGTCATTAGGTTGTGCCTCTAGGGGAAAATGGAAGAATATTTGAGTTGTGACTCTAGGTAGAAAAAGTTAAGATTTTTTTGGTATTATGATTATTTTTGGAAAATGGTTTATAATTGGGTTGTGACTCCATGTAGAAAAATTTAATTATATGATTACATTATTGTTGTTATAGTGGGTGTTATCTCTGTTTGTTCATTATAGGGGTGGAAATAAAATTAGGATCATTTTATTATAAAATACTATGAAAATTTCTGGTGTTTATTTTCCTTTACTTCTACTACATTAGCATAATTTTTTGACATTTTTATAAATTAATTTTTAAAAAAGAAAATTTACCCCTTGTTTATTTTGTCATCCTAACTCTAAACTAACATTTTTAACTTCAAAATAGTGTAATAATTTCAAGTAAAAACTTATATGACATAAAGAATATTTTCTCATTCCAAATTCCATGATTGTTTTTCAAAAATCAGTTTCAAAAAAATTAGTAAAAAAATATTCTTTAAATTCATATAAATTCTTCCAAATAATTATTCGAGAAAATTTTCTCAACATCCTTATAATTTAATTCAACTTATATCTTGAAAATTATTCTATATTATTTTAGATATGGATATTTAGATTATAATGTTTCTTTTTAATTTATTCATTCATTTATCTTAAGTTCTAAGAGTATTAATATTAAGGTAAGCATGAAAAATATAGTTTATTGTAGAAATGGGATTTAAATCCAAAATAATTCCAAAATAATTTATATCATAAGGTTCTTGAATTCAATAAGGTTTTTGACTAAATTAATTATACTATTACCTTTATTTAGGCATGTTTTGGTACTCTTAATAAATAATAATTATAAATAAGAAGTCAACATTTGTTTAAAATCCTCACTAATAAGTGATTAAATATACTAGACAGTAATTCATAACATGAGTTTCAAAAATTAGTGGATATGTACAAAATTAATTTACTTAGAATTTGATTACAATTTCATTTCAGCATTCATCTAAGGATAGTTTATGGGTTAATTCATATTCTTTAGATATATATTCAACATTTATAAGATTATTAAACTTGACAGGCCTTTATTGGTTAGCTTGTTAGAGGAGTGTGACATACTCCACTAGTATGTGGGGTGGATTCTTATCATACTTCTCTAACCTATTTCTATTAATATTTAATGGGTTTTTACGTCCTAATTTCTTGATATAAAAATAAAATAAGGATAAATTATTAACTATGAAAGGGCCTTCCTATATGAAATAAATCATACATACCATTATATTGAGTCTTGAATTGAGTAACAAGATCTGGTCCCTTAGATGGATGTTTTTTTGGATGATCTTATCATGATACACTAAAGTTATTTTCTTGAAAACTATTGAATTCTCAAAGTATTATCTCCTAATTTATTTTATTTCTTAAAACTATAATGTCATTAATTTCAAGATCTATATAGGTATATATTAACTTCCATCACATACCAATAATCCTTATGTTCAATATAAATTGATATATAATAGATTTTAAAATAAATTAATTAGTAGGGGCTCATTATTATGGTTGTCTTGTAGCCTGACATGTAAGACCATAATGTGTCTTCCAACTTTTTTATCCATTCTTTAGTGTTTGGTTTCATAGATATCTGAAAAATTTAATTGATTTCTCTATTTGATACTTCAATTTTCTCTTTTGTTTTTGGATGGTAAGGGGTGGATTTCTTAAGATATAATCTTTATTTTCTCTAGAATTCTTTGATACACTTATTTAAAAAGTGATATACTTAGTCACAAATGTTGGATTTTGGTACACCAAACCTATAAAATAAATTATACTAGGAAAAATCACAAACAACCATAGAATCAACATTTTGGGTGGAATTTTATTTTATAATTTTAGAAACATAATGTAAAAAATGTAAAATATAAGAGTTAGCATAAGAAAAGTGGTCATTTTTGGGTCCTGATCTATGATTTATTCTTTATTGGTATTGGGAAATCTATACGAGTTATCAGTTATATGAATTTTAGTTCTGTTCTTATCCTTGATATCCAAGTTGAACTATAATAAAAATAGCATCCATTTTACTAGCCCTGGTTTAGCTTCATATTTCTTTATTAAGTATCTATAAGTTTTATGGTCATAAAATATAGAAACTTTGGTTAAAAAATACGATATAAATTTTTATAAAGAAAATTTAAATTAAATAAACTATTTTTTAGTGTTTATATAGTTTAGTTGGGAAGTATGTGGTGTTCTTGAGGTATAATATATGAATTTTGGTTTACATTCAATTCTTTGGGAAATAATATCCTTCATGACATGATTAAAAAATCATAAAGTAGTTCAAAAGTGTTCTCCCATTCTGGTGGCTACATCACTAGTGGGGTAATTTATCATTCCTTCAGTTCATTGAATTCTTCCTAATAGTCAATAGTGCAATCAAAATCATATTCTTTCTAGTGTAACCTAAAGAGATAATTATATATCATAATAAAATACATGATAAACCTTCTGTTAAACCCTACATTTCCATTAAATGATTATATATGTTTCCCACTTGTTGGGTAAGGCTCATAATTTAAAACTTAATTTTTGGATTTATCTACCTCAATGACCTTTTTTGAGTATACATAAACAAGTACTATTCCACTCTCCACCATGAATTGGAACTTTTCCAAATTTTAAAAATATATTTTCCAATGTAAATTTTTTAAATGTATTATATATTTCATAAACATTAATTAAAATAGTTACTAAACACTATTAAGACATTCAAGAATAAATCTAGGATGTCTTTAATGTGGTCTATAAATATACATTACATGAACCTTTTAAATATAATTAGGCATTTTCATAATAAAAATGGAATTATTTTGTAAGCTATGGTGTCAAAGGGGAAGGTAGAGGTAGTATTATCCAAGTCATTGAAGATGATAAGAATTAAAAAATATCCTAAAAAACAATAGTATTTTTTATGCCAATCTATCTTGTGCATGGTAAATGAATGGTATGTGGAATTCATCTTTCTAAGTGACTTTGTTTAACATTTTATAATTATTACACACTCTATAACATCTCTGAATTATCACAGGGATCAATTCATTTGGGTCATTTTTTAAAATGGTCAAACCTATTTTCTTGGGAACTATATAGATTGGATTGACCCATTATCAATCATAGATTTGGTAAATTATGTTCAATGAAAAAATATCCTATATCCAAATTTTTACTACCTCTATTATAATGGGATTTATCCTACTTTGGGTATTATTAATAGGTCTAGAGTCTCATCCATGTATAATTTTGTGTGAATACATATTTTATTATGGCATGAAATATCACCTATACTCTATCCTATATGTGGATTTTTTTTTCAAAATATCAATAAAATTATCTTCTTTGACTATGGATAGGTTATTAGTAATTATTATTGTTAGTTTTTATCCCAAAATTAGGTACACAAGCTTGATATTAATGGGTAAGGGATTATGTTCTATATTTCAGGGTTGTTCATGAAATGAAATCGTATTGGGATTTCTAATTTATACTATTTGAATTTTCTATACATTAGATTAAATTTCCTCCAAATCATCCTTAAATGAGAAATAAAATCCTTCATGTTATTACGAATTTACCAAATCTTATAATCTGAAAAAAAATTCATCAAAAATTCATCAAATCTTCCTTCTCCAAGGAATGTTAGATAACTAAGTGACCCAATAAGGTTAATATCTAATGAAAAATACCTGAATTTTCAATAGTTTTTGCCTTTCCAAAGTGCTATAGTGTAATGAGTGGGAGGATATCTTGAGGGTGACTCATGGAATCAAAAATGTTGAAATGAACATTATTGTATCTAAATTCCATAAGGAGATTTCATTCATTAACATTAATTATTATCTTGGTTTTCATAAAAAATGGACTCTCCTAAAATGATGGGTGACTGAGATGAGCTTCTTTCATCCTCCATAATTAAAACATAAAATTCTTCTAGGAAGATATGATCTTGGAATCTCAAAAAGGACATCCATTATCACTCTTAGTAAAAATATGGTGGATCTGTTTTCCAATTTTACTACCACTCTTGTGAGATTTAATTATTCCCTCTATAAATATATAAAAAACTAAGTGAGGAATTTAATTAATTGAATACCAAAAATCATAAAATTAATCTGAAAAAGTAATGTATCTAAATGTAAAATTGAAAGAAAATATCATTGAATCTTGAAATTTAATGGGTAAATGTGGTGTGATTTGGGCTGATACACTTATTACCAAATTAATTTTTCATTCCCCCAAATCCTCATATTTTTAGTGAAACATTTATTAATAAATTTAGCATAGGTGGGAATATTTCTGAGTTCTTAAAGAATGGGAATATTAATCCCAACTATATGGAATATTTCTAAATTTTCTATTTGGAAATATTCTTCTTAGATATTTTGGACCAAATTATTATGGATGGGAATGGTAGTGGAATATCATTCCTATCATTTTGTTTTATTTTTTGATATTGTATTTAACCTACTTTTTTGGATATATATTCCTTTATTTTAATTCATTTATTCTACATATTTTGATTGATGGTCATTTTATCTAGTAAATGGTTTCTCTTCGATTTTTAGCCTCTTCTATAACCTATTATTCAAGGACAGACTATTCTTGTTATGGTTCAAGGATCTCAAATTATTTTTCTTCACCACTAAGTTGATTTTGTTCCATATTTTGTTTTTATATGGGGATAATTTCTTTTCCACTTATATTTCTAATCATAATTTTTTTCTTAATATTATGGAATATTTCATCTTGAAGTTTACTTTGTTAACCGGTCAAATATTTTGTAAAAATAATTAACTAATTCTTTAGATTGTCTAACTCAGTCCTCCACTTTTTTATTCAATTTTTTTACTATTGTTGTATTGGGGGTTTTACACTGGTACATGGCTTCTCATAGGGTTAATTTTTTTTAAAAGGGGGTTTATTGGTATATGGGATGATTATAAGGTTCTTTATACATTTTTTGGAATGGTGGTGGGTTTTGGTATAATTACAAATACGGGGGGGGGGGGGGGTGTTATTAAAACTGGTTCTGGTAGGTTTTCTAACATATTTTTTTGATTTATAAATATATATTGGAATTGATTAGGTTATCTTCATCCTTTTTTTTCTAAGTTCATTGGATGAAGTGATGTTTTCTAACCTTCCATTGCATATACTTCATCACACTACTCAGTAAAATGGATACTTGATTAGAATAATTCATAGACCATTATTGGTTCTTGTTATTTGATGAATTATTTCAGAGCCATCAATCTCACCAAACTGGTCATCTCTTCAATATTAGTTTCTAGAAAAGTTAATGAATCTAAATTTCTTACTTTATGAATAGATCTTGTTCAAGTAACTCTTGTATCAAATTATTTTGGGTTATGAGAAATGTTCTAAATTATTATTCTTGATTATTTTGGTTAGTTTTATATACAGGATCTTTTATATGAGGTATTGAAAATATTTCATTCAATATCAATAAGAACTTGATAAAATAACACAAGGAATGGGTTATATTCTACAACTTGATGAGTAAATCTAGAACATATATTTTTTAATTTGTCCCCCCACTCATAAAGAGTTCCTCCTGATGATTTCCTAATGGGATAAATTTCCAACCTTATAATTGTTTTCTTAAATAGGGGGAATAATATTTGAATTATTTATATTTATATATTATCCTAATCATTTAATTTACCTAGTTTTAGGTTATACAACCATCCTCTGGTATCTAAAATGTCTGTAAATGAACAATTACCTCCACTTCACCTGTTGCATAACCAATCCTTTAGGTTTCAGAGTTGAGAAGACAAGAGTGAATTCATGTATGTTTCTATATGGGATTTCTCCTGAAAGACCATAAAACCTGGGAAATAATTAGATTTGAAATATTTTCAATTCAAATTCATTTATCAATTATAGAATAGAAATTTGGTTTTTTTTTAATTTTTAAATTAAGGTTAATTTAGTATTTTAAGGTTATAGTTTATATTTATAGCCATGAGGATAGAATCTAATTAAAAACTTGAGGTTTAATTGAATTCTAAAAGTGTAATTTCATCAAATTCATTTTGAAAATTCATGTTTCTTAACATTTTCAAAGTCCATTAAATTTTGGGATAAAAATAAAATAAATGGTTGTTATAATTTTTTCCTATGTGTTGTTAAAATTAGATTTTTTGGTAGAAAAACCTAAATGAAAAAATACTAATTTTTTAGTGCACACCTATCATGATGTGTGGTAACATAAAATTATTACTTGAGATATATGGAGTGTTATTAGTAACCTAGTTTTTTCTCCTAAATGATAGTGTGAAAAAATGAGTTTTCAATAGTAATTATAAAATAGGATTTTGATATAGGTTTTTTATTATGAAAACAAAAAAATCAATGAAATAAGGATTTGAAAAAGTAGATAAAAATGTTTCTTAGGTCAAGGATATATTTCTTCTTATAATACTTTTATTTTATTAAAATGGATTTACTTATCTCCTGGATAATTTTGCAATGCATGATTCTTTTATTGATTTATTTTACACCTTAGGAGGAAGGGTATGATGTGGATTGACCTAATAGTGATTAATGTTTGTTCAGTATCCCTACTTAGAAATTTTAAATTTTAGGAAGACAATATTAATTTACTAGTAAAAAAATAGTTATATGTTGGTATTCCAAGGTAATAAAAAATTCAATCTCTACCCTCATACACGTAGTAAAAATTTCTTGACACTCACCTTATAATGAAACCTACTAATTTTAGAAAAAGTGAACTTAGAGGAGGTATATTATTGATTATTATATAAATTAGTAATAACAAACTAGTTTCAAACCTCAAAATAAAATTATATTTGATGAATTTAAAAATAACAAAAAAAAATCAATCAACAAAAATGGATTTTATTCAATAATATGAGGACTTAAGAATTACAAGGGATGTCATTCACTATCTCATTTTCTCAACTATTACCCCTCCATTCAAGGAATGGAAGATAATAAGGGGGAAAAATAATATATTGTGATACTATGAAAAAATAAGAATAAAATAGAAGTAGGAAATTATATAGCTCAAAATCACAAATAAATTATTGATCCCCCACTCTACTGAGGCATTTTATTCCTTTTTCATATGTCTAGGATAATTCTCTCCCAATTTCGTGTACCCTTTCATGATTTTATCTTTTTAAAAAATCTATATCTTTCTTATTCCATTGTAACATTTATTTCCAACAATTTTATTTTATAGGAAACCCATGGAATACCTTATTTACCACATATTGACATATTTTACATGGTTTGATCCATGTGGAATCCTCCCATTTTTTATATGAATTATTAAATTACATCCAAAATAATTTTATTCATGTTTGGAAGAGTTTTAGGATGTTTTAATATGACATTCAATTTTATATCTAGTATATTCCTTGTAAATTAACTAAAATAGAGACTGACCATGAGTTTCAAAGTCAATATATCAATAATGAGGTTCAAGTGGATGAATCAACCATAATAAAAACAAGTGATCACACAATAGAAAAGAGATTGTGTGGTCGATGGATGGAAAATTTTTCAGCCGAGGATTTATATGGTCAGTGAAAATGAATTTGTGGTAGCATGAATATTAAATATGTGGTTAGTGGATGACAAGAATGGTCGATCAACATGAATGTGTGCTATGTTGATTCCTTTGAAAATTTTTCACACATGGTCAATTGAGTTTCTTATTAGGATTTATTTTCTATTAACTAGTAATTTAGATTTTATATTTGGTGATTTTATGAATTTATTTCATTTTCACTTCCCATAGCTTAGAATGATTTTCAGTCAATCTATGTGTGAGGTTGATTAAGGAAGAGTTAGTTAATATGTAACACCCCAATATTATACCAATAAATTTAATATTTAATTCATGAAACACCGAGTATCCACAAAACAACACTTTGTTATAATCTATCCATTAAACATAATTTTACCACCCCTATTATTTGAATTTCAAAAATCTGATATATACGGTTGCGATCAGTAAGTTATTTAGACTCTGATATGACGAACTTAATTTTTGGTGAATTGTAACATACCCTGATGAATATTAAATTCATCCTTATGAATAGTGACACACCCTTATGAATAGTAACCCAACATATTATAGTATATATAAATAGGATTTATGTGAAAGTATGATGTACATATTTTTTGGAATTAATAAATAAATGTTTTAAAAAATGTATTTTTCAAGTAAATTATGATTTTAATTAAATAATAAATTAATCATATTTTGAAAATTATTTTTAAAAAATGGACTTCATTTTTTAATTCGATATGTCAAAAAATGGTTAGGGTGAATTTTTTGGATTTTTCGAAAATACTTTATTTTTTAGTGAATAATAAAATATGATAATTTACAATAAATGATAAATAATTGATTTATTGAGTCATTGATGATGTTATACTTATTTAAGAACCAATGGTTCAAACTCAAATGAACATATTACAATTTTTGTTCATGGAATTATCACTAATTCATGTCTTATGGAAAAATAAAAAACTAATGATTAAAATATTTAGAAAACCCTCCTCTCATCCACTATAAATACCCCATCTTCCACCCACTTCTCTTCACTACTCTCAGGACTTATGCCTTATCCAAATTATACCCAAATCTCCTCCCATGTTCCTACCACACGACCATCATCCTTTGGTCTCATAAAAATACCAAATCCTCTTCCCTTGAGAGTCTCTCAAGGAAGGTTAATTCAAGAGGTAAAATTCTTCTTTTCTTTTCTTTCATTTTCATGTTCTTTTGTTCTATTTTTTCCTATAATATCCTCATACAAATCGTATGAAAAATATGGTACCATACATATAATTTAATTTTTTTATGATAATGGGATAAATCATCTTAATTTTTTTTTCACCCTTATTTATGCTAAAAATGAAATAATGTCTGAGATGTGTTGATTTATCCCATTCAAGGATGATGATGATTTCAATTTGATTTACCTTATTCAATATTGGAAATGAAACCATTTTTATGGTTGAAACATACTATTATACTTTTATTTTATATTATGTAATGTTCTGGAATCCTTATTCACTAATGATGTAAAATAATAATACAAAACCAGGTAATTGTGAGCAAAATCACCAAATTAATCCAAGCGTTTATCATTAATGTTTTATATAATGATTCACCTTCAATAAAAATAACCAAATGAATTTTATAACTATTTAATCTTTTAAATTGTCATTAATAACATATAAAATAAATTATGGACTTCAACTCCTATCTTACATGAACTACCATATTATTTTATAATTGAGCTGGCCATGAATATTAGGAAAACAAACACTCATGAACAATGAAATTGTATATTTTGACCCATCTAAAAGACATGAATGAACTAAATAATTCAATAATTAACAAAATAAATTTATAAAGTGTTATGGAATTGTTAATTAATGAAACTAATTTGGTTATTCAAGTCATTAAGATCCAGAAAAGAACACCCTCAGATTTAAGGTAAGGGATCCTCTCTCACACTTTTATTCAAGAATACCCCCTATGTTGTGTCCTTTTATTTTAAATTACTAATGATGGGGCATGTTTCTACACCTCTACCATATTGACCATATGAGATATAAATTATATGATACCCATTTATCTATCAATAATCCCTCACAAGAACAACTGTTACTATGCCAAAATGTTTATAAGGGTTTTCTACCCGAATCTCCATTTCCTTTCAGGTTTATCTTATTCTCTACATACCTCAATAAAATTTAAAATTATTATCAATTACTCATCATAAATTATTTTTTAATTTTCTATATAATTTTACCAACCATAATCCTTCCTTATTTTAGGGGGAGTTATATGTTTTAAAAGAATCTTTCAAAAAATAGTTTCAAAATGCAAGCCCGATTCAAGGAACTTCTCAAATACTTACCTATTTTTATGTTCACTATATAATATTTTTTAAGCCATATTTATGTTTCTAAAATCAAAAAAATTAACATGAATAATCTATTTTGGTTCATTCCTAATTTTATAAAATAAAACATGGATTTTCGCTTTAAAATCCATTAATATTTTCCTTAAACCACACTAAAATGTTTTATTTCTAAACCTTCTGTAAATTTTTTTTAAATGATTTAACATCAATAAGACTTCATATAAGTATAAAGTATAATTTTAATGACCTTACCTTTTATTTTCTTGGATATACATGTTTTCAATCTAATTTCATGACAAATACAAATGATTTTCCAAAATAACTCTTCTTTCCAAAATAAAGAGGATTTTTCTTGTCTCACTGTAACTTTTATAATATATATGCCTTGTTCATCACTTATTTATTTCTTGTGGTGTTTTTACTGACCTTTGTTATATCATATAAATAGTCTCATTACTCTCATTATATTCTAAGGGATTATGATTTGAATGTTTCAAGGTGGAATGAGACACTTTGGAATGTTTAAGGATTATTTCCTCAAGATTTTTTCAATGGTATCATTTAAAAGTATCTTTATTTATGTCAAATTCTTTGGATGAATCTTGTATTTCATAGAGATTTTTCTCCTATGATATAATCTATAAAATATGATATTGAAGGGTTTCTGATTAGTTTTTATGTGGGTGTTCTATATTGATACAATTCACCACATTACTTCAAATGGTCAGTGTTTATGTTTAACGATTGTGGAATGTTATTGACATTTCTTATGTCAGTTTCAATATGAATATGTAGGTTATTTATGCTGACCCTCATTCATATTAGGAATTCATTTTACTTAGTATATGTCGGATGGGCCCTACTATATCCTCTTAGTGCATCTGTAGGTCCCATGAGACAAACTATGGTCTTGGCACAAGGCCTTGACAGTATGAATATTTATGGTATTGACACGATGACTTGACGACATGGTTATGATATCAGGCATTATGAATTACCTCATTATGAATCTAGTAATTGAAAGTTCATGTGGTTATTATAGTATTATAATACCCATGATCATGTTTTATTAAGGAATTATTTATCCAACTCTTATTCATTCCATAGTATGTACTTGTTTATTCTTAATGAAATGTGTTTTTAGTTATTCACTACGCCTAATGTTTATGTTTATCATATCTTCTACTATATTGTTTACCCTTACTGAGAATTTGAGCTCACCCCTTTTATTTTTTCCTTCCCTAGGTTATAAATAAGAGATCATTTATTGATTTTTCAAGGATGCAATTTTTTAGCTTTTGTTATGTCTCATATTTGTTTCATTTACCAATGTAAAATGAGTTCCATGTATGTATCTAGTTTCACCAAGACTACTAAACTGATTGGTCCTTTGGGATTTGATTCTCTGTAATAATGACTATGTAATAAAGAAATGCATGAGATCTAGGATTTTGGGGTTGGGGCGTTACCGTTGGAATCAATGAAAGTTTAGTAGAAAACATAGAAACTAGATATAGAAAACATAGATTAGTGAACAAAACCCTAAGATAGACTTTTTGGATAAGAATTCAAGGACATACTAGAATTTTTTTAAGGAATAAATTATGTGGTTTATCAAGAAAATAAACCCCTATCTAGATATGAACAAGTAGAGGTGGATCTGGCATAGATGTATCTAGGGTTAACACCAAAAAACATCACATTAATCTAGAATTGAATGGGAACTAGTGCACGACAATGGGCCTTGCTGCACTCTTGGTTCGAAACTCAATTGGGATATGTTTTTTTAAATTCAAAAGCTTATTACAAACCATTGTGAAGGATTTAATCCCCCAAAGTAACCAATGTATATGGTTCTATTATTTAAGATGCATAAATTTTTGTTAGGTGTTATACCATGTTTAGAGATATAAAGAGTTAATAATTTTATATGCTAGTATATTATATGGAATTTATTATAAATGGTTCCTATCATAAGTAATGATAACTTCACCAATGAATGTGATTCAAAGAGTAAGAAGGATCATATCTCTAAAGGTCATGATCCACTGTTTCAAAGGAATATACTTTCCCATGTATCCTCATCGTATGAAGTAATAGTATCATGTGTTAACAAGGTATGTAAGGAATTATTTGAGTCCTATGGATTTGAAGAGAAGAAAATTAAGAAGGGTATGGTATATAAAAACATGGATATAGGGAATAATGGAAAAAAAGGGTTTTCCCACATTTGATAACTGTGGAAAGAATCACACTAGTAATTGATCGAAGGGAATGTGAGTTTGTTATACGTGAAAAGAAAAAGGACACCAAGTTCATGATTTCAAGGATAAGAAAAATGTTTTCAATGTAGAATTCTATAACTTCAATGTGATTCTATACTATGTGAATCAAGATCCCAAGAATCAAGGGAATATTCCCCAAATTATGTTACTGGATAAAGATCAATTTATGATACTACCACATATGAAGTGGAATGATTAATATTCCTAGTCAAGAAACATGTCTTTTAAATATTTTATCAGCAATGAATTGGTTATAATAATTATGGAATATATGAGGATTGTACTACAATACATTTTCTTTAAGGATTTTAGGTCGTATGATTAATGGTACTAAGGAAAATTGACTTAGTAGTAGGCCAGAATTTCGGAAAATATATGGTCGAGGGATTGACAACCCTTATCTTGTTCATAATACTAAGATGTAAATTTTGGAATATATAGATGATATATATGAATAAAGTAATTTGGATAGAACTAACTACTATGGTAATTATTCTAAAGTATAGGAACTTGTTCTTTTGGAATGTTAATCCATTTATTAAATGGTTTAAATTGATCATTGTGTGAGGTTTTAGAGGTTAATGACACCACATGATGAAACTTATGCTAATATATGAAGTATAGGTAGTTCAAAGAACAATCCAAGGATAAGATCATGTTTATGAAATATAAATGTATATTTATACACTTGCAGTGTGGAATAATACCTAAAATCTATAAAAAGAGTCTTAAATGTTATTCTGTTATCATAATTATTGATTATGTTAATGAATTTTTTTCATAATTGTTGTTTATGGTTTTGTGGTAATATAATTTCATCTAAACCTTTTTTCTATCACTAGAAATTCAAATTTTGGTTTTTATTCTAGGCCAATGTTTTTAATATCAATCAATGTCACTCCATTTGAAAAGGTAATTTATTTATTTATTATAATTATTTTGAGTACCTATTTTATCTTAACCTTTTAAGGAGGATATTATATTAACCCTATTTCTGATATGGGTTTTTCACAAGGAAATTTTCAAGTTAGAACCATTAAATTTCAAAGTGAAATATCAAATTTTGAGGATAAAGTTTTTTAAGGAGAGGATAATGTAACACCTCATGATTTTGTAAATAAATTTAATATTGAATGTATGAAACACTAAATCTCTAAAAAACATCAATTTATTATAACCTATCCAATAAACAAAATTTTACCACCCCGATGATTTGAATTGCAAAAATCTGACATACACAATTGTGATTAGTAAGTTATTTAGAGTTTAATATGACCAACATAATTTTTGGTGAAGAGAAAAATACCCTTATGAATAGTAATGTGATCCTTAGAAATAGTGACATACCCTTATAAATAGTAACCCCACCTATGATAGTATATATATAGTATTTAAGTGAAATTATGATGTACCTATGTTTTGGAATAAGTAAATAAATGTTTTAAAAACTATATTTTTCAAGTAAATTAAGATTTTTAATAAAAATTAAATTATTGATATTTATAATTTTTTTTGAAAAATATAATTCATTTTTGGATTCTATATTTTGAAAAATTGTTAGGGTGAATTTTTGTGATTTTTCTCTAATACATGAATATTTAGTGAATAGTGAAATACAAAAATTTACAATAAGAGAAAAATAATTGATTTATTGAGTCATTGATGATTTTATACTGATGTAAGCACCAATGGTTCGAAATAACATGCAAATATTACTATTCATGGTCTTGGAATCATCACTATTTATTGTCTTATAGAAAAGTAATAAAGTATGAATAAAAATATTAAGAAAAACCTCCTACCCTGCACTATAAATACCACTTTTTCCACCCTATTATCTTCAATCCTCTCAAGCCTTGCGCATTCTCCAAATTCTACCCAAATCTCATCCCAAGACCCCCATATGATCATCATCCCTTGGTCTCATAAAAAGACCAAATCATCTTCCCTTGAGAGGCTTTCAAGGAAGGTTAATTCAAGAGGTAAAATTCCTCTTTTATTTTCTTTCATTTTTAGGTTCCTGTTTTCTCATTTCTTTCCTAACCTATCCTCATACAAATGGTATAAAAAATGAATTACTGTACATATACTGAAACGTTTCTATTCTAATGGGATAATTCATATTCACCTCTCCTTCCCCCCATTTTTTCTAAAAAGGAAACATTATCTAAGATGTATTGATTTATAATATTCATGGAAAACAATTCATTCAATTTTTTTTACTTTCTTATAATATGGTCATGAAACCATTTTTATGGTTGAACTCGACTATTATAAAGTGTTCTAGAATTGTAAATTAATAAAACTAATTTCTTCAACTATGGTCAATTTTATATAATGATATACCTTCACTCAAAATAACCAAATTAATTTTTTAACCATGTAATATTCTGAATGGTCATTAATAAATATTAAATAAATTATGGACTTCAACTCCTATCTTACATGAACTACCATAATATTTTATAATTGTGTCGATCCTGAATATTATGAAAACAAGCACTCATGATCAATGATATTTAATCCCTTAAACCTTATAAAATTCTTTAATAACCTAAATAAAGTCCCAATAAACCAAATAAATATATAATGTGTTCTGGAATTTTAAATTAATAAACCTAATTTGGTTATTTAGGTCATTAATATTAATTAAAGAACACCCACAAATTTGAGGTAAGGGATCCTCTCTCTCACTTTTATTCAAGAATACCCCTATGTTGTGTCCTTTTATTTAAAATTAAAAATTATGGGGTATGTTTTCTCACCTCCCACATACAAACATTAAGATATATAAATTATGGGATACCCCTTTACCTCTCATTAATCTCTCATAAGAACACCCGTTACCATGTTGAAATATTTTTAAGGGTTCTCTACCTGAATATCCATTTCCTTTTGGGTCACTCTTATTCTCTACATACCTCAATAAAATTCTATATTATTATTACTTACTCATAATAAATTATTTTGAATGTTCTATATAATTTTACCAACCATAATAATTCATTATTTTATGGGGAGTTACATGTTTTAAAAGAATCTTTTAGAAAATAGTTCGGAAATGGAAACCCGATTCAAGGAACTTCTAAAATTCATACCTATTTTGATGTTCACTCAATAATTTATTTTAAGACATATTTATCTTTATAAAATAAAAAAATTTAACTTAAAATTGGTATTTTGGTTCCTTCTTGATTTTATGAAAGAAAACATTCCTTTTCCCCTTAAAATCCTTTAATATTTTCCTTAAACCACACTAAAATGTTTTATTTCCAAATCTTCTTTAAAATTTTTGTTATATATTTTAACCTCAATAAGACTTTATTTAAACCTAAAATATAATTTAAATGAACATACTTTTTATTTTCTTAGATATACATGTTTACAATCTCATTTTAGGACAAATACAAATTATTTTCCATAATAACTCTTCTTTCCAAAGTAAAAATGGATTTTCTCATCTAACTTTTACTTTTAGGAGATATATGCCTTGTTAATAACTTATTTATTTATCATGGTGTATGTAATACCCTTTTTAATATCATATAAAGAGTCTCCTTATTCTCATGACATTCTAAGGTATTATTATTTGAATGTTCCAAGGTGGTATGAGACACTTTGGAATGTTTAAGGATTATTTCCTCAAGAAATTTTTAATAGTATCATTTAAAAGTATATTTATTTATGTAAACATACTTTGATGAATCTTGTATTTCATAGATATTTTTATCCTATGATATCATCTATAAAATATGCTGTTAAGGGTTTCTATTTAGTTTGAAGGTGGATGCTTTATCTTGATACCTTTCACCATATTACTCTGAATGGTCAGTGTTTATGTTTAATTATTGGGGAAAGTTATATACATTTCATACATTAGTTTAAATATTAATGTGTAAGGTTTTAAGTTTATTCCCATTAATATGAGTAATGCATGGGACTTAGTAAGTGTTTGGTGGGACCCATTATAGCCCCTCAGTTCGTTGGTTGGTCTCATGAGACAAACTATGGTCTTGGCATGAGGACTTGATAGTATAATTATTTATGGTCTTGGAATGAGGTCTTGATGAGATGGTTATGATGTCTTGCATTATAAATTCCCTCAATATGAAGCTAGTAATTGAATGTTCATGTGGTTATTCAACTAGTATAATACCCATGATTATGTTTTATTATGGCATTATTTATCTAGAACTTATTCCTTCCCTAGTATGCACATATTTATTTTTAATGGTATGTGTTTTTAGTTATTCACCATGCCTAATGATTAGGTTTATGATATCTTCGGCTATATTGTTTACCCTTACAGAGCATTTGAGCTCACCAATTTCATTTTTTTCCTTCCCCAGGTTATGAGGAAGTGATAATTTATTGAGTTTTCAAGGATTCATATTATTATCTTTTTTATGTATCATATTTTTTTCCTTTTACAATGTAAAATGGGTTCCATGTATAAATATAGTTTCTTCCAGTCTACTAAACTGATCGGTCCTTTTGGAATTGATTCCTTATTATCATGCCAATGTAATAAAGTAATGCACCAGGTCTAGGAATCTGGGGTTGGGGCGTTACATTTAGTATCAATGGAAGTTTTGTATAAAACTTGGAAACTAGTTATAGAAAATGTATATTAGTGAAAAAAACAATAATAAAAAATTTGGGGATAATAATACAAGGAATTTATAGAATTTTGGCAAGGAATATATTATGTGGTTTATCTAGAAAATACACCCCTATTAGGATACAAACAAGTAGAGGTGGATCTGAAATTGATGTATCTAGGGGTAAAACCCAAAAACACCACTCCAATATAGAGTTGAATGAGAAATGATGGTCAACAACGGGCCTTGCTTCACTCTTGGTTTGACACTTTCAAGGGATATTCTTTGGTAAATTCATAAGCTTATTATAAACCATTATGAATGATTTATGCCCCCAAAGTAACCAATGTATATGGTTCTAGGATTTGCGATGCATAAATTTATGTTATGTGTTATACCATGTTTAGAGATATAGAGAGTTAATATTTTTATGAGATAATATATTATATGAAATTGATTAGAAATAGCACCTAGCAGAAGGAATGTTAACTTCACCATTGCACATGATGCAAAGAGTAAGAAAGATCATATATCTAAAGGTCCTAAGCTATCGTTTCAAAGGAATATAGTCTCCCAAGTATCCTCATAATATGAAGTAATAATATAATTTGTTAAAAAGGTATTTAAATAATTATACAAGTCCTATGAATTTGATGTGAATAAAATGAATAAGAGGATGGTAGAGAAAAACATGGAACAAAGGAACAAGGGAAAGAAGGGTTTTCCCACATGTGATAATTGTGGAAAGAATCAAACCGGTAAATGATTTAATGGAATGAGAGTTTGTTATATGTGTGGAGAAGAAGGACACCTAGTTCATGATTTAAAGGGTAAGAAAATGTTTTTCAATGTACAATGCTATAACTATAAGGAGACGGGATACTATGTGAATCAATGTCCCAAGCATCAAGGGAATATATCTCTGATGATGTTACTGGATAAACATAAAGTTTTGATACTGCCACATATGAGGTGGAATGATTAATATTCCTAGTCAAGAAACACGTATTTTTAAAATTTTATCAGTATTGCACTGGTTATACTAATTATGGAATATATGATAATTGTACTGCAATACTTTTTCTTTAAGGATTTGAGGTAGTATGATTAATGGTACTAAGAAAAATTTATTCAATAGTAGGTCAAACTCTTGGAAAATATATAGTAGAGGGACATACAACCCTTATCATGTATATAATACTGGGATTTCAATTTCAGAATAGATAGATTACATATATTGATAACGTAAATTTGGTAGTACTAAATACCAAGGGAATGATTCTACAGTATTGGATCTTGATCTTTTAGAATGTTAAATCATTTATGAAATGGTTTAAATTGATCATTTTATGAGGTTTTAGAGGTTAATAAAACCACATAATGAAAATTATTCTAAGAGATGAAGTATAGGTTGTCTAAGGAACAATCAATGGATAAGATCATGTTTAGGAAATATAAACATATATTTATTATAACGTCCCGAGCCCACTCTTTCGGACACATTGCTTAAAAATTCTGTGTAATTTTTTTATAAAAGGGAATAAATAATTAAACAATACATTAAAGAAATGAGGACCTTTTAATGGTCTAGGTTATGTAAGATTAGACAAAACTATACATTTATTAGAATTGAAAAAAAATAAAACAGTTTTCCACTACACTTTCGTGCAAGCTAACCCCAAAAGTGATGATATCTATGATAATATCCTAAGATTCTTGTGAAAAATAATTTTAAAATAAAAGGGTGAGCATTCAATTTCCCAATAAGGTGTTTTGAAAACTTTTGATAAATCCCATTTAAAAATATCTCTTTAATAATACATTCAAAATACTCAATTAGAAATACATTTGTAAAATAATTCATTGAAAAATAATTATACTTCAAAATCAATTTTAAATTAATCCAGTGATTCAATTGAAAATATTAGGAATGCTCTTAAAAACAAAACAACTGAGGCCACTCGAAACTTTGAAGGCTATCTTGGGCCTACCCACTTGAGGGATGGATTTAATATCCAATTCCCTATATTATTTACAAAGTTTGAGTACATATTTTTATAAAACATTTTTTTCTTATCTTGTATTATATATATTTATATATATATATATATATATATATTTCCACTGGTGTTTTAATTTTGAAAATAAATTTATAATCATGTTTGCAACAAATAAATATAAATATTTACTAAAAATTATATATTCGACTTTGTATTATCGAATCACATGATACATGACTTTTCATAAACATATGGAAGTTAAATCAACATCTACTCACTTGAAATTTCAAATACATATTTATTAAATTTCTTTTATGCATGAAGGTATAAACTAACAATAATAACCGACATATAATTCTATCTCTTTAAATTTAATGAACAATAAAATAAAATTTTGTGTCGCACATAAAAATCATCAAAGAAACATTTTTTATTAAATAAAATCATCCTTTTCAAATGCACATAAGTTTCAAGGAACATGATTTTAAGTACATATATTTATATATTAATGTATAAATGTCATGATAAAAAAATCTTTGATGTATGGACATAATCTTTATTTCTATATGACATGAACATGATAAAATTATGATATTCTTAATTTATAAAATCATATGTTAATTAATATTTGATTAATAATTTATTTAAACAGATATATAATTAAACATCATGCAAGAATATATATATATAATGTTATATTGAAAAGATAAATCAAATATAAATACATGTTTTATTTTTAATTAAACCAAGATGTAACTTTAATCCTTTCAAATTTCTTGAGAACTTAAACTCAATTAGAATCAAATTTTAAACCCAAACTTTTGATAAATTTGAGTAAAACTTAACAATATATATAAAATTTTAATAATATTTGAATAGATGTGTTAACCATGAAAATAAAACTACAAATAATAAATTTAAAAAATAAAATAAATGAATATCATTATTTCTGAAGAAGGTATAGATTTAAAGAAATAAATAATTAAAGGTATCATTCCATTACTAGAAATTAAATATATTTTAAGAACAAAACCACATCAAAATCAACTTTGAACATAAAATTCCTTTATAAAACTAAATATTTGAAAACCAAATATTTTTCCTTTTAAAAAATAGAACTTTTAAATTTGAAATCAATAATCAAAATTCCCATACAAAAAAATAATATGTAATTTCATTGAAAGTATTTTAAAATTCATAATACCTTACAATTTTTTTTGATTGAAGAACCTTTTCCTCTTTGTGCTGCAAGATTGTAGTGCCTTAAAATGGCCACATGCTATACCCTCTCTATTTATAATATCAAAAGGAAAATATAGAAAAATTCACTCTTAAATATAATCAATTCAATTTCCCGAAAATTGATTTTGATGAAATTATTTTTGAGCTATTATAATGTATTATATTCATATATTTCTACAACTATATAGAAAACAATAATGCATTGATTGTTGAAAAATGATTGATATTTTTTATATTGTATTATTCAGTTGGATTTGTAGGTCAGTCATGAAATTTCAACAAGTTGACGTCGACTGAAGTGGAAAAATGACAAACATATCATTTTGAAATCACAATTCTAGTATTTTAAAATTTCATAAATCAATTAATAGCAATATAAACATGAATGAATTCAATGAATGAACAAAAAAAATATAAATCATCAAACTGAATTTGTAAAATGAAATTTATTACACACAAATTATAATAATCTAGAAGAAACCAGATACTCAAATCTTTAACATAATTGTAAAAAAATCAGGATAACCATAGATTGAAATCAATTTGATGAACCAGAAAACATAAAAAACAACTATATTTTTGTGAAAGATGAAAACAGAGCTACTTGCAGACCCATCAGATCTTTAAAATCTGAAATTCAATTTCTCCCAAAACTCTCTTGAAACCCTAATCGCTGCAAATCATGTTTTTCTATCAGTCCGTGACTCCTAGAATACCTATGCCCTCAGACAAACCAGGTTTGGTTTTCCTCTGTTCTCACTCATGACATTGCTTTGGACCACTATCATATGCAACTCCCGGAGGCAGAGCTCCCTCTGCACGAAGCTTGGCTGCGTCAGCCTTTTTCGTTATCGCATCGACCTAAAACCCTCAAACCTGATTTCTTCTCCTATTTCATCTATTTTTTTATTTCAATTCATTATTTTGGTTTTAGTTTAAACATAAATTTATAAAGTTCTTTATATTTATAACTATATTTTAAAACAATTTAAAATTAGATGTTGAATTAAAACACTAATATTAATATCTTAAATATACATTTTTTCTTATATATATATATATAACTAAATAATATCAAATGTCACATAAAAAATATTTATAAAACTAGTCTTATATACTATTTGTTCATAAATTTCAATATTAATTCAAATATTATTCTTAATATTATGTTTTTATAATTATAATTTTTTTAATTTATAATTTCATATTTAAAATAAATAAATAAATAAATATTTTTTATTATTATTTTAAAAGAAAATTTATTAAATACACAAAGTTTTATTATTGTATATTAATTAAAAGTTAACTAATAATATTCAAATAAACATTGTCAATTTATTTTATTTATATATTAAGAGTTGTCGTATGTTGTTTTTAAATATTACAAGTTCTAATTGATAGTTTTTTATAATGGTCACATAAAACACTATAAATATCAAAGTCTAAGGGCCGTTCAAACACACAGGATAATAATTCCACGATGCTCACACTAAGACTTTCAGAAATGGTTTTATATGTTCTTCTTATTATTAGTTTCATTGATATTTTTATTACTATAAAATTTGTGCTTCTATCAGATCCAAAAGATGGGAACTACCCGATCGACATCACTGTGTTTCTTGGAGGAATTCCAATTGTTTTATTAACGATAGTAGTGGGTTTTATGGGTTAGTTATTGTGTGTCAAGGATGTATTATGGTCTTTGTACAAGTAGAGTGATTACTACTTTTATATCTGTGTTTTAAAATTTATGTATTTTATTGAATTTGGAATTATTAACAAAACAATAAACTTATTTTCAAACCTGGGGTGTTACATTATCTCCCCCTTAATTGAATTACACCCTCACAATTCATTTACACTTATCACTTATAATTTCTATCTATTCGGAGTCTCGCATGATAACCCAAGGTCTATAAAGTTTACTTCCATGGTAACCATGTCTTCCTATGATATTAAAGTTCAAAGTGGCTTCAAAATACTCCACATCCTTTGCCCAAACCAAACTTATGAAATAAGGGTTGTATGGGTGTAAGCATCGAAAGACAGTCCTCATGGAATGATAATCAATATAGTATCTGAGAAGGTCGTCTTGAATTTGATTCCTATAAGAAAGTATCAGGGATTTGTCTTTAAATGTTTCAAAGTCATCATAAATTTTTTCTTGTAAAGAAAAATCATAAAATTTGACACAAATAAGCTGTGTGAATATTTCTTTCTTTTACTATATAAAAAGATGAGAATGATTCTGGCTACTCAAATAGGGTAAATAAAATAAAAAGTCCTTCGAAATACACCCCTTAGAGTCTATATAAAAAATGTTTGATCTATATGATGTCTTTAAAGGAAAAAACCCGAAACACGATGAAAACGAAGTATATCAGGCATGACTGACACTTTGTAAATATGTTTATAGGAAAGCCACATGGATTCATAGGGATGAGATTATTCTTTCATGATTTTTCCATAATCATAGAAAGTAATTCATCCAAAAGGCCTAAGAGACTTGTTTGATTTCTCCTTCCTCCCATATGAAAATTAAAAATAGGAATGTTGACTAAGAAATGATATTCAATCTATCAAAGGGTTTTAACTTTCCAGAGTTATCTAGACCGTGCCTCTAATACCAATTATAACACCCCGAGCCCACTCTTCTAGACTCAGTGCTTGAAAAATGCTGTGTAATTTTTTTTATAAAAGTGAATAAACAATTACACAACACTTTAAAGAAACGAGGACCTTTTACTAGTCGAGTTTCTAGAATATTAGACAAAATATTACATTTATCAGAGTTGAAAAATAAAATAAAAAAACTGTCCACTAGGCTTCTGCGTGCACTAACACCAAAACTGATAATATCTACGATAATATCCTAATATACCTGTGAAAAATCATTTTAAAATAAAAGGGTGAGCATTAAATTTCCTTGTAAGGTGTTTTGAAAGCCTTTGATAAATACCATTTAAAAATATCACTTTGATAATACATTAAAAATATTCAATTATAAATACATTTGTAAAATAATTGTTTGAAAAATAATTATACTTTGAAATCACTTTTAAATTAATCCAGTGTTTCGATTGAAAATATTAGGCAAGCTCTTAGAAAAAACTGAGGCCACTTGAAACATTGAAGGCTATCTTGGGTCTACCCACTTGAGGGATGGATTTACTATCCAATTACCTATCGTATTTACAAACTTTGAGTACTAGTTTTTATAAAACATTTTTTTCATAGATTCCATTATATATATATATATTTTCCACTGGTGTTTTAATTTTGAAAGTATATTTATTATCATATTTGGAACAAATAAATAAAAATCTTTAATAAATATTATTAATTCGACTTTGTATAATTAGATATCCTGATACATGACTTTGCATAAACATATGGAAGTTAAATCAACATCCACACACTTGAAATTTTGAAGACATATTTATTAAATTTCATTTATGCATGAAGGTATAAACTAATAATAATATCGAACATATAATTCTATCTCTTTATATTTAATCGATAACAATAGATAATTATGTGTCACACATAAAAATCATCAAAGAAACATTTTTTATTAAATGAAATCACCCTTTTCATATGTACGTAAGTTTCAAGGAACATGAATTTAAGTATATATATATATATTAATGTAAAAATGTCATGATAACAAAATCTTTGATGTATGGACATAATCTTGATTTCTATATGACATTCACATGATAAAATTATGACATTATTAATTTATAAATTCATATGTGAATTAATACTTGATTAATAATTTATTTAATCAATTATATACTTAAACATCATGAAAGTATATATATATATATAATGCTAGATTGCAAAGATAAATTCAAATATAAAAACATGTTTGATTTTGAATTAAACCAAGAGGTGATTTTCATCCTTTCAAATTTCATGAGAACATAAACTCAATTAGAATCAAATTTAAAACCCAACCTTTTGATAAATTTGAGTAACAATAAATATATATAACATAGTAATAATATTTTAATAGATGGATTACCCATGAAAATAAAACTACCAATGATAAATTTAAAAAATAAAATAAATGAATATCTATATTTATAAAGAAGGTATAGATGAAAAGAAATAGTTAATTAATGATATCATTCCCTAATTATTAATTAACTATATTTTGAATAAAAAAACCCCATCAAAATCAACTTTGAATATAAAATTCATTAATAAAAATAAATATTTGAAAACCAAATATTTTACCTTGAAAAAAATAAAACTTATAAGTTTGAAATCAATAATCAAAATTACCTTAAAAAAACAAAATATGTAATTTCATAGAATGTATTTGAAGCTACATTACCCCTTAATATTTTTTTATTGAAGAACTGTTTCCTCTTTGTACAACAAGATTGCAGTTCCTTAAAATGGCCACATGAAATTCCCTCTTTATTTATAATATCAAAAGGACAATATAAACAATTTTTATCTTAAATATAATCAATGAAATTTATCACAAATTTATTTTGATGAAATGATTGTTGAGATATTATAATATATTCTATTCATATATTTCTGGAACTAGATAGAAAAAAATAATGTATTGATTGTTGAAAATGGTTGATAAATTTTATATTGTATAATTCAGTTGGATTGGCAGATTTGTCATGAATTTTCAACAAGTTGATGTCGACTGAAGTGTAAAAACGACACACATATCATTTTCAGCTCACAATTATAGTATTTTGAAATATCATAAATTAATGAATAGAAACATAATCATGAACAGATTCAATGAATGAACAAATGAAATATTGAAATCATCAAACTGAATTTGGAAAATCAAATTATAAGGACCCGACATTAAAACATTACATAATCTTGAATTTAATGAATAATTTACATTGAGGATATTTTCAGGTTTAGTGTTTTAGATAATTAGGTCATAACATTTACATAAAAACATGAATATTACATGTAGAAAATTCTACTTAGTATCCATTTTTTACAAAATAAAAACTCTTAAAAAAATTCATGTCTAGTTCCATGTTTTAGACAACAAGACTTTTCCTTAATCCCATCTTTGACCCTATTGATCTTTAAGTACAGTGAAAAACATTTCAAAACTTGGTATGCATATAAAAAGCTCAGTAAGGGTTATAAAATAATGAAAAGAAACATTTTCCCAAATAAAAATCTATGAAACCACACTTTTTAATCATAACATACCTAATGAAATCATAAGATTTATGAATAACACACAAAAACCATAAATCATAAAGGTAACTTATGGCATCCATATCAAACTTACATTGTATCTATCACAACTATATAGGGAGTTAGACTTGGAATACCCATCACAATATATTCCCTAAATCTCTTAGGAGAAACATCACGTTTACCTCCATCACGTTAACCAATGCATTGGAGAGATATCTTGGGCTCACCCGCCCTAGGATTATCACAGAACCACCCATATACATAAATAATTCCCAAGAACCATAACATTATCATAACATATATCATAATCATAAAAGAAAGATAACATTTCTACATTCCAATCACAAATATCAAATCAAGATATTGAAATAAACAATGCCTTATCAAATCATTTTCAAAACCATTTTAAACATTTAATAAAGTGATTTTGGAATCAAAGTGTCCCATAACACATTGAATATTTAAAAGGAATCAAAATTTTAAAACAATAATTTAAATATAAATAAATACTAAAAACTATTTTGAAAACATGGACATTAATGAAAATGATTTAGAAGAATAAATCTTTAAAATAATATTTTTGTTAAAAAGTTATTAACCAAATGAGATATGCTTGAATGAAAATAATTGAGGAATAAAATTTAATCAAAACTTTATAATATCATGAGAATAAATGGATTCATGATATAATATTCCAAAGGATAGTATACACACCGTATAAAAGTGAATTGGTACATAACAACGATGAAGTCTCAATGGAATGTAAATTGAGACGAAATCCCTTATAAAAACTGCATTCTGTGATTATGGAAAAATAAATTACATAATAATGTGTGAAAAATATAAATACACTCAATATGATTTGATATTCAGTGTAAATCAATCATAAAAAATTCACACATGTTCTTTTTAAGACAAAACAAATGACTTGGATGTTTAACTCAATGAATGGAAATTGAGTTAAAATTACTCTTATCAAGTTCATATCAATGACTTGAGAGTTTATCAATAGAGTAATTATGTGTATCAAAAGTATATACACACAAAGGGGAGTGGACATAAATAATTATTTATTCCACACATAATCATACCAGGACATAATTAAGAATTAGAAGATTAACCCAAGGAATGGAAATTGGATTAAAAGGTTCCCTTGGAGATTTGGTGACTTAAGAAACATACAACCCATGAAAGAAGGATCATAAAATCAAGATGTAAATACCCATAAATTTTTGTATATTACAAAATGAATACAATCTTGGGTAGTACATACACACACAAAAGGAAATAGTGGAAAATATAGCATGAATCTCACGAGAATAAAAAGTGAGATGAAAATCCCTTACCACATTGTAATCAATCGATTCGTTTGACCAAATGTTAATAACTAACAAATTATTCACAAAATAACATGAATATAAATAGGATCATGATAATATATATCAAACAACAATAAAAAAATACACCACATGCCATAAATTAGTGGCAGACAATGGAAATCTCATAGAATTAAAAGTGAGATAAGAAACCCCTTACCTCATGTCCGACCTGACTCGTTTGTTCCATGTTCTTCCTGAATAATAAACTAAAGTAAATTTATACTTGATTAAGAACATTTTTAAAGTTTATTATTCTTTTTATGTCACTTATTACCGTGTTATAAACATTATGAAATCATTTAAGTTAATAATGGTTGTTTGGTCGATATTTGGTACTTGAGTCAAAAATGGACTTCTTATAATTTCAATTTTTCCTTGTGGTCCATATTCCATTATCTCCATAATTATATTCATGATTTAGATATCATACATATAATATATATCCAGTACATATATGTATTTATAATATTATATTACATTTAGAGGTATGAAATGAAATGCACCGTTCATGGAGACGGTAAGCCGTACGTACGCATGAACGACTTTCATTTCTATTTCGTATTTTAATGGAATTAAAACATAATTATAAATAGTTATATTATAATTCCAGTATAATATCATATATAATATCATTAAATATATCCTTTATACATCACACATATGTCATTAATGAGTCATATCACTTTGAGGGGGTGGTAGTCCGCACTTCCTCAAATTAAATTATCGCGTTTACCTATAATGGAAACCATAATGGTATCCTATAAATGAAAAATACAGAAGAATAAATAAAACATAAAAATAATATATATATCATATATAAATATAGTTCCACAATAATGGCCACCATGAGAGGCGGTAAGAGATAATCGAACAATCATCGTTTTGTGAGGCGTTAGTTTTCCATCCACAGAAACAGTATGTTCTTCACCCATTAGATGGAGGTGTGTGTAAGTTTAGTTTGAATCATTATCATAAAAACATCCTAGTATATTTAGGATACTGGTGTTGTTATAAAATAAAGTAATAAAATGAGTTTAGGTGTTGGAGAAGTAAAATAAAAGAAAAGATGTTAAGAGGAACCGTTACCTTTAATTTGGATAACTCCCATTGGTTTGAACCGAAATGAATTTTTCAAGTGACTTCTTCCTAAGGTAAGGCTTCTAGGAGGAGGAGAGGGATCTTGAGAGCTTATTTGGAAATGGTTTGGACGAGACAAGGGGTTTTAGAGGTGTGATAAATGAGTAATAAGTGGGGGCTTTTTATAAGGTGGAGGAGGGGTTCATTAGGAAAGTGAAAATGGTATTTTATTATATAATGATATTCAATTTCTATAAGTCCAAAACTAATTAAAGAAAAATATAATAAGATTCATGGTTGAAATAAAATTATCCAATAATAATTGGACTAGTTTTGAATGTTATTTTAATATTTATAATCTTATTTATTTAAATCATTTATTAATGAGGTAAATACTACATAATTATTATGTCATAAATAATTTAATTTATTTGATGTCTAAAAATTATAAAACAAAATACCATGATGTAGGAGTTTTTTTTTAATCTTTACAATGAATATTTATAGTCGAAAATATAACTTATATAACCCCATGTAAAAATTAATTTACTAAACAATATTTGTTTGTGTCATTTTTCCCTTTACATTAAATTAATTAATATAAAGTGTTATTATCACTCTTAAGTGGCTTCATGGGGTCCCAAAATCTACCCAAAGATTCCCATGGTCGACCATGAATCATCCAATAAGGTTAGGACAAGTTTTTAGGTAATTTTGTGTTATTATGATATTATTTTTACCTTGAATTACCCTATTTACCTTTAACCGCGGTAAATAAATGTCAAAAGTTACTATTCACCAAATATTATTTTCATATTATTGAACCAAATATTACTTATTAATTACAACCATGTATGTATTATTTTCAAAATTCAATTTACCGTATTGTTAAAATTTCATTTAAATGAAAAAGTCAGTTTTTAAACTACTACTAAGTGGTTTCACTTTTCGTCAAAAATTGATATTTTTCAAAAAAATAAAAAAATTCATCCTAATATATATTTGATATTCTGATTTCAAAAATGATGTCTATTTTACCAAATTAAAAACATAGAAGTTACATTAATTAATTTAAAATTAATTCTCGTTGTCAGAACAAATAGCGTGTTTTTAAGAAACAATAACTATCAAAAGATTAATACTTGTTTATGTCCAATTTCAAAGTGAAATTAATTATAATGAAAAAAATTGGATTAAATGGTAAAAATATATTCTAATTACAATTTAAAACCAATTAAAAAGATAATAAAACCATATAAATAAATTATATTAAAAGCCACTTTTGAATTAAAATACCATATTTTTCACTATTCATAAAAAATGAACTTTATCAGAAAAATACCAAAAATTTACCCAAAGTAAATTTTGATGTCTCGAATCTAATGAATAATTTTATTTTGTCAAATAGAACATATAGAAATGGAAAAACTAGATTTAAAGAGGGTTTTCCATCAAAAGGCTGTAAATCGACCTTTTACTGAATATTAGAGTATTCATGCTGAAAATTAGATTCATTCATATTTTAAGCCCCTAACTTTTATTAGATAAATGTAAAAACATTTAACAAACATGTATAATAATTTTTTGGTTAGTTCTGTTCTTTCCATCCATTACAACGACTAGGTGTTAACTACCATTTAAAATAATAATAATATATTATTATTTTTCAGCATAACTCAACATTGTGTGCAACGTAAGATTTCAAAGAAACCTATGGTTGTAAATCATGTATTCCATCGAAAATAGCATCCCCTTTAAAGTAAAATCAATATTTAATTCAAAAATATTAATAAATATGAAAATGCCTTACTCATTATTTACCTAGGATGTTCCGCGAATTGATTACACACAAATTATAATAATCTAAAATAAACCTGATACTTAAATCATTGGAATAACTCTAAAAAAAATTCAGAATAACCATAGATTGATTTTTATGGCAAGAACTGGAAAATAGAAAAAACAACCAGATTTTTGTGCAAGATTAAAACAGACCTACTTGTGGACCCATCTGATCTTTAAAATCCAAAATTCATTTTCTCCCAAAACGCTCTTGAAACCCTAATCACTGCAAATCTGGTTTTTCTATTAGTCTGTGACTCCTCGAAGACCTACGTCCTCAGACAAACCAGGTTGGTTTATCCTCTTTTCTCACTCGCAACATTTATTTAGAACACTATCATTCGCGACCCCTAGAGACAGAGCTCCCTCTGCGCAAAGCCCGACTGCGTCGGCCGTCTTCTTCATCGTGTCGACCTGAAACCCTCAAACCCAATTTCCTCTCCTATTCCATCCAATTTTGTATTTCATTTCATTATTTTGGTTTTATTTTTAACTTAAACATATAAAGTTCTTTATATGTATAACTACATTTTAAAGCAATGTAAAACTAGATGTTGAATTACAAAACTAATATTAATATCTTAAATTTACATTTTTACTTATATATATATTTACATAACAAAACTTAAGAGTATCAAATGTCACATAAAAAATATTTATAAAACTAGTTTTATATAGTTTTTGTTCATAATTTTATATATTAATTCAAATCTTATTCTTAATATTATCTTTTCATAAATCTAATTTTGTTAATTTAAAATTTCATTTTTAAAATTAAATTAAATTATATATATATATATATTATTTTTTTATAATAAAATTTATTAAATACACAAAGTTTGATTATTGCATATTAATTAAAAGTTAAAGAATAAAATTCAAATCAACATTTTCTATTTATTTTATGTATATATTAAGAGTTTTTGTATATCATTTTTAAATATTAAAAGTTATAACATATAGTTTTTATAACATTCGGATAAAACTTTATAAATATTAAAGTCTAAGGGCCGTTCAAACACACAAGAGAATAATTCCGCATTGCTCACACCACTAATTTTGGAAATGGTTTTATATGTTCCTCTTATTCTTAGTTTCTTTGCTATTGTTCTTGCTATAAATTTTGTGGTTCTATGAGATCCATAAAATGATAACTACCTGATCAGAATCATTGTGTTTCTCAGAGGAATTACAATTGTTTTATTATTGATAGTAGTAGGTTTAATGGGTTAGTTCTTGTGTGTCAAGGATGTATTATGGTCTCTATATAAGCAAGGTGCTTACTAATTTTATCTCTGTGTTCGAAAATTTATGTATTTTATTTCATTTTTAAATCATTGACAAAATAATAAACTTATTTTTAAACTTGGTGTGTTACATTTATACACTTAAAGAGTGGAATAATCCCTCAACTCTATGAAAAGAGTCTTAAATGTTGTTTTTTTATATTAATATTTGATAACGTTAATGAAATTTTTTATAACTGTTGTTTATGGTTTTTTTGTAATATAATTTCATCTAAACCTATATTCTATCACTAGAAATTCATAGTGTGATTTTTTTTTCAATGTCGAGGTTTTCAACTCCAATCAATGTCACTATATTCGAAAGGATAATTTATTTATTCATTCATTCATTTATTATTATTTTTTGACCACCTATTTTCCCTTAACCTTTTTAAGGAGTATATTATATTAACCCTATTTATGATATGGGTTTTTCACAAGGAAATTTTCAAGTAATAACCAATAACTTTCAAAGTGAAATATCAAATTTTGAGGATGAAAATTTTGTAAGGAAGGTAAAATGTAACACTGCAAGATTTTATAAATAAATTTAATATTGAATGCATGAAACACTGAGTCTCTAAAAAACACCAATTTTTGATAACCTATCTAGTAAACATAATTTTACCACCCCTATGATTTTATTTTTGAAAATCTGACATACATAGTTGCGATTAGTAAGTTATTTAGAGTTTGATATGACCAACTTAATCGTTGGTGAAAAGTAACATACCTTTATAAATAGTAATTTTATACTTATGAATAGTGAAATAGCCTTATGAACAGTAACCTCACCTATAATAGTATATATATAGGATTTAAGTGAAAGTATGACGTAACTCTATTTTGGACTAAGTAAATAAATGTTTTAAAAACTGTATTTTTCAAGTAAATTAGGATTTTAATTAAAAATTAAATTATTTGTATTTAGAAAATTATTTTTGAAAAATAAATTTTATTTTTGTATTATAAATTTCAAAAAATGTTTAGGGTAAATATTTGGATTTTTCTGAAATACAGGATTTTTGGTGAATAGTAAAATATGGTAATTTACAATAAATGGTAAATAATTGATTTATTGAGTCATTGATGATGTTCTGATGATGTAAGAGCCAATGGTTCGAACTCACATGCACATATTACTTTTTTTGGTCATGGAATCATCAATATTTCATGTATTATAAAAAAATAATAAACTAATGATTAAAATATTAAGAAAACCCCTTCCCCTCCACTATAAAAACCACCTCTTCCACTCTCTTATCTTTACTCCTATTAAGCCTTTTACCTTGTCCAAATTCTACACAAATCTCATCCCAAACTCCTCCCCCACGTCCAGAATCCCTTGGTCTCATAAAAATACCAAATCCTCTTCCCTTAATAGGCTCTCATGGAATGTTAATTCAAGAGGTAAAATTCCTCTTTTATTTTCATTAATTTTCATGTTGCTTTGTTTTATTTTCTTTTCTAACCTACACTCATAAAAATGGTATGAAAAATATAGTAAAATAAATATATGGTATTGTTGTTATGTTTTTATGACAAATCATATTCATCTCTCCTTCCCCCCTTGTTTATGCTAAAAATGAAACATCATCCAAGATGTGTTGATTTATCACATTCACGGATGACGACGCTTTTAATTTGATTTACCTTCTTCAAATATGGTCATGAAACCATTTTATGGATGAAAAAGAATATTATATATGTATTATATATTATTTAATGTTTTGTAATCCTTATGCACTCATGCAGTAAAATAATAATGAAAAACAATGTAATTGTGGGAAAAATTGCCAAATTAATCCAAGCATTTATCATTAATTTTTTATATATTGATTCACCTTCACTAAAAATAACCAAATAAATTTTATAACCATTTAATATTATTAATTTTAATGAATAACATATAAAATAAATTCTGGACTTCAACTCCCATATTACATGAACTACCATATTTTTTTACAAGTGATCCGATCATGAATATTATGAAAAGGAGCACTCACGAAAAATGAATTTGAATCCCTTAACCCATCTAAAAGAACATGAAAGAACTCAATAAAGTCATAATAAACCAAAACAAATTATATAGGGTTTTTTAATTTTTTATTAATGAACCTAATTTGGTTATTTAAGTTATTAAGATCAAGCGAAGAACACCCTTGGATTTAACGTAAGGGATCCTCTCTCTCACTTTTCTTCAAGAATACCACCTATGTTGTGTCCTTTTATTTTTAATTACTAATGATGGGATATGTTTTATCACCCCCCATATGGATATTATGATATATTGATGATGGGATACCCCCTTACCTCTCATTAATCCCTCACAAGAACACCTGTTACTATGTCGACATGTTTGTAAAGGTTTTCAACCCGAATCTACATTTCCTTCCGGGTTACTCTTATTCTCTACATAACTCAATAAAATTATAAATTTTTTTTATATACTCATCATAAAATGTTTTTTAATGTTATATATAATTGAAAAAATCATAATCCTTCCTTATTTTATTGAGAGTTACATGTTTTAAAAGAATATTTTAGAAAATAGTTCCGAAATACAAGCCAGATTCAAGGAACTTATCAAATTATTACATACTTTAAATTTTACTAAATAATCTATTTTAATCCATATTTATCTTTATAAAATCAGAAATTTTAACATGAAGAATATATTTTGGTCCATTCCTAGTTTTATCAAAGGAAACATGCCTCTACTATTTAAAATCCTTAAATATTTTTGTTAAACCATACTAAAATGTTTTACTTCTAAAGATTCTTTAAAAACTATTTTTAAATGATTTAACCTCAATATGACTTTATTTAACAATGAAATATAATTTCAATGACCTAAATTTTATTTTCTTGGATATAAATGTTTACAATATTATTTCATAACAAATAAAAATGATTTTCCAAAAGAACTCTTCTTTCCAAAGTAAAAAGGATTTTTCTCATCTCACTTAATCTTTTATGAGATTTATGTGTTTTTCACCACTTATTTATTTCTTATGGTTTATGTATTTCCATTTTTTATATCATATAAATATTTTTATTATACTCATTATTTTATAATGGATTATGATTTGAATGTTTCAAGGTGGTATGAGGCACTTTGGAATGTTTAAGGATTATTTCCTCAATAATTTTTCAATGGTATCATTTAAAAGTATCTTTATTTATGTCAACATACTTTGATGAATCAATTATTTTATTGAGATTTATCTCTTACGATATTATCTAAAAAATATTATGTTTAAGGGTTTCTGATTAGTTTGAATGTGGATGTTCTATCTTGATACCATTCACTATATTACTCCTAATAGTTAGTGTTTATGTTTAATAATTGGGAAAAGTTATTTACATTTCATATGTTAGTTTCAATATTAATGTGTATGTTATTTATGTTGATAAACATTAATATGAGGAATGAATTTGACTTAGTAAGTGTTGGGTGAGGCCTCCAATAGCCCCTCGGTGCATCATTTGGTCTCATGAGACAAACTATGGTCTTGGCACAAGGCCTTGACAATATGATTATTTATGGCCTTGGCACAAGGCCTTGATGATATAGTGTTGATGTCTTGCATTATGAATTACCTCATTGTAAATCTATTAATTGAAATCTCATGCGGTTATTCTACTGGTATAATACCCATGATTATGTTTTATTCTAGAATTATTTATTCAGATCTTCTTCCTTCCATAGTATGTACATGTTTATTTTTAATGGCATGTATTTTTAGTTATTCACCATGCCTAATGTTTATGTTTATGATATCTTCTTATTTATTGTTTACCCTTAATGAGAGTTTGATCTCACCCCTTTCATTTGTTTTACTTCCCTAGGTTATGTAGAAGATATAATTTATTGAGTTTTCAAGTATTCCATTTATTATTTTTTGTTATGTATCATATTTGTTTCCTTTCCAAATATAAAATGGGTTACATGTATGTATATATTTTATTCTAGACTACTAAAATGATCAGTACTTTGGGATTTGATTCTTTGTAATCCTGAAAATTTAATAAATTAATGCACTAGCTATGATCTTCAATGGTCAAGGCATTATAGTTGATCTCAAAGAAAGTTTAGTAGAATGCTTGGAAAATAATAGAGAAAAAATAGATTAGTGAAAAAAACCATAAGATAGAATTTGAGGATAATAATACAAGAAAATCCTATTATTTTATAAAGGAATATATTATGTTTTTTATCAAGAAAATACACCCCTTTTTGGATACAAATAAGTAGAGGTGGATCTGGAATAGATGTATCTAGGGGTTAAACTGAAAAACACCACTTTGAGCTAGACTCGAACAGGAACTGGTACACAACAATGTGCCTTATTGCACTCTTGGTTCGACCCTCTTAGGGGATATTCTTTGTAAATTCATTATATTATTAAAAACCATTATGAAGATTTATACCCCCAATGTAACCAAAGTATATGGTTCTAGGATTTATGATGCATAAATTTATGCTGTGTGTTATAACATGTTTAGAGATATAGAGAGTTCATAAATTTATGAGATAATATATTATCAGGAATTGATTAGAAATTATGCCTAGAAGAAGTAATGATAACTTCACCAATGCACATGATGAAAAGCGTAAGAATGATCATATCATTAAAGGTCATAATCCATCGTTTAAAAGGAATATTGTCTCCATAGTATCCTACTCATATGAAGTAATAGTATCATGTGTTAACAAGGTATGTAAGTAATTATTTGAGTCTTATGGATTTGAAGGGAAGAAAATGAAGAAGAGGATGGTAGAGAAAAACCTATATAAAGTTAATAAGGGAAAGTAGGGTTTTCCCATATGTGGTAACTATGGAAAGAATCACACCGGTAAATTTTAGAAGGGAATGCGATTTTTTTATAATTGTGGAGAAAAAGGAAACCAAGTTCGTGATTTCAAGGGTAAGAAAAGGGTTTCTAATGGACAATGATACCACTACAAGGAGATGGGACACTATGTGAATCAATGTACCCATCATCAAGGGAATATACTGCAAATGATGTTACTAGATAAAGATCAAGTTATGATACTACCATAGATTAAGTGGAATGACTAATATACCTATTCAAGAAACATGTATTTTGAATATTTTATCAGCAATTCACTGGTCAAAAGAATTATGGAATATATGAGGATTGTATTGTAGTACTTTTTCTTTAAGGATTTGAGGTCGTATGATTAATGGTACTAAGAAAAATAAACTCAGTAGTAGGTCAAAATTTTGAAAAATATATGGTCGAGGGTTAGAAACCCCTTATTATGTTCAGAACACTGAGATGTCAATTTCAGAATAGAGTGATGATATATATGGAAATTGTAAATTGGATATTTCTAACTACCATGGGAATGATTCTAAAGTATTGGATCTTGATCTTTTGAAATGTTAAACCATTTATGAAATGGTTTAAATTGATAATTGTCTGAGGTTTTAGAGATTAATGACCCCACATGCTAAAACTTCTACTAAGAGATGAAGTATAGAAAGTTTAAGGAACAATCAAAGGATTAGACCATGTTTATTAAATATAAACTTATATTTATAAACTTATATAGTGGAATAATCTGTCAACTCTATGAAAAGAGTACTAAATGTTGTTCTGTTATCACAATCTTTGATAATGTTAATGAAATTTTTCATAACTTTAGTTTATGGTTTCTTTGGTAATCTACATTCATCTAAACCTATTTTCCATCACTATAAATCCATATTTATGTTTTTCTTCTCTTCCTAGGTTTTCAATTCCAATCAATGTCACTCTATTCAGAAGGATAATTTATTTATTTATTTATTATTATTAGTATTTTTTGTTGACCACCTCTTTCCCCTCAACCTTTCTAAGGAGGATATTATATTAACCCTATTTCTAATATGGGTCTTTTACAAGTAAATTTTCTAGTAACAACCAATAACTTTCAAAGTGAAATATAAAATTTTAATGATGAAATTTTTATAAGAAGGGGATAATGTAGCCCCCCAATATTTTGAAAATAAATTTAATATTGAATGCATAAAACACCAAGTCTCTAAAAAATACAACTGTGTTATAACCTAAACAGTAAACATAATTTTACCACCCCTATGATTTGAATTTCAAAAATCTGATATAGATGGTTGTGATCAGTAAGTTATTAAGAGTCTGATATGACCTACTTAATTTTTGGTGAATAGTAACATACCATTATGAGTAAAAATGATATATTTATGAATAGTGATATACCCTTATGAATAGTAACCACACCTATGATAGTATATTTATAGGATTTAAGTGAACATATGATGTACCTATGTTTTGGAATACGTAAATAAATGTTTTAAAAATTATATTTTTAAGTAAATTATAATTTTAATTAAAAATGAAATTATAAATATTTAGAAAATTATTTTTGAAAAATGGAATTCATTTTTTTATTCTACATGTCAAAAAATGGTTAGGGTGAATTTTTTCTGAATAGTAAAATACAATAATTTTTAATAAATAATAACTAATTGATTTTTTGAGTCATTGATGATGTTCTTATAATGTAAGAACTAATTGTCCGAAATCACATTCGCATATTATTATTTTTGGTTATGAAATGATTACTATTGATTTTCTTATGTAAATATAATCAACTAATGATTAAAATATTAAGAAACCCCCTCCCCTCCACTAGAAATACCACCTCTTCCACCCTATTATCGTTACTTATATCAAGACTTGTGTCTTCTAAAAATTATACCAAAATATCCTCCGAATATCCTCCACCATTATCAAAATCCATAGGTCTCATAAAAAGGCCAAATTCTCTTCCCTTAAGAGTCTCTCAAGGAAGGTTAATTCAATAGGTAAAATTCATATTTTCTTTTCATTAATTTCCATGTTCCTTTATTATCTTTTATTTCCTAACCCATATTATTCAAAATGGTATGAAAAATATCATACCATAAATATACTGGAATTTTTTTTCATGCTAATGGAATATTTTATCTTCAACTCCCCTTCCCCCTCCTCATTTATGCTAAAAATGAATCATCGTCTGAGATGTGTTAATTTATCACATTCAAGGATGACGATGCTTTCATTTTGATTTACCTTATTCAAATATATTCATGAAACCATTTTTATGGTTGAACCATAATATTATATATGTATTTTGTCTTATTTAATGTTATGGAATCATTATGAACTCATGATGTAAAATAATAATACAAAACAAGGTAATTGTGAGAAAAATGGCCAAATTAATCCAAGCATTTATCATTAATGTTTTATATAATGAATCATATTGTCTCCAAATAAAAAAATTAATTTTATAAATTTTTAATGTTTTAAATTTTCATTAATAACAAATAAAATTAATTCTAGACCTCAACTCACATCTTACATGAACTACCCTACTCTTTTATAAGTCAATCAATCACGAATATTATGAAAACGAGCACTCACGAACAATGAAATTGAATCCATTAAACCATATAAAAGACCATGAATGAACTCAAAAAAGTTATAATAAAACAAATAAATTTATAAATGGTTCTGAAATTGTTAATTAATGAACCCAATTTGGTTATTCAGGTCATTAAGATCAAGCTAAGAACGCCCTCTTATTTAAGGTAAGAGATCCTCTCTCTCAGATTTATTCAAGAATACCCCACATGTTGTGTCATTTTATTTTTAATTAATAATTATGGGGTATGTTTTCACACATAAAACATACTGAAATTATTATATATAAATTAGGGGATACCCATATACCTCTCATTAAGCCCTCACAAGAACACCCGTTACCATGCCGAAATGCTTGTAAGGGTTTTCTACCCGAATCTCCTTTTCTTTTCGGGTTATACTTATTCTATACATACCTCAATAAAATTATAAATTATTATTATGTAATAATAATAAACTATTTTTTAATGTTCTATATAATTGTAACAACCATAATACTTCCTTATTTTAATGATATTTACATGTTTTAAAATAATCGTTCAAAAAATAGTTTGAAAATGAAATCCCGATTCGAGGAACTTCTTGAAATCTTACCTATTTTGAAGTTCAATATATATTGTGTTTTAATCCATATTTATCTTTATAAAATCAAAAATTTTAATATGAAACATCTATTTTTGTCCATTTCTAGTTTTTTGAAAGCAAACATGCCTTTGCGCTTGAAAATCCTTTAATATTTTCCTTCACCGCACTAAAATGTTTCATTTCTACAGCTTCTTTAAAAAATATTTTTCAATTATTTAACCTTAATATGAATTTATTTATGCCTAGAATATAATTTGAATTACCTTACCTTTTATTTTATTGTATATACATGTTCACAATCTGATTTAACAACAAATACAAATTATTTTCAAAAAGAACTCTTCTTTCCAAAGAAAAAAGGTTTTTTCTCATCTCACATTAACATTTTTGAGATATATTCCTTGTTTACCACTTATTTATTTCTTCTGGTGTATGTAATTAACTTTTTTATATCATATAAAGAGTCTCCTTATTCTCAGTATATTCTATGAGATTATTATTTGAATGCTTCAAGGTGGTATGGGACACATTGGAATGTTTAAGGATTATTTCCTTAAAAATTTTCAATGGAATCATTTAAAAGTATCTGTATTTATGTCAAAATACTTTAATGAATCTTCCTTTTCATATAGATTTATATTCTATGATATCATCTAAAAAATATTATGTTGAAGGGTTTCTGATTAGTTTTAATGTGGATGTTCTATCTTGATACCATTCACCATATTACTCTAAATGGTTAGTGTTTATATTTAATGATTGAGGGAAGTTATTTATATTTCATATGTTAGTTTCAATATGAATATTTATGTAGTTTATATTGATCTCAATTCATATGTGGAATTTATTGGACTTAGTAAGTGTCAGGTGGGTCCCACTATAGCCTCTTGGTGCATCAGTAGGTCTCTTGAGACAAATCATGGTCTTGGTACAAGGCCTTGACAACCTGATTATTTATGTTCTTGGAACGAGACCTTGAAAATATGGTTTTGATGTACTACATTTTTCATTACCTCATTATGTAGCTAGTAATTGAAATTTCATGTGGTTATTCGACTAGTGGAATATCCATGATTATGCTTTATTATGGAATTATTTATTCTTCTCTTATCAATTTCATAGTATGTACATGATTATTTTTAATGGAATACATTTTTAGTTATTCACAATGCCTAATGTGTATGTTTATGATATCTTATGTTTTATTTTTTAACATTATTGAGAATTTTATCTCACCCCTTTGATTTTTTTCCTTCCCCAGGTTATGAAGAAGAGATCATTTATTGAGTTTTTAAGGATGCCGTTTATTATCTTTTGTTATGTATCCTATTTTTTTCCTTTCCCAATGTAAAATGGGTTCTAGGTATGTATCTAGTTTCTTCATGACTAAAAAACTGATCTGTTCTTCAGGATGTGATTACTAGTAATCATGCCAAAGTAATAAAGTAATGTATTGACTTCAGGCTTCTAGGATCATGGAGTTACATAATTTATTCTTATATTTGATATATTGACCACATGACCACCTTATGATCAATTGTGTACAAAAACTCTAGAACTCCAGGATAAACACATAATAACTATGATTTATTTATAATATAATCCATGAACTACAAATATTTATACACAGAAAAAATAATTAATATAGGAATAATTCTAATAATTACGAATATCAAATAAAAAATCAACATTTAATCCATTTTCTCACTAAATACCAAATTTCTCTAATAATTCATACATGCGATAATTATCTAATACTTCATAAGATGGTGGGATTAAATCCAAGAAAATTATCAATGAAAATATATATAATTATTGACTCTTCTAGTATTTTTTTGAAAAATATTGTTTTGACAAAATATGATTACTTGAATAGTGTATTCTTTCATTAAAAATAAGGAAATATCCATAAATAAAAATTGGGAGAAACCACCAAAATATCAATGGTTGATTTAATAAAGTATTGGAGATATGGTACTACATATTATTCTCAAGTGTATTTTTATATTCCAAAATATACCAAGGTGTTCATTCTGGTCATAACCAATTTCAAAGGAGAAAAATAATATTTTTCACCATTACGGTTGTTGTGGAAGATTTTGTAACAAGGGACATGAATATTAGTATAATATTCCAATTAATTAAAGATATATAAGGCGTACATCAAGGGGGATAAAAGTTGAGACGAAGAAAAGTCTTTATAATAAATTTAAGAATATTTTTACCATAAAAAAATTTGAATCAATTGAAAATTTTTATAGAAGTTCCAAAAAAGGCAGTGACAGGGAAGAATAATGCCGGTTCAGATCATCCTAATATGTGTGAAAATAATTTCAATTAAAAATACCATAAACTATGAAGATGAAATATTTATAGAAATATAGTGAGTTACACATGGGTTATAATTAAAATATTTTAAAAAAAGCACTCTCAAGAAGTAAAAAAAATATGTTACACAATTATAAGAAATTTATTCTATTTTAGAGGAAGAGGGAACACTATGTAACATATTAAATATACCATGGAAGTTATTGTTGATGGTTAAAATTGAAATAAAAAACAATAGAATTTATCCACGAGAGAAATAAGATGATTTATTTAGTGGAAGTCCTCCATAAAGATAAATATTAACCTCCAAATAAGTTTCTAAAAAAGGTAACTCGATGATTTATGAAAATAATGTGGAAGATCTATGTAATCTAACTATGTTCTTAAACGGTGGTTGATTAATTTTTTAGACCAATAATAAATTGAATGAAGGATAGAGAATGAACTGTACAAATAATGTTCTAAAGGAAGATAATAATATCAACATGAAGAGTTAAACTTTCACGGTATATTTTTAGAAATTTATGACCTAAGAATTCAGAAGAATCTACAATGAAAGTGAAATAATTTTTTACATGTCAAAAAATACCACATGATCATATTACATGATAAAGAATAAATGACATGAAATATTAATATAGAACTAAGAGACTCATATACATTGATTACTGGAATAAATAAGGTATTCCAAACCAGGATATTGTTGAAAGAAGAAAAAAAATGCATCGCATTAATATTTTATATTTTAAAATCACGTGGGAAAACAGTAAGTATTATCTAAAAAATTAATTTAAAATTTAAATAGTAACTTTTTTGGGTAAAAACTCTCAACATTGTTAATCACCATAAGGAGTTATGGAGATCCCATATTATTACCTTATATATTGTTTCTTTTTATTATATATATATATATATATATATATATATAATTAAAAGTGATTCTTATTGTCAGTGGGAGATCTAAGGGAGATAATCATGATTTGAATTCTATGTATTTGGTTGGGAGTTTCCATATTACAGTGAACCTAGATTTTAATATATAGAAATATTAAAAAAATATTCATACCAACCTTGATAAAGAAGGGTTTATAATTAACTCTTTATGGGGTAGAATGTTTGAGAACATAGTTTGGAGTAAATATTTTATGTAAATATATAATTATTGAATATTTCTTAGAAAGTGTCAGTGATGATGTTTGTTTTCATATTTTCCTATATTTATTTTTAAAAAATTTGTTCAATTGTTTATAGGGATATGTTTTATTTAATAATATCATGAGATATCATGATATATTATGAAATGTATTGCTATAGGTTATAAGTGTTTATAAATTGATTTATTAAGATTTTTTATTCATTAAGTGGGAAATTGATGAATATATTCCCTAAATAAAGCATGAATGTTATTTTTCTAGGATATATCATATTAGGTGGTATGTTTTTATCATGATTCATGTTATAAGATTACATGCCCTTGAATATTGATAATCATAGGGTATGATTGAGGTATATTGTTGGTTATGAAATTTTATTGCCACTGTATTTAAATAGAAATAATTTCCATGAGTAGTTAATATTAAATGTTAATGTTGGGTAAATACCTTTATGTATGATATAATTATATTAAGTAATTAATGGGATTAATGGGTGATTCATGCTCAAATTTACCCAAAAGAAGAAGGTAGGACGATACTTGTAGTCTAGCTTGGGTTATCGAATCCTCAGAGACCTAAGAAGAAACCTATAGACATGTACATTCTATAGACTATTTTCAGATATGAAGTGGCCAACATGGATTGATTTTAGATGGGTTTAAAGGAACTAGAAGATAATTAAGTGAATTCAATTTAAAAGAGTGAGTTGATCCTAGGTTATCACTCAGGGTGGATTGGACATAATTCCTTTTCAATGATTTCAATTTCTTATATTTGAGATGGGTTCATTTAAGAAGATAAAACAACATCATCACTTATTGGTTTAATTCCTAAAACCTTTAATACTAATCACTTATATACTTTAAGGATCAATGTTTTGACCACTTCAAGGTAATGGTTCGTATTAGCACTAGAAGTGTGTGGCCTTAAATTCAACAAGGACGATGGAGTTTAAAAATCATAAAATAAAAATCTCAATTAAAGAAGTGATTAAACATTAATGGGGTGATAAATAACATCCAATACATCCCCTTTATACTCCATTGGATCAACCCATAAGTGGGTTATCCCTCCATTGATGCTATGGTTTCAATGAAAGTGGGAAGTAGACTCATGAGGGAGGAATTGAAGAAGTAAAGAAAACAATAAAAGGAAAATGATCACTCCACTATTGTGTGAATAATTTCACAAGGTTTAGTGTGAATAAATTCACACCTTTAACCAAAAGTATCAAAGTTATATGAATAACAACATAATAAGAGTAAAAAAAGAGATTTTATTAAGAAACTAAAGTGAATTGAACAACTTACATGTGAAAGAAAAACTTGAGACAAAAAATCACAGCATAACATTACAAATGAACAAAGCATCAAAGATGAAACAATCCTCCACCAAAACTTCCTTAAATAGGAATTTTGGAAGCCTTGTGTGGAGCCTCCAACATTACAACTCATCCTTCTTTATTATGGTATTCCTAGGGTGGTTGAAAGCTTGTGGAACTTGGAATTTTCCACACTTGACCCGAGGTGGTAGCCAGCTTTCATCCACCGAACAGACGCACTAGGAAAGACTTCTAGATGACCTAATCAGAGTGGGCCATAGAATAATAAAATGTAGAACATGATATCTTCTAACCCCTGGTAAAATATGGGACCATTTCGATTTGTATATTAGGATATATGATTAGATTAGTGGGATGTTTTTCTGGGCCGCAGAATCTAGCCCATAATTTTATCTCTAACTTGGGCTGCCTAAATGACCACAACGGAGGCCTAATTAGAAATGGATAATGAATAATTATTTGTTTCTATATATGTATTATCTAATAAGACGAAATATGGGATTCATTGGTATTTTATGTTGGGCCCCACAGTCTCATTAGTGGGTTTGTGTCCAATCTGACTTCTCCAGAATTGTTTCCTTTCATCACAAAATATCCCCATCTTCTTCCATTAATTATCCATTGATCCCTAAATAAAACATGATCATATTGAAGTGCAGATCAACTTTACAAAATATCAAATTGAAATATGGATAATTACATTCCTTCAAATCTGATTAATCATTTGGTACTTTAAATGATGTTAAAAAATGTACCACATAATAGTGCATTTTAAGAAGGTATTACAATCATAATGTGAAATGATGTTAAAAGTTTAAAATTCACTAAAATGGTGTTTATGAATAATAAATAACATGAAAATTATATATATTAACAATTAATATTATCCTCATTTAGTGGCTAATCACACCCCAAACTTGAGTTTCACTAGTCCCGAGAAAAATATATTTCAACAATATGAAATTCAAATGACTTTTTCCAAAAACATTTTAATACAAAATGATCACCAAAAAAAATTATACCAAAAAATCATGAAACCCATAAAAATAATTTTATACAAGATATTTCCATAAGGAGATCCCAATCCCATGACCATTCCTTTGTTCAAATTCATAGCCATATTTCATCTAATATCAATTAAGTATGAGGATGTGTTGTGCATCACAATAGACATGGGGGTTAATATTTATTCAAGGGGGAAATGAAAAAAGTGCTAGGTGGAATAACATATTAATATTAAGATGAGTATTCAATTTTTTTATTGTATTATTTTTACTATTTTTTTGTTTTTTCAATTTTTCCATGGTAATTGAAATTGCACTCAAAAGAGTCAACCCCTGTAGCGAGACTTTGTCGATGACTCCCAGGCTCAAATACCTTAGGGAACCAAGTGAAGCCCACATACTCAAGAATAATCTTGATTTAACTCAGTCAAAAAAAAATTCAAATTACCAAAAATAAGGATAAAATTACTAACTCTAGGCCAGAAAACTATAGAGTCATGATCCCCAAGTTCCGAAATCCACACATTAGGTCATTTCATTGCTCTACGCGCAAATTTATTATTATTTTTAAATTTTTTTTATTGAATACTCATATTAAAACTTAAATGATAACCAAACCTATGCTATTTATTTCGGGGACCCATGAACTCAAACTAACACCCCACTATCCAAAGGACGTGCATTATAACCCTTTTTTTTATTTGGATGAAAATATAAACGATGAAATACCACATTGGACAGCCACACTTTCAAAAATCTATTATCATGAAATTATACAAGGATTAAAATCAAAATCAAAGCATGCTAAATTATTTGATATTCATTTTCAAAGTGTGCAATGTGTATTACCATGTTCAAAGTTAAAGGAATTTTTCCTTCCATTTAAACATTTTTTTTCAAATCATTCATTTTTTTTGACACAAAAGAATTTTTTATTTTATCCCCCCCCCCCAAAAAATTAACATAACACTGTCCCCAGTGTTTAAAGAAAAGAAAATTTATAAGGGGGTAGAGGTAGAGAATGAAAGTTCAAAAAGGAAATTGAAAATGAGGATCACGGAATGAAGTCACCTGGTGGTTGAAGTTGAAATTCTTGCGGCTCATGTTTAATCCTTTGATATCCATGTCACTTGTAGAGTTCCCTAGTAGAAAAAGGAAAAAAAACAAAACAGTATATATATATATATATAATAAAGAAAGTAAAATATAAGTATATATATAAAAATTATAGAATAAGGAATCACAAAAAGTTGTAGGTCAGTGGTAAGCGCGCGCCCCTGTCTCCCTTCAGTCCCAGGTTCGAATCCCCGTAGCATCGCCAGTTGTGACGGGGTTTGACCCACGACCCATGACGTGTCCCTTTTTATTTTTATTATTTTTATTATTATATTATTATTATAATTTTTTGTATTTTTATTTTAACCTACAAACACATTAAAATGAAACAAACTGAAGATACATTGTCTTCTTTTTTAAATTTCTGGGTAAGGAATTACTCAAGGATCACACAACGTGACACAGATGAATATGGTGCTCCCCTTTCATACCCATCCATACTCATAATAGAAGAACATGTCAATAGTCTATTTTTTTTAAATATCAAAATTATTAATTAATCCTATTTAAAATATAAAGTTGATTAAAACAAAAAAATGATAGGAAACATGAAAACCATGGGTTGCCTCCCATGCAGCTCTTTGTTTAACGTCGTTATCCCAACAAGGATCCTAAATCTATCTTTTTTTCTTGGTTCATAGGTTGGCTCAGTTAACTCAACCTCTATTTCCTGTTTATTGAATGATTCAATGAATGGTTTTAACCTTTGACCATTGACCTTGAAAATGTAACCACTTGTGGGATCTTGAATCTATACAGCCCCATGGTGGTATACATGATGCACTATGAATAGACCTAACCATCTATACCTTAACTTTCCCAGGTGAAAATGAAGTTTTGAACTATACAAGAGAAAAAATTTTCCGGGTTCAAAATGTTTGACCTTGATATTCTTATATTGGTAGACCTCAACTCCAGCTTTATTGATCCTTGAATTTTCATAAGCCTCCATCCTTAGTTCCTCCAGTTCATTGAGATATAATTTCCTTTTTGTTCTGACCAATGATAGGTCATAATCCATTTTCTTAATTGCCCAAAAGGCTTTATGGTCAATTTCAACAGGTAAATGAAATGATTTTACATAAACCAACCTATATGGTGACATTCCTAATATGGTTTTGTATGCTGTACGATATGACCAAATATCATCCAAGAGTTTCTCAGACCAATCTTTCCTAAAAGGATTAACAGTTTTTTCAAGAATATTCTTAATCTCTCTATTTGCTAACTCAACCCATTTGGAGACATAATCGATAGCTAAGAGAATGTAAAGATATCCCCTAGAGTTTGGGAAGGGACCCATGAAATCAATTCCCCAATAGTCAAATATTTCAACCACTAAAATGGGAGTGAGTGGCATTTGATTCCTTTTTGTGATGGACCCTACTTGTTGACACCTAGAATAGCTTTGACAAAATGTGTAAGAGTCCCCTGAGAGGGTGGGCCAGAAGAGACCTCATTGAAGAATCTTAGAAGATGTTTTCTTTGAGGAAAAGTGAACTCCACATGCCTCACTATGACAGAATTTAAGGATGGACTCTTGTTCAGATTCTGGGACACACATCCTAATGAATTGGTTAGGGCAGAACTTATAGAGGTATGGATCATCAAACACATAATGTCTAACAATAGAAAGGAATTTATTTCGAGCTTGAGTACCTAAGAATTTTGGAATGACTTCTGTAACTAAAAAATTGGATATGTCAGTATACCAAGGGAAGTTATTCACATAGTATAAGTGTTCATCAGGAATTGAATAAGACACAGAATGGTTATTTGAGTTGTCTTTGAATTCCATCCTAGAGAGGTGATCATATACAACATTTTCAATGCCCTTTTTATCCTTGATTGTGAGGTCAAATTATTGTAAGAGAAGGACCCACCTAATCAGTATAGCCTTAAAATCTTGTTTTTGGAAGAAGTATTTTAGTGTATAATGGTCAGTGAACACAGTGACGGGTGATCCTAAGAGGTAGGACCTAAACTTCTCTAAGGAAAACGCAATAGAAAGTAACTCCTTTTCAGTGGTGGTGTAGTTTATTTGGGCATAATTTAAGGATTTTCTTGCATAAGAAATGAAATAAGTAGTTTTATCACAATGTTATCCTAACACAACTCATACAGAAAAGTCACTGTCATCACACATAAGTTTGAAAGGAAGGTTCTAATTAGGATATTTCATAATGGGAGGAGAGGTGAGAGATGATTTGAGGGTTGAGAATGAACCCTCACAACTTTCTGTCCAAAAACAATGGAGCATCCTTTACTAGGAGAGAACAAAGGGGACGCGATATTGAACTAAATTCCTTAATGAATATTCTATAGAAACCAGCATGTCCTAAGAAATAACTCACATCCTTGACTGTTTTGGGTGATGGAAGGTGACGAATTATGTCAACCTTTCCTTTATCAACTTAAATCCCCCAACCTGAGACTAGATGACCTAGAAGTAGTCCATCTTTAACCATGAAATGTCATTTTTCCCAGTTTAGGACAAGATTTTTTCTTCACATCTTGACAAGACTCTCTCCAAACTATTCATACATCCCTCAAATGTATCCCCAAACATAGAGAAGTCATCCGTGAAGACCTCTAGAAAATCCCCTACCATGTCTGAGAAGATTTCAATCATGCACCGCTGGAAGGTTCTAGGAGAATTGCATAAACCAAAGGGACTGCGTTTGAAGGAAAAGGTGCCGAATGGATAGGTTAATGTAGTATTACCTTGATCCTCTATGGAGACCTCAATTTGATTATACCCTGAGTACCCATCTAAGAAATAGTAGAAGGCATGACCTGCCACTCTCTCAAGGACTTGGTCAATGAATGGTAAGGGGAAATGGTCCTTCTTGATGAATGAGTTTAGCTTCCTATAGTCAATGCAGACCCTCCCTGCACTACTCACCCTGGTTGAAAGAATCTCTCTATCCTTATTGGTTATCATTGTGATTCCTGATTTCTTGGGAACCACTTGGATTGGGCTGGCCCACACACTCTCATCTATGGGATATATGATACCAACTTTTAACAATTCCAGAAGTTCTTTCCTCACTACCTCCTTGATATTAGGATTGAGTCACTGTTGAGGTTGACGATATGGCTTTGAATCAGATTCTAGAACAATCCTATGAGTCCCAATAAGTGGTCTAATCCCAGGAATATCAGACAGGGTCCAACCAATGGATTTATTATGTTTCCTAAAGACATCTAGAAGAATCCTCTCATGATTGGATTCAATTGAAGAAGAAATGACAATATGACGTGTTTGATTATCCCCTAGGAAAGCATACTTGAGTGTAGTGGGAAGTTCCTTCAATTCAAGCTCAGTTCGGTTTATAATTTCAGTAGAATATTGGGAATTGAATCAAGATCAATTTTATTTCCTAACATTTTATATAGGATTGATTCCCCACATGTAGAAGTTTCAGCTACTAGATTGGCTTGATCAGATTTAGGGAAGGAAGTTGGAGTGGTCTCCATGAAAGTGGTTTCTTGAAAGGTTTCATTGATTGTTCGACCTAAGACTTCATCATAAGATCAATTTTAAAATGATTCAAGCCAATGAGACCAAATTCCTTCATATGAACAAAGGAAATCAATCTCATCCTGACTTAAACATTCATAAAATATTCCTTGATGTTCTATAGATTTTTTATCTATGCTTCTTATCATGTTTAATTCATGAATGTCCCCATAATCCCTTATTTGTGAGCTTTCATTATAGATGTTCAAGTCTAGACTCATGTTTCCAAGGGTGATGGTCATGAACCCATTTCGAACTCGGATAAGAGAGTTGATTGTTGCAAGGAAGGGATGACCAAGGATAATTGGGGTTTGTTCTTTATTTCCTATGTTTTGATGGTTTTCAAGGACAATGAAGTCAGTAGGGTAGATGAAGTTTTCAACCTTTACCATAATGTCCTTTAAAATACCCTTTGGAACCCTAATGCTATGATCAGCAAGTTGAAGTGTGACAGATGTGGGGTGGAGCTCTTCTAGTCCTAACTATAAGTACGCAGTATATGGGATGAGATTGACACTATCACCTAGGTCACACAAGGACTTGAAAACATTGCCCTCTCCAAGTTCAACATTGTTGTAAGGGAAACCCGGGTCTTTCAGCTTAGGAGGAATGGTCCCTTGAATGGTGGTAATCACATTAGCAGCCAAAAGGACTTGGTTTTTCTGTGAAAATTTTATTTTAAAAGTGCACAAGTCCTTAAGGTACTTTGAGTAGGTAGGTATGGTTTTGATGGAATAGAGAAGGGGAATGTTCAACTTGATTTTTCAGAAGATTTCCCTCAATGTTTCACTCAATTCAGGCTTGGTTTTCCCCCTCATGCGTTGAGGAAATGGTGCAGGTTGTGGGGTTGTTTGTTGAAGAGTTGTTTCTTTGACATTGTTATCAGTTTCCTCAGTTTGATCTTGTGTTTCATTTTAATTTTCATCCAAGTTTGAATCTTAATATGGGTTTTGAATTAGTTGTTCAGGTTTCTCAATTGATTTACCACTTCTTAAAACAGTCACAACATTTATTTGTTCATGAGTTGTTTGAGTACAACTTAACTCTCCCCTGGAAGTTGAGGATGGCACTGCCTGAGTAGGCATGGGTGTCTTTCCAGTTTTGATGGTTTGAAGTTCTTTTTTAAGGTAAGAGACTTCCAAGTTCATCCTTTCCATTTGTTTGCATAGTTGTTCTAGTAGGATTTGTGGAACAGTTTGGGTTGGTGCTTGAGAAGATTTGTTTATCCCGGGGGGATATTTTGGAGGTGGGATGGTTTGTTGAAAATGGACTGGTGGCTATTAGTATTGGATAAGTTGGGTTTGGAACTGGTTATGGGTTTGGTAGTTTTTATGGGGGTAAGGATTTTGTCCCTGTGGTTGGCTAGGTTGTTGGTTAACTTTACAGCGGAAGCCTGGGTGGTCATTATACCTTGGGTTGAAGTTGCTTTGGTATTGAGGCTTCTGAAATTTCAAATCATTTACTTCCAATGGGGGTCCTCCTAAAAGAACATCCTTTATGGATGGAATGGTTGGGTAGTTGTCTATCTTATGGTCATGTTTGTCACAAATTGTGCAAACAGGGTCAACAGTTTGGATTTCATGGACTTTCCTATGGTCTATCTCTTCAACCTTCCTAGAGAGTGCTGCAAGTTTATCCCTAAGGATTTCCTCATCTCTAAGTGTAGGAATTCCAGTAGTTCTTTGTGGCTTTTCAGAATAAGGTGAAGTTCCCCATGTTTGTTTTTGTTCAAAAAGGCTTTCTAGATACTCATAAGTATCATTTGGGGCTTTGTTTTTAAAGGTTCCATTACACACCATGTCAATGAATTGTTTGTTCCCCAGACCCAACCCTTCATAGAAAATTATTACTTGTTCAAGAATAGAAAAACCATGGTGTGGAACCATGTTTAGAGTGTCTTTGAACCTCTCCCATGTTTCATAGAATGACTCTCTCTCTTTTTCAAAAACGTTTTGGATACTCTTTTTAAGTGAAATTAATTTGTGGTGGGGAAAGTATATTTTGTAGAATTCTATTTATAGTTGGTCCCAAGAGTTTATGGATGATGGTATCAAATTTTTTAGCCAATTTTTAGCTCTATCCTTTAAATAAAATGAAAATAGCCTCATCTTAGCTGATTCTAGTTGATGTGGGGGACACATGGTTTCTACAATGTCATTGAACTCCATAATGTGAAGGTTGGGCATCTCGGACTGCATTCCATGGAATGTGGGAAGATGGTTTTGGACATGGGGTTTAAAGATGTAGTTGGAATATCCTAGGGAGTTGTTTTTAATGCATGAGGGGGCATTGGTATAGGAAGGTGTGAGGTATTCATTCATGGTTTGATCAATTGCATTCCCCAAGTTTGGGGATGCCTCATTTGGGTTTCCATTTTGGTTTCCACCTCAGTTTATGAGTTGGTTTCTTTGAAAAACATCCATTGAAATGGGCTCAATTTTTGACTCTAGAGTATTAGGAATATTAGGATCTAATGGAAAGAGTTCCCTTGCTGTACTTGAATCCCCAACCCAAGGACTATCCACCATAACAAAACGGTTTGATTGATCATGGGTGTAGGCGGACATGAGCCAAAAGATAAAAAATGAGAAAGAAACAAGATAAGAGAATTTGGATGAGAAAAGAAGAAATGGGAGAGAATATAATGGGTGTTTAGATGACTTAATTTGGTCCGCGGAAATGGTGCCAAAATTTTATTCACGCTCAAATTTACCCAAAAGAAGAAGGTATGACAGTCCTTGTAGTCTAGCTTGGGTTATCGAATCCTCAGAGACCTAAGAAGAAACCTATAGACATGTACATTCTATAGACTATTTTTGGATATGAAGTGGCCAACTTGGATTGATTTTATATGGGCTTAAAGGAACTCTAAGATACTTAAGTTAATTCAATTTAAAAGAGTGAGTTGATCCTAGGTTATCACTTGGGGTGGATTGGACGCAATTTCTTTTCAATGATTTCAATTTCTTATATTTTAGATGGGTTCATTTAAGCAGATAAAACAACATCATCACTTATTGGTTTAATTACTACACCCTTTAATACTAATCAACTATACTCTTGAAGGATCAAAGTCTTGATCACTTCAAGGTAAAGGTTCGTATTAGCACTTGAAGTGTGTGGCCTTAAATTCAAGAAGGACGATGAAGTTTAAAAATCATCAAATAAAAATCTCAATTAAAGAAGTGATTATACATTAATGGGGTGATAAATAACATACAATATAGACACTTTATACTCCATTGGATCAACCCATAAGTGGGTTAGACCTCCATTGATGCTATGGTTTCAATGGAAGTGGGAAGTATACTCATGAGGGAGGAATTGAAGAAGTAAAAAAAAACAATAAAAAGAAAATGATCACTCCACCGTTGTGTGAATAATTTCACAAGGTTTACTATGAATAAATTATCAACATGAACCAACAGTATCAAAGTGATATGAAGAACAACATAATAATATAAAAATAAGATATTTTATTAAGAAACTAAAGTGAATTGAACAACTTACATGTGAAAGACAAACTTGAGACAATAAAATCGTAGCATAACATTACAATTGAACAAAGCACCAAAGATGAAAAACTCCTCCACCACCACTTCATTAAATAGACATTTTAGAAGCCTTGGTTTTACCCTCCAATAGTACAAATCATCCCACTTGATTATGGTAGGCCTAGGGTTGTGGAAAGATTGTAGAACTTGGAATTCTCCACACTTGACCCGAGGTGGCATCCGACTTTCATCCACCAAACAGATGCCCTTGTAAGACCTTCTAGATGACTGAATTAGAGTGGGACATATAAGACGGAAATGGATATGTGGATATCTTGTAACCTCCTGTAAAATTGGGGCTGATTTGGAGTTTTAGATTCTGATATATGATTATATTAGTGGGATGTTTTTCTGGGCTGCAGAATCTGGCCTAGAATTTTATCTCTAACTTGGGATGCCTAAATGATCACAATGGAGGACTAATTAGCACTATATCCTGCCGAAGTATTTGTTCCTATATATTTATTATATAATCCCATGAAATTTGGGCTTCATTGGGTTTATATGTTGGCCCCAACAGTCCCATCCTTGGGTTGGTGTCCAATCTGACTTCTCGAGAATTGTTTCATTTCATCACAAAATATCCCCACCTTATTCCATGAATTATCATTTGATCCCTAAATGAAACATGATCATATTGAAGTGTAAATAAACTTTCCAAAATATCAAATTGAAATATTGATAATTACATTCCTTAAAATAAGATGAATCATTTGGTACTTTAAATGATGTTAAAAAATGTACCACATAATAGTTCATTTTAAGATGGTATTACAATCATAATGTGAAATGATGTTCAAAGTGTAAAATGAACTAAAATGGTATTTATGAATAATAAATAACATGAATATTATATATATTAACAATGAATATTAGCCCCATTTAGTGGCTAATCACACCCCCCAACTTGAGTTTTGCTAGTCCCGAGCAAAATATATCTCAACAATATGAAATTCGAATTCCTTTTTCCAAAAACATTTTAATACACTATGATTAACAAAAACCCTTATACCAAACAATCATGAAACCCATCAAAATAATTTAATACAAGATAGTTTCATAAGCAGATCCCAATCCCAATCCCATTCCATTGTTCAAATTCATTTCCATATTTCATCGAATATCAATTAAGTACGAGGATGTGTTGTGCATCACAATAGACATGGGGGTCCATCTTTATTCAAGGGGGAAATGACGAAAGTGCTAGGTGGAATCACATTTCAATATTAAGATGAGTATTCAATTTTTTTTATTGTATTTTTTTTTGCAATTTTTTCATGGTAATTGAAATTTCACTCAAAAGAGTCAACCCCTGTAGCGAGACTTTGCCAATGACTCTCAGGCTCAAAGAACATAGGGCACCAAGTGAAGCCCACATACTTGGGCATTATCTCGAGATAACTCAGTCAAAAACAAATTCAAATTACCAAAAATAGAGATAAAATTTCTAAATATGGGCCGAATAACTATGTAGTCACTATCCTCAAGTGCTGAAAGCCACGCATTAGGTCATTTCATTGCTCTACGTGCAAATTTATTATTATTTTTTATTTTTTTATTGAATACTCATATTAAAACTAAAATGATCACCAAACCTATGATATTTATTTGTGGTACCCCATGAACTCAAAATAATACCCCACTATCCAAATGATGTGCATTGAGACCCTTTTTTTATTTGGATGAAAATATAAATGATGAAATATCACATTGGACAACCACACTTTCCAAAATCTATGCTCATGAAATTATACAAGGATTAAAATCAGAATCAGGGCATGCTAAATTATTTGATATTCAGTTTCAAAGTGTGTAATGTGTATTACCATGTTCAAAGTTAAAGTAATTTTTCCTTCCATTTACACTTTTTTTTCTTCAAATCATTCATTTTTTTGACACAAAAGCATTTTTTATTTTATCTCCCCCAACTTAAAATAACACTATCCCCAGTGTTCAAAGAAAAGAAACTTTAGAAGGGGGTAGAGGTAGAGAATGAAATTTCAAAAAGGAAAATGAAAATGAGGATCTTGGAATGAAGTCACCTCGTGGTTGAAGTTGAAATTCTTGCTGCTCCCTATCAATCCTTTGATATCCATGTCACCTGCAGAGTTCCCTATTAGAAAAATGAAAAAAAAACAAAAAAAAAAACAAAAAAAAAACAATATATATATATATATATTTATATAATTAAGAATGTAAAATATAAGTATATATATAAAAATTATAGAATAAGGAAGCACAAAAAGCTATAGGTCAGTGGTAAGCGTGCACCCCTGTCTCCCTTCGGTCCCAGGTTCGAATCCCCGCAGCTTCGCCGGTTGTGACAGGGTTTGACCCATGACCCACAACGTGTCCCTTATTATTATTATTATTATTATTATTATTATTATTATTATTATTATTATTATTATTATTATTATTATATTTTTATTTATTTTTTGGCATTTTTATTTTAACCTAAAAACACATTAAAATAAAACAAGCTAATGATAAATTGTCTTCTTTTTTAAAATTCTGGGTAAGGCATTACTCAAGGATCACACCATGTGACACATATTAATAAGGTTCTCCCCTTTCATACCCATCCACACTCATAATAGAAGAACATGTCAACAGTTTATTTTTTAAGTATCAAAATTTATAATTAATCCTATTTAAAATATAAAGTTGATTAAAACAAAAAAATGATAGGAAACTTGAAAACCATGGGTTTCCTCCCATGAAGAACTTTGTTTAACGTCGTTAGCCCGACATGGATCCTAAATCTATCAATTTTTTCCTAGTTCATAGGTTGGCTCAATTAACTCAACCTCTATTTCATGTTTATTGAATGATTCAATGAATGGTTTTAACCTTTGACCATTGACCTTGAAAATGTAACCACTTGTGGGATCATGAATCTCTACTGCCCCATGGGGGTATACATGATGCACTATGAAAGGACCTGACCATCTATACCTTAACTTTCCCAGGTGTAAATGAAGTTTTGAACTAAACAAGAGCACATGTTTTCCCGGTTAAAAATGTTTGACCTTGATATTCTTAGATTGGTATGCCTGAACTCTAGATTTATTTATCCTTGAATTTTCATAAGCCTCCATCCTTAGTTCCTCCAGTTCATTGAGATCTAATTTCTTTTTTGTTCCGGCCAATGAGAGGTCATAATCTATTTTCTTAATTGCCCAAAATTCCTTATGTTCAATTTCAACAGGTAAATGGCATGATTTTCCATAAACCATCATATATGGTGACATTACTAGGATGGTTTTGTATGCTGTATGATATGACCAAAATAGAATCCATGTGTTTCTTGGACCAATATTTCCTATAAGGATTGACAGTTTTTTCAAGAATATTCTTAATCTCCATATTTTCTAACTTAGCTTGACCATTGTTCTGTGGGTGGTAAGCAGTGGACACTTTGTGAGAAATTATATATTTTTCCATGAGTTATGAGAATGGACGATTGCAAAAAAAAGTTCCACAATCACTAATGATAGCCCTAGGAATTCCAAATCAAGAGAAGATGTTTTCCTTGAGAAATCTAATCACAGTTTGATGATCATTGGATTTTTAGGAATGCCCTCAACCCATTTGGAGACATAATCATAGCTAAGAGAATGTAAAGATATCCCCTAGAGTTTGGGAAGGGACCCATTAAATCAATTCCCCAACAGTCAAAGATTTCAACCACTAAAATGGGAGTGAGTGGCATTTGATTCCTTTTTGTGATAGACCCTACTTGATGACACCTAGGATAGATTTGACAAAATGTATAGGAGTACCTTGAGAGGGTGGACTAGAAGAGACCACATTGAAGAATCTTAGAAGATGTTTTCATAGAGGAAACGTGACTTCCACATGCCTCACTATGACATAATTTATGGATAGACTCTTGTTCAGATTCTGGGACACACCTCCTAATGACTTGGTCAGGGAAGAACTTATAGAGGTATGGATCATCAAACACATAGTGTCTAACATCAGAAAGGAATTTACTTAGAGCTTGAGTCCCTAAGAATTTTGGAATGTCTCTTATAACTAAAAAATTGTCTATGATAGCATACCAAGGGCAGTCACTCACATAGTATAGGTGTTCATCAGGAAATGAATCAGACACAGAAATGTGATTTGAGTTGTCTTTGAATTCCATCCTAGAGATGTGATCATATATAACATTTCCAATTCCCTTTTTATCCTTGATTGTGAGGTCAAATTCTTGTAAGAGAAGGACCCACCTAATCAGTCTAGCATTAGAATCTTGTTTTTGGAAGAGGTATTTTAGTTCATAATGGTCAGTGAACACAGTGATGGGTGATCCTAAGAGGTAGGACCTAAACTTCTCTAAGGAAAACACATAGCATGTAACTCCTTTTCAGTGGTGGTGTTGTTGATTTGGGCCTCATTTAAGGATTTTCTTGCATAAGCAATGACATAAGGAGTTTTATCACAACGTTGTCCTAACAGAGATCCTACAACAAAGTCACTGGCATCACACATAAGTTTGAAAGGAAGTTTCCAATTTGGAGATTTCATAATGGGAGGAGAGGTGAGAGAGGATTTGAGGGTTGAGAATGAACCCTCGCAACTTTCTGTCCAAACAAATGGAGCATCCTGTACTATGAGAGCACAAAGGGGACAAAATATTGAACTAAAGTCCTTGATGAATCTTTTATAGAAACCAGCATTTCCTAAGAAAGACCTCACTTCCTTGAAAGTTTTGGGTGATGTAAGGTGACAAATGATGTCAACCTTGGCTTTATCAACTTCAATCCCCCTACCTGAGACCAGATGGCCTAGAACTAGTCCCTCTTTAACCATGAAATGGAATTTTTCCTAGTTTAGGACTAGATTTGTTTCTACACATCTTGACAAGACTCTCCCCACATCATGCATACTTACCTCAAATGTATCCCCAAACACATATAAGTCACCCAAGAATACCTCTAGAAAATCCCCTACCATGTCTAAGAAGATTCCCATCATGCACTGTTGGAAGGTTCTAGGAGCATTGCATAAACCAAAGGGAATGCATTTGAAGGAAAATGTGCCAAATGGATAGGTGCATGTAGTCTTCCCTTGATCCTCTAAGGAGACCTCAATTTGATTATACCCGGAGTACCCATCTAAGAAACAATAGAAGGCATGACCTTCCACTCTCTCAAGGACATGGTCAATGAATGGTAAGGGGAAATGGTCCTTCTTGTTGAATGAGTTTAGCTTCCTATAGTCAATGCAGACCCTCCATCCACTACTCACCCTAGTTGGAAGAATCTCTCTATCCTTATTGGTTATCACTGTGATTCCTGCTTTATTGGGAACCACTTGGATTGGGCTGACCCACTCACTCTCATCTATGGGATATATGATACCAGCTTTTAACAATTTCAGAAGTTCTTTCCTTACTACCTCCATGAGATTAGGATTGAGTCACCATTGAGGTTGACGACATGGGTTTGAATTAGATTCTAGAACAATCCTATGAGTCCCAATAAGTGGGATAATCCTGAGAATATCAAACAGGGTCCAACCAATGGCTTTATTATGTTTCCTAAGGACATCTAGAAGCATCTTCTCATGATTTTCTTCAAGAGAAGAAAAAATTACAATAGGATGTGTTTTATTGTCCCCTAGGAAAGCATACTTGAGTGCAGCAAGAAGTTCCTTCAATTCAAGCACAGGTTGGTTTAGAATTTCAGGCGATGATTTGTACATTGGATCAAGATCAATTTTATTTCCTAAAGCTTTAGATATGATTGATTCCCCACATGTAGAAGTTTCAGCTACTAGATTGGCTTGATCATATTTAGGGAAGGAAGTTGGAGTGGTCTCCATGAAAGTGGTTTCTTGAAAGTTTTCATTGATTGTTCGACCTAAGACTTCATCATAAGATCAATTTTAAAATAATTCAAGCCAATGAGACCAAATTCCTTCATATGAACAAAGGAAATCATTCTCATCCTGACTTAAACATTCATCAAATATTCCTTGATGTTCTATGGATTCATTATCAATGCTTCCTATCATGTTTACTTCATGAATGTCCTCATCATCCCCTATTTTTGAGCTTTCATTATTGATGTTCAAGTCTAGACTCATGTTTCCAAAGGTGATGGCCATGTTCCCATTTCGAACTCGGATAATAGAGTTGATTTTTTCAAGGAAGGTATGACCAAGGATAATTGGGGTTTGTTCTTTATTTCCTAAGTTTTGATGGTTGTCAAGGACAATGAAGTCAGCAGGGTAGGTTAGGTTTTCAACCTTTACCAGAATGTCCTTTAAAATACCCTTTGGAACCCTAATGCTACGATCAGCAAGTTGATGTGTGACAAATGTGGGTTGGAGCTCTTCTAGGCCTAAGTGGCAGTACATAATATATGGGATGAGATTTACACTAGAACCTAGGTCACACAAGGACTTGAAAACTTTGATCTCTCCTAGTTCAACATTGATGTAAGGGAAACCCGAGTCTTTCAACTTAGGAGGATTGGTCCCTTGAATGGTAGTACTCACATTAGCAGCCAAACAGACTTGGTTTTTATGTGAAAATTTTCTTTTAAAAGTTCACAATTCCTAAAGTTACTTTGAGTAGGTAGGTATGGTTTGGATGGAATCGAGAAGGGGAATGTTCAACTTGTCTTTTGAAAAGATTTCCCTCAATGTTTCACTCAATTCAGGTTTGGTTTTCCCCCTCATGCGTTGAAAAAATGGTGCAGGTTTTGGGGTTGTTTGTTGAAGAGTTGTTTCTTTGACATTGTTATCAGTTTCCTCAGTTTGATATTGTGGTTCATTTGAATTTTCATCCAATTTTTAATCTTCATATGGGTTTTGAATTAGTTTTTTAGGTTTCTCAATTGATTTCCCACTTCTTAAAATAGTCACATACTTTAGTTATTCATGAGTTTTTTGAGTACAACTTGACTCTCCCCTTGAAGTTGAGGATGGAAATGCCTAAGTAGGAATGGGTGCCTTTCTAGTTTTGATGGTTTGAAGTTCTTGTTTTAGGTAAGAGACTTCTGAGTTCATCATTTCCATTTGTTTGCACAGTTGTTCTAGTAGGCTTTGTGGAACAGTTTTGGTTGGTGCTTAAGAAGATTGGTTTATCCCAGGGGGATACTTTGGAGGTGGGATGGTTTGTTGAAAATAGACTGGTGGATGTTGGTATTGGATAGGTTGGGTTTGGAACTGGTTATGGGTTTGGTAGTTCTGATGGGGGTAAGGATTTTGTCCCTATGGTTGGCTAGGTTGTTGGTTATCTTTCCAGCGGAAGCCTGGGTGGTCATTATACCTTGGGTTGAAGTTGTTTTGGTATTGAGGATTTTGAAAGTTCAAAGTATTTAGTTCTGCTGGGGTTCCTCCTAAAAGAACATCCTTGATGGATGGAATGGTTGGGTAGTTGTCTATCTTATGGTCATGTTTGTCACAAATTGTGCAAACATGGTCAACAGTTTGGATTTCATGGACTTTCCTAAGGTCTATCTCTTCAACCTTCCTAGAGAGTGCTGCGAGTTTAGCCCTAATGCTGTTCTCTTCTCTAAGTGTATGAATTACAGTAGTTCTTTGTGGCTTTTCAGAATAAGGTGAAGTTCCCGACATTTGGTTTTGTTCAAAAAGGATTTCTATATACTCGTAAGCATCATTTGGGGCTTTGTTTTTAAAGGTTCCATTACACATCATGTTAATGAATTGTTTGTTCCCCATACCCAACCCTTCATAGAAAATTATCACTTGTTCAGGAATAGAAAAACCATGGTGTGGAAACATGTTTAGAGTGTCTTTGAACCTCTCCCATGTTTCATAGAATGACTCTCCCTCTTTTTCAAAAAAGTTTTGGATACTCTTATTAAGTGAAATTGTTTTGTGGTGGAGAAAGTATTTTTTGTATAATTCTCTTTGTAGTTGGTCCCAAGAGTTTATGGATGATGGTATCAAATTTTTTAGCCATTTTTTAGCTCAATCCTTTAAAGAAAAATGAAATAGCCTCATCTTAGCTGATTCTAGTTTATGTGGGGGACACATGGTTTCTACATTGTCATTGAACTCATTAATGTGAAGGTAGGGCATCTCGAACTCCATTCCATGGAATGTGGGAAGATGGTTTAGGACATGGGGTTTAAAGATGTATTTGGCAACTCCTAGGGAGTTTTTTCTAATTCATGAGGGGGCCTTGGTCCAAGAAGGTGTGAGGTAGTCATTCATGGTTTGATCAATTGCATTCCCCAAGTTTTGGGCTGGCTCATTTGGGTTTCCATTTTTGTTTCCACCTGGGTTTATGAGTTGGTTTCTTTGAAGACCTTCCATTGAAATGGGCTCAATTTTTGACTCTGGCGTATTAGAAATATTAGGATCTAATGGAAATTGTTCCCTTGGTGTAATTGACTCCCCAAACCCGGACTATCCACCATAACTAGACAGTTTGATTGATCACGGGTGTAGGCAGACATGCGCCAAAAGAAAAAAAATGAGAAAGAAACAAGATAAGATAATTTGGATGAGAAAATAATAAATGGGGGAGAATAGAATGGATATTTAGATGACATACTTGGGTCCCCGTAAATTATGCCAAAATTTGATTCACGCTAAAATTTACCCAAAAGAAGAAGGTAAGATAGTCCTTTTAGTCTAGCTTGTGTTATCGAATCCTCAGAGACCTAAGAAGAAACCTATAGACACATACATTCTATGGACTATTTTTGGATATGAAGTGGCCAAATTGGATTGATTTTATATGGGTTTAAAGGAACTCTAAGAAACTTAGGTGAATTCAATTTAAAAGAGTGAGTTGATCCTAGGTTATCACTTGGGGTGGATTGGACGTAATTCCTTTTCAATGATTTCAATTTCTTATATTTGAGATGAGTTCATTTAAGAAGATAAAACAACATCATCACTTATTGGTTTAATTCCTACACCCTTTAATACTAATCACCTATACACTTAATGGATCAATGTTTTGAGCACTTCAAGGTAAAGGTTCGTATTAGCACTTGAAGTGTGTGGCCTTAAATTAAACAAGGACGATGGAGTTTAAAAATCCTCAAATAAAAATCTCAATTAAAGAAGTGATTATACATTAATGGGGTGATAAATAACATCCAATCCAGCCCCTTTCTACTCCCTTGGATAAACCCATAAGTGGGTTATCCCTCTATTGATGCTATGGTTTCAATGGAAGCAGGAAGTAGAGTCATGAGGGAGGAATTGAAGAAGTAAAGAAAAAAATGAAAAGAAAATGATCACTCCACCATTGTGTGAATAATTTCACAAGTTTTAGTGTGAATAAATTCACACCTTGAACCAACGGTATCAAAGTGATATCAAGAACAACATAATAATAGTAAAATAAGAGATTTTATTAAGAAAATAAAGTTAATTGAACAACTTACATGTGTAAGAAAAATTTGAGACAACAAAATCAAAGCATAACATTACAATTGAAGAAAGAACCAAATATGAAAAAATACTCCACCACCACTACCTTATATAGTCACTTTGGAATCCTTGGTTTGAGCCTCAAATAGTAAAAATCATCCCACTTGATTATGGTAGGACTAGGGTTGTAGAAAGCTTGTGGAACTTGGACTTTTCCACACTTGACCCGAGGTGGCATCCAGATTTCATCGACCGAACAGACACGCTTGGAAGACCATACAGATCACCGAATCAGAGTGGGAAATAGAATTAGAAAATGGATTCCTGAATATCTCCTTACCTCCTGTAAAATTTTGGCCCATTTAGAGTTTTAGATTCGGAGATATGATTAGATTAGTGGGATGTTTTTCTGGGCCATAGAATATGGCCCAGAATTTTATTTCTATATTGGGACACCTAAATGACTACAATGGAGGATTAATTAGCACTAGATCTTGTAGAATTATTTGTTATTATATATGTCTTCTAGAATACCACGAAATTGGGGCTCCATTGGGTTTGTATGTTGGGCCCCATAGTCTCATAAGTGGGATGGTGTCCAATCTGACTTCTCCAGAATTGTTTCCTTTCATCACAAAATATCCCCATCTTCTTCCATGAATTATCCATTTATATATAAATGAAACATGATCATATTGAAGTTTATATCAATTTACCAAAATATCAAATTGAAATATGGATAATTAAATTCCTTAAAATCATATGAATCATTTGGTACTTTAAATGATGTTAAAAAATGTACCACATAATAGTTCATTTTAAGAAGGTATTACAATCATAATGTGAAATGATGTTCAAAGTGTAAAATGCACTAAAATGGTGCTTATGAATAATAAATAACATTAATATTATATATATTAACAATGAATATTAGACTCATTTAGTGTATAATCAAAGGGGTGGGAATTTATTTAGATATAGATTATGAATAATTCATAATGAAAGTATTTACTCAACAGTTTCATAACGTTTGTGTAAAATCCAAAAAGGTCTTTGGAATGTCTTGAGGACTTCATATATGATCCACTACTATTTATATGGGTTGTTTGAGTTTGATTAAGATCGTATAAATACATACATGATCCTATTATTCTCCCTTTCTTCTTCTCCCTTACTAATTTTTAGGAGAGATACTAGAAAATCATGGAGAGAAGGGTGTTCAACCCATGTGATAGGTGACACAACATTGAAACATGTATGCATCATGAAGAGAGAAATTTAATGGATTCCATTAATGGATCTTAATAAAAAATGTTTTGGCATGAAAAAAGTAGAGGCTTTAATTTTAGAAAGGTACATATACTTGTTCTTAATTTTATACAACATGTATTAAGGTTTTTATTCACTTTCATGCATTATGATACTAGTTTAAGGTTTTTGTTTCATTTTTACTATGTTATGTTAATTTTATTTATCCTTATAAATCTAGAATTAAGGACCATATCCAATTTTTGGTGGGGCTGTATAATATTAAGATGTTTTATGAAATATTTTCTTTAAACTTTTTTTACACTTCAGTAGCATGATTTTCATGAAATCATGAGTTTAAACTAACTGTGGGATGACCTTATTATAAATTTAACATTATATTATAGCTTTTAGGTTAGATGGAATAATTATAACTAACTTATGAAAATGTATTGTGAATTCCTTGACTCTCAATTATTTATGAAAAATATAAATAGATATTTTTATTTTCGATTGAATTAATTTTTTAATGAAATTAATGATATATATATGTGTTATATACATAATAAAATATTTTTGATATTCATCTAGTGAATATTTTAGTCATAGGGTATGAATAAAACCCTATTTTATGTATAAAAACCTATTTTTAAAGGTTAATTTTACACCTTTGAATGGAAAACCCCTTTTAAATTAATATCTTTAAACATTAATAATTTTTATATGATATAAAAAATATTTTATTTTTAAGTAGGCTATAAAAATTTACTTTGGATGAATTTCTGATACATTTCTGATAACATTCATGTTTTGATGAATAGTCAAAATACCAAAAAATTTATTTGAAAATAACTTTTTTTGAAATAATTTATATGGTTAAATTATATTATTTAATGGTTTAAAATTATAAATAAAATATATTTTTACTATTTAATATAATTTATGTAATTGTAATTAATTTTACATTAAATTCAGATTTAAAAACATTTCAATCTTTGACAATATTTTAACTTTTAAAACCCATTTTCTAATTTCAACAACCAGACTAATTTTAAATTAATTACACCAACTTATGAGTTTTGAATTTTGAAAAATGGATTCTATATTTGGAATCAATAGGTCCAAATTATGTCAATAACTTTATTTTATTTTTGGGCAATATGAATAGTAACTTTGGTAAATTTTATTAACACGGTAAAAAGGTAAATTCGGTAATTAAGGGTAAAAATAATATTATAAAATTACCATAATACCTGTATTAATATAATTGAATGATTATAATTTCCCCTAAAATATATTTGGGTCGAAATTGTATCCATTTAAACCCACTTGGATGAGATTGGGATATTTAATTTATTTTATTTAATAAAAAGTGAAATATGTCTCACTAAAAATTTAATAATTATTTTTTAATATAATGTGATATGAAAGATAAATTCCATTATAAACACTCATTTTAAATCTAAAATGTTATTATCTATCTTTAAAATTTTATTTTTAATTTTTAGGAAATAAATAGTTACCTTAAATACTTATACATGGATGGTGAACAAATTAATTAATTGATGAGAAATCAATAGAAGAATTTTTTATTAAAATATTAAGAACAATAAAAATAACCAAACACTTGAAAAACATTATTTATAGTTAATATATCTACCATAATCATCCAAGGGTTGAATTATTGAGCATTTGGTGGCTTATAGAAGAGATTATGACACTAATATTATTTTATTTAAAGTGAAGATAAATTTGTGACATGCATGTTTTAAAAGAGTATAGCATTTTTAATGTTGGGTTATTTCGAAGATAAATTTTACTAAAAGTATTATTATAAAATTTAATGGATTTATATTCATTATATTATTTTATTTTTAATTTTTACTCAACAAATATGTATATTAAATAATTACACAAAATTGAGGTAGTAATTATTTTATTACTGAAGAGATAAAATAAATGTTATTAAAAATATTTTAATAAATATAATTAGGAATAATTATTATGTAAAATTGATTTTATAGATTACCTTGACCCCTTAGGGATATAATAAAATAATTGGATATAGTTTCAATTCTTATTTTTATATTTTTAAAAATCCATGAAATACATAATGTCAAAATTTACACTATTGTTATTTGATCAAAATAAGGTTTTCTTAAATTATTTAAAAAACATATAACATTTTAAAAAATATATAATAATTATTATATAATCTAAAATGTTTTAAAGTATTCATTTATGGTATAATTTACTTCCAATAAGTAAATATTTCACCCTATTAATATTGAAATATTTGTTACCCAAGTAAAACATTAAATAGAATTACTAAGTTTTAATTAAAATGAAAATGCTTAAATTGACACAAAAACTTGTCTAAAATTTATTGGTTTATGTAATTACAACCATTTATCATCTCATATTAAAATTTTTGAAATTTTTAGGTTTTTAGGTGGGTTATGTTTTTAATATAAATTAATAGATTTGAGGTTTCCAAAAGCGACCCTCACCTCAATTATAAAAGGGCACTTCCTCCCACAACTATTAACTTCATTTTGAGACATAAAAATCGACCATACCCTGAAAATTTCCCTTATAAACTTACCTATAAACATTATAGAGGTCCTGGGATTCTTGAAAGACCAAATCTAGTGCTCTAAGAGGAGATTTAGAGGAGGCATGTCAAAGAAGAGGTAATATCATTTATCGATTCTTTCAAACTTCTTTCTTCTTCTAATTACACCTCATGAGTTGTTTAATTATAAAGTAATAACTCCATTAGTACATATATACTGAGAGGTTATTATTATTATGAAATAACCACAGTAAACCTTCTACCCATCATATGAAAAATGAAATCACCATGCATCCGTATGTATGGCTTACCATCTCCGCGATATGGTGTAATCCGTTTTTCACCACCACCTTAAATGGATGGGTATAATGATATAATTAATAAACATATATATGATTAATATAAAATTATATTTTATTTTAGATACTATAAACCATATACTTTAATACCATTCATCAATTATTGAAACGATATCGTCGCTCGTGCATACGTTCAACTTACCGTCTCTACGGTGTGATGTTATTCGTTCTTGATAATATTAATTAATGAATGATTTTATAAATAAATTTAATGAATAAATTTTATATATATTATAATAATGAAATTATTTAAATTATATAACTATCCTAAAAAAGTAATTAGAACTTATCTGACAAAAATGCATAAGAACATAAAGTAGTTAATACCCAAGTAACGAGTAACAATGAAATGCTACTAACAAGAGGATGAACATATGATGATAAATGTTATCATAAAAATGATTATTATTATGGAATAAATCCTTAACATTACTTAAATCATTATATAGGAGCTTCAGATATATATAAAGTATATTTAACCTAAGGTAAGGGATAACTTTGCAAATCTCATTTTTATCAGAGATTGTTTATTTGTAAGTATTTATTGGTGTATATTTATCATCCATATCCATGATTCATAAATTTTTATTTAAAAATATTATTTATATCCTCATATAATTTTTTAAAGTAAATTTTACCCATTAGTGAGTTTTTACTAAATGTGAATAATGAAATATTTTTTCATTTTCAGTATGAGGTACTTTTTGACTTTTCTAAAAAAAGTATGTAAAAAATGTTTTTTAGCTTGTAAGAAATGAATGGAATTTTATAATTTAATAATACCTTATTTCCTTGAATATTACCCTAAAATATTTCAAGGTTATCTTCACATAATATTATTTCTTCTAAAATAGTGTGGCATTTTGAGGAAGGAAAACATTTTTGAAGAAGAAATGATTTTTTAACCAGGAATTAAGCTAAAGTGTTTTATTAAAAATTAATTTCCATATAGGATGACATAGGTTTATGCATATATCCCTATTATTAATGTTATTTGATTGTTTTAGGATGGAATTATTTTTATGAAATCCATTTATCTTATATGGATTATGTTATGAGGGAATGATTTTTATGAAACCCACTTTTTTTGTTCCTTGGGTTATGTTATGGTGAATGATTTATTTTTTATGGAACATGTAATAATTATTTCATTATTAGATGGGTGGAACCTATATCTCCCTCCAATTCATTGTGTAATTATTTATATCTCATGATATAGACATGACTAGAACAACAAGTAAATCCAATTCAGTAATATAGTACTATAATGAGGAGTGAGCTCAGTTTAGTAATGTAATTTGTCCACTATGATGGTCTTGGAAATGAGAATTGACTAATATGAAATTATTATCTATGATTATGTGTGTATTCCATGAAATTTCATGCCTTATTTTATGAATATTGGGATTTTTTTTTCACTTTAACGACTTATCCAATGACATGATATTATGATATTTTATATGTAGGATAAGATTTTTAAATATTATGTTCTTATGATTATGATATGATTAATATTTCCCTTGTTCACCATTAACAAGAATTTGAGCTTACCATTTCATATGTTTCTTTTCCCCAGGTCACGAACAAGGGTATTAAGTAAGATATGTCAAAAAAGAGTCTAGTTATGAAGAAATAAGAGAGAGTCACTGTAGATGTTTTATGAACCAGTTATTTATGTTTCATAGTTTCTAAAGTCACTAAACCTATATAGTGATGGCATTGTTTTTGTTATGTTATGCAATAAATATGCTTAATTGTTGATGTAAAATCAGTATGTAAAGTACAGACTATTATAGTTGGTATTGGAGAAAAGGTATAGTTATCCTTTGGAAACTAGGATAAGAGAGCCTTAGTAAAAAACCTATGGATATTTATAAGTATATTTTACAATACTATCGAAGTGTTTTAGAGATGTTTATGGATAATATAGGATAAAACATAAAGTTTCCTCAATTGAAATTTTATTCTTTAATTATGTGGTTTTCCCATTATGATTAGTGTTTCTCACACTATACTTAATGGTTAGAACCTGAAGAACCCACATTAATGCAGAATGTGACTGGCGATGGAATGATTGCCCCCCCTGAGCAACCAAATGTTATGGGATATGGAATGAAAAATCTTATAGCTATGTTCACACAACTTTCTCAAGAAATGAATCTAGTTAGACTTCCAAATGAGCTAATTAGGGAGAAACATTCAGTATAATCCTTCATGAGGTAGTGTCCACCTTCATTTAGCGGGTCTTCTGATCCATTAGGGGATGAACAATGGATCAATACCATTGCAAATATATTTTCAATTCAACAATGGTCTGAACATGATAAAGTCATGTTAGCATTATATCATTTGGAAGGTGAAGATAATAAATTGTAGAATCTTACCAGGAATACGAGGCAAATAGATGAAATTTATTCCATGGAATTGGATGAGTTCCAGAAATTATTTTTCAATAAGTACTTTCTTCATATTCTTTGAACAAAGATGGAGAAGGAGTTACTTGAACCCTAGAATAAGTATGATGAATCTGTTGGTACCTACTTATAAAATTTTACAAGACTTGAAAGTTATGCTTCTAGAATTATTATCCAACCTAAGAGTAAAATCGATTGATTATTTAGTGGCAGAAAACCTTGTCTCTAAAGAGAATTAGCCATAAGGGACTTCAATAGATGTGAGGAAATTGTTCGATATTCTCTCAAGGTTGAGATTGATATTGGAGTAACCCATCAGTCATATGGTTTTTATAAGAAGATAAACATGGAATTCAAAGGAAAATATAAACACCACACTGAAAAGAAGATGTGTATTCCCTTATGCTCAAAGTGTGGAAAGAAACATGGAGGGAATTGTCTTAAATGGACTAGTAAATGTTTTTAAGTGTAGTAAATAAGTTCAATGGGAAGTTGAATACTAAATTGAAGGGAAAAAGACATATAATGATGCAAAAAAAGAAAAGGATACACAGAATGAACATCATACACATCAATGCTATAAGTGCAAGTAAATGGGGAATTATGCCAATAAATGCCATAAACCAAGGGTTATTGATGATGATCGACGTAAATAAACTATTAAGGAAAAATAAAAATGAAAGTCACATGAAATCACTATCAGTGACATGGAGTATGATAATGAAGTGGTGAATGGTACCCTTACCATCCATTGTAAAGAGGAAGATGTTTTATTTGATTCCGGATCCACCCACTCTTTTATTTTTGAAGAAATTTCTAAGGGTATCTCCGTATTACCTCAAAAATTAGATGTTGATTTAGTTGTGACAACTGCTAATGGAATAAAATTTGCATGAAAAGTTTATAATTATTCTTCTGTTGAAGTTTTTGGGAAAGTAATTCTTGAAAATCTTGTGATCCTTCCTATTGTGGAATTTTATGTGATTCTTGGTATGGATTGGCTTTCTCTATATGGATCTCATATTAATTACCAAGGAAGGGATGCCACATTTCATATTCGAGATAAATCTATTATCATATATTGATGCAAGGATGAAAATAACCTTCTAGTAGATGTTTATTCCATCTTATGGGTCTTGTTCCTATAAATGAATGTTATTTATCTCAAATGGTTGGGTAGAAACTCATGATTAAGATAACACCAATTCTAAGAGAGTTTGATGATGTCTTTTTGGAGGAATTTCTAGGTCTTCCACCAAATCGTGAAGTTGAGTTTTTATTATAAATATTACCAGCTGCTATGTATATTTCAAGTACACCTTATAGAATGGACCCAATTGAGTTGGAGTAATTGAAGAAGAAACTCCAAGAGAATCTTGATAAGGGACTCATGGACCCTAGTGCATCACCTTGGGGAGAACCTGTTCTGTTTTATAAGAAGAAATATAGATCAATGAGACTCTTCATTGATTGTTGAGAAATTAACAAGGTCACTGTTAAGAAAAAATATCATCTTCCCCACATTAATGAATTATTTAGACAACTATACAGAGCTCAATAATTTTACAAGATTGATATCCGTTTAGGATATCATCAATTAATGGTAAAAAAATACGATATACTAAATATGGCATTCAGTATAAGGTATGGACACTATGAATTTATAGTGATGCATTTTGGTGTTACTAATTCCCCCAGTATCTTCATGGATCTAATGAATATAGTCTTTAGAGACTATATTGATCAATTTGTGGTAGTCTTTATAGATGATATTCTTGTCTATTCCAAGAGAAAGGAAGTACATGAAGACCACTTGAGAATTGTACTGAAGACTCTGAGAAAGGATAAGATGTATACAAAATTTACCAAGTGTGAACTTTTTCTTCATAAAGTTTCATTTCTGGGTCACATAATCTCAAGAGAATATATATCTATGTATCCATCAAAAAGAGAAGTTTTTGAAAGTTGGAGGAGACAAAAAATGGTAACTGAGATTTGAGGTTTTATTGGTTTGGATGGATATTATCGATGTTTTTTGAAAGTTTTTTCATGATTATATAATCCACTAAACATGTTTACTCGAAAAGGAGTTATGTTTGTTTGGACGGAGGAATGTGAAGAGAATTTCAAAGATCTTAAAATAGGGTTATCCAGTTCACCTGTGCTTACAATGCATTGTAGTGGAGAAATGTTTTTTGATCTATAATAATCCATCCAAGAAGGAGATGGGATACGTTTTAATGAAAAATGATATGGTGATATCTTATAACTCACGGTAGTTGAAAATCTGTGAGAAAAATTACCCAAAACATGATTTGGAGTTAGATGTGGTAATATTTGCATTAAATATATGGAGGAATTATCTTTATGGTGAAATGTGTGATATTTATTCTAATCATAAAATTTTAAAGAATATTTTCACACCAAAGGAGTAAATATTCTCCAAAGAAGATGGTTGGAGTTGATTAAATATTATGACTGCGCAATAAATTACTACCATGGGAAAGTGAACAAGGTGGAAGATGCTTTTAGTCAACAAGACCATGTTATCCTATCCATGATGAGGATCACTAATGATCCAATATTTATGGATTTGAAAAGGATGGGTCTTGAAATTTTAAAGGAAGTGAGGAAATATTATCTTTCTCAAATTTATGTTTAACCATATACACAAGTAAAGATTAAGGAGGCATAGAAGAAATATGTAGAGAGAAAAAATAAGGTGAGAAATATTCCTGAATTCAACCTTGATTGTGATGAAATAATAAGGTTTAGGAACATGTTTTGTATTCCTCCCATACCAGAATTAAAGAAGGAGATATTGGATAAGGATCATAGTTCTTCATTATCTATTAAACCTAGAAAAAAAGATGTATATGGACCTGAAATAGTATTTTTAGTGGGATGGAATGAAAAGATATGTTGCCTAATATGTCTCTCGATGCTTGTTTTGTCAGAAAATGGAGACTGAGGGACAGATGTCTAAGGGGATGTCTCAAGAATTACCCATACCAGAATGGAAATAGGAAAACATCTCTATGGAATTTATTTTCAGACTTCCCAAAACTTCTAAAGGCCATAATGCTATATGGGTTATATTTGATCGATTTACGAAGTCGACACACTTCATTGTTATTAGAGAGGATTTCTCTCTTGATCATATTTCCAGTATATATGAAAAGGATGTGGTAATATTGCATGAAGTACCACTTTCCTTTATATCTGATCGGGATCCAAAACATACCTCGATGTTCTGGAAAATTCTTCAACATGCTTCAGATACAGTGTTAAGTTTCAACACTACTTATCATCCTCAGATAGATGGTCAGTCTGAGGGGAAAATTCAAAAATTGGAAGACATTTTGAGAGATTTCTATTTGGATTTCAAATGTGGTTGGGATCAACACCTACCTTTGGTAGAATTTTCATACAATAATAGTTTTCACTCCAGTATCCAGATGGATCCTTATGAATACCTCTATAAAAAGAACTGTAGAACTCCAACATGCTAGGATGAAGTTGGGGAAAAAAGCTATTAGGACCTAATCTTGTTGATGAAATAGTATAAAAGGTCAGATCTATTCCACAACACATAAGAGTAGTTTAAAGTCGACAAAAAAGTTATGCTGACAACCGAATAAATTACCTATAGTTTTAAGTGGGTGATAAGGTGATTCTATGAATATCTCCATGGAATAAAGTAATGATATTTGGAAAGAAGAGCAAGCTGAGACCTAGGTATATAAATCCTTTAGAAATTATGGATTATGTTGGGATGGTAGCTTACCAATTGGAATTTCCACCAAATCTCTCTAAAGTTAATGATGTGTTCCATATATCTCTCCTAAGAAGGTACATAACCAATACCTCACATTTACTAAGCTCAGAATTCGTACCGCTAAAGCACAATCTTTGTTATGAAGAACAACCAATAGAGATTCTGGATCACAGTGATAAAGTTCTATGAAACAAGACTACTCGCTTGGTTAATGTTTTATAAAGGAAAAACCAAGTTTAAGAAGATACATGTAATCTTGAGGATATGATTAGGGAGATGTATCCTCATCTGTTTGTTTCCTAGTGATAAATTTTGAGGGCTAAATTTAGTTTAAGGGGGGTAGAATGTAACACCAAGATGTTTTTATGAAATATTTTATTTAAATAATTTTTATTCTTTATTAGCTTGCTTTGCACACAATCGTGAGTTTAAACGAACCACGAGACACCATTATTATAAAATTACCATTATATCCTAGTCGTTAGGTTAGCGGTAATAATTATAACTAACGTATGAAAATGCATTGTGAATTCATTAGTTATCAATTATTTATGAAAAATATAAATAGTTTTTTTTATTTTTGATTAATTTAATTTTGGTAATGAAATTAATGATATATATATGTGATATATAATTAGTAAAATATTTTTTATATTCATCTAATGGATTTTTTTAGTCATAGGGTATGAATAAAACCCTATTTGATGTATAAAAACCGGTTTTTTTTAAGGTTAATTTTACACCTTTGAATGGACCCCTTTTAAATTATGATTTTGACACATTAATAATTTTTATATGACCACATAAACATTTTATTTGGAATCAAGATATAAAAATATACTATGGATGAATTTATGATATTTTTATGAAAACATTCATGTTTTGATGAATAGTAAAAATACCCTAAATTTTAATTGAAAATAAATTTTTTTGAAATAATTTATATTGTTAAATTATAAAATTTAATGGTTTCAATGTATAAATAGAATATATATTTACCATTCAATATAATTTAGGTCATTTTAATTAATTTTACATTAAATTTAGATGTAACAACATATCAATCTTTTGCAATATTTTAACTTTCAAAACCCATTTTCTCATTTTAACAATGGGATTAACTTTTAATTAATATCTGCAACTTCTTTGTTTTAAATTATGAAAAAGTGATTCCATATTTGGAATTAGTATTTACAAATTTTTTAAATATTTTTATTTTATTTTTGGACAATATGAATAGTAACATTGGTAAATTTTATTAACACGGTAAAAGGGTAAATCAGGTTATTAAGGGTAAAAATAATATTATAAAATTACCCTAACACTTGTCTTAATATAATTGGACGATTATAATTTTCCCTAAAAAATACTAGGGTAAAAATGGTATCAATTGGAACCCACTTGGACGAGATTAGCACATTTAATTTATTTTATTTAAAGAAAGTGAAATATATCTCACTCAAACTTTAATAATTAAATTATTTTTAATATAAGGTTATAAAGAAGATAAATTTGATTATAAATTATCATTTTAAAGATATTTTTTTCTTTATCATGAAAATGTATTTTTGGTTTTTAGAAAATAAATAATTACCTTAAAGAATTATACTTGGATGGTGAAAAAATTAATTAATTGATGAAAAATAAATAATTTTTTGATTGAAAGATTAATAATAATAAAAAGGCCCAAAAACATAACCAAAACTTATTTTTTAAGTATATCTCGACCATATTCATACAACAGTCGACTTATTGGCCATTGGTAGTGCCCAAATTTACCCAAGTTGTATGGTGTACGCAGTCATTGTAGTATGGCTTGGGTTATCGATCCTCAGAGACCTAAGAAGAAACCTAAGAAACATGCATTCTAAGAAGGTGATTTGATGGTGTTGATTTGGCTATGAAGTGGAAAAATTTGGTTTGAATTGATTGATTTTTTTTATATTTTAAAGTCTTACGTGAATTCAATTTAAAATCATGAGTTGATCCTTGGTTATCGTATGAGGTGTATTGGATGAATTGCTTTTTAAATTATTTCAATGTCTTAAATTCAAGTGTTTCCTTTAACGAAATACAACCATCCCAAATCACTCACCAATTTTGATTTTTCACTATCCTAAGGCTAATCACCTATACACTTTTAGGATCATATTGACGAGCACTCCAAGGTAGAGGATAGTTTTAGCACTTGGGATGTATATCCTTAAAATTGGTGAGTTTAAAGGATAACGTAAATCATTGAATTAAAATCTCAAAAATAGAATTGATTAAAAATTATTAAATAAAGAAATAACATACAATTCACCCCTTGATACTCTCTTGTATCAAACCATTATAGTATTATCCCTAAATTAATGCTATTATATCAATGAAAGTGGGTAGTAGACTTTTGATGGTAGAATTGGAGAAGAAGAAAAAAACAATCACTCCACCGTTGTGTGAAGAGATTCATAAAAGATAATGTGAATAAACTCACTCCCTAAGGAAACTATGTCAACATGATATGGAAAAAGAAATAATAAATTAATAATAAGAGGATGGTGATGATATTTTATTAATTAAATGAAGGTGAACAGAAAACTTACTTGGGAGAAATTGACAAGCGATTACAAAATGAAAGCATGACAATACAATTGAAAGAAAATAAAAACTTCCATTCCAAAAAAAAATTTCGATACCAATTCCCTTCAGTATAAGATCCTTATATAGGCATATTTTGAGACTTATATTCACCCCCAAAAATAAATTACATCTCCATTAATTGGTAGAGTTAAAAGGGGAGTGAGGAAATCAAAGGAATTTGACATTTCAAAGTCTACCCGGAAATTCATCTATATTCATCTACCGTTTTGACGTGTGAATAATTAATTGATGGAGGCCAAATCCGGAAGGGTTGTATAAGATAAATATTCTCTTCCATATGTCATATATTATCTGTAAAATTTTTAGTAAATCTTGTGTAGGCTTTTGGATGTTATGGTGTAAATGGTGGGACAACGTTATGTGCATTTATGTCGGGCCCACCATTTAAATATCAACTTCATATCCCTTTATCATCATGAAAACTTCAGAATTAGCTCTGGACACAGTTGAATAGAATAATCCTCATATTTTTATATTTCTACTGTAAAACATTGAGTTTCATTGGGCTTGGTTTGTGGGCCCCATATTTGTTTGATGGGCCCTAGGCCCATTATACTTTTTCCACAAAGTGTTTCATTCAGGTGAAAAAATCTATATCTTCCCTTGGGATTAATCCATCGGACCTAAAAGATAAAATGTTCAAAAAGAAGTCATAAATAATATCCCAAAATATAAAATTCAGAAAATGAATATAATTTTGTCCACAAATAGATGACTTATTGGGCCCAAATTTTCATTTTAAACATGAATTGCATTTAAGATGAGAAATGATGTTCTATTTATGTAATTCTCTAAAAAAATGTTTATGTACTTTGGAACAATGAATATATAGATATTAAAAATTAATATTGGCCACTTTCATTGACTAATCATCCATTTGGAGTCTTATATAAAGGACTATAACACTTATATTATTTTATTTTAAGTAAAGATAAATTTGTCACATTCATGTTTTAAAAGAGTTTAGCATTTTTAATGATGGGTTTTTTAGAATATAAATTTGACTAAAAGTATTATTATAAAATATAATATATTTATCTTCATCATATTATTTTGTTTTGAATTTATATTCATAAAATAAATATATTAAATAATCCCACAAAATTGAGGTAGCAATTATTTTATTAATGAAGTGATCAAATAAATTTTATTAAAATATATCAGTAAATATAATTTAAGATTATGTAAAATGAATTTTATATATTAAATTTACCTCTTATGGATATAATAAAATATTTTTATCTATGTTCACTTCTTATTTTTATATTTTAAAAAATCCATGAAATAAATAGTGTCAAAATTGACACTATTGATATTTTGATAAAATAAGGTTTTCTTAAATTATTTGAAAATCATAAAACATTTTTAAAATATAAAATAATTATTATATTTTATAAAATGTTCTAAATTATTCATTTATTTTCTAATTTACTTCAAATAAGTAAATATTTAATCCTTTTAATATTGAAATATTTGTTACCCTAGTTATAAATCAAATAGAATAACTAAGTTTTAACTAAAATGATAATGATTAAATTAAAATAAAACATGAATAAAATTTATTGGTTTATAAAATTACAACCCTATATCATATTATATTTTAAATTGGAACACTTTTTAAGCCTTTAAGTGGGGGTTTTTTATTATAAATTATTATTTTTGAGGTTTCTAAAAGTGCCCCTCACCTCAATTATAAAAGGGAACTTCCTCTATCAACTATTCACTTCATTTTGAGCCTTCAAGATTGACCATCCCCTGCACATTTACATTATAAACACTACTAGAAACATTCTACAGGTCATGGTTTTCTCCAAAGACTAACTCTAGTGCTCTAAGAAGAGATTTAGAGTGGGCACGCCAAAAAAGAGGTAATATCATTTTCCGATTCTTTCAAAGTTCATTCTTATTATACTTCCACCTCAAGATTTGTTTCATTATTAAGTAACAAATACATTAGTAATTATATACTAATAGGTTATTATGTTATTACACAACCACAGTCCACCTTCTACCCATCCTATGAAAAATGAAATCACGACACATGCGTATGTATGGCTTACCGTCTCCACACTGTGGTGTGATCCGTTTTTCACCACCACCTTAAATGGATGGGTATAATGATAGAATTAATAAATATATATATGATCAATATAAAATTATATTTATTATGAGATTCTATAAACCTTACAGTTTAATACCATTCAACAATTATGGAAATGGTATCGTCGCTCGTGCGTACGTACAACTTACCATCTCCACGGTGTGATGCGATTCGTTCTACATAATATTGATTAAAGAATGAATATATAAATGATATAAATGAATAAATATGATATATATTATAATAAAACCATATTTTAAATGATATAACTATAGCCTAAAAATAGTAATAAGGACTTATCTGAAAAAAATTTATAAGACCATAAAGTAGTTAATACCCGAATGACAAGTAACGATGAAATGTTAATAACAAATGGATGAAAATATGATCACAAATGTTATCATAAAAATGATTATTATTCTGGAATAAAATAGTAACATTATTTAAATCATTATACATGAGGTTCTCATACATACATAGCATATCAAACCAAAGGTAAGGGATAACTTTGCAAATTTTGTTTTTTTCTGAGATTGTTTATTCATAAGTATTTAGTGGGGTATATTTACAATCCATTCCCATGTTTCCTAAATATATAGGTCAAAACCTATACCCCAGGGCCCATGCCATCACAAGCTCAATCCTTCCTCTCAAAGGCCAGGGGATGACGACTAGCTCTGAATGCATCAACTTGGAAGTGAGAGGAATTTTCCTGAGTACCTGTACACACACACACACGCCCAACTAAGTCCCACACACTAAAAAGGGGACATGTATCACTAAAAAAATTCTGAGTTCAAGTACAACTAATATAAGTGGTCCAGAATAAAAAACCAACAAAAGAACTGAAAACAGAAAAGTACAAAAAGAAAACTCTAATGGCCATCCACAGAAAACCCCAGCTGATCGTGAGAGCAGTTTAGCTACTGGAAGCTGAAGTAGAACGTCCGATCCACCCAATCCTATAGGGCCCCACCTGGTCTTAAGCCACCAAGTCCACCATCGTAGTGTTTATCAGTCTTGTCTCCCAGAGAACCTCTGGGTCCTGGTTCACCAATGTCTCTGTTGAAATGTTGATCGTATGCACCAGACACAATATGTGCGGGCGAAGCCCATATAGGGGTGAGTGACAAAATACTCAATAGGGACCCCAAAAATAGAAATACCACACATAAATCCTCAAAGTAAATCATGAAACACAATAAAAATCACACTAAGAATACATTTAGGGTAGTGATATAAGAATCATTAGTCACATCATCGAACACCTCGACTGCTGGAGAACACCTCCTTTATCTTGTACAATGGTCCCTCCTAGTCACAAAAAGTGATCTACACTAACCTTGGACTGCTTAGGTACACCTATTAATCATGTACCACGGGCCTAAAAAGTCACACATTAGTGATTCCTCCTATGGGCCTGAAAAGTCACACAAAAGTTCTTCCCACTGGGCCATGATCGATTCTCATAGAGTCGAAAGTCAACAATCCTTAGGTCTCAGCCAACTGCAAGGCTCTGTACATAGTGCTCTTGGGAGAACTGCTCCTCAATCCATCTTTTGCATCTCAAATTTCATGAAATCCTCACCAGGGCATGAAAAAAGATTCGAATCATTAAGAGGGTCCCAAAGATGTAAAAAAAAATTTAATCAGACATGCATTTTTCATGACACGGACAATTTTCTAAACAAGGGACGGTTGTGTCTGGGGCCAGCACTACGCGGCCAGACCGACCTGATCAACCTAGCCCGAGGGTCCCACATAAATAGGTTTAAACTTGACTAACTTAACCAAGCCTAGTTTTGGTCTAGGTTGGTCTGGTTTATCCTAGCAAGTGGGATAGACCCAATGGGCCTCACTGAACCTGGCACGGGTTGGCCAAGGGTCCAACCTTCTAGGTCGCCTGGCGACCCCTGTCTTGTCCAGTCCGGTCTACTAGGCTGTCGGTCTGGCCCGCCTGCCCGAAGCTCGGCCCATACAGTTCGGGCCGGTGGTGAAATTCCTTGTCGTGATGGGGCTGGCTGCCGTGTTCGGCCCCCGCTAGCCCCACAGATGCGCGGGGCCCCTCCTGTCATTTTCTAATGACCACGATCTTCCAAAACACCCAAACAACGCAAACACAGGTCGTCCCTCTTCAAAGCGCCTGCCTGATGCTGCGTCACGCTGGGGATGCCACGACCAGCCAGTCACGACCTCCTGTCACTGTAGAGCGCAGACGGTTGTGATGCCATCTTCTGTCCGTGGCTGCCGCCAACACCGACATACTGACGGTACCTTTAACGTGCCACCAGAGTCTCTTCGGTGGTTCGTTTTTCAAAGTGCTTGTGTCTAAGTGCTCTATAGGATTCCACCTTTACTACTAAGACTTTGGAAATGCGTTGCAAACATGATGATCATCAAACTTTGAAGAAATCACAACAAAAGACTACAATGGAGGGACCAAGCCTTTTTTGTGTCAGCCCACACCCTCCGTGTTAGAGGTTTATGAACATGGGGGGTTCAAGGTTTCCAATTAAATCAATAAATGATAATTTCAATTCAAATATAATGAAAATCCCAAAATAAAGTTATCCTCCCACATAAACACACAATTCATGGGTGGATACTTGTTCGTTGTTTCTAGAAATAAATAATGAGGAAGAACTTTAAAATCAAATAACCCCTACCTTATTGACACTCAATGCCGCAATGTTTCATCATCGAGGATTCAAGACGTCAACGTCATTCGTCGCTTCCAACTCCATTATTTGAGGTGCATCGAAGATGTTTGATGTTCATTGGTATTTTTCACCCATTGTTGGAGAGAAATTGCATCCTAGGTTTGTCAGAGAATCCTCCCAATTTAATTCCTACACTCTCTAATGCATTCATTTAATAAAATGAAACATGTCACATCATTTCTGTTATGCTTCAATGTTGCATCGTTACACTGTTTTATTTATGAAACGACATAGCGGTTACACTTTCATAATGATCCATTAAAGGTCTCCATTAATTTTACCTAGTCGTCACCTCATCGCTGCGCTATAGTGTCACCGTTCGCCACTCAACGATGTGAAAGAAAAATAAAATAACTTTTTAAAGTTATTTTATTTTTTTGCAAAAATTTCCAAAAACAACTTTTTCGCTCAGCCATTTCCAGATGAAGTTAAGTCATTTCTAGGTGAATCCCAACTTTATGAGTTCAATGATGAACTCATATTCTTGATCCAAACACTGGTTTAAAAGTTATAAAAAATGACTCACATGTTTACTGAACATACCTTAAAAAGGTTCAAAATGCCATTACAATCTCACAGGGCCTCAGAATCACATGCCATCAAAGCGTGTGGTCTCAAAATAATTAAATATAATTTATAAAAAATTTACCGGGAATTTATGAGACATTAAATTCTCTCTACTTTAGGCTGTTTCATCCCCAAAGCCAAAATAAAAACTAATTAAAAAGATGGGGGTACTGAGCAGGAATCTATGCATCCAGTTCCCATGTTTTATATAGGAGATTCCTATGCTTCCAACAAACATTCACCCGAGGAATTGACCACCCACATAGGACCCGATCCTGTTGATCCTCTATCTCCACTGGGAAATCTGTAAATGTCGCCCCATTGTCAATGTCCAGCTCACCCCAGTCGATGAAGTGCGATGGATCATGCACATACCTCCTCAGCCATGACTCATGGAAACAATTATGCTCCCGGTGCATCTATGGGGGAAGCGATAGTTGGTATTCCACCTCACCAACTCTACTAAGTATATGAAAAGGTTTGATGAACCTCAAAGATAGCTTTCCACCCAAGCCAAATATCTTCAATCCTTGTTGGGATGAGACACGAAAAAATACTTGATTACCCTTCTAAAACTCCAACGGTCTCTATATCATGTCGACATAAGACTTCTTTCTGCTCTATACAGTCCTCACACACTCCTAGATGATAAAAACCTTCTCGGTGGTAGCCCATACCAACTCCAGATTCATGGGATCCGACTCCCCTGGGTATGTCCAGCATAGGGGTGATCTGCATGGCCTCCCGTACAAGGCCTCAAATGGTGCCATGCCAATGGTGAAGTGATAACTGCTATTGTATGAAAACTCCACCAATGGCAGGTGGTCTACCCAACCATGACCAAACTCTAGGATGCAAGAGCATAACATTTCATCCAAGTTCTGTATGATACGCTCCCTTTGACCATCCATATGGGGATGAAAAGCTGTGCTCAAGCACAACTATGCCCCAAACACCTCCTATAATCCCCTCCATATACGAGATGGAAACTGAGAATCATGATATTAGATGACATCAAAGGCACCCTGTGAAGACGCACTATCTCTTAGATGTAGAGTCGTCCAAATCCCTCTACCGGTCCCTACTCTTGGATGGTCATGAAGTGAGATGACTTGGTGAGTCAGTCAATGATCACCCAGATAGAGTCATGGACCCTGGATGTACGTGGTAGCCCCATCACGAAGAGCATCGAGATACCTTCCCATTTCTACTCCGGTACCTCAAGTGTCTTTTCCAGGATTATTGGAACCTGATGCTTGGCCTTCAATTGATGACAGGTAAGGCACCATGAAACAAACTCAGCCACCACTTTCTTCATCCCGGGCCACTAGTACTGGATTCAAAGGTCCTGGTACATCTTCACCACTCAAATATGTACCGCCAAAGGGGATGTATGGAAATCCCTCAACACATGATCCCACAACATCACTAGTACCATGATGAACCCTCTTAAAAGGATGGAGTGCTCCCCACCTATTGAAAATACATCAAAATCCTCTCATGAGGAGTATTGAGCATGTTAGGCCATGCAGTCAACATCCACCGGATGTGCCTCCCTGAATCGCTGTAAGAATGGGTGAGTAATAGTCATTGACTAAAGGTAAACAACTTCACCATCATCCATGAAGGATATCTGCATCGCAGTCAACTGCTCTGTCACCTCACTCAGTAGCTGCAACCTGATTCTCCTGCTGAGCGCATCTGCCACCATGTTCCCCTTTCTAAGAGTATAGAATATCTTAAAGTCATAGTCCTAGAGGAATATATCTTAGGTTTAGATTCTTCTTTGAGATGATATACCTGAGACTCTTTTGGTCAGAGTAAACCAGAAACCATTTAACTATCAAGTAGTGCCACCACATATTCAAGGAAAAGACCACTATTGCTAACTCCAGGTTGTGGGTTGCGTAGTTCTGCTCATGTTGTCTCAACTTTCTTGAGCCATAGGCAATCACTACTAGGTACTGCATCAGGACACAACCCAGTCCGGTACCTGATGCATTATAGCAAACTACATACCCAATTCCTTCCTTTGGTAGTCTCAAGATGGGGGCACTAGTCAGTATCAACCTCAACTCCTAGAAACTCTACTGACATTTCTCCATCCACATGAAGGGATGTCCCTTTTGTTTCAAAGATGATAATGGTGTTGCAACTCTGAAAAAGTCAGCACGATACTCCGATAGTTACCAAACAACCCCAAGAATCTATTCACATAATTCATTCTATTGGGTGCCTCCCAAGCAAGTATTGCCTCTATTTTCACTGGATCCACTGTAACTCTATCCTCTGAGATGACGTGTCCCATAAAGTGAACTTCCCGAATCCAAAACTAACACTTAAAGAGTTTTCCATAAAGCTGGTACTCTCGGAGTGTATCCAAGATTACATGTAGGTGTGTAACGTGCTCCTCCTCTGACTCCGAGTACACTAATATGTCATCAACGAAGACCACAACCAACCGATCAAGGTAAGGCTGGAAGATCCTATTCATGAGTCCCATGAACACTGCCGGGGCATTGGTCATGTGGAAAGGTACCACCAAAACCTAATAGTGGCTATACCGGCATCTAAAGGCTTTCCTCAACACATCCTCATCCAGTACCCGAAGTTGGTGATAGCCGGATTTGAGGTCTATCTTTGAGAACTAATTATCCCCCTTTAGCTGGTCGAAGAGATCATCAATTCTCAACAGTGAATACTTGTTCTTCACGGTCACCTGGTTTTGGCGTCGAAATTCAATGCACAACCTCAAAATCCCATCTGCCTTCTTGGAAAAAAGAACTGGAGATTCCCATGGTGAAATACTAGGACTTAAAACCCCTTCTCCTGTAAGTCCTCCAATTGTACCCTCAACTCGAGAAGCTCTACAGGAGCCATCTGATATACCAGTGTGGATATCAGTTCCATCTTGGGGTACATGTCGATGAAAAAGTATACCTACCTTCATGGAGGTAGTCCCAAAACATCCCTAGGAAAAATATCCTCGTACTCATCCACCACTAAAAGAAAACTTCAACTCCTCTCATCCACTACACAGAGGGTGAGGCTATCCTACAAGTGAGTGATCAGCTACACTCCCCCTCTAGAAAGTCCCTCCAACACTGGATGGGTTTCTTTCTCACCTATGATGGAAAACTAGGTCCCATATTCACAGACACACTACAATGTATGCCTAAAATAGTCTATATAAGCAAGGAATGTGGATAACTAGTCCATAATGAATATGAAATTGTAAGGCCTTGATGCCTCTACTAGAAGAACCTAGCCAAATATCTTCTCTCCTAGAGTAAGATCACACTACCAAAACCAGTGTGTAATATTCAAATACCCTCCTGTAGGAGTATATAGCCAAAGGGATCGAGTGAACGACTACATTAGAATCTCCAAGCTATGAACAAGGGTCATGAAAAGAAATGAGTGACTAGCACATGTGTCTATAAGAACTGCAGTTAGGGTGGAGAAGACATGTATGATAACTCAGATCATCTCTGGATCACCGTGGTCATAAGCCTTTGCTACCTGAATCTATGCATTCCCCTGTCCACCTTCTCCCCAAGGTTAGGGTGGACCACTTGGGGGTGGCGGTAGAAACACCTCAAACAATCACCCACCACCTAATGCTCAGCCAACTCCCCTACCACGTTCTCTGCCCTACAGACCTCCTCGCTCTAACTGTTTCCTCTTCCTTGGCGGTACCTTGACTGTCTGCTGGTTATCTGTATGGAGGGTCTGGCAGTCACGTGCAAAGTGTCCCTACCCACCCCACGAGAAGAAAATCCCAGTTCCCTAATGACTCTCTCTAGTCTGGGAGCCTCGCACTGTTGACCCTGAGTCCCGGGGTCATCCTTTGAAGGACCTGGCCCGCTTTGGCCCTCGCGTCTGTTGCCTGCTACCTGCTAGAGACTACACCACCTAGGGTCTGTTGGTAGGTCTAGCTGTGGGTGCCTGCTCCGCCAAGAATTTCAATACCAAAAGGTCTATCTTCAGCACCACTTTCTGAGGGGAATCATCATCTGAATGCACAAAGAGCGCAAGGTTATATGAAAAAACTCCTACCGGAAAAGCCACTAAATGTCCGCCCAGGTGAGGGTTTCCTCATTGTGAAGGTGGGTGGTCAAGCTCCACCATATCACTACCTATACCTACAGAAGTCTCACTTCCAATATCTCCATCTAGTTAGGGAATGTCCTCACTAAGTGGAAGACCCTTGTCACTACCTCTATCTAGTCCTCAGTGACTTGAGGATCTGTCTCTATCCTGAAACTGGGATGTCTCTATCTCTGTAACTCGTGTAGGGCACTGAGTATGCACAATTCCTCTTCCTAAACCGCCAATAGTAGATGATGACCATCAGGTGGTGGTAGCACTAGTGCACCACCAGTTGCGGATATCTCTAGAACTGGTCCCTGAATAGATGACTCGTTGCTTGGTGAGATGTCCTCACGACCTTGTATCGGGATCCTAGCTGGTCGTCCACATGGAGGCATCATGCGATAGATCCAGATGTTCCATGATTAGAAGTTTATACCTGGTGAGATGAATTTTATTCAAAAGAACATAAGGAGACACTTATACAACCAATGTTTTCATGTATTGAGATGAAAATCCTAATTCAAGGTCCTGGTGTATGGATACGTCTACCACCGCACCAACACTAGACTCCCTGAATCTGAATGTTGAACTCACAACACTTAACACTATTTACCCAAAAAAAACACAATATCATAGTCATTGTGGTAGGATAGACCTCCCTTTGATAACACTTTGTCACAAACTATCCCCCAGGGCCTGAGCCGTGACAACCCCAAGCCTGCATCCTAAAGGCCTTGGGCTGGTGACTAGCACCGAATGCATCAACCATCATGTGGAAGGCATTTTCCCGAGTACCTATACGAACAAACATGCCCAATAAAGTACCAAAAACTAAAAAGGGAACACGTATCACTAAAAAAATATGATTACAAGTACAACTGATATAAGTCGGAAAGAATACAAAACCAACAAAATAAGTGAAAACATCAAAGTACAAAAAGGAAACTCTAATGGCCATACATGGAAAACCCCACCAGATCGTGAGAGTAGTTTAGATACTAGAATATGAAGTAGAAAATATTTTCCACCCTATCCTTCTAGGCCCCACAATGTCCTAGGCCACCAAGTACCCCATCGTAGCATCCATCAGTCCTATCTCCCTGAGCACCTCTAGGTCTTGGTCCACCAAAGTCTCTATCAAAACATCGATCGTCTGCACCGGAAACAATATGTGTACATAAAGACTATGAAGGGTTCAGTAAAAAAATACTCAGTTGGGACCTTAAAAAGAGAAATACTACACAAAAATCCACAAAGTAAAGCACAAAACAAAAGATAACTAATACCATGTATACATTTAGGGTAGTGATAGAAGAATCATCAATCTCATCATCGAACACCTCAGATGCTGGAGAACTCTTCCTCTATCAAGTAAAGTAGGCCTAAAAAGTCACACAGAAGTGCTTCCCACTAACCTTGGACTGCTTAGGTACACCTCCTCATCGCGTACCGGGGTCCTGCAAAGTCACACAGAGGTGATTCCCACAAATCCTTGCAAACTGAGGTACTCCTCCTTGTCTCATACCGTGGGCCTCTGAAGTCACACTGAAGTGATTTCCACTGTGGGCCTGCAAAGTCACACAAAAGTTCTTCCCACAGGTCTATAGTCGAGTATCACATATCTGAAATTTAGGAGTCCTTAGGTCTCATCCAACCACATGGTTCTGTACATAGCGTGCCAAGGAGAACCGCTCCTCAGGACATTCATCACATCTCAACATCCATGAAAACCACCTCAGGGCATGACAAAAGATCCACCTCGTCGAGAGGGTCCCAACACTATAAATGGTTCATCAACCAGATCCACAGTTTTCAAGATACAAGCATTTTAGCAAATAGGGGCCGGTTGTGTCTGGGATCAAACTGACCCGGTCGGACTGACCTGACCAACCCGGCCTAGGGGTCCCAGATACCCTGGTTTAAACTTGACCAAGTCGACCTGACCCAGTTTGGGTCTGGGTTGGTCATGTCCGGCCTGGACAGTGGGACAAACCCAATGGGCCTCACTGATCCCAACCTGGGTTGGCTGAGGGTCTAACCAACTTGGTCACCCGATGACCCGGTCTAGTCCGGCCCAGCCCGCTGGGCGCAGATTCGTCCCACCAACGCGACTCTAGCCCACCGATGCAGGTCCAACCCGCTAGGACATGGGTCCAGCCCACCGGTTTGGGGTGCGGCATGCCATCCCAAAGCCCAACTTGCACGGTGCATGCCGGTGGTGCGCCGCCTAGCCAGGATGTGACTGGCTGTCGTATCTGGAACCTGCTGGAATGAGGAGTGAACTCTATTCAGTAATGGAATTTTTCCTCTATAATGGTCTTGACAATGATCCTTGACTAATATGAAATGATTTTTTATTATTATGTGTGTATGCCAATAAATTATATGTCTTATGTTTGGACTATTGGGATTACATTGCACTTTTATAAATTATCCAATGACATGATATTATGATCTTTTATATACAGGATAATATTTTGAAATGTCATGTTCTTATGATTATGATATGATTGATACTTACCTTATTTACCCTTACTGAGAATTTGAGTTCACCGTTTCATATGTTTCATTTCCCCAGGTCACAAAGAGGGGTATTAAGTAAGATTTTTCAAAAGGAGTCTAGTTATGAAGAAATAAGCCAAAGTCAATGTAGATGTTTTATAAACCAGTTGTTTCCATTTCACAGTTTCTCAAGAAACTAAACCTATACAATCTTGGTGTGGTTTTTGTTATGTTATGTAATAAATATTCATCACTTTTGAGGTAAAATATATATGTAAAGTATGGTCCATTATAGGCTAGGTATTAATGTAATAAGTATAAAAATATGTTTTTAAGTAATTATAGATGTTTTGATAAAATTAGTTACTATAAAAGATATGTTATAAAGACACATGAGAAAGGTTTTGTGTATCTGGAAAACATGACCAAGATTCAATCCATTTTATTAGTAATATTTTTTATTGGGAGTAAGAAAAAATAATTTATAAATAATTGAATTTATAAATCTTAGAGACGATATGGAAAAATATTAATGGTTGATTCATAGTGACTGAGTGGGATTTTTTTAGTTTCCTCATGAATTATTTAATGATACAAATGGGAATATTTAATTTTAAGTGATTACTTTTGATTATATTTTAGATTATAAAAAAAGGTTTATAGATAAATAATATGATACAATTCAAGGAATTTCAACTCATTTTACACTGTGGTTTGATTTTAAATAGAAAAATTATTCTAAATGAAAATAAAATACTAATGTTTTATTGTTTTTATAATCTAATATTTTATATTTAAATGTTTATTTTGTTTTAAAATATCATGTAGGTGGATATTTTTATATACATTTAAAATTAAAGTGGGTTTTTATAATAAAATTTAAATAGGTTATTTTCATTTTAAATTCTCATATGGTGGCTTTACTCAAACCTTCGAGATACCAAAATCTATAAAAACCCCAATTTTTATTTTAGGGTGAATAAATTCTTTTCAAAATAGTTTAAATTATATAATATTGTGGATGTTAAACCATTTCACTTAGTTTATAAGATATTTTTATGTGATTCCTTTTGTTTTCATAAATATTTTATTTTGATTTTTTATTTGTGAATCATGTTTGAACCATATTCTTACGGTTAACACATAATTCCATTCTAGTGAATTAGATAAGGTTTCTTTTCTATTATTTCCTTTTTATTAGGAATTTAATTTTAGCATGGAAAATAATAAATAGGGATAACATGGGATAAATGATATCATATGTATAATTCATTGCTGAATTATATAAGAGTGATCTAAGATAAAGTATAAATTGAGTTTTTTTATAATGAAAGACATGTTTTGGGTTTCAAAATATATTTTAAAAAATAATAACATAGTTTAATGTAACTCTTGAATAAGGGAGTTTATTATAATTTGAAACCACAACAGAGGATGGTTTTGGTGATTAAAAAAATTATATATGTTTTTATTTTCATGGAATAAAAAAATTTATGGTGGAGAGCTTTTAATTTATTGATTTTTTGAAATTATTTTACATCAAAAATATGGGTGGTGAAATTAAGGGGAAATTTTTACACTTTCTAAAAAAATATACACATTAATATTTAGAAACTTTTTGAATTTATGGAACCCTAAAAGGAGTTTATAATTTTTTTTATTTCTAATTAAAGAAGTTCTGGGTAATTTCAAGTAGAATATTAGAATGAAAATGGATGCTTAGAAGTATGCGTGGTTTGGGTTCACATGCCCTAAATCATGAAAGGTAAACTATGTATTGCAATGGTGATGTATTATTGGAAAACATGACTTATAATTTTTAAATACTAAGAATGTAATCATTGAATTAGTATATGTAGATATCATTTTAAAAAATGTTAGTGATGGAATAATAATATTAATTTAAGTAATTAGGATATTTTTTTGAGTGATTTAAATCTCCAATTTCTTAGGATGGAAGTCATGTGGTTGAGAGAGTCAAAATATCTATTTTTTTTAATGAAATAAATTGATAACAATATATTATATTTGTGTAAAAAATTTAATTTCTATGAATTTATATGGGTTAGTTAATTGGTGGTTTATGTTTGGGTTTTTGTTTCGATAATGACAATGTTATTACAATACAATCATTACTATTTTTTATTTTTATAGTTTTTGTTTTTGATGATGATAATGATAAGGATATTGGTGGTGGTGTTGTTGCTTCTATTTTTTTGGTGGTGTTTTTGTTCCTATATTTATTATTTCCCTTGTTTTGATTATTGTTTTTTTAGATTATAGTAGAGGTTGGAAGAGTCTTGAGAGTTGGGATATTATTTATTTTTCAATTATTATGGTTTATAATCAATGATATAATAAATTTACATGGAATTAAATATCAATTTAATTGAAATATTTTAAATGTTAACTGATTATGAAATAGGTAATCATGTCGAATAAATTTTTTTATAATTTTTTTTCTTTGGATTTAAGAATCATTCATATCAAGAAATAATGGTTAGAATGGGAATTTTTTTTATTATATCATTAAAAAGGTGAAAAAATGCTAAAAATGAGTTAATACTTACATATTAACCTAAGAATTATGTGAAGGTGATCCAATCAGAGGGTGGGATCAGATATATTATTATAAATCTGGATACATGAATTTAATTGAAATGAATGTGCATGTTTTCATTATCCTGTCATGTAATTTTGGAAAATAGGGGTAAACCATAGTCATTAAATGAATTGTACTACAATATATTAAGTGTATGGGTAATTAAAATAATAATATAATCTTTATTAGAGTGGTATAATTTTACATTATATTCAATTATTCATAAGATATTAATATATTTTAACAGATGGGGGCTCGTAGTCTCAAACTAGGGGTCTTCAAACAATCAAAATGGGATTTCAAATTCAATCCCAATGCTAAAAAATAAACGAATTAAATGATTTGGATAATGAGTCATTTATTAAAATAGGTATTATAGAATCATTATATCCTCATTAAAATTGTTTTTGTTGTTCATATTTCTCTAAATATGGATATACATATAGTAGCAAGCATTTTTTGTTTTTTATGAGATTTGGTGGATTAAAAAATTAATTTTAATATTCAATAATATTTTATATTATTTAATAATTACATATAAGTTAAAAATTATAATTGAATATCAATATATACCAACATTACTATATATCAATAATGTGGTTGGTCAAGCTATCTCTAATTTTTATTTGGCTCAAAAGAAAATAAATAAGGAGAACATACATATTATTTTTGATTATAAAGAACCTATAAAGAGGTTGTAATAATTGATAACAAGAATAGATTTATTATTAGTGAGAAAAGAGAAACTATAAACATTATGATATAAATAAATGGAAGGGATAATAAGATTACAGTTAAAAGTAGATTGTTCAAAAAATTATTTTCAATAGCTAGGAATTTGATAGAAACTGGATGGAATTTATCACTATAGAAGGATGATAAAAATTTTACCTTTTCAAATGAAGATCCTAGATATTATAATTTTGTAAATTAATCATTGAATCAAATGGTGAAATATTGGGAATTGTAAATGAATACATTCATGAATATTCTATTTAAATATGATTATAAAATAATATAAGAAGAAAAGGTATTGGAAAAATATAGTTTAAATGGATATGAAACCTTGTAAAATTAAAATTATTTAGAAAGCAATGATCATATGTAAAAAATAAAAATTCACTGACACCTATAAACTATAACTAGGGATATCCCAATAAATCATCAAGAAAAATGTAAAAACATAGTCGAAAAAATATATAGGTATGTATAAATAAAAACGAATCTTTAATATTAAAATGATCAAGGACTTACTAATTATAACCATTCTATAGTAATTAAAATGATTTATTTAAGTATAATCAAATATAGTTTAGAGTTGAAGAACTAATGGTTCATTATAATTATTGTTATGGGAGTATTTTTTTTTGTAAAATACTTAGAGTTAATATGAATTATTCTATTATTAAAAGCCCTTATTATTTATATTATAAAAGTTTTTGATAATATTTTAACTTTTAATTTAATTAAAAACATTCTTAAATTGGGTTTTTATGGAAACAAATATTTTATTTTAATTCATTTATTCTATTAACAAACATAAATAGTGGAGGAATAATTGGGAAAGTATTCATTGCTTGATTAAAGTTTTCATTGGAATTTATAATGGGAATTACTAAAAATATATGCAACACATCTATGTTTATTTCAAGTATATAACTTAAGGATATTATAGATATCCATGATATTTTAAATACAGATATTTTTTTCAAGATATACATGTCAATGATAAATTTTTTAATTAATTTTGAATATTAGGTTGGGTATATACTTCATTAAATTTTAAGGTTTTTGATGTTATGGTTATTTTTAGTTCTATGATATTTACAGGATTTATTTCATATCATCATCCAAATATGAATATTTTTGATTCAAAATAATAGATTATTCTCTTTAACCTTACTAATACATAGGTTAGGTATCCATATTATATAATAACTATTGAGTTAGTATATAAATTATTTTATTTTTGAAGTGATATGTATACATGTAATATTAAGCTAATGATCATGAAAATATAATTAGGTAGTGAAAGTAGTGTTATGATAGTTATGATGACAAAAAAATTATCATTGAGAGGATATTATGATAATACAACATGATCATGTTAATTATTTTAAAGGAATCTTTTATAATATGAATGTGTATGTTATTACATAGCTTAATCCTATCCTTAAAAGAAAGTGATCATTCTAGAAGAGACTTTTAATATATAATGGTTGAGAGATAAGGATATATAGAATTATTTTTTTAGATTTTTTAAAAAATATGGAATGGTGTCTTGACCCACTTCTTGTATTAAAATTAATGATAGTTTCACATTTTATATAAAGGAAATTGGTGAAAATACTATAAATTAGTATCAAAAAAATTTATTGTTTATGGTTATGTCTATTTTCAACAATTACTAGATATTTTTTCAACGGACATAGAAATATATGTTTTTAATCTCATCATTAATGATGGAATTGATTCATGTATTGATGAATTTTCAAATTTTTATTTTTCTGGAATATTCAAAAATTGTTAAGCATGATATTTTTAAACTCATTAGAGTTTTAATTTTCCAAGCTGATCTCCCTTAAGGTTCTAACTTTCAATTATTTGTTCTTGTTTCAAAATTGTAAATACTAGTGATATCAATCAATTAATTACTATTTCCTTAGAAAAATATCTTTATAATGTCATTATTTATAATTGGCTATATTGGATCTTATTTTTTATTGAAAAGGTTTCCTATTTAAATCAACTTACTTTGTTAATGGAAGGAATACCCATGAATATTTTTTCACCAATTCAGAGTGCATTAATCATTTGAAAAATAATACCATAGGGGTTAATATATCTACAAATCTACATTTTATAAAGTATTTTGAAACCATAAAAAAGGGATTTATCTTTAATGCCATAAATTGTTTCTATTTCATAATACCTCCATTAATTGGATGACTATTATTTTTTAATACATTATGATTTATGTTCTTATTAATGAAAAACCAAAGTAACATTTTTAATTCTCATGGGGAGTCAACCAGGAATATCCACTATCATATTCAATATCTAGTATTACTAAAAACTATATTATATTGTTTTATTTAAAAAATGGATGAAGTTTAATTCAATCCAATTTAGGATGTTATAAATCATATCGTAGCCTCTATTTTTTTATGACGATTTAATTATTACAATAATTAAGATAATATGTACTTTTATTTTCATGATATCATACTTAGTCACTATGAAATTGTATTAGGTTAGAAGATTGGTTATAATATGTAGTTACATTATACTAGAAAAGGTTTTTGTCATTCTTATAAGTTGAAGATGTGAATAATATAGGTAATAGAGAAGGAGTTTTACATTTTATATAATTAGGTGTGATTTTTTTGGGGTATATCAAATTTATTATGTTTCACAAAAATTTTATATTATATTAAATAATAGTTGTATATATAAAAGTGTAAAATTATTATTATGTATTGAAGTATAAGTCCCATTAATGCGTTCTTAGGTTCTAAATTTGTTTATTGGTTTACTTTTCATAAATTGAAGCATGATTTTTCCAAAAGAATTATTAATGTGATTAAATATTTTATTTAAAGTGTAAGTATATTTATAAAATATTAGTTGATGTGTCATGGAATTTATGTTATAAATCCTTAAAATAATGTGATTTGAGTATAAAAAATATTAGGAATTTTAATGAAGCCTTTCAAGATTAATTTATGTGGAAATTTCTAGCTGTTGAATATGATAATAATTATTTTTTGAAATCCGGATTTTAGAATAGGATTAAAAATAGGAATCTATATTATTTGATTCTTTATTTTTTAAAACTCAAATAATTTAAATTTCAAACATTATTCTTCTCTCACATTGGTTGAAATCTTGAAAATACAATCTTAAATTTCTGAAGGATAATAGGATAGGTACTTGATCATTAGTTTTGTGGAAAATAATGATTTAAATTATTATTACCAATCACTATAAGAGATAAAAATTAAAACCCAATAGTATTTATATAATATTATAAAAAATTACATTGATTAGTACTTTTTCATTCACACTATTGATTCTATTATTTTGTACCATATTAGAAATTGACTTCTTAAATTCAATCTCCATTATAAATTATGAAATAATAGGAATGTTAGATATGTTTCTTACCAGAATAAATTTTAAATCCTTGGATTTACATTGTAAATTATTTACTTTATTTCATATTTTCATATAATAGGATACATACTGACAGTTTAACAAAGTATAAATATTTTGACTTTTATTCTATTTTATTATTTTAAAAAACTAATATGGATATTCTGGAATATTTGTTTCTATAATATACATTTACTTGGAATATTTAGATGATTTTATATAATATATTTTAAACTCCTTAGTACCATATAAAATTCTTAATTTTTTTAAAATAGGTGGTGGCTCAGTCAAAGACCAAGGCACAATTTATTTCATAAAAGAAAAGATAGGAGTTACAAAAGTCTAAAAGACAGAATTTTATTACAGACCTTATTGAAGAAAGAGAGCGAGATAGTAGGTAGATCATCTAACCAGGTAATGTCCTGATTGACTCCCTTATTGTCGAGACTATCTGCAACCATGTTCGCTTAGCAGAACACATGAGTGGAAATGTAGCTGAGATTCCTGAGAGAAGCAAGACATTTCATCCATTGAGAGGTGAGCGTCCAAGCAAGGTGTACCACTCCCTTCCAGATAGCTTGGACGAAAGTGGTTGAATCACATTCAAACCACAGGTTGGTCCAAACCTTCTGTATGGTGAATTCCAGCACATGAATGACTCCCAACATTTCCGCTTCCAAAGCCGAGGCCATGCCACATCCACCGAAGAAGCAGCCGAGGCATCTGCTATAATAATCTCTGAAGATAACACCACAGCCTGCCGGACCTGGGTTACCTCTAGAAGCACCGTCAACATTCACTTTAATCCATCCTAGCAACAAGGCTTGCCAGAATAACTCAAAGTTACGTCGGGGAGTCCTATAAGAACCCGCAATGCGAAGACGTTGGATGATCACAAAATCCCCAATAGAGTAGTCACAATGATCCTTCTGAAGAGAGTCAGAATCCTTAATGGCAATGAGAATACTCGTTTTAACTGCATTGAGATTGAGTAAGCCGTTGTTATGAATAAAATTATTTCTGTCATACCAGATCACATGTAGAAGCTTAGCCATGGCAGCCAGGAAGAGATTCTTGATTTTCTTAGAAGATTCCCAGATCGCACAGTGCTGAAGTTGAGAGCTGATAGAAGCAAGGAGAGACCATCTATAGCCAAAAATGTCAGAAATGTAATTCCAATGAGCTTCAGCTGTAGCACAAGACAAGAAAAAATTATTAGCATCCTCTCGGTGTTGATTGCACAGATGACATCTAGAGCAAAGAGAAATCCCAAAATATTGGAGACACACATCAGTAGGGACCCTATTATGAGCCACACACCAGATGAGAGTAAGACACAAGGGTTTGGTCCAAGGTTTGTTAAAATATTTCAACCAGATAATGTTAGAATTAGAACTATAGAAGTTGTTTTTGTAGAAATTTCTAGAATCCAGGACCCCATTGAAGGCAGGTTCCCAGACAAGGAAGTCATCAATGTCAGAAAAATGATAATTTTCAATGGCGTGACTGATGTGGTTTGGAAGGATGATGTCATAAGAGTTAACAACCTCATGAATCGTGGAGGTGGTGTTCTTAGGACTAGTGGAGGGCGATATCATAGAGATTAAAGGGACACCAGTCCAGTTGTCCAGCCAGAAATTCATAGATGAATCTGCGCTAACCACCCATCTAGAATTGTTCGTGATTTTAATGAAAGACTGTCTAATGGAAGGCCAGATGGAAGATGTGATGTAACCTAAGTTACCATTATGAAGCTTAGTAACAAACATTTTCTTTAGTAATACCAAGGAATCCAAATTGCTATGAATCTGATTCCAAGTCATTCTAGCTTGAAGAGATTCATTAAAAAGAAAAAGATTCTTAATGCCAAGACCACCCCTATCCAGGGGTTTACAACAAGCAACCCATGGTATAGTGACAAATTGTCTTTCAATTGTACTACCAGTCTAGACAAAATTTTTAATGAATGTATTGATTCTTTTAAGAAGACTGGCGGGCCAGCTGTAGACCATAATCGAGTAAACCATCTTGGAAACAATTGTAGACTTAACAAGAGAGATCCTACCAGCCATAGAAAGAGATTTACCTTTCCAAGAAGATAGTTGATTGACAATTTGGTCCATAGTGCTGTGGAAATATCTCGATTTTGGTCTCCCCCAAAAGATAGGAACCCCTAAATAAGTGAAAGGGAAAGAACCTTCTTTAATTCCTAAGTAATCAATGATGTGACTTTTTCTGTTGGAGGCAAAGTTTTTCCCAAAGAAAACAAAGGATTTGTTCCAACTTATTGCTTTCCCCAAAATATCTTCATAATGCGCTAGGGCACTTTTGAGGTTTTTAATGTTCATTTTATCTCCATTTATGAATAAGATTATATCATCAGCATATAGAATATGTGTGGGAATGTTTAAGTTTCTTGAAGCCTGAATGGGATTGATTTTCTTTTGATTCACAAGGCTCGTAAGAAGTCTACTTAAGTAATCTTCAGCAATATTGAAAAGAATGGATGAAAGGGGATCACCTTGCCTAACACCCTTGGAACATTTGAAAAAACCTTTAGGGGACCCATTGACCAGCACAGACATGGAATCCAAATTGAATAATGTTAGGATCATGGTAATAAAAGAGTCATTAAACCCAATGCTTTTAATAACCTTAAAAATAAAATTCCAGTCCATAGTGTCAAAAGCTTTCCGGATGTCTAATTTAATGGCCAAACTGCCTCCTCTAGTGACTTTATTCAGCATATTAGTACATTCTAGGGCAAGGTAGATACAATCTTGAATGGTTCTTCCTTTTATGAAGCCAAATTGGTTCCAAGAAACAATTTTATTAGTGATGGAGTTGAGTCTGTTAGAAATATGTTTTGTGATAATTTTATAGATGGTGTTAATGAGATAAATAGGTCGGAAAAGATGAATCTCCGCAGCATTATCTACTTTAGGAATAAGAGTGAGGAATTGAGCATTTATCCCCTGAGGAATAACACCATTGGAGAAAAAATATTTGACTAGATTACAAACATCTATATGTATGAGATCCTGGTATTGCTGAAAGAAACCATTGTTGAACCCATCCGGCCCCGGTGCACTGTCAGAGTTGAGGCTGAAAACAGTGTCTCTGATTTCATAATCCATAGGTATGCTTAAAAGGTGATCATTTTCCTCAATAGTGACCATATTGGGAATAATTTCAGGGAGGAGATAATTACTAAACTCCGGTCCATTAAACAGATTACGGAAATAACTAACAACATGATTTGCAATGGCATCCTCAGTGTCAAGAAGAGTGTCATCAACTTTAAGAAAGGCAAGGGGCCTACAAGATTTCTTGATTTGTTGAAGAGAATTATAAAATTTAGTATTTCTATCACCATCTAAAATCCATTTAGTTTTAAAAATTTTCATTCGCATGTTATCTTTGAGCTTCATAAGAGAGTTAAGCTTCAAAGAAATAGTAATTTCAGCCTGGGGATCAAGAGAAAAATCTGAGCTAGTATTGGAGCTTTGAATATGAATGAGGTCATTCTCCAATGAGGAGATATCCGCGTCAAGCTGCTTTGTTTTGGAGAAGCACCAGCCTTTGAGTTGTTGTTTTAGAAGTTTTAGTTTGGAAATGCAAGCAAAAGTTCACTTTGTCGTCGCATTCTCTCCCAGAAGTCTTTGGTCATGTTGGAGAATTCTAGGACCACAGCCCAAGCATTGTTAAATTTAAAAAGGAGGAGAGATTTTGAGCCCTTGGAGATGATGCTGACAAGAATAGGGTGATGATCAGAGTTGATCTTATGTAAGGTAATGCTAGATATGGAATCCCATTTATCAAGGGTGGAAGTGTTACACTACTGGAATTTAGCTTTTTCCCAACGGCAGTATACCAACGGTTTATTTAAACCGTTGGGATAGTGAGTCTTTGCCAATGGTTTAAGAAAACCGTTGGCAAAGAGAATTTCAGCAGAACTTTCCCCAACAGTTCACTGGAACCGTTGGGAAAAGGAGACCTTTCCCAGCTGCTCAAACTCACACATTCCCAACGGTTCCTGTAAACCGTTGGGAAATGTGTGCCTTTGCCAAGGGTTTATAAAAACCGTTGGCGAAGGTTTCCCCCAAATTGCAGGCCGCGATCTCCTCTCCCCATTCGGACAGAGCCCTAATCTATTCACTCCGCTGGTCTCGCGAACCCCATCTCACTCCACTGATCTCGCGAATCCGAACACCAGTACCCCCATCCCAACAGGTACACCCCATACGAATAGGTGAAATTTGATCTCAACCATATTGTTGTAGTTTTTTTAATGAATAGATTTTTTCCAGGTGTTGGTAGTTTAATTGATTATCCAGGTGTTGGTGATTTTTAATGTTTTTGTATTCTATGTTTGGAAGGAGAGTGTTCAAAACATGTAAATCAAACCAATTTGATATTACTCATGAAATCAATTTGATAATGGATTGTGAGATTTTTTAATGTTTTTGTATTCTGTTAATGTTTTTTGTATTCTATGTTTGGAAGGAGGTGTTGGTGATTTTTAAATATTTTCCAATGGTCGAGCATCATGTGAGATTTTTTCTATGTTTGGATAATGGATTGTGGGAATTATGGATTGTGTTCAAACCAATTTGATATGTTTTGGATAATCGATTGTGGGGGTAGGGGCTGTCCACGGGGGTGGGTGGGTGTCCACGGGGGTGGGCGGGGGTGTCCACAGGGGTGGGAAAGGCTGTCCACGGGGTGGGCGGTGCTGTCCAGGGGGTGTGGGCTGTCCTGGGGGTCTGGGTGGGGTGTCATGGTGGGGGAGGGGTGTGTGGGGTGTCCACGGGGGTGGTATGTCTAGGTGGTGGTGGTGGGGTTGCAGGGGAGGGGGGTGTGGGCTGTTTGGGAGGGTGGGCGGGGCTATCCAGGGGGGTACGGTGGTGGGCGGGCTGTCCACAAGGGTGGACGGGCTGTCCACGGGGGTGGTCGGGCTGTCAAGGAGGCGTGGGCGGGCTGTCCAGGGGGGGTGGGTGGGCTGGCAACAGGGGGTAGGGGTGTCCAGAGGGTGGGCGGGCTATCCAAGGGGGTGGGGGGCTGTCCATAGGGAGAAGGGGTGTCGAGGGGGGTGGGTGGGCTGTCCACGGGGGTGGTTGGGCTGTCTAGGGGGTAGGGGGCGTCCACGGGGGTGGGTGGGTTGTCCACGGGGGTGGGCGGGGCTGTCCACGGGGGTGGGAAAGGCTGTCCACGGGGGTGGGCGAGGCTGTCCAGGGGGTGTGGGCTGTCCTGGGGGTCTGAGTGGGGTGTCCTGGTGGGGGATGGGTGTGTGGGGTGTCCAGGGGGGTTGGTATGTCTAGGTGGTGGTGGTGGGTTGTTTGGGAGGGTGGGCGGGGCTATCCCGGGGGGGGGGGGGGGTACGGGGTGTCTAGGGGGTACGGGGGTGGGCGGGCTGTCCAAAAGGGTGGACGGGCTGTCCACGGGGGTGGCCGGGCTGTCAAGGAGGGGTGGGCGGGCTGTCCAGGGGGGGTGGGTGGGCTGGCCACAGGGGGTAGGGGTGTCCAGGGGGGTTGGTATGTCTAGGTGGTGGTGGTGGGGTTGCAGGGGAGGGGGGTGTGGGTTGTTTGGGAGGGTGGGCGGGGCTATCCTGGGGGGGTACGGGGTGTCTAGGGGGGTACGGGGGTGGGCGGGCTGTCCACAAGGGTGGACGGGCTGTCCACGGGGGTGGCCGGGCTGTCAAGGAGGGGTGGGCGGGCTGTCCAGGGGGGGGTGGGTGGGCTGGCCACAGGGGGTAGGGGTGTACAGGGGGGTAGGCGGGCTATCCAAGGGGGTGGGGGGCTGTCCATAGGGAGAAGGGGTGTCGAGGGGGGTGGGTGGGCTGTCCACGGGGGTGGTTGGGCTGTCTAGGGGGTAGGGGGTGTCCACGAGGGTGGGTTGTCCATGGGGGTGGGCGGGGCTGTCCACGAGGGTGGGAAAGGCTATCCACGGGGGTGTCCGTCTGTGCCTACACGTCACGAATAATAATTAGAATGTTCCACGGTGGTTTCAGCTCCATCTGAGGCCGTCCGCTATGAATTTGACCGTTGGACGCCCGTTCTGGCCGTTTATGACACCAGAACTGCGTTGTCGGTCACCGTGGGCACACGGCACGTCCGATTGACGTGCCGTCTACTCGACCACTTCAGAAATCACTCACCCGTATTTGTCGCTTGATTTCAGGCCATTCCGACATCGTTCGGCCCGTTTGGACCCCCCTCACGCGCGTTTACGAAGCGCGCGCATCACTTAAAACACGAATATTGAGTTGTACCGCGCAAACCGCACTTCCGATTGACGTGACGTCTGTGGCTACACGTCACGAATAATAATTAGAATGTTCCACGGTGGTTTCAACTCAATCCGAGGCCGTCTGCTATGAATTTGACCGTTTGACGCCCGTTCTGGCCGTTTATGACACCCGAACTGCGTTGTCGGTCACCGCGGGCACAGGGCACATCCGATTGACGTGCCGTCTGCTCGACCACTTCAGAAATCAGTCACCCGTATTTGTCGTCTGATTTCAGGTCATTCCGACATCGTTCGGCCCGTTTGGACCCCCCTCACGCGCGTTTACGAAGCGCGCGCATCACTTAAAACACGAATATTGAGCCGTACCGAGCAAACCGCACGTCCGATTGACGTGCTGTCTGTGCTTACACATCACGAATAATAATTAGAATGTTCCACGGTGGTTTCAGCTCAATCCGAGGCCGTCCTCTATGAATTTGACCGTTGGACGCCCGTTCTGGCCGTTTATGACACCAGAACTGCGTTGTTGGTCACCGCGGGCACACGGCACGTCCGATTGACGTGCCGTCTACTCGACCACTTCAGAAATAAGTCACCCGTATTTTTCGTCTGATTTCAGGCCATTCCGACATCGTTCGGCCCGTTTGGACCCCCCTCACGCGCGTTTACGAAGTGCGCGCATCACTTAAAACACGAATATTGAGCCGTACCGCGCAAACCGCACGTCCGATTGACGTGCGGTCTGCGCGTACACGTTACTAATAATAATTAGAATGTTCCACAGTGGTTTCAGCTCCATCTGAGGCCGTCCGCTATGAATTTGACCGTTGGATGCCCGTTCTGGCCGTTTATGACACCAGAACTGCGTTGTCGGTCACCGTGGGCACACGGCACGTCCGATTGACGTGCCGTCTACTCGACCACTTCAGAAATCACTCACCCATATTTGTCGTCTGATTTCAGGCCATTCCGACATCGTTCGGCCCGTTTGGACCCCCCTCACGCACGTTTACGAAGCGCGCGCATCACTTAAAACACGAATATTGAGCCGTACCGCGCAAACCGCACGTCCGATTGACGTTCCGTCTATGTCTACACGTCACGAATAATAATTAGAATGTTCCAAGGTGGTTTCAACTCAATCCGAGGCCGTCCGCTATGAATTTGACCGTTTGACGCCCGTTCTGGCCGTTTATGACACCCGAACTGCATTGTCGGTCACCGCGGGCACAGGGCACATCCGATTGACGTGCCATCTGCTCGACCACTTCAGAAATCAGTCACCCGTATTTGTCGTCTGATTTCAGGTCATTCTGACATCGTTCGGCCTGTTTGGACCCCCCTCACGCGCGTTTACGAAGTGCACGCATCACTTAAAACACGAATATTGAGCCGTACCGCGCAAACCGCACGTCCGATTGACGTGCGGTCTGCGCGTACACGTTACTAATAATAATTAGAATGTTTCACGGTGGTTTCAGCTCAATCCGAGGCCGTCCGCTATGAATTTGACCGTTTGACGCCCGTTCTGGCCGTTTATGACACCCGAACTGCGTTGTCGGTCACCGCGGGCACAGGGCACGTCCGTTTGACGTGCCGTCTGCTCGACCACTTCAGAAATAACTCACCCGTATTTGTCGTCTTATTTCAGGCCATTCCGACATCATTCGGCCCGTTTGGACCCCCCTCATGCGCCTTTACGAAGCGCGCGCATCACTTAAAACACGAATATTGAGCCGTACCGCGCAAACCGCACGTCCGATTGACGTGCCGTCTATGCCTACACGTCACGAATAATAATTAGAATGTTCCACGGTGGTTTCAGCTCAATCCGAGGCCGTCCTCTAGGAATTTGACCGTTGGACGCCCGTTCTGGCCGTTTATGACACCAGAACTGCGTTGTTGGTCACCGCGGGCACACGACACGTCCGATTGACGTGCCGTCTGCTCGACCACTTCAGAAATCAGTCACCCATATTTTTCGTCTGATTTCAGGCCATTCCGACATCGTTCGGCCCGTTTGGACCCCCCTCACGCGCGTTTACGAAGTGCGCGCATCACTTAAAACACGAATATTGAGCCGTACCGCGCAAACCGCACGTCCGATTGACGTGCGGTCTGCGCGTACACGTTACTAATAATAATTAGAATGTTGCACGGTGGTTTCAGCTCAATCCGAGGCCGTCCGCTATGAATTTGACCGTTTGACGCCCGTTCTGGCCGTTTATGACACCCGAACTGCGTTGTCGGTCACCGCGGGCACAGGGCACGTCCGTTTGACGTGCCGTCTGCTCGACCACTTCAGAAATAACCCACCCGTATTTGTCGTCTTATTTCAGGCCATTCCGACATCGTTCGGCCCGTTTGGACCCCCCTCACGCGCCTTTACGAAGCGTGCGCATCACTTAAAACACGAATATTGAGCCGTACCGCGCAAACCGCACGTCCGATTGACGTGCCGTCTGTGCCTACACGTCACGAATAATAATTAGAAAGTTCCACGGTGGTTTCAGCTCAATCCGAGGCCGTCCGCTATGAATTTGACCGTTGGACGCCCGTTCTGGCCGTTTATGACACCAGAACTGTGTTGTCGGTCACCGCGGGCACACAGAACGTCCGATTGACGTGCCGTCTGCTCGACCACTTCAGAAATCACTCACCCGTATTTGTCGTCTGATTTCAGGCCATTCCGACATCGTTCGGCCCGTTTGGACCCCCCTCACGCGCGTTTACGAAGTGCGCGCATCACTTAAAACACGAATATTGAGCCGTACCGCGCAAACCGCACGTCCTATTGACGTACCGTCTGTGCCTACACGTCACGAATAATAATTAGAATGTTCCACGGTGGTTTCAGCTCAATCCGAGTCCGTCCGCTACGAATTTGACCGTTTGACGCCCGTTCTGGCCGTTTATGACACCCGAACTGCGTTGTCGGTCACCGCGGGCACAGGGCACGTCCGTTTGACGTGCCGTCTACTCGACCACTTCAGAAATAACTCAACCGTATTTTTCGTCTTATTTCAGGCCATTCCGACATCGTTCGGCCCGTTTGGACCCCCCTCACGCGCATTTACGAAGCGCGCGCATCACTTAAAACACGAATATTGAGCCGTACCGCGCAAACCGCACGTCCGATTGACGTGCCGTCTGTGCCTACACGTCACGAATAATAATTAGAATGTTCCACGGTGGTTTCAGCTCAATCCGAGGCCGTCCGCTATGAATTTGACCGTTGGACGCCCGTTCTGGCCGTTTATGACACCAGAACTGCGTTGTCGGTCACCGCGGGCACACGGCACGTCCGATTGACGTGCCGTCTCCTCAACCACTTCAGAAATCACTCACCCGTATTTGTCGTCTGATTTCAGGCCATTCCGACATCTTTCGGCCCGTTTGGACCCCCCTCACGCGCGTTTACGAAGTGCGCGCATCACTTAAAACACAAATATTGAGCCGTACCGCGCAAACCGCACGTCCGATTGACGTTCCGTCTGTTCCTACACGTCACGAATAATAATTATAATGTTCCACGGTGGTTTCAGCTCAATCCGAGTCTGTCCGCTATGAATTTGACCGTTTGACGCCCGTTCTGGCTGTTTATGACACCCGAACTGCGTTGTCGGTCACCGCGGGCACAGGGCACGTCCGATTGATGTGCCGTCTACTCGACCACTTCAGAAATCACTCACCCGTATTTTTCGTCTGATTTCAGGCCATTCCGACATCGTTCGGCCCGTTTGGACCCCCCTCACGCGCGTTTACGAAGCGCGCGCATCACTTAAAACACGAATATTGAGCCGTACCGCGCAAACCGCACGTCCGATTGACGTGCCGTCTGTTCCTACACGTCACGAATAATAATTAGAATGTTCCACGGTGGTTTCAGCTTAATCCGAGGTCGTCCGCTATGAATTTGACCGTTGGACGCCCGTTTTGGCCGTTTATGACACCAGAACTGCGTTGTCGGTCACCGCGGGCACATGGCACGTCCGATTGACGTGCCGTCTGCTCGAACACTTCAGAAATCAGTCACCCGTATTTTTCGTCTGATTTCAGGCCATTCCGACATCGTTCGGCCCATTTGGACCCCCCTCACGCGCGTTTACGAAGCGCGCGCATCACTTAAAACACGAATATTGAGCCGTACCGCGCAAACCGCACGTCCGATTGACGTTCCGTCTGTGCCTACACGTCACGAATAATAATTAGAATGTTCCACGGTGGTTTCAGCTCAATCCGAGGCCGTCCGCTATGAATTTGACCGTTGGACGCCCGTTCTGGCCGTTTATGACACCAGAACTGCGTTGTCGGTCACCGCGGGCACACGGCACGTCCGGTTGACGTGCCGTCTGCTCGAACACTTCAGAAATCAGTCACCCGTATTTTTCGTCTGATTTCAGGCCATTCCGACATTGTTCGTCCCGTTTGGACCCCCCTCACGTGCGTTTACGAAGCGCGCGCATCACTTAAAACACGAATATTGAGCCGTACCGCGCAAACCGCACGTCCGATTGACGTGCCCTCTACGCGTACACGTCACGAATAATAATTAGAATGTTCCACGGTGGTTTCAGCTCAATCCGTGGCCGTCCGCCATGAATTTGACCGTTGGACGCCCGTTCTGGCCGTTTATGACACCAGAACTACATTGTCGGTCACCGCGGGCACACGGCACGTCCGATTGACGTTCCGTCTGCTCGACCACTTCAGAAATCATTCACCCGTATTTTTCGTCTGATTTCAGGCCATTCCGACATCGTTTGGCCGGTTTGGACCCCCCTCACGCGCGTTTACGAAGCACGCGCATCACTTAAAACACGAATATTGAGCCGTACCGCGCAAACCGCACGTCCGATTGACGTGCCGTCTGCGCGTACACGTCAAGAATAATAATTAGAATGTTGAACAGTGGTTTCAGCTCAATCCGAGGTCTTCCGCTATGAATTTGACCGTTGGACGCCCGTTCTGGCCGTTTATGACACCAGAACTGCGTTGTCGGTCCCCGCGGGCACATGGCACGTCCGATTGACGTGACGTCTGCTCGAACACTTCAGAAATCAGTCACCCGTATTTGTCGTCTGATTTCAGGCCATTCCGACATCGTTCGGCCCGTTTGGACCCCCCTCACGCGCATTTACGAAGCGCGCGCATCACTTAAAACACGAATATTGAGCCGTACCGCGCAAACCGCACGTCCGATTGACGTGCCGTCTGTTCCTACACGTCACGAATAATAATTAGAATGTTCCACGGTGGTTTCAGCTCAATCCGAGGCCGTCCGCTATGAATTTGACCGTTGGACGCCTGTTCTGGCCGTTTATGACACCAGAACTGCGTTGTCTGTCACCGCGGGCACACGGCACGTCCGATTGACGTGCTGTCTGCTCGACCACTTCAGAAATCACTCACCCGTATTTTTCGTCTGATTTCAGGCCATTCCGACATCGTTCAGCTGGTTTGGACCCCCCTCACGCGCGTTTACGAAGCGCGCACATCACTTAAAACACGAATATTGAGCCGTACCGCGCAAACCGCACGTCCGATTGACGTGCCGTATGCGCGTACACGTCACAAATAATAATTAGAATGTTGCACGGTGGTTTCAGCTCAATCCGAGGTCGTCCGCTATGAATTTGACTGTTTGACGCCCGTTTTGGCCGTTTATGACACCCGAATTGCGTTGTCGGTAACCGCGGGCACACGGCACGTCCGATTGACGTGACTTCTACTCAAAAACTTCAGAAATCAGTCACCCGTATTTGTCGTCTGATTTCAGGCCATTCCGACATCGTTCGGCCCGTTTGGACCCCCCTCACGCGCGTTTACGAAGCGCGCGCATCACTTAAAACACGAATATTGAGCCGTACTGCGCACACCGCACGTCCGATTAACGTGCCGTCTGCGCGTACACGTCACGAATAATAATTAGAATGTTACACGGTGGTTTCAGCTCAATCCGAGGCCGTCCGCTATGAATTTGACCGTTGGACGCCCGTTCTGGCCGTTTATGACACCAGAACTGCGTTGTCTGTCATCGCGGGCACACGGCACGTCCGATTGATGTGCCGTCTGCTCGACCACTTCAGAAATCACTCACCCGTATTTGTCGTCTGATTTCATGCCATTCCGACATCGTTCGGCCCATTTGGACCCCCCTCACGCGCGTTTACGAAGCGCGCACATCACTTAAAACACGAATATTGAGCCGTACCGTGCAAACCGCACGTCCGATTGACGTGCCGTCTGCGCGTACACGTCAAAAATAATAATTATAATGTTTCACGGTGGTTTCAGCTCAATCCGAGGTAGTACGCTATGAATTTGACCGTTGGACGCCCGTTCTGGCCGTTTATGACACCGGAACTGCGTTCTCGGTCACCGCGGGCACAGGGCACGTCCGATTGACGTGCCGTCTACTCGACCACTTCAGAAATCACTCACCCATATTTGTCGTCTGATTTCAGGCCATTCCGACAACGTTCGGCCCGTTTGGACCCCCCTCACGCGCGTTTACGAAGCGCGCACATCACTTAAAACACGAATATTGAGCCGTACCGCGCAAACCGCACATCCGATTTACGTGTCGTCTGCGCGTACATGTCACGAATAATAATTAGAATGTTTCACGGTGGTTTCAAGTCAAAAGGACGTCATTTTAAGTGAAAAGCATCAACTGACATACGGAAAACCGACCAAACACATTCCGAATCTGTTGATAATTTATCTCAACAATCCATGGGTCATATGTGACGTGTATGAGCCAACCCGGGATGAATCCGAGTCGCGGTGTGGCCGGGATAAGTCTAAATGGCTCTCTTTTGTTTAAAATGGACACCATTTTAAGTACATACGAAAAAATGACCAAACGGATTCGGTTTCCGTTGAAACTTTAGGAGAACGATCCATGGGTCATATGTGACGTGTACGAATCAACCCCGCCACAATCGGAGACGCGGTGTGGACGACACCACTCAAAGTGTCGGTCTTTTGTTTCAAAAAGACGTCATTTTAAGTGAAAAGCATCAAGTGACATACGAAAAACTGACCAACGGCATTCGGACTGTGTCGATACTTTATCACAAGGATCCATGGGTCGTATGTGACGTGTACGAGTCAATCCCGCCTCAATCCGAGGAGCGGTGTGGCCGACACCGTTCTAACTGTGTCTCTTTTGTTTAAAATGGACATGATTATAAGTGAAAAGAACAACTGGCATACGGAAAACTGACCAAACGCATTCCGAATTTGTTGATAATTTATCCCAACGATCCATGGGTTATATGTGACATGTACGAGCTGACCTGGGATGAATCCAAGTCATGGTGTGGCCGAGATCAGTCTAAGTGGCTCTCTTTTGTTTAAAACGGACACCATTTTAAGTACATACGGAAAACCGACGAAACGGATTCGGTTTCCGTTGAAACTTTAGGAGAACGATCCATGGGTCATATGTGACGTGTACAAATCAACCCCGCCTCAATTGGAGACGCGGTGTGGCCGACACCACTCAAAGTGTCTGTCTTTTGTTTCAAAGGGACATCATTTTAAGTGAAAAGCATCAAGTGACATACGGAAAATGGAGCAAATGCATTCGGATTGTGTCCATACTTTAGGAAAAGGATCCACGGGTCGTATGTGACGTGTACAAGTCAATCCCGCCTCAATCTGAGGAGCGGTGTGGCCGACACCGCTCCAACTGTGTCTCTTTTTCTTAAAATGGACAACAATATAAGTACATACGGAAAACCAACCAAACGCATTCGGTTTCCATTGAAACTTTAGGAGAACGATCCATAGGTCATATGTTACGTGTACGAGTCAACACCGCCTCAATCTGAGGCGCGGTGTGGCCAGAACCACTCAAAGTGTCTGCCTTTTGTTTCAAAAGTACGTCATTTTAATTGAAAAACATCAACTAGCATACGGAAAACCGACCAAACGCATTCGGATTGTGTCGATACATTAGCACAACGATCCATGGGTCATATGTGACGTTTATGAGTCAACCCCGCCTCAATCTGAGGCACGTTGTGGATGGTAGCACTCCAGGTGTATGTATTATGTTTAAAACAGACATTACTTTAGGTAAAAATATATGGTATACAAAAAACAGATCAAATTATGAATTGACTTCCAGATTCCACATATAATTGTCATCTACATTTTAAATTGAAATCTAAATGAATTATGTATGTTTATAATTACGTTATCAATTCTAATTTAATTATGGATGTGTATAGTTCTACCATTATATGTTAAACGTGTATGAATTTGTTCTCTATATGTAAGTGTTAGTTGGTTACTGCAAGTACAATAATTATATATGTATGTGTTAGTTTATTGCAGGTACAATAATTGGATTGAAAAATGAGAGGGAACCCACAAAACCAGATGTGGTGCTGGTCAAATTGGAGACCTGGTTGGGAGCTGCTGGGCAAATTGGGGAGCTGCTGGGTGATTTGCCCAGCAGAGGCTATGCCAACGGTTCAAAACCGTTGGCATAGAAATTGTAGATTAGTTTTACCAACGGTTCATCAAACCGTTGGTAAAACACTTTTCCCAACGGTTTAGAACCGTTGGGAAAGAGTAGATGTGGGGTTTTTGCCAACGGTTTGAAACCGTTGGCAAACCTTTTTCCCAACCTATCTCCACCCTATGCCAACGGTTTGCTGTAAACCGTTGGGAAATGTTTTTCCCAACGGCTTACTTACCTAAGGTTGACAGAACCGTTGGTATATGTTATACCAACGGTTTTCCAACCTTTCCCAACATTTCTCAACCGTTGGTAAATATATTATTTCCAGTAGTGTTAGCGAAAGATCTATCTAGTTTGCTAGCTACAATCCTATTGAGGGAATTTCTATACCAGGTGTATTTGGCACCAGTAAGATTGATTTCATTAAGATCACAGTCCTCAATAGAAGCTTTAAATTCTCTAATTGAGATGGGGTAATGTGATGATTTGATCTTTTCACTTGGGATAAGAATAGCATTAAAGTCCCCAATCACTAGCTAGGGATCTTGAATAGAGGTAGAGAGGGAGAGGAGGTCTATCCAGAGGAGCCTTCAATCTAGATATTTATTTTTGGCATAAATCATAGTGCATACGGTACCAATTCCATCATATGAAAAAGAACAGGTAAAAATTTGGTCAGAAGTTTTAAAAACATTAACTGATTGCAAAGATGAGGGATAAAAAACCCAGAGAGTTTCCGTAGAGGTGCCTTCCTGGCAAGCAGCAAGGAAGTTATAACCCAAAGAGAACAAGTGTAAATATTTAGAAGAGAAGTTAATTTTAGGCTTAGCAATGGCAAATAAACATGGTTTGTGAGTGAAAATAAATCTCGTAAGCACAATAAAAGTTTCAGAGTTAGCTATACCCTGACAATTCCAAAATAGAAAATTCATTTAAACCTGCGTTTGGAGCTAGCGCTCCCTTTTTTTGTTATGCCCGAGCCCTTATGTCTTGCGGACCTTCTAGGTGCATTCGATGAACATATAAAATTCTTAATTTATATTATTAATTCATTCATAAATATTAAATATTCTAATCAAATGAGGTACCTGTTTTGGGTTGTTATTATAAACATTGTATACATTATGTGGTGGAACATAAATTATTTGAATTATGTGGGAATATAGGTAACCATTAAAGACGATTTGTATCATATTTATATAACCATAATAGATTCCAATTACATTTAAAAATATATTTATAACTATATAAAACATTATCTAGGGGATTTAAGGAAAATTGTTATTATCGGTGTAACACCCTATCCCGGTACCTGAATCGTGATAATTAAATTATATTTCCATATGGTATCATGCACACTCCCATAATTTTTTGTAGTATGTTAACTAGTACTGAAGGATAATGTAAACCACTGGAGAATACTTTCCCCTTAAAATTTATAACCCAAAAGAAGAATTATTCATGTGGATGTAAAATATCTATCAATAAAAAATTTTAAACATGAAATATAAGAATAAGTAATGGTTTTACAAACTATTGATTAATGAGTTTAAATTAATATATTAAATGAAAAAATAAAACAGAATAGTTTATCAAAACTTTTATATAAAATAAATCTCTATTTTAATTGTAAATACCATAATTATCAAATAAGAATCATACTTCTGTTTAATAAATATGAAATAATAGTCAAATTTATAACCCTTATGAAATAAAATAATTTTATTATATGGACTATAAAAAACACAAATTTATAATCCAATATCAATAATTTTATTCTTATATAAGTGAATGCTGGTTTTCTATAACTTGAACCAAAATAATTTGGTTTCACATATTATAATACCTCAGTTTTTCATAAATAAACCCCCTATGATAGCAAATTTTTTTTTACTTATTATAATCCTTTTTATAAATATGAGTTCATATATTATTTGACCCTTATAATTAGGTTTATATTTTAAAACATTTAAAATAACAAAAAATTATATAGTAGGGATATATTCAAAATTTATAAAAAACATTCATAACCCCTTTACTCACATTTTTCATTAAACCATAATATTTATAATAACAAATCATGGAAAATATATTTACAAAATCATTCAAATATAATTAAATCAATGAAGACAATCCCCATTGGAAATAATTTAACAAATATAATTTATAAAATAATTGAAACAAGTTTTGTAAAAATTCATCTATTTGTAAAATTATAAGATATATTTGTATCACAAAAAAAATATTTTGTCTCAAATAATTATTCATGTCCAATATATAATGGTCTATCTCAAATATTATATCAATAATAAATAATTAATATTTCATCAAAAATCCATATAGATACTAGTTAAAGATAAGAATAGATCAAATCTATGTACTAAGAAAAAATTTCCATATAATTCTACAACATTATAATGCAATTATATTAATAATAAAAAACATAAAGACCTACCACCAATATTACTATATAAATGAAAATTCATAAACCTAATTCTATAACCCACCCTAAAATTAAATTTTTTACAGTCTGGTTATATTTTTTACAACCCTATTCCATTATGGAACAACCCTATATATCTGAATGTTAGAGAACACATCATCTAATATATTTCTAGATCCCCATGTAACGTTGAATGCCCCCTTGCAACTTACTGGTTTCAAGATATTAAAGATGAATATTTTAAAGGATAAATGTTTATAAATGGGATCAACCTTAAACTAAACGTTATAAAATTATAATTTTAAATCCTAGGTTTTGAGGATGTCAAAATTAATAATTTTTCAATAAATTTTATCTCACCAAATAAAGGGATAATTCAAATAAAATATATGTAATAAAATATTTTATATTGCACTAATTTTCTCCAAATATTTAAAATACAATCACATGTATCTATTATTTTATCCAAATTACACTATTAGTTATATAAAATATGTATTGATATAAATTACAATTTCATGTTGATAAAATATCTATTTATAGTATAACCAAAATAAATCCAAGATAAATCTTGTATGTAAAACTTATTTAATGAGTAAACATTCTCTCATCAGGTCTATTAATTTCCAATTTCATCATTTTTCTATAATTCCACCATATCAATTCCTCTAGAGTAATTTTCCTTTATATATTTAGAATAACCCATATTCATGTATATTTTATGTTTTAATTTCCCTCATAAAAATTTCTAGGGCGAGGCGCCACTATAATTCTATAATAGAACAATTTTAATATACCAAATCTTTTAATTCATCCATAATCAACCATATTAAATTCCCAATGATTAATTTAAATTAAAATATCACAAATTATTTCCACAAAATAATTCTCTATGTTTCTTAATTATCTAAATAAAAAATATTTATAGGTGAAAAAATATCAACTCGTTGTTAAATAGTGAAATTAAACACATTCCCATATAAGTTACACATTAATTAATAATTAAATTCCTTCACTTCATTATTAAATAATATCAATAATAATGGGGTTATAACAAGGAATTTTATGAAGTATATGGATTAAATTAAAATTTTATTATACTATTCTAATGTAGAATAGATTACAATTACTCATTATAGATCAACTAAATGAATCCCATGAGTGTTAGGTTATGATTATTTCTTAAGGGAATGAATTTTAGAATCCTTGAAAGCTTTTGAAATGCATATAGTATAACTTATACATTTAAATATAAAATAAAAGGGCTAATAACATATATCTTGTGTAGGACTAGATTTTCTATACCTTCACATTTCTATTTTGAGGTGTTGAAGGTTTTATGAGTGATTGTGATTGTGTATGGTAGGAATTAAACATAAAATTATAGATTTTAAAGGAAACTATGTTATAAATCTATTATCATTTAGCTATGTTATTTATTTTCTATTCATGGTTATTTAATTTATTATGGTAGAGTGGTCTCTATTATATATAAACAATGTTGATGTGAGGTTGTCCATTTTTGTGCTATAATTGAGGAATAATTGTCCACTATGACATGATTTATGAGAAATGGATACATTTTTAGCATAGTTTAGAGTTTCTTTGGTTGAACTTCTATGGAACATTGGGATTCCGACCAAATAATGGTTGAGGCCATGGTAATAAAATGAAATGGATTATGGAGAACTATACCACAGTTGTCTCATCTATTATAGAATAATAAAATGGTCCATGTTATGGTTTGATGATTAAAAAATCCTATGCATTATTAAAGAATTAATATATTTAAATTCTTTCAACCTCAAGTATGTTTTGTTAAGTTATAATTGTTTAGGGTGTTGAGGGAGGATTGATAGTGTGTTTACAAAAGTAAGATATTGGATTTTAGTTTAACTTTAGTTGCAGGTAGATGGTTTTGGCATGAAAACTATGTGTTATGGTGCGATGCCTAGATCAAGTGACGCTCTATTAATAGGAAAAAAGTGGTGCTTTATGAAAGATCCTAGAATGTTGGGTGACCCTCATCATGGATGTATTCATCTCTTGAATCACATGGGTTATACTATAATGAATCCTAGGAATTGTGGAATCCCATGGTCTTGGATAGGTATTATTATGGCCCACTCTCTAGTGATTTTCTAATGGGAAGAGTTTAAATTTCAAACATATACCTCCATTCCTTATCCTCCACCTCTCACTCAATATCAACATGGTATTACATCATTTTTGAGGTTTACCTTTGGGTTTAATCCATTTATTCATTTTATCATAGAATTTGAAGGTTTCATTTATTATGGTGATCATCTTTTAGTACGTCTAAGACTATGTAATCCCTATAAATACTATGATTCCAATTTTTCATTGAATTTAATTCTAGAACACTATCATGAAAATGGAAGGGAAGCTTTAAAATTTCTTGAGATTTAGGTATGAATCTATAAATGTTGTTTAGTGAGTATACTTCATTTTTCTTAAGGTATTTCATCCCAAATATATCGCTTAAAAGATTTTCAATTTTTTGTTGTTTTTATGACATGTGATTATATCGATCAATTGCACACTTTTCCTAAAACTTGAATAAATAATTTTTACCTTTATAATAATAAATTTCATTATTCAAGATATGATTAGTTTGTGAACGGATTATAAATACCAACATTTGGTCACCAAGTAATTTGTGCCTCGCTTTTTGAGAAAATGGAATTTTAAGAGATGGCCCAAAGGGATACTTGAACTATGAGAAGGTATAATAAGAAAATATAGACCTATAGTATGAATTACAGGATGTGAAACATAGTAGGTATGAAACCACTTGATGAAATGAAATAAAATTTAAAAATATTTAATATTAATTAAATGAGAAATTGTTGATTAATAAACGTTATTTTTAGTAAATTATAAATAACTGAAGTAATGTTTCGATGTCTATATGTGAATCCCCTTGGGTAAGATTTTCATGGTTACAAGGACAAGTATGGATCCAGATGGGTAATATTTTCAGGGTTCTATGGATGGATATGGATGACCCCTTGTTGAATTTTGATGGTTCTAGGGTAGGAAGTAGATACCCATGGGAATTACACTCAATGTTTCATGGTTGGAAATGGTTACACCTAGGTGGTTATGTATCTAATCTCGATACATATGGCATTGGCTGATATAGGTAAGGTCAATCCTATGTTTCACCTTAAAACATAGATATTGATAGTGATTTACATATTTTCCTTAGTTTCATTACTATCAAACATATTGATTCACTATATTTGAAACATGATATATTTAAGGAAAAATTGGTGGTGACCTATTGTGTTCTACTCACACACTAAATGGGACACTGTGGGTACTTGATAATACTATAAGGTTCTAGGATATGATAATGGAAAATACCCTCAAGTCTATGTTCGAACTGGAATAGATATAATGGACCATGAGGGTTTGGACTAGTCTAGGACTCAGGACCAGTCTATAAGACTTATATTTTCAGAGTATTTTGGTTAATTTTTGGATATTTATTCATATAAAAAGATAACATATTTTATTAAAAGATAAATTCTAGAGGAAATCTATTTTTAAATAATTGGATTTATGAATTTTTGATAGGTGATTAATGGGTATTTATAAGTTAGGATGCCTCTAAATAATGGGTTTTTTGAAATGGTGTGAAGCTTGGAATGTGTTTTAATGGTTTTGGGGGTGTAATGGGGGTTTGGGTCCTGAAGAATATGTTCTGGAGGTTTACATACTAGGGTGCATGATTGGTACTTGATTTTTGAAAACTATGTGGGTCAACCATGTGGCCTAATTTGTATAGGATCATAGTTTGAGAAACCATGTGATAGGCTATGAAAGACCATGCAGGGGTAGTCAATTTACCATAGACATGTCTCATGATTGGTGCATGGTCTATTTAAACATCCACTAAAACTATATGAGATGGAGGGGTTGATATAGTGTCAAACTCAATGATGGTGAACAACCTTTTAAATTGTGTAGATAATAATGTAATGTGTATCATCCTTAGATATAGCATGCATATAGTTGGTGCACATTTTGGAAAACTGTGTATCCAAACCCAAGATCTCATTAAAAGGGAAAATTTTCCATTCTATAACTCTTACACTTAAATTGTTCTACCCCTCTTTTCTCATTAATTCCACCACAAAGGTCCCACAAACATTTCATCCTCGACCTCCCTTCCTCAATAGGAGTTATCACTTGTTCTTGGTATGAATTGAATTTTATTGGACTTATTAGAATCCTAGAGGTATGCCTTCAAATTTTATATCCACCAATGTGTTTTTCATATTTTCTCTATGTTTAGATACTTAAATTTGGTTTTTTTATTACAACGAAGTAAGGTGGAATCACATATCAGTGTTAGGTATTTTTCTCTTCATTAGAAGAGGATGACCAAAGAGGTCAGGTAGACTTTTCCACATGTTTTTTAGTTGAGGAACATTTTTAGTGATTTCTGAAAGCTTTATAGCATAAATTAAATTTTTGGGAGGTGTTTTTAATGTTTTTAGGGATTATGCCCGATTCAAGGTTGATGATATGTCACAGGTTGTTGGATATCATTGGGATGAAGGTTTGGTGTGATGAGATCAGAAGATGAGGTATTTAGATTTATGTCACTATAATTAATGTTGTCTAATTTTTTATATATTATTGAGATTAGTTAATTATTTATAATATTATTATAATCAATTAATTATGATATCTTTATTGTGAGATAAGACCCTATACATCTTATATTTCTTTTGAAGGTCCTTATCATATGATTTCAGCCCTTAAAAAAAATAAATGGAAGGATTACAAAAGGTAGGGGTCTATCATTACTTCTATTTACTATTTATGACTTTTTATGGGGGTATGTGAATGTGTGGGATCAATCGTGATGGTAAAAATCCGTGTTTAAATAAATTAAAATGTGTTGATAAATTAAGTTAAATGGGATAATTAAAAAGGATGAACACCAAAGGTCACTAAAAATACTGGTTTTCTAGATATATGTCTTAGTCCTAATGGTCGAGACTGAGATTCCATGAAAAAACAAGTGGATTATAACTATCTTAAATCATTCACATGTTCTCAAAGAACACATATAGCTTCCATGAATAAAACTAAATTGATACTTTTATTCTGAAAAGATTTACTTTGAGTAATACTAACCTCATTGTGTGTTTTATTGACATGTGGTTGATTAATACATGTTAAAAATGAATTATGGATCATTTTCATATTATTTGAAAATAATCCGAGCGCGTTTTCTTGGAATTCCTGTAATAAAATATCTAGGGTTTTAAAACACTTACAAATGTGTTTAATGTTCAAAACCCTTAAAAACATAATATTTATTTGAAATAATTATACAACCATTTTTGAATTATTTGTGACATGTATATGGAATCAAAAAATCCATCCAATGTGTGGTGTCATCATAATGACTAAAACATAGTTGTAAAAGATACTAATGTATTTAAAATTGTGTGTTAGGGGATCAAAACTGAGGAAATAGTGTTAGATGGAAATTAAATAAAAGAATAATGTTTATATATTTATTTTTTAAATATAGGAATTGACAACATGTCAATCTGAGTTACAATTTTCATGGAATTCCTATAAAATAAGTTTTAGTGTCTTAAAAACTAAATCATGAATGTAATATAAAATCACATATAAAATGAACATAAATTTATGTAAAATCATGGTAAAACCACTATTTAATAATTTTTTATGTGTACGCATTGAAAACACATCCATATAATGTGTACTGTGCTTGAAAATAATTAATGAATATTTTTAAAAGATACTAAAGTCTTTAAAACGTGTTTTAGTTGGTCAAAAGCAAGAAAAAGTGTTAGATGGATGTGAAATAATAGGAAAATTACCTAGATTGATTTTTGAAATTTAAAAATAGGTGAAATATAAATATGAGTTAGGTTTTTCTTGGGATTCATGTAAATAATATTTTCTTGTTTTAAAACACTAAAATGTTTTGGTTATGTTTAAAACTATAAAAATGACCTCATATTGATGTAAAATAATTTTAAAATCACCATTTATTTATTTTTGATGTGTATAAATAGAAAAAACACCTTTCGGATGTGCATTGTTCTCATAATGAATAAATAATCAGTTTTAAAAGATACCAATGTCTTTAAAAATGTGGGCTGGGGGGTCAGAAACCAAAAATAGTGTCAGATATCCCTGAAATCATAGTAAATAACAATATATTTATTTTTTAAATATAGTAATTGATGACATATAAATATATTTTATAGTTTTCACAAGATACTTTTAAAGTAATTTTTAGTGTTTTAAAACACTAAAAGATGCATATAAAAGTCAAAACCATTGAAAATTACCTCATATTGAATTGAACTAATGAGAAGACTACTATTGGATTATTTTAGATGTTTACTCATAAAAAACACCTCCACAAGACATGTGATGTGATCAAAATTACAGAATAAATAGTTTTAAAAGATACCAATGTCTTTAAAAACATGTATTAGGGTGAACCAAGAAAACTGGACTAGATGGCAATGAAATCATATTATAGTGACTATAGATTGATTTTCTTAATATAGGAACCAACAATACATCAATCTAGGTTTTGTTCTGGGATGCCCATAAAAATATTTTTAGTTTCCTAAAAAACTAAGACGCGTATAATGTTTAAAACCATATAAAACAAAAAATATATTGTTGTGGACTCATGGGAAACCAACCATTGAAGTATTCTTGATATTTATGTGAAAAAAACATCCATACGATGTGCAATGTGCTTTGAATGACTGAATAAACAGTTTTAAAAGAAACCAATGTATTTAAAAACATTTTTTAGGGATTCAAAAGGAACAAAACAATATTAAATTATAATTAAATAATAAGAAAATGAATTTCAATTTATATTTGAAATGTAGGAAGCTACAAAATATCATTCTTATTTAGAGTTTTTCTAAGATGCCTGTAAAGGCGTTCTTAGTGTTTAAAGCACTAAAATAATTTTTAACAGTCAAAACAATAGAAAATGACCTCATATTGAAATTAAATCAAGGTAAAACCACCGTTGAATTATTATTTATGTCTATTCATAGAGAATATATCAATCAGATTTGTGATGTCTTCAAAATGACATATTAAACATTTTTAAAAGAAAATAATATCTAAAAATGAGTATTAGGGGGTCAAAACCAAGAAAAGGGAATCAGATAGATCTAAAAGAATAGGAAAATGAATGTATATATTTTTAATATTTAGGAACTGATCGAACATCATTCTAATTTATATTTTTTAAAGGATGCTCAGAAAAAACCTTTTTAGTATTTCAAAACACTAAAATATGTGTGTAATGTTCAAAAATATAGTTTTTTTTTCATATTTTACTTAAATCATTTGAAACAAACAATTTAATTATTTTTTATTTGTATATATTGAAAACATGTCCACCCAATGAGTGTGGTTCTCAAAATGACTCATTAAATAGTTTTAAAATATGTTAAAATCAGTAAAAACATGTTTTAGGGGGGCGGGGGGGTCAAAACCCATAAAATAGTATCAGATAGCCATGAAATCATCATAAAATGACTATAGATTGATTTTTGAAATTAAGTAAATGGAAACACATAATTTCTAAATCACCAGAAAATGAGTGTTGAATTATTTGTGAAGTGTACGCACATACAACACAACCATCAGACAAGCGGTGTGCTTGGAATGTCTCAATAAACTATTTTAAAATATAAAAAGGTTTTTAAAACCATATTTTTGGGGGTTTAATACCATGAAAATGGTACCATATATCCATATGATCATTAAAAAATGACAATATATTGATTTGTCAAATTTAGGAAGTGATGGCATATTATTCTATGTTACAGTTCTCTTTGATGCCCACAAAAGTTTTTTTAGTGTTTTAAAACACTAAAATGTGAATGTATTGGTCACAACCATAGTGAATGACCTCATATTTATGTGAAATCTTGTGAAAATAATGGTTTAATTTTTCTTGACATGTACTTGTAGACAAAACATCCATTATACATGTTGTGTTCTTTAAATGACTCAATAAAAAGTTTTTAAATATACCAAAGTCTTAAAAAATGTGTGTTGGTGGGGGGGGGGGGGTAAAAACCAAAAATAGGTATCATACATATGTATAATTCTAGTACAATGAATATTTATTGACTTTTGATATATAGGAAGTGATATTACATTATCCCAAGTTATCTTTCTCTCAATATTACGGTAAACACATTTTTAGTGTTTTAAAATACTAAAACATGTGTGTAATGGACAAAAAACGTAGAAACCAAAAATATATTGAAGTGAAATAATTATAAAAATGCCATGTAATTATTTTTTACATGTACGAATATCGAACACAACCATTCGATCTGGGTTTTGGTCAGAATGACTCAATAAATAGTTTTATTAAATATTAGTCCTTAAAAACGTGTGTCGAGGGGTCAAAACCAAGACAATAATGCTGGATTGGTGTGAAAGAATAGAAAAATTAATTTAGATTCATTTTTAAAATTTAATAAGAGATGGAACATCATTCCTTGTTATGTTGTTCTTGGGTTTCCCATAATCATGTTTTTAGTGTCTTAAAACACTAAAACATGTGTGTAATGGTCAAAAACCACATAAAATAACAACAAATTGATGTGAAATCAAGGGAAACCCACCATTGAATTATTTTAGAAATATAAGTCATGATTACTTATCAAAATATTTATTATTTTTTATTATTTAATTTTTAGCATAACACTCATCTGTTTCAAAATAGTATAATGACCCATACTTTACATACATTGTTAGTACTTCAAAATTGAAGTAAACTTATTACAACATATAACAAAACCATTAAAGGACCATATAGGTATAGTGTCTTTAGAAACTGGGAAGCATAAACAACCGGTTCATAAAGCGTCTACATTGTCTCCCATTTATTTCATAATATCTATAGTCCCTTTTGGCATATCTTACTTAATAACCTTCTTACTGACCTGGGGAAAGAAAACATACAAAAGGGTGAGCTCAAATTCTCAGTAAGGGTAAACAAAAGAAATATCAATCACATCATATTCATAAGAACATAACATTTTGGAAATCTTACCCTGCAAAAGTGATCATAATTTCATAACATGGGATAAATCATGGTATTTAAATGTAATCACAATAATCATAACTTAAAACATGAAGCTTTGTGGAATGCACACAGAAACATAGAGAATCATTTCTTATTAGTCAATACTCATTTCCAAGACTATCTTAGTGGAAAAAGTCCATTTCTGAACCGAGTTCATTCCTTGTTTCAGTCCTGTTTCATTGAACTGGTTTAACCTACCGTTCCAACCATGTATATCTCATGAGATATAATATCTTTACCCAATGCATTGGAGGGAGATATAGTTCCCACCCATCTCATAATGATACCATTCTTATGTGTGCCACAAAATCAAAAACCATACATCATAGCATAACCCATGTAATAAAAATGGGATTCTTAAACATCGTGACATCATAAAACAATAAGATAAAAGAATTCATAAAAATAATTCCATCACAACATAATCAAATCAATGTAATAATAGGGATAAAAATAGAACCCTTTATTATCTTAGATGGAAAATAATTTTGATAAAACACTTGAACTCCATTCTTGAGGAAAATATCCTTTCTACTTCAAAAACACTTTTCCTTTTTTAACATGTCATACAATTCTAAACTAAAAGAAGTTGATTAAAAAATAAACTTGAAAAATTTTAAATGAAGATTCTTGGAAATAATGTTTCAAAAATCCATTCATGCCGTATAAGTTAAAAGACATTCTTCTCGTACTTTTTTCGGAAAATTTAAAAAGTACCTTGTCCAAAAAAAGACAAAATATTCCTTTCATATCTTTTACTAAAAACTCACCGAAGGGTAAAATTGTATTAACATAATTTTAGTTGGATGGAAATAATATTAAATATTGAGGAAACATGGATGTGGATGATAAAATACACTCCAGTAAATTCCAAAGTATAAACAATCTCGGATAAAAATGAGATTGTGATATTTCCCTTACCTTAGGTCCGATTTCCTCTGTATGTGTCTGAACCTCCTGTATAATGATTTAAATAATGTAATTTACTTATTCCAGAATCTTACTCATTGTTATTATATCATATATGGTCATATTATTAGCTTATTATTAGTAATATTTCATTTCTACTTGTTATTCGGGTGTTTATTACTTTTTGTTCTTATGCGTGTTTTGTGGAATAAATTATTATTCTTCTTTTTAGGTTATAGATACCTCATTTACAGAATGGTATTAGTGTAATATATATCATATTTATTCACTCAATTCATTTATGTAATCATTATGCAATGAAAATCATGTAGAACGAGTCAAATCACATCGTGGAGACGGTATTCCGTACGTACGCATAGGCGATGATATCGTTCCCATGATCATGGAATTGTATTGTAGTGTATGTATACTATTTAAAAATCAATATAAATTTACAATAATCATATATATTCATTCTTTACACCATTATACCCATCCAAGTAAGGTGGTGGTGGAAAATATATTACACCACGGCATGGAGACGGTATTCCGTACGTACGCACGCTCGGTGATTTCATTTTCCGAAGGATGGATAGATGGTGAAATAGGGGTTTTTAATACTTATAATAACATATCAGTATATGAGTGATACTGATGTTATTAATTCATAATTAAACAACTAAATAAGAATAAGTGGAAGAAGAAATAAAGTTGAAAGAATCGGTAACAGACATTACCTCTTCTTTGAGACCTCCTCTTAGGGCACTAAAATTGGTCTTTGAAGAATACCAGGACCTCTAGGATGTTTCTAGGGAAGTGGAGAGGAGAAATTGGCAGGGGTTGGCCGAGCATGAAGGCTCAATGTGGTGTGAGGAAGAGAGGGAGGAGGTGCCCTTTAATAAGGGAGGAGAGGGGCACCTTTGGGAAAACTAAAAATATTATTTTATTATAAAGCCATATTCGGTTTTAAATAGCTCCAAATTGATTTATTTAGAAGCTAAGGTGGGGATGGGTCGAAATAATCTCATCCAATAGAATTTTGAAATGTTTGGTTTACTATTTTAACCTTATCATTTATATTTAACTTTAAGTTAGATAATTTTACTTTTACTGCGGCTTTTTATGTTCTTACATTATAAGGTTAATAAACTTACTATAACAATCCAAACGAACCCCAAGTTGTTTATTATTAATATATATAACCTTATCTAAGTCATTTGGCCGAAAATTATATTTTTAGGAACAAAATAACAATTAATAATATAATATTTGTTTTAAAAACTATTTTATGTCAATTTTGACACTATTTAGTAATTGATTTTTGTGAAAATTATAACAAAATTATTATTTCAAAAAAAGTTAATTAAATCAATACTAACATGTCATATTAACCTAAAAAATTAGTGTAATTCATAAAAAGTCTCAAATTTCATTTATTTGGGTATTTATAACATCAATTATGTCAATATTTCATTAATAAGATAATTACTGCATCATCATTGTGTCATAAATAAATTAAATTATTTAATGTCTAAAAATTACAAATAAAATACAATTATGTATGAAATATTATTAGATTTCTAATGAATGTTTATAGTCTAATTTAACTTATGTATAACCCTATATTAAAAATTATTTACTTATTAAACTTTGATTTTAACTATTTTAACCCTTCTTTAAATAAATTAATAATAAATGTCCTAATCTAATCCAAGTTGGACTAAATGGTCATATTTTATTCCTAAGGTTGTTTTTGGTCGAATTACACTTATCCAATAGAATTAGGACATGTGTTAGGGTAATAATAATATCATTTTTACCCTTAATTACCCTATTTAATTTTAACCGTGGTAAATAAGAGTAAAAAGTTACTATTCACCAAAAATTATTTTCATCTCTTTGAACCACATTTTACTTACTAACATCAACCGTGTCTGTCGGATTTTTGAAATTCCACTCACAGAAGCGGTAAAATTAAGTTTTATGTAAATTTGAAAATTCTCCTAGGAGGTGGGTAAAAGACGGTGAAAAGTTCAATAAAAATTTTATATATCTAAAATTATTATAAAATTACTCCATTGAATTACATTGAACTTATATAGGTATTATGTATAAATTTTGACCTAAAATAAATTAAAATAAAATAAATAATTATTTAAATAAAAAGTCAGTTTTTAAATAGTAACCCAATGTTTTCACTATTCATCAAAAATTTAAAGTTTCAAGAAAAATACCAAAATTTCACCCCAGGCTAATATCGATATTCCGAACCCAAAAACGAATTCCATTTTGAAAAATAAAATTTACAAAATTTCAAAAAGTGGTTATTACTATTCATAACTGCTAGTTTTAATAATATTTTAATAGCATATCGTTGTTTAGTGAAACTCGGTATTGCGTACGACGCAAGCTATCAAGGAAGGTCACGATTGCGTGTAAAGCAAGACAATCTAGTGTTGTGTGTAGTGAAATATTCCTTTGATGATTTATATAAAATAAAAACAAAATATTTCTTATAAAAGTCTCGAGTGTTACATTCTACCCCCCTTAAAATGAATTTCGCCATAGAAATTCATCACTTGTAACAAACAGACGAGGATACCTCTCCCTCATCATATCCTAAAGCTCCCACATAGCTTCTTCTAATTGGTGGTTCCTCCATAAAACATTCACCAAGCGAGTGGTCTTGTTCCGTAGGACTTTTTCACTACGATCGAGAACTTCTATTGGCTGTTCTTCATAAGAAAGATCTTGTTCCAGCGGTACAACTTCTGAGCTGAGTACATGTGAAGGATCAGGTATGTACTTTCTCAGGAGAGATACATGGAACACATTTTGAACTTGAGAGAGATTCGGTGGAAGCGTCAATTGGTAATCTACCTTCCCAACACGATCCAGTATTTTGAAAGGACCGATATACCTAGGGCTCAGCTTTCCCTTCTTTCCAAATCTCATTACTCTCTTCCAAGGAGATATTCATAAGAACACATTATCACCCACTTCAAACTCTAAGTCTTTTCTTCAGTTGTCTGCATAACGTTTTTTTCGACTCTGAGCTGCTCTTATGTGTTGTTTAATAGATCGGACCTTTTCTACCATCTCATCAACAAGATCAGGTCCTAATAGCTTTCTTTCCCCAACTTCATCCCAACAAGTTGGAGTCATGCATTTCATTCTGTAGAGAGCTTCATAAGGAGCCATCTAAATGCGGGAGTGAAAGCTATTATTATAAGAAAATTCCACCAAAGTTAGGTTTTGATCCCAAACACTTTTGAAATCCATAGAGAAAGCGCTCAACATATCTTCTAGAGTTTGAATTGTCCTCTCAGACTGACCGTCTGTCTGAGGATGATAAGCAGTCCTGAAACACAACTCTGTATCCAGAGTATTCTGAAGAATTTTCCAAAACTTTGAGGTAAACCTTGGATCCCGATCAGATATAATAGAAAGTGGTACTCCATGCAATCTTACCACTTCCTTTACATATATCTTGGCAAACTGATCCAGAGAGAAATCCTATCTAATAGTAATGAAGTGTGTAGACTTTGTAAGATGATAAACTATGACCCAGATAGCATTATTTCCTTTGGATGTTTTAGGAAGTCCTATGACAAAGTCCATAGTGATGTTTTCCCATTTCCATTCGGGTATGGGTAATGGTTGTAACATCCCCTTAGACTTCTATCTCTCATATTTAACTTGCTGACAAACCAAGCTTCAAGAGACATATTCAACAACATCTCTTTTCATGCCATCCCACCAGAAGTACTCTTTCAGGTCCCTATACATCTTCGTGCTTCTAGTATGAATAGAGAATGAAGAACTATGAGCCTCATCCAGCAGCTCCTACTTTAATTCGGGGATGGGAGGAACACAAACCCGATTCCTAAACTTTATTATCCCATCACAATCAAGGTTGAATTCAGGAACATTTCTCACCTTCTTTTGTAACTCTACATCTTCTTTCTGTGCCTCTTTAATATTAACATGTATAGATGGTTGAACATTCATTTGAGAAAGATAAGATTTTTCCCCTTTCATATAATTCCATGATCCATCCTTTGTAAATCCATAAATATTGGATCTTTTGTGATCCTCATAATGGATAAACTGGCATGGTCTTATCGACTTAATGCATCTGCCACTATCACGAACCAACCCGGGTCGAACCTGAACCGGTCACACGAGTCGGCCCGCGACATGGCCCGAGGGGCGTTCCCGATCCCCACGGGCTGGCAACTAGTGCCGGGCATCAAAATTTAACAGGTGGAAATGATTTGGCCCAAAATAAAACAAACTTAGCAGCGAAAAATAAATAGAACAAAGGTAAATAAATAAAGAACAACCAACAACGCTACTAACCTGACCACGACCAAAACCCCCATGTGACCCCGTGGGTCACTCTCCAATACCACAACCAACATTACTCAAGGCGAACAACTAAAGATGGAACCTGCAACAGGACTAAAAACAAGAAAACACTATAGGTGTGAGTATTAAAACTCAATAGGTAAGCCCGACTAATTCTATTCCCAAAGAACATACCATTAAACAAAGAATTTATCAATTCCAAGTTTGCACTAAATTATATAAAATATGGTTTCCACACACACTCTCATTTTTAAAACAAGTAACAATCCATTGCCCTTTTAATTTAAAACAAGTTGAGTGTCTGAAAGAAACAGGTGCATTGCATTTTTACAACATTTTTGTAAACAATTTAGAAATCCAAATTTTAGTTGTTAGCCAAGAGGGAAAAATACTCATAACACACAAAACACGCCAAGGACAATGGGAAGAATGGAACACACGAGCCAGCAACCGAACTAGACTCCTCAATTGTGTGCCACATACAAATAAACACTAAATAAAACATGGGTCAAGCCTAGGAGATCGTGAACAATCTAGAACGTACTATACATCTGACTCATCCTGAAGGCATGCCCTAACTCAATGACGTCATAACGCCCTAACACCCGGCATAGCCCTGCATGGCCTAACCGAGGGGCCCAATCCCCATAGCAGCAATAACTCAGTATTCCCCTGCTATGGAGCCACTAGCCAGTGCGTAATCTAAACTAGTGCAACAATCGTTCTTAGAAGATTCACTCACTATGCCAGGTTCCCATGTCAACACATACAATAAAAAGGGGTACGTACTCAATGTAAATCAGTCAGTAATGATGCACAAATATCACACACAATTCACGCAATCAATGCACACCAAATAACACCCCTTACTAACCCCAAAGTGAGTCTTTCCAAAATAATTTATTTTATTAAAGTTCCAAACGGGCCTTCGCAAATTTTAAAACAAAACTCATTTCTCGAGAAAACCCAAAACACTTGTTCAGAAGAAATAACTTATCCTTAAAAATAGAAGTAAGTTTGAAATTCTGTGAATTATGTTTAGAGGCCAAACGAGAATTCTTTCAAAACTGGGTGTCCGCCCATCAATAAAATGTTCCAAGTGTTCGGTATAAAATAAACGGCTCTTTTCACACTAAAGAATCATTTAAAATTTTATTATCTAATATTATTTATAATTCATTAAAATTAACAAAACATCAAGCAATTAATAAATTATAAATTTAAATGTGAGTGCAATGGGGGACCTACCTCGGCTCGTTGTCCAAACACAAGGGCGCGTCACGCCTCACACAGACGCACAAGCACGCGCAAGACGATGATCGCGGTAACGCGGGGTTACCCCGCCAACGCGCTGCAACCGAAAAGAGAAATAAAATACGTGAACACTGACTTAAAATAATCCAAACGAAGAAACAGCGCAAAAGAACCACCCCGACACATTTTCAAAACAAAACTTTCATTATCTGTACCGTTTAATAAAACAATTTAGATTTTATAACACAAATTCCAAATAGTAACCCACGACTTACGCACCCCATACCCTATTTAAAACCCTATTTTACGTCCAAATGTACACAACGCTGCATAAAAAAATACAATTTACCCCACTTGTACAGACTAATAAACTATCTAAACAACTAGGTAAACCATTTTCACAACTGACCAAACAACTATGAAAATTTATTAAACAAATTCAAAATGTGCCGCATGACTCAAAAAATCATGAACTCACTCAAAACTTCTAAACGCACTGTGACATCACACCAAAACACAACTGAAACCCTTAAATATTTTAATAAACCAACGACGTAGTTTATAAAACACTGAAAAAGGCTCAACATGGGTTTCTAAAGAACAAAACACTCACGTCACAAAACCACGATGCTATACACATAGAAACATATTAACTTCATGTAAAACTATACTCGCACCAATAATAATAATAATTAATGAGTAAGATAAATTAATTAAATAAGAAAATTAAGTCATCAAAAAAAACTTAAATGCGGAAACCCCAACCTTCCGAGTCAAAACACCACAAACGTAGTGCACAAACTCCGTCGCACATCAAATGCACTGTAAGGGACCTAAAACGACCGAAAAAAAAAAGAAATTATCATGAATTTATAGAAAAACTAACATCGGACGTGCTCGAAACCAAAACCCCAAATAAAAAAAAACCAAAAACCGAACTAGGAGGAAAAAGGGTCTACCATATTGAATTAGAGGGTTCGGCCAGAGGGAGGCCGCTCGCTGAAGGAAGCGCCACTCGCCGGAGTAAGAGGGGGCGCGACGGTGAGAAGAGAGGAGGTGCGGTGGGAGGCCTCGACCGGTGTGGGTCGTGCGACATGTAGCTATCCGAGGGAGCTGGTTCGCGCGAGCTAGGAAGGGATGGGGGTAGGCTGGCCGCTCAAAGAGGAGTTCACGGGGAGGTGTGTCAAATGATGGGGAAGCCAAGAGGAGAGGGGGGAGAGAGAAGGACACGAGATGAAAGAGAGAAGTTCGCGCAGTGAAGGGGACAGGGTGAGCACCTCCTAGAGCTGGTCAGGGTTAGGGTGGAGGCACTGCTAGAGGGGTGCAAGGCAGGGGAATTTGATGGTGGTGATGAGTAGGGAGAGCCAACGAGGGGGGGGGGGGGGCGAGGTCCTGCAGCAAAGGAGGCTGGTGCGACGGGAGGATGGGTGCGGGGTCTCGGGCGAGCGCGCATCACACAGCGAGGTTAGCACGAAGGGAGGCTGGTACAACGCGAGGTAGGCTGCAGCGCAGGCGGAGGCCGACATGGCTGGGAAGATGGGAGGTCGAAGGAGGAGGCGAGGTGCACAGGAGAGAAGAGGAATAAGAGGGTTGGCGGCGCATCAAAGACCGAGAAGAAGAAAAAAACGCAAGGGGGGTAGATTTAGGGTTAAAGAAAATAAATAAAACAAATAAACAAATAAATAATAATAATAATGATAAAACATACTAATATTAATATTAATAATAAAACTAATAAATATTAGTAAAAAAAATAATTATTATTATTATTTCTTATCCATTTTATTTTGATTAATAATAATAATATCAACAATAGAATTAGAAAAGAAAAAAGTTTCTTTCTCAATAATGATACTATTATTATTTTTAGTAAAAAAAAGAGATAATAATACAAGTAATATTAATAACAAAATAGTACTAATATTAACTAAATGTTAATCCAAAGAAAATTTTGTCCCATTTCATTTTTTTGAATAATTATAATACTCGGTCAACTGCGCAATCTCCAGGACCGAACGCACGTTCTCCGCTAGCGGTGCAGGGACCGCGCACCGGCCCGAGACCCGCCCAAAACATCAACCTTCGAAAAAATTTAAAACCAGGGCCCAAATAACCTCGTCAAAATGAAGTTGGACCAAGTAATTAATAAAAATAAAACAAAATGAATAGGTGTCTGCGGTCGGGGTGTGACAGCCACCTTGTTTACTTTCCCAGGGTGGTAATGAATTGAGCAGTCGTAATCCTTAATCAGCTCCAACCATCTCCTTTGGCACATATTCAGCTCCTTTTGTGTGAAAATATACTTTAAACTTTTATGATCAGTATAAATGTCACACCTTTCTCCATAAAGATAATGCATCCAAATATTTAATGCAATGATTACCGCAGCTAACTCCAAATCATGATTTGGGTAATTTTGCTCATGGATTTTCAACTATGGTGAGGCATAAGCTATCACTATATCATTTTTCATAAGAACACACCCCAATCCCTTCTTGGATGCATCACTGTAGATCACAAACCTTTCTCCACTACAAGGCTGTGTGAGCACAGGTGAACTGGATAATCTTATTTTCAACTCCTTGAAATTCTCTTCACATTCCTCCGTCCAAACAAACATAACTCCTTTCCGAGTCAACCTGGTGAATGGATTATATAATCGTGAAAAATCTTTCAAAAAACATTGATAATATCCAGCCAAACCAATAAAACTTCAGATCTCAGTTACTTTTGTTGGTCTCGACCATCTTTCGATAACCTCTGTTTTTGCTGGATCAACAGATATCCCCTCTTTTGAGATTATGTGACCCAAAAATGAAACTTTTTGAAGCCAAAATTCACACTTGGTAAATTTGGCATAAAGCTTCTCCTTTCTCAGGGTCTTCAATATAATTCTCAAGTGATCCAAATGTTCTTCCTTTCTCTTTGAATATACAAGAATATCATCTATAAAGACTACCACAAACTGATCAAGATAGTCTCTAAAGACTCTATTCATCAGATCCATGTAGATACCAGGGGCATTAGTAAGACCAAATGGCATCACTATAAATTCACAGTGTCCATACCTTGTACGGAAAGCTGTATTTGGTGTATCCTCCCTTTTGACCCTTAATTGATGATACCCTAAACAAAGATCAATATTGGAAAATTATTGAGCTCCCGTAGTTGGTCAAATAATTCATCAATTCACGGGAGAGGATATTTGTTCTTGATAGTGATCTTGTTAAGTTCTCGATAATCAATGCATAGTCTCATTGATCCATCTTTCTTCTTAACAAATAGAACTGGTGATCCCCAAGGTGACTCACTAGGGAGTATGGACCCCTTATCAAGATTCTCTTGGAGTTTCTTCTTCAATTCCTGCAACTCAATTGGGGCCATTCTATAAGGTGTCTTTGAAATAGGTAAATCACTTGGTACGAGTTCTATTGAAAAATCAACTTCACGATTTGGTGGAAGACCCGAAAATTCCTCCGGAAAGACATCATCAAACTCTAGTACAATGGGAATATTCTTAATCGTGAGTTTGTCACCAACCATTTGAGATAAATAACCTTCATTTAGTGGAATCAAAACCCATAAGATGGAAGAAATTTCCACTAGAAGGTTATGTTCATCCTTGCAATGATAGACGATCAAAGATTGATCTGGAATATGAAATGTGACTCCCCTTCTTGGGAAATTGATATGAGCTCTATATAGAGAAAGCCAATCCATGCCAAGAATTACATCAAATTCCACTATAGGGAGGATCACAATATTTTCAAGATGCACTTTCCCACAAACTTCAATCGGAGAAGAATTATAAACTTTTGATGAGACTGTTGTGACATTAGGGGCTGTCACAGCTAACTCAATATCTAATTGTTGAGGTAATACAGTGATACCCTTAGAAAATTCTTCAGAAATAAAGGAGTGGGTGGATCCAAAATCAAATAAAACATTTTCTACTTTAGAGTGGATGGTAAGTGTACCTTTCACCACTTCGTTATTGTACTCCACATCGCTGATAGAAATTGCATGTGACTTTCCTTTGTCTTTAGCCTTAAGAGTTTGTTGATGTTGATCATCATCAACAACCCTTGGATTAGGGCATTGATTGGCATAATTCCCTATTTCCTTTCACTTGTAACATTGAAGTGTAGGAGGTTAACTCTGTGTAGCCTTTTCATTGTTCGCATCACTAGACATATACTTCCCATCATTACGGCATTCTAATGCCCGATGACCTTCCTTTCCACATTTGAAAAATTTACTTGACCCTTTAAGACAACTCCTTCCATGTTTCTTTCCACACTTTGAGCATAAGGGAAAACTCATCTTCTTTTCAGTGTGCTCTTTAGATTTTCCTTTGAATTCAATTTTCCTCTACTTATCAAACCCATATGATGGATGGGTTACTCCAATATCTATCTCAACTTTGAGAGCACATCGAACGATTTCCTCGTACCTATTGAAGTCCCTTATGGTTAACACCCTTCAAAGACTTGGTTTTAAGCCACTAAAGAATAAATTGATCTTACTCTCAGGATGGATAATAATACCAGAAGTGTACCTTGCAAGTCTTGTAAAAGTTTCTTCATAGGTACCAACAGATTCATCATCTTTTTTGCTTTAGTTCATGAAACTCCTTCTCCATCTTTGTTCGGAGAATACGAGGTAAGTACTTATTAAAAAATAAGTTCTTGAACTCATCCCATTCCATGGACTCAATTTCATCTCTTGACATCATATTCTTGATAAGATTCCACCATTGATCAGCATCACCTTCCAAACGATACACTGCTAAAGATGACTTTATCATGTTCAGAACATTGAATAACTGAAAATATCTTTTCAGTAGTACTGATCCATTGTTCAGCAACTAATGGATCAGTAGACCCATTGAATGAAGGTGGACGCTGTCTCATGAAGGATTCAACAGAATGTTGCTCCTTCATTTGCTCGTTTGGAAGTCCTGCATTATTCATAGCTTGAGAAAGTTGTGTGACCATGGCTACAATATTTTGTATTCCATCTCCCATAACGTTTGGTTGCTCAGGGAGACAATCATTGCATTTCCCGTCGCATTCCGTATTAACACGGTTCCTTCAGGTTCCAACCATTGACTAAAACCAAGAAGAATAGTGTGAGCAACACTAATTATAATAGGAAAACCACATAATCAAGAATAAAATTTCACACTTAAGGTCTTATCCTAGGTTATTCATGGCCATTTCTAAATCACTAAGATTGTGTTCTATGCTTAGACTTATCCTTAGGATTCTTACTAAGGCTTTCACATCCTAGTTTCTAAAGGTTGACTATACCATTCCTCTGATACCAACTTTAACGAACCATAATTTACATACATTGTTAGTACTTAAAAATTAAAGTAAACTTATTACAACATATACCAAAACCATGAAAGGACCGTATAGGTATATTGTCTTTATAAATTGGGAAACATAAACAACTGGTTCATAAAGAATCTACACTGTCTCCCATTTATTTCATCATATCTATAGTCCCTTTTGGAATATCTTACATAATAACCTTCTTCCTGACCTGGGGAAAGAAAACATACAAAAGGGTGAGCTCAAATTCTTAGTAAGGGTAAACAAAAGAAATATCAATCACATCATATTCATAAGAACATAACATTTTGGAAATATTACCCTGCAAAAGAGATCATAATTTCATAACATGGGATAAATCATGGTAGTGAAATGTAATCACAATAATCACAACTTAAAAGATGAAGCTTTGTGGAATACACACATAATCATAGATAATCATTTCTTATTAGTTAAGACTCATTTCCAAGACTATCTTAGTGGACAAAGTCCATTTCTGAACCGAGTTCATTCATCGTTTCAATACTGTTTCACTGAACCGGTTTAACCTGTCGTTCCATCCATGTCTATCTCATGAGATATAAAATCTTTACCCAATGCATTGGAGGGAGATATTTGTCCCACCCATCTCATAATGATACCATTCTTATGTGTGCCACAAAATCATAAACCATACATCATAGCATAACCCATGTAATAAAAATGGAATTCTTAAACATCATGACATCATAAAACAATAAGATAAAGGAATTCATAAAAATAATTCCATAACAACATAATCAAATAAATGTAATAATAGGGATAGAAATATAACCCTTTATTATCTTAGATGGAAAATAATTTTGATAAAACACTTGAACTCCATTCTTGAGGAAAATATCCTTTCTACTTCAAAAACACTTTTCCTTTCTTAACATGTCATACAATTCTAAACTAAAAGAAGTTGATTAAAAAATAAAGTTGAATACTTGTAAAGGAAGATTCTTGGAAATAATGTTTTAAAAATATATTCATGCCGTATAAGTTAAAAAAACATTCTTCTCGTACTTTTTTCGGAAAAGTCAAAAAGTACCTCATACGAAAAACGACAAAAGATTCCTTTTATATCTTTTACTAAAAACTCACCGAAGGGTAAAATTAGATTTAAAATTTTTTTGGTGGATGGAAATAATATTACATGTTGAGGAAACATGGATGTGGATGATAAAATACACCCTAGTAAATTCCAAAGTATAAACAATCTTGGATAAAAATGAGATTGTGATATTTCTCTTACCTTAGGTCTGATTTGCTTCGTAAGTGTCCGAACCTCCTGTATAATGATTTAAATAATGTAAATGAATTATTCCAGAATCATACTCATTGTTATGATATCATATATGGTCATATTCGTAGCTTATTATTAGTAATATTTCATTGCTACTTGTTATTCGGGTGTTTATTACTTTTTGTTCTTATGCGTGTTTTGTCGAATAAATTCTTATTCTTCTTTTTAGGTTATAGATACCTCATTTACAGAATGTTATTAGTGTAATATATATCATATTTATTCACTCAATTAATTTTTGTAATCATTATGCAATGAAAATCATGTAGAACGAGTCACATCACATCGTGGAGACGGTATTCCGTACATACGCACGAGCGATGATATCGTTCCCATGATCGTGGAATTGTATTGGAGTGTATGCATACTATTTCAGAATCAATATCAATTTAAAATAATCATATATATTAATTATTTACACCATTATACCCATCCAAGTAAGGTGGTGGTGGAAAATAGATTACACCACGGTGTGGAGACGGTATTCCGTACGTACGCACGCGTGGTGATTTCATTTTCCGTAGGATGGATAGATGGTGAAATACGGTTGTTTCATACTTATAATAACATATCAGTATATTAGTGATACTGATATTATTAATTCATAATGAAACAACTAAAGTATAAGAAGTGGAAGAAGAAATAAAGTTGAAATAATTGGTAACGGACATTACCTCTTCTTTGAAGCGCTTCTTTAAGACCACCTCTTAAGGCACTAAAATTGGTCTTTGAAGAAGACCAAGACATCTAGGATTTTTCTAAGGAAGTGGAGAGGAGAAATTTTCAGGTTTTGGGCTATCTTGAAGGCTCAAAGTGGTGTGAGGAAGAGAGGGAGGAGGTGCCCTTTTATAATGGAGGAGAGGGGCACCGTTGGAAAAACTAAAAATATTATTTTATTATAAAGAAATATTCGGTTTTAAATAGCTCGAAATTGATTTATTTCAAATCTAAGTTGGGTATGGGTCTAAATACTCTAATAAAATATAATTTGGACATGTTTAGTTTACTATTTTAACCTTATCATTTATATTTAACTTTAAGTTAGATAATTTTACTTTTACCGTGTCTTTTTGTGTTTTTACACTATAAGGTTAATAAACTTACTATAACAAGACAAACTAACCCCAAGTTGTTTATTATTAATATATATAACCTTATATAATTCATTTTACCTAACCATAGATTTTTAGGAATAAAATTAAAATTAATAATATAATATTTGTTTTAAAAACTATTTTATGTCTATTTTGACACTGTTTAGTAATTGATTTTTGTAAAAATCATAACAGAATTATTAGTTCTAAAAAAGATAATTAAATCAATACTAACATGTAATAGTAACCTATAAAATTAGTGGAATTTATAAAAAGTCTCAAATTGCATTTATTTGGGTATTTATAACATCAATTATGTCAGTATTTCATTAATAAGATAATTACTGCATCATCATTGTGTCATAAATAAATTAAATTATTTAATTTCTCAAAATTAAAAATAAAATACTCTTATGTAGGAAATAGTTTTAGATTTCTAATTAATATTTATTGTTGAATTTATCTTATGTATATCCCTATATTAAAAATTATTTACTTATTAAACTTTGAATTTAACTATTTTAACTCTTCTTTAAATAAATTAATAATAAATGTCCTAATCTAATCTAAGTGGGCCTAAATGGTCATATTTTATTCCTAGGGTTGTTTTTGGTCGAATTACACCTATCCAATAGAATTAGGACATGTGTTAGGGTAATAATAATATCATATTTACCCTTAATTACCCTATTTACTTTTAACCGTGGTAAATAAAAGTAAAAAGTTACTATTCACCAAAAATTATTTTCATCTCATTGGACCACATTTTACTTACTGAAATCAACTATGTCTCTCGGATTTTTGAAATTCCACTCACAGAAGCGGTAAATTATGTTTTATGTAAATTTGCAAATTCTCTTAGGAGGTGGGTAAAAGACGGTGAAAAGTTCAATAAAAATTTTATATATCTAAAATTATTATAAAATTACTCCAAGGAATTACATTAAACATATATAGATATTATGTATCAATTTTGACCTAAAATAAATTAAAATAAAATATATAATTATTTAAATAAAAAGTCGGTTTTTAAATAGTAACCCAGTGTTTTCTCTATTCATCAAAAATTGAAAGTTTCCAGAAAAATACCAAAATTTCACCCTAGGCTAATTTCGATATTCCAAACCCAAAAACGAAGTCCATTTTGAAAAATAAAATCTACAAAATTTCAAAAAGTGGTTATTACTATTCATAACGGCTAGTTTTAATAATATTTTAATAGCATATCGTTGTTTAGTGAAACTCGGTATTGCGTACGACACAAGCTATCAAGGAAGGTCGCAATTTCATGTAAAGCATGCCAAGCTAGTGTTGTGTGTAGTGAAAGATTCCTTTTATGATTTACATAAAAAAAAATTTCTTATAAAAGTCTCGGGTGTTACAAATAGAGTGGATTTTTATATACTCATCCATTTTTAGTTTCAAGTGTTAAATCATATCTCAAATCAGTAATTTAATGTTACAAATTTTTGTCATGATATATTATTTGTTTTATGTTAAAATGTATTCTCTTTGATTAAAAATATATCAAATGTTATCTGAAGAAGTCTGAATATATTCTATATATATTTTCTTTCACATTTCATTTCTTAAATGTCATCATATGTATTATAGGGGAAATATGATAAAAGTAAGATATAAATTGATTGTTATGATCCAAAAATTTATTTAGAAGGAAATCATGATGGATCATTGATTATGTTGTATAGTTTAATATTATCAATGATTCTACTATAATTCTGATTTATTTTTTTGTTTAAATTTCTATCCTATATTTTTCCAGTTTTTGACCTGATATTTTAGGTTCTAGTTGATGATATAGTTTGGAGGAAGATAGATTCCTCATAGGTCATGAGAATGGACCTGTATTATCCATGTGTTAGTAGTTGGTTTTGGACATATTTGATCTGTATATATTTATTACTGAGGTTATGGGTTCACTATGTTTGTACACACACGCAAATATGATTTTGGATGTATGATTGTGCAAGTATGATTATTTTATTGTGAATTTATGGTTTAATTTATTTTATGACTGGGTTTTTTATATGTATATTTTTATATTATACATATATTATTTAAAAATATTTTTATGATATATATATACATAAAAAAGGTTTATGAAAAATACTTCTAAATATATATTTTTTTTCAAGAATTTTATTATTATTTTTATTATTATTTCTATATTTAAAATAAACCACTTTTAAATGGATTTAAAACCTTATCTAAATACTTGATAAATGATACATATAAAAACCATAAAAAATGAAAAATAATACTGAAATACTATCAACAGTGAAATAAACGGTGGTTTATGTAACCCTATCTAAATAATTTTGTGTTTGTTTATTCCACCACATACAGAAAACATTTCCAATTCAAATTCATCCTTTTTCTAGTGTATTGTCAACAAACTTTCTGAGGTATTCCAAAGGTCACTTCTCTGGTTTTTCTTGAGATTAGGAAGTATATCTTGCTATTGATCTATAATCAAGGACTTAGTTGATATCCCTAGCTCAATATCATAATTCTACTAAAGTGTTAAATTAATTGATGACTTAGTTGGATGAATTAGAAAATAAAGGCTCCATTCTTACTAGTGTGTCCCTATGGGAAACCCCAAGGATTTTTTCTAGAATGGTGGATGTGTCCCATTATTTATTTATAGACTACCATAATTTTAACATTGTCATGATAATGAAAAAATACCCCTTTCCTCTGATTATTGACCAATTTGATCAGTTAAAGGGATAAATTTGGTTTCCTAAGATATAAATTCTCTTAGCCTGATGTTATCTTAGCCTGAGATAATCTGATGCTCCTAAGATAGCTCTTCGAATAATGTATGACCATTAAGAGTAACCGGTGATTCTATTATTGTTGATCAATGATACTTTAGTATTCATAACACTTATGAATCAAATATTAAATTGGCTGATTGGAACCTTTTTCATAGTGTTTGAGTAATACATCCATGATTACAATTAAATAATTAAAGAGCACAAGGATCACTTAAGAAATATTTCTAGGACCTTAAATGAAAAATCCCTATTTTCTAATCTATGAATGTGTGGATTTTAATCCCATGAGATGAAGTTTCCCAGGAAGGTTTTGTCCAAATATTTTCTCTCAATAATTCCTCAAAATGTTTGGGTTTTTATTTATTATGATGATCCTTGAATATTTTTTAGATTAAGAAATTTTGGAGATTATAGGGGAACTACATGTGGTTTTTGAAGAGCATATATTGGACTGAATTTCCCCAAATATTTCACTCATAAAATTGGGTGAAGTTTTTATGGAACCCAGAGTGTCATGAATCATTTTATGAGTTAAATAAACAATTGACTTCAAGTTTGATTTTTGTTTTACCATTGACTGGACAATGTTATGCGGTTTGTAGTGATGCATTAGGAACAAGATTAGGGTTTTTATTATGTTGTGGGATCATTGGATTGCTTACGTGAATCGAAAAAAATAAGAACATGGAATGAGTTACCATTCCCATGTCCTTAATATAAATAGTGTGACAAATTATCTTATATATTGGAACCATTATCATTTTCGGGAAAGTTTCACAATCCTTTCAGATCATAAATGATTTGAGGTACCATTACTCTTTGAACAACCAAAATTATAGGAAATAGTGATATGTGTAAAATCATTATGGTTATATTTCTACATCACTTTCAATCCATGTGTATATCCTAGGTTAGTAAGTGCACTATTGAAAGGGGGATGAATTTGTTGTACATGTTTTTGGTTTTTTCAATTTTTTTATTTTTAATAAATCCTATAAGACCCATTAATGTCTCGATTCAATATATTTATTCTCTTATTCATATTAAAGAAAAAATATGTAAGAAAATTAGAACATAAAATATTTTTACTAAGTTACACTAAAATGAGAGAGCTTACCCCTTGTCATGATCAAACTTTAGTTGAGATTTATTTGTTTAGAACTATTATTTGCAGTTATTAAAAGAGTTTTATATGTCAAAAAAAGTGTCATTCTTGTATCATCCAATACACAAAAATTATGAATGGGGATAATTATACTAGAACCACCAATTAAACAATATTTTATATACTCTTTATAATTAAAAATATCATCTTGAAATATAGTGAGTCACTTCCTCTTTATTCACATACTAACACTAAGACATCATATACCAACCAGGTAGGTTTCTTACTTCTTCTCCATATGAATTAATCATATAATTTTTATCTATATGATCATAAACATTCAATGTGTTCAACCAATTATCGATCACTCACCACACATATACTTCCTAATTCTCTAACGGAATACCATACTTTGTATGAGAACTATTTTACATATCCATTTTTAATTTCTACCATGTGCTTACTTCATTATTTCAAGTTATGACTTAGTGTTTCATTCATGTGGTATAATCCCTAGAAGGTGGAGATTGAACATGGGGAAGGAGTTAGACAACATCTTATATTAATATCCTACTACCTTTTATGATTCCCTATATAACAAATTTGTTTATTATTACATGTTAATTAATTATTTATTACATAAAAAGTAAACATATTACAAAATTAAAGATAAATAATTCTTGTGTGTTTTGGAATTAGGTACATATCATAACATCTTGAACATGGGATACAACAAAATTACTAAAAACATCCTTAACATGCTTCTAAAATCCCATGGGTTTTAAAACTACACGGGAGAACCTGTGGACAAACATAGGGAAGGGGTGGGCTATAGGGACTAGTAAGGGAATAAACAAGGCATTAGGTGATACATGTTATAAAATAGGCATATCAATGGGGCATAAAAAATTAGTGATCATAAACATGAACAATGAGACATGATATTGGATGATAAGCATAACATAGAAAGTATGGTAACAACTTAGAACACTACACCATAAACATATGTAAAGGAAAACCTGCCAATACATATTGGTGGAAAAATTACAATAAATAAACCAGGTTTAATAAATATCCCAACTTGATGTATCATGAGACTAAACATTACCCAATTCATTATAGTGGTATATAATTCCAGGTGCACCCATCGCTTTAATTTCATTCTCATGCTCATGTGTGCCACATAGATCATACAACATGAGTACATTAATCATCATATTTTATTACACAATCAAGGAGTCTGTAAGAAATACATGTATATAACTATTCAAATACTTATATGCTATAAAGTTGAATACCCTTAGTAGGAAATGAGTATCACTATTGAAAAAATACCCTATACCAATGGTTTGGAACCGTTGGTATAGGCCTCCAAACCATTTCCAAGTAAGCCGTGGGGATAGGTATATACCAACGATTTTTGGAAAACCGTTGGTATCGACCTATACCAAAGGTTATAAAAATTGTTGATATAAGTAACATGAAAATATATACCAATGGTTCCATAAAACCATTGGTATATGTAAATCAAAAAATAATCATTGGGTTGGTTTTGATCCCAGCACCTCTCGTTTGTGACTAGACGACCTAACCACTAACCTAACTTACATTTGTGAACATAATTTCATAAATATATATATGTATTATCAAAATAATTTTAAATTTTTATTTATTTAATGTCTTATGTAAGAATATTCCATTAAAAATACATGTACCTATACCAATGCTTTTGAGAACCGTTGGTATTGGTTCTTTGATTTTGGGACATATACCAACGGTTTTGGACAAACCATTGGTATAAGGGGGACCTATAGCAACAGTTTTGGCTAAACCATTGGTATAGGTCCATTATAGAGACCCTATACCAACGGTTTGACCAAACTATTGGTATAGGTCCCCCCTATACCAACAGTTTGTCCAAAACCATTGGTATAGGTCCATATAAGTGGCCTATACCAAATTTATTTGGGAAAGCCGTTGGTATAGGTCCAAATTAGTGAACTATACCAACAGTTTTCCCAAAAACCATTGGTATAGATCATATTTCCAGTAGTGTATGGTATTCACTACACAATTATTTTGGCATGGAAACTCACGGTGAAATTTTTGCATCATAATGATGTCACTTAAAAAATAATAATATGGGTTGATGAGAGAAAAATGGGTATCTCATCACTTGGAAATAAAATAGAAATAAAATGTTAAGTAGTAGTGGCATGTAGAGACATATAACAACATTAGGAATTGGAAATAGAGGGAATAAGATAATAAAGAAACTTGAATTAAGGAGAGAAGGTAAGGATCCCTTACTTGACTGTGTTACTCCAAATTCTTGGGAATAGTTTCTTGAGAGCTTGGGGGAGCCTTTAGAGAACTCTAAAGAGTGTATGTAAGAGTTTTAATGTTATAATAGAAGTTTTAGTGAATAAAAATGGGATCTTGGGTGAGTTTAAATAGGAAAAGAGGGGAATTTATTTATTATTTTGGTTTTGGACTCTATATAATAAAATATCCAAAACCACAAACCATCCCATGATTTTTTCCCACTGTTTATACCAAAAATAATTTTTCTCATTATTATATAAGTAAAATTCATTTACTTAATAAAATAATTCCATTTCTTATGTGGAGGTGAGTCATACTCTTATTCAAATGGCTTTAAAACATCAAATGATTTCTAATGGTTTTGGAGTAATCATAATAGATTTATAAGATTAACAAAATAGACTTAAAATATAATTATTTCTAAAATAAAACATATATTTGGTCATGGATACCTTTTAAAGTTTTAATTATATAAATGTTGTGTCATTATGATGGCATAATACACAAATTATATTTATATTGTATTTAATGTTAACCCAAAAATTCTCCTATCTCAAAATACTATGAATAATTCATCATTGGATAATTTTGACTTTTTTTATCAAAAATAATATTCATTTTATCTAAATAATTTTATAAATATGTGAATTTTCACTTTTGAAATAAAATCACCATTTATTATGAAATGTTTGGTTTTTTTTGAAAATAACATTCTTTAAACCATTATAAAAATTAAATTTGACTTCATAAAAATTTTATAATAATTTATATTTAATAAAAATTGTTTAATAATAATATTTTATTAACATATTATTTATTTAAAAAATCAATTAATTCATCAGAATATGTTTCTTAATTGAATTTTAATATTACCCAAAAATAAGAGTAGTGTTTTATTATATCAAAAATAAAAATCATTTATAAAGTAACAATAACAAGATGAGAATATATTAATTATTATATAAAAATATTTAAATAATCAAAATTCTAGGGTTTCGATATATATCTATTTAATATACCAGAAAACACTCTATGAGTAAGGTCAGTGATGGTGAGACTTTCATACGGTTGTTTGACGAAGCTGGTTTGGGCCATGATCATGATGAGCATTAACTTCTCCGATAAAATATTTAACTAATACTTAAGCTATTGGATCTCAGCTTGGTCATGTTAAAGAGAAATGTATAGTGATTCTATCTCCCTTGGAAGCTCTGATAAATGGGATTTATAGGGTAGGATCATACTAGTTGAGTCCATTATTTTGTATGTGTCAATTGGATTTGTTAATACCCAATTATTATACTAATCATATGGTCACTATTAAAAGACTATATTAACAATGGAAATGATAATTAATGGTATTTTAATTCATATTGGATATATTAAAACAAAATATGTTTATGTTTTCTCCATAAGACATTTAATTAAATAAAAATTGGAATTTTGTTTTTAACGCATATAGTCATTATAATATTCAACCCTTAAAAATTTTCATCCCAGAAATTATCATTTCACATACCAAAATAGATGAGGGTAAATATGTTTCATCACTTCCTATGGTTACTACATAAGTTATCCAAACTTTTGGTTTCTATAAAACACTTTGACCAGGTGCATTATCTTTTTTCTTAGAAAATTTTCTCTACGATCTAATATCTTCATCGGATTATCCTCATATTACAGATCATTCTAAAACTGGTACCACCTTTGGATTGAGTACATGTGAGGGGTTTGGTATTTAGTTCCTCATGAGGGATACATGGAATATATCATGTACTTGAGATAGGTTAGGTGAGACTTTATATCGGTAGGCCACCACTCTGATGCTATCAAGAATCTTAAAGGGGAAGATGTATCTTAAACTATGCTTTCCCTTCTTCCAAAATCTCATCACTATAATCTATAGAGATATGTATAAGAATAAAATGAATCCAACATTGATATTTTGGTATCATCGATGATTGTTAGCATAACTATTCTGTTAACTTTGAGAGCCTTGATATGCAACAGGACAATCTTTACCTTTTCCACCATTTCATCGACAATGACACGACCTAGTGGTTTTCATTCCCTAACTTCATCGCAACATACAGTTCCTCTACACCTCTTCCTATTAAGGGTTTCATATGGGGCCATTTAGATTCATGAGTAGAAACTGTTGTTGTATGAGAACTCAACCAGAGGTAGATGTTCATCCCATACTCCTTTGATGTCTATAGAACATGCTAGAAACATGTATTCCAAGGTATTAATAGTATGCTTATATTGGACATCATTTTGAGGGTTATAAGTTATTATTAAGTTCAACTCGGTGTTTAGAAAATGATAAATACTTTTCTAGAACTTTTAATTGAATCTAGGATCTCAATCAGATGCAATCAATACTTGTAATCCATGTTTCCTTACTACTTCTATGATGTATTTCTCTATAATTTTATCGAGCAAGAAAACCTATTGAATCACAATAAATTGATCTATCATTATATAAAAATCCACAAAACCCATATAACAGTTTTTCCTCTAGATGTATTTAGAAGTCCAGTGAAAAATCCCATGGAGATTTTTCCTATTTCTATGTTTGTTTGGGTAATGGTTTCATCATCCCCTAAGAGTTATACCTTTCAGCCTTCACTTGAAAACACACTTGGCACTTTAATGTATATTCAATGATCTCATTCTTTTTATTGTCCCAAAAACAGTTCCTTCAAAGATCTTGATATATCTTTGTGCTTCTCAGGGGAATAAATAAATCCAATATTTGTGAATCATCTAATAGTTCCTTATTTAACATAGGATTTGATGGTACACATAGTCGTGAATGAAATCTCACAACTCCTTCAATAACACTGAACTATGAGGATTTTTATTTTCTTATAGTTTCTTATTTCATCTAAATTCCCACATCATCTCATCGAGAATCCTTTATATTTTCCAAAAGAAATGTTTGTGTGGGTTAGAGTGGACACTCAAGAGGGGGGGGGGGGGTGAATTGAGTTCCAATTAAAATTTATATTAAAAATATTTCTCATAAAATCATTATATTTAAAAACAAAGTTAAACTGTAGTGAATTTATACAGAGTGTAAATGTTCAATTAGTTTCTCAAAGATTGATTAGGTCTCAGTTAATTTAATCTGAATATTAAATTGACTTTTGAAACTAACTTACTAGTTTAAAATAAGGATAAAAACTTGCTAATTTAACTATCAAAGTAACTTTAAAATAGTTTTTTATTTCAAAGTAATAGAGGAGGAATATGAAATATATAATATACTTATGACTTAAGCTAAAATGCACAGCAGATGTAACCAAGTGGTTCAGTCTCAAGCCGAGACTTAGTCCTCGCAATCTATTTATATAAATTGATCTACACCCTGGATCAGGGTAGACAATAGTGCAATGACAGTCTAGGTTCAAAGACCTCTACCACAGTTCTACATGGGAAAACAAACAACAGCTCTAAGATTTCCAGGTCTTACTTGACCTCTACCACTATCCACAGTGGGAGACAAGAGAGTTAATATAGTTAGAATGAGTATTTAAGAATCCTCTAGCTTAGCTCAGGAGACAGTGTGTGTGTAAAATAAATAGGGTACACACACTACTCGAAATGTAGATGAAATAATCCCTAAAGTAAGTGTGAATGAGTTTAGAAAATCTTTAGTGATTTGCAGTGCAACTCTGGACTCTTTTGATTTGTCAGAAAAGCATCTGAGTCCTTCTCTGGTTCTTGTTCTGAAAAACAGAGTATCGTTTTATTCCTTGGTTCTAGGTTCAGATTATCATCCTGAGTGCATAAATAGTTTGTTGTAGTTCTTCACTCAAGATGCAGCTTGTGTTCTCCTTTAAAAAAGAATTACTTCGTGTATGTCCAGTGTTCTTGTAGTATGGATGTATCCTTGCACGAATGCACCACATTTCAATGATGTTGAGTCATTGTCTTTTTCACCCTTCGTGTGCCTTTTTAGTTCCTTGATTCTTGTTGTATGCACACCCCGTGTTCAGTCCTATCCAGCTAGGTATTTATCTTCCCTTTTATAGCTTCCAGCTCTAGAAAATGGGAATGAGTACCTTTTGAATGGGTAGTAGGTAAGGTTCCCTAACATGGAAACATAAATCATTACATAACATTAACTACATTAAAAACATAAAATGTAAACGTTAGCTTAATAAATAAATAGTATTGAGAGTATAGAGTTGACTGGTTGGTCAATCATTAGTAGCCTTCCATTGGTAGATGTGTACGGTGGACCTTGTGTAATAGTGACCTTCCATCGGTAGCTCTTTGAACTTGTATTGGTAGCTCTTTTCATCAGTAGCTCTTGGTATCAGTGACTTCATTCTATCGGTAGCTTCATTCTATATCGGTAACTCTGTATATTGGTCACTCTTGGTCTATCAGTAGCTCTGGTCTATTGGTAGCTCTGGTCTATCGGTAGATCTGGTCTATCGATAGCTCTATGTATTGGTGAGTCTGTATCGGTAGCTTACTTAGTTCCAGGGATTATGTGTATTGGTAAACTTATGCATATCGGTAACTCCATTCTGTACTATTTGAAAACTTGTTCTATTGATAGCTATCTGCATCGGTGACCTTGTTCTATGCTTACCGGAAGATTTGTACATATCGGTAGCTCTGTACATATCAGTAGCTCTGCGTATCGATGACTCATTATATTGGTAGACTAAGGTCTATCGGTAGACTAGGTATCGGTAGCTCTGTATCAGAAGCTATATGCAGATCCGTGACTAACACTTATCTGTTTTATGCAAAACATATTCGATTGGGTTAGAATTACTTCAAAACTCATACAAACATGGATAAACATTGATTAACATATTTCAAGGACTATTTTAATATTATTATCATCTTGATAATAGTATATCATATATTGAGTGAATTTGAATATAGATAAACATTAATTGGGATTATCAAAGTATATGAAAGCATAATTGGGATTATCAAAATATATGAAAGCATAATTGAGATTATCAAAATATATTAAAGGATAATTGGGATCATCAAAATATATTAAAGCATAATTGGGATTATCAAAATATATTAAAGCATAATTGGGATTATCAAAACAGGTGAGGTCAACAATCTCCCCCTTTTTGATAATCACCACTTATGATATTCTAGTTTAAAAAAGAGTAGTTGTATTAGAGGATATATCATTAAATGTAATGATAGAAGAAGAAAAAGTATGTTATAGAACATAATGTATTATAGGTGGAATTAAATTCAATGATATGAGAGGGGAAAATCATGGTATCTTTTCCTTATATAATATTTCTCCCCCTGGGCGAATATTTCTCCCTCTTTGATTCTTCCTTAGATAATATTTCTCCCCCTTTGTGATATTCAAAAAGTGGGAAACTACAAAGAGAAGAGGAAAAAAATGAGAAATAAAAGAAATAAAAATGTATTATATGTTGTAAAAAGGTACATAGACAGAAAAAAATACAAGGGATTCCTATCAATCATCCTAGCCACTTGTTCAATACACATCCTCAATGTGAGATTTTCCCTTTGGATCAGAAGAGGATTCAGACTGTGTGGATGTTGGTGAAGGCTTAGGAATTCCAGAAATGATCATAGGAGGCTGAGCCACTAAAACTGTGCCTGGTCAGTACTGAGGAGTTCTTTGAGTGATCATAGGTGTAAGGCTTCGAATGGCTTGGACTGGAGTCATTTGAATAGGAGATGCAGTAGAGGCAGAGGCAGGTAAGGCTGGAGGTACAATCACTGGCCTAACAGCAACATGCAAGAAAGTCTACAAAAGATTTCTGAACTCCATAATTATTCCTCGTCCTCTCTCCCTAGAAGATATAGAGTCATCCTTGTTCTCTATGAATTTGTCCAAGGCTGGAGTCAATTCCCTTAGTTTTCTGACTTGCTCTCTCAAGGCCTGATTGATAGGAGGTAACTTCAGGTTTTCCAACAGAAGTTTGAAGTGATTGTTGAGTTGATTCTTGTTGTAAATCTTTTGGAAATATTAGTCCACATTTTCTTTCACTTTTTCTGAGATGCAGAAGCTTCTCTCATATAGTCTTGGACTATCTTTATTATATCTCTAGCTGAATATCTAGTAGAAAGAAAAACTTTTCTTAGGTTGGATGAGTCCACAGAGCCACTGGTTGAAGATGAACTAGGATCCTCCTTCTTCACAGCTTGAATCTGATTCAAATCCACTAAGGGTTTAGAAGCAACAGAACCAATAGAGAAGGTTACTGTTTCCTTGATGTTTTTGGTCAACCCACAGATATGATTTTGGACTTTGGAATCATGATTTTTAACATGATCTTTCATGGAAGTTTTAAAACCATTGAACACTGAAACCATCTGGCTTACAACACTTTTGACACTGGCTAAGTCCTTATCTGCTTGGGATTTTGAGCTTATGTAAGAGTCTAAAGAGATAACAGATTTCTTTAGAGCTTCAAAATCTTCTTTTAGTCTAGAAACATGAGTATGGAAGTCTGTAACTTCTTCCACTATTTCTTCCACAAAGGTTGACAAATTACAACCGAGATAGAGTTCAAAAGATTTTTTCAAGTTACTCATCCCTTCAACAAAGCAGTGCTTCAACTCAGAAACAGAAGCACTAAAGGACTCTTTCAGCTCATCCTTTAAGGATTCTAGGTTAGCCCTGTTGAACATATCAGCAGGAGAAATTACAACAGGTGCTCTTTCAGATGCTATACTGGCTACTGAGTCAGTCCTAATCGATTGGATTGATGACACCAGTGGAGATTCCATCTTCCTTGTCTCTTCCACAAAACTATCCTTAAGATTTTTCTTCAAAATATCCAGGTCATGAATTCTGTCCACATCTTCAGGTATAAACTTAGACTCAACATCATAAATGATTTTTGATCTATTTAGAGATTCCTCATTATCCGAATCAGGATAGTCTAATCCACATACCACAAAACCTGGGTCTTCAGCCCAATCCTCAATATCAACAGCCACTGATGAACTTCCAAAATTGGTTTGATTCTCCCCCTCAATGGGTGAAATCTCTTGTACAATAATGGAATTCTCAGCGGGTCTTTCTTCCTGAGGATAATCTTCTAATATCAATTCTTTCTTTACAACAGCTGGAGGTTCCTCTGGATTAGGTAAAACTTCTTCCATTTCTCCTACTACATCCTCATTAGGCACAACTGAGCTTCCAATTAATGGAATCAGACTTAAAAAGGTAGAATCAGAGGCTTCAAATTCATTCTCCTTTTCTTCTTTATGCTCAGGATCTGGATGGTATTCCTCATCAGCAGGTGTCTCTTCTTCTACTAAGGCTTCCTTTTTCGAAGATACAATTTTAGCAGCAGGACTTAGAGGCAAGTCCGGATCTCTTCCATCATCCATAGAAGTCTCTTCTTCTTCAGTCTCATCACAGTACTCAGGTTCTTCTTCATCGGGTCCTAGACCTGGATCCCTCACATCCTTAGGTCTTGAAGGATGATCCATAGGATTAAATTTATTATATACCTTCTGTCATCATTAACCCACTCTCCTCTCCATGGTTTCCAATTTATCTTCATGTATTTTCAAACTATCGTTGTAATACAAAAGTTATTCCTTACTACCGCTGTCTCATCTTGATACTCAGCTACCCCTTTCACTTTGATCATCACTAAGATCAACTTGGAAAAGAATAAAGGATTAGTCTTTGATTTTGGCCTTGTCATGTCTTCCATTTGGATCATCAGCAATCTGCACAGATTCACTTTTACAAAATGTCTCAAGAGATGCAGGAGATAGATATCCTGATATCTTAAATTTTCAAAGTCTCCTCTCCTTGGTATTAAGACATGATGAACAAATTTGAACAACAATCTGTTCTCTCCATCCATTTCAGCAGCCACTACTTGTGTTTCATTTTCATCACCGGTGAGCTCCTCTAAGGCAGTATCATAATTGAATATATCGCTTGTAGGTGGTATAGCATTTGAGACATATCCAAATACACCCTAGTGTGGAACCTTAAAGCATTCATCCAACTCAACAGATGAAAAATATATCCCCTTTCCATTTACAAAAGAAGTCACTTAGTTTTCATCTTCTGATTTCTCAAAGCTCACACACTCATAAAATTGTTTCACTAGCTTCGGATATTAGGTACCATTGTTGTTCGAAAATAAATCTGACCACTTTTGATCTTCCAGCACTTCGAGCACTAACGACTTTCTAGGCAGCAACCATTCCACGCATAGCTCTTATTCAATCACAATAACTCTATTCTTCAAATGAGGATTCACTGGTCGCCTACCTGACCTAGATATACCAACACTACCACTTTCTTCTAGCTCGGACTTCTGATTCTTTGCTTTCGACTCATCAATGTCATCTCTAATGGCAGGAAGTTTGGTTTTTTCCATCACTGGTTCGAGGGATTTAAGGTTCTCAAGATATTCGGGAGCTAAGGTTTGAGGGTAATGGATTTGAGGCATGGTGGATTGATAATTAACTAGGGCTTAGTTTTTATCATTTAGGAATCATAAAATAAATAAATAAAATGAAATAAAGTAAAAAAGATTCAGATTCTGGCTATAGAAAGAAGTTTAAAATAGTGTACTCATCGGTAGGGTTTATCGGTGAGAATTCCTATCAGTGAGGTCAATTGGTGAGGTTACATCAGTGAGGATTCACATCGATGAGGTTACATCGGCGATGATTCACATCGGTGAGGTTACATCGGTGAGGATTCACATCGGCGAGGTTACATCGGTGATGATTCACATCGGTGAGGTTACATCGGTGAGGATTCACATCGGTGAGGTTACATCAGTGAGGATTCACATTAGTGAGGTTACATCGGTGAGGATTCACATCAGTGAGGTTACATTGGTGAGGTTGATACCGATCAAGGTTAATCATTCCCAACTCATTTTTAATGTAACTTAACCTATCCAAACTCAAAGGTTTGGTGAAAATTTCAGATAATTGATGTTCAGTACCAATAAATTCAAGAGTAATATCACCGTTTTGGTAATGATCTCTCAAGAAATGATTCCTTACATCAATGTGTTTGGTCCTAGAGTGAGACACAGGGTTCGTCGAAATGTTTGTTGCACTAGTGTTGTCACAATTGATAAAAACATGCTTAAAATCATATCCATAGTCCAAAAGAGTGTGTTTCATCCACAAAATTTGTGCACCGCAACTACCAGCAGCTATATACTCTGCTTCGGCAGTGGTCAAAGCTACAAAATTCTGCTTCTTACTACATAAAGATACTAAGGATTTTCCCAATAAATCACAAGTTCCAGATGTTCTTTTTCTATCCAACTTCCAACCAGCAAAGTCAGCATCCGAATAACTCATTAAATCAAAGGATTTTCCTTTTGGGTAAAACAAACCTAAGTTTACAGTGTGTTTATGATAATTAAAAATTCTTTTAACAACAAGAAAATGAGATTCTTTTGGATTAACATGAAATATTTTACACATACATACACTAAACATAATATCTGGTCGACTATCAGTAAGGTAAAGTAAGCTTCCAATCATATCTCTGTAATTGGTTTGATCAACTGGTTTCCCAGTTTCATCCACATCCAATTTACAAACAGTACTCATAGGAGTATCACTTTCCTTAATACTATCCAAAACAAAACATTTTAGAAGATCCTTTGTGTATTTATTTTTATTCAAAACAATACCATTTTCATTTTGAAAACTTGAAATCCAAGAATATATTTAATTTCTCCAATTAAACTCATTTAAAATTAATTTTGCATACTTTTTGAAAAATAAGTACATAATGAATGTTTAGAAGATCCAAAAATAATATCATCAACCTAGATTAGTACTATTAAAACATCTTTATAAATTATTTTAATAAAAAGAGTTGGATCAACAATACCTTTAGTAAAACTTTTTGAAATAAGAAAATTACTAAGCCTTTCATACCAAGATCTTGGAGCTTGTTTTCAACCATTTAAAGCTTTAGAATGTTTGAAATATTGACTTGGAAAATGAGGATTAGTAAATCCAGGTGGTTGTTCAACAAAAAAATCTTCAACAATAAAACCATTTAGAAAAGCACTTTTGACATCCATTTGATATAACTTGAAATTCAGATGAGCAGCATAGGCAAGTAAGATCTTAATGGATTCTAATCTAGATACAGGTGAAAAGGTTTCCTCATAGTCTATACCTTCCTCTTGAATATATCCCTATGTAACTAGCCTAGATTTGTTTCTAACTATATTTCCAGATTCATCAAATTTGTTTCTAAAAACCCATTTAGTGCCTATTGTTAAAGTTTCCTTGGTTTTGTCAACTAATTCCCAGACTTTTTTTCTTTCAATTTGATTTTACTCTTCTTGCATAGACATTACCCAAAATTTATCATTGATAACATCATTGACATTTTTGGGTTCTAGCTGTGAAAGAAAAGCTTGATGTTCAACCTGTATTCTTAGAGAAGCTCTATTATGTGTCCCTCTATCAAGTTTACCAACAAAAACATCTAAAGGATGATTCTTTAGAATCCTAGTTGATCTAGTAAAGGTAGGACTAGAAATTTCAGGTTCATCTATAGGTTCGGGTTCAACAGAAGAAGATTCTGGAATATGTCCAGAACTATATATTTTTAAAGAAGGTTATTTAGTTTTATCATTGAGGTCCAGGACAGTCAAATCTTCTTCAAGATTTTCAAGAGAGGTTTTAGGCTCATGTGGATCAGTTTCATCAAACATGATGTGAACAGATTCTTCCACACATTTGGTTCTTTTATTAAAGACTCTATAGGCATTTCTAGTTAAAGAATAACCAAGTAAAATTCCTTCATCACTCTTAGAAGCAAACTTGTCCAGATTATCCTTTGTATTGCGAATAAAAACTTTGCAGCCAAAGACTATAAAGTAAATAACTTTAGGTTTCCTATTATTCCATAGTTCATATGGGGTCTTCTTGAGAACAAGTCTAATTAATAATCTATTAATAATATAACAAGCTGTATTCATAGCTTCAGCCCAAAAGTAAACAGGCAGGTCATACTCATTAAGCATGGTTCTTGCAATTTCTTGAAGGGTTCTATTTCTTATTTCTACTACACCATTCTGCTGAGGTGTCCTAAGAGCAGAAAAGTTGTGACTATAGCCATTATGTGAGCAATAAGATTCAAACTCATGATTTTCAAACTCCCAGCCATGATCCCTTCTGAGGGTTTTAATCTTAAGTCCACTAAGTTTTTCTATAGATTTGGAGTATTTAACAAAGTAAGAACAAGCTTCACTTTTGTGGGCCAAGAAGTATACCCAAGTATATCTAGAAAATTCATCTACTAGGACATAAACATAGTGCTTCCCATTTAAACTAGAAACTCAAGAAGGTCCAAAGAAGTCCATGTGAACCAACTCGAGAGGTTGAGAAGTTGAGACTTCTTTTTTGATTTAAAAGAGAATTTATGTTGCTTTCCCTTTTGACATGGATTACAAACTTTGTCATTTGTGTAACACCCCAAGCTTCTACGGTACGCTTCTCTTTGAATAATGCGATAGCGTGTGTTGTACGCAACATCGAGTTCTAACACACCACAACCAATCAAACTAGCCGTTATGAATAGTAATACCTACTTTTTGAAATTTTATAAATTTTATCTCTCAAAGTGGACTTAATTTTTGGATTAGGAATACCGAAATTATCCTAATTTGAATTTTTGGTATTTTTCTGAGAACTTCCAATTTTTATGAATAGTGAAAAATACAAAAAAACAAATTTTTTAATAAAAATAATTTATAGTGATAAATTATACTATTGAGTGGTTTTAAAGTATAATTAAAATATATTTTTACTATTTTATCCAATGGTGTTCATTAGAATTAATTTCACTTTGAAATTGGACATAAACAATTGTCAATCTTTTGATATATATTGTTTCTTAAAAACACGCTATTTGTTGTGACAGTGGGATTTAATTAGAAAATTGATTAATTCAACTTATATTTTTTGAATTTGGTAAAATAGACATAATTTTTGAATTCATAATATCAAATATATCTTCATCCTAATTTTTGGTATTTTCTGGAAACTTTCCTTTTATGATGAATATTGAAACCACTAAGTGGTAGTTAAAAAACTAAATTTTTCATAAAACATAATTTTACCACTTTTGTGAGTGGAATTTTGAAAATATGAGAGACACGATTAATATCAAGTAGTAAAATGTGGTTCAATGAGATGAAAATAATTTTTGGTGAATAGTAACTTTTCACTTTTATTTATCACGGTTAAAAGTAAATAGGGTAATTAAGGGTAAAAATGATATTAATATTACCCTAACACATGTAAAAATTATATTGGACAAGTGTATCTAAACCAAAAATAACCTTAGGAATAAAATATTATCATTTATGTCCACTTGGATTAGATTAGGACATTTATTATTATTTAATTCAAAGAAGAGTTAAGAGAGTTAAAATCAAAGTTTATTTACTAAAACATTTTTAACATAGGGTCATACATAAGATAAATTAGATTTTAAATATTAATTTGAAATCTAAAAAGATTTCCTACATAATGATATTTTATTTATAATTTTTAGAAATTAAATAGATTAATTTATTTATGACACAATGATGATGCAGTAATTACCATAATTGTGAAAAAATTAAAATAATTGATATTATAAATACCCAAATAAATATAATTTGAGACTTTTTATGAATTAAACTAATTTTATTGGTTAATATGACATGTTAGGATTGACTTAATTAACCTTTTTCTAAGTAATAATTCTGTTATGATTTTCAAAAAAATCAATTATTGAATAGTGTCAAAATTGACATAAAGGAGTTTTTAAAACAAATATTATATTATTAATGGATATTAAATTCATAAAAATCTACGGTTCGGCTAAGAGACTTATATAATGATAGGTGTATCATTAATGGAAAACTTTGGGGTCTCTTGGAGGTATATAGTAAGTTTATTAACCATATAATATAAAAATACAATGAGACATTGTAAAAGTGGAACTTATTAACATAGAGTTAATACTTAAATATAAGGTTAATATTGTAACCCAAACCTGTCTAAATTCTATTGGTTGAGTGGGTTTCGACCCATAAACACATTAATCTTTACATAATAAACTTTTTATCCATTAGAAACCGAATATGAATTTATTATAAATTAATATTTCTAGCTTTTCCAAAGGTTCCCCTCACCCCTCTTATAAAAGGGAACTCTCCATTCTCACTAATTCACACATTCAAAGCCTTTCGGTTCGACCAAAACCTTCCAAAATACTCCCTCAACTTCCCTCAATACAACCTAGAGTCCTTATTTTGATCAGAAAGCCAACCTAAGGAGCCCTTTTGATCAAATCAAAAGGAAGAACCCGAAGAAGAGGTAATGTTTTCACCACCATTTTTCAAATTCATTTCTTCTTCAAATTCTTCTTTCTTTGTTATTACCATTATAAAATAACGAATCCAGTATCTCTTATATACTATAATATTATTATAAATATGGTACAACCATATTCTGTATTCTATCCATCCTTTGAATGACATGTCACCATACGTGTGTACGTACAGCTTACCGTCTCCACGTCGTGGTGTAATTGTTATTCAATATATTATTATTTGGATGGGTATAATAATGATGTGTAATTCATGTAAATAATAAATATAACATGATAATGATTCTGTATAACATCCAATTATATATTATTTTAATATCAAAAGAATGATATTGTCGCTCGTGCGTACGTACGGACTACCGTCTCCATGAATGCGATGAAATTCATTATCCAATGTATCCATTCAAGTATAATTATCATTTGATGATTTAAAAATAATTTTTAAGGACTTGATATCATTCTTGATATGAATAAGATAAAACCTATCCCTGAAAAACATGGCTTACGTAACAAAACATATAAAATAAAACGAGTAAGTTAACACCCGAAACAACGATAATACCAAGATATTATTAACAAATCAATGTTATAAGATCATATATGATATCATATTAATATATATGACTCTTTTATAATTTAATAACAATTATTTCACCATTATACAGGAGGTTAACCTACCCCCAACCAAGGAAAAGTACAAGGTAAGGGTTTATTTTGCAATATCTTCATTATCCGAGGTTGTTTATAGGTAATAATCTACTGGGACTTCTTTATCATCCACATCCATGTTTCTTAAAAATGTATTTCAATTTTTTTTACTATTTACTAGAATATGGGTAAAAGTCATTTATACCCTTGTTTTACTTTTTATATGAGGTTTATAAAGGAATCTTTCCGTCGTTTTCCAAACAAGCAGCTTTTTAACCTTTTTGACAGAATTAAGGTAAGAATGTTTTTATTAACTTATACGGCAGGTGCGTCTATTTTCCGCCGTTATAAAATCATCGAAGCTTCCCTTACAAGATTATAAGAATATTTTCAAATAAATTTTTTTATTTTATATGACTCTTAAATTATTTCAAAATAAAAAGATATATTTCTCTAAAAAGAGTTTTGATTTCATCTATGTCAACATCCTTTGATGGATTTTAAGCTTATTTGAAGCTGATTTATTATGAAACAAAACATCCATATTGTATTGAAGGTTTTGTGATATATTTGACTATGGATATGTTATTTTTATACCCTTCATGGTTTATGGTAAAATTATTGACATTTCGTATGCTAGTTTTAATACGAATGTTTATGTTATGTTTAAACCTTTTAATATGGGAATGCATTGGACTTAATATGTGATGGGTGAAGCCCTCTATAGATTCTCGATGCATCGGCAGGTCTCATGATAAAAACTAGTGTCTTGGCACAAGGTCTCGAAAAAATCTTATTTTTAGTCTTGGCACGAGGCCTTGGCTTTGTGGTTATGATAGTCTGGCGTTATGCATTCCATCATTATGAATGTGGTTATTGATATTGCATGTGATTATTCGATTAGTAGAATATCCATGTGAATAAGTTAATGGAATTATTTCATTTTATTTTTTCCATACTATGTTTAAGTTCAAGTTTAAAAGGATTTTGTTTTAGTTATACATTACCTTAAATGTTTATTCTTATTTATGAAAGTTTCCGCTATATTGTTATCATTACTGGGCATTTGAGCTCACCCCTTTCAATGTTTTATTTTTCCTAGGATGTGAAGAAGTAATTTATGAATGACCTGCAGGGATAATATGAGGGGATAAGAATGTGGAATATGAGACTATATTGTTTTTTTTATTTTTATGATGTAATGTAAGACTTATGAATATATCTAGTGTTTCCAAGGCTACTAAAATAATCTGTCATTTGAGATTTGATCTTTCTTGTGATCATGCCAATGTTATGTAATAATGCACTGGCTCTGGGTAACTAGGTCCGAGGCATTACAGTTGGTATCAGAGGAAGTTTAGTACAAAACTTGGAAGCTAGATTTAGATAAACTCTGATTAGAGCACATAGAACTAAGATGGACTTCGAGGATTAGTATAGAAGAACTTCCTAGAATTTTGGTATTGTAGAGATTTTGTGAGTTTTCTGAGCAATACATCCCTATCTGGATACGAGCAGGTAGAGGCGGCTCTGACATAGATGTACTTAGGGGTAAAACCCTAAAACACCACTTTGAGCTAGACTCGAACGGGAACTGGTGCACGACAATGGGCCTTGCTACACTCTTGGTTACGACACTCCCAGGGGATATGCTTAGGATAACTCTCATTTTCTTCACAAATCATTATGAAGGGTTTATGAGTATATACTTACTCAAAGAAAACATTTTTATGATTATGGATTATATCCATAAATAGTTCCATTTATGTTAAGTGTTTTATAAGTATGGAATAATGTAATTTGATTCATAAAATGATCTAGTTTATGCCATTGTTTAGAAATGGCACCTAGTGGAAGAAATGGAAACCGTATAAATGCACACACTCTATGTAGGGATTTCCCTCCTGCTCAAGATAATTATAGTGGAGCTGGTGATGCAACTGGTGCCGACCAGCTAATCACCATACTGGGACAACTCACTCAGGTTATGAATAATAACCTTACCTGTATGCAACACCCTGATCCGCAGTGTGGAGGATCAATGTTAGATCGCTTTATGATGCAACAACCACCAATGTTAAATGGGAGTACAAATCCCTTAGTAGCTGAGCAGTGGATAAATTCCCTAGAGAAAATATTTCAGGCTTTGGGGAGTAGTGAAAGGGAAAAAGTTATCATGGCAGTTTACCGCCTCACTGGAGATGCTGATCAATGGTGGTCATTGATTCAAAACACGAAGTAAGATGATGATGTATCAAATATGGAATAGAGGGAGTTCAAAGATCTATTTTTAGAAAAATACTTTCCTCGTGACCATCAAGAAGATATGGAAAGACAATTTCTGAGTCTGAGACAAAATGAGGATGAGAATGTCGCAAAGTATGAGGTTAACTTTACAAGGTTAGAAAGGTATGATGGAGATTATATACGTAACCCAAGAAGTAATATTGATCGTTTCTTTGATGGGTTAAAACCATTTCTCCATCGAGCATTAGTCTCACAATCCTTCTTGTCGTATGAAGACATTGTCTCATGTGCTATCAAGACAGAGAAAGAATTATCTAAGTCTTATGACTTTAAAGCAAAGAAAGAGAAGAAGAGATATGCTGATCAATCTGAGAATGGAAATAAGGGGAAGAAGGGAAAGGTTTAATATCCATCCTGTGGTAAATGTGGGAAGAAACACCCTGGTACTTGCTTGAAGGGAATGGGTGTCTGTTACAAGTGTGGTGAAAAAGTCTACCATGCTCGTGATTGCGAAGGGAAGAAGGAAGCTACCAATGTTTAGTGCTACAATTTCAGGGATATGGGACATTATGCAAATGAATGTCCTAAGCGTCAGGGGAACTTATCTCCAAAAAGGCTAAGGGATCAAGGCCAAGCTTATGCTATCACTACTGCTGAGGTAGAAGCTCCGAAAGACGTGGTGGCAGGTAATTTAATGGTTTCCTCAAGTTTAGCAAATGCATTATTTGATTCTGGATCATCTCATTGTTTCATATCTTCCTAGTTTTCTAAGAAAATTAGATATTTACAATTTTATTTAACAAGGGAGTTGTCAGTTAAAAATCCTAAGGGAAGTATTATTGCAATAATGTTTTGTGAATCAGTCCCCATTAGAGCACATAAATGTTCTTTATATACTGATCTCATCGTCATACCTATGATTGAGTTTGATATAATTCTCGGTATGGACTGGCTTTCGGACTATGATGTGAAGATATATTGTAAGAAGAAAGAGGTTACAATTCTTGATGATGATGATAAGAAACACCTTATCTTTAGAGCAGAATCGTCACCACATAATTCTTATCTAGATCCACCCCCAGTAGCTCAACTAAATTAAATTATTGGGGAGGAAGACGATGAAATTACAGTGGGTGAGGAAATGAATGTTCAAATAGAGGATGTACCTGTTGTGAAAAAATATGTAGATGTGTTTCCGGAAGATTTACCTAGACATCCTCCAGAATGAGAAGTTGAGTTTTCCATTGATTTAATTCCTGGATCAAGGCCTATATCGAAGACCCCTTATAGAATGGCCACTGTAGAATTATTTGAACTAAAGAAACAACTAGATGAATTGATTAATAAGGGATTTATTCTCCCTAGTGTTTCTCCATGGGGAGCCCCTGTTCTTTTTGTTAAAAAGAAAGATGGATCTATAAGGTTATGTATCGACTACAGGGAGATCAATTATCTAACAATAAAGAACAAGTATCTCCTACCTCACATTGATGATTTATTTGACCAAATGCATGGAGCTCAATACTTTTCAAAGATTGACATTTGATCTGGATACCATCAGTTGTGTGTGAAGAAGGAAAAAATTCCAAAGACAACATTTCGAACCAGGTACGGGCATTATGAGTTTAAAGTAATTCCTTTTGGATTGACTAATGCACCCTATGTATTAATGGATTTGATGAATAGAGTTTTCAAGGAATATATCGATGAATTTTTGGTGGTATTTATTGATGATATCTTGGTATAATCCAAAAGCTATGAAGATCATAAAAATCACTTGCGCATTATCCTGAAGAATTTAAGAAGACATGAATTATATGGGATGTTTAGCAAGTGTGAATTTTGGCTTCAGGAGATTTCTTTTCTTGGCCATATTGTCTCTAAAGATGGAATCTCTATTGATCCTTCTAAGACCAAGGAAATCCAAGAATGGACAGCACCTACGAGTATAACTGAGGTACGTAGTTTTATTGGTTTAGCAGGTTATTATCGACGTTTCGTCCAGAATTTTGTCCGATTGGATAACCCATTAACGAAGCTCACATGTAAAGGGGTTAATTTTTTTTGGACAAAAGAGTGTGAAGAATGTTTTTAAGAACTGAAGAGAAGATTAGTCAATGCTCCTATATTGAATCTACCATTGGGGAATGATTGGTTCGTTATTTATAGCGATGCATCGAAGAAAGGACTTGGTTGTGTCCTTATGCAGAATGATAGGGTTATTTCCTATGTATCACGACAGTTAAAAATTCATGAGAAAAACTATCCTACTCATGATATCGAGTTATAAACTATGATCTTTACTTTGAAGATATGGAGGCACAACCTCTATGGTGAAAAATGTGTGATTTATACTGATCACAAGAGTTTGAAGTATATTTTCTCACAAAAAGAACTCAACATGAGGCAAAGGAGATGGCTTGAATTACTCAAGGATTATGATTGTATGATACACTACCACCCAGGGAAAGAAAACAAGGTGGAAGATGCTTTGAGCAGAAAATATCATGGAGTTTTTAACAATATGAGAATTGAAAGGGATCCAATTTTCATGGATCTAGTGAAGATGGACATGTGAATAACCATAGAAGGTGAAACATCAATTATTTTTCAAATGGTTTCCAAACCATCTTTACTATAAAGGATTAAGAGTTCTAATACTGATGATGAATAATTTCAAAAGAAGATTAAAGCTATGAATGATGGGAGATTGAGAGACTTTCTGTATGAAGATGAAATTTTGAAATTCGGGAAGAGACTTTGTGTTCCCGATATACCTAATCTAAAAAGGGAATTGCTGGATGATGCTCATAGTTCCAATTTCTCTATACATCCTGGGAGCACCAAAATGTATAGAGATTTGAAGGAACATTTTTGGTGGGACAACATGAAGGGGGAGATTTCTGATTTTGTTTCAAGATGTATGGTTTGTGAACAAGTGAAAGATGGAAGGCAACAGCCTGGAGGAGTCATGAAACCTCTTCCCATACCAGAGTGGAAATTGGACAATATTACGATGGACTTTGTCATGGGGCTACCAAAGACTCCTAGATGGAACGATGCAATATGGGTCATTGTTGATTGTATTACCAAGTCAGCACATTTTCTTGCTATAAGAGAAAATCTACCACTGGAACGTCTTCCAAGACTATATATTGATGAAGTTGTGAGACTTCATGGAGTACCCCTATTGATTGTTTCTGATCGTGATCCCCGTTTTACTTCAAGATTATGGAAAAGTCTTCAGAAATCTCTGGATACTGAACTTCATTTGAGCACTGCCTACCACTATCAGACAGAAGGACAATCAGAATGGACTATTCAAACCTTAGAAGACATGTTGAGATCTTTTTCACTTGACTTTTATGGTATGTGGGGTCAATATTTACCTCTGGTAGAATTTTCCTATAACAATAGCTTCCATTAGAGTATTCAGATGGCACCATATGAAGCGTTATACGGAAAGAGATGTCGCACACCAACCTGTTGGGATGACGTTGGTGAAAGAAAACTTGTAGGTCCAGAACTAGTGGATGAAACGATTGAAAATGTGAAGGTAATCCAAAACCATATCAAAGCAGCTCAAATTAGGCAGAAGAGCTATGATGATAATCGAAGGAAGGATTTGGAATTTCAAGTCGGTGATCATGTTTTATTGAAGGTATCTCTATGGAAGGGAGTCATACGTTTTGGTAAGAAAGGTAAATTGATTCCCAGGTACATCGGACCTTTCGAAATTCTAGAATGAATTGGGGCTGTAGCATACCGATTGGCAATGCCGCCAAGTCTCTCCAAAGTTCACGATGTGTTCCATGTATCTATGTTGAGGAAATACATGCCTGACCCAACGCCTGTACTCACCTTTGAGGAATTAGAATAGGAACCCGATCTATCTTATTGCGAAGAGCCCGTCAATATTCTAGATACGAGAGAACAAGTAATGAGAAACCAGATGACTTGTCTGGTAAAATTCTTGTGGAGAAACCATAAGATGGAAGAGGCAACGTGGGAACCTGAGGAACTTATGATGAGGAACCACCTGAGTATTTTCATGCAGTAGTATTCTAGAAATTTTGAGGAAGAAATTATTTGAAGGAGGGGAGAATGTAACACCCCAAGCTTCTATGGTACGCTTCTCTTTGTATAATGCGATAGCCTGTGTTGTACGCAACATCGAGTTCTAACACACCACAACCAATCAAACTAGATGTTATGAATAGTAATACCTAATTTTTGAAATTTTATAAATTTTATCTCTCAAAATGGACTTCATTTTTGGATTCAGAATATCGAAATTATCCTAAGTTGAATTTTTGGTATTTTTCTGAGAACTTCTAATTTTTATGTATAGTTAAAAATACTTAAAAACAAATTTTCTAATAAAAATAATTTATAGTTATAAATTATAAAATTTATTGGATTTAAAGTATAATTAGAATATATTTTTACCATTTTATCTAATGGTGTTCATTAGAATTAATTTCACTTTGAAATTGGACATAAACAATTGTCAATCTTTTGATATATATTGTTTCTTAAAAACACGCTATTTGTTGTGACAGCGGGAATTAATTAGAAAATTAATTAATGCAACATATATGTTTTGAATTTGGTAAAATAGACATCATTTTTGAATTCATAATATCAAATATAGCTTAGGCCTAATTTTTGCTATTTTTCTGGAAACATTCATTTTTTGATGAATAGTGAAACCACTAAGTGGTAGTTAAAAAACTAAATTTTTCATAAAACTTAATTTTACCACTTTTGTGAGTGGAATTTCAAAAATCTGAGAGACACGGTAAATATCAAGTAGTAAAATGTGGTTCAATGAGATGAAAATAATTTTTGGTGAATAGTAACATTTTACTTTTATTTACCACGGTTAAAAGTAAATTGGGTAATTAAGGGTAAAAATGATATTAATATTACCCTAACACATGTCCTAATTCTATTTGAAAAGTGTATCTCAACCAAAATAAAACTTAGTAATAACACATTATAATTTAGGTCACCTTGGATTTGATTAGGACATTTATTATTATTTAATTCAAAGAAGAGTGAAGAGAGTTAAAATCAAAGTTTATTTACTAAAACATTTTTAATATAGGGTTATACATAAGATAAATTCGATTGTAAATATTCATTAGAAATATAAAACTATTTAATACATAATGATAGTTTATTTATAATTTTTAGACATTAAATATATTAATTTATTTATGACACAATGATGATGCAGTAATTACCATAATAGTGAAGAAATTAAAATAATTAATATTATAAATACCAAAATAAATATAATTTGAGACTTTTTATGAATTAAAATAATTTTATAGTTTAATATGACATGTTATTATTGACTTAATTTAATTTTTTCGAAGTAATAATTCTTTTATGAGTTTCAAAAAAATCAATTATTGAAAAGTGTCAAAATTGAAATAAAAGAGTTTTTAAAACAAATATTTTATTATTAATTTATATTAAATTCCAAAAAATCTAAGGTTCGGCCAATAGACTTATATCATGATAGGTTTATCAATAATAGACCACTTGGGGGTCTCTTGGAGGTATATAATTAGTTTATTAACCATATAATATAAAAATACAAAGAGACATTGTAAAAGTGAAACTAATTAACTTAGAGTTAATAATTAAAGATAAGGTTAATATAGTAACCCAAACCTGTATAAATTTTATTGGTCTAGTGGTTTTCGAATCATCCCCACCTTAACCTTTAAATAATCCACTTTGGAGCCATTAGAAACTGAATATGAATTTATTATAAATTAATATTTCTAGCTTTTCCAAAGGTGTACCTCACCCCTCTTATAAAAGGGCACTCCCCCTTCTCACTAATTCACTCATTCAAAGCCTTTTGGTTCAGCCAAACCCTGCCCAAATACTCTCTAAACTTCCCTCAATACAACCTAGAGGCATTAGTTTGTTCAGAAAGCCAACCTAAGGAGCCCTTTTGATCAAATCAAAAGGAAGAACCCGAAGAAGAGGTAATGTTTTCACCACCCTTTTTCAAATTCATTTATTCTTCAACTTATTCATTCTTTGTTATTCCAATTATAAAATAATGAGCCCAGTATCTCATATATACTGTAATATTATTATAAATATGGTACAACCATATTCAGTATTCTATCCATCCTTTGAATGACATGTCACCATACGTGTGTATGTACGGCTTACCGTCTCCACGTCGTGGTGTAATTGTTTTTCAATATATTATTATTTGGATGGGTATAATAATGATGTGTAATTCTGGTAAATAATAAACATAACATGATAATGATTCTGTATACCATCCATTTATATATTATTTTAATATCAAAATAATGATATTGTTGCTCGTGCGTACGTACGGACTACCGTCTCCACGAACGCGATGAGATTCATTCTCCATCGTATCGATTCAAGTATAATTATCATTTTATGATTTAAAAATAATGTTTACGGACTTGATATCATTATGTATATGAATAAGATACAACCTATCCATGACAAACATGGCTTATGTAACAAAACATATAAAAGAAAACGAGTAAGTTAACACCCGAAACAACGATAATACTAAGATATTATTAACAAATCAATGTTAAAAGATCATATATTATATCATATTAATATATATGATTCTTGTATAATTTATTAAAAATTATTTCACCATTATACACGAGGTTAACCTACCCCTAACCAAGGAAAAGTACAAGGTAAAAGTTTATTTCACAATCTCTTCATTATACGAGGTTGTTTATAGGTAATAATCTACTGGGACTTCTTTACCATCCACATAAATGTTTCTTAAAAATGTATTTCAAAACATTTTTACTATTTACTAGAATATGGGTTAAATTCATTTATACCCTTTTTTGACTTTTTATAAGAGGTTTATAAAAGAATCTTTCTGTCGTTTTCCAAACAAGGTGCTTTTTAACCTTTTCGACAGAATTAAGGTAAGAATGTTTTTTAACTTATACGATGGGTGCGGCTATTTTCCACCGTTATAAAATCTTCGAAGCTTACATTAAAATATTATAAGAATATTTTCAAATAAAATGTTTTATTTTTTATTTCTCTTAAATTATTTCAAAATAAAAAGAGATATTTCTCTAAAAAGAGTTTTGATTTCATCTATGTCAACATCCTTTGATGGATTTTACGCTTATTTGAAGCTGATTTGTTTTTAAAAAAAACTTCCATATTGTATTGAAGGTTTTGTGATATGTTTGACCATGGATATGTTATTATTATACCCTTGATGGTTTATGGTAAAAGTGTTGACATTTCGTATGCTAGTTTTAATATGAATGTTTATGTTATGTTTAAACATTTTCATATGGGAATGCATTGGACTTAATATCTGACGGGTGGAGCCCGCTATAGTTCCTCGATGCATCGATAGGTCTCATGAGACAAACTAGTGTCTTGGCACAAGGCCTTGCCAAAATCTTATATGTAGTATTGGCATGAGGCCTTGTCTATGTGGTTATGATAGTCTGGCATTATGCATTCCATCATTATGAAAGTGGTTATTGATATTTCATGAGATTATTCGATTAGTAGAATATCCATGTGAATAAGTAAATGACATTATTTCATTTTATTTTTTCCATACTATGTTTAAGTTCAAGTTTAAAAGGCTTTTGTTTTAGTTATACATTGCCTTAAATGTTTATTCTTATTTATGAAAGTTTCCGCTATATTGTTATCCTTACTGGGCATTTGAGCTCACCCCTTTCAATGTGTTATTTTTCCCAGGATGTGAAGAAGTAATTTATGAATGACCTGCAGGGATAATATGAGGGGATAAGAATGTGGAATATGGAGACTATATTGTTGTAGTTTTCATTTTTATAATGTAATGTAAGACTTATGAATATATCTAGTGTTTCCAAGGCTATTAAACCAATCGGTCTTTCAAGATTTGATCTTTCTTGTGATCATGCCAATATTATGTAATAATGCACCGGCTCTGGGTAACTGGGGTCGGGGTGTTACAATTTGGGAATTCAAGTTTGGGTAGGTCTCTAACTAAGTTATTCCTAGTCAATTTTCTAAGTGAATGGATATTTAAGTGTCCTAATCTTATGTTCCAAATCCAATATTCTTTATGAAAATAATTTAAACAAGTAAAATTTTTCTTAACTAAAGAATTTAGATCAACAACATAACCATTTTCATTTCTCAAGGCAGAAAATACTAAAACATTTTTAGTGTTAAAAACATTATAGGAATCATTCTCAAACTTCACATTAAAGACATAATCACATAATTGGGAGATACTTGACTGGTTATACGTAAGTCCATCAACAAATAAAACTTTAGAAATTAAAACTGAATCAGTGTTACCAATATGGCCTTGGACGATGATTTTTTTAGAATTATCACCAAAGGTGACATGACCTCCATCAACTTTAATTAGACTTTGAAGAATGAGTAATCTACAGACATGTGCCTTGAACATCCATTGTCCAAGTACCATACCTTCTTATGATAACTCTTTAAGCAGGTTTCCTACAAAATAGGTTTAAACAGAAAATTATTTTGGTACCCAGATCTTCTTGGGTCTAGAAAGGTTAGCAATCAAAGCTTTAGGTAACCAGATTTGTCTTATGGGTCTCATATAATTTACAGAATCAATATATTTTGTAAGATAAAATTTATTTGATTTATAACCATATGAATAACTGGTTGAGCCATATAAATTTTCTGAACTGGAATAAGCACAATTTAGTCCAAATTTAGGAATAAATCAAGTTTTAGTGAACTGTGTCTGTGCAGGTTGGTATCCCAAACCAGTAGTCTACTTTGGTGAAACATGTTTACCTAACATTTGAGTAAGTGTATCTTTTCCCTTTGTGAACATTTCTAAGTCCATTCTAAGTTTCTCATTAGACATTTTCAGTTCAGTATTTTCCTTTAACAGTTGAGCATTCTTTTCTTTTTCTATATCAAAGGCAGATTTAACATTGGCAGTGAGAGCATGCTGTTTCTTTAGTGACTTATATTTGTCCTTAAGTTCATTAAATGTTTCTTCCATCATATTACAATATTAAAAAAATTCATCCTTAGACATATCTTTAGAATCATAATTAGATTTTGCATCATCTCCAGAATAATAAGAATTTAAAACAGGAGTATCTAAGGTTACCTCAGATGTTTTGGTCATGAAACACATGTTGGCATGATTATTTTCAAAATCAAAAACTTCAGATTCACTTGTGCTGTCTTCTAAAGCACTCCATGTAGCTTTCATAGATTTCTTTTACTTCTTGTCCTTATAATCATGTTTCTTTTTGAATTTTAGTTTTGGACAGTCAGCCCTGATGTGTCCTTTCCTTTTTCATTCATAGAAGACTATATCATCTTCTTTATCAGATTTCTTTGAGTACTTCCAATGACCTTTATTGTCATACTTACCTTTTTAATTTGATTTTCTAAAGAATCTCTTTTTCCTATAAAACATCTTGAATCTCCTGGATATTTGAGCCATTTCAGCATCACAGTCAGAATCCGAATCATCACTTGTTGAACTTTCAGTTTGTAATTGAACTTTGTATTTGTCCTTGCTCTTCAAAGCAGTAGATTTTAAAGCTAAAAACTTTCTTTTAGGTTCATCATATTCCTCCTTATTCACCTAGAGTTCTTCCTCATACATCATTAATTTACCAATAAGCTCTTTTACAGGGAGAGCACCAATGTCACATGATTCTCTGATTGAAACAGAAGTGCCCCTCCATTGGTCTTGTAGACATCTCATGATTCCCATGATTTGTTCCTTTGCTGGAACAACCTTTCCAAGAGAGTTCATAGTATTGAAAATCTCATTTAACCTAATATACATGTCATAAATAGGTTCATTATTCTTCATTTTAAAATTATCATATTTAATAGTATATGTATTTAATATCATTTCTTTAACATTGGTTGTTCCTTCATGAGAAACACCCAAAGTATCCCATATTTCATAAGCAGTTTTATGTGGGAAAAAAACAACAAGTCACAGTTGTCCAGGTCTTAATCGACCTCAACCACTATCTACAGTGGAAAAAAAGTGAGTTAATAGAGTTTTAATGAGGATTTAAGAATCCTCCAGCTTAGCTCAGGAGACAATGTGTGTGTAAAATAAACAGGGTACACACACTGCTCGAAATGTAGATGAAAGAATCAATAAAGTAAGTGTGAATGAGTTTAGAAAATCTTTAGTGATTGGAAGTGCAACTCTGGAATCTTTTGATTTGTCAGAAAAGCGTCTGAGTCCTTCTCTAGTTCTTGTTCTGAAAAGCAGAGTATCGTTTTTTCCTTGGTTCCAGGTTCAGCTTATCATCCTGAGTGCATGAAGTGTTTGTTGTAGTTCTTCAATCAAGATGTAGACTGTGTTCTCCTTTAGAAAAGAATTAATTCATGTATGTCCAGTGTTCTTGGAGTATGGATGTAGCCTTGGGCGAATTTACCATGTTTCAATGATGTTGAGCCCTTGTCTTTTTCACCTTTTGTGTGCCTTCTTAGTTCCTTGATTCTTGCTGTATGCACACCCCGTGTTCACTCCTATCCAGCTAGGTCTTTATCTTACCTTATATAGATTTCAGCTCTGGTAAATGGGAATGAGTACCTTTTTCATTGGTACTAGGTACGATTCCCTGACATGGAAACATAAATCATTAAATAACATTAACTGCATTAAAAACATCAAATGTATCTGTTAGCTTAATAAAAAAATATCATTGAGAGTATAGAGTTGACTAGTTGGTCAATCATTAGTAACCTTCTATTGGTAGATGTGTACGGTGGAATTTGTGTAATAGTGACCTTCCATCGGTAGCTCTTTGAACTTGTATCGGTAGCTCTTGGTATCAGTGAATTCATTCTATCGGTAGCTTCATTCTGTATCAGTAACTCTGTATATCAGTCGCTCTTGGTCTATTGGTAGCTTTGGTATATCGGTATCTCTGGTCTATCAGTAGCTCTAGTCTGTCATTAGCTCTATGTATTGGTGAGTCTGTATCGGTAGCTTACTTAGTTCCAAGGATTATGTGTATCGGTAGACTTATTCATATCGGTATATCCCTTCTATATTATCGGAAAACTTGTTCTATTGATAGCTATCTGCATCGGTGACCTTGTTCTATGCTTACCGGTAGAATTGTACATATCAGTATCTCTGTACATATTAGTAGCTCTACGTATTGGTGACTCTCTCTATCGGTAGACTAAGGTATATCGGTAGACTATGTACCGGTAGCTCTGTATCAGAAGCTATATGCAGATCAGTGACTAACACTTATCTGTTTTATGCAAAACATATCCGATTGGGTTAGAATTACTTCAGAACTCATACAAACATGGATAAACATTGATTAACATATTTCAAGGACTATTTTAATATTATTATCATCTTGATAATAGTAAATAATAGATTGAGAAAATTTGAATATAGATAAACATTAATTGGGATTATCAAATTATATGAAAGCATAATTGAGATTATCAAAATATATGAAAGCATAATTGGGATTATAAAAATATATTAATTCATAATTTGGATTATCAAAATATATTAAAGCATAATTGGGATTATCAAAATATATTAAAGAGTAATTGGGATTATCAAAACAGGTGAGGTCAACAGGTTGATAAATCATTTGTGAAAGGATTTATGATGTTCCTTTCTTTATGATTCTTGTGTCCATCCACTTATATTTTACGAAGATAAGATCCTTCTCAATTACCATCAACACTAAAATTTATCTATTTTTTATACTTACAATGTCTTCCAATTTTTTTGATTTACCAATATGGTAGAGAATTGAGAAAGAATATTCTTTGATCATGTCTAACCATATTCATTCACACATATTCATCTCTTTCTATGTGAATATATTCTTGGGGATTATGATATCTATACTTATTTCAAACTTCTCCCCATAGAGATAGTACCACTATATTTTCAAAGTGAGAATCATTACATCCAACTCAAAATCATGCATTGGGTAGTTATATTTGTGAAATTTCAACTACCATGAAGCATAGGCTGTGACATTATAATTAGAAATTAACACACAACTGACTACCATCTTCATTGCATCGCTGAATACCATGAAAATTTATCCACTTGTGGGTAGTGCAAGCATAGTGGCAGTGATAATCCAACTTTTCAAATCCCTAAATCTATCTTCACATTTATCATTCCCATAAAACTTGACTCCCTTCCATGTTATATTGGTTAGAGTGTCTTATAATCATGATAAATTTATCACAAATCAACGATAACACCCAGCTAATCCAAAGAAACAACAGATATATGTCATAGATGTTGGAATCATCCATCATTCCATTGCTTCTGTCCTTGAAGGGTCACTATATATCCCATTTCTTGTGATTATATACCCCAATAATGAGACATACTTTAACTATATTTAACATTTTATATACATTTCATAAAAATTCTTATTTCACAAGGTATTTAGCATAGTCCTAAAATGCTCCTCCTTCTACTCCTTTGTTTTAGAGTGTATTTGAATATCATATATAAGACTACCAAAAAATTTTCAAGGTAAAATATAAAGACTATATTCATCAAGTAAATGAATAATTATAGAGAATTCTCGAGTATGAATGACATTACTATGAACTCATAGTGCCCATACCTTGTTCAAAAAGTAGTCTTGGAGATATCCTCCTCCTTCACCCTAACTTGGTAATATCTTGACAATAGATCCACCTTGGAGAAGTATTGTGATCCATGTAGTTGATTGAAAAATTCATCAATCTATGGTAGATGATACTTGTTCTTTATCTCGATCTTTTTAAGCTCATGATAATCAATGCAATGGTGAAATGACCCATCCTTCTTCTTGACTAAGTGGACTGGTACACCCCTTAGTGAAGCACTTGGGTGTATGAACCCTTTATCTAGATTCTCTTGAAGTTATTTATTCATCTCCTTAGGTTCTACAATAGCCATTAAATATAGAGTCTTGGGTAATAGAAACATCCCTTGTATAAGCATGATTTAAAATTAAACCACATGATTAGGAGAAAAACTAGGAAATTCCTCGAGTAACACATCAATGTATTCCATCATTATAGTAATGTATTCAAGGATGGCTATTTTCATAGTCACAATAATTTGATCTAGATAAAATTTTTCATAGGGTAACAATATCCATTCTTGAGATATTGGTACTAAATAAGTTCCATCCTCCTCCTTTCACTTGTATATAATCAGGGGTCGATTCTCTATATAGAGAGTGATGTATTTTTTGTTGCATCTTATGTTGGAGCTATATAGTGAAAGCCAATCTATAACCAAAATTGCATAAAATTACACAAAAAATAGCATGACCAGGTTCACTAGAATGTTCAGCCTAGAATTTCTAACAGGGGAGGAGTTATATACTTGGGATGCAATAATTAACCCATTTTCCATTTTCACAATAAAATCTACTTCCATTATTTGTGGTGGCATTTGAATAGTTAAACTAAACTATCATGATATGAATGAATTCATATTACTATAATCAAAAAGTAAATTTTCTATTCATGAATTAATAACTAGCGTCCATGTCACCACTTCATTTTTAGGATCCACCTCAATGGTTGGGATTGAAAAATATCACCCTTTCTACCTTGGAGGTTATTGGTTGGCTCCAAAAACCGTTGGATTAGTGCATTGATTTAAAAGTTCCATGGATCTTTTAAGTTTAATAAATGAATAACACACTGAGGGTTGATGAGAGCATTCTTTTCTTCCACCACATTAGTCAGTTTATCCTATTAGAAATGTTTTTCTAGCTTACCTTCCTTCCTGCACCAAAAGTATTCCCTCACCCCCTTAGGCAATTTATGGGGTGATTCTTTCCACACATTTGACAAGTGGGATGATGAGATTTCATAGAACCATTATATTTCTCCATCAAAACACATAAATTAAACTCCACCTTCTAATTCTTATCCCCATGATACCCCTATGATTCTTTGATCTCCATTTTGAATTTTAGGGAACATCAGACAATTTTCTCATAGCTATCAAAGTCAAGGATCACTAAGGATTTTCATATACTAGGTTTTATCCCACCAAATAGTGTCCAACCTTTAATTCGGGGGTAACATCAAATCTATATGCATATCATTAAAATATTATAAAGTTTTCCTCATACACTATCATATAATCATCTTCTTTTTTCTTTAGGTAAAGGAATTACCTTTCCATTTTATGTCGAAGAGTGAGAGGAAAATATTTATCAAAAAACATTTTATGGAATTACTTTCACCCCATCACTTATATAACTTTCTTAGGCTTCGAATTATTATTCAATGTATACCACTAATAAAATTATCCATCCATATGGTAAAAAGATAGTGGAAAATTCTCTTGTTCAAAACATGGAAGGATGTAGAAGATCGTCTCAATGGAGTTGATCCATTGTTCTATGATTAAGGGATTATATTATCCATAGAAAGTCAAAGACCATTGTAATATAAAGGAATCTATCATAGATTGTTCTCTCTTAGATGTATTTGGATGATCCTACTAATGTTCGAATCTATTTAGAACCTGAGTCAGCTGAGAGAGTATCATCCTGAAGTTCAATATTACTACTTCCATTAGGTTGGGCATATTGTTGGGGTGGTCATCACATTTCCATATACATTGATTGATTAACTAGTTCAACCTATTTCCGACCATTTTCTAAAATACAATGAAAATTAGGGATGAGTTTTTTAAACTATTAAGCACATAAATGGGTAATATAAAAAAAATTAAAAGGATACTTTATAAATTACATATATTTTCTTAACTTATGAATTTATAGGATTTAATCTATGTTATCCATGATCTATTTTCTAACATATACTTTAATGGGAATTTTTTTAATCCCTTAACAATGGTTCATAATTATCTTATTAATTTATCAAATAATTTCCCTCAAGAGTTTCAAAAAAAGTGCACAGTAAGGCCCATTGTTGCATACCAGGTTACACTGAGTTAGGCATGGAAAACCTTGTTAGAGTTGTTATCCTTAAGTAAAACTGCGCCAAAACCATTTCAACCTATAGTATCAAAATAGGGATTTATTTTATTATTAAAACACTTAATCCATACATAATAAAATTGGGGATGATTTCTTAAACTTAGTATTATCCCAAAGGGATTCTCTATAGTTTTCTAATTATAATTCAAAAAATAATTGAACTTTTCCTTTGATACAAACTATTACAACCTTATTCTTTATTACACATTAATTCAGGATTTATTACATAAAATTTAACATAATAAAACATTAAAGATCAATAAGTCTAGTTTATTTTGGAATTAGGTATATAGAATAAAATATTAAACATGGGTTACACCAACATTATTAGAAACTTCCTTAATATGCTTCTAAAATTCCATGTCTTTTAAAACTGCACTGGATAACCTGGAGATAAATAGAGAAATGGGTGAGCTATAAATCCCATTACTAGAATAAAAAAGGCATAAGGTGATACAAGTTATACCATAGGAGTATAAATGGGGAATAAAAAGAGTATGGATCATAAAAATGAGTAATGAGGAATGATATAACATGTTAATCAAAACATGAAAAATGTGGAATCAACTTAAATAACTACATCGTAAAAATAGGTTAAGGATAAACATCCAAGACATCATGGTGGAAAATGTTCTATAAATGAATCAGGCTTACTCCCTGTCCAAACATGATGTCTCATGATACTAAACATTACTAAATGCATTGGAGTGCTATATAATTCTAGACGCACTCACAACTTTCATTTGATTCTAATTCTTAAGTGTGCCACATAAATCATACAACATGGGTAAATTCATCATCATATTTTATTCCGTGATCAAGGATTGTTGAATACATACATATAAGTCCCATTTAAAATAGTTATAATTTTATAATGGTTAATACCCTTTATAGTAAATGGGTATGGTATTCACTACACAATTATTTTTGTCATGGAAAATCACAGTGAAATTTTGACAACAAATAAACATTGCTTAAAAAAATCATAAAATGGAATGAAGAGAGTGAAAATGAGGTATCATCATTTTTAAATCAAATGGGAAGTAATTAGGACATAGAGATACATATCCTAACATTTGGAATTAAAAATAAAAGGCATATGATAAAAAAGAAACTTGAATAAAGAAGAGAAGGTAACGATCCCTTACTTGAGTGTGTGCCTCCAAATGTCTAGGAGGGGCTTTTTGAGAGCCTAGGCCGCCATGGTAGAACATTAGTGAGTGGAGGGAAGAGTATGAATGTGATAAAAGGAGTTTTATTGAAGGGAAATGAGGGATTTGGTGAGTTTATATATGAAAAGGGATTGATTTCTTTATTATTTAGGTCTTCGACACTATATAATAAAATAACTAAAGCCAAAAACCATCCCATGATTTTTTTCCCACTATTTCTTCCAAAAGGGATTGGTTCTCATTATTTTATAAGTCCATGGTCCAAACATAATAGAATAATACCCTTTCTTATGTTGAGGAGAGTCATACTCTTAGAAAATGGTTGTAAAACCATAAAATATATTAATGGTTTTTGGAGGATTCTGAATAACTTTATAAAATTAAAAAAATGATCTTAAAATATCATTATTTTAAATAAAAAAAAATATTTGTTTACTGATACATTTTATCATATTTATTATATCACTTTTGGTTCTTTATGTTATCATAACACACAAATTATATTTATACAGTCTTTAATTTTTATTCGAAAATTTTCCAATCTCAGAAAATTATAAAATATTCATTGTGGCATAATTTAAAAATTTTGATTCCAAAAAAATATTAACTTTAACTAAATAATTTTTAAATATTTTAATTTATAGTTTTAAAATAAAATTGACATTTATTAATAATTTTTTGGTATTTTACAATAACAATTTTCAAATCCTTCTAAAAATTACATTTGGCTTCATAAAAATTGTTTGATCATTTCTATATAACAAAAATTATTTAATAATAATATTTCATTAAAATTTAATTTTTGTTTTAAATAATCCATTAATTCGTCAAAATAAGTTTTTTAATTGAATTTGAATACTAAACAAAAATAATATTTGTTTTTTATTGTATCAATGATGAAAATAATTTATAAAGTAACAATAATAGTGTGAAAATATATTAATTATTCAATAAAAAATAATTTACATACTCATAATTCTAGGGTCTGGATACATATCCCCTTAATAAACTAGAAAACACCCTAATTGTAAGGTGATCGATAGTGAGAATTTCATGGGGTGGTTCAACGTACATGGCTTGGGTCATGATCTCGATGAGCTTGAACTTCTATTGTTAAAGGGTTTTATCAAGCTTAAGTTGTTAGATCCTAGATTGGGATTTTTCAAGGGAAAATACCAATATTGCTATCTCCCATGGAAGCTCCAATAAATGCACTTCATAGGGTATGGTCCTAGTATTTGAGTCCATCACTTCCTTTGTCTCAGTCAATAGGAATTTTTAAAAACCAATAATTAAACTAATCATGTGATCATTATTCAATGACTATACTATCAATGGTAATGATACTTGATGGTATTTTAAATATAATTGGATATTATAAAACAAAATAGGTGAATATGTTTTCCATAATTTATTTAAATAAATCAAATGGGGAATTTTTTTTACAATAGTTTAGATCATTACACCTGACACATGAGAGGATAAGAAACCCCTTCAACTCTAGGTTCTAAATTACATACCTGAATTCATTTACACTAGACCCCTTTGGATACCACATTCTAGATGATACTATACTGCCTCTCTTATCTGGTTGTCTACTTTGTTACTTATTTTTACATCATTTTAAGAGTTCCAATTATATTTTTTTTATTCTTAAATGTTTTTAAGTTTTCAAATTCTCTTAATTTCATAAATTTGTGACTGTACAAGATTTTCTTTTAAATTATTTTTTAATATGATTTTTTGTTTGGTTTATTAATTTAAATTTTTCCCTCATATTTTAGAATTTATTTATTCAATTATTTATGGGGTAAAATTTATTATAATAATATTTTCAATGGATTCTTACAGATTATTATTATTTTATTTCTCTATGATTTATTTAATTTGTTAATATTTATTTTATGATTTATATTAAATTTATTCTTTAATTTTCCTCTTTTAAATAATTATCTCTTTTGTAATTTTAATATTATAATTTTTAATTAATTTATTTTTTGAAGGTTTTTTTAAATTATAATATTCAAGTTTTAGGATGAAATTTTTATATTCTTTTTGGTTATTGGTTGTGGTCTACGTTGGGGAATTGAACACTCAACGATCAATCCAATTTTAGACTGGTGACCACTTATTAGAATATTTATATATCCAATTTTCTTAATGTAAACTATGTAGAAAATTTCAAATATTAGTCTCTAATATCCAATTAATCAGTTGCATGAATACCATGTACTAGATTCTATCATGCATCCCGAGACCATGATAACTGAAGATTGTGTGGTATGAAGGATGAACAAGGCTATATTTTAATATGGTTTTTTGTTTGAGTTTAAACTATAATATTTAATTGAAATTGTTCCCATTAAATTTTTGTTGTTGAATCTAATTCGGGATGACCATTATAATGTATATCACTAAATGATCATGTGTACCCAATATGAGGAGAAGAGGCTTGCGAATGAAGACTTTATCATTTTCAAGAAACCAATTAGGGATCTAAAAAGATACCTTTTTGAATCTTGTTGAAACTGAGAAAAGAATATATGGAACATGATTTTTTCATTCTTGTTCTATTTAGAGGAGAATCCATGGGATCTTGGGATCTGGTTGTCATGATATTGAAGATTATCTCGATGACACTATTGAGGAAGGATGTTAGACTATTTTTTGATGAAATTTCACACTAGCCAAGTCTTATGTTGTGTGAGTAAAGACTGAAAAATTATTATGTTGAAGAAAATAGATTTTTTAATGATTTTGAGGCCGAATCAGATTGATGATGTTAATCCAAACCCTGATGGAGGCAATTGACTATTATCACACTGGGGATTTTAAATTCCCATCGATGATTCCTTATTGTGGTAGGTTGAAGATGAAGGATTATTCTTATTCAACCACTTTTTCCATGAGTAAATATTGAAGATCATGGTATATTATCCATGTTATTTCTGATCGATCTCACACAAATAAATCCTTGATGAATTTTCTCTTGATTGATTAGAAGAAATGAGAATCTTTACTAAGAACTATTGATGATAATTCATGCATAATAGTTTTGAAGAAAATATGTACACTTAAATTGGAGATGCTTGAATTTGGGTGTTTTTATATGATGTATTAGCCTATCCAATGATGGTATAAGTAATGTAATTCAATAATTAGTGACCTTGATATCTGGTGGGAATAAATAAATTAATTATGGTTTTTTTTAATTTTTTTGAAAATTTAGTTAAAGAATGCTATATCAATTAATTCTTCTTTATTAGTGGATGACATTTTTTGGGAGTATTCACTAAAATTACATGCAAAGTGGCTCAAAGTTTTATAGGATGTGTTTTATTGGTGATTAATGGCATGTCAACATACCAAATTTATGTGGGTAGAACAATGGTTTTCTTAAAAGGAAGTCATAAAAAATTTGAAGGTAACTAATTTTAAATATAGATGAACCATTCATTCAAGCCTACATGTTAGATCCCAACTAACACCGTTGATTCAATTATGAGAGTAGTATATCATTATCTAAGCCTAATCTTGGCCTAATACGTGATAGTAAATCAATTATAGAGTGGGAGGGGATGAAATTTAACTCAAGAGATAAGATTTCTATTTTATTTTTGTTTATTTTTATAAAATATCTATTTTATTAAAATTATTATTTGTACTAATCCTTTTAAAAAATGTTCATTTTGACGTTTATAAGATAATTCTATTCATATTTTATTAATTTATTATTTATTACTCACATTTCTTCTTCATATTTGCAACTCATTCTTTTTATAATTCATAACTTAATTTATGTTCTTGTTTTTACTCAAAGTATAGAGAGGATGTGAGTGACTGAATGAATGAATGAAAAACTTTTATATTCATTTAAATCTATAGATTGATTCATAGAAATATTTGTATGATCTTTCAATGATGTATTAGAGTTAAATTTTTATTTGACATCATTTTTTTCAAAATTAGTTAATTATATCATTCAAGAGATTTATCATTTCATCAAACATACTCAACTAGATTTTCATATTTTTTTTTAAATTCTTATTATCAAAAAACTTTTGTTATAAATCACATCAATAATACCTTTTACTTACCTCATTAATAATACTCACACACTTTCACATTCATTTTCACAATTTTTAGTCTATTTTGAGTAGATTTCATCAAAAAAGAATCCCTTAGAAAATCTTAACCTCATATCCTATCATTTGAACCTTATTTTGATAAATATTAAAAAAATATAAATTTTAATTTTATCTTTCCATCAATGAATACACCATATAAAATTTCATCATTATTTCCAAGGAATTTGTACTGAGTGTAATGTGGTTTTGAAAATAAAAATTAAAAAATATTTGAAAACATAATAATAGAAAAAATAATAATAGAAAAAATACAACTACTATTTTTCAATAATATTTTGTTATGGAACATTATAATTTGTAATCCCATTGTGTGTTTGATCATTTTACTACTTTTTTTCTATATTTTATTCTATTAAAAATATTTTTTTTAATGATATGAAATAAACTATTTGCAATTTTCAAATAAATAATTTCACACATATCAGGATTTTTGTCACTACTATTGACACACTACTTAGAAGAGTGTTTACATAAATCAATGACTTCCTCATCATTATTAAGAAACATTGATATTTTATGATCCTAAAATAGAAGGCCAATCTAAATTGAAACAAGTATAATTGAAATTATGTTCTAAATTTTTCCAATTTATTGAATACATTCAAATTATAAATTCTAAAATTGATGCTTGGTAATTTTTTCAACATGTTAAAGATTTTTTTAATTAATGGTAAATTAAGTGAATTAGTTTTTTAATTATAGATTATAAATTTTACGTAAAGTGAAGAAGATAATCAAGTTTGTGATCTTAAACATGAAAAAATTAAATTTTGAAGAGTTATCACCAATTCTTTCAAGAGGATTTTGAGGAAAAAGAACAATATCCCATTTTTAATTTTCCTTATGACTCAAAAATTAATGAGAAAACCACTAATTCAAGTTTTTATGATTTTTTTTCAAGATAAATTTAAATAATAAATTCATATAATGATAAATAGTATTCATTAAAAATATGAGGAGGATTTCATGGGAAATGAGTATAATTATTTTCAGAATCAAATTCATTTTGAAAATTAATTCCACATCATTTTCCTTATTCCAAGTATTGAAATGGTTTATTTTTTTAGGATATTTTAGCATGTGGAATCTTTTTTTAAAAAAAAAATTATGAAGAAGAATTAAATGTTAAAATATTTTTAATTTTTTTACTCAAATCATAGGAAATAAACTTGAGTTGGAAGTTAGGGATCATTTGAAAGGAAACATAAAAATGGGATTATATGTTCTTAAAAACCATTAAACCGATTTTAAAAAAAAACTTCCTCATTTAAAAATTAATGTCACTACGCATTTTGAATTAGTTTTAGATTTAGAGGATGAGAGAGTTGAGTTTGAATTAAAAACTTTTGAAGAAAATTTATTTAATGATCCACTCATTAATGATGATTTTCTTTTAGATTTAAATAATAAATGGGGATAAAATGTTATCCTATTTTGGAGAAGTGAATTTAATTTATATTTTTTTAAAAATAGATACAAGTGGAGTTCTTATTCCCTAATGTTTTCATGGTAAACCAAATATTCACTATGTTTTTATTAAGGGATGATATTCTAGAATTTAGATCAAAAATATTTCTCAAACACACACTAATGGAACCTAGTGGATATTTTTTTCAAAATTAGTTATTTTTTTGTGATATTATAGTTGATGAATATTTTTATGAAAATTAGAACCTAAAAAACCTAAACATGAATGTTTTCTTTTAGAGTTTAAGTATGATATTACCCATATTTCAATAATTTTATCAACAATATTGGTTAAATAAATTCATTTTTATTATGAATATAAATAATAATTTTATTTTTTCATGATTTTTAATTACTCTGAAACTGCTTTGAATATCCTTATAAATCCTATTCTTAAATATCATTTTCAAAATAGAGCCTTTAGAACCTTTGTTTCTAAGAATTTAGGGTTTTTAAGTGGATAAAGAGATTTTACAACTATTGGACTCACCAATTTTGATAATCCCAAACCATTTTTCATTTATATGATATTAATGTCTCATTAATATAGTTTATATTCGGTAATAACTATTTATTTTTAATCTCACTTCTCTCTCGATTAAGTTTACAGTGAAAAATTTCTCTAAGTGAAAGGTTACCACTAGAAGGTTACCAATAGAGGTTACCGATAGATGTTACCTCTAGAAGGTTACCACTAGAAGGTTACCGCTGGAAGGTTACTGATAGAGGTTACCACTGAGGAACCTCACCGTTGAGTTATCAATGCACGCTCACCGCTACGTGTCTACCACTCAAAGGCTACGGTTGTAGAGTTACCACTAATGGTTACTGCTACAAGGCTAACAATGAAGCCTAATGATGAAGCCTACTGATGCATCCTACCATTAAGAAGGCTAACACTACCTTTATACTGATACCCACTCTTCAAATCAATACCTTTTCAATTTATTATTATTTTTATAATGGTCATATTTGGTAAATTTAATGTTTCTGACATTAATTAATGATTATTGTAGACATATCATGAGACCGTATCTGGAGATAGTATTAGGTACAAGGGAGAACACATGTGGTTTTATTATTCCTATTGTCAGACATCAAATATAAAATAAAAGATGGAGGAAGATAAGATGATGAATGCATGAGCGAGGAACATTAGAATCTAGATCTCAAGAATAAGATGAAACCATCACTTACACTGTGAACCTAAGAGCTTCACGAAGATCATTTGGGTAAAAGAATTCAAGACTATATTATGTGATTCATAAAATATCTTTCAAACTAACAAGAAGAACAATTCAGTACCTGGAGGCTAGAACCTGGAGATTGTGACACTCTATTGTGGAGACAACTTCTAGAGAAAGACTCAAACTACAATTTCTTCACTCAAAGGAGTCAAGAGATGAACTAAAAAGACATAGAGCCTTATAAACTAAATCTTTATAACTTCAGATATATTTTTTTCTTTACCTTAAATTTCTGAGAAGTGTGTGTTTGTATGTTACACAAACTATCTCCTGTTCTTGAACTGGACGATACTGAAAATACTCACACCAAACATTACTTACACTTTGTTCCCCATTTGTAACCATGGAAGAGGCTGTCTGTGGCTTGGTTGTGTGTTTTTCCCACAAAAAATTGTGGTAGAGGGTGTGAGCCCTGAACAGTTTGTGTAAAATGTAGTAAATCCTGATATAGGTTGTGTATCAAGTTTGTTGTTAATATAAACTACTTGGTTGAAGGTGATCACCAAGTAGAGGGGATTGAGTCTCATCCTAAGGCTGAACCTCTTATTTAACTCTGTTGTGTACTATATTTTGTAATACTATGTTTTTCTATTTTCCAGTGATTATTATTTTAAAATAGAAAATTATTTTATATTCACTCTAATAGTTAGTTTTGGTTGGTGTGTATATGTATTTTATTCAATAAACCTATTTCAAAAGTTGGATAAGTGTTTTACACTGATTCAACTGAGGTCTAATAAACCATTAATAAACTTATTGACCAATAAAACAATTATATCTCTATTGCCTTAATTAATTGGGCTATTTTCAAATTGGGGATTTTATAATATAGTTTTTAATAGAAATTTTAAGTGGGAACTCAATTCACCCCCACTTGAGTTTCCACCCCAACTAACATTTAGTATCAGAGGATAGTTTTTATTACTACCATCAGAACTCTTTTTCAAGATTTTCTTATTATTTTGAACTGTAATTTTAGATGTATCCTAAAGATCTTAAAATTTATGTCATATCTTAATTTTTTAGTTCATTAAATTCCAATTAACTATAGATAACCAAGTTGAGGATGCAGCTACTAAAAAGTCACCTTTCTTTAATGGTACTAAGCATGATCCATGGAAAATGAAAATGAAAATGTATCTAGAGAGCATGGGTCCAGAAATCTGGGACACAATTGAAGAACAACATGCATTACCTGCTACTGCTAGGGACACATGGTCTTAGTTGACTAAAGCTACATATAAAAATAATTATAAAGAAATTAATGCATTGTATTGTGCTCTAGGTGATGAAGAATAAAATAGAATATCTGCTTATAAAATTGCATATGAAATTTGGGATACTTTGGATGTTTTCCATGAGGGAACAAACAATGTTAAAGAAATGATATTAAATACATATACTATTAAATATAATAATTATAAAATGAAGCCTGATGAACCTATCTGTGAAATGTGTCTCAGGTTCAATTAAATATTAAATACCATGAGTCTTCTTGGTAAACCAATAAACAACAATGATCAGAATATGATATTGCTTCGATGCCTACCTGACAGATGGAGAGGAACTTCTATTTCTATCTGAGAATCCTACGATATAAGAAAGCGACTAGTGAAGGAAATAATTGTAAAACTCGTGATTTATAAGGAAGATCTTAAGGTGAATAAAAAATCAGATGAAGAAATAAAAAAAATCAATATAATCCAAGAATTCTACCTCAAATATCAAAGACAAAGAAAAAGTTCATGTTTCTGTAGATAGTTCCACCAGTGAAGATTTAGATTCTAACAGTGATGATGAGATAGTTCATCATTCTAGAAAGTTAAAAAAGGTCTACCGAAAGAATATGTTATTTAGAAAGTCAAATTATAAAAGATGGTATTGTAGTAAAGGACATTGAAAAAAGGACAGAAAATGGAATGAAAAAACAAATGAGATAATCTGTTATGAGTGTAAATTAAAAGGTCATGTGAAGGCTGATTTCACCAAGATGATGTTTAAGAAGAAATATGAAAACAAGGGAAATGGATATAAAAAGGATATGAAAGCTACTTGGGGTGCTTCAAAAGACATCTTTAGTGGATTAGACACTTTTGATACTGAAAATAACAATCATGAAAACCTTTGTTTTTTGGAAGAAACAACTAGGGTAACACTCAAGTCTCCTATACACAATGCTTACTGTTCTTAGAATGAGATTTAATCAAATAATGATGAAAATATGACTAACGATAAACTATTTGAATATTTTGGAATTCTTGAGGATACATTTAATGAACTCAAGGATAAATATAAATTATTGAAAAGACAACATGCTTTAAATTCAAATTATAAGTCTGATTTGGATATTGAAAAATAAAAATTTTCTCAACTGATAAAATAAAATACTAAACTAAAATTATGAAATGAGTAATTAAAAAGAGATCTTGAGAAATTTAATACCGGTAGGGATACCTTGACTTAATTTATAGGGAAACAAATTGCTCCAAAATGAACAACTGATTTTGGATATCAACCAGGAACGAGATAGATTATTAAGAACAAATTTGTTCCAAAATCTGGATAGTTCATAGCTAGTTCAAGTTCTGGATCATCTTTTCAAAAAAAATCTAAAGGACCTAAGAAAGTGTTCATGTATCAAAACATATATATTGATTATAAGAAACCTATAAGTAAAATATGGGTTCCAAAAGATTTAATTTCTAACCTATCTGGACCCAAGAAAATAAGGGTACCATAGTTACCCAGTGCATAATCTATTTTGTAGGAAAATTATCCAAAGAGATCCTATAAAACTCTATAGTATTTGGACAGTGGATGTTCAAGACATATTATAACAACCCTGCTTTTTATTACACACTTAAACCTGATTTATTACAGAAAATCTTCACTTTATACAACATAGAAGATCAATATGTATAGTGTCTTTGGGGCTTTGGAACATTACATAACATCTTAGAACATAAAACACACAACATATTTATTGAAAACTTCTTTTACATGACCACTACATTCCCTCGTACTTATCATTGCATGAGATAACCTGAGGACATGCATAAGAAAAGGGTGAGCTATAAAGCCCAGTAAGGGAATAAACATGGAATAAAATTAGGAATAAAATAAACGTTAGACAATACGCATATCAATGGAGAACAAGAGAAACATAAACATAAAGGAATGATAAATCATGATAATCATAACATAGAAATGTGGCAACAACACTTAACATGGAATTAGCATGAGCCAAGGCTCATTGCACATGAAGCATGTGTAAACCCTCATTTCACATGAAGAACATGTAAAGTATCATTGCACTTGAATTATCATGAGTCAAAACCCATTTCACATGATGTATCATGATACTATACTTTACCCATACATTGGAGCGCTATCAGGGCGCACCCTTCTTAAACATTTCATTTCATGCATAAGTGTGCCACATGGATCATATAAGATGGAATCAATCAATATCATTAGTTATTACAAGATTAAGTAATGTGGAATAAATACATGAAATTACCATTCAATAGGTATAAGTTTATAAAGGTTAATACCCTTGATAGAGACATGGGTATGGTATTCACTACACAATGATATCGTCTTGCAAAAACACGGTGCAATTTTGGCAGCATAACGACGTGACATAAAGATTCATGAAAATAGTTGATGAGATAGAAAAGGGTGTCTCATCATATGTATATGAAATTGACATTAATGGGTCATATGGATACTTGTCCCAACAAACGTAATGGTATTTAGATGCATAATACAAAAGAATTACTTGGATGTAAAAGAGGAGAGAGAAATCCCTTATGGAATTTCGGCATGGTAACAGGTGTACATGGGAGGCTTTAATGATAGAGAAAGGGGTCTAACAAAATCAAAACATAAATAGGACAGTATGGGGCGGTGCAAAATATTACCCCAACGTTTTTAATTGAAAATAAAAGGGAATAACAATTTAATGAAAATTAGACAAAAATGAGAACGGAAGAAATCCATTACTTGGAAGTCTGATCCCAAATGCTTGGGAGAGGCTTAAGAGAGGCTTCTTGGGAGCTTGTGGAACCTTGGGAGGATTATAGAGAGGGGAGGTAAGGGGTTGGTATAAATCCAAATCCTTTTAGTGAATAGGAAGTGGGATCTTGGGTGGGTTTATATAGAAAAGGAGAGAGAATTATTTATTATTTAGGTTTGGGACACCTCACAATAAACTAATCAACAACACAAACCATCCCATGGTTTCTGCCCATGGTTTTGTCCAAAGGGGAGTGGAAAAAAATATTTTATGAGGCCAATGGCCGAAATTCTTAAATAATAGGGTTGCTTATGTAGAGTTGAGTCACACTCTCAAGGAAAACAATTTAAAAAGACAATATGTTTTATAAGTCTTGGAGGAACCAAAAAAGCTTTGTAAAATAAATCAAACAAATCTAAAATCACATTATTTTAATTCTAAAACATATATTGTCTGAACATAACATTTATAGTATTTTATTACCTCACTATTGGGTATTTATGATGTCATAAAACACATTATATATTTAAACAGTATTTAATTTTTACAAACAAGTTTGACTGTCTCAGAAAATTATGAAAAATTCACCGTTAGATAATTTTGAAATCTATATTCCATAAATTATATTCATTTTATCTAAATAATTTTATAAATATGTGAATTTTTACTTTTAAAATAAAAACCGACATTTACAAAAAATTCATGGTTTCTGACAAAAACAGTTATCAAACCTTAATAAAAATTACAATTGCATTCATAAAATTATATGATCATTTATATTTAATAAAAAGTAATTTAATAATAATATTTTATTAAAATATTATTTAATTCAAAAATCCATTAATTTATCAAAACATATTTCTTAGTTGAATATTAACTAAAAATAATATTTATGATTTAAAAAACTATTTACAAAGTAACAATAATAAAATGAATGAACATTCTTTATACAAAAAATAATGTACATAGTCATACTTCTAGGGTATCATTACATAACCCCTTATAACACCTGCATATGAACTAAGGGTAAGATGTGTGATGGTGATAAACTCTTGGGGGTGGCTTAGATAACATTTCTTGGGTGGTAATCTCTATTAACTTCTACTTCTCCCGTATTCGGTTCCACTCAAGCTTTACGTGTTCAAGCTCAGCTTGGGATTGGTCAGGAGAGTATCCCAATGATGCCACCTGCTTTCCAAGATCTGAAAAATGGGCTTCATAAAGGAGAATTCTACTGGATGAGGCCATCACTTCCTTTTTCTGATTAAATTGGATTTGTTAAAGCCCTATATTTATACTAATCATGTGATCACTATTCAACGACTATATTAGCAACAGTCATAATTAAAAACGGTATTTTAAAATCTAGAAGAGTAAAACCAATTAAGTTCAAATTTTATCTAACCATAATAATAAATTGAATTAGATATATAGGAGTTTCCATTAATGAATGTTTGGGTCGTTACACATATTACAAGAGTCTATTCGTGCTTCTAGAGCCTAATTAATGTCGATGGTGGAGATGTTACATTTGGGGATAATTCTAAAGGGAATATCATTGTCTTAAGCCAAATTGGTAACCCTAATACTATATTAATTCCAAAAGTACTTTTTGTTGATGGGTTAAAGTATAATCTACATAGTATATATCAGTTGTGTGATAATGGATTTAATGTTAAGTTTCAAAATGATGCATGCAATGTTTTTAATTCTAAAAATGATTTAATATTAACTTCTCTTAGAAATTAAAATGTATATGCTATTGATTTAAACTCTTTAGCAAAGAAAAATGTTTATTGTTTAAATTATTTTCATGGGGAATATTGGTTGTGGCACAGAAGATTAGGAAACTACAATGTGCACTCACTTATGAAACAAACTAGGAAAGGTTTAGTTAGAGACTTACCTATATTGGAATTCTCACTAAACAAAATTTTTAATCATGGTAAAATGGGAATACAACCCAAATATTCTTTCAAAGAAAAGAAATAAGTTTCAACTTTTCAACTGCTTGAGTTGGTTCAGATGGATTTGTTTGGACCATCAAGAGTTTCAAGTTTAAATGTGAAGAACTATGTATATGTTATTGTAGATGATTTTTCTAGATACACATGGGTATAATTTCTAGCTCAAAAAAGTGAAGAATTTCCTTATTTCATCAATATTCCAAGTCTGTAGAAAATCTTAGTGGACTTAGAATTAATAACATGAGAAGTGATCATGTCCATGAGTTTGAAAATTAGGAGTTTGAATATTGTTTCTCAAATTATGTCTATAATCACAATTTCTATAGTCGTAGAACACCTCAATAAAATGGATTTATAGAAATAATAAATATTACACTTCAAGAGATTTCTTGGACTATGATTAATGAGTATAACCTGCCTATCCATTTTTGGGCTGAAGCTATTAATAAAACTTGTTACATCATCAATAGAGTCTTAATTAGACCTATTCTTAAGAATACCCCTTATGAGCCATGGAACAATAGGAAGACTAAGGTTAAGTACTTTATATTTTTTGGTTGCAATGTCTTTATCCTTAACACTAGGGATAATATTAACAAATTTTCTTCTAAAAGTGATGAAGGAATTCTTCTAGGTTACTCAATATCTAGTAAACATTATAGAGTATTAAATAAGAGAACCAAATATGTAGAATAATCTGTTCATGTCAAATTTGATGAGACTGATCCACATAAACCTAAAACCTCTCTTGAAAATCGTGAGGATGATATGTCAATTTTGGACCTTAATGGTAAAGATAATGAACCCCCAATGAAAAAAACTATTTCTGGAAAGTTTCTAGAATCTGAGTATGTTGAATTTGAACCTGTGGAAAACCATGAGGAGTGAAGTACAACTCTTTCTAGAGGTATTAGAACTCTCAAGAATCATCCTTTAGATTATATATTAGGTGATCTAAATATAGGGACACAAACTATATCTTCTCTGAGAAACCAGGTTTAATATCAAGCCTTTCTTTCACAACATGAACCTAAAAATATTTATGATGCTATAAATGATGAATTTTGGGTGATAAATATTCAAGAAGAATTAAATCAGTTAGAAAAAACAATGTTTGAAAATTTGTAGAATGACCTAAGGACACTTTGGCCACAAGAACTAAATGGGTGTTCAGAAACAAAGTTGATGAGTCTTGAAATATAGTCAGAAACAAGGATATATTAGTTTCACAAGGATATAGGAAAGAAGAAGGAATAGACTATGAGGAACCCTTTTCACCTGTAGCCATACTAGAAGCCATTAGGATACTTCTTGCCTCTGCAGCTCATCTGAATTTTAAATTTTATCAAATGGATGTCAAAAGTGTTTTTCTAAATGGGTATACAGTTGAGGATGTATTTGTTGAACAACCCCTTGATTTAAAAATCCCCATTTTTTAAATAATTTTTTAAACTTTCTAAATATTTATATGGTAAAAAAAATCTCGTAGAGCTTGGTATGATTGACTCGGTTATTTTCTTATTTCAAAAGGTTTTACTAGATGTATAGACGATCCTACTATTTTTATTAAAAGGATTTCCAAAGATTTTTTAATAGTACAAATTTATGTAGATGACATTATTTTTGAATCTTCTAAAAATTATTTATGTACTATTTTTTCAAAGATGATGCAAGATAAATTCGAAATGAACATAATGGGGGAACATAAATTTTTCCTCGGATTTCAAAATTTTAAAAATAAAATTGGTGTTGTTTTAAATCAAAGTAAATATACTAAGGATCTTTTGAATTTTTTTGGTTTGGATAGTAAAAAAGGAAGTTATACACTTATGAGTACCACTTGTAAGTTGGATGTTGATGAAATAGGTAAACCAGTAGATCAAACCAATTACAGAGGTATGATTGGGAGTCTGCTATACCTTACTACTAGTTGATTTGATATAATGTTCAGTGTATGTATGTGTTCTCGTTTTCAAGAAAATATCAAAGAATATCATTTATGTGCTATTAAAAGGATTTTTAAATATCTCAAGTATACTACCAACTTGGGACTATTTTTTCCAAGAGAACAATCATTATATTTGATTAGTTATTTAGATGATGACTTTTCTGGTTCCATGTTAGATAGAAAAATAACCTCTTGAACATGTCACATTTTGGGCAAGTCACTAGTATCATGGTGTAGTAAGAAACAAAAATTTGATTCATTATCCACTACCAAAGATGAATATATACCTACTAGTAGTTGTTGTTCTCATATTCTGTGGATGAAGCACACTTTATAGAGCTATGGATATCAATTCAAACATGTCTCTAAAAATTGTGATAATACAAGTTGTATTAACATATGTAAAAATCCAGTATCCCATGATAGGAAAAAGAAAATTGATGCGAGACATCACTTTTTTAGAGATCATTATCAAATAGGTGATATCAATCTTGAATTCATTGGCACTAAAAATCAATTGACTGATATATTCACAAACCCTTTGAATTATGAGAGGTTAAATTACATCCAATGTGAGTTAGGTGTGATAAATTGTTAGTTTAGGACCTCACCATTGGACCTCACCATTAGGAAACCACACCATTGGACCTAACCATTAGAAAAACTCACTGTTAGACCTCACTATTATGACATCTCACCGTTGGACCTGACTGTTAGGACACCTCATTGTTAGGACACCTCACCATTGGACCTCATCGTTAGGACACCTCACTGTTGGACCTCACCGTTAGGACACCTCACTATTGTAACTCACCGTTAGGACCTCACCATTAGGACCTCACCATTAGGAGCTCACTGTTAGGACCTCACCATTAGGACCTCACCATTAGGACCTCACCATTAGGACCTCACTGTTGAAACCTTACTGATAGTCGACCTTACTTAGGTCCAGGACTTAGCATTTTTCTACTGGAATATAAAATGTTTTAATATTATTTAATTATTTTACTCAATTTGTTTTTCAATCCCTAAATGATAAAAAAATTAAAAACCAATTTTTTATCCAATTCAATCATCTCTTGAAATTCTAGCTCCAAAATCTTAGAACCTAACCTTCTGCTAAAACCCTGAAACCACATTTGATCATAATGGAAAGAGTAAGGAGACTAATGGTTGGTGATGAAGGAGATGTGCTGAACCATAAGAGACCTTGATATGGGTCTAGTGGTGGAAAAAATGACATGGTGAAGATGATAAATCCTCATTTTTAAAGAGATAAATCATGGTCGAAAATGAATTAAGTTCAGAATGGCTGCTGTCGAGTTGGTCTTTGGTGCTGAAGGAACTCGAAGTTTAGGATTGGTTTGAATGTTTTCCAAACAATAATGGACCATATTACTCGAAGATAGTAAATTAATTTTATGAGTTTATGAAGTTTAAAAAGATTGGGGATGAGAACTGAACGATTTCTAAGGTAAATAGAGTATGTGTGAGTTTCTCTTCTGTTGAATGGGATAAATTCTTAAGAGTCACAGATGAAGGCATATTCAATTATTACTCTGGAGTGATGCCTCCCACAAGGGAGTATTTATACTATTAAGAGGATATGGATGAACTGACAGGTAATGGAATCACTAGGAAGGTAATTTCTGCTGAGATGGATGGAGAAAAAAGATTACTTTTTAAAATTTTTCAACATGTCTTGAGTCCCAGGAGAGGGGACTTTGCTACTCTAAAGTATCAAGACATATTTTTGTTATATATTTTGAAGCATGGACAAAGGATTAATCTTTGTAGGTTGATAATGGTTTAGTTAGAGGATATGACTAAGCCTATTTCCAAGTGAAATACTCTATTTTATTCCAGGTTTATATCCATGATGTGAAAAGCGAATGGATTTTCTATAAATAAGGAGGAAATCATAGTTTTAAGGGAAAAATTCTTCATTAAAAAAATGAATGGAATGTTTATGAAGATAAACTAGAACCCTTGGAAAAGGGAGTGGATGAATGATGAGGCTAACCTATATGATGAATTAAATCCTTTTACCAATCCTACTAGGCGAAAGAATAAAAGAGATCCAGGTTTGAAACCTAATGAAGTGGAGCTGGTCTTCTCAGATGAGGAAGAGGATGTTGCTGTTGTGCAATAGAGATAGGATTCTCCTATTGATGATAGGAGTGATCCTAATCATCCATCTAGCTTCCATATTGGTACTATATATTTTGGAGAGCCTAGTCCACCAAAAAGATTACCTAGAAGAGAGACAGTCCTGAGTGGAAATGTTGATGATGAAACCACTGAAGAAGAAGGAGAAGAGAATATCTTAAGAGACATTATTGTTGGAGAGGCCTCAGAGGAGGATGATGAAGCTAAATCTGGTCATGATGAATTTGAGATAGCTATTGATGAAAGTGATGAAGATTCCTAAGTCTTAGTCCTTTGATAGGATAAACAGATGTGGGAGAGAGTGAGGAGAAAGAGGATGTTGAATCTATTAAAGATGGAATTTCTTTGGCTATGGTTGAAGATTCTGCAGAAGAAATTGCATTGGACTCTCCTGTTGATGTAGTTGATCAAGGTGGAATGGAAGAAGTGAATATAGTTTACGAGGAGGTTACTCCAAGTGAGGGGGAGGAACCTGTTTCCACATGTTCAGTTTCTATTTGTCATGATATAGAATATTGGTCATAAAAACCCAGATTAATTGTTTTAGGCTTAGAAAATAAAGATTATAAAGATAACAAAACAAAAAAATCCCTCCAATTAATTCTATTTCAGAGACAACTATTGTGAAAGTAGTAGTTCTTCTACCTCATGATTACGTGAATAAAGATTAATTAGAGTCATTAAAATCAGATTTTAGGAGACACATTAATGAGAGATCCTTCAGGATAGATAGAATAGTGGATCTCAATCAAGTGCTTATGGAATCTACCTTGTACAGAATAATAAGTCAAAACCATAGAAAAATCTATGGAGTATATGAAACATTTGATTATGATTTTATAATCATATATGGCTTCAAGATCTCAAGTGGAAAAAGTCTTTATGTTTATTAAGAGTGTTTTTTAGTAGACGGTCACTGTGTTTGAGGACTTTAAGATGCCTATGGATACACATGTGAGTGGTCAGGATGGTTATGTGAAGAGGTTGATCGGTGGAATGACCAAGTATTTTAAGGAATAAATAGCTTTTACCATGGCACCTCTGTGTGCATCTTATTTTCCATCAGTCTCTCCTCATGTTGATCTATATGTTTTTAGATCAGTTGTTAGAGAATTATTGGAGAATCTCTCTAGTGAAAGTACATCAGACCCTCAGTTTATGACTCAGGTCATTTCCACTATAAGGGAAATTAATAAGATTGTAGGATATTACTTGAGGGAGGTTTCCCAAGACCAGATGACTATCAAAGAGAAAACTTACATCTATTATAAACTGGGTTGCACTAAGAATTAGATGGATGGTCACTTCAAGATGCTATTAGAGAACTTTAGTATACCACCTGTCACTAATGATTTTAAGGATAACAGGATTAGAGAGTTGACTCATACTTTGTAAAAGTTCATGAAGAATAAGGATGATTTTCTCTCAGCTCTGGAAAGAGGAGGAAGCATCATTATGGATTTCAGGAATCTCCTTTTTCCATTTCTCCATGTGAACTATACTCCTATTATTGTCCCTCTAGAATTGCCTTCTTCCTCAGATGCATCAGAAGATACCAGTGCTTCCCCTTTGATGAATCCGACACAATCCATCAGAAGCTTGAATCCAATTATTCCTCAGAGATTTACTCATTATCAGTCAACCGATGCTTCTTTAGTATCTCCTCCTTCCTTTCTCACTACCATACCTAGGGCTGTACCTCCATATTTTTACCCTGCCTCCTCAACTCTCAAAGAAAAATATCCCTTGGAAATCTATGATGTGGATTGATTGTGGGATGTTTTAGTTCATAGGGATCATTGTAATATTTTTTTATTTTCTACTCTTATTTCATTAATACAAAAATCTTTATTTATCTCCTTTTGTATTATATTCATTTTTCTAATCACAAAGGGGAAGAAGTTTTAAGACTGGAGACCTTGAATATATGATCTGATATATTTTCAACAATAAACATGGTTCAATTTTATAATTTTTCAACTCATAAGACATAATACATGTTTAAAAACACCTCTGTAGGGATTATAAAATGTTCTTAACCATGAATCATAAATTCTTAAATATAAATTTCACTAATATAATTTGTGATTATCAAATAGGGGGAGATTATTGGACTCACCTATTTTGATAATCCCAAATGATGTTTATTTTATATGATAATAATGTTTCATTAATATAGTTTCTATAATGTAATAACTACGTATTTTTAATCTAACTTATCTCTCGATTATGTTTACAATGAAAATTTTCTCTATGTAAAAGGTTACCGCTAAAGGTTACCGATAGAGGTTACCAATTGAGGTTACTGCTGGAAGGTTACCACTGGAATGTTACCGATAGAGGTTACAGATAGAGGTTATATAAGGCCCTAGCCTTAAACCTTACTTAATCTTGAGTTATTACAAGATTAGACATTGAGGATATTTTTAGGTTTAGAGTTTTAGAGAATTAGATCATAAAACATGCATTACATTCCACATCTAAACAAAGTGGATACATAAAAGATAGTCTTCATTTTTCCCATCAACGGAAACATATTTAAAATATAACATTGAATCTTTCTTAACACTTCCTTGACACTATCATCATATCATGTACCTTTCCCTTGACCTGTGAAAAACATTTCAAAAACTTGGGATGAGCATAAAAAGCTCAGTAAGGGATATAAAAATATGGAAAGGAAACATGAGTACATATATACATAAGAATGAAATCATACTTTACCCATAAAACATAAGCACTTTAACATACCTCATCAAATCATGAATAAATCATATAAATCATAAGACATAAAGGTAACTTGAGGCATTCATAATATTCTTACGTAGGGAGTAACCCACTTGGTTACGTTTGGAATACCCATCACAGTATATTACCTAAATCTCTTAGAAGAAACCATAACATTTACCTCCTTTGCATTACCCAATGCATTGGAGAGCTATATCGGGCTCACCCGCCCTTAGTTTATCACGGAACCACCCATCTTCATAACAATGCCCAAGAACCATAACATAATCGTATCATAAAAAACATGCATAAAGGAAACATAACATTTCCACATTTCAATAAAAAGATATCAATACAACACATTGATATAATAAAAACCTTATGAAAACCATTTTCAATACCAAAATAAAAGAAAAGTAAAACATTGTATTTTTTTAAAAGTTATGGCTTGTAGAGGAAGCCGAAAATCAAATAATGGTCACGGCGGCAGAGAAGTCATTGTCGTAGCATACATATGACAAAAACATTCCCTTTTTTCTTTTAGTAAAACGCTTCATATAAAAAAGATTCCTTTTGGATAAACTTAAATGTCAAAGGGGTTTATACACCGTATAAAATAAGGTTGTGTATAAAACAAAATATGCCTCAATGAAAGGAGATTGAGACGAAGTCCCATACCTCGTGTCCGACTTGACTTGATTGTTCATTAACGTCCTGAATAATAAACTTGAGTTAATTTCTACTTGCTTAAGAACCTTTCTCAAGTTCATTATTCCTTTTATAGCACTTATTACCATGTCATGAACACTATGTAATTAATGAAGTTGATAATAGTCATTTTAACGATCATTGGTACTTGAGTCAAAAATAAACTCTTTATAATTAAAAGTTTTTCATGCATACATTATATAAAGAGTTATACTCATGATGTAGATATCATATATATCATATATATCCAGTATATACATGCATTTATAATATTACATAACGTTTAGAGGTAAGAAATGAAATGCACCATTTATGGAGACAGTAATCCGTACGTACGCATGAACACTACTTTCATTTCTATTTCATATTTTATGGAATGGAATAATAAATATATAAAGGTATATTATAATTCCAGTATAATATCATATATAATATCACTAATTACATCCTTTATACATCTCACATATGGCATTAACGAATCAAATCACTTTGAGGGTGCGGTAGTCCGCACTTCCTAAAATGAAGATATCGTGTTTACCCATAATGGAAACCATAAAGGTATGCCATAAATGAAAAATACAGAAGTTTAAGTAAAACATAAACATATTATATATCATATATAAATATAGTGACATCTTAATGTCCACCTTTGAAGGTGTTATATGAGTGTTGAACAATCATCATTTCGTGAGGCAGAAATTCACCATCCACAGAAACAGTATGTTCATTAACCATTAGATGTAGGTGTGTGTAAGTGTAGCTCGAAACCTTATTATAAAAACATCCCAGTATATTTAAGATATTGGTGTTTTTACAAAATAAATTAATAAAAAGAGTTTAGAGGGTTGGAGAAGAAAAATAAAACATAAGAGCACAAGAGAAAACACTACCTTTAAAACGGGTAACTCTTTTTGATTTGAGCTCAAAGGCTTCCTTGGGAAGACTTCTGCCCAACGTGAGGCTTCAGGGAGTAATATAGGGATGTGGAGAGAAAAAATGGACAGGGTTTGGCCGAGCTAAAGACTTGAGAGGTGTGGGTAAGCGGGTAGAGGTGGGGGCCTTTTATAAGAGGAGAGGAGGTGCACTCTTGGAAAGTTAAGAAAAGATACTTCCTATAAAATGATTTTCGGATAAAAAAGGTCCCACAATTATAAATTTTGAGGATAAGGTGATAAGGGTTCTAAATACACCCATCCAATAGGTTTTTGAAATGTATAGGTCTTATATTTTACATTATATTTTCATTTTATTTAAATCGTTAAAAAATGAGGTAATCGTTGCATCATCATGATGTCATAAATAATTTAATTTATTTAATGTCTTAAAATTATGAAAAAAAATTCTATAATGTAGGAAATCTTTTTATATTTCCAATTACTATTTATAGTAAAAAATATGACTTGTATAACCCCATGTAAAAATTGTTTTAGTAAAACAACTCATGTTTGTGTCATTTTTACTTTTACTTTAAATAAAAGGCATTAATGTCATTATCTTACCCAAGTGGCTCCATGGGGTCCCAAAAATAGACCCATGGGTTGTCTTGGTCGGACATGAAACATCCAATAAGTGTAGGACATGTGTCTAGGTCATTTCATATTATTAAAACATTATTTTTACCTTAAATTACACTAATTACCTCTAATCGCGATTAATAAACTTAAAAGTTAATATTCACCAAAAAATTATTTTAATCCCATTGAACCAAATTTTACTTCTTAATGAAACCCATGTATGTCGGATTCTTGAAATTAAAAACACAGAGGTGGTAAAATTTCATTTAAACAAACAATCAGTTTTTTAAGTAACACATAGTGGTTTCACTATTCATCGAAAATTGATGTTTTTCAGAAAAATACCAAAACTTCACCGTAAGCTATATTTGATATTCCGAATTCAAAAATGATGTCTATTTTATAAAATTCAAAACATACAAGTTAAATTAATTAATTTAATAATTAATTTCCGCTGTCAGAGCAAATAGCGTGTTTTTATGAAACAATAAGTATCAAAAGATTGACACTAGTTTAAGTCCAATTCCAAAGTGAAATTAATTACAATGACCACCATTGGATTAAATGGTAAAAATATATTCTAATTTCACTTTAAAACCAATTAAAAAGGTAATATAATCATATAATCAAATTAGATTAAAAAGTGGTTTTGAATTAAAATACAACATTTTTCACTATTCATTTAAAAAAAGAACATTATAAGAAAAATACCAGAAATTTATCCAAAGTAAATTTCAATTTCCCAATCATTTCGAATAATTTTATTTTGACAAATATAGCTTATAAAATTTTCAAAAGATAAATTTAAAAATGGTTTGCCATCAAAAGGCAGTAAAACAATCTTTTAAAAATATTAGTCTATTCCATGCTTAAGATTGGATTTATTCTCATTTAAAACCTCTAAAACACTATCTAATTAATTAATATACATAGATAAAAATATCTATTATTCATTAATTACTTGGGATGTTACATCCTTCCCCCTTTAGAAAATTGCGTCCCGACAATTTATTTACTTATCGAATAAGTGGGGGTATTTTGCTCTCATTGCATTTTCAGATTCCCATGTTGCCTCTTCAATCATGTGGTTTTTCCAAAAAATGTTTACCTGATGAATCACCTTATTCCGTAACACTTTCTCCTTGTGGTCAAGAATATGGACCGGTTGTTCCTCATAAGATAGTTTCTCTTCCAGCTGAACTACCTCTGGACTCAAAACATGAGATGGATCTGGCATTTACTTTCTCAACATCGAAACATGAAAAACATCGTGTACCTGAGATAAAATCGGAGGTAAAGCCACTCGGTAAGCAACTAATCCAACTCTCTCCAGAATTTCATATTGTCCAATGAACCTTGGACTCAGATTTCCTTTCTTACCAAATCGCATCACACTTTTCCATGGAGAAACTTTGAGAAAGACATGATCACCTACCTCAAAAGATAGATCCTTCCTCCTGTTGTCCGCATAACTTTTCTGTCTACTCTGAACTGTTCTCATGTGTTTTTGAATCAACTGAACTTTTTCTGCCATCTCTTCTACCAATTCTAGTCCTATCAACTTCCTTTCACCCACTTCATCCCAAATAGATGGAGTTCGACACCGTTTACCATATAATGCCTCAAATAGAGCCATCTGTATACTGGAATGAAAACTGTTATTATAAAAAAACTCAACCAAAGAAAGATGTTGGTACCAACTTCCCTGATAATCCATCGAACAAGCATGTAGCATGTCCTCCAAAGTCTGAATCGTTTGTTCTGACTGCCCATCTGATTGAGGATGAAAAGCTGTAGTAAAATTTAATTCAGTACCCAAAGACTTCTGAAGGACTTTCCAAAAGTTAGAAGTAAACCTCGGATCACGGTCAGATACAATGGAGTGAGGAACTCCATGTAACCTGACTATATCTTTAAGATACAAACGGGAAAGTTGATCTAGGGAAAAATTATCTTGTATGGGAAGGAAATGAGCAGATTTAGTCAAGCGATCAACAATAAACCAGATTGCATTATTACCTCGAGGTGTCTTCGACAATCCCACAACAATGTCCATGGATATATTTTCCCATTTCCATTCTGGTATTGGTAATGGATGAAGCATCCCTTTCGGTAACTATAGATCTACTTTAACCTGTTGAAAAGTCAAACACTTCACTGTAAAATCCGCAATATCTCTTTTCATTCCATCCCACTAGTAATACTCCCGCAGATCTCTGTACATCTTAGTACTGCCAGGATGAACTGAAAACGGAGAACTATGAGCTTCACATAACAACTCTCTCTTCGACTGTGAATCACAAGGCACACACAATCTCTTCCCAAATCTCAATACACAATCATTATCAATGTTGAATTCAGGCAACTTACCCTTCTGAACCAGCTCTACATTTTTCTGCAACTCGCTGTCTTGCTTCTGTGCGTGCTTAATTCTGTCTGATAGAGAAGATTTCACTGATACTTGAAACAAAACAGAGGGACATCCTACACCAACAGCTTCTATTCCAAATTCCACCAATTACTCAACCAAAGGATCATGTTCCAAATGCAACATTGCTAATGAAACATTTCTTTTTTGACTCAAAGCATCAGCCACTTTATTTTCTTTTCCCGGATGGTAATGAATTGTACAATCATAGTCCTTGATTAATTCCATCCATCTCCTCTTTCTCATGTTCAATTATTTCTGAGTGAATATATATTTTAAACATTTGTGATCAGTATAGATTTCACACTTTACTCCATACAAATGATGCCTCCAAATTTTTAAAGTGAAAACAACAGCAGCTAATTCCAAATCATGTGTAGGGTAATTTACCTCATGAGTTTTCAACTGTCGTGAAGCATAAGTAATTACCTAATCATTCTGCATTAGGACGCAACCAAGTCTTTTCAATGAACCATCACTGTAGATAAAAAACTCCCCATTCCTGGAAGGTAGTGCCAAAACTGGAGCATTCACCAATCTTCTTTTCAGTTCCTAAAAACAATCATCACATTCTTTTGTCCAGATAAACATAACACCCTTCCGAGTTATCTTAGTCATTGGACTAGATAACTGTGAAAAAATTTCAACAAACCTTCGGTAGTAGCCTGCCAAACCAAGGAAGCTACGAATCTCAGTTACATTTGTGGGTATTGGACATTCTTCAACAACCTTTGTTTTTGCAGGATCAATAGTTATCCCATATTTAGAAACAATGTGACCAAGGAAATAAATTTGTTGCAACCAAAACTCACACTTGCTGAATTTCCCATACAATTTTTTTTTTTTTAAGGTTTGCAAGATAACCCTTAAATGACTTTTATCCTCCTCTCTACTTTTTGAATAATCCAAAATGTCATCAATAAAAACAACCAATTTTTTCACCTAAGTCAGCTGAGCCATCATTGCCACAAAATGTTTAGTTCTGATTCTGACCATCTCAAGATACTGATTTGAAAGGTCATTTCCCTTTGTATGCCTTCCCAGAAAATCTGTTCTGTTTCCTCTACGAAAAACCATTCTTAACACATAAATATCTTAGGCGAAGCAACATGGTAATCTTTAAATGCTATATCATTTCAATCATACCATAAATTATTTTATAATTTAACAATTTTCTAACTCCTAAATTTGTCTAAAACGACCTCTATTACTAACTATAAGGCCCCAGCCTTAAACCTTACTTAATCTTGAGTTATTACAAGATTATACATTGAGGATCTTTTCAGGTTTAGATTTTTAGGGAATTAGATCATAAAACTTTAATTACATTCCACATATAAAAAAAGTGGATACATAAAAGATATTATTCATTTCTCCCATCAAAGGAAACATATTTAAAATAAAACATGGATTCTTTCTTGACACTTCCTTGACACTATCATCATATCATGTACCTTTCCCTTGGCCTGTGAAAAACATTTCAAAAACCTGGGATGAGCATAAAAATCTCAGTAAGGGATATAAAAATATGGAAAGGAAACATGAGTACATATATACATAAGAATGAAATCATACTTTACCCATAAAACATATGCACTTTAACATACCTCATCAAATCATGAATAAATCATAGAAATCATAAGACATTAAGGTAACTTGAGGCTTTCATAACATTCTTACATAGGGAGTAACCCTCTTGGTTATGTTTGGAATACCCATCACAGTATATTCCCTAAATCTCTTCGGAGAAACCTTAACGTTTACCTCCTTCACATTACCCAATGCCTTGGAGAGCTATATCGGGCTCACCCTCCCTTATATTGTCACGGAACCACCCGTCTTCATAACAATGCCCAAGAACCATAACATAATCGTATCACATAAAACATGCATAAAGGAAACATAACATTTAGACATTTCAATCAAAAGATATCAATACAACACATTGATATAATAAAAACATTATGAAAACCATTTTCAATATCAAAATAAAAGAAAAGTAAAACATGGTATTTATTTTTCTTTAAAAAAAATATATGGCTTGTAGAGGAATCCGGAACTCAAATAATGGTCACGGGGCAGAGAAGTAGTTGTCGCTATATACGTACGACAAAAATATTCCCTTTTTGTCATTTAGTAAAACGATTCATATAAAAAATATTCCTTTTGGATAAACTTAAATGTTAAAGGGGTTTATACACCGTATAAAAGAAGGTTGTTTATAAAACAAAATATGCCTCAATAAAAGGAGATTGAGACGAAGTCCCATACCTCGTGTCCGACTTGACTCGATCGTTCTTTAAAGTCCAGAATAATAAACTTGAGTTAATTTATACTTGCTTAAGAAACTTTTTCAAGTTCATTATTCCTTTTATAGCACTTATTACCATGTCATGAACACTGTGTAATTATTTAAGTTAATAATGGTGGTTTTAACGATCATTGGTACTTGAGTCAAAAATAAACTCTTTATAATTACAGGTTGTTCATGTATCCATTATATCCAGATTTATAATCATGATGTAGATATAATATATATCATATATATCCAGTATATACATGAATTTATAATATTACATTATGTTTAGAGGTAAGAAATGAAATGCACCGTTCATGGGGACGGTAAGCCGTACATACAGATGAATGCTACTTTAATTTCTATTTCGTATTTTATGGAATGGAATCATAATGATATTAAGGTATATTATAATTCCAGTATAATATCATATATAATATCATTAATTACATCCTTTATACATCCCACATATGGCATTAAAGAATCAAATCACTTTGAGGGGGCGGTAGTCCGCACTTCCTAAAATGAAGATATCACGTTTACTAATAATGGAAACCATAAAGGTATGACATAAATGAAAAATACAGAATCTTAAGTAAAACATTAACATATTATATATCATATATAAATATAGTGACATCTTAATGTCCACCTTTGAATGTGTTATATGAGTGTTGAACAATCATCATTTCGTGAGGCAGCAATTCGCCATCCATAGAAACAGTATGTTCATTAACCATTAGATGTAGGTGTGTGTAAGTTTAGCTAGAAACCTGATTATAAAAACATGATAGTATATTTATTATACTGGTATTGTTAAAAAATAAATGAATAAAAAAAGTTTAGAGGGTTGGAGAAGCAAAATAAAACATAAGAGCACAAGAGAAAACACTACATTTAAAACGGGTAACTCTTTTTTATTTGAGCTCAAAGGCTTCCTTGGGAAGACTTTTGCCCAAAGTGAGGCTTCAAGGAGTAATATAGGGATGTGGAGAGAAAAAATGGATAGGGGTTGTCCGAGCCAAAGTCTTGAGAGGTGTGGGTAAGGTGGTAGAGGTGGGAGCCTTTTACAAGAGGAGAGGAGGGGCACTCTTGGAAAGTTAAGAAAAGATACTTTGCTATAAAATGATTTTTGGATAAAAAAGGCCCCAAAATTATAAATTTCGAGGATAAGGTGATAAGGGTTCTAAATCCACCCATCCAATAGGTTTTTGACAAGTGTAGGTCTTATATTGTACATTATATTTTCATTCTATTTAAATCCTTAAATAATGAGGTAATCGTTGCATCATCATGATGTCATAAATAATTTAATTTTTTTAATTTCTAAAAATTATGAAAAAATACTATGATGTATTAAATCTTTTTATCTTTCCAATGACTATTTATAGTCAAAAATATGGTTTGTATAACCCCATGTAAAAATTGTTTTAGTAAAACAACTCATGTTTGTTTCATTTTTACTTTTACTTTAAATAAAAGGCATTAATGTCATTATCTTACCCAAGTGGCTCTATGGGGTCCCAAAAATAGACCCATGGGTTTTTGTGGTCGGCCATGACACATCCAATAAGGTTAGGACATGTTTCTAGGTCATTTCATATTATTAAAACATTATTTTTACCCTAAATTACACTAATTATCACTAATCACGATTAATAAACTTAAAAGTTACTATTCACCAAAATATTATTTTATTCCCATTGAACCACATTTTACTTCATAATGACAACCATGTATGTCAGATTTTTTAAATTCAAAACACAGAGGTGGTAAAATTTCATTTAAACGAAAAATCAGTTTTTTAAGTACCACTTAGTGGTTTCACTATTCATCAAAAATTGAAGTTTTTCAGAAAAATACCAAAACTTCACCCTAGGCTATATTTGATATTCCGAATTCAAAAATGATGTATATTTTATAAAATTCAAAACATATAGGTTACATTAATTAATTTAATAATTAATTCCCGCTGTCAGAGCAAATAGCGTGTTTTTATGAAACAATAAGTATCAAAAGATTGACACTAGTTTAAGTCCAATTTCAAAGTGAAATTAATTACAATGACCACCATTGGATTAAATGGTAAAAATATATTCTAATTTCACTTTAAAACCAATGAAAAAGATAATATAATCATATAATCAAATTAAATTAAAAAGAGGTTTTGAATTAAAATACAACATTTTTCACTATTCATTAAAAAAAGAACATTATCAGAAAAATACCAGAAATTTATCCAAAGTAAATTTCAATGTCCCAATCATAAAGAATAAGTTTATTTTGATAAATATAGCTTATAAAATTGTCAAAAGATAGATTTAAAAATGGTTTTCCATCAAAAGGCAGTAAAACAATCTTTTAAAAATATTGTTGTATTCCATGCTTAAGATTGGATTTATTCTCATTTAAAGCCTCTAAAACACTATCTAATTCATTAATAGACAGAGATAAAAATATCTATTATTCATTACTTACTTGGGATGTTACAGGTTACCACTATAAGGTTACTACTGGAAGGTTTCTGATAGTGGTTACCACTGATCAACCTCACCTCTAAGTTATCAATGTAATCTCACCACTACGAGTCTACCGCTCAAAGAATACTATTGTAGAGTTACCACTAATGGTTAATGATATATGGCTACCGATGAAGCCTACCGATGAAGCCTACCGATGCAGCCTACCAATGAATCCTACCATTAAGAAGGATACCACTTCCAGTCTACTAAAACATAATCTTCAACTCCATACCTTTTCAATTTCTTATGATTATTCAAATAGTCATATTGAGTAAATTTAATGATTCTAAAATTAATTAATGCCGATTGTTTATTTATCAAGAGACCCTATCTGGAGACAATACAAGGTACGAAGAAGATCAAATGTGTTTTTTTAATTCCTATTTCCAGACCACAAATATAAAATAAAACACCGAGCAAGAGAAGATGATGGATGCATGAGAGAGGAACATTACAAGCTAGATCCGAAGAACAAGGAGAATAACAACACATACACTATAAACCCAAGAGTTTCATGAAGATCATTTGGGAGAAAAAATTCTATACTATCTATTGTTATTCATCAAATGTCTTTCAACCCTAGAAATAGAACACTTTTGTACCTAGAAGCATGAACCTGAAGATTGTGACACTCTATTATGGAGACAACATCCATAGAAAGACTCAAACTACAATTTATTCACTACATGGAGTCAAGAGATGAACTACAAACACATAGTGCCTTATAAAGAAAACATTATAACATTAGCTCTATTTTGTTCATTATCTTTTGTTTTTGAGAAGTGTGTGTTTATTTGTTACACACACTATCTCCTATTCTTGAACTAGAGGATATTTAAAATCCTCACACAAAACATTAATTACACTTTGTTCCCCCCATGTAACCATGTAAGAGGCTGTGTGTGTCCTAGTTGTGTGTTTTTCCCACAAACAATTGTGTTAGATGGTGTGACCCCTGGAATGTTTGTGAAAACTATTGTAAATCCTGATACAGGCTATGTATCAAGTTTATTGTTAATATAAACTTCTTGGTGACAGGTGATCAGAAAGTAGATAGGATTAAGACTTATCTTGAGACTGAACCTCTTGTTTAACTTTGAAATATACTATATTTTGTAATACTTTGTTTTTATATTTTTTGTTGCTTATTATTTTAAAATAGAAGACTGTTTTATGTTCACTTTGATAGTTATTTTTGGTTGGTGTGTATATGTGTTTAATTCAGTAAAACTGTTTCAAAAGTTGGATATGTTTTACACGGATTCAACTGAGGACTAATCAATATTTGAGAAAATTGTTGACCAATCAAACATTTCTCTACTACCTTAATTAACTGGACTCTTTAAAAATTGGAGATTTTATCATAAAGTTTTTAACAGAAATTTTATACGGAAACTCAATTCACCCCCATATTGAATTTCCACCTCAACCAACAAGTAATATGACACATCCATAGAGGAACCTTCTTTGTTTTTTTCCCATATCATATATTTTATGATTTTCAATTATAGAACAATTTTAGAAGTGGACAAAGGGATTTCCACAACTCCAAAATAGTGTTTTAAGGGTGTATTGATGCTGTAAAGTGTTTTGGATGCTTTATTAGAGGTATAGAAGCCAATAGAAATAAATTATTAGTTAAAAATATATGGGACACTAACATGTGGTTGTTCCAACTAATGAAAACACAACCTATTATTTAATATGGTTAGTTTCTAGGAAATATTAGTTGGGGACAATAAATCTAGTGGTTCCTGGGAGGTGACACATGTTTGAATTAAAATTTTGTTTATTTTTTTGTTTTAGTAATGAAAATACATAATACTATTTTTATCATCCTACTATTAACCCACAATCCATTTTCTTATTAAATTGGGGATGTTAAATATTTTCTTTGTGTTTGGAACATTCATTATCACTCAATCAAACACTTACTGATCTCTTCTATTTGATTTTGAATGTGTATGGTTTTAATGTTTCTTATTTATTTTCATTGAAGGTGTCATTATGGAAAGACCAAGTTGAGAATAAGAAATTAATCAGATGATTAATGGTATGATTATATAGAAATGAATAAAAAAAGTATAAGGGGTTTTTCTATTTCATTATTCATGAATATATACTTGTTAAAGTCATTTCATGCTTCCATGAAACTTTAATTTTGATTCTAATATTTTAAAAATATTACCATGTATGAAATAAATTTTGGGGATGATTCCATTGTTTTATTGGTTAAATGACTCAAATTTTAACTTATTGGGGTATTATTATTTCTTGAATAATTTATATTGAAAATAATTTTGAAGCAATTCTAAAAACATTATTCAACACCCTATATAATATTTATTTATTTTCAAAACCATAACTAACATTATACATTCTTCATCAGATTTGAAAATCATTTATTTTGTATTAAAATTAAAAGCATGTATATTGTTTTTGAAAAATGATGGAACTTGTAGAGAAACTTGTTTGAATCACATTTTCACCCTTCAATAACTCTTTAAACTAATGAATTTTAAAACTATTTTGTATTTAATTCCTAAATTTTTTATTTCATTTCTATTTTAAACAATGAAGACATTATTATATTTTGAATGTGGGGGAGAGGCTCTGATTCAAAGAGATAAACTATTCATTAATGCAAAACCCATCAGAATCATCTTAAAAATCTTTAAAAATTATGGGTTTTTAAGCATACTTTTGTAAATTTTTATGCATGAAATTCTTCTCCATTTGGAATGTTGTGATGCCACTTGAAGAGTGTTTATTATATTAACCCATGTATTTTATTGATTAAATTATTTCAAATTATCTTTTATTAATTTTTTATTAGTTATATTTTGAGAGAATATTATACAAATATCCTTAAATTTTACTTTTTGAATGAATCAAACATAAAAGATATTTATTAACAAGGGATATGTATTGAAAATCTTATTCTAGGTTGAGATTAAGTTTTTCTTTATATCATTATTTATTATCTATGATAAAATTATTGGATGAGTTATTTATGTATCCTTTTAAATTATTAATCTCACTCATCCATGAAATTATTTCAAATTAGTTGAGTGATAAAATATGCGTGCCTTCTCACATAGAGATATAGATAAGTTTTTAAGATTCAATTAAATGTATATTTTATTAATTCGACCTAAAAAACTAAAAACAATCATTTATTGTATGATTATAATCAATTATTTCACTTTTTTTTCTATGATTGAATCCACACTTCTTTGCGTAATAAAGTCTATAGGAAAATACAATTCTCATAATCAATACTTCGTGTAATTTTTACATTCCAATTTTGAAATATATTATCTACCCTTGAATATGATTAATTTATTTAATGAGAGTGAAAAATGATTCATGTGTGGGGGAATTCGACGTGGATCTATTTTTACTTGTTTCCACTTCATTTTAATATTTCTCATTATATTGTTTTAATCAATTTTTTTTTATATTTTTATATTTTCTTAATTTCATCAATTCTTATTTTTAAAGGTTTTTATTTTAAATTATGGTTTAACATCTATTGTTTTGGGTTATTAATAAATTTAATATTCAGGTTTTATTATTCCTTTTATTTTAGGATTAATTTTATAAAATTATTAGTGGGAGAAATTTATTTTAATTATAATTTTACTAAATTATTGATTATTATTATTATTTCATTTCATCATGATTTATTTTATTTAGAATATTTATTTTTTGGATTTTGTTTTAAATTTTATCTCAGATAATCTTTTAATTAATTATTTTATTAAATTTCAATTTAATTATTTTTAATTAATTAATTAAGGAAATTATTTCGTTACTAAAAATTATATTTACCAATTTTCTGATCAAAATGTTAAATTATTTCTGGTTGTTGGTTCAGGATAACAATCGAGAATTTAGGAAGTAGTTACATATCGATTTTGGAGAGGTAACCGCATATTGGAATATTTACATAGATGAATTTCCAAATGGAATCCACAAATCCAAGTTTAATAAATCAGACCCATGTATCCAATTAATCAGACACATGAATACGACATACTAGATTCCCCTGTGAATCATGAGACCTTTTGAACTGGGGATTTTGTGGTACAAAAGAACCCTGAGGTAGGGTTTAAGGATGGGGATTTTGTCGAATCAATTTTATGATATAGAAATACACTGTTCCTAATTGATTATGGGTATCAACTCAAACAAAGGATTAACCAATTAAAACAGAGTTCACCAAATGATCTTGAGTACACAATCTTAAGAATAAATTCATTTGAAAAAAATTATTTTTCATTTTCAATAAATCAATTTAAGATTTAAACTGAGACCCTATCAAATATATTCAATAAAAAAATCATTGAGAAAAAGTATTTGTTGATATATATTCTATCTATAAAAGAAGCTAGGGGAGAATGATATCTGATCATTCATGATGTTGAAAAAGATATCAGTGAAACTACTGAGGAAGGAAATCATACATTCATTGGATAAAAAGTTGTACAAGCCAAGATTGAGGTTTTTCTAGTGAATAAAAAAAATACATATTTCAATGAAATTATATTTCATAATGGTTTCGACACTAAATCTCATTGGTGAAGTTGATACAGACTTGATGAAGGTATTTGATATTTACTATGTTCAAAATTTGAAATTTACACTATTGGTTCTTGATTTATGTTTTTTGAAGTTGAAGGTTTGATCTCAATAAACATGAATTACTAGTAATAACTATGTATTATTATGCTTGAAAAATTCTCAATGTAATGTATGATAGATATCATAAAAATGAAACCTTGATGAATTTATTCTCAGTTGACTAGGCTCCCTAAGCTTCAGTACTAAGATATGTTGATGATTATTAATGAACGATAATTTTGAATATAATGGGTATAATTTTATCAAATAGGATAATATATGGCTACTAAAATCAAATAGATTAGTCCAATCATGGTTTGGAGAAGTTGGTAAATTGAAGAACCAATTACATCGACATCAGAAAAAAACAATTAAATGAACTTCATATATATATATATATATTTAAATTTCGTAAGTGATAGTTGTATCAGTTCATTAATCTTAATAAGTGGTAGAATTTGGTTCAAAAAATTCACTAAAATTACATTGCTTATGACTGATGGTTGAAGTTTAGGATGACTGGAAGTGATGATTGACATTCGAACACACCAAATCTACATTGTTGAAACTTGTTTTTTTAAAAGTAGTAATAAAATTTAAGTCAAGGGAACATGATTTCTTATTTTATAGGGTGTTGAACAAAGTACATTAATTGATATGTATGATTCCAAGATGGATTCATTTACTTATATGCTGACCTAAAGGATCCATAGTATCATACCTCTTCCGTGTATTATCCTAAGGAACCCAGTGGGTTCCCTATTATGTTGAATGATTCTAATGTAGTGCATAATGTTTTTAGGCTAGCGATGGTAGGTAAGAACCAAAAATCTATTTTCCCAAATCCAATGCCTTATTTTTTTTATATTTTAAAATAAAAATGGAAGTTTTATCCCTATATAATGAATAGTTTAGTAGCATTGGAAAACCAGATACATATATAATAGTTTCATTACAACTGGAAATGAAGTAAAACATATTAACTAGATTGAAAACACCAATACACATTTAGATTATCCTCACAAGTCATTCAAAATATACATCTTCACATCCCAGGGAAAAATAAAACATACAAAAGGGGTCATCTCAGATGCTCATTAAGGGTATGCAATAAATTAGAATAAAAAATAAAACGATCAGTGAATAACTAAAAGTACACATTCCATTAAAAGTTAAGTTGGGAATGAAATGGAATGAAATTAAAATTTATAATACCCTAATAAGTCATAACCATGGATATTCTAGTTTTCAAATAATAACCTCAAAAAATAATTAATAGCTTTATAATGAGGGAATTTATAATTCCAGACATAATAATCATTCCTTCAAGGCCTTATCCAAGACTCTATACATAATGGAAAAAAACCCAAGTTAGTTTTTCTCATGAGACCTACCAATGCATCGAGGGGATATAACAGGCCACACCCATAACTTACTATGTCCATTTAATTCCTCAAATAGAAGGGTATAAAAATAATAAACATATAAATTCACTTTGAAACTAACACATGAAATGTAAATAACATTCCCCAATCAACAAACATAACCACTGACCATTCAAAGTAATATAGTGAATGTTATCAAGATAGAACATCCACAGTCAAAGTAATCAAAAAAATTCAATAAAATATGTTAAATGAAATAATAAAATATTAATCCTAATTAAACATAATAATCAATAATAATGTTAAAATAGGTCGAAATACTCTTATGAAATCATCAATAAATACATGAGATAAATACTCTTTTACATTTAAAATAAGAGTTCCTTAGGAAAAATATTTGTATAAAACCAAAAGTGTAATATTATAGTTTTTTCATAATAAAATGACTGATTTTTGAAACATAATGGTGTCTTAGAACATATTATATAATTCAATTGATAATAGATAAGAATTCAAGAAGTTACCTTGAAAATGGCTTGTTTATAGGGAATAATTTGAGAAAGATCCTTTTAAAACAAGTAAATCCTATTAAAATAAAGAACGAATTTTACTAGAAAATATATATAGAAAATCCACACATAATTTATGATTATTACATAATAATAATTTAGAATATAATTGGGGTAAAGAGAAAAAAAGTGTAACTCTTAAGAAGTTGGAGGTTCAGGTAGAAAACCCTTACCATATGTTCAAATGTGTTTTGCGCTTGACCTTAACATGCTGGAAAATAAAATTAAATCCATTAATTAATTAATTAAGAAGCTTATATACATTTTTTTTGATTTAATATAATTTTATTAAGTTCATTTATGGCCTTTTTGATGAGCTATAAAATACAATTTAATTGTTCAGGAGAATTTGTTTCCTTGTTTTACAAGATCGATATACTTGTATATGAGTATGGAAGTTCACATGGAATGAGTAATTATATTGACTTGAATTTATATGATATTAATGAACATATAGATGTTTAAATGTTTATATATATCATTTAGTTATATGGTATGCGGATTAAACATTAGATAAGACATTTAGTGATAATCATTTGCATTATTACGATGATTAGCAGGCCACACCCATAACTTACTATGTCCATTTAATTCCTCACATAGAAGGGTATAAAAATAATACACATATAAATTCATTTTGAAACTAACACATGAAATGTAAATAACATTCCCCAATCAACAAACATAAACACTAACCATTCAAAGTAATATGGTGAATGGTATCAAGATAGAACATCCACAGTCAAACTAATCATAAAAAATTAAATAAAACATGTTAAATGAAAGAATAAAATATTTATCCTAATTAAACCTAATAATAAATAATAATTTTGAAATAGATCGAAATAATCTTATAAAATCATTGAGAAATACATGAGATAAATACTCTTTTACTTTTAAAATAAGAGTTCCTTAGGAAAAATATTTGTATAAAACCAGAAGTGGAATATTATAGTTTTTTCATAATAAAATGAGTGATTTTTGAAACATAATGGTGTCTTAAAACATATTATATAATTCACTTGATAATAGATATGAATTCAAGAAGTTCCCTTGAAAAGGGATTTTTTATAGGGAATAATTTGAGAAAGATCCTTTTAAAACAAGTAACTACCATTAAAATAAAGAAGGAATTTTACTAGTAAATATATATAGAAAATCCACACATAATTTATGATTATTACATAATAATAATTTAGAATATAATTGGGTTAAAGAGGGAAAAAAGTGTAACTCTTAAGAAATTGGACGTTCGGGTAGAAAACCCTTACCATATGTTCGAATGTGTTTTGCGCTTGACCTTAACATGCTGTAAAATTAAATTAAATCCATTAATTAATTAATTAAGAAGCTTATATACATTTTTTTTGATTTATTATAATTTTATTAAGTTAATTTATGACCTTTTTGATGAGCTATAAAATACAATTTAATTGTTTAGGAGCATTTGTTTCCTTGGTTTCCAATATCGATATACTTGTATATGAGTATGGAAGTTCACATGGAATGAGTAATTATATTGACATGAATTTATATGATATTAATGAAAATATAGATGTTTAAATGTTTATATATATCATTTAGTTATATGGTATGAGTATGAAACATTAGATAAGACGTTTAGTGATAATCATTTTCATTATTATGATGATTATTGATCATAATGAAATCATTTTGTTTTATTATTTAGTATTATATAAATATGTTACATCCAAAAAATAAGAAATATTTTAATATATATATATATATATTATTATATTTTAACCACTAAAATGGTTTCATTACCAGCGTTTTAGGATAAATTGAATAATGAAAATCCGTTGTCCACAAAGTTTGTAAATCAGCACCTTTTGGATGATGATTTCGTTTTTAAATAAAAGAGGGAGATAAAGGAGTTTGAGTAAGGTTATTCCATTAACATGAAATCATTACTGTATATAGATGATACTAGTTTTATCACGATCATTTTTATAGGGGATTTTAGGTTATAATAAGAAAATAATGTAAATTGAAATGAAATTAAAAGAAAAAGGAAGAAGATTTACCTCTTGAATTATCCTCATCGAGAACCTATTTAAGGAAAGGGGTTTTTGTCTTTTTTTAAGAAATAATATCTCATATACGCACGTAGAGACTAGGGAAGTATATTTGGGTTGAATTTTGACAAGCTTCAAGGCATAGTGGTGTGAGGAGAAGTGGTGATTTTTATAGTGGAGGAGATGAGTGATTTCTCACTATTTTATTCATTAATTTATTATTATTTTTCAAGATAAGAAATTGTGTTGATTCATGTGAATAAATATGGTAATAAGATAATGTGAGTTCTAAACATGAATTCCTACATCATCCATGACACAAGTAATATTGTATTTGTCTTACTATGTATTTATACAGAAAAATTACCTTATTTTACTATTCACTAAAAATTCAACTATTTCAGAAAAATCCTAAAAATTCTCCTGAGCTATTTTTTAGAAAGTATAATTAAATAAAGAACTAAATTTTATGAAAATAATTTTCTAAATATGAGAAATTTAATTTTTAATTAAAATCATTATTTACTTGAAAAATACAGTTTTAAATTTATAACTAATTTTATAACACTTTTAAAAATTAAATAAGGTCTTATAAAATTGTCATAACATAATAAGACAACACAATATTTATTTTTGAATAAATTTAATTAAAATGAATTTTATTTTAAACGATTTTATTAATTATAATATTATATTTAAATATTTAGGACTTACAAAATACTAATAATTAAATATTAATTTTAAAAATATTCATTTATTTACACTATCATATAATTATATCCTAATTTAATTTATAAAATGGAAAAAAAATTATTTATAATTTCATTTTAAAGTTTACTATTCTATTTTTTAGTTCACTATTAAAATGGGTCACATTACTATTCATAAGGTAATATAACTATTTCATCGTTATAGGTTACTGAACTTCTAGAAATACCTCTTATTTCATTTATTATTCATTTATTATTTTTGTATTATGTTTTATAAGTTATTTTATATGATCTATACTATATGAAATAAATATAAGAAGAGAAATTTCATTGATATAGTTTTGGGTCATTACATTCTCCTCTTGTACAAAAATTTCATACTCAAAATTTCAAGATTGTATCCCCATAAAACGATTTGGCTAGTTCTTTGCCATTAGCTCCTCAGGATCCAACATTTCCTCTTTAATTTTATAATTTTTACAATGTACCTATACCATCTGAGTCATCCAATTCATAAAAACCTGTTATTTAGTGTTTAGAATCTGAATAGGTTCTTCACAGTAAGATAAGTTAGGTTCCAATTCTATTCTTTCAGAAGTGAGTACATGTGTTGGATCTGGCATGTAATTACATAACAAGGAGATATGGAACATATTGTGTTCCTTAGAAAGGTTATGTGGCATTTCCAAATGATAATCCATAGATCCAATTCTATCTAGAGTTTTCAAATGACAAATGTTCCTAGGGACCAGTTTTCCTTTCTTCCCAAATATTATAACATCCTTCCATGTATATACAATCAATAAAACATGATCTCTCACTTGAAATTCAAAATCATTCCTTCAATTATTAGTATATCTCTTTTTCCAACATTAAGATGATTTGATATGGGATTTAATTGTATTTGACCTTCTCATTGCTTCCTCTATATGCTCCGGGCCTACAAGATTTCTATCAACAACTTCATCCCAACCTGTTGGGGTACAATGTCTCTTTCCATAAAATGCTTCACATGGTTCCATTTGAATACTAGTAAGAAACTATTATTGTAGTAAAACTATAACAAATAAAAATAATGACCCCACATACCTAGAAAGTCAAGGGATCATGATCTCAATAAGTCTTCTATTGTTTTAATTGTCCTTTCAGACTACCCGTCAGTTTGAGGGTGAAAAGCAGCACTCAAATGAAGCTCAGTATCCAAATATTTCTAAAGTCTTTTCAAGAATTTAGATGTAAAACCATGGATAAAGATCTAACACAATAGAAAGAGGAGTTAAATTAAGTCTTAAAACATAATTAATATAGTGTTGTTCAAGGTTCTATAATGGAAAATCTTTCCTTATAGAAAGGAAATGTACAAATTTGGTAATTCGATCAACAATAAGCCATACCGAATCGTTATTTCCTGGAGTTTTTAGTTAACTAATGAAAAAATAAAGAGTGATTTCATCCCATTTCCATGTTGGAATAGGAAGGGGTTTCATGAATCCTCTAGGATAATTCCTTTCAAACTTCACCTATTTACAAAATAAAAATCTTGATATATAATAATCAATTCCCCTCTTTATATTATCCCACCAGAAAAGTTACATAGGATATCTATACATCTTAGTGCTACCAGGGTGTATAGAGAAATTCAAGCTATGCGAATCATCCAATAACTCTTTTTTTAGCTCGGTTATAGAGGGAACACATAACCTCATCAAAAATTTCATAATTCCATCCTCACACACAATGTATTGAAACTTACCATCATTCATAGATTTAATTTTATTTTGAAGATACTCTTCATCACACTGAGAACTTTTTATTATTTAGAATAAAGATGGTTGGGAAACCCATTTAAAAATTAATGATTTTCACCTTATTTGATAATTAAAATATCAATATTTTCTAGATCCATGTACATAGGGTCTTGTTCAATCATTATTCCGTTCAAAACTCCATGATACTTCCTGCTTAATGTATATACTACCTTATTTTCCCTCCCAGGTTGGTAGTGTATTGAACAATCGTAATCCTTGAGTAGCTCAAGCCATCTGCTTTGCCTCATGTTGAGTTCATTCTATGAGAATATATATTTCAAACTCTTATGATCTATATATATCTCACATCTTTCATGAAAGAGATAATGTCTCCATATGTTTAGATAAAAGCTTATGGATGCTAACATAAGATCATTATTTGGATAGTTCTATTCATGAGTGTTTAACTACCTTGATGTATATACAATAACTCTATCATTCTATATAAGGACACAACCAATTACATTCTTTGAAACATCACTATAAATTAAAAATTTACCATTCTTGATCGTAGAATCAATATCAGAGCATTCACTAACCTCTACTTCAATTCTTAAAAACATTATTCACATTGTTTTGTCCATATGAACATAACCCCTTTATGAGTAAGCTTGGTTAATGGGTAGGCTAATCAGGTTATGTTATGAACTAAAGGATGATAACAACCTCTTAAACCAATAAAACTACACTACACAGTTATATTCATTAGTGTAATACATTCTTGAATGACCTTATTCATTGAAGGATTAACTAATATTCCATCCATTGAGAAAATTTGGCTAAGAAAATAAACTTTTTAAATCCCAAATTCACACTTTATAAACATCCCATATACTTAATTTCTCATAAGAGTCTTCAAAAAAATACTCAAGTGATTATCTTGGTCTTCATATATTTTCGAGTACAAAAAGATATCATCAATAAATACAAGAACCAAGTAATCAATATATTCCTTAAAAAATATGTTCATTAGATCCATGAAAACAGAGGGAGCAATAATCAGTTGAAATGGAATTTTTATAAAATTGTAATTCCCATAGGTGGTTAGAAATACTATCTTTGGAATATATTTCTTCATCATGTGAAACTAATGATATCCAAATTGATGTTCAGTCTTTGAAAAATATTGAGATCCATGAAGTTGATTGAATAAATCATCAATATGAGGTAGGGGATATTTTTTCTTTATCATAATGGTATTGATTTATCTATAGCCAATGCACAACTACATGGATCTATATTTCTTCTTGACAAAGAGAATATGGTCTCCTCATGGAGAAACACTAGGGCGGATAAAACATTTATCATTCAATTACTCTAGCTATTTCCTCAGTTATACTAATTCTACTATGGTCAATCCATAAGGATTCATTGATATAGGTATTGAACTAGGAATTAAATCTATAGAGAAATCAACTTCCTGCTCTGGAGGATGTCCATGTAAATCCTTTGGAAATACATCAATGTATTATCATACAATGGGTACATCCTCAATTTAAATATTTATTTTCTTATCCATAGGCATTTCATTCTCTTACTCCCCACAAATTGAAATCAAAATAACTATTAGGGGTGGATCTAGATGAGAATCTGATGGTGATGTTTCTTCTCTAAAGGAAATGGATTTTATACCTTCCTCAAAAATCATAATTTCTTTCCTCTTACAATGAATTCGATAATCATATGTTTAAATCCAATACATACTAAGGATTGTGTAAAGTTATACCATATATATGAAAATTAAATTAGCAGAAAAAGAACATTTATATTCCATAATGGGAACTAATTGACACATCATTATTGTAATGAGACTTCCCTTAGGGTTTTTTACTAACAGATCCCTTATTAGGGAGAATTGGAAATATCTAATTTTTGTTGCAAACATAGAATATATAAAGGAATGTGATGATCTGGAATAAAATAAGGCTTTATCTAAATTTGAGGAGATGATTGATGTACCTACAACAACATCATTAGGAACTTCAACCTTTGCTATTGTGAGCTCATAATATTGGGCTTGCACCCATGTCTTTCTTTGGGGAATGTCTCCTCAACTCCTTGGATGATCATTTTCACAATTTCTCATATATTTTAAATTTTATCATTGAAAATTTGGGGCATATTTATTTTCCTTAGAATCACAGGTTTGGTGACATTTTACTACAAACTTGTAATAAACACCCATACCCTTTTTAATGGTAAGAGGGTGTTTCTTCACACAATTATCAAAGGATGGAAAATCAATTCTTCCCTTATTCTCCTTTTACTTATTTTCTTTTTATATAGTGTTCAATATCCCCCTTCTTCTCTTGCATTCCTTTAAAGTCATAAGACTTAGAGAATTACTTTTCTATCTTGATAGCACATGAGACTATATCCTCGAATGATAAGAAATTTTGGGATACCAGTACCCTTCAGAGGAATGGTTTCAAACCATCAAATAATCAATAAATCTTTATCCTTGTATTATGTATGTATTTATCTACAGGGATTTATAATCTTGTAAAGTTAGCTTCATACTTGGAAACATTTTCATCATATTTCTACCTCAGATTCATGAATTTTCATTCCATATCAGCTCATTATTTGCAAGGATCATTATAATCCCTCCATTATATATTTTTAATTTCATCCTCTTTATTTCTATTTTGGATTAGTGACCACCATTTATCCGCATATATCGATAGATGATAAACTTCCATGACAACTTTATCCCATTTACTACTTACCAAAGAGAGAAATATCCTCTCTAAGGAACTTATCCATTGCTCACCTACAAATGGATTTGTAGTCCCATTGAATTATGGAGGTTTTTGTAACATAAATTGGTCTAGCATTTCTTTTTTTCATTGTAGATTAGTATTCTCCATATGGTTAAAGTTATTTTTCAAAACCTCAGTCACCTATCCTAGTATACTTATATGTTTCTATACACTAGTCACTGGTGTAATAACAAATCATTATCTTTAGTAGGAGGGAAATACCTACATGGGATACATGAATTTATAGGTATTATATTCCTTACATAAGGCTCCATTTACAGGTAATGGAATACACTAGATTAGGTTATGAATTGTAATTTATAATCTCAAACTAGAAAAACTCTTATCCTAAATTGATGTTTTATGAATAGTTACTATCATAATCATAAACATTGTATCTTTGGAGACATATTTATTTTTAAATACTTAATAATGGTTTGTAATGAATATGTGACTTATACTAAGCATATCCACCAAGAGTGTCAAACTAGATCTGTAGTAAGGCCCGTTGCCATGTACTAGATTACCTCGAGTTAGGCCTGAGAAACCTTGTCGGTGTTGTTACACCTAGGTACATCTGTGTCAGAACTACATCCACTTGTAGTATCCAGAAAAGGATATATTTATAGGATGAATCACATAATATATACCTTAAAAAAATTCTAGGATGTTAATATATGGTTATCCTTAAAGTATATCATAGGGATATGTTCCGAAATCAATGTTTTCTAAATTGATTTTCTAGGGTTTCTACTAAACTTCCATTGATACAAACTATAAGGAAAAAAAATCCAGTTTCCCAAATCCTGTGCCTTATTTTATTACCTTTTCAAATAAAAAATTATTTCATATCACGAAGGAATTGATAGTTTAGTAGAATTGGAAAACCAGTTACATACATAATAGTTTCATTACAACTTGTAATGAAGTATAACATATTAAGTATATTAGAAACACCAATATACTTCTAGATTATCCTATCATATCATTCATAATATAAATCTTCACATCCAATATTAAAATAAAACATAAAAAAGGGGTTATCTCAGATTCTTAGTAAGGTTATGTAACAAAACAGAAGAAAAAATATAAATCGTGGTGAATAACTAAAAGTATACATTCCATTAAAAGTAAACTTGATCATAAAATGGTGGGAATTAAAACCAATAATTCCATAATAAAACATAACCATGGATATTATGGTAGTTTAAAAATATATGAACAAACAATTACTAGCTTCATAATGAGGAAATTCTTAATGTCGAGCGTCATAATCATACAGTCAATTCCCCGGACAAGACACCATATATAAATGGTAAACACCTAGGCCAATTTGTCTCATGAGACCTACCGATGTATAGAGGGGCTATAAACGGCCCCTCCCATCACTTACTAAGTCTAATTCATTCCACATATGAAATGGGAGAGTCATAATCAACATATACATTCATATTGAAACTAACACATTAAATATAAATAACTTTCTCTAATCAAGAAACATAAACACTAACCATTTGGAGTATTGTGGTGACTGATATCAAGATAGAACATCCGAATTCAAACTAATCATAAAAAATTCAATAAAATATGGTGGTTTATATCATAAAATATTGATCCCAATAAAACATAATAATCAACAAGAGTGTTGAAATATATGGAAATACTCTTATAAAATTATCGAGTAATACTTGAGAGAAATACTCTTTCACATTTTAAAGAAGTGTTCTCTAGGAAAATTATTTGTATAAAACAAGAAGTGAAAAAATATTGATTTTTCATAATAGAATGAGTTATTTTAGAAAAATAATGGTGTCTTAAAAAAGATACTATAGTGCTCTTGAAAATATGTAAGAATTTGAGAAGTTCCCTTGAATCGAGCTTGTTTATCAGGAAGGATTTGAGAAATATCCTTTTAAAACATGAAAAAACCCATAAAAAATTAGTATTATGATTGATATACACACACACACATATATATATATATAAAATTCAAAAAAAATTAATGAGGAGTTAAAAATAATAATTAATAATTTAATTAGGGTAAATAGAGAAAAAAGACTAACCCAAAAGAAATGGGATGTTCTGGTAGAAAACCCTTACCTTATGTCTGAATGTGTTATGAACTTGACCTTAACCTCCTAGAAAATGAAATTAAATCCATTAATTAATTAATTATTCACATTATATATATATATTTTTATTTATTATAATTTTATGAAGTTTATTTATGGCCTTTTTGATGATTTATAAGATATAATTTAATTTCTTGGGAGTGTTCATTTCCAAAGTTTTCACAATCAGTATACTTGTATATGAGTATAGAAGTTCATGTGGAATGGGTGTAATTCTATATAATTGAATTTATATGAAATTAATTAATATAAATTAGTGTAAATGGTTATATATAATTTGTTTTATATTCTATGAGGTTGAATCATTAGATAATACATTTAGTGATTATAGTTTTCATTATTATGGCAATTATTGATCACAACAAAATAATTTTATTTTATCATTTAGTATTATGTAAATATGTTACTTATTGAATATAATAAAGGTTTTAATAAATATATTATAGACTATTTTTACCATAAAAATTATTTCATAACCTGCCTTGACGGAGAAGTTGAAGAACGAAACTCCGTCATCCAGGATGGTTGTAAATCAACACCTTTTGGACGATGATTTTGTTTTAAAAATAAGAGAGAAAGAGAGAAAGTATTTTTAGTAAGGATATTAAATTAACATGATATATATTCATTATATATATATATATATGATACTGTAGTTATCATGATCATTTGGATAGATGACGTGAGAAGAGAATGAGAGAAGAAAATAAATTGAAATGAAATTAAAAGAAAAGGAAGAGGATTTACCTCTTGAATTATCATCCTTGAGAACCACTTTAAGGGATGAGGTTTTGATCTATTGGTAATAAATAAGAGATATTTGATGTGTTTAGACACTATGGAAGAGGATTTGGGTATAAATTTGACATGATTAAAGTCTTATAGGTGTGAGGAGAAGTGGTGGTGAGGGGTGGTATTTATAGTGGAGAAGAGGGGTGATTTTTAATTATTTTATTCAATATTTTATTGTTTTGCTCAAGACAATCAATAGTGTTTATTTTTGTGACTAAATATATTAATAAGTGAATTTTATTTCAAATCAAGGTTTCTTACATCATCTATGACTCAAAGAATAGTTTATTTAGCTTATAATGTATTTATACAAAAAATTACCATATTTTACAATTCATTAAAAATTCAAGTAATTCTGAAAACCAATAAAAATTCCCCTTTTTTTGATATTTATAATTATAAAATGAATACCATTTTATGAAAGTAATTTTCAAAATATGAGAAATTTAATTTTTAATTCAAATCATTATTTACTTAAAAAATATAGTTTTAAATTTATAATTTATTTTATAATAGTTTCAAAATTATACCAAGGTCTTATAATATTATCCTAAAATCATAAGACAAAAAATTATTGATTTATGAATATTTTTTATGAAAATTTATTTTATTTTAAATCATTTTATTAATTATAATATTGTAATTAAGTATTTATAACTTACAAAAATTCCAACACTTAAATATTAATTTTTGAAATATTCATTCACTTACACAATGATAATATTATGTCATAATTTAATTTATAGGATGGAAAAAGTTTATTTATACTTTCATAGGTGAGATTAATATTCTATTGGTCAGTTCACTATTCATAAGGGTCACATTACTATTCATAATTTCATGTTACTCTTACATCGATATAGGTTCTTTAACTTATAGAAATACCTCTTGTTTCATTAATTATTCATTCATGATATTTTTAGTGTGTTCTATAACTAATTTTTTATGATATATTCTATATGAAATAAACATAAGAAGGCAAATTTCATTGATAGTGTTTTGGGTCGTTACATGGTAGCAGGTGTAACCTTAGAACCCATCCCCTGAATGTGAGTTGAGGGATTGTGGTAGTAGGGGAGGGTTTAGGTGTTTGTCCACCCTCACTCTATTATTTACACATTCAATTGGTTACTGATGATGGTACTATAACACAAGACGTTCGACCTAGAACATGGCCCATGAGACCTATTGTGATATGGTACTATGATTGGTATTACCAAACAAAATTTTAGGGATCAGGATTATAGGCTTACATGATTTAATGTCACGTTATTGGGATTCCCATATTTACTTCTTAGGATCCATCCTTTTAGATTTATGTGATTTAGAATTATAGTTACAGGAAGTCCCATTTTTCACAGAGATTCCTCCATACAATGGGATTATATGAGAAGTTTTTAAATTTGTTTCATAACCAATATTGGAGATACTCTTGGGTATTAATGTTGATATCATAAAGTGATTCCTAGGACACTCTCTTTGACTTGTTGGATGCATCGTTACTTTATCTCCCAAAATTTCTTGAGGATGAGGATGTAGAGATATTTATTTAATTGATCAATAGTGATTTCATTATATCAGTAGATAATTATTTATATATCACCTATGTATCTTCTCCCATAGGGTTATCCAAGCCACAATGTTGTGATTTCCTATAGATCGGGACCTAGTACTGATAAATTGACCTAGATTTACATGGAATGAGTGGTATGACACCTAACTCAGTTCTATATTAATAGGATGTCGAGTAATTAACTAGAATGCAACATTATATTGATTGGAGGTGGGTATAGTTGATCCTAGGGACATGACATGTATCCCCCTATGGTGATGTAGCTATATCAGAGACATTTCTTATGTCGGCAGAAGAAAATATATTCAATATTTATTATAGACCAAATGATCAAGGAGATTACACATGGACTGTGTGGTAAAACATCCCTCTCCATTCCCAAGAAACCAAATTTCAAGTTGATAAGTATCATGTACCCAAATATCAACATTGGATTTATTTTATTCTTTATTTCCTATTGAGTCCCAACTTGGTTTTGCACATTCCATGATCTTGTCTTGTAAAAACAACTATTTTAGTTTATCTTCAGCAATTATTTAATATTATTATTGTTATCGGGATGAGTAGTTTACATATAAATAAAATTCATTTACTAGCTATATATAAGACCATGTTGGTGGTTCCCTAATGAGTTTTGTAATCACACCCTGCATGGCATTCCACTATACTGGGGTACCTGAGAAGAAGTTCACTTGGTTGTAATCATAGGATGAGATAAGGTCTACTACGTATTAAGAAGGATAACTCATATGTGTACATGGATCTTGGTATGTGGTTTGGATCAGAGTTAATAATAGATCCTTATAATTTTATTTATGTTTATTTCATTTAATATTTTATATATGATCATCCCAATGGGTGATCAATGATGTATATATCCCATGGTCATTTAGGATTGTACTCCATTTCATTTTTTACTGTTTGGTTATACGGATTTCATTCGTACTCTAATTATTTTCCTCTATGGACATTGATTGGTTATTTTTTCTTGTTTTTTTAGTCATCCCATAGAAATTCATTAGGCCCTCTATGCTAGTCCGAATCCTCTTTCCTATAGGGAGGAATTCTCGAGGACTTATCATTAACCAGTTCAGTTATTATTATTAGAATGAACTATGCCAGGACATGAAAGAGTCACATCTGAGGTTTTTCTTTTCCTATTACAATACTATTTGGGATATGGTAGAAAGTTCTACTCTATGTTTTTTTGAAACCTATGATGGATATCTGATTGGTGCATCGAGAACAAATGTTCTAGTAAGAATCCTTAGTTTCAAGGGATATGGGAATGTTATTCTTGATATGTGCTGTTATAGAGAAGTTTAAATTAGAATTTTATTGATGCAAACGTGGTGTGGATTTTATGACTTAGTATGGATTTATATACCTCAATCCATTGGTGATAGTCTTTTGATTGATTTTAACTCTTGGCTAGAAGAGGCTAGAGGTGTTCATCAATCATATTTGGTATGTAGGGTGCACATGTTACCTGCCTTCTAGTGTGCGATTTTACTATTTAAGACAAAGGATAATTGTTGAATGTTTCAAAAAAAACCTAAATGGTGTTTTCCAATATAGGTTTTTGATGTCATTCTAATTAATTGGTCTATCTTATATATTTATATATATGTTTTATGGTGGAAGGTCATGTGGATTTGTGGTGAGATTTTTGATAAGAGGGAGATGACTTAATGCTCCTGAATGGGAGGTGAAATGACCATATTTAGCTAATATGGAACATGATGCCCATGTGTTGGACCCCTCATGCTGTTTATTACATTGGACCAACTATTTAGTGTGTTCGTAACCAACTATATATTGTTTCCCGCACATCATGGAATCAAATTATTTTTATATCTACCTTGTGTGTGGTGTGACCTGAATCATTGATAAGATGATGTTATCTATTGTTAAATCTCATTGGTTATCGATGTATGTTAGTGCATTTATAGTGGACCCTTTTTGGGTGTATATTTTTTAGGTTTGGTTAACTAAAGTTTTGAAACAACCTATATATAATTATCCAATCAAGCTTGCTATGATATTATATTTAACAGACCTTCGATTATGGTTATCTAGATAGATCATCAACAGAGATGTTGATAGGTGACTAAATATCTAAAGTAAACTATAATCTTTAGAGTTTATTATCATATAAGGATTCCCAATTAGGGTTAATTTAGAATATTTCATATTCTTATATTGAGACCCTCCAGGTTATTGTCCCCTATAAGGATTCTCAAAAAGGACCAGGACCTAGTATGCTGATTCTTAGAAGGAAATTCTATTAATATTTTCATGAATTTAATAATTACCAATGGTTTTAAATTAAATGGGTTGGAAATTATAAATTATAGTGTGTTTTTCTCTATAAATGGAATTGAAAACATGTAAAATTGAACCGATATTGACTAGTTTTGACCCTCACAGTTCAATGTTATCCTTAACACCCTTAGAGAGGGTTGAAATTAATTTTGGATGCCTTATTTTTATAAGGGTTTGTGTATTATTCCCTGTGTTATGTGGTCTTAGCGAGGTGTTTTACCTATGGGATAGGTGGTTGGACCTAATGATATTTTTATGAGACATAATCCATTGGTCTACATGGGGTAACAAGAGGCAATGTAAAGACCCGGAAATTCCACATATTTTTCTAAATCATATGGGAATATTACATGTTCGCAAAAATTGACAGCGCGTGATTCTGAGGTCCTGTGTGTCCAAAATGCATTTATGTACCTTTTTTTCGGGTACGTTCAGCCAACGTGCGAGTGGGTTTTTGTAACTTTTGAACCGGTGCTCGGAATTGAAATCTAAGGACACTGTTGAACTCGCAGTGCCGATATTCTCTTAAGGAGCCCTTCACCTCGACTGCAGTAGGTCGAGGGTGAAAGAAAGTTTTTCACTTTTTCAGGGAGGAATAGAAAAATAAAAATATTGACATTTTTATTTTTTTTGAATCCTCACTACATGGGTTATGGAGGTGGGGACAACCCGAACTAAAAACCCCCGATTTGATATCAAAGGTGGGGACCGCCTGACTCTTGAACTCCCACTTTAACGGGGGAGGCGACCTTAGGTTTCCTCTAAATTAATTATGCCAACCACAACACAATTAATTAAGCCTACTTTAATTGTGAGAACAAATTAAATAAATAAACATATTTTATTTGGTTGGCTATTATTTTGTTGGGGAATTTGGGGAAGTATTGGCGAATGGGAATTGGGGGAAGAACTTTAGAGGAAATCTTCATCTCCAATGAAGAACGCTTCTCCCACAAAGAATGCTTCTCCAAAGAAGAACAATGAACCGACCCTGAGCCCGGATAGGAAGCACCTTGAGGAGGCAATAAACACTGACTATCTCCTACGACTTCAACTTCTTCCTCGTGAAATCCCCCAACATGGGACGTCTTCAACGATGACAAACCGACATCCATCATTCCCTCCTCACCGACTTCAACAAAACATCGAGGTAGGGGATTTCTTGTTTCTTTTTCATGGTTTGAGTTAAATTAATACTCTTGATCTGCCTGCTACTGAACTAATGCAGAGGGTGCGGGCCAAACGAATATGGCCCGATCCCTCTACTTTTATTCATGGTTGTTGTATCCAATGCAGTAGAGTAAGGTGGAGGCCAGTGGAGGCCGACCACACGACAGGGTGGCAGCATGCATTAGCGCTGCCCGATGAGGAAGGGATGCGGATTGTGCTGCGATAATGAAGGGGAAGGCAGCCGACATTCGGACGATCATAGAGAGGAGGTTCACGACGCACCGCCATCGGACCAAGGGGTCGCGACCCTCCTGGCCGTGGAGGATGGCGGAGGCACGACTGGCATTCGATTGGCTGTGGAGTGGTGGTGCATGACTGGCCACCGGGAGGACCCAAGGGCCGGCCGAGCTGGACTGAGCGGGACCCGCTCGGGTCCTGCATGATGGCTGACAATGAAATGGCCAAGACATTCAGTGTTTGAGAGAAAGGGGATCACAACTCCCCCTTGCACGCGGCCAGGCCGGGCTGCCCAGCGTAGGCTGGGCCAGACCCAGTGGGCCGGACAGACCTGAACCAGACTGGGTCGGACCGGACCCATACCAGTTTCGACCCATCCCATACTTTTGGCCATAACTTTGGAACCGGGCGTCCATTTGATGAACTATCTACAATTCCAGAAACCTTAGAGTGATATGGTCCTTTTGGTATACCCCACTTGAGTTTTGGATAATGTTGGGGTAGGGTCGGGTTGGATTGAGCAGAAATCTAATCGGGCCCTTGGGACTAAAAGGCTAATAACTTAAAGACCAGGTTTCCGATTGATGCACCATCAATTGTGTTCAGACCCCTATGAGGTGGAATTCCTTTGGAATAGTTCTTCAAGGGACATCGTGGTAGGTGGAGTATCGACGAGTGGCTTGAGGAGCGAACTCTCCCGGAGACAAGCGAGCTTAGTGCGAGAACCATGTAGCTGGATGTGACGATGTACTGGGATCATGTGTGGGTTCGATGATATACTGCTGATGTACTAGGATCTTGTGTGGGTATGATGATGTACTGACGATGTACTAGGATCCTGTGTGGGTCTCACGATGTACTGATGGTGTACTAGGATCCTGTGTGGGTCTCACGATGTACTAGGATCGTGTGTGGGTTTGACGAGGTACTAGGATCCTGTGTGGGTCTGACGATGTACTAGGATCCTATGTGTGTTTCACGAGGTACTAAGACTCTGTGTGGGTCTGGCGATGTACTAGGATCTTATGTGGGTATGACGATGTACTACAATCTTCTGTGGGTATGATGATGATTTAGGATCCTACATGGGTCTGCCTCTTAACAGAGTAAGATGAATTAGTAGTTACATCTAATCATCTCTACTACTATACCTAAGTTATACCTGGTGTGAGCTCAGTTCGTACCTGTGTGGTACTTTCCTTCGTGGTAATACCTTGGTGGAATTGTTATATGTGGCGTACCTGTGTGGTACTTACCTTTGTGGTATTTCTTCCTTTCTAGAACAGTTGAGCTTTGGGATTTTAGGTTGGACCCTATGTTTTCTCATGATTGAGATGGGTATACTTGATAACTTAGGTATATGTTTGATCATGTACCTAAGTAGGGTTTTCAGTTGATTTCATTATTTGTGGTTTATCCTTTATGGATTTTGTGAGACCTTGAGGGTCTCAGGGTCCCTAATGAGTATCGTTAGACTCACCCATGTATGGGCTATGCCTGCACCTTATTGTGTTTCGTGCAGATGGAAGACAGCGTTTATTGAGGTTGAGGGTACCAGGATTGGACGATTCCTGGAGGTGGACCATATGGAGTGTCAGTATGCAGATGCGACGGGTGAACGTGGAGTGCTGAGGAGGCAATCTGTACCTACCCTTCAGGTAGGAACCTCGGAGGATGACCTAATAGTTGTCTTTCTCTTCCTTCAGTTGTATTGTATTTCAAATTTACTTGTACCTTTACTATTGGGCTTGTATTCTTACCCCTCTTACTTTCAACACTCTTTTTTTCTATAAAGTTTACTTGTGTTCGTATCTTTCCTTGTGCTTGGTTGCATGTGTTTACATGATATAAAGGAAAAAACTTCTCGGTTTTAGGGAATACACCTTTCGGTGCTAGTCTCCAGCCCTTGGCCTATGGAAGGCAGGCTTGGGGTAGTCACGACACGGGCCCCGAGGGATGGGTCATGACAAATTGGTATCAAAGGAGTCATTTTTACCATAGAACATATGACTCCGATCTTTTTAATGGAAATAGTGTTAAGTTTAGTGGGTGTTGTTATCAGTTTAGGGAATCCAGTGTTGGTGCGGCGACCGATGTATCCATACACCAGGACCCTAATTTCTGATTTTTGACTCAGTGCATGAAAACACTGATTGTGTGTGTAATTTCAAGAGTTTTGTTTGTGATCTATTTGATTCAGCTCACCAGGTATAACTTATTGACCATGGATCACCTATTTCTTTTAGGATGCCTCCACGCAGACAACCTGCTAGGGTTCCGAGTATAGTATGCACTAATATCCCACCAATCGATGAGGCTCTGCTGTTGGGCCCTCTTACTATGTTGGCACATTCGGGTGGTGTACCAGCATGACCACCACACTTTGGGAAACTCTTACCACTAGCCAAAATGGTAGATGGTGCATGCTGATTGAGCGCATTGCACGAGTTCTAGCAGTAGAGGCCTCTGAGGTTTCGGGGCAAGATAGATTACCAGGCGGCTGAGGACTAGCTTAAAGAGGTGGATGAGAGTTCTCTAGAGATTCAATAGCTTTAGCGAGATGACATGTCGATAGATGAGTATTCATCGAGGCGTACCGATGATTCCTATTACTTGATGAATATGAAACAATCTATGCTTCAGAGATCAGACCTCTGAGCGAGGTTTCTTTAGGGACATCCAAGCTAATAATATTACTCTATGCATTCCTACTTATGTTAGGTTACTAGAGATAACCTTTGTGGTTAAATATTCTTTGGATGAGCAGATGCATCCAGTGAATGTTAGTAGTGGGAAATAAGAAACCTGGTTCCAGTCTTAGAGACTTGGGCATGTAAAAGTGTTTTGAGGAGAAGAAGTGTTAAGGATAGATGAATCTGCATGGCTGCAGAGGTGGAACCAGATCTAGGGGAGAAACATGATGTGGTTTACATTTAGACATGTTACAACCACCCCCATTGTGTTCCCCACTATGCTTAGGGATTTGGAGGATAATGGGAGAGAGTAGCTGCATGCGATTAAGTAGTACGACCAATGGGCTCTTGGAATTATTGGAGGTACAATCTATGTCTACTACTAGCTGTTGTATCAATATACATAGGTACCAATCATTCCTTCCAAGAATCTTATCCAAGACCTAGAGTTTCCGGTTAAACCGTTGACTTGACCCTCACGTATGGAGATACCTTTAGGAGGAGACTCGATAATCACACTTATGCCGATGGTGTGATCTAACGCTTGAGGCAAGAGTTTCGATTGGAACCTCTTGGTGGCAGTGTCGATTCCTTACGAAGTTAGTTTGGGTATGACTGGAAATATACAATTAATACTCAAATTGACCGTATTAAGCAAAATGTTGTGATTTATCTACAATGTTGGGATGAGGTTTTCCTTATTCGGTGAAAATGGAAACCCAGGCAACACAGGATAAACTCCTGCATAGGAGGGTGTGACTGATCACTCATGAGTCGGCCAGCCTCACCGATGTGGCAGTAGAAGTTTTGAGTTTTCAATTCCCTATAAGAGTGGATAGAGTTCCTCTGGGATTATGACTTTGAGATAGTCTATACTCTTGGGAAGGGGAACATGGTAGCAGATGCACTCAGCAAGAGGTCTGGCCTGTAGCTGCTGAGTGAGGTGACAGAGCAGCTAGCTGCTTTGTAGATAACCTTTATGGATCGAGATAGTGCAGGTTTTCTTTAGTATCATATAGTCACTCCCCCATTTCTTCAGAGAGTCAGGGAGGCACAGTGTGGGGACACTGACTGCGAGGCTCGACCTGCTCAGATATCCTCAGGTCAGGCACCTGATGGATTTTATGAAGGTGGGTAGCACATCGTCCTCTTCATAGGACATACCATGGTACCTGTAGTGCTATAGAAGGAGGTGTTGTGGGATTTCAATAAATCCCCTCTGGCGGTACATCCTGGTGTGGTGAAGATGTACTAGGATTTTTAGCGTCAGTACTGGTGGCCTGTAATGAAGAAAGCAGTAGCAGAGTTTGTCTCTCGGTGCATCACTTGTCAGCAAGTGAAGGTGGAGCATCAAGTACCAGTAGGCTTGGTTCAGCCTTTAGGGGTCCCAGAGTGGAAGTGGGATGGGATATCCATGGACTTCATGATAGGACTTCCACGTACATCCAGAGGTCATGACTATATCTGGGTGATCATCGACTGACTCACCAAGTCAGACCACTTCCTACAGATCAGAGAGTAGGGTTCAATAGAGAGCTTGGGATGCCTCTATGTGTAGAAGATTGTGTGGATACATGGAGTATGCTTGACCATTGTATCCGATCGTGACACATGTTTTACGTCCCGTATATGGAAGGGGTCGTAGGAGGATTTTGAGACGTAGATTTTTTTGAACACCGCCTTCCATCTTCAGACAGATGGCCAGACTAAGCAGACCACTCAGACCCTCGAGGACATGCTGCGTGCTTGGGTCCTCAATTTTTGTCGCCACTGGGAGGATTACCTACCTTTGGAGGAGATTTCATACAACAACAGATATCACTCCACCATTGGGATGACACCTTTTGAGGCGTTGTACGGGCGACCATGCAGATCACCTTTGGGCTGGACTGACCCAGGGGAGTCATCACTCATGGGACCTGATATGGAACGGTCTACCACAGAGAAAGTGCAGATCATCCAGGAGGATATCGAGACTACACAGAGCAGGCAGAAGTCTTATGCCGACATGAGACAAAGACTTCTGGAGTTCGAGGATGGTGACCACATCTTTCTATGGGTCTCACCTCGATGAGGTTTGCAGAGATTTGGATGGGGTGTCAAGTTATCTCCAAGGATCATTGGACCCTTCCAGGTCCTCATCAGAGTTAGTGAGGTGGCCTACCTCCTAGCACTTCTACCTCAGTTGCACCGGGTGCATGACGTCTTCGAAGTATCCCATCTGAGGAGATACATGCATGACCCTTCTCACACCATCGACCATGACAAGCAGGAAAATGATGATAGAGCGATGTTTACGGAGGTTCCAGTAGAGATTGATGATCGACAGGAGTGGGTCCTTCATGTGTAGTTGATACCTCTATTGTGCGTTCGCTGGCAGTATGAGAACCTCTAGGAGAGAACATGGGAGAGAGAGGCCCAGATTCGTGCTCAGTACCTACAATTGTTTTCTTAGTTTTTGTGATGTGGATATTGGGGACACAAAGACCTGAGGTGGGGAGAATGAAAAGACATGGAAATTCCAAGTAATGTATTTAATTATTTGGGAATATTACGAGTCTGTGAAAATTGACGGCATGTGATTCCGATCCCTGGTGTACCCAAAATAAATTTCTGAACATTTTTTTCGGGTACTAACACTAAATGTGTGTGAATTTTTTTGTAACTTTTGAACCGGTGGACGGAATTTAAATTTGAGGACACCATTGAACTAGTAGCGCTGGTATTCGCTTAAGGAGACCTTCACCTCAACCGCAGTAGGTCGAGGGTGAAAGATAGTTTTTCACTTTTTCATGGAAGAATAGAAAAATAAAAATATTAACATTTTTTTGAAACCTATCTGCATGGGTTATGGAGGTGGGGACAACCCATACTAAAATCCCCTAATTTGAAATCAAAGATGGGGACCACCTGACTCTTTAAATCCCTATTTAATGAGGGAGGTGACCTTAGGTTTCCTCTAAATTAATTGTGACAACCACAACACAATTAATTAAGCCCACTTTAATTGTGAAAACAAATCAAATAGATAAACATATTTTATTTGGTTGGATATTCTGTTGTTGGGGAATTTGGGGAAGTGTTTCCAAAGGTGAATTGGGGGAAGAACATTGGAGGAACTCTTCTTCTCTAATGAATAATTCTTCTCCAATGAAGAACGCTTCTCCAGCGAAGAACAAGGAACCGACCCCAAGCCTGGATCATAAGCACCTTGAGGAGGAAATGAACGCCGATGATCTCCAACAACTTCGAATTCTTCCTTGTGACATCCTACAATGCGGGATGTCTTCAATGATGACAAAACAATGTCCATCGTTCCCTCCTCACTGATGTCAACAAAACTTTGAGGTAGGGTTTTTTTTCTTTTTCTTGGTTTGAGTTAAAATAATCCTCTTGATCTGCCTACTACTAAACTAATGCAGAGGGTGCAGGCCAAACAAACACGGCCCGATCCCTTCCTTGTTATTCATCGTTGTTGTATCTTATGTGGTGGAGAAAGGTGGCAGCCAGCAGAGGCCGACCAAATGATGGGGCAGCGGCATTCATCCGTGCCTCCCGACAAGCAAGGGACGCGACTTGTACTGTGGTGATGATGGGGAAGGCGGCATGAGTTCGACCGACCGCGGAGAGGCGGTGCACGACGCACCACCGTCAGAGCAAGGGGCCACGACCCTCCTAGCCGTAATAGATATCGAAGGCGCGGTCGAAGTTCGGCCGAACGTGGAGTGACGATGCATGGCATGACGCCGAGAAGACCCAAGGGCTGGCCGTTTCGGCCTACCAAGCTGTACTGAGTGAGACCCGCTCGGGTCCCATGTGCTGGCTGGCAACCAAATGACCGAGTTGTTCGGTGTTTGAGAGTGGAGGGCGTGCGACTCCCCTATGTATGCGGCCAGGCCGCGCTGCCCAGAGCAGGCTGGGCCAGACCCAGTGGTCCAGTCCGACCTGAACTGGGCCGATTTGGCCTAGGCTGGGTTAGTCCAACCAGGTCGGACAGGAACTGGACCCGTTTCAACCCATACCATTCTTTTGGCCCTAACTTTGGCACCATGTGTCTGTTTGATGAACCGTCTATAGTTCCAGAAAGCATGGAGTGAGACGGTACATTTGGTATACCCAACTTGAGTTTTGGATAAAGTTGGGGTATGGTCGGGTTGGATCGAGCACAAATCCAACTGGGCCGTCAGGACTAAAAGGATAATAACTTACAAAAAAAGTGTCTGATTGACGCATCGTCTGTTCCTTTGTGACCCCTATGATGTGGAGGTCCTTTTAGATACTTCTTCGTAGTACTTCATGGGAGTTGGAGTATCGACCAGTAGCATGAGGAGAAGACCCTCCCAGAGACAAGAGAGATTAGTGCGGGAACCTTGTAGCTGGATGTGACGATGTACTGGGATCTTGTGTGGGTCTAACAATTTACTGACGATGTACTCAGATCCTGTGTGGGTATGAAGATGTAATGATGATGTACTAAGATCCAGTGTGGTTCTGAAGATGTAATGATGATGTAATAGCATCCTATGTGGGTCTAAAGATGTACTGATGATATACTAGGATCCTCTGTGGGTCTGAAGAAGTACTTGGATCCTGTGTGGGTCTGAAGAGGTACTATGATATTCTGTGGGTCTGACGAAGGACTAGGATCCTGTGTGGGTCTGGCGATGTACTAGGATCCTGTGTGGGTCTGACGAGGTACTAGGATCTTGTGTGGGTCTGATGATGTACTACAATCCTCTGTGGGTCTGATGATGATTTAGGATCCTACATGGGTCTACCTCTTAATAGAGTAAGATGAATTAGTAGTTACATCTAATCATCTATACTATTTCACCTAAGTTATACCTAGTGTGAGATGAGTTCGTACCTATGTGGTACTTTCCTTCTTGGTAATACCATGGTGGTATTCTTCTGTTTGACATACTTGTGTGATACTTACCTTTATGGTATTCTTTCTTTTGTGGAACAGTTGAGCTTTGGGCTTTTGTGTTGGACCCTGTGTTTCCTCCTGATTGAGATGGGTATACTTGAAAACTTAGGTATATGTATGGGCATATACCTAAGTAGGGTTGTCTATTGATTTCATGATTTGTGGTTTATTCTTTGTGAATTTTGTGAGACCTTAAGGGTCTCGGGGTCCATACTGAGTATTGTTATACTCACCCCTACACAGGCTATGCCCGCACCTGGTTGTGTTTGGTACAGACGATGGACACCGCTGATCGAGGCTAAGGGTACCGGGACTGGACGATGCCTGGAGGTGGACCATATGACATGTTGGTACACAGAGGAGATAGGTGGACGTGAAGTGATGAGGAGGTGATATATACCTACCCTTCAGGTAGAAACCTCAGAGGACGACCTAGTAGCTGTCTTTCTCATCCTTTAGTTTTATTGTATTTTAGTTGTACTTGTACCTTTGCTATTGGTCTTGTATTTTGTTCCCTCTTACTTTCAGCACTCTTTTTTCTATACAATTTACGTGTGTTCATATCTTTTTTTGTTCTTGGTTGTGTGTGTTTATAGGATATAATGGCAATGCCTTCCCAATTTTAAGGAATATGCCTTTCGGTGCTAGTCACTAGCTCTAGGCCTATGGAAGGTGGGCTTGGGGTAGTCACGACATGGGCCCCTGGGGATGGGTCATGACAAGCCATTAGTTTTGAATCAACCCCTTATGCATTGAAATTTAGTTAGATCAAGGTAAACATAGTAGTGTAATTGGACAAGGTTTATCTATTCATTTTAGGAGGGGATAATGTCTATATTTTCTTGTATAGAACAATGAATGAGAGGTTCATGAGTTTTCATATATATGAATGATGATGCCTTGGGATTCTCATAAATTAACTAGGGTTCTTGAATATCGAGACTGACTTCGATGGATAGAACTAGTCAGGTTCATGGCCTGGTTTACATGTGGTTTTGTAGTATGAACTTTTATTTATGAAATTATTTCTTGAGGTATGAATAAATTTGATAAATCCTGTAATGGTTGAGGTTCTCAACATTGAAGAGGAGATCTAAGGGAGATTTTGGTTTGATGAGATTGAAATTACGAGTAGAGTGGTCAGTTTTCTCCTTGTGAAAGGATGACTCGTGAGTGCGTGAGACTTGTATTTATCTAGTAGTATTAGATTTTACAATTTTGGGATTGGTGAAATTGGGATGATACATGACAGTTTTACTTGGTACTATTTAAATTGTTGATTGGTGAGTGGTCATGTATGAGTTAAGGAATGATGGTTTCAAATAAATATTATAGCCATGATTCTCAAATAGTTATCATGTAATGATAAATGTCCTTATGTGATAGAGGAGCCATTAAAAATTGATTTGTGGGGTGGAATAACTGATCTGGCTCAGTCATGGCTAGGTAGTAACAGGAAGAGGGCCACGAATCGGGATGAGAAATTCTTACCTATTAATGGAATCTAAGTGTTCTCATAATTTAGATAGGATAATGATTAATATATTTACATATTTCATAGTATACTAAGAGAGTGTTAGCTATATAGTAATCAATCTAAATATATTTTCTAGTTTTATGAAGGGACTCCTTAGGAAATGTGCTCACAAAATTATATATGGTAAGACATATAGTGGGGAGTTCACCATTATTCGTTTAATGGTGGTGACCCTCAGTAGGATTTTAATCATATTAAATTTAATGGATGTAGTTTCTATATATTTGGAATGGTTGATATGTGAGATTATTGTTGGGTCTTGGGTATGAGAATGTTTTTATCCATGAAAATCATCATATCCTGATAGGAATGGGGAATAGGCTACAATGATCAAGAATTCATTTCATTAGTGTGATGGAAAGGGTTATCCTAAGGTGTGGAATGAGATGTTGATCATTTTTACGTGACCCTCATGTTAGAGGGGTCATATAAGGATGAGACTAGTCATTAAATTTTAGTTTTTTTTAATTATATTTCATTGAATAAATGGAACTTGGTACTGTCGAATTTCTCAATAAATAACAGGTATAGGTATGAAAGTGAACATGGGTGGAGTATGAGTGTGGGTGACAAGCACATGATATCTTGTGAAAATACATCAGTGTTAGATCAAGAACATTCTAGTGTTTATACTATTGTGTGATGATGAAATTAGAAAGGGAATGGTTCAACCAAGATATGCCACTAGAAGTTAGATATGGGATTTGGTGAGTGTGCTTAGAATGGAAATTATTTTCCTTGAGTTAATGGTGTTTTAAATATTTTTTGGTGATACAATGGCTGCTGAATCCATAAATCATCAAGAATAATCATCTGGAGGTGGCTATACTTGAATTCTTTCAATACGTTTTATGCAGTCTATATGGAACCACACTAGGATTTTTTTGGGATGAGACATGTGAAGTCTAAAGGTTGGAAAATGGTTTTCAAAGAAACTAATGATGTGATTATATTGAGAATGTTCAATCAATAATCCAATTTTTTAGATCAAATCAAGGATAGAGAGAAGTTTCATCATGTGTGTGATTAGGTGTAGTGAGTTGAGAGACATACTGAAAGCACCTATAGGGAGGTAGGAATATGTTTTTGTAATAAATATTGATGGTTGAAATGTCACAGCTCGAAATTTGATATTAATAACAAGAACCAATGGTGGGGAGCACCATAGGTCGGTTAAGGAATTAGAATATTATGTTATCATATCCTGGGTCAGATGAGATCGATTAGGCGCTGTATTGATTATCATATTTGGTTATTTTTATTGGATCATGTTTTTTTTGGATTAAGAACCATACATTTCAAATTGTTCTTTGAAGAATGTTGGATGTTCAAAAATTAAATGGAGATTATTGATTGGGAATTCACAACCCTAGTAGGTTGGGTTGCCCATTTTGAATCCACCATGGCCTCTCAAGGATGATAAGTTTTAATGTGGGGAGGTTGTAAGTTATGATATTTTTTTAGATGATAAATTCATAAAGAAAATAGAATTATCAATTATTGGATGGGTTGATTTTTTATTAGATATTGTGAATGAGAATTTGATGTTTTGGATTCTTCCCAATAATGTTATTATATTTTTTTTGAGGCTCAAAAAAGTGTTTCAGAGGTTTTGGATGCATTTCAGGGGTCGAAGACCTGAACTATATTTTGTTAGAGGCATGATACTTAGGATTAAAGGTTGGTGAATGATTATTTAAAATGATGATTCTCAACCATTCCACCTAGTTTTTATAGGTGCATAGTTTGATAAACCATTAAGAAGTCTAAGAGAGTCCTGGAGAGGGTCTAAAATTTACTGAAGACATGTCACACAGTTTCCACATGATCTATTAAATTGTGTGCTGCAATTGTGCAAGATGGAGGAGCTGAGAATGTTCTAATTACATGTTTGGAACATGTTTTATTAAACCATGTATCAAACCATGTGTGATGTGTCTTCTTGTGACATAAGAGTCAAATGGTTGGTTCCCAATTCAGAAAACCATGTGGCCAAACCATAATGGTCATCAAAAGGAAAAATTCATATTTTCCTCTTTGACCCTTAAAGAGTTATACCTATATTTTCTCCTTCACTTCACACAATTGGTATCCCTCTCCCTCCCTCATCATTCACCATTACTCTATGAGAGTTATCCCTTGTTTATTATTTATATCAAATATTATTAGATACATTGGAAACCTATAGGTAATTCATTGAATCCATCAACCTCTATTGTTTTTTTCTCCTCCTTCCACTATGATTTGATTCTATGGTTAGGGTTATTTATTTTTATTGTACTATATCATTGGTAAAATTATATACCATCATTAGTTATTTTATATTCATAGGAATATGTTGACCTGGGAGGTTTTCTTAACTTTTTTGCATGTCATTTGGTTCAGTTACATCACTTTTTTCATTTCAGAAGTATTAATGCTTAAATTGAATTTCTGTATAGTTTTTTAATTTTAATTTCATATTAATTATTCTTGATTCAAGGTTGACGAAAATCCATGGGCTTTTGATGAGAATTAGGTCATAGTTTCAGTGTAATGGAAATGAGAGTTGAGGTTTTGAGCATTATATCATTGTAATTCATGTTTTATAATAGTTTTTATCTTTATGAGATTAATTAATTAATTATGATTATTTTAAAATAAATTAATTATGATATTTTCATTGTGAGATAGGATTTTGTATTTCTTGAATGGCATTGGATGGAATTTGGAAATTACTATCAACCCTTTAAAATTAAATCGAATGTTTTATTAAGGTTGGCAGTTTTTTATATCTCTACATTAGTATTTATTAATGTTTATAGTGTTATGTGGTTGATCAATATTTCCCCAAAGGGGGACGACCCCTTTTTTTAATAATTAAAGTGAATTTCTAAATTAAATTGAATTGGATAATTAAAATGGATTAACACCAGGGGTCACTAACAAACCTTGGGAGCTAGATCCATGTCTCAACCATAGTCACTGAGACCATGATTCCTTAATATACCATGTGGAATACACACCTCTTAAAAGTTGATATTTTACTTGGTAAGGCATGTAATCCATGGAAAAGATTAGGTGTATGAACATTAGGTAAACTAGGACTGGGTTGGATGAGTAGACCATCCCAGACTAACCTTGGGTCATGAGATGGACTCTAAGACATCCCATGATCATTGTCATTGTGAAATAACCCATGTAGCTGGAAAGACCACACTTTTCTGGTTATACTTCCAGGGGATAAGATTCTCTAGTGCATAAGGTGTTGAATATAGTTCACAACTTGTATTATAGGATCTAAAGAGGAATTCATTTGCTTATATGTTAACCTCAAGGATCCCTAATAATATATATCCTTTATGTATTGACCTAGGGAACCTAATGGGTACCCCAATATATTGAATGAACCTGTGCAAGAATGTAAAAGGTTTTAGGGTAGAGATGGTAGGGGGTGTCACCTTATATCATGTACAAAAAATCTGAGTCGAGGGGATATGGAAATAGATGCGGTTTTAGGTGTTTGACCACCATTAGTATTTTATTTACGCATTCTATTGTTTACTATTTATGCCGTTATGACTCTAGATGTTATTCCTATAACTCAGACCATGGGATTTGATGTGATATGATACTATGTTTGGTATTCCCAAAAATTATACCCAGGATCCATCTTACAAGACTATATGATTTAATTTTACATTATCTAAATTCCTAGATTTACTTCCCTAGATCTAGCCTATAATATATTCATAATTGAGTGATACTATTACCAGAAGACCCATTTTTCACTAGGATTTATCCCTATCAAGGGATTACCAAGGAGGTTTATGAGATAATTTCAAAATCCCTATTTTAGATTTTCTCAGGGATTTATGATGATCACCATGAGTGATGCTTATGATGATCTCTTAGATTGAGTAGATGTACCATTACTGTATCTCCAAAAAATTCTTGGGGATGGGTATGTTGATCCATTTATTTAATCGATCATTAGTTATTACCTCATATAATGAGATAATTAATTACATGTCTCATAAGTTTCATGCCCCATAGGGATTATTTGAGTCATTGTGCCATGATTTCCAATGGACTGTGGCCTAGGACTCTAAAAATGGATTGTATTTACATGGAATGGGTGGTATGACATCCTGATTAGTGAAATATTTATAGAATATTTGTTCATTACCTATAATACATCATTATAGTGATTATAGGTAGGTATGGGTGATCACAAGGCTTGGAAATGTATCCCCCTATGGTGACACTACTTGATTAGAAGAATTTTTGGCATTGGATGAAGATGGAATTCTCAATTAGGATTATAGACCCCAACACCAATGAGATTACACATGTATTGAGTGGTATCGAATCTAGAATTATACCATAGTCACTATTTTTCTAGTCTATTAGGATCACAAAACAAAGGATTGATTGTGGATTTATTTTATTCTTTTTTTTTTCAAGTTGTGTCTTGGCAAGGTAGATCACATTCCATGATCTCGCCTTGTCCAACATTTTTTAGTTTATATTCAAAGGTTAGTTAATATTATTAATTTATCTAAATAATAAACTCATATATACATACAATTCATTTACTAGATATATATGGTACCATGTTGGTGGTTCCCTAGTAAGGTCTGTACTCACACCATTCTTTGGATGCCATTACATTGGGGTACCCGAGAATACATTCACATGGTTGTTGGAACATAATAGTTTGAGGCCTAAGACTAATCAAGTAATATGGATCAAACATGTACAAGGATCTTGGTTTGTGGATAATCTTTTAGATAGTATTAGAGCCTTATAATTTTATTTCTATTTCTTTTCTTTACTCCTATATATGTGATTAACCATATGGGAGATCATTATTTTATAAATAATAAGTTAGTTTGGGATTTTACTTCATCTCATTAATTATTATAGTATTTTTATGTTTATTTCCTTAGAACTCTGATTATTTTCTTCTATAGATGGTTTTTGGTTATTTACTCTAGTTTCTTACTCGGGTATGAGGGAATAATCTCCTAATAGATACACCCTTGTCCCTCGCTACCAGTTGGAAAACTCAAGCCTATGGGGAGGTAAGCTTGATTCCTTTTCAATAACTTGTTTGGTTACTTTTATTAGAGAGAACTGGGTTAAGATGTGACATATACAACCTACCATGGACTATCTAACTTTTATGTATAACTTGGATGTTTTTATGTCATTATTTTTTATATAGAATGAGTGGGGGATAAAATAATTTTTTTTTCACTTTTCATGATATCTTTTATCTGGTTTTATTTAGATATATGATATTTTTGTTATATCTACTGTTATTATTAACTCTAATATGATGGTATTGTCTACGAAAAATATCTCCATAGACCCTCACCACAGGTTAGGAACCTCTTTCATTTAGTGATCTGTGCCTAAGGTCATTTATGTCTTTATGATGGTTATTGTAGAGTGAATTCAGAAAGGAAATTAAATATTTGTATGAGAGAATATTTTCCTCTATCATACTATTTGGGTTAAAATCATATGAGTTATGTTGTTTTCTAAAACTTGGTATGGAAATTGTTTCTAGTATTAGCTAACCCACATATGAGGAAAGGAATAGTTACTAGGTATTTTATTATCATTCTTGGTTTCTATTGGTATGGATGTATGATTTCACAAATGGTGACATACTTGGTTTTGGATTTATGATAATTTATATTTTCACTATGGGTCTAGAATGGAGAGAGGGTGTGTGTTAATCCATCATGTGAGGCACATAGGATTCATTGATCCTCTATGTTCATTCATGTGGTTACCTTGGTGATTATATTGTGATCAGATCGTTAAATTTTCATCACCAATTTATATGGGGTTTTAACATATACATTGATTGAGGTGTCATATATATATGATTGTTTTCTGATTTTTATTTTCATTAATTACCAAATACCCTATTATGAATGGTATCAATTACATAATTTTCTAATATAAACTTATAATGTGTTTCCATTTGTAAATTTTATATGGAATCTAATTTAACTATAATTTTTTTTATCCTTAATGAAGGAAAAAATAAAAAATAAAAAATAATAATGTAGATCATAAATGTGTATATGATTATTATCTTGGACATGGGTAGATGGGGATATAGAGAGTTCCCAGTTTTTGAGACCATGTGATATGTGATGGTATGTATGGGATAAAGAGATATTGTGTCTTTTACTATTTTCCTTATATTGTGATATTAGAATCTACTATATTAATGTTTATTTATGTGATTATTTCTATTTATATATGAATTCATCCATCGTGACCAACCATAGAGTTTCAGAAGTATGGGGATGATCCTACCCCACAAGTAGTTGGATCGAAGCCTCTAGAGACACCAAGACTTAACATGGACAATCGTCTTTGTGAGATATTATTGCAGGTGATGAGATACACAGATAGTGTGACACCACATGATTCACCTAGATTTTGTGATATAAATAGAGAGTTCTAGATTCACTATCCACCACTATTTATTGGTGAGTTTGGATGACAGGAAGTGATGTTTCTGGTAGGGTCCATTCAGATGGTATTTTTCATCTCGAGACAACCCTAGAGGGGAGATTGAAGTTTTATGATCCCATTTTTTCATACCTAATGAGGTTTTGGTGGGTTTTTCATGTACATAAGGACCAATATTTCTTGTTATCTTGAATATTTTTCAATAATTAGATCATTTATCACCTCAATTCAGAGACTCTAAGGAAAAATATGGCATGAGAGTTCATGCATTTTATGAAAAGGGATGTTAGTTAGGGACTATGATGTTTATTTTATTGATCTGAAAAAATTTCCATTGTTTTCATAGGGTATGAGGTAGTCAACACCAAATGTTTATAGGATAGCATGGCATAAGAGATATAGGGTTAGATGATTATTTTTACATTCCATAATATTCAAAACTTGTAAATCATGCCCTATTTTTTGAGAGGAACTAGGGAGAGGGTATGGTATCAATGAATATGGATTTTTCTAGAGTGAATAGTAATGTATCATCATGTAATATGGAGCATATTCTTAGTGACATTCACTAGAGAGACATCACTAAAAGTATAGAAGAAAGTGTATTATCTATTCCTCCTCAAGGAGATAGTTCAATAAAGGTTAATCAGTTTGAAAAAGTGTATAATCATCCATAGTGTACCTAACTGCCACTTGAGTGTCATTTCTATAGAAGTAATGAGATCCTATAGTGATTTTTTAGGAGAACTTATTGGGAATATGGTTATCTGAGATCTAGTTAGTTACAATGTTTGGGAGTAGGATCTAGTACACCACCACTGGCATGTAGATAGAGTTTCACCAACCATTCAGGTCAAAGTCGAGGATAATGAATCAAGGTATTAGTTTAGTAATGACCATAGAGAGTTATAGTTATTGAGTTTAAGACTAAAGAATAGGAGTGAAATTTAGGTTAGTTTCCTGATATCAAGCTTACTCTTACATATGATGATGATATAAACTCTATTATTTAAGGTACAATTTTAGGTCATTCTACCTTATAATAAGCCTTGTTTGATACATGGGTATCACATTCATTTATATAATCTCAGATCATGAATAGGTTGGGGAAATCCTTATAGTTTTTATATATAGTGGTGTCAATCCACACATATCTAGGGGTATGGTATGAGAGAATCCATAGATGTAGGGACTATGATATAGATATTGGCGGCTAAAAGGATATTTGGGAATTATTTTTTGTAGAGATAACATGAATTAATGTGATTCTTAGGATGGAATAGATCATTTAGTATCAAGACCATAGTGGATATTATCAATGATGATCGATGTTTACATCTATTGAGGGTTATAGTTATGCTCATGTTTGAGATTAGGATAAACAAGAAGTTCATACAATACCTGACCTTTAGTAGATGGGTGGGATAAAAACCTTGGTTACTAGCCTTGTTTTTTTATTTTTTAGTGATATAAATGGAAGAATTTTTATAGGGTTTTGATCAGTTATAAATTGTATTTCATGAGTTTTTACCAATATTTTTAACCATGAAAAGGGTTGAATTTATGATTAATCTCATGTTAGGTGAAGAACATGTTTTTATCCATCCTTTAAAGATAAATCTTGTTGTGCTGTAAGAACTAATGAATCAGTTAGAATACTTAGAGAAATATGGGTTTATGTTGTCATGTTTATCCCCTTGAGAACCTCCAGTGCTATTCAATAAGAACTCCGATGTATCTTTGAGACTATGTATAGATTACCAAAGGTTGAACTGAGTAAAAATCAAGAATGGATATCTACTTCATCATAACTATGTTCTTTTTGATTATCAAAGTTGATCCAAACTATTCTCTAAGATTGACTTGAGATTTGGATACCATCATTTTAAGGTGAGGCCTTCCAACATACCCCACACCATGTCCTGAGAAGATATGTCATGGATGAGTATCTAGTTATGTTTTTCTCATTGAGTGCACTTTTTCATCATTATCTATATGTAAATATCTCTAAATGAAACTTTTGGATAGATTAGGCATGTTTACTAGGACATGAATTATCATATTTTAGTGTATTTGTGGACCCTTAAATGGTATAAGTAGTTATTTCTTGGGAATAGATCAGGAATGTTTTTGAGAACTGTAGTATGTTGGGTTTTCCAAATTATTTATAATGACTCATCCATGGAATATCCTTCTTGGAAGTGTCAATGATAGGTTTGAAAAAGAATTGGTTAATTTTTGTTTTGTGAGATTCTTATAAGGGAACCTTTCCATAGATGAAAGGATGGCTAAATAAATCATTTTTCTTAGCCGTAGTTAGTGTTAGTAAAGATTATTCCTTATATTTTGATTCAACAAGAGTAATATTGGGAGTGTTTTTAATATATAAATATCACATGGTCATTTATGGGTCCAAAATGTTGAGTCCTCATGAGAGGAAACACTAGAAAACATGTCAAGAGATAGAAGAAGTGGAAAAAGACTTGAGTTTTTGGTTGAATTACTTTTTATTTGAGAAGTTTGCAGTGCATATTTTTCCATAAAAACCTGAAGTATATTTTCTCATAATTAGACAAAAACCATTGATAGTAAATGTTCATTGATTATATATATTCTTTTGATTTCGACCCAGCATACACCCTAGGAAAGGGTCATGCCATTACATCTCCTTGACAGGGAAACTAAGAATATTTCAGTTTAGGGGTCATGAATGGATTGTAAGATTATGACACTCTTTTCGGGGTTTCATATAAATGTTCACAAGTTCTAGGTTTGAGTGACCCTTATGTCATTATATATCATGTCTTTACTCCACTATTTTGTGAATATGGTTATATGCTCTGATCCAAATTTTTTATTTATGAGGGAAACAAATATTTTTGGGATCCTCCACTAGACTATACCCTTGAAAATAATTATATTATACATGTAAAAGGTACCTTTTTTGTCCCAATTAGCCTACGAGATGAGTTAATGAGGGACTCACACACCTCAAGGTGGACCATACATTCAATTTTTACTAACAAGTTCCAAGATGTACATAGGTAGTATTTTTGGTCTAGGATGTTGAATGAATGTTGTGGGTTTCATCACATGGTGATCCTCCTATCAGAAGGTGAAGTCCAAATAGTAGTGACCTGTTAGTATTTTATAACCACTACTCATTTCTATTTGGAAGTGGGATGATCTAACCTCGGGTTTTGTAATGGTTTTTCTATGTAGAATCTATGTCAATAAAGTGATGTAGGTTATTGTGGATTGACTGAATAGTGTGGCTTATGTATTACTAATACAATAAAAATTCTCCATTGATGAAATGGTTAATCTCTATATACAGGATGTGGTAAAATAGGATGAGGTTCTACACAACATTATCTAAGACATATATTCTTATTTTATTTTGAAATTATGATAGAGATTATAGAAGGTTCGGGGTATGTAGCTGTATTATAATACCAAAAAGAGATACAAACATACATGTAGTTTGATAGGATCTTTCATATACTAGAGATAATTCATTGAGAACATTTAATAGGGTCTTAGGAGATCCATTTTCACATGAATTTCTTACATTCAAATACATTTACAAGATTAAATACTAAAGGATTATTTTAAGGATCTATACTGTATGCATTAAGATTTTCATATGTATTTTCCAATGTCTAGAGAGACCATGATTATTTGATTGAGTCTCATTTAGATGAATTAGAATCACATATGACTAACTAAGAAGTAGTTAATGAATTATTACAGTAGTAAATGTTTATATTTAAAACAGTGATTTCATCCCTCAGTGTTCAATGTGGGTGGTTAGGTGTACTTACTGGTGTTTCCATGGTTTAGACATCATTATGTTCTAAGGTAGGGAAGGTTTGTTCCCAGTTATATGGGGCAATCAGAGATTATGGAGTGGATTGGTACTATGGAATATCGATCGTCTCTCACTTATAATTTTAATGCTTCCATGATCCATTCTATGTATCATAACATTGATGGTATTATACTGATATTTATCATGTGGTTTAGGTATTTTTGGTTTGGATAGTGGATCTATGTGAGGAAACTCTATAGGAAATAAGGTTCATTGGGAACATGTTTTCTGAAAACAATATAATATCTTAGTGGATACATTATATAACGAATCTAATAAGTGGTATCAATGATTTAAGTTGTTCATTGATGATTCTCAATGATTTTTGAGAGTGTAACTAAAGAAAACATTGATATATAGTGGGAAGTGCATAAAACCCAATACATTCTTTAGGTATAATTCCATTAACCTTTTCCAATATTATATATTTTTACCTTATTTATGAATGTTTTTGGTTTTTGTGGTTGTATAGAAGTGGGTTTCTAGAAGTTTCAATGGATCCTACAATTTATATTCAACTATAGGTAGTTTGTGATGGTGCGATGACAGAGTGTCATGGTACAATACCTAGAGGGATAAGGGATTATGGTGAAGGGGGAATGAATAATGTTGTGACATCTTTGGGATAAAAGGTTGTCCCTATGACTTTATGTGGCAACTTCTTGTCCTATATGGGTCACTCAATAATGAATTTTAAGTAAAGGGGAGGCTCGTGGACTGGGATAAGTAACTTCACAAATTTCTCATTGGTTAATTTTTTCAAATGGGATAGAGTTATTATTTTTTATGGACAAACTTTTCTTATCATAAACCTCTCACTGGTGATCCTTATAGTCTTACTTAAAGTTAATGTATATTATTTTATTTCTAATACCTTTATTTCTCTTCTCTTGTTCTTTGAATTTTTTTTCATTGCAGTGATTATCCTTTAGAAATTCTAAGCCTGTGTAGGCCCTAAACATCCCATCATTCCAATTTTACTTCAATTTACATTAAATAAATGTAACACGAAATGGGTGGGGATGATTTTATGGTATCATACATTTGGGTGGGAATTTAGGTTTGTGTATTGGTGAGTATCCTTAATATTTATGGTAGTTGGTTATAAGGCTTTCATTAAGGTCTCATCAATTGTTCCCATGTGTATGTTGTGCGGCAATAAAGATATATTACACACTTTACCTAAAAATTGAATGAATAAATATATATCCTTTCTAAGTGGGAAATCCATTATCAGTCTATGATTAGTTTGTGAATGAATTTTAGAGATCATCCTTTGGCCACAAAGTGAGGTTTTTATCAGTTTTATAGAAAAAGTTAATTTAAAGAGGTTATTTTATTGACTCCTTGAACTAAGATATAACCATATAAATGGATTTGGAACCCTAGTATGACTCCTTATAGGAGAACCTGAGTAATTATGAGACTTGTTATTGAATTATAATAACTATTAAAAACATAAAGTGTGAATGAAATAGGAAAATAATAATTAATAAAATTTATTTTTGGTTAACGGTGAATAATGGAATTAATGGTTTTGAGGATGGATGTGGACCCACCTAGATATAATTTTCATGGTTATGGGGTTGTACGTAGATCCCCTTGGGTAGGTTATTCATGGATCTATGGATATATGTTTTCTGATAGGGTAGATTTTTCATTGTTTTGAGATTGGATGTGTATATCCCCAATAATATTTTCATGGTTTTGGAGAATGTGGTGGATCCCCCTAAGTGTAACTGTTATGTTTTTAATATTGGATAGGGTTCCCATTAGTTGATGTTTATATTGTTTATATTAATCCAAAATTCTAAATTTAAGTTGTAGTTTATCTTATATGTCACCTCTTTTACTAAGGATTGATGAATATTTATTTGTTCTTCTAATAGTAATTTTTATCGCGACACATCAACATGCCCTAAATTTCAAATGGTATATGGTTAGAGCTGTCATTATTGGTGGTCTACTGACTTTTACTCAAACATTTCATTGTCTAGTGTGGGTAATTTAAAGGAATACATGGTTTTATGATAGGATAATATAAAAGGAACTCTTATCGATGGTTAACAAAGAATTTGTAGAGCATGGGGTACAAGACTGAGCTAGGACTCATGACCAGTTTTGGGATTTTAACTTATCTAATTACTTAGGTATATATTTATTTTTTTATATTATCTTTTTATGGTGTATTTTATATTTTTTTATGAACATGAAAATTTTCATGGGATTAATTTTTATGTATTATGAGTTTGGTACGGTGTTTATTTTGGCACTTATAGTAGTTTTTTTATCTTTGTTTATTTGGATATATGACATTTTTATTATTATTTAAATTGAAATTTCTCACTCTAATATGAGGGGGTAGTCTCCCAATTGTATCACCATGGATCCTTACAGTTGGTAAATATTTTCTGGTGTTAAAGGAATCATGCCTGAGGTCATGTGGTCCCCATATCTGGTTACTACAGAGAATATGGTTAAGGAATTCCAATGATCATATTGTTGTTCTTGACAAGTCTACATTTTATGAATGAAAAACATAAATATGGTTCATGTATTATTTTTTTTCTTCAAAATAATGGGTTTACATATTCATTAACCAATATAGTCTTTGATGTGATTTAGGTTCATTGATCTATGGTTTCTTCTATCAGCATTTAATAAAAATAAATTTACTTTATTTCACTCCCCTAGTTCTCATATATTTCATAAAAATACTTATTATTTTTAATCTTTATACTTATTGTTTTTGAAACCCTTAGTTGACCATTGTGTCCCTAACATTTTTAAATTGAGACACCATGATATAATTTACTCTCATTTTTTAATTCTGAATATTGTATCTTATTAATTATTTAAAAAGGTATATAGATTTAGTCAGCTCATGAATATTATTATTTATTGAATTTTTTATGATTAATTTTAGATTTTTTAGGGATCCTTATGAGATAGTGGGTGGATAATCATCAAATTGTTCTCCTTTTTATGTTGTAATGATTCTTTCATCTTGTGAAGTAAGTGATTGAAATTATCTCTTTTAAGATACTATTTTTTATCTGGTGTAACTATGATTTATTCTTTTATTAAGTAATGATTTGCAAATACACATAATTATATAATAAGAACTTAATTAAACATTTATGGGATATGGGTCAATGGAACTATACATATATATTACCCTATTGTTATTTTATGGATGATTTTTCTTTATTTGATTTATAATGGTTCTAGTAATTTGTGTATATTGTAATATAATAATGAAGTTTTAATGTAAAGAGGGTCACATTGATTTTTTGTGTGATAGTTTTGTTTGATTTGGTAGCATGTGGTAAATTTAATAGTTGTTAATTAATGTGATAGGGGATAAGGAAATGATTTTATTTGTTAATATGGTTTTAAGGATATATGTTTAGAGACAAAGGATCCTAATTTCATTAGATGTGTATATTCTATAACATAAATGAACAAATTTAATCTGGTATAGGGATGGGAATATGATTGCTATTTTGGTCTACATTATAGTCTCTAATTGGATGAACTATTTCATGGTGACTTTTATAATGTTGTAGTTTTTCTCATGGATGGTTTATATGATATACACCATCACATGTCTTGACCTTCCTCTTACACTCAAAGCTCTCAAGACAAGTTTCTTACCATGTGATGGTAATATAGAGGAGTTTAAATTCATCTTGAACTTGATTAGACAATAAAAATTAAATCCTTAATGGTGATACATAAGTAAAAAATCATTGTAACTCAAGGACAATTTATTCAATGTTTCATTCAATAAATTGAAATTATTGGAATCTAAAGACTCTCCTTGTATGGATATATAAAGAGGCTCCTTGTTTTAGATTTTTGGGAATCCTAATGTCTTGGTAACTTAGATGGTTAAATATATATTCCTTTGCCAATTTCTTTCTAAATAAACAATGTTTAAGAAAACCATAAGGACGAGAGAATCATTTCAAAAAATTAAGAGATTTTATGAAACCAAACATACCCTTATGGGAAGGATCCCGTTAGCTATATAACAATGATCTATATTAATCTTTTATAGTGAAGCATGTACATATTCAGATTTATAATGAAAAGGTACACTCTTATTACTTAATTTTATGAAATACAATATGAATGGAAGATCATGTTATTTTATATGAGTTGGTGGATGTTTTCCACTGTGTTGGGATAATTGTTATCCCCACTAAATCCCACCAATACAGATAATGTTATGATGAAATAGATTTTTTTATTAAATGATTAATGTGGTGAATATTATTATTATTTGGTTAGTGGTTTAATTAGGAATGATAAGTTCAATTATTAGAAATAAATGATAATATTTATAAAAAATTGGGTTGTGAGAAATGAATTAAATTATAATAATAATTATGTAAATTAATTAAGGTGTTTTGTATGAATTACGTTATCAATAACTAGATAATGTAAATTTGGATGTTAAATGTAAACCGGATTGAAGAATATAGTTGATGTGTTAGTTTATTGTGTTGTTATATGAGATAGTTATTGTTATTGTGTGGTATTGATGATGTGTCAACAAGGATGTTATAAAGGCTTTTCGATAGGAAGTGAGTGTTAGGATGAGATCATGTTCAATTTTATAGAAATCTATATATTTTTTATTTCTTATCAAATACCATCCAAACTAGGTAACATGACCGATTCCCATATGAGGTCATTGGTACCAGGTGAGCACCCAATATCTAGGATGTGGGTGATATGGATCTCTAAATACTTCCCCTTAATATTCATTCCAATAATAGAGTTATTATATTATAATGTTTATGGTTATAGAATGTGGTGTACTTTGTTTAATTCTATATATGTGAGATACGGTTGTTGTTTGTGTATTTGGAACATTTCCATGATACGATGATATAGTATATTATTGTAGTATGTGGATATGGTATGTGGTAGTAGTAAATGGATATGAGATATAATGTGTGTGCTAGTATATATGTTTTTAGGATATAAAAGAGACTAGATCAGTGGGGAAATTTCTAGGGGAACCCCCTTTTCTATATTTTCATTATTTACCACATATATATTACATGTAAATTTAGAGTCCCTAATTTTTTTATATGGGTTAATAGTTGAACTATTATGGGGGATGGGTCAATTTCATATTCAATTTAAAAGGTATTTATTAGGATACTTCTGAATTTGAATGAGTGTTTCAATGGAGGAACCTACTAAGTATACATGTGTTATCACCCTTAGTTCTATATATTGTTTTTACACATTTTTAGGATAGAATAAAATAAATATATCAAAATTAATATTGAAATTTTTATTCAAGTATCAATTTTTCAGTACTTCAGCTAGAATGATATTTCATATAAAGATATGGCAGTTCTTGGATAAGTGGATAGCTGTATCAAAAAACACAAATGAAAAGGAATGATTGTCAGATGTTATCGAATTTTGATAGATATTTGAAGATAGTTGTAGAAAGCTATTTCATTAATATATCCTTTATAAAACATATAATATATTCATACAAAAATTATTTGTACCAAATATTAAGTGTATGTCTTTATATAGAGAGATAATTGTTACATAAATGACTTATTTTAAAGGTAAATTCCATTTAATTTCCATTCATTCTTTGTTATGGGGGTTTCCCAAGCTTTTATGGAGGAATGGGTGAGTTTTCATGAATTGGGCCAAACCGTGAGCACCATTTCAGATTTAAAAATAAATTTTGATTCCTTTATAACACCTTCATTTTCAACATTTATCATCAATTCCAATTCCTAATTGTCATCCCCTGACCTATTGACACCACCATAGTAATTTGGACCATTTTGGAATCCATAATCATGGTAGATAAGGGTTTTTATTTAAGGGATTGGGCCTTCACAAAATCCCATTTTCTACAATAAAAATAAATTTTAATTCATTAATATATCCTTCAATATTTACATTGTTTCGGTGATTCCAACTCTCACCTGAGCCCACTTACCTAATTCATGCCCCCATTCTCTCCTACCACAATTTTGAGCTCAATAGAATCTTGAAATTGGTCGAAACATTTCTGGATTTCAGAAATCTCCTAGATTTGGAGAGGTAAATTGATCCTTTCATGACTCCTTCTATTTTTACTCTTTTCCCCCATTCTAGTTCCTACATGATCTCCTAATACTAGTTAGATCCTCCCTTGAATGGTTTGATTTTTTCAAATTCATATACTGGTGGATTTTGCTTCGTTTTATTCAAGATTTTTTTGAGTAAGTGTTTCCCTCTTCAATTTCTTCCTTATCCTTAGGTTTTCCTCCCTCTTTCATTATGTTATAAAATGTCTAGAAGTTAGGGTTCGAACCTATGGTTTGATTTGGTGTCTTTTTGGTTATATATTGTGGTCTAGGGATGGATTTATCTTCCTTGTTATGCGGCGGTGGTGTGGTTGATGTTTCACACCAAGTTTTGAGGGATTTGACACTTTTGGTATGTGGTTCCAAGTGTAAACAATTATTGATGAGTTATCTTGCTGAATTTACTCATTTATCATATTCCTCGTATGTTGGGTGTGGTGGAAAAAATGTTTATGATTTATTTGGTTAAGGGTTTAATTTTATAGTTGCATTTTAACTTGAAATTGGGTGATTTCATGTGTTACTCGTGGGGTATTATTTGGGTGTATTTTATAACATATGAAATTGGTTTACTAAATCTTTTTTGGCCTGAAAATTATGGTTTAGTAATGTATTAGTGTCACGTGGGCCTAAAATTGGATTTTTGAATAGGTTTTATGTGTAAAACATTGTTATAATTCTTGAGAGCATTTTATGAAAATGTGTGTTTTCAATTGGATCTTTTGTAGTATTATTCAATGTGATTTTATAAAACATGAAAGTGGTTTTATAAATGTCTCTAGGGCTTCTAATTTGGTTTTGGATATGAATTGGTATGGTTTTTGGTCTTAAATGGGGTTTTTGAAATCGGTGTTGTGTACCAGACATATTTACACAACTTGGGTTCTTTTTAAGAGAATTGTAAATCTTTTAGTTGGTTAAACAAAGTGGGAAAAGGTTTCATATGTTTTTATTGGTATCTATGTTCAAATATTATGGGGTTTTAAAAGGTGAAGTGATGTTTTAATATTTCAATCATTTTTAGAATGTTTTGTAAATTTCTGAAATGATTTATTAAATTGTGATGTTGGAGCGAAACTTGCTTGCGGGTTGTTTCGTGTATGTTTGATGATAAAATGATTTTGAAGGTAAAAATGGGATTATGTAACAAGTGAGTGGTTTTTTAGGATAGTTTTAATATATTTTAATGGTTTTATAAAACTGTTTAATGAATTTGTGGATGTGTTAAAGAAATGTGAAAAGTGTTGTGGGTTATTTGTTTGTGAGTCGAATTTAAAAATCAATTTGAATGAAAAGTGGACTTTTGTGACTTGTGTTGTATACATGTGGACTGTTTGGTGAATTTATGATATGGAAATTATATTTTCAGGTGAAAAGTATATTCATTGACTTGTTGAACTTTTTTGAGAAGAAAGGGAAAACCCGAGTATCTTGGTGGGTGGACGTGTACTAGTATGCTAGTGAATCTGTGGGGTTTGGCCTTAGTTTCACTTAGCAAGATTGCTGCCTGAAAATCTAACAAAAATATGATGATGATTATTGGGGACCACTTGGTTATGTGTATGTTCCCTAATAGTGGCTTGTGCATGATAATGGATATTTGTGATGGTTACTCTCACCGAGATATGAGGTACCTCAGAGCCACAGCTAGCTAGTTCCTAGGGGTTATTTCCCATTTCTTATTCTCACTAGATATTTTGTGCTTACCATCAACATACTATATGAGTGGATGGAAAATTCAGTAGTTTTGGTATTTATTTTAAAAGTTTTTATTTTTTAAATTAACCCACCCAAAAACTGTTTTTATTTAATGTTGCATATTTTAGAAATTGTAACAAGCATTTTATGTTTTTGAAAACTTTCATGTTTTTCACCTTTAAATTTTTATCACATGGAATATATTAGTGGTGGTATCATATTGGGATTTTTCTAACACCCTACTTACACCCTTGGGTGTAAGTAAACATGGTTATTTTTGTTGTCACAGTTTGGGTACAATTTTTAGTTCCAGTGGTTCGGGTTTCTAGTAGGTCCTTGGTGGTGAAGTCTTGTGGAGATGGATTGAGGCCGGAACCCCTTTCCATGAGGTTTATTTGGCTATTTACTTTTGGTTTTGTACCCCTTTTATGGTCTTGTTTAGTTTTTTTAAAATATGTAATTCAGTTCTGAATTTTTGTAAAAGATAGTTTTAGTTGAAAAATCTAGATTTGTTTTATTGAGTTTGTTTGTTGTTTAATGTTTATAAACTTAGGTAAATCATTCCCAAACTTCATTTTATGATACATGGGCACTTGTTCTATCCCATTGGGACCGAGAACACAATTAGGTCCTTGTCTTAGGTTGATTCGGGTGCCGGTTTCAAAGGAGACCAGATTTGGTTCGTGAGAAAATGGTATTCAAAGGAGGTTCTCTCTCTTTGGGTCATATTATTTGGGGAATAGTAAAGATAGTTTGAGTTTAGGATTTTCGGGACATGGAATTCTGGTTAGGAGTAGTGTGGCTGATCACCACACCTCATGATGGGATTGAAGTCACCATGTTAAGTCGAGACTTTTCTAAGTCCATTGGTTTTCTTGGTTTGATGATGATTAGTGGAAATGAAAATAGAGTTGGGTTAATGGTCTCAGTGAGATCACATGGTATTCCAAGCCATGTATAGCTAGGGATATTACCCTAGAACACTATCTGTGATGGTGAAGTGATTTAAATATGGCCACCAACCATATTTCCACATCACCCACTGAAACTAGTTTCCTCTCACACTGTCTTGTGTTCTTTAGTTTTGAAATCTTGGAACATTGGTTCAAAAATGACTTCATTTAATGAAGCATAACATTTTTGTGAAATAATTATCTAATAAAGAGGTAATGGTTAGATTTTTTAAAATTAAGAACTGAATTTTCAGAATTTTATTGGAATGGAAAATGGTGTGTAGGCACCTCTTTTCAAAGCATGAACTATGTCAAGGTTGGTTTTGAAAAAGAGTTTCCAATTGAGTTTTCTAAACTATTGAAAGGTGTTTTAATGGGGTGTGATGTTTTGAAATTTATTTTAATAACTTGAAAGTGAGTTTCATTGGAATGATTGTGCCTTTATGAAATTTTTTTTAATGTGGTAATTTTGGTTTGATTTTGTGGTTAGCGGTCTTGAGAAAAAGGAAGTATTGGTTGATTTTTTTGGTTTTTAAAAGTGGAATAAGTTTTCATATTAAACTTTGGTATTTTCATGAGAAACCACATGGATGGGGTTATATGTGATGGTGGATCGTTAATGGTATTACTAGATGAGTTTTTGGATGTATTTGAGGAAGGTGCCTAATGTGGCACAGAAAAATGCTTGTGTGAGGTCCGTGGGGTACCATTGGTGGATATGCTAACCACTAAACTAGTTATTTTAAAAAAGACGATTTTAATGGAAAAAAATGATGTCTTGATGACTAGTGTGGGATATTTTTTATTATGTGTTTTTAAAAATTTTGATGTTGTGGGATGTTTTGAGTCCAAGAACCCCTCCTGTTTGAACTGTGTTTTGGGTTTGTGTTTGGTCGGTAATCTGTGTTGAAGGGCCGTTTAATGGCCTCTTCTAATAAATGTTTTGGGACACCGTTAAGGTGGTTCCCTTCATGTGTTTGGATCTGGTTTTTAGTATATCTTGACCAATGGACCATCTTGGTTGGGTCCTTGGGTTCAATCATTGGATAAGTTACTCTCCATTAAGGGTTAATTCTCAACTGAAGTGCAACCTCGATTGTTTTTCCGTTTGAAGACCCTCTAGTTGATCAATATAAGGAATATATTTCTTGAGCGTTTTAGTTTGAGTCTACACCCTTTCCTTTCATGGTTTGGTGTGTCCTCTTTTAGTGGGAGAGTGATCATGAAATGTTTAAAGAGACCTTAGCTTCTTAAGATTCATGATTTGCCGAAGGTGGATGTGGTCTAGGGTTGATAGCATGGATGAGTATCTGGATGGTGTCTAAGAGGGCCTTTGGGTTCTTCACAGTTTCTTTGAAGCATGAGTTCATGTTAAACCACCATTGTGGGAAATATGGTCACGATAGGATATTTTGGCCACTTTTTAGAATTGTTTGTTGTTTGGGGATGTTGTATAAGGTCCCTCTCCATGTATTGTTTATATCAGTCGTAGTGGTTATGTTCGGTGATTCCTTATGATGTCACGTGCTTGATTTACTATAAAGGTGAAAGTTAGGAAATCATCTTAGAGTCTCTGTTATGCTGGGTGAATGTCTCCCTTGGAAAAAATTAAAAACATTCGATTTTAGTGGAAGGTGAATATAAGTGTTCTTTACTTCTATTGTTTCTCACCCAAACAGACAAGGTGTGATGTGTGTGCATCTTCAAAGCCCCTATTTCAGTGAAATAACGGGTTTGGGTAAAGTGAGTTTGGAATTTGTAATGTCTTGGAAAACTTATCAGGGATTTCGGTGTAGTTGTTGGTTGCACAGAAAGAAGAATAGTCATTCAGGGGGTTTCCAAAGCATAAATGTGAGGCCAGAGATGCTTCAATCATTTGAGCTCCAGCCTTAGGTCTTAGAGAGAAGCTGGCTCGTAGTCAGGGGATATCCCAGGGTCGTTTAAACCCTTGTACAAAGTCCTATCCTCAGTATGAAAGATGGGAATAGTTCAAACCTCTGGTGTCTTAATGGTTGAGCACATAGCGTGTGCATGATTATTAGTGGTAGTGTTCTAGGAATCCATATAGAAAGAATGATCTCCACAGTTAGTGCACAGTTTCCCAAACCGTGCGGACTAACCCTGCACCCTTCCCAAATCTTTAATTTTTTGGGTCTTTCTGCATCGGACCATGCTGGTTGGTTAAGATGGTTGGTTATTATGATGGGGAGACCCACAATGATTCTCACGTACGTTCCATCATAAACTTTTAATGTAATTCTACCTTTTTTACTAGGTAGTCCATTCAGGCCTCCCCTATTAGTGTCCTGATTCTGTCTCAGAAAAATATTGGTTGTCTCTTATGGTGGGGTGCCTATTTGTGTTCCCCGATACTAATAGCTCCGATTTATCCATGGTCTTGGAATGGAAGTAGGTTTTCTCATTTAGAAATATCTATCTACCGACATATTTCTTGAAAAAATGTAGGGATTGACGAGTGCCCAATGGTTTAGTTAAAGTAAGGTAAGTGTAACCCTGTTCTAAGTTGTTGTTCGTTGGGGTGAATTGCTTGAGTCTTGTTCGAATAGTGTATGAGGAGTTTTATTTTGAGATAAAGTATGAATGTGGTTGATCATTTCATGAAAGTTGTGTATGATTGGGTTGTGAGATTAATCCTTCCTTAATTGATCAATGTGGGTGTTTTGGCCCTTGGGGCAAAGCTTGGCAAAGAAGTACATCTTGGTTTAACTGTTGGGTTTGGTTTTGGTATCTGGCCTTTCTATGGATTTCCGGGGACGGAAAGTTTTCATGGTGGGTATAATTGTTCAAACATGAATTATTTTAAAGTTAGATTCCATTTAATTTCCATTCATTATTTTTTGGGGGTTTCCCAAGCCTTTAAGGAGAAATGGGCGAGTTTTCATGAATTGGGCCAACCCGTGAGCACAATTTCAGATTTAAAAATAACTTTTTATTACATTATAACTCCTTAACTTTTCAACATTTCTCATCAATTACAATTCCTAATTTTCATCCTCAAACCTACTAAGACCACCATATTAATTTGGACCATTTAGGAATCCATAATCATGGTGGATATGGGGTTTTATTTAAGGGATTGGGCCTTCCTGAAAGCCCATTTTTTTTCATTAAAAATAAATTTTAAGTCATTAATATATCCTTCAATATTTACGTTTTTTTGGTGATTCCAACTCTCACACTAGTCAACTTACCTAAGGCACGCCCCCATTCTCTCATCCCATAACTTGGAGCTCAATAGAATATCGATATTGGTCGGAACTTCTATGAATTTCAGAAATCTCCTAGATTTGGAGAGGTAAATTGATCCTTTCATGAATCCTTCAATTTTTACACTTTTCCCCCCATTCTAGTTCCTACATGATCTCATAATCCTTTTTAGAACTTCCCTTGAATTTTTTGATGTTTTAAAATTTATATACTACGGTATTTTGTGTCGTTTTATTCAAGATTGTTTTGATTAAGTGTTTCTCTCTTCAATTTCTTCCTTCTCCTTAGGGTTTCCTCCCACGTTCATTATGTTCTAAAATGTCCAGAAGTTAGGGTTCAAACCTATGGTTTGATTTGGTGTCTTTTTAGTTATATATTTTGGTCTAGTTCTAGATTTATCTTTCTTGTGATGCAGTAGTGGTGCGGTTGATGTTTCACATCATGTTTTGAGGGATTCGACACTTTCGGTAGGTGGTTCCATGTGTAAACAATTATTGATGCGTTAGATTGCTGTATTTACTAATTTTTCATATTACTCATATGTTGGGTGTGGTGAAAATAATTTTTATGTTTTATTTGGTTACGTTTTTAATTTTATTGTTGCATTTTAACTTGAAATTGTGTGTTTTCATGTGTTACTCGTGGGGTATTATTTGGGTGTATTTTATAACATATGGAATTGGTTTACTAAATTTTCTTTTCCAAAAAACTCTGGTTTTTTTAATGTATTAGTGTCATGTGGGCCTAAAAAGTGGGGTTTTGAATAGGTTTTATGTGTAAAATATTGTTATACTTCTTGAGAGCATTTTATAAAAATGTGTGTTTTCATTTGGATCTTTTGTAGTATTATTCAATATGATTTTATAAAACATGAAAGTGGTTTTATAAATGTCTCTAGGGATTCCAATTCTATTTTGGATATAAATTGGTATGGTTTTTGGTCTTAAATGGGGGTTTTGAAATGGGTATTGTGTGCATGACATATTTACACCACTTGGGTTCTTTTTATGAGAATTGTAAAAGTTTTAGTTGCTTAAAAAAGTGGGAAAAGGGTGAATATGTACTGTTTGGTATGTGTGTTCACATATTATAGGGTTTGGGAAGGTGATGTGATGTTTTACGATGTCAAAAAATTTTATAATGTTTTTTAAATTTCTGAAATGTTTTATTAAATTGTGAAGTCGGAGTGAAACTTGTTTATTATCTATTTCATGTAAGTTTGATGATAAAATGATTTTGAAGGTAAAAAGGGTATTATGTAACAAGTGAGTGGGCTGTTATGAAAGTTTTAATATATTTTAATGGATTTATAAAATTTTTTAACGGATTTGTGGAAGTTTTAAAGAAATGTGGAAAGTGTTGTGGGTTATTTTGGTGTGAGTCGGATTTCCAAATCCATTTGAATTAAAAGTGGAATTTTGTGACTTGTGTTGTATACATGTGGTCTGTTTGGTGAATTTATGATATGTAAAGGATATTTTCATGTGAAAAGTATATTCATTGACTTTTTTTAATTTGTTTGAGAACTAGGGGAAAACCTGAGTATCTAGGTGGGTGGACGTGTTCTAGTATGCTAGTGAATCCATGGGGTTTCACCTCAATTTCACTTAGCAAGATTGACGCTTAAAACTCTAACAAAAATATGATGATGATGATTGGGGACCACTAGGTTATGGTAATGTTCCCTACTAGTGGATCTTGCATGAGAATGGATATTTGTGATGGTTACTCTCACTGAGATATGAGGTACCTGGGACCCACAGCTAGCTAGTGCCTAGGGGTTATTTCCCATTGCTTGTGCTCACTAGATATTTTGTGATTACCGTCGGCCAACAGTATAAGTGGATGGAATATTAATTAGTTTTGGTATTTATTTTAAATGTGTTTATTATTTAAATTTTCCCACCTGAAATGTTTTTATTTAATGTTGCATCTTTTAGAAATTGTAACTAACATTTCATATTTTTCAAAACTTGCATGCTTTTCGTCTTTAAATGTTTATCACATGGAATATATTAGTGGTGGTATCCTATTAGGATTTTTCTTACACCCTACTTACACCCTTGGGTGTAAGTAGTCTTGGTTATTTTTGTTGTCGCAGGTTGGGTATAGTTTTTAGTTCCAGTGGTTCGTGTTTCTAGCAGGTCTTTGGTGGTGAAGTCTTTTGGAGATGGATTGAGGGCAGTGCCCCTTGCCATGAGGGTTATTGGGATATTTCCTTTTGTTTTTTTACCCTTTTTATGGTACTTTTGAGTTGTTTTAAAATATGTAATTTAGTTATATTTTTTTTTGTAAAATATAATTTTAGTTAAAAAATTCAGATTTGTTTTATTGAGTTTGTTTTTTCTTTAAAGTTTATAAACTTGGGTAAATCGTTCCCAAACATCATTTTATGATACCTGGGCACTTATTCCAGCTTTTGGGGATCAGTAACACCCTTCGGGCCTTGTCGCGGGCTGGGTTGGGTGCCGGTTTCGAAGGCAACCAGATTTTGTTCGTGAAAATAATGGTTTTTCTAATAAAATAAATAACGTGTCAATAGTAACCTTTGTTTAACAAGTGGATTTCCAAGAAATTTAAAGGTTGGTGTTACTATATGACTGGTTGAGGCATGCTATAAATATGGTGTGGGACCACCAAAACATGGTCACATTTTATGTAGTTCGACTTGGATATAATTATTCAAATATTATAAATTAACAAATGAAAATTGTAATCCTCATATCTTCGGAGTAATGAAATTTTTTGAAGTGTTCTCCCATTGACGTAAGACTTAAATTCTAAAACATTTAAACCTTTTTTGTTTCTATTAATTATTTATTAATTTTCACGTTGAGTTAGTTTTGAGTTAAAATTATATTCTATGGTGAGATTTACATAGTGTGCTGATAGGGTGAATTAACTTCCCATCTCCTCTTATACTATTTTTAGAGAGAAAATATCTTCTCAAGGATCTGTTTCGGATGTTCATTGATCTTAAGTTAATTTAAAATATGAGAAAAAAAAGCTAGTAAAGGGTTCTATTATCCGAAAAAGTTATATATATGATATTCTATCTCTTTCTCATTCTCATCATAGTCAAGATCATACTCAGTTAATCCCCACATTCAATCCATAAAGTCAATTAATTTCTAGTGGGAGTTTACTATTATTTATAGGTATGGAACCAAAATAAGGATAAGTATGGGTTAATAAAATCAATGAAACAAACATTCAATTATGGATTATTCAAATAGAAAATTATTTCATCCAAAGGGATTATAAATTTCATTGGATATATTAAAATAGGAAATTATTTAGAAGTTCAAATGGGTATTGTTTTATAGAAGAGCACTTTGTTTGGAACAGATTCCTCTATCCCAAAATGTGGAATTTAACACACGTGAGAATACGACTACAACATAGTTGATGATATTCCTAGAAGATATATTCTAGAATTATATAACTCTTAATAATGTTTTCCTAATGTGTCAGTTTTTCAGTATAGGGATATCAAAAGTTATGTCAATGACAAATAATGTGGACAATTTTAATATCATATAGGCTCAACTAAAATTAGTGAATGTGTCTTTCATGCATGATGTTCCACAAACTCTTCTACTCTAATCACTACCAAAATCATTAGAAACAATTTTATTAGTTGTTTTCAATTTCTATAGAATGGTAAAATTTGTATTTGAATATGTCTAAAACAAAATTATTAATGTCAAACTCTAGAGGAAGGGGGCCCATGAACCTTATAGTAATGTATTGAATACTGTCGGAATGGGGTTCTCACCATAGAGTGGGAGTTGGAAGATTAATTTTAAAGATATGTCTCATAAAATAAGTATATTAAAGTAGAATATACTTAGTCCTACATGTTGAATTTTTTGGAAACATGTTCATGCCAAGAAAGATAAAAAATATTACATCAGAATAAATTGATGGAAATTGTTTGAAAAATCAATTTTTATGAATACATATGATGGAATTAAAAATGATACATTATGTTTAAAGGTATTAGTTGAATAATGGGTTGTTGATTCTTGTGGATTGTTCCACTCAATAGTAGAGTAAGGATTCATGGTCAATTTTTATTTCTGGAATATTTGGAAAAGAACATTTGTTACATGTTGAAGATTTAGTAATAGTGGGAAAATGAAATGTTAATGTATGTATAAAGATTGATGGATTCATGATAATTAATGAATTTAGATACATATATGGACTATGGAAGAACCTAAATTCCATTTGATAGATATATAAGGTAAGAAATCACATAAGATTCCCCAAATAGAGATTGGAATGCGACCTGAGAGTCCATATTGGTGACATGAGGAGTAAAGGATGTGACTCATTATTTTTCTAGATGATTATATGGAGTGTTAATTTTATTAAAAATAAGTTACAAATATCTGGAGTTATAAAATTATAGGCTTATACATGATGATGAGAAAAATAAAAAATATTTAACAGTGAATGGAATGTCGAAGCTCAATGATACTAATATCAAATGGTGTGATAGTTGTGTTCTTAGGAAGCAATAGAGGGTTTCATTCAATTTGTATGTTTAGAATATCGAGTGATAGAATTTATAGTTGGTTCACTACTACGTTTTGGGGACTTCCCCAGTTTTGTCCCATAGTGGTTATCTTTAAAACATCACATTAATCAATGATTCTACAAGAAAGGTTTGGTTTTACTTTCATAAGAATAAATAACATGTGTTAAGTGACTATGTTCATTTTAAATCCATGGTGGAAAAGGAATATGATTAGAAGTTTAAATAATTAATATCTAATAATTAATGTGAGTAAAATACTAAGAACTTCATGAAATTTTTCCAAAATACAACGATCAATATATAGAGGAATTTTCCCAAAACACTATTGAAGTATAATGTAGAAGAAAGAAAAAATCAATCCCTGATATAAAAATAATGGAGAATGTGGTTTCACTCTAAGATTACCTATGAAATGTAGGATTAGATAGTTAAAACGAAAACTCATATCAAAAATAGAATACTTTATTTATAATTAGGCTGGAGATTTTTGAAAAGTTGTGGATTGGTAAACTACTAGAAGTTGGATGAATAAAATTTATATACAGTATTTTCTATTCCCATGATAATTTAATTGATAGAAAAAAGCTTTAGTAAAATTAAAAATCATGTTTCCTTATGATAAATGGAAATGAAAACAATGGAATTTCAATATGGGATTATGATCAATGGAATATCTTCAGATGTTGATATGAAATCCTTAATGATAGGGTCCTATACAAGGATTGGACTATTCTTATATTAGATTTTGAATGTATAGATTCAACTACTAATGTTCATATTGATTTGTATGGGAATTCCAAAAGATAAAAATATTTATTGAGTTCAAATGACCTCAAAAATTATCTGGTAAACATACTATTAAGAGACATGATAAAATTCTATAGAACTGTTAAATCCTAAAGGAATTATTATGAAATACGGTCATTAGAAAATGGAACTATGGAATTAGTGTATAAAAAAAGTTTTATCAAAAATAGAAAACTAAAATTTCATCTATGAAGATCATCAATAGTAAGGAGTTAAATCTAGAGTTTTATGGATTTCATGAATTTCATATATCCGGCTAATAGTTTAGAACTCAAATTCTTAGAATAATTGGTAACCCTCATTGAATCTAAAAAGTGTGAGTCAAAAAATGAGCTATAAATTAATTCCATAGGGTCCAATTGAACATGGAAGTTAACAGATTCACCTATTGTGAAAAGAGAACTGGAGAATAAGTGTGTCTTCAGTTTTAAGTTAGAAACTAATACAATGAAGTCATATAAGAAATTGTTGGTTGGAAAATATTTCCAACAGAAATAATGAATAATATTATAAAAAATTATCTCACTATTATTGAAACATTCAACCATATTTATGGTGAAAATCATGGTTTCTTTTTATGATCTACAACTTGAGAAAATTGAAGTAAATACAACCTTCCATCATGAGGATTTAGAGAATGGAATTTATGTAATGGAACATAAAGGTTTAAAGGATCATTAGATAATTTTTGTGTGTGTATATACTGAAGTGATTTATTTTTGGATTTAAATAGGTTCCTAGATAATTGAACCAAGTGTTTAAAGGTTTGATGGATTAAAAAGTATCCATTTGGAGAGACACGTACAACTATTTCAATCATATGGTGTGGGATGATGGAAGTTACATCATCATTATTTAGTTAGTGGATGAAATGTTTCTTTCTAGTTTGAAACATATGAGGATTTTATAGATGAAACATTATTTTGATATAATGTTCATGAAAAAAGATATTGAAATGGACATAAAGATATTAGAAAAAATAAATGAGATATATATGAAGGTAAAACATGGTTTTGGAATAAAGGGACTACATCTTGAATATAATTGATAGATTTAGTATGACTAGATATAATCCCATATGGACTACATTGGATAGAAAACATCATGTTGTCTAAGGGGAAGGAACCATCAATAAAATATCTGATCTAGTACATATAGAATGTTTTTCTTTTATTGAATAATATATCATAATTTTTTTGTACACAATTATTTTTACATTGATGGATAGTTCTTTCTATATGGGAGTTTTCATCTATTTCATGCCAATTTCAGTAATGGAACACATAGAAGTTAGGAAATGGATCATGTAGTAATTAAAGGGGTACAAGTAAAAAATGACATACTATGGTTATAATGATATAATATATAGGTTTTTAATGTTGGATTTATTTGGGATTTAGATACCTAGAAGAGAGTAACAAGTTTTTTATTTACCTATGTAGGTATAATTGTTAGATAGATGTCTCAATTCAAACTAGTGCTTACTTTTTAAACCACATTTTCTGAATATATGGTAGTAGAAGAATTTGGAGAGGAATTTATTTGGGGAATTTGATTACTAAATTATCTTTGAAGATTCTATAATGATGGAGTACTCTAATAAGATAATCAAATTATTATTCACTAAGAATGGAAACCGACATTTTATGAAAGGGTGAAGTAGGCCAACTTGAAATTCATTTTATCCTATAATTTTATTAAATAAAATGTTTTGGTGTATTATATGATAAATAGAAAAAAGTATGGTTATATTTTCCAAAATATTCTAATCTAAGAATGTTTAAGGTATTAATATCCCTCAGTGTTACTACAGATAATTCAGTGAAAGAAAGATATTGTTTATTGTAAAAAGAATGAAGAGACCTTGTTTTTTCAAAAATGTTAGTTGTTTCTAAGAAATTAATTAAAATAGTATTAAATTGTTATATCAATAGGAAATTGAATCCAATTTAAATTTATGTTTTGATGAATTGGATGTAGATTTCACCTGATTATATGGTGGCCCTTTGATGTGTTTCTATAATAAGAAAGAATCTCGAATAGAATACTGGTTGTTTGAATGTTACTGAACAAAAATGGATGTCTACAGACATTGTTTGTGGTTCAATTTATGAGAATGGAATAGGTGGAAAATATTTTGGGTTCATCTATATAGTATATGCAGTGAGGAGAAATCATTGGTCTCTCTATTAATAGGTGATGATCCGAATGAGGAAATCAATATTGTATTGATAGTCAAGTTTGTTTAATGTGTTGACACCTGAAAAAAATAAAATGAATGTGTTACCAGATGAATAAATGGTACCCAATATAAATATGGTTTGAGACCAACATCACATATGTACTTTTCTAATAATGTTACTTTGATCTTGCAATTCAGATAACGAAAATTACAGATTTATAATTTTGATAATTATATCTTCTATGTAATGAAATGTTTGTTCATGTTCAACAAATTATGTTGGATATAACTTTCAAACCATGTAATTTTTGTGTATTAATATTTTCTATTATCTAATTTTCATTTAGAGTGATTTTAGAGTTAAAAATATATTATGTGTGTATCACCCATTGATTTCAGAACATATTTGTCCTTAAATTAATACTATGTTCTTTCACATGAAAATCCGAAATTAAATGGTCTAAAAAATATTATATTAATATTATTAAAATAATTTAATATTAACAAAACTTGTATTGAATAAAATTATAAAATTAAATTATAAATTAATACAAAATATTGTCATAAACATTTAATGTTTTAAAAATGCATTTTAAAACACATTTTTTATTAATATATATTATTTAAATTTAAATTATAAAATTATAAATTTTGTAACATTTATTTTCGAGATTATATTTTAGCTATTAATTCGTCATATCAAAATTATCCTAAGATTATTTTTAGGATATTTTTAAAACAATTGATATTTAGGTATATAGTAAAAAATATATTTTTTACTAATAAAAAAATTTTGTAACATTTTTATTAGGTAAGTAATAATAAATAACTTATAAAAAATTTTATTATTCCCAAAATATATTTATTTTTTAAAATTACTCTTTTATAAATACTATGTTGAATTTATAAAACCCATGTTTAATGTTTTTAATCTTTAGTAATATTTTACTCGAAAAACTATTTTAATTCATTTATGTTAATAATTAGTTTTCATAAATTATAGAAATTAAACATAAAAAACGTATTAATTTTTTTATATCATCATTTATAGATTATATAATAATTTATAAATCATTTTAGGCATATATGTATGATTAATAAGATTAAATCTAACGAACAAGATAATGGTGAAAGGTTTATTTTTAAAAGAATTGTTTTGTTAATATTATGTAATTTGAATCTAATAAATTTAGTGAATATATATTTTATAATAATTATAATATGATTTTATAACATTTATAGAAATATATTATCCTGAATTTAATTAGTAATTAATGTAATATAATATAATGAGCGCTTGATGATAAAAAATGTTTTTTACTAAATATTTTTTCTATATATTAAATATTTTAATTTAAAAGTTATTTTTATATAATTTATAAATTTAATTATATTATATGGGTAATAAATTTAGGTTAAAACATAAAAATTATGTACTAAGGTTTACCTGATATTTTTAATAAAATATAAATTTCTTGGGTAAAAACTATTACCAATGTAATAACCAAAATGGTAAATTGTAAACATATAACTATAAAAGACATGTAACTTGTTTAAAAAATATTTGAAAATGAATTTCAATTATTTTTGGACATTATATCATACAAAAATTCAATATTTACCACTTATAGAGCTATTTACCCCTGAAAAGTGTTATTCTATAATTGAAAAGTTAATGGGTATTTATAAAAATTCTATTTTCATCCATTATAAAATGGATGAGTTCCAAAAAATATACCCACTCATTTCCAAAACATACCAATGACAAAACAATTATATATTCTCTTTTAAACTCTCTACCCATGTTTGAGAATCATATATCTTTCTAAAAGAGGAATAAAATTGTCCTAAATTTTTTACCCAGTGGAGAAAATCCAAATAAAGTGGTAATGCTCTCTACCTAACTCACTTATTTATTTTCTTATTCTACCTCCTCCAAACAATTTTAATATATAAAAGAACTATAATATAAATACTATTTATATTCTTAATTTTTTTACTAAAGTTATATTCAATTACTACATTCCTCTAAAACTATTCATACAATTATAATGTTGTCATGAGTAAGTATTGGTTACCGCCTCCTTGAATAGAATGATCATTTTTTCATATCATCATAACATAAATGATTTTATAAAAATGGGTTTTATATATAATAATTATATTTATTAAAATATTAATTTCCTGTAAATATAACATTAGACCTTCTAAGAGTGATATCAAGAATAAATGGCCATAGTAAACATAACTACTTAAAATGTACATATCGAAGCACCTCAATTTGTGTCAATTTAGTGAAAAGATACTATACTGCATTATTTGTTTTTTGAGAAAATAATAGAATGATTAAAATTCTATAAATATTGATATTATGATTCTATTTTACAATAAATTTCACTATATAAAATATTCTAAAGATGTTTTAGGGATATCGACCAATCTACCTCAAGTAACCATCATTAGAAAAAACTATTAAACCGATAAATAAAACATTATAAAAAATAGACCATAGAAAATTACATGTAGATTTAAAATTCTGTATATAAAATATTATATAAAAATTTGGTTAATAAAAACATTAGGTTCATAGGTGAAATGAATTAGGAACCAAGGAATGTTCTTTCTGAAACTCAATTTTTCTTAAATGAGATATGATATAAATTCATCACCATGTTGTTTTTATAGTGTATATATTGGACATGTAGTTTTTTTTATATTTTTTCCTAAATATAATGGATTAAAAATCCCTATCTTATTCTAATATACATTTATTTTCAATTCAAATTATTGTAACACTATAATTGTTTATGGAAACTGAATTCGCATTCCCTGATTCATGATTGTTTTTCATGAAATTATTTAATAGAAGTTGGTAAAATTATTCTATTTAATTTTATTAAATTATTTTTTGAACTTTTCTCTACGAATTTTTATTTCTACAACATAAGCCACTTTATATATGTCTCTTTCATCTAAAAATTACGATATTTATAATTGATTTGGTTTACTCAATGTTCCATTATTTGTGTTAAAATATTATTACTTGAGAATCATTCTTATATGTTTGATAATTATTATCTTTCATATTAAATAATATATTTATTATTTTCTACATAGATAAAATTTATTTTTTTTGACACAAATATTCTTCTCCAATGAATTTATTTCTTATAAAACTTAAATTCTTTTAAAAAGGAAATCTCATATCATTTAAAGAAAATTTTCCCTATTTTCATGTCCATTATTCCCTCAAGATATTTTAATTTCTTATTTTTAAATTAAAATACGTGTTTACACATTTTAACTTCATATTTTTCTTCTTACCTTAACAAAATTATGTTTTTACTAAACTTATCTTGATGTGGGTTTACTCTAAAGGTATTTCAAAAATATGAAATTGGTTTTTCATGATTTTAAAATCAAAGATTTTTTCTTCTACTCTACATTCTCAATATAATTCCTATGTATATTCTCAAATATTATTATTAAAGAAAGTTTTTAAAAGTAAAAGTTTCTAAAAAAACTTTAAATCATCTTATTTTTAACCCCATTATCTTTTTATAGATCCATTATTGGAGATTTTGTTTAAAAGGGATAGTTAGAATATGTTTTCACATAAAATTTTTGAAATATTTATCTCATTTTCAAGGATAAAAATTTGAAATTCATTTCTAAAATTAAATAAATTTCAAAAAATATTCCTTTATATTTTTGTAATAATTTTTCAAACTAATTGTAACTTCATATTTTAGAATAAATATAATTGTGTTTTTTTAAAACTAGTTTTTTATTTCTCTTGTATTATTTTATTTATGTTTAGAGGATTTATTTACTTGTAAATTATTTTCCATTAACAACCCACTAAATTTTATTATGAAATACACTTTCTTGGTAGTTGATTTTATAGTATCCACTATTTAAATTCTTGAGGTAAATTTTTGTGATAATATTATGAAATGTTACAAAAACATGTTTTTTCTATTGCTTCTTTATAACGTGTTGAATGATTATTTTTCATGTGGAACACATTTTTATGGATGATATATTAGTGGGGTCTGATATCACCCTTAAATAAATTGGGTTATATTTTATATCCCAATGTCTCTAAATGGGTACATAGGTTATACCTTATCCAAAATGGTATATGAGTTATAAGACAATACGAAGACGGTAGATGGGTTATTCCCCAACCGTAACAGGGTATGTCAGTATTATACTAATACTAAGAGGGAAAAAGTATTGTATACTAATCCCATGAGGGTATATGTTTTGTAAACCAAGACTAGGAGGGTATACTAGTTATATCCTAATCCTAAGAGCATACACAGGTTTTTATCTCATACACATTATGTTATGAGAATCATGTCCCAAGAACTACTCCACTAGGTTATGATTTCATATGATTCCACCTATGCCACATTTTTGTGTTATATGATTATATTATTAGACAATGGATGGTGTTTATTATATTATATTTTTACACTCTTATGATATGATATATGTTTCAACATTTGAGACTGCATTTCATTCTATTATGTATTGGGAACAACTCTTACTGTTCAATGTTCTTTCTAATAAGATATTATCATATACTCATGATTTCTCTTATAGCTGTGATTTAAAACCATATAAAATATTTTTTGAGTTTTTTAAACTGGTAATTTGTGCTCGACCCTTTCTTATTTTTACATTCCCTAGGATATGATGATAATTATAACTTATTTTATATCTAGAAGGGAGTTTAATGTGGATTAATTTTATAGAAATGTTCATAACTGCCATTAAATAATATGATCATGTAATTGAACATAAAAGATACTAAAACTTATGTTTTAGTGATTTTGTTACTATATTTGGGATTTGATTTTTAATATATGTATATGTTTTAAAATAAATATAAGTACATATCACTTTATACCAAAGCCAATGTTTAAAGAAATTATTCATTGCACCAGATCTAGGAGTATGGATTTTGGGAACCTTAATTGGTATTATAGTAGTTCTTAATTATTTTTAGGACTTATTTAGATATTTTTGGTATTAGTATTTGATAGATTTAGTAATCCATAAGTATATGTCTACTTATAGAATAATAATATAAGGACATAGCAAAAAACATTACATAATTTTGAGTTTTTAATGAGGAATTATATCCATACATTCCCAAGTATCTTAATGGTTTAGTGTTTTATAGAATTAAGTAATAGAAATTATGTAAAAAACCTATATAATAAAATTTTTACACATTTAATTAATATCCAGTTTTTCCAAAATTGAAAACATTTAAAAAGAAACATGTTTTCTTTTCATGAGAAATATTCCTGACATTAATTTTAACATACACTTTTTTTATATCCACCCTCAAAACATGTGAAACTATATGAAAAAATGGGATGATAAAAAAAATATCATTATGGGATATAAAAGTTAGAAAATATATTAATCTATTGAAAAAAGAAAACCCATATTTTTTTTCATTATCAACATATACTCTCTGTATACAAAATAAATAAAATTTTCATAGAAAATCACACTTTTTCAATGAAAATATTTTTAGCCCATAGAATGAAAAAAGAAAACTTTTTACAAAACATATAGAATCATATTTATATCCCAATATAAATCTATTTCATAAATAACTAGATCTCAGTTAAATACATAGGAGAAACCACTCTGGTAAACTACCTCCATCTTTCTTTTGAAGAAAAGTACCATTACCCATTATATTAGAGAGATATAATGGGGTTTACCCATCATATACATTGAACCGGGTTGAAATTTTCATTATATATAATTATCAAGTACTGTATATTGATTAAAAAATTTACTCTTAAACCTATACATAATAAAATCCTTGAAATCATTTTCAACCCATATTCCAAAAAAATTTAGATATTGAAATATAATATTTTTAAAAAACATTTTTTCAATACTAAAATACCCATAAAAATACTAAATATGGATTTTATTTTAAAAAATGAAATATTATAATCTAATAAAAATTTAAAATATAGATTGTGATGGCATGAAGATTTTTTGATTCCATATATGTTAGTATAGAACATTCCTTTTTTCCTCTTGTAAACAGAGTCAAAACATTCCATATGAAATATATAAAAATATTCCATTTGTAATCCTTTAAAATAAATTAAGAAATATAAAAAAATTCCTTTATAATTAATTGATTTTCATACAAATTTATTCATTAAGTAAATTTATGTATATTGTAATAGAAGAAAATGATATTGAATTTTTTTCTCTAAAACTTATAAAATGCAGTTTTATGATAAAGACACTCTTATCCCGAGTTTGACTCATAAGTTCCTCATCATACTGAATAAAAAAATTATATTAATTATTTTATTTTCTGTATTAAATATTTCATGTTTATTAGTACTTTTATTATATTTCTTACCATGTTATACACAATTACCTATTCATTTAAATTATTTTTAAACATTTTAATGATATTAAAAAATGACATATGTAGGTTTCCAATGGTCAAATTGGTCATTTTTCCATCATATCTAGAATAATAATCCAGCAATAATTATTTTCATACATAAATTATACTTTTAAAACCAAACAAGAAAAATATTTCGGAAATATTAAGTACATTACAATCATTGATACCGTAGGTCATACGTTCGAATAAGTAATGTTTACATTATTAACAATCCTGATGAAAAAATTTATTTTTTATCTTATAATAAAAAAAATATTTTTATATCATAAATATAATATATTCTATTTAAGTAGAATAATATATATAATATGTGTTCTGGTTATGAAAGGTGAATCACATTGCTTAATCAAAGTTATAATCCACACGTATGTATGAATGAAGTTAAAAAATTTCAAAGGATAAAATGTATAAAAATAGATGATATATTTTTGCTCCACAATGATAATGAAATCATGAATTTAATATATATATATATATATATATATATTAAATCCTTTATTATATCCAACCATGATAGGTGACGATGGAAAATGAATTACATCGGTTCATGAGTTAGTGGTATTATATACACATGAGTAATAGTTTTATTTCCCATTTGATGAAAAAAGAGATGGATATAGGTTATGTAATTGAAATAAATACAACTATGTATATGAAATGTGATTTTATAATTATTTCATCATGATTAAATATAATTTAAAGGAGTTAAAAGAATAAATAAAACTAAAATATTCGGTAAAAAGATATACCTATTCTTCAAACAACCTCTTTTCTTGAATACTTAAGCCCTATGAGGTTGTAATTATACCAAAACCAAGACTTATAGATTAAATGGTGGTATTTTAGTAAGGTATTTTTTTATGTTGAATATCAATTATACAAATATATAAGATGAAGGGTTAATTGTGGACCTTTAAAAACATTAATGAATTTAAAGAATCCCTCTTAACATGCATAAATTACTTCATTTTCTTTATTATTGTTAGGTATGTAGTTAAAAATAATAATGAAATGAACATAGTGATGTATAGTAGTTCAAGGTAAAAATCTATCCTTATGAACACCACCAAAAATCTCTCATGTTTGGAGATTTCACTAGTATGTAATTTTACTAGGGACTTAAACAACTGAGTACAAGAAGTTGGTACATTTATAAAAAGGATTTTGAATGGAATTTTGGTTATTTTACATGGAACTAAATTATACAATGTTTTTAATATGATTCTTTCCCTCACCACTATGACTAATTCTGATAATCTGATACATTAATAAATAAATAGAGATTCATTTAATTAAGGAAATAAGTATTTCTCATAGTTTCAACATGCAACAAGTAAATGTATTTTGATCCTCAATAATGTACAACAATAATAAAACAATCTACAAAATTTCATAAGATTTATTCAGATATTTATAGATCAAATACTAGTAAAATTTATAAAAATTTATGTCTCTAATGTGTAACTCTTAAAAATAATTTTTTGATCATATATATTATGATGTAACAATAAGATACAAAAGTATTGAAAAAAAATAACTGCGAGTTGATCAAATAGATCTAAACATGAAAGTTTTCAAAATGTGGTTATGAAAGTGATGATAGATGTCAAAAATCCCTAATTCAAACCAGCTCTAGAAATACCACATATTAAATAATGAAAATTTGAATTCAAAATCATTCAGAGAGTCATAAATTCCCTTGGAAATAAGAATGATTTAATCCATTTATAGTAAGACTTTGAAACAATCTCAAAATATATTTTAAATGACATTTAATTCTTATGGGACCGTTGAAAAAATCATGAATAATAATATTAAATAAAACTCTATCATTGAATAGTCAAACTGAGGCTTCGTTCTTGTGATAAAAAATGCCAAAAATCAGGTTGAAAACATACTATTGTTCACAAACATAGGATTGATAACTTTCTATTTTTAAAAAATTTATCATTGATGAAAAATTCATTAATTCCTTAAACGTATAGTTTCTTTCAAATTTAGGGTTGCTGATTTATACTTTTCTAATAGTATAGATAAAATTATCCCCATTTTTTCTTCTAAATGTAGTATTTCCAAACAATATATAACACTTATAAATGTAGTGTATGAATAATGTTTCTAGAATAAATTCAAACAAGTCCAACATACTTAATAAAATATTCTTGCATAGATCAATGAATTATATAGATTCAATAATAAATATTTCAATGAATATTATTTTCCTAAAATTAAATTAAAATCAAATTTATTAGTAATATAAATTTGGGTGTCAGTGAATATGAAAACTAAAAACAAATTGATGATATTTTTGAATTAACCCATTCTAAAAAATATCTCTATTTTTTATTATCACAAAACACCTTAAAAAATAAAAAACAAATATTAAATTATTATATATTTTTTTAGGAAGATTTTTTTTTAAATTTTCATATTTTTCACATGTAAATGAAAATTACTTCTTTATAAACTTCTCCATATGATCCCTTTTTATAAACTTCTCCACCATGATGATAAACATTAAAAATTCTCTCCATCTTGGTGACATCAAAAGGATGAGAATAAAATATAGAAAATATAAACTCTCCCTAAAGTAATGCTTCCTTTAAAAGATATATATTTTTAATTAAAGATCATATATACAATTTTTCAATGATTAAAACTAGTTTGTAATGAATATATTAAATCAGTAAGTTTATTATTAAAATAAATCCCCTTGGATATAACATATTGGAAAAATATATTCAAGGAATTAAAATATTTTCAAGAAGAAGAAAAAAACATTCAATTAAATTTATGATTATGTTATATTTGGGAAAAAATTATTACTCATGCTAATAGAATAATTTAGATGGTGTAATTAAATATTTAAACCTTATATACATGCTTATATAAAATAATTATTATCAGAAAAATTCAATGGTAAAATCACATAAAGGAAAATTAAGAAAAAATTTATATAACTTATTTAATAATTATGATATTTAAACAAAAATATAAAAAATACAAACAATAAACTATAAAAATTTAGAATATTTGGGGTGTTATGAAGGATTAAATTGATCATCCAAAATTTCCAAGAATCCAAATTTTCAATCATATCTGATAAATTTTTTTAGAGTTGTTCAATTATTATTTGAACATCTGAAAATCATTGATAATATAAAGAAGATGAAAACTGTTCAACTAGAAAAACTTTTATATAATCACTATATAGCTTAGTAACAACTTCTCTTCTAATTAACTCCATTTGAATGAAAATTTGGATTTTGAATGCATAAAAATATTATTTTAAAATCTAATATTATTTCAAATTATGATAATCTTCTTATAGTTATTCATATGAATTTAGTGATGCATGGAAATCAGTATGTATTTTTACTTTTTTATTTAATGTAATAACCTTAAATAGATGTTATCCATAAGTCATTACACTTTTGGAAATTTGACATGATGAAAAATATGATTCTTTATAAATATGAACTAACTTATCCATTTTAGATGAATTTTAAAATGAGTCCTTTAAATATGAAAATGGTCGTTCTATTAAAAAAATCATAAGAAGGGTTACATTTAATTTTCTTTTGAGAAATATTTTCCTATGAGCTTGAAGTTCTTGATCATTTAATTTTTATTAAACAGATTTCAAAAGTCTTTTAACAAGATATTTTAAAGTTGGTAGATATATAATTTAAAAATTTTGTAAGAATAATTTTATGGTGTTTCTTAAAAAGAAAATGAGATGTTTTTTTCTAAAAATATGAAAATGATAGTTCACATTCTTTATTCGAAAAACATAATAATCATCATGAATTTTAATTTTTGAAAATACATTATTATGTAGTAAATCTTATTAAATGTAAAATGTAACATAAACAAAAAAAAAATTAGGAACAAAAAATATAAGGATAAAAATATGTTTAAAATACTAAATAATAGAATATAAACGTTTATTTAATTAAAAAATTATTGTATTATATAAAAAATAAACTTTTTTTATAGATATTTGATGTTTTAGTAAATAATTTAAGTAATTAAAATATTCTATGAATTCATTAAAGGATTAAAAAATAACATATAGATTAAACAAAAAATATCTCTCTAACCATATATAAAATAATCAATACACTTGAAACATATATAATAATGAAATACTTCATGGATCAGAGATTATAGTTCTAAGGATGTTTTGACAATGAACTACTTAAAATTTGATCACTCCTCTGGTGGAAATTTTAATATATCTCATAGTCGGAAAATTTTATAATTTAACAATTTAGTTCAGTGGTTAATTTCTATAAAAACATCATATATAACTTCCTTTTGGTACCCATATTATTTTGGATATAGTGGTTTTAGCAATTAAATATTTTGGTAACCAAATCTGTTTATTTTTTGTTGAGATTCTTATATTTAAATTAGATATTTTTTAAGAAATAAACATCCTTATTAATATAAATTTGAGTTGTTTAATGAAATATTCATTTTCATAATATCAATTAATACCACAATAAAAAATTTAGTAGTATACATGAATTTTCTTTTTGAATGTGTATCAAAATAATTCCAATATAATTATGGTCATTAAACATTACTACCAATTTAATTTTTTTCCTTTATGATTTTTTTGACCATGAATTTGATTTAATTAATTTCATCCATTCTTCAGTATATTAGAATCTTGTTTTAAAGTATCTAATTTAATTAAAATTTATTAAATTTCAACTTTATGTAGATCACACAAAACATTGAAATAAATAGATTTTAAATGCTTATGTTGTATTGAAAAATTCTATTTATCTATAAAAGTGGTATTATAAGATTTTATAAGCATTCCATGGTCTTTTATTCAGGTTTCATACTTCTCTTTAAGTATGAAACAATATCTATCAAGTTTAACATAAGAATATTTTTATGTATTATAATTTTGAGAGAAAGAATATTGTAAATCATTAGCATGATCCAAAATTCATAGATTCTCCATTTGATTTTTATGCTTAGTCTTTTATTTTGTTGTAGATTCATCATTCGAATAATAATAAACACTTCATATTTTCCCCAAAACATTATTTCCTTTACCTTAATAATTATCTATCCTATGATATTTTATAGTAGTACATTAAGTCTATGTGTGTCATTTTTTCCATTTATTCATAACATCTATATTTATTATACATTTTCTTTGTCCCTTTGTATAATTTATAAAATATTTTAATGAGATCCTAAAATTATTTGATTAATTATTCGTATTCTGAATTAGTTGATTCATCGATAGTATTTCTAAGATATACTTCGACATTTTTATATAAATATGATTTTCATCTTCAGTTTTCATCTCATTTTCATACATCATCAATGTACCAATCAGTTCCTTAATTACCAATTTCTTAAATAGTATATATTTTATTATAGGGATTGATATACCATTCCATTTTATAGGTAAAAATTTGAGAACATTTAATAGTTGATTGAATTGTGAAATTGGATCTCCTATATTAGAAACATTATCAAATATCTCAGTGAGTTTAACATTCATTTGAGTGATTCTTTCACCATTAATCATTCAAAAAGTATCAAATTTCATTTTTTAGTACTATACATCAATTGTATGATATTTTCAATTCCATCATAGTAAAAAATATTTTTTGACACATTTTATATATAGTTGAACTTTGATATTATCTATTAATCTCATTTTTTCCAAATTCACAAACAATAGTATTCATTTATATTGAATTGAGATCATATTATTTTTTTGATCACTATCCCATTTTTCCTAATCATCCATAATAATTTCACAATGCTTGAAAACCTTTAAATAAACTCATATTATGATAATTTTTAAAAATATAATCATGAGAGCTTTCCAACATCCATAATTATAACCATTAAAATAATGAGAGTGAATCGATAACATAGCTTCTCCAAGATCAGTGAATCTGATATTTTACTCTGTCTAAATCATTAACTCAGGCTTGGTAGTGGCATGATAAATATTAAAAAGTGAATAAGAGCCACAAAATCTTCTATCAAATTTTATGATCCTTTAGTATTTTTGATAAATTTGTGTAAATAATTATAGATCATAGTACTCATTGATATGACTTATTATCAAGATAAATTTAGGAAGAAAAAAAGGTACAATATGGAACTTCCACAGACTCCACTTATTGTTATTGAGTAGAAATATATTTTTAGAAAGAGAAATATCTTTAGTAGAGTCCAACCTAAGATAAAGAGTATTGTGTGTGTTGTTAATAAGATTAATATAAAAGAGAGGGTGAATTGTGATCTTTTAAAAACATTGATAAATTCAAAAAATCTCTCTTGACATGCGTCTATTATTGTTTTTTATCTCTTATAATTTAGTATATAGTGAAAATAAATAATACAAAGAACACATCGATGTATAGTGATTCAAGGGATATAGATTCATTAGTCCAATCTACTTACACTCTCTCAATGAGTTTGGTTATTTCACTTGTAAGTACATTTATTGGGGAAATCTTAAACTAAGTAGATAGTTGAAACCTATACAATAAGGATTTGGAAAAAAATTCTTGTTATTTTAAATACAACCAAATTATCCATAGAATAGTATAAAAAGTAGATACTCCTTCACACCTATGATTGAGTCCGAGTATCAGATACTCCAATAAATGAAGATATATTGATTTGTTTGATAAAATTAAATTTCCGTATAGTTACGATATTTGAATAATAGATGTATTTTGGTTTTCAATTACATACAGTCGAAGTAAAATAATTGAAAATGTTTCACATTATCTCTTGAAATAGTGATAACGAAAACACCAGACAAATGTATAAATATTTATGTCTCAACAATGTAACTTTGATAAATTATTTATCAAACTTACAGAATAATTTTTAACAATAACATATAGTAGTAGTGATAATAACAATAGTGAGTTGATCAAATATATATAAATATGTATATCTCCTAATTTTAGCTATAAAGGTGATGATATTCTGTTATTTAAAAGTAAAAAACATTGCATATAAATCTTTATTGTATGATTATCTCTCTATGAATATATATATTCATAAGATGACCATCTAAATATTTAAACTATAGGTCAAACAACCCTAGGTAAAACCATTTAATGAAATACTACATATTAAATCATGAATATTTTATTGAAAAATAATTCAAGATATTCATAACTTCCCTTCATAATTGAAATTATTTAATCTATTGGGAACGAGCCATTAAATCTTTCAAAAAATTTATTTGAAATGATATTTACTTATGATGATATCATGTATGAAATCATGTATAATATCTTTAATGAAAAATATTTCATTGAATAATAAAACATTGGGTTCCTTCATGTGACAAAAAAACTCCAAACATAGGGTTGGGAATGTACTTTTTTCTCACAAAAGTGGTGTTCACAATGTACTATTGTTAAACAATTTAGGGCTGATGAACATTAAGTTTATTCCTTATACATAGGGTTTCTTACAAACATATGGTTGTTGATTATTACATTTCAAATAATGTATAGTAAACAGTCCATATATATTCGTATGAATGTAGGGTTTATGAATCATATGCTACGCTTACAAATAGAGGGTATGAATAATGTTTCCATAATATATGTAATCACATTCATAATACTTAATCTAATATTATTCCATAAATCAATGACTTGTATACATTTCTAGAATAAATATTCTAAAAAATATTATTTTCTTTAAATTCACATAAAGGAAAATATATTATTAACATAATTTTGGGTGATTAATAGAATAAAAAAATAATGAAATTGTTGAATAAAAACATACATATCAAAATTTTCATGTATTTTTTGAACCAAATGACTTGTTAATTATTTATATAAGGGGAGGGGGGGGTTCCCTTTTATAATTAAGGGAGGGGCATTATTAGAATTCTATGTATTGAACTAATATATTTTAATTTTAATGTTCAAGTGGATCCAAAATAATATAATTAAAATATGAGATGAGAATGAGTTTAAATAATCTCAGCCAATAAAAAATGGATAAGTTTTGGGTATTTTTTCCCTATTAACTTATTGTTTGAACCCACCGTTATGAATTTTGATGGTTGTCACTATTACTGAGTTGTTCACTATTTAGGGGTCAATATAGTTAATATAAAAGGTAAAATGTACCATAAATGGAACATAATTGGTATTTTCAACAATGTTACAATAAATTGGTCAAATATAATATTTTTAGAAAATTTAAATCATCTAATACTATATAATTTTTTGAAAAATATCATTAATGTCATTTTTGAAACTATTCATTTATTTTAATCTAGTAAACAAAATCAGAGAAGATAAATTAGATTATAGACTCTTAAAAAATACCTATTATGTTATATTTATCCAAAATAATCTTGTAACATGAAAATTTATTCAAATTATATTACTTTTTTTATTTTTAGTATCATTTATTATAATTTTATATTAATTGATTAAATATTTTGTGGGTGTTACTTAAGAATTGAATTTAATTATTTCAAGACTAAAAAATATTAATAAATTACCACGATAAAAGAAATAAATATTTAAAATATCCTTTTATAATTAAAGATACATTTTTATCCCTATCTCAAAATATTATTGTTATTTAAAACAAGAAAGTTAAACTATTTACTTTATCTTTTTTTGAAATATTATATAGTTGAAAATCGATGAAATATAGAACAAAGTATCTATATTATAGATACTTTGATGGGAATTTATAAACTAGACTCATATAATAGGATAACATCAAGTCATTAGGTAATTTTTTAGTTATTATTATATTAATTTTAACCTTACTTACCCAATTTACCCTTATTGTGGTGATAATTATTTAATATGGTTATTATTTATAATGGCCAAAAATAAAATTTTCTTATATAAATTTAATTTACTAAAAATGGATTGATTATTTTCTTTAAATTAATCATTACATTTGTATTGAGTATGATCTTTATATATTTTATAATGTAGTTATTATAACTTATAACATCCATTATAGTGACTTGGTTGTTATAGTTATATTTAAATAATAATATTTCATTGTTCGTTTAAGTTTTGTGTTGTATATTGTATGCAATATCAAAAAAAATGTTCTTCTTTTAAAATATCCATTTTTACATTATTCCCCCCAATAATTTTCATCTTATCAATTAGAAATTGATCTTCTTAAAGAATGGTTTGGCATTTGAAAATACAATTTTAGAAATTGTAAATTGGGTTTATTAAAAATTATTATGAAAATAGATAAAAGGGACGTATGAAGTTCCTCGAGAATAAAATAAAATATGATTTTAAATAGTATAACACTAGTATAGTGTAACAATATGGACATGGAGAAATATTATATGGTATAAATAATGATGAAGAGTGAGATATCTAATTTATCACAAGCATGTAAATCATTGTGAAAATGATAATGAACACATGACCATAAACCAAAGTTGATAGAAAATGACTATAAATTAAGTGGAAATAAAGGTAATATGATAGCATTTTTGTTTTAAGATCATTTTCCTAGAGTTTAAAGCATACTTTACAATATAGATTATGAAATTGAGGAAATATACATAATTGATAAGTATAATTACATACTTTAATAAATTTCTACCAAAATCTCATATATTTGTCAAAATATTAAGTATTCAAGATTATTGTTTTATTCCAAAATATCTAAAAATAACTTATAATAGATCACATAATTCCAGAAATGAAAACATATACCCCCTGTCTCTAGAAATTAACCAAAACCACATTGTTTAGAAAAAATTAAGATAATTTTGAAAAGGAATAAAATTTTATATAAATAAACAAGAAACTTATCAGAAAAATTCATCGACATCAATAATGTTATAATGTAGATCATTATATAAAAAATCATTATAATTCATAAAATTATTTCCTACTAATATTGTAACCCAAAGATTATAATGATTTTTTCACATAGTATTCCAAGATAAATTTAACATCTATCGCCAAATAAAATCAATAATTCTTAAATCCTCATATAAAACATTTATATGACATAGTTATATAATATACATGATATGCTGAAAATTTCCAAAAAATGACCTGAATCACTATAAAGCTACACTAAAATCATAATGCTTCCAAAATATAAACAAAACTTTATTCCCAAAATAAATTCCCATATTATCTAAAAAAATTGAATTACCTTAATTTTATAAGGATATAAAAATAGTGAACATATTTTGAAATAACGTTAATTACTTAATCACTAAATCATTTTTCAATATCATCAATATTTATAGAATAAAACATATGTTCCCAAATTTATCATAATCTTTATCTAACAAATAATTTTAGTAAAAAAGTCATACTAATCATGGAATCACATAGGATAGTAGTAGGGACTGCACCCGTATCACCTTTTGGTTCTAGGTTATTGACCCATGGCCTTACCGAATGCACTAGGTTATTTCCCGGCTTGTGATGTGTACTTTTACATAAGCTACATCAATATAATTTCTATAACATTCCAAAAATTAATATTAACATCCTAATTAATCATAAAATCCCTTTATAACCTCTAATGTTTTCTATACAACTTATTTTTCCACAAATTAAAATAATATTAATGAACTACTATTTACATAACTTCAAGCACATATTAAACCGAAGGGTGATTTATCCTTTAATCAAATTTCCTTAAATGAATGTCTCCCAAAATTATAACTTTTTTGTTTCACCAATTTTTCATGATATAAATTTCACCTAACACATGTTTCCAAATTTGGGAAAACATATAATATAGTAATCCTTTTTTGTTTAATGATTCTCATAATATTTAGAAATTTCCATAATTTCATTGATAAAATACCACAACATCATAATTCTAAAAATTTATATATAAAAACATTCTTTATTCAACTTAATTATAAAATATTTAACAATGATTTTTCATCTTATTCATTAATACTTCATTTCTATAAATATAATATATTAATAATTATCCTGTGATTCCTCAATATAAACCCAAACATCTCTCAAAATTTGAACATAAGAAAATTATTCATAACAGAATTATAAACATCAGGAATTTATTTATTTATTTTTTTATATTATGGAAAGATACCCAAATTTTATAAAATAATTGGTCAACTAATTTATGGTATTTCCATTTTCAAGAGATATAAAAGAGTTAAGAATTCAAAATCAAATGAAAAATATAATATGAAACATTAAACATTTGTGAAAATGAAAATGTGTTAGATAAGTGAAACATTTTATTTTAGGTGATTTGAATAATCAATAAGATATAAAAATAAATTGAACATTATTTTTTTAATAATAGTGATGATTAAATCATCTAGAGGGGATAATAATTTTATAATACAAATCCTTCAAACCCTTCACATCTTAGTATATTTAAGTTATTATTGAACAAAAATAATTTACAATAATTCTATATGCCATTATAATGTTTTTGGTTATATAAATTTTTTTACATAGTCTCAAATAACATCCTAACATCTAATGTTAACTAAGTATTTACAATACTACCAACTATAAAAAACTATACTTAAAACATTATATAATATTGAGTTTTTAATCAATACAATATTTTCTTACATTTAAGAGGATCTTTATGAATTAGAGTTTTAGAAAATTAGTTCATAAATCGTATATAATAAACTGATATATTATAAAGAAAAAACTACTAAACGGTTTACATCTATCCCACAATATTATTATTTTAAAAAGAAACTTGTTTTATTTTCATGAGAAATATTAATTAAATTAATCAATACTTCATATTTATTCTTACTAATCCATAAGCCCTATAAAAAAATTATTAAAATACAGGAAGAGAAAAAAAATTAGTAAGGGACATAAATGTAAAAAAATCTACTAATACAGTGAAAACATGTAATGCTATTAAAATTTTACCTTTATCATCACATTATTTTATTTTATGAAATAAATAATATTTTTCGGAAAAACACACACTTTTTAATCAAGGAATGTCTTCAAACCCCATACCATGAAAATTGAAATACATTAGGTAACATATAACATCAAATTCATAACTAGGGGTAATCCCCTATCAAAATTAACTAGAGTCAACTTAATTCCATAGGTTAAACAAACTTGGTTAACTCCCTCCTTTCCTTTGATGAAAATGAACACTACCTAATGCATTAGATAGATATAATTTATGTCACACATACTATATGTTTTATCATGATCACTTGTTCAACATATATAAATTTCAAGTACCGTATCACAAAGAATTTGTTTTATTAATGTATAGTTTTTCCTTAAAATTCATTAAAAATTCATTTGAATTCAAATGAAAAATATTCTCAAACATCAAAATACAATTTATTTTTTGAAACACATTTTAAAGCATAAAATTCCAAAAAATAGGAAATTGGGTTTTTATTTGAAAAAAGGAAATATTATAAATGAAAAAAATATAAAATAATGATTTTCATGTCATGAAAAGTTGTTAACATCGTATATGTCAAAATAGAACATTCCATTTCATCATTTTATAATGAAAGTTAAAACTTTTCATTACATAAAATGATTCCATTTTAAAACCTTAGAATGAATGTTAAAAATACAAATAAAACATTTTTTATATCTAATTAATGCCTATATAATTTAATCTATAAAATTATTTAAATGATATGGGATAGAAGAAAAAGCGATAGAAAAAAATGAATTTTAATCATTTAGAATAAAATTTTATGTTAAAGAGTCCCATGTACATATTCTAATTCATTTATTCCTTATCATCCAAAATAATAAAATTTTTATTAATTATTTTATTTTATTTAGAACCTTTTTAAATTTTAATTCCCATCTTATTTTTTTATTAGGATGTTATATACAATTAATTGATCATTTAAATTCAAGTCATACATTTTAACAATATTCCAAAATGACATAATTTGGTTGAATATGGTCAATGAGGTCATTATAACGTCATATAGAGAATAATAATAATATTATAATTATCATTTATATGTCAAATATTAATTTAATTACAACTATGAATGAACATTTTCAATTAGATGGAGGAAAAGGATAGGCAGAGTTCTCTGCCTCTCGACGACGACGACGACTTTGCCCTTCTTCACCCGAGAAGTGTGAAACTGCACTCCTTCTTCTCTAATCATTGTGTTAATCTGTCAGATTCGTATAACTTAGAGAGAAACAAGGAACGAGTAAAGAATGAGTGGTTCTCCTCTTTCTCTGGATTCTCTGGGGGTTTGTTCGTCCCTCTTGCAAATCGAGCTCCACATCGTATCATAAGAAAGGGTTCGACTGCGCATGTTATAGCCACAAACGATGCAATATCAGCCCGAATAGATCATTGAAAATACTTAATCATTTCCCAAATTTCTCTAATGAAAGGTATGAAACACTGGAAGCTTACTAATTTTGTTTCTTATCTTGTGGAAGTCTGGGGTTTTAATGACTTCAAATGCATCTCTGTCGGATGGGGTTTCTTCCACATCTTGTTCCCCTCTGCAGAGTAAAAGAGTCAAACATGGGGTATTGGTTCTATTAATATCAGACCAGGAACTCTCCAGATCCATTATTGGAAGCTCAATTTCAATCTACATGATTTCAAGGATACCTGCACATAGGTATGGATCATAATACACGGACTTAACTGGGTGTTATGGCATGCTGAAATTCTATATGATATAGCTTCCACAATTGGAATTCCAATAAGAATGGATTATGCTACTGAGTCAGTTTCTTATGGTCATTATGCGCGTGTCTTAGTTGAAATAGATCTTAGTTCCTTAAAAATTGAGAATGTGGTTATATCCACGCCACAGGATGAAATATACCTCAGGATTGAGTATGAGAAAACCCCCCCTTTTTGTATGCATTTTCAAATTGTAGGACATTCAACTGAGGCCTATAGGAGAGACATAGTTTGTTCTAAGTGTCAGATAAAAGGGCATGATTTGCAACATTACAAGAACATAATTAATTCTGTTGATAACAATAAGGAGGACCCTAAAATAGTGCAAGATCCGGTCGTTCATGAAAAGATAGTGAACCACAGTGAGGTTTCTATTAAGCCAGTGGCTGAAGATGAACACTCCCAAAAAGGTGGTCTCATTGCTGCTGAGGTTGTTGCACCTATCCCCCTGTTAATATGAGAGGTGAGACTCTTCTAAATTGGGAGAATCTTGCTGATGAAAACCAACAGAAAATTGCTCGAAGAAAATGTAACGACATTCTTAATGGATTTTCTTTTAAATATATTTTATCTAGAGGAATCTCACGTGAAGAAGATTTGGATTCAGATGATAGCAAGGGGAAAAATAACTCTCTGCTCAAATGGAAGTTGATTACAATATGAGACAGGAGCAGATTAAGGTTAATGCCAAAAGTATGAAAAGAAAAGAAAAGAGAGATGAGGCGATATCAAGGAGGGATAAACCCATAAGGGATGCTCAATCCTCCCATATGTCTGAACTTGTTTTTCAGAATGCAAATGAAGGAACATGGACTGTGGACAAGGATCTTGTTGAATCACTTATGATTTTTGAACCTGCTACTGAGAAAGAGTTACCTCCTTCTAGAATAAAGGTTAAACCTTCTGCTTATTTGAAGGATTATCATCAGGTCATCTCCATGAAAGCCTGAAGTTCTAGTATGGGGGTCTCCAAGTCACTTGGACCCCTGTCTGCCACCAGTTCTGGTACTAATTTGGGTTCCTCCAAGTTTCTCGGCCCCCTGCCAGCTTGCAGTTTTGGTCTGGATGCTTCCAACTCACTCAGAACCCTATCATCCTTCATTTTTGGTGCTGGTTTCGATGTCTCCAAATCACATGGACCCCTGCCAACCTCATGTTCTAGTTTGGGTGCTTTCAAGACAGTCATCCCCTTGCCAAAATCCAGTTCTGATTTGGATTCTTCTAAGTGAATTGGACAAGAGCACAATCGAATGGTCCCACCTGCACTGCCTCTATCAGATATTACTGCAAGAGAGGTACATTCTACTGTAAAGGCTGTTGAATTTGGATTGTAGATTTTGGATCCTCGTAGCAAGGATCATACTTCTCCAAGTGTTCATACTCAAATTCTGGAGGATCATGGGAGGATAGCTGCGAATAACACCCCTTCCCAAGATTTGAAGACCAGGACAAAACGAAATGTACGTAATTATAACCCTTTTGAGATTCTTACTCCTGTTTGTAGTGATGATAATGGGAAGGGAAGGGATGGAGTGGCCAAAGATGAATACACAAAGACTAATACTGGTTCCAAGCAACCTGGAGATGATCACGGTGGTGGTCTTTGGATACAAGTCATGACCTCGAAGAGGGGACGACATCCCCGTGGCAGGGGTGGAAGACTCCCTTTCCATAGTATGAGTAACTATTCAAAAACGGGTTGAGATACTGTAATGGGTATGTGTATTGGATTGTTCCTCTGACATTTCTTTCTTTTCTTTTTCTAATTATAATAAAGAGGCCTTTTGAGCCTAAAAAAACAACCATGAATAAATATTGTTAATGATAAAAAAATGTTACAATTAGGGATACCGTATGTCATACATACACATTAGTAACGTTTCCATTTTTCAAAAGGAATGATAGAAATAATTTATGTGTTATTTTTTCATTTATATATTTATTATTATATCATAAATATCTACTAATTTCATTAAATAATTTTATATATAGAATACATGTGATATGGTTATGAAAAATATATCACAACGTTTCACGGATTTTATAATCCACGCATACATATGAATGACATTTTTAGTTTTCAATGGGTATAAAAGTAAGAAAATAAATTCAATATCATCTTTAAAGAGTGAAAATTATGTCACGAATATGATATATATACATTAAATCCATAATTATAAATATCCATGAGAGGTATAGGTGGAAAAAAAAATTACATAGGTTAGTAAAGAGGTATTTTTATATAAACACGAATGACCTATATGTTTCCCATTTTATGGAAGAGAAAATGGATATATGTTATGTAATTAACAAGGAAAATGTTATTATATTTGACATAGTTGTTTTATAATTTTATAATTCCTTAATAATATTTTAATGAGTGATAATATGGAATAAAACTAAAAGATTTTGTAAAAATTAGTACATCTTCTTTGGAAAACCCTCATTTTATTGAGACCTTAAGCCCTATATGGTTTGAATGATGCCCTAAATAATAAATATAGAAGGAGTTTAAGGATTTATGGAAAATAATTGGTGAATAAATAATCTCAAATGTTCTCTTTATGTATGTAGATAAGATAATATAGAGTTCCATTTTATAATAAGAGGAGGGGAATTATTTAAATTTCTTAAAGTATTAAATTAATATAAAGTGATTTTGATTTTAAAATGGCTAAAAATTGATATAATTCAAAAAAAAAATATTTTTATCTAAATTATCCCATTAAATAAAAATAGGTCAATTTTAGTTTAGGTTTACAAAATGATTTTTTTGTTTTAACAATTGATTAAAATCTTTGACGATTACTAGAATAAAAATTTATTTTACTCTTTTGTGGTGAAGATATTTACTATAAAAGAAAAGTTTTCCCATAAATTGACCATAACATATATTTTTAACCATAAAAAATAAAAAGGAAAAAATATATTGTTTTAGGTATCTTAAATCATTTAATAAAATATTATTTAAAATAAAATATCATTAATATTGTTTTGGTACTATTTACATAATTTTACTATTAAAAAACCATATATAAGTTTAATTAAAATATAATCCGTTATGTAATTCAAAACATTTTATATTTTTCAAAAAAAATCATAGAACAGATATATTTATTCAAATTATATTACATTTTAATTTTTTAGTATCATCTAAAATATTTTTCTATTAATTGAAAAAATAATGTATCGATGATGGGTCATAAATTAAGGTAATTATTTTATTTCTGTAAATTAGAAATAAATTGTAGTAATAAAAATAAATGATTTATATTTAAAATAACCATTTATAATTGAACATATATTTTTTTCAATATCACAATTTTTGTAGTTATGAAAATAAGAAAGTGGAAATTTTTACATTATATTTTACTTATATATTATTAAAGTAAAAATAAAATAAATATTGTACCAAGTTACCATAGTTTATAAAAATTTATGTAAATGGTTGAAACCCATTCATATAGTTGGGTAAAGGTAAGTTGTTTATTTATTTTTTAGTTTAGGTCATATTAATTTTAACTTTAATTTATAGATTTATCTTAACTATGGTGACAATTATTTATATTAGATAATATGAATAATTACCAAAAATTAAATAAAATTACTTAAAATTTTGGGAAGAAATTATTCCAAATATTTAACCCTTTTTCAAATATTCATGTTCTATAATTTTTAGAATTTGATTTATAATTAAAACATAAAAGTAAATGAGAAACATTTTTTTTTTGGAAAAATGTTTTTTCAATCCCAAAAAATGTACTTATACCAAAATGAGCTATAATAATAATCCAAATTTGATTATATATTTTAAAATAAGTCTAATGTTACTGTAGAAATAAAATTAAAATAATAATGAAAGTTTATTTAAAAGAGTGGAAAATATTATAAACACTGGTATCTTTCACTATTCCGTAAAAAATAAACCTTTTCAAAATAATCATAGAATTTCATACAATGCTAATTTTGATATGATGATTTAAAAAATAAAGTTCATATTATCAAATAAATTCTCATAAAAGTAGAAAAAATATAATATTTTCTAAAAAATAAATACAAATCATTTTTGATGAAATATTTATATAGAGTATGATCTTTATATATGTATTTCCTATTGTGGTTATTCCTACTCATACACACAAATTAAAATTATAGGATATAATATTCATATTTAAATTATAATATTTTATTTATTTATTATTGGTGTTGTTAGTTCTATGCTTTATCAATCAATTTTTTTTAAAATCATATAGCGTTACATTCTTCTACCCAAAACCTCTAAATAAATTGTGACATTGTAATTTTAATTTGAGCTCGGTACTCAGTGGATTGAAATTTCAAAATAATACATTTTAATTTTAAAATCATTAAAAGGGTTCATGAAACTTATTTTTAAATCATTAGAAAATGGAAGTATAAAGGTCATATAGAATAAAAAATAATAGGTTTCCAAATAGGGGAACATTAGTGGAATGTGAAAATATAGAGATGGAAAAATAATAATAATGTTAAAATAATTATGGAGAGGGATAGAGAAAATTTATCAAACTAAAGTGAATGGCCTTGAAAATTTTAGTGACCAAAAAATCATAAACCAATTATGTTTCAAAAAGACCATAAATTCTTAATAAATAATGGTGGAAGGCCCTTTTTTTGTTTCTAGATCAATATCATATATTTTAGGAATTCCTTTACCATATAAACTAATAACATAAGGAAATATAATTACAAGATAAATGTAATTTCTTCCATTAATCAATTTCCACTACAATATAATATTTCCCTTAAAATTATGTGTATTCATAATTAATGTTTTATTTCTGAAGAAGAAAAATAAAATTATAAAATATCATATAATTCCAAAAAGGACAGATTGCTGTTCCTTCTATATTTAGACATTAAAAAACTATAATTTTTACCACAATGTAAGATAATTCCCAAAAATATCTAAGACTTCATATGAAGTAATAATATATTTATCTTTAGAATTCAACAATATCACTAAAGGTTCAAGGAAAATAATTAGCATAAATAAAAATCCTTAAAATTCATCAAAATATTCTTGATTAATATTGAATCCCAAATATTATAATGATTTGATCACATATTCTTCCATGATAAATTAAATATCTACCACTGAAGAACATAATTTACTATTAATTTCTCGTACCAAAAATTTATATGACATAGATAAATAATCATCAAGAAAAGATATTTTTTTCTTCTAAAAATGACCAGAATAACCATAAATCCACATTAAAATCATAATTCATTAAAAATATAATATAAGATATATTCTATAAATAAAATCATAACTTATCCAAAAAATATTTCAATTTACCTAAATTTTATAACATTCTTAAAGTGGTGAATATATTCTGAAATAACATAAATCAATTAATCACCAAATAAAACAATAATCTCATAGTTATATATATAATTATAACTATGTTCCAAAATTCATCTTAATCTTTATTAATACGTAATTTTAAAAATAAAATTCATACTAACTAGGGAATTACTTAGGATAGTGGTAGTCATTACACCATTATCTCCTTTCTCTTTCTGGTTTCAAGCCACACAACCATTCAAGATGTGATGGGTTGTCTCCTAGCCTACAAATTGTCCCTCTACTAAAAATATTTTATTAAAATTCCTATAACATTTCAAAAAATATGATTAAAATGATCTAATTATTTTTTATCCTATAAAGTATTCTATATAAGTTTTTTCCAAAAAATCAAATAATATTAATATAATATTATTTATTTAACATCAATCACATGTTAAACCAAATGTTTATTTATCCCTTAATCATATGTCCATAAAAAATCTATCTAAAAATTATAAACTTTTGTCTCCACCGCTATTTAGAGGTATCGATTCTATATATCATGTGTTTCCAAATTTGGGAAACAAAATCAACTATAGAATAATCCTTTGGTGTTTCATTATTATCATAAAATTTAGAATATATTATAATATAATTAATGAAACACCATAATAAAATAATTATAAGAACATTATAAATAAACACATCCTTCATTAAAATTCGTTCTTACACCTTTAACAAGGTTTTCTCATCTTATTAATTAACACTTAATTCCTATAAAACAATTTCATGACATATATCTTTATTATTTTTCAATATCATCCCAATAATGTTTTATATTTTTAATGTAAGAAAATAATTCACACATTAAATAAAGACCTTTGGATTTTCTTGATATTTCCTTTATCTTTCTACATGATTATCAACTTTAATAAAATAAATAGTAAAGTCATTTTTGGTACTATCATTTTTGAGAGACTTGGAAGATATGAGATTTTTAAATCAAATGAAAAGATACCATGAACCATTAAACATTTAGATAAATAAAAAGGCTTTGGATAACTCAAATAGTTTCTTCCATGTGAATTTAATACTCAAGATGCTTTCAAAATCATTCGTATAACCCTTTTCAATAATAATAATGATTGAATAATTTGGATTGGATAAGAAGGTTTTTAAATATTTGTTTCCTTACTTGTTGATAAATCATTATTAATTTGTGGAAATGAACCTCAATTAAACATGAAATGAATTATATAATGGAATATAATAAAACAAAATATAAAAAATAGGATAGAAATATTTTAATATTATAATATTTAAAATCATTTATATCATATTTAATTTAAGTTATTATTAAATCCCCATAAATTAACATAATTATGTATTACATGATAAACTTTGTGGATATAGAGTTATTTTATTATATTCCCAAATAAACTACTTACCACTAATGTTATCTAAACCTTTTCTCTAGTAGTAACAATGAGTACCCAACATTAAAAAATTATATAATCTTGAGTTTTTTTTACCAAAAATTAAATTTATTATATTCAAAAAGATATTTATAGTTTAGGATTTTAGAGAATAATGTCATAAATAATTCTTAGGAAACCAATAATTTATAATTTTGACATTTTTTTCAGTATAAATTTTCTTCATAACATAAAATTTCTAAAAAGAAACATGTTTTCTTTCTAGGAAAAATATTCTTTGATTTCATATTGACTTCCTCATTATTCTTAACTATCCAAAAAACAAGTGAAAAACATTTTAAAATGTGCTATGATAAAAAATATCATTAATAGAAATAAAAGTAATAAAATATTATAATCTAATTGAATACATGAATGATGAAAAGTTTTTCTCCTTTATCATCATATTAATTGATTTTATGAAATAAATAATATTTTCATGAAAGTCACACAATTTTTCACAATGAAACTATTTAAGCACCGTATAATATAAATATAAACCCTTTGAGGAAACACTGAGTATCATATTCATAACATGTGTTAAACCCATGTAATGAATAACTGGGGAATAGTTCATTTCACAGAAGAAACCACATTGGTTAACCCCTTCTTTATTTCATTTGAAGATAAAGAACATCACCCAAAGCATTGTAGAGCAATAATGGGTCTCACTCATCAAATAAGCTATATAAAAATCACTTTTTCATAATATATAATTACTAATTTCCATATCATGAATAATATTTTTTATTCATTCATCTTTTCATCATAAAATCATTGAAAAACTATATAATCACATATAAAATTTAATTTCAGATATCAAAATATACATTATTTTTTAAACCCCATTTTAATAACTGAAACATTAAATATAATGGGAAAGAGAATTTTTATTTGTAAAAAAATCATGTAATTATGTAAATTAAGAAGAAAATAAAATATTTTTTTTGGCATTTTGAAAATCTTTTGACACCACATATGATAAAATAACACATTTTTTTATTTTTTAGAATAAAGTAAAAATATTCCACCTAAAATGTGTAAAAATATTCATTTTGAAATTATTTGAATTAAGGTAAAAATATAACATAAATTTTCTTTTATAATTAATTTTCTTCTATATAAATCTAAGCATAAAATAATTTTAATAATATAGACATATATGAAAAATATATAAAAAATAACCGTTGAAAACATTTAAAATGAGGTTTAATGTTTAAGAGTCTCTTACCTATAGTATGGCTCATAAATTCCTTATCATCATGAATACATGAATTATTTTAATTATTTACTTTGATTAAGAAAACTTTTTTTGTTTATTATTCTTTTAATTTTATTTATTACCATGTTATATATAGTTATATAATCATTTAAATTCATGTAGGGCATTTTGATGACATTCCAAAATTAATTTGGCGGGTTGAATATAGTTAACTAATTAATTCTTCCATATTACCTAGAATAATAATAATGACATAATTATAAATTTTAATACATTATTTATACCTTTAAAATAAATCATCAAATAAAGATATGAAAAATGATATACATCACGATCATGGAGTTAGAAAACCTTGCATAGACATGAGAAACATTTCCATTTTTCAATGAAAATGATATAAATAAGGTATTTATTAGTTTATAATTATAGAATTATTATTAAATAATAAATATAATATAATTTTTTGGAATAATATTATACATAGAATCCTTGTGATTTGGTTAGGATAAATGAATCAAATCCCTTCGTGGATGTTGTGATCCACTTATATGCACGAACACCATTATAATTTTTCAATGGATAAAACGAAAAAAATAGATGAAATATTGTCTTTATTTAATGATAATTATGTCATGAATATAATATATATAAATTAAAACCATTATTAAAACCATATGTGATAGGTGGTGATGGAAAAAAAATTACATTGGTTTGAAAGAGGGAGTCTATTGTATGTATTGATGGAAAATTGTATTCCCATTTTATAGAAGATGAGATGGATACATGTTATTTCATTAACATTAAAACAACTATATATATTTATGATATTGGGGATATAATTTCATCATTTTTTAGGAATATTTGTAGTAGGTAAAATAATAAATAAAATTAAAACATAGAGTAAACAACAATACCTCTTCTTTGAACAACCTATGTTTCTTGACACCTTAACCCCTATAAGGTTATAATTATGACCAAAATAAGACCTCAATAAAATGAATATGGTTGTTAGGGATGGGTTTTGATAATAATTTCTTATTCCAAATAGATCTTTATATGTATTGAAGGGATAATATGGGGTTCCCTTTTATAATGAGGGTAGGGACATTCATGGAATTTCATATAAAATAAAATTTATATAAATTAATTTTCATTTAGAAATAGTTCCAAATTGATATAATTTGAATATAAAACGACTATGAGTCTAAATATTCCCATAAAAAAACATTTCATAAGTTTAGGTGATTTTCTCTCACAAATATATTTTCTTTAAACCTTTATTAACGCATTTTTTTTATTACAATGATAACAATGTTTTTTACACTTAAGGGTCACAACAATTAAAAAAAATTCAATTGGACCATGAAAGAAGAATGGTTGAAATTTTTAACTATATTCAAATCACTTGTCCGAATATAGGGTATTTAGTAATTTTAAATCATTTAATAAAATATTATTTATTATTAAATATATTTAATTTCATTTTTATAATAATTTATTTTATTTGAGTTTTAAAAAAATATGATAGAAAAGTAAGTCAAATATAATTTTTTAACACATATATAAAATTTTATATTTTTCTAAAATTTTAAGATATATAATAGTTCTTTCATACTATATTTTTTTATTAATTTTAGAATCAATTTTTTTTTGTTGATTAAATATTGTGTCAGCATTGCGTAATCATTTAAGGTAATTATTTCATAAAACAAATACAATAGATAACCTTGATTAAAAATTAATATACATTTAAAATAAATATTTCTAACTGAACACATTTTTTTATCCCTCTACCAAACATTTATGGATATTAAAAGCAATAAAGTGATTTTTTTTACATTAACATTTACATAAACATTTTTAAGGACTAAATAAAATAAATATGGCAGTATGTTTCCATATTTTCAAAAAATGGATGGAAATAGAAGAAATAAAATCATAAAATATGATAAAGGAATGTGTTAGTATCATTTTTAAGTCCATGTTATATTAATTTAAACCTTAATTTATAGATCAAACCTTAGTATGGTGATAATTATTTTCTATGGTTACTATTCATACTGGAAAAAAATAAATTGGTACTATTTACCAAATTTTTACTTAATGATCACTATGGAATCTCACGTTTTCATTACATAACTTCTTTTTACATTATACAAATACAGGATATTTTAGTGTTTAGTTTCTTGGAAACAAGATATATAATACATTAATACGTAAAAAATTCTTCCAAGTACACTTGAAGTCATCTTCTTGGGTTCTCTCTAGGTTAAATTTTCTATATATCATATCATGGGGACATAAATTAAAGGAAAGGGGTGAGGATGCATGCTAGTAAGGGAATAATCAGGGTAAAAATATAACAAATGATGTTGAGAAACATCAATAAGAATGTGATGTATAATGATAATGAATGAGAAATCGGCATAAAATAATAATAAAAACAAGAATAATACCATTGAAATGTGGATAAAACATTTAAATTAGAAATTCATAAGCATAAAATCGAGTTCTTTCACCAAGGTGTCATAAATGAAAATTACTAAGGTTATTAACTAAGGTACAATAAAAGAAGTTATCCCTAGAGATTAGATTATTTACCCAATAAATTAGATCACTACCAGGGGAAACCATTAATATGTCTTTCTTTAATGCGATACACATAGATCATAATAAATCTCTGCATTAATAAACCATCGAGAAATAAGGAACATGTTTCTTATCAAATTCTTAGAATACAAAAGATCTTAAATACATGATCATGACATCATTTTTATCCCAAAAAAGGTAATGTGGGATTATTATGTGTAAAAACCCTAATAAAATAAATAATTTTTACTTCTTGGTGAATATCTCTAGAAAATAAAATGGTTTGGATATTCCAAAAAGCAAAATGGAAGGGAATTTATTATTTAGGGAGAGAAACTTGAGAAGTAAATTCAGCATCATGATATGTTTAAAACATGATTTTAGAAAATGTAAATTGAGAGGGAAAAGGGGTATCCAATTGATAAAAAATAATTTTGATATAATGGTTTGATCAAAAGGTTAATAAAATAGAGTAACCACAAAAGTTAGAATACATATACAAAAATTGGTTCTTGAATTGAAGAGAAAGGGGGGATAATTACCTTACCTTTAAGAGTTACTCCTATATCATGATTAATGGAACCTTTTGGGATTGGGGAAAACATGGGGTGCTAATTGGGTGGTAAAACCACCAGAATATCATTGATTATGGATTGGGAATGAATGGAAATGTGGAAATGGTTGAGTATTTATAGAAAATTGGAGGAATTGTTTAATAATTTCTAAGTATAGGTCTTGGAAATATATGTTGCATAAAATGAAAAAACATTTGAAATCCCATGGGTTTTTGTCATGGTATTGAAAATGTGGTTCAAATATTAAGTTATTTTATCCCAATATAACCAAAAACCATTTTTTAATACTTATTTTTCCATGTAAAAGTAAATATTACAGAAGTTATTATTTTTAAAAATCAACCTTTAATTTTTAGGCGTTGGAAAGTCAATTATCATTTTAGAAATTGATTAAATAAATTAAAATACATAATATTAATAAAATAAAATTATTTAGTTCATGTATTTTTTAATTAATTATTACATCATTATGAAGTATATATGATGTCATAAAATTCACCGAAAACCCAAATTTTTTTTACTGATCATGAAAAAGGTATTATAGAAAATTCTCCTAAATATAACTTAACAAAATTTCAACATGAATATTTAAAAAATAATGTTTATTTTTCTAAATATTTCTATAAATTTTTGAATTTTTACTTTTTAATAAAAAAAATCCTTATTTATTTTAAAATAGTAGTTTTTAAGGAATAATCAGATTTATAATACTTATAAAAAATTTATTAGGCCGATATAAAATTTATTTGTCATTTATATTTATATTTTTCTGTTTAAAAAGAATATTTTATTAAAAAATATTATCTTGAATATCTTATTTTATTTAAAAAAAAATATATTTTCTTGGAAAATACTATTGTGATTTATTTTCTTCAAAAAATTAAATTTTCAAATTCTTATCAATTAGACAGATATTTTATTAAGAAAAAAATTTCTTGAGAGGAATTGATAAAAAAATATTTTATTTATAAAAAGGATTTTCCACTTTATGTAACTATTTTATGTCCACAGAACCCCTCATTACACTTGCATAGACACAAAGGGTAAGGTTTGTGACGGTGGTAGTTTTGTTGGGTGGCTTGGATAACATCAACCAGGTGGTAACCAATAATAATTTTAGTTTATCCTATATGAAATTTCATTCAATACTCACTTATTGAATATTAGATCAGGCTTGGTCAAGGGTTAACCCTAGTGATGATACCTCCCTACCATGTTCTGAACAATGGGATTCCAACAGTTAAACTCTACCGGCTGAGTTCATCGATTATCCATTAAGTATCGTTTAAACCGTGTAATTACTAATTATGAACAATAATTATAACTATAAAATTATCAACCAAGGGTATAGTTTAAAATAGTCATATTGACCAATGGTTATATAACAGTCGAACACCAATGCTAAAATTTTCATTTAGACCCTATAAATACCACTTCATTCTTTTACTCGAAATACACTAAAGTTTATCTCAAAGGTTATATTTTCATGTCATATGATTTTTGTTGGTTTACTATTTTTTTTCATTTCTATAAAATTTTCATTGGGGGGGATGGTTCAAGAAGATTGGGGCGATCCGTACATTCCCATTTCAACTATTCTTATATATATATATATATATATATATTTTCTAGTTATTATGTTTAGTATTTTAAATGGTTTTATAGCTCAATCATGTAATGATCATTGTAAAATAGGATACTTTTTTTGGTTTTTATTTATTTATCACCATGTGTATGATATTATATAATCTATAAAAAATAATTATTCAATAAAAAAAAATTAAAAAAATCTAGGTCATTACATTATCCCCCCCATAATAAATTTCTTCTCTAAACTTTCAACTCATTCTCTCTCTTGAGAAAAGGTAAATGTACTTTTTTCTCATTGGATACTATGGTTCCCACATCGATTCTTTATATTTATGGTTCCTCAATTTTTTTGACCTAGTGATTAGTCTACTTGTGTAGAACCTTGTCTCCACATTCCAAGATCTCTACTGAAAACTCCTCTTAAGGGAGCTCATGTTCTAGTAATACCACCTCTGGAATCAATACATGCGAGGGATCAAGTATATACTTTCTCCATATAGATATGTGGAATATATCATGAAGATGGGACTTATTTGGTTGATGTGCTAGCTGATAAACCATTTCTCCTATGAGATCAAAGGACTCAAAGGGGTCAATGTACCTAAGTCTAAGATTTCCTATATTTCCAAATCACATGACTCTATTCCATGATGATATATGAAGGATTTTTTTGAAAAACATCAAACTTCAAATCCCATTGACGATTTTTGGCATATATATTCTTCCCACTATTCTAAGACTTTTTATTTTGTTGGATGTAATGAATGTTTTCTTATATATCTTGCATAATATCAGGCCTAAGAAATTTTTTCTCACCAACTTCATACCAACATGTAGGAGTTATTCTTCACTTTTGATATAGATATTCATATTGTGCCATTTGAATACTCATGTGGAAGCTGTTGTTGTATGAGAACTCAACTAATGGGAGATATTGATCTCATCCACATTTAAATTCCACTGATCATGTTTTAAGTATGTATTCGAGTGTCTGAATTGTAATTTCATATTTCAAATCAATTTAGGGTTGATAGGCCTTACTGAAATTCAATTTGATGCATAGAGAATGTTGATGAATTCTATGGAATTTGGATATGAGCCATGGATCATGATCAGATATGATAGAAAATGGAATCCCATGAATCCTCAGAAATTCCTTTATTTAAATCTTGGAAAGTTGGTCAAGAGAGAAATCATCCTAAATTTGGATGGAATTGAAAGTCTTGGTGAGTTAACCCATTATAAACCATATCTCATTTTTTCCCTAGTGTTTTCTTGGGATGCTAGTGACTATTTCCATAGTGATATTATCCCATATCCATGTTAGTATTGGTAGTGATTGGAATACCCTATTAGGGAATAATATCTCCTCATTCACCTGTTGATACAGCAAGAAAATTTTAGTCTAGTTAGAAATATACCTTTTTAAATTATCCTGTAGAAAATGATCAAGATGGTTTCTTTACAATTAAATGTTTCAAGTATGCATAGAGAATTTATAGTTTTGATCCTTATCCATTAGTTCCCTCTTTATCTTCGAGACATATGGGACACATAGCCTTGTGTGAAATTTCAATACACCTTTTTGATCATTATTGAACTTAGGAAACTTCCCATTCTTCATAGCCTCAATCATCCTTCATAATAAAGGATCTTCAATTTGACCTTTCTTGAAATTCTATAGTTATGATTTTTGATAAATCATTTGGTTTGTGGTTGATGATGTCCATTCACTTAAGACTTCCAGGTCCAATTTTACTAGGCCCTTCATCAAAGTATATCCTTGATTAATACTTATAGTTTCTATATACTGTTGATGCTAGGATAATACCTCTAGGAGTATTGATGAATAAAAATACTTCTACAATTATAGGTTTCATTCTATATTCTTTTCAAACTAGGTTGATATAATGTAATATGTAGAACTAGAATAAAAAAAATATACTTGATGGAGTTAAGAGAACAACAAGTGTACCTGCCACCGCATAATTAGAAGCCTATACTTAAGCCTTCATAATCGAATATTCTCTACATTTATCTCTTAGACTATTCTTAGGATGATGGTTGTTTCCATCCATTATCTATTTATTTATATATTTATTGGAAAAGTGACCAAGTTTTCTACACTTAATGAAATGAACTTCCATGTATTCTTGGGCCATCTTCCCTTTATCGTTAGTGTAGGTATGTTAAGGATTCGCCTCACTATGATAGTTTAGAGCTATGTAGCCATATCTTCTAAACATCTTGTACTTTCCACTACCATGTAATTAGTTCAATGAATCCATCTTCCCCCCATTAGTTTCACATGGGAAGATTCAATTTTTTCCTCCTCTTAATGGTCAAAGTTATTCATTGAATTTGGATTTATTTATCTCTTATTTTAATTTGATCTATGTGACCATTGGATCTACCCTAACTCACATTCAACCTTTATAGAACTCCATACTATCTCATCATAGCTTTTATAGTCTCGATTTTCTAGATCCCTTTGTAGATGGGGTATAATTCTGCTAAATAATAAATCAAAATTTCTTTTATGACCCAAAATAAATCATTATGTGAATAAAGAAATTCCTGTAAATTACATCTCATAGGTTCCCACCGAATCAATTTCCTCCTACATTACAACATGTAATCGCTTCTACACTTTCATTTGCATGTAATGGGGAAATATTGGATGAAAAATATTACCTTTAACTGTTAAAAATTCAATGCATTGATCTCCCTTCATATCATTGTGTTTTTAATCATTGTACACCACTAATCAACGTCTCCTTCTAAGCGGTATACTTATAGGGTAACATTGTATTTCTCAGAACAACTGAGTACATAAATAAAATATTTTATAATGGTTCATCATTATTCAATAATAAACCAGTTAGTAGATCCATATAAAGAAGGTGGTCGTTGATTCATAAAGAACTCAACATAAATATTATTTCATTGAGGATAATATGGTATCTTGAAATGATTCATGTTATTATTTATAACCCAAATAAGTTGATTCATCATACTCAATATTGATTTCCATTCCATATACTATTTGAATGATGTTAGTGCATTATATATTTTTCTCTTCATTTACACGGTTCCTCATAATTAATTCCATTTTTTCTAAAAGAAGAAAACCATAGTGAGAATATTTTTACATTTATGAATAACATAATTCTAAAGCGATTTTATGTATTAAAACATTAGGCTTAAATATGTTATTAATATCCTATAATAAAAATTAAATTTCTATATATGCATTATAAAGGGTCATAAATTTTTTGTCATTAACCAGATATATCCAACTAGAGTGTGAACCCAAGTGCTCAATAATACGTATTGTCATAAAAAAAATTCTCATTTGATTCTAACTCAAAGTGGTGTTTTCGGGGGTTACCCCTTGGTATATCTATACTAGATCGACATCCACATATATTATCCAGATACAGATGTGTTTATTTAGGAATTACGTACTTAATACTTACTGAAATTCTAGGATGCTTTCCAATATCAAGACTTGTCCCTAGGGTTTATACTAATGTTTTAAAGTCTCAATTTCAAAAAATAACTAAACCTTCCTTTGATACAAACAATTTTATCCAACAATTTTATTATTTATCCTTTCATTATATAGTAAAAATAAAATATTTTTTAAATATTTTTTTCTTAGAAATAAGGAAAATAATAAGGGAAAAATTAAAAAAATTCTAAATCAACTTGAATACATCATCATGTTGCAGGGATACGATGCTAGCACTCTACTCGGATCTGTCTCAGATGATGTTCAGAGCAAGGAACCTTCACTGGTGCATGGAATTCAGATTTGGATGATCGAAAGGGTATGACTTCTCCATCGGCTCCATGCCCATGCATTCCTGCATGGGACTACTTGTCGAACGGTCATGCTTTGGTGGAGGCTTCTTCATGGTGCACTTGCTAGGGAGGGGAAGATCCTGTAGTTTGTTCTGGGTTGTTCTCTATTTTGTTTGTATGTGATTGTTTTGATGGATCCCTTGGTTTCTCACTTTTTCCTAAAAAGTGTTTTTATAATAAAAAAGTTAATTTTCAGTCAGACTCTAGTTCAATTTTAATATATATCATATCATAAGGACATACATAAAAAGGAATGAGTGAGCATGAATCCCAATCAGGGTGTAAGTGAGAGAGACATATAATATTTGATTTTGAGACATATCAATAAGAACATGAAGAATAATGATACGACATAGTAATGTGGCATATCATTATAATATGAACATGAATAATGAAATGGAAATTTGGATACAAAATTTAATGTAAACTTTCGTAAGCATATCACCATAGTTTGTCACTAAGGTGTCACAACTGAAAATTACCCAGGTTATTCACCAAGGTTTCATGAAACATGTCACATCCAAAGATTAACTTATTTATCCAATGCATTGGAGCACTATAAGAGATCACACATCACGTGTGTTGGTTTCATGTGGGCCAAAAATATCATAATAAATCATTTCATTTACAACCCATGGAGATATAATGAAATAGTTTCTAGTAACAATCATGGAATACTATAGAGCATAAAGACGTGATCACTGTATTGTTTATCCCAAAAAAGGGAATGTGGGTTTATTATGTGTAAATACCTGAATAAAAAAAAATCCTTTTTTACTTATAGTTGAATACCACTAGAATAAAATGAGTTTTAGGTATTACCAATAGGATAATGAAAGACAATCCCTTAAGTAGTGATAGAAATTTGAGAATTAAATTCTGCAGCATGATGGGTATTAAACATACATTTAGAAAAGGTAAATTGATAGGGGAAAATGGTATCGAATTGATAAAAAATATTTTGAAGGTAATGGTATAATCCAAAGGTAAATAAAATATAGTAACCATAACATTTATATTACATACATAAAAAGTGGTTCATGAATTGAATAGAAAGGAAGGATAATTCCCTTACCTTGAAGAGTTACTGCTAGATCTTGAAACATGGAACCTTGAGGTTTAGAGGAAACCATGGGGGATTCATTAGGAGTAAAAAAGTATCTAAAAATAATGGAGGATGGATTGGGAGTGAATGGAAATTTGAAAATGGGTGGGTACTTATAGAAAAGTTGAGAAATTGTTCAATAATTTCCAAATATAGGTCTTGGAAAACTAGGTTTAGGAAAATGAAAAACCATTGGATTGACCATGATTTATTGAAAATGGTTTTGGAAATTTGGTTCAAATTTTAATTTATTTTAATCCACAATAACCAAACACCATTTTTTCGTACTTCTTTTGGTACGGAAAACTATATATTTCACAAAGTAATATTTTTTAAAATAAGTCCTTTCTTTTTTATACTTTATAATGTAACTTATAGTTTTTGAAATTTAATAAATCTATTAATATACTTATTACTATTAAAGTATCATGATTTAGGTCTTGTATTGTGTTAAATTAAATATTATATCATTATGGCATAAATATGATGACATAAAATATACTGAAAACCCAAAACTATATCTTTAACTATTCATGAAAACATGTAATATTTTATAAAATTCCCATAAATTCACCCTAACATAATTTTAACATGCTGATTTAAAATGTAATGCTTATTATTCTATAATAATTATCTATATGTTATAATTTCGTAATTTAAATATAAAATCCTTATTCATTTAAAAAAACTATTTTTAAGGAACAATATTTTTTTGACACTTATAACAAAATTTATATTTCATTATAAAATTATTTTTATCATTTATATTTTATTAATTTGGTTTTAAAAGACAATTCAATTAAAACAAATATTATTCAAAATAATTTATTTTACAAAAAATGTTTTTATATTTTCTAGAAAAAAAATTATGTTTTTTTTACTTCTAAAAATAATATTATCATATTCCTCTCATTTAAACATATTTTTATTAAGAAAAAAAGTATTAAGAAAAATTAATGCAATAAAAATTTTATTTATAAAAATTAATTTTCACTTTAAGTAAATAAGTTCTGGTCACATTGCCCCTTATTACACCTGCATATTCCTTTAGGGTAAGGTGTGTGATTATGGAAGTTACGTGGGATAGCTCAGCTAACGTTGACCGAGTGGTAATCCCCACTAATTTGAAAATATATAATAGGTTATTTCATTAAAGATTAAATTGGTGAAGCTTAGCTTGATATTAGTCCAGGTAGAACCATAGTGACGATACCTTCCTCGCATGTTCTGACAAATGGGATTCAAATGACCTGACTCTACTGATTGAGGCCATTGATTCTACATTCTTTGTCATATATCCATTTCCATTACTAATTATAAAAAATAATTATAATGGAAAAACTTGAAACCTAGGGCATCATTTCCAGTGGTTATATTGACCAACAATGATATTAACCAATTGTCAAAATGACCAACAATCATATTCAACAATGGTAATATTTGACTAATGGTCATATAAAAGTCAAATAACAACAGCCACATTTCGTTTTATACCCTATAAACACCACTTCAGTATTTCACTGAAAATTTAACCAATTTCTACCTAAGTTTATATTTTAATTTATTAAGATGTTGAATGGTTTGAAAATATTTTGTTTCATTTCTATAGAATTTGTAGTGGGGGCGATGATTCTAATAGATTAGGGAGATCAATAATTTTTCATTTTAGTTGTTCTATTTTTTATATTTTTACTATTTGATTTTTTTTCCATTTTAATTGGTTTCATATCTAACAAAAGTTATTTTCGTTATTAAAGAGATTATTATTTTTTGTTTCACTATATTTTTTCATGTTTATGATATTATATAATATGTACCAAATAATTATTCCAAAAAAAAATATCATTTTAAAAAATACTGGGCTGTTAAAATAAAAAATATGTATCCATTTTTTATGATTCAGTTTTTACAAGTTGAATAAATTAATTTAATATTAAAACAAAAAAATGAAACGGGAAATAGTTTTTTAAGAAAAATATGGGTTTAAGCCTAAAAATTCACTTGTAAAAAAATGATGAATAATACTGATCAAATTAGATTATTTATAATTAAAAAAATACTTATTCCAATTTTATGTTAAATTTATCGAATAGTGGGACTTTTTTAATAGAAAATTAAAATTAAAAAATAACTATTATTTTTCACTATTTACAGAAAAATCAACATTTTTAGAAAAATGTAAAAATTTAACGTTAGGAAATTTTTTATGTTTAATTCAAAAATAATGTTAATTATATAATTTTTTTATAAATTTATCAGAAATAAAATCAGATATTTTATCAGAAAAATAAAAACAATCATTGTGGGGGACAAAATTCTAAAACACAAAATCACTTTACTAAAAATTGAATTATTTTTTCCTAAAAATTAATAAATACATTTATATTAAGTAGTATCTTTATATATATTTAATAGTTTTTATTTATAAGAATAAACAACAATTGAATGGCTAGGTTGTAGTAGTCATATTTAAAAAATGATTTTTTTTGTTTGTTTAAGATCTGTGTTGCATGTCATATACTCTATAAAAAATATTCTTCTTTTTTAAAATCATGGTGTAAAAATCATGGGATTTTGGTGAAGTTTTTAGAAATGGGGTTTCCTATAAATAGAATCACTATCTATATACTGGTTAGTGGATGTGGCTATAGAATAAATGCAGCTAGGGTTATTAAAGTAAAAAGGCTAGGTGAGTATTGGATTGATCTTTACTCGGTGAATGTGCAATGAGCATAAGAGGAAAAATATAGATATACACTAATAGAGGATATGATTTGGTTAATTAAAAAATATCTATGAACCATTTTGAACAATTTGATCAGATAATTATAATATGGCTAGAGTGCATAATAGGATATGGACGATGAATAACACAGATTCAATTCTAGAACTTTATAAGTTAGGGTATATATATTCTATTTTTTATTTATTATATTTAATTTAATGGATTTCTGTTTTATAAGGATATAAAATTAGTTATTGTTATTTTCTACTTCATTTTTCATGTAATGGAATGAGAAAGATAAAATCATGTCAACATGTATATGATTGATAATGTGGTGACAACGCTAAAAAAAATGGGATTGAATGTGGTGCTGAAAATATTATGGTTATTCTTCAAAATTTTTATTAGTTATAATTATAAAATCAAGTCTTACCAAACTACAAAAAAGAAAAAAAATATGATAATAATGGATTCTCGTAGAATTTCATGTTGTGAAGAAGATTAAGAAGAGAGGATTTAATTTCCTTCGAGCCAAAAATTTGAGAAGAATCATTGTTGGGAATATCTCAATGGAACAAGTAAATGTTTCATAGTTGTAAGGATTGACCATTGAGGCAATGATTTTTGAACAGAGATAATGATATAGGCCAATATGATGGAAGGTATTAGAGTCCCAACTACAACACCACCCATATACCAACGCATAAGGTAAAATGAGTTTCTGAATTATAGAAATTTATGAACCAATACAAGGTTTAACAAGGATTATAGGTATAATAGAACTCCTAAACTAATGTAATTATGGAATGAATATCCAATATAAACTACAAAATTGGATAATGATTAGTATGGAGAACTCATCCTTCAATCTATATTTGTGGATTTATTTTTATATTCTGGTATAATGTATATTTTATGTTTTATAGGGGAAATAAATCATTATCATGATGATTTGATTTAAAAAAAAACATCTTTTTCTTTTTGTGTCTCATGTCAATGTTTACGGGGATATGACTTGTGAAATCTAATAATCCTTCATTTATATGAATTTATATAGTTTTCTCTATATAGAGAAATTTTTTGAAATAAAGAAATCAAATTTTGTATCAACATATGGTAGTCTTTAAATACAAGGATGATCATGAAGAAACTTTATAAGAAAGTTATAAAATGTGATTTTTTATAACAAATAATGATATTTTCATTCCTCAAATTGTTGGGAAAAAGCTCAATGTTAGGGTTAAAACTATTATATGGAAAAGTATATGTTTCATATGTTTGTAAGGTTTATATCTCAATATAAATTTAATATTGAAACACATTTATATTTATGATACCCTTATATATATTTTCATTAGTGGAAAGTAATTAAAATATTGAGGATGTAATTTATTTAAGTGGGGGATAATCAAACACCCTATGATTTTGGAATATATTTTTCTCTCAATTAATATAATATTTTATATATTTTTTTACTCGTAACACCAAAAAAAATGATCCATGACATATTAAAATAATATTACTAAAAAAATTAAGAAAAATAAAATATCTTGTAAATTAATTGATGTTAATCAATTAAAAATGCATAAAAATAGGAATATGGGAACTTAATGTTTTAAAAGGCCATTTCTCAAAAGTATATGGGTTTCATTATATATTTTAGTATCATTTATAAGAAAAATTTATAGCTTTTAGAATTTTAATATTGGAAAATAATTTTCATTTTTGAATTCATAATTTAAAAATTATCCAAACATAAATTATTGATATTTTTCTAATATAATTTAGTTTTTAGGTAAATATAAATAATACTGGTTTTACTAATAAAATATTTTTTAAAACTTTATTAGGAAGTATGTGATTCTTGAAAACTTGTACAAACTTTTTTTGACCAAAATAATATTATGGATTAAAATTATTTACTTCAAAATACTATGTTTAGTTTTTAAAACTCATGTTTAATGTTTTCAAAACATGAGTAAAAATTTACTCAAAAAACTATTTTTATTCAATTATATTAGAAATTTGTTTTCATTACTTGTATAAATTAAATTTTAAAAAATTAATTTCTTATTTTATATAAAAAAAATATTTTATGAAACAACTATAATTTCATTTGTTGCTATATAAGTATGATTAATAATATTAAAGTTAATAACCATTATAATAGTGAAAGGGTTATTTTTAAATAATTAATAATATTTTGTAATTTTTATCTAAAAATTAAATGTAAATATTTTATAGAATTAAATTAATATTATGTTTAAAATTATATAATAATATATTATAACCTATTTAATTGGTTATTTATGTAATATAAGATTAATAATACTTAGTGGTAAAAACAATATTTTCCTGTAAAACAATTTCTTTAAATATTAAATATTTTAATTCTAAAGTTAATTTTATCTTATTTAAAAAATAAATTCTTTTATATCAATCCAAAATTTAGGTTAATAGTATACAAATTTGTTAATATGAGTTACCATATTTTTTAATATATATATATATATATATATATTACGTGCTTGAAAATTAGTTACCCATGTAAAAGACAAAATTCAAAATGTAAAAATATTGTTTTAAAAGACAGGAAACATGATAAATAAATTATTGAAAATTCTTTTTGGAGGATAGATGGAACTTATATCACCATAGTAATTAATATTTACCAATTTTGGATCCATTTAACAATACATAGTGTCAATCCATCATTAAAAAAGAAACGAGTATTTACTAAAATGACATTTTCTTCCCTTATAAATAGATATCAATTACACCACATTTTTTCATACATTATAAATCCTTTTATAAACCAATACTCACCTATAGTGTGTCATAAAATATCACCCAATTTTCTATAATCCTTCTTATTTTAAAAATACAAATCTAAGTAGCCTTATGGTGTTACTCAAGGGAGAACACCCAAACAAAGAGATAAGTTTCTCAAACTACCAATCTTATTTATTTTATTATTATACCCCTAGAAACCCATTAATCCACCAAAGTATGAAAAAATAAGTATTATTACTATAATTAAATGTAATTATACTAATGAAATATTAATTTTCTACCTCCCTCTGAAACCATATTGAAAATGATGACTTCGTCATGTGTTTGTGCAAACTACTTCCTCATGAATGGAATGTTCAATTTTTCATATCCTCCCAACATGGATGACATTAAATAATTTATTTATTATAAAATAATGATATTTATGATAATATTTACATTATTAGAATTTTATGTTGGATGTTTTATAATTTTTTTCAACAATAAACATTCATAGTTAACTTAACCACCTTAAATGAACATATCAAGACACATTTCATAATTTTATTACATTTTGAGAAAACCTATATAACTCTATAATTTTTTTCTAGTAAAATAATAAAAGTGAAAATAACATTTAATTAATATTATATTAAATATATTTTATAAAAAATCTAAATGTGTTGAATGTACCAAATATGTTTCAAAGAAATCGACCGAAAAACCAAAAGTAACTATCATAAGTGAGAGTTATGTATCAAATAAAAACATATAAAAATAAATAGAATTTATAGAATGAAATATTTGTGAAAAGAGTTAAAAATATTTTTTTAATGAACCTAATTTGATTATTCATAATGTTTGGTTCACATGAAAAATGAATATGGACCTCAGGTAATATTTTTCTTCTAAACTTTTCTTCATTGAGATATGATAAATATGAATCACTTGTTTCCTTTTATCGTGTATATATTAAAAATGGATTTTTATTTTCATAAATTTTAATGAAATATATGGGATTTTAAATTCGTTTCCTTTTTCTACCTTCCATGTTTTTTTATTTCAGATTATTATGAAATTGTGATGATTTATGGAAAATCAATTCTCATTCATTGATTTATGGTTGTTATTCTCAAACTTATTTCATATAAGTTGGGAATAGTATGATCATTGAATTTAATATGTTTTATTTTATCTATGTTCTCTTTGGACATATATTAATATCACATAAACCCATTTCTAAATTTATATTTATTTAAGAATTATGATATATATATACATGATTTAGTTAATTGAAAATTCCATTTATTATGTCAAAATGTTATTTCATGAGTATAATTATTATACATTTGAAAAATTATTTTATTTACTATACCATAAGAAATTAAATTTTTTAATATGTATAAAATCATATATTTAACTGAATTATTATTTCTTTGTAGATTTTATTCTTATAAAAGTGTATTATTCTTAAAAGAAAATATCATCTCCTTTAAAGAAAATGTTTTCAACATTTCCAGATTCATTATTCTGAATTTTTTTTTTCAAAAACAACCTTTCTTTTTATTACAAACTTAAACCTGATTTATTACATAAAATATTCACTTGATACAACATAGAGGATCGATAGGTCTAGTGTCTTTGGGGCTTAGGAATATTACATAACAGCTTAGAACATAAAACACACAACATCTTTATTGAAAACATTCTTTACATGACCACTACATTCCCTCTTACATAGCATTGTATGGGATAACCTGAGGACATGCATAAGAAAATGGTGAGCTATAGAGCCCAGTAAGGGAAAAAACATAGAATAACATGAGTAATACAGTACCAGTTAGACAATAGGCATATCAATTGAGAACAAGAGAAACATAAACATAAAGGCATGATAATGAATGATAATCATTACATGGAAATGTGGCAACAACACTTAACATGGAATTAGCATGAGCCAAGGCTCATTTCACTTGAATCATGAGTAAACCCTCATTTCACATGAAGTATGACTAAAACCTCTTTGCACTTGAATTAGCATGAGTCAACACCCATTGCACATTATAACGACCGATACATTACATACATTTTTAATACTTCAAAATTGAATAATACTTATTACAACATATAACAAAACCATGAAAGGACCGTATAAGTATAATGTCTTTAGAAACTGGGAAACATAAACAACTGGTTCATAAATAATCTACGTTGTCTCCCATTTATTTCATCATATCTAGAGTCCCTTTTTTCATATTCTACTTATTACCCTTCTTCCTGACCTGAGGAAAGAAAACATACAAAAGGGTGAGCTCAAATTCTCATCAAGGGTAAAATAAAAGATATATCAATCACATCATTTTCATAAGAACATGACATTTTTGAAAACATAACCTACAAAAGTGATCATAATATCATAACATAGGATAAATCATAGTGGTGAAATGTAATACCAACTAATCATAAATTAAAAGATGAAACTTTGTGGAATACACACATAATCATAGAGAATCATTTATTAGTAGTCAAGACTCATTTCCAAGACTATCTTAGCGGCCAAAATCCATTTCTGAACCGAGTTCACTCTTCATTTCAATCCTGTTTCACTGAACCAGATTAACCTGCCATTCCAGCCATGTCTATCTCATGAGATATAAATCTTTACCCAATTCATTTGAGGGAGATATAGGTCCCAACCATCTCATAATGATACCATTATTATGTGTGCCACAAGATCATAAATCATACATCATAGCATAACCCATGTAATAAAAATGGGATTCTTAAACATCATGACATCATAAAAAAATTTATATAAGATAAATGACTTCATAAAAATAATTCCACCACAACATTATCAAATCAATGTAATAATAGGGATAGAAACAGAACACTATATTATCTTAGATGGAAAATAATTTTGATAAAACACTTGAACTCTATTCTTGAGGAAAATATCCTTTCTACATAAAAAACAATTTTTCCATTCTTAACACGTCATACAATTTTAAACTAAAATATGTTGATTAAAAATAAACTTGAAAACTTATAAAGAAAACTTCATGGAAATAATGTCCTAAAAGTCCATTTAGGCTGTATAAGTTAAAAAAAATCTTCTCGTACTTTGGCTGGAAAAATCACAAAGTACCTCGTACTAAAAACGAAAAAAGATTCATTTCATATCTTTTACTAAAAACTCACAAATGAGTAAAATTGGTTTTAAACAATTTTAGGTGGATGGAAATAATATTACATATTGAGGAAACATGGATACGGATGATAAATATTTCCCAGTAAATCCGGAAGTATAAACAATCTCAGATAAAAATGAGATTGTGAGATTTTCCTTTACCTTAGGTCTAATTTGCATCGTACATGTCCAAAACTCCTGTATAATGATTTAAATAATTTTATTGACTTATTCCAGAATCGTACTCATTGTTATGATATCATATGTGGTTATATTGTTTTCTTCATATTAGTAATATTTCATTGTTACTTGTTATTCGGGTGTTTATTGGTTTTTTTTCTTATGCGTGTTTTGTCGAATAAATTCTTATTCTTATTTTTGGTTATAGATACCTCATTTAAAGAATAGTATTAGTGTAATATATAACATATTTATTCCTTCAATTCATTTGTGTAATCATTATGCAATGAACATCATGTAGAACGAGTCGCATCATATCGTGGAGATGATAGGCCTTACGTACGCACGAGCGATGATATCGTTCCCATGATCATGGAATTATATTTAAGTGTATGTATACTATTTGAGAATCAATATAACATTTTAATAATCATATATAGTTATTATTTACACCATTATACCCATCCAAGTAAGGTGGTGGTGGAAAATAGATTACACCACGGTGTGGAGACGATATTCCGTACGTATGCACATGTGGTGATTTCATTTTCCGTAGGATGGATATATGGTGAAATAGGGATGTTTCATACTTAACATATCACTATATGAGTGATGATGATGGTATTACTTCATAATGAAACAACTAAATAAGAATAATATGAAGAAATAAAGTCGAAAGAATCGGTAACGGACATTACCTCTTCTTGGAAGCGCCTCTTCTTAACCTCCACTTAGGGCACTAAAGAAGGACTTCGAAGAAGACCAGGACCACTAGGATGTTTCTAGGGAAGTGGATAAGGGAAATTGGCAGGGTTTGGCCGAGCTTTAATGCTCTAAGTGGTGTGAGGAGGAGAGGGAGGAGGTTCCCTTTTATAATGGAGGAGTGGGGCACCTTTGGAATTATAAGAAATATTAATTTATAATAAATTCCAACCCCACTTAAAAACCTCCAAAAATGACTCAAATCCTAATATTATATGAGATATGGTTGTAATATCATCAGAAAATAAAATTTAGTCATGTTGGGAATTAATTTTAATCATTATCAACATGATTTATCCTTATATAATCTATTTAATTTTATTTGTGGTAATAATATTCTAAATTTTAAATCATTATAAATAATTACTTATATGTTGTTAATTGTCCATAATTCTATACTTTATTAAATTTTAGACCATATATATTTTAATTTTGATTTTTTAAATATTTTTGTGATTTTTTAAACAATTTTATAATATGTAATTTCTATAAATTAACAATAGTGTCAATTTTGACACAGTTCATTTATTTCAGTTTAAATATAATATATACAGAAGATATGTTCGAACTAAAATATTTAACAGATTCATAACATATAATTTTTATCTTGAAAATTAGTTAATCACATTAAATAGTTCATATAATATTTATTTTAATACTTTTAATATCATTTATTTGATATTTCAATCAATAAAATATTTTCAACGTCACTATTTAGTCATAATTAATGATAATTATTTTATCCCTAAAAATTATAAATAAAATCATATGATGTAGATAATTTTATTATAATTCTGTAGAATATTAATGTTTGAAGTTTCTTGAAGTTTATCACTAAATTAAAATTATTATACTTATAAGATTTAAGAGAGTGACATGTTGACACTTTCTTTGGTTTTAATAAAAATTATATTATTTCATGATCAAAAGTCCATGCAATTAAACTAGTACGACTCTTAGGTGATATTGGTCTACTTTTATTCATCCAATTGGATTTTGGAAAGTGTTAGGGTAATTTTATAATCTTATATTTACCCTTAATTACCAGATTTACCTTTAACTGCAGTAAATAAAAATTACCGTAGTTACTATTCATAATCTCAAAAAAATAAAAGTAACCTTTTAACATAATTTGTACCCACTAAATCCAAATATGGAATAAATTTTCAAAAATTAAAAACATAGAAGTTTCAGTAATTAATTTAAAATTAATCCTGTTGTTAAGCAAATGGGTTTTAAAAGTTAAAACATTGCCAAAGATTGAAATGTTTTTACCTATGAATTCAATGTAAAATTAATGAAAATTACATACATTATATTAAATGGTAAAAATATATTCTATTTATACTATAATACTATTCAATATTATAATTTAACCATATAAATTATTGCGATGAAAAAAGTTGTTTTTAATTAAAATATAGCGTGTTTTTACTATTCATCAAAATATGAAAGTTACCAAAAAAATATGAAAAATTTATTCGAAGTAAATTTTTATATCCCGATTCCAAAGAAGAATTTTATTTTGTAAAATTGAACTTATAAACATGTCAAAAACTAGATTTAATGTGGGTGCACCATCAAAAGGCAGCAACACTGCAATTTTTGAAAAATACTTATTTTACCGGAAAAATTTATTTTGTTCTCATAACATGTTCTAGAAAATATGTAAGATGAATAATAATGTTATAAAATTTAAAATTCAGTTAATACTATTCATAAAAGCTAGTTTATAATATTATAATAATATATCATTGATTAGTGAAACTCGGTATTGCGTACTATACACCCTATCGAGGAAGGTTACGATTGCGTGTAACGCAAGACAAGCTAGTGTTGTGTGATGTGAAAGATTCCTTTAATGTTGCGTATAACATAAGACATAAAAAATATACTTCTCATAAAATATCAGGTTCTTACATTCTATCCCCCTTAAAATGAATTTCTCCCTCAAAATTTGTCACTTTGTAACAAACAGATGAGGATACCTCTCCCTCATTACATTCTCAATCTCCCATGTAGCTTCTTCTAATTGGTGGTTCCTCCATAAAACTTTCACCAAGCGAGTGGTCTTGTTCCGTAGAACTTTTTTCTATGATCCGAAATCTCTATCAGTTGTTCTTCATAAGAAAGATCTTGTTGTAGTGGTACAACTTCTGAGCTGAGTACATGTGAAGGATCGAGTATATACTTTCTCAGAAGAGATACATGGAACACATCATGAACTTGAGAGAGATTTGGTGGAAGCGCCAATCGATATGCTACCTCCCCAACATGATCCATCATTTCAAAAGGACCGATATAGAAAGGGCTCAACTTTTCCTTCTTTCCAAATCTCATTACTCTCTTCCAAGGAGATATTCGTAAGTACACTTTATAACCCACTTTAAACTCTAGGTCTTTTCTTCAGTTATCGGCATAACTTTTTTGTCGACTCTGAGCTGCTCTTATGTGTTGTTGAATAGATTGGACCTTTTCTGCCATCTCATCAACAAGATCAGGTCTTAATAGATTTCATTCCCCAACTTCATCCCAACAAGTTGGGGTTTGGCATTTCTTTCCATAGAGAGCTTCATAAGGAGCCATCTGAATGCTGTAGTGAAATCTATTATTATAATAAAATTACACCAAAGGTAGTTGTTGATCCCAACCACCTTTGAAATCCATATAGCAAGCTCTCAAAATGTCTTCTAGAGTTTGAATTATTCTCTCAGACTGACTGTCTGTCTGAGGATGATAAGTAGTGCTGATACTCAACTCTGTATCTAGAGTATGCTGAAAACTTCGCTAGAACTTCTAGGTAAACCTCGGATCCCGATCAGATATAATGGAAAGTGGTACTCCATGCAATCTTATCACTTCTTTTACATATATCCTGGCAAGATGATCTATAGAAAAATCTTCTCTAATAACAATGAAGTGTGCTGACTTCGTAAGACGATCAACTATGACCCAGATAGTATTATTGCCTTTGGATGTTTTAGGAAGTCTGGTGTCAAAGACCATAGTGATGTTTTCTAATTTCCATTCAGGTGTGGGTAATGGTTGTAAAATCCCCTTAGACTTCTGTCTCTCAGCTTTAACTTGCTGACAAACCAAGCATTGAGAGACATATTCAGCAACACCTCTTCATGCCATCCCACCAGAAGTACTCTTTTAGGTCCCTATAAATCTTTGTGCTTCCAGGATGAGTAGAGAATTAAGAACTATGAGCCTCATCCAACAACGCCTTCTTTAATTCTGGGATGGGAGGAATACAAACCCGATTCCCGAACCTTACTATCCCATCACAATCAAGGTTGAATTCAGAAACATTTCTCACCTTCTTTTGTAACTCTACATCTTATTTCTATGCCTCTTTAATCTTTACATGTATAGATGGTTGAACATTCATTTGATAAAGATAATATTTTTCCCTTTCCATTATAATTCCAAGATCCATCCTTTGTAAATCCCTAAATATTGGATATTTTGTGATCCTCATCATGGATAAGCTAGCATGGCCTTGTCGACTTAATGTATCTACCACCTTGTTTGCTTTCCCAGGGTGAAAATGAATTGAGCAGTCATAATCCATAATCAGCTCCAACCATCTTATTTGGTGCATATTCAGATCCTTTTGTGTAAAAGTATACTTTAATCATTTATGATCAGTATAAATATCACACCTTTCACCATAAAGATAATGCCTCTATATTTTTAATGCAAAGATTACTGTAGGTAACTCCAAATCATGAGTTGGGTAATTTTTCTCATGGATTTTCAACTGTCATGAGGCATAAGAAATCACCATATCGTTTTTCATGAGAACACACTCCAGTCCCTTCATGGATGCATCACTATAGATCACAAGCCTTTCTCCACTACAAGGCAGTGTGAGCACAGGTGCACTGGATAAACACCTTTTTAACTCCTTGAAATTCTCTTCACACTCCTCCATCCAAACGAACTTAACTCCTTTTCGAGTCAACTTGGTGAGTGGATTAGATAATCGTGAAAAATATTTCACATAACGTTGATAATATCCAGCCAAACCAAGAAAACTTCTGATCTCAGATACTGTTGATGGTTTCGACCATCTTTTAATAACCTCTGTTTTTGCTGGATCCACAGATATCCCCTATTTTGAGATTATGTTACCCAAAAATGAATCTTTTTGAAGCCAAAATTCACACTTGGTAAATTCAGCATAAAGATTCTCCTTTCTCAGGGTCTTTAATACAAGTCTCAAGTGATCTTCATGTTCTTCATTTCTCTTTGAATATACAAGAATATAGTCTATAAAGACTACCAAAAACTGATCAAGATAGTTTCTAAAGACTCTCTTCATTAGATCCATGATGATAGTAGGGGAATTAGTAAGACCAAATGGCATCACTATAAATTCATAGTGTCCATACCTTGTACGGAAAGCCTTCTTTGGTATATCCTCCATTTTGACCCTTAATTGATGATACCCTAAACAAAGATCAATCATGGAAAAGTATTGAGCTCCATGTAGTTGGTCAAATAAGTCATCAATGCGTGGAAGAGGATATTTGTTCATGATAGTGATATTGTTAAGTTCTCAATAATCAATGTAGAGTCTCATTGATCCATCTTTCTTCTTAACAAACAGAACAGATGCTCCCCAAGGTGATGCACTAGGGCATATAAATCCCTTATCAAGATTCTCTTGGAGTTGCTTCTTTAATTACTGCAACTCAATTAGGGCCATTCTATAAGGTGTCCTTGAAATTGGAAAAGCACCCGGTACGAGTTCTATTGAAAACTCAAATTCAAGATTTGGTGGAAGAACCAGTAATTCCTCCGAAAAGACATCATCAAACTCCCATACAATGGTTGTATTCTTAATCATTAGTTTCTCTCCAACCATTTGAGATAAATAAACTTCATTTAGTGGAATCAAGACCCATAGGATGGATGAAATTTCCACTGGAAGGTTATGTTCATGCTTGCATCGATAGATGATCATAGATTGATCTGGAATATGAAATGTGACTTCTCTTCTTTGGAAATTGATATGAGCTCCATATAAAGAAATCCAATCCATGATAAGAATCACATCAAATTCCACTATAGGAAGGATCACAAGATTTTCAGGAAGCACTTTCCCACAAACTTCAATCGGAGAAGAATTGTAAACTTTTGATGCGAATGTTGTTACATTAGGTGTTGCCACAGCTAACTAAACATCTAATTATTGAGGTAATACGATGATACCCTAAGAAAATTATTCAGAAATAAAAGATTGGGTGGATCCAGAATCAAATGAAACATTTTATACTTTAGAGTGGATGGAAAGTGTACCTTTCACCACTTCATTCTCATAATCCACATCGTTGAAAGAAATTTCATGTGACTTTCCTTTGTCTTTATCCATAAGAGTTTTTTGACGTCGATCATCATCAACAACCCTTGGATTAGGGCATTGATTAGCATAATGCCTCATTTCCTTTCACTTGTAATATTTAAGTGTAGGAGGTGCACTATGTGTAGCCTTTTCTTTGTTCGCATCACTAGACATCTTCTTCCCATAATTGCGACATTCAAATGCCCAATAACCTTCTTTTACACATTTGAAACATTTACTTGTCCCTTTAAGACAACTCCCTCCATGTTTCTTTCCACACATTGAGCATAAGGGAAAACTCATCTTCTTTTCATTGTGCTCTTTCGATTTCCCTTTAAATTCCATTTTCCTCTTCTTATCAAACCCATATGATTGATGGGTTACTCCAATCTCCATCTCAACCTTGAGATCACATTGAACGATTTCCTCGTAGCTATTGAAGTCCCTTATGGCTAACTCCCTTCGAAGACTTGGTTTTGAGCCACTAAATAATTGATCGATATTACTCTTAGGTTGGATAATAATACCAGAAGAGTACCTTGCAAGTCTTGTAAAAGATTCTTCGTAGATACCAATAGATTCATCATCCTTTTGCTTCAGTTCAAGAAACTCCTTCTCCATCTTTTTCTAAGAATACAAGGGAAGTACTTATTGAAAAATAAGTTCTTGAACTCATCCCATTCTATTGACTTAATTTAATCTCTTGGCCTCGTATTCTTGATAAGATTCCACCATTGATCAGCTTCACCTTCCAAACGATATACTGCTAAGATGAATTTATCATGTTGAGAAAATTGAAGTACTAAAAATATCTTTTCATTGGTACCAATCCATTGTTCACCCACTAATGGATCAGTAGACCCACTGAATGAGGCGGGACATTGTCTCATGAAGGATTCAACAGAAAGTTGCTCATTCCTTTGCTCTTTTGGAAGTCCTGCATGATTCATATCTTGAGAAAGTTGTGTGATTATGGCTACAAGATTTTGCATTCCAGCTCCCATAACATTTGGTTGCTCAGGGGGACAATCATTGAATTTATCGTCGCATTCAGCATTAACACGGTTCCTTCGGGTTCCAACCATAGACTAAAACCACGAAGAATAGTGTGAGAAATAATAATTATCATAGGAAAACCACATAATCAAGAATAAAATTTCACACTTAAGGTCTTATCATAGGTTATTCATGGCCTTTATAAAACACTAATATTGTGTTCTATGCTTAGACTTATCCTTAGGGTTCTTACTAAGGCTTTCACATCCTAGTTTCTAATGGTTGACTATACCTTTCCTCTGATACCAACTATAACGACCCATACTTTACATACATTGTTAATACTTCAAAATTGAAGCATACTAATTACAACATATAACAAAACCATGAATGGACCATATAGGTATAGTGTCTTTAGAAACTGGGAAACATAAACAACTGGTTCATAAATAATCTACGTTGTCTCCCATTTATTTCATCATATCTAGAGTCCATTTTGGAATATTCTACTTATTACCATTCTTCCTGACCTGGGGAAAGAAAACATACAAAAGGGTCAGCTCAAATTCTCAGTAAAGGTAAAAAAAAGAAATATCAATCACATCATATTCATAAGAACATAACATTTTGGAAAACATAACCTGCAAAAGAGATCATAACATCATAACATGGGATAAATCATAGTGGTGAAATGTAATCCCAAATAATGATAACATAAAACATGAAACATTGTGTCATACACACATAATAATAGAGAATCATTTCATAGTAGTCAAGACTCATTGCTAATACTATCTTAGTGGAAAAAGTCCATTTCTGAACTGAGTTCACTCCTCATTTCAGACCTGTTTCACGGAACCGGATTAACCTACTGTTCCAGCCATGTCTATCTCATGTGATATAAATTATTACCCAATTCATTGGAGGGATATATAGGTCCCAACTATCTCATAATTATACCATTCTTATGTGTGCCACAAGATCATAAATCATACATCATAGCATAACCCATGTAATAAAACTGGGATTCTTAAACATCGTGACATTGTAAAACAATTCGTATAAGATAAAGGACTTCATAAAAATAATTCCACCACAACATAATCAAATAAATGTAATAATAGATATAGAAAAATAACCATATATTATCTTAGATGTAAAATAATTTTGATAAAACACTTGAACTCCCTTCTTGAGGAAAATATCCTTTCTACTTAATTTTTTTTCCATTCTTAATATGTCATACAATTTTAAACTAAGAGAAGTTAATTAAAAATAAACATGAAAACTTTTAAAGTAAGCTTCATGTAAATAATTTCCTAAAAGTCCATTCAGGCCGTATAAGTTAAAAAACATTCTTCACGTACTTTGGTCAGAAAAGTTAAAAAGTATCTCGTACTAAAAATGACAAAATATTTCTTTCATATCTTTTACTAAAAACTCACCAATGGGTAAAATTGGATTTAAACAATTGTAGGTGGATGGAAATTATATTAAATATTGAGGAAACATGGATGTGGATGATAAATATTCCCCAGAAAATCTGGAAGTATAAACAATCTCGCATAAAAATGAGATTGTGAGATTTTCCCTTACCTTAGGTCCTATTTTCTTCATACATGTACGAACCTCCTATATAATGATTTAAATAATGTTATTGACTTATTAAATAATCGTACTCATTCTTATGATATCATATGTGGTCATATTATTAGCTTCTTATTAGTAATATTTCATCGTTACTTGTTATTCGGGTGTTTATTGCTTTTTGTTCTTATGCGTGTTTTGTCGAATAAATTCTTATTCTACTTTTAGGTTATAGATACCTCATTTACAGAATATTATTAGTGTAATATATAACATATTTATTCATTAAATTCATTTATGTAATCATTATGAAATGAAGATCATGTAGAATGAGTCGCATCACATCGTGGAGACGGTAGGTCGTACGTACGCACGAGCAATGATATAGTTACCATGATCGTGGAATTGTATTGAAGTGTATGTATACTATTTTAGAATCAATATCACTTTTTAATAATCATATATAGTTATTATTTACACCATTATACCCATCCAAGTAAGGTGGTGGTGGAAAATAGATTACACCACGGCGTGGAGACGGTATTCCGTACGTACGCACGCGCAGTGATTTCGTTTTCCGTAGGATGGATAGATGGTGAAATAGGGTTGTTTCATACTTATAATAACATATCAGTATATGAGTGATACTAATGTTATTACTTCATAATGAAACAACTAAATAAGAAGAAGAAGAAGAAATAAAGTTGAAAGAATCGGTAACTGACATTACCTCTTCTTTGAAGCGCCTCTTCTTAACCTCCTCTTAGGGCACTACAGATGGTCTTTGAAGAAGAACAGGACCTATAGGATGTTTATAGGGAAGTGGAGAAGAGAAATTGGCTGGGGTTGGCCGAGATTTAATGATCTAAGTGGTGTGAGGAGGAGAGGGAGGAGGTGCCCTTTTATAAGGGAGGAGAGGGGAACCTTTGGAATTATAAGAAATATTAATTTATAATAAATTCTAATCCCACTTAAAAACCTCCAAAAATGACTCAAATCCGAATATTAGAAGATATAGGGTTGTAATATCATCATCCAATAAAATTTAGACATCTTGGAAATTTATTTTAAACATTATCAACATGATTTATCCTTATATAATCTATTTAATTTTATTTGTGGTAATAATATTCTAAATTTTAAATTAATATAAATAATTTCTTATATGTTGTTAATTGTCCATAATTTTATACTTTATTACATTTTAGACCATATATATTTTAATTTATAATTTTTAAATATTTTTGTGATTTTTTAAACAAATTTAAAATATGTAATTTCTATAAATTAACAATAGTGTCAATTTTGATACTATTCATTTATTTGTGTTTAAATAAAATATGTATAGAAGATATGTTCAAACTAAAATATTTAATAGATTCATAACATGTTTTTTTTATCTATAAAATTAGTGGAGAACATTAAATAGTTCATATAATATTTATTTAAATACTTTCAATATCATTTATTTCATATTTCAATCAATAAAATAATTTCAACATCACTATTGTGTCATCATTAATGATAATTATTTAATCCCCAAAAAGTATAAATAAAATAATATGATGTAGATAATTTTATTAGATTTCTGGATACTATTCATGTTAGAAGTTTCATGAAGTTTATCACTAAATTAATATTATTATACTTATAAGATTTAAGAGAGTGATATGTTGTCACTTTCTTTGGTTTTAATAATAATTATATTATTTCATGGTCAAAAGTCCATGAAATTAATCTAGTCTGACCCTTATGTGATATGGGTCTACTTTTATTCATCCAATAGGATTTTTTCAAGTGTTAGGGTAATTTTATAATCTTATATTTACCCTCAATTAGCAGATTTACCTTTAACTGCTGTAAATAAAAATTACCGAAGTTACTATTCATAATATCAAAAAACTAAAAGTAACATTTTAACATAATTTGGACCCACTGAATCCAAATATGGAATCCATTTTTCAAAATTCAAAACACAGAAGTTGCAGTAATTAATTTAAAATTAATCCCGTTGTTAAGCAAACACGTTTTAAAAGTTAAAACATTGCCAAAGATTGAAATGTTTTTACCTATGAATTCAATGTAAAATTAATTCTAATGAGATAAATTATATTAAATGGTAAAAACATATTCTATTTATACTTTAAAACTATTAAATATTATAATTTAACCATATAAATTATTGTGATGAAAAAAGTTGTTTTTAATTAAAATATAGCGTGTTTTTACTATTCATGAAAATATGAAAGTTACCAAAATAATATGAAAAATTTATCCAAAGTAAATTTTTATATGCTGATTCCAAAGAAGAATTTTATTTTTTCAAATTGAACTTATAAACATGTCAAAAACTACATTTAAAGTGGGTGCGCCTTCAAAAGGCAGCAAAACTACAATTTTTGAAAAATACTTATTTTACTGGAATTTTTTTTGTTCTCATAACATGTTATAGAAAATATGTAAGATGAATAATAATGTTATAAAATTTAAAATTCAGTTAATACTATTCATAACAGCTAGTTTATAATATTATAATAATATATCGTTGTTTAGTGAAACTCGGTATTGCGTACTACACACGCTATCGAAGAAGGTCGCGATTATGTGTAACGCAAGCCAAGCTAGTGTTGTGTGCCGTGATATTTCCTTTGATGTTGAGTATAATATAAGACATAAAAAAAATATACTTCTCATAAAATATCAGGGTGTTACAAACATGACATATCATGATACTATACTTTACCCAATGCATTGGAGCGCTATCAGGGCACACCCTTATTAAACATTTCATTTCATGCATAATTGTGCCACATGGATGATGGAATCAATCAACATCATAAGTTATTCCATAATTACATAATTTGGAAAAAATACATGAATGTATCATTCAATATGTATATGTTTATAAAGGTTAATACCCTTGATAGGGACATGGGTATGGTATTCACTACACAATGATCTTGGCTTGAAAAAATGTGGTGTAATTTCGGATACATAACGGCGTGACATAAGGATTCATGAAAATGGTTGATGATATAATAAAGGGTGTATCATCATATTTAAATTAAATGTACCTTAAGGGGGTCATATATATACATGTCCCAACAAACATAATGGAATTTAGATGCATAATACGAAAGAATTACTTGGATGTAAAAGAGGAGAGAGAAATCCCTCAATGAATTTCGGCATGGTAATGGGTGTACATGGGAGGCATTAATGAGAGAGAAAGGGGTCTCCCATCATCCAAAAATAAAGAAGACAGTATGGGGGAGTTTCTAAATCATAACCCAACATTTTTAATCGAAAACAAAAGGGTATAACAACTTAAAGAAAATTGGACAAAATGAGAAAGGAAGAAATCCCTTACTTGGAAGTGTCATCCAAAAGGCTTGGGAGAGGCTTGAGAGAGGCTTATTAGTAGCTCCATCAACCTTGGGAGGATTATAGATATGGGAGGGAGGGTGTTGGTTTAACTCCAAAGGCTTTGAGTGAAGAGGACGTGGGAGCTTGGGTGTGTTTATATAGGAAAAGAGAGGGAATTCTTTATTATTTAGGTTTGGGACACCTCACATTAAACTAATCAAAACCAAAAAACAGACCATGGTTTTTTCCAAAGGGGAGTGGGAAAAAACATTTTATAAGTCCAAAGGCTGAAATTATTAAAATAATAGGGTTTCTTATGTGGAGGTGAGTCACACTCTCAAGAAAAATAATTTAAAAAGACAAAATGTTTTATAAGCCATGAAGGGTCCACTAAAGTTTTGTAAAATAAGTCAAAAAGACCCAAAATCACATTATGTTTATGGTAAAACATATATTGGCCTGACATAATGTTTATATTATTTTATTACATCACTATTGGGTCATTATGATGTCATAAAACACATTATATATTTAAACGGTATTTAATTTTTACCCAAAAATATGACTATCCTAGAAAATTATGAAAAAATTCACCGTTAGATAATTTCGACATCATGATTCCAAAAATAATATTCTTTGTATATAAATAATTTTATAAATATGTGAATTTTTACTTTTAAAATAAAAAATTACATTTACAGAAAATTCATGGGTTTTGACAAAACATCTTTCAAACCATAATAAAAATTACAATTGCATTCAAAAAATTATATGATAATTTATATTTAATAAAAAGTAAATTAATTATAATAATATTTTAATAAAATATTATTTAATTCAAAAATCCATTAATTCATCAAAATAGATTTTTTAGTTGAATATTTATTAAAATACTATTTTTGCTTTAAAAACTATTTACAAAGTAACAATAATAAAATGAATGCACATTTTTTATAAAAAAATAATGTACATAGTCATAGTACTAGGGTCTTGTAACATAACCCATTGTAATGCCCATATAAGACTGAAGGGTAAGGTGTGCGATGGTGACAGACACTTGAGGTGGTTCAGATAACATCGGTTGAGAGGTAATCTATATTAACATCAAATTCTCCCATAGTCGGTTCTGCTCAAGATGAACATGTTCAAGTTAGGCTTGGGCTTGGTCAAGAGTGAAGCCCAATAATGCCACCTCCTTTACAAGCTTAATAAAATGGGGTTCATATAGGTAAATTCTACAGGATGAGGCCATCAATTCCTTTGTCTGAGTAAATTGGATTTGTTAAAGCACTATATTTATACTAATCATGTGATCACTATTCAATGGCTATATTAGAAATGGTCATAATTCATAACGGTATTTTAAAATCCAAAAACATAAAACCAATGAAGTTCACATTTTATATAACCATAATAAACATTTAATTATATCAATAGGAATATCCATTAATGAAAGTTTGGGTCTTAACAATCTTCCCCCTTAAGAAATTTCACCCTCGAAATTTCCTTTTCGCACTCTAAAAAAATGTGGGTAACTCTGCTTCATTACTTCCTCTTATTCCCAAATCACTTCTTCAAACATGTGGTTTCGTCACAACACCTTGACAAGGGGCATTGTCTTATTTCATAGATCTTTTTATCTATGATCGAAGATATTCACTGTTTTCTCCTCGTAAGAAGGATCATCCTCTAGTTGTACTACCTCTGAAGAGAGTACATGTGAAGGGTGTTGTATGTACTTCCTTAAGAGGGATACAAGAAAGACATCATGTACATTGGCCATGGTAGGTGGGAGTGCAATTCGATAGGCCACAACCCCAACTTGATGAAGAATCTTGAAGGCGCCAATTTACCTAGGACATAACTTCCCTTTCTTTCCATACCTCATGACCTTCTTCCATGCAGATATGCCACTACTAGAATTTTTAGCTTTCAAGGTGGGGGGCCTATAGCGGCCGCCATTTAGTGGCCACTAATACTATCAATAACGACCACTACATTGTTTACAGCAAAAAACCTAATTTTCCCCTCCCCGATCCCCCGACCCTGTGACCCCATTTTCCCATCCCCGAGTCTGCGACCCACCCCTCCCCGACCCCGCGACCCCGACCCCCGGTGACCCCGACCCCACGACCCGGTGACCCCGACCCCCGGAAACCCCGACCCCCGACGACCCTGACCCCCGAAGATCCCTCCCCGACCCCAGGCGACCCTGACCCTGACCTCAGTCGACCCCGACCCCCGGCGACCACTACCCCATCCGATTCCTAGTTACCCTGGCCACCCCCGGCGACCCCAACCCCCAGAAACCCCAGCCCCGGAGATCCCCACCCCCTTGCATCCATGCTGCGCCACTCACAACCCCAGCGACCCCCACCGGCTTGCCTCCGCGTTGCACCCCCCGCGACCCTGACACCCCCGCGACCATGCAACCCACACCACTTGCCTCCGCGCTGCACCTTCGGATAGTCCCACCACCTCCATCCCCTCCCGACCCCACTGCATCCCTTCTGCAAGTCCTCCTACATCCATTGGACCCTCCTAGTCCGTTGTGCCCCACCGTGTAGAACCCTCCCACGCTTCGTCCAATGGTTCTTCCCCTTTCGAGTCCATCCGTCGAACCTCTATCGTCCAGTTGTTGAGCTGTCATGGATTCGCAATCGAGTCACACCATGTCTCCCATTGTCGAGTCCTCTATAGGTAGTGTTTTTTATCCTTGAAATTTGGTTTTTAGATTTTAATGATATGTGTTTTTTTAGAATTTAAATAAGATATTTCACTTTTGATTTATATTAAATACAGATTTGGATAGGAGCTAGATTGATATGCAAGATAGGTTTTTAGATGAAAATTATGAGGGGATTAAGCAATTTATGGATTTCACCAATAGATTCCAAAGTTATATGATTAGTTGTCCATACAAAAAATGTGCAAATAGATATATCTTCAAATTAGATAGTTTTAAAGAAACTTTTTTTGAATGGGTTTTTGAAATACTATAAGGCATGGACACGTCATGGAGAAGATTCTTTTTCATGTCATTTCTCATAAAGTATTCATATGAGTATTGATTCAAGAACAGTTGATCTGATGAACATAATTCTGAATGATATGATTCATCAGTTTCAACCTAATGACAGTAATGTCATAAATGATGACGTTGGATTGAGTAATCCATGTTCTTTTGCTGATGGAGAAGCATTGAAATTCTTTGAAATTCTTGACGATGCGCATACTGAATTATATCCTGGATGCAATAAATTTAGTAAAATGTCATTCATCATTGAATTATTACACCTGAAGTCCTTGAACCAGTGGTCAGACACCTTATTTGACATGTTTTTGGTATTGTGGAAGAATGGACTACCTGCTGGAGCGAAGATTCCAGAGTCATTATATCAAGCTCACAAGTTGACCGATGATCTTGGTTTTACATATGATACGATTGATGTGTGTTTCAATAATTGTATGTTGTTTAGAAAAGATAATGCGCAGTTAAATATTTGTATTGTTTTCTATACATCTAGGTGGAATACCAATGAGATTAATCAAGGTAGTCTGATTCTTCCTGGGATAGTCTTGAATCAAGGGATATAATTTGCCTCTAAACAGATGTGTTATTTCCCACTGAAACTGAGACTGAAGAGATTCTTCTTGTCCAGTAAAATTGCTAAATTGATGACTTGGAATTTAGAGATAAAGAAAGAGGTTGATAAATTAACTCACCTGGAAGATTCTTTGGCATGGAAAGAGTTCGATCAAGGACACCCAAACTTTTGCTGAGATGATCTTAATATTCGACTCGGTTTGGCAGCAGATGGTTTTAACCCATTGAGGTCTATGTTTGGTGAGACACATAGTACGTGGCCAGTGGTGATGGTTTCATACAATATTCCCCCATGGTTATGTATGAAGAAACGTTTTGTTTCTATAAATTCTAATTGATGGACCGAGAGGACTGGGTGATAAAATCGATGTTTATATGCAACCATTTTTTGATGATCTGCAAGAATTTTGAGCCGATGGTGTCATGAATTTTGACTTGGAAAAAATGAAATGATTAGACTTTGGCCCGCTTTGTTATAGACAATTAATGATTTCCCAGCATATTCTAACTTATCAGGTTGGAGTACAAAATGAGAATTTTCTTTCCCTTATTATAATAAGAGTAAGAAATCTATATGGATTAAGCACTGTAGAAAGTGGGCATATCTTGGTCACAGAAGATTTATTCCTCTATAGCACAGGTTCAAAAAATACCGTGTATCTTTTGATGGGAATAAAGAGTATGACCCATCATCACAAATACTATTTGGGGTTGAAATTTTTGGACAACTTGATCAAGAAAACATCAGTACAATGTATTATTTTCATGATTTATTAGTTCCTACATTCCCTTCTATTCCTGCTGCAAATAGACAGTGAAGTCATAATAGGAAGAAATAGAGTGTTTTTTTTCGAATTTCCTTATTGGAAATATAATATTTTAAGACATAATTTTGATGTGATGCACATTGAAAAAATGTATGTGATAATATATTATGCACCATTTTAGGCGTCAAGGGGAAATCAAAGGACAGTGCTAATGCTCGAGGTGATTTGTAATAAATGGGGTTGAGAAAACCTTTACATTTATAGATGGGTGAAGGTAAAAGAGAATACGCGCCTGCTGCACAGTCCACAATGAGTAAAAAAGAGAAACAAACATTTCTATCAATTTTGAAGACTGTTAAAATGCCAGATGGTTATTTCTATAATATTTTGAAGTGTGTGAATATGATGCTCATGACATTACAGGGTTTTAAAAGTCACAATAATAATATTATGCTTCAATAGTTTATTCCTATAGCAATTCGTGATTTCTTACCTTCCAAAGTTGTTGAGCCGTTGATTGGAGTTTCTAATTTTTTCAGACAGCTCTGTTCTAGGAATCATCTCACGAGTGATTTAAAAAAGCTGCAGGATAATATTTTATTTGCACTATGTCACCTATAAAAACTATTTCCGCCATCTTTTTTGGATGTCATGGTTCACTTGACCGTGCATTTAACTGGTGAAGTCATTGCTGGCGGTCTTGTGCAATTCAAGTGGATGTATCCAATAGAGCGATACTTAAATACATTGAAACGATATGTGTGAAAAAAATCTCGTTTGAAAGAATCAATTGACAAGGGATATTTAAGGGATGAGTGTACTAATTTCTGTGATTCATATATTGATGAGGTTGAAACAAAGATAGATAAACCCTCCCAGAATGACAAGGGTCCAATTGGAGAAGGAATAATGTTTGATATGCAGAACGACGAGTGGGTTCACGCTCACCGAAATGTGTTGTTCAACACTCCATCAGTTGTGACATTGATACAGTAAGTTTCATAGTTTATGTGTATTTTGTTTCTATATTTATTTTATTTCTTACCTTATATTGTGTTGTGATTTAGGATGCATATCACTGAGTTGAAATGTGAAAGGCCCCGTGCAACTGACTATCAAATCCAAAAACATCATTTCAATACATTCCATGAGTGGTTCATGACTCATGTTCGTATAATTGATTTAATATTTTTATAGTGCAACGTAGTTGTATTTTCACAATCCTTTATCCATTAAAATATATATGTGAAATTTGCAGATTCAAAAGTTACGTGATTTAACCCATCATGTGAGTGAAGAACTCAACCAACTAGCTGATGGTCTATTTATTACAGCTCGTCACTACAAGTCTTTGGATGCTAACTGATTCCGTTTTTGAATTAGTGATGTTGACATGAACCGAGACACAAAAAATAGTAGTGTTGGTTGTTCTTTTGTTGGTGCGGGTTATTATTATGGATAGCTAAGAGATATTATTGAGGTTATTTATGGTCATGGATTAAAGCACATATTGTTAAGGTGTGATTGGGTCGATCCGGTTCATGGAACAAAAGTTGATAACTTCCAATTTATGTTAGTGAAATTTAACAATATGATATATAAAGACGACCGAGTAAGCAATGAGCCCTTCATACTGACATTGCAAGCATAAAAAGTATACTTTTTTGGCATTGATTCTGATTGGAAAGTTGTGGTGAAAATCTCTAGAAGAGGGGTTTTTTGATTGACCAAGAGGAACCTCATGTTGTTTCATTTCCTGATCAAACACTTGACCAAAAAACATTAGTTGTACGAGATGAAGATATACAGTGGGCCAGAGAGACAGTTGAAGGAGATACGATAGACTTGCATGATTAGGGAAAATTGTAATTATTTTCCCACTTATTGTTTGTAAAAATATTTATGAGTTATATATGTATAAAAATTCCTTGATTTAACTATAATTTCTTTTAATGTAGGTATGTCACAGGGTGGCCACAGTGGTTCACCTGATGATGTCGGTATGTATGTTTTCATTTTTCTAAATTAATTGATTATATTTTTCTGTGTATATTTCCCTAACTATTTCTAATCATTAATTTATATTGTAAATGAATTATGAATTTATGATTATCAGGATCTAGTGAATCTTCCAGTAGATGAAGGGGTCCTAGTAGAGGGGTTCGATCCTGGAATTCTGGAGCCCGATTGGATGTGTTATTTGATGACACATTTTATCCCGTTGGAGAAGGTGCTACTATAATGAGTCATCAGTTTGGGAATATGATACAAGACTCACACAGACTCCCTCTCATGACTCGTGAATGGAGTTATTTAACCCAGGATATGATGGAAAGATTATGGAGGGAGGTTTAGGTAAATTTTCAATGTTTAATTTTTTTATGATATTGTTATTATTATTGTCCCATCTACTGATAATTTATTTTAACAGGATAATTTGACATTGTGTCTAGATGAGTTTCGGGCAGTATGTATGTCCAAATACTGAAAATTATGGAAGAATTAAAAGTCAATGGTTAAGAGAGATCACTGGACACCATTTTCGGGTGTGCCAGACATTCTATAGCGAGTCCCTCTAGGCATTCTTCCTACGCAGTGGCAGGATTTAGTTGCATTTTGGTCAAGTGAGGTGGCGATGGAAAGATTTATTACTTTTAATCTATAAATGACTAATTTTTCAAATGTCTATTAAGTAAATACATTGAAGGTAGACCGAGTCTGCTCGTCATTCACATAATCGGGTGATGCAGGGCATGCCTTCCAAACGTGGCACTCGACATGTGTCACAGCTCAGACATGATGTAAGTTTAGAATTAACTATTCATTCATATTTTAAAAATATTGTAGTGTAACATGGTGAACCCTTTTATTACAGTTACACCAATGCAGCGAGCTGATTGATCAGATGTCCATATGGGTGAGGAGTCGTAGGGCGGGTGATCCCGATATTTCCGGTGTTATAGTAAGAAAATTATATACTAATAAATGTATTTTTATTTTATATAAATTATTCATATTTGTTCATTGATTCATTATATGATACAGGCTCAGTTTGACACTCAGTTAGCCGAGTTTTCAAAGGAGCAATGTCATAGTACTGTGCGTAGAGATGAAATATTTCACCATGTCATGGGGCATGACGGTCATGGTTATTATTTGACTTATGGAAGTGGTGTCCCATGACGTTCATTTGTTAGAGCATATGCATTGGGTGCATGCAGGGATTCATGGATGCACACACAGATTGAGATATATGCTTCCATACAGGATATGTAGCGCAATTTTGATGCATAGTTTCAGCATTTATGTGCAGAGTATGAGTGGAGGTTGTCACAGATGTCATCGCGTATCGATGAAATGACGACACAATAAGTGGCACCATAGGTAAACAATAAAACAAACCATACTCAGTTTGACTTTTATTGGTATGTTTAAGATACATAATATTGATATATATTATAGGCTCTAAATACACTAGTGGGCATCACAGTGATATTGGTGATCCAGATGAGAATGAACCCCATGCATGAGGTAATTTAATTTATGTTTATAAATTCTATTGATGTTTTTATATCCTTGATGAATAGAATCTTTCATTTTTATATAGATTTTTTTGTTTTAGTATTTGTGGATGACATCTTTGTGCACTCCAAGACTGATGATGATCATACCCAATATCTTGACATCATCCAAATTACACTTATAAAGCATTGACTATACGCCAAGCTATATATATGTCATTTTTGTATTGATTAGATATAGTTATTGGGTCAAATAATCTCAGAGGAACGTGTGTCAGTGGATGGAGAGAAACTTCAGGAAGTTGTTTCATGGGAGAAGACCAAGAACTATTTTGATATCTTTGGATTTCTAGGGTGGGTGAATTGTGAAGTGGTCATGCAGACAACACGTCAATTGGACATGCGGTTTTCACGGTACGGCTCAATATGCGTTATTTAAGTGTTGGGCTCACTTCATAAACGCATGTGGGGGGGTCAAAATGGGCTGAATGATGTCAGGATGGCCTGAAATAAAACTACAACAATGGTTGAGTGAATTGTGAAGTGGTCGCATAGACGACACGTCAATCAGAGGTGATGTGTGCCCGCGGTGACCAAGAACGTAGTTCTGGTATCAAAAATGGCCAAAATAGGCATTTAATAGTCAAATTCATATCGAACGACATCGGATTGACCCGAAATTATCGAGAAACAATCTAATTAATATTTGAGATGTGTACGAGGAGAAAAAATGTCAATAGGATGTGCGTTTTGCGTGGTATAACTCAATATGCCTGTGTTTAATTGTTGGGTGTGCTTCATAAATGAGCATGGGGGGGGGGGGGTCCAAACGGGCCGAACAACATCGGAATGGATTGAAATCAGATGAAAACAATGGGTGAGTGAATTGTGAATTGGTCGTGTAGATGAAACGTCAAGAGGATGTACGGTTTGCGTGGTATGACTCAATATGCGTTTGTTTAAGTGTTGGGTGCACTTCATAAACACGCGTGGGGGGGGGTCCAAATAGGATGAACAATGTCAGAATTGCCTGAAATCAGACGACAACAACGGGTGAATGAATTTTGAATTGTTCACGCAGATGGCCCATCTGATTGAGTGGTATGGTTCAATATGCGTTTTTTATGTGTTGGGTGTGCTTCATAAACACAGGGGGGGTGTCAAAACCAGTCGAACGATGTCAGAATGGCCTCAAATCAGGCGTCAACAACTGGTAAGTGAATTGTGAATTTTTTACGTAGATGACATGTCAATCGGACGTGTCGTGTGCCCGCGGTGACCGAGAACGCAGTTCTGGTGTCATAAACGGCCAAAACTGGTGTTTAACAGTCAAATGCATAGAGGATGACATTAGATTGACCTGAAATAACAAGGAAACAATATAATTTTTATTATTGACGTGTAAGAGGTGAATTCACGTCAATTGGACATGTAGTATGTGCGGTACGGCTCAATATGTGTTTTTTAAATATTGGGCGTGCTTCATAAACGCGCGTTGGGGGGGGGGGGTCCAAACGTGCTGAAAAATGTCAGAATGGCATGAAATCAGACAACAAAAACAGGTGAGTGAATTTTAAATTCTTCGCGCAGATTTCATGTCAATCAGATGTTCCGTGTGCCCGCGGTGACCGAGAACACAGTTCTAGTGTCACAAATGGCCAAAACAGGCGTTTAACGGTCAAATTCATAGAGGATGACATAGGATTGATCTAAAATCATAGGTAAACAATATAATTATTATTCGTGATGTGTACTAGGGTACATCACGTCAATTAGATGTGCGTTTTTTACGGTACGGCTCAATATGCATTTTTTAAGTGTTCAGCGCGCTTCATAAATGTGTGTGGGGGGTCCAAATGGGACGAACGATGTCGGAATGTCCTGAAATTAGACGAAAAAAATGTCTGAGTGAATTGTGAAGTGGTTGCATAGATGTTACGTCAATCGGACATGCCGTGTGCCCCCGGTGACTGAGAACGCAGTTCTGGTGTAATAAATGGCCAAAACGGGCGTTTAACAGTCAAATTCATAGCGGAAGACATTATATTTACATGAAATCATAGGGAAACAATATAATTATTATTAGTGATGTGTATGAGGAGACAGAACATCAATCAAACATGTGGTTTGTGTGGTACGACACAATATCCATTTTTTAAGTGTTGGGCACGCTTCATAAATGCGCATGGGGGGGGGGGGGTCAAAATGGGACGAACAATGTCATAATGGAATGAAATTAGACAAAAACAACTCGTGAGTGAATTTTGAATTGGTCGTGCAGAAGACACGTCAATCAGACGTGTTGTGTGACCGCGGTGACCAAGAACGTAGTTCTGGTGTCATAAACAGCCAAAACGGGTGTTTAACGGTCAAATTCATAGCAGATGAAATCAGATTGACCTAAAATCAAAGGTAAACAATATAATTATTATTCTTGATGTGTATGAGGAGATGACACATCAATTTCATGTGTGTTTTTCACGGTAGGGATCAATATGTGTTTTTAAGTGTTGGGCGCACTTCATAAACGCGCGTGGGGGGGGGGGGGTCAAAATGGGCCTAATGATGTCAGAATGTCCTGAAATCAGACTAAAATATTGTTTGAGTGAATTGGGAATTGTTCATGTTGACAACACATTAATCGGAGGTGCCGTGTGCCTGTTGTGACCGAGAACGCAGTTATGGTGTCACAAACGGCCAAAACGGGCGTTTAACGGTCAAATTTATAGAAGACGACATCATATTGATCTGAAATCATAGGGAAACAATATATTTATTAATATTGATGCGTAAGAGGATAATTCACATCAATTAGACATTGGTTTTCGCGGTATGACTCAATATGTGTTTTTAAGTGTTGGGGGTGCTTTATAAACGAGCGTGGGGGGGGGGGGGGGTTGGGGTGGGGGTCAAAATGGGATGAACGATGTTTTAATGGCCTGAAATCAGAGTACAACAATGGGTGAGTGAATTTTGAATTGGTCACGCAGACGGCACGTCAATCGGAGGTGTCATGTGCCCGCAGTCACTGAAAACGCAGTTCTGGTGTCCAAAACGGCCAAAACGGGCGTTTAACGGTCAAATTCATAGAGGACGACATCATAGGGACCTAAAATCATAGGTAAACAATATAAGTATTATTTGTTACATGTAAGAGGAGACTTCATGTCAATCGAACATGCGATTTGTGTGGTACGGCTCAATATGCGTTTTTTAAGTGTTGGACGTGCTTCAAAAACATGCATTGGGGGGGGGGGTCCAAATGGGCCGAACGATGTTGGAATGGGTTGAAATCAGACAAAAACAACTACTGAGTGAATTTTGAATTGGTCACGTAGACGAAACGTCAGTCAGACGTTCAATGTGCCTGTGGTGACCGAGAACGCAGTTCTGGTGTCATAAATGGCCAAAACGGGCGTTTAACGGTAAAATTCATAGTAGACGACATCATATTGAACTTAAATCTTAGAGAAACAATATAATTATTATTTGTGACGTGTAATAGGAGATGACACGTCAATCAGACATGCAGTTTTCGCGGTACGACTCAATATGCATTTTTTAAGGGTTGGGCGCGCTTCATAAACACACATGGGGGGGGGGGGTCAAAATGGGACAGAAGATGTTTTAATGGACTGAAATAAGATGAAAACAACGGGTGAGTGCATTTTGAATTGGTCGTGTAGATGACACGTGAATCATAGGTGCTATGTGCCCGCGGTGACCGAGAACGCAGTTCTAGTGTCACAAACGGCCAAAACGGGCATTTAATTGTCCAATTCATAGAGGACGACATCGGATTGACCTGAAATAATAGGGAAACAATATAATTATTATTTTTGATGTGTACGAGGAGATGAAACTTCAATCAGACATGTTTTTTTCACGATACTGCTCAATATGACTTTTTTAATTGTTGGGCACGCTTCAAAAATGCGCGTGGATGGGTCCAAGTAGGCCGAACGATGTTGGAATGCCATGAAATTATACTACAACAATGGGTGAGTGAATTTTGAAGTGGTCATGTAGACGGAACGTCAATCTGAGGTGCCGTGTGCCCGCGGAGATCGAGAAGATAGTTTTGGTGTCAAAAACGGCCAAAACCGGCATTTAATGGTAAATTCATAGTGGAAGACATCATATTGACCTGAAATCACTCAAAAACAATATAATTATTATTCTTGACGTGTATGAGGAGACGACACGTAAATCTGAAGTGCGGTTTGCGCGGTATGGCTCAATATGCGTTTTTAAGTGTTTGGTGCGCTTCAAAAATGCACGTGGGGGGGGGGGGGGGTCCAAACGGGCCGAACGATGTCAGAATGGCCTGAAATCAGATGAAAAAAACTGGTGAGTGTATTTTGAATTATTCACATAGACGGAATATCAATCGGACGTTACGTGCTCCCGCGGTGACCAAGAATACATTTCTAGTGTCATAAATGAACAAACAGGCGTTTAATGGTAAAATTCATAGCGGATGACATCAGATTGACCTGAAATCACATGGAAATAATATAATCATTATTCGAGACATGTAATAAGAGAGGTCATGTCAATCGTACATGTGGTTTGCGTGGTACGACTCAATATGCGTTTTTTTAAGTGTTGGGCGCGCTTCATAAACGCGCGTGGGGGGGTCCAAATAGGCTGAACACTATTGGAATGACATGAAATCGGACGACAACAATAGGTGAGTGAATTATGAATTGGTCATGTATATGGCACGTCAATCGGAGGTGTTGTGTGCCCGTAGTGACTGAGAACACAGTTCTGGTGTCATAAACGGCCAAAACGGGCGTTTAACGGTCAAATTCATAGAGGACGACATCAGACTGACCTGAAATCATAGGTCAAAAATATAATTATTATTCGTAACTTTTACGAAGAGACGACACATCAATCATACATGCAATTTCCGCAGTATGGTTCAATATGCATTTTTAAGTGTTGAGCGTGCTTCACAAACACACGTGGGGGGTCCAAATGGGCCAAACGATGTCGAAATGGCCTGAAATCAAACGAAAACAACAGGTGAGTGAATTTTGAAGTGGTTTCATAGATGGAATGTCAATCGGAGGTGTCGTGTTCCCACGGTGACCGAGAATGCAGTTCTGATGTCATAAACAGCCCAAACGGGCGTTTAAAGGTCAAATTCACAGCGAACGACATCAGATTGACCTGAAATCATAGGGAACCAATATAATTATTATTCGTGACGTGTATGAGGAGACAACAGATCAATCAGACATGCGGTTTGCACAGTATGGCTCAATATGTGTTTTTAAGTGTTGGGCGCTCTTCATAAACGCGCGCGTGGGGGTCCAAATGGGTCGAACAATGTCGGAATGGCCTAAAATCAGACGAAAAAAAGGGTGAGTGATTTTTTAATTGTTCGCACATACTTCATGTCAATCGGACGTGCGGTTTTTGTGGTATAACTCAATATTCATTTCTTTAAGTGTTGGGTGCCCTTCCTAAATGCACGTGGGGGGGGGGGGGGTCCAAACGGGCCGAATGATGTTGGAATGGCCTAAAATTAGACGAAAACAACGAGTGAGTGAATGGTGAGTGGTTGTGAAGGTAGAACATCAATTGGAGGTGTCGTGTGCCTGCGGTGACCAAGAACGCTGTTCTGGTGTCATAAACAGCCAAAACGGGCGTTTAACGTTCAAATTCATATAGGACGACATCAAATTGAACTGAAATCATAGGGAAAATATCTATTTAGAACCATATAATGATTGATTTTAAATTTTAAAATTTTAATAAATATTATTAATATATTTTGAAAATCAAATACTTTTGATCTGTTACAGTAATTTTGAAATGAAATATATTAATTTCTTTCAATTATTTGTTTATAGGTTTTATTCGTTAATAATTTTGTTATTAAATTTTCTTATGCAGTTATATTTGATGCTAGATGTGGAGGTTATAAGATTAATGTTGAGATTTATGTGGGTAGATTTTATTGTATTATTGATGTTTTTTTAAAAAGAAATTAAAAACCTATAGTGGCTTCCGTTTGGAGGCTGTTGCAGCCCATTCCTATTTGCCTATAGTGTCCGCCAAATGGCGGTCACTGATAGCAACAATGACGGGCCAAAAGCGGCCGCTGTTTGGCAGCCGCTATAGACCTTTAGTGATGGGTTTTAGCAGCCGCTAAAGGTCACGTTTGTACTAGTGTGCATAGAAATACCATGTCTCCAACTATAAACTCACGGTCTCGTTGACAGTTATCTGCATAACTCTTCGATCAACTCTGGGCTACCTTGATATGCTACTAAATGGTTCTCACCTTCTCTACTATTTCTTCACCCATTTCTGGTCCTATTAGCTTACGTTCACCGAATTCATCTTAACATGTTGGTGTTCTTTACCTCTTCCCATATAGGGATTCATAAGGTTCCATTTAGATGCTCGAGTGGTAACTGTTTTTGTAGGAGAAATCAACCAGTGGAAGATGTTGGTCCCACCCTCTTTTTAAGTCTATAGAACATGATATTAAAATATCCTCTAGTGTCGGAATAGTTCGCTCTGATTGGCCATCTGTTTGAGGATGATTGACCGTACTGAAGTTCACTTCAACATCCAGAGCATATTAAAGACTCTTCCAAAACATAGTGGTGAATCTTGGATCTCGATTGGATACAATAGATACTGGTACTCCATGAAACCTTACCAGTTCCCTGATATATATCCATCGTAGTTGATCAAATGAGAAATCCTCATAAATTTCAATAAAGTGTGCAGACATTGTAAGACGATCCACAACAACCTAGATTTCATTTTTGCCTTTGTATGACTTAGGAAGTCAGGTGACAAAGTCCATGGTGATTTTCTCCCATTTCCATGCTGGTATGGGCAATGGTTGCATCATCCCCTTAGACTTTTTCCTATCTGCATTCACTTGATAACACCCTAGGCACTGTGATATATAATCAACGATATCCTTCCTCATATTATCCCACCAATAATGATCTTAGAGATCTCGATACATCTTTGTGTTTCCTGGGTGAATAGAGAATTTTGAACTATGTGCATCAGCCAAAAGTTCCTTCTTCAGCTCTGGACTTGATGGAACACATAGTATTTTTCCAAATCTCACAATTCCTTCTTCATTAACATTGAACTCTAAGGATTTCCCTTTTCTGATAGCTTTCACTTTATTTTTAATTCACACATCATCCGTTTGAGCATCCTTTAATATTTTCAAAAGAGACAGTTGAACAATCATTTGTGGAAGGATTGAAGATGCTCCATTATTTATGATTTCCATTCCCATCTTTATCATATATAAGAAGATTGGATCCTTCTCAATTCTCATCAATAATAGCATCGTCAGGTCCTTTCTACTTAGACCTAATGCCACCTTATTCGCTTTCCCAGGGTGGTAATGGATTTGAAAGTCATAGTCTTTGATCAGCTCTAACCATCTTCATTGGAACAAGTTCAACTCTTTTTGTGTGAATATATACTTGAGTCTTTTTTGGTCCGTATATATGTCACACTTCTCCCCAAAGAGATAATTCCACCAAATTTTTAAAGTGATGATCCCTGAAACCAACTCCAAATCATGTGTTGGATAATTTTGCTCATGAACTTTCAATTTCCTCAAAGCATAGGCAATGAATTTTTCATTTTGCTTCAACACACAACCTAGTCCCTTATTCAAAGTATCACTAAATACCACAAAAAGTTCTCCACTAGTGGGTAAAGTGAGCATGGGCACAGTGATAAGCCACCCTTTTAACTCCTTGAAGCTTTCTACGCATTCATCACTCTAAAAAAACTTTACTCCCTTCCGAGTTATCTTGGTAAGAGGGTTGGACAATCGTGAGAAATTTCTCAAAAATCATCAATAATATCCACATAAACCCTAGAATATATGGATATCCTTTACCGATGTTGGCCTCCTATATCCCTCAATTTCATCTGTTTTGGAGGGATCCAAAGATATCCCATTGCATGTGATGATATGGCCCAATAATGTGACCTCCTTCAACCAGAACTCACACATACTATAATATTCCTAGAGATTCTCCTTTTGCAAGGTCTCTAGTACAATTCTTATATAATCCTCATGATCCTACTTGGTTTTGGAGTATATCAGAATATCATCGATAAATACTACCAAAAATTTGTTGAGGTAATCACTAAAACACTATTCATCACGTCCATGAAGATTCCTAGAGCATTAGTGAGTCTGAAAGGAATCACTATGAATTCATATTACCTGTATCTTGTAGAAAAGCAGTCTTGGGGATATCTTCCTTCTTCACCCTTACTTGATAATATCCTGACTGCAAATCTACGTTGGAGAAGTACTGTGCTCCACACAGATGATCAAACAAGTCATCGATTTATGGGATATGATACTTTTTCTTTATCATAATTTTGTTAATATCACGATATTCGATGAAAAGGTGCATTAACCCATCTTTTGTCTTGACAAAGAGGACTGGTGCACCCCTTGGTGAATCACTTGGTCATATAAACCCTTTATCAATACTCTCCTCCAGTTGTTTCTTCAGCTCCTCAAGCTCTACAAAAACCATTCTATATGGAGTCTTGGATATTTCCAAAACCCCAGGTATAAGATCAATTGAGAATTCAACATCTCTTCTAGGATGAAGAACAGACAATTCCTCAGGAAGCACTTTTTTACAAATTCCCTCGTAATAAGCATGCCTTCAAGGATGGTTTCCTACTTAGACTCAACCATCTGAGCCTGATATGTGTGCTCATAAGGCTGTAATATCCACGCTTGAGATGATGGGGCTAAAAAATATTCATCTTCCTCCTTGAACTTTTATAGAATCGGGGGCCGATTCTTCACATGGAGAGTGATTTCCCTCTCATGACAATTTATATTGGCTCCATATAAGGAAAGCCAATCCATACCAAGAATTGCATCAAATTAAACCAGAGGGAGTATGACGAGGTTCACCAAAAAATTCAATCCACAGATTATGATAGAGGAGGAGTTATATTAATTGGATGTAATCATTTACCCACCTGTCATACCCACCGACATCTTTACTTCCATGATTTTTTGGTGCTGATATTGTTCTACTAAACATTTGGGATATAAAAAAATTCATAGAACCTGAATAAAAAAGTATATTCACTATTCTTGAATGAATAACTTGCATACCTTTCATTACAAAATTTTCAGGGTCCACTTCGGCAGTAGTGTTGGAAAAAGCTATCCCTTTGTACGTTGGAGGTTGTTGGTTGCCTCCAAAAACCATTGGATTGTGGTACTACTTTAGAAGATTCCCTGGTTCTTTGCAGTTATATCAATGAACAACATGTCGAGTTTCAAATGGAGCATTCCTCTCCTCTGTTTCATCCATGGGTTTTTCTTGTCAGTAGTTAACTGCTGGGTTCCCTTCTCTTCCATAGCTAAAGCATTTCCTCATCCCCTTCATCTAATTTCTGGGGTGCTTCTTTCCGCACCTTTGGAAATTGGGGTTTTGGATCATTTTAGCACCATTGGATTTATCCATCGGACCACCAGCATTGAAGTCCACCTTAATTTTATAATCACCATGATACCCCTGGGATTATCCGATATCCATTTCTCCCTTGAGGGCACATCAAACAATTTCCTCATAGCTGTCAAAGTCACGGACCTCCACTGCTTTCCGTAGGCTAGGTTTCAGCCCACAAAAGAAGAGGTTATCATTGAATTCTGGGGTAACGACAAAGCTAGAGGCGTATCATGTATGCCTTGTGAAGTTTTCCTCGTACACTTCGACAGCTTCTCTATCTTTTTTTCTTGAGGGAAAGGAAGTCCCTTTCCATATTATGTCAGAGGGTGGTGGCAAATATTTATCGAAAGACGTCTTCTAAAAATAATTCTATTCAAACACCTTAATCTCTTCCTCAGGATTCAAAATTTTTATCAATGTCCACCATTGATCCGCTTCACTCTCCATTCCATAAGCATCCAGAAGAACCTTCTCTTGTTTAGAACATTGAAGGATGAAAAAGATATTTTCAATGTAGTGGATCCATTTTTCAGTGATTGAGGGATTAGATGATCCTTTAAAAGTAGGAGGCCTTTGTCTCATGTTTCTCTAGATAGAGACTTGTTATTTCTGGGGGGGGGGGGGTTGAACGTTCCTATTAACCCATGTTTATATTCAAATCTTGAGTTAACTGAGAGAGAAGTATGAAAAAGTTTGTGATTCCAGCTCCCATTTAATTGGGCATATCATTGGAATAGTCATCACATTGATCTCCACATTAGTAGTTAGCCTGAGCCCTCCTGTTACTGGACATTGGATGGAATAAAAGGAAAGTTAAGGGTAACACTTAAAGGGTAATCCAAGGACAAAACTTATGACTTTTAAATAACTTTTATTATGTTAAATTATGAACCCATAGGCTTGAATCTATGCTATTCATGATCTAATTTCTAACATATATTGGTATTGGAAATTTTTTTCATTCCCTTAATAAGGGTTCTTAATAAGATTGTGAATTTTCCAAAGCATATCCCCTAGGAGTGTCGTAACCAAGAGTGCTTCAAGGACCATTGTCATGCACCAATTCATGTTCGGGTCTAGCTTAAAGCGGTGTTTTCGAGTTTTACCCCTAGGATACATCTGTTCCAGATCATCCTCTACCTGCTCATATCCAGATAGGGACGTATTTTCTTAATAAACCACTTACTCAATACTCACCAATACATAGGGATGTTTTTATTATACTTACTATTGTCTCTAAGTCCTCACTTGGGATTTCTAATCCTAATCCAAAAAATAACTAAACCTCCCTTTGATACCAACTATAACAACCCTGCTTTTTATTACACATTTAAACTTGATTTATTACATAAAATATTCACTTAATACAATATTGAAGATAGAGAGGCCTAGTGTAATTGGTTCTTAGGAACATTACATAATAGCTTAGAACATAAAATACACAACATCTTTATTGAAAACTTCATTTACATGACCACCACATTCTCTCGTACTTAGCATTGCACAGGATAACCTAAGGACATGCATAAGAAAAGGGTGATCTATAGAGAACAATAAGGTAATAAACATGGAATAATATGAGGAATACAATACATGTAAGAAAATAGTCATATAAATGGAGAAAAAGAGAAACATGAACATAAAGGCATGATAAATCATGATTATCATAAAATGGAAATGTGGAAACAACACTTAACATGGAATTAGCATGAGCCAAGGCTCATTGCACATGGGGAATGAGTAAACCCTAATTACACATGAATCACAAGTAAAACCTCTTTGAGATTTAATTATAATGAGTTAACACCCATTGCACATGATGTATCATGATACTATACTTTACCCAATGCATTGGAGCTCTATCAGGGTGCACCCTTCTTAAACATTTCATTTCGTGCCTAAGTGTGCCACATGAATCATGGAATCAATCAACATTATATGTTAATCCATGATAATGAAATGTTGAATAAATACATGAAAGGACTGTTCAATATTTATATGTGTCTAAAGGTGAATACCCTTGATAGATACATGAGTATGGTATTCACTACACAATGATCTTGTTTTGAAAAAACGTGGTGCAATTTCTGCAGCATAACAGCATGGACATAAGGATTCATGAAAATGGTTTATGAGAGAGAAAATGATCTATCATCATATATACATGAAATTGATAGTAAGGGGTTCATATAGATACATTTCCCAACAAACGTAATGGAATTTAGATGCATAAAAAAAATAATTACTTGGATGTAAAAGTGAAGAGTGAAAATCCCTCAAGAAATTTCGGCATTGTAACGGGTGTACAAGGGAGGAATTAAAGAGAGATAGAGAGGTATCCAATCATCCAAACATAAATAGGACAGTATGGTGGAGGTGAAAAATCTTACCCCAACATTTGTAATTGAAAAAAAGGGAATAAAACTTAATGAAAATTGAACAAAAATGAGAAAGGAAGAAATCTCTTACATGGATGTGTGATCCCAAAGGCTTGGGAGAGGATTGAGAGAGGATTATTGGGAGCTTGGGAACCTTTGGAGGACTATATAGAGAGGAGGGAAGGGGTTGGATGAACTCTAAAGTCTTTTAGTGAAGAGTAACTGGGAGCTTGTGTGGGTTTATATAGGAAAGGAGAGGGCATTCTTTATTATTTAGGTATGGGACACCTCAAATTAATCTAATCAAAACCACAAACCTTCCCATGATTTTTTCCCATATTTTTTCAAAGGGGAGTGAAAAAAATATTTTATAAGGCCAATGGAAGAAATTCTTAAAACCATAGGGTTTCTTATGTGGAGGTGAGCCACACACTCAAGGAAAACAATTTTAAAAGTCAAAATGTTTTATAAGCCTTGATGTGTCCACAAAAGAATTGTAAAATAAATCAAAAAACCCAAAATCAAATTATTTTAATTTTCAAAACATATATTGGCCGATAATAATGTTTATATTATTTTATTACATCACTATTGGGCCATTATGATGTCATAAAACACATTATATATTTAAATAGTATTTAATTTTATCCAAAAATTCGATTGTCTTAGAAAATTATAAAAAATTCACCGTACGATAATTTCAACTTCCTGATTCAAAAAATAATATTCATTTTATCTAAATAATTTTATAAATATGTGAATGTTTACTTTTAAAATAAAACCAACATTTAACGAAAATTCATGGGTTTTGACAAAACACCTTTTAAACCATCATTCAAATTACAATTGCATTCATAAAATTATATGATCACTTATATTAAAAAAAGTAATTTAATTATAATGATATTTTATAAATATATTATTTAATTCAAAAATCCTTTAATTCATCAAAATATATTTCTTAGTTGAATATTATCTAAATATACTATTTATTCTTTAAAAACTATTTACAAAGTAACAATAATAAAATGAATGAAAATTCTTTATATAAAAATAATGTACATAGTCATAGTGAAAGGGTCTTGTTACATAACCACTTAAAACACCCTCATAAGACTGAAGGGTAAGGTGTACGATGCTGATAGAATCTTGGGGTGGCTCAGATAACATCGCTCGGGTGGTAATCATAATTAACTTCCAATTCTCCCACAGTTTGTTCCACTCAGACTCAACGTGTTCAAGATCAGCTTGGTCTTGGTCAAGAGCATATCCCAATGATGCCACCTCCTTTCTGAGCTCCGAAAAATGTGATTCGTATAGGGAAAGTCTTCTAGATGAGTCCATCACTTCCTTTTTCTGAGTAAATTGGATTTGTTAAAGCATTATATTTATACTAATCATGTAATCATTGTTCAAAAACTATATTAGCAACATTAAAAATTCATAATGGTGTTTTAAAAACCAGAAACATAAAACCAATGAAGTTCAAATTTTATATAACCATAATAAAAATTTAATTAGATCAAGATGAATTTCCATTAATGAAAGTTTGGGTTGTTACATTTTCTATTATTTTTTTAAAATCCAAAAAAGTGTTTACTCATTTTACCTTCATATTTCACTTCTAAAAATTTCAAAATGGAAGTTTTGATTACTCTTTTTCTGATCTAGGGTTGCATGAATAGATTTTCAATATATTAAAAATGTTTTCCATCCATTCAAAAGGAAACATTTTTTCATCCACACCACATAATGTTTATAAATCCTTTATTTATTTTAAATTTTTTATTATTTAATATTTTTTACATGTAAATATTTATTTAAATTATTTACTTCATATTTTTGAATCCCTTATGTATTTTTCATTAGTCCAAATATTTATAAAACGTTTAACATTTCAAGATAATTTTACTTTACCTTTTGGAAATCATTTTGTATTTTTTAAGGATTCACTATTGAATCTTATTTTTATAATCTAATCCTTAAAAACTATTTACTTCAAATTTTCACAGTGAATTTTAATTGTGATAAAAAATTCATCTTTATTATAAAGATATTTGTTTATAAAATAAATTGTTATGATTTTTTTAGTTTTTATCGTTATCTTTAAAGGAATTATTTCTACGGAAATTATTTTTTATGAATAAACTTAAAAATGTTCTTTCGAAATACAAAATTTGGTTCATGGAATTTTGGTTATCAATAGTTTACATATATGAGTTTAATTTTAGTGGTACTATTTGGAATTGTTACAAGAATTTATTTTTTCGATGGGTTCTTTATGATGCGATGAATGATTTTTTTTTCAAGTGGGACACATGTGTATGGAGTATTGATGGTTATGGTACTATATCAACCTCTAATGAATCATTTGAGGTTATACACTTCATGAGATCAATAATGGTACATTGGTTGTATGCCAATACCAATAGGGTACACATGTTATAGCTTAAGACCAAGTGGGTACATGAGTAATAGGATATTATCAAGAGGGTACATCAGTTATATACCAAGCCATAGATGGTACATATTTAGTATCCTGAGCCCAAGAGGTTACACGGGTTTATCCCCACCCCAAAATGGTACATTGGTTATCATCCTAAGCACATTATGTTACGAGAATCAGGTATAATTTCCTAAACAACTAGGTTATAATTTCCTATGCTTTTAAGTATTCCATATTTCTATGTTATATGATTATTTTATATTGTCATGGAAAATGTTATTATCTCAGGCTGCAACAATCCTTTAAAAATGTATCCATATTATAATTTTTGACTATTTATCATTATTTTATATCTTGTATAAAACACTTATTGATCTATATTATTTTTAACAAGATATTTATATCATGCCCATGATATCTCCTATACTTATGATCTAATACATGATGATTTTTTATCTGTTTTTCCCTTATTGAGATTTAAAACCCACCCCATTCTTGTGTATTTATTATATAGGTTATAAAGATGAGTATATCTTATGATAATTCTCGAAGGGAGTCTAGAGTGGATCAATTTTATAGACATGTTCACAAGTTATTTAAAATAACATGATTATGTAGTTGATAAGAAAATAAATTAATTTTTACATAATTGGGATTGTGTGACTATTTGTGAGATATAATATTTAGCTCATGTATTTGATAAAAATAATTATAGGTTCATCTCACATTATATAAAAATGACTATTTAAAAAAAGTTTTTTTTCATCAGATCTAGAAATATAGGACATGGCTTCTTTATTTAATAATGATCCACATAATGCATTGTATAGGGTGTATTTTCATCATATCCTCTTGTACACTAAGCTCAATGAGAGAATATCTTCTACGGGGTAAATTTCCATTATTCCCTGATCTTATAGTATTTAAATATTGTGAAATTGATGTTATCATAGGGTTCTCCAATAACAACATTTATTATCTTATGACATTGTGATTGGTTGATTGAGGAATGGTTATTGTATGATTTGTTTAATTTTTTTGTGATATGTCATTATTTTGTTCTTAATAACATTATATGAATCTTTATATTATTACTAAGAGTATGGTTTTTTGTTTTATTTTAAGGAGTTTATTTTTATTAATAGTTTTATTTATCTTTTTAGCGACAAAAGAGGTTGAAATCACCCATGTTGTAGGTTATATATGTTATGTGATGGTTTAGAACAAGTATCCTTTTGAAGTCCAACTTTGGGTTTCACAATCTACTCAACTACCATCCTAATATGGGTTCTGGTAAATATATTTCATGGAATAATATTATTTATTAAAATAATGGTTCTAATAACATCTAAATTGAATGAAACATGATAGTACTTTCATAGGTAATCAAGAAGAGTGAAACCTTCCTCAGATAAATGTTAATACCTTAATAAATCAAATTCATTAATCATTTAATCATGATTAAATTTTTGAGGTCTCAGTCCATTATAGAATTTAATATATTATCAAACTATTTAAAAAATAAAGGAGTATCATATAGTATATTATTTAGTTTTATGGTATTCATGAAAAAAAATATTGTTCAGATAGGTCATTATAAATCATTTTTATTCAGACTTTTGGGGTTTTTATCTTCCTTTCAAGTGATGTTAGAGTCATTTGAGGATCTTTTCCTCTACCACTAAAATAATACTAATTATAATAATTAATTTATTAAGGGTGGTGATTCAAACATGATATAGAGGTGGAAATAGTAATGGATATTTGGAATTATATCAAAGATAAAATAATGGATTTCCCACATGATAATGCTTTGAATGCTAAAATAATATTAATTAAAAGATTAATTAATGATGATTATTTTCATGATGGATGTATTAATAATACATCCTTTCCATTTATTGAACATCAGGAAGATGTGATATGTAATAAAATTCATGATTCTACTAATTATGAACTCATAATATTACATAATGATATTTTTACCAAAATAGTAATCAATAAAGGTATAATCATTCATGTTTCTAGGAATTAGGTTGAAATTTCATAAGTGATTGATCTTTATTGGATCATAATAATTTCTGATGTTTTTCTTTTAAGGTGTAAACTTGTTGACAGTTGTTGAATTTCTATATCATGCATCCTTAATTTGGGGTTTTCAAATCTGAAATATTTTCTAATTAGGAAAAGTTTTTTATAACTTATTTCCACCAGAGTTACTTTAAGGGAATTTATAGGGGTTTAGATTTATGTTGGCTAAAATTTTATTACTTTAAATTCAGAAATATAATTTTGATTTCAATATCATTAATATTATAAATTCATATGAAAAATATGATAAAAAAATATGTCTTAATTATATAATTTTCACCTAAAAAATTTGTATGAAATTTCCAGCATTACTAGAGTTCTACTTTAAATTCATATTATGAATGAGTATTCCTAGATTAGGAATTATTTTATAGTCTTTATTGTATTAGTTATCAAATCAGTATGAATTGATAAGGTCATGTTTTTAACTCATAATGTTGAAATCAATTTATTATTGTATATAAATGAATTCTTACCCTTTTACACATATTTTATGGTTACATGAAATAAAAAAGAAAAAAATTATAATGATTTTACTTCATCAATTTTTTCTTTATTTGGATTTTAAGTGGAAGAATATTGAAAAAATACAACTATTCATTATTAGGGGGACTAAACAACTAGTTGTTATTTTGTATAAAATATTGATGGATTTTCTTTTAATTGTCAATTGTGGGATAATATTTTGGGTGGAATTCCTATTTATGAATTGGATGACTATAAAGAAAAGGATGGGATGGAATTTGGAATGGAAAATGATTGAAAATATTTTGACCAACATTTGGGAAATGTTTCACATCAATAGATCTATAAAGATTTAAAATAAAATGAACAGAATAATTTTTTTTCCATTATGAATATTTCAATCAATAAAGGGAGGGTTTATATGGTGTGGGTAATAGGGATTATTTTTATAATTAAAAAGATATGAATCCCAAGAATATAGTGTTACTATAGGTTTTGAGAATAGAAATATATAGTAGATATCAACCTAAAATGATGGAATTATAAAATTCAAATTCAAAATTAATTAGTGTTCATGTAATTCATTTTATAAAAAATAATTCATCATAAAGATTATTCTATCATAAAAAATACCACAGTTTCTTATACTTTTAGTTTTTTTAATAAAAATTAATAGATTGATTTTGAAATATCTTATAAGAGAAAAATATTTAGTCTTATATTTTTAATTACAAAATGGTTGATTAAAATTTAATTTATTGAAATGTTGTGTATGATATTGAATACATATTTTATATGTAATTATATCTTTTTTCTTTTTAGTTTTTATTGATAAATAAATTCAAAAGTTTTTATATTTTACCACCATGTGTTTCTTTATTAAGGTCTTGAGGAGATATATACTATTATTAATGATAATTACTTGATATTATTTGGTAATCTTAATGAATTGTTTTCTATTATTGATCTCCCAAAATGTATGATCAACTTGAGAATTATGGCTTACAACATGTAGGCTAATTATTTAAAGCACCATAATTCTATGAAAATAGAATCAATTATTTTACATTGTTTTATAATGTTTCTACATGACCATAAAATAAATTTTTTGTTGTTTTGATGTAATTATTGAGTTTTTGTGGCTTTATTAAGTTATGGGAACTATATTTGTCATATATATTACTACCACCATATATCGATATATTTTATTTTATTAAATTTGAAATTAATTTGGGTTTCTAAATTCATTACTCAAACCATGTAATGTTTTTATTATTGTTGTTATTGTTTTTTTCATCCATAGTAAGTATGGATTCTCCAACCAGTTCATTAAATTCAACCATGCTATTCTCCAAAGAGGATAACTTTTTGTGATAGTAAATGGTTAACCCAAAGGATTTCTCAGATGCTCATGGGGTTTGAGATAATGAATCCCTCTCTCTTCCCACATATTCAGTATAATTGATGACTATATAAGAAACTTTACCTTGAAGGCTATGTATAATGGTGAAATACCACCTATTAAAGAATTAGTGTAATTTAATATCCTTACCCACATATTCTATGTGGATTACCTCTTACTATTCTATGAAGTGGTTGGTATGATATCATCATTTATTATGGTGATCTTCTAACCTTATATATATTTTTCTAGGAAGACCATGTGATGGAATAAATCTATCTTTTCCATTGGAATGGTGTTTTTTTCTGAAGAAGGAACCATATTCCCATGTACATGGGTTTCACATAGGGGGAACTCTGATTTTCTTATCAAGGCATTTCTATCATTCATGGATGGTAAAATACATGTATACAGAATGTATAGCCTCTGAAATTATTAATAAACATCAAATTTTAATAGAAAAGATCTCTTTACAGAAAGGATACTATTTGTTTTAAATTCAATCAATACATATTTGTTTGTGTATGTTTTCCACATATATGTATTTCTAGTTATATTTGTAAAATACTTGAAAAACAAATAAGTTAAATTTTTAGAATGGTAGGATACATGAGAATGTAAAGGTGTCTATCTCATAGACGAAATGTGCGAATTTTATCATCCTTAGAGGAATTAGAATCAAGAATCCCGGCTCCTATAACCATGCTTTATTTTAATGATATTCTTAAACCCTCTTAGGTATTAATATTCATATAATAGAATTATAAGATCTAGAATTATTGGAAGGATTCATATGGTGGGATAAAATTTATTAGGGTTCTACAATCTAGCCTACTCTTAAGTACACCCTTATTGATCTCACTTAACACAAAAAATGGATGACTTTAACACACTCTAAAATCAACTTTTGGAGATTAAAATATCTTAACTCATGAGTTAATAGTCACCATATTTTTCTTAATAATCTCATGAATCACACTGTCAGATCTTCCTAAAATATCATAGAGGATCAGGAACCTCTATTGTCTGGTTATATAATATTTTGAATTCATAAATACCAATTTCTTGATAAATATTCGTTCCTTTGAATCCCATATTGAATTTTGATTCTCAGCCCAAACAACTTTTACTGGTATACTGGGGTGTCTCTAATATTCCACCCAAGTGAATGATGTCATTTAAAAATGAATTCATCCATCCCCCAAGATTTATCTCCATATATAAAATCTAGAATAATATATTATATATTGATGATAGTTTTAAAGTGGTTGGCCTTTAAATCATATCTTATTTCCCCAATTTCCTATGAGATCTTAAAATTTATAGAATCTCATCTAGGATTATTTCATCATAGGATCTATTTTGATCATTATTTATGCTGTTTTATATGTTATATGAAACCAAATGACGAGATAAATGAATTCATGTTGACTTTAACTAATATATGAATGGGTGAGAAAATTCAAAATATATAGTTGACATTCACTGCTCCAGATTTTTAGCACATCTAATTTAATCAAAATTGATCTAGGATTGATTTCCTGAGATATTTATTATCTTATATATATTCTTACTTTATAAATAATAATAATATTTTGAAAAATTCAGAAATTTTTTTCTTATGAAATTATATAGATGAAAAAATTATTAAGAATATACATACATACATACATAAATATATATATAAACCCAAGTATATATTATTACATGATTTTGAACATAAAAATTAATAAAAACTACCAAAAATCTAGTGTTATAGTTTCTTTATAAGATTAGATACATAATACATTAACATAAAAAAATATACATCGTAGTTATTTTTATATTCTTAATGTAATCCTAAATCCATTTGATTTCTGTTACTAAATAGGATAACCTGGGGACATACATAAATAAAACGAGTGATTTATAAATCCCAATAAGGCAATAATGAATATAATGAAGTGTATAATATTAGAAAAGTGTCCTAACATGAATCAAAAAAGGGGAGGATCATATATAATAACATAGAATCAGGACATAAAGGTTAAACTATCATATGTATATGAAATCATAAAAATGTGACAATAATTTAAAACATAATATCATAAGTAGAAGTTAAGAATCACAAGTCAATATAAAAAAGTGTGATAGTATTATTGCATATACCCCATAGATGGTATCTCATGAGATGAGAATATTTCCCAATGTATTGGTCAGATTTATAATTCTATAAAGACCCACCACATTATAATATTTATAACAACTTGTTTTCTACAAAATTAAATCATATACAATTCAAAAGCATAACAAAACATCAAGATAAGGAGATGGGTAACATAATCAAGTCTTAGAGCACAACCAAATGATAATACAAAATAATTCCCATGAAAATAAGGAATTGTGGATTTTAAAGATATCAAATCTGAATAAAGTAATATTGTTTATGAATATAGATCTCATGTGAAAGAAAAATCATCTAAAATGGGTGAAAAAGTAGTTTTGAGATTTAACCGCATAAATGATATTGTATGAATTGAGTGAAAACCCTTTAATGGAGGTAACTGTATATGGGATTCAATATAACAATAAATAGACTAGAACAGTTTTCTTTAAAATATATGTTATTTTTATAAATCATATAATGGAATATAATTTAAATTTTTTACCAATAAAACATTAATAAATAGAAAATATCTTTTTAATAATATTTCATTGAAAATGATTGATAAGGGTACTTGAAAAGCTTATATATTCCAAATAATTAAAGGGAATAAAAATTAGTTATATATTAATGGTAATTATATATATAATATATATTAAGTACATGTGAATCAGAGAGATATAAAGTGAGGCATACAGAGTGAAAGGATAACAAAAAAGAAAATAGGGTGGTTTGGGTATTCCCTTTCCTTGGGCCCCAACTCACTTTGTACATTCAACTAACCTCCTGAATAATAAAATGATATTTATTAAATAATTTCTTCAAATAAGTTTTCATGTATATTTGATATATAATGACTTTTTTGTATTTTTATAATCATTTCTATAAGGCATTATGTTCACGGTCACTTCCATGAGGATATCTATTTCATGGTTTCATGGTCACAATTGTTTATAGATAATGATAGATTTTTTAAATTGATTTTACAACTAAAAAATTATATAGATATTAATTAATTATCATTATAGTATCAAAAAGATTATGTAAATTAATAGATATTGTAAAACATGTTCAAATTAGTGAAGGTATCTCCATACACATGTTTGGGGCTGTTAAAATTACTACAATCATTTATTATCAATATCATTAATAAATACCCAATTTATCATTATATAATCCTAATAATGTCATAAATAATATATATATTCATTAAATACATTTATAAAACTATCTATGTAAAAAATTAATATATTATTTATAACATCATGTATAGAGGTGACTGGAACATGATTTAATATGATGGATATTTTAAATAAGAATATAATAGATTTAATAAATAATGTGATGATATAATTAATATTAAAGTATAATTATATAACTAATTTCATACTAGAACAATATTTTTTTAAATTTATAAATATGTTGAAGAAAATAATGAATGATGAAATTGAAAGTTCTTATAATAGGTAACATACATTCCCCCTTGAGATGGACTCTTTAGGATTTCTTCATTAGAATTATAGGAATGGTTTTTTGAAAATTCAAGGCCATAAAAAACATAAATTGGTTAATTAGGATTGGTATTTTTATAAATAATTTGTAATATAACATTAAAATATTTTATATACTTTTAACCCTTTTCATTGATCAACTTTTTATTGGGTGTTGTTACATGTCATTTCTGGTGATTTCAAGAAATTCTGGGAGTTTTAAATAAAAATATGTAATGGATGATAGGTGTTGTTTCATGGAATGGATGGATGTGGTGTGGATAATTTCTCCATGTTAGGAATTTTATTGGGGGATCTTCCAATTATGGAATGGATAAAATTTGGAGGATAGCTGTGTCTTAGAGGATCAAGTGATAAATTTGTGGTGTCTCAAACTTTTTTTGGGTAGTTTCAGTGTGGTTCATGGGTTTTGTGGTAGACACAACCTGAGTAAATTGGATATGTGTGGTCTCCTTAAATTCACCATGGTATATTCTTTTATACATTGATGCACTATGGTTATGTGGGGTGCACCGTGGTGTTATGTTTTCTTGAGTATAAAATCTAGAAACCCTATGTTTAACCCCATACTCCTCTCATTCAAACTTCATATGAACCATTGGATTTTGGGAGCTCACTAGAAGCATTTTGGATTTTCCAACCTCTTTGATTAGTTGTTCAAAGTGACAATAAAAGTGGTGATCCTCTTAGAGTATGTTCATATCCTCTTGTAATTTCATATCTCCTATTCTATTGATTCATTCTTCCTAGTGTCTATAGTGAGTATATGATTTATTGGATCATGTATGGTTGATGTGTAATTGTGGATCTAGGACCTCTTCTCACTTCTATTGAGATCCCTCTTCCTTGACCTGATGATCTTCATCATAGGTGATGAATTTTTTATTAATTATGGTTGGATTTCAGATATTCAAAGTAGTTATTTATATGATTTTATATCCCTTGTTTCTTGAAAATTCATATATATTAATTTATTTCTATCAAATACATGTATGATGAAAGATATTCATGAAATTTCCTTATGAATGTTTCGTTGATCCTCTTCTGTATGAATTAAAAATTGAAAGGGTAGATTTGATCATTGTATTTATTCCTCTTATGGATTTATATGTTTTTTAATTCCATGTTTATTTTTATTTCATTTCAAATTAATTTATATGTTTTTCAGGAAAAGTGAGGTCTTAGGCCTGATTCTAATTTCTAAAGTGAAATGTCATGATTTCAAATTTTTTTGTAGATATATGTAAATTTTCAATAGATTTTTAAATCCATGAGTTCATGAAATGATCAAGACCCCAAATTCAATGATATTATCATTTTTTAAATGGGTGTTCTTGGGTGAATTGAAATGAGTGTTTTGTTAATAAGGAAAAGGTTGTAAACCCTTGTTTTAAAATTATTTTGATCATAAAAATTGTGAATCCTAATTTTTTAATTAAATAGTGATATTTTGAATGGAATACATTAATTATAGGACTATTTTTATTTTTATGATGATACTTGAAAGGAATTTTGGAATATTACCCCTATTTAATGTCGATTTGAAGAAAAGGTTTTGAATTGAAATTGAGGATGCTTGGTGACCTGGTTGGAACATTGTGATGATCCTCTATTGTGGTAATTCACTGACATGACTAACTTGATACACGTGAATACCATTGATGGGGTGTTGAAAAAGGTATTATTAAAATGAGGTATCTTGGGAGTTGAGAGTGATATGTGAACTGATAATGACTAAAATTTTGAGGTATTGATACCTCGATGATACTAATGTGTATTTTCATTGAATCCATGTCACTTTATTATATCACTAATATCTTTTGACTTTTTATGGTAACCAAGGTAGTGGGATAAGATGACCTAGATTTATACTTTTATAGTGAACTCACACCCCATCTAGTGGATCTGTGGATAACATGATAGGTCCAGATCACAAACATGTGGCCAGAAATGATAGTGTGCGTATACTTAGTTACCATATAACAGGAAAATATATAATCTTGGTGAGAAGTCATATTTATTTATTGATTACCTAATGTAAGGTGGACTCACTATCATATCTTGGGTTTAACCATCATATCATTATACTACATACTCAATACATGATAAAATTAGTTTTCACTACATGGAACTGGAGTTTCCATAATTGATTGAATAACATCATTGATAGATATGTTTGTTGAGATGATTCTCCTTGAATATATGGTATTTAAACATGTAAATATATTAATATTAGGTTCATATTTTTACCCATTCTTGATTTATTTGACATTAGTTTGTGAAATAGTTTTCAAATATTTTCATGAAATAGATTGGTTTTTAAATGATGAAGTGGAATATTTTCCAACTTTGGTTAGATAAATTATTATGAAAATCTTAAATGTCTATTTTAAACCAAAATCTATTGTAAATCTTTTTATTTCTTTATTTTCCTCCATTAAAATGTAAATTCAAGTAATTAGGTTATTTTACTCATATATTATCATATTTGGATTTCTTTATGTTCTAACTACATAAAGACTTTGGTGAAATCCTATTTATATTTGTAGCACACACAATTCTTATACATTTTATTATTTATAGCCTTTATGTTCTTAGAGAATATTCTCATGTTCTCATCACCATCCTTTGTGGGTTTACTCTTGGTTGGACAAGGGAAGTTGAATTTGGACATGGTGGGTGGTCGGGGACCACAAGGAGGTGAGTTTTTATATTTTAGTCTTACTTTTATTTTTTATCATATCCTTGTCCTTGAGGTGGTTGTAATTATTTATTTACCTAATGGTGTTTCTAGAATGTACCTTGACTTTTATATATTTTATTATGAGTTAAATCATTCCAAGTTATTGTTTCTATATCACTAAGATCTTTTCTCTAGATTTTATTGATCAAGAACACTATTTGGGTTAGTGGAAAATAGGGTTAGATACCCATTTAAATAGAACCCCAATTTTGGTTATCAAATAATATGAAACATCTTTGTTTTTACCTTATAAGACTTTTTAATATTTTAGGAAATATTTTGAGAGGTGTAAATGAGAAGAGATGAGATTTCAAGGCTTGGTGAGCCTCTATGTTGTTATAATAAAAATATTAAATTTATTATATCACATGAACACAGTTTTCCTGAAATAATAGAATAAATTATAAAAAATAACTCAAATGTAAAATATGATACCATCATTGGGTACATAATATAGGTTTTATCCTTGTATTGAAATAATCCTTATTATCATTATATGTTTGGAATGAATACCACTATAGGGAAAAATTAAATATATTAAATATCTTTATTTAATTTTTAATTAAAATCCCAAACTAATAATCATCTTTAATAACATGGTTAAAACTAATTCATAGGGTTATCCATGTAACCCTGGGATTGTTATATGACCCATTGTAGGAGATCTTGTCAAATTATAATGGATTGAGGATCGTGATTAGTTTACTATGGTTTTTTTCATCAATGGAGTTCATGGATATTTCCAAGGAAGACAGTGCATTACCATTCTTCATCAACGACCAATCCAAAAATAAGGTTGGGAGTTTGTTTCTCATGGTATATTCCTCGTTTTATTATCCCATGATGAACATTTTTAAAATAAATATATATATATTCATGGGTCAATCATTCGTTTCATATTTGGGTTATCTTCTAGTGATATTGAGGAAATAAATTTTGTAGTTTATTTTTGGTTCTTCATTCGTCATTGTAATAGAATTTAATCGAGGGTAACCTCAATAATATTTGAGTTAACTCCTCATGTTTTTATGAATTTACACCCCATTAATCATCTAATCATAATCAATATTCTATTTGGTTGGTGGTTCGACAAATAACCTATAAATAATAGATGTGGAAATGATGTTTCGACCAACATATCATTACTGTGATCTCAAGATGATGATTAATTTCAACATTACAATGTGCGATGAAAGTGGATGATATCTTTTGGATTTATAATATCATGGTTTCAGTTTTTAAAATATATATAAGGTTATGTAGTGGTGGATAATCTACATTGTATTTGGTGGATGGATCTAGCCACCAGTGACCATTCAAGAGTTCTTGTTCATAGATACAAAATTTACAGGAGAGATTCACAGTGGATCTAGTGGAAGTTAAGACATGGGAGATACTCATAAAATATCTTGAGATCGGTGGGAAAATCTTGAATACACAACATTTAGTTTAAATAACACATTTTGTGTAGTCGCCCTTATATGGATCTAGTGTTTACACAGAGAGGAAAATATCACACACTATGTCACACTATTCTGGAATCTTGGTGTGTATCACATGAGCTACATAGAAATGCACATGGATGGCAATAAGGAAATGGTTAGAGTACATAATCATGGATAGGTACTTGGATGCAACTATTTATAAGGTAATGAAGAAAGAACACTGGCACGACCAGATGTACTTTGACATGAGATTATGGCACATCATGTGTTGGCTCAACCTCTACATTTTATTTTACCCATATGGGGAATGATATATATTTTTGATAAACGCATGCCACTTATGTGAGACACAGAAGCTATTACAAGCATAGTTATGAGTGTTATATAACCATACAAGACACAATATTCACTCTTTGATGGACAACTTAGGCCCCTCATTCTTCCCATTTCATCTCTGGTAAGAGATTATGTAAATTCTCTCAGACTACTTCAGTGGAGAACAATATTGTTTTATTGTTCTGCACTAATCCATCCCTACTAGGGTGTAGTGTGGAATCATGTACCCATCATAGGATTATGATCAACTCCCGGGGATTAGTCACAAATAGAGTTTTTATGAATCGCTCTGTGAGGTCTGAGGTGGTATCCTCTATCGTATGTATTCCATAGGTGGTTTTTGTGTAATCATTATGACCAAGTTACACAAGAGTACAATACCATGCTCATTGGGTTATTTCATATTGGTTTTGTGATATACCCCATGAGCCTTGGGTCTGATCACCAACATGTGTATTAATCTCCTTCAAGTCTTATCAAGTAATACATTATCAAGACCTAATGATCACAATCTCTCAGATAAGTTCTATTAGTGATAGGATAACTCATGGAGTGAGATCTCTTGGATGGTCATTACCTTGAAGCCATGATTAGGATCCTGCGTGTAGAAGTATGGTTGTGAACTATCTAAGACTTGATATTTTTTATGAATATGTAATGATTTTTTATAATTTCATGTCTAATATATTAATTTATATACCTAGTATTTGATGATATCAATTATTTCATGATGATTTATGTTTAGGAATTTCAAGGTGTCTTATTGGGTATTGTTATACTCACCCCGGCTTGGGCTCCACCCACACATGACATGTCTTATGCAGATGATATTCCATTTTATAGAGTCCATGTAGGACTAGGAGAAGGTGGAACAAAGATTAGTCTAGACAGTCCTTGGTGGTACCGGGTTTTACCTTTAATAGTATTCCCCTCATACGTAGTTGCTTGAGATATTTTATCAAATTTGGTGGGCATTTATTTTTCCATTAAAAATTTCTAGTTATTTTTTCACTCTTCTATGGGACAGATGTTCTGAATTCATTTATGGATTTTACAAATAAAAATTTTATGAGTATTTGGAGATGTGTGTGTTCATACAAGTACTTTATTCTAATGTCTCTTATGGGTGTTATATGTCTACTCAGTGCTGGTCACAATCCCCTATCAAATTAGAGGCAAGATTGGGGTGTTACACACCACTTACTACACCCCAGATGGGTCCAGTGGGTTGGGTAATTATAGAGCAGTATCAGAGCCTTTTTTCGCAAGATATATGTTTGGAGATTCTATAGTTGTGTGTTTTAGTTTTAGATTTATGGAAAAAACATTAATCTATTTGGATTTTAGATACAAGTATAGAGACACTAGTATTGGTGATGATGATAGCATATCCATTCACTAGGAATTTGACTACATTATTTTTCAATTATAACATGTAGAAATTGGTTGTAGGGAAAAAATTGGAACATGCACCATATATTAATGTGTTAGGGATTTTATTTACTTCTTCAGTCAACAACCTATATATACTCTTTGACCATGTTTTTTTACAAATGTTCAAGATTCATCTATGATAACAACCACCTAGGATTTAAAGAATGTTCCATGATAATTACAGGTTGAGAAGTGAGTCCTTAGTTCATAGACATCTTTATTATGGTGTTTATTCCATGAAGGCACAAAGATTTTCATCCACTTGTTGAGCAGTGCATGGATCAACCCTCAGTAGTCCATGGATATTATCATGTTCATGTTGAGAAACTGATTAATCAACTATGTTAGGATAATGGAACACAAATGTGTAGTTAATTTTATGAGTTCCATTGATAGATACTAGTTACGTTTTGTGAATATCTAGATCCTCAATACTCTATAGGATTGGTGTGAGGTGGTGGTCCAAATTTTCCTGCTTGTGTGGACCCCCATCCAATTGGGTGGTTCTTCTCACATCTAGTCTTCTTTTTGGAGTATTAATTTTACTTAGTGGTACCAGTAGATGAATCAAATAAATAGAGTATTTATCATGGGATCTATTTTTATAGATACCCTATGTTTCATGGTGTTCAAGAACCACTTTTTAGGTGGTAGAGGACTTGTCTGAACTTTTGGTCAGAAAGACCTACTTTGGTAGGACCCTTGTTCATTGGGTAATTTTCATTGAGGCTTCTTCAATGTGAAATTTGGTGTTGGTGGAGCCCTATTTTGGTCTTTTTTAACCTAACATCAATAGTATAATGAGGAGTGGAACTTCCCCCAGTGATATGTGTTCTCATGATGTGATCTAAAACTATGGGGGTGAGTTAGTGTCTCTTAAAGAGGATAATTTCAAGGTGTGGCATATGAGTTCCTATGACTTGTGTGTTTGAGATTGTTTTAAGTGATAAAGTGTTAGAGAAATCCCTATTTGTGGTGAATATGTAGACAATGAAAGGATATTATCAGGTAGTTGGAGATTGTGGTCTATAGGATTCAAGTGTGGTTTATAGTATGACATGTATCTTCACTATTTACAATGTAGTTTTATATCTAAGTAATAAGCTAGATTTCCCCTCAATGAATCCACTATTTGAGACATTAAAATACTAGAGGAGACTTTTATCCCGACCCTTGTGTTATTGTATTCTATAGAGAGAATTAATGATCACACACTTCCATCGATGGTGTGACCTAACTCTACAAGATAGAGAGCCTCATGTTGAATCGTTCCATAAAAGCAGTGAGGCCATAAGATGTTTTCCTTACAGTGAAAAATTTTCTTACTTTATGATCTTAGTTGACTATTACTAGTTCTAGTTATAGTGTTTATGAGTTATTAGGATGGGGTTTTACTCCATTTATTATAAGGAATCCCATGTAGAGAAGGATGATCGTAAATATAAGAGGATACAATTGATTTACTATCATTTTTTTAGTACGAATCTTAGAGTAGTATATTCTATGAGGTTTCAGTTCCCTACATATTTGAATGGGTATATTAGATCCTTCATTGAAGATGTTATATTTTTCCTCCTTATCAAACGTTTTTTATGCTACATAAAAATTCACCAAGGATGACCCGAAATTTGTGCCATCATATCATATGACCTCATAATGCTATGACAGCTGATGGTGTAGTTAGAGGATCTATAGAGGTGGGGCTTCATAAAACCTAATGTGTTTTTAGGGGTCGAAAAAGTGTTTTTTCCTATTATTTGTTTGAGATAATGAGGTTTGGTGTGGGTTTATATCACATGAGTCAGGTGACTATCAGGGAGAAGTTTCCACCACGGAGAGTCGATGAATTATTCAACCAGTCGTTAGGGTCAAAGTGATGCTTGGATTTTGATCTCAGGAAAGGATATCGCCCACTCCAGGTTTGATAAGAGTATGTATTGATGGGGTATTTATAAATCTGATACTATTTATTTGAGTTCATGATGATACATTTTAGTGTGTTTAATCATTGGGAAGTGTTTTTCAGACTCATAAACATGGTCATCAACCCTTGATAGATTGATTAATGGCAGTGATCCTTAATGAAATCATATTTTACTCGATATCTGAGAGTGAGAACATCAGGCAGTTGAGGATGGATTAATACAAGATCCTAGAGTACCATAATTATAGGCATCTCTCTATGTATCAGTTGTAGTTTCTAGAGGTCCACATAATGGGGAATGTCTTCTCAGGCATGGGACTGATAGTGGACCCAATAGATTTTGAAGAAGTGTGTTCTTGAGAGACACTAGAGAGTATTGTGGTATAAAAAATACTCACAATTATCTTTTCCTTTTCTTATTTTCTAGAGTGGTAATGAAGCCATTGGCCTATTTTTATATGACCCTTATGGGTGGGGATAGTGTAGAATACCTCTAGTTGATGAGTGTTTGTGATTCACTTATTTATTGATTCAGAAAAACATATATTTGGGATATCAATTATGAGGTCTTACGTGACTGTATATCCACTAGAAATTTTGTTGAAGGATTTTTTTAAAGGTGTGTACTACCTCATCCTTGAATGAGTATGGTTACACTAATCAGGCAATGATCAGAATTAGTGAAGAGGATTATTTTCCTATGTAGTATACCCATGAGAGTTGTCTATATACCAAGATCCTTGGTCATGAGGGTTGGTTACCAAGGATTTGGTAGTGTGTTGTTGAGTTAAACTATCGGTGTATCACCTATAATTATGTGGAGTCTATGGTTCTTGAATGGAAGTTAAAATGGGATAGAATATATGTCCTTTTCATGATGAAGCATCCCTAATCAGCGTAAGATCGCAAAACTATCTATGTTTTGGTTGAATAACACCATGTTGTAACACTTCCTAACTATTTGATAGCAATGATTATTATATATTTTGGGATGCCAGTGCATGCATGAGTTATTCCATCATCATTGAATTCCCATGATGATCATTTTTGACCTTGATGGTCACTTCTCTCCATGATTATAGAGGAGATCAATATGGACTTGGGACTTTGAGTTAGTTGATATGTGTTTCTGTACAAGGGATTTGGATAGGTAAAGTAGGCCATTTGGATTCTAGTGAAAATGATTTGGGTTCGTATGTTACTTATGGGATATAACTAGGAGGATCATCTACCATAGATGGTATTTTCATATCACTATATTTACTAATCCCCCATAGATGTAACAACATTTGAGTCCATGTATGAGAGACCTTATAGGACACATCCATACAGGTTGGAACTAGTCAGAGATAGTTCTTATTGGTCTAGGGTTGGTATTATCAATTATTGCGAAAGGAGTTGTTCATCCATGGGTGGATATGGACTGGATATAAACAATTGATGTCTATTGTAGACTTATGATGGATTCCTTTAGATTTTATAATGAGATTTTTAGTTTTGAGAAATACTTCCTCAATCAATATTAAAAATGAATTGGTCAGGGTGGAAAACTAATTATACGGTACTTATGACCTTTTTCAAGATACTGTATTGGATAACGTGGTGGAATACAACTTGGACCTCTGACCATAGTTAGAATAGGTTCTTGGTGTTTTCCATGTGATGCAAATAAGGATTCATGGGTGAATCTCATTGCATGTTGTCAACAATTATGGGGTAGATAATGATGGTGGAGTTACCTTTTGGAGTTGCATAGTGTCATTTGAGAACAAGTAAAGGATGTCCCATCATAAGAAAATTATTTCCTTGGGTGTGTATTTGTTGATAACATAGTGACTTTCCTGGGGACTCATTGGACTAGTTGACCTAGATGAGAGCTCAATATCCTCACTTGCATGTAGGTTTTTTTAAGTTAAAAATACATGATGGTGGGGAGAATGTAACATATATGTTTTATTCTCGTAATACATTGGAATATTTTAAGGAATATTTTTGGAGTCATATGATGAGACAATATGATATTATGAGGTTTGGAGTGGCTCTTTGTTGATATAATAATAATATTAAATATATTATATAACAAGCACATAATTTTAATAAAATAATAGAAATAATTTATATTGAAAACTTAGATAGAAAATATAATAATTCAATTGGGTATGGAATGAGTTTTTTACCCTATGAATACCATAATCATTGTTGAAATCAGGTGTTTTGATTGTGTGACACCACAAGATAATTAATTATATAAATTAAAAAAATTTCATTGAATTTTTACTTAAAATACTAACCTAATCAAAATCTATATATACATATTTATTTCCAATTCTTAGGTTCATCAATATAACCCTAGGGTTTTGAGAGGAGTTGTTGGTGGAGGTCGTGGATAAGAACAATAGATTGAAGATCTAGATTGATTTCTAGACGATCGTTTTCAGCGATGGAGCTATTGGATCTCACCAATGTCGATGATGAATTACCATTCTTCATCATAGATTGATAAAATCTTGAGGTTGCGAATTTTGTTCTATGGTTTAATCCCTATGAGATTATCTTATGATGAGTATGAATAAAATAAACAAATATATTGACTCTCGGGTCCATCAATATTTTCAAAATCATGTTGTCTTACTATGATACTGGGGAATTGATTTTATTGGTTTCCATTTGGTTCTTGTTTCAAAATTTTCATAGTAATAAATCATGGCCATCACAGACAATGATCGAGGTTGATTCCTCATGTTTGTGTTAAATTAATTTCTCTCCCTATTCTTCATGTGGTTATTGTTGGTATTCGATTCAGTGGAGGTTTGACAAACACCCAAAAAAAAGATCACTGAAAATATGATATTCAATGAAATAGATTTTTACCCTGGGTTTATGATAAAGATGAATGAAATAGTTCTATTGTGTGGTGATGGTGGATGATTAGGTTTGTATTTTGGGAACCCTAGTTGTAATTTTTAGTGTTCTAATGAGACAAATTTAAAGAAAACCACTCTCAAAGGATTTGGTAGAAAAAAATCCAACAATGGGAGATGGTCTGAGCATAGTTCTCTATAGATTTGAAATCTATTGGTGATATTGGTGAACAATTTGGTAGTACTCAAGGTGTAGGTGTTATGTTTAGAATACTATGGGATTTTAGGGGAAATCCCAACGACATGGTTCCTAGTTTGAAGAAAAAACACCATGTAGTCCCTAGTCAATAGTTATAGGGTTTAAATTAAGAGGAAAATATCACATTACATGTGACACATGTCACATACTATGTTTCCCTACGAGAGTGGATCAGTGAGTATCCCAAAAGGTACACATTAATAGGCCTGGCCAAATAGATGGTCTTGATCAGAATTCATGTTCATGGCCTGGTTCTCAGGCATGACCAGGTATATGGGAGTTACTATAGTGTAAAGGCTTTTCCTAATATACTTGGGCATGGGATAGAGGAATTTTGTGTGATTTTCTGACCTCTAAGTCATGTACCCATATGGGACATGCAATGTATTTTTGTGAAATGCATTTCATGGGAGTGTGAAAAATGGGTATTTCCAAGATTAGTGGGATACATCATGTACCCATACATGAAATGAGGTGTACTCCTTTAAGAGATGGTTGGAGAACTCATTTATCTCAGCTCAACAATAGTATATGCATAGGTAAATACCATTGTACAATTGTAGTATAGACCAATATCCATTGAGTGTGTTCCCTTGGACCATCCCAATGATGGTATAGTGTGGAATTACATCCCCAACATATTAATTTCATCTCATCTACATGTTTATTCTTGGATATAGTTTTCTTGAATCCCACTATGAGCCTCAGGTTGGTATCATTTATTGTACGTTTTTTCCAATGTGAGGTTTTTGGAATCACCATGACCAAATGATGTTGGAATGTGGTCCCCTACATAGTGGGTTATTATAGACTGGGTTTTTAGTGTCCCCCATGATCCATGGGTGTTACCCCTATCTATTAATTGGATTCCATTGAGTCTAAGTGATTAATACATTATAAATACTTGATGAGAATGACCTCTTTGATGAGTACCATCTGTGATAAAATAGATTATTGAGTGAGATCTCTAGGATGAGCATTATATTGAATCATAGAGTAGAATCATATGGTTGGATGTATAGTTGATACCTCTTTCCGAAATTTATTTTATTCTGATTATATATAGGTTTTGGCTGATGATATTTCACATATTCTAATTGAAAAACCATTAAGATGCAGATCTGACTACTCTATTGAACATTATGTTTTTTTTGATTTTGGGGTGTCTTACTAGGTATTGTTATACTCAATTTTTCAACGGATATAACCACAAATATTGTGTCTTATGTATAGGAAATAACATTTTATGGAGTCCTTATAAAAATATGATAACGTGAAGAATAGTTTGGTCTAGACATACCATTTTTATAGTTGGTTATACCTTGGATATTATTCCCCTACTACAACCAAGGTTGGACTCTACTATCAGATTTAGTGGGCTTATATTTTTATATTTATGAATTCCAGTACTTTTTCATACTCTAATGTTGTATATATGTTATCCATTCATTTATTTGTTTTCCTTTCATCATTGTATGGGTATTTGGAGGTGTGTATGTGTGTTCAAGTACTTTGGGATAATATCTCTCATGTGAGTGTTATGCTTACTCAGAACAAGTCTCCAGCCCTTATCCTATTGGAGGTGGTCATGGGGTGTCACACTCAGCTTACTACAAACCAGGCGGACCCTATGGGTTGGTTTTGGGAAAATGGTATCATAGAAGGTAATTACTTAAAATATATCACTTTTACCTTATAATAACTTATGTTATTTAGTATTATTCATGGTAGAAAAAATATTTGGAATGTGTAAGTACTCAATAGGTAGTTAATGAGTAGGTGCTTGATTAATATCTCTTCATGATGAGACTTGTGTGTACATGGAATGTGGGTACTTAAGTCTTTATATTCAATTATCAGTTTCATAATGATAATTGAGTTTTGGATTCCTAATGATATTATCATTGATTTTTTTAGAATCTTATATGATATTTAGAATTAGATGTGAAATATTACTAGATCCACACATTTACTCCAGGGTTTGGTAAACCATGGGGAATCAGTGTCACTAATCTAGAAGTCAGTCTAGGAACTATTGTGAGGTTGGTGTGCAGTTTTCTTACCCATCCAACCAAGGCTTGTATAGTTCTTTTCAAGTTCTTAGCTTCACCCCACGTAAATATCATCCATGTGACTTCATCTATGTTTGGTCAATTTGGAGGGTTATAGATGTGGTTTTTGTCATGATATTATTTAGTTTTTCATGCTATAATACCTTTATTTATAACTTGAAATTATTCTAAAAACCAAATTTCGGTTTAGAAAAGTTATTTTTCGTTCATTGATAATTTTTTAATTACCAAAAAGAATGTTTTATGAAAAATTTGGTTTGGAAAACAAAATTTTAAAAAAATATTTTGTGCGGTTTTAAATATTTTTTTCATGAGTTAATTTTTATTTGTAATGGGATATAAATTTAAATGGTTTTGAGACTGTTAAAATGTAATTAATTATTTTTAAAACTGTGAAAGAATTTCCAAGATATGGTAAAATATTTTTGAAACATTAATGGATTTACATCATGATTTATTATTTTTATAGGAATGATAAATGTTTCATAATTGGTTATTTTTTTCATTTTAGTGATGTTTTTATGTATGTGGTTTAGATCCATCACTTATTTCTCTATAATGGTCGAGAATTCACCCCATGTGCCTAATGGTTTTCTAATTCATCTGACAGTTTCTCTTCCAGATGCTCTCTCAGCAATACGGTTTCCAAATTTGGTGACCTTTGATCCAAGACCTTTTTTTCTCCCAGTTATCCCTCTACCTTTACTAGAGCCCTCATTCCTTCCTCATAGCCTCATTTTTCTTCCCCTTCCTTCAAGGATGACTTATGCATCTCACTCTGTGCCCCCCACATCCCTACTTTCCATATGGTCATCTTGTTGCTTCGCTGGTGACTAGAGATGGCTCCTATCTGTCTATGATAGATCCCACTGAGGCTGACAAAAAAACCGTTGATTGCCTCAAATGGAACCTCATCACATGGATTTGGTCTGCTATGCTGCCTCTCTCGGTGTTCAAGTGTTTTGTGGATTCTTGGGGGTTGAATTTTCCACCTCGAATATCTGTTTTCCATGGAGATTGTTTCTGGGTGATCCTTTTTTCTGATGAGGTTTTCATTCATGCCTGGTGAAAATCCCTATGTGTTATGGTTTTTTGGCCCTTAAACCTGGAAAGGTGGTCACTGGAGGTCTATAGGGGGAAGGAAAGCTCCTGATTCACCGTGTAGATTGGCCTTCCAGATTTACCTCTTTTGTTTCACAATGGTGAGCTCTTTAAGTCCTTAGGGGACTCCACTGGTGGGTTCTATTGTATGTATGACTACACTCAATGCTGCATTGATTCCCATGGAGCCAAAATTTGTGTTGATATTGATCTATCCTTACCTATTCTAGAAAGGATCTCCTTGAAGGTGCCAAAGCCACAAGTCTGGAATTAGGATATCTTCTATCCAGTGCTTCCTTGGGTTTTCTCCTTCTTATCTCTCCAGGGTCACTCTATGTAGTCGTGTATGAAAATTCATCAAGGAAAACATTTCCAGGACCCCAACCTACTAGAGATTATTCTAGAAGGAATCCCACTCAGAACACGTGTGATTGAGTTCTACATTAACCCAAATATGAATCAGCTCAGGCTGACTTACCAGCTCATGATGCTTCCCCTCTCTCTGATTATTTGGGCATATTTACCACTAGTTCTGATGGATCCACCTGCTCTATCTTAGTTCCATATGGTCCGATCATTCCAAATCCCCCCTTTGTTGTCCAATTTATCTAGTTCCTCAACTCTGACATGTTTTTTCAAAAGGATGGACGACTGGTGGATCATAAGTGTTTTCTCTCCCGAATCGCAACCCCCGGGGCTATGATCCCTCAACCACTATCCACTTCTTTTATCAACAACATCCCAAGAATTCCATGGTGAATAAGTTTCATCTTCTTATCTTCTTGTTAGGATGCCTCATCCCCCAGTTGAGGGTAAGGCTTTTTCCATTTCTGAAGGCCTCCCACCATCCCTCCCATATAGTTGAATGTTTGACCCATTTTTTTACCATGAGTGGTCATAATAGAAGTCTAGTTACTCTAGTTAATCTGAAACCAAAAAATATCATGATACCAATCCAATCTCCACCCAGAAATGTGAGAAGTAAAACCCTGAGATGGTTCTCACCGTCGGTCTCTATAGAAAATCTATCATCGACACCAAATATTAGTGTTTGCATAAGGGAAAATCCAAACTTATTCACGGGTGTTTGTACTCTCATAGAATTGAGACTAATTCACCTAGGGACAATATCCATCTATCTCTATTCTAATGATTCCAATCCTCATTAGGAAATACCACGAAATTAGTTCCCAAGTAAAAACTCCATAGCCACTGAGATCACAACACACAAGTCCTGTATTGTAGCCATCCCCAAGCACAAGTAGAATCCTTCAAAAAATAGTGAGTAACCTGTAAATTTAGAATCCGTATTGATATGAATTAAGATTTGACTAATTGACATATTTGGGTATTTTGTAACAAGGATATTATAATGGATATGGTTTGGGTTGGTGATCAATTTATCACTATGAAATTGAATACTGGTTTGGATTCCCTCTTTATATCATTTGTTAATGGTATATTTGATTCTCAAACTAGAGATACTTTAGGGAAATATCTTAATGATTCTGATATGGAGGAATCCATATGGATTGTAGGTTGGGACATTAATTTTATAACTAACTTGGATGAGAAGAAGGGTAGGATTGGTTTTCCCCGTTCGTCCAACATGAACTTTTTCCAACTCATGGTGGGTAAATGTCTCCTGGATATGGGGTATTGTAGTGACCGCTTCACATGGTGCAATAATCAAAATGAAGAAGATGATGTTGGATTCATTTGGAATGGTTCCTGGCAAATATTCATGCTATATCCAAGTTCCCCAATGCCAAGTTAGATCATATTGTTTGAAGAATTTTTGATCAATCCCATTTTATGTTTTCATTTTCACCAAGACATGATGGATGAGAATGCTTTTTATTTTTTATGCAACGTATTTTCACTCCCAACTATTAGTAGCTTGTCAGCGGCGATTCGGGAGAACCTACAAAGGGAAACTCATGGCTGAATTTTCGCAACAATCTAAGGTAGCTAAAACATAGGGTAAAAGCCTAGATAAGGGTATTCATCCTACCAATTAAGACATGGATTCTATCAAATAGGAGGTTGATCACCAAGAACATAGCCTTTAGGATTTCTAGAATGAATTTTTATTTGAGGATATATCTACTAAGAAGAACATTATAGATGAACTAATTATTAAACAGGAAAGTGTGGCCTAGGACACTTTAAGATTTAGATTGCTTCTAGAATGTGACAACCAATCGGCCGACATTCATGCATTCATCAATGAAAAAAGGCATCCAGTGAAACCCAATATTATATTGGATGATAGATCCTATACAGATGACACATATTTTTTGTGCGTAATTTCATTTTCATTCATCAATAATATCCATATAGGTCACAATCCAATCATGCCGAATGGTTACAAAAGAGGGAATTCTGAGATTTTGGAGGTGATCCATAACCTAATATACAACCAATAAAACACTTTTTTGGAGGTTATACCAGATGAGAAAGAATTGCATGAGGTCATGTTGAACCTCAACCCAGAGAGTGCATCAGGTCCCGACTGTTTCCCAGGATTATTCTACAGGGGATCTTGTAATGTGGTTAATTTTTATATTATCACGAGAGTTCAAGGCTTTTTCATGGTGGAAAACATCCTCAGTTTTCTAGTGTTATGACCCTTGTCTTCCTACCAATGATCAAGGACCCATCGTATATCCTCTACTATAAATCGATAAGTATATGTAATTTTTCGTACTATATTTCATCACACATCATCAACTCGAGGCTTTCTATGAACATCTCCCACTATATTTCCTTATTACAATATGGATTTTTGAATGGATGTTCAATTCAGAGTGCTACTTCCCTAGTTCAAGAAATCATCAAAGACATTAATAACAAGACCCATGGATTAAACATGGAAATAAAGCTGGACATGAATAACACCTATGATAGAATGGAATGGAAGCTTCATCAATATAGTGAAAATGGATTTGGGTATCGCTTCATGGGACACATACCAAATCTTTAGATTCTTCATCTCCTTATGGCTGGATGAATCTTTCATGGGAAGGACTTATTCTCTTTTTAAGACAACCTGTGGGCTTAGGAAAGGGGACCCTATCTCCCAAAGCATATTTATTCTCATGAAAGATACCCTCATCCACCTTATAAAAAATAGTTTGTCTACTAGATAAATACTTCCTTATTGGTGGAAAATGATCCTCTCCGCAGTCTCCCATCTCATGTTTATAGACAACACTACTATATTCATTGATGCTGCTAGAAGATTGGTTCATGGTATTAATAAAATTTGGGATGACTATTTTCACTAAAGAATCTAGGTCATAAAAAAGTCTAAGAGAAACCTCTATATCTTAAGTAAATGTTTCACCAGTGGGTTCACTTCTCTATGCAACGGGCTGGACATGCAGAGAGGCACATATCTATTGGAAAACCATTCCTCCCCAATCTCCTTAGGCATATTACACACTTGTGAATTTGATCACATTTGAGTAAGTTGAAAAAATTCATGTTCAACTAGAGAAATAAATAATTATTCTTCAAGGTTTAAATTTCATTATTCAACATTTCCCTCTCGGCTATTCTGACCCATGCTCTTTTGGCTATCAAAGTGTCAAAGGGGGTCACTAATACCATTTATAAGAGCTTTCCCAGCTTCATTTGGGATATTCTATCTGAAGGTAAATGCCACTGGAACTGATGGGGAAGGATGGGGTGTCCCATCAATGATGGAGAGATAAATATGGAGAGCATATAAGACACTATTAACTATATTATTGTGAAACTCTCTTCAGAGATCGTGGAATAATGCGCCCTATAGGGTAAAATCATGTACCATAAATGTGATGTGGAAATAGATGATATTAGTTCTCACACATCCCCCTTTTTAATATATGATACACCCTATCATTCCAAACCACCATCACTACTCTTTATGGAATTTAGGGAAAGGCAACATCCTATTTTTTCAACAAAACTGGACATGATCCATGATTGGTATCCAAGGTTGTCATGTACCTCTGATTTCTTTCAAGGAGGCCATATTGCAACCATGGTTTATAAAAGTTGTTCTAAAAAAGGAACAAAATAAGATTTTTGATCTCATTATCTATAATTTAGAACCATAAAATTGTGTGTTCAACCCTTTCAATTCATGTACATTCATAATAAATAATTTTCAAAGGATATCGACATATCAAAAGCAATGGTATAATTGAAATGTTATGATCTAGTGCAGAAAAATTATAATAGTGTTTAACATTATGGCTTGGAGGATAAAGAATCATACAATTCCAATAAATGATAATTTGAAATAGATGGGAATTAATATTGTCTCTTGATGTCACTACTATAAAACACATTTGGAAAAAACTCTCAAGTTATATATTCCTTAAGGGAGAATGGTCACTAGAAGTGTGGAGGTTTTTTGGTGAGTTCACTATTCTATCCTACCATAGAATTTTTGGTTCCCCTTTTGTGGAGAGATGGTTTTATGGTTCAAATGATTAGAGAATGGAAAAAATGGAATGATCCATCATTATGAGTGTTAGATGATGGTGTATATGGAAAGATCAGAGTAATCACAATTTTGATGGGATTCTATCGATAAGGAGTTAGATTATTGCAAGAAAAATGTCCCTCATCATTGATGTTGTAAGTGGTATAAAAAGTTGGAACAATGCTCCATCTTTGAGAGTTCTGTAGGTGAGATAATGAATGGATAATTCTTACAACACTAATATTCGGGGCCAATGGGTACACTAGAAACCTACAGCCATTAGTTACAAGCTTAACAAGGATGGTTCATGTATCCTAGGGGCTATGCGAGGTGGAGGGGTTATCCGAGACCATTAGGGGAGAATCATTCTTGTTCTTACACCATAATTTGGTCATTTAAACTCTCTCCAGGAATATGACAACGCAATGTACACTCAGATAAACCTTTTATAACAAACTAACATCGATCTCACTCACGTGGAAACTGACTACGTGATCTTGCATGACATTATTCTGGGAAAAGGATCCATCTCTTGGTCATTATCCTACATCACCAGGAAATGCAGTGACATCCTCAACAAAATTATTGAGGTGGTCCATAATTATCATGAATGTAATAGGGCAGCGGATCATCTTACATACATGGTTGTGGTGGATAAGGACTCCTGCAACACGTGCTTCCCAAACATTAATATCTTGAAACTAGAGGGGGTTAATTGGATTTGGGGGATGAACACGGTCTTCATTATTTTAGGCCTCCCTGGGCCTCATTGTTATTTTTCCCTATTTTAGTTTTGGTTGTTTAACGTCCTATTATAATAAATATATAATGATAATGTAATGGTTTAGATCCTTACTTAGAAGGTTTTGTATTATTTTTTTACTCCATTTGAGTATTTCTGTATATTTGTGTTGATGTGAATATGTTATGTGATGTCTATAAATATGTACCAATTTTTTAAATGAATGATTGAATGTTCATCTATAGGTCCTGTATTTGGAGCAGTCCTTCATGTTTTTCAGAAGTGACATATCTAATTGATAAATATACCTAGACTCTAAATTGAGTGGAAAAGATGAATCCTTTCCCAAATCTTGAACCCACATAGTTCTTATAGGATTGTAATCCACCTTCTTATGCAAGTGAGAAAGGTTCCCCTAAAGCAAATAAGTTGGTTAAAGAAGTCGATGAGATTTTTCTCTCGCTTGAGAGTCCTAATTTTATGAATTCCAAGTCTATCTACACATTGTTTAAGGACATAAAACATTTTGGTGGAAATTTGGGACTCCATTCCATATGTATGAAATAATGTATTGGGAATTATTCTTGCCATTATTTATTTGGTGTATGTATATTAAGGAAGTGAAGAAGGAGAATGTTTATGAGATATTCGGTTTCAGGAAAGATAAGATATTGGTTGTGGAGGATACGAATCAATTATTGATTTTTCTATGTTTCTTACCTGAGTTTGTTTATGATGACTCTATTAAGGTAATATATTTGAGAAAATGTATTTTGATAGACCATGTAACTATAATATCGTTGGAATATTTGATATCATATCTGATGGTTCTCAAAAGGGCCTTGTTAGTTGGGTAGCAACTAAAAGAGTAATAGAAAATGGAGAATGCAGTTTTCATAGTGGGTTCATGAAACATTTTACCACCTGGTGGACCAAGAGAGTTGGATTTGTAAGGAAATTATTCTTGGAAAAATAAGAGGAATATAATTTACTTCTAGTGTGGAACAACTAATCATTATTGGAATTTATTTTTGAAAGATTCTAAATAATGAAAATGATGTGGCTGCTAAAGTTTACTTAAGGGGTTATGTATAATGGGATACAAAAAGAGGATATTTTGGTTAGTGATCATCAAATATTGACTATGGGGAAATAGATTATTTAAGATGGTATGTCTCCATCCATAGGACTGATAATGAATATTTTCACATAGTGGAAGAGCTTCCAGTTGAATTTTACGTTTACCCAACTTTTTTTTCTAACATCATATTAGAAACTGTTTGAGTTTTCCTTCTTTGGTTCATTATTTTTTAGAAGCCTATTGATTTTGGATATCTTATTTCCTTTTTTTGGTCTTTATTAATGATCTATCATGATCCTTGGTTGTGGTCTTGCTGATAGTTTAATTTTCTAGATATGTATATGGTTGTTCCTTGTTGGTGTGAAATCATGAATGGTTTTCCTTTATCATGAATTGTTTTAGTTACTGATGGTTTTTTGGGCACCTGGTTTTGGAATGAAATCCGATATTTATAACATCTATATTTTTGTTGTGGGATGTTGTTTGAGATGGTTTTTGTAACTTAGTATCCCCTTGTTTTTCCCTTGATAGTAAGATCTTGTTATTGATCTGATAGATAATCTACCTTGTGAGAGTGTAGTGTATTGGTTATTCATTAATCTTTTTGTTCTATGTTCTTTCTAGTTAGACATGGATTGATCATGGGGTTGTACTCAGGTAACTAGTTTTATGTGGATTATATTTTTACTAGGAACAAATAGGTGTTAGAGGATGATTTGATGAGCTCCTTGATTTATGTGTCTATGTTTTAAAAATCCTTGGTTACCATAGAGTATGTGGATGTGGTAGAAATACTTGTCCATTATATGACTTTCAAAAGGTCATTCAATAATTAATGGTTTTTATGATATTTTTATCCTTTGGAATTATTGAGGTGTTTTGTTGTTCCATTACTTTGGGATTTTTGTTTCAACTTTTAGATGTTTATATGTGGTTAGTGATTGATGTCTCTTCATTGGGGTTGAATATACATGTTGTTTTAATGTTACACCATTTTTTTTTGAATATTTAAAAGATGAGGAGACCTATTATAGTTCTATATATCATTCCATTTTTTTTCCAGTTCATCATAGTATTTTGGAGTTTTTTATAAGATTCATATATCTTGTAATTGTCCCAGATTGAAACTTTTTGGTTTAGTCTTTCTTCTGGTTTGAGGACCGTCCACCTCATAGTATAAGTGATGCAGAACCTTTTGTCTTGTATTTTTATATATTTCATACTATAATCTTATTGGGGAAATAATTTTCTTTGGTGAGGATATTATAACATCCCATTACCATATTATAGGCACACTATCCCTTATCTTTGATAACTTTTTTTGGGTCTTCTTCCATATAATTTTTTAAGATTTTTAGAAATTACCATATTTTTTAATAGAACTAAACCCAGAAAGAGGGGTTGCATCATCAAAATGTTGGTCGTAGAATGGATGAGATTCATAAGGTGTGGTGAGTATTTATGACTCAATCAATTATGTAATGGTTGCGATATAGAGGAGAGATGTGGTGTAGATGATCAAGTGACTTATTTGTGGTCCCACTTCTGTTTTGTGAATAGTTATTGAATTGAATGTGAGTACACCAAAGCCTTATCCTAGGTAAATAGGGTCTCAATGATATCTATTCCAGGGATTTTGGAGTCTAGTTGGGATGTGGGTGAATTTTGGAGAAACATTGTGGGTTCTACCATAGTCATTACTGAATACATAATTACTACCACATGGTCTCATCTATCATGCCATGGTTTGGTTGTTTTCACTATATATGCACTTTGGGGATGTGGAATTCATCATGGAATCATGTTTTCCATAGTTTTAAATCTTTATACCCCCATCCTCTTTAACAAAAAACACATCTCATTAAAAATTAATCTGACAATTTGGTTTTTGCGATCTCTCTATAGTTTTTTTGGGTCCCTAAACCATTATCCTTAGTAAATCAAAGTGAAAATTGAACAGGTGATCATATTATGGCATGTTTTCTCCTCATGGCCTTCAATATCACCTCTCTTATTTTTTTTCATCTTAGATTCAATTATGGCCTTGTTATCCATTGAATCCCGGATGATTTATGTGGAATTTTGGATCAATGTCATCTTATAAATTCTATCTATATCCCTCATCCTTCACTTGGTGACCCATGTTAGGGGAAAAAATATAATATTTGTTACGATTTTATTTTGGATATTCTAATTTGGTGTTTTTATTATATTACATACTATTGTAATGCATTGTTTCTTAAAAACTCATATAAATATGATTCTTACATTATAATGATTGCCTTATAATTTTTAAACGTGAACTTACCTCATGAAAATTTATTTCATCCTATTCTCTATGAATTTAAAATTTTATGGATAGATATTATAATGATCCTAATTCAACGCATGGTTTTATAAATTGATTAATTTCATGTTGATTTTGATTTCATATCAAAGATCATTTCATTGTTTTTTTAGAAAGTGGGGGATTTTTTCTGGTTTTGATTTCTAAAGTGAAATTCATTTATTTGAATGAAATGGGATATTATATATAATTTATTTTGAAGGGTTTTATTAAATTAAAATTTTGAAATGACCACGTTCCGTCTTTTAATTAAATTGTATTTTTTTTAAAATGGAATTCATTGGTGAATTGAAAACTATGATTTGTTCACATGTAGAAAAGGGTGTAAACCCATGTTTAAAATGAATTAGATCCTTTAAATTTTGAATAAAAAATTTTATATCCAGAAAGTATTTTTTGAAATAAATAATTTTATTAGAGCCTTATTTGGGTTTTTGATAATGATCCATGAAAAAAGTGGGGATGTTCATGCATTTTAAATTTTTATTTGATAAAAAGGTTTTAAATTGAAATTGATGGTTCTTAATGGAATATTTCGAAATTTTTGATGGTCCTATATTGTGATAATACCATGATATGAATTAGTTGATTCTTTTAATTTAAACTAATGGGGGTTTAAATAGTTATTTTTCACTTTATGGGGATAAAGAGAGAGATAGAGAGTGTGATGTGAACTGATAATGGATGAAATTTTAAGGGCGTAATCCCTTGTTAAAACTGATCAAGATTTCCATGTGAATTTATGTGACTTTATTAAGTCACTCAACTCTTCTTTATAGTTATAGGAACATAGGTTGTTAGATGAGATGGCATTGCATTATTATTTTCTATAGGACTCAAACCCAATAATGTGGATTTACGAAGAACATGATATGTTTAGGCCATGGATGTGTGGCCAAGAAATATTCTATGCATACACATGGTTAGATGGTGAAATTTTATAATATATATAGTCTTAAAAATAAATAAGGTTGATTTATTTATTATACTTTATATGGTAGAATAACTATCATATTTTTTCTTTACCCATGAAATCCTTACAGAGGATACTCATTACAATCCTATTTTCATTGTCACTTGTTGGCATTGATTTATTACTATTATTTATTGATCTATTTATTGAGATAATAAAAATGGACTCTATTATATTAAAACTTAAAAAGATTTTTATTTCACGTGCATGTCCATATTATTTCATGATTTTTCTAACATTATCTTGTGAAATGGTTTTCAAATATTTATTGGAAAATGATTGTTTTTTATACAATGAAATAACATGTTTTCCAAATTTGGTTTGATAAAAGACATTGGAAACTTAAACATATATTTTAAAATAATATATATTTTAAATTAATCGTAATCTATTTTTTCCCTATGCTAAAATGTAAAATATTCTACTCACATTATCATACCTCCATTTTATAATATTTGGATTACCTTATAATGTAACTACATAGACTCTTTGGTGAAATCATACTAGGAATTCTAGATAACACCGTACTTGTACTATTTTGTTGTTGAAACCATTATGATATTATAGAAGTTTCCCGTGTTATTACCTTTACCCTTTTAGGGTTCATGCTTATTTTTTTGAGGGAGTTAACTCGGGACCTGGATGGTGGTCATAAACCAAATGGAGGTGGGTATTTGTAGTTATGTATTACATTCAATTTTTGTGTCTCCCTATTGTACCTGATATGGTTATAATGTTTTACTTATATAATATTATTTATATTATGTTACTTAATGATTTTTATATTGTGTTTTTGGGGAAATAGTTACTAAAGGTTGTTTTTGGGTTCCCTGTCACTTATCGCCAGATCATTAGGATCATGAACACTCATTGGTTTAGTGAAAAATTGGCTCTGATGCCTGTTGAGATGGTGATTTAGATTGGTTCATTACATATTTTGAGAGGTAAAATGTTATAAGTGATAATAAATTGGGTGGTGGATAGTGGTATTCATATGGATAGGATAGGGTTTTTTTGAATAAAATATGCTGTCGTTAAATAGTGAACAAACATGTGAATTAATAGTATTTGGATTTTGATATAATAGTAAATGGGACATTGAAATATTTATCTAAATTTTTTAATCCTCATAAATTCATTCATATAATCTATTTAAAAATATGTTACTTATATGGTATATTACTATTAATCTCCATATTTTATTATTTATGGAAAATAAAAAAAACTTCACCCGAACATAATTTCAATGTGATGATTCCCAAAAAAATACATTCATTTTATCGATAGAATTATCTAAAATAAAATTTTTTATTTTTAAATAAAATCTATATTTATAAAAATATACTAGTATTTATGACATGGTAAAATGTCCATCCTTTGGAAAAGTTACTTATGATTCTATAAAATTATCTTATTATTTATATAAAATTAATTATTGTTTTATAAATTCATTTTATTAAAATGATACATAGTTTTGAATTTTTAAATTTATCACATAATTGTATTATAAATAAAATAAAACTTATGTGTTTTCCAAAAAATAGAATTATTTTTTGTGCAAAATGTCCATTTTATCATATATAACACATTTATTTAATTTTCTTGTGACATAAATGTACTATATTTTTTTTAAAAGTTAATCAAATATTATTTAACTATACCAATGGAAAGCTTACTATTATAATGATCAGGTTACTATTCCAACAGTAATATTTTCAATAGTCATATTCCATTTACATATCATATTAATTTCCCTTATATTAATTATTCATAATTCTATAAAATTATTTTCAAGATTATATATTATTATTTTTCAAAATTCTAGTTATATTAATACTTTTTTTCTTTTTTATTGTGTTGTTTCCAGTGTAATAATTCTAAAAGTTGAAAAGTATCCAAAATCTAATGTTCTAGTTGTTTTTTTGTTCAGGTTTTCCCATTATATATTTTTTTATAGAGTATATTTTTTCACCAAATATAATTTTCTACTTTAATGTAATTCATAATTTTTTTATATTATTTGTCGTATGTGTTTTATAATAACCTATATTCCACACATGTTTATTCAGAATTAAAATCTTGTTCAAAAAATTATAGGTCATTAAATTTTTCACCCTTTAGAAATTTCATCCATAAAATTTCATTCAACACTCTAAGATGAAATATGATGATTTCAATTTTGAATCATCTCTACCTTAGGTTTTCAAGTTTCCTCTACATACTTCTGGTTTCACCAATGTATTTTGAAAATTTCACTTGTCTTTTTTAAAATGATTTTTCTCTATTGTCTATGATATTCACTGAATTTCCATCATAAGATAGATCATGCTCTAACTATAACAAAAATGTATTTGTCTCATATTAGGGCTCTGGGATATAATTCCTCAATGGGAATATGTGGAACATGTCATTCACCTAAGATATATTTGGTTGGAGTTATTGAAGATCAGATATGGATTTGATGTGATCAATAATCTCAAAGGGGTAACAAATTTTTTGACATAGTTTTACGTTATTCTAAAATCTCATAAATCTTTTCTATGGAGATATATAGAGGAAAAACACTATCTCTGACCCCGAAATACATGTTTCATCAATGATTTTTGGAATAACACTTCAAATAAGTTTATAAATCTTTAATGTCTTCTAGAGTAGACTAAACTTTATATTCTATTTATTTGACCAATTTTTGTCCCAATATATTAAGTTCTCTAACTTCATCCCAACATGATGGAGTTCTAAAATTATTTCCATTGAGATATTCATAAGGAGCCATCTAGATTCTAGAGTGTAATTTTTTGTCGTACAATAACTCCACTAGTGAAATATATTTATCCCATACCCATTTGAAGCTTATAGATTAGGTGTTGATCATGTATTCTAGGGTTTGAATAGTCCTCTCATATTTCTTTTCTATTAAAGGATGATATATTTTACCAATGTTCATCACTATTTTCAATTCGAGATTGTTTTTTTCTTGACATTGAGGTTATAGACCATATATATTGACTAAAAATAATTGAGAGTGGAGTTTCATATAGAATCACTATTTATCTAATGTATATCAATATAAATTCATCAAGTGAGATGTACTATAAAATGGTTAGTAAGTGAATAGTATTTGTCATACGGTCCACTACATACCATATGTAATTATTTATTTTGGGTTTCATGAGAAGGCCCAATACAAAATCAATAGTGTTGTTATCCCATTTCCATATTGGTATGAGAAACAGTTACATCATCACATTGGGCGTTTTATTTATTTTTATTAAATAATTATAAAATGAATAAATATTTCTATATTCATAAACCATATTATTTATATTTTATCACCAGTAGTTCTCTTTGAGATCACTATACTTATTTACGCTCCCTAGGTGGATAAAGAATATTGAATTATGAGAATTATTCAATATCTCATTCTTTATCTCATGATATTATAGTGTTTATAAACATAGATTAAATCTCACAAATACATAAATATATTTATTCAACACTAATTATTTCCCCTTATTTATTGTATTCACATTTACTTATTTTTGAATATCCTCCCTATGACCTATCTTAACCTTCTCTTAAATAAATGGTTGATCAATTATTTGTCTATAGTTGCATGTCTTTCCAAAATATTTGATGCCCTTGTCCATACTTCATATATCCAAGATGACAATATCCTTCTCAATCATCATTATTTACATTGTTACAAAATCATTCATTCATAAATCAACTTCCACTTTATATTCCTTCTTAATATAGTAATAGATTGGGATATAATATTCTTTAATCATCTATAAAAATATTTATTGTTGCATATTATGATCTTTCAATATGAATTTATAATTTAGGATAATTTTAATCATATATATGTCACACTTCTCTATAAATATATAAAAAATTGTGATATTTAATGTGAATATTACAGTATTTAAATCCTAATAAATTTTTGGTTAATTTTTATCATCTATCGTGAACTATATTAATTTATATGCTATTATATTATAATTTTTGATGAGTATAAAACCAAAACCATTATTTTATTGATCACTATACCTATAAAATTATAAAATTTATTAGTGTAGTATTTTTATAGGTGCAATTATTTTTATCTTATTTGTCACTTTAAATCTCCCATCATATTCATCATTCTAAAAAAATACTATATTCCCTTTTAATTTATCTTGGATGTTGGGTTTTATAATATTTAAAATTTTCCCAAAAATCACTGATAGTACCTATATAATATAAGAAAACTATGGATATCCATTATTTATGTGGGTAAGGGTCATCCATAAAACTCTTTTATCTCAATGGGATTAATATATATCCACTTAATTGTGATAACATTTAGTAAAATCTACATTTTTTAGTAAATTTCACATTTATACTATTTTGAAAATAAATTATCTTTTCCCATTGTATTTAGTATAGTAATCAAATTCTCCTCAAGTTCATCCTTCCTTTTGGAGTATATAAAAATATTATTTATAAAGATCACCTAATATTTATTTTTGTAATCTCTAAGGACTCTATTATTAATGTGTATTGAAATTCATAGAACATTTTTGAGTCTAAAAGTCAGAACTATGAACTCATAGTGTATATATGTTGTGTAAAAGGAATTCCTAGGAATATCCTCCTTCATCACCATAAATTAATGATATCCAAACTGATGATCAAATTTAGAGAAGTATAGAAATCCACATAGTTTTATGAAAAATTCATTAGTACATGGAAATGGATACTTTACCTTTATCATGAATTTTGTTCAGTTCAAAATAATCAATACATAGATATATTAACTCATCCTTCTTCTTGATAAAGAGGATTGGATCACCCCATAGTGAAGAACTGAGGTGTATGAAGACATTTTCAATTTTATTTTAGTTACTTCTATAGTTATTCCCATTAAATTGGATCGATTTTACAGGGCCTCTTAAATATAATTATAGAACCAAGAATAGTTTAAATTGATAACCAAACATGTCAAATTATATTAATACTATAAAACTCCTTAGGGAATGCATAAAAATATTCATTTTCTTTATGAATGTATTCAAGGATTATCCATTCATTTATCTCAATAGTTTGAGGAATATTTTCTTACTCATAAAGAAAAAATATCCATACTTGACAAAGAGTTTCTGAATAATATTAATTAATCCAATTGAACTTTTATAAAACCAGAGGATGATTTGGGATATGGAATGTGATTTCCTTCTTCCAAAATTTTATTTTGGTTCTATTTAAGGATATCCATTCTATTAATAGAGTATCATTGAATTATATTAATGTTATTATAATAATATTTTCTATGATATTTTTTCCCAATAAATTAATTGGGGAATATTTATATACTTAAGATGAAATATGTAAACCACTTATTTTTCAACTTAAAACTCAATGGACATGCCTTCCGGTGGGACTTGAAAATTTAAATTAATCAAGTCATATGTGAAACAATGTGTTGAACTAGAATAAAAAATGAAATTAACTATTCTTGAATGAATAAAAATATTAAAATTCACTCATTTTTTCATCATTCACCTCAGTAGTAGTGATCTCATAATCTCATACTTTCTCATATATTATTAATGGTTATTATAATATATTATCTCTAATTACCCTTGGATTGATTCAATTAATATTGTTGTGTAAATATACCTTAGATTTGAAATATGGGACTATAAGTGGAGGGATGATTAGAGAATTTATTTCTTCTAAAGTATTTATTGGATTCTTTAACTCTTTTCAGTATTTATTATCTTGATTACTCACATCCCAACACTTGAAACATATCCTTGTCACATTGAGAATGTTTCCAAGATTGTTCTTCCAAAATTATGACCTATGGGTAGTTGTATTTTAATCCATCCATGATATTTATCCATAAGTACTATGTATTTAAACTCAAATCTTCTCTTTTAATCTCCAGACCCACTAGACTCTTGAGAATCATTAATGTCCAAATCAATATTAATGGTATGTTAGACAATTTACTTATAGTTTTCAAATTCTAAAAATGATAAATACATTTTATGACATCAATTTAGTCTACTAAATAAGTGTTCAACAAAAAATACAATTTTAATGAACAAGATATATGTATACCTTACAATCACTTTGATATTTTACTTATAAGACCTAATTGATTAATCCTCCATTTTCATGTGTTTAAAATGTACCCTCACCATTTTAAAATGAAATGTTTGAGGAAAATATTTATTGAAAAATATTTTTTAGAATTATAACAACTCTATTTATTTTATTTCTTCCCTGATTTTCATATTTGTAATTAATATCCACAATCAATTATATTATTTCACTAATTAATAAATTTAAAATTTAAAATAATCTTTCTATGATCATTAAAAGAAAAATATTTTCTTCTCAATGGAATTCATCCATATGTCCATGAATATATGATAGAAGCATCAAATAAATTTGGGAGGCCTTTATTGATAAAATTAATCATCCATAATTTTTTAACTCGTTAGACAAGGATATAATTTCATGTGATTAATGTTCTTATTAATAACTTAATTTAGTTGAGCATGTACTGCTATGAGGTTCTCAAGTCACGTTCCAATCATATTGGGAATCTCATATTTAAAAACATTAAATTAACCATCACATTGATTATTAATATGATTCCTTATATTTCAAAAAATATACTAAAATAAAGTTAGGTATCATAATACTCATATTAATAAAAAAAATTTATATATGTGTTCGTAATATTTGACAGATACATCCTATCTAATGGATTTTTCTGTTTCAATGTTGGATATTCATGGTGTATTCCACATTATGATTCCTTAACCTAATAACCACAAATAAATTTTATTTTCTGTTATAATAACTATGGAAACTAGTACCACATTTTATTTATTAATTTTTTCTTCACATAAAAATCCAAAAAACAAAACCAAAAAATCACGAGGACTATCGCCATTGAGAGATTAAATATAACATAAATAAAAAAAAATAAAAAAATACATCCACTTTATTTTTATCTCCAAAATTTCCTCCTAAATCCATTTTACATCTCTTAATTTATAGGTTAACCTATTTTTATATATAAATGTAAAGGGTGAGTTATAAATCACATTAAGGATAAAATCATGATAATGAAGTATATATTATAATACAAGAGGAATAAAATGATATCATAAAATATAGCGGTCATATATAATCACATGGAATCATGGAGTAATGGATATTATATCATAAAATCATGGAATCATAATAACATGTTTGTAACCCAAAACATGACATCATAAGTATTAGTCAAGGATCACATATAAGAAAACATAACATATTGTGCTAGGCTTATTTACCATGCACCATATATGGTATCTCATGAGATGAAAAAGATACCCAATGCATTATAATGATATATAATTATTGGCCCACCCATCACATAATTATTCATACATGTATATTTTTCCAACATAATGAAATCATACAGAAATCATAATCAAAAGAAAAACACATGATAATGATATGAGTTACATAAAGATTTCTTAAATCATAATTAAAAATATATAATTATATGATTCACAAGAAAATAAAGTATAAATAATTTTTTAGTTGATTATATATTAATAATGTAGCACTATGATATTTTTTTTATGAAAAAATCATCTTTAAATAATTTGATTTCTTTAGTAGCATGTGTTGTACACAGCCCTGATTTTATGAAATCCACGATATATTATTGAAATATTATTATTCTAATATGACAGATATAACCTAGAAAAGAAATTGGCGTGTATTAATACATGTAAAAAAATTATGAAATATATATTTTATTAATGCTTAGAAAAAAAAATTTAGTAAAGTAATTTTAAATTTAAAAAATCTGTTTTTTTTACAAAATGATTTTATTGATTTCTATGAGAAAATAAATATATTTCACTGGATTTTTTTTAAAATTTATTTAAAAAAATTAACTTTATTTTTTAATTCATGATTTCAAAATTTTCATTGGATTAGTTTTTTAGAATATTCCAAAAAGTGAAAAATTTCCTAGAATATTGAAAAATACTGATTTACATTAAAAACTATATTTCATTTTAAAGCTTTTACAGTGTAGAATTATATTTTGGATTAGTTTTATAATTCCATTAGATTATTTTTATTTTAAATATTTCAATTACTTACATTTAAATTAATTTTACACATTAATTTAGTATTAAAACATTTTATACTTAAAATAGAATTTAAAAAAAATATTATTCCCATTTATTTTTCCAATTTAATATTCAATTAAAATTCTCGGCTTATTTTTTTGAGTTTTTAAAAATTTATCCCATATTTACAATTATATAGTTAATATTTATTAAATAAAACAATTCTTTCAATATATATAAAATCCTTAGGAATTTTTGTTAACACGATAATGGGTAAATTAGGTAATTAATAGTAAGAAATTATATGATACAGATTCTAAATTAACCCAAAAATTCCCCAATTTTATTGGATTAGTAATTTTCAAAAAAAATCACATGATGTTATAATTTATATCCAATCTAGGCCACTTGTATATGATTATGACTTTTATGATATTTTTTTAATAGAACATCAAATATGTCACACTCTGGTTTTTAATAAGTGTTATATTTTTTATATACAGTTATCCAAATGATTTGTTTTTGTATAAATAGTGTTTGAAAATAAATAATTTTTATATTATTCATGATAATTTACCCTTTATATTTATGTAAGATATAAGTTTCTCAAATTATTGGACAACATTGATATAATAATTATTCAATTAATGGAAGAATAAAGAAATGATAATATAAATATTAAAATAAATATAATTTATGTTTTTTAATTTCATAAAAGAATACACCATATGAACATGAAATTTTTAGGATATAATAATTTTTTTATAATTAGAATTAGTTTTTTGAGGATTTTAAAGTCTAAGTGTTGAATAGTGTCAAAATTGACAAAAAAATGATATTTCATGAATGTTATACTTTATTAAAATATTTAAAAATAAAAAAACATTCTATAATAATAATAGAGATATGTTATTGTCTAAAACATATCCCCCTACACATTTATAGGTCTATTATTTGTATTTTTACTAGAATAATCTTATTATATTATAATATATTGCTAAATTCCAAAAGTGCTCCTCACCTCAATTATAAAAGGGAACCCCTTACTTTACATCTTTACACCATATTGAACCATATCGATTTTCATAAAAATTTATATATACCTTATAAACATTTTTATTTATGTTATTGTGGGTTTTTACCTTCCAAAAGACCTACACTAGGATGTTTAAGAGATGTTACAAGGGAGATCCCTCAATTAAGTGGTAATCATTTTTACCAATTTTGTGAAATTTATGTATTTCTAAAATCCTATTAATTTTTTAAACACATACTAAAATAATAAATACATTATAATACATATAATGTGATTAAATTATTATTATGGTACAACAATATTCCACCTTTTATACTTCATATGAAAAAAGAGTGTATCACAGGTGCATACGTACAACTTATCGTCTCTATAAAGGTGTGTAATTTGGTTTCCATCGCTGCTATACTTGGATGGTTGTAATGATGTAAATAAGGGACATATATGATTATTATTAAATTTTATTAACTTTATGAAATTTATATATCATCAATTTCTCTACCAATTCATCACAATGGGAATGATACCATCACTCGTGCGTACGTATGACCCATCATGTCAAAGAAGCAATGCATCTCATTTTTCAATTGAAATATTAAATAATGGTTGTAAAAAAGTATTAATTAATTAAATAATATACCTATAAAATTAATAACATTTTGGATATGATAAGTCTATATCTTATGTACATGAACTGGAGCTTAAATGAAAAAAAATTATGAAAAAATGAAGTTGTTAACAAAAAATACAGTGGTAATAATAAAATATTATTAATTAGTGGGAGATAAGATGATACATAATGATTATATAATTTATAATAAATATTAATTTTTTCCTTATATATATCAATAACATTCTTTAAACTATTATAGAAGAGGATAAAGCATCTTCAACTAAAGGAAATTACAATGTATGTGATCTCTCTAAACCTCTATATTTTCATTGGGATATGCTTTCTTTCTCTTTTCATAAATTTATTATTTAATTATTCTTATATAATTCTACTATATTTTATTTAGATTTACCAAACATATTTACCTAGATCAATTAATATTTCTTTGATGGGGAATTACATGTTTTAAAATGACCCCTTCTCTATTCATCTTGATAAGAAAAATCAATCATATAAAACTTCTCAATTTTGTAAAATTTTATAAGTACACTCTATAAAATTAATTAAGAATCAAATATTTTTATAAAATTACTCAATTTATCATGAAAAACAAATTTTGTTCATTTATGTTTTTATTAAACAAATTATTACTTAATCCTTTTTAATGTATGTTTATTATTTTCACTAAAACCACACTTAAGTGGAACATTTTTAATGTTACATGGCCACTATTTTTCATGTTTTCAATTCATTTTGACAACATTATTAATGATCTATTCCTAATGTTTCGTTATGAATGACCACTGATGATTTAAAAACCTTCTTTCATGGATACCATTATTATATTCCCTTTTTTTCATATGATATTATTACCAAACCCATTTCATTATATGGGTAACCCTTGTGATTAATACATATGTTTGATTTCTTTATGTGGAAAGAATATACATGTAATAGATTTGATGGGTGAACATGGATAATGAAACAATTAAATTTTTAATGTTTTACTGCCATGATATGTTATGTATGGGATTAGGGAGTGAACCTAATCCATTATGGTATTATGTCCACCATGTGATATACTCTAGGTAGTTAGCCTTGACTCGAGTTTATGTCATGATATATGTTTCTACCATATCCCTATTTTTTGTTGATCATATAGTTCTGTTTTCTATATGATATGCCACCATGTGATTATTTAATAAACCTTCCTTTTATTTTACCCTATAATGCCTTCTCACTAAGGTTTTATGATTCATTTCCACGTTCATTCCTTTACTAGAGTTTTTAGCTCATCCATTTTGTCAACATATTTGATAGGTTATCCTATGCCATTATAGGAGCTAAAAAATGTTATAAGATCATTAATGAGATTAATAAAATGATGTTTTATTTTATTTTCATGATTTTAAATTATATACATAGTTTCCAAAGGCACTAGGATATTCAATCCCCAGTTTCTATTTCACGGATAATTATGCTTGAAATCATACAATAGTAGGTTCAAAAGGAATTGGTACCTATTGTTTGTATCATATGATGGCCTAGTTATTTTTGGGGATTAGAAATATATAACATTAGTAAGAAGTAAATGAATAATTATAACACCCTTGATAAACAAAGTTTAAATTTAGGAAAACATAATTTATGATATACTTTTCTTTTTTATGATATTCCTTATTTGGGCATAGTTTAAATATTATATTCTCAATATATAAGTATTCAAACACCCTAATTTAATTTTTATTTTTTATAAAATGGTATGAATTAGGATATCCTATTCCAACAAAATATATGATAGATTTGTGTTGATTTACCTAATGATATGTGAAATCTTATGGTAATTGGATCTCATGACTTCATGACAATACTAGATAAATCACATCATGTTATTAATAATAACTTGATTCATGTGGAAATACACCATTATCTAAAAATTATAATATTGAGGTAAAATAATTTATGTGATTAAGGCCTCCTATATTTATTGCATCTTCTGATCCCCTCATCACGAAATAAAGTATTAACTATATTGAGATGATATTCTAAGACCTTCAGTGCTCAAAAGAAGATAATGTCATGCATAAATCAATCATTTTGATAGGGAAACTGATTAGTGTTGGAAATTGATCAAATAAACTATTCATAAAGTGTAAATTTATTCTATGAAAATGGGAAGATTAATGAAAATATTTTTCAATACATATTTTCCCATAATTATCTATTATAAGATGGATAGGGAGTTCCTCATACTGAAGAAAAAGGAATATGAGTTAATAATAGAGTATAAATAAAAAATTAAAATTATTCCTTGATAATCCTATGGCATTTTCACGAATATTGGTTGCAATTTGGGTCACTTATTTAGTGTATTTATTCTTCTTCTATGAAAATATTTGGCCAATCGAGACTTGTACAGCTATGAGTAGATTGTATGTTGTTCCCTTAGGGTTGAGATAGAGATTGGAGTCTCTTAGTTGACTCATGGTATTTGATATAAAAATAGGAAACTTCAGTCTAATATGGGAGTATCAAGAGATATATCCCTTTTTAGAAGGAAAACCCATCAACCCACATTCTAAATGTGTTGGAAGAAGAATCTCGTGAAGCATCTACAGTGAATCGTGAGATGATTCAAATGTGGAAGAGATGTTCATTGGGATAATCGTTTCTATTGTGATTTGAAGAAGAAAACTAATACAGAGGAATAAAAGAATGATCAATTAAACACTCAGCTAGAATAATTTATCAACTATAAGTAACATGAGAATTATTCAAGCCAATTCCCTTAGTTAAGGCTTTTACTAGATAAGCAATGAAAACAACCTCCAAGGTAGGATGAAGGGAATATAATATCTCTAATACTAAGGTGGATCCCGAAAATGATGTGGTAACATGTATGGTGGTTATTCATTCATGAATATAAGACATGTTTTTTATTCAGGCTCTACGTATTATTTCATATCACTCATGTTTAGTAGAATTATTCCAACACCACATCAAAATAAGGAAGTTAAGTTATCCATTAGAACATAGAATAGATAATTTATTCCATCTAAAGTATATCACTCCTCCATGTTCAATTTTTGTTAATGGATCCACTCATTAAATCTCATATTACTTCCTTTGGTGAAGTTTGATGCTATATTAGGCATGGATTATGTATCTTTATAAAAAGATAACATCAACTATTAGGATAGGGAGATCACCCTTCACATCTCGATGAATCCTATAATTATGTATAAGTGTAATGAGGAAGATGGTTCTCCTTTAGAATCATCAAATAAAGTGTGAATATTATTTCCTTATGATTAAGAATATCTAAATCAAATTATTGAAGTAAATGAGGGGATTATTCTAGAAGACAAACCCAGTATAAAGGACTACACACATGTGTTTCCTAAGTATTTTTTGGTCAAACACTTAACCAATAGGAAGAGTTATCAATTGAGAATACACCAAGATATCTACTCATCTCATTTAATCCTTATACAATTTCTACTATTAAGTTTAATTAATTTATGAAGAAGTTACAAGAAAACATGGAAAAGGGTTTTCTATACCTGAGTTGTTCACCATGGGGAGAACCGACAGTCTTTGTTAAGAAGAAGGATAACTCAATTCTCTTATGAAATTATTATCATCATCTAAACAAAATCATGACAAATAAAAAGTATCATCTTCCATGGTTTGATTAAATGATCTATAAACTACATAGGGCTAAGTATTTAATTAAGGTGGACCTTTAGTTGTGATATCACCAATTAAAGGTTAAGAAGGAAGATCCTTCATAGACTAGATTTTGAATGAGGTTTGAACACTATGAGTTCATTTTGATTCCATTCAAATGTATTAATGACCCAAAAATATTCATGGATATAATGAATAGAGTCATTATATATTTCCTCTACCAATTTTTTGTAGTATTTATAGGTTATATAATGATATATTCCAAGAGAAAGGAGGAGCATGATGAGCATTTGAATACTATATAAAAAAATTACAATGGGAGAAACTATATGCAATGTATAGTAAATGTGTTTTATCAATGGATGAAGTATTATTCTTGAGGAATGTTATCACCAGAAAGGGATATATTTGCAATCATAAGAGAAAAATAAAATTGTGTTGTGGCCTAAGCCAACATTTGTAATGGGGATATATAGTTTCCTTAGCTATCTAGGTTTACCAATGATATGTGAGAAACTTTTCATTATTTTAAATCCCATTAAAAAAACAACACTAAAGGGAGAGTAATTTTTCTAGACCAGTGAATGTGAAGACTACTTCAAAGAGTTTAAAAGAAGCTTATCACTGCACTTGTACTTACACTACCCACAAGTAGGGAAATTTATATGGAATTAAATGATTCGTAAATTAATATATTAAGATCTATGATAATATTAAATGATGATTTAAAACCTTATGCCTCAAGACATCTTAAATTTCATGATAAAAATATCCCATGCATGATTAGGAGTTTGTGGTTATGATCTTCACATTGAAAATCTGACAGAATTATCTCTATGGGGAGAAGAGTGAAATATATACTAATAAAAAGAGCCTCATATATATATTCTCATAGAAATATATTAATATGCAGAAATAAATATTGTTAGAGGTAATCAAGGATTTTTAATTCTCAATACACTACCATCCTGGTTTAGAAAATGAAGTGTAATATAATCTATGTGAAAAGGATCCAACAACATTATCAATGATCTGAATTGAGAGGGATCCAATATTATAAGACTTACAAATTATGGAAATGGGAATCATATGGAAGGGAACATCATCATTACTTTCTCAAATTATTTATGAACCATTCCTTATGGAGGAGATATATAATTCTCAAAGAAATGATATGGAAATTTAGAAGAAGGAATCTATTAGAAATGGGAAATCCCTATAGATAAAAATTGATGAGAAAGGGATTCATAAGATTTGAGTCACAACTATGTGTACCATAAAACCCTTAGATTAAGAGGTTTATTTTTAATTATTCACAATCAACGTTCTTCTCCATCCACTCAGGGAGCACAAATCTATGTCAAGATCTTTTGGAGCACTATTTTTGGGGTAATATGAAAACTAAAACCTCTAAATATTTATCAATGATCGTGGTATGTAAGAATGTTAAGTATGAGAGAAAAAATTCTAAGGGGATGATGAATCATTACCTATAAATTCAAGGAATTGGAAGAACAACCCCATGGACTATGCCACTAGACTTCCAATGTCATCATGGGGAAAAAACTCCATATGGGTTATTATGGATCAACTTTGAATAAAAACTCTTTTTATTGAAATTTAAAACTAATTATCACTAAATTAACATTAAGAAATATAAATCATAGAAGTGGTGAGGCTAAATTAAGTACCATTATCCATTATATCCGATCAGTATTTGATATTTTTATTCATGTTCTGTAAAAGACTCAAACAATATATAAACACTGATTTGAACTTCAACATGAATTGTCACCCTAAAAATGATGCTCATTCATAGAGGTCCATTCAGAAACTAGATGTAATGTTGAGAGCATACTCAATGGACATTAGATTATGATGAGATTAATATCTTCCATTGGTTGAGTTCTCTTATAAAAATTTTTTATACTCTAGCATCCAAATGGACCCATTTGTAGCCCTTTATAAGAATACAAATAAAATACCTAAATAGGGGGATGAAGTTGTATAATTTAAGCTAATATAACTTGAAATTGTTAAAGAAATAGTAGAAAAGGTGAATTTCATCCAACAACACATCAAGCTTGCCCATAGTTGATAGATGAGTTATGAAGATGATCGTTAGTGAGGCTTGGAGATCAAAGTTGGAGACAAGGTATTCCTTTGAATATATCCATAGAAGAGAGTTATGAGATTTGGTAATTAGAGAAAGAAATTTACTAGGTATGTCATACCCTATGATAATCTTGATCATGTCAGAGTTGTTCCTTGTCAACTAGAACTTCCCCAGATCATGTCTTAAGTACATGATGTATTCAATGTATCACTCTAGAGGATATACATTCTAGATACCTGACATGTACTAAATTCGAAGGTGGTAAAACTAGAAAATGATCTATCTTATCAAAATAACATTGTAATGATATTTTACCATTAAAATAAATTTCTTTGAAGAAAATACTAATCACCCGGTTAAAGTTTTATTGAAGAACCATAAATATAAAAATGCCACATGGTAACTAGAGGAACCGATGAAGGAGAAGTACCCTGACTTATTTTCACCATTATGTGTAAAATGAAATTTTTAGGAAAAAATTTCATAATGGATTAATAATATAACACCCTAATATTTTTATGAAGTATCCCTCTTTGAATAATTTTTTTTTTCTTAGTAACTTATTTTATAAGTGACACTGAGTTCAAAATAACCATGATATAATATTAAATACTATTGTTCTAACATGACTATTATAACTCAGATATTTAGTTTGTAGGAATGAATATTAATACAGACACTATAAAATTTATTTATTTATTTATTCCTAGTAAATAAACACTAAATTTTTTGTGAAGTTATTTGATATTTTTAAAATATGTTTTCTTCAAATATTAATTTAATTTTATTCGATGATAACATAAATATAATTAATTTTCAATATTTTATAAAATTTAGTTGAAAAAAGAAAATTCCTATTTGATTTTTTCATGTCAAAATTATCTTAGTATTAATTTTTTATAAATTCAAAAAAGATTGAATTTTTAATGAATGGTAAAAATACCTATTTACATTGAAAAATGTTATTTTATTTTAGTGAATTTTAAAAGTAAATTTATTTTTTATATATTATTACAATTTTATAATTTAATTATATATATTTATACTTTTTTTTGTCATTGAAATGAATTTTTTTCATAACTGTAGAACAAAAAAAATTTATACATAAAATGTCATTTTTTTAGAAAAATAGTTTTTGGGTGCATTTTTCTGGATTAAAATTTATTTCAATTATAAAAATTAAATGTTTTGAATTTTGAATAATGGATTCCATATTTTGAATAATTAGATTCATATTTAGTAAATATAACCCTTTTATTTTTTTCTAATTTGAATAGTAACCTTATAAATTTTTTTAACATGACAATTGGTCAATCAAGTAGTTAAGAGTAAAAAAATATGATGAGAACTATAAAATTACCCTAAAACATTCCCTAATTTTATTTGGATTATTAATGTTATTCCATATTCATCTAAGGGCGGAATGTGTTACCATTTGGGGCCACATTGATATGATTAGGAACATTATAATATTTTATTTAATAAAAAGTCAAATATGTCACACTCTAATTTTTAATAAGGGTAATATTTTAAATATCAATGTATCTAGAAGATATATCATAATTTAAATAGTATTTTTAAAGATAAAATATTTTTCTTAATTATTATAATATATATTTATCTTTTAGGGAAGAAATAATATCCTTAAATTCTTGTGCATCGCTGATGTAGAAATTACTCAATTAATAGAAAAATAAAATAAAATATATTAGAAAATTTAAAAAAAATAATTTGTGATATTTAATATCATAAATGAGTCCAATATATTTCCGTGAAGAAATTAGTATATAATAAAATACTTTTTTCAAATTTTAATTATTTTTATGATGTTTTTAAATATCAAAGTAATTAAAATTGTGAGAATTGAAAGTAACGATATTTCATGAATATTATATTTTATTAAATCATTTAAAAACATTAAAATAATATATAATACCAAATGGGATAATATATGGTCAAAAAAATCATCCCATATTTATTTATAGAGAATTTGGAATCATTTTTCTCTAGAATAGTCTTATTATATTTATTTTGTTAGAAATTTCAAAAGTGTCCCTCAGCTCCATTATAAAAATAAACCCCTTAACTTATTTAAACCAAAATGAACCATATATTTAGAAAAAAATATAAATAATTAATTTCTAAAAATCCTTTTTTATGTTCTTATGCTTCTTTACCTTCCAATATACCAACCCTAGGCCCTATAATAGATGTTATAAAAGAGCTACTTCATAGAAGAGGTAATCGTCTTTACCGATTCCTTCCGGTTTCTTTCTTCTTATAACTCCAATTAATAAACAATACCAATACATAAATAAAAAATTCAGTATAATATATATAATGAGATTTTGTTATGATTATTATACAATCATATTCCCCCTTTAATCCATCCTATGGAAATTGAAAGCACCATACATCCATACATATGATTAGCATCTCCACGTAGTGGTGAAATTTGTTTTTAATTAACAATTTACATGTATGGTTATAATGATAGAAATAATTGATATATATTATTCATATTAAATGAAAATGATTATTTAAAATTAATATATCATCCATTCATCTACCAATTCATTATTAATTGAATGATATTATCGCTTGTCCGTACGTAAGACTAACCATCTCCAAGAAGTGATGTGTGAAATTTTCTATGTAAAACATTAAATAATGGTAATAAAAATGTATCAAATAATTAAAAATTATACTTTTATGATGATTAAAATTTTGGATATGATTAAACTATATCCCATGTACATCAACCAGAGCTCATGTGACTAAACATGCATTGAAAAATGAAGCATTTACCTAAAACAATGTTAATAATAAAATATTATTAATCATATGGTGGTAAAAGGTCATATAAAATTTATATTTGATAATATAAATATGAATATTGTTCTCTTATAAATTAATAACCAGTTTTAATCCATTATACAAGACATTAAATCATGTTTCACTAAAGGAAAATACAATGTAAGGGATCTCTCGGAACCTCCATATTTTCTTTTTGGATATGCATTATCAATCATTACCTAAATTTATCTCTTAATTATTATTATATAACTCACCTATATTCTATTTATATGTACAATAAATGTTGATTAAGCTCAATTTTTATTTATTTTATATATAATTACATGTTTTAAAAGGTTCCCTTCTCAATTCCTATCGATAATCAAACCCGATTAAATGAAACTTCTCTATTTCTTACCCATTTTAATGTACACATAAAAAAAATAATTACTCCAAAAATATTTTTATAATATAAATAATTTTATCATGAAAAAATATTATATTTCATTTCTATTTATATTCATAAAATTATACCTTCATTATCCTTAAAGGATCATTATTCTTTTCCCTAAGACCACACTTAAGTAGAACATTTCTAATGTTACGTAACCACCATTTTTAATTTTTAAAATTAAATTTTAAATAATTAATCATGATATGTTCTTATTTTTATGAATGAATATGAATAATTTAAATCCATATTTTTATAGATACCATTGTCATACTACCTTTGGTTTTTTCCTTTGAAAGTTATTACGAAACCCATTTCCTTTTAAGGGTAGAACTTATAATTATTATTTATCATTGAATTAATTATTTGGAACACATATTCATATACATGATATGATGGATTTGCCTTGATATTTATCCAATGCATTGGGTAATGTTTTTGTCTTATGAGATTTAATATACGAGATTAAGGAGTAAAACCAATCTGCTATTGGACTATTTTTACCTTGTGATATTGTCATGGAAGTTACACTTCACTCATTTTTATTTCATGATATATATTTTTCAAATATATTTATAGAGAACCAGGATTAACATTCAGGGATATTACATAATTTTAGATGAATATTTAGTACCTTGAAAAAATATATTCCCAAGGACCGTAATAGTTTAGTGTCTTTGGAAACATGGAAACAAAATATTGTATCCTGGTGAATGATATTCAATATATCCCATAAAGATATAAACCTTTATTAATTCTACCTAAAAACATTCATAATATCTTGGAAAAAAGAAACATAAGAAAGCAGTGTGCTTAGATACTTCGTAAGGGTAAACAAAAATGGACGAGAACAATATAAACAAAAGGGTATGGAATATGAGCATAACATTTTAAGTTCATTCCCTTCATATCAAGGATGATTATAATTATTTGAAGTTTATAATACATGAATCATTAATAAAAAATTAACATGATATATGAGAGTATAATATAGGAATAAAACATGGAATTGTAGAAAACACATAAATCCATAAAAACCCTATGCCAAGGTGGCCTACTAAGGCCTTTGTAACATTTTAGGATTGAGGAAATCACCTATGTAGCTTCTACGGGATTGGGCTTCCCTCATGTGTACCCTCTGGTTTCAATATTGGAATGTCCTCCCGTGCACTATCTTCTTTTGGGATACAAATTTACTCTTAAATACCCTCTTATTTCAGGATTGGGATGCCCTCTTACGTACCCTCTTAGTTTGGGGTTGGGATGTTCTCCCCTATTCCCTCTTGGTTCAGGAATGGATGTTTTTCCCTATTCCATTAGATATCATAAAACATTTATCATTACCCAATGCTTTAAAGGGAGATATAGGTCCCTCCAATCACATAATAAAATTCTACATTCATGTGCCACAAAACATTCATCATATCATGAACCATGAAAAGATATGCGTTTTAAAGACATCAAATCATAACACTGAAAAAATGAAATCAGAATCAATAACATTTCATCACATTATAACCTAGGGAAAATAGATGGGTTTCAAAATATTTTAATTGAATCAGAACTCATGAAAAATAAGTGGGTTTTAAAAGTATATTTTCAGTGGAAAATAAATGGATTTCATATAGACCATGACATTAAGCATAACCCATTCATTGAAATGATATGAATGGAAATTTATAAATTTTCCAAGAATGGAATGATTGACATCAATAGTTGTCATCTTATATAGAAAATAATTTTGGCCAATCTTCCAAAAACATTTCACAAGGAAAATGCCCTTTCCTGTTTGAAAATGTTCTTTAATGCAAAAAACCATTTGAAAATCATTTTAAAAGAAAATATATTTAAAAGCATATAAAAAATATTTTAAATAATTTTGAAATAAGTTTTCCTTGAAATTTATTTTTAAAAAATTTTCTTAATGATTAATATTTTAAAAATACATAGGGAACTTTAAAGAAATAACAGTGGGTAAACCTATACATGTCGTACGAGATAAAAAGAACATTAATTTTTCATGTTAAAAATGTTTAAAAAGTGCCTTTTTCGGAAAGAAAAAAACATATTCCATTGAAAATATTGGTTAATTAAGAAAGGGTAAAATTTTATTTTAAATCTTATAGGATAATGTTATAATATTCTTAGAACCCCATTTATGAAATATTGATTTCTGATTGATGGGAGGGTAAAGTCAGGATTTCATAAAAACACTTTCTTACATACCAAAGAGTAGAAATTTGGTACCAATAAAAAATTATATCATGAATAAATAAAGGCTAATAAAATTCAGGAATGTCCTTGATATATGTATCACAAGATTTCATTAACGTAATTATGAACACAAAAAATCTAAAAAAATGATGGGATTGTCTCAATAAACTCTTATAACTTGGTAACATGGAATCATAATCTCCATGTAAGAAATTAAATGAAATAAATAATATAATATCATGATATTATTGAGATTTATTATATATAATTTAAAATAAAAATATATTCAATTTTAAAAAGTGTTTTGGTGCATAACAAAACATGAGTCTCAATAAAGGAAATTTGAGATAAAACATTTTACCGATTTGGTAACTTTTGAATCTTAAAACCCATGAAAGAAGGATCATAAAATGGAAATGTGAATACACATAAATTTATGTACAAGATAAATAGAATAAAATCATAGGTATTACATAAACCACACCATATTAAAGAGTGGTGAACATAACATGTATCTCACGTAAATTAAAAGTTAGACAAAAATCCCCTTACCTTAGGTCTATTACTCTCCACACATGTCCGAAACTCATGGACAATAGTGTTAAACATATTATTAACCTCTAAAATAATCATAATAATATTTATGATATCATATATAATTCATTTATCTCGTTAAATTACCTATTTATAAATAATTTCCATGTGAAATCAATATTTTGGGTGATAATCGCATTCTTTATCGTACATGTTTTGACTTATTATTCTAGTTCTTATTGATTTGAACAATATTTAATTAATTTGAGAATTTTTAACATGATTTATATATCATTTATATTCATAATATCAATATATTTTATATATAGATATATGAAATAGAATACACCATTCATTAAGATGTTAAGTGGTATGTACGCATGAATGATGTTTCCATTTTCTTATCAAATTGAATGGAAGTAGGTGAATGAAATATATGTACACACATAAAAACATACATACATATATATATATGTATATATATTAATACAGTGTCAATATTATGTCATATATTTCATACTTATTCATAATATATATTTCTATAATCATTCCTAAATGGTGAATATGAAAAACAAATCTCATCATGTTGTGGTGAGAGTTAGTTGTACGTATACATGAGCAACGATATCATTAACATAAGGGTTTAATGGCATGTAATTGGACGTGATATGAATTTTAAAGAAATAATATCATGTTATATTTATTATTTACATCATTTATATTCATCTTTATTCCCATATAAATAAAATGTACATGAAAAATAGTTCACACCACGACATGGAGATGGTATGCCGCGTGTACAGACGCATGGTGATATTGTTTTTTGAAGTATGGATAAAAGGAGGAATATGATTGTACCATAACCATAAAAACATCTAAGAATATAGTAGATGAAATATTTATTACTTCGTTATGGAAACAACATAGAAATATGAAGTATAAGGAAGGAACATTGATGATGTGATAAAATAATTACATTTTTTTAGGTATCTATTTTTGTTTTTTACAAAAGGACTCCATATGATGGATTTATTCACAAATTATGGACTCTAGGTTGTATTGAGGAATTTTTTAATAGTAAATGGGTATATTTGGGATGATAATAATGGTTTTAGAGGTGTGAATTAATGAGAAGGAGAAGTTACCTTTTATAAGAGAGGTGAGGGGTAATTTTGGAAGATCTTAAAATATTAATTTATTATCAACTAATTTTCGGTTTAAAATAGATAAAAAGTGTTTTATATCAAGTATAAGATGATTATGGGTATAAAAACCCTCAATCAACGAATTTTATACATGTTTAGGTCATAAAATTAACCTTATCTTTTGGATTTAACACTTAGTTATACAGTTTAACTCTTACAGTGCATTATTTTATTTTTAATCTATAGGATTAATATAGTAAAAATAACGTTATAAAAGAACCACAATTGGATCATTTATGAAATATTTGAAATTATTCAAGTTTTAAGGATGAACGTTATATTTTTATGACTTTTATATCATTTAATTAAAAATTATTTATTTTAGAATATCATTTATGTCAATTTAAATACTATTCATTATTTCATTTTTAATAATATCAAAACAAAATGATAACTTAAAACCAATAATTACAATACGTCACTAATATTTCTAAGTTATATATAAAATTAGTGGATGTCATTAATTATGAAAAATTATAATTATTTTAATATTTTTAATATCATTTATTTGATATCTCAATTAATTAAATAATTACTGCATCATCATTGAGTCCCCATTTAATTTAATTATTTAATGTCTAAAAATTATAAATAAATTTTCATGGTTTAATAAAATTTCTTATATTTATAAATAAAATTTATATTCTACCATATAACTTATATAACTTCTAATTAAAAATAAAATAGTTATTAAAATTTGACTATGATATTTTTAACTCTTCCTTATATAAAATATAATAAATGTTCTAATCTTACAAAAGTGGTATAAAATTGATTTTATTTTATACCAAAGGTTGATTTGGTTCTAAATATACGTATCCAATTAAATTAAGACAATTTATTGGGTAATTTTATATTATTATAATATTATTTTTTACTTTAATTACCCTATTGATCTTTAATCATGGTAAATATTATTCAAAAGTTACTATTCACTGAAAATTATTTTGATCATATTGTACCAAATTTTTGATACTTATTACAACCATTTAGGTTCATTTTTTTAAATTAAATTCACATCAGAAGTAAAATTACACATAATGCTAATACCATAAATGTGCCTAGAAGGCTGGTAAAAGAGATGTTAAAAAGTTCAATGAAATTTTATATCCAATTTTACTATAAAAAGGATTCCAATGACCTACATTGGAACAATATATTTCTTATTTATCTACTTTAAAAAAAAATAAATATAATCTAAAATAATTATTTAAATGAAAAAGTCGGTCATTATCAATTATGCAATGTTTTTCATTATTCATCAAAAATTGAAAGTTTTCAGAAAACTAAAAAAATTTCATCCAAATATAATTTTGATATTCAAAATTCAAAAAAAATGTTTATTTTACCAAAATAAATTTTAATGAGTGTCTAAAAGTATCATTATTATAAGTACATTAACAGCGGTTCATTTGGGAAAATTATATTTTAAACACATAAGGATTTTACAAAAAATCATATCTTTTATTATAAATTTTTTTATTTATATAAAGCAATTATAATTTTTTTCCCAAATTAGTTATTTAAATTAATATAACTAATTTTAAAGGTGAGGTTATAATTTTCATATTTAAATAATTAAATTAATAAAAAGAGATGTTTCGTAGAAACTTAGTGTTGCGTACATCGTACAACGACTAGGTGTTGCATGTAATGTATGTCAAGTCAATTTAGTGTGCATTGAATCATTAAATTAGATAGAATATATTTCATGTGTTGTGTGAAATGAAAAATATCAAAAGATTAAATTAATTTGAAAAAAAATCACCAAAATCTCAGGGTGTACATTTTACCCCACTTAAAATGTATTTCACCTTCAAAATTTGTCTGTGTTATCAGAGGATTAATACTTGAATGTTTCATTCATAAAAACCCACAATTTAAAAATAGATAATAAAACTTCCGTTAAAAAGTTATATATCAACCCATAACTATTAACAAAAGTAATAGATAATTGGGGTTCCATATAGGAGAACATATGTTGGGAGTGGAGATTTGACTTGTAGGAAAATTGTAAATATTTATAGGTAGTGAATGATGTCATCAATCACAAACAAGTGAGTGATGAAGGAAATTTGAGGGCCGCAATAAATTAAATTTATAATGATTTAAATGTTCCATAACTCAATGAATGTAAAGTTATTAGGAATATTTTTGATCACTTTTAGAACAATGAGTAATTATTGATAAATATCTATAAAAAAATTCATTATTGTGGAGTTCTTTCAAAACATTCTAATACAACCATAATCACATGGATTAAATGCCTAGAAATTATCTTTTATGTATAAATTACTAAAATATGATTTTAATGTATCTTATGGCCTATAAAAGAATAAAAAGTCGAACTATTTGTCTCTTAAAAAATCAACATGCATTAATTTATAAAAATAAAAAGTAACACTACTAGTTAATCATAAATATTTATTTAACAAAAATAACTATACATTAACCAGGACATCACACAGGCCAATGGTAGGAGTGGAACTCATATTTTCATTCAGTCATGGGTTCAAGAACCGCGACCTTGGCAGACTTGATTGGTTTTCATTCAACATACATGATGTATTTTTTTTTTAAAACAACATTAATATAATAAATAAGATGGAAATCCTTGAAATAAGGTAGACCTCATATTGGCCTTTTAACCAAGGTTTTCAACACAAAATATGTGTACAAATATTTCATTGGATTTTTATCTTAATCTTTTCATGAATGGTTATCCTTATAACCCTTCACAAAGGTGAAAATACAATGCCTTAAAAAAAGAGTCAAGAAATCAGATTAACATTGATTCCCTTGTATATCACTAGGTATATCTTGGTTTTATAATTTCAAACAAGTGAATACCCTTATACTATATTCTATTGAATCATAGTAGCAACCTGAATTAACAAAAATCCTTTTGGAAAACATGCATGCTTCTTGATTCAAATGTATTTTGCATCAATTAATTAAATCACAAAATGCAGTAAAATTCATAAATGATAGCATAATCCAGCTATAAATAAGTCCTTATATTGTCCCTAGGTTATCAACACTATCCAATTTACTTATTCATATCCCACATATCATTATCCATACAACATTATCTTAACATAAAGAACATATGAAGGGTTACCTTCCCTTTGCCAAAATATCACCTTGTCATTAAATCACTTCGTCAGTCCAACATAAACATGTAAATATTGACCGAATGAAAAAAAACGTAAGTAGAAAAATCCTCACATATATCATCATTTATTACTTTTGAATCCAAATACATAAAAACATTGTTTACTACAACTTTAAACCATTAACAATAATACCTATATCTTTTCACATTATGTTTGTAGTTATGTCATCATCCAAAATATAACCATTACTCATAACACCTCGCTGAATCTCTTTAAGAACATTTCTCTTGGTACATTGTGTTATATAATGACCATTTTTTTACACATAAAAAACATAACCATCAATGAAAACTCAAAGTGGATAAAATTCCCATTTCATTCATTAACCAAAATCTACATTTTTTTCCTTACTGTAACTTACTTTGTTTCCTTCTTTTCCACAATCAAAACACATTCTTGTTCCTCTAATATATTCACTTAGGGGATTATTTCCACATTTTTGACACAAAGAGAAACTAATCTTCTTTCCTTCATGGTCTCAATTTCTTGAACTCTCAGCAAAAGCCTTCATTATATTCCTTGGTGAGTCCGAGAGTTAGTTAAGATAAACACTATTAGTCATATTCTTTGAAAACTGATTACACATGATCACAACATATTTCAGTCTAGTGATCATCCCAATTTACATATCATTATCAAATAGTCTATCAAATTCAACATTAATCCAGTTCCTTCCACTCCCCTCCATTGACTAAAACCCGAAGCAGAGTGTGAGTATTACTTATCATAGTAGAAAACCTCTTAGTAATGAAAATAATTACTTATAGGATTTCTAAATTAGGATACCTTCACAAACATATGACAAATTGGGTTTATCCATGGTTATTCATAGCTAACTTATATATAAATCCTTCATGATGGTTTGTGAATAGTGTGTAAATTCCCAAAGTATATCCTCTAGGAGTGTCAAACCAAGTGTGTAGTAAGGCCCGTCGTCGTGTACCAGATTACCCCAAGTCATGCCCAAAATATATTGTTAGAGTTATTACCCCTAGGTACATATATTTTAGATCCACATCCACTTTTAGTATCTAGAAAGCATTTTATTTCTTGGAAACCACTCACTCTATCCCATACCAAAATTCTATAACATTTTCCTCATCCATACAATTATACATAGAGACAACCACAAACAAATCCATATAAATAAACATAGGGATATCAATATGGTTTTGTCATATTTGTTTCAACAGGTGAATTAATCCTTTATTTTTATACCAACTATAGAAACCTAGGCTTAACATACATGGATGTTACATCATTTTAGATGAATATTTAGTACATTTCAAAAATACTTTCTCGAGGAAAAAAATAGTTTAGTGTATTTGGAAACATGAAGAAAATCATTTAACTTGGTGGAAGATATTAAAAATACCCCATAAATATCTACACCTATAGTACTTCTACCTAATTATTTTTTCATAACATGGAGAAAGGAATGAAAAGAAATGGGTGATCTCAGATGCTCAATAAGGGTAAATAAATAAATGCATAATAATAACATGAATTTAAGCGTATAGAATACAAGTATAACATTTTAAGATCATACCCATGAAATTAGAGATCATAATAAATACTGATAACTTATAAGACATTAATCATAGGGAAGTAATGAATTTCATCTGTGAGAGCATAACATAGGATTAAAACATGGAATTATAGAGAACACATAATCACATAGAAACTCTATGTAAAGGTAGCTGACCAAGGAATTTCTAACATATTAGGCTTCGGTTAATCACTAGTGTACATGATTCAGGATTGAGATTCCCTCTTGTGTACCCTATTGTTTTGGGAGTGGGATGTACTCTAGTTTATGCTTTTCTTTAAGTATTGTGATAAACTCCTGCATACCCTATTATTTCGAGATAGGAATGTCCTCTGGTTTACCCATTTGGTTTGGGATTGAGTTCTCCCTTGTTCTATATTATTTTTAGATTGATAAGTTCTACCTTATTACCATAGATTCCATAAAACATTTATCATTACCCAATGCATTAGAGGGAGATATAGGTCCCACCCATCACATAATGAAATCATATATGCATGTTCCACAAAACATTCATCATATCATGACCCTTGAAAATATATGGGTTTTATAAACATCAAATAATAACCCAGAAAATGAAATGGTAATCAATAAAATTTTATCATATCATAACGTAGTAAAATTAGATAGGTTTCATAATCATTTCATTAAAAAATAACCCATGAAGACGAACTATGTTTCAAAAGGATCTAACCCGTGGAAACGAAATTGATTTCATAAAGACCTGGAAATTAAGAATAACCATTTATATAAATTATTTGAATGGAAACATTATAAAATTTCTTGAAGGCAATGAGTATCATAAATATATGTCATCTTAGATGGAAAATAATTTTGAAACATCTTTCAAAAACATTTCTTGAGGAAAATATCTTTTCTTGTTTGAAAAAGTCTTTTAATGCATAAAACCAATAGAAATTCATTTTCAGATAAAATAGCTTTGAAACCAAATTAAGAAATGTTGAAAGAATTTTGAAAACTATTTTCCATGAAATTAATTTGAAAAAAAATTTCTTAAAGATTATTATTTTAAATATATAAATGGAGCTTCAATGAAATGATGCTGGGTAAATTCGAACATGTCATACGAGGTCAAAAGAACATTCCTTTTTAATTGTAAAAAGGTTAGAAAAGTGCCTTGTTCAAAAAGTGAATAGAATAATCCCGTGAAGAGATTGATAAAAGGGAAAAAGGTAAAAATGTATTTTAATGCTTAGAGGATAATGGTATAATTTTTTTTCAAAACCATTTTTAGAAAACATAGATTTCCAATCGAAGGGCTGGTAAAGTCTGGATTTTATAAAAACAATTTCTTATGTACCAAAGAGTAGAAATATGGTACCATTCAATGATTATATCATGAATAAATATAGGAGAATAAAATTCATGAATTTTCTTGAGACATGTATCATAATATTTCATCAACATAAGCATAAACATAAATAATCAAAAAACGTTGTGATTTTCTAAATAATCTCTTATAAACTAGTAACTTGGGATCATACTATCCATGAAAGAAATTAAATTTCATTAGGAATATAATTTCATGAAAATATTTAGATTCCTCATATATCATGTAAAATAGAAATATATGAACTTCTAAAAAGAGTTTAGGTGCATAACAAAACATGAGACTCAATGAAGGAAAATTGAGACAAACATTTTACCGATTTGGTATCTTCGGAATCGTAAAACCCATGAAAGAAGGACCATAATATGGACATGTGAATACCCAAAAAATTAATTATATGATACATTGAATAAAATCATGGGTAGTACATACACCACACAAAATGAAAGTGTGGTTAACATAACATGTATCTTGTGGATATTAAAAGGGAGACAAAAATCTGCTTACCTTAGGTCTGATACTCTCTGTATGTGTCCAAAACCATTTTATAATCGGTTTAAACAATTTATTAAATTATACCAAAATCATAATAACATATATTATATCATATATGATTCATTTATGACTTTATATTACCCGTTTGATAATAATTTCCAAGTGATAGCAACATTTAGGTTAAAAATCACTTTCTTTTTCATAAGTGTTTTGGCAGGATAATCTTGATCCTATTGATTATATCATGATTTGTTAATTAATAAATATTTAACATGATTTATATATAATATATATTCATAATAAAAATATATTTAATAGATAGATATATGAAATGAAATACACTGTTTATAGAGAGGGTTTATCGTACGCACACATGAACGTTGTTTCCATTGTCTTATCATATTGAATTGATGTATGTAAATGAAATATGTGTGTGTGTGTGTATATATATATATATTATTTTAGTATAATTATTATTTCATATATTTCATACTTATTCATAATATTTATTTTTATAATCATTCTTGACTGGTGATCATGGAAGATGAATCTAATCGCATCATGGAGATGGTAATCCATACGTATGCTTGAGCGACGATATCATTTTCCTAAGGGTTTAATGATATATAATTCTATAGAATATGAATTGTACATAAACAATATCATGTTATATATATTATTTACATCCTTTATATTCATCATTAGAAAAATATAAATAAAATGTAAGTGAAAAATAGTGTACACCACAGCGTGGAGAGAGTAAGCAGTACGCACACACACAGAGTGATATTGTTTTTCAATGGATGGGTAAAATGATAAATATGGTTGTACAATATTCATATAAAAATATAAAATATATTAGATGATATATTAATGAATTTGGTATATAAACCACATAAAAATATAAAGTATAAGAAGAAAAGAACTCCGAAAGAGGTGATAATACAATTACCTCTTTTTTAGGTATCTCCTATTGATTTGTACAATAGGACTGCATAGGATTCCTTTATTGCAACCATTTAGACACTGAGTAGTATGTAGGGAAGTTTAGAGAGAAAATATGCATACATTGGCTGATCCAAAGGGATTTATAGGTGTTAATTAAAAAGAAGGACATGTGACCTTTTATAAGAGAGGTGAGCATCACTTTGGAAAGATCTCAAAATATTAATTTTTATCAAATTTATTTCTATTTAAAATAGATCCAAAGTGATTTATTTATAGGTCAATATGAGTATGGGTATTAATAATATAAAAATTTCACTTTTAGACATGTTTAGTTCATAAAATTAACCTTATCATTTGGATTTAACCCTTAGTTAAACAGTTCAACTCTTACTGTGTCTTCTTGTATTTTTACACTATAGGGTTAATATAGTTACAATAAAATACCAAACAAACCCAAATTTTATCCTTTATAAAATATTTGAAATTATTCAAGTTATTTTTCTTCACCTTATATTTTTATGACTTTTATATCATTCAATAAAATAGTATTTATTTTAAAATAACACTTATGTCAACTTTAAAACTATTAAATATTTTCATGTTTAAAAATATAAAAAAAACATTATAACTTTGAACAAATAGAATAAATATCTCAATAACATTTTTAATTTATCTATAAAATTAAAGGATACCATTAATTAATTTAAATTATAGTTATTTTAATATTTTTAATATCATTTATTTGATATCTCAATTAATTAATAAATTACTGCATCAACATTTTGTCACCATTTAATTTAATTATTTAATGTATAATAATTATAAATAAATTATAATGGTGTAGATAAATATCTTGTTTTAAAAATAATATTTATATTTTACCATATCACTTACATAACCTCATATAAAATATAAAATAGTTATTAAAATTTGAATATGATATTTTTAACACTTCGTTATATAAAATATAATAATTAGCCTAATCTTACAAATGTGGAATAAAAAGGATAATATTATTGAAATAAGGTTTATTTGAGTTGAAATATACCTATCCAATGAATCATATATTTTATTATCAATACATTTTATTTATGTAAAAAACATAGAAAAAATATTTTCTATGTAGTTATTAATATTCATATAAATAAGTTTAATGGCTAGGATATAATTTTCTCATTTAAATAAATATAACAATAAAAAAAAGCTTTTTTGTAGAAACTCAGTGTTGTGTGCATCATACACTAACTTGGTATTTTTTTAAGTATGGAAAGTCATTTTAGTGCTAAAGGAATCATTAAATTAGTAAAAAGTTATTTTAAGTATTGTGTGAAGTGAAAAATATCATAAGATTAAATTAATTCAAAAAAAAATCTACAAAATCACGGGGTGTTTCAACATTCCAATTTTTCTTAATCATATGATTCCATGTTCTACATTATATGCTTCCATGATTTTATTTAAGATCTATTATTTTTATGTTATAATATTATTCCTTCTAACTCACGTTTTATGCTACACTTCCATAATTATTTCCTTAATAGTCTTTTTATCACATCCCTTTTGTATATTTATTCCCTAGGATATACTATGCTATTGTAAGATCTTAAAGGGAGTTAGGTTCCCATTATAGAGATTAATAAAAATATTTTTTATTATAGTTTAATGTTTCCCAATACCATTCCTTTAAAAAACACTATACATTTTGATCCTTGGCCTTTATTTGATTGATAATTATGATTAAATCATGAAATAATAAATGCAAAATTCTTAGTTATCTATAAATAAATCAATTTAGGCCAACAATATAAAGATCTAGATAATGATAAATCATGAGAAATTGTTGAAAAATTAGTAATGGTAATGAATCCCTTAAAATATGTTTTATGAATTTAATGAAGATACCTTGAAGGATAAAATTAGATAGGGTTTTAATTTCTAACATGAATTAATGGAAATTATTTTCCATAAAATATTGATTATTTTTAGAAATCAAAATTGGGAATAAAATTTAAAAGTGACTTGTCCAAAGGAATGATGTATTTAATATATTCATTTAATATGGTTTTATTTAAATAAATGATTGAGAAAATAACTTGAAAACACTATATATCAGCAAAAACTAATTGGAAGGTAAATAATGTATAATTTTAAATAATATATTGATTGAGAATCGAATAAGTGCTTGTGAATAATAGAGAGGAAATTATTGATTATGAGGGGGAAAGAATAACTCAAAAGAAAAGAGCATGGTTTGTGAGTTCTCTTCCCTTGGGTCCTTAATCGATTGGTATGTGATCTAAAATAACTAATTATGATGTTTAATTTATTAAATACATGATTCAGAACCTATTTCAAGTATATTTGAATTATTATTACTGTTTATGTTTTTTATAAAAATTTTCTAATGATATTTTTTCAATGTTCATCATCTTAGTGATGTTTTATAATGATTCTAAGGTCGCATAATTTTATTAACAAGGATAGAAGTTATTATAAAATGATTCAATAACTCCAAAAATTTAGTGATATTGATTAATAATCATTTCGTTATAATAATTTTTTTACAGTTAAATATATGGTCCAAAATAGATTCGAATTATGAAAGGTGCCTCCATACACTTGTTTGGGGCAGTTAAATTTATTATGACCATTTATTATTAATATAATTAATACAATTCCCAATAAATAATTATTGAGTCTTAATCATGTAAAAAATACCATATTTATTTTTTAAATCCATTTTTTAAAATTAGCTGTGTAACTTGGTAATAGATAATTTATAGCCTCATCTATATAGGTGGTTGAAACAAGAAATAATGGATCGATAGTTCCAAAAAAACATAAATTTTGTTTTATGAATTATATAATGATATAATTCATATATAAGAGTTTATATATTCTTAATTTCATGATATAAAATTAGTTTATTAACATTATAAATTGGAGGTAGGAAAGTGTGTATGAAGAAGGTGAAAGATCTTAGGAGAAGAAACAAACTTTCCTTCTTCAAAAACCTCCTTAGAATAACACATTAAGGCTTCTAGGAAAGGTTTCTTGATAAGAACATTCCATTAAACATCTTTATGTGACATAAAAATGGATTTCATAAAGTTATTTGGCTAGGGAATAAGATAGAAATGAAGATAAATTGATTGGCGGAGTGTCGTAATTATAAGGGGTTTAATGTGGATTTTTTATAATATAACATCATATCTTCTAATAGTGACCTAAAAATTGATTCAATAGTAAATTAATAGCGTTATAACATTAAATGGGACATTAAAATATACATCTAAATTCTATAAACCCCTAATAATCATTCACATATATTATTTAAAATTTGGGCACTTTTATAGTATTTTACCATTCACCTATATATTTAATTAATTTTGAAAGAAATAAAAGAACCTCCCTAAAATAACCTCAACATGAAAATTATAAAAAGTAATTTATTTTATTTAAAATAAATTCTAAATATGAGACACTAATTTTTTTTAAAATATTTATTTATTAGAAAATAAAATGTTTTATGACATTATCAAATTTCATACCCCTAGAAAATTTACTTATGATTATCTGTAAGTATATTATTAATTATATAAAATTAGTAATTATTTTAAAAAACTATTTTATAAAAATAAAATTTATTTTAAAATTTTAAATTTACCATAAAAATTTAATTTAAAAAAAATTGTATATATGTTTTCCCAAAAATAATGTTATCCATTTTTAATGTCAATTATCATTTTTATGTTTTTAATAACTTTTATTAAATTTAATTATGATCTATATTTCATACATTTTTAATTAATTAGATACCCAAATATTATTTTACAATTCCAGAAGTCAGTTTTTTATTTTAATAGTCGGGTTACCTTAACGATAGTCATTTATCCTTAAAAATTAACAAATAGATCTTATATTAATAATTCATAATTCAATATACTTACTACATGGGTTCAATGTTTTTCATTTTAAAAATTATTGTTACATTATTTAAGTTTTTTTTGTTTTCAGAGTGTTTTTGTGTGTGATAATTATAAAGGAACAAAATTTTCCAATATTTTATATTCTAGTTATTTCATTTTAATTAATTTATTATCTAATTGTATTATTTTTTGTTTTATGTAGTATATTTACTCTCTAAGTATAATTATATATGTTAATCGAATAATGTATTATTGGTTTATATTATTTGTTTCATGTGTTTCATACTACACTATTTTCCACACATCTTCATTCAGAAGAAACATTCTATATATAAAATTTTGGGTCATTATATTCTAGGTTTAGAAAAAAATACATGGAATACTTCCTACATCAAGTGAATATATAATATTCACTGCTTCCTTTATTAAAAAAGATAAACATTAACAAGGTAACGTTCGATTTCATGGGTCTTATAGAATTTATATGGATCATAAAGAACTCTTGGGACATTATTAAAGGCATCTTCACTGATTTTATGGGGAACATCATTGATTTTAGGTGTAAATAATAGGTTTTAATTAATGTGGTGAGACATCCCAAACAATTTTATTTGGATAATTTATGAAACATAAGTGACTCCATAAATATTATTAATACCTATGTCGATAACTCTCTCAATATCCCATGCCACATGTACTTAGATTAGAAGACCTTTTGGAATCAAATGGGATAAATGTAGGTGATTTTCTATCATATATATATATATATGTATATATATATTGGGAAACATGGTGGCTAATATTCTCTTAAGAAAATTCATAGGGGTTTGATGTTTTTCATGTCCCTATTCACATAATTTCAAATTTATATATTTTCATCTATCAAACGTGGGAGGTGATTTTTACACCCATATCACATAATATTTGGTAATATATTCTATCTTTTCATTATTAAATTTCTCAGGGATAGGTCTTCAAACTATTTACCCAATATTTTTAGGAATAATAATTATTTTAGTATTATTACTATTACCAATATTATTTATTTTATTATTACTATTTTTGATCCAACCCATACTTGAGTGGTATGGGATTTTTCTCTACATTATCATGGTAAGGGGTTCAACCACCAACAACACCAAATTTTGGGGTATTTTATGATGGTATTATAATAATAGTTCGTATTGTAGTAGGTACTAATAAAAACGTCTTATTTTAGAAGTATTATTCAATGAAGGTGTCCTTGGGTTATGAATAAGTATTTAAAGTTATAAGGCCTTTCAGTCATCATGTTTTAATGGGTTATCTTTATTCTATGTTCGTCCTTGTGGTATAAGGTCTTAACCATGAAATCCCAATATGTGAGTAATTTTTTTAATGTTCTCTATAACCCCACTACATAAAATAGATTATTTATTTATTTATTTAAATTTGGAGATTGATCTTGAGAGATGTAATGATTAGGTTGGTGATTCATGAGATGATCTAACTCTTGAATCATTTTAATGGGATAAAATCTTGTTATCTAGGAATAAAATTCCCCCCATGGTTAGTAACATAAATAATATAATAAATCAATGTTTAAAAATAAATAAAGTAAAATTTTGGTCATTTTATTGATGAAAAACATGATATTCATTGATCAATAGATTCATGGTCTGTAATTGATGTTAAAAATCCATGTTTCGAAGATTCATAAAAAATGGTATTTTTTCCCATGATGCAATAAATAATAGTATCGTTTAAATGAGATTATACATATGCACGAACATAATTATAGAATGGTATATTCTACCTACTAGTTTTTAATCTTTGAATTTTGATGAATTGGTTTAATATTTTTCATAACTAAGAGATTTCAATACTAGAGGATGACAATTGTTAGTTGAGGATAATATAATATCATCTTCCTCATTGATGTGTGTTCCTGGGGGAACAAATATCGATATTTAAATCTTGTTACTCCATATATTCTAGAATTGTGTATTATTTTTTATATATTTGATGTTAAAAAATCTTGGGCACAAATATGAGTTATAATTTTTAGTTTAAATGCAATTTATTAGAATCCCAAACTTCTTTGGGATTTACATATTCTACTTTAATGACCATAAAATTTGATAAATTGACGGGGTTTTATATATTCCATTTGTTTTATTTTATTTCGTTTTCATATTTTCTCGATTCTTTTTGACAATTTCATTTTGTGTACTTTAGATGATGATACTAGTCTAAGAGATTAGAATGAAAACAACCACTTTTTTCTCCATTATAAAATGATCAATCATATTTTTATCTAATATAGATGGGCCTTGACCTATGATATCATTCATATATTTTATAAGTGATATTGTCATTTTATTGGATCATTTAGTAAGATGATTATCCTTGTTAAGAAGAATGAGAGTAAGAAATTTTATGAGGCTATTCCTACTAAGTATAAACAATAATATATCATATAGTACTAATTTAATTAATAATAAACATAATAAATTTAATATTTTTTCTATTCAATTATGATTGACTATAAAAGGACAAAATATAATAAAGTACCATGGGATGTATTGAAATAGTGAATTTGTTCCTACTCTATAATTTTATACCGTTGAATTATATACCTGTGTTCACTCTAATGGTACTAAGAATATCACTTTTATTAAATAAAATGAATGAAACCATCAACAAACTAACATGTGCCTCATTCAAATTATATTATCTCATCCTAGAAAACCTAAATAGAGCTGAATTGGAGGCGTATTGTTAAATAAAGTTAACCTCCCCATATGGGAATGGTTTTTAACGTGTAGTGAGGATTTATATAAAAAACCATGAGAGACTATACCCTCTTGTAAAAATAACTATAATCCTAGTAGAATAATTCCCATTAAGTAGTCAAAAAATATATATCAGTAATACAAAATTTCATCACAGAAAAAATCCATCTAATAGTAAATATCAATATAATTTCATATAATAATTTGTTATTATACGTGTCATGTAATTCATACAACATAAATAAAATCTCTCATGGTAAGTTCAGGTACTAAATTTTGTAAAATAAATAAAAAAGTGTGAAACCCACAAAAAATCGTAATTTATTTCCTAGACCTACCTCCTTACTCCAATAAAACTCCAGCAACTCAACCATAAAAATAAAAAGGTACCATGAACTTACCTAAGTCGCAAAACATGAAGACCATGCATCTAACATAGTTCCCTTGTATGGTTTTTCTAAAAAATAGATGGATATTGAAGTTCCTTATGATCGTGAGAACCCGTAATGTACAGGGGTATTCATTGGCGATCTTTTTAAAATTTATTTTCACCTGAAATTAAACATTAAAACTTATCAAAAATTTTAACCTTATCATATTTATAAAAAAACCCACAAGAATTCTGGGATAGTAATCTATAGAAAGGGTAATATGATTTACAATGTTCTCCCCTAGTGTGTGTGGCTACATCCTTATCATCATAACTCTCGATGGTCCATGGAAATTCTATATTATTAAGATTTGAATAAAATAGGGGGAAACTATCATTATATTTTTTATATATATTAATAGGTAAGATTATACCAAATCGTATTATTTATATAAGATTTTTAATGAAACAATAACCAAAACAATGTAGGAAATATTTCATTCATATCACACTAAATGTTAATACAAATTTCTTCTTTACGATTTCCCAAGTCTGGTAACGGTCTATATAGTGTACTAAACCTACATATTTAGAATATATTTTGGTGAAATTCAGTAAAAATATTGTTCCTATATTCATATATCTATCCAATAACAAAATTATTTCATCTAACTACTTTCTAAATGCTTCATCTAGTACCTCTAAATGGTATATTAGACCAAGACCTTAGACTCAAATCCATGTCCACTAATTCTCACACCAGACTATGTCAGGTAGATCTACTTCAACCTAAAATTAATCTAGGTTTCAAACATTCACTACCAAAAATCATTAGTGAATCACCTTTTTTATGGGTGAATAGAGTTAATACGGGTTATATATAAACCTTGTTTTTTATGTTTTCTCAATAGAGAAAACGGTGAAACACAAATATTTTCACTCATCAAAAATTCTATATACAATTATAAAGAAATCAGAGTGTTCTTAAATATTATTGAATCTTCATGAAAACTTAGTGACTCTATCTTTATTTGATCATCATTAATATAAGTGTTAAGGAATGTGTTTAATCATCCTTATGTCAGTTATAGAAGTAAATGTTGGTATATCAGTACAACATCACAAAAATTAATGGGCTTAATTACATTATATAAATCTTCTCAAAAACTATATTGGGTGGATTTATGTTTGATAAATTCATAATAAATTAACTATTTGGTTTTTATCTATCTAACTTTTGTCTATACAATTAAATTTAGCCAATGTGTTGGTAGGGTTTCTTTAGGCATATCACTCCACTATACAAAATCTATACACAAATACAAAAACATGACTTCATTTGATACATACTCGTGGATTCATCCAGCCAATGAAATCATGAATGTTTTTATAATAACCATCTATATGTTGAAGGTTCATTTGATGAATGTTCATCAGATTAATGTTTTCCAGATGGATCATCATCTAATGAACTCGATTGGATATCCCTCAATCAAAAACATACTCCATGACTTTTCATCCCCAAAATTCATATATCCTTTTAAAAAAAATATTATTTAACAACATATAAATGGTATTTCTAGAAACTTCATCAGGTACTGTCTGATATAATTGATAAATTTTTTGGTGATGATTTTTTGAAACTTTAAATGACATATATCATAATGTTTTCCTAATTTTTAAGGCTACAATAATAATAATAATGTCATGGAGGAGTGCTTAATTTTATTGTGGTATTCTTATTCTTGGTATATGTGTGTAAAAACTTAGTAATACATGCTTCATTAAAATATTTTTAGGAAAAAATAACTATTTTTTGTTACATATCTCTATTTGGTTTTATTAGATGAATGATTTTAGTTAGATTTATACATTATAAATACTACCCATACATAGTCACCATATTTCTATTATACAATCTTTAGAACTTTATCTTCTTACTTTCTTCTCCCTCGTTATACTTCTTAAAAATATTTCTATGAAACATATATTGGGTGGCCTACATCTAGGAGGCTACATCCTAGAGATATAACTTCAACTTCATACAAATTATATGTCCAATAGCTTCATCCCTATTTCTTTTGATGGTTAGTTTTACTTTAAACCCCTTTTACAGGAATTTAAAAACATTAACATGGTTCATTAAATTCATTCTGAAAATTGGATCATGTGATTTACTTAGGATCATCTAACTTACTGAATGTTTTCCTGACATAGTAAATGAAACTACATCATTCACCACCTCCAACAATACATTAGGAAGCTTTCAAAGCCTTTATAATGAAATCTTTATTAACATCATTATAATTCGTTCTCCCCTCAATAAAAAAATAACTTTTAAAAAAATATTTTTTAGAAAATACAAAACATATTACAAAACATCTCAAAGGTTCTTCAATATCCCCATTTGGATTTATTATCAACATTAATAATAACTTTTAACATTTTTTAATTGATACTTTCCTCGACTATTATCATAGAGAATTCCCAAAAACAAAACTTATATATAAATCATTTTTTTTGATTAAATTCCATCCATTGGTAAAAATATATTTTATGAATATGTTAAGATAAATCCCCCTAAAGTTTGTCACACACATTTCGCTGAACTTGTTTCTCAAACTTTTCTTTCAAATTTTTTCTCGACTTTTTTTCTCTCCACTATTTTTTGATAACAACAGCATATAATTCGTACAAGATAAGGGTGAAAACAGTTTTATAAATTCATATATTTTATCTCCATTTATCAATATAATATAAATAACTTTGGGGGATATCTTTATATAATTTAGGATTTATTTGGTGATGGATGGACAAATAGTTAAAACTACAAAATCTAAAATCATTCAGTTAAAAGATTTTTAAAAGAATTATCAATTAATACTTTTCTAAAATTTACCCAAATGAAACATATCCACTAAAAACATTCTCCTTAATGAAGTGATACTTAATATCCATATTCTATGATATTTAATATTATACAATATTTTTAGAAAGATAAATGATAATTTTATTATAACAAAGGATCTTTAATGGGTTTCTAACATTTATTATCCAATATTCAGTGTAACATTCATCTATATAATTTTCATAAAATAAAGTGTTGGGAATATGTATTTTTCTTCCACTATACTCAATATTATAGAACATTTTTTTAACTATTCGAGCTCATACAAAATTCTACAAAGAAAAACTCCCAACAAATGTTGATTTCTTATATGTTTATCTCCATCCCAATCAACAACATTATATCCAAGAAATATTATATCACAAATTATTTTATACAATAGACCATAAAAACATGTCTCTCTTTTATGGTAGTATATGTCATTAATTTTCATCACTTTTATATCATACACATAGGGTAATCGAATAATAAATGTCAAGACATGAAGCTTTAGGATAGAAAAATCATTATATCAACTTCCATAAGACTTTATGATTCACAGGTTTACTAAATTCATCTTTACTCAAATCCATGAAAATTGAAATGGGGTTCAAATATTATTTTGAATAATCCAGGCCCAAATTTTTCAATAACTCATTAACAAACTTTTCTTGTCATATATACATATATCTTTCCTTTTGATGAACTTTTAATCATAAGATGAATGTTATCTATCTAAATATAGACCTTTCAAAGTTCTTTTCCATTTGTTCAAAAATTTACTTCCATGTTTTATCATTATCACCTTCAAAAATTATATCATAAATGGAAATAAGGAAAATGAGGGTTCCTATGCTCATTTCCTTAAAATATAGCTTTCAATCAAATTTTACATTAGGAAAGTTCATATACATTTGGAAACATTCAAGTTTAAAGTTCAATAAATACAAAGCCTATTTAAATATGTAAAAATATTTCTTTATCTTATATAACATAGTTCCATATTTATTAATAAAATTACCACTTGGTTTCTTAATCTGAACTTATTATTCAATTTATCCATTTTTAAAAACCCAAAATTTTAAAAAAATAACACAATATTCAATTCTGTATGTTAAATGCAACACCAAACCAAGAAAATAATATAACATCTAGAAACTTTATTATATATTAACTATTTTAAATAAATTAAATCTACTATATAGTGTTCAATCCATGAAATACTATTTTATCTTTCATTACATGAAATAATGTCTTTATTTAATGGCGTACATTACACCCATAACTATTTTATACTAGATAATATTAATTTTATTAATTTAAATGTAAATTATCTCATAAAAATTAAATTGGAGGTTATAAATAGGATTAATTAACTTATGATAATATATGGATAAATTCAATGGATACCAATTAAGTAGAAATTAATATAAAAACTAGTTAAATATAAATGAAACATTTTTATATAAAAAATTTCTATGCACTAAAGGCTTTTTATTTTAAAATTTAAATTATTTACTTTTAGTGGATGATATTAATTTATTTTATATATTATATATTATATAATTATTATGAAATTTATTCAATAACTTTTATTGGATGAAAATAAGAAAAAAGCCAATTTTATCCACAAAAACTGTATTTTTCTAAAGAAAAATTTCCCCCTTTTAATGGTACACTAATTTTAAATCTAAAATTTTAAAATTTTATAATTTTTATAATAAAAATAAACATAATTTTAGATAAAGGAATTTAAAAATTATATTATAGTGAACATTTGGTTTTTTTCTAGGAAGTTTCATTTTATGGTAAATTATGACCACTACTGAATTTTAATTGAAAACTGACTTTTTATCTAAATAATTTATAATGTTAAATTATATTTTAATGGGTTTTAAAGTTATAGTATTAAAATTATACACATATTAATCCAATTTATTTCATTTATATTATTTTCATAATTGATTTAGATATAAAATCTTGGAAACTATTGATCTTTTTATCTTTAAAACCCTTCCCTCTCCCCAAATTCCTCAAATTTTATGGACTTCAATAATTGATTCCTTTTCTTTTTCTCATTTTGATGGAATATTGGTTTTGTATTTCTTCTATGATTTCTTCTCTCTGTTGATTACCTTGTTAGTTATTCCTCTACTCTTATTTCCTGATTACTATGTTTCCAATACATATTTATCTGGTGTTCCGGTTCCTTCTAGGTGGTTTGGGATTTACTGGTTGAGAGAGTATTGGTTTCCTAGGAGAATGACCCAAGTATATCTCCTAACTCATTTTTTTGTTTTCTATGATGGTGATGGTAGTCCCTGGTTTTCGTTTGGTAAGATGATGGGGCCTTATCCCACCTATAACTATTCGACGGATTCCTTCTCCATCACTCCTACTTTATTTAGTTTGTTGCAGTGGTCCTTTTAGAGGTTTTGGGAGGTTTTCTTAGGTTTTATATTGTGTATTTTCATCGTGATCTTCATCTTTTTCTTTTTATATTTCTGATGGCTCTTCATTCCTGATTTTTTCATTGGTTCGACGTTTCAGGTTTGAGGTAGTTCATCCTCAAAAATGATGGCGATCCCAGTTTCACTAGTTGGTTGTCCAATTGAGATTTTGTTTATCATTTTTTGATGTTATTAGATATTTTCAATGTTTAGAGGTGGTGGTTCTGATGGTATTATGGTTACAATGGTCTGATTTGACGGTCAATGCCTACGGTCGGTGATTCTTGATGGAGGGGTGCTCCGATGGTGGTTCATTTCTTGACAATAGTGATGTTGATATTTGGTAGATGTGTATTAGTATTCTAAAAGATCAGATCAGTTATTCCATTGATCTCCTCACTATCAATGGGATATGGAATATGAAGGTAGTGACTGGTGCGTAGGGTGTGCAACTCGAGCTGGCCCGCATTCTCTGATGATGATAATGTGTTCTAATTTTGATATTGTTTTTGAATTTCAATTTTTTTTGTTGAATTTTAATTTTTTTTAATTTATTTTGATTCTAGTATGGTTTATGTAACTTTTTCATGGAAGAATTTGTGAGGTTCCCACTTAAACATAATGTGGTTTTTTATTCATAAAATAAAAAAAGTGATTTTGAGGAGGAGTTTACTTAGTGAATAAACATCTATTATAATGTGTATGAATGGAAACAAACTTGTACAAATCTTATTGGATGTCCATATTTTGGCATTAACCATTATTATATCACTAATTTTCAATATTTAAGCCTTTTGTTAAGTATAAACATTGGTACAACTACCTTCCTTTTAAAAATGCCAAATGTGTTCTCTCCCCAACTTATAAAAGGCCACCCACTATCCTCCTCACTTCACACGCTAAAACCAATTTGTATTGTACAAGACCTATCCAAATAACTCCCCTAATCCTAGATGACTCATCATGGTCATAATTCCAACTTATGAAGGCATTACTGCCAACCTAAGGATGATACCTGAAGAAATTGTAATGTTCTTCTGAAAGATTTTTTTATTTTATGCCATTTTACAACAACATTAATTGTTATTATAAAATTATTATATAATAAACATATTATAATATATATAGGGGTATGTTATTTAGGTTAATTTTAAAATTTAAAACTTCACATACTTCCATCAAATGGGTTATGAAATCATCGTTCATGTGTATGGAAGACAACAACCTCACAAACTGATGTCATTCGTATTTTCATTACCACCTTTCATGGTTCAGAATAATGATGAATTTATAGTTTATATATAATATATATGATATATATGATATATATGATTTTATTATTACAAGTTAATTATTATATAGCGGATACCTTTATTCTTTCAATTTTTTATGTCTAATAACATCACTTGTGTGTACAGAGAACTTGAGCCCCACAAAGAGATGTGATTCATTCATGATTTACATGGAATGTGTAAAAGATTGGTTTAATTAAAAAGTGTGATATATATGAAATAAAAATGATACATAAATTATATTATATATATATATATATTACTTTTCTTTGATTCAACACAACAAGAAAATGAAAACATCATTAATGCGTACGTATAGCCTGTCGTCTCCATGAATGGTGTACTTTATTTTCAATCACCAAATTTTATGGATTACTATAAATAAATATATATCATATTGAAATTATTGTATAAATTATATATATTATTAAATTATGATCTAGGTATGAGGAATAAAAAATATTTAATCAAAACAAACTAAAAAACGTTGTTTTTGTCTAAAAGAATCAAAATAAAGAATGATTATTAATGAATGGTTGATAAGATGTCATAAAGGGATCATATGTGATAAAAAAAGTATTAATATGGTTCTATAATAACATAGTAAAATGATTAAAACAACTATACATGAGTTTAAATAATTCTCAACCAAATGAAAGTATAAGGTAATGGATTTCTTAACTCAATTTCTACTCATTATGGTAAACAACTACTCTATTGAGTTTTTCATGATAAGATTATCTGTTTAATAAATTTTGTTTATATTATGTTGAAATTACACTTAAGGATACACATAATCAATTCATTTATTAATTATCACTTCTAAGTTGTGTTCAATTAATTCTTTATTTAGCAATCTCATTCAAATTGAGATAGTTTATTATTGAATATAATTTAAACAAAATTACATAATCATCCCTAATAAACAATTCCATTTTTTACACCTATTTTGAATAATTAAATCTTTCAATGAATTTTACAATTATCCCACTATTTATTAATTAAAAAAATTTATAAAATTTTTCAAGAAAACATGATTTCATTTCTATCTTTAGTCATAATATTTTTATTCAAGAACTATGTTTTCTAAATTTTTTATCCTTTTAAAAAGGATATATTAAATAAAATTTCATCAATTTTTACTCTTTATATAAAATTGATAGGGGAATATTTTTCTTGATTTCAAAACATGGTATGTTTCTCTTTTACTAAAAAAATGAAAGAAAAAATTATTTTAACATGTAGGACATAAAGAGAACTTCCATTATTAATGACCAATAAAAATATTTCAATATTAATTTATATATTTTAAAATTTATTCAGAAAGAATATTATTTTGAAAACATTTTCCTAAATTTTAGTTTTTAAAAGTGATTTTCAAACAAAAGTATTTTTAAAATGTTTTTCAAAATAAAAAGGATATTTTACTCAATAATGTTTTAAAGATATGTTATTTCATTATTAAATAAAATAAACCCTTTATTTTTACCCCAATGGGTACATATTGTATTTATAATTTACATAATCCCCCTATCGATGTTTTATGCTCACTTTGACAAAAGAAATTATTGACATTCACTTCCTTGATTTATTTTTGTTTCCATTAAAATTACTACGAATTATTTACTTTTATGTGGACATTAAATTTCACCTAAATATCAATATTATATATCATGGATACATTTATTTCCAAAACCATACAACATTTTTACTTATGATATTTATTTTTATAGCTATAGATTAATTGGGGAAATATTAAAAAATATGAATCATTTTCTTAATGATGATTTTTGATAAGGAACCTTTTTTATGAGCTAAATCGGTTATTCAATATATGAGGAATGATTTGGACATGTATATCATGGGTTATTGACTATTTTAAGTAACACAATCGAAGCATTAGTAGTCTCATTGGAAAAAATCTTTTGGAAACGAACCATTTGTTTTATTAACCAAGAATATTCTAAACTATATTATGAAATGTATTGATGGTAGTATGCCTTAAATCATATTAAGAAAGGTCTTAATAATAAAGGTATCATGTTACTAGGAAACATGGAATCCAAAAATTTAGTATTTCATTTATTTAGAATGTAGTTATTATTATCAAAGATATTTTCAATATGAAAAAATATATGGATGTATTTCATTGTCATTTCATTGATCAAATAGCTTGTGTTTTTAGTTATTTTCCTTTCCATATTTATTTTTCCTTATCTATTCATACATTCAACTTATTTAAATGGAATGTGTGTTCTATTATTTTCTACTGTATATTGATTATGAATATTGTTTCAAGATTAATTTCACTATACTTAACTCTTACTGAACATTTCATATCACCCTAGTTTTTTTCCATTCAACTGGCCTACATAAAGTTTAATGTAATTAATATGAAGGGATATTCTAGAGGGAATAATGTTATTTTGAAAAAATATTTATGTTTTTATTTTTGTAATCAAATGTAATTTAAGTCTCATATACGTATCTAGTTTAAAAAGACTAATAAACTATTTGGTCCTTTAATATTCAATTCCTTACATTGTATTCCAAAGTAATGGTAGCAGGCACCGAATCTGGGATTCTAGTGATGGGTGAACACAATTTGGTAAAAAAGGATGTTTAGAAAGAAACTTATGAACAATATTTTAGAAAACATAGATTAGGGAACATTAAGATATAATAGATATTATGGATAAGTATAAAAAAACATCATAACATTTTTGGATTATACATTATGTTTTATAATGATATGATTTGTCTCGACCCACTTCACCAAAAAGAGGGAAGGGACAAAAGATTTACAGACCATTCCTTCTTTAGGTTGAAGGAGAGATAATGACCCCCGAGACCCGCCTTCAATAGGTCCTGCAGTGCCGGCTAACACCAAGGGTATAGAATCTCACACAAAGTTGAAGGCATTACCCTTTTTATTTTTATAGGAATGAGAGATAAGATAGCAACCCCAAAAATACCAAAGATGAAAGTAAAGGAAAATCCAAAATTAACCCATTCCCATATGCATGTTCAACAGTAAATAATACAAGCCTCAAAAACTACAAAGGTAAAGTACCAAGAAAAGGGAAACGACAATAGCAAATGCCCCGAGGTCCCAGCTAGTATGGTCCCGCATGATCCCTGAAGTACTTCTGGAAACTTGAAAGTAGTTTTATATACGTAGGGTGAGAATACAATTATAATCAGTAGGGAAAACCAAGACTCTCGTGCACAAGTGGAGAGGCATTCTAATGCCCTATGAGAAAAGAAAAAAACAAATCACCTAGAAGGGAAACACTATCCACCCAAGCCTCACCAAGTTACACTCCCCAAATAATGCAAGGAAAGTAATGTAATGTAATAGCACATTGATATTTGGGCACCCCACGCCACTTTCCAACTGGTTATTAAAGACATCCTACGCATCGAACCAATCTCGCCATTCTCACCGCAGTCCCACTGCCAAACCCCGCCCGCACACACCTGAGCCACAGCCTCACCGTAGTCCCACTGCGGATCCCTAACCACACACACCTTGGCCTGAACAACTATCCCACCCAAAAACACCTAGGACACAACCACCATGCGTAACTATACCCGCAAACACCTGGGTCAGAACAACTATTGCCACACCCAAAGACACATGGACCTCATCCCGAAGACACTTGGGAAACAACCTGCCCGCAAACACATGGGCCAACCACCAAAACTACCCCGCCTGATGATTCTTGGGATAATAATGGACTTCAGGCCATCATAGACTACCCGAAGAGTCTTGTGCTACTCGGGAAAGGGAGAAGAAAAGGAGATAATAACCAGCCAATCATAGGAGTGTTGGGAAAAACACCCCCCCTGAAATGGGGGTGTTCGGTACTAAAGTGCTCAACTTGGGTGGGGCGTGAATAAGAAACATAAAAGATAGAGATATATGTATAGGTAACAAACGCTCATTCCTTCCTAGGGGTTCCAAATCCTCAGCATAACACCTTTGTTACTGTTCATTCACAAAAGAATCCGCAACACTCACGACCAAAACACAACTCATCCCAGAACCAATTCCCCATTTATATCATTCTTGTTCTCATGTTCATGTGAATCTATTTAAGTAAAGTCTACACTACTAGGAAACTAACTGGCGTAACCATAATAGTAAATGAGGAATATCCAAACAACAATTTAATCATTCACACCTAGTTTTCTTGTAAGGTCACAACAAAAAAGTGATAAGTGAGATCCCTCAATGTACTGTAACCAAAACAAGTCTTGAGATACAGCCCACACTTACAGCAACGAAAAGGGACCAGTGAGATCCCTCGAAGTAATGGAAATAAGGAAAACCCCGAGACACAGCCCCAAGACCCTAAAACTGGGAACCAACGATTTCTCAACAATAGAGGATCCCACCCCAATTTGAGATATAAGCAGAGAAACCACACAACCTCAGATTCCCAACCAGTGAAAGTATAACAACAGGGGGATACCATCCCCACCCATATCACCCCCAGCAATCTAAGCCCCCACCCAAGGAAACCAAAAAGTCACCCGTAATCGGCCTATGAAAGTAAACAACCAAACCACTACCACCAACACAAGGCAGGCCCATGCAGGTATTTTCAGATTTTAAAGATTTAACACACTCCATGGTTACAATTCCAGTGGGCTTTAACCGAGGTTATCAAAAAAAGGGGTGATCATGGTTCTTTCAATTTATTTAACCAAGTATCCGTAATTAACCAATTCCATATTGCAGTTATTTAAACATCCAGAAGCACCGAGGATTATTATTGAACATAGAAAGACCACCAACGACCATGATTTTCATTGAGCATTAGCCCGTACAATTCACAACACATAAAATTAGTACAACAGAACATCCATCACACCCCCTCGCTTTTTATTCTTCAATAGTCTATTCATTATCTTTATTAAGTTTGGTTTCATCAATTCCCATAGAGACAAAAGCATACCCTCCATGCATGATACACAGAAAGGAGAGGTGAAGGAAAACCCTACTTGATTGATCAAAGATCGATGTTTTTCTCCATGCGCCAGGAATAGGGGATGCGCGACTTGTAGAGGAGGGGTGTCAGGAGATCCAAACATACTAAGAAGAGATGATGCCAGCTAAGAGGAAAAATAATGAAGAAGAAATTCCCATGGGATATATATAGATAGGATCCCGTTGTTACGGGACATGAGAATCGAGCGGCTTTAAATTCGGATCGTGGTTCCCCATGAGGTTGGGAAGTCACACATGATGGAATTAATTGTTATTCAATTATACCTTGAGGAGGCACCTCGGGATTTATTGGATATTAATTATGGGATTTTAAATGGCTTTGAACCACTTGAAAATAAGTTGAAAGGCCCAAAATAGGGTTAGGTGAAAGACTGCAGAAGAGAAACCTGACAAGGCTGGGTGACACCGATCAGTCATGCCGATCGGTCGTGCTGATCAGTCGCCCCGATCGGTCACGCTGATCGGTCATGCCAATCGGTTGCATGCTGAAATGACATCCTACCACCGAGACGTCACCCCTAGGATCTGGAATTTGGCAAAGGGATGGACCACCTAGGTCTAGATTAATACAATAGATACCTCTCAAAGCATTCTCGCCCTCGAGAATTCAAAACCAGACCTGAAGAAAGGAGGGGTGTGGGGGGGGGGGGGGTCCAAACAACTGCCCTAGAAGATAGCTCTCAATAGTGAAGCCGAAAAATTATATTCACCCTAATACAAGGATTAAACAGATCGATCATGTGGTGAGGGGTTTCCCTTCCTCTATGTTAAGATACTGTCCACTTTGGGCGGGTCTGACTCGCCCGCATGGGTTTAGGCGCATCCACTCTAACGCATCTTAGCTAGGGATTAGGTCCTCCCCTCCCCCACATCTTAGGATACTTCACATATATCCAATGAAATGGAATGTCGCACATTCCATAGTTAACAAGATTACAGGGGTCCCGTCACATCAAGTACAATATAGAACAACACAAAACTCAAAACAACTCTGGGTACTAGGAACACGTCTGTGTTTCCCATTCCTAGGTACTTTCCTCAAGCCCATCATGGCTCCACAACACACGAACCAACGAAATATTTTGTCCACGAAGCACCTTCTCCTTACGATCCTCAATTATGCCTGGTTGCTCCACGAATGTCACATCGTCCTCAATGTCCAGCTCTCTCCAGTTGAGGATATGTGAATCATCGTTCATATACCGACGGAGCTGAGAAACATGGAAGACGTCATGTATCCTCAGTAGCGACAGTGGTAATGCTAGCTGATAAGCCACTCCACCGACCCGCCACAACACTTCGAAGGGTCCGATGAACCTGAGGGAAGGCTTACTTCTCTTGTCGAACCTCTGTTGTCCATGCTGAGGGGAGTCCTTCAAGAACACATGGTCCCCGACCCTGAACTCCAAGGGTCTTCTCATATTATCAGTATATGACTTATGCCGGTCCTGAGCTGCCTTCATCCTTTGTCGTATAAGCTACACCTTCTCCGTCATGCTCTGCACCACCTCCGGTCCATGAACACTCACTTCCCCAACTTCAGTCCAACACACGGGTGAGTGACATGGCCTCCCATACAAGGCTTTGAACGGATCCATTCCAATGGTATAATGATGGCTATTATTGTAGAAAAACTCTACCAAAGGAAAGTGTCACACCCACGATCCCCCAAAATTTAGAATACATGCCCGTAGCATGTCCTCCAAGGTCTGGATGGTGCGATCTATCTGCCCATCTGTCTGGGGATGGAAAGCAGTGCTAAGACATAGCTGGGTGCCAATGGCATGCTGAAATCCCCTCCAAATTCAAGTTGTAAACCGTGAATCCCTATCAAATACTATGTATCTCGGAACTCCATGCAATTGCACCACCTCATCCACGTACCTTCATGCTAAAGCTTCCACTATGCCCAACCTTTTAATTTCCATAAAGTGAGCTGATTTCTTCCACAGGTCCACCACTACCCAGATAGCACCACATACCCCATGAACCTTGGGTAGTACCATGATGAAATCCATCGAGATGTCCTCCCACTTCCACTTGGGGACATCTAGAGACTGTAGCATGCCTCTAGGGACACGGTGTTCAACCTTCACCTACTGACACACGAGGCACCTTTCCACGAACTCTTCCACTGCTCGTTTCATCCCGGGCCACTAAAACTGTCTCCTCAGACCCTGGTACATCTTGGAAACTCTTAGGTGCACCGCTAGGGGTGAGTTGTGAAATGAACTGAGAACCTTACCGCCCATCTCCTCTGGAACAAACAGATTTCATCAGAAAAGTATCCGGTTCTGACCAGCCTCCGTCCACCCTTCCAGATCATTGCCCTGGTCAACTCAGTCATGCATCACTTCTCCCTCTGAGTCTCCCCACTGAGACAACTCTACTTGATTCAACAGAGAAGACTGCACTGACAGCTAATATAGGAAACCTATATAGGGTAGCCAAATCCTCCATCGCCTTCCAAGTATCTGCTGACTCCCAAACTGCACCGCTCTGCAACGTCCTGCTCAGGGCATCGACCACCACATTACCTTTTCCTGAGGTTTAGAAAATCTCGATTTCGTAGTCCAGATGAAACTCCATCCACCTTCACTGCCGTAAGTTCAGGTCCCGCTGGGAGAAGACATACTTCAAGCTCTTGTGATTGGTGAAGACCACGAAGCACTCCCCGACGAGGCTAGTGCCGCCACAACTTATATTCCAACACGAATACCGAAAGCTCTAGATAATGGGTGGAATAGTTACGCTCATGGGGATGTAACAGCCTAGACCCATAAGAGATCACCCCTTGCCGCTGCATTAACACACATCCGAGGCCTTTCCCTAAAGCATCATAGAACACCTCATATGCTTCCCCTTCATCTAGTAACCTCATCACTGGGGCACTAACCAAATTCTACTTCAGATAGCTGAAGGCTGCTTCAGATTACTCGTCCCACACGAATGCTCGATCCCTCTTCATAAAGGCTGTCAAAGGTGCTGCAAATCGAGATAAGATGGGCACGAACCTCCGGTAGTAACCTACCAGCCCGAGGAAACTATGAACTTCTGCCACATTCTTGGGTTCCTCCAAAGAAACAACCGCCTGAACCTTTGATGGGTCCACTTATATCCCTTACATGGACACCACGTGCCCAAGGAAGTGTACTTATCGCATCCAAAACTTGCACTTGGATAGATTCCCCTAGAATTGGTGTTGTCGGAGGACCTCTAAAACCATTCTCAGATGATCAAAATGACCTTCCTCTGATCTTGAGTAGATCAAGATGTCTTCAATAAACACGACTATGAGCCAATCTAGGTACTCCTGGAAGATGGAGTTCATGAGCCCCATGAACACAGACGGAGCATTCGTGATGCCAAACGGCATGACCACAAACTCGAAGTACCCGTATCTGCACCTGAAGGCCGTCTTCGAGATGTTTCCCTCTTTCACCCTCAACTGGTGATATCCAAACCACAGATCGATATTAGAGAACCATCATGCCCCCTTCAAATGGTTAAAGAGATCATATATCCTTGGAATAGGGTAGAGATTCTTTACCGTTACTGGATTCAGTCTCCTGTAGTCTATGAATAGCCTGAGACCACCGTCCGCCTTCTTCACAAACAAAAAAGGAGAACCCCACGGTGACGCACATGGCCGAACAAAACCCTTCTTCATCAGATCGTCAATCTGAATCTGCAAGTGTTGTAGCTCTGAAGGTCCCATCTGGTAGGGGGGACATTGAAATAAGATGAGCACCAGGCTGCAAGTCTATCCCAAACTCGATGTCATGTCGAGGGGGTAGAGGCGTCACCTCCTTAGGGAAGAAATCCATAAACTCGATGAAGATTCCCAAGACATCCACCATTTCAGCATTCGCCAACTCTACTGATAGCTCAGCTAGTAATGAGAGGAGGGGTTCCCCTAACTTGCTGCTTTCCTGGAAACTCTGCTCGCCGATGAAAGCCACTGACCAGCCGCCCATGTCCGAAAACACAACCCTTCCTCGGTAGCAGTCAATAACGGCACATACGGAGAACATCCAATCAGTGCCTACGATGACATCATATGGTTGTATCTACAATATAAGAAGATAATTGACTAACTGGTGTGGCCCTATCATTTTTCTACATCCTCAATAAACATGTGACAAGTCGTTCTGACCTCCGACTAGCGTGCTCAGCACCAAGGGTACTATAAGTCTCTCAGCGTCTAAACCAAGAGCGTGGGCCAGGCTGGGTGCAAAAAAGTAGTGCGAAACTCCTGTATCAAACAAGGAATACACAAGGGTTCTAAACAATCTAATCGAACCTCAAATGACCTCTGGCCCTATTGGAATTGCTGCCTTCGTGGCGTGCAACTTCCCACACCTAGCTCCTCTACCTCTCGGCTGTCGGCCGCCTCCACAACCACACCCTGGTCGAGGTCCCTAAGGAGCGCCCTGAGGTCGGCCTCCTCTTGCAATGTATGCCCTTGGAGTGGCAGGAGCTCGCTGCCCCTGCTGATGCTGAAAGGGCACAGCTGGAAACTGCTGCTACTGAGGTGGGAGATGAACCTTCCCACCCCCACCGTACCGCACTCTGTCTGGGAACTGGTTTTGAAGGTGCCTAGGGCGGCCACAGACAAAGCACCTTGGTCCCGGGCCCGATGGGAAAGGGCGAGGACCGGGAGATCAGAACTAGAACAACTGCGGCCTACTCCCCGCCGGTTAGAACCTAGAGGGTCCTGATGTTGGAGGCCTGATGCTGACGACCTTCCCCTTCGATGAGCCCAACTGGAGACCCTCTCGTGACACACCTCCCAGCGTGTTCATCCTCTATACCACCTCAGACTTCTTTTCCACCTCTAATAATGTAAGTAGGGTGAAGGGAGTAACAATGTACTATAAAGAATGTCGAAGTGCCTCCTCTAAATGTCTCGCCTGAGACGCCTCATCTAGAAAGAGATCTGGAGCAAAGCGAAGGAGATCCTTGAACTTGATCCCCAACTCTCTCACCAACGCAATCCCATGCTGGAGGGAGAGTAGCTCATGTCTCTTCTCTGCCTTCATCATGGAATAGAGAAATTCCACCTGGAACTCCTTCTCAAAATCATCCCACGCAACCTCAACCTCCTTCCTTTCCCTGAGATAAAGAATCCACCACTGACGTACTGCTCCACACATCTGGGTGATGTCCATAGGAACCCAGAACTCATTCGGAGCCCGAATAAAGACGAAAGAGAACACTAGATCCTCTAGCCTGCTCTTCATCTCTATGTCCGAGGTGCTTCCCTTGTACTTCTCGAGGGTCTGTCGCTGAAAGGCTCAAAGTTTCTTCTTCCACTGATCATCCTCCTCCTCTCAGTCGGTCCTCTGCCGATCGGCCAAGTCAACCTCCTGGTCCACGATCGCTCGCACTACCCGTCGTCACCTCCCTGGTGCCATAGCTGCAAGTAAATAAGGAATGCCTAAGCCCGAGTAGTGTATAATATTGTTCTTACATTTTATTTGACTTCATTATTTATTTTTTTTGAATCCCCAAAACACCCATGAAACACAATAACACAAGTCATTATAATGCATGTACTTTCCCTGGGGTCTCTACCCTATAATCAGTGTAGACTCACTTGGCCATTTGGTAGGTCTAGAGTCCTTGCATTATATCAAGGGGGGGCCTAAAATCCCGTGTCCTAGCCGGTCTTCCCTGGCCTAATTCATGCACCAAGGTCACCCAAAACTGTTGCCCTACAATCCCATGAAATCCTCACTATGCCTAACTCTAGACTCCATCCTACCTCTCAACCTCACCCTCTAATACCATTCTGTCATGACCTGACTTCACCAAAAGGAGGGAAGGGATAGTAGATTGCCAGACCCTTCCTTCATTAAGTTTAAGGAGAGAGAATGACCCCCAAGACCCGCCTTCAATAGGTCCTAGAGTGGCGACCAGCACCAACGGTATAGAATCTCATAGAAAGTGGAAGGCATTACACTTTTTATTTTTATAGGAACGAGAGGTAAGATAGAAACCCCAAAAACACCAAAGATGAAAGTAAAGGAAAATCCAAAAGTAACCCATTCCCATATGCATGTTCAATAGTAAATAATACAAGCCTCAAAAACTCCAAAGGTAAAGTACCGAGAAAAGGGAAATGACAACAACAACTACCCCGAGGTCCATGCTAGTACGGTCCCACACGATCCCTGAAGTCCTCCTGGAAACCTGAAAGCAGGTTTATATACGTAGGGTGAGAATACAAGTATACTCAGTAGGGAAAACCAAGACTCTCGTGCCCAAGTGGAGAGGCATTCTAATGCACTGTGAGAAAAGAAAAAAAAACAAAGAACCTAGCAAGGAAACACTATCCACCCAAGCCTCACCAAGGCAGACTCCCCAAATAATGCAAGGAAAATAAATTAATGTCATAGCACATTGATATTTGGGTACCCCATGCCACTTTCCCACTAGTTATTAAAGACATACTACGCATCAAACCAATCCCACCATTCTCACCACAGTCCCACTGCCAAACCCCACCCGCACACACCTGGGCTACAACCTCACCGCAGTCCCACTACTGAACCCCGCCCACACACACCTGGGCCAGAACAACATTCCTTCCTGCAGACACCTAGGCCACAACCCCAACGCGTAACCATACCCGCAAACACCTGGGTCAAAACAACTACTGCCACACTCGAAGACACCTGGGCCTCATCCCGAAGACACTTGAGAAACAACCTCCCCACAAAAACCTCAGCCAAACACCAAAACTACCCCGCCTGAAAATTCTTGGGCTAATAATGGACTACAGTCCATCAAATCCTACCTAAAGAGTCTTGGGCTATTCGGGAAAGGGAGCAGAAAAAGAGCAAATAACCATCCACTCATAGGAGTGTTGGGAAAAACACCCTCCCCCATGAAATGGGGGTGTTCGACACTAAAGTTCTCAACTTTGGTGGGGTGCGAATAAGAATCATAAAATCTATAGATATATTTATAGGTAACAAATGGTCATTCTACCCTAGGGGTTCCAAAACCTCAACAGAACACCTTTGTTTCTGTTCATTCACAAAAAGAAGCGACGACACTCCGGACCAAAACACAACTCATCCCAAAAAACAATTCACCATTTATATCATTCATGTTATAAAGTTCAAGTGAACTCATTTAAGTAAAGTTTACACTACTGGGAAACTAATAGGCATAAACATAACAGGAAAAGAGGAACAACCAAACAACAATTTAAGCATTCACACCTAGTTCTATTGTCAGGTCACAACAACAAAGGGATAAGTGGGATCCCTCAAAGTACTGGAACCAAATCAAGTCTCGAGATACATCCCACACTTACAGCAACCAAAATGGACCAGTGAGATCCATCGAAGTAATGGAAACAAGGGAAACCCCAAGACATCTCCCCACATCCCTAAAACTGGGAACCAACTATTTCTCAACAATAGAGGATCCCACCCCAATTCGTGATATAAGCAGAGCATCCACACAGCCTTAGATTACCTACCAGCGAAAGTATAAGAACATGGGGATCCCATCCCCACCCATATCACCCCAAGAATCTAATCCCCCACCCAAGGAAACTATAAAGTCACCCGTAATCAGACTGTGAAAGTTAACAACCAAACCACTACCACTAACACAAGGCAGGCCCGTGCAGGTATTTTCAGATTTAAAAGATTTAACACACTCCAAGGTTTCAATTCCAGTGGACTTTAACCGGGGTTATCACAAAAAAGGGGTGATCCTGGTGATTTCAATTTATTTAACCGAGTATACGTAATTAAACAATTTTATGTTGTAGTTATTTAAACATCCAGGAGTACTGAGGTTTATTAGTGCACATAGAAAGACCACCAACAGCCATGATTTTCAGTGAGCATAAGCCCACACAATTCACAACACATAAAATTAGTAGAGCAGAACATCCATCCCTCCTGCTTTTAATTATTCAAAAGTATGTTCATTTTCTTTATTAAGTTTGGTTTTATCAATTCCCACAGAGAAAAATGCATACCCGCCCCGCATGATACACAGAATGGAGGGGAGGAGGAAAACCCTACTTTATTGATCAAAGATCGAAGTTTTTCTCCATCTGTCAGGAACATGGGATACATGACTTGCAGGGGATGGGCGTCGGAAGCTCCAAACGTACTAAGAAGAAAGGAATCCATCTACGAGGAAAAGGAAGGAAGAATAAATTACCATGGGATATATATAGATAGGATCCTGTTATTACAGGACATGAGAATCGAGCAGCATTAAATTCAGATCTCAGTTCCCCACGCGGTTGGGCTGTCACACAAGATAGAATTAATTGTTTTTTAATTCTACCATGATGAGGAACCTTAGGATTTATTGGATATTAATTATGGGATTTTAAATGGCTTTGAACCACTTGAAAAGAAGTTGAAAATCCAAAAAGAGGGTTATGGGAAAGGCTATATAAGGGAAACCCGACAAGGCTGGGTGACACTGAACGGTTGCGCCGATTGGTCGCACTCCAAAATGACGTCCTACCACTGAGACGCCACCCCTAGGATCTGGAATTCGGCAAAGGGATGGACCGTCTGGGTCTGAATAATCAAATAATCTAATCTAGTGTATTTCCTTATTTTTAAATGGTTCTTAACAGAAGGAATAGAAACAACATCTATTCACATAATCCAAAGGGTTAGAAGGATCATTTCGTGGATGTTTGTAATCCAATATTTCAATGGGATGTAGTCTCACAAAAAATATAATCATGTGAGGACATGTTATCATGTTTCTAAAATACAAATAATGAATTATCAATGTCTTATGTATTCAAAAGGTAGTTAGGGAATAAGAGGACTAAATAGGAAAATAAGATTAAAGGGGAAAATGGAAAAAAGGGTCTCCCCACATGTAATTATTTTGGAAAGAAACACCTTAGTATATACTTAAGATGAAAGAGATTTTTCTTCAAGTGCGGAGAAAAATATCAAGATTCTCATGATTGTATGGGAAAGAAGTAAAATTTCAAAGTTCAACACTTAAAATATAAGGATATAGTGAACTATGAAAATAAATTCTCTAAGAATTAAATGAATACTCCTGAAAAAAAATGATGCATCATGGTCATGATTATTCTATTAAAAAAATAAATAAGAATGATTAATACCGTTGTGTTTGGATTGAAAAAATATGTTATTTGAGTATTATATCAATGATTTCTTGGTTTTATGAATTATGAAATATATAAATATTAGACTTTAGTACTTTTTAATTAAGTATTAGAAAGAATATATTGAATGATATCAATGTATATGAAAAATAAATTGTGTGTTAACTTTATGTTTTAATAAAACACATGACTAATGCAAATATAACACTTAATATGTTCCTGATATTGATTTAATGTTTTTGAAACAATGATATCATTGATATAGATATAGTGAATCAGATATTACCTACGACCCTGTAACTGATTTAGGATTTATTATCAAAGTGGTTATTCTATCATTGATCAAGTCTTCAACATTTTTTCATTTAATGAATATATAAAATAACCTTTGTTTTGCATAAGGAATAATGAATAAATCATGTTTCGAATGAAGTATAATAGTAATTCATGTTATAACAATGTTAAAGATAATACATGATGAATGTATTCAGATGTTAGGTGTGTAACAATTTAGATCCACTTTATTATTTCTGTGAAATATATATTTTTATTTTGTATCCTTCCACATAAATCGGATCGAACATGTTTTCGATGACATTTATGGATAATTATTTATTGAATGGATTAATTTTATATTCAGGTGATATTGGATAACTTTCTCTAACTATTTTGATTTTAGTAGTGATATGAGAAATATCTAGTTTCTCTTCTTTGGATCATGTGATCTATAATGGGGTAATTTTAGTACTTAATGAATTAATGATCATTTTTAAATATTCACTTCATGGGGTAAGGGGAGAATTGTAAATTGGTAAAAGAAGAACCAAAGGATTAAAATTTTATTATTATATAGAAAAATATCAAGTAAGTATATTTTATAATATTCATGGTTAATGAAATAATTTCTCAAAATTTGAAAAATGATCTTGAAATAAAAATTTAATCCTAATACCATCATTTTTTAAACTGATGGTCTTTTAAATAATCACATATATATGTTTTGGAGCCTCTTAAATTTCCATTAATCATTCAATTACCAATGATATATGGGATAAACTATGCTCTAAAAATATTTATGTTTTCCTCCATATCCATATCTTTAATTTCAACCAATGTTCCCATATATAGAAACCTAGATCTATTTCAGTCAAGTTGAATTTAGTAATTACTTTTCTCTCTTATTAAAAGGATATTTTTTTAACTCATTTATGATGGGAGTTTCTCAAAAATTAATTTTTTTTATAATTTCAATCCATTGATTACCAAGATAATGTTTAAATCATGAGGATGCAATTTATTTAAAGTTGGGAGATTATAACACTAATAAATGTTAAAATATTAACATCATATCCAGTTGCTTATATGCAATGAAACACCAATTATAGAAAGGAATATAACATCTGAAGACATTATTATATATTAACTATTTTGACTAAATTCAATATTTTCTATAGCTTACTATGCACACAATGATGAGATAGATTTCATTGTATGAAACATTTACTTTCTTCAGTGGAATATATTATATACAAGACTATATTTTAACAAATACTATTTACATTATTATTTTAAAAAAAAAATTACTCTTAGATTTAAAATTGGATGTTATAAATAGGATTAAATAACTTATGAAAATATATAGTTGAATTCATTGTTTACAAATTAATTAGAAAGGAATATAAAAATGAATTGAATATAATGAAAATGGATTTATAAAGAAATATATTTATGCTCTAAAGGTTTTATGTATTAATAAATTAAATTATTTTTATTTAGTGAATCATATTAATGGAATTTATAAATTATATATTGAATTATTTTTTTGACAGTCATCCAAAATATTTTAGAGGAATAATTTAACAACAAATCCAATTTTACGGAATAAAATTTGGATTTTTTAATGGTAATTTCACCCCTTTTAATGGAACACATTTCTTAATAATAAATTTGTGAAAATTTTATAAATGTTATTTTTAAAAAACAAATTTTTTGAAATCAAAATCTAAAAATTATCTTATGGTGAATTTTTTTTATTTTTATTGGGTGTTTCATTTTTTTTGGAATATTGAACAAAAATTAATATTGAAAACAGATTTTAGTCTAAATAATTTATAATGATAAATTATATTTTTAATTTTTTTAAAGATACAATAGTTAATTAATACATCTATTAAACAAATTTATTTCATTGGAATCATTTTCATAATTAATTTTGACATAGTAAATTGTAATGTTTTGAACACTTTAACTTTAAAACCCCACCTAATTTCTACATCTGCAAGATTGATTTTAAATTAAATTTTCTTACATATATTATTTGAATTTTGAAAAATAGGATTATATATTTGGAATCAGAATAATTTATAATTTCTAATAATTTAAACATAAATTTCAACCAAAAATCTTAGTTAAAAAATGAAAATAAATTATAGTTATTATGGTAAAACACAAGTTTGCTTAGTGTTTAAACATAGAATATAAGGTGTACGAATGACCCAATACATGTAAAAATATCCTATAATGGAATTATTTCGACCATAATGCGCAATATATATAATATGTTTCATTATAGAAGCCTTTTTTATTTAAAAAAATGGGTACCCCAAACTTCTTTTCAAAAATGACAAGTGTGTCCTCTCCCCCACTTGTAAAAAGTTATCCCATATCATTTAACAAACAAGCCTTAAAACAATTTTGGATTGGCCAATACTTACCAAAATAACTCCCAAACCAACCTTAACTCATACTAGAAGCCTTATATTGTGCATAAATCCATCTTAAAAAATAATTAGTGCAAACCTATTGAGGATAGAAAAAAAGAGGTAATGTTCTACTAAAAGTGTTTTAATTATATTCTATTCTCTTCCACCTTCAATTCATATTATTACATGATTATATAATGACCTTAGTATATATTATATACTTATATGTTTTTATATCATGTTTATGGTATTAATATTACAAATACCTTTATGGTTTAGTTTTTTTGTATAAGATAATATCGCTCAGGTGTACGTCCGACTACCACCTCGCGAAGCAAAGTGATTAGTTCACACTTTACATGGAATATATTCAGGATGGATTTAATAAAAATATTTTATATATATGAAATAAATATTATACTAGAACAATATATATATATATACATTACATTCATTTATTCAATATGACAAGAAAATAGAAACATTGTAAATACTTATGTAAGGCCTACCGTGTCCACGAACAATATATTTCATTTACAATCACAGAATTTAGTGGATTAATATAAATAAATATATAATGATTATATATTATATTTACATTATGGTTTAAAATCTTTATATTATTAAATCATGACCAATTTAAGAGTAATAGAAAATTATATGTGAAAACAAACTCGAAAAACAATGTATTTTTTACCTGAAAGAATGAAAATACTGAATGATTACCAACTAACAACTGATATGAATATATAAAAGGATCATATATGATTTAATAAATGTTAATATTATTTTTTAATAATTTAGTGACATGTTTAAATCAACTATACAGGAGGTTAAAGGACTCCTATCAAAAAGGAAGCATAAGGCAATGGATTTCTTAACTCTATTTCCACTCATTGGGTTAAACATCTACATCCTTGATTATTTCATTATAAGATTATGTATGTAATGAAATTTTACTATATAATGTTATAATAACACTTTTTTTAGATTAAAATTTGATAAACATAATCGATGCATTTATTAAATCTCACATTAACATTATGATATTTTTATGGGTTAATTTCACAATCTCATTCTTATTGAGATTGTTTATTATTGAATATTTGTTAAAGGGAATTACATATCCATTTACCAATAAAAAATTAAATTTTTGCCTCTCCTAGTTACTGATAATCCATTTCAAATAATACAACCAGTCTCTAACTCTTTGCTATATAAAATATTTTATAAAATGATTTCCTAAAACCCAACATTATTTTTCTCTTTGGTTTGAAATATATTTTCTTCCAAAACCATGTTATCCAAAAATGTCTTCAAAAAAGTTACAAAAATTTAAAAATTATTTATTACAAGTATTTTCACCGATTTTTACACTATATTTTTTCAAAGGAATCTATTTTTCATTTTCAAAACAATACATGTTTGAATAATACTAAAAAATTTAAAGAAAATATTGTTTTAACATATACAACATAGATGGAATTTCTAGCCACCATAACTAAAAATATATTTTAAATATTATTTTATATGTTTCAAAGTTTATTTTTAATGAAAATTATTTATAAAAAAAATTATAAACTTTTTGTTTTTGAAAAGTATTTTCAATGAAAATGATTTTAGAAATGTAATTCAAAATGAAAAGGATATTTTACAAAACATCATTTTTATAAAAAAATATCATGTTAATATTATTGAAATAAAAAAACTCTATTATTAACCCAATAGGTATTTATTTTATTTATATTATCCTTAATATTCCTCTCGATGGTTAATTCTCACTTTGACCAAGGAATGTATTAAAATTTTACTTGATTCATTTATTTTTGCATTAAATTTGCCATGAATTATTCTATTCCTTATGGAAATTAAATATCACCTAAATATAAATATTATTTATCATAGATAGCTTTATTTACTAATCCATATTCCATTTTTACATATAGTGATTACATTGATAGTTTTTTCATTAACTGAGGAAATATTTATAGATTTTTATCCTTTAATCAATATGGATATGTTATAAGACTTGTGGTTTAAGAGTTAATTTTTTATTTTATATATGAGAAAAGATTTGGATTGGTTTGGAACATATTAGGGTATATTTAAATTAATCCCCTAGATTCATTGGTAGTCTCATGATATAAAATTGGTTGGAAACAAACACTTCATGTTTGTAACCAATCGTGTTGTAAATTGTCTCATGAATGGTTTTAACAGAAGTATTTTTTAAACCGTGTTGTGAGAATTATTAATGGTAATGATATCATGTATCTTGGAAACATGGAATCCAATGATTAAGAATTTCCTTTATTCATAATTTATTTATTACTATTCATGATATTTTCACTATGAAAAAAAATATACAGATGCTTTTCAATATCAGTTCATTGATTAAATGACACATGTTTTCAATTATTTACATTTCCATGTTGAATGTTTCCATATAAATTTATATGACCATGTTATATAAATAGAAAGTGTGTTTAGTTATTTTTATTTATATATTGATTATGATTATTGATTAAAGATAAATTCCATTATGCTTAACCATTAATAAGAATTTTAACTCACTATTATTTTTTTCCTTTCCCTATATTTCCATGAACTTTATTATTATTGATATATAGGGATATTTTAGAGGGTATAGAGATATTCTTAAAAAAAGTATGTTGAAATTTTTTATTCAAATTTAATTAATGTATCATGTTATTATCAAGATTACAAATACTACTAAAATATTCAGTCCTTTGGGATATGATTCATTATGTTGTATTCAAATGTAATGGATGTTGGAACCGGCTCCAGGATTCTGGTGTTGGGGAAGCGACACCATTTATAAGATATGACATAACAACCATATGATAAAATTTTATAAATTATTTGAATCCACTACAAAGATCAATATTGTTGTTTCATGTATCACAATTGGTGGAAAATTTTCTTCGAAATCAACTCCTTCCACTAATGAGTTACCTTTACTGAAAATCCATGATTTTTTCATGAACATTAAGTATTTTATAAAATCCCACTTTGTTTAAATAAAATTATTCCCTACTGGTCGTGGAACAGGTTCCTTAGTGTTATTGATATCAATATGATCTTACTCAAAAATCATAGAATCTAAACAATCTTTATATACAACTACTTCAAAAACTAACTATAGTTTCACCAGAGAGATAAGTGATTCATCATTATATTTTTTAAATTTACATCCAATATAAACTAATTATTTCATGTTTCCATTGTTATTATCAAATTCAACCCATTTTTTATAGTGTGAAATTTAAGTGATATTATATTTGTCTAGTTTTATTCATCACTAGATTCCTCTTATTCCCATTGTACATGTTTTGGCTCATTATAATCATCCATTTTTTATCTTTATTGTAATGTTTTAATCTATCTTATATAAAATTTTCACTAGCTTTTGTTAAATAAGTTATATTATCAATAACATTTACATCATAGGAATCAACCGATTTTAAAAGTTGGTTGTTCTAAAATTTGTAACTTCTTCCATATGGTTATAAACCCATAAGAATTCCTTCCTTTTTAACTTCATTATTCATCCAACATACCTATTCTCATTTCTAATTGACTTATATTTTTATTTTACACCACACCATTTTATTGAGAATTTTTTAAAACCCATATTATTTTTTGATTTTATGATTCTTCTTATAGAGATTGAATGTATTTAGTTTGCAATCCTTTATATTTTTGGTACATAGATTTATAATTTAAAAACCCAGTTCATTATTAAATTCCTTTCCAAAATATCTAAACATTTATATAGACATTTATTTAAGATGAATAATCACTATGTTGGTTATCTAGTTGAATTCATCAACCAGAATTATGGAGTATAAATCACATTTCTTGATTTATGTCTCAACTTCCATCAAGGATTATATTGAATAATCTGTAGAAGTCTGGAGGATTGAATTTTAAAATTATTATGGGTTTCATTAACTATATTCCCTATATGTAAATATTTATAAACAACAAAGAATTTATGCTTTCTTTTTGGAATGTTTCTTAAAAAAATAATTGCAAATTGTACACATATTTTTTCTAGCAAGGATGTGCAAGTCACCAATGCTATAACTTATTTTCATCCTCATCACATAAGTAACCGGATATTCAATGATTTCTAATTTAGAATAAATTTCTACTTTTTTTTTATCCCATAATGATTTATTGACCATTTTTTAATATTTTTATTATTTTGTAATCTTTAATGAAGATGGATTCCTTGAGATAATCATAAAGTTAGAAAACAATAAGAACATTATTTATCCAATAATAGTATAATATATCTATTGATTTTAGTCTTTGAGCATCAAACATATACGTTCTTATTCCTTTTAGTTTAGAGTAACATTCACTACCAAAAGAAAATTTGTTTCCTTTATGATTCTGAATATATTTCATGATATTTATATCACCTATCATGTGAGAGGAATAACCACTATAGATCACCCATGGTTTGTCCCATTTTATTGATTTTAGAGATACCACTATTATAAAATAGATTTCCTAAAGTTTATTTTTCTATAATTATTTTCTTTTATAGTGTGAGAAACAATTCTGCATGATTTTCCATACAATATTCAAAAATTTGATTTGGTTGGTCACATCCTTGATTAAAATCCTTAATAAAATCGAAAAATATTTGTATTGGAATCTTTCAAGAATACGGTAATTTTTTATTTGTTTCTCCATGAAACAAAAGAAAGTTACCATCTTTCTTTCCACTATTTCTCCCCCTTATTTTGTTTCTATTTACAAGGAGATATATGTTGTACTATAAGTGGTAATTTTATTAACCATTAATTAAATATCACCAAAAAAACTAGAATGATAAAAAATTATTAAATTATAGTTTTTTATATAAATGGGGATTATATTATATCATATAATTATTAAAAAAAATAGAGATTACCCCCTGTAGGTAGCTGGGGTGGTGAGTGGGGATGGTGATTTGGGCGGTGGTCACATGGTTGAGTTCCAAGTCCCAGTTCATTATAGCATGTGTGAGCCACAATTGGGAGTTGTATGATCTTAATAATATTAATCAAATAGATAACATAGAGAAAACAATAAAAAAATAATTCAACAATGAAACGAGTTAAATTAGTCATTTAATAAACCAATTAAAATGATAATATATTATAACAATAAAAAAATAGAATGGAAAAATTTGGATCAGCCCGATCTTCTAGAATCTTCCATCCCCTGAAAAACTATATAGAAAAGATGTAGAATATTACTAACACAGTCCAAAATATAGAAAATGTAAATGTAAAATATTACATGGAATTTATTAGAATAGTAAATTAAGGAAATAAGAGGTATTTTTAGGAGGTAATGTGGTCATGAAAATAGAAATGCGACCTTTGGAATAGTAACCTTACTATTGGGAATAGTATGTTGAACATCATGTATAATAATATAACTATGGGAATAGTTATTTAATTTTGAAATAAATTTTTTTAATATAAATAATATATAACTTGAGTAATTAAAGTAAATATAACTATTATGATGCTAAAAAACAAATATCATGATTGAAAAAGTAAAACAAATAAGAACCTTTTTTTATAAACTGTATTTTAAATTATTTCAAAAAAATAATAATTTAATATAAATATTTAAAATTTCCATTTCTATAACTTTATTATGAAAAAAATAATATCATTTTTATAATTAGTACATTGAATTTTTTTAAGGGATTATTTTTTTAAATTTCTAAAATACTTCATTTTTCTGGTGATTTGTAAAAATAAAGTTTTTCCCCTTAAAAGTGAATCTTATATTCCATAATTCCTCATGTAATACCAACCAAATTATTTATAAATATGTAGGCTTGAAAAAAATGATTAATTTGATAAATGATTCTTTAAAATATAATAAAAATGATTTCTAAACCAAAAAATGTACTTTGCAAAGTATAAAATCTAATGTACTAAATTAAATTAATATTTTAACATTTTTTACACCTTTATGTTTAGTTAAACTATGTAAATAAAACTATAAAGTGATTAAAGGACACAAAATAGTGTTATTTAATTCAAAAAAATATCACTATTTCAAGGTTTACCTTAGATATAGTATTTTATTCGATATTTTGACTCAATAATATCTCTCTCTTCAAGAGTAAATAAAACCTCCACCCTCTGTAGGGAAAAAAACTCCTACCACACTTTAAAAAGTCAAAGCTCTAAAAAATACACTCTCTTAAACATTTAGATTACATAGCTATGTTCTAGATTAATTTAAATCCAATCATCAAGGGAAGTTAGTCTCGTACAAATGAAGGAACATCATGAATAGGGTATGATTTAATCAACTCTTCTTTATGTTTTCATCATCTTTTCCTCCATTTCTATATCACTTTCAAAACCAAATATTCTAAGAATAATTATATAGAATGTTAAAAATATATTAATGATATTAACTTACTATAAAAATTATATTTTTTATGTAATTATATTTTATTCATCTCTCTCTCCACCTTTGGAAAACATTCTTGATAATAGTTGGTTAACCAGCAACGACGATGATTCCAACTAATTTTATGTCACCAAAATTTTCTAAGGTTATACTAAATTATTTAAAATATATAAATGTATAAATATATGTATTTTATGCTTCTTAAATTTACATTACTTATATATTAATTACCTTGAATAAAGTTGTGAAATTGAAGGGAAAACTATAAAATTTTAAAAAAACATGATATAAAAAAGCTTCAATTTCCTAAATAGAAATTAATAAATATAATAAAAGAATTATAATTGATAAATATTAAAAACAATTAAATAAAAAACTTTTTAAATCATTTAATAAACTTCTTATTATTATTTATATGACAAAAAATTGATTAAATAATGTAGGAATAAAGGAAATGGGATTCTCAAACCCAACTCCCATTAATTAGGTTATCCCTATTTCATATAATTTTAAGTATGATTATTCCTATAATGTTCCTAAAATATAATTTTAATTTTCATACCTTATATTTTAAAGGATATATATGTTTCCAACATTATTTCTAATAAAAACAGTGATTTCTAGAAAGACTTCTCTTTCCAAAACCCATATTTGACCGATCTTACTAAATTTTTTTATTTTTATTAAAATATACCCATTTTAATGGGTAAGATGGAACCCAACATGACTTCAATGACATAAAACAATTACCATACCTACATTAAAAATGTCCAAGTCCAAAAGAAACCCAATTCAAGGTTGCAAAGAAAATACCCTCCCCAACATCAATTATGTTAAGACCAACTTCGACCATCTTCTCGCTGCTCGGTTCGCCATCCATTGCAAGGATGCATGAGAATGGTACCAGTGGAAATCTCCATACCCTCTCAAACGTACAATTCAATAAAAAAATGTTCAGGTGAAAACTATATACTCTGAATATCTTCTCGAGTTGTCCCTTATAGGAGAACTGGATGTATGTACCCACTGACAACATAACGTAGATCCACAAAACAAATAGTCCATCACAAAAATCAAACCATGAATTCAAAATTTCATCCTAACATAATTAAAATTCAACACAGCAACCCAACCTCCACCATCATGATTGTAATTTCCCAGTTCACCACAATAATTCGTGTGAGAGAAAGAATTCAAACCAGATTCCCCAAAGTAAAGAACATGAAAAATACAATCGTATCAAGAACCAAAAAATGTAGGAAAATATCAAAAGCACGAATTCCTCACCACATTTATGGACAATCAAAAACCCCTTACCAGAAGCCACCGCAAAACATAACTCAAAGCCCATGACTTCCATCCAAAGCATTCGAGGAGACCACATCCTAACTCACACATGGTAAAAAAATAATGAGGGAACAAACCTCAACCACATAAGATGGATCTCGACCACTGGAAATCACTACACTACCATGGAAAACCATATCCATCAAAGGAAGAATGTGGCAAGAAATATGCCTGTAAATAGTGATAATTATCGAGACATACAAGCTCATGAGGTCGCATGACGCCACCATAGAGATAAGATCTACATGCCTCAAACCAGCTGAGAAAAAGTGCTAAGCGGAAGCAGCTTACCTGAGACTGAGGGAGGAAGGTGACAATGGAAGAAACCCTAGTGGAGAGGTGCCACTTACGGGCTCATCCACATGACAGTTATTTCTTTGACCCATATTGAGTTGTTTTTTTCTCTAAAATTATTATTTTTATACCAAATGTTTTTCCCATATTCATATGGGAACCCCAAAAGTTTATTCATGGTTGTATTCATTCTGAAATCATTTTAAACTTATTACCTTCCATGGGTTATTTCATGAGTACAAGTTTTTCTTTTTTTATGTGGAAGGTATGATTATGGGAATATTATAATGATATGAGTAGGACAAAAATTATATATCCCTCAATTGTATTGGTTAATGGAATATATCTCCTGATATTTTGTGTATTGTTCATGAACATGATGCTAGAATTGTTCACAATGATGATGTTATGATTTATGGACATATGTTGGGTGTGAAAATGATGTTATCATTGCTAAAAATTATATTTTTTATTTGACCATTATGTCATAGTGTTTCATTTTTATGAATCAACACATTCCATACCTATTTCAGATGCCTTCCTCATTCTTGTGTTGATGATCTAATTCTTATGATGTTATTATGATGATTTTCCACACCCATATACTATTTATTCATGTTATTATTTCTATCATATTACCCATCCCCTTACCAGGTTTATTGGTCACCCTATTCATTGATGTATATGATTTGGTTATGAAATGTACTAAGGAGAATGTTAGAGATTTAGAAGGACAAATAATAATGATTTAAAAAATCATTACGATTAATTTTGTGAAATTATTGTATGATCCTATTTTAACCAAGACACTAAACCATTAGATCCTCGATTCAATTTTTATTTTATTTTTTATCTTATTTTTTTTAATTTTCAATTAATAAAAATAGGTCAACTATAGTTTTTATTAGAGTAAAATTGTAGTTAATTTTGGAATTAGGATTGAAAAAATTAAGTGAAAATCATTAGTATAAGTTTATGTATTGGTGAAAAATCCAATAAAAATATTTCTATAAAAAGGATATGAATACAATAAGATATTAATTTAGAAATAATATCAAGAAATATGATTTTTTTATTCATTATTTTTTTAATTAAATTTTATTCTAACCATTTTTATTTTGGTAAATGGTGGGAAGTAAGAGAAACCAATCCAAACACCAATGCGAGGGACACCATAATTGTTTTAAAAATGACTTCCCCATTTCTATTGGAGGACATGTTACAAACATATTAATGATAATTAATTATCAGTCCTAGGTTATTAACAATAACCTAAACCACATGCATTATTTTACTTCACCCAAGAATTAGAAATTATCCATTTCTTCCATTATAAAGAAATCTCTCTCTAAATTTATTGAATCCTATTACCCACATATCATGTAAAAATGGGTTAATTCAAAGTAGAATATATTTTTCATGATCCAATTTTCATAGATTAAGAAGGTGTATTTTTCCATTTATCATTTATATGGATAAGATAATAAATTTTATTCATTAATAAAGAACTCCAATACAAAGGATGAAATAAAATAGATGGAGTGGGAATTATTTAAGAAAATCATTCATAACAAGTGTTTACTTTGAAATAATCTGAAAAATATAGAGAGTGAATTATTAGAGTTAAAGTAAAATGAAGGTGAATTTATCATTAATTATAAGAAAAAAATTCGCAAATACTTCTAGATAAGAATCAAGATTTTAATCTATAATGATATCAAATTATATATATTCTCTAGTGGATTAAAACTACACCTTCAAAGGATTATATATATATTAAAGACATTGGGAGTTAAAAGAGATGGATCAATGTTCTCTAAAATTATAGATAGGGTTTGTTGAATGGTACCATGGTTTTTGGAGAAAAGGATTGAGAATATATTATTGAAATGACTAAGGAGGAAAGAGGATCCAACCACCCAGATGTGAAAAATGTTGGAAGAAAAAAATGGGAATTCCCCTAAGACATGGGGAAATAATACAAGTTTGGGATAGAAGGAAACCAAGATAATGAATGTTGAAGATACATGAACAATACACCTGACATAAAAGATATATGGAAGGAAATCAATAATGCACTACCTATGGATCAATGTTTCATCTATAGAGAGAAAGAGAACTATTCAAGATAGTGAACTAAACCATCGGTCCACGAGCTTAAATAGTGTTAAGAACCACCAATACAAAATAAGAAAGTGAAATATTATTCCATTACAATTGTTGAAGTGGAGCATGAAAATGTAGTCATATAAGTTACAATTTATATTCAAAAAATAAGAGATTTTTTTTCTTTGATTCTAGTTATACACATTCCATTATATCCTAAATGTTTTATAGAAATGTTCAATCATGTCCCCAAAAACATGAAGAAGAGATATCTTTATAAAACCCTACTATTTCGATCATTGAAACCCAAGGGTTCAACTCTTCTCATATTATAACATGTGGGTAGATTCTTATAGGTAATTTAACAATCCTTCCCTTGTTGGAATTTAATTATATAGTGGGCATAGATTGGATCTTTTTAGATATATCACACATTGAATATCAATAATAGGAAATACATTCTTATATTCCAAACCATCGTATGCTCCTATAAAAATGCAAGTAAGATATGAATCTCCTTTGATGAATCCATCAAATTTTTTGGTGATGACACCCTATGAGGAATTATACCTTTCCCAAATTGTTAAGTCTAGGGAAATCATTATTCTTGAAAAAATGTCAATTATTAGGGAATATACTAATATATTTCCCAAAGTGTAGCCCTGTCTTCCCCTAGATCACGAATTATACTTCTCAATAGAACTAAATATTAGATCCACTCCTATCTCTAAATGCCTATATACGATGTCTATATTGAACTAAATGATTTAAAGTATAATATTCAAGATAATTTGGACAAAGGGTTCATATTCCCTAATGCTTCTCCTTGGGGTTGGTTAGGTCCCTTTATAAAGGAAAGTTTTTGATATGTATGGATACATATAGATTTTCAAGAAATCAATAAGTTCACCATAATGAATATGTATCCCCTTATAAGGATTGATGGATTTTTTGATGAAATATAAAGGAAATAATACTTCTTGAAGGTGGATCTTCATTCTGAATATCATTAGTTGAAGGTGAATAAGGAAGAAATTTCAAGAAATTTCTTCCATACAAGTAATGGAAACTACATGTTCAGGGTGATTCCCTTCAGTATAACTAATTCCCCAACAATTTTCATGGATTTTATGAATATATTATTTAGATAATTCTTTGATAAATATTTAGTAGTCTTTATTGATGATATTCTAATTTATTCCAAGATAAATGAAAAACATGAAGAACATCTAATGGTTTTAATAGTATCATTAAATAATGTAAAAATTTATACTATGTTACTGAAATGTGACTTTTGGATGTATAATTTCACATTCTTTGGACATGAGATCATAAGTGAGGAAATGTGACATGGTATCTTGTAGACACATAGAATAAAAAGAATGTGATATTGGTTTTGGTGGATCGACTCACCATTACTTCCCACTTCATTTCTATTCAAGTAGATTTTTTAGTTGAACAACATGCTATGATATATGTAAATAATGTAGTGAGGATGAATGGGGTACCACTTTTTATCATATCTAGTCATGATCCATGGTTTACCACTATTTTCTATACATGTCTTCAGAATTATGTAAATACTGAAATGAATTTTAGTACAAACTATCACCCCCCCAATTGATGGACAATTCGGAAGGCCCATATAGAAACAATATCTAATTCTGAGTGCCTAACCAATGGAGTTTAACTGATGATGGGATCTACATCTCCCATTAGTTGATTTTATATACAAACAAAATTCGTTTTGTGTATTTGTATGTCTATATATGAAGCTCTATATGAGACTCGATGTAGAACTCCAAATTTTTTGGATGAAGATGGTGAATAAATGATACTCACACCTTATATTATGAAAGATATTCTCTAGAAGGTTCAATCCATCTAGAAATATATAACACCTAAACCAAGTCTAGAAAAAAGGATATGCTGACAACAATCAATGGGACTTGATGTTTAAAGTTAGAGATAATATTTTCCTTCAAATATCATAATGGAAGAAATTCATTAGGTTTGGAAAGAAATTTAATTATTTCCCTAGGTATATTGTAACTTTTATGATCCTTGATTGAATAGGAGTTGTGCCCAATCATCTTTCACTCTAACTAATTAGGGATCAATCTCTTGATGTGATCCATGTATATTTTTTTAAGGAAGTACATACTCAATTCCTTACATGTACTGAATCTTGATGTGGTAAAACTATATATTGTGCTCTTATATGGGGAGAAGTCCGTGATGATATTAGAGTTTAGAGAGAAAGTTCTTTGAAATAAGACAAATCACCTTATCCTAGAGTTGTCGAGGAACCAAAAGTATGAAGTGGAGAAATGAGAATTAGGGGAATAAATTAAATAGATGTACACTGATTTATTCTCAACCCATAATATAAGTTGAAATTTTAAGGACACAATTTCTTAATGGGGGTACAATTGAGCAACCCAAACATTTTAAATGATAAATATTTCCTTAATAAATTTTTATTGTATTATATTGAATAATTATTAAACACATAGATCACATTGAGAAACCAAAATAAAATTAAATCATTGATGAAAAATTTTATACTACTCAATGAATAAACCCATTAAAACTCAAAATAATATTACAAGGGAAAAAAATATAAATACTATAATGGGAAAATTTAGAATACCCTGATCCATTAGAATCAACCCTCCCACAAACAACACTATAAGAAAAATAAAATATTAGAAAACCAATACAAATTATAGAAAATTGAAATATATAACCTTTAGATTAATTGAGGTGAATAATTAATAAATTATCAAATTATTATTAATATGAGGTAAATTTATATATGAAATAGTAATGTGGCTGTTGGAATTGTAACCGGGTTGCAGGGAATAGTAACCTGATCATTGTGAATAATAACCCGGTTGATGGAAAAGTAATTTAACCTTAAAATAACAATATATAATAAAAATAATATATATAATTGGTAACTTAGGTAAATATTAATATTATAAATCAAAAATAAATTATTTCATGATTAAAAATACTCAAAGAAAATATAAAAAAAAAATTTCTATACCAAATTGTAATATACGTAATAAAAAATAATAATTTATATATATATAATTAAAATTACCTATGTTAGAAATTTATTTTCCTAAAATTAATATAATTTTCTATATCATACCATTGAAATTTTTCATGTGTAGTTTTTTGTTAGTTTTCTGAAATAGTTCATATTTTTTGTGATTAGTAAAAATACAATTTTTCTCATAACTGGGGTATATTAAATTACATCATTCATGATTTAATAATTAATTAATAATTTTTAAAAATGGAGAAAAAATATATTTAATATGATAAATTTTACAATAAAATAAAATAAACAGTATTCATAATCTAAAAAACTTATTTCCAAAATCTAAACTCTAAAGTATTACATTAAAATAAAATTCTCTTTTTTAACCTTTCCTTTTGATTAGACAAATAAATTAAAATTATGAAGTGACTAGAAGTATTAAAATCAAGTAAAATAACTAAAATTTGGTTTATAATATCAATAATATTATTATTACAAGTTTTTCCATAAATACAGTATTTTATTCAAAATTCTAACAAAAAATACCCCTCTCATGAAGTGTAAATAACCCCTCTCAATCCCCTTGAAAAAATTCTCATCACACACTTTAAAAATACAATGTTATTACCAAATACTATATTTTATGGCACTTGAAAACCATTTTGTGGTTTTTCAGTAATCCAACTCCAATCATCAAAGTAGTCTAGTGTTGTATAAGGGAATCAATACCGAGAATTGAGCATGATTGCATCCACTCTTCTTTGTGTTTCCCTATATTTCCCCCTCTCTATCTATCCCTTTAAAAAAATTGTAAGATAAATAAAAAATTATTTTAAAATTATATGAATGATTTTTACCTACTATAAAAATTATATTTTTGGATGAATTTACATTTTCTACCTCACTTTCTCCTCATTTGGACTACATTCACGATAATGGTTAGTTAACCAAAAATGAAGAAGATTCTAACTTTTATCATTTCACCACCCTTATGGATGCTAATAATAAATTATTTGTAATATATAAATGTATTAATATATATATTTTAAGATCCGATATTTAATATTACTTATTTATTAATTACCAAAAACAAAATAATAAAATCCAAGAGAAATGGGAAAAGAATAAGGAAAACATGATATAAAAAAGCACAAATGTAATAAATAGAAATTATGAAATGTAATAAAATTATTATAATTAGTAAATAGAGAAAAAATTAAAATAATTAACATCTATACCACTATTTTAATAAACATATGTTTTTTATTCATGAGAAGTTAAATCAATGAAATAATGGGGGAATTAAGGTTTGAGGAATCTTGAACCCAACTCTCATTCTTTGGGTTATACCTCTTTTACGAATTTTTTATTATGGATATTCCTCTTATTATCCTTAAATATCCTATCACTATTCTTCCTTTCTCTTTTTGAGGATATACATTTTACCTCCATGATTTGAAATCTATATACAAATATTTTCTAAAATAATATTCCTTTCATAACAAAACATTGGATCCTCTTTATTTTTTTATTATTTACTCAAGAATAATGATGTTTATTCTAAATATTTTCCCCATATTCATTTGGTAACCCCTAAATATTATTCATGAAACTAGTTTTTTTGAAATCCTTATGAAACTCTTGTTTTCCATGATTTATTTTAGGACAATGATTATTATACATTCTATATGGAATGCCTGATTATGTAAATATTATGATGTGACAGATGAGACTAGAATTATATATCCCTCTAATTAATTGGATATTGTGATATATCTCATGGTATTAGGTGTATTATTCATGCTCAATATTATAATTTATTTTAAATGATGATTTTAGGATTTACAAATATATTTTGTGCATGAACATTATACTAGCCTTATTCAAAACTATGTATTTTATATGACAATTAAGTAATGATGTTTCATTTTTATGAATCACCACATTCCTTGAATTTTTCAAATGTCCTCCTCATGCTTTGGATGATTATCCCATGCTTGTGGAATAATTATTATTTTTATTCCCACTATTGTAATATAGATTCATTTCTCTAATTTATACTATGTTATCCTTCCCATTCATGGGAATTTATCACACCCCTTTATTTGATGTATATCCTCAGGTGACTACATGTAATACGTAAAATGTCATATATTTATATGGATAAAGAACATTAATTTTAATAATGATTTATTTTAATTATGTGCAATTGATTTATGATCTTAATTTTCCCATGAAACTAAACCTCTGGAATCTAGATTATTTTTTATTATGGGTTTCATCTTAAAAAAGATGTAATAGTGATGTAAGAGACATTATTTTCATTATAAAAATTATTGAATCTCTATATTCAAAATAAAATTAAAATTTTTGTAGTATGTTTTTTGTGTTTCATAATATATTTATCTATTCAGGGAACATAAGCCTCCACCCAGTTGGTGAGGCCTATCTAAGTGCATTCGCAAGACCCAAGTTTAAAACAAGGCAGAGGCATAATTTTGGGGTACTATTGCAGTACTGTAGTAGGCACTATAGTAGTTACTGTTTGGAACAGTATTAGCTGAAACTATTCAACTTGGGCCATAGGTTTTGTCTTGGAGTCCTTAAGGCCTTCGGGCTAACCAGGACTTCAGTTCAGTAAGGCTGTCGAGCCACCTCATGGCCTTTGGGCCACCTCATGGCCATTAGGGCCACCTGATATGCCATTGTACATTCAGATTCTACAAGGAACTACTTTAGAGGAGGAAAGAGTAGGGTGAATTCACCATAGAAGGTCTAAATGGACATGGAATAATTAGAGGGTATGTTATTTGACATAGGCACCATGTCTATGAACCTATACACATGGACATGCAAGCTGAACATTCATGCAATGGTGGAGAGCTGATCACAATGTAGATGCTGGGGAGGGTAATTTTCAAGTAGTCATAGTCTGTATGATTTCATTAAGACATACAGGTCCTGTAATGTCTCCAAGACTACAAGAAATGTAATATCTAAGCCTAAAATCATAGAAAGGGTCCCCCCTCATCCCATAAAAGGGGGTTATCAGAAAATCAATAAAAAAAAGGCCTTCGTGCTATTCCTTCATTTTCCATTATCATAAAGTATCTTTCTTTTGGTGGTTATTTTAAAATAATATTGATGTGATGTGTTTTCCCCATCATTTATCAGTCAAATCATTCTTGAAGATGTTTTTATCACTAGTATGGTTATAAATATTAGGAGAATATTTTTCAGTGGGTAATGATGTCACCTATTTCCTAGGAAGAGTTTTCTCAGTAGCTTAAGATATTTTATCTATTCCCTCTGAATCCATGTTGAAATTTTTAATCTTCTTATTTTAGGGACATTCGACCTTAAGAAATATTGATTGAGTTTTAAAAATCACACCTTCTATGAAATAAGTTTCTTATAAATATCTTCCACCATCATTCTTTTTTATGAAACATTACATATTTTGTTCTTAATTTCATCTATATACACATCTTCTATTTTATGAAGATATTCCTTTACTATATTATTTCTCACAATTTTTTTCATTATAATTTGGATTCCATTCATGATTTTAGGGCTTTTCTCAAGACATTACACAATATCTAATATCTCCATACTTTATTATTAATTTTCATTACATTTTTTAACTTCATTGTTTGAGGAAACATCCTTTTTCTCAATATTTTCTTAGATTTTTAGAAACATTGATTTATTTTTTTTCTTTTAAAGAATTATCACTAATAGTACTATACAGACCTATATTACTCAACATACTTATTCTATTTTGTGTGAACCTTTTCTTATATATTTTGGATTTTTTACTTTCTTTGATGTTTTTATCCAATTATTCAACCTTGTTTTTTCTTCAAATTAATATTTATATTCTACAACATTATTCTTAGGATAATTCAAAAAACATTTCCCAATTATTATGTAGATGAAACATTTAAGATGGAGTTTCCCACCATAATTTCCTCTTCCAATTCAATAATTTTTTGAGATAATAGATCTTTCTCTTTTATTCATTTAATCATCTTCCGAATATTCTTAATCATCGAGGTCAAAAATATCATCATCATAGATTTACGATGTTCTCATAGATTAGAAATCCATATCATTCTTTATCTTCTTTATGACTGTAGTATCTTTTCTCATATCATTTGAAAAAATAAGGTTTTTTAATTTATCTAAATGGAAATAAATCTTCATATTTTAAGGATGATATTTTAGAGTCAAACCTATTAGGGAAGTTTCTCATGACATTATAAAAAATGATAGAATATTTTAAGATATCTTCATATCAAATGATTGTATAAAAAAATTATACCAATATAGAGAATTACACATCAATAGTTTCTTTGTCTTCCATTTGGATATATTTGAACATTTTATACAAGAATTGTAGCTTTTCCTCCATTACATAGGTATTTCCCTCGAAACACATACAATTTTTTCCTAGGTTTATTTTTAAATTTTTAGACCCTTTAACATCCTAAAAACATTTACAAAAAAAGTTATTAGAATATAATTTCTATATTTTAAATCATCCTAAAAAAATATTTTATTTGTTAATATCATTAGTTCTCCTTTCTTTACTAGTGGAAAACTATCTTTTTCTATGTGAATTACCACAAGAAGTGATAGAAGATAAGGTATCATTATGTTTTTACAATAATGATAATTTTTTTTCAATCAATCTTATAAATACCACTATTTTTCACTAAGTTGAAATTTTATATGATGTGTATCAAACAATGGATGCATCCATTTGATAACAATTGAAGTTACTTATGATCACGAGAACTACTAAAAGTTGGGGTTGAATCCGTGATGAATTTTTTTAAATTTAATTTCACATGAAATTAACCCCATAAACATGTTAGAGTTTTTATCATTATTGACATTATATAAAAGTACCAAAATCCTATAATGATATAAGTGTAATGTAAGAAGCACAATATTTTCAACGTTTTCACCAATGTGGGTGAATACATCATTTTTATGGAAACTCTCATATGTCCATAGGAATTCACTGTTAATAAGAAGAAGTAAAACATAATCCAATTCCTATTAGACTCCTTCTATCTTCTTAATAGTAATTATTATTCTGACTCCAATAAATTATAAATGTTTTCGTATGAATCTATGATCCAAAATATGTTATGAAACCTTTTCTTCACAACTCACTAAATATTTTCCCAAAATTCTTCCATAAAATTTCATTTCATTAATAAGGATCCATTATGTGTCGATTTTCTATGTCTGGTGAACTCTTTTTAGTTCCCCTAATCAAATATAATTCACCTCCATTCGATGATTTGTCTGATTAAAAAATCATGTTCTCGAATATTTGTATGTACTATATTGTTGGTACCTTTCACTTATTTCTTATTCAACTCCATCAATGTTAATAAAATTATACAAACCTTTAAATCCCATCTAAATTAGTAAACATTGATATATCATCATATCATCATAAAAATTAATTGGATTCCTAATATTATGTAGAGATTCTCAAAAACTCTTTCCACATGATATTTTTTGATGACTTCAAAAGAATTTATCCATCAAGTTCTACTCTATCTGATTTAATTCATCTGATTTATTGGTGTGATTTCATATGATGCATCCTTCCTCTATATAAACTCTATACACAACTTAAAATCCATAAAAAACTATGATACAATTTCGTGAAATCATTAGTATAATGACATTACGAATATTTGTTTAATGTTCTTCTCTCTGAGGAATTTTCACCCATTAAATGATTATCTGATAGATCATCCTCTGATGAAAATGATCTGATGGACCTCCATCAATAATACAATCTTTGAATTTATAACCTCAAACATCATAGAGCTTGTAATAAAAATAATTTCCCTTTCACATCGTATAAATATTCTGGCTAGAATATTCATTATCTATTGTCTCATATAATTGATCCATTGTTTGAGTGATAAAAATTATTTCAACTTCAAATATCTTTTATCATATAATCCTCTCTCCAATTTTTTAATACAAAGACACTCAACTTATGGATTTGTAATTTTTCAATTTTGGACTTATTACCCTTTTTATAATTGTGAACAAACTCAATGACACTTGGTTCTTACAAATATTTATCTTGTAATATCAACTATGTATTGTACAATATCTATGTCTGGTTGATTTAGCAGCTAGAATTCAGTTTACTTTACACATTGGGAAAACTACACTTACATAGAACCATCATTACATTTACATAACCCAGATAGAAATGTATTATTCCATTCTTCTCCCCCATTGTACTTAAAAATATTTTTACAGAGAATTTACCAGGTGGTATGAACTGGTGGAATATATGTGATTGATCAAACATTGGCAACTTACAAATTCTCTATCGAATGGATTCTTCCTTGACTATTTTGATATTCATTTTTTGTTTCATCCCCTTTTACAATAATTTATAAACATTATATATGATCATAAATTTATTTAGGATCTTTGGAACTTGTGAATGAATTAGGATCATTTGAATTAAGTAACGTTTCCAATTAAAGTTATGGAGAAACATGATTCACCTCCTCCAAAAAATCATTATAAATGTTTCCAAACCATGAGAAGGAAAATTTTCTTAACAACATCAGGTGAATTTTCGTACATAAATGAAAAAATTAATTACATGAAATGTTTTAAAAAAATAAAAAATATATTACCAAAAATCTAAATGTATATTAATCCACCAAAAATTGTGTCCCTAAAATGTCTAGAAATTATATGTTCTTACTCTATATAAAATTCTAATAAATAAATAAATAACTTATCACTCCAGGGAGTGATCATCTACCAAACCATGTTAGACCATACCTTCTTTGTATAATGATGTAATGTGATTATATACCCATTAGATGAACACACATCAAGGATGAACGATGTGGTGGTCCTCATATACCATCCAAGGTGATGTCGACAATTTCTTCCCTTTGGAGGTGCCACCCCCTAATTTCAAAGGGGGGTGGCATTATAGGTGGGATGGGTAGGTGGTGGGTGGACAAACCCCACCAAGCCTCAACCGGGAGAATGCACCATGAGGGGGGAGATGTAGCCTATGAAAGGGGATCTCCCCAAATGGTTTTATAATCCAATCATCATCTTCATATGGTTTCTCTTCACCAGTTTATTTGAGTGGTATTTAGTGAGGCAGTTTCCCCACCATATTCAAGTGATATTTTTACGTGGATTTTCTCATTGTAATTGTGAGGGAGTGTGTACCCACATTTACCCAATAGTGATCCTTCTATTTGCCCATGGGTTTTTACACCTTCCATTTGGGGGGTTTTCCACATTACATCTAGTGACCTTTTTATTTCTGCATTTTTTACATTATTTTATCACATGATTATCTCTTCACAGGTGGTCCAATCATTTACGGTCCCAAAAAGTGGTATCAGAGGCAAGGTTATGGCCCGTTGTTGTTCACATTTTTGGGTATTAATAATTATCATAAATTTTAGTATTCTCTTTGATTTCAACTCTGGTTGGTCGGTCACATCAGAAATTTGTTTTTAAGATTATTAAATACACCATTGTGAAACGAAGGAGATTCTGGACTGACGACATATCCAAATGGCGGTGAAATTTGAGATAAAATAATTCAATGAGAATATTTTTTCATTGTAGAAAATAAAGATGCATGTAGTGTTGTGGGTGGATAATCACCTACTGGAAATTGGAGAAAAGCTGGAAGGTGTGATGGAGGAAAAATGGAATGATATGGATGAAAATACTATTTCCAAAATCCATTTGGATTTGGAAGATAGGGTCCTATCAAGAATTGAGGAGAAAAAGACGGAAAAGGAAATATGGGATACTCTGATGAAATTATACGAGGCCAAGTCACTGCACAAACAAAATTTTCCTGAGGAGAAAATTGTACACTCTACAGATGATAGAGTCATCATTAGTGACCGACCACATCAAAAATCTCAATACCCTATTTGATCAGCTCCTAGTAATTGGATATAAAATTGTGGATACTAAAAGCACAGAGATTCTACTCTATTGTTTTCCAGATTCATATAAACAACACATTATCAACCTCACCAACAATATACTAACAGATATGCGGCTCTTTAATGATGTTTACGATGTAGTTATAGAAGAAGAAAGTCGGCACAAGAACAAGTAGGATAGCCAGACAACTCCACACTAAGCAGATGCTCTGTCAATAGAGAGAGGAAGGATGATGGAGTGTGGTTCCAGTGGGAGAAAAAGTCATGGCATGACCAAATCAAAGAGTAAGGAGAAGAATTTCTCATGTTTCTATTGTGGCAAGTATGGGCATGTCAAGATGGATTTTGGGATCAATAAGAGTAGTGAAAAATATCTCAGGGGAATGTGGTGAGAACTTAGAGAAGTGAAGATATACTAGTTAGTGAAGCAGCGATGACTACTGGAAGCAGGTAACATCTCGATGATGCATGGATTATCAACTCAGGAGCAACATGGAACATGACGTCTCGATGGGAATGGTTTGACCAATATGAAACCATACTGGAAGGACATATGTACAGGGGGAATTCTCAAACTCTAAAGAACAATGGAGTCAATACCATCAAACTGAAGATACATGATGGCATAGTATAGACCGTCCATGGAGTACGTCATGTGAAGGGACTGATGAAGAACATATTGTATTTGGGACAATTTGATGTCATCAGATGAAATAATCTCACCAAGAATGGAGTTATTAGAATCGTGAAGGGAACATTTATGGTAATGAAGGTGGGTAAGATCTCTAAGAACCTATAGGTTCTTATTGGTGAAACGTACAGGGTGGTAGAGAAAGTGGTTTCATCAACTACCTCGATGGAAGCATTGACAATGTTATGGCATCAGAAGCTTGGCCATATTTCAGAATGGGGCCTGAATATTCTTGCAGATCAGAGGTTTCTTCCTGGTCTTACAATGGTATCCTTAGCATTTTGTGAGAATTGTGTTTTGATCAAGAAACACTGGTTATTGATCAAGACGTCAACGACCAGAAGACATGAGATCCTGGATTTGATCCATTATGATATTTGGAAAGAACTAGTTATATCCCTGGGAGGATCAAGGTACTTTGTATCATTCATTGGTGATTATTCTAGGAGATGTTGGGTGTACCCAATCAAGATGAAGTCATATGTTTTTGAAGTCTTCGAAACATTCATAACATGGAAGGAGCTTGACTCTGGAAATAAGATCAAGTGTCTGATGACTAAGAATGGTGGAAAATATACAACAGATGAGTTTGATACTTTTTGTCAACAAGAATGAATCAAGAGATAGTTCACGGTGGAATACACTCTAGAAAATAATGGACTGGCAGAGCGGATTAACATAACCCTGTTGGATAGAATAAGGGAAATTTTGAAGACTGTAGGAATTGAAAAAACTTTTTGGGCAGAAGCAGTGAATACCACCTGTTATGTGATCAATCGATCTCCTTCAATAGAGATTGAGCTGAAGACACTGATGAAGATGTGGACTGTTAAACCTGTTGACTATTCTTAGTTACATACTTTTTGATATCCTGTATATGCAATTTTTAATGACCAAGAATGATCAAAATTGGATTCGAAATCTAGGAAATGTATCTTCTTTGGGTACACTGGTGGTGTGTAGGGGTATTGTTTATGGGACCCACTGCCTACAAATTTATCATCTGTAGAGATGTCATTTTTGTAGAAGATAATGAGAAAATGGAAACTAATCAAGACACAAAGAAGGAGAATATTGAAACTATAACATTCTAAGTAGAACACAAATCCAAGGAAGAACCTGTTTCCTCTAAGGAATTACTAGAGCATGATGATCAAGTATAAGTTGAGTCTGGACCACGATGGTCAACTCGGGATAAAAGAGCACTTTTATAGCACTTAGACTTTGTCACTGAGTGCAATATTGCGTACTGCTTATTAACAGAGGATGAAGTGCTATCTTCTTTTGTGGAGGCAACCCAGAGTCTAGATGTATCCTCATGGATGGTGAAGATGCATGAGGAACATGAAGACCTGCACCGTAATAAGACATGGGATCTTGTTCTATTACCTCATGGAAGGAAGGAAATCAGAAAAAATGGGTCTTAAAGATCTACATGGATGGAAAGGACCAGGTGGAAAGATATCGTGCAAGATTGGTGGTGAAAGGATTTTCTTAGAAGGATGGTATTGATTTCAATGAAATTTTTTCTCCTATTGTTAGACTAACGACTGATCGGTTAGTTCTATTGATGTGGGCTACATACAACTTACATCTAGAGAAAATGGATGTGAAGAATTCTTTTTTCCATGGTGATCTTGATGAAGAGTTATTCATTCTCCAACCAGAACATTTATCTGAAGAAAGTAAAGAGAACTTGGTTTGCATGTTGAAGAAATCGTGGTATGGTCTCAAATAGGAACCGAGGTGTTGGTACAATTTATTTGATTCCTAATTCATGATCCATGGATATGATAAAATTCACTAAGATCATTGTGCATATTTCAAGGGTTTGGATGTCAATTATTTCATCATTCTTCATTTGTATGTGGATGAAATGTTGGTTGCAGGCCCCGACAAAGATCAGATTCAAGAGACGAAGGCACAGTTGGCTAGGGAGATTGATATGAAGGACTTGGGACCAACAAACAAGATTCTTGGGATGGAGATTTACCGATATAGAAATAATGGAAATATTTGGGTATCACAGAAGAGTCAGTTACAGAGTGTCTTGAAACGCTTCAACATTCAAGACTATAAGTCAATCTCTACCAAAATTCCCATTAATTTCAAGTTATCCTCAATGATGAGTCCTAGTAGTGAAGTAGAGAGGATAGAAATGTCTCAAGTACTGTATGAATCAATAGTGTGTAGTATAATCTTCACTATGGTTTGTACTAGACCAGAAACTGCACATGTAGTGGGAGTAGATAGTAGGTACATGGAGAATCTGGGATGGGATCATTGGATCATAGTGAAGAGGATCCTAAGATACATCAAGGAGACCTCAAATGATGAAATACGATATGGAAGATCAGATTTTACTGTCAGAGGATATGTTGATTTAGATTTTGTAGTTGATTTTGACCGGAGGAAATCCACTACTGGTTATGTGTTTACTCTTGCAGGAAGAGCTGTGCGCTGGATTTCGATGTTACAATATGTTGCGGCTTAATTCATGGTGGAGGTAATGTATATGGAAGCTACACAGGATTGAAAAGTAGCAATTTGGATGAGAAAGTTGCTGGAGGATCTCGGGCACAGAAAAATGCATATTCCATTGTATTTCGATAGTCAGAGCATCTTGAACATTGTATGGAATCCATATTTTCATTCCAGGACAAAGCACATTGTGGTATAGTATCACTTTGTCTCAGATATGGTGGAGGAAGGAAGTGTGGACATGCAGAAGATTCACACTAAAGAGAATCTAGCATATTTCATGATGAACATGATTAACTGTGATAAGTTCAGTTGGTGCAGATCCTCGAGTGGCCCTACAGATACATGAGAAGAATGGTTTGGAAGATAGATATGATATGTGGCAATGTGATTGGTTCTCAATCAAATCTCCATGTGGGAGATGTGTCAGCACTTTCTTCTATTTGGCAGTGCCGCCCCCTAATTGTCAAAGGGGGTAGGCGTGGCAGGTGGGCTTGGTAAGTGGTGAGAGGCCTAACCCCACTAAGCCTCCAACGGGAGAAGGCCCCAAGATTTGTGTGTGTGGGGGGGGGGAGATGCAGCCTATAAATCGGGATCTCCCCCAATTGTTCTATCATCTAATCATAATCTTCATATGATTTCTCATCATAAGTTTATTCGAGTGGTATTTAGTGAGTTGGTTTCCCCACCATATTAAATAGAGAGTTTTACGATGGTTTTCTTCTTATAATAGTGAGGGAGTGTGTATCTAATTTTACCCCATAGTGATAATTCTATTTGTCCGTGGTTTTTCACCCCTCCCATTAAGGGGGTTTCCACGTTACATATGGTGTCCTTTTTATTTCAGCATTTCTACCTTATTTTATCTCGTAATTATCACTACAGCGGTGTGATAATCATTTGTGGTCCCAACAGGAGATTGTGTTATCACAATTGTGTATCACATGGTAAAAAATGTATCTCCCTCATAATTAATCTAGTTAAATGATCCATCACCAATCCAATGTCAATGGTGAAAGAGACAATTCGTGGGAAAAATATATCACCATACCATATGGATGATCTACCACTACCATCCATTCTCAAGGGGATGATATTCCACCATTACGCCACTAAGGTGGACAATGCACTACCAAAACAATACACCATAGGTAGATGACGCATCGCACGGATCAACTCCTTGAGTAGATGATATACCGTCCCTATCAAACTCTAGGTGGAGGACACACCACCAATATAAATCTCCAGGTGGGTGATATAACTCAACTATACCACTCTATGTGGATGATACATAGATAATATCAATCTATAGGTGTATGATATACCATAACTATCTAAATATAGGTTGAAAATTCAACACAAACATAAATATCTTGGCAGATCAGGTACCACCAATACTAGTACTCATGTGGATGATGCACCACAAGAAAAACTCCCATAGGTGGAATGTATACCACTAACATTATTTCTAATGTATATGATGCACTACCATCAATAATATTATTATCGATGATATACCATCATGGAATGTTTTCAGGTGGATGTGGAACCACCAACATCAATTCCCATGTAGAAATTTAACCACCATGACCATATTTAAAATTCAATGATGTAACACTAGTATTGTCACTTAAATGACTTATTTTAAAGTTAAAATTCATTTAATTTCTATTTATCCTTTGTTTTTGTGGTTTCTCAAGCTTTTATGGTGGAATGGGTGAGTTTTCGTGAATTAGGCCAAACTGTGAGCCCAATTCCAGATTTAAAAATATTTTTTTTTCATTTATAAATCATTAATTTTTTAATATTTTGCACCCATTAAAATTCCTAAATGGTCTCCCATATCATATTAACACCACCAGTGTAGTTTGGAGCCTTTAAAAATCCATAACCAAGGTGTATATGGGTTTTTATTTAAGGGATTGGGCCTGCCCAAAAGCCCAATTCCAGTTATAAAAATGAAATTTGTTTAATTAATAACTTATTCAATTTCAAGGATTTTTTGGTGATTAAAAGCCTAAAACATGCCCATTGAACCCAAACACGTGTCCAACATCTTTCTCTACTGTTTTGAGATATTCTTCATCGTGATTGAGTGCTGAACTTCTAAGGGTTTCTATAATCAGGTAGATTTGAGGAGGTAATTTCTTACCATCATAAATCTCTCAATTTTTACTCTTTTCCCCCATTTATGTTCCTAAATGATCTCATAATCCTTGTTCTAACTTCCCTAAAATGATTGGATGTTTTAAAATTCAGATACTGGTGGATTCTGGGTCGTTTTATTCAATATTTTTTTTGAGTAAGTGTTTCCCTCTTCAATTTCTTCCTTCTCCTTAGGGTTTCCTCCCTCTTTCATTATGTTATAAAATTCCCATAAGTTAGGGTTCAAACATATGGTTTGATTTGGTATATTTTTGGTTAAATATTGTGGTTTATGCCAGGATTTATCTTCCTTGTGATGCAGCAGTGGTGCAGTTGATGTTTTGCACCATGTTTTGAGGGATTCGACACTTTTGGTAGGTGGTTCCAGGTATAAACAATTATTGATGAGTTATCTTGATGTATTTAATCATTTTTAATTTTCCTAATATTTTGGGTGTGGTGAAAAAACTATTTATCTTTGATTTGGTTATGTGTTTACGTTTATATTTTAATTTTAACTTGAAATTGGGTGTTTTCATGTGTTACTTGTGGGGTATTATTTGGGTGTATTTTATAACATATGGAATTGGTTTACTAAATATTTTTTGGCCTTCTAATTATGGTTTTGTAATTTATTAGTGTCATTTGGGCCTAAAAAGCGGTTTTTTGAATAGGTTTTATGTGTAAAACATTGTTATACTTCTTGAGATCATTTTATGAAAATGTTTGTTTTCATTTGGATATTTTGTATTATTGTTCAAGGTGATTTTATAAAACATGAATGTGGTTTTATAAATGTATCTAAGGCTTCCAATTCTGTTTGGATAGGAATTGGTATGGTTTTGGGTCTTAAATGGGGGTTTTGAAATGGGTTTTGTGTGCAATACATATTTACACCACTTGAGTTCTTTTTATGAAAATTGTAAATATTTTAGTTGGTTAAACAAGGTGGGAAAATGGTATATTTGTACTATTTGGTATGTGTGTTCACCTGTTAAAGTATTTGGAAAGTTTAAGTGAGTTTATAAGATTTCAACCATTTTTATAATGTTTTTTAAATTTCTGAAATGTTTTATTAAATTGTGATTTTGGAGAGAAACTTGTTTGTGGGTTGTTTCATGTAAGTTTGATGGTAAAATGGTTTGGAAGGTAAAAAGGGTATTATGTAAGAAGTTAGTGGTATTTTGTGAGAGTTTTAATATATTGTAATGGTTTAATGAAATTGTTTAATGGATTTTTGGAAGTGTTAAAGAAATGTGAAAAGTGTTGTGGGCTATTTTGGTGTGAGTTGGATTTCAAAATCAATTTGAATGAAAAGTGATATTTTGGGACATGGGTTGTACACATGTGGGCTGTTTGGGGAATTTATGATATGTAAATGATATTTTCATGTGAAAAGTGTATCGATTGACTTGTTGAGATTTTTTGAGCATAAAGGGAAAACCCAGGTATCTAGGTTGGTGGGCGTGTACTAGTATGCTAGTGAATCCGTGGGGTTTGGCCTCCGTTTCTCTTAGCGAGATTGAAGATTAAAAATATAACTAAACTATGATGATGATGATTGGAGACCACTATGTTATGGGTATGTTCCCTACTAGTGGCTCGTGCACGAGAACATATACTTGTGATGGTTACTCTCACCAAGATATGTGGTACCTGGGACCCGCAGATTGCTAGTGCGTAGGGGTTATTTCCCGTTACATTTGCTCACTAGATATTTTGTGCTTACCATCAGCATATGTTATGAGTGGCTAGAAAATTTAATATCTTTGGTATTTATTTTTAAAGTGTTTATTCTTTAAATTATCCCACCTGAAAACTGTTTTTATTTAATGTTTCATCATTTTGAAATTGTAACTAGCATTTCATGTTTTTGAAAACATGCATTTTTTCATCATAAAATTTTTATCACATGGAAAATATTAGTGGTGATATCCTGTTAGGTTTTGGCTCACACCCTAATTACAACCTTGAGTGTAATTAGACGTTGTTATTTTTGTTGTCGCGGGATGGGTATAGTTTTTAGTTCCCATGGTTCGGGTTTCTAGCAGGTCCTTGGCGGTGAGGTATTGTGGAGATGACTTGAGAGAGGTGCCCCTTGCCATGAGGGTTCCTGGGATATTCCCTTTTGGTTTTGTAACTTTTTTATTGTCTTGTTGAGTTGTTTTAAAATATGTAAGTAAGTTCTGATTTTTTTTAAAGATTGTTTGGTTTGAAAAATCCAGATTCGTTTTATTGGATTCTTTTTTTGTTTTATGTTTATAAAACTTGGGTAAATCGTTACCAATTTTCATTTTTTGACACCCAGACACTTTTTCTAGCCCGTGGGGATCGGGAATGCCCTTTGGGACTTGTCATGACCTAGGTTTGGTGCCAGTTTTGGCAGGGACCAGATTCGGTTCGTGACAAAAGGTATCAGAGGAGGTTCATGTTAACTCTTTGGGTCATGTTATTTGGGGAAGAGTCAGGAAAGTATAGACATAGGATTTTTGGGACTTGTTATTCCAGTTATGGGTAGTGTTCCTTATCACCACACCTCATGATAGGATTCATGTTTCTAGGATAAGTCGGGATTTATCTAAGTCCTTTGGTTTTCTTGGTTGATGATGATTAAGGGAAATGAAAAGAGAGTTGGGTTAATGGTCTTAGTGAGATCGTAGGGCCAGGAAAGCCATGTGTAGCTAGGGATATTCCCTAGAACACTCTCTGTGATGGTGAAGTGATTGGAATATGTCCTCCAACCATATGTCCAAGTCACACACTGAAACTAGGTTCCTCTCGCATTGTTTTGTGCTTTAGTTTTGAAAACTTGACACTTTTGTTTTAAGAAGCATAATTTTTTTGTGAAATGATTTTCAAATAAAGATGGAATGGTTTGATTTATAAAATAGTGGAACTGAATTTTACAGAATTTATTTGAAATGTAAAATGGTGTTCTTACACCTCTTTTGAATGCATGAATTATATTGAAGCTGGGTTTGAAAAGTGTTACCTATAGAGTTTTTAAACAATCAAAGGGTGTTTTAATGTGACGAGATGTTTTGAAATTGATGTGAATATCTTGAAAGTGAGTTATTTTCTAAATGTTTGTGTCTTTATGAAATGTTTTGTAAGATTTTAATTGGGATTTTGATCTTGTGGTTAGCAGTTTTGAGAAAAAGGATGTGTTGGTTGACTGTTCTGGTTTTGAAAAGTGGAAAGTATATTTGTTTTGTTTTATCCTTTGGTATTTCCGTGATCAACCACATGTATGAGGTAATATGGGATGATGGATGGTTGATGGAATGACTGGATGAGTGTAGGGATGGATATGAGTAGGGTTCCTGGGGTGGCATAGAAACTTCCATGTGTAAGGCCCATGGAGTACCATTGGTGGATACTCTAACCACTGAATCGTTTGTCTTCAAGAAATGTTTTTAATGAAAAACATGATTTCTTAATGAATTGTTTAGGATGGATTATATTATGCGTTTTTGGAAAATGTTGAGGTTGTGGGATGTTTTGAGTCCAAGAACCCCGCCTGTTTGAACTGAGTTTTGGGTTCATGTTTGGTCGGTAAGTTGGGTAGAAGGACCGGTTAGTGGTCTCCTATGAGATATGTTTCAGGACACCTTTATGGTGGTTCCCTTCATGTGTTTGGATCTAGTTTATGTCTTGCTTTGACAAATGGACCAGCTTTCTTAGGTCCTTGGATTCTCTCATTGGATAAGGTACACCCCCATTAAGTGTTAAGGTATAACTGAAGTGAAACCTGGATAGTTTCGCCATTGAAAAATCCTCCAGTTGATCAATATAAGGAATATTTTATCGATCTTTTTTGATTAAGTCTACACCCATTCCTTTATTTTATTTTTTACATCCTTTTGTAGTGGGAGAGATCTCATGGTAGTTTGAAAGATACCTTAGTTTCTTAAGTTTCCTAATTCGTCCAAGTTGGAAGTGGTCTAGGGTTGTTAGTGGGGATGAGTGTCTCGATGGTTTCTAAGAGGACCTCTTGGTTCTTCATAGTTTCTTTGAAGAATGAGTTCATGTTAAACCACCAGTGTGGGAAATATGGTCATGATAGGATATTGCGGCCACTTCCTAGAATTGTGTGTTGTTTGGGGATGTTGTATAAGGTCCCTCTCCATGAATTGTTTATATCAGTCGCAATGGTCATGTTTCAGTGATTTCTTATGATGTCATGTTCTCTATTGACAGAAAAGGTGAAAGTTGGGAGATCATATGGGAGTATCTGTTATGTTCGGAGAATGTCTCCCATGAGAAAACGTAAAAATATTCTATTTTAGATGAAGGCGAGTATGGGTGTTCTTTACTTCTACTGTTTCTCACCTGAATAAACAAGGTGTGATGTGTGCGCATCTTCTAAGCCCTTGTTTTAGTGAAACATCGGGTTTGGGTAACATGAGTTTGGAATGTGTTATGTCTTGGAAAACGTATCAAGGATTGCAGTGTAGTTTTTGGTTGCACCGAATGAATAATTCTTGTTTATGGGGTTTCCAAATCCTAAATGCGAGGCCAAAGGTGCTTCAATCATTTGAGCTCCAGCCATAGGTCTCGGAGAGAAGACAGCTCGTAGTCAGGGGAAATCACAGGTTCATTTAAACCCTTGTACATATTCCAATCCTTAGTATGAAAGATATAAAGAGTTTAAACCTATGGTTTCATCATCATTCTTCTATTTTTCCTGTTCGGTGGAAATTGGTAGAGGGCCTTGTACCCATGTTGTCGCCCAATGTTATTCCCCCCATTGGTCTCCATTGAGTCTTTGGAGAAAGATTTGAGGTTTGGATAGATAGGTTGAGCACATGGTTTTCACTTGGTTAGTAGTGACCATGCCCCAGAAAATCATGTATATAGAAGGATCACCACTGTTAGTGCATGGTTTCCCAAACCGTGTAGACTAACCATGTGGTCGTCCCAACTCTTTAAATTTTGGGGTCTTTCTGTACCGGCCCGTGATGGTCGGTTAAGATGGTTGGTTCTTATGGTGGGGAGACGCACTATGAGTCTTATATAATTTATTTTTTAAATTTCAGATGGAATTATACCCTTTGTACTGGGGAGTCCATTCAGGCCTCCCCCTATTTGTGTCCTGATTTTGTCTCGGAAAAATATATATATTGGTTGTCTCTTATGGTGGGGAGCCTATTTTTGTTTCCACGTACCAGTAACACAGACTTATCCATGGTCTTTTCTTGATGGTAGGTAGTCTTATTTAGATCTATCAAGCTACCTACATCTTCCTTGAGTAAATGTTTGGATTGGAGAGCTCTCAATGGTTTAGTTAATGTAAGGTAAATGTAACCTTGTTCGAAGTTGTTGTTTGATTGGGTGAATTGCTTGAGTCTTGTTCGGATAGTGTTTAAGCAGTTTAATTATGGGATAAAGTATGAATGTGATTGATCATTTAAGGAAAGTGGTTTAGTTTTTTTGTGTGTGTGTATTCCTTCATTAACAGATCATTGGAGGTGTTTTGGCCTTTGGGGGTGAAACATGGCAAGGCAGTACCTCTTGGTTTCTCAGTTGGGTTTGGTTGTTGCGTTGGCCTTGATGTGACTTTCTAGGGAAGAATGTTTTAATGGTGGGGAAAATTGTCTCATAAATGACTTATTTTAAAGTTAAAATTCATTTTATTTCCATTTATGCTTTGTTTTTTGGGATTCTCAAGCTTTTATGGTGGAATGGGTGAGTTTTCCTGAAATGGGCCAAACTGTGAGCCCAATTCCAAATTTAATAATAATTTTTTATTATTTTATAACTCTTTAATTTTTTAATATTTTTCACCCATTAAAATTATTAAATAGTCTCCCCAGACATATTAACACCACTAGTGTAGTTTGGAGCCTTTTAAAATCCATAACCAAGGTGTATATGGGTTTTTATTTAAGGGATTCGGCCTGCCCGAAAGCCCAATTCCAGTTTTAAAAGTGAATTTTTTTTAATTAATAACAATTTCAAAATTTAGTATTTTTAGTGATTCTAAACCTCAAATTCTCCCATTGAACCCAACTGTGCATCCAACATCTTTCTCCCCTCTTTGGAGCTATTATTCATTGTGATTGAGTGCTGAACCTCTTAGGGTTTCTAAAATCGGGTAGATTTGAGGAGGTAATTTCTTTCCATCATAACTCTATCAATTTTTTATCTTTTCCCCCATTACAGTTCTTAAATGATCTCATAATCCTTGTTATAACTTCCCTTGAATGGTTAGATGTTTTCAAATTCAGAAACTGGTATATTTTGGGTCGTTTTATTCAAGATTGTTTTGAGTAAGTGTTTGTCTCTTCAATTTCTTCCTTCTCATGAGGGTTTCCTCCCTCTTTCATTATGTTCTAAAATGTCTAGAAGTTAGGGTTCGAAACTATGGTTTGATTTGGTGTCTTTTTGGTTAAATATTGTGGTCTAGGCCTAGATTTATCTTCCATGCGATGCGGCAGTGGTGTAGTTGATGTTTCACACCAAGCTTTTAGGGATTCAACACTTTCAGTAGGTGGTTCCATGTATGAACATTTATTAATGACTTAGCTTACTTTTTTTAATTATTTTTCATATTCCTAATATGTTGGGTGTGGTGTGAAAACTATTTATGATTTATTTGGTTATGTTTTTAATTTTATATTTTCATTTTAACTTGAAATTGGGTGTATTCATGTGTTACTCATGGGGTATTATTTGTGTGTATTTTATAACATATGGAATTGGTTTACTAAATCTTTTTTGGCCTTAAAATTCTGGTTTTGAAATGTATTAGTGTCATCTGAGCCTTAAAATAGGGGTTTTGAATAGTTTTTATATGTAAAACATTATTATAAATCTTGAGATCGTTTTATGAAAATTTTTGTTTTCATTTGGATATTTTGTAGTATTATTCAAGGTGATTTTATAAAACTTGAAAGTGGTTTTATAAATGTCTCTAGTGATTCAAATTCTATTTTGGATAGGAATTGGTATGGTTTCTGGTCTTAAATGGGGGTTTGGAAATGGGTTTTCTATGCAAGACATATTTACACCACTTGGGTTCTTTTTATAAAAACTGTAAATGTTTTAGTTGGTTAAATAAAGTGGGAAAATGGAGGATTTGTACTGTTTGGTATGTGTGTCCACATATTAAAGGGTTTTGAATGGTAAAGTGATGTTTTAAGATGTCAAAAAGTTTTATAATGTTTTGTAAATTTCTGAAATGTCTTATTAAATTGTGATGTTGGATGGAAACTTGTTTTTGGGCTATTTCGTGTAAGTTTGATGATAAAATGATTTTGAAGGTAAAAAGGGTATTGTGTAACAAGTTATTGGGCTATTATGAGAGTTTTAATATATTGGAATGGTTTTAAAAAATTTGTTAATGGATTTTTGGAAGTGTTAAAGAAATGTGAAAAGTGTTGTGGGCTATTTTGGTGTGATTCGGATTTCAAAATCAATTTGAATGAAAAGTGGTATTTTGTGACTTGTGTTGTATACATGTGGGCTGTTTGAGGAATTTATGATATGGAAATGATATTTTTATGTGAAAAGTATATTCATTTACTTGTTGAAATTGTTTGAGCACAATGGGAAAACCCGGGTATCTAGGTGGGTGGACGTGTACTAGTATGCTAGTGAATCCATGGGGTATGGCCTCAGTTTCTCTTAGCAAGATTGATTCTTACAACTATAACTAAACTATGATGATGATGATTGGGGACCACTAGGTTATGAGTATGTTCCCTACTAGTGTCTCATGCACGAGAACATATATTTTCGATGTTTACTCCCACCGAGATACGAGGTACCTGAGACACACAACTAGCAAGTGCCTAAGGGTTATTTACCATTGCTTAAGCTCACCAGATATTTTGTGCTTACCATCAGCATACGGTATGAGTGGATAGAAAATTCAGTAGCTTCGGTATTTATTTTAAAAGTGTTTATTATTTAAATTAGCCCACATGAAAACTGTTTTTATTTAATGTTTCATCATTAAGAAATTGTAATTAGCATTTCATGTTTTTGAAAACTTGCATGCTTTTCGTCATTAAATGTTTATCACATGGAATATATTAGTGGTGGTATCCTATTGGGCTTTGGCTCACCCCCAACTTACACCCTTGGGTGTAAGTAGAATTTTTTATTTGTGTTGTCGCAGGTTGGGTATAGTTTTTAGTTCTAGTGGTTCGGGTTTCTTGCAGGTCCTTGGTGGTGAAGTCTTGTGGAGATGGCTTGAGGGCGGTGCCCATTTCCATGAGGGTTCCTGGGATGCTACATTTTGGTTTTGTACCTTTGTTATAGTCTTGTTGAGTTATTTTAAAATATGTAATTCAGTTATGATATTTTTGTAAATGATTTTTTGGATTGAAAAATCCAGATTCGTTTTATTGGATTCCTTTGTTGTTTTATGTTTATAAACTTGGGTACATCATTCCCAATTTTCATTTTAAGACACCGAGGAACTTGTTCTAGCCCGTGGGGATCGGGAGCAACCTTCTGGCCTTGTCACTGGCTTGGTTTAGAGCTGGTTTTGGCGGCAACCGGATTCGGTTCGTAACAAGTATAACATCCCAAGTGTATTATATCCCACCATTACATTACTTTCAGGGTTAATAAGGGATTACAAGACTAATTCAAATGGATGAGTTTAAAAAAATAAAATCTATGTGGATGAGGTACTAGATTCAAAGAAATTAGTTGAAATAGTTAACATTTTATCACATTTAATGAACACATGGCTCATACAATTATCTAGCACATAAAAGGGTTTCAGAATCCCTCGCTAGTAACCTGATAGAAGGATCATACCTTGTCTATCTCATACCTAACAAGTTTTATAACCTTTATATAATTTTACATGGGATATTCAAGGTCTCCATATGAGGCTCCTAAGGGAAAATTTCAAGAAAAAGCACATATTCCTAGACTGAGGTTAGGGTTTTACATTCTAAATCAGAAGGAAAATATTCAATAGGGACCATAATGTCTATGGAAACTATTCAAGCGACATATCATGGGTCTAGTAAGCTCAATTTTACCATATTAAGTGAATAATTCAATTAAAATTTTGTTCTAGGCTATGAAAACAAATTGGCACTTCCAGAATTTTATATGATACATGCCACATGAGTAAATACCACAAAAAAGTAAGGGACCACCTACCCCATAATAATGTGATCCCTTTATGTAATATTTCTCAATGATTATCCTAGAACATACTGACTATCAATATTTTATATGATTCCATAGATCTATCAAAAGGCCCCATTAATTAATAAAAAAATATTATTAATTGAAATAATTAATACATATAAATGCATCTAGGAATAACCAAGGTATAAATCACTGGTTGGAATAAAAACTCTAATAAAAATAAAAATAGGGTGAGGATTACTACTAATTTTCCCCCATGAAACATCCATGAAAATCCCTAAAATCTGAGATCAGTTCATCAACCATTTTCATAAACATATGATCGAATAGATGAATTAAATAGGGAATGAGATTACCAATAATTAAATGTTTTGAATCCTTAAGATTTCATCATCCCAAATTATTTTATTGCTAAGCCACATCAGAGGAACATCATCCATTACCAATTCCACATCAATATCATGGAATTGGTACTAAAATCCCTAAATACGGACCATTTGAATTTGAGAACAAGAGGGTAATGAAGGGAAGATGGAAGAGGGATATACTAACCTTAATTGATGAATAATCATGCTAGGAACTCAATAAATAATTTTAAAAGAAATGTATAAGGAGATGAGGACACAGGTTTGACCCCTCCTCCTTTCAGAAACCACTAAATAGGGCACCCTGAGTGGACTCCCTAGATTAAAATTTATATTTTTCATCTTCCACAATTATTTTTGAAAACATAAATTTGACATAGTGTGTACCTAGTCCACCATCATAGTCCACATGGTTTTCCATCGTATAACTGGTGAAAATAACTAGTCATTGGGTGGCCTCATATCGGGAGTATGTCCCTTGGGATTTCAATTTAGAACCTAGTTCTACCAAACTAAGAACCTGGTTGATCACTACAAAAATTTTCCAACAGTTTCCCCCCGCATAAACCACTAAAACACATTTTTAAACTCTACCAAAAAAACCTAATGATAATGATATGACTTTAAATACTTAAATATGTGTGTGATATTTTTTGAATATATCATATAAGATGACATGAGATATCAAATGGTATGTTATTATATCTTGCAACATGTTGTTTTGGGGAATTATTGAATAAAATATTGCGATATCATAAAAAACAACTACCATATACATATTTAAATCAAACTCTATGATTGATAGGCGCTCAAATGATAATATTTTTTCATAAGGGAATCATTATACATATGATATCATTGATATAGAATCCCATAAGATGAAATGCATAGGTAAAATTTCACATTTGGGATATGAAAAATGTTGTAACCATGAGGTATTAACTCATACATTATGGACGTATGAGTTAATGCATGTATGTTGTGTGGGGGTTTTATAAGAATGAAAATACTCTAAAGGTAGTGTATTTTCATTCAATTCTTAACCTCTATTGATTCTACATCTTACCAAATACCTCTTCATTCTTCCATCATTTACCATCATAAGGCACTAGCAGTCCATGGGTGTTGAAGGATCTTGCTCGAATTTCGAGTTATTCGTATCATCCAATGGATACACCATTGACGAGGGAGCTTGATGAATAACTCTAAGGGATATTTATCAAGTTAACAAATGAATACTAATGAATAAATTATTTTTTGGTGTAATTTATACATTTATATTATTAATTTATTTCTTCACGGTATAAATTTCAATGCATGGTAGAACTTGGGTTTAAGGATTTTTATATGATTTCAATACCATAAACTATGTTAATTATATTCCAATAAATTTAGAAGTGGATTTAAAGCCATGTAATGATAATTTTTTTCTCAAAATAATTTATAAATTGAAGAGTAATTCTATCATAATACATACCATTTTTATATAATAAAAATTTGTATAGAAAATGAACAATATGTAACCTTAAATTATATAATAATGTAGGCTATATTGGGGTTATTTCATATAATATTGAATATCATGGGTTATTACACATTAGTAAACCTTCAATTAAAACATGTGGCAGGCTAGGACATGGGGAATCATAAAATATAAAGGTGTCTCAATGAATCATTCATGAAACTATAAAATAAATTCTCATATCATCTATATGATAGATTATATATCACAAATAGTTATTTCCTAGGTTCTAAAAGGTTTAATGATACATAATACATATTGTATACTGTTTATATTTTACTCTTATATATATACAAACATGTAGGGTTACCCTTACATAAAGGCATACTGTTGATTCATGTTCAGGGTTAATAATACAGAAGTTTCCAATGCGATTATATAATATAAATTATGTATATATCATATGTAATGATTTCAAAATATGTGAGGTTAATTATGTACTAGTTTATGATCATTAATTTAATATTACATTGGTGCATAGAAATCCCAAAATTGACCTATATGACTTGGTAAATGCTACAAAAACCAACTTATATATAAGAAGAGATTCTTATCCATCAAATTTTTGTTTGATAGTGCAATAAGAGTTACAATGATTTAGACTGTTCAATTAGAACTTATGACATTTATATATATCATTAAATATGATATATATTAAATTCATTATTATTCTTTTTTTCAATATATATTTATTTTTATGCTTTATAATTTACTTATAAATCATGGAAAATGATATTTAGGTATACTTATTATTTTTATAAATGATTTGTAAATAAAGTAATTTTCAAAAAAGATTATAATTAATTCTTAAATTTTTTATTATTTATTTATTAAACAAAAATTCCATAAATATATATTTTTAATTTTGAATAACTTTTTCAATTTATATGAAATCACTTATAATTTAGATATAAATTGTTTACTTGGAAATTATAAGTGTTATTTATACAAAATTTTATAAATTTAAAAATTATGAAAAAAGTAATTGATTATATATTTAAATTATGAATTCATTGTAGTTATTTAATTATATTTTTTCAAATGAACATGGAAATATTTAAGATATTATTGGAATAATATCAACAGGATATTTTATAATAGATATTTTTACGTTTTAAATAATATTAGATATGTTACATGTAGACTATGTAAATTTTTTATATAATAATATATTACATAAATTTTTTATATTAAATTATATATATATATATATATATATAACTAAATATAATATAATGATTAATATGAAAGACTTCATATTAGAAAAAGAAATATAAAATGTTTATGTTTATTTAATTATGGAATGTCCACAATGAATTTATAAATTATAAAATTTTAATAATTTCATTATTAATAATTTTTTAGAAATTATTTATCTCATGTTTAAATTTATAAATTTATTATTAATTATTTATTTCCATATTTCATTCATATTTATAAATTTTTTATATTAAGGATGATTCTATTATATTGTTTAAATTTTTCAAACAACTCCAATAAAATTTCATAATTTTATTTAATATGTTATATGATAGATATAATAATTGATTTAGTTTTTTTAGCCTAACTTTAGGATGTAATGGGTTATGCGCATGAATTTAAAATTTTATAATAGTTTATACAAATTAGTTATCAGAATTATGATTGAATTAAATCCTCTAGTGAGTAAAGTATCTTTAGGTAGTGGTATTTTTGGTCAGACTGGTGACTATCCAAGACGCTTAGTATTTCCTAGAAAATTTTTTGTTGGCTATACATCTAAATGAGATTACTCTTATAGGGACTACTAATTTTATTTTTTTCTAAACCTTTACATGAAATGGCTTCATATATATTATTAATGGGATGAAATTCAATATGTATAGATGTAGTTTTCTTTTAATATGGGTAAAAAAAAGAAGCTATGTGTTGAAACCAAGTAATATTTATGGAAAATGCTGAAATATTATGTTTTTGTGTATTTGGGAATGAAACTGAAACCCAAGGACTAATTATTTAAATGAATTATTTATAAAGAATCTAATTCAGTTATATTTTTAAAAGTGAACAAAAATGTGAAAATATAGTGTAGATGAGATTATGTTTTGGATTTGTTTTTTAATAGATAATACATTTTCAAACTATCATTAATGAATTTTTGTTTATGGAATTGAAGGTTGTTGAGATGTCTGGATGTGTTTTTAAATTTTTTAGAGTTTAATGGAATTAATCTAGATGTTTTTAATATTTGAGAATATTAGGTCTGAATTTTTGATATGTTTTAATGTTTAAAGTAAATATGATTTATGAGAAAATGTAACTCCAAGAACATATAAGAAAATTGGATAATGTCCAAAATGTTTAAGAGTAACATGAAATGTATGAATAAAATAATATTTGAGATGAAAGATTGAAATTTGGCTAATTCCATATATAAATAATTGTTTTTGTTGGTATGTGAGAGTTTCTACAAGTAGGGACTACAAAATTAGATAAATTACTAATGCATAAAAGTAATATACTTGTTTGTAAAATTAGTATGATGGTTCATAGATACAAATTTTAGGAAACAAAATATATAGAGATCAATTTTCCAATGTGTAACTATCATTTATATGATACAAAAATTAAGTAAGAATCCTTTATTACGACATGGTGAGGTATAAAGTAAAAAAAAAGTGATATTGTAGGGGCCCAAACATAGGTAAATTTTTTTTGTAAATATTAAAGATAAATTTAAAAATAACCATATAAAATTTATGTTGTGTGATATAGATGACTCATATCTGATTAAATTTCATCCAAAAAGACACACAACTATGTATAAGTTTATTTAAAATGATGGGTTGCTCTAAGGGATCATATTTCAACTATAATAATTTCAAATGATGTTAGAAGTGGTTAAATGCCTGAAATTATGATTTAAGATAAAATTTTCTACTTATTTATAATGTATTTTTATTCATCTAAAAAAATTAAGGGGAATTTTATCAAATAGAAAAATATTTATAAATTAAATTGAATTTGTAGATATTTATTTATAAAATGTATGTAGAAGTATAAGGGGGTTGGATGAATCCAAAAAATAACTTGATAGAAGTCTAATTGTATAAAAAATTCTCCTATTACTAAAAATAAATTTTATTTATTTATTTGTGTGGGAGAACTTTACAGAGTTCTGGGAAATTTTGATATTATAGTTAAAAGATAAACCATGCTATTTATAATTCATAATTATGATACATGTGGACTGTATGGTCTCTAGTTATTTCAAATAATTCCAATGATTACCTACTCGTTATGAGTAATGATATATAATAAATATGATATTCTTGTTGGGTATGGCTCATAAATAAATTTATTCACTATAATATGTGATTACAGTTTTTTATAATGTTAAATAAAAAATTAATTGAGTCAAATTATTCAACTCCCCCTATCTAAGTAAATTCTCACTGAACGTGTAATGACTTTTTCATGAGGTATCATAGTCCTAATCTTATATTGGGATAATATATATTCTTTGAAGTTTTAATGGAAATGGTTAATTTATGTTTATATTTTTGGACACTGAATTTATACTATAAATATTGAGATAAATAATTTATTGAACATAATAAGAATTCCTAATTTAGGTGGGAAACACTGTTATATATAGAAGTATCAGATGTTTTCACATTTGTTATCAATTAGTTTGAATGTATAAGAGGCTAGAATTAATGGTTTTTTCCCTCATGTTAAATTATTTTCTATGATATTAGGAGATGTAAATTATTTTGAAAAAGATAGATATGCTCAAAATTCCCTATTATCATATATTTCATAATAATATTTTATTAATGTGATGGTAATAAATATACCAAAGGGTAATTTTGATAAACTAGAAAACTTATATGAAAGAAATAAAAAATTAAAAAAAGGATATATATAATTTTGGAGTTGAAATATTAATATTTCAAAATGAATAAAGATGATATTGTAGAAGAATTTTAACTTTATTTAATGAATGTTTAAACACTAATTGTGAGGCCCTGAACCCTTGATTTTGGGTTCAATACATAAAAAATTGTTATCTATTGTTTTATATAATATAAGAGAGAACTGATATATATACAAAGTGTTTTACATTTTAGAAATGTTCCTATTAGAGATTCGGATAATTAAACAAATAAAGTACATTTTATCATTAATATAAAAAAATAAAATCAAGTAAAATTAATTGCATCATGTGTGCTAAATTTTTATGTGAAATAAATGACATTGGAAAATTATACTAAACCTGTGAAAAATAATTTAAAACATAGGGTAAGAATTTCATTCTCTGAGTAAGGATTTTTCTAAATATACAGTGAAAAATACCTTTATAAACTACCTTTAGAAAATATGATAATACATTGAAAAAAATTATAGATTGAAAATTCTTAAAAACTAACCTAGTGATTATTGATAAACATTAAGTATGATTTTAAAAATAAGACTATGAGGAAAATTGAAACATTAAAGGTTGGTTGGGCCTACCCACTTTCCTGAGAGACCGACTTAGTCCCCACTCCATATCATCTTTGCAATTTCCAAGTTCTAAAAACATTTTTATATTTCCCTACATATATATTCATTTTCACTGGAGTTTTTTATTTAAAAACATGAAAAATCATTTAATAAACATACATAGTTATAATTATATATAATTTTAGATATAATAAATTTCTTACAAAATTTCTTGTTAGTATTGATACAACAAAAAACCATATCATTTTGCTTTAGTAAAGACTATTAATAAAATAAATTACCATCCATGTAGTTAAATTAAATTTATAAATCTCATAAATTCACTTTGGAAGTGGTTTTCTATAAAATAACAATTGAACTTGTTCCTCAGCCTAGTTCGTGAGGTCTCTCTTTGTGCATCCATGAGACCCAGGTTCAAAACCAGAAATATGCATAATTCCGAGTACTATAGAAGTACTTCAGTAGAAACTATAGTAAAACTGTAGCAGTACTGTGCCGATACTATAGCAGGTACTGAAGAGGTTACTGTAGCAGTTACTATTGCGGGTAATGTTCGGTACTATAGCAGCCAAAAATATTCACCTTGGGCCACAGGTTTGGTCATGGTGTCCTTAAGGCCTTTGACCCACCTAGGACATCAGGTCAGTAAGGCTTTTGGGCCACCTCATGGCCTTCGATCTACCTCAAGGCCTTCAGGGCCACCTATTTTGTAGTTGCACAGATAAAGCCTTCAAGGAACCACTCCAGAACAGGATTCAAGAGCAGGGTGCATTCACCAGAATTGGGCTAAAATGATTTTTAATATTGAGAGGGTATGTAATTTTCCATCGGTTCCGCACCTATGCACCTATACACATGGTCATACTAGCCGAATAACCATGAAATGTGGGAGAGTTGATCACGATGAAAATGCTGGGGTGGGGCAGTTTCAAGTAGTCGTAGTCTGTACGATTTCCTTAATACCTACATGTCCTATAGTGTCTCCAAGCCTACAGTAAATGTAACCTCTAAGACAGCGATCCTTGTAAGGTCTCCTCGTCATCCTTTGAAAGGAGGGTTATAAAAAATGAATAAAATTATAATTTATTCAATATGAATTGTATACGTGTTAAAAATACATAATCATATATGCTTATAGTTTCATGAATAATGGTTAAATATGACCATAAATATGATCATGAATGACATGCATCTAAAATGATAACCTTAAATGATATGATACCATTTCATGTAAATAATACATAAAATACAAGATCGTGAAAATATTCTGTTTTGTAAATAAAAAAATTTATAATAATTTGAAATTATAACAATAAAATATTTGTCTACAAAAATTATAACTACCTTTCATATTTATAAAATTGAAATTTAAAAGTCCTATAAATAAAATATCTTGAAAAAAATCAAATATATCATATTTGTTAATATGTTCCAATAATACTAAACTTGAAGATTTCAGAAATAAATAAATAAATATATACTTATATATATTCACCATTACATAGATATAAATTTGAAAATTATAAAAATTAAAATTATAAAAATTGATAAAATTTGATGAAATATACACATGAATATAGTACACCCTGATTAATTTTATTATAACATAATTTTACTATAAATTTTCAAAAAAAGTTCATTTTTAAGGAATTTTATAATATATATTTAGATATAAAATATAAAAATACAGAAAATAATAACTTTTCATCACAAATATATTCAAACATGATAATAAAATAGAAGTAAATAATTAATCCCTCATATATAAACATAATACAGAAATTACATAATGTAATAAAAATAAATAAATAAACAGATCCCTTATACAATGATAAATTAAAAAATTTGTTGATGGAACTAAAAAAAATAAATCCCCTACATCAATAAATTGAACCAACATAATTTCTGCCTGATGCTTGGACACACTAGAAGAACCAAAAAGGAAAGCAGAGTGTAGATTTTATTGCAGAATGATGGAAGTGGCTAGTGCACTAATTTTATTGGAAGCCTTTTGGCGTAGGCTTTATATAGACAAATACAAAATAAAATAATGTTATACAATATAAAAATTGAGGGAGTCCTCTATTTTTGTGTTTTGGTAGATTTTATTTCCATGCAAGAATAAGCTAAAATTAAAAAATGAATAAACCTTAGTGCAACTAAAATATAAATCAATAATAGAAAAATGGACTCCAATTGATTAAAGTTTATGTTAACATCCCATTAAATTAATTCTAGATTCTTTGTGATGCTTTTGATATAAATTGAATTTTTTTTGTAGACTATTAGATTTAAGAAATGATGCAAAAATTAATATTAAACCATATCCAATAGCAATACAGATAATGATTATTGAACAAAATCAGTGTGTAAAATTAGATAAACCATGGACCAGGGATAACGACGACTAGAAAATGACTGATGTTGATTGAATAAAATAATTAAGAAGATTCAATAACCTGCAAAAATAAAAAACCATCCTTGATTGGTTGAAGAAGATCTAAAACCCTCATATCTTAAATTAGATCCTCACTGGCGACTTAACCTAAACTACTTTGGATCTCTTTTTCCATCACATAGTCCACCATCATCCGCTTCAATCCCACTCAGATCTCTAGAATTGAAGCCCATCATCACATGGATTTCATCTAGCTAATATAACCAAGCTCAGCTCTTCCATTCTTATTGTTGAGTTCAAGACCCGCAATTTGACTCTCCCTACTATTTGGCCATCAGAGAATAGAACCCACTATTATTTATTCACCACTTTGAATCCCGAATTTTTTAGCAATTAATTACCAATTTTATAAATATATTTACATTTTGATTTTCATAAAAGAATATTAAGGATTTAGATTTCTATTTATTTCTCTATTTATAAATAAATAGTTATTATATATTTATAAATAAAATAATTTATATTCCCAATTATTTATAGTTATTAATTTATAAAAATATTTTAACAATACATATATTATAGTTTTTAACTCAAAACATTATAATTTTTTATCTATTTTCATTAAAAGAATTTTTATATTACTAATAATTCAATAAAATATCATTTTAGAATATTTATATGTCAACATATAAATTTTACTTATCAATCATTAAAAAATAATTTTCAAAATGATTTTATTATAATGTATTTTTATTATATGTAATATAATTATTTATTATAATTTCTCGATTCCTTAAAAAAATTTAATTTATTATAAAAAATAATAAAATAATTCTATTTAAAATAAAATATTATTTTATGAAAAATTAAAATGAATTTATAAAATTTATATTTATAATTTAAAATATTAATTTAATAAAAAGATAAATTTCATAAAAGTATGACATAATTTGGAGTTACATTATATAATCACAAATCATTAACTTAATAAATCAAAATTTTTTGATTGTAAATTAAACTATTTAATAAAATATTTTATGATAAGAAACATATAAGGATATAATTGTAATGATATCAGATTCATCTCTACTTAATAGAATTACACCGTCGTAATTCGTTCATCAGAATCTAAAAAAACTAATTTTTTTTCTCAAGAACTTGAAATAATTAGAACTTATAAACTTATATACTCTATCGTTTAAGAAACATATAATATCTAATTTTTTCTAGACCTTCACTCTATTACTAACTGTAAATCCCCAAACATGCACTTTCAGGTTCAGTATATAAGGGAAAAAATGTTGTGAATTTATTATTTTTTTGTAATATAAAAAGAAAACTGATAAATACAAAAAGAATCTTACATTTCAGGACCATTTTCCATCTAGGATTTGGATAATTAGGAAAATTCATTACATTTTATCGAAATTTTACAAAAAATAAAATTAGTAAATTGCTTCATGTGTGCTAACTCTATAAGAAAAACGAATAACTTCTGAAAAATATAATGATCATGTGAAAAGTTAATTTAAAACATAAGGTGGGCATTTAATTTTCCATTTATAATACTTTTAGAAAATATTACAATACCTTGTAAATAATTATACACTAAAAATGATTTAATAAAATCCCATGATTTATGGTAAACATTAAAAAATCTTCTGAAAACAGGACCCTAAGACAACTTGAATTATTGAAGGTTATCTGGGCCTATGCACTTTCTTGAGGGACATGTTCAATCCCCACTTATTTTCATGTTTACAATTTCCATGTTACATTAACATTTTTATCATTCCTAACATATATGTATGATTTTCATTGGAGTTTTTTATTTAAAAATATGAAAATGCATTAAATAAACACAAATAGATAGATTTATATATAAATTTATAAATATTAAATTTGGTAGGAAATCATATGGATGTTTTGTAACAACCAAAACTCATGTAATTAAAATTTTTCATAGATTATTAATAATTATTATTATCATTCATGTAACAAAATTACATTTATGAATCTCTTAAAACTCATTTTGGATGTATTTTTCTATAAAATAATAATTTATTGAATGAACATGTTAATACATGTATATAATATATAAACATATATGTTTTTAGTTTCATGATTAATCAATAAATATGGATTCAAATATGATCATGAATAACTTGTACGTAAAATGATAACTTGAAATTATATGATTCCATTTCATGAGAATCATATATTAAATACAAGATCTGGAAAATATTAGTATTTTAAATAATAGCATATAATCATAATTTGAAACTATAATAATAAAAAATATGTTTAAATACATTATAAATATCTGGAATATTTATAAACATGAAATTTAGAATTCTTAGAAATAAATTAACTTGAAAAAAACAAAATACATCATTTGTGTAAATATGTTCCAACAATATTATAACTTGAATTTTTTTAAACAAATAAATAAATAAATATATAATTATATGTATACAACCATACTGAAATATAAATTCGAAAATTAGAAGCCTTAAAATTGATTTAATTGAATTTTTTTAAGTAATATATATATAAATTTAGTACATAGTTATTAATTTTTTGATATCAAAATTTCATTATAATTTTTGAAAACAAATTCCTTATTTAAGAATTTTATAATAGAGATTTAATAAACATAAATATAAATTTTGAAAATAGTTATTTTTCATTACAAATAAATTCAAACATGAAAATAAATTAGAAATAAATAATTAATACATATCATATTAACATAACACATAAATTTTATACTCAAATAAAAAATTATAGAAAAATAAAATGATCCTTTACATAATCATTAATTAAAACAGAAATTGATAAGATTTAAAAATACAATCTTTTACTTAATGAAATTTAGCTAGTAGATTTTTCTCCCAAGGATTGGACACACTAGAAGAACCAAAAAGGAATGAAGTGTGTAGAATGTTTTGATAGAATGAATGAAGTGAAAAATGAACTCCATTCATTGGATGTCGTTGGGAGTCATGATTTTTATAGCCGAATCAAAAAAAATAATGGTGTACATCTTAAAAAAATAAGAGACATCTCTATTTGGGTGGTTTAGATGATTTCCTTCCTGAGAAATCATATGTTTATATTAACTAATATGTAAATATTTCTAAAACATAACAAAAAATAAATTTTAAAAAAACACACTATAATTTGTTAATTTTGATGTTAACATCCTATTAAGTTAAGAAAATATTATTCACAGTTCTTGGGATCTTCGTCAAGAGAAAAAATTGTTATAATAGAATACTTAACCAATGAGAATAAAACTTCTATTAAAAAAGATCCATTATCATAATAGATTAAGATTGTTTAATAAAATTAGTATATAAAATTGGATGAACGATGTATCAGGGATAATGATGACCAGACAATGAAAGATGTAGATCAAAATAATTAAACAAGAGGATTCAAAAACTTATAAAAAACACATTCCTACCTCACTTGGTTGATGATGATCTAAAACCCTATGATCTTTATTTTTATCCTCTCTATTAGAAAAAACCTAAACCACTTCGGATCTCTTTTTCCATCACTTAGTCCACCCTCTCTAACCTCCATGCTTCTCAGATATTCTGAATCTAATCCTGTCTTTATATAATTTTCATTCGGTTGAAAACCCCAAGCTTTTCTCAACCTCTCTTATTACCAAGTTCAAGACACATAGCTTGGATCTCCTTACTACTTAGTCGTAAGAGAAAGTAACCCTCCTCACTTGATTCACCCCCTTGAATCATAGTTTTTTAACAATTCGTTTCCTTTTTCAAAATTATATTTATAATTTAGTTTTCTTAAAATAAATTTAAGAATATAGTTTACTATTTTTTTATATGTTTGTAAATCAATAGTTATTTTTTATTTATATTTTAGAAAATTATTTTCGAAATTATTTATAGTTATTATTTTATTAAAATAATTTAACAATACATATATCATAATTTTTAATTAAAAACATTATAATTATTTTTATATATTTTCATTAAAACAATATTTTTATTAGAAATAATAAACTAAAATATCATTTTAAAATAAATATATGTAAACATAAAATTAGTACTTGACACTCATTAATACAAATAATTTCAAAAATAATTTTATTAAAATATATATTTATTTCATGTAATATAATTATTTATAACAATTTTATAATCCCTAAAATAAAATTTAATTTTTTATGAAAAAAATATATTTAAAAAATTCATTTTAATCAAAGTAAAATCAAATTTATAAAATCATTATTTATTATATAAAATATTAATGAAATAAAAATATAAACTTCAAAAAGGTATTATATAATTTAGGGTTATATTATATAAATAAAAGTATATAACATAATAAATAAATATTCTTTTTGATTATAAATTAATCAATTTAATAAAATAATTTATAAAAAGAAACATAAAATCTTATAATTACTGAGATGTTAGACTCTTATTGGTTTAGGATTTATGATTGAGGATTATATGGTGTTGGGAAGATACCATTGATTGTTCTAGACAAGTTTGATGAAATATTCTCATCACATAAAAACTGTGATCTAGATATGAACCCATTGGATAATATTAATAGTATTCAAATTAGATATAATATATGGAAGGAATTTTTTTATCAAGAATGAGAGAAAGGGTGACATAAAAATCTATATTAATGGTTTGAACCAAGAAAATTTAGGAAATAATTATCTTTTAATGTAGTTGATTCTATGGAAGAATAATATATCAAAGGGAGGTTTGACAATGTCTTATCACCCATTACTTAAATTGTGAGAATTCTAGAAGGAATGTTTAAGGTAAATATAAAATATAATTGTTTCAAGTGTAGATCTATTAGGAATTTTATAAAAAAAATCCAAAGATTAATGAAGGATAGTATTGTGAAAATTATGTTGAAAACCCATGGAGTTCCATACGGAAGAATGCTATGAAATTTGACATGACATATTTTTCATCAAAGAAAAAATGTTATTCAGTTCTGTAAATTTATAAATAATTTTTTTTAATTATTTTTTAATTATTATGATAGAGGTGAGGATTATGAGGATGTTGAAAATTATGGTGAAGATGATTAAAAGTTACTAATTCTAAATGTCAATAAAGATGCATTCAATATCGATAAAAGATACCATATGTGTGAAAGAAATTGAAATCTAGTTTATGTTAATGTGATAACTCAATGAATGAATTAAAAAACCATTTTTTGGAAAATGAGATAATAAATTTATATAAATAATATCAATCCTTAAGAAAAAATTATTCTTTATATGATGATAATGTGTCTGGGGTGTTTAAATAAAATGAGGATAAGAAGAAAGATTATGTAAAAAGATTCTAAAAGGTATCCATGTCTTTCAGAATTATGAGATTAATGTAGACCATAAAAGACGATAGTAATTTATAAGGATTTATTATTATTTTTTTAATTATCATTTGAGGTCACTAGTGAATATGTTCATGTTATTATAAAAAAAATCTTATTATCAGAAATTTAAAAATTAATGAGGCATTGATTTTAATGTAAAAAAAACTATAAATGGTAAATAGATATTTTAAAAAATTATAGAGTGAATGGAAATGTGTTGGGAGAAACAACAATTTTTTTAACAAATTGTTTCCAAAAATTAGGGTATAAAATTCAAAGAATATAAGTGTCATCTGCTGGAAAAAAACTTTTATTTGTAAAAAAGTAAGAATTATATATATATTTTTATAATATTAATGGATTTTGGAGTATTTTATTGTGTTTATTATTAAATTAAAAATATTTTAATAATCCTATTGTTATTGAGAATTAGTGATTAAGGGGAATTCAACCAATTTAATGGAGAAACATTTATCGGTAAACTAATATTCCATAATAGAAGGTTGAAAAAACATTTAACCATTGGATAATGTTTGAAGAATATGTGACCTTCTAGGAAACTTTTCCTAAGAATGCATCACCACACAACCTACATAGTCGATAAATTACAATAATGCACAAAAAATATAATAAGATGACGGTTTGAGGTAAAGAAAAGGATTTATTGGATTACTATTCACTCAAATCATCATAAAAAGAATATACATGGATTTTGTATATTAAATTTTATTCACACAAGAAAATATATTTAATTATTCTAAATAATTTTTATATGTGTAAAGTTAGAATAGAAATTTTTTTATGTAATGGGTCACTTAAAATAAAAGGAGTCGGATTAAAAGTTATTGAAAAGGATATGATAAAGTCTAAGAAAACTTAATGTTTTGATGGGGTAAAAACAATTTATTACGTGTATCTCAATTATTTTTTAATGATAATGAATTAGTGTTTTGAAAATATAATTTCCTGATAAAGAAGGAAAATTTTGTTTGGATATTAAAAATGGGGAAATGAATATTTGGAAACATGATTAAAGTTGGTTATACTGGAAATTCAGCATATTTAAGTTTAAATGAGTTAAATCAATTGTGTCATCGAATACATGGTCATATTAGAAAAAAGGACATGATAAATCTTAATCAATGAGAGAATTATTTATATCATAATATAAAATAGAGAAAAATAAAATAGAAGTGATTTTCATGTTAAAAGGTGAATATTTTTAATTCTCTACACAAAAAAAGATGAAAATCACACATCTCATACCTTAGAGCTCATTCATTCAGCCATTTTGGGTCCTATGATAAATAAATATAAATAATGAGGTAGTTGTTTTATTTCCTTTTTAAGTTACTTTACTTGTTTCCCATGAATCATGTTCATGAAGAATAAGTTTGTTTCATAAAAAATATTTAATTATTTTAGAATAAATGATGAGAAGGAGTTTGGTTTCTTCATTGAAAATATTATTATAAATAATAGTGATGGGTATTCTAGTGGATGATTCAAATCATATATTGAGAAGTATACTATTCACTATGACATAAGTTCACTATACACACCATTGGTGTTTCTGAATAGGAAAACAGAATTTTGTTGAAGATGGAGTGTACTATATTGAACAAGCCTCATACTTATCAATATTTATATATACAATCAATTGGTGTAGTGGTTAATATTAAAAATCATTGATCTTATAGAAAAAATTTATATATTTCACTAGTTGATATGTATTATAATAATTCCTGAAGATTGAAATATTTAAGGGTTTTTGTAATCCCTTGTATCATCAATGTGAATTGTGAAAATAATTATATTTATGAACATAGAAAAGTAGATGGTATCTTCTTTGGTTATACTATAAATTTAAGAGTAAGGAACTGTTACAATAATGGTATAGGTATAAATTTAGATTCTTATAATATAATGGTTTTTAACACTAAAAAATTTAAATTAAACAACAAGAATAATACTCTTTAAGTGGCTATGATAAAGTGATTTTTGTTGATAAAGGGGTTAATGTTTAAGAAAATAATAAGAAATCAAATTAAATGCATGTAAAAGAATATAATTCATCAATTTCAAGCACTCAAGAAATTTTGTTTAACTCATACAAGGATGATAAATTTTGTAAAAGTCTAGAATATTATTGGAGAATAAGGTCAAGTAGTTTCTACAAGAATAACTTTGAGGACAATAACACATATATCATCGTTTTTTATGGTTAAACAAAGAGATTTATAAGAATATTTGAAATATCAAGAGTGTGTTGATAAAATGAATACATAATTATATCTGATAGGGATAATGAAACTTAGGGTTGATCCCCAATCCAATAAACCTTAATGTTATCAGAATAATGTGGATTTTTCCTAATAATATTAATGATGTAGGTATTGTGGTATGAAATAAATCCACTATAGTGTGAAAACTGTAATAACATGTTAGTGGAATTTATGTTGATGAGATATTTACATAGTTTTCTAGTTTTTATACCACTAGGATGTTTCTTATTATTATCAAATAAAAATGATACAAGATCATGTAAATGGTTGTAATATACTGCTTCCTCAGTGAAGTGTTTGAAGAGGGAGTATACAATAAAAAATATGATGGATTATTTCTTGTAGAATATAAAGGATATGTTTTCATGTTAAATAAGGATCATTATGGGTTAAAATAATAATTTATATCAATTTATTTAACATTTTATACTTTATTAAAGATATTATAATTTAAAAATTGTTGTGTGGATAATAATTTATAAATCCAACAATATAGAGAAGCATATTTAATTGTTATCATCTATATAGATGATATAATTTTTTTAAGAAATGAATTTATGTGCAAGTAGATATATTTATTAATAATGAAGATGATTAATGTTTCTGTTATTATGAAAATGATTCATTTCATTTTCATAAATATATCTAATGTGGATTCTCATATATTTTTTTCTCAAGTGATGTATGATCAACAAATTGTAAATGTGTTTGGAATGATGGATTAAAATTTATTTTTAAATAAATTTCAGTGAGAACCATGCTTTTTAAAGTTGAAAAAGTAAAGGAATTTGATTCAATAGAATTTTTGAAGCATATTAGTTGTTTTTATAAGTGATAAATTCAAGACAGAATATAGTGTATAATATTAAATTATATGAATGTTGTCATAATTCATTGAAGTAATATCATTTAATTTCTATAAAAATAATTCTTATTTACATAAAAGGATAGGTGACATGTAGACGAGAATATAGATTTAGTGAAATTATTACTCTTTTAGGATATATTGATACAAATTGGTCTATATATGTAGATAATCTAAGATAAATATTTGCTGAAGATGAGTTTTTGGGTAAAATATATGAATATTGGAACATAAATAAATAATTATCAATGATGTTGAAGACTACTGTTTTATAATATGTGGTTGTAACATAAGATATAATATATTTGATCATATGTGGACTTAAATGGAATATATCACGATTGAAGTGATGTTTTCACTACTTTTGGACTATGATAATCAAATTGCAATCAATAAATTGAAAAATATTTCCCATGATTATCAATTAAATCCTATTTATATAAAATATCACTTTATTAAAGATCATTTGGAGAATAAATGTGTTAAATCTATAATTTATTCAAAAAAATAGAAAATTATAGATATATTAGATAAACAACTACCAATGGATTTATTTCAATGATTTATGATGATGATGGGATCCCACCATTATTCCTCTCAAAGCTATGGTTTGGGGAGTTGTTCTCTACTCTCACTTTTTCTTTATATTATTATTTTCAAATAGTGATAATGATAATAATAATCTCATTATTTTAAATCCATATATATATATATATATATATATGGAGAAAGCTAAATAATTTTAGAATATAAAGTTATTTTTTAACATAATTGGAGAGGGATATATTATTTATGGGGGATTTTTAATTTTGATTTAGTTTTTAAAGGGGATAATCTATGAAACCTTTATAATAGAGAGTGAGATTTTTAGATTGTTTGTTACTTTTATTATGATTTGTAAATTATTCTATCATTTCTAGTGGCCTTGTTTTTTGGAATATGTTATACATAAGTTTAAGGAACATTTTTTAAAAGTAAAATAAGGGTTATATTTGATTCATAGTGGGTATGAAAGTTATGAAAAGATATAAAGAGGTGTATGTAGGTAACTATTTGTGAATATTATTATATTACTATTCAATTTTCTTATTTCCTAAACCGAGTTTTATCTTATTTGATTAGCATTAATAAATAATAATTCATTACAAGTTTATGACTTTTAAAATGATTTATATTCCTTGGTATAAAGTAAAATCCAAAGGAGAAGATTATCGAGACTAATAGATATTGGTTGTAAAAGTTAAAATATGATCTTTTTTCATCTATAGGAAGGATATTAAAATCTACTGAATATTTGATGAAATTAATAGTTTGTTAATAATTCATTTCATGGTTGTCTACGAAAGGGAATAATTAATGTTGAAGGATGGATTCGATGTGTTTATATTTTATATTATTTTTTTAATATATAAATCATATTTAAAATCACATAAACATAAAAATTATTCTCTATGGTGAATTTATTTTATATGTTTGGAAGTGTTTTAAAGATGTTTTTAGTGGATTAAAATTAATTTATAGGTTTTAATTCCTTGTGATAATTGGTTAAATATTCTAGATAAGTCTTAATCTTTAATGGTGAATATTATAATTGTGAAAGGAAACTATAAACATATCAATTGAAATTAAAAAAGATCATTGTATATGAGAGTAATCTACCTTGTATGCATATAAGTAACTCTGTGTTGATATACCAATTTTTTTTGAACTACCTATACAGGTAAAATGAAATTTTATAGTATATTATTGTAAACCTTATCTAATACTTGAAAAATGACCAAGTCCTCAATTAATAAATGTAATCTTATAGTGCATAAAAGTTAATTTTTTGTACATAGAAGTAAATATGAAATAATGTAAAAATTTAAAGGTCAATTTCACAATGTGTAAGAGTCATTTCTTGGATAAAGGAAATTTATAATATTAATTTCTAATGATATGGTGATGTTAAATGGTTGATAATAGTTAAACATTAGTACCCAAACATAGAAATAAATTGAGTTTAACCAACTTTGAGAGAAATTTAAAAATAACTATTCGAGATTGTTGTTATGTAATTTGGAAGATATATAATAGATCTAAGATCATAAAAAGATACAACTAAATCAGTATAAGGTGGATGAAAATGTTGGGATATTCCAAGGGATCAAATATGAATTATAAAAAGTATAGAATATATTGGAATTCATTAACAACCTGAATTTAAACATTGAATTCAAATTGTTACACTGTCGTATAATGTCTTTTCCAGGGAAAAGTTAGATGTTCGAGACTAAATATTACTATCTGTGAAAAAAAAAGTGATACATTAATTTAGGGTGATCAAAATACCATTGTTCTGTGTCTTTATGCTAGAGTATTTTCACCATCATTAGAGGTTTCATGTAGTCTTTTTGAGTGAGAAAAGAGAACACTGAAATAATATGTGCTGTCCTGTGGGGGAAATCATTATATTGATATGTGAGCCTATTGTGTAATAAAATATGGATTGATGGGATGTAATACAAGGTATTACTGGAGACCCTTAGAGTGAGATGACCAATTTCATGTCTTAAAGAGGTCATGTCCTGAAAAATGGTATCAAATCCAATACCCAGTCAAATGCTTACTGGAATATCCAATATTTGAGGTGTGAGATTTACCATAAGGGCTTCTTTATTTAAATGGGAGAGTTTGTAACACCCCTATTAATGCAACACATCAAATACTAAATGTTACAACCTATGTAAATAAAGAGAACCTTTCATTTTTGGAGCCTTCCTGATTTGAACCCTATACTGTATAGTTGAGATGTGTGATCTTTTTGGATGCTTCCTGTGGTTTTTGTGAATGTACCAAAAACAAATTGAAAAAAAATGTGTTTGCATGTGGGGATAATCAATAGAAAATTAATTGACCCTGGTGTGTTGGGAAAGAAACCAATGTGTTATAGGACCACCATAGAGTGGGATGACTAGGTTCATATACTAATAATAAAGAGTATTAGTAGAGAGTACATAATAATATTCATGTAAAACAATGATAGGAAGAATATGAATCACTATAATAATACAATTGAAGATTTATAGGGTGTGTGGGATTGTGGACACAGAACTATGAAAGAACATGTGTTGTCATATGGGGAAAATCATTCATTTGATAAGTGAACCTGGTCTATAATATCATATTGTGTACTAGGAAGGAAAAAAATGTATTATAAGAGACCCATTAGGCCTGATGACTAGATTCATATCAATGAAATAAAATAGAAATTGTAGAGATTACTTTTAGTTGTGCATGTAAAATATTAATAGGAGGAAGAATAAGAATCAGTATAATAATATGATAGAAGTATGATTCAGTTAAATATTATCTTGAAGTTTAAAAGTATTTCAATATAAATATTTTCTAAGAAAAATATTATATAGTAATTTTAATTTTTTTGAAATTAAATTACAAACCCTACTAATTATAATCCACAATGATGGTACTGGTGGAATTTATGGTTTTAGTTGATTCGGGATCCTAGTAAGGATTATCTACTAGTTTTGAGTAGCGAACCTTGTAAAATGCCTTATGGAAAAGTTGTGTGCATTTTAGTATGGGTGGTAGATATCAAGTTATTTACTTAAATAGGGGGAGAGGTTTGTTTCTAAAAGAAACATAAACATGAATTGAATTCACTGATTCACCCCCATTGAAATCTTACTAATTCTTTGGGCTATTTCTCTATGAGTTATCTAATGGAAAAACAATCAGCATGGCTTAAACATATAAATTTAATTGAAGGTATAGAAACTAAAAAATAAATCATTATAATCATAAATAAATATAAATGGAATCAAATGATATAACATGGTTATATTAAATTCCTTTTAATATTAAAATGATAAGACTCCTTCTAATTTGAATTTTATCCATACTTTTATCGTCCAACAGGGTAGGTTATCTAATAGTCAGGTGTCCCTAGATTATCTTATCTAGGTAAATAAAGTAGTGGGTGAATTTAATATTATTATTTTCATATATTTTTTATTTTAATTGGGTTAAAATAATCAAAAATAAGATTGTTGGATTATGTTACCATAGAAATAGAGTTTAGTCTTCCTAAAATATGGATTTGGAAAATTATTGTGTGATTAATTATCCAAGTTTCATATATGATATGATCATGATAATAACAAAGATAAATAACTAATAGGTGAGAGAAACTCATTAGTGGAATAATTTTTTAGGGTAATATATAACATGTCAAATTAGTTGAAATGATGGATTTTAAAAGCGGTCATCTGTTTTGTGGAAGAAAATTTAAAACTGAAATGAAGGAAAAAATAATTATAAATCACAATAATGTTTCTTCAAGTTACCGGTGATGGAAAATATAACCTAATGTTAATTTTTGGAGGGATGGATAATATTTCCATGCAATGGTGTTATCTAGGATATCTGAAGGGTTTTGAGAAACTCCATGTAATAACCATGTCTTGTATTGATGTCATAAAAATTAATTAATCTATTTTTAATGGTCATATGACATTACATATATATATTTATAAATATTTATGATATACTATAATTCAAAATCAATGTAATAATTTTTATAGTTTTTAGTTTTTATTAAAATAATGAACAATTGGAATTTTTAAATCATGGAATTGAATGAAATGGAATATAACATGCTTAGATGGATCATAATAAATATATGTTTATAATTACCTATTTTATCTTATATGATAATGTAATTGTTTAAAAACAAAAAATTATTATATATAATACTAGATGATAGTAAAAATAAAGATGGTTAATGATCATTAAGATTTTATAACATGTTTTGGGAATAATATAATGATAAAAATGTTTTATCCAGGATAAATGTGTTTATTTTTATGTTATTCAAAATATGAGGTATTTTATCCCACCGCCATCAATGTAATATTATATATAATAATTTATTCGTTTAAAATAATTACTCTTGAAACATAGAATACCATATATGATATTGATATAATAGATCATTTATTAAAATTCCCATTGAAGGAAGTAAATATCATTTTTTAAATAATGGTGTTTAGGTATCTAAAAAGATATTATAAAGATAATGTAGTGTCTATGAGTTTAGTAAGAAAATGTTTGGACATGGAAAAATTAAAATTCCATAAATAAAGGATTATACCATTAAAAATAAAATATGAAAGTGACATAATATCCCAAATGACTTAGGGTATATTGTTAAAATATTAATATTAATAGTAACATTATTTACCAAATTATTTCAAGGAAAATGTTTTTGGGAAAGGATCCAAGGATGATGGCGATGAACATAAAATGATTTATAAGTAGACAAAAAAATTATTAAAATTGTGACAATAAATATTATAATGTTATGGATTATTAATATGTTAAATAAGTTAATGATTAGTAATCTGATTCTTAGGTATATCCATTATTCTAACTTGATTTCTTTATATATGATACTCACTTAAATTGGTTTAGTGGGAGGATTCCATAAAATGGTCAAGTAATCATGTGGTAAGAATTACATAGAGATGTAACGAGTTTAACAAAACCTAGAAAGAACTATAAAAATAAAGAATATTTTGAAGACTATAATATATAATATTATTGATAGGATAGATTTTTTTGTTTTGATAAGTTTTCTTGAAAGAATTTATGGATTTAAAATGTATCATATTATGAAAAAAAATCTCAACTTTATCAATCATTAATGTTGGATATATATATATATATATCAAGAATTGAATTGATGACTGACAACTCAAAGTATGAATTTGAGTTATCCTTAACCACATTGTTCTTGAGTTATTGTAGGTTGTGATGAAATATTATGGTTATCCATTGTTTTATTCTTGTATAATGATAAATAATATGATCATGATGTAAAGAAAATAGTTTTTCATTGAATAACCCACAATGAATACGACATGGAGTTTCATACACTATGTCTTTGGTACACCTGGGGAACAATGTTCATATTTCTAGTCCCCAATAACCAATGTTAGAAATACAAATATCATGCAAACCTTGATAATCTTATTCAATTCTTACATAAGCTTTGAGGCATATTTTATCAAGGATATTTGTATATGTCACCATTTATATCATCAGTTGGACCTTAAATGAGATTGGATTTCTCCTCTTATATGATAAGTGTGACATCTAGTCCCTTGATTGGGATAGATTTGTATGTGTATGGTTTTAACTAGATAGTACATTTGATGCGCTTATCTATTTTTTTGAAGCGTCTATGATGTGATCACACATAATGGAAAATGGAATTTGATCAATTTGTCGACCTAGAATGTCTATACTTGGAGAATAAAGATAATATGAGGAGGCTATAATGAAACAACCTATCTCAACCTGACACCTCACCCATATAATCCCATAGAAAAGGCATGAAGCATGTTACTATTCACTACAGACAGGTGAAAAGTGCTAACATTGTGAACGCATGACCATAATGAGTAATTTAACCATCCAAAAGATATAGATAAACAATGGTTTTAAAAATGAAACCCAACATGAGGTTTTTATGCATTATATAAACATGCCAAAAAATAAAAAATTAATAAACAAAAACCTCCAAACATGGTATAACTGTAAAGAAAAATCTACTGAATTTTCAAAAACATTTTCCAGCACCTAAACCAATTTTATTTAAATATAATATATTTCAACAAATGAAAAAATTAGAGTAGATGGAAATAGTGGATGATACGCAAAAAATCATAAACACAAACCAAATAACACAAGAGACAAAGAACCCTATCACCATATGAATCTCTAGTGAACACCATAATAAAATATCCCCCACATTACAAGAGATAGTGGTATTAATCTTATCTAAAATAAAATACTGATAAAACAAACAAAATATAAGAAAACTACAAACTAAACAATGTGTGTCTGGAGGGTGTGAGCCTAAACCTAATAAGAAACCACCAAGAATCCATTTCATTTATTTTATTAAATACACAATGAGTTATAGTTTAAAAATAAATAGAACAAAATAGTACTTCATTTCATTTCATTTAAACTATTTTAATTTAGAAAATACTTGCACAAACATTTTTTATAATTTAAAATATCAAAATTCACTAAAAACATCACCTTTTCATTTAAAAAAACACATTTTAATAAAAACCATCAACAAAGTTAATTAGGAAATAGATTGTATTTCATTGAAGACTACCATATTTAAAATACTACCCTCTTTTCCATTGAAAACATTTACACACAACACTGAAATATATTTAATGAACATGGTTCCACATCAATAAAATGTAATTCAATGGAAGGTCATTAATGAATTACTAAAACATAATGGAGGAAAACACGTCAAGGAAAGGAATAAAGTAAAAAAAGAGATAAATAAATCAAAGAAAACTGAACTAAAGAAATACTCATCTTCCATGATAATAAATTGTAAAAAAACATAAAATATTTTATATATCATGAGGTAACACCGTTTGGATTAATGCGAAAATACATAGAAAGAGTAGGTGGAACCAAATTCTAGAAGGTTAACAATACTAAATCACCTCACCCAAACCTCTCTCAATAAACCTCATCAGAGACACATCCCTTAGTCTAGTTATAACAATAAACTACAGGCTAGTAGATAATGGATTATGCATATCTCTCAACTAAAAATCCATCCTTCCCTAGATATCACACATAGAGGCCTCAGGGTCCTGATGTAATAACTAAAGGGGATGAGATACTAAACAAGCACATGTCAATAACATGATAATTACATTCAACCTAAAATCATAATACTATTGAAGGCTTTATCCTGCATCCAAAACCTATTTAACAAGATCCCTAACCAAAACAATCATAAGAATTAATCCGAATTCCTTTAACCATCATCACATGCATACAAGATTAAAAAGTGGATAACAAAGGGGCTCGATAAGGGTGTATCCATCAATCAACAAAATGCATTTTTTACAAGATTCTAAACAAATATTTACATTAAAACTAATAACTGTACAATTGTAAATAAATTTTAAAATATTCTTTGAGAATAAGTAATCTTATAGAAACCTCATGAAAAACATCAAGGCACCATCATTCCCAAACAACCAAAGAATGACAAAGGGATCCAATCAAGGGATATATAGCCTGTTAAAAAAACATGTGAGGCCTTTAAACCTAAAATATTCATGTAGTAAATCAAAATTTTCCAAAACAGCATTAATAAATTCCATTTATTGAAGAAAACCATCACTGGTATTTTATTAAATAACTAGAATGAAATTCCATTTGTATATTAAATTTTCCCATTTTTCAAATGGGAAACATAGAAAATTTATGGAATATAGAAATGGTGTGGACCCTCCTAGTCCATTACTTTTCCAAATTTATAGTGTTTTGTGTGTCCTCGGGACTATCAGTGACTCATCAATGATTTTTCCAAAAAAATTTGTTCCACAAAACGATTTCACGAAGTGGTGGCATCGCAGCGGTCACACCATTAGGGTTGCACACCAAAATGGTGGCACCACCTATGGTGTTCCACCAAACTGGTGGAAAAGGGAAAGTGGCACCATTATGGTGTCTCACCAAATGGTGTCCCACACTTTGTTGTTTCCTATTTTCGAACATTTCCAGTTCCACTCCCATAATTTATGTTTTGATGTAAAAGTATTTTAATACCCATTTCGAAGCCATTTAATTACCATAAATTATATATAAATTCCCCCAAGAGTCGGGTGATCCTTAACATACCAAATTGTATGGAATTTTCCTCAGTGCCACACCCATTCCCGTGTTTCTAGATTCGACCATGTTGTATGGGTTTTTTTCCCATTTAAAGGAAATCCTTTAACTCATAGCCGTTATCACATCATATCCGATGAGAATTATTAAATAACAATAAAATACAATGATTGGGTATATCATTGAACATGCATATCAGAATGGGTATTTGATTTACTTTTACATTCACTTCTTAGATTAGTTTGGATTCTAACCATCATATCTCCAATTCCTAAAAAATAGAGGGTAATGCCTTCCATATCACGTGTGATTCTATACCCTTGGTGCTAGTTTCCACTACGGGGCCTATTGAAGGTGGGACTTGGGGGTCATTATCTCTCATTCAACTTGAGGAAGGAAGGGATCATACGTTTTATTCCCCTTCCCTTATCCTAGTGAAGGAAGGTAGTGAAAGAACCTTTAAAAAATATTAAATAGATAGTATGTATTATATTTACCTAGATAAATAATGATTATAAGAAATAAATATTCTATATAACTCTCAAATAAGTGGAAATTTAAAGGATGCACAAAACTCAACTAGAGTTACCATGTCACTATATGTGTAATCCACTAAATTAATCTACAATAGAAGGATCACACCACCTCAATACAAAAACAGTATTAAGAAAAACCTTATACATGAGATAAATATTATATGGATGAAATGGGTAGAATAAAATAGAATAACATTAAGAAAATTAAGGTAAAGTGGTATGATAATCTATTACATTATGTTTTAATGGAAGAAACAATAAAAAATATCAACAATAAATCATGGAATATGAGTAGAATGAGGGAAATGACTGGGAGGGGTGTCTCAATCCTGATGTTTTAAATATAGAAGAAAAAGTAGGTTCCCAAATTAAGTGGGTCCAAAAGTATAGAAAAATTTCTGTTTATTACACACTTAATCAAGATTAATTATATAAACATGAACTTAAGACAACTACAAGGATCAAGAGTTCTAATGTCTAGGGAAATTAGGAACATTACATTAAAACATAGAACATAAAACACAAAATCTTTATTGAATACTTCTTTTACATAACTACAACATTCCCCCATACTTAGCATTTTATGGTATAACCTGAGGACATGCATAAGAAAAGGGTGAGATATAAAGACTAGTAAGGGAGTAAACAAAGAATAACATGAATAACACAATACATTTTATACAATATGTATATCAAAAAAGTATAAAAGAAACATGGACATAAAGGCATGATATATCATGATTATCATAACATGGAAATGTAGTAACAACATTTAACATGTTATTTGCATGAGCCAAGGCTCACTTCACTTGGATCATGAGTAAACCTCATTAAACATAAATTATAATGAGTAAAACCTCATTTCACTTGAAATTTCATGAGTAAACCTTCATTTCACTCAAGGTATCATGATATTATTCTTTACCCAATGCATTGGAGAACTATCAGGGAACACCCTTCTTAATCATTTTATTTCATGCATAAAGTGTTTCACAAAATATTATTCCCCATTTATTCGTTAAACATCATAATTTATTTCAAGAACTAGATATGTGGAATACATAAATGTATTTTCTCAATCAAAAAGTACCTTTGCATAAAAGTGAATTACCGTAATAGAGAAATGGGTATGGTATTCACTTACATGTAGATTTTGGCATGGAAATTTTGGTGTAACTACGAAACCCAAACAACATCACATAACAATTGTAAAATTAGTTGTTGAGAGAGAAAGGGGACTCTCATTATTTATACATGAAGTGGATAGTAAGGGGATCATGAAACATAATATCCTAACATATGTAATGGAAGTCAGATGTATAATATAAATGATTTTCTTAAATGTAAATGAGAAGGGAGAAATTCCATATAGAATTTTAGCATGGTAACAAGTGTACATGAGAGGCATTAACAGAGATAATGATGTATATTATCATTAAAAAATAATTATTTTAGTATTTGGGAGGTGAAAAAACGTACTCCAACATTTTTAATTGAAAATAAATGAATGTAGAAACATAAATAAATTTCAACAAAAATGAGAAATGAAGAATCCCGTAATTGGATGTGTGATCCCAAAGGTTTGGGAGAGGCTTAAGAGAGTCTTTTTGGGATCATGGAGCACCATGGGAGGATTATAGAGAGAGGAGGGTAGAGGCTGGTCGAGATCCAAATTTTTTAAGTGAACATGTATGGGATATTGGGTGGTCTATACAGGATAGGAGAGGGAATTGTTTATTATTTTGGTTTTTGACACTACACATTAAACTAATCAAAACCACAAACCACCCCATGGGTTTTTCTAAAGGGAAGTGGAAAAAAATTATTTTTTAAGTGCAATGGCCTAACATATTAAAATATTAGGCTTTCTTATGTGGAGGTGAGTCACACTCTTGAAGAAATAATTTTATGAAGTTAAACTGTTTTATAATTCATGGAGGGTCCACTAAGGAACTATAGAATTAATCAAAAAAGAAATATAAAAACACATTATTTTAATAGAAAACAATGTGGCCAAAAACCTTTTTATTATATTTTATTACAACAAAATTGGATAATTATGATGTCATAAAACACATTATATATATAAATGGTATTTAATTTTAACCTAAAATTCGACTATCTCAGAAAACTATAAAAAATTAAACATTATATAATTTTGACATCATGAATCCAAAAATAATATTTATTTTATGTAAATAAAATTCTAAATATTTCAATTTTTACTTTTAAAATAAAAACCCATATTTATCAAAAATTCTTAGGTTTTGACAAAAACAATTTTCAAAGCTTCACAATAATTTTAATTATATACATAAAAAATATACGGTAATTTTTATTTAATAAAAATTAATTTAATAATAATATTTTATAAATATATTATTTAACTAATGAATCCATTAATTCATCAAAATAGATTTCATAATTGAATATAATTATTGACAAGAAAAATACTATTTGTGGTCAATATAATAAAATGAATGTATAATCATTATTCTATACAAAACAATAACGCATATAATAATAGTTCAAGGGTCTGGTTACATAACTCCATATAACACCAACACAAGACCTAAAGGGTAAGGTGTGCGATGACGATAGACTCCTGGGGTGGCTGAGATAACATCGCTTTGGTGATAATCTCTATTAACTTCCACTTTTCCCATATGCGGTTCCGCTCAAGATTAAAGTGTTCGATCTTGTCTTGAGATTGGTCAAGAGAGAAACCCAGTGATGCTATCTCCATTTTGAGCTCTGACAAATGGCATTAATATGGAGAAATTCTACTGGATGAGGCCATCACTTCCTTTGTCCATGTAAATTGGATTTGTTAAAGCCCTATATTTATACAAATCATATGTTCAATGTTCATCGACTATATTTGAAACGAGAAAATTCTTATAGGTGTTTTAAAATACAAAAACATAAAACCATGGATGTTCATATGTTTTATATAACCATTTTACATAATAATATATTTAATTAGATCTAGGGTAATTTTCATTAATAAATGTTTTGTTCCTTACATTTTCCCCTCTTAAGAAATTTTTCCTTCTAAATTTTCTTTTCCCACACTAAAAAAGATGAGGGTAACTCTGCTTCATCACTTCCTCTAATTATAACATTACCTCCTCAAAATTTCATGTTCTCAACAAAACCTTAACAAGGGGAATTGTCTTATTTTGTAGATCTTTTTCCCAAATATCTGAGATCTTCACCTACTTCTCTTTATAGGAGAGGTTTTTATACAATGGTACCACCTCTGGATTGAGTACGTGTGATGGGTCTGGTTTTTACTTCCTCAAGAGTGATTCATCAAATGCATCATGTTCTTGAGATAGCTTCGGTGGGAGTGCACATCTATTGGCCAGTACTCCAATAAGATCAGGGGTCTCAAAAGGGAAAATTCACCTTTGAAAAAGCTTTGCCTTCAATAAAAATCTCATAACTCTCTTCCACGGTGATATGTAGAGGAATACCATGTATCCAATATTAAACTCTAGGTCTCATCAATGATTATAAACATAGTCCTTTTTTCGACCCTGAGTATCAATAATTTGACGATAGAGGGATTTAACATTCTCCACTATTTTATAGACCATTTATGGACCTAGGAGTTTTATCTCCCCAATATCATCCCAACATGAGGTAGTTTTTCACCTATTCCCATAAAGGGTTTTATAAGGATCCATTTGGATGTTTGAGTGGAAAATGTTATTGTAATAGAAATCAACCATAGAAATATGTTTATCCCATAATCCATTGAAGTCCAATGACCATGCTCTCAAAATTTCCTCAAGTGTTTGGATAGTCCTCTCAGATTGGAAGTAAGTTTGAGGATGATAAGCCATAATGATGTTCAGCTCAGTATTTAAATCATGTTTGAGACTCTTCCTGAACATGGAGGTGAATCTTGGATCTCGATAGGATAAAATCGATTTTAGTATTCCATGAGGCCTCACCAATTCTCTGATTTATATCTGCAGCAGTTTATACAATGAGAAATCTTCATGAATTGCAATGAAGTGTGTTGCCATTGTAAGATGATCCACAACAACCCAGATAGCATTATTTCCATTGGATGTCTTCAGATGTCTAGTGACAACTTCCCAGGTTATTTTCTCCCATTTTGATGTTGGTATGGGTAATGGATTCTCATCCCTTTAGACGACATCCTCTTAGCCTTCACATGAAAACATACCATGCACTTTTATGTATTCTCAATGATCTCCTTCTTCATTTTATTGCACCTATAATGCTCTTTGAGATCTCAATATATCTTTCTGTTTCCTAGGTGAATGGAGGAATTTGATCTATGTGCATCATCCAAAATTTCATTTATTAACTCCGAATTTGATGGAACACGTAGTCTTGTCCCAAATCTCACAATTCCATGTCCATTAACATTGAATTGTAAGGATTTCCATTTTCTAATACTTTTCAATTTCTTCAGAACTCCCACATCATCCTTTTGAGCATCCTTTAACCTTTTCAAAAGATATGCTTGAGAAATAATTTGTGAAATGATTGACGATGTTACCTTTTTTTCTGATTCCCATGTCCATATTAATCCAATAAAAGAATATTGGATACTTTTCAATTTTTATCAATGATAGAATCACTGGGTCCTTTCTGTTTAGAGCACTCGCCACCTTGTTCACTTTCCCTAGGTGGTAACGAATTGAGTAGTCATATTATTTGATATTCTCTAACCATCTTCAATGGAACATGTTTAACTCTTTCCGTGTGAATATATACTTGAGGATTTTGGAATATATATATATATCACACTTCTCACTAAATAGGTAATTTCTCCAAATTTTGAAAGCAAAGATTACTTCAAGCAACTCAAGATCATGTGTCTAATAGTTTTTATCCTGATCTTTCAATTACCTTGACGAATAGGCAATAAAATTTTCATTCTGAATCTATAGACATCCCATTCCCTTCATCGATGCGTCACTAAACACCACAAAAGATTCTCCACTTTTGGTTAGTGTGAGAATGGGTGTAATGATAAGCCTCTTTTCAACTCCTTTAATCTAACTTCATATTCATCACTCCAAGAAAACTTGATTCACTTCTTATTTAGCTTGCAAAGAGGGTTTGAAAATCATGAGGCATTTCTCACAAATTGTCGATGATATCCAGCTAACCCCAGGAAGCTATGGATACATGTCACCAACGTTTGGCTCGACCATGCCTCAATTGTTTCTATCTTGGAGATATCCATAGATATCCCATTTCTTGTGATTATATGACCCATGAATGAGACCTCATTCAACCAGAACTCACTCTTGTGGTACTTTTCCAAGATATTATCCTTTACAGGGTCTCTAGTATAGTGTATAAATTCTCCTCATGCTCCTCATCGGTATTGGAGTATATGGGAATATTGTTTATAGAGACTGCCAGAAATTTGTAAAGTTAATCTCTGAATACTGAATTCATCAAGTCCATGAATATTACTAGATCATTAGTGAGTCCGAAAGGCATTAATATGAATTCATTTTTCCCGTACCTTTTAGGAAAAATATTCTTGGGGAAATCCTCCTTCTTCACCCTTACATGGTAATATCCTGACCCTAGATACTCCTTGAAGAAGTATTGTGCGCCACTTAGGTTACCAAAAAATTAATCAATTCCTGGAATAAGATAATTGGTCTTTATCGTGATTTTAGTGAGCTCACAATAATCATTGTAAAGGTGAAATAACCCATCCTTCTTCTTGATGAAGAGGAATAGTGCACCCCATAGAGAAGAACTTGGGTGTATAAACCTTTTGTACATATTCTTTTATAGTTGTTTCTTTAGCTCCTCAATCTCCACAAGAATAATTCTATAGGAACTCTTGGATATTTCCAATGCCCCATTTATAAGATATATTATAAATTCAACATATCTTCTATGAGGAAGTCCATGAAATTACTTGGGAAACACTTCATCGAATTCCCTCACAATAGGCATGTGTTCAAGGATAGTTTCTTACGTAGACTCAATCATCTTATAAATATATGCTTGGTCATAGGGCAATAATATCCACATTTGAGATTATGTTTCTAAAGAAGATTCATCCTCCTCCCTGTACTTGTATATAATCGAGGGTCAATTCACCATATAGAGAGTGATTTCCCTCAAACTGAAATTTATGTTGGCTCAATATAGAGAAATCCAATCCAAGCCAACAATTGCATCAAATTCTACCAAAGGGAGTATGATGAGGTTCCCCGATATGTTCAATACTAAAATTGTGACATGAGATGAGTTATATTCATGGGATCCAATGATTTCCCAATTATATATTATAACTAACATATCTACTTCCATGAATTTTAGTGGTGTTTAGATAGTTATACTAAACATTATGGATATAAAAGAATGTGTAGAAAAGGTATAAAAAAGTATATTCACTATTATTGAATGAATAACGAGGGTACCTATCACCAATTTGTTGTCAGGGTTAGCTTCGGTGGTAGTGATGTGAAATTATTTCCATTTCTTCCTTGGAGGTTGTTGGTTGCCTCTGAAAACACTTGACTTAGGGAACTGGTTTTCAAAGTGCCATAGTTTTTTGAAGTTAAAGTAGTAAAAAATTTATTGAAGGTCGAATGGAGCGTTCCTATCCTCTGTCATGGCAGGGATTTTTTCTTGTCAGTATTTAATGGCCAAGTTCCCTTCTCTTCCACACCAAAATCATTTCCTCACACCCTTTCAGCAATTTCTGGGTTGCTTCTTTCCACACCTTTGGAAATTGGGGTGCTAGAATTTCTTAGAGATATTTGATTTATCCATCAGACCACCAGAATTAAAGTCCAACTTCTATTTCATATCCCCATGATACCCCTGAGATTCACCAATATTTACTTTTACATTGATGGAAAATTAAACAATTTCCTCATAGATATCGAAGTCACAGATTTCTAGGGCTTTACATTGGCTAGGTTTTATCCCACCAAAGAAGCGATGAACATTGAATTTGTGGGTAACAACAAATATGGAGGAATATCGTGCAAGTGTAGTGATGTTTTCCTCATACACTCTAATGGATTCATCTTTTTTTTCTTGTGGTCAAGGAAGTCCATTTCAATCGAATGTCGAAGGGCATGAGGAAAATATTTATCGAATAACATTTTGTGGAAATCCTTCCAATCCAACGCCTTGATCTCTTCCTTAGGAATCAAATTTTTTGTCAATTCCCACCATTTATCAGCTTCACCCACCATATGATAAGTACCTAGAAGAACCTTCTCTTGTTCAAAACATTGAAGGATATAGAAAATATTCTCAATTATGTTGATCCATTGTTCGACTTTTGACGGATCATACAATCCATTTTAAGTAGAGGCCTTTGTCTCATGAAGCTCTCAATTGTGGCTTGTTCTTTTATTGGATGGGGGGGTTGTACATTCCTCTTTACCCATATTTCAATTTTAAACATGAGTTTACTGAGAGAATATCATGAAAAAGTTGGCAATTCCAACTATCATCAGATATGGAATATCATTAGAATAGTCATCACATTGATCTTCACATTAGTTGTATGCCCGATCACTCTTATTACCAGCCATTCGTTGGAAGAAATGGAAACATATGGGTAACATATAAAGGGGAATATAATTACAAAAGTGGTATCTTATAAATTACATTTACATTCTTAACTAATGAATTTATAGGCTTTAATCTATGTTATCCATGATCCACTTCCAAAAGTATATTCTTAGTGGATTTATTATACCTTAAAAATGGTTTATAATATTTTATGAATTTACCAAAACATATCCCAAGGTAGTGTCATATCCAAGAGTGCAACAAGGCCCATTTTTATGCACCAGTTCCCATTTGATTCTAGCTCAAAGTGGTGTTTTTGGATTTTACCTCTAGATACATCTATTCCAGAGCAACCTCTACATGTTTATATCATGATAGGGATGTATTTTCTAGATAAACCACTTAATTTGAACTAAGAAAAATTTAGGGATGTTTATATTATACGTAGTATTATCCATAAGGCTTTACCTAGGGTTTTCTAATCCGAAGCCCAAAAATAAAAAAACCTATCATATGATACCAACTATAACTACCCTGCTCTTTATTAATCACTTAAACATGATTTATTAGATACAATTTCACATAAGGAAACATTAAGGATCATGAGGTATTGTTTATTAGGAAATTAGGAATATTAAATAACATCATAGAACAAAAAATACAACCTCTTTATTGAAAACTTCTTTTATATGACCACAACATTCCTCCATACTTAGCATTTCATTGGATAACCTGAGGACATGCGTAAGAAAAGCGTGATATATAAATCACAATAATGGAGTAAGCAAGGTATAACATGACGAATATAGAACATTTTAGGAAATAGGAATACTAATGGAGAACAAAAGAAACATGAACATAAAGGCATGATATAGCGTGATTATCATTACATGAAAATGTAGAAACAATATTTAACATGATATTAGTTTGAGCTGAGGCCCATTTCACATCGATTATGAGTAAAAAATAATTGCACTTGAATTAGAAATAGTAAACCATCATTTAACTTGAATTATCATGATTAAACCCTCATTGTACAAGATGTATCCTGATATAAATGTTTACCCAATGAATTGGAGTGCCATCATGGTTTACCCTTCTTAATCATTTCATTTCATGCATAAGTGTGCCACATAGATCATACAACATGGATTCATTAAAAATCATAATTTATTCCACAAAAAATAGATGTGGAAGACATAAATTTATGTCTTCAATCAACAAGTACATGTGCAGAAAGGTGAATACCCATGATAGATAGATGGGTATTGTATCCACAAACATGATGATTTTGGCTAGGAGATTTTGGGGTATCTTCGGCAGCATAATGACATCAAATAGAAACTGTAAAATTGGTTGATGAGAGAGAATGGGGTCTCTCATCATTAATACATGAAAGGTAAAGTAAGGGGTAAAGTAAAATAACATTCTATCCTATGTAATGTTATTTAGATACATAATATAAAAAAATCGCATGAATATAAATGAGAATAGATAAATTCCTTATAGAATTTGAGCATGGTAATGGGTTTACATGAGAGGAATTAATGAGAGAGAAATAGGTCTCTCATCATTAAAACATACAAAGAGAAGTGTGGGGAATGTTGTAAATCCTAACCCACCATTTTTAATTGAAAATAAAAGGCTATTAAAATATAATAAAATTTAGACAAAAATGAGAAATGAAAAAAATCCCTTACATGGAAGTGTGATCCCAAAGGCATAGGAGAGGCTTGAGAGTGGATTCTTGGGAGCTTGTGGTACATTGGGAGGATTCTAAAAATAAGAGGTCAGAGGTTGGTTGAGATCCAATGATTTTTAGTGAAGTGGAATGAGAGATTGAGTAGGTTTATATAGGAAATGAGATGAAATTTCTTATTATTTAGGTTTTGGACAATACACATTAAAATAATCAAAAACACTAACCACCACATGGTTTTTGGTAAAACATATATTGGCCAAAAATAAATTTTATAGTATTTTATTAAATCTATTTTGGGTCATTATAATTTCATAAAACACATTATATATTTTAAGAGAATTTAATTTTTACCTAAAAATTTGACTCTCTCATAATGTTATGAAAAATTCACTGTTAGATAATTTTAATATAATAAATCCAAAAATAATATTCATTTTATCTAAATAATTTTCAAAATATGTGAATTTTTACATTTAAAATGAAAACGACATTTATAAAAAAATTCATGGGATTTGACAAAGACAATTTTCAAACCTTTATAAAAATTTCAATAGTATTCATAAAAAATATATGGTAATTTATATTTAATAGAAATTTAGTTAGTAATAATATTTTTTTAAAATATTATTTAATTAAAAAATACATTAATTCATCAAAATATATTTCTTAATTGAAATTAAAAATCAACCAAAATATAATATTTGTGGTCAAAGTAATAAAATGAATGTAAATTCATTATTCTCTACAAAACAAATAATGCACATAATCACAGTTATAGGGACTTGTTTCATATACCATTATAACACCTGCGTAAGACCTAAGGGTAAGGTTTTCAGTGGTGACAAACTCTGGGGGTGGCTCGGATAACATCGCTCAGGTGGTAATCTCCATTAACATCCACTTATCTCATAGGATATTCCATTCAATATTAACACCTTAAAGATCGACTTGGGCTTGGTCAAGAGAGAATTCTAGTGATGCTACCTACTTTTCTGAGATCTGGTAAATGGGCTTCGTTTGGAGTAATTCTACTAGATGATGCAATCACATCCTTTTTCTGAGTAAATTGGATTTGTTAAAGGCATATTTTTATAATAATCATGTAATCACTATTCATTGTCTATATTATCAATGGTAACAATTCTTAACAATATTTTAAAATCCAAAAAAATAAAACCAAGTAAGTTTATATGTTTTATGTAACTATTTTACAAAATAATACATTTAATTAGATAAAGAGATTTTTTATTAATAAAAGTTTGGGTTGCTATAAAAAATATCCAAAATACAAAAAACTAATAAGATAACATATTTCACTCACACGGTATGAAAAACCTTGTAATAAAAATTCAATCCCCACTATCATGAATTATAGATGTCACATGGTTTTTACGGAATAGTTTTATAGATAATGTGATTAATTGTGATACCAAATAAAATTCATTAAAATTTAAAACATAACACCATAACACCCTAAACCCATGGTATAGGTTTATATTATAAGCATACATAAAATGTGACATTTGGGGGTGTCACAATTCTCTCTACTATTACACATTCTATCAGTAAAAAGTTATCGACCACTTAGGAAAAATTTATATTACAATACCAATATACCTCTATGAAAAACCCAATAGACTACCCAAATTTTTTAACATGAGACTAATAACATAGCTCATGATTATACCACTCCAGGGGAGAACCATTGTACCCCGATTCAAAACTGCCTAACTAATTATCTACTTGGAATCCCAAATTCACACTCCCCACCTAATGAAAAAAGAGGTGGTTAGTAGAATGAGATATTAGGATATCAACTCCCCTAACCTAATTTAAATTTGAGAACATAAATATAGAACAGATCATAATTCACAAGAATTTCCTAAGATCAAATATGGGAAAAAGTAAAGAACATAACTAACTCCTCCCGAACATTTAAGTATACAAGAGATAAAAATTATGGAAAGAAAACAATTAATGGAATCCAGATTAAGAACTATATTAAAATATCAATATCACATTGGGACCTGTCCTAGGTATCCCCACCATTTATTATTTATCTAAAATCATGAAATAATAAATTATGACACCCATATAAAATGATCATCACAAAAAAATTCATGTTTCCACTATTTATTTTATGAAAGGATAAGATTCCACCAACCAAATATGACCATTAGTAAACCAGATTAAAAGGTGATAATTTAAAGAAGGCATGGAGTATTTACAAGGTTTTTTCATTTTTCTATAACCTGAATCCTTTCTATGTCCACTCTCATGGGCCCATTGAAATTCACTATTAAAAAGAAGTGGGAGGAAATTTTGATTTTACTCAAATTAGACTCTATCTATCTCCCAATATGAATGATTATACAAATACATTTTGTTTAAAAAGTATTTTTGTAACACCCTAATATATAATGGTATGTTATCTTCAATTGGTTTTATTGCACACAACACCTACTTGGATTGTGCAACACGTAAGATTGAGTTTTTTCAAAACAATAGTTTAGTGTTAAAATTAATTAAATGATATATTTATAACTTATACAATAAATATTGTAACATAATTAGTAATAAATAATATTTAACTATTATTTATAATGTTTTCACATAAATATAACATATTTATAATAACTTTATACGTTTTAGTAAAATAGTTTTATGTTTAGAAGTATTATTTTCCTTAAGTAAATACATTTTATGTCCTTTTATGAATAATAAAAACCTTAATTTTAGAAAATCATAGAAATTGAATTTGGTAAAATATGATTCATTTTTGAATTTATAATATTAAAATTATCTTATGGAGATTCTTTGGTGTTTTTCTGAAAACTTCCAATTTTTGATGAATAGTGAAAAACCCAGCACTATTGTCGAAAAACAAAATTTTTCATTTAAAAAATTATTTTATTCTACATTAATGTTAAATCCAAAATAAATAAATAATACCTAAATTAACCCAATTTAGGTCATTTTAATTATTGTTATAATATTATTAGATATAAAAATTCATTGAACATTTTAACATCTTTTTACCCGCCTTCTATCCATATTTGCGGATTAGAATTAAATAAAATCTTACATCTTTTGTGAATTGAATTTCATAAAACAAACATATATTATAATAATAATAATGAAAATTTGGTTCAATATGATCAAAATAATTTTAGTTTAATAGTATCTTTTCACTTTTAAATACTCCGGCTAATGGTAAATTGGGTAATTAAAGGTAAAAATAATATTATAGTAATATAAAATTACCCTAACACATATAATAATTTAATTAGATAAGTTTTTTTAAACCAAAAATAAATCATAGTTAAAAAAATATAATCCTTTTAAATTCACTTTTTTATGATTAAGTCATTGATTACATTTTATTTAAAGAAGAGTTAAAAGTGTCATATTCAAAATTTAATAACTAAATCATTATTAATAGACAGTTGTTATTAAGATAAATTCTACAATATAAATATTCAATAAAAATATAAGAAATTTATCTAAATCATTATAATTTATTTATTGTTTTTACACATTAAATAAAAAAATTATTTGTGACACAATGATGATGCAGTAAGTAATTTATTAACAGAAGAATAAAATAAAAGATATTAATAATAAAAAAATAAATATAATTTGACATAATTAATGACATAAAAAATTATGGATAACATATACATGTTAGTGACCTATTGGATCTATTGGTTAGAAGTTATCATTTTGGTTTGATATTTTTAAAAATGAAAATACCAAATATTATTAAAATTGACATAAATGATATTTTAAATTTAATTTCATTTTTTTAAATGATATAAAAGTCATAAAAATATACGGTTTATCCAAAAAACATATATAATTTCAAATATTTCAGAAATTATATAATTGTTTTTCTTTATCTATTTTATGGTAACTATATTAAACATATAGTGTAAAAATAAAACAAGACTTGGTAAGAGTTAAACAGTTTAACTAAGGGTCGAATCAAAAAGATAAGGTTAATTTTTTGACACAAACATATCTAAAATTAATTTTTTAGGGGATTTAGAAACATACACATCTTATTCTTTAAATAAATCACTTTTTATATATTTAAAACAAAAAATGAATTTATAATAAATAAATATTTTAAGATCTACAAAAGTACCCCTCACATCTCTTATATAAACCCACTTGTCATTATCATTAATTCACAACTCCAAATACCTTTGTATAGGCCAAACCCTACCCATTTCCTCTCACAACTTCCCAAAATTCATTATAGAGGCCATACTTTGGGAAAAAATCCATACTAAGTAGTCATTTTAAGCAAATCAAAAGGAAATACATGAAAAAGTGGTAATTGTTTTATCACCTCTTCCAAAGTGCTTTTCATCTTTTACATCATCTTTCTATGTTTTTTCCATACCAAATTAATTACTACAATATCCTCCATATACCACTATTTTAATATAATCATGTTAATTTCATATTCCTCATTTTATCCATCGTATGAATAGTAGTATCACCATGCATGCATGCATACGACTTACCATCTCCACATCACTGTGTAATTGGTTACTCAAAAATAATTTATTGTAATGGGTATTAAGATGAGTATAATGGATATAAAAAATTAATATAAAATTATTATGATATTTTATAATTAATATACCACCCAATTACATACGACTTAACCATCAAGGTAATGATACCGTCGCTCATGTGTACATATGACTTATCGTCTCCAAATTGCGGTGAGATTCATTTTCCATGTTAACCATTCAGGAATTATTATAAAAATATATATAATGAATTCTATTATAAATATTGAATAATAATTCTAATGGTATAATATAAATATACTTATATGTTATTTACATACTTCCATTCAATACGATAAAAAGACCAAAACTACTTTCATTGGTACATACGGACTACTAGCTCCATGAATGGTGTGTTCCATTTCATTTATCTATCTATTATATTTATTTATTTACTGAATATATATGAAATATAAATAATTTTTTATAAATATTATGTATGTAAATTATGATCTAATAAATAATGTCAAGAATAAAAAGTCCAAACACTTATGATAAACAAAGCAATTATTAACAAAAATGTTGCTTTATGTTGGATATTATTAATAAACAGGTTATATAAATTCATAAAAGAATTATTTATGGTATCATAATTCTTATTATGTCCTTGGATTAAGTTTATAGTTATTTTTGAAGCATTATATAGGATTTTCATACGTGTTCATAGAGTACTAGACCTAAGGTAGTGGAATTACATCTCAATTTTAAATTTTTTGAGAAATAAACCATGTTAACCACCTATTTATTGTGTGTGGTGTATGTACTACCCCGATTATAGTTCATATCATGTATAAATTTTCGTCATGGAATTTAAATATTAATTTGAAGATACATTTATTATTATTTAATTGTTCAATGTGTTTTGGGATGCTTTGAATTTTTAAATAATTAATCCTTTATATATTTCAATATTCTTGATATTATTTTACCTAACTATTTATATAAATATTAAAGGATTATAAAGTAAATTTTATTTCTATTTTTATGTTCATTTAAATTTTTTCAAATGGATTATTTTAATGGTTTTTTGTTTGGGTTAATTACACAATCTCATTATTATCTACGGTTACTTATATGTAATTATCTACTGGGTTGTATTTATAATACATATCTATGTATCTTAAAATATATTTCAATTGATATTTTTTAAAATTAATTCTTAATAATGATTGAATTTTCAAAAAAAAAATTAATGGAATCTTTCTTTCATTTTCCAAATGAGATACTTTATGAATTTTTTTACAAATTAAGGAAAGAATTTTTTTTAACTTTACTGTGTGGAAGCAATTTTACACCCCTATGACGCCTTAACATTTGGAAGCTTCCCTTATATGATTAAAATGATATTTTTTAAATAAATATTTTCTTTTTAATTTCATATTATTTTGAATTATTTCAATGTAAAAAAGGGATATTTCTTTCAAAGAGTATTAATGAATTTGTTAGATTATTTTTGTTTATGTAAAAATCATTAATATGATTATATACCAAATTAATGTTGATTTATTAAGATACAATATTACATATTTTATTGAAGATTTTATGTTATGTTTGACTATGGATATGCTATTTTGATATCATTTAGGGATTATGGTTATTGTATTAACATTTCAACTTCTAGTTTTAATACGAATTTTTTACATTGGTTAGGTTTCACCCTTTTCATATGAGGAATGCATTGGAATCAGAAAGAAACGGGTTTGGTACTAGTTAATTTATACCCTAATGGTTAGGGATTGGTTAATTAAATCTCCTCAATGTAACAATAGTTCTCATGAGACAAACTAATTTGGGTTTTTACTAACATCAAACCCATATGGTCTTGGAATGAGGCCTTGATGTTATTTTCATCATTATTCATTTCCTCATTATGAGATTAGTTATTGATATGACATGGGATTATTTGACTAGTAGAATATCCATTAGAATGTTCAAATGGAGTTATTTGATTTATTATTTCCATATTATGCTAAATATTATGTTTATAATGCCTGTGTTTTATTTTTATACATTCCTAAAATGTTTATGATTATTTTTGAAGGTTTCTTCTATATTTGTTATACTTACTGGGAATCTTAGCCCACCACTTTCTTATGTTTTATTTTACAATGATTCTAAGAAGTGTTTGATGACTGATATTCAGGATTATGTTAGGATAATATTAGTGTTCTCAAATAATTATCCATATTGCATTTTATGATTTGAATTGTAATGTAAAGTAAATATATGTAATTTATATTCCAGTACTGCTAAATTGATCGGTACATAGGGATTTGATTCTTTATAATTATTCCAACATATTAAAATAATGCATGGGATCTGGGAATCTAGGTTCTGGGTGTTACAATTGTAATCAAAGTATGTTCAGAAACATCCATAGAAACTTGATTTAGAAAAATATATTAGGGCTCATAACCATAAGATAGACTTTGAGGATAAGTGTAGAGGAAAATCGTAAAATTTTGGTAGTGTAAAGATTATGTGGGTATTCATATTAAATATATTCCAATCTGGTTACAACAAGTGGATGTCATTCTTGAACAGATGTACCAAATAGTAATAACTATGACAAGGTGTTTCGGGCTTGACTTAGGGTAACCAGTTACACAATAATGGGCCTTACTGCGCACCTAGTTTGACATTCCTGGGGGATATGCTTAGGATAATTCCCATTTTCTTTAAAAACCAATATGAAGGATTTTAATATAATATTTGAATGGATAACAATGGTGGAACTTAAAGTGTTTTAGATTAAAAAAAGGATTCATGGTTTTCTTTAAATTCTTTTGTGACTATTGTTACTCACACTCCTCTTTTTTGATTTAGTTAATCACTACATCCCAAAGATGTCATATTAACATAGAACATGATGGAAAAGAAAGATAAGGTAGTGGTGATGAGAAACTGAATAGAATGTTTATAGGAATGAAAGATATCATGTTTATGCCAAATCAGTTTTCAAAAAATTTGATTAAAAATATATACATTAACCAACTCTCGAACTCACCAAAGAAGAGAAAGGCGTATCATTCTAAGATCTCCTGTGTTGGACACCATGGAGAAAAAAATTTTCAATTTCCATCATGTAGTAAATGTGGAAACAAACCCCCATGAAAGTGTCTCAACGAAACAAAGAGATGATTTATGTGTGGGAAATAAGTACATAAATCAATGGATTGCTGAGAAAAAATTAAGAATACAATGGGAGAATATAAAACTGATATGAATAATCCATTTATAGTTATTTTTCATAAATATAGTGGAACTGTGCATTACCCGATTCAATTCCATATACTATAGGATAACCACTAGGCCTAGGAAGGACCTACATGGAAATAAATGGATAATGAAAATTTTAAAATTATTAATGGTCTTTTGATGATGAGATTACCTTGGAATGATTTATTTTAGTATGTATAAATATGATGTTTATTATGTTAAAGTGTTATTTGAGGACGAAATTACATTTTCTTGTGCAGACATAACTATAATGGTATAAATTATCTTTGGGGTTTATATGATTTGGATTTAATTATGGGATGTTACATTTTGGGATGAAAAAATGAAAGGCATGGCATAAAATTTTAGATTAAAATACGTTATGGTTATTTTTTTAGATTTTATATCATTTTTTAAATGTTATAAAAATTCAGTAGTTTTATAAAAAGGTCAAACCACAGGAAGGGTGACAACCCAACTTGTCCGGAAAGGCCATGGTTCTTTAACCCTCAACTGAAGGGAGAAAATGGTGTAGTTCCTACCACTGGTCTACGTGATGTCCCCAAATAGTATGACTTTTTTTGGATAAAGTATTTGTTGGAATAAACATAATTTTATTTTGGGAACTAATGTTTTATCAAAATAATATCCTTAGTATTTGGAAATTATTTGGGAATTATGTGCCAAATATTATATTCAAAGACGTTGTCGATATTGGTAACTATATATGATTAAGGTAAATAGATTACTGTGGGATTTAATTTGAAGAGTTATTATTGAGTTTTTTTTGGAAGAATCTATAATTTTGTTCTAGATGTATAAAAATTTGGGTTAGTTATGGAGATATTAACCAATCTTGGAGAATATGTAATTAGGTTAATTACTTTTTATTATGAGCCATTAAGAGTGATTTTCTTCTTCATAGATAAATGTTAAAATTTATCCAAGGAGACTATGTGGTAAAATACTGCTGACTTTTAGGTTTAAATCATAGTGTAGAATATTTTTGAGAAAGGTTAGTTATTTATTAAATTATTTATGATGAAATTTTGTGTTTCACTTGAGAATTTTTGAGATTATATTTTGGAAATTATCTTATCTTGTGCTGTAATTTTTGTTAGTTACTAAAGATAATAGAAAAATATAGTTAACATTTTTTGAATTATGAGATTATCTAAAAGTGGAATCCAGTGTTTGAAGTGTGATAAATTCATCTAGAACACATATCATTTGGAGAAAAGATGAGTCTATGGATAATAGAGGACACTATACTCATTAAGTAAGTATGTATGTTTCATTATATTCTTAGTCTATGATGTAAATGGATTCTTTAACTCGATAGGAAAGGTCGTAAAACCAAAAACATTTTCCATGGGCTTTATTTTGTATTGAATCATATTTCCCCTTAGATCATTGCAGATTTATATATGTCTGGTTATTAAATTTCTCCAAATAATTTTCTCTATCACTCTACATCACAACATTATGGTTAAATTATCATTCATTTTCATGTTTTCTTACGGGTATCCATAATATGTGTTATCTCTAGTGACCTTCATACTTCCCATTCTATATTCTAAAATGGGGGTCTCACTAATCCTTTTATGATAGTCAATTTTAGAAAATATATTTTCAAAAGTCCCCACAGTTTTTGATTACGAGTTTAAATTGTGAGGACGCAATTTATTGAAGGATGAGAGAATGTAACAACCCAATATTTCCCAGCATGTTTTCTTTAATATATAGTTTTTCATGCAAGACTGATATATCTTGTGTAACATGCTATATTGAGTTTATATGAAACAAAACTTTGGTGTTAAAATTATTTAAATGATATATTTATAACTTATCGAATAAAAATAAGGACATAAATAATAATAAAAAGTTTTTAAATGTTATTTAATTTGTTTTCACATAAATAAAACATATTTATAGTGAAATGTATAAGTTTAGATAAATTAGGTAAATGTTTAGAGACTCTTATAAATTCAATTTATTATAATAGACTTAATTTTTGAATTTGGAATATTATAATTAGCTTACAATGAGTTTTTGGTTTTTTTCTGAAAACAATAAATTTTTTGATGAATAATGAAAAAAACTGCATTATTGTTATAAAAGAAACTTTTTCATAAAAATAATAATTTTAAATTAAATTTATTTTAATGTCAAAAAGATAAATAAAACTTATATTAACATAATTTTGGTCATTTTAATCGTTTTTATAATTAAATTATATATAAATATTCATCGAACCTTTTTTAATGCCATTTTACCCGTTTTCTAGCCATATTCCCAGATTAGAATTACACGTAATTTTACCAATTCTGTGAATTTAATGTCAAAAAATGGTGATAAAAGGTTTTAATTAGTAAGAAAAATTCTGTTCAATAAGATTAAAATATTTTTTGGTGAATAATAACTTAGGAATTTTATTTTCTATAGATAAAGGTAATTAAGTTAATCAAAGGTAAAAATAATATTTTAATAATATAAAATTAACCTTAAAATTTTTATAATTTTATCGATTAAGTGTGTTTCGACCAAAATAAATCATAGATAAAAAATATGATACTTTTTAAGCAACCTTTTTTTATATTAATACATTTATTACATTTTAGTTAAAGAAGTATTAAAAGTGTCATATTCAAAATTTAATAACTATATTATTTTTAATAAATGGTTATACATAAGATAAATTGTACTATAAATATTCATTATAAATATAATAAATTTATCTACATTATGATAATTTATTTATAATTTTTACACAATAACTAAAAAAAATTAATTTTGACACAATGATGATGTAGTAATTAATTTATTAGTGGAATAATCAAATAAAAGATATTAATAATATTTAAATAACTATAAATTTACATAATTAATAACTTCCACATATTTTATGGATAAATTAAACATGTTAGTGACATATTATAAATATTGGATCTAAGTTAACAGGTTTGATTGATAATTTTATAAATTAAAATACTAAATAGTATTAAAATTGACATAAATGATATTTTAAAACAAATACCACTATGTTAAAAGATATAACTTTCATAAGAATATGAGGTTACGCCAAAAAACATATATATTGTCAAATATTTCATTAATGATCCAATTTGGATTCGTTTGGAATTTTATAGTACCTATATTAACCCTATAGTGTAAAAATTCAAGAAGACATAGTAAGAGTTAAACTGTTTAACTAAGGGTTAAATCCAAAAGATAAGTTTAATTTTATGACCTAAACATTTCAAAAATTCATTGGTTGTGGGGGTTTATACCCATACTCGAATTATAATCTAAATAAATCCATTTTTAAATATTTTAATCCAAAAATTAATATATAATAAATTAATATTTTATGATATTCCAAAAGTACCCCTCACCTCTCTTAGAAAAAAGAACTTATCCTTCTCTTTAATTCACACTTCAAAATACCTTGGTCTCAGACAATGACTGAACATTTACTATAAAAAAATCGCTCAATTCTCCATAGAGGCCATACTTTGTGAAGAAATCCATCCTATGGAGTCTATTTTTGAAAATCGAAAGGTGACACCCGAAAAAGAGGTAATTGTTTTACCACCTCTTTCGAAGATCTTTTCATACTCTAATCCCTATTTCTATGTTATTTTCAAACCAAAGTAATATCTAAAAGATAATAAATACACTTAAATATTATTATAATCATGGTACAACCATATTCCTCATTTTATCCATTCTAAAAAAACAATATCACCATGTGTGCTTACATACGTCTTACCGTCTCCACCCAATGGTGTAATTTTTTCTTAAAAACTAATTTATTTTAATGGGTATTATGATGAGTATAATAGATATAAATAATAAATATAACATGATATTGATTTTTTAAAATTAATATACCACTGAATTATATACCATTTAACCATCAAGGGAATGATATTGTCGCTTGTGTGTACGTATGACTTACCATCTCCACGATGTTGTGAGATTTATTCTCCACGTTATCCATTTAAGAATGTTTTTAAAAATATAAATAATGAATAATTATGAAATAATATTCCATCTATTTTAATATACATACATATATTTTATTATCTTACTTCATTTAAATTCTATAAGAAAATAGAAACATCGTTAATGCGTATATACAACCAAATGTCTCCATAAAATGTATGTTCCATTTCATCTATCTAAATATTATATATATTTATATATATTTATATTTATATACCGAATATATATGATATATAAATCATGTTTTATATTCTGGTAGTAACTAAATTATAATCTATGTAATAAGATCAAGAATAAAACGTCAAAAACATGTACCACAAAGAAAGTGATTATTAACAGAAATGTTGCATTAACATTGAAATTATTAATAAACAAGTAATATAAAGTCATAATTGAATCATGTATGATATCATAAATATTATTATGGGTTACTTATAAGTTAGTAATATTTTTAAAATCATTATATAGTATTTTCATACATGTTTGGAGAGTATCGGACTAAGGTAATGGAATATCATCTCACATTTTATTTTTGTGAGATATAATCCATTTTCACAAACTATTTCTTGTGTGTGGTGTATGTAATTCCCTATTATATTTCATATCATGAATAAGTTTTCTTCATGGTAATTAGAAATTCATCTAAATATATCTGGATTTTTATTAAAATGTTCAATGTTTCATGGGCCACTGTAAATGTTTTAAGAAATAATCCTTTCTCCATTTTAATATTATTGATATTATTTAACATAACTATTTATATGGATATAAAATTATTGTAATGGAAAATTTATGTCTATTTTTAATTTTATTCAAATGTCCCCGAAATTTAATTTTGAAATTTTTTCATAAAGGATTAATTTCACAATCTCATTATTTTCCAAGGTTGTTTATACGTAAGTATTTTTTGCGTCATCTTTATCATCCATATCCATGTTTCTAAAAATATATTCTAAAAAATATTATCAAAAAATGAATAACATATTTTATAATAATATTTTATTTATTATAAAATATTTTGAATGTAATCTTTTCGTCATTTTCCAAAAGAGTCACCTTATAACATTTTCTTCAAAATAAGGTAAGACTATTTAGTTACTTATACAACATGAGTGGCTATTTTTCTCTATTATGATGCCTTACAATTTTTATGATTCAATAACAAGATTACCAAATTATTTTTAAAAGAAATGTTTTATTTTATAATTTCATAGGATTTTAAATTATTTCAATGTTAAAAAGAGATATTTATTTCAAAGATTAATTATTATTTTGTTAGATTATTTTCATCTATTTCAACATCCTTTGTTGGATTTTATACTCAATTAAGGTTGATTTATTATGATATGATATTCCATATTATATTTAAGAGTTTATGTTATGTTTGATTATTGGTGTGATATTTTTATACCATTAATGGATTTTGTTTAATGTATTAACATGTTGTAAGCTAGTTTTAAAATTAATGTTTACATTGTTTATGTTTTTTCATTTTTATATGAGGAATGCATTAAAATTTGAATGAAATGGGTTAGGGAACAGTTAATGGAATCCCTACAGGTTGGGGACCGATTATCGAAAGCCCATTATTGTAATGATCATTATCATGAGATAAAGTAATTTGGGGTTAGAATAAAATCTTACCCGTATAGTCTGGGCATGAGGCCTTGACGGTATGTCCAAAATTATGCATTCCCTCATCATGAGATCAGTTATTGATATTACATGTGATTATTTGTCTATCAGAATATCCATATGAACATTTAAATGGAATTAGATTTATCATTTCCATAATATACTAAATATGATGTTTACAAGTATTGTGTTTCTATTTTATAATTTCTTTAAAAGTTTATGATTATTTATGAATGTTTTTTTGTATTATTTAACCTTACTGAGCATCTGATCTCACCCCTTTCTTATGTTTTATTTTCCCAGAATTACAATAGGTGTTTTATTATTAATATGAAGGGTTAAGATAGTATAATAATGGTTTTATCAAATAATTATCCATGATTCATTTTATTATTTTAATTATAACATAATGTTCATATATTTAATTTATTTTCAATGTCTGTTATACAGATCTATCCTTCGGGATTTGACTCATTGTAATCATTCCATGTATTAAAACAATGCTCTGGATCAGATCATCTGTGGTTATGGTGTTAATATTGGTATCATAGGATTTTTAGAAAATACATTTCAAACTGGATTTAGAAAACATAGATTATAAATCATAACCCAATGATAGACTTTGAGGATAAATATAAAAGAACATCCTAAAATTTTGGTAATGTACAGATTATGCGTGTATTCATAGAAAATATATCCCTATAGGGATACTACAAGTGGATTTAGTTCTAGAACAAATTTATATAGGAGTAATAAGTCTTAAAAGGTGTTCTGGGCTTCACTCAGGGTAACCAGGTACTTGACAACATGCCTTACTGCATGCCTAGTTTGACACTCCTAGGGGATATGCTTAAGAAAATTCACATATCCTCTACAAAACAATAATAAGTATTTTAATATAAGATGCGAATGAAGAACCAAGGTGAATTTTAAGGTGTTTTATATAGAATATATGGATTCTTGATATTTTTTATATGATTTTATGATTATTGTTACTCACACAATTCTTTTTTGATTTATTCAATAGCTAGATCCCGATGAAGTCATATTAACATAGGACATGAAGGAAAATGCATAAAATTACTTATGTAAATTTTTTTGGATCAATACTATCCAATCATCATCTTTCTGAAACCTTTTTCTCTAGCAACAACTTCATCTGGAATTATACACAATGAAAGCACTATTTCTGAATTATTGTTTGGAAAATGGTTGTAATACATTTCCCTTTAGTTAACTCAATTCCATATTATTCATACAACAAATCCATTCATAAGTTTTATCCAAAGATCACTTTGAACCATCCTCACTTCAGAAACATACATATTTAAACTAAATCATTAACTTATTTAAAACTTATTTATTTAGAAATTCAACACCTTGTATATTTGGTGATATGGATATATATTTTTTTTCTTTTGGTGCATCTAATTATGAATTTTGACTTTTCTCATTTTGGTGACATTATTATTTCGACACATTTCTAACTATTGTCCAACCTTTAAATTTCATCCTAATATTCTATCCAAATATATTTTTCTAGAGCAGTTCATCTGGAAAATGAATTTTATATGTCTGTAAAAACATAAACTATTATAGGTTCAAAATAGTATTTCATGATTATTTCTATGATTTAGTAGATTTTAAATCCATAAAGCATCATCTATGTTATTTTATAAATTTATTAAAATAAATATTCCACCCTTATGTTATATTAATTTCTCAGCAACAATAAAACAAAATTCTAGAATTCTTCTTTCTCGTATATTTTAAAACTGAATTATTTTACAAAATTATAGTTTGAAAAAATGAAAAATGTTGTTTTTTAAAACATTTAAAGGATCTTAGCTCTCTGCATTTTTATTTTTTGACATGTCTTGTTAACAAATTTGAACACACAACATTTTCATCACTCATATATTTTTTTCAAAAATCATTTTTTCATAAGAACACTATTTTTTATAAAAAATTACAAAAACATAAAATTTATCAGAAATGAGTTAATTATACAATACTAATAGATAAAATAAATTCCTTTAAAGAATTTATTCCCTTGGTGAAAGAATAATTTTGGGCTATGTTATGATAATATCCCCCTAATTTTTATCTCACTCTATTTTTTTATTCTCTCCCACATTTTTTAATAACCATAGAATTATATTCATTTTTAAAAATGACTGTACGTACTCTCCGATTTTCATGATAATGTTTTAAATTATCACCCTTTATAAACATAAGAAAATATTGATTTGTAGAATTACTTACAAACATTATGAAGTCCTTGCTTTAGGCTGAAAATAATGTTGAAGCCTTAATTCAAAAAAAATATATCTCTAGTCATCGATTTCATGAGAAAATCAACAATATAATATTTTGTTGGAATATATTTTAGAATAAAATCTCCACTAGTAACTTTATGTGTAATGTATTAATACTGAATATCAATACTCTTTGATATTTAATGTAGAATATGTTTTGGGGAATGATTAATTAAACATTAATTATCACAAAGTATTTTCAATAGTTTGTAAAAAACAACTTCAATATATCTCTATTGAACTTTAATCCTCATCATATGAGTACAAGCCTATATAGTGGAATCATATTATGATTTTTTTGGTGATCAAATTTTGTGATCTTTATTTTTTTTACTATGTCGGCTCAAAAAACATTATCCAAAAAAATGTTCCATATGTAGTTGATTTTCTATCACTGAAATATCTATCCAAATGAACATCAGTATAACCTATAATATTTGTATCACAACATATTTTATGCAAAAATACATTATAAAATGTACCATTAACATATTAGAGAAGTATTTTTTCTTTAAACTTATGTGATTCTTTCAAACCACTCTAATATCTTACAAAAAGAGTCACAATATAATTTATTTTTCCTTGAAGCTAAAAGAAATAATAGCCAACCAACAAAAATTAGGAAGTCTATCTTATTTACACATTTTCTAACCACATATTTGCTCAACATAAAACCCATATAAATATGTGTAGAAACTTCTTCAGAATATTTGATTTCATAGTCCTGTAACAATTCTTTGGTGTACATTTCTAAAGATATGGGAATTTATCTTAATATTTTTTGGATTTTTCATACCATGAATAATGTTAATTCTATAGGAATTTGAATAAAAAATTATTCATGACATCTTTCATGCCTCAAAAAAATTATATCATCAATATAAGGAATGAAAATGAGTGTCTGTGGTTCCATATCATTTACATATAAGTTGTTTTAAAATTTCCCTAAAGAAAAAATAAACTTTTTCAATATTATATTATTCATTGAGTACAAGGAACATGGATATTGTTTCATCCCATATAATTCATTATACAGTTTACAAACAACGGTTCTATCATTATCATGTAGTAATCTACAAGGTTTTTCAATGTATAATTCTTCCTCAATATCTCCACTTAAGAAATTTATCATTACTTCAATCTGATACATTTTTTAACAATGGAAAGTTGACATTGATAATAAAATTCATATTTATTCCAATCCTACAACAAGAGAAATATTTCCTTTTCATTCTACACATTTTACCATTGAATATTTGTTAAAAATAATTTCAGTTGTTTTTATTAGAAATTCCATGTGTTCATTAATAATGTTTCGGTATACCCAAATTGTCTAAATAAATTATTTTCCAATTTCATGTGAAAAAATATACCAAAATTCATTTTCTCAATATGATTTAATTCTACATTCATAAAATTGACCCAATATTTGTGCTAAAAAATCCCAGAAACTTATTCTGGTTTATCCTTTGAGATGAGTGAGGTTTGTTTTTATAATCTCAAATTTCATCTAGTCCAAACAAGATATTTCCAATTTATAATAATATTTTCACATTAAACATATTTCTATAGAGTATGAAATTTCATATATTGTCTTTCTATCTCACTTTCCTCACCATATGATTCTTCTTATTCTCTATTCACTTCTTTGGTCCCACTTTCAATTTGACTCATTTGTATTCTCATTAGAAGTCTTCAACTAATCTTCCATAACATTTTCAACAACCAAAGAAAAAAAATTTGTTTTTTAAAAAACATTTACATCATATGAATCTTTAAAATATTGCATAATTTGGATCCAAAATTTATAACTTCTTCTATTTGGTGAATATCCCATGAAAACCACAAACTTATCATTTTCAAAAAAAAATCCCAGATATGAATTTTTAATCATTAGTAAACATGGGATTCCAAAAACCAAGAAATAGTTCACTTTTTTTTGTAATACCGAATATCATCATAATAAATATTAGATTCTAAAATTTAAGAACATATGATTTTTACATGTAACAATAGTACCAATAGCTTCCCTCTAGAAAAAATATAAATTTTAAACTCATCCAACTTACTTATTCCCACTTCAACCAGACACATATTTTTCCACTCTATCACTCTGTCTTGTTTAGGGGTGTATGAATCACTACAAATATGTTTGATTGAATGATTATTAATATATTATTCAGAATAATTTCATGTGTATTCCTTTCCATAATCAATTGTGAACTTCATAATGTAAACACACAATTATATCTCAACTCCACTTGTAAATTTTTTTGAGTATTTCTATGAGCTTTTATTTATACTTCACAAACACAATGTTGGACATAATAGAGAAATAATCAATTGATAATGTAAAAAATCATTTTCCATTGATTGATGTATCATCATCAAATGTAAATGATATTGAATAAGTTCAATAGGTATTGTAGACTAAATTTAAAATTTCTTATGGTCATTGTATATCATCATCCCTTTCTAACACATTATACAAACATCATTCTATTTCCTCCTCAATATTGACATTTTTTTTATAGAATTTAATTTTGAAAGACTACTTATACATTTCTAAGCAATATTACCAAGCCAACAATGACACCATTTTTTCATCTTCATCACTCAAATAGATAGAGTTATAGAGTTTGTGAATTTAAAAGATATTTCCGTTTGTTATTTCCCCCTTTGTAACAACCTTTCTATATTTCAGACTTCTTATGATTCATTAATATTATTTGAAAATCACTTCCTTACCATCTTTATAATGTTTTATCACACAAAATAAGTTGTTCTTGAGTCCACCCACATATAAAACTTCTTAATATTTCATTTTCCCAACTTAAAAACTAGTACTTTATATTCATATTATTTTTAGGGAAATATTATTCCAAATCGATTTATCTTATCCATCATGATTTTTTTTCATAATTCAGCATTTTTAAATATATTTTCATATTAAATTAATAACCCCTATTAAGAATCTAAGATTTTCATTTTCAATTTATTTTATAGTTATCTCAACAAAAAATCCCCTTTCTTCAACTTTCATATTTTCTCATTATTTTTCATTCTTTTCATATAAATGTTTTCCCACATGAGTAGTCATAAATTCACCATTAAAGTGACCTTATTGGTTACTTATTCCACAAATTTATTCCAAACAGTCAAACCAGTTGTTCAATAGAATCATTATAACATATGGAGATTTTACATTTATTACATTATTTGGATTCATAATGTTACTTTTCTTCCACTATTTTCACCCTCATTTCATAATTTCTTTCTATAAGAGATATGATGTTTCAATAATTAAATTATTTTGGCACATAATTTCTACACCGCTATAAACTACCATAGAATATCTTTTTTTTATTGAAGTATTATTTTTACTTGAATAATGTCTATTTTGGTTCATAATATATTTTATTTTCTATTTCCACATGGCGCAGGGAAGCTTTTTTAGATAGGTTGTTTTTATATTCAGTTTAAGTTCACGTTTTTTGCAATCAATTCTCAACCCAATATTTCCCATTAATTTTCTTATTGTCTACAATGTTAGTCAACCTGGTGAACTTTTACTTTTAGTGTATTGGATTCCACCTAATTATGGGGATGATCGTTCCCGATATATTAATCAGTTTAAATTTTAACATTGATGTTTTCTAAAATTAACATTCATCATTCACAATGTTCTATCAACCTCATATATTTTGAAATGAGTTTTTTAATCATCTTCATCCTTGTATTCTAGTTTTTTACTAAGATCATAATCTTTTACACCTTTTTCACTTAATCACAGTTTGTGTTTTACTACCTCAAAGAAATATTCAAAGTCATATTTAAGAATATATTCCCTTATTTCATTATCCTTTCAACTTTATCTCTTTATCACTCATATTTATTTTTTGAGTTTAGTATTTTTCACAATACATTAAACTAGTTCATATCATAACTTCTATTCTCTATAACCATCTTTTCCCCTACTTTTCCATAGTTTAAGGAAAATCTATTTCTCAAAAATATTTATAAAGAATTATTTGAATCTTTCCAAATAATTGCCTCTATATGATTAATATTTTACTTTATTACTTATCATGACTCTTTTTTTTTGTAAACTTTTCCTTACCACCATTATAATTTATTATCTTCCTATAAATATTTTTAAAATTTATTTCACTAAGGGTTTCCTCATATTTAACTTCATATTACATAACTTTCTCCTTGGATAAATTCATAGAAAAGTTCCCAATTCCTCCACACTCAAAACATTTGTGTATAAATTTTCCGCGATATATTCCTATACCTCTTTGATAGATATTATAGATAACATACATGATCTTATAATTATTCTCTTCATTTTTCATTTCTTCCAAATCACTATGATTTTAATTATTAGATTTTTTGATTTTTAATTTTTTTTTATAGAATTAAAAACCATTTTATCATTGATCTTCTTTTTGAATGTTTGATCTTTTCTCATCTCATATGTAATTATAATTTTATTCAATTCATCAAGTGTTAAACCCTATTTATTTTCTAAATTAGATATTTTAGATTCAATCCCATGAAGAATATTTTTCATCAATTTCATTATAATAGTATAATGTTATAATATATCTTCAAAACCACTGATATTTCACATAACATTATTAACTATACTGAATTACTCATCAATAGTTTGTTCATATCTCATTATAATATATTCAAACCAGCTTTACCAAAATTTTAAATTTTCCTCGTTAAAATTAGTGTTTCACTTGAAGATACTTTTGTGTTTGTCCAAAGTTTCCTTAGTTGTTTTGAGATATATCACCATCATAAATAAAGAATCTAACAAATATATCAGATTAACATTTATTACCATAACTTCAATATCCATGTTATTCTTATTATAAAATCTAATAGGACAAAATTTTTCCCTAGGTGGGAAACCAAGAGTTGCAACATCAATTGTCTCAAATCCAAGAGGCATAAGATATCATATCCTAATGTTTTTTCCACTGTTGAAATTTTTTTCCGTCGAAGTCCCAAAAAACATTCTATTAAAAAATTTAGGATATTATAATATAAAGATTCAATTGGGGAGACTTGTGTTCTAATAACAATTAAAGTACCTAAGTATCATTTATACACTGGGAAGGGGGGTTAAATTAGTGGTTTCCTTTTTATAATTTTATAGCTTTATGAAATTTAATCCTTATAAATTGATAGAGTGAAATTTCTCATCAAATTTTATATAACCCACATAGTCATGAAAAAGTGAGAATTTAAACAAAGAACATAAATTTTATATTATTTGGATTCAATGTGAGAACCTTTATCTATTCCATGGACACTACCATGTGTCTAAAAATATTAACTATTAGAAATACGTGAATAACAATTTTAAGAGAACTCCAATCAGACATCTTATATAACCATGTAGGTATTATTATATAAAATCTCCTCAGTTTATAAATTATCTGATAATGAACATGATCCGAAACAAAACACAGAAAAATTTAATTCTAAACTAGAAAAGTTCATCAGAAATAGCCAAAATGATTTCTTATATGCAATATTATCAATATAATGTTCTCTACCTCAATCCATTGAATTTCAATACAAATATCCTCACAATTATTTTGGTAAAAAATCCCTCAAGGTAACATTGTTGATTTTTTTTTGATTTCATTTTTTTTGAAAAAGTGAGATTACAAGGTATGTTGTGGAACTATAGATATATTATTGAAATGATATGTTGACAAATATACAAGAAAACTAAATGGAATCCATGGAAGCGGTTTAGAAAACTGCATACCTGAGGTGGCATTGTTTTCCGATGTTTGCCAATTTTTTGAGGTCTAAAATTTGGAGTTTTTCTAGGATCATAAAAATTGAATTCCCTTGAAGGCCTTATGAAATATGGTAAAGGAATGAATTTCCTAAAGATTGGATTCATGAAGTGTGTTTCTCAAATTTAAGATGATTCTAATAGTGAGCTCTACGAGTATGATGAGCATCATGAATGGTGAATGTGAGTTCAATCATGAGTGGAGCATTATAGTGGTGATAAGTAGTGATAGGTGGCTTCATGATTATGAAGAGCATCACGAATTAGAATCTTGTATGGATCATCATGTAAAAGGTATAATTTTGAAGGAAATTGAGGATATTTTCAAATTGGTTATAATGTGGCAAGGAAGCTTCTGGAATTGGGGGAAATAACTATAAATAGGTTCTACCCCATTCCGAAAAGTTGCGAGAATTAAAAAAAAATTTCTACGCGATAGTGATGGTGGTTTGAAAATGGTGGTTCACAAAGGTGGTTCCAGAAGATTATATGTGAAGATTTTCTCAAAAGGTGTATATACCAACTAAATGTTTTGAGCATTATGAATGTAAAGAAAAATTTTAAGGCTAGGTAATATTTGTGTAAGGAAGGAGCTTCATGAAGGCTAGTTGAGGTTCATGGAACAAATGATCTTCATGAAATGTTTGAACCACATTATGGCAGTGTGAGATTTGTGAAAGAGGAGATCCACGATAGCAATGAGCATCATGAAAGTGGTCCAGAAGGCATTAACAAATGAATATGTGGTAAAGTTTTATTCATCTACATGATGAAAGTGGAACTTCAATAGAGAATTCTTATATAGCTGAGGATGTATTCATTTGAGATAATTAAAGGTCCTATAAGTCTATAAACTGTGGGTGAATCCCTTCTAAGTGCAGTGAGCAAAAGAAGAGGAAAAATGATCCTTTCGACCAGCAGTGAGCCAGAGAAAGAGACATAGGAACCAACAATTGGGAATGCAATGAGCATACCCTAAACCTTGTAAAGGAAATGGGCCTCATTATAGAAGTTATCTAGGCCAAACCTTCTAATTAGAAGTGATATTTAATTGATTTGGTATATCAGAACATTGTCATTGTATGCTCCTTGGATGTATCCTAGTAAGTGTGAACAAAGTAATATTGTTGTGCATTTGGCATGATTTAATTTCAGTCTGTACATTACTTCATGATAAATATCGAATGTGATTTGTTTCATTATGAAATAATATCCAAAGGGGAATTTTTTTAATCTATCATACACTAATTCACCCCCAACTTAGGGTATTTCACCTTATTTACCTAAAATTTATATCATAGGGAAGTGTTTAAAGTAAGTGAATATCTCAAGGAAGAAGAAATTGTGGTTTTAAATCAGAAATTATTACGATCTTTGTTTGAAAATTTTTTCAACTATTGTATAATCAAATAAAACACTACATTAATTCTATAGGAATTGATTTATTTATAGCAGAAATAAATGGTATTTCAGCTAGTGTTGACTCTAGTGCTTATCAGAATATGAACGAAGGGTATTTGATGGTGATGCTAAAGGGATAATTTCTTTATGGGGTTCCCTATAAAATGAAATTTATACAAAGGTGATGTCAATTAATATATACCTTGATATATGGGAAATGCTTCTGAATATTTATGTGGGTGACTAAAAATTCAGAGAAAAGCGTTTTTGGTTTTGTGGAACATGTATGAAGATCTGAGAATGATCCCAAGTGAGTCTATTGATGAATTATTTGATAGGTTTAATGTTATAGTGGAAGACCTATGTGATCTTGGAGAATTCATTAAATATATAAAGATTCTAAAGAGTATATTGAGTAAACTTCCACCTCTATTCAACCCAAATGTTTTAGTATTGGAATATAATGATCTAAAAGATATGACATTGGATTACTTTCACAATAACTTTGTAGAATATGAAATGAGAAATGATGTATCCATGCTGTGGAAAAAGGAAAATCTAAAGAGGTTGAATTTATGTAAATTAATAAACTCTCAATTGAAGATGGATAGGAAGATGATGAGATAGATGTGGTGATGTCATTACTTTCATCAAGTCAACAAATAAAAAAATTAATGTTTAAAGGGACCCATCTACTTGAATAATTTCTATATGGAAAGGTTGGAAATCTTGCAGCAAAGTGGCTGAAGATGTTTCAAGAAGATGTAGAGGATGAATTTGAAATTCCAATGAAGAATCCTTCAGTGTAAATAAAAGGAAAGATAAACATTAAGAGAAGTTTCTTATAAAATAATAATCTCATTTCAGGAGAAGATGACAGTTCATAAGAATCTAAGGTGGTAGAATTAGAGGGTTGTAAGAATCATGAATTCAATTCTATGGTGTTAGTTTTTAGAAATTATATAATAAAAGAAGAATGATACAATGAAGAAGGTGATGTTGAAGGAAGAGTTGACCTTCATGTGTATCTTGAAGTTTCTCTTGAAGAAATAGATTTTTGGAGATCCAAAAAAAGAAATATAACTTAGTTGTTTGTAATGAAAAACATTTTATCCAACATAAGTAAGAAGAGAAGTCTGAGATGAATGAAGAAATTGAAAAAATTAGGTCTTCAATTATAGTGTGTTATGATAAGGTTTCTAATTACAATCTCAAAATTGAAGAAAAAAAGAGAAATTAATAGTTTTCCTAAAAATATTAAAGGTCAAATAAAACAAATTGATTAATTTGAAGAGGATGTTGGATGCCTATGAAGAGGAGTTAAAGATTAAAAAAACTATTGAATACCAGTGCAAAATTGGGAAAGATGATCATAAAAGAAACATGAAAGTTGATAGTACAACATAGTGGTCCAACAGAATAGAAAAAACTGTCAAATCCAAATGATAATTTTGGTATGGGTCTCAATAAAAATAAAATAAGTAACAATTTAATTTAGACAACTAGCACCCACTCTGATACTAAAGATTGAATTGGGTATTAAGGAAAATCAGAAGATTCAGAGTACTAAAGGGACATCTACTGAAACAATATTACCAAGAAAAAATATACCCCGCATGAGATATTATTTTTGTGGAAATATGGGACACTCACAAAATGCATGTTCCATAGCCAAAAGATATCGTATGAAAAAAAAATAGGCAACAAGAAAACAATACTCCAGAAAATAATTCGAGGGTCATTTTATTGGTGTGGAGGATTTGGACACATGGATAAATACTGTACATCAACCATGATAAAGAATGTGAATAAGAAGAATAAAATGATCACAAACAAAAATTCAATGTACCATCAAGTGGGATGAAAATGAAAAATCAGATTGTAGTATTGTATGATAAAGCTGGTCTATCATACATTGTGATAGATAAATATAATCAATCTATACCAGGCTTGAATTCCAAATCACGGATGAAGAAAAAAAAGAGCTGGGAAGGAACTGGTTTTCGATATTCCTTTCAAAGAATCGGATCACATTAGAATATGGATCATGGATTGTGGATATACCATGTATATGATAGGAAATATGTATATGGTGATCGAAATAAGGTATGATAAATAAGGTATTTTAAGATTCCGGTAATTATGAAAGCTTGAAAATTATTGGCTCTATGAAATAAATGATTGGGGGGAAATAAATGAGTTATATAGATGTTTTAGTTGTTTAAGTACACAATCCCAACATTAATAGTGTTAGTCAACTGTGTGACTCATGAAATTCCATAATCTTTTCCAGTAAGTTATGTGTCATCGAAGAAAAGGGTGGTGTAATTTTTTGTAGGGAAAGCATATGAAAGGGAATCTATAACTTATGAGTGGAGAAGAAGATATGTTCTTTTTGTCCAAGGAAGAATAAAACAAGCTAATGAATATATTCATTGTCTATATGAGTGAAACATCCATGGAAGATTTAGTGAAATATAATGTTGCTCAGCACCTCTATAGATTATCTTGTGATATCACTCATACCTATGATGCTTTTTATAAAAGGAATATCATTTTAAAGACATATAAGGAAAAATATAAAAGGTCAAAAAAAATTATTGAGTTGGTGCATATTGATGTGTGCGGATAGATTTTGACAAGATCTATTGATGGGAGGAGAAAAATATTTCAATTCATTAATTATTTTAGTATAATGGAATGGGAATCAATCATCACCATTAAGTAAAATGTGTTCAGTTTCATTAAAAGATATATAAGGAAAATTGAAAATATGTTAGGTCAGAAAATCTATAAGATCAGAATAGATAATGGAACTGAGTTCAAAAATTTCCAAGTAGAGGATTATCTTAAGAAACATGGGATAAGACACCATGTTTTAGCAGTTATAACTCCATAGAATAATGGATTATTTGATTAAAGAAATCATATTATCAATAACATGGTTAGAATAATTGTCATTGAGAAATACCTTCTATAATTTTTTTGGAAAGATGCAGTGATGACATCAATTTACTCATCGAATAGAGATATACTATGTCTTAAACAAAAGAAGACTCCATTTGAGATATGGTATGCAAATGAGCATTCAATGAAGTAATTTTGAGTCATTGGATGTAAGTGTTATATTTTTAATAAGGACACAAACAAGAATTTTGAGTCATATGGAGATGAAGGGATTTTTCTTGGATACTTAATGAAAATAAAAGCATATAAATGATTCAATAAGTAGATGGGAAAGGTAGTTGAATGCCATGATGTAACTATAGTTGAAAATGGTAAGATTATTCAGTGAATACATGATCAGTATCGGGAGGATTGTGATGAATAGATAATGAAATCAATGGATTTTCCAGTTCTAGTGGCTGATTCAGATGAAGATTCAGATGATTAAAAGGATGAGCAGAATTAAGTATCTTCACAAAAATATAATTAAAGAGAGGAAGTCAATAGACATAACATAATTTGTGATCAGACAGTTCCAGTGTAGGCATATAGGATGAAGACACTATATATAAAATATTACTTATTATAGGAAGAGCCTAAATGTTTGGATGAAGAAATTAGATATGAGAATTGGGTTTAGGCTATGAATGAATAGCTTGACCAAGTTGAGAACAATCAGACATGGGATATTTTTAGAGGCCAAAAAATAAAAATGTCATTGGGACTAAATGGGTAATTTTTAATAATATTAATGATGTTGGCACATTGATTTGAAATAAATCATGACTGGTGTGAAAACAGTACTCTAAGATTGATGGTATTGATGTTGATGAATCTTTATCACAATTTGAAAGACTATAGAAAATTTGATTAATCATGGCCAGTGTAGTGAAAACAGTGTTAAAGTTTTTCCATATGGACGTCAAATTAGCATTCATGAATGGGGTTATAGAAGAATAAGTTTATATTTAGCATCTAGATGGCTTTCAAATTCATGAATATGAGAATAGAGTTTTTCGATTAAATAAAACATTATAATGTTTGAATAAATCACCAAGAGTAAGGAGTTCAAGGCTAGATCTATTTTTGACAGAGCTCAGTTATTAGCATGGTGGATTTGATTACAATTTATATGTAAACTGTAATTGTATACAAAGGATTATGTTGCTGGTATATGTTGACAACAAAATATTTGTAGGATTTGATGAATCTCTAGGAATAATGTTTTCCAAATTAATGAAAAGTGAGTTCGAAATGTCTGTGATTGGTGAACTAATATTTTTCAGTTTTTTACTGGTAACACAAGGAAAGAACGGAACATTCATATCTCAATCTAAATAATCCATGGAGGTTTTGAGAATATTTTTAATTGATAATTCCAATGGGATGATGACTATATTGGATAACCAAATGAAACTATCAGGGGATGATAACAAAAAAGTGATTAATGTCATCGAATACAAGCAGATCATTAGAAGCTTGTTCTATTTCATAGTGACATGAGTAGATATTATTTTTGTCACATGTCGATCGGTGTGGTATCAAATAAATCCTAAGGACACATGCTTTCAGTGTAAATAAAAATTTGGTATTTCAAGGGAACACTAGATTTTGGTTTGATGTATAATGATAAATATCAGTAAGAGTTATTAGGGTATAAATATGATGATTGGTCCGAATCCGTAGATGAAAGAAATAAACATAAATAGGTTCTTTCTATCTTGGTTTGTTGTGTATCTATTAGATAATAATAAAAAAAGATTATATTTCATTGAGCACTATAGAATCTGAGTATATCGTGCCTACTCAAGTGTGCCTATATGTACTGTGTATGAAGAAGTAGATTGATGATATGCGAGTGAAAGTGAAGTCTCCGATCAGAATCCATTATGATCATTAATGTGCTATAAATCATTGAAAAAATATATTCCATTACTCATGGAAAAAACACATCAAAATCAAGTTTCATTTTTTCAAGGAGATGGGGGATAAAGGGCTTGTGAAGATGGAGTATATGCCTACTAAATTATAGGTTGTAGAAATTATGACAAAGGTCTGGTCCAAAAAAAGCGTTTGAGAGGCATCAACTAGATCTGGGGGTTCAGTCGATTCCCCAAACATGAAAATTTATTCATGTGGGACCCCCTCTCCCTAAGGTATGTTATGTTTTCACCAATATACTAATTTGTAGTATTTACCCAATTAATGACCTAAAAAGAGTGGAATTCAGGATTAATGACAATGGGAGATAAATTATGGCTATTAAGAGGGAGAAAATATACTATTCAAGACACAAGGAGAATCAGATAGGTGGAACCATGTGATAAGGGGAGTGGTGAGATATGGGGAGTATTAAATCAGACGATTCTTGAAGTGAATGATCAAAGGACATATATCATTATAGCAGAGTATCATGATGAAAGTATATGAATGGTTTTGGAATGGAATGAATTGGTTCACTGATGAATTTTTTATACTACTCTTGTTTCTCACACCGAGCATGATAGGGAGGCTTCTGGAATCAGAGGAAATGCATATATATATATAGGCCTCTATAACCTTATAAAATTTATTATGAATTAATGAAAATCATAAGCCACTGGAATCGTGAAGGTGGTTCATGAAGGGTGGTTCATTAATGTGGTCTGCAAAGGTGATATGCTGATAATTTCAAGAAGGATATAAATTCCATGCAAATATTTTTGATCATTTCCAATGTATGTAAATTTTTGAAGGCTTTGTAAGATTCATTAAATAAAGGATCTTCTTGAATGATAGTTTATCTTTATGAAATAAATGATCTTCTAAAAAGGTACAAGCTTCACAAAGGTAGTGGGGGCTTTGAAAAAGAGATTCTTTGCGAAGGTAGTGAGCATTGCGAAAGTGGGTCAGAAAGAATTTCCTAGTGCATCTTTGGTAATATAGTCTTCATCTATTGGATGCAAGTTTATCTTCAAAAGATAATTTATATACAAAAGGGAAATTATTCATTAGAGATAATTAATGGAACTACCACACCATAAATTATAGGTGAATCACTTCCAAGAGTTGTGAGGGAAGGAAGAGGAAAATGTTGATCCTTTCCACTAGTAGTGAGATAGAGAAAGTGACATAGGGAGTGACCCTTGGAAAGGTATTGAGCCGACATTAATCCTTGTAAAGGTAGTGAGCCTCGATATAGAAGTGATCTAGCCCAAACCATATAATTGGAAGTGAGCTTTAGTTGATTCTGTACATTAGCACATCATGATTGTATGATTCACAGATTTAGCCCAGTGAGGCTGAACTAAGTAAAATTATTATGTCATGTGAAAGATTGAATTAATTTCCACAAATTTCTATGGGAGAGAGATAAGTGTTTTTTGATTAACGATAAAAGAAGATCCAAAGGGGAATTAGTTTTAATTGGTCATATCCTGATTCACCCCCCTCGAATTATTTGACCTAGTGGAAATAACCATTGTTATTAGAGAGAAGAGTTAAAATCCAGTGAATCTCACTTTGTAGAAGAAATGGTGGTATTCAATCACAAAGGGTTTCTGGTATTTGATGGAAATAATTTCAAAATATGGAAGAATCAGATGAAACAATACTATTGATCATTAGAAACAGATGTGTTTATAGGAATAATTCTTGGAATATCAACTTATATTGATTATGGTGCTTTATAAGAAACTGCAATAAGGGAATTGGATACTGATGCTAAAGGGATCAATGCTATAAAGGGATGCCTATAAAATTCAATTTATAAAAAGCTGATTTTATGTAAAACATCACATGATATGTAGAAATAGATGATGAATATTTTTGTTGGTGACTCAAAAGTACGATAAAAGAAGATGAAGGTTTTGTGGAACATGTATGAAGATCTAATAATGAACCCAAATGAGTCTGTTGATGCATTCTTTGAGAGGGTGAATGATTTAGTAGAAGACATGTTTGGTCTTGGAGAAGTCATTGAGGATATAAAAATTGTGAATACTATCTTGAAGAAATAGCCACATGAGTTCACTCTAAATTTTTTTTTATTGGATGATAATGATATAAAAGAGATGAATTGTATAACTTGTATAGTACACCTATAGCATATGAAATGAGAAATGATTATAACTATGCTGTGAAATAGGGAAAATCCAATTAGGTGGAATTTAAGGACATGAATTGGATCCCCATTTATCATAGACAATAAGATGATGAGATAGATGAGGTGTTTTCATTCCTTTATTCAAATCTAAAAATAGGAATAGGAAATATCAAAGGGAAACATTCACATTCATGCATTCGATGTGGAAAGTGTGGAAATATATCAGTAAGGTGCGAGAAGACGTTTCAAGAATAAGAAGAGGTTATAGTTGAAAATCCCATGAATAATCCTTTAGTGTGCATGAATTGAATGAAAGTAATTATGAAAAAATTCTCCCAAAACAAGAATATCCTTTCAAGAGAAGATGATTGTTCACAAGAAGCAGAGGGAGAAGAATTGGAGGACTGAAAAGATTTTGAATTTGATGCTATGGTGGCAGTTGTTGGAAATTATATAATAAAATAACAATGTGACAATGAAGATGGTGAAGATGAAGAAATAGTTGACCTTCAGGTTAAAATTGAAGATTCCCTTGAGGAACTTGATGTTTGAAGATCCAAAACACAGAAATCATACCATGTGGTTCGTGATGCAAAAAAATATATGAAGTAGCATAATGAAGAGAGGTCTGATCTGAATTAAGAAATTGAAAAAATGAAGTCACCAATTCTAGATGCACTAGTAAGGTTTTTGAGTACAAACTCAAAAATGATGAATAGAAAATAAAGATATATTATTTGATTGAAATTGTAAAAGATAAAATCAAATGTATCAAATAACTTAAATAGGATTTTGTCATCCCACAAATAAGAGTTAAGGATCAAGACCTTTTATTGACTCTTGGTAGAACATCAGGAATGAAGATCATATTGGAAATAGGAAAAATTAAAGTAGATCATAGTCATACATTACATAAGATATAGTCAAATCCAAATGATATGGCTTGTATCGGGCTTGATCAAAAATAGTATGTAGTAATGATTAAATTTAGACCCCAATCAACCACTCCGAGACTAAACATTCATTTGGGTATGAAGAAAAATTAGAACATTCAGTGAACTCAATGGACAACCAATGGTGCAGTATTATTAGACAAAAATATACCTTGAATGATATTGTATTGTTGTAGAAATATGAGGCCTTCAAAAATGTGTGTTCTATAGAAATGAGATACCAATAGGGACATGAACACCAATGACCACCAAATAGAACATAATAATCTAAATCTTCATTTGAGGTTAATTGTTTTATGTGGAGAATTTTTATGCATTGCTAGATACTATACATCAACCTCACAGAAGAATATGCCTAAGAATAATAAAACTAGTCACAAGCATCAATTGAATAAACCATTATGTTAGATGAAATTGAAAAATTGTACTTCAGTATTGCAATATTATGTTGGTCCATCATAAATTGAGAAATATAAAGATCATCAATCTATACTGGGTATGGACTCAAAATCAAAAATCAATAATAATATAGCTGAGCGGGTTGTGGTTATAGATATCCCTTTTAAAGCATCATATCACACTGGTATATAGATCATTGATAGGGGATGTTCCACGAATATGAGAAGAAATATGGATCTGGTTACTGGAATTAGGTAGTATAAAGAAGGTATCATACGATTCGGTAATGTTAAAGGATTTAAAATTATAGGATATTGAAAAATGAAGTTTGGGGAAAAATACGTGAAACATGTATTTGTCTACGTTGTTGAAGGTCAATGTCACAAATTGATGAGTTTCATTCAACTGTGTGACTCGAGACATTCCATAGGCTTTTTTATGAAATTATGGGTCATCAAGGAAAAATATTATGCAGTTTATTTATATGTAAAGAAAATGAAAGGGAATATATTCCTTGTTGGTGGAGAAGAAGATATGTTATTTTTGTCATGGGAAGAAGAAAATAATCTATGGAATAAACATCCTGTCCATTTGATCCAAGCTTTCATGGATGATCTGGTGAAATATGTTGCTGCTCGAGACCATAATAGATTATCAAGTGATTGTACTTATATGTTTGATGCTTCTCAAAATTGTAAGATCATTCAAAATACTTATATGGAAAATGAGAAATGGTAAAAAAAATTACATGAGTTAGTGCATATTGATGTGTGCAAACCAATTTCACCAAGAGTTAATGATTTGAAGAGATACTTTGTTATCTTCATTGATGAATTCAGCATAATGGAATGGGTATCAATCATTACACACATGTTTGAGGTATACAGTTGCATTAAAAGATATTGATGGGAATTTTAAAAGTTTCCAGGTTAGAAAATCCAAAAGATCATAACTAATAATAGAACCTATTTCACAAATTTCCAACTAAAGGATTATCTCAGGAAACGTGGTATAAGGCATTATGCTTCAGCAGTAAGAAATCCATAGAATAATGGAGTAGTTAAGAGTAGAAATTATATTATCAACAACATGGCTAGTACAATTATCGTTTATGCCTTATGAAAATATGGAAAAGCATGTATTTCATGAAGATAGGATTCACGAAGTGTGTTTCATGAAGGTGATATGATTCTGATGGTGTGATTGATGAGTACGATGGGCCTTGTGAATAGTGATGTCGAGGAGTATATCGATTAAAGAATCACAGAGGTATGAAGTAGTGAAAGGAGGCTTCATGATTATGATGAGCATCGCGAATGTGAATCCTATGTAGAGCTTCATGAAAAAGGGAGCATCATGATGGAAACAAGGGATCTTCGTGAAATGGTGATGACATTGTACAAAAGCTTCTTGAATTGGTCAAAAAACCTATAAATATTCCTCTACCCCATTCAAAAAAATAATAAAGAAATAACAAAAATATTAAGGCTATAGAATCATGAATGTTGTTAGCAGAGCGTGGTTCACGAAAGTGGTTCACACAGGTGATATGCCAAGAAGATTTTGAAGTCTATAAATGCCAACCAAATGTTATGAGCATTGAAAAAGTAAGGAATTTTCTGAATTCTCTGTATGTATCATGAATGGAAGAAGATTCACAAAGTATATTTGAGCTTTGAGAAAGAAGTGAGCTTTCTAAAAGGTAGGAGCTCCATGAAGATAGTGAGAGATTTGTGAAAGAGGATCTTCGTGAAGGAAGTGAGCACCCCCAAAGTGGTTCAGAAAGAATTTCCTAGTGCATCTATGGTAAATATGTATTCATCTGTTTGATGAAAGTGAAAAATCCACAAAGAATCCATATATAGATGAGGATGTATTCATTAGAGATAATGAAAGGATTTACAATTCCATAAACTATGGGGGAGTCCCTTTCAAGATCAGTGAGAGATAGAAGAGGAAAACAATTTTCATTTCCACTAGATTTGGGCTAGAGAAGGAGACATAGGTAGTGAACCTTGGGAATTCAGTGAGATGACTCTAAACCATGTAAAGGCAGTGAGCTTGGGTATAGTAGTGATATTTACCAAAACTTTTAATTGGTAGTGAGATTTAATGGATTTCGTACATCAGCCCATCACCAATTTATGATCCTTGGATGTAGCCCTATGAGGGTGAACCATGTAAAATGTTTGTGCCATGTGCATGATTTAATTTCTTTCTATGCATTGCTATGTGATAAATAGAGAAGTGTGTTTTTCATAATGAAAAAAATATCCAAAGGGTCGTAGTTTTAATATGTCTTACCCATACTCACCCCTCCACTCAGTGAATTTGACCTGGTTGACCTAACAAAAATATACAAATTTTCTAACTTATAACCTATTGTATTTTACAAATCGACTATTCCAAAAAAAATTGTATGAAATCAATATCATATTTCCATATCTAGCTATATAGATTAAAAAATTTCTTGAATATCATATAAATATATATCTATAATGTTTCATCCTAAATACTAATGTGATAGGTAAAAACCTATAGGCACCAAATGTATAATAATTAAAATATAATATGGGTTGAATACATTTAGGTGTGATATAATTTGAGACCATTATATATGTTCTCCTGAATGAAAATTTTAGGAAATCCTTTTTGTTTCCCCTTTCACTAAAATTCAAAATTATGAATTTCTCTGACATCTCAATTTTTCATAAGAGCTTCTGAACTCTTATTGAGCATTCTAGATTCTTTAAAATACTCTATTATCTTCATTAATTCTCTATCTCTTTCAAACTTTATCAAAATTTCGTAATGTGAGTAATATCACAAGACTCCATAAATGGTTTTGTTGTCTAGAACATCTTTATGAGAATATTTTCTAATCTTGAACACATTACCTCTTGATTTTTATTTATCCAGATGAAAATTTTGACTATAGGCATCATAAAAAATCACTATCCAATTCTACTTTATTAAATCATTCTACCTCATCTCAGAACATGATACATATTCATCTTAGTAATTTTCTCTCGATGGATTATTTTGAAACATAGATCATATTGTGAAATTTTATTCCAGATTAATGGTTAGAAAACCATTCTTTGAAAACATTTTTCATGATATATCTCACACATCTTATTCCTGACCTATTCCATTCCCAATAAAGGATTATATTACTAATTCAAATTTCATTATCCATTGGATTTTTCTCAGATCAAAAATTATACATTAGTTCCTAAAAATGGGTTTTCTGATGAACATATTCCCTAAAATATCATCTAACGGAAATTGATACAATAATCTTCCTTCAGCTAGTGTTTCTTTTCGACTTAATAAAATTGAAATTTACTCAGACTATAATAAAACAATACAATTTTAACTTCATCCAAATCTATATTCATGGAGAAATCACTTTCCTTTTGTTTGTTTCTCATAACCCACATGAAAAACAAATGAACATATAATTGAATATGGTTGACTACATTTTTGAAACATCTAATGGATTCAACTATAAGAAAAAATATTAGAATTAAAATTGATGCTTCAATTTATTTGAATTATAATCCTTTTTGTTTTAATATAAATTCAATTATACTTTCTGGAGAAACTAGAAATTTCTTTTACATTATTTGAGTCTATAAAAACTCAACATCAAAAAAATTTCCATCTTTCAAAAAAATTCATTGTCTGATGATCGAAAAATTAATAATATGATACCTATGAATAAACTTCTTACAAAAATTTCATCTTATTTCTTAGATAATATTCTAATTTTTAACTTCATTCATCTAATAGATAGTGTAGAAACATCTTTAAATTAAACATTTCTGATTCAGACTATCTGATCATCAGCATTGTGACACAAGTTTCTATTTCACTAAAATTCATGAATAATTATACCCTTCCAAAAATTCCCATGAAATATTTCTCCGTTGAATGGTTGTACTACATCTCCCTTCAGTGAAATTATTCCAACTTCTCCATATAAAATTATTTTGTATAGGTTTTATTAAATTATTAGTTTAAACCATCCTCACTTCAACAACATCCTCATTTGAACAAATTATTTCCCTTATTTTAACTTATTTTTCTAGAAATTACAAAAAATTTACATCTAGTGATCTAGATGTATTTTTATATTTATGTACTTTTGATAATGACTTTTAAAATTAATCATTTTGGAAACATATTTATTTCAACATGATTCTAACTGTTTACCAATCTTCCAATTTCTTCATAAAAGTCATTCTATAATTTTATTCCAAAATGGGTACATATGGAAAAAGAATTTAGTATGTCTATAAAAAATCCAACTTCACTTCAATATAAACCTTGTATAATTATGTTTTCCATGATTTAGGAACTTTTTGATTTGAAAATCATCTTCTGATTTATGTTATAATGTTATGAAAATAATATTTCAATCATTAAAAAATATTTATTTTTCAAAAACATCATAGAATACATCCAACACTGTTATTTAAAAACCAATTAAAAAATCATTTATTATTAAAAAATATTTGAATATAAGTAAACAATATTTTTATGAAAATAATAATAAATGATATTTAGTTTTCAATATATTTTTTAACAGAATGGTCATATGGATGAACAACTAAGAATTCCAATTCCTTCATGACACTCACTTCATTCGGATAAAACAATCAGATAAACAAATACAAGGAATATCCCAAGAAAAAATCTCAAACATTTGGGTGTGGATATTTATATTACAAAAATCCAAACCTAAACCTTTAATCAAAGGAGTGTTGAGCCACAACCTAGTGGTTTATAGATTCTCTAGTCACTAGAAGATATCTTCATCCATGGATCGAACCATCATTACCATGTTGGATCCTTGATGACCACTATAGACTAGAGGATATTGATTCAAAAACATTTATTCAATATCCTCAAGACAAATAGAAAATGACCCCACTTTAGGGAGAGTCTGGGAATAGTTAGAAACTAGAAAGTAAACTCTAGGATAATAAGAATGATGAATCAATAAATTCCGTACACGACGGTTTGATTCCATTCACAGAGTCACATTCTTAAACATGACCAAAAACAACATTTAATAAAGCCAAATTAAAATCAAATACAAAAAACATAAAATCAGGATCCAAATAACTAAATACTATAAACAACCCATTATAAACTCATTTCAAAAACATCTTAAATGATCTTCTTTACACTTTATAACACTAAACATGGTTACAAAAAAATCTTTTAATAGTAAAGAAAACCATGAAAAAATAATTTCACTCTTTTAAAAACAAATCCATGATTGAAATAACATATTTATAAACCAAGACCAATAAGATTCCTCCTTAGATAAAAAAAATAAGTTCACTCACTTAATTCATTTATGCTATATATCAAAATGTTTCTCAAAAGAAACACAAAATACCCAAAAATGATTTTTAAAATAAGATCAATTTACCAATCATAAATAATTTCATTAAAAGATTATCAAATAACATTCACTATCAAAATAGTTCTACCAAATTAATTTAAAAAATTATCATAAATGATAAGCGATTAAAAAAACCCGGGAGTGAAAATAATAATAAAATTAATGGTTTTCCATAATTCATGGTTTTCTGGCATGGTTTGTTAGACCATGTTCCCACTATGTCAGAGAAACTAGTTGTTTCCTAGAATCATTCCATATGGACTACATAAAGATTGAATTTCCATGAGGCTTTATCTTGTGCCTCATAGATTGCCTACAATTTAATCTCAAAACTAGGAATTTCCCAAAGGCACAAAAGGGATATCCCTGAAACATATATTATTATTAAACCATATAATAATATTACAATAATCAAAAACAATAAATGAAAATTTAAAAAAATACATATGACCAACCATATTGAATTTAGGTTTATCATAAGAAAGAGATGGCTTCACATCCACCACTCGAGATCAGATGGTACTATATCCAATACACCATTAACCTAAAAAAATAAGAGTGATCTGAAACCATTTTATAAAGAACCAACATAGTTCAACCCTATACATCACCTGGGTCAGCCCACTGTAAGGCATGAAACACATTCTTAATCACAAAAGGCTATTGAAAAGCACCATGGGTATCAACGAACAACCAAAGGGAATGATCTTACGCTCAAGAAAACAAGGATAAACAATGAGTTCCAATTGGGAACTTTATGTGATGTTTTAGGAATTGTAAAAACATATCTATAAATTCAACAATTAACAAAAAACCACCGACATGGTTTAACTGAAAAATAGAACACATATGTTTTACTAAAATATTTCTGAATCCATAAAACCATTTTATAAAAAGTTTTCACATTACAATATAGGAATCCAAATATAATACCAAAGGGTAAAGAAGGCTAATACACAACATGAACCAAAAATTCCCAATTCACTCAATAGAAAACCCACACCATCGCATCAACACAACATAACATCAGCCACTTCCTAAGGTAATATTAAAGTAGTCCAACCTTCTAACCCACAAAAAACAATTAAATAGATGAAAATTATATACCCACCTATGAGAGTATGTAGGGTGTGATACAAAAACTAGTAGGATACCACCAAGATTCCATTTAATTCCTTTTATAATAGAAATCATTAATTAAATATTAAATTTAATATAATAAAATTATTTTTCACTTCATTACTATGGTTTTAAATTATACAACAATCACAAAAAAATTTTTTATTATTCTTACCTTTCAATCCCTGATTTAAACCCTCCCATTTTCATTTAAAACATTATTTTTGAAAACAATCCATTCAAATTGTATTAAAAAAATTCAATGGTATTTCAATGAAGACTGTCACTTGGAAAGAAATAACCATATTTTCCCTTGAAAATTTTATCATACACTCCTAAAATATACACAATGAACAAGGGTAAACTATAATAGACTCTAAATCCATAAAAGGGAAAAAAATAATGAATATAATAGAATACAACAAAACTATACAATAGTAATAAAAAACCAAAAATTATATCAATAAATAAAAGTAAAATCAATCCACGAAGTAGGATACTCAAATGATCAATAAAAAATAAATAAGTTTAACATATAATACATATCACGCGGAAGCACCATACAGACTATTGGGATAATTCTCAACATTCATAGTTGGAACCAACTACTAGTAACTTAACATTACTAAAACTCATCATCATGTTTTCTATTAATTATCCCTACTAGTTAAACATCAACTAGCTAGGTCATATCATTCAGTAAGGGTATAATTTTTAATGAATAACTCTCAAATAGACATCCAGTCATCTATTGATTTCTCACATAGTATCCTAGGGTACCTCATGGAATAGAAAAAGTAGGTGTGCCTCTAAATAATAAAACTTCAATGACATGAGAATCACATGGTCCAAGGAAATATAATGAAATAAAAAATCCATTCTACCTCAAAAATCCATTTAACAAGATGTCCAACCGATAATCGCACTCATAATTATACGTCACAATTCATTTAACCATTATCACATGAATAATAAGAATCAATAACAGATAACAATGGGGATCCACAAGGTTGTACTCATAAATTAATAAAATACCATTCCAACAAGATTCAAAATGGATATTTTCTTTAAAATCAAGAATTTTAGGTTTTGATATCCCATTTAAAACCACATTTGAAAACAAGTTAAATTATGAAATGCACAAAAACAACACCAGGGAACAATCATACACAAATATCTAATAACATCATCAAAACAACCCAATAAAAATAAATACATCACTTTAATAAATCAAGAAAATACATTAAAAATGAACACTTCATTTAATAAATAAATATTTCCCAAAAAGATCATTTCTAAATCACTTATCTTGATGAAAACCACTAATGTAATTTTATAAAAAAATTAGAATACACAATACACCATTTAAAATGGATATTTTATTTAAGTATGATATACACTAATTTATTAAAAGGAGAACAAAAAAATTAAGGAAGAACCTTGATAAACCTCATATATATGTCATATAATATATTAACATAGACTAATAAAATTTTAAACATTATAAATACATGGAAATGTAATATTAATTGAAAAGAAAAGAAAAAATAAACCTCAACCAGTGAAAACATGTAACCTTTAATGAATACCACTCGAATATTCCACAAGAGAATGCTCACAACCCATAGAAACTAAACTCCCTAATTTTGAACTACCCTATATGTGAAATTCAGCCTATATGTCCACTGAAGATTGAATAAATGAGAGGAACATGGATAAAACCAAGTAAAATGGTAAGGATAATCTCTTATATTGTATTTTTATGGAGGAAACAACAAGAAACTATATTAATATACACATTGAAACAGATTTGAAATAGGGGAATGAGTAAGAGTGGTGACCCAGTTTTGGTGTTTGAAATGGTGGTATCAGATGTAGAAGTAGTTCCTGGTAGGTCAATTAAAAATGGTTTTTTTTGGATTTTTTGGGTCATAATCCAATACCTCAAGATGATCATATCATGACCAGTGGTTTTTTTAAGTTGAATTTTGATTTAAGATTACCAAATCCTAGAGAGGTTCTTATCATGTTTAATATATAATAAATTTATATAAGATATGAAGAAAGGAACCTCATCTTTGGATATTTATACATTTTTGTTGTTGATCATCTAAAAAACCATTTCTAGATTACACTCATCATGATTTTAGTCTCCAAGTGTATAATCACTCTAGTGGGGATCCAAACGCGCCCCTTTGATATCTAAATAACATTGATTAAATTACAAGTTTTAGTGTGGTGAATCTTTTATCATGTGATGTTCATCATATTTACTTCTAGTTCATTCAAGTATAAATGGTTATCTCTTTGTTATTCTCATTCTTGAGATGATAAACGATGAATGAATTCAATAGAGAAGTCTATTGTGCACAATGAATCTCAATTATTCATTAACACTACACAATAGACATAACTATTTATTTATAGAGAAAGGGTTTAGATTAAAATGATATTTTATTGAACTATGTTTCTTATATAATATAATAAATCTTATCCTAATCCATAACAAATATAATTAATTTATTTTTATTTTATGGTATGTGATAACTGGTAAAATGAAAAATATTATTCTGCATGCATGAAAGTTAATATTTTCCCACAGAAAAGATCCTGACCCACTCTTCTTCCTCAACATTTTTTGAATTCAAAAATAAACATTTAAATAAATAATTTATTCCTATATAATATTTTATTCCCAATATATATATTTCATAGTTATTAAATATTAAATAAATAAAATAAATACATTTATCACAATATAGTGGGTAAATATTATTTTATAATTTGATATTGATAAAACAAGAATAAGATTATTCCTTACTCATTGGAGTAATATTAATTCCCTTAATTAAATTCAATAATTGTTTAATCGAGATAAATGAAAAAACTTTGTGTTTGACACACTAGGGTTCTTTCTCATGGGAATTTGGTGGTCATAGATAAAGACCAAGATTACTATCTAGCAATGAGTCATGGTACCTAATAGACATAACATAATTTCATAATTCCTACAATCACATCAAAATACATAATGCATTAATTTCTCAAAATATTTAATAAATAAGGGTTTGCATCTATCTCATTGACCAATATACATTTTCCCTCTTTATTTTACTATATAAAATAAACATTTCATTAGACTATAGAAATGAAATTTAATTTGGAAATTCAGTTTCAATCAAAAGACCAAGGTATTATATTTTAATAATATAAAAGCTATATATTCATATATGAATTATTAATTAATAATACATCAATCATGATGGACCCAATGAATTCAACTTTTCCATGAACTGTATCATCAAGGTTTATAAAATACATTTTTTTTAAAGGTTGGGGCCAAAGCCTCATTTTTATTATTAAATCAATGCAATGTCCTCTTTTAACTGTGTAGAGGGAAACCCAATACATAGCCCGAAGGACCAGTGGGTTTGTATCCCATTACATAGCCCGTAGGCCCAAATTATAAGGCCAATTCACATTCTGTGAATAGTAACATGCTTCTACAGTACCGCATAGTATCGTCGCCGCTACAGTGCCCTGCCGCCGCTACAGTTCCCTGTCGCCACTACAGTACCCGCTAATGAACAGTGCCACTGCTACTACAGTACCGCTACAGTAGTACTATAGTAACCTGCACCCCATGGGTTTTGAACCCCCATTTTCCATGTAGTATTACGAGGTGTTTACCACTAATCCAAACCCCATGTACATATATGTGTGAAAGTTATAACATGCATTGATAAAAATATTGAAGTATACAAACCATCACACACACACAAACACTTATATATAGGAATATATAATGACACATAAACATGTAGAAATTATATAGGATTCCCTATCTTTATAATCTCCCATATTTGAGATTTCCAAGTGAAAACTTCATTATAGGATATGTATGTGATTATTTCCTTTAATATTATATTATTTGAATATAGAATTAAAATTAAGAATATAATCATGGAATTTCAAGGATTGTATCATAGTATGGAACTTCTATGACCTTATCAATACAATATATACTCTAGTAAATTATTATATTAAATAAATTTTGAACAAAAAATATGTAATAAGATGTTTTATTGATATTATAATAAATGAATACAAATGTAATCCAATGTACAAACAGTTTACTCTACAACAACAAATCCAAAAACCTCCCACATGGAATAGAGCCGACTACCTATTGATTTCAATCCTCTAGACCTCACAGATGATAAAGATATTGTTGATTTAAGGTTTTTATCAATGGGTTAACCATACTATCCTCGATGGATACTATACTCTTGTGACATTAACCCTTTGAGAAAAATCCTTCAAGAGATGATACTTCTAAATTATGTACAATGTCTGTTGATGTGGCATTGGCTCCCTTGCAGGAGCCACAAATATACTAATTTCACAATAGTGCGTGATATGGACTTTACTACTAAGTACCATTTAAATATCTTGTATGATGTTATATATCCAAAGTAATTATTTATCAACCTCATCATCTTTAATAAAATAAAATTTTACTATAGAATATGTAACCACATCTTTCTGTAAGATCAACCATCTCACAACACCTATATTTAGAGTAAATATCCATCTTAATTGTGATTCCATATTATCATGGTCTCTTAAGAAACAATCATATACATATACTATAATGACTATTTAATCATATCCTCTATATTCCCGGAACATATACTTAGTACACCTTAGATACTTGAAAAATTTCTTGACTAGCATCCACTGGCAGTCACCCAGGTCATCTTTATATATTTATCATGCACTCATGGAATATAAAAAATCTAGCCAAGTAAATAGAATATGATACATAACTATTGAAATATTTATGTGTGTGAAATCCTTGTGATTATATATATTTATTCATGCATTTGAGGAAATATTTTCTTAAAAAGGTGAATTCCATGTGACATTGGTATCAATACACTCTTATATTATTCCAAACTAAAACTATTCCATATCTTGTCAATGTATATACATTGAATTAGACTGATTAGTATATTGGACCTATCATGATGGATCTTGATCCTATGAATATATTCTTCTTTTCCTAAGACCATTGTAGAGATGCATTTATTAATCCATGAATTTTAAGATTATAAAATTTTCATTTTATTTCTCATAAGTATTATGTAATTGACATATACTATTATGAAAATGATTTTCCTCCTAATAAATTCTATATAAACACAAGGATCACATTTTTTTATGAAACAAAATTTTTATTTGGATTCATCAAATCTAATTTTCCACGAACTGTATGCATGATGTAACAAATAAATGAATCTTTTAAATTTTAATACATTGTTGGAATCATTTGGATTTAAAAAAACTTCAGCCTATGTCTTATATAAATTATCCTAAGGTTCATTCAAATGAAGGATATTTTTATGTCTATTTTAAACAAATCACATATATGGAAATCCATAATGTTAAGTACAATTACAATGAATTTTAGTATAAAAAACTAAAAAACATGAATTTTTTATTATATTCGTTGATTCTAATTGAACATTGTTGAAACTAGTAAAACATTATAAGTAATAAATTGCCTATCCATGTATATTTTATTCTTGAATACCCATTTATGAGAAACATGATTTACATCAACAAGAGGTTCTACTAAAATCTATAATTTGTTTTGGTATATGGAATCCATTTTAAAACTCATGGCATCATTCCATTTGGAAAAATATGTGACACTTACTACTTCCTTATAGGTTATAGGATCATTAATATCATATAATAATGAGTATTCATCTGTAGTTACTAGAAAACCATATCTTTCATGTTTTCTAACATCCGTTGTACTCCTATACAGTACATTTGTCTCTAGAACTTATTTATTTTCATGTGTATTTTTGGAAATTTTTTTGTGACCAAGTTTTTTTATCTTTATTTCAAAATTCATCGATGTCTACAATTATCCTACAATGAATTTTAGAGATACCATCCTTATCTTGTAATTTCAGACATCTTTCATCCACATCCTTTTTATCTATAGGGTTATACAGGTAGAATACTTTGTTATTCTTGGGATAACTTATAATGATACAAGTTTTTATTTAGAGTTATAGTTTTTTACATGAAGTGGCCTTAAGAAACACTTCACATCTCGGTGAATTTAAATATGACAACATGGGTTCCTTAAACTCCACAATTTGCATGGAATACAATATTCCTCTTTAGTTGGAACATAGTTTATTATGTATGCTGTTATTTATATTGTTTATCCCTAAAAGGATAGTTGAGGATTCATTTAAATCAATATTGATCTCACAATGTAAAATAGGGTGAGGTCCATCCTTTAAATTGCATGATTCCATTAATGTGTATACAGAGTAAGTTGAGATAAATTTCCGAACTCTTATAAACAATCCATGAGTCTTGATTAAGATATTTTACATCATGATATTTATGGAGTTTCTTATTGTTATAACTTGGACAGACCTCAACTTTATTCTTGTATACCTTGAATCTATCAAGGTAATGTGACATATATAACATTAAGTACACATATCCATGTCTTCTTAAATCATCCATAAAAGTTATGAAGTATGAGTTCACACCCCCTTCATCAGCTAGAAATAGTCCACACACATCTGTATAATGTTTTTTATGAAGCTCATTCTCCCATTAACCTTTTACAATAAATAGGGATTTATTAATTTATCCTTATAAAAATGTTTGACATACACCAAGTGTTTTCGTTCAAAGGAATATAAGTATCTTTCTTGGGGTAATTTAGTCAAATGATTATTATTTACATGACATAGTTGATGATTTCATAGTTGGGTGTTTTATTATTCTTGCGAAGTAGTTTCATTATAAAATTCCCTTACATGTTTCATGTAATCAAACACATAAATATAATTATTTAGAAATATCTTATAAAAATACAATATTTATAAAATGGGGAAAATTTATTCTATAACATGAATATACATAATTATGTATTGATTCTATATATATAAATAATATTTTTGGTACCATTTGGAACATAATTAAAAAAATTTAAAACAAAAATAATTATATTTGGTAATATAAGGGGGTAGTCTATAATGGAAATGAAAAAAGTAAATATTTTTGGGATATTCTTAGACCTAACTCCCCTCGTGAAATAATTTTGAATCTTCTTAGTTCATGTATTTGAATATATATTTGATCACAAAATATTGTATTTCATATCCAATTTATTGATACAAAAAAATTATAGTAATAATAAACACATCTGAAGAGTCCACATACTTATTTTCTAGGTATAGTTTTTCATCCATTGGACCTTCTTCACACTTGTGAAACAAATAGTATCCTATTCTAATATTTTTTCCTTGATTCTTCTATTTATGGAAGGGAAACATGGGGAATCTTATGACATAGTGCTCTTAGACTATATTTTCCTTTCATTATCAATAAGGATGGAAGGATTTTTGTGTTTTGTCTCCTTATCAACTTAGAGATAATGCATCAGAATACATGGAAGAGACATATTAGTGTTTTTCATATTGAAATTAATATACAAGACTGATATGATCTGAGGTAATGATACAAGAATGAGATTGATGCACAGTTCTTTAGGTAATTTAATCTCTCGAACCATTTGGTACTCAATGTAGGCAATGAGTTTCTGTACATGAGGAGTATCTTGAACTCACTCTCAAATTATACTCTAAAATAGTTCATTACATATCTAAAACTATTCACATCAATCTCTACCCCCTGATATAGTCCATGGAGATTCTGGGCCATCTATAAGAATCTATGTCTTCATGAGACGACATGAGTTCACTTGACATAGATAAAATAATTAAAAAATTAATGTAAAACCAATTTATCAAGTTTTTATCATGTACAATGATATATTAATCACTCAAATCCTTTTTTGGTGGATCAGGTAATGAGGATTCTAGTGCTTAATATTTTTCTTCATGGTGAAATACAACCTGAAGGCCTTTGAACCATTACTAGAAGTTAATGTGAGTAAGGATATATTCTTTTCCAATATTGATCATTGAGATAATTTGGATGACGAATATTATATAATTATAAAATTATAAAAGATCATATTTGAAGAGCATTAATTTTAATCAATTTATTTATGGCATAATGAAATATATTTTATTCAGACTCCAAATATTTTATCAACTATAAACTTCCCTAACAATTGAAGTTAGAATGTCTTATCACTCGAGACATTAAAGTGGAAAGGATCCATATTTTCTTTGTTATAATTCAGATGTAGGATATAAAAATTACAAGAAATTATTAGGTTATGAAGTATTGAAAACTGAAAACCAGCACCTACTTGATCCCACTCAATGGACTCCCAAATACGAAAATATTAAATAATATTTACTTGGAACATTACTATAAATATTTTATTGATATATATATATATACTATTAAACTCAAAACAAATTTTAGAAATTTTTCCTACTATCTTAATTAAGAATTATCAATAAATTAAACTACCCCTGACATTTTTTGAACCAATATTTTAATTATGGATTCACCTTAATTATATTTATGGAAGGATTAATGACTTAATATTAACTTGAGGAATTTTTTATATTTTTCATAATGATTTCCTAGAGTGAGTTTCAACATTCCACCTATCCTCTTTTGTACCATATTAGGTGGAATAATCTTGGATCCATATTGACGCACCTCCACATTCTTTAGGATACTCATTTTTCAACTGAATATTAACCTCATACGTTAGTAAGGGGAAACAAAGTACTTTTTAAGGGGAATTTACACAAAAAACATTGACATGTAGAGACTACATAATAAATAATGGAGGGATGACTCATGTAAAATCATATTTAATTCAATAATTGATAATTTAAAACCATTAAATAAATTAAATTTAATTAAACCAATGTAGACACAAGTCTTTTTTTGGCGAATAAAATGATATATAGATGCATTAAATATGTTAAAGTACACTAGTTAACATTAATTTAAATTTATAAATTATTATTAAGATAAAATTTATTGAATTAGTTAATTATTTAATTAATTATCTAATATCTTAATGGACATATGAATTCACTTAGAGATATCGAATAATAAGGAATTCATGGAAAAGAAATTCCATAACCAATTATTACAGTTAATTACATTAAATCAATTGATCATTATAAATTATTTAAAACGTTTATAAAATTTTCAAATACATCTAGATCCAACAAGTTTAACTTTTTTTAATACTAAAATATAATTATATCCTTTATTGGGAGACTAAATGGTGTGTACATATATTCTACACATTTTGATCCTTGTTTATGGTATACCTAGGATGAATGAATGGGGCTTGGATGTGTACCTTTACTAGAATACATGTCATGTACTAACTATCTAGACACAATTTATTAGCCCTATAATGATTTTTCATAACTCATTGAAGTACATAGCATATTCTTCTAAAGCCAGAAAAAATAATGTGTAATCCAACTACATGTTGTTTTTTCCACTTGTTTTGTGCATTCATAACCCACCAAACGACTCAACATCTATTTTCGGTATGGGAATAAAATAATTACCTTTTTTATGCTAGATACAATTCATGGGTTTCACTAATTACACATGATTTCAGTCTGATGTGGATAAAAACCTTGTATTACACCACATGTATTTTGTGAATTTAACCAATAAGCCATGTAGACTACAGCATGTGTATTCCAGATACATTCCATGTAATTTGATATTTTGTGTGTCTGGTTATCCCTGTCTTTGTTTGGAGTATTGGAAATACACTTTGTGTAGTAACTACATGTTATTACATGTATCCCACAGCACATCCAAGTGAAGCCCACTTTGGAACATGGAGTGTACTCTATCTATTTGTCTTGAAACTGAGTCTCGCCATCTAGAATCATTGAAACTTATTGATTGAATCACTAGTGATTAATTTTCTATTCATAGACATTAATAAATTTTTCAACTTGAGTGAATTAATTAAAATGATGAATTCCTGTTAGATAAATATAATAATATTGATTGAATAATCTATAAATTAAATATCCTATGAATATTGTGCATATAGATCAAGAGTCAAATAAATTGTTATAAATTTAAAACATGACCCCACTGATACAACTTGGATGTTTTAGATACAACAAATGTGCCTTGGGGGGAATTTTTATGAAGGTATTTTCAAATTTTATGGATCCTTTTTGAATTAGGTAGGATGAAAACATCATCACAAATAATAATTTCTCATTAAATGTTTCATTATGATACCAAAAACCATAAAACCATCTTTATATTTTCAATTTATAATTTATTTAAATAAGATATAAATAAATGTAACTCATATTAATATAGATTTTTTATTGATTTATTTGATCATAAAAAGGTTCTTTTTTCATTATAATATTGTCACATGTGTAAGATCATAGTGTTGAATCTCTCAAACATTAATTCACATGTTCTCCTTCAATTTCCCAAAAACACCGATGAACGGAAAAGTGCTAGAATGATGAATTCATAATCTTTCATGTTTCAACTTAATCAATTATTATTCTTTAGATATTGAATGATTCTCTATTATTATTATAACACGTGAGGGGAGGAGTGGATGAGGAATTTTAGAGGGAAGTAAATTTTGCACAGTGATTCTAAAATGGTTATTAAAAATACATAACAAACATAACCATCTATTTATGGGATTAGGGATTTGGTTCAAATATTAACTAATATGAAAATGACCCTTAAATTACATAATAAACCCAATAATATCCCTTTACATATAAAATAATAATATTGTTATTATATTATGGTATGAACTAAATATAAAAAAGACAAGTATTATTTTATCAACCGAAAAATTAACATTTATCTCTAGACAATATCATTATCTTATTATATTTATAGGAACTTATTGAATACCTAAATAAATATGAAATTAAATATTTTATTCATTAATACATTTTTTATTCACAATATTTTAGACAAAAATTTATTAAAAATTCAATAAATAAAGTAAATATTTGATCCTAAATCTAGATAATGAATATTTGTTTATATTTTTTATCAGTTAAACAAGAATAAAATTATTCATCAGTATTGAGAAAAGTATTTCGTCAATTAAATAAATAAAAAATCAAAATTAATCCTAAAAATTAGTGTGTTACCCTCTTAGATTATTCTATTTTTAATAAGGTGACCTTGCCTAATGTCTAAGATTACTATACAGAAACAATTCAAGGAATACAAAATAATGAACATAATGTCACAATACCAATAACCACATAAAAATATTTAATGTCTGATATAATCTATTTATAAAAAAAAATCTAATCTAGTATGTTTCACATATATTTCATTAACCTATATGATATATATATATATATATATATATATATATATATATTTGTCTATTAGATATAAACACGACATTACACCGTGAACGTGGAATTTAATATGATGGTTCCATTTCAATCAAAGTTCCCAGAAATCATATTCTAAAAATATGGAAGGGGAAAATACTTTCTCAACTAATCCATTAATAACACTTCACTTGTGACACACCCAGTGTATCCAACTTCTCCATGAACTATATTCTCAGGGTTTAGAAAATGTATTTGAGTTCCCAGATTGTAATATGAATAAAAAATAATCTTAAATTCAAGGTACATTAATCACATTCTTTTATAGGAATATATGATTACACATAAATATGTAACATTCCTATGGGCTATCTTATTCATATAATATCACATATTGGTGTTTACTAAATGTTGTATTCACATGAAGAATTATCATCTTCCTATGAGTATTCACACTTGATAGTCAATATTATATCTGTCATATCATTGTATGTTATCTGATAGTATAGCTATATTTAATAATATCATCCTATAATTTCAAGGTTCTCATTATAGTAGAGAATAGATCTGATCGTATTTAGGAAATAGTTAAACTATTAAATTATTTCATTAAAATTACGTTGAACAACAAACAATATGTAATAAAATGTTTTATTTATATTCACATCTTATAATATAAAATTCACCCAAAGTAAAAAATAAATGGTTCTATAAAACCTAATCCAATTTGGTATGGGAAATCCAATGTAGAATCCCCCAATTAAATGGAAATAAAAATAACAATAACTCCTATAATAAAAAAGGTCGCATGATTTACTCACATGGTCTATGAAAATATATGGTATCCATATAATAACCACTATAAAAAATATATATGTCACATGGTTTCTACTGTATCGTTTTCCAAACATTGTTCCTAACCAATTGACCCTAGAAAAGATCTTATAATTTCAATGTTTTCCCTAAAACACCTTGATCCCATTGAAGAGTATAATACTATATGTATATAAAAGAAAGTGTCATTTTAGGATAACAAATAGTCTATATGAGATTGATATATTTGGTGTACCATGGTTAATCTATGTCTTGGATAAATGGATCATATGAAAATATTTTCTTACATACGATGTAGTGGGTGGACACAAGTATAGAGATACATGTGATTAAGGGAGATCACACCAAATTCATTTTTATCTAGAGTGGCCTAGATTCTATTCCAGATGATACTCTTTTCAAACAAGTATGAATTTTAGAATTCTTTTTTTAATTATAAAAAGGATTGTTGGTTCACACTTTATGTGTGACTAAATGTGAATTTATTTTGACCTAGAGGGATAATCTAAAATTGTTTTATATATTATCAAAAAAGATTTTTTGGATAGTTTTTCAAAAATTATTAAATATGATGTGATATGAGGTGATGTTGATGATATCTTTCTAAAAGTATTTTGGAAGATATTTAGATTTTTTTTTGATATGGATTCAAGAATTATTTTATATGATACAATATATATATAAATCGAATTGAGTCTTCATGTATTTAGTGTAAATGGTAGATTAATTAAGATATTACCATAAAGAATTATATATATATATATATATGATGTATTTGTAACATATAATATGTGATTACATTAGATATATTGTAATTTGATATCCTTACATGAGATATGATTTTTGGAAATATGATTCCTTATGGTATAGAGATATTGTAAGGCTCCACGTCCTTGAGAATATCCAAATGAATACATTACTATTGATGAGAATATGAATGATAAATTTTGTCAAATAGTAATATTTCAATGTTCTCTGTCATTTATAATGTGTATCATAATATTATACATGTGGGGGAAATTTTATAGCAGAGGGGTTATAGATATTGAAACAAAAATAATTAACACATACAATATGAATGTATGATTGCAGTCATTTAGGTTGGCTGAGGTGTATATAATGGGGAAAATACCATATATGTGGTGTTTACCTATTCTTTCATATTCCTCTACTAATTATATATATCCATGAAGCTATCTTCCTTCCCCCTCCCTTTACCACCATTAGGTACTATCATTACATGGGATATATGGGATACCACTCAAAAAACAATTGATTCATTTCAACTCATGGATATACCGTGGAGGATGGATTATATTTCTCCCTCTATGGGATCATAATCAAGTGAATGAATAAATATTGATGTATATGTTATTTGTTGGGTAATGTACACTTGATTTTTATTTATTTATCAATGAAATTTCTTAGTTTCAAGGCATGGTATAAATTTTTTTAAGGGTTTATATATATTTCCACTACATAAAATAAGTGTTATTATATCACTATAAACCTAGATAATACTACCTAAAAACCCCCCTTCAATAATTTAAAACATGTTATTAAGTGAAAATTATTGATTCAAATAAAAACAATAGTCATAATTCCACCCTCATAGGGACCTCTTCATTCTCTAACTCTAACATAACCCCTATAGTGTGAGTCAATATAACATCCCAAACATAACACTTTTCATCACTAATTAGTATCCATTTGTATCACTCTTGAAGAATATCTTTCACTGATATAAAATGTGTGTTCCTACTCATGATCATTCCACTACCAAAAACAAATTCCATGAACCTTTTACATTGTCCCATCATTTGTGCATGTTATCACCTAAATGATACATGATGATCCTCAACTAAGATATCCTTCACCAATACATGTGAGACACACTAACTAATACCCCACCCACTAAAAAGCTCTAGACACATAAAAACCAATATTCCATAAAAATAAAAACTTCCAATAACTCTTTCCCAACTTGTTATGGAAATTTTCAATTCACAATTATCTAATTCCCCACAATAATGATAGATTTCACTACTCTTAAATATACCATATCCTTCGTGGATATAGAACTGCGAACCACCAAGACCCTGATCTTCCAACTCATATCATCATCCCCAAGACTTCATCAATTCATGAAACCTAATCTATTTTGTATTTCATTATACCTCCCATAACTACTAACTTTCCATAAATCTAGTCACAATATCGTTCTCTTTGATAAAATACATATCTCGTCATTCCATTAGACCATAAGTGACAATTCGGACATAACATCAACCAAAAATATTAACTTACTTTATTATCATTTATTAATACCCATATATAGTTATTCTTTATTTATTTAACATAACCTAAAAACTTTCCTACCAGAAATAATGAGCAACCCTAACTCCTACCACTTTAACTCAACCACACACATCACACTCAATTCTCCTCATATATCACTCCAATTAGGTTTAGAACCCAAATAATCCAAATGGTATACTCCACATCAAAAAATATTATTCATTCCTAGTAAACAATATTGATACTAACTAAAAAAATTATCATTTTAGAATTAAAACAAATGATAGAAAATCATTACATCCCGATAGACCCATACCATGAGTCTTTCTCTATGGTCTCTGAAATTATAGAGCTCTACAATATCGATGATTGGAATTTTTGATGAACCAATATCATAAAATTAGGTCTTGAACAACCAAACACCATGTGAATATTATATTTAATAACCCTATAGACTATTAATTTTATTTTAGTGGTTTAGAAATTTTATTGGTATCTCACCATCCTTTTTCAAAACATGCTATGTGTCCTAAAAGACCACACCAAGTCCATAGTGCATTTGAGTTATGTAAATCCTAGTAGTCATTAAGCAAGTGCACCTCATCCTCATAAATTCATCAATTCTCATAAATCTCCTTAGCTGAAAATCCTAGTAACCCACCCTCATAATGACCCATCAGTAACCAATCGACAATCCACATTTGTCTTGTTCAAGATCATAAATTTCTCTTACCTACACAAGACATCATGATGGAATGGATAACTCCATATTTCTTTCCTCAGATATATCCATGTGTTTAACACATTTATGAGGGTCATCTCATACCTTATCCCACCACAATCCTAATCATTAACCAATCCATCATCACCACACTATCAATCCTTATGTATTACGGTATAATTGAAGAGGCACAAAACCCATCATGTTATATAGGTTCCCCACAAGGTCTTACTCCCTTATAATCTTAGGGAACCTAATATAAAACTCTAAAACTAACAAACCAACTTTGAGAAATCATGTATTACTATTATACATCTGCAATTTCCCACAGGGACTCACCCCTACAGTCACTTGACCTTCACCACTCAACTCATGATCTCATAAACATCCCATATTCTTGTAATTGGATAATCCCACGTGTTATTTTGGAAAATAAAAACTAACAAAAATTATGTTAATAACTCCATCACCAATCCTAGTTTATCTACACCGACATACCTTATATGTTGAGAAATTATTTTTTCCTCATTTATTAGGTATGCTCCTGTCATAATAGTACCTAACTATTCTCTTTAAATAAGCATAATAAAAAAGGGACATACCCCAGTGGAACCCTGTAAAACCCCTAAAAACATAAAAATATCAATAATATACAATCAATACTATGATAAAATTAAAAATCATAGTTAGACAAGATTCATAGGCATATAAGACACACCCCTCACACAAATTACCAGTCATGACTTCATTTTGATACATAACAGAGTCATTCTTTATATGCATGTATCCCATACAACATCTCAACCCTCAGGTGTCATCTCTATCACATAATTTATCTAAAATTATACTTATTTGTAAGACATACATTTTCCTAGGATTAACACTACTCCCATGTGTTACCCAAAAATAAAATATCATCTAATAACATGCATTACACCCTATTATTTTTATAACACACTCAACTCGTAATAATGCTGACTCTTATCTCATCGTCACAGGGACATCCCACATAGGTTATGTAGAGACCCGACGCTTAACGTACATGGACATTACATTACTTTTATGGAATACTTAGTACATAACAAAAACACACACACAAGGACCGTAATAGTTTAGTGTCTTTGGAAACTCGGAATATAATCTTCTAATCGTGGTGAAAGATCTTCAACATCTCCCAAAAAGATCTTCCTTTTTTTACCTAAAACCTTTCTTTATATCCTGGGGAAAAAACATAAAAGGGTGAGCTCAAATGCTCAGTATGGGTAAACAAAAGAAATATCAATCACATCATATACATAAGAACATTACTTTTGGAAATCTTAACCTGCAAAAGAAATCATAATTTCATAACATGGGATAAATCATAGTTGTGAAATGTAATCCCAATAATCATAACATAAAACATGAAACTTTGTGGAATACACACATAATCATAGAGAATCATTTTTTGTTAGTCAAGACTCAATGCCAAGACTATCTTAGTGGACAAAGTCCATTTCTGAACCGAGTTCACTCCTCGTTTCAGTCCTGTTTCACTGATCCGGTTTAACCTGCCATTCCAGCCATGTCTATCTCATGAGATATAAAATCATTACCCAATTTATTAGAGAGAGATATAGGTCACACCCATCTCATAATGATACCATTCTTATATGTGCCACAAAATCATAAATCATACATCATTGCATTACCCATGTAATAAAAATGGGATTCTTAAACAACATGACATCATAAAAAAATTCATATAAAATAATTTCATCACAACATAATCTAATCAATGTAATAATAGGTATAGAAACATAATCCTTTATTATCTTAGATGGAAAATAATTTTGATAAATCACTTAAACTCCATTCTTGAGGAAAATATCCTTTCTACTTCAAAAACATTTTCCTTTCTTAACATATCATACAATTTTATACAAAAAGAAGTTGATTAAAAATAAACATGAAAACCTGTAAAGTAATCTTCTTGGAAATAATGTTTTAAAAATCCATTCATGCCGTATAAGATAAAAAAACATTCTTCTCGTACTTTTGTCGAAAAATTCAAAAAGTACCTCGTACGAAAAACGACAAAAGATTCCTTTCATATCTTTTAATAAAAACTCACCGAAGGGTAAAATTGGAATTAAAAAATTGTAGGTGGATGGAAATAATATTACATATTGGGGAGACCTGGATGTGGATGATAAAATACACCCCAGTAAATTTCAAAGTATAAACAATCTCGGATAAAAATGAGATTGTGATATTTTCCCTTACCTTTGGTCCGATTTGCTTCGTATGTGTCCGAACCTCCTGTATAATGATTTAAATAATGTCATTGACTTATTCCAGAATCATACTCATTGTTATGATATCATATATGGTTCACTTATGACTTTATTTTTCCAGTTCTTTTGTAAATTCCATGTTAAAGAGCGTTTTGGGTAAAATCATTTTATTTGTCGTCCGTGTTATGACTTGTAATTATTCATATGATTACTTAGATCATGATTACTTAATTCCCGAATATAAAAAATTATTTATATATAATATATATTCAGAATATACATATATATAATAGATCAGTAAATGGAAAGAAATACACCGTTCATGAAGACGGTAGGTTGTACATACGCATGAACGCTGTTTGCGTTTCCTTATAGAGTTGAATGGAATTAAGTAGATGAAATACATATATATACAAATTAATCCAATATCATTATTATGTCATATATTTAATGATTACTGATTATATATACTTTATAATCATTCATGAATTGTTAACATGGAGAATGAATCTCATCGCATCGTGGAGACGGTAGTCCGTACGTACGCACGAGCGGTGATATCGTTCTCATGATCGTGGAATTGTATTGGAGTGTATGTATACTTTTCTAGAATCAATATCACTTTAAAATAATCATATATAGTTATTATGTACACCATTATACCCATCCAAGTAAGGTGGTGGTGGAAAATAGATTACACCACAGCGTGGAGATGGTATTCCGTACGTACGCACGCGCGGTGATTTCGTTTTCCGTAGGATGGATAGATGGTGAAAAAGGTTTGTTTCATACTTATAATAACATATCATTATATTAGTGATACAGATGTTATTACTTCAAAATGAAACAACCTATGAAGAAGAAGTGGAAAAAGAAATAAAGTTGAATGAATCGGTAACGGACATTACCTCCTCTTTGAAGCTTCTCTTTGAGATCTCCTTTTAGGGCACTAAAATTGGTCTTTGAGGAAGACCAGAACCTCTAGGATGTTGCTAGGAAAATTTATAAGATAATTTTTCAGGGGTTGGACGAGCTTGAAGGCTCAAAGTGGTGTGAGTAATAGAGGGAGGAGGTGCCCTTTTATAAGAGAGGGGAGGGGCTCCTTTGGAAAAACTTAAAATATTATTTTATTATAAAGCCACATTCGGTTTTAAATAGCTCCAAATTGAGTTATTTCGAAGATAAGGAGGGGATGGGTCGAAATAATCTCATCGAATATAATTTAGACATGTTTAGGGTCCTATTTTAACCTTATCATTTATATTTAACTTTAAGTTAGATAATTTTATTTTTATCATGTCTTTTTGTGTTCTTACACTATAAGGTTAATAAACTTACTATACGAAGCCAAACGAACACCAAGTTGTTTATTATTAATATATATAACCTTATCTAAGTCATTTGGCTGAACCATAGATTTTTAGGAATAAAATAACAATTAATAATATAGTATTTGTTTTAAAAACTATTTTATTTAAATTTTTACACTATTTAGTAATTGATTTTTGTAAAAATCATAACAGAATGATTAGTTCGAAAAACATTAATTACATCAATACTAACATGTCATAGTAACCTAGAAAATTAGTGGAATTCATAAAAAGTCTCAAATTACATTTATTTTGGTATTTTTAACATCAATTATGTCAATATTTATTTAATAAGATAATTACTGCATCAACTTTGTGTCATAAATAAATTAAATTATTTAATGTCTAAAAATTACAAATAAAATACCATTATGTAGGAAATCATTTTATATTTCTAATTAATATTTATAGTAGAATTAATCTTATGTATAACCCTATTTTAAAAATGATATACTTATTAAACTTTGATTTTAACTATTTTAACTCTTCTTTAAATAAATTAATAATAAATGTCCTAATGTAATCCAAGTGGGCCTAAATGGTCATATGTTATTCCTAAGGTTTTTTTGGTCGAATTATAATTATCCAATATAATTAGAACATGTGTTAGGGTAATAATAATAATATTTTTACCCATAATTACCCTATTTACTTTTAACCGTGGTAAAAAAAGTAAAAAGTTACTATTCACCAAAAATTATTTTCATCTCATTGAACCACATTTTACTTATTGACATCAACGGTGTCTCTTGGATTTTTGAAATTCCACTCACAGAAGCGGTAAAATTAAGTTTTATGAAAAATTCATTTTTTTAACTACCACTTAGTGGTTTCACTATTCATCAAAAAATGAAATTTTCCAGAAAAATACCAAAAATTAGGCCTAAGCTATATTTGATATTATGAACTCAAAAATGATGTCTATTTTACCAAATTCAAAACATATCCATTGAATTAATTAATTTAAAAATTAATTATCGTCATCAAAACAAATAGCGTGTTCTTAAGAGATAATAACTATCAAAAGATTGACACATGTTTATGTCTGGTTTAAATGTGAAATTACATACAATGACCAAAATTGTATTAAATTGTGAAAATATATTCTAAATATACTTTAAAACCACTCAAATTAATAATTTATCACTATTAATTATTTCTATTAAAAAATTTGTTTTTAATTAAAATTTAGTAATTTTCACTATTCATCAGAATATGAAAGTTATACGAAAAGTACCAAAATTTCACTCTAAGCTAATTTCGATATTAAAAATCCAAAAATGAATTCCATTTTGAAAAATAAAATTTACAAAATTTCAAAAAGTGGTTATTACTATTCATAACGGCTAGTTTTAATAATATTTTAATAGCATATCGTTGTTTAGTGAAACTCGGTAATGCGTACTACACACACTATCGAGGAAGGTCGCGATTAAGTGTAATGAAAGGCAAGTCAAAGATGCGTGTTGTGCAAGATCCTTTTGGTGTAGCATATAACACAAGACATTAATGAAATTAAAAAGAATATTTTTCGTAAAATCTCGGGGTGTTACATTCTACCCCCCTTAAAATGAATTTCGCCTCGAAATTCGTCAGGGTTATAAATGGTTTACTACTCAAAAGTTTCATTAATAGAAACCCACATCGTAAAAAGGAATAACAAAACTAATCTTTAAAAACAAAAGTATGAAACGTAATGGTTACCCAAATAAACTAATCACTGGGTTTACATATAGGTGAAAATATGGATATGGAAGAGAAATCTAACCATCATGTTCTGATGGAGAGTGGTAGAGAACATGGCTATGGAAATTACAGAAATCACAAATCCATAGATTTGTGATGATCTAAGGTACCATCTGATTCATCAGATATAAGAGCACTAGGAAAACATTTTTTTGGTTTTCAAGATCATTTCCCTAAAGTTGATGAATTAAAATAAAGACTTACATGATTTTGGTACAATCTCACTGTTGTTCGTTAATTGAACAATTTCCACTTCATCCCTTAATTAAATGAAGTTGAATTTGTTATTCGTGATGTGTTAGCAGATCATGTGATAGAATGATGGTTCATTCCATCTATCTCAAACAAAAGGTTATAAAAGTTATCAAAAATACATAAGTCCATCTATAGTGAGATTAATCATATATGGTTCCTAAAATGGATTCATACTTCATATATCATACTGCTTAATATAATAAAACTAGTTTCTACTAAACAGAGACTTCTTGTAGACCAGTGGTAGGCGATAAAGGCCAGTCCCACTTCAGTTGTGGGTTTGATTCCCACATCCTTGTCTGACGCGATGGGTTGTCGCCCGTCCTGCAGGTTGTCCTTTTTCTAAAGATATATTACTATAACATCCCATCAATAATATCAAAAAAAAGTTCTATCCTAACTTATGTCCAACATAATCCATTCCAATCTTTAGGCTTATCTAAAATACTTTGGTCCAAGCTCATATAATAAAGAAAATGATTACTTGAAATGTCACGTAAATATCACGTGAATGCCATCATTTATCCCCCATATATCATAAGATATATCTTGTTGGTAAAATTACAAACATGTGAATACCTTAATCATGTATTCTCTTAAAGAATGAATACCCATTGAACCTTAGTGAAAACATGAATGCAGTCAAAAATTAACTCTTTCCACATACCAAAATTCAAAAAAACTATATACTCAAACCATGATATAACCTTCTCCTTATATCAGTCATGAGCTCATGAATACTATCAAACATTTAATTTTCTCCTTATCCCTTCATTATTCTCATATCATCTACATTCCAAAAATATCTGAATAACCTTTCATGGATACTGGTACCATTAATCATAAACTTTCAAAACTCAAGGAAAGACAATAGTGTAACAATCATTAGATGTCTCTTTATTCCATAGTACCGTGAGATTACTTATATAACATTACACATGATAAATATGTAATCATTCCACTAAATTCTTAAACCATTGACCGAGCTTCAACAATTCTTTCATCTCACATATCATTTATAGTCTCTTCATCATCATCAACATAAATACTACCCATACGACCATACTGATTCTCTTCCTGAGACTTTCCCTTAGGGAATTGGTTGGCATAATGCCCGTACATTCCACATTTAAAACATTTAACCATTTTTGATGTCATAGAAATACCATTATCCTCATCCCTGGTGTTAACTGAACCTTTTCCTTTGCACTTACTGGCTTTGTGTCCTTCTTTTCCACACCCAAAGCATCTTCCATTTACTTTGAAACATTCTCCTTGATGCATCTTCCCACATGATTTACATAGGTGAAATTGAACATTCTTTCCTCTATGATCATCATGAAACTCCATCTTTCTCTTATTAGCCGTGTCAGGAAACTTACCAAATTTTACTTTATTGACCATATTATGAGATTGCTGATTCGGCATAATAATGATGTTTGGACTTCCAAATCCCATTTCATTTGGTTGCTCATGAAGAATATAATTCCATTTTACATCATATCCTACTTTATCATCAATCATCTTGTTTCCAGCCATTTTCTAAAACCCAAAAAGAATAGTGTGAGATGAAAAATCATAATAAAGCTGGAGTAACTTCAATATCTAACATCTTTGGTTTAATCTAATATCATTACCATAGTTCTAGGACTATATCCTATATGTATACTTATCCTTAGGGACATCCCTAGACATATCTTAGAAGTATCTCTAGGGATCTCACTAATGTTTTCGCATCCTAGTTTCCAAAGGTTGACTAAACCATTCCTCTGATAACAACTGTAAAGACCCAAAGCTTAACGTACATGGACATTACATTACTTTTGTGGAATACTTAGTACATAACAAAAACACACACACAAGGACCGTAATATTTTAGTGTCTTTGGAAACTTGTAATATAATCTTCTAATCGTGGTGAAAGATCTTCAACAACTCCCAAAAAGATCATTTTTTTACCTAAAACATTTCTTTATATCCTCGGGAAAAAAACATAAAAGGGTGAGCTCAAATGCTCAGTAAGGGTAAACAAAATAAATAACAATCACATCATATACATAAGAACATAACTTTTGTAAATCTTAACCTGCAAAAGAAATCATAATTTCATAACATGGGATAAATCATAGTATTGAAATGTAATCCAAATAATCATAACATAAAACATGAAACTTTGTGGCATACACACATAATCAAAGAGAATCATTTCTTGTTAGTCAAGACTCAATGCCAAGACTATCTTAGTGGAAAAAGTCCATTTGTGAACCGAGGTCACTCCTCGTTTCAATCCTGTTTCACTGAACCGGTTTAACCTACTATTCCATCCATGTCTATCTCATGAGATATGAAATCATTACCCAATGCATTGTAGGGAGATATAGGTCCCACCCATCTCATAATGATACCATTCTTATGTGTGCCACAAAATCATAAATCATACATCATTGCATAACCCATGTAATAAAAATGGGTTTCTTAAACAACATGACATCATAAAACAATTCAAATAAAATAATTTCATCACAATATAATCAAATCAATGTAATAATAGGGATATAAACAGAATCCTTTATTATCTTAGATGGAAAATTATTTTGATAAAACACTTGAACTCCATTCTTGGGGAAAATATCCTTTCTATTTCAAAAACATTTTCCTTTCTTAACATGTCTTACAATGTTAAACTAAAATAAGTTGATTAAAAATAAACTTGAAAACATGTAAAGGAAGCTTCTTAGAAATAATTTTTTAAAAATCCGTTCATGCCGTATAAGTTAAAAAACATTTTTCTCGTCCTTTTGTCAGAAAAGTCAAAAAGTACATCATACGAAAAACGACAAAAGATTCCTTTCATATCTTTTACTAAAAACTCACCGAAGGGTAAAATTGGATTTAAACAATTGTAGGTGGATGGAAATAATATTACATATTGAGGAAACATGGATGTGGATGATAAAATACACCCCAGTAAATTTCAAAGTATAATCAATCTCGGATAAAAATGAGATTGTGATATTTTCCCTGACCTTAGGTCCGATTTGCTTTGTAAGTGTCCGAACCTCATGTATAATGATTTAAATAATGTCATTGACTTATTACAGAATCATACTCATTGTTATGATATCATATATGGTTCACTTATAACTTTATTTTACCCGTTCTTTTGTAAATTCCATGTTAAAGAGTGTTTTGGGTAAAATCATTTTATTTGTCGTCCGTATTATGACTTGAAATTATTCATATGATTACTTAAGTCATGATTACTTAATTCCAGAATATAAAACATGATTTATATATAATATATATTCATAATATACATATATATATATAATAGATCAGTAAATGTAAAGAAATACACCGTTCATGGAGACGGTAGGTCGTACGTATGCATGAACTCTATTTTAGTTTCCTTATTGAGTTGAATGGAATTAAGTAGATGAAATACATATATATATACATTAATCTAGTATCATTATTATTTCATATATTTCATGATTAATTATTATATATACTTTATAATCATTCATGAATAGTTAACGTGGAGAATGAATTTCATCGTGTCGTGGAGATGGTAGTCCGTACGTACGCACGAGCGATGATATCGTTCTCATGATCGTGGAATTGTATTAGAGTGTATGTATACTATTCCAGAATCAATATCACTTTACAATAATAATATATAGTTATTATTTACACCATTAAACCCATCCAAGTAAGGTGGTGGTGGAAAATAGATTACACCACGGCGTGGAGACGGTATTTCGTACGTACGCTATAGTGACCCGGCCTTTTCATACATTACTATTACATCATTTCAATGATAAACAGCATAATAGTATTACACATGGAGGATCTAGAGGTTTAGTGTCTTGGGAAACTAGTAATACACATAACAAGTACAACATCAAGCATAAAAATTCATTTAATCTCTTCTTCTATAGCTTCTTAGTAGCACTTGTCCTCTCCTTAGTACATGTAGCCACCTGAGGATATACATAAAAAGGGGTGAGCTAAAAGCCCCGTAAGAGGATATATAATAACAATATAGCATGGGGTGAGCATAATCATGAAATAGGAAGAAGATCTTGAATATGACAGAAGCATAAACAATAAACTTGAAATGTGGCAAAGCATAAAAATGAAACATCATGTCTTAGTGGTTAACTACCACACATACTTGTGAAAAAAGATAGAATCATGTTCACGCATCATTTAACATTTACTCATGAGATTAATCACTTTACCCAATGCATTGGAGCGCTATATAATTCCGGGCGCACCCATCACATTTAAACATTCATATTGCGCTATATAATTCCGGGCACACCCGTCACATCAAAACATTATCATTATCATGCTTGCCACATAGAACACATATCAAACATGTACATAAATAACCCATGGAAAGGAATGCGTTTCATCTCATAATAACACATTCATAAGCTTCGGGTTCCCAAAAGAAAGAGGGAACAACATACTTGATATAAGAACTATCAACCTTGAATGAGAGGTAAAAAGTGAGATCTTGAAAGAAGAGTTCTTTTGGAAAACATTTTGATGGACATAAAAACCAGTAAAAAACATTTATATCCCAGAAAAGTAAAGGAAAATATGATCAAAATACCTTTGAGGAGTGACCATATCAAAAATGGAGTGAAAGAGGGAGAACTCGAAGGAAGAAAATTGGGTTCGAGATTTCCCCTTACCTTGTACTCGATTGCCTCCTTCTCTTCAATGTCCTGTATAATGACATTTTATTCATTAATTAGAAATTCCAGAAACTTTTATACATTAATAGGGTTCATTCTGGTTTCATTATTTCATATTATGTTCCTTTGGATGACTTATAGAGTTTAAAAACATTGATCGGGGATGTTCGTTTTCATGGTTTTCTTGAGCGATCCACTTGTATTCTTAATTTGATGTTTGGGTAGATCATGGGTAAACATCCAGAACTGATATTACATGTAATTAATGATATTACAGAAGCTTGAATGATTTTATAATGAGTTATATTAGATCCATGTGGCCGAATTATTAGATAATAATTAAATGAAGATTATTTGGGCTAATTTGAGCGGTTTTTGGATCACAACCAGCTCATTTTAACTTTTCACTTAGTAGTATGGCCACAGGTTATTTCAAGAACATAAAATATAACATAATACATATAAAACATTCTTGTTCAACCATAAAAATGGTTTCAAGACCAGATTGATGGTATAAATGGAAGAAGAGAGCTTGTTGTTTTTGAAGGTGATAAATTATCACCACATGAACAACGTTCTCTTTAATAAAATAAAAGAAATGGGGAAAGGGTGTGGGGTGATATAATATAACCTTAGAATCCTAATATTACAGTATACATATAATACTAGATTTACAGAACAATTTGGATGAAGATAGATAGAGAGAGATCAAGAAAGGAACTTGAACTTGAAAGGAAATTAAAGGAGAAGAGGGAGAGAAATTACCTTTAGAATCATCCTCTTAAGAATCTCCTTAAAGGCCTAAGAATGGTCTTTTGATGAGACCAGAAGATCTTGGAAGTGGGGGAGGGGCTAGGGAAGGTTTTTGGGCAGTGTTTAGAGAAGGCTTGGAGCTTGATAGGTGTGAGGAAAAGAGGGGGTGAAGGGTGGCTTTTATAGTGGAGGGGAGAGGGGTTTCCTTAATATAAAATTGATTAGTTTATTAATTTCACCGAAGACAAGGAATAGTGAGTCTTGGATGACTAATAATAGTAAATAAGACTTTTGAATTCGGGAATTGGGTGCTTACATCACTTTTGATGTCAGGAATAGTGGGTTTTAATTGAAATGTATTTATATGATAAATTAATGTATTCTACTATTCATCAAAAATTCAAGTATCTCAGAAAAATACCAAAATTTTACCCCAACCATTTTTCGACGTGTAGAATCCAAAAATGAAGTCCATTTTTCAAAAATAATTTTCTAAATATTATTAATTTAATATTTAATTAAAATCATAATTTACTTAAAAAACAGTTTTTAAAATTAAAACTGATTTTGAAATTTTTCAAAAATTACTTAGGGTCTTATAAAATTATCTAAAAACTATTAGACATTGATTCAATAATTTATGGATATATTTCAGGAAAATAAATATTCTTTTAAATTAATTAATTAATTAAAATTAATTATTTATAACTTATAAAATACCAAAAATGTTTACTAAGGTCAAATTGTCACTTTCTAAGATGTCTAAATTTTATTTTATTATTCATAGGTAATGTTACTCTTATTTACTATTTATAAGGGTCATATTACTATTCATAAGGGTAGGTTACTATTCATAAGGGTAGGTTACTATTCACCAAAAATTATTTTTGTTTCATTGGACTCCAAAAACTATCTTGAATACAACTGTGAACGTTGGATTTTTAAAATTCCAAACATAGGGGTGACAAAATTATGTTTAAAGGTCACTTATCACTTAGTAGTTCATTATTTTGTGTTTTTATGACATAGATATAAGAAGGGAATTTTCCATTGAAAAACTTTGGGTCGTTACATTCTTCCCCCCTTAGAAATTTCGCCCCCAAAATTTCACTTTACACAAACAGGTGAGGGTACTTCTCCTTCATTGCCTCTTCTGGTTCCCATGTTGCTTCCTCAAACTTTTGGTTCCTCCACAACACTTTGACAAGGCGGGTTGTCTTGTTACGTAGAAGCTTATCACTTCGGTCCAGAATTTTTACCGGCTGCTCCTCATATGAGAGATCATCTTTTAACTGTACCACCTCTGAGTTTAGTACATGTGAGGGGTCTGGAATGTACTTCCTCAGTAGTGATACGTGAAACACATCATGAACTTGAGCCATATTCGGTGGAAGCGCCAGACGATAGGCCACGGCTCCTATACGATTAGGGATCTCAAAGTGGCCAATGTACCTTGGGCATAGCTTCCCTTTCTTCCCAAATTACATGACTCTCTTCCACGGATATATTTGAAGGAATACTTTATCTCCAACGTCGAACTCCAATTCCCTTCGACGATTGTCAGCATAGCTCTTTTGCCGACTTTGAGCAGCTTTGATGTGTTTTTGGATGACTTGGACCTTCTCTGTCATCTCTTGAACAAGATTGGGACCAAGTAGTTTTCGTTCTCTAACTTCATCCCAACAGGTTGGAGTTCTACATCGCTTCCCATAAAGAGCTTCATATGGATCCATCTGAATACTCGAGTGGAAGCTATTGTTGTATGAGAACTCAACCAATGGAAGGTACTGATCCCATACACCTTTGAATTCAAGAGAGCAGGATCTTAGAATATCTTCAAGTGTCTGAATAGTCCTTTCAGACTGGCCATCAGTTTGGGGGTGATAGGCCGTGCTGAAATTTAATTCAGTACTCATAGAATGTTGAAGGCTCCTCCAGAATTTAGAAGTGAACCTTGGATCACGGTCAGAGACAATCGAGATTGGAACACCGTGAAATCTCACTACTTCCTTCACATATATCCTTGCAAGTTGTTCAAGTGAGAGGTCTTCCCGAATAGCGATAAAATGGGCAGTCTTGGTGAGTCGATCAACCACAACCCATATCACATTATTTCCTCTTGACGTATTCGGGATACCCGTGACAAAGTCCATAGTAACATTATCCCATTTCCATATGGGTATAGGCAATGGCTACATCATACCTTTGGACTTTTTCTGCTCAGCTTTAACTTGCTGACATACCAAGCACCTTGATATATATTCTGCAATCTCCTTCTTCATGTTATCCCACCAGAAGTGTTCTTGGAGATCACGATACATCTTGGTACTTCCTGGATGAATAGAGAAAGTTGAGCTATGTGCATTATCCAATAGCTTCTTCTTTATTCTGGGTGATGAAGGCACACAAAGCCGTGTTCCAAACCAAATCACACCATCATCGTCGATATGGAACTCTTGCAGCTTCCCTTCCTTTACCGCATTCACCCTCTTTTTTATCTCCATATCATACCTTTGTGCTTCCTTAATCTTCTGTTGGATGGATGGTTGCGCAATCATTTGGGCAAGGTAGGATGTATCCCCTGCCCTTACGATTCCCAAATCCATCCTTTTCATATCCAAGAAGATAGGGTCTTTCTCAATCCTCAACATAGATAGAGTAGCAGGTTCTTTCCTGCTTAGAGCATCAGCTACCTTGTTCGCCTTTCCAGGATGATAGTGAATAGAGAAATCGTAATCCTTGATTAGCTCTAACCATCTCCTTTGATGCATATTGAGCTCCTTTTGTGTGAATATATACTTTAGGCTCTTGTGTTCGGTGTATATGTCACACTTCTCGCCATAAAGGTGTTGGGCGGAGAAAAAGGGAGTGATGGAAAGAGGGGGGGTGAATTTCCTTTTAAAAAATGATTAACAAATTAAAAATCAAAGTGAAAGTGCAGCGGAAATAAAAGAGGCAAGACACGCAATTGATAACGGAGTTCGGCCAAAAACCCGGCCTACGTCTCCGCTCCCAACTCAACCGTTGAGAGATTCCTACCTCTTTCTTTTCAATGGTTTTAGCAAGAAACCCACTAGGCTTTGAGGTAGCACTAGGACCTATTACAGCTTGCTTTTGAATTGGTTTAGCAAGAACCCACTTGCTTTTGATGGTTGAGCAAGAACCCACTATCCTTCTTACAGGTGAAGGATAGCTCACCTATGTCTCAAGCTATTTAAAGGAAAGATTGACAACCTCTTCACACCTTAATGGTGATGTGAAACCCAAAAGAAAGAGGGGAGGAGAAATAGAGTGGTTTGTAGACACAAACCCAAATTAATCTCAAAATAGATAAACAAGAAAAACCGTATTTGAGGAAGTCTTGGGTGCCTTTGATTGATTGGAGATGTTGAAGGCCGCTTCCAAGCTTCTTTGGTGGTGCTCTTGGATGTGGAATTGGATGGAGCACTTGCGGTTCCTTGAGGTGGCTCGCCGGAGGATTGCCGAATAATCAACAAAGTGTCCTTGGGCTTGGTTTAAGTTCCGGGTGGTGTCCGGGGCTTCCTCAGCCTTTATTTATAGGCATGGAACCCATTGGGGGCCTTCGGAGCCGTTGGAGAAGTCTTCGGAGCCGTTGGAGGCCAAAAGAGGGTTGACTGGTCAAAGCCAACGGCTAGTTTGACTGGGCTACCGGCTGGCCGGTACAGCTCCACCGGCTGGCCGGTGCCTTGGCAGAGGAGAAGAATTTGGTCCAGGCTCTACCGGTTGACCGGTGGATGAGCCACCGGCTGGCCGGTGGGGAGACAGTAGCTGGCCCATTGGTCTGGGTGCCACCGGCTGGCCGGTGACAGAGCCACCGGCAGACCGGTGGAACCTGGCAGTGGGCAATGCCTCTGCCAGGTCCACCGGTTGGCCGGTGCTATCACACCGGTTGGCCGGTGGACTGCAATTCAGTCCACTTTGAGATGCTTTTTTGGGCCATTTTCTTGGCAACCTTGTGCTTATTAACAAAAACACTTGAAACAAGGTTAAACACATATGAAAGTGATTGTGATCATGAAAATCAAAGAGCGAGGGGAACGAGAGGTACAACAATCTCCCCCTATTTTGATGATCACAATCACCAAAACAAAAAATGTAAAAACTTAAATTAAAGGCATGCTTTAATGAATAAAATGAAATGTAAAGCAAAGCATGATCAAAAAGGTTTCTCCCCCAATCAATCAAGAAATTTCTCCCCCTTTGTGATTATCAAAAATAGCGTGGGGCATAAAAATTTGATTGAGGGAAGATTGAAAATCAAGATTTTTAAATCAATTGAAATTTTTGAAAATTGAATTGAAAAATTTGAATAACAGTTTGAATTGAAAGTTTTGAATCAAAAATCAATTGAAATTTGAAATTTGAAACCAAATGAAATTTTTGAAATTGAGAGTTTTTAATCAAAAATGAATTGAAAATTTAAATTGAAAAATGAATCGAAAGAGATTTTTAAATTTAAGAAAATTTCTCCCCCTAAATAAAACAAAAGATCATCGGGGAAACGAAACTATTTTTGGCCCGGAGAGACTCGCCAAAAGGGATTTTTCAATCCAAATTTGTTTCATGGCGGGTCTTCTCCTATAAAACTCGTCCGAATAAAAAATAGATTTGGGCTGACCGTACCGGGAATTTTTGCAATCACACTCATAAATGAGGTGCCCAGGTTTTTTACAATAATTGCAAAATTTATAACTAGAGCTCCCCCTTACAAAAACAGTGGGTGCATGGGAGGAGGAAGCTATATTGGTGTAGCCAAGTCCATTGGTGGTTCTAGATACTCGTTGAGAACCTAAGAGTTTGGACAAATTTTGTTCACCTTGGGTGAACTTGGCTAAGGATTCTCTAAGGTCCTTGATGGTTGATTCCAAAGAATCAACATTTGGGAAATTTTGGATTTTTAGGGAGAGTTCCTCCTTCTCTTTGAGAAGTTGTTCTTTTTCGGAGGAAAGTTTTTTGAAATTCTTTTTCAAAGAAACAAATTTTGAAGAAAGCTCATGAAAACCATTTTCTAATTGGTCTCGCACATGTTGAAGTTCTTCATATGATAAATGATTAAAAGAATTTGAAGATGAGGATGAGGATGAGGAATCGGAAGAAGTTACCTCGTGAAATGCCATTAGGCATTTTGTACCTTGGTCGCTCGAGGAGGAGGAGGAGGAGGATGAGGAGGTGTCACTCCATGTCGCCTTGAGGACCTTTTTCTTTCCTTTTTCCTTTTGCGTGGCCCGTTTTTTGTTGAGTGGGAAATTAGGCTTGTAATGCCCTTTTTGGCCGCACCCGTAGCATTTTACCTTGGGCTCGGATCTTGCGGTGGGTTCTTTCTTTCGCGCCTTGCGAGATTTCTTCTTCTTGTGCTTCTTCATAAATTTGTGCATTTGGCGGGCGAGATTCTCCATTTCCGAGTCACCGCTTGATGATGAAGAAGATTAAGATGATGATGAGGAGGAGGAGCTTACTTCTTTTTGTACCTTGAGGGCGATGTTCTTTGGTGTCTTGATTGGTGTGCCCTCCTTTTGAGCTTGCCTCCTCATCGTGATCTCGTACGTCATTAGGGATCCGATGAGCTCTTCGACCGGCATGTTCTTTACATCCTTAGCTTCTTGGATAGCCGTCACCTTAGGTGCCCATGAGCTCGGAAGGACCCATAGGATCTTCTTCACCATAGTTTCTGCAGAAATATCATCACCAAGGGACTTTCTCCCATTTCAAGCATCAGTAAAACGCGTAAACATTTCAGTAATAGATTCAGATGGATGCATGGTAAAAGACTCAAAATTTTGACGATACATGTCCAATCGAGTATCCTTGACTTTGTTGGTCCCCTCATGGGTAACCTCCAAAAGTTTCCAGATTTCATGTGAGGAGGTGCATGTGGACACTCGATTGAATTCATTTCGGTCAGGGCCGCAATGTAGAGCGTTCATGGCTTTGCCATCAAGCTCAAAGTTTCTAATATCGGCGGGGGTCCATTTGGATTCGTCGGGTGTAGACAAAGTATAACCTTGCATGATAATTTTGTAAATAGGATATCCTATGCTTCTTAAAAAAGTGGTCATGCGGGTTTTCCAATAATTATAGTCAGGCCCATCAAAAAATGGAGCCCGACCCAAAGAAAAGCCTTCGGGGGCGAAAGAAGTGGATGCCATCACAATGGATCTTTAATTTGAAACCGGTTAGGGTATTACTCAAATTATCCCTCTGATACCAATTGTTGGTCGGAGAAAAACGGGAAGGATGGCAAGAGGGGGGGTGAATTGCCTTTTAAAAAATGATTAACAAATTAAAAATCAAAGTGAAAGTGCAGCGGAAATAAAAGAGGCAAGACACGCAATTGATAACGGAGTTCGGCCAAAAACCCGGCCTACGTCTCCGCTCCCAACTCAACCGTTGAGAGATTCCTACCGCTTGCTTTTCAATGGTTTTAGCAAGAAACCCACTAGGCTTTGAGGTAGCACTAGGACCTATTACAGCTTTCTTTTGAATTGGTTTAGCAAGAACCCACTTTCTTTTGATAGTTGAGCAAGAACCCACTATCCTTCTTACAGGTGAAGGATATCTCACTTATGTCTCAAGCTATTTAAAGGAAAGCTTGACAACCTCTTCACACCTTAATGGTGATGTGAAACCCAAAAGAAAGAGGGGAGGAGAAATAGAGTGGTTTATAGACACAAACCCAAATTAATCTCAAAATAGATAAACAAGAAAAACCGTATTTGAGGATGTCTTGGGGGCCTTTGATTGATTGGAGATGTTGAAGGCCGCTTCCAAGCTTCTTTGGTGGTGCTCTTGGATGTGGAATTGGATGGAGCACTTGGGGTTCCTTGAGGTGGCTCACCGGAGGATTGCCGAATAATCAACAAAGTGTCCTTGGGCTTGGTTTAAGTTCCGGGTGGTGTCCGGGGCTTCCTCATCCTTTATTTATAGGCATGGAACCCATTGGGGGCCTTCGGAGCCATTGGAGAAGTCTTCGGAGCCGTTGGAGGCCAAAAGAGGGTTGACTGGTCAAAGCCAACGGCTAGTTTGACTGGGCTACCGGCTGGCCGGTACAGCTCCACCTGCTGGCCGGTGCCTTGGCAGAGGAGAAGAATTTGGTCCAGGCTCTACCGGCTGACCGGTGGATGAGCCACCGGCTGGCCGGTGGGGAGACAGTAGCTGGACCATTGGTCTGGGTGCCACCGGCTGGCCGGTGACAGAGCCACCGGCTGACCGGTGGAACCTGGCACTGGGCAATGCCTCTACCAGGTCCACCGGCTGGCCAGTGCTATCACACCGGTTGGCCGGTGGACTGCAATTCAGTCCACTTTGAGATGCTTTCTTGGGCCATTTTCTTGGCAACCTTGTGCCTATTAACAAAAACACTTGAAACAAGGTTAAACACATATGAAATTGATTGTGATCATGAAAATCAAAGAGCGAGGGGAACGAGAGGTACAACAAAAGGTAGTGCCGCCAGATTTTCAAGGCAAAAATCACGGCTGCCAGCTATAGATCATGCGTCGGGTAGTTCTGCTCATGGATCCTCAACTGTCGTGAGGCATAGGCTATCACATTATCATTTTTCATGAGTACACAACTCAAGCCTTTCATTGAGGCATCGCTGTATATCACAAAACTTTCCCCACTTTTCGGTAGTGTGAGTACAGGCGCAGTGATCAGCCTTCTCTTTAGCTCCTTAAAGCTTCCCTCACATTCATCCGTCCAGACATACTTTACCCCTTTCCTTGTTAACTTAGTTAGCGGGCTTGACAATCGTGACAAGTTTCTCACAAAACGTCGATAGTACCCGACTAGTCCAAGAAAACTACGGATTTTTGTGGCACTAGAGGGCCTGGGCCATTCTTCAATCGCTTTTGTCTTTGAAGGGTCCACAGAAATTCCCTCGCTTGTGATCACATGTCCCAAGAATGTGACATGATTAATCCAAAAGTCACATTTGCTGAACTTGGCGTATAAATTCTCCTTTCTCAATGTCACCAACACAAGTCTTAGATGTTCTTCATGTTCCTCCTTTCTCTTGGAGTAGATGAGAATATCATCAATAAACACTACCAAAAATTTGTCGAGATAATGTCTGAAGACTCTATTCATCAAATCCATGAAGATTGCAGGGGAATTAGTAAGTCCGAAGGGCATCACTAAAAACTCATAGTGCCCATACCTTGTACGGAAGTCAGTCTTCTGAATATCTTCCTTATTCACCTTTACATGATGATATCCAGAATGAAGATCCACCTTTGAGAAGTATTGAGCTCCTCCTAACTGATCGAACAAGTCATCAATCCTTGGGAGAGGATACTTGTTCTTTATGGTGATCTTGTTGAGTTCCCGATAATCGATACACAGCCGCATGGTACCATCCTTCTTCTTCACAAATAGCACTGGCGCACCCCAAGGTGATGCACTAGGGCGTATGAACCCTTTGTCCAGATGCTCTTACAACTACTTCTTTAACTCCTCCAGTTCGATAGGAGCCATCCTATAGGGGAACTTCGAGATAGGAGTAGCTCCAGGTATGATTTAAATTGAGAACTCTACCTCACGATCTGGGGGAATTCCGGGTAACTCTTTGGGAAATGCATCGCCGTATTCCCTTACGATGGGAATTTCCTCAAGGTTTGAACTTTCCTTTGACTCAAACAATTGGGCGAGGTATGCTTCTTCATAGAGAATCATCACCCACACCATTGAAGGATTTTTCAAAGGATATTCATGATCTTCCTTGCATTTGTAGAGGATCATGGGATGGTTCGGAATATGAAAATATATTTCCTTTTCCCGACAGTTGATATGCGCTCTATATAAAGAGAGCCAATCCATTCCCATTATAGCGTCGAATTCCACCAAGGGAAGTATTACGAGATTTGCCGGAAGAATCTTCCCATATAAGTCAATAGGAGAAGAATCAAACACTTGGGTTGCAATGATTGCACCAATTGGTGTTTTTACAGATATCTCTACTTCAAGGTTTCGGGGCTTCGATTCTATAGTTCTAGAAAACTTGCAGGATATAAAGGAATGAATAGAACCAAAATCAAATAAGACTTTTTCCATTCTTGAGGGAATAGAAAGTGTACCTTGTATGACTTCATTATCATGTTCCACCTCCGCAGTAGTGATGGCATAAGCCTTCCCTTGTTCCTTTGGATTTGGTGGTTGTTGGCGCTGATTACCCTCGAGATCTCGAGGTTTAGTGCACTGGTTTGAATAGTGCCCTAGCTCCTTACAGTTGTAGCATTGAACCACGAGTGGTTCTCTCCTTTCATCGGCTACATTATCCTTCCTTTTCATGTCTCTTCAACACTCGTGAGCTCGGTGTCCTTCTTTCCCACACTTAAAGAATTTCCCTTCCCTTTGAGGTAGTTCTCATTGTGCAACTTCCCACATTTTTGGCAAGTGGGTCATTGTGTTTTCTTCCCATCTTTATCACTAGATCCACCAGCTTGAAACTCCATCTTTCTTTTCTTATCACCATAGCCATGGGACCATTCTCCAAACTCCATCTCCACCTTGAGAGCACACCGAACAACTTCTTCATAACTCCCAAAGTCTCGAATTGCAAGAGCTTTTTGAAGATGTGGTTTTAATCCACTAAAGAATCTTTCAATTTTGCTATCATTGTTGATAACAAAACCCGAAGCATACCTTGCGAGCCTTGTGAAATTTTTTTCATAGGTTGTGACAGATTCTCCTTCTTTTTGCTTGAGCTCTATGAATTCTCTCTCCATATTCATGCGAAGAGTTCGTGGGAAGTACTTATTAAGAAACATTATCTTAAAGTATTCCCATTCCATCTCTTCAATTTCATCCCTTGGCTTGGTGTTCTTAATCAAAGCCCACCTTTGATCAGCTTCTCCATCTAGACGATAGACGGCTAGAGTCACCTTCTCCGTCTCGGAATAGTGAAGAACAAAAAAGATCTTCTCCATGGAGTTGACCCACTGTTCCGCAACTAGTAGATCGGAAGATCCACAAAACGTCGGTGGTCGTTGCCGCATAAAACATTTGATAGCTAGCTGCTCCCTCTTTGGTGAAGGAGGAAATTCCCCATTATTATGTTTATTATTCATAACCCGAGATAATTGGGTAAGCATCGCCATGAAGTTTTGAACTCCACCTCCAAAATCATTGGGGATGTCGTTCAGGCAATCGTTGCATTGGCCTTCGCAAGAGTTGTTGGCCTGATTTCTCCTGGTTCCCACCATTTTCTAAAATAGAAAAGGTTAGAACAAAACATAAGTAAACAAGTCATGAATAACTTATCCTTTTAAACAATTATACCAAAAACATAAGATATGGGATCCCTAGGTAAATATCCTTGTGTGCATATTTGTACTTAGTCTCATGCTAGAGGATTTCTTTATGGTTCACTAATCCTAATTCCCAAATTAACTAAACCTTTCCTTTGATACCAAATGTGACAACCGGGTCCCGGTGACAGCACAGACACCCCTCCTTAACATGGTCGTTAGGTCTTGGCCCACCAGGTACCCCCAGTTGCCCCGCAAACACGTGGGGCCCACCCTAGGGTCCACCCACATGCCTGAACGGGTTATCTGACTAATAGAAGTCCCCACAAGCCAACACCTATCCTTTCCAGTGTGCTTTGTCCTCACTCACACACACCCTAGGAAACTTTCCAAAAGGTCACCCATCCTGATCATTACTGCACGCCAAGCACGCTTAACTATGGAGTTCTAACCAGGTAGGCTCCCGAAAAGGAAGGTCAACCTTGTTGACATGATTCATATCATTTAGTCATTTAACCCTTTATCATTGGGGGATGTTACAATCAACCCCCCCCCCCCTTTAGAGCACAACGCCATCGTTGTGGGCCCTACATCTCAACCCATGCAGTGCACCGCACTTAAGGCTGGGTTCCTCCTCTGATACCAACTATAGCGACCCAGCCTTTTCATATATTACTATTACATCATTTCAAGGATAAAAAACATAATAGTATTACACATGGAGGATCTAGAGGTTTAGTGTCTTCGGAAACTAGGACTACACATAACAAGTACAACATCAGGCATAAAAATTCATTTAATCTCTTCTTCTATAGCTTCTTAGTAGCACTTGTCCTCTCCTTAGTACATGTAGCCACCTGAGGATATACATCAAAAGGGGTGAGCTAAAAGCCCAGTAAGAGGATAGATAAGAACAATATATCATGGGGTGAGCATAATCATGACATAGGAAGAAGATTTTGAACATGAGAGAAGCATAAACAATAAACTTGAAATGTGGCAAAGCATAAAAATGAAACATCATGTCTTAGTGGTTAACTACCACACATACTTGTGAAAAAATCTAGCATCATGTTAATGCATCATTTCACATTTACTCATGAGATTCATCACTTTACCCAATGCATTGGAGCGCTATATAATTCTGGGTGCACCCGTCACATTTAAACATTCATATTGCGCTATATAATTCCGGGCGCACCCGTCACATCATAACATTATCATTATCATGCTTGCCACATAGAACACATATCAAACATGTACATAAATAACCCATAGAAAGTAATGGGTTTCATCTCATAATAACACATTCATAAGCTTTGGGTTCCCAAAAGAAAGAGGGAACAACATACTTGATATAAGAACTATCAACCTTGAATGAGAGGTAAAAGGTGAGATCTTGAAAGAAGAGTTCTTTTGGAAAAAATTTTGATGGACATAAAAACCAGTGACAAACATGTATATCCCATAAAAGTAAAGGAAAATATGATAAAAAGAACTTTGAGGAGTAACCATATCAAAAATGGAGTGAAAGAGGGAGAACTCGAAGGAAGAAAATTGGGTTCGAGATTTCCCCTTACCTTGTACTCGATTGCCTCCTTCTCTGTAATGTCCTGTATAATGACATTATATTCATTAATTAGAAATTCCAGAACCTTTTATACATTAATAGGGTTCATTCTGGTTTCATTATTTCATATTATGTTCCTTTGGATTACTTATAGAGTTTAAAAACATTGATCGGGGATGTTCGTTTTCATGGTTTTCTTGAGCGATCCACTTGTATTCTTAATTTGATGTGTGGGTAGATCATGGGTAAACATCCAGAACTGATATTACATGTAATTAATGATATTAAAGAAGCTTTAATGATTTTATAATGAGTTATATTAGATCCATGTGGCCGAATTATTAGATAAGAATTAAATGAAGATTATTTGGGCTAATTTGAGCGGGTTTTTGAACACAACCAACTAATTTTAACTTTTCACATAGTAGTATGGCCATAGGTTATTTCCAGAAGATAAAATAGAACATAATACATATAAAACATTCTGGTTCAACCATAAAAATAGTTTCATGACCAGATTGATGTTATAAATGGAAGAAGAGAGCATGTTGTTTTTGAAGGTGATAAATTATCACCACATGAACAACGTTCTCTTTAATAAAATAAAAGGAAGGGGGAAAGGGTGTGGGGTGATATAATATAACATTAGAATCATAATATTACAGTATACATATAATACTGGATTTACAGAACAATTTAGATGAAGATAGATAGAGAGAGATCAAGAAAGGAACTTGAACTTGAAAGGAAATTAAAGGAGAAGAGGGAGAGAAATTACCTTTAGAATCCTCCTCTTAAGAATCTCCTTAAAGGCCTAAGCTTGGTCATTTGATGAGACCAGAAGCTCTTGGACGTGGGGGAGGGGCTAGGGAAGGTGTTTGGGTAGAGTTTAGAGAAGGCTTGGAGCATGAGAGGTGTGAGGAAAAGAGGGGGTGAAGGGTGGCTTTTATAGTGGAGGGGAGAGGGGTTTCCTTAATATAAAATTGATTAGTTTATTAATTTCACCTAAGACAAGGAATAGTGAGTCTTGGATGACTAAGAATAGTAAATAAGTCTTTTGAATTTGGTATTTGGGTGCTTATATCACTTGTGATGTCAGGAATAGTGTGTTTTAATTGAAATGTATTTATATGATAAATTAATGTATTCTACTATTCATCAAATATTCAAGTATCTCAGAAAAATCCCAAAATTTTACCCCAAACATTTTTCAACGTGTAGAATCCAAAAATGAAGTCCATTTTTCAAAAATAATTTTCTAAATATTATTAATTTAATATTTAATTAAAATCATAATTTACTTAAAAAAACAGTTTTTAAAATTAAAACTGATTTTGCAATTCTTTCAAAAATTACTTAGGGTCATATAAAATTTTCTAAAAACTATTAGACATTGATTCAATAATTTATGAATATATTTTAGGAAAATAAATATTCTATTAAATTAATTAATTAATTATAATTAATTATTTATGACTTATAAAATACCAAAAATGTTTACTAAGGTAAAATTGTCACTTTCTAAGATGTCTAAATTTTATTTTATTATTCATAGGTAATGTTACTCTTATTTACTATTTATAAGGGTCATATTACTATTCATAAGGGTAGGTTACTATTCACCAAAAATTATTTTTGTTTCATTGGACTCCAAAAACTATCTTGAACACAACCGTGAATGTTGGATTTTTAAAATTCCAAACATAGGGGTGACAAAATTATGTTTAAAGGTCACTTATCACTTAGTAGTTCATTATTTTGTGTTTTTATGACATAGATATAAGAAGGAAAGTTTCCATTGAAAAACTTTGGGTTGTTACATACGCACGCACGGTGATTTTGTTTTCCATAGGATGGATAGATGGTGAAATAGAGTTGTTTCATACTTATAATAACATATATTTATATTATTGATACTGATGTTATTACTTCAAAATGAAACAACCTAAGAAGAAGAAGTTGAAGAAGAAATAAAGTTGAAAGAATCGGTAACGGACATTACCTCTTCTTTGAAGTGCCTCTTTGAGATCTCCTTTTAGGGCACTAAAATTGGTCTTTGAGGAAGACTAGAACCTCTAGGATGTTGCTAGGGAATTGTAGAAGAGAATTTGGCAGGTGTTGGCCGAGCTTGAAGGCTAAAAGTGGTGTGAGGAAGAGAGGGAGGAGGTGCCCTTTTATAAGGGAGGAGAGGGGCTCCTTTGGAAAAACTAAAAATATTATTTTATTATAAAGCCATATTCGGTTTTAAATAGCACCAAATTGAGTAATTTCAAAGCTAAGGCGGGGATGGGTTGAAATCCTATCATCAAATATAATTTAGACAAGTTTATGTTCCTATTTTAACCTTATAATTTATATTTAACTTTAAGTTAGATAATTTTACTTTTACCGTGTCTTTTTGTGTTCTTACACTATAAGGTTAATAAACTTACTATAAGAATACCAAATAACCCCAAGTTGTTTATTATTAATATATATAACCTTTTATAAGTCATTTTCCTGAACCTTAGATTTTTAGGAATAAAATAACAATTAATAATATAATATTTGTTTAAAAAACTATTTTATTTCAATTTTGACACTATTTAGTAATTGATTTTTGTAAAAATCATAACAGAATGATTAATTCGAAAAAAAATAATTACATCAATACTAACATGTCATATTAACCTATAAAATTAGTTTAATTCATAAAAAGTCTAAAATTAGATTTATTTTTGTATTTATAACATCGATTATGTCAATATTTCATTAATAAGATAATTACTGCATCATCTTTGTGTCATAAATAAATTAAATAATTTAATGACTAAAAATTACAAATAAAATACCATTATGTAGGAAATCTTTTTATATTTCAAATGAATATTTATAGTCGAATTTATCTTATATATAACCCTATATTAAAAATTATATACTTATTAAACTTTGATTTTAACTATTTTAAACCTTCTTTAAATAAATTAATAATAAATGTCCTAATCTAATCCATATGGGCATAAATGGTCATATTGTATTCCTAAGGTTGTTTTTGGTCGAATTAAACTTATCCAATAGAATTAGGACATGTGTTAAGGTAATAATAATAACATTTTTACCCTTAATTACCCTATTTACTTTTAAGTGTGGTAAAAAAAGTAAAAAATTACTGTTCACCAAATATTATTTTCATCTCATTGAACCACATTTTACTTACTGACATCAACCGTATCTCTCAGATTTTTGAAATTCCACTCACAGAATTGGTAAAATTATGTTTTATGAAAAATTCATTTTTTTTAACTACCACTTAGTGGTTTCACTATTCATCAAAAAATGAAAGTTTCCAGAAAAATACCAAAAAATAGGCCTAAGCTATATTTGATTTTATGAACTCAAAAATGATGTCTATTTTACCAAATTCAAAACATATCAGTTGCATTAATTAATTTGAAAATTAATTCTCGTCGTCAAAACAAATAGCGTGTTCTTAAGAGATAATAACTATCAAAAGATAGACACTTGTTTATGTCTGGTTTAAATGTGAAATTACATCCAATGACCAACATTGTATTAAATTGTAAAAATATATTCTAAATATACTTTAAAACCACTCAAATTAATAATTTATCACTATTAATTATTTCGATTAATTTTTTTTAATTAAAATTTATTAATTTTCACTATTCATCAGAATATGAAAGTTATCTGTAAAGTACCAAAATTTCACCCTAAGATAATTTCGATATTCCGAATCCAAAAATGAAGTCCATTTTGAAAAATAAAATTTCAGAAATTTCAAAAAGTGGTTATTACAATTCATAATGGCTAGTTTTAATAATATTTTAATAGCATATCTTTGTTTAGTGAAACTCGGTATTGCGTACTACACACGCTATCGAGGAAGGTCGTGATTACGTGTAATGAAAGGCAAGTCAAGGATGTGTGTTGTGCAAGCTCCTTTTGGTGTAGCGTACAACACAAGACATTAATGAAATTAAAAAGGATATTCTTCATAAAATCTCAGGGTGTTACAGGTTATAGACCATAAACCTATACCTAACAACTCATTAAGGACCCTCAATGCTTCACACTCTAGGTATTATGGAAAATCACATCCACTACCCATATTATGGATATCATCAATATTAGGTATCCTTTTACCTATAATAACTAATATTACCTAACTAGAATCATTTTTTCACTATGAGGGGGTAAGAGTGAATTAGTGATACACTTTTCATTTTAGTTTCCATTATTTTGAAACAAAATTAACCTCATATTAAATATTTATCACTTTTTTTAAAATAAAACTACTGGTTAGAGTGTGTATATCGATAGGGGTGAATTGATTACCAAATAAAAATTTCTGTTTGGAATGTATTAAAATATATTCCCCCAACTAATTTAAAAATGGCTCAGTTATCCAAAACAACAGATCATTAAAAATTTAAATATGTCAAAAAATTTCATATAAGATTTATTACATATCAGATAAGTAATATAAGATATTACTTAATCTTTTGAAATCAATTTGTATAATTAAAATCTTATAAAAATTAAAATTATGGTTAACTATCAAGATATTATTTTTTTATAGTATATTTTTTTAGTATTAAAGAATAGGTTGAAAATAAAACATAATAAAACATTAAAATTTTTTTTAAATACAATAAGTTTAGTCTCAAGATAAGACATAGTCCTCTCCACTTGGTGATCACCCGCCATCAAGCAGTTTATGTAAATAAATAGTTTTATCCATAACCTAAATCATGTTTTACAATAGTGTACCACAATTGAGACCACACATGGCCTTTCCCACTATAAAATATGGGAGAAGAAAATACAACAGGTCACACAAGACATCTGCCACTATTATCTGTGGGGAAACAAATACAATAGGTCACACATGAGCTTTCCCCCTATTATCAATTGGAGAAAAAAATACAACATGGCACACATTACCTCTTCCATTATCATCTATGGGGGAAAATACAGCAGGTTACATACAACCTATTATAATTTTATCAATGGGAATATCAAATATAAATACGTATTTAAAGAAGATATTGTTGTAATCTCTAGTTTGTAGTAGGAGATAGTGTGTTGGGAAATAAATAAATCAACAAAAACTGCTCATAATGTAAACTGAAATAAAAAACTAAGAAATCTAAAATTATAAAGGCATGGAGGTACTATATTTTTTTGTAGTGTAGCTCGTGAATATTGATACTAATTTACAGTGTAGATTGAATCATGTTCTATTGAAAACTTTAGTTGGAAAATGTTTTATAGAAAATTTTGTTCTTGAATACGGGAAGGATGAAAATGTGTATTGATCATTGGATTCCTCTATCGAGTAGTGTAGGATAAAGTGGGTATGTTATTCAAAATAAGGTTCATCTATGTAGATGTGTTAAGTATGTGAGATTTTAGTTCTTTACATATTTTCATTCAAACACACAAGAGATTATGATTCTCTTTTTATCAGTAGAATGTATGAGTATCCATGTGAGCATCTAGATATTCTACATCCTCATACACAAGGATGACCCATCCTTTAATGCATTCTATCAAGAAATTAAGACAGAATCCTTAAAATTACAGTCATCATTAAATTTAATAAAATATCAATTAGATATAAAAAACATAAATGTATAGAGTAAGAAAATAATGATAGTGAGTCATGAACAGTGACTCATAGTCTTATTGTGTCTTTTCCAGTAGTGTCTCAAGCAGACAATGTCTCGTTCTAGCAGTTTTTCAACTTCGAGTTGAGGCTTTAGAATATTTCTTCAATGATGATAGTGACTTGTACTGGTGGTATGACCCCAGTAGTGTCTTATTCTAATGGTGTAAATTTTTTACATAGCTAAACTTTCTACAATGGTGGTGTCTCTACTGATGATGAGTCATCCTTTCAGTGGTGACTCCTCTAATGGTATGACATATTGATGTTGATTTATTATATTACTTTTCTAATTTTCCATGTTGGTTGTCTGTTGTGTTAATAGTGAATCAAAGTTGATGGGAGTGTGATATGGTTAGCGGTAATTCATCCTTGGTGGTGTCTCATACATAGAAATTTTCATCACCTTTCTTATATTATAAGATTCTTATAGAGAACATTAATCTCAATAATATTATAATAAGTATTATTTTTTCATCATTATAACATGGAGGTCTACAATCATCCCCTTTAAGGTGATCACAAATCATGGAATCAATGGTAAACAATTAATGACACAAATGTAAGGTAAATACCTGATAGCAAAGAGAAATTATATTAGTGTGCATATATATATATATCAATGTGGTATCAAATAAATTGAATAAATATAATTAAATCAAAAAATAAATCTCATACTAGTCTCCCCTCCCCCCATTACGGATTATCAAAATGTTAAAACAAAATAAAAAATAAAAATAGTAAAAGTAGTAAGGATTTTAATACAAAGAACAGAAGAATAAATAATTAATAAATAGAATTAAAAGGAATTCAACGATAGAAATCATAAGGTAATTACAAAAAAATCCCATCAAGACATACTTTCAAATCCATTAAATATTGTAAAGTCTTAGTAGAAGGGACTATATGAGCTTTTCCATTATCATAGTCTTTATCGTATTTTGAGACAGTAGGTGCAACATGGTCTGAAGAAGATCTATGAATATTAGTTGGAAAAACTGTTGGGATTATGTGTATATATTAGGAAGGTTGAGATATATAATAATAGACATCCTAAATTGTCTCAAATATTATACAGGAGGTAGAGGTAAGGGTTAGAATCTGGATGGAAGAGGTGTAGCTAGATTCCTGGTAGCTCTTATTCTTAAGGATTCCTATAGAGTAATATGAATTACTTCTTGAGCCAGAACATCCATTCCATATACATCTAGAAATTATTTCATAAGGATTATGAAATCTATTATTATCTTACCACCTCTCTCTATGGAACTGAATAAATCTCTTTTATATTCTATAAATTGATTCTGCACTAGATTCTACTCCTTTAATTGTTTTCATTTTCCCTAAAAGGATTGGGTAACATGTGAAATCCACAATTTCTCAGCAAAAATAAATAAATTATTATCCATTTAATGCATAGTATAAATTCTTTATTAATAATGTTTGATGAATTTTTTAATTTTATATTTATCTGAATTAATATCATTGGAATACATTCTTATCATCTTGTGATCATGTTCAGTACTCTCCCCAAACATCATCAAAATTTCCGAAATAATGGTAGCTCCCCATTTGAAGGTGTACAAATAACAACAAAAAATTCTTCTCTTACAATGGTTTAGGTTATATTAGCATCAAATTATGGTATATTAGAGGTAGAATTATCTAAAGATATATCCTCAAGAAATTTTAGAATTCCATCCAAAGAATCTATAAAAGTGTGATTTAAATCATCAAGAAAACATTTACCGATTCCATATCATTAATGTTATTCTTATTTCAATCCCAATATCATAAATATGATGCATCATCTTCTGTTGGATATGGTGCATAACTAATTCAAATAGATACTCGGAATCATTTCAACTTAACATTGTAATGAGTGGCTCTTGACTCTTTAAAACCCATCAAAATCTAAAAGAATGTTTTCATTGAAAACGTCCAAGTCCCCCATGGGAACCATATCCAGTAGGATAGTTTGGGCCATAGAATCCGATGTAGGATCACAAATATAATTATAATTATATTATAGACCATCAATATCAATTTTATGGACCATATATCCCTCTATATCTCTCTAAACTCAAAGATTATGTCCACTATCCTTTGGTGGAATCACAACATTATTTTATAAATTACCCCATTCATCAGACATTGGGTCAATCAAAATGTTACAAAATTTAACCACATTGAATTAAGTAATGGTTTGTTAACCTACAGTAGATATATAATCTAGGATTTCTATGAATATTTGAGCCTTTTTACTCTTTTTAGCATCAACTAAGTCATCAATAAGAGGTTTTTATTATTTCTGCACATCAATATTCTATGTAAAAATATCTAATTCAGCTACTTTACACTTATCAAAATAAGGCTTATCAATAGACATAAAATCCAACTATACATTACCACCATCTTTTTCAATAGAAAAAAATTATTTCTCCAATTTTTCAGCTACATGTTAATCAACAGAAGCCGTCACTTCCGTCTTCTCAACCACAACAGAGTAAAAATAGTCTTATCAGTAGCAAAAAAATAAACACATAGATATTTATCCCCCTCAATAAATGCATTATTTTCCTTAAATTTTAGGTCCACCTCTATAATAATTTCAAGACTATGTGAAGATATACCAAGAAAGGTATGTAGATTTGAATTTATTTCAATATATATCCATAAAATTATTCCAACTAAACCATCAGAGTCAGAATCATTATTATTATTATTATTATCATCATCATCTTCTTCAACATCACCATTAATACCATTTTCATCACCTCTATTTTCTATACCTTCAGAAATACCGTCTTCATATTCCCCTTATTACTATTTATCATTATCTATCTTTGAAATGATATTAAACTATTTCTCTTTGAAAACATCGATTTATGCCTCATCACTTGTCACTAATTTTTCTTTTTTTGGATGTACCCTAGGTGGGATAGGAGCTTTATAAGTGATGGGTGGTAATTTGGGAGATAGATTGGGGTCACTCCCCAAATTAATATAAATTTATCTCTCAAAATCTTCTTTTTGATGTAGAAACCTCTTCATCATCCTCATCAGAATACTCAACAACCTCATTATGTTCTATAATAGGGTTAACAACATCGGCCTATATACACTACCCATAAGATTTAAATCCATATATATTTTCTCAACATCAACTTCCCATAACTTCTTCCAGGGGTTCCAATTGATCCTCATTCTTGAATAAATTTCTTTAGAAATATAAAAACACTATAGAATATAATATAATACTAATCATCTAAAACTACTCTTTTTCCATTTAACAAGGCTGAAATGTAAATTTGGTAAATCAAGGAATTAGATCCTAAAGTCGGGTTGATCATTTCATAGAGGTAAATCATAAGTTATCTACATAAATTAATCTTATGTCTAATTTTCATAAGATATATTATGTATACATCTTTAACCATTAAGGTGGAAAAGTGTCCTTTTCTTGGGAATGACATGTATATTATAAACTTGAAGAGAAGTCTACATTCCCCATCCAACATAGATTATATTATTCTTTTAGTTATTCCATAAGAGGTGAGTTTGGTTAAAGTATATTCGTACACAAAAAAATAACAATCCTAAAGTGTACTTATTTAATAATTATCAAAAACTCATTTATGGAGTTTCTTCAGATATTCCTCCAAGAAATACCATTATATGTCTTTTTACACAACTCCTAATGCATTAAAAACCATATTGGTCAAAAGAAAACTCCACATGTTTATAGAACTTAAAAACTAGCTTAGGATAGAAGGGTCTCCTATTTGAAGAAAACCTATCCTACCAACCTTGGTTCTGGTGTACTTTGAGAACCAAAGACTTACTTAAGACTAACCACTCTACTTTAAATTCTTTTTCAGGTACAATAACTATTCTTAATATCCCTTAATTAACTAATTATATAGGATCCAAATCACTCAACTCACCCTTTTGTTTTTTAGCTGGTCACGACTTAGATGGTGGAGTATTAGAAGGATGCATCACTCTTTACATAAGGATCAATCTGTTAAGATCGAACAATGATTGAGAGAAAGTTTGAAGGTTTGAAGTTCAAGAGATGAATGTTAATGTGAGACTTGGGTGATAATTGAAGGGCGTAATAAATAATATTGGTTGGAACTAGAAAAATGTTTAATTCAAATTATTTTGGATTTAGGTATTCAAAAAACAAAAAAAAAATAATACTTGAAAATCAAATTTAAAAGCTGAATAAATATCTGCATTGGGTTAGATAAATAAAACAAACCGTGAGAATAAAAAACTGACAGTCTAATAATTTGGAAATGAAAAATTTGCAATTGCATGAAAACCAATGGTATGAAGTCACAGTGGTGAGACTATCATGAAATTGTGTCATATGAAATGGTGTGACATACCCATTGGTGTGTCCTTATAATATAAAAATGATTAAAATTGATCATATATAGATCATGCTTCAAATAGACCAGTCTCTTGAAATTTATGCTCTTTGTAAAAATATAATCTCAATGATGTTCTGTACCAATAAAATCAAGAGTGATATCACCTTTTTGAAAATGATCTCTCAAAATGTGGTGTCTTATCTCAATGTGTTTTTTTTAGAATTTGACACTATATTTTTTGAAATGATAATCTCTCTTTTATTGTCACAATTAACATATAAATGTAGAAATTGACATCCATAGTCTAGTTATGTGTGTTTCATCCACAAAATGTTTTCACAACTACAATCGACAGCTATGTATCCAACTTCAGTAGTAGATAGTTAAACATAGGTTTTCTCTTTACTACACCAATAAACTAGATAATTACCTAAAAAGAGACTAGTTTTAGAGGTTGTTATTATATCTAACTTAAACCCACTAAAAAACAATTATAATAACAAACTAAATAAAATGTATTTAATCTTGGATAAAAAATCACAAATTGGTACTATATTTGAGGTATTTAAAAATAATTTTTATAGCATCCAAGTGTGACACTTTCAGATTATCTTGAAAATGGAAAACATAAACAAAATAAACATTATATCAGGATGACTTGCAGTGAAGTAGAGAAGACTTCCAATCATACCTATGTAAATGTTTTGATCCATTGGTTTCCCAGTTTCATCAATGATTAATTTATAGGTTGTAATCATAGGTGTATCAAAAATCTTAGTTATAACCATGTTAAAACTTTTTAAAAATAATAATTATATTTAACATGATTTAAAATGATTCAATATTTATTTTGAAAAAACAAAAAAAAATAATGAAGAATGTAATTTTACCCGTTAAACTCAATTGAAACTCATTTTACCTCATTTTATTAAAATCAGTAGATAGATAATTTCATTACGATCCAAAAATGATATCACTTAAAAAAAATTGTACTACTAAAACATCTATTTAAATTCTTTTTATGAAAATGGTAAGACAAGATTTCAATTTTTTTAAAAGAAAATTCACACAATAAAATTATCGATCATATATTACCAGGCTCGAGGACTGTGTGTTGAACCATATAAATCGTTAGTTAATTTGAAAACATGCTTTAAAAAATAGGTATTTTTAAAACCTAGGGTTTTTCAAAAAAAACAACCTCAATTACAATACCATTCAAGAAAAAACCCATAACATCAATTTCATAAATCTTGAAATCTAAATGTGCTGCATAGATAAGAATAATTATAGTAGATTCATGTGTGGCTACTGGTGGAATGGTTTCCACATATCCAAATCATTCTTCATGACTATAACATTGAAATGAAAGTATTTACTTATTTACAAATATTCTGGTTGACTTATCTACCTTGTTTCTAAACACCCATTCAATTCCTATAGTTAATGTCTCCTTGGGTCTATAAAAAATTCCCAACACATTTTTTTTTCTCAAATAAAATTTAATTATTCATGAATTTCCATCACCCAAAATTAATCATTAATGGATTCATTGATGTTCTTAGATTATATTTGAGACAATAATACTAGAGGTTCAACCCTATTGAAGATAGAATCTCTTTTCGGTGTTCTTATATCTAGATATCCATCTACAACATCATAGGGGTGTTACTTAGGGGTTCTAACTGCTCTAGAAAAGGTTGGTGATGTAACTTAAGTATTTTATATAGTTATATATTTAAGATGTTTTGGAAATGGTTCGGAACTAGTTAATTGTTTTATTGTTTCATAGTAGAATTGAAAGGTTTTGAATTTGATTTCCTAGAATATAAATCATTATCGAGGTTATCTTGGGAGGTCATAGAAAAATTGGAATATATCTCATAAAAATTGAAATGAACAAATTTTTCCTTAGTTTTGGTTATCGTAATAAAAATCACAATATGATTTACATAAAATTGTAGCACCTAGATAATTTACATCATCACTTTTGGAGGAATATTTGTCAAAATTATATTTAGTTTTAATAATAATGACTCTGAAAACAAAAACTTTATAGTAACTAATATTAAGGATGCTTTTATTACAAATATCAAAAGGGGTCATCTTCATAATTGGAATAATTTAATAACTTTTTATGATGTAACAGGATGTATTCACAGCCTCTGCCCAAAAAGAGATAGGAATGTTATACTAATTTAACATAGTCTGGGAAATCTCTTGAAGAGTTATTATCTTCATTATACAACACCATTGTTATTGAGGGGTCCATTGATAAGAGATGTTATGAGTGTATCCATTTTTGTGAGAAAAAAAATTTAATGTATTGATTTTAAATCTCATAGCAATGATCACTTCTTATTATCTTAATTCTATGTCCAGTTATGTTTTTAACATATTTATCATACTTGGTGAAATAAAAGTAGGATTCACTTTTTTGAGGTATAAATAATAATCAAGTATACCAAGGAAATTAATCTACAAAAACATACACATTGTTCTTCCCATTTATACTTGAAACTCTAGATGGTCCAAATAAATCCATATGAACTAACTAGATTGGTTGAGAAGTTTATATTTCATTATTTAATTTAAAAGAGAGTTTTTTTTGCTTCTGTTTTTTATAAGGGTTAAAAAAATTTAATTTATGAACTCTAGTTTAAGTAGATCCTTAAATAGACATTTCACATTTAGATTCATATGTGAGTGAATATTTTAATTGCTTAGTCTCATATTCCAGAGCCAAGTTTCTTTTTCAAAAGGACTCGATGATGAAATTTTGGAGAAATTAAATAATTTAGATCAACAGCATAAACATTATCATTCCTTATGGTTGTAAAAATTAATGAATATTTAGAATAATAAAAATATCATACATTATTTTCAAATTTGATTTGAAAACCATCATAAAATAAATATGAAATTATAAAAAGGTTATATTAAAAAAACAACAAAATAATACTATAGAAATTTAAACATATTTTTTGTTACCAATTTTGCCAATGATGATGATTTTACCTTTTGAATTATCACACAATGTGACATGACCACCATTAACATTAATATGTCCCTTGAAGAATGAATGGTATCCAATCATATGTCATGAAAATCCATTTTCAATGTACTATAGTCTCTTGAAAGAGGTCTTCAAATAGTTTTCCTGTAAAACAAAATTTTTATAATGAATGAATTTGGTACCTAGATCTTTTGGGGCCTAGAAGTTATAGTGATTAAATATTTAGAATCCCATATTTTTTTGATAGGATTATTATAAATATAATGATATATTTTTCAAGAAAAATATTTGTTTGGGCCTCTATAAAAATAAGTAGTATTAGAACATTCAGGTTTCGACTTAGGTACAAAAGTACTCTGTACTATTCTCCTTTTTTGAAGTTGATATCCAATACATGTAACATATTTAGGTGCAACGTGTTTTCCTAAAATATGTGTCAGATTTTCTTTAACATTAGTGAATTTTTTCAAGTCTTTCTTCAGTTTCCATTTTAAAATTTTATGTTTAGTTTTATCTTTCAATAGTTATTAATTCTTCTCCTATTTAATAGATAGATCAGATTTAATTTTTTCAGATAAATCATTTTGTCTCTTAATAAATTTATACTTTAATGAAACTCATTAAAATTTTTTCCATCATACTAAATTATTCTAACATTTAAAACTTATTTATATAATCATCATATTCTTCATTATATTAATTATCATTAATATGCACATATGATACAATATATAGCTTAGTGATTTATCTCATAATTCACATATTGGATTTGTTGGATTGTGCTTTAGGTACAGAGTCAGGATCACTAGAGCTGCCCTCAAAATCAATCAATGTGACTTTTATTGATTTATTGTACCTTTATTCTTTTTTATTATATATTTCATTCTTTACATTAATATGGAAAGTGTGCCTTGAAATGTGTCTTCCTTTTTCACTCATAAGATGTGCTTTCATTCCCATCATTCTTCCCAATATTCTATTAGGTTCCTCTAGAATCATACTTTCATTTGTTACTAGGTTTTCTGAATAACTAATTTTTCTTATAAAATGTCATGAATTTTATGTCCAGATGATACATCTTATAATCACTATCTGGCGGTGACTCTCTTTCACTCGAACTAGAATCTTGAACTTTCTTCTTTTCATTTTTTTAAATGAAATAGTCATAAAGGATGAAATTTTCTCTTTCTCTCTTCATTTTCTTCCTATTCGAACTTTAACTACTATTCATACATTATTTATTTACCAATACTCTTTTTATAGGTATATTTATGACATCACAAGACTCTATAATTAATATATATGTGCCTCTACATCTTTTAAATAATTATATAACCATTCGAATGATTTGGATGTTATCTAATATTAGATTCCCAAGTGTTATCATGGTGTTCAAAATATAATTAAACCTATAATAAATGTTATAAATAGGTCCATCATGCATCATTTTAAATTAATAATATATGTGTTAATTGTCATCTTTTTAAAATCATTTGTTCCTTCATGTGATACAGTTAATTTATCCCAAATTTCATATGCATTTTTACAAGTAGAAATATTATTAAATTCCTCATCTCCAAAAGAACAGTAAAGGGAATTCATTTCATTACAATTTTAATTGTAATAAATCTTTATAGAATCATCCCAATCATTTCTATTTGTAGAAAGAATAAAATATCTATATTCTATAGAAGTCAAAATCTCAAAACCCATACTCTCAATGTGATTTTTCATTTCATTTTCTCATTAAGAATAATTTTTACCATTAAAAAGTGGAATAATGTTGGTAGTAGAACATTCTTTTGTAGAATCCATTTAATGATATAAATTTAGAAATGTCATATATTTTAGATCTTTAAAGAGGAAAAATAATCAATGTTGAAATATATTTAGTAAAAAACATTGATACCGAAGCTTGAACCATTAATACCAAATGTTGGTCAGAGTGAGTATCTCAATAGTGGGCAAATTGAGTACCCAATAAAAATTTCTTTTCAAATTGGATTCAAATAGATCCCCTAAATATTTTAAAAATGTACCTATTAACCAAATAGAAGATCATTATTAGTTTCAATCTTTCAAAATATTTCTTAGATGATTGATTGGGTCTCAGATAAATAATATAAAATATTACTCAATCCTTTGAAACAAATTCTCATAATTAAAATATTGTAAAATCACTAATCTTGGATAAATATAAGACTAATAATTTTTATATAGTTTAAAAAAACTTCAAGTTTTAAAGAATAGATTAAAAATAAAAAACATGCAATGTAACTTTGAATACAATAGTTTTAGTATCATACTGATACTTAGTCCTCTCTACATGGTTATAACATTAGATAATGTGTTTTATATAAATAAATAGTTTTATTCTGAACCTAGATCAGGTTTTACAACAGTATATAGCTTTCTAGACCACACAAGGACTCTTCTAATGTTATACATGGGAGAAAAAAATATTGCAGGTCACACATTTCCTCTTCCACTATAATCCATGGGAAAAAAATATAATATTTTACATAGGACCTCTTCTATTGCTATCTAAGGGAACACATAATATAAAAATGGATTTCAGAAGATATCAGTGTGTCTTGTAGTTTATATCAAGAGAGAGTGTGTTGTGAAATAAACAGATCAACGCATAGACATTTCATAATGTACAATGAAATAAACAAGCTAAGAAATATAATGTATAAATTTTTAGAGAGGATTAGTTTGTTATGTAGTGAAGCTCATGGCTCTTAATTTTGATTTGGAGTATAACTCGAGTCCAGATCTCGTGATAAATTTTATAGATCAAAGTTTGAAAGGCACATTTTCTTCTGTTCGTGGGAAGAAATAATATATCTATTATGATTTTTCTTCCTCAGTCAATTATACCATGATTAATCATGTATTTTCTTTCAAAATATGTTTACATATGTATGTGTGTTCGGTATGTGCGATTTCAATTATTCATGTTCATTCATTGTTATAGGTGAGGAAGTCTGCTACTCTTTTTATCATTACCATGCAGGATTATTCAAATGGGAATTTGAATATTATGCATCCTCATACATTGGGCAGACACATCCTTTAGTTCATTTTGATGTACAATTAATATAGAATTATTAAAATAATACTTAACATTAAATTCAATAAACTGTCCATTTTAAATATTTAATTTAATATGATAGATTAAGAAATTGTGATGGTGAGTCATGAACCATGACTCATAGTCCAACAATGTCTTTTTCTACTGGTGTCTCATGCTTGAAATGTCTCGTTACGGTGGCATGTCAATCATGATATGCAACATTAGAATGATGTCTCATTGCTGGTGGTGACTTGTACTAGTGTTGTGACACTAGCGATGTATTATACTGATGGTGTTACATTTTATACATTAGCCAAAAAAAATTGTTTTCAGTGCCTCAAATGATAGGAAGTCATCCTTCTGGTGGTGGCTCCTTTATTGGTATGACATCCTGACAGTTAGTAATTTCATTACCTTTCCAATTTTCTATTCCTGCGATGTTTTGTGTTAATGATGACTCTGAGTTGATGGTGATGTGATATGGTTGGTGGTGATTTATCCATGGAGGTGTCTCATACTTATAAGTTTTCATCCCCTATATTAGATTATTATATGCTTAAAGAGAAGATGAAACTCATTAATAATATAATAATCATGATTTTGTGATCATTAATACAAGGAGGTTAAAAAAATAAAACATCTTGAGTAAAACTATAATTTACGGGGTTCACAACTCAAAAAGGTTATGTATATCTTTGGTATAAATTGGAAACAATTCAATACCACACAATCTTATAGAAAACAATCCTTTTGTGTGGATACAAAAAGTAGGATATAAAATTACACCTATTGTGAACTATGATTAATAAAATAGTTCATGTGATTCAAATATCAAGAAATTATTTCAGAAAAGTTTGTCTGATGTGGTAATAAACATTCAAAAAATTCTTCAAAACATGATACTATATTTCAATATCAAATTTCAAAAATATAATATTTAAAAAACCTTATCCCCTTCCCCCTCAATAGTAGTAATGAACTTCTATGGACTTTATAATGATAGTCAGTTCGATACCCCATCCTAATTCCTCAATTTGATTACTCAGTCCATAAAATATGAGTCTTCCATTGTACCACTAAAACAATTTTGAACTAATTCTAACATAGTTTGGAATTCTCATTCTAATTGAATTGTTTGATATAATAACCAATGGATACAATCACCCTATTTCTTCATTGGTCCAGAAAACATTTTCATGAATGATTAATCCAAAAAAATATTCTCACTATATCTTTATATTTTCAATATCTTCATCCCCATAAGTATAGTATTCAGATCTATCACCATGTATAATTTACTATGTACCTTTTATATTTGCGCCAAAAATTATTTAGGTCGGAATCTAAAATGTTTTCCAAATTAACAACATTTTCCAAAACATCAAATTAATCTTCATTTTGACTCAATATTTATCCTATTCAGTGCTTTGACACTATTATTAATTCTTCTCTAACCTTCTCAAATCATCTCACAACATTGACTGACTCCAAAAATTCCAACGGTTCATCATTCCAATTCTGATTTTCATTCCAATTTCTTCATTAAAATGAAGACATATTGTCACTACTATTTCAATAACCCACATGTTACTACATTAGAACTAAAGAATTATCATTGTGATGACCACTTTTAAACACTAAACATTGAATTAATTCTCCTATAAACATTGTTAAAACCTCTAAATATATCAAAACTTCTATGCAACACTTCATTTCCAACATAATAACATCATGAAACAAATACTCCGTTGAACACTTTTTCCTATTATTTATAGAACAATGATCCTGTATTAAATTAATTTAATAGTTTTATAAAATTCTTGATTACTTAATCCATATCTCACTTTTATGGATCAGTGTCACCTTCAGTCTGATACTCGGAACCACATATATTCTGATGAATTTTGACCCAACTGACAACATATTAGTGTTCTTATTTTATCCTTGTCTGAATTAATAGAAACAATTAAACCTAATTAAAATGATTGACTAAAATATTGATATTTATATATTTGATCTTTTTATGACATTTTTACATGCATCCATCACAAAAAACTATACTTATTTTCTTTTTCATTGGTCTGAAAAACTTCTAACAAAGACAGTTTTTTCTCAGACTCATTGGTGCCACACTGCGTCCAATGTACCGGTATCACCTTCAGATTATTTACTTTTCTTATTTTAGTACATTCTAACTTATTTCATTAAATATTTGATTCTTATGGATAATTGGTCGAATAGAAAACTAGTATCATCATCTTCTTACATTTTGAACCGAACTTCCTAACCCTCAAACAAATCTGCATCTAGTGATCTCACACTGATGAACTGAGACTAGAGAACACTGATTTTCTCCTTTCAAAATCCCCCTTTGTATCATAAAATAAAAATGAAATTGATAACGTTATGAATTAATGTATAATCTTATGAAATAATAAGGAATGTATTATATCTTCTCATCTATCCATCATATTATTTTTTCCAATCATACTACTAATTGATTAGAATAACTTATTCACCCCATTTAAATATTAAGTATTTCATTAGAAGTATCCTAACAATATTATAATTTATGAGAACTCCAAGTTCATGAAAAATTTTCTAGATTTTTATATGATCTCTTCAGACTCAGATACACTTCCTTATTAGGATCGAATTATTCATTTCTGACATAAGCTGAGTCCGATGAACCTATTGTCCCAAGAAACCTCTTTATAAACTGATATAATTTTTTAATAATCTTACATTCAACATTTTGATTATGAGGGAGAGTCAGATCATAAACTTTTATAATGTGAGGTAGTTTCTTTCCCTTTGAAAATAAAGGACAATACCATCAATACAAAAATTCTTTTCACTTAAAAAATAAATTTTTCCAAACTTGGTCCCAATAATATAACCATTTAGATTTTGTTTTCAACTAAGCTTCATAAATAAATGAACTTTATAACCCTGATATATGGATTAAATATCAGAAATTATAAGCCTATGTGATCGTACACATTATAGGAAATAACAAATATTGAAAATAGAACCATTTTGTCCCAAAATAAATGACTTACAAAACATTTCCTTCAACCTTTAAAAAATTCAACCTTCACAGCTTCATTCATTAACAAACCTATAAAAACATGTTTTATACAGCCACTCCAAAAAAAAATTGAATAAATTACACGCATACATACAAATTTCACATCATACCCAAAACACCCCCTACATGCATTCTTCCTTAAAAGGTTTATCACTTACCAATGCATATATTTTTGTAATAATTCTCCCCCTTGAAAAAAATATCCCAATAAAATATTAGAGAGGGGAAAGAAAAAAAACATACCTCAACATTGATGAGAAATAGGTTGAACTCCCTTACTCATCCTCATCTTGAAAAATAATTTCATTGTTAAATATTTTATGAATATGTCATCAACTTCTTCCAATGTAGGAACATACTCCATTTTTAGTTCATTCTTATCCCCACAATCTTTGATAAACTGATATTACATATCAATAGGTTTTGGATGAGAATATTATACAGGGTTTATTTTAAGTTTGATATCAATATTATTATCAGAACCTAAGAGAAAGGGTATATTTACTTCAATAAGATAGTCTTATAGCTGACTCATCATCTATAGATGTTGAGTAGCAGCTTGAGTTGAACAAACATACTTAGATTTATCCATTCTAATAGTTACTGAATTATTTTTCATTGTATTCCACAAAAACAAAAATTTTATTCCTAAAAGAAGACTACACCAAATGTAGATCTTTTCTCATCAACATTTCCTACCCAATAAGTATATACATACCCAAACTAGTTAATAGTTTGTGTGTTTTCATACCTGATTCCAAAATATGTTGTTCCTTTGATATATTTGACAATTATTTTTATATCTAATAGATGTGATTTTGTTGAAGCACTCTGAAATATTTTATATACAGTGACAACATAAACATTGTATGGTCTTGAGATAGTAAAATACAGAAAACTTCTGATCATCGTTTGAAACTCTTTAGAGTCAACATCCTTTCCTTATATATCATTGGACAACACGGTTCTCACTGAAATTGGTGTGGAACCTAGTTTTTTATTTTCCATGAAAAATTTATTAACAATTTCCTTAGAATAAATTTCATGTTAATTAAATTTTTGTTTGTTAATTTGTGATATTTGTAACATGAGATAGATTTTCATTTCACCTAGCATGGACATATCAAAAAACCTTTTAATTTGTTCTAAAAATATTTCACATGTTCGTTCATCATTCTCAACAAAGGTAATGCCATCAACAGAAAAAAATTATAATGACGGATAATTACTCACATTATTTTATGTACATACTACTATCTACTATCACTTGGTTAAAACTCATATTTATTATATTTTCATCCAATTTGGAATACCATTTCTTCAAATATTGGTTTACCCTATAAAAGGATTTCTTTAATTAGAACACATAACTTCTATGCTTACTATTAACAAAGATAGTTGATTGTTCAATATAAACCACCTCATCGAGCCCTCCATTTTAAAATGATGACTACATCTTCATTTGAAATATTTTGTGAAAACATTTTATAGAAATATTACTAAGTATTTTATTTGTTTTTACCCATTCCACTAGAGAAAAAATCTCATAAATTTAAATTCCTGGAATCTATGATAATCTTTTGTATGTTGATCTTTCATTATTTCTTATCAATTCACCATATTCATTCATATTGTTTACAAAATCCCACCTTGTCCCCATAGCATTTTTGTCACCAGGTATATGTATGAGTTCCCATGTATTAATATTTCTGATCTGATCCAACTCTTTATTCATAGCCTAATCCCATTTTTTATGCTAAAAATAATCATTCCCATGTTTTGGCACAAATTTTTAATATAAATAAGTGTGTGTAATATATTTTGAAGTTCTTATTTTTTGAACTATTTCATGATGATTTACAACTATTCGTTGAGATTCTATATTTTTTCTCATCATGGAATGATACTTTTGATATTATTCCTTATCTCTAGATACAATTAAGTCTGATTCTTCTTACTGAGTTGGATTATATTTATTTTCATCCTTATCATATTTCTGTTTATAAAAATTACATCATCCTATTCATCTTCCTTATTTTCTTGATTTTTTTAAGCATCTTCCATAATATTTTCAAAAAAAATTAGATTAATAGAGTAAACTAATATTACTATATCATTTTTGAAATATCTATATCCTCCTTCTTTTAGAGCATATCAAAGAACAATTCCATCTTCACCACTCTTCTAAAACATTCCATTTTTTCCACCTTTATTCTTTATAAACCATGGACTCTCAAATAGTCTTAAGTGTTTCAAAAATGGATTTTAATCATAAAATATTTCAAATGGTGTTATATATTAATGTGGACTATAAAAACATTATTTTTAGATATAAATTGAAGTGTTCATGGATTTCTTTCAAAAGTAATGAGAGAGACTATGTTCAAGTATCGTAGTCCTCCCAATTTCATCAAAACATCTATTATTCCGTTTTGAAACACCATTTTTAAGACTATATGATGTACTGAACTCATGATGAATTCCATGCTTCATAAGATAACATTAAAATTATTCATTCTTGTATTCATCACCATTTTCTATTATGAACTTCTTTATTAAATACTAAAATTCATTTTCATCTTGCCTTTGGACACTTTTAAACATTTTCAGACCATCTGACGTATGTTTCATATACATAACACATGTCATTTGAGTAAATATATTATTGAAAGTAATTAAGAACTTATCTCTGTGCGTTTATTTTTTTTCTTATTGTCCCATAGATATGTAAATGAGTATGTTCCATGGGTTATTTTGAAAATACATCATCTTTATTACTCATATATTTTGTAATCCTTCCATTCTAACTAATTGTGAAACCCCAATATATTCTTCTTGTAATTTTAGGAATTCCTAGTACATTTTGTCTCTTTGATAACATAATAATGTTTCTCTAACACATGTATCCCTAACTTTATTTCATTTTTTATTTTCATCCATCTGGAATAAGTAACTTGAGTTTTGAACCAAACCATCAGGGAACATGTTTCCTTTTGTACATTAGCCTCTTGTAACTATCATTCCAACTTCCCTTAATTTCATAATAAACCCTTATTTTCAGAAAATGACTTCTTTTCCTATATAAAAATGTAGTGAAACAAATAGAATGATTTGTCTCATAATATTCACAAAAAAATATTTCTTGTACTTTAACACCTTTTCCCTATAATATTGGATCCAACAACATTGATTATGTGGTATTCATCATTGCCAAATGTCACTATTACTTCTTTGAAATATCTCACATTATTCATTAATTTTATGCCTATTTTAATATGATAAGAACACCCACTATCCATGATCCATGGTCATTATCCTTAAGTAGATATGTGATACATTTCAACAATAATATATATTTCTTTCCCTTTATATTTCTTCACATCTAACTTCTTAAAATTGATATAAACCATTTGTTATGCTGGTAACAAAACAGGACATCTTATTTCATGATTTCCAAGTTGTTAAAATCATTTGGAAATAGTTTCCCAAGGTTGGAACTTATTTTTAACTTTCACACCGACCTTCTTAATATTCTTCTTAACATCCTTCATAGAGTTATCCTTTTGAGAGGAATGACTCCCGCTCATACTTTTTCATCTATAATTTCTTGGATTAAAGTAATTTTGTTAATTAAATCAATACATATTCACTTTGTGTATGAATCCACTACAACAATACCAGTATCTATAGAGAGAATATTTTACTATATAACTTCCATATTGTGTAGAGTTGTAATCATGTTTCTTAGAAACCTTCTTATCTTTATTAGCAGAATATTGTTGACCACCAAAAATTCTGTTATAAACATAAATATTCTTTTCTCCTCTTGGTTTTATTTTCATATTTATCAGAAAAAAATGGGTTATGATATTTTTTGGACTACTATTTTTTAGAAACATAATAGTTATCTTCTTTGTTATTTTTCTCCACATAGATAACATTCCAATTTTTTTTCTTAGAAATAATTTCATCTTTCTTCTCATCCTTTGAAGGAATATTTTTATCCTAAAAATATTCACCCTTTCTAGAAAATTCACCATCATTAAAAATATATTTATTAAAACTTGTAACACTTAGTTCAACTTTTGAATGCTTTTTTGGATATGTTCTAACTGCTCGTCTTTTTTCCTACATATTAACTAGAAGATGTTCAATTTTTTATTTTCTTTATAAATATATTTATTCAAAACGTCCATATCTTCTAAAATATTAACATTCAAATTAGGAATACACTCTTGTTTTTTTTTCAAGTAATTTTAATTGTTTTTAATTTCATGATTTTATTCATAATCCTTCAAATAATTCTGAGACATTATTTCATTTCATTTTTAGATGAATATTATAATCAAGTTTATTTTCTTTAGAACTTCTACTTATGAACTATTTATTGTAAAATATTGAAATGAAATTATTCTCATGAAAATTGATAATATAATTTTTATATTTAGCTTCACTATCATAATCATAATTATATTCAGTAAAAATATTTCTCATTTATGATTGGGAGAAATTTTTGTCTTTACTTTTGGAATAATATTTAAACATATCACCATGTTTCTTCCACGATCCACTATGCCTTATTTAATCATCATAACTATCATCTTAAATATTTATTTGAATAAAATTTGTATAAATGTTTCCAATAGATCTATATTAAAACATTTCAAGTGAAGTTTCCCATTATATGTACTTGTAACTACTTTCACATTTTTAGAAATTTATGATAAAAATTATTCAGGATTTTTATATACCTCATTTTTTGAATTAGAGTAAACCACTTATTCTTCTTTAAAAACCTTATTAAATAATCCTTGATTGGAATCCTTGAAGTAAATTTCTATTTCATCCTTATTTTTCTTTCATAACATTATCCCTTTCATATTTTATGTAATATGTGTACAATGATGATCATCTATAGATAGAGTTTCAGGATCTCTGTCATCCAATGTGGGGACATTGGTAACAAAACTTTTAAAATAATTTTGATTATCTTTTCTAAAATAGTAGAGTCTTACAACTTTTCACCAAGAAATCTAAGGGTTCTAAGAATATTATTCACCCTTCTAATGAAGTCACCATATAATTCATACCCTCCCATATTAATATCTTCATTCTTCAACTTCATGATTTGTAACATGACTTTCTCTACGTTTTTTATTTCTTTTATAAATGTTATTAAGCTTGTCATAGATCCCTTTGGAATTGGATATTCCCTTCACTATAAGAAACTTAATTTATATAGTGATGGGATTATATACTTCTTACCTCTTCTATCATTCTCAAGATTCTTCTTGTCAACATATGTGAGAGTAAATTTTTCATCAATAAGATGAAATTTTTATGTTTTATATTCAATAATATCATACACAAGTGACATAAGATAGTGGAATTTTTAATCTTTCCATATATGATACTTCTTACCATTGATGATAGAAATCCCAATATTGTTCAGAAAATTTATATTCTCTATCACATCCCCTCTTAAAAAACATTATCAAGTAGTAAATGTAAGGATCCTTGGCTCAGATACGATTTGATATTTCCCAGATATGATCAATTTATCACTAAGAGGGAGAGGAGGTGAATTAGAGATTCCTTTTATTTTATGTTGCATTTATTTGTAAACAAACCCCACCTCAGGTTAAATTTTTATCACTTTTCTAAAAACATAAAAAACACACACATATAAGAAGAGAAGTATATTCAAGGTTCACTATTGAGTAAGAGTAGCTACGTCCTTAGTATAGATTAGAAAAAAATGTAATGCCATAAATACCCTAGAAAATAATCCTTTTCTAGGGATACAATAAGTAGGATATACTCATACAAGTTTTTAGAAAAATGGCCAATAAAACAATATATATTTTTCAAGTGGAATGAGAGGATAAAATAATTTTTTTAACAAAGATATTAAACATTTATTAATTACTTAAAAAGATGTTACTATTCCACCTTTTCCAATTTCACAAAATATAGTATTCAAAAAAATTCTTCACATTACTACCATCAAGAATGAAATAAAATATCTGGACTTCATAATGATAATTATCCTAATGCCCAAGTTCGAATCTGTAGCATGATTGATCAGTCTCAAAAATGTATGTATGCCAGAATAGCACTAAAACGATTCTAAACTGCTTCAGTCCCATTCTGGAAATCCCTATACAATTGCACGGTCATATCTGCTGACCAATGAATTTGATATTTCTTTTTCTTATTTCTAAAAATTATTCATAGGAATGCTTAGTTAGGAAAAATAATCTCAATATAAATTTAGAGATTCTCACCCTTTTTTACATGTAAACATTGTTCAAGTCCATCCGAAAGTATAATGTACCATCTTTCTTTTTTTGGTGTGCCAGAATGGTTTATACAAAAGTATAAACATTTTTTTCGCTTAACAATATTTCCCAAAACAACATATTTTCCATAATTTCAGATAAATATTTGACTTCTTCATCACTAATCTACTATTATATATTCTCCTTAATCATTCTAGAATCTTCTCATAACTTTAACTGACTCTAAAATTTCAAAAAATTCTTCATTCAAATTTTGATTTCTTTATTGTGATGAAGATATATGGTCACTATGATTTTCATGACCCACTTGCTACTATATCATAACTGAGGATTTCTCATTATGATGACCACTTATAGAAATAAAACATTTAAATAATTAATCCATAAATATACTTACAACTTCTCAATATATAAACACTCTGAAAAAATCACTTCATTATCGAACTAAAATCATCTAGAAAAATACATTCTTAGAAACAATTTTCTTCTTTTTTTCATACCAATGATAATGTGTTCGATTAAATGATCGGTGTAAAACCATTATTGATGAATCAGTCCCCATATTTCCTTAATACATTAGTTTCACTTTCAATCTAATAGTTATCACCTAATACTATCTGATGAATCCTGAACCAACTGAAATCATATAAGAGTTATTTTTTCATTATTGACCAACCTAAAACGAATAATTCATACTCATTAAAATGTTTGAATACATTATTAATATTCATCTAGTGGATCTATCTCCAAAATTATTACATGAATTGTTCTGAAAAAAATATATATCGATAATTTTTAATTAGTCCAAATAGATACTATAAAATACAATTCATCCTCTAATTGATTGATGGCACCCCGTGTCTGAGGGAATGGTATATCCAACAACTTATTTCCTTTTCTGATTGTGGAACACACTATCTTATTTCATCTAATATTTTTTTCTTATGAATTATTATTCTTACTGAAATCTGTAATCATCCCCTTCTTATATTTTGAATAAAACATCCCAACCCTCAAAAAAATCAGTATCTAGTGATATCACACTAATGAACTGATATTGGATAACTTTGAATTTCTTCTTTGAAAAACACCTTCTTGTACTATTAAATATTCATGATTTAGAGAAAATTAGGATTTTTATATCATAATATAACTAAAAAATGAATTAATTATAACTTCACATCATTACATTATATTCTTTCCTTCCAATCAAACTTCAAACTGATTTTAAACACTTGTTCTCTCCTTTCCTTCATACAGATTTCTCCAAGAGTTTCCCTAACAAATTCTTGATTTATGAGTACTCCATGATCCAAAAAGCATCATCATATTTTCATCACATCCATTTAAACTTCAATAAACTTCTATATTTAAATTGAAATGTTCATTCAAGACCCATAAAGAGTCCGATGAAGCTTTTCTCCCAAAAAAAATTCATCACAATACAAGGGACTTTCTTAAACATTTTGCATCCGGTTTTTTGATTTTGATGCTGATTCAGATAACCAAATAATAAAATGTTCTCTATCTTTGACAACAAAATATATTAATTTCAAGAAAAACATCTTTTTTCTTCCAAAAACATCTTCTTTATAAATTATTCCCAACACTACCCACTCTAGTTCCATCATAAAACTCTTATCCAAATATAATAGAGGAATAGTATTGACCAAAAACATTCATCTCCACTCCACACACACCTTATGATATAAGGCCATCATATAATTCAGGAACAACTCCAGACTATCCTACCCTCTCATATTCCATGTTTTAAATACATATAAATTTACATAACTAGTCATCATGTAAAAATAAAAACCAAAAACCATGGTTATATTTAGTATAATTCCACAAAGAATTTTCATGGTAATACACCATTTAAAATATTGAAACTTTAAGAAACTAAACTCATTCCAAAATAAATTCTTTAATTGTATGAATGTATAAGAATTACATGTGAATCATACATTAAGAATAAGATTCAAGAACACATGTCTATTTCCACCTCAAGGCAAGGGAAAACATAAATTAAAAATATATAACATCATTCCTGGTTATAATAAACTCAACAGTATTAGAAAAAACTAAAACATCAATCCAAACATTATAGAAGCATGGACAATAACTCATGAATGTGTTGGCCATGTATAAGAGCTAGTATCATTCCCATGTTCTAGATAGTCCTATATTTCTATACCATATATCAAATAGTAGAATAAGAGAAATCGCTAATAAAATATTGTAACATTTCATTCATGACAATCCAAATGGAATGAAATTAGTCATACTACAGGGACTCATGTTTTATTTCCAATAAGATAGAGGTTTCGAACTAGTAATGACGGTAGAAATAAAACATGTTGAGAGACTATAACCTTATGTATTTATAACCCCAAACGTAGTGGATAAAATATCAGGTCGAAGTCAACACAATATAGTTGTAGTATAAAAAGTCAATCATATCTAATTAAAAAATTATACTAAATATCAACATAATGATATATAAAATTGAAAAAATATACCTGGAATTCATGTTCTGAAACATAAACTATATATCTCATGAAATGAACTTATATTTTAGCATCTAAAAAAATATACACCCATAAAATATTCCTAAGTCTTGTCTTGGACATGTTTCACATCTGAAAAAAATTTCCACCCAATCTTCCGTCCGAAGTAGCAGGGATCAATGCCATATTTGGGTTATTAAACATAATAATACCCAGGTACCATGGTGTCTGAAATGATTTTTTAGTAAAACTCAATATTTAATTATAAATGGTTTCATAAAAAATACTAGTAAATAATTTTAAATGATGGATGTGGAATACTAATAATGTTATAAATAAAGTAGATGTGACCCAATGAATTTCATATCCACCAAATTAGGTTTCATTGTACCTACTTTATCTAGTTCTTTAATGGGAATATATTCCCATGTTCGGAACACAACTCAAGGGTGAATGATGTATCCCTCCTTTTATAAATTCTAGGAATAATGATATATCACTATCATTTATAAATTTATGAATTATGTATCTCTATCTCAATACATCTAGGTGAACTATCCATCCCCAAATGAATATTAATGGAAAACCAGACATGACTCCGGGAAGGAGACATCACTAATCCAGGGTGGATGATCTAAAATCACTTCCCATGTGTCTTTTTTTATACCATTATAATAATAATCATTAAGATGAGAACCAATAATACAACAAACTATATGTTGATTATTCACCACCTGGATAAACTCTGTATGTGGAAAATATTATTCAACTATTAATTCTATGTGGCTGATACACCACATATATAAATTTAAGAGTATAATATATACCATCCCATTTTAAATCATGGGGGACGATGATACACCAACAAAAATATCATGGTGTATGATATACCACTTAAATAAAACTCTAGGTAGATTATTTTAAACTACCTTCAATATCATTGTGGATGATATACCACTAATTCATTTCTTTAAGTGAATGGTTCACTAAAAAATCAACTCTCGTGTTTGGATAGAATACCTCAAACATGATTCCTCATGTATTCACATTATAACTCACATGGAAACTATTCATTGATGATCACATTGTTGATGTACAGCACTCAAGTGACCTCTCATTTGTCTAAAAAAATAAATTAATACAATGTCCTTAAAGTATTATATTTATATTAATCTCTAGGTCACACGAATACAGATGATATTCCCAACATTCATAATTCCCATTCCATACTATTATATATTAATGGAAAATTAAGGTAAGAAATACTAAAATCATATTGTTTCCCCCCATAAATATTTCTATACTCCTTGTGATTCTTATTTAATCTCAAACCATCCATCAACTATTCTTGAAGTGCTATCCAAATTCCACTTCAATTATTGATAAAACACTTATTATTATTTGAAAAAATTAATAAATATTAATCAAAATAGGAAAACCCAAGGGACAACTCACAAGACATTAGGAAAAAACTAATACATTAAGTTATTGGATGGGATCATTCCCAACACACGCTCAAACTCACTTCCAATAAAATTCCCTATGCCCTATATTAATTCATCAACCATTTATATCCTAATTAAATGGAATAATAAAAAATTAATAGGAAAATATATTATTAATAATGGAAATTCACGAATCCTTACGTTTTCATCCCCCTAAAACCTCTTCTAGTAAATACACACTAAAAGCCCATCATCCCATCTTGAATACACCATAATCCAATGAAATCGGTATTCATATATCATTAACCAATCTAATGTAATTTGAGAATAAAAAAAGAGGAGGATAAGGGGATATAAATGAAGAAATACTCAAATGAACAAATTAATACTGATACTACAAACTCCTTGTATCAATGAAATAAGGAGATATATATTGGGAGTGATTATTTTCCATCCTTTAACTTGATAACAAAAAAAATATGAAAAGAAATGGGGGTTCCTTATTTAAAAATGAAAAAATTCCATTTGATATCCTATTTTAAAAAATGTTCTTAGTCAAAATGGGTTCCTGGTCCACTAACAATATTCACTAAATGCTTCTCTAGGTACTAGTGTAAAGAATCAGTAACCTTGTGGAAATATGTTTGGTATATGTCATATAAGGCCTCCATCGAGTACCTGATTCTACTTAACCAGATACATGGTGGATCACTACTACCACCAGCTTATATTTACCACCATTCTAAACATCCAAAAATAATTTTGGGCCTCCTCCACCAAGGATATCACCTCATAAACATCTAATACATTAATTAAAAAATTACTACAGACAAAAATTAAAATTCAAAATTAATAAAACTAAATTTTTTTTTGGTTCCACTAACATTAGAATCTGGTCTTTCTCTAACTGCACCCCCAAAATGGTTCGTTATAGAAATCATTATTATGAGAAAAAATGTTTTTTGGTCTTTTTCATTTTCATGATTAACACTACGTGACTCATTCTATATTAGTTAATAAGGATAAAAATTATTATCCAATGAATGGAAGAGGTAAATAAAAAAATAGTGACCTTATATAATAATAACCCATTATAGAGGAATATCCTTCTACTTTTAATTTAACATCATGTGTTGGAATTAAAATGGATTAAAAAGTCAAGGTATTATATAATATCATAGGAATTTCATCAAAATAAATATTAATTTTTTATTATAATGGATAAACCAATTTTTATGTTTGATAACATTAAACTTTTTAATTGTGGTATCTCTTGGTTTTAAGCTAATTTTTAAAAAATACATGTTACAATTTTTTTGAGAGTATTTTATTCTTCTAAATGAAAATATCACAATCGAGTATATCATTTGTAGTAATCGATATATCATAGTTTTATTACATTAATGCTATTTTTCTTTTTTTGTGACTTATTTATATTCCCATAGTTATAATAAATAAATAAGAATACTTTAGTAAATTTGTTAAGTTATCTTTTAATTTGAAGCATTATTGGATCCTTCTATAAACTTTTAATTATATACCTTCCCCTTTTAATAAGAATAATATTTTTTAATATTTTCACTATATAATTTAAGGAAACTATTATCCATTGAATCATTACCTATATTCATTTATCATTTAGTGAATTTATTTGGCTCCAGAACACTTTTAATGGAAAGAATGACTAAATATATAGGATCATTTTATTAATGTATAGTAGTGAAAGTCCTATTTAATTCCTATAAAAAAATTTGGAAATATTTTATTCATATAAAATTATAATAATTATATAATTGTAAAATTTATCAATAAATACTCATATTCAATTTAAATTCTATTAATATTCCATTTCAATTACATGTTATTGGGAGATAATTATTTAGCAATAATAAAGAACTGATTACATCATTTTATAAATACATATCTCAAAATCTCAAAAGAATAAACATTCCCTTTGATTTCAGAGTATGTAAATGTTTAGTAACGTTTATTCTGATATAAAATCATTGAAATTGAGTTATAATATATGAGAAATAGAGTTGTTAATTATGAATTCCCACTACACTCAGATATTAAAAACAAATATAATTAATTAATTTATTTATTTAAAGAATAACATTTCCAAGAATATAATATTTTTTATTTTTATTAGAATATGATAGTTAGTCCATATTTTTTATTTTTTACTATAATAGAGTCATAGTTGACTATAAAGACACACCTAAGAGGGAAAAAATCATGTTTTGTAAATTCTATTTACAAATAACCTATTTTATTTATATCCTTAAACCCCCTTGGTTTTGAAACATTTTCACCTATTATGTTATAAATAACAATATAGTAGTTTAATCTAGAATATAATTATATGAAATGAGGTTTCTAAAACTAATGGTATCATGGCTGTTTTTATAATTATTATCCTAGATGTGGAAATCCAACTCTATTCCATTTTGAACTCATATTGGGATATGAATTATATACTAACAATAATATTATGAAACATAATTGTCTATCCAAATATTATTCAAGAACATATATTTAAATATGAGAAAGGAATATGACCATCATATTACATAGATGATATGATTTCATGATATTACACAATTGAAGTGGTCTTTATACTACATCCCATGATCTTTAAATTGGATCCTCTCCTGGTTGTATTCTCAGTACTTCCTCCACCTATTGAAGTAGATTAATAGGAAATATGAAGATATCTATGCACCATCAAAACCAATATACATCCTCAAGAATAGATTATTTGACATACTAATATTATTTAGGAGATATTTTTGACAATTATTATTTATTCTATCCACAACATCCAAGTTGTTCTTTATAATAAATTTTATTGACACTCTAAACTAAAACCTCTAAGATATAAACTGAAAAACGTTCATAATGACATCTGGGTATTGATAATTTTTCATTGGACATCAATAATTTTTCCCAAAAAAATATTACCAAGATATTAACTCCAAAAGTTCACACTAAGGATTTGGTCTGATCTTGCTCACTCACTTATCATTTTCTAATTTCTCAACCCTACACAATTCACTTGTTCTGTTCCGGAAGATATGGCTGGGATATTCCTCATATTATCTTTATAGCACTCTATTTTTATTCATTACTGATACCCAAATAATGTTTTGTTCAGTACTAGTTTAGAATCCCTTACTACTTCATTTCTATACCATGTAGTTACATCTTATTTCTTCTTATTCACCCCTTTAAGAGTTATCATCACTTGGTTACAAAATTATGCACACATGAATATAACACTTCCTCTTCTCTATATATTTTAATTTTTAACTCTTATAATTTATTTATTGGTTACTAACAATATATTTTGGGGGGTATTATCATGTTTTCCTTAATAAAAAAATTGGTATATAATATGCAAGAAAAAACAACTTTCACATTTGTGCCTCACATGATCTTATATGCCCTTCTTAATTTTATCAAATGTTCTATCTAGAAAAATTAAAATACCCCTAAAATTATTTCTTCTCATTTACTTTGTGAAAATTGACATTAGATTTTGTCTCCAAAAATATCAACTTCATCATCTCTTCTCAATATATTTTTACACAAGCCACACTAATAATTTCTCCAATGAAATTTAATATAAATCACCAACAATAACATGTATCATTGATATATATTATTTAATGTGATCTTCTTTGTAACTTTATACATACTTAACTTTAATATATAAACAATAGAAAAACTAAACCCCTATATCTTCTTCTCATTTTTATAAATAATCACAATGTCTATTTTGATAATTAATTTATTAAATCATATCCCAAGAATCAAAAAATATTTTTAAATTTATATATTTAATAAAACTAGGAAGTTATATCCTTTCAAGATAAATAATATAATATGAAACACATCATGACTTGATACCCTTGTCAATGGATTTGTGAAATTTTTCCTACCACAATAAATAAGGTCATAATGATTTAATCCTAGATGAACAACTTGAAAATTACTCAACATCATCTGCATTATTCATAAAATTTCATGTAATTTTTTTACATTATAAAAAACACTTAACTTTTATCTGTTCTAATCCTATCATAATCTTCTCATAATATTATAATGGATAATTATATCATCATTAATTTTTAAAAATAATGAAAAACACTTCCATCTTTACAAATGATTTATGCACTAGAATAAAATTCTATAAAACTCACACATTTGATCCAGTAGAATTATAATATTTAACTAAATCTAAAGTCATACGTTACTCAATGAATCAAAATTTCATATAAATTTATGATAAGTATGATTAAATTCAATAATATGTTTTTTCACATTTTTTTTATTTAATATAAATTCAAAACTTCATATAACCACACTAAGAATTCTTATGATTTTCATCGAATTCATTTTATAAGACTTTGAAGTATTACAGAAAAACTCATATAGAAATAAATTCCTAAACATTGGAATAAAGTCATTTGAAAAAAAATAATGATATACGATCTTCCCAAAGTATTAAATTTTCTTTATAAAAGAAATATGGGGGCCATATAAATTCATATAAATAAAGTCTTTCATGGCTGATAACATATACATCGAGCCGTACGATTAGTTTGTAAATACATACACTTTGCGACTTTTCAGTTTTCTTAGCTTAAAATCTAAAATTACATATTTATTTAAAATAATCCCAATGTATCAAATTCTTCTACCAACTCCTCAGACCATAATCCAAGGTGTTTTCACACTTGATTCCGTGGCATTAAATCTCAAGTCACCTAGGATGATTTATCTATATTTATCGGACATTGATCTCACATTAAAACCCATTTTACCATTTGTTAATAACATATCAAAAATCTATAAATAGTATGAAAAGTTTTAATATATTTTTAAATGATGTAGACCTTACATACACTCCTATACTACTTTTCTTTGACATTATGACCATCTCAATAAACATAACATGTATAGACTTCTTTTTAAATCTCTCCATCTAGGTATTTAAGATGACTAAATTAACTAAAAATAAAATTTGGGTATCTCCTTATTATTAATTTTGGGGGATACACAATACATCACAAAAAATCACCTTTTAATTATTACATTAATTATTTATACAAAAAAAATACACCAGATACAATTTCAACCCAAGGGCACTTCAATCTCCAACTAGAGACTTTTTTCCATCCCATATTCAAAAAATGGTGTATATAATTATTATCCCCTAATTGAAAATTAATAAAAATGGAATAAGGTTTTTATACCCCTAAATTGAGATACCATGGATATAAGGGAGGGTTTCTTTTCTTCTAAAATAAACTATTCTAATTTTAAGAAACTTATTTTTCCATATTTTAATTTTATCCACTTTCCATGTTCCTAATTAGTTCCATGAGAGAAGGGTAGAACCAAATGTTACTTACAAATGTTCCATAAAATGATAAACTCTATGTATATATGTGATAAATATTTTAAAAAAATAATAGTGAAAATTTTATGCAATAATGTTTTCTATTTTAAAAAAATCATGTGATGCAAATTCTCTACTTCACTTATATGAGGCATATTCATGTCGGTTTTAAAGGAGTTTCAAGAACCTAATATCACCTTAATTAACCCATTAAAATAATTCATGTTCATTATATTTGTTAACCTTTTTTTATATAATCACACTCCCTTGATAATAATAATAAAAATGAGTTAAAACAGTGATGGGAGAAGAAAAGTCATAACTCATCCATCTTATTTTGAAGCGGTCATCATGATTTATAGATTTAGAATAGATGATAAATATTTAGAAACATAACATGTTTTGAATGGTCCCCGTAATTTTATTCTCCTCAAACATCAACACCTTCAATTACCAACATTGTATGATAATCATAATATACCCTAGAATATAGTGGATCTTCCATTATCTCCTCACTGTGATCCAAGGGGCTGAGATAGATTTCTCATCCCTAATAATCCACTCCATGATTTTTTATAATATCTATAAATATTCAAGAATAATTTACCTTTTACTTTGTTTATATAATCATTACTTAAAATAATGAAATTATTCATTATTTCATCTTTAAACTTAGTTGAAATAGGCCTCTCTACTTTAGAAACTAGATTGGTTTCATTTATTTCAAATTTTAATAGCATTCTAATCACTTCATACTAATATGGTCATATGGTTAAGCACAAATTGATTACATGTTCAACCATCTATTTTTTTGTTTATGAATTCATCACAATATATTTCTTAATGGTATGATTCATTTGAGATTTACATTTGATCTATATTCTTCTAAGTAGAATATTCATACACATTTTAGAAATATGTCTAGCCTATTTTAACATTACATGAAGACCTTAATTAGATTTTAAATTTATTTTATTGGTAAGCTCCTCCATTTTTTCACAGGGAGTTTTAACAATAATTAAATCCTACTATCCATCAATTATATGGATTCTCTTTTGTATTCCATATTAATACCATTTACTATGATGTTCATGGGTATTTGAAAATTTTATATGATGTGGTATCTATAACCATAATAGTAGAATCTATTTTCTATAGGTTTTATATCCATCTTATAATTATTCACTATCTTCTTGGAATAATTTGAATCAACATCATTCTTTACGAATTTATCTCCTAAAGAAAACCTTATTTTAATATTCACATACCTTTGATCATGTTGTATCATCTTCTTTTGATCAACATAAGAGATGGAATGATCGGTAATATACCATTACTCATCATTGTTATTGGAAAAATTATTTTATAACACATATCATATTTCCAAATATTAAAATATATGATTCATGGAAAGATTACTCCATTTATGTGATCTATTGTTCTACATAGAAGGTAGTCTCCAAAGGTCAACTTTGATCCCCTAAGTTAAGGGCATCTAAAACTTGTGCATATTGAAAAATTATTCTCTTAATAAATATCCCTATTCAAAAACCTCCAAATACACCAATAATTCCAAAATAATCATTTTTTCACTTTAATTATAACTTATCAATATTTTCTAGATTACATAACATTCATTTTTTTACTAGAACCCCAATAGTTATGTATTTTTTTGGGAGAATGATTTCTCAGTAATTACAACATTCACCCTAATGATGTGTTTATTTTGTTTTTAATTTTAAACTATCAGATTTATATATATTTTGACATGAAATATGCACATTTAGTTGAAATAGATTTACTAAAAAAATATTTTAGAATTATGGGGTTCCATCTTCTAATAACATATTTAGTGATATTCAAGATATTAATAAAATAACTATTTTCACATTTTTAGGTATTATTAGATTTAATAATCATATGCAAATCACCAACGGAATCAGATCTATTTTTAATATTTTTGAAAAGTTCTTGATTGTGTTGTTTTGAAATAATATAATTCCACCCTTGTGTTAAGGAAATTAAAAATAAGAGTAATTTATCCTCTATAAATGAGATAAAAATTTATTTCATTGAATAAATCATTTTTTATTTTTATTATTTTACCATTTTTTCTATTTCAACTAGATATTTTTCCATCCCTTTCACCCATTTATCTTTAACTTCTAACTTGGAATAATTGAATTCCATAAACTAATTATAATACATTTTGAATTCAAGGAACACCTTTTTAAAAAATATTACATAAAATGTATTTCTCATAATCAACCCTTTGAAATTATTCATCAATAATTCAAATTCATTCATTGAAAAGTGAAATATTTTTTCCCTTCAATTTCACAAGATCTGTGAGTGGGTTGTAGGAACTCAGCTTCTTTTCCTAAAATTAATCCAAGTAATTATCTTTTAACTCTAGCTATGTATGTTTGTCATGTATTACTTTGATATCTACTAATTTAAAATTAACCACAAAAATATGGATATTGTTCTAATGATCCTAAACCCCAAGGTATAAGACATTAGTAAATTCAATGAATCCTTTCTTAAATTCTACACATGAATCATCAATGGAATAGTGATCAATAAATTCAATTGGAAACCTTTACCATTATGACTACCATTTTAAAATGGTTAATCCTCTTCATTATTTGAGATATTTCTATGATTTTTTCCTTCATTTTCATCCAATTTTATATTGTCTTAGTAGACACATCCAAATATATTTTAATGGGGTTGGAAATTTTATTTTCCATATTAGTCGGATCATCAAACACATCAAATTTTTACTTCATATATTTCAATAAAAAATATAAAAGATAAAATCATGAAAAAATCAAAGGGAATTATATCATTGATTCAATTTATGATTCCTAATAGACTATTCCAACATAGCTAAGAAGTGGGTGAAATAACTATGGTCAAATTATTTTATAAAAAAATTCTTCTAGTAGTCATTTAAACCCCCTTTTGTTTCGAGCCTTTTTCACTACATAAGATGTAAATGTATCTATTATATTTTAACCTAGAATAAACCTATATATTTTTTATACATTTAATGTAATGTGGCAATATATTTTTCTCTATGTTCAACCCCAATATGGTAAACCTACTCCATGTCTTGATCAACTCATAGTGAGAAAAAAATTCTCCCCTAATGATCATATTTTTAATTACACTAGGTTGTCCATGGAATAACCAAAAATATATCCCAACTTATTACATATTAACATTATCAATATATTAAATAGGATAAATTAATTCAATATGTTACACTGATAATGTGATATTTATACCCCAACCCATGGTATTTAAATTGGTAACGCACCATCTGGTATTTATATGACTTCCTTCAACAGTTGATGTAAATTAAAAGGCTATCTAGAGATGTTTTTACTCCCTTAAAAATCCCCTTATTCAATAATATAATCTTAAAATTCTTTAATTTATTTATGATATATTCAGGGAACTCATTTTTTGTTCTATCAAAAGCCTCACAATTATATTTTAGAAACTATTTTCTTAACAATCTCATCTCAAAACCCAATAATAATTCCTACTACATAATATTTACAATTTCATCCTATTAGTCATTCTTGTACATTGGTCTTTAATAAAACATCCATGAAAATATCATTTCATGAATAACATGGAATGTACAAACTAAGGATCATGAATTTTCTTACTCTCCCACTTATTATTCTCTTATTTATCTTCCTAACTGGAATCACTATTTCTTCTCATATATACCTAGTTGGAATCTTTCCCCCATTGTATTATTATCTCCCACATTATCTTCTTCTTCAAGACCCAATGGATTTTTTGTTCAACATTGTTTTTGTATCTATTAGTTCTCTCTTTCTAAATTATGTTTTTGATAATTCCTTTTTCTTCTTCTTCCCTTTGAGAGTTATCTTATCTCACTTCCTCTATTTGAAAATCTTTTCTATATCACCACATATTCTTCATCTATTTTTATATTACTCTCTTTGATAATCATATGTACAAGTGCATAACATTCATTTTGTTGGGTATTTTTATATATCAATTAATTTAATAGTTTAGGATATATCATGTAACATAAAACCATTTTCAAAACCACTCCTATGAAAATCTCATATCCCCTTTTTCCTTTCATAAACGTATGTCTCTGAGAAAATGGCATAATTAACCATAAAATTATTTCTTCTCTTATCTAATGGCTGAATAGATCTCTGTTTTAGTCCCTATACATCTCAACTTCATTTATAATCTAAAAAACAAAAAAGAATCACTAATCATTCATATATAGTTTTATAAAAGACAATATAAATTGTAACCTGCAATATGGATAAATCTTGCGGGATGATGGATTATTAAAAACATTTTATAGATTTCAAAAAACTAAAAAAATTATAGGGTGTAACTAATACCACTCAACTTATACTAATTCAAATTATAAATAACAATGTATCCTATCATATTTAATTTCTATAATCTCAACGTAGGCCTTAATAAATCATTTTCTCTTTCCAAATTTCATTAAATTATAAAATTATTTTCATTTTATGATAATGAATATTATCTAAAAAAATAATACATTTTTTATTCTCAAGATACATTAATATCATCATCCCACTCAAAAATCATAGATCATAATGATTTATTCATTGATGGGAAGCTTGGTCATTGACTCAAATTCACATATATTATTCATAAAAACTCATATAATATTTTTCATTTTATCAAGAGCAATGTTATCCTATCTCGTTACATTTATATTTATTCAACACTTTAATAGATCATGGATAATCATATAAACAATATGTTATTCAAAATATATAAAAACTCTTTAGTAACCACAAATTATTTATTATTTGTAAAATTAATTATAGAAAACTATCATTTTTCATCCGTCAATATTCTGAAATTTCTCAGTGTCCAAATAAATACGCTGCTCATATAAAAACCATTAAGAATGGAATTATGATGTGAAATGTTAAGTGTTATTAGAATATCATTTTGTTTGAATCTAAATACATAAAAAAATTCAATGTCATAGACCCTTATAAGTATTAAGGTGTTTGGAAAACACATTTTTTTATGATTTGAATTCATACACTCAACATTATAAAACACATAATTCATATACTTTTACATGATTAAATATATAATGACATAATATCATAAAATATACCAATATTCATCTAGATACATTATAAATACATATGAAAGCCTCAAAAATTTATTATCTATAAGTCTCATGCAACACAAGTTATACACATAGATCGATACAGTCAATAGGAAAAGTCAAATAATTTTGGAATTCTATTTTTCAATATTGAACTCTAGGATTAAAAATTTATTCAAATTAAATCATGGAAGCCCCCCTTCTCTCCCTGATAGCCCTCCTAAGCACTCAACGCCTCTCATCCATCTAGGGTTTCCCCCTAGAGATGGAGCATCCTCTTCCGGCTTTCGTTTCGTCTTTCTCTTCATGATGCTTATTTCTTCGCTTGTTCCCCTCATTTTTCTTTGTTCTTGTTTCAATTTTGATTCTCCTTCTCAGATGGTCTTCTCTCATTTGGGGACCTGGTTTTTCTCCAGAGCCCCTCCCTTTGATCATCTCGTCATTATCTTCTCTCTTTCCACCTATCCCGGGCGGCTATCCTTTCTTCTGTGATCATGGCTCACTATCGAGGCCTAGGTATTCTTAATATCTGCTCTTGCTCCAAAGTATACTCCACTAGACTCCATTTTTGTCTAATGTAATGGTTGTCATTGGGGTTTTGGGATGTTTTGGTTAAGAGATCTTCTATTTTCTTATAATCACATTTCATGTTGGTCGGTTACGGTTTCTGTCTTCTTCGTTGGGTGTACTTTGGGCCTTCTGTTTTCTAATGTTTTTTTCAATCCTGGTGGTTTTTTTGGTCACGATTGATGTTTATACTTTTGATGTTTTGGATCTATTAATGGTTTCTCCTCGACGTCTTCATAAGTTTTCAGTGATGGTGTTCTTTCCTGAAAACGTCTGTTACTGTGCTGGGATGCTAATTTTCTTGATGTTATTTTGTTCATAATGGCTGGTTTTGTTTTCACTCGGATGTGTCCTTCCATGATAGTGTTGATGATGTTTTTTGGATTTTTTCCTTGAAATTATATCATAATGGTTGTGATATTCTTCGGCTGGTGGTTCTTGTGGTCTTGAGGTGTTTTGTGTTTAGTTTCTTTGGTGGTGTTTGGATTCTAGGGGTATATATCACTAGCAGTGACAACTTGATAGTCTCCGGTATACTGGTGCGGTGTGTGGTCGATGACGACGACATTGGGACGGTGGTGACTTGTGGCTCAGACTGGTGGCCCGAGGTGATTGGTGTTGCAGGTTTTATATCAATTTTATTTTTGATTATTGATTTGGATGATGTATCACATCATTTTGAATTTGGTTTGGCGTTGGTTGTTTTGAATTTTGGAATTGGGTGTGTTTTTTTTGGAAATCTGGAATGTCTGGATCCCACTAACCCTCATAGTGACTTTTGAGAAAATTCAAAAAAATGGATTGTAGGTAAATCAAATTGACTTCAAATATCTTTAAGGATTCTCTAAAATTTTCAAAACACAATCTAATCTATTTTTATTCTAGTTTCTATTGATTTCAACAGTTTTTTACCTAGTGTGATTTCTCCATAACTATATCACCAAAAAATATAATTAAAACTAGCTTTAAACTTTTTTAATAATAGATCACAATATATACATAGAACATGCTTCTTGAATCCTTTATAAAATTTTCATAAAATAATTCAACATTCCTAGGACCAGTATTTGACAGGGCGAATATCTTAAAAATAATCACATATACAGGATGCACATTGAATCTGTTCTTCTAGGTATTCAAGGGTATCAACTTCTGTACTCGTAAATGATGAGCATATGCTTTCTATTACATTGGGTAAATAATCAGTCCATCACCCATGAAATAACATTCACATGATTAAAATAATGATAATAAAAAATATAATTGAAAAAAATAATATTTCAACCCAACTAAAATTTACTATAGAAAAGGAAAATCTAAAATATTATTTTCAATTTATGAAATAATTCACAATTTTTTAATAATATAGTGAATATTTTCAATTTTATGTTGATTACATAAAAAATATTTCAAATTAAATTATTACGTATTAGTTTAATTATTTCATTTTTAGTGTCTTTTTTAATCATGTTAATGGTTTTAAAAAAACATTATTGGTGGAAATTCATTTATAATACAATGAAACTTTTTATTTTTCTCTCTCTTCATTGATAATTATATAGGGCCCGATATAGTTTATCATAAGTTATCAATTCTCTATTATAAAACAAGTTATTCAAAACTATATTTTTTTTATATAATTCTGTAAAACTACTTCTATTTTCATATTTATAAATTCATGCATTATTAATTTAAACTCTAAACTATTCATAAAAGATATTGTGAATACTATAGACCCATAAAAATTTAGAATACATTTATTAAATCATTAAAATAATTTTATATCTTAAAATAGGAAAATTTTGTTCTATGATCATCTCACATAATCCAAATAGGTTCATGAAGATCTCCAATGAAATAATTATATGGGTGTTTAAAATCCCTTTCATGAGACTTGGGGATCAATAATTTGATGAGTTTACATTGATAAACTCAAATACATTTTTAATTCCAATGATATGAGAAGAGTACCTACCATCAAGATGGGAGTTAAATAAGAGAATGAGACCACCTTAAAGACTAAAAATGTTTTGAAATAAATGATTCTATTAAATACTAAGTGTATTATGTTTAAGATGAATATGATGTATCAAACATCAATGAATTTATTTCATTGTTTTTAAAATTATTACAATGTGGAAAAGGTAATAATAAATGGAAAATCTGTTTGAATTTTTTAATTATGGTAATATTGCTGATCGTTTTTGAAATATCCTTGAAATGAAAAATTTTAATGATTTATATGATCATTAAAAAATATCTCTACAGAAAAATAATTGTACGGAGTAAAGTAATCATAGTAGAGGGGATTTCATTAAAATAAAACAGAATTCCAACTCTTCAAAGAAGGTATTTTTTTATTCTAATAATGATGTGTCGTTTCGGAATATAAAATGGAAGAGTAAGACAAAGAAGGTGTTTCTAGAAAATTATTCAAATCTCAATAAAATCTCTTGATAGAATCCTATAGTGAGAAAAGCATTTTTAAAATGGAAGGTGTAGAATAAGTAACACCAATAGAGTTTAAATTGATATTATTTATCATGATTTACATTAAATAAAAAATAAACGGTAAGAGAGGAAAAAATAATTAAAAATGAATAATTAATCATTAAGATAATCTATTAAAAATTAAAATGATAAAGTAGATGGTGAAGATTTATCTTAACTGTTAAAGAAGAATATGTGAAATAGGTACAATTCTTGATGTATGATATAATATTGTTGATGAATTTTTTTCACTTAATTTATTATTAATGTGAGAAAAAATGTATTGAAACTATATTTTTTGAAGTTAAGAATAAATAAAAAAATTATATTTAATTTAATTTTTTTATCATAGAAATTGGTGAATCTATAAAACTTTTATTGAAGTTATTAATTACTCAAAAAACAAGATCATTTTCCGAATAAGTTGTGTAAAAATAAATTTCCCATCAATTTAAAAAAATATATTAAATGTGATGATGAAAAAAGGGAAATGTGGTCATAGCTTCTCCTAAAAAAGTTTATACACTGATTTTTACACAAAATTCATGTGTTTAATTATAGAGACCCTCTATTTTCCAATATTACCACTACATCAATTTTTATGGAATAATTAATACAGTACCAAAACAGACACCCAAGGATTGTATTTGTCTAGTGATTTTGGATGGATGGAAACATAAACCCCGGTAGAGAATTGAGCTACATTATCTCCCACTAGGTTCTTCATGACTATAACTGTACTTAGAAACATCATAATTAATACACATATTCATATCCAGGGGATAAAAACATAAAAATGTGTTGGATTAGATTGTCACTAGTGGTAAAAAGTGATATAAGTAACCATAAACCTGAGAATAAGGGTATAAGTACATTATCATAACATTAGAAGAATCCATAATGTATATAAAATATTAAAAATGCAAATTATGGAATATATATTATTATTTCATAAGTCATGAATCATAATGGAATCAAGATCCTGAGCCGTGAAACCATAACATAAAAATAAGACTTGGAATTTTTGAATACACATAAACAAGTAATATCATTCCCTACAAGTCAAGAAACATTTATAGAAATTTTAAGGGCACTTCATGGGGACCACACTTACTAGGTAGGATACACCGACATCCCTAGTTGTAGTCCTTTCCTTCTAAGAGATCAGGTATCCCTATATTCCTATAGTAGATCATTTTTCTCCATCTTCCCATACTGCATAAGGTTCCCATATCTTTCATATTCATGGTTACTACACCTACTAGGCTGGAAATAGTACTACCCAAGTCATAGTCCTTTCCTTGGAGGGAGATATTGGTCCCACCCATCACATAATAAATTCATTCATACATGCACCATAAGATAATAAAAAATTCATCATATCATTATCTGTAAAAAGAGATGGGTTTCATAAACATCCTATACTAACCCATGAAATTAAATGGGTATCAGAAACATATTGTGACATTATAACCTATTGATAAGAGATATATTTAATAATAATTTCATCAAATCATATCCTGAAAAAATAAGCGGGTTTCGAAATCATCTGACTCATGGATGTGAAAACGGTTTCATTGAAAACGCATAGTGAAAACATAAGCCATTTTGAGAATTAATATGAATATAACCATTTGATAATTTAACACAATGGAATGAGAAACATCCACATATATAATCTTATATGGAAAATAATTTTGAAATATCTTTAAAAAAATTTCTTGGGGAAAATATCTTTTATTCATTGAATGTATATTTTTAAAACATAAGAACTTCATAAAATCATTTTATTTGAAAATAAATTGAAAACATATAAAGAAAGAATAAAAACATTTTGAAAACCTTTTCCTTTGAAAACACATAAAATAATGTGGAAAATATTTTTAAAACATTTTTATTTGAAAATAATTTGAAAACATATAAAAGAATCTAGAAAACCATAAAAAAATTTGAAATTTTTTTTCCATGAAGACGAGATTAAGAATTTTTTTTTAAACATGGTTTTTTTATTTTGTGCCATGTGTCATAAAGAAGGAAAATTGAGAAAAAACTATATTACCAATTTGGTAAATTTTGAAACATAGACCCAATGAAATAGAGATTATAAAATCAATATGTAAAAACCCATAAATTTCATGTTAAAAATCATTTAATATATTAATGGTCATTATATACACCCCATAATATAAATGAGTGGTGACTAAGGGGTAAATCTCACATAAACAGAAGTGATATTGGAAATAACCTTACCTTATGTCTTGAATCTCTTCATACTCATAAAAACATATGTATGATAAATATAGTATTATTCAAAATATTTTAGATAAAAATAATATTATATCGAATAATATATATGGTTTGATGATGACATTATATTACCCTCTTATTAACAATTCCAAGTTAAGTTTTTTCTTTTCGTAATATCTTCTTTGTTTTCCACATGTGTCTTAATTTGTAATATTTTTTGTATTCAAAAATATATCATGATTTAAAAAATGTAAACCATTATATAAATATCATTTTTATTAATTATATATTTATTTATAGAATATATAAATATGAAATGTAATACAATGTTCATGGAGATGGTATTCTCTACATAAGCACGAACAATGTTTCCTTTTTTGTCATATTAAAAGAAAAAATTAAAATGAAAAATATATATATATAATATCATTATATTAGAATTATTAAGTAATATATATCATAAAATTTCTCTAAATACTTCTGTAATACATTTCATGTTGTGTGTGATCGAATCAGATTCCTTTAAGGAGGCGGTAGTCCACACTTCCCCAAGTGAAATTATCATATTTACACATAATGGAAATAATTAAGGTATGTATTATATAATAATTAAATAATCATAAATACATAATATAATATAATATATATATATATATATATATTTAATCATAATTCACAACCATGATAGGTAATAATGGAAAAACGAACAACATCATTTTGTCAGGCGGTAGTTCACCGTACATAAGAATGGTTTGTTCATTACCCATTAAGTGAATTTGTGTATAAGAGTATGTTGCACCATTATCATTAAAAATATCAATATATTTAATATAATTAGTATATTATGTATGCGTGGAATAATAATAATTTAGTAAGTGGATAAATAAAATAAAGGAAAAGTGCTTGAGGAAAGATGTTACCTCTTCTTTGGGTGTCTCCTTTTGGTTTGATCCAACAGCATTACATGGTTGGATTTATGCCAAACTGGAGAGTTCAAGGAGAAATGGGGGGGATTCCGAGAAGTTAATTGGTCATATATTCACGTAACATAAGTTGATTGATATGTATATATAAAGGGGAGTTGGTGGCCTTTTATTAGGGAGGGAGGGGCCACACCAAGCATTTTTTTACAACATGTTTGGTGTACCCACGTATTTACCTAAAATATTTCATAAAATCCCAACCAAAATCTATAATATATGGTTTACTACCTAAATATTATCATAAAATGGGTTTTAGGCAAGTGGATAGGCCATTCGTCCATTATTTTTATGTTTTAGTCACCTTTTAAGATTAATTTTACCTAAATCGTTTTAATTAATTATAATCACATTCACTAATGTTTTTTGACAAAAATTAGTTTTATATTACATTATTATATATATAATAATTATTAAAATCATTTATGTCCATTTTATAAAATTTACTTCATATATTCATAAATAATAATTTTAATTATAATCCCGCATATGTGGTCAGAAACATGTTTTTAAAGTGAGAATGTTCAAATGTTCATTATGATTTTATATATAATTCAACATAAAAATTAAACTAGTGAACTAAAATATATTAATATATTTATAATTGATCTATTTTGACTTAAACAGTACATAAAATATAATTTGACTATATAAATAGTTTAGAATAAAAGGTGGGTTTAAATTAAAATTCTGTATTTTGCACTATTCATCGAAAAAATAAGTTTCCCTAGAAAATCATAAAAATTTACCCTACCAAAATATTGAATTTCAGAATTCAAAAAGGAAGATTATTTTGTCGAATTAAATGTATAAAAGTGTCTAAAATTAATTTTATTCTCTTTTCATAGAATGACATAAAAACAGTTCTTATAAGAAAATAGTATTTTCATACATATAAAGACTTTAATAAATATTATATATCCTATTATCAATATATTTTATTTTTATAATAAAATATTAAATAATATTATAAAGTTTAGTTATAATTATTCATATTTAAATGCTTAATTTCTAGCTTATGAATGTCTCTTTTAAATAATTGTAACAATAAAATGATGTTTAGTAGAAACCTAGTGGTGTGTTTAACGCTAGAAAGGTCAGTTTTGAGTATAATTAATGTTTCAGTTAGTGTAGAAATTAACACATTAAATTAATGAAATTTAATTAATTAAAAAACAAGGTTCACAAAAACATGGGGTGACACATTCTACCCCACATAAAATGAATTTCTCCCAAGAAATTTGGAAATATTATACAAAACAAATGAGGATACATATGCCTCGTAATATCCTAGAGATCCTAAATAGATTCTTATAACTAGTGGTGTCTCTAAAATAAATTGACCAGGTGATTATTATTGTTTCATACTGTACAATCTAGAATTTCAACTGGTTGTTCCTCGTATGAAAGATCAGGCTCCCGCGGTATAACCAATGAATTTAGTACATGTGAAGGGTTAGATATATACTTTCTTATGATAGATACATGGAACACATATTGGACTTGAGAGAGGTTTGGAGGAAGTTATAAGAGATATAATACCATTCCAAAATGATCATGGATCTCAAAGGGACCAATATTCCTCAAGTTTAGTTTTCTTTCTTCTTGAACCTCATAACCTTTTTCTAGGGAGCGATTCAAAGAAACACCTTATCACTAACTAAAAATTATATATCATTCATGTAAGAACCCCAATCTTATTTTCAGGTATGGATCATGATTTTGGGTGTTTTGAAGAAAAAATAAGAGATTAAAATTTCCAATGTATATGTCGTGTACTTTTGAGTACATGTCGTGTACCTAGTTACCACATTAAGCCATGTACTTTCCGTGTAACGGCCGAGTACATGGTCATATAGGTGACCTTGAAGACTTCCTAAAGTGGGGACTATTTGAGGCCAGTTGACGGGGTGTAAATTAAATGAACATGCTATGTACTTTTCCTTGTATTTGATAAATCGGCGATGGGTCATGTTTCATCTCCAGAAACAACTTCTTCTCACCTCGTTTTGAACAGGAGAGAGATGGAATGCCAAAGAACTTCGAGCTCATCCCATATCTTCATCCACCCTCTGATTGAGACATCGTCAGTTATGTTGGATTCTCAATAGTGAGTTCTCTCTTTCCCTAAACCCTCTATTCCCGATTCTTCATCTCTATTGAGTATTTCAAGGAAGATTGTTTTACCCTTTTTTAGATCTATGTCAATCTAGGATGATTCAAGGTTTGACGTTCAAGTGTTTTCTTCATACAACATCAAGGTAGGTGGTTTGTTCCTTTATTTAATTAACATTGTCTTATCTATGCTTAAGGTTCAGAATACCCATGATTGTCGCATTGTGTGTTTTGGAATTTAACTTTGTTTAATACTTTCTAGGGTTTGTATGATTGAATGGGAGTTGTTGCATATGAATATGGTTTAATACCTTGGTTATAGGTGTGTTTCCCATGTTTGATTGATTATTTCTGTTTGTTTTAGAATGCATGTTACGATTTCATTATTTTCTATGCCACATGTAGTTAGGATGGAGTTACTGATTATATGAGATGCATGTGATTATCATTTTAATAGTTTGACCAAGGTAAATTGTCTGTGAGATATTCCTATGGTAGGTTCATTTATGTATTAATTTATGTTATTTTGACCAAAAGGTATTAATTGTTAGAGTTGTGAGGTGGTCATAGACTATAGGGGTTAGACCGTGAGAGCTATCTCGAGGGTCATTATTAATTGAAAGATGGACCTTAAGGAATTTATTTTGAGAGCTTCCAGGTGGTTATTATGGATTATTGTTTCTAAGTAGACCAATGGTGTATTGACCATGAGATCTACCCAGAGGTCATTTATATGTTATTTATGTCATGTGTACCCATGGGTATTGAACATTAGAGCTAGCCAGGTGATCATTTGAAATTGATTTGTGTTATATTAAACCAAAGGGGTCAGGCTGTGAGAGCTTACCCAGAGGGCTGAGGTGGGTAATTGAATTACTGTGACGAGTCTACCCTACTAAAGAAAAAGCATGGACTTAGTTCACTTGATTGATTATATGGTCTTCAAATATGTATGATTAATTACAAATATACAAGGGGTGAAGAGCTTAGGGTAGATCCCAAGGTTACATTATTCAATGGATTGACTAATTTATAAATGTAAATGAATGTAATTGAAAACTGTAAGATTTATTACTATTGAGTACATCCTAGTTTATAGAATCATTTTTTCATATTACCTATAATATATATATATTAAATGATATTTAGTAATATATATATTGGTGGTTTTCTACTAGGATTTGTCTCACACCCTGTTTGGGTCATGATTTTGGACCATAACAGAATATATGGCCGCAGGTATTGATAAGGGAAAGCTCCCTTATACATCAGGTACTTGATTATTGTTGGAGTTGGAGAGCGCAAGACCAACCTGAGGCTTCAAATGATATTCGAGTTTACTACCTTTCTATACATTGGTTTTAGTATTTTTTTTCCAAAATTATGAATTTTTTAAATACATTCCTAGACACATGTGACATGCATCATTTATATATTCTCCACTTGTTATATTCCTATCAGTCATCAGCTGTTTACTTTCATTTTTATGGTATTACTACTTCCACTATTGTTTACAATTTTTTATTCCACTTTGTATACTCTACCAATTAGGGAACAATTTAATCACTATTAGACATTTTCCCCCACTTCTAGTCAGCACCCTCTCATGTTTTGGGAAATGCGCATGAGGTCATGTGACCAAGAGGGTTCGGGGAACCTTTGGGTCACACCTAGAAGAAAAATGTTGAAAAGTGGTATCAGAGTAGTTATTTTATGCTTTTCTTTACTATTTAGAGCCTATGGATTGTGATCAGAAAGAAAGGTTAGTTGGTAATAGGTTCTGGCCAAGAGTAGCTAACTCGTGCATAAGGAAAAGCCAATTTACTTTGAATATTGAAGTTTTCTGACTTTTTCAATTGTTACAGCTGTTTTGATTTCACCATTCGGTGACACACTTGTTTTGTGATATTATTATTAATATCATTGTGGATTTATTTCTGTTTCAACCCAATGAGATGAGGGTATTTCCTTTCATGCATCATATAGTCACTTGCTAGATATCACATGTCCTGCATTCTTTTTAGGTCATTTAGGGTGAAGTACTGGTTACCTGATGTTGTGATAGATGTTTTGCAAGATATGCATGTTGTTTTGATAGATTTCATGATAGAATGCGCACATTTTTTATATGTTATTGGAATATGTAATGTTTCATTTGGAGGGAAGCCAAAATTTGGTCCCATAGGTGTTATGGGCCCTCTTGGATCAGAATTTGGTGGATCATGTTGGAACTATAATTGATTTTTTCAAGTTGTGATGAGAAAAAGGATTCAAAAATTTTATTAATGGGGAGTTTGGGCTCCCACAGGTCGGATGTTTTCATCCCTTGGTCTAAATTTTATATTTTTAAGGGCTCTAGAGAAGTTTTAGAGGCCTACTATCTGGAAAACCAGACCACATAGAGTGTGATGTTATGAACACACTCCATTTGTTCTTTTATTATGGAAGAACATAATTTTCAAAATCACATTCCCTGTGTTTTATGTACACATTGTGTAGTTGTTTACGGTGTGTCTGACTGTTTGAGAAAAGACACAGGGTTGATGAATGTGGGTAGGACATGTTGTATAATGGGAGTAAAGGTTGTGTTGAAATATACCATGTATCTGGCCACGTTCCCAATGACACAAGTGGATTAAACATAGGTTATACATTCAATGTCTATCATTTACACTCTTTGTAGTTATAAACCGTGTATTTTACTATGTGACTAACAACATGGGTGGTTTGAACATTAGTAGTACATGTCGCGTCTAGCATGAACACACTATGTAGTGTTACATAGGAGAGAACTGTGTTGTTCTGTCCTTGTAGAAGTACATGAGAAGATTGAAATTTCATGTACATGCCATGTAACAGGAGGAACACACCATGTGTATGGGTGTAACATTACCAGGATTCACATAGGTACATTCCATGTTAAAATCGTAAGGGAACACAGTATGTAGAGTTTATACACATCATGTAACCCAGTTTTGTAAAACATGAATTCTTTATTTCTCATGTTCTTCTCTTTCAATTATATGTTATGGTTCTTGATAATCTTGAACAGAGTTATGCACTAGAACTTGCAGAGTCATTCCACTAAGAAGTCCTCTAGTTGGATGCCAATTGAAGTTTGATTACTGGACACTAGAAATTGTAGATCAGGGACTACCAATTGATCCACCCATTTTCCCATCATGGAAATAGCTGTTATACCAGACACAAGTGATGATTCATAGTTTAGTGAATTATTTATAAGGATAATACAAACATTTCATAGAGCATCGCATCCTTCCCCGTCTATGGAAGAGTTGACAAGGGTGTTCCAACAACATCATCCTCCCACTTTCTCAGGGGATGGTGGACCATAGGATACAGAGTCATGGTTTGAGGCCATGATTTCCATCTTTGAGCGTCTGAAGACCCCTCCAGAGAGGAGGGTGAAGCTCACGATTTAATGCTATGTTATTCCTCCAAGAGATGGTGGGATGTTGTGTCACAGGAAGTACATCATTATGATTTGGCTTGGGAAGAGTTTTAAAAGACCGATTATGAATATTTCTATTCTAAGACATTGAGGGCTGATCAATCTTGGATGTTCATTCATTTCTAGTACGGACCCCTTTCTGTGATAGATTAATCGTCTTGTTTTACATAGCTTCATCACATCACAATTGTTCTGGGAGGTGATGATTTATCCTTGGCTATGCGATTTTACGATGGTATCAGGTACAACATACGATCATAGGATAATGTTTTCAGGCTAACTTCAGTGAAGGCTATAGTGAAAGAATAAGTTGGGAGCTACGAGCCAGGGTGGTTCAGCATCCATGGCAGGTACACCTTTGAGAGAAAGCAGGAAGTCCAATATAGATCTTTCATGCAATAATTCTTTAGGTAGCCAGGTGGTATGATACTAGTGTGGGAAGAGTGTCGATATGATATTACATTGCCTGAAGGACCCAGTTGTGTTCCAATCTTGCAAAAAGATGAGTCATCTTCATCATTTTTGTTGGGTTTCCTCACCAATAGTGAGTGATATGGGATCAATAATGAATCCATCTCGAGGAGAATGACTACATGTTTCTCCTCAGTCAGGGAACTGGAGTTTTTCAGGATGTTCAAGACGAATAGGTGGTCATGTCCATGGTACCCAGATGACGGGTTTTCAGTGAATTAGAGTCGATCAACTAATAGTAGTCAAGAAGGATCGTAGGGTCATGATATAGTCTAGACATTTATAGTGGTGTAGACCTAGTAGGTGCAGGATCCCATAGCCTCTATATTTAGAGGTATGATTCTAGTTTCTTCAATTTTAGCTTCGGCCATTTTTGTTATAGGGGCTTCCAATAGTTTTATATCTGTTTTCGTTATAGAGATTGTTGGGCTCTATATATTTACCTCAAAGGATATTATTATGCTAGACACTCCATTGTGGATTAAGATGACTAGTGTATTCTAGAGCAAGGAGTTCCCTCTTGAGATTGGTGGGTGTCACTTCTTATCGGATCTCTATGTCATAGAGATGATGAGTCTTAATGTCATTCTTCGAATGGTCTATGTAGTCTCCTTTCAGGTCTTTGTTGAATGCTATCTCCATAGAGTGAGTTTCACATGACCAAAGGGTAGGTATTTTATACACAAGGGAGGAATGGGATGTCCAGGCGAGCAGAGCGGGACCCAAGCTTTAGTGGTTGGGAGGAATTATAGCACAGATTTCCAGTTTATATCTGAATGAAAAGGGTATTTCACAAAAGGAATTTCCTTCAGTGGTGGATCATTATAGGGATGTATTTCTAGAAAACCATTCAGGTTTACCTCTAGAGAGAGGTAGATTCCTCTATTGATCTGGTTCCAGGAGCAGCACCAGTGTCCATTCCTTCATATTGTATGGCTACAACTAAGTTACAAGAGCTCAATAAGAAGTTTTAGGAATTACAGAAATAGGGTTTCATCCAAACCAGTACTTCTCTTTGGGGTTCACCGATCTTTTTTGTGAAGAAGTTAGAAGGAACCCTCAAGATTTGTGTAGAATATCAGAAGTTGAACCCATTGAGGATTAAAAACCAATATCCCATGCCGAGGATTGATGATCTCTTGAATCAGCTTTGAGGAACCCATATATTCTTGAAGATTTACTTTAGATCCAATTATCATCAGTTTCACGTTAGACCATTTGATATTCCTCTTATAACCATTTAGATTAGTTATGGTCTATATGAATATTTGTTTTTTCTGTTTGGTATCATGAACGCACCAGTAGTTTTCATGGCACTGATGAACCGATTGTTCCATCCTTACACAGATTCTTTTGTGGTAGTCTTTGTGGATAACATATTGGTGAACGCTCATACTCAACATGACCATGCCACCCATCTTTATATCATATTGAGTTCACTGAGATACCACTAGTTTTATGCTATGATCTCAAAATCCCACTTTTAGATGGATAAGATTCACTACATGAGTAATGTTATCTTAGAGACCGAACTATTAGTAGACCCTTAAAAATAGAGATATGTAGTTTGTTGGGTGCAGTCGAATAACTTCTTTGAGGAGCAGATTTTTCCAGGGCTTTATGGTTTCTAAAGATGGTTTATATAGGACATTTCACACAAAGAAGTGCCACTGACGAGCATAAATAAGAAGGGTGAAAAGTACTTATGGATAGATTCTTGTGATTAAGCCTTGTAAGAGGTGAAAGGTAGATTGAATTCAGCACTGATACTAGTTTTTCTAGAGTTGGGAAGGAGTTACACCATTTACTAAAATGCATCAGGTATCGGGTTGGGAGTGGTGCTTATGCCGGGGGAAGGAGTCGTTACATACAGGTCTCGAAAATTGAGGCCAAATAAGGGGAATTACCCGATGCCCAATCTAGAGTTAGTTACCATTGTGAAGGATTTACTTTGTTGGAGAAATTATATTTTGGGATGGAATATTGTGGCATACACTAAACACAATAGTCTCAAGTATTTATTTTCTCAATGAGTTATGAATTTGAGAAAGTGATGTTCGGTTGAGTACATTCAGTCTTTTAACGTTGAGTATGCCTACAAGTCTAGTAAAGGAATCATTGTGGTCGATTCATTGTGTAGGAGGACTCAAATATTGGTAGCCTAGGAGGCCATCTGTGAGTGGATAATTTTAAATCTATTATCTGAGATGCATTTAGAGGCACACAACAGAAAGGGGTAGATGTTTATTTCTTCTCTAACTGTTACCTACACTCTTTTAGATTGAGTGAAAATGTGGAAACTATCTGATTCTGAAGGCCTAGTCCAGTGGAAGAGTGTTTTAGTAGAGGACCCTACTCCTGGGTGGAGTGTAGGAGATGATGAGATCTTGCATTTTCATAGGCATATATGTGTGTTAGCTGACATAAAAGAGGATTTCACGTTATATTTTCATTCCATAGTTCGGTAAGTTCATCCTGCTGTCACCAAGATGTATTAGGATCAACACCATCAGTATTAGTGTCCAGGTATGCAGAGGGATGTTTCCGGTTTAGTTCTGATATGTTCTACTTGTATGCATGTGAAGGTGGAGAATCAAGGATTGACCTATATTTTATAGTAGTTACCCATTCCCCAGTGAAAGTGGAATTATGCCGTGATGGATTTCGTGAGGGGTTTACCGAGGTTTCCTTGAGTTAATTATGCAGTGTGGATTGTTGTTGACAGTATCACAAATGTTGCACATTTAAATACAAATCAAGGAATCCTTCAAAATTGATGATCTTGGAATGTTATACATCTGAGAGATTGTATTTTTTCTTGGGGTTCTTCCCTCCATCGTTTCAGATAAGGATACCCATTTTAATTCAAGTGTCTATAAGGGACTAAAGGGGACTTTGGGTACACAAGTACTTCAGAGTATAGCTTACCATCCTCAGACAGGTGGAAAGTCTAAGCGTATGATTCTGGTTTTGGATGAAATGCTAGGAGCATGCATCCTAGAATTTAGGGTCTCTTGGTAGAGACACATACCCCTAGTGAAGTTTTCCTACAATAATAGTTTTCCAGAGACGATTCAGAAAGAACCTTATGAGGCTTTGTATGGTATGACCTGCCAATCACCCCTATGTTGGCTGGAGATAGGAGAGGTAGCTATGATAAGACCTCGTCTTTTCCAAGAGAGCACTGAGTAGGACGAGTTGATTTAGAATAGGATGGGTACTACTCATTCTCTCTAGAAATATTATATTGATCAATGGAGATGACCTATGGAGTTTGAGGTTGGAGATCAGGGTTTTCTATGTGTCACACTTAGGTTGGGACATATGAGTATATGAGATAGGGGAAGCTTTCAATGAGATACTTCAGTTCATTTTATGTTTTGGAGAGAGTGATAACGGTTGACTATTAGTTAAAATTACCTCAGATATACCAATATATGCATGATTTCTTTTATGTTTCTTAGCTACGACATTATTTTTTGGACCCATCTCATGTTTTTTAACCCTAGGAGGTTGAGTTAGAGGTGGATGCATCCTTCAATAGGCACCATATTCAGATTGTGGATTGTAACAGGAAGGTTATCAATTCCTGGTTTGTTACTCTGGTATAGGTGCTATGGTAGCATGGGCGAGTATAGTATGATACTTGGGAGAGGGAGGTCGACGTATGATCCCAATGGACATAGTTGTTTGAATTTTCTTCTTCACCACCTTTGGAAGGGAAATTCGAGGATGAATTTCATTAAGGGAGGATGTTTGAAAGAACATAGATCTCTATTTTTTGAATGGAACATAATTTTGGGTGTTTTGAGGAAAAAGGAAGAAATGGAAATTTTCTAAGTGCATCCTGTGTATTTTGTGTACGCACCGTGTACCCAGTTGTTGCATTTAGCCATGTACTAGTCATGTAATGGCCGAGTACGTGGCCATATAGGTGACCTGGTGGACCGCCTAAAGTGGGGGCCTATTAAGGCCAATACATGACATGTACATTAAATTAACTCACCATGTACTTTTCTTTTTTATTTGATAAATACATGTGGGGTCCTGTCTCATCTCTAGAAACACCTTCTTCTCCCTCAGTTCAGACAAGATAGTGATTGAATGCTAATGATCTTCGATCTTCTACAAATATTTCATCTAACCTCTTATTGAGATAATGTTGGGCATGATGGATTCCCAGTGGTGAATTCTCTCTTTCCCAAGAGCCTCTCTTCCTGATTCCTTCTCTCTCAAGAGTATTTTAAGGATGATGTTTTTTACCTTTTTGTAGATCTATGTCATTCTAGGCCTATTCAAGGGCCAATGTTCAAGAGTTTTCATCATACAACGTTAATTTATGTGTTTTGTGCCGTATTTTGATTGTCTTTGGATTATATACACTTATAGTGTCGAATACCCATGTTTGGTGTATTGTGTGTTTTGGAATTTAACCCACTTTAACACCTATTATGGTTTGTTTGACTAAAAGGGGGTTGTTTTGTATGAAGATGGTTCAATAACTTGTTTATGGGTGTATTTACCATGTTATATTTATTATGTCAATCTGGTCTTGAATGCCTATTAGGGTTGATTTTTTTTTTCAGGCCCTGAGTTATTACGATGGAGTTACTGATTATAGGAGATGCATGTGATTCAATTATTAATGTTTGTCCAAGGGGAATTTACTATGAGAGCTTCTCAAGGTAGGTTCATTTATGTATGAATTGTAATTATGTTTACCCTGAGGTATTTAGTGTGGGAGATGCCATGTGGTCATAGAACAAAGGGGTTAGAATATGAGATCTACCCCGAGGCTCATTATTAATTAAAAGTTGGACCCAAGGGATTTTAATGTGAGAGATTCCAAGTGTTCATTATAGTTTAATTTTTCTATGAGGAATAAGGGGTTATTGATTGTGATAGCAACCTTGATGCCATTTATAGGTATTTGATGCCCTATTTACCCAGGGGTATTAACTGTGAGAGTTTCCCAAGTGGTCGTTTGTAATTGATTTGTGTTATGTTAAACCAAAGGGTTTAGACCGTGTGATATTACCTAGAGGGTAGGTGTGGATAATTGAATGACTGTGATGAGTCTACCGTGCCGAATCACAAGCTTGGAATCAGTTTACTTGATTATTTAGTTTGTCTTCTAAGACGTATGTTTTGTAATTAATATACCTAGGGATATAGAGAAAAGCCTAGATCATGCAAGAACATTATTAAAGGTATTTAATAATTAAAATATGTAAATAAATGTAATTGTAAACTATATGATTTTTTACTTTTGAGTACTTCATAATTTATTTCTGATTTTATCCATATTACCTGCATTATATATTCACTGCTAGTTAGGCACTAATATTTTGGAGGTTTCCTACTGGGATTCATCTCAGAACCTATTTGGGTCATTCTCTATGCCCCAAAATATTACATGGTTTCATGTATTGATAAGGGAAATCACCCTTCAACATTTGATAGTTGGTTGATGTTAGAATTGTAGAGCATGGGACCTAGCTAAGGCTTGTGATTCTGTTCGAGTTTAATTCTTTTCTATAATTTGGATTTATTATTCTATTTCCAGCATTGTGACTTGTTTGGATGATTTCCTGGACATTTGTGACATGAATCATTTATATATCCTCAAGTTGTTATATTACTATCAGTCTTATACTACATAATTTGTTTTAATGGTGTTAATGCTTCCACTATTGTTTATTATTAATTATTCCACTACAGAATATTATTCCAATGAGGGAATAGTTTCTTAACTATCATAACTTGTCCCTCACTGATAATCAGCATCCACTAGCATTTGGGGAAATTCTCTTGAGGTCATGTGACTAACTGGGGTCAGGGACCCTTTGGGTGGCACCTGGAACCATGACATTTCAAAGATCAGATCCAGTGTCTATTTGTTGTGCCAATGGGGACACTGGGCCCTTTTAAGGGGGAGGGGTGTATTATGGATATCCCACATCAAAGGAGGTGGAGCACAAAGCACCCCTTTATAAGGTGGTGGGGATACATATCCCATAGTTAGGCCTTTTACTTGGGGATTCTTGAGGGCAAGATTCTAGGGATAGAAAAACCATGAGAGTTGGTCCCAAAGTTCACAATATCATGATCGTGGGATGGACCGGGCCATTAAATTCCAAATGTTATCAATATATATTTTTTGTTGAATTTTTTCTACAATGATATTCTATTGAATATTTCTAAACTTCTTGGCCATATCTTAAACTATCTCATTTTCCAATATAATTCCTTCTCCAACTTCATCCCAACATGTATGAGTTGTACATTTCATCCCATAGAGGGATTCATAAGGGGTTATGTGAAATCATGAGTAAAATAAATTTCTTTAGGAATACTAAACTAGATTATGTTATTGATCCAAACTAGCTTTTATATCCAATGTAAAATACTTGAACATATCCTATATTATTTGAATTTTTCTTTTAGACCGACCATCCTTCTGAGGATGCTAATAATCATTGAAAGTAAATTTTATATCAAGTGGTTGAGGATGAATTATCCAAAAGATTTTGGTGAACCTCTGATCCTGGTAAGATACAATGGAAAGTGGTACTCCAAGAAACATTACCACTTCCTTAATTATTATCCTAGAAATATGATTTATATAGATTTATTCTCTGACAAAAATGAAGTGAACTGGCTTAGTTTGGTGATCAAATACCACAATTATAGAATTAAATTCTTAATAGGTTTTTGGGATTCCAAATATGAAATACATAGTGATGTTCTCCCATTTACATTATGGTAGGGGTAATGGAAAAAATATCCATTTATACTTTTTCATTAATTCCTATCTTTCTGGAATACCAAGTACCGAGATACAAACTCAGATACATCCCTATTCATTCTATACCACCAAGATTATTCAATATTGAATCTATAATAATTTATAAATTCAATATGAATAGATAGAGAAGATCAACGAGTTTCCTATATCATATCCTTCTTTAAATATTTTACGGAAGGAACACATTCACCATTCTTGAACCATCCAATTTCATCCTGATTAAGGTTAATCTCATGAACATTTATGACCTTCTTTAGAATCTATACATATAATTTATTTTCCACATTAATCTTCAACTGGATGGAGGGTTGAAAAAAAATTGAGTAAGATAATATTTCTCCCCATACTTAAATATTTTTTAGATCTATATATTGTAAATCCAAAAATATTGGTTATTTTTTATCATCATCATCGACAATATATTATGATCATTTTGACTTAAATAATTTTCCACTTTGTTAACATTCCCTAGGTGGTAATGTATCGAGTTTTCATAATCATTTATCATGTCAAAAAATCTTCTTTGGTGCATTTTCAACTACTTCTTTGTGAATATATAATTTAGACATTCATGGTTAGTATATATATAAAAATTTTCTCTATAAAGATAATGCCTCCATTTATTTATTCAATAAATTACTACTCCAAACTCCAAATCATGATTTGGGTATTTTTTATCATTGATCATCAACTGTCATGAGGAAAAAGTGGCATCCATGTTATTCTTCATAAGAAAACAACCCAATACCTTCTTTGATGCATGAATGTTTATTAAAAAATATTTTCCACTATTGGGTAATGTAAGCATAGGTACACTGAAAAAACTTCTATTTAGTTCCCTGAAACATTCCTCAAATTAATTTTTCCAGAGGAACATGGAACCCTTCTGAGTTAACTTGGTAAGAGGATTCAATATTTATGAGAAATTCTCAAAAAATAATAAATAATATCTAACTAATGTAAGAAAACTACGGATCTCATTAACCATGTTTGGTCTAATCTAACATTAAATAACCCCTTATTTAATGGATCTACTTTTATACCTTGTCTTGAGATTATGGGACTCAAAAATTAAACCATTTTAACAAAAATTAAAACTTTGAAAAATTTTCATACATTTTCTACCTACTTAGTGTCTTTATTACAATTATTAAGTTGTATTAATGATCTAATTTTTTATTTTAAAAGATAATATTAACATCTATAAAGACTAACACAAAATGATTGAGTAAATATCTAAAGACTCTATTAATAAAATCTATGATGATATCAGACAAATTAGTAAGATCAAAAGGAATCACTATATATTCATAGCGTCCATACCTTGTTTGCAATTTCATCTTAGTTATATCCTCTTTCTTAACTATCAATTGATGATATCCAAAATTAAGGTCAATATTTTAAAAGTATTGATCTCAAATAGTTGGTCAAACAAGTCATCATTATGGGGAAAACAATACTTGTTCATGATTATTATCTTTTTTTACTCTCAATAATAAATGGAAACCCATATTGATCCATCTTTCTTTTTCACAAATAGAACATGTGAACCCAACAATTACATAATTGGCTAAACGAATCCCTTACAATGGTTTTGTTAGTGTTTCATCTTCTACTCCAATAACTCAATTGGTGCTATTCTATAGGGGCTATTTGAAATTAGTGATGAACTAGGTATGAGTTAAATTGAGACCTCCAATTATTGTTTATGTGGAAGGATAGGAAAATATCCTTGGAAAATATCAAAAAATGTATGACTAATAAGAATTTAATCAATGTTGAGTTTCTCCCCAACCTTTTGAGATAAAAAGTCCTTCTAAATGGGATTTATGACCCACACAATGGATGAAATCCCCATAGGAAGTTCATGCATATCGTCACATTGATAGAAGATCATAGGTTTGTTCTAAATATCAACAATAACTTCATTTCCATGATGATTTATATGGGATTTATATAGGGAAAGTCAATCCATACCTAAGTTAACAGAAAATTCAACTTGGGGAAGAATGAAATGATTTGAAGGATGTTAATTCCCATAAAAATCAACTGGATATGAATCATAGAATTGAGATGCAACCATCATACCATTAGTAGTTCTAGAGTGATAGTAGGTGTACCTTTGACCACATTATTATCACACCATTTTTAAGAAATAGTGGTCACATGAGATTTCTCATTGTCCCATATTTTATAAGGTTGTTGATGCCAATCATCCTCACCAACCCTTGGGTTTTGGAAATGGTTAGAATAATGACCATACTACTTTCACATAATGAAATGAAGTGTGTCAGGTGAATTATATATAGATTTTCCTCTATGTTCATCATTATCCATATTATTCCTATTAGTGTGAGAATCATGTTTCTAATGGCATTTCATTCTACACTTAAAACGATTATTAGACCCCATAGTAAAATTTCCCCCATGAAGTTTTCCACACAAGGATCATAAAGGAAGGCCCATTTTCTTCCCTTCAAGGTTTTTAGAATTTCCTTTGAACTCCATCTACCTTTTATTATTAAACCCATGAGACTGATATGTAACTGCAACCCCCATTTCACCATTGATTGCACAACAAAAAATATCTTCATAGCTACTAAATTATATTATGGAAAAATTCCACTTGAGACATGGATTTAATCCACCGAAGAACTTATCAACTTTACTTTTTGGTTGGATGATAACTCTAAAAGCATACCTCACAAGTATTGTGAGATTAGTATCGTAGGTACTGATATATTCATCATCCTTTACATTAAAATCAAGGATCTCTCTTAAAATCTTCATTCGAAGAACACAAGGAAAGTAATTAATGAAGAATGAGTTCTTGAAGTCATCCCAATCCATGAATTCAATTTCAACTTGATTCTTCATATTTTTTTATTAGTGTACACCACTCATTCCCTTCACCTTCTAACCGATAAACAACTAGAATAACTTTCTTATGATTTGAACACTAGATAATAGAGAATATATTTCCAATGGTACTGATTTAGTGTTAATAATAATTGGTTTAGAATAAACACTAATAGAATATGGACATTTCCTTTTGAGGGACTCAATAGAATGGTGTTCCTACCTTTTCTTATTTGGAATATAATCATGATTCATAGCTTCAGAAATCTATGTGAGAATAAAAATTATGTTTTTTATTCTATGTACCATGTTATTTTGATGACTAGGAGAACAATTATTTCATTATCCTTCATAATCACTATTGATGATGTTCTTTTGGGTTCCATCCATTCACTAACACCTAAAACCATTGAGTAATAATTAGTTTTCATTGTGTGGAACCACATAATCATGAAAAACCACTATCAAGATGTCAATATTATAACACCTTCATAATTTTATGACACCATAGGTTGATCCTAGTTTATTCATAGACAACTTGTTTTTAAAACCTTTAATATGGTTCATGAATATTTTGTGAATTCTGAATGTCTATTCCCCTAGATTTTCAAACTAGATGTGTAGTATTTCTCATTGTTGTGTTCTAAGTTATGATCGAGTTAGGCCTTATTCACCCTTTTAGAGTTATTAATAATAGGTACATATATTCTAGAACCATGTCCACTTGTAGTATCTAGAAGAAGATGTATTTCTAGGAAACCACTCGATCTATCCTATACCAAATTTCTAGATCATTATCTTATACATTTCATGATCCTTATACATATCTATAAGAATTTCTTTAAGGTTCTCAGGATGTTTTTCTCACCCTAGTTTCCAAAGGCTAACTAAACCTTTTCACATATACAAACTATAAATACCCTCTATTTTCATACATTTACAATACATTACTTTTGTGGAATAAATAATACATTAAAAAAACATATGCCTAAACACCATATTAGTCTAGTTCTATTGGAAACATCGAAACATAAACATGGGTACCTAAGTTAGATACATCATTTCCTTCTAGGTTATTTATAATTATCACCATTATTAGATACATAATACTTAACCTATATCTTCATATCCTGCAAAGGAAACATAAAAAGGTGTTAGCTCAGATGTTTAGTAACTGTAAACAAGGGAGATAAGTAATCATAAACAAGATCATATGGGTATAAGAATATGATCATAAAATTTTAAGATAGTTACCTGCATGGAAAATATCTTTAATTTAAAACATGGAATAATGATTAGAATTTCATAGGTCATGAATCATAAGGGAATAAATATCATGATCCATGATATCACAATAATGGAATAAGACATAGAATTTTGGAATAGACATAAAAATGTAATATTATTCCCTATATGTGAAGACACATTTCTACAACTTATAAGCACACTTTATGGGGACTACACCTACTGGGAGGGACACACCACCACCCCCATAACAATCCATTCCTTACAAGGGATTAGGTTATCCCATTATTACATAGTGGATCAGGTTTCCCTCTCATACCATAGTGGTTCTAGATTCCCCATATTCCATCTTTATAGTGACTAAAATTATTTGGTGGGGCCACCCACAATCTTTAGTTGCGGTCCATTCCTTATAAGGGGTTGGGTTTCAAAAATTTTCTATAGTCTATTAAGCACATCTCATATATTCTTATCATGATCTCATGAGGTATTAATATTAACACAATGCATTGGAGGGGGATATTAGTCCCACCAATCTCATAATAAAATAAATCATACATGCTCCATAAGATAAAAAACATTTATTATATCATGACCCAAAAGAAGAGATTGGTTTCATAAATTTAATATCATAACCCATGAAATAAAATGGGTTTCATAAACATTGAATCACATCATAACATATTTAAAAGAGAAAAGTTACAAAATAATTTAACTAAAAATAACTCATAAAAAGAAGATGGATTCAAAAGCATATAAACCATGTAAGTGAAACAGTTTTCATAAACATCATTCCATAAAAACATAAACCATTTATATAATGAATATGAATTGATCCTTTGAATCATTACCCCAAAAGGTTGAGTATTATCAATGGATGCCATCTTACAAGGAAAATTATTTGGAAATAACTTTTAAAAAAAATTTTGAGGAAAATATCCTTTCTTTTAAGAAAAAAGGTTCATAAAACATATAACTATTAGAAAACCATTTTCTTTGAAAATAATTTGAAAACAAACAAATAATGCTTGAAATCATTTTGTAATCATTTTCCCTTGAAAACTTATAAAAGAAACATTAAAAAAAATTTGAAAAAAATTTTCTTAGAAAATACATTAAAACAATAAAAAAGAATCATGAAAACCAAAAAACATTTTTAAAATACTTTTTCCATGAAAAAATATCATAAAATATTTTTTTTCAATTTTTTTGAATACATTATTTTTTGGTGGTTTAGGACATGTGTCTTAAAGAATGAAAATTGAGACAAAAATACTTAACCAATTAGGTACCTTTTGAAAAATAAAGCCCATGAAAGATAGATCATCAAATGGATGTGTAAGTAACCATAAATATATGTTTAAAAATCATAAAATATATTTATGGGTATTATATACACCACATAGAATAAATGAGTTGTGAATAAGACGTAAATCTAATAAAAACAAAAGTGATACTAAAAATCCCCTTATCGTATGTCTAGAATCACATTGTACTCATAAAAAACATAGGTATAATGCATATATTTTTATTATTAATATTTTATTGAACCACATTATTATATGTAATTCCATATATGATTTGATTATGATATTATATTACCCACTTAATAACAATTCAATGTTAAGGTTTTGCTTCGGGTAATATTAGCTTTGTTTTTTTTTCATGTGTCTAAATTTGATATATTTTTTTCCCTCATACTTATATCATGAGTTCAATAATTTAACCTATGATATAGATAAAATTTATATTAATTATATATATATTTATATAATATAGAAAAATTAAATGGAAAAAACCTTTCATGAAGATGGAAGACCTTACATACACGTGAAACTGTTTCCATTTTTTATCCTATTAAAAGAAATAAAATAAAAGAAATATATGTATATATATAATATCATTATAGTAGAATTATTATTTTATAAATATCATATAAATTTATGAAACCCATCCTTTATACATTCTATGTAGTGTGTGATCAAATAACATCTCTTTGAGGAGGTGGTAGTCCACATTTCCCAAAACGAAATTATCATATTCACAAAATTGGAGAGCCTGAAGGTATCTATGATATAATTATTCCAAAAAAATAAAAAAATTATATATATCCTATATGTTATAAAAATATATATTTTAAATCGTTATTTTCAACAATTATAGGTCGTGATGGAAAAACAAACAACATCATTTTTTGAGGACGTAGTTCACTGTACATAGGAAAGGTAAGTTTGTTACTCATTAGATGTAAGTGTGTGGAAGTGTAGAAAAAAACCTTGTCATCCCAACATATAAATATATTTTTTATACTGATACTATTAATTATGCATGGAATAAGAATAATTGAGGTGGTGGAGAAAGAAAATAAAGGAGTGGATCTTTAGGAAGTATGTTACCTCATTTTTGGGTAACTCATGTTAGTTTTCACCAAATGGATTCTTTGGTTGTATTTAATACCTAATAATGGATTCAAGGAATGATGGATGGTTTTTGGGAAGTGAATTGGGAATATTTTTTTTTTCTAAACATAGTTTTTTTTGATTGGTTTGAATATGGGTGAGATTTGTTGGCCTTTTATATTGGGGAGGGGCACACTAGGAATTTTTTAAAATAAGTTAGGTGTACCCGTTTTTTTACGTAAAAAAAGTTATAAAAACCCAAAAAAAAAAATATAAGGTTTATGTATGACATATGTCCCTAAAATGGTTTTTTTACAAGTGTATAGGTCATTTTTTCCATTAAGTGTTAGGTTAACTCCATTATTAAGCGTAATTATACCTTAATCATTGTAATTAATTGTAACCAATTTAAGTAATATTTTTGTTCAAAAATTATGTTAATAATATTAGAATATAAATATAATTCATATTATATATTTTTTTTTATTTTCATTTATTGAAATTGATTTTATAGAATCAAAAAAATTATGTTTAATGTTAACCCAGTAGGTGTGGCAAGAAATTAGGTTTTTGGAGTTAGAATGTACAAATTTCCATTAAGCTTTTATATCTAAATTAAATATAAAAATGATTTAAGTTGCCTATTTAGGATTTCTATATTTATAATTAATCTATTTTTACTTTTAAAATATATATATTATTATTTAATTATATAAATAAATTATATAAAAAGGATGTTAGAAATTAAAAAATCATTCTTTTTCACTATTCATCAAAAAAATGCAGTTTCTCATAAAAATCCCAAAAATTCATGTTTAACTAGTTTTGGAATTTAAAATTATGAAATTAAGTTTAATTTATAAAATTAAAATTTTAAATGTGTGTAATATTAATTTTATTCTTTTTATAGAAGGGCATAAAAAACTGTTTTTTTTAGAAAAAAAATTTCAAGAAAAGAAACACTTTACTAAAAATTATATATCATATTGTCAATATTATTTTTTATATAAAACCATTATAACTAATATTTTAAAATTTTGTTACTAATACTCTTATTAATATGTTTAATATCATGGTTATAAATATCTACTCCAAATAATTATAACAATAAAATGATGTTTTGTAGAAACTCGTTGTTTCATGTAATGCAATACAAGTAGGTATTACATATAATTAAAGTTTGTCTTCGTGTATCATGTATGAAACCACATCAAAGAAAATTAATTTATTCAAATTTTTTTACAAAAACAGATGTTGTGAAATTAATATTCAAACTACAATATTTTCTGAAGGAATAATATTATAGAAGTGAGGAATAAGATAAAATAAACATTTAAGGACAAATTTACAAGGAATGAAAAGGATTAAAAAAATAATTGATGCTCACAAAAAAATAAACATCAACCTATATATTTTTAGGAATTAAATTTTCACCCAATGGAAATATTTACACATAAAGGGTGATGTTGCTATGTTTTTTAAGATTTCTATATGGATTAAATTTATTTATACAATATTTATAACTCTTAATAAAATAGCGATAATTATTTGTGGGGGATATAATTTGAAAATAAAAGAGGAATATTAAAATAATATCATAATTATAATTTGAAAATTGACAGCACATTCGAGGTTCTTGAATAAACATTCAGAAATTCTAATCAACAAAGGGATAACACCAAAAAGTGTCCTTTATTATGACCATAGTAGTTGAAGAAAATAGGTGTATCAATATTAAACAAGAAGTAGAGTGGTCAATAATATTTTATAGGTTGAGGTATCTTATAATCCATCGAAAAGATAAAATCCTTATATATTTAATATGTATTTCATTACATATATTACAATAATAATTATTTGAAATAAATTAATAAATACGATAGAGGTGTTCATCTATTTTGAAATGGAAGTTAATTTAATGTAAATATAATTTGATGAAAGTAAATTAGAGAGAAAGGGATTGATTAAAAATATATTATTATTTTGGATGGATATTAAATATAACTTATTCTATATATATCAATCATATAATAGTCGGTAAAAGTATATTTTTTAATGAAATGGATGTATCATTACGAGGATGAAGGATTATATTATCATCATAAAGGATCAATGAAAAATTATAAATATTTCACTATTTTAATAATATTGACATTTTTTAATGATATTGACAGAATAAAATAATTTATGTAATATGAGACATGAAAATTTATACCAAAATAACACGATAAAACTTTTTATGTGTGATAAAAAGATAAATTTACAAATCATAAAATGAGAGAAAATATAACCTTGAGATATATGTCAAAAATGAACGATGGAGAACAATTTCTACAAACATGGCGAAATAAAAACTAAGTTTCTAGTTAATCTAATTAATTTTCATGTTTCTATCTCAAGGATACCAAAATTAATAAAATATTATAAATATTTCATTATTTTTAATTATAAATTTTTTAAAAAATTATGGTAAATTATGGTCATTTAGATTATAGTTTCATAAGATATTTAAAAACTATATATTATTTTCTAAAAATTTAATGGGAATATTTTTAGAAAGAATCATCAATTGTGTGTATTTGCATTAAATATGTTTTAAAAAGAACTTTATTTTGAATGGAAGAATGTTTCATCGAATTTGATGTCATATCAAGTTAAAATAAAGACACTTGTATAAATTTTATGGACTATTTTTAGAAGGTATATTTCTTAATTACAAGCCTTGAGGAGGAATTTTCTAATATTATAATAAAAATACTAAAAATATAGATTATATATATGATGTTATTATCAGTTATGGTTGTGATATTTCACCAGAATTATTACCAATTTATGATGTGATTGAGAAATACTATGTATAATATTATGATAATAATGATATTACAACTACTAGTAAAAATTATTTACAAAATTATTAGGTTTATTCAAAAACAAATTGAGTTTAAAATGACTATAATAATGTGACATTTTGTTCCAAGTATTTAGAAAACATGTGGAGGTATAAAATGTAATTATAGTTTATAATGGGGGTGATCAAACATGAAAATAATTCAAATATACCAATCAAATAAGTATAATTATATCATTAGAACCTAAATTTGTTTATGAGGATATATGACATAATGATCATATCACTGTAATGGTAGAAGAAAAAATCAAAATTAAGAATAGTTGATTTTTTCGGTTAATTCCATGTCCCAATGAAAAAAATAATATAAGGTTAAAATTAGTTTTATAAAATACATAATTAAAAAGTATATATTACCAAAAAATAGCACATATATTTTTCAATAGATACACTCAGTGTGAGGGTATAAACTTATATGAGACATTTACTCTCATCTCAATGTGTTAAATTATAAAACAAATACTATTTTTTGGGTTTATTGAAACTAAATTTTTTAGTTTTATGTGAATTATATATTCATAAATGAAAATACCAAAGAGGAGGTGTATATTAAATAACCATTGGAATCTATTCTTGGTAAATATGAATTTTTTCTTCCTAGTTTATTAAATTGTTTATAGACTTAACTAAGAACCTCTAGCCTAGTATTATAAGTTGAATAATATCGTGATGATAATTAAAGAGTTGAATAGTTTATATATATTTTTATATAAAGGAAAATGATACAAACTCAGTCATTATGATTTTATATATTGATGATATTATATTTACATTAAATAAAATGAATACATGTGAAGAGTTTATCACCAACATTAATAGACACTTCAATATAAATGATTAGTGACACAAAAAAAATTATTTGGCTAAAAAGTGATGATTAAAAATTATTTAAAATTTATTTTAGAATAAAATATGCACATAATTTATTTAAATTATTACAAGTGTAACACACTTGAGAAGTATCACTCATATTTCTCTTGAGGATGTATTTTTTCTAGATGAAGAAGTATGGAGTAGAGAATAAAATTATATTAAAAGATCAATTTTATGCCTAATATACTATAAACCATTATGGAAAATATTGTTTTTGTAATTATAATTTTTGATTGAAAAAAAAACAAACCAAAAAGGAGGCACATATTAGAGAAGTGAATTATATCTTACTTTATGATTAAAGAACCCTAGGGTGTGTCTTGAGGTATAAAAAATAAATTTTATTATCTCATTAATGTTTTTATTCTGATTTTGTGTGTGACGTTAGATATCATAAATCTTCGTATGGAAGAGCATTCATAATTATAGTATGGTGTGTTTATTGGAAACATAATAATAAATTTTTTATCACTTTAAACATAATATAAGTTGGATATTTGTAAACATCACAGGACAAAACACAAAATTGTTTGGATGAAGTGATGAAGAGATGACATGGGAGTGTAAATCACAAGTACAATAATTGTTAGCGGTGAAAACTAATGTGCAATAAAAATTTTAAATAATATATTTTAGTATTAAAGTTTAAATCACATTAATATCAAAAAAAATTCATCAAAGAGATGGTTTAATGGGATATGATTTATTTTTAATATTTTTTAATGAAGGTTCAGGTAGTGGATATCATGAAAAATTTATTTCCAACTGATCTATTCAAACACATGAGAATATCGTTTGGAGTTAATTCCCTCTTAATATCTTGGTATGTTTATGTTTTCTATTTTACCACTTTCATACATTTGTGTTTTTTGAATAAGCCAAGAGTACATTGATTATTCTTATGGAGAATGGAAAGAATTTATAAATAGACGGGGAGTTGATATAGGGTCTATTTAGTTTTTTTTATTTTAATTATAGGGGAGATATGATGATTGGTTATTTATTGAAACACTTTTTTGAGATCTAATTATATTTGGAAGAATTAAAATAGGGATGATCAAATGTCCATCATGAAGTGAATTTATGGGGAGGGGGGATTGAGAAGACCTCAATTCAGACTCGGTTAACATATTATTGATATTTATGTTAAGATTATATATACAATAAAAAATATTACATTATATTGTAATATGATGTTTAAAAAACATTCATATTGAAATACTATTAAGATCATATTCATGAATTTTTTTAATGAGATTGAAATTAGGTTTTTTAGTTTTTATATTATCAAAATTATCATCGATATGTTATAATTTTACTGAAGATAAATTGGATTACTCATAATGGTGGTTTTTATATGTTTCTTCACATCTCATAACAATTTTGTTTTCATTACATTGGAATGTTATATTGGAAATAATGGTTCACACATACAGGAAAGATTCACCATAATATATATTGGATTTAAAATGATGTTATGTTGGACCTATAGAGTTTTAAATATGTGTATATTATGGCTCTATTAGTTTCTATGTTATTATATATACATTTTTTGTATGTTTATACCAGAATTTGAGAAATATATAAGTGGGAAGAACACATATTAATGTTTATTCCTAAAAAGAAATTATGAAATAATATATTATGTTATACTTTAGTGCATATTGTTATTATAATCATTAAATTATGAGGATTTATTTTAGGATGATGGGGAAGAAAATTCTATTGTACAACAAGGTGTTACTAAGTGGATTTCATGCTGAAATTTCATGTATTGTGTCCTAATGTTCAATATTAAATTATAATTCTTACTAAATACAATTTTTTCTCATGCCTGTAGAAGTTATGAGTTTAAGAATCATTACATAATTATATCTTTCACCACCTTAATAAAAATTTTATTTAATATTTAGAAATGAGAGTTTAAAATAATTATGTTGTGATATTAATCATTATATCACAATTGTTATAGGATACAAGTAGATTTTATGGATCTTACTAATATGATATTAAGGGTTATTAAAACAGATTTGATCTATTATATATAAAAAATATGTTGACCATAAAATAGAATATAATTCATGTAATTATATTATTATGTATTTTTTTATAATTTTTTTGTTGGATACTTTAGATAAAACTTTTATATTTTTTCCATACATTTATGAGATAGTTCGTATATTTTTTTGTTAATATTTGAGGAAAATAATATTGTGCATACATGATCCATCACTAGATGAAAAAGAATCATATTGAACATTATATTAATGTAATTTATATATAATATATTAAATAATAAAATTTAACATTCTTGAAATAGATTTTCCCTGAAAATGATGAAGGTAAACTCAGTTTTATACCTTAAAATTCAGTTATCTAAACACATTTTTTTCAATTTAAAAATATAGTATAAAATTATTTTATTCTTTTCTAGACAGTTAATTTGATAAAATGGATTCAATTTTTTATTCATAATATTCAATATTATATGATAATTTATGCTTAGGTTTGGTCATTATGAATATTAACCAATGTAAAAATTCATTACCCCATCAAAGAATAAAAGGGGTTACGGAGGGGTTAAACAAAAGTGATGAGAGTTAAAATGAGAAAAAAAATATCCAAACCTAATTATATGATCATATTTCTACACTAAATCATTTAATATTCATATATCTTTTATTTTTAATCCATTTTTCTAGTGAAATATAAAATATATTTTAATATTTTGAAAACATCCAAGTGTGTCCTCGCCCTCCCTCATAAATTACCCCCACTATCTTCTCTTACTCACACATAATATACCTTATTTTTTAACCAATACGTTGAACATACTTTACTAACACCCCTTTACATGTCTTATAAGTCTTTTTTTGAATATAATATTATTTGTTTAATGAGTATGGTGTAATCTAATGGAGGATTATCAATAAAAATTTATAAATCTTAACCAATTATTTCAGTCTTATTTCTTCATCTGCCTTCAATAAACCAATTTTATCCATAATAACATGATGAATATAGAATAATTAGTATAAATAGTTTTTTATTTCAATGAAACAAACCTTATTCATCTCATTATCCATCAAATGGGAAATAAAAGCATCATTCAGGAAAACGTATGAACTACCGCCTTATGAAGCGTTGGATTTAATTTTTCATCACCATCACTAATAGTTGGTTATTTTGATTATATTTATATTTATTTAAGAAATATATACATAATTATTATTATTCAATTATAATATCTTATCAACTTTTGTATTATACCATCAATTAGAAAATGCATTTGTGTGGACTACCAGATCCACAAAGCGATGCCATTCATTTTAAATTTATACATTACATGGATAGTAATAAGGATATAATATAGAAATGAGAATTAATATTAACCTTTATTACATTAAATCCATTGAAAAGTGGAAACATAAAATTTACAGACCCTTGTTTCCCCAAACATAGAATTTGAACTCAAATTTGAATTTTTCATTCAGATGATCATGAGGGATAAAATTGTCATTTTTCCACAGCATATGATCTTGAATTATTTTTTATTACAACTATATTGTTTATGTAAATGTGAAATTAACCTAAGATAGATGTTTTTTTAGAATTAATTTTTGTTCATGTTTTAGAAAAATATTTAATAATTAGTAAATAAAATATTGAAATATTCATGTGAGTTCAGGTGGTGATATCATTTAAATGGAGAATACGGTTGAGATTATGACTCCATGGTTTAGTTGAAAAATATTTGTTTCACATTGTAAATGTATATACCTATGTTGGGTTATGAGACTCAGGATGTGTATTATAAGGTTACATAATTAATTAATTAATTAGATACTCCTCCCCCACCTTTTGGCCGTTTATATGCACTATGGGAGGTGGTAGAGAGCCTCCCTTATAAGAATACCTAACAAATAGAAGAAGGGGTGGGGATAGGATATGTCACTTGTCATCGCTGATGGTAGTGGATGAGACCAGATCATGGTGAAACTTCTTTCGGGAGAATATTTGGACATGGAGCATTGACATTTATGAAATGAGGTAGGATATTTTTTAGATTTATGACCTGATCCCCATATATTAATTGTTTCATGTTATATAGGCCTTTTATGCCTGCAAAGGATCTCTAGGGCTTCAATCTAGTCCTAATATTGGGAAATGATGTATTCTTGTTGTTTTTAGGGGTTTCCAAATCAGAGATCTCAATCACACAAATGTGATGCTCAGTAACATACACTATTTGTTCATCCCTTTTGAAAAAATTGACTTTTTGAGCTACACACTATGTTATTTGAGTACCCACCATTTAGTGGTTCATGGTCACATTTTTGGGTATATTGTATGTAATGCCATGTAAAGGGGTCATGGTCATGTGGAAGTACACCACCATACCCCCTGTTTCCTTGGTCATGTAGTAGTGAATGGACTAACCCCATCTGTTCAAATACTTTTATAAGTACAAGTACATGTTGGTGGTTTGGGAGTAGACATTGTATACTAAGGATACACAATTTTCACTTCCCCTTTGTTTCCCATTGGAGTATTTTGGGTGATTTTGTACCCTATAGTTAGAATGTGACTCATGTGGAGACTATTTTGAGTGTTTTTTCACATAGAACATGATGGGGGATCCCTTGGGGAACTTTCAAGGCTTATAAAAGGTTGTTTGGTGAGAGTAAGTTTTGAAAAAAAAAACTCCAAAAAATGATAATGGTAGTCTCCGGAGTGTGAGACATGGGATGTGACCCGAGTGAGGGTCAATGAGAATGATTAAAGATTGTAGTAGGTGTTTGTTGGAGACCTTGATTGGTGTTGTAGTGGGATTTTCCTTGGTGATATGGACTAGGTTTTTGTTTGAGGTGATGTATTAGTTATGTGTACAAGAAAACCTTGGATGTTTTCGAAAGGGTTTGGGCTTGAGGAAAACTACCATATGAGGTTTATTTATTTGTATGCTATTTATATCATGGAATTATAGATACTAGGTTTTCAACATGTGATCTTTGCAAGATAAGATTTTTACCAAGAGTTTGGATATTACCAAGATGGTGAGTGGGATGTCTCCACTTACATTATGACCTATAGGTTCCAATGTGGGATGATACATCATAGTACATGTTTTGAGGATCCGATAATGGGTACCTATATTTATAGGATTTATAGATGTCCATGTGTGTTCTTATTGATAGAAAAAACCTAATCAAGTCCAAGTTTTTTGTTAGTATTCGATACAAGTTCTTCCTTTTGAACAGAATTGATTTATATGCCAATGGGTGTAATATGTTGTTGATAGAAATTAGTGTTTGGATAGTCCTTGATATTGTTTTCTATTTATTTAGGTTGATAAATTATTTATGCCTTAGGGATGTTGTTATCTGGTTGGGTTGCCTTGTTTTTTATCATAGTTTATTTCTATGGTCTGACTATGCTATGATAATTGAGAATTATGATCTACAGATATTATTTTTTATGTATTACATGACATTCCTCATTCGAGGTTGATATATGGTTACTTTATGTTCCTCGTGCATGGTTCCAGGTGTTTTACATAATGGTACAGATATACGGTTGGGTAGGTTGGACAAGACGCACCACACCTATAAAATACGTGTTTTGGAAAGGTTCTAAATATTGAGAATGATAGTTTTTTCACGTTTTGAGAGTTGGCATGTGGTTCAAGGAATGTTGATGAATATTATTTAGCACAACTGAAATGATGTTCAATATATGTGTTACAGATACTGAAATAGAGCTCCATGAATGAGTAGTGTACTATATGGAAGAATTTCTAGAGTGAGGATATAGAAACTGATAGTATACTCTATGGTTTAATCCCCAGACTGACACTCATGGTGTCAATGGAAATCCATATGAAATATGATGTTGGATCGACACTCCTCCTTTTAGTGATCGTTCCAGATTGTTGATCTGGGAACCAAAAATGTTGATTCACAGTTAGGAGATAGACTGATTCTCTTAGAAACATAATGTAAGATACATGGGATAGAGTTATAGTGGATTTTCTATTTTTTGGGTAGTACTTTATCATAGAATGAGTACATAATACCGTTGCATCTATGTATTGAGTAACAGATAGAGAGTAATGTTGTGAGGCTAGGTCGGGGTGGATATGGTTATAGTTTCTGCTTGTTTTTATGGATTAATTAAGATATATATGTTATTATAGACACCCTGACATTGACTGATGTTGGCATATTTGATTGGATTTTTTGACCCATGGTTAAATGGTAGTTTTAATTTTATTTATTTTAGCTATTTTTTACTAGACTGACCATATTTCGTGAGCATGAACTTCTGGAAGCCATTTATAGGGTCACCATTGGGGGTGGCCTATTGAGAATTATTTCCCACCCCTCTATGTGATCATCAATTTGTGTGGGGACATTATTTCAACTTTGAATTTAAGAATAGATTCATGAGGGATAGGGGAAGTACCCGGATTTCATGATTGAGTGGGTTTCTCATGTGATGTCTTATGATCATCCTAGAGTAACTTGACAGGAGACTGAAGACCAGGTATGTGATATTGGTTGGAGTTGGAAGTAGTTTCTGATGTATTTATTTTTCAATTTTTTTGAATATATTATCATTCTACTAGGACTCCAATTTTTTATTTATTTAATGGATATTTTTTATTTTACTATATTTAATTTTATGACATCATTATTTTGATTATGTTTGTTTTCTCATTCCATACATTATAATGTGCAAGATGATTTTCTATTTTCTTTGTGTTGTGAACTCTGATATGTGAGTATATGTCCTCACAGTCCACCTTTGACCCCTGCTACTTGTCTGTAGCCTCTAGCATATAAGAAGGTGCTCCTATGAACTTATGGATAATGGACTAGTGGAATTGGTTTATTGGTATGAAGGCTAGGATGATAAAAATTGGTATAAGAGTACTAATTTTATTGTATTATTGTTTTGAATTTGTTAGAGATGATATGTGGGAATGTGCTGAAGCTTGTGATGGATATCAGCTAGGTTTCATAAACACCTATTCTTGTAGGAATTCCTAGATACTATATCATGTATTGATGTTCTTATTTTTTGATGTTGTGTTTGTTATTATTTTATCCATGGGAAACACACATGTTGACTGGATTTGATGGTTTATGATGTATTTCTATCTCTTGGATCATTGACATGGGGCCTATGATTTTGTTTTGACTATTGTATTGTAGAGTCAAGAGGCATATCATGTATCATGTTAGGCACATAGGATCCACATGTTAAAAGCCTACTTTTTTCCGAATTTTATGATGAAAGAGGATTAGTTGTTTAATTTGTCAACAACTTAACATATGATGTTTTCTTATATAATTACTTGGGGTAATTCTTATTATATAGGATGAATTTTATACAGTTATATTTTTGAGGGAAGTCTACATGAATCATTGGTGACACACTCGATGATGAGGACACTGATGCCGCCCTCATGAAATTTTGGTATAGTTACTATTGTCGGTCAATATGGTATAAGAATATGACTATTTTACCCTTTGGGGTGGTTTCTCTGTGATTTTGGTTGTGTGTCCTGGTCTCCTAGGGAGAGATATGATTTTTATATTCTAAGAGGAGATATGTGCCTTAGATAGGCGAGGTTTGTTTGGAACAAGACATTCATAGTAAGTGAGACCTTGTAAATTATTTTTTTGACATGGGGGTGTCATGTGATATTGGGATCAGATCATGTTTGACACCCCATGAGTAGAGTCCTTTTGTTATTTGGCATATAAATTAATGCTTAGACCTAGTGGCATGATGTGAGACATGAATAGTAGTTCTTGGTGGGAGAGCCTAGTGACATTCCTTATTGCAACTATATTTATGGGTGTCAGTTTTATTTTACTTTTGTGGGTGACCCATGAGAGGGTAGGGAAAAGTTATATATTCCTTTTGTTGTGTGAGGCACATATGGATGATTTGGAATTTTAGAAATATGGTATCAATGGTTTTTCTTGAATTGTGTTTTGGGCATGCTGGATACCTTCAATTTTGTAAAATGTTTTCTTATGTTCTAGTGTTTAATCTTGTCGATGGTTTTAAAAGGGGAAGATTATTTCAAGTGCCCATACTTGGTAATGGTTGGGAATGTTGGTTGTGCATAGTGGTTATGAGCTATATTGGATTAAAAATGGGTGCTATTAATTGGGTGATATGGGCATGCATTGTAGGAAAGACTAGTGGTAAAGGTTTGTGGTCCATTTTTTCATGATATGTGACTAATTGGATTCGAGACCAGATTATTTAATTAGGTTAAAAAAGAGTGTGTAACAGTTAACTGTTGAAATGTTCGTAGGGGAAAGAATGTATAGTGATGTGATGTGACATTTTGTTTTTTGATTAAGCATTACAGGATCATATGCCAGTGGTTCTTGATTTGAGTTGGAAGCTTTGAGTATGTTGTGAACTATTGTGGGAATGTTGAGAGGATAGTGGTCATGGTGACCTAAGGACCTTTGGATAGAACTATATATTTCCATTAAGGGGATATTTTCTCTAGGTATTCATCAATGAAATCATAGTGTGCTATAAATCTTGATATGATCTTTCTGAATATATCGACATCATCACGAGTACACTGAGAGTGTATCAACAATATTCCATCCTATATGTATGTCTATTTGGTTCGATAAATTGACACATGGGTGGTTTTTCTCATGGGGAGGGGTATATGAATCTATATTGTGGGAGTGCACTATCATCCATTTGTGAGTGAGGCCCTTATAATGGGATTGATGTGGGTGAATACCATAGGTGTCATTCTCAAATACTACAAATGGACCATAATTGATGTTTCTCTTTTTGCTCGAGTTAAAGAAAAACATCAATGTCTAGTTATTTATTTGACATTGATTGGATCACGGTAGATGGAGTATGTGTTGAGTTGTAAGGAAAAAATAAGGATACTACTATGGTGGGAAGTATCAGATAAATTTTGGAATTTTTCAACTATGTGGGTATAGTCAAGGATATAGTCGGAACCATATCATGATGTTTATTAGACCATAAAGGATTCATTTTGATAGGAAACTCCAATAGTGGGAAATGTCATTGATATGAATAAACCATTGTATGTTAAATTCTATGGTGGGTAGTACATAAACCTGATTATGATTGTTAGATGAGGCTAACACATCTCAGGATGGACATATGTAGTAAAAAATCATCTTGGTAGTTTATAGATGGTGGAATTTTATAGATAGACCATTTTTGGATTTCACCCATTATTTTGGAGTGATGAAGATGAAATCAGTTGTCATACTAAAGTAGGACACCAATTTTTAATCAGGAAATGTTGATAGAGGTGGGTTGAGAGGTGTGATAGAGGGAATAATTAGGTTCCCTGAGGATGAGATGTTTTTTGGAGAGGTTGTAAAGACCATTGTTTCCTTAGAATTTTATTTTGAGTATAAAAATGAATTTTTTTCCTTTGGGTGATCATGATGGGTAAAAGGGTAAATTTTATTTACCATATGATCTCAGATTATTTTTCAAACCACCCTTTTGGTCCCACAATACCTTGTTTACCCTTGGAGTATAGTTTTGTGGAATTTTGATCTGCTTAGGTTATAAAAGAATAATTAATATTTAATTAATTAAATACATAATTATTCACATGAGTTAGGGAGGAAATATATTTTTTAAAAAGAACTGGATTATGATTTAGACTCATCAATTGAGTCTGGAATATTTGGGTTTTCCCTTGAAATTTATAAAACTAAATTGCATTCTAGGAATCTCCACAAGTATTAAAAGTGTAATTAATTAATTATAACCCACTCTAAAATTAGTGGTTTCCCACACATGATATTAGAAGAGAGTGAATCTTTCACACGATGTATAGATCCAGAGGTGAAAGGGGAGGAGATTCTACTACACTTCGTCGTTGGTGGAAGTTAAGACCATATCGAGGTGTAGCATCTTCCAGGGGGGATTTAGAACCAAATATTCGACATTTATTATAGGAGGAAGGATTTTTTTCATTTTTATTTCCCAATCCATATATATTAGTATTTTTTTCTTGTTTTAGATTCCATTTATGATTTATAAGAACAATATGGGGGGTTGATCTTTTCCTAATTAGTGAAAATGATGGTTTTATGAGGTCTGTAGGGGATTCCCAATCACACTGTGTGTATTTTAGGAACACACACCATGTTTTCTTCTTATTTACGGAAAATGGAATTTTGGAACTAAACTATACATACATGGACTACAAACTATGTTTTGGTGCTTGTTGATGTGGCCAAGTACATTGGAAGACACCCCATATAAGGTGGACATTGACATGATGAAGTACACAACTAGACACCATGTATATAATGGCTATGTAGTAGTACACATCTATACCCCATGTGTACTAGGCTTTTTAGATGTACATTTTCATGTACGATGATATGTATTACATGTCAGGTACTCGGGGTACATGTCATGTACTACACATTTTTTACCTTTTGGAGGGTTTTGGGTAATTTTGAGACCTGGTGTCATAATAGGTCACAAGATGATCACATTTTAATTTTTTTCCATATATAACATGATGGTGGATTTCTTAGGTCATATTGAGGAATTATAAGAGGTGGTTTTTGGTGTGAAACTTATTATATATATGTTTTCTTCTAGAATCTGAGTAAAAATATTTCCTAAGTGTGAAACATGGGATGAGAATAAGCTGAGGATCATGAAAATGGCTAGAGGTAATGAAATGATTTCACTTGACACCTTGATTGATGGTGGAATGTGACATTCCATGGTGACTGGGATTGGGTTGTTATTAGAGGTGATGTATAGAATAGATTTAAGACCCACGTAAGGATGGTTTGAGATGGGGTTGGGCAAGAAGTCATCTCCATTATGAGGTTTACACTATTTTAGGTTGGTGATGCACCGTGATAATAGATGATGGGTTGTGGTATGTGTGACCCACAAGAGATAGTTGTTTGCTGGAGAGTTTGGTATTTACCAATAATTGGGAGAATTATTTCTCTATTTATGTTCTAATCCATAGGATCCAAAGTGGGATTCCCCCACATTGTGTTAGTTATATAGATACCCAGATATATGATTCTATATATGTGTTATCACAGAGAGCCATTTCCATGCCCAATTAAAAGGATGGATGTAATCAGGTTTTCATGTGTTTGGATAGTATTGGTTATAGGTTCTCCCTTAAGTCCTAAATTGATATATGGGATGACGATTCTATGGTTTTGATGACAAGAAATGGGTATTTGGACATTCCTTGATATGTTTTTTCTAATTTTTTAGTTTGTGACTTGTTTCACATCATCAGGATGTATTGATTTGATTGGGTTGAAAATTTTTGGATCTAGGTTTAATATTATGGGATACCATTGCTGAGAGTGTTATACATGATGATCCACATGTCTTACTACATATGTTTGACATGAAACTCCACATATGATGTAGATATAGCAATAAATGTTCATCCACATACATTTTTTTGTAAGTTTGACATAATGATCCAAATATTTGGTTATGTTGGATGGATATGAAACTCCATAAAAATATGATTCAAGGTTGGAAAATACAATCCATATATATTCTGATAGTTTCATTATGGTTTGAGTAATGGATTGATGGTACAAGATTTTTTATTGATATTGTTGACTATGGGGGTCATGAAATTATACATATGTGTTTGAGATGTCAGACTAAGGATTCAGGCTTGATTAGTGAACTATATGGATTAGGTATCAGACTGAGGATCTGGACATTGATAGTATACTCTATGGTTTGAGTACAAAAATGATGCTCTGGGATGTGATGGCATATTTTAAAGAATATGATATTGGGCTAATGATCCTCATTATTGGGATGGTGCTGGATTAATGTGTCGGGCACTATAAATGTTGTTTCATAGTTAGGTGCTAGACTTATGCACCAAAAACTATCATTTATGTTACATGGGATAGAGGTCGGACTAATGTTCTGCGATTTGGTAGAACTTTACTGTGAAATGAGTACCTGAAACTGATGCATCTGTGTTTGATTAAGAAATGCCAATTAATGTTATGATGTTTGGTTAGGGTGGCCACATTTGTTGAACCTTCATGTTATTTGGGACGCATAGTCATCATGGTCTGTCTAGAGAAACCCTGGGATGGGCCAAATATGGAGCATTCAATCAGAATAATATACTTGGGGATCAAAAATGGTATTATATATATATATTTATTTCTTTTTTGTTCTAGGTAGGAATATAATATTTCATTATAATTCACTTATCAAATCAGGTAATACATTATCTAATGGGGATGGCATACTAAGAAAATTAATCACCCCTTATACATGCACTAGGTGTGTGTACAGAACTTATGTATTTTATAGGTTATGTATAGATACACAATGGATATATAAAATTTCCAAAACATCATGGTTGATTTGGTTGCTCATATAGCTTCAGATGATCATACTAGAACTACTCTATAGGCTGCTATCGACCGATTTTTTGATATGTTCTAGAGTTGGCTATAGGGACTAATGTATTTATTTTTCATTTTTTTTTTATTTTTTTTATTTAATTTTTCTTGTGGGAAATAAATGTTTTTTATGGAATGGATATTCAGGATTTTACGGTATTTTATTTTACTACTTCATTCATTTTTTCAGTTTATTTATTCTTTATGCATACTCTGATGTGAATGTTTTGTGGATATTTACATCTAGTTCCTCACTCTAATAAAGGGGTATAGTCTTCTCATAGTACACCTTAGAACCATTTTGCACATCAATATCATATTTTATATAAATATGAATGCTTGAGGTCTTATGTAGAATGAGATTAAGGAACTGTTTTAATAGAATCTGAGAAAGGATGTTACATCAGTCATGTTTATATATAAACTACCATCTTCATTGAGTGATGTAATTTATTTTTCCTCACTAAATTAAAAAAATTATTATAAATGTGAATTTTCTGAATAAATATTGTAATTATGTCATGGTTATGATTATTAAGATGATTAATCCATTACCTAGTTGCATTTATCGGAAAAATCTAATTGAAACATGCATTGAAAATAGACTGATTTTCAAACAAATGTTCATGTCAATGATGAAATTTTTAATAAAAGGGTAATTAGAAGTTATAATTGAATGATACATAGTATTTTATGAATGAATATGGCTCTATAATATATGTAAAATAAATTTTAATTTATTATACAGGCATTTTGAGCACATATGAAGAAATATAACATTTAAGGATAGGGATTTATGTTACAATCTCATTTCTTTTCTATATTCTCTATAATATATTTTTATTCAAGGAAAATATATAGATCATATACTTTAAATATGATATATTTTATTTACCTATATTTATTCATATAATATTTAGATATTTATTCAATTTTACCCTTTGTAGTACTTAAAATGATAAAATAAATTCTATTAAATAAATTTTGAACTTATTTGCTTTTTGGTAAATATAATTTTTATTTCTTGTCCGTGATCATCAAAATTATTTTATGGATTTTTAACTTATAGATGAAAAATTTTAAAATGGAAATTTTAATTACCTTCTAATATATTTAAAAATCTTTGAACATGATATTTTAAGGAAATGTTTTCTTAACAAGTCAATTTGGATGTTTATAAATATGTGAAAATAATGTTCTATTTTATTACATATAGTAATAATGAATTTACCTATATTCATGTCCATTAATTTATTGAAATCCTCCATTACATTTTTCCATGGTTATTTTTAATCCAAAATATTTGATTAATATTTTATAAATTTTTACTTAAAATGTTATGAAAATAAATTGATATTTTTATTATGTTTCCAAATAATTCATTGAATGTTTTTAAGGTACATATCTACTATTTTGAAATAAATTATGAATTATTGTTGTTCACTTGGGATATGATATTATTATAGTATCCACTTTATTTATTTTTATAGATTATGATGATTGTGATATATAGATGATTCAATGAAATATATTTCATTACAATTAATTAATTAATTTACGATGAAACCTTTGTGAAACCCATTTCTTCTCAATCAGTTGTTCTATGATGAAATAATGAAATGTTTTTGAAAAATATTTCCTTTCCATGGGTTATGTTATTATGATATGTTTAATTTTTTATGATCTTACAGAACACATATGTATAGTATTCATTATGTTGTGAGAGGGGCTAGAATTATATATCACTCTAATGTATTGGGTAAAGAGTGATATCTTGTGAGATATTAAAGACTAAAATGTGGTGTTAACCTAGTTCAGAAAGGGAATCCTTCCAATAAGTTAGTCTTCAAAGTGAATGTTTACGAAGGAAATTATAGAATAGGGTGTGAACTCAATATACAATGATTTTCATAGTAATAAGACTTGAATAAGCTAATGGTTTTATAATATTATGGGAATTCAGAAAACTTATGTCTTATTTTTATGATATATTCTTATAAATCATGATGAATTATTGATGATTTGAAAATCATATAACTTATATCCTCAAATAAAAAAATTCATTTTTCTATGATTTACGATTAAGGATCTTTGAATAACTAGGTATAATTTTATGAAGTTATTATTATATTCTCAAATGTTTATACTAAAATTATTCTAACTTATGATCATTAATTGATATCTCATATTCTTTTCCATAATTATGAATATGAGATCACCCTTTCTTATGTTTCCTTTCCTTAGGTTACGAAGAAAGGTTTTAAGTAAGGTTGTCAAGGAAGTATAAAATGTGAAAATATATTTGTTGGATATATTAAAGATATTTCATTTAATAAGGTTATTTTTTATCTAGTCTTCAAAAACACCAATCCTTCATGATCCTAGTTCATGTATTATATTACAATATATTGAATATTCCTCTAAAATAAAGTCATATTTATGCATGTTATACTCAGATATTCTTATGTATTACCTTTATTTCGTGTAACAATTATTTATTATACAAAATAGATAAAGATAATAATTTTTACCATTAATAATTATAGATTAAAAAATGAATATGTGGGATGTAATATTGAAATCACTAAGAACAAAATACACGGCCACTTGATAAAAATAGTCGATGAACCTTATATAAATCTTCATGTCATGTTTTTTTCTCTTCCTATATCTCGTCAAAATCATTAATTTTATTTCCTTAAAATATTATACACTAAAAAATAGAAAAAATTTTGTGGGTATGTTATTGGTAACACTGATTCACACAAAATCATTGCCTTGCATTTTTCATTCCTATGCACATTAGTTTATACTATGGTTGAAGAAATTGGGGTCATTATATAATTCCTATAAATGTATTAATATAATATCTAAGAAATAGAAAATATTTATTTTTTTCTCTTTTGATGGAAAAACTAATGATCATTGACATAATAAAATAAAAATCCACCTTCCTTGTTATCAAGAGGTTTAAGTTCACAAATTTATTTATTAAATTGATTTTAAATAACTTGTAATGTTAAAATATTTATATTATTATTAATGAATCTTTAGAGGGTTCTATAATTTAACAATAAGGTTAATGTCGTATGAAGATTTATCTTCCTTCCTAATTTTCATGGTAGATAATTTCATGAGTATATGTATATTAAAATTTATTGAGGTTTTAATATTTTTTTCCTTTGATGGATACGAGGAATCCCACTTCTCTGTCACATCTATTTTATGATGGTGAAATTATATTATTTTTTAAAGTTTATTTTTCTTCCATTTTATGAATTAAATAAATTTTTAATAATTATGATGTATTTTTATATTTTCTATTATCTAGGGAAAAATAATCAATATTTTTTGTTAAGACGTTATTATATAAACAAAAATATATATATATCATTAAAAAACCAATGATATGAAAGTGGAGTTTCCATTTAATTAGATTTGAATAACTCTATTTTAGAGCATATTGAAGGATAATTTTCTTTAGTATGTATCATATAAAATAGTAATATGTATTAAATTTAGAAAAAGTAAAAGAATTTAAAAAACAATAATTTTCCATGTTAATTTTGTGATAAATTTCATACTCGTGTATTATAACTGGTCAATGTATATAATAAAGAGAATATAATTACTTGTTAACATTTGTTTAAATGGTTGACTCTATAAATATATAATGAAAACAATATCTTACGAAAGTCATGTTAAACCAATTTATAGGGGTTTTACATGGGTGAAAAATTAATTTTAGTTTAATTGATCACTAATTAATAAATTTAATTCAAATTAAATCCATTAATTTGGATAATAATCACATTTTTTTAAATTAAATGTCCACATTATAACTATAATAGGGTAATTGTTCTTACATGAAATCCTGTGTTTTTATTATAATCACTGATACGTATTCTGATATTATATTCCATGCCAAATCAACCCCATATAGAGACTCAAATTAATATTTTGTAATTTGAGTGGATTAATATCCAAATACATGAACACTATCATGGCCCTTCTTGGTTAAATTATATTTTAATATATATTAGTATTTAACCTATTTATTTCCTTGAAATACTAGTCCCTATTACACAAATTTTAGAGTTATAATTTATCATTAACACTTGCACAAGGCCTTTTACACTTTCATTACATAATAGATGAACTCATTTTACTTATTTAATAAATTATAGAATTTATGGTATGTAATTCAAAAAATATATCATATAAAACCTTGATTCATATGTTTCATATATTTTATATTGTCTATTATGTAAGATAACACATTATGCAGATACGTTTTTAGTCTTTTTAGTTTCCTTATAAATATATTTCCCCCTTTGACAACAAAGAAATCACACATCTCATCAGATACACCTTAAAAATATAGATATATCTAAATTATAGGATATGTTATATTAATTTATTTATATGTAACACATAAAAAGGTTTAATTAAACAATGTTATATTAGAGACCCATGAATGTTTTTCAATATTGATACTAATTTGATAGTAAAATACTATTGTTGAAAACATATTCATTGAATAAATTTTTGTGTTGATTTTTAAAATTATCTCTTAAGTATAAAATATTATATATAGAATACATGGAGTAAAATTAAAAATGTATAGGTTTGTGAGACATATCAGTAAGTTTTAAAGGTTACAAGAGGATGAACGACATGAAATTCCATTGAGTAATTTTAACCCGTGAATTTGGGAGATAATTAAAGTAAAATATTTTAATTTAACACTTTTATAGGAAATATATTAAAATATAAATATTTTCATAATGTATAATCTATAAATAAATTATTTTATTTAATATATTAATTGGATCAAAGAGATGTGTAATAATTATTTGAGGATGTGTGAATTTAATAAGAATAATTAAAAGTTTTTTAATGTTTATTTTTTAATGAAAGGATTTTATGGAGTGTAATAGTGTGATAAATTTGTTTTTCAATTTTAATACGTTTAATTAAATACATTTTTCATATATTTTTAATAGATAAATTTATATCGTCATATAGACATCTGTATTAATTTACTTGTGTGAAACATATATAATTTTGTTTATGCGGATATGTGACATATGTGTGGAGTTACACAATAAAATGGAGTTGGGTGGGATAGAATGATAATGTACAATTTATGAAAATGAGATATCTACTCAAAAAATCCCAAAACACGAGATTGTATTCAATTAATTTTGGGGAATTTTAGTAATTTTATTATGTTTAGAAAAAAACAAAGTCTTCTAATCAACATAATGTTTTAAAAATGAATATGAATTTATTTTGATAATCATTTTGAAAGATGAATATCTTGGATTTTTATCGATAATCTTGAAGATTCCAGGATGGTTCTTAAATTTATTTATCTTTAAAGATATAAAAACTCTATAGTTGACTGATTTTGAGGGTATGAATAATATATAAGGTTTTATAATGAAACAAATAAATATATAACAATATTTTAGTATTAAATTTAGTGTATTATTTTATTAGATAATTTAAATAACTTGATGGGGAAAATTAGAATATGGGGGGTCCTTTGAATGATCAATCAGAATTAGAGAGAGAAAGATTGATATTTATTTTTATACTGTAGAAATATATCATATACCAAGATCTTTAAGAACTCTTAGAAAGTTATTTTTTAATATATACACCTAATTATAAATGAAAAGTAATTTTATTATTATGATCTTCTAGTTTTAATATTGATATTTATAATTCAGTTTTTAATATTTTGACGGACTACATGAGGCCTTTTGTTTGAATGGGTGGGATATCATTTTTGTTGGGTCGTATATGATACCTTAATATAAAATTTTATAAACTTATTTATCATGATATTTGATTAATTTATGATCTAAATTATACCAATTGAAATAAGTATATTTCCACCCATATTAAGGTAATACATTTCAAAAATTATGCGTTTCATTTTTTGTTTACATTAATTTTATACATCTATGTAAGGATATTTTTGAGAATAAAATAGATAACATTATTACCTTAAAAAGTAATTAATTATAACAATGGAATTTTTTAAAAAAAACAATGATTTTTACCCATTATCCCATTGATTCTTATATATATATATATATATTAATAATTTAGTTGTATTAGATAATTCTATGTTCTTATTAGGATATTTTAATAAATTATTCTGATTGATCCTCCTGTTGAAATATTATGAACTCTATAAATTTGAGGAATGGTAGTATGCTAACTAGATTAAATGGAAATAATCGTCATGTATCAAAAAAGTATATGGATCCATATATTCTATATTTATGGATGGAGGTTCTTAAATAAACCACTATTGTCCTTATCTCTATTGTGAAAAGAAATATCAATTATTATTATAGACAACAGAAATATTAATAATGATGAAAAATCAAGGAACATATTACTTATCTCTTTCGGAGAAATAATTAACTATGGTGATGGATCACATGAAGGAAAATGATTAGCTAGAAATTATTTATATAGGGTTGACATTGGTTATTTATGAAAAGAATCAATATATTGTTTTTTAATATACCAATACATTGAGTGATTAAATAGTTCATGTAGTCATTAAAAGAATCAATAAAATTCCTACATCTATAATATAATATGTTTAAAATAATGAATACTCAAATTTTTTGAAAAAGAATTTTTGATTAACTAAAAATATATCTAATTCTATGATTTGAATACTTTTAGGAAAGAGATTATAAAAAAGTATCAATGGTTGATGTTAATTTTATTTTAATTAATTATATAAAAAAGGTAAGGTTTTCAAGGGAAAATCAGTAGAAAAAACAATATTATATATCAATATATTCAAATATGATTTTTAAAGATAATTAATTTCAAATCATGAATCCTCTAAGACTCATCGTAAGCCAAAAATATAATTAGGTGTGACCCTTGAATCCCACCTCTAATCGCCTATAAGGTGGAAACTTGAACTAATGATATAAAATATCAATTATGAAAGTAAGTAGATTTATTTTATTTCAACATAAAACAATAGGAAAAAGAAAACGATAAATTAATCTCAACATTACAAAAAAACACATGAATATTTACTCCCCAAATAGAATAAAAATATACCCATAACACTTACAAAACAACTCATCGAACACCGAAATTGATCAAATCCTGCCAAAATTAACAACTCCCAAAATAACCATCAAAATGATCTTATGACTATGAAAAACTATAAATAATATGGGGATAATGACTCAGTTTTATCTTGTAGGTTCCATAACAGCCTCAACTATATCAAGTGAATAGAAATAATAATTCAGAAATATTACTTATTAGGTTATCCACCACCCTCAACTATATTAATTAAATATGCCTAATAAATCCTTAAGGAATAAAATATTTAAATATAAATTAATTATGAATTAAAAAATGAAATATCCTAAAAATTATAACCATTATTGAGAATCCACCAAAAAATCCACATTATTATGCCCACAAAATAATATCTTCTTCCTTCAACTACCATACCACATTAAAAATTAAAATTACCTTATAATGAGGAACTTATTATTACCCAAAAAGATTTATTGTTACATAGTGGGAATACCAAATCCTTATAAAATAATAATATCATGGAATACACTATTTCTATAACATTCACATAAATATTGATCCAAATAAAAATAGAAAAACTAACTTCTTATCAATATGCATCATATAAACCATCTGGTATTTCAAATTACCATCTTATGTGAAACACATAAACTTAATCCACAACACCATAATACTTAAAATCCACCTCATAATATTCTATAGTATTTAAATTTGAAACTTACCCCAACATTCCATATTCAACACATATTACACCAATATTATTCCACAACCTCATAACTACATAATCCTCTGACTATTTATAATTTCTAATCATTTATATCACCATACATTACAAAAATAAAATCTTAAAAAAGGTTCATAGTCATGTAACCATAGATAATAATTATTCAGAATAAGAAGGCAATTTCCATTACATTATAATGATTTAAATTTTTGTATATATTTATATAACTCCCCTTATGTTTACAAAAATCACCATCTTTCCCTTTTAATTATTCACTCCATATTAATTAAATTTTATTTCCCGTATCTTATATAAAATAAAATAATTTATCAAACATTAAGTTAATGACATTATAGAATTTACACATCACTACATTGACTAAAAAATAAATGATTACTAAACACAAATAAAATGTATGTTAAAATATCATACCAAGTGAAAATATAATCCTTCTAATTAATTTATTCAATCGTCATTATAGAAATCATAAAATTTATATCTATGGTAATAAACTCATATATTTATCAATCCTAAAACCAATTCCTATGAGAATAAATAATAACAAGAATACAACAAGATATAAAAATTAAACAGATCATGGATATTACATACCATTGATCTAAAATTCAATTTGGTAAAACCTGTGATAAAATTATTCATTGGATGCTAATGATTATAAAAAATTTACCCACGCTATGAATTTTTTTTCGATTTGTTTATAGAAATTTTTAAAGAGTAAATAATGTGGTTTGAATGGGTTTTAAATATTTTTAATTTCCTCATCAAAATCCAGGACATCATACCATAAAATATGGTATGATTTCGCCAGGCAGTGCCCAAATGAAAAATTATAGAATGTTAAGTCATACACAAACCATAATTCCCAAATACTTACAATATAATTTGATAAAAAAATCAAAATTGTTTTATGACATTATTTATTAAACGTCATCATGTTTCAAAGCTTATTTACAAACCATGACATAAATCCATGAAATTTCTGATTTCCCATGTCAATTATATGACTCCTCTAAATACATTCGTGATTAATTATTAAGGGATTTACTAATAACATGATGTTATCACTACCAATACATCTGGTATAATCACTCTAATACTATTTAAGCAATGAATATGAACTATGTTATTTACACTAGAACATAACATAGTTTCATAGATCATGATAATATTAATATTTGGTGTTGGATATTAGCTTTATTACCCATAATCAGTTATCAAGCTTGAAAAATTTACAAAAATAGTCTATAAATGGAACTAAGAATGATATTATTAGTCAAATATAATTTTTTTTAATATTAGGTTGATTTTTTCAATAAATTTACCACTAAGTCCCATGACCTAAAGGCCTTCAAATTATTATTAATTAATTAAATCCATTATAACTTGGTTAAGTGGTAAACATTACAAGGAAAATAAGACAAATAAATATAGAAAAGAGGCCTAGAGGAACATGTTAAAATATTGATACTAAGAAACACCCCTAACCCATCACCCAATGAAATGTTTGTACATACCTAATCAGTGTAGACTTATTTTTTTATTCCTTTCCACAATATAGAGATATGTGTGGACTTTTCTAGTAGCTTAACACATATTCCATCCCTATATACATCATAATTATTAACCATTTATTTTATAAAAAATTATATCTTAATGGTCAAGATTCGCCTAAATCACATTACACTATGAGGATGTCCTAGAGGCCCATTATCCCAAAGTCCCTTAGTACCCCCAAGGCCAAAAGTCTTATGGGCCCAAATACATGGCCAAGAAGCATTAGTTGATTGAATAGTAATATTAATATAGTACCAAACTACGATCCTTTTTATGTTACCTAAACTATAATTACAATACAATAATTCTATAGAACTATGAAAATCCCTCCCATTGTTAATGTGATCCCTGATTTTTTATAAAGCATTAAATGGTGTTTATCACTTAAGTACCACCTCATCTATGATTTAGATCACCATATTCTAATTAATTTTACAATTCCCATAGATATATGAAATAAAAAATATAAAAAATATATCCCTCTATATTAGATACCTCAAAAATGATTATCTTTCAAAAAAATCCAAAACATATTTCTTTTTTCAAAAAATCAACCAAAAATTTAAACCATCATATCATATCAAAATCATTTTATAATGAGATTACTTAACCTAAATGTGAATAAATTTAATATTATTACAAGACCTTAGGCACACATCCTCATATGTTAGAGGATATTTAATTTATGTGATGTCCTAAATAAATTATTTGTAAGACTATACTGTCACAAAATAATAATGAGGACAATTAAAAAAAACAATCTATAAATTTGTAACCACGTAAAAAAATTACAAACATCTATATCACTTGTCCCGTACAATACATATTGGAAAACATTTACAAATAATATAATATATTACGTACTATTGCATATAATAAATCTCAAAATCAACTAATTATAATTTATTAAACAAGAAAAAAGAGAAATACTATCATTTATCCTCTGACATAACTCTGCACCCAACCTAATAAGTCCCACTCTAACTTGTTCATATATTAAAATAATCCACAACTATGAGGTAAATATAAAAAATACAGCTATACTAAAGTACATGTATATGTTGTGAGTTAAATATTTAGGGTACACCACCACATCACCTTCAAAAATTACCATAATATTCATGTATATACACATTCCCATGTCAATAGACTGTATGTGATGAATGATGTGGTGTATCCTATATACATCCTGGAATAAGACAAACATCCACCTGAAATATAGAATTCATCATCCAGACACAACAATCATAAGAAATATATAATGAAAAATAAAAATAGTAAATAGTAAATAATAATATATGTTTCATCCCTTATGGGTATAGAAGGTCATTAAAATTATAGATCATACATGATTCAACAGTCGTTAAATGATACATACAAAAATAATCTTGACAATATTAATTGTAATTCCATTAGGAAAGAGAATTTATGAACATCATTTGGTGGGACAAAGGTGAAAAAACAAAAATATAAAATTCTATGTATGTTAGTACCCATCCTTTTATTGATCATAAACCATGTCCAATAATCCATAAATGCAATTTTCTACCTAGGTAGGTAGACAAAAATAAAATTTACAAACTATATCATGTTTATAAAAATTATATAAAAATATAGAGAATAATATCTAAAAATAAAATTCTCATCAATATCAATATCTTACAAAATTTAATATAAGACATTAATAATCATATAAAACTTTTAATTAGTATAACCTAATTAAAATAATTATATCAAGATAATTAGAAATAATTATAATCATCAGTACTATTATGTATACTATCTCTTAAATAACTAACCCCTAAATGATAAATTCTAGAACTAATAAACTGAAGACATCAAGAAAAGATCAAATAAATAATTTGGGTAATATAAAAAAATCCCATTGGTCATATTAGCCACTGTAAATATTTTATAATTTTCAAAACACTCTATATTCCCTTTAGTGTCTTTTTCCCAAAATGTTCATCGAACCCACAAAAGTCGAACCATCTATTGGTTAAGTGAAAAATATTATAAAAGCCTTGAAAATTTTATCTCAACCCTACCATCAACCACAATTTATTTCATCATTTTCTAGTTATCTAAATCCCTTACACTGTTTATTTTTGCATATTTTTAATACTAGCTTCCAAATTAACTACATTACTGGATAGATTAAAAAAATATTTTTACTAATCAATTATGACAGTCTAGGTCCTAATAACCCCAATATGATTTTCATAATATTTGGGATACTAGTAGTAAATGTTCAGAATATAATTCTCTTATGAATTCCATATGAAAAATTAATTCTATACTACCCAAATCTCATTTAATCAATGGTTTAATTTTTTTATCCATTACCACATTACATTTCATTGTTAAAAAAATAAATAAATTATAGTCAATTGAAGATAAATTTAATATCAGTTTTCTTCAGTATCTTTATTTTATGATATCATCATTGGGATGATTTTTTTTAACATAACAGAGTGAAAACATTGGTCTCCTTATACCCTATGATTTATTTAATAAATTTATAAATTCCAAAGGTACCTATTTGGATACTAAGTATTAGATCCCAAAATTACTCACAGTGAAAAAAAAATCACAAATAAATTACAAAAAAAATTTAGGGTAACTCAAAAATACATTTATCATAGACTTCATGTCAAGAATTACCTATTTAATTGGATTGTACATCATGAATATAAACATCATATGAAAACAATTCAAGAACATATGTACAAAAAATTTAAATAACTAATTAATAAGATTAAATAACAATGAATATAAGGATTTCAAACACTTCATTGATTTATATATGAATAATAGAATAATATAGAGAGGTATGAGTGACTTAGAGAGGTAATGTGGGGAGGATATGCTGAATAAATAATAGAATTGAAATATTTCATAATTTGAATACATCATGTTTATAGGCTTAATATGAGATAAATTTTATCATTAATATATTAAAAAACATAGATTTGTTCCAAGATTAGGAAATTTTTATTTAATTCCTATTATTTTAAAATCTATATCACTAAGATAAATCCTTGAAGCTCTTTATTTAGTACAACAAAAAGATTGAAACATTTATAGAACCATCGATTCTTTTATCTATTTGAGTTTTCAAAAATACACCCAATAACTTTTAGTTTCGAGGGATAACTTTTCTATTTCTCTAGTATTATCCATGTACCAAATATCAATTGGTGATTTCTAAAAAAATTATTTAGGAAAATAATTTATATAAATTTTTAAAACATGTTTTGTACTTATAGAGTAGTGATATATTTGACAGTGTTCCAAGATTTTTCAATTTTAATTTCATCAATATTATTTATAATTTGAAAAATAGAGGTTAAAAATTATTCAATATAAATATTTTTTTATCATATTTTATAGAATTGTTTTCTACAAAACCCAATACATTATTTCATAAAGACTTTAAATTGAAATAATTTTGTACTAAATCGATAGATTTATATCCATAAAATCATTATGTTGACCAGAAATTTCATTATTAAATAATTTTTTTATTTAAAAAAGATAAAAATAGAATACACATAGTTCCATTCAAATATTTCCATAATGAAATAGAAGTTTAATACAGTCCTCATCATCTTTGAAGAATATATAGATAGTATAAATAGAAACAACAAATTTCTTGAGTTAATCTTTAGTCATAAGTCTAACATAAGTAATCATAAAAAATAAATTATAAATAGTATTTGTAAATGAAAACATTATATTAAAATCACACTAATGTAACAAATTTTAATCCATATTTTTGGACCAGTGGGTTACAATAATAATTTTGAGGAACCTTGAGAGGTGTATAAATTAGGGTGTCATTTGATTTAATTATTTTTTCTATCACTCTTTGTATTTAAACCTCACCTATTTTGGGGTCATGATCTATAATTATAAGGAATATAATTCAATACATATTTACCTGAATCTCACTCTTATTGACTAATAAATATACAATCATAAATTAACTGGTGCGAAAATAAAAGATTTTTTCTTATTTCACCCACATTGGGATATTTCTATAGATCATACAAATTCCACATAACATATGATAATTTACTTGAATTTTTTTTATATTTTATGAAGAATTATTACAAGAAAAGGATCTGAGACGACTTCTGGTTCCAAATCCCAGAGTGTCGGGAACAATTTCCTGAAAACAATTAATATATTACATAGCATGTCCACACAGTTTTACTGAAAAAGTGGAATAACATATAAAAGGGTTCCTAGATCATAAATCTGAGGGAACCATTTTATATAGAGCATAAAAATTTCCTTAAGAAGGGCCTAACATAGACCGGTGTGGGTCGGTTGTGAAAATTAATTTTTGGACATTTTATAGAATTAAAGAAATTAAGATTATTTTATTTAACATTACCCAAAGATGCAACAAAATTTTTATTTGTAATAAATATTATTAGAGAATTCAAGGTTATAATCATAACTACGGAATTCCTATGAAAGGAGGAGAAGGAACTCTCTCTAAAAAATGAAGATGGATAGGATAACAGACCGAAGATCGGCACGCCGCCGAAGTTGGGAGATCTCGTCAATGATGACAACATACTATTCATCCTTAACGACTGATCCAAACTCCATGTAGGGAGTTGTTTTATTTTTTATCTTTCCTTGTTTCTAAATTCGATATTGTATGAGGGCTAACCCACACATAATTTTATCCATGGTTCAATCGATTGTGGAATGGGTGTATTATTACACGGTTTAAAAGTGGAGATATAATCTATGTGATTTCCTAAATCAAAATTCTTTATTATAATGAGAACAGATCGAGGATAACCCAATCAATGGTTGAGGTTCATTCTTCTGGTCATTTTATTGCTTCTCCCTTCCCACATTTTTGGTGTTCTACATCTTTGGACCCTAGTGGTCATAGATAGACTTTCTAAGAGGCTCCAGATACGATTAGATACTAGATGTAATGAAAATGTGGATCAGATCCCAGAGCAGTGAAGATTGTGACCTAATGATCATAGAAGTTTCCCCATTTCAAAAAATAGAGAATTGGAGGAAGAACTTTTGCATGATTAAGGGGTGGCTCCACTAGCTGGCACATGCGACAGTATCTCCCATATCACGGTGGTGGTTGGGGTGGCATCTCATGTCTGTCTAGAAGGCCATAGGTGTAGGAAAAAATGGTGGAGAAATTGTGTGGGGGACATAGTGATGTGTCCATGTATGTAGCGATAAGTATGTGTGGATCCAACACTGATGGAGAGGTCGTGGGGTATGCAGATGCGGTGGTATGACCACTTTGAACACATCGGGCCGACTGTGTTGAACATGGAGGTGACACATTGACATGGGGGCATGCGGTCAGGATGGACTGCATGAGGCCAGTAAGATCACTCGTGTTCTAGTAGGTTATAACAATTGGGGCTAGGTTTCTCTATAATTTTGTGCTTTTCCATGCCCTGTAGGTCGAATCATGCTCTGACCAGACCGAGGTCGGATCTTTTTATGAAAACACCCTTAACTCTCAAACCGTTTGTCTGTTTGATTAGTCATTTGCGGAGTTGGGACCATTGAGATAAGAAGATCTTTTTTAGATAATCTATTTCATTTTTTGTGTATGTTTGAATACGGACTAATAGATTTAAGAGTAGGTTCTCCCGAAATGAGTGCACTAAGTGAGGAATCCTATGGCTTTATGTAACCATGAGAATATGTGACATTTAACAACTATGTACCTCAATGAGACTACATGACTTTATTGGACTATGTGTCTTATTGAGACTACATGTACCATTATAAATATGTTTATTATTGGTTCTACATGTCTCATCGAGACTATATGTCTTATCTATGTTGGGTGTTTTGTGGAATTTTTCCAATAATCTTTTTTTTAACTATAGAATTATACCTATGTGAGCTGACTATGTATCTTCTTAGTGGTATAATTCATGAATTTGTCGGTGGTATACTTTGTGTATTTATTTTTGGAATACATTGTGTATTTATTTGTGGTATAATTCATGTATTTATTTATGGTAAACTCCATGTATTTATTTTTGGTATACTATGTGTATTTATTATTCGTATTTCATTGGTGGTTTTGGGGTATACTACCATGTTTGCTTTTACTCACCACTGGATGGGTTTTCCAACACGTGTTGTGTATTGTGTAGATGATCAATACATTCATAGAGTCCTGGGTGCTTGAGGATTAGGTAGTGATTAGTGATACTATTCAGTAGAGGTGTTCTCCTATGGCATCAGACAACTGTCCAATACCTTTCCATTCAAGTACGGTTTTCTGGTGATGTGTTTTAGAAAATTGTACTTTCACTTTTACAGTCTATTTCTTTTGGGTAGATTGTATTCTGAAACTATATACTTTCAATTTTTCAATTATGATACTCTATTGTTGGTATATTAGTGGAATTCATTCTTTTTTACTTAGCATTTTCCATTTCATCATTTTGAGTTTACAGATGTGTGTGTGTTCAGGTACATAGTCAAATGCATCACATTTTTGGGATGTGCCTACTCGGTTCTAGTCTCTAACGCCATTCCTATTGGAGTTAGGCTTGGGATATTCATGGTATTTTATCATTTGTAATTGGTCATGAATGATTGGTATCAGTGGGGTCTGGTTCTACATGAGGACCAAGATTCAGTGAGATTTGTTTGGGGAATAGTGTTATGTGTTTCGAGTTCAGATTTCAACCAGGGATTATAGTGTTGGTGTTATGATTGAAATATCCACACACCAAATCTATGAATTATACTTCTAGAATCATTACATGAAATCACATTTTGTAGGGAAAACAATGATACATGCATCATATAGGATATGTGTGTGTTCTATCATCCTTCTTGAGTTATCTCACTAGGTATACTCTATTGACAATGATACACCTTCTTCTATTTAAGGATGCCTCCACAAAGACAGCCATCTAGGATTCTGTTGCATGATCATGAGGATGATCCCCCTTCAAGAAAGGTGTTGTTATAGTGGAATGTACTCTAGGTATAACCTATTGGTGTTTTACCAGAAATACCACCACCCGTCGGGTAGTAGATACTACCAGCACTATTGGTTGAGGATGCACGTAGGCTGAGTACATTTCATGAGTTCCCAAGAAAGTGAAATCCTATGTTTCAGGGTGAGACAGACCCCCTAGTAGATGAGGATTTGCTGGAGGTTGTTACATGTGACATCCGCCTTCTGAGGATACCTTATGACCATATGGTAGTCCTATTTGTGAGTCTTTATTAGGGCTCAATGTGGTGATGGTGGATCTTTGTGACCCAACAAGCCGATGAGGTGACTCTATACTGGTAAGAATTTGAGTTTCTCTTTAGAAAGGAGTTTTTTCTAACTATGCTACACTCGGTGTGCAAATAGGAGCTTCCGCATCTATAACAGGGCAGTCAGATAGTGGTGGAGTACTCAACGAGATTTGTTGATATTTCTCAATACACAACAGATATGGTATAAGACTAGTTCTTTAGGGATCAGACCATCATGTAGGGCCTAAAATGGTAGATATGGGAATCCATAACATCCCTCAGCATTCCAAAATATGTTAGGGTACTGGAGTGAGATCTACTCGTGGAGAAACTTCTAGTAGAGTAGAAAACGAAGTGGGAGTTCCATCGGGCACCAGGTAGAAGAGTCTTCAGAAGTTGGCAGCCGACAGCAGTCGTAGGGACCCAAGTGGGTCAGAAACTCTAGGTAAAGACTCTAAGACACGAGATTTGTTGTACAAGGCTCCTCATGTAGAGCGAGGTAGGTAAAGGAAATTCTATTTTACTTGTGTGGTTGTCAGGGACATAGGGCATGAGATTTCCCAACCCGTCGTACGACCGATCGAGAGACGGTCAAGGGACTATCGATATATAGGTAGAGGCTTGATTAGGTTTTTATATAGGTAGTGTATATGTTATATGATCAGGAATGGTAGTAGGAGGTAGATGGAGGATCTGCATATTACAACCACCACCCCCAAGTGGATTACAACCAGAATAAGGAGCTGGTGGATAAAGACGATGCTCATTCTTGGAAATGGAGGATTAAGACCCCAAGGATCCATGGATGAATATAGGTATGATCTATGTATTTTCCACCATAGCTGTAATTTTAATTCACACAGGTGCCAACCATTCTTTTCATTCCACGACCCTTGTTCGAGACTCAATGATTCTGGTTGAATCGTTGACTCAACCCTTATGCTTAGAGTGTCCTATGATAAGGGATTCGATGATCACACACTAGTTCCTACAGTGTGATATTATTATTAGAGGTGATATTTTTGGTTGGGATCTCTTGGTAGAATAATCGAGGCTTTATGACGTCATTCTTGGTTTGGACAGGTTATTCATAGTTTTGGCACAGATTGACTGTTTTATGCAGTGAGTGGAGTGTATCCATAGTGATGAGACAATGTATTCCTTTTCAGGTTAAAATGAAATGCATGTATAAGAGGATGGGCTCACACATAAGATTATGCGGTTGATCCCGCATCAGTTCTATAGCTTGTCCCTTAGTGGAGTAGATGATACGAGTCCCTATTTTCTTGTAATGGTGGAAAAATACATAGAAATCCTTCCTGAGGATATTCTAGGATTACTTCATCATAGGTAGGTAGAAATATTCATTTATCATTACCCTGATATGAAATTGATATCTACAACTACATATCAGATTGCTCCCGCAGAGCTTCGTTAGATGAGGGTATAGTTGGAGGACTAGCAAATGAGACGTAATGTTTCACTATAGGAAGCCCTAGTTTTATTTTCCAAGAGGGAATATGAGAGCTTGATGTTATGTGTGGAATTATTTTTCCTGAACCTGGTGACCATGAGGAAAATGTATCCACTACTGAGGATCAATGATAATTTGATTAGTTAAAGGGGGTGGGGTAGTTCTCGATTATAAACCTCAGATCTAGCTATCACCAACTTTGAGTATGTGATGAGGATAAACAAAATATGACTTTTGGATGTTGTTTGAGAAACTATGAGTACTTGGTTATTCTATGTGTATTTAAAAAATACCCATATGTTTTAATGAGAGTCATGAACATGATCTTCTTTCTATACATAGACCGGTTCATTGTGGTCTTCATTGATGACATCATAGTGTACTCGATGTCCGAAAAGGAGCATGAAATATATGTGAGGATGGTCATGTACATATTCCGAGAGCACCAAAATTATGGGAATCTATAGAAGTGTCAATTCTTGATTCGAGTGGTCTATTTTCAAGGACATGTCATTTTAGAGGCTGGAGTTGTAGTAGATCCAACAACGATAGAGGCTATAATTTCTTGGGAACTACCCAAGAGTGTTGCTAAGGTGTGAAGTTTCCTTGGATTTATTAGGTACTATCAAAGGTATGTACCTAATTTTTCCACAGTAAAAACACCCTTGAAATAATTGACATGAAATGGGAATCCATTTTTGTGGATGGAAAAGTGCATGGATATTTTTTCAGTAACTAAGGCAGAGATTGACAAGCACTCCTATCTTGAGATTTCCCAAGATGGGTGTCACGTATGTATTGTTTTGTGATGCATCAAGAATTGGGCTTGGTTGTGTCTTGATTCAAGGAAAAGTGGTGATTTCCTATGGTTCAAGCTTGATTATACCATATTAGTAGAACTACATGACCCATGATCTTAGGTTGCGCATTGTAGTCATTGCATAGATGATGTGGTAACACTACATTATGGGTGAGAGGTTTATCTTTTACTCTTACCACAAGAGTCTCAAATATAAGTTCTCTCAGTAATATATGAACATGATATAAAGGATATGGACATAGTTACACTATGACTATTACATTATGATTATCTCTGCTCCTAGGAAGGGGAACATGATGGTAGATGCTCTCAGGATAAAACCGAGTTCACAACTACTGAAAAAGGCATCAGAGCAGATAGAATCAATGAATATATCATTCATGGATTGATCTTGAGCACCCTACCTTCATTTGATTGTTGTTACCCACAAATCATACAATGATTCAAGGAGGCACAACTCAAGGATACCTAATGTGAGACTTTAAGTTCTCATATATCCACAAGGAATTCACATAAGGTATATTTTAAAGTTATATAGGACATCCTTATTTTCATAGGATGCACAGTAGTACCAGTGACGTTATTGGAGGTGGTCTTGAGGGAGTTACATACACCCCTTTTGGCGGTATATCCTGGTGTACTGATGAGGTACCAGGTCCTTCAATGTCAGTTCTAGTGGTCAAGGATGAATAAGGCAGTGGAAGAGTTCGTTTCTAGATGCCTCACTTGTCTTTAATTGAAGGATGAGCACCAGGTTCTAGTGGGTTTGACTCAACCCCTCAAGGTGATAAAGTGGAAATGGGATGAGATATCGATGGACTTCGTGACATGGTTACCATGTAAGTCCTGGTGGCACAATACCATCTGGGTGATCATTGAATGGCTCCCCAGGTTGACCCACTTCCTAGAGATTCAGGATCAATGTCCAACATAGAGCATGAGACACCTCTATGTGAAGGAGATATTACCAATACATGGATTCACATTGATTATATTATCATTTAATGATGATTTCTTTACATCCTAGTAGTGGAAGGGATTATAGGAGTTGTTTGGGACTCTTTTGCGCTAGATCACTGCTTTTATCCAATAGATGGATGGCATGACTGAGAAGACCGTTCAGGTTATGGAGGAAAAGATACATGCTTGAATTCTAAACATTGTCTACTGTTGATAGGATCACCTTCCCTTGGTGTATTTTTCATCCAAAAAACAGTTATCATTCCACCTTTTGTATAGAACCACTACAGGCCTTGTACGGGAGACAATTCAGGTCACCACTTTGCTGGACGGACCTAGGAGGGATAGCACTCATGGGCCCGAAGTTGGTGCAGGTGACTATAGAGAAGGTGATGGTTATCCAATAGTAGATGACGACAGTAAAGGGAAATTATAAGTATTATTTTGACCTGTGATAGAGGCCTTTGGAGTTCGAGGAGGGAGACCATATGGTCTTTCGGCTCTCACCTCGATGCTAGATACAAATATTTGGATGAGGTGGAAAGCTGCATCTAATGTTCATCACCATTTACTAATAATACATAGAGTGGGTGAGGTAGTGTACCACTTGGCTCTACCTCGGTATTTTCAGCATATTCGTGAATTATTTTACATGTCACAGTTGAGAAGTTACGTGCAATATCCATCGCATTCCATCTACTGGGGAGAGCTAGACATTGATGATGAGGTGACAATTGCGGAGTACCTAGTGGATTTTAAGGATAGAATGGAGAGGATCCTTCATGGGTGGTTGATTATTCTAGTGCATGTTTGGTGGCTTTATGAGAATCTCTAGGAGAGTACATGGGAGTGAAAAGATCATATTCATGCTCAGTACCCTCATTGGTTCATATAACCATTGTTTTGGAATTTGGGAAAAACCTCTAAGGTGGGGAGAAGGAAATATATCTTAATTTTTATTATTATTTTTATATATTTAATGAAATTATTTTGAGAATAGGCATTGAGATGACATGTGATTATGAGCCGTGGAGTTCCTGTAATAATTGCTTGAAAAATATTAAAATATTAAATAGCACATACATGTAGTTTTCCTGAAAAAGTGGAATAACATCTTAATGGGTTCTATAATCATAAATATGTTGGAACTTTTGTGTCAGGAGTAGTGACTTTACCTTAGATGAGGATTATCATCGATGGGTGTGGGTCGACTATAAAAAGTAATTTTTGGCCGTTTAAAGGAATAAAATAAAATAAGTTTATTTTCATTAACAATATGCAACAAAGTAGTAATTGTTTTTTTTTTAAAAAACATTATTAGATAATTTAGGGATATCTTCATAATGCTATAATTCTTCTAAAAGTTATATAAGTAACTCTCTCCGATGAATGAAGACAGACTGGGGAAGGAATCCATGAATGCCACACCGATGGAGTTTGGATATCTCATTAATGATGACCACATACCATTCCTCATTAATGAGAGATAAAAATTCCATGTAGGGTGTTGTTTTATTATTTATCTATCCACATTTATAAATTCAATGATGAATTCAGACTAACCCACAAACAGTTTGATACACAGAATGATCACTTACAAAATTGGTGTCTTGTTGCAGTGATGAAAAGGGGAGATATAATATGTGTGATTTCCTAAATATTCATTCTCCATTATAAAAATAAAGGATCTAGACCAACATGAAAAAAGGTCAAGGATTGTTCTTATATGTGTTTTTGAGCATCTCTTTTCCCACATCCTAGTAATTCTTCATCGTTGGACGCTGGTGGCCATGGATCGACTTGCTGGGAGGCCCCAAAAGCAACTAGAGACCCGAAGTAATAGAATTATGGGTTAGATCTAAGAGTAGTGATGATTGTGACCCTAGGATTGTGAAAGTGGCCATGTTTTAAAAAATGGAGCATTGTAGGATGATCAATGGCCGACAGAAGGGTTGGGGCCACTTTCCGACATAGGTGGTGGGGGCTTCCAGTGCATGGTAGTGGCTTGGGCGGCAACCGCAATAGTAGGTGAGGGTAGCGGTGGGGTCTTGAGGTGGAATTGGTAAGGTTTTCAAGTACACAATAAGGGTGTCACATAGAGACCACAATGGCATTGAGGAAATGGGGTGGCCGTACGTGACGGGCTGACCGTATTGAACTCAGTTACACTGCGTTGATCAGGGGGCACATGGTTAGGGTGGACTTTGTGTGGGTCTTCAGCCGACCCATGTGCCAACTGTTTAGACTAGACAGGCTGGTCCACTCCAGCATCCTTGTAGGTTAGAATCCATAGTCTAGTGGGCCCAGAGGGCCATGCTAGATGGGGCTGGGTTCGGTAGGTCAGATCAGACCGGGATTGGAATCAGGTCATACCTTTTTACAAAAATATCCTTAACTCTCAAACCGCGTGTCCATATAAATAGAATTTTATATCGTTGGGACCCTTGGTTGAGACAACACTTTTGAGGTACTCTATCTGAGTTTTGTTGGACATATTCATACAAACTAATGGTTTAAAGTGTAGGTTCTCCTTGAGAATGAGTACTCTATGAGTATAATCTTGTGGATAGTTGTGACCATGATACTATGTTCCCTTTTGAGACAACATGTCATTATGAGAATACATGAATTATATATACAAAAAGTCTTATCAAAACTACATATCCCATCTAGTCTAAGTGTCTTTCCATGACTACTGGTCTCATCGATACTATGTGTCTTATCGATACTATGTGTTTTATTCGATTACATCAGATAATCCTGTTTTGCATACTGTTGAATAATACTTGTGTGATATGACTATGTATCTTCTTAGTTGTATAATTTTTTTATTTATTTTTGGTATAATTTATGTATTTATCTGTGGTATACATTATGTATTTAATTTTGGGACTCTTCATGTATTTAGTTTTTGTGGACATCATGTATTTCATTGTGGTATACTTCATGTATTTCTTAGTGGTATTTCCTTTGTGGTTTCAGGGTTTCCAACTGAGTATTGTTTTTCTAACCCTTGCAAGTGCATTCCCTGCACGTGTGGTGTCTTGTGCAGATGATTGATGCATTAATGGATCCCATGGTAGACTAGGACCAGGTAGGGTTTATTGAGACTAAATAGTGGAGAAGTGCTCATATAGATTCTTACATTTTTTCATCACCTTTTACTTCATGTAGGGTTTTCTGAGGATCAGTCTTAGGAACATGTAATTTCACTTTTATAGACACTTTCATTTGGTGGGATTGTATTTTGACCTAGTGTACTTTCCAATTTTATACTTTCATAATTTATTGTTGGTATCTTAGTGGTATACATTATTTTTTACTTAGTATGTTTCATTTCATCATTTTGGGATTTGATATGTGTGTGTGTAGAGGTAATTTGGTGAATTCCTCCCATTTGTGGGATATTCCTACTCGGTGTTATTCCCCAGCCCCGAGCCTATTAAATGAGGGATTGGGGTAGTCACAGAATGAGCCCCTATGGGGTGGGTCGTGACATGCCAATATTATATTGTACAAAAATATTCTATCACACACAAGGTGTTGGATATATTATTTGTGTAATTGAAACTCCACACCTCTTATCACTATCTAACAATAATTTAGGTATCACTCACTACTCAACCAAGGAAACTCCCTTTACTATTTTCACAATGCATTATATTGAAGAAAAATATTACTCTATTGAATTATATGTTTCAATAAGAACATTTTAAGAACGAATGAATTGTGAATCTTAAATAATATATTTGATAAAATTTTGAACTCTGTTTTTATACAATATTATTTTCTAGGGCCTGATGATTTGATCACATCGATGTGAGAGTTGATTCATTAATCACTAAATAACAACAATAGTAACAATATATAATTCCTATAATGGAATTACCTTATTCCACTCCATCTCATTTCTCTCTGTAAATGATATACCAACGAAAATACAAGACAATGAGTAGTCATATAATAATTTCTATGTATTAATGAAGTACCCTGTTATTTGATCTCCACCTCGATATTGAATCAGATATTTTTCAATCATTATATATATACCCTCATATCTAGAATATCAATATAAATTATTATAAGGCAAGTCAACCTCAATTAATTTTATTAATGGTTAGGATTGGAATTCACTCTCATGAATATTTGGTATTGTTCCATGTATTCCACATTAATTGGTGTGGTTTAATTCATCCATCTAAGTTGATTATATCCCCAAAAAACTGATCTATATCATCTTCTATATGAATAAAAATTGAATCTATATTAAATATTCATTTTATCATTACCATAGACTCACGACTCCATTTTCAATATGATTTAATTCAACTTTAACCATTTTATGAACTCATACATACTAATTTTTCTTTTTTACTCATTAATTGAATATTTATCTAAAAATAGTGGAATTATTTCCTTATTATTCTTCTAAAATCATGAGTTCAATATCCAAAGATTATTTATATCCTCCCTTAATTGAGGAGTGAAGCTCTATCTCATGGAATAATGCATTCAACCTCATCTATCAAGAGGTATACTATTTTCTCAAGGCCTCCACTATCATATTGTAATCGGGCTTCTCTGAGTGTAATCAAGTATGTTGTTTTGTGATTATACCACAAAAAACATCATATTTATGTATAAATGTTACAAAACCTATAGTGGAATCATCCCATAAACCTAGGATTTCAGAGATAAATAAATTCTACATAAAGTATTCATTACTGTGAAACCTTAATTTCCATGGTACAACAAATGTTATTTATAAACATTATTTTAAGAGACGTTTTAAATATGTTTTTTGACATTAGTTGTTATTTAATGATGTGAAAATTTATTTTTACATTATTTATCAAATAAAAAATCATAAAAATTGGAAAATATTTTATAATATGGATTTTATTTTGAGTTAATTAGTTTATAATAGTCATTAATGAATATTTTCCTTATCAATTATTAAAAATAACCAATGTGAAAACATATTGGTAACGTCCATTATACAATAACTAATGTGAATGGTCACATTTTTCAATATTTCACTTCAGTTATAAAATAAGCGATGTAAAGAAATTGAATTGTTATTTTTTCAAATATATTCCCCTGGATGTATATCCACAACAAATATAACATAAAATGCACACAAAAAACTAGAAGAAAGGTGTAAAAAAATTTCATAACAAAAATGGCATCATTACTTTGTTTAAATCATTTAGAATTTAAATTTCAACTTTAAACCTAAAAATATATAAATAAATTAAACCAAATCCCAATCAAACATGTCAAATAATCAACCAATTATACTAGAAAGTGATTAATCTCTTTTTAATAATCCCACAGGTCATATGAAAGTTATAAATTAGAAAGAAAAAATTTAAATTTTTTTATTCATATAATTATAAGATTAATATTTAAAAGGATATAATGAAATTTAATCTTATTTAAATGTTTAAGTGCCATTATTGAAATTTTTAAAAAAATTGATCTTACAACATAATATCTAAAATCATTTACTCTTTGTTGATAATGAATTTTTATTTGAAAAAAAAAAATCAATTCAAAATAACAATTTACATAATGATAGACAAAATATAGTAATTATTAATGAGGTGTGACGTTTTCACTCATGTATATTATATTTTTATTCCTCATTCATACTGTCTCTATAAATTAATTTAATTCCATTTTATAGATTGATATTTATGAAATAAAATTAATTTTTTTTAAAATGTAATATTTTAAATAATAAAACATTCATGTTCAATACATTAGAAAAATTTTATTCCATGTTTCCAGGTTTAGAGAATAATCACGAAATTGCCTTCTCTTTTGAATAAAAATAACACTACATCTATTAGAAACTAAAATAAAAATAATAAATTTTGTGGTTATTTAGTTAAAATAAATTACCCCTTAAGTAATATATGTTTCATACCCATAAAGGTAAATAAGATTCCAACATTGAATTTAATTATATTGATGTATTTTATATATATATGTATATTTCATTAAATTTCTTTCATTATTTTCATTATTAATGATATTTACTCTAAAAAATGCATATACATGTGTTGTTTCATACTAAATACCATGTGTATAAATATACATAATATAAAAAAACATATGTATCAATATTTATGAAATTAAAATATTTAAAACAAATATATTAATCCACATTAATTAAGGAGACATGAATCACGCTAATTCAAAAAAAACCTTGTTATAATATCCATGATATATTTCTTTAAAAACATTAAAGTCATATAACATCCAAAAAAAGTTATTATCCATTGGAATCTCACAAGCATCGAACCAAAAATATTAATATGTTTATAATTAATAACATCTAAAAGAAGTAGTATCCAAAGACAAAGTGGAATTTAATTTTTTTTATGTAAAGTATGTCTTTACATTTAAAGTATTCTTATAAAAAATTTGATATATACATATTCATATTATTTTTAAAAAATTACCACTAATATGAAAAAAAAATATAATTTATACATAACATAGTAGTAATTTTTCAAAAATGTTTACATAGAAAATGTGAAAAATATCCTATACTATAGTCAAGTACAACAACCTCATCTTTAGAAAATTATACTCTTATTAGTCTATATAGATTACTTTTTACTATCAACCTATGTTAATTCTTCTCCATCATCTAATGACATTAAATATCCCCAATATAATATATAATCACATATGAAATAATATGATATTTTAAATCATTGAAAAATAACTCATTGTAGATGGGAAGATTTCTTATAGGAGGCAAGGAGTTGGATATATAGGCAGAGCTGGTGGAGTGGGATTTTTAGATGAAGTTGGTAGAGTCAGATATACTTCTTCAAACTATGTTGTCATGTCTTAAAAAATATAATCTAGAGAATATCTAATTATATCCTTCATTTTCACACTGATAATATGAACTTTTGATTCTAAAACTTATATAATTCTAATAAATACATCATACATTGATAAAATTTTAGAATAACAAAATAGTTATTGAAATAATAGACCCAGTCAAATACTTGTATATGGCCTGGGTGTTTTGGATTTTTCAAAGTAGTAAGTAAAATATACTTTCTATCCTTAGGTATGAAGTTAACATATGTGATCAACTACTTAATGGATTCCTATATTGAATATTTTCAAAATTTTATAGTGAATCCAAATTTATAAAGAGTTGAAAAAAACTAAATGACATGAATAGCTTATATAACTCGTTACAATCCTCCCAGAAACATCCCCCAACTCTTTTATAAGATATGTTCCTTTTTCTCGTTTAGTATCTCTTCCATGTTTCATGTTTAGATGGGCAAATATGTTCACCCTCTTCAAATCCTAAATAAGAAGCTCCATTTATTAGAAAATTTCATTATATAATTTTTTCAGCTAATAATGTATACCCTCCACGAGATAAAGTACGATCATATACATTTTTGAATTTGTTTTTATGAAGATATATCCATATTTTTCTACAATTAATGATAAATAATTCATTAATATGATTGTTGTTATAAAAAAAGTCATATAAGCTAACAATTAACATACAAAAATTGATTCTTGTCATCCAATTACAATAGTACTCTTCCATGTAACATCATACAGAAAAGGATTCAAATCACATAGATTTTAATTTTTAATTTCCCCAAAAATGATATCAGATGTGAGGGTTGATTTAAAAACCATCTATATCCTACAATATCATGATTAAAATTTCATCCTAACTTTACTAGTGTTAGTTATATCATATTATATTATATAATATGTGAGAAAAGTATATTAGTAAAATAATTCCATGATAAGTAAAATTATAATAAATGGGATTACCAAAATTGTGTTCCATAACTGAGATAGTGTCACTTTTTCAAAAACTATCCAATTATAAATCAAATTAATAAATTTCTTATGAGCATTCATTTCAAAAAAATTCTTATATTGTTTTGAATTTAGAACTCTAGTATTATTAGTATCATCAAACTAAATATATATCATTTGGTTCTAGCTATGAGAAAATGATAATTGTGTTAAATGGGTGCTTACATGATTACCAACCCTATAAGCCTTTTTCCCCTACAGAAGTATAATTATCATGTGAACAAGGGTGAGGATCCTTATATGAAGTATGTGTACAATCCTCTTCATAACCATGAGGTGAATCATCTATTTTAACAAACATTATCCAAAAATTTAAAACAACTATTTCAAAAAAATAAAATCTAACTATTACATATAAATTTAAATATACTTTTATAAATGGACCAATAAAAAATATAATTTTTTTCTTATTTAATAAATTAGATAATTAAATTATAAAACAATTTGACAACATTAATGATTGTTGAAATGATATAAAAATAGAGAAATAAGTAACAAATATACTTATCTAACAGTTATACAAAAAAATTAAATAAAATTTTTAAAATGATATGATCAAAAACAAATTATATTATTATAGTTGTATAAGATAAAAAAATTTAAAAAAAATACATACAAAGTAAGGAAACATAAAATAATATATATACAAAACACAAACCACATGTTAAAATTTATATGAATCCAAATATTATATATAATGTTGAATAATTAAAAAAAATCCACACAAAACTAAACTTATATAAAAAATAAATTATATAACTTATTAAGAAATGTGTTTTATTTAAAAAATTAAAATTAATATATCTATCACTGAAAATATTTTTTTAAGGTAATCAAGAAATAAATATATAATACCAGTAATATTATGACATTATTGAAGATTTTTTTTCATATCCCTTCCTCATGATCATATTGTATAGAACATACCATGTCAATGATGTGGTCATCAATATTTTCTTATAATCATTACATTTAATTTGGGATCTCATATAAATAATAATTTCGTATCATCTTTCATCACCAAAATACTATTCTTCCTTAAAATACAATATACCACTCTACTTTTAATGGATCAAGGATTAAAAAAATGCACTTGTGTTTTTGTGATAAAAGGATCAAATGCGTACTCTAATATATTTAGGTTTACAAGTTTCATATCAAATAAATTATAATTGACATTATCTATGTTGATTTACCATTTGTAATTAAACAATGGAACTTAAAATATCAAATATTTGACCTCAAATATTTCTTCAATAACTATATAATATGAACTTGATATAGATATTGGGGTTTTAACACTCAAAAAATGAATTTCTTATGTGAAGACCAAAATACTACTATTATAAACTCTACTTTTTTGTCCGTTATCATTTTTAAGAAATGTATATCAATTAATTTCATAGCATTTTCATGTTATTAATTTTAAACTAGTGTCTCTCTATAACTATCTCAATGTTTTGGATTCATCTGATCTACCATACATAGTCTCATTCTACTATGATGAAATATTATTGTAATGTTCATTTAAGACCCACATATATTTTTTCTTTCGATAACACTTTTTTAACACATTAATATTCAATGTGATATATGATTCAAAATAATCTATCTTATCCATGTTTTATATATGTACCTGCATTATTTTTTAACCTATAATTGATTTTAAATTCAATACATGGATCCCCTTTCACCCAAAACTGACTTATTAATAGATAGATATAGGAAAACTAATGTTCTCCATTTTAGACAAGTTGGTTTTACAAATCCTTTAAACCTCATTATAAATATACACATCAAAAATGGATAATTGTAGTTGATATGTATTATTAACATAACCCTTCTATATCCTTATATAACTTTTAGAGGAATTCATACAGTATATATATATAGAGCCAAAATTTGTTATTTCTCATAAAAAAATGAACCATTAAATGCACTATGATATTAAAATAAGATAGAGGAAATTAAATTTATAGTATATGGAGTATAGAAACTAAATCATTATCTAAATTGTTAAATTAATTAATATTATTCACTTTTTTATAAATTGAATTCAAAAAAACTACACACCATTATAATAGTAATTCTATCACAGATGGGTAGCATTCCATCCAATGAATCTAGTTGGACTTGTTTCATCATTACATGAAAATCATGAGATTCCATTCTCATTAACATCATAACGTTTTTTGATTTTTTTAAATTTTATGAATAACCCTGTAGCACATTGATGCCATTGTGGAAATCTGAAATACGAATTTTATACCACATGGAAAAAGCCTAAAAATCTAAATATAGGGAAGTTCTTAATTTATTTGTAATTCATGATAACTCACAATGCATTCCCATTGATAGTAATCACAATATTTCATTCAACCATACTCAGTATTTCCTTTACTATCTAAAAAATTTACAACAAGACTATCTTGGGTATTATTCTCATCATGAGAGACCTAAATGTTTTGTTTGACCTTATGGTATCTTCAATATGGGATCTTAGATAATATTTGAATTTTCTTCCATATATTTCTACCATTTCCATATTTTTATTCTTTTTTGAATTTAACATGAATGATTTTCACAGTCTAAAAATATTTATTAGTTTAAAATGGTTTTTGAGTAATATAAAATTCAGATCAGAAATTTATCTCCTTTTTTAATCTTTTATAAAAGTGATCCATATAAAATAACCCCAATGACCCATGTATATATTTTCACTCATTATTTCATGGGTAATATGAAGTCTATTATTTGTAAATTGGATAAGATTTACAACCCTAAATACACTATTGAGACAAGTTTCAATATACTAGGAATTCATTTATAGTAAGAAAAAACATTACATATAATTTAAAATATTTTGTTTTATAATAATTCTAAACTATGATACCTTACTCCCATAAAATATTCAAATCATCCATTAATGGTGAAAACCATCAATGTTGTTTTGAGGCTATTGTGATCCATAAATCATTAAAATAATCCTGATATATTTTAACCTCATACAAAATCTAGGAGATATGTTGTAAAAAAATCCATGAATTATATTTTCTACTAAGGGTCTGATATGGTTTCATTTAATTTTTTCATAGTCTTATTATTAGTTTTTAAACATCATTTCTGATTGTAGATCATTACTGATCCATTTTCTCCCATTGTGTATAATACACTATATGATGTAATGTTCAATCATAAATTCTCTAACATGTATGAAAACTTATCATTTTTATGTCATTTTAAATTGAAAATAATTTTTTTAAAAGTTTAATTTTAAGAAAATACCAAATTTCCATAGGAGTCTTGGTAACTACTAAACTAACTTATGAATTTTCATTCATCTTATACCATGATGTCACACATTAAAGATATAGTGAATACAAGTACCCGACACTTTAATGTTACTTAATATTTAATTTTACAAAAGGCCATACATTATTACACAATTTGGATCTTTTTTGGTTTATATTTTCAACGAATTAGTACATGTTACGTACATGACAAACTACATTCATACAAGAGGATAATACTAAAATAATATACATTTTTCAAAATATAAATCATTAATTCTTTAACAACACTCCATATAAAATAGCATGACTCCGTTCTTTCTATAACCCATCCTTATATCCTATTAAAAACATTTTAAATAATTGGGATGAGTATAAAACTTAGTAAGGGATATAAAGAAAGAATGCATTAGTCAAGTGATAACATAAAAACCAATAAAACCTATAATCATAAAAACTCATATGAATTGAAAATTTCATTTAGTTTCTTTGGGCTATATTTAAAATATCACTCTTACATTTACCCTTACACATGGAATAACATTTTGGTCAACTTCCATCTCTGGAGAACCCAATGCATTAGAGAGCTATAATGGGGCACATCCATCATATCTTGAGATATAATGGGCACAACACATCATTTCATGAGCTATAATGGGATCATCCTAACTAATATTGAGCTATAATGTATTCAACCCCACATAAATAATGTCCAAGTAAAATATCATGGTAATAAAGTATCTTGAAATCAAGAGAAACTAAAAATTCCATATACATATAAAAAACAATCCTTTTTAATTTTATTTAAGAGAGTTTTAAAAGGATTTTAAAAGTAAATTCCCTTTAAATATAATTAGAGTAAGAATTAAAATAATTGAATGGATATTTGTATACACTATACATACCCAAAGTGCAACCAATAATATTATTACCACATAATGGATAAAGAATAGGGTTTACCCAAATAATGGAAATTGGATTAATAATTTTCTTACCTCGGGTTCTTCTTTCATAAAAAGTATTTAAAGATATTGTATAAAGGTTAAAAGAGTGTTATTAATATCTTTAAAAAACATATTCATGTTTATAGAACCTTATATGTTCATTTAATAACATCATTTCGCCCTTTAATTATTAGTATTTTGTTCCTTCCATTATTTTGGGTACTTTTTTACATGCTTTCCATGATCAGTTCATGATGGATGGTCTTGTTGATTGGTAGCGAAACTACAGAATTTGAATGAAGATTTATTTACATGTTTCCATAACCATAAATTATACCTTTTATCATTTTGAATTATTACATGAAGATTATTCATAAGATAAATCATTATTGACATGTGTTGGGTCTTTTTTGCAATTATTCGATCGTAAAGAATACATTTTTTATATAAATTAATCACATGTGTAAAAAATGATTCTAAAACCATATATAAGATATAATACATAAATTATAATTAGGTTTAACCATTAAAATGGTTTCTTTAAAATTCTTGAAGGATGTGAAAGAATTTTGAAATCACATTGTCCAAGATGTCGGTAAATCTACACATCACAGATGGTGTTTTAATTTTTTGAATAAGTGGGATATGAGAAGAAGAATGATGATAAATTTTATATGAACAAGAGAAAATCCAGAATATACATGATTTCTCGAGCATTAAATACACTTAGATAAGAGGTAGGGAATAGACTATAAAAAAAGAAAAGGAAAGGAAAACACAAGAAAAAGAAGAGGATTTGTTAACTCTTGATGTCTTCACCTTGAGATCCTCTTTAAAGCCTTTGATTTGGGTCTCTGGCTGAGACCAATTGGTCTTTGATACATAAAGTATATTTTGGAAGGAATTAGGCAGAAATTAGAAAATTCTCATGTCTTGGGTGGTGTGGGGAGAAGAGGGGAATAAGGGTTGTATTTATAGTGTAGGAGAGGAGATATTTTACATTATTATAATATTTTTGCTCAAGACTATGAATAATCACAATTAAACTCTTTTCTAGTGCCATAGTGGAAATGGTAGAATATATCCATGTACTTTATGGAGGTACAACCTAAGACTTCTCAAGGTAACAATGTGATTTGGGTCATTGTTGATCGACTGAAAGAATCATCACATTTCCATTCTATTCGAGATACAATGTAGTTGGATCATCTTTCTCGACTGTACCTCAAAGAGATTTTTAGGTTAGAGGGAGTTAATCCTTCCATTGTATCTGGTTGGAATACTAGGATCACTTCTATGTTTTTGAAGGGGCTTCATAAATCGTTGATCACAGAATTAAATTTCATTATAGCTTTTCATCCTCAATCAGATGGGCGGTCAAAATGAATAATTTAAACCTCAGAGGATATGCTTTGAGCTTATTCAATGGACTAACAGTGAAGTTAGGACCAAAATATTTCTTTAGTTGAGTTTTATTATAATAACATTTTTCATTCTAGTATACATATGGCACCTTTTAAGGCATTTTATGGGAAGTGGTGTAAGAATCCAAAGTTTTGGGATGAAGTCGAGGAAGGAAATTTGAGGGGGGCATAATTAGTAGATGAAGAGGTATAGAAAGTGAAGATGATCTAGAATTACATTAGTACAGCTCAGAGAATTCATAAAAGTTATGCAAATAATAAAAATAAAGAATTCACTTTTGAGGCAGGTGACTATGTTTTCCTAAAAACCTCTCCTTGGAAAACTATGATGCATTTTTGTAAGAAATGAAAGATAATTACATGATTAATTGGTCCTTTTAAAATCCTAGAGAATGTTGGAATAGTTTCATACCAATTATATTTTCCTATGAGTTTATCTCACATACATAATGTTTTTTATGTTTTGATGATGAGATAATATGTTCCATATTAATCACATGTCTTGAGTCTAGAATCAGTTCAGCTAGAAGAGAACCTTTCTTATGAAGAGAAACCAGTTAAAATTCTTGATCAAAGGGAACATGTATTGTGGAACAAGTTAATCAACCAGGTAAAGGTTTTGTGGAGACACTGGATTATTGAAGAAGAAATATGGGAATCTAAAAATGATATGATGGAAAGGAACCCTCACTTGTTTAATGAGTAAATAAAATCATGAGGATGCAATTTCTAGAAGGTGGGGATAATTTAACACCCCAAGGTTTTAAAAAAATAAATTAAATTTGTGAAACATTTTTTTAAGTATATATTTATAACTAGCATTTAAATATAATTTGGTTGCTTCTATGTTTTGAATTTTGAAAAACTATCATCTACAATAATGTTTAATAAGTTATTTGGAGACTGATGGATCCAGCTTTTTTTGGGTGAATAGAAGCATACCCTTATGAAAAGAAATGTGAATAGTAACATAACCCTAATGAATATTAAATTGTAATATTATTTTATTGTCTCAAGGGTTTTAGATAATGGAATTTTGGTTAATTTTACAATGCGACATAAAACCAGTTATAAAATTAAAATTGTTAATTTTTTAATTAAGTATAATTTTAGTTTAAAATAAATTAATAATATTTAGAAAAATAATTTTCAATAAATGGAGTTAATTTTTAAATTCTAAATGCAAAAAATGGTTAGGGTGATTTTTTGGGATTTTTCTAAAATTTATGAATTTTATAAGAATATTAAAATGTCGTAAAATACTGTATATTCAAATTATCAATAAAATGACATATTTATGACATAATAAGTGATGTAAGACTAATTGGTTTGAACTCACATGCCATTATTACTACTTGGGGTCACATGAATTGAGATTATTCAAAGTATTGATAAAAAATTATAATAATTATTTAAATAATTTAAAAAACCACCTCCCCTCCACTATTAATACTACCCTCATTCCCCTCATCCACCCACACCTCTCAAGCCTTGAGAATCCACTAATTTCTACCAAATTTTCTCTCCAATATTATTCCCCATGTACAATAATTTTTGGTCACACCTAAATGACAAATTCAAAGGCCTTAAGGAGGATCTCAAGGAGAAGAGATCAGGAGCAGGGTTAAACACATTTGATGTAAAAAGAACCCGGGGTAAGGGAATTCTTAACATAGTTTCCATTATTTGGGTTAACCTTATTTTTTATTCATTATGTGGTAATAATATTATTGATGTGATGAATGTTTTTATAATATGTTGCACTATGTGTATTTACATTATATACTTTATCCATTCCATTCTATTAACTCTCACTCCAATTATATTTTATGGGACTTTCCTTTTAAAATCCTTCTACAACTCTATTTAATAAAATTCAAAAGGGTTGATATATAAATATATATATATTGAATTAGTATTTTCTCTTAATTTAAAGATGCTTTATTACCTTGATAGGTTTCTTGGACGTTATTTATGTTGGTTTGTTCCCATTATAGCTCAAGATATAAAGGTTTGAGCCAATTATAGATCAAGATATGTTGGGATGAGCCCATTATATCTCAAGATATGATGGGTGAAACCCATTATAGCTCTACAATTGATTAGTTACTCTGAAGATGGATGTTGACCAAAAGGTTATTCCTTGTGTAAGGGTAAATGTAAGAGTGATACGGTAATTATGTCTTAAGGAAATACATGGAGTTTCAATGCATATGAGTTTTTAGGATTATGGGTTTTATTGGTTTTTATGTTATGACTAGACTAACACTTTCATTGTTTATATCCCTTAATGAGTTTTATACTCATAACAATTTTTTAAAATGTTTTTTCATAGGATATAAGGATGGGTAAGAGAAAGAAGGGAGTCATGATGTTTTATATGCAGTGTTGTCAAAGAATTCATGTTTTATGTTTAAATGTTTTATATTTTCAAAAACTGGATACTATTTTAGTAGAATCATATTTTATTAATGAGTTATGTAATGTATGTAAGAAATCCTAACTCTTTAAAAATCTAAACCTGAAAAGGTCCTAAATGTGTAATAATGTATGATGTTTTGTAAAATTAAATATTAAGTAATGTTTTAAGGCCTCCGAGTCCTTATATACATGAATATGTCTGTGTAACATATTAAAAAAACTCTTTTAAAATTTATACAGGAGGTTTAAAAACACTTCATTTATGAAGAAACTGAGTTAAGGGAATTCTTAACCCAATTCCAATTCATTAGGTTAACCTTCTTCTTTATTCGTTATGTTGTAGTAATATTGTTGGTGTGACGATCTTTTATATTAGGTTTCACTATGTGATCTTACAGTGTATACACATATCCATTCCATTCTATTAATTCTCACTCCAAATATATGAGATGTGACTTTCCTTTTAAAATATTTTTAAACAATTTTTTAATAAATCCCAAAAAGATTGTTTTTTATATGTTAATGGAAATAGTAGTTTCTCCTGATTTCAAGATACTTTATTACCATGATATAATCCTTGTAAATTATATATGATGGTTTGAGCCCATTATAGCTCAAGATATGTTGGTTTGATCCCATTATTTCTCAAGATATGTTGGTTTTAGCCCATTATATTTCAAGATATGATGGGTGAGCCGCATTACAGATCTCCAATGCATTGGGTACTCTGTACATAGAAGTTGACCAAATGGTTATTGCTTGTGTATGGGTGAATGTTAGAGTGATATGGTAAATAAGTTCTAAGGAAACTACATGAGTGAAGTAAGACAACATAGTTCGAACTCACATACTATTATAACTATTTGGGGTCACATTAATTGTGATTATTCATAGGGTTGAGAAAAAAATATTATAATAATGTTTTAAATAAGGAAAAATAACCCCTCTACTCCACTATAAATACCAACCACATTACCCTCTTCCTCAAAATCCTATAGAGCCTCGATCATTGTTTAATTTATGCCAATTTCCCTCCCCAATATCCTAACCCTCGTCCCTGACCTTCTAGTATCAGAAAAAGTCTAAAATCAAAGGCCTTAACGAGGATCCCATGGAGAAGAGATCCGGAGATAATAAATCTACTTCCTTTTCATGTGTTTTCCTTTCCTTTCCGTTTTTATAGTATATTCCCCTCCAATCATCCAATAGGCATGAAAGATACAGAAATATTTTATATTATGGATTTTCTCTTATTCATGGAAAATTCATCATCATTCTTCTTCACCTCCCCCACTCATTCAAGAAATTAAAACACCGCCTGTGATGTGTCGATTTACAGACATCGTGAACGATGTGATTTAAAATTCCTTTAACTTCTTTTAAGACTAGTTAAGAAACCATTTTTATGGTCGAAACAGATTATAATTTATATTTTTGTCTTATATATGGTTCTATAAACATTTTTTTCACATGTGATTAATTTATTAAACTAAACGAGTTCTTTACGATCATAGAATTGAAAAAATGACATAAACCAATATCAACAAGGCTATAACTTATAAATCATTTTCATTTTATTAATCAAAACAATAAAATATTTAATTTATGATTTTGGAAACATGTAAATACCACCCGATCCCAATTCTGTAGTTTCAATTTCAGTCAACAAGAACATCCATTATGAACCAATGAGGGAAAACATGTAAAGAATGCACAAAAAAGCAATGTAAGGAACAAAATACTAATAATTAAAGGGTGAAATTATGTTATGAAATGACCATAAAAGGGGTTATAAATATTAATATGTTTATGTAAGATATTAATAAAACTATCTTAACCTTTATAAATGAGGTTTAAACATATTTTATGTAATAAAAACCTGGGGAAAAGGAATTCTTAACCAAATTTATATTCATTGGGTTAAACTTCTTCATTAATCATTATGTGGAAATAATATAATTTGTGTGATGAATTTTTTTATATTATGTTTCACTATGTGTATTTATAGTCTATACACATATCCATTCCATTTTATTAATCGTAACACCAATTATATTTTAAGGGATGTTCCTTTTAAAATCCTTTTAAAACCCTAGTTAATAAATTTCAACATGATTGTTTTTTATATGTATATTGAATTAGTAGTTGATCCTGATTCGGAGATATTTTATTACCATGATATGTTCCTTGGACATTATTTATTTTGGTTTTACCATATTACATCTCAAGATATGTTGGGTTGAGCCCATCATAACTCAAGATATGACGAGTGGGTCCCATTATAGCTCTCCAATGCATTGGGTACTCTAGGGATGGAAGTTAACAAAAAGTTTATTCCATTTGTAAGGATGAATGTTAGAGTGATATGGTAAATATGTCTCAAGGAAACTACATGATGTTTCTAAGCATATGAGTTTTATGATTATGGGTTTTATTGGTTTTTATTTTCTCACTTGACAAACTCATTCATTATTTATATCCATTAATAAGTTTTCTAATAATCGCATGTTCTTAAAATGTTTTTCAATGGATATAAGGATGGTTAAGATAAATAATGGAGTTGTGATCTTTTATAAGTAGTGTTGCTAAAGAATTCATGCTTTAAGTTTTAATGTTTTATATTTTGAAAAAAATGGATATTGATTTAGTAGAATAATTGTGTATGAATGTGGTATGTAATGTTTGTAATATATCCTAATTATTTAAAAATATAAACCCAAAAAGATTATCAATGTGTAATAATGTTTGGTCTTGTGTAAAATTCAAGATTAAGTAACAATTTAAGGTCGAGTCCTTCAAATTATCAGTAAAATATACTATTTATTACATCATAAGTGATGTAAGACCACTTGGTTCAAACTCACATGCCCTTTTTACTATTTGGGGTAACATGAATTGATATTATCCATAGTCTTGAGAAAAAATATTATAATAATGATTTAAATAATGTAAAATACCTCATCGCCTCCACTATAAATACCACCATCATTGCCCTCTTCCTACTACACCTATCAATCCTTGAGCATTGTTTAATTTCTTCCAAATTCCCTCCTAAATCTCCTTCCCCACTTCCAAGACTGTATGATCTCACCCAAAGGCTGAAATGAAAGTCTATGAAAAGGATCTCAAGGAGAAGAGATCAAGAGGTAACAAATCCTCTTCCTTTTCAGGTGTTTTCTTTTCCTTTCCATTTCGTTTATTGTCTCTTCCCCACCTCTTATACAATATACATTAAAGATCTATAAATATTGAATATTATGGATGTTCTCTTGTTCGTGGAAAATTTACACCATTATTCTTCTCCTATAATATTCATTCAAGATATTAAAACACAATTAGTGATGTGTCTATTTACCAACATTGTGGACGATGTGGTTTCAAATTTCTCATACATCCATCAAGAATAGTCATAAAATCATTTTTATGGTTGAAACTGATTATTTTTTATGTATTACATATTATATAAGGTTCTATAATCATTTTTTAAAAATGTGACTAATTTATAGAACAAAATTATTTCTTTACGATTGAAGAATTGGAAAAATGACTTAAACAAATACCAGTAAGGATATAACTTATTAATCATCATCATGTCAGAATTCAAAAAGATAAAATATATATTTTATGATTTTGGAAACATGTAAATAAGACTCTATTACAAATCTAGAGTTTCAATTCTAGTTAACAAGAACAGCCATCATGAATTGATCATGGAAAACATGTAAAGATAACACAAAAAATGTAAGGAACAAATTACTAATACTTAATGGGTGAAATGATGTTATGAAATGGAAATATAAAATTTTATATACAAGAATATATTTTTGTATGATATTAATAACACATATTTAACCTTTATACAGGAGGTTTAAACACAATTGAAGTAACAAGTACACAAGGTAAGGGAATTCTTAACCCAATTTCTATTCATTAGGTTAACCTTATTATTTATTCCATATGTGGAAATAATATAATTGGTGTGATAAATTTTTGTTTATATTTTGTTTCAATATATTTATTTATTGTGTATACACATAGACATTCCATTCAAATAATTCTCACCCCAATTATATTTTAAGGGGAATTATTTTTAAAATCCTTTTAAAACTATATTTAATAAATTTAAAAAGGATTTTTATTTATATGTATATGGAATTATTAGTTTATCATGATTTAAAGATACTTTATTTCCATGAAATTTTCCGTGGAAATTATTTAGGTTGGTTTTAGACCATAATAGCTCATGATATGTGGAGTTGATCCCATTATAACTCAAGATATGATGGGTGAGCCCCATTATAGCTCTCTAATGCATTGTGTACTCCAGAGATTGAAGTTGTCTAAAATTACATTCCATGTGTATGTGTGAATGTAAGATTGATATGGTAAATATGTCAAAAGGAAACTACAAAATATTTCTATGCATGTGAGTTTTTATGATTATGAGTTTTCTTGGTTTTTATGTTATCACTTGATTAATAATTTATTTCATTATATTCCTTACTCAGTTTTATACTCATACCATGTTTTTAAAAAAACTTTCATAGGATATAAGGATGGGTAAGAGAAAGAAGGGGGTCGTGATATTTTATATAGAGTGTTGTTAAAGAATTCATGTTTTATGTTTTAATGTTTTATATTTTGAAAAAAATTGATACAGTTTTAGTAGTATCATCTTGTACGAATGTGGTATGTATTGTATGTAGGATATCATAATTCATTAAAAATATAAACATGAAAATATCATCAATGTTTAATATTGTGTGGTCTTTTGGAATATTCAAGAATATGTTATGTTTTAAAGTTGGGTCCTTATAGTTTCAATCAAAGGATGGTTTAGATAAATTTAGGAGTTTGGATGATGTTAATAGAATACCAAAAAAGATTTTCACTCGATGATAAATTTTATATATTATATTATTTAAATATTACCATGTTTCATCATATATGTTATTTTTGTACAGAATGGTTTTTATAGATGAAACAATGAAGCATAAGTGGGAATGCACATAGAGGCTGATGTTTTTCCGAATATACGGCCTAAATTGGTGGGAATCAGAACTGATAAGTATGTGAAAACAATGGCTTAGTTGACATAGGAAATAAACAGGGGTGGTATACATGCTAGAGAGTAACTTGATAATCCATGATGAAACATGTATTTTGTGTATCTTTTTTTATTAGGCAATACCCTCCAAAATTCAATGGAACCACGGATCCAATGATAACCATAGGATGGATCAATGATATAGAAAATATATTGGATGTCATGGGATATTCAAAACATCAAAAGGTAATACTAGCCATTTATCATTTTCATGGTGATTTTGATCAATGGTGGTCTTAGGTTAAGAATACGATTGAAAGAGAAGATCTTGACAGTCTGGAAAGGGATGATTTTAAGAGTATTTTTCTAGAAAAATATTTTCCCAAAAATATTCGACTCAGAATGGAGATGAAATTCTTGGAACATAAGTAGAGACATGATGATTCTATAGAATCATATTAATCAAATTTTACAAGACTATCCAGGTACATACCAAATTTTACTTGGTATTTTGATAGAAATATTAATAAATTTTACTTTGGTTTAAAACAATTTTTTAATGAGCTTTGGCCTCATGGGAGTTTTAAAAAAATGAGAAGCTAGTTCGTTGTGATGAAAAAGTTGAGATGGAGTTTTATGAAACATATGTGCCTCGTGATGACAAGTATATGAAGAAGTCTGGTTGGCAGGAAATGGGGAAGAACTCGTAAAAAAAAGTATGGAGGTAAGAAAATGAATTTCCCTTCTTGTGAAAAGTGTGGTAAAAGGAATCCTGGTGAATGTCTTGTAAATATTGGTAAATTCTACTATTTTAGAATGTTTGGACACATGTCTCATGAGTTCAAAGAAGATGTTATAAAAATTAAGGAGAAGACGATGGTGAGATGATTTAAATGTAAAGAATTGGGACATTTTTCTAATATTTGTCTGAATCTAGTTACTCAAGCAGGGAATCAACAATATTGGAAGTAGAGGGGTTTGGTAAAATCATTCACAAAAACTTCAGCAGAAGTTTTCCTTCAAATGCGGTGGTATCATGTTCATTCCTTGTTTTTATAGATTTATTAAATGTGTTGTTTGATTCAGGGTCTACACATTCCTTCATTTCGGAGAAATTTTCCGAAAAATTAGTAAATCAACCTCATGAAATGAAACCAGATCTCATGGTAAAAATACCAGGAAGAAATATTATGGAAAAATAAAATTAAAAGAGTCTTCATATATTTTTCTGTGGAAATAGTTCACCTGCAAAACATTTGTCTTCACCTCTAGTATAATTTGATGTTATTTTGGGTATGGATTGACATTTATTTATCATGATATGTTATATTTTAGAGAAAAATAAGTTATTTTTTCAGAATGAATTTCAGTTTGGGTAAAATAATGAACCCATTCCATTAAAAAAATTCTGAAACCTAAAAAAATGACAATGGATGGAAATGAAAATTGTATTATTGTATTTTTTAAGATTGAGGAATTGTCTAGATTAATTATGTACCAGTGGTAAATGAAGTCTTTGATGTTTTTCATGATTATTTTCCTGGTGTTATTCATAATCGAGAGGATGAGATTACTACTATCATAGTTCATGATGCTAATCCAATATCTAAACCTCTTTATCGAATGGCACAAATGGTTATTCTTTGATTTAAAAAATAATTTGCAAGAATTATTAGATTAAGGCTTCATCTGACCCGGCACTTTACCATGAGGTGAACCTGTCTTGTTTATTAAGAACAAATATGGTTCAATGAGACTTTGCATCCATTATATATCCTTGAATAACATTACTATCAAAAAGTATCATTTTCCTCATGTTGATGATTTATTTTATCAGCTTCATAGAGTGCAATATTTTTTGATGGTTGACCAATGGCTACGGTACTATCAGTTTAATGAAAAGGATGAAGACATCCAAAAGAGTGCGTTCTGTACTAGATATTGTCCTTAATAATTTGTAGTTATTTATTTTTCAGTTAACAAATGGACCTGTTGTATTCAAGAATCTTATTAATTCAACATTTCATGAGTTCTTGGATTTGTTTGTAGTTGTGTTTATTGATGACATAATGGTATTTTCTAAAAGTAATTACGAGCATGAAAAAATATAATGGTTGTTTTTCAGACCATAAAATAAATGAATCTATATGGAAAATTTAGAAAGTGTGATTTTTGGTTGAAACAAATTTATTTTCTTTGCAAGATTGTATATAATGATGGAATAAAAGTTGATCCTGCCAAAACAAAAGTGTTCAATGAATAGGAAAGACCTAAAAATGTTATTGATATTCATAGTTTTCTTGGATTAGTAGGTTATTACCAACAGTTTGTTAAAACCATTGTATGGATATCTAGACCGATAACTTAGTTAACATGAAAAGTGGTTAAATTTATTTGGACAAAAGATGTGATTTTTGTTTTCTAGAAGTGAAGAAGCAATTGGTAAATGCCCCATTTTTAGCCTTCCCTTCCCAAAATGGTGAATTTTTTATCTGGAGTGATGCTTCATTGGAAGGACTTTTTTGTGTTATCAGGCAGAATGATTAGGTAATTGCTAGTGTTTCAATAAAACTAGAACCTCCTAAGTTAAATTAAACCACACAAGACTTGTAATTTGATGTTTTTTTCCCTTAAAATTTGGAGCAACCATTTATACGGGGCAAAAATTCAAATATATACTGACCATAAAGGTTTGATCTATATATTCAACCAGAAAGAATTAAACTTGAGGCAGAAAAATGGATTGAACTAATAAAAAAATTAGGATTGCATGATCAATTACCATTCAGGAAAAGTAAACAATGTGGAAGATTCCTTGAGTCGAAAACATCATGAATCATTAACTATGTTAAATTTGGAACATGATCTGTTGATTAATGATTTGATGAATTTTGGCTTAAAAGTTGTTGGTGCATGAAATAACCCAATTTTGTTTTAGGCTTTAGTATAGTAATCATTATTAGACAGAATTAAGAAATCACTGAAGGAATACCATAAGCTACAAAAAAGGTAAAATTAGTTAAAACGGGTATGTTTCTAGAATATAACCTTGATAAAGATTGTGTTTTAAGATTTTGAAAAATAGTTTTTGTGACTTTTGATTCTAAGTTAATGAAATATTTTTTGGGAAAAGCTCATAGTTCCCCATTATCAATTCATCCTGGAAGTACAAATATGTACAGAGACCTTTGAGAGAATTACTGGTGGGATGGAATGAAAAGAGATATTGTATAATTTACTGTGTAATGTTTGACATGTCAATAGGTTAAAGAAGAGTGGTAATTATAAAAGGGTATAATTCATCCATTGTGAATGGAAAATGGAAATGAGAGAATATATCCATGGGCTTCATGGTGGGAATACCTAAGACTTATTGAGGTAACAATGCGATTTGGGTTATTTTTTGATCGGAGGACAAAATCTACACATTTTCTTTAAATTCGATATACAATTTCATTGGATCATCTTTCTCTATTATACCTCAAAAATGTTTTCAGGTTACATGGAGTTCCTATTTCCATTGTATTTGATCGGGATCCCAGGTTCACTTCTAACTTTTGGAAGGCTTCTAAAGTCATTGGGGAAAGAAGTAAATTTCTGTAAAGATATTCATCCACAATCTGATGAGCAGTTAGAACAAACGATTCACACCTTGGAAGATATGCTTAGAGCTTGTTCAGTGGACTTACAGGGAATTTGGGATCATCATCTTTCTTTAGTTTTGATTTATTATAACCACATTTTCATACTAGTATATAGATGGATCCTTTTGAGGCATTGTATGGGAAGAATTTTTGTAATCCCTCATTTTGGGATGAAGTTGGTGAAATAATGTTGATTGTGCTAGAATTAGTAGAGGAATTGGATGACAAAGTAAAGATGATCTAGCAGAAAATGAGGATAGCTCAGAGAAGGCAAACATGTTATGCAGATAATAGAAGGAAAGACTTATCTTTCGAGTGACCATCTCTTCCATTAAATCTCTCATTGGAAGTGTGTGATGTGTTTTGGAATGAAAGGAAAGATAAGTCCAGGATTCATAGGTCCCTATGAAATCCTATAGAATGTTGTACTAGTTGCATACCGAGTATCTTTTCCTTTGAGTTTATCTCATGTATATAATGTATATAATGTTTATATTTTGAGAAAGTGTGCACCAGATTCATCACATGTCTTGTGGCCCGAAGTATTTCATTTGGAAGAGAATATTACTTATGAAGAGAAACTATTTTAGATTCTTGATCGAAGGGAACATGTATTTCAAAATAAGGTAATTCAATCGGTAAAGGTTTTGTGGAGAAACCCCATTTTAGAAGAAGCAACATGGTAATATGAAAATTCTATGAGGGAAAGGTACCCTCACTTGTTTAACGAGAAAATAAAATCTGGAGGATGCAATTTCTAAAAGGTAGGGATAATGTGGCACCTCATGGTTTAAAAAAAGAAATTCATGAATCTTTTTTTAAGTAGATATTTATAAGTATCATTTGAAACTAATTTTGTTGCTAATATTTTTTGAATCTCAAAAAATAGGCGTCTACAATTATATTTAGTAACTTATTTCGAGTCTGATGGAACCAACTTGTTTTTTTGGGTGAATAGTAACATACCCTTATGAATAGTAATATTAATAGTAATATGAACCTATGGAATAGTAAATTTTATTATTATTTTATTTTCTTAATGATTGAAGATAATGATATCTTGGTTTATTTCTCAATGTGATATAAAAGCAGTTATAGAATTAAAATTGTTAATTTTTGAATTAAGTATGCTTTTATTTTAAAATTAAATTAACAATATTTAGAAAAATAGTTCAGAAAAAGGGAGTTCATTTTTGAATTATACATGTCAAAAAATGGTTAGGGTGAATTTATGGTATTTTTCTGAAATTCATGAATTTTTTATGAATAATGAAATACGGTAAAATACTGTATATTCAAATAATCAGTAAAAGACGCTATTTATGAAATCATATGTGATGTAAGAAAACATGGTATGAACTCAAATTCCATTATTACTATTTGTAGTCACATGAATTGAGATTATTCATATTCTTGAGAAAAAATATTATAATAATGTAAAATACCTCCTCTCCTCCACTATAGATACCACCATCATTACCCTCTTCCTCCCACACCTATCAAGCCTTGAGAATTGTCTAATTTCTTCCAATTTTCCTCTCTAATCTCCTTACCCACGTCCAAGATCTTCTGATCTCACCCAATGGTCAACATCAATGTCATTAAGGATAATCTCATGTAGAAGAGATCAAGAGGTATGAAATCCTCTTCCTTTTTATGTGTTTTCCTTTCCTTTTCTTTTCTTTTATATTCAATTCCCATACTATTGTCCAATAGGATTGAAAGATAAAGAAATATTTTATATTAAGGATTTTTTCATGATCCTGTAAAATTACTCATCATTCTTCTTCTCCTCTCACACTGATTCAAGAAATGAAATCACCATTTGTGATGTGTCGATTTACCGACATCATGCATGATGTGATTTCAAATTTTATTTACTTCATTAAAGACTAGTCATGAATCCATTTTTATGGTTGAACCAGATTAACCATAATTTATTACATCTTCTTTTATGTTATAGAATCAATTTGTACACATGGGATTAATTTATAATAAATAATTAGTTCTTTAAGATCATATAATTGCAAAAACAACACAAACAAATATCCATAAGGCTTTAACTTATGAGTCATATAAAAGTCAGAATTCAGAAATGATAAAAGATATAATTTATGGTTTTGGAAACTTGTAAATAATACTGCATTACATATCTTGTGTTTCACTTCCAATCGACAAGAACATCCATCGTGAACCGATTATAGAAAACATGTAAAGAAAGCACCCAAAACAATGGAAGTAACAAAATACTAATAATTAAAGGGTGAAATTATGATATAAAATTACCAGATAAGGAGTTATAAACATGAATATGTTTCCTTTTCATATTAATAACACTATTTTTCCCTTTATACAAGATGTTTAAACATCTTTCAAGTAAGAAGAACCCGAGGTAAGGGAATTCTTAACCCAATTTCCATTATTTAGGATAACATTCTTCTATATTCATTATGTGGTAATAATATGTTGGGTGTGATAAATTTATGATTATATTGTATTGAAATATGTGTATTTATATTTTTTTATGCATATCAGTTCAATTCTATTAATTCTCACTCCAATTATATTTTACGAGACTTTCCATTCAAAAATCCTTCTAAAACTCTCTTTAATAAATTTTAATATGATTGTTTTTAATATGTATATGGAATTATTAGTTTATCCAAATTTCAAGATAATTTATTAACATGATATGTTACTTTGAGATTATTTATGTTGGGGTGAGACCATTATAGTTCTAGATATTTTGGGATGATCTAATTATAGCTAAAGATATGTTGGGTTGAGCCCATTATAACTCAAGATATAACTGGTGAGACGCATTATAGCTCTCCAAGTCTTTGGGTACTCCAGTGATGGAAGCTAACAAAAAGATTATTCCATGAGTAAGTGTGAATGTTGGAGTTATATGGTAAATATTTCCCAAGGAAACTACATGGTCTGTCTATGCATATGAGTTTTTATGATTATGGATTTTATTGGTTTTTATGTTATCACATTACTAACGGTTTCTTTATTTATGTCCCTTACTGAGATTTATACTCTTCCAATGTTTTTAAAAAACATTTCATTTTATATAAGTATGGGTAAATTAAATAATGTAGTCCTGATGTTTTATATATAGTTCTGTTAAAGAATTCAAGTTATAAGTTTTAATAATTTATATTTTGAAAAAAATGGATACTATTTTAGTAGTATCCTCTTGTATGAATGTGGTATTTTATGTAGGTAAGATATCCTAATTCTTTAAAAATTATAAACCTAAAAAGATCCTCAATGTGGAATAATGTATGGTTTTCTTTAAAATTAATGTATAAGTAATGTTTAATGGTCTGGTCCTTATAGTTGGTATAATAGTATGGTTTAGGTAACATTAGGGGTAAGAATGATGTTAAGAGAATATGATAAATTATTTTCACTATATTATTAATTTTATATGTTATATCCTATAAATATTACCATGTTTCTTCATCTATAATATGTTTGTATAGAATGGTTTTCTGCAGAAGAAAGATGGATGCTGAAGTAGGAAGGCACAAAGATACCGATGTCTGTCCGAATCTACAGCCCGAAATAGTGGGAATTGGAACCGAGTAGTTTTTGATAGAAATAGATCAATTTAATCAAGAAATAAATAGGGGTGGTATCAATGGTATAGAGTAACATTATCTATTATGAAGAAACATGTCTTTTTTATAGCATTTTATGAAGAAACACCCTCCAGCATTTAGTTGAACAATAGATCGAGTTATAGTTGAAAAATAGATCAATGCCCTTGAAAAGATATTTGATGTCATGGGATGTTCGGAACGTCAAAAGTTAATAATTTCAATTTATCATTTGGATTATGAAACATATAAATAGATTTATTTGGTTATGAATACGAGAGAAAGTGATGATCTTGACAGTCTGGAATGGGATTATTTTTAGAGTCTTATTCAGGAAAAAACTATTCCCTAAAATTTTCAAATCAGAATGGAGAAGCAATTCATGGAACTGATGAAGAAGAATGATGATTACGAGGAAGCATATAGAATCCAATTTTATAATACTTTCTATGTACGTAACTTATTTTACATGGTATTTTGATAGTAAAATTAATAGATTTTACTTGTGTATGAAACCGTTTTTAAGAAGAGATTTGGCCTCACGATAGTTTAAATGCTATAAAAATCTTGTTTTTTATGATGAAAAAGATGATATGGTGTTTTTTGAAACAAAAGTTCCTTATGATGACAAGAATAAGAAGTGGTTAGGTTGGCAGGCAGTGGGGAAGAACTCTTCAAAAAAGATTCGAGGTAATAAAATGAATTTCCCTTCTTGCGAAAAGTGTGTTAAAAGGCATCCAGGTGAATCTCTTATAAGTTCTAGGAAATAAAAAAAAATATGTAATGTTTGGAAACGTTTCTCATGAGTGAATGGAAATTGATCTGAAAATTAATGAGAAATAGATGGTGAGATGGTTTAATTGTAAATAATTAGGCCATTTTGCTAATGATTGTCCGAAGCAAGTTACTCAAATAGGGAATCACCAATATTGGAAGCAGAAGGGTTTGGTAAAATCATTTTCAACCACTACAATTGATTTTATTCCTTCAAATAAGGTGGTATCAGGTTCATTTCTTGTTTTTATAGTTTTTTCAAATGTGTTCCTTGATTCAGGGTCTACACATTCCTTCATTTCTGATAAGTTTTCAGAAAATTGTGAATTCAACCTCTTTAAATGAAACCAAATATCTTGGTAAAAACTCATGGAGGAAATATTGTGTCAAAAAAATATAATAATATTACTATACTTCTATGTGGAAATCGTTTACCTGAAAACCTTGTTGTTTTTCCTCTACTAGAGTTTGATGTTATTCTGGGCATAGAGTGTCTTTTTTTTAATCATGCAATTAATGATTCCAGGGAAAAATAAGTTGTTTTTGGAAAGAATTTATTTTTGTGTTCAAGAATGAAACCATACCATTATTAACATATCAGAAATCTATGAAACTAATAATGGATGGAAATGAAATTTATATTGCACATGTTTTTTATGATATGGAAACTATCTAAATTAATGATATAGCAGTGGTTAATGAATACAAGGATATTTTCCCAGATTATTTTCATGGTGTTATTCCTAATCGAGAAGTTGAGTTTACTAATTATTTACTTCATAATTTTAATTAAAATTTATAAACCACCTTATTGAATTGACCAAATTGAACTTCTAGAATTAAACAATTAGTGGAATGAATAATTAGATAAAGCTTCAACTGACCCAGCACTTCCTAATGGGGTGGTCCTATTTTGTTTGTTAAAAAAAATATGGTTTAATGATACTTTTCATCGATTATAGATCCTTGAATAACATTACTATTAAAAACAAGTATATATTGCCTCAAATCAATGATTTGTTTGATCAGTTCTAGGGAGCACAATATTTTTTGATAGTTAACCTGAGGTTGGGGCACTGTTAGTTGAAAGTAAAGGATGGAGACATCCTAAAGACTGTGTTCCGTACTAGATATGGTCATTTTGAATTCTTAGTTATGCCTTTTGGGTTAACTAATTCACCTGTTGTATTCATGGATCTTATCAATATATTATTTTAGGAGTTCTTGGAAAAGTTTGGGGTTGTGATAATTTTTCAGATTGTGGTATATTATATAAGTAAATTGGATCATGAAAAATATATAATGGTTGTTTTGCACACCTTAAATAATAATAAATTGTATTGAAAATTTAAAAAGTGTAATTTTTTTTTGAAACAGATTTCTTTTCTTGGGAACATTGTAAATATTAATGGAATAATAGTTGATCCTACAAAAAAAGTAGTTAATGAATCGCCAAAGCCTAAAAATGTCATAGAGATTCTTAGTTTTCTTGGATTAGTTGGTTATTACTGAAGGTTGGATAAAAAGATTTAACGGTTATCTAGAACTCTATCTATTATAATATAAAGGGGATTAATTTATTTGGAAAAAATAATGTTATGTCTGTTTTCATGAACTACATTAGAGATTGGTTAATGCTCCAATTTTGTCCATGCCTTCACAAAATTATGAGTTTTTCATCTATAGTGATGCTTCATTGAAGGGACATGGTTGTGTTCCATTGCAGAATTGTCAAGTAATTTCTTATGCTTCAATACAACTAAAACCTCATGAGTAAAATTATCTCACACATGATTTAGAAAAGGTAGTTGTGGGGTTTTCCTTGAAAAATTGGATGAACCATTTATATGGAGAAAAATTTTAAATATATACTGACCATAATATCCTGATATATATATTCACTCAGAAAAAATTAAACATGAGTCTGATAAGATGGATTGAACTCATAAAGGATTATGATTTCATGATGAATTACCATCCATGAAAAATAAGTAATGTAGTGGATGCATTGAGTCGAAATCATCATATACCATTAACCATGTAACATTTAGAACACGATCCCTTTATTAATGATTTTAGGAATTTTGGATTAGAATTTGTTAGTGTCGAAAATACCTCTGTTTTGTTTCAGGTTTTAGAGTAGTCATAATTATTAGATATAATTACAAAATTGCCAAAGCAAGTCCTTGAGCTATAGAAAAAGGTATTATTGGTTAAAATGGGTATGTTTCTAGAATTTATCCTTGATAAAGATTGTGTTTTAAGAACTAGAAAAGGTTATGCGTGACTTGTTATTCTTAGTTAAGAAATTTTTTTTGTGTGAATTTCATAGTTCTCAATTTTCAGTTCATCCTAGAAAAACTAATATGTATAAGGACCTTCAGAAGTTTTACTAGTGGGATGGAATGAAATGGGATATTGCATAATTTATTGGGAAAGGTTAGAAAAGTCAATAAGTTAAAGTAGAGAGGCAGTTACCAAAGGGGATGCTTTATCCATTTATAGTGCTAGAGTAGAAATGGGAGAACCTATCCATTGACTTCATGGTGGGACTACCTAAGACTTGATGATGTAATAATACGATTTGGGTTATTATTGATTTAATGAAAAAATTGGCACATTTCCATTCTATTCAAGATACCATGTCATTGGATCAGCTTTCCCAACTGTACCTCAAATAGATTGTTAGGTTACATGGAGTTCCTCTTTGAATTGAATCTGATTGGGATCCCAGGTTCACTTATAACATTTGGAAGGGGATTCAGTAGTCTTTGGGAATAAAATTAAAATTCAGTACAACTTTTCATCCTCAATAAGATGAGAATTCATAAAAAAATATTTAGAACATGGTGGATATGATTTGACCATGTTCAATGGAATAATAGGGAAGTTGGGATCAAAATATTTATTTTGTTTCTTTTATTATAATAAAAACATTCACTCCAATATTCAGATGGTAAATTTTGAGGCATTTTATGGGAAGCAGTGTCGGAATCCAGTGTTTTGGGATGAAGCCAGGGAAAGAAAGTTGATGGGGCTAAAATTTGTAGAGTAAGTGGTAGAGAAAGTGAAGATGATCTAGCAGCACTTCAGGTTAGCTCAGAGTAGGCAGAAAAGTTGTGGAGATAACAAAAGTAGAGACATCTCTTTCAAGGCAGGAGAAAACGTTTTCCTTAAAATATATCTGTGGAATAGTTTGATTCATTTTGAAATGAAAGGAAAGCTATGTCCATGATTCATTAGTCCTTTTGAAATCATAGATAAAGTTGGACCAGTTTCATACCAAGTAGCATTTCCTCTGAGATTATCTCATGTAAATAACATCTTTTATGTTTCGATGTTGATAAAGCATGTTCCAGATTTATCCAATGTCCTGAGTCCAAAACTAGTTCAGGTAAAAGAGAATCTTTCATATGAAGAGAAACCAATTCATATTTTTGATCGAATGTAACATGTACTGCGGAATAAGTTAATCCATTGGGTAATAGATTTTTTGAGAAACCACAATTTTGATGAAGAAACATGGGAATCTGAAAATATTATAAGGGAAAGGTTCCCTCACCTGTTTAACAGGTAAATAAAATAGTGATGATGAAATTTCTAGAAGGTGGGGATAATGTAACTCCCCAAAGTTTTAAAATAATAAATGAAATTCCTGAAACATTATTTTATGTAGATATTTATAACAATCCTTTAAACATAATTTTACAGCTTCTTTGTTGTGAATTTCAAAAAATGGTCATCTACAATTATGTTCAGTACGTTATTTAGAGTTTGATGGAACAAACTTATTTTTTGGGGGAATAGTAACATACCCTTTTGAATAGTAATGTGAACCTAATGAATAATAAAATATATTATTATTTTATTCTCTTATAGATTTAAGATAATGACATCTTGATTAATTTTTCAATTTGATATAAAAGAATTTGTAGAGTTATAATTGTTAATTTTGGAATTGTGTATGATCCTTCAAATGAGGTGGTATAAGGTAATTTCTTGTTTCTATAGACTTTGAAAATGTAAATTTTTTTGATTTAGGGTCTACACATTACTTTATTTCCGAAATTGTTTTATAAAAATTGGGAATTCAACCTCATTAAATGAAACTAGATCTCATGGTAAAAACAACTACAAAAATATTTTTTCAAAAATAAATTATAATAAATTTCCTATCCTTGTCCATGGAAAGAGTTTACCTAGAAAACTTGTTATATTTCATATATTATAGGTTGATATTATTTTGGGTATGCAATGGATATCTTTTTATCATGTTAAGAGATATTACAGTGAAAAAGAATTTGTTTTTCAGAAAAAATTTCTGTTCGTGTACAAGAATTTACCCATACCATTAACAAAATATCAGAAAGATAAGAAACTAATAATGTATATAAATGAAAGTTATATTGCTCATATTATTAAAGATAAGTTATCTATCTAGATTAATGATGTACCAGTGGTAAATGAATACTTGGATGTTTTTTATATTGATTTTCTTCGTGTTATTCCTAATCAAGAGGTTGAGTTTAATACTGCCTTTGTTCTTGATGATATGAAATTTAAAAACCTCTTAATAGAATGGACCAAATGGAACTTCTAGAATTAAGAAATAAGTTTCAACAATTTTTAGATAAATGATTCATTCGACCTATCACTTCTCCATGGGGCACTCCTTTATTGTTTGTTAAGAAGAAACACAGTTTAATGAGACATTGGATGGATTATACATCATTGAATAACGTTACTATTAAACCCAAATATCATTTTCCTCATATTGATGATTTTATTGATCTACTCTAGGGAGCACAATATTTTTCAAAGGTTAACTTGAGTTCAATGTACCATTATTTGAATGTAAAGGATGAATACATCCCGAACACTACATTTTGTATTAGATATGGTCATTAGGAATGTGTATTCATGCAATTTGGGTTAACTAATTCACCTGTTTTATTCATGGATCCTATGAATCTAATATATCCAGAGCTCCTATATACATTTTTGGTTGTGTTTATTGATGACATTCTGGTATATTATATAAGTAAATAGGATGATGAAAAACATCAATGGGTTGTTTTTCAAACCATAAAAGAGAAGAAAATTTATAGAAAATTCCACAAGTGTGATTTTTGGTTGGATCATATTTCTTTTCTTGGGAACAATGTAAATAATGATAGAATAAATGTTGATCCTACCAAAACAAATTTTTTTTATGAATTTCCAATACCTACAAATGTTATAAATATTCGTAGTTTTCTTGTATTAGAAGGTTATTACCAACAGTTTGTTAAAAACATTGCACTATTTTCTAGCCCACTAAATATGTTAACACGAAGAGGGGTTGAATTTATTTTGACAGAATAATGTGATGTTTGATTTCATGAAATGAAGAAGATATTGGTGAATTCTCTATTTTATCCTTACCTTCCCAAAATGGTGAGTTTGAAAAATATAGTGATTCTTCATTTAAGGAACATGGTGGTGTTCTGATGCAGAATGATCAGGTAATTTCTTATACTTCAAGGCAACTAAAACATTCGGAATGAAATTATCCAAAACATGATTTGAAATTGGAAACTGTGGTTTTTTCCTTGAAAATTTAGATACACAATTTATATAGATCCTAATGTCAAATATATATTCACCATAAATTTTTTTAGTATATATTCACTCAGAATTAATTTAACATGAGGTAGATAATATGGATTGAACTGATTAAATATTTTGATTTTATGGTCATTTACTATCCAAGAAATGAAAAAAATGTGGAAGATTCCTTGAGGTTGAACAAACATGCATCATTAATCGTGTTACATTTGGAACATGATCCCTTGATTAGTGATTTGATGAATTTTGGATTAGTAGTTTTTAATCCATGAAATACCTCAATTTTGTTTTTGGTTTTAGTGTATTCATCATTATCAGACATAATTATGAAATCGTATAAGGAAGACCATAAGCTAATGAAAATGGCAGAATTGGTAAAAAGGGGTATATTTCCAGAATTTAATCTCAATAAATATTTTATTTTATGATTTGGAAAAAGGTCATGTGGTATTTTTGATTCCCAGTTAAAGAAAGAATTGTTTTTTGAAGCTCATAGTTCAATATTTTCAGTTCATCATGGAAGTACTAGGATGCAGAGAGACCTTTAGAAGTAATAATGGTGGGATAGAATGAAAAGAGATATTTCAGAATTTACTGTGAAATGTTTGACATGTCAATTGGTTAAAGCAGAGTTGCAGTTTCCGAAGGAAATGCCTCAGCCTTTTCCAGTTCCAGAGTGGAAATGGTAGAAAATATCCATGGAATTCATGGTGGGACTACCTAAGACTTCTCGAGGTAACAATGTGATTTGGGTTATTTTTTATCAGGTGACAAAATCTGCACATATACTTTCTATTTGAGAAACAATTTCATTGGATCATCTTTCTCAACTATACCTCAAAGTGATTTTTAGGTTACATGGAGTTCCTCTTTCAAATATATATGATTGGGTTCCCAGTTTCACTTCTATCTTCTAGAAGGGGCTTACGAAGTCATTGGTCCAAGAATTAAATTTTAGTACAACTTTTCTTCCTCAATCTGAAGGACAATCAGAATGAACGATTTAGACCATGGAGGATATGCTTCAATCGTGTTCAAAAAACTAACAGGGAAGTTGGGATCAACATATTTCTTTAGTTGAGTTTTCTTATAAAAAAACATTCATTCTAGTATACATATGGCACCTTTTGAGGCATTTTATGGGAAGCAGTGTTGGACTCCAGCATTTTGGGATAAATTCGGTGAAAGAAAGTTGATGGGGCCTGAATTAGTAGAGGAAGTGGCTGAGAAAGTTATAAAGATCTTGCAACACAGGAGTACATCTTAGAGTAGGTAGAAAAGTTTTGTAGATAATAGAAGAAATGACTTTTCTTTCAAAGAAGGTTACCATGTTTTCCTTAAAATAACTTCTTGGAAAACTATGATCTGTTTTTTAAGAAAGGAAAGCTAATTATGTGATTCATCGGTCCTTTTGAAATTCTAGAGAATTTTGGATCAGTTTCATACTGAGTTTCTTTGCCTCCATTTTTATCTCAGGTAAATAATGTTTTTCATGTTTCGAAGTTGAGAATGTATGTGCCAGATTCATTACATGTCATGAGTCAAGAAGCAGTTATTCTATAAGATATCCTTTCTTATGAAGATAGACCGATTCAGATTCTTGATCATAGGGAACATGTATTACAGAATAATGTAATCCACAAGGTAATGGTTCTATAGAGAAACAACATTGGTGAATAAGTAACATGGGAATATGAAGATACTATGAGAGAAAGGTACCCTTACTTTTTTTATGAGAAAATAAACTTACGAGGACACAATTTCTAGTAAGTGGGGATTGTTAAACACCCCAAAGTTTTAAAAAAATAAATGAAATTCATTAATATTTTTTTAATTAGATATTTATAACTAGCCTCTAAACATAATTTTGTGGCTTTTATGTTTTAAATTTCAAATAATGGCCATCTACAATTATGTTAAGTGATTTGGATTTTGGTTGAAGTAACATGTTTTTCAGGTGAATAGAAACATACCCTTGTGAATTGTAATATGACCCTAATAAATTGAAATTTGTATTATTATTTTATTTTCTTAAGTCTTCAAGTTAATGAAATCTTGGTTAATTTTTCAATGTGATGTAAAATAAGTTATAGAATTAAAATTGTTAATTTTTTAATTAAATATGATTTTATTTAAGTATTAAATTAATAATATAAAGACTCCCTTTTCACTCTTACCCATCCATATATCCTATGAAAAATAGTTTAAAAACATGGTATGAGGATACATCTCAGTAAGGGATTTAATGAAAGAAAGCTTTAGTCAAGTGATAACATAAAAACCAAAATAACCCATAATCATAAAAACTCATATGAGTAGAATCATAATGTTGTTTACATAGGACATATTTATCATATCACACTTACATTCACCCATTCTCATGGAATAAAATTTTGGTCAACATCCATCTCCAAAGTACCCAATGCATTGGAGAGCTATAATGGGTCTCACCTGTTATATGTTGATCTGTAATGGGCTCAACCCAACATATTGTGAGCTATAATCAGATCAAAACAACATAAATAGTGTCCAAGGAACATATCATGGTAATAATTTTTCTTTAAATCATGAAAAAAATACTAATTCCATATACATATAAAAACAATAATTTTGAAATTTATTAAAGAGAGTTCTAAAAAAAATTAAAATGAAAGTCCCATAAAATATTATGAGAGTGAGAAATAATAGGATGGAATGGATATGTTATAACACTAAAAATACACATAGTGAAACATAATACAAACCAAAATTCATCACACCAAAAATATTATTACCACATATTGAATAAAGAATAATATTAACCTAATGAATTGAAATAAGGTTAAGAATTACCTTATCTTAGGTTTGTCTTACTTCTAATATGTTTAATCCACCTATATATAGGTTGAAAGAGTGTTATTAATATCTTATTGAAATAAATTCATGTTTATGACACCGTATATTGTCATTTAATAACATTATTTCAACCATTAATTATTAGTATTTCGTTTATTCCATTATTTTGGGTGCTTTCTTCACATGTTTTCCATTATTGGTTCATGGTAGATGTTCTTACTAGTTGGAAGTGAAAATATAGAATTTGAATGGATTGGTATTTACATGTTTCTAGAACCATTAATTATACATTTTATCATTTAGAATTATTACATGAGGATGATTCATATATTAAAGCGTTATTGATATTTGTTTAAGTCATTTTTGCACTTCTTCGATCGTAAAGGACTAATTTTATTATAAATAAATCACATGTGTACAAAATTATTTCAGAACCATAAATTATATATAATACATAAATTATAATCTAGTTCAAACATAAAAAAATTTCATGACTAGTCTTGAATGATGTAAAATAAATTTGAAATATCAACGTCTAGAATGACGGTAAATCGACACATCACTGACGGTGTTTTAATTTCTTGAATGCATCAGAGAGGATAAGATGAATGATGATAAATTTTCAATAAACATGAGAACATTCGGAATATAAAATATTTATAGATATTTTATTCCTATTGGATAAGATGAGGGGGAGAGACTATAAAAGAAAATGAAAGGAAATGAAAGCACCTAAAAAGAAATAGGATTTCTTACCTCTTGATCTCTTATCATTGAGATCCACCTTAAGTGATTTGATTTTGGCCTTTTGGTGAGAACAATAAGTCTTGGATGTGGGGAAGGATACTGGGTTGGAAATTTCATAGAAATTAGACAATTCACAAGGGATGAAAGGTGTTGGAGGAATAGAGGAATCAGGGTGGTATTTATAGTTGAATTCATTATTCCTAAAAAATTCATGAATATCTGAAAAATCCCATAAATTCACCCAAACCATTTTTTTATGTGAAAAAACAAACTATGAAATCAATTTTTTGAAAATAAATTTCTACATATTATTATTATAAATTTTTTAAAAAAATCATACATTATTCAATAATTAACAGTTTTTATTCTATAATTGCTTTTATATCACATTGAAAAATTAACCAAGATTTAATTATCATAATTCCATATAAAAATAAAAAAAATTGTTTAAATATGCATTAGGGTTATATTACTATACATAAGGGTATGTTACTATTCACCCAAAAAATAATTTGGTTCCATCAGACTCCAAATAACTTAGTGAATATAAATGTAGATGACTGTTTTTTGAAATCAATAACATAGAAGAAGACAAATTGAGTATAAAGGCATGTTATAAATATCTTCTTAAAGCAAATTATCATTAATTCCCTTTATTTTTTTAAAACCTAGGGGTATTCTAATATCACAACCTTCATTAAATTATGTCCTTGCAATTTTTTTTACTCAATAAACATGTGAGTGTACCTTTCCATCATAGCATTTTTAGATTCCCATGTTGTTTTTTCAACAATGTGGTTTCTCCACAAAACCTTTTCCTGGTGGATTACATTATTCTGCAATACCTATTCCCTTAAATCAAAAATATTAACTGATTTAACTTCATAAGAAAGGGTCTCATCTAGTTGAATTGCTTTTGGACTCAAGAAAAGTGATGAATTAGACATATACTATCTTGACATCAAACCATGGAAATCATTATGTACCCAAGATATACTCGAAGGCAAAAATACTCGATATGCAACTAGTCCAACTTTCCCATGGATTTCAATATGACTCGTGAATCACAGATATATATTTTTTTTCTTACCAAAATGCATCACACTTTTCCAAGGAGAGGATTTAAGGAAAACATGGTCACAAACCTTGAAAGAGAAGTCCTTCCTTCAGTTTTCTGGATAACTTTTATGCCTACTCTAAGCTGCCCTCATGTTCTCTGGGATCATCTTCACTTTCCTTGCCACATAATCTAATAATTATAGCCCCATAAACATTATTTTACCAACATCATCCCAAAACACTAGATTCCGACACCGCTTCCCATACAATACATCAAAAGTTTCAATCTGTATACTAGAATGAAAAAAAATATAAGAAAACCAACTGAAGAACGATGTTGATCCCAACATCCCTGGTAGTCCATTGAACAAGCTCAAATCATATCCTCCAAGGTCTAAATCATTCGTAATGACTTCCAATGTAATTGAGGATGGAAAGTTATATAGAAATTTAATTCTATTCCTAATAACTTTTGAAGACCCTTCAAAAAGGTATAAGTGACCCTGGGATCCTGATCATATTCAATGGAAAGAGAAACTCAATGTACCATATAAATCTCATTTAGTTATTGTTGAGAAATCTGATCCAATGAAATTGTATCTTGAATAGAAAGGAAATGTGAATATTTTATCTGCCAATAAACTATAACCAAAAACACATTGTTACCTCAGGAAGTCTAAGGTAGTCCCATAGTTAATTACACTTATATATTCATCCATTTCCACTCTGGAAATGGTAATGGATAAAGTATCCCCTTTGGTAACTACCTCTCTCCTTTAACCTATTGACCTATCAAACATTTCACAGTAAATTCTACAACACCACTTTTCAGTCCATCCCACCAGTAATACTCCTGAATGTCTCTATACATCTTAGTAATTCTAGGATGACCTGAAAACAGATAACTATGAGTTTCACACAACAAATATTTCTTTGATTTGGAATCCCAAGGTGCAAAAAACCTTTTTCAAAATCATTAAACAAAATCATTATCAAGGTTAATTTCTAGAAATTTAGCCATTTAAACCAATACTAATTTTTTTCATTAGCTCAAGGTCTTCCTTTTATGATTTATTAATTATGTCTGATAATGATGACTGCATTGAAACCAGAAACAAAATAGAGATATTTCCTAAACCAACAACTTCTAATCCAAAATTACTCAAATCATTAATCAAGTGATCATTTTCCAAATGTTACATGTTTAATGATGCATGATGTTTTTGAATAAAAGAATATGCCACCATGTTTTCGTTTCATGGATGGTAATTGATTGTGAAATAATAATCTTTTATGATTTACATCCATCTTATCTGCCTCATGTTTAATTCATTTAGTTTGTATATATATTTCTTACTTTTATGGGAGTATATTTTTTACATTTGGCTATGTATAAATGGTCACTCTTTATTAAAAAAACCCATTGCTTCCAATTGCAAATCATGTGTTGGATAATATAACTCATGAGGTTTTAGTTGTCTTTAAGGATAAGAAATTACACGATCATTCTGAATCAGAACGCTACCAAGTCCCATCAATGAAGCATCACTTTAGATGAAATACTCACCATTTCATGAAGGATAGACCAAAACCAGAGCATTCACCAATATTTTTCATCAGTTTCTGAAAACAAAAATCACATTATTTTATACAAATAAATTTAACCACTTTTCGTGTTAACATAGTTAGAGATCTAGATAAACATGAAATGTTTTTATCAAACCACAGTAATAACCTTCTAATATATGAAATCTATGAATCTCTGTATCATTTTTAGGTCTGTCCATTCATCAACCACTTTTTTTCATAGGATAAAATGTTAATCCATCCTTATTTACAATATTCCCAAGAAAATAAATCTATTTCAACAAAAAATTACACTTGATGAATTTTCTGTACAGTTTCGTTTCATTTAAGGTTATCAAAAAAATACTTATTTTTTTTCATGCTCCTATTTTATTATAGAATATACTATAATTTCATAGAAAAAAAAGAACCAGAAACCGGTCCAATAAATCATGGAATATTCTATTCATAAGATCCATGAATAAAATAGGTGCATTAGTAAACCCAAAATGCATAACTACAAATTCATAATAACCATACCTACTATGGAATGCAGTCCTAGAGATGTCATCAACAATTACTTTCAACTAATGCCACCAAATATTTATCTCAACCTTCGAAAAATATTGTTCTCCCTAGAGCTGATCAAACAAATCACTAATATGTGAAAAAAGAGAGCTGTTTTTAACATTAATGTTATTCAAAGCACTATAGTTGATGTAAAGTCTCATTGACCCATCTTAATTCTTAACAAACAGGATAGGATCACCCCATTGTGAAGTGCTGGGCCAGATGAAGCCTTTATCAAATAATTCTTGCAACTAATTTTTTTAATTATAGAAGTTCTATTTGGTCCATGCAATAAGGAGGTTTAGAAATTGTATTAGAAGCACAAACTAAGTCAATAGTAAACTCAACCTTTTGATTAGGACTAAAACTAGGAAAATCATCATGAGAAACATCCCACTATTCATTTACCACTAGTACATCATTAATCTAGATTGTTACCTTATATTAAAAAATATGATAAATATAACATTTATTTCCATCCATTTTATATTTCTTATCTTTCTGATATGTTATTAATTGTACGGGTTCATTCTTTTACACAATTTGAAATTCATTCTGAAAAACAACTTCTTTATCTCTGCAATCTAACTTAGCATGATAAAATGAATCCCAATCCATAACCATAATAACATAAAAATCTTATAGAGGGAATACAATATAGTTTTTAGGTAAAATCATTCAACAGACAAGGATATGTAGATTCTTATAATTTCTTTTTGCCAAAATATTTCCTCCAAGTTTTTTTACCCTAATATTTAGTCTCATTTAATGAGAATCAATTCCCAATTATTCTAAAAATTTCTCATAAATGAAGAATGTTTAGACCATGAATCAAACAACTCATTTGTGAAATCTGTAAAGACAAGATATGTACTAGATACCACCATATTTGAAGGCACAACATCTGCTGAACTAGTCACGAATGATTTTTCCAAAACCATTTGCTTCCAATAGTGTTGATTCACTACTTGAGTAACTAGATTTTGAAAAACATCAGTAAAATGACCCAATTAATTTTACATAGAGAATATCATCATTGACTTCTCATTATTTTTCATATCACATTCTTATCACTCACGAGACATGTGTCTAAACATTCAACATCGGTGTAATTTCTAAGAATTTACAAGATATTCACCAGGAATCCTTTTACCACACTTTTTGTAAGAAGGAAAATTCATTTAATTACCTCAAGACTTCTCTAACAAGGTCTTCCCCATTGACTTAAAACCTTACCACTTCACAATCTTTTCTTTATGAGGAACATATGTTTTCCCAAACTCGATATAATCTTTTTTAGCACAACAAACACGCTTCTCATATCTTTTAAACTCTGATGAGGTCAAATATCTTCTCAAAAATGGTTTCAAACTAGAGTAAAATATATTAATTTTACCATCAAAACCCCAAGTAAAATAAGGTATGTACATGGCCAGTCTTGTAAAATTGGACTCATATGCTGCCACAAAATCATCTTATTTATTCTTCAGTTCCAAGAATTTTTTCTCTATTCTGAGTTGAACAGTTTTGGAAGATATTTATCCATAAAAAGACTCTTCAAATCATCAAATTCCATACTGTGAAAAACAACTCTTTATCTTGTATTACTAACCAGAGACCTCCATTTATTGGATTTACCTTCCAAATGATAAATTTAAATTATTTCCTTTTTACGTTTCAAATATCCCATGACATCAAATATCATTTCAAGATCATTGATCTATCCTTTGGGTATCACAGGTTCTGTGGTTCCACTAAATCTTTGAGAGTGTTTCCTTATAAAATTCCCCAAAAAATACATTTTTATTCGTATTGAAACAAGTTCCTATCAATAATGGATACCACCTCTATTTATTTCTTCAGTTAACCGATACATGGCTGTGATAAAATATTCGATTCTGATTCCCACCATTTCGGGTAGCAGATTCGGACAGACATCAGCCTCTTGGTGCCTTCCTACTTCAGCTTCCCTATTTCGGCTAAAGAAAACCATTATGTACAAACATAACATAGATAAAGAAACATTATAATCTTGGTAGGCTATTACATTTCAAATTAATCATATTGTGAAAATCATTTATTGTATTCTATTAACAACATTTTATGCCCAAATTTTATCTAAACCATCATATGATACCAACTACACAAACCTGGCCTTAAAACATTACTTAATCATGGATTTTACACAATTCCACACATTATTACACATTTATGATCATTTTGGGTTTATATTCATAATGGATTAGGATATCATTCATATATAAAATACCACATTCATACAAGGGGATACTACTAAAACATTATCCATTTTTTTCAAAATAGAAATCATTAAAATATAAAACATGATTTTTTTAACAATACTCCTTATAAAAAATCATGACTCCCTTATTTATATTACCCATAAATATATATTGTTAATTTTTTTTAAAAATATGGGATGAGTATAAAACTCAATAAGGGATATAATGAAAGAAAGTGTTAGTCAAGTGATAACATAAAAACGAACAAAACCCATTATCATAAAAACACGTATGCATAAAAACATCATGTAGTTTCCTTGGAACATAATAATATATCACTCTTAAATTCACCATTACACATGGAATAAACTTTTGTCTATTTTCCATCTCCGGAGTACTCAATGCATCCGAGAGCTATAATGGATCTCTCCTGTTATATCATGAGCTATAATGGGCTCAACCCAACATATCTTGACCTATAATGGGATAAAACCAACATATCTTGAGCTATAATGGGCCCAAACCAAAATAAATAATTTCCAATGAATATATCATGGTAATAAATTATCTTGAAATTATGAGAATCTACTAATTCCATATACATATAAAAACAATCCTTTTAAAAAAATTAAAGAGTGTTTTAAAAAGATTTTAAATGGAAAGTACAATAAAATATAATTGGAGTGGTAATTAATATAATGGAATGGATATGGGTATAAACTATAAATAAAAATAGTGAAACATAATATAAACAAAAATTCATCACACCAATAATATTATTACCACATAATGAATGAAGAAGATGGTTAACCCAAAGAATGGAAATTTGGTTACGAATTCCTTTACCTCGGGTTCTTCTTACTTCAAATGTGTTTAGACATCTTGTATAAATGTAAATTTTTTTTATTAATATCTTAATGAAGCATATTATTCTTTATAACACCTTATATGGTCATTTCATAACATCATTTCACCCTTTAATTATTAGTATTTTGTTCTATTGTTTTGTGTTCTTTCTTTACAGGTTTTCCATGACCAGTTCATGATGGATGTTCTTATCGATTAGATGTGAGACACCCGAATTTGAATGGAGTGGTATTTACATGTTTTAAGAACCATAAATTATACCTTCAATAATTGTTAATTTTTACATGAAGATGATTCATTAGTTAAAGACTTATTGATATTTGTTTAATTAATATTTTCAATTCTTCGATCGTAAAGAACTCATTTTGTATTATAAATTAATAACATGTTTAAAAAAAGATTCCAGAACCTTAAATAAGATATAATACATAAATTATAATATGGTTTAAACATGAAAATGGTTTCATGACCAGTCTTCAAAGAAGTAAAAAAATTTGAATTCACAACGTCCACGATGTCAGTAAATCGACATATCACAGACGATGTTTTAATTTCTTGAATGAATGGGAGAGAAGAAGAAGAATGATGATTAATTTTCCAAGAACATTAAAAGATACTGAATATACAATATTTCTTTAGCCTTCTTTCCTATTGGAAAATAGAAGGGGAAGATACTATAAAAGAAAAGGAAAGGAATGGAGAACACGTGAAAAGTAAGAGGATTTCATACCTCTTCATCTCTTCTCCTTGAGATCCTCCTTAAGGACTTTGATTTTGGCCTTTGGGTGAGACCAGAAGGTCCTGGACGTGAGAAAAGAGATTGTGGAGGGAATTTTTTAGAAATTAGACAATTCTCAAGTATTGAGTTTTGTGGGAGGAAGAGGGGAACGAGGGATGTATTTATAGTGGAAGAGAAGAGGTATTTTAGATTATTTAAATAATCATTATAATATTTTTTATCAATACTATGTATAATCTCAATTCATGTGGCCCCAAAAAGTTATAATGGAATTTGAGTTCGAACCAAGTGGTATTAAATCACTTATGATGTCATAATGAGTGTATTTTAATTATAATTTTAATATATGTTGTTTTACCATATTTCCCTATTCATCATGAATTCAAGAATTTTAGAAAAATCCCAAAAAATTACCCAAACCATTTTCTAACATGTAGAATTAAATTATGACCTCCATTTTTTGAACATTATTTTCTAAATATTATTAATTTAATTTTTAAATAAAATCATAATTAATTCAAAAATTTACAATTTTAATTCTATATTTTGTTTATATAACATTGAAAAATTATTCAAGATGTAATTATCTTAAATCATTAATAATATAAAATAATAATACAATTTTCTATTCATTAGGGCCGTATTTCTATTCATAAGGGTATGTTACTATTAATCCAAAAACCATGTTGGTTCCATCAGACTCCAAATAATATACTGAACATAATTGTAGATGAACATTTTTCAAAATTCAATACATAGAAGAAGAAAATTTATGTTTAATGTCTAGTTATAAATATCAAATTAAAATAATGTTTACTGAATATTAAATATTTTTTTAAATCATTGGGGTGATACATTATACCCACCTTATAGAAATTGCTTCCTCACAATTTTTTTACTCATTAAACAAGTGAGGGTACCATTCCCTCATAGAATTTTTAGATTTCCATGTTGCTTCCTCAATAACGTGGTTTATCCAAAAATTCATTACCTAGTGGATTACCTTATTCTGCAATACCTGTTTCCTTAAATCTAGAATCTAAAGGGGTTTCTCTCCATAAGATAGGTTCTATTCCATGTGAAGTACTTCTAGACTAAATAAATGTGATGATTCTGGCACACACATTCTCAACATCAAATCAAAAAAAATATGTACTGAAGATAAAATTAGAGGCTAATATGCTCTATAAGAAACTGTTCCAACTTTATCTAGGATTTTGAAAAGGACCGATGAATCGTGGACTTAGCTTTTCATTCTTACCAAAATGCATCACACATTTCCAAGGAGAGATTATAAGTAAAACATTCTCACCTACCTAGAAAGAGAAGTATTTTCTTCTATTATCTGTATAACATTTCTGCCTTCACTAAGATGTCCTAATGTGTTTCCTGGTCATCTTCACTTTCTCAGCTACTTCCTCTACTAATTCTAGCCTCATCAACATTCTTTCACCAATATCATCCCAAAATGATAAAGTCTGGCACTACTTCCCATACAATTCCTCAGAATGTGCCATCTGTATACTGGAGTGAAAATTTTTATTATATGAAAACTCAACTAAATAATGATGTTGATCCTAAATTCCCTGGTTGTCCATTGAACCAGCTTAAATCATATCCTCCAAGGTATGAATCGTTCGTTATGACTGACCATATTATTGTTGATGAAAAGTTGTACTAAAATTTATTTCTATTCCCAATGACTTCTTACACCCCTTCCAAAAGATATAAGTGAACCTGGGATCCCGATCAGATACAATTGAAAGAGGAATTCCATGTATCCTAACAATCTCTTTGAGGTAAAGTCGAGAAATCTGATCCAACGACATTGTATCTCGATTAGAAAGAGAATGTATAGATTTTGTCAACAGATCAACAATAACCAATATCACATTGTTACCATCAAAAGTATTAGGTAATCCGACCATGAAGTCCATGGATATATTCTCCCATTTCTTCTATGGCACTGGAAAATGCTGAAGCATCCTCTTCAGTATCTACGGTTGTGCTTTAACCTATTGGAATGTCAAACATTTCACAGTAAATTATACAATGTCCATTTTCATTCCATCCCACTAGTAATACTCCTGATGGTCTCTGTACATGTTAGCACCTCCAAGATGAACTAAAATTGAGAACTATGAGCTACAGAATACAAATAATTGTTTAACTCTGAATCACAAGGAACACATAACTTTTTTCCAAATCGTAAAACACAATCTTCATCAAGGATAAATTCTGGTAACTTTCCCATTTTAACTAATTCTTCCTTTTTATATATGTCATGATCTTCATTCTTCAATTATATAATTCTAACTAATTAAAATGATGGCCCTAAAACCTAAAAAACATATTTATTTCTTGAACCAAAAACTTCTAATCCAAAATTAATCTAATCATTAATCAAGGGATCATGTTGTAAACGTAACATTATTAATGTTGCATGATGTTTTTGATTCATGGAATCTGAAAAAAAAAATTCATTCCCTGAATGGTAACTGATCGTGCAATCATATTACATTATTAGTTCAATCCATCTTCTCTGCCTCAGGTTTAATTACTTCTGAGGGAATATATACTTCAAACTTTTATGGTCAGTATATATAGTACATTTGGATCCTTATAAATGGGGCGTTTAACTTTTCAAGGAAAAAACCATAACCTCCATTTAAAAATCATGAGTGGGATAATTTAACTCAATAGTATTTAGTTTTTGTGAAAGGTAAGAAATTACCTGATCATTCTGCATCAGAAAAAATTTTAGTCCCTTTAATAAATCATAACTTTAGATGAAAAACTCATCATTTTAGCAAGGCATGGTAAAAACTAGAGAATTCCCCAATCTCTTATTCATTTCATGAAAAAAATCATCACATTATTCTATCCAAAAAAAATTTAACCCCTTTTCATGTTATCATAGTTATTGGGATAGATAACCATGCAATTTTTTTAAAAAAACTATCGGTAATAACCTAAGGCTCCAAGAAAACTACGAATCTCTGTATCATTTGTAGGTCTTAGAAATTCTTCAACAACTTTATTTATAGTAGGATGAACTATTATTCCATCCTTATTTACAATGTACCCAAGAAATGAATTTTTTCGCAACCAAAAATCACATTTTTTGAATATTCTATATAGTTTATTTTTTTAATGTTTTCCAAACAACCCTTACATGTTTTTCATTCTCTTCCTTACTTATAGAACGTACCAGAATTTCATAAATTAACACAAAAACAAAAATATCCTTGAACTCATGAAAAATTATATTCATAATATCCATGAATATAATAGGTTCATTAGTTAATCAAAAATTCATAACTAAAAATTCAAAATGATATATCTAGTAAAGAACACAGTCTTTGGGATGTCTTCATCATTTACATTCAACAGATGGTACCCCGACCTCAGGCCAACCTTCGGAAAATAGCTTTCTCCCTGGAGTTGATAAAAAAATAATTGATATGAGGAAAATGATACTTTTTTCAATAGTATTGTTATTCATGGCTCTATAATCAATGCAAAGTCTCACTGAACCATTTATTTCTTAACAAAAAAGACTGGTTCTCCCATGGGGAATTACTAGGTCGGATTATGCCTTTATTTAATAATTCCTAAAACTATTTTTTTAATTCTAGAAGGTCCATTTGGGAAATTCAATAAAGAGTTTTAGAAATTGGATTACCATCATGAACTAATTCAATAGTAAACTCAACCTCTCTATTAAGAATAACATATGAGAAATCATAAAAAAACATCCAAGTATTCATTTACCACTGGTACATCATTAATTTGGATGGTTCCCTTATCTTTAAAAATATGAGAAATATAACAATATTTTCCATATATTATTAGTTTCTTATATTTCTAATATGTTATTAATGGTTTGGGTTCATTATTTTATAGAAAGTGAAATTATGTTTTTGAAAAATTTCTTTTTCTCTGCAATATATCTCAGCATTATTAAAATAAAGCTTATCCATACCCAAAATAACATCACACTATACTAGAGGGAAAAAAAGTTTTCACGTAAGATCATTCCACAGAAAAGGATGGATAGATTCGTATAATTTCTTTTTGCCACACTATTTCCTCCAGCTGTTTTTACCATGAGATCTGGTTTCATTTCAGGAGGATTAATTTCTATTTTCTGATAATTTATCAGAAATGAAGGAATGTATAGAACCTAAATCAAAAAGATCATTTTTGAAATCTTTAAAAGATAGAAATGTACCTAATACCACCTCATTGGAAGGCTTAATAATTGTTGAAGTAGTTCTGAATTACTTTACCAAACCCTTCTGCTTCCAATCTTGTTGATTCCCATCTTGAGTAATGAGCTTCATACAAACATTTAAAAAGTGACCCAATTATTTACATTTAAAGCATATCTCCATCATATTCTCATTAATTTTCCTATCATTTTACATGCACTAATGATACATGTTTCCAATCTTTCCACATCAGTATAATTTACCATAATTTACAAGACATTCACCAGGATGCCTTTTATAAAAATGTTCACAAGAAGGGAAATTCATTTTCTTACCTCTAGACATCATTGACATGTTCTTCCCCATTTCTAGCCTACCTTACTGCTTCTTATTCTTTTCCTCACAAAGAACATATGTTTTAGAAAACCTCATCTCAACTATTTCAGTAAAACAAAAAAACTTTTCATAGCTTTTAAACTCCTGTGAGGACAAAGCTCCTCGCAAAAATATTTTCAAACCAGAGTAAAATATATTAATTTTAAAACTAAAATCCTATGTAAAATATGATACATACATGGCTAGTCTTGTAGAATTAGCTTCATATGCATCCACAGAATCATCATCTTTCTACTTCAGTTCCAAGAATTGATTCTCTATTCTAAGTCGAACAGTTTTGGGAAAATATTTTTCAATAAAAATACTCTTAAAATCATCCCATTTGAGCCTGTCAAGTTCATCTCTCTCTGTCATATTCTTAAACAGAGACCACCATTGACAGGATTCACCTTCCAAAAGATAAATGGATAGTATTACCTTTTGGTGTTCTGAACATCCCTTAACATTAAACATCTTTTCTAAAGAATTGATCCAACTGTTGGCTATCACTGTATATGTGGTTCCACTGGATGATGGAGAGTGTTGCCTCATAAAATGCTCCACAAAATGCATGTTTCTTTATGGTCGATTATATTCATATCTAGAATTTATACCACCCTGATTTATTTATTGATTAAAATGATCCATTTCTATCACAAACTTCTTATTTCTGATTCCCACCATTACGGGCTACAGATTCAGACAGATATCAAAATCTTGGTGCCTTCCTATATCACCTTCTCTATTTATTATGGGGAAAACCATTCGATACTAACATAACATATATTATGAAAAATAGAAAATTTTAAATTCTATAACATTTCGAATTAATCATATAATGTAAATAATTAATGGTATTCTATTAATATCATCCTAACCCCTAATGTTACCTAAACCATCCTATGATACCAACTATAAAGACCCGAACTTAAAAAATTACTTAATTTAGAATTTTACACAATACCATACATTATTACACATTGATGATATTTTAGGGTATATATTTTTAAACAATTTTGATATCTTACATACATGACATAACACATTCATCCAAGAGGATACTACTATAATAGTATCCATTTTTTTCAAAATATAAAACATTAAAACTTAAAACATGAATTTTATAACAATACTCCATATAAAACATTACTACTCCCTTCATTCTCTTTCACATCAATATATCCTGTGAAAATAATTTTAAAAATATGGGATGAGTATTAAAATCAGAGCAAGACATAAATATTGAAATTGTTAGTCAAGTGATAACATAAAAACCAATAAATCCCTAATTATAAAAACTCAAATGAATAGAAACATCATGTAGATTCCTTGGTAAATATTTACCACATCACACTTAAATTTACCCATATACATGGAATAACCTTTTGGTTAGCCTCCATCATAGGAGTACCCAATTCATTAGAGTGTTATAATGGGGCTCACATGTCATATCTTGAGATATAATGGGCTCAACACAACATATCATCAGATATAATGGGCTCGACCCAACATAGCATGAGATATAATGGTTTCAAGACAACTTAAATAATTTCCAAGGAAAATATCATGGTAATAAAATTTCTTGAAATCAGGAGAAACTACTAATTCCATATACATATAAAAAACAATCCTTTATCAATTTATTAAAAAGAGTTTTAAAATTATTTTAAAAGGAAAGTCCCATAAAATATAATTGGAGTGAGAATTAGTGGAATGAAATGGATATGTGTATTGTAACGACACGGACCCGGGTGCCACACAACGGGTGCCCAGAGCCCGGTTCTCCACGTGACCTCAAGCGCATTTCCCCAAACGCCAGAGGCTACCGACTAGCAGCGAGGGCCCAGGTCTGATAGTGGGGAAATATGCCCTCATTTGTCAAAGTGTAGCACAATGAAATACAAAATAAACATACAACGACAGCGGAAGAAGTAAACATACACAACAGAAATAACTACAGTAGTGGATATAACCAACAGTATATAAGTGATGATGCTACATGTTTCAAGTTCTATGAAAATATCCAGAACATGTTATACATAAATACAGTACAACAAAATACAGAGTATAGCAAAACAAGAAAAACAGCTGGTAGCAACATCGCGAGCCTAGGCTCGGACCCATGCCCTTATACTCCTCAGCAATAGTCAAGTACCTGTATAGGAACTCTTTCCCCTATCTACACCTGCCGCAACGTAATCTGTTTGGGCCGAAAAGCGTGACCCAAACAGGGTGTGAGAAATATATCTTAGTAGGCACCGACCAAAGGCCCGTGCTCAACTGTGTGTAAAACATGCAACAAGTGTGTAGTAGTAAAATGCAATAAACTAAGCAGTACTCAAAAGTAACTAACTTAACAGTTAAATTTCCATTTTATTATTCATTTAATTCTTTAAATTTAGTAAAATTTTTGTGCTCAATAGCACCAAGACCTTAGGCCAGTCAGGACCGTGCCCTCAGGCTAAAATAGTAACCATGCCCTCAGGCTTTCCCTCAGGCCATACAGAATCCAACCCACAGGTATTGCCCTCAGCCATAACAGAAATTGCCCTCAGGCGTAGGAAGTGTCACCCTCAGGCACAGAAGTCAAGCCCTCAGGCATGAAAGGTTGCCCTCAGGCAGAATAACAACAGCCCTCAGGATAAAACAGTCACACCCTCAGGATAATCACAACAACGCCCTCAGGCTAAATAGGTAACTGAGCCATGCCCAACAGGTAAACAAGAAGTAATAAGAAATTCCTCTCAAGGAAATTCTACAATTACTACTTCAAAGGCATACCCTTTGGTATCCTGGCTAAACGGCTAAATAGTGGAACACCCCCAGGGGTGGTTCCAGATCCAAGAAACGATCTCAACAAGCATTTTAATATCATAGTTTAATCACCTATGCAATTCTAGGAATTAAACATAGAAACGGCCTCAGCCACATGACACCCCAACATGGGTTCGTGGCACAAAAACAAACAAAACACAGAGAAGTTGGAAAAATAAACACAAAGCCACCTACCTTATACGTTAATGAGCGTTATATCCAAACACCGAATCCAGAAACGCCCAAGAATGGCGTAGATCTAACGAAGAATAACACTCATTCAAACGTAAATAACATACGTTAGGAGAAGAATTGGAATGAACGGTACCAGGAGAGGATAGGGAATACCCGTGTAGTTCCAAAGAAATCGTTCGAAGACGAATCGGATTCCAGACGAACGCCTAGTGGATATTCACATATTCGACCTCCTCCTTTGGCTCCAAAATGGCTCAAGTACCTCCTCTGCCAAATGAGGAGGCTACTGCCTGTTTTAAGCCGAAAAAACAAAGTACACGGCGTGTACTTCCAAGTACATGGCGTGTACTCCCATCATTTAATTATTCCTCTGGAGGCACCGCCACACTGTTCATCCATAGTCATGAGTACACGGCATGTACTCTTGAGTACACGGCCTGTACTGTTGCCCAGCTGGTGGTGATGCCACTACCTTACTGTTTAAGCCTGTCGACTGACTACACGGTGTGTAAGGTACCAGTACACGACATGTAGTCGGTTCCTACATCCTTCGTTGCCGGCATGGCTACACGCCCCATGTACTCATCCCAACACGGCCAAAAGTACACGGCGTGTGGATAAAGTACCCGGCGTGTAGTTCCAAAATTCAGTATTTTTCCCCATTTTCCATATTTTCTCAAAAACACTTAAGGAAAAGGAAAAGAAGAAGCTCGTACCTCTAAAATAAGAATCGAGTTCTTACAAACTTCCCCCCTTATAGAAATCCATCCCAGAATTTCCCTTCCAAGGGTGGGGAAGATAAATATCAAAATAGCTATGGGCACCGAGCACGTACGTCGACCTCCCGCTCCCAGGTCTTGTCCTGCACTTGGCCATGCTTCCATAGCACCTGTATGAGAGGAACTGACCGGCCCTAGAAAACATTCGTGCTCCTATCAACGATACGGATCAGATGCTCCTCAAATGACGCATCATGATGTAGCTCAACCTCCTCTGGCTGAAAGGTGTGAGATGGGTCTGAATGGTAGCGACGCAACTAAGACACGTGGAAGACGTCATGAATGGCTCGGTACCGCTGCGGTAACTGAAACCGATAGGCAACCATCCCGAGTCTCTCCAGAATCTCAAATGGTCCCACATACCTCGGTGAAAGCTTACCCTGTCTCCTGATCCGTTTGTGTCCCAGCCTCAGTGAAACATGCAAGAAACCCTGATCTTTGACCACGGAATCCAAAGGTCGTCTGCGGCGATCAGCATAAGACTTCTGACGAGACTGCGCGGCATCCATCCGCTTCCAAATCAACTGGACCTGCTGAGATGTCTCCTGCACGAGTTGTGGCCCTAGTAAAGCTGCCTCACTTCACTCTAACCAACACAAAGGTGATCGACATGGCCTACCATATAAATCCTCATGTGGTGCTATCTCAATAGTTTCTTGAAAACTTTTGTTATAAGAAAACTCAACTAAGGCTATATGCCTCTCCCAAGAGCCCCCAAAGTCTAGGATGCATGCATGCAGCATATCCTCTAACACCTGTATCGTACGCTCTGACTAGCCATCTGTCTATGGGTGGTATGGGGTGCTTAGAAACACCTGTGTACCTAGGGCCCTCTAAAAACTCTGCCAGAAACAAGACGTAAAGAGGGTGTCCCTATCTGAAATGATAGAACGAGGGACCCCATGAAGACATACGATCTCTCGGATATATAGCCTTCCAAGATCGTCCACACTGAAGGTCTCCTTGATTGGCAAGAAGTGATACACCTTCATGAGTCTGTCCACAACAACCCACATGACGTCATTGCCTCGAGGTGACCTTGACAATCCCGTCACGGAATCCATTGCGACATCATCCCATTTCCACTCTTTAATGGGTAACTGTTGTAACAGTCTGGCTGGTCTCTGATGCACTACCTTCACCTGCCGATAGGTGGAACATCTCGTAACAAAACCAGCTATCTCTCTCTTCATACCCGGCCACCAGTACTAACGCCTCAAGTCACGGTACATCTTGGTAACCTCAGGATGAATTGACCAAGCTGAAGCATGAAACTCCCACATCAGCTCCTTGCGTATATCCCCTAGAACCCATACACATCCATGGAAACGGAAAACCTCATCATTGCCTATCGTCCAACTGGGAAGAGGGTCCTCACTTGCCACCGACTCACGTAGAACTAGGACTTCTGAATCTGATAGCTGCCTCATCCTCACTCTGTCTTGGAGGGTTGAAGTCACAGCTAACGAGGAATGATAAGTCTGCCCCTGACTGTCATGCACCTCTAGATGCATCTCAGAGAACATGGTCATAAGCTTCCACTCACCACTGGCCTCCTGCACTGCCTGTATCTAAGTCTTCCTGCTCAGTTCATCGGCTACTGCATTACTTTTCCCAGGTGTATAGGCAAGCTCAAAATCGAAGGACTGTAGGTACTCAACCCACCTTCTCTGCCTCAGATTCAGGTCACGCTGAGTAAAGATATACTTGATACTTTTGTGGTCAGTGAAAACCCCAAAATTCTCTCCCAACAGATAGTGTCTCCAACAACGAAACGCATGAACAACTGCAGCGAACTCGAGATCATGCGTTGGGTAATTCCTCTCATGTGGCCTCAACTGCCGAGACCTGTATTCCACAAATCAGTCACCCTGCATCAAAACGGCTCCCAGACCAATCCCTGATGCATCACAGTATTCTGTGTCGCTTTTCCCCTATTCTGGGATTATTAGGTTCGATGCTGATGTCATCCTTCCCTTCAGGTCCTGAAAAGATTTCCCGCAAGTTCTGACTAAACGAACTTCACTCCCTTCTTAGTCAGACCTGTCAATGGTGCTGCTAAGCGGGAGAAGTCCTGTATGAAGTGTCTGTAGTAACCAGCCAGCCCTTAGAAACTCCGTATCTCAAACACGTTCTTAGGATTCTACCAGGAAACTATTGATCTCACCTTCTCTGGGTCTACTTCAACTCCTGCCTCTGAGATGATATGACCCAGGAAGTGAATCTGGTCCATCAAAAAGTGGCACTTCGAGATCTTAGCATATAGCCAATGCTCTCTTAGTGTTCTCAATACGATCTCAAGATGGGTGGAATGGTCGTGTCGAGTGTGAGAGTAAACCAATATGTCATCCATGAATACTACCACAAATGAATCAAGATACGGATGGAACACACGATTCATCAGATCCATGAAAACTGTTGGCGCATTCGTGAGTCCGAACAGCATAACCGTATACTCATATAGACCATACCTACTCCAAAAAGTTGTGAGTGGTATATCTGATGGTCTAACGCGCAGCTGATGATATCCTGATCTCAAGTCAATCTTTGAGAACACTCGTGCTCCACGAAGCTGATCAAACAGATCATCTATCCTCAGCAAGGGATATCAGTTCTTAATTGTCAACTGGTTCAGCTTCCGATAATCCACTCAATGTCTGAGGGTACTATCCGCCTTCTTCACAAAAAGGACAAGGGAACCCCAAGGAGAAGTATTGGGACAGATAAAACCCTTTTCCTATAACTCCTCTAACTGCCTCTTGAGCTCCTGCAACTTAGGCGTGGCCATCCTATAAGGAGGAATGGACATCGGTGCCACTCCTGGCACTAGATCAATAGAGAAATCCACCTCATGTACCAGAGGTAGACCTGAAAAGTCGTCCAGGAAGACATCCATGAAATGATCAACAACTAGAGGGAAATTCGTCTGACAGGTCCCCTAGTCATCCAGATATAAGCTCGCAATCTGGGTTGTGACTCCACCTTGCCCATGATGCTCTGGTCCAGCTCGACTCGCCTAAACATCCCACTCTCCCTTGTATAGAAACTCCTAGCCTTCTGGTGACGTGAAACGCACCCTGCGACGGTAGCAGTCTACGAAAGCTCGAAAGGGAACCAACCAGTCCATCCTGAGAATGAAATCATAGCTTGTCATCTCCAAGACATAGAGGTCCCAAAGGATGTGACACCCACCAACCTCAAGGGGGCACTCCTTGCACTGACGCACACCAACCGTCCTAGTCCCCAATGGAGTGTCTAGCATCAAGATATCTGAAAAAGTAGAAACACAAAGCCCAAGGCTCTCCACAACGGGTACATATATGAAACTATGTGTAGAACCCATATCAAAAAGCATTAAAGATAAGACAGAAGCTACTAGAATAGTACCTATGACTATAGAAGGTCCGAGATCCTGCTCCTGCAGGGTCTGTTGCACTACATATGCATGTCCAGTGCCGCGGCCCTGCGACACAGCCTGGCTACCATGAGCTGTCCCGCCCTGCTGCCTCTACGATCCTAGTGTCTGGCTACCATGGCCATGACCACCATCTCTGCCTGCACGCCCTGACGTATTCCAGTTCCCTGACTGGTAAGAAGCCATTGGTCCTGCTCCCGCACGCGGAGTCTGCACAGAACCCCTCTCACTAGCCACTGGTATAAACTCCCTGCAAAAGCGTTGTAGATGACCCATCTTGCCGCAAGCTCGGAACTCCACTGGGTCTCGTGGACACTGCGTCCTCTTGTGCCCCTCCCTGCCACACTGGTATCACCTAATCAGGCCACCTGAAGAAGCTGCCTGGCTGTTACTCCCACTCTGAGAGAAGTCCATATTTCTCTTCCTCTTTCCAGTAGAAATAGTACCAGTAACTAGTCCTGAACCGCTCTGGCCGACACCACTCGATTCCCGCAGGTTCCTCTCCGTAATCAACGCCCGGTTCACAATCGTGTGTATAGTAGGCAACCTGAAAACATTCACCAGTGCTCGGATGTCATACCAAAGACAATCCTCAAAACTTATGGCTCTCAACGTCTCATCACCCACCAGCACGGGTGAAAAATGCTGAAGCTCTGTAAAACGAGCAGAATAGTCCATCACGGACATAGCGCCCTGCTACAGATTCATGAACTCTCGAGCTCTATCTTCCCTCAGCGTCTCGGGAAGGAATAAGTCATAGAAGACTGCCTGAAAAGCTTCTCACACCATGTCCCTATGATGCTCTTATTGGGTGGTAACATCTCACCACCTCTTGGCGGAATCACGCAGCATGTACGTCGTGAGCTTGAACCTCCGCCCTAGAGGCATCTCTAGATGCTCGAAAATATTCTACATCAATCCCAGCCAAGACTCTGCAGCCTTTGGTTCGCCATCCCCTGAAAACGTAGGCGGATGCTGCTTTTGAATGATACGCGTCAGCTCGGCCATAGATGTGGCAGTCTGCGGTGCACCCTAAAAGGTCTGCAAGAACCGTAATAAGCCTTCACAGAACTGTGCATCCACGCCTGTGTCCAGTATAATAGCTGGTGCCTCAAATGGCTCTACTGGTGGATCAACTGGTAGCCCATGGCCCACCATCTCCGGAGTATAATCGTCACTGCTCTCTAGGTGAACAACTCGTGGTCGTCTAGGCAGCATGACTCTACAACGTCAAAAGCACGCCTCAGATTCAAGATTATTAAGACTGAAAGAAAAGGAACCACAAAGGGAACAAGAGGAAGAAAGAATTTCAAAATTTTCAATTCAAGACTACACGACGTGTACACTGACTACACGGCGTGCACTTCACATCATTTCCCATACCCGGGTCCTTCTACAAGGCTAAGCCACATGGCTTCCGTTCAACAAAACTACACGACGTGTATAATATATACACGACTTGTATGGTGTTATTTTCCAAATACCCGTGTCATCTGTGACACGGAGGACTATTCAGCTTTACTCCACACGGTGTACTACACCCACACACGGCATGTACACCATCCTGGTTACCAGCCACACGGCTAACTCCACACGGTTTGTCCTCGTACAAGACTACACGGCGTGTCCAACAGGTACAGGGCGTGTTCAGGGAGAGGTGTCACCGGCCCGTGTTTTTAGTTACACGGACAAGTCCCCAGGTCACACTACACGGCGTGTTCATCATTGATACGGCATGTTGTACAGGAGTTCACCGACACGTGTTGTTGGTTACACAGCCGGACTCCGGGTCACACTACATGACGTGCACAAAAACTACACGGTATGTTTTACCCAAGCCCTTCCGTACCCCGTGTCACCACCCAGACAGTTTTTTACATGAGAAGAGACTACACGACATGTACTCGGGGTACACGGTGTGTACTCAAAAAGTTCATTTTTCTTCTCGAACATAAGAACACACACATCGTGTATGAGGTCCTACACGGCGTGTATTCTGGGTTTTCCAGAAAGTATGCCTCAGAAACTTCCCCAAAACCTTGAAAATACAGAAAAACAACACCTAAGTGTCAAATTCCAACCCATGGGGGCCCATACTCCCCACGAATCAAAGTTTGACATCTTATCTGTGTTATAACTTATAACAGTCAATGATCCACCAAATTCCGGTCAATGGGGGCCCATACTCCCCCAACACCAAATTTTGGCATCCATTATATAAACAAGATCAAACAAACATACCATATCACAAGGCAGGTATTTATCAAGTAGCTGTCACAACAGCATGATTTGTTAGCACAACAACTATCACCACAACATTAAAATTCTAATGCACCTACATGGCATGGAAACTATGCATTGAATGTGATATCTAGAATGTGCCTATATGATGCATGAGATTACATACCCTCATCTCATCGGGTTGCAACTAAATAGAACCCACATATAAAATATAAATAGCACAATCCAAGTGCATCACCCAACGGTGAAAACATATCAACCGTAAAATGGAAAAATCAACAAAATTTCAATCATGAGGTAAATTGGCTTTTCCTTGTATACGGGTTAGCTATGCCCGGACACAACTTATTACCAGCTACCGTTCCGTCCTATCCTTGACTACGACTCCAAATAGTAATTCAATGAAAAGAAACTCCTTTGATACCACTTTGTAACGACCCGGACCCGAGTGCCACGCAACAGGTGCCCCGAGCCCGGTTCGCCACGTGACCTCAAGCACATTTCCCCAAATGCCAGAGGCTGCTGACTAGCAGTGAGGGCCCAGGTCTGATAGTGGGGAAACTATGCCCTCATTTGACAAAGTATAGCGCAGTGGAATACAAAATAAACATACAACGACAGCAGAAGCAGTAAACATACACAACTGAAATAACTACAGCAGTGGATATAACCAACAGTATATAAGTGATGATGCCACATGTTTCAAGTTCTAAGAAAACATCCAGAACATGTTATACATCAATACAGTACAAAAAAATATAGAGTATAGTAAAACAAGCAAAACAGCTGGCAGCGGCATCACGAGACTAGGCTCGGTCCCATGCCCTCCTACTCCTCAGCAACAGTCAAGTACCTGTATAGGAACTCCTTCCCCTATCTACAACTGCAACAACGTAATCTGTTTGGGCCAAAATCTGTGACCCAAATAGGGTGTGAGAAATATATCTCAGTAGGCACCCACCAAAGTCCCGTGCTCAACCGTGTGTAAAACATGCAATAAGTGTGCAGTAGTAAAATGCAATAAACTAAGCAGTACTCAAAAGTAACTAACTTAACAGTTAAATTTCCATTTTATTATTTATTTAATTCTTTTAATTTAGTAACATTTTTGTGATCAACAGCACCAAGCCCTCAGGCCAGTCAGAACCGTGCCCTCAGGGTAAAATTGTAACCACGCCCTCAGGCTTGCCCTCAGGACCTACAGAATCCAACTCGTAGGTATTGCCATCAGGCGTAACAGAAATTGCCCTCAGGCGTAGGAAGTGTCTCCCTCAGGCACAGAAGTCAATCCCTCTGGCACGAAAGGTTTCCCTGAGGCGGAATAATGACATCCCTCAGTCTAAAACAGTTATGCCCTCGGGCTAATCACAACAACGTCCTCAGGCTAAGAAGGTAACCAGGACATGCCCAACAGGTAAACAAGTAGTATGAATCAATTCCTCTCAAGGAAATTCTACAATTACTACTTCAAAGGCATACCCTCAGGTATCCTAGCCAAACGGCTAAACAGTGGAACACACCCCGGGGTGGTTCTAGATCCAAGCAATGATCCCAACCAGCATTTTAATATCATAGTTTAATCACCTATGAAATTCTAGGCATTAAACATTGCTACAGCCTTAGCCACACGACACCCCAACATGGGTTCGTGGCACAAAAACGCACAAAACACAGATCAGTTGGAAAACAAAACACAAATCCACCTACCTTATACGTCAATGAGCATTATATCCGAACGCGACTCCAGAAATGCCCAAGAACGGCGTAGATTTGATGAAGAACAAAACTCCTTCAAACATAAATAACATACGTAAGGAGAAGAATTGGAAAGAATGGAACCCGAAGAGGAGAGGGCTTACCCGTACGGTTCCAACGAAATCGTCCAAAGCCAAATCTGATTCCAGATGAACGCCCAATGGATCTTTAAAGATCTGGCCTCCTCCTTTGGCTCCAAAATGGCTCAAGTGCGTCCTCTTCCAAATGAGGAGGCTACTGCCTGTTTTAAGCCGAAAAAACAAAGTACAAGGTGTGTACTTCCATGTACACGGCGTGTACTCTCTTCATTTAACTGTTCCTCTGGCGGCACCACCACACTGTTCATCCGTCGTCATGAGTACACAGCATGTACTCTCGAGTACACGGCGTGTACTGTCGCCCAGATGGCAGCGACGCCACCGCCTTACTGTTTAAGCCTACCGACTGACTACACGGGGTGTAAGGTACCACTACACCGCGTGTAGTCGGTTCCTACACCCTTCATTGCCGGCATGCCTACACGCCCCGTGTACTCATCCCAACACAGCCAAAAGTACACGGCGTGTAGATAAAGTACATGTCTTGTAGTTCCAAAATTCATGATTTTTCCCCATTTTCCATATTTTCTCAAAAACACTTAAGGAAAAGGAAAAGAAGAAGCCCGTACCTCTAAAATAAGAACCGGGTTCTTACATGTATAGACTATAAATACACATATTGAGACATAATATAAACAAAATTTCATCACATGAGTTACATTATAACCACATAATGAATAAAGAATAAGGTTAACTCATAGAATGGAAATTGGGTTAAGAATTCCCCTACCTTGGGTTCTTATAACATTAAATTTGTTTAATCCTCCTATAGAATGTTTAAAATATTGTTATTAAGATATTAAAGAAAAATATTCTACTTTATAACACCTTATATGATCATTTCATAACATTATTTCACTCATTAATTATTAGTATTTGGTTTCTTCCATTGTTTCGGGTTCTTTCTTTACTTGTTTTCCATGATAGGTTCATGATGAATGTTCATGTCGATTAGAAGCGAAACACCAGAATTGGGATGGAGTGGTATTTACATGTTTCCAAAACTATAAATTGTTACTTTTATCATTTTGTATTTTGACATGATGATGATTCATAAGTTAAAAAACCTTATTGACATTTTTTATGTCATTTTTGCAATTCTTTGATCATAAAGAAAACATTTTTTTCTATAAATTAATCACACATGTACACATTAATTAGAGAACCTTATATATGATATAATACATAAATTATAATCTATTTCAACAATAAAAATGATTTCATGACCAGTTTTGAAGGATGTAAAATAAATTTGAAATCACATCATCTGTGATGTTGGTTAATCAACACATCATGAACAATGTATTAATTTCATGAATGAGTAAGAGAGGAGAAGAAGAGTGATGATGAATTTTCCATGAACATGTGAACACACTGAATATAAAATATTTCTTGAGCTTTCATGCCTATTGGATAAGAGCAGTGGAAAGCACTATAAAAGAAATGGAATGGAAAGGAAAACACATTAAAAGGAAGAGGATTTTTTACCGCTTGATCTCTTCTTCGTGAGATCCTCCTTAGTGCCTTTGATTTTATCCTTTGGGTGAGACCAGAAGGTATTGGATATGGGGAAGTAGATTGGGGATGGAATTTGGAAGAAATTAGAAAATTCCCAAGTCTTGAGAGGTGTGGGGGGGAAGAGGGGTATGAGGGTGGTATTTATAGTAGAGGAGGGGATGTATTTTACATTATTTAAATCATTATTATAATATCTTCTCTAAGGACTATGAATAATATCAATTCATCTGGCCCCAATTATTAATAATGTCATGTGAGTTCAAACCTAGTGGTGTTACATCAATTATGATGTTATAAAAATTATATTTTACAGATTATTTGAATATAAATTATATTACCGTATTTCACTATTCATAAAAAATTCAAGAATATCTGAAAAATCCAAAAAATTACCCTAAAATTTTTTTGATGTGTAGAATTAAAAAATGAACTAAATTTTTTGAAAATAATTTTCTAAATATTATTAATTTACGTTCTCAATAAAATCATACTTAATTCAAAAATTAACAATTTTAATTTTATAACGGCTTTTATATCACATTAAAAACATAACCAAGAGTGCATTATATTAAATATTTAAGAAGATAAAATAAATATAAAATTTAATATTACTTAGGGTTATATTACTATTCAAATGGATATGTTATTATTCACCCAAAAAACCAATTTGGTTCTATTAGACTCCAAATAACATATTGAGTATAATTATAGATGACTGTTTTTTGATATTCAAAACACAGAAGAAGAAAAATTATGTTTTAAGGATATATATAAATATCTACATGGAAAAAGTTTCATGATTTTCATTTATTTTTTTAAAACCTTGGTGTGTTACATTATCCCCGCCTTTTATAAATTGTGTCCCCACAATTTTATATACTCATTAAACATGTGAGGGTACCTTTCCCTCATAGCATTTTCATATTCCCATGATGCTTCTTTAAAAAATGTGGTTTCTCCAAAAAAACATCTTCATGGTGGATTAACATATTCCATAATAAATATTCCCTTCGATCAAGAATCGGAACTAGTTTCTCATCATAAGAAAGGGTCTCTTCCAACTGAACTGCTTCTGGAATCAAGACATGTGATGAACCTAGCACATACTTTCTCGTAATCAAAACATGAAAAAACAAATTACGTACCTAAGATAAAATCGATGGTAAACCTACTTGGTATGAAATTGGTCCAATATTCTCTAGGATTTCAAAAGAACCAATTAATTGCGAACTTAGCTTTCCTTTATTAAAAAAAAACCTCACAAATTTACAAGGAGATATTTTAAGGAAGACATTGTCACCTACCTCGAAAGAGAAGTCTTTCCTTCTGTTATCTACATAACCTTCCTACCTTCTATGGGATGTCCTCATGTGATGCTGGATCATCTTCATTTTCTCATCCACTTCCTCTACAAATTCTAGCCCCATCAACTTTCTTTCACTGACATCATCCCAAAATACGTGTGTCCAGCACCACTTCCCATACAATGCCTCAAAAGATTCCATCTATATACATGAATGAAAACTATTATTATAAGAAAAATAAACTAAAGAAAGATGAAAATACAAACTGTCCTAGTGGTCCATTGAACATGCTTGAATCATATCTTCTATGTTCTGAATCGTTTATTCTGAATACCTATCCTATTGAGGATGAAAAGCTGTATTGAAATTTAATTCTATTCCGAATGACTTTTGAAGCCCCTTCCAAATGTTAGAAGTGAATATGGGATCCCGATCAGATACAATGGAAAGAGGAACTCCACGTATCCTAAAAATCATTTTTAGGTACATTCATGAAATTTGATCCAACACCATTGTATATTGAATAGAGAAGAAATGTGCATATTTTATCAGCCGATCAACAATAACCCAAATTTCATTGTTACCTCAAGAAGCCTTATGTAGTCCCACCATGAAGTCCATGGATATATTCTCCCATTTGAACTCTATCAGGGGAAAATGATGAACCATCTCGTTCGATAACTACCGCTCTACATTAACATGTTGACATATCAAAAATTTCATAGTATGTTCTGAAATATCCCATTTCATTCCTTCCCAAAAGTAATACTTCCAAAGGTCTCTGTACATCTTACTACTTCTAGGATAAATTGAAAATGGAGAACTATGAGCTTCAAACAATAAATCATTCTGTAACTATAAATCACAAGGTACACGTAACCTTTTTAAAAATCCTAATACACAATCTATATCAATGATAAATTCTAGAAACATACCCATTTTAAAAAATTCTACCATTTTTTATAGCTCACTGTCTTCTTTTTGAGATTGCTTAATTCTATCTGATAATGATGACTGCACTGAAACCTGAAAAAAATAGAGGTATTTCATTCACCAATAACTTCTAACCCAAAATTCATCAAATCATTAATCAAGGTATCATGTTTAAAATGTAACATGGTTAATGATGCATGATGTTTTCGACTCAAGTAATTTTCCACTTTCTTTTCTTTTAATGGATGGAAATTTATCATGAAATCAAAATACTATATCAGTTCAATCCATCTTCTTGGACTCAGGTTGAATTTTTTCTGAGAGAATATATACTTCAAAATTTTATGTCCAGTATATATTTGACATTTGGATCCACATAAACGGTGCCGAAAAATTTCCAAGGAAAAATACATAGCTACCAACTAAAAATAATGTGTCAGATAATTTAACACTTGAGTTTTTAGTTTTCCTGAAGAATAATAAATTATGTGATCATTTTGCATCAGAACAAAACAATGTCCCTTAAATGAAGCATCACTGTAGATGACAAACTCACCATTTTGGGAAGGCAAGGACAAAAGTGGAGCATTCACTAATCTCTTCTTCAGTTCTTGAAAAAAATATGTCACATTCTTATGTCCAAATAAATTTAACCCGTTTTGTGTTAAATTCGTTAGTGGGCTAGATAACCATGAAATGTTTTTAACAATCCATCGGCAATAACCTGCTAATCTAAGAAAAATTTGAATCTCTATAACATTTGTATGTTCTTGACCATTAATCAACCACTTTTGTTTTGGAATTATCAAGTATTATTCCATCTTTATTTACAATGCCCCCTTGTAAAGAAATTTTTTTCAACCAAAAAACACACTTTATGAATTTTCTATACAGTTTCATTTCTTTTAAGGTTTTCAAAACAACCCATTGATGTTTCTTATTCTTCTCTTTATTTATAGAATATAGCAAAATGTCATCAATTAACACAACCACAAACCAATACATGAACTCATGAAATATTCTATTTACAAGATCCATGAATACATCTGGTGCATTAATTAACCAAAAATGCATGAAAATAATTTAATAATGATCATATATAGTTCAAAATATAGTTTTCAAGATGTCTTCATCCTTTACATTCAACTGATGGTACCCCAACATCAGGTCAATATTCCAAAAATATTGTGCCTGCTGGAGAGGATCAAACAAATCATCGATATGAGGTAGAGGATGATTGTTTTTAATAGTACTGCTATTCAAGGCATTATAATCAATGCAATGTATCATTGAACCATCTTTTTTCTTATCATACATGATAGGAGCGCCCTGGGGGAAGTGCTTGGTCAGATGAAGCCTTTATCTAATAATTCGTGGAATTGATTTTTTAATTTCAGAAGATCCATTTGGGTCATTTGATAAAGAGGTTTAGAAATTGGATTAGAATCATGAACTATGACAATAGTATACTCAACCTCTTGATTAGGAATAAAAAAATGAAAATAATCTGGAAAAACATCCTTGTAATCATTTAGCATTGCTACATCATTAATATGGATAGTTCCCTTATCTTTAAAAATATGAGAAATATAACATTAATTTAAATCCATTACATGTTTCTTAGCCTTTTGAAATGTTATTAATGGTATGGGTTTATTATTGTACACAAACTGAAATTCTTTCTAAAAAAACTTCTTTTTCTCTGCAATCTATCTTAGCATGATAAAAATAAGGCCATTCCATACCTAGAATAACATCAAACTCTACAAGAGAGAAAAAAAGATTTTCATGTAAACAATTTCCACATACAAAGATAGGTAGACTGTTAAAATTTATTTTTTCCACAATATTCATTCTAGTTTTTTACCATGTGATCTGGTTTCATTTCATGAGGTGGAATTTCTAATTTTTCTAAAAATTTGTCAGAAATGATGGAATGTGTTGACCCAGAATCAAACAAAACATTTGAGAAATTTGTAAAAACTATAAATTTACCTAATACCACCTCATTTGAAGTCTCACCAAATGCTAAAGTGGTGGAAAATGAATTTACTAAACCCTTATGCTTCCAATCACGCAGATTCCCTACTTAAGAAACTAGATTCCAAAAAAAACATGCAAAATGACCCAATTATTTACAGTTAAATCATCTCACCATCCGCTTCTCATTAATTTTAGAATCATTTTCCATGCACTCATGAGACATGTTTCCAAACATTCCACATTGATATCATTTCTCATATTATATAATACATTCACTATGATGCCTTTTACCACAATTTTCACAAGAAGGGAAATTCATTTTCTTACCTCCATACTACTTTGATGTGTTCTTCCCAATTTCCTTCCAACGTAATTGCTTATTATTATTGTCATCACAAGGCACATAAGTTTCAGAAAACTCCATCTCAACTTCTTCTGCACAAAAAAAATCTTCTCATAGATTTTAAACTCTTTTGAGGCCAAATATCTTCGCAAAATCGGTTACAAACCAGTGTAAATTAAATAAATTTTACTATCAAATTCGAGGAAAAATATTGTATGTACCTAGATAGTCTGGTAAAATTGGATTCATATGCTGCCACATAATCATCATCTTCTACTCCAGTTCCATTAATTACTTATCCATTCTGAGTCGAATAGTTTTGGGAAAACAATTTCTGAAAAAGAGTATTATAACCATCCCATTCAAGATTGTCCAGATCATTTCATTCTCTTGTATACTTAACTAGTGATCACCTTTGATCTCCTTCACCTTAAAAATGATAAATTTATAGTATTACCTTTTGTTTTCCAAACATCCCATGACATCAAATATCTTTTCTATTGCATTAAACCATTCTTCAGCTATCACTAGATCTGCAGTTCCACTGAATGCGGGAGGGTGTTTCCTCATAAAATGATCCACAAAAGACATTTTCCATTGTGGTAGATCATGTTGTTCTCTAGAATTGATACCACCCATATTTATTTCTTCAGTCAGCTGAGCCATTACTATCACAAACATCTCAGTTCCGATTCCCACCATTTGGGGCTGCAGATTCGGACAGACATCAGCATCTTGGTGCCTTCATACTTCAGATTCCTTGTATCTTCTTCAGAAAACCATTCTATAAAAACATAACTTAGATGAAGAAACATTGTAATTTTTAAATTCTATAACTTTTCAAATTAATCATAGAATAAATATAATTTATTCTATTCTATTAACATCATCATAACCCCAAAATTTATATAAACCATCCCTTGATACCAACTATAAGGACTCAACCATAAAAGGTTTATAAATATTGAATTTTTTTAGAAGACCATGCATTATTACAAATTTATGTTCTATTATTTATTATATTTTTAAATAATTTGGATATCTTACATACATGACATACCACATTCATACAAGAGGATACTACTAAAATACTACCCGTTTTTTCAAAATATAAAACATTAAAAACATAAAACATGAATTCTTTAAAAACACTCCATAAAAAACATCACAACTCTATTATTTATCTTACCCATACTTATATACTATGAATAAAACTCTAAAAACATGGGATGAGTATAAAACTCAGTAATGGATATAAATAAAGTAAGTGTTAGTCAAGTGACAACATAAAAACAAACAAAACCCATAATAATAAAAACTCATATGCATAGAAACCTCATGTAGTTTCCTTGGGACATATTTACCATATCAAAATTACATTCACCCTTACACATGGAATAAATTTTTGTCCATCTTCCATCTTCAAAGTACCCAATTCTTTGGAGAGCTATAATGGGGCTTAACTGTCACATCTTGAGCTACAATGGGATCAACCAAACATATCATCAGCTATAATGGTCTCAACCCAACATATCTTGAGCTATAATGGGATAAAAAATACCTTAATAAATTTTAATGAGCATATCAAGGTAATAATGTTTCTTTAAATCAAGAGAAACCTCTAATTCCATATACATATAAAAAATAATCCTTCTGAAATTTATTAAAGAGAGTTTTAAAAGGATTTAAAAAGGAAAGTCCATCAAAATATAATTGGAGTGAGAATTAAAAAAATGGAATGTATATGTGTATACAATGTAAATAATCATAGAGAGATATAATATAAACAAAAATTTGTCACAAAAATAATATTATTACCAAATAATGAATAAAGATTAAGGATAAACCAAATAATAGAAATTGGGTTATGAATTCCCTTACCTCAAGTTCATCATAATTAAAATGTTTTTAAACCTCCTATAAAAAGGTTAAAAGAGTGTTTTTAATATCATAAAGAAACATAATTGTGTTTATAACACCTCATATGGTCATTTCATAACATCATTTGATCTTTAAATTATTATAATTTTGTTCCTTCCATTATTTTGGGTTATTTCTTTACATGTTATCCATGATCGGTTAATGATGGATGTTCTTATAGATTGGAAGTGAAACTCTAAAATTTTAATGGTGTGGTATTTACATGTTCCCAAAACCATAAATTATACCTTTTATCATTTTTAATGCTAACATGAAGATGATTCATAAGTTAAAGCCATATTGATATTTGTTTAAGTCGTTTTTTCAATTCTTTGATCGTAAAGAAATCATTTTGTTTTATAAAATAATCACATGTTTACAAAGTGATTCCACCCCTTTTATAAGATATAATATATAAATTCTAATCTGTTTCAACCCTAAAATGGTTTCATGACCTGTCTTGAAGGATGTAAAACATATTTTAAATCACATCATCCACAATGTCGGTAAATCGACACATCACGAATGATGTTTTAATTTCTTGAATGAGTTGTAGAGGAGAAGAAAAGTGATGATGAAATTTATAGGAAAATTAAAACATCTATAATATATTATATTTCTGGACCTTTCATTCCTATTGGATAATAGGATGGGAAGAGTCTATAAAATAAAAAGATAGGAAAGGAAAACACATAAAAAGGTAGATGATTTCTTACCTCTTGATCTCTTCTCCTTGAGACCCTCCTTAAGGATTTTTATTTTGGCCTTTGGATGAGACCAGAAGGTCTTGGAAGTAGGAAAGGTGATTGGGGGGTGGAAGTTGGAAGAAATATGAAATTTCTCAATGGTTGAGAGTTGTGGAAGGAATAGGGTAATGAGGGTTGTCTTTATAGTAGAGGAGAGGAGGTATTTTACATTATTTAAATCATTATTATGCTATTTCTACTCAAGACTATGAATAATATATATTCATATGACCTGGAATAGTAATAATGGAATTTTTTTCTAACCAAGTCTTCTTAAAACACTTATGATGTCATAAATAGTGCATTTTGATGATAATTTTAATATACGGTATTTTACCATATTTCACTTATCATAAAAAATTTAGGAATTTCAGAAAAATCCCAAAAATTCACACTAACCATTTTTGGACATTTAGAATTAAAAAATGAACACCACTTTTTTAAACTAATTTTTTCAATATTATTAATTTAAATTTTCATTAAAAGCATACTCATTTCAAAAATGAATAATTTTAATTCTATAAATGCTTTTATATCACATTGAAAAATTAATAAAGATGCCATTGTCTTAAATACATAAGAAAATATAATAACAATACAATTTACTATTCATTAGGGTCATATTACTGTTTATATTAATATTCATAACTGTATGTTACTATTCACCCAAAATACTAAATTGTTTTATTAGACTCCAAATAACTTATTGAACAAAATTTTAGATGTCCATTTTTAAAAATTCAAATCATCGAAGAAAAAAAATTGCGTTTAAAGGCTAGTTATATTTATCTACTTAAAAAAAGTTTCTGGTATTTCGTTTATTTTATTAAAACCTTGGGGTATTATCACAGTGGCATTGTTGACTGAAGTAATAAATGGGGGTGGTATCCAAATGATTCAGAACCGATCCATTTGCAAAGAATTGATTCATTTGACTAATTTTTGGGATTTTTATGAAACATTATAGCTCAAGATAGGTTGGGTTGAGGCCATTATAGCTCAGGATATGACGGGTGAACCCCAGTATAACTCTCCAATGCATTGGGTAGTCCAGAGATAGAAGTTGACCAAAAGGTTATTCCATGTGTAAGGGTGAATGCCTGGGTGATATGGTGAATATGTCACAAGGTAACTACATTATGTTTCTATGCATATGAGTTTTTATGATTATGGGTTTTATTGGTTATTATGCTATCACCTGACTAATGATTTCTTTCTTTATATCCATTATTGAGTTTTATACAAACGCCACATTTTTAAAATGATTTCCACATTTACTTAATCTTTAATTTCACACAAGACCTTACATTATTACACATTGAGGATTATTTTGGGTTTAGATTTTTAAAGAATTTGGATAACTTACATACATGAAAACCACATTCATACAAGAGGATACTACTAAAACAGTATCTATTTTTCTCAATATGTCAAACATTAATACTCAAAATAGTAATTGTTAACATCAATTCATATAAAACATCATGACTCCTTTATTTATCATAACCATCCTTGTATACTATGAATAAAATTTTACAACCTTGGGACATATTTACCATTTCACTCTTATATTCAACCTTACAAATGGAATAAAATTTTGGTCAACATCCATCTCCAGAGTACCCAATTCATTAGAGAGCTATAATGGGGCTCACCTGTCATATCATTATATATAATGGGTTCAACCCAACATATTTTGAGTTATAATGTTTCAACATAACATATCTTGAACTATAATGGGCTCAACCGCACATAAATAATGTCCAAGGAACATATCACGGAAATAAAGTATCTTGAAATAAAAAAAAGTACTAATTCCATATACATATACAAAATAGTCATTTTGATATTGATTTAAGAGAGTTTTAAAAGGATTTTAAATGGAAAGTCCTTAAAAATATAATTGGCATGAGAATTAATAGAATAAAATTGATATGTGTATATTCTTTAAATATACATAGTGGAACATAATATAAACTCAAATTCATCACACCAATAATATTATTATGAAATAATGAATTAAGAAGATGGTTAACCCAAAGAATGGAAATAGGCATAAGAATTACCTTATCTTGGGTTCTTTATAATTAAAATGAGTTTAGACCACAAATATAAAGGGTAAAAGAGTGTTATTAATATCTTACAGAAACATATTTATGTTTATAACACTATATATGGTCATTTCAATACATCATTTCACCTTTTAATGGAATGGATATGTGTTTACACTGTAAATAGTCCTTTGTTGATCTGAAAACATTGTATATCCATATAATTTAAGTATTATTCCAAATGATTCACTCTTATACAGGGAATTAACGTATTACACTATCAATAAAAAAAATTCAAGATTATCAGAAAAATACCAAAAAGTCACCCTAACCATTTTTCAATGTGTAGAATTCCAAAATGAACTACATTTTTTAAAAATAATTTTCAAATAATTAATAATTTAATTTTTAAATAAAATAATACATAAATAAGAAATTGACAATTTTAATTCTATAACTAATTTTATATCACATTGAAAAATTAACCAAGATGTCATTATCTTAAATCCTTAATAAAATAAAATAATAATACAATTTACTATACATTATGGTCAAATTACTATTCATGTTTTTATTCATAAGGGTATGTTACTATACAATAAAAAACTAGTTGGTTCCTGAAGATGCCAAATAACTTACTAAACATAATTGAAGATGACTGTTTTTAGAAATTCCAAAGATAGAATAAAAAAAATTATGTTTAAAGGCTAGTTATAAATATCTACTTAAAACAATGTTTCATGAATTTCATTTATTTTTTAAAAAAATTGGGGTGTTAAGTTTTCCCTACTCTCTAGAAATTACGTCCTCATGATATTTTTTACTAATTAAAAATGTTAGGTTACCTTTTCCCCATAGAATTATTGGACTCCCATGCTATTTCATAAAGAATGTGGTTTCTTGACAAAAACTTTATTCAATGGATTACCTTATTTCGGAATACTTGTTCCCTTCGATAAAGAATATGAATTGGTTTCTCTTCATAAGAAAGGTTCTTTTCAAGTTGAACTGCTTCTAAACTCAATACATGTGATGAGGGACATACATTTTCAACATCTAAACATGAGAAACATTATGTACCTGAGATAAGCTCAGAGGAAAAGCTACACAGTATGCAACTGGTCTAAATTTCTCAAGGATTTCAAAAGGACCCATGAATTGAGGTAACATCTTTTCTTTCTTATAAAAATGAATCACACTTTTCCAAGGAGTGATTTTACCAAAAACATGGTCACCTACCTTAAAAGAGAAGTCTTTCCTTCTGTTATCTTCATAACTAGTCTTCCTGCTCCGAGATGTCCACATTTGATGCTAGATCATCATCACTTTCTCTTGCACTTTTTCAACTAATTATAGCCCCATCAAATTTCTTTCACTGACTTCATCCCAAAACACTGGAGTCTAAGACCGCTTACCAAACAATTCCACGTCAGGTTCCATATGTATAGTAGAATGAAAATGGTTATTTTAAGAAAACTGAACTAATAAATGATGTTGATCCCCACTTCCATGGTAGTACATTGAGAAATCTTGAAGCATATCCTCAATGTCTGAATCATTCATTAGGATTTCCCACCTGATTGAGGATGAAAAGTTGTACTAAAATTTAGTTCAGTGTCTAAAGACTTGTGAAGCCATTTTAAAGATTTACAAGTGAACCTGGGATCTCAATCAGATACAATGGAAAGAGGGACTCCTTGTAACCTAACAATCTCTGTGAGGTATAGTCGAGAAAGCTAATCCAATGACATTGAATCTCAAATAGAAAGGAAATGTGCAGATTTTGTCAGCTAATCAATGATATCTCAAATCAAATTGTTACCTTATAAAGTCTCAGATAGCCCCCACCACAAAGTCCATGGATATATATTCCCATTTCCACTCAATCCCTGGAAAAGGCTTAAGAATCCCCTTCGGTAACTACCACTCTGCTTTAACCTATTGATATATCAAAAATTTCACAGTAAATTCTATAATATCCCTTTTCATTCCATCCCACCAGTAATAGTCATGAAGGTATCTCTACATATTAGTACTTCCAAGATGAACTGAAAATGGATAACTATATGCTTCACACAACAAATCATTCTTTAAGTCAGAATCACAAGTCACTGAAAACCTTTTCCCTTATCATAAAACACAATATTTATCAATGTTAAATTCTGGAAACATACCTATTTTAACCAGTTCTACCTTTTTTTATAGCTCACGGTCTTCCTTCTTCGATTACATAATTTTTTGTGATAATGATGAGAAATATGAATCTTGAATCAAAATATAGGAGTATTTTTCACCAATAACTTCGAATAAAAAATTCATCAAATAATTAATCAGGGGATCATGTTCGAAACGTATCATGGTTGATGATGCAAGATGTTTTTGAATCAAGGTTTCTACCACTTTGTTTTCTTTTCATGGATGGTAATTGATCAGTCAATCACAATCCTTTATCAGTTTATCCATATTCTTCGCCTCATGTTTAATTCCTTATGAGTGAATATATACTTCATTCATTTATGGTCAGTATTTATTTTACATTTGGATCAATATAAATGGTGCCTCCAAATTTTCAAGGCAAAAACCACAGCTTCAAATTCCAAATTATTCATGGGATAATTTAACTAATGAGGTTTTACTTGCCCTAAAGCATAAGCAATTACCTAATTGTTCTATATCAGATCATAACCATGTCCCTTAAAAAAAGAATCACTGTAGATGAAAATCTCACCATTTCAGGAAGGCAAGGACAAAATGGTAGAATTCAACAATATCATCTTCAGTTCCTGAAAATAAACATCAAATTCTTCTATCCAAATAAATTTATCCACTGCTCATGATAATTTAGTTAGAGGGATAGATAATTGTGCAATGGTTTTAGAAAATTATCGATAATAACCTTCATATCCAAGAAAAATACAAGTATCTGTAATATTTTTACGTCTTTTCCATTTATCAGCCACATTTATTTTTGTATGATCAACTCTTCTACCATCCTTATTTGCAATATCCCAAGAAAAGAAATCTATTACTACCAAAAATCACACTTTCTTAATTTTCCATATAGTTTATTTTCATTTAAGGTATGAAAAAAAACCCTTAGATGTTTGTCATTCACCTTTTTACTAATAGAATATATGAGAATGTAATCTTTGGAATGTCTTCATCCTTGACATTCAATTGATGGTGCCCCAACCTCAGGTTAACCTTCAAAAAATAATATGCTCCATGGATTTGACCAAAAAAATAATCTATATGAGGTAACCGATTATTGTTTTTAATAGTAATGTTATTCAAGGTGCTATAATTGTTTCAAACTCTTCTTGAACTATAATTTTTCTTAATAAACTAGACAGGACAACCCCATGGTGAAGTGCTAGGTTGGATTTAGACTTTAACTAATAATTTTGGAAATTGATTTTATTAATTCCAGAAGATCCATTTGGACCTTTTGAAAAAGAGGGTCTATAAATTGTTTTAGTATCAAGAACTAAGTTAGTTGTATACTCAACCTCTCGATTAGGAATAACATGAGAAAAATCATCTAGAAAAACATCCAAGTATAAATTTACCAATGTAAATAATTAATCTAGATAGTTCCCTTATCCTATTAAATTGAGTAATATAACTTTCGGTTCCTTACATTATCAGTTTCATAGCTTTCTGATATGTTATTAATGGTAAGGTATAATTCTTGTAGCGAAACTGAAATTATTTCTAAAAAAATCTTCTTTTCCTCTATAATATATCTTAGTATGATAAAAAGAAATCCAGTCCATACCCAGAATAACATCAACCACTACTAGAGGCAAAAAAAATGTTTTCTAGGTAAAATCTTTCCATAGACAATGATAGGTAGAATCTTATAATTGTTTTCCAAAATATTTCTTCCAAGTGTTTTTACCCTGAGATCTGATTTCATTTCATGCGGTTGAATTCCCAATTTTTCTGAAAATTTCTCAGAAATGAATGAATGTATAGTCTTGGAATAAAAAAACACATTTGAAAATTCTATAAAAATAATAAATATACCTGATACCACCTCATTATAATGCCTAAAATTTGCTGATGTGGTTTCAAATGATATTACCAAATCCTTCTACTTCTAATCTAGCTAATTCCCTTCTTGAGTAACTAGCTTCGGACAAGCATTAGAAAAATGACCCAATTATTTATAGTAAAAGAATCTCTCTATCAGGTGTTCATTAATTTTATGATCAATTTTTTGGCACTCACGAGACATGTGCCCAAACTTTCCACATTGATAGCCTTTCCTAGAATTTACAAGAAATTCACAAGGATACATTATACCACAGTTTTCACAAGAATGTAAATTCATTTTCTTACCTCGAGACTTATTTGACATGTTATTCCCCATTTCATGCCAACCTAACCACTTGTTATTCTTGTCATCATGAGGTACATATGTTTCATCAAACTTCATCACATGTTTTTCATCACAATAAACAATCTTCTCTTAGCTTTTAAACTCTCTTGATGCCAAATTGTTTCACACAAATGGTTTCAAACCAGAGTAAAATCAACTTATTTTACTATCAAAATCAAAAGTAAAATACAGTATGTACCTAGATAGTATTATAAAATTGGATTCATATGCTACCACAGATCATCATCTTTCTACTTTAGTTCCATGAATTGCTTCTCTATTCTAATTCAAACAGTTTTGGGAAAAATCTTTTTCCTAAAAAAGACAATTAAAATCATCCCATTTTAGATTGTCCAGATCATCTCTTTCTCTCATATTCTTAACCAGAGACCACCATTGATCAGATTCACCATATATGTGATAAATGAATATTATTACTTTTGGGTGTTTTGAACATCCAATGACATCAAATATCTTCTCTAGAACATTGATCCATCCAATGACTATTAATAGATCTATTTTTCCACTGAATACTGGAAGATTTTTCCTCATAAAATGCACACAAAATACATGTTTCTTCATTGTAGATCATGTTCTTATCTAGCATGGATTCCAACCTTATTTATTTCTTGATTAAACTGATCCATTGATGTCACAAACTAGTCGGTTCCAATTCCCACCATTTTGGCCTACAAATTTAGACATACATCAGTCTCAAGGTGCCTTCCTACTTTAGCTTCCCTATTTCTTCTACAGAAAATAATTTTATATAATCATAATATAGATTAAGAAACATTGTAATTTTTAAATTCTATATCATTTCAAATTAATCATAGAGTGAAAATCAGTTATGGTATTCTATTAACATCATCTTAACCCCTAAAGTTATCAAAACCTTTTTCTAATACGAACTAAAAGGATGCGACCTTAAAATGTTACTTAATATAGAATTTTACACAATACCGTACATTATTACACATTAGGTATCTTTTAGGGTTTATATTCTTAAATAATTGGGATATCTTACATACATGATATACCACATTCATACAAGAGGATACTACTAATACCAAATCCATTATTTTAAAATATAAAGCATTAAAACATAAAACATGAATTGTTTAACAAAAATCCATATAAAAAATCACAACTTCCATCATTATATAACCAATCCTAATATCATGTGAAAAACATTTTAAAATCTTTGGATTAGTATAAAACTCATTAGGTGATATAATGGAAGAAATCATTAGTCATGTAATAATATAAAGACCAATAAAACCAATAATACTAAAATATCCAATGCATAAAATCATCATGTAGTTTACCTGGAAAATATTTACCATATAACAATTACATTCACCCTTATGTATAGAATAACCTTTTGGTAAACTTCTATCTCTAGAGTACCAACTGAATTAGAGAGCTATAATGGGCTCAACCAAACATATCTTGAGCTATAATGGGTCAACCCAAAATATAATGAGCTATAATGGTATCAAACCAACATTAATAATGTCTAATGAACATATCATGTTATGAAAGTATCATGAAATTAAGAGAAACTACTAATTACATATATATATATATATAAACAATCCTTTTGAAATTTATTAATGATATTTTTAAAAGGATTTTAAAACGAAAGTCCATTAAAATATAATTTTAGTTAGAATTAATATAATGGAATAAATATGCATATAAAAATTATATACATATAGTGAATCATGATAAAAAATTAATCACACAAAAAATATATGTAAAACATAATGAATAAAGAATAAGGTTAACCCAAGGAATGTAAATTGGGATAATAATTCCATTACCTCATGTTCCTCTAACATAAAAATTATTTAAAACGAATGTATCATGGTTAAAATGTTGTTATTAATATATTAGAGAAACATATTAATGTTTTTAGACCTTATATGGTTATTTAATGACATTATTTCACACTTTAATTATTAGTATTTTTTATTCCATTATTTTAGGTACTTTCTTTACAGGTCTTCCATGATTGGTTCATGATGGATGTTCTTGTCGAATAGAAGTGAAACTAAATAATTTTAATGGAGTTGTATTTACAAGTATCTCGAACCATAATAATTCTCTTTGGTGATTTTTAATTCTTACATGAATATGATTCATAAGTTAAATCCATATTGATATTTATTTAAGTTTTTGTTTCAATTCTTCGATTGTAAAGAACACATTTTGTTTTGTAAATTAGTAAAAAAAATTAAAAATGATTCCATAACCTTATACATGTTATAATACATATATTATATTCTATTTCAGTCATAATTATGGTTTCGTGACCAGTATTGAAGGAAGTAAAATAAATTTTAATTCACATAGTCCTCGATGTCTGTAAATTGACACATTAGAGATGGTGTTTTAATTTCATAAATGAGTGGGAGAGGAGAAGAATAATAATGATGAATTTTCCATGAATATGATAATATTAAAAATATACAACATTTCTCGAGATTTCATGCTTATTATATAATAGGAGGGTAGGAGACTATAATAGAAAAGGAAAGGAAAGTAAAACACATGAAAAGGTAGAAAATTTATTTTCTACTGATCTCTTCTCTTTGAGACCCTCCTTAAGGCCTTTATTTTGGACTTTGGGTGAGATCCAAAGGTCTTTTACATGGGGAAGGATATTTGTGAGGTATTTTGGTAGATATTATACAATGATCAAGGCTTGAGAATTGTTGGAGGAAGAGGGGGAAGTGTGTGGTATTTATGGTGGAGGAGAGGAGGTATTTTACATTATTTAAATCTTTCTATAATTTTTTGCTCAAGAATTTGAATAATGTCAATTAATGAGACAAAAAATAGTAATAATGGAATTTGAATTCGAACCATGTTGTCTTAAATCAATTATGATATAAAAAATAGTTTATTTTAATGATAATTTTAATATATAGTATTTTACCATATTTTACTATTCATAAAAAATTCAATAAATTTAGAGTAATCCCCAAGAATCACCCTAACCATTTTTCTATGTTTCGAATTCAAAAATAAACTCCATTTTTCTGAAAATAATTATCTAAATATTATTAATATAATTTTTAAGTAAAATCATACTTATTTCAAAAAGTAACAATTTTAATTCAATAACTTGTTTTATATCACTTTGAAAAATTAACCGAGATGTAATTATATTAAATACTTAAGATAATAAAATATTAATACAATTTTCTATTCATTAGGGCCAGAGTAGTATTAATATCAAAATTAATAAGGGTTTGTTACTATTCACTTAGAAAACATGTTGGTTCCAACAGACTCTATATAACTCACAGAACATAATTGTAGATGATTTATTTTTGAACTTCCAAACATAGAAGCATAAATTTTTTGTTAAAAGTATACTTATAAATATATACTTAAAACGAGGTATCATGAATTTCATTTATTTTTTTAAAACCATGGTGTGTTACCATGAAATACCTTTGTTTCCATTCCCATGTAGAACATGGTCATTTGGGTATGCGTGTATCTTATTATACCACAAAAATATCAAAAATAATATTTTCATCATGTTATAATGTTAATATAAAATATCATTGTCTTCAAGAAGTGTTTATATTAATATCTATGGAAATTCAATCAAACACTTGTCACTCCATCCATTTTCTTTCAATTTAATCTATCTTAAAACCACCAATAAAACCATAAATTTCATATTACATTGATAAAATGGTTTTTAGAATCACTATACAAGTCCTTGGTCATCAGTGCTTTATCATTTTTCTCTAATTAAATAGCATGAATCTTTTCATCAATTATATTTGACCAATCATCTTTAAAATATTTATCATTAATTTATTTTTAATTTTTCTATATTTCACTATGCGAAATCTACAAATTGTAATTTATATTAAAACCATAAAAAATAAAATGTTTTTTGGTTTATTTACATTAATGATTTGTCATATTTAAATATTTATGCCTTGGATTAAAAAATGGGTCATTTTTTAGAACATTTTTTTTCAGAATTATAAAAAATCATAATCTCCTCCCACATATTGATCACATTTTCTCCTAGTATTATTTTAATTATAACATTTTGTCACAAATAAAAAATTTCAAGTATCGAATATAAGTTACTATATACTGATATTAAATTTAAAAATAACATTGATAAATAATAATACCAAAAATGGAATGTAAAATATTTCTCAAATAAAATAAAGAAATTAATTTCATAAATAATCGATTTAAATAGAATACTATTAGAAAATTACAAATATTATCATATACTTTAAAATTCCAAAAAATAATACAAAAAAATTTCATTATTTTTGTTATGTATTTTTGTAATTATATGTCTAATTTTTTTTAATATATAACTAAATACATTAATATAAATTGATAAATATGTAATTATTTTCAATAACTTTTTTACAGTTTTAACATATTCAATTGGAATATACATACATTTTTTTAGACAAAAAAAGAATGATCCAAGAATAATTTTTTTCATTAAAATATAAGAAAATAAAAAATGGTATAATGATATATTAATGGAATAAATTATTTTTTTAACATGTTTTCATATTTAATCATTCAAATATATAATAAAAAAAATAAAATGATAGATTCAACCATATTATTTTGTACACATATACAAAAAATAAGGCCAATGTTTTATAATGTTCCATATAATAGTTATTTATAGTGATAGTGTTATGTAAAATATTTTCATAACATTATATTATTTTGAAGAAAATCATTATACCATATAATGTTTGACACATCCTTAAATAGACATAAAACATGAGAAAATTATATGTAAAACATACCTTAATTATTGTATAAAATCTTAAATGTGATTATAAAAGTCCACCAAATATAAGAATATGAAAGTCAATGTTGAGAGATAGTGGTGGTAGAGAAGCAGAGTGATGAAGGGGGTAAGGGAACATTTATTTTAATGTCGATGGAGTTGTTGGGGATTAACGTGGTCCGTAATGTGAACCATAAGGGTGGAGAATAAAAAAATTAGAGATTTGGGATATATGCTTTGAAGAAGATACATTAGGGTTCATAAAAGATGAGAAATCAAGATAAACCAACTAAAATGAAATTTAATTTCCATGTAATTATTTTTTAATTATTTTCTATAAGAGTTATATTATAATAAAAAAGATACACTATATAAAACATTTGTTAATTTGGTTTTATTATAACCAATGTGAAAAATAATCATTCTACATCGACTATAGAAAAATAGATCAAAAAAGTTTTCTTATTAAATACCACAATAAAAAGGTTTTCTGCAATAGTTATCCTATAACATAGATAAAATACCACTATAGAAAATGTTTTTTATTTTGGTTATAAAATAAACCATGTAAAATATAAAAATTTTACATCTGTTATAGTATAACCAATGTTGAAAAGTTGGTGCGGTAATGTAAAACATCATTTAATAACAACGAATAGAAAAATATTCATAATATAAAATAATTCATGAAATAGTCAATCTATAGTGTTTTTTTGTTTATAGATTACATCCAAGATAGATTCACTAATCCTCATTACTTTTATTCTGTAGTACTGATACATAGAAATATAATTTTATTTCATCATATCCATTTACAATTTCCCCTATGTAGTCATTATAGTGACTTGAATTAATATTCTCTTTATTTTTCATAATCATAATCATGGTATAATTTTATATATGTTAATTAAAAACATTCATCCTGAGGTATGCTTTCCATGTATGGTATGTATCTTCATATTAATCATGCTCTATCATATATTACATTTCTTCTTATATATTATCTACTCTATGATTTTATAAAAAATATTTTCACCATGGTCATCGATCATATCAATCGTGGTTTATTTTCTATCTCCACCTTTGGATTTTTATTCCACTATTCATGTTTATATTACAACATAATATATATTAGTTGTTATGAAATTTTCTTATTATTGATAATTCCAAACTCTTGGTTATCAGTTATAGTCAAAAAAATTAAACATTAATTATCATCCATCATGCCAATAAAACCACATTCAATTGAAAAAAATAAACAAGAAAATAATAGTTTCTAAACTATCTTTATTTTTATTTTCTTGTTGATTCTACTATAAATCAATCCTTATTGGTATTCCAAATATAAGAGATATATTTCCCACTTTAACTCTTGATCCAAAACACCAATTATTGATTTATAGTATATTTTTTCCTCCAACTTCTCTAATTATAAAAAAAGGGTATCTATACTATATTGGATTTTGTTCCTCCCATATTAGTAATAAAAAATATATAGATATCTTTACAAAATAATCTCCCATTTTTTCAATACTATTATATCATCAGTTTTTCAAGTAAAAAATAACTTCCCCATCATAATGATAAATAATCTCTAAATTTAATGAGTTTAAGTTCCCCATTTTATTATACATTAAATATATCTTCTAACAAAAAAATACACCCCTTTTCAAAAATATACCGTGAGATATTTCAAAAAAAATTATCCTTTTAGACTCTGATTTATAAATGTTAAATTACCAGTACAAATATTAGGGATTAATTACACTATTTTTGTTATAAATATCACTAAAATAACTTCTCCAAAAAAATTGATATCTGTTTTTTTTAAATAATTCATCATTTTAATTTTAGACTAAAAATTATATTCAAATTGTAGATGAGTTATCAATTATTTTTAGAGGGTCGAATTTCCACTTCATAATGATCCATTATATATTTCCATAAGACAACAATCTTAAAACTAGGTGTAAGAAATATGAGTCTATATGAAAAACAATAATGTTTTCAATTATAATCACGTATATCTAGAAAATTCATGTAACATGAGAATCTAAATTCCTTTTATATATCTATGTGATATTAATCTCACATAATTATATTTATTGGTTAATAAGTGATAAGTTACATTGTGTGTGTGTCATAAAAACTGATACAGACTAAGAAAATAATTTATCAACTTTAAACATGATTATCCTTTTCTATATAAGGGTTAATTACAATTTCAATATTCAATACAAACTCCCCCAAAATATCTCCACTATTTTTTCAATTATTTAATTGATATTAATCATTTTTGTAAATTATATTATGAGTATTTTCTTATCTTGAAAAATAAAAAATGATATCATATGTTAGATAAATATAAATAAGGAATCAAATTTATATTTGTAATTAATTCCACATTATGATTTCCTCTTACTTATTAAGGGTATAGTAAAAACTAATATTACATGATTTATCAGGATTCTAAATGCGAGTATCTATATTTATAATTGGTGATTTATGATTGGAAATAGAAACCAAATGGTATTAATTTAAGAGATTTTATATTTCCAAATATTTCCTTAAAATGAATTGTTAATTTCTTCTTCTTCTAATTCAATAACCCTATATATTAAAACTCCATATCTCAAATAATAGAAATAAAAAAATTTCCCAGGGAGAAGGGTACTTTATAAACATGGTGTTGGTCATGGTAATCTAAAACATCAAATCTAAATTCCTTCTAAGGCTTCATAGTTACTCTAATTTATGAAACACCACTTATAAAATTATCTTTTTAGATACATGAATTTGATCCCCTCCAAATATTTTTCTAGGTGTTCTTATCTATTTTGAGGTTAATCACACTTGTAATTTCCCATTTATTGGATGCATAATAACTGAATTGTATATCAATAATCCTAAACTAAATGATTTTATTTCTAACAATCTTTACACAACACACATTTTCATGCTATGAATGTTTCACAGGAGTAATCTTAATCGGAAGAATATAATGTTTTGAAATATTTGTGCCACAATAATAAGAGTTTTTATATAGAAGTTGAGGATTCACCCTAATCCATAAAGTTTTATTTTAAATATAGAATATAATATTTGTGGGATCACACAATGATAGATTTTGTAATTCCCAAACCTAGAGACACAGTTTTTTCAATGTTAGTATATGGTCTAAATAGAGCCAGTTTCATTGTGAGAAGGCCGGGTGGACTATTTGTGTGTGAGGCCATAAGAAAATAGTGTATCTATGACTAAGTGATATTGAATTAATTATTCCATGAAATTTAGGGTCTTGAAACAATCATTATATTTAAAACTATAAATTGAATAAATTAAACGGAATCAATCCACAGGGGGAGTAATCATGTCATGATGTTAATAATATTTATATTTAATAATGTTTTAATTTGATTTTTAATAGAAGAATGTGGATTGGTTTTGGGATGGAGATACTCAACCTAATTGAATGAATTTAACAACCTTAATTCATCTGGTTAAAATTATTCAATTGAGTTAGGTATATCCCCAAAAACTCGTACACATCATCTTCTATTGAAATTAAAATTTCATGATCATAAAAAATATATTTTAATAACATCACATAATAGAAAATCCACATAAGGTATTAAAACATTTGAATATTAGTATATCTAGGTTTGACACATACTAAATGATATATAAAACACTTCTACCTCTAACTCATATGAAACTTTGTTGTGCTTTATCCTTCTTTTCATGAAATCAACAATTTAACCTCTCAAGATTATTTCTATATCAGAATCATTGTGTAATGAACCTCCATCTCATAGTTGATTTATTTAACCACATCCAGCTAGAGCTTCACCATTTATTTATAACCTTCCACTCTCAGGGTACACCCAAACTTCTCATTGTGTAATAAATTCTATTATAATATGACACATCCTTGGGAAAATCTTTTTTCCATGTAATAGATAAACAAATTTTGTTTTGGTAGCTACACCAATAATAAGGTCCTTGTCATGATGGTTCCTAAACTTCCATAGTTCAATATCAAATATTATGGAATGACTACTCTAATTGTTAACATTTTTTGTCTTGGGTTTTCACTTATAAAACATTTATGTCTTGACCAAGCATTTTTTGGTAATATTTTTATATACTTTTCCAAAATAAACATCAACCCTTCTCCAAATTCATCCACTCATGGTCACACCTCTTCCAATTCCATTCTAATCTAAAATAAATATAATTTACCTCATTATAGATTCTATAAAAGTAATATTAACAAATAATCATGCTTCACTTTACCTGGACATGAGATATGTAAATATCGTGGTATTTATTCATATCCATTAATAATTTCCCCCATGTAGCCACTTTAGTGACTTAACTGATTCCTCTCTTGATTTTCCATATGCTTCTCCATGATATAATTCTGATGTTTTCAATTTCAATAATCCTTCATCAATTATGGTTTAAATTCATGGAATTTGTCTTCATATTTATTCATATATGACTATATATTATATGGCTCCAATCGTACATGCTACATAATCGTTTAAATAATCATTTATCTCAATGGCCTTCCATCATAACAAAATTGGGTTTCATTTTGGCTCTCTAATTTTATTTTTTACAACTCATCATGTTCATCTTTAAACTCATACCCTCTTGGTTTCTACAACATTTTAAAACTATAAATAAATTCAACCTCTTAGTAAAAATTTATTTTCAACCACTTTAACATTGATTTTCATCCATCATGATAATAAAAGCAAATTAATTGACATTAATTATCATATGTAATCTATTATTGACACAACATTCCATCATAAATTTATATAAGTTCTTATATTTGTGAGTACCATTTCATGAAGGTAAATAGATAAGAATATCTTTAGAAGGTATAAAATAATATAATTTAACCATCTTCAGACAATAAGTAGAAAATGATTATGTTCTAAAATTTTATCATGAAGAGGAAAATTAATATATAAAGCAATGCCACTATCTTAGATTAGATCAATTATTGGATTTCAAAATATTTTTCCTTGAAAAATATTATATTATATACTCTGGTAATAAACCATATAAGATACATGATTATCTTTAAGAAGGTTTGTTTTTTATAGGCTAGATTGATGAATCAGGATAGTTAATTTTTTTATAAGATTCAAACTTTTACATGAATACATTTTTCATGAAAATATTAATAATTGAATTATATAAAAGGATTATATATACATAATGATCTTAAAATCCCATATTAAAAATAGTGTGATCCTTAATATGCGTTCTACTAGTGTTGTGGGGTTTAAAACAAATACTACATAGTACTGTGATGGTTTAATTTTCATGATTGATTTCAAACAAAACAATGTTCATCATATAAACATTTTTTAATCAAATTCAAAGGACATTTTTAAAATATATATTAATTAAAAAACAAATTAATACAAACATAATCAATTACATAAATTATTTTAATCATAAAAAATAATTTTTTAATCAATTAAATGATTCTTTTCATAGTATCTCCAATAATGTCAATGAAATATCTAATTTGAGACCTTCATTAAAATTTTAGGGTACCAAAGTAATTGGAAGGAAATTCACCTTCCATTATTTTCTATTTCAATGAGAAGACCTATTTTTATTATCGAAAAATACCTTAATAAAGAAAGTAAAGGATTTATAAAATTTTATGATTTTCACAGAAATAGATTCATTGTATTAAAAAAATTTATTATATAATATCAAAATACATATTATATTCATGATATAAATAAATTAATTCATCTACAAGGAAATGAAATGTATTATCTAATACCAACTAAGATTCAATTGGATTCAACACAATAATGTTCACTACATTAAAAATATTACCTCTTAGGTAGAACTCAAGAAGACTGAATATAATAGAAGTGAGAGGACCCCTACCTTACACCCAATAACATAATAAATAAACTTCATGTGAGCCATTTAAAACAATTTAATCTCTAATAGATATCATTCATTTTTTAATCTTGTGAAGGTAAAACATATCAAATCCAATCCCCCTCAAAATATCAATAATGAAATCCCAGTTGATAGTTATAAATTCCTTAAAAACATATAGTTTAATATAAATATTTCAACCACTAGTGTTTTTACAATGTATTTCATAAATTTTAATAATCCTATTAGATAATATTGATTTTTTGTTCCATTCAGAAAAAAATTAGTTTGGAGAAACAATCTAAATAACAACCTTATATTTCTTGATAGCTTGAATTTTACAAATATTTATATATAAATAATTGTACATGGAAACTGGTCATTAATAAGACATATATTCATTATTTTCTACTATAATAAAAAGGATAATGAATATAGTGTTAAATAAATAATGAAATGATCCATTTAAAATTAAAATTTAACCATATAAAAAATATTAGGGTAAATAATGTCTTAGAAATTTTGGAAAAACTTGTTATTGTATCAATCAGAACCTCCAGTTCTATTTGGTTTTAGAGAAAACATTAGCTCCATAATATCTTCCTAAAAAAATTCATAATGATGATATTATCCAATTTAGAAACATTATTTTGGATAAATTAAAAAAAATTAAATTACAATCAACAAATTCATTTTAGGGAGATTGAAAATGATTAATAATGCCTACATTAATATTTCCCTTCATTGAAAAATGCCACAATTAATTTTTAGGATTGTTATGAGGTTTACTAAATGCAATATTAATTAATATATTAAAAAATTATTCTTTCCATATTAATCATTAATCCATTGGACATGTTATTATATTTAGTAATGTTCCTCATCACCCCCTAGTATAATATAAGGATGGAAAAACAAAAATTTCTTTATTAAATAATCCCTCATTAAAGCAATGTTGTAAAATATTTTTATGAATTCTTCTAATCAATCCTTTAAAACAATTATATACCCATAATGTTTTCTAAGACACCTTTTACACAAGTCATTTAATTCTATCTTGAGAATTTTATAATTTAATGATTATGAATTTATATCATTCTAGCATCAAATTTAGTTACATAATTCTTTTACGGGTCTCATACACTTGATATGTTTCCTCTGTGCATTGTTAAACCTAAATTTATGTGGGAGAGAGGTCTCATACCTATCCAAATAATTCATAATAGGGAAGTGGAATGAATTAATCACAAAATGAGCCATGAAACTATCAATTTTACATAGATTAATAAGAAAAATATGTAAAAACGTTCTATCCATCTTACTAGATTATAAATTATATTGATTCTTAATATATAAAGTGTACTCTTATTCATATAATTCTACATTCAAGATAAAATTTTTATTAAATCAACATTTTAATTATATATATGGTATATTAATATGTTCACATATTTTAACATTATATCCATTTTATCATTTCAATAATTGGTAATAAGACAAGAAATATTAATTTTAGATGATAAAAATTCAAACTCTTTCAAAAAGGGCCCCATGTATCAGTACCAATTGTGAGTATAAATAAAAGGACAAGAACTGGGATTTTTATCAATGCAGAATTCATAAGTGTTCATTTATTTTTCTAATTTTCATCATATAAATAAAATTAATTTAATAGGAGGAAAGGACACTGACAATTTTTATGAAACTACTTGATAATTAATACTAATGAATTAAAAATATAATTTATATATATTTAATCATTTATATGATTAAAAATGGATCATTGTTTTAATAATACTAATAAAATTGGGTTTGTTTTTATATATCAAAGAAAAAAGGTCCCTAAGAGTGTCAATATTTTTTAATCCATAACAATTATATAAGAGGATCTTCATATATTATTTCTATCACAAATCTATTTTAATACACTAGATATATTTGAATTCTATTTATTGGAAGATCTCTTTTTCCTACTATTTTTATAGGACTTTTTTCATTTTTATATCCAATATCCTAGGGAAACAATTACTCTTCATTTGGTAAATAATTATTATCTTCTATAAAATTCATTTTAAAATCATTTTTGAGAGGGTAAAATAAATTTATTGAATTGTTTTCCTCTTCCACCATCTGAAAATATGAAATTATGCTTGATTGAGGTGGGGAATAACATCATATTAATGTTTTTGAAAATATTTATCCTTATTATAAATATTATTATCGTCAATATTATAATTGTTTAACATATTTTATTTTTTAGGTAATTATATGCTCTTGTATAGAGATGATAATAATATTAACCTCATGGGAACTTCTATAGACCTCAAATTATTCAAACATAATATACATAATGATATATTTATTTAAACTTATTGCATACATTTTTTTTTGTGTAAAATAATTTTAATTTATTTATATTATTCTTAAATTTTTTGAGGCCTTTAAATTGGATAAATAATTTTCCACTTTGTTACAATAGATTTAAAAATATAGAATAAATTTATTTTCTATGTAGACTAAATATTTATTCCATTAATAGTTACCCTAAACACATTATAAAAGATCATCCTACTTATTAGATTCTGCAAGAATATGATCATAATAACCTAATTTAACTTCAATGGTGTTATCATTTTTTAAAATGGTATTTCCACACATACAACTAGATCATTTAGGTTATTTTTGACAACAAAAAATATATTTCAATCCATGAAGTCTAATCTGTATTTTAACATTAGTGTGTTTTTAGGTAAAATGGTTTAAATTAATATCCATCTATTGAATTAAAATTACTTTTTAATTAGGAATTAGATTACTAATATTCCATTCCCTTGAAATATCATCAGAATATGTAAAGTTAATATGAAAATACCCTCCTTTAATTGAAACTATTTTCCAATATGTGAATCCTCATTGGGAAAAAATATTAATTTTTAATTCACTTGAATAAAAATGGTTATCACCTTTGGGATGTATAATTCTAACAACTAAAGAAGACCTATATACATCCAATCAATATATGGGGTATTTAGGATTCACAAGAATAGAAATATTCCTATATTAAAAATTATTCAAGATTTTATCCAACTTGTATGTTGGTATGGATATCCATTAAAATTCTATCTCACCCTTTTTAAGTATATCCATGAAGATGATACCTATATGAATTATTTATTTCATAGTATTTATATATGTGTATTCATATTGCGATGAATTTCATGAATATAGACTAATACGTTGATTGTAAATAACAATGAAAATGATTAAGGAAATGTCGAAAATGATAAGATCTCTAATATCATCATTCTCACGTAACTCAAAATGATTCATATTCATAAATATTAATTATTATTATAATAATAATTATAATAATAATAATAAACCCACACACACATTCACATATATATTTATGTATGTATATTTATATGTATGTATATGGTTTCACTAATTATTTTAATAATAATAACATCAATAATAAGAAAATAATAAGGAATAATATGACTTAGTGACAATAATAATACAATTATGGATATAATAATATCATTAACAACAACAACAACAACATTAAAAAAACAAATACATATACACATACTCACACAGGTATGAAAGGTTCAGTAAATAATAATATTTTTGTTACTATTAATGAATATAATAACATGTATAACATTATTATAATAATCAAATTATTATCGATTATAGAAATAAAAAGCTTATACATGAGAGTGCGTGGTTTATCATTTATCTAATATTAACACTATTATTTATTTAATAATGTCTTAATGACTCAATAATAATAATATGAATACCACTATGAGAAATAAAAACAACAACAACCAAAATAAACACAAATAATAATAATAATAAAGATAGTTATAGTAATAATAATAATAACATAATGTAATAATAAAAAAATAAACCTTTACACCCACTATGAAATATGTGACAGTGGAAAAGCCCTTAAAAACATCATATGTTTATGAGATACCTAGTATACCACCAGTGGTACCTAATACATTCTTCAATTTTATAATAGTATGGAGAGTAAAAATGTCTTACTCCTAATTTATTTTTATCATCGCCAAATTCTACATCAACCTTAAAAATGAGAAAAATCCTTCTAAATATTAAAAAAACTTGTTCTTATTTTCTCAAAAATACTAAAAGTTAAACATTTCATCCCAAAAAATCTCAACCATTCCACTTAATTTATAATTATTTATAAAAATCATATTTAAATTGATATAAAAATTCAAATCCATATTACAGTGAATGAAGTTCAAAAAACTACTCAAAACCCATAATTTTGAATTCTTAAGTAATATAAGAATGATGAATTTTATTATAGGAATCTCAATCAAATATATAATTTTTTGGACAATTCATATCTTGTTGATCCTAATAATTGTTCATTTCAACTCATTAGAATGAATAACACCACCAAGTCACCCTACCATGTTTGATCAATATTGTATAATAGAATAAATAGTATAAAACTAATTATCAAGTTCGACCATAACTCTAGGTGAATTGTGGTTTTGTTAAATATCATTATATTATACAAGATCATGTCTATGTACAAAATATTTTTTTACTAAAATCATTGTTTTATGTTCACTAAATGTATCAACAGAATGAAAATAAAATTAATTTTATTTTATTTTTGGTAAAGTTATGCCCTTCTTATACCCCACATGATATATTATATTTATTTTATATATTTTATATCATATATATATATGATTACATTTTTTTTAATTTCTATGTTTTTTATTTAAAAAAATAAAAACATTTTTTGATATGTATGAATAGTCAGGCACATTATTTTTACACATTAATCATGATGATATTAATTATTATTTAATTTAAGAACATTTAAATGGATTTTTAGTATCTTAATATTTATACTATTTTGTGATGTCTCATCCCAAAAAAAATCCTTAGATCCCAATTGTGTTCAGTTTCTTTCTAAAGTAGAACATAAGGTTGTCTAATATAGTGTAATTTGGAGATCATAAGACCATTATTTTTCTAAATAAATATTTTAAACATAAATATGAATTTATATGGTGAGATGAGAGTTTTCATTACCAGGAAATTCCTTGAGATTATGGTGGAATACTAAAACATTTATTTTTCTACGAGGACCCGTAAATATCAATGATCCATAACTAAATTTGTGTTTTATGATATTATTCATGAAGAATATTTACAAAGAACCTTCAGTAGGTTTCATAAGCTAAAAATTACAAACCTATATGGATATGAGTAATGGATGATCTAAACACTCAAATATTTTAATTTGATTTGGTTATATTGTTTGATATGGCTAGGATTCTCATTCTCCTTCTTATAGGAATATGAAAGTGGTATGGAATTGTCTTTTGGTTTATTCCCCAGAATGGTGTCAACCATCCAATAAATTTGAAGATCATGATATGTCCTTGATTTTAGGATAACTATTATATAGGAATTGTTTATATTGTCCTTATATAAAATGTAAGAGTGAATTAAGACTCCAAAGGAATTGGTTAGTCTATAAATATCCTAAAAGGAATCATTCATACAACTTAGATGTATCAATAGTTGTGTTGAGATATTTTAATATTTATTCGGATTATATAGGATTGGGAAAATTATTTACTCTTATGTGTGGATCAAACATCAAATATATAGTAACATTAAATTTATATGGATTGATAAAATTTTCATTTAAAAATATTAGTGTTATTGTGATAGTTCATCTTGTTTATTTTTTGGATGCTTCCAGTATTACTTCAATGATATGAAGTGAGTAATTCTTGACACATTTATGGGTATGATCTTTATTTATAACCCTTTTAATTTTTTCATGTTAGGTTTTTTTTCCACAAGTGATATTTAAATGGTTCTCCAACTTCGACAGAAGATAAATGGGATTGTGATGATTTGAGATGGATAAATAGATCATGGGAATTATTTAGATTGTTCATCATCTTAAATAATAAGTATCTGATGGTTTTTATTTTGATGAAATAGTATAATATAAAATATGGCATATTGATGGTGTTGAGTACCCTAAAAAAAATAGTTTAAAGGCTGATCCTATATGATATATCTTGTTACTGATTATTAGGTTTGGGTCTTCTTAGAGGCGTGATCCCCTATATTCAATATGAATAAATCGTATCCTTGTTTTATGATGGTTTTGTGGGGGTTAATATTTATAGATATTCAATTTATTGAAAAACATGTATTATTACTTTCATTAATTGAGTAGTTTTTTTATTTTAAGGCATCAATATACACACCTAGTATAAATGATATTCTTGCTAATTGAACGTACCTTAATATTTCCATAGGTTGTGGTTCTATGATATCTTGACATTATATTATTATTTTAATACTATATCATGATGTATACTTATTAATATGACTTGGTATTATAATGTCATTTGGGTATTATTATAGAAAACTAATCAAAACATGACATAAATAATTCATTAATCTAGTGATTTAAATAACAAATCACACAAAATTTGCAAAATCCAAGGACCAAAACGATTAATGCCTTAGAGATTATCTACACAAGAATATTATTTTTCAACAAATATGAAAATACATCATAATCATGATCAACTATACCCTTCTATATATATCTAACCTGATATAACCATCTTTATAACTTGTGGATTTGAATAATAAGAAAGGGGAGATTATAGACGATTAATAAGGGGATTGAATAACATAACATGGAAAAAACATGAGTATAAAATAAATATAATAATAAAGGATCTAAACGAATTTTATGACAATAATAATCATTTTAGAGTAAAATAATATGATTATAATATCATTAAGTAGTCCTAAAAGTTATTATCAATCTCAAAACATATCTAAATAGTCATATAACATGTGAACATGACATAAAAGTGAATAATCCAATAAAAAATGAAAAATCATGAAAACATGGAATTTCATGGAAATGAAAAGCTTCTTGAAAATATTTCATAACATGATGAACAACTGGGAAATGTGGAACATACATAATAATATTAAAACCTACATGAGAAACCCCACTATGTATGCACCTATGGGAAATAACTCATTATGTCTATTCTTGAAATGTGAGAAAACCCATTATGGAATTGCATATTTGAAAAAATTATTATTTACAAGGATGAATATCTCATGAGATATAATATTTAACCAACACATTCCTCAGTGATATATAACACCTCCCATCATCATCTATAAATAGGTGTTCCACCTAAAATCAATCATAAATACATCTTAAGGAACCAAGAAAGAAAAATAATTGGTTTTCTCAAGAGATGAACTGAACTAATTAGGGATACAAAAATCACATTTTTTCAAAAGTAATAACATCATAATAATATAAAAATTATGCTCAAAACATCACTTCATGAGATATATAACATGGAGGAAAAATATAAGTTAAAATATAAAATTTCCCACAAAACCTTTTACACATTATCAGAAAAGATGAAATTTTAATTACATTTAATAAAAAAAATTGAGAATGAGAAGGGAATAGTATTTGTAAACAATATTAAAAATATTTCCAAATAAATTATCATTTACAAGAAATAAATTTTATCGAAAATTTTATTAGTGTAATATTAAACATTTTATTTTTTTAAATGATGTAAATTCATTTTTCATTAATAATTTAAAATACCATTGTTTGATAATCCACATCATTAAAAAATGGTGTAAAATTTTCATATTGAAAATGGGAAAGTATAATTATGAGAATAATAATAAATAATCCCTATTATATTTCCCAAAAATATAGAATAACATTGGAAGTAAATAAAAACATGTATATGAAAAAAATCAAATAAATAAACAAGAGATATTCCAAAAAAAATATTTTCACAAGAAAATAGAATCATCATGGAAGAAGATTTCTTTGTGAAATAGGATTTTGGAAAAATAAACTAACTAAAACATAATATTATCATATATTATAATAGATCAATATTAAAAATAATATTCAAATAAGTGCGATTATAACACAAGGAAATTATTTGAGTCGGAAAAACCCTTTATAGACTCTATAACTTTTGATTCAAAACCCCATGAGTTATACAACATTAAATAGAAAATTTAATACCCTTAAATATAAGATTATCATGATAAAAAAGTAAAATATTTAATTATTTACGCCATTTTAATGGAAAAATTTATTATAGATTAAAAATACCTCAAAAGATTTAAAATTTAATCACTCCACATTCATTAAAAGAAACTTAATTGAGTATTTATAATTATTTATGAATTTTAAATTTCATTAAATATTAATTTAGTCTTTTTCCTAGAAGATAAAATCGACAATGGACATTTTGCAACTATTTTCAACCTACAAGGGATATTGTCTCTATTTATTAGTTAAATATTGATGTATCTTGTATGGAAACAAAAACAAAAATTACTATTTAAATATTTTATCATTTTATAAAAGTGATTATGTTTTCATTGTCATTCATGAAAAAATATTTTAGCATTGTTCAACTATGTGGTCAGACTGACATTATGATGAACAAACCCATATTATTGATGATTTTGAGGTGATTTATTTGTAATATAATTAAAAAATGGAATAATTATATAATTTATTGTTTATTACTGTGATATATAATAATTATAATTTATATATAATGATAATTAATAGATATGAATATATTACATAATTGTTATTAATTATTTTCCTCTTAGCATGTTCATTTTAAATGATGAATATACGATAAATATTTTTGATCACATAATTAATAGGTTCTTCAATTTATCATACCATAACATTAAATATATCATAAAAATCATATTTATCACTTAAAAACATAATCATGACCATCCATGTAAGTATGTAATGAAATGAAAAATAGAAATCAATCATCTTATGGAGGTGGTAGTCCCCACATATGCATGGTTGACTATTTAATTTTACATTGAATTGGAAATGGAGTAATTGGGTTTATAATTTTAGAATATAATATATATATATAAATTGTAATATAATTATATATTTAATGTTTAATTAGGTTCATCCTTATAAGGGGAGAATGAAAATGAAATATGTTGTGATGTGGAAGTGGGGGTTTGTAAAATACAGTATTCACATTTCATTTTTTTTATAATGGAAAAGGGGAGGGTGGATCATGTAATTATATGTGTGTTTCATTTTAATATAGAAGAATTAAATTATAAGAATAATAATAGAACTAAAAACAATAGAAAAGTGGAAGATGGGTCCAGAACATATAGATCACTTCTTGGATTATCTCATTTGAGAAAGGGATTTATCCTTGGAGGTATGGAATTTGAAGAAGATGACATCATATATAATGTTTTTTGTAGTGTGAGGGACATGGTTGGTATGAGTTTGGGCTGAGCATAAGATGTTTTGTTCTAGGGGTACGTGAAGAGCTATTTCCCATTTATTAAGTGAAATATGAGTGGTTTTTTTAATATAAAAAATGTTTCAATAATGGGTTGTAACCCTTAAATAAAGTGGATAAAAAATTAATAAATAATATATTGTACATGATAAAAAATTAAATCAACTCATCCACTATTCAAATCTAACCAGGTTTTAATCATTTTTTTCCCTTTAACTCTAAGGTAACTCACGTTTTCTAATATAGTTTTCCCCATCGTAACTATTTTTAACAATGTAATTTTTTCCATATTCCCAAAAAATATTCCTTCATATATAATTTGGAACTATTTATTCTAAATTTTAATTCCATATAAAAATTCAATTATTAAAATTGTTAAAAATTCATTTTAAAAAACAATATGTAAAATTTATTAAAAACAATTCTATTTGATAAATACAATTTAAATTATAGAATATCAAATATGGATTTATAAATTAAAAACAAAAAATTATAAAATAATAAATTTACTTATAAATTACACATGTGGTATCAGAAAAGGTTTTCCTAAATTTATAATTTGTACATATATACCTAAAATGGCATAAAATAAACAATATTCTTAAAAATGGTGTATTTCACTATTTATATATAAATATAATGTATCATAAAAGTAAAAACAATTATCCTAATCATATATCACACTTCATAATTTCTTTCCTTTGTTAAAATAATTTTTTAAAATTTGAGAATTTAGTTGTTAATCAAAATTTCCAAACATGTTAGGGAACATATCATATTGAAAATTATATTGTCAAAATTATATCTATTATTTATTAATATTTATTTATTATTTATTAATTAATTTATTTGTAAAATATCATTCATATTATAAATATTATTTATTATCATTCAATCAAAATATACATAGTTTAATGATATAAAACAACAATTTTAGAAAAATATATTTTTAGGAATAAAATGAATTTATTATTGATATTAGCTGTAATAATTATATTTCATTAGTATTAAAAGAATAAATTTGTATTATTTTATCAATATTTAGATTTTTGGTTAATTATATTCATAAATAATAATTTATAGCCTAGGTTTTAGAAATTATGATAAATACTTGTTTTTATATAAATGTTTTGTGGTTTTTATTTAAGATTAGTGTTTTTGGTGGAGCATGTTATGAAACATTTTATTTATTTGTGGAACAAATATTTTAAAAGATGATTTCATTACATTTCACCCCTCCAACAAATTAAATCCTTCCAATTTTATTTATTACATACTAGAAATGTTAACTAAGGGTATATAAACTATGGAGATGACTCGGGATATAATTTCATTAAATTAATGAACCTCAAAATCATTGGAAATTTTTATATTTCATCATAATAATCTTATCCCTAATACTGACTTTTTATCGAGTTGTTTCATCTAAGACTCTACCATTATTTACTATTTCGGGGCATATTATATATGTTCTTTTAAAATTGCTTTCATAATTATCTTTTCATTGGTATAAGATTTATGGATAATATGAAACATGTTCTAATTACTCTAGATAATTTTACCTCTATATTGAGGGAACTGATCCATCACTACATTTATGTTACGTTTATCTAAATGATGGATTGTAGAATTTTCATAAGACACATTCCTAAAAACATTAATTTTGGAATAAAATAATCCTACATATAGAATATATATTTGATAATCAAATCATTAGGGTGAGGATTTATGATCTTAGAAAACAACTTGGATATAGTAGAGTTCCTCGAATCGAATTCCAAAAAGATATCAATAGCTCTAGATAGGGGGTAAGTGTACCAGAAATATTAGGATTTAAATAAGATGCAATTATTGTATATGTTTTCAATTTTACTCTTGGTATAGGGGTCTGGTGATGCTCATCATCTTGGATAATCCTTCGATTATGGAAAATACATGGATAATTCCCAGGTTCCCCAAATATAAGACATTGAATAAATAATGGTATATTAGGATAAAATCTGTCTCTTTCAACCATGCTATCTAACTAATCATTTTCCTTGAAATTTTTATATATTATTTCTACCTCGTCAACATATCAATAATCTTTTATTACCCTTGAGAAAATTCCCGTGGTGATTCCTTCAATATTTTTTATATATAGAAAATTTAACATTTTTTCCTTCATCCACTTCATCACATGATCTTTTATGAGAATTCATCTTTCTTTTATTTGGTTTGTTTTGGAAGTTGACTATGTTAATATTTTTAATAATATTTTTGTTATAGTTTGTTTGGAATAATCACAAGGTTACTAAATCCATATTCAATTCCTATTTGTTTTTTGTTGTGTTAATCTTCATGTTGTCCTTCGCATTATGGTCCCCTGTAGTTCTATCCACTACTGAAACCAAATGGTTTATAATTAATAAAAAACATTAAAAATATGGGATAATTTATCATGAACCCTTCCTCAAAATATACCCCTCCTAGGATAATAATGAATAAAAGGAGATAATGACCCTTGAATCCCTCCCCCAATAGGCCCCGTGTTGGAGACTAAATCCAAGGGTGTAAAAATATCACAATATTGGAAGAATTGCTATTTTAAAAAACAAAATATAGACATATGATGTATCATCCACAAATAATATCCAAAAAATGATATAAATAAATCCAAAACCATTCGAAATTTATGTATAAAACATAACGATTACAAATAAAAAAGTCTCCAAAGTAAATACCCAAAAGTTATGCAAAGTATTGTCACACCAAATGTCATGATCTGGGCCTATAATGTCCATCAAGGTCTTCAAAATACTCTTATAATACTAAAATATGTTTTTATATGTAGTGTTACAATACAAATATACTTATGAAGAATAAAAAAGTCCCCCAACCACATGTGAAACAAACATAATAATTCAATCATGAGAAAACAATAGAACAAAATACACTAAAACAGGAATACTAACCAATCCTATCCTTACTAAGTCATGCTCACAAAGTAATGAAATTCAAGTAATATGATTAAAATCACATGGATGATAGGTTACCCAACAAAAATTTCCCACTAATTATCCACTCCCACACCCTAAAGTAAAATCCCATGGAGATCCCACCTCTTCTGAATATACCACATCACATCCCTCCCACCCATACATGGGCCATACAACCAATCCCTCCCACACACAACTAGGCCTCAAAACACATCCCTCCTGAACAAACTTGGTACTCACAACACATCTCACCAACAGACACATGGGCATCACAACACATCCCTCCCGCACACACCAAGTCCTCACAACACATCCAACCCACACACACTTGGGACTCACTACACATCTCATCTCACCCCAAAGACACTTGGGAAAGAAAAAAACAAAACATCTTCAAGGAACCTATCACACCATGTCACAACTCATCCTGAAAACACCAGGAAAACCACACCTCATCACATCCTACTTGAAAAAACATGGATTGTTACCACTTGGTTGTGGGAGCAGAGAAGAGTGGGTGGAAACTCATCCATTGTCCCACTAGGATGCTGGGAAGGACACACTCCCCCATGAAAATGGGGGTATTTAGCACATAGTTCTCAAATAAGGATGGGTGTGAATATAAATCCCATGGAACATAAGAGTATATATATACATGTAATACCAAACACTAAAGCCCAACCTAGGGGTTTTTTAACAACTTGCCAACTGACAACACCGTCACTTTTTCTTCCACTAATATATTCACAACACCACATATCAAGGGAAAAAACCCACTTCACAATCCCAAATTATTCAATTAACCATATCTATTCTAGTAATAAAACAACCCCAAGCCATTACAAATGTTCCTAAATGGTTATTTATTCATTCCATAACTTCCTGGGGAAATTAAGAAACATAATAACATTCATGGTAAATTAATGAACTTCAAATTAATGATGAATCATTATGTCCTCAAGGTATGGGGTGAGAAATTATGCATGTTATCAATGGATAATCCCATATAACAACCACTATTTTCTTTATTCATAATTATCCTTACCAAAGAACCATGCCCTCCAAAACAAACCCCAACTTACAACCACACCCAGCAATATATCACATCACAACCAGTTACAAAGCCCTACTAAAAAATCATATCATTAAAAAAATCACCATATCAAAAAAACCAACCCCATATACACAATCATTCCCATAAAAAAATCTCTCCATGAACAGATTAAAAACATATTTAATATTTTACAATGCTTCATTTCTTTAAATACAATTGTTAATTCAGGGGTTATCACAAAACTGGACGATCCTCGGGAATCCATTTATTTTCTGTATGTTTGTGGTTATAATTTCTCATAAACAAGAGTTCAATGAAAAAAAAAACAATAGGTATTCCATAAATAATCTATTTCACAAATATTTACCCCAACGAACATGATTTTCAGTCGGTAATTATCCCATAAAAATCAAAATATCATCAAAATAAAAACAAAACATAAACAAGTTTTTCTATTCCCATCCCCATATTTATTAATTTAAAACTTGTTCAATTAACATTATTAATATAGAAAAAACTATATTCTCATGGGTAACATCTATATACCCACACATCATGATACCTAATTAAGAATGATAAAGGAGAAACCTACCTGGAATAATAATCGATCTGAACTTCTTTGTTGCACCAAAATTGGGGCTCATATGCATTAGGAAAAACTCCACGGAAACATGAACCAAAAACTAAAGTCAAACCATATGACTCCTATAGGAGGATGGTTTCAAGGAATCCTATACCAATAGAAAACATCATGAAATAATAAGGGGGAAATTTTATTTCATCTTTAGAATGATTCAAGTAGATTCACAGATTAGATATGTTTTTTATTTTCCATTAAAGGAAGATCTAGTCAAGATAATGAATTTTGACCAATTAAAAGCCCCGTAAATCTTTGGAAAAATTGATACGATTTATTAGATTTGAATAATTGTAAATATCTTCTTATGAAGAATTAAAAGTCATATTACATCAATAATTACATCAAAACGGTGAAACAGGAAGAATATGGAAACACTTTTCTTGAGCCACTATTAGGTGAGACAGTGTTCGACATGGAACCACTCATTGAGGCAATAGTATACAAATAACTACTCGATGAGACACCATTCATAAGCCACAATCTGGAGAGGCACTACTGGAAGAGTAATGCTGGTAATTAAATGACTACCACATTTAGTGAGTCATGATGAAGAGAGACACTACTAGACAAGGTAGTGCTGAAGAAGCGGCTGCCAGTGAGCCATAGTGAGAGAGTGACTGCCAGCGATGAATTTCTACAAAGTGACTACTAGTGTCCAAATTCTTGGGAGACATACCTCTACTGTGATCCACCATTATAAAAAATGGAAAATTGGGAATTTTTTCAAAGTGTTGAAATGAGTCCCCTTGATCTCCCTAGACACCTCAACCACATTCTCACAAAGTAATCGACCAGAGAGGTCTATGCCATTATACCAAATACCTCTCAGACTATTATCACCCCTATAATTCAAAACACAACTAAAATGAATGATAGTATGGGTCCAAACAAACACCCCTTGAGATACCTCTAATAGTTCTCACAACACTTGAAACACTACAACAAAATAAACACTACAACGTTCAATGATAAACCACCCTTTGTTTCCCCAAAGCTGGGGTGGAAACATCAACATCTAGGAAAACCTACTCCTACATATGAAAAATAGGCCCCATCACGTTAGACCAATTGACCACAAAATACACCAGACAAGAATGACAATCACACTACCTTGAACACACGAATCACGGAATCCAGTTCTCCATGTAAAGATATTATCCTATCAGGGAAGTGTTGACTTTCCCATGTGGGATTAATTACATCATAGTCAATGTGTATTGATTATGAATCATGTTCTAATCTCTTAATATGGAAACACATTCTCAAAAATCGAACCACACACTTCAAAAACCCAAGGAAAAAATCTCATCTCATAAAACAACAGTTTTATACATACCATTACAAAGAAAAAATAATGCAAAGAAAATCATAAAACAACACTAGGTATTAAGAACACATTGTTCTCTCTCGATCACCCAAGTAATCTCCTCTAGGCCACCATGCCTCCACAACATACAAATTAATGGATTGGTATATCCACTCATCACTTTCTCTCGATGAACCTAGCTCTCTTCTAGACACTTCACAAACTTTGTTTCATTCCCCATGTCCAATTATCCCTTATTAATTCCATGGGAGTCATAGTGAAGAGACCGATGAAGCTGAGAGATGTTAAATACATCATGGATCCTTTCTAAACATGGTGGAGATTTTATATTGTGCCCCAGCATGCCAACTCACTCCAACACCTCAAAGGGACCAATGAACCAGGAAGAAATCTTTCTCCCTCTGCCAGACCTTAATTTTTCATGTCGAGGGGAGACCTTCAAGAACATGTAGTCCCCAGATTCAAACACAATGGGCCTCCTCCTTTAATTAGAAAAACATTTCTTCTATATCTATAATGCTTTAATATACTAATAACCTAGCATAATCATCTTAGTTTTCTCTTTACCACATCAAGGCCACGAATAATTGTATCCCCAACCACCATCCAGCACAACAGAGAACAACACGGTCTTCCATAAAATGCCACAAATGCAGCCATACTAATAAAAGTTTGATAGCTATTATTATAAGATAAAAACACCAAGGGTATGTTTTATACCCAGGATCCACCAAATTCCAAGCCACACCCTCACAATATATCTTCCAATGTTTGGATTGTTTGTTCTGTCTATCCATTTTTCTGCGGGTGGAAAGTAGTGCTGAGGAATAAATAAGTTCCAAAAGCATTATGAAATCCCCACATGACTTGTGAGGTAAACAGTGTGTCCTGATCATATATAATGGACCCAGGAACTCCATGAAACAAAACCAAATTATCTATGTAATTCTTGGCCAAATCATCCACTACACCTCACTCCTTGATCGCTAAAAAATTTGATTATTTATTTAATCGATACATTATCACCCAGATATCAACACAACCTCATTGAGATATAGGTAACTCTATGACAAAATCCATCAATATTTCATACAATTTCAACTTGGGAACATCCAAAGGGTGCAACAAACAACCAGGGAAATGATTCTCACCCTTCACATTCTAGAAAACCAAGCACTTCACCAAAAAATCGACCACTTCTTGTCCCATCCTTGGCCACCAAACCTATTTCCTCATGCAATGATACATTTTTGATACTCCTTGATGTACTTCCAAGGGTGATATATGATAATGAAAAAGGACTACACGATGAATTACCACCAGAAACATCAACATTCTATGTAACAACATCCATTTTCGACTATACTTTGACCACACCTTCATAGAATCACCACACCCAACACGATCGAGCAACACCTCTTCCTCAGAGTCTTCCCATTGGGACTCCTCCTCCTACGACATTAGCGAAGTCTAAACCATCAACTAAAACAAACAACCTCTATCCCCATTTACCCATAAATCTAAGTGAAATGCTTCTGACTCCACCATATCTCTCCAATGATCTGAAGACTCTTGAAAACCCACCTTCTATGACTTTTTGTTCAAAGAATATGCCACAAAATTTCTCTTTCCTATGGTTTAGGAGATTTCAGCATCGTAATACTAATGAATGTCCATTCACCATCATTACCAAAATATTAAATAACAATGAAAAAATATATACATCAATATCATGTAAACCATGAATACCATAATGTTCTCCCCAATGAGGTAATGTTTCGAGAAAAATCAGCAAAAACACAACCTATTCTAATTCCAGATCGTGGGTGGCATAGGTTTGCTCAAGGGGAAATAACTTATTCAATCCATAGGAGATCACTACTCACTCCTTCATCAGTATGCATCCCATTCCCAAAATGGAAGCATCCCAAAACACTTGAAACACCACCCTTTCCTCATGAAACCAATGCAATAGAGCACTAACCAATTTCTCATTTAGGTAACTAAACGTTGTTGAACACTAATATCTTGACACAAAACCATGGTACTTCCTTGAAAAACTATTAATGCTGATAAAAATCAAGATTCATTGGAAAAAATACTTCAATAATATACTACAAGACCAAGGATTCTAAGGACCTCAACCACATTCTTGGGTGCTTCCCAAGAAACAACTGCTTCAACCATATACGGGTCCTCAAACACACTCTGCTGAGATAAGACATCCCTGAAGAAATTCCCCTTCGATGTCCAGAACATACACTTGAATAAATTACCATATAGATCATGGAATCATAGAAACTTCAAGATAGTTCTAAGATAATCAATACAATCCTCCTCTAACTCTAATAAGACTAAGATTTAATCGATGAAAACGATGACTAAATGGTCTAGGAACTCACAAAAAACGAATTTCATAAGTCCCATTAACATATTTGGTGCATTCATGTCACCGAAGGGCATGACTGTGAACTAGAAGTTCCTATACCTATATATGAAACCAGTATTCAGGATAATTCCATCCTTCACTTTTAATATGTGATATCCATATCATATATCATTTCATATAAAACGAAACAACCCTCTTAACTGGTCAAATAGACCATCAATCTAAGGAAGAGGGTAAAGGATCTTGACTGCCACCTAATTCCACCTTCAGTAGTCTATACAAAACCTCAGACTACCACCCTCCTTCTTTGAGAAAAACACTAGATAACCCCATGGTGAATCACTAGGATAGATAAAACCCTTCCTCATTAGGTCATTTATCTGAATTATCGACTCCCTCATCTCATACGGTGACATCCGATAAGGAGCTATCTAATTCAGGGAAGTAGTTGGCTCTAAGACTATCCCAAACTCAACGTCACATTGAAGGTGTAGCATTAAATATTCCTTGGGGAAAACATATAGGAATTCACCAACAACCCCAGGAACCTATATCATCTCAACATCTACTAATTACATGGACAACTCAACAACTAAGGGAAGAAATGGATCCACTCATTGACTTCCCACCTGACAACCCAACTCACAATGAAAACCACACATTGACCATCCATAATTGAAAAAACAACCCCCTTAATATGTAGTCTATAAAAAAAATATATGAAATAAAACTACTTGATAATGAGGATTACATTGTATGGATACATTTATAGTAAAAAATAGATCCCCATAGGACTGATGTGACCCCATCATCAGTCTACACCTTCGGAACACATCAAACAAGATGGTCTGACCTCCGACTGGGATACTCTACCCCAGGGGAATGGGAATACTCTCTATGTATAGTCCTAGATAACTTGATATAGTGGGTGAAATAAAGTAGTGTGAATATCTTGAATCAAGCAAGTCACAAACAGGAGTACTGAAAAATATGATCGTACCTCTGACGATCTCTAGTCCGGCTAAAATTGCTTCCTCCACCCTGTGCAACTGAACACACCAGGATCCTCTACCTCAATTTTGATGACCAAATCTATGACCACACTCAGGTATTGGTCCCCAAACACAAGTAACATCCTGAGGTTTCCCTTTACCTACTTCATCTCCCCACAACGGAGCAAAAGAAAGTTTCCCCTGCTTCCAAAATCGTCTTACTAGAAACTACTGCTATGGAAGGTGACAAACCATTACTTCTCCACCAAAATGAGCTCATGTTTCCACTAGGTACTAGTTTTGAAGAAGTCCAGATTTTCAATAGAATAAAAACATGTCCCCTGAGCCCATAGTAATGGTATAGAGACCACTGGAACTAGAAGGATGGAAAGGACGATTTTGAGGTAATCTCTTCACTGGTCGAAACAGTGCTGGTCCTGGATCCTGAGACCTTACAGTAATAACTATGCCTCTTGAAGAACTCTATTGTATCCCCTATTATAGTAATCGTCCTCATGATTTAATCCTCTTGAACACCTCCTTATTTTTTTAAATCTCTATATACAATGGCACTATAAAATAAGTAACAACATAACGTCTAGAAGGATGCAATGCCTCCTTAAGACTTATTTCACAAGACTACTCATCTGTAAAAAGATATGGGTAAAATGTAGAAGGACATTTAACTTGATTCCATGCTCCCACACTGATATACTACCTTGTTGAAGGTTGTGTAGCTCCAGCCTCTTCTCCACATTCATGATCATCAAAATGAAATATTCTTGGGACACCTACTATAAGTTAACCCACATAACATATTCCTCTTTATTTTCTCCCAGATACAACATCCACTAAAAACATGTAGAACTCCACATTAGACTAACCTCTAAAGGGATATTGTACACAATCGAGGCCCAAATAAAACTGAAGGGGATCTATAGATCATATATCCAACCCTCTATCTCTATGTTGGATATGTTTCGCCCACATTTCAATAATTCCTGCCGCAGTATAGAACACAAATTCCTATTCCACTAGTCATCATCCTCAACTAGACAAAACCTATAGATATCAATCATATCATTTTGTTGAACCTACGCTACCTAAGACACATGAGGATGATGATAAATACCCATAGCCGAAAATTAAACTAATATTTCATATGCCTGACTAGTATGGAGTTTTATTAAGATTTATTTTAATTTACCTTGTTTATTTTATCCATTTTAACCATCCCAATTCAACCAAATTCAAAAAATAAATCTTGTAATTCTAATGCATGTACCTTTCCTAGTATTTACCGTGTAAGAAGGTCCATCCCAATTGGTCATTCAATAAGATCAGATTCTGTACACTGGATCACAGGGGGCCATAAAATCCCAGGTAATATATGGTATCCCTGGACTATGTCACTCACCAAAGTCAACTAGTTCTACTTCCATACCACCCCATGAAATCCTCAATATTCCTAACTACAATCACCCCACTTTATCCCAGCCATCACCTTTGATACCTCTCTATCATGACCCCCTCTCTCAAAAGATACACCACTTTGGAAAGGAATGAATAAAGGGAGATAATGACCCCTGATTCCCACCCTTAGTAGGACCCATTTAGCGACTAGCACAAAGGGTGTACCAATCTCACATTGTGGGAGGTATTTCCCATTTTAAGAAACAAGCCTAGGAGATATAAAGGATCATCCACAAATCAACTCAAATACATGATATAAAGAATCCCAAAAACATACCATATTCAAGTGTAAAATAAAACTGGTAAAATAAAAATTTCTCTGTAGTAAATACACCAATGTAAGGCTAAGAAACATTGAAACAACTATCAAGATCTATTCTTGTACGGTCCATCATGATCCTTGAAATCCTCCTAGAAACCTGAAATTAGTTTATATATGTACAGTGAGTATACATGTATACATAGTAAGAAAACCAAATTCCTCCGTGCATGTAATGTCTCGGTTCCGAAATCCACCCAGAGGCGCCCCGTACCCGGTTGATCACATGGCCTTAAGCCCATTTCCACAAACACCAGAGGCTACCGACTAGCATCGAGGGCCTTGGGAGTGATGTGGGAAATGATTCCCTCATTGTAAGAGTACACCGCGAATGTAAACAAATAAATACAAGAGAGAATGTAGTAATAATTCCATATAATAGTAACAATAGAAATCTAAAGTATAAACTACAGAACATATATAAAATGATGCATGATACATATCTATAGGAAAACAGCCAAACAAGTCACAATGATGTAATACAACAGTGCTAAACCAATGTGCAAAATAATGAAGATAAACTCCTTGGCATCGCAATCCATATCTTGGTCACATGATCTTCATAACCATAGAAAATCATGTACCTAGAGTAGAGGGGCGCTTGGACTTATCTATACCTACAACAATATAATCTGTTTAGGCCCAAAATTATGGCCCAAATACGATGTGAGACTAAATCCCAATAGGAAACCACCACGAGATCTGTGCCTAATAGTTAGTGAATATATGGCATGTAAAGTACAGAAGGTAGTAAACAAGAAAGTACTTAGCAGTAAAAATTACATAGTTTTCGAGAATTCAAATCCCCACATAACACGAAATAGCTAATCAAAACAGATAAACACAACAGGTAACCCTCTGGGAAGTACCCACAACCTATCCCCTCTTGTCCTACCTAGCAACACAAGTATGCCGCTAAACACAAGGTAACCCTCTAGGAAGTACTCATAGCCTATCCCCTTTGGTCCTACCTAACATGTACAAGCAACCCTCTAGGAAATACACTCAGTCTAATCCCTCTTGATCATCTTAATTATAGACTCTCTGAGGAAGCACTCACTATAAATTCCTCCTATAGTCTCGTATTGGTATGTGAAGGTGCTCTAGGGATGCACTTACATCACATTCCCTCTATGGACCACGTCGAGGAACTACAGACACTCTAAGGAATCACTCAATGTCAATTCCCCTTGTGGTATCACATTGTAAGTAAAATAGACAATCTGGAGAAGCCCTCAACATCCATTCTCCCTATGGTCTATACTCCAGGTTCTCACGGCCCTGTGCAAGTCAAGAAAGTGTAGCAGCATGTATCAGCCAGGGTAAAACTCAGAAATACATGGATAGAATTCTAAAACATAATAGCATAGTAGAGCAACAGTCACATCATCCTAAAATACTAGGCATGGGAATGTAGACAATAGCCTAACAAGAAAACTTGACCTAATGGTCAAAATAGGCCAAACTTGCATGGGAAATACATCCAAAGCACAAAAATTCACCCTATTCATAGTCAAATATCATCAAATCAAGAATACCAGCATAGTAGGAAAACAATAGGCTAAAACTGTAAATGTGAAATACCCCGTTCATGGTTATTGGGAAAATTTTCATATAAAACTCAAAGACATTGAATAGAAAGGCACAAAACACCTACCTCCATGTGAGGAGATACCTATACGTGAACCTCGTGGCCTGAATCTCCTCAGAACGCTGAAGAGATACAAAAACGGCTAAAAATTTCAATAGATGATAACTTGAGAAGGAAGAGGAATCATGAAACGAGGCTCAAGAAAAAGAGAGAAATTACCGATGTGATTCCAACGCAAATGACAGTGTTCGATTCGGAGGACAAACACTCACTCGGGGGGTTAATCAAATATTTGTGGCTGTAAGGATCTCTTGGTCGAATGAGACCTTGAAGGAGAGCGTTCTGGTGATTAGACATGTCCCCAGTGTGTTAAATGAAAAAAAATAAAGTACACAATGTGTACTTTTTAAGTACACAATGTGTACTCGCTGTTTCCGTACTCCCCTTTAGGCGGCATCTAGGTCACCCCCACATGGTCGTGTGCATGGCCATTACACGACCAGCACACAAATACGAGTGGTAACCGAATACATGATGTGTACTCATAAAGTACACGGAGAGTACTTCACAAATTTCTACAATTTCCTCTTTTTCTAAAAAACTAACAGAAAAGGAAAAAAATACCTGAAAAGAAGATCTGGGTTCTTACAAACATCCTCCTTAAAAAATTTATCCCTGAATTTCCCTATCAAGGTGGAGTAGAAGAAGATACCCCAAAAATCTCCAGCCACTATGATTGTATGTTTTTCTTCCTCTCCTAAGTGTCATCCTGTACTCACACGTGTTGCCAAAGCACCCGTACCAGAGGAACATACTAGCCACAGTGAACTATCGTACTTTGATCCAAAATCCTGATAGGATGATCCTCAGAAGATGAATCCACTTCGAACTCAACCTCCTTGGGGTGTAATACATGAGATGGGTCGGAGAAGTAACATCATAACATAGAAATGTGGAAGACGTCATGCATATCCCGGTACCTCTATCGTAACTGAAACCGATAGGCAACCCACCCAACTCTCTCCAACAGCTCAAATGGCCTGACATACCTCGGTGAAAGCATACCCTATCTTATAATCCTCTTGTTTCCCAACATTGGTGTGACACACAAGAAAACGTGATCCCCAACCTTGAATTCCAGAGGACATCTCTACTGATCAGTATAAGACTTCAGTCGAGAGAATGCATTAGCCATCCTCTTTCATATCAACTCTATATGTTCTGTGGTCTCCTGAACAAGACGAGGTCCCAGTAAAGTGGACTCTCCTGCCTCTAGGAAACATAAGGGTGATCGTCATGGCCTACCATATAAAGCCTCATAAGTTTCCATCAAAATAGTTGCTTGAAAATTATTATTGTAGGAAAACTCCCCAAAAGGTATCTGATTCTCCCAAAAACCTCCAAAATCCAGAATACATGCTCGAAGCATGTCCTCAAGCACCTGAATCATATGCTTAGACTAGCCATCTGTCTGAGGATGGAAAGATTTACTCAAAAGTACTTGTGTACCCAAAGCCTTCTAAATCCCCTGCCAGACCTGAGATGTAAAACGTGTATCCCTGTCTGAAGCGACGGTGAGTGGAACTCCATGCAGACGTACAATCTCACGGATGTAAAACCTTCCCAGCTCATCAGAACTAAAGGTCTCCTTGATCGGTAAAAAGTGAGAAACCTTTTTGAGTCTATCAATTAAAACAAAAATAGCATCATTTCCTTGAGGAGACCTTAGTAAACCAGTCACGAAATCCATCGTGACATCATTCCACTTCCACTTGGAAAAAGGAAACTACTGTAAAAGCCCTACTGGTCGCTGATACTCCAGCTTCACCTGCTGATAGGTTGAATACTTCATGAAAAAAATAGCCACATCTCTCTTCATACCTGGAAACCAATACTGACGGTGTAGATCATGAAACATCTTGGTGACACCGGGATGAACTACCTAAACGAAGGAATGTAAGTTCCACATCAGCTCCTTGAATATGTCTGTTGGCACCCATACGCACCCTTAGAAACGCAATATATCATCCTCGCCTATGGTCCATCATGGAATAAGATCCTCTCCTGACACACTTTCCCACAAGACTAGGCCTTCTGAATCTGATAGCTACCTTATTCGCACTCGATCAAGGAGAGTAGAGGTAACATCCACGGATGATAGAAAATTTTTCCCCTGTCTGTCGTGAACCTCCAAATGTATCTCAGAGAACAGATCCATGAGATTCCATTCACTAAAGGCATCTCAAACTTCCTATATATGTGTCCTCCTACTCAAATCATTAGCCACTATGTTTCCCTTCCCAGGTGTGTAGGCAAGTTCCATGTCAAAGGACCGTAGGTACTCAACCCACCTTTGTTGTCTCAAATTAAGATCACGCTAATTTAATATGTACATGAAACTTTTTTGGTCAGTGAAAACCACAAAATACACTCCTAGTAGATAATGTCTCCAACAGCATAAGTCATGAACAACAACATCCAACCCGAGATCGTGTGTCGGGTAATTCCTGTCATGTGTTTCCAGCTGTTGAGACCTGTACGCGATGACTCCTTTGACCAGCATATGAACAACTCACAACCAGAGACATAAAGCCTTGCAATACACAATATATATATTTCGTGGCTCTGGAAAAACTAGTATCGGTGCTGAAGTCAACATACCCTTCAACTCTTGAGAGACTGATTTGCAAGAATCTGACCACAAGAACTTTGTACCATTCTTAGTGAGACTCGTCAGTGGTGCTGCTAAGCATGAAGAGTCTTGAATGAAGCATATGTAGTATCCATCCTACCCTAGAAAACTCTGAACCTCAAAGACGTTCTTCGGTAGCTCCAAGGAAACTACTTCTATCACTTTATCTGGATCCACTGAGACTTCTGTCTCTGAGATAACATGACACATGAAGTGAATCCGATCCATCCAAAAGTAGCATTTTGAGAGATTAGCATAAAACTTATGCTCTCTCAGTTTACCCAAAATTATCTCAAGATGTGTGGCATGGTCATGTAACACACAAACCACACGGCGTGTTGTCCTAACACACGGTGGGTACTTGAATCCTCTTCTACTGCTCGAGTACTTATACACGATTAAGCCACACGACTCTCCCAATACATCACTACATGGTGTTTTCAAGATAGACATGGCATGTACTAGACATGCTTCACCTGGCCTATGATGTTAGTGACACGGATTGACACATGGATCACACTACACATCGTGTTCCAGAAGGTCACAGTGTGTACGATAAAGGATAACACTATCTTGTTTTGTTTATGACACGGCTGGGTACCTAGGTAAGAATACACTGTGTGTTTAGACGTCACATGGTGTGTATTAGATAAGACTTGGCCAACTTGGATTTTTAGTGACACGGGAGGGCATAGGGTCGACACAACACGGCGTGTATGGATGGTACATGGTGTTTTCACTCAAGGTTTTCCCTATCCCACGTTCATATCCACATGGCCCAAGACACTACTAAAGACTACACGGTGTGTACATACAATACATGGTGTGTACCTAAGAAAAATATTTTCATCCTGAACAGATGAACACATGGTTTGCAGTCAAAACTAGACGACATGTATTCTGGTTTTTTTTTGGACAGTGAGCCTCAGAAACTACATCGGAGCCCATAAAAACACTAAAATGAACATTGAAATGAAAAATTCTGATCTGTGAGAGCCCATACTCCCCTAAAATCAGAGTTTGGAATCTTATATAAGTTATAAACAAGATAAACCAGGCAATGATCCACCAAATTCTGGTCCATGAGGGCCCATAACACCACAAAACCAAAGTTTGGCATCCATTCAAAAAAACCTTACACAAAACAATACCCTATAAAACAACATGTATTTTATCAAGGAATCTATCACAACAACATGAATATTTTAAACAACATCTATCATTACAACCTGAAATCACTAATGCATCCTAGATGTCATGGAAAAAATGCATGACAAGTGATTTCTAGAAAGTGCCTTATGATGCATGAGATTGTATACCATCATCTCATCGGGTAGCAATGGAAATAGAACCTCAACAACATCAATGGTAACCACAAAAAACATGTGAATCACCCAACAGTGAAATAAAATCAATTGAAAAATTGAAAAACCTGAAAATTGCAATAAACGTGGTAGACTGGCTTTTCCCTGTACACGAGTTAGCTACTCTCTGGCATAGCTTATTACCAAGTATCAATTCTGTCCTATCCCTGGCTATAAGCTCCAAATAGTAAGTCAAGAAGAAAATAATTTCCTCTGATACCACTTTGTAACATCCCAGTTCTGGAAGCCACCTAGTGGCTCCCCGTACCAGGTTGGTCACATGGCCACAACCACATTTCCCCAAACGCCAGAGGCTGCCGACTAGCAGCGAGGGCCCTGGGTGTGATAGTGGGGAAACTATTCTCTCATTGGAAGAGTACACAATAGAAGTAAAAAAATACATACAAGAGAGAAAGTAGTAAATATGAAATACAATAGTAACAACAGAAAACTGAAGTTTAAACTATAGAACATATATAAAATGATGCATGATACATGTGTGTACAAAAACAGCCAAACAAGTCACAATGATGGAATACAATAGTGCTAAATAAAAGTTCAAAATAAGGAAAATAAACTCCTCAGCGTCACATGCCATATTTTGGTCCCATTCTCTCCAGCTCCATAGAAAATCAAGTACCTAAAGTATAACGTCACTTGCACTTATCTATACCTAAAACAAAATAACATGTTTGAGCCAAAAAGCATGGCACAAATAGGGTGTGAGACTAAATCCCAGTAGGCAACCACCATGAGATATGTGCGTAATAGTTATTGAATATATTGAAGGAAAAGTACAGAATGCCATAAACAAGGAAGTACCCAGATGTAAACAATCCACAGTTTCAAAGAATTCAAATCACCACATAACATGAAATAACTAATCAAAATAGATAAACACAATATGTAACCCACTATGAAGTACCCACAACCTATCCCCTCTTGTCCAACCTAGAAACATCAGCATGTAGCTAAACACAAAGTAACCTTCTTGGAAGTACTCACAACCTATCCCCTCTAGTCCTACCTAACAAGTACAAGTAACCCTCTGTGCAGTACACTCAGCCTAACCCCTCTGGTTCAGCTTAAGTGTAGAATGTCTCAGGAAGCACTCACCGTCAATTCCTCTTATAGTCTCATTCAATATCTAAAGGCGCTCTAGGGATGCACTTACATCACATTCCCTTGGTGGCCATGTCGAGGAACTACAGACACTCTAAGGAAGCACAAAATGTCAATTCACCATGTGGTCTTTCAATCGTAAGTAAAACAGACACTCTGGAGAAGCCCTCCATGTCCATTCACCCTATGGTCTATACACCAGGTTCCCATGGCCCTGTGCAGGTCATGCTAGTGTAGTAGTGTGTATTGTCCAAGGTAAATCTCAGAACTACTTGGATTGCATTCTACAACCTAACATCATAACAGAACAACAGTCACATCATCCTACAGTACTACACATGGGAATGTAGACAGTAGCCTAACAGGAAAACTAGACCCAATGTTCAAAACAAGAAAAACATGCATGGGAAACACATCCAAATCACAGAAATTCACCCTATTCATATTCAAATATCATCTACTCAAGCATACCAGCATAGCAGGAAAACAATAGGCTAAAACCATAAATGTGAAATACCCCATTCATGGGTATTGGGAAAAGTTTCACATAAAACTCAATGTCTTTCAACAGAAATGCACAAACCACCTACCGCGACATTATGAGATCGCTATATGTGAACCTCTAGGATTGAATCACCTTAGAATGCCGAATATCTATAAAAAAACTTCTAAAAAGTTCAACAGTGGATAACTTGGGAAGGAAGTGGAATCATGAAATGAGGCTCAAGCAGAAGAGAGAACTCACCAATGCGATTCCAACACAATTGCCGGTGTTCTATTCGGAGGATGAATGCTCGCTCGGGGGTTCGTCAAAGATCTGAGGCCGTACGGAGCTCTTGGTCAAATGATACCTAGAAGGAGAGCTTTCTGGTGAATAGACATGACCCTGGTGCATTTAATGAAAAAAAGAAAGTACACGGTGTATAATATTGAAGTACACGGCGTGTACTCTTAATGTACATGACATGTACTTTGAAAATTTCCAGAATTTTCTCTTTTTCAACAAAATGACCTGAAAAGGAAAAACATACCTGGAAAGAATATTTGGGTTATTACAATGCAAATGTGAAATAAGAATACTAATTCAACCTTTAGAAAATTGTAGATCCATACAAAACCTAACTAGTATACTAACCAAGACCATACTCATCAAGGTAAGCTAACCAAGTAATGAATGTCAAGTAATATAATATAAAGTTCATCTATGATAGTGTACCACAGAATACTTTCAAACTAATTATAATCTCTCACACCCTAACAGAAAATGTCATGCCGCTCCCAAAAATTCTGAATATACCACATCACATCCCACTCTTAACACCTGGACCTCACAACAAATCACACTCACAAACACCTATGCATAACAATCCATTCTGCCTGCATACACCTAGGCCTTAGTACACATCCCCACCCGCACACACCTAGGCCACCGAACACATACCACCTGCACACACATGGGCCTAACAACACATGTCATATACTGAAGACACCTAATAAAGGACAAAACAACTCATCCCGAAGACACATTGGAAACCATTTCACAACTCAACCCAAAGACGCCTGGGAAAACACATCTCATCACATCCTACCTAAAGAAACTCTACTCCTCATCACCTAGTAGATGAAGAATTGAATAGTGGGTGAACATCCATCCATCCTCCCACTATGTTGTTGGGAAAGACACCATCCCCCATGATGATGGGGGTGTTCGAAACATAGTGCTCAACTAGGGTGGGGTGTGAAAAGAAAACACAAGGAAAATAAAAGTATATATATAAGTAATACCAAACACTCAATCCCAACCTATGGGTTTTCAAACAAACTAGCCAACTCAAAACACCATAACTTTTGTTTCCACATATATATGCCTATCACAACATATCGAGCAAAAAAATCCATTTCAGATTCCCAACTGATTTGTTAAATGATTCTCATTCCATTAAACAGACCAATAAAATCCATTACATACATTATTATAATATTATTTATTCATTCCATCTATACCTAGGTCAACTAATCCACACATTAACAGTCATCTCAAATTAATGCACTTCATATTAATGATTCATCCCCATGACCAATATGTATGGTGTGGAACTGGTTACATGTTATCAATATTGAATCTCCAATACCAACCGCTACTATCCTTCTTTAAATTAATCCTTACCAAACCACTGTTCCAAGTAAAATGAACCTAACTTACAACCACACCCAAAAACATATCACAACACAATAAATTTCACTACCCTAGTGCAAAATCATATCACACCCATCTCACCATATCAACAAAACCAACCCCTTGTAGACAATTATACCCACAAACACATCACCCCAAGAACCAATACAAAACATATTTATGATTTAACAAGACATCCATTATTTAAATAAAATTTTTAATTCAAGGGTTATCACTGAATTTGATGATCTAAGGGAATCAATTTATTATCCTTATATACAAGGTAAACAATTTTCATAAATAGGATATCAACAAAAGTTAAAAAAAGAATCCCATAAATCATTTATTTTGTAAACAAGGACCCCCAAAAGCCATGATTTTACATGGGTAATTATCCCAAACAAATCACAGTATCAAAAATAAAAAGACAGTTGAAACATGCATCACTTTTCACAGCCCTCTATTTATTTATTTAAAACCAAATGAAATATCATTATTTATATGAAAAAATATATATTCACAAGTGTAACACCCATATACCCACCATAGAAGATACACCATTAAGAATGAATAATTAGAATCCTAATTGGATGAATATATTATCTAAAAATCTTGGTTTCCCCAAAATAGGGGAACACATGCAACTGGAAAAAAACACTCTGTAAACATGAACCAAAATCTATATCTCAATCGTACGATTCCTATGGGAAGAACGGTTCACGAAGTCTCATACCCAGAGAAAACCTGAATGAAGAACAAGGGATAAAGTGTATCTCAGCTTTAGGATAATCTAAATATATTCACAATTTAGATACATTTTTTCCATTAATGGTGGATCTGGTCGATATAGTTTGTTTTGATCAGTTAAAATCCACCCTAATTCTGAAAAATGGGATATGATACATTTACATTGAATAAGTCTCAAATACATTCAAATAAGGCATTAAGAAGGGATTTATTTCAAAAGGGTGAAATGGATGATGTTAGTAACATTTTTCAATAGCCACCATTAGGGAAGGCACCGTTCGACGAGGAATCACTTTGTGAGGCACCTCTCATGAGCCACCATTAGTTGATGAATTCCTAGATGAGCGACCACCAGTAATGAAATACCTACCATAGTTAGTGAGTCACTATGAGGCAATACACATTTGGATGAGGCACCATTGGACAAAAACCTACCAGCGAGCCACCACCAACAAACGACTGACAAGGGGTGTTACAAACCATGTGTTCCACTGCTAGCTCAGCCACTATAGAGATCCACTCTTAGGAAATTTCTAAAACAAGGAAAGTTTTGCAATGTTTTGATGTGGGTCACCTTGATCTCCAAAAACGCCTCAAACACCAGATTCTCACAATGTAATGGACCAAAGAAGTCGAGAAATTACAGAATTATTAAAATTATAAAATTAATTAAATAATAATGAAAGTGGTTCTTTTTCATTTTCACGTTGTCCTATAGATCCTTTAGTTCAACCAATATAATTCTTAGTTTGAACAGGGTTATATTAATTCATAATATCATACATTTCTTAACAGAATCCCCCAATTTAACTAGGAAATAAATCCTTCAGATTGGTTTATAAAGATAGTGTGATTTACCAAATCCTATCCTGAAAGTGTTTCAAACCAAGTTTGTAGTTATGACTTGTTCACATGCACTAGGTGGTGATTGAGTTACTACCCAACATTCTCTTTTCTGGGTTATTACCCCTAGGAACATCTATTCCAAAGACTATATCAACATGTAGTATCCTCCTTAGGATGTATTTCTAGGGAAACCCATCTTTAAAAGTCTTTACTACTACTACATGATATCATCCTTTACATAGACTCATATATAGTGTTTCAACTAAGGGCCTGTAACTCTAACACCATATATAACTAAAATAATATCCAAAAGTAACAGAAATTTACATTAATACTAACTATATAAATTCAACCTAAACAAGAAATAAATAATACATTAATATTAAAATTTAGAAATACATACGCCAATAGTCATGCAATCCATGGACCAGAATGTTTTGCTTCATGTATATTATATACTTAACAATATTAATATAAAAATCTTAAAACATTCCATCATAGTCATTCTTCACAAGACCCTTCTTAATAAATATCACATGATATAATCATCATCATAACCAAGGTATTGGAATCCAAATAAAGGGGTGCTCACAAATTATCAGTAAGGGATAAATATATCATAACATACAATAAACATGATAAAGACATAAATATCATCATAAATGATCAAAATTAATTATAAGATAATCATAAAACAATATAAAGTTACATAATATATTCAAACTATACATATTAAAGAATACAATATACGACCTAGCTCAACACACATCTCAATAGTCATATAAAATTTTTGCATGGCATAAAATCCTTAAATATTTTAAAAATAAGGCATAATCATGAAACATATATTTTCATGGAAATGAAATTCATTTTCAATGATTAAAATAAATTTATAAAAAACAAATTGGAAATATGAATAATAATAATCATAGGAAAACCTTTTTGAGAAATATTCTTGAATATGGATTTAATAAAGGATTTTCTAATAAATATTAAATCTTAAATATATTTTTATAGTATGAAATACTTCCCACAAAAAGGGTGTGATAAGCCTAACCTCTCATCCTCTTGGAGAACTTGTTTTCTAAGGTCTCAATGAATTAGTCCAAGTGACTGCCTACATTTGGAAAATAGGTCCACATTAACTAAAAAAAATTAATGTGTGAAATGAACTAAAATAATGGTGAACCCAATGTGAATCCATAACAAAAATATATTTGTGTTTCCTACATGTTATTCCCCTTAACAGATAATGAATGCAGGCCAAATCATAGATCCAAAATTATTAATTATGCATGTGTTTATTTATTAATATACCACATGGAAGGGTTGTTTTGTGTTTATAATATGCATAAAAGAGAATTTTACAAGAAATCCATTCAATACAATATAATGGTATCCAATCATCCAACAAAAACATATGCATCAGGTATTGCAAAGCCAGGGTCCTCATTACTTTAGGGGACACTGTCAGTGATACAACATTATCATTGGATGATCTCAAATGAACATGATTAGGAGTTCCTAAAAAATGGAAAAGTCCCAAACCTAGAGAAACTTCTAGAATAACTAAATAACATGAAACAACACTATTTATCCGCTCAATGACTATTGGTTGCCCAAAAGCCAACGACATCATTTTTCATGTCAAATCATTTCAAGATCCTATCCCAGAAATGCTGCATGAAGTTTCTCCCAAATCATAGGTAGGAAGATCAAATAAGTCACTAAAATACTCATCTAGTCAACACATGGATCCCTTAAAAGGGATCTTTCCAGCCTCCCCCAATGTCATCATGAAAAAAAACCCTCAGCATGAGGTTGGTTCCACCCCCGGGAGTCTGTCCCAGCTCCCTCTAACCCTATCACTCAAGATAGTCTATTAACGGAAGTGACCAACAAATGGGAATAACACTCATATGTTCCCTCTAGAGAAGCCCACCAAGCAAATATAGTGCTAAATCATGAGCCATAACACACCCCTGCATGCATCCATCATGCCTAATAGTATATCTTGAAAACACCTAGAGAATAAAGTAGGTAGGATCCTGCTGTAAATAGGGGAAGAATCATTTCTATTCCCTTGCACATGAAAATTGTTGGTATAAACCGACAATAAATGGAGGATAAGAGTTTAAATTCATTTTTTCTCCATATTTATAAAGGGAATATATTAATGTTCTAGCTAAAAATGTCACCCATTATATCCAGGTAATGGTGGGGGGACAAACATCTCTTCCTTTCCATATTCAAAATGTTTCCCATTACGTAATGTGTTTTTCAGTGGTGAATATGTGTCAAGAACACTAAACCACCTTTTATATTTTAAGTGAATCGACAGAAAAATGATGAGGTTTCCATATAGTAGATTTATATTCTTGACCCCATCCAAGAGGTTCATGAACAAAATCCCATTATAAACCGAAATCCAAATCTGGCCTATATCATTTCTCTAATTAGATGTAATCCATCCATCAAAATAACCACTTCATATAAGGAACATATACCTAGAAAAATTATAGAGACATGTACAAAAATTGTGGTAGTTGTAACACCCCATGCTTCTACGGTACGCTTCTCTTTGAATAATGCGATAGCGTGTGTTGTACGAAACATCGAGTTCTAACACACCACAACCAATAAAACTAGCCATTATGAATAGTAATACCTACTTTTTGAAATTTTATAAATTTTATCTCTAAAAATGGAATTCATTTTTGGGATTCGGAATATCGAAATTATCCTTAGTTGAATTTTTGGTATTTTTCTGAGAACTTCCAATTTTTATGAATAGTGAAAAATACATAAAAACAACTTTTTTAGTCAAAATAATTTATAGTGATAAATTATATTATTTAGTGGTTTTAAAGTATAATTAGAATATATATTTACCATTTTATCCAATAGTGTTCATTAGAATTAATTTTACTTTGAAATTGGACATAAACAATTGTCAATCTTTTGATATATATTGTTTCTTAAAAACACGATATCTGTTTTGACAACAGAAATTAATTATAAAATTAATTAATGCAACTTATATGTTTTGAATTTGGTAAAATAGACATCATTTTTGAATTCATAATATCAAATATAGCTTAGGCCTAATTTTTGGTATTTTTCTGGAAACTTTCATTTTTTTGATGAATAGTGAAACCACTAAGTGGTAGTTAAAAAACTAAATTTTTCATAAAACATAATTTTACCACTTCTGTGAGTAGAATAATGAAAATCCAAGAGACACGGTTAATATCAAGTAGTAAAATTTGGTTCAATGAGATGAAAATAATTTTTGGTCAATAGTAACGTTTCAATTTTATTTACCATAGTTAAAAGTAAATTGGGTAATTCAGGATAAAAATGATATTAATATTACCCTAAAAGATGTCCTAATTCTATTGGACAAGTGTATCTCGACCAAAAACAACCTTAGGAATAAATTATTATCATTTAGGTCCACTTTGATTAGATTAGTACATTTATTATTATTAAATTCAAAGAAGAGTTAAAAGAGTTAAAATCAAAGTTTATTTACTAAAAAAATTTAATATAGGGATATACATAATATAAATTCGATTGTAAATTTTCATTATAAAGATAAAATTATTTCCTACATAATGATATTTTATTTATAATTTTTAGACATTAAATAATTTAATTTATTTATGACACAATGATGATGCAATAATTATCATAATAGTGAAAAAAATAACATAATTGATATTATAAATACAAAAATAAATATAATTTAAGATTTTTATGAATTACACTAATTTTATAGGTTAATATGACATGATAGGATTAATTTAATTAACTTTTTTCGAAGTAATCATTCTGTTATGAATTTTACAAAAATCAATTATTGAATACTGTCAAAATTGACATAAAACAGTTTTTAAAACAAATATTATATTATTAATTGATATTAATTTCTTAAAAATCTATGGTTTGGCCAAGAGACATATATCATGATATTTTTATCATTAATGGACCACATGGGGGTCTCTTGGACGTATATAGTAAGTTTATTAACCATATAATATAAAAATACAAAGAGACATTGTAAAAGTGAAACTAATTAACTAAGAGTTAAAACTAAAAGATAAGGTTAATATAATGACCCAAACCTGTCTAAATTCTATTGGTTGAGTGGTTTTCGACCCATACCAACCTTAAAATTTAAATAATACACTTTGGAGCCATTAAAAACCGAATATGAATTTATTATGAAATAATATTTCTAGCTTTTCCAAAGGTGCCCCTCACCCCTCTTATAAAAGGGCACTCCCCCTTCTCGCTAATTAACACCTTCAAAGCCTTTTTTTTCGGCCAAAATCTTCCAAAATACTCTTTAAAATTACCTCACTTCATCCTAGAGGCCTTCCTTTAGTCATAAATCCAACTTAAGGAGCCCTTTTGATCAAATCAAAAGGAAGAACCCGAAGAAGAGGTAATGTCTTCACCACCCTTATTCAAATTCATTTCTTCTTCAAATTCTTCATTCGTTGTTATTCCCATTCTAAAATAATTAATCCAGTCTCTCATATATACTGTAATATTATTATAAATATGTTACAACCATATTCAGTATTCTATCCATCCTTTTAATGACATGTCACCATATGTCTGTACGTACGGCTTACCGTCTCCACGTCGTGGTGTAATTGTTATTCAATATATTATTATTTGGATGGGTATAATAATGATGTGTAATTCATGTAAATAAAAAATATAACATGATAATTATTCTTTATACCATCCAATAATATATTATTTTTATTTCAAAAGAATGATATTTTCTCTCGTGCGTATGTACGGACTACCGTCCCCACGAACGCAATGAGATTCATTCTCCATTGTATCCATTCAAGTATAATTATCATTTGATGATTTAAAAATAATGTTTAAGGACTTGATATCATTATGGATATGAATAAGATACAACCTATCCCTGAAAAAAATGGCTTACGTAACAAAACATATAAAAGAAAACGAGTACGTTAACACCTGAAACAACGATAATACTAAGATATTATTAACAAATCAATGTTAAAAGATCATATATGATATCTTATTAATATATATGATTCTTTTATATTTTAATAAAAATTATTTCACCATTATAAAGGAGGTTAACCTACCCCCAACCAAGGAAAAGTACAAGTTAAGGGTTTATTTCGCAATCTCTTCATTATCCGAGGTTGTTTATACGTAATAATCTACTGGGACTTCTTTATCATCCACATCCATGTTTCTTAAATATGTATTTCAAAACATTTTTACTATTTACTAGAATATGGTTTAAAATCATTTATACCATTTTTTGACTTTTCATAAGATTTTTAAAAAGGAATCTTTCCGTCGTTTTCCAAATAAGGTTCTTTTTAACCTTTTCGACAAAATTAAGGTAAGAATTTTTTTTAACTTATATGGTGGGTGCAGCTATTATCCACCATTATGAAATCATTGAAGCTTCCCTTACAAGATTATAAGAATATTTTCAAAGAAAATGTTTTATTTTATATGACTCTTAAATTATTTCAAAATAAAAAGAGATATTTCTCTAAAAATAGTTTTGATTTCATCTATGTCAACATCCTTTGATGGATTTTAAACTTATTTGAAGCTGATTTATTATGAAACAAAACATCCATATTGTATTGAAGGTTTTTTAATATGTTTGAATATGGATATGTTATTTTTATACCCTTCATGGTTTATGGTAAAAGTATTGACATTTCGTATTCTAGTTTTAATACGGATGTTTATGTTAGGTTTAAACCTTTTCATATGGGAATGTGTTGAACTTAATATGTGATGGGTGGAGCCCGCTATAGCTCCTCGATGCATCGGTAGGTCTCATGAGACAAACTAGTGTCTTGGCCCAAGGAATTGACAAAATCTTATTTGTAGTCTTGGCATGGGGCCTTGGCAATGTGGTTATGATATTCTGGCATTATGCATCCCATCATTATAAAAGTGGTTATTGATATTGCATGTGATTATTCGATTAGTAGAATATCAATGTGAATAAGTAAATGGAATTATTTCATTTTATTTTTTCCATAATAAGTTTAAGTTCAAGTTTAAAAGGCTTTTGTTTTAGTTATACATTTCCTTAAATGTTTATTCTTATTTTTGAATGTTTCCGCTATATTGTTATCCTTACTGGGCATTTGAACTCACCCCTTTCAATGATTTATTTTTCCCATGATGTGAAGAAGTAATTTATGAATGACTTGCATGGATAATATGAGGGGTTAAGAATGTGGAATATGGAGACTATATTGTTGTAGTTTTCATTTTATGATGTAATGTAAACTTTATTAATATATCTAGTGTTACTAAGGCAACTAAACCAATCAGTCTTTCGAGATTTGATCTTTCTTATGGTCATGCCAATGTTATGTAATAATGCACTGGCTTAGGGTAACTGGGGTCGGGGCGTTACAGTTGGTATCATAGGGAGGTTTAGTACAAACCTTGGAAGCTAGATTTAGATAAACTCTGATTAGAGCACATAGATTTCAGATGGACTTTTAGGATTAGTATAAAAGAACTTCCTAGAATTTTGGTATTGTAGAGATCTTGTGATTATTCTGAGAAATACATACCTATCTGGATACGAGCAGGTAGAGGCGGATCTGGCACATATGTACCTAGATGTAAAACCCGAAAACACAGCTTTGAGCTAGACTCAAACGGGAACTGGTGCATGACAACGGGCCTTGCTGCACTCTTGGTTACGACACTCCTGGGTGATATGCTTAGGATAACTCTCATTTTCTTTATAAATCATTATGAAGGGTTTATGAGTATATACTTCCTCAAAGAAAACATTTTTTTAGGATAATGGATTATATCCATAAATAGTTCAATTTATGTTAAGTGTTTTATAAGTATGGAATTATGTATTTTGATTCATAAACTGATCTAGTTTATGCCATTGTTTAGAAATGGAACCTAGTGGAAGAAATGGAAACCGTATAAATGCACACACTCCATGTAGGGATTGCACTCAATCTTAAGATAATTATTGTGGAGCTGGTGATGCAACTGGTGCCGATCAGCCAATCACCATACTGGGACAACTCACCCAGGTTATGAATAATAACTTTACCCGCATGGAGCACCCTGATCCGCAGCGTGGAGGATCAATGTTAGATCGCTTTATGAGGCAACATCCACTAACATTAAAGGGGAGTACAAATACATTAGTAGTTGAGAAATGGATAAATTCCCTAGAGAAAATATTTCAGGCTTTGGGGAGTAGTGAAAGGGAAAAAGTTATCATGGCAGTTTACCGCCTCACTGGAGATGCTGATCAATGGTGGTCATTGATTCAAAACACGAAGGAAGATGATGAAGTATCAAATATGGAATGGAGGGAGTTTAAAGATCTATTTTTAGAAAAATACTTTCCTCGTGACCATCAAGTATATATGGAAAGACAATTTCTGAGTCTGAGTCAAAAGGAGGATACGAATGTCGCTAAGTATGAGGCTAACTTTACAAGGTCAGCAAGGTATGCTGGAGATTATATACGTAACCCAAGAAGTAATATTGTTCATTTCATTGATGGGTTAAAACAATTTCTCCTTCGTGCATTAGTCTCACAATCCTTCTCGTCGTATGAAGACATTGTCTCATGTGATATCAAGACAGAGAAATAATTCTCTATGTCTTATGACTTTAAAGCAAAGCAAGAGAAGAAGAGATCTGCTGATCAATCTGGAAATTTAAATAAGGGGAAGAAGGGAAAGGTTGAATATCCATCCTATGGTAAATGTGGGAAGAAACACCCCGGTACTTTCTTGAAGGGAATGGGTGTCTGTTACATGTGTGGTGAAAAAGTCCACCAAACTCGTGATTGAAAAGGGAAGAAGGAAGCTACCAATGTTCAGTGCTACAATTGCAGGGAGATGTGACATTATTCAAATGAATGTCCTAAGCGTCAGGGGAACTTACCTCAGAAAAGTCCAAGGGTTCAAGGCCAAGCTTATGCTATCACTACTGTTGAGGTAGAAGCACCGAAAGACGTGGTGGAAGGTAATTTAATGGTTTCCTCATGTTTAGAAAATGCATTATTTGATTCTGGATCATAGTATTGTTTCATATCTTCCCAGTTTGCTAAGAAAATTAGATATTTCCAATTTTATTTAGCAAGGGAGTAGTCAGTTAAAACTCCTAAGGGATGTATCATTGCAACAAAGTTTTGTGAATCAGTCCCCATTAGAGCACATAAATGTTCTTTATCTACTGATCTCATCGTCATACCTATTATTGAGTTTGATATAATCCTCGATATAGACTGTCTTTCGGACTATGATGTGATGATTTATTGTAATAAGAAATAGGTTACGATTCGTGATGATGATGATAAGGAACACCTTATCTTTAGAGCAGAATCGTCACCACCTAATTCTTATCTAGATCCACCCCCAGTAGCTCAACTAAATTCAATTATTTTGGAGGAAGTGAATGAAATGACTTTGGGTGAGGAAAGGAATGTTCAAATAGAGGATGTACCTATTGTGAAAGAATATGTAGATGTGTTTCCGGAAGATTTACCATGACATCCTCCAGAACGTGAAGGTGAGTTTTCCATTGATTTAATTCCTGGATCAAGGCCTATATCGAAGACCCATTATAGAATAGCCACTGTAGAATTAGTTGTTCTAAAGAAACAACTAGAGGAACTGGGTAATAAAGGATTTATTCGCCCTAATGTTTCTCCATGGGGATCCCCTGTTCTTTTAGTTAAAAAGAATGATTGATCTATGAGTTTATGTATCGACTATAGGGATATCAATGCTATAACAATAAAGAACAAGTATCCCCTACCTCGCATTGATGATTTATTTTACCAACTGCATGGAGCTCAATACTTTTCCAGGATTTAACTTCGATTTGGATACCATCAGTTGTGTGTGAAGAAGGAAGACATTCCGAAGACAGCAATCTGAACCAGGTACGGGCAATACGAGTTTACAGTAATGCCTTTTGGATTGACTAATGCACCCTCTGTTTTCAAGGATTGGATGAATAGAGTTTTCAAGGAATATCTCGATGAATTTGTGGTGGTATTTATTGATGATATCTTGGTATACTCCAAAAGCTATTAATATCATGAAAATCACTTGCACATTATCCTGAAGACTCTAAGAAGATATGAATTATATGAGAAGTTTAGCAAGTGTGAATTTTGGCTTCATGAGATTTCATTTCTTGGCCATATTGTCTCTAAAGATGGAATCTCTGTTGATCCTTCTAAGACCAAGGCAATCCAAGAATGGCCAGCATAGACGAGTATAACTGAGGTACGTGGTTTTATTTGTTTATCAGGTTATTATCAATGTTTTGTCCAGAATTTTTCCCGATTGGCTAACCCATTAACGAAGCTCACACGTAAAGGGGTTAATTTTTTTTTGAAAAAAGAGTGTGCAGAATGTTTCAAAGAACTGTAGGGAAGATTAGTCAATGCTCCTATATTGACTCAACCATCGGGGAATGATGGGTTCGTTATTTATAGAGATTCATCGAAGAAAGGACTTGGTTGTGTCCTTATGCAGAATGATAGGGTTATTGCCTATGCATCACGACAGTTAAAAATTCATGAGCAAAACTATCCTACTCATGATCTCGAGTTAGCAGCTGTGATCTTTTCTTTGAAGATATGGAGGAACTACCTCTACGGTGAAAAATGTGAGATTTATACTGATCACAAGAGTTGGAAGTATATTTTATCACAAAAAGAACTCAACATGAGGCAAAGGAGATGCCTTGAATTACTCAAAGATTATGATTGTACGATACACTACCACCCGGGGAAAGCAAACAAGGTGGCAGATGCTTTGAGCAGAAAAGATCATGGAGTTTTGAACAATATGATAATTGAAAGGGATCCAAATTTTCATGTATCTAGTGAGGATAGACATGGGAATAACCATGGAGGTTGAAACATCAATTCTTTTTCAAATGGTTTCCAAACCATATTTACTAGAAAGGATTTAGAGTTCTTAGACCGATGATGAATAATTTCAAAAGATGATTAAAGCTGTGAATGATGGGAGATTGAGAGACCTGATGTATGAAGATGGAATTTTGAAATTTGGGAAGAGACATTGTGTTCCCGATATACCTGATCTAGAAAGGGAATTTCTGGATGATTCTCATAGTTCCAATTTCTCTATACACCCTGGGAGCACCAAAATGTATAGAGATTTGAAGGGACATTTTTGGTGGGACAACATGAAGAGGGAGATTTCTGATTTTGTGTCAAGATGTATGGTTTGTCAACAAGTGAAAACTGGAAGGAAACAACCTGGAGGAGTCTTGCAACCTCTTCCCATACCAGAGTGGAAATGGGAAAATATTACAATGGACTTTTTCATGGGGCTACCAATGACTCCTAGAAGCAATGATGAAATATGGGTCATTGTTGATCGTCTTACCAAGTTAGCACATTTTCTTGCTATAAGAGAAAATATACCACTGGAACATCTAGCATGACTATATATTGATGATGTTGTGAGACTTCATGGAGTACCCCTATCGATTTTTTCTGATTGTGATCCCTATTTTACTTCAAGATTTTGGAAAGGTCTTCAGAAATCCTTGGATACTGAACATCATTTGAGCACTGCCTACCACCCTTAAACAGATGGACAATCAGAGCAAACTATTCAAACCTTAGAAAACATGTTGAGATCATGCTCACTTGACTTTCAGGGTATGTGGGATCAATATTTACCTCTGGTAGAATTTTCCAATAACAATAACTTCCATTCGAGTATTTAGATGGCACCATATAAAGCATTATACAGAAAGAGATGTCGCACACCAACCTGTTGGAATGACGTTAGTGAAAGAAAACTTGTAGGTCCAGAACTGGTAGAGGAAACAATAGAAAAGGTGAAGGTAATCCAAAATCACATCAAAGAAGCTCAAAGTAGGTAGAAGAGCTATGCCGATAATCGAAGGAAGGATTTGGAATTTCAAGTTGGTGATCATGTTTTCCTGAAGGTATCTCCCTGGAAGGCAGTCATATGTTTTGGTAAGAAATTTAAATTGAGTCCCAGGTACATCAGACCTTTTGAAATTCTAGAACGAATTGGGTCTGTAGCTTACCGATTGGCAATGCTGCCAAGTCTCTCAAAATTTCACGATGTGTTCCACGTATCTCTGTTGAGGAAATACATGTCTGACCCAACGCATGTACTCACCTATAGAGAATTAGAACAGGAACCTGATCTGTCTTATTGAGAAGATCCCGTCAGGATTCATGATATGAGAGAACAAGTACTGAGAAATAGGATGATGCGTCTGGTAAAAGTTTTGTGGAGAAACCATAAGATGGAAGAGGCAACGTGGGATCCCGAGGAACTTATTATGAAGAACCACCCAAGTATTTTCGTGCGGTATTATTCTAGAAATTTTCAGGTTGAAATTATTTGAAGGGGGAGAATGTAACACCCCAAGCTTCTACGGTACGCTTCTCTTTGAATAATGCGATAGCATGTGTTGTATGCAACATCGAGTTCTAACACACCACAACTAATCAAACTAGCCGTTATGAATAGTAATACCTAATTTTTGAAATTTTATAAATATTATATCTCAAAATGGACTTCATTTTTGGATTCGTAATATCGAAATTATCCGATGATGAATTTTTGGTATTTTTCTGAGAAAATCCAATTTTTATTAATACTGAAAAATACTTAAAAACAACTTTTTTAATCAAAATAATTTATAGTGATAAATTATATTATTGAGTGGTTTAAACGTATAATTAGAATATATTTTTACCATTTTTTCCAATGGTGTTTTATATAATTAATTTCACTTTGAAATTTGACATAAACAATTGTCAATCTTTTGATATATATTGTTTCTTAAAAACAGGCTATTTGTTGTGACAGCGGGAATTAATTATAAAATTAATTAATTCAACTTATATGTTTTTAATTTGGTAAAATAGACTTCATTTTTTAATTCATAATATCAAATATATCTTAGGCCTAATTTTTGGTATTTTTTCTGGAAACTTTCATTTTTTGATGATTAGTGAAACCACTAAGTGGTAGTTAAAAAACTAAATTCTTCATAACACTTAATTTTACCACTTCTGTGAGTGTAATTTCGAAAATCCGAGAGACACAGTTAATATCAAGTAGTAAAATGTGGTTCAATGAGATGAAAATAATTTTTGGTGAATAGTAACTTTTCACTTTTATTTACCACGGTTAAAAGTAAATAGGGTAATTAAGGGTAAAAATGGTATTAATATTACCCTAATACAAGTCCTAATTCTATTGGACAAGTTTATTTCGACCAAAAACAACCTTAGGAATAAAATATTAACATTTAGTTCCACTTGGATTAGATTAGGACATTTATTATTATTTAATTCAAAGAAGAGTTAAAAGAGTTAAAATCAAAGTTTAATTACTAAAACATTGTTAATATAGAGTTAAACATAAGATAAATTCGATTGTAAATATTAATCAGAAAGATAAATTTATTTCCTACATAATTATATTTTATTTATAATTTGTAGACATTAAATAATTTAATTTATTTATGACCCAATGATGATGGAGTAATTACCATAATAGTAAACAAAATTAACATAATTGATATTATAAATACACAAATAAATATAATTTGAGTTTTTTATGAATTACACTAATTTTCTAGGTTAATATGACATTTTATTATTGAAATAATAAACTTTTTTCGAAGAAATCATTCTTTTATGATTTTTACAAAAATCAATTATTGAATAGTGTCAAAATTGACATAAAAGAGTTTTTAAAACCAATATTTTATTATTAATTGATATTAAATTCCTAAAAATCTATGGTTCAGCAAAGAGACTTATATCATGATAGTTGTTTCATTAATGGACCACTTTCGGTTCGTTTGGATGTATATAGTGAGTTTATTAAACATATAATATAAAAATACAAAGAGTCATTGTAAAAGTGAAAATAATTAACTAAGAGTTAAAACTAAAGGATACGGTTAATATAATGACCCAAACCTGTCTAAATTCTATTAGTTGAGTGGTTTGTGACCCATCCCCAGCTTAACATTTAAATAATACACTTTTGGAGCCATTAGAATCCTAATATAAATTTATTATAAAATAATATTTCTAGCTTTTCCAAAGGTGCCCCTCACCCCTCTTATAAAAGGGCACTCCCCTTCTCATTAATTCACACCTTCAAAGCCTTTTGGTAAGGCCAACCTCTGCCCAAATACTCTTTCAACTTCCCTAAATTCATCCTAGAGGCCTTTCTTTAGTCATAAATCTAACTTAAGGAGCCCATTGTGATCAAATCAAAAGGAAGAACCCGAAGAAGAGGTAATGTTTTCACCACCCTTTTCAAATTAATTTCTTCTTCAACTTCTTCTTTCTTTGTTATTCCCATTCTAAAATAATTAATCCAGTATCTCTTATATAATGTAATATTATTATAAATATGGTACAACCATATTCAGTATTCTATCCATCCTTTTAATGAGATGTCACCATACGTGCGTACGTACGACTTACCGTCTCCACGTCGTGGTGTAATTGTTATTCAATATATTATTATTTGGATGGGTACAATAATGATGTGTAATATATATAAATAATAAATATAACATTATAATGATTCTGTATACCATCCAATTATATATTATTTTAATATCAAAAGAATGATATTGTCGCTCGAGCGTACGTACGGACTACCGTCTCCAGGAACGCGATGAGACTCATTCTCATCATATCGATTCAAGTATAATTATCATTTGATGATTTAAAAATAATATTTAAGGAATTGATATCATTCTGGATATGAATAAGATACAACCTATCCACGAAAAACATGTCTTACGTAACAAAACATATAAAAGAAAATGAGTAAGTTAACACACGAAACAACGATAATACTAAGATATTATTAACAAATCAATGTTAAAAGATCATATATTATATCATATTAATATATATGACTCTTATATAATTTAATAACAATTATTTCACCATTATACAGGAGGTTAACCTACCCCCAACCAAGGAAAAGTACAAGGTAAGGGTTTATTTCACAATCTCTTCATTATCCAAGGTTGTTTATACGTAATAATCTACTGGGACTTCTTTATCATCCACATCCATGTTTCTTAAAAATGTATTTCAAAACATTTTTACTATTTACTAAAATATGGGTTAAAGTCATTTATACCCTTGTTTGACTTTTTATAAGAGGTTTATAAAGGAATCTTTCCGTCGTTTTCCAAACGAGGTGCTTTTTAACCTTTTCGACTGAATTAAGGTAAGAATGTTTTTTTAACTTATACAGCGGGTGCGGCTATTTTCCGACATTATAAAATCGTCAAATCTTCCCTTACAAGATTATAAGAATATTTTCAAAGAATATTTTTTATTTTATATGACTCTTAAATGATTTCATAATAAAAAGGGATATTTCACTAAAAAGAGTTTTGATTTCATCTATGTCAACAACTTTTGATGGATTTTAAGCTTATTTGAAGCCAATTTATTATTAAACAAAACTTCCATATTGTATTGAAGGTTTCGTGATATGTTTCACTATGGATATGTTATTTTTATACCCTTCATGGTTTATGGTAAAAGTATTTTCATTTCGTATGCTAGTTTTAATATGAATGTTTATGTTATGTTTAAACCTTTTCATATGGGAATGCATTGGACTTAATATGTGATGAGTGGAGCCCGCTATAGCTCCTCGATGCATCGGTAGGTCTCATGAGACATACTAGTGTCTTGGCACAAGGCCTTGACAAAATATTATTTGCAGTCTTGGCACGAGGCCTTGGATATGTGGTTATGATAGTCTGGCATTATGCATTCCATCATTACGAAAGTTGTTATTGATATTTCATGTGATTATTCGATTAGTAGAATATCCATGTGAATAAGTAAACGACATTATTTCATTTTATTTTTTCTATAATATGTTTATGTTAAAGTTTAAAAGGCTTTAGTTTTAGTTATACATTGCCTTAAATTTTTATTTTTATTTATGAATGTTTCTGCTATATTGTTATCCTTACTGGGAATTTGAGCTCAACCCTTTCAATGTTTTATTTTTCCCAGGATGTGAAGAAGTAATTTATGAATGACCTACAGGGATAATATGAGGGGATAAGAATGTGAAATATGGAGAATATATTGTTGTAGTTTTCATTTTATGATGTAAAGTAAACTTTATTAATATATCTAGTGTTACCAAGGCTACTAAACCAATTGGTCTATCGAGATTTGATCTTTCTTATGATCATGCCAATGTTATGTAATAATGCACCGAATCTGAGTAACTGTAGTCGGGGCGTTACACTAGTGTAATTTGAGCTAATCATATTGGATTCTGTATATGAAATCCACCAACCATAGATGAAGGACCCAATTGTTTGTAATAAAGCATCTAAAAATAAATCTCACCAAAGAATATTCGGAAAATGAAGAGTTCTTTGGTAGCCTTCATTTAATTAATGCTTGGGTTCTTGAATCCCTCATGCAACAATATGTGGAGGCTCAACGTCCAACTCCTTCATTACAAGTTTATTGAGATAGTAAAGGTGATTGAAAACGTCCTTCCTATAACCTCTAGAAACATTATCATGAAGGATCACTTCATGTACAGAATCAGATCGATCTTGGGAGACCATTTCCTAATGAGTGTTGAAGAAACCCTCATTCTAAAAAGATAAAACATAAAAAAGTTCCTTACCATTATTCCATGTTACTTGACAGTCCTGCCCAATGTATACATTTAAAACATTCTCCTTATATTCATATGTAAATCTGTGATGGTATTCCTCCCCATGATGACCTATTTTATGTAGGTTCTTCCTACAATAAACCTTCATTTCATGAAGAAGGCCCTCCACATGATGGATCAACTATTAGAAAGAACTCCAATTCTGAGGTGTTCCAAAAAATTATTCCTCTTATACACAAATACTCTTCACCAACAAGTGATATTATTTCTCAAATAGAAGACTGCCTGAGGAAACATGCATTATTTAATCCACCCTTGGATGGCCTATCAGCCAATACAATAAAGGTAATACCTTCAGACGGCATTGTTCATAATAAAGTGATGGTTAAATTTCTACTTTGGTGGGACATGTTTTAGGAACCTCTTTCTATAGATGAAGGAGATACATTCAAAAAGTGGAGACAGTTGGATAAGGATGGAATACTAGTTAGGTTATGGCATTATGATAATGCCTAATTCAATATTCTAGTGACATTTTCAAAAGAATGTGTTTATGAAATTTTCTTAGACATATGGAAAACTATTTTTCAATTGAAAAAAGCATCGACTTATGAATAATACCAAAATCACATCACGGTAATAGAAGCAATGCATTTTCAAATCGATTTGGAAACCCTCCTAGCTACACGACACCTAAAATTGGGAAACCATCAAGGAGACCTTCATCATGCATGTCATGATTCATTAATTGAAATAAATCATATGATCTCGGTATCACCATCCAATTTTTATATTAGAGGGTTGGGTGCACACATGGAATTTCACTTCACCTCGCTCCCTGATTAAAAAATCCATCCAAATGTGATATCACGTAATGTCATATCCTCAAGTTAACTTCAAGAAATAAATTCTATTCAGAATAGATGGCATGATAATTGGGATTTGACCCATAAAGGATCTCAATTATTTTGGGAAATAATAGTGTGATTCATCAAAAAAATATTTCATAATATATCTGAAAATATCGAACATGCCTCTCACATGATGGAAGCCAATCATTAAGTAGAAAAAATTTATTCACAAGTAGGTATATTAGGTGAAAATCATACAAGGAACCTATCTAATTACTGGATAAACCATGGTAAACTTATAAGAGCATTAAAAATCGCTTATGCAACAACAGTATAATAGAAAACCATCATTTGGGACTAGGAGAAGTTTTTACACAACCCCAAAGGCCAAAAAACGAGGCTTAAAATATTGTGAACATGGAAACTGAGAACACACAGCCCATACATATGGTGTAATTTTTTACTCATGCTCGGTGAAATTAAATATTTTATCATTTGGGATGAGTTTCACCAAACTAATGATCCTAGTTTATCCCATAACATGAAACATTTTCTTATTCAGGAATGTGGGAAAAAATCAATTCATAGGAACCCTTGAGATCACCCATCACGGGAAATATTTGAGAGGATCCATGAATGAATCAATGATATCCCCTGATAGTCTCAAAAAACTATCTTGAGAAATACATCTCCTTGGAATCAAATCTATTCTTATATATTCTCTCGTTGGGATCTCTTCCCTTATTATTTAGAGACTAATGAAATGTTATCAAGGAATTTTGTGTCAGTAAACATCATTACCACTAATTATAAAAATTCATGAAACATCATGAAAATGTGGTACAATAATACAAGGAAATGCTCATTCGAAATATGGTCTACATAGAAATTATTGGAGAAGTTTTGCATACATGAAATTAAAGGATTTCGTAAAAAAATTTAACTCCTTTGAATACACCATTACATCCTCAAATCTAATCAACCAATAAAAAGGTTGAGGGAACTTTTTAATTTGATATACTTGAGGGAAACAAACCCCTCACATAAAAAAAATACTAGATTAGTGTGGGATAGAAAATAATGAACATAAAAGTATTAACAATTAAATAATTAGGGGAAAAAGTAGAAAATTTATTTACAAATAGTGAGAACTGAATAATAATATTTCCCTTATTTTACAAACAACAAGACCAATGTTGGTTATGTTTCAACCATCCGCCCTAATCATAAGTGAATGTGTAAAGAAACATATGATTCAACACATTATTCCACCTCTATTCAATTCTCATTTTTGGTTCTCACTGGACTTGTTAGAACTATCAAATAAATGATTGATTTATAAGAAACTATGGAGTGAAATGCATTAAAGTGTACTTTGAAAGAAAAAAAATCCCTAAATGGGTAGATGAGACTCTTTCACGTCATATTTTTAGAAATCAATCATTTCTAATATTCGATGGTTCATGATATTTGGAGCAGCACCTTTCATATTATTTGACTTGGTGTGGCCCCATGATGGGATATTTTGTTCAACAAGAATCTTTTCAAATCTGATGTTCTCTATAATCCTTACAGGGTCCAACTTTCTTATCGTACACTTGTTTACCCACATGGATAATCTATGTATGGGAAGGCCAACACTAAAAATTTAATTACAAATTAAGCTCAACTATATGAATGAAATGGTCCTCTTGAACTATAATTTGAGAGAAAAAGGGAGATTATTAGATGTTATTTCTTGGAGTAATTTTCAATCATACTACATAAATTTGTATTTTCTAATGGAATATTTGTTAGAAATTTTCATGAAAAATAATTTCATGAGTTTCGAACACCATACATTCATTTAAAATACAAGTGTGTGTTTTGAGACCATTCTATTGTTTCAGAATGATTAGAAGTCTCCATATTGTAAACTAGATCAAAATATATATTAATATCAAAAGACCTAGGAAAGAGGAAAGGAAAAGAAGAAACTGTAATTATCACTCAAAAACTAGATCCTGGATCGGATTATACTCTTAACCCATCAAATTATCCTACTTAAACTCCTAAAAGGTCGAAATAACAAAAATAAAAACCTAATTTAGATGAAATGTGAGAGACATTGTACTCCATGTTAAATGATAGTAAAAATAATGGTCTATTCCTTTCGAATATGTGAACTTTCTAGGATACATATTAGAAGCCATAAAAAATATCATATTAACTCCAGTAGATCCCATAATTACTATTCCATTTTCCCTAGATTATTACAAAAATTATTCGACCATTCCTCTAATATTTGGGAACACTAGCCATAATTATTTTTTAAAAATATATCATGTAAAAAAGTTATTGAATCAGGGCTTGTGAAACTGGGAAAACAAGAAGCACAAGTAGCATGTTTTTGCACCATTATTCCAAAAGAAGAGGGTGAATTGAAGGATATTAACAATTGGAGTGTATATAAGTTCATTGATTGGATGAATTGAAAAAAATCACCCAAAATCTTGATATCCTTAGAGCATAGTTATGACAACAATTTTCTCTCCTAGTCGCATTTATTATGGAAGATCTGACTCGTTCGACCCCACTACCCTCCAAAGGAAAATCATCTAAGAAATGACAAGCTTGTAATGGTGGTAAAAAAAATATTAAGATGAACTTGTGCCTATGGAAAATTTATCCTGGACTCTCTCAGATATCATACCATTAGTACTAAGAGAAAATATTCCACCCCGCCAAACATTTCAATAGGAACTAACCCACCAAAAAAAGTCTCACTCTAATGAAAAAATATTCTTCAGATCTATTAATTTCATTCATTTAATGAATCTCTTATCTAAGTTTGAGTGTTTTTACATGTGTTTCCCACACCCTGTTGGGGATATATGAATTGAGGTCACACTCTATAAAAATATGAAATTAACAGTGTTTATTTAGAGGGGTTTAGGAATACCCCCTCTAAATTCATTCTGTCTATAAATTAGTGGGGTTTAGGTACTACCCCTTATAATCGTTGTATTTAGAGGGACTTTTGAAAACCCCTCTATGTTTTTTATCATTAGTTTTTTAATATTAGGTTGTATTTTAGAGGTAGTTAGCCAAAACCACTACTAATATAATAATTAATATGGTAGTTTATTCAACTAGATATATAGGCACTATATATATTTGTTGTATTATATGGAAAACAGTTATAAAAATAGTGGGGGTTCAAGACCCCCTCTATTCTCTTAAATTATAGGGGGTTTGAACCCAAAATATTTTCATTAAAAAATATTATATAATATATATATATATATAACACAAAATATAAATGCATTTAAATACATTATATGAACATATATTACTAAAATAAAGGTATTTACCAATGGTTAGTTTCATGTTGTTTAATCCCACTCTAATTTGAAAAAAAATTAGAATAAATCCAATATATTTTAAAGGTGATTCGACCAAAAAACATCAAATTTATATGATATTTATTATAATATTAGAGGAGGGTTTTAAGCCCCACAAAATGTAAATATCATATATAAATATATTTAAAATCCATTTTCATAAATTATTTTTCATTTTTTAAACCTCGTATTATTTTTTATATTTATTTTAAAAATAAAAAAATTATATGTGTGTGTGCATGTATATATATATTACATAAACACATTATATATATGTTTTTAAATTCATTTTAAACACACATATATATATGAAGATATTATATAAATATTTTAAATAATTATGTTGAATGATAATTATACATATAATAAATGTATACATATATAAATATTGGAACACATAATATAAATGTATATATAAATATATGTATATAAATATCTACTAAAATAGATGATAATTTTATGGGGCTATAAATAATATACATTTATTCAATGCATTTATATTATTATTTATATTATATTGAAAACATTTGTATTATATATTTATGTAAAAATACAATTATATTATATTGTGTTTTCAAATAAATATATAATATAGACAAAATGAAATATAAATATAAATATAAATATAAATATAATAATATTAGGAATTTTTATTATAAATAAATGTAAATATATTACACAACCATATTATATAAAGTAGTATACTGTATTATTAATAAATTAATATAGTAAATATAAGTCGTATTATTTAATTATATTATATATGTCCAATTACATGATTGTATTTAGTTTTGTGTATATGTATATATATGTATACATTATATAACATAAATGTATGCAATTACATAAATAAATATATAATATAAATATATTTAATATAAATTATGTATGATACAAATCATAAAAAAAATGTACAGTATTTATAAAACCAACAAATTATTTTTATATCTTAAAAAAGGTTTAATGAAAATAATAATAATTAATAATATTATTTTTATCATAAATGCACTCACATATAGAATTATATATGAATATATATAAACATTTTTTATAATTAAATTTTTACTATAAATATTATATAAATACATAAATGCACACAATAAAATATAATTGTATTTATAAATATATTTTTATATATGTAAATATAATTATTTATATATATTATATATTATATATAAATAAACATGTATATAATATATAAATATGTATTTTACTAAATACAAAATTTATAAGAATACATTAATAAATATATAATCATATGTGTATATACATATACTCATATAGTTAATATATTAAAATGTATTTAAATATATTATTAAAAAAATATTTATTAGAATAATGTATAAAATATATATAAATAGATTCATGTGTATGTATATATATATTAAATTAAATTGTCATAGCGGGTGTAGGGGTGGGGCATGAGATCTCTGTTTGGGGTGATCTGGGATTTGAATCCCTTAGAAAAGGATTTTACATAGTTGTTGGGTGGTGGGTTGCACACATGGTGGAGGTTTCCTTTCCCTTAGGTGTAGGCTTGGAAATTGGGGTGGAATGGGAGGAGTAATGGTGTAGGGAGTGTCACACATGGGTTTGAGGGCCTATGGTGTGTGAATGATGGGAGGGATTGAGATGCATGTAGGAGAGGGACTGGGACTAGGTCTGGGGATGGGGAAACATTAGAAAGGGAGGGAGGAGTCAAGGTGACTAAGAAAGGGGAAAATAATTGGAGGGGTTGGTGTTTTATTTTAAATATCACGAAAATTTTAGTGGAATTTATAACTACCTCTAAATGGTAGAGTAATTATGGTTTATTTTTATTTATAAGGGGTTTGAACCCCTTCTAAATAATTAGTATCTAGTAAATTTATTATATAATTAGATGTGGTTTAAACCCCCCTCTAAATAATCACCTCCAAATCCCATCCACACATACATGTGGCTTCAAAAAGCAACCCCTAAAGTAAATTTCATTAATGGTTACAATGGTGGGGTGTGTAATCTTAGTTTAGGGTGATCTTGGGTTTTAATTCCTTTGAAAATGATTTTACACAATGTTTGGTTGGTGGTCCACACTTGTGGTAGAGGTCATATTTCCCCTAGGCCTAGGGATTAGGGATGAAAGGGATGGGTGAGAAAGGTAAAGGGGTGGGTGTATTGCTTGTGGGGGGAAAGAATGGGTTTGTAGGGAAATCAAGGGAATGAAATTCAAATTGGGGATGTACTAGGAAAGTGTCTGAGGATAAGGGAGATAGGTGATAGGGAGGAAGGAGGAATCTGGGAACAACAGAAGAACATGGGAGGGGTGGACGCTGTAATTAAAAAATGTTGAAAATTTTATTTGAGGTTGTAACTTTCCCTAAAAGGTAGAGTAATTATGGGATCTTTAATAACCTCCCCTAAAATGAATATTGAAAATAACTTCTGGGTTATTCTAATCAACCCTAACTAGAAAAATTATTTAGAATGGGTTTAAATACCCTATAAATAATGTGTTTCTAGTAACCACCTCTAACACTCATACACATGTACCAGTGGTTCAGTAAAACCATCCCAAAAAATATACGGTGAAATATTTAGATATCTTTAAACATAATTTCCAGTAAACCATCTAGAGGGGGCTCAAACCCTATCTAGTCTAAAAACTAACAATGGAAAATTAAATTTTATTGTAGCAGCATAATTTGTGGAAGTAGAGGGAGGCATAACAACGGATGAACACAAAATATTTTCCAAATACCTTCTAGAGAAATGAATAAGACAGAAACCCATTGGACATTATTTTTATATGATTAGTAGGACTAATAAAATGACTCCACACATATGAAAAATCATTCAAAATCGATCATTTTAAAACACTAATTGATGAGTAGGTGACAACCTGACTATTCTAGGAATGTGGGTGGGCCAAAGTGGCACAATTAAATAAGATAGACAATTCCCTCCATGTCTACACCACAACATGAATCATCTTCCCTTGGAATGAATGCTCCTAAAATTATTTCTAGGGAACAATACTTTATAGGTAATAATAAACCTTTGATCCAAAAGTAGAAAACCTAATGCAATTGGCCACAGTTTTGGGAAATAATTCCAATCTAGATGCTCTCAAACTATCAAATGATTTATGAGAATCACTTGTAGAGGTTCTGTTGTGCCATCAAGATTTTTAACCTGATTTTTTTCACTAAGATATATCTTTCAGAGGATGATCTCATACCATGTCATATATTTATCTATTTCAACAAAGTAGAAAAATATGATTCTATATAGGGACACATCTAGCCCCTAAACATATTTGGATGATTATATAACATTGGCATCAATAGGGGTTTCATTGAAAATGTCTCATGAGTCATCGTCATTCTTCCAAAAAAAACATCACTAATTGTGATACACTAAATCTTATTTATCATCTTCTCTTATAACAATCCATGTGTATGATAAAATTTAATAGAAACCCCCAAGATGTATTAATCTCATAGCTCAGATTTGGTATTTGTTTTATGAATCTATGTTCATGCTCATACGACAAGATACATTATTAAATGACTTTTTTGGGGAGGAATTGGTTTCATTATAATGTAGCTATCCCTTCTTTGTACCATCAATTCAATAAATATTGTTGCAATGGGAAGATTCATACATTACAAGGTGACAAATATCTATTCCTGTATTGTGAATCTCAATATATTGATGCAAGATTCTTCCAAATAGAAGGGAATAAACCCATAACTGATGGAATCAATAAATTTACCACTATGAATGATCTATAAATGAACCCATCTAATCCATTCAAAGACTTTGGGGGTGAATATGTTCCACCAATCATTCAGGATGAATACAACATCTCATACTCAGGTTCATTCTCACATATCATTGTGATTTCATCTATGTCAGTTAAACATGATGGAATTGATGAAATAATTAAACTTTTATTTGAAGACATTCCTCAAATGATAATTCTCCAAAATTACTCTCAGAAAATAAAAAGGACACAACCACATCCACTAAACCCACAAAAGTTATGATATCACTGTTAGAAGCTATCATATAGGACATTGACTATTCTATTAACATTAATTATTCTCCCTAATCTCTCAACCATCTCGACATGGATATAGTGTAATAGGTAGAAAAAAATAAAGTAAAGGAAGAAAATGATCTTAGAGACATCCCCTATCATTTGAGGAAGGTGTCTCCATGACTATCGACGAAGTAGGGCAGATAAATATGGGTATATAGGTGGATTTTTTACCAATGTTAATCATCTCAATTATTCCCTTTGATGAAATAGGGATTTGTAACACTTTTCTAAATAAAAATCCAGATTTGATATAAAAAATTACAAATATATTCTAGTCCATGATCCAAATGTTTCGACCCATTGCTTATAGTTTTCAGAAGACCACTATTTTTATAAGAAAGAATCCATAAAGACCCATGTGAATCATCCTCCAAATGATGAAGTCGAATGTGAAATACACATCGAATATGGTTTCATTCAATATTTCAAATACAAAAAAGGGATCACCATCATTGTCCCCATCAATAAAAAAATCAATAGATTGGGGTTTATATCAACATCAGATACCTATAATTGTATGAAAGATGAATTCCTAGTTCTGATAACAGAACCAATAATCGACATGATAGCTATCAATCAAGAACTCGCTTTCATGGAATTGTATTCAGTGTAGAATAAAATATGAATAGCCCTTCAATGTGATGAAGACACCACCTTTGAAGGCCCCAATAGAGTACTATGCTACTGGGAAGTGCCTTTTGGTTTGATGAATGTTATCACTATATATCACCATTCTAAACACCACAGCTTCAAACCATTCTAGGTAAAATAAGTTGAATGTTAAATCAATTAATTTGTGGTAAAATCATTAAAAAATTTCTGATCACATTACCTATTTGGAATTCATTTTAAACCAAAATCCACAAATCCGTATGAGGGTTAATCCCCTTAAAATTTCATTCAATGTTATAGAATAAAATATTCTTAACTTCATTGTGCGTCGTTGTAACATCCTAAACCATACCACTAGGTCTAATTTATAATACAACAAGACCTCATGCATTAATCCCCACCTGAAATTTGATTATGAGTAGCAGTTATGGTCCAAATCCAACACTTAGGAGATTAATCCCTCTATATCATGTCATTGATTAAGATAATAATTAATAATATTAAAAAAATTAATAAATAATCAAATTAAAGAATTAAAAAAAATTATATCTTACATATACAAAGAAATAACTCCCAAATTGGTAATGTAACACCCATAAATTTATTGTATTATTTTTTCCAAATAGTTTATCCTTTTTGATATTTGGAATTTTATAAAACACTAAAGATAGATTATTTTATATTTAATAACTATGTTTTTTTTCATTGTGATCAACACCATGTTAATAACACGTTACATGTAATATAAACATTATCTTTCCCTACACGAAACACCAAGGTTTTCCGAAAAATAATATATTATGAAAATATGATTATTTAATATATTAAAATAAAAAAATATCATTAAATTAGAGGTTATGAATATTATTAACTAATCTATGAAAATATATTATTTACACAATATAATATGAATTAATTAGTTAAAAATTACTGGTTAATGAATATGGAAACCAATTGAATATAAAAAGAAATACTATTATGGTCACAATGGTATTTTACCCTGATAAATTAAATTTTCATTTATGTATAGAAATGATTTAAGTCAATAATTCATTTTAATTGGATCCAACTTTTTTGGTTTTACATGAAACACCTAATTGGCGTACAAATTGGTGTAAATTATATACAACACAGACTTGGCGTATGTTACATGCAACATTGACTGGGCGTATGAGGCACACAACAAAGTGTTTCTATGAAAAATCTATTTTTATAATTATTTAATTAATATAATTATAACCTATCAATTAATTTTATTTAAAATCATATCATTTAATAATTTTAATTTTTTTATTATATTTTATTTATATAAATAAAACATATTGATAAAGAATGATATGTTACATGGTGAAGTCATTTTATGCTAAAAATATTGTTTTCTAGAATGAACCACATTTGATAATAAAAATAATATTATATACAATTGGAAATTTAATATTATTAAAAAAATTGTTTTTTTTAATTCATAATTTCAAATTTTTCAAGTGTAAATTTTTGGGATTTTCCTAAGATGCTTTATTTTTTGATGAATAGTAAAAATAATACTTTGTAGTAAAAAATTTCCTTTTGTTTAATTAATTATTAATGTAAAATGATATTATAAATTTCCTTAATGTCACATTAGATTAATATTAACTCTATTAATACAATTTAATTAATTGTAATCAATTTCACATGGAAATTGAATACAAAATCTTAACAATATTTTGAGCATTTCTCTTCTTTAAAAACATGTTATTTTATCTCTTCTGTAGGATTAGAATTAATTTTAATTTTTCCGCTTTTGTGATTTAAATTTAGAAAAATTGACATAAAATATTGTATTAATTATAGTTATTAGATTATAATAATACCTAGTTAATTTCAGAATGAGTCAATTTTCAATCCTCTTAACCATGCAAAAGGAATTTTCTTTTTACCTCATATTATATGTATGGATTTATCCATCATCCATCGTTTGAAGCTTAATTTTCATGTTTAACAGTTAATTTTTAAGAATTTTTTTTAAAATAAAATTTCAAGGAAAAGGGTTTTAAAAACGTTTTCAAAATTCCTTTATAAGTTTTTAAGGAAAATGGTTTTCAAAATTTTTTCAATATTTATTTATATGTTTTTAATGTATTTTCAAGTATATGATTTTCAAAAAAAAATCAATATTTCTTTATAAATATTAAATGTTTTTTCTAAGAAAATCATTCTTAAAATGTTTTGAAGCGTATTTTATATGTCTTCAGAGAATTTATTTTCAAATTATTTCATGTATTCCTTATATGTTTTAAATGTACTTTATAAGAAAATGATTAAAAATTGTTTTATGTATTAAAAATTCTTTTTCAAATATGAGAGAATATTTTCCTTTAGAAACATGTTTAAATGATATATCAAAATTATTTTCCATATAAGATGACATCCATTGATGTTACTCATTAAATTTTTGTAAATAATTCAAAGAATATATTCATATTATTTCTATTAATGGGTTACACATATAGTAATGGTATTTATGAAACCCATTTCACATTCATGGGTTATGTTATATTGAATCATGATTCTTTTTATAGGTTATGTTTATGATGAAATGATTATGAAAGCTGTCTTTTTTTATAGGTTATGACTTGATTATATGTTATTAATACCCATTTAATTTCATGGGTTATAATATGATTTTTTATGATCTTATGTAACATGTATGCATGATTTCGTTATGAGATGGGTGGGACTTATATCCCCCTCCAACGCATTGGGTAATGATATGTTGTATATGAGATCAAAGGGTACATGTTTGTATCCCAAGATCGAAAAAAGAAGGCACATGGGCTATTTCCCAAGCCTAAAAGAAACAACTTACCCAAGTAACAACCCAATACTAAAAAAATAAGGTACATGGGTTGTATCCAAAGCATAAAATAAAGAGGGTGCATGGTTTACAGCCCAAGCCCAAAACCAATAAGATACATGGGTTGTAGCCTAGGTCTAAATGAAAGATGGTATACCAGTTGTATCTGAAGCTCGAAAACAAGAAGGTACATGGGTTGTATCCCAATCCTAAAATTAATAGGGTACATGGGTTGTTTTTCCAAGCCCACAGTAGGTACACGGGTCATTTCCCAAGACTAACATGTTATAAAAGTCTTTATAGTTATCCATGACAAAAGATTTTATATACTCATGTTAATGACACAAATTCCATGTATTATTCCTATGTTATTATTTCCAGACTTATGCTATTGATTCTATTATGATCAATACCATATGAAATTACAATCATTATTATGATCTCTAATATGCAGGGTATGATCTCCAAATGTTATGCTCAAGTTCAATACCATATTATTCATTTTATTCTTACCAATTTCCTTTATTAACCCTTACCGAGCATCTGAGATCATCCCTCTCTTATGTTTCCTTTACCTAGACTATGAATAAATGGTTTAGGTAGAAGCACCAAAGGTGGAGATATTTATGGGATATGTTGAAGATATTTACCCGGATAGAATATTTTGTTTCCATGTTTTCAATGACCCTAAACTCTGTTTGTCCTCAGGAATGTATTTTTTTAATTTACCCAACATTCATTTAAAATAATGTTATATCAATGTATTTTAATCTCGAGTCACTATAGGTAACCCTATCAAGAGTATAAGAAGCATGTAAATACAAAACAAGTAAATAAACAAACATATGTGGGGTACTCTAGTGTATGTCCCAATCTTCTCCTACTCCATGCTTCACTACTCAACCGTCCACCATAGGGCCCTTTCCCTCCACCATATCTCTAGTCAATGAAATCTACAAGTGAAAAAAATTCTAAGCAGGGTGTGTCTATAATACTTGAGAGGATACAAACAATATGACATTACAGTAAGTTCATTATATATATATATATAAGTGTATATCCTAAAATAATTTAATGATAAATAAAAATAAATGTTACATGTGATCATTGTCTAACTAAGCTAAAAAAACTCTGGACACACCTGCATTAGCTCAATGCAGGTAAGCATATCAAAAATAGGTGTACCTCCATCAAGGTCTTATAGCTCACCCCACCCTTCTAATGTTTGTTATTGTAATGTCGTACATTCCATCCGGTTTATCTATGTCCTCGTATCCTTTTAATAACCCAAGAAATATATCTGTATGAATCTATTACAGGTATAAACCATCGATACAATATGATTTCCCCTATACATGGTTAGTCACTACTACATTTAAGGACGTTTGGACTGTGTCAGGATTTGTAACTGGCCACAAGATGGTGTAACTCTCACACTCAAGGATCTAACTATGAATCTTATTATTCTTCAGTTTTCTATTACAGTTTCACCTCTACATGGATAGCCATTCCCACCATTAAGGAGGTTAGATATGTGTCAGGTTGGGTAACCTAATACAATGAACCTCAATGCTCCAGCAATGTATCTCAACACCTACCAGCATGTCATAATGATTTCCCCTCTTCAAGGGTATCCATACCCACTTTTAAGGACATTAGGGTCCTCTTGGGTTGGGTAGCCTTGTACACCAAGCCTCAAGGCTTCACATGAGTATCTTGGAACCTTCAACTCAATTCAAGTGGTTGTGAAACACAAAAAAATACATGTCATATCAAGGAACGATAAGACACACCATAATCAATATCCGGATTATCACACATAAAACAGTATTTCCATGTATACTTACCCAACCACACACATCTTAGAATAAGAAATTATTAGTCTAGAATAAAATCAAATCATGATAACATCTTAAATATAGAAGTCCCATAAAGTTATGTAACATCCTTCCTCAAAGTTGTTGACAATAATAGAATGTTTGTCGATGTTTTCATTAGTCAAACTATGTTCAAACACTAGCCAATGATCATACATGAATATTTACAAAAACTAAAACCAGATATATTTTTTCAAAAAATAAATATAATATCTAATGAAATAATAATCCCTGTCACTTGAATATTTCTATATTATCATCTTATTCTAATGTATTTTCTTGCAATATTTTCCCCAAGAATAATTATAAAAACATGGTTGATATTTTTTTACTCAAAATTAATTCAAGAACACATGTGGTATGCATTATAAATATTTTTTAAAGAAGACTATATCCTTAAAACTTTTATAATTATACTCTTGTAGTTTCTTACAAATTTTCCTTTTAAAAAATGTGTGATTATCATTTGATATTTTATCTATAAACTATCCTTTCATAATTTAGTAGAATTACCCCTTGATAATTATTTAAAATTATAAATTGATAATATGCTTAAATTTCCTAAATATTTAAATTGGGGAAGAAATAATGATTAATTTAAATCAGAATAACATATATTGTCTCTATTAAAAAAATTGGGATTAAAAAACTACTCATCAGGACGAATCCAATAAAACCAATGATGGAACAATATGATATGTTTTGTATAACATATCGAAGCAATAAATTTTGTAAAAAAATAAATGAGTAAATACAAAACTATAATAGAGAGGAGGATAGAGGGTGAGTTTTTTGTAGTTGGTGAAATCCCTCCTCCTATGTGAGTCATGCATGAAATTACAAATAACCATTTTATAATTTTTTTCCACTTCCATTCATTAAAAATCAACTCATTTATTACACTTTTAATTTTTTTCACCTTACATTCATAAATTTTGTAAAACCTAAAATACCATTATAAATTTTACTTCTTCTAAAAATACCCTTCAAAAATATATTAAATCATCCATTAAATATTTTTTAATAGAATCATATATATATTTGCATTATATAAATATTTACACACCCAAATATATATATACACCTGCATATATACATAGACTCACATATATATAAACATATTCATATATATATATATATATCACCCATGTATATATATACCCCCACCTATATATTTAGCTATATATATATCCACATAATAAAAAATGTCATAAAAAATTAATTTTTAAAATTAACAACAACAACAATTATTATTATTATTATTATTAATTTTATCTAATCATTACCCCCATTAACATTTTTAAATAATATCATCCATTAAATATTGAGTAATTAATAAAGTTATATTAATCACACCAATGAATTAATGTGGTAAATGTAATAATATAACTATTATTATATTAAATCCACAAAATACATACATGGATAAAAAACACTCATCAATTAAGAAATAAAATATTTGTTAATTACACATAACCTTTCTATTTTATTTATCATAAATATTAATAATAATATAATTATTATGACTCTTGTGTGTGATGTATCTAAATGATTGATGCACACAAATGTTATGATGTGCTATGGGTAAACTCTGAAACTTATACCTAATATTGAACTCATTTTTCTCATACAATGCACCATTTGGGAGATATTCAGATATGTTTGGAAATATATAAATAAAAATATTAAATAAGTTGTCCTCATGTGTAATGTTAACAGATGTATGATGTTTAAAAGAGTTATGTCATGTCTATGGAAACCCCCTTATCCCATTCTTGATGATGGTCTTAGATTTCTGATACACTTATTTTTTTAGTGATATTCAATTATTTTATAAATAAATCACACATACATAATATTATATATTTCTTATTTTTATTCTGTATGAACTGAGGAATTTAGGTCCTCTGAATATCAAATTAACATAGTACCTAACACCAAAAATATTTGAAAAAATATTCCTAGGTGTTAACTAGGCCTTTACCCTTACAAAAAGTAAATTCTTTTATCTATTATGTGATTTTTATTGAAAAACACCCATTTTCACAGAAAAAATAACAACAAATTATTAACAACGACGGTTTTTGTTATATTTAAAACTTAAGGATGTTATAGTCCTTATGGAATCTATGTCAAAAGACCCCAGGTTTTCCTATGAGGTACTAATATTTTTGTTTACACTTTAACTCTTTGGTTTACCTAATGTTTGTTTTTAATTAGATAAATGTAGTTTTAGGTGTGTCTCAGGCTTGTTCAAAGTATAGTGCCTGACTTTTTAGGAAATGAAGTTGGGTAGTATAGTCAGTATAAAACATGTGAAATAAGCTATACAATTTGATAATATTGTCCTCGATAGGACATATATCAGTAGGAGGCCACCCACTTTTCAAAAATCATTCATCCTTCTCTGCACACTCATGCGGAGGATCATCAGTTTTTTATAGACGTTTAGCACATATTTATTGCCCTCTTTTTCTAACTATGATCCATGGAAAAGGATAGGCCCCCTTCGAGATAGACAAGGGTTGACGGTGGTGGCACTATTTGTCCAACTATGCGGCAAAACATCATAATCTAGATAAAAAGTTGGAAATCCCTCCTTTTCCCCAAGATCATTAAAAATTAAACCCATATTATTTTACACTATGAAATGTATATCCTTGAGGCTTGGTATCTATTTTTGAATCCAACTCATAATATTTTCTCTCATTTCATCAGGTGACATCTTATCGAAGCATTTTTTTTTCTCAATAGATCTGAACAAGTGAGTTCTTCAATCTACTTTTTTTATTGTATATTTTTCTTAATATCAAAAAATTTTATATAGTGAAAGCTAATATTCCTTATTTCTAGGATTTTATTCCACTCATTGTTTTTCATCTTATCTGGAGTGAATCAAGGGTCGATATAAGAAGTGTGTGCTAATACGAGACTATGTTGGGTGGTCTATAACTTTCCCTTGAGGATTGGTGTTTTATATTCATAGTTTCAGTTGTGCCTCAAAATATACATATTTTTAATGCCCCATTAATTAATTGAATTGTTGAACTAAATGAACTAGGACCCATTAAGCTTTCCCCTAGCACCTTTGAGATATTTTTAGGTTATTATCCCCATCCTAAATCACCCATGGGGAGTGTCGTTGTGTATTCCATAATTTATACCATGCTTCTGGGTGTTCTAGTGTTCTCTTTATTAGAGTTAACCCTTAAAGTTTTATGAGAGTTTAATTAAGATGATAAGAGAGATTTGATTCCTCCTTTCCATATGATGAAATTTTGTGTGGTATTTATTAAATGGTTTGTCTCAGAATTGTTGAATGGGATGATGGAATCCAGAAATGTGAATGCAATGAGATGATGAAATGTTTATGGTAGTGGAATCCTTCATCATTATACGTTAGATCCTAATTACATATATCACCATCAAAATTTATAATCCAAGGGTCATGCTTTAGGTAGTGGTTTCCATGGACCTTTTTACTCATTGAATCCTGATTAAATAGGATTCCATTGGCATTACTACCCCATAGATCTGGATTTCTTGGACACACTTTGGAAATGGTCTGTTGACATGCTCCCCAGACTCCAACAAATTCATTATCATGTTTCCATTGGTATTCTCCTAGGAATCGATGTGGATGCCTTGGTCTTCTATACCTTGGATCAGATCCTTTGTGGTCAGACACTTTTGATTACACATCACGACCATTGATGATGTGTTATACTGATAATTATATTGTCTGTATGTGATGGTATTATACACTAGAATATACAGTGTTGTTGTGGTTGATGTTATACACTTTATTTCATGGCAAGGCCATTGTAGATATTTTGGCATGTTTTTCAGATATCCCTGGTATGGGAAACATCTTACAGTGGTTATATTAGATAGAAACAAACTTGTTTATTTATGTGTTACAAATTCCCTTTTTTATGGGAGCTTTACTATTTTTCATAGGCATGAAGGTATCAGATTATAGTTATTTATTTTAACTTGGGTATTTCACTTGTATTACTGTTATACCTGTTATATACAACACAATAATAAATCTTTTTATACCGAAATTGAACTTGTTATAGACACCAATGGAGGGTTCCTACTATTTTTTATCTAAACCCCCATTTAGCTAATCGCTGGGTTCCCAAACATACTTCTTAAATGTTGGTTCGGATAGGGGAAATCACCCAATATAAAATTCTTTTGATTGTTTCTTAAGATTAGTGGATCCCAAGACCATGCTAGGCTCATGATGCTGTCTAATATTGTTATTGTTTTTATTTTTTGTATTTTAATACTTGTATTGTATAATATTTATTTATACCTATTTTCCTGATTAGTAGAGTCATGACATGAGACATCATCTTGTATATGATATAACTTATGGCATTGTTTATTTATTCTCGTCTTGTATGTTTTTCTTCTTTCTAATTGATTTAATACTTCTGTTATTGACTATAGATATTATACCATTTTATTATACTCTTACATGGGGGAGTATTCTCCCCATAGACACACCCTAGACCCTCATTTCTAGTATGTAGCCTCTAGCATATAGGGGGCGTTCTTAAGGCAATGTGACCGACCAGCTCAGGGAACCATTTAGTAGCTTCGATGATGGGATGTTACAATGTGGAATTAAATGATTTTTCATTTCAACAATTATATTTTAGAAAAAATAGACCATATATTTGGAATGTTTTGGAATTTTGTAATGATTTATTCTTGGGAGTAGTTGAACAATTTATATAGAAAAGTCAAATTCCCAAAAATGGAAATATATGTTTTCAAGATTTGGTTATTATAGTTGATTTCATTCCACCATTGGGTGATGCATATTAATTATGGTGTTATTATTGATATGATGGAGGGTTATATTTTATTATTTCCTGATGATATGTGTTTATTACATCTCATTCATCATTCTAAGAACCTACGAGAATTCACATACCATGCATTATGTCCATCCATATACAATTCATTTCTTGAATGCATGAAATTATTTACTATGCGTTGATTGATATACCAATTTTTTGAAAGGTGATTTTTTCATGTAATTGAGGTATATTGTTATTAATTAGAGTTCCTTCTTTCAATAAATATTTTTCCCTTCATAGACTGCAATATATTCCCAAAGAAACCAATTATAAAACATTTAATTATGGACTGTTGGATTCATGGACTTGAACTTGTAATGGTATGGATTGAGTTGACACTATATTTGGTTAATTTGGTGAATGGGACCTTATGGGTCAGAAATTGTGACCGATTTTGTTTAACCATTCAAATGAAATTGTGAATATAAATGAACTAAAATTAAATATGAATTATGGAAATAGAGAACTGGACCTTAACCCAACTTTAGAGTGGGAAGTATGAAGTATATCTTGTGATGTTTACAACTATTTATTTATTCCAAATACTATCATTAAGAGCATGAAAAGGAATTTTATATATTTATAGAAATGCTTCAACCATTCCAAATTCCTTGTCTGTGATCCTTTAGTTATCAATCTTTTCATATATGTATGTTTCATATTGTAAAGGCATTCCATTATAACAAAAAGTAGTTGTACTCTAGGAGGATGGAGAAAAATTGATCTAGAGTTGGTGGTATATGGGCTACTAGTAGATCCTATTATAGTTCTTATTGAAACATTAGCTTTTTTACCAAAAACTGGTGATGCGGCATAGTTCTATGTGAGTTTTAGTCACATTATAAAGACCATTTAGGGAGAACCATAACTTTCATCAATTATGGATGTGATGATGAGGGTGTTCTTGTAGTAGTATCCACCCCTATTTCTAGGGGATGGAAATATAAATGATGTTCAGATATGGATAGAGACTAATTTTTTGAACATTGAGTATTTAGAGACACCTCCTCAGAGGAGAGCGATGCCCGTGACAAATATTCATAGAGAGAAAAAAGAACTGGTGGGATATTTTGAACAAGGATAATACACTATAAGATATGGTTTGGAGGTATTTACAATTAATGTTTTATGAATACTTCATTCCTAAGACTATTAGAGTAGAGATATCCAGTGAGTTTATGCATCTAGAGTAGGGTGTGATGACAATTGTGGAATATTCGGCAAACTTTACAGTGGTTCAATGTTTTGGGATCCTTTATCTTAATAATGAGCCATAGAGGGAAAGATGCATCGAGAAGCGTCTCAAGAATGTCATTAAATCATATATAAACATGATTCTATATAGTACTTTTACCAAGATAGTGAATAATGTTCTTATCCCTGATAATATCTTGAGGGAAGATGGGGGTCCACAGAAAGTCAATGTAGTCCCAAAACCCAATGGCTTCACTTCCAGTGGCAGGAAGAACCATTTTGAGGCCTCTAATGAAGGGAGTACCATAATGGATTTTATCACTAGTATCTCTATTTTCATCCATCACTATTAAATATAAGAAATTATAAGGAATAAGTGTGATCGAGACCCATTTTAGTGGTGACATTTTGGTAACATTGGAAACATGCAACATTTCTGTATGTATTTCCCTCTTGTTTGTCGAAGGTGATCATATCTGACTCAATGTTCAAGATCATGATTCATATCACCAAGAAAAAATAGGATTTATAGTAGTACATATCATCTAGGCTGAGGTGGTGGTCGTGGATGAGGCAGTCAGGCACTAGGTGTACCTAGAAAACGATGTGAGCATAATCTGGGTTGTAAGGATGTTTCATTAGTCCTTGGTTAAGGATAGATAAATTTCACATAGCCCCCCATAGGATTAGAGCATTGGTCCATCTATGTTGAATTGAATGATCTTATTATTCTCTACTTATAATTCATATACTTTTGATATAGATTCTTCTTATAACTTGATAGATATATACCTATTATGTAGAGTCGTGGACTATATGTTTAGTTTTCTAATGGAGTTATGAACTTGTATACTATTTTGGGTATAATAACAAGGGATTATACTAGGGTAGAGATTTCCCCCCTTATGATTGGTGGGGGTCACTTTATATGGGTTCTTTTTTTCCTGAAGATTACATGGTTTTATGTTATACTTGGGATGACCTAGCTAGTTTATTATCAATTACTTGTCAATTTATAATATCAGAGGGTGACCTTCATATAACCAGAGGCCAAATTTTTGTTCACATGGGTGAATTGGATTTATAGGATATCTTATTGGTACTAGGTAATAATTGGTTGGGTGGTAGGATATTCCATAAATATTGTTTATATCTAGATGATCAGGGATCCCATAAGGTTTATTTTCATTCAGTGGTTGATCATTTCAAGTATTTTTTCCTATATTTTTTTAGTTTACCTCCTAAGAAATCGGTATAGTTCTCTATCAAGACAATTTGAAAAACTTCATTTCTGTCCATTCATCCTTATAAGATAAAATATATGCAGTTATAGGATCTTAAGATGAAGCTAGGGGTCTTTAAGGAAATGTGTTGTATACATTCCAGTACTTCTCTATGGGGTTTCTGGGTCTTCTTTTCATAAAATTGTGGATAGTACCCTGAGGGTATGGATGTATTATCCAATATTAAACTACTTTATTATAATGATGTGGTTTCCCTTTTTGTGGATTGATTACATTTTGTATTGGCTCTAAGGAGCTTGGGTGTCCTCAAAAATTGCTTTGAGGATGAGATATCATCAAGTGTGTGTTTGACCGGCAGAAATACCTCATAAAACTATTCATAAAAGATATTTTCTATATGCATATATGGTTATTCCATTCAATCTCATGAATGTGACTGTAGTTTTTTATGGCGCTAATGAACCACATTTTCCATTTTTATCTAGATTCTTTTGTAGTGGTATTCTGGGACTATATCTTGGGGTATTCTTATAATCGACACTGCCATGACAAATGTCTTTAGATCATTTTTGAAACATTGATAGATCATCAGTTATATGTTAATCTTAGAACGTGCCACTTTTAGTTGTGTAAGATTCATTTCTTGGGTTCTATTATCTCCGAGACAGAAGTATAAGTTTGACCTAGATAAGGTGAGAGATTTCATTTCCTGTGGGAATCCCATGAATGTATTTGATATACAATGTTTGTTAGGGCCATCAGGATGTTATAAGAATTTCATACATGACTTATCAGTGTCAGTCCAGATTCTTTTAAATATGGGAAAATGATATAAAATTTATTATTATGTATCATGTATCGGTCTAGGTGTAGTTATGATATAGGGAGATCGATTTTTAGATATGGGACTTGTCAGGTGGCGCATCGTAAGAGGAATTACTTGATGCTTGATCTTGAGTTAGCATCATTTTTTTCATACTTTGTGTTTTCAGAAACATTTTTTTCTTGGAGATTGAATTTTTGTGTACAAGGACCCCAAAATACTAAAGTACAAATTTTCAATGTTTGATCTAAATACAATGTAGTGAAGGTGGATAGAGTACTAATAGTCTCCTTATTTATAGATATCCTATATTTTAAGAAAGGTAAATCAATTTGTCGATGACAAGAGTAGGCGGACTCATATATACGTAGTTCTGGAGGCTAGTAGTGAGTGGAAGCTTATGTACTTATTACTCGTGATGCACTTGGAGGTGCAATATTTCTGTGGGAAGACTTTTTTCTCATCCTTGGTTGTGACATACACTCTTCTAAATAGAGTAAGTATATGAAATTTATCAGATTATGAAGGCCAAGTCCTATTGAAATTTTTGATAGTTAAGGCCCTACCTATTGGTTTTACCATTGGTGTGGATGAAATATTTCATATAAATGGTCACATTTGGGTTCCAGAGGACATACGTGAGTATATTATGTGAGAGTTTCATACCATATTTCTGGAATTAAATCCTAGTGTTACCATGATGTATTAGGGTTTATATTTATATAATTGGTGGTCTAGGGATGAAACATGAGGTATATGGTTTGGAATGAAGTATTCCACTTATCCACATGTGAAGGAAGAACACCAGTGGATAGCTAGTGTCTTATAGTAGTTACCTATTCCCATGTGGCAATGGGATTTTATTGTGAGGAATTTATTGGCAGGGTTTCCAAGGCCACCTCAATCTATTGATGTTTTTTGGGTTTTTATTCAAAGTATATTGGTGGTTGATCATTTCTTATTGAATATGGATACCTTATCATCAGATGATCCTGGGATATTTTATATTCATGAGATGGTGAATCTTTATTAGTTTACTCTGAACATTGTATCGGATTAGGACACATGGTATTCATCTCATTTCATGCATAATTTTGATAGGTTGTTAGATAAAAAGCTTCTTTTGAGAATATCATTCCACCCTTAGACTAATGAATAATCAGAGATCACTATATAGTTTCTTAAGGACATGATGCGAGCATGTGTCCTTGATTTAGGGGGATCTTGGAAGAGGAATGTAACCCTAGTTGAGATCTCCTACAATAATAGATATCATGAAACGATACATATGGAAGCATTGAGGATTTTTTAGTTGGTCATGTTGATCACCCGTGTGATGGATAGAGGTATGTAAAGTAGCATTTCTGGGACTCCATCACATTCAGGGGAATTCGACGCAGGTCTAGTTGATCAGAAAGTTCATGGACACTACTTAGTCTCAATATAAAACTTACACTGATCACCATTGATGAACTATTGAGTTCCTAGTTAGGGAGTATGTCTATTTACATATGTCACCAAGGCTAGGATATAGATGTATTAGATTATAGGTTATTCTTTCACCATGATATGTAGGGTAATTTGAGATTATGGATAGAGTACCATAGGCATCCTATAAGTTGTAGTTACCCCATTGGTATCAATATATGCATAATGTTTTCCATGTAGCTCAAAACAAATATTACATGGACCCATATCATACTCTATAGTGGGATGAGGTGCAGTTAATGGTAGATTTTTCTTTTGAGGAGCATCATATCATTGAAAAGAGGATGAAGGTTCTCTGAGGCTAGTCAGTTCATCCAGAATGGGTGTTATTGAAGCATGACCCATTATAGGAAGGGACATAGAAGATAGAGGTTGACTTATATGCTCAGTGGTCGTAGTTATTCACTGATTGTTGTTATCCACCCTGGAAAAGAAATTTAAGGATTAATTTATTAAAGGAGAGAAGATTATAATATCATGGATTTTATTCTAAGGAAAAAATCCTTTTTATTTAATTAAACTTGTTGGATTTGAACTAATGTTAGTGTTTAAGGAGATAATGAGAGTTTCAGGGGTATCTATGGCTTGTTCAAATCCCATATCCCAATATTATGGGAAAGGTAGATGGGCTATAATGTTTGTAGAAACCATACGACCCAAGCAACACAATTTGAGTAAATCATGTGGGGTAGGGTATAGGGAAGCAGTAGGTTGCATGGTTTCAAAGAAAGTTTTAACCTATGTCACATTCCCCTAAGGGGACTATAATTATTATGATAGAGGCTTAGCACATGGCCTACACCTGGTTTTTTCTAACCATGTTCTATGAACCGTGTGAGGTCCCATTTGAGATAGAGAATAGTGCATGGTTGGAACATGGTTTTTCCAACCATGTGACCTTCTTAAAAAGTGAAAAATTTATATTTTCAAAATATATTTAATAACTCAAAACCCCCTTATTTTATTCTCTCTAGAAGAAAACCATTATTTTTGGGAGATCTTTTTAAATCCAGTTCATAGGCATTTCTCCCGTTTCGTCATAGGACATCCAATCTGGGAGTTGTTTGTCTTATTAGATCAGTTCAGGTATTTTCATTAATTATATTATTCCCTTATTTATATTTATTTTTATTGATGGAGTTATTTATGTTCAATATAATATTCCATATTTCAAGGATTTCCATCCGTTCATCATTTTTATTCTAATATATACCAATTCGAAGGACTATGCAGGATGTGTTATCTATTGCGGAACAAGGCTAGGCAGTCTGTAACTTTCCCATGAGTATTGGTGTTTACTATTCCTAGATGAAATTTTTTCACATAGAAGAATTTCGAGTGGTGCTGATTTTGGTTAATTAAATTATTGAAATAAATGAATTGGGACCTGCTAGAATTTCCCACAAGCACCTTGGAGAATTTTGGAGTTTGTTAGCCCCATCCTAGGCCACCCATGGGGTCTTCCAATGTATTTTCCTTACTTTATAACACCATAGTAGGTGCGTGAGTTCCCTCCTTATTATAGGGATCCCTTATAATTTTATTATAATTGAATTAAAATGATAAGGGATAGTTGATTCTTTAATTCCATGTGATTACACATTGTTCACTTTTCATTAAATGGTTATATGAGAATTATTTAATGGGTTGATGAACACTTGATATGTGAACTTAATGATACGATGAAATGATTATTGTAGTGTGTTCTTTGTCCAGTATAACATGGATCCTAATTCCATAGGACGTCTAGGACATTTCTTCTACATTTGTAATGATTATGGTAGTGGATTCCTTGGAATTGTTCACTCCATGGATCTTGATTCTGTAAGTTGACTTAGGAATTGATAGCCTGTAGATCTGGGTAGATTGGACTCATATTGGTCCATGTTTATTGAAATTATCCTTAGAATATAACCAAGTCATATATGTGTTTCCATCAATATACTCATAATACATGTTATGATTCCTTGTTCTTCTATACTTTGGATCCAACCCTTCGTGGTCTGAATCATTTGATTACACATCATAGCCATAGTGTATGTATTATGCTATTAATTATATGGAATGTTCATCCTATTTTTGTACATTGGATTATATGGTGTGGATGTGGAAGATTTTACACACCTAATTACATGGAAAGGCCATTCTGAATATTTTCACATGTTTTACCAATAGCCCTAGTGTGGGTATTGGATTATAATGGTTAGATTATACATTGAAAAATTGTATATTTATAATTTACAACTACCCTTGTTTATGTGATATTTACTACTATTGAAAGGATTGATAGTATAACATTACATTTATTACTTTTTCTTGGGAATTTTTCTTGTATTGATGTTATACCTGTTATATATTTCATATTGAATTATCATTCTATACCCACACTTGACTTGTTATAGACACTATTTGTGGAAGAAAACTAATTTTTATCTCAAACATTATTTAGGCCACTATTTTGTACCCGAGAAGACATCAAGGATGCAAGTAGGGACCATGGAAAGCTCACACTATATGATGCTTTATTTTCATATTTCATAAGAGAATAGGGGAACATGATCATGTTAGGGTCATGATACTAGCTAGGGTTGTTCATTTTTTTGTAGTTGTATAGAATATGATTCTCATATACCTATTTTCCTAATTTTTATAGACATGAAATAAAAAATTTTCTTGTAAATGAGACTACTTATGGAATTGTTTATTTATTCCTATCATGGATGCTTATCTTTTTTCTGGTTTATTTAATTCTTTTGATATTGATTGTTTATATGATATCCCTACATTACTCTTTGACATGAGTGAATAGCCTCCCCAAAAACAAACCCTAGTCCCTCACTACTTTTTGGAAGCCTCTAGCATAATTAGAGGCATACATGAGTCTATGTGAGCCACTAGATCATGGAACTATTATGTGGTCCAAGGATGAGATGTAACAAAAAACCACCCTAAGAAAACTATGGAAATCCTGGGTATGTAACCCCCTCAAATCCCCAATGATTTTATAGGATTACTTTGACACCTTTCTACATTCGATTCTTCATAAAAAACCTCCTTAGAATTCATTTTTTCTTCTCCTGGTAAATGAAAATGTGGTCATGTTTTATTGGACTGATGAATTTCATGAAAAATTTTACTACCTTAAGAAATATATCTTGTCTCCACCTGTGATGAAGCTACCATTCAATAGAAGGACACACAACATGTATGTTCCATCAATGGAATGATCCTTGGGTGCATTTCCTGCATATAAAATGATTCTAGTTGTGAGAAACCATTATTATCTCAGTCTCACAGTGATCGACACTCAGACTTAGTATTCAAATATTGAGAAAAACTATTTGGCATTGATTTTTTTATTTATAAATTAATACATTATCTACAGCTCCATGTGGCCCATTTGTTCTCTTGAAATGTCCTGCCAAAATATACCGCCAATAATCTCATGTTGAATAGATGTTTAATGGGTGATCATTCTAAATTAGTTTTACATCTAGTTCACACTTCATATAGCGATATAAGGGAAATACATAGAAAATTTTGTGGAAGAACATCACTTTGTGGAAGAAGTGGCGATGAGTACTGTGCTAACAAAAGAGGAATTATTCTATATTCAAGACTCTATCAGAATGATATAAATGTACTTTCAGTGTGAATCCAAAATACCAACTACAAAAAGAATGGATGGCCCTATGATCAACAATGTTGTGTTGGTAAAAATTCTCATTTTTATAACAAAGGAGGATATAGCTTACTTCTTTATTCCATCAAAATGTAGCTCTATAAATGATGTTGAATACTAGGACCCCATTTCAGGTTTGGAGTTAGTTTTTTGATATTCTTGAATCACTTGAGAATCATAGGTGATTCTATATTGGCAACTATGATGATCAATTTTCACTATTACATTAAAAAATAATAGGTATTCCCACTCATTAATCTTGACAAAAATTTGGTAAATAAATTCCCCTTTGATCTGACACTAACTCATGTTTCATGGAATTTAAATTATTTGTAAGATGTATTTTAAAATGTGTATATAGGGTTAGAAGATCTAAATTTATATGAAATAGTCATCAACATCTGCAATCGTAGAATAATATCAATGTTTGTTGAAAGCATAATATAATAGATCAATGAGATCAATTTGGCACAAAAACATGATAATTATATTTCTTGGTGGATGATTCCCATCATGGAATACCTCCAAAATGGGACCCTTCCACCAAAAAGAGATGGAAAATAAAAATTCTGATTTTATGTGGTCAATTTCACTCTCTATAAAAGCCTTTATCATCAAAGGGTTCTTTGTAAGAGAAGATTTGATGGAATTATACATAGATACATTGATGAAGAGGATTCAAATTCCACCATGGAAGATGTGAAAACTAGTGCTTTTGTTCCCAATAGTCAAGAAACAGTATTTCTCACCAAATCCAGATGCTAGGATATTTTTAGCATTGGATGAAGTACGATTGTACAAATTTCATCAAAAAGTGTCAATCCTTCCACATGCATTCTAACTTCATCAATTATCCTTGGAGTTTGTGTATATAGATAAATACACATGGTCATTTTCTATATGTGGAATGGATGTTGTAGGGTCATACCCCTCACCTATAGCCATGTAGTTCAAATACATTCTTGCTGCTACAAAATTATACTCTAATTAGATTAAGGGGATACCACGTAATGAATTTGAGACCCAAAGATTTATCAATTTAATGGATTCAAACTGAATCAACATAGTTGATGTCTTTTAGACAATATTGACCAAAAACACCACCAACATTAATTCTTATGAATTGAAGAAATTGTACCTAGAGTACAACATCAAATCTGACCATTCATCTCACTGTTATGTAATGGAAAACTGATAGATATAAACATTCAATAATAATCTGTAAAAAATCCTAAAAATAGTATGGATAGTGAAAATAAGTCATGGACAGATAAGATTATCTAGGTATTTTGGGACTATCTATCTATAACCCACACTAATGTGAGGGAAACCCCATATTTATTGGAATATAGAATAGTGGCACTGATGCCCGTTGAGGTCTAGTTTCCCTCTCTCGTAATAGTTATCTCTAGAAAACTCTCTGGTGTTGAACAATCACATATGCTATTTGATGAGATAGACAGACTTTCACGAAAATGGTTTTATAACCCACATCATTTAGAAATATATGAAGAAATAAATAAAAATAATTTAAAATGAAATTTCATATCCATTCGTTCCATCAGGGAAATGGGTTATGGCTCTAAATATTCCAATGAAACCTAGGAAGAAGACCTTAAAGAATGATCCAAAGTTACAAGGACCATACATCTTATATAAATTATATCCCAATGGACCTTATTAATTAATAAAAATGGATGGGGAGAACACTTCACCCCATAAAAATGAATGTTTGTTGAAGAATACATCAGGTGATAACAACAATCATATGTACCTACAATATGATGTTAAACTGTGTGCCCTATGTCATTATCATTAGATGGAAAACTGTATGAAATTCTTCTTTACTACACACATTTAAAATACATTTCATCCTTGTCATTTGTATCATGAACTTTAATGTCATGAAATATCTTCCTTATTGCATGATGATAAACCACACAATATTTAGTCCTATTTTCCTATCCTTAAAATTGGAATATATCATCCTTGTCACATGAAGGTAAAATTCATGAAATTTCATCCTAATCAAAAGACATTAGACTATAAGAAAATTTATTTTCCATATTATGTAAAAATTAATAGTTTACATCCTTATTTCATGTTTTATAATTGTACAATATACCAGCTCATGCAATAATGGATCAAAACCATTGGTGATGGTCACTTCCACACCTCCACTCTAAAATTTTTTGTCGCCTTATTCTACTATCAATGGTATATGTAGTGATACTCAGATATGATTTCCTTCCACTAGCCAAAAATTAATTAAAATATCCCCTTTCTTGAAAAAAACAATGATCATTATTGGATACTTAATACATCATGTCCAATGTAGATTCAAAATTCTTCTTTTGAGCTCAGTCACATTCCTCCCATAAATCATACTACATATCCAGGGGAAATTAGATCTTCATAAGCACTCTATGGTCCTCCATGACATTATTTCAGATCCTTAAGTACACTATTGTGTTCACAATGCATAATATTATCCATTTTGGATCTTCTTAAATCACCCAAAAAATTAATTTCAACCAGAGGGACATTTATATTTAGGAGAGACTGCTTATATATCTGTAACACCCCAACAATATCACATTTGTAAATAACTTTTCAAACATGTTCCATGGACATTCATTGATTAGAATCCCATATCACTTATCCAAAAATGATATCCCCTATGATATTGGTTTACAATTTCCTTCCTCATGTTGGATGTATTCAAGAATAACCATGTCCTGTTAAGCCTTATATCACTTATTGTTTCCATGAAATTATGTCCTAGTCATATATCCTAAATCGAGAAGATAGATTTCTACCATTGAACATGAAGATAAATATAATGGTTAACATACCTCTTTCTCTATGTTAAAATGATCCCAGAACAATGAATGATTTGATTCTCACCCAAGTGTGATTCAAAGAAACACCCTGATCCTATGTCCTAGTACAACCACCATAGGGAAAAAATACAATTTTTCTTCCTTCTAATCAACTATGTGTTGTGGATGAAACCATTTTGACTCTTTTTTTTGACATGAAACATAGTTTGCATTGTATTTTATGTTTTGGTAAGGTTTTTCCCCACAAGGTCATGAGATATCATTTTATATTGTGGTTAACAATGTCCTAAATGAAATACCTTAAAAGACACACAAAATGTCTTTACCACATGATGTTAAACATAATGGTTGATATATCTTGCATGAAATGGAACTACGTATTTCTATGACAATCACCCAATCAGAAGACTATGTTGGTTGGTTGTATCCTACTACACATCTTTCTTTGAACTACATGTGGAAAGAGTATTTCTTAGATGAGATAGATACCAACTCCCAAATCCTACATCCTAGTCCAGCCATAATATAATAATTCCCCACAATCCTATGTGTGAAACAATCTTTCATGAGGGGTAGTATGGGTTCTCTCCCTACTTTTGAACCCATATTCAATAAATAACATATCCTCTCCACAAAAAGTTTGATTAGTGTGGGGATTGTCTCCCAAAACAACATGTGGCATAAATGTCACTTTGAAGCAATATGTAGCAGTGCTCAGAACCTATTTATCATGCCTACCATCAATAAGAATATCCACTTCCCTTTGAATGTGTCAGACCTACATTGGAAACATTTATCCCCATTATTATGTGATTTTTACATGAAATGTGACTTCCATAATTAGTAAAATTCCTCGAACAAATCCAAATCTCTCTATAAGAAAATATAACTCTCTACAAGCTTTCTCCGACTATCAGTAATATAATTTAATATTCTTGATTATAACATTGTTTTTACTCTTTTGAATATACCGAAATTATTATCTACATAAACAACCATGAAAAGGATTTTCAATTTAAGGCGCATTATTCATCAGGATAGATCACCTTTATCTCTATAATCCCCTATGAATTTATGCTGGAAACCAATTTTAGAACATGGTCCATGGTAATTAATTGTATACTAGTCCCATATAAATTTTTTGGATCTAGAATACAATGTATTATCTATTACAACCTTCCCCTTCATGTTTTTAGGATTAACAATAATTCATGGTTAGATCAACATAAAATATAAATCATTTATTTTGTGATCAAATCTTTGTGACCTCAAACTTAAACCATAATAGATCCCCAAAACATGATGTTAAATTGTACCAGAATTTCCTCATCATGTTGATTTTAAAACATCATGAAACACATCTAAAAAATATGATATTAAACTTTATAATATGGTCTTCATCACATTACCATAAACTATAGAAAATCAAGGCCCTTATAGAATGAAATTATACTACATGAAACATAATCAATTCTTTATGGAACATATCTGGATGGCTTCTAGATCAATGCAGAGGTACCCAGTACTGGATCATGGGGACTCACATTATTCCAATTCAATGCCATGATGAAATATGAAAATTTCCTTCTGCTTTATAAAAATTCAATCTATATAGGGTTCCTATCCTTAGGGATTTTATATTCATGGTTTTCAAAATTTACTATGAGCTTTTGTTAACTCCAATCATGCCCCTCCATGAAATTAGACTGAGATGAAAATGACGCCACTAGGAATTCCACCCCATATAATATAAAACTACTTTAGTGGCCCCATTATTCTAGATAATTACTTCCTTACATGAGAGATTGATCCATGTCTGAGTATTTGGTACAAAAACCAAATATGCCTTAGAATATTAATACCAAATATCCTATGTAAGATTTTCATCTACAAAAATGGGTATGAAACATGTTCCATATTTTTTGAAAAATAAAAAAAGAATTAAATTTCCATACCCCTACATGTTAGTCAGATATATAAATTTATTTTTCATTTTCATGTCCTTAAAGTCTTATTTGGGGTTATCTATCTCACAATTATTGGTCTAAGATGTTTGAACTAAAATCCTAACTACATGGGTCAGCCTTAAAAGGCCCTAAATTACCATTTAAAAGAGATATAAAACTCATTGACTTGAAAACCTTCAAAATGAAACCTAGAAAAATGTTAAGTCTCGAGAGTCTAGGACATATGTCATAATAAAAATTTGAGATCATTTTATTTTTTCACATTATTCATAATTAAATACACTATTATGTGGACATCCTCCCAAGTTATCAAATTCCATTATTCTTGTTATAATTAAAATGAAAAGATGAAAAAAGAGGTCAATGAATGAGAATAAAATACATTTTCCATTTCATATGTCAAGAATATAGAAGATCATATACAACTTAGAGTCTCTTCTATATAAATTATGATTCAAACTTATAATTATTGTTTGAGGTATTCAATGAGATGAATGAATACTTTTTCAAAATCATCTACCACTTGATGTTTCTTGAAAATTTGATAGCCTTGGTTTCTAAATTGACTTGTAATGGATCTACACTCTCAATTGCACCCTATACATATTTCTCTATCTATTTCACCAACCACTTTTCTCTATTATCTATTATATCAATATGATCTAATTCATGATTCATCTGATAAATATCTTAATGGAGTTACTCATCCTAGGTTCTCTATTATTTTATTCAACTTTGGTGATGTGCTACCACTCCAGCTTGTTCAAAAGATTCATTAAGTAAAATATTTCAACTACTAGTAAAATGGCCCATAGAATCCTTGTTTTTAAGTTGATAGAGGAACCCACTCTCCCTCTATTGGATGGAAAACAACTCTTTCCCCTTGGTATGTATGGCATGTTAATCGAACACCCTGTAACTAAGAACAAAAAACATGTGGAATAAAATGGGAATCATTTATGAAAGACATTAAATAGGGTTATGAGAAATATGTTTGCATATATTCCCCCATATATGCTGTTGAGAAATGAGGAAATTATCTTGGGTCTACTTGATTGCTTTAAATTATCTCACATAAGGAAGAATTTATATTAGGACTAGATCAACAAGGTAAGGTGTATAATTTAAAAAATTTAGATGAGAGGGCTTTGCAATAGTCGAATATAGGGTAACCTCAGCTGATTATAAATTTAATTTACCTAGGATTTCAAATACCAATACAAATTTTCTAGAAATAGATATCCAAAAAATAAATACCAGGTAAGGATAAATATGAAGTGGTAAAGAAGCTGAGAGGCTCACTTTCATTTGATGAGGCACCAACCTCCTCAGTCATCATCACCCCACTAACAAGCCATAAATGAGTTTCCCCTCCAACTATTTGATTGAACTCAAAAGAAAACTCTCTCAAGAAGTCATATGCAATGGGTTCATGATAGGCTAGATCTGTAGCCTCCATAATTTTAATCATAGATACTAATATCAAATGAATCTCATTAGTGAATTTTGAGAAATTTTAGGGATCAAGCCTTCTTCATCCAGTTTTGCTACTCCCCCCACCATTGTGTTATCCGGTGGAGGGAATTTAGTCACCCCTAAATATATATCATTAATTCCATCTATATCCACTCCAACAAAGACAAATTTCGATACGAAATTGTCATTAAATTCTTATTTCCATGGAACCATATTTCCCCCCATATGTGGATCCCAAAAAAAAGGGAATGTTGGATATGGAATATATGGAACATATTTATTTTAGAGCCTATAAAAAACAGAAAATAAATTCATTGTTTAATAAAAAAGACATATTTCTTGGAAATTGAGCATGAAGGATACGATTCTCACCTATTTTCCCATATTGGATTTGAATTTATAACTTCCTCTCTAGACCACAATTAATTATTTCACTTGAGGATTATTCAAACGGTAAAATATCTGGTGGAGGAGGGGTGGGAATACTCCTTTTGGATCTTCAATTACAATACACATATGATATTCTACCCCAGAAGTGCCTTTTTCTGAAATATGTTCACCAACAGGAATGCCCAGTCCTACCCCAGATTCTACCTCTATATATTCCATAGAATAAATGAATTATTTTTCTCCCCTAGACTCTAAAAAATTGGGGGAGGGAAAGTTAAAATGTCTAGAAGATTATAATGAGGTAAAAAATAGATTCAATACAATATCTTATAATACATCTTCACCAAAATTGACCTATATAACTATTGCGACCACTATATCTTACAATAGGCTAGACCAATGAATCCTACATTTGAATAGATTGATAAAGGCATCCATATCCTTATGATACAAACTAATTTTTATAGGATTTTATTTGAATGAAATATATTCTAGTGTAGTGATTATCCCATATCTGGAAAATCAATTTCCTCACCTTGAAGAACTCCCATATATCTTCTGTAGATTCATTCCTTCTCTAGGCGTCTCTACAGGATTCAAGAAATGCTACCAACTTAAGGATGGATAATGAAATGGAGGTAAATTTTTTTGTGGGGTTGGATCAAGTCACTTCACCTATTTCATTGGCATCTTCAATACCACTACCCTTGGAGTGGGTTGATTCTGTGGCCACAAACACGTGGAAGAAGGAATATCCCCAAGCTCAAACAGAGATGAAGAAAATACACCCTCATACCCCTTTGAACCACTACCTCTATCATCACTGCCATTTTTCATGGTCTTAGCATTTCAATTACTCAATATGGGAGATTTAATTGACATAGAAGTGAATGAATGGAGGCTTTAATGTCTTATACATATGCTTCCAATAAACCAGGGTGATCTTCATATGAAATGATTTTGTGTGTAGATACGCCACCGTACATAGTCAAAATGATTTTTTTTCTCCTGAAGGAAGAAAACGATGATATTAATGGGGATTTAATTCCTCCAAATGTTTCTATCCATCCAAGATATGACATATGTAGCTTCTGTGGGGATGAATAACTTGTTAGATTATTGGTCATATTATTCAATGATAATATAACTAGTACTTCTTGGGGCCAGACCTCATATCCTCAACAACTTCTTCAACATTTATTAAATATGTTTTTTCTTCTTTTAAATCCACTTCCCTATCCTTACTGTCTCTTTTTATGATTCTCACACTCTCTAGAAATATCTATAGGCATAAAAATAATAATCAACATCATTTTTTCCTGTTTTACAATCAGGTATGAAAGGTTCAAGGGTTTAGCATATTATTTCACAACCCAAGGACTGGTATATATGTGCAGCAGTTCAATTTTTAATCATGTATCTTCATGCATGAACTTAATCCAAATATGTAGTGTGTTTCATATTGTTTTTCTTATAATACACTAATTATCCCTAAAGGTTACCACTTATAGATTCAATTTAATTGAGACATAAAATGGCTGGGTGAATATACCTCACAGATCATCATTACATCAATTTTTGAGTGTGGACGCTACCTCATAGAAATAAGGTACCCCCATTGTGTGTTGTCTCTATATGCTTAATTTACCATAGTAATGATATGAGAGGTATAAGGGGTGTATAAAAATAATTCATGGTCATTGAACATGTTCATCACCTCACATGACCCTGATATCAATGGATTAACCCCACTTATACTCTATTAGAAGGTCATAAAAGGGGTATATGCAATTATTTGGGAATTGATAAATTCATAACTCCTGAAGTGAGAAACTAACCATCCCCAGAGAAGATAGAATGTGCATGTGAGACAATATGAATCCCCCTGCCAATTCATCCTAATATATAGTATATTTGTACTAGTACTAGGACATATAAGATGACATGCCTTTTTGTCACCAACTAGGATGTCATCATAAAGGCTGAAACTATGACACTAGTGCTTAATTCATGCACATGTATTATCCAACCAATAAGAAGTAGAGAATGAAAAGCTGCAAATCAGACATATCGATCAAAATCAAGGGAAACATTCTAACCCAACTTCTTTAAGTGTCCTTTAATGAGTATTGTATTGTAAGCTTTGGTTATTTATCAAGTTCATTGAGTTAAACATGTCCTTGGCATCATTTTACATGCCTTATGTATATTTGCAGTGGAAAATATTTTATTCCATTCAGAAAAAGGTACATCTATCCTTAGGCATGGATCAAATTCCTAAATAATATTTTTATGATGTGAAATTACCTCAAAATTGAATGGGTTCTCTTATGATCATCCCAAACTAAAAAATGAGGAGGGAACTAATCATACATATCACCCATAATTGGGTCCCATGAGAACATTTGGGGATCCAATAGGTTGATACTAACTTCCCTATGCATTAAGTGGGATTTTCTGGTATTTAAGATCTATAGAATGATTAGTTGAGTGATAATGGATCTATTTCATTGAGAAAATCTCAATGATTCCCACACTAGATTATAAATACCTATGACCTTTAGTTTGGCGGTGAACCCTTCTTAGCTTTGGAAAACCCAAAAGGCCATCCTCCTATTATACTGAATGGAACTCCCTGAATAATATCTCATTTGGAAGACAGTTAGGAGGATTAATTCAACACAAAACCTCTCAGGATATGTATCTTGAATAAAATACCCCTTCAATGATATATGTTTTTATTGTTTTGGTTTCATTTTATAATCTAAGACAATGGTTTATTTTTCTGATGTGGTGTTGGGAAAGTGATGTCTGATGATAACCTAAATCCATAAAGATGTATCCTATCTGATACATGGTACTATTGAAGTTTACCACCCATAAGTCCTTCTAAATCATGATTATGTGGGATGATCACATGTTTTTAGTTTATGTGAATGTTGTCAAACATTGAATTACCTTTTCATCAATAGTATAAGAAATAACATGAGAAATGTCTATTTTTTATCTCTTATAATGTTAGAAAAGTATATTTTTAATTCTAAAAAGAATAAATACCCCATCATTGAAAATTATAGTTAAGGGAAAATCATGAAACATAGGCTACAATGAACATAAAAATTTATGCATAAAACTCTATTTCTACATGTGAATAATTCATCTAAAAAGGAGAATCTGATTTTTTTTTGGAAAATACAAGTTCATAGATGTGAGTATTCACTATGTTGGAATGGCTATCCTCAAAGGAAAATTCTATGTGAAGAGGGAATCTATTTAGGAGAGATCATGCCAAACATCAAAATTCTTGATTCACAAAGTGAAATGTGAGTTGAGTTTGGAATATTTTTATTGGCATGGGCCCTTTTCTAGGTTCACAAATACTATGAAAAACATCTAACATGATTGATTACTTTCTTAGAATGGAATTCTATTCATACTAATGAGACTCCATTTCAATGGGGGGTTATTTTTTTGTGTCTATAAAAATTCACTAGAATATTAAAAGGATTTATAAATTTTGGATGGGTAAGAGTAAAATCAATCAATCCATTTGATGAAGATTAAAAGGGTTAAAGCCCCATATATACAAATAAAATACATCTTCCCCATATTTCCCCTCATATAACTCTATGTACTACCTCCTCAAAGGAAATTTTTGTTTTTAGGGTAACACATCACATTCCCCCCTCCACAAACACAAAAATTTAATGTGTGGTGAGTAGTGATTTCAAGGCCTGAAAATTCATTTTTTGGGTGAGATGTGATATGTATCCCCCCCTAGAGTTGAAATTTTTATATTAGTGAGGCAGTAATTTCAGGATGCCCAAAAAATTATTTTATAGTAGGTGTTAAAACAATACTTCCTAACAGTTACATATGTACCCTTATATAAACCACACACTATCACAGATGAAAGTCAGTTACGAATATGGAAAAGGATAGAGATAGTATGTGCATGCGACTTAAGATGGTAATATTTTATTGTATATCATAATGTAAAATATGTAATAAGAAGTAATCATCATTAAAAAACCACTTTCAGATAAACATTTACAAAGAAAACCCACTTTTGGTTGGTGGTATGCATAGAAAACTTTTTTCTAGTCAACCATCCACATAATAGTGTCGCTTGGAGACTAACATTCCATGAATTGTATGAGGGTGTAAACTTTGAAAACCAGCATCCCATGTAGAAAATAGTATGTGGGGTGGGTTCCTTCAATATCGGTACAATTCCATGTAGTGTTCAACATTATCTCAGCCCCTGCATGAGCTATTTAGAAAACCCTCTAAGTAAACCTATCCCCCAAAGCACTAAGCCACAAATGGTACTCTACCAAATCCATTTTTATGTTTTATGAGTGTAATTTTTTCTATAAATTCCCATGGAAAATAAGGACATACTATTAACCTTACTAACAATGGATATCCATATAATGTTATAAATTATTCATTCATGATGTAACGTCAGTTTAAAACTTATGTATGGTGTTAGGTTTCTCATCAGGCTGGGCCATAATATTATTGGACCATAGCAACAGCCAAAACCCGTGTTCCAACATTTTAAAGGGGTGTAGGGGAGTATCTTAAAAAATAACCCTCTAGGATTAATCCCTTAATATTTCGTGTAGGATTTCATACATATCATGCCTTTTCTTCCCTAGGGTTACAAAAACAAAATTGTAAACATGAACATTATATCCCATTAACTCTCCCTCATAGTATCAGCCTCACCTACTAGAATATATTGTAGATTTTTTTTGGTTTTTCGGATCCTCAACTTACTCTTGTTTATCATACCAAACCTGACTGATGTGGCATTAGAGTTTAGTAATTGTAACGCCCTGACCCCAGTTACCCAGAGTCAGTGCATTATTACATAACATTGGCATGATCACAAGAAAGATCAAGTCTCGAATGACCTATTAGTTTAGTAGCCTTGGAAACACTAGATACATTCATAAAGATTACATTACATCATAAAATGAAAAATACAACAACATAGTCTCCATATTCCACACTCATATCCAATCATACTATCCCTGCAGTTCATTCATAAAATACTTTTTCACATCCTGGGAGAAATAAAACATAGAAAGGGGTGAGCTCAAATTATCAATAAGGATAACAATATAGCAGAAACTTTCATAAATAAGCCTAAACATTTAAGGCAATGTATAACTAAAACAAAAGCCTTTTAAACTTGAACGTCAGCATAATATTGTAGAAATAAAATGAAATATTTCCATTTTCTTATTAACAAGGATATTATACTAATCAAATAATCAAATGAAATATATATAACCACTTTCATAATGATGGAATTCATAATGCCAGACTATCATAACCACATTGCCAAGGCCTCGTGCCAAGACTACAAATAACATTTTTTCAAGGCCTCGTGCCAAGACACTATTTTGTCTCATGAGACCTACTGATGCATCGAGGAGCTTTAGAGGGCTCCACCCATCACTTACTAAGTCCAATGCATTCCTCTTATGATCAGGTTTAAACATAACATAAACACTCGTATTAAAAATAGCATAAAAAATTTCAATACTTTCTCCATAAACCATCAATGGTATAAAAACAAAACATCCACAGTCAAACATATCACAAAACCTTCAATAAAATATTGAAGTTTTGTATCATAATAAATCAACTTCAAATAAGCTTAAAATCCATCAATGGATTTTGACATAGATGAAATCAAAACTATTTGAGAGAAATATCTATTTTTTTATATCATTTAAAGTCACATAATTATAAAAGAAAAAATTTACATCGAAAATATTCTTATAATCTTGTAAGGGAAGATTTTAAGATTTTATAATGGTGGGAAATAGCTTCACCCACTATATAAGTTAAAAAAATACATTCTTACCTTAATTCTGTCAAAAAGGTTAAAAAGGACACTATTTGGAAAACTACAGAAAGATTCCATTATAAACTTCTTATAAAAAGTCAACATGGATATAAATGAATTTAAACCACAGTATATGTAATAGTAAGAATTATTTTAACTACATTTCTAGGAAACATGGATGTGGATGATAAAGAGGGACCAATAGATAATTACATATAAACAACCTCAGAAAATGAAGACATTGTGAAATAAACCCTTACCTTGTACATTTCCTTGGTTGAGGGTAGGTTAACCTCCTATATAATGGATAAATAATTGTTATTAAATTGTACAGGATCATATACATTAATATGATATCATATATGATCTTTTAATATTGATTTGTCATTAATATCTTAGTATTATCATCGTTTCGGGTGTTAACTTACTCGTTTTCTTTTATATATTTTGTTACATAAGCCATGTTTGTTATGTATAGGTTATAACTTATTCATATCCATAATGATATCAAGTCCTTAAACATTATTTTTAATCATCAAATGAGAATTATAATTGCATGGATACGATGGGGAATGAATCTCATCGCATTCGTGGAGACGGTAGTCCTTACATGCACACAAGCGACAATATCATTCTTTTGATATTAAAATAATATATAATTGGATGGTATATCATATATAAAGAATCATTGTCATTTTATATTTATCATTTAAATAAATTACATATCATTTTCATACCTATCCAAATAATAATGTTTTTTAATAACTATTACAACATGACGTGGAGACTGTAAGCCGTACCTACGCACGTATGGTGACATGTAATTCAAAGGATGGATAGAATACTAAATATGGTTGTACAATATTTATAATAACATCACAGTATATAGAAGATACTGGAGTTATTTTTTTATAAAGGAAATAACAAATAAAGAATAAGTTGAAGAAGAATGGAACTTGATAAAGGGTGGTGAAAATATTACCTCTTCTTCGATTTATTCTTATTGATTTGATCAAAAGGGATCCTTATGATTTCTTTTTGATCAAAATAATTCCTCTAGGTTGAAGTGAGTGAATTTGAGAGATTATTTTTTCAGGGGATGGCCGAACCAAAAGGCTTTGAAGGTGTGAATAATTGGTTAGAAGTTGTGTCCTTTTATAAGGGAGAGGAGGGGCTCTTTAAGAAAAACTTAACGTATTAATTTATAATACATTCATATTAGGTTTATAATATCTCAAAAGTTTATTATTCAAATTCTAAGATGGGAATGTGAATAAATCATTTCAACCAATATATTTTATACAGGTTTGGGTCATTATAATAACCTTACCTTTTAGTTCTAACTCTTAGTTAATTGGATTGACATTTACCATGTCACTTTGTATTTTTATATTATATAGTTAATAAAAATACTATATACATACAAGTGACCCACAAGAGGTCCATTAATGATACACATATCATGATATAAGTAGTTTGGAAGAATGTTAGATTTTGAGGAATATAATATCAATTAATAATATAATACTTATTTTAAAAACTCATTTATGTCAATTTTGACAATATTTAATAATTAATCTTTGTTAAAGACTGAAAAACTTTATTAATTCGAACAAAATTCATTAAAGCAATAATAACATGTCATATTAGTCAATAAAATTCGTTTTTGGCATTAATAAATTCAAATTATATTTATTTTAACATTTATAATACTAATTATTTGATTCATTCATTAATAAGGAAAATACTGCATCATTAGTGTGTCATAAATAAATTTAATTATTCAATGTCTAAAAATTATAAATAAAATACCATTATGTAGGAAATTGTTTTATCTTTCTAATGAATATTTATAGTCAACAATATAAGATATATTATCCTATTTGAAAATTGTTTTTCCAAAAGATATATTCTTATGTAATTTTTGTATTTACTTTAACTTAATTAATATAAGGTTTCATTATCACTTACATGTGGATCCATGGGATCCCAGAATCGACACAAAGATGATAATGGTCGGATATGTATCAACGAATAAGTTTAGGACACGTTTTAGGGTAATTTATTATTATTATAATATTATTTTTTACCATTATTTACCGGATTTACCTTTTAACCATGGTAAAACAAATATTTACGGAAGTAATTATTCAAATGTCTAAAAATAAAAGTTACCTATTTAACCAATTTGGACCTATCGATCCTAAATATTAAATCCATTATTCTAAATTCAAAACACAAAATTGGTAGAAATTAATTTAAAATTAATTCCCGTTGTCAAAACAAAAAGCGTGTTTTTAAGAAATAATAACTATCAAAAGATTGACACTTGATTATGTCCAGTTTAATTGTGAAATTATGTCCAATGACCAAAATTTTATTAAATGGTAAAAATATATTCTAAATATAAATTAAAACAACTCAAATTAACATTTATCACTATTAATTATTTTGATTAAAAAAGTTGTTTTTAATTAAAATTTACTAATTTTAACTATTCATCAAAATATAAAAGTTATCCGAAAAGTACCAAAATTTCAGCCTAGGATAATTTCGATATTCCAAATCCAAAAATGAAGTCTATTTTGAGAGATAAAATTTATGAAATTTCAAAAAGTGGGTATTACTATTCATAATGGCTACTTTGATTGGTCGCGATGTGTTAGAATCTCGAAGTTGTGTACAACACACGCTACTGTATTATTCAAAGAGAATCGTATCGTGGAAGCTTGGGGTGTTACATTCTTCCCTACTTCAAATAATTTCATCCTGAAAATTCCTAGAATAATACCATATGAAAATACTCGGGTGGTTCTTTATCATAGGTTCCTCAAGTTCCCACGTTGCCTCTTCCATCTTATGGTTTCTCCATAAAAATTTTATCAAACGAGTCATCCGGTTTCTCAGCACTTGTTATATTGTATCAAGAATCATGATGGTCTCTTCGTAATAAGACAGATCAGGTTCCAGTTCTAATTCCACTAAGGTGAGTACATGAATTGGGTCTGCCAGGTATTTTCTAAAAAGTGATACGTGGAACACATCGTGAACTTTGGAGAGATTTGGAAGCATTTCCAAACAGTATGCTACAGCCTCAATAAGTTCTAGAATTTTGAAAGGTCTGATGTACCTGGGACACAATTTACCTTTCTTACTGAAACGTATAACTCCCTTCCCTGGAGATACATTCATGAAGACATGATCTCCTACATAAAATTCCAAATCCTTCCTTCGATTATCGGAATAGATCTTCTGCCTACTTTGAGCTACTTTGATGTGGTTTTGGATTACCTTTACCATTTCCATCGTTTCCTCCACCAGTTCTGGGCCTACAAGTTTTCTTTCACCAACGTCATCCCAACAGGTTGGTGTGCGACATCTATTTCCGTATAACGCTTCATATGGTTCCATCCAAATACTTGAATGGAAGTTATTGTCATAGGAAAATTCCACTAAAGTTAAATATTGATGCCACATACCCTGATGGTCAAGTGAGAAAGATCTCAACATGTCTTCTATGGTTTGAATAGTCCGTTCTGATTGTCCATCTGTGTGGGGGTGGTAGGCAGTTGTCAAAAAAAGTTTAGTATCCAGGGATTTATGAAGACTTTTCCAGAATATTGAAGTAAAATGGGGATCACGATCAGAAACAATCGATAGGGGTACTCCATGAAGTCTCACAACGTCATTAATATATAGTTTTGCAAGACGTTCAAGAGGTAAATCTTCCCTTATACAAATAAAATGTGATAACTTGGTAAGACGATCAATAATGACCCATATTGCATGGTTCCTTCTAGGAGTCTTTGGTGCTCCTAGGGTGTATAGAGAAATTGGAACTACGAGAATCATCCAAAAATTCCCTTTTTAGATCAAGTATATCAGGAACACAATGTCTCTTCCCAAATTTAAAAATTCTATCTTCAAACACAAATTCACTCAATCTCCCATCATTAATAGCTTTAATATTCTTTGTAAATTCTGTATCATTAGTCTGATAACTCTTTATCCTTTCTAGTAATGATGTTTTGTCAACCATTTGAAAAAATATCGATGTTTCACCTTCTATGGTAATTCCCATATCCATCTTCACTAGATCCATGAAAATAGGATCCCTTTCAATTCTCATCATGTTCCAAACTCCATGATCATTTCTACTCAAAGCATCTTCCACCTTATTTTCCTTCCCCGAGAGGTAGTGTATCATGCAATCATAATCCTTGAGTAGTTCGAGCCATCTCCTTTGCCTCATGTTGAGTTCTTTATGTGAGAAAATATACTTCAAACTCTTGTGATCAGTATAAGTCTCACATTTCTCACAATAGAGATAGTGTCTCCATATCTTCAAAGAAAAAATCATAGCTTCTAACTCAAGATCATGTGTAGGACAATTTTTCTCATGAATTTTCAGTTGTCGTGATGCATAGGCAATAACCCTATCATTCTGCACAAGGACACAACCAATCCCTTTCTTCGATGCATCACTATAAATAACGAACCCATCATTCCCCGATGGTAGAGTCAATATAGGAGCATTTACTAATATTCTCTTCAGTTCTTTAAAACATTCTTCACACTATTTTTTCCAAATAAATTTAACCCCTTTACGCGTGAGCTTTGTTAATGGGTTAGCCAATCAGGTAAAATTCTAGATGAAACGTCGATAATAACCTGCTAAACCAATAAAACTACATACCTCGGTTATACTCATTGGTGCTGGCCATTCTGGGATTGTTGTTGTATTAGTAGGATCAACAGAGATTCCATCCTTAGAGACAATATGGCCCAAAAAATAAATCTCTTTAATCCAAAATTCACGCTTGCTAAACTTCCCATATAATTAATGTCTTCACAGAGTCTTCAGGACAATACGCGTGTGATTTTCATGATCTTCGTAGTTTTTGGAGTATACCAAGATATCATCAATAAATACCACTACAAAATCATCAAGATATTCCTTGAAAACTCTTCTCATTACATCCATGAAAACAGAGGGTGCATTAGTCAGCCCAAAAGGCATTACTATAAACTCATAACACCCGTACCAGGTTCAAAATGTTGTCTTCGGAATGCCTTCCTTCTTCACACACAGCTGATGGTACCCAGATCAATGGTCAATCTTTGAAAAGTATTGAGTTCCATTAAGTTGGTCAAATAAATCATCAATGCGAGGTAGGGGATACTTTTTCTTTATTGTTATAGCATTGATCTCCCTGTAGTCAATACATAACCTCATAGATCCATCTTTCTTTTTAACAAAATGAACATGGGCTCCCCATGGAGAAACACTAGGGTGAATAGATCCTTTATTACTCAATTCCTATAATGGTTTATTTAGTTCAACTAACTCCATAGTGGCCATCCTATAAGGGATCTTCGATATAGGCCTTGATCCAGAAATTAAATCAATGGAAAATTCAAATTATCGTTCTGGAGGATGTCCAGGTAAATCTTCCGAAAACACATCTACATATTCTTTCATAATAGGTACATCCTCTATTTGAACATTCCTTTCCTTACCCACAGTCATTTCATTATCTTCCTCCCCAATAATTGAATTTAGTTGAGCTACTGGGGGTGGATCTGGATAAGAATTAGGTGGTGATGATGCTACTCTAAAGATAAGGTGTTCCTTATCATCATCATCAAAAATCGTAACCTCATTCTTCTTAGAATAAATCTTCGCATCATGGTCTGAAATACAATCCATAACTAGGATTATACCAAACTCATTCATAGGCATGACGATGAGATCAGTAGATAAAGAACATTTATGTGCTCTAATGGGGACTGATTCACAGAACTTTGTTGCAATGATACTTCCCTTAAGAATTTTAACTGACAACTCCCTTGTAAAATAAAATAGGAAATATCTAATTTTCTTAGCATACTGGGAAGATATGAAACAATGCGATGATCTAGAATCAAATAAAGAATTTTCTAAACTTGAGGAAACCATTAAATTACCTTCCACCATGTATTTCGGGGCTTCTACCTCAGCAGTAGTGATAGCATAAGATTGGCCTTGATCCCTTGGAATTTTATGAGGTAAGTTCCCCTGATTCTTAGGACATTCCTTTGCATAGTGTCCCATCTCTCTACAATTATCGAATTCCACATTGACAAAAACTCTCTTTCCCTTGCAATCGTGAGCTTGGTGGCCTTTTTCACCACACTTGTAACAGACTCCCATTCCCTTCAAGCAAGTTCCAGGGTGTTTCTTCCCACATTTAATGCACGATAGATAATAGACTTTTCCCTTCTTCTATTTATTTCCATTTTCTGAGTGGATAGCAGATCTCTTCTTCTCTTTCTTTGCCTTAAATTCATAAGACTTAGAAAAATCCTTTTCTATCTTGATAGCACATGAGACAATATGTTCGTACGATGTGAAATATTGTGAGACTAATGCTCTATGGAGAAACTATTTTAACCCATAAAAGAAATGATAAATATTACTTCTTGGGTTATGTATTTAATCTTTGACATGCCTCACTAACCTTGTAAAGTTAGCCTCATACTTTTCGACATTCCCATCCTCGTTTTTCCTCAGACTCCGAAATTGCCTTTCCATATCTTCTCAAGGGTCACAAGGAATGTATTTTTCTAAGAAAAGCTCTTTGAACTCCCTCCATTCCATATTTTATACTTCATTATCTTCCTTCGTGTTTTGTATCAATGACCACCATTGATCAGCATCTCCAGTGAGGCGATAAACTACCATGATAACTTTTTCCCTTTCACTACTCCCCAAAGCCTGAAATATTTTCTCTAGGGAACTTATCCATTGCTCAACTACTAATGGATTTGTACTCCCATTTAATGTTGGTGGTTTATTCCTCATGAAGAAATCTAACATTGATCCTCTATGCTATGGATCAAGGTTCTCCATACGGGTAAGGTTATTATTCATAACCTAAGTGAGTTGTCCTAGTATGGTGATTAGTTGTTCAGCACCAGTTGCATCACCAGCTCCACTATAATTATCTTGAGTAGGAGGTCAATCTCTACATGGAGTGCTTTCATTGATACTATTTCCATTCCTTCAACTAGGTTCCATTTCAAAACAATGGAATAAACTAGATCAATTTATGAATCAAAATACAAAATTCCATAATTATAAAACACTTAACATAAATTGAACAATTTATTGATATAATCTATAATCATAAAAAAAATGTTTTCTGTGAGGAAGTATATACTCATAAACCCATCATAATGGATTGTAAAGAAAATGAGAATTATCCTAAGCATATCCCCCGGGAGTGTCGTAACCAAGAGTGCAGCAAGGCCCATTGTCGTGCACCAGTTCCCATTCGAGTCTAGCTCAAAGCGGTGTTTTCGGGTTTTACCCCTAGGTACATATGTTCCAGAGCCTCCTCTACCATCTCGTATCCATAAAGGGATGTATTGCTCGGAAAACTCACAAAATCAATACAATACCAAAATTCCAGGAAGTTCTTCTATACTAATCTTCAAAGTCCATCTTATGTCTATGTGCTCTAATCAAAGTTTATCTCAATCTATCTTCCAAGGTTTTTACTAAAATTCCTCTTATACAAATTGTAATGCCCCGACCCCAGTTACCGAGAGTCGGTGCATTATTACATAACATTGGCATGATCACAAGAAAGATCATGTCTCAAAATAATGATTAGTTTAGTAGCCTTGGAAACACTAGATACATTCATAAATATTACATTATATCATAAAATAAAACTACAACAACATAGTCTCCATAGTCCACACTCATATCCCCACATACTATCCCTGCAGGTCATTCATAAAATACTTCTTCACATCCTGGGAGAAATAAAATATAGAAAGGGGTGAGCTCAGATGCCAAGTAAGGATAACAATTTATCGGAAACTTTCATAAATAAGAATGAACATTTAATGAAAAGTATAACTAAAACAAAAGAATTTTAAACATAAACTTAAGCATAATATGGAAGATATAAAATGAAATAATGCCACTTACTTATTCACATGGATATTCTACTAATATAATAATCATAGGAAATATCACTAACCACATTCATAATGATGGAATGCATAATGCCAGACTATCATAGCCACGTAGCCAAGGCCTCGTGCCCAGAATACAAATAAGATTTTGTAAAGTCCTCGTGCCAAGACACTAGTTTGTCTCATGAGACCAACAGATGAATCGAGGAGCTATAGTAGGCTCCACATGTCACTTACTATGTCTAATGCATTTTTCATATGAACAGGTTTAAACATAACATAATCATTCATATTAAAACTAGCATACGAAATGTCAATACTTTCTCCATAAACCCTGAATGGTATAAAAACAACACATCCACAGTCAAACATATCAAAAAACCTTCAATACAATATGGAAGTTTTTTGTTATAATAAATCAACTTCAAATAAGCTTAAAATCCCTCAAGGGATGTTGACATAGATGAAACCAAAACTATTTGATAGAAATATCATATTTTATGAAATCATTCAAAGTCACATCATTATAAAAGTAAACATTTACTTTGAAAATATTCTTATAAGCATGTAGGGGAAGCTTTGAAGATTTTATAATGGTGGAAAATAGCCTCACCCACCGTATAAGTTAAAAAAATACATTCTTACCTTAATTCTGTCAAAAAGGTTAAAAAGGACCTTGTTTGGAAAATGACAGAAAGATTTCTTTATAAACTTCTTATAAAAATTCAACAAGGGTAAAAATGAATTTAACCAATAGTCTGTGAAATAGTAATAATGATTTGAAATACATTTCTATGAAACATGGATGTGGATGATAAAGTGGTCCTAGTAGATAATTATGTATAAACAACCTCGAAAAATGAAGAGATTGTGAAATAAACCCTAACCTTGTACTTTTCCTTTGTTAAGGGTATGTTAACCTTCTGTAAAATGTTGAAATAATTTTTATTAAATTATACATGAATCATATACATTAATATGATATCATATATGATCTTTTAACATTGATTTGTTAATAATATCATAGTATTATCATCATTTCGGGTGTTAACTTACTCATTTTCTTTTATATATTTTGTTGCATAAGTCATGTTTGTTATGGATAGGTTTTATCTTATTAAAATCTAGAATGATATAAAGTCCTTAAACAGTATTTTTAATCATCAAATGATAATTATAGTTGCATGGATATGATGGGGAATGAATCTCATCGCGTTTGTGGAGACGGTAGTACGTATGTACACACGAGCGACAATATCATTCTTTTGATATTAAAATAAAATATAATTGGATGGTATATCATATATAAAGAATAATAATCTTGTTATATTTATTATTTACAACAATTACATATCATTATCATAACCATCCAAATAATAATGTTTTTGAATAACAATTACACCCTGACGTGGAGACGGTAATCCGTACGTATGCACGTATGGTGACATGTCATTCAAAAGATGGATAGAATACTGAATATAGTTGTACCATATTTATAATAACATCACAGTATATAGAATATACTGGATTTATTATTTTATAATGGAAATAACAATGAAATAAAAAGTTGACGAAGAAAGGAAGTTGAAAAAGGGTGGTGAAAACCATACATCTTTTTCGGGTTCTTCCTTTTTATTTGATCAAAAGGGCCCCTTAAATTGGATTTCAGATCAAACTAAGGAATATTGGTTGAATTGAGGGATGTTGAGAGAGTATTTGGGTAGGTATTGGCCAAACCAAAAGGCTTTGAAGGTGTGAATAATTGGTTAGAAGTTGTGTCATTTTATAAGGGGGAGGAGGGGCTCTTTAGGAAAAATATAAAGTATTAATTTATAATAAATTCATATTCGCTTTCTAATGGTTCAAAAGAAGATTATTAAAAGTATAATGTGGGTATGAGTTTAAATCCTTTGAACCAATATATTTTATATAGGTTTGGTTCATTATATTAACCTTATCTTTTATTTTTAACTCTTAGTTAATTAGATTGACATTTACCATGTCACTTTGTATTTTTATATTAAATAGTTAATAAAACTACTATATACATCCAAGAGACCCACAAGTGGTCCATTAATGATACACATATCATGATATAAGTCCTTTGTATGATCCTTATATTTTTAGGAATAGAATATCAATTAATAATATAAAACTTGTTTTAAAAACTCATTTATGTAAATTTTGACAATATTTAATAATTGATTTTTGTTAAAATCTTAAAAACATTATTAATTCAAACCAAATTCATTTAATAAATACTAAAATGTCATATTAAACAATAAAATTCGTGTATGAAATCTAATTACATTTATTTTAACATTTATAATACTAATTATTTGACTCTTTCATCAATAAGGAAAATAATGCATCATTATTGTGTTATAAATAAATTTAATTATTCAATGTCTAAAAATTATAAATAAAATACCATTATTTAGGAAATCATTTTAGATTTCTAATTAATATTTATAGTCGAAAATATAACATATATAACCTTATGTAAAAATTGTGTTTCTAAAAGATATATGCTTATGTCATTTTTGTATTTACTTTAACTTAATTAATATAAGGTGTCATTATCACAAACAAGTGGATCCATGGGGTCCCAAAATCGACCCAAAGATGACCATGGTCGGACATGTATCAAAAAATAATGTTAGGACACGTTTTAGGGTAATTTATTATTATTATAATATTATTTTTACCCTTATTTACCGGATTTACCCTTTAACCATGGTAAATAAAGTATTCACCGAAGTAATTATTCAAAATGTCTAAAAATAAAAGTTATCTATTTACACAATTTGGACCTCCTGATTCTAAATATGGAATCCATTTTTATAAATTCAAAACACATAAGTGGAGGAATGTAATTTAAAATTAATACACGCTGTCAAAACAAAAAGCGTGTTTTTAAGAAATAATAACTTTCAAAACATTGACACTTGCTTATTTCGAGTTTAATTGTGAAATAATGTCCAATGAACAACATTGTATTAAATGGTAAAAATCTATTCTCAATATACTTTAAAACCTCTCAAATTCAAATTTATCACAATTAATTATTTTGATTAAAAAAACTATTTTTAATTAAAATTTAGTAATTTTCACTGTTCATCAAAATATAAAAGTTATCTGAAAAGTACCAAAATTTCACCATAGTCTAATTTCCATATTCCGACTCAAAAAATGAATTCCATTTTGTGTGATAAGCAAGTGTCAATTACTGGTGAAGGGGTAGGGTTCGTGTGGGCCCCAACACCTTCAAAACCTACAAATGGAAGTTGGGTGGTTTTCCCCAACTTCCACCCAAAGCTTAATCCACTTAAAGTAAAAATAAAAATTGTTGCATAATTTTTATTTTACCTTCCACATAAATTAACAACTTCTCTTGTGTAAACGCAAGTCCGTAAATGGCGTTCCTAAGTAATTACTGGTGCTACGATTCCATCGGTTCCCTCAGAATTTGATTCTGAGCACCGGTTCAAAAGATAGAATTTCCCGCACATTCGTTCACTAAACGTACCCGAGCTAAACTTCGGATAGGAATTCCTGGCACACCGGGCCTCAGAATCAAGTTCCGTCAGAAACTGCATTCTTGTAAAATCGCAAAGAAAATTAAGAAAAAAATTTCCTTGAATTTTACATGTCTTTACATTACTCCCACCTTAGGGCTTTACGTCCCCTTAAAAATACATCATAAGCTAGGAAAACAAATGTGGGTACTTATCACGCATCTAAGCCTCCCGCTCCCAAGTGCTCTCCTGGAGATTCCCGTGCTACCATCTAATGTGCACTAGAGGAATCCGTCGTCCATGTAGGACCCGCTCCTATTGATCCTCGATCTCCACTGGGACCTCCATAAAAGTTTCCCCATCATCAACGTCTAGCTCCCCATGGTCAATGATATGCGTCGGTTCGTGCACATATCTCCTCAGCTGAGATACGTGGAAGACGTCATGCACCCAGTGCAACTGAGGTGGTAGAGCCAGGCGATAAGATACCTCGCCAATCCTGCTGAGGACCTGGAATGGTCTGATGAAGCGTGGAGACAACTTGCCGCCTTGGCCAAATCTCCATAATTCATGTCAAGGTGAGACGCATAAGAAGACGTGGTCGCCATCCTTGAACTCTAGTGGCCTCTGCCTCCTGTCAGCATAAGACTTCTACCGGATCTGTGCTATCCACATCCTCTCCTGGATGACCTGGACCTTCTCTGTCGTGGCCTGGACCATCTCCGGTCCCACAAGTGCTGACTCCCCAGGGTATGTCCAGCACAAAGGAGATCTGCAAGGTCGGTCGTACAACGCCTCTTATGGTGCAATCCCGATGGTGGAGTGGTAGATATTGTTCTACGCGAACTCCACCAAGGGTAGGTGGTCCTCCCAGCTATGACCAAAGTCAAGGACACATGCACATAGCAAGTCCTCCAGAGTCTGAATGGTTCTCTTCGTCTGACTGTCCGTCTGAGGGTGAAAGGCGGTGCTTAGTTGTACCTGCGTCTCGAACGCCTCCTGAAACCCCTTCCAAATCCGGGATGTAAAGAGAGCATCTCGATCGGAGACGATAGATGATGGCACACCATGAATCCATACAATCTCCTGAATGTAGAGACTCCTCAAGCTCTCCACTGAGCCCTGCTCTCTGATGGGTAAGAAGTGTTCTGAATTGGTGAGTCGGTCGATAATCACCCAAATGGAGTCGTGACCTTTGGAAGTGCGTGGAAGTTCAGTCACGGAGTCCATAGATATTCCGTCCCACTTCCACTCTGGGACCTCCAAAGGCTGTACCAAGCCTGCTGGTATGTGGTGCTCTACCTTCACTTGCTGGAAGTTGAGGCATCGAGAAACGAACTCCGCCACAGCCTTCTTCATGCCCGGACACCAGTGTTTTCATCTGAGATCCTGGTACATTCTCGCCACTCCAGGATGTACCGCCAAAGGAGAAGTGTGAAACTCTCTCAGCACCTCCTCCTGTAAAGCAACTGGTACCAAGGTACGTCCTCTGAAAAGGACTTCGTGCTCTGATGCAAAGGAGAAACCATCAGGTGCTTGTCCTAAGGATATCTGTGCACGCCGAATCTCACAGTCAGCATCCCCACGTTGTGCCTCTCTGACCCGCTGTAGTAGTGGAGGGGTGACTATGAGAGACTCAAGGAAGGCTAATCCATCTCTATCCACGAAGGATATCTGCAAAGAGGCTAGCTGCTCTGTCACCTCCTCAAGTAGCTGAATTCTCGTCCTCCTGCTGAGAGCCTCGGCTACCACGTTCCCCTTCCCAGGAGTATAGACTATCTCAAAGGCATTGTCCTGGAGGAACTCGATCCATCGCCACTGTCTCAGATTCAGGTCCTTCTGAGAGAAGATGTATCTGAGACTCTGATGGTCAGAAAAGATTGTAAAGCGCTCGCCCATCAGGTAGTTTCACCATGTCTTCAGAGCGAAGACCACTGCTACTAACTCCACGTCATGGGTAGCGTAGTGCTTCTCATGCGGCCTCAACTGATGTGATCCATAGGCGATCACAGCCCGATACTACATCAAGACACATCCGAGTCCGGTCCCTGATGCATCGCAGTAGACTACGTACCCTACTCCCTCCTCAGGCAACCTCAAGATAGGTGCGCTGGTCAATCTCTGTCTTAGCTCATGGAAGCTCTGCTGACTTTTGTCTGACCACACAAAGGGTTTCCCCTTCTTCGTCAAAGCTGAGAGTGGTGACGCAACACTAGAGAAGTCTGGCACAAATCTCCAGTAGTATCCAGCTAGTCCCAAGAAACTCTGCACCTCCGTCACGCTCCTGGGTGGCTCCCAAGCTAGCACTGCCTCGATCTTCGCAGGATCCACCGCAACTCCCACCTCAGAGATGATGTTTCCCAATATGTGGACCTCACATATCCAGAACTGGCACTTAGAAAGCTTACCATAAAGGTGGTTCTCTCTGAGTGTGTCTAGTACAACCCGCAAGTGGTAGGCGTGCTCCTCCTCAGTGGTCGAGTAAATCAAAATGTCGTCGATGAAGACCACGACAAATCGATCAAGGTATGGTTGAAAGATCATGTTCATGAGGGCCATGAACATTGCTAGAGCATTGTTTACACTGAATGGCATAACCAAGAACTCATAGTGGCCATACCGACTCCTGAAGGCCGTCTTCTGCACGTCCTCGTCCCAAACTCTGAGTTGATGATAGCCTGACCTGAGGTCTATCTTTGAGAAACACCGTGCTCCCTTGAGCTGATCGAAGAGTTTATCAATCATCGGTAGTGGATACTTGTTTTTCACTGTCACCTGGTTCAGGTGACGATAGTAGACACAAAGTCACAAGCTCCCGTCCACCTTCTTGGCGAACAAAATCGGGGAAGCCCAGGGTGAAACACTGGGTTGGATGAACCCCTTGCCCTGCAAGTCCTCCAACTGTACCCATAGCTTTCGAAGCTCGGAGGGGGCCATCCGATATGCTGGAGTCGATATCGGGGTTGTCCCAAGGTACAGTTCAATATAATAGTCTACCTATCTGCGAGGAGGTAGTCCTGGAACATCTTCGGGAAAGACGTCAGCATACTGATCCACCACTATAGGAAAATCAGGACTCCGCAGGTTAACTGCTCCTAGGATGAGACTAGCCAACTTATGAGTGATGGGTTGTCCTCTCCTCTGCGAGATTCTGTCCTGTGCTGCAAAGGCTCCCTTCTCACCGGTGAAGGTGAACCTGCTCCCGTCGGTGCGTACACATCACACCTTGCGCCTAATACAGTCAATCTGATCATGGACTATAGATAACCAATCCATGACCAAGATGACATCGTAAGGCCTCGACGCCGCTACAAGAAGATCCCAGCTGAAGCTCTCGCCTCCTAGAGTAAGCTCACACAGCCGGCACCGGTGCGTAATCGTCGAGTCTGCTCCCGTAGGAGTCTCTAGCCGTAAGGATCGAGCCAACGGTTCTGTCGGAATCTCCGAGCTCCAAAAAAGGGCAGTGGGTATGAATAAATGACTCGCTCCTATGTCTATAAGTACTGCAGAAAGGGTGGAATAGACACGGATAGTACCTCGAATCATCTTGGGCTTGTCGTGGTCGTAGGCCTCCACTGCCTGGAGTTGTGCCTGTCTCTGCCCGCTAGCTCCCTGTGGTCGGGGTGGACCTCCTTGTGGTGGTGGTGGTGGTAGAGCCTCAAAGCATCGCCCACCACCTGCTGCTCATCCAACTCCTCTGCCTCGTCTGCCTGCTCCCTGCAGACCGCCACGGTCGACCCTCTGCATCGGTGGCCCCTCAACTGTCTGCTGCTCCTAGGCACGGCGGGTCGGGCAGTCACGAGCCATGTGGCCCTGCCCGCCGCATGCATAGCACTGTCTGCCTCTCGAAAGACTGGATCCACGCTGTGTGCCCCGCACTGCTGAGCCAGTGTCCTGAGGTCATCTACCTGAGGGTCTGGTCTGCCTGGACCCATGATTCATCCGTCGATAGCCTTCTGTAGATGACTCTGCTACCTGCCGCCCTGCGGTGGGTCTCAGCGCTGATGAAGGCTCAGCAAGAAATCTCTCGATCAAAAGGGATCGCTCTAGTACTCCTTCCTGAGTCAGAATGCTGAGGGAGATCATTGATGCCTAGATCTAATGCCTCAATCCCTGCTCAAAGGTCAGGGCCCAGAAGAATGGGTCTCGTACCATGTCTGTCAAGTAGCACGAGAGATCGGTAAATCTCGCCGAGTACTGGGCGACCGTCAAGCTGCCCTGCCGCAGCTATAGAAGCTCCTGGATGCGCACCGCACGGAGGGTGGCTGGGACGAACTCCGAGCGGAAGAGGCTCTCAAAGTCTGTCCAGAGAAGAGATGCCTCATTGTGCACCTGGAGCATCAAGCTCCACCATCGGCCCGCTGCCACGTGCAGCAGGCTCGCTACGAGGATCACCATAAGGTCTGTTGGTGTCCTCACTAACTGGAAAACTCATACAACTTTCTCCAGACAGTCCTCGGCTGCCTGGGGGTCCGTCTCCCCACATAACCTGGGCGGTCTCAGGCACTGAAACTCGTGCAGTACACTGAGGCGACGTGCATCGTCAGCGGCTGGGGCTGGAAGCATCGGTGGCTCGGTGGGTAATGGTACCACTGGTGCCACAACTGTCCAAGGGCCCTGTACCGAGGCCTCATCGCTCAGTGGGCTATCGTCATGCTCAACTCTCGGAACCCTAGCTAGCTGCCGTCGTGGGGCTATCCTAAAAAGGAAACAGGTGCGCCACGGTTAGAATAGTAAACCTGGTGAGATGACACAAATTAATCATAATGAAATCTTCAATCACACATGCAATCAATGTTTTCGTGCATTAAGTCGAAAATCAGAAGTCAGGGTCCTGGTGTATGGATACGTCAGCCTCCGCACCAACACTGGACTCCCTGGACTAATAACCACAATCAATATCCTTAACACTATTTCCTCACTTAGAAAAAAAGGATCAGAGTCCAAAGTTCTACGTTATAACCGAACTCCTCTGACACTAATTTGTCACGACCCGTCCTCGGGGCCCGTGTCATGACTACCCCAAGCCCGCCTTCCATAGGCCAGGGGCTGGCGACTAGCACCAAGGCGTAATTCCTGGTAAAAAGGGAAGGCATTGCCTTTGTGAAGTAAACAAACACCACAGAGCAAGCAAGCAGTATAAGTAAACACTAAGTAAAAAATGAGTACAATAGTAAGTGCAGAAAAGTAAGTGGGCTAGTTTACAAACCCAACCTGAAAGTAAAGTTCAACTGGAAAGGGAAAACATCAACTGTAAAGTAGAGCCGCAACGTCGACCCGTCCACTAGAAGTCTCACCTGAAGGGTGAGTACAGATAGCTTCCACTGCTCCTCGGGTCCAACCGACCGCTCTGAGTACGTACCGCCCAGTGGTCCACCTCCAGGTACCGTCCTACTCCGCAAGCCTCAACCACGATTAGCGTTGTCCATCGTCTGCAACCAACACAATGTAGTGCGGGCATAGCCCGTGCATGGGTGAGTATAAGATACTCAATAGGGACCCAGAGACCCCCGAAGGTCTCCCAGAATACACAAATTATAATCCTCAAAGGAAAGATGCAATCACGAAGTAACATCCGTCATTGCTTAGGTATATGCCCATACATATACCTAAGTCATCAATTCTCATTCGGCTCTAACATCCAAGCCCAAGTATATCCCATTCCACATAGGAAAGAAAAACGTAAATCCACACAGTATTGCTCAACACAATTCACATAGGAAAGCAAAACAGGATTCAGCTCACACAGGTATACTTCTTCGTATGACGATAGAGATGACCAGATATTGCCACTGATTCATCTAAGCCGTCGGAACCACAAAGGATCGATAGGTACTAACCCCCGCAATGACCCACAAAGGGTTTGACCCACAAAGGATAGATAGGTAACTAACCCCAGCAATGACCTACAAAGGATCTGACACACAATGGATCGATAGGTAACTAACCCCCGCAAAGATCCACACAGGATCAGACCCACACAGGATCTGTAGGTGCTGGCTCACACAGAACCACTGAGCGTTGACCCACATAAGATCGAACCCAAAAAGGATTTGTAGCACTGATCCACATGGGATCTCTGAGTGCTATAGTCGTCGCCGTCGAATCCTTTGAGGATCTCTGTACAGTCATCGTCGTCGTCGCAATCGCAACGCAGCCAGCTCTAGGGTTCCCGCACACAGCAAGCTTGTTCGGGAGGGTCCGCTCCACGAGCCGAGAGGCTGATACATAAACTGACACAAATTCCGGAGTTATGTATCCAAAAGTTCCATATCGTAAATAGGAACTCAGCGTCGCAGACGGCACGTCAATCGGATGCCCGGTCTGAGAGTTATTGGCATTTTCGTTCCAGGGGCCCGGTTGGATTTTAAGGCAAAACCAACCTGACCGTACTCCACCTATGTCCAAACCTTGGGAAGAGTAATCCAAAATATCCTTCTCACATAGAGGTATCCAAAAAAGTCAACAGCACGTCAATCGGTCGTCCGAAGCTCATGTTATGAGCGTTTCCGCTCCGAGGGCCGGGTTGGTTTTGTGTACGAACCAACTCGGCCGAACCCAAAGTATTATGAAACCTTCAGTACGATATAACGAAACGACCGTCTCGATCCAAGGATCACATCGCATCTAACAGTTCATCGATCGGAGGCCCGTAGCACAAGTTATGGGCATCTTACCAGAAAAGATTTGGTATTAAGGGGTTCGGGCCTGGTCCGACCCGGCCCGATACCCCCAGTGTCGACCCGAACTGGGTCTGGGTCCAGCCTACTTGGGCGCGGTTCGGCCCGGCCTGTCCTGGGCGCGCTGGCCATGCGCTCGGCCAAACGGTCGAGCCGTTGAGAGGGGGGGTGGGGGGCGCCTGCCCCCCTGGTTTTGTAACCGCGACCCCCAATTAAGGGGGGTCGTTGAGCTGGCCGCTGGGGGTTCATAACCCCCAACCTTCCTTTGTCCGGCTGTCCTGCTTGGCTGGCCGGTTTCTGCCACCACGGATCGACGATGGCCGGTCCCCCCTGCTCCGACGCCAGCGGCCCAGAACCGGCCGCCGGTAACTCTGCTCTGCCGCGGCGCGACGGCGCCGCGCCCCTCTGTCGCGGCCCCGCTTCGGCCACGGTGTCTTCGGGTTTCTCCGATGCGGCGCGACGGTGTCACGTCCTTGTTCAATTTCACAGCACGGCGCGACGGCGCCACGCATTTCTTGTCGCACCATCCTGCGTGGTGTGACGGTACCACGCCATTCCGTTCCAATCCACACTAGAAGCCAACATGGATAACGGAGGAGGGTCGGCCGTGTTTTTGCGGTCCGTCCCCCTCTCGTTAATCGATAGCAATTCGTCATATTCCACGAAGAACATCAAAGTAGTAATCACGAAAAAAAATAATTAAATAAACCCCTACCTTGAGCATAGGTTGAACGGAGGTTCGTCAAATGAGGATTCGTCGCGGAATATCCGTCGCGGGAGGAGGCATCGCGGAAGGAGACGTCGCGGAAGGAGACATCGACCTCTGAGGAATCCGGTGTTCTTCGCGTTCGTCGCATTCTTCGTGTTCTTCGACGAAGAGGATGAAGAACATCAATACTCCCTTATCTTTTTCTCCCAAAGCTCTCAAGGCAACAAGACTCCAACCAAAAATAAAATAAGACACTTACTTATTTTATTAACACAACATAAGGTTTGAAATTCAAAAGATTGAATTGAACCCCAAAATTAAATTACACAAGTTGTCATAATTTATGAAGGGTTATGGAAGGTTAGGGAAGGTGAAGGGGTAGGGTTCGTGTGGGCCCCACCACCTTCATAACCTACAAATGGAAGTTGGGTGGTTTTCCCCAACTTCCACCCCAAGCTTAATCCACTTAAAGTAAAAATAAAAATTGTTGCATAATTTTAATTTTACCTTCCACATAAATTAACAACTTCTCTCGTGTAAACGCAACTCCAGAAATGGCGTTCCTAAACAATTACCAGCGCTACGGTTCCATTGGTGCCCTCAGAATTCGATTCCGAGAAACGGTTCAAAAGTTAGAATTTCCCGCTCGTTCGTTCTCTGAACGTACCCGAGATAAACTTCGGATAGGAATTCCGGGCACACCGGGCCTCGGAATCAAGTGCCGTCAGAAAATGTGTTCTTTTAAAATCCCAAAGAAAATTAAGAAAAAATTTCCCTTGAATTTTACGCGTCTTTACACTTCATATTTAAAATATGTTAAAGAATCATTTCTTGTGGAAGTGTGTTTCATTTTACATTGATTTAAATTATTGTTGGATTTGGGATCATTAAAATCCAAATTATAAAAAATTTATATGATACTTATTTTATCTCTATTATACTCATTTTATTTGAAAAAATATCAGGATGTATGATTTTTATATATTTTACCAATTTTTGCAACATTTTTCTTTTTGTTGACATGTATTTTATTTCACTTAGGTTGTTAATTAATTGACCTTTTTAAAATGTTTTGATTTATAGGCTCAATTCAAGGTTCATTAGTCCTTATTTAATAATAATAAAATGTATATTTTCTTATGTTGGAATTATGTTGATGTGGATTGAATTAATAAAATGATTTATATTGATTTTATTATGGATTTGTCATAGGGATCCTTTTGTCTTTTGGATTACACCATTAGCTAGATTTTTTAATCTATTTATTACACTTGTAAATTTTATGAATTTTTTTCCTATTGATATAGTATTGATGTGTATTTCACATATGTTATTTAGATGTTTTTTCATCATGATATAACTCAGTCTAATTCATGCCTCTACCTTACCATCCATCATGTGTTTGAAATGTATAATCATGTGAAAATTCTTGGCTTACAATGAGTTGCTTCATTTTCCTTTCTATCATACAGGTGGCCCCTAATATTTTCTTATCCTGATATATAATTATATATTCTAAAAGCATTGATATTTTTGAAAAAAAATTCAAGATTTGGTATTGTATTTTTCTCATTTCATTGATACCCCTCATGTAAGACTTTAATCATCACCAAGAGTGGACATATATAAAAAAATAGCAAGTCAGGTCATATCAGAAAGATAATATACCAACAGAACTCCCTTATTCTCTATAGATTAAGAAGATATAATTTCAGGTAGTCTGAGATCTACCTTGAACTGCTTCAAGGAGCTCAATGAGAACCCATAGAGTGAATTATACCTAGATAATGATGGTTTTGGATGAAGACAATAACCAAATAGTGATTATGAATAAAAATAAAATTGAGCACAAAGTATTACTCACATGTGTGATTGAGTCATAGTGAGGGAGCATGAGTTTAAATTTATAATTCTTGTTAAAATACTAGAATATGAATTATTTACGGTGGGTCATTTGTGATGGGTTCCCATAAAAAATATTAATTTTCAATGGCATCCCAACACAAATTACCCAAATATGGAAAAAACTGTAACAGAAGATGTTTTTTTTGATTGGCTGACATAAGAAATTAATTTTTACTATCGATAAATCCTTTATCAGAAAAAGATTTTACCGGTTATATATACATCAAAATTTGGGATGGGATTCCTACCCATGGTAAATAATTATTTTCAAAATTATTCTTATCACATAAAAAATAATTTATAAAAAATTAATATAATAAAATAATAAAAAAATAGAAAAATAAAAAAAATAAAAACATCGGAATTATTTATAAAAAAATATACAAAGGTTTAGATATTTGAATTAATAAAAAATACTAAAAATAATATGTCATTAGAATCTTTATTATAATAAATGTGTCATAAAAATAAATCAATCACTATAGAGATGGTGGTTATATGAAGACAGTGGTGGAGGGATCTCAATCCCAATACCCTACACCATGATTTTCATGTACTTCATCATCTCCTCATCATGTTGCTACAACCATCTTCATTGCTTATGTAGCTACTTATGTTACTGTTTTAGAAGCTCTTCCTAGTATCTATGTTGGGTCACAATAACCTCATTCTATGATCATAGCTTCCCCATATACTCATCATATAATAATGATGACTCTCCATGATCTCTGATCGATCTCTAAGATGCCAAAAAGCAGTACCATAATAACTCCTCGGTGTCAATTGAGAATTGATACCAACAACTCACACTTTATCAAAACCAAAATTAATCACGTATATCTAGATGGTTTCATAAAATAATAATTCCATGTTTACGTGACACTCAGTCTCATCCTGATTCCCACCATTTGTTTTAGATTTTTTGGAATCATATGACACCTTAAAATGAAATTTGAAATTTATATTGTTAAAATATTATTTTCAATAATTTTAAAATTTAAAAAACATTCTTAACCAAAATCTGATGTTGTGAAGCTTAAGTAATTTATCTAGTTATAAGATCAGTGTATAACATCTTATAAACATCTAAATACATAATATAGGTATTATTTACTTCAAATATGAATAAAAAATATTTTACCTTTAATGATATATAAAAAATTTAAATAAATGTACTTACCCTATGTCTTTGAAAATTAATGAACATATGACTACCAACATTATGCATGACATCCTATCTTTTCCATTTCTATAGAAATAATTATGATATCCTCTTAAAACTATATATAATTTAATATGAGCACAATCCATCCTAGTCTAGGGAGGGGATGTAATAAGGTCGATGGATATAGCAAGACTGATAAAAAATAAGAATCCAGATTTTTTATGGCTCTATTTATTAAATTGTACACAAAATAATGATAATATTCATACATATAGGCCTCCCTGAAATCCAAGATAATGTTCCACATTTTATCTTCAACTAGATACCATAATCCCTATAAATAATTAATAATATAATATTAATAATAAAATATAATTAATAATAATGATTATGTATTTACATTCCAACCAATGATCAACCATGAAATGCCGAACATCAATGGGAATTTGATCCCACACCACCTGTTCTCTTAAAAAATAATTTCATATAATATAACCTAAAAAAATGACATATATATATATAAATGTGGGAAAAATAAAAAAAATCAAAAAATTAGTACATAAATTTATTAATTAAAATTAATGAAAATTAATGAAAAGTAACTAAAATACCCAATTGAAAATAACTCTACATGCATGGATCAAAATCAATATGTGGGAATAACATGGGAATAGGGTCATGAATCATTAATAATTCAAGAACACAAACCATCTTAGTAAATAATGAAATTACTATAACAAGAAGGTTAGATGATGAAGCATCAAGCTCATCATATGGAAAAACATTATCGTCGAATAAATGAACCATTTCATTTGAAGTCATTTCAACCATCTGAAATAGGAAAATAATGTATTTATAAAATAATTGAAAATATGTACTATAAATATTTTAATTGTTACTATAAAAAATATAATTGTGTCATTCTTCATATTCATCCTCACAATTGTACAATACAGTGTCAATATCATCAACACCTTCCCCAGTATCATCAATTTCCATAGGAGTTTCAAGATTATTATATATTATTATTTCAAATTCATTTGTTAAACTATCAACATCATCATCACTATAAACCTATAATTTTGGGGATTCATCATCTATATTCATGTACCTTCAATTAAAATATTTATATGGAGAAATATCTTAAAAATATTCTATTCATTACACATTATATGTACCACCTTCACTTTTCATAAACTAGTTTTTAGGGGATTTCGTTTTTATTATACTCCTATAAGAAACTTTCTTAAAAAATCACAAAAATTTGAATAATAAATTTCATGTTCTTGATGATCCAAAAAAAGGTTCATTTACTACATTAATTATTTTATATTTAATATATATGACTCTATTGAACATATGGACACGTAAGCCACTATTAGTTTAAAATTAATTTCATTTAAAAATAATTACATAATGCTATTTTAGATAACATAATTAGATTATTTCATCCATTAAGACATAAAATTCACTTTCACATTTTCTATGGTGAGATCCTCTTAATGAAACACCACTATTAATGGTTTTTTTAATCACCATATGTATGTTTATGAAATAAAAAATTGTTCATCATATAAGCATTATAATATTTAACCATTTTGGATAGTGGGTTACCCAATACAAATAGTCAATTATAAATTTTATCAACATTTCTAGATATCTGAAAAATAGAATTAAAAATAGCAATATAAAAAATATTAAATTGATTTAATATGTTAAACCATAAATAATTTACTTTGTCGGTCCTGGAAACTAGTTGGAAAAATAATTTTGTTGACATTATTTATTTATAGATGGTGTAATTTTAGGAAGTTGTTTTAGGATATAATCATCATATAATCTAAAAATAAATTAATATTAATTTATTTTAAAAAATTTAATAAATACATGATAGTAGAACTCATTGTAAAACTCAAAAAATTTCCTAGCATTTGATAAGACCATAAGTATGATCCCTATGATGTTTATCATATAAAATTTATCATTCATGAACTCATCTGAATCCATGTTCAAGCTGATTAGAAATTGATAGTTGAATTTTCATTGACTCAACATCATTTCTCTCATTTCATCCCATTGTATTTTGTTTTAAAGGATATTGATTTAGGAAATAACAGTAGAAAAAATTGAAATTTCCTCCTACAAATAATCATATGAAATTAACCCATCAACTGATGCTATGTTACATACCTTTTTCATAAATTTATATATTAATATCATGAATGGGAACATCTATTAAAACTGTATCAGTGATATAAATTTTTCATAATATAACAAATGTAATATCAAATGAGTCTTGGAATCTATTAAATTTCGTAGAAAAAATATTTCTATTTACATATAATTAAAATAACTTATTCTTATAGTCTACTAAGTCCATCATAGCCTATTTTCAACACCCAAATATCACTAATTTTTTTTTGATATTTCGGTTAGTTTATCCTAATGTATAAATTTTAAAAACCATATAAATATAATTGGTAGAAGTATTTACATTAATACTTGATAATCCAAAATTCTAAATCTGGTAATATAACTATTTGCCACACATTTAGTCAAATTGAAAATATAAAAATCTGGAAGCCCCAAATATACAATACATTTAAAAAATAATTAAATTTTTTATTTGGAAACTATGTAATCCAATTTTTTTCATTAAATTTTTGTGATATGTAATTTTCAAACAACTCTTGTTCTGGTCACTGTTAAATTTGGGAAATATGTAAAAATGTCTCTATATTATATTTTTTAATTCTTGGTGTATCCAAAACTATATAAAAATATATTATCAAAACAATTCTTATCAATGTAAAAGAAATAGAACATCTGATAGACTAATAAATCAAAACAATATAGAAGCTCCTAAAAAATTATCCATTTTATCAAAATATAATCTTTCCTAAAGCCAACTTTTCCTGGTTTATAGCCATCTAGTGATAATTTGATATAATGGATGGAAAAATTAATTTAAATCATTACATGAGATCATTGTTTTATTTCCATATCATTCAACTCTTCCTTTTTCTAAATGATTTCTATTCTTCCGAAAATGATGTTCAATAGGAAGAAATCTATGATGCCAGAAAAAAACATGGTTTACCCAATTGATGAGCATAAACTCTATGTTGACACTCATAATGTGTGGGAATTATTCTGAACCATGTGTACACTATCTAGATAAAATTCCATATGTTTGAAAATGAATAATCTTTCACATTAATTCTTCTATCATTAGGAAATCCAATCTTAAAAATACATCATATTTAATGATTCCTTTACTCCACAATAAATTTAACTCATCAATTATTGGCTTCAACTAAAAATCAATATTTTTTTGTATGTATTCGAATTAATAATGTCAAAATGATATATGGATAATTCATCAACATCAAAAAATGTATTTTTAGCCACTTATAATAGGGGACAATAAGAATATTGACTATAATAAGAACCCAATGGATGTAAACCATTAGTAGAAATCTCAAATCAGACGTTATGGGATTATGATGAAAAGCATAGATGTACCAGTTAATTGTTTTTCCAACGATCATTGTCGCAATGATAATTTAATCTTAACAGATTGAAATATTGGTTTTGTTTAATGAAATCAATGATACTATGTTCTAAGACATATAGAATTGTTGTAATATTTGTTTAATAGGGAAATACCAAAAATTATGAATAGAAATCAATGTGTACATCTATTATTGATCATCTATATAGATTAATTTCTCACATATTGGAGAACTAACTAATGAATCATTTTCACCATAATATAAGATTCAATCATTTTAATATTCATCAATCATCTGAGAACAAAGACCCCAAATACTAACCATCATCTTTCTCACATAAAAATCTATTGGAAACACATTCCCTTCAGGTAAATGTGATTTAACCAAATAGAATATCTTATAAAAATTACTATTTTAAATTATTTCATTTTATTTAATTGCCAAAAAAAATTTAACCACGTCAAATTTTATTATCCTCTAACCAAGAATATATCATACTCATCAGAAATTAGCAAATGAAAAAATCAAGATGGTGTCATCACTTGTGTTAAATCCATTTCATTCTGAGTTTTTATATTTTTAAAATATGGACTCGAAAACACATGTACTATTGTTTGAAACGATGATGGATCTTGAGCCAACTAATTGGTATCTTATTTTGAACCATGTTCACAATTTTTATACCAAAAATAATAATCTTTCCAAAAACCAAAACGTAATTAATGACCCCCAACACAATAAAATGTTTCAAATCATCCCAAATCAAATTTCTTACATGGAAACATAACTTTCGCTACTTAAAAAATTCTATTTTTGATTCTGAAAATACTAAACAAGATTCAATGCCATTAATATATTTATACCAAAACTTTTTGGATTTGTTTAATGATTTATCAAATCCCAATATTATAATAAAGACTGTTGCCTACTACCTTGTTCCATATTTTTTCTAAAAAATAGAAAATAAAATAATATCCTATGATTACACTGAAATAAGGAGGATATATAAAATAAAATTTTAAAAATCAAATAATTACATGTTTCTTTTAATTATTATCAATTCAATCTAATTAACACTAATTTTATATAACTAATATTTTCTAAAATAGACATAAAACCAAGGGGTGTGAAATAATTAAGGATTTTATATGATAAAGGTGAATATATATTGAATTAATTTTATTTTCCATATGTTCAAAATATTTAGAGGAGAGGAAGTCATGGGAAAACTCACTAATTTACCCATGACTACCTCCCCTTCAAATGGTGTAAATGCAGGGCACAAAAATTCCATCACTTGGATATTACCATTATTACCTCCCCTTCATGCTTCCCTCAAGTGAAGTATGGAGTGAAGGGGATATGAGAGATTGTAGAGGGAAATAGTTTTGGTTCCCCTAGGTTCAGATCTATTAAATAAGATATATTCATGTATAAAACTATAATTAATGGAATTAGAAGTAGATGTGAGAGATAAAAATTAAACTATTTGTGTATTATTTTCATTTTAGTTAAATCAAAAAACCTAAGAAAATAATGTTTTACCTATAATCATTAATTTACATTTGGATTATCGATAAAAAAAATTATTTTCACCCAAAGAGAGACTGAACTAAAAAAGGAAAAGGATTTTTATGAATTTCATTGTTATATCTTGCATCTTTTTACTCTTAAATCACTCACATGTTTACCCATGACTACCTCTCATCCAAATTTTCTTTGTTCAAAGGCATCAGAATTATTTTACTTTTCAATTTCCTTTATACCATATAATTCATGCTTCCCTCATGCCTCTTGGTTAAATTTCAATTATTAATACAGGTAAATTAGGGTTATATTTGGATAATTTTGGTTATTTATTTTCATGTTTTTCTATGTTTTTTACTAATTACTTATAGTTACTAGTAATTTTTACTAATAACCACTAATTTTCTCTTATTTGTATTATCTACTTATAATTACACATAATTTTTTCTAATTACCTATGATTATCGCTAATTTTTACTAATTTCTACTAATTGCTTCTTATTTTTACTTTTTAATGCTAATTGCCACAAAATTTTACTAATTACTACAAATTTCCATTTATTTTTACTAACTACCTCTATTTATGACTATTCTATGACTAATTACTACTAATTGTGGATAATTTTTACAATTTACCCTTAATTGCCACTAATTTTTACTAATTACCTCTATTTCCACTTATTTTCTCAAATTATCACTAATTATAGAAAGCTTACTCTAATTACTACTAATTTTTACAATTACCCCTATTTTTATGAATTCCCACTATCTTTTATAATTTCTGCTAATTAGAATTTTTTTCTAATTTATGATAATTAATGAAAATTGTTTCTAATTACAGTTCATTTTTAATAATTATCACTAATTAATAATAGTTACTATTAATTATTATTAATTACCACTAATTTGTACTAATTACCTCAAATTATGACAAATTTTTAATAATTACCTATATTTATCACTCATTTCCTCAAATTATTTCAAATTTCTACTTAATAAAACAAATTATCACTATTTTATATACATTACTAATAATTACATCAATTTTATTCTATTGACCATTACTTTTGGATAATTGCTATTATTTTTTACTCATTACTGGTATTTTTTTTTTCATTATGAATATTTTTTACATTACACCCCTATTTTTTACTTCTAATTTATGCTAATTTCCACAAATTAACACTAATTTCAACTAATTATTGCTAATTACTTCTAATTGTAACTAATTACAGATAATTAAAACTAATTGTTGCTAATTTCTAGTAATTACCAATATTGTTTACTCATAACAACTAACTACTGCTAATTTCAACTCATTACCACTAATTACCACTATTTTTTACTCATTACCTCAAATTACAAGGTATTTTTACTCATTTATGCTATCTCTTCCTAATTGCATCTAATTAAGCTAATTTATGCTCATTACATATAATTAACGCTATTTTATACTAATTACTCTTATTTATTACTAATGGATGCTATTTTTTACTAATTGTTTCAATTTTTTATACTAATTAGTTCTATTTTTTAATAATCACAAATTTTTTACTAATTAGCTCTATTTATTAGTAATTACCACTATTTTTTACTAGTTATAATTTTTTTATAATTACCTCTAGTTTTAACTAATTATGGCTAATTTGTACTCATTACCTCTAATTACCTCTAATATATTCTATTTAATGATTATCTTTTCTATGTTCCATTAATTTCTACTAATTACATCTATGTTTTACTGATAAACCCTAATTTATACTAATTACAACTAATTAATTCTAATTTTTAATTAATAATGACAATTTTTAATAATTACTGCTTATTATTTCTGATAACAGTTACTCTTTATTGATTAGTTCTAGCATTAAAATATTATCTCAATTTATTACTACTTTTTAGAAAAAAAATTAATATTTACACTTAAATACCAAAACTATTATTAATTACTATAAAGTACCTATAAGTGTTAATTAATACTAATTAAAATAAATTATTATTTCTAATTACTAATATCTATTAATTATTACCATGTTAAGTTATTTAGTACTATTTATTTATCACTTCTATGTTGTTGCTATTAATTACATCTACCTACTTCTATTTAAAACTATTTTATGCTAATTAAAACAAATTACTACTTATTAAAAGTAATAACTGCTAGTTTAGAATAATTAATGTTAATAAAAAATAATTATTTCTAATTAATAATACTATTTTTTATTAAAAAAATAAATTAATTAATAAAAAGAAATAAATAAATACCACATAATTGATGCTTTATCAAAATAAAAAGTTGATGCAAATGTGGGAGTATTCTTTCCCTATAAAAACTATAATATTGAAATATCGAAATGAAGAAGTGGAGTGGAGAGGTTAGGTGAGGTGAGGAGGGGAGAGGAGGAAAATGTGAGGATTATAATCTATTGGGGATCATATATATAGGGTAGATTATTAGAGACAAGACTCTTTGCCATGGGTGTCTCATTGCAAATAGTTCTATTTTCGATTGAGCACGTTGCAAATAGTTTATACCATAAATAAAGGAGGTGAGGATAAACAAGTTATTTGTTATGGAACCCGACACAAAATAGTATTTTGTTGAAATTTTGTTTGTGACCTGTTAAAAATGCACATCACAAATAACCCTACAGTTCAATAGTATTTGTGATGGTTGAAAATTCAGATCACAAATAATGGTTCTCACCTTATGGAACGCCTTCCCACCAAAGGCATTTTCTATGAGAAACTCATATCATCATAATTTACCATTTTCCTGTAGTGTGAGTTTGTTTTTCTTCTTGTCTTTACTGATTTATTGATTTTGTGTGGCATGCATTGTGTGTGCATGTCCATATTAGAGGATTACGTCATCTCCTTGGGATCAAATTCATCATGAATCCATGGTACTATGAGCTCTTTCTCTTGGATTTTTTATGTGGTCCATGTGCACTTATTTACATTTCATACAATTATATTTTCTTATTTGTGAAAACATGTGATGATCTGGCCCCATATACATATGGAATTGGAAAAATCACCTAAATCTATGTATTCATATTTACTATTTTATTTATCATCTTATTCATCTTTATCATCGAATATATTACATATTCTTTAATGTTTTGAGAACACTTTATTGTTATAAATTGTATTAATTCAGTGATATGAAATATGTTCTTCTATTTTATATTGAAAATCATATTATAATGTTATAATTTTTTTGTTTTGTTAAACACACATTGATATTCTCAGCTTTCTAATTTCATACTACTACTTGAAAATGGATTTTTGTTACATTATTTTATATAAACCATATCTTGTTTATGTGTTCTATTAATATGTATGATACAACGAACCAGTATTATAATATATAAATATCACAACTTTTTAGATTTATATTTAATACATTTCACAAATACACGCCTGTGGGCCATAATAGTTTAGGGTCATTGGATTATAGATACACAAGCATCTTATTTAATAAAATATCATTAACATCTCCCATAAAGATATTTCTTTTTTGTACTCTCCTCAAATATACCACACATAATACCATTATTTATAACATAGTGAAATGAAACATATGAAAGGTGAGCGCAAAATCATAGTAAGGTTAAGCATGAGAAATGTCATTATATGATAATAGGAAAGCATGAGATAAATACAAGGGTATGAGATCATGAACATAAACTCTTGGGTTCATTCCCAATATATCATATATCATAAACATGAATCATGGAATAAATCATTATCATTATAAAATACATGATTCTTAAGAGTGTCAAATCATCATAATTCATGAAACATGAGATCATGAAATTAAATTATGTAACAAACAAAGGAAAATATACCATTTTATTTGTGAAGGTAAAATACCATGACCATAAAAAAATTATATCTGGCCTCAACACCTATCTACCTTTCTGAATCATGTACTTCGGCTTGTTTCACATTATGGATCAAGCCCATCGACATATTTCCACTTGCAGATCAAGAAAGTTGACTTGATTTTCACTGTTATATAATAAGATATAATTCTTTACCCAATGAATTGGAGGGATATATTGGCCCCACCCATCATATAATAAAAATAATTCATATATGATCCATACGACCATAAAAATCATCCGTTCGGAAGCCATGAATAGAACTGGGTTTCAAATAAATTTCATCACATAATAACATGCGGAAAAGAAAGGGTTAATCAAATAGTTCACCATTTCATCCTTGAATAACCACTATAAATTGAATTTGTTTCACAAACATATTTTCAATCATAACCATAAACTATACAAATAATCAATATTAATGAAATAATTTGATCATATACCTATTATATCTTAAATAACATCACATGATGTCATCTTATATGGAAAATTATTTTAAAGGATCACTAGTAACATTTCATATAGAATGAATATATCTCACTTTGAAATAACGTCATTAAAATAATAACCCATCCCAAATATTAAATAAAACATTTTCTTTGAAAATAACATTAAAAATTATAATATAAGTTTTATCTCATTGAGCTGTCAAGGTCGTGGGAAATACAATTCATTTCATACATGCTAAAATGAATATTTCATTCAAAATTTTGGGAAAATAAAAAAGACTTGTTTTTAAAATGATAAGTATCTTTAGGAAATAACTAGATCATAATAAAATTTATTTTTTCGATATTTATATTTTAATATGTCATTATAGGAAGCATAATAAAAAAACAATATCAATAAATATTTATAGAGAAAAATAAAGCCATTACCACTTTGGTTTATTTTTAATTGTAATCCAAATGAAAGAAGATAACATTATATGGGTATTTATATCCAATATATTTCCTAATAATATTTTTCTTGACTACCTCCCACCAAAGATGCCCCTCCTGAGCTGGAAATGGTGGAAGGGAGATAATAACCCCCAATTCCCTCCTTCAGTAGGCCCCGAAGTGGCGACTAGCACCAAGGGTATGAGTTTTCACAAATACGGGAGGCATTACCCTTTTTTACAATTTAATATCAGGAAATAGGATGAGTCAACAACCAAAAGAAAAATAAAGGAAAGACAAGTAAATTAAACCAAACCAATCCTACATGAATGTTTAAATAGTTCTAAAACAATGTACATGTACAAAAAATCTCAAAAGTACAATACCAAAAGAAATAGTAACTGCAACAACTCCAACTGTCTCGACTAGTAGAGTCCCGAACAGCCCTAGTAGTCCTCCTGGAAACCTGAAAGTAAACGTAGGGTGATAATACAAGTATACTCAGTAGGGAAACCTAAATCTCTTGTACACAAGTGAGGAGACATCCTAATGTCCCGTGACAACAACAGAAGAAACCAAAACCTATCAATGAATTCTATCCACCCAACCTCACCAGCCACGCTCACCAAAACACAAAACAACAGGTAGTAGTAGTATATAAGAACAAGAGTATTGGGTACCCCACACCATTTCCCATTAGTTTTCTTCGCTTCCTAACAGCGAACTTCCTGACGCTACCACACTCTTCCCGCTGGCACACACCTGGGCCTCATGAACCACATATCTCGCCCGCAGACACCTAGGCCTCACAACCACACATCCCGCCCACACACACCTGGGCCTCACAATAACGTATCCCGCTGGCACACACCTGGGCCTCACAACCATGTATCCCGCACGCACACACCTGGGCCTCACAACCAGGTATCCTGCCCGCACACACCTAGGCCTCATCCCGAAGATTATTGGGAAACAGTAAAACCTACCCGAAGAGTCTTGGGCTAAAACCACCCCAATCTAAACCTACCCAAAGAGTGTTGGGTGTAAGGTCACCTCAAGCCATCACATCAAATAGAAGAAGGAGAAGGAAGGAGCTAGTAACTATGGGGAAAACACCCTCTCCCATGAAATGGTAGTGTTCGGTACTAAGTACTCAACATGGGTGGGGTGCGACAAAACAAAAAGATACTGATATATATATATATACCAAACACTCTGCCCATACTATGGATTCTAATACAGAACTGAGCACATTCCTCGGCACTACTACTACGAAGCATACATACCACAAGCAACCCCAACCCCATTTAGGTTTTCATCTTTCAACAGAATCAGTTTATTAGTTCCTTAACTACTGGGAAATCAACCGCAAACAACCATATCAATCGTTCGTAAAACATATCCCTGCAATCCACAAATCAGGTTAGGAAAACACAAGCAATACAACAAGTCCCTTCTTATTGACCAACCAACCCCATTGATTATTATTTTAGTTCCATTACCAAGCCCCAACATTCATCAACTCTTCCACATTTTATTTATTATTCACAACCCATAGTTCGTTCACATTCAAACCCAACCCTACATCCCCGCTTCCAACCACCATAACCACAACCACACCGTAAATTATCACTCCTTGATACCGTTTATCGCAGCCCCTCTGCCCATCACTAACATAGAATTCACACCAACCCACAACCAAGCCAACCGCATCCCCGCTGCTCACCTGATCCACAACAACCCACAAAAAACACCCCCTTTACATAAATTAACCCCAAACAACACCCACATCTTTATTATTTCAGTTTTTTTCAACCGGTGTGATCACACAAGGGTTCCATATTTTCATATAATCAGCCAACTTTACGTGATTAACCAATTTCCACATTCTATACAGTTTCCATCCATAAATGGTCTAGAAAGATAGGGCAGCATTTAATTGCACAAGAAAATTCCCCAAACGACTGTGATTTTTAGTAGGCATAAGCCTATTCAATTCACAACATAATATCACCAGATATAAAATAATGTAACAGTAATCACAAACTCTCCAACCTCGTTATATAAGACAGTTATTATCTTCATTAAACCGGTTCAAAAGTGTTTCACGTAAACAAGAGGACACCCACCCTGCATGTTTCACAAATTAGAGAGACAAAGGTAATATCCCTACCTCAATAGGTTCTGATAACAATGCTCCCCGGATCAACTTTAGAAGACATCCGTCAGCATCCGTCGCTTCTGGAAAAACCCATAAAAACCTCCTCTGGTGGAAGCTGGGAAGGAAAGTATGAAAGGAAAGCAACAAATCCATGCTCAGAAGTTTCGCATCATCGTTACGATCCTATGGCCACTGACGGATCGTAAATAGATGCTCGAATGAAGAAGTTATGGATGAAAGGAGCATTCGAGTCTTTTAAGAGAGCTCTGATCGATGGAATGGGGAAGAGAGGAGTGAGTTGAAAAGGTGGAGGGGACCCCTCCTTTTATAGGCGATAAAAACAAAAGTACACGGCGTGTACTTTATGGGACATGGCGTATACTGGGCCATTTCACATGGTCACCAAGCGGCTTCCAACACGGCCTTCAAAGCAGCACACGACCGTTGACTGGTCAACACACGGTTTGAGGGTAACGCATACGTAGGGAGGGACTAGACAACGTGTTGTATGGTGTACATGGCATGTACCCATTTATTTCACACGACAAGGACACAGTTCCAACACGACACACGGCCGTTGACTGGTCAACACACGGTTTGAGGGTAACGCGTACGCAGGGAGGGACTATACGATGTGTAGTATGGGGTAAAAGGAATGTACCCATATATTTAACACAGCAAGGACACAACCTTCAACACGGGGTATACCCAGCGAGGGTGTACACAACGTGTACTCACACTACACGATGTGTAGTTTCAAAATTCTGAAAAGTGTGGGAAAAGTCCATTTTACCCTCCAGAACACTTCCTGATCCTCTTTTTGACAAAGTAATAGCCCGAAGAGGTACGGGCCATTACAATATATATAAAATATATTCATGGGTAGTTTATGAACTATAAAAAAGTAATGTACAAGGCATATGTCCCACATAAATATTATTGGGACAAAAATCTCTTACATAATGTATCTACATATCTCATTCACATTATAACCTCCAATAAAATAAACATAGGTTAATTATAAATATATTAAGGACACACAATAATATATATCAAACCATATATGACTAATATATAATATTTTATAAACAATTTCATTTTTAAAATCATGCTTTTGGTAATAACTGCTTTGTTTTCTTAGAAAGTTTTGGTTTGGTATTTTTTATCCTTTTGCTTTGATCATGGTTAAATAATATATAAAATTTGAAAATTGATATAAATATCATATATATTAATTATATATGTATTTATAATAATCCATAAAATTTAGAGATATAAAATGAATTATAACATTCATGGACATGAGAGGCCGTAAGTACAAATGAAAGTTGATTCCTTTTTATCAATGAACAATAAAAATAAAGTTAAACAATACATAAACTTTGAAGAGAAATTTTGATATCATATATGTCACATATATTCATTATATTTTTCTTATCACCGTCCATGTAAATTTTATGTGAAAAATGGATCAAATCTCTTTGTAAGGAAGTATTATGTCGTACACACAAGTAACATTAACATATTATCATAGAATATAAAGTAAAGAGGTTCCAGTGATATTATAATTCCAAAATTATATTTATTTATTTAGTATCGTATAAATATATGCAAAAAATTATTATATTTATTCGTGATTGGTGGTGATAGAAAGTGAACTATATAGTTTCGCAAGGTGGTAGTCTGTTGTACACAAGATCGATGGTTTGAATACACAATTAGCGGAAGAGGATATAAATGTTGATCATTAATTTAACATATTAATATCTAGTTATATTAGAAATGAATTTTTTTATATCATCATGTGTAAATAATATTTTAAGGGGTTAGAAGAATAATTAAAAGGAAAAGGAACTGTTAAGGACTATAACTCGTCTTCAAAGAACCCCTTTATGTTTACACATGAATCCCTCTTAGGTGGGTTTTATAATAAAAATAACGCTTATAAGATGTGGAGAGGGAATTAAGTAAGATATTTGTTTATGTATTTTTTGAAACACTTTGTTTGGTAATATTTAAGGAGGAATGATAGGGGGAACATTTATAAGTGGGGAAAAGAACCCACTTTGAAATTACATAGAAACTTACCAAAAGAATCCAAACTGGTGGAGTTATTCCCAATAAAAATAATTCCAATTAACCATATATGTAATATTTGGATAAAATAAGGCAGAAATATGGCCCTAATATTGGATTTATACATGTTTTATTTTCCATAATACCCTTATCTTTTTAGTTTAACCCCTGGTAAACCCATTTTAAGCTTAACGACTTTTTTTATTTTTTTAAAAGTTATTTACAATTAATTTTGAAAAAAATTATTTTGAACTGATAATATGATATTAATTATTTTGATTCCAAATTTTTAATCCAAATTTTTTAATTTTATTCACATAAATGAAAATATTTAATGTAAAATTAAACATGTAGACGTAATGAAAACAAAATTTTCCAATGAGAAAATTATCATATGTATTGAATGATTTAATATCAAAAATCAACATGAATTTTATTAAAATAACCTAAATTAGATTAATAAAAACCTAATTTTTCAAATATATTTTCTCAACATTTTTAATTAATATTTATCTTTTAAAATATTTTAAACGAAAAAAGGGTTTACATAAAAATCAGTATTTTGCACTATTAATCAAAAAAGTAATCTTTTCAAAAAATTCATAACATTCACCTAAATATGATTTTAAAATATGGATTTCTAAAATGAAATTTATTTATTCAAATAATGTTTCTAAATTTTTTAAAAATAAATATTATTTTCTATTGACCAAAATTATTAAAATCATTTTTTGAGAAAATAGCATTTTAAAAACATATAATGAATTAACAAAAAATGAAGAACTTTTTATCAATATGTTTTATTAATATAACAACATTATAATTAATTTTCCTAATATTATTATTCCTATTCATACCATGATTTTTAATATCTAAATTATAATTTTAATTTAAGAAATTATAATATTAATATAATATCTTGGTTTGTTAAAACTCGGTGTTTTGTGTAGTGAAAGCTATCGAAGAAATCAAATTTATTCGAATGATATATTTCATAAAAACTCCAGGTGATACATTTTATCCCCATTAGAATTAAGTTATCCAATAAAATTATTCACTCCGATAATAAAAAATGAGGTTAATTATACAAAATTATATCCTCAGGTTCCCACGATGCTTATTCAAATTGTTGTTTTCACCATAAAACATTGATCAGGTGATTTGTATTATGTCATAGTTCATTATATATGTGATCCAGAATATCTAATAGTTATTTCACATAATAATGATATTTATCTAGTGGTAGATCATCTATGATTAGTATAAGTGAATGTCTAGGTATGTACTTCCTTAGGAGAGATAAATGGAACACATCATGGAATTGAGAGAATTCCGGTGGAAGTGTCAATTGATAAGCAACCATCCCGATACGATAAAAATTTCAAAGGGACCAATATACCTATGGATTAGTTTTCCCTTTTTTGAGTCACATTACCTTCATAAAAGGAGATATTCTTAGAAACACCTTATCACTAACTTCAAATTTAAGATCACACTGATAATTATCACCATAACATCTCTGCCGACATTGATATGGACTTACATGTTGTTGAATAGAATTAACCTTCTCTTCATATTCATAAGATTTATCTCATCCCAATATAATTGTTTCTATAAATTCAATCTCGTATGTTGGATTTCTATGCTTCATTCTATATAAGTCTTAATAATGAGACATCTATGTTATTGTGTAAAATCTATTATTTTAAGAAAACCTGACTAGAGGAAGGTGTTGATCCCAACCACCATTTAGATACATAAAGTAAGATATGAGCATATACTATAGGGTTTGAATAATTATCTAATATTGAATATATATCATTGGATGACAATCTATACATAAACAAAACATTGTATCAAAATCATGTTGACGACATTGACAGAACATTGAGGTAAACCTTGGATCTTGATTAGATACAATAAAATGTGGTACTACATGAAGCAATACCATTTGTTTAACGCATATTTGGGGAAATTGGACTAGAGTGAAATCTTATCTGATAGCGATGATGTGTGATGTATTTTTAAGTAGAATGACTATAACCCCTATAGAATTATTCCCATTATATATTTTGGGGAGTCCAACGACAAATTCCATGGTGATTTTTTCTATTTTCTAATCTAGTAGAGGTAATGGTTGTATCATCCCCTTGGAAGATTGTATCTCATCATTAAATTACTAACAAATAAATCACTGAGATAAATTCTTGGTGATACATCTCTTCAGTCCATCCCACCAAAAATAAACTTTCAAATCCCTATTCATCATTTTTACTTTCTGGTTTAATGGATAATTAAGAATAATGAGCCTCTTTCAATATCTCCTTCTTCAAATAGGGTATGGATGAAACACATTCATGGGTCCTAAACCTTAACATTCCATCACAATTAATGTTAAATCTATAACATTTCTCACCATTATCTACAACTATAAATCTTATTTATGATCCTATTTAATCATCACTTGGATAGATGGTAGAACATTTTTTTTAGTATGACATGATTTATCTAATTCCACCGATATTTAAATATATATCCTTTGAGAATCCATAAATATAGGATCTTTTGTGATCCTCATAATGGATTACATAGACTGACCATTTTGAATCAATGCATTGGCCACCTTGTTCACCTTCCCATGGTAGTAATATATTGAGATGTTGTAATCATTAATCATCTATAACCATCTTGTTAGGTTGATATTTATCTCTTTCTGTGAAAATATATACTTAAAAAATTTATGGCCATTATATATTTATATCCTTTCTCTATAAAGATGATTCCCCAATACTATTAATGAAAATTTTACTACATCTAAATCCAAATCAAGAGTTAGGATATTTTTCTCATTGAACATCAATTTTCATGAGCAATAACCTATAACCATATCAATATTCATGATAAGGCATCCCAATACATTCTTCGATGCATCACTATAGGCATCCTAATACCTTCTTCACTGAAAAAAAATTCTCTTTATTTCCATGAAAATTTATTCATATTTAATAACCCAAAGCAATGGGGTTCCCTTTTGAGTTTACTTGGCGACTAGATGGGACCATCTTGATAAATTTTCTAAAAATTAATGATAATATACTGCCAAACCAAGAAAGCATCAGATATAAGTCATAGTTCTTTGTTGGGCCAATATTAAATAATTTTATTCATTTATGGATCCACTAATATACACTCACATGAGATTATATAACTAAAAAGATAATCTTTTCATAACTAAAATTTACACATTCTGAATTTTTCATATGAATTATCCCTCCATAGGGTCTTCGCTTCATTTCACAATTTAACTTCATGATGTTATTTTATCCTTAAATAAATAAGAATATCAAAAATAAATACTATAAAAAATTGGTCAAATAAATCTATAAAGACTCTATTCATTGAATTTAGGAAGATAGTTGGGGGATTTATAAGACCAAATGGATTAACTATATAGTCATAGTTACCATATATTATATATAATGTTTTCTTATATGTATCCTCTTTCATGAACATAATTAATGATTTCCATAATGAAATGTAAATCTTGGAAAAGTATTGTGCTCCTCATAGTCGATAAAACATGTCATTGATATGGAATTTAGGATACTTGTTCTTAATATTGATCATGTTATGTTATCGATAATCAATGAAAATATACATTTACCCATCTTTCTACTTAACAAAGTGAATAAGTGCACCACATGGTGACACAATAAGGTGTATAAATACTATATAAATAATATCCAGGATTTTATTATTTAATTCTTCCAACATAATTAGATCCATTCTATATGGAGTCTTCAAAATGGGTATAACATCAGGTATAAGTTTTATTGAGAAATAAACGTCATGATTTAATGGAAGGCTGGGAATCAATTTCATAAAGAAATCATCATAATATTGAATATTAGAAATATCATTAATGTCATGTAACTCCACAGCCATGTAAGACAAATATCATTCCTGGATAAGAATTAAGTCCCACAGGTTATAATTTATACCCATTGGGATTTTTTATTTATCCTCACATCGATAGATGAGCATGGGTTCATTAGGAAAACAAAATGTGACTTACCTTCCTCAAAAACTGATTTAGGATATATGTAAGGAAATTAATTCCACGCCTATAATCACTTAAATTTCAACTAAAGGGTGAATAAAAATATTTTTTAGAAGTACATTCCCACAAAATTCAATTGAAGAGGAAATATTTTCCTGGGATGTGACTATCATACCATTATGAATTTTAACACTTTCTCAAAATCTAATCATTTAGATGGTAAATGAAAACCGTTTCTGAGTTCAATAAATATAAAAGAGATTGAATAGCTAGAATTTAATAATAAATTATATATTATAAATTATATGATAAGTGTACCTTTCACCATGTCATTATCATAACCCACTTTGGTTTTCATGATCACTTGACATTACTTTCTATCTTTTATCTTAAGAGGCTGTCAATTTTGACCATCAAAAACCATTATATTTGTGCACTAGTTGGAATAATTCCCAATGTCCTTGAATTTGAAGCATTGGAGAGTGGGTGGTGAATTATTTTTTTCCCTCTTCTCCAACATTTCATTAACTGTCCCATTCATCACATTTGAAATATTCATGATATTTATGACTCACCATTCCAAATTTAAATCTCCTCTTCATTCAATTGAAAAAAAAATACATCATATTTCTTAAAACTTTATGGTATGTATATGGCTAAAATTTCATTCCACCATATGATTTATTATTGTTTTTTAGAGACTAAATCTTCCATTTCTTATTAAAATAATAGAATTGGTGGGAATATCATATTTTCATTTATACCGTGACTAGACATCAGAAACTTTTACCATCGCTACTAAAGTATCTTATGTATAAAACCATTTAGAGACATGGTTTTAATCCCAAAATAATTTATCAATTACGATTTCAGGTACTATGATTATACCAGAGGTATAACTTGCAAGCCTTGTAATTTTATCCTGATAGGTGACAATCAGCTAACTATCCTTTTTCATAAACAAAAGGAATTACTTATCCTCATTTTCATTTAGAAAATGATGGATTTACATAAAGATAAAAATCATCTTAAAGAAATCCAATTATATAGATTCATTTTCTTCATGTTTCCATATATTTTTAATAAGGATTATCCATTTATCCCCTTCACCTAACATATAATAAACATCTATTTAATGATTTTCATGTTTCGTGGACTACAGTATAGAAAATATCTTTTCAATGATATTTAATCATCACTCAGCCACTAGTGGATCAGAAAACCCACTAAAAGACGATGCATGTTATCTCATTAAGGATTCAATAGAATTTTTTTCCCTCCTTTCATCATTTAGAATCTCAATATTTTTTAGGATTTTCAACAGCTATGTGATCCAAAAAATAATGTTTTTCATCCCATCTCCCATATCATTTAGTTGTTTGGTGCAAAATTATTGAATTTTCCATCATATTTAGCATTATTGTGGTTCCTCTTGGTTCCATCAATTAACCGAAACAACAAATTTTAGTGTGATAAACAGAAATCATAGAAGGAAAACACATATTTGTAAAGGATTATTTATATTTTTTATAAATCTTTACCTAATTTTAAATATACATAACCTTAGGTTTAATCTAGTTATTCAATGAAGAAGATCTATTCAAATCATTTATGATAATTCATAATGAAAATTTTAATTTACCAAATAATATCCCCTGAGAGTGTCAAACCAGGTACACATCAAGGCATGATTTCTTATACTAGGTAACTCTCGAGTCATGCTCGATGAAACTTTTTCAGGGTTACTACCCATAGTTATATTTATTAAAGAACCTAATCCACTTTTACTATGAATAAAGGGATTTATTGATAGGAAAAACACAAAATATATCCCTTACTATAAATTTAGCAAGTTATTATATACTTAGTCTTATCCGATGGGTTTTAACTAAAAGTTTCACCGCTTAGTTTCAAAAGGATAACTAAACCTTGATCTAGTATGAACAATATGTAACACACATATAATTGGATAATTTTTTTTTCTTAAAATGAATTAATTTTCATTGATGTGTTTCATTTCACTAAGTCAAAAAAATTTCTTCACATGGAACCGAATTTTCATACACAACACAAAACACCTACATGGTGAGCATTATACACAACATTGAGTTTCTATGAAATATCATATTATTGTTATAATTATTTAAATGAGATTAGTGTAACCACTAAATAATACTTAGTAATATGAATAATAGTAAAAACTTTTAATATATTATTTATAATGGTTTCTTATAAATAAAACAAATTGAAAATGAAATATGTAATTTTTTGAAATGTATTTATATGTTCTAAAATAATCATTAATTAAAGAAACTCTATTTTATGTCCTTCTCTGAAGAATAATAAAATTAATATTAGAAACAGATAGAAATTTAATCTGATTAAATGAACATCATTTTTGAATTCCTAATTTTGAAATTAGATTAGGGTGAATTTTTGGGATTTTTCTAAGAAACATCATTTTTGGGTGAATTGTAAAACTTACTCCAATTTAGTTAAAAACATCCTTTTGATTAAATAATATTTTGTCTAAAATTATATTTAAAATTTGTTTTTAAAATAATAATAGATCAATAATTAATATATTAATCCAATTTTTGTTCATATTATTATTTTTATATTGAAATTATATATAAAAACTTATTGAACATTTGAATGTTTTTTATTTAAAAATATGTTTTCTCTCCACCTTTTCGAGATTAGCATTAAACTTAATTTTACCTCATCTGTAATTTGAATTTTGAATAATGAAAATACATCATTTCAATATGTATTATAATTTAATTTTAAAATATCAACTTATTTTTTGACCAATATGATTAGTGAAAGTGAAGTTACTAAGGTAAGATTAAGAATAATTAAGGAATAAACATCATTCATAAGGACCAAATAGAACTGAAAACTTTTCTATAATCCATTGGATGCCAATAATTCAACCATAACCCCTGTTGTATTGAATTTTATGGTTTATTGGGATATTAATAAATGGAATTACCCAATATTAAATGTTAAGTAAGGAAAAAGAGAAAAGGGAACATTCCTTACCATTAACATTTATAAAACATTGAGATATGTAAAAACATCACATTTTAGGTTATAAATATAATTTTGAAATATAAATGGGTTATAGTTATCAAAATTATTTTTCAATATTTTTTAGAGGTGATTTAGTTGCTTAAAATTCTTTTGAAATGCCAATGTGGTGATTATTTAGTTAATAATTAACTAAAATAAATGATATTATAACTATTAACCCAGAAAGTCAGTCAGAGGATAACTTTCAACCATTTATTAAAATAAAAGTAAAGTTTAGTACAGAAGAACACAATACAAAAAACAACAGCTAGAAACCATCAGAACCATACCCGTCGCCACACCCATGAAATAATTCTTCCTTCGTAGTGGCTGATTCCCATTCCGAGCATTCAAAATGCTTCAGGATTTTGGCGTAATTCCTCCTCAAATTAAACCACTCTAAAGAAATAAATGCATTAGGAGATTTCAGACCTTTAATTAGACTTTCCCCACCTCCCTTTGTTATCGATGACCTAGTGGACATCGGCTTTGGAAAAGTGGAGTAATCCTTCCTCGACCGCCTTCGTGGTGAGGCAGTCCTCACCTCCTGGTTCTCAACTACCTTCGCCTCCCCCCCTGGACAATGTTGCTATACGAGGGCCTCGAAAATCCACCATTATTTTCATTATCACTCTTAGAGACCTCCCTCTATTTCCCAAGACTACCCACATTTTTATAATATGCTAACTGATTCTGCTCAAACTGAGCATTAGCATCAATTAATTATAAGAATTGTGGCTATTCAACTATTTCATGATCTTCATACAACACCATCCTCATTTATTCATTTTCATTAGTAGCCTCTTGAGGTCCAGTCTCCACATTGGCACCAGTATTTCCTAGGTTAGTCACCTTTGCATCCTCTTATTCCAAACCCTGAAAATAGTTTCTTATGGGAATTGTAATGAGGACCCCTCCATCATCTTTATTCCGACCACTTTTCTCAACACATCCCTCCGAATCCCCCATATGAGGGACATCATGCACTCTAGGACCTCCTTTCTCCACTGCCACAGGTTGCACCCCCTCAACCCTGCTGCTAATAGACTGGTCATTATTTCCATCCTGCTGATCCCCCACTTCCTTACCCGGATCCAAATTGGCCTCTACCTCTTGAATATTTGTAGCAATGTCCTAGACCAGACCAGCATTAACCACATCACTTGCTACCACTTCATTGTGGTTTTCCAAGACATCATTCCTCCCCACTTGTAGAGAACCACCATTCTGTGCAACCCCTGTAACTTAAGAAGCTCTTAGAGGGCCTACCAAGTCATGTCTCAACCTATTGAATATTTCATTGACCCTCGGTTTAGGAGGCAACACTCATGTCTGTTGTTGCATAGCCGCTACACCTATAGGACCATCATACACTACACTTTCAACTCCCCTAAACCCATCCATTCAATAAAGCTTTAGTTAATTCCTACTCCTAATATCAGGTCCAACTGAGGCCTGAGACGCCTGAATAATCGATGGGGTCTGCTCACCCCTTTGCTCATCACCTGGGGAAGCCTCACCACTTGTCAATGGGACAACATTTTCCATATATATGAGTTCAACAGGTCGGACATCCCCAGCCTTCTTGCGACAAACAGATTCATCGTGTCCTAGTATGTGACAACAGGTGCATAAGGGAGTCCAAGATTCATAAACAATAGACTGAGAATACCTGAATTCATTTTCAACAACAATCCAGACAATCTCTAGTGGAACTCTTGAAAGATCCATTTCAATACAGATTCTAACAGTCATCAGATGTGTCATTGACGCAGTCCTTTGATCACTACATATGAACAGCCCAATGGAATTTCTAATTGATCTTAGCAAACCAAGGTTCTAGAATGGAAGGGGAAGACCAGACAGTTGGATTCATATCGCCATATTTGATGAGTCGTGATTCATCTGATCATCAAAAGACCACCGACGAAGATGGAATGAGGAACCAGAGATCTATTTTCTATTTCGAGACCAAGCCCTACCCAAGTATTCTTCATCAGCAAAGATAATGAGAAATTGCCGCGACCCCAGAATACCTACCAGTGCACGACGCTTCAAACCCTATTCGACATTTACAGACTTGTCAAAATCCTCCACAAGTGGTCTCCACCACAAAAATCTGAAAATCAGAACCGTGGAGAGTAATGAAGATGCTTCATAGAACTCCTGCACTATAACCAGAATAACAGGCGGACCTCAGATGTAGCCGGGGACCTTCGGAGCAACTTGGATTTTAGAGAAGTTGAAACCCTCATTAGACAAGGACTAAAATAGGTCACGATTACTCAATTTCACAGATCCAGAATCAATATTAATAGGCAGAGACACCCCCTCCTCCATGGGATGAGGGGTCGCAGTGGTCTTCATCGACGTAGGGTTAGAGAATCTCCATCGGGATCCTGTGCGAGTCCCCCCTACTATAACTATTAAAAGTGAAGTGAATTGATTAAATTATTGTATTTAATTACATTTTAAAATGAATGAATAATTTTAAACATCTTAAAAGTTAATTTCATTGAAATATGATATTAATTTTATATTTAAAAATTAATATTTAATAAAAAATGTCAAAATAGATATTATTGTCATTTTACAATAAATGATATTTTATTTAATTATTTAAAATTAATGAAAATATAATATTATATGAAGATATTTTATCGGGTTAAAAAACATTTAATATAGATATTACTGGTCCAATTTATATTTTATAATTAACATATTGACCCATTGATTGAAAAAATATTATTAGCATAATTCGGGTTTAAGAAATGTTTTTCATGTCACATTCTCTTGTTTGAAAAAGTAATTTCCAAAAGTCATGACATTTTTATTTTTTAAATTAGTAATCATATTTAAAATTTATTTTCTTAAATTATATAATAAATATCACATTATTTTAGTAGTGTAATGTTCATGAAATTCCGTGTAATTGATTTTAAATTATATTGTATTATTTTGAAACCAGACACTCTGACGACATAGGATTCCAGGGCCCGGTGAGCCCAGAATATAATTTGGAGCTTGTTTTAGTTCTATTAACTAAAAATGATAATGGGTTTCTCAAAATTTTAAATCGGTGCTCAGATCAAAAATATGAGGGCATTGTTGAACTCAGAACAACGAGATTCTCCTAGAATGGACATAACTTTGACTGTCATGGGATGAAGGAAAAAAGTTATTTTTATGAATTTTTAAAGAAAAAGATAAAAATAATATAAACTTGTTCTATTTTATTTTTCAGAATTTTAAAATCATAACAACTCAATATTTTTCCAACCAAGAAAAACCGAATACGTTGTTTCATTAAATGAAATAGCGTAACAAATTCCTAATAGAAAACTAACTGAAATGTTGATTCGCTCTTGGTCCTTTAATGCACAAGTAGAAAACGTAGGATTGTTGGAATAATTGTGGTTATTCTATGAATATTTGGTGGGTGAAGATGATTAATGAAACCCCCCCACCAATGAATTCATATTCACGAATGACTATTGACCAACGAACATAAATAGAGAATAGCAGAATGAAGAATGCAGTGACACCTTTCATCTCTAACGAACGTTCCTACTCCAGTAAAGGATTGGTTTGTGATTGAGTTTCCCCGTTATTCATTATATGTCAATGAATGTGGATCTACCCATGAGCATGGTGATTCTAGGATATCTCATTCTTGCTGGAGGGTACTCTTTTCTCGGGATTGAATCGGTGATAAATTGTGGTAGAACATTAATAATTTATCCCATGTTTCAAAACCTCTAACATGGAGGTTGTGGGCCAAAATGAACGAGGCCCAAGCCCCTTCACCTTTTGAATTTTTTTTGTGTTATTTGTGTCCACATATTCGAAATGGAGGAATGGAGGATTCAGGGAAATCGCAAAGAAGATGGAATCCCCTATAGGTCATATGCACAAGCATCGTGAAAAACGGACCACCGGAGAGAACCTGTTGGTTCACTGAAGAACCAACTGGCACGATGGCGCTAACAATAACACTGATGATTGGTGATGATGGACCATAGTGGCGAGTTCCAAAGCTAGGTGGCATGCCAGGAAGGCTCTTTGGAGGAGGCAGCCACGTCCAACTCGGGTCATGGGAATGTGGCAGGGACGTAGCCCATACCCGCAGGCTATGGCTCCTCATGGCACATAGTCCCATGACCATGTGTGAAAAACCTACAAGTTCGGGTTTAACAGGAAATGTGTGGTGCGCCCTGGACACGCTATGTGTCCGGGCTGGGGGACAAAACCAGTCCACCTATGGTGAACTGGGCAGGGCACGGGCTTCCCTAGTGGGATGGACCTGCAACCGAACATGCCAGACCTAGGCTGGTCTGGATCCAGGTTGGATTGGCAGAATCTGGTCGGGATGGTGGACCTCATGCCGTGTCAATTCAGGTCAGTCTGTCGGGGTTTGACCAGGCCAAGATCTAACCATCCCCTTTTTGGAAATACATAAATCTCTTTCAAACTGGGCATCTGATTGATGAGCCATTTTCCGCATTAGAACCCTCATGACGAGGTGGTTTTTTGTCAATAATCTAAGTGGATTTTTGTGCTAGTGAATATATGACTGATTTTTTGGGGAATAGATTCTCTCAGAATCCAGCGTGCACTATGCAGGAATCTAACGGCTAGTTGAGACCCGAAGACTAGAGACCCTATATAGATCAGATACTGGAGACCCTATGTGGATTAGATCATAGAGACCCTTTGTGGATCAGATCCCAACAACCAGGTGTGGATCATATCCTAGCAACCCTGTGTGGATCAGCTCCAAGGGACCACGTGTGGATCCACTCTTAGAAACCCTATGTGGTCCACTTTAAGAGACCTTTTTTGGATCAGCTCTTAGAAACCCTTTGTGGATCAGATAAAAATGGATCTATCTGACATAACAAACCCACAGTACTCATCTAGGATGAGTACCTCAACATACAAAGGTGTTCAGTGTTACGATTAATAGTCTTTCTTCCATACATTGTATTTTACATGTATGATTTGTCTTTCTTCGTGATCATGCTTCATAGCCAGCATTGTGAATTGATTCTTGGTCATTCCAACATGATTCGGGGTCCCACTAAGTATTTTGTTACTAAACACTATATAGGATTCACCTGCACATGTTGTGTCTGGTGAAGATGACCGCCCCCTTGATGGAGGAATTGGTGTCCCAGGACCCGATGGTGCCCTATGAGTCTAGGCAGGAAGTTCATATTCTACGGCTTTCAGGAGCTACTCTAAACATACCCCTAAGGTTGGGTATTCAAGTGATGGATTTCAGAGTATCCTTGTAATTTCTAGTTTTCAGTTCCTCTTCAGTTGTGTTTATATTCTGGCTCATTTGACCTACAGTTAGTATTTTTTACTTAGTGGTTGTTAGTGGATTCCATGTTTACCTTCCCAGCAATGGTACGTGGTTGTGTGTGCGTGCGTATATGTACATAGGGAAACTCCTCCCACTTACTAGTTTACTCCTTCAACACTAGTCACTATCCCATGTCCATCAGGAGGCAGGCTTGGGGATGTCACATAATGTGCCCCATGGGATGGTTTGTGACAAGTATTAAAAATTAAATTACCGAGGATAAAAAACAAGATGCTTGAATAATAAGAAAAATTATAAATTTGGGGAATCATAGAAGTTAAGGAACCAAATTATTAAAAAGAACATATTTTTGTGTGGGGTAGATTTTTTTGACCATACATTTAGGTTACATAATTATATGTCCATTTTTCTGCACGTTTGGTAATGGAGACCTCCCATTATAGAATACCTTTTAGTATTTACAAGAGTGCAACCCCCACCACTATAAAAATGAATGTACTGAACCCCTTCCCGACACCCCGCAAGCCAATTTGGATCATCAAAACTCTGCCAAAATAGTCTTCCAAAATCCCAACCTTACTCCTAGAATCCTCATATTTGGAATAAATAAATTCAGGTGGGCCTTTTTTCATTAACCAAAAGGAATTACCCAATTAAGAGGTAACAATTTCTCTCAAGTTCCTTTATTTTATTCTCTTTCTCCACCACCACCACTATATTTATTCCATAATTGTTTAACAAAACCAGTATCTTTAATACTGTTGGTATTTTATGATATGGGTTTTACCTATACATACACATACATCCATTTAATGGGTATCTAGTATATTGTTTTTGTGTATGGTGAACCAGGACATCACAAAACGACGATTGTTCATTTTTCCTTACTACCTCTCATGGTGGAATTATTGATGGAAACTATATTTTTATATGATATATGTTTTATTCATTATGTATTTAATATTATATAATCATTTTACAATCCATATCATTATACTTTCCCTTTTGGGTCAATATGATAATTTCGTTTGATGAAGTGTGAACTACCACCCCCTCAGAACGATGTGATTTGTTCACAGACTACATAGAACGTATTAAGAATCGGTTTAATGAACTTATATGATATATATGATTTAATAATTATAAAGTAATAATTATATATTTACATATATATAAACATATTTCTTTAACTTCTTTCTTTCAATATGACAATAAATACAGAAACAATGTTCATGTGTACGTATGGTTTACCGTCTCAATGAACAGAGTATTCAATTTCATAATTATATTATATATATATTTTTATAATACACGTATGATGAATAAAAATGATATTTATAGTATGATTTATATTCTAGAAATCATTATATAAGTATAGGGACCAATGAAATTTTAATTTAATTCACAAGCAAGAAACAAAGCGAATATTCCGTGAAGTGAAACCTTAACATAGGATTGTTAACAAGCGTGTAATATAAGGTCATAAACAAAAAACAAGTGGAATTAAATATAAGAATATAATTATATAAAATATTTATAATAAAATTATAATTATTATACCATAGGTTTTAATGAGTACGGTTAGAGTCAAGATACTAGGTAAGGTAAATTTCATCACACGTTGTATATTTATGAGATACATTCTATGTGCATCACTCTTTTCATTTTCATGGTATATTTAATGGAAATGAATGTATTATATGATTATTATACATAAATTTATGGTTATTTAAATATCCATTTGGTGAAATTTATTTCATGGGGATTATGTTTCAAAATTTATCAAATCGGTAATGTAATTTTATTTCAATTTGACTTCTTTGAGACACATGTCATGTTATTCACTAATATTTTTACATGAGGTGTATACAATGAAAAATAACTATAATATCATGAAACTACCTCTATTAAGGATATTTTAAGCTTAATTTAATTTCATTTTATTATATGGGTAGTATGGTAAAAAATTTCCAAATTGTAAGAGTTTATTGAAACAATCTCATCGCTTTTTGATATTATTTGTGTATATGCATCCTTTGATGAAATGTTATGATAAATATATTATTAAATTAATTAATTTTCTTATCCACTAGTTTTTAATGATATATTCAATTATAGGTACAATTTTTGCACTATTTAGTACATAATACAGTTAATAAATGTTTTTAATAAATCGTAACTTTACCCTTTGTTCGGTCGAAACTCAATGTTCTTTCCAAATGAGGTTTTATATAAGTGGTTTCAAATTGTTCTAAATAATTATTTATTTTTTTATATTTTTTTTAAAAGAAATGGTTTTAAAAATTATTCCAATACTTCTTTTTAACTTTTCAATGTATTTTTAAATAAATGGTTTTCAAAATGTTTTCAAGATTGTTTTTAATTTTTTTTTATTTTTTTCAATGAAATAGATTTCAAAATGTTCTAAATCGTTATTTATAATTATTAGAAGTGTTTTGAAAGAAAAATATTTTTAATATTATTTTATAAATTCGGAATGAAATTTTTTTTCAAAAGTTTTTCAAGCTTATTTATATAAGATTCCATTAAAAATGATTTTAAAAATGACTTTCATGTCTTCATTTAAGTTTTCAAAGGATTTTAAAGAAATTAGTTTCTTAATGGTGTAATTTTTTCATAAAATATTTTTCTAAGAAGAATGGATATTTTCATCATGGAATGTTTTTAAATGATATTTCAGAATTATTTCCCATTTAAGATGAGATAAATTGGTGTTACTCATGCCTTTATGGAGAAATTAATCAATGATTCCATTCAAATTTTTTCTATGAATAGTTAATGTTTTCGTGGAATAATGTTAATGAAACCTATTTATATTTCATGGTTTATATTATTTTTAAACCCTATTGTCATTCATGAGTTATATGTCTAGGAAAATTAATTCTTTTCATGAGTTATCATTTGATGAAATTATTATGAAACCTATTTTTTCCATAGGTTAAGGTATGATTTCATGTTTATGAAACCCCTATCAATTCATGGGTTATGATATGATTGTTATTGATTTTATGGAACATGTATGTTTGATTTCATTATGAGATAGGTGGGATCTATATATTTGTCCAATTAATTGGGTAATGATAAATGTTTTATGTGATCATAGGGTATGTGGGAGGGAATCACAAGCCCAAAAAAATTGGGTAGATGGGAGGACCTCCCAATCCTGAAATAAGATGGTGTATGGGAAGACATCCCAAGCCCAAAACAAGAGGGAAGCTAGGAATAAATCCCATGACCCAAAAAATATGTTATATGGGAGGAAACCCCAATACCAAAATTATAGGGTATAGAGAAGGACATACAAAGCCTGAAAAATAGGGTACATGTTATGACATCCCAATCCTAAAATAAGAGGGCACACTGAATGACATCTCAAGCCAGAAACAACAGGGTAAACAAGAGGACATCCCAGGCCCCAAACAATATGGTACATGGGTGGAATCCCCAATAACAAAACCAGAGGTTATGTGGGAGGTTATCCCAATATCAAAGTAGGTACATGGGTTATTAACCCATCTAAACATGTTAAAAAGGATTTGATAGGACACCTTGACATCAGTTTTTATATTCTTATATGTCTTCCACCAATTCTAAGTGTTATTATAATGTTATTCTTTCATAAATCATGTCCATTACTTCCTTATGGTTCAATTATTATGATCTACAATTATTTATTCCATGATTCATGTTTATGATATTTGATGTGTAGGGGTTGATCTTCTAATGATCAAGATCATGTTACCATGTCCTTATGTTCATGATATTCTTACACATTTCTATTATTTACCCATACTGAGAACTTGAGCTCACCCCTTTCATGTGTTTCCATTCTATTTTTATGAATAACTGTATTTACATTTAAATAATAAGGGGGAATATCATTGTGGGAAACATTGATGATAATTCACCGAGTAATAGGTTTTTTTCATGTCTCCAAAGGAACTGAACTAGTAAAGCCTTTGGGAATCATTCTTTGTAATGTTTTATGTATTCTAAAGAAGTGACGTAATTTATATGTATATTAATATTGGGACTCTATAGTTGGTATAATATCAAAGTATTTGTTTTCCATTGGAATGTAGGATGAGAGAACCATAGTGATAACCCAAAAAACCTGTCTAAGGATATGTTTAAGGATAATGATACGTATAAGAACTTGTCCTTGAATTTTTTTTGAATGATAATATGAGTGATTTCCTGAAAATACATCCCTATATATGTAATTAAAGTGGGAGTACCTCTACCAAAAATATACATAGGGGTAACAACTCTGAAAATATGTTTTGACCCCAGCTCAGGGTAATCTGGTACACGGTAATGGGCCCTATAGCACACCAAGATTGACACTCCCAGGGGATATGCTTTGGGAATTCACAAACTCTTTACAAACCATCATGGATGCATTAAATAGAAGATGACTATGAATAACATTGGACAATTATATGATGTCATGGATTAATAAAGTAGGATCCATGATTTAGGCCCCATATAAGTAATTTTTCATGATTATATGGTATTCCAATTTGATAAATGTTTCTCATGCTATGCTTTATGGTTAGTAAATAGAGATAAATATAAAGAACATGGGTAAAATTTATCATTTTAGATTTAGAATTTATGGTCATTATGTGAATGAATTTTCTTGAGGGAAATCTCATAAAATAGAGTCAAGAATGTGGTAAAAATATTGGTTATACATCAGAATATAATGAGACCAGAAACAACATGTGAAAGGAAGGTGATATTATTCCAGTAGTGTTTACAATATACAAAAGAATCATTGTCATATTAAGGATGACTAAACATAAGAATGATTCATATTTCATATTATTGGAAAGAGATATTAAATAATAAGATGATTAATATTGAGTAATGGTTTAATAATTAGGTTGGGTTAATGAATTATATGTGTTTTTGAATTGAAAGTTTATGTTATTAGAATTATGAAATATATAATTATTTTTAGTATAATTTTTCATTAATGATTGAAAATGACATGTTGAATTATGATGAATAAATTCAAAAATTATTTCTTATAAAGGTGATATTTAGATTAAGGGAAGTTAAACCTTAATTATTTCATTTCATTGAGATAATTATGTTTGGATAATGATATTCTAGATATGAATAGGTAAATTGGATAGTACATATTAATCTAGAACTGATTAATGAAAAAGTGTTCTATGTCGTCAAGGATGAAGTTTACAACTTCCAGAATTTAAAGAATATATCTAATAATAATTGGAATATATGGGTATGCATGTTTCCCAAAATAATTTATGGTATTTAATGTTTTTACCATTTCACAATGGAATATACCTTGGGGTATTCTCTTGTTTTTAATGTGACAACCAAGTGGTACTCTATGAATATATGGGATTAATGTTATGTCGTTTTCAAGACATTCTTTACAAAAAATTGAATTTCCATCTTTCAAAAGGGTCATAAGGGTTATAAATTTATGGAATATTTATGTTACAATAATGATTATGTCAGTAATATTAATTTGTTATCTCTATTTTTGAGAATTTACACATATTGGATATCCAATTAAACCTACTTTTTATTTATTATAACTGTTGAAATATAGTATGTCATATCATGAATCTCATGATCTGTTATTACTATAGGAAAGAAAATGTTGAATTAATTTTTTACAGAAAGAGGTGAAGTGTATCGACAGACAACAAAGGGTAATGTTGTCCGGAAATCATCCAAGTATATCTTTTCATTTAAATTATTCAAATTTATGAAAAATAATCTTTGACCAAAAATGTTTTCTTTGTACCTTTGTTTCCAATGAAACATATGGTCGCTTACAGATATATGTATTTTTTATGTTCAACCTTCTCCTAACAATGTTCTCTATCACTCTCCTCTAAAACTTGATAGTTATAATTGATTTCTATGTACATGTTTTCACTTCCCAATAATGTTTTCCTTTGTGGAAATATCATTATGAGTTACTTTAGATAATAGTTATGGTTCTAAATTTCAATTTTTAATGGATGTTTTAGTATTAATTTTTTTTTGACGTGGGTTTCAATGAATAAATATTTCAATTATTACACCCTTGATAACCCCGATGAATTTCGAGGGTGAAATTCATTTTAAGGGGGTATAATGTGACACCCCGAGATTTTGTGAAATATATTTTTAAATGAATTAATTTTCATTGTGGTATTTAATTACACTAATTAAAATATTTCTTTAACTAAAAACCTACTTGGATTGTTCTATATGAAACACTGACTCAGCATGCATTATATGCAATACTGTGTTTCTAAGAAAAAATGTTTTATTGTTATAATTATTTAAATAACATATTTATAACCTAGACATTAAAAATAGTAATATTAATTATAATAACTACTCAAAGAAATAATTTTTAGTTTTTTCACATAAAAACCTATTGATAAAGAAAAATATAATATGTGGTAAAGTTTGCGTATGTCTTAAAATAATATTTTCTTAAAAACATCATTTTATATCTTTATGTTAACAATAATATAATTACATTTATACACAAATAGAAGTTTAACATTATAAAATTTATTTATTTTTGAATTAATAATGTTGAAATTATATTATGGTGAATTTTGGGGATTTTTCCAATAAATATAATTTGTGGGTAATAGTAGAAATTACTACAATTGTGTTAAAAACAACCTTTTCTTTTAATTGAGGATTAGTGTAAAATTATATTTTAAATAGGTTTTTAAAGACAAAATAGATAAATTATGAATATATAAATCCAATTTATGTCTTTAAATTAATTATTATATTAAAATTATATATAAAAACTAATTATACTTTTTGATTGTTTTTACCTTAAAAACTTGTTTCTCACCACGTCTACAGAATTAGTGTTAAAATTATTTTTCCCCTTCTATGCTTTTAATTTTCAAAAAAATTAAATAAACGGTTTTAATATGTGTTAATTTCTTATTCTAATAATATAAACTTAATTTTTACCTAAAATTTTAGTGAAAGTGATTAAAATTATTCACAATAATTAAGGTAAGATAATTCTTAATTAAGGAATAAACATTAATCTTGAGGGAAAAATGAATTTACACTTGTATAAAATCCATTGGCTGAAAATATTTCTACCATATACCATCTTGTTTGAAATTTTATTTTTTATTGGGATATTATTACAAGGAATTTCCCTATATAAAAGGTTAAGTAAGGAAAAAACAGAAAGGGAATTTTCCTTACCATTAACATTTATAAAACTAGGAGATATGTAAAAAAATCATATTTTAGGTAATACATGTAATTTTGAAATATAAATAGGTGATTTTTTTCATAGTAACTTATCAATAACTTTTACATATGATATAATTACCTAAAATCTTACAAAACACCAATGTGGTGATTATTTAGTTAATAATTAACTAAAATAAATAGTAAAATAAAAATAAAAAGAGATGTAAATTGATTAAATTATTGCATTTAATTATTATTGAATATTAATATATTGATTTATAAATATTTCAACTTAACATATTTAAATTTGAATTTTAATTTTACAGTTTAAAATTATAATTAAATAATTAATGTAAAAATCGATATTATTGTTATTTTACAATAAATGATATTTTTCTAAATGATATCATATTAATAAAAAACTTTATTATTCCAAGATATTTTAGGGGTCAAAAACATTAAATATGTTCTATTAATGGACCAAATTATCTTTTATAATTACCATATTTTCCATTATATTGTAAAAACATTTTTAGCAAGGTTCGGGATTAAGAAGTGTTTTGCACATCACAGGCTCTTGTTTTAAAAATTAAAATCCAAAGAACTAGTGTTTTAATTTTTTTAAAATAGGTATCATATTTAAAATTAATTTAATCTATATTATATGATAAATATCACATAAATTTACTCATAATGGTTAAATTACTGACGTTATCAAATCAGACGCTTTAATAAAAACTAAAATAATAAAATTGGGGAATCATCGAAGTTAAGGAACCAAATTATTAAAATGAACATATTTTTGTGTGGTTTAGATTTTTTTCAACCATATTTTTATATTTATTTGTTATTTTTTTATTTTTGAGTCATAGTTGGTAATTTATATCTAACAATATTGAATACCTTTTGGTATTTAAAAGATTGTCCCTCCCCCTCCACTATAAAAATGAAAGCACTCTACCCCTTCCTCACACCTATCAATCCACATTGGATCATCCCAAAATTTTCAAAATAGTCTCCCAATATCCCAAAAATCCTCCTTAAATTCTCACTTTGGCAATTATTTAATATAATGAACACTTTTGACCCAAACCAAAAAGAGTTAACCAATTAAGAGGCAATGACATCTCTCAAGCTTCTTTCTTTTATTTTCTTTCACCACCCCCTCCACTCTATTTTTAACATGATTTTATAACAACACTATTATATTTAATATAGTATTATTTTTAATTATAATGGTTTCACCTACACTTACACACATATCCATTTAATGGGTACTAAACATACCGTTTATGTTTAAAATGATCTACAGCCTTACAAAACGATGATTGTTCATTATTCTTTACCACCTCTCATAGTGGAAATTATGATGGAATGTATGGTTATATATTTTTTATATTATATTTATTATGTCTTTAATCTTATTTAATTTTTTAAAAACACATATCTTTATACATTCCCTTTTGTGTTAATATGATAATTTTGTTTGAGGAAGTGTGGACTACCGCCCCCTCAAAGCGATGTGATTTGTTCATAGACTATATGGAATTTATTAAAGATGGGTTTAATAAATTAAATTATATATTTTTTATAATAATTCTGATGGAATTATTATATATATATATACATATATATATATATCCATATTTAATTTACCATCTTTTTTCAATATGAAAATAAAGATGGAAATAGCATTCATGCGTACGTATGGATATCCATCTCCATGAATAGTGTATTCCATTTAATAGATATATATTATATAAATTATCATAAAACACATATAAATTATATAAATTATATTTATATCATGATTTATATTCTTTAAATCCTTATATAATATAAGGACTAAAGATAAAAACAATTAAGATGCACGAGAAGAACAAAGCGAATATTACTCGATGTGAAACCATAACATATGACTGTTAACAAGTTGGTAATACAAGGTATGAATAGGGATTCGTAATAGTTGTAATATCTTGAGGATATTCAAATTGTGTTCTCCTTTCCACTAATCTTTTGAGAATGCACCCCACGTGCCTCTCTCATTTCAAATTTATCTGCACATTGTTACCCAATATTCGGTCTCCACTACGATATCCCCAGATCTAGTGCCCTACGCCTTGGTATTGTCTCATGATTCCTAGAATGGTTACCCTGGACCATCTTTTAGGGTTCACCTGCATTGATCCTCCTTCAAGGAGGACTTGTACGGCATTTCTCCTGGGCCCTCCGACCTCCATTTACCGACTATTCCCTCCCCCCTAGTGGTCTCGCGTGACTGATATTTTTTGTCAGTGGAGGTACATATGGTTGCCTATACTCGTGTAGTGTCCTACCTAAAGAGGAATCTAGTGGCATGGTTCAGGGTAGACAAACCCCCGCTAGCGGACTTCCAATGCTTAGTGTTCTCCTGGGGACTGGCTACTCGTACGAAGATTTCGGAAATTAATCACAATGCGTTATACCTAGTTATTGCCTCAATGGATGTTTTTGTTGTCACTAGGTGCAAATCCCTACTCTCCATGGTGAGGTGGAAATTTAATCATGCAAGGTGGTGGTAGGATGTTCACAAGGGAAAGTATGGTCCCCAAGCGATTGTGTGGCTATGCCTCCCAGGAATCCCTCTCCTGTTTGAGAATAAAGGATTCCTAAAAGTTATTGGTAACTCCTTGGGGGGTTCCTTATGCTCAGATGTCAAAACCTAGAGTTTCTTGGTCATTTTAGAGGCCCATATTTTTATGGAGCTAGATACCTCCCGCCTTCCCCTGAATAAATTTGGTATCAGGGTGAAGGACTCCTTTTCCTAGTCCCAATATATCCTTTAACCTATATACCCAAGGTACTACTCTTCTTGTCTCCATCAGGGTCCCAATCTACCGGTATGTAGGAAGCATAATGAGGGTGGCCATCGGTGCCTACCCCATGTAGCTCTAGTTTTGTCGCAGGTGTCTGAGCCCACCCCTCATCTACCGGATCCTCGACCACCTCCTTCAAATGATTTCGAAGTCCCTTCTCTTTCCCTTGCATCCCGTGATGATCCCCCTCCAGTGGATCAACCCCCAGTGGCCAAAGCGGTGATGGTCCTTCTGGTCCCCTGAAAGTGGAGTAGAATTGTTTCCCCCAAAGGGCCAATCGTTCCTCAATTCCTCAACCATCTGATGTCCCTCTAAGTGATTGATCTGGTTCACATGCTTTGGATTATCCTAATCCTCATACCATCTACTTCCATCCCACAGTCACCCCTTCACACGTCCTTCAGTTCTATAATTATTTTTTTCATAGAATCTAATTTCGTTCATCCCCATTTGACTCAACTTTCAAGCCCTCAGCCCAAAAGTGCATATGGGTCTATCTCCTTGGTTGTGGTTCTCTCCCCAGTTTACAGCATGAAGAATGTGAATCCTCCACCACAGTCTGCTATCGAAATCATCACATTGGATCATTCCCTATCCATGGGGTGTCTGGGGCCACTGTTTTTACCCCCTTATAATAGAATAGGCATGCCCACCCGATCCCACTCAAGGAAGCAGAAGTTTAACTCACCCATTGGTTAGCAAAAGGCTAGTAGTCATTGGGCTAGCGTCGGGTCACGTCCAGTTCAACGACCCATATGATCATATGTAATTCTCACAGACTCACTATGTTGGTGAAGACATATATTATGGTTATTAAAATTTGGAAACATAAGGCTCCCCTCTACGTCATCTTGGAGCATAAGAAGCATATTTCCAGAATCATAGTTTTCTACCATAGACTTAAAATGAAAGCCTTCATGCAAGTTGATCCTCTGAATAGACACATTTGGATCTTCTGGAAGAAGATCATTCAAGTGGATCTCATTCAGTCAGGTGATCAGTTTATCATGGCCAAGGTCACCCATGATGGGTGTTCCTTCATTGCCTCATTTGTTTATATAAGATGTGATGACCAGTGTTATGTGGATTTCTTGAACGATGTTAGTGGCTTGGATCCTAGTAATTGTCCATGGATTGTGCGTGGATATTTTAACATCATTGTGGATTTTTAAGAGATGAAGGGAAGGGGTCCCATCCCTAGACAGTCTAGTTTGGACATCCACCAATTCATGGTTGGAAAAGGCCTTATGGACCTCAGGTTTACTGGTGACTTTTTCACTTTCGTTAATAATCAGCACTAGGCTTAGCATTCCTAGAGCCAGTAGGATCATTTCTAAGAAATCATGTAGGCATCGCTCTCTTTACCAAATATTAATGTGTTTCATATTGTGTGTGGCATCTTAGATCATTATGTTCTCCTCATTTCTCCGGCCCCGACCAGAGATGCAAGGTACCCATTATGATTCTTTCAAAACAGGTGTGGTAGGAAAGATTATCATCAAATCATCAATACATTATAGTCTGAACCTCCTCAAGAAATCCCATGGATCCTTCTTCACTAAAAATTGCACAGGATGAAAATTAATCTTCAATCCTGGTCTAAGAACATTTCATCAGTTGACATGGACTTAACCAAAGATATTTAGGAGGTGGAACGTCTTAAAATTTCCATTTAGGAGTAATAATATGATTTGTTGTTTCTTGCCCTGTCTGTGAAGAATGATATTCTTCATAACTTGATCTTTTAGTAGAGGAAAATTGAAAGAGGAACTTTGATGATTCAGTGACAAGAGGAGAATAACAAGAACATAGTGTATTTCCATGCATTTATCGAGCAATGGAAGCACTCATTTCATTCTAACATTTTTATGGAGAATGGGTCTTTCTCGAATGACATGGAGGAGGTGGGAAACCAGGTGCTCAATTTCTTCATGGATCTTCTGGTAGGTGTTATCTTGTCCATACATAATGGATACCATGTAGATACAGAGGAGTCCCTTTCTTTTGTTCCATAGATTGTGTCTCTCGAGGTCAATGAGATGTTGATGGCCTTGCACGATGAGGAAGAGATCCACAAGGCACTTTTGAACCTCAAGGCCAACAACACACCTTGTCCAGATGGGTTCGTTGGCTTCTTCTATATAGACATAGGGTAAGTGGTTAAGGGTGATATATCCAACGCCATTGATGAATTATTATGAGGCGTCCAACTCCCTCTAGTTGTAGTGGCCACACTACTTGTCCTCCTGGATATGAACCAGAACCCCTCCTCCATCCTTCAGTACCACCTGGTTTGTATGTGCAACATCACATAGAAACTTCTTGTTATTATCATCAATACTAGTCTCGTTGCGTGTCTCCCACAATGGGTCTCTGGAGAGCAGCATGGACTTGTCAAAGTTCATACCATTCCGAGCACAATTGCGCTTGACCCAGAGATGTTTCGGGATCTTAACTACAAGATCATAGGCTCAAATTTTGCCATTAAATTGGATATTTCCAAGGCCTATGATGGTGTCTAGTGGAGGCCTATCATCGTGTCAAGTGAAAATTTTCCAAAAAAATATCATCCACAGAATCCTTAACAGATGGGAGGTGATGCCTTTTAGCATGAAGGGGATTTTTCCTACCATTTCTCACATCATGTATAGTGACGGTACTCAGTTTTTCCTCAATGCCAGCAAGAGGTCCACCCACGTCAAGTTACAAGTTTTTCATACATACTATAAGTGGGGCATCCAAGATATCAACCAGTATAAATGTGAGGTATTCCTCTCCAACCACTTCTCTCCTAGTTAGTGGGCCTTGATCTATGGCTCCCTAGCTATGCAACATGGTAATCTCGCAATGATATATCAAGACACCCTGATCTCTTCAAGCCAGCGTCGGATAAGAGACTACAGCCCTATTTTTTCCAATATTGCGGATAGATTCCTCAATGTGAAGACTAAATTATTGTCCATTTGAGTTCATATTATTCTCATCAACAATGTAATTCTAGCCACCCTGGTGCATGCCCTGTCCGCAACGAGGGTCTCAAAAGGTGTCATCAGAAGTATTGATAAGGTTCTTTTAGACATTTTTTGGGATTCTCATGCCGAAGGTAAATTCCACTGGGTGTCCTAGGAGAAGATGGATAGTCCAATTAGAGAAGGTAGGGTTAATGTTAGTAGCATGGAAGACACTCTGGTTTTCATGATTGCAAGGCTGGCCTAGGATTTTCATGAATGCCGAACTCTTGAGGGTAAGATTATGAATGGGAATATGGGGCATAACATGATGATGGTGATGATCCACATTTCACCCTTCCTCTCGACGATTCTCCCCTTTTTATCTTCCATGCATCTTCTGGCAGGCTGGATCATCGAGGAGGGGTCTTTGTCCTTTTGGCAACAGCACTAATTGTGCTTCTGCCTCATTTTCCCAGGGTGTCCCACCTCTGCACTCTGGTTGAAGGAACCCATTAGGTACGAAGATTTCATCAAGTCGGTCCTCAATGATTACTACAAGAATTCCATTCCTCTTATATAGAACTCCACATACCCCAATCGGTGTGTGTTCACCCTCATCAACATGGAGTCCTTATCAGGTAGTATTTTTTGCTGGCCTTTGGCCTCACTAGTGCAGGGGCAACTGGAATGAGGCCTTAGGGATTAACAATAATCCAAAGAATATTATCTTTCTTACCTAGAAGATCCAAAATAATTTTTTCCCCAGAGATTAGAATGTTATAAACTATGGAATTCATCTGGTCTCCCGCTGCTCATATTATAAATGTTACCAGGAAGAGAGTAACATTCATTTATTTTTCTAGGGAAAATGGACATGGGAGATATGGTCCCTCCTTGGCACGTTTACTACTTTCTCCACCTCATTTTGGACCTCTGGTTTCATAACATAGCTGACAAAGAACTGAAGCGATAGGCTCTCATCCTTATCCTCTATTATGGTTGATGGTGCCTCTCAAAAGCACGTAATAAAGCTCAATGTGATGGGGTAACATCCTCCAGGAGGTCTATCACTGTGAGGACCGAGAGAATCCTCCTGAAATTGGTCTGGCACTTTGAGTTCTAGAGGGGTTCCCCCACATTCAACATCCTTTTGTTGCAATCCTAGACTCCTGCCTATAGGGGCACTCTGAGAGGTATTTAGGTTAGCTGGCTTCCTCCTCTGCAGAGCCTGAAACTTAACACTGATGGTTCCTATATCATGGTTAACATGAGAGGTGGTGCTCTGGTCTGCATTCACAGTGTCTTGGTTGTATTTTTGTTCACTTTATTCTTTGGCCCTATCTCTCCCCTCCAAGAAGAGGATCTTGCCTTCCTCACCAGCCTCTCCCTCTGCCGACATAGAGGCATTAGAATTGTGGAAGTGTAAACAAACTCCCTGATTCTTCTGAATTCTCTACGTGAATATACAATCCCTCCCTAGTGGATTACCTATGACATCATGATGCTTTGTGTGTTGATCTCCATCTGTGTATATCCGAGTCACACGTAACGAGAATGTAACCTGGCGGCTGACCATCTATCATCCATCACGGGTCAATGATCTGGTATCTTTTCTTTTTATAAGATGAATTTTCTAAAATAATAGAGTGTGATCATTATTATGGGTGACACCCTTGGCCTCCACTACATCAAACCGCCTTAGGTCATTATGTCCCTTGCTTGTCCCTCTTGTTTTTCTCTCTGCTTTCATTTCAGATAAATAAAAAATGTTGATGATTATAAGGATATAATAAAATAATATATGGTAATATATATTATAATATGGTTCTATAAAATAACTATAAAAAATTTATATTTTTAATATTGGAGGTTTTAATGAGTACAACAAGAGTCAAGACACAAGGTAAGGGAAATTTCAATTCACTTTTTATATTCATGAGATACTTTTCATGTTCACCACTATTTTCATTTTCATGGTGTATATACATTTAATTAATGAATTATATTATTATTATAATTAAATTTATGGGTATTTAAATAACTATTTTATGAAATTTCATTCACGGGGTTTATGTTTCAAAAGAAACAAATCATAAAAGTAAATTTGTCTTAATGTGCCTTATATGAGAAACATGTCATGTTATGCACCTATATTTTTTCATGAGGAGTATAAAATACCTCTAAACAATTATATCATTAATATAAAAAAATTTAATGATATTTTAATATTCATTTAATTTCAATTTTTTACATGGGTTGTATGGTTCAATGTTACCATGTGGTAAGAGTTTATTGAAACAATATCATCTCTTTTTGAGATTGTTTAAGTTTATGTGTGCATTGATTAAATCTTATGATCCATATCTTAGTAAAATTAATGAATTTTTTTATGCTATTTTTATTTAGGATATATTCATTTGTTGGTACCATTTTTCTACTCTTTGTAATATATGAATGTTAAGAAATTGTTTTTATGAAATCTTAACTTTACCCTCTCTTTGGTCGGAAATCTATGTTCTGTAAAAAACATGTTTTCTAAAAATGTTTTCAAAATGTTTTAAAGATTTATTTATAAATTTTAAATGTATTTTAAAGTAAATGGTTTTAAAAAAATTCAATAATTATTTATTAGTTTTTATATTATTTACAAATAAATGGTTTTATAAATATTTTCAATATTTATTTATAAGTATTCAAATTATTTTCAATGAAATGGTTTTGAAAAAGTTTTCAATATTTATTTATATGTTTTAAATGTGTTTTCCAAGAAAATTTATTTTCAAATGTTTTGAATCTTATTTTATAAGTATTCATGGAAATACTTTTTCAAAAGGTATTAATGATTTATTTTGTAATTTCATAATGAAAAAAATATTTAAAAATATTTTCAAGGATTATTTATATGTTTTCAAATGATTTTGAAAGATTTTTTTTAAAAAGATGTTATTTTTTAAAAACCTTTTTTTTCAAATAGGAAGGGATATTTTCCTCAAGATATTGTCTTAAATGTTATTTCAAAATTATTTCTTGTCAAATAAAAAATTCATTGGTGTTACACATTACTTTATGGGGAAATGATTCAATTATTCCATTCATATTATTTTTATTAATGGTCATGGTTTTGATAGAATTATGTTCATGAACCTTGTTTCTCTTTCACGAGTAATATTATATTAAAAACCTGCTTATCTTTCAAAGGATATATATCCATGAAACCCACTTCTTTTCAAGGGATACAATTTGATGAAATTATTGTAAAACCGGTTTCATTTTTCAGTGGTTAAGGTATGATTTAATATTAATGAAACCCATTTCATTTTAGGGATTATGATATTATTTTTACTATTTAATGGAAAATGTGTTTATGATTTCATTATGAGAGGGTTGGGCCTATATCTCCCTCCAATTAATTGGGTAATGATAAATGTTTTATGAGATCATAGTGTACATGGGATGGAATCCCAAGAACAAAAAATTATGTTACCCATGAGGACATGCCCAGCCTGAAACATGATGTTACAATGGTGGAAATCCCAAGACAAAAACAAAAGGGTTCATAGGAGGACATCCCATTCAAGAAGAAAGAGGGAACACAGGTGGACATCCCATGATCGAAACAATAGGGTACACAAGAGAATATCACAAGCCCTAAACAAGAGGGTACATGGGAGGACATCCCAATCAATAAATAATCAGGTACATAGAAAAACTTCCTAAACCCTAAAGAAGAGGGTACATGGGTGGAGATCCCTAGCCTGAAACAGGAGGGTACATGAGAGGAAATCCCATGAAAAAAACAAGAATGTACATGGTAATAAATACAAATCCCAAAATAAGTGGGTACATTGGAGGGAATCCAAATCCTAATGTAGTTACAAGGGTGATTTACCGGAGGATAACATGTTTCAGAAGCATTGGTAGGCCTCCTTGACATGGGGTTTTTATATGCTAATGTGGCTGCCACAAATTCCAAGTCTTATTCTTATATTATGCTTCCATGGATCATGTACTTTATTTCCTTATGATTCATGTTTTATGATATGTAAGTATTTATTCAATGATTCATTTTTATGATTTCTGATATCTAGTGTATGATATTCTTATGATCATGAGAATGTTTTCATACCCTTATGTTCATGATATTCTTACACATTTCCTTTATTTAACCTTATTTTGCATATCATCTCACCTAATTCATGGGTTTATCTTCCACGAGTTATAAAGAAAGTTTTCTATGTAGAAATACTAATGGGGAAGACCTTTTATGGAAACATTGAAGATATTTCACTTAGTTATAATATTTTTGTTCCAAGATTCCAAAGGCACTAAACTAATACGGTCTTCGAGCATCAAATTTTTTTTAATATTTTTGGTATTCAAAAAAAGTGATGTATTGTCTATATATGTTAATAAAGGGACACTATACTATGTTAGTCTAGTATTTTCATATATAAATTTAACATTTTTTTAGATTAATATTCAATACATTTCACAAATACATGGCCAAAGACTGTAATGGTTTAGTGTATTTGGAGACTTGGTACCCAATTTTATTATTTAATGAAATATTTTCAACATATCCCATAAATATCTTCCCATTTTGAACTCTTCATTAACATACCCTACATAAAAAATTTCTTCAAAATAGAGGGAGATTAAACATTCGAAATGGTGAGCCCAGATTCTTGGTAATTGTATGAAAAAAAGATATCATTATATGATCCTATGAAACTATAAGATAAGAATAATAGTATGAAATCATGAAGTATTCTTATAAATTAAATAACCATACTTTCATAGATCATAAACATGATTCATTGAATAATGAATAATCATTCCAAAATACATGATTCATAAGAGTGTCAAACAATCATAACTCATGAACCATAAGCTCATAACATAAAACATAGTGGATAATTCCTCATGACATGTTTACCATTTTGTATTGGTCTCATTATCCTATTTATAGCAATGAATCAAGCCCATTGAAATGGTTCCCATTTTTTATTAATCCCATTTACTTGTTTCTCATTGTTATCTCATGATATATATAGGTTTATCTAATTAATTTCAGGTACATATAGGTCCCACACATCACATATTGAAAATTTAAATATATGGTCCACATTTTTATAAAATAGTAATCATATATGATCCCATTTATAGAAATGGGTTTCAAAAAAATTCATCTTAACATAATCCATGGAATGGAAATATGTCAAAAAAAATATAATCATTTCATCATATCCTAACCTGTAAAAATAAATGGGTTTCATTTAAATATTTTTAATCATCACCATAAAACATTTACATAAATGCTTTGAATTTTATTATTGGATCATAACCCCTATAATTATTAATTATTATCAAACGATTTCATATTATATTGAAAATTATTTTTAATGATCGGTTGGAGCATTTCTTGTAGAAAATATCCTATTCACATTGAAATAACTTATTTAAAATATTAAAAATCCAATATATTTATGAATATTTTATTTAATAAAACATCTAAAAATAGTAATGGATGTTTTAAATCGTTTACTATTTATGATGATGGATAATACAACTCATGATGTACACGTTAAAATGATTATTTGATTCATCTATTCATTAAAATCGAAAAGGGACTTGTTTGAAAAATGATAATAAGATTCAATTAAAAATATTTTTCAAAAATATAACATGGGTTAAAATTTCATTAAATTATCATTTTAGGATAATAAAAAATTTCTTTAATTTTTTACAATAACATGGACATGTAAGAAGATGTATTTTCTATCGAAGAGAGAAATAATGCTGGTTTTCAAAAATAACAAAATTGTGAACTATTTAGTATATAAATAGATTAAAATTAATGTACACCATGTATTTTCATGAAATAAACATTTTATAATACAATTCGTGTTTTTCATGGGAGTTGGTTCATAATATATCATCACTTGAAGCATAATCATAAGAACTCTTGATAAACATAGAGATTATAACAAAAAGTCATTACGACTTGGGTATCTTTTGAATCATAAAAAGCATGAATTTTAAAAAATAGATTGATATTTATATCTAATAATTTTCATGATAATAATAATAAAATAATTTTTTGTTTGGTACATACACCACATAAAAGAAACAAGTAGTTTATCTGGAATTTGTCCCACAAAAAATAAAAGTTAGATGAAAATCCATTATCTTATGACTCGACTTCTTTTGTAGATGATAAAATATAATGTATACTAAAAATTGGTTTATTGTACATATATTATAATAAAATAATATATATATATATATATGTAATCATATATTAATTACCTATTTCCTTTTTCTACCAATTTATTAATGATTTCCTTATTAAAATCTTATTCTAGGTAATAACTGCATTTTCCCATTTCTGTTTTGGTTTGTTATATTTCGTCATTTTACATTCCTCAAGGTTACATATTAGATAGATTTTTAACCAATATATAAAAATCATATATATTTAATAGATATTAATTTTCCCTAATACATCAACTTTATAGATTGAAAATAAATTACACCGTTTATAGAGATGGTAGGTCTTATGTACACATGAATGTTGTTTTTCATTTTCACATTAAAAGGAAGTAAAATGAATGTAAATAATATATGAAATTTCCATATTCATTATTATTTCATATATATATATATATAATATTAACTACATTTATCTTTATTACCTTAAATGTAATGCATAATTGAAAAACGGATCCCATCGCTTCCCGAGGCGGTAGTTTGTTATACACGCGAGTGACATTTTTGTTTTCCCATGCAATGGAAATGAAGAAGTTATATGTGATGTTATTATTAAATATGTATAATTATGTCATATATATCCTAAAAACTCATTATATACATCTGTGATAGGTGGTGATGGAAAATGAACTATATCGATTCATGAGCGGTAGTGGTCCACACACACGATCAGCTGTTGTTCTTCCCACTTGAAGGAACAGGAGATAGATATAGGTCATTAAATCTAAATTATAACATCTAATTCTATATTATATACTTATTTTATTATATAAACATATTTATATAATATTTTATGGTTTTGGTGGAATAAATAAAATGTAAATTCACAGTTAATGACTATACCACTTCATTAGATAAACCCTTTAGATTTACTCCTAAAGCCTTCATAGTATGGTTTAATAATAAAAATATGTCATATAAGATAGGGGTATGAAATTAATGATTATATTTGGGTATTTATTTAAAAGAAATTGGGTGAAGTGGATATGAGTGGGGATGTCTTTTTATTAGTGGGGAAAGGAACCCACATGGATATAATATAGATGTCTGCTAAAGGAATCTAGAATGATAATGTCATTCCCAAGAAAATGATTCAAATTTACCATATTTTTTAAATTGGTTGAGGTAAATGAGTAAATATTTATATAATATTAATTTATAAATATTTTATTGGAAAACATACACTTATATATTTAGATTAACACCATAGTAAAATTGTTTTAAACTTAACAATTGTAATTAATTTTTACAATTTTAACTTTTTATTTTGAACAGTAAATTAGAATAAAATATAACATAATATTAATTATTATGATTAGAAATTGGGAACCCATTTTTCCAAATTACATTCAAATATGTAAAAAAATTAATTTCATAATAAACTCATAAATGGGATGAAAAAGAAGTTTTCCAATGAGAAAATTCCAATTAGTATATAATGTTCTAATATCAAAACGAAAAATTAATTTGATTACATTGACCAAAATTGGTTTAATAATAAAATAACTGAAATAATTTTACTTTTAAATTTTTTTAAACAAATGTATCCTTGTAAATGATTTAAACAAAAAAGATGATTTTAATAAAAAAAAATTATTTTTCACTATTCATGAAAAAAATAATATAAAACAAATCAACTAGTCAACCTCAAGTAATATTGACATTTTGATATAAAAAAAAATTATTTTTCCAAATACATTATCTAAATGTTTCGAACATTAGTATTATTAGTTTTTCACAAAAATCAATACACACATTCTTTGAGAAAATACTATATTTTGAACAAATAAACACCTTATTAAAAATTAAATACTTTCTCTCAATATTTTTTATTTAAATAAAACCATTATACAAAAAAAATTTAAAAAATATTTTCATTTATACCTCATGTTTAATGGATATGTTATAAAACCCATGTTTAAATAATAATATTAGTAGTATAATGTGGTTCTCCAAAATGAAATGTTTTGTGTAACATAGGCTATCAAAGAAATTATATTTATTCAAAAAATTACTGAAAACATTGGGTGTTACATATATGAATAGGGAATTTTTTACTCCTTCTGTTTCTTTATTATTGTAATTAAAATCAATTTTAAATATATTTTTATATTGTTTTTGGATAATAATTCATACTTGAATCACTTATTTTCAATCATTTCCCAATGTTATGATTCATCACATTAATAATTTTATAATTACTAGGTTTTTAATCCATAGTTGAAATTTATTAAATATATATTTCTTATATTATAATAATAGTATTTATTGCATGAATAGCTATTTTTTGAATTTAAGAACAAAAATTAAACCCAATCAAAATATGTTGGCCATTGAATATGGAATTTCTTAAATCTGAGCACCTAATAATTATTAACCAATCCATATATGGATTAATTTTTATGTTTTAAAAATTCAATATCAAATAATTTATTTATTTCGAAATGTTTTATGTATGGATTTTAAATTTTTTATTCCTTGATGATTTGTTCAACTAGGTTAAATTTATATTTGGTTATAATTATATATATATTATTATTATTATTATTATTTTGTCATCACCTTGGTATGGCTACATATCTTGGTCCCTATAGACACATTTTGGAATTTTTTTCCCTCATTTTGTCTTGATTTGAAGGGTATGTGAGGTCTATGTGAATTTTTCATATGCTAGAGTTTTGTTTTGAAGTGAGGTATGGTGGAAGGGACTATCTAGTGGCATTTTCATCTTTATTTTTTGTAATATTTTCTTGCATATTATATTACATTTAAAATATACTTTTCCTTTATATTTATCATATTTTATGATGTTTAATCTATCTCTTGACCTTTTTTGAGTGGTGGCTGGGTTGAGGAATTGTTTAATGTTAAACTTTCATGTGAATAGTTATAGGGATGAATGAAATTCATGGTTGTTCTTACAGGATGAAACTAAAGATGTTGGATGGAACCAATAATTTATTATGATTCTAGTTTGGGATTATTATTATTGTTCATTAGTTATCTTACCTTTAATTATGGATGTTTTTATCATTTAAGAGGTTTTCCTAGGATGTAGGGGTGTATGATAATTCTTAGGGTACCATATTTAAATAATTACCCTTTTAGAGTAGGTGTAGGTAATCATATCCTTATAATATATTTTTAGATACTTTCCTTTAATATTAATTGAATTCCTTTAACTAGTATTACTTTTTTCATGGTGTTTAAGAAACCCTCCCCATCTTATATTTGAATGTTATAGATATTACAATTCTGGTATTTTTCTAGCTATAAGTTGTTATTTTTTTTTATTTTTTTGTAATATTTTTATTGTTTAATAGCTAATATTTTCAAGATTTTATTATAAATCCTATTTTATTATTTGTTAGTATATAATTTTTTTTACAATATAATTTATGATTATGTACTAACTTGGTTCTACTTTTCTATGAGGGTACCGACTAATTTGTATATAAATTTTGAAATGGAATGCTTTTAGTGTAAGACAAGATTTCAGAAAATATTATGTTTCTATTATGTAATTTTTTTTTATTTTTTAAATCTGGGTCACTATAAATGTCTCTATATAATTTAATTTAATTTAGGTTATATGTGTTACATTGTTTCATGTTTAGGGAAAAGTTTGTTTTCATACCCTATATTTATATAAAATTTAGGATGTTATGGATGGATTGATGATTGTAGGTTTTGTAGAATCATAATATAATTAGAATTTTCCTTTTAAGTTTAAGATGTGTGGTATTATGTGGTGTACAAAATCTATTCCTAACATTAATTTTAAAGGTGGATAATTTTAAATTTTGATCCAATTAAGTTGTTAATTAAATTCTTTGCTTCAATATTTGTATATTTTCATGCTCTGATTTGGTTTAATTATGATGTATTTAATTTAATTTAAATTTTTATATTCATGTGTTGGAAATCTATTGATGTGGCTAACATTAATCTCACATGGTATTTATTACTATACTTTCATGTTTAGGATTCATTTTTCAATGGGGATATTATAGGCCTCCATTGGCAGTTTGGACTACACCATTAGCAAAATTATTTATTGATTTATTATCATCTCCACAAATTAATGTGATTCATTGTTCTATATGATCCAGTGGAAGTGTATTAATAACTTTATGTTATTTAAATGTGTTATATATATCCTAATCCTCATTTAGATATACACCACTCCCTTTCCAAAAAAATTTGGGGTCACATTCATACTCATTATCCAATTATTATTTTACATCATGTGTTTTACATTTCCTTACTACCATATACATTTCAATTTGGATTCAGGTCAGATATTTCTATAATCATAACATGTTAAACACTTAGATCTTTATGCGTGATTTTTTGGGTTTTAAATTTCTCTCATTTCATTCCAATAAAACCCATATTGTTAAAATTCCATCTTTTTATGATTGGTTCATAGAAGATCTAGTAGTAATTTCTTTCAAATGGAAAGGAGAAGATGTTAGGGTCACTCCCTTATTTTATTGTGCTAAAGATGATATTTTGAAAAGTATCCAAATACCTACCTCATAGTGCTTCATGGATGTTTATAGGAACTCCTGGAGTGCATTGTTTAACATACCACATCCATGATCCACTATTGGGTGCATTAAACTATGGTTACCACATATCCTCATGGGAGCATCCATACATGTTAAATTTTTCTAAAGAGTGATTAGGGTATCTGAGAATACCATTGAGACACTATACACTATACTAATCATTAAAACACAAAAGAAAATAAAGAATATATCACATAACACATAACACAATAGATAAACATATTGTAAAGTTACAAATATTTAATCACAATCATGAAATAACCATAATGATATAAAAAACCATGTCAGCAGTATACATGCCTGTTCATCATAAACAAAAACTACTAGATGTATACAAAAGAAAAAACCACGAAAAACTAGATGACTCTCAAAATTGGTATGATCTCTATCCCAAAACTCATATCCCAACACTATCCTAACCATGGATTAAAGCTTCTAAAATATGGAACTTTACATTGTTCTAATCTACAATCATTATGACTTCTTTGGTACCTATAGACTACCTGGGTAGTGTGTGAGTACAAATAAATAGGCCACAACAAATGAAATACCTAAATAAATCCAATATTTATATATAAGTTCATTTAGTAGTACAATATTTAAAAAAATAAAGGACTAATAAAATAAGTAATATTATTATTTGAGCTCAAGCTCCATGATGACACTTGAGGATGGACCCACTAACATCAACCAATGCTTGATGTATCTAAGATTGTCATGTTTTCAGGCCAAACCAAGTAACTAAAACAAATATAAAGACCACATATTAATGAATTTACTTAATAAGTATATCAACAACTACTGTAGGGGAGTTTTGATAATAATTATATCAACACTACCTGTGGGGGAATTTTCATTAAGGAATCTCAACATTTCTAATGAGATGATCATCTTAATTAGTGTTAATCAATGATAACTTTTAGGGTTTTCAACTTTATCTCATGTTTTATGAATTAAAATATCCCATAAGTTAACTATAATAGGATAAAAACCCACATTATCATTCAATTTTTAATTTTCATCAGGAAAACATAATCTTTTCATGTCTCATTATTCAACCAACCCATTATCACACTATCTTCAAGTTAATTATTCAAAATAAAAACCATATAAATATTCATATATTGTAACATCCCAAGTAAGTAATGAATAATAGATATTTTTATCTATGCATATTAATGAATTAGATAGTGTTTTAGAGGCTTAAAATGAAAATAAATCCAATCTTAAGCATGAAATACACTAATATTTTTAAAAGATTGTTTTACTGCCTTTTTGATGGAAAACCATTTTTAAATCAATCTTTTGATAATTTTATATGATATTTTTTTCAAAATAAACTTATTCTTTATGATTGGGACATCAAAATTTACTTTTTTTGAATTTTTGGTATTTTTCCAATAAAGTTCATTTTTTAATCAATAGTGAAAAAAGTTGTATTTTAATTCAAAACCTCTTTTTAATATAATTTATTTATATTATTATATTATCTTTTGAATTGGTTTTAAAGTTAAATTAGAATATATTTTTACCATTTAGTCCAATGGTGGTCATTGGAATCAATTTCACTTTGAAATTGGACTTAAACTAGTGTCAATCTTTTGATACTTATTGTTTTATAAAAACACGCTATTTGTCATGACAGTGGGAATTAATTATTAAATTAATTAATGTGACTTATATGATTTGAATTTTGTAAAATAGACATCATTTTTGAATTCATAATATTAAATATATCTTAGGGTGATGTTTTGGTATTTTTCTGAAAAACTTCAATTTTTGATGAATAGTTAAACCACTAAGTGGTAGTTAAAGAAACTGATTTTTCATTTAAATGAAACTTTGTCACTTCTGTGATTTGATTTTTAAAAATCCGACATACATGGTTGTCATTAAGAAGTAAAATGTGGTTCAATGAGATTAAAATAATTTTTCTGTGAATAGTAACTTTTAAGTTCTTAATCACGATTACTGGTAATTAGTGTAGTTTAAGGTAAAAATAATTTTTTAATAATATGAAATGACCTAGAAACATGTCCTACCCTCATTGGATGTGTCATGGACGACCAAGACAAGCCATGGGTCAACTTGGGGACCCCATGGAGCCACTTTGGTTGGGAAATGACATAATTAACTTTTTATTAAATGTTAAAGTAAAAATGACACAAACATGAGATGTTTTACTAAAATAATTTTTACATGGGGTTATACAAGTCATATTTCTGACAATAAATATTAATTAGAAATATAAAAAGATTTCCTACATCATGATATTTTTTTTATAATTTTTAGACATTAAATATATTAATTTATTTATGACATCATGATGATGCAGCGATTACCTCATTAATAAAGGATTTAAATAAAATGTAAAGATAATGTAAAATATATGACCTACACATGTCCAAAACCTATTGGATGGGTGGATTTCTGACCCTTATCACTTTACCCTTGAATTATATCCATGTGGGACCTTTTGAATCCGAAATTCATTTTAAAATAAAGTAACTTTTCTTTACTTTCCAAGAGTGCCCTTCCTCTCCTCTTATAAAAGGCCCACACCTCTACCTACTTACCCAGACATCCAAAGCCTTTGGATCGGCCAACCCCTGCCCAGTTTGTCTCTCCACATCTTTCTCTTACTCCTTGAAGGCTCACTTTGCGCAGAATTCTTCCCATGGAAGCCTTTGAGCTCAAACCAAAGGGAGTTACCTGATTTTAAGGTAATGTCTTCACTTGAATCCTTTTGTTTTATTTTGCTTCTCCAACCCCCTAAACTCTTTTTATTTATTTCTTTTGTAACAACTCCAGTATCTTAAATATACTAGGATGTTGTTATAAGAAGTATTCGAGCTACACTTACACACACCTACATATAATGGTTAAAGAACATACTGTTTCCGTGGATGGTGAATTTCTGCCTCCCGAAATGATGATTGTTCAACATTCTTTTAACACCTTCAAAGGTGTCCATTAAGATGACACTATATTTATATATGATATATAATATGTTTATGTTTTCCTTAATCTTCTGTATTTTTCATTTTTGGCATACCTTTATGGTTCCCATTATGGGTAAACGCGATATCTTCATTTAAGGAAGTGCGGACTACCACCCCCTCAAAGTGATTTGATTCGTTAAATACCATATGTGGGATGTATAAAGGATGGAGTTATGATATTATATATGATATTACACTGGAATTACAATATACCTTTATATCATTATGATTTCATTCTATAAAATATGAAATATAAATGAAAGTAGCGTTCATGCGTACGTACGGCTTACCGTCTCCATGAACGGTGCATTTCATTTCTTACCTCTAAATGATTATGTAATATTATAAATGCATGAATGTACTAGATATATATGACATATATGATATCTACATCATGAATAACATTCTGGAAATAATGGATACATGAACAACTTGTAATTATAAAGGGCTTATTTTTGACTCAAGTACCAATGATCGTTAAAGCGACTGTTATTAACTTAAATAATTACATAGTGTTCATGACATGAAAATATGTGATATAAAAGGAATAATGAACTTGAAAAAGGTTCTTAAACAAGTAGAAATTAACTCAAGTTTATTATTCAGGAGATTAATGAACGACCGAGTCAAGTCGGACCCGAGGTATGGGACTTCGCCTCAATCTCCTTTCATTGAGGAATATTTTGTTTTATACACAACCTTCATTTGTATGGTGTATAAAACCCTTTGACTTTTACGTTTATCCAAAAGGAATATTTTTTATACAAAGCATTTTACTAAATGACAAAAGGGAATGTTTTTTTCGTACGTATGCAGCGACGATGAATTCTCCACCGCTGTGACCATTATTTGAGCTTCGGCTTCCTCTACAAGCCATACCTCTTTTTGAAAAGAAAAATAAATACCATGTTTTACTTTTCATTTATTTTGGTATTGAAAATGGTTTTCATAATGTTTTTATATCAATGTGTTTTATTGATATCTTGTGATTGAAAGGTGGAAATGTTATGTTTCCTTTATGCATGTTTTATGTGATACGATTATGTTGAGATTCTTGGGCATTATTAGGAAGACGGGTTGTTCTGTGATAAATTAAGGGCGGGTGAGCCCGATATAGCTCTCCAATGCATTGGGTAACGCGAAGGAGTTAAACATTAAGGTTTCTCCGAAGAGATTTAGGGAATATACTGTGATGGGTATTCCAAACGTAACCTAGAGGGTTACTCCTTACGTAAGAATTTTATGAATGCCTCAAGTTACCTTTATGATTTCTATGATTTATTCATGATTTTATGAGGTATGTTAAAGTGATTATGTTTTAAGGGTAAATTATGATTTCATTCTTATGTATATATGAACTCATGTTTCCTTTCCATATTTGTATAACCCATACTGATCTTTTTATGCTCATCCCAAGTTTTTTTTTTGAAATGTTTTTCACAGGTCAAGAGAATGGTACTTTATATGATGATAGTGTCATGGAAGTGTCAAGAAAGAATCCATGTTTTGTTTTAAATATGTTTCCATTGATGGGAAAAATTAATACTATCTTTATGTAACCACTTTGTTTATATGTGGAATGTAATGCAAGGTTTATGATCTAATTCTCTAAAACTCTAAACCCGAAAAAATCCTCAAGGTGTAATCTTGTAATAACTCAAGATTAAGTAAGGTTTAAGGTTGGGGCCTTATAGTTGGTATCAGAGGTCGGTTTAGATAACTTTAGGAGTTAGAATTCTATTAAATGATTATCCAAAAATATTTTTTTATGGTCAAATTGAAATGATATAGCATTTGAATATTACCATGTTGCTTCATCTAAGACATGTTTGTTCAGAATGGTTTTCCTCAGAGGAAACAGGGAAGCAGTTCTAGGAAGGAATACAGAAGGAAATAACCTTCCGAATCAGCATCCTGAGATGGTCGGAATTGGAACTGAACATTTTGTTGCAGTAATGGCATAGTTGACTCAAGCAATAAATGGTGGCGGTATCCATGCACGAGATCATCCAGATCAACCACAGAGGAACATGTCAGTGGTGGAACATTTCATGAGGCAACACCCCCCATCATTCAGAGGATCATCTGACCCTGTGCTAGCTTAAGGTTGGATTAAAGAACTAGAGATGATTTTCGATGTCATGGGGTGTTTAGAAAATCAAAAGTTTAGTCTTTCTATTTACCGTTTGGAGGGTGAGGCAGATTAGTGGTGGTCAATGGTTAAAAATATCAGGGACGCTGATGAGATTGATGCTCTTGACTGGGATGAATTCAAAGGTATGTTTCTTGAGAAGTATTTTCCTAAGGCTGTTCGACTTAGGATGGAAAAACAATTCTTGGAATTTAGGCAAGAGGAAGACTCAGTGGCTACCTATGAAGAGAGGTTCACTCGATTGGCAATGTATGCTCCAAATTTTATCCGAGACCTTGATTAAAATCAATCGTTTTTACTCAGGATTAAAGCAAAAATATCAAATGGCATTAGCTTCTCGTGAGTTTAAATGTTATGAAAAGCTTGTTCGATGTGATGAGAAGGTGGAAATGGAGTTTGTCGATGATCAAGTGCTCTATAACAACTAGCAGAAGAAGAGACCGAGGTGTCCGGAGAAAGGAAAGAATTCTTCAAAAAGGTATGATGGTAAGAAAACTAAGTTTCCAGTTTGTGATAAATGTGGGAAAAGGCATGCTGGGGAATGACTTCTGAATTCTGGAAAGTGCTAACGATGCGGTAAGATGGGACATAAGGCTCGTGATTTCACTGAAAAATATCAGGGTGATGGTAATACCAAATATTATTTACAGTTAGTGAAATGTTTTAAGTGCAATGAGATGGGTCACTAGGAAAATGAGTGTCCGACAAAGAGCTTGAGTGATGGGAAGCAGTTAGACTACAAGCAGAAAGGGGTGGTGAAATCCTTTGAAACTACTTCAGCAGATGTCGGGACATAAAATGAAGTTGTATCAGGTACTTTGTTTGTTTTTTAAGATTATGCCAGTGTGTTGTTTGATTCGGGGTCTACACATTCTTTCATCTCTGAAACCTTTTCTAGTAAAATGGGAATACCATATCAAGAAATGACTCCTGAACTTGTGGTAAAAACACATGGGGGAAATGTTAAGGCAAAAAGAATTTATAAGAATCTTCCTATCCTTATCTGTGGAAAGAACCTACTTGAAAACCTTATTATTCTACCTCTAGTAGAGTTTGATGTTATCCTAGGTATAGATTGGCTCTCTATTTACCATGCTAAGATTGACTATAGAGCTAAAGAAGTTTCTTTTCAGAAATACATTCAGTTTGTGTACAAGAATGAACCCTTACTGTTGATAACATATCAAGAGGCCGAGAAACTTGTAAAAGATGGAAATGAATGTTACCTTGCACACATCGTTGAAAATAAAGGAACTGTTCAGATTAATGATGTGCCAGTGGTAAATGAGTATCCTGATGTTTTTCCTGATGAGTTGCCTGGAATAATACTAGATCAGGAAGTTAAGTTTACTATTGACTTAGTTCCTGATGCTAAGCCAATTTCAAAACCCCCTTATCGAATGGCTCAAATTGAACTTTTAGAGTTGAAGGAGCAATTACAAGATTTATTAGAGAAAGGTTCCATTTGACCTAGCACATCACTATGGGGTGCTCCTGTTTTATTTGTTAAAAATAAAGATGGTTCTATGAGACTTTGCATTGATTATAGAGCCTTGAATAACATCACTGTTAAGAACAAATATCCTTTACCTCATATCGATGATTTGTTTGATCAGCTCCAGGGAGCTCAGTTTTTTTCAAAGATTGACCAGAGATCGGGGTACCACCAGCTGAAGGTAAAGGAAGAAGATGTTCCGAAGACTGCGTTTCGTACAAGATATGGCCATTATGAGTTTGTAGTAATGCCTTTTGGGCTAACCAATGCACCTGCTGTATTCATGGACTTAATGAATAGAATTTTCCATGAGTTCTTGGATAAGTTTTTGGTGGTTTTCATTGATGATATTTTGGTGTTTTCTAAAAGTAAAAAAGAGCATGAAAGACATTTAAGGGTTATTTTGAAAACCTTAAAAGAAATGAAATTGTATGGGAAATTCAGCAAGTGTGAGTTTTGGTTGCAACAAATTTCTTTCCTTGGTCATATTGTTTCTAAATATGGGATAACCATTGATCCTGCAAAAACAAAGGTTGTTGAAGAATGGACAAGACCAACAAATGTAACAGAGATTCGTAGTTTCCTTGGTTTGGCAGGCTATTACTGAAGGTTTGTTAGAAATTTTTCACGGTTATCTAGTCCAATGACTAAGATAACTCGGAAGGTTGTTAAGTTTATCTGGACAAAAGAATGTGATGATTGTTTTCAGGAACTGAAAAGAAGATTAGTGAATGCTCCAGTTTTGGCACTACCTTCCAGGAATGGTGAGTTTTTTATATACAGTGATGCTTCATTGAAAGGACTTGGTTGTGTCCTAATGCAGAATGATCAGGTAATTTCTTATGCTTCACGAGAGTTGAAAACTCATGAGGTAAATTAAACTACACATGATTTGGAATTAGCTGCTGTTGTTTTCGCTTTAAAATTTTTGAGGCATCATTTGTATGGAGTAAAGTGTGAAATATATACTGATCACAAAAGTTTAAAGTATAGATTCACTCAGAATGAATTAAACATGAGACAAAGGAGATGGCATTAAAAGTTCATCTGATACAAAAACACATGAGAACAGCTCAGAGCAGGCAGAAGAGTTATGCAGACAACAGGAGGAAGGATCTATCTTTTGAGGTAGGTGATCATGTTTTTCTCAAATTCTCACCATGGAAAAGTGTGATGCGATTTGGTAAGAAAGGAAAGCTGAGTCCAAGGTTCATTGGACCATATGAAGTTCTGGAGAGAGTTGGATCAGTTGCATACCGAGTGGCTTTACCTCCGCGTTTATCTCAGGTACACAATGTTTTTCATGATTCGATGTTGAGAAAGTACATGCCAGATCCATCTCATGTTTTGAGTCCAGAGGTAGCTCAGCTGGAAGAGAACCTATCATATGAGGAACAACCGATCCAGATTCTTGACCTCATGTAGCAAGTGATACGGAATAAGGTGATTCATCAGGTAAAGTTTTTGTGGAAAAACCACATGATGGAAGAGGCAACATGGGAATTTTAAAATGCAATGAGGGATAAGTACCCCCATTTATTCGATAAGTAAATAAATTGCGGGGATGCAATTTTCAAAAGGGGGGAGGATGTAACATACCAAGTAAGTAATGAATAATAGATATTTTTATCTATGCCTATTAATGAATTAGATAGTGTTTTAGATGCTTAAAATGAAAATAAATCCAATCTTAAGCATGAAATACACTAATATTTTTAAAAGATTGTTTTATTGCCTTTTGATGGAAAACCATTTTTAAATCAATATTTTGACAATTTTAGAAGATATTTTTTTCAAAATAAACTTATTATTTATGATTGGGACATCAAAATTTACTTTGTGTGAATTTTTGGTATTTTTCCGATAAAGTTCATTTTTTAATGAATAGTGAAAAATGTTGTATTTTAATTCAAAACCTCTTTTTAATCTAATTTATTTATATGCTTATATTATCTTTTGAATTGGTTTTAAAGTGAAATTATAATATATTTTTACCATTTAATCCAATGGTGGTCATTGGAATCAATTTCACTTTGAAATTGGACTTAAACTAGTGTCAATCTTTTGATACTTATTGTTTCATAAAAACACACTATTTGTCATGATAGCGGGAATTAATTATTAAATTAATTAATGTGACTTATATGATTTGAATTTTGTAAAATATACATCATTTTTGAATTCAGAATATTAAATATATCTTAGGGAATGTTTTGGTATTTTTCTGAAAAACTTCAATTTTTGATGAATAGTGAAACCACTAAGTGGTAGTTAAAAAACTGATTTTTCATTTAAATGAAACTTTGTCACTTCTGTGATTTTATTTTCAAAAATCTTACATACATGGTTGTCATTAAGAAGTAAAATGTGGTTCAATGAGATTAAAATAATTTTTTCGGTGAATAGTAACTTTTAAGTTCTTAATCGTGATTACTGGTAATTTGTGTAGTTTAAGGTAAAAATAATGTTTTAATAATATGAAATGACCTAGACACATGTCCTACCCTCATTTTATGTGTCATGGCAGACCAAGAAAAGCCATGGGTCAACTTGGGGACCTCATGGAGCCACTTTGGTTGGGAAATGACATAAATAACTTTTTATTAAATGTTAAAGTAAAAATGGCACAAACATGAGATGTTTTACTAAAAAAAATTTTACATGGGGTTATATAAGTAAGATTTTTTATTATAATTATTCATTAGAAAGATAAAAAGATTTCCTACATCATGATATTTTTTTTATAATTTTTAGACATTAAATATATTAATTTATTTATGACATCATGATGATGCAGCGATTACCTCATTAATAAAGGATTTAAATAAAATGAAAAGGTAATGTAACATCTATGACTTACACATGTCCAAAACCTATTGTATGGGTGGATTTATAACCCTTATCACCTTAACCTTGAATTATATCCATGTGGGACCTTTTGAATCCGAAACTCATTTTAAAATAAAGCAACTTTTCTTTACCTTCCAAGAGTGCCCCTCCTCTCCTCTTATAAAAGGCCCCCACCTCTACCTCCTTACCCACACTTCCAAAGCCTTTGGCTCGGCCAACCCCTGCCCATTTTATCTCTCCACATCACTCTCTTACTCCTTGAAGCCTCACTTTGGGCAGAAGTCTTCCCAAGGAAGCCTTTGATCTCAAACCAAAGGGAGTTACCCGATTTTAAGGTAATGTATTCACTTGAGTCCTTTTGTTTTATTTTGCTTCTCCAACCCCCTAAACTCTTTTTATTAATTTCTTTTGTAACAAATCCAGTATCTTAAATATACTAGGATGTTGTTATAATATGTATTCTAACTACACTTACAGACACCTACATCTAATAGTTAAAGAACATACTGTTTCCGTGGATGGCGAATTTCTGCCTCCTGAAACGATGATTGTTCAACATTCTTTTAACACCTTCAAAGGTGGATATTAAGATGAAAATATATTTATATATGATATATAATATGTTTATGTCTTCCTTAATCTTCTTTATTTTTCATTTTGGGCATACCTTTATGGTTCCCATTATGGGTAAACGCGATATCTTCATTTAAGGAAGTGCAGACTACCGCCCCCTCAAAGTGATTTGATTCGTTAAATACCATATGTGGGACGTATAAAGGATGGAGTTATGATGTTATATATGATATTACACTGTAATTATAATATACCTTTATATCATTATGATTCCATTCTATAAAATACTAAATAGAAATGAAAGTAGCGTTCATGCGTACGTACGGCTTACCGTCTCCATGAACGGTGCATTTCATTTCTTAACTATAAATGATTATGTAATATTATAAATGCATGAATGTACTGGATATATATTACATATATGATATCTAAATCGTTAATACCATTCTGGATATAATGGATACATGAACAAATTGAAATTATAAAGGGCTTATTTTTTACTCAAGTACCAATGATCGTTAAAACGACCATTATTAACTTAAATAATTACATAGTGTTCATGACATGGAAATAAGTGATATAAAAGGAATACTGAACTTGAAAAAGGTTCTTAAAAAAGTAGAAATTAACTCAAGTTTATTATTTAGAATATTAAAGAACGACAGAGTAATGTCGGACCCGAGGTATGGGACTTCGTCTCAATCTCCTTTCATTGAGGCATATTTTGTTTTATACACAACCTTCTTTTGTACGGTGTAAAAACCCCTTTGACTTTTATGTTTATCCAAAAGGAATCTTTTTTATACAAAGCGTTTTACTAAATGAAAAAGGGGAATGTTTTTGTCGTACGTATGCGGCGACAACGACTTCTCCGCCGCCGTGACCATTATTTGAGTTTCGGCTTCCTCTACAAGCCATACCTTTTTTTGAAAAGAAAAATAAATACCATGTTTTACTTTTCATTTATTTTGGTATTGAAAATGGTTTTCATAATGTTTTTATATCAATGTGTTTTATTGATATCTTTTTATTGAAAGGTGGAAATGTTATGTTTCCTTTATGCATGTTTTATGTGATACGATTATGTTGAGGTTCTTGGGAATTATTATGAAGACGGGTGGTTCCGTGATAAACTAAGGGCGGGTGAGCCCGATATAGCTCTCCAATGCATTGGGTAATGCGAAGGAGTGAAACGTTAAGGTTTCTCCAAAGAGATTTAGGGAACATACTGTGATGGGTATTCCAAACGTAACCAAGAGGGTTACTCCCTACGTAAGAATGTTATGAATGCCTCAAGTTACCTTTATGATTTCTATGATTTATTCTTGATTTGATGTGGTATGTTAAAGTGCTTATGTTTTATGGGTAAAGAATGATTTCATTCTTATGTATATATGAACTCATGTTTCCATTTCATATTTTTATAACCCATACTGAGCTTTTTATTCTCATCACAAGTTTTTTTTGAAATGTTTTTCACAGGTCAAGGGAATGGTACTTGATATGATGATAGTGTCACGGAAGTGTCAAGAAAGAATCCATGTTTTGTTTTAAATATGTTTCCATTGAGGGGAAAATTAATACTATCTTTATGTAACCACTTTGTTTATATGTAGAATGTAATGCAAGTTTTATGATCTAATTCTCTAAAACTCTAAACTCGAAAAGATCCTCAAGGTGTAATCTTATAATAAATCAAGATTAAGTAAGGTTTAAGGCCGGGGACTTATATAGATGAATTAACCAATTTATAGGTAAATTCTCCAAAATGGGAATTCTATTTGATTCTCCCACACTATAGTTTTTAAAACATGTAATTGGGTGCTAATGAATTAAAATTTTATAAGGGATCATTTTCAACAATGTTAAAATTGATGCTTAGTTGGTCAGTGTGACAACACTACTCGTGAAAGGATATTTTTTGTATGAAATTAGGTAAAAACATGATACCATATAACATAGGCCTATGGGAGCCCACTCATCAAATATTAGCCTTCAGTTTAGCATAAGACATGAAGAAACATGAAAGAAGAAGAAAACACAGAAATATGTAACTATTGATATAGAATGTGGGAAGATGCTTGACAGTGAGAGAAATAAATAATAGAGTAATGTGGAGTTTTAGACATGCCTCAATATATTTATATCATTAAATTGTTCTATTAATTGGAAATAAACAGGGGAGAATTTAACTATTCTAGTTTTATGGATTTAGTACTTTGAATATTTTTATATGTATCACTCGATTTTTCCTTATATTTGGTGTTGTGTTTGGGTTTTATATGACCATAGAATTAATGTATTAAAAATTTATATATATATTAATGTTTATAGGTTAATATTTTATAATTATATGGTTTCCCATTGATTGGAACCCTTGATGGAAAAACCATGACTTTGTACAAATCTGAAATGTGGGGTATACCCTAGGAATGATATAATGTTGGTTTACATGGCACTCCAGGTTGAGAGAAACTGTTGGAAGGTTCTTTATGCTGATAAATTATGTAATTAATTTAATTCATTTATTAAAACAAACCCAAAACCTCCTCTAAATATTATTCATTATCAAAAATTCATATGGTTATCCATGTAACACTGAGATTATTAGAGGAACCAAGGAAGAGATCTGTTGATGAAGAACAATAGATCATGTATCAACTATTATTCATTGAAGTAATCATGTTCCCCAAAGGATTTCATATATATCTTCGATGATAATGGAATTTACCCTTTATTCATCATTTATCGATCCAAAAATGAGGTAGGACTTTTTATTTCTTATATTTTCTCCCAAGAATTGATTAACGATCACGGATATAATATATCTACTTAGATTATATTGGATCCTAGGAATCACATAAACCATAAATAAATCATTTTGACATATTGATTTTTTTTATTTTTTCATGATTAATCCTCTGTCTTGAAATTCATAAAAATTTTCCAAGATTACATCATCCTATGATTTTATCAGTTCGGTCATGTTCTTTTCCCCACACGTGTCTCTGCATTCTTTATCACTGGCCCATGGGGTTGGTGATTTGACATTGTTGGGTCAAATTAGATTGTGATTGAAGCACAATATATGTTATGGTGGTGTGATATATTTAATTATTAGTTATTAGTGGAAGGATAGTGAAGTATTTGTGAGCATGGGTGTTGCCTATGAGGATTTAGGATCCTGAGGGGTGAGAGGAGGCATGACATCTTCACACAAGATATCAGTGTTTCCATTTTTGGATTCTAGAGGATAGAAAATATACGATTAGATATTTCACCATCACTTTTAATAGATTTAGCTAAGTCAAACTAAATGTTTGGTGGAGGAGATAGACATACTACTCGGAAATGGAAACTGAACTGATACATGATTAGTGAAGATAGGTGTGGCCATTATAGAAGGGCAGGGGATAATTTATATGGGCACAAGTACAAAGGACATAAGTAAGACTTCAGAATATACATGAAACACCATGTACCACATGTACATTACATTTAGTGTTGCAAGTCCAGTGAATCTATGTGTAGGAGAGGACCTGCCTAGATGTCCTTGTGAGGTCACAAGCATTGTGACCCTATATACATGTCGTGTACTTTCCTAAAAATTTTATACATTTTTTATCTCCTTTTAGAAATTAATTTGGACCCAAAAGTGGTATATCTTGAGTATTTTTCCACACATAATGTGATGGTTAGGGTTACAGGGCTCATGATTGACTGAATCTACTTATTAAGGAAGGTATGTAGAAAGTGAATAGATCACTATGACAAAGGAAACACCATGATCCGGGACCCCCCATGCATTTTCCTAGAATCCCATAGGGAGGAATTTCTAGTGGAGGAGAAGGTGTAAATCCATTGGATGGAGATATTAGTGGAATACGATTCTACAAGCTTCTTAAACCACCACCACTAATTTGACCACACTTGGCTCAAAGGCAACTCAGTAAGGCCACATTAAGTTGCAGGATATGGAGCCATATAACCAGGTTAATAATTATATTATTCAACTTATGAGGTATGACTTTTATATACATTCTCTATTAGTTTTATAAACAATCATGAGTAATTTTTTTATCTATAAATATCCCTTTTTTGAGGACTAGAGCATACACTTGAGAATTTATCCTACAATATATGGCTAGAGGTTCTTAGAGGCAGCGATTTATTTATATCAGACATATTTTTTTAGTGTGAGTTGGTGCTCAGTGGAGAGAGTTTCTAATGGTACCATTTAGATGTTATGATAAGACCTTATGAATTCATTTTTGGTATGTATTTTTTTCCATATTGTGTTTCTGAATAAACATACATTATTAGATAGTTATACGAATCTATATAGATGTGATGACATTTTCTTTCTTTGGTGAGAGAGATATTATTGTTTAGAAAGTGGGGTTTGAGAGCAAGAAATTATGAAAATCACCTATAAGATTGATTTTTTTTCATTAGTGAATCAGGACCATCAAGTATATATCTTCCAATAGTAGTGGAGGTTTATTTGGACATCTTCTCTAGAGATGTTCGAGGACAACCTCTATTTTGGGAAATAGAATTATATATCGACATTCTCCTTGGGTCCATAATGATATCTTCAATGGAATATTGTATATCCCATGCTGACCCTTAATAGCTAAGTATGTAGTTGGAAGACGTTATAGAAAATGGATTTATCATATTCTGTGTGTCCCCCTAGGATGCTGCAGTTTTTTTCAGGAAAAAGAAGGATGAGATTTGGAGGATTCAAATTGATTATAATCTCTTGAATCTAGTAAGGAAAATTAAAAAGTATGCTTAGTAGTGTATTTGTGACCTCTATGACAATTTTAAGGTTCATGTTGGTTTAAAATGTTCAATCTCAGGTTATCTTTCCAACGTTTGAGGGTTTTGAGGATGATATTATGAAGATGATATTTTGATGTCACTATAGACACTATGAGTTTCTAGTGATTCAATTCAGTGTGACTAAAACCCCCACTATGTTTAAATATCTTATGAATATGATCACTTATCCACACATAGAATGATTCCCTATTTTTCGTATCTACGACATACTAATTTACTCTGCATCAAATTGGGAGAACACAAAGCACTTTAAGATGGTCCAAGTCTTAATTCGAGAGATCTAGCTTTATGGAAATATCTCGAAGTTCCATATTTGGAACATCATGGTTTAAATTTAGTTTAATTTTATCACTAATAATGGTTTAGTTATAGATTTGGCTAAGGGTGATAATATTATTTCATAGGAGCTACAAAAGAGTGTGTCAAAGGTTTGAAGCATTATTTGTTTGGTAGTGTACTATTAAAATTTCATGGAAAACATTTTTGGATAGTATCCCCTTTCATTGTCATGACATTTAAGGAATATCTATTTTACTATAATGAGTACTATCTGAGGGACATTGGGGATATAAAAATGTGGTTGACCAATGAACCTATTTTAAGACTTCTAGAGGAGTTTGTTGAGTATGTTGTGTTTTACGATGTATTTGGTGTCATGCATGATGTGGACTAATACAGAGGTATGTAGTAATCAATTATGGGAAAATGTATTGGAGACACCATGAGAAAAATTATGTAACCCATGACTTTGAGATTATAGTGGTAGTATTTTATTTAATGATTTATTGAACATAACTTCTGGGTGAGCATTAATTAATTAACTCATACCACTAGAGTCTAAGATATATATTCACTAAATGTGATCTCAACATTAGATAGAGTCATTTTTTGGAGTTTTTATAAGACTATGATTCATAAATATATTATACTCTACAGAATGCTCATGTTTTGGTAGATTACCATAGAAATAATTTGTGTTTTTTCTTGTTGGAGGAGGATTTATAAATGTTTGATTTATTGTAGCTGACCCTAGTGGTGGGGAGGGGTGTATGATATCCTTGGATAATGTTGGTGAATTAATGTATCCTTCAGTATTTGAGATTGGATGAGTTTTCAGATATCAACTATAAGGTTCAACATGACCCCATATCCTCAAGATATGGACCATATGGATTTCTAATGGCGGAATAAAATCATCCATATATAGGGATAGATGGTCATTCTTGTCACATTTTATGATCATATTTGGAGGTATATTAACAACACTCCTTTTTTGTATATATGGGTGTGGAAATGATGCACAAGTAAATTAATTTGATATTTGAGTGGGGTAGCATGAGAGGGTGAATTGCTAAGTTTGTTTCTCTTTGCAATACATGTTAGTAGGTAAAGGATGAACATCAAGATCTATCAAGTTTCACTCAACCTATCGAAATCCTGAAGTGGATGTGGGAATTAATGTTGTTATAATTTTTATAGTGATTTTTAGGACAACAAGTGTCTCTAATGATATATGGGTTATTTTTGACCACCTCACCATGTTATCATAATTTATCTCCATTAGGGATTTGAGTATTTTTGAGAATTTGGGGCATTTGTACATAAGAGAGATCATTCAGCTTCATGTGGAACCCATGATTATCATTTCTAACCATGATTCTCTGTTTACATCTTGGTTGTGGAGATTCCTATTAAAGGATTTTGCGACACTTTTAAGGATGACCTTGACATTTCACCATCAAATAGATGAACAGACTATGTGGACCATGTAGGTTTCAATGGATATTTATAGAGCCTATGTGTTGGGATTCATCTGGATATGGGAGGATCACTTTTCATTAGTAGAGTTTTCTTATAATAAAAGATAAAACTCCACTATTGGCATAGAAAATTTAATGACTCTTTATGGGAGACCCTAATGGTCACCCTTCTGTTAGAAATATATTTGTGGGATATCTCTTGTTGGGCCAGAGATGGTAAATTAAAGAAAAGATAATGTTCATTTGATCAAAGATAAGATAGGGAAATCCAAGAGTTGGTATAACCCTTACATGGATTGACGTCATTGGCCTGTGGAATTTAATTAAGGATACAATATTTTTCTGAGAGACATCCCACGATGAGTATTGTAGATATTTTTTCATGGATAATGTTTTACGAGAGGTTCATCAAGTGAATCAAGATCCCATGAAGGGTTTTAGGGGTTTCTTATCACTTGTCCTTTCCCCCATGGTTATACCGAGTGCATGAAGTTACTTATGTGGCATAAATGAGTAGATAAATGCATGACCATATACAAATTATTGAATGGGGTGAGACAGACATCGAGGACGGAGCCACCTTCTCTAATTACCCAATGGAAATCAAGGGATGATTAGTGAGGACCACGAGTGGATAGACCATCCCTTTAGTTTGTGAGACTTGGTAGCTTGGGAGAGTGAATGAGAGACATTAAGGGCATGATAACTAGATGCGGGGTTTAATACCTCAAGATTTTTTTTAAAATTTTATTTTTGAGGTCAAAATACTTGAAATAGGGTAGAATGTGGGAATTTAAATTTTGTTGATTTGGTCCTTTGTATATATATATATATCTTTAAATTTTTCCTAGGATTCAGATCTTTTTGTGTGTGTATTAGGACAAAAAATTAATATATTAAAAATGATAATATATATTAGGGAACCTGAATGAGAAATTTATAAATAAATGCTTTTCCAATTGACCAAAAAATTAGAATGAAACTCTGAAACCCTTTTTTATTTTGTAACAAAGATGTTACCCTAGGATTTACATAAATTTTGTCGGTGTCAGACACCAGGTTGAGGGAAACCATTGGTGGGTGTGTTATATAGATTGAATAATTAATTTAATTAATTAATTTAATAACCAAACCCAAAAATCCTCTATATATTCTTCATTATATAATATCCACATGGTTATCCACATAACCCTGGGAGGATTTGATGATTCAAATAAGAGAACCAGGGATAGAAAAAAAAATGAATCATTGAGTAATTACTGCTCATCAAAGGATTCTTAAAAGATTTTAGTGTCCATAGATCTCTCCAATGATAATATCACAAACAACTATTCATTAGAGATTGATCCAAAATCAAGGTTGGACTCCCCTTTTCTTGTTTCCCCCACCATTTTTTTATTATTGATTATCGATAAAAATTGTCTTCTAAATTTATCATGGATCTCGTAAATTAAATTTACTATATATTAATATTTTTGATTCCATGATTTTCTGTTTTGTTCATTGTGCCATGCTTCATTGCTACATCCCTTACTTTATGTTCATTTACTATGATCACATCAGCTAATGATTTTTATCACTTATTTCTTGTTTTTTTCTCCACCATTTTTCTTGTTCTTTATCATTGGCCCATAAGGTTGGTTATTCGACCTTTTTGGGTTAGATTTGAGTACAATCGAACCACTGGATGTGTGACAGTGGGGATAATGATGTAGGGATCAATGTTCAAAGGATGGATAATTGTGGATATATGGGTGTGGGTGTTCTATATGGGGATTGACGATCCCATGTATAAATGTATGGTGTTATGTCGTCCCAAAACATATCAGAGTTTAGGTTTCTATCCATTTAAGGCTACAGAGTTGATGATATGATGTTTTCCATTCGATTTTGGAGGATATTTGAATGTAAAATGGAATGTTATGTTTTAGATAATATGTATACAGATTATACATGAATACTAATGTGTTTTCCTCTAATATGTATTATAATACACCACATATCCCAAAATAACACATGTCAAGTAGTCTCCTGGATACAACAGCTAGGGTTTTGGGTGAATATAAATATCACACATCATGTATGTCCTATACACACTCACTACCTCTGTGAAGGTAGATGTCCATGTAACCGAGGGGTACATTGGAATTGACATAGCCAGAAACAGGAGAATATACATATTACATAGGAATGACCATATACATAGACATGGCCAGGGTACCTGGACAAGGCCAGTGGAAATTAGCTTCGCTAGTGCACTTTGGCATGGTCATTGCATAAGTGAAAAATCTTAATTACATGGGAATGTTGTAGAAGGACTTGATAAATATATTCAATGTGGCCAAGAGAAATCATTTACCACATGTACATGACATATATTCCAACAAGTGTAACCAAACCATTTGTATGAGAGGAAATTCCAACATTTCCAGGTGAGGTCACTTGCATTTTGTTCATATATATATGCCATATACATTCCATTAAAATTACAACATTCTGTATCTCTTATTTCAGACTCCTATTTGGGCATGCGATTGACCAATCCTAAGATGTTTTCCAATTAGAATGTGTTGTTGTCCTTTATCCTAGATTTAGAGATATGACACGGGGTACCAAGAGTGGGACACTTTAGAAATGTTTGGCTGATGGTAGAGAATGGGTTTCATTATTAGGGAGATGATGGGGTTAGAAACCCCCTATCACACTAGGGTGTGGGTCCCCTATAATATTTCCATTGTTAGAGTGGAAAACCCCTATAATAAATAGGGTGAAGGATCTATCACTATGGATTAAAACCCACTATCATCGAGTATCATATGGGTGTCATCCCTCTACAAGATATTGTTCCCCCTTAGATGTGAAGTGAAGTGGTTAGGTATAGGCTCTACAAATTGTTTCTTGTGTGGTTACATGTGGTTCAAGGAAATAGTGGTAAACATTGGAGCTTTAGGCTGACTCAACATTCTTACCTGGGCTATGGATATAAAGATCCAATTTTACTCTTGGGTTTCTTTATGATCATATGTATTGGGTTTTAATTTCACTCTATATTATGGGTTTATCAAGATGCATTATTATCTTTCTATTTCTTCATTATTTATTTCTAGGTCCTCTTACTATGTATATATATAAAAACCCCTATATATATGTCACTCGTAGGTGTTGTTTCTTATAAATATGATAGGTGGACTGGTGGCGATATTAGTGTACTAGGTTATAAAAAAACTGTTTTACACAGAGGACTTATCCATGTTCAGTGATCCACCACGTAAATTGTGATTTAGGCTCTCTTTAGTCTCAATTTTTCTATTTATTATCATAGTGGGTCCTTATTTGGGTTCGGGAATGTCTTTTCCTATTATATAGTTTTACTTTGTTGTTGTACGTTAATTGTTTCCTAGAGGTTGTTTCATTCGTAGTTTAATATCTACATATCTATTCTTTAATTATATCTTTACACATTTTCATGGAGATTATCATGACCATGCGTATAGGTACTTATGATAAGGCCTCCAATTTAATTATTTAGAACAAGATTATTGTCACAAAAACCCAAACCTATTGAGGTAGGCTTTGGGTTTTCACACTCATCTTACCACCGACTCGGTAGGAACTGGTGGGTTGAGTCTGGACAGAGAACCACAATGAAAGAAGTTAACGAGTTGAGGGATTAAATAAAGTGGAATCTTGAAAAAAAGATCCAAAATTGGGTTAAATGGATTAAGTTTTATATGGGTAGTGTTTTAATTTTCACTTTTAAAATGGTGCACAGTTATGTTACACATTTTGATAAACCAAGCTCCAATCATTTTAAATATGCAATCTAGAAAATTTCATTTAACATGATTAGGTTTCAAAATTAAAAAACATTAAAAAATATTATAAAATGAATCTATAATTATCTATAGATACGTACATGTTTTACCAAATAACCATATGTGGTTAACATACTATGCACCTATGGAAACTAGGCCACACAATTGGGTTTTGCAGTTAGAATTTGTGACACACTAACCATACACCATAGGCATGAACTCCAAAATCTAATATTTTGATCCCCGAACCCCCCCCCCCCCCCAAACACTCTTAATATGACTCTTACTCCAATAAAACCACAATATTTAATAAACTAATAAGTATAAAAAATATTTAGTATTATACCTCAAAATAATGTTGACATCTTAAATCCTTTATAGCTCGTCCCACAATTGAACTCTCGAGCATTACTGATCCTCATTGAAGAAAACAATCAACCACTAGGATCCAAAATCATATTAAAATTACTTTTTATCTTCTTGAATAAAACCTATAAAACTAGACCATGTGTACTATAGGAATAATATTTCCATTAAGAGTTTTTTTCAATGGCCTTGGATATGGCTAGGATGTTCTTCATAATAAGCATCAACCACCAGCTCGATGTCATCTAACACAGTTAATTTAAACGAGTCGATAATATACCATCAAATCTAGGATATGTGGAATACATCATGCATAGATACATATTAAAACATAAGATTCAGTACATAATCCATAACATTGTGTTTCTCAGTCACCTCAAACACACTGAATAATCTCAGCACCAACTACCCCTAATTTTGAATTTAATGTATTCAGAGTTTGAAAACATGCCTTATAAAAATCATTCTATTAACTAAAATTGCATTGGATGATTTATCTAGATAGGATAGGATCTATGGATACTCTAGGATGTTTCCAACCACTTCATGATCAACTAAATATTCTTAGAGGTACCTTGCACTACACATGGCCCAGGTATTGATGACTATCTAACTGCTAGCCAGCACAATGGTGATCAGTATGGCCTCCCATTTATGTTTTCCAAAGGATCAATCTGAATAGATGGGTTTTGGATTGAAAAAATTATGCCACATGATTTTATATTAAATTGATTATGTGATCATAAAATGGAAAACACAAATTATGTTTTAATATAAATTTATCTTCAATCCTAAATGAGAAGAAAATAGAATTTCCTTATATCAAAATACTACTCACACACTAAGAAGTAGACATTCCAAAGAAAAGTTACTTTATATTGAAACATGGTGGTGAGGTCCTCCCTCTGGGTGTAGGACATTCATTTCACTAATTGCTTGTGAAAAGTGTTTTGAAACTAGAAAACCATTTTTGAGGGTCCTATATGAACAATTTGGTATAAAAAATTATTCATGGATATGTTTATAAAATAAAAAGGAGTAGTTCACCTCACTATATTTGATTTGAAACATCATTGAGTAGAAATGTTCTTAAAGATAAAAAGTTATAACCATTCTATGCTGGGTTTCATTTATTTATATATAAAATAAAAAGATCCAAAAATTATGCATTGGGATTTAGTTCCTCTATAAATTAAATTTTTTATGACTTTGAGTTAGTGTATTTGTTCCCAATATATTGTAATTTTCTATATTTACAAATCATTTCAACCATTTCTTGAATCTATTGTTAATTTTGACTCATGTGTAGTGATTTTCCCCTCATTTAACTTTTCTATGCCCATATAGCACATAACACAGTTTGAGAAACACCCAAACTATATAAAGAACACATTTTTGATATGAGGTGGTGAATTTTTATACTATCATATAGTGAAAAAATGATTTGGGATCACCTGTTGTTATGTGGCTAGTTAATCCCATATTAAAATTATTCACTATATCTAATAAATACTTTCACCCACCTCGAGACTATATATGGATGAACACTCTTTATTTATAGATAGGGAGACCCAGAGGTATTTTTGGAATCACAATCTTCACCACTGATGTAGAATTCACTAGTTTCAAACTGGAGAGGGTCATTGTAATGTAATCACATGAAGGACCTCCATAAGGATACTTTATGAACAATGTTATGCATGAACCCCTATGTTAGTGATCTTATAAGGCTAGAATTATATGATACTTCTATATAGGAACCATCCCATATGTGAACTCACACATTTTGCTCAGTACCTTCACATTCATCACTATCCCTATGGAAAATTGAGTGTCATGTCATGAACATTCCGTGTTGGGTCAGGAATATTTTTGGGTTTCTATATCTTTGGCCCTGACCGAGATTCCACATAGTTTCCATGGTCTATGATACACATCATGGAAATATAATATTCCCTATTATAACATACTATTATATTTTCAACACAATTTCCCTGAGGCAAGATAAACATCATGGTTTCCAAAACCTCAATGATATGATATATTCCTCATAGATTTACACAAACACCATGAGTTAATATCCTTATTTTGTTTTCGCTATTAGGGAATCCTATTGGATGCAATACCCTTTAATACCTTCAAACACCTAAATTAGAGATGTATCCTTTTGATTTTATCATATTTATTCATGTATATATTCATCCTGGTGGAATTTTTATCATATATCATCATGTAAAGATATATATATATGTGTCCTCCCATATACGACTTTGTCCATGATGTCTCCTTTTGGCCACATAATTCTATATTATTAAATATTATACGATCCTATTAGATTATTCTTAATTGGGTCTCCTCTTTTGTGTAATACCCAAAACATATATTCACCTGACTCACCTACCCATATAGATATCTAAGGGTATCTCATGCATAATCCATACTTTATCTCCATTTATCAACCCTTTAATGGAAGATGAATCTTAATAGGGATTCAAATGTGTAAACCCCACTCAATCAAATATTGTACACTAAAATATAATGTGAATGATATTCTACCTATTGTTTCTCAAACTGAGCAGGACTCACATGGCATTAGGGGTTTAATGGATTATTTTGTTATTGTAATTGAGACACACGACATAAATAACCCTTATGTAAAACATGTATAACATTAAACTTCATAGAACATGTCCTCTTGGGTGTAAATGAACTATGTTGATTCTGATTCCCCTCACAGTGATACATTAAAATCCCTCTTATAGGAATGATCCCAACATAAAAACACCTACCACTTAATTTTATGATGATAAAATCCATAGAGAAATTATACTAGTATTTAAACCAATGAATTTTAAATTAATAAGTGGAATATTGAGATCCTATAATATATATGGAGGATTACATCATAACACATGGTCATGATTAAAACATTGTAACAAGGGAAACTAGTTCCACACTGGTATTTGAAAATGATTCATAAATATGTATTAAATCAATAATAGAGTCACATAGTGGGTAATAATTCCCACAATATGTTGCAATGAGTCCATACTCCCATCCTCTCAACCTATTTTATCTCCCATAAGATATTGGAAAGACACCTTGATGACCTAATGCCTTTTGAAAGTAGGTTCTTAGTACATTACAGATATGGAAAATATTTTTTATTTCTATTTCAATGAATAAAACCCATTCTAATCCATCCAATGTTTGAGTAGTTCCCCCATACATTAATAACAACAATCCATTAGGTAAAAAACTTCTTTATAACTATTATTATAACCAAATTACACTAAAGTGAGATGACTCTCATATGAACCAAAAATATCAGTGATATGTGCCTAGAGAATTCCTTCATCACCTGTATGGTGTGCTTCGGTTGACCATTTGTATATGTGTTTTATGTCATGCACAATTTTACATGCGTTCCTAGTGACTTATGGAAGACCTATACAAATATTGTGGTAAAACTTGAATCCCTATCAGATATGATTCTAAGTGGAACCCAATGCAAGAAAACCACATCCTGAACAAATAACAATCCATTCTCATCCACTAAAGTAGTCTCCTTGATCCATAAGAAATGGGCCACTTTCATAAACTGATCGATGATTACCTAAATAGAATTATGTCCCAATTGATTCCTCCTAAAACCCATCACGTTTTCCATTTTCACATCATCCCACTTCTATTTTTGAATGGTTATCAACTATAGAATACAACCAGGTCACTAGTTATTATCCATTATCTGATGATAGATAGATCATCGAGCAATGAAGCCCGCTATCAGTTTCTACATTCTAAGCCAACCATATTTTTTGTACATGTCATGGTACATATTGGTCATACCTGAATGCACATCCAACTTCATGGAATTAAATTCCTATATTAGATCGTCACACACACTCATAGGGACTATTATATCACCTCATACATGTGGAACATCATCATAATCTAATGATAAATCATGTGGTGCCTCCCTAACATATTTATTATCCCCTCATCAAAAATTAGTCTATGATTAAAAGCTAACTCTTTATCTCCTTGATAATTAGTGAGGATATAAAAAATAAGGAATCCATAGTCACTCAACCCCAGTTCTCATGAACATCCAAACACATCTCAGAGAATAGATCCATAATCTACCACTCACTACAAAATTCATGGACTGACTAGGTCCAATTACTCTTAGTTAAGGAATGTACAGTGAAATTTCCCTTCACTAGGGTTTATTACATATGAAAATAAAATTACTACAGGTACTCAACCACTCACCTTGTGATGGTATAGGCCGAATAGAAAAGAAATATATTTTAATATTTAATGATCTGTATAAACCATGAACATCTATCTCTAAAGTCATCCCTAGTAATAATTCAAGGAATAAACCACTATTTCTAACTTGAAATCATGATTTTTGTAGTTATTATAATATTTACACAACTTCTATGACTTGTAATTGATTACCCACAAATCCTGCATTAATATTTCTCCCAAACCAATACATGGGGAATCAAAAAAATATAGCAATGCCATCCTAGACCATGAGAGATCAAAAAATTTATGAATTTCAATCTCTTCTCTAATTCTATAAAGGATAACTCAAATTCAGAAGTCTAGTCTAACTTCACTCCCTTCTTGTGCAATCCTATAAATTATGTTAGTAAGTGGATGAATTCAAGGATTATTTAGTAATAGTATCCATAAAAATAAAATATGATTCATATCTCAATTATCTTCTTGGGTTTCCCACAAAAAGCACAACCTCAACCTTCTTAGGGTTCCCTGACACCTCTTCCATGGATATCACTTGGCCCAATAAGTGAATTCAAACTATCAAGCATAGAAATTTAGTGAATGTATCATAAAAACATTTACCTTTATGTGCGATCACACTGTCTCTGAATGATGACAATGATCCTCACTTTATTTAGAGTATACAAAGAAGTCATCAATGAACATAAAGATGAATGTGCCCAAATAAGGGTGGAAGACACCATTATTTAAAGACACAAATTCTGAATGAAATGTATGTAATGGAAAAAAGGTATTATAAGGTACTCATAATGGTTATACAAACTCCTTAATATCATGGGGGGAAATAAAATCATCACACTCTAAACTAATGATTCCCAAAACATAATTCAATATTCAAGAAAACTCAAGAAACCTTATGTTTATTAAACCAATTGTTAATAATAGAGATTTTATATTGATTTTTTACTATAAGTTGAATATTCTATTGATATTATACACACAATATCAAAGATTAGTCAAAATTTTTAGAGAATTGTACTAGAGAACCCAATGGAGGACATGCTAGGGTCAATGAACCCCTTCACATCCAAGCACATTATATGGTATTTCAATTCTTGAAGATTAATAAATTCCATCTTGTAATGAAGAATACATATAAGATAAATTATTAGAAAAATTTTATAGTAAATTCAATCACATGATCAAGTGGAAACCCAAAATAATCATCTTGAATCAAATCCCAAATTTGATTGAAGATGGTATGAAAAAGAACCTAGTGCATGTATCCCTTATCATAGATGGTACTAGAAACATGGTCTATGATTACACCTAGTCGCTAAGGAAAAGTTTTGTCATGACCAACTTGAATATCCATCTCACCAATATAATCAATGGTTTCCCCTCATCAGAGGTGAACAAAACATGTTGTTGATTGAAATAAATCTTCATCTGATAATGTACAAGCTAGTTTATCCCATGAATTACATCAATACTATCCATTTCAAAGAAAAATAAATCCAAAAATAAGTGGAATATACCAATAACTATGGAATAATACATACAGTTAAAAATTAATTTTGACAGTATGATTAAGGGTATATCAGTTTATAATACACCATAAAGGTATTATCCATCTAAACTAAAACATACTACAAAATGACAATAAATGGAGGAATGTGAGCCTCCTATATCAATTAAATAAGTCGAAATATTCAAAGTTACTAAAATCATACCTTGAGAAGTAGATCGTTCGACACCCCACTCCATGGGGGTTGGCTAAATGGAAAGTTGTTGGCACGAAAAACAACCCTCATATCATGGTTTACTAACCTGAGTTGCACTACCTTGATTATGTTGTTATACCAGCCCCAAACCACCTCACCCTCCACTATGACACAAATAACAAATTTATTCCCAACAACATGACTAATAAGACATAGAATACAGTTCCTCATACCCTTATACTAACCCAGATCATTTAAAACTAGTTTCCTATATATAACTTTGATAAAATTGTTTCTAGATCCCAATATTCCCATAACAATGTATCTCATTTTGTGGATGGTACACTGTGGATTCAGGTTCCCTAGGACACCACCCAAATGGAACACTACTATGCTACCGCGTGGAAATTGAAGGGAAGTTTCAAAGATCAGTCTAGATTGTTTAATATTGGATCGATAAGACATTACCAACCATTTATTCTTAGTATCTAATGAATCACCACCTCTATCTCCCTTAAAGGAGAACTATCCAGCATCATTTTCCCCATTAATTTTACTCTCAATGATGATGGATTGTTTCATGATATTAGAAAAAGTTGTCAGGTGTAATACTTACACACATTCCTCAATCTTATATCATAGTCCCTTTTCAAATTAATTGTCCTTGTATGTTTCATAACCAAACAAGGTAAGAGAATAATGTTAAATCTATGAAAATTGAGATTCATAGACCATAAATGAAATACCCCCTATTATAATCAAATGAAATCATTATCTCTATATAATGGATTCGTCTGCGGGGTGAAATATCTGAAAAAGGTGGTTTGAATGTCTACACAGTTAATCCCAACATGATGGTCACGCTAGACAACTATCTCCTATAGTGGCATCACCCCTTAAAAATTATATTCATCTAACTTCACCATATTATACTGATGGTTCTCTAGGTGATTGAATTTTTTTTAACTAGATCCAAAACTCAGCCACCTATAGACCACCCTATCCTGAAAATAGAGGTGGTTTCTATAATTGAAATACATGAGTAATATTAGACAGGGAAGGTTCTGTTCATGAACATCCCTTATCCAACCACTGGACCACATACAGAAGTGTCTTGAAAAATAGATCATCTATAATTAAATGATGAAGTGAAAGAGGCTATATTCCACCTCTGAAAGGGAATTATCACCATATCCTTTGTAGAATTGGACCATGTCTCTCAGAGGTTGAATATCACTAAAAAGGTAATATGAACATCATAGAACAATATATCATCGGAAAATATGAAAGTTAAAATAATGGAAGAAAAACATAATATCCCACTTCTCAGCATGCTTAATCTATAAGGTCTCATAAAGTAATGTCCTCTATTGATCCCATTTTACAACTCAATATCATAAGTCATCATTTTCCATAAGATTCCAAAATTTAGTCTTGAAATTTTTCAAAGAGTCACATTTTATAAGGTTTTCCTTATAATATATTCATATTTTCAAGGATTTACATTCCCATGGTTTGTTTTGATAATGTTTCATTCACAATATATGATATAAAAAATCGTTTAGGATTCTTACTAGAACTATATGTAACCAAACCATCATTTAAAAATTCATTTGTGTTCAATTATTTATAATAAGTGACTCAAGGAATCATTCAAGTAATATTCCACCATAGACTTATAAGAGAAATCCATATAAATTGACGATGACACATTAAATGATCAACCCATATTATCTATAGGCAGGAAAATATATAAATATATATCAATCAATCATAAAAAAACTTGGATAGCATGTGATTAATATGTTCCTAGTGTGATGTATGGGAACATGTGCCTTAAAAATACATTATTTTAGGATTCTTAGCCTTATTTTTCTAAAAAATACTAATTTTGGATAAAGTGGTCTACTAATATTTGATTACTAAGAATACAAATACATTTTCCTAAACATAAAAACATCATATTTTTATAAAACTGGATATAGTGATCCGAAAATAGATCAATATTCTAAAATGACATAAGATATCCTTGGGAAAATATTTAAGAAAAAGGGTGATCTTGAAATCCTATTAAGGTAATAAACATGGAAATAAAACATGAAAAGTGAGTCATGTGGAATAAAATGATATAATAAATGGGATTTTCATAAGAATGGATACATGGAATAAGGATATAATGTCATAAGATCAAAAACATATAGTAACAACACTATATAGAATATCATAAAAATATGTTATGGTTCACTCCCAAGACCATCATCATTAAGTGGACAAAGTCTCTTGGTGGCTTAGGTTCCCTCACGAATCTGTTACATAATATCTCATAAAATATAGAAATTTAACCAATTCATTAGAGGGACATATAATTACAAGACCAACCATCACATAAATTAAAACTATACATATGAATTTCACATGCGTAATATAAACCATACATAAATTATTGTAATTGTAAAACCCATGATAAGGTATTGGGTTTCATAATTATGATTCAAGACATAACCAAAGGTCAAATCATAAGTATTACATAGAGAAGAAGGTATTAAATTTTTTAGATTTTTATTTTTTAAAATTAAATATAGTTTTTGATAATTTATTTTTAATATAGTTATTTCTTGAGAAGGATCTAGGTGAATAAAAGTTATAAAAAACATACCACGTGGGTGACCCTTTATGAAATAAGTAAAGTATATTTTTAAAGAAGGAATGACCATATTGTTTTCATTGAATCCATAATTGAAGAAATAGTTTCATAATAAATAATTATGATTTCATAATATTTTCATGTTTTAAGAACCTTTAAAGGGCATAATTATTGACATGATACAAGGAATAAGAATGTTAACTAAAATCGGGTTTACTTAAAATTTGGAGTTTAAAAGGAAAATAAAAACATTTTGAAGACCATAAATGAATATTATATTTAATTATGTATATATTTAATGAAAATATAAACAAAATAAGTTGTTTACTAGAATAATAATGTAAAAAATGGATAAAAATAAGTATAATGTTTTACTGATATGTCATGGAAGATCTACATAAGATCTAACAATGGTTATCAAAGGAAAAATAATTTAAAATGGTTTTGATGTAATATCATGTTTAAAATGGAATGATGCAAGGTACATTTGAAAATAATATAATATAATAATGAAGGACAACTGAGATAACTACTAATTAGGTTTACAAATAAAAAAACATTTGTTAGACGAGAAATAATTGGAAAAGAGGGGAAACCACATTTAAACAGAAGACAATTATTCAAAACATAGTTACATATTAAAAAAGGAATCTAAATCCTAAATAATGAATATTTGTATCCAATGTAAAATAAAAATAAAAATATAATTAAAACTATAGGAAATTAATTATTTACCTCAATAAGAAATATTATGTCTAAAGAAATAAGATTGAGTTATGAAAGTCCATTATATTTTAGGGAAGACATCAATCATAGCCTAGGGTCAGGAAAAGAATGTACATAATTTCTGTTTAAAATTTATCCAATAATTTATTACATAATAAATCATACTGGAGTATTAAAGCTATAGAAATTATGATTGGTGCATAATATCAAAACATGCCTCAATGAAGGGTGATATAGGCAGAACCTTTACAACGTAATACAGAATCTAATAAAAATCCTTAAAAGGGTGATATATTGATTTGGAAATTAAAATTACCTGAATAAAGATAATAAATTATATTAAATGTCTATTTATTAGTAAACAACCCAATTAAAATAAATTTGTTTCGTAAAGGAACATTTTTCTCAAAGAAGAAAGTGTTGAGATGAAACAATTACCTTGATCTAGATTCATTATGATCACACTCAAAACATCCTGAATAATAAAATTAAGTATATTAGATACCTTATTAGGAACTGTATTATTCTTTATCAATATAATATGTACCATTTATTATCATATTATTTTAATTAATTATATAGTTTCATTTTTATGGTGATTACATGTGGTTATTTGTTTAATATTATCATAACCCATTATGTATGAATACTATGGAAGAATGATTTTTAAAATAGTTTTATACTATATATAATATTAATATTTTTATTGAAATATTTTTTATATAATAAATATAATATTTAATCCATTCATTATGAGTGGTGATGAAAAAGTAAAATCATTGCTTTTGGAGACTGTAGTTCACACATATACAGGATTAATGTATCCATTTTTCAAATAAAGGGAGGGAAATAATGTATATTATAATTTGAAATTTTATAATAATATTCATATTATTTATATAATATTTATGTTTCTTTTATATCATTTTGATCATCCATGAAATATGGTGATGAAATATTGAAGACGTCACATTGGGGAGGTGGTAGTCTGTGCAATGCACTAACGAAGATTTTCTTTTTATTGTCACATGGAGTGGAATAAAGAAGGATTATTCCATTAAAATAATAAAATGTCAATGTGATAATGATAATGATATCGTTATATTTTTATATGTGTAATTTTTTTGAAGAGGAATTATAAGGAGAAAATCTAAATAAGTTGATAATACTTACATTGGGGGCTTGATTTACCTTGGAAAGCTCATACAAATTGAAGGGTTTAAGATAACATAGAGGGATTGGGGTCCTAATAACGTGAGAAGTAATTTTAAGGTATGATATTTATTCATATTTTAAATTCAATTTCATTTTTTTTTTGTTTTTTTTAAATTTTGTATGTGACCCCCTTTTATAAGAGTGGAAAAGGGAACTATGGGAACACACATTATATTTTAATAATTTAATTAAAATATAATGTCTAAAGAGATCAAAAATTTAAAAGTAAATGTGTTTTGTGTTTTTTTCTTAATAATGACTCAAAAAAGTATTTCCATGATTTTTTTTAAACAATTTTTATGGTTTTTACTGTTTAATGTTTACATTTTACTCTTTTACTTTTGTACAAGGTAACTAGTTTTTAACTAAGTGGTTTTATATTTTATTAAAATTATAGCCGAACCTTTATAACAAAATTTGTGTGTTATGGAACTAAATTTAAAATCCATTTAATAAATTTTAATTTTTAAATATTATAAAATTTAAATTTAAATTAAATATGTAATGTGTTGAAATATTGTTTTAGAAAAGAAATGACATTTTGTCCAATATGGATTCCAAAAATTTTTTAGTATTGAATCCTAGTTAAATTATTATCAATATATTAATTTATATGTTTATACATAATATATGATTATTATTTAAATGATTTTATTTTAGCTAATTCGATTGAAATTCGATGAGATTAATAAAATATAATTTTAAAATAATTATCTCTACTTTATCATGGTAACCAACATGAATCATAATAATCAAAATTTTATAAATAAAATATTTAGACTTATTTATAAGTATTAAAACTATTATCTCAAATATAAAAATCATTTAATCCAATTAACTTTCTAGATGTGGGGAAATTTGTCTTAATGTTAGTTTGTGTAACACAAAAAACCCTATTTTATAAAAATTGTATTTTTTAGTATAAATTTATGTATATAATAATATTATCAATGTTACTAATTACAATTATATTTAGAAAACAATTATTTTTCATATAATAGTTATGTTATATTAAATTGAATCCCAAAACCTAATTTTCTAATTTGTAAATTTAATGAAATAAATAGATATAAAAATTCAATAAGTTTTACTTAATTTTCTAAAATGTTATTAATGGGTTTATAAATTGAAAATAATTTTAATAAATTATTTATTTCACTATATAAATAAATATTTTGATATCAAGAATGTTTTCATAGCCTCTTTGTTGTATAAGGGTGACTGTATTATTTAAATCGGTATTTTTCACTATTCACTAAAGAATTGATTGTTTTATTAAAATATAATAAATTTATACTAAGTGAATTTTGGATTGAAAAATTAAAAAATTAAGATCATTTTATTAATTATAAATTATAAAACTCATAAATTTTTTTAATATATAAATGTGTAAGGTGTAGATCATCATTTTTTAGAAAAAACATATTTTTATGTATATTGTGATTGTATTTTTATTTATTATCATGAAATATAAAATAGGTGGACAATATGATAATTTTATAGGTATATACAATTTATATCTAAAATATATATTAGTTCATTTTAATATAAGAATTCGTAACTTGAAAAAAAGTTATTAAGCTTCAAATAATTTTTATATTGATATGCTCACTCGATACTATAGATAATAATTACCATTTGTTATTATAATAGTTTACACATAAAAAACCTTTTATAATCCCATTCTAATATCTAATGGTATGATAACTGATATTGGTCATCCCAGGTGATTATTCAACTGGAATGGATTTCATAGTGAGTTCTACAAGCTTAAGAATTTCCAACAATTATTTTTTCTCAAGCCATAATTGCACATGTTATATTATGTTTTGTCCAAGGAACCCCTATTGAGGCTAACTCCTTTCCAATCTCAAACAAACTGGTTTAATAAGGAATACACCAACTACCAAAATTCCATTTTTTCAAACATTCACAATTGATTTAGTGATATTGTAACATCAATTTACACCAGCTTATTTAAAATTTATGTTTCAATGGATATATTTATTATTAAAAATATATCAATTATTTTAGTCTGGTATAAATATTAAAACACACTATTTAATATATTACTTATTTAAGAATAATATGTAGTGAAATCCTCGGTTGTTACATTCTCCCTACTAAAATTTTTTACCCTCAAAATTTTTACTAAAACTACTTATTGAAAGTAAGTGAGTGTATTTTTAGCATATTAATCATTCAAAATATAACTTCTAATATTCCATATACCTTAATATCTTTTTCTATCTCATGATACTTAATTTCCTGAATCTATATTGATAATTCATACAATAATGTACATTAGTATGCATATGCTATTGGGGCCAAATTGGCTAGAAGATGTTTTTGGAAGCGAAAGATGTTTATTTTATATGTGTTTTAATTTTTTGTCAAGGAAATATCAAGATAATAAATCACCTCACTTTGTAAACTCCAAGTATTAGACTCTCCAACGTAATAATTTTATCATGATAAAAAAATATCAGATTGAGAAAACATTTTTTCGAGCGAAAAGGTCCATCAAACTCCCTCTCGGTCGGGAATGATGTCTTCATCATAATGAGAAAGACAATTTGAGTATGAATTATTTCGATGAGGATCTAATCTTTCTCTGAATGTTTTTATTGGAAAAAAATTGTATGTTGTCTATAAAACATGTAATGTAATCCTTATGATGGAATTAGGGAAAAAAAGTGATGCCAATCATATTGAATATTTCTAGGAAATAAATAAATTGACTGAAAAGATGAAAAGTTAGAAAATAATTCTAAATTAATTTCATACATTATTAAATCTAATATTACAATTCTTAAATGTCTTGAGGATGGCATGATATAAGTAAAATTTTATAAAAGAGGCAAGTTGCTGAAGTCAATGCTTTCTAGTATTAATCAATCGATGTGAAACAATCAAACACAAAAATGTATGATGGTTGTGAAGGATTTTTGGAAATGTTACAATATGATGATGTTGGTTTTCAGTTAGACAAAAAATCCAAAAGTTTTAAATGCTTGAAGAAATAATGTGATGTGTATCGTATTTTGAAAATATGTAATGTTACTAAAGATGAAGATGATAACACTGGTCCATCAGACATGGTGTGTCGCTGATCATTGGTGTTAGAATTCATTTAATTGGGATATAGGTCAAACTAATTGAAACAAAAAGGAGTTTGGAATTTGTTGGGATTGATTTCGATAATGAAATTTTGAGACTAATCAACAATGTAAGAAACCATTTTCATTAAGAGGAATTTTGCTTTTTTTTCAACTGGGTCCAGACTATCATACTGGAGATGACGTCGATAATGACACCAGATTATAGATCTATTGTTTGAGAAAAAAGGATAGAATTTTTTTTAATCAAATTGAAAATGTATTTCCAATGGGATATTGAAGCTTGAAGAGTTTAGAGAAAATAATTTTAGAAGTTTTTTTTGTTGGGTCAAATATTTTTCTAATGATTTTTTTGAATCATGAAAATTTTACAAAGTGTTTATGGAAAAATTATTTCATTGTTTTATTATCATCAATATGTATAGAGCTTTATAATGGGAATATTATTCTATTTTGTATACGAAGGATCATAATGGGAAGTGTTTTTTAGTTGGGTCAGAGAATTGTAATGGTAAGATAAATATTTTTCATATTTTTTTCAATAAGAAAAGAGAAATGTAATTAAGAAAATATTTTATTCATCATAAGGGAAAAATCATAGTGACAAATAGATTCATATTAATGATTGTGATGAAAGTATAAAACAAGATGAATTTGTGAGAAGAATCAAGAAGGTTTAAGAAAAAACGAGAATATTTGAGAATCATTGAAAAATTCAAAGATGAATCCAAAATTCAAAGAGAATTATAATATTTAGGATATTTGGATTAGTGGGAAATATTTTCAGAATCTTACCTAAAGCATATTTGTCAAACCTATAAATAGAGAAGTACTTTTTTCTTTCTTGACATGAGTATTGTTAAAGAGAGAAGTCACATCGCTGAATAAATTTTTGATAGAAGAAGAAGTGTTTCCTTATCGATCATTCATAAAAATGGTTATCGGATAGAAGGAGAAGAGGAAAGTTCATAATCAATGTTTTTGGAATCAGACCAACCCATCAGATATGGATTTCAGGACTAATATAGAAATAATTCATAATTTTTCTAGCGGTATACATTCAGATTTATATTATCATATTGAGGCATTGGACAAGATAATTGGATAGGGGAATCAGACTAAGATTCCTTATGAATTCTAGGCAGTTATTACTTGGTGATGGGTAGGATAGTTAAGAATTCTTTTGAAGATCAATTTCTTGAAATCTAATAGGGCAATACAGAAACATATTTTTATGAAACTGGTGAATGTTTCTTAACATGTAACACACAATTAGATTACAAAATTTTATTTTACATTAATTACATGAATTTTTGTATTGAACATAGTTTTACACAAGTGTAATGGTATATGATACATATTTATCCACCTAGAAGAATTGTTTTCTAGTGGATTGTTTGGAATTGGATTGTTTACAAACCATAAAATGAATGTAGGAACTCTTGACCAGAATAAATTCTTTTTAAATTATTATATTCATATATATATATAAATATTGTTGTTTTATTATCAGTATGTTAATAACAATATAATTGGAGTAAAAGGATTTTTCAAAAAGAAAGGAATCATCAATGAAAAAGATATCATTGATTCACATCGCCCCTCTCAGCGATACATAGATACTAGTAGGATAATCTAAATTAGTTTCATAATAAATGTTACCTTTGTTTATTATTTTTTGAATATTTTTTGAAACAGAAGTTTTCATGGACAATATAAATTTTGTTTAAAATTGAGGGATTCATTTCATCAGTGGTAAGAACTTACATATCCGGAAAGATAGAATGTTTCCTTATCTTTTTTCAATTTGGTATGATGTTCTTAAAGCTGTAACAGATGGATTTAATCCTTTTGATGATAAATTTCCTCTTACATATGTTTAAAATAATAATCATAATAACGATTGAAGAGATAAGAATAATTTACTCTCATCACTTTATGGGAGTTAGTTTTTAAGAGTGAAGGGTGCTTCCACTTCTAAATGTATCTGGGATAAGTTGAAGAACATTTATAAATGAAATAAAAAAGTATAGAAGAAAATGATTCCAATATATAGGAAAAAGTATGAAGATCTCATGATTAGTGATTATGAATCCATTTGTTATTTCTTTTCCATGTTAAATGAAATTGTTAGCACTATCATATGTCATGGTTAAAATATAGAATATCATACTGTTGTTGAAAAGATCTGTTGAATTATTCCCGAAATTTTGATTATATTTTTTCTTCATTATAATATAGATATCCTAAATCATTTCCTTAGTTTATTTCTATTGTATAATAATTAATTATGAAATGATAAGGAAGAAATATATGAAGGGAAAAAAATAATGGAGAAATGTCTTTCAAGTCTTCCAAGAAATAAAATCCTAAGAATATTCTTGAAGAATAGGAGGGTGAAGATTCTAATTCTGAAAATGTGGTATGTAAAAATCATGTTGAATTTTTATAATTTTTTTCTAAAAATGATGAAAGTGGTATAGAAAAGTGTAAAAAAATATACTTTATAATTATTTGATGGAGGTTCTATTGTGAACATTTCATCATATTTTACTCGAAGAAATAAATAAGAACATATTGATGAAGATGAATAAAGGATGATAAGATCATGGAAGAAATATGATAATAAGGATAAATATTATTCCAATGGAAATATAAAATGTAATCCAAATCCAAATAGAAAAGTTTATTTTTTAAATATCATGGTAAGGAAGACAATAAAGTTGAGTCTAAAAAGTCTTTTGATAATGATGGAGAGAATAATTTCATTACTATAGTTAAAAATGAAGAGTTCGAAATATGTAATTTGGAATTATAAGAAACTAAATTATTATTTTAAATTTGAAAGAATAAATGAACGTGTTCCTGATAAAGAATGAGTGTCTTGAAAATGTAATCATTAAATTGAAAAATGAAAATTATCCAACATAGAATAAATAATTTCTTCATGATTAGAAAGTTATGATTTTGGAAGAGGCTAATTATATGAATAAATCTTTTGAGCAATAAAAAATAATAATGAACATCTGGAACAGAAGTTGAAGGAAAAAAAAGAATATTTGGAACTTGTTAAATAAAAACATTCAAAAGCTGAATAGAGAGTTACAAGTTTTAAAAATTCTATCTCTAAATTTTGTGGAAGTTATCACAAGGATAAAACCAATAAGGATCAACAAAGCTTAAAATCAAAGTTTTATAAGTAATCTATAAATTTTTCATATAATTAGAAATTCTGGAAAGTTATGTCTATAGACGAAACAAACAAAGTGAAGAAGACAGAAGGTTCTAAAAATTCAAAGTCTGAAATATTTTATACTGCTTTTGGTTATTATAATTAAGAAATGAAAACCATGCTGAAAAAGAAGATTATGGTAGATTATATGAATTATATTTGTTAGAAAAGTTCTAATAAGAAAGATGGGAATGTTTTTTTGAAATATAAGCACAAATATGGGTATTATGGAAGTTACTAAGGTAAATATTCTTTTAATGGATACTAATAGTATTTTAGTGGATTAGGAAATACTACAAATATGTGTTGGTTCAGTCAAAAATATTAAAAATACTCAACAAGTTATATAAGGAGATGCTTGAGGGGGAGTCAATCCTCTCAAAGAGATATGTTTGAGAAGGATGTTTTGATGAAGTCTAATAAGGTTGGTCTAAAAGATGAAAATATGTTCCAACCACTGGAAAATATTTTTGAAATGTTTAAAAAAAATAGGAATCTCAGTAATGGTAGTTTTGTTTTTTATGGGCACAATAAATGTTTTTTAAAAATTCTCAGAATATGGTTGTGCAGAAATATAAAGGTAAATAATATGATCTTGTTTTATAAGATAGTCTAAAATAAATAGAAGTTTAATGATATTGGATTCTAGATAGTTTTTTTTTCTTCTCATATGATAGGAGATTGGAAATTAATTAAGAATGTGATATAATTTATAGAAGGCACAACGACATTTGGTAATGATGAATCTTTTAGAATTAATGGTGTTGGATCAACCATTATATGGGAATAAAAGTTTAAATCATTGAAATTTTTTTTATTTATGGGCAGAAACAAAACCTGTTTTTTTCACAAAATTGTGTTGAAGGTAAAAAATGTATATTCAGGAAATATGTGATTGTTTTAAAATGTGAGTAAGGTGGAAAAATTGTTATTGGAGGACAAAGTAAAGAAGGAAACTCATTCTATGTTTGTGAGGTTCAAAACAATTTTTACTTATGTATGGTGGAAGAGAACCAATTATGGAATAAAATGTTGGGAATAATGTGTTAGATTAACATGAGAAAGTTATGCATGAAATACATTTTTTTTAGAATTCTGGATAATTCAAGAAGAAGAGATTGGTGTTTCCCAATTTTTGAGAAATCAAATATAACAATCATTGTGCATAGGAAAGTTGACATTTTTTCAAAATGACCAAAAGAACTTATTCATTGTGATATTGGTGGGACAATGAGAAAAAAATAAAATCATGGAGATAAGTACTTCATTACCTTCATTGTTGACTTTACTCGCATTACTTGTGTTATGTATATGACACATAAGTCAAATTCTACGAAAATGTTTAAAAGTATTAGGAGGAAACCTGAAATGTAATGTTTTTATTCTATGAAGAAGTAGATAATATAAAATTGAAAAGAATAAAAAAGGATTAATTTTAATGTTATCTTGAGAAGTATGGATTTTTTCATGAGTTCAGTACACTGTACACTAATCAATAAAATCGTGTTACTGAAGGAAAAAATAAAATTTTGGTTGAGATGGGGACAACATTGTTCCTTGAATACGGTGTGTATCCCATTACTATTGGATGCAAGCAATGATAATTGAAGTGTATATTCAAAACCATGGTTTTTATTGGACCAGTTCCAATATGACTTCATATGAAATATTTTATGCCAAAAATCCTTTTTTAAAACATTTAATATTTTTTGGGAGTCTGTGCATCATAAAGAATGGACGTGGAAACCTTGGAATGTTTGAGCAGAGTTGTGAAGATGGAATGTTTCTTCATTGTTCTCTATAAGGAAGAGGTTATAGATGATTCCATAAAGAAAGAGGAAGATTAGTTGACTTCTATTATGTGAATGTTGTAGAAGAGGCTGAGAAAGATGTTAAAAAATATTTTACGGATAAGGACTATGAACATGGTGAAGGTATTTATAGAATCCCACCATTTTTGTCACATAAACTTTCATTACATTATACAAAACTGAGGATCTTTAAGGTTTAGTGTCTTGGAAACCTGGAACTTAATACATTAAACAAAAAAAATATTCTTCATAAACTCTTTAAAGGCTTCTCCTTATGTTCATCCTTGGTTTATTACTACATCTCATAACTAGGGGACATACATCAAAAGAAAGGGTGAGCAGAAGTCCTAGTAAGGGAATCAAGGGGAAACATTTAACATGTGAACTTGAGATACATCAACAATGTCATGAAAAAAACATTAAGGAACGAGAAAGAAATCATGATACATATCATAATAAAAATAACATTTTTCATAACATGAAGATTTGGATACATCATTTAACATAGACAATCATGAACATATCACCAAGGTCCATCCCCAAGGTGTCATTTGATAATTACCAAGGTTATTCACCAAGATATCGTGAAAATTGTAATCTCTAGTGGTTACATCATTACCCAATGCATTGCAGCACTATCTGGGTGAACCCTTAAATTTTCTTCTATTATCATGTGAGCCACATATATAATCATAAAACATTTCATAAATAACCCATATAGCATAAAATAAATGGGTTTCATTTCATAATCATAATGTTTTAAAAACTGCTTTAAAGACATGATCTTAATGTCACTTTAAACCCACAAAAAGGGAAAGAGGGTCTCATGTATGTAAATCCCAGAATTTAAAATAGAACATTTTGATATATATGTGAATACCCTTTCAGAAATAAGAGCTTTGAGTATTCACTTTATAACATAAAATAATTTTTAGAAAAGAGAGAGGCATTTTGAGACGAAAATTCTGCAGCATAACGACTATGTTTCGGGGTTTTAGAAAACATTGAAAGGAGAGGGGACGTGGTTCAAACATTCATAAATGACCCATAAAACAGTAGAGGAACATAATAATAAGGATATATGACCATGGTAATGGAATTTGAATGACATACCATTTGAAATGAAAAACATGGAAGGAAGAAAAAAATTAGATTTCTCTTATGAAAATTCGGCAGCCTAACGACGTCACTTAAACATCAACGAAAATGATTTTAAAAGATAAAATAGGGTCTCTCATCATGTAAACATTAGAGTTAAGTATGATATATATAGAGATCATACCCCAACATAATTAAAAAGGAACTTGAAAAACTTGACATGAAAGTAGAACTTTGAAAAGAATGAGAAGGGTGAAAGAATCCCCTTAAAAATTCGGCACCCTAACGGCGCCACTTAAACATTATTAAAACGAAATGATGAGAGAAAGATGGGTTCTCACATAATATGTAAATTAATAGGGAATTAATATGAATATATAATAACATCCTCCAACATAAGAACATGGAGTATAAAAGAAATGACATAAAAGAGATTACTTGAAAAGAAAGAGAGAGGTCAGATCCATTACCTTAAAACGTAACTCTTAAAACTCAATGGTTTGGACCTTGAGGGAATTGGGGCACCTTGGGAGAACTCCTTGGGAGATAAGGAGACCAGATCTTCGTTGGGGGATAGTTGGGAATGAAAACTAAATGAGGAAAGGGTGGGTATTTATATGGAAATTTAGGGGACAAGGCATTAATGGCCAAGGGACACCTTACAAGTGCTTTTATCAAAACCATGTGCTCTCCCATGGCATTTACCATTGATTTAGGCCACATGGGGCCCCCAATACAAGAATTCATCACCTTTGGTCGGAAAACCCTTAAAATATCTCATGACATCATCATGACACAGTTATGATGTCCTTAAACATACCGAAACCCTAAAACTGTATTTTTACTATTCACTGAAAATTCAAATTTCTCATAAAAATCCCAAAATTTCACCTTAAAAAAATATCGATGCTCTAATAAGAAAAATGAACTCCATTTTATAAAAATATTTTTTTAAATATTATTAATTTAATTTTTAAATAAATACACTATTCACCGAAAATTCATTTTTTTAGAAAAAACCCCAAAAATTACCTTAACATAATATCGATGCTATGAGTTCAAAAATAAAATCCATTTTATAAAATTAATTTTCTAAATATTTTTAATTTAATTTTTAATTAAAAAACACTATTCACCCGAAAAAACAAATATTTGAATAATAATTTATGAAACCGTTATTTAACCATTTTATTGAATCACATTACTTAATCAAGGTGCCTAGATTATTTTAATACTTTCTTTAAGTGAGATTACTAATCCATTTGGACACATTACTAATCCTAATCATAAAATCACTATTCATAATTTACTATTCATCAAAAATCAAGTTGATCTTATTAGACTCTAAATTTCGTACTAGACATAATTGTAGAATACCATTTTTTGAAAATCATTACACATTTTTAATTATTTAAGGTTTACATAAACATTTTTTTGGAACATCCTTTCTCTAAAATTCACCAAAAATATGCATACTATATTTATCCAGACATCTGAAAATTCATAAACTTCATCATAAGAAGAAATCCCAATTTTTTTTATTTAAAACAAAGGATTACACAAGGCAGTTACGATCTCCTTACATAGCCCCTTATCACAACAGCATAGGACCTAAGTGTAAGATGTGCTAATGTGAGAGAATCTGAGGGAGGCTCGGCCAACATCGCACGAGTAGTAATTTCAATTAGTTTGAACTTCTCGCAAAGGTGATTCCGTTCTAGCTTCACACAATGAAGTTCGGCTTGGGTTTGGTCCAGGGAAAAGCCCAGTGGTGCTACCTCCTTCCCATGTTCTGTTAGATGGGCTTCGATCGGTCCAAGACTACTGGGTGAGGCCATCGAATCTTCTTTCTATATTAATTAACCATGATTACTTGTATTTAGATACAATAATCGAAACGTTTAGTTTACAGCGGTCATATTGACCTATGGTCATATAATAGTCAAAACCCAACGGTCTCATTTTAATTATACTCATGTAATCAAATGAAACATTTTTATTGAGTATAAAATAAAATAAAACAACACACAAAATTAGGAAACAAAATTTATTCAAAATTTTCGTCCGTTACAGTATTTTTGTTAACAATTATGATAAGGATTCCAAAAAATGGAAATCCTATTCAGGAATAATAATAATACTCAAGTATTTCTAGTGATAAAGATGAATATAAAAAATATCATCCCGATGAGGGAAGAAAGTGGAAGATCAACACATTATTGGTGATCAACATCAATAGGATAAAATAACAGGAACATCAAAATCCATTACACATACTTCTTTGTATTCAAAATTTGAACTGAAATATATGGATGATGATTTTGAGCATCCACAATTAGTCCTGGATATGAATGAAGAGATTTATTAGATATAGATGAATAATACATGGGAGCTCATTCATAAAAAAAATGATAAAAATGTTATTTTTACAATGTTGGGGTTTTCATAATAAGAAAAATGAATATGGAGATGTGATATGAAAAAAATAAATATTATTATGAAAAGGTTTCTCAAAGATTGAAGGAATGATTTTTTATGAAACTTTTTCTCTGGTGAAATAGTTATAAGTAATCAGAATATTTCTTCTTATTTCTTCACAATTAAGATTCATAATTTTTTATATGGATGTGTAGTCTACATTTTAGAATGAGGATGTTGATAATGAAGTTTATATTGAAAAAATAGGAGGTTTTTTTGGAAATATTAGAGTTATGTGTTCAAACTGAAAAAAAAAATCATTTTATGGTCTAAAAAAGATCCAAGGGCATGAGAGTTTAACTTCTCCTATAAAAAATTTCTTTCATGCTTATTTTTTTGGATCTTAACATGGGATTGGTCAATGGAAAATACCAATGATTCTATCTCCCTCATAAGCTCTGATAAATGGGATTTATAGGGTATGGTCCTATTGGTTGTGGCCACCACTTCCTTTGATTGTGTCAATTGGATTTGTTAAAACCCTATATTTTTACTAATCATGTGATTACTATTCAATTAATATATTATTAATGATATAGATTACTAATGGTTTTTTAAATCTAATATGATATAATAAAACCAAATAAGTGCATGCGTTTTATATAACCACATTACAAAATAAGACATTTAATCATAAGGGGAATTTTATTTATAATAGTTTATATCATTATAAACTTCATCCGTTAAAAAATTTCACCCTAAAAATTTTCATGTTAAACAAAAAATTAGATGAGGGTATATCTGTTTCATCACCTCCTCTGATTCCCAAGTTGTTTCTTCACACATGTGGTTTCTCCATAGTGCTTTGACCAGGTGGAACATCTTATTTCGTAATAAATTGTCTCTGTGATCTAAGATCTTGACCAGCTTCTCTTAATTTTAATGGAAATTCACTAATGGTACCAGCTCTATTTTGAGTACATTTGTTGGTTCTAGTATGTAATTCATCAATAGGTATACATATAAAACATCATGTACTTGAGATAGATTTGGGGGCAGTGCTAATCGATAGACCACTACTCCAATGAAATCATGGATCTCAAAGGGGCCGATGTAACTTATACTAAGATTTACCTTCTTCCCAAATCTCCTAAACTTATTCCATGGATATATGTGAAGGAATTACATTTCCCCAACTTTAAACTCCATGTCTCGGTGAAAATTATCTACATAGCTCTTTTGTTAACTATGTGCTTCCTTGATGTCTTTCTAAATGGTTTTCTCATTGTCTACCATTTATTAAACCATTTTTGGTCCTAATAGATTATGTTCCTCAACCTCATCCGAAATTCTAGTTATCTATATATTTTTCAACAAAGGGATTCATATGGACCCATTTGTATGCTCATGTGGAAACTGTTGTTCTATGAGTACTAAATCAATTTAATATTATGGTCCAATTCTCCTTTGAAATCCACAGAAGATGCTCTCAACATGTCTTTCATTTTTCGAATAGTTTAATAAAATTGGCCATCAATTTGAATATGATATGTTGTATTGAAGTACATCATTGTGTTTTGAGATTGTAGGAGTGTTTTCCAAAAAACATGGAGGTAAATCATGGATCTTGATCGAATACAATTGACAGTGGTACTTGGTGAAGTCTCACCACTACTTTTAGGTATATTCGTGCAATTTGGTCGAGTGAGATGTCCTTTCTAATTGTGATAAACTGAGATATATTATTAAGATTATCCACAACATCCCATATATAATTTTTTCAAATTTATTTCTTTGGAATGTCAAGGACAATGTCTATGGAGATGTTTTCCCTCATCCATATTAGTATGGGTAATAGTTACATCACCCCCTTATAATTTTTTAATTTCAACATTCACTTGTTGATATACCAGGCATATTGATATATATTTGTCAATATAGTTATTCATATTGTCCCGACAATAGTTCTTTTAGATATCCTGATTCATCTTTGTTCTCCCTTGGTGAATAGGGAAGATTGTGGTATGTGTGTCATTCTGAAGATCTCTCTTTATCTCTCGATTGAATAGTGTACATATTCATGATCAATATATTATGAATCCTTCCTCATCAATTTTGATCTTTGAGTATTTCTATTTTCTGATATCTTCTACCTGTATTGGAATATCCACATCATCTCTTTAAGAATCATTTTTCTTTTCTAAAATAAATGTCCAATAAATCATTTGTGAAAGGATTTATGATTCACGTTACATTATGATTCTGATGTCTATCATCTCCAAGTCTAAGAAGACCAGATCTATCTCAATCCTTATCAATGATAGAATTTCTAGATCCTTTCTACATACAAAATCTTACACTATTCTTGCAATACTATGATGTTAGTTGATTGAAAATTCATAATCCTTAATCAGTTATAACTATCATCACTAGTGCATATTCTTCCCTTTATTGAGAATATATACATGAGTATTTTTTTATCCATATATCTCACACTTTTCCCAAAAGATATTGTGCCACTATATTTTCAAAAAAAATATTAGTACATCCATCATGAGATCAATTATTAGGTAGTTTTATTCAACAAATATCAAGTACATTGATGTATTGGCTATGAATTATTCTTTTTTCATTAACACACAACCCAATACCTTCTTTAAAGCATTGTATAATTCCATGTAAAATTCTCCAATTGTGGTTTGTATGAGTAAAGGTGAATTGAGGGTCCTCCTATTCAATTCCATGATGTTCTATTTACATTCTTCATTCTAGGAAAAAATTATATCCTTCTATGTTAGATTGGTTAGATTTTTTAAAAATAGTTAGAAATTTCTCACAAATCGATGATAATACCTATTTAATCAACAGACACTAAGGATATATATCATGAATGTTGGCCTTGACCATCAATAAATTGATTCTATTTTTGAAGTGTCTATATATATCCTGTTGGTTATGGTGATATTCCTCAATAATGAGAATTACTTCAATCATATATCACTTTTTAGGTACTTTTCATAAATCGTCTCCTTTTGCAAGGTCTTTAGTTAAGTTACAAGATTCTCCTCATGATTCTCTTTTATTTTGGATTATACTAGAATATCATCAATAAAGACTACCAAAAATTGGATAAGGTAATCTCTAAATACTATATTCATAAATTCCATTAATATTTCTAGAGAATTACTGAGTCTGAATGGAATTATTATGAATAAATAGTGCTCATACCTTATATAAAAATAGTCTTGGGGATATTCTTCTTCTTCACCCTATCATGGTAATACCCAACCACAAATCAACCTTACATATGTATTATTATAGTTTTATCTGATTGAATGAGACAAAAATCCATGGTAGTGGATAGATATTCATTATCATAATCTTTTTGAGATCACAATAATTAATGAAAAGGATCATTAACCCATCCCCCTTCTTGATAAAGAGAACCAGTGCACCCTAAGGTGATGCAAATGGGTGTATAAACCCTTTATCCCAATTCTCCAATAGTGGTTTTTTATGATCCTCAATCTGCACAATATCCCTTCAATATGGATTCTTGGATAATGGAAATTCCTTAGGTATAATCTCTATATAAAATTCCATCTCTCGTCTAGGAGGAAGACAAGGTAATTCATCCGGAAACACATCAGCGTATTCCATAACAATGGGAATGAAATAAAGGATGATATTTTCCGAAGACATAATTACATGATATAGATATTATTTCTCATTGGAAAATAATATCCATGCTTGATATGTTGGTTCTAAATAATATTCATCCTCCTCCTTGCGCTTGTACAGAACTGGGGGTTGATTCACAATACAAAGAATGATTTACTTCTCACAAAAATTTATATTGTCTATATATATTGAAAGTAAACACATACATTTAATTGCATAAAATTCCACCAAAGGGATCATCACACAGTTTTCTGGGAAGTTCATCTTTCTAATTTTGACATGGGAGGAGTAATATTTTGCTGATGAAATAAATTTCCTATTAGTTTTTTTACAAACATCTCTACATCAAACATTATGGTAGCATTTGAATAATTATAATAATTTTTTTTTATATTTAGGAATGAATATAAACATAATCAAAAAGTATATTTCCTAGTATTGAATGAATAACTACCATACTTTTCACCACTTCATTTCCAGGATCCAACTCAGTAGTTATGATGGACACAGATCACCCATGCTACCTAGGAGGTTGTTGGTTGTCTCTAAAGATCCTTCGATTAGTGAATCTATTTATAATGTTCCCTAGTTTATTATAGTTAAATAATTGAAAAATTCCCTCAGGGTTGACCAGTGCATTTCTCTCCACCATCGCATTGGTGGGTTTGTCCTATCAATAATTGATATCTAAGTTCCCTTCCCTCCTAAACCTGAAACATTTTCTCATTCCCCTTATGCAATTTCCTAGGTGCTTCCTTCTGCACCATTAAAAAGTGAGATGGGGAAGTTTCTTAACACTATTATATTTCTCTATCTGACCACCCCAATTAAACTCAACTTTCTACTTCTTATCCCCATGATAAAATTAGGATTCTTTAATCTCTATTTCAACTTTGATGGAACATCGTACAATTTTCTCATAGCTATCAAAGTCTCAGATCTCTATAGATTTTAATAGACTCGTTTTTATCCCACCAAATATGTAGTCAACCTTGAATTTAGGGGCATCAAAAAAGGAAGAGGAATATCTTCCATGTCGTGTGAATTTTTCCTTATATGATCTGGTAGATATATCACCATTTTTCTAGGAAAAAACGAAATCCATTTCCATTTTATGTTAGAGAGTGCGAGAAAAATATTTATTGAAAAACATTTTTTGGAATTCTCTTCAAGCCCATCAATTTGATCTCTTCATTTGGATTTGTATTCTTGATCTATGTACACCACTAATATATCTCTTCATTCATATAATAAATAGACATTAGAAACCTCTCCTTCACATAACATTGTAGGATAAAGACGATCATTTCAATGGAGTTGATCTATTGTTCCACAATTAAGGGATCAGATGATCCATTGAAATATGAGGGACATTGTCACATAAATCTCTAAATTGCAGTTCGTTCTCTCTTGGGTGGAAGTAGATGTTCTTGCTGATCCATGTTTCTTTTCATAACCCAATTTAGTTGAAATAGTATAGTAATAAAGTTTGTGTTTCCTGATCCAATCGGGTTGGGAATCTCATTGGGATGGTCATCATAAAACCTCTCACATTGGTGGTTTACGTGATTCCTTCTATTGTAGGCCATTTGATTGAAAAAAGGACAAATAGGGATGAGTATTTTTGAACTATTAAACAAATAAAGGGGAATCCAATGATGTTAAATATATAAATTATAAATTACATTTATTTCTTAACATATGAGTCTCTTGGCATCAATCTACATTACCCATGAAATATTTCCTAACATATATTCTTATGTGTATTTTTTCGATCCCCTAATAATAGTTCTTAATAATAATATGAATTTACCAAAGAATATCCCTTGGACGTTTCAAACCAAGAGTAAAACTAATCCCATTGTCTTGCACCAGTTCTTGGTCGAGCCTATCTCAACGTGTTGTTTTTAGTGTTTACCCATAAGTACATCTATGATATAGTCACATATAATAGTATTATCTGGATACGGAGGTATTTTCATAATAAGGCACTTACAATATACTTAAAAAAATTTAGGGATTTTTTATTACACTTAGTCTTATCCCAACATATTTTTCTAGAGTTTTCAAATCCTTATCCCAAAAATAACTACACGTTCTTTTGATACTAACTATGTAAACCCTTCTCTTTATTACAACAAAATTCATGATTTATTACATATGGATACACATAAAATAGCCCAAAAGATTGATAATTCTAGTTTATTCAGAAATTATAGTGCATTACCTAATAAATTAAAATAGGAAAATTAATATCATTATTGAAAACATCATTAACATTATCGCACTTAAAACTGCATGGGATGACCTGGGGAAGTACATAAGAAAGGGGTGATATATATATCCCAGTAAGGTAAAAAAAATTGAATAAAATGAAGATATAAATATATTATATAAATCAGGTATATCAATTTTGAATTAAAGGGTTGAGAATCATAAACATAAGTAATAATACATGATATAAAATGATAACATAAAGGTGACATGGGAAATGGGGCAACAAATTCAAAAACATCTTCATAAACCTAGGTCAATGACAACTTCCAAGAAATCATGATGACAAAAGACCCATAAATAAACCAGGTTAACTCCCTATCCCAACATTATATCTCATGAGACTAAGCATTATTCAATGCATTGGAGTTCTATATAATTATGGGCACACCTGTGACATTCATTTCGTTCTCAAGTTTTAGTGTTCTATAATGATCATACAACATTTATTCATTAAAAATAATATTTTATATGATGATAACGGAGTGTGGAATACATACATGTATATAAAAAATCAAGAAGTATAAGTGTAAAAATGTTGACACCCTTGAAAGAAAATTGGTATGGTATTCACTACACAACTGTATGGCATTGATAATCGCAGTGAAATTTTTGCAGTATAATAGGGGAATAAAAATGTTCATGTTATGTCTTGATGAGAGTGAAATGGTTATATCATCATTTAGATATAAAAATTACAGAATGTGGGATATTTAAGAATATATCCCATCATTAGAAATAAAGATAAAATACATATGATAAAGAATATATTTTAATAAATAGGAGAAGGAAAAGAACCCTCACTTGATTGTGTTACTCCAAATACTTGGGAAGAGCTTCTTGATAACTTGGGGGACCATTGGGAGGAATATAAAGACTTAAGAGTAGATTAATTTTGTTCTAAAGTAATTTTTAGTGAATATTAACAGAATATTGCATGGGTTTATAATGTAAAAAAGTAGGGAGGTATTTATTATTTCCTAAACATATATTTTGGAATCTATATAACAAAAAACCAAAACCATAAACAAAACCATGGTTTTTTCCCATGGTTTCTGCAAAAGTGTCTATTTTGCATCATTTTATTTTTCCATGTTTGAAACATAATAAAATAACACCCTTTTGAATGTGGATGCAATTCATACCCTTAAAAAATGATTTGAAAACCAATAAATATATTAATGGTTTGGGAGGATTCATAATGGATATATAAATCTAATAAAATAAACATAAAATAACATCATTTTACAAGAAAAACATATATTTGGTCATGTGACCCATTTATTTTATTTATTTAATCACTTTTGGGTCATTATTATGTCATAATATAGACCGTATATTAATATGGTATTAAATTTTCACCCAAAACGTTGACTATCTCACAAAGTTATGAAAGATCACTCTATGATAATTTCAATGTTCCGATTTAAAAAATAATATTAATTTTAGAAAAATAATTTTCTAAATTTGTTGATTTTCTCTTTTTAAATAATAATCAACATTTAATAAGATATGCTGTATTTTTTTGAAAATAAAAGTTTTTGATCACTTATAAGAATTATAATTGGATTCATAAAAAATACATCGTCATTTATATATAATAAAATATATAAAATGATAATATTTTATTAAAATTATATTTTGTTCAAAAACCCATTAATACATGATAATAAATTCATTAATTTAATTTTAATATTACCCCAAACTAAAAAATTTATTTCATTATCTCAGAATAAAAATAATTTATAATGTAACAATAATTGGTTGAAAATATACTCATTATTCTATAAAAAATAATTAACATAATCATATTTCTATTTTCTTGTAACATATCCCTTTAATACACCATCAAACGTCTTTAGGGTAATGTGTACGACTAGGATACTTTAATTGGGTGGTTTGGCGAACATGGTTTGGGCCATGATTTCAGTGGTCTTGAACTTCTACCAAAAAAAATCAATCATGAATATGTTATTGATCTTATCCTTGGGATAGGTCAAGGTAAAATCCCAGTGATTTTATCTCCTTTGAAAGATCAAATAAATGGGATTCAAATGTTATGATCCAAATATTTGAGGTTGTCACATCCTTTATCCTTCTCAATTGGATTTTTTAAACCCCTATATTCATACTAATCATGTGATCACTATTTGACAACAATATTATCAATGGTAAAGATGATTAATGTTATTTTAAATATGATAGGTTATAATAAAACCTATGTTGCTCATGAGTTTTATATAACCATATTACAAAGTAATACATTAAATCATAAGAGGAAATTTATTTATTACCGCTTGTATTTTTACAAAGACTCTACTATGTAGAGAATCCCAACGATTTCCTTATTTTGATGATTTAGTCTTAGACAACATCCTCTCCATGAACATTTCTCTCTCTATCACCTCAATATATCTTGAAAACATAAATGGGGTGACTCGGTGATAGATGAGTGGGCTTAAATACTCCTCAAAATTAATCTCCTATGCCTCTTCATATAGAAAAAGGTCAGAAGAATATCATAGAAGGTTACTAAAATGGATCCCAATATCTCGAACACCGGAACACCCATGTTGAAGGGTATGCATCTCCCAATGACCTTCCAACTTCACAATCGATGAAATAAACACATCTCAAAACCTATCCAAAATATTTTATGTTGAAATAGAAGACTTTTCATTATCCTTGATGAATAATAACCACCACAATCAAGATTCATGATACAGTATCAATACAAAAAATAGAACCTAGTTCTCCTTCCTAGTAAGGATTGAACTGAAAGCCACCATTATGACCTCCAACTATTCTTCTTTCACTGATTCTAAAATAGATCCCTCATTATCTTGATGAATATGGTGCTGAAACTCATTGAGTACCCTACTCATTATTTCTTTTTCATCATCCCCAAATAATTCCTGATCATCTAGAACATCTTTCTAAAGGTATTCCATGCAACCCTGATGAGGAAATCTACATGGATCCTTACCTGAAATAGAATAAATATTTACATGATCTTAAAAATAAGATATGAATTATTTAATATTAAATATTTATGGTTCCACCCAACCCCAAGGTCTACCCATTAAAAAAATGCATAAATAAGAATGTTGTATAATCCTTTCCTAGTTTTCTACTCTGAAACAAACATAATTTCAATTAACAGTCTCAATAATCATAATGATCATTGAATTAGCTCATGGGGGAGGGGGTGTAAATACCCATGTCTTCTCGAGTCTCCACTTTTTATATCTTATACCCTGCTTAGCTGACACCATTTACTTACCAACTCATTCAGTCCCCAACAGTTCCTACCTCCAAACTCTATCTGATCCCTCAAATAGATCCTTTGATATTAGTCTATCATTACCCCCCCCCCCCAATTTACCCCTACTATACAAGTAATGATAAAATGGAGGTAATGAAGTGAAAATCATTCATCCAATAGGCCATAGTTTGTTGAGAAGAATCGTGGGTATACATACACACAAATAAGAGGCATTATTATATACGATTTGTGGAATGGGAGTTAAGATAAAATCACAAAAAATCATATTCATCAAAGTAGAAAAAATATATCTCAATAGATGCACGTAATTTCATAGAACTAAAAACCACAACAAAAGTAACTATATGAACCAAAAAGTAAATACTCAACAACATCCTCGAAGCCCAAATAACTCATAAATAACCCACAAGCTAGTAATGTACATCTCAATAACCAATCATTTGTTGTGTAAATAAAAAAGTATTAAAAATATTGGGTGATCATTACAGTTATACATAGTAAGATCTTCCCTATATCCTATTATACAAATTATTAAATAATGAATACTAAATTCCAATGAAAAAAAACTAATTCTCAGTCATCATCTAAATATGTATGCTATGTTCCCATCATATCCATAGATCTCTCATAAAGTATCACCTATAAGAAATAATGTAATATCAAACATATAAAAAGTGAAGTATGCCCATTACCACTTCCCCACTAGTTTTCCACTCCACACCAATGTTTCAAATCCTATATAATATCTCTATAATGAAAATGTATGCCTAAATTCATCATGAAAACTATAACTTACCATGTACCCCATGCATCACATCACTACATCATCAAGCCTAGATATCCCAATAGTTACTGAGTAGATTCTTGGATCCACCAAAACCCCAACATCATATATTAGACCTCAACCCATTATAACCCATACACAATATGCATAAAATAATACTTAGGATACAATATCTAGAGACACATGTGTGTGAAAACAACCGAATTCCATTAAAAACTCTAAACACATATATATTAAAGATAAAAACCATGTATACCAACAAATAGTACTACCAATAAAAGAGAGTGGGATAAGAGGGGATAGTCATCCATCCATTCCTCACTGACATGGTTGTTGGGGAAAACAACCTCTCATAGTCCAATGGGTGTTATTAACTCTACCGACAAGGGTGGGGTGGTTTATAAAAGACGATAACATACAAAAGTACATATATATATTACTACCACACTATGGACATCATTATATACATAGAATCAATAATATTTATTTTCCCTTGTACATCTAGAATCCCATGCTAATGACTATATTTCTTCTATGTACACAATATTTTATGGAAACATCCATTTAATTAATATCATTTAACAGATCATGCATTCAATAGTAAATTCAATCACCAAAAATTAAAATTATTGTATTCCCATTTTATATTATTTAAAAAAAAATTCCCATGCTCTCCAAGAATAATAAAAATTATCCCATCATTCATCAAGTGGTATCAACCTTCATTATTCTAAAGCATCACCACCAACCCCATGGGTTAATGAAATGATTATTTAACATCATCATCATTCCATAATTCATGGTTATATTAGACACTTCCAATTCTACCATAAAATATTCACCACCAAGAAAAAAATCTATGTGTTAAGAAGTGTGGAATTAAATGTAATAAAACAAGAAACCATTCCACCAAGACCCATTAAGCAGATTCATAACAATTAAATCATCCAAGAATTTAGCACAAAATTGGAAGGAAAACCTATATTCAACCCATTCCATCAGTATCAATTACATTCCCAACACCACCATGCATATGACCATATATCCCACCATCAAAATCATAAACAACTACCACATATTTTTCCTCTATGACCACATTCTATAAAAAAAATATCCATCACTGGCTCACATAATGTCTTGTAACAAGGATCCTCATCCAGAGCGGTGACACAAGGTTGTAAGAAAACAAAAAACTATCAACATGGATTCTAGGACCTAAAAGACTTCTAACGATACCAAAAAAATTATATATATCACCTATAAATTACCCATATTTATCAAACAAATAATTCATTACCACCATGACATAAATGATTCATTTTTCAAATCATATAACCACTAAAAACCTAAGGCATCAACAATTAACAACAATATCTAATCTAAACATGCTATAAATCAAAACATATAGTTTCGTTAGACTATAAAGAATAATAGTTTCAAATTAAACATGTATCTTTATTTTTTTTCAAACCCAGATTATGAGGTTTAAATTCATTATCAATTTATGTCAATGAAAACATGTTAAAAAACTAAAATATGGATAATAATATATCTATAAAATCTAGAGGGAAATGTTATCAAGGTGGAAGTAGATGTGATCTATATAACTACAACATAAGTACATTGATTAATATATTTTAAAATTTATTATGGTTAATTACATTGTAACTCAATTAGATAAAGTTTGGTAGCTTTATTATGGCATTTTAATGATCAGTGATAAGTAATGAATCGCATACCTAAAAAGGAAGTTTCCTATCATTCTATAGAAAATAGAGTGGAAATAAATAAGATATAAACTCTTATATTTCATGAATATATATTCTTATACTTCCTTCCATCCTTTATAAATGATCAAAATTAATTAATAAAAATATCATACCATAAATATGACTTACTGATGTAGAAAACCGAGTGAAAACCAAACTATTGAATAGGACCAAAAACACAAACAAGGAGGCTCCCATTAGATGAAGAGAACTCTTCAAGCTTATGAATTTTTTTTTATTTGTCAAGATTCAATGCAGATATAATAATATTTCAATTGGTGAACTATATTCATTATAGAGTTAAGGATAGGATATCATTAGGATTTCTAGATGGACAAACTTTAATGAAAAAGTAATGGTAATCTAATTTAATTCACATGGAAAGATCCATTTTAAAAGAATTAGATTCTTTTTAATTAAAGTATATATATATCATATTTGTACCAATGTATAATTTTCATTATTTAATGATTTAATACCATATTTATGATAAAAATATATACTTATGAAAAAATTGAATAAACGCATCATTTAAAAAAACCGAGTGATTGAGAGATAAAACTATGACAATAAGGCCTCCTACTACCGTGAGGCCACCTGAAACGATGACGCCACCTGAGAACATTATTCCCCCTAAAACTATGAGGCCAACAATGATTGTGACCACACATGAGCCCATAAGAGAAAATATGACCCAGAGGCTATATACGATTGTTAGACTACTTATGATCGTGAGTCCAACATCATCTATGAGGTCACATATGATTATGTAACCACCTATGACTATAAGGCCCCATATGATAGTGGGGAAACCTTAAATTCTTGGGATGCCTGGAGCCATGGGGCTAAATTCAACCCTCAGTCCATCTGTGACTATGAGGCCGCCTATGACCGTGAGGCTAACTATAACCATGAGTCCACCTACAAACGTGAGGCCAACATGATAATTTTGGGGGAATGAAGTCTTTAAACACCAACTTGGATCCTTTAGTCCTAGGGAAAACACAATGTAAATGTTTTTTGAATCAGGGAAATACATATGGTTTTTGGTGTAATACCGAAATATAAAATCAGCCCTAAAAACTCTGAGCATAAAGTGACATTGCAACACCATCCACCATAGCATAAATCTCTCAGGATTGGAAAAACCAATGGATTTACTAACCAAGTCCTCCATGCTAAAACACCCATCAACACATCATGATGCACTATTGGTAAAATTAAACCAAAAACACACCAAGAAACTCTACACAAAAACATGAATAATCATGGAATAAAAAAACCATAAAAACAGAACAAAACTAAAAAATCACAGACTAGGATCTACAAAATGAAACATATAATTATACTTTAACATAATTAATCACTATAAAATAATTCAAAATTATATATATCATCTTCTCTAGAAAACTAACCATGAATTAATCCATATAGACACTCTGTGATCATATTAAATATTTGAAAAAATCTTCTAATATTCCAATATGTTAAGCTAAAATATTCCCACCCAAGACTTCCATTACATTAAAATAATCTATTGTCCCAAGAAGGTTCAATCCTTTATAATAAAAATTTCCAATTCCACAACAATTACAGAAATTTATATTTAATATTATATTTTAATTTCATATTCATTTTATAAATTTAATTAAATTGATATACGTAATATTCTTATACTCTTCATCATATTCTTATGACATTCAAAATAGTTAGAAAATTATTCTTTATTTCCATTGATTTTATGCACATCCATAGATTTTAATTTCATCAACATCTCCCCATAAATTTATTTATTGATAACCTCATAATCCATAAGATAATTATAATACTCAAAAGAATAAAAATATCACATATCTCATACATCTGAAGCTATTTTTTTAAAAATAATATTTAAGAACCCTTTTTATTTGAGGTATAGTTCCATTAATTTTTTTCAAATTATTTGATTTTTACCTAATATGTATTCCTAGTGAATCTAGGGAAGAAATGGGTGTCTTCAATAATTTATCATATCCCAGAACCATTGATTGTGGATGAAATCACTAGGTCGCAAGGCTGGAAGAAACATTTCTGCCCAATGCATATGGTTTCTCTTAACCTTGTGGAGTGTTTGGTTGGTAGTTTTGCAATGTAATGTTTGATGAAAACATGTAATTAAATATCTACACCCTTGTGTGTGATCTATAGTTTTATAGGAATAAAATCACATGATTTTTTTCATGGTTACAGAAACTATGTGAAAGAACCATAAAGGTCCCCTATATAGATAGTGGTCTTCCTATTGTTGGTGAATAGTCTCAAAAATCGTGTAGCCCAAATGTGAAGACCCCTAATTTTCGTTGATTTTACCATTTTACCCTAATATTATTTTAACTCAACCCACTTCTCCTTTTTCAAATCTTCAATGAACATGGAGTTCATTTCTCCCCCATTGGAGCTCTTCACCCCCCTCAAGCTTGGTTCATGGATAAATCCGATGTTCAGACTATTATATAACTTCTTATTATCTTATTGGATGCACTTTGGTGAGTTATCTATTCATCTTTTTCCTTTCTTCATTTTCTTCCATATTATGGAATTATCTCGGTGTCATCTCTTACAAACTATTTTCATGGTGTTCATCTATTATCAGTTTTGGTACCATCTAGAACAAACCAAAGTATGACAATGGATGAGTTCTCCACTATTGTAATAAGGTTGGTGTTCATTTATATTTCGTTGATATTCTTTATATTACACGTAATTGTGCTACATATTTGTTTCCTCGAGAATATCCCCTAAATTGAATCTTCCTTGAATTTGTTTCCTTAACTAAGAACCTAATGAATATACTAGGTCCCCCATGAAATGTTTCCACCATTTTAGGTGTGCTCATTAAATTTCCATTATAATTATAATTTTCTAAATGGACAGCCCATCTTCTATATAGATTTGGATTGACATTAAATTGTGATATCATAAATCAAATAGACAAATGTGGTGTTGTAGCCCATATAATAGACTAAAATATTTATAATGAAATGTATTAAAGGTGAGTGTCAAAGTCACATCACATATATTAAAAAGTAATATTAATTCAACATTTTTAAATATAAATTCTGTTGAATTATGAACTATGAATTTGATGTTATTAAATACTAGGAATGTTGTTAATATTATTCAAATTTAGCACGATGACCATGATTCTTATGCAATATAGGATGTCACCCCCTTTCAACTATTTTATTTGGGCATGGAATCCCCTACAATTGTTATTTATATCCCGGGAGTCCCCAATGATAATTTTATATTTGGGAATTGCTAACCATTTGTATAATGATGAGTGGAGATGGTGACCCTTATTCGTTATGGAACATGGGCATTTAAATCCAACAGTTATGATACATGCATGTAGACCCTTTAGATTTGTTTTGGTCATGACATCCATTTAACTATGATTCAATAATGGTGACCTTATTTATATGATACTGGGACTAGAGACCCTATTGATATTATATTAATCATGTAGAGATATACATGCATGGAAAAAAGTTACTATTATAATTATATCATGGAGACCCTACAATTATGACACATGGAATGGAGTGAATTATTCTATGATACTATGAATAGAATCCCTTAAAAATTGTTAGAATCATGTTAAAAACCATGGATGCTTGAGTCATGAATCGAGTCCAGGATAGAAGTAGTATCCATATATATGGTTGTGGACATCACTACGCATACATACCATATATATTTATAAATATGGTTACTTTTTCAGAGACAATATAACATTATTCAAAGCATGTAGTGTCATTATGGTGTCCATCTAGAACTAGAGATAACCCCTTTAAGGATTTAAATATTTATTATCATTTATTATATCATCACAGTTATCATTGTATATTCACTAACTATATATTTAAGGACACTATTAGTGGTGGCCTACTAAGCTTATCTTACACAATATCAAGAGAACTGATGGTATGTGGGGAGATTTTTTGGATTTATAAAGGAACAGGGGAAAGCACCCAGTTCTTGATACTTTAGATGTAGCGATGAAGCACAAGACTGATCTATGGCTCAGGATGTTATCATAGATAGATTTTTTTTCTTTTTTTATTTCAATACTTATACTGTGTTTCATACCCGATTCCATGTCTATATGTTTACGATTTATAGGAACATGAAATTAAATCATTTTATATTGGAGGATCGTTATTTTTATGTTGATCATGTATTACATTTGGATATGTTACCATCCATGGTCAGTTATTCATTATTCTTTCACTATTTTTCTATTCATTCCACCATTGTGCTAATCGGATCATGATTATATAGTCTTCGATATGTTCCACCTTAGACCCTAACTATTAGTCATATAGGGAGGCCTGCTTGATGCCATGTTGTCCATTGACTTTGGAACCGTTTAACTTGAGTTTGGGTCCAGACATCACAAAGTGGTATCATAGAAATTTATTTTCTTATGTCATATAATTAGAAAATATTAGACAAGTGATTTGTAATGTGTCATAATTTATTAATGACTTGTTCTTGGGAGTAGTTAACCCATGTATACAGAAATCCCAAATTACCTGGGATGGTTCATGTTCTATATTTTTCATGTTATAGTTGATTTTAATCCACTATTAGGTATCACAAATGATATGTAATGTTATTTCTTATGATTGATGATTTTATTTATTCCATGGCCTGATATAGTAAAGAAGTATTAATCACCCATCATTTTATACACCATATAAAATTTTTATTTTATCCATTCTTCTTGCCACATTTATATGAATGTGTAAATTTCTTGAAACATGGTCTGGTTCTTATTATATTATTCATCAATTCTGTTAACACTTTATTCAGGGTCTTTATTAGTGATTGGTTGTGCTTATATTGATGAAACATATCAATTTATGGGTGCATGTACCCATACAAATTGGAATTGGTGATCCATATAGATTAAAATTTTAATGGAAATTGTTATATAAATGAGAATGAAATTAAAAGAAATTGATTCTAAAACAAAATGTTAATCATTAAATAGGGATGTAAATATCAATTTAAAGGGTGTTTTCCTCTAAAAATAAAAATTCACTCTCTATATATTAGGATTCATAGAAAATACACATAGCTTGACATAGAACTGAAATTAGCAGTGGGAAATAGATAACAGCTCTTGTGTTCCATATAATTGTCCATATCACCCAAATATGACTCTACGAGTAGGTAAAGGGGTGACATTATTTATTAGGTAGGATTGAACTTGGTGTATATGTCCATATCTGATATTTAATATGATATATCCTATTTGAGTCATGGATTTAGAATTTAATGATCAATGCCACCATGACGCCCACTAATCTTGAGCTAGGAGGGTGGTGACGCATATGATCTGGAGGCGGTGGAACCTGATCCACTACTGATACATCCAGTAGTGGAACCTATGAAACCTAAAATTATCTATGACATGGTAGATAATGTTTAATTATAAGGAGTGTTTTGTGACTTATCTAGACTATTCATGTAGATCCACCATCTTCCCCTTCTATGGTAGAGCTTACCTAGGAGCTTTAGTAGCATCATCAACCTACTTTTTCAAGAGTTGGTGGACCCATGATGAAAATTTACATATTGAGAATGTCATATCTATTTTAAATAATCATTATATACCTCAAGAGATTAGAGTGAAGCTCTCTACTTATATGCTTCTAGGATCCACCAAATTTTGGGGGGATATCCTGATCTATGGAGGTCAATATCGAAAAGTGATTTAGTGGGATTTTCAATCTAGATTCTATAACTATTTCCCCCATAAGACCTTGAAATAAATTTTTTCCTGGGATTTCATGAGCCTAAAATAGGTTTCAATGTTAGCTATCTACTATTCGTCAAAATTTATAGAACTTCAACACATTTTACATATTTAAAGTGCTTATGATCTAGTAAATGGGATATGATTTGAGGATTGGATTAGAAATACAATCAATTTTTAAGTGAATGTTTTATTATTGACCTCCAAGTAGGAAATAGTAAACAAATATCTTTTCATCGAGAAAATTTCGAAGGATTTAGATTGTGTATGCCAGTGTGGTGGAGAACTAAGATAGATTACAGTTTCATCAAGTGGTCAGAAATGAATCTTTGATACAGCGCAAGTGAGAAGCAAAAACTAGGTGACACCAGCTGAGAGTTGCATGTTTTTTCACTTGTGTGGAAATCAGGGTATAAAATGAACCAGTTTTCCAAGGACACCATATAGTGAAGAGGCTGTCACGACCCGTCCTAGTGGGGCCCGTGCCGCAACTCTCCAAACCCGCCTCCAATAGGCCAGGGGCTGGTGACTAGCACCGAGTAGGCATGTCACTAACATGGGAGGCATTTCCTATAAACCTGTACACACACACACGCGCGCGCACACATCTCCAAGCCCAAAAAGCTGAAAAGTAAAAAACTACAAAAAATGGAAATGCATGCATACACTAAAATCTCAACCAACAGAGTACGATTGGAATGTAATTTGTAGAAATGTAAAACCCTGGGCCAGAAGTATAAGCCCACCAAATGAAAGTCTACAACAATGTCCAATCTGTGAAGAATGGTACTGGTACAGTAATATGTAGTCGTTGGAACACACCTTGGCCTGTTTAATCTCATTGAGCACCGCCCGGTCCGGGTCCGCCAAGAATCCTGTCCAAGGCTCGCTCTTTTTCACAATACACGACACATGAGGGAAAATCCCATGCAGAGGTGAGTATAACAATACCCAGTAAGACACCCCGAAAAAATCACAAAGGAACACATCAGGGAAATACCACAAAGGAATGATACATTCAGCTCTACATAGTATATTTCTTCAGAACATATATGAAGAATATCCAGATACACTCATACATGGTCGACTATCACGAAACCACCACTATGATTCAGCTCTAAGATTCAACTAAGCACATAACAAAGAGATCACACTCTTAGGTCTGAATAGAGAGATAATAAGTAATCGTTCCGGGATAACACACTCCACAAGTACTTGAGACTATGATGCTCAGATGATGATCACAACCAATACCCATGGAGTGATTCTAACAACTCAGTATGAACACATCCCCTAAGTAGAGGATCGGCGCCCGGGTAAAGCAGGCCACGTCGATAGCAAGAAATCTACATAGGGTTCTCCGAATGAATAGAGGATCCGGCTCTAAGTATCATGGAGGGGATTCCAACAACTCTATTTAGGATGTCCTGCTTAAGGGATCATACTTTTGTATGTAGGTAATGATACCAGAAACCTTCAGGGGAAAGACCAATGGTACGAACCATATGAAAGCTAGTCCAAGTCACGAAAGACAAATGGCTCAAGCCATGTAGAACAGGTTACACAGTGTGTAGTAGGATCGCACGTCATGTTCCTTGACTCCAGGTACAGCCCGTGTAAACGCCCCGTGTCTCTAATCCATGTGTTTAAAACTAGACTACACGGCATGTAGAAGGATCACAGGCCATGTTTCTTGACTCCTGGTACTGCCCGTGTAAACGGCACATATATATAGGCTTGTCGTATGAAAATTAAATACACAGAGTGTAGAAGGATGACACGCCATGTCCGAGTGTCTGAGGTTCGCTCCATGTACGTTGGCCATGTGCACGGACACGGCCTCAACCAGTGTTTCCCTTCCCGTGTACCAGTACACGGGGTATCCCGTGTATCTTGCCGGGTCTGGTCGAGGAAGGGTATACACACCGTGTCCTTGTCCGTGTACCCAACCCATGTCCGTGTACTCTCGGAGTACACGTCAGGTAGCCCTCTGATGAACACATACTGTGTAGCCCATACTACATGCCATGTAGTCTTGATTTCTCCCGAACCGTCGTCTTCCTCCTCGCGCCTCATCCAGATCTCCAGATCCCGTTTCTCTTGTCCGTTTTCCACGAATCTCAAGATCCTTGTTCGCTTCATCATCCTAACATAGAATCCCGGTGTTTCGGACCTTCAATCGGCTCATAAAAAAATCATTGATTCATCTGAAGGAATACTCCCAAAACTCATACCTCTCAATCCGCTCCGAATCATCTGCTGAAACCATCATCGTAGCTCCATACCATCATCCCGAGGATGGATCTACAATCTCGGATCATCGCTCCAACAAACGAACGTTCAACGATCAATTTCCTCCAAGAACATGTATAATGCACATGAAGAATGCGAAAAATCAAGGAATAAAGGCAAAAAAAATCGAGAGGGACAAACCACGATCGATGTTCGTGTCTATTTGGATTCATCACTATTAGAACGCTAAATGAAACCAAAATAACCTTCAGGAATCAAATCCCCTAAATCCCTGCAATAGCCCATCCTGCAAAAACGATCGATCCACGGGAAAATATATTCTTGGATTAGTCCGTGTTCATCATAGGAATAAAGAACAGGGAAAGGAAATCAAAATCAAACATCCTACCTAGATCTGTGGCATTCGTGGGTGAATATCTGGTCGCTGCATCGTCGTCGCTGGTGAAACCCATCAAAAATTCCATCTCCTTGTTGGGGTTTCCTCCAAAGCCTCTAGGCCCACAAGGGTTTTAGGGTTATTAGGTATGTAACCTTGGACCCCTGCGCAAATATTTATTTAAAAAGATAAAAATATATCTGCTGCAACAAGATTTAATAAAATATTTTTATTAAATATTTTATTAGAGTTACGTCCGAAAACTAGATTTCCCCACCGACCTGCGCCATCCAATGTTAGGCCTCACCTGGGGTAAAATCGCTGCTCTGAACGCAAAAGTGCACTTGGATTAGTGATCCGAGCACCAATTCAAGAGTTATTCCACTTTTCCAGGAAAACCCCATGCGGGTGTTATTTAATTATTTAATTAAATTAAAATAATTTGTCCGGTATCACTGGGACTCAGAACTGCACGCTGCCTCCAATCCTAGTCTTGAAATAACTCCATATAATATTAAATATAATACATGGAAAAACCAGGACATTACATCCCCCACGTTAGGTATTTACATCCCCAAAAAGCCAAAACAAAGTCTATTGAAAATGATGTGGGTAATGCACACGAAATTGAGCCTCCCGCTCCCACATGATCTCCTGGAGCTTCACGTGCTACCACCAGATACATACCAAGGGAATAGCTCTCCCACGAAGGATCTTCTTCTACTGATCCTCAGTCTCTAATGGGTACTCAGCAAAGGTTCCTCCATCATCGATGTCTAGCTCGCCCCTATCGATAACGTGTGATAGGTCATGCACTTACCTTCGCAGCTGCAACACATGGAAGACGTTGTGCACTTGGTTCTTTTGAGTTGGTAGATCCATGTAGTATGCCACCATGCCAACTCTACTCAGAATCTGTAAAGGGCTGATGAACCTCATAGATAGCTTGCCGCCAAGGCCAAATCTTTTCAATCCCCATCGAGGTGAGACCTGAAGGAACACATGGTCTCCCTCCTCAAAATCCAAGGGCCTCCATCTACTTCCAGAATAAGACTTTTTCCGACTCTGTGTAGTGTTCATCCGCTCCTGGATGACCTGCACCATCTCTGTAGTAGCTCGCACCATCTATGGGTCCATGAGTGCTGACTCTCCTAGGTCAGTCCAACAAAGTGGTGACCTGAAAGGTCGCCCACACAACACCTCGAATGGTGCCATACCAATAGTGGAATGATAACTGTTGTTATAAGAAAATTCCACTAGTGGTAGGTGTTCCTTTCTTCTACGAATGAGGTCAAGGGTGCAAGATCGTAGCATATCCTCCAGAACATGGATGGTCCGCTCTGTCTAACCATCAGTTTGAGGATGAAATGTTGTGGTCAAGCATAACGGAGTCCCAAGAGCTTCCTACAATCCCTTCCACAACTGGGATGTGAAATGAGAATCACGATCTGATATGATCATTGATGTAACTCCATGAAGTCGAACTATATCCTACAGGTAGAGGCATCCCAATCCCTCTACTGAACTCTGCTCCCACCTGGCTAGGAAGTGGGCCGACTTGGTGAGTCGGTCAACGATCACCAAGATGGCATCTTGTCCCCTAGACCTACGTCATAAACCCATAACAAAGTCTAGGGATATACCATCCCACTTCCACTATAGCACCTCAAGTGGCTGAGTTAAACCTAATGGCACCTGGTGCTCAGCCTTTACTTGCTGACAAGTAAGGCACCGAGAAACAAACTCAGCCACACTCTTCTTCATTCCTGGCCACCAGAACTGACGTCAGAGGTCCTGCTACATCTTTGTCACACCTGGATGCACCACCAAAGGGAATATATGGAACTCCATCAAAACATCCTCCCGCAACGTTACTGGTACTAGTGTACACCCACTGAAAAGAACAACGTTCTCCCCACCTTTTGAATATCCATCAAGTGCATCACCTGTGAATATTTGAGCACGTAGAGTCTCAAAGCTAACATCCTCGAGCTGTTCTTCCCTGACTCGCTGTATGAGTGGAGGGGTAACAACCATCGACTGAAGGTAAGTTACCTTATCTCTATCCACTAAGGATAACTTTAAAGAGGCCAACTACTTCGTCGCCTCACCCAGTAACTATGAACTGGATTTCTTGCTGAGAGAATCTGCCACAAAGTTCCCCTTCCCAGGATTATAGACGATCTCAAAGTCATAATCCTGGATGAATTCAAGCCACCACCTCTCTCTCAAATTGAGATCCTTCTGAGAAAATATATATCTGAGACTCTTGTGATCAGAGTAGATGATAAATTGCTTGCCCATCAGGTAGTTCCACCACATAGTCAACGCGAAGACTACCACTGCCAACTCAAGATCATGGGTTGCATAGTTCTTCTCATGTGGCCTCAACTGTTGTGAGCCATATGCAATAACCACTATCCTCTGCATCAGGACACAACCAATCCCAGTTCCGGATGCGTCGTAGAACACCACGTACTCGACACCCTCTTTTAATAGTCTCAAGATTGGGGCACTCGTTAGACTCTATCTCAACTAATGAAAAGCCTGCGGGCATCTCTTGGTCCACAAGAAAGGCTGCCCCTTTCATGTAAAAGCTGTCATGGGTGCTGAAATCCTGGAGAAATCAAGAATGAATCTCCGATAGTAGCCTGCCAACCCAAGGAAACTCTTCACCTCTGTTACACTCTAGGGTGGCTCCCACGCTATATCTACCTTTACCTTGGCTGGGTCCACTACTACACCATCTTCTTAGATAACGTGTTCCAAAAAGTGGACCTCCTATATCCGGAATTGACACTTCGAGAGTTTCCCATACAACTGGTGCTCTTGGAGTGTGTCTAGAACCATCCTTAGGTGCCTCGCATTCTCCTCCTCAGACGCATAGTACACAAGGATATCATCGATGAAGACCACTACGAACCAATCCAGATAGGGATGAAAGATCTGGTTCATGAGTCCCATAAAATATATTGGGGTGTTTTTCATGCCTAAGGGATCACCGGGTACTCATCGTGACCGTAGAGGAATCTGAAATCCATCTACGGTATATCCACATCCCGTACTCACAAATGGTGATAGCCTGATCATAGATTAAACCTTGAGAACCATCGTGCCCCTATTAACTGGTCGAAGAGGTCATCAATCCTGAGTAGTGGATACAGGTTCTTCACGGCCACCTGATTCAAGAGCTGTAAATCCACACATAGCCTCAAGCTGCCGTCTGCCTTCATGGAAAACAACACTGGTGCCGCCCACGGTGAAACACTGTGTCTCACGAAGCCCTTCCTCTTCAAGTCTTCCAGCTTCCCTCTCAGCTCACAAAGCTCTACAGGAGCCATCTGATATGATGATGCTGATATTGGTGTCGTCCCTTGTTGCATCTCAATGGAGAAATCTATCTCTCGACAGGGAGGTAGTCTGGGGACATCCTTCAAAAAGATGTCCTCGTACTCATCCACTACTGTTGTAAACTAGGAACATGTAACATATACTATTCCCAGGGATAGGATATCCAACTGATGTGAAATCGGATGTACCTTCCTACGCACGAGTCCATCCTACACTACCTGGGTCTCCTTTTCACCGACGAAGGAGAACCTCGTTCCATCACTGTGGACACACCGCACCCTTTGCCTAAAATAGTCAATCTGGGCATGAACTGTGGATAGCCAATCCATACCAAGAATGACCTCGTAAGGCCTCGTTGCTACCACCAAGAGGTTCCAACGGAAACTCTAGCTTTCAAGGGTTAGGTCACACTGACTATAAAGGTGTTTGATCTCTGAATCTTCTCCGGTCGGTGTTTTTAAGTGTAACGTTCGAGTGAACGACTCAACTAGAATCTCATGGTCTTGAACAAGTTAACCATCTAGAAAATAATGACTAGAACTTGAGTCTATCAGTACGACAGTCAAAGTAGAAAAGAAACAGATTGTACCTCTAACCATTTCCGGAGTACCTGAGTCATAAGCCTCTTCTACCTGCAGCTGTCCCTACCTCTGTCCACCAGCTCCCAGAACCTAGGGTGGACCTCCTGGGGGTGGTTGTGGTAAAGGGTCAAAACACCGACCACCTCCAACTACTCTCCCAGCTCCTCTACCATGTCTGCTGCCCTACGGATTTGCCTGCTCCACACATTTCCTCTGCCTCAGTGGTCTATCCACTGCTCCCATATCAGTAGTACGACAGGTTGGACAATCTCGAGTGAGATGTCCTCTACCATCACATGAGTAGCATCGCCTCTCCCGAGGCTATTTGGATGCACCCTGCAAACCCTGCATGACAAATCATCTTTCCTAGTATCTCCTCTATAAGCGTCTACCACATCTAGATCCCTGATGTCGGCTCCCTACTGTCGAGGTCTCTGCTCCAGCTCACTCACTACTGACAAATGCTGGCTTTCTTTGCTCTACCAAGAATCTCTCGACCACCAAAGCCTACTCGAGCACCCCATCATAAGTAGGAATTCTCATAGGGATGATTCTAGCTCGGATGTCTCTGCGCAAGCCCCTCTCAAAAGTCTAATCTCTGAAGTACTAATCCCTGACCATATCCATCGAGTACAGTGAGGGATCGGTAAACCTTGATGAATAGTCATCCACCGTCATGGTTCCCTACTAGAGCTGATGAAGCTCTTGTATACATACTGCTCTCAGGTTAACTGATGAAAACTCTTCTCTGAAGAGACAATAAAACTCTGAACATGCATGTTTCGCCTCATCGTGAGTTTGGAAAACCAAACTCCACCATCGCCCAGTCAATTTCTGCAGAAACCTCGCTGCCAGAATCACCATCTGGTCTACTGGTGTCCTGACCAAACTAAAGACTCTGGTCACTGCCTCAAGCCAGTCCTTGGATTCTTGAGGGTCAAGCTCACCTCCAAACCTAATGGGTCTCTGTATTTGAAACTCGTGTAGTGCGCTCAGCCTGTGCTCCTCCTCCCCTACTACAGCAGGCACTAAACACTGCTCTACAGGTGGTGGAATAACTGGCACACCACCCAAAGGTAAAACTGGGGATCTGGTCCCTATATCGAAACCTCATCACTGAAGGGGTCATCCTAATGATCGAGCTGTTAGATCCTAGTGGGTGCGCGTCGAGGAGGTATCCGGTAACAAAACAAGATGTATCACAGTCAGTGAGTATATCTGCAGAACTAACTAAAGAAGTACATGGAAACCACAACCCATTCCCATATGATAAATATACCATTATTTCCCCCTGTAACTAGTGTTCTTATGTTTCGAGTCAAAAAAAATGTTATTAGAGTCCTGTTGTATGGATATGTCGGCCGCCCGTACCAACACTGGGATCCCTGGCCTGAAATCAAAACTCGAAACACTTAACAATGTTGCCCCAAACCAACTCACAGACTCTTGGTCCTAAATTAGAACTGACCACCTATGATACCACTCTGTCATGACCGTCCTAGTGGGGCCTATGCCGCAACTCCCCAAGCCTGCCTCCAATAGGCCAAGGGCTGGTGAGTAGCACCGAGTAGACATGTCACTAACATTGGAGGCATTGCCTATAAACCTGTACACAAACACACACATCTCCAAGCCCACAAAGCTGAAAAGTAAAAAAACAGCTAAAAATGGAAATGCATGCATACACTAAAATCCCCACAAATAGAGTACGGTAGGAAAGTAAAGTATGGTAATGTAAAACCCTGGGCCAAAAGTATAAGCCCACCAAAATAAAGTCTGCAACAAATTCCAACCTGTGAAGAAAGGTACTGGGACTATAATCTGTAGCCATAGTAACACACCTCGGCTTGTCTGATATCACTAAGTGTCGCCTAGTCCTGGTTCGACTAGAATCTTGTCAAAGTCTCTCTCATATGAACAAGACATGACACGTGCAGGAAAATCCCGTGAAGGTGTGAGTATAACAATACCTAGTAGGACACCCCAAAAAATCAGAAAGGAACGCAACCAGGGAAATACCACAAAGGAATGATACAGTCATCTCTATATAGTATTTTTCTATAGAAAATATAACAAGAATATATAGATATATTCCAACACGGTCAACTATCGCGAAACCACCACTAAGATCCATCTAGAAGATTCCACTAAGCACCTAAAAAGGTGATCACACTCCTAGGTCTGAAGAGAGAGATACAAAGTACTCATTCTGGGAGAACACACTCCATAGGTACTTGAGAATATGATGGTCAGATGAGGATCACAACCAATAGCCTTGGGTTGATTCCAATAACTCAGTCTGAACTAATTCGCTAAGCAGATGATCGGTGCTCGGGTAATGTAGGTCACGCAAATACCAAGAACTCTACTTAGGGTTGCAAGAAAAATAGAGGATCCGGATCTAAGTCTCACAGAGTGGATTCCAACAACTCTATTCAGGAAGTCCTGTTGAAGGGATCATACTTTTGTACGTAGGAAATCATACTAGAAACCTTCAGGGGAAAGACCAAGGGTACGAACCCAAAGAAAGCTAGTCCAAGTCACGGAAGACAAATGGATCATTCCATGTAGAATAGGTTACACGGCATGTAGTAGGATCACACGTTGTGTTCCTTGACTCCAGGTACTGCCCATGTAATTGGCCCGTGTCTCTAGTCTAGGTGTGTAAAACAAGACTACACGACATGTAGAAGGATCCCACACAGTGTTCCTTGACTCCAGGTACTGCCTGTGTAAATGGCCCGTGTATCTAGGCTTTTCATATAAAAAGTAACTACATGACATGTTGAAGGATTACACGCTGTTACCAAGTGTCCGGGGCTTGCTCCATGTATGCTGGCCATGTGCCCGCACATGGCCCCAACCCGTGTCGCCCTGCCCTTGTCCCAGTACATGGGGTATCCCGTGTATCTGGTCGGGTCTGGCTGGGGAAGGGCATACACGCCATTTCCTTGGCTGTGTACCAGACCCGTATCCGTGTACTCCCGGAGTACACGCCAGGAAACCCGCCGATGAACACACGCCGAGTAGCCCATACTACATGCCGTGTAGTCAGGATTTCTTCAGAACCATTTTCTTCCTCCTCATGCCTCATCCGGATCTCTGGATCCTATTTCTCTTGTCTTTTTGCCGTGAAACTCAAGATCCTTGTTCGTTTCATCATCCTAACACTGAATATTGGTGTTTCGGACCTTCAATCGGCTAGTAAAACAAGTGTTGATTCATCCGAAGAAAAATTTCCAAAACTCATATCTCTCAATATGCTCTGAATTGTCCGCAGAAACCGTCGTCGCATCTCCGTACCATTGTCCTGAGGTTGGATCTACAATCTCGGATCATCGGACCTACAAACGAACGCACAATCATCGATTTACTCCAAGAAATCATAGAACACATAATAGAACACAAGAAATTAGGGAAGAAAGGCACAAAAAATCGAGAGGGATGAACCTCGATCGATATTCATGTCTATTTGGGTTCTTCACTGTTAGAAGTCTAAATGAAACCAAAATAACCTTCAAGAATCAAATCCCCAAAATCCCCACAAAATCCCATCCCAAAAAAACGATCGATCCGCAGGCTAATCTGTTCGTGGATTAGTCAGCATTTGTCATAGGAATCCAGAATGGGGAAAGGAAGTCAAAATCAAATGTCCGACATGGATCCGCGACATTCGTGGGAGAAGATCATGTCGATGTGTCATCGTTGCTGGAGAAACCCATCAAGAACGCCATCTCCTCCTTAGGGTTTCCCCCAAAGCCTCTAGAGCCCCCAACGGTTTCAAGGTTATGAGGTCTATAACCCTGCACCCCTACACTAATCTTTATTTAAAAAGATAAAAAGATATCCGCTTCAACAAGATTTAAGAAAATATTTTTATTAAATATTTTATTACCGTTAAGTCAAAAAACTAGATTTCACCACCGAACTGCACTGTCCGATGTTAGGCCTCACCTTGGGTAAAATTGTTGCTTTGAACACAATTGTGTCCTCATATTTCTAATCTGAGCACCCATTAAAGAGTTATTCAACTTTTCCAGTAAATCCCCATGCGCATGTTATTTAATTATTTAATTAAATTCAAACATTTGTTCCGAGATCAACGGGCCTCGGAACTGCACGCCGCCTCCAGGCCTGGTCTTGAAATAATTCCCATATAATATTAAAAATAATACATGGAAAACTCCAGGACATTATAGAGGATATGATAGGATGGTGAATCTTTAGAATTGTTTTTCAAGGCCTTCCCATATATGCCTAGGGGTTATGATCCATATCATCCCCACCTAATAGATAAAGATCAAGAGTACCATTCCATGTAGTCATATAGAGCACTACAGACCACTCATGTAGAGGAGGTGGTCATGACAGAGATATTTAGGGTTTAGATACACATTTCAAATAGAGCAGAACCACTCATGGTAGTTAGGTTGATGTCTTTAGTGGTGGATCATGCTATATATATTTAGTACAGCCTATAATAGAGGAGTGGGATGTGGGGTTATATATTATTTAATATACTATTATAGTATCCTTAACCAATTTTTCTTCTTTATTTAACATGGGTTGTTCACAATACTCCATTTTTTAGATATTAGGGAAATATTTGTGTTTGATAATAAGTTATTCTATAGTGTAATGATGCTCAATAGTCATTTGAGAATATTTTTGGAGAGTGTATCCTAATATAGGGTGTTCCATGTTAAGATAATAGGATAGTGATTCTCATGTGATATATTTATCTTCTTGATGATGAGGATTAATGTAACTCTCTATATGGAATGGTTTGATCCATATCATTCATTTATGGATTTTTATCACTAGAGGGTTTTCTTCACATCAATATATGGTGGTATGTATATTCATAATGTAATGTGGGATGTATTTAATGGTATATCTCAAATAGATAATCATGGGGTTGATAGAGTGTGCACATATATTTCTATCCTTTATATGGATGATCTGGGATTAAATCAGGTTGAATTAAATCATATAGTCAAACGTTTGAGAGATGTTTCCCCATTGACTTCTCTAAACTACCTTATAAGAGATAGAGGTATAAATAACTATCGATTTAGTTCCTAGAGTTACACTTGTATACAGTCATCCTTATAAGATGGATAATACTATGTTTTAGGAGGAGCTCAAGTGGTAGCTTGAGGATTTGGTGTCCAAGGGTTTTATGAGGCCCATTACATCTCTCTGGGTTTCACAAGTCCTTTTTTTCAAAAATTTGGATGGAACCCCCATGATTGTTTTGATTACTGATAGTGGAATATACTAACTATAAAAAAATATCCCTTATGTTGCATAGATATTCACATTGAGTAGATTATATTATTAAATAATTTCATGAAGATCAATTTATGATCAAGCTGTCAACAGGTTCATTTTATGCCTTCAAAAATAAAACACATGATGTTCCATATTCAGTACAGTTTGTATGAGTATATTGTTATGTTTTATGACCTCATGAGTGTGATTTCTATTTTAATGGATTTTATGAATCAGTTTTTCCACCCATTTTTGGATTCTTTCATGGCGTTCTTGGCAAATGACATATTTTTGTATTATCATACTCGAAGTGAACATGCCACATATCTCGAAATCATTCTAAAAACATTGAGAGAGAACCAAATATAATCTACGCTCAGTTAATTCAACTGATAGATCAACAAGGTTCTCTTATTTGGTTACATTTTCTTAGAGGGAGAAGTGTTAGTGGTCCTAGGGAAGGTGAGTGTTATATGTACATAGGAGCATACCAATAATGTTTTTGAATTGGGGAATTTCTTGAGGATAACTAGTTATTACAATTTGGAAGAAGTTGTGTAGTGTATTTTTATGCATCAGGCATTGGGATGGTAGTTTTAATGCCGGAGGATGAAGTTGTTGTGTACGATTCATAGTTGCTAATGAATCATGGAAAGAATTATCTGATGCATGATCTGGAGTTATACTTTGGTTTTCATGCCTTACAATATTTGAGTGATTTCATACTATGTGGTAATTTTGGGGTGTTTTCATACCACAAAATGCTCAACTTTATATTTACACAGCGTGACTAGAATCATAGGCAATGATTTTGGGTGCAATACCTATAGTACTTTGACTTCGATCTTTCCTATACACGAAAAAAGTGTAATGTTTTTTATGATTCTATGAGCAGGAGGAGCCAAACATAGGATGTTTAGGTGGATAAAAGCTACTATAAACTTATAGATCAATTTATAGAGATGATCAAAGATGTTCATGACCACCATGTATTATCTATAATTTAATTTCTATTAGAGAAATTGTCACTTATAGAGACATTGAAGATGATGAAATTTTTAGATCCTAAAGAATTATTCCTACTAGAGAGTATTTTTGGTGATGACCCACTTCTAGATTGCTTTTCTGATGAATACAACATCCTACATATACATGGGTGTATCTGGTCTCCTAAAAATTTGAGATAGGAGTTGATTAAAGATCCATATTATTCTTACTGTGAAGTAAACACAGGTATCTAAAAGATTTATCAAGATATTAGTAGACAATATAGGTGGTATAGGACTAAAATTCAGATATATGGTTTTATCACTAGGTGTTCCACCCATAAACAGATGAAAGTAGAACAACCAAAGTGTGCTCGATTGTTACAGTTATTACCGGTCCAAAATTAGAAATGGGAGGATGTTGCGAAGTATTTTTTTGGTAAGATTAATAAGGTTTCCTTGAGGTAGAAATGTGGTTTGGTTAGTCATGGATCAGATGAAAGAGTTAACCCACTTCTTTCATATCTAGGTTACTTTTATATTTGATGATATGGGAAGACATTAGATCCTAGATATTATATGGCTACATGGGTTCCCTAATACTATCATTTTATATAGGTATGCTTTATTCACATTGAGGTTATGGTAGGGCTTACAGAGTGCTATGGGTGCACAATTTCATCTGAACATATCTTTCCACCCTTAGATTGATGGTCATTCAGAATAAACTATACAAGTACTTGAGGACAAGATCTAAGCATGTGTCCTTTATTATAAATGTTTATTGGAGAATAATATACCACTCATGGATTTTGTCTATAATAATAGATTTCAAACAACAATTCATATGGAGCCTTATTAAGAAATATATGGTAGGTCATGTAATTCACCCCATGCTGGTTAGAGGCCAGAAAGGTAGTTTTACTAGGTCCTTTTCTCACATAGAAGTCTTTAGAGATGGTGTAGTGGATTGAAAACGGTATATGTTCCAAAGAGTTTAGATAAAAATAATATGATAATTACTATTTATGAACTCTAGATTTCAAGGTTTTGGAATGTGTTTTCTTGTAGGAATCACAAAAACATGGGAATAGATGGATATGGAGGAAAGGGAAACTTTTAAAATTATTTTTATGTACTTTTCTGATTGTGGATAGAGTTGGGAAAATATACTATATTTTTTTTTAAACATAGAGGTAATATTCAATGCACTAAATATTCTATGTTTCACAACTTCACTATTTTCATGCTGAGTCGTCCCATATATTTGAACATGAGGATGTTGAGTTATGTGTTGATGCTTCTATTGATGAGTATCTCATGGAAATTGTTTATCAAAGAGAAACGGATCTCTAAGGCTAGTTAATCCCTTTATTGTGGGTGATATGACAGTACAATTATGTACATTATGAGACATAGGAGTAGGAGGCCAATGTACACACTCAGTGGATGGAGTTATTCTCAGAAACTATTCTACCACCATTATAAGGGTAACTCAGTAGGTGAGTTCCTTTCAGGAGGGAATAATATAAGAAATTTATTTTCAATGATTTATGTATCCCTTAATTTTTTGCCTAATTATTTTTTTACCTATTATTTATGCTTAGTGAGGTTAGGGTGTAAATGAGGGTGTCAGGGGCTTGTTTAGAGCCTGAAACCTCAGCTGTTCGAATAAATAAATGGGTCGTATCATTAGTAGAAACCATGACACCTAGTTTTCATGGGTTTTCCTAGCCATGATAAGATCTTAGTGTAATGAACTATGACACATGGTTTGATCAAACCATGTAACTTAGGTTTCATGCACGTGATAGGGCTCTGTAGTTTTTAGCATAGTAAAATCACATGGGTTTTGTATGGTTTCCCACACCATGTTCACGAACCATGTAGTTCCCATATTTGGACTGTGGGATTCCTGTGGATGGAATAATATTTGGCCAACTCTATGGAAAAACCATGTGATAGCCTAATTTTGGGTGATTTTATCATTTTCACCCAATTTTATTTTAACTCAAACGACCACTTATTTTTCTTATTACCAGCAGACAAGGGGTTATTTTCTCTCGCATTTGATATCCTCCTCCTATAAATCTTTGTTCTTTGATAAATCCTCTATCTAAAATCTAATTCAACATTTTATTATCTCATTGTTTGTAGGATGGTAAGTTACATATTCTTCTAGACCTTTCATAGTTTTTCCTCCTCCCAAAAAGAGTCATTTTGGAGAAGGATCATATGCTCTATTCTAAAGACGTTCATCTATTATTCGATTTTCTTCTAATTTGGACTAAACCAATGATTTATATAATAATATTCATCATATAAATTACTAGGATTGGTTTTTTAGTATTTAACCCAAAACAATCAGATGCTTTATATTATTTTTTGTGTGCCTCTTGCTAGTTTTGTTGAGCGTTGCCTCTAAATTAAATCTGTCATCGATTTTTTACCTTAATTGAGTTCCTAATGACACTCTTTGGTCACCCATAATCTATTTCACCGCTTTTAAGATCTCCCAAAAAATTTACATTGTAATTATAAATGTCTAGAAGGCCAAACCTTATTCTATAATGTTTTGGTTTGAATTTTAATTGTGATATCATAAATTAAATAGATAATTTTTGTGGGTAGAATAGCATACAAACATTTTATAATAAATTTTATTGAAGGTGAGTGGAAAAGATCTGTTAGTAGCATTAAATAGGATAATGGTTACAACCTTGTTTGAGATAAATTGTTTTGAATTAAGAACTATTCATTGGATCAAATTAAAGCCTTTGACTACTATCACTATTATGATTAATTGGCACAAAGACCCCTATTCATATGTCATATGGGATTTAATTTCGAAATTAAATAGTTATATATGTGCATGGAGACCCCTATTTTTGTTATATATGGGCTTGCAATCCCTTCTGATAATATGATATTTGGGCATGGTGGCCCTTATGAATTTCAGTGAATGAAAATGGTGTCCCTTATTAGTTATGATACATGGGAATAGAAATTGTAAAATTAGGATTAGGGCATGGAAACCCTACTGATATGATTTGGGAATGATATCTCTTTAGTTATTATTTAGGAATGGAGACCCTATTGATATGATACTGGGCATGGTGACCCTATTGATGTTTTACTAGGAATGGTGAACCGATTGATATAATTTATGGGATTCAAGACCATTATAGTTATAATTCAGGCATGGGGACCCTAATATTATAACACTGGTCTTGATGTCCATTATTATGTGATGTTGGGAATGGAACCCCTTGAATCATTTGAGACTCCTGTTACGACCCATTAACACCAATGTTAGGCCTGAGGTACATTCTAGTAGAAGTAGACATTTATATGGATGTGGTATTCACTAAATATATAGACCATATATATGAATACATGTGGATATTTGTTATGAAACTATCCAGTTTAGGCCAAAAAATCTATTTTCAAACTAGTGTCCATCTGGAATCATATTTGACCCATTTACAACATTCAATACTGCTTATCATTTAGGATATATACACACAGATCATAATATAAGAACTGTATGGGTATTTATAGACACCATCAGTCGTGGCCTACTGAGTTTATCTCACACCCTTCTAGGCTACCTAGGATACCCAGGTAGATTATGTGGATTTAGTTAGGGATAGGGGAAAGTAACTATTTGTAGATACCTGATTTTATTATAGCATGGAACTAGGGAATCACAGTACTGAGCAATGGCTAGTGATATTATGGAAGATAACCTTTTTTATTTTATTTCTTTTGATACCTATATTATATTTCATGCATAATTCCTTGTATTCATGTCTAATCATGATAGACACATGAAATTACATCATTTTATTAATGATGGTGGTTATTGTTGGTGTTGATTATTTATTACCATTGGATTCTTAAACATCCAATGTAAGTTATTCATTATCATTAATCTATTTATCTATTCATTTGACTATTGTGGTACTCTGATCATGACGTTATATTCTCCCCATAATACCATTTTGGACCCACGCTTCTAGTTAGAAGCATTTGGCATATTGGGAGGCACGCTTGAGGTCTTGTGGCCAACCAGATCGGGGCACTCCTTAAGTGGTATTTGGGTCATAATTTAACAAAATCTATTAGGAATGTTTCTCAATAACTTTTATATAATTATATAATCATCCAATGTGTCAAAAAACACATAATATATATAATAAATTCATTCACTCTTGAGAATAAATAATAATTAATTTCATCATTTTATTCCATATTAACATTATATCTTTCTATCTAGACTGGAATATTGTATTCTTTTAGTTTAATTATTCCTTCCAAAAAAATTATGATTATACCAATGTTTTTAAATAATTTTTAATCCAATAAATATAATGTATATTTTTTTAACATTCAGACATCATGATTGAATTCATTTTATTGAAACCAAATACCAAATATCTCTTATTAATATGTTTCATCATACCAGCGTTCTCAATTAGATTAAAACCAATAGTGTCAGTCCCCATAGAAACTTTGAAAAGTAAAATGATGTAAGTAATAAAAATTTTAATCCATCCATTATACTTATAGATATTTAATGTATTCATAACAACACCAATACGTTTATTATTATTCTCTATCTGATATCGAACCAAGATAGGTTATTTTAGAGGAATCCTAGAATTATTTAACATCAATTGATGTACCTATCTAATAAAATTAGTAATACTATGAATGGGGGCTGTAGAATCAACATTTTTTTATAATTTCCATTCCAAATAAACCACTATAAGTTGTTAATTTCATGAATTGATCAAAAATTAAAACTCTTACTAACTCTTATACATAAAAACACATGAACACAAGGGCCACATGTTTTTAATAAGGTTCATCAAAAATGTGGGTGATGACATCCTTGTTGTGTTACAGTCTAGAATGAGGCAAATATGTATCACTAATGTTGTAAAGTGATTATAAGATAGAAATAATAATCTTTAAAAGGGGTCTAATATATGAAATTATTTAAGGATTAGTTTAAGGAATACTGTTTTATTCAACATCAAACATCAGATCTTGTAAGTGGTCATTATTATATCTATTATATCAATTATGTGTTTTAAATATGTTAGTGAATACTTAGAATCTTATAAATTACTAATAATGGTCATGTTCTAATATAATTTTCTCTCTAAATTCATCCCAACATTTATGAGTGAAACATATCTTCTTATATAGGGCATAATATAGTGAAATATTATTACATGAGAAAAAACTATTTATATATTTTAACTCAACCATTTGAAGATATTGATACTACATACATGAAAATATACCATGAAATATTTTATAATATCTTCTAAATTTTGAATAAATGTTTTAGATTTAATATTATTTGGATAATGATAAAGAGTCATAAAATTTAGTTTCCAATCCACTACTTATGGATGAATTTTCAAGAACATTGATATTGACCATGGATCCTAATCATAGAAAATTGAATCTGGTACACTATGTAGACTTTAAACACATTTTATATATATCTTGTATATTTTATTAAGTGTTAAATTCTCCCAAATTTTAATTAATATCACTGAATTTATAATTAAATCGACCATAACCAAGATAGTCTTTCTTTGTTTGGAGGTATTCAAAATGTCAATGAAAAAATACATGGTTATGTTCTGTCTTTTCTATATGGGTATGGGAAATGGTTCCATAATCACCTTAGACATTTTTTGATTACCATAATTTTCTGTAATACTCATCATCATGATGTATACACTCTAATATTCATCTTCATATTATACCAGTAGAAGTTCTTAGTAAGATCCTTATAAATATTTATACTTCCTTTGTATGTAGAGAGTTATGATTTTTTTCAACATACAAATGATTATTATTATATTCTTGCATGTTTGGGACACATAACAATGTTTCATATCTAATAACCCCAAATTTTCTAAGATTGCAATCTATAATTTTTGAAAACATCTTCTATAACATCATATCATCTTTTTTGTTTCTCTTTGATCTTAATATAAATGAATGGTTGAGATTTTTTTTGAAAGGTAGGTTTCTATACTCCCTCTTAGTATTTCATTCTCTAAATTTTGAATATGGATAAGAGATAATAATCATTAATATTCATAGAATAACCTATATTATTTTCCATTCCAATATGGTGATATATTATTCAATATTAAACCTTAATCAACTCTAACCATATCACACTCATGGTGTCACAATCAGGGATGTTTTCCTTTATTATTATTTTTATCATTATCCATTTTTTCAATATATTTCCATTTTTTTATTTTTTTATAAAAAGGGGGTTTCATTAAATTTGTTTCATGATTAACATTAACCATAAAGAAGCTATGTGACACTGGTCTTCAATATTATATTGTTAATTCATAATATGAGTTGTTTCTTACCAAACCATGTGATCCAAATATGTAATTTACCATGTGAGGCATTGAAATGCACACATTTGGTGATTTTTTTGGAATATCATGTAACCAAACATAATGGTATGCCCGAAAACATAATCATTGGAAAATCACCTTGTTTTGATCCTTCTAATTACAGTATACCACCTCACCTTTTTATCGAACTCAAATCACATCTCCTTCCCATGAACAAAAAGCATCTCCCCCTTCATACATAGTTTAATTTTGTTGGGGATTTACCTAGTTTTTTAAGGAATCACTTGAGTATGTGCCTCCTCTCCACTCCTCTTTGTCATTTCCTCCGCTTTTCATGTATTTTCCTTTTCCTTATGGTCTTTATGAGTATTAGTTTGGGATGGAAAAATCACATGGCCTGGTTTTGGATGGTTGAGTATTTTATTGACTTTTTTAGGATCAATATTAATGTTTAATGTGGGTTTCAATAAAATGTATTTGGTTTCCATTTATTTCGAACAATTTTATGTAGAAATAAATAGTTTGTTTTAGGTGAAACTATTGATTTGTGACAAAATAATTCCTTCAATGTTTTAAAATGGGGTTTTTAATTAAATAAAAATAATAATATGATATTTTCAATGGATTATAATATGTCACATGGTTTTTTGGAAATGATTACATTGGTTTTAAATAGTAAAATCGTTTGAAGTGATATGTAATGAATTTAGTAATTGTTTTCTTCTCTTCGATTGATAAAATTACATTTTTAATAAAATATTTAATGTTTAAAACAGAAAAATAACATGGGAGCTTTGGTTCCTAAGGGGGAATATTGTTAAATACCATGTCTAGATTATTCCACATTACTAAATATAAGAAACAATTATAAGCGTCATTGTTTCATCGATAGGTGACATGATGTCACTAATCCAATGAATGCACTACATAGTGGTTAATTGGATGTGATGTCGTAGGACATATGGAAATAAACCTCTAGGCCACGACATATACTTATATGTCTTTTTTTCCACACACCTTGATTTATCATTAGCACAGAAGAACATATAAGGACCTAGATTCCCCACTAACCTTATACAGACTAGGTATTTTTTATGGTCCAAGTTTTATAAATATTTAATTTTAGAGTTTTGGTTTCTTTAAAATGAGTAAAATATGTTTTGTAAATTATTTAATGTATTTTAATGTTAAAATGTTATTTTCATATACATTATTTTAAACTATAAATCTTATGTTTATCTAACAGGGGTTACTCGTGGAATACATGGTGGGGTCAAATCAGGATAGTTTTTCTCACACCCTACACACACCTAATGTGCGTATATATATTTTGTATTGGATGATCCTGGTAAGGCAGGAGAACTATATAGAGGATAAAGGTGTTCTTGCTAGTGGAAATCAGTTTTTTTATCCACTATATGGGCAATTGATCAATATTTCCAGTAGTGACAGAAATCCATTTTTGATTACTTTTGGATTAAATTTCGTGAATATGTTCAGTATTCTATCTAGAATCCATCATGTTTCATTTTTTACACTTTATATATATTTATGAATCTATTTTTTAATCTATTTTATAATTGATATTAAATTATGTTATGTTTTATTTCCACTCTATTATTTATTTTCATTTATTGTTAAATTATGGGATGTTTTAAAATTACTAAATTTCTATATTATTATTTTAGAAAAACATTCCATGTTATGGAATGGTCATATTATATTTTTGTTTTTCACACATATTAAATTTGATATTTAAAATACTTTCTCATGGTATGGTATTCAAGGATAAAGAATATGTTTCCAACCCTTGGGGGTTAGGAACTCCCATTGAACCCTACAAAGGTTTGTCTCATGGGCTCGATTTATGGTGGAATAGGTTGGGTAAATAAAAAATATTATTAGATACCTCATTTTTGGGATCTATTTTACTTGGGAAGTCTAGATAGACTAGATTTAGTATTTTTAGGAAAAATTAGGAGGTGAGATGGGGTGTATAGAAACAATTTTAGCATCCTCCCATGAAATAATAGGGAATATGGGGAAATATGGTTTGGATTGGAATTTGTTATTCCATTATTTATTTGTTATGGTGAATGGGTCACATTAATTACATGAATGCCTAGATACTTGAATTTTTTTGGGTTGTTAAATTCCCTTTATTTATAATATATTTGTAAATTTCAAAAATTCACAAGTTCTGGATTGCTGATTTTTTACTTTTTTATGGGTCCCCATTTTATTGTTTTTATATAGTATCATGACCCCTATAAAGTGAATAATAAATCCTATGGATGATTATGTGGATGACTTTCCAGAATTTCACCCCCCCCCCCATTTTATTATAATCTTATAGATTTATTGGTCCAACCTCGTTGTGATATAGAGTAAGGAATGGGTTCTATCCTGCCCTGGATATGGAAGATAATTTGGATCTAAAACAATTGGGCTTAATAGTTTCTCATGAATAATAATAACTAATTTTAGGGTTGAAACAATCCATAATAGGAAAATAACTGGGTATAAAGGATGTAGAAAAACTTTGAATCCCTTATAACACTACACTCCATCACAGTAAAATGTGATAGTTTTATACTTGAATACCCTAGTCGGAAGAGGTGAATTATCATCCAGAAAAATCGACTTTAGTGCATATAGCGGGAAAATATTAGGGGGATATTTATCCAAATTATACTATATTAGAAAATTATTGAGAATTTTTTTCTCTCTAGTAGAGAAATTGATATGTTAGGGAGTATATGAATATGCTCTTTAAGCTTTTTCTTTTAGAACCAAAGGTAGTATCAAATGATATATTGAAGGATAAATGGTTTGAAGTGGACTTTGTTCCAACATAAGATCACATGAAATTCTCCTAAAATTTTCAATATATTCTAAGGATGTGGATAGGGCACTAATGGTGGAGAATGATATGTTAGGGATGTTAGGTATGACTAGTCTGCCTCCTTTGTTTTTTAGTAGTATAAGTCATTCAGAGAAGAACTAGAAGAGTAATGATCCCAAAATGGATGATTGAGATGGATATAAGCCCCAATAACGATTTATAGCATTTCAAGTATCATGTGATGGATCTCGTATTTGTTATTAGTATGGATGGTTGGGGCATACGAGTTGCAATGACTTAAGAGTTCACTATGTATTTTCCTTAAAAAAATATTTTGTTCGATATCTTGCTTCTTATGAACTCCAAACTAAAATGAACCAAAAAAATATCAGATTATAATTATAAAGAAAACATATGAATACTAAAATATATAATATATAAAAATATTTTAATCAATAATAAATTCATACAAAATAATAGTAAGAACACCTAATGTTTTAAAAGGTAAATTTTTTAAATAAAATATGCTTTTGTTTTTATATTATATTTTTATCTAAAATTAAAATTTGTCAATTTTATAATTTTAGTTTTTAAAAATTAATTTCATTTTTAATTTTTAATATAAAAAATACATATAATTATTTTTCTATTTTTGAAAATAATTTATTTTCATGTGTATGGTGAAAATATCTGTTTTTACCAATATTTTAAATATTAAGAATTTATCAATATACGATAAAGAATATTTAGTTATTAAAAAAATTTAATTGATCCAGTGTTCATTTCATGAGATAATATATATATTTTAAAATATCATCTTGATCATAGAAAATAAATGTGGAACATTTTCGAACATATTTAAAAATTTATTAAAATTTAAAAACTGTTTTCAGAATTTTAATTTAATTAAACATTTTAATGGTAATATTCATTTTCTTTAATCCATATAAATATTATATTTGTTATAATTAAACAATATATTTCATTAAATTAAATAAAATTAATAAATTTATACAATACCAAAACATTAATTTAAAAATATTACTTAAAAAACTATTTTTATGATTATTTTTAATAATAATAAAATTAAATTTCTATACATTAGATTTATTTTTTGAAGAAAATTGTTTCAAATCATGTATAAACATGTTCATATTATGTAATATGGTCAAATTTTTTACGGTTAAAATTATGTAACCAAAATATATATTTTATATCGCGATACAAAAAATATTTTCAGAAATGAATTATTTAAATATGGTGTATTTTATAAAATTAAATGTTTATGTTTATAATTAATACTATAATATGATGTTTAAAAATATATAAACATAAATTAAAACTCAATTAATACGTAATAAATTTTAAATAATATTATGAATAATTAATGATTGAATCTAATTTTGAAACTACTGTCAGGGCCTGAGGGATGTAACCTGGGATATTCCTTGGAAGCATTTACCTAATTGGATTGATTATATCTAGCATGTTAAGAATTTAAATCTAACTATTTCACATGCTTATAGGGAAGTGAATAAAGTGATAGATTCTTTTTTGAAGAGGGATATCATTGATATGAGTTAAATGTAACACCCCAGGTAAATAAAGAATATGAAATTTTTATATTTATCCCTATTTGTGAATAAAATGTCAATATTAATTTAAAGGGAACGCTATGCTTGATGGCTTACCCAATACCCAACAACGAGTTCCTTTGAAATCTTCCGTTGCACTCTAATAATAAAATAATATTATTTTAAATGGTAGTTAACGCCTAGCCATTGTAATGGCGGGAATGAACAGAACTAACTACAAAATGGTTATATATGTTTGTCAAATATTTTTACTTTTTACAATAAATGTTATAGGATTAAAAATGCGAATGAATCCAATTTTAAGCGTAAACATTCTAATATTTTTTTAAAGGTCGATTAACCACCTTTTGATGGAGAACCTCTTTTAAATCCACTTTTTGACAATTTTATGTGTTATATTTGACAAAATAAAATTCTTCTTTAGAATCGCGACATCAAAATTTAATTTGTGTAAATTTTTTTCATTTTTTCGAAAAAGTTCAATTTTTAATGAATAGTGAAAAATGTTGTATTTTAATTCAAAACCTCTTTTTAATCTAATTTATTTATATGATTATATTATCTTTTGAATTGGTTTTATAGTGAAATTATAATATATTTCTACCATTTAATCCAATATTGGTCGATCAAATTAATTTCACTTTGAAATCGGACTTAAACTAGTTTCAATCTTTTGATACATTTTGTTTCATAAAAACACGCTATTTTTTTGACAGCGGGAATTAATTATTAAATTAATTAATGAAACTTATATGTTTTTAATTTTGTAAAATAGACATCATTTTTGAATTTGGAATATCAAATATAGCTTAGGGTGAATTTTTGGTAATTTTCTGAAAAACTTCAATTTTTGATGAATAGTGAAACCACTAAGTGGTGCTTATAAAAACTGATTTTCCGTTTAAATGAAATTTTGCCACATTTGTGTTTTTAATTTCAAAAATCTGACATAAATGGTTGTCATTAAGAAGTAAAATTTTGTTCAATGAGATTAAAATAATTTTTTTGTGAATAGTAACTTATTAAGTTTTTAATCGCGATTAGAGGTAATTAGTGTAGTTTAAGGTAAGAATAATGTTTTAATAAACTGAAATGACCTAGACACATGTCCTACACTCATTGTATGTGTCATGTCCGACCAAGACAATACATGGGTCAACTTGGGGACCCCATGGAGCCACTTTGGTTGGAAAATGACATAAATACCTTTTTATTTAATGTTAAAGTAAAAATGACACAAACATGATATGTTTTACTAAAACAATTTTTACATGGGGTTATACAAGTCATATTTTTTACTATAAATACTCATTGGAAATATAAATATATTTACTACATCATAGTATTTGTTTTTTAATTTTTATACATTAAATAAATTAAATTATTTATGACATCATGATGATGCAGCGGTGACCTCATTATTTAATGATTTAAATAAAATGGAAAGATAATGTGATATATAATACCTAAACATGTCCAAAACCTATTGGATGGGTGGATTTAGAACCCTTATCACCTTATCCACGAATTATATCAATGTGGGACCTTTTAAATTCGAAACTCATTTTCAAATAAAGTAACATTTGCTTACTTTCCAAGAGTGTCCCTCCTCTCCTCTTATAAAAGGCCCCCACCTCTACCTCCTTACCCACACCTCTCAAGCCTTTGACTCGGCCAACCTCTGCCCATTTCATCTCTCCACATCCCTCTCTAACTCCTTGAAGCCTCACTTTTTTCATAATCCTTTACAAGGAATCCTTTGAGCTCAAATCAAAGGAAGTTACCCGATTTAAAGGTAATGTCTTCACTTGTGTTCTTTTGTTTTATTTTGCTTCTACAACCCCCTAAACACTATTTATTCATTTATTTTGTAACAAATACAGTATCTTAAATATACTAGGATGTTTTTATAATAAGGTTTCGAGATACAATTACACACACCTACATCTAATGGTTAATAAACATACTGTTTCCATGGATGGCGAATTTCTGCCTCACGAAACGATGATTGTTCAATATTATTTTAAACACCTTTAATGGTGGCCATTAAGATGACACTCTATTTATATATGATATATATTATGTTTATGTTTCCCTTATTCTTCTTTATTTTTCATTTGTGTTATACCTTTATGGTTTCCATTGTGGGTAAACACGATAATTTCATTTTAGGAAGTGCGGGCTACTGCCCCCTCAAAGTGATTTGATTCGTTAATACCATATGTGGTACGTATAAAGGATATATTTAATTATATTATATGTGATACCATACTGGAAATAAAATACTATTATGTATCATTATGTTTTAATTCTGCTAAATATGAAATAGAAATGGAAGTAACGTTCATGCGTACGTACGGCTTACCGCCTCCATGAACGGTGCATTTTATTTATTAACTCTAAATGTTATGTAATATATAAATGCATGAATATACTGGATATATATGATATTTATGATATATACCTCATGAATACAATTCTTGATATAATGAACCTTTGACCACACGAACAACATGTAATTGTAAGAAGTCAACTTTCGACTTAAGAACCAAGTATCGACAAAACAAACATTATTAACTTAAATGATTACATAATGTCTATGACATGGTAATAAGTGATATAAAAGGAATAATGAACTTGAAAAAGGTTCTTAAGGAAGTATAAATTAACTCAAGTTTATTATTCAGGAGATTAAATAACGATCGAGTCAAGACGGACCCAAGGTAAGGGATCTTATTCCTCTCTTTCTTTTTAAGTACACTCTTTTATGTCATTCCTTCTAAAGCTCATATTTCATGTTATTGGGATGTTATTTTATATTAATATTACTGTAATTTTTATGTTCATATGATGAGAGACCCTATTCTCTATCATAAATCCATTTTGGAAGTTTTTAGTGGCGCCGTTAGGCTGCCAAATTTTCGTAAGAGATCTAACCTCTCTCTTTATTTTTAAGTACTCTCTTTTATGTCACTTCTTTTAAGCTCCTCTTTGTTATGTTGGGGGGATGTACTTTTATATTCCTATTTCTATAAACTTTATGTTAATATGATGAGATACCCTATTTGATCTCATCAATCCATTTTTGTAAGTTTTATGTGGCGCGGTTAGGCTGCCGAGTTTTCTTAAGGGATTTTTCATATCACTTTTATTCCCGTGGGATTTATGCTACATTTTCCACAATTTCCTTTGAGTGGTGTATGTACTGCCCATTATTTTACTCATTGTGTAATATAATTTCATTTATGAGTATTTAAATCAATTTTTTACTGTCGTTCTTTCACGGGGTGTATGTTTCGAAAGATACCCATGTCGATAAGGGAACCTTTCACCCTACTCTTTTTAACCCAATTTTGATTTCTTTAGGTTCAACATGTAGTTATTGAATATTTCATCCTTTGAATATGTGTGAATGACCTTTTATTGTTTTACACTAAATATCAAATTATATTGGGTGTATTTATATTTTTCACACATAATTTTGAGATTGATTTATCCTTAATTTAAGGATACCTTCTTTATAAGGGATTTCATCGCATTTTACATTTCTATTGAGACTTCATTGTTGTTATGCACCAATTCACTCTTATATGGTGTATATAATGTCCTTTGGAATATTATATCCTGAATCCATTTATTCTCATGGTATTATAATGTTCTGATTAAATGTTATTCCTCAATTATTGTATTCAAGTGTCTCTAATTTTGGTAAAAACCCTTTAACCAGAATATCGCTTTAAATGTTTTAATGATTTGTTCTTATCCATGTTTTCAAAATGGTTTTAAGAATTTATTTATATGGATATGAATGGTTTAAAATGTTAAAATCTTCAAGGTGTTATGGGAAACTTTGATTCAAAAATCTCTTTTAAATGGTTTTTGAAAATGGATTGATTAATTCAATATCTGGGAATTACTTATTGTGATTGCAAATGAAATGTTGTTATTGAAATGTTTATATTTTCAATATTTTATGTGTAATTATGGTACTTGTACATTTGACGGGTGGTTACGTGATAAACCATATGACGGGTGGTGCCATGAATACCAGGACAGGTTGTTACGTTATAACCTCCAATGCATTGGGTATGGAAGTCGGACGTATGGCTATTCCATTAAGTATGTGTGGAAGTCGTCCGTATGGCAATTCCATTAAGTATGTGTGGAAGTTGATTGTATGGTTATTCCACTTAAGTATTTTTATGTCCCAAGTTACCTTTATATGTTATGTGATATTTATATGGGTTTTATGGTAATCTTTTGGTTACAGAAGGGTAAGTAATGAACTTTTATTCAGTGAAGAGTTTTTACTACTTCAAAAAGTTGAAAAGTATTACTTTGATAAAGTATACATGGTTTACTTGTTGTTTTGAAAAACTAATAGTTTTCATTCTTTGTGTATCCCTTACTGAGCTTTCTATGCTCATCCCATGTTTTTTAAATGTTTTTCACAGGACTTAACGTGGAATAGGGTCATGGATGAGATCAAGGGAAAGACATGCAACCTAAAAAATGGAACTGGACATGTTTCTTTTTAAGAGTTTTTATTTTATGGAAACTTAGTAAAAGTTTCTACTTTGTAATATTTTGAGATGTAATAGTTATGTCCTAATTCTCTAAAACTCTAAACCTGAAAAGATACTCAATGTGAATTATTCATTTAATTCAATATTAAGTAAGGTTTAAGTCCGGGGCCTTATATTAAATGTGGACCATTAGAATCTCACAGTACTGTACACCAATGGTGGTTGTAGACATGTAGGGAGCGATCAGATACCACTTTTGTAAAACCCATTGTACTTATTGATATTGTATGCATTTTTTCTTCATGCATTTTGGGACCATCGTGGTCTAGATCCTAAAATTTCTTAGTAATTGAAAAAACCCAAATTTCCCAAGTTCATTTGTTAACTAATGCCTTGGGGAACATCTCATTATCTTCACCACCACCATTCAAGGATGGTTATAGAAGTGGGTTTAGTGAATATATATTTTATTTAATTAAAAATTTATATTCTATAAATAAAATTAGAAATTTTATAATTTATATTACTAATAAGAGATCATTGAAAATATAACTACAAAAAGACACACCAATATGAAAATGATTGATTTATAAGTGGAATAATCTATTTAATTAAAATTATTCATATAAATATTCCCAATTAAAATTAGTCACAATAATAACTTATAAATATTTTAATATTTTTTTGATAATATTATATTTATAATAGAAGTTGTTTATTAGTCATAATCACATATAGATTATAACATGATTTTATTAGGCTAGTTTAGTATCATTCATGAACAATGTTATAAATTTATTATAATGATGGATTTGGAATGTAAATATTTTATATTAACAATTAAAAGATTATTTTTTGTGGAACTTTTATTTAAATATATAACCCAATAATTATGAAAATAGTTTTTGTTCATTATAAATTCCTAAAAGATGCTTGCCACTAACATTATCTTCATGAATAATAACTAAAATAATTATTAAATGAAATTTTATATTTATATACAATTAAAAAGAATAAATTATAGTACCTTTTATGTCTTATAAATTATGAACTATGTAAGAGTAATGAAAAACAACACCATGATTTTAAAACAAGTTTAAAATGATCAAGATTAATAACAAATGATATTGAAAATATATAATAACTAACTATAATGAATGTATAAAACAATAATAAATGAGTTTGTTAAAATCATATAGATATGAATAAGATTATAAAAACAGATATTATGTTAATTTTTATATAGAAAATAATATTTCATTCGATTATATGGTGAAAAACATAACATTTTTTTTTCTATAATATTCACCCCCTGAGATATATTTCATATTTTATAGATTTTTTTATTTGTAATGGTTAATATACATACCCTTTTATATTTTAATAATAATCCTATTATTGTACATGATATTTAATGATTCATTTCGAATCATATCCTCTATTTGGTTTTGACTTAAAATTTTCTACGGTTTTAAGGGGTTCATTGTCTAAAATTTAATTTTTTGAGAAAAATTTCTTTATAGGATCCATGATGGATTTAATACGTTTTTATGGAAAAATAATGATTGTATTTTACTATATTAATTTTTTTAAGATCTATATAATTTTATTTTTTAAATGGATTTCTATTCAAAAGATATAAAAGATGGTTTTTTTAAATAAAATGTTACTAAAAGCGTAAAGGTTTTGTTCCCAATAGTATTTTGAAATATTTATTTGTTTAGAAGATAATAAATATAGTAAATTTATGTTTTTTATAAATCCACTAATAATTTTATTTTTATATTCATGTAATTTTAAATTTAGCCTAAAAATTTCATTTCCCCTCAACTCACAATTTTCCCATAGGGTTTCATGTATCTGAACCCAACCTCATATCCTCTTCTCGATATCCGTTAACCACATTTTTATAAATCATAAGATTTTATAATTTTACAATTAATTATTCAATAAATTATTATGGTAATATTATATTACTTCAACTTCATTAAAATTATTTAACAAAATATCAGTGTTTTCCATATCAATCTTTTCCATGAACGCATGAAAATAATCTCTTTTTTATGTTTCCCATGTGAAAAATATTTTACACCACCATTGTCATCTTATAATAAAATATCTATCTATATTTTAATTAGTTGTAAAATAAATTATTTTTATATATGTTTTAAAAAATATTTCATTAATTTTTTTCGAAGGATCATGGATATTTCTAATTTCCAAATTTTTTTTCAAAAACACAAAAGTGTTTTTATCCAAATAGTTCTAATTGGTATATCATATACATCATCATGTTAATTTGTAAAATGACACCACTAAATTGTTTCCACTAATTTTCTTATGTTATGACCATCTCTTTTTTACTAATGAGATATCAATACCTATTTCATTCCTAATAGTCTTTGATGTATATCAATAATTTTTAGTCGAATGAATTTCCTCTGTTAATACCATTTTTTAATTAAAATGATTGGTACTAATAAATATTTCATATTAATATTGATTGATGAAATTATTATCTTAATTGTATACCCATTAACAATTTGGTTTAAATGTCATATGCTTTACCATCTTGATTCGAGGCTATTTACTTAAAATCTTACATCATGTCTTCAGACACACATATTTTTCCATGGATTTATATTTTTATTATTATTTCTGATTTATTTATGTTATTACATTTAAAAATTATATACAAACCATTTTTTATGTGTCTTTTATGTTATTAAAATAGAATGATTTCTATTTGATGTTTTTATGAAACACATTTTTTTCAATGGAATAATTATAATGTGATAAATTATTTATTTTTAGGTGGAACATGAAATAAGAGATGAATGATGTTTTGGTCCTATATCAAACTCCAATTCATTGGTTAGATGTTTAAATCTCATGATATACTTAAACATAGACAAGATGCTTTCATTTAAAAGTATAGGTGAATGTGTAAGACTCATAAAATTGATGTATAAGAAGGTAAAATTAAATTATCTCACAATAGTGGGCGAAAGTGTGGGACTCAAGAAGGTGATGTTTCCCTATATCTATATTTGTGCCAAAATTGTTTAATTATTCAATGTTTCTTAATATACAGTAATTTCACGATATGTTCTTATGTAATTACTTTCCTTATATGATCTATTATTTGTTGAGTATAACCTTACTATTTATTATGATTGTACCCATATTCTCATATTCTGTTCACTTATGATCTTTGATTCTTATCACTTCAGATTACCCTTAATGAGAATCTGATCTCACCACATTCTTATATTTATAATTCCTTAGGTTATTCTAATGAGTCTTACTAATGATAATTATTGAATAAGTATAGTGTGGCCCAATAATAGTGAAACATTCATAATTATAGTAAAAATAAATTTGTTATGTAGTTATTCCTCAAAGGCACTAAACCACTAGTTATCTGATTTGTGCAACTATTTTTGAGACATAATTATTATTCATATAAAATAATGAAATATTTTTTTTGATTGTATTACAGAAGTTGGAGTCATAAAAGGGTTTAGTTATTTTTGTTGATTATTTTTAGACTAGATAACATTAGTGATAACCCCTTGGATAAGTATAAGGGATAATTTCATGTATTGGATATCATCATGATGGTTTGGTAATGTCGATATTATGTGGGTTTCTTATAAATTACACCCCTGACAGGATTCTGGAAATTGGGTATGTCTGCTGAATGGAATCACTTAAGTGTAATCCCCCCAAAAAGATTACATGAGCATTAAATTGATATTTAACCTGGTGTATGATGAGTGGTTATAATACTGAACAAATTACTAGATAATCTACAAGGATATTATTTGGTTAATAAAATTCTATTTACATGACACTATAATGGATTTATTATCTTCAGGATTTAGAATAAGGAATATAAGAGAACCAATCATAAATAAACCTAGACTGAGTTGAGAGTGATTAATGTTGAACTAAATTTTTTTTAATAATTTTGAAGAGTAAAATATTATAAGGTTAAACATTTTAATTATTTATCTTATAATAATAATCATAGGGTTTTCATCATACAAGTTCACTCCTTTTGGTTTTAGTGATGGATAAAGCTCAATTGAATCATATTAGCAATGGATTTCATAGATAATGTCGATATGTTACCACCTAGTAACTTCACTACATAAGATGTAACATCCCATGTTATAATAAATAAAGTATTTATTTTAATTCAATAATGATTAGATTAAAGTATGGATAACACATTATTAATAATATTAAAATAAAAAATAAACGAATATAAATTAATAAATTATAATGAAAATATATATAGATTTTCTAATTATAAAATTATAAATACTTATTTTATAGTTTATTTATATAACACTGTCATGTAATATTAATAATTTTTTTAATGATATATTTAATACTAAGTGGAATAATATAAAAAAATTGGATAGTAAAATGGTAATGTAAGTGCCTTAAAATTTTAATTCAGTACATCATATATTAAGAAAATTTTGAAATAAAATAAATGGTTGAAGTATAATAAATATATATTTTTTTATTTTTTACTTGCTTTTTATGTACAATGTTGTAGTGAAATTATAGTAGAATAGGGTGTAATTTTAGTTTTCACCAAAATTATTTAACATTTACATAGAAAAAAAATTGGCCAACCCCACATGCTAAGGGCCATATAGTATAACCTCTCATGGAAGAAATATAAAACATAGGGGAGATCCATCATGAGAGATAACATGGAGGCATGGGTGAGGACCTACATAGGTAGGCAAGAATACACACAAAGGCGCATGGGGGGTGACAGTGCTATCTTACGGGTCAACATAGTACTGTGAGGTGTGGGTTCCTTGTTTTTCTATGAGAGGAATCAAGGCTACTCATATCGAGCCACTATAGATCATCAAATAGAAAATTCAAGCATCCAATTAAGATGATCTATGATGTGGTATGAAAACATGGGGTGTTGTTCGCCCATTTAAAAAATATGTCCACAGAACGATTATTGTCTGGTAAATTTTGTACGATTTGTATGATAAAATTGAGAATCTTATCCTAACTCATGATAAAAATAAACCCCATAAACCTTCTTCAACTTACACCGACACTAGATTTTTACTCAACCATATATGTAATGACTCTGATTTCCCTGGGCCTTGAAATTCTGAAAAACCCGTGTTTAGGGGGTCTTGGGAGGTAATAGTAGCTCATTAATAGAGTTTTTCAAATTTCCAGCTTTTCTAGTTTTTCCATTGGTAACTCAGGGCATCGGTAGTAGAATGTCAGTTTATCCACATGTTAGAAAATTGGCATGACATGTGATTAGTGAGTCAAGAATGTTGGTGCTAGTGAGTCGAGGGTGTCGGTGTCAGTGAGTCAGTGCATCAGTAGGTTAGTTTGTTGGTAGGTCAAGGTGTCAGTAGGTTGTTGCATTGATAGCTCAGTGTTGATAGATCAGTGTCGGTAGCTCAGATTCGGTATCTTAGTTTCAATGGCTCAATGTTAGTATATCGCGTTGGTATCACAACTGTCGGTGGTTCCGTGTTGGTGACTCACCAATTGGTGACTCATTAGCATCTTTCCTAGTTTTTTCCATGTTTTCCAGTTTCCCCCTCTCACATATTATTTGACATAAATCGAGTTTAAAGCCTTGTTTTGATGTTTTTTGGGCATTTCAATGGTTATTAAGTATATCAATAATACCCTAACAATCAGGGTGATATGAGATACCCAAACCATGTGATATTAACCATAATCCCACATTAATGAATTTTGGAAACTGTTATTCCTATAAAATAAGATTTGTGTCTTATAGGTCAGGACCATCCCTTCCTTATGTGTTTTCTATTTCCCCTTAGTGTGCCTAGATCCTTACAATCTAGATGAGTTATATGCCGGTCCTAGAGCTCTCCTACTCAGATTTCTTGGAGTTTATTCCTACTGCTCATGTGATCCCCTATTCTTGGCTCATGGAGGAACTTAGATTCATTGATCATACATGTAGTGGTTTTTTTTCCTCACATTAATTATACCTGAGTAATGGTGGGTATACTAAAGATTTCTTACGAGGAACACAGGAATACATTTCCTAATGAAGTAAATAAATAAGTTGTAAACCTGATCAAAAGATAAAACTGCTATATATAAAAACTAGTTGGGAGTTCTTTAATGTTGATCACCTATTTTATTTTCTATCGTTGATTCTATTATAGTTGTCAGGGATGTATGAATTTTGAAAATCGTGATCGTTGCTGGTCTTTTAATGCACACTAGGGATATTTTGTTTTGTTAAAATTCTCAAATAAATGACTATAACTTAAAATATTCAAATAAACCAATAATTTATTAAATAAATGGATGCCCCAGTATCAAACCTATTGTGTAATCACCTTGTTTGTATATAAGTGTAATTAAAGAACCCCTCTTTCTAAAACCTGAATACACTTTACTTGAGGGATGTGGTTGTGTTCTATTTGTTCTGGTTGGGAATTTGTGGGCATAGTATATGGGGTAGTACATGGGGTGTGTAAGTATCACTGTTAGAGAAACTGATTGACTAGGGAATTGATGGACTGGTAGGAAACTAAACTTCCTTTTTTTGCATCGTATTCATCAAACTGTGTTTGGCAGTGGGACTGTGGTGTGGTTATAAACATTTAGGAAGTGGGAAAAACATTTAGAAATTTTTGGGTGTCGGGGATGTAGAGTTGGGTTGTGAGAGGATTATTATGTTTTATAACATTGAATAATGATAGTTGGAAGTGTTTTAAAGGGGGTGTGAGGTGGGACTAAAAATCATGTTTTCTTTTTTTTTGATATGGTTGTGGTTGGTAGTTTCCCCGGAGTGCTGAAATAAATTAAGGTGAATACCTAAATTAATAAATGACAAGTGCTTAAATGTAAACGGGGGTTTAGTTATGCTTTAGTAGTTGATATTGTGTGGTTGTGAAAATATGGTTAGCAACAACTGTGGTTCACTATGAGTTGGTTGTTGGTTATGCAGACCCATAGGATTGTCTGAGTGTTTTCTTACATATAAAAATATAAATAGTAGTTTCTTATTATTCCTATATGCACCCCACTCTTGTTGATAACTAGGTTACAAACTCCTCCATTTCATTGAGGATGGTGTATTTCCCAACATCATAGGGGTAGGATTGATAGATGGTTGCTGAATTTCTTCTTCGCACCCACTTCTGGTTCATACCGCTTGAGCAAATCTGAAAAGGCTGTAATGGAATGAGGTTTAAAATAGCCCATGATCCCCATGGAATCGGTTTGTTGGTTATTAGAGGCCTAGGGGTTTGAGGTAAAAGATGTTTTCCCCATGTGTATTCAGGATGTGTCCCTGGTTTCTTCGAGTGAGAGGCGTGGTTGTTGGGGCTATAATGTTTGCGGGTGGGATTGTGTGTGGTTCTGGGGCCCAGGTGTATAACGACCCATACTTTGCATACATTGTCATTACTTTAGAATTTAATCACACTTAATACAACATATAACAAAACCATGAAAGGACCGTATAGGTATAGAGTCTTTAGAAATTGGGAAACATAAACAAGTGGTTCATAAAGCATCTACTTTGCCTCCCATTTATTTCATCATATCTAGAGTCCCTTTTTGGCATATCCTACTTAATAACCCTCTTCCTGACCTGTGGAAAAAATACATACAAAATGGTGAGCTCAAATGCTCATTAAGGGTAAACAAAAGAAATATCAATCACATCATATACATAAGAACATAAATTTTGGAAATCTTAACCTGCAAAGGAAATCATAATTTCATAACATGGGATAAATCATAGTAGGGAAATGTAATCCCAATAATCATAACTTAAAACATGAAACTTTTTTTCATACACACATAATCATAGAGAATCATTTCTTGTTAGTCAAGACTCATTGCCAAGACTATCTTAGTGGACAAAGTCCATTTCTGAACCGAGTTCACTCCTCGTTTCAGTCCTGTTTCACTGAACCGGTTTAACCTTCCATTCCAACCATGTCTATCTCATGAGATTTAAAATCTTTACCCAATGAATTGGAGGGAGATATAGGTTCCACCCATCTCGTAATGATACCATTATTATGTGTGCCACAAAATCAGAAACCATACATCATAGCATAACCCATGTAATAAAAATGGGAATCTTAAACATCATGACATCATAAAACAATTCATATAAGATAAAGGAATTCATAAAAATATAATTCAATCACAACATAATAAAATCAATGTAATAATAGGGATAGAAATAAAACCCTTTATTAACTTAGATGGAAAAAAAATTTGATAAAACACTTGACCTCCATTCTTGAGGAAAATATCCTTTCTACTTCAAAAACACTTTTCCTTTCTTAACATGTCGTAAAATTCTAAACTAAAAGAAGTTGATTAAAAATAAACATTAAAACTTGTAAATGAAGCTTCTTTGAAATAATGTTTTAAAAATCCATTCATTCCGTATAACTTAAAAAAACATTCTTCGTACTTTTGTCGGAAAAGTAAACAAGTACCTTGTACGAAAAACGACAAAAGATTCCTTTCATATCCTTTACTAAAAACTCGCCAAAGGGTAAAATTGGATTTAAACAATTTTAAGAGGATGGAAATAATATTACATATTGAGGAAACATGGATTCGGATTATAAAATACACCCCAGTAAATACTAAAGTATAAACAATCTCGGATAAAAATGAGATTGTGATATTTCCCTTACCTTAGGTCCGATTTGCATCGTAAGTGTCTGAACCTCCTGTATATTGATTTAAATAATGTTATTGACTTATTCTAGAATCATAATTATTGTTATGATATCATATATGGTCTTATTCATAGCTTCTTAGTAGAAATATTTCATTTCCACTTGTTATTCGAGTGTTTATAACTTTTTGTTCTTATGCGTGTTTTGTCGAATAAATTCTTATTATTCTCTTTAGGTTATAGATACATCATTTCCAGAATGGTATTAATGTACTATATATAATATTTATTCATTCAATTCATTTATATAATCAGTATGCAATGAAGATCATGTAAAACGAATCGCATCACATCGTGGAGACGGTATTCCATACGTACGCACGAGCGATGATATCATTCCCATGATCGTGGAATTGTATTGGAGTGTATGTATACTATTTCAGAATCAATATCACATTACAATAATCATATATAGTAATTATTTACACCATTATACCCATCCAATTAAGTTGGTGGGGGAAAATAGATTACACCACGGCGTGGAGACGGTATTCCGTACGTACGCACGCGCGGTGATTTCGTTTTCCATAGGATGGATAGATGTTGAAATAGGGTTGTTTAAAACTTATAATAACATATCAGTATATGATTGATACTTATGTTATTACGTCATAATGAAACAACTAAAGAAGAAGATGTTGAAGAATAAAGAATTTGGAAAGGATCGGTAATGGATATTACCTCTTTTTGACGCGCCTCTTCTTAACCTCCTCTTAGGGCACTAGGGTTGGTCTTTGAAGAAGACAGGAACCTCTAGGATGATTCTAGGGAAGTGGGGAAGTGAAATGGGCAGGGTTTGGATGAGCTTTAAGGCTCAAATTGGTGTGAGGAGGAGAGGGAGGAGGTGCCCTTTTATAAGGGAGGAGAGGGGCATCTTTGGAAATATAAGAAATATTAGTTTATATTAAATCCCAACCACACTTAAAAACTTCCAAAATGACTCATATCCAAATATTAGATGATCTAGGGTTGTAATCAAATCAACCAATAAAATTCAGACATGTTAGGAATTTATTTTAATCATTACCAACTTGATTTATCCTTATTTATCAATTTAATTTTATTTGTGGTAATAATATTCTAAATTTTAAATTATTATTAATAATTACATATGTGTTGTGAATTTTCCATAATTTGATACTTTATGATATTTTCGACCACATGAATTTTAATTTATAATTTTTAAATATTTTTGTGATTTTTAAACAATTTTATAATATGTTATTTTTATAAAATAACAATAGTGTCAATTTTGACACTATTCATTTATTTGAATTTAAATAAAATATATACAGAGGATATGTTCGAAATAAAAGATTTAATAGATTAATAAAATGTCATATTTATCTAGAAAATTAGTGGAGCACATTAAGTAGTGAATATATTAATTATTTTAATATTTTAAACCATTTATTTGATATTTTAATTAACAAAATAATTTCAACATCACTATTGTGTCATAATTAATGATAATTATTTAATCCCTAAAAATTATAAATAAATTCCTATGATGTAGATAATTGTATTATATTTATGGAGACTATTCATGTTCGAAATTTCATTAAGTTTATCACCAAATTAAAATTATTATACTTATAAGATTTAAGAAAGTGACATGTTGTCACATTCTTTGGTTTTAATAATAAATAAATTATTTTCATGGAAAAAAGTCTATTAAATGAATATAATCCGACCCTTAGGTGATATGGGTCGACTTTTAGTCATCCAATAATATTTCGGAAGGTGTTAGGGTAATTTTATAATCTTATATTTACCCTTAATTACCCGATTTACCTTTAACTATGGTAAATAAAATTTACCGTAGTTACTATTCATAATGCCCAAAAATAAAAAATAGCCTATTAACATAATTTGGACCCACTGATTCTGAATATGAAATACATTTTTCTAAATTCAAAACATATAAGTTGCAGTAATTAATTTAATATAAATCCCGTTGTTAAGAAAATGGGTTTTAGAAGTTAAAACGTTGCCAAAGATTGAAATGTTTTTACCTATGAATTCAATGTGAAATTAATGTTAATGACATAAATTATATTAAATGGTAAAAATATACTCTATCTATACTTTAAAACCATTCAATATTATAATTTATCCATATAAAGTATCTCAATGAAAAAAGTTATTTTTAATTAAAAATTAGCGTATTTTTACTATTCATCAAAATATGAAAGTTATCAGAAAAATATCAAAACTTTATCCAAAGTAAATTTTTATATCCTGATTCAAAAGAAGAATTTTATTTTGTCAAATTGAACTAATAAATGTGTCAAAAACAAGATTTAATGTGGGTGCGCCATCAAAAGGCGGCAAAACTGCATTTTTTGATAAATACTTATTTTACCCAAATAAAATTATTTTGTTCTCTTCCCATGTTCTATAAAATGTGTAAGATGAATAATAATTTTGTAAAATTTAAAATTCAGTTAATACTATTAATAACAGCTAGTTTATAATGTTATAATAATATATCGTTGTTTAGTGGAACTCGGTATTGCATACTACACACACTATCGAGGAAGGTCGCGATTGCGTGCAGCAAAAGATTCCTTTGATGATTTATATAACATAAAAACAAAATATTTCTCATAAAAGTCTCGGGTGTTACTTTCTAACCCCCTTAAAATGAATTTCGCCCTCGAAATTCGTCACTTTGTAACAAACAGATGAGGATACCTCTCCCTCATCATATCCTCAAGCTCCCATGTAGATTCTTCTAATTGGTGGTTCCTCCATAAAACTTTCACCAAGAAAGTGGTCTTGTTTCGTAGGACTTTTTCACTATGATCCAAAATCTCTATCGGTTGTTCTTCATAATAATTATCTTGCTCCAGCAGTACAACTTCTGAGCTGAGTACATGTGAAGGACCAGGTATGTACTTTCTCAGGAGAGATACATGGAACACATCGTGAACTTGAGAGAGATTCGGTGGAAGCACCAATCGGTAAGCTACCTTCCCAACACGATCCAGTATTTCGAAAGGACCGATATATCTAGGGCTCAACTTCCCCTTCTTTCCAAATCTCATGACCCTCTTCCAGGGAGATATTCGTAAGAAGACTTTATCACCCACTTCAAACTCTAGGTCTTTTCTTTGGTTGTCGGCATAACTTTTCTATCGACTCTGAGCTGCTCTTATGTGTTGTTGAATAGATCGGACCTTTTCTACCATCTCATCAACAATATCAGGTTTTAATAGCTTTCTTTCCCCAACTTCAGCCCATCAAGTTGGAGTCCTGCATTTCTTTCTATAGAGAGCTTCATAAGGAGCCATCTAAATACTGGAGTGAAAGCAATTATTATAAGAAAATTCCACCAAAGGTAGGTGTTGATCCCAACCACCTTTGAAATCCATAGAGCAAGCTCCCAACATATCTTCTAGAGTTTTAATTGTTCTCTCAGACTGACCGTATGTCTGAGGATGATAAGCAGTGCTGAAACTCAACTCTGTATCCATAGTATGCTGAAGACTTCGCCAAAACTTTGAGGTAAACCTCGGATCTTGATCAGATATAATAGAAAGTGGTACTCCATGCAATCTTACCACTTCCTTAACATATATCCTGGCAAGGTGATCTGTAGAGAAATACTCTCTAATATCGATGAAGTGTGCAGACTTTGTAAGACGATCAACTATGACCCAGATAGAATTATTGCCTTTGGATGTTTTAGGAAGTCCTGTGAAAAATTCCATAGTGATGTTATCCCATTTCCATTCGGGTATGGGTAATGGTTGTAACATCCCCTTAGACTTATGTCTCTCATCTTTAACTTGCTGACAAACCAAGCATCGAGAGACATATTCAGCAACATCTCTTTTTATGCCATCCCACCAGAAGTACTCTTTCAGGTCCCTATACATCTTCATTCTTCCAGGATGAATAGAGAATGAAGAACTATGAGCCTCATCCAGCAGCTCCTTCTTTAATTCGAGGATGGGAGGAACAGAAACCCGATTCCTGAACATTATTATCCCATCACAATCAAGGTTGAATTCAGTAACATTTCTCACCTTCTTTTGTAACTCGACATCTTCTTTCTGTGCCTATTTAATCTTTACATGTATATATGGTTGAACATTCATTTGAGAAAGATACGATTTTCCATTTTCATTATAATTCCAAGATCCATCCATTGAAAATCCTTAAATATTGGATCTTTTGTGATCCTCATCATGGAGAAACTGGCATGGTCTTGTCGACTTAATGCATCTGCCACCTTGTTTTCTTCCCCAGGGTGGTAATGAATTGAGCAGTCGTAATCCTTAATCAGCTCCAACCATCTTCTTTGGCGCATATTGAGCTCCTTTTGTGTGAAAATATACTTTAAACTTTTATGATCAGTATAAATATCACACCTTTCACCATAAAGGTAATGCCTCCAAATCTTTAATGCAAAGATTACCGCAGCTAACTCCAAATCATGAGTTGGGTAATTTTGCTCATGTATTTTCAACTGTTGTGGGGAATAAGCTATCACCATATCATTTTTCATAAGAACACACCCCAAACCCTTCTTGGATGTATCAATGTAGATCACAAACCTTTCTCCACTACAAGGCAGTGTGACCACAGGTGCACTGGATAACCTTCTTTTCAACTCCTTGAAATTATCTTCACATTCCTCCATCCAAACAAACTTAACTCCTTTCCGAGTCAACTTGGTGAGTGGATTAGATAATTGTGAAAAATAGTTCACAAAACGTTGATAATATCCATCCAAACCAAGAAAGCTTCAAATCTCAGTCACTGTTATTGGTCTCAACCATCTTTCGATAACCTCTGTTTTTGCTGGATCCACAGATATCCCTTCTTTTGATATTATGTGACCCAAAAATGAAACTCTTTGAAGACAAAATTCACACTTGATAATTTTGGAATAAAGCTTATCCTTTCTTAGGGTCTTCAACATAATTCTCAAGTGATCTTCATGTTCTTCCTTTCTCTTTGAATATACAAGAATATCATCTATAAAGATTACCACAAACTAATCAAGATAGTCTCTAAAGACTCTATTCATCAGATCCATGAAGATGGTAGGGTAATTAGTAAGTCCAAATGGCATCACTATAAATTTATAGTATCCATAACTTGTATGGAAAGCCGTATTTGGTATATCCTCCCTTTTGACCCTTAATTGGTGATACCCTGAACTAAGATCAATCATGGAAAAGTATTGAGCTCCTCGTAGTTGGCCAAATAAGTCATCAATGCGTGGGAGAGGATATTTTTTCTTGATAATGATCTTTTTAAGTTCTCGATAGTCAATGCAGAGTCTCATTAATCCATCTTTCTTCTTAACAAACAAAACAGGTGCTCCCCAAGGTGACGCACTAGGGCGTATGAACCCCTTATCAAGATTCTATTGGAGTTTCTTCTTCAATTCATGCAACTTAATTGGGGCCATTCTATAAGGTGTCTTTGAAATAGGAAAAGCACCTCGTACGAGTTCTATTGAAAACTCAACTTCACGATTTGGTGGGAGACCCGGTAATTCATCCGGAAGGACATCATCAAACTCCCGTACAATGGGAATATTCTTAATCGTGAGTATCTCACCAACCATTTGAGATAAATAAACTTCATTTAGTGGAATCAATACCCATAAAATGGAAGAAATTTCCACTGGAAGGTTATGTTCATCCTTGCATCGATAGACGATCATAGATTGATCTGGAATATGAAATGTGACTTCCCTTCTTTGGAAATTGATATGAGCTCCATGTAGAGAAAGCCAATCCATGCCAAGAATCACATCAAATTCCACTATAGAAGGATCACAAGATTTGCAGGAAGCACTTTCCCTCAAACTTCAATCAGAGAAGAATTATAAACTTTTGATGCGACTGTTGTGCCATTAGGGGTTGCCACAGCTAACTCAACATCTAACTGTTGAGGTAATATGGTGATATCCTTAGAAAATTCTTTAGAAATAAAGGAGTGGGTGGATCCATAATCAAATAAAACATTTTCTACTTTAGAGTGGATGGTAAGTGTACCTTTCACCACATCATTATCGTACTCCACATCACTGATATAAATTTCTTGTGACATTCCTTTATCTTTAGCCTTAAGAGTTTGTTGATGTCGACCATCATCATCAACCCTTGGATTTGGGCATTGATTGGCATAATTCCCCATCTCCTTGAACTTGAAACATTGAAGTGTAGTAGGTTCATTTTGTGTGTCCCTTCCTTTGTTTGCATCATTAGAAATCTTCTTCCCATCATTGCGGCATTCAAATGCCCGATGACCTTCCTTTCCACATTTGAAACATTTACGTGTCCCTTTAAGACAACTCCCTCCATGTTTCTTTCCACACATTGAGCATAAGGGAAAGCTCATCTTCTTTTCTCTATGCTCTTTATATTTTCCTTTGAATTCTATTTTCCTCTTCTTATCAAACCCATATGACTGATGGGTTACTCCAATCTCCATCTCGACTTTGAGAGCACATCAAATGATTTCCTCGTAGCTATTGAAGTCCCTTATGGCTAACGCCCTTCGAAGACTTGGTTTTAAGCCACTAAATAATCGATCGATCTTACTCTCAGGTTGGATAATAATACCAGAAGAGTACCTTGCAAGTCTTGTAAAATTTTCTTCATAAGTACCAACAGATTCATCAACCATTTTCTTTAGTTCAAGAAACTCTTTCTCCATTTTTTTTCGTAGAATACGAGGGAAGTACTTATTGAAAAATAAGTTCTTGAACTCGTCCCATTCCATGGACTCAATTTCATCCCTTTTCCTCGTATTCTCAATAAGATTCCACCATTGATCAACATCTCCTTCCAAACGATACACTGCTAGGATGACTTTATCATGTTCAAAACATTTAAGAACTGAAAATATCTTTTCAGTAGTACTAATCCATTGTTCGACAACTAATGTATCAGTAGACCCGCTGAAAGAAGGTGGACGTTGCCTCATGAAGGATTCAACAGAATGTTGATCCTTCCTTTGCTCGTTTGGAAGTCTTGCATGATTCATAGCTTGAGAAAGTTGTGTGAGCATGGCTACAAGATTTTTTATTCCTGCTCCCATAACGTTTGGTTGCTTAGGGGGACAATCATTTCATTTCCTGTTGCATTACGCATTAAAACGGTTCCTTCGGGTTCCATCCATTGACTAAAACCAAGAAGAATAGTGTGAGAAACACTAGTTATAATTGGAAAACCACATAATAAAGAATAAAATTTCACACTTACGGTCTTATCATAGGTTGTTCATGGCCATTTCTATAACACTAAGATTGTGTTCTATGCTTAGACTTATCCTTAGGATTCTTACTAAGGCTTTCACATCCTAGTTTCCAAAGGTTGACTATACCTTTCCTCTGATACCAACTATAATGACCCATACATTACATAAATTTTCATTACTTCAGAATTTAAGCACACTTATTACAACATATAACAAAACTAGGAAAGGACCGTATAGGTATAGAGTCTTTAGAAACTGCGAAACATAAACAATTGGTTCATAAAGCATCTACTTTGCCTCTCATTTATTTCATCATATCTAGAGTCCCTTTTTGGCATATCCTACTTAATAACCTTCTTCCTGACCTGGGGAAATAAAACATACAAAAGGGTGAGCTCAAATTCTCAGTAAGGGTAAACAAAAGAAATATCAATCACATCATATACATAAGAACATAACTTTTGGAAATCTTAACCTGTAAAAGAAATCATAATTACATAACATGGGATAAATTATATTAGTGAAATGTAATCCCAATAATCATAACTTAAAACATGAAACTTTGTTTCATACACACATAATCATAGAGAATCATTTCTTGTTAGTCAAGACTCATTTCCAAGACTATCTTAGTGGACAAAGTCCATTTCTGAACCGAGTTCACTCCTCGTTTCAGTCCTATTTCACTAAACCCGTTTAACCTGCCGTTCCAGCCATGTCTATCTCATGAGATATAAAATCTTTACCCAATGCATTGGAGGGAGATATAGGTCCCACCCATCTCATAATGATACCATTCTTATGTGTGCCATAAAATCAGAAACCATACATCATAGCATAACCCGTGTAATAAAAATGGGAATCTTAAACATCGTGACATCATAAAACAATTCATATAAGATAAAGGAATTCATAAAAATATAATTCCATCACAACATAATAAAATCAATGTAATAATAGGGATAGAAACAGAACCCTTTATTATCTTATATGGAAAAATAATTTTGATAAAACACTTGAACTCCATTCTTGAGGAAAATATCATTTCTGCTTCAAAAACACTTTTCCTTTCTTAACATGTCGTACAATTATAAACTAAAAGAAGTTGATTAAAAATAAACTTGAAAAATTTTAAAGGAAGATTCTTGGAAATAATGTTTTAAAAATTCATTCATGCCGTATAAGTTAAAAAAATATTCTTCGTACTTTTGTCAGAAAAGTCAAAAAGTACCTCGTCCGAAAAACGACAAAAGATTCCTTTCATATCCTTTACTAAAAACTTACCGAATGGAAAAATTGGATTTAAACAATTGTAGGTGGATGGAAATAATATTACATATTGAGGAAACATGGATGTGGATGATAAAATACACCCCAGTAAATACTAAAGTATAAACAATCTTGGATAAAAATGAGATTGTGATATTTCCCTTGCCTTAGGTCCGATTTGCCTCGTAAGTGTCTGAACCTCCTGTATAATGATTTAAATAATGTTATTGACTTATTCAAGAATCATAATTATTGTTATGATATCATATATGGTCATATTATTAGCTTCTTAGTAGTAATATTTCATTACTACTTGTTATTTGGGTGTTTATAACTTGTTGTTCTTATGCGTGTTTTTTCGAATAAATTCTTATTATTCTATTTAGGTTATAGATAAATCATTTACAGAATGGTATTAATGTACTATATATCATATTTATTCATTCAATTCATTTATATAATCATTATGCAATGAAGATCATGTAGAACGAATCGCATCACATCGTGGAGACGGTATTCCGTACGTATGCATGAGCGATGATATCGTTCCCATGATCGTGGAATTGTATTGGAGTGTATGTATACTATTTAAGAATAAATATCACTTTAAAATAATCATATATATTAATTATTTACACAATTATAGCCATCCAAGTAAGTTGGTGGGGGAAAATAGATTACACCACGGCGTTGAGACGGTATTTTGTACGTACGCACGAGCGGTGATTTCATTTTCCATAGGATGGATAGATGTTGAAATAGGGTTGTTTCATACATATAATAACATATCAGTATATGAGTGATAATTATGTTATTACTTCATAATTAAACAACTAAAGAAGAAGATGTTTAAGAAGAAAAAATTCCGAAAGGATCGGTAATGGATATTACCTCTTTTTGGCGCGCCTCTTCTTAACCTCCTCTTAGGGTACTAGGGTTGGTCTTTGAAGAAGACCAGAACCTCTAGGATGATTCTATGGAAGTGGGGAAGTGAAATGGGCAGGGTTTGGCCAAGCTTGAAGGCTAAAATTGGTGTGAGGAGGAGAGGGATGAGGTGCCTTTTTATAAGGGAGGAGAGGGGTACCTTTTGAAATATAAGAAATATTAGTTTATATTAAATCCCAACACCACTTAAAAACTTCCAAAATGACTCATATCCGAATCTCGGATGATATAGGGTTGTAATATCATCAAAAAATAAAATTTATACATGTTAGGAATTTATTTTAAACATTACCAACTTGATTTATCCTTATTTATAGATTTAATTTTATTTGTGTGAATAATATTATAAATTTTAAATTATTATTAATAATTACATATGTGTTGTGAATTTTCCATAATTTGACACTTTATGACATTTTAGACCATATAAATTTTAATTTATGATTTTTAAATATTTTTGTGATTTTTAAACAATTTTATAATATGTTATTTTTATAAAATAACAATAGTGTCAATTTTGACACTATTCATTTATTTGAATTTAAATAAAATATATACAGAGGATATGTTCGAACTAAAATCTTTAATAGATTAATAAAATGTCATATGTATCTATAAAATTAGTGGAGCACATTAAATAGTGCATATAATAATTATTTTAATATTTTAAAACCATTTATTTGATATTTTAATTAATAAAATAATTTCAACATCACTATTGTGTCATAATTAATGATAATTATTTAATCCCTAAAAATTATAAATAAATTACTATGATGTAGATAATTGTATTAGATATCTTCAGACTATTCATGTTCGATGTTTCATTATGTTTATCACCAAATTAAAATTATTATACTTGTAAGATTTAAGAAAGTGACATGTTGTCACATTCTTTGGTTTTAATAATAATTAAATTATTTTCATGGTAAAAATTCTATTAAATTAATCTAATCTGACCGTTAGGTGATAGGGTCAACTTTTAGTCATCCAATAGGATTTTGGAAGGTGTTAGGGTAATTTTATAATATTATATTTACCCTTAATTACCTGATTTACATTTAACTATGGTAAATAAAATTTACCGTAGTTACTATCCATAATGTCCAAAAATAAAAAGTAGCCTATTAACATAATTTGGACCCACTAATTCTGAATATGGAATCAATTTTTCAAAATTCAAAACATATAAGTTGCAGTAATTAATTTAAAATAAATATCGATGTTAAGAAAACGGGTTTTAGAAGTTAAAACATTGCCAAAGATTGAAATGTTTTTACCTATGAATTCAATGTGAAATTAATGCTAATGACATAAATTATATTAAATTGTAAAAATATATTCTATCTATACTTTAAAACCATTCAATATTATAATTTAACCATATAAATTATCTCAATGAAAAAAGTTGTTTTAATTAAAAATTAACGTATTTTTACTATTCATCAAAATATGAAAGTTATCAGAAAAATATCAAAAATTTATCCAAATTAAATTTTTATATCCTGATTCAAAAGAAGAATTTTATTTTGTCAAATTGAACTTATAAATTTGTCAAAAACTAGATTTAATGTGGGTGTTCCATCAAAAGGCGGCAAAACTGCATTTTTTGATAAATACTTATTTTACCCAAAAAAAATTATTTTGTTCTCTTACCATGTTCTAGAAAATGTGTAAGATGAATAATAATGTTGTAAAATTTAAAATTCAGTTAATACTATTAATAACTTCTAGTTTATAATATTATACTAATATATCGTTGTTTAGTGGAACTTGGTATTACGTACTACACAAGCTATCGAGGAAGGTCGCGATTGTGTGCAGCGAAAGATTCCTTTGATGATTTATATAACATAAAAACAAAATATTTCTCATTAAAGTCTCGGGTGATACAAGGTGTGCACATACAGGTTCCAGTAATTGGACTGTTTATGGGAAGAGTGGTAGCATTAATATGTTAGACATTAGTGATGTTTAGTTTACTAGTGGGAATGTGGTGTAGGGAACCCAAACAACGATGTGTCTATACTATTACTTTACATGATTTTCGTTATTCAGTGAGCATGCATAGGTGAGGCTAGTCTGGTAAGTATTCCATGGTAGGTCGACTGAGGTTCTTCTATTTACTCATAGGGGCATTATTAAGACCCCCTCATGTGCATCGGTAGCTTTAGTTTCCTTATTGGGTATACATGTATACTCACCCTAATTATATAAAACTATTATATGTTTTCCAGGAAAACTTTGAGGATCGTGCTAGAATTTACTAGCTCGCGCATTGGGATTAGTTACTATTTCTGCATAGTCTTTTTTATTTTGGTACTTTACTTTGGAGTTTTGTCTAAAAATTTATTATCTTTACTTATTGAAAATGCTTGAGGGAATGCATTTTGTCTTTACTTATACTGTTAATATTTGGTGTATTTGAGGATTTACCATCTTATCTTCTGATCTTGTTCTAGAAAAAGGGTAATTCCTTCCATATAATGTGATATTATATTCCATTTTTGTTAGTTTCTAATTTAAGGCCTATTGAAGGAGGGACTTGAGGGTTCATTATCTCTCCTTCATCTTGAAGAAGGAAGGGTGTAGCTCTTTTCTATCCCTTATCTCATCTTAAAGAAGGCAGGTCGTGAAAAAATGGTTGCATAGGGAGGTTAGTTTTTGGAGTTAATTGGTAGGATGGGGTTCAGAGTTAGAAATATTAATAATTGCATGGAATGGTTGGAAATGTGTGTTAAGTGACCTTGGTGCAGGAAATAGGCCAGTGAAGACCGGAATAGACCCGAGATATTACCCCCCCCCCCCATGATCCAATGCATGGACTCTAGAACTACTGACCAACCAAGTGAAACTATACTAATTGTACGGTGGAAAACCTATGAAAGGTATACGCATCAAAACAATTTTTGTTCCTGTATGAGTAGGGAATTTAAAAAATTAATATAAATAATGAGATAAAATTAATTTAAAATAAAATATCTACAGTACTTGTGATTAGGAGTTCCTTGTTTCCTTTTATAGCAATGGAACACAGACGTCACCCATATGTGGTATGAGCAGTTGAGGCCTTAAGGGTTGACCCGGTTGATCAGTGGAGGGAAGATAGAGTGGAGGAAGATGCCCAGGGGTAGAGGATACTTCATTCCTCCTAGTGGTAGAACCCAGTAAGGTATGAGGGAAGCATATTAGACATGCCGAAAGAGAGTTGGCACAAGTAGCTTGTGTATGCTTTCAGCTTGTTTCGGGCTCTGAAATATTAATAGGAGCCTCAGGTAGTGATCCAGATATGAGGATCAAGGAGATAGTGGTGGACACATTACATTGTGGAGAGGAATGAAACTGAGGTTTCGTGGCCTAACATTGAGAAGGAGTTTTAATAAAAATTCCATTCCTCCTTGATGAAGGCTCAGAAGAGGAAGAAGATATACTCTCTCCAATAGGGGTGTACGTTAGTAAGAGAATTTGGGATCAAGTTCAATGATCTGTTATGCTTTTCACCTGATCTCATTTCGGATGAGGATTCCTGAGAAATATGCTTAGATGAGGCACTTCGACCATCTCTTCAGTGTGTTGTTACTTTGTTTAATCTGGAAACATTTTTAGAGGATCAGAAGATTTATGTGGTATTGTAAGGGATGAACTCATTGGGAGGGGTGCCACAAGAGTGGTTCCAGCTATGTTCATCATAGGGAAAGTCCATTAGAAGTAGGTCTCCACAAACATGATCATCCATGTTTTAGCCAGCAGGAAGTAGGCCTTAGTAGTTCAAGTTTCAATCTCCTGGTCCTCGCCCTTTACCTATGGTTATGTGGAGAGGTGCATTTTTTGTGAAGTTCATGGAAATCATCAGAACTAGTGCCTAGTTCGAGTACTGTATAATGGGGGTGGGTAGGTTCAACACCCACCTCAGCATCATCAGTTTCCTATCAGGACTTTCTAGCAATAGGGGGAGCGAGCTCCCACTCACCCAAAGGTAGACAGTGTTAGAGGAGGCCAACCTCAGTGATATCTTCAAGGACCTCTACCAGGGTGTGGTCGGGGAGGCGGTTGATGACAAAGAGGGAGAGGAGTTAGGCATGGGTAGTTACATGCTGTAGAGATAGAAGTTCTAGTAGCCCCATAGGTTGTTTGAGGTATGATCAGTCAGCTGAGTATTCTTGCATTTCCTTTCTAGATTCATGAGCTTCTCACCCATTTGTTACACCTATTTGAGACTAGTTTCTAGGACTAGACATATAGAGACATCCCATTCCCCTAGTTTTGAGTACCCTTATTTGAGGTTAGGCCAATTTTTCTGATGTCTATCAGGGATGTAGACTGATGATGGGACCACATCTGTCCAGTGAAGAAATACTTCTGCTACAGATGCAGCCATACAATGTCATCCTAGGAATCGACTAGTGATTTTCTATACACACGGTTATCGATTGCTTCAGGAGAAGGTTCTTGTTTTCAGATATGGATGGTTAAGGCACAACTTTCGTTGGCGAGCAGATTTTTCAGGAGGGCTTCCATTGTGTGGAGCCTCTTCTTTAATGGTTAGACAAACTATCATCGAAATCATCATTTATAGATATGGTGGAAGTTCTTGGGGTTTTCAATGAGTTCCTAGATGTCTTCCCTAAGGAGGATAAGACTCTACCCCATCGACATGGCGTTTAGTTTTTAATATACTTCCATACTAGTTCCCATCTGATTTCTATGGATCCCTATCAGATGGTTCCTTCTGCGTTATGGGATTTGTATTATCAAGTTGAAGACCTGAATAATAAGGGTATAATCTAGGAATGTGTGTCATCTTGGGGTGTTGTAGTCTTGTTTGTGAAGATGGTAGACGGTGTCCTAAGACTATGTATAGACTACCAGATACTGTAACAGGTGATAGTCAAGAACTGTTAACCCTATTCGAGAATCAATGATCTTTTCGACTAGTTAAATGTCAAAGGAGGGTTTTATAAGATCAAATTTTGGTCTGGATATCACCAGTTTTGGGAATGGGTGGGTGACATCTCGAAGAATTCTTTTCGGTGAAGCTATGGGGACTTCGAGTTTCTGGTCATGCCCTTTACTTCCACAAATGCACCATATGTGTTCATGGGGATCATAAAATATGTTTTTCATGTATACCTTGACCGTTTTTTCATCGTTTTCATCAATGATATAATGATCTAATCATGGTCATAAAAGGATCATACTAAGCATCTATGGAATGTCTTGTAGGTCCTCTAACACCACACACTCTATGGAATGTTGCCCATGTAAAATGTATGGACACAAGAAGTGTACATCCTTGGACACGTGGGGTCCCATCAAGGGACATATGTGGACATGTAAAAAGTAAAAGTGGTTATTTCTTGGTAAGTACCAAAGAATGTGGTTCCGTTTTGTAGTTTCTTGGGTCTGGAAGGAAATTTCCAGAGGTTCATACCTAAATTATCTAAAGTTTTAACTTCATCAATAACATTGACTAGAATGGACTAGGCCTTCTTACGGAGATATCAGTGTCCGAAAACTTTAATCTATCTGGAGGGGATGAGGGTTAGTTCCCGAGTGTTTAGGATTCTTGATAGAGGGGTGATGTTTTATATGTTCTGAAATACCATTAGACCAAGCTTGGGATGTTTACTTTTTCAGCACTGAGGAGTAATCTCTTTTTGGTCTAGGTAGGTACTTCCTCGTGAATGAAACTATGCCAACCATGATCTAGAGATTCTCGTAATCTTTTTCATGATGATGTTGTGGAGACGTTACCTCATCGTGGAGTGCTTTATGGTCTTCACAGATCACAAAAGATTAAGGTATGTATTTTCTCTATAAGACCTTAACTTGTGGCATCAACGGTGGATGGATTTCCTCCATGATTAAGAATTCTAAATATATTAAAACCCATGGAAGGGGAGCGAGGTCATGCCATTTAGTGCCATGATATTCATGGTGAGACCAGTAAGAATTGAGGATCATAAGAAGAATGTGCTTCATTGATAGACCATTATTTTGGTTAGTATGTAATAGAAGAATGGTGGCCTCATGGAGAGTACTTGGGAGCGTGAGGCACAAATGTGTCCCTAGTACCCATAAAAATTCTTAGTTTCACTCTTGTGTTTTTTCCTTGTACCTTGATTATGCGGTAATTCATGAAATTTTTTGTTATCATATGAGTTGTTTACTTTTTCAATGAATTTGTGTGAAGTGTCCTGACTATGGGGAGGGCGAATGATCTCTAACTAAGATGCATTAATATTGATGTGATTAAAGTAGTGTTAACTATACAATGTTTTCCAAAGCTGATAGTATGTAGACATGGAGGAAGAAGCTCTATAATCCATATTTCTAGATAGTGTTACGTTTGGTATTAGCATGGTTGTTTAAGGTTGTGGGGCCTTAGTGTTTCTACAATTATTCAGTAGATATAAGTTAAGGAGGTGTCCTTGGATATTGATATTTTCACTATTTATTTAAAATTAACACAAGGCGGTTTTATCCTGAGATGTATTGTAAGGGGTGGTCATTTTAACCATCTATCTTCTTGTTTATTTTGGAAATATTGAGGAAGGGAATATTTTTCGAGGTATCTGATGAAATTAAACTGATTTCCCCAAGTCATTCCCTTGGAAAAAACTAGGTTTTCGGGTGTTTAAAAAGGCAAGAGAAGCTAATTTCAAGAGTGTAAATTTCTAGTTTTTTCCTCAGTATCTCAAGGCATCGATGCTGGAATGTCTCAAAATCATCATGTTAGTGCATCATCATGTTAGTACATTGGGGATTAAGGAGAATTGGGGTTTTTGAGTCAAGGGAGTTAGTTTCGGCATGTCTAGGAATCAGTATGTCAAGGCGTCAGTTGTTTGAGGCATCAGTAGTTTGTTGGATCGGTAGCTCAGTGTCTATAGCTCAATGTTGGATATTCAACATTGGAAGATAAACAATGATGTATTAACATCTATAGGTCGCGTCGGTAGCTCACCCATCAGTGGATCTGCGTTTTTGACTCACCCATCAGTGACTCATTTGTAGTTTTCCCATTTTTTCTAGTTTTCCAATTTCACCCCTCTTATATCTTATTTGATGTAAACCGAGTTTCGAAGACTTGTTTTGACATTTATAAGGTATTTTAGAAGGTTATTAAGTATATCATTATTATCAAAACATCACAGGTCATTTGAGATAACAAAACCAAATGATCTTGACCACGATTCCTCTTTAATGACATTTGGAAACTGGTGTTACTTTAAAATAGGATCTGGCTCTTTATGGCCTAGATCATACCTACGTCATGTGTTTTCCATTTCCCATTGATATTTCTATATACATACTCCCTAGATGTTTGGATCACCTATGCTAGAGCTCTCCATCTTATCTTTATAGGAGTTATTTCATGCTGGTCATGTGATCCCTTATTCTTGGATCAAAGTGGAACTTCTATCCTTTGATCTTCGCTGTAGGGATTTATTTTTCCGCTCATTAAATGTGCATAATGTGGGTCGGTATACTGGTGATTCCTTGTGAGTAACAGCTAAATAAGTTTCCTAAAATGGGAAATAAATATGATGTGAACATGATCAAAATATAACATGGGTAAATTAAATAACGGGAAGGGAGTGTATTGATGATGATCACAAGTTTTATTTGTCATATTTGGTTCTTTTATGTTTGTCATAGATATATTACTTATGAAAATAAAAGGCCAATGGTGACCTTTTCTTTTTCACTAATGTTGTATTATTTTTTGAGGTGATTAAATAATTTAATGTAATAGGAAATCATCTTAATCAAGTATACATGGAAAAATAAATGGATTCCCTAGGATCAAACCTATTTTGTGATCACACTGGTTGTATTAATGTAGAATTTAAGAAACTCTCTTGGTTAAAACAGAATACACTTGGATTGATGGATGTGATTGTGTCCTGTTTGATCTAGTTTCATTTTTTTCGGCTTAGTATGTGGGGTGGTACATGGGTTGTGTTGGTATTCCAATTTGAGAGACTGATTGATTGTGGAATGTTGGACTATAAGGTAATTTAATTTCCTTTTTTTTGTCATCTTCGTTGAATGGTGTTGGGTGGTGGGATTGCGGTGTGGTTATGGACAAGTATATAGGGGGACTGCATTTGGGAATTTTTGGATAGTGGGGCTACAGAGCTGGGTTGTGAGAAGAGGATTGTGTGGTATAATGTTGAAGAATGATAGTTGAAAGTGGTTGAATGGGGGGCATGCAGTGGGACTCCTAATATTTCATGGTTTTTTGTTTATATATGGTTGTGGTTTTTATTTTCCTGGTAGTGATGGAATAAATTAAATTGAATCCATAAACTAATAAAAAACAAGTGGATTAATAAGAAATGGGTTTTGGTTATTCTTGGGCAGAGGCTGTTGTGTGGTTGTGTATATAGGGGAAGCAACAACTGTGGTTCTGTATTAGTTGGTTGTCTGTTATGGGGACCCATAGGTTTGGAAGAGTGTTTTCTTACATATATATATAAATTATAGTTCCTTGTGATTTCTAAACGCACCTCTCCCTTGTTTAAAACTATGTGCCTAAAACCTCCATTTCATGGGGGATGGTGTCCTTCCCAACAACATGATGGGTTGATAGATGACCAGTTATTGACTTTCTTCCACACACCCTCTTCTGGTTTTTATTGCTTGATCATATCCAGGAAGGTTATAATGGATTGAGGCTTACCATAGCCCATGATCCTTCGTACCAGGTTTTTTATGTATGAGAGGCCTAGGTGTTTGCGGGCAAGGATTTTTTCCCCGAATGTCTTTGGGATGAGGCCCATGTGTCTTCGGGAGAGAGGTGTGGTTTTTGTGTCACATGTGTCTACGCATGACATTGTGTGTGGTTTGAGGACCTTGTGTGTCCGGGTAGGTTTTGGAAGTGTGACTCTGTATGGGAAAGGTGGTAGCATCATGACATTAGCCATTAGGGATGAGAAGTTAACTAGTGGGAATGTGGTGCGGGGTACCCATCCAACTATGTGTCTATACTGTTACATTACATGGAATGCTTTATTTTTTAAGCATTCCTTGGTGAGGCTTTGCTGGTTAGTATTCCTTGGTAGGTGCTTTGAGGTTCTACTATTTACTCTAGGGTCATTAGTACGATCCCCCAATTGTGCACATGTAGCTTTAGATTCCCTTCTGAGTCTAACTATATGCTCACTCTACATATATAATACTATTTTCAGGGTTATAGGTTGAAATTGAGGACCGTACGGGACTTTACTAGCTCAAGTGTCATGATTTGTTGTGGTTTCTACTTGGTCTCTTTTTTTGGTTCTTTACATTGTAGTTTTGTTGTAAAATTTATCGGCTATACTTATTGATCATGCATGTGGGAATGGATTTTGGATTTACTTTTACTTTTAGTATATGAAGTTTCTTAGGATTTACCATCTATCTCCCAATCATGTTCTAGAAAAATTGTAATGCGATAAATATTATGTGAGATTTTATACCCTTGGTGATAGTCACCTCTCCGGGGCCTATTGATGGCAGGAATCAGGGGTCATTATCTCTTCTTCATCACTAGGAAGGAATGGTGTGACACTTTGTTGTTCCTTCCCTCATTTTGAATATGGTTGATCTTGACAATATATGTACAACCCATCTCAATTCCACCCTATAACTCCATTTGAATTTTCATTTGGTGATAGGCCCATAACCCACAATATATGAAATAAAGAGATTTGGTTATATAAAGATACCATGACTAAGACACCATTATTGAAATATATCTCATAGATTTACCAAGGTCTTAAATGTTAAAACCCATCACCTATTAACTTTAATACCATGGAATACAATGAATTATTTTATCAATCCACTCTAATTATATTTTTCTCTTCCAAAATAAAAAATATTGTTGGGTGTTTTACAATTTAAAGAAATATTACTTAGGAAACGTAACATAAATGTATTAATAAATGAGCTATATGACTCTATATATATAGTTTTATCTATTTAATTTAGACCTTGGATAATATGAACATATAATGAGGAAACTAGTTTAGAATTCTTTATTGATCTTATTCCTTATCAGGTTGCACAAATAATGAAAATGTGGTGTGTGTGTGTGTGTGTGTATCTATTCATTTTTAATATCCATAAAATTCACAATGATCATTTGTGACATTTCCCCTTCCATTACTAATGTAAAAAATTCTTAGTTCACCATATGATGCACATGTGGGTATATATATATAAATATATATAATTCATGTCATCCAAGGTTCATTTATAAAATGTATATACAGTGTTTACAATTCAAATAATGATTGTGTCCATTATTTTCTATCCTCATCAAGAATATTTTGGAGATTCCATCAAAATATAAAATAGATTATAGAACACTTATGAACAGTATATAATAGTCAACATTTGAGACTGATAATTAAAAAAGACAAGTAAAATCCTTTAGCTATGATATGGGATACGATTTTGAAAATATTTTTAGAAATATAACAAGATCACAATGAATGTAACATTATAGTTTATGGTATTCTATTTTTCTTTTTTAAGAGTATGTTTTTGGTTTCATAGGGTGTTGGATTTGGTTTTTGGAATTATTTATAGAACCTAGGTTGGATCCCACTATTGGGAAAATTAATTTTATTAATCTGGTTCATGAGACAATTCTATCACTGGGAAGATTCCATGAAATTTGTTCAGATCATGAAAACTGTTTAGGCCATGAATGATGTCCACATCATGAAATAGTCTACCAAGATTTTTAATTTGATACGATGCATTTTTCAGCATACCTAAAATTTTAGGGTTTTACACCATGAATCTTTCACGACTTGTAGGTATATATTTATTAAATCTTGGAAACTCTTATCATTATATTTCCTCCTTTAACCTCAAACCCTAAGTATCCTTCCATGTAAATTGGGTGTCTCTTCTCCTTCTGGATCAATTCATTTGAGTCTTGATCAGTATGGTGGTTGTTTTCCATCTCTCCCTGCTATGTATCTTTTCTTATTCTTCATTTCTATTAGTCATTGTAACGATGTTGGGATGAATTCATGGATTAGTTTATAAAGTGGTGTTTCTTTGTTCAATACTCCATGATCCGTTGAGAAATAATCTTTTATAGGATGAACACCATATTGGTAGTAGATCAATGTTTGATGTCTTTGGGGGTATGTGTTGACCTCTCTTCTCTGTCAACCCTTCTTATCAGTGGAATTAATTCTATGTTATGGGAATTAATTAAAGGGCCATCGTTTGTGGGATTTTACTTCAATCCAATGCATAGTTTTGACTATAGCATTTTTGGACTAAACTGGGTGAGTTCATAGGCAGTTCAAAATGGGATGGATCATTTGGAGGGTTTTATCAAGAATGGTTTAGGGGTTCTAGTATGAACGAGCCTTAGGAGGCTACCCACATTATCCATCAGGATGTGAGTTTTTGGTGTTTATGGAAGGTGCCCAATTTGTCATGTCGTAATGGATATTCCCTATCCATCCTGGTAATAGAGCATGGACCGAGTGTCTAATTTTTATCCTTGTGAGCCTTATAAAGCTACATTAGGAGGCCCCCTCCCTTTATGATTTTTGGTAAAAGCATTACAGCCTAGCCCAGACCCCCATAGTTGGGTCACTGGGTATGCTGTTCTCCTCCCCCTAGGGTCTCAAACTCAACATATATGAAGTATGCAGTTAGGGAGGCATGAGGGAGGGGGTTTTGCTATATAATTATTCTTGTTCAATTTTGTTTACCTTAATCTCATACTATGGGTTCATTGACTCTTTAAAGGAGGAATAAATAACCATGATCAATGGCCTTGAGATTTTCCAATTTAGGAATATTCAATTTTCTACAGTATATATGGAATAACACATTATCAGGAGTACCCAAAAATGAATTTCTTCAAATCCATGGCCAATCATTTATTGGATTCACAAGTTCATGGCTCTCATATCTAATGACACTGACCTCCTCCATACATAATGTGAAGGAAACCATGGGACATACTTCTTTCCCCCTATGAAAACCTAGGAATCCCCTCTCATTATGTTTTCGAACATAGGATCCCTTCCCTCGAAAGGGGTGGATATTGTTATTGGGGATTCCCTTGGCCTATACTTTTTATCCCCCCATTATGTTTTTTCTCTCCTATATAATTTTTAATAAAATGATGGTTTTTCATGTAATGTTTGATAAAAGAGAAGGGTTGTTTTAAATTGACTGGGAAAATCCATTTTTAAATGGTTTTGGAAAATTAAACACATTATAAGTATTAGGTACTTAGGTGAAGGTTGTACTAGAGTGACATCTTCTATTTAATTGTTGGAGTTTCAATCATGAGGTGTACCTCTACTCTCAAGACATGTGGTTCAAGGGGCTTGATTAAAATTTGTGGGAGGTTCACTCATGAGTTCACCCTCTACACCTTAGGTATGGATTTTATGGAAATTTTTTTCCTTTAGTCATTGATTGTTTAATGAGAATATATTAACCTATCCAGTTGAGATTATGGGAATGATTTACCTATTATTCAGATTCTTATTATTCTAGTTTTGAAATATATATTTATAATTTGAGAGATTTTTATTGGAATTATGAATTAAAACTCTTTTACATTGTTTTTTGGAACTATGAAAAAAGGGATATATATACCATGATTTGATATAAAATTTCTTATTCCCATATCTAGATATATTTTATTTAAATGAAAATATTTGGGATTGTTTGTATAGAGAAATGATATGAACCACATGGGTGGGATCCTACTAATCCTGTTTAGCTCAAACCCTACTCACCCCTTTGGTGGTGTGTAAACCAACTTCTATATTTTGATGTAGGGAATGTCAAGGATCCATAGTGATGGGGTGAGGTTTTTATCAACTAGATTTGGGTAGTTTGTGGGGAGATGATGGGATTTTTCCCACATTATCAGAAGGAGTAGTTAGTTTTTGTTATAGTTTTCTATTGATATTATAATTCTAATTTTAGTTATTTCTAACTTATTTGGGTCATATATCTTTAATTTTATTCTTTAATTTAGGAAAAATATTTCTCCTAGTTGTTATTTCTATATTTCATTATTCTATGTATTCATATTCTTTTTCATATGCATAATTTTGGGAAATATCATTCCCTCTCATAATTTTCGATTCACTAGTAGTAGTTTCCATCCTGTGGGGATTGGTAATCCCCTTCACCTTTGTGGAGGATTGTTTTTTGTACCATTTTGTAAGTGTTTCCCGGGCCAGGTATTGAAAATTTTGCATCAAGGTTTTGTTTTTCCTCAGGAGTCCTTATCTTGGGATGTTTGGTACACTAAAGATTGGATTGTTCGGACTGGAGAGGTATATTGTGGATAGTTCTTGGATATATATTTTTGTGAAGAGACAGAATTTACCATGTGATGCTGGGTTTTATGTGTCTCATATCTTGAATTATTGATCATATTATCATTTTTTTACTTATATTATCCTTTTTTAAAACATTCCATATCTAGTTGTAGGATCATTTATTCTATTTTTTTATCAGTGATATGCCTCTAAGACATCCTATATTGGTTCGATAGTAGGGTGTAGTGGATGATTCTCCAGGGAATCCTACATTAGATCAGAATCTTATAGAGGCTATCATATGGGTAATATCTTACATGGATAAAAATTTACTTCATTTCCATTACATAGTTATTGAGGAACATCCATGAGATATAGGATAAAGGGATTGATTTTGTGGGTTCATAAATAAGAAGCCCTAGTCCATTAAGGGTAAAAATGATCTCCAAGAGGTGGAGGACTGGCTAAAAAAGGTTAATCAGATATATTAATTCCTAGATACATATGATACCTTTTATATGAAGTGTATATAATTTAGACGTGAGGGTCCCAACCAGTGATGGTTATATTCCCTGATATAGGAATTTTGTCCAGTACTCTTGGACCGAAAGGGTTTCATGGTCATATTCTTATAGATGTTCTATCCATATTAACTAAATATGGAAAACAAATTTGGAGTTCCAATATTTATAGAATAGAGAGCATTTTTTTGTCAACATACTGTGATCATTTCACAATGGACATTCATTTCACTCTATAGTTATTGGACAATGATCAACAGAAGACTTATAAGTACCTACTGAGTTTTTGGAAGGATATCAGATCACATGAATTTATACTAAGGAATCCTACATATTTGGTGATGGTAGATAGGGATATTATGCAAGAAATACACATGATAGAAAAAAATTTCTATTCTACCATTAGTAATGGAGGTGGTTCCCAATAGAGGGCGTTTTATAAATCATCATTTACAACCAGTAGTGTTCCCCTAACTTTCCAAAAATATGGAAAAGTTGGACACACACAACATAATTTTCTCACACCTTTAAATATGTGAAATGGTAGTGGATTCTATAACCATATATAATAATTTTTTTAGGATATATATACATGTTTTTATATTCTGAGACCTTCGGTTCCAAAGGCCACTACAGTGTAGTACAAATAATCAATGTTAATAGTGTACAAGACATATTAACTAATAGTGAATCCACTTCATACAGTTGATCAGTTGCTGGTATAGTTTGATGTGGGTCCAGCGATAATGAGAGGTTGCACAATTTTTTCATCCATTATAGAAATATATTTATTAGATTTTGGTGCCTCCCACTAGTTTATATCTTTCTATTTTGTTCATATTTTGAATCCTCCATCATATTTCATCTCCTATTTCACAGAGTTAGAAACACTCATTATAAAGTGTAATGTGAATTAGTTAGAGTGTTCTTCTTACTCTTTGTCGATAGTCAATGTGGAGTAAGTTTGGGAATTCAATGTTATTGAGTTGGATTTAATTTATTTCATCATTGGGTTAGACTATTTTGTATATAATTGTGCTGAGGTTGATTTTTATCATCATTTTTTTTTGTTCCTTACTACTGATGAGAGATCATGAGGTTTTCATGGAGAGTGGGGTCCAAGTTATAGTCAAATAAGACCTTTCCACCTAAATATAATAAGTTTGAACATATATTTTTTTGATCTTGATGATATTTCTACTAATTTTTATCATCCTACGGTTGTAAGGTAATTTCATTATGTTTTCCCAAATGGCATATCCAGCCTTCCTCCAGATAGGGAGATAGATTTGAGGATTGATATGGTATTTGGTAAAAAACCAATCTTGATGCACTCTTGTCACATGACACCAAAAGTGATTCAATAGCTCAAGATTTAATTTGATAGATTGATGGAAAAATATTTTTTTCACCCTAGTGTTTCAACTTGGGAAACAAATGTACTATTTTCCCAAAATGATTATGGTTCAACAATTTTATGCGTGGACTAATAGATATTGAACCCAAGTATAAATAAAAATATTTACCCATTGTACCATGTATATGATTTTTTTGATCAATCAATGGGTGGAAATGTGGTTTTCATAGATTGATCTTTAACCAGTTTATCTTCATCTTTTGGTTTCGAAGCATCATATTCTAATGATAGATTTTAGGAGAGGGTTTGGATGTTGTGAATATCTTGTTATTCCATTTTTCCAAAATAATAATCTTGAATTTCTATGGGTCTTGATGTACCAAATATTCAATTAGTATCTCGATAGATTGGTTATTTTGTTTATGGATGATATTCAGGTTTATTTGAGTTCAAATAATGATCATCAATACCATTTGAATTTGATTTTATAAATATTGAGGCATCACCATTTGTATAAAATGATTTTAAAATATTGATTATAGATCCATAATTTTCATTTCATTGGTCATGTGATTTCTGAATTTGTCTTTTCAGTCAATCCTGAAATGGTAATGGATATATTGTTATGGGATGTTTTATGACACATCTTTAATATATAGAGTTTCTTGGGTTTTATTGGATACAATTGATTGTTCATGAAGGATTTATCGAAATTTGTGTCTCCTTTAAATTTTCTTATTATTGAAGGGGATAAATTTATATAGGATTAAAAATGTAACATTTTATTTGATGAGCTAAAAGGGATTCTAACATCATCACATATTTTGATCTTACCAGATCCTGTTATGGGGTATATGGTGTACAATGATGTTTATGGTCCTGTTGTGGGTTTATTTCTTATGTAGGATGATATTGTGGTAGCCTATGGAAAATGATATTTTCTGAATAAGGAGAGAAATTATCTCACACAAAAGTTTAAAATTTTCCTAGTTAGGCATGTGCTCAGGTTTGGGTGACACAATATTTTATAGAATAGGTTCTTAATCATTAATGATTATAGGATTATGAGTTATATATTTTCATATAAGGACCTAAATCTCATATAGAGGTAGTGGGTGGAATAATTTTTTATATTAAATTTAAACATAACCTACACCATGGGGAATAATAATATCTCTGGGGATGCCCTCAGTAAAAAACTACCATGACAAGAAATATTGGAATTAAAGAAAGAGTAAAACCGGATGAGACTCTTTTCTCAATTTCAATAGGATGATCCATTGGATTATTCAATCATGGTTTTGACTTGTATTATGTTATAATCATCTATAATTGAGTCTATATTATAGAATCACTAGTATAATGATGAGTTCAGAGGAATTAGAAAAGCTCTTTTTGATAGGGAGAGAATTTTCTGGCCAGACTCCCCCTTTTTATGGTATTCTCGATTTTGGGGATTGATTTTTCATTACATCATCTATAATGAACTTAGTGTTTTTTGAAAATCATAGTTCATAATGGTATTTTCATCTAGGAACTATGAATATGAATTGTGATATATGTTAAAGACTATGGTGGTTGGGTATGAACTGCAACATGGTTGATTATGTGTCTCACTATTTCTACTACCAATAGATAAAGGGAGAGCATATAAAATATTTGGGTTTTCTTAGATACTCTTCTAGTTATGATTTATAAATGGAATGAGGTTTCCATGTTATTGGATGTTTTATTTTCATATAATCCCTGTAGTAAGAATTATTTATGGTTGGTGGTTGATCGGTAGCTGAAATCATTACATTTTGTTCTGATCATGGATACCAGTAAATTTATTATTTAGGTATGATTTATATGCATAAAATTTTGAGGTCACATGGGCCTCCATTTACCATTTTATTTGACATGGATCCCATAATTACCTCTATTTATTAAAATAATCTCCAAGAGGATCTAGGTACTAAGGTCAGGATGAGTAAAACATGCCATCCATAGATATATAGTTAGATAGAGAATGCTATTCAGATATTATTGGATAAATTCTTATATTGTGTCATGGATTTTAGGGGATAAATTGATATACATAAAGGACTAATTAAATTTTTATTTGTCCATATAAATAATTCATTCATTAGAATGTATCCTTCGAGGATTTGTATTGTCACCCATGAAGATCACCAATTTCATTGGCAGAACTAGGAGATGCCTCTCTTATGGGATAAATTCAAATTCAGGAGATATTGATGTGGATTCAGGATAAACATTGGCATCTATTCAGAGTTTATAGTTTGTAGGAATCATATGCATATCATTTATGTCATCCTTTGGAGTTTTCTATTGGTGATTGGGGTTTCATGAATTTTTTTCATGATTTGATCCCCATTGGTATGGAAAATAGAGAAAATTTTCTTCAAGATACATTGGACAATTTGAAGTCACTAAGGATCTTGTGTAAGAGATGTATCAGCTGGATGTAATAGACCATTTGATAATTATCCATGGTGTTTTGGGAATATCTCAACTTAGAAAGTACCATCATAGTCCCTCACATGTTTTGAGTTGGTAAGAGATCAATTAAGAGCCATACATTTCATTTGTATAGAAACTAGTAAAGATCATGGATTATTCAGTGAATATCATGAATAAGAAGTTTATCCAATTTTTCAAAGTGGTATAGATACATTAATCATATTGTCATGAGACTAGGGATAATGAGTCATCAGTGAGGGAGCAGTAGCCTCACCTCTATCTGGAGAACCCTTCTTCCTCCTAAAATCCTTGGGATGGAAATAAGTATGGTGGGAGATTGTAACATCATGGTTTAAGGTATTCTATTTTACTTGTTTAAGAGTGTTTTTATTATTTCAATGGTCCTTTTAGGTGGTTTTGGATCTTTGATTCTACTTGGGTCACACATTCAAACTGTTAATGTGTTAATGTCATGAATATATCATTAAGAAGATTCCATGAATTACTATTAGTGGGTGAGAATGGTTTAGGATTTGAAACAGGTTCACATTGTGTGATAGTCGATCAGGATTTTTAAGATGAGGAAATGCCTTTTTCAGTGAAGATGTAATTAAGGGGATTTATGCTTAGAATCACTAATTCACAATTATAAGCATTCATGTTTGGTAGGTCCTTATAAAAAACACTCAAAAAACTCATCTCATTCAATTTCCTCTACATTCCTCAAACCTAGGGTATCTTGCCCAGTGATTTTGGGTGTCCTTAATCATTTCAGATTAATTTTTTCAATGCATTATCTCTATAGTGGTTGCATTACATCTCTCTCAAAGTATGTTGTCTTTCATATTCTTCATTTCCATTTGTCGTGGTTATGGTGTTGGTATCTATTCATGGATTAGTTTATTATGTGATATTGATTAGTATTTCATCCTTTTAAATCCATTAAGGGATCTTCTTTCATTGGTTGAACCCCATTCTAGTTATGGTAAAGTGTGTGATGTCATTGAGGTATGTGTTGATCTATCTTATTTGCAGACCCATTATATATGTGGAATCAATTCTGATATATGGGAATAAATTCTAGGGACACTATTTGTGGTATTTTTCTTCCTTCAAGTTCTTTTAATCTATTATGTGCTTATGCAACCTATGTTTTAGGCATGATGTTATTTTTTTCACCTTTTTTTAATAAACTATAATTTCAAATATTTTATAATTTGATTTATTAAATAATTAGCATGTTAATTTTTTTTGTAAATGGATTTGAAATAAAATATAGTTTTTACCCTTTTTTGGTAATGTAAAATGGTTTTTTTATAGCATTGTGAAATTGGAATTCAAATTATGTTTGATAACATAAAATGGTTTTAAATTTGATTGTGAAAATCCATTTTTAAATTATTTGGTAAAATATATAACATGGGAATCGTTTGGTACATTGGTGGAAGATGTTGTTAAGGGACACCATTAAAATTTATTAACATGGGGTGGGGTGTGGGAAGTTCACTCATGTGGTGTTCCTACTTTCCCTAGTCATATTGTTCGATGGAATTTATATACATTATTGGGGGGTCTACTCATGGGGTATTTCTCTACTCATTAGGCATTTGTTCTATGGAATATATTACACACTAGACATTTGTTGCGATATGATCAGTCATATAACTTGATCTATTTTGATCCATTGAATGATCTAAATATGATGGGTATTTTTATACCTTTTCTCTAATATACATATTTTGACTTTGATAAATTTTTGTGGAAATAAGTATTTGATACTATTTTACCTGGATTATTGGAACTATGTATAGACAGAAATATTTACCACACTAAGATATAATAATTATTTTCTAGTTACCATTTAATTTTTCATTAAATGTTAATATGTTTTAATTTTTTTATAAATACATGATATAGAACAAATCGGTGTGATCCTATGGATCCTGTTTATCTCACAGCAGGCATACCCCTTCAATAGTGTGTAGACCTGGTTATTTCTTTTGATACTGGGAATGGAAAGCTGCCAAATTGAGGTCGTAATTATTTTTTCATCTGGGTTTTAGTGACTAGTGTTGATATGGTGGGACATTTCCAACATTATTACTTGCATTATCTAGTTTCCATTTTAGTTTTCTCATCTATTATAATTTTACATAAGGATTGTTATGACTTCTATGAGATGTATCGCTTCTACAGTCTTATTTTAGTTATGAGAATATTTCATCTAGTATTTATTATATTTTTTATTTCTAATATGAATATATATGTCATTTTTTCTACATTAGGTTATGGGGAAATCATTTCCAATTTATTTCCTTGATTCCCCGGTTCTGGTCTCTAGCCCTCAGGGATCGAGAAAACACTTTTATTATATGAAATATTAGGTCAGGTACCAGTTTTTTAGGGTATCCTAAGTTATTTTGTGATAGTCTCAAAAACATTTCAAATGAAAAATATTTTATTTCCCAATGTAATGAAAATTTTCACTTTTAAAATAGGTCATCAATATTGTTTTTCTATATAAAAGCCCTCTCTTTTCTCCATGGACACCCACACATCCACCATCTATTACTAACCTATAAATATCATTCCCTATTAAATTCTTTAGGTATATAACTTTTTATGTCGTGATAGAATTCTAAATTTTCCTTAGTTTTATTCTACGGATGAATTTTATAAGTAATGGAAGAATGTTATTTTTATTAAATTTATATTTCTTTTATAAATCCATTTTCATGTAAGGAAAAAAATTATTTTTGATAACTCCTATATAAATAAAAACCAAATATTTTAAGGGAAATATATTTTTATTAGCCTCTCGTGGGATAATATTTTTTTTAAGGACCTGAATTTAATACTTTGGAATGAATCTAAATATTAAAATTTTATAGGTTATTGAGAAGTGATTTTTTTCTGAAATCATGGTAGATTTTATAGTGATAAATTTTATCATTTTATCTATAAAACGTAGTTTTATTTAAATAAATTTTATTCATTATTACATTTATAAATGCTCACTATATTTATCCTCGAAATTGAAAAAATTTACGAAATGTATTTTTATGAGATTAACTCTTTATTTAGAATAATAACTTGTAATAATTGGTTATGAATCATAGATTTGTAATGATCATTATGAAGTTATGGGTTTTCCTTCAATCCATCTTCTGTTAATGTTTATGAGATATGATATTATTTTCCACTTTGAAAATAAATTACATATATACGTGATGGGTTTTAATTGATTTTAATGGATTTTTAATTATATCGGAGTACATTAATAAATATTTTGAAATTAATCCCTTGGGTAGCGGTTATATTGATGAGGAATGGGGAGTGAACCCAACACCTCAAAGGGAAGTTTTTCCTAAAAGTGATATTTCAATACATCCATTAACCTCCTAGTTTAATTAAATTTTTCTATGTCACATTATATTATACAAATAGATAATATTTTAAAGTAAATGTTTCTAATTATCATTTTAGAAATATTACATTTTTACAAAGGTTTTGACGATTTCAAAAAAAAGTATTTATTTTATAAAATATTTAATCATTGATATAAATGAAAATTTTTCAGATGGTATTTTTATTGTATAAAAAATTATTTATCCTTTGGTTTTAAAATACTCATACCATGGAAATTTTTTATCATCACATATTATTAAAATGTTTTTGATATGGTTTGTGATGAGGAGATAATCAATGGTGTTAGGATTCAATTAAGGATCTTGATCAAGTGTAACAAAAAATGGTTCAAGAATTTGTATAGAAATCATATTTATATTATGTTTTTTCCTAATAATCATAATAACTAGATTGAAGATATTCTAAATCTATATATATTTAATTGATATTGTCTATTAAAAAAAATATACAACATGTTTTTGAACCAAATTTGAGAGTGCAGGTTTTGGGGTGTTATAATTGGTTTCATAGGAACATTTTAGAAAATTTTTTAAACTATTAAGTTATTGTTTGTGTATAGTTTATTATTTATTAAAATTAATTGGATGTTTTAGGAACTAGATTATAGGAGACTCTTCATAATAAATATATTTCAGTCATTATTTTCCACAATTCTATTATGTGAGATTCATAATTTCTTTAAGTATGGAGAATGAATTTTGAGGACACAACTCTGTTATGGGGATGGAAAGTAACATCACGAGTCTTAATAAAGGATCTTATAATATAAATTATATCCTAATTTTATTATATTATGAATCACTCAACATTAATAATATTTATATAATGGAAAAAATAAATTAAATAAATAAATTATAATGAAACTCTTTTGAACATTACTGATAATAATACATTAAATACATATTTAGAGGTGATTTTTATAAGTTTATCACATAATTATAATGTTTTCTGTGTATAATTTATTGATAAAGAAAACATATGAGGCTCTTGGATTAATGAAAAAAAAAGTTACAAGAGTTGAAATAAAGTTATTTAAAATATTTCCAAAATGGATAACGAGATCTTGTCACTAGAAAGAGTTGTATATTGGATACACCCATCTGTAGTGAAACCTATATTTTTAAGACCATTAGAAATATAGTTTACTTCTTAAATGGTGTGGGGGATTATGTAGCTTGAAGAAGGGAAAATATCATGTTAGATGGTCCATTTTTATACCAGTTTCCCCGATAGGTGAATTTTCCCACCATAATGGCTTGAACAACAGTAGTGGAATCCCATTCAAACCTGATGTTACTCTAATTTCATGGGAATTAAAAAAAATTCGCTCTTATTAGGCCCATCATTTTCACTTCCAGTGTAGTGACATGGACACAAGGTCCATGAGTTCTCTCTACAACATCCCCATTATCATCTTTGAATATGAAGCCATATTTTTATGGTCGTGGGTTACACATTGAGGCCCCATATGTGTTGCATTTTAGATAGAAAAAGTGGGGGAATCCGAAACACATCAATAGTTCCATGAGGTTTGGAAAAATGACTAGAATGTTTTAGTTTCCTTTAGACCATGATCTCCCTTACAGAATTGTTGAAGCTCTCTACGTGTAATGTATTGGACTCTGCACTACCTCTATGATGTCCACAATGGAATTTTGATCTCTGAAGTGAGACTTTCTGTGAATTATTTTGTTCCTACCTCTCCATATTGTGTAAATTAGCTCATCATATGCCACCCTGAAGAGATAAGTGAGATACTTGGGGAGATTGATGCCCAGAATATTAGCCAATAAGTTCTGTAAAGAAATTGTTTGAGGTGGTATATCTCAAAAATGTTGAGGAAAACATTCAATAATGATGATGAGGTTTCTAGAAGAAGAATAGGTGATCCAAATACTCTTGGTGTTTATGGAATAAGAATAATTTTGAGAATAAATAAATTCCATCTCATTGGAGACTACCATCAATTGGAACATTATAAATTGGAAGACTCCATATCAAGGTAAACATATATGGGAGTATCCATTTTTTAATTAAATAACCAATACACTTGTGATAACCTTGGAGAAAAAGTTTATATAATATTTTTGAGTTTAGAAGAAATTTGGAGACAACTCTCAAATGAGAAAATCCCCTTAGTTACAGAAGACATAAAATGAAACTGTAGAGGAAATTTTATCTGGTATCATGTAAACACTCTTTCAACTAATCCTTGATCAATATGTAAGGCTCAATATAATGATCCATAGTTCTGAATTGATCAATTAGGGGTACTCCAATCTAGTATTTAAAACAAAAAGCATAGTGAAGGGTTTTTTTACCAGTCAATGGGATTGGCTTAGAATTTTTTGGAAAAAAATTCTCAATCTACGCCCGATGGAGGATTCGAGAAAGCTCATTTTCTATTTTATATGCCTTGTAAGAAATATTTATATGTGAAAATCATGTGAGGTATATTTTTCGTTAATTATTCTCCACATGAACTTGGTCGGTAATAAATGGTTGAATAGTTTAAGGTTCTTGATTCAAATACCTCTTAGAATATGGGTTATACAACACAGTTTCAGTGAAGTTGTGATGATTTTCCATTCTAGTATGCTACCACTAAAAAAAAATTTGTTCATCATATATTTAGTTTTATAAATGGCCGATATAGGCCATCAATTCAGTATGAATGATTAGACAATATCTGAAATCACCACACACTTAACAAGGAAAATATGTACTGCTACTAAGACTGACTTTCCTTTCCAAGATGTAATTGTTCTTTTAATTTGGCTCAGGGAATTTTAAAAGTATTAGGAATAAGGTTTTCCCAAGAAAATTAGAACTCCATTGTAAACAAAATGTACTAATCTATTCCTTATTCGTAAGTAATTGATGTGATAAGTCTTCCTTGAATCTATAATATTCTTACCAAAGTAAATAAAGGACTTTCCCTAGATAATTTCATATCCTGAGACACATTCATAGTGTAGGAGTGAATTCTGGAGATTTTTGATATTCCTCCTATCTCTCTAAGTAAATATAAAAATTTAATCAACAAAAAATATATGGGACGGAGAAGAGATACCTTAATCTACTCCAATGGTTTACAATTCTGCCTTCTCTACAATATTAAGAAGAATCCTACTTAGATAATCCTATGAAATAGTGAAGATAATACCTAAAAGGGGATCCCCTATCTGAACCCTACAGCATGCGAATTAGCTTTTCATGGACCCATTAATAAGGATGGATATGTGGGCCTATTATAGAGGATATTTTATCCACTGAATGAACTTCATGTTGAATCCAAATCCATGTAACACCATGACTATAAAGATCCAGTCCATTGTGCTTAATTATTTTTTGATGTCATGTTTTACAGTTATGTGTCCTCCCTAAGTGGATTTTCTAAGGATGTTTACACATGTTGAGGCTATGAGAAAAAATTCTTGAATGTTCATTTCACAAATTAAAATTGGTTCAAGGATATTATTTTTTCTAAGACCCAAGCTAGTATATTCGAATTTATTTTTGTTATATCTTTGTGAATTGAATTTACAAGGGAAATTCACCTAAACAGAATTATCTCACTGGCATTATCCATAATATGAATTAAGGAAATAAATTGATTGTTGAATCCTAGGGTAGATGAACCACCATTTAAAAAATTAATTACAAGCTTACCTGACACATTCTCGATGATATCACTATATTTTTTGAAGAATGGATTCGTGAACCCATCTGGTCCTGGAGAAAATTATTTTCTAAGGACAAATACTACAAAATTGATTTCAAAGTCCATTTTAATGGAGGGGAGAGTATTTTTTCCTCCTAAATAATTAAATTGGGAAATATATAATCTCTTAACATTTTATTCATCGGTGGTCACTGGAAGAGATTCATATAAAAAGACACAATTTGATTAGAAAGATAATGTACTTCCTCTAGAATTAGATCTCCATCTTTGAGTAATGAATGTTTCCTATTATCCCTTTGAAACCATTATAGAGAATTGATGAATTGGTGTTTCTGTCCACATCAATGAGCCCTAGGAATTTGAGGATTTCCTTTTTGACGTTGTCTCTGAGTTCGATGGGGGTCTTAAACAGGGAGTACATTTCAGCTTCTTAGGTCATCTCTCCAAAAAGTAACTTTTTCAATTGATTATATAAGGAAATGTAGAAAGAATTAAATCACATAAATTTTAGAATCTTGGGAGGTAAAAATTTATTTTCACCATTCATTTATCTATATTATTGGAATTTTGAGTTTGGGGAAACAGATAAGGGGATTTAAACTGCATGCACCTATGTATGAAGTTTCCATGAAATGTTTTGAACAATCTTGTAGATAAGATCATGATTTAATGAATTTGAAAGGGATGGGTTGCCTCATCTCATTATTATGAATGATAACTGGGATGATGGGATGTTCAGATTTTTGTTTAGCAAGTGTAACACAGGAAATCAATTTCCAAATACCATGAAAGACATAATTGACAAAATCCCTATCAATTCTGCAATACCTCATTCCCTTTAGATGCCTTATGTACCATGTAAATTTGGTACCAATGAGACTAATTTGAACCAGTCTGGCCATCACAATGCAGTATCTAAATTCTTAAATATTGATAGTGTTTCTCACATGTCCAATATTTTAATCTACATAGAGGATTGAGTTGAAGTCCCCTTTGATGGTCAATGGATTTGTAATGATATTAGACACCTACTTTATTTTAACCCATAATAACATCCTGTCAATGTAGTTGTTGTAGGCTTAGACAACTGAGAAGAATATTTTCCAAATATATTCCAAGAAGTTGTAGGTAATAATCTAATTTTCCTTATTGAATATTTTTTATTTTCTAAACATCAGTCAGTCAGGATCCAAATCCTATCTAGACATGACACAACATGATTTATTCGTTTAATTGAGTATTATTTAATGTTGAAGAGAGCACCCTAATTTAAATAATTATTCTTTGGTTTGGAGATCCTAATAATTCCATGTTTGTACCTACATGTATGGATCTTGAGGGTACCTCATGGGTCAAGGATATTTATTCCCTGATAGTTCTATAAGATTATCCTCATTATGATTTTAGTTTGAGGGTAAGGCCCCCCTTTTATTTCATCTCCATTTTCCTTTTTCAATTTTTTATAGTCCCTATCATTGTAGAAGTTACAACAGATCCTGATCCCATTTGAGTATCACCATATTACATCTAAGAGCATCTATTCTCTTCCTCTTTATCCTAATTCTTTATAGTACTATCTTCAATTGAAATTTATTTTATGTTTGTAATTATATATTTAATAATAAGTGAAAAAATATAAAAATACAATGGTCAGTGAAATAGTAATGAAATTGAATTAATATTTTAATGTATTATATCATGTATTAAGAAAATTAAGAATTAACCTAAATGGTAAGAAAATACTAAATATATTTTAGACATAAAAATAATATATTTTACATACATAGTTGTTGAGAAATTATACTAAAATAGGGTGTAAATTTTTTTATTTTATTAAATGGTTTAAAATTTACAGAGAAAAAATTGGCCCACCCTATAAGCCAAGGGATAGAAAAAAATACAATATTATGGGAGAAAAATATACTACAAGGAGATAAATCCTACATTCTATCATGGTTGTAATGTTGACATCCCCAATATGTTGGAAAGCATTCATGTGTAGGAGCATGAGGGTTATCGGTGCCACCACCCAGGCGACACAATGATCTTATGTATGGGTTCAATGTTGTTTTAGTTTGGAACCTTGGTTAGTGTCATAATTTTTATATGAAATGAATAATCATATATATAAGCATTCAACTAAGTTGATATATGAGGTGGGATGTGGAAACGAGGTACATTTATCCCATTTAAAAATATATATGCATATAACAATCATCTTCCAATCAATTATATCTTAGACATCTAATTAATCCAAGCATCATATCCTACCTCGCACTAAACCTAAACCCTACTAATATTATTTATCTTTCATTGGCATAGTTTTTATCATAAACCCTACATGTACAACCCAGCACGATGCCACACTATACCTCCATTATAATTTTCTTTAATAAAAAATACCCTAAAAATTAAATTATAAAACAATTAGAATTAACCATTTGAATATCCCTTGACATACACGCCATTATTAAAATCCCTCACAGTGATTTCCTTAATTTTCAATGTTAAAATCCATGATCCTTTCATAACTATATCATGTCATACAATGTGTGATTCTATCAAACCACCATATATACTTTTTTATTTTCTAGAATCTTGGATATAAATGGATCTTGTCCTTTTTAAAGAAGGATTCTGTGGATAATTAAGGTAACCAATATAAATGAGATATATAACTATATATATATAACTGTATCAATCATGTTAAATTATTGGATAAAATGAGCACAGAAAGCACAAGTCAGTTCAGATTTCCACATTCATCATCTTCCTCCTCGGGATACACTTGTCTCAACAATGAGGTGAATATATATATATATATATATTCTCTATATATTTTGAATTAGAATAACATTCACAAAGATCATTTATAGTGTGTCTTCATCCATGACCACTAAAAAAATGCTTGATTATCTATCTAATGTATTAATGATTATATAAATAAATATATATAATTCATGTGATTCATGATTCATAAAAAAGGTATATACATTGTTTTCAAATTTGATAAATATTGGGTTCATTATATTCCATAATTTTTCAAATGAATTTCGATGAGTGATTTGAAATATTATGTAGATTCCTAAACTCTTATGAACATTATTTTATATCCACTATTTAGAACACAAAATAAAAAATGATAAGGAAAATCCCAGAGCTAAGATATGAAATAAGATTATTAAATTTTTCCCAGAAATATAAAAATATCAAGGATCCAAATTCCTTCAATAAAGGAACTATTTAATTTTACCTTGAAAATGAATATTCAAATATTAAAAAAGTTCATATGTGTACTTTCTCAATAAATCTATTTATCCATGCTCCTTGGAAACCCACACATCCCATCCCTATTCCTTACTAATTCATTATCATTATATATTAATGTATCGAAGTTCCAGACACCATAATTGGTGATATCTTTTAAATTTTTATTATTTTTTATCTATGAATGAAGTTGTTTGGTAAGGGATGAAATTTTATTTTTATGTAATTTTTATTTCTTGTGAATATCCATTTATATTCTTGAAAAAAATAACTATTGATAACTCCCATAATATGGAAAATGTCAAATTTTAAAATAAATCTATTTTTATTACACCCCATTGGAATAGGATCATGTTTTAAGTATTTAAATTTAATTTTTTCATTAGAATACCCATTTTAAAATTTTATAATTTCCAGAAAAGTTAATTTTATTTAATTAAATCAAGGTTGATTTCAAAGTTTATGATTTTATCTATTTTTTATAAAATCTCTGTTGATTTCAATTAATTTAATTAATGACTACCGTAATGGGAACACACTATATTTAACATTGACATTGTAGAATTTTATGAATATCATTTTCATGTGCTTGATTTTACCTTTTCAAAAATATTTTGTATTTATTGGTTATGAATTAAATATATCTCATGATCTTTATGAAAACATGGGGTTATCTTAAAGGCATCATTTGTTAAAGCTTGTGAGATATGATATTTTTTATCCTGGAAAATAATTTACATATATGTGAATATTTTTAATGGGTTTTAAAAGATTTTTAATGATAAATACAAAAATTACAAAAAAATTATTTAAAATTCGGCACTTCTGTATTGATTATAGTGATGAGGAATGGGGAGTGAAACCATGACCACAAAACATACTTTTTTTCAAAATTTAATTTTTTTCAATACTGCTAGTGGAATCATGGTTTTCGTAACGTTTTCGAATAATTTTTATATTCCATAAAGATATAATATATTCAATGTAATGTTTTAAAGTTTTAAATGTATAAATCTGGTCATGTTTTAAAGGATTCTATGTTTTCGAGAAAAAAATATTTATTTTATCAAATATTTTAGGTTCTATACACAAAATATGTCATGAAAATGTATTTTCATATTATTATAAAAGATGTCACCTTTGGTTTAAAAATATTCTTACAACGAAATTTAGAGCTCTCCGTGTGTTTTAAAATGTTTCTCATAGGATTAGTGATGAATATAAAATCGGCGAGGTTTGGTTTCAATTAAAGATTTATCTTAGTGATTCCAAATAAATTATTGTACATTTTTTTAAATTTGAAAAATATTTTGTTCCCTAATACTACAAATATATTTACAAAAAATAACATCAAGTTATATATATTCTAATTATATATTTGGTGAAAAAAATTATAAAACTAATTTTTTCACTGTATTTGGGAGTGTAAGAAGAGCTAGAGTGATTTTTGTGATTATTTAATACCAAATAAAAAGAATCATTATCAAGAGAATCGAATAAGTCAACTTTCTGAACACACCAAATAAGTTAACTATATATTCTCATGGATTTTATGATGATTAATATGATGAAGGAAAAAAGATTTAATTTCATCCATATAAAAAAATTTCTAAGAGTCACCATGGGATATGTATTAAAGTAACTAATAGATGTTTTATGTGTGTAATATAAGAGAATAAAAAAACTTATTATCAGGGAAAACTAATGATATTAGTGTAATATATGAAAGTAAATATTTTTCATTCAGAGGTATCATGAATAGTTCTATGACATAAATATTAGAAACATGGGCACTACCCAAATCAATGTCCTAATCTAAGTGACAATGATGATGATAAGAATTAAAATTCTCAAAGTCCAAGGGAACATGCGAATTCATATTCAACCACAACTACAAAAGTAAGATCCAAAAATTCTCTGGAGTTAATGTCGCTAGTCACCAACTTATGAACTGTGAGTGTTTTAAATGCATCTTATTCTACCAATTCCATTATAAATATTATACTTTATAAGAACATAAAATCACCAACTTGATGGCTATATGGTGAATTATTTATTATAATTTACATTTTAATTATTTTTTCTTCCTATGTATAAAACGCCTCTCTAATAGATGTTTATTGAAATTTATTTCTTAAAAATCTTGTTGTCATTCTTTTAATTGAATTTTATGTGATATTACGTATGGATTAGATCTTTTGATAAGGATAATTTAGAAGATAGATAAATAAAATCTAAAAATCATCCCGTGATCACAAATTAATAAAGGATTAATATAAACTCTCTATAAAAAAATACAATCATTATATTATGGTATTTATAACAAAATTTCAGAGAGAAAATCAATACTAAATATATTCCTCTTATGAGGGAAATGACGTGTTCGGTAAAAAAATGATAATAGGGATAAAAACTCATTATAAATTAAATTATATATTTATGTTTATATTATTAACACCATTAAATAATATATTATTTATTAAAAATTAAAATTTCATGGAAAACATTAACTTGGGTGTGCAAATGTAACGACCCAATAAGTAACAACGTATATTTCATAAATAAATATAGTATTTGATAGATTTATTTACAATTAATGAAAACAAAAATTTTCAATGCCATATTAGTTTTATATTTTTATAAAATTTTATCAATAATAAAACCACTAGTAAATAAAAATATTTTAAAAAATAAAAAATTTATTAAAAATGTGATTAAAGATAACCAAATTTTTAAATAGGAATTTTTAATAAAAAAATTTCATTATATTTATCATTTTCAACTAAAAGTTAAAATTATAAATTTTATAATTTTAATTATATATAATGAAATTCAATTTTCAATTTAGCGTATAAAAAATATCCTAAGATGATTTTTGGGATCTTTCTAAAATAATTTATTTTTATGTTGATAGTGAAAATAACTGGTTTTACCAACACTGTATATTTTATTACTATATCAATAAATGGAAAAGAAATTAAAGGGTATAAAACATATTAATTAATTAAATATATATTTAAGTATTAGAACTATATATTTTAAAATATCATTTTTATCTTAGAAAACCTATGTTGAACATTTTAGAACATAATTAAATTTTTATTCTAATTAAAAAGTGTTTTCAGACTTTTCTATTAATTAAAAATCTTAATAGTAATATTAATTTTTTCATAGAATTTAAATCCAAAAAAACCTTATTTATTTTATAATAACCAAATTTATACATAAAATTAAATATTATTGAAATATGTTTAATTCAAATAATTTTTATCCTTAAAACATGATTTTTAAAAAATGGGTTTTAGGCATTATGTAATCTAAAATTGAAATTAATTTTTATTATCTTTCAAAAATTTATATTTTAAATTAGTGTCCATATTTTTTATAATCATATTATTAATATTTAATAATCTAATTTCATTTTTATTCCTAAAAATTATTTACCGTGCTAAATATAAGATAATATAGTAAAATAGTTATTTTTCAATAAATAAATGTTTTACAAATATAGTGTAGTATTTTAAATTAAATGGATATATTTAAAATGAGAAACATATTATTGTTATATATATATATATAAATTAACACTCTCTTAATTGAAAATCAATGTAAAATAAGATTAAGAACACTTAATGATTAAAACAAAATATTCCTAAAAAAATTATTTTTCAACACAATATATATGTTCATTTAAAAGTTAATTTCCTAAAATTTTGAAATTAAATTATATTAAATAGATTCCAAATTCATATTTATAATATTTATTTATTTTTATAATTTTTATCTTATATTTTATAAACAAAATAATTACCGTGGATAAATTTTAATTAAGATTAATATGTGTTAAAATTTGTAATCTAATATGGTTTGATTTTGACTAAATTAATTTGAAAATAAATCCTTATATAATAAATTTTTTCAGAATAGAAAATCATTAGAAAATTTATCACCTTAATTTTCCCACTTAACTCACCTAAATATCATGAAATTCTATTCATACCCCATACGTAATAATATTTTGTAAGAATTTATCCATATCATTTAGTTATAAAAGGAGTTTAATCACATTTATATCATACCAAACATCTATATTTAAATTACCAATAAAATCTTCATAATTTACATATTCTATAATCCCTATAGACAATTTTAAAACACTATGTGAGAAATTTACCTCAATTCCTTCATTTCGAAAGGATATATCAAGAGAAGATCAAAATTCCCCACAAATTTATTACTTACCATTTTACATTACTTATTTATCCATCACATCCACCCTCTTCCAATACATTATATAAATAATTAAATAATTAAATAAATAAATATAATATATAAAAATATTTTATATTAATGGTATATCCATTATCTATTCCCTTAAAATTCAATCAAAAAATAAAAATTTACCCATGTTTGTGTGTGGGCTATCGCCTCCATGAAATCCACATTTCTCATTTCATGACCATCATTCAAGGATGGTTGTAGAATTGGATGTAGTGATTATTTATATGTTTTATATATCATGGTTTTATTTATAGAGATATAAATTATTCATTATATAATTAATATAAGCAATAAGAGATCATTGTAAAACATATCACTAAAAATAAACATACATAGAAGAAAAGTGATTTACTTATAATTGATTTTTTTCATTCACCATATTCTTATAATTATTCAAAATTAGGATCCAAATAATTAATTAAATATAAATAATTTAATTAGTTTTTATATAATTATATTATAACCAAATTATCACTTCAATAACCATACTCACACTTATATTGTAGCATGTTCTTACTAGGTTGGTGAAACCACCTATATGAAAAATGAAATAAATTTATACCAATTATGGATTAGAAAAAAAATATTTTATATTAATAATCATATAAATATTATTTGGTTTTGTATTGTTAATATAAATATTTAACTCATTCATTTTGACAACTGTATCCATTTAGTAAAATTACTGCAATAAGATCATCACTGAATTTGTCATTGTGAATAAAAACTAAAAACATATGAAATTATACTATAAAATTATAAGTAATTGAAATTAGTAAATTCCAGTACCTTTTATGATCTATGAGTGATGAAATTATTAATATGAATGAATAAAAAAACAACTATTAAAAAGCTAGTGAGAAATAATCAATATTACTCACACTTGATATTGAAAATTGATTTTCACTAACTAATATGAATGTATAAAATAATTTAAATGTTCCTTAAAAATAGGTTATTATAATGAATAATTTTAATAAATAAGATATTACTGTATTTATGTTTATTATATAAGATCATAGAGTGCATCTGACTAAAATCGGGGAAACAATGTAAGTGTTTCTTGTACCAAATTTTCATGCCTTGATACATATTTCTTATTATATACCTTATCTTATTTGGAATGGTGTATATAATTCCCCGTTAATTTTTTTATTAATGACCCTATTATTATTCATTATATTTAATTTTTCATTTTAAATCATATCTTTCAAGGGGTTTTGAATCAAAAGGTTCTAATTTTGAATGGGGTTATTTGGCTTAAATTTAGTTTCTTAAGAAATAATTATTAATTCATACCCTGATATAGGTAATATGGTTTTTTAATTCGAAATTAATGTATTATACCATATTTTTGTGGTTTTTACATGATTTACAGTAATCTATTTTAAATTAAGATTGTTCTAAATATATCATGATTTAAAGGGGGGTTTTGGTTAAAATGTTACTCAAACCACAACAGTTTCATTTACAATATTATTTTTTAATAAAAGTTGTTTTTAGAAGATAATAAACCAAATTAATGTTTATTATTTGTTAAACCTATCATAATTTTCTTTTGATATTAATGTTTTTTACATGTCTCAATAATAATTCATTTCCCCATGAATCATCTTTCACGGGAAGGATTTCTTGTAATTGAAACTGACATTATCTCTTCTTTTCTGTTGAGAACATTCCTTTCTCCATGAATGTATTCATTGGATGATTTTTTATATACCTTATATATACCTAAATAATTAATTAAGGACATTTTATAATAAATTATATTATTTAGATTTTATTAATGCTAATTTTTATGTTTTTCATATGGGTTATTTTCATTGAAGTGTAAAATGCATCTCTTCTAATCATTTTCAGTGTAAATAAAATTTTCCACATTCTATGTAATTTTATATGAAACATTCCCTCTTTGTTTTTAGATATTATAAAATAAATTTTTTTTATCCTATTTTTATAAAATATTTATTTTTAATATTATTTTTTAAGGATCAAAGAAATTTCTTATTTTGAAGGACATTTTTTTCCAAAACTCTTAAAAAATTGTTTATATATAATAATAATATTCTATGAAATATCTTGTAATTGATAACAAAATCCTCAAACAATACCAACCAATTTTTTTTCTTAATTTATTAAGATTTATACTTCTATTTGTTGGGAATGATTCATCCTATCTTTGGTATTACTTAATACTCTTTGGTGTCTAAATGCAATGTTTCTTCTTATTCTGTTCCTATATGGATACCATGTTTGTATTCCTTTTATTGAACGGTGCTCACCTAGATTAAATGCATCAATTAGTGGAGAAAATTATTTCCTTAACCATATACCCTTTACCTATACAATTAAAATTTCATATGCTTTACTATCTAGATTGAAGGATTTCTACAAATAAATTCAATAAATATCTTTGTATACTTGTTTTTTTCAATGGATTTATATTTTAAGAAGTTTTGATGATTTATTTATGTGATTTCATTAGAGAATGATTTTTAAATGAATTTTCATTCCATAGGTTCATTATAATATAAAAAGTAAAATATTGTCATTTGAATGTTTTATGAAACAATTTTTTTTCCAAAGGTTTTTTATGATTTGATAAGTGAATGATTTTTAGTTGATTCCTATAAGTTCAAATGTATTATGGGTGGGATCTTATATCCCCTTCCAATTAATTCATTAAAAGTATAAATCTATTGAGATATGTACATATAGGGATAATTTGTTTTTTCAATAATGTGGGTGCATGTGTGTGGCTCATGATGGTGATGTGTACACATGAAAAATTAAAATGAATATAAATCATGTGTTAAAATGTTTAACTCCCAAAGGTGATGTTTCCTTATACCTATTTTCATTCCAAAATTATCTATGTACAATTTTTTTCCAGATATGTATTAATATCATGAAATGTTCTTATGTTATTTCATGGATTATATGATATATCCTTTATTGGGTATAAACCTATTTGGTATAATGATTATACCCATATTCTCATATTCTGGTGTCTTACGATATTTTATTGTTATCACTTATGTTTATCCTCACTAAGAATATGAGCTCACCACTTTCTTATATTTCTAATTCCCTAGGTTAGGAAGATTTGTATAACAATAGAAAAGTCTTGAAGGAGTCTTGAGTGGCCAAATTATGGATAATTGTTCACATGTATTGTAAATTTTTTTTCATATTTATCTAGTCCTAAAAGACATTAAACCTTTGGTTCATTTTATTTTATGACTATTTATGAGATGGAATGATTCATCGTGTAAAATATTAAAAAAATTATTTATTTTGGGTCTCTATATGCGGTCTTCATTCAATGCTTCCCTGAAGGATTTCCATTCATATAGGAATTCAGACCATTAATTATGGTTATTTGAGGAGAATTCCTATTCATAATGTGGTGTAGGATCCTTGTCACCAATGGGGGTTGTTGTTTAGTTATAATACTTTCTTGTAACTAGACCCCAAACATAGTGGCATAGTGGTAGGACCCACTCATCCCATAGTTTGAGTCAAATATGGGCAGAACTATAGGCTATTGATAGGATTCAAACTCAAAATGAGACCTTGAAGATACACAGAATAATGAATTACCCCTTTAGAATCTCAGTTATCACCAATGATAGAGTTTGGAAACATACTTATTACATTATCCGATGTTATTTTGGTATTTGATACCAGTATTTCTAACTAGTTTATCTCTTCCATGGTGTGTTATTTTTGAAACATATGATAGGGTTAATGTCATATGATATGGAAATCTCAACAAAATCTAGGATGGAAATAGATAAGGTCTTATGACATCCCTCTTGTGCAGTCTCCATATCATAAGTAGAGTTGGTGCGGTGCTTTCTCCTTCTTTAGATGAATCCATTTGGTCTCAATATCTGCGTTCATTGAATGGTTTCGTTTAGGTTCCATGTTTAATACTACTAAGAAAAGTTTAAATTCGCTTCACTCTAAGGGAATACTCATGTATTTTAAATGTAAAGGATCGTAGATCAATGTATATAAGAAAACCCCTTTATCAAGTGGTTAGTCTAGAAATTTAGTTGTCATCTATTTTGTATGTGGTGAATAAAGATAATATTAGATATATATTTACTCTTATATTAAAGGATTATACCTAGGTGTTTCTAGTGGATTTATAATATTTAATAACTGGATGGTAAGTTGAGTTTTCAATCAATTGGTTCTTTAATATCATCCTATTTATCCTCCCACATGTCATATGGTACATGAAAAACTCAAAGTGTTAAAGATTCATCATGTTGATCTGGAAGCTAAAGGCTCCATCTACCCAATTATGTCCCCTTGGGCCATGCTAGTTTCATGCACCACAAAATCATATACATCACTACATTTTTGAATCTATTATATAAATAAGAATCAAGAAACTTTTAATAATAAGCACTCATTTCCCAACATTGATGATCTCCCCGAATAGATAAAAGCGGTGAGGTGGTTCTCCAAAATTGGTCTCCACTCATGTTATCACCAATTCATGTTGAAGGAATTTCATGACCCTAATATGAAATGGAAGATATGATATGGTAATTTAGAATACCTTGTGATGCTATTCATGTTGACTAATTCTTTAATAATTTTTTTATAGACAATGAACAAAATATTAAACTAGTACCTTAGTTCTTTTCTAGTGGTTTTTTTGGATGACATTAATGTATATCCCAAGACTGAGGAGGAGCATGAAAAAAACATAATAATTTATTTAGGAACACTGAATATATAATGAACCATCCAAATAATTTTTTTTTTATTTGAGAAGTTATTTTTTTGGGAATGTAGCATTTGGGAATGGCGTATTTTTTTATCTGGATGAGGTGAATGCCATTATGTCTTGGAATGATATAATTGATTTTCTAAAATCATAATATTCCTAGGTTTGGATAGTTACTAAAAAATGAAAATAAATGACTTTTGGAAATTGGAATCAAAATTTACTACACACACTTATAAATTGGTGAAGATTCTATTTAGTTACGAATATCAATCCTCATTTGACAAGATGTAGAAGAAATTATTTTCCCCACTATATTGAACCTCCGGAGGCATGTTTTGGATATGTGGTCAATTATTATAATACTATATTAGGTTTTCGATATTCACTAATGTAATTAAATCATGTCTTAATTTATAGCTTTTAGTAGCTTTAAAATTATGTGATGAGCTATATGACACATGACCTAGAGTTGGATATTATTATACATTCACTCATAAGATAGTGCCATTAACTCCTTGGTGAGATGTTAATGGTGTTCTCTAGTCACAAAAACATTGGTCATATCTTACCTTAAAGGTATTTTTATCCTTAGGTGCGGGCATTGGATTTAATATCTCTAGAAAATTGATTGAAATCATTCTTCTACAGATTGAAATGAGAATGTTATCATAGATTCCCATAGTGGGAATTAGTCATATCATGCTCTAAAATATCCAAATGAGGAGTGGAAGCTCATGGGTCTCTAGAATTAGTTGAAACTCGAGGAATAATAATAAAATATGTTTTATTTCCATCCAATTGTTAATTTATTCCACCACTTCTTGAGCAGTTTTTTTGAGATCATACAGAAAACTATTAGTTTTGGTGTCTTAGATGAGCTCTCTATGGTGGGGATACCACTATTAAATGATCTTTAAATTCATGAGGATTTCATTATTCTTGAACCAATTTAAATTCATTATTAAAAAATATATTTTTATAAGACATTCATCTATCTTAATGGTTTGACTATCACTATACCACAAATATTTATTACAACATGAATTGGAGCTAATGATGGTTCAGTATGAGAAGTGATATATCATGATTGGTTTCAAATTCCTATATGTTTTGTAGGTAAAGCACAAACATCATCAACCCGTCATATCACTTAAACATCTTCGTATTACTACCTAGACTTGGAATGGTGTATCTATAAACATCATTATCAGACTACCTCATATCACTCAGAGACTGAATACTATTAGGGTGATGATCAATAGGCTTACTAAACCAATCAACATCAAACAAATAAATGAGACAAATAGTTTATAATATTACATTATATTTTATGTGTAGGAATATGCAAGGTTGGATGGCCCTCCCTATACTATCATATCTAACTGGAACCCTCAGTTTACATCCAGATTATGGAAGGCCCTCCAAGAGGCAATGTGCATGTAGGTGAAGCTAAGCATGTCTTATCATCCACTGATGGATGGGAAAACTGAATGGGCCAAAAAAATATAGAGGATATTCTTTGGACGTGTGTCATATATAATAGTGTTTTATGTGATATGCACCTTGAACAATTTGAGTTGTTGGATGACAATAATAATAAGTTATTTATTCATATTGAACCATTTGAGGCACTTTATTATTGAATGATTCATTACATTTTATTCTAGATAGAGGTAGGGGAGATTTATTCAATGGGATGTCTTTTTTAAGAGACCTTGGTGATGGTCTTGATTATTTGAAGGTAATTTGTGGTGTATCAGAGTCGTTAAAAGTCATATATAGATTTTTGGAACTATTATTTGTAATTTATAGTTGGAGAATAGGTCATTATAAAGGTGTTTCCTTGGTTGGGTCACAGATGACTCGGGAAGTAAGTAATGATTTACCCTATGTATATTATACAAATTGATATTATTGAGAGTATAAGAAAATTCATGTATGAATTTTCAGTTCCACCAAATTTGATTTAAATTTATAACATGTTTTATTTAGAAGAGCTCAAAAATACAACTTGGATCCCTCTCTTGTGGCAAATATATAAAATCACAAATTTAAACATGAAAATTCTATGACTATGAAATAATTTTGAATTATTGACTCCTAATATAAGGTTATAAATAAGGAAAATGTATGTTTGGATAATATTTTATAGTGAAATAGATCTAATTAACATTAAAAATAGGATTAGGAAGCTCATATGAATGAGAAATGGCCTCAAATGTTCCCTAATCTGGTTTTAGATTAAATTTCTATTAGAATAAAGTGGTATAGTGGGGATTAATATCACTCCCAAAGTTACACTTGAAGGTATATTTTTTCATTTTTTATTTTTTTAATCATCCCCTCATTATTATGAGTCTATTCATATAAGATCATTATGTTTTTAAAAAAAATCAAGGGTGTCACATGGTATGGAATATTGTGAGTAGAAACCATGTGAGACAAGTATACCACATGATAATTTTATTTATCAAGGTTGGACATGGTTTACCCAACCATGAGGACAAACCATATGTTTTCCATTGTGAGTTAATGTAACCAACACAATTGGTTCATGGATTGTAAAATCATGTGTTAATACTATGTGGTCTCTATAGAAATATAAAAAATAAAAATTTCCTTCTTTCCGACCTCCAAATTAAATCTTCCCACCACTCAATTTTGATGAAATAAACTCTATGATCCTTGTAACACATGTAATGCCTCTTACAATTCAACTGTGCTACGATTATGGATGTTTTTTACTAGGGTTATTCAATAATCACTCATTTACATGCCTCATATCCTCTCCTCTTGGTCATTTTCTCTATTTTCCATAGATTTTAATCTTCCTTAAGGTCTTGGTGACCTTTAATTTTCATTAAATGAATCTTATGGATTGGTTCTTGATTGAATGGATTTTATAATTCTTTTATATGATCTTCTTGATGATCCTGGTGAATTTACACTAATATCGAGTTGTTAGTATTGATTTCAAAAGTTTTTTAGTTCGAAAAGGTAGGCAGTTTCATGTGACTCTCATAATATATGAAAAATGCATGATTTATATTTTTAAAAAGACATTTTGAATTTAATAAAATCTATTTCATGACAATATTTATTGATATTAACATGTATCATTGTTTTTTTTTAAATGTCCACCTTAGTTTTACTGAGTAATGTTTTTGAAGTGGAATCTAATGAATTAAATTAATTGAGTTTCATTTAATGGTATAATGAACGGAAATTTTTAATAAAATATTGAATTATTAAAATGGAAACAATACATGGTATCCTAAGTACCTAGGGGGGAAGACTAATGTTAAACATATATTTTGGATTAATCCTTATTATTAACTATACAAATAATAGATAAGTGCAATGGTTTCTTTGAAAATTAACACCACACCACAAACCCAAAGCATACACTCCATAGAGGTTTAAATTGATGTGATGTCATGGGATGGGAGACACCCCACTACTTGGAAAATGAAAAAAATTCTTAGTGGTATTTTCCCCCTTTTATTGGCAATTCCATCAAAAGTTTATATGGTAACCAAGAGTACCCACTAACCATAGATGACTTAGGTTTTTTCTAAAGTGTATGTTATGTGAATGGATATTTTTATCATTTTATTTTCCATAAATGAATATTATTTGTTTGTTACTTGTTTTCCTTCAATCAAAAGTTAAATTACTATTTTCATATGTATTATTTCTAACTATAATACTCCTATTAATGTTACAAGGGTCACTTATAGAATACATGGTGGGTTTCTTCTTGGGTAGTGTTTCTCACACATTACATACACTTAATGGTTGTATGTAGACTGTGTCTCAAAAAATAAATGTAATGAAATGAATATTTATAGAAGACGTGGGTGTTCTTGCTTGTGTATTTTTATTGTTGAGTGTGGTGAAATAGTGGGGAAATGTCCATTATATCACACAATGATGAATAACCCATTTTGATTAACCTTGGATGGAATTTTTGGAATATGTTCTATCACATATAAGACATCCATCCGATTGCATTTTTACTCTTTATATATATTTGTTACTCTTTTAGGGAAAATTTTCATATTATTCAAAATTACGTTATGGTATGTTAGATAAATGTTTAATGTTTATTTTATTCCTTGATTATGACTAACCATGTTATAAAAAGTACTTGTTGTGTTTTTGGTCTAGACCCATGTTTTGTTCTATTAAAAGAAACCATTTCAAAGGAATTTTCTCTAAATCCTAGGAACTGATTATCTTCCTGTGGGGATTAGGAATTCCCTTCAGACATTCCCATAGGCCATTTCAGGTTCCCTGTTTTGCGGTGGACCAAGATTTTTCATTAAAAACAATCTCCTTTGACCCAGGTCCACCTCCTTAAATTTTAATATTTACATTATGTTGTAGTTATATATATATATAATAATTCCCCCTATATTGTTATCTCCACAAAATTTTTAATAAAAAAATATCCTTAATAACTATAAATCATGATTCAGTAAAATCTTTCAATGTTCTTTTAATTTGAAAGTGGAATAATTTATCACCATTTAAATTTTCATTAGAAAATAGTCATAGTAATATGTAAACACCATTAAATATCAAAAACAATTATCTACTATAATTTATTATATGTAATAATTCAATGGACATCCTCTTCATAAGATCCTTGGAGTTTCTTTCACATTATTTTATCTAGAGATACTAGACTACCATTAAATGTATCTTGGTTATTAGATTTAATAATTCAGATACATTTATAATAAATCAGGAATAATATACATCAAATCCCTGGAAAACAGTGTAACACATAAGAATATTTAATAATACTCTATCAGAAATAGTAAACAATAGACAACTCAACTAAACAGTAGAAGGAAGATATTAGAAGTAACCAAACCTCATTCCACACAAAATATGATGGAGCATGTTCCATGTTCTAAGAAAACAGTGAAAACATTTACACTGCAGTAATACACAATATATGTCTCAAAATCACAAAATAAAAAAAGAAACTAGGAATCATCAGATTCCTAAGCTCGTTCCCATGCTCTCCTACTCCTAAACATCACACCGTGTACCTATAGTAGGGCGCTTTCCCTGATTAACACATGAATTCATATAATATTTGTCGGAAAAAATCATGACCCCAACATGGTCTGAGACTGAATCCCAACAGGAAACCGCCCAAGGTCTGTTCTAGTCTATCATTGGGTATATATAACAAGCAGCATACAACAGTGAAAGTAGTAAACTATGTGTACTCAAAAGAAATTTCAATAAATTTCTCAGAAGACAATGAAAACAAGTATAAGTGGAGACCAAATCCAAGGATGTGATTTTTATTGGGATAAATTTCATAATCCATCCATTTAATTATTCAAGTTACTTTAATTATTTAAATTTATTGAGGTTCAGTCTAGGCTGGATGAACCCCTATAGAAATGTACCCGTCACCTCGAGAAATAATAATCATTTAATCATTTTCCAATAGAGACCGCCCTGGGAATCCATCAATGGATCCTAGGTTTTCCAGACATTTTAAATAAGCCACAAAGACCCCGACCACCATATCATGGATCTCTCATGTCCCTTACATAATTACCTAAATGTTCATCAATGGTATTTTAACTGAGACCCTTTTTTCCCGAAGTTATACAAAAGGCACCATTAGTCAAATGAGTCTGACCTTTTTGTTTAAACTAAAACAGTGGATTGCCCATTTCTAATTATCCCTCATTGTAAAAGTTTAATTCCATATTAAATGAAAGACATGAGAATTAAACTATTACATTTATTAATATTTAAACAACTCAAGTGGGCACAATTAACATAACAAGTATCACATCAAAATTAGTCTATTAAGTAGATTAAGAATTTATTTATCTAATGAGGGGAAATTCATATCACATAAGCAGTTAATTTTATCCACCCAAGAATATGAATTTAAGTCAATACTATTAGGCATTCATGAAAAAACATCCATCTGATGTAAACACAACCATTATTGGACTTAAATACAGTTTCACAACCCTAAAAATTCTTTCGAAACATCTAATTAATTATCTAATCATTAATATGAAGTAATGGGGTCTATTATTCAATAATGTTACATCCAAAATGTGGGTGCGTGGAACTCCGGAATATAATATCAACTCGAAAATAAATGAATGGAAGAAGATAACCTGCCCATTTTTAGTATGAAACTCTTCATCTAGTGTTGATATTCAATTCGACCTAAACTGATATAGATGTACAAAATGAGTAAAAATTCTCCTCCCATTATAATCAAGTAGAGAGAAGAAATCAGAAAGAACGGCTCAAGTGGAATTGAGAACTCACTTAGAGGTTTTCAACAGATTTGATTGTGTTAAAATAGGATTTCAGATGACAAAACAGGAGAAGAATTCCAATTCAGATTTTTCCTGGGAATGTTGCTTGTGAAAACGGCTCATTTCTATCAATCTTCCAAAAACAATTCTACTTCCATATTTAATCAAAACAAAGTACAAGGCGTGTACTTGAAACTACACATTATGTATGTATAATTCAATTCCAGACCATTACATGGAATTGTTGGGATTATATGGTGTGTATCCTTCCATACACGACATGTATAGAAGATTACATGGTGTGTAGGCCCCAGTCACGTCATGTAAAGGGCCAACATCCATATCTTGACCTCTTTTCCCCCTTTCTCATAAGTATAAACTGACATGGAATGATCCATAACTCAAAGGATGAACTTGATTCTTACATATAATTATGAGGCTAGCCATAATATGTCGATAAATCTTTTAATATGTGTTCCACATGAGATTAAAAATATATTCATTAAAATATTATCATGATTATCCCTTATAAATAAAATGGGATATGTAACATTATCAGTAGGTATCACATAATAAATAATTATAAATTTGATAGGATTATAAAAAATATCAATGTTTTAGTGGAAAAAATACCATACGGGAACATGAAGGTTAATAAATGGATAATTTTAGAGATAATTATCATATTTTATTTATATTTTATATAATAACTAAAATTTTAGATAAATCATGAAAGGATGTATCATAACACATTGATAGCATTTTCATGAATACAATGATATTAGTCACTTTAAAAATATTAAAAAGAAACCCATAAAATTTTAAAAAATTCTTTTAATAATAAGAGATACCAATAATAAATATTTGAAATTCAATAAAATTAATTTAGATGATACATGGAGGGAAATATAGAAAATTATACAAAACATGAAAGTTATATATTTTAAGAATTTTCAACAGTTTAAAGTATCCCAAATCAATGGGGGAGATGTAACTGGATTTTAAATAGAATAGAATATAAATATAAAATGAATATAAAATAGTTCTGATTTAAATGTAAAAATAAATAAAATAAATTTTATTATAAAAAATAGTATTAGAATGGAATAGAGATACCTGAAATGAAGACAAAAAAATTTATATTTACAATGTTGTATTTAATGGGGGAGGAATCAAACCTGAAGGAGATCATGAGAATGAAATGTAAATTATTAGGAAATAAAATGTAAATTATTAATGAGACAGTGAATGGGTATAATTTACACAATTTAAAAGAAATAATTCAATAAATTAAGTGTGTATCTCGATGGAAAAAGTTTGACTTAAGAAAAATACTTACATTAGATTCTCTCTTGATCAAATGTTCTCTATATCTATTTATAATATAATTATGTTTACCATTATCATATATTAAAAACTTATTTATATTTATTTTAGATAATGTCATTAATTTATATATTTTTTTGTTACCCATTTAGGAATCATTTATTATCAATATAATTATCTTGTGTTATTTGTTATATTTATTCCACATATTATTTGGTATCATGGTCTCATTCCTTACTCACTACTCATGAATAATAACCTCAATAAATTTCATTGAAATGAAATAGATATTTTATATATATTTCTAGAGTTCCAATATTATTTCATATATTTTACAATTACTATTTGTAAAGGATCATTTGTGATTATTAATCTATAAATTGAGTTATTTTTTATAATGAGTAAATTATTATATAATAAAATTTAAGAATTTAAATTCAAACATAGAATTTTCTTTAATACTATATATTATGAATATTTATCTCTTTATAAGCACAAATAATAATATTTTTTATCATTATTCATGTGGGTTGTTGAACTGGACTAAACAAGAACACACTATAACAAATGATGGAGTAAGAGTACATTATTATATTATAGTATCATCACATTCATATAATTTTAATGATATAAATTCTACATTATTATAATTTTGAGAAATATTGATGAATACGTAGATAAATAATATTTATTAAAAAATTAAGGGGATGATAAAACTTACATTTATGAGTGGAATTTTTCCCTAATGAACATCTATGAAATGAATGATTTGGGATTCACTATTGTCAACATGGACCCCTAAAAATGGTTGATTATTATTATAAAAAAATATGGGATGACTAATTCTAGATAACTTAACCTAAGGTGTGTCATTCACTAGGTGAATGGAGGAAAATTTCATTGATGTATTTTAGTAGATGTCTTATAAATGTCCATTCTATAATGTGTATATAATGTAATTCTGAAAATAAGTGACTCATAAGTGGAATAGAGATAAATATAAATCATTATTTCACATAGAAACAAATTTTTTGTGAAAAGTATCATGGTAATTTTATGACTTTATACATTAGTTTAACTATTTAGCACATTTTATCTTTTCTCATTATACCTCACTTTTGAACATCAGCAACTTATTTGGTTTCAAAAAAATGTAACTAAACATTTAATAATATTTAAATATACTGATTCAAAATATAAACTCCATTTTATTAACTTAATTACCTAAATCTGTAAAAAATTAATATGAAAATAAAGGTGAATATTAAAAAAATAAAATAAAATACATTATAAACAATAAATGATTTAATTTTTATTTCTTACCAATTAATAGTTATTTCTATAATTTTTGTTAACTAATAATTATATATTTCATAATATTCATTGAAATAATTTTTTAAATGATATATATTTATTAAAATATTAAAACTAAAAAAATATAATTAATAATGCTAAATATAAAGTAAATTATAAAAATTTCATTTTTTTAAATGAATATATCCCAAGTCAATTACAACCTAATATCTACTAAAAAAACCCAATAAATACCTCTGAATAAGCCTAAGGTTGAGATAAGAAATTGTAGTAGTCTTGGGCTGTGATTCAATTAGCTATAGTCTTATAATGATTTCAAATATTTTGATCTACCCTTGAAGAATAATTCACTATGGCCATACATATATAACATTATCTTCTGATTGGTTAAGTGATAACCATAGTTATTATATCTACTTAAATATTTTGAAAACATTATCCTCAGTTGGAGTCTTTCTACAAATGTTTTCCATATATTCTCAACTTTTATATAAATTTCCTAATATGATTGCGTATATTTATATTCACTGTATCAATGGATATATTATAATAATCACATCTCATGATTACTTTAATTAAGTATCTCAATATTTTTAATTAAAATATTTTATCTCATTCTCCACTTTACCCAATTTTTATCTACATTCCCAATGATTTTATATCCTCAATATCCATATATTTCCAATGGAAATATACGCACACTGACAATATAATCCCAATTACTATAGATGTTCAACAATAATATATACTTAATATCTATATATTCCCAATGGTTATATATTCCCAAAAATGATAAAATGGTTGTAATGAACTTTTTCATTCCAATATATATAAATTTACATATTTTTTTAAAAAAATAGGTCATCGTATTCATTCTTCCATATTTTTAAAATACATCTAATGTTTTACATTTTTTCCATAGTTAAACATTATAATACGATCTTCATGGGATCGTGGAAGAAAATTATATGCTTTTAGTATTTTATTTACTTTTTATTTTTATCCTCTTATAATTTTCATAAATTTGTTTCATATATATTTCAAGTAATGTATTAAAATTTATTTTTTTGTAATATCATCTATTAATTAATTATATAAATTACTCATTGTAGCATGATATTTAATAGGGGATAAGTTATTCCACACATATTAATTATTAAAGGATAATTGTATACTAAAAATATTACATGTGGCATTATTGAACCATAATCTTACTTAGTGAGACCTAATTTATTTTTAAGATTAAAAGATAGGGATATCAAAAAAACCAATGTGAATAACCATTAATAAATTTTTTAGCCATATCATTTAGTTGGGAATGGGGAATCTACAATTTAGATGAATTTTGGTAATTTAAAAAAATTAAATTTAGGGAAATATTTAATATTTATAAAATAAATATATACTTTTACTACAAATGTGATCTTTAATATCTTTTGGATGTAACACTATATTGAAATTCAGACAATAGAGTTGTTTCTAGGATACTTGTTTCATAGGATATGTATATATTCAGTGCTCTGAGGTTAATTCGAATATTGGGAATTTTTTAATCATTCTTTAAATGACTAAATTATTGGAATAAAAAACAAATTATTATTTTTTAGGAGAATGAAGATGTTGAAATGACATGTCACAGAGGCATTGATATAGCTCAATATAAGTTTTGTGGTTAATATTTTTGGAAATTTTAATTAACCTTGACAAGGGGAATTGATAAATTGATTTAGGATTGAAATTGTAATAAGAAATTAATAGTGTTCTTAGGACAATGGATTAAGGGGGATTTTATAGAATTGAAAATGGGGAAAGATAATTTATCCACTAAATTATTTCCTATATTAATAAGCCTAATATCTCTCACCCCTCTCTCTTTTCCATTGGTGTAAAAAACACTTAGATAAATTCACTTATCTTTCTCTTCATATAATGAAGAGGAATTATTTTCATTGTGAATTTGATTAAATATCATGATATTAATAATATAAATTTTTATGCATTGTAAATTTAACAAAAAAATGAATGATACTTCTGTATAATCTATGCCTTATATTTTCATTTATTCAATCATCTTCCTATCATATAAAAATGAGAAAAAAATCTATGTTGGATTCCAGAATATATCTTCAAATATACAAAAAATAAATTAATCAATTTACATTTGATAATAATCCTAAAAGTAACATATTACTTTACGTGAAAATTGTTAGATAAAGGGTTTTATCATTAGAAAAAAAATAAATTAAATGAATTTCATTTCTTTTAAATAATTATATTGGTAAATAATATTTTAAAGGAATTAAAATGAAGTAGGGATATTTCCCCAAATAAATTTATGTGTTTATTGAACATTTATTATTTTATTAATATTTCAAATGAATTTTTTATCCTAAATATGAAATTTGGGTAAAATATTTTATGAAATATCTTAATAGTATACCTCTAAGGACTGATTATGAGATTTAACTTTGTTAATATATAATAATAGTTATAATTATTTTATTTTGAACAAATGCACAAATAATAATAATATAGTATAAATGAATTGGGTATTTATTCTCAGTAATGGTATTTATTATGATTTTTAAGTTAAAATATCAAGATTTTATCTTGTTTTGTTTTTTTAAACTTCCTCCACAACATCATACTCTAGAAAAAAAATTCAGTAATCATCAATAAAAATTTTCTTCTTATTCTTACCCATGATAAAAGAAATTGAATGGGTAAAATTTTCATTACATATATTTATTTATCCCTATTATTATGATTTGAATACATATTTTTATTCATGTGATAAATGGAAGATTACAATAATAGTATTGGTGATGGTGGCCAATAGTGAATGCATGAAGGTGGGAGTGGCATGATTTAGATTTTTTAAAACAATTATTATATATGATTAAAAAAGGATGATTAGAATGAAGAGGGATCTTTATACCCTATTTTGTGAGGTAAAATGTTCATCCTAGGGGCTTCTAGAATAATTTCTATGGGTGGTGTAGTCGGAGGTATAGGGGGTGGTGTGATTCACTTGAAATAAAAAAAAAACATATCTATAACTCCCGATTAAATTCCATGTCATACTATAGATCACATGATATGTTATCTATGAGATATGGAAATATTATTTAAATAGTTTTATAAATATCATATTTAACATGACTTTCAGACACATGTTTTTTATATCTGTACTTCTTCCCTTTTGTATTAAAATAGACATTAAGTTATCATGAAACTTAACATCTTGTGATCCAGTCAAAAATTATCTATTTTTTAGAGTAATCTGATTTGTGTGTATAGGTTTTATAGGAAATGAATCCAATAGACCCATACAATATTTATTTCATATAGAGTCTATATACAACATGTGAGATTCCATAGCATGTACCCAATGTACACATCATTTGGATCATGTATCTCTACACACTATGCACCATATGTAAATTAAAAGTACATTGTTAAAAAACACTAATTAGACCATGGAATCACATTACCAACTACCAACCAAGGCCAAAACATCATATTTATTAAAGAAACATGTCTTGTAATAAGCATATTTTCTTATTCATTATGTTCTCTTGCATAGGTGACAATTTAGATTAATGATTAGACTATTATGAGAATTTTACCACATATAATGTGATGATGAATATTAATTCATCATGTGGAGATTATTATTTTTTAGAAATTTGAGGATTTGGAGTTTACTTGGACTTTATAGATATGATAACATGTGTATAAGGAAAATTTATGTTGCCATAAGGTTAATAACACTCCTGGTATCATATCATCTATATGGAATGATTCCTCCCAATTACTAGTGAAGTAGCTAACTCTCCCATTCTAATGGGGTGAAGATCATTGCCGTATGTAATAGGTAAACCTTTTGATTGATCAACATTAAACCCAATGAGGTGAAATTACTCTATAGGTTTAAATAAACCTATCAAAATAATTACCCTTATATGATTCATAGGTTGTCCACGACTGAATCTATTGAGGTATGTTATAAATGTTCCTACAATGAGGTAGTTCAAGTATTATGGATTCTAATATCTTTTTAGTATATATGGGTTTTGGGGTTTTCCTCCCTTCAGTTCTATTACTCCCTTTGACTAATGTATATTACGTTGAAATGTGTGAGCCCTCTATTTTATTTGATAAGGTGTGTGGGAGTTTTTTTATATGAGTGGTTGTACTTATGAGTTATGTTGTTTCTATATACCATGAAACATGTCAGGAATGACTTGCTTCCCTAATTTAATGAATTACAATTTGGATATCTACATTAGGTTTTATGAGACTACAAATGGTTTCTTCATATTCATGTTATATATGAATCTTCATGGAGTTGTGTTGAGTTGATTGAGTCTCTTCTATTAATATTTTTTTGAGAATATATTGTATCTAGTTTATGTTGGGTTTCACGTATTTTTAACTCTTAGAAACCGGTTTTGAGATAAAAAATTCCTCATATTTTCATTGTTTTTTTGAGGTATCATATTCGGTATGTTTATACTCACCCATACAGATGACCTATGCTCGCATGTGTTATTTATATACATATATTACCTATTATGTTTTTTTAATTACGGAATTGGATATAGTAGAGCTAGTTGGGTTAATGTATAGTGGTATTTGATAGTCCAAAGATGTTTTGGTTTCTTATGGTGTTCACATCCAAGATATTAATGCTACTCGGTGGTTCTTTTTTCCTACAATATGGTGTTTTCCCCTTGTGTCTTTTTATTGTATATTTACTTTTAATTTTCCTCCATTTGATTTTATATTTGTTATATGTATTCATATTCTTGAGTTAGTTCTAGATTTCATTTAATTAAGTATACTATTTGCAGGTTTTGGACACATCATGCATGTTTGTGTTGAATATTTCCTACATGTTGATATATGATATGGCTCCTAAGTATTTTTGTTATTATTATTATTTTTATTTAACCCATGTCCAATTATAGGATGGATTCTTCTGGAATACAATGCTTACTTCTGGCCAAGGTGGTTCCTTGTTGTGTTGGGTCATGTTATTATGGTTTTAAATTAGTTTATGTATTATGGAGTTAGACTAAAGTTAATTTTCCTATGTGAATTGGTTTCAGATTTAGGCAGTGATTATAAGTGGGTATTAATTTCGGTTATGAAGAAAATAGACCAACATTGGTGTAACAACCAATATATCGATTTTCTCGAGCTATAATAACCTATTAGTTGACCCCAAACTCTAACTCGTCATTTACATGGAATTATTATATTGTTATGTGGATCATATATTAGTCAATAATAATTACTCGTGTCATTTATGGGTGATATCACCAAGATATTCTCTAGTAAAAATGTGTTCATCAGCTTCTAATAGGGTATCACACTCACTAATGGCTAATTAATAGTCATAGCTAGGATCATGTGATGATTGTACTAGTTTATGACCCTCTCACTAACAATCATTTCAGTAATGTGGCATAGATTTATTAACAAATTTTGAGATATATTCTCTCTCTCTGAATAGAGGGTGGATCCTTCTTTCATTTTTTATTAGTGATGTTTTTTGTAAGTGTAAATTGTGGTTCTATATAATCTATAAAATTATGCATGTGATTTGAATATTATACAATAAATCAATAGATCGATGACTCATGGGTTTATGGAAACATCCTGATCCTTTATTGATATAGTATTGGATAATGTATTGGATTTATAATTACTTAACTAGTTCAGGAATGCACTGAAAAGATAATTTCTCTTCCTTTTGATATATTAAAACCCCACTAATCTCCCCCATACATGTAGTGTAGTGGTTTTTTGTTTGATTTTTTCACAAAATAAAAATTTTAGTAGACCATCATATATAAAATTCAAGTTTTTAATAAGTTATATTAAACAACATCTAATTGGGATGGATCTGCTTTATATAATCATGATCATTTCTAGACATGATATGAGGTTTTTGATGAGGCATAAGATGGATATAATTAGTGACACAATTTATTTTATCTCGACATTTCAAGTGAGGTCAATAATGTGAGAATTTTATTTTTATTTCTTTTTTTATTTTACATTTCTCACTTAATCATGAGACATAGAGTGGGTGTTGGATATTTATAATTTTCTATTTGAAGTGTACTATTCATAGGGTAAGATAATATGTAATGACCTGTAAATTATTCAACAAAAAAATACATGATTTATGAAATGGTTTTAGCTTTTATAAAATTCCTGGATTTTTTTTCAGTTTTATAGATTTTGGAAAACATTACATAAAAAATTCAGCGATTCCACACATTTTTCATTTTTCACACAAAACAAGTTATTTATAAAGACACGCTTTCTTTATTAAAGGTAAATCCTATAAATGGAACTCTAAATTTATTAACTTGTCTGTACTTTATTAAAACCTGCGAGAATGTATTTGATAATGTGGGTTATGGAATTTTTTATTCTGAAAAATCAATAATAAAATATCCATTAATTATAATACACATTTTACCTTAAATATCTATCTAATTTTCTATAAATAAAATTAATTATATTATAAATTTTATAAAAAAATTCATATGAAATCATAAAGTGATAAAAGATTAATCATTATGGTTTCTTGTAAAACATGAAAATACAAGAATTATTTTCCTTGAAACATAATCCATTCACCTTTAATTTAAAAAATGTTTGTAAAATTTCATTAAAAAAACTCATATTATTATCTTATGAATTAAAAAATTTGTTTTGTAAACCATTTCAAGCATATCATATATGTACCTTGTGACATTATCTTTATAATAAACTGTGAAATAAAACATCAAAGAGAATAAAATTACACTATAATTCTCATATCCTTTATGAGTAACCCATCACTAGTAAACTACATTACATCACCCAATACATTAGAAATCAATTTTTGGCCCACCTTTTATTAGTGGAATATTGGTGTCACCAATAATTAATATAAAATTTACAAGAACTATAAATTTTATAATAGTGGTAAAAATTGGCCAGGATACATATTTTAAAAAATTCATTATTTTTCCACATTGGTAATGAAAATCTTCAAAATGATCCTATACAGTAAATATTTAGATGGTTTCTTTTAAAAAAATACAAAATAAAGAAAAAACTAGTTTAAAATAAATTTTAAAAATATATTTCATATATATAAGAAAATTATTTGATCATTTCTAAGAATATTGATATGGAAGATAAATATTTGAATAGAATACATTAAAAAAAATTAATGAAAATATCATACCATATATCCCATCTAGATCCGTATGTTCTATAAGTCTTCCATAATAGTATTATATTAATTCCATAATTTATACATTACTTTGTTTCATTTTTATTTAATTATTATAATTACTTTTATTTCATTTATGAAAATAACTTCGTTAGTTATTAAAATGGTTAAGTTCATGTTGGACGTTTTGGGCTTGTCCATTTTTATCCTCAATTCTCCATTAGATTTTTGATCATGCTCAAACGGGTTATCATTAAATAAACTATATATATTAAAAAAAATTATAATTTTCATATTAAAAAATTATTTACAATTTTAAAACTAACCATGTAAGGTGGTCAGGAAAAATTAATCACTTCATTTTATGGAGATGACAATATGTTTGTACGCATTAATGATGTTTTCATTTTTATAATGAGTGGAAAAGAAATATAGAAGTTAATATTTTTATTTCTTAAAAATCATAAATATTTTATAAATGTATTATTTTAATTTATTCCATTCATATGATCAACCATATGAGGTGGTAATTAAAAATGAATCACATCTCTATGTGGAGGTGGTATTCCATAGACATGCACGAGTGACGATATCAATTTCCATCAAATGGAATGGGTAATAAGGTAAGAAAAATAATAAATTTTTAGAGTATAAATAATTTATCATAATTTTTATATTCATTAATTACATCATTATAAAAATCATTGTGATGTGCTTATGGAAAATGAAACACATCACTTCATGGAGGTTGTAATCCATGCATACACATTGTGATGTTATCATTTACCGAAGGTTTTAAGAGAGAAAAAAAATTGATTTACATCAAAATAATAACATTTTAGTATTGATAATACATTGATTTAATTATTTAATAGTGTTTATAACAAATTTTAAAGATATATAATGATAAATAAACATGAAATAGGTTTTTTAGGACTTATAACTCTTCCTCAAGTATCTACATTTATCATTCACCTTATGACTTATAGGATTTTTATTTTGAGAAGAACACAACCTTAATGAAATTAAGTGAGTTTTATTTATGTTATTTGGGATATAATTGGTTGAGATAAATTGATGAATTTGTGTGAATACGTGTGGAGAGAAGTTGCCAATTTATAAGTGCAGAGAGTGACATGCTTTTAATTTATTAAAGTTTTAAAATTATTTAATGACTTAATTATTATAATGAGCCATAAAAACTAACTAATTTCATAAATAACATGATAAGGGTAAAAATAACTTAATAAAATAATAATTAGTATAATATTTTGTGTCCTTATTAAAGTGTTTTTACCTTAATTAAACTATCTAACCCTTTTATCCTTTATAGGGGAGGTAAAGTTTTACCAAGGTTACTTTTAATATTGACCAGAAATAAAGTTAGACACATAAATTTTTTAACACAATGATTTATAATATGAAATAAATTCTTAAGATTAATTTTTTATAAATAGTTAACAATAATTTAAATATAAAAAACACATCGTAATGAAAAAATTGTTTAAAAAGACACCCCTTTTATAGAGAAAAATGATTATATTCCAAAATTAAATATAAAAATAAGTAAAAATAATATTATTTTAATCTATATATTAAAAGGGGGATAAAATTATTATAAATCCAATCAAAAATAAAATGGTAATTTTTAGATACTTGAGAATAAATTAAATTTTTGACAAAAAGATAGTATTTTTTATTATTCACCCAAAAGTCATTATTTTAAAAAAAATAAGAAAAAATATCTCTAAGATAAATTTTAAATGATTATATAAAATATTAAGTCCTATAAAAAATTAAATTTCTAAAATTAATAAAATAAATTTTTCTATGAAACAAATAAATATATTGAAAAAGAATTCAAATAAATAAAACCATTTATTTTTTATTTGAGAAATTACATAAATTCATTTATAAAACTCTGATTAATATGATAAAAAATTTAATAATTATGAATCATAATACTGATTTATACTTTATATTACTTAGGATGTAACATTCTTCCCCCTTTAATAAATCATATCCTTGTAATTTAATTTATCACTTAAACAATTTAGGATATTTTTCCATCAAATGTTTTTTTATTCTCAAGTTTCCTCCACAATAATGCGGTTCTTCCATAAGACCTTTAGTTAGTGAATCAACTTATTTCATGGAAACATCTATCTATGATCCAAAATCAGAACCAATGTTGCGTCATTAAAGAGAATCTCTTCTAAATATACCACTTCATGTCTCAAAAAAATAGATGCATCTGGTATGTACTTCCTTGATAAAGAAATGAGAAACATATAATTTATCTAGGATAAAATAGCAGGCAAGGATAATTAGTAAGATAACGAACCCAATTTCTCTATAAACTCATAGTTTCTAATGAATACTGGGTTCAAATTTCCTTTTTTAACAAAGATATTACAATTTTCCATGGAGATATTATAAGAAAAAAAAGACCATCTTACTCAAATTAAAGTCCTTTACTCTAGTTATCTACATAACTATTTTCTTACTATATTTTGAACTCATGTATTGATGAATCATCATTACATCATTTTCCATATCTTCTACCAAAAATTTTCTAAAAAATTTCCTCCCCCTAACTTTATCGCAAGATGTTGGTGCAGATAACCTTTATCCATATAATTCATTAAAATTATCCATCTGTATAAATGAATGAAAAATTATATTTTAAGAAAATTAAACTAAAGACATGTGTTAACCCCAACATTCCCGATAATATAACGAGAAATATAAAAGAATATTTTCTATATTCTTAATTTTCTTCTCTAATTATCCATCATATCGAGGATTAATAGCTATACTAAAATGAAATTATCTACACTATAAATTCTGAATTCCTTTGCAAAAAATTAATGTAAACAAGGGATCATGATAATAAATAATAAATATTTGAACTACATGAAACATAATTATCTCCTTATGATAATTTATTTAAAGGTGATCAAAATTACTAGAATTTCAAATAAAAAATAAACACACAATTTTTGTCAAATGGTCATCAATAATCCAAATCAAATTTATAACTTTATATTTCTATGGTAATCCCCCCCAAAAATCCATGGATATGTTCTCCCAGTTCCATTCTAGAAATGAAAAAGGCAGAAGATCTCCTTTCAGTAGTATTCATTCATATTTAACCTACTAAGAATTAAAACATTTCAGGAAAAACTCTGCCACATCAATCTTCAAACCATCCAAAAAAAATTGCATTGTAAGGTCTCTATACTTTTTAGTACATCAAGGATAAAAATGAATAGAGATATTTGAATTTCATATAACAATTTCTTCTTAAAATGAGAATCACTTATAACACATGACCTCCTTCATAATGTGATAACACCTCTTTTATCCATATTAAAATTAGGAAACATACCCTATTTATCTAATTATGATCTTTCTTGAAAAACATGTTCTTCTTTACAAGCCTACTTATCTATGATAGACAATGATAACTACAATAATCCACGAGACAATAGTGAAGGGTTTTCTAAATTACAAATTTTCCCCAAAATTTATTAAATAATCAACAAAAGTATCTTGTTATATATGTAAAATATTTTATTATTCATTAGTTCATTGAATCACAACATTATTTACCTTATTTTCATTACATGGAATATAGTGAATTGTAAAATCACAATCCTTAATCAGTTCTACCCATCTTCTCTGCATCATGCTCATTAATTTTTTTACTGAATATATACATTTAAAATTTATGATCAATATAAATTTCACATTTCCCCGCATATAAATTATACCTATAGAATTTTTAAATAAGAACCACTATTAACAACTCACGGTCATGTGTCGGATAATTCAACTTATCAGGTTTTAATTTATGAGATTCATATCTGATAACCTGATCATTCTGCAACAAGACATTTGTTTCCCACCAAATGAACAATGGAAAATTTACAATGGATTAAATACGTAAATATGGGCATTATTTTCCCCAAAAAACAATGGAAGGAAACGTGGAATTAACTCATGGATCAAATAATCCCCCAAGAGAAATTCGATCATGAGATCTTCAGAATGTCACACAAAGGAGCCATGTGATGTGCATAACTTACAAAAAACCCTTTGGAGCCCCATTTATTTGTCTTTCTACACTTTTTAAGGTATCCTAAACAATTGTTTATTATACATAAGCTACTAGATTCCTCACAAATCATTTATTTTATTTTAAAAGATGACTTTTGGGGTTGAGTGAGAACTCTCCCAAAATAATCCAACACTAAAACCAATCCAATAGCCATACCCAATTCAAAACAGACATATGTATATATTAAACTCCTCACATTAAACTCCATAGGATATCATTGAACTATTAAATTGGATTTTATTCAAATTTGAATATTTATCTCTATATAAGTATTAGTTCCAGGAACTAACCTTTGATTGGGGGTCCTCCTAAATGAGGTATTCAAATTGGAATGCCAACTTTTACCATGTTTGAATGAACTCCCCCACATTAATTTTCTTATCATTGAATCTACTCCTCAAAATAAGTTCTTGTTTATTGAAACACCCCCTAATCTGATCATTAGTGTCCACATGAAGCACTCTATCAACTATTATATCTATATCTTCTTGGGAGGAATTAATTTGCATTTCAACTTCCAATATTCCTTCCCCAGAGTGCATAATTAGCTCCCCTGACTTACCATTGTTTGAACAATCACTATTATCCTCTATGGGTTTTCTCTGATTAGCTAACCCTGCCTCTATGGGCTTGGTTGAACATGAGTAATCCTTCTTCCTTTTTGATTTATTCCTTTTGGACTCAATAAAACTCTATGTATCGTGAATTATTTTTTCCCTTTATTTCTACTTGGACTATTAACTTTTATATTATATATATACTCTACACAATCCCTTGAGAAAAACTCATCACTTTCATTGTATATCTTCGAAACAAAAGACTCCTTCCCCTCATTTGGATGTTCCACTTGTACCAAATCACCTTTCTCTAGAGACTTTCCCTATATTTGAAGCACTTTAAAGTTATTTCCAATCATTACCTTGTTACCACCCACTGTTCAACTATTATATCAGTGGTAGTATGGATATTGCTACATTGAGGACCATCTTGGAGAGTTTCACAAACAACCCTCTCACTAACTTCATGATAAGGGTAGATCTTTTTTATGTTATATGTGGCCCCTTTTCCGCTTCAAAACCCCCAAAACTAGTGTGTTCTTGACTAGATAAAATAATAGTACCTAAATATCTCTTTTGAAGGTAATATATGTCCATTATCTTCGACTACGAATCCAGGATTTTAAAATCCTTCTAGATAATAGTAACATGTTATTCAAAAACACCCATCCAACCCTCCTCATGGATCAGGAGAAATGACATAGTGTGAGGGGGTTCAAACCATCCTTCCCCAAATCCTACATTGGCGGTCCACCCCCCAATGAGTATAGAGGGAGTTTCACATTTGTTACTTGTTGAAAACCACCAGAGTCATGAAAAAGACCACTATTTGAAGAAAAAACCTAAACCACAATTCATAACAGACCCTCTTCTTCCAATATTACTCAAAATTTATATTAAAGCTAATAAAATCCATTAAATAACTGGAGACATCATCATCAATACAGATCCTCATAGAAATATGGGAAAAATACACTGGTCTTATAAAAACCCATAATTTACATACATTGTCATTACTTCAGAATTTAAGCACACTTATTACAACATATAACAAAACCAGGAAAGGACAGTATAGGTATAGAGTCTTTAGAAACTGGGAAACATAAACAACTTGTTCATAAAGCATCTACTTTGCCTCCCATTTATTTCATCATATCTAGAGTCCCTTTTTGGCATATCCTACTTAATAACCTTCTTCCTGACCTGGGTAAATAAAACAAACAAAAGGGTGAGCTCAAATTCTCAGTAAGGGTAAACAAAAGAAATATCAATCACATCATATACATAAGAACATAACTTTGTGAAATCATAACATGAAAAAGAAATCATAATTTCATAACATGGGATAAATCATAGTAGTGAAATGTAATCCTAATAATCATAAATTAAAACATGAATATTTGTGGCATACACACATAATCATAGAGAATAATTTCTTGTTAGTCAAGACTCATTGCCAAGACTATCTTAGTAGACAAAGTCTATTTCTGAACCGAGTTCACTCCTCGTTTCAGTCCTGTTTCACTGAACCAGTTTAACATGCCGTTCCATCCATGTCTATCTCATGATACATAAACTCTTTACCCAATTAATTTGAGAGAGATATAGGTCCCACCCATCTCATAATGATACCATTCTTATGTGTGCCACAAAATCAAGAACCATACATCATAGCATTTCCCATGTAATAAAAATGGGAATCTTAAACATCGTGACATCATAAAACAATTCATATAAGATAAAGGAATTCATAAAAATATAATTCCATCACAACATAATAAAATCAATGTAATAATAGGGATATAAACAGAACACTTTATTATCTTAGATGGAAAAATAATTTTGATAAAACACTTGAACTCCATTCTTGAGGAAAATATCCTTTCTGCTTAAAAAACACTTTTCCTTTCTTAACATGTCGTACAATTCTAAACTAAAAGAAGTTGATAAAAAAATAAACTTGAAAACTTGTAAAGTAATCTTCTTGGAAATAATTTTTTAAAAATCCATTCATGTCGTATAAGTTAAAAAAAACATTCTTCGTACTTTTGTCGGAAAAGTCAAAAAGTACCTCATACGAAAAACGAAAAAATATTCCTTTCTTATCCTTTACTAAAAACTCACCGAAGGGTAAAATTGGATTTAAAAAATTTTAGGTGGATGGAAATAATATTACATATTGAGGAAACATGGATGTGGATGATAAAACACACCCTAGTAAATACCAAATTATAAACAATCTCAGATAAAAATGAGGTTGTGATATTTCCCTTACCTTAGGTCCAATTTGCCTTGTAAGTGTCCGAACCTCCTGTATAATGATTTAAATAATGTTATTGACATGTTCCAGAATCATAATTATTGTTATGATATCATATATGGTTATATTCTTAGCTTCTATGTAGTAATATTTCATTGCTACTTGTTATTCGGGTGTTTATAACTTTTTGTTCTTATGCCTGTTTTGTCGAATAAATTCTTATTATTCTCTTTATATTATAGATAAATAATTTCCAGAATGGTATTAATGTACTATATATCATATTTATTCATTCAATTCATTTATATAATCATTATGCAATGAAGATCAAGTAGAACGAATCGCATCACATCGTGGAGACAGTATTCTGTACGTACGCACGAGCGATGATATCGTTCCCATGATAGTGGAATTGTATTGGAGTGTATGTATACTATTTCAGAATCAATATCACTTTAAAATAATCATATATAGTAATTATTTAAATCATTATACCCATCCAAGTAAGGTGGTGGGGGAAAATAGATTACACCACGGTGTGGAGACGGTATTCTGTACGTACGCACGTGCGGTGATTTCATTTTCCATAGGATGGATAGATGTTGAAATTGGGTTGTTTCATACTTATAATAACATATCAGTATATGAGTGATACTGATGTTATTACTTCATAATGAAACAACTAAAGAAGAATATGTTGAATAAGAATGAATTTGGAAAGGATCGGTAATGGATATTACCTCTTTTTGACGCAACTCTTCTTAACCTCCTCTTAGGGCACTAGGGTTGGGCTTTTAAGAAGACCAAAACCTCTAGGATGATTCTAGGGAAGTGGGGAAGTGAAATGGGTATGGTTTGGACAAGAATGAAGGCTCAAATTGGTGTGAGGAGGAGAGGGAGGAGGTGCCCTTTTATAAAGGAGGAGAGGGGCACCTTTGGAAATATAAGAAATATTAGTTTATATTAAATCCCAACCCCACGTAAAAACTTCTAAAATGACTCATATCCAAATATTAGATGATATAGGGTTATAATCTCATCAACCAATAAAATTTATACATGTTAGGAATTTATTTTAAACATTACCAACTTGATTTATCCTTATTTATCAATTTATTTTTATTTGTGGTAATAATATTCTAAATTTTAAATTATTATTAATAATTACATATGTGTTGTGAATTTTCCATAATTAGACACCTTATGAAATTTTAGACCATATAAATTTTAATTTATAATTTTTAAATATTTTTGTGATTTTGAAACAATTTTATAATATGTTATTTTTATAAAATAACAATAGTGTCTATTTTGACACTATTCATTTATTTGAATTTAAATAAAATATATACAGAGGATATGTTCGAACTATTGGCTTTAATAGATTAATAAAATGTCATATTTATCTATAAAATTAGTGGAGCACATTAAATAGTGCATATAATAATTATTTTAATATTTTAAAACCATTTATTTGATATTTTAATTAATAAAATAATTTCAACATCACTATTGTGTCATAATTAATGATAATTATTTAATCTCTAAAAATTCTAAATAAATTCCTATGATGTAGATAATTGTATTAGAGTTCAAGATATTATTCATGTTCGAAGTTTCATTAAGTTTATCACCAAATTAAAATTATTATACTTATAAGATTTAGGAATGTGACATGTTGTCACATTCTTTGGTTTTAATAATAATTAAATTATTTTCATGGAAAAAAGTCTATTAAATTAATCTAATCCAACCCTTAGGTGATATGGGTCGACTTTTAGTCATCAAATAGGATTTTGGGAGGTTTTAGGGTAATTTTATATTCTTATATTTACCCTTAATTACCCGATTTACCTTTAACTATGGTAAATAAAATTTACCATAGTTACTATTCATAATGCCCAAAAATAAAAAGTATCCTATTAACATAATTTGGACCCAATGATTCTGAATATGGAATCCATTTTTCAGAATTCAAAACATATAAGTTGCAGTAATTAATTTAAAATAAATCTCGTTGTTAAGAAAACGGGTTTTAGAAGTTAAAACATTGCCAAAGATTGAAATGTTTTTACCTATGAATTCAATGTGAAATTAATGCTAATGACATAAATTATATTAAATGGTAAAAATATATTCTATATATACTTTAAAACCATTTAATATTATAATTTAACCATATAAATTATCTCAATGAAAAAATTTGTTTTTAATTAAAAATTTGCGTATTTTAACTATTCATCAAAATATGAAAGTTTTCAAAAAAATATCAAAAATTTATCAAAAGTAAATTTTTATATCCTGATTCAAAGGAAGAATTTTATTTTGTCAAATTGAACTTATAAATTGTCAAAAACTATATTTAATGTGGGTGCGCCATCAAAAGGCGGCAAAACTGCATTTTTTTGATAAATAATTATTTTACCCAAAAAAAATTATTTTGCTCTCTTACCATGTTCTAGAAAATGTGTAAGATGAATAATAATGTTGTAAAATTTAAAATTCAGTTAATACTATTCATAACAGCTAGTTTATAATATTATAATAATATATCGTTATTTAGTGGAACTCGGTATTGCATACTACACACGCTATCGAGGAAGGTCGCGATTGCGTGCAGCGAAAGATTTCTTTGATGATTTATATAAAATAAATACAAAATATTTCTCATAAAATTCTCTAGTGTTACATTCTACCCCCCTTAAAATGAATTTCGCCCTCGAAATTCGTCACTTTGTAACTAACAGATGAGGATACCTCTCCCTCATCATATCCTCAAGCTCCGATGTAGCTTCTTCTAATTGGTGGTTCCTCCATAAAACTTTCACCAAGTGAGTGGTCTCGTTTCGTAGGACTTTTTCACTACAATCCATAATCTCTATCGGTTGTTCTTTATAAGAAAGATCTTGCTCCAGCGGTACAACTTCTGAGCTGAGTACATGTGAAGGATCAGGTATGTACTATCTCAGGAGAGATACATGGAACACATCGTGAACTTGAGAGAGATTCAGTGGAAGCGCCAATCGGTAAGCTACCTTCCCAACATGATCCAGTATTTCGAAAGGACCGATATAACTGGGGATCAACTTCCCCTTCTTTCCAAATCTCATGACCCTCTTCCAGGGAGATATTTGTAAGAACACTTTATCACCCACTTCAAATTCTAGGTCTTTTCTTCGGTTGTCGGCATAACTTTTCTGTCGACTCTAAGCTTCTCTTATGTGTTGTTGAATATATCGGACCTTTTCTACTATCTCATCAACAATATCAGGTCATAATAGCTTTCTTTCCCTAACTTCATCCCAGCAAGTTGGAGTCCTGCATTTCTTTTCATAGAGAGCTTCATATGGAGCCATCTGAATACTGGAGTGAAAGCGATTATTATAATAAAATTCCACCAAAGGTAGGTGTTGATCCCAACCACCTTTGAAATCCATAGAGAAAGCTCTCAACATATCTTCTAGAGTTTGAATTGTTCTCTTAGACTGACCATCTGTCTGAGGATGATAAGCAGTGCTGAAACTCAACTCTATATCCAGAGTATGCTGAAGACTTCGCCAGAACTTTGAGGTAAACCTAGGATCCCGATCAGATATAATAGAAAGTGGTACTTCATGCAATCTTACCACTTCCTTCACATATATCCTGGCAAGATAATCTAGAGAGAAATCCACTCTAATAGCGATGAAGTGTGCAGACTTTGTAAGACGATCAACTATGACCCAGATAGCATTATTGCCTTTGGATGTTTTAGGAAGTCATGTGACAAAGTCCATAGTGATGTTTTCCCATTTCCATTCGGGTATGGGTAATGGTTGTAACATCCCCTTAGACTTCTGTCTCTCAGCTTTAACTTGCTGACAAACCAAGCATCGAGAGACATATTCAGAAACATCTCTTTTCATGCCATCCCACCAGAAGTACTCTTTCAGGTCTCTATACATCGTCGTGCTTCCAGGATGAATAGAGAATGAAGAACTATGAGCCTCATCAAACAGCTCTTTCTTTAATTTGGGGATGGGAGGAACACAAACCCGATTCCTGAACTTTATTATCCCATCACAATCAAGGTTGAATTCAGGAACATTTCTCACCTTCTTTTGTAACTTGATATCTTCTTTCTGTGCCTCTTTAATAATCTCATGTATAGATGGTTGAACATTCATTTGAGAAAGATACGATTTTTCCCATTTCATTATCATTCCAAGATCCATCCTTTGTAAATCCTTAAATATTGGATCTTTTTTGAACCTCATCATGGATAAATTGGCATGGTCTTGTCGACTTAATGACTTTGCCACCTTGTTTTCTTTCCCAGGGTGGTAATGAATTGAGTAGTCGTAATCCTTAATCAGCTCCAACCATCTTCTTTGGTGCATATTCAGCTCCTTTTGTGTGAAAATATACTTTAAACTTTTATGATCAGTATAAATATCACACCTTTCACCATAAAGGTAATGCCTCAAAATCTTTAATGCAAAGATTACCGTAGCTAACTCCAAATCATGATTTGGGTAATTTTTCTCATGTATTTTCAACTGTCGTGAGGCATAAGCTATCACCATATCATTTTGCATAAGAACACACCCCAAACCCTTCTTGGATGCATCACTGTAGATCACAAACATTTCTCCACTACAAGGCAGTGTGAGCACAGGTGCACTGGATAACCTTCCTTTCAACTCCTTTAAATTCTCTTCACATTCCTCCGTCCAAACAAACTTAACTCCTTTCCGAGTCAACTTGGTGAGTGGATTAGATAATCGTGAAAAATCGTTCACAAAACGTCGATAATATCCAGCCAAACCAAGAAAACTTCAGATCTCAGTTACTGTTGTTGGTCTTAACCATCTTTCGATAACCTCTGTTTTTGCTGGATCCACAGATATCCCCTCTTTTGAGATTATGTGGCCCAAAAATGAAGCTCTTTGAATCCAAAATTCACACTTGGTAAATTTAGCATAAAGGTTCTCCCTTCTCAGGGTCTTAAATATAATTCTCAAGTGATCTTCATGTTCTTCCTTGATCTTTGAATATACAAGAATATCATCTATAAAGAATACCAAAAACTAATCAAGATAGTCTCTAAAGACTCTATTCATTAGATCCATGAAGATAGTAGGGGTATTAGTAAGACCAAATGGAATCACTATAAATTCATAGTGTCCATACCTTGTACGGAAATCCGTCTTTGGTATATCCTCCCTTTTGACCCTTAATTGGTGATAACCTGAACAAAGATCAATCTTGGAAAAGTATTGAGCTCCTCGTAGTTGGTCAAATAAGGTATCAATGCGTGGGAGAGGATATTTTTTCTTGATAGTAATCTTGTTAAGTTCTCGATAATCAATGCAGAGTCTCATTGATCCATCTATATTCTTAACAAACAGAACAGGTTCTCCCCAAGGTTACGCACTAGGGCGTATGAACCCCTTATCAAGATTCTCTTGGAGTTGCTTCCTCAATTCCTGCAACTCAATTGGGGCCATTCTATAAGGTGTCTTTGAAATAGGCAAATCACCTGGTATGAGTTCTATTGAAAACTCAACTTCACAATTTGGTGGGAGACCCGGTAACTCCTCCGGAAAGACATCATCAAACTCCCGTACAATGGGAATATTCTTAATCGTGAGTTTCTCACCAACCATTTGAGATAAATAACCTTCATTTAGTGGAATCAATACCCATAAAATGGAAGAAATTTCCACTGGAAGGTTATGTTCATCCTTGCATTGATAGACGATCATAGATTGATCTGGAATATGAAATGTGACTTTTCTTCTTTGGAAATTGATATGAGATCCATGTAGAGAAAGCCAATCCATGCCAAGAATCACATCAAATTCCACTATAAGAAGGATCATAAGATTTGTAGGAAGCACTTTCCCACAAACTTCAATCGGAGAATAATTATAAACATTTGATGCGACTGTTGTGCCATTAGGGGTTGTCACAGCTAACTCAACATCTAACTGTTGAGGTAATACGGTGATATCCTTAGAAAATTCTTCAGAAATAAAGGAGTGGGTGGATCCAGAATCAAATAAAAAATTTTCTACTTTAGAGTGGATGGTAAGTGTACCTTTCACCACATCGTTATCGTACTCCACATCGCTGATAGAAATTGCATGTGACATTCCTTTGTCTTTAGACTTAAGAGTTTGTTGATGTTGACCATCATCATCAACCCTTGGATTTGTGCATTGATTGGCATAATGACCCATCTCCTTGCACTTGAAACATTGACGTGTAGTAGGTTCATTCTGTGTGTCCCTTCCTTTGTTTTCATCATTAGACATCTTCTTCCCATCATTGCGGCATTCAAATGCCCGATGACCTTCCTTTCCACATTTGAAACATTTACTTGTCCCTTTAAGACAACTCCCTCCATGTTTATTTCCACACATTGAGCATAAGGGAAAGCTCATCTTCTTTTCAATGTTCTCTTTAGATTTTCCTTTGAATTCCATTTTCCTCTTCTTATCAAACCCATATGACTGATGGGTTACTCCAATCTCCATCTCGACTTTGAGAGCACATCGAACGATTTCCTCGTAGCTATTGAAGTCCCTTATGGATAACACACTTTGAAGACTTGTTTTTAAGCCACTAAAGAATCGATCGATCTTACTCTCAGGTTGGATAATAATACCAGAAGTGCACCTGGAAAGTCTTGTAAAATTTTCTTCATAAGTACCAACAGATTCATCATCCTTTTGCTTTAGTTCAAGAAACTCTTTCTCCATCTTTGTTCGGAGAATACGAGGGAAGTACTTATTGAAAAATAAGTTCTTGAACTCGTCCCATTCCATGGACTCAATTTCATCCCTTTGACTCATATTCTTAATAAGATTCCACCATTGATCAGCATCTCCTTCCAAACGATACACTGCTAGGATGACTTTATCATGTTCAGAACATTGAAGAACTGAAAATATATTTTCAGTAGTACTAATCCATTGTTCAGCAAATAATGTATCAGTAGACCCGCTGAAAGAAGGTGGACGCTACCTCATGAAGGATTCAACAGAATGTTTCTCCTTCCTTTGCTCGTTTGGAAGTCTTGCATGATTCATAGCTTGTGAAAGTTGTGTGAGCATGGCTACAAGATTTTGCATTCCAGCTCCCATAACTTTTGGTTGCTCAGGGGGACAATCATTGCATTGCCCGTCGCATTCTGCATTAACACGGTTCCTTCGGGTTCCAGCCATTGACTAAAACCAAGAAGAATAGTGTGAGAAATACTAATTATAATAGGAAAACCACATAATCAAGAATAAAATTTCACACTTAAGGTCTTATCATAGGTTGTTCATGGCCATTTCTAAAACACTAAGATTTTGTTTTATGCTTATACTTATCCTTAGGATTCTTATTAAGGCTTTCACATCCTAGTTTCCAAAGGTTGACTATACCTTTCCTCTGATACCAACTATAACGACCCATACTTTACATAAATTATCATTACTACAGAATTTATGCACACTTATTACAACATATAACAAAACCAGGAAAGGACCGTATAGGTATAGAGTCTTTAGAAACTGGGAAACATAAACAAATAGTTCATAAAGCATCTACTTTGCCTCCCATTTATTTCATCATATCTAGAGTCTCTTTTTAGCATATACTACTTAATAACCTTCTTCCTGGCCTGGGGAAAAAAACATACAAAATGGTGAGCTCAAATACTCAGTAAGGGTAAACAAAAGAAATATCAATCACATCATATACATAAGAACATAACTTTTGGAAATCTTAACCTGCAAAAGAAATCATAATTTCATAACATGGGATAAATCATAGTAGTGAAATGTAATCCCAATAATCATAACTTAAAACATGAAGCTTTGTGTAATACACACATAATCATATAGAATCATTTCTTGTTAGTCAAGACTCATTGACAAGACAATCTTAGTGGACAAAGTCCATTTCTGAACCGAGTTCACTCCTCATTTCAGTCATGTTTCACTGAACTGGTTTAACCTGCCGTTCCAACCATGTCTATCTCATGAGATATAAAATCTTTACCCAATGCATTGGATGGAGATATAGGTCCCAACAATCTCATAATGATACCATTCTTATGTGTGCCACAAAATCAGAAACCATACATCATAGCATAACCCATGTAATAAAAATGGGAATCTTAAACATCGTGACATCATAAAAAAATTCATATAAGATAAAGGAATTCATAAAAATATAATTCCATCAAAACATAATCAAATCAATGTAATAATAGGGATAGAAACAGAACCCTTTATTATCTTAGATGGAAAATTAATTTTGATAAAACACTTGAACTCCATTCTTGAGGAAAATATCCTTTCTGCTTCAAAAACACTTTTCCTTTCTTAACATGTCGTACAATTCTAAACTAAAAGAAGTTGATTAAAAATAAACTTGAAAACTTGTAAAGGAAGATTCTTGGAAATAATTTTTTAAAAATCCATTCATGCCGTATAAGTTAAAAAAACATTCTTTGTACTTTTGTCGGAAAAGTCAAAAAGTACCTCATATGAAAAACGACAAAAGATTCCTTTCATATCCTTTACTAAAAACTCATCTAAGGGTAAAATTGGATTTAAAAAATTTTATGTGGATGGAAATAATATTACATATTGAGAAACATGGATGTGGATGATAAAATACACCCTAGTAAATACCAAAGTATAAACAATCTCGGATAAAAATGAGATTGTGATATTTCCCTTACCTTAGGTCCGATTTGCCTCGTAAGTGTCCGAACCTCATGTATAATGATTTAAATAATGTTATTGACTTATTCCAGAATCATAATTATTGTTATGATATCATATAGGGTCATATTCCTAGCTTCTTAGTAGTAATATTTCATTGCTACTTGTTATTTGGGTGTTTATAACTTTTTGTTCTTATGCGTGTTTTGTCGAATAAATTCTTATTATTATCTTTAGGTTATAGATAAATCATTTAAAAAATGGTATTAATGTACTATATATAATATTTATTCATTCAATTCATTTATATAATCATTATGCAATGAAGATCATGTAGAACAAATCGCATCATATCATGGAGACGGTATTCCGTACGTACGCACGAGCGATGATATCGTTCCCATGATCGTGGAATTGTATTGGAGTGTATGTATACTATTTCAGAATCAATATCACTTTATAATAATCATATATAGTAATTATTTACATCATTATACCCATCCAAGTAAGGTGGTGGGGGAAAATAGATTACACCACGGCGTGGAGACGGTATTCCGTACGTACGCACGCGCGGTGATTTCGTTTTCCATAGGATTGATAGATGTTGAAATAGGGTTATTTAATACTTATAATAACATATCAGAATTTGAGTGATACTGATGTTATTACTTCATAATGAAACAACTAAAGAATAAGATGTCGATGAAGAAAGAATTTGGAAAGGATCGGTAATGGATATTACCTCTTTTTGATGCGCCTCTTCTTAACCTCCTCTTTGGGCACTAGAGTTGGTCTTTGAAGAAGACCAGAACCTCTAGGATGATTCTAGGGAAGTGGGAAAGTTATATAGGTAGGGTTTGGCCGAGCTTGAAGGCACAAATTGGTGTGAGGAGGAGAGGGAGGAGGTTCCCTTTTATAAGGGAGGAGAGGGGCACCTTTGGAAATATAAGAAATATTAGTTTATATGAAATCACAACCCCACTTAGAAACAACCAAAATGACTCATATCCAAATATTAGATGAGATAGGGTTGTAATCTCATCAACAAATAAAATTTATACATGTTAGGAATTTATTTTAAACATTACCAACTTGATTTATACTTATTTATCAATTTAATTTTATTTGTGGTAATAAAATTCTAAATTTTAAATTATTATTAATAATTACATATGTGTTGTGAATTTTCCATAATATGACAATTTATGACATTTTAGAACATATAAATTTTAATTTATAATTTTTAAATATTTTTTTGATTTTTAAACAATTTTATAATATTTATTTTTATAAAATAACAATAGTGTCAATTTTGACACTATTCATTTATTTGAATTTAAATAAAATATATACAGAGGATATGTTCGAACTAAAATCATTAATAGATTAATAAAATTTAATATTTATCTAGAAAATTAGTGGAGCACATTAAATAGTGCATATAATAATTATTTTAAAATTTTAAAAACATTTATTTGATATTTTAATTAATAAAACAATTTCAACATCCCTATTGTGTCATAATTAATGATAATTATTTCATCCCTAAAAATTCTAAATAAATTCCTATGATGTAGATAATTGTATTATATTTCTGGATATTATTCATGTTCGAAGTTTCATTAAGTTTATCACCAAATTAAAATTATTATACTTATAAGATTTAAGAAAGTGACATGTTGTCACATTCTTTGGTTTTAATAATAATTAAATTGTTTTCATGGACAAAAGTCTATTAAATGTATCTAATCAGACCCTTATGTGATATGGGTCTACTTTTAGTAATTCAATAGGATTTTGTCAGGTGTTAGGGTAATTTTATAATCTTATATTTACCCTTAATTACCCGATTTACCTTTAACTATGGTAAATAAACTTTACCATAGTTACTATTCATAATGCCCAAAAATAAAAAGTAGCCTATTAACATAATTTGGACCCACTGATTCTAAATATGGAATCCATTTTTCAAAATTCAAAACATATAAGTTGCAGTAATTAATTTAAAATAAATCCTGTTGTTAAGAAAACGGGTTTTAGAAGTTAAAACATTACCAAAGATTGACATGTTTGTACCTATGAATTCATTGTGAAATTAATGCTAATGACATAAATTATATTAAATGGTAAAAATATATTCTATCTATACTTTAAAACCATTCAATATTATAATTTAACAATATAAATTATCACAATGAAAAAATTTGTTTTTAATTAAAAATTATCGTATTTTTACTATTCATCAAAATATGAAAGTTGTCAGAAAAATTTCAAAAATTTATCCAAAGTAAATTTTTATATCCTGATTCAAAATAATAATTTTATTTTTTCAAATTGAACTTATAAATGTGTCAAAAACTAGATTTAATGTGGGTGCGCCATCAAAAGGCGGCAAAACTGCATTTTTTGATAAATACTTATTTTACGCAAAAAAATTATTTTGTTCTCTTACCATGTTCTAGAAAATGTGTAAGATGAATAATAATGTTGTAAAATTTAAAATTCAGTTAATACTATTCATAACGGCTAGTTTATAATATTATATTAATATATCGTTGTTTAGTGGAACTCGGTATTGCGTACTACACACGCTATCGAGGAAGGTCACGATTGCGTGCAGCGAAAGATTCCATTGATGATTTATATAACATAAAAACAAAATATTTCTCATAAAAGTCTTGGGTGTTACAGGTATATTGGTCATAAATAGGGTACCCACGCACCATGTTACTGATCCGATAAAGGATTATTGGGTTTTGAAATGGTACCAAGAAGCTAGGAAGGGATATAAAAGTCATCATGATAGGATATTAATTCTTCAAATTAAAATAAAATGACCGTCGAATTTGGGGAAAGTAAAAAACGTGAAACAATGTGTAGAGTTTTTTCCCCGGGGGTGATTATGTCATATTTAAATGTGAATATTCAAAAAAAATGCATCCAATCTATGATCTATATAATCGCCCATTCTTGCAGCTTTTTGGAAACCACCATGAACCTAGTGAAGGCCTCCACCGAATTAATTTTCTAAACAAAGCATGCTACTAGAGTGAGATCTAACAACATAGAGGCTTTTGTGAACTCCAAGGATAATATTTGAAATGAGGGGACTCCATCATTGAATAATTGATCATTAGGGAAAAAAATAAATTTTCGGGATACTGGGGTTGATTGAATGGTCAGTGGAAGTCGTAAATGACTGAGAACGGGTAGAGGAAGTGAAATGGGAGGGGTCCCCACCCCCACCATTCAGAATTCAATGGGGAGGTGAGGCAGTGAAGCGATCATTCCCTTGGACATGATAATTGTCAGGTGTAAAGGGCTTGAAAATACATCAAAAAATCCATGGAAAATTGGTGGAAAATATATAAAATACATGAGCTTATTATGTTCATAAATATCACATGATGCACCCATGGAGTTCATGAGACACCTTGAAATCCCTTGTTAAAATTAATCCTAGTCATGAAAGTGACAAATACAATGTCAATCCCATCATGTGAAACCGTTTTTACATGTCCAAGAAGTCTCATGCTCCCCCTTTGGATATAAAAAATATTTAGAAGGGTTTTCCATGAAGTTCTTGTGCATCACCACAAGACCTTTTGTTTACATGGAACATCACCGATGGGGAACATCATTTTATTCCTAAATACAATTTCTATCTTGGAAGGTCCCTAAGTGTTGAACAAATAAAATATCTAAATAACAAAAAAATTATAGGTGTCTCTAGTGGTAGTAAAACACACCTAACACACATAGGCTATTCGTATCATTGTGTCAAAAATCCCATCAGTATGATGAATTGATTCCATTAAGTCACTTTGGAATGTCATCCTTGTCACTAAATGGGTCCAATACAAGATTCCAATGATCATGAAAATATCGTTTAACATATATATTTATCTTACAAAGGGCTTTGGATATGTCATCTTAGTAATAGGAAAGATCCTTCGTATGTCTGCATGATTCGACCAGATCACATTAAATGAATATAATCCTAAAAAAAGAGGCCTCAAAGGGATGGTCTTATGGTAACTTAAAATCATTTTATGACCCTTGAATTACCTACATTATGAAATTTGGATATTCATAACACTGAATCCCTCCACAGACTCCATCCTAGAATCACACGATACACACTGTGCAAAGTGGAACATTATCCAGGTGTTGATGGATATAAATCCCCAAACCCAACAAGATTGGAATCTTTACATATAAGCTCACAATTTTACACCTAATAACTACAGGTGATTTTGTAGAGTTTCTTATCTTGTGACCAAAAAATCATCCCATCAGGAATGTTTTGGTGAACAACTAGATTGATCATGTAGCATGGATAAGCACTTCTCATGATAACTAATGGATCACACGAAGGACTACTGGCGGGACATGTAAAGAATATCACACATATTTAATAGATCATAAAGGAATTAAAATAATCATACATTGGATAAATATAACTAATATGTGATAAAGGTAGTAATAAAGAGTAAAATGTTCATAGAATTATGTGAAGAAAATATAGGCTAATCTTCATGTGCTTCGTGTGAAAAACCCAGGTCCTACGACCTCATCAGGACATGTTGAACAAATATAATGATTCTCATTGGGTATAATATTTAGATCATGTTAAGTCCTCTATACATATCAAATCATGTCAAATGGTACCCCTAGGTAATTCCACCCATTTCTCACGTAACACTCTAGGATCTCCATCTAAACCATGTAGTGTCCATCAGACATGTCGCCCGACTCCAATAGAGGCACTAAAACATGTTATCTTGTTATTATAATTTCACCTAGGTATGTCAACGATCTCTCGTGACACCCTTTAGGAATTCCAACTAAATATACCAATTTCTTAAATACATGTCATCATTGATTATGCATCACCCTCCAAACATATCACATTAACTCTCATGATGCTCTCCCATAATGTCCATCATCATTAGAGATGACACCGGAGTGAGTTAGATGGATCATGTGATGCCCCCTAAACATTTCATCTGGGAAAATTCGATGGATACTAGGATCAGTGGGATGGGACTTGCGATGTCATCCAAAAAAACTGTCTTTGATCATGCTACAACCTTCTGGCAATTCATCTATTATATATGGAATCCCTCAGTCAAGTGAACTGGATCATGTGATTTTATTTGGACATGTTAGGAAGACAGCCTCCAAAATTTCAAGTAGACAATCAAGGAATGTCAAGAAGGTAATCAACATATGTCAGGAAGATTATCAGGCTTGGTCAACCAGGCATCCCATGACATCATAACCTAGTCAATCCTTAGCGTGTAAGCCTTGATTATAAGGGAATCACAAGTGCATAATCTTGTATCAAAGTAATTATGTTTTCTCTGATTCCTACCCTTACCAGGACATGTTGTATGCCTCCCCGACCTCCAATCTCTATATTAATAATCCAAAGGGTAGTCCAAACACATAAGTCCCGCATCCATAAGCAATGTTACGTATTATTTTCTATCCCTTGTTTCTTACATTGTCCATATGTCATCTGGTATTAAAGAGTCATAATTATCATATCATTCATGTCATAAGACTCTATTAGGATAAGAGAAACCTCATTATGTAACCCATAATAAGATTTATAATACTATATGACCCACATATAATGGAAACCATATCATGTAACCCTTGATCATTGATATAATATTATTTTTCTTGTATACAAGGGAATACTTAGCATGTTTCCCCAGATCAGTATCATAATATGATATGTCACTCATACAAGGGTAGCCTTAGTTTGTATTCCTTGACTCATTGAACTACGAGGACTCTGATTCCTACCATAACCAGGATACATAGGAAACTCACCTATGGCCCGACCCTGAACTCAAATAGAAATCCTATTCTATGTAATTCCCCTCATCCCCCTAAAATTTAAACCACCAAGACCTAATCATTCCAATGGGATGATCATTCTATCTCATTCATCAGTGGATTGATAATCCAACTAAACTACGATGACTCAGATTTATATAGTAACCCGGATACGTAGGACACCTTAATAAGTCTCAATCTATTTATAAAACACCCTAAGGTTGTACTACTACATAATTCCCTCATCCTTATTCAATGAGTTTAATTACATTCAGTCCCTTGTTTCTCACACAAAAAATAACACGCATGGGATTAGAGAATTAAAATTTCTATACCAATCACATCATGAATCTCCACTATCCAGGGAAACATCAGTGTGTATGTCCCGATGATGGGAATGATATGATGACCTCTATATAAGAACATATACCTAGGGTCCAGTCCCAAGGGAATGAATGAACTATGATAACAATGATTCATGCTATAAATGGGATACATAGGATGTATCCTCAAGATTGGAGCTCAAATATGTTATGCGTATGTGTATGTACATACTTTCATTATACATGAGGTTAAATTGTATGGGTTGAAGAAATGATAATAACTCTAATTCATGTAATAACCATGTTACATAGGTTGTATCATCGAGATTTAATCTCAAATATTCGAGGCTGAAATGCCCTTACATATGTACTTTACACATGAAATTAAACTTCATGGGTTTAATTAACTACATGAATATTTATTCCTATACTAAACCTGATTCATAGGACGCCTCATATTGGCTCAATCCCCTACTCATAATATTAACCCCCTCCCTACATGATAGAAAATTATAAAGTGACTGTTCATTAAACATAAAAATATAAGCTTCTATTCATTACATTAAAATGGAAGACGAATATTAGATACATATAGATGCATTGAATGATGAGATCCCCTTATTCTTCGACACATATAAGGTGTTAAAATATGATTAATTTTTTAGGGTAACCTATCCCATATCAGGAATAGGAAGAGATTAGAAAAAATATCATAATTATATAGGTTAATAATTCCCTATGAAAAGGGTGTGATGATACTGATCTCTAATCCTACTGACCAATGTGAGTTCCTAGGTTTCTTTATGTCTGAAACCCCAACTGACCAACATCATTTGGAAAGAAGGCTTGTACCAAGTCATGGATTTTGGAACCATGGGGGTTTCTATTATGAATAACAATGGTGAACCAACATTAATGACTATAAAAGAAATTTAACCCCTCACAATCAACCATCGGGATGAAATGAATGCACCGCAATCGTTCTTTTTCAATCAAAAAAAATAGTGAACCAGATATGAATCATGACACCTCGTTTTCAACATAAGAATGACTGAATTTATAATTATCATCAAACAATTTTGTTCATCAAATTAGGGTTCCAAGAAGTATTTTTTTAATGGAAAATAATATTTAACTTAATGTGGAAATCTCAAATTACAAAATTATTGGAAAATCACACATCATGCCATTGTAATTTGCATATTTTATGAAAACAATAATAATGAACATAACGTAAAACACTTAAATATGAATGATTTGTTTTTCATATATAAAGACACTATGTTAGTATATATTACAAACAAAATAATATAATATGATTAAAATAAATCTTACAATTTATCTTTTTTAACTAGGGTTACCATGAAATAACTCCATCCTTACTTTGAAATGTCAATACGAGTACAATGGATTGATCAGGAAAGAAGGAAAATTGTGTTATATGCACATATATAGGTGATCATGCATCATTCCTATGATATTAAAATAATTAATGACCATGTTTATTTGTTTATTCCTGACTTTAGCTACTATATTCATCAACTACATCCGGATATAAGATAATATCATTATTGAGAGATCGTTACGAATAACCAGAAATGGTTACAACCCCTACAAGTCACAAACTGATCTAACCTACCCAACAACATAAATGTTTGGTGTAGAACATAGTGTTTTGGGAATAACATTGATGCATTACAATCTCAACTCATGAAGTGTCTCTAGTGGGTCTCTATGTACTGAAATAGATGAGTCTACATCATCCAAGGAAATATGAAACTAAACCATTGTCCCCCATTTCCAAAACAAACCACATTAGGGTCTTATATCCAGAGCATGAAAACCACCACCACTATTATTCAATGTAGGTGGACAAGGGATCCACATATGACTCTTCTCTGGTTTTGGAGCTGTCGGGGAGGGCTTATATAAACTACTGTTTCCAGCACCGTCCCACCAGAACCCACCAATCACTTACTGAGGGTACTACCTAACACACTACCACCTCTAATACCCATGAAATGGAAATTAGGAAGTCACTTTAGGTGAGGATGGAACCAAATATCCAGGAGTGGGATCATCTCCCCACTCTCACTAGAAATTTATAATAGAATATAAAAATAGTAACCAACAAGCATGATAATATCACTACTCACTCAGTGAATTTCTACAGGAATATTCATCCAACATGCATGGGGAGGCACATATCCTAACTCGCGTGCATATAGTTTATCATAATATTATAGTGGAAATAGGAAGAAAAAATTGGGCTCATATCCCGACATCAATTGAAATCATCTTCTCATATATAGTGGAGATGAAAAATGTGCAAGCTTTTATCCTAACACACACATTTCTAAAATTCCGATTCATCATTTCAATAGATAATGAGCTATGCTGAAATTTTTCGACATTGGTACAGATACATGGAAATTAGTATATTTCTATCCCAGCAGCCAGGGAAGCTCAGCACTATAATAATAATGAAAAATGTGATCACTCTGTAGAAATTGCACATTCTTTATCTCATACAGGAAGATTATTAGAATATTCTATTATAGGATAATGCATCAGACTAGTCTCATTTTCCATTTCCAATGGGTCTCACTAGGTTGTGAGGAACATGCCATAGGATAGGAGAACATGCTTTTGAAAAACTCCACGGGAATATTCCCAAGGCCCTAGATCATTCTTATATACCTTTTCTGGACAGGGCTCACCAAGTGAGAGGGGTACATTCCTTGAGAAAGGCTCATATTACCATCGAATAAGAATTGTGGCATACATCAAAGGTCTAATATTGGGATCATTTCAGGGCTAACCAAGTGATAATGGAACATTCTTAATGAAATGATAACATTATTATGACTAAATTCACAAGGCATATTACATCAAATCATAGAATCTGGTCACATATTCCAACATTCATTGATGAACAACTACACCAACAACCTTTCGAGAAAATATAGGAGGAAGATCATATCCCTTATCCCATTTTGGAGGTCTGTTATTATATTTTGGTGGGGAGTACATATTCGTACCAGGTTTATATTCCTATTCCAAATGGGGCTCACCAAGTTAGAGAGACACATGCCTCAGGGAAGGCTCATATCCCTAATAGAAAAGACAAGTGTAATATTCCAAGGATATAGGAACATGCTCATAATTGTATTCAAATTGTGGATCACTAAGTGAGAATGAAACATGCCTCCGGACATGATCATATTTTTATATATAAATAGGAATCTCATTAGAACTATCCACAAAATTCTCAATTATGGGATAATAATCTGGTAGTACTAAATGATTATAAAAAAGATATAGAAACCATCATACAACAGGCTCACATCCCTTCAAAATTACATAAGGTCGGTCGGCATGTTATGAATGTGACACAGAATAATTATCATATACCAAATATAATCAATTCCAGTGTCCTTGTTTTTTTTGAGACACATTCACAGCACTACAAAACTCTTATCAACTCTCCAATGAAAGAAAAATATGGTCATTAACATGATTGTCCTCCTCATAGTACTGTGGAGATGGATCAAAGGGAATATACTCCTAAAATCCTCCATGGTCAACCTACCAATGGTGGTATCACCCAAGGAAAAAATAAATACACCCCTTTCACAGACATCTTTATATATATTGGTGTCCAAAACATAAATTCATTCATATAGAGAGGTGCATGAAACATTAGGGTCCACCGTATACCATAGCACCTTAACTCCTATAACCCATAGCTTGTGTAAACTACCCTCACATTGGTATGAATACAAGAAATTAAATAAAGAAGGAACTATGAGTTGAGTAGTATTGGTAAACCAGATACAAACATGAGCCTTTTATTAAAAATTATTACACTAATTACAACAAATTTTTCCATTTGAGGATAACTTTATTCTAAATAGAATATCCTTGCATATATGTCTTGGTAAATTTCATTAAATATTTTGGGAATAATTAAAATTTGGGTTTTCATAAATGAAATTTTAGGGGCTTCTATAGTAGAATAAATAATGAATCAACTATAATAGTCAACTTGGAAAGGAAATAACAGAAGACACAAGACATGTAATCAGTAAATGGAGATGGAAGTGAGTAAAAATGATGTCAATGTGAATAACTAAAAACACATTCTGTTTAAATGTATGGATAATTAATAATGAATATGGAAAGGTAACATGAAAATAAACTCTTAATAATTAATGGGTTATCAATATAAAAATGTCTACTATCTGGAAAAACAATGCGCCTTACACGCCATCACTTGTTTTGAATTTTTTGAACATTATTCAAGTTTCATTCTCAGTTCTAGGTTCTTCACCACTCTCATCTCCTATTATTTATCATGTTCCTCAAATAGAGCATACCATTCATTCCACTAACAATGAGGACCTAAGAGGGTGATCCTCCAAAGTGGTGATTTTGGGTCCTGTGAGGTCGGTTTCAATATAGTCTTCCCCTCACCCTGAAGATGAAGATTGTGCTACGTTGCACAACATAGGTGTAAGGATTATCTACAATTGATATGTCTCTTTTATATCTTGGAGAAGTTATGGCCATTCACTTTTGGTCTCTAGCACATCCAACTATGGTTTTATTGATCTCTCAGAGCTCATTTTGTGTCCAACCCGTCTCCAGGGATAGCTTTGTAAAATCATGGTCAAGAGTGATCCATGTATTCATAATATGGATATTAATTCTATTTTGGTGGACTCGGTATGTTCATGAGGTAAGGGATCTTAGTTAAGAAAATGTTTCGGTGAAATTTCAAGGTCCTCCACTTCCTCTTCTCAATTATTTCATCATCTGATGCATTAGATATGTGATCATCCCTTCTTATGTGTTGATGTACAAACTATCATACTATACTATTTAATAGAGCCTCACATTTTCATGGATTTGGATCTAATATCCACTCTCCCAGTTAATGTCCTAATTAAGGAAGGGGTGATTTTATATGTTAGAAACACATGTTTTATCATGTTTCTCTTCAATAATGTGATATTTTCCACCTTCAAGGCCACATATACACAGTTTTTTGATGAGGCACAAAAGCTAATGGTAAGATACTATCTGATTCGGTCACTCTATATAAGGATTACTTTTAGATTATCCCTTCCTTGCAGGATCCTACTAGTCTAAATGAATTAAACAGCATCTGACCTATGGTGACTACTCCATTCCCTTCACCTAGATGTATCCTAGGACTCCCTATCCCATGTACCTATCGGTATATATATCTACCTCCTTCCATGGATCCCTGGTTTCTAGAGGTGGATAACCGCTCATTCTTCCCTCTGTTTTTCCTAAATCATTTTCAAATACTACTAGTGATGTGGGGGTTATTACTTTTTATCAACACAATAAAGATACCACACCTTAGATGTTTGAGAATGAATTAACCTTATATTCTCTAGATATTGATGTATAGAGTTAAAAAAAGATGTTGGATAATAATACATGGCCTTTAGTTATGACTTTAGGGAATGTTTCATCTCCATTTTCAAACCCAAGAGACCTCCCAAAGGGGACTGGTCCATGATCTCCAAATAAAGGCTTCTATACACCCAAACACTTTTCATCATTAGAAGAACCCAAGGCCAAAATTATTCTCAGGTACTTTCCCTTAATAATTATTCACAAAATATTAACACTATGGCACCCATCTCCAATGAAGGAAAGATAAACTGTTCCAATTCAACACTAGCTATATGAGAACAAATCTCATTGTATCTCCCCCCAATGTCTAGCAAATAAAAGTACATCAACGACACCCATCATGACTTCAATCATTACATGGAATGTCAGAGGACTAGGAGAGTGAGATAAATTCATCACCATAATGTTTAAGGTTAGAAAACAACATGTATCAATTCAAGCTATTATTGAACCCAAGAAAATAGTGATTCGTTATCTTCCTTTGCTATGAGAAATGGGTTTTCACATATTCATAATGGGTGAAGAGGAAATAGACATGTATGAATATTCTGGAAATTTAATTATATGGTATATCCACTTGATATCGACATTCAATTCATTATGACCATGGTCACCTCCGTATGAGAGTCCTTTTTCTTTACCTTTATCTGTACAAAATGTGATGTGGCCGAAAGAAAAACTTTGTGGATTCAACATTCATAATTAAAACTATGGAATCTAGCATGGTAGAGAAGAGAAAACATCAACTGTATATCTCATGTGTCTAAAAAGAAAGAGGGGTAGAGTTTTTTCTAGGATATATACAAGAATTAAATGAATGTGAAGTGCACAATGGGCTGATGGATTTGGGTTTCCCTAGGAACCCATACACATGGTTTGATAATGAGAACAGGAATGAAAGAATCATTAAAAGACTTGATTGTTGCCTATAAAATTTCAAAGGGATGGATTACTTCCCCATTTGTTAGGTTACCCACCTTCCTCATGCATGGTCTAATTATTCTCCATTGCGGATTCAACTATTGTAGGATATGTAGGGGTGTTATCACTTCTTTTAATCCAACAAATAGGCTCAATATGATAATTTCATTCAATTAGTGAGAAATTGTTGAGAGTATCTGCTAAGGGTAGAGGCATGGGAAGGATTTCATGATCAGCTTAAAATACATAAGAACATTTATTGTAGTGGAGATAAATTCACCCTTCTAATGATTCTGTTCGTGAATCCCTCAAGTAGGTGATTTTCAGGTTGGAGGCTTCTCAGTAGGTTAGATGGGAGGATGATATTATTCAGCATTGATAGTGAAACAGAAAAAACTGTGATATTAACTATTAATTAATAAATGGACCTCTAGGGATATGTTAAGATATTTTTTTGTTGATGGATCGAGATAAAAACATGGGATTTTTTCATGAATCCATGAGATAGAAAAAGAGTCCTATAGAAAATTAACTTATTGATGAAAGATGGTTCTTAAAAAGTATGATTTTTGGGTGGATGGAAGGAATAATGATGAATTATTTGAAAAAATTATCACAGGATATAATTCTTCAAAAGATATGAGGATATATTGAATAATATATAAATCCTTCCTTTGAAATGTTATAATGCGGGCGGAAGCCATGGAAAATGAGTCCAAGATTTTAATTTCTAGAGAAACAGAGATAATGGATGAAATGGAATCATTAAACCTTGAATGTACATCATGTATATATGGTTTTCAAAGGGTTTTCTAAATTTTCCATTGGGATATTATCGAAACAAATTCATTAAGGATGTGAAGTATTTCTTTCATGGTGTGGGGAACATCCAAGGGAATATTGTGCTCCAAAACATATTTTAATTTTGAAGGTCAATGATCCGACTATGATAAGACAATATAGTACAATTTTTCTTTCTAATTTCTCTTATAAAATTATCACCTATATCATTAACAGATGTCTAGGAAAGGTGCCTCCAAAGGTAATTTTAGAAGAGAGTAACAATTTTATGAATGACAGAACCATACAAGGTGCAATCAGCATTTATTTGGAAATGGTTGAATAAATTAACAAGAAATACCTTTGATCCAACCTCAGGATAAATACAGGCATGAAAAAATATTATTATCAAATGGATTCAACCATATTTTAAGGACCATGAGGAAAATGAGATTCTAAGAGTGGGTTGGTACCCAAGATTTTAAATGCTTTTCTTCTCTGTGGATGTTTGGCTCTCTTATAGGGATGAGTTTTTTATTATTTCAATCGGTCCATGGGCACAAACAGATGGATTCTCTTTCCCCTAGACTTTTCATTATATATTAGTAATCACACTCTAAAACATCATGAATGATATCGAGACTGGGAATATCTTTCATTATAGGAATATGTCATGTAATCAATTTATCTCTCATCTCATACATGTGGATGATATTATTTTCATTATCAATGGTAGGTGGTCTTCCATTGATAACATTTATATTACTTTGAGAGTTTATTTCACATAGATTAGAAAAAAATAAAATTTGAAAAATGAAACATGTTTATCATGAAAATATTCTCATCAAGACATGTCAAAAGCATCAATGATTAGCTGGGGATGTAGAGTAAAGAACTTCTAATGTAATATCTATGAGCTCCTATATCTTGGGGGAAAGTGAGAAAATAACTCTTTGTGACTTTTCAATCATATAACAGGGCGTGTATTCAATTGGAAGAACCAAATTGACCCATTTCGGACGTAGAAATAACCTTTATAACATCAACCTCTTATAAATACCAATGCATGTGCTAGCAGTGATTAAATCACCCGAAGGAACACTCACTAGAATTGGGGAAATCATGAATTTTTTCATTTGGTATAATAAAAAGGGGGTATGTTGCACTGGGCATCCTTGTAATGACTGGTGAAACTAATCCATTAAGTCAGAGTGAATTTTTTAAATGTAATAGAGATAATAAAAGCCTTGAAATCTAAACATGCAAGGTATATTATTGTTGGAAACTAACTGTGGCTGTGGTTTAGGAAATACCACTATCATCATGACTGGAGAAAATGAAACAAGAAAGAAATTTGTCTCTCATGTTTATCCCACTACAAGGATGATGATTTTGATTTGCTGGATAAAAAACACATTAGGTTGTTGGGTGGGGGTATTAGGTTTTGGAAGGATAATTAGATGAGACAATACCTCTAAGGTCTAGTATTTCCAACAGTAGACATTCTATTTAAATGGGAATATAACCACCTTGGTCTCATTAATACCGTTCTTAATGAAATAAAGAATAAAATTGATGCAATCATAAAACTAGGCAAGACCGATGATAGATTCGTCTTCATGAAAATTTCTTTGGTAATTTTCAAGTTGAGTAGCTTCTGCACCTTAATCCACTATAAACAAGAAACGAATTAAAGAGATGACATATTATGGTGCATGAATATACTCACCGAACTTAATTTCCTTATCAAGATAATTATAAACAAGTCACACTAAATTGATGAAAACTTTTAATGGAAAGTAATTCGTCTAACCTCGTGATTTTTGTGTTGCGAGGGTTCTAACAAAGAGACATCTAGACTCCTTTTCTTTGAAGGTGATGGGATTAGTTTAGCAAGGATTTTGTTATGAAATGTATCAACATACTAGTGCATAGAGGCTTGACCATTGATTTTATATCCTTATGTTTTTCAGGGGTAATGTATAATGGTATTTAGAGGAAATATCATAGAAATATTTTTAGATGTATTATGGGTATTGTGGGAGTCTTGGAAAATAATTCTAGAGGGATATAATTTCCCCCTTACTCAAATCTAAATTCACCTCTTATCTCTAGTTATATATTAGGGAGTTATAATTTTTGGCGGATGCTTCTCAGCATCCAACTGGGACCTGATACTATGGAGAATGAAAAACTCTATTTTTTGAAAGAGATATTATCCCATAAAGATATATCAAATGGATCCCACCGTATGTTGGGATCAAACTCAATATTTTTGGGTACTATATTCAAGGAGAGATGGGTGGAGGCTATCTGGTTTATGAACGATGGGGATCAATGATACTCAGTTTTAATGCCTATTACGGGAGAGGAAACATCATAGAAGATGAATCAAGAGCCCTTTATAGTATCCTCTTCTTTTATAGACATTATGACATATCCATTGGGGAAGTGTAGTTTGATTCCAAAATTACAGTGGGAACTCTCATGTACATTTTCACAACCCCTTGGTACCTCAAACATCTCATTATGAAATGCATAGTCTACATTAATTATGTTATGGAGGCATATCACACATGTTGGGAATACTACATGGAAGCGAACATCCTGTCTAGAAAAGAAGATACCTGTGAGTCACTCATCCTTTAAAACCGTATTTTTTCTTTTCCAAAAAAATTACATATTATTATCTAAGAAGATGTAATAAGAATCCAATATTTACCCCCTATGAGTGACTTACTTTTTTATTAGAAATGTACTAATGAATTAATATAGAATGGTAAGAAACTAAAAACACATTCCAATTAATCAATAAACTAAAAATGAAAATCTTCCCTATACTTTTTCATTTTGAAAATATCATGGATAATAAATACTCAATAAAGATGAAAGAAATTCTTAATTATTGGTCACCATATCTCAAGAACATGAAAACATCTGCTGTTATGTTCTATTATCAAGATAGTTTAAATCTATAGGTAAATACCTATTAAATTTTCAAAACTAATTTTTCTCATGAGAAACTATAAATACCTCAATGAGCTATATATTTTTTGGGCCGCACCCTTCTTTCCATATCCAATTCATTCTTTAAAATGAGTAATAAATTTAATTATTAGAAAACATGCCTTTTCAAATATCCATAGTGAATAAAGAATTCCGATTTATCAATATTTCCCCAAAAAATGAAAAAAAAAATCAAAGTGAACATCGTATATAAAAATTATATACGGTTTAGGAAATAAAAAAATTCTTGATAAATGATACGGATAATTAGGGGAAACTCAATGTTCAGTGGTCATAAAAAATTTAAAATATCATTATGGCCAAAAGGAATCAATGAAGTGAACATCAATACTATCATTGGATAACTCTATTAAACCATCAAAAGGAAGAGTAAGAATTTTTTTCAGTAAAAATTATCCCAAATTATGTAAAAATAATGTTTTGTTGTTGTTAATGAATGGAAATATTAAAAAAAATATTTTAAAAAATTACTGTGGAAAATATCCTTTTTATTTTGAAAACAATTTTGAAAAATATTTTAATTAAAAATAATTTTGAAAACATTCTAATTAAAATGTAACATTTATACTTTTAATGGAATCTCCATATAATTTCTAGTGGGTAAATCCATATATGTCATACGAGGTAAATTGTATATTCTTTTTGAACAGTTAAATTTTTAGAAAAATGCCACATTTAGAAAGTGATAAGAATGTTACTTTGAAAAAATTTATAAAAAAAATAAGGGTATTTTTTAATAAATCATTTTGAAAATTTTAAATACATATTTTGAAAAAATGTTAATAAAAAATGATTTAAAGAAGAAAATAGATTCTCTGACTATAGTGATAAATTTAGTTATGATTTCTTACAAACAATTCCTAAAATATTTTGATTAAAGAGTGAAAAATGGTACTATTACATGGAAAAGGTCCTAAAGAAATATGAGAGAATAAAATTAGAGGATTTATTAAACATTTATCCCATAATTTCCACTGATGGAAATTCCAGTGTAAATAATCCTGATCAAAATTAGATTCTGAACTAATATCTTGGGAAGATGATAATTCTAATATGAGAATCAATCAATAAATATATTATGAATGTCAAATGTAAATCCACATAAAAAAGTGTAAATACAAAAATATATGTTAATGTGTGATTACTAACATAATCTTATAACAGTAATTACAACGAGGATGTAATCTAACCAAATAAAAAGAAATTGGGTTATGAAATTATTTTCCACTTGGAAACACTTAATTCCACTCCCCTTAGATGATGTAAACTAAATTGAAACTCAAAATATCTTCAATATTGATTAAATAATTATATTACACGTAAAATTGGTATTATGTACATGATATAAATGGAATTAGGTGCATAACAATAATGTATGTCTCATAGAATGCAAATTGAGATGAAGTCCCTTACTACGTAGTAACTTTTGAATCATAATCCCCATGAAATAGATAATGTAAAAATAAACATTAGATACAATTAATATAAAATAATTCATGATATAATATATCAAAATTCTATGTAGATATACCACACAAAATAATTACGTGGTGGAAATGGATTATGCCTCAAAAAAAGAAAAGTGAGACAAGAATCCCTTACCTTGCATTTCATTTTGGGAGAACATCCTTTATTGTCATGTATAAATATTTTAGTCTTGAAAATAAATCATCACTAAAAAAATAATTTTATTTATAATATCATGTATGATATTACAATTATATAGTATTACCAGTTTTTTAATAACACTTCATTATTTCTACTATTTCTAGTGTTAATTTCCCAATTTTTTGAGTTTGTTTTGACATGGTACCTTTGTTAATATTACTTATATCATAATTTCATAATATACAGAGTTAAAAATTAATTTAATTATCATATATATATATATATATATATTATATGTATTTATTATAATCCATAATATTTCGAGATAGTAAATGAAATGTACTATTCTTAGAGACCGCAGACCTTACATACACAAGAGCCCTACTTACATTTCATTATTGTATTAAGAGAATGAAAAGATAAGGATATATATGTATATTATAATTTAATTTTAATATTTATGTCAAATAATTAAAATTATTTTATTAAAAACCATCCTGTATAAATTTCGTGTATAGCGTGAATGAATCACATCACATTGAAGATGCAGTAATCCACACTTCCACAAACGATGATATCACATTCCCAAAAAATGCAATGCTTAATGGTATGTGTTATATAAAAAAATTAAATAATCTTGGAAACATTATAAATATCACATATATATTATATAAACTAAAATTCCATCATAATTCCCACCATGAGAGGTTGTAAAGAATGAATGAACAATCATTGTTCCACGCAGTGATAGTCCCCCGTACACACAAACAGTATTTTCATTAAACAGTAGATGTAAGTATTTGTATGATAAGGTAAATCCTTCAGAATAAAAAATAATTATATTTATGATTCTAAGGTAATTATGTAATAATATAATAAGAATATTTATGAAGGTGCATAATGAGAATAAAACAAAAGTGTTTGAGGATGGATGTTACCTCTTCTTTGGATAACTCCTTTTAGTTTACAAAAAAGGGATTCCTTATATGGTTTTATTATAACAACCAATACTTTACATACATTGTTATTACTTCATAATTTAAGAATACTTATTAGAACATATAATAAAACCATGATAGGACCGTATAGGTACAGTGTCTTTAGAAACTGGGAAACACAAAAAACTGATTCATAAAGAATCTATATTGTCTCCCATTTATTTCATCATATCTAGAGTCCCTTTTAGCATATCCTACTTAATATCCTTTTTCCTGACCTGAGGGAAAGAAAACATAAAAAGGATGAGCTCAAATTCTTATTAAGGGTAAATTAAGGTAATATCAATCATATCATATCCATAAGAACATAACATTTTGAAAATCATAACCTGTAAAAGAGATCATAATATCATAACATGGGATAAATCATAGAAGTAAAAATTCAAACCCAATAATCATAACATAAAACATGAAACTTTTTGTCATACAAACATAAACATAGAAAATCATTTCTTATTAGTCAAGACTCGTTTCCAAGACTATCTTAGCAGAAAAAGTCCATTTCTGAACTAGGTTCACTCCTCGTTCTAGTCCTGTATCACTGAACCAGTTTAACTTGACGTTCCCACCATGTATATCTCATGAGATATAAATATTTACCCAATTCATTGGAGGTATATATAGGTCCCACCCATCTCATAATGAAACCATTCATATGTGTTCCACAAAATCATAAATCATATATCATAGCATAACCCATGTAATAAAAATGGGATTCTAAAACATCATGTCATCACAAAACAATCCATATAAGATAAAGGACTTTATAAAAATAAATCCATCATAACATAATCAAATCAATGTAATAATAGGGATGGAAACAGAACCCTATATTATCTTAGATGGAAAATAGTTTTGATAAAACATTTGTACTCCATTCTTGAGGAAAATATCTTTTCTACTTCAAAAACATTTTTCTTTTCTTAACATGTCATAAAATTTTAAACTAAAAAAAGTTAATTAAAAATAAACTTGAAAACATGTAATGGAAGCTTCATGTAAATAATTTTCAGTGAAATCATAAAAATTCATTCATGCCGTATAAGTTAAAAAACATTCTTCTCGTACTTCGGCCGAAAAAGTCAAAAAGTATCTTGTATTGAAAAAAAATTATTCCTTTCATATCTTTTACTAAAAATTCACCAATAGGTAAAATTGGATTTAAAAAATTGTAGGAGGATAGAAATAATATTACATATTTAGGAAACATGGATTTGGATGATAAATATGCCCCAGTAAATTCGGAAGTATAAACAATCTCGGATAAAAATGAGATTGATAGATTTTCTCTTACCTTAGGTCTGATAAGATTTGTATGTGTCCGAACCTCCTGTATAATTATTTGAATAATGTTATTGAATTATTATAGAATCATACACATTGTTATTATATCATATATGATCTTATTCTTAACTTCTTATTAGTAATATTTCATTGTTGCTTGTTATTCGGGTGTTCATTGCATTATGTTCTTATGCTTTTTTTGTCGAATAAATTCTTATTCCTATTTCTATGTTATATATTCCACTTTTAAATAATTTTATTAGTGTAATATATATCATATTTATTCATTCAATTAATTTATATAATCATTTTTCAATGAAGATCATGTAGAACGAGTCGCATCACGTCGTGGAGACGGTAGGCCGTACGTACGCACGAGTGATGATATCATTCCCATAATTATATGAATGGAATTGAAGTTGATTATATAATATTTTATAATCAGTATCATGTTATAATAATCATATATAGTTATTATTTACACCATTATACCCATCCAAGCATGGTGGTGGTGGAAAATAGATTACACCACGGCGTGGAGACAGTATTTCGTACGTACCCACGGGCAGTGATTTCATTTTCCGTAGGATGGATAGAAGGTAAAATATGGATGTTTAATATTTATAATAATATATCATTATATTATTGATACTGATGTCATTAATTTATAATGAAAAAAATAAATAAGAAGAAGTAGAAGAAGAAATAAATTGGAAAGAATCGGTAATGTATATTACCTCTTCTTGGACGCACCTCTTCTTAACCTCCACTAAGGGAACTAATGATGTTCTTTGAAGAATACCATTACCTCATGGATGTTTCTAGGGAAGTGGATAAGATAAATTGGTAGGGCTTGGCTGACCTTGAAGGCTCAATGTTGTTTAAATAGGAGAGGGAGGAGGTTCCTTTTTTATAAGGGAGGAGAGGGACACCTTTGGAAACCTCAAAAATATTAATTTAATATAGATAAAACACCACTATAAAACATCCAAAAATGACCCATATTCTAATATTAGATGAGATAGGGTTTTACTCTCATCAGGAAATAAAATTTATACATGTATGGGATTTATTTTAAACATTATCAATTTGATTTATCCATATTTAATCTATTTAATTTTATTTGTGGTAAAAAGATTCTAAATTTTAAATTGTTATAAATAATTACTTATGTTTTTTTAATTTTCCATAATTATATAATTTATGACATTTTCTACCATATAATTTTTTATTTATAATTTTTAAATATTTTTGTGATTTTTAGACCATTTTATAATATGTTATTTTTATAAAATAACAATACTGTCAATTTTGAAACTATTCGTTTATTTGAATTTAAATAAAATCTACACAGAGGATATATTCAAAAAAAAAATATTTTATAGCTTCCTAATATGTCATATTAATCTATATAATTCTTGGATCATATTAAATAGTTCATATAATATTTATTTTAATATTTTTAAAACCATTTATTTGATATTTCAATCAATAAAATAATTTCAACATCAATATTGCATCACCTTTAATGATATTTATATAATCTATAAAATTTTTAAATAAATTCACATGATGTTGATAGTTTTATTATCTTTCTATATAATATTAATATTCGAAGTTTCATGAAATTTATCACTAAATTAAAATTATTATACTTATAAGATTTAAGAGAGTGTCATGTTGTCACTTTCATTGGTTTTAATAATGATTAAATTATTTTCATAGAAAAAAGTCCATAAAATGAATCTAATCTGACCCTTAGGTGATATGTGTCGCCTTTTGGTCATCCCATAGGATTTTTGCAGGTATTAGGGTAATTTTATAATCTTATTTTAACCCTTAATTACCAGATTTACCTTTAACTGTAGTAAATAAAAATTACCACAGTTACTCTTCATAATGTCAAAAAAATAAAAGTAACTTATTAACATAATTTGGACCCACTAAATCCAAATATGGAATCCATTTTTAAAAATTCAAGACACAGAAGTTGTAGTAATTAATTTAAAATTAATCCCATTGTTAAGAAAACAGGTTTTTAATGGTAGAACATTGTCAAAGATTGAAATGATTTTACCAATGAATTCAATGTAAAATCCATGATAATGACATACATTATATTAAATGGTAAAAATATATTCTATTTATACTTTAAAACCATTCAATATTATAATTTAACCATATAAATTATTACAATGAAAAAATATGTTTTTAATTAAAATATAGCGTGTTTTTACTATTCATTAAAATCTAAAAGTTATCAGAATAATATGAAAAATTAATCCGAAGTAAATTTTTATATCCTGATTCCAAAAAGGATTTTTATTTTGTCAAATTGAACTTATAAACATGTCAAAAATAGATTTAAAATGGGTGCGCCGTCAAAAGGTGGTAAAACTGTATTTTTTTAAAAATATTTCTTTAATCCGAAAAACTGATTTTGTTTTCATACCTCATTCTAAAAAATGTTTATGTTGAATTATAATGTTATAAAATTCAAAATTCAGTTAATACTATTCATAATAGCTATTTTATAATATTATAATAATATATCATTGTTTGGTGAAACTCTGTATTGCGTAATACACACCCTATCGAGGAAGGTCGTGATTGTGTGTAATGAAAACAAAGCTAGTTTAATGTTTAGTGAAAGATTCCTTTCCATATAACATAAGAAATTAAAAAAAATATATTTCTCATAAAATCTCCAGGTGTTACATTCCACCCCCCTTAAAACAAATTTCTCCCTCTAAATTCATCACATCGTAACAAACAAATGAGGATACCTCTCCCCCATCATATCCTCAAGCTCCCATGTAGCTTCTTCTAATTGGTGGTTCCTCCAAAAAACTTTCACCAAGTGAGTGGTCTTGTTTCGTAGAACCTTTTCGCTACGATCCAGAATCTATATTTTCTATTCTTCATAAGAAATATCTTGCTCCAGCGGTATAACTTCTGAGCTTAGTACATGTGAAGGATCAGGTGTGTACTTTCTCAGGAGAGATACATGGAACACATCATGAACTTGAGAGAGATTCGGTGGAAGCACCAATCGGTAAGCTACCTTCCCAACACGATCCAGTATTTCGAAAGGACCGATATGCCTAGGGCTCATCTTTCCCTTCTCCCCAAATCTCTTTACTCTATTTGAGGTAGATATTCGTAAGAACACTTTATCACCCACTTCAAACTGTAGGTATTTTCTTCGGTTATCAGCATAACTTTTTTGTCGACTCTGAGATGCTCTTATGTGTTGTTGAATAGATCAGACCTTTTCTGCCATCTCATCAACAAGATCAGGTCATAATATCTTTCTTTCCCTAACTTCATCCCAATAAGTTGGAGTTTTGTATTTCATTCCATAGAGAGCTTCATAAGGAGCCATTTGAATACTGGAGTGAAAGATATTATTATAAGAAAATTCCACCAGAGGTTGGTGTTGATCCCAACCACCTTTGAAATACCTAGAGAAAGCTCTCAACATGTCTTCTAGAGTTTGAGTTTTCCTCTCAGACTGACCGTCTGTCAGAGGATGATAAGCAGGGATGACACTCAACTCTGTATCTAGAGTATGCTGAAGACTTCGCCAAAACATCGAGGTAAACTTTGGATCTCTATCAGATATAATGGAAAGTGGTACTCCATTAAATCATACCACTTCCTTTACATATATCCTGTAAAGCTGATAAGGAGAGAAATCCTATCTAATAGCAATGAAGTGTGCTGACTTTGTAAGATGATCAACTATAACCCAGATAGAAATATTGACTTTGGATGTTTTGGGAAGTCCAGTGACAAAGTCCATAGTGATATTTTCTCATTTCCATTCTGGTATTGGTAATAGTTGTAACATCCCCTTAGACTTCTATCTCTCAGATTTAACTTGGTTACAAACCAAGTATCGAGAGACATATTCAGCAACATCTCTTTTCATTCCATCCCACCAGAAGTACTCTTTCAGGTCCCTATACATCTTTAGGCTTCCAGGATGAATAGAGAATGAAGAACTATAAGCATCATCCATATGAACCTTTATTAATTATGCGATGGGAGGAACACAAACCCAATTCCTAAACCATATTATTTCATCATAATGTATGTGGAATTCAGGAACATTTCTCACATTCTTTTGTAACTCTACATCTTCTTTCTACACCACTTTAATCTTCACATGCATAGATGGTTGAACATTCATCTGAAAATGATAAGATTTTTCCCCTTCCATTATAATTCCAAGATCCATCCATTTTAAATCCATAAATATTGGATCTTTTGAGATCCTCATCATGGATAAGCTAGCATGGTCTTGTTGACTTAATGCATCTGCCACCTTGTTCGCTTTCCCAGGGTGGTAATGAATTGAGCAGTCGTAATCCTTAATCAGCTTCAACCATCTTCTTTGGCGCATATTCAGCTCCTTTTGTGTGAAAATATACTTCAAATTATTATGATAAATATAAATATCACACCTTTCACCATAAAGATAATGCCTCCAAATCTTTAATTAAATGATTACCACTACTAACTCCAAATCATGAGTTGGTTAATTTTGCTCATTGATTTTCAACTGTCGTGAGGCATAAGCTATCACCATATCATTTTTCATGAGAACACACCCCAATACCTTCTTGGATGCATCACTGTAGATCACAAACCTTTCTCCACTACCTGGCTGTGTGAGAACAGGTGCACTATATAACCTTCTTTTCAATTCCATGAAATTATCTTCACACTCCTCTATCCACACAAACTTAACTCCTTTTCGAGTCAACCCGGTGGGTGGATTAGATAACCATGAAAATTATTTCACAAAATGTTGATAATATCCTGCTAGACCTAGAAAACATTGGATCTCAGTTACTATTGTTGGTCTCGACCATCTTTCAATAACCTATGTTTTTGCTGGATCCACATATATCCCCTATTTTGAGATTATGTGACCCAAAAATGAAACATTTTGAAGCCAAAATTCAGACTTGGTAAATTTTGCATAAAGATTCTCCTTTCTCATGGACTTCATTACCATTCTCAAGTGATCATAATTTTCTTCCTTACTCTTTGAATAGACAAGAATATCATCTATAAAGACTACCACAAACTGATCAAGATAGTCTCTAAAGACTCTATTCATCAGGTCCATTACGATAGATGGGGCATTAGTAAGACCAAAAGGAATCACTATAAATTCATAGTGTCCATACCTTATACGGAACGCCATCTTTGGTATATCCTCCCTTTTAACCCTTAATTGATGATACACTGAATGAAGATCAATCTTGTAAAAGTATTTAGCTCCACTTAGTTAATCAAATAAGTCCTCAATGCGTGGGAGAGGATATTTGTTCTTGATAGTGATCTTGTTAAGTTCTCGATAATCAATGTAGAGTCGCATTGATCCATCTTTCTTCTTAACAAAAACAAAAGGTGCTCCCCAAGGTGACGCACTAGGTCATATGAATCCCTTATCAAGATTCTATTGGAGTTGCTTCTTCAATTCCCGCAACTCAATTAGGGCGATTCTATAAGGTGTCTTTGAAATAGGAATAGAAGCTGGTATGAGTTCTACTAAAAACTCAACATCACGATTTTGTGGAAGACCTGGAAATTCCTCTGAACAGACATCATCAAACTCCCGTACAATGGGAATATTCTTAATCATGAGTTTCTCTACAACCATTTTATATAAATAACCTTCATTTATTGGAATCAATACCCATAAGATGGAATAAATTTCCATTGGAAGGTTATATTTATCCTTGCATCGATAGATGATAGTAGGTTGATCAGGAATATTAAATGTGATTTCCCTTCTTTGGAAATTGATATTAGCTCTGTATAAGGAAAACCAATCCATGCCAAGAATCACATCAAATTCCACTGTAGGAAGGATCACAAGATTTGCAGGAAGCACTTTTGGACAGACGTCAATCGGAGAAGAATTGTAAACTTTTGATGTGACTATTTTTCCATTAAGAGTTGTCACAGCTAACTCAACATATAATTTTTAACATAATATGGCGATACCCATATAAAATTTTTCAGAAATAAAAGAGTTGGTGGATCCAGAATCAAATAAAATATTTTATACTTTAGAGTGGATGGTAAGTGTACCTTTCACCACTTCATTATCATAATCAACCTCGCCAATATAAATTGCATGTGACTTTCCTTTGTCTCTAGACTTAAGAGTTTGTTAACGTCGATCATCCTCAACAACCCTTGGATTAGGTAATTGATTAGCATAATGCCCCCATTTCCTTTCACTTGTAACATTGAAGTGTAGGAGGTGCATTCTGTGTATCATTTTCTTTGTTCACCTCACTAGACATCTTTGTCCCATAATTTCAGTATTCAAATGCCCGATGACCTTCCTTTCCACATTTGAAACATTTACTTGTCCCTTTTAGACAATTCCCTCCATTTTTCTTTCCACACATTGAGCATAAGGGAAAACTCCTCTTCTTTTCAGTGTGGTATTTAGATTCCCCTTTGAATTCCATTTTCCTCTTCTTATCAAACCCATATGACTGATGGGTTGCTCCAATCTCCATCTCTTCCTTGAGAGCACCACAAACAATTTCCTCGTAGCTATTGAAGTCCCTTATGGCTAACTCCCTTTGAAGATGTGGTTTTAAGCCACTAAATAATCGATCGATCTTACTCTCAGGTTGGATAATAATTTCGGAAGCATACCTTGAATGTCTTGTAAAATTTGCTTCGTAGGTACCAACAGATTCATCATACTTTTTCTTTAGTTCAAGACACTCCTTATCCATCTTTGTTCGATGAATACGAGGGAAGTACTTATTGAAAAATATGTTCTTGAACTTGTCCCATTCCATGGAATCAATTTCTTCTCTTTGCCTCATATTCTTGATAAGATTCCACCGTTGGTCAACTTCACCTTCCAAATGATATACAGCTAAGATGAATTTATCATGTTCAAAACATTGACGAACTGAAAATATCATTTCAGTGGTAGTGATCCATTGTTCGGCAACTAATGGATCAGTAGACCCACTGAATGAGGGTGGACACTGCCTCATGAAGGATTCAACAGAATTTTGCCCCTTTGCCAGTTTGGAAGTCCTACATGATTCATAGCTTGAGAAAGTTGTGTGACCATGGCTACAAGTTTTTTCATTCCATCTCCCATAATGTTTGTTTACTCATGGGGACAATCATTGCATTTCTCGTCGCATTCCACATTAACACGGTTCCTTCAGGTTCCATCCATTTACTAAAACCATGAAGAATAGTGTGAGAAACACTAATTATAACAAGAATACAACATAATCAGTAATAAAATTTCACACTTTAGGTCTTATCATAGGTTATTCATGGCCATTTCTAAAACACTAATATTGTGTTCTATGCTTAGACATATCCTTAGAGTTCTTACTAAGGATTTCACATCGTAGTTTCCAAAGGTTGATTGTACCTTTCCTCAGATACCAACTATAATGAACCATACTTTACATACATTGTTATTAATTCATAATTGAAGAATAATTGTTACAACATATAACAAAACCATGATAGGACAGTATAGGTATAGTGTCTTTAGAAACTGGGAAACAAAAGCAACTGATTCATAAAGCATCTACATTGTCTCCTATTTATTTCATCATATCTAGAGTCCCTTTTAGCATATCCTACTTAATATCATTATTCCTGACCTGGGGAAAATAAAACATACAAAATGGTGAGCTCAAATGCTCAGTAAGGGTAAATAAAGGTAATATCAATCATATCATATTCATAAGAACATAACATTTTGAAAATCATAACTTGCAAAAGAGATCATAAAATCTTAACATGGGATAAATCATAGAATTGAAAATGTAATCCCAATAATCATAACATAACACATGAAACTTTTTGGAATACACACATAATCATATAAAATCATTTCTTATTAGTCAAGACTCATTTCCATGACTATCTTAGCGGATAAAGTCCATTTCTAAACCGAGTTCACTCCTCATTCCAGTCCTGTATCATTGAACCAGTTTAACCTGCCATTCCGGTCATGTCTATCTCATGAGATATAAATCTTTCCCCAATGAATTGGAGGGAGATATAGGTCCCACCCATCTCATTATGAAACCATTATTATGTGTGCCACAAAATCATAAATCATATATCATAGCACAACCCATGTCATAAAAATGGGATTCTTAAACATCATGTCATCATAAAACAATCCATATAAGATAAAGGACTTCATAATAATAATTCCATCATAAAATAATCAAATCAATTTAATAATATGTATAGAAATAGAACCCTATATTATCTTAGATGAAAAATAATTTTGATAAAACATTTTGTACTCCATTCTTGAAGAAGATATCCTTTCTACTTCAAAAACATTTTTCATTTCGTAACATGTCATAAAATTTTAAACTAAAAGATGTTAATTAAAAATAAAATTAAAAGATTGTAATGGAAGCTTCATGTAAATAATTTTCTAGGAAATCATAAAAATTCATTCATGTCGTATAAGTTAAAAAAACATTCTTCTCATACTTTGGCCGAAAAAGTCAAAAAGTATCTCATACTGAAAATGACAAAAGATTCCTTTCATATATTTTTCTAAAAATTCACCAATAGGTAAAATTGGATTAAAAAAAGATTTAGGAGGATGGAAATAATATTACATATTGAGGAAACATGGATGTGGATGATAAATATTCCCCAGTAAATTCTGAAGTATAAACAATCTGGGATAAAAATGAGATTGTGATATTTTCCCTTACATTAGGTCTGATAATCTTTGTACGTGTCCAAACCTCTAGTATAATGATTTAAATAATTTTATTGACTTATTCTAGAATCATAAAAATATTTATGATATCATATATTGTCATATTCTTAGCTTCTTATTAGTAATATTTCATTGCTATTTGTTATTCGGGTGTTCATTGCTTTATGTTCTTATGCTTGTTTTTTCGAATAAATCCCTATTCCTTTTTTTATGTTATATATGCCACTTTTACAGAATGCTTTTACTGTAATATTTATCATATTTATTCATTCAACTGATTTATATAATCGTTATTCAATGAAGAACATGTGGAATGAGTCACTTCACATCGTGGAGACGGTGGGTCGTACGTACGCACGAATGATGATATCATTCCCATAATTATATGAAAGGAATTGGAGTTGATGATATAATATTTAAGAATCATTATAATGTTATAATAATCATATATAGTTATTCTTTACACCATTATACCCATCCAAGCATGGTGGTGGTGGAAAATAGATTACACCACGTCGCGGAAATAGTATTCTGTACGTACGCACGAGTGGTGATTTCATTTTCCGTAGGATGGATAGATGGTCAAATATGGGTGTTTAATATTTATAATAATATATAAGTATATGAGTGAAACTGATATTATTAATTTATGATGAAACAAATAAAGAAGAATAAGTATAAGAAGAAATAAATTGGAAAGAATTGGTAAAGTATATTACCTCTTCTTGGATGCGCCTCTTCTTAACCTCATCTTAGGACAGTAAAGATGGTCTTTGAAGAAGAAAAATACCTCTAGAATGTTTATATGGAAGTGGAGAAGATAAATTGTTAGGGATTGGCTGATCATTACGGCTCGATGTTGTGTAAAGAGGAGAGGGAGGAGGTTCCCTTCTATAAGTGAGGAGAGGGGCACCTTTGGAAACCTCAAAAATATTAATTTAATATAAATCAAACCCCACTTGAAATCATCCAAAAATGACTCGTATTAAAAGATGAGATGAGATAGGGTTTTATTCTCATCAACCAATAAAATTTAGACTTGTATGGAATTTATTTTAAACATAGTCAACTTGATTTATCCATATTTAATCTATTTAATTTTATTTGTGGTAACAAGATTCCAAATTTTAAATTGTTATAAATAATTACTTATTTGTTTTTAATTGTCCATAATTGGAAACTTTATGACATTTTAGACCATATAAATTTTAATTTATTATTTTTAAATTTTTTTGTGATTTTTAGACCATTTTATAGTATGTTATTTTTATAAAATAACAATAGTGTCAATTTTGACACTATTCATTTATTTGAATTTAAATAAACTCTACACAGAGGATATATTCGAAACAAAAATTTTAATAGCTTCCTAACATGTCATTGTAATCTATAAAATTCGTGGATAATATTAAATAGTTCATATAATATTTATTTTAATATTTTTAAAACCATTTATTTGATATTTCAATCAATAAAATAATTTCAACATCACTATTGTGTCACATTTAATGATATATATATAATCCCCAAAAATTCTAAATATATTTACATGATTTAGATAATTTTATTAGCTTTATGTAGAATATTAATATTCTATGTTTCATGAAATTTATCACTAAGTTAATATTATTATACTTATAAGATTTAAGAGAGTGACATGTTGTCACTTTCTTTGGTTTTAATAATAATTAAAATATTTTCATGGAAAAAAGTCCATTAAATGAATGTAATCTGACCCTTATGTGATATGGGTCGACTTTTAGTCATCCAATAGGATTTTTTCAGGTGTTAGCGTAATTTTATAATCTTATTTTTACCCTTAATTACCTGATTTATCTTTAACTATAGTAAATAAAAATTACCGTAGTTACTATTCATAATGTAAAAAAAATAAAAGTAACTTATTAACATAATTTGGACACACTGATTCCAAATATGGAATCCATTTTTTAAAATTAAAAACAAAAAATTTTCAGTAATTAATTTAAAATTAATCTCGTTGTTAAGAAAACGGGTTTTAAAAGATAAAACATTGTCAATGATTGAAATGATTTTACCTATGAATTCAATGTAAAATCCATGATAATGACATAAATTATATTAAATGGTAAAAATATATTCTATTTATACTTTAAAACCATTCAATATTATAATTTAACCATATAAATTATTATAATGAAAAGGGTTGTTTTTAATTAAAATATAGCGTGTTTTTACTATTCATTAAAATATGAAAGTTATCAAAATAATATAAAAAATTTATCCAAAGTAAATTTTTATATCCTGATTCCAAAAAGTAGTTTTATTTTTTCAAATTTAACTTATAAACATGTCAAAAATTGGATTTAAAATGGGTGCGCCATCGAAATGCGGTTAAACTGCATTTTTTGAAAAATAATTCTTTTATCCGAAAAACTCATTTTTTTCATACCTCATTCTAGAAAATGTCTAAGATGAATTATAATGTTATAAAATTAAAAATTCCATTAATACTATTCATAACGGCTATTTTATAATTTTATAAAAATATATCACTATTTGGTGAAGCTCGGTATTGCGTACTACACACGCTATCGAGGAAGGTCGCGATGACGTGTAATGAAAGCCAAGCTACTGTTGTGTGCAGTGAAAAATTCCTTTTCGTATAACATAAGAAATTAAAAAAATATTTCTCATAAAATCTCCGGGTGTTATATTTATACCAAAAGATAGGATTATAAGATGATGACATGGGTGTTGTTTGATTATTTTAATTGTTTTTTGATGATCCAAAGGGGTTGATATGTGTTAATTAATGGTAGGTTAGCTCCTTTCAATAGTGGAGGTGGATTGGAATTCTTGTAAGTTTTGGAATAAATAATTTCGCCTAAATATTAACTAAGTAATGTGGCTCCAATAATAGAACCTATTAAATAAAATTTAATATATGGTATAAATATGGAATTTTTTTATTTTGACCATTTTAGGTCATTTTCTCACTTACGTTTATTGTTTCATCCCTTTTAAGATAATTTTTCTCATAATCACTATAATTATTTTCAATTAATTTCAATAATATTTTTGGTAAAAAACTAATTTTTTCTTATTTGAAATTATAAATTATTCTTATTCCAAATATATAATCATTTTTTTCAAATTCTAGTCCCATAAGATGTAGAAATTAATTTAAATTTAATCTCATTGACAGGAATACAATGAGGCTGTTTAAAGTGAAAACGTTGATAGATTTCTATGATTTTATGTTCATTATCAAAGTGAAATTTATTACAATGAACTAAATTGGGTTAATTTATATATTCTTTTTTCTAATTAAACTTCAAAACCAATCAAATATATAATTTATCCGTATTAATAAATTAGATGAAAAAGAAGATTTGAATTAAAATTATGTATTTTTCACTATTAATAAAAAAACATCACAAAAAATACCAAAAAATTATACCTAACCTAACATTAACATTTATATTTCAAAAATATATTTTTTACATATAGGATATATAAAAGTGAGAGACACTAAATTTAAAATAGGTTCCATATTAAAAGGCGATAAAACTATCATTAGATAAATTTAGGTTTTTATATGTGAAATTGGGGTTCTTCTTATATTATGCCGATTAAATCTATCAGATGATACTGTTTTTTTTGAATTTATTACATTAATTTTTCATTAATATAATTATATAATTGTAATTAAATTAATTTATTAATATAATATTCTCTTGTGAACATAAAAATAATCCATTTATATTCAATTTTTTATTATGTTAATTTATAATAAATTAATTACTAATGAATTAATTTTATATTTTTCTACACCATATATTTTCATATGATAGTTAATACTATTAATAACCACTATATTGAATAATAATATAATATATTGTTGACTAGTAAAACATGGTCTTGTGTGTAACACAAGTCATCGAAGAAATTCATTGTTGTGTGCGATGCAAGTTAACTCAATATCACATTCATTGTAATAAATATCACAGTTTTAATTTATTTAAAATGAAAAATATATTTTAAATTATTAGTATAATATATTCCTTTATGTTATTCTTGTCTTGTGTCATACACGCTATCAAATACATGTTACTATTTTTGAATTTTCAAGCTATTACATTCTCAAAACCTTAAATTATTTGCATCCTCACAATTTAAAATTGTTCGTTGTAGCAAAAGGTTTGATATTTGGGAATTAATTTGTTAAGAAATCCTATACTGTAAAAGATTTAATAAAATATCATCTCAGTAAGAGTTAATGATACATACAATGGTCATATGGAATAACCTATAACTAGGTTTCTACGTAGGTTAACATTTGTGGAATGTAAAAATATATACTTAAAGACAAAAAGTAAATAATTATCGAAAGTGATTGAGGTCATAAATAATAAAAAGATAATGATCAATGGAATGTCGAGGAACTCAAATGGATAAATCTGTGATTATTTTATAGACCATCAGTTCAAAAAAAATTATTGTATTAGGACAAAATATCTTCTTTATCATTTTCTTAATGATGAGTAAATATTTATTTCTTAATAATATAAGGAAAAATAATTACTTGATATGTTTCAATTTCATATGAAAATTTCAATATTTTGGTCATTCATTAATCAATATTAAATTCATCACTTTACTCCTAGAAATGAATATTGAAAAATAAATTTCTATACCTGAAGCTCTAAAATTATGTTTTAATGGATCATAACACCCATAAAACAAGTAATTATATATGTATCTAACTATTTTACAAAACAAATATGGTTAATACATTATTATTTATACTTAAAAAAGCAACAATTCTAGTTCATAATTAATATTTATTCATAAAATTGTTCAACTAGAAAAATGAAATATTAACTAGGGCATTGCATTGGATAGTGGTTGGCGTTACACCCTTATCATCCTTCAGTCATGGGTTCAACTACCTCAATATTGATAGACTTGATGGGTTATCACCAAACATATAGGTTGTCCTTTTCTAAAAATATATTAATATAATTTCTAAAATAAATATGATGGACATCTTGGAATAACGTTAATCACTAAATATCACTTTAACTAATAATTTAAATACAACCAAAATCCAAAAATACTTACACCATGTGTTTACACACAGGTCCTTCCTTGGTATAGAGTTTACCCAATATAAGAGAAAGTTCCTAAAACCAAAAACCATTGTCAGATAATCAATTATTGTATTGGAGAAAACATATAATCATATTTAAGATTTCTAAATATTAAGACATATTTTTTTATCTATGACACCTCAGGTTTAACATAGGTCATTCATTACCATTATCTATTAAAATATTTCATAATGGTTAGTTAATAAAATTTGAATTGTCCTAATAGTATCTATCATGAGTGTCAACCCAAGTTCACAATAAGTCTCATTATTGTGTATTGGTTAAACAAGATTTAGGCCTGACACACCATTTCCGAGTTGTTACCCCTAGGTACATCTATTCCAGAACCACTTTCACTTGTATTATCCAAACCTCAATATATTTATAGAAATGCCCACATGATATCTACATTAAAAAAATCCAGGATGTTCTTATATACTTATTCTCAAAGTATTCCTCATAATTATGATCTACAATCTACATTTTCTAAAATCTAGTTCCCAATGTTTCTACAGAACTTTCTATGATACCAATTTTAGAACCCCACCTTAGTAACCTAGATATAGTTTCAAATACCATTACATTGGAATTATTATAATGAATCAATTCCCAAGGGACCAATAATAATGTATTCTTTGAAAAAATGTATATACATGGGTCTTTTATTACAAATAAATACACAAATTACAACATAATTTTTTCCCTTTCAATGGTAACATTATTCTTTTATAGCATATCATAAAATATATTTCATAGTACACTTCTTGGAATCGTGAGGAAAGATAAAAAATAAGGGTGAGATAATATGCTTAGTAATGGTCAAGTATAACAGAAGTAATAATTACTCAATTGGAATAGTAAATATGGTAATGTAATAATGGAATACCACTACCATGTAATAAATAAACCATAAAGGAAGTGAAAAAAAATTGGAATGAAAAATATATCTAATAAATTCTTTTTAAATGAAAAGATAATTAATAATAAATATGGAATGGTAAGAAACTAAAAACAAATTCCATTTAATCCATCAATTGAGAATAAAAAACATCCATAGACTTTGTTATAGTTAAAACCTCATGGATAATAAATATTGAATCCAAATTAGGCAATGATTAATTATTGGAAATCTTGAATCTGGCACATGAAAATGTCTACTATCTAGATATATCCTTTAGATATTTTAAATCTATTGGTAGAAATCTATTTCATTTTTGAAGCTGATTTATATCATGGTATCTTATTGACATATCGAGGTTCTATATATAGTTTGAGACCCTCCCTTCACTATATGTTCAATGAATTTCTTATATTGAGTAATCGATTTGACTAATAGAAAATACGCCTTATTAAATATCTATATTGAATAAATAATATAGATTTGTCAATAATTTTCCAGAAAATCAAATAACTGTCAAAGTGAACGTCATATGTAGAAATGTTATTCTATTTAGGTAACAAACATATGCATGATAAATGATATGTATAATTAGGTGATATTAACTGTTAAATGATTATATAATATTGGATATCTAAAAAATAATATATGGAATCAAGGATATGAACATCAATACAATCCTTTTCCAAATCATTCATAACCCATCTAGGGGAAGAATAAGGATATTATCAATACAACATACACTAAATGGATTAAAAATAAATGGTTGTTGTTTTTGAAATTAAATAATATAAATTATTTTTTCAAAACATAATTCTGGAAAATATCCTTTTTCATTTAGAAATTTTTTTTGAAAATAATTCTCCTTGAATATATTTTTTAAAAAAATTTCATTAAAAAATAACTTTTTAAAGATTAAAAGGATGATTTGAAGATTTAATGGCTTTTAAATTTATACATTCCATTCAATATAAAAATAAAATTCCCTTTTCACAATAAAAAGTTTAGAAAAATGACTTTTTCATAAAGAGAGTGGAATTTTTCTTTTCAAAAAAAATTAACTGAAAAAAATTGGTAAAATGTATTTAATATATCATTTGAAAAAGGTTAATATTTTTTTTAATTTTTTTAAATAAATCTTGGTTTTTAAAAGAGAATGCGTTCTCTGACTAAAGAGTAAAATGAATTAGGGTTTTATTAAAAAAAATTCTAATGATCTTTGTGTAAAAAATAATGGAAAACTTATACTATTACATATAAAAGGTCAGGAATAAATTGAGGAGAAGGAAATTAAATGATTTATTAAAAAATTACCCAAAAATTTCCTCTGATGTAAATTCAAGTGTTAACAATCCCAAACAAAAAGAGATAGTTAAGAAAACCCTTTAAAAGACCACAATGTTGATGTGAGCATCAATCATTAAATTGATTATTTGTGCCAAAATTAAATACACATAAAAGAAGTGAAAAATTAGATATCAAAAAGATATTCAGTAAATAATTTTATAATATTATTTATAATGAGGAATTAATATAACCCAGATAAAAGAAATTGGGTAATGAAATTATCTTCCACTTGGTAAGGCTTAATTAAACTCCCATTAAATGGAATAATTCAATTAAAACTCAAAATGTCACGATGAATGAATGAAAAATGACAATTAAATTCAAATTTGAAGTATGTACACCAAATATAAGAAATTAGGTTCACACAAATAATGTATGTCACAAATAATGGAACCTGAGATGATGTCCCTAATTACTTAGTGTGTTTTGAACCATAAGACCCATGAAAGAGATACCATCAAAAGAAAATTTAAATACCATGGTAATAAAACAATTCATGATATAATATATCAAATGGTGCAGTAGATACACCAAATAAAATAAGTATGTGTTGAAAATGGTGCATGCATCACAGAACAAAATGAGAGATAAGAATCACTTACCTCATCTTTCCTTTCTGGTGAATGTCTTTTATAATCATATATAATGGTATTAATCATTAAAATAACTTATGAAATTATAATAATTATATTAATAATTTCCTATTTTATATTCTTAGAATTTATTATTACGCTTTTGTTAATGACCCTTAATTATGTCCACTATTTCACGTGTTAATTGCATATTTTTTCAAGTATGTTTTGACTTATTATCATTGTTCCTATTACAATGATAGTTGTTTAATCATATTAAAAAATTATGAAAATTAAAATATATCCATTATATATATATTTATAATAATCTATAATATTTTGATTTAATAATTGAAATATACTTTTCATGGAGACGGTAGGTCGTACGTACACATGAACCCAACTTCCATTTCCTCATCATATTAAAATAATGAAAATTAAATGATATATATGTAAATTATAATTAAAGTACCATATTTATTTCATATATTTCTCTGGATTTTATTAAAACTATACTTTATACATTCCTTGTATAGTGTGAATGAATCAAATCACTTTGAGGAGCCTGTAGTCCACACATCCACAAATAATGTTATCGTATTCCCACAAAATGAAATGAATAAACGTTTATGTTATAAAAAAATAAGCATAAATAAATTTTTAATATAATAAATATAATATATTAACTATTTTTATATCATAATTTTCACCAAGAGAGGTGGTAAAGGAAGAACAAACACTCATTGTTTTTTGGGGCGGTAGTTTTCCAAACACACAAATGATAATTTCATTACCCATTAGATCGAACTATACGTAAGTGTAAGAAGAAACCATAGAATTAAAAAATTTCATTATATTTAGGATACAGATAATATTATATAATAATTAAATAATAATATTTTAGGGAAATAGAATGAAAATAAAACAAAAGAGAATGAGGGTGGATGTTACCAATTTTTGTATAAATCCTTTTGGTTTATATCAATGTGATTCTATGGAAGGATTTTTAATAAAAGGGTGGAAATAGGTTGATTTGAAGAGTTTTGGGAGATTATTTGAATAGTTTTTGGTCAATCCAATTGGCTTTAGGGGTGTTAATATATATATGTGTGTGTTTAGTGCATTATATTGTGGAGGGGGAGTGGAATTCATTTATATTTTGAAAAAGGGATCTACATCCATGTATTTAACATTTGTAGTACCTCCTATAATGGAAAGTATTTAACAAAATTGACGATAGTATAGAAATATGGACATCAAAAATAATTCAGATGTCTTTATAGGTCATTTATGCCCTTAATATTATTGTTTAGTCCCTTGTTTTTATAATTTGTCTCTTAATCATTATAATTAATTTTAATTACTTTCACTGATAGTTTTATATAATTTTTTTAACTTATTAGAAATTAAAAATTATTATTATTATAAATATGGAATCCATTTTTTTAAATTAAATTACAAAAGTAATAGAAATTAATTTATATTTATTCCCACAGATGGAAGAAAAAGGCATGTTTTTAATGAAACAATGTTCAAACATTTGCTCTGATTTATTATTAAATTTTAACGTGAAATATATTAAAATGATATAACTTATATTAGTTGATATATTATTGATATAATTGTTAGTTAAATCCAAAAAATATATAATTTACCCTCATAAATAAATTAGATGAAATAGATTTTTTGAATTTAAATTCAATATTTTTCACTATCATTAAAAACATGTAAGATAAAAAAAATCAAAAAAATTGACCCTGACCAATTTTTTGTGTTTCTATTTCAAAAATAAATTTTATTTTGATATTAGATTTATATAAAATTAAAAAAACTGAATTAAATAATGTTTTCCTTAATAATTTATTAAAAATACCATTAAAAAATATTGGTTTTGTATCCAAAAAATTGGGTTTGTTCTTATCTTATACGAATAAAACATATTGGGTGAATATGATCAATATTTTATTGAATATATTAAATATATATTTCATTAATATCATTAGATAATTGATATTACATTAATTTATTAATACAACTTGCCATTGGTAAAATTAAAATAATTCCTTTATATTCAATTGGTTCTTATATTCATTAATAATAAATTGATTAACAATGAATTTATTTTATATTTTTTTAAACCCTATTTTTTTGTTATTTAATTATATTGATAACCAATAAATTAATGGTTATTTTATATATTATTATATAAAATTAAATTATAATGTATTTTTGTTTGGTAAAACTCGGTCAAGCATGTAATGAAAGTCACCAAAGAAAGTCCCTGTCACATGCGAGGCAAGATAACATAGTAGCATGTGCATTGATAGATATAATATAGTATTAATTTAGCTTAAATGGTAACTATTTTTGTATATTATTAGTATTTTTTATTCCACTTTTCCCTTGGTTTCTCATGTCATATACTCTATCAAATACAAGATACAATTTTATAGTTTTTAGGGTGTTACATATATAGTTCCCCAACAACATAGAGTGTCACTCCACTCTGGTCAGAAGGAAACCCCAAGAAGAATCTTCAATGGACTTAAATGATAGATTCTAGTATGTATATGGAAGAGGAGGCCTATAATGACATATTTATAGAGTTATCTCATAACAGACTCCCTACCTCATTTTAGAGCCTCAACACTTCTAACTAAGTTGTCCCAGAAAAGATATAACATGATTTAATGCATGATCAATGAAAAAATATATGGGATACTCACCAAATAATGTAGGATAGACATATTCCTTATCAAGGATATGAGTATCCCCATTATCTCATCAATACACTCTGTTTTCAGCTGGATAAGGCTACCTTTTTCGATGACTAGAACCCGGGAATGGAGTATCATGACGAATACCTACGCAGTGTTTGTCTCCATAATATGGAAATTATCCACTAACTTATTTCTAGTACATCACCAAATGTGCTTATTTGTGGATGGGTAAAATATAGAGAATTTCACTTCACTATGTCCACACAATTACGTAAATGCTCAGAAAGGGTGTTCCTTAATTTCATAGCCATTTTCAGAATCATAGGATCAGGTAACACAAGATCTATTTGATAAAAAAATAAAATATACCCACATTAATTATGCCTATATATAATGAATAGATGTAGAGTATAGATGAAATATCCTTGAATGAATCCCCCCAAATAAATGTGAATGTATTTCAAACACAAAATATGATGTTCAAAACAACCTAAAAATTCCCATAAAGAATGATTCCATTCTTGGGATCACATTTCACCCTATTCCAATGAAAAAAAAACCATTCCACATCAAATATGATTCCATAGAAGGTACAATTTCATACATCCAATAGTGGACACACCTCACCAGGTCGAGGGAATTTCTACCACCACCTCCACCTTTCTGGTCTTCAATTCCCAAGAGGCTTTAGGACATATCATTAGCAACATCAAACAAACCTCATCCCACCAGGATGGGGGAAATAATATCTCATTCACCATCACAAGGTTCATCATCCCCTGATAGGGTCCTGGGGAAATAAATGGTGATTCCATATCAACCCAAGCTTATTGGGATGGGGGAATTTATATATCAATTCCCATCCTGGGGGACATTAAATCCATGTATTGAATCATTAGATCATAAAAAATAGGATAAATCAATGCGGATTGTTTTCCCAAAAAACCCCCATCCTAGAGGTCTGGGAAAATTTTCATCCTCATCCTCATCACCAAAAAATAGAATCAATATTCTCCAGGATAGGAGATAAAAATTGGTGGTTGACATCCCATTAGTTCCTCCAACCTAAAGAAAACAATATAATATTCAGGGTCTATTCAAAAATAATGCAAAGAAACACATTCATGGTCATTATACATAGGCTGAGTTTGGGGTAGTGTAAGGTGAATGAAATTATACCCCAAAAGGTTCACAATCCAATACAGACTAGTATGGATAGTGGTTTGAGTAACGACCCTAATGAGGGCATTGAAGATTCATCCTTTTTCATTTAATGTAATGGAACAAACACTATTTCCTGATATTTCTCTATGGATTTCAGGAATTTCAACACAATAGATATGGTAAATCAAGAAACAAATATAGAGTGACACAATATAGAAAATTTATAGTAAGAGGAGGGTGATTTTGATGAACAAACTACTGAAACACACAAAAAAAGCCAAATAAGGTTCCAAAATTTTCACCATTGAATACAGAGTATTCACCTCTCAAGAAAAAAACTAAAAAAAATATAAATTGAATGTTATGGATATTTTCAAATCACCACCACTAAGTGTCATGGTTCCTTCAATGAATGAACAGTTTTCACAACATGATAATGATATACAAACTCTCACACAAATCAAAGAGGAGCTAATAAGGTTCAATATTACCTTTGGGTATCATCTTCTATATGAGGAGAATATTCATCCAACCATACATTTGGGAAAATATGATCATCTAGGAAGAGTTGTATCCATGTGTCAGACAAGTTCTAGATCCAGGAAGTCGGTCAACATAAATGAGGAATTCAAAAATCACCGTGAATTCCCTCTATTTTGGTGATAGCCTATCCATTTATAAGGAGATCATTTATTATTATTATGAATTGGGAATAAATTGTAGAAATAGGAATGGACACCTTATCAGCCCCCACCCACTCCCTATATATGGGAGGTGGCTCAGACAGAAGTACCTATGGAGCTATTTATGGTCACCAAGTCCTTAGATACTCAAATGGAGACCATGGAAGGGTGACACACACCTATAAAACATGAGAGTAATATATATCCTAATTGGGTGGATTATACAGTGACCCAAACCAATTTTAGAAATTGTACATCCTCTAACATTGAATGTTGATGCTACCCCCAAAAGAATATAACACTCTTTGTATCCCGATGTGGTCCGATGATGGGACCTTGAGATCAATAGGAGGTAAAAAATATGAGGTGTTTTGTAAGAACAATGATAAGGCCAACCATTGTTTGGTACATATGTCTTCTATAAGGATATGTCATAGGATTGGATGACCATCATTGTCAATTACTTTATCATTTTAGATCCATGTCGAGGAAAAAAACAATTGTCAACCTCACGAACTAAAAAATGAAAAAATGATAGGGTTTCTAGATTCATAGCCATGTGTAAAGGATTAAATGATTGAGTTAGTATCCCTATATCAGATGATAAATTTCTATAAAAATTTTCTAAAAATTTCAAAGATGTGTTGCAGACACCTTCCATCAAAATAAATTTCCCAGGTGGCATCCGTGAGTTCAAAAAAATAAAAAAAAAATATGTTAGACACCATTCTGTGATCCCGGAATATTTCTAGACTCATTACCTTAGCATTGTGGAAAAGTATAGGAAAAGAAGAATTTGTAGTTATCACTCTCTAGTGAGTAATAGTACCCATGTATGCACCTAGGAAGGTCCCGAACCACCTAACACCTCCAATCAAGCAGAATGAAACTCAAAATTTCCATCATCCTGAAGCACATAGAAATTCAGGTCACAAGGGATTTCAAGAACTAATGAATAAATTAAACTCCTTATGGAATAATTATTTCCCCAATTATTTTTTGGTAGTCATGGAAAATAAACTTATGAAGATATTACAACCCAGGAAACCCAATGAGGTCAATATCACACATTGTATGGACTACTTCCCCTTCCATAAAAGGACATATCATAATATCTTGGTATAGTTATTCTTCAAATACGTCATTAAAGGAATGGTTGATTACAGAAAGATGTCATTAGATAACTTCTTATAGTAGGTGGCCTATATAACTGTTTCCTAGTTAAAAGAAGAGGTTTATTGGAAAAAAGTTCAGAAAAGTCATAGATAGAAGTTCAACAACTATATGATTTGAAAAAAAAAGTTTTCTAAGTTCATTCCACCCAGTGATAAATTCTACACAGAACCAAAATAGCTCCCCCACCCAAGAAGGTTGCAATAGATATGTCTCTCAAACATGGTTGAAACTACCAGAAGTTGGAATAAATAGAATAAGGGCAGTCGTATTCTTCTCTAGTGTAAGCTGTATCGATTGCAGACTCCTCCCTGCAACCTAAGAAGCACGGGAACCATCCCACCATGATGAACCCTCATTGAACGAATAACACATCTTTAGTTCTATCAATGTGATACATGTGTAAGAACCATTCTTCTAGGATGAATATTCCTATGAGTATGTGTTCCACTACCAGACTGGGGAATGGGAGGCAGCATGCACATGAAAAAAGGATACATGGGATAACATGGGTGTAGTCAAACCCAATATTTTGTTTATGTCCCTACTAATAACATATATGTAGAAGATACCTTCGGGAAAGTGATCCAACAATCTCAGAAAAGACATTGAGGTGTCCCAAAAACCTCCATCCATCATCAAAACCTAGTTATCGTACATGCACTCCAAGCAACGGTTTGATTATCTGATTATCCCGGAAAATGGAGAATATCAGAATGAACCACACCACTGGAAGAGGATAGTCCGTAAAATTTATCACAATCACCTGGACCATAAACCTTAAATGCCTCAATTTTTGTGCTACATGTCAAGTATAAACCCAACTTCAAGAAGCACCTTCCCCTAGAACAAAAGTATGAAAATTTTTAATAGCTAACAGTTATCCCGGCCAAGGTCTTAGTCCTTGGTGTGCAATAAATATCAAAATAAATTTGTGACACACTCATTAATGCACTCCCATCCACTCAATAATTCCATATAGAAGTTGATTAAGATAAGTTCTATCGAATGGACACTATGTCAATATAATTCCATGTCGATATCTCATTCATATAGCATGATCATGAAGCGGTAACCAAGGGACACAGCAGAACCCTATATGTTTTTAGGAAGACTGGATAATGTCCACATATGAAGGGATATGATTGAGAGTCATTCTAGGATCAATGTTATTTTGATTCAAACCGTCTGATGTTTATGATATAGTTAAGGGTATTTGTCTTCCACAATAATGAACATTAAAGGGTATGATAAGTGTGTGAAAAGACCTCTTGGGAATATCATGCTCAAAGATCAGTTTGGGGATCCCACATATGATTTTGTGTTCATAGTTATTCAGAAATAAAATTCATACAATTTACTACTTATAAGGCTCTATCTCCATAGCCACATTGTAGTTTCTTCAACATTCCATAGATGTCTGAAATACCCCATAAATGGAATTTTTGGAATACTACATTGTTATAGATCCCACTTTGATACTTTGGGAGCCACATATGCTAAAGAATGTTTTTATAAAAGGGAATGAAAAAATCCAATGTTCTCTCAGGTAGGTGAATATAGCAGAATAGAAGGAGTTAAAAGGTAAATCCATGGTTGATTTCCCCACAAAACATCCCATCCTAGAAAATACATTGGGGGACACCAAGATCCTAAATGAGGGGGTATTCTAGGTACACAAATCCCCTAGGATAAGATAGATATTTTTTATGGTGCCTCCTAAAGTCCTATCGGCAAAACGATAGAAAAAAAATCTAAATCATGTTTCTATAGGGATTGTATTTGTCTATCCAGACAAACTAGTTTTCCATAATCATTCTCACTATCTGAGGGTTAGATAAATAATGAGTCTTAATAACAATCCCTCATTACTGGGTTAGAACAATCCCTACAGCTACAGATGTCCTACCTAAATATCGAATGGGATTCATAACTTGTGATAAATTATATAAATAGAGAATATGACCCCAAAAACAAAGAACTAGACCCCCCTAAAATGCTATTCAATGGGATTTATGGAAGTGTTCCATTTATATCTCGCATTTGATCATGTTCCCCAATCATAGAATGATCACACTGATGCATTTGCTAATGCAACCACTGTACTGGCCGGCCCTATTCAGGAAGAAAAAATATTCAATATCACACACCGAAGAATGGTCTTGTTGATCACCATCAGTGACATAGAATAAATCAATCAGTTCAAAATGACCCTAGAGTATGATGAACCGATATCCACCCATGTATGGATGGATCCCCTAATTAGTTATTTCAAAAACAGAGCTCTCCAAATATACCGGTCCAAAAGAGAGGATATTCAAGGTCATGCAACATACATTACCCTACAGGGTGGCCCGAAGGAGAGGAAGGGACTCTACAGGTGAGTATTTGATGGAATCCTCCACATAATCATAAAATAATGATAAATTAATGCTATCATGGAATAAGTTCTTGTGGGCCCTTGCAACGCTCATATTTTAGGGACTATTATCACCCACCAAATCAGGAGGTTACGTTACTACTATAAAACCAGTTTACTGGGCTATGTGGAATTCATGATTAAATATAATTCATGATAGATCCATGAAAAATTCATCCATAACCACCATAATTTACACATAAATCTAAATACTTCCAGACATTTTTAATTTGGGGAATGGATGTTGTGGGGCCATATCTCCCATCCACAACTAAAGAGTTCTAGCACATCCTTAATTCTACCCACTAATTTTCAAAATGGGATGAGGAAAAACCCCTCACGAAATCCAAGAACAATAATATCATCTCCTTTGTAAATTCACTTTCCATCACCATGTTTGGAGTCCCTCACATAATATTAATGGACAACCACCCCAAATTCTATTCTATAGAGTTTAAAAAACCACACCAGAGGTACAATATCACATCCAACCACTCATATTTATATCATGTAGAAACAAATTGACAGATAGAGTCATTCAAAAATACTCTTTAAAATATACTCCATAAGATGGTAAATAATGAATAGAAGTCCTATACAAACAAGATCCTCATTGATTTATGGGCCTAATGTACCACCATGTTTAAAAATACAAAAGAATAAATATATTCATTGGTGTAAGGTAAAATGGTAGTGTGACTCATGGATGTCCAGCTTCCTTTAATCCGACTATCCATTTATAGGCAACCCACAGATAAAGAGAAATTGAAAATTTGTTTGGATGATTTAGAGACGCTCTATGAGAAATGGTAGCATATATTGAAAAACTTATAAATAAATCATAATCAAATCACATGAACCTTGAATGACATGAGTTTCCTCCATTCATTCCTCCAAAGATAACTGGTGATGGATATCTAGACCCCAATGATATATTTATTGAAGCCTTCAAAGTTGTAACCCAAATGGGAAGGGACTTCCGTAATACATAAGGTCTATCACAATAGGGATTAATCATTGGACACCATGTATGGGGATCATGTCACAACCCCCATCGATGAAAGGTTTCTCAGGAAATAATTTTCGTAGCTATCATCAAGATCCCTCCATCCTTGTTTCATGATTTTAAACCACATAATTTTATCTGGGTTCCATGATGTTCAACCACATAATCTTTTCCTAGTTTCATGATGATAAACTACATAAGAACATCCTCACTGTATGATGTTAAAACTACATGGATCCCACATTGATTCAACTTCATTAATATTCAGTGACCAAAGTGCTAGATGTATGAATATAAACTACACATTTCCCTATGTCTAGGATGCAATACATTAGATTGCAATGATTTTTATGTCCTAGATAAAAAAAATTAGTAGCAAAGAAACTCATGTCCTTACTAAATGAAATTAAACTTCATGGATGATGTAATCAATTAATGATGTTAAACAACATGGAAATCACCATATCCTAGATAATTCATTGAACACTAGCCAGATCTATGAGAAAGAATGATGAAATTACCTCATCCCCTTGTGAGAGTCATCTCCAAATATAATGTATATTCATAAAATAACTAAATTATTCTTGATTCATATCATAACATGAAATATAGTGAAACAAAAACCTCTATTTATCGGGACTATCCATAGTGTATGTTCCCTTTTAGATTAGGCGACCCAAATCCATACCACCCAAAGTTAAATACATGATGGATATTCTTACCACATGAAAATAAACTGTACATATTTCTAGAACTGTGTACGGCTTGATTCTCATTTTCAATGAGATACATAGGAATCACTCAATCATATATCTTATTACCACCACCACATGATACAAGATGACCATGTAATATTCTTAACCCCCTCTACATGTTGAGAGTAACCCTTTCAATTCCTTGTTTCTCACATTGAGCATATATCGTGTTAGATTATGAATTTAAGAATGGGAATACCTATATAAAAAAGGTAAAAATCTCATGATAGTATCATCATTGTGCTGAATACAAGACCTTAATAGTTATACCACGAGTCCTCACTACATGATGCAAAACAACACGATTGATTTCACATGCATGGAATAACATTGAATTGTATTGTGGACCTCACCCTAGAGGACCACAAATATTGGTGATTTTTATCCTACCACACATCCATTCAATAACAATGAGTTGATTGATTCATATCATCAAAATACATGCAGTGACTCTTAAATCTCAAAAAACTTGTCTATCCATAGAAAATAAACATAAAAATTCCCAATCCATGCATATAGGCCATCCATGCACATGAAGCTTCAATTTTAAAGAAATATGTGTGGTTTGATTCCAATTTATGAGGGATACATAGTGATACCCAAATATCTGTCAATGGGTCCATCCGTAATATCCCTTTTCATGTTGGGAAACCAACATACTTGCCGCATGACATTAAACTGCAAGGTTCCTCAAGAACTATGTATGGGTTGATTACTACCATCGTAGGATATGTAGTGATTCCCGAATCCACAATCCTAGGCTCAACTTCAACAATAAATGGAATCAATTTCCCCCTCTATATATTGTTTAGACCTACGTAGTGAGATTCCCATTCTATAACTATTTGTGTCTTTATTCCTATCACCATAGGATATGTAGTGATGTCTATATAACTAATCATAAACCCAGCTACTTAAACTGATAAAAGAAATGAACCCCAATAGTGTATGGTATTATCCCTACATGACCATTTTCCTTACATATGAGCCATATTTATGTACATCTTTTTTTCTTTTAATACATCATGAAATATTTTTCTTATCACTTACCATGTCCTTATCTTATAAAGTTAAACATAACAAAACAATAATTCCTAACTTCTTGATAATAAACTATATGGAAAATATACATACATCAGGATGTTAAACTTCACATAAGAAATTATTCCACAACTACATAATGTTAAATTGTGCTTACCATCATCCATTATCAACCCTTCTTGTAGGACCACTAGATCCTTACACTGATCAGACAGTGTAAGGGGTTATTTTTACAACTTTTAACAACATCAATCCAAAAATCACACTTCTTATCTCAATCACCAAAAGATGAGGAATATATTTTTATGGACCTTGGAGAAATATATATGGCATCAATACACCCTTTTTTTGACTATAAATCTATTTGTATGACTCTTTTATATATGCATATAGTTATCAACCAAATGAGTGTCTCTGTAAAAATTTATTTCTGATAGTTTTCATCCATAGAACCACCATGATAGAACTTAGGAACTAAGTATGTTCTTGGCCATTTCTGGTACGATTGTTCTATTTCATTACTCATGACCTGAGAACTGTAACCCATTATTTAAAATATATTTGTCTCTCACACAAAATGATTTTGTGGTACTCTTTCCCCTGAGTATCCTAATTGGGATCTTGTATATCATCCCAAATAAAATTTCCATCTATTTCAAGACCTTAGGATACATGTACTAAGGTAAAAGTTATATAAACATAAAATCTAGCCTATAATGGTCCAAAATGCATGACCTTATTATATATGAGAAAGTGACACAAAACATTTCATTTTTTAAACCCTCAAAGGCCAGATTGAGAAAAAGTCATGTATTTTCTCACTAAACTATTCATCTATAGTGTTTAGAAAAAACATAGCAATCAAAAAAACATGTTATAAATCTCATAGTGTTACACCATATCCCTAGTAAAATCCAATTTATGCTTTCTAGACCACCTGGTTCAAGGAAAATTTAGATTGTTTTTTCACATCTCCTCACTAAGATAATATGTTCAAAAGGAAGTGAAACATTTTTTAGGGTTCTCAATCCCATCAGGGATATTATACATTCCACGAATCAGAATTCATGATTTGAGATCCTCAAATCACCCTAAACCTACCATGTCCCTTAGAGAAGGTTACCCAGCTTCAAGGGACCCTTTATTTGACTATATATATAAGTCTATGACTCATGAATATGATCATATGGTCATCAACCAAATGCGTCACCCTGAGAAAATGGATTATTGATCCTTTTGAGCCCTAATGTCATCATGAATGAACTCATCACCTTAGTGTGTTCTGTTCCATTCCTGGAATGATTTTCCCATATCATTGACCTAATCCGAGCACAATGTACCATTATTTAAAATCTCCATGAAAAACTATCTAAGTAAATTATACATTCATGATGTTATGTCACCATGTTTTGTACCCTTTCTCAGAGCTAGAAAGTGACTCTCCATTACTAAACATTTGATGGACCACACCTCATGATTCTCAACCATAGTGTGTAGGTCTCAAGATTCATAACTAAAATACGAACTACACTAGGGTGATAAAATATTTCCTAGATAGATTTCCTTCTTACCCAACCCCATCATTTGTATTTTTGAGTCATACAAATTCTTTCATGGACCTTGTAAAGGAGTGGATATCATCTTTTCTAGACTATGATATCGAAACATTAGGGCTTTGACATATCAACCAGAGGCATCTACTCAATCCAAGAATTGAGCTCAAATCCTTGTGTGTCATTCCCACACAATGGAGGAACATGGAACCTTATGGTGTTATTGGTTATCCCTTTCATGTATGACCCATTCCATATTCAATAACTCAAAATTTTTCATTATTAATTGAATCACCCATATACTAATGAATCGGGTGGAACATGTATCCCTATTATTCCACCATAAACCAATATTACCCCCATATATCTTCTATGGTCCTTGGATAATCATGGAGATACCTTTGTTTGACAATTCTATTAATGTATAAGGGATTTGAATTACCAAGTGGAGGAATATCCTCCATGTATTTAAGGAGATCTAATCCTCATGATCCTCAAAAACACCATATATGAAGTCAAAACCCTATGGTATTTGGGGCCATTTCGGGCATGCCTATACAATATTCTATGAACATCAATCTAGTCATGGCATAAGGCTTTAAACTGTTTGGAATTCTATGATCCAAGCTAAAAGACCTAAAACTACCATGGTAGAAGGTCTGAGCTAAAAGACCCTAGTATAAATATAGATATGGTCCAAGCTAAAAGAACCTAACAATAGCGTTAGAAGGTCTGAGATAAACTACCATATACTATATCGATAGAAGGTATGATGTAAAATACCATAAATGAAAACGATAGAAGGTCTGTGAAAAATGACCCCAAACCATAGTGATATAAGCTCTAAGATAAGATACCTTAAACTATATTGATAGACGGTCCAATATAAAAGACCTGAAACTACAACATAATAGTGGTTTATTCAATTAGAATAGAAAAAAGGACAATGATTGTGAGGCCCATCATAAGGCTATAAGAAACAAGCTATGATTACCTTGAAAATTTACTTTAGAAAAAGATATATAACTCTCCCTTTGGGATATATAATGTCTGGAAGACCAATGTTTTCCAAGAAGCTAATTAGTGACAACAATAAATACTTAGGTGGGAATTCAGTTTCTTTATAACCAGCCCTCTTCTCAAAGGTCGTTGATCCTATGAGGGGTGAATTTTATAATGCCCGCCAAATGTGAATAAAAAAATTCACCTGGGAAGAAATACCTGAATATGATTATTACTATACACACAAGAAAAAGGAAGAAAAGGTGTCCTGAAATCATGGATCACAAAATCCTTCAAGAGACATGCGATCATGAGACCATGGAATGTTATGTGAATGATCCATTAATTGAGCATAACATGTGGAAGATCCAATATAGTCCCTTTGAAAAGTCCTTATACACTTGATAAATCTTCCTATATAATCATTTATCACACAATGACTTCTAGATGAGCCCCATTAGGTCATGAATATTTCAAGCCAAGAGGTGATTGACAATCCTTCTAAGAATACATGGAAAATAGGTGGACAATATCCAATTTGTGGGAGCCTCTTTCAGTCATAAATGTCACATGGTTCAACCATGTAGATCAAAGATACCACAGATTCCATGGTGACATGTCCACCTTGATGCACAAGAGCCTGCTGGCATGTCACCCCCGTCATGGGAAAATGTTTCTAACATGTACAAGCAATATTGTTCTCCCCCTTTAGCTCCAAAAACTTAGGGAAATGGTTTTTCCATAAAGTGATCCAATGTAAACACAAGTAATTTGGTTGGTTACTTCATACCTAAAAGATAGGGAAAGTTATTGTCTTATACAACACTACTTCATGCTTTCAATATCTCTAATCCTTCTTCAAAAAAATAAATAAAATAAATTGGGAAATGATAGGATCCTCTCGTGATTGTATAACTCACATGACATGACTAGGATGTCCACAACAAGGTCTCACAGAGCCCATTAATATGACTACCTGAGTTTATCAAGCCCTCATATAAATCCATGACTGTCTCATGATGTCTCCCATAAATTTTTTCAAAGATCATGCAGATGCCTTTTAACAGGTATCCTAATCTTACAAAGGACCTTAGTCATGTCAGCATAACAATATGAATGTCCCTTGGAATTCCCACAAGATTTAGAAAGACAACATTAAAAGACTATAATCCTAAAAAGGAGGCCTCAATGTGATGGTCTCACGATCACTAAAAATCATCCAACACACCTGGAATGACCTATAATAAAAACACATGAAACACAAAACCCTAAATCCCTCCACTAACTCTAGACTAGATTCGTATGATATTTGTTGTGGAAAGCGACACAATATTAGGATGGTGTAACCTATTAATCACCCACCCCAACATTAAATGATTTTTTCCATGGATCCTCACACCAGTACACCAAATAACCCACGAACATATAATTGGGTGGCTGGTTATACAACCAGAAATGCTTCCCAATATGTATTATCCATTGAACAATTGGAGCTATCAAGAAGAATGCATATGCACTTCACTGGATCACACATAAATCACATGAAGGACTTATTATGGTTCACATAAAGAACATCCCACATATCTGATATACCACGTGAGACATAAAAAAATATAACACTGAAAATATCTAAGGCATATGCGATAAAGGATGATAAAATGACTAAAAAAAAGGGAGACATATGTTAAGAACATATACTCCAATCCTTATGCAGTTCATGTGAACCACAAAGGTCATGAAAAAGCACCAGGACATGTTTCATAGATCTCATGACACTCCTTTTTCATATTATTTGGATCATGAAAAGTCATCTAGACATCCCAATTCAATTCCCGTGGTCTCCCCATTCATTCCACCCCAGTATCATGAAATCCTTCCGGCTCTCCATCCAAACCATGTTGCGTCCTTCCGACATTTCAACTGACTCATATGGTGGAACCAACACAAGTGAATTGTGTTTCTCAATGGGACCCAATCTTTTCAATTGGATCCCCTGACGCCATCTAGGTATTCCAACCATATATCATAATTCCCTCCATAGATATCATCCTGGATTGTACAGAACCCTCTAAACATGTGACGTTGACTCTTGAGACACCATCCAAATATTTGAATCTTATTAAAAGATGAAACTATGGAATATCAGTCAGATCATGTGATTCCATCTAAAAATTTTATTCAAGATCATGTGATGTATTTTGGGATCTAATGGTTGGATCTTGTGATGTCCTCTATAAAATTCATCCTTGACAATGAGACAACATTCAGACATTCCATCCATGTTATGTGATGTTCCACTGAAAATTAATCTTGTTCATGTGATTTTCTTTGGACATGTCTGGAATACAAACTCTCATATGTCAAGTTGAAAAATAGGTCATGTCAAGATAGGATGTCTAGGAATGTCAGACCGAAAAGTATGTGAGGTCAATTGGGCGCCCCAAGGCTTGATAACCTGGTCCATCTTCTGTGTGTAATCCCTGAATAGAATGGAAATTCTAGTGTGTAATCCCTAATCAAAGGTACTGTGATAAATATTATTCCTTACATAACATGGATATATCAGATGCCTCTTCGAATCCTAAGCACTATATTAATCATCCAATGGGATGTCCTGATACATAAGTTTCGCATCCACAAGCAATGAGATAGATTATTTTCCATCCATTATTTCTATCACCGATCATAGAACAGGTGGTCTTAGGGAGTCACAATGATCATATCATTCTCGTCGCAACCCTCTATCATCATAAGGGAAACATCAATGTGTAAGCCCTAATCAGTGGAATAATATGATATGTTCCTCATTTAAGGGAATCCTTAGTGCGTAAGCCCCGATCAGCGAAAAAATATTATATGTATCGCATATAAGGGAAACCCTAGTTTTCAATCCAAGATAAGTGGAACTATATGTTACGTATAACATATATGAGTAGCCTTAGTGTGCGAAACCCAAATCATTGAACAATGATCAATCTAATTATAAGGCCCCAGCCTTAAACCTTACTTAATATTGAATTAAATGAATAATTCACATCGAGGATCTTTTCAGGTTTAGAGTTTTAGAGAATTAGGAAATAACTATTACATCTCAAAAGATTACAAAGTAGAAACTTATAATAAGTTTCCATAAAATAAAAACTCATAAAAAGAAACACGTATAGTTCCATGTTTTAGGTAGCATGACTTTCCCTTGATCCCATCCTTGACACTATTCCACTTTAAGTCCTGTGAAAAACATTTCAAAAACTTGGGATGAGCATAAAAAGCTCAGTAATAGATACACAAAGAATGAAAACTGTTAGTTTTTCAAAACAACAAGTAAACCATGTATACTTTATCAAAGTAATACTTTTCACCTTCTCGAAGTAGTAAAAACTCTTCACTGAATAAAAGTTCATTACTTACCCTTCTGTAACCAAAAGATTACCATAAAATCCATATAAAGATCACATAACATATAAAGGTAACTTGGGACATAAACATATTTAAGTGGAATAACCATGTGGTCGACTTCCACACATATCACTTAATGGAATAGCCATACGGCTAACTTCCATACATACTTAATGGAATAGCCATACGGAAGACTTCCATACCCAATGCATTGGAGGTTATAACGTAACCACCCATCCTGGTATTCACGACACCACCCGTCAAATGGTTTATCACGTAACCACCCGTCAAATGTCCAAGTACCATTATAAAATCATAAGACATAAAACAAATATAATGGAAAGAAAACATTTCCACACTTTGATCACAATATATCACTTAAATATATTGACATAACAAATCCATTATAAAAACCATTTTCAAAACCAAATTAAAAGAAAATAAAAACATGGTATTTATTTTTCATTAAAAGTTAATGGCTTGTAGAGGAAGTCGAATCTCAAATAATGGTCACGGCGGTAGAGAAGTTGTTGTCGCCGCATACGTACGAAAAAAACATTCCCTTTTGTCGTTTAGTAAAATGCTTCATATAAAAAGATTCATTTTGTATAAACGTAAAAGTAAAAGGGGTTTATACACCCTATAAAAGAAATTTGTGTATAAAACGAAAAATGCCTCAATGAAAGGTGATTGAGATGAAGTCCCTTACAAAGACGGTATCCTTGGATTAAGGATAAATCAATTACATAATTATGTGTGACAAACGAATACACCAAATATAAGTGGATATTAAGTGTAAAACAATCAGATTTTATTCACACATATTCATAGAACTACATATTCAACAAGTACAAGCTTATCCCAAAGAATCAAAATTGTGTTAAGAAGTTCCCTTGCAAAAATTTGATGGCCTAACGGCGTCACTACAAAATTCAGAAAATGAGTTGATGAGAGATAAAAAGTGTATCTCATCACTTGGACATAAAATTTACATCGATAAGGATATATGAGAACATATCCCAACATAACAATATGTAAATTAAAATACCCAACAAAAGAAGTCTTTTAAAAAGAGGAGGGTGAAAGGCTCCCTTACTGACATGGGTATCTTTTGAAACATACACCCCGTGAAAGAAGGACAATACAACATTGATGTAAATACTCATAAATGAAAGTATATTACACAATGAGTAAAATAATGGTCAGTACATACACCACTCAAAGGAAATTGTGGCAAATGTAGCATAAATCTCATGGTAATAAAAGTGAGATGAAAAATCCCTTACGAAAACTCGGCAGCCTAACGGCGCCACATAAAATGTCCAAAAGGGATTGATGATATCAAATAGGGTCTCTCATCATATTAACATAATGTTTAAATAAATAGGAATATAAAATAACATCCCCCAACATAACAAATAGGTTCTTAAAAGAAGTGACATAAAGGAGAGTACTTAAAAAGAAAGAGAGAGGTTAGATCTCTTACGAAAATTCGGCAGCCTTATGGCACCACTCAAAACTTTAAAAATGGATTGATGAGAGAGAATAGGGTCTCTCATCAAATGAACATAAAAAATTATAGTAATATTAATATAAAAGAACATCCGAATAACAAGAAAGATGAGCTTTAAAAGGAATGACATAAAAGAGTGTACTTAAAAAGAAAGAGAGGAGTAGGATCCCTTACCTCAAGTCCAACATGTCTTGTTCGTTTCATTATATTCCTGAATAATAAACTTTGGTCAATTTATAATTTCTTAAGAACCTCCTATAAAGATTATTATTCAGTTCATGTCACATATTTTAATGTTATAATAATTGGTTAATAATATGAGTTCATATCAGACGTTTTTGTCGATGTTTGGTACATGAGTCAAAAATTGAACTTGTTGGAAAATGTAGTTATAGGTAAATCATATCCAGAATAGTATTTATATTTTAAATATCATATATATCCATTATATATTCATTTTATACTATTCCATAGAATTTGGAGATAAAAAATTAAAAGCACCGTTCATGGAGACGGTAGGCCGTACGTACGCATGAACGCTACTTTCATTTTTGGTCAAATTAATGGAATTAAAACAAAATGAGAGATAAATATATTATAATTCCAGAATGATATCCATAATTTAGATTTAATATATTACATATATATCCATTATATATATGTACTTATAATAGTACATAACATTTGGAGATAAGAAATGAAATGCACCGTTCATGGAGACGGTAAGCTGTACGTACGCATGAACGCTACTTTCATTTCTATCTCATACTTTAATGAAAAGAAAATAATAATGATATAAATATATATTATAATTCCAGTATAACATCATATATAATAACTTTAAATCCATCCTTTATACGTACCACATATGGCATTAACGAATCAAATCACTTTGAGGGGGCGGTAGTCCGCACTTCCTAAAATGAAGATATCACGTTTACCCATAATGGAAACAATAAAGGTATGCCATAAATGAAAAATACAGAATATTAAGTAAAACATAAACATATTATATATCATATATAAATATAGTGACATCTTAATGTCCACCTTTTAAGGTTTTATATGAGTGTTGAACAATCATCGTTTCTTGAGACAGAAATTCACCATCCACAGAAACAGTATGTTCTTTAACCATTATATGGATGTGTGTGTAAGTGTAGCTCCAATAATTAACATAACAACATCCTAGTATATTTAAGATACTGTTTTTGTTACAAAATGAAAGAATAAAAAGAGTTTAGGGGGTTGTATAAGTAAAATAAAACAAAAGGACTAAAGTGAAGACATTACCTTAAAATCGGGTAACTCCCTTTGGTTTGAGCTCAAAGGCTTCCTTGGGAAGACTTCTTCCCAAAGTGAGGCTTCCAGGAGTAAGAGAGGTATGTGTATAGACAAAATGGGCAGGGGTTGGCTGAACCAAAGGCTTTGGAAGTGTGGGTAAGGTGGTAGAGGTGGGTGCCTTTTATAAGAGGAGAGGAGGGGCACTCTAGGAAAGGTATAAAATGTAACTTTATTTTCAAATGCGTTTCGGATTTTAATGGTCCCACATTAATGTGTTTCGATTATAAGGTTATAAGGGTTCTAAATCCACCCATAAAATAGGTTTTGGACATGTGTAGGTCTTAGATTTTATATTATATTTCCATTTTATTTAAATCCTTTACTAATGAGGTAATCACTGCATCATCATGATGTCATAAATAATTTAATAAATTTAATGTCTAAAAATTATAAAAAAAAATATCATGATGTATTAAATATTTTTAGATTTATAATGAATATTTATAGTCCAAAATATCATTTATTTATACAAAATTAAAAAAAATTTACTTAGGTGATACATTCTTTGTTACATTTAACATTATTTAAAAATAAAAAGATAAAAACTCAATTTCTCACAAAAGTGATTCCATGGGGCCCCTAAGTTTGGCACAAGGAATCCCATGGTCGGCCATGAGACAACCAGTATCCCTAGTACACATGTTGTGGTCAGTTTTTATTATTATGATATTATATTATTATCTTTAACTACCCGATTACTCATTAATCAAGATAATTAAAGATAATTACTATCGTTACTATTCATAATATCCAAAAACAAAAGAGTCTTAATTACATAATTTGGACCTTATGATTCCAAATAAGTAATCCATTTTACCAAATTCCAAACAAATAAATTTAAATAATTAATTTAAAAAAAAACTTCCCGTTGTCAAAACAAAGAGCGGGTTTTTTAGAAACAATATTTATGAAAGGTTTGTCACTTGTTTATGCCCAATTAAAAAGTTAAATTAATCCCAATGACCATTAATGGATTAAATGGTAAAAATATATTCCAATTAAACTTTAAAAAAAATTAAAAATATAATATAACCATATAATTAAATTATATGAAAAAGCAGTTTTGATGTAAAATGCTGTATTTTTCACTATTCATTGAAAAATGAACATTGTCAGAAAAATACCAAAAATTAACCCAAGGTAAATTTATATGTCCCAATCATAAATAATATGTTTATTTTGAAAAGTAGAGCTTATAAAATTATCAGAAGTTTTATTTAAAAATGGTTTTCCATCAAAAGGTAGTAAAACAATCTTTTAAAAATACTAATGTATTCAATGCTTATGATTGGATTCATTTGTATTTTAAGCCTCTAAATTTTTTTGGATAAAAGTAAAAACATTTAACAAACATATATAATCATATTTTATTTATTTATATTCATTCTTGTCAATACAACGGTTATGTGTTAACTACCATTTAAAATAATATTATTTTATTATTAGAGTGCAACGTATAATTTCAAAGGAACTCATTGTTGGGTATTGGGTAAGCCATCGAGCATAGCGTTACCTTTAAATTAATATTGACATTTTATTCAAAAATAGGGATAAATATAAAAATTTCATATTCTTTATTTACCTGGGGAGTTACATCCTTCCCCCCTTTTGGGAATTGCGTCCTCGCAATTTTAAAATTGAGCTTGGAAACATCCTTGAAAGTCCCACATCGGAACAAGAGTCAGTAAAACAATCACTTTAAAATAAAAGAAAGATAAGTACATAAGTCACCTGAGTTAACCCATACTAGGATTCCATTTAGGAAAACATGTACATGGAGGAGAAAACATAGGGTCATGTTCTGATGGAGAGTGATAGAAAACATGTTTAGGATAAAGATAACCACAAGAAAATCACAAACTTGTGATGGGTTAAACGGTATTCGATTCCCCATTAGGAAAAGTTAATAGAAAACAGTTTTGTTTTAAGTTACTTTTTATTGAGGAATTTATTCATAAGGAAACATAATTAATTATCATGTTGACTTTAAACTTTTATTAGATTTATTACACAAACTCATACTTTCACCAAAAGACGGTTATTTAGGAAGACTTGTTCACATTAAGAGTGCTATAATCAACTTCTAGAGAATCACCTAATCCACAAAAGAGAACTATATAATTCCCATGTCTTTAGACTTTAACCAAAACCAAAACCAAAAAGGTTAGTACAAGATTAGATAATCCACACAAGGATAACCCTTTATAAAAAGAAAATCTATTCTTAATCTCCAAAATTTGTCCAACAAAACCCAAAGTTCAACGAGGATCATTCGATAAAAAAATTTTCCATAAAATCCTTCAAAGTAAACCAAACTAATATTGAAACCCAAATATTTTAAGGTTTTAGTCACATAGTCTTCCAAGTTAAATCGTAATATTTATCTCCAAACAACATCAGTTGCTCTTAAAGTCTCATATTGAAAAGTAATTAACCTAATCACATATCCTCCATGATAGGTTAATATATTTCCATAGATAACCCAAAATCAAATTACTCTTAATTTATAAAATCATCTAACTAAAAAGAATCAGTCAAACTAACCAGGGACTTCACGTAGTCCTGTGGTAGGCGATAAATATCAGTTGCACTTTGGTTGTGGGTTCGATTCCCGCATCTTTGTCCGACGCGACGGGTTGTCACATGGTCTGCGTGTTGTCCTTTTTCCAAAACTATATAATTCTCAAATCATTCCCCAAAAAGAGAAAAAATCATCAAAAATAACCATAACATCATTTAACCTCAATTTTATCTCATTCCTTTCACTTCCATCATAACATATAGTAACCCATAATTACCTCAAAAGTAAGGATCATATAAACCCAAATGGTTCTTTATAACTATGTCCACAAAAGAACAGATAACTATTCCTTGAATAAAATTTTCATATATTAAACATCATGGTTACACATACTATAAAAATTCTTCTAATGTAACCCCATCATCAAAAGAGACTTAATACTCTTAATAATTTCACCATAACTCTTGAATCCCTTATATGTTGACTGCTTACTCACTCAACATTCTTCATGATCCATTAACCATTACTTTCCAACTTATTCTGAAATACTTCTTTCCTACAAAAAAATCATGAATCATATCCTAAGATTCCAAAATAGGAAAAAAATAGTTCGAAAAATAATCCATACCTTTGATTGGTCATTGTCAGTTTCTTCATCCTCAATCGGAATGGCATTAGGTATTGGTAAATGAACATTTGTATGATCTTGGTGATCCCATTCACGAAACTTCTTCATAGGACATGTGTTTGCATAATGACCATGCACACCAGATTTAAATCATTCAATTGATCCCTCAGAAAGAACTTCTTTCCATTTCCTCGAGTCAACTGGATGCTTCCTTTTTCCATGGAAGGTTCTTGCTTTATGACCTTCATTTCCACATCTATAGCATATTTCTGTCCCTTTGAAACATTTTACTAGGTGTTTCTTTCCACATCTTTGACACATAGGTTTTAGAACACACATACCTTTATTATTATTACCTGTACTTCTGTAGGGTTTTGTTTCTCGCATATATGATGCCTTAGAGAAATCACCAAGGTTTAGGTGGTCAATCATGACTCCAGATATTTGGTTGAGGATAATCAAAATATTTCTCATTACAACTCCCATATCATTCAGTTTTTTGCTCAAAAAACTGTCACAGTTTCCTTCACATCCACTGTTACTTTGGTGCCTGCTAGATCCATCCATTTACTAAAACCAAAAAGGTCAGTGTGAGTATATCAACAAAACCATCATGTACTAATGAGGAAGATATACACTAATATATACTTACTCATTCACTTTATCTAAAATTAGGACTCTTTCTGAAATCCTAACCATTATGGTAATGTCACTTATGCTTAAATAATACCCTAACCTCTAAGTTATCTAAACTGACCTTTGATACCAACTATATGGACCCAGCCTTAAACCTTACTTAATATTGAATTAAATGAATAATTCACATCGAGGAACTTTTCAGGTTTAGAGTTTTATAGAATTAGGAAATAACTATTACATCTCAAAAGATTACAAAGTAGAAACTTCTACTAAGTTTCCATAAAATAAAAACTCATAAAAAGAAACATGTCTAGTTCCATGTTTTAGGTAGCATGACTTTCCCTTGATCCCATCCTTGACACTATTCCACATTAAGTCCTGTGGAAAACATTTCAAAAACTCGGGATGAGCATAAAAAGCAGAGTAAGGGATACACAAAGAATGAAAACTGTTAGTTTTTCAAAACAACAAGTAAACCATGTATACTTTATCAAAGTAATAATTTTCACCTTCTCGAAGTAGTAAAAACTCTTCACTGAATAAAATTTCATTACTTATCCTTCTGTAACCAAAAGATTACCATAAAATCCAAATAAAGATCACTTAACATATAAAGGTAACTTGGGACATAAACATACTTAAGTGGAATAACCATACTGTCGACTTCCACACATATCACTTAATGGAATAGCCATACGGCCAACTTCCATACATACTTAATGGAATATCCATACGGCCGACTTCCATACCCAATGCATTGGAGGTTATAACGTAACCACCCTTCCTGGTATTCATGGCACCACCCGTCATATGGTTTATCACGTAACCACCCGTCAAATGTCCAAGTACCATTATAAAATCATAAGATATAAAACAAATATAATGGAAAGAAAACATTTCCACACTTTTATCACAATATATCACTTAAATATATTGACATAACAAATCCATTATAAAAACCATTTTCAATACCAAAATAAAAGAAAATAAAAACATGGTATTTATTTTTCATTAAAAGGTAATGGCTTGTAGAGGAAGCCGAATCTCAAATAATGGTCACAGCGGCGGAGAAGTCATTGTCGCTGCATACGTACAAAAAAAACATTCCCTTTTGTCGTTTAGTAAAATGCTTCATATAAAAAGATTACTTTTGTATAAACGTAAAGGTAAAAGGGGTTTATACACCGTATAAAAGAAATTTGTGTATAAAACGAAAAATGGCTCAATGAAAGGTGATTGATATGAAGTCCCTTACAAAGATAGTATCCTTGGATTAAGGATAAATCAATTACATAATTATGTGTGACAAACGAATACACCAAATATAAGTGGATATTAAGTGTAAAATAATCAGAAGTTATTCACACATATTTATAGAACGACATATTCAAGGAGTACAAGCTTATCCCAAAGAATCAAAATTGGGTTAAGAAGTTCCCTTGCAAAAATTTGACGGCCTAACGGCGTCACTAAAAAATTCATAAAATGAGTTGATGAGAGATAAAAAGGGTATCTAATCACATGGACATTAAATTTACATCGATAAGGATATATGAGAACATATCCCAACATAACAATATGTAAATTAAAATACCCAACAAAAGAAGTCTTTTAAAAAGAGGTGGGTGAAAGGTTCCCTTACCGACATGGGTATCTTTCAAAACATACACCCCATGAAAGAAGGACAATACAACATTGATGTAAATACTCATAAATGAAATTATATTACACAATGAGTAAAATAATGTTCAGTACATACACCACTCAAAGGAAATTGTGGAAAATGTAGCATAAATCTCACGGTAATAAAAGTGAGATGAAAAATCCCTTACGAGAACTCGGCAGCCTAACGACGCCACTTAAAACTTCCAAAATGGATTGATGAGATCAAATAGGGTCTCTCATCATATTAACATAATGTTTAAAGAAAGAGGAATATAAAATAACATCCCCCAACATAACAAAGAGGTTCTTAAAATAAGTGACATAAAGGAGAATACTTAAAAAGAAAGAGAGAGTTTAGATCTCTTACGAAAATTCGGCAGCCTAACGACGCCACTCAAAACTTCCAAAATGGATTGATGAGAGAGAATAGGGTCTCTCATAATATGAACATAAAAATTATAGTAATAGTAATATAAAAGAACATCCCAATAACAAGAAAGATGGTCTTTAAAAGGAATGACATAAAAGAGTGTACTTAAAAAGAAAGAGAGGAGTAGGATCCCTTACCTCAAGTCCAACTTGTCTTGTTTGTTTCTTTATATTCCTGAATAATAAACTTTGGTCAATTTATAATTGCTTAAGGAACTCCTATAAAGATTATTATTCAGTTAATATCACATATTTTAATGTTATAATAATTGGTTAATAATATGAGTTCATATCAAACGTTTTTGTCGATGTTTGGTACATGAGTAAAAAATTAAACTTGTTGGAAAATGTAGTTATAGGTACATCATATCCAGAATATTATTGATGTTTTAAATATCATATATATCCAATATATATTCATTTTATACTATTACATAGAATTTGGAGATAAAAAATTAAAAGCACCGTTCATGGAGACGGTAGGCCGTACGTACGCATGAACTCTACTTTCATTTTTTGTCAAATTAATGGAATTAAAACAAAATGAGATATATATATATATATATTATAATTCAAGAATGATATCCATAATTTAGATGTAATATATTACATATATATCCATTATATATATGTACTTATAATAGTACATAACATTTGGAGACAAGAAATGAAATGCACCGTTCATGGAGAGGGTAAGCCGTACGTGTGCATGAACGCTACTTTCATTTTTATCTCATACTTTAATGGAAAGAAAATAATAATGATATAAAGGTATATTATAATTCCAGTATAACATCATATATAATAACTTTAAGTCCATCCTTTATACGTCCCACATATGGCATTAACGAATCAAATCACTTTGAGGGGGCGGTAGTCCGCACTTCCTAAAATGAAGATATCGTGTTTACCCATAATGGAAACCATAAAGGTATGCCATAAATGAAAATTTCAGAATATTAAGTAAAACATAAACATATTATATATCATATATAAATATAGTTACCTCTTAATGTCCACCTTTGAAGCTGTTATATGAGTTTTGAACAATCATCGTTTCGTGAGACAGAAATTCGCCATCCACAGAAATAGTATGTTCTTTAACCATTAGATGGAGGTGTGTGTAAGTGTAGCTCGAATAATTAACATAACAATATCCTAGTATATTTAATATACTGTTGTTGTTACAAAATGAAATAATAAAAAGAGTTTATGGGGTTGGAGAAGCAAAATAATACAAAAGGAATCAAGTGAAGACATTACCTTAAAATCGGGTAACTCCCTTTGGTTTGAGCTCAAAGGCTTCCTTGGGAAGACTTCTGCCCAAAGTGAGTCTTCAAGGAGTAATAGAGGGATGTGGAGAGACAAAATGGGAAGGGTTTGGCCAAGCCAAAGGCTTTGGAAGTGTGCTAAGGTGGTAGAGATGGGGGCCTTTTATAAGAGGAGAGGAGGGGCACTCTTGGAAAGGTATAAAATGTAACTTTATTTTCGAATGAGTTTCGGATTTTAATGGTCCCACATTGATGTGTTTCGAGGATAAGGTTATAAGGGTTATATATCCACCCATCCAATAGGTTTTGGACATGTTTAGGTATTAGATTTTACATTATATTTCCATTTTATTTAAATCCTTTATTAATGAGGTAATCGCTGCATCATCATTATGTCATAAATAATTTAATAAATTTAATGTCTAAAAATTATAAAAAAAATTATCATGATGTAGGAAATCTTTTTATATTTCTAATGAATATTTATAGTACAAAATATCATTTATATAGACAAATGTAAAAATATTTTACTTAGGTGATACATTCTTTGTTACATTTAACATTCTTTAAAAATAAAAAGATAAAAAGTCACTTTCTCACAAAAGTGATTCCATGGGGCCCCTATGTTTGGAAAAAGGAATACCATGGTCGGCCATGAGACAACAAGTAGCCCTAGGACACAATTTGTGGTCATTTTTTATTATTATGATATTATCTTATTATCTTTAACTACCCGATTACTCATTAATCAAGATAATTAAAGATAATTACCGTCGTTACTATTCATAATGTCCAAAAACAAAAGAGTCTTAATTACATAATTTGGACCTTCTCATTACAAATATTTAATCCATTTTACCAAATTCCAAACAAATAAATTTCAATAATTAATTTAAAAAAACTTCTCGTTGTCAAAACAAATAGCGGGTTTTTTAGAAACAATATTTATGAAAAGTTTGGCACTTGTTTATGCCCAATTACAAAGTGAAATTAATCCCAATGACCATAATTGGATTAAATGGTAACAATATATTCCAATTAAACTTTAAAAAAAATTAAAAAGATAATATAACCGTATAAATAAATTATATGAAAAAGCAGTTTTGATGTAAAATGCTGTATTTTTCACTATTCATTGAAAAATGAACATTGTCAGAAAAATACCAAAAATTAACCCAAGGTAAATTTATATGTCCCAATCATAAAAAATATGTTTATTTTGAAAAGTAGAGCTTATAAAATTATCAAAATTTTGATTTAAAAATGGTTTTCCATCAAAAGGTAGTAAAATAATCTTTTAAAAATACAAATGTATTCAATGCTTACGATTGGATTCATTTGTATTTTAAGCCTCTAAATTTTTTTGGATAAAAGTAAAAACATTTAACAAACATATATAGTCATATTTTAGTTATTTCTATTCAATCTTGTCAATACAATGGCTATGTGTTAAATACCATTTTAAATAATATTATTTTATTATTAGAGTGCAACGTATGATTTCAAAGGAACTCGTTGTTGGGTATTGGGTAAGCCATCGAGCATAGCGTTCCCTTTAAATTAATATTGACATTTTATTCCCAAATAAGGATAAATATAAAAATGTCATATTCTTTATTTACCTAGGGTGTTACACTAATTCTTTTCATAACCTGGATACATCAGACACCTTCCTAAGGCCCATGACAAAACTCAAATAGGCATAAAATTCAATGTAATTACCCTCATGTATCCAACATATCAACCATCAAGACCTAATCATTTCCATGGGAAAATAATTCATCTTTACCCATCAGTAGAGTAAGAATGAAACTAAACTATGATGACTCTAATTCCTGTGATAACCAAGATACGTAGGACACCTTCCTATGTCACAAAATCTATATTAATCACCCAACGGCTATCCCCGTACTTAAGTCATGAATATATATGAAATTAGGATAACTTAATTATATCCCAGGTTTCTCACACTAAGCATAGCTCACATGGGATTATTTAATTACAATGGTCAAATAATTCACATCATGATTCTCCACCATCCTGGTAAACTATAGAGTGTATGTCTAGATGAGTTTCATTACTTTTTTACCTCCATATAAAAGAATAATCCTTGGACACAGTTCCATGGGCATGAAAGAACTATGATAACTATGATTCCTAATCTAACCAGGATATGTAGTACATATCCTTGAGATTCGAGCTAAAATATTTGGTGCCAAAGATCCCACACATATGTCCTTTCCACATGAAATTAATCTATAAGGGGTAAAAAATTATGATAACTCTAATTCCAGCAATGACTAGGATATGTAGTATGTATCCTCGTGATTCTAGATCAAATATTGAATTCTTATATACCTACACATATATCCATTCCATATAAAGTTAAATAACAAAGGTTTAATAAAATTTGTTTATTTTGATTCCTATAATACATAATATACATAAGTAACCTCCTAATGGCTCAATACCGTCCTTGGAATATTAACCACCTCTCAACATAAATGAAAATTCCGATGTGCATAGTTATGAATTTTTCTGAATATAAGTAGATATTATTTACTAGTAAATGGAAGAAGAACATCAGATACCTATACATGGATTCAATAATGATATCCCCTTCTTCTTTTAAAAATAAAATTGGTTAACCTATGATTATTTTGATAGGGTAACCTGTCCCGTATCAGGATTTTGAAGAGATTATCAAACAAGTCTTAAATGTATAAGTCATTACTAGTGTAGTTAAACATTCCCCAAAAAATGGTGCAATAAGCCTAACATTCCATCCTCTCAAACGATTTCAATTCCTATGTTTCGTTGGGTCTAAATCCTCGACTGAAAACCATCCTTTGGAAAGAGGTTATGTACCCAGTTATTGATATGAAAACCGTTGAGAGTTTCCCCTAATAACTACAAAGGTGAACCAACGAGAATGATTGTGCAATAAATTGAACCCCTCTTAATCGACCATCAAGATATTTTTAATTCAACACATTCATTAGATTATTCAAGGAAACAAATATGTTGAACCCGACGGGAATCCTAAAACCTCCTTCGCAACATGAAAATGCTAGAATTAATAATTCTAATCAAACCATTTGTTATATATAATGAGGGTGCATGATTGTCTATTTTCCATCAAAATAGATACACAACCATGTCCAGTCAAGTAAGAATCATTTTAAATAAAATTTTCTTTAGTTCTTATTTTCACAGATAAAACAGGATAACAAACCAATTTTTTTCAAATCCATGAAATATTCACCACATTCATTTATCCATTTTTACTTTAAAAAAATTTTAGTTAACATTATTAGTTGGATGAATAATATAGAAATGTTTTAAAAAAAATTCAATAGTAACCCATACATCTGAGAAATCATTTAATATTCCTGAAATTTTTATTCCTTATAAACACTTCCACAACATTAGTTTTAGTATAATCAATAGTTATTCCATATTTATAAACGACATTCGAAATGAATGAAATATTTTATAACAAAAATTCACATTTAAAATTTTTTTTATATAAATTTTATTTTTAAAATTCTATAAAAAAAATCATAGATATTTCAAGTGATTACCATAACATTAGATTATGAAAAAATATCATCGATAAACAACACCACTATTTAATCCAAATACTCTTGGAGGAATTAAATCCATAGATCCATTATTACAATCTAATTAATTTTTTAACCTAAAAAGAATAACCCGAAACTCATAGCAGCCATACCTAGTCTGAAATATCACCCTTTGAATGTCCACTTCCTTTGTTTTTAGCTGATGGTATATAGACCTATGAAAAATATTAATAAATTAATACACTCCCTAGAGATGATGAAAAAATTCATTGATGCGATGATAATGATAAATTTTCTTAATATTGACATTATTCTATGCTCTATAATTAGTGAAAACTATCATGGAACCGTGGTTATTTTTAAAAAAAATAAGAGGCTCAACCCATGTTAAAGACATAGGGTATATGAAACCCTTATCATGAAATTATTTTAATTACTTATTCAATTCATAATACTCTAATAAAACAAATGATAGGATGGTTTTTTAATTTCATAGCATTAGGAAAAAAGTGAATACTAAACTATAATTCTCTAATAGAAGTAAATCCAGAAAAATCAGTTAGAAAAAAACATAGATATTCATTTAATACTAGAGCATCAGCATTTTTATAGTTTCATTATTTCAAAAATATGACTAAGTTGATATTCTATTTCATTTTTTATCGGTACATATTCTTATTAATATGTTATCAAATATATGAATACATTATTATATAAAATTAGAATATAATTTTGTGAAATGAATCATTTATCTTTATAATATATCATAACATGATAAAAAATAAAATACAAACCCAAATTTACATCACACTCTAGAATATTAAATAAAATATCTTTTTTAGAGAAAATAATTCAACAGAAGATAATAGTAAGATTTCAATAAATTCTCTTTTTCTTAATAGTACACTTAAGAGTTCTTAAAAAGACTTATATCTTCATTTATTAAGATGGTATTTATATTTTACATCCAAATATCTTACATTTAAATGGATGCATGGATCATGAATTAAAGAATAAATTTAAATATAATGAATAAAAAAATTAATATATTAGTAACCCCTTCATTTGAAATTCCCGCATCATATGTATTTATAGAAAAAGACATTGATAAACAAGTATATTTTGGAACAGTACGATTCTTTCCTTGAGTAACTAACTTGATTCATGAATTAAGATAACGTTCCAACTCATTGAAATTAAAAAAACACTTTTTTTCATCATGTGTCCATCATTTTCCATATCTCTTTCATTTATATTTATGATCCATGTTACTAGGATTTCCACATAAGTAAAATTTTCCAGTTATCATATGATATTCTCTATAATTCTTATTTTGAATCATAATATAAAAGAGAAAATTATTTTTATTACCTATTGATTTCTTCAATGAATACTACACTATTTCCTACCACATAAGTTAACTTGATATCCTTATTGTTATAAAATTATACAAACTCTATATAAACATTCCTAGAACACCAAACATATCCTTTATAACTTTTGAACACATGAGTAACTAGAATTCTTCATAAAAATTGATTCCATTCTGAGCCTAATTTAATAATTTTACTATCATGGTCTTGAATAAAATTCAATGCATACATACCCAATCTATAATAATTATATATATAAGTGGAAATAGATTCCTCCTCATATTAAATCAACTCTAAGAATTGTACTTTCATTATAATTTGAATTTTTTTAGAAAATACCTTTAAAGGGCGTGATTTTTAAATAACATCCATTCCATGGTATCAATATTTTCCTTTAATTATTGTTATAAATTAATGAGAACTATTGAATAGATTCAACTTCAAGATGAGATATAGTAAGTGTTACCTTATTATGTTCCAAACATCAATGAACATAAATTATATTCTCTAAATTATTAATCCATCCTTTATCTTTCATAGGGTCTTATGATCTTCCAAAAACCATAAGGTTATATTTTGTGAAATGATATACTAAATAATGGTTCCTAAGTAGAATTATGTCACCCTATTCCAGGGTATCAAACATTAGTATCTTTAATCAACTAAATTAAAAATTCCACAAACTTCTATATTCCAACCCTTCTAAGTTTATTTTTTAAGGGTGTATTATCCTCTTAATGAATTTGTATCTTAGATTACCGATTTTCTATACGAGAAAACACTCTGAATATATTAGGATTGGATGAATAAATATTGAAATATTTGAATGGTATATCATGATAATATAACCATAAATTATAATTTCTTAATAGTGTCATATGATATTATTCTAACCTCTAATGTTATGCAAACCATTTCTCTTATAAAATATATATTGAATCTTACCTTATACAATCCATAAATACATTATTTATAACAAGTTTTCTAATTTCATATATTTTTAGGATTTTTTTAGTCTTGAAATTAAGATAATTAGGTAAAAAATTAAAAAAGTATACATTTACACATAGTGTCCATATTTTCCAAAAAAACTAGTTCTTTGTAAAGACACACTTCAATCGTTCAAGATTACTCCCATAACAGGAAGATGGAATTTATTACCATTTCTACTCATCCTTATGACTTGAGGAATATCATTTGAAAAAATCGGATCATAAAAATATTCTCATTAAGGGATATAAAATTAATGGATACTTGTTAGTCTATTTGTAAACCTAAATAATCCATAATAGATTCTCCCTTTTTAATAGTAAACATTTGACCAAAAATATAAGTTTACTTTTCATTGAAATCAACTAAATTCTTAATATATTTCGTAAAAAATTTCACATTAAATCATAAGGGGAAAATAAAAATCCTAATGGTGTATTGGAAGCTATGAAATCCCATGACTACATTTCCTTGTTTAAAAATAATTTTTCATTTATTTTTAAAATGGTTATATTCATTCTGTAAAAACATAATCTCATTTACTTACCTTTTGAAATCCAAATTTTTAATTTTAAAACCAAAAAAATAATATCATGTAATTGACTTGGGGAATTATCCTTAAATTAAACTATCTAATTAACCTTCTAATGGAATCAACTAACTAGATAATTTTTCTATATCGTAGGAGTAACCTATCACTAGTTAACACCTTGAAATTAGTTAATTAATTAGATATAATTATTGGGATCACCCATTATTAGAGATATATTTGGATGACCCCTCATTCAAATAAAATTTCGTAGAATAGTATGATATATAAAACACATATGGAATCTAATTTAATAATAAAACCTATATGAATTAGAATTCAATCTCATAACCAATATCAATTCCTATTATCTTATAAAGATAAGAAAGGTTTCATATTCTTTAATATTTTTTAAAATAAAAATTACCATAATATTGAGAAAATATTTTTATTTAAATATAAAAATTTATACATGTTTATCTATCATGAAAATGAACAATAGTTATAACTGTTGAAAAAATTGGTGAGGCCATATATGTTAAAAAACATTATTTTTTCACATTGGTAAAAAAGATCAAAATGATATGTATAGTAATTTTTTAAAAAATTACCTTTTAAAACATTAAAAATAATGTAATTATTAATTGAAATTTAACTTTAAATAACATTAATTTATATATAATAACATTTTTGGATCTTTTCAAATAACACGGATAATCATGAGAATGATTTGAATGACATACATTCTAAAATATAAAACTAAAAAACACATTAACTTAATTCTATAATGGATTCATACATTCTCTAAATCATGGATAATAAAATAATATTTTTTTCAATTAAATAATAACTTATTTAATATTAATTTTGTTAATTTTATTCCTTTTATTTTATTTTATACCATGAATTATTTAGTTACTAAAATTTTTAATTTCTTGTAGAATGTTTTGGGGTCGTTCGATTTATGACCTCAATAAAACAATGATATATTGAATATAATAATAGGTATTTCAGTTCCATTACCTAAAAAATATAAAACATGTTGTAATTATAATATTTATTAATTTAAATTTTTTTTTAAACCAAACATAAATGGAGTAATAAATGAATCACATCGTTTCCTAGGGATGGTGGACTGTTTGTGAGCATGAATATCATTTTCATTTTTCAATTGAGTGGAAAAGATGTAATGTATATAATATTTTACATTAATAGAATCATATATAGCTTATAATTAAAATTTATTTATTATTTACATCATTATAACCAACCTTGTGAGTTGGTAATAAAAAATTAAATTACATCACCTTGTGGAGGTGCCATTACACACGTAAGCACGAGTGTGGTTGTCAATTTCAAACGGATGGAATGGGTAAGAAGTTAACTAATAAAGTATCCTTATAGAGACATTATAATTTCTTAAATATCTTATATATTTCTAAATTCCATATTTATAACCATTTTTGGAGGTATTTATGGAAAATAAAACACACCACTTTGTGGAGGTAGATGTCTGTACATACACATACGTGGTGTTTTTATTAACCATGTGAAGGAAAAGTGATAGAAAAGAGTTAACATGTCAACATAAAAAAATTTAGTACACATTATATACTAATTTCATTATCTTATAGTGGTTAAAAAATCCTAATGTGGGATAATGATAAATAAACTTGATATAGATCAGTTAGGATGTATTCCACATCCTCAGATATCTCCCTTTGGATTTCACCTTATGCCTTCAAGGAGTGGTAATTAGGGAATAAAATAAAAAATAGATATGGGGGTGTTAAAAAGGTATATGGGTAGGTGTTGGTTGATATAAAATATTAAATGTGTGTTATTATGTAAGAAGATTAGAAATGTTTTCATATATTAGGGGTGGGGAAAACTAGTAATTTTCCATTGTTTTAAAATAATAATAAGTATTATTAATTATAATGTTTCTCAAAAACTATAAAATTTAGAATATAAGTTGAAAAATGTCGATGTAAAATAAACCTATAAGAATTATGATAATTGTTTATCCTTATCACTTAGTTTTTACCTTAATGAACTTGTTTTACCCTTTTATCCTTTGTTGGGGTGATAAAGTTTTACCAAATTTACTATTCATGGTGACGAAAAACTAAATTGAAGAAACTGAAAACTTTTATCCTAATGATTCAAAATATGAAATAAAATTTTCAATATTTAATTTGGGAAAGAGGAAAAACATTATCTAATATAAAAATTATACCATAACAAAAACAGTTTTTTTAAAATGTCCCTTTTTGAGGAGAAAAAATGATTTATTTGAAAATAAAATATATTACTTATTAATAAGGAATTAATTTGATTAATTTTATTTAAATGTAAATATTTCAGATTAAAAACAATTCAAAAATATAATTTTACTTATAACAATATTTAAAATAATGAAATTTGGAAAAAAAATCAATATTTTTAATATTCACCAAAACTTCAACGATTAAAGAAAAATCCATGAAATTCAACCTTGATCCATATTATCAAATTAAATTTCTAAAATAAATAATTTTATTTATTAATTAAAATACATAATACATGGAATAATAACTTCGTCTAATATAATAATTCCTTTTTCAATTGATAAATTATATAAATTCATTTTTAAAACTATGATGAATATGAATATTTAAAATGACTAATTATAAATCATAAGGTTGATTTATTTCTGGTTTTAACTAGGTTGTCAGAAAATTGATTTTGTATAGATTACAATGCAGTTTCATGGATGGATCTCCATGTCCAGTACATCTTTTAGATTATACATATTCCTTACATTAGATCAATCTCTTTTTTTTGGTCAATAATGTTGAAAAAAGAGTTAGTGGGGTTGGATTATCTAGTAATGGATAGGTAGGAGTAGGAATTATCTTAAAATGTTAATGTTATTAATTTTTTAATTTCATTTCCCATGCTCATTAATGTAGACAAGAACCATTATTTTACATTAATTTTGTTTATTGGATGTAATAGATTGTATTGGGGATATTAATTACAATTTATAGTTAATGGAAATTATTTATTGAAAAATAAAATTCTTATAACAATTTTATGTAAATTAATCCTCATGCAGTTAAGAACTTATGTCATATTATACCATTTAAGGATGAGTATCTATTATATTATCTATTGTCTGTACATAATGGTCATTATCATTTCAAGATATCTATAGGATATTAGAGAGGTTTTTTGGGACCTATATTTGATCATCCTAAGGATAGTGAATATAGTTTGACATGATTTGTAAATTTAGATGCAGTGTTTTTTTAGAATGCGAAAATTATAATGGAGGATATTACATTTATTCTTTTATTAGAGAACATAATTTTATATTTTATTACTTTATATTTTATAGTAATATCTTCTATGGTACAAAAAAATGTGTTTGTAGATCCTAGAGAGTTGATGATGTGTCTAGTAGACTAATGGGGGGAAAGGGTTTGATTGATCATAGTGTGACCTATTCATCCTCTAAAGAGTATGAAATGGTTTCCTGAGGCTGAAAATGGATACTATATTTGGTTTCTTCTAGATTAAATTCAATGGTAAATGATTAGATATCAATAAATATTTCATTAAAATTCTAGCGATAACATTAAAAGTAATTAACATTGTATTATGTTTAAAAGACTTGTGGGTCATTATGGTTGTCTTAATTGAGGTAACCTTAATTTATATGATTATGGAATCACCATCCTATGAAATTTTGGTTGTATTTGTTTTATTTTTATAATACCATATATTTATGGTATTCTTTAGGTATGGCTATAAGATGTTTGAGATTCATTCTTTCGATATGATATTAGAGTGAAAGTTGGTTTATAACAATATTGAGGTTGTGATTACATATTTGTCCCCTCTAGTATACCAATGTCATGGAGTATGAAAAACCTTGTATGAATTTATGTTCTCACTAGATGTTTGATATATTTGAGTATCTATATTCGATATAGATGTATTTTATAGAAGGTAAGGAAATGATATTTCTTTTTGCAATGATGATGACCCCCACAAATCAACAATTGTGGGAGGTATGATATGTTGGCCATAATTATGGGAATATGTTTCTTTATGGATTTTACAATATTAAACCATATGTATTCTCCTAATGTAGGGTAGTATTTTATTTTGTTTCATGTTTTCTAGTGGTCATCCTATACTGCTCATCTTGGGTGTTGCAATGGTAAAATATAAACTAAAAACTCTTAGTAGATTATGTATCCTATGTGGTGAAATTAAAGCTGATAATTAGTGTTAATTAAGTGGTGAAACTACTTTTTAAATGATATATAATTCTTGGAAGGTTGATGTTTTTCGAACATTGGTTTTAGAAAATAAATTTTGGGTTATGAAGTGGAAAAAAAATATGGTTATTTAAACTATTAGGACCATACACTTTTAATTCTATTTGAATGGGACACTATTGAGATTAGGGATAACTTTTTTAAGGGTAGATGATATTGGTTATGTTTCTGTATTTTCTAAAATGTATATTTTCTAAACAGAAACCAAAACCTAATATTCTTATTTTGTGGTTAATGTTATCAGTTTTTGAGTGTACGCTACAGTATTGAGGTTTTTCCCATTTGATTTATTTTTTTCAATAAAGATATGTATTCCTTATAAAATAAAATGTATCTCCATTTTGGGGTATAAATTATATTCTTTTTTTTTGATATATTGATAGATAACACTCATTTGTTTATTTAAATCCTCGAATATTTCAAATAAAAAATAAATCATTATTTTTATTGGTAAAAGTGAAGTGGAATAGACATGTCATAGTGGTATTGAAGTGTCATATTTGATGTTTTGTAGGGTGGATGATTTTGGATGGTTGACATTAACATGGTAATGTAATTTAATTAATGGATTTATGAGGTGACTTTTAAAGATGAATTAATGGCGGTATTAAGGAAAATGAATATGGGTGAATTTGAAAAATATAATAGTATTAAGAACAATCACTCATATAAAATTATTCCTATATTTAAAATTTTATGATCTATACCCTATTTCTACATCCATGGGTGGAAGTAAATTATTACATAAATACATATACATATACATATATATATATATATATTGACACAATTATGGACAATTCTTCACTTGGTGATGATGATTAAATAATTTTACTTCGATGATTGAATTTTTGAATTGTGAATAATTTTCCAACAAATCCATATACTATTCTGTTACCAATGAATGATATTTTATGTGATCCAATACCTTTCCCCTCATGTTTGAGTCACCCTATTATCAATGGGCAATTCATGATAAAATAATTAAATATTCACAAACTAAATTAATCATTTGATATTTGATAATAATAATTATAAATTGTGAAGATTCCACTTTGTTATCTAAGTTAGATAAAGTTTTTTTACCATAAACTTTTAAATTTATTTATTTATTTTCTTTTATTATTAAGAAATATTTTTTTTATTTTTTTTTCTGTAGAATAACCATAAAATTCATAAAATTAAAAAAATGAATTTATAATTATATAGAGTCATGAAAATTTGAATTTTTTAGTGAAACTTGATTTGTAAAAATAGAATTATTTAGAAATTATTTATGGGAGTGATCTAACAATATATCCGTAGTGATTTATTTTGATATTTATCTTGATAAAAATATTATAATATTTTTTTATTATTATTTACTTATAAAAATATATTTAAATAATAATATCCAGCAAAGGTAATGGGTTTATATTATCAGTAATTATTCTTATTAAATCTCTTGGAATAAAATTATAAGATTTCATTTGGTTTAATTTTTTAATATAATCTATCATGTTTTAATCTAGTGAGAAAATCGTCTAACGGTTCCAAAAACTAGTTCATCCCCATTATTCCCCAAGTTTAATGAACATGAACTTGTTTTACCACCATTAATCATATACCTTCATGATTTTTGTTTTTAAATGAACATTGATTATCATTTTTGTGATCATTAGTATCCATCATAAATAGAATTGGTGAGAAATTATGGAGGATTTGTAGTGATCTAGTATAAAAATTAATATATTTAATATCTTTTTCATAATTTAGACAATTTATGAATCCACAAAGTCATTTTTTTGTATTTGGAGATTAAATACATGAACATCATATTACGCATCATTAATTCAACATCTCCCATAAACATTTCTACATAAATTATTCTTCTACACGAAGTCCAACATATTATTTCACTAGAAAATATAAAAACAGTAGAATGGGTATGTTCATACACTCAATAAGGTAAAACATAAAAATGAGTCAAAAGGTTTTCATCCTATGTATGTAACATAAAATTAGAATGAAGGAAATGTGTAATTAAAAAGATCATTGAAACATGATAGATAACCAGCATGGAATGAGGTAAGGAGTCTTAAAATTATCTTCATGAAAGAATATAACATATATCATGGATCATAAAAATGAGAAAATAATCATAAACAATATAAGTATAACACTTAAAAAAAGAATGACTTCGAAATGGTGTGTTGGAAAAATAATATCTAATAAAAAATTGTGATAAATCCCATTCATTCCTAGACATTAATTTTTTAACAAACCCAGTCAAGTCTATTTCATATGATGTGAGAAAACCCAACCATGCCCATGCATTATGTTGTGAAAAACCCCAATCATTTCCCTAAATTATCATTATCTCATGATATATAAAACATTTAATAAAACATTGGATGAATATATAATACCCTACCTATTACTTAAAAATATACCCTTCTTATATATTCCATAAGATTACCAGATAATTCTTCATTGTTTCTTTACATGATTAACACATGTAAAAGAAACGTAAATAATGAATTTTTTTTGAAAACATCATCATAAGACATCTAGAGACACAATGGTTGTCATAAATTTAATATACCAATATTTAAGGATATAAAACATCAAAATATACACACGTTGATAAAAAATACTTTCATCCAATTATTATAAACATGATAGTTTTTTAAAAAGAAGAAGTAATACCTTTTTTATTGGTAATGGGAAATTCATAGGATAATGGGAATTGGTTTTTCATAGAAAAAACATGGGAACATGTAGATGATTTTTGATAATGACGAACAGTCTTAATAGTGGGAAAAGGTGGTTAAGCATTAAATATTAAGAATATTTCACTTTTACCTTTTTGATATAGTAATAACTAACAGATACTAAAACCATCAAACTTGCTTCACTTTAAAAAATTTGTAAATAAAGTCAGAAATAATTCAAATTGAACTTAAAAAATCATTAAAATAGAGTGAATAACACTATTGAAACAAAATAATTAATATGTATATGGAATAAAATGAATTCTGCAAATGGCTTTAAAAAAATTAAAAGTAATGACTTAAAATAAATCATTTTATGACACTAGATGAAAAAATATTGTGAGTAAAATGAATTTATATGAAACATAAAATACCATGAGAATAAATATATTCAGAATATAATATGTAAAAATTGGAAATATATTAACTATATAAATTAATATAGGTGTATCATTTGAAACATGCCTTATAAAAGGAAATTTGAGATGAGAAAACTTTCTCTCAAACTTCTTCTTAGTCGAACATGATCTAACCTCAAGTATAACAAATTTATATTAATTATAAATTTATATTAGAACCAAATTTATATTTATATGACAATATTTAATTCTCTTAAAGTTTCTTACTACCAGCATATTAATTTCTGTTTGTAAAAATAAATATTTTTGATAACTATTCATTTTTCCACCCATGTTCTAAATTAGTTGGTCTGATAAGTTTACCTTTTTCATATACTAATTGTATTCATTATTTTTAGTAATTTTTTTATTATGTTTTTTAATTATTTATCTATTTCCATGGAAAAACCATGATACTTATGTTTACAATTTTCATGGATAACATAAAAATAACTTCTATAAAATTTAATTCCATGAAAAGAATTGATTTTATTTGTGAATAAAAATCTGTATATTAATATAACATAAACATAATAATGTTATAAATATCATATTTTTATATTAAATTCATTATTATAGTCATCCATGTCTAGTAGTCATGGAAAATTAAATACACCATTCATGAGGGTGGTAATACGTATAAAAACACGAGAAAAATTTTCACCTTCTAATGAATGTGTGGTAAGGAATATAGATAAGGATATATAATTAGAGAATAATACTTATGTCATATACACACACACACAAACACATATATTATAACTATTTATTAAATAAATATTTTATAATTTTTTATTTAATGTGGTGATTAAAAAGGAACTATATCGGTCATAGAGGCATTAGTCAACCAATACTTATGGGCGATATTTTCATTTTCCAATGGATGGAAAGTTGATTGATGATGTTTTTTCCATCAACATGATAAAATTTTATTAAAACTAATGATTCTTATTTTATTATTATAATATGGTGACATAATATTTTGAGAATCTATAGAAATAAATAATCTTGAATGGACGTGGTTAATATGATTACCTCTTCCTTGGGTGTCCTTCATTAGATATCTCCTTAAAACATCATTACTTGGTTTTTTGGGGATGAAATAACCTCTAGGTAATTTATGACGGTTTTATTGTGTTATTTGTGAAAATATTTTTCAAACTAAGTTTCTAAACATGTGTGGAGTGGTTAGAGATAAAGGGATCCTTTTGTAAGTTATAGGGGTTAATCTTTTATAAACACTCTTATCATTAAAAAATATAAATTCATTTTCTAGGGGAGATAGAAAATAATAATAATATATAATATATTATAATTTTGGTTCTGAATACCCTCAATAATACCAATTAAGTAATGTTTATTTTGATAGTTGATCCCTTATCCTATATATTTAAATACTTTTAAGCTATTTTTACTCTTACAACGTTGAATAATTTTCCTATGGAAACTATACTTTATGAAAAAAATGTTAATATACCATATTAATAGTTATATATATATTGGACACGCATGTGAAAAAAATTCATTATTTAATATGTATAGTAGGAAAAATATAATTTTTATATAAGTACAAAAAATATAATGAAAATTAGTTTTTAGGAAAATTCCATTTACAAATACATATGAATTTACACAAAAATATTGAATATAATTTATATAAATAAAATTTATTGGTTTATTAATAAAAAAGGAGTTTTATTTGACTTTAAATCTATTACAGAACTGAATCGTTCTTTTTCAAACTAAATTAACCAAAAATGGACAAAATAGCATTTTATTATAATAAAATATATTATAGTTTCTAAAACCTGAAACATGGGTTCAAAATTTAAATAATTGTTATATAGGATTTATTTAAATCCTTAAATAAATAATTAGTAAAAATAAAGTATTCATATAGTTTTCAATTCTTTCTAACATCATAATGTTTTCATTAGTGTTGTGATATTTTCAAGAAAAATATATTTCAATATCATTGAAAAATAAACTATTTTTGAAAAAAACCTAAAAGTTAACCCAATGTAAATTTTCAAACGATACATTAAAAAATGAAATTCATTTTCTAAAATTAAAATTATATAAAAAATTTGTTTCTTTTATATAAAAATCAAAATGCAATGAAAATATTCCTTTGAATAAAAAATATATTTTAAATATTAAATGTTCATAATCATATTACATATGAAAAACTAATTAATTGAATTTTAAAATAATTTTTGATAAATAAAAATATTACATATTTTCAAAATAATCTTTTAAATGAGGTCAATAAAATACCTAACCCTAAAAAATTGTTTTTAAAAAAATAATTCATTTAATAAATAAATCATATTAATTATTTTCCCAATAAATATATCTATTTTTAATTGATTACTATCCATTTTTTAATATAGGTTTGATTATTCTAGTAAATTTATTGATAAATATCATCTAATATTCCAAGTAATGTTTTAGTTCAGTGTTTCAGGTGGAACAAGCTATTCTATATTATTTATTTAAGGAGAAATATATAAAAATAAAATCTTGTTTTATTCTATTAAACCAAATTAAAAAGAATATTGTTTCAAAATTTACATTAATTAGATAAAAAAATGTGATGGTATTTTTTTCACATTATATCATTGGAATCCCATGTATCTTCCTTAAACATATGATTATTCCACATAACCTCAACTAGATGATTGATCCAATTCTGAAACACACTATCTATTTTTTATAATATCTCATCTAGTTTCTCTTCATAAAAGAGATCATGTTCTAATTACCCGTTTCAGAGATTAGTAAATGTGAAGGATGTGGTTTTTCATTTCTCGATAGTTGAACTTATAGCACATCATGTACATGAGAGAGGTTTTTTGGAAGTTCCAAATGTCAATATACTACCCTATTGTGATCAAGAATGTTGGAGTGACTAATGTATCTATGGATAAAAATTCCATTCTTTGGAAACTTCATAAATAGTTTCAATGTATATATCTAAAGAAATATATTATCACCCACTTAAAACTCAAAATATCATCTTCTGTAATAAAAATATAATTTTTTTTGAATTTATGTTGCTTTTACATGTCTCTAAATGGTTCAAAACATTTCTTAAATTTAATTACAAATATCAGGTCTTACCAACTCCTTTTATCCAAATTTATCCCAACACATCAGAGATCTCCTTCTTATCCAATATAGAGCCTCATACTATGTCTTTTAGATGATAGGGTTAAAACTACTATTATAAGAGAACTCATCCAAAGCAAAATATTAATTCTAACTTACATTTAAATACCTTGAACAAGATCTTATCATTGTTGGAGTTGGTGGCCTAGAACAAACTACTTTGTACTTTATTCATTAATAAATTCCTTATCACGTCATGATTATTCTTCTGTGTGATAATGCATGTGATAATGTCCTAAGAACAACTGTTGCATTAATGGGTCATAGCGGATCCCTGCTATTATGAGAACCCGGAAGTGCCATAACACTATTCTTGAATATATGTTCTATGGCCGGATGATATTATTTGAGGAACACAAATAATACAGGTCATTAGGGAAGAGGACTCATAAAACATTGAGGCACCTTCTCATGGTGTGTTCCCTTGGTAATATCCAGGAGGATATTATGAGAACGAGACCCGCCAGTAGGAAATCCACATTTCATAGTGTCATTGGATGTTCCTATCTACAGACGTGTGTATTGGTCCTTAGACTTTAAGATTATTATTAATGGGTATTACAACTCACACACTTAGATGTATTGACGAAAAATATGACGACACACTGTTCGCAGTGAGGTAGGATACGTTTGGTATGTCACGAGTAATACTGCATTAATAGATAATGTGAGAAAGGATTTGTCACTTCTGTTCCATAACGGAAGTAGATATCTCAGGCCCTTTGATGGAATTGATATAGTCTAAATAAATCCATGGTCATGGTAAGGTATGGGTGAGTTCAATTCTGAGAAGTCAAAGAAATAATAATCGAGCACATGGGTTGATGGCAATAGCATGCAACCCGCTTGATTGGAGATATTGATACAAAGGGGTTATATTACACGGTAAGCGTTCGTAGGAGGTGACACGTCATTGTGGTGTTAACTTCATTCTCTATGGGTGCCTTGGCGTATTGCTAGACACTAACCTTGGACATTAGGCAGGCTCCACCTAATGCCACTATGAAAGAGGCCTAGAGGGTCACACACTAAGTGTGTCCATGTATCTCAGTTAAATATTAATTTAACAAGGTAAATAAATATTATTCCCTACTATGGTTTAATAATTATTTAAGGATGCCTGATCGCATTTATTTCAACACTAGTTATTCGGGAGAATTTATTGTGGTAGAAATAATATATATATTTATTAGTGAGTAATGCAGTTACATTTATTTAAGAAATAAATAGCCATTACTCATGGTTTAATAAATATGGTGGAGGAAATAAATAAAATGGAAAAATAAAAGTACACGCCGTGTATATTTATATACACGCCGTGTAGTTTGTTTTTTTCGGGATTCATGAGAAAAATGTTATTTATTTAATTAAATGATATTAAATGTAATATGTTGGGTGCATTTCAAGTAATAATGATGGTCAACTGTCATTATTAAGACATGGGGTATTACTAAGAATTAAATGAAATGATTAAATGCTTTCGGGCAATTAATTCATTTTATTATTCTAAGTATTATAATCCCAAATTACATTATGCTCATTGAGGAGAGCCATTTTGTTATGCACAACGGATCTAGAAATACTCTCAATCCAAGAGAGAATTCGCTTTCCACCAAGAACGCTTTCAAGTTACGAAAACAAGATCCTCCACCGGATCAAGGCGGTTGAAGGCGGACATCCAAGCGAAGGCTCTTCCGCGCTAGCACCCGGAGATCCCTTTGGCGACGTCCAGAGATACGTGGAGCACGTGTGGATCACCGTTAGAGGAATCCTGTACTTGGATTCTACAACGCAACGAAGGATCACAAGATCATGACCAGAGACTCCAACGAAGAAAGAATTCCATCGAGGTAATTCTTATGAATTAATTAAATTAATTATAATCAACATATGATGATCCTATCTCAAGGGTTTCGGGACTCTTCTTTTCTTTTTCGTTCTTCGTTCTATTCCGAAGATTCGTTGTTTTATATTGTGATAGATCTCGGATTGAACATTGTTTAACATTAAAATTAAAGTTGGGCTAACCCACCAATGCGCTTCCACTGTGCCCAGAACCTACAAGTGGTATCAGAGCGGTTATATCGTTGATTATAATTATTTATTTTTTTGTTGTTAATTTACGCATTTAATAATTTAGTTATTTCAATTCAAGTTTAATCATTCTGGAAATCTGAATATCGAGATCTGTTCCTCATCCCTCTTTTCTCGTTCACCTCACAGAAATGCATTTTTCTTTTAATTTTGATTAAAATAAAATAGAGGAACTCATCCGGAGGAGCCAAACGTTTCTGGATGTATAACACCAGAATACACGACATGTATTCAGAAGTACACGTTGTGTAGTCTAGGTTCAACGCATTGACTGATCCGCCAAATCAGGTCGTGTATTGGATTCTTTATAAGAATTTAACACACCGTGTGTTGAACAGAAACATGTGGCACACGGTTTCCGGAATATACACCGTCTGGTCCAATGAACACGACGTGTAGTCCCTTCGGGTTAGGGTTGGGCCGTGTACTCCGTACACGGCCTACCCAGCTAGAAACCATGTAATGCGGAAACTACATGGCGTGTGTCCCACTGTACACGCAGTGTACTCCGAAAATTTCCGAATTACATTAACACGCCCTATCCCGGGGCGTGTACTTCGGATGGATGGTGAAGAAAAGTACACGTCGTGTAGTCGGAACTACATTCCATGTACTCACCCAAATTACATAGATTTATTAAAATTTATTATTATATTATACAAACCCTTGAGACGTGTACCATGTTGCAGGCGTAAAGCTGAGGCATAACACGTGATAGGTGTTTTATATATATGTTTTTAATTTAACATCTGCGTAATAAATGGGAATTCATCGGGTGGCCTCCAAGGTATAAGTTATGTAAAAGGATAATTTTATATGAATTTATTTGTTTAAAATTATGATGGATGAGAATCTCAAGGATATTCAGAAAAAGGATTTAAGATAAAATGATTGATTAATTAAAGATAATTAATTGATTCGATCTTGATTTATCTTAAACAAGAACGATTAAATAATTGAATGATAGTTTTATTTATGGGTAAATATCATTGCATGTATGGATGATCATGATCTAGACCGAGACCTTTTTCTGTGAATGGTTTCTTTTAATTTATTTATTTAAATTAATTTTGTTAGCATGTGATCCATCTCCTCATTAATATGTAGGGCCTGCGTGCCCAAGAATTATTTTATGTAAAAAACCCCTTTACCCCTCACCTGTATGTGAGATAAATGAATATGTAATGGATGGAGCTCCCAAGCTAGTGGAGGCGGCTCAAGTCAGGAGACAAGGTGAAACCAATCCAAGGAGATACAAAGGTGGATAGGTGGAAAGTTGTAAACATGAACCCGAAAGTTTCAAGGTGTTTCTCCCCTAGGTCTTGGGTTAGTTTATCAACTGCTAGATAAAATAACCAATAGAAAAGCTCATGATCATACCATTTATTTTATTTCTATCAGTTTCATGGTTTATTTATTGTGGGTGTGTTGTTACGATCACACAATTAATGAATTAAATGAGCATGCAAGATGGAACTAAAATAAAACTGGATTATACGTAAATATTATCTTAGACATGGTTAATCACTTAATTATATCCCACTAAATATTAAAAAGAATGTAATCAAATATAATAAAATTGCAATTTACGTATAAGGATAAAATACCTCAAAATAAATATTAAGTCGGCATAGCCTTCCATAATCTTGGTTAGAATCGAACCATAGTTCAAAGTGCATGACCAACCCTAGTTGGGGTGGTTTCAATTATCGAGGAATTCTAATTCAAGGTTTTGGGTTGACTTGACTTGGTTCGCATCAAGGGTTTACTGCCACAGCAAGACATTGTGTGACCAAGAGGCAAAGGTTGAGGAAATCCAAAAAAAAGGATTTCAGGATTGGGGAGTCCACTCAGCGGATCAAGGAGCTGCGAGTTAATGCAGTTGGCATTTGGAATTCCTACCTAAAACCCTTCGAGTTGCTTGACTAACCCTAGTTGGGGTAATGAAAAGGGAAATATGGATCTTTTCCACTAGAATATTCATGCAACAGAATATTATAAAGTAAATGGTGAGGGCTATTGGATTTCGATAAAATAGTGGGAGACTAATAAGTATTAATTTATTTATTTGTCTCAATTTTTTTAATAATGTACTAAACCTTTTCTCATCTTAATTTGTAGAAACGGAAAGAAAATGACTTCAAACATATCATTTCACACCATACTCGGAAAATAAAAACCTTCTCACCGGCACCAATTTCCAAGAGTGGAAGAGGCGTTTACGCATCATCCTTCTCCACGAAAGTAAATTGTATGTGCAGAAAGAGCCTATTCCAATTGCGCCTGGGAAAGATGCTAGGGATGAGGAATTATCTATCTACATGAATCACATGGATGATTCCACAAATATCTAGGGTTTCAGGCTATCAGCCATGTCTAATGAGCTCTTGAAGCATCATAAAAACATGGACGCGTATAGCATGATGTCTCACCTTAAAGATCTCTACCAAGAGAAGGCGAGAAAAGAGAGGTATGAGATCTCTATTTCTTTGTTTACCATGAAGCCTGGAGAGTCTGCACCAGTTGGGCCTCATGTATTCAAGCTTATTGGCTTCATTGAATGCCTGGACATCTTAAGGATTAAATTCCCGGATGATTTGCGTACAGATCTCAACCTATAATCACTTCCCAAGACCTTCTCTAGCTTCATTGTCAACTATAATATGAGCGGAAATGAGAAAATTCTATCAGAGCTTCTGACCTTGATTCGCTAGGTAGATAAGGACACGGGGCGTGACAAACCCGTGATCCTTATGGTGAACAAGAAAAGGAAGGACAAGGCAAAAGGGCCAAAGACTTATAAATGGTCTAAATCCCCCGAGCATCATCCCTCCGAGAAGGGGAAGATACAGAGGCAGGGCAAGGAACGGGAGGCGGTGTGTTTTTAATGTGGCAAGCAGGGCCACTGGAAGAGGAACTGCACCCAGAAGCGTGGGGACGCTAAAGGTGCATTTGTTATCGAGTGAAATATTTCTATTTATACACATTGGGTATTAGATACAGCTTGTGGGGCTCAAATATTTATTCAAATGTAGGAACCAAGTAGATTTAGAAAGATCTCCAGAGGAGAGGTGGATCTTCGAGCTTCCAATGGCGCAAGGCTGGCTGCATTGGCTATTGTCGACTATCACCTCTCATTGCCAACTGGCATGATTTTTTTTTTACAAAACTGTTATTTTGTGCCTAGTGTTACCAAGAACATAATTTCTGTATCTTGTTTGGATATGGAAGGATTTATTTTCAAGTTTTGAAATAAGGGTTTTCTATTTTATTAGAACAACATATGTTATGGTATGGCCCATTTGAATAATGGTGTGTATGTATTAAATTATGAAAACCAAGTGTTGGAAATTGATAATGAAACAAACTCACATGAATCATACATCACCCAGTTATGGCATCACCACCTTGTTCATGTGAATGAGAAGCGCTTGACAAAACTCTTCCAAGATGGCTACTTAGACTCTACTGAGCTAAAACCACTTGATAGATGTCACGCTTGTTTACAAGGAAAAATTACCAAGACGGCTTTTGGTGGACAAGGTGAAAGGGCCGCATAGCTTCAAGGATTGGTACACATGGATGTATGTGGACCATTCCCAGTAGAAGATAGAGGTGGATATTCTTACTTCATTACATTTACTGATGATTTGAGTAGATATGGCTATGTCTACATAATGAGGTATAAGTCAAGAAGCCTTAGAGAAATTTAAGGAATTCAAGAATGAAGTAGAGAATCTGCTTGGTAAGAAGATAAGGAATATTCGATCGGATCGAGGTGGAGAATATCTGAACCAAGAGTTCATCGATCTTCTACGGGAGTTTGGGATTCTATCTCAGCTCACTACTCCTTATACACCATAGTGTAATAGTGTTAGTGAAAGTAGGAACCGAACCTTGTTGGACATGGTGAGGTCGATGATGAGTCATGCAGATCTTCTATTATCCTTTTGGGGATACGCATTACAAACTGCAGCATACACATTAAACTGTGTACCAACTAAGGTGGAAAATGGAATTCCATCCAAGTTATGGAATGGAAGGAAACCCACTTTGTCGCACACACGTGTATGGGGATGCGAGGCGTTTGTTAAGGCCTTCTCAGGCAACAAACTAGCACCCCGGGGCATGAAGTGTATCTTTATAGGATATCCCAAGGAAACTAAAGGATATTACTAATATAACCCTCAAGACAAAAAGTGACTGTCTCCAGACAAGCCGTCTTTCTTGAGAGAGAGCACATCCTCAAGAAGGATAGTGAGAGCAAGATTGAATTCGACGAATTTGATGCTCATGATACACATGAGTTGGTACAGGAACAAGTTCCACAGGACCCTGTGGAAGAGGTTCCATAAACACAAGTACTCCGTAGGAGCTCAAGAGAGGTAAGGGAACCAGAGAGATTTGGTTTCCTAGTCAACAAGGATGGTGAATCATTATTGTTGGACAATGATGAAACTCCCTCCTACAAGGAAGAAGTAGAATGCTAAGAAGCTACAAGATGGCTAGAAGCTATGAATTCTGATATAGATTCCATGTTTCAGAACCAAGTTTGGGTTCTTGTCAATGAGACAATTGATGTAAAGCCTGTTGGATGCAAATGGGTATTCAAAAGAAAGATGGACATGGAAGGTCAAGTTAGCACCTATAAAGCAAGGCTAGTGGCCAAAGGATTAAGACAGCATCAAGGAATTTACTATGATGACACCTTCTCGCCAGTTTCCATGTTTAAATCCATAAGATTTATACTTACCATAGCAGCTTACCATGACTACGAGATTTGGAAGATGGATGTCAAAACAGCATTCCTTAACGGGAACCTTTAGGAAGATGTCTATATGACACAACCAAAAGGGTTTGTGACACCAGGTAAAGCCAAACAGGTTTGGAAGTTGTAGAAATTTATTTATTGATTGAAGCAAGCATCCAGGTCATGGAACATTCAATTTGATGAAGACATAATGGAATTTGGTTTCATTAAGAATGAGTGTGAGCCATGTGTTTATAAGAGGTTTAATGGGAATGCGGTCATCATCCTAGTGGTATATATTGATGACATATTTCTTATTGGAAATGACGTACCAGAATTAAATTCAGTTAAGGACTGGTTGAACAAGTGTTTCTCCATGAAGGACTTAGGAGAAGAAGCATACATTCTAGGGATCAATATCATTCATGATAGATCCAAGAGGTTTCTTGGACCATGTCAGGGTACATACAATGACCAGATACTAAAGAGATTTATTATGGAAAAATCCAAGAGAGGATTGGTTCCAGTGTCACATGGCTTACATCATTCTATGAAAATGTGTCCCCTGACACAACAGGAGAAAGATAGGACGAGTAAGATCCCATACTCTTCCACTGTAGGATCCATCATTTATGCCATGTTATGTACCAGGCTTGATGTTGCCTATGCACTGAGAATGATAGGAAGATATCAAAAAGATCCAGGAGAACATCATTGGACTACTGTTAAGACTATCCTTAAGTATCTGAGAATAACTAAGGATATGTTCCTGGTGTATGCAGGAGACGAGGATCTTGTCATCAGAGGGTATGATGATGCTAGTTTTCAGACAGATCAGAATGATCTAAAGTCGCAATCAAGATATGTTTTCTATCTCACTGGAGGAGTTGTGAGCTGTAAGAGTTCAAAGCAGCCAGTTTTCGCCGATTCTACAATGGATTCCGAGTATATAGCGGCTTATGATGTAGCCAAGTAAGCCCTATGGATTCGGAACTTTATCTAGGAGCTTGATTTAGTGCCTAGCAGTAAAGATCCCATTACATTGTATTGTGATAATATTGTAGCGGTGGCTCTTGCAAAAGAACCAAGGTCATATCAATTGACAAAGCACATACTCCAGAAGTATCACCTCTTGAGAGATTTCTATCAAAGGGGTGATGTTTTAGTGAGCAGAGTGTCCACGGAAGAGAACTTGGCGGACCCCATGACTAAAGGCCTATCTCAGCAGAAGCATGAATATCAGGTGAGAGCTAGCGGGTTAAAGGTTGTAAGTAGTTGGCTCTAGTCCAAGTGGGAGTCTGTTGGAGTTGGTGGCCTAGAACCAACTACTTTTTACTTTATTCATTAATAAATTCCATATCACATCTTGATTGTTCTTCTGCATGACAATGCATGTGATAATGTCCTAAGAACAACTTTTACATTAATGGGTCATAACGGATCCCTGCTATGATGAGAACCCGGAAGTGCCATAACACTATTCTTGAATATATGTTCTATGGCCAGATGATATTATTTGAGGGACACAAATAATAAAATTCATTAGGGGTGAGGACTCATAAAACATTGAGTCACCTTCTCATGGTGTGTGCCCTTGGTAATATCCAGGAGGATATAATGATAACGAGACCCGCTAGTAGGAAATCCACATTTCATAGTGTCATTGGATGTTTCTATTTGTGGATGTGTGTATTGGTCCTTAGACATTAAGATTATTATTAATGGGTATTACAACTCGCTCACTTAGATGTATTGACAAAAACTGTGACGACACACTGTTCGCAGTGAGGTAGGATACGTTGGGTACATCACGAGTAATACTGCATTAATAGATAATGCGAGAAAGGATTTGTCCCTTCTGTTCCATAATGGAAGTAGATATCTCAGGCCCTTTGATAGAATTGATATAGCCTAAATAAATCCATGTCCATGGTAAGGTATGGGTGAGTTCAATTCTGGGAAGTCAAAGAAAGAATAATCGAGCACATGGGTTGATGTCACTAGCATGCAACCCACTTGATTGGAGATATTGAGACAAAGGGATTATATTACACAGTAAGCATTCGTAGGAGGTGACACGTCATTGCGGTGTTAAATTATTTCTCTATAGGTCCCTTGGCATGTTGCTAGACGCTATCCTTGGACTTTAGGCAGGCTCCGCCTAATGCCATTGAGAAAGAGGCCTAGAGGGTCTCACAGTAAGTGTGTCCATATATCTCAGTTAAATATTAATTTAACAAGTTAAATAAATATTATTCCCGACTGTGGTTTAATAATTATTTAAGGATGTCTGATCGCATTTATTTCAACACTAGTTATTCGAGAGAATATATTGTGGGAGAAATAATATATATATTTATTAGAGAGTAATGCAGTTACATTTTTTTAAGAAATAAATAGCCATTACTCAAGGTCTAATAAATATGTTGGATGAAATAAATAAAATGGAAAAATAAAAGTACACGCCATGTATATTTATATACACGCCGTGTAGTTTGTTTTTTTCGGTATTCGTGAGAAAAAATATTGTTTATTTAATTAAATGATATTAAATGTAATATGTTGGGTGCTTGTCAAGTAATAATGATGGTCAACTATCATTATTAAGACATGGGGTATTACTAAGAATTAAATGAAATGATTATATGCTTTCAGGCAATTAATTCATTTTATTATTCTATGTATTATAATCCCAAATTACATTATCCTCATTGAGGAGAGTCATTTTTTTGTGCACAACGGATTTGGAAATACTCTCAATCCAAGAGATATTTCCCTTTCCACCAAGAACGCTTTCATGTTACGAAAGCAAGATGCTCTACCGGATCAAGGCGGTTGAAGGCGGACATCGCAAGATAAAGCTCTTCCACGCTAGCACCCGGAGATCCCTTCGGCGATGTCCAGAGATATGTGGAGCACGTGTGGATCACCGCTAGAGGAATCCTGTACTTGGATTCTACAATGCAACAAAAGATCACAGGATCGTGACCGGAGACTCCAACGAAGAGGGAATTCCATCGAGGTAATTCTTATGAATTAATTAAATTAATTATAATAAACATATGATGATCCAATCTCAAGGGTTCCAGGACTCTTCTTTTATTTTTCGGTCATCGTTCTATTCCAAAGATTCATTGTTTAATATCATGACGGATCTCGGATTGAACATTGTTTAACATTAAAATTAAAGTTGGGCTAACCCACAAACGCGCTTCCGCTGCACCCGGAACCTACAATCATGTCATCCAATGTCCAATTGGTTCGTTAATATTTAAATTCAATTTGAGGATGATATTCCGTATTGAATCTTTTGTACGTATAAAATTTATCCAGAAGAATCCTCTTGAATTATGATGTGATCTTTGGATATTTATTAGATATAATTGAAAGTTGTACACTATTAAATCATCCCCCAATATTTATGTATAACAAAGATTATTGATCAAGTGATAAATGTTCCAAAATAATAGTGTAGTGTGACAAATTTTTTTAGCAAATACACCAATAAATAGATGGTACTATTCCCATAAAGTGTCTTAGGATGGTCGATGAAGAAATCTACGGTGACAGTTTCCAATTTCTATACTGGTATACGAAATAGTTTCATCATCCCCTAGGATTTTTTATTCTCATACTTCACATACTGACATATCAGGCATCAAGATAAATACTCTTCAATCTATCTTTTCTTGTTGTACCACTAAAATTGTTTCCTAATAACTCTATAAATCTTCAGGAATCCTAGAAGAATAGGTAAGGATGATCTTGGTGCATCATCCATATGATCCTTTTTCAATATTGGTTTTGATGTTAACCACACTCCTTTTCACAATCTTATAACCCCTATGTCAAAAAATTTGATTTATGAAATATATCGAAACCTCTTTTTTGGTTTATAATTATCATTTGAAGCCTCCTTGATCTTTAAATATATGGATAGTTGAGTAATTAATTAGAAGATGTATGATAAAATCACATTATCTAGGAATTAATTGCCTATCCTTTGAATATAAATTATTATTGTATGCATTCCAATCACCACCATGGATAAGGTTATAATAGAAATTCCTCTAAGTGTGCCATAAACCATGTTACCTTTTCTTAAATGGTTATATATTGAAAAATCATAATCGCATATCAATTACAACAATCCAATTTGGCACATATTTACCTATTCTATGTGTATAGATAAAGTAATCACTTATGAACCTAATTTATATCTTGCATTTCTCTATAGATATAATGTTTCCAAATCTTCAATTCTATGATGAACACTTATATCTTTATATCATGCATTGGGTAATTTTTCTCATTAGTATTTAATTCATGGGATGAATAAGTAAATGCCTTTTTATTTTGCAAAATTATACATATGAATGCCTTCTTTAAAGATTCAATTTATATGACACGTAACATTCAAATATTTTATGATATATATTTATCTTCAAATAAAAATAATTTCTTTAATAGCTTATGATACACCCAACCCCAACTTTAAATGAATTGTACTATAGTATACCATTATAACCTCTCAATTAATATGGAGAAGTTAAATATAATAAAAATATTCATAAATTTTATTGAGTTTTTATATAAATTAAATATATTTATAAATAAGGACTCAATTTTTTCGTAAATACAATAAATTTAAAAAAATTAATTTTCTTAAAAAATTGGGTTTTAATTTTTTTGTGAGGAAATAATATATTTTATTTTTACAATTTTAGAAAATTTATTTTTCTAAATGAAAATCATTTCTCATATCATTATGTTGTAATTATTTTATATTTATTTTTTATAATTTTTTAATATGATTGTTTTTTCAATAAATATGGAAGAATACTTTTCTAAATGAAAACCACACTTTCATTTATATTGTTTAAAAAGTTACAATTTGGGTTAAATTGTTTTAAGAACAATATATGTTGAATTATGTTATTAATAATCAAATTAATTTCATTTCAATTAATTTTATGCTATATTTTTGGTATAAAATAATTAAACTTCCTAAAAAATTATTTATTATAGAAAACAACTTTTCATCACCTTTTGTGGGGTTAATTATATATTTAATTCAACCAATTCATTAATTTAAATTTATAAAAATTAATTATATATTGGGAATAAAGAGAATAAAATTTCTAAATTTTTCCCACTTATTTTTGTTCATTTTGAATATTAACATTGGTAAATATTTTCAAACTGAGTAGGGGTAAAATTGGTGAAATAATGATCAATGTTTCGGGAAGGTATATAAATTTCTCTAACACATTAATTTGTCCCATTGTATTAGTTTTGTTTGGCCATTATTATACATATCTCAGAAATATGATCAATTTGTTACATTTATTTTGATTATGTCCATTATATTAATTTAAGAAAAGGATAAATACAAAATGAAACTATCGTGACATTAAAATCTAAAATATTTTTTCATAAGGTCAAAAATAGGTGATATTCATTTATAGATTTTTTTTAATATAAATTAAGTTTTTTATCTTATTATTTTTTAATTTGTATTTATTTAATAATTAACATAATTTTTTACTTAACGTAGACATAATATTTATACATTTAAATATAAAATAAAATAAATGTATTTAAAAATATTAAATGTGAAAAAATATTGATGAATTATTTTTCTGAATAATTTTTTAGTTAAATATAAAACATTGTGGGTGTTTTAATGGTTTATATTCAAAATACAGAACTATCATGGCGAATTTAAAGTCTATGTAAATGAATACCTCTAGAAATGTAATTAATTATATATTATAATAAACTATATTTTTTTATATGAAATAAACTCATTAATATTTATATATTAAATAAATTTAACGGTACAAGATTGAAACTATCATCCATGGTTAATTTATGGGTCATTTTTCCTATTATGGTAACACACATGACACTAAACTAATTGAAAATCTTGACATTTCTGTAATTTTCAAAAGGGTTAACGAGGGTTAAAAATAGAATACATGGGTTAAAACATCACATAAAATTTTATATATATATATATATATTATTAGACGAGTGTATATCAAATTATCATAATTTTGTCTTTAAATATATCAATTTATAGTCACATAATTAAAAAAATTAATTTTTATTAATTTAATACTTTATGTAATTCTAGGAGTGCCCCTCCCATTACTCATAAAATGTCACCTCTTCTCCTCTCTCTCACTCAAGAATTTTTCACCTTATATCTATGAAAATAGTTTCCTCAATAACTTTCTAGATTCCATCAACACATACTAGATCTTATAGACTTTTCAGATGGCTATCTCTTCAGGTAGTATGGTGTAATCCAAAATTAGTTTCTCAACTAACATTTATTACTCCAAACCAAGAATTTTAAATTTTATTTCTTCTTTTAACTCATCTAAATCCATGGTATCTATTATAAAATATTGATTCCAATATATTAAATATACTTAATTGTTATGATTATTATGGAATCTAAATTATCCACTTTCAATTAATCTTATGGAAAGGGATAACATTGACCGTGAATACGTATCAATTATCATCTCCGCATAGCAACATAATTCATTTTCATCACCACATTAAATGGATGGTTATACAAATTAATGAAACAAATATATATGTATTTTATGATATTAATATGACTCTTTAATGTTTATATAATATTTAACTTTTTTTAATTCCATCCATTGAAAATTAGAAACAATGTTCATGCGTACATACGACCTACCGTCTCCAAGGACAATGTAATTAATTTTTTAATCTGTAAAATTTATTGATAAATATAAATAATAAAATAATGAATAAATATTATATTTAATAATTTTAAACATTATTTAATGATGGAAAAATGACTCTATTGTTCGGAACGAATCTATATAATTGAAATATCCCTAAAAAAATGGATAACACCTGTAATTGAAAATTTTAATAAAGAGTTATTAATAACTAGGGTTTGAAACATTATAATGGGATATTATATGATATCATAATTACATAAAACATTTTTTTAAATAATTAAAATAAATTTTTATTTCATTATGGATGAGTTTATAGCTCTTTTTAAGGAATTTAAACTTGAGGTAATGGATTTATGTTAAAATCTAATAATTTATTGAAATTTTTTATGATTATGTTTTCGATGATGGAATTTTATAAATTATTTCTCAATAATACCATGATGTTTCTTTTCCTTTTATTATTTATTTATCCTATATGTCTTCATTTAATTTTACTCTCTTTAATTACTCAAGAGTCTGAATGAATTTTTTCTTAGAAAACCATTATTATTTATCAATTCAGTCGAAAATCCTTTTTATTCCATGTCAATGTTTTCTAGTTTTTTTTAAATTATGTTTTTTTATTATTATATTATTTTTTAATTTCATTTTCCCCAGTTATTAATTTTCAAAATTTTATTTAAATGTGAAATTATATTAATTTTTCTAATGACGTACTTTTCCCAAAAATGTTGTAAGAATCATTGTTTTTAAATACATGACATGAACTAAATATACCATCATCCTGACCACTCAATGCTGTGAATATTCTTTTACATTTTTCCATGGTTATTTTCAACAAAAACGTTTCCCTTAATAGTTGTTACATTTTTAGATTTTAAATAAGTTTGTAAATTTTGGAAATTGGATTTTCCATAATAAATATTCTAAAGGATCATTTAGAGGAATTTTCTAGTATGATAAAATCCCTTGACATTACTTATGCTATACTTGGTATTTTATCCACGTATACCATCATTATTATTTATCTATAGTGTTCATAATTATGATTATGATATGTTAATAAAACTTGTTTATTTTTAGGGTTTATGCTATTATGATGTTTTAAATATTTTATGAAAAGTATATATTTTCCATGTTTTATGATATATGATGAATACTTTATGATATTGTAGATAACAAATTAATAGATTATTATTATATTATTGGTGGGTTTAGAATTATTTATCCCTCTAATTTATTTGGTAAATATGTATATCTCATGAGATAATAAGGAATGAAATTGGGAGTGAACTCAAATTTTAAGGGACTTTATCCACTATTATAATATAAGGTGTAATCCTTGACTAAGTATATGATTTTATGGAGAGTGAACCCAATCCACTATGATAGTTTTATTAGTGATCCTTTAATAAGGAAATGCTTTCTTTAGATATGTGTATGCCATAAAATTATGTTTTATACTAATGTCATCCTCTCATAGACCGTGTTAATTTATTCCATTAGGATACATTTCCAATAAACTACCAAGATTTATGTTATGAATAAATACTATGATCCTAGATACATAGTGTAATGTATTTTAATTTTAATCACATCTTATCATACCCATATGATCATGTTACATTTAATTGGCCATTATGATCTCTTTTTTTCACTAATGAGTGTTTGAGCTCAGCCTTTAATATATTTTCTTTCTCAAGTTTATGAAGAAAAATATTTAGTATTATATTTTTTAGAAATGGTGTTAGTTAAGAAGAACTTAGTTGGAGATGATATAGATATCTTATGAACAAGTTGTTTATATATCAAGGATTACAAAAAAATATACCTATATGATTATTGAGTGGATCATAATGTTATTTAATGGATTTTTATTTATTAATATGTAATATATGGGTATGAAAATTATGTGTCACTATAGTTGATATTATAGAAAGGTATTGTTTACCTTTAGAAACTAGGATGAGAAACAATTTCTGAAAAACCTTGGTATATGTATATTTATAAGATAACATTAAATATGTTTTGTAAGGATCATCGATAAACTAGGTTAAATCAATGGTTTCTTAGATTTAAAATTATGTTTCAAGATTTAGAACTCATTTGAATGAATTCTGATTATAAATAAGTCATTTTATTGATTCTTTTTGTTCGTGCAAAAAACTTTTTTTTTTGAAATGGATTTATTATATTAAAATTAAATTGAGCTGGAGAAAGGTTATATCAAATATAAATGTATCTTATTTGAGCATAGTGATATGATTTTTATTTTATCAAGAAAATTTACTAGGAATTTTTATTCTTATCCATAATGATTAGATGTCATGTTAGCGGTGAATGTTTATAATGGTATAACGGATGAATCCCAATTATATAATACTTCTCCAAATAATTTTTTTTTGAATTTACATCATGAAAAATATTTTCATTCTCCCGATTGTTGATTTCAATGTATGTTTTTCAATGGATTAGATTTATTAACATAAATAACACATCAATTTATAGGGAAGGGGAGTAACATTTGATATTACGAATGAACATATAATGAAATATTAATGCAATTATAAATATGAACATCTAATTGAAATTAAATCCATTATATTGGTTATGAATCCTATTCAAAAGGGTTGCTTAGATTTTTTGTTTGAGAAGAAAATCAATGTCAAATATGTGCCAAATGTATGTAATTATGTTTATTTTTTTTGAAAATAAATGGCTATTATTCCAAAAAAATAATGAAGTTTAGTATCAAATAGAAAACATACCTAGTGCTATACCAATTTAAAAAAAATCTATATAGAATTCATTTGATTGAGTTTCTAGAATTAAAGAAGCGACCACCGGAGAATAAGGATAAGGGATTCATTTGGCCAAGTGCATAATCGTGGGGTGAACCAATTATTTTTATTAAGAATAAAAATGGATCAATGAGACTATACATGTATTATAAGAAACATGTCAAGAACACAATCAATAATAAGATTCATCTTCCTATATAAATGATTTTTTAAATAAATTATGAGGAGATCAAGTTTTTCATACATTGATCATATATCTGGATATATTGAGTTAGGATCAAAATTTATTACATAGTTAACACAACCATCCATACGAGGTATAGATACTATGAATTTATTTTGATTCTTTTTAGTAAGACTAATTCCCTCTCTATATTTATGGACATAATGAATAGGGTCTTCATATATTACCATGATCAGGTTGTGGTAGTATTTATAGATGATATTATTATATAATCTAAGAGAAAAGAGGATCTTAAAGACTGTTTGAGGATTATTCTGAAAACCTTATGTTTGGAAATGATATATGAAAAATATACCAATATTTAATTTAGGATTTAAAAAAGATTAATTCTTAGGACATATGCTATCATGTGAGGGAATATTGGTGGATACTTCAAGGGAAGAAGTTACTGATCAATATCCTAGACCAACCATAGTATCTGAAATGCATATTTTACATGGGTTATTTGGACAGTAATGATGTCTTGAGAGATATTTACAATGACTATCTAGTTAACTCACTATGTTGACATGGATGGGGGTTATATTCTTAAGGATAGATGAATGAGAATATAATTTCAATGATCATAAGAGAATTTTGGTCAATGAACCATGATTACATTTCCCTATAGTGGAGAATGGTATGTGATCTGAAGTGATGAATCAATTAAGAGTTTGGGATATTCCTTTATGTAAAATAATATTGGATGATCTAATACCTCATGAAAATTATAGGATGATGTGAAAAATTACCCAAATCATTATTTTCAGTTAACAGAGGTAAATATTTTATAAAATATATAGATGAAATATCATTATGAAGAAATCTATGACATATATACCCATCGTTAAACTTTTAATATATATTCCCTAATAAAGAGATGATTTTGTTCCTGCAATGATGGTTGGTATTGAATATTGATTATAATTTCTTAATACATTTCCACCCTAGGAAATCAAACAAGGAGGATGATGATTTGAGTTGAAAGGATCATGCTAGCCTATCTATGTTGAGGTTAAAAAATGATCTAATTTTTTTATATTTGGAAAATATTGAAGTTGAAATCTTAAAGGAATTGCATAAATCTTATATTTATAAAATTAGTGTTCAATCTTCTATCCATTTAATGATTAAAGAGAAAAATGAGGAAGATATATATCTATGAAAGAAGCTGTTAAATGTTACTTATTTCAAACATTATTATAAAGGAAAAATAACGTTTAGGTGCTATTTTTGATCCCATACCATTAAATATTTGGTAATATATCTAGACGATATATCTCAAAGTTCATCATTATCTATTCTTCCTAAAAGTACGAATACAGTTAGAGAGATGAAACACTTTTTCTAGCAGTATAACCTAACGTAATTTATTGGAGATTAAATATCTCGGTGCTTATTATTTATTCATGTTAAAGATGAAAGGTATAAGTGTAATGTGATTTCATTACAATTAACCATTATTTAATGGAAATGGGAAAACACCACCATTTATTTTTTCATTAGAATCCCCAAAATGTATAAATGCTATCATGTTATTTTGGTTGTAGTATCTCAACTTATAAAGTAACACACATTATTGTTATCAAATAATATTTGTCTGATGATAATATTTATAGAATATAAATTAACTAAGTTTTATGGTTAAATGGTTTATCATAATCTATTATTTTTAATCTATATCTACGTATTACCTCATAGTTTTGGTGATGTCTTCAACAATCCATAGATTTAGAGCTGTGTTTCAGTAATTTTTTTCATACTCAGATAGATAATCAGTCTAATAGAATAATTAAAACCCTATAATGAATGTTGAGGCATTGTTATACAAAATTCAGAGGATGTTGGTAGCAATAACATACTATGGTTGAGTTTTCATACAGAAATAGATTTCACAGGAGCATTTAGAAGACTCCTTTTGAATCCCTCTATTGAAAAAAGTGTAAACATCCAGCATTATGGGATGAAGTTGGAGAAAAAAAACTCTATTAAGACACGATCTAGATAAGGTAATGTTAGGGAAAGATAATTTAATTCAATAGAACATCAAGGAATCCTAGAGTTGGTTGAAAATTTATATTGATAATCATCGGTGAAATATAGAATATGAAGTTTGTGAGATGTTATTATTGTAAATTTCTCTATTGAAAAATATTACAGGATTTATTATTAATGGAAATCTAAGACATAGGTATGTTGGTCCCTTAAAGTTTCTTGATTGAGTAGGGACAACATCTTATCTCATTGATATTTCCCCCAAAACACCCTCAACATCATTAATTGTTCAACATATCTTTCTTAGGGAATATATACATGATCCTTCACATGTACAAAAAATAGAGGTTGATACCCAAGAGCATGGTCATTCCTATTAAGAACAACCAGTATAAATCATGTATCATAGTGATAATGTAGTACATAATAATACTACTCATGTAGTTAATGTTCCCAATAGTAATAATAATTCAACTAACCTACATGATAATATGAGGACGTGATGAAACAATGATGTCATTTTTTTGTATATATGTAATGAAACTTAAAGGGAGAAATTAATTTTAATAGGGGTTGAATGTAACTGCTTGTGATTTTATGACATAGATTTATCTTCAAATTAATTTTTTTTGATACATTTTAATACACATAACATAGAGTCTAAATTAACTATAATATAGTATATCATTATAACCTAGATTTTATATTTGTGAAGTGAATATGAATAAACACCTTTAAAAAGCTTTTATGGGTTTTATAAAATGAAAATATATTAATAAATAAGTATTCAATCTTTCCTAAAGACATTATATAATTTGTGGGAAAATAATATAGATAATTTATATCATCTTTAGGAAATTTATTTCAAAAATTAATTTCATTTTTTAAATAATCATGTTATAATTATATAATATTGATTTTGTGATAATTTCATAGAAATAGATAAACTATTTTTAGGGTCAATAACCCTTTATTAAACATAAAATAAAGAATTTTTTAAAATTTGAGAGAAGAAAAAAAGCATTACACACATAGAGGAAGAAAACAAAAAAAATGACCTAAATTACACAATGAACCAGAATTTCCAATGGGAAACTAACATCAATATAAGAAAAAATAAAAGTATCATATCCCCCCTTATAGAAAATGTAACAGTGGAATAAATCGATGATGATGGGTAACACCCCCTCCCACTCTTCCATGAAGTTTAACCATGATGGAAGGAAAAAATAGTAGATTACTACTCCCAACCACACAAAAATGTGGAGGAAGGATTGGATGATATATTCCAACAGACTCATCACTCAAACAAACTTCCCAACCGACAATTCATGAGAGAATTTTCTCTATCAACATGATGGAAAATAAAAAGGGAAAGAAAACACTCTGTGGAATCAAAAATACTATACACATTAATCTAAGAGAATATTACATATGGATAGATGATGAGTGTCAACAAACCCTTCCCTTTCTCGTGGTCACCCACCAAACAATACTAATAAGAATATTCACCGAACCAAATGCTATGAGAAAAACCAATTCTCATGATTCAAATGCATCACAAAAAACAACAATTCAATAATAATATCTAATTTCATGGGAAAAAATTCTAAAATTAACAAATCATTGCATTACTATCTAAGAAACAACACAGAAACCAGCCAGTGCTTACTAGAAGGTCATCAAATTCTAAGAAATGCACCCATCATCCACCAAAGATCCCACAATAATCCATTATACTATCCATTAAGTGTCCTACCACAACTATCACATGAGAAATATACACTGATTGACCAAAAATAGTCACTTCTTGCTTGAAAAAACCAACAACCTAACATGAACCCATCAACCAAAGAATTTGTAAGTGAAAAACATGTAAAACGTTGATAAAACTTTGGGCAATGCTTCAAAATTTCTCTAGAAGTTCCATTTATCCTATGTGATAATTTTATTTCATCTATTCTCATCCATGTCTTGAAAATATGTCCACTTGTTCGAATTTTTATATAACTATGGTCGTTATATTAATTTAGGAAATTTATAAATACAAAATATCACTGACTTGACATTAATATCTCTAATATTCCTAAATAAGGATAATACAAGTTCTATTCACTTATAACCTTTTCATTGAAATATAAATTATTATTTTTATATAATAAAATATTATTTTATTTTTTTGGAATAAATAAACATGAATTTTTTTTATGCAATGTTGAAAAAGTATTTATTCAATAAATATAAAATAAAATAAATTATTTTAAAAATATCAGATAAAATTATATTAGGATGATTTTGTTTAAAATAATTTGTTAGATAAATATAAAATATTAGGTATGTTTGAAATTTTTATATTTTAGTTCCATAACAACCTCGATGACTTTAAAGTCAAAGTAATCGAATAGTTCTAAAAATGACTTTTATTATATTTTATAATATACAATATTTTATTAAATGATTTAAAATTTATTAAAATCATAACATTATCCATGTGAATGGTAAATGGTTTAAAATATCAACCATAGTCCATTTATTGGTCAATTTTACATCTCTAGTAACAATCATTACCCTTAAAGAGTAGAAAACATACATATTATGGTAACTATCAATTGGATTAATATGGGGTTTAAAGTATGAGATAAGTGTTAAAAAATCACTTATACCGAATCAAATATTATTCAATGATATTATTTTAAATTATTCTCATCATATAATCAAATTATAACATTTTGGAGTTAGTTGATTATAAAAATTAATTTATATTATTTTAATACTTAATAGAATTACAAGAGTGCCTCTCCTCTCTCTTATAAAAGGGATCATATTCTCCCCTCTCCTCCCTCATTTTGAGCCTTATAAATCATACATTCCCTAACATAAAAACTTATTTTATTCCATCACCACATCCTATATAATTGTTTCTTTTAAAAATACCATCCCTTCATGTCATGTTGTGTAATTTAAAAGTAGTTTCTCAATGAAGAGGTATAACTCTTAACCATGAGTTTCCAATTTTATCTCTTATTCTACCTATTCTAAATCAATGTTATCCATAAAAAAATAATTTATATAAATAAAATATAATTAATTTTTCTTATGATGATGGAATAACCGTTATCAACCTTATTTACATCCTATATAAAGTTAAATCATCGCTCACGCATACATACGACTTACAGTCCCCATGCTGTGGTGTATTTCGTTTTTCATCACCACATTACATGGATGGTTATAATGATGGATTTAATAAATATATATGTTATTTATGATTCTATTTCGATTTTTTAAATGGTAATTATTATTTACCATTACATTTTCCCTCCATCGATAAATTCAAATAGTGTTAATGCCTATGTATGACATACCATCTCCATAAATGGTGTAATTAAATTTTCTATCTCTAAATTTTATTTATGAATCTATATATATATATATATAATATGAAATATATTTCTATCATGTTTCAAATTTTCGAAATTCTTGAACTATAATCATAGTATAAGGAGTCAAATGGAATAATTGAATCTTCAATGAAAACTGAAATGGTTAACACCAAAAAGTAGTGATTTTAACAACAAATTATAAATAAAGGGGAGTGGAAATGTTTTAATTTGAATGAATATGTAATTAAAAGTATATATTTTTTCATTTAAATTATTAAAATGAATTTAATTTTTTATAAAGGTGGATAGAGTGCTTTTGTAGTAAGTGGAACTTAAGGAAAATGATATATGTTCCAATCTTAGCGTTTATTAGGATTTTTATGATTATGTTTCTAATAATGGAATTTTATAACCTATCTATCCAAAAACACTTGAAATTATTTCTGCTCTAGTTCTTTATAGAGATTAAATATTTTAATTTCTTTTTCCTCTCTTTAATTATTCAAGAGACTAACATAAATTTTTTAAGGAAAACCATCTTTATTTCTCCCTTTAGTATAAAATCTATTTTAATCCCTAGAAATGTATTGTAAAAATGTTTTAAAGAATGTTTTTAATATTATTTTATGATTTTTTTAAATAATTTCTTACATATTTTTTTCTTTTACCTATTTGTTTAAACAAAATCACCTTATCATTTTTCCAAATGATGTAATTTTTTTGAAAATTTCAAAATAATATTTATTTTCAAATACATATTATGAATAGAAGTTTATATCATCATGACCAATCAATGCAGTGAATCATACCTTACTCGTTTTTAGGGTTATTTTAAGTGAAAAAAATTCCTTAATATTTTGGAAATTCTTATATTTTGAGTAATTTATTTCAAAATATTAATGTTGTTTACTTTAAAAATAATCCATGTGAACTTTTAAAGGAATTTCCATTTATGATAACATCAAATGATGTTACTTATTATTAACTAGGGATATGATCCATTGATACCATCCTTATCCATTCTATGGATAGTTTTTTATTATGATTAATTTATGATTATAAAACACATTTATTTTACACTCATTATGAAATAATGAAATCTTGAACTATTTTTTTAAACCCATTACATTTCCACAGGTTATGATATATGATGAATGATTTTTGATATTATGGAAAAAATATAAATAAATTATTATTATGTTAAGGGTGATCTCAGAATCATATATCCCTCCAATTCATTCAGTAAATATTTTTATCTCATTAGACAATAAGAACATTAATGGTGAGTGAACTTAGTTTGTTAAGGTTCATTGTCCAATATGATAATTTTATGATTGAACATGAATAAGGATATGGTGGAATAGGGAGTGAACACAATACACGATGATAATATTAGAAGAGATCCTAGAAAAATGAAATGATTATATATGTTTATGTGTACACCAAAACTTATTTCCTATTCAAGTGTTGTCCTATCATGGATCATGTACTTTGACTGCTTTTTGATATAAGTCCTATGAACATCCATGATTTATTCGATGACCCAAGAGTACTATATTTTATATTTAGGGTATGGTTTTCAAATGTTAATATCATGTTTTGGTAACCTTATTCTCATTTTATGTTTACGTGATCATTAATATCTCCCTTATTTACCCTTACGGAGAATATTAGCTCACCCATTATTAGGTTTTGATTCCCTATGTTTTTAGAAAGTTTTGAAGTAGGCTTTGTCTAAGAAGAGTGAAAGTTGTGAATAATTTAGTGGGTGATTATATAGATATCATATAATCCAGTAATTTATGTATCCAGGAATTAAAAGCCACTAAAACTATATTATTTTGATGTGGATTATAATGTTATATAATGAATATTCAGATATTAATATGTCATAACTATGTATGAAAAAAATTTGTCAATATATAAGATATGATTCTCCATAGTAGGCTAATATAAGAACCAGCGAAATGACCAACCTCTTCTTAATCTCGTTAAGTATTTATTCACTTTCCTCTACCAAGAGAAACCGAAATCCATTTTCCACGAAATGGTTAGTGTATTTTAAAATTGTGATAAATTTACCACAAATTATTGATAGTATAAATATATACCAAGAAATAAATAAGTCTATATCACGATGGTTGGTCCAAGACACATTTGAATCACCTATTTTTTTGATTGATCGATAGATATTCCATCAATTGGAAGTACATAAGCTAAAAATATATCTTTTTATAGATAAAAGGATAATTATATAGATATCTATCATTTTGGTTGTCTAATGACATTCTCAATCACCTCTGTCATAGTGGATGGTTTGAACATGTCATAAAAATACTCTTTTTATATAGTCTTAATTATAGTCATCAAATTCACTTCCTGATAATCCTTTCTCATGGAATACATGAGAATATCATCAATATATACTAAAACAATTCAAGTTAATCATTAAATATATTTTTTTGAAATCCAAGAAAATATCAAATGAATTTTTATGATGAAATTAAATTACAAAGAATCCATAATGTCTATACCACATGTTGAAAGATGTCTTAAGTATATATTTTTCCATTTTCCCAAATCTATGGTAACCAAAAATAGGATACACCATCATGAAATGTTAACCCTCTACATGTTGATCTAACATATCATCAATTTGATGTTTATGATACTTATTATTGTTTTCAATTTTATTGAGATCATGATTATCTGTAAAAAAACACATTGATTGATCCTTCTTCTTGGAAATAAGTATGGGTGTATTTTATATTGAAGAAATTTGGTATATGAATTCATTTTATAGATTCTCCTAGAATTTATTTATATTTATTTTAAATAAATTGTGGATATTATATAATAATTATTTTATATTGTCATAGATACTTTTATGAGTTAAATTAGAAATAGAACCTCATGATCTGGAGAATAATCATGTAGTTCATATGGGTATACATCAATATACTACCATAAAATTGAAATGTCTCAAATTTTGAGTTCACTACAAACTATTTAATTCAATATTCCATCTCTATTGGTCATGATGAACCATATTATATAATATTATTCATAAGGGAGTTCATAATCACCCTTTAATTGATATCTAATAAAAGGATGATTCTGGATATGATATGGGACTACCTTATCCCGAAAATTTATAGGAGTTTTAAATAGGGAGAGATAAAAAAATGACCAATATCACATTGCATTAAATAAATTGAAGAATTAATTGATTGGTAGGAAGTATGTTCCCAAAAATATGATTGGAGAATAGTTGTATACCATGGGAACAAACAACACACCTACAGATGCTTTACTGACAATTTATTACACGATTTTTATGTTGGTGAGCCCATATTCTCAAAAAAACATTTCTGTTATGGAATATTAATTATATCATTAATCAAATATAAAATTCATAGGTTTAGAGAAATTATTATGTCTTTCATTCACCAGTTTTTTTTCATGATCCAATTTAGGAGTAGTGATAACATATTACCTTCCTTATTCTCATGATCTAAGAGGTTTTTACTTCCTACAATCCATGATATCCCATATATTGGGGAACTAGATTATATAATACCAAAAAATCATTAATTATAATAATTAATATAAGGTTGGTTCATTATTTGGGTCTTTATTATCCTATATTTTAATTTACCATCCTCTTCATATTTCTTCGGTTATTATGTTCTTTGTGGCCTCATTTACCATATATAAATATTTTTCTAGATCCTCTATGGAAATTTTTCAAGTGTTTCCTCCCACATTTTGGCATGAAGGTAATCAATATTAATTTCTTCTATTTGATTTATCAATCGATTTTCCTTAAAAATCCATATTCATGTTCTTTTCTCCAAATCCAAGGTAATAATAAGAGTCATCAGGTTCGGTTTACTCCTTAATCACAAATAATATTTTTTTAATATATACCAAATCCTTTTATATATAATTTCTTTTTATGAAATGGATTTTAGATACTAAAGAACTAATGTACCTTTTTTTAAGAGTAACTAATAAATTAAGAGTCATAACATTTAATTGCTATGAATTTATTCTCATATGTTCTAATGTATTGGCTTTCATTGTGTTTCAACTAAAATAAATACCACTCCATTTTCATGAGAATAGTTTGGGGGAACTATTTGGTGAGGATTATTTTCTTGACCATGTCCCATTATATGGAAAAAAAATTCTCTATCTAATTCATATTAGCAATGTGGATCCAATTTTGTTCATCCTCATCTTCCAAGTGATAGAGGGCTAAAAAACGTTCTTATGGTTTGGGTTCTAGAGAATGAAAAATGTATTCTCAATTGAGTTATTAAATTCCCTACAATTAGTGTGATGTAAAATCCACTAAATAATATTTTAAATTTCTATATAAAGGATTCAATAGAATATTTCTCCTTAGTGGGTTTGGGAGATCAACATGGTATTTGTTATTGATCATTTCTTGATATACTTTAGTAAGAATTTCAATGAATTTTCTTTCTCTACCTCACATCATATTTGGTTTCTCTTGGGTATAATAAATGAATTATCCTTTTCCCCCATTATTAACATGGGTTATAATTGTTCTATCCCGTTACAAAATCTAAAATAAATTATCTTGAGTAAGACACAATAATATCATAAGTGAATAAGACTGAAAAATAATATAAATTTTAATTGTTCTTCTTTTGGATGGATTACTCTGTGATAGCTTACTATTAGCCTATGATGTTTTTGGTTCCCATGAGGTAGTCTAAGTAGGGTTCTCTTATAATTCTCACAATAATCCCTGAAAGTAACTAAATCTCTTCTAATAACCACTAATAACACACAATATAAACATGCCTATATTTTACATACTTTTCATAATTTAAACATTGTGTCTCAAAAGTAATTTCACAATACCAAAACCCAAATGTTTTGTATCATCAGAGATTATCTTGTGAAATATAATACGACACATTATAGCTTAATCATATCCCATAGACATTTTGACATCAATTTTTATTCTATACTATGTATAATATATAATTTCGTAGGTAAATGGAAGAACAAAAGAATGAGTGATTTTAAACAATTAGTAATGAAATTTTTTAACAGAGCGTCATAATGTATTAAATCGTAATATTATGAGATAATAAGTACATTGGAGAAATATTTAATTAAAATGATCAATTACCTAGAAGAGATCATTATTATATAAATAGATTTAAATAGTCATTAAAGGACCATTATAGAAGAATATACCATATACCATGGATCAAAAACATGTGAAAATAATCATAGTCCCTATAAAAATAACATTGGATCATATAATCTTAATAAAATAAATATAATAAAAATCATTGGAAATAAAAATATTTTAAGGAAAACAAATTTTACCAATGAATTTAGTAAAAAACCCAAATCAGTTATGTTCCTCATGATGTGACTAAAAACAATCATGCCCAGAAATTATGTTTTGAACAAACCCAATCATGTGCAAGATTTATCCTCAACCCACTAGAATTAAAACATTGAATAATAAATATGATGGATATAATGACATTCATCATTCCATCATAACATGATTAACCTTTCTTAATCAAATTGATATGTTGAGAATTTATTTAAAATATCATCACAAGACATCTTGATAAAAACAAATATGGGATAATATTATCATAAACACAATAAATAATAGAAACTATCAAATGATGTTTACACCAATTAAAATTAATTTTATAAAATAATTAGAAACATGATTTAAATAAAACAGAATAAATACTATTTCCTTTTGGTGATAAATTATTCAAAGAATAATGCGAATATAATGTTACTTGAAAAACAATGAAAATTATATAGTTATATTGATAATAACGAATAGCCATGATGGTTGGAAAATGTGATTAACCATTTAATATAAAATAACATTCTTGTTACACCATTTTCATATAGTAATATATAACCCATATAGAAAACATCAAAAAAGTATATTTTGAACATTACTGAAATGAAATTAAACATATTTGAAAATGACCATAAATAATCATTAAAGTATATAGGATAATATAATTTAAATGGAATAATTGATAAGGGTATCTAAGGGAATGATTTTGGTGAAAGACCTTAATATTTTTAAAGGAATGATTTCTAATAAAACCTCTTATGAATTTTAAAATAAAAATCCAATAGAAATAAATAAAATAATAAGTAACCTAAAATACAAATTGTATATAAATATTAATGATATAATATTTAAAATATCTATTATATACACCAAATAAATGAACATATGTGAATCTTTCAAAAGAATTCACAATGAAAGAAATTTGAGATGAGAAACACATACCTCATACTTCCTCTTGGTCAGACATGCTATAAACTCCTATATAATATATATAGATTTATTATACATCAATATCAAAATCATATTTAAATTTTTATTTCTATATAACCATATATTATAACTACTTATCACCCACTTAGTAATTATTATGTTTTAAAATAAATATTATTATTTTAACAATACAGTTTTCCACGCTTGTTCTAATTTAGTGATTCAGGTCACTGCACAATGTTCACGGTTTAATTATCTATTTAATTTTAATGAAATAATGTACTATGTTTTTATATATTTCATAATCCCCATGTTCATTTCATGTAACTGATGGTGATGATTTTCATGGACAGTATAATAATATCATTTTTGAGATATTGATATTTCATAAGAAGAATTGGTTTAATTTGTGAATAAATATATATATATAATCAGTAAACAAAAATAATAATGTTATAAATATAATATTTATATATAAAATATATTTTGGAGATGGAAAATTAAAAAACACCATTCATGGAGTCTGTTTCCCCCACAAAAAAATAAGAGGCATTTTCATTTTATAATGATGGAGAAAAAAAGGTTGATAATTATTTATGTTTATGAATAATAATTAGGAAATATATATATAATTACATCATTAAATTCATATTTTTTTATCTTTACATGTTAGGTAGTGATATAAAATGAAATATGTGGTTTATAGAAGTAGTAGCATTCCCGAACACACAAAAAAAACATTTTCATTTTCTAACAGATAAAAAAGATAATGATGATTATTATTGCATCAAAATAATTAAAATTATGAATAATAATAAATTTTTCTATTTTTTTATTATGATTATTGAATTTTTTGATGAGTTGGTTGAAGAAATATACAAGAATGAAATTTTTTAATAACATTGCATCTTCCTTGGGAATCCACTTTTAGATATCTCCTTACACCTAATTAGGAAGTTCTTTTAGTGAGACTAGATCTTATAGAAAGTGGATATGGATGATCAGAAGTGATTTGGATAGATATTTGTATTTATAAGGTTATACCACTATGTGGGAATCTAAGTGGTGAAGGTATCCTTTTATAAGTGATATAGATGACACTTTTATAAATACCTTTAACATTAAAATAATATAAAGGCATTTTGAAAGGAAAGTGGAACAAAATAAGATAACATTTGAATGTAGGATAAGGGAGGGTTAATATAAATTTATCAAATTAAATAAATATATGGAAAAATTTCTATTTTAATCCATATCCATTAGTTTGAACCCTTTTAATCCCATTTTAACCCTTATAATGCCGACAAAATTTTACCTGGTAACTATTCATTATGAAAAAATGAAATTGGCCCAATAGAAAATTTTTAATACCATGATAATAATTATTAAAATTATTTTACTAGATTAAAATAATATTTTAGGTTAAAATTAATATTCATATAAGTTTGAAAAATTCAATAAAAAAACATTTTTAGAAAAATTCCTTTCTAAGCATAAAAATAAATTTACACAAAAATCATGTATTACATTGATCCCCATGAAATTTAATGGTTTTTGGTTAAAAAATATATTTAGTAGACATTAAAACAATTATAAAATTTAATTTTTCATGTAAAATAATTAATTATAAGAATGGGCCAAAAATAGTTTTTTCTTAGAATAAAATATAACTTATGTTCAAAAAGTCAAGAATGTGTTTCAAAATTCAATGTAATAGTTTTATGTGAATTATTTTACTCTATAAATACATATTTAGTCTATCCAAAGCTTTTATTTATTTTTAAGTCAATATTATCTTATAATATTGTCATAAAAGTTCTGGTATTCATAAAAAATGTGTTTTTACTATTCACCAAAAAAATTAAGAATTTTAGAAAAATAAAAAAAAAATCCCCAAGAAAATATGACACTGAAATAAAAAATACAATTTATTTTATCGAATTAAAATTTTAAAATTTATAAATTTATCTTTCAAATAAAAATATAAATGTAAATAAATATAGATTTTATAGAAAGATGGCTACTTAATCCTTGAGTGTTCTTAATATTATTTCATATATGATTCTAAATAAATGAATTTTAATATATTAGTTCATATGATAAAAAATTATACATTATAAAAATATTCTTTTAAAAGTGATCAATAAAATATAAAATCATAAAAATTAGTTTTTTGAGAAATAATCATTTTTAAGAATAAATCATAATAAATATTTATCCTCTAAATAATAGAATTTTTAATTGATCAATATCATTTTATTTACTATAGATTTTATTCTTCTTAATTTTTTCTTAATAATTATCATATAATATATCTCCTCTAATATTAGTTTGATGTTTCATGTAAAATAAGCTATGAGATAATATTGATTTATGTAAAAATATATATTATAAAATATTGGGTTATTGTAGGCGCATCGTGGAAGGAGGAAATGTGTTGAGGTGTTTTTAGTGTATTTTTAAAACTAAATACAAAGGATGAACATTATGAAAAAAATGAGTATGAATCATTCTGGTCATGTTTTATGATAAGCCGAGGGGGAATGAATTAATGTGGTGCCGCTAGCGCAGCTAAAGGCGAAAGCGATGACATGATTAATTAGGATTAATGCCCAAAGGACATAAAATTACATATTTAATTACTTCTGTCCAAAAATATATAATAATACAGTTTATATGATCTTCTAAATATAATACATTATGTGACATTGGCTCATTCACCATGTGTCTTGGGATGACATACATCAACCTATACATGTGTACACACAAGGTCATCAAGCCATAAACACATTTTTCATAATCCATTAACACAAGTAATATTTTTTGGAAGGAGTAACTTAGTTTTTACATTATATACACACTATATAACCACTTATAAAAATGTGTTGTGTATTTCATGGAGACACTTAGTATAACTGGTGAGAGGACTTGACAAGTATCCAAAATATATATCATTCAACCCAAGTATCCCAACATGTAATGTATTATAATTACATGTTTTTGAAATAAATAAATGAAACATCTAGTAACATATAAGAATATTACTAGTTACTATTTAAGGCCAACATATCATGATTATTATAAAAATACATAATTTACTCAATATAGTTATATACTCTTTGTTTTCTCTCAATCAGGTGCTATTTTTGGATGAGTCTATTATAAAACTTTTTCATGAATAATGTGATGGTAAATAAATATTTATCTTTTGAGGAGTTATTTTCTTTTTTAATGTATTTAGAGTTACCATGGACTTCATAGTGTGGATGACTTATGCTGGAAAATGAATATAAAAGACATAGTGTCAGTAAACATCATCAAAGTATATTATCTCTAAGTCATAGGTGATCTATATACCTAGTGAAGAATATAACCCAACCATATTGATAGGGTGTGTGTTCGCCACATATGGAGTATGTCACCCTCTAAACCAATGTTCATTAAACACATCAAGGTGTGGGACCACTATAGGGGTTAATAACCATTTTGACAGATGTACTCTTTAGTATGGTGTGGATCCCCCATGACTAAAGATATTGAGAGACATTATGGCCATACCTATAGTGAAATAGTTTGGGTTCTATGGATTCTGTGGTGGATTCCTTATAGATATGTTTTATTTTTTCCCCTCCCTTAAGTTCTATTACCCAATGGATGGATATACATTATACAAAAAGTTATGGGTCACCTATCATGGTTGATGAGGTTGTGTGAGAGTCTGAGGGGTTTGATAGTTTTAGTGATGATGTATGTGGTTTTTATAAAACATTACTTGTATTATAAATTTTTTATTTCTTTGTGGAATGATTTATATTAATATGGTAAACATTGGGTTTTATGATAGTTGTTTTACACTGGGTATTTGTGGATTCATTTGAGGCAGGATTCTTCATACATATGTGTTGAGTATACGTAGACACTTCTATTTATATGGTTTTCCTGAGCATATATCATACCTAGTTCAATTTGGTATTCACCATTATATAACTCTTAAACATGAGGTTTGATATAACTTATTGTTTATCAATACATTATATTTTTATGGTATCCTATTGGGTATGGTTACACTCACTTATTCATGGTCCCTATTCCCACACATATTATGTTATTTGATTGTTTTTTATATTATATTGGGGAACTAGAGCTAGTGTAGCTACTCGATCTAGTGGATTTAGTCTAGTTGATGTGTAGTGGTGGTTCATGGTGCATGGAGAAGTTGGTTTCTAGTAGTGTCCATTTCCCAAATGTTCATACGTCATGGGAGTTATTATCCCTTATCATGTGACATTATTTTATAAGGGGTATTTTCTATTTTATTTTTACCATTAGGATTATTCCATGTGATGTAGTGTTGGATAACCATCATACCATTCATACATATATTTTTATTTTGGTAATTTATGTATACTATTTATTGATTTTCTATAAATCATGCATATTAGGGATTTCTATATGTTTCAGGTTGACATCAGTTATGGCCTCCAATTTATGTGTCCACCTTCTTAGTAATGGTCACTAAACCCTGTCCTTTTGGAGTTGGGCATTGTGTGTCACACTCATCTTACTGTCAACACATGTTGGATCTTAGTGGGTTGAGTTATGTTAGTTTCACATAAACATATTGATAAAATATAGAAAAATGGAGTATCATATAGGATTATCATATGATAAAGCTAAAAAAATGAAAAAAAAAATTCAATATTCTGTGATTCAAATATATGTAATTATGTTTATAGGAATTTTAAATGAAATTGAGTTATTATTATGTAATTTAGTGGAAGACATTAGGCTGAATAATTTCTTCATGTATTCCCTTTCAACAATTTTAGATCTCAAAAATATAAAAAAATATCAAAATAATCTATGTTTATGTCATTCATTTATTGTAATGAATATGGCATTTATCTAAATAATGGACTAAATATAAGGATGTATGAAGGTAATAGACATCCTCAACCATCAAAGCCTAAAATCTAGAAACATTCATATGCTACCATAGTAAAAGTGTTATATCATCACAAAAATTCCTACATTGGTATTATATGCATTTACTCTAGAATGGATATTGAACTACCAGTTTTTGGGTCAACCTATTCATTTATATCATGAATGTTCATGGTGCATATGAATTTCATGCCTTAAAGGCTACTTGTTTTTTTACCACCACCAAAGATATTTATTTTATTTCATAAGCAAAGGGTAGGGAGGAAACAAAGCAAAAGAGACAAAAAAATCCATAAAATAGAGGGATCATGGGGTTCTATAATGATGGAGACCTATTGCATCCCCAATGATAAAAGCCATGCACTCTGGAGGAAGGGAGCTGAGACTGGAATAGCATGAGAGCCTATCACTAGGGCCAATCATGGAGGCAAGAAAATCAGCAACTCGGTTGCCCTCCCTCCATGTATGAAGAACCTCCACCGGGGAGTTAATGAGGCTGCAACACTTACGGATAGGATATGCAATGTACCAGGGTGTAGTACCACAGCCCTGCAGAGCACGCTGAATAACAGGGGAATCAGTTTCAATGGCTGAGAGGGTAATATGCTTCTCACTGCAAATAGTAAGACCAGTGAGCATAGCTTTCGCCTCTGCTTGTAGAGAGTTGTCGCTGCCAAAGAAAGATGAAAACGCCATAATTGCAGAACCAGAGTGGTCCCTGACGATACCTCCACCGCGAATGACCCCCATCCCACAGGAGTCGTCCGTGTTCAGTTTGAAGTCGAAGCTGGGCGGTATCCAATGCACCCAATGACCATGAGGGGCTCTGGGGAGGAGGGCTCTGTTCGTCAGAATGTATCTGAGGGAGGCTGCCCCTTCTCCATCCTTGAGAAGACGAGCGAGATCAACGATCATAGACTTCATTCTGAAGATGAGCGTAGGTTGCGATGCGGTGATACCCTCATACCTTGCATGATTACGAGCATGCCAGATGATCCAGCACCCGGCCAGCAGAATATAAACCCGAGCCTTTTTATGATGAAGGAATCAGCACCCTGGAACCATGATTGTAGGAAGACGTTGCTGCTACAAACCTGGAAGGAAAACCCGTTAGAAGCGCCAAAGGCCTCCCAGACCGACCGAGCCCATCATGCACTTTCAAAAAAGAGGTGAGCCACTATTTCTTCCTGAGAAACCAGGCAGCAAACACATCTGGACACCAGGTAAATGCCTCTGCGCTTAATGTTGTTGTTAGTGGCAAGATCTTGGTTCCGGACACGCCATAGGAGGAAATTAAACGTGGTCGGAACTTCCTTACACCATAGCAGGTCCCCCCACAGGTCTGAGCAAGAATTTCTCCCCATTAGATGACGATATCCCTTGCTGGAGAAAACACCCGCTGAAGATGTATCAAAAATACATTAATCCGTCTCAATGTTCAGAACAATGGAGTCAAAAAGGTCCCACTGCGTGTCATCCATAATAGCGTTGATAAACTAAGGATAAGCGATGGCCTGTCTGAAGGTGATATCGGGATCAGGGAAACCTGGGAAGGCCAGCTTGGAGCAGCCCAATTGTGATGCTATAAGCTGATGTCACCCCTCCTAATAATCCATCTACTGTGTTCCTGGAGAGTAGCAACATGGACTTGAATAGTACGCCAGAGAGGAGACGAGCTCCCCCTAACATATTCCAGATTCCTACCATATTTGTTCTATATGAATTGTCCCTAGAGGGTATCCCTCACAATGGCCTCCCAGGCAAGCTTTCCATGCAAGCATTTCATGGTGGTGGCCAGATCCTTCAAATTGATACCTCCCTCCTGGGTAGGTCTTGCCAGCCATTACCAGGACACCCAATGAAGCCTCCCTTCCAAGTGTGCGTCCTAGATAAAAGAGTTAAGGATATTTTCAAGAATATGTAGGACCCCTTTTGGGACTTTAAGGGTAGATAGGATGTGAATGGGAATAGAAGAGAGAACATGGTTAACCATAGTGATCCTGGACCGAAAGATAGAAATTTGTTTTTCCCATTAGTAATTCGATTGAAGATTTTGGAAACAATTTTGTCAAAATGCTGAATATTAAGTCTCCAAGGAGACACTGGAGCACCAAGATAGTCAAAAGGGGAAGATTTTCTTAGAATACCCAGGCTTTGCTCCACTTTCCCCACCCGTCTGCCAGAACAGTTCCTGGAGATAAACATACTGCTTTTCTCCCTATTGACCAGCTGCCCACTCCATTTCCCATACGACTCCAGAACCAGATTAATACCACGAATGGATCGCTTGCTGGCATTAAGAAAAAAGATAGTGTCATTGGAAAACATCAGATGCGAGATCCCGTTGGAGGCCGGCCTGTAATGGTAAGGAAAAATTACACCAGCACTGATGCTCTTCTTGATAAGACGAGAAAGAGAATCTTGGGACATAATAAAGAGACTCGGGGAAAGAGGGTCACCTTGTCTTAGTCCACGCACCGATTTGAAGAACCCATAATTGGTTCCCATGAAAGAAATAGAAAACCACGGTGAGCTGAAACATCTGAATAGAAGGTCGATGAACCGAGAAGATAGACCCATACAACGTAACACTTTGATGATGAAATTCCACTCAAATTTATCATAGGCTTTCTCCATGTCAATTTTAAGAATCATATTCGAACCACTCACTTTGATGTTGAGTTCATGAACCATCTCCTGAGCCAATCCAATTGCTCCCTGAATAGTTTTTCCTTTAAAAAAGTCGTGTTATTCCATGGAAATCCAAAGGGGAAGATAAAACACCAGCCGTCTGTTGAGAACCATAGACAACACTTTGTACGGAAAATTGCACATGCTAATAGGCCTGAAGTGATTGATAGAGGATGGGTTCCTGAATTTGGGAATTAGGACCATCGTGGTAACACAAGCCACACGTGGGAGGTGGCCACCCCGAAAGAAGTCTCGAATGGAATTGGACAGGTCTTCCTTAACCAAGTCCCACGAGGCAATGTAGAAGGATCCAGGAAATCCGTTCGGGCCCGGAGCACTCTCCGGGTTGAGGGATTTGACAGCTTCAAGGATTTACTCATCATCCGGACTAGCAGAGAGCATCGAATTGACGTGACTCAAGGCCTGGCAAGGAATGGCGTCAAAAAATGTCTGAATGACCCGAAGGGTACCCATTCTTCATGTTGGTCTTGGGGCCAGCAAAAAAATCAGGGAAGTGAGCCCTAGCCATGCCGCCAATCAACGTAGGGTCAGCAGTGAATGAATCGTCTTTAAGGACAATATTCAGGTGAAACTGTCTCCTTCTCTCTTTAACAAAATCATGAATAAAGGCAGTATTGCGATCTCCCTCCTGGAGCTATTTGACCCCAGCCTTCTCCCGAGCAAGTCGTTCCTGCAAGAGAAGCATATCTACCAACATGTCTTTCTTATGATTAAGGACCCCAAACATCAACTCGTCCCAACCATTATCCAGAGAAATCTCCAGTTGGTTAACTTCCTCTTTAATTGTGTCCAAGACCCGCAGCTGGGTGGGATGGGAATTGCTCCACTAAGCGAGATCACCTCTTAGGCAAAGAAGCTTGGTCCAATACCTACCCTGAGAGGGCTTCTTCCAAGAGTATTGGACTGCCTAAAGGAAGCCGCTGAAGCCAGACCACGATTGATGATAGAAGAAACGATCTTCACGTCTTATTCCAGGCCTTAGAGACACCAAAATGGGAGAGTGATCTGAAATAGCATTGTCCAAATGAGAGACCTTGGCATCCAGGAAGGACGATATCGCGTTGCAGTTAGCCTGGCAGCGATCGAGACGACACCATGTGTGTTTACTTCCCTTCGGGTTGTTGCACCAAGTAAACTGATCCCCTGTGTACCCCAAGTCCATGAGACCTGCAGATGATAAGCAAGACACGAACTCCATGCTAGCTCTCCGGGGGAAGTCGCCCCTACCTTTCTTCTCAGTCGGGTCCAGGATACAATTAATGTCGCTACTAACAAGCCAAGTCATGTCTCCCGGGTCAAAGGCGCTGAGATCAGCCCATAAGCTCTGTCTATATTGAACTTCACATTTTTCATAGATGAAGGAGATGATAGTAGTGATGGATCCAGAGGTAATCTTGACAGAAACATATTGATCCGAAGCCGCTACATAATCCACACACACAACCTGCTGCTAGAAGATCCAGATGTGATGGTTAAGAGGTTCAGCATGCATATAATTGCGAAATTTAATTCTCCTCGCACAGCCCTTGATTTTTGACATAGGCAGCTTGTGCTCAAGAACTGCGAAGATAAAAGCATAAGACATAATGAATTCAGACGAAATAAAATCTATTTCAACATGGGCGCCCAGGCCGCGTGCATTCCATACTATGAAAGAGATCATTGGACATTGCGAAGCCTGGCTTTGGCCCCAGGCTTTTTTGAGCCATCTGTATTAGTGGATGAACCAGGAAAAAGCCTTCTGGATTTCGAACGGGTAACCACCCCCTGGTGGCGGGTGATTCTGTAACTGGAAGGGAGGAAAGATCATCCTGCTCTTATGCTAGGACACTGATGGAGTTTGCTAGGAAAATGGAGGGACTGGCGGGAGGACAAGGTGCTTGAGGAGGGCCCAAAAAATCCAGATAGTAGGGGGTGTTAGGAGGGACTAGGTTTGGGGTCCATCCATCCACAAACCCGACCTTTTTTGGAGGCTCAGGGAATCAGGGCCAAGCAGGAGGCCAAGCGTGTCTCTGGAAGCACGGTAACGGCTGCCTGTCTGGAGATCTGCAAATAAGGGGAGGAACCAAGGGAGCCACAACATTGAAACCTGGAGTACCTTTACTGACCTTCAGGGGTCCATGTGCCATGCGGGAATGATAGAGGCTCCGAAGCTTAGAGGAGGGGCCAGGCTCTGAGCATGGAACCGGCCAAGGAGTGTCAAGAGGTTGGCGAAGCTTTCTACAAACTGAATGGGAATGACCATGTAGACGGCAGGCCGTGCAGAAGCTCTCGTGCCCCGAATAGAAAATCTTTGGCCACCATGAAAAACAGTCCCCCACCTGCAGAAAAATCTGGTCTGGCTGAGGCTTCGAAAGGTCCAATTCAACACAGATCTTGGCTGAGGAGGAGTCCAAAATCTGAGAGGTATTGATATCCGCACACAAGAAGGACCCGAGGGAATCTCCAATGCCCCGTAAAAATCCCTGGTTGAAGAACGGTAAGGGGAGACCAGGAAAGGAGATCTAGGTAGCCGCTTGGGGGGAGTCAAGGCCCTGATGCACCTCCAATGACCATATGAAAAGATTAAATCTCCATCTTCCCATAGCATGGACCCGTCTCGACCACGCCCTCACAAAATTGTCCCTGGATCCAATCACAATGCAGAAAGCCTTCCTAGAGAGTTCTGAAACCCGATCCATTTCAGCGAGTCCGCACGAATCCACAAAGTTCTTGAAGAGGCCAAGCGAAGGTTTGTCCACACCAAAACGTGCCACCAAAGACCAACGATGGAGGTCAACAGTGGCCGCGAAGGACGCATCTGAGAAAGAGACCACCAGAAAAAACCCTTCCTTACCCGACCGAGCATCACCGATATAGACCTACGGGAAACCGGAAACAAACAAGGGGGCCGGCGGAGGCCTCAAGAGGACCTCCTTGAGGGAGGGAGCCAGAGTCGACGACAAGCCAGCAGGAAAAACCGGGGGTGGGGCTGAAATCGGGGTCGATGATAAGCCGATAGGGAGATCCGGGGGCGGGGCCGGAGCGCCACCAGGAGAAGCAGGGAAAGACGCTGGCTGCTGCGGCAAGAAGGCCTTCGTGGGAGAAGCAGACGCCGTCGGAGCAATGGGCCGAGAAATTTGAAAAAAGGGGGGCGCGTTCGGAATCATTTTTTCCCATATCTTATTAAAGGCTATTAGTTGACTTATCGATAATAACACCAAATGGTTTTTCTTTTGTGACCAATGTATTTATATTTTTTCTCATTATAATTTTTTGAACATGTTACTTCTAAATTTAGTACCACTTTCACATAGTTGAATTTGATACTATTTTGTGAATGGTATAGATTTCCTCTCATAGAAATGATATAAATTTTCTGGATATATTGGTCATATTCAATGTTTTAATCCACCCCAAATTGGTATAAAATTTTAAGAAGAATAATAAAAATACTACATTAACTTCTTATTTTGGATATTTGAATATTATTACCAATTATAGGTACAGATTCTCCATAAAATAATATTTAAAAGGGGGAATAAATATTTATGATATAAAAATTGTGGAATAAAATTATGGGCACCCTCTAAAAAGAGATTTCTATCCTCCCATAGATCAAAAAGTGGGACATTCAAATTTACTAGTCACCAAATCTCTACCCATACTTAATTGTTCATATAAAAAATAACCCATTTGAGCTATATGAGTTGAATAAGTTGTTTCAAGATCTTATGTAAATTTTTTATCCATTACAGTCCATTATCATAGGATTCATTGATATTTTTGAAATTAACTGAGTATATTTGAGATTATTCATTGATTATCAAGAACATAAGTGTATCATAATTATGCATAAAAAATTATTTCTATGAATTTAAGATCTATTTGATGAAATTTATCAAATGTTATACATTAATAGTACTGAACTAAGATGATGATATAAAAAATTAATATAAGAGAGGAAGATATCCCAAAAACTGTATTTGAAATAATGGATGGGATATTTAAATTTCTAATGATTCCCTTTAGTTTGATGGAATACCCTATAGCATTGATAAATTTAATAATTAAATTCTTTAATGATTACCTAAAAATTTTAAGGGATTATGTATTAATGATGTTATTATTTATTCTAAAATATTGTAAGAGTAATATAATCATTTGAGGATCAATTATATTATTGTATACAATAAACCATCTTAAGTTATCTAATACCACAACCCAAATTAGATCCCCATAAGACCTAATGCATGCTCATTGAAAACTAGATCCCTAATAGTATTCTAATTTAGGTAATGAGATTCTAGTACCATGGTCAAATTTTTTAAAAAAATTGTAGTATAGTAAGGTTAAATCAGGGGATGTATTGATTACATGGGGAATAAGATAGTTTGTACCCAAAATATTCTTATAAAAAGATATATTTATCATATTTATTATGAGCATCAAGTTACAACGACATTCTGGTAGAGTAAATGTTTGTGTAAATCTATTTTTTAGTAGTTCTATGGGTATTACAAATGAATCGTTAATACATACAAGTATTAAATAATCATTTTAGAAATTATATAACTCTGTCACACAAAAATGGTTTTCAAAATGATTTTGAAAATATATTTATAATTACTCATTGATGGTTGATTTTCAAAACTTGATTGAAAATAAAGTTGAAATTAATTTGTTTGTTTATTCTGGTTTTTCTTGGATATCCATATAAGTTAATGATTCAACTACATGAATATTAGAATAGATAGATAAAGATATTATTGATCATTTTATAATAATATTTCAAAGGATTGTTATTATTGGGAAAGGATATGGAGTTGTTGAAATAGCTCATCAGGATCCTCATCTCAAAAGAATGATTTAGCATGTTATACAAGTAATTTATAGGGAAGATAATCTGGGTAGGATAAGAGAAACTGACATTAGGGTTCAAAATGAAGAGTCTTTATTCATTTATAGGTGATTCTAGTCAAAATACAAATAATGTTTGTTTAGTGAAAAGAAACCATATCTTTCCATTCATGCAGATACAAGAAACATATAAGGTAGTGTTTATACCTTATTTTCTAAATGGTCCATCCTAAAGGAGGTATGTAATAATAATAAATGTTAAAAATCACAAGAACTATAATTTAAATGGTTTACATATGATGTTTTTTTATTGTATTGTTTAGAAGAGTATAATATGACAATGTTTATATATATTTTTTAAACATAACAAAGGAAATATGATATTGATGGATTATGCATCTATGTTATAGTTAATGTGTGTTATGATCCAAATTTGGTGTTGAATGAGATTGTTACTACATTTTTTTTGATATGTGGATATTGTAAAAAAATTATACTAATATTATATTATTTAAATATTTTACATATATTGAAGCAGTTCGTATATTAGATTAGTAGTGTATGAAATGATTATTTTACAAATTAGAACTGAATGCGGTGTTAATATTTATTTGATGAGAATTAACAGTACCTATGGAAGTAGTAATGAATTATGATTAATGTTTCAATCATATGCTCTTATAGTTGGCGATGCTAGTGTCTCGTAGGATTTTCTAGTCTTGAGATTAATGTATAATACGGTTTTATTTGGATGGATTGGGTTATCAAATATAGACCTTAAATAAACCTCTATAGTTAAGGATAGATTTTCCCCCTGATGTTGTTTATTTATTTTTTAAGGAATTTTATATTAATGAAAGTGGGAATGAAACAATTATTTTATTTTTTGAATCTATCTCTTTTCAATTAGTGTGTTTTTCTCCCAAACATTCTGGGTTGGTAGTCGTCTCATGTTACTATTTTTTTGTTAATTAATATAAAAATGTTTTCCTAAAATATTTATCAATTTTCCCCATGATAATGGAATTGTAATTTTTTTAATAAGGATCTTGATGGAATGAATCCAATTTCTCTTTCATTATACCATATGAAACCTGTCGAGTTATAATAGAAAAATAAATAGGTGAATGAATTAGAATAGATTGGGTTAATTTTTCTAAGATTTTTACCTTGATAAATTCAATTTTTATTTATTATGAAAGAAAATGAGAGTCTATAATTATGTATCTATAATAAGAAAATAAATCATGTGATTGAATAGATGAAATACCACTTTTCATGTGTTGATGATATTTTTACCAACTAAAGACAACAAGCTGATTTTCTAAAATTGAACTTCACTTATGAGATTTCAAATTGATTGAAAATTTTGAAGGCATATAAAAGATGGATTTATAAATCCATTAAGACTATTGAGACCTCTTGTTCATGCTTTTTGATGTGATTAATAAATCAGTTATATTTATATCCTTAATGATTTGAATATTACAAATTTATTTGGATGACTAATTGGTTTAATTTATGAATGAAACATTTATTTATTCATTATCAAAATGTGATCATAAAAAACATTTGGTTGTTATTTAGTAAATTTGTATGAACATAATTTATATGAAAAGTTCTAAAAATATTAATTTTTATATTTTGAAGGTGATATATCTTGGGCATTTCATTTCTGATAAATGAAAATATATAGATCCCAACAAAATGATGGTCATAATATCATGGAATATTAATAATAATTTCATCATGATCTATAGTTTTATTATTCTAGTTGGGTATTATTGGAGTTTTATGAAATACTTCTCCAAATTATCTTCACCAATAATGGTTATGAGACTGTCGAGAGTTATGTTTTTAATGGTATGTGATGTTTTATAAATTATATTGAGATATTAATACAATAATTACTTTCACACTAGTTCATATCCAACCCTGTAATGGTGATGTCTATGAGGTCTATTGTGATTATTTGGGGGAAGGTCCTGGATGTTTCATTATACAAGGAGAAATGTTTATGGAATAAGGTCTAAAGTAGGTAAATCCTCGTGAAATTAAATACCCTACAGACTATATGTAATTGGATGTTGTATTTTAAACATTGAAAATATTTAAATGTAATATCTATTAAGAAAATTTCATGGTAAATAATTTTCATAAGAGTTTTAATTACATCATCTGAAAATGTTATCATAATTTGAGATAATGTATGTGGATGAATTATCTTTAAAAAATTGACTTTAAACATTCATATACCCTTGAAAATGGTAATATAGTCCTTTATTCCTTTATTATAAGTATTAAAACGTGATATTCTAAGGAATATGAAGAGATGTGGCGAATAATGAGTTTTTTGGGTGAATTTTAGATAATGAAAAATAAAACAAAGAATAGTTTTGTTTTTTCAATATAAATATTACTAATATATTATTAGGAGAAATGAGAATGTTTCAATTCTCTATCCCTAACTGTAATGGGTTAGAAGATACATTTAATGGTACAAATACTATTAATGGGTGAGAGTTGGAATCAAGTTTGACAATTTCTTAAAAATATTGCATTTTTTTCCTATTTCATTGAGGATTAGAGTGATTTGTAGATTAAATCAATCCTTTTTTGTCCTAATTAATTTAAGATTGGAGTGATAGTTATATCTATCATTATAACAGGGTAGTGAATCTTAGAATTTAACTGATATACCACGACATGATGTGGATTTTTTGTGTGTGTCCAAGTTTGGGGAAGGATGTTACAAAATATATTTCATGATGTTTGTTTTGACGGTAGGTGAAGGTAGATCACCAATTTGAAATTGAATTTTTTAAAACATTACCTATATCAATTTTGTAATTAGATGATATTTTTATATACTATTTTCAAAGTGTTCCTAGTTAACCATTAAAAATGTTTCTATTTGGATTTTGTGAATCAGCTCAAAAATTCACAAAGATTCTTACATATCCTGGAGACTAATTCCATTGATCATTTTTTATTATTGTATGTCAAGGAGAATATATAGAATCAAAGAGTTACTAAGACTATCATTTTTTATACATGCCCTCATTTCAAATAAATATTATAAAAGGTACTCAAAAATTCCTTGTATACTCAAGTGAGGATGAGTAGGACATAAAATACTCAAATTGCCTGGATGCTAAAGTTTATTGTTAAAATTTTTGGGGATATGAACCATGAATTCATTTATTATTATATAAGATCAAGGGATGATTATTTTTATTTGTTGAATGTTTAAAAAAATAATATTGATCAATCCGTAAATTATAATATCCATTCAATTATTTTTATTATAGTAATTTTCGATCAATCTTATACAGGGTGGACACATGGGAAAAGATTCATATCGAATTGAGTTTTTATAGGAAGAAATAGACCATATTAAGGCCATTCATAAATTATTGATGATGGAATAATGTTAATTAAATTAAAATGTTAATTTTTTATGATAATCATAGAGTTTAATTTGGGTGATTAAGTATTTTTGGGAGGGTATCCTCATTTAGTACATTGAGGTTTAATAAGAAAGAGAAGTTTTGTTTTTGGTTTTTGGGTCCTTTGAAAATTATATTTAGGATTTTTGAAGTAGAATATCACATAATATTACTTCCATTATAAAAGGTGATTAATATTATCTTTAATTTTTCTTTGCTGAAGATATATTTATAGGATCCATATATCAATATCTTGATTGGAATTTGGTAGAATTGGATCTAGTTATGATTTTCATTAAGAAACAATGCAAATCAATGGGAAAAAAGAGAAGGCATTATGTGGGATGTATATTCTATAAATTCATCTTTTTTAGAAGTTGGTATATTTCAAGATAAATCATAGGAAATGGAGTCTCACATATATAAATAATGGCTGGAAATTGTTTAATAAATACAATATCATTACAAGTGAATAATGCTTTTATGATGTGGATAATTGTAATACTCATGTTTTATTAATATTTAATGAACTAAGCCATGAATTCAGGTCACAATATTTTGTGTTAGTTAAAATAACTATAATGAATTTTTTTATAAATATATTTTATTATATAATCTTTATATGGATTCATAAAATTAAGAGGGCTGAATAAATAACTCATGGTAGTAGATGTAATGATTTAAAATGATGGTTTATTCCTTGTGAGTTAATCTAATGGTTGAAATAGATACATAATTATGGAATATTAGTCCTTTAAAATATCCTTGATCGGAAATTATTTATTTAATTAAATGTGTTTGAAAATAAAATTATGTTCATTATTGAAATGAGTAAATGGGGGTATAGGTAATTAATTTATGGAATTAAATGATAATTATGTATCAGAAACAATTGAATACATTTTATCATAGAAAAATTATAGGTTTTAGGGTAATTTGAGGTTTTTGGGATGGGAAATATATATAGAGGATTTATGGAATTAAAATAGGTTAGAGGGAGAAAGAGGAATGTGATTATAATTGAGTATTAGGTGTCACTATGGTTCATTTTCCCCATTGAAATTGTCCTTTTTATCTAAATATCTCAATATCCTAAAAATTTATATACAGATAAAACATGTTAAAGGGATAGTGAATTAGTGGATAATCAAAGTGGTTGGATCATTGAAGTGTGTAAATTGATTTGTTTCATATATTTTAATGTTTTTTAATCTTTTTGACAATTTACTAGTGTCATAGAACATTGAAATAAAAAATTCACATATTTGAGGCATTAATAAGGGATTTATGACCATTGGTACAACCATAGCAATTATGTAATGGTTGTTGTGTGACCCACATGATAATTCTATTCTGACCTATTTTCCATATAATCTTTATCACCAATATGCTAAACATTGTAATTAATTTTTGGTACATGTGTCATTCGACTATCGAATGTCTATAAAAATTCAAACAGAAAGTCACCTGGGAATTGTGAAAAATTTCATGGGACATTCCAGAATGTCTCTATGGTCATAAACAATGTTCATGTGTTAATCTAAAATTTTATTAGTGGTAATTTGTTCCATTTATTTTGTAAAATATGATTTATTGAATACTCAGGATGATAAGGCTATGTTACTTACACCATCAAGAACATTAAATTTAAGGTTTATGAAAAAATAAAATTCACATCATAGTAATTGAATCCCAACTATTCTGAACATTTATATTCCTTACGTACATTATTAATTTTAATTTAAATAATAATTACTTATTCATGATTTGATATTAGATTCTATATATGTGTTTTGCATGATTCTTTTTTAAAAATACTTATTTTATTTCCACATTGATATTTTGATATCCATCTCATTAATATATTAGTTTTGTTATTTTGATAAAATTTGTTATCATGATTTCAAAAAACATATTTTTCAATGATTTTAAAATAATGGTTTATATTTTTAAATTTATTTCTAAATAGAGGTTTTGTAAAGATATTATTTGGGATGAAGTCATAAAATATATTAGTTCTGTAATTTATCCAAAGAAAAAACATTTTATTTGATTTCTCAAAATAGTTGTTTATATTTATGATGGTGATTTTTCTTATTATTTTAGTTTTTTGGTTATGTAATTTAACTTGACTAAATTGATTTTTACATTGGCCATGGGAATCAACATGGATTTATTCTTCTTAGATTACATTTTGTGTTGGTGTATGGTAAGAAAACAAATTATCCATATATATAAATTTGTTATTAAATATTTTTTAGGGTTATAACTACTAGAATGTGTGATTACAAAATTTAATTACTCTTTATAAGTCCATATTGTGATATTGGTTCCCTAATTGGGAAAAACATCCTACAAGAATAATTTAAATAATTTCATAATTTGTAGTAATTACCTTCAAATGTATATTACACATATTAAGAATTTGTAGCAATATATTTTTTAAAAATTATGTTATTGTAAATTTATTGTAAATTTACAAATAGGGTAATATCCTTTGACTTGTGGGTATTTCATTTGATTATATCTTCTTGATGAAATAATAAATTTTCAGGCTTGATATGGGTATCATCATTTTTCATTTTTTATACTTCGTTATTTATAATATGAAAAAGGAATTTTTTCATTTGAAATTGTTTTTATAAAAAATTTATGTATATATTTTATAAAAACATTTATTGATTATTTGTGTTTATATTATTCATGATTTGGTTTATTTTGGAGTATTGCGAAAATCTAACATTGTTTGTACACACCCATTACATTTAAATTTTGATGGAATCATAGTTATAATTGTATTTTATACAAGAAAAAAATAAAAACCAATTATACATAAGTGGTGAGTCATAGATCCATGTAAACGATAGGATATAAGAAGTTGGGTTACTTGAGGATTGGGTCACATTGTCTTTAATATTCTTTTAGGTTGTTTTATCTTGGTTTTTATTTTTAATAATGAGTGATTTTATGATTTATGTGATATATATATATATATATTAAAATAGTTTTATATTACAGACATTCATGGTTTATTATTATTTTATTGAAAATACCTATCTGATGATTTACTTTATTCCTTATAACTAGTTACCAACCTTTTGAGACTGAGTACTATGCTTGAGGTCTTATTATTGGATGATTTAGGTCTCAGGATTTTGGTACTAAGGTCGGTTCATTTAAGTGTGTGTCATACTTGTGTTGGGGTCATGAAATGAAGTGATCTTTTATACCCTCTAAATTGGTACCTGAACTAATCCCTTAATGACTCAAAGGGTGTTCTCAATCCCCATGGGGTGGAAACTAGAACATATAGAACACATTCTGTAATTAATGAAATAGAGTGGAAGAGATACAACTCAAGATTATCAAGATAAAAATCCAATTTACATGTCTGGATAACTGAAAAGAAAATAAAAACTAGTAACCACTACTCCATGTGATATATGGGAAACGACCCACAATCTTACCACTAACTACCCACACCCAACTAACATGAACCACACCACCTCACTATGGCACCTTGATTTTTACATTATCATAATATAATATAGGGAATGTATACTACCGATGGGGTGTGAAATGTTTTAACAAAATAGGCATATTAGGATCCCACCCAGGCTATACACATCATGTATTTGTATAATAATCTCTAAATGATCAATATAAATAAAATAATGAATTATAAATATTTAAATAAATGTGTAAAATCAAAATCATTGTATATAATTCCCCTTTCTAACCAGTTCATAAAAAATCAAGGTGAAATAGTTTCAAATCAAAAATTTCAAAATACAGTTGCATTTATCAAAAATGGATATATCAATGAATAAAATACAAAGCCAAAGAATCATGTAAAAACACTATATATATTACTTAATGTCAGAATTTATAGGTCACCCATACATAAATTAGGATTAGTTAACGTAGAATGTTTCAATAACCCATGAATAAAGGTATAGGAAAAAAAGAACTCCATGGAAAGTGTACCCTCCTACAAGGTCCAAAACTAGAAAATTGGCATATTGAAATGGTTGAAAATTCAGTCAATAGGGCACAAATTTGTGGTTGTAGCCTACGATGATAGTTTTTCCTAACATTAGGTTCCATCACCCTGGCAATAGGATTTGACATTTGGTAATGGTTTTAACCATGGAAATAGGTGGGCAGTCTCCATGGTTGTAAAAACTTTGGAAATAGGACACAATATTGTCAATTATGGATACAACCCCATAAAACCATGGTAATAGCCCAAACATAATATATCACTAATCAAATTTCATCTTTGTACCTCACCTATAGGATTCTTCTACATAACCACTACAGAATGGAAAGCTTCAGGTATATATATATATATATAATATGTTATATATATTATTAAAAACCACGCTGGTAGTATAAAAATTGTGTATATAGAGCTTACAACACTATTTTCCATGGGAAATATTTTCTCCCATGTATGGGCGAGAGAGCTATAGCCATAGTTTTAGTAAAACCACAGCTATAGACCTAGGAAAAATTCTATATAGCCATGATATTGAAATATATGGTTATAGCCTACCTATAGACATAGTTTTATAACTGTGGTTATAGGTCATTGACAATCGCCCAATTTTCTACTTTTGGTCAACCATGTCCTAATGTGATATCTCTATTTTTGTCAATAAATCCACGTGTTGTTACATTAATTATAGATGAATACTGATTGATTAAACATGAGACTTATTTTTGATATTAATTTTTTTTTATTCTTATGATATGAATCACATGTGTAGAATTATGAAGGAAAACATGGAAACTAAGCCACAAAAAGGCAGTTCACACCGAGGTGAGATGTGCCTCAGTGAGACCAAATAAATATGATGAAGCTGAAATTAAATATTGAGGACAAATGAATCAATATTCCTATTTAAATAATGTTTAACATGATTCTTCATGATCACGGGATGTTTTAAAGGCATGAAATTGAAGATTTAAGATGAAACTACACTTTTGGTGCTGAAAAAACATGTTTGATGTCATATAAGAATTACATGAGATATAAAAAATACATGATCTAAAATAATTACAAAAATTAAGAGAATAAATTTTTTTATTCAGTCCCACACATTACACATCATGTAAATATTACACAATGTGAAAACCTCGAACAAAACTAGATACAAATGTTTTTACATAACTTTCAATGGGGACCCCCACATTTGACCCCAAAAAATCCATTAAAAACAATTTATGAACAGGGGGACCCCTTGGATGACCAATATAATTATAAATATGTGTTTTTATAAGAATTAAATGATCCATTTTAGGCATGTGGATTTTACCACTAGGATGTTTCCACAAGGGTTCCAGCCCATATTTTGTTCTTTATAGATAGGTTTTTCAATTTTAAATTCTTATTTTTTTATTTTTATATAATTTTTGGATGATTCATATTTTTTATTTTATGTTATCTTTATTATTATTTTTATATTATCTTCCCTATGGTTTTGGGTTTATTTATCATCAGTGCTCACCTGACAATAATTGGATAATCCCATACGAGAGATAAGAATAAGTCGAAATGGTTGTGTACAAAATATTTATTTTAATTTCAACACGTTAACAATGATTCTATTAAACTGGTATTGTATTGAGACTCATTAAAATCATATCTATTATTAAATCATATGCCAAGTGTGTTTCGTAGATTTTTAAACCCAACATGATATATGTATTTAATTCACAACCACTGAATTTAATTTTTCATCAACATTCGCAATATGATCCTAATGCATCCTCATGTCTTAATTTATTTGGCCATGATGAATTAGGATTATATGGTAGATTGATAGGTCTTGATCATTTATTCTATCAATAAAATCTATTGATTGCATATCTATGGAGTATTATTGTTTTCAAAGTACTATGAGGTTTTTTGTTTTTAGAAAAACAGCACACATAAGCTGGTCTCCCTCCAATTTAACTTCAATTATTTTTCTGTCTACATTTTAGTTATTTAATTATAATTATATAATTCATTTCAATAATTTAAATTGAAATCTGGATGACCTAACATTCAATCAAAAGTCATATTTCACATTCCTCATTCACTATGGGAATGACCTCATACTTCAACATTGCTACACCATTGTAGTTAGTGCATTCAAGAAAAATATTAATATATAAATTTATTATTATAAAGGAATTAAAAATTCCTTTAATACCCATCAAACATAAAAATTCATCTCAATATAGGAATATATAAACACCCTAGAAAGTGAACCCCATTACAATACGATTGGACATGCCCAAAAACTATAACCTGCACCTTAGTACCCAAGGATCCAATGTAATGAATTTATCAAATAATATCAAAGGGACTACACATTTCAAAATAAAATTTCAAATTTATTTTTTTAAAAACACCTTATCTAAAAACTAATTTTTTCAATTCATTTCATGATTCATTGAAAATCACCTTTTTTTATAAAAATGATTGAGAACCCATATTTCTCATAAACAAATTTACAAACACATAAAACAATCAATCCAATATCATTCATATTAATTAGAAAATAATACATAAATCCAATTGAAATTATGTCTCATCTAGTAAAGGATATAGATGAAACCTCATACCTCAACATTGGGTCACACACAAAAAGAAATGTGATCCACACAGCAAATGTGGAAGGAAATGAACAAAAATCAATAAACTAAGTCCCTATCACCAATTATTGTATCTTAAAATATATTTATATAAGAAAATGGGTTGTAAGAAAGGTGATCTCAACATATTTTATGAGATAATCATGAGACATTGATCAAAAAACACTAGAACAGACCACTATATGGGAAATTAAAGAACGAATCTAAAATTCCTTGATATAAATCATAGACAAAATTATAGAATAAAAACCCCCAACCCAATACCACTACAAAATCTCATACAAATGAAGAGATAACCAAAAACTCAACAATGGAGAATCGATCCCCTACTCCAGAGATCAAGGCACCAAAAAGTGGAATCTAGAAGGCAATAAAACACAACACAACACTAGAAAGATAGTTGGGTTTTAACGGATAAGGATACACATTGAATAATTAAGGATTTAGTATTGAAATGCATAATACCTAACTGGTCATAAATTATTCATGTCTGAAATATTCGATTCACAACATTAACTCAGGTTATTACATGTACATTGAAAAATTCATCACCTAGATATAAATATTATGATGAATTAATTCAAGAAATGAATAGAATTAATTCCATTTACATTTTTCATACCATTAACAAAGTTTTATTGGAGGTGAAACTGAACCACTCACATCCTGAATCTAGTTAATAGTTTGAACTGCTTTTGCAATTGGAACCCAAAACAGCCCATGATAAAATCTCTCAATTCATATCTAACACCTTAAAACACCAAAAAATCCAAATAAATTATAAAAGAGGTAATACAATTAAATAATATATTATAATCTCCCCAAGATATTCATTTCTACCCCAAAAATGATATACAGAAAAAGGGTGTTAATAGAAATGTGAGGCTACTAACCCCACATCGATGATTCACACTACCAAATCTCATGAGAATATTTACCATGATGCCACAACACACATATAAATGGAATAGATGTCCCATGAAAGGCCTTCATCTAAGAAAAAAATGATCTCCTCTGGTTTCTCTACAACTAAAACATTTGGTTCCAATTCAATTTCATCAAAACTCATAATAAGAGAGAGACTAGAAAGGTACTTTTTAAGATGAGTAATGTCGAAAATATCATGCTTACCTATTAACAAGGATTGAAATTCCAATGGATAATAAAATTTTCAATGATTCTAAATTATCTAAAATTGTCCATCATATCTTGGAGCAAGCTTCTTATGTTTCCTTATCTTATGGTTACACAATCGTAGAAAAACATTCAAGAAAACTCAATCACCAAAGGAAAATTACATTGGATGATGTTGGAAATCTGTATATGTTTTTTGATAACTATTATATCTATCCAACAATTGATGTTTTTTTTCTAAATCATTATTAAAATATCCAAAATGTACCTCATTCCCACTAGAGAGTCCTCACCCACATCTAACCAAAAAAGAGGTGACTTGTATGGGTGACCATACAAATCCTCAAAGGAGTCCATTTTGATTGATGACTGTTAGTTGGTGTTATATGAAATAGAAATAAATCCCAAAAGGAAGTAACATGATGAAAAAAATTTAAAGAGGTAGGCATGCATCATAAAATCCACGAATCTTAATATGATGATATTTATATCCATCCTTATATAAATGGTATGTTTTATTCAACCTCATATGATTACACCTCACCTATTATAGACTACTCTAGAATCTAAAAGGGAACTCGAGACCCATTTTAAAATCAATGGATGGGGGAACCAATGAATTCTCATGATTCCTTATATGTACCGGTTACCATGATCTTCAAAAATGGTTGTACCACTGATTAAAATAAAATGATCAGATTTAGTCGACTGATCAGTCACTACCTAGAAAAAATTCTTCCCTTGGGGAGTCTGTGATATTCAAACATTGAATTATATAGAAACCACATCCCATTTACAAATCATCACTATTAGAGGCTAGAGAAGACCATAAGGCTTCAAGTTACCTTCCATTATTTTTTGGTAGGTGTATCCATGTAACACATATTTAGAAATTCCATGCTTCATATTCATCCTCCAGAAATGAGGTATCATTTCACAATACATCATCATAGTTCTATGGTGAATAAAAAATAATGAACAATAAAAAACATGTAATAATGAATGAATAATTTAAAAAGGGATGAAAAACTAGAACAAAATGCGGATAACACTATCATAATGGAGAGAGTAATTAGAAAAGAATGCCCCTCCATTAATGGTTTCCCTGATTATTCTGAACTCATCATCCAACTGATGTCTTTATTGGATAGACTCAAGATATAGTTTTATAACTGAACACAAGTTAGAACCATACCTGAATAATTCTAATATGTGTTTAAATATAATTTACTGAAAACCCACATCTTGTTCTACTATTTCATTGATTCCAAGTCTCCCAAAAGTGGAACGTTCATACTCATATAATCTATAATGAAATTCCCCATCCCAGGGTATAGGAGATGTCAAATAGAATTTCTGAAGGTATTCTACCCAGAGACTCTTCTTTAGTGTCAAGTAATTATGGGGGATGTTATAACTCAGAATCTTATTATTAGACGATAATGTGAGCCTCTTAGTGTCACCAATATTTGAGTTCATGCATAACTGAGACAAGATTCAAGTCATGAGTGGGGTAATTTTTCTCAAGTGGCCATTATTGATTAGAGTTGTAAGACATAATAAGAAACATCCTATATAATAATCGAACATAAAGAAACACCAAAATCGTCGCAATATACCACATAACCTCTACTGAGATAACATAAGATCCGAATATAAGATGATGTCAAAAGGAATTTCAACTCAACAAGAGAAGAGTGGAATTTATAATCTAATGTGAGATTCACCACTTTTTTGTAAGAGAAGACAATGGTTATGCTCACTTCATGAAATCCATGAAAAACCACCAATAATGTCCAACTAAACAATGGAATCTCTATATATGAAATATGTTTTGTTGTTCTTCCCCAAACATGGTGACCATCAACTTCTCAAGATTGATTGAAAGTCCATGTTCAAAAATCACATGCCCCAATAACATCACTTATGGGATCCATAAACTACATTTTGAATGATTTTTTAGGAAGTGACTCCTCAAGATCTCCAAAACCAAATTTAGGTGGTGGCCATGCTCACACTTAGATCTCAAATATTAAAGGATATCATTCAAAAAATCAATAATAATGTTGTTGAGACACTGATGAAATATCCAATTCATCAAAAACCTAAAAAATATAGAAGCATTATTTAATAAAAAAGGAATAAAAATATATTCAAAATTTCTATAACTAACAAAAATGAAGTATTAGTAATAAAATACTCCCAAAATAAGACTTGATGATAATCGAATATTGATCAATTTTTCAAAACCACATCTCCCCCATTATTTGATCAAAAAATTCATATACACAAGGAAAATGGTAATAAATTTTAGTGGTCACTTAGTTCAAATTTCAATATTCCACACAATAATGAATTGAACCATATGCCTTCGTGGAAAAGGGAATGAGGGATACCCATGATGAATCACTAGGGAAAAATCCATTCCCCAACAGATCATCAAAATTGATATTGATCTCTTTTAAATCAATAGTCTCTAAGTAAAAAAAGGTATATAAATTAGCTACATACCCTGTAACATATCAATCAAGAACTCCACTTACCTCTATGGAGTAATACTAAAGAAGATTTTAGGTAAGACATCTGGGAAGTCCATAAAAACCGACAAAATATCTCAATCTGAAGAAACATCATCATGATAAACTATATTGGAAAAAAAACTCCTAAACTCTAGGATGGGAATGTCAAACATGATCAGACCTCAAATCCCCCATTAAATAAAACTCTTTATATTTCGCATAAATGTTATTGAAAAAATATAAAATAACTATAACAATCATTCTATGAATGATGAAAACAAGCTAATCCATCCCAATGATGATTTAAAATTGATCCAAATCGAGAGCATAGAAATCCTAGAACAACTTTGTGTCCAATTTCGATAGAGAAAATGATGGAGATAGAAACCCCTACTCCAACATCTTTTAAAAAGGTTTCCATATATCTTTCTCCAAATACATGAGATTCATTGGATGTTTTAGAACATCTTTAAAATAGGTAGATATAAAGAAGTGGGAGGCACATATAATTTAAAATCAATGTTTCAATTAAAGATGCAAAAACAACGTACCCCTCACTATCACTAAAAATGCTTCAACCACCATTAAAAATTCACCCAATAAATAAAGGTGATTCACCCCCAATTCATGTGTCTAGATCCTTGTAATATTTCAATAATTATACTACACCATAGTGGCCTATGTAAATGATGAACATTGACTATAAAGGGGATTAACCATATCCTATAAGAACCTATATATATTTTTTGGTGGCTATAACTATTGATGATATTTTTATATGTGGGAAATTTATGTATAGTGTTCTATAACTTGAAACATGGATAGGAGGTGATGGGCACACTATTGGTTTCTATTAATTATCCATAGGGATTCTACTGCTTAGAACCTCCTCCTCCACCCTTTATATTGTCCTTCCACTTACTCTTCCTTATATGCACACTATTGATAATTCTACGGGGTGGAAGATATGGAAAAGAGTATCCATTATTTCATGTCATATCTATTTAATCCATAATATATCTATATACTATGACAGAATAGGTGGAGAGATTCATTATGTATACCTATGATCAGATATCTGCCCATAAATCTAGTACGTATTTCTATGGTCTAATTTTATCATTCATTACCGCCTCTAGAAAAAACCAACTATCTCTACAAAATGATTGGTTTAATCCAACACTAAATTATCTCTATTCATACAAGATATGAAATTTAGAAACATTTCTATCATCAGAGAATTTATAATGAACTTTTTAAATAATAGGGTCTTGAGACACTTCCTATCCAATCCCATGTATCGATCTGCATGTACCATAGAATTCAACCGCCTTTTGTTGGGACCCTCAAGACTGAACATTTCTCACTTCAAAAAGATAGAAACACCATTATCATGGAATTAAATGGTCTAGTTGATATTTTTTATACATCTCTATACCACTTGGGGTTCAGTCACACCCTTAATGTTATAGGTATACTCTCATAGAAACCCTAAAGCTTGATCTCTCCCTCCATTAGAATTTAGATGTTCCTCAATAATCTGATTCTAAATTTATGGTACATTATTTTCCATGGCCCCAAATTCATGAATGATAACCTCAAAAATATTATTTTCCAATAGAGGATTACCTTGCTAATAATTTCAATATATATTGTCTTTTGTTATCCATTGAAGATATCTCCTCTGCATGTTATTATGTGCCAGAAATGATGAAAATGATCTGATAATATAATAAATCTAGTTTAAAACAGAAACCTATAATCTTAAAAGGTGCACCTTGTTGACTTGAGTCATATCATTTAGTCATTTAACCCTTTATCATTTGGGTATGTTACAATCACCCCCCATTTAGAGCACAACATCCTCATTGTGGGCCCTACATCTCAACCCAGGCAGTGCACCGCACTTAAGGCTGGGTTCCTCCTCTGATACCAAATGTGACAACCGGGTCCCGGTGACAGCACAACCACCCCACCTTAACATGGTCGTCGGGTCCCAAACTAATACAAATATATAAAACCAAAACATAAAAGAAACATATCCCAATATCCCATGTTAACTTGAGGTTCATCACAATAAGAGCTGGCCAAACACTCACTACATCCAACCTCTCAGGTAATAAAAATCTTTTCACCTATCCATCATATGTCTCAAGATAAGGAATGTTGACAACATAAATCCTTTAATACCAATTTGTAATGAACTAAATCATGATACCCAATGAACTATCACCTAAACTGATATACTATTCACTCAAAGGGTTTTCTAAATCCCCCCGAGCTAGCGACATGCACCCAATAATCAAACAACAACCAATGAGAATGATTTATCCTAATATAAAATAGGATACAAATAATATATATGGAAATGAAATTAAAAGTATAATATATTACAAAACCATTGAAATATAGTGGCAGCAATACAACTCATGAGATATAAGATAAAACAATAAGGTACGCATCCAACAACCACAGAGGGAAAATTAAATAGGAAACTACTAATTAATGTGATATATGGGAAACATCCCCCCATCTCACCACCATCTACTCATACCTATATGACATGAACCTTACATCCTCACTATGGCTCTAAGACATTTAATGTATCTAAATAAAATACAAGGAATACACACTATTGAAGCAGTGCATAAGGGGTGATCTAAATAAGGTTAGTTGAATCCCACCTGGGTGTTTCATATCAAGCCTTAGTATAATAATCCTAATATTATTAATTTAAGTAAATCATGGCATGAAAAATACCTACATTAATTTTTATATAAAAATAATGGTAAATAGTTCTTATATTCTCATAGTTCTAAAACAATATTGGTTAAACTATTTCATATAATAATTTCCATAAAATAGTAATATTTATTAAAGAATAGGTTTTTCAAGTCCAACACATCACAAAGACAAAGAAAAATGTTAAAACACTTCAAGGATAAATTATTGTAAACAAAATCTCGGTCACTTGTACATCAATCATGAAAAGTCCTCAACAAAATTCCCTATAACCCATATATCTAGGAATTAATAATAAAGGAACACCCTATAAATATAACCCTCATACAATGTCAATCAATTCCTATATCGAAATGTTTTTTGATATAAGAATGGAGGAACAACCTAGAAATTGAACCCCTTTACAATACCATAGTATCATCCCTAATACTACCCTCTCCACCTATGTATGAAAGGTTCCCATGCGTCGTATTTATAAAATTATTTGAAATGTATAAAAAAATTTATAACACAATTTTAAATTCCCTTTATCCATAAAAACCTAATTTGAAAATCCATTACTCAGTCGATTTCAAAAAACTTTGAAAATAACATATCTCTTAACAAAATTATGGGAAACCCATTTTTTATTAAAAACAATTTACCCACACAAAAAACAATCAATATTATATAATTAGAATTATTCATGATAAAATTTATACAACTAATAGCAATTATGGTTCTCCTAATATTGGCCAGAGGAAAAATCATTGACCTCAAACTAGAGTCACACACCACCTACACGAACAAGAGATGGAAAGGAACATAGGTTAAAAAATAGAGGCCCTATCATTTCTTCTAACATATTATAATCAAATTCCATAAGTAAAAGGGATATAAAAAGGTAAGGTCAACACAAACATTGAGAAACCCATTTGCCCCACCACATACAACACAATAATTGTCTTCTAGAAGACAAAATCATGAAGGAATATATAAATAATTGATATAAATTAGATAATCAAGACATGTACTCCACAACCATATTTCAACACCAATATCAAAGCTCAGAGAAATTAAGAGAGAAAAAACACTCACTATAGGATAATAAATCCACTATAATAATGATCATGGTGACAAATAGTGAAATATGGACAGATAAAAATCACCCCACAATTCTTGGAAGAGATCTGGGTTTGAGTAAGAAGGTTACATATATAATGAGTTTTAATTCATTCTTTAAACACATTAAAAACTAGATGTTTGTAAATGATTCATGTCATGAATTGTTTATTCACAATATAAACACCCACTATTGCATGTATGCCAAAAATGTGTCACCTTGTCCTGAAAATTATAATAAATTAATTAATTACGTGAATAGAATCCATGCCTTAAAATAATATTTCATGGATTAATAAATAAAAAACTCACATCATAAATCCTTTTAATTCGGTGAACTATATCGGTTGCTAGTCCCCAACACATCTCAGGTAGAAAAATCCAAGATCAACTCCAATTCCCTCAAAACATGATAAAACCCTCTTAAATTAATAAAGGGATCGTACCTATAAATAGGATGTTAACATTTGTTCCAATATTCAATATATAACCCTAATTTTATTTTAAGTATTTAAATATATGTGAGGAAAATTTTAAAATAAATGATGATGATGTTATATATCCTATTTGGTAAGAGTGAACTCTTGATACAATAAGTGGAATGACTATGGAATTTATTCCAGATTGAAGGGATTTTAGTTGATCATTCAATAAATGAATGTTGATGGTGATTCTAAAGGAATTCCAAGACCCTCAGGTTGTGGTTATATTTTCAAAAACCACATTGGTCAATGTCTCATATGTTTCTTTAGCATCTGAAAAATTTCCTTTTCTTTGGAAGCTGAAATGATGAGTGTGACCCATGTTGTCTCCTTTTATATGAAATGGGGATAGAACAATATTTTGATTGAAAGTGATTAAAACACTATTTTACAGAATATTTGGAATGTTGTGGTGCATCTTTCTAGGACACTAACAACATGTTGTATGAACTTCCTTCATTTACTTCTAATGATTAGCTACATACTAACTCATATATTTCATGAAGTGAACATGGTTGCAGATGTTATTTATAATATAGGAGTTAACCATTACATATCATGGATGGATGAAATTTTTATTTATTTACTTCCACTTTATGATAATGATTGTAAATATATTCCATCGTTTAGGCTCATGTAACCCATTTTGCATTGTATAATAATTTTTGCATGGGTTTTTGACCATAGAACCACCTTCTTAAAAAAATGAATTTTTCAAAACTAATACTAAAGCATATATTTATGGATTTCTTAGTGTATTTGAGTAATATGTGTAGTTTGTGAATAAATTTTATGATTATATTACCCATTAAACAAGTTACCACAAAATGGTTTTATTTTTATTTGGCTTGGAGAGTGTTAGGTAAGCTTACAAGATCTCAAAATAATGATTGTTACATTAATTTTACTATAGTTAACTTATAGATGTGAAGTTTTACTCATCTATAGTAGTTATTCAAGGATGTTTCTTGGTTGAATCATCATGAAAAAAGATTATTTTTTAACATAAACATACCAATATTTGATGGAATGTGTGTATAATTATCCAATTCATGATTTAGAATCAGCAATACTAATATTTTATCTATAGATATGGAATCATTACCTCATTGATAAATTTTTGATATATAAAAATACGGTAATATTACAAAATCGATATTCACAATGAAGGAATTAACGTAATAACTTAATGACAATAGTATTTTGTAGAAGTTAATTTTTTATGTTGTTAAATATAATTTATTCTATTTAAAGATTAATTTTGAGAGTTTTTTCTGATAGACGAATGTGATGGGGGAAGAAAATAATTAATTGAAAGATTTATTGTATAATGGATCAACAAGTACCTCGTGGTAGGGTACCATGAACCTTGAATTAGGGTAGAGTAATAGGTGTCACTAGACTAACAACAGGATGGTCGATGGCTTAACACTGATTGGCTGGTGATATATGAGGTTGATGATGGAAAGTCATTGGGAACCCAATAGGTGCCTATTTATTTTTTTAAACATGAACATTTATATAATTATTTTTTCAAAAATTATAATTTTAAAGTGATTTTTTTCCTAATTCATGGGAATCATTTGATGAAAATCACTCTCTTAAATATCACTCTTTTCCATTTATTACTTCAAGAGGGGACTTCTCCTTATTTTATTGAAAAATGTTATCTTTTTATGGAGTTATACTATTATTAGTAACATCTCAAGAACACATATTTTTTTTGTAAAGGAATCAAAATTCCCACCCTAATTTATTAAAATTATAATCGTGTAACTCTACTTCTTTGGATTTGATTATTCCAAAAAAATTAATGAATTCGGAGGCTACTCATGGATTCAACTACTTTTCATGTGTGAAGTCGGTACCCTCTTTTGGTTTCTATATTATAATTTTGTAACTATAAATAAAATGTAAAAATATTCAAGTGATTTAATGATTTGTATGAACAAAAATTTGATAGAATCAAGTTAATTGATATAGATAGATTTTACATGACTAGTTTAAGTCTTAATCGTGATTTATTAAAATGATATTGGGATATAAATAAGATATTATATGTGTAAAATTATAATTAAATGTGATAAATTTAGGATTTCTGAAAATAATTCACAAATATAATTATTATTGGAATTAATAATTTTCTATTGTGTAGAAATTTCTTTTATATCGTGGTTTTCATGTCTAAAATTGTTTTATATTATTATTAAAATTATTTTTACTCATATTTAATTAAATTTAATTAATATGAATTGATATATCTATGTGATATGAATTTATAATGCATTTTATTAATTTAATTAATGTAGTTTTATTTTAAAATTCATGTATAATGGTTTAAAATCATAAAAATTAGTAAAAAGTAATAGTAAGTGATTAGTTTATTTTTATAATTTTGATTTTCAAAGGAAAATGAATTTTTTGTTGTAAATTACATTTGTGTTAATGTAAGGAGGAAATAAAATGGGGGAATACATAGTTGATGGTTTTATAGTTATTAAATTTATTTTGGTGTTTAAAATATATTTTCTATGAGAAATTAACTAGCTTGATAGTTTTTAATAGTGCATATAAATCGTTCTTGGAAAAAGTGTTGGTATGCATAATTATGAAGTATATATGTTATTTTAATGGGATAAACATGGGATTATTTATGGTTTTTTGGGATGGAATTAAAGTTTTAATTTTTATTATGCTAACATGATTCTTTTATTTCTAAAGTCCAATTATGTAGTTTTTTGTTGGATGTTTGGGGTTTGGATAAGATTTACGAGAAAGATATATAAGGAAATGGTTTTTGGATATAACATGAGTTGTTACTATTTTTCTATTATATTCCATGGGTTAGTATTAGTGATTATAATATATATAGGTTTTTTTTATTCTATGGATAACATTAAAGATGATACTGTATTTGGAAGATGTTTGAAAATAATAAGTTGGGCCACTCAGTTACGTCCTAGTGCAAAAAATTTCTTGATTTAAATAGTATTATTAAATCATAAATATATATTCAAATTTTAGATATTACCATATTAAAATCCAGAGGAGGTTTATTATATAGTGGCTTTTAATATTGATTTTACTAATACCCCTTATATGTACACACATTCTATGTATAAAAATTATATATATAGGATGTTAAAGATAAATAATGATACCTTATTATATAGAAGATGGTATTGGGATACATATTTGATTAAGATTAATATGATTTTGAATTCTTGACATGGACAATACATATGATATATTTCTACTTATTTCAATTATATTTTCCATGTCTAACATTTGGATTTATATTAGAGGCTTATAATGGTGGGTGATACATATATGAATTTATATGATGTTTTTTGACTTCATTGTGCACTATATTACTTTATTACACTATTTTTTTTACATTATATAGTTTATTATTGTATTTCAATTATGATGGATCATTAGAAGGAAAATAAATTTCTAAGAAATACTTAATGACCATCAAAGATAGTTGTCAACTTCTAGGGATTATGGAGCATATAGAACACCATGTATTGTTTTCCCATTATAGAAAATTCATTACAGGATTGGTTTCTAAAAAAATTGTTTTAGTGATATTTTATTTTAGTATTATTTAAATTAAGGTAATTGATAGATTTTATATTAGAAGTTGGGGATTAGTATGGGATATTTGTGGGTTTACCCATCAAGCACAACCAAATTATAAGATCATGTTATGCAAGAATATGTTATGGTATTTTTTTATTAATAAATGTTATTTTGGGCTAGGATTACTAATTCTAGGTATAGAAGAGTATATGGAAATTAATTATTTTTTGGAATATAGGGATACAGAATTTGGGTATGTGTTTGTGTGTTCTTATGATTGATTGATGATTTAATTTATACTAAATGGTTAAATTATTATTAATCTATTATGTATCTCTATGAAATATGTTTTTAGTAATAGATCAGTTAACTGATATCCATGAGATAATACTTTTATGATGTTATGTGATTAGTTTTGGTTTGATTAATCGCCTTCTGGCTATGAGTATGAAGTGATGCATGTTTTTTATTTACTGAATCATTCGATGTTGATTTATAATTCATTTGTTAATATTTATAGAATCATAAATCCAAATAATTTTATTAGTGAAACTCATATGAATGGGTTTGATTAGGATAATTCTGAAGAAAGGAATGTAAAGAGAAAAGTTAGGCATTTTCCTCTAGTTGTTGAGACCAAGACTCTGGTGAGGATGAAGATTACTAAAATTATTCTTAATGTGATTCAATAAATATACTAAATTTTCTTCTATATTTCTTTGTAGAATAATTCTATCTGAACTTAAATGTGTAAAAAAATTATATTCATTTGTTTTCTTTTGATTATAGGAACTGAAAGTTTCTGTAAAATTATTCCATGAGAGTTTTTAGGCATTGATAAAATTCTCATTGATGTATAAAAATAAAAAATAAATAAATTTTATGAAACACATAATGAAATGATGAATATATTTTTACCTCATAATATGATATCACATCTGAAGGATAAGTACATTCCATAAAATTAAAAAATATCAAAATGTGGTAATAATAAAAAAGTCAAAACATGACTATAATTTATAAATCCATTGGATTATGATCTCTATGAAATATCACAGCCACAAACAATATCATATAAAACAAAACAAATCATGAAAAGAAAGGTTTTAACTTTATAAATTAGGTAATTAATAAATCATAACAAATTAGTAAATTATTTTTGAAGTAAATAAGAAGTATTTTTTTGGAATTATAAATGTTATATGACTATTGAAATAGTAAATTTTCCTTTAGAATATTAACATTACTATCAAAACAGTAACATGTCATATGATTAGTAACTTAAAAATTAGAATAGTAAATGACTAGTAATTAAAATTTATCGTTAATAAAAAAATTAAATATAAATATTATAATTCCATAAAATAAATATTTAAATTAGGTAACCAGAATTATGTATAAATGAATATTTTAAATAAAAAATGCCGAACATATTTATCGAAAAAATCATATTTTCAATTTTAGTTTTAAAATAAAAAAACACCTAAAAAGATGAAAAACTATTTTGATAAATGGATATAAAATTTGTAATCAACATAGAAAAATTATCTAAGATTTATTGGTTAATATGATTCTAAATAAATTTAATTTTTAGGTATAGTTTTCAAATTTGATATGTTTTATTATATAATGTTTATTGAATAATGTCATTAAAAATTATAAAATAAATATCTAAGCCAAAATTAAATTTAATAAGATAAATAATATTTTTGAAAAAAATAAATTCAATTTCCACCTATAAAAAGTAAATTCTAAATTCTAAAGTGATAATTTAGTCATTTAAAAATAGTATTTAATTATTTTCTTCCTTTACATTGTTTATATTATTGTAAAACTAAATATTTATGGTGAAACAACAAAAAATAACTAAAAATATATTTTATTATTTAAATTCTCATTATAACTTCAATTAAGACCACTATAGTAAGTTTTAATTTTGAAATGATAATTTATTCATTATTTTAACCCAAAAGAACTCTCCCCATAAAGTATAAATACTACCTCTCACCCAAATTAAATATCACATATAAAATATATCTCATTCCCCATTATTGAATTAATTCAATACTTTGAAACCTTCAAGTATCCTTCTAGACATTCTGGTCTCATCCCACTCCAATCCTTTGAGGTATTAATGCCTTTTAAAATAGGAAATGTAATGGATGGTGTAACCTTCCTTTGAATTCCTTTCATTATTCCTTTTTTAGATTATTTTATTCTCATTCCCAATTCTAAACAAATACTCAGAAAATTATTAATTTTTATATCATAATTATATATATTTTATTATGATATTGGTTATTTGTTTTAAACCATATATAATATTCATATTATCACTCCCACCTTTTTGGAATACCTATTTGATAGATTGTTTACCACCTATGAGGATTCTATAAATTATTTAATTATCACTAAATTTATAGCTTGTAAGATTAGATTATATATGTATATATGAAATATATTATGATACACAATTATTATTATAATCTATTTAGAATAAATTTATTATATATCTCCCTCTTTTAATATATTTCGTTAATGGTTGGTTTATCTACCTATGCGGATGATATCAATTATTTAATTATCACAATCATCATAGATGATTCAAAAAACAAATATTATATATAATGCTTCTTTATTTTTTTACTTTGGAAGAAATATATATAATTTATAAATAATAATTAGTAATTAAATAGAAATAAAAATGGAATAATTCAAAAAAACACAACATTGAACCATTTAATTTACAATGAATAGTTAATACATTAATTCTAATGAGTATAACTGATCATAAATAACCTAAATGAATATAATATAATTATAGATTAATTTTTAATAAACAGAATTTGGTTATATAGTATTTATAAACATGAAGAAACAAAATATGGGCCAAGGAAAGTAGATTCTCTCTTAATACTTTTTTTTAAATCAACTTACTTTGATTAGTCCTCATTCAAAGGTTTTGTATTTATTTTCTACCCTAATTATAGTCTTTATTTTTTGTTAACTTTTTATTAGGATTTACATACATATTCATTATAATATCAAATATTTATTTTCATGTTAATCCTTATACAGTTTATATAGGAAATCTAAAACACTTCAATTTTCTTTTGGGATCATACTCTCTATTCCCCTCTCCTAATTTTTTATCCAAACGTCTCATTAAATATCTTATAAAATATTTTTATTTCATTTTTATTTCTTTATTTTAAGGACATGCATGTTTTTATTTCTTTGGGATGAATTATTAGTCACAAAAAATGATGTTGATAATGTATTTTTTTTCAAAACATATCACAGATTCTTCTCATGTTGTTTCTTATTCTCTTCATGTACTATACAAAATCCTCTTTTTTTGAAAATTATTATAAGCATAATTCCTTTTTCATGGGTTTATTCCATATTATAATAAATTTATTCTTAATTTCCTCATGTCCCAGCTGATTCTTAACATATTATGATTTGATTGGGGGTACCAATATTATAAAACACTCTAATTCATCAGATAGAGGATTATATCTCATCAGATCATTACGCATAAGCATGATATAATTACCTTTTTCATTAATTTTATTTGTAGAAATTATTAAATTATGTTTCTTCTATTATTTGATGAATTATTGATAATGATACTTGACCTTTGAATTTATATATTTATACATTTCATTCCCCTTTAATTTCCAAAATTTAATTCCATTATCTATTATAATGAAACATGTTTCTCTTAGGATATTTTCTTTTCCTAAATGATTACATGGTAATTCTCATTCCAATATTATTTTCCTCTTTTATACTTAATTCTTATCCCATGTTATAATATTATGGTACACATAATGAAATCTCAGTATCTCAAATTGATGATATTTTCCATGTTTCTATTTTTACCACCTAAATGGAATTTATCTCACCATTTTTTGATCTTTTTCCCATGGTGATCACATTTATATATCAGATTTTGGTGAACTTATATGAGGTATAAAACGATGTATCTGATTAATTTTCTATGGTATCATAATGTTTTTATAAATTAATAGGTACCTAGTTCCAATATACAATAAATAAATGATTTAATGTATTTTATTTTCTTATTTTAATTAGGTAATGTATTTATGGGTTGCACTAGACATAGAAATTTATTTCAGGTTTCTTCTCAATTTATAACATGAAAGGGACACCATCTCAAGATTTGGTTTTATTTTATGATGTTATTTAAAAATTTTCATTAAATTATCCATCATTCCTATATGAGGAACTTTGGCCATATAGAGATAGGGCATGGTTGGAATTCCTGGAATTTTTTTCGTGAAATAAATGATGTCACATAAGGTATAAAATGAATTTTTATTTTCATTATGATTAAGGGATAATTCTAAAATTTGTGGGATTTTATGGTCTATGGGATGAGAATTTAGGTATTTTTTATGGAATATGTGTAGACTCACTATTTATTTCCAAAACATTGGGAGGAGATACAACTTATAAATATCATAACTCTAAGTATGGGTTGATAATATATATATATATATTAAAAAAATTCCACTTTTTAAAAATATTTCTTATGAAATTAACAAATAATGATCTTATATTAGAGAAGGATATTGAGGAAGAAATGTTGAGTTTAGTGAGATATGGTGAATCAAAAGGGAAAAAATGTATAATCCTATTGAAAATATAGAAAAATATGGTGGTCAAGGGGAGAATTTTCCATATCATTCCTTTATAGGTTTATTTTTTGTGAATTGTTATTAGTGAGAAACATATATTCATTACAAATGTATACAACCATTTAGACCCAAGGAGTCATATTCCTATGAAAAAAATTGGGAATTATCATAAATATTAACTAAAGTGATCTCAAAGGGTTAGGGATTAGGATTTATCTTCCATACCAGAATCTCTTGAATGGGATAATGAAATATATCAATGTACAATAAAAATAACATCTAGGAGGATAGAGGTATGATTTCAGAATTAACAACCAAAAAACGAGCATCATAAAATTCACAATGGATTACCTAAATATGAGTATTATTTTCCTCACAAAAGGAAAATGAAGAGAAATGTTTTTTAGAAAAGAAAATCACATGATCCATCAAAGGATTCACAATCATGTGACTATTATATAGTCATCAAAAGACTACACACATAGCGCATAATGTGGAGTGGATATCACAGAACCACTTTTAACAAGCCCTTATACTCTTGAAAAAGTTCTCCAGATAACTATTAGTCATGAGATGAAATCTGGATAAGTTCACCTAGGCCTTGAGATTTTTCATCTAGAATCACCTGAAAATCCAACTATAAATTCGAAAAAATTGGTAGGTAAGTTATCCCAAAGAAAGATAATTGTAGTGGAAAAAATGTTTATGTGACATTCCAATTGGAAGGGAAATTATCCTTGAAAACATCCAAAAAAAATTCTCATAACCCCCAAAAAATTAGAATAAAAAAATAAACAAAAATGGATGACCCTGGAGATACTCGCGGTCGTAAACATCATTTGATGTCCCCCAGTAGTTCCCATTACACTCTATGTCCCGGGAATCATACCTACCTCATCTCTTTAATGTCCATTTTCTTGCCATCGTTATTACGTGAAAGGCCTTGGTAATTTCCATGAAGCCTCGTGCCCCCACCCCACTTCAGCTCCCTAAGGAAAAATGTATGGATTTTTCCATCATGTGTTTGTGCACCCCCATATGACCCATATTGGTCACATGACACATCGTCAAAAAATAGATTAATTTTATTTATAATTACATATTTAATCTTGCATGACCCTAAAATTTTGGAACAAAAAACAATGGAAATAAAATAAGGAGGATATTAATGCCTCATGTTGTCGTAAAACGCACACTACATGCTAAGGATGTTCACAACACGGACTTGTGAGACTACAAGAAAAACCTCCCTAGTATAATGGAAAACCTCGAACGAGCCACCTTTGCCTCATGAAGTGTCATGGGAATAGAAACCACCATCTCAAAAAGGCCTTTAAATAAAAACTTTGATCTCACAAAGGACCTTAGACATGTATATAAGACAATATGGAAGTCATTCAGCATAAATTCATGATCAAATATGTACCCATTAATTGGTAATAATAGAATAATTATGGTGTTGGTGGGAGGTACTCACACCCACTAAAAATTACCTGATTCCCTCAGAGCAATCCATAGTAATGGCCTGTAAATATGAATGAAATAAGAAACCTTTTTTTGTCTCTATTCTAGATATGCGCGAGAAACACTATTCAAACTAGTGAGAAATTGGGTTAGTGAGACATATAAATCCCCCACCATAACCACAGAGAAAAGGTTTTCCTTTTTCGCATCTAACTACATCACCACCCCCAAGAACCATATAATTTTTTTGGGAAATAGTGATCTCATGAATGTAAAGTCTTATTTCTAGAAATTTATCGATGAATTGAGGAGTGGTCAAGCTACATGCCTAAATCTCATTGTGTGATCATTCATAGATCACGTAAAGGACTTCTCTCATGGAATGTGAAGAATATACTGCACATCTTCTGGGTTATGTAAGACTACAAATAACATGATACTGAATAAATATATGGAAGTCATTGTAAATGGGCTAGAAAAAAGGCTAAAGGTGTAAGACATAAGTGAAAAACATTTTATCTCACCCTCATGCACTTTGCATAATTCATTCAACACACGTGAAGGAATGAGGATATATCACATCTGTCATGCGATGCTCTATCATTATGCCCCCCATGGCATGAAAATTCATCCATAAATGTAAGATAATGTCGCATGGTTCCACCTGGGTATTCCAATTTAGTCCCATGAATCCCTATGAGTTCATTTCATAAGACATGAGACATCCTTCAGATACATTTCTTGACTCATATAATGGTACCTTATCACATTATCTAACTCTCATGGATTCATCTATGACTATCAACTAATCCCACATGACACCCTCTAGGAAAGTCATCCATGACTTGTGACACCATCTAGGCTTGTTGGGCATGACTCATGATGCCCTCCAGGGATGTTATCCAAGACACACGACACCCTTCAAGGCATTCTCTAATGAATCTCATGACAACCTCTATATGTTTCCAGCCAAATATTGTGAATAACACCAAGAAAAGTAGTTAGAATAATGTGACACCATATAGACAATCCATCTATGTAATATGATGGTTTCATGGACAGGCCAGCAAGATATTATGATTTCGTATCAACATGTAAGCTTTGATCATGCAACAACATTGGGATATACCTCCTAGGTTACACAAAATTTTGTAGAAAGACCAACTAGATTACTTTTTTGTCTTTAGATATTCCATGTAGATACTCACATAAATGTCAGTAAAAACTGACATTAGATTCATTTCATTTAGGAAAATATAACACAACAAAAGCATTAGTGTAATCCCTAACCAGATACATAACATGGTATGACCTAATGATAAGGGAAAACTCATAGTGTAATCTCTAAACAAAGAAACTACAATGACTCTTATTCCAACTATATATAGTATATGTAAGACACCTCTTCAATGTTTACTCTCTACTGGGTTTTCCTAATATATAATTCCCTCACACTCTAGGTGATGATATTAATCATTTTCCATCGCTTGTTGATTACATTGATCATAGCTCATGTGAGATTATGGAGTATCAATAATTATATAATTCACATCATGTGTCTCCACTAGCTAGAGAAACACATGCACACACACACACACACACACACACATATATATATATATATTCCCAATGAGTGGAATGACCCATAAGCCTCAAAACAAGGGAATATTCCTCAGGGAAAATACAAAGGTCATGATGGAACTATGAGAACTTTGATTCCTACAACAATTAGGATATGTATGAAACATTAATAATTCTAAAGATCAAATAAAATCCATTTTTATGTAATACATATGAAAATGTTGTTATCGATCATCAGGACCCAATCAATCTCAAGGGATGATTACTCTACCTTATCTATCTAATGACTAAGAAATATATAGAAATAATATAAATTTGATTCCTATGATAATAAGGATACATAATACATCTCTCTATCGACCAATATATATGATAAATCTTTTCAGGGTAGTCCAATCACATAATCCTTGTGCCATGAGTAATAATTTTTTTTCATTTTCCACCCCTTTTTTCTCACACCGAGCTGAGCTCATGTGGGATTAGGGAATGGAAATAATCATGTCATATACACCATAATCCTCTATAATGAAAAGAGAAAACTCATATGGTAAGCCCCAAAAAATGAACTATGAAAACTATGATTCTTTCAATACTCGAGATACATAGGTTGTCCCTCTAGGACATGATCTTGAACACATTGTATCCTAATGAACTTATATAAGTCCTTTCTGTATGACATTAAACTACACAAACCCAATGAACTATGTGGGTTTGGATTACTACAATATCAAGGATAGATAGTATGTCCCAAAATGTATCAATCCCCTCATTGAATTGTTAACAACCTCATTACATAGAATCATATTCTAAATATTTTGGTTATTCATTTTCAACACATAAGAAATAACCTATTACAAGAGAATGTGGGAGAACCTCAGATACATACAAATGGATTCACTAAAGGGACCGAGATATTTTTCCTGTAAAATATAATTAAACCATGATTTTTTTTTGGTTTACCAATCTCATATCAGTATTAGGAAGAGATTCACAAAAATATATTAAATCTATATGAGTGTCCCAAAAAAGGAAATAATCCCCCCAAATGGGTGCGATGATCCCAACCTCCCATCCTCTAGACCAATGTGAGTCCTATAGAGTCATCGGGCCTGAACAACTAGTAGAGAGTCGACCTTTGGAATGATGGTCTATTTCTAGTTATCGATAAGGGAACCATTGTTAGTTTTTGGTAATAGCGACAATGGTAATCTGATGTTCATGAATTTTTTTCCAATAAATACTCCCCAAAAACCATCAGATGGATCACATCCCAACATCGAATCTGAAAAAAATAAAATGGTGAACCCGAAGAGAGTCTCGATAATAAAAAACAATTAGTTATAATATTCCAAGACATCTTTTTTACATCCCATATGAAATCCAAAATAACATACCTAATTTGAATCTATAAAATGTGAAAATAACCATGCGTCAGGATAATTTTTTTTTGCATACCAAATACAAAAAAAGAAGTAACAATGGCATGATATTACAGATCATCTTTTATCACTAGGGTTTATATAAGGCCATCCTTGTGTTGATATGACCATGTGAAGAGAATGTATAGATAAAAAAAAATACAATTTTTTTAACCATGTATATCTGATTGAGCACATCATGCGTTTGATATTTCACCAATTGGTAACCTTATTAATTATTGTTTGCATGATTGTAGATACTGATCTCATCGATAGAATCACAATCTATTCACCTTCCAGAATTCACTCTGGAAAATCATGCACGGTTTCAATCCCCAGGGGGTGTAAAGTGATTTCACCTTCTCAAAAAAGCCAATGAAAGGTGGTAAATTTGATGGAATGTGAGCACCAACGACAATATATAATCTATTCCAAGGAAGATACCCATGAGGTTATCCAAGAATGACCACTATCTAGTCTACATCACCAATGGAAAGCCACTACTATGTTGTTAGACTTTTTTTCTACAAAAACCCACTTCCGGAGATTATCCCCAGGGTATGAAAATTACCACCTTCAGTCTATAATGAAGGTGGATCAAGAATCCAAATATGTTTTCCTTTAGTTTTAGGTGATATCCTTTTCAATCGCCGTCACCAACACCATCACATCAATACGCACCAGTTTATTTCTACGGGTACCACCCGATATGTAGCTGCCTCTGATGCCCCTGAATAGGTGCAAGGAAGGATCATCAAGGGAGTATGGCGCTAGAAATCTAGGAGAGGGATAATATCCCCACTCTAATCAACAATGAATTATACCATATTCTAATTGGAACTTTTATGCAAGATCGTATCCCTACTGACCTGTAACAAGACTACAGGCATATTATCGCAGAAGGCATGGGGGGGCATATCCCTACACCTATACATGAATCCCATTATCATATTCTAACGGAATATAGAGCAATGTAGTGGGTGCATATTATTTATTCAATCAAATACATATTTCAGTGTATAATGGATACAAAAAAAGTGAAGTCTTATATCCATGCACACACATTTCTAAATTCCAATATATTTTAGAAAAAACTAAATAACTCGTCCTGAATATTCAGGCACTATTTTAGATATAGGGAAAGGTGAATACTTCTTTCCCTATATGTAGGGAAAATAAAAAACCGGTTCATCATGAATATAAGGTTTTACCAGGGAATGCTCACACTATTTCTCCTGTCCAAGAGGATTATCAGAATATCCTGATAACGGACGTGGAATCTGACATGGCTCATACCCCTGTTCCAGTCGAGGCTCACTTGGTGAGAGCAGTACAAGCCTCAGTATTGGGGAACATGCATTTCGAAAATGCATGTTGGCATATTATAATATCATAGGATCAGTTCCATATCCCCATTCTTGTTAGGTCTCACCTCGTGATAGTGAACAAATCCCCAGTAAAGGCTCATATTCGTACTAAATAATCCAGTGGAATACTCCAAAGGAAAAGGATAAAAAATACATCACTTTTCTAGATCATGATTTCCATGTGAGAATGGAATAATCCCCGAGATAGGCTAATATTCCTTCATTAAATTTGACTATAATATTCAAGAAAATAATTAAAGAATGGTGCATATTCATCCTTTTTTTAAAGAATGACTGTGAGGTTATAATTCCAAGTAAACATAAGAGGAGGGTTGTATTTCTTATCCTATTCTAGTGGTTCATCAAAATATTTTGGTAGGAAAATCATATTCATAGTTGGTTCAGTTTCTTTTTCTAAGAAGGGATAACCCAGTGAGAGCAGCACATGCCTCGGGGAAGTCTCATACTAATACCAATGAAGACAAATGGAATATCCCAAAATATTGGAATCAGGGTCATAATCCCATAGAGAATGAGGTTCACCAAGTTAGAATTGAACATGCATTAGGACCTGGCCACATTACTATTAATAATGACACTACTTATTGGAATATTTCAACAGATTCTCAGCAGTGGGTTCATATTCTTGTAGCACCACCAAATGGTTATATAAAAGTTCCTAAAACCATAATACCATAGGTCCATATCCGAAAACATTCCCAAAAGATAGGTAGGAATATTCTGACCATGATTCATAAAATTTCTTGTATCATTAATCATCTCAATTCCAGTGTCCTTGAGGTTTTTCAAGACAATTATCAACACAACGAGGGTCCAATGACACTTATATTGAAGTGGAAGTAGAAGAAATTTATTACCATGATTTTCCTCCTTATGGTAGTGTGGAGATAGATCAGAGGGACTCTACTCCTAGAATCCATAGTGGTTATCCTCCCCATGGAGATATCTCCCATGGATGAGGAAATCCTCACCTTTCCCAGAGACCTTAGTATCGAGAGGTGTTCCAAAATATGGAACCTTCGTATATAGAGGTTTTCAAAACATCGTGGTCAAACGTATATGGTTCCCCCATAAAAATACATCAAACACCACTCCCATTAGTATGTGACCATTAGAGCTATATTCTGTTGCCTAACATGACGAAGACATGTATGTATGAAGAGGAGGTGGACTACATTGACATATGGATAGAGTTATCCTGAAACAACCTTCCCATCATGTTCTAGGCTGATGCTACTTTTGACTATGAGATCTTAGATGAGCTAGTAAAGGAGTGAATGCCTTTTATATGCTAGAATATATTTCCTACACATCTTCAACTAAAGACTCAATATCTCCCTTATCCAGGATATGAGTATCACCTTCAGAGAATCAAGATACTATATTTTTAGCTAGACCTAGCTACTATCTCCATGGCCTATGATCCAAAAAAATGAAAATAAAAACACAAACATACAACGTGCTTTCCACCACTGCATCATGGCACTTATACAACTAATATTTGAAGGCACTTCATGTATCCATATTTGAGTATGGGGAAAGTATAGTGTGTTACACATTGATACACCTTGGAATAATAGAACCCATGTGATTTGGTGTCATGTAATGTTATATCCTTATGCGAAATCAAGTGACTAGGTAATTCTTAGGCTAGTAGGTCACCAAAATAGAATGGCCTCGCATCAATAATGCCTAGAACTCACAAATATAGGGATATCATATCCAAAATGACTTAAAATTGGTTTTCTCTAAGTATGTTGAATGAATTTCTAACATAGTCATTTTTTTTTGAAAAGATCCAAACAACTTCCCATAATGAATGGTTCTCATCATGGGCTATCATTACCACCAACTCCTACGCGAGAAAAACTACACCACATCAAATATGATATAATAGTAGCTACCACAACAACCATCCAAGAGTGTACCCAACTCCCTAGGATAGGTGAATATATTCCACTACCCCTACCCATCATATCGTCATTTCCTGAGAGGATTCAAGACATATCCTCGATAGCTGTGAGCAAATGTCGGCCCACTGGGTGGGGGTAATTTATATTTCAATCACCATATTAATTTGTATCATCCCCTGATAGGGTCATCGAAGATTCAGTTGTGATTTCTATCACCCCCATCCCATTGTTCTATGGGAATTTATTACTTTATTTTCATCCTAGGAATCATCATGTCCCAAAATAGAGTCCTTGGTTCCTTAATAAAAGGACCAATCTATGCCAATTATGGCTATAGATAACCCTTATCCAATAAGGGTTGGGGGGAATTTCATCCATATTATCACCAAATAGAGGATAATTATTCTCTATTTTGGAGGAAAAATAGAAATTTTCCCACCAATCCCTCCCACCATGAGGCAAACCTACACTGGTCAGGGCCTATTTGGAAACAACAAGTAGAAACACCCTTAAATTCACTATTTATAGACCTAAATGGTAGGATTTTTTTGACAAAGGATTTTAATCCACATTTGGGTTGCATGAAAAAATGGCCCAAGATGGCCAAGGGTTCAAATAACAACCCTAATTATAGTAGTGCAGAATTAGCTTAATGCATTGAAAGTAATGGAATAGACACTATTGACAGACATGCCTATATGAATGTCTTCACAATCAAAATGGAAGAGATGGATCAAGAAGAAAATATAGAGTTCCATGATATGAAGAATATATTATATGTGGAAGTTGGTTTTGATGCACCAAATGAGGTTGTGCACATCGAAAACCAATGAAGGATCCAAAATATGGCACCTTTGAATGTCAATTTACCTCCAACACAACAAAACATTTTCAAGGGGAAAGGTGAAACTACATCCCAATCACCTACTAGAATAGTTGAGATTCCTTCTATGGAAGAACAATTTCCACAATATGAGAGTGAAATACCAACTCTTAAGCAACTGATTGAGGAGTTACTCAAGGTCCATATTCTCTACTGGGAATCATTGCATGAAACAGATGAATATTCTCCCTCACATGGACGATCCAACTGCAAGAGAGGTTTTTGATCATCATGTTGGATCCATATCTAGAAGACCGGTCTTCATAAATGAGGAAGTCGAAAATGACTATGACTTTTTTATGTTGTGGCAACAACCTGTTCCTATATAGGGAAACCATTCAGTTATGGGATTAATTGAGAATTAATGGGAGATGAATGTGGGAACTGCTCATCACACCTCTCCTGCTACTTGTGTAAAGGAAAAGGCTCACACAGTGGTGCCCCCAATGTTACTTAACAACATCGAGTCCTTGACTACATGAATGGAAGCCATGGAAGGTAAAGACACACTAGTGCTGCTTAATAGGAATCTATATACATAATGGGTGGATGATACTCTTCCTCAAACCAACATCATAAATACTACATTATTTATCATTGATGGTGTAGTATTCCTTGAATAACCTCTCAAACACTTCTTATCCCCATTATTGTCCATCATGATCAATATGATGTAACAAAGATGTGGTGTTTTGTATAGACTCAGACAGGGTAGCTGTTGTTTGGTACAACATCCTGACAGTAGGATCTGTTGCATGATGGGGAGATCTTTAGCATCAGTTTCTGTATAAGTTCATCTCTATGATAATAATGAAAAAAATTGACTTAATAAACTATAAGAGAATTAAGAATGACAGGGTGTCTTATTTCATAGTAAGATGTAAAGGTTTAACCTATTTTCATAGAACACATCTCTCGTAAGTGGAACAAATGGAATTATGTAAAAAAACTTTGGGTTGTGTTTTAGACAACATTGATCCATTGGAAGTATCGAAATTGGTTCTGAGAGTTTTTTGAAATGGATCAATGTATTGAGGAGGCTATTCAGTGAACCTAATAAAAAACTAAAATCATGCCCACAAAATAGGGGAAATAGATAGGCAGAGTAGATTTTGTGGTTGTCCCCTTGATTCCAGCAGTAGTGCCCATCTAGGCACCTAAATAGGCTCCAAACATCCCAACACCACCAATCAAATGATTAAAAGAAAAGAATCACCCAAATCATGAAGCATATAGAATTAATACACACCCAAGATCTAATGAATGAATGAAAACAGTATACTCCTTCCAAAATGAATAGTACCATGATTATTTCTTAACCACTATGCACAATAACCTTCTCAAGATTCCTAAGTCAAAAAATCATGATGAGTTCAAGCTCACTGACCATTCCGACTACTACCCTTACCATAGATGGTTGGATTATAAGATCTATAACTACTTCATTTTAAAATATATCCTTCATGGAATTGGTTGAATCTGGATAGGTGGTGTTGGAAAACTCCCCCAAGAAGGTGGATTTCATAATTTTCATCATTTTAGAATAATAAGGTGGATAGATTAAAGTTTCAACTAGGCGTTCAGTTTTTTTTAACAATTAGATGACTCAAAAAATAGTTGATCATGATTATGCCGCCCTAAAAGCATGATTTTATAGACCCAAGATATCTACACCATCAATGAATAATGAAACATCAAAAGTACCAACTCATGGTGGGAGTGAACACTAGATGTAGGAAGAAATAGAAGAGGAGTAATCATATTCTACTCCTACGCAAACTCTGAACCTTGCAGATTTATTCCCTAGAACATATGAAGCATTGGAAACACCCCACTGAATCGAATCCTCATTGGAAAAAGAGATAATATTTTTCTATATCCACATGATACACTTTTCAGACCCCTTTTATGATGATGAATATAAAATCGAATACGAGTTCCGTACGTATAACCGGGTAATGGGAGGCCCCATGCAGAGAAGCTGATGATACTTGGGACAACACAGATAGGTTTAGACCCAATATTCTTATCATATCCCCATATTGGACAAATATTTAGGTGATAATCATGGTAAAACACTCTAGTGGGCCCAATAAAGTAAGTAGGTTCTATACAGTCCTCCAGCGGTCACCCACATGAAATAGTCTTGTGTGACTGCTTAGAGGGGGTTAAATCCAATCATTCAAGACAATATGAATGGACAACATGACCTGAAATGTTGGAAGTAGTTGTCCCCTTAAATTCATCACAAGCCCTTTGTAACGTCCCGGTTCCGGAAGCCACCCTAAGGGGCCCCGTACCCGGTTGGTAACATGGACTCAAGTGCATTTCCCCAAACTCTAGAGGCTGCCGACTAGTAGTGAGGGACATGGGTGTGATAGTGGGGAAACTATTCCCTCATTGGAAGAGTACACAGCAAAAGAGAAAACAAATAACAACAATAGTGGAAGCAGTAGAAAAAAATACAAGAGTAAACGATAAACATCAGAATACTAACAAATAAACAAATGGAGTAGAAATATATGCAAATGATGCATGATAAGTATATGTCTAGGAAAACAGCCAAACAAGTCACAATGATGAATACAATACCAAATCAAAGTACAAAAGAAAAACATATGAGCAACTCCCCAGCATTACAAGCCTAAGCTTGGTCCCATTCTCTCCAGCTCCAGTGCAATCAAGAACCTGAAGTAGAAGGTCTCTTTCCCTTGTCTATACCTGAAACAACATAATATGTTTGGTCCAAAAATCATGACCTAAATAGGGTGTGAGACAAAGTCCCAAATGGAAACCACCCCAAGATCTGTGCCTAATAGTAAGTGAATATATGGTAGGTAAATTACAGTAAGCATCAAATAGAAAACATGATAATACACAACAGTAACAATCCACAGTTTCTAACATATAACCTACAAACAAGAAACAACCACTCAAGCAAGTAGAACTAAAAGGTAACCACCGGGTAGTTCTCACAGTACAACCCCTAAGGTTCAACCAAAAAGTACTAGCAACCCTCTAGGAGGCACACATAGTCTCACCCCTCTATTTCAGCTAAATAATATACTCTATGTGAAAGCACTCACCGTAAATTCCCCCTATAGTCTCGTATCGTGATAAAGCCTCTCTAGAGAAGCACTCAACGTCAATTCCCCCTATGACCCGAATCATGGAATTGTAGGCCTTCTGAGGAAGCACTCAACGTCAACTCCCTGTGTGGTCTCGCATCGTAATTAATGATACTCTGGAGAATCCCTTCTATCCATTCTCTCCATGTTCCACTACACTAGGTTCTCACAGCCCTGCGTATAACAACATGCATAGCACGCGTATGGGCCCATGTAAACCTCTAAAAATACTTGGCTATCATTCTAAGGCACAACAGCATAACAGTACAATAGTTCCACTATCCTACAACTAGGAATGACAACAGGAAAAACGCCAGACAAGCAAAACAATCATGGAAAAACATCCAAAGTACAGAAAAACTACACTATTCACAAGAAATTACCTCTACTCAAGCAATCAAGAAAATCAGGAAACAACAAAGGCAAAACAAAAAACACGCAATACCCCATTCAAGGGTATTGGTGGAATTTTCACAAAATACTCACAGACATCATACAAAAAGGCACAAACCACCTACCCTAATGCTTGGAGAATGATATACGTGAACGAAGATGATTGATTCTCCTTAGAACGTTGAGGAACTGAGAAAATGTCAAAAAATGATCAACCCACGATATCTTGAGAAAGAGGAGAAATTTTAAAACAATGCTCTAGGAGAACGAAGAACTCACCGATGCGGTTCCAACTCAATCAACGGTGGCTGAAGTGGAGATCAGATAGAGGCTCGGGAATCTGGAGAAGAATCGCGGCCGTACGGGTCGCTCTCGGACAAAGAACCTAAAGAAGGGGTGTGTTCTGTCCGTCAGGCGCGACCCTGGTGCATTTAATGAAAAAAATAAAGTACACGGCGTGTACTTATTGAGTACATGGAATGTACTACATGTTTCTGTAGTCCACTTTAAGCAGCCGCCACATCATCTCTACACACCGTGTGTGTGGCCCGGACATGGCCAACACACAACTTAAAGCGGCAAAGGAGTACACGATGTGTACTCAAAAAGTACATGGTGTGTACTTCAAAAATTTCCCAAAATCCTATTTTTCCCAAAAACACCAGAAAAAGGAAAGACATACCTGAAACGAAGATCCAAGTTCTTACAAACTTCCCCCCTAAAGAAATTTATCCTTGAATTTACCTAATGAGGCAGATAAGAGGAAACCACGAACAACTCCGGCCACTGCGATCGTACGTCGGCCTCCCATTCCCAGGTCTCGTCCTGTACTCACCTATACTGCCATAACACCCAAACTAGAGGAACAGACATCTCACAGAGAACCTTCATACTGTGAACTACAATCCAGATGGGATGCTCTTCAAATGATGCATCCGCTTCGAGTTCAACATCATTGGGTTAAAAGACAAGAGACGAGTCTGAAAAGTAATGTTGGAGTTGAGAGACGTGGAAGACGTCATGCATGGCCCGATACCTCTGAGGTAACTGAAACTGATAGGCAACCGACCCAACTCTCTCCAATACCTCAAATGTCCCGACGTACCATGGTGAAAGCTTACCCTTTCTCTGAATCCTCTTGTGTCCCAACCTCAGTGCGACACGTATGAAAAACTGATCCCTGACCTCGAACTCTAGAGGTTGTCATTGCTGATCAGCATAAGACTTATGTCGTGACTGTGTTGTAGCCATCCTCTTCTGAATCAACTCTATCTACTATGAGGTCTCTTGAAACAGACGAGGTCCCAGTAAAGCTGCCTCTCATGTTTCCAGCCAGCATAAAGGTGACCGGCATGGCCTACCGTACAAAGCCTCGTAAGGTTCCATCTGAATAGTCGCCTGAAAATTGTTGTTGTAGGCAAACTCCACCAGAGGAATATGCTTCTCCCAAGAACCACCAAAGTCTAGAATGCATGCTCGGAGCATATCCTCAAGCACCTGGATCGTACGCTCGGACTGGCCATCTGTCTGGGGATGGTATGCTGTACTCAAGGGTACCTACGTACCCAAAGCCTTCTGAAGCCTCTGCTAGAACCGAGAAGTAAAGCGTGCATCTCTGTCTGAAACAATGGAGTGTGGAACTCCATGCAGATGTACAATCTCTCGGATGTACAACCATCCCAGATCATCAACACTGAAGGTCTCCTTAATCGGTAAGAAGAGAGCAACCTTAGTAAGCCTGTCGATGACAACCCAAACAACATCATTCTCTCGAGGTGACCCCGGCATTCCAGTCACGAAGTCCATCGCGACATCATTCCACTTCCACTCTGGAATGGGTAATTGCTGTAAAAGGCATGCTGATCGTTGATGCTCTGCCCTTACTTACTAACATGTAGAACACCGCAAGATGAAACCAACAACATCCCTCTTTATACTTGGCCACCCGTACTGGCGATGAAGATCCCAATACATCTTGGTGACGCCAGGATGAACTGCCCAACCCGAGGAATGAAAACCCCACATCAGCTCCTCGCGTATGTCTGCTGGCACCCATACACATCCCTAGAAATGAAATATCTCATCCTCACCCACTGTCCAACCAGGAAGATGGTCCTATCCTGACACACCCTCCCACAGGACTAAGCCTTCTGAGTCTGATAGCTGCCTCATTCGTAAACAGTCATGTAGTATAGAGGTAACAACTACATAAGATAGATAATTCTACCCCTGTCTGTCGTACACCTCCAGATGCATCTCAGAGAACATAGCCATAAGCTGCCACTCACTAATGGCCTCATGAACTACCTGAATCTGAGTTCTCATACTCAACGCATCTACCACTACGTTGCCCTTTCCCAGCGTATAGGCAAGCTCTAAATCAAAAGACTGAAGATAATCGACCCACCTGCGCTATCTCAGATTCAGATCACCCTAAGTGAAGATGTACTTGAGACTCTTGTGGTCGGTGAAAACCAAAAAGTTCTCTCCCAGAAGGTAATTTCTCCAATATTATAAGGCATGAACAACAACTGCCAACTCCAGATCATGTGTCAGGTAGTTCTTCGAATGTGGCCTCAACTGCCGAAACCCGTACGCAACGACTCCATCTCCCTGCATAAGCATAACACACAGCCTGATACTTGAAGCATCACAATAAACAGTATAGCTCTATCCTGGATTTGGAAAGACTCGTATTAGTGCTGATGTCAACCTTCCCTTCAGCTCCTGAAAGGTTGACTCACAAGAATCCAACCATAAGAACTTCGCAGCCTTCTTGGTCAGACCTGTAAAAGGTGATTCTAGGCGTGAAATGTCATTAATTAAGTGTTTGTAGTATCCATCAAGCCCTAGGAATCTCTTCACCACAAAAACGTTATTCGGATGCTCCGAGGAAACTACAGATCTCACTTTATCTAGGTCCATAGATACACCTACCTCTGAGATGATGTGACCTAATAACTGAATCTGGTCCATCCAAAAGTGGCACTTCGAGAGTTTAGCATAAAACTGATGCTCTCTTAGTGTACTCAGAACGATCTCAAGATGGGTATCATGGTCATGTAGAGTGTGAGAGTACACCAAGATATATTCCATGAAGACCACGATGAAGGAGTCCAAGTAAGGATGGAACACTCGGTTTATCAGTGCCATGAAAACTGTTGGCGCATTTGTGAGACCGAACGACATAACCTTTTACTCGTAGAGACCATACCTGCTCTTGAAGGCTTTCAGAGGTATATATGATGGTCTAACGCACAACTGATGATAACAGGAACTCAATTCGATCATCGAGAACACGTGGGCTCCTCGAAGCTGATCAAAAAGGTCATCAATCCTTAGCAAGGGATATCGGTTTTTGACCGTCAACTGGTTTAGCTTCCAATAATCCACATAGAGCCTAAGGGTACTGTCTTCCTTCTTCGTAAACAGGACAGGAGAACCCCAAGGAGAAGTACTGGGTCAGATGAAACCCTTTGCCTTCAACTCCTCCAAATGCTTCTTGAGCTTCTGCAAGTCCGGTGTAGACATCCTATATGGAGTAATGGACACCGGTACCACTCCTGGAACGGGCTCAATAAAGAAGTCCACCTCTCGCTCCGGAGGAAAACCTGAAAAGTCCTCTAGAAATACATCCCATAAACAATCCACCACTGGAGGAAAGTCCAACTGTGAAGTCCCCTGGTCATCCAGATAAAGACTAACAATTTGGGTTGTCACCCTTTTTATCCCATGATGCTCGAGTCCTTCTCGACTCGCCTGAACATCCCATTCACCTCTATGAAGAAAATATTCACCCTCTGGTGAAACGAAACTCACTCTGCAGTGATAACAGTCGATGAATGCCTGGAAAGGAACCAACCAGTCCATCCTGAGGATGACATCATAGCCTATGATCTCTAGGACATAGAGATCCCATAAGAAATGATACCCTGCAACCTCGAGAGGGAACTCTCTACACTAATGTACCCTAGACGTCCTCATCCCCAAAGGTGTGTCTAGTATCAACAAGTCCGAAGAAGAAAGGATATAAAACCCCAGGCTCACCACAATAGAAACAGAGATAAAGCTATGTGTAGCACCAGTATAGAAAAGAGCTGAAGATAAAACTGAGGCTACTAAAATCATACCTCGAATGGTAGAAGGTCCGGGATCCTGCTCCTGATAGGTCTGCTCCACCGCAAATGTCTGGCCTGCCCCGCAACACTGTGACCTTGCCTAACCACTCATAGATGATCCTCCCTACTGGCGCTGAAAGACTGGTGACTGACCGCCTTGGCCTCGACCTCCACCTCAGCTCGAATGGCCAAAAGAACACCAGTTTCCTGACTGGTAAAAAACTGGTGGCGCTGCTCCTGAATGAGGAGTCATGGAAGAACCCCTATCCCCAGCTACTGGTGAGAAAACCTGGAATAATCACTGAAGGTGACACATCTTTCCACAAGATCGACACTCTACTGGGTCTCTCTGGAAATGCGGTCTTGTGTGCCCTGCCCTTCCACAATGGTAGCATACCACCTGGCTACTAGAAGATGTATCTCGCCTCCTCGGATCACCGCGCATAGGCTCCCTACGGTGCTTCTTGCTGTCAAATAGAGGAACACTAGCTCTGGAAGCAGAACCGCCCTGGCTCGCAGCTCAGGAGTCTCTCATATTGCGCTCCGCAATCAGTTCCTGGTTGGTGATGGAAGTGATAAAAATCAACTGGAAGATATTCACCGGCCAGCGGATCTCCCGCTTGAGACCATCCTCAAACTTCCTTTCTAAGAACACCCCACATACATCCCGGAGGGGTGTAAAATGCAGCAGTTTGGTGAAATGAGAGGAATACTCCATGACATAAATAGTACCCTGCTCTAGACTCATGAACTCCCTAGCTCGATCAGCTCTCTGGGTCTCTAGGTAGAAGTAGTCATAGAACATGCGATGGAACTCCTCCCTAGGCATAACCTACTGATGACCCACCTGTGAGATCACGTCCCACCACCTCTTGGTGAAGTCACGGAAAATGTAGGTAGAGAGCTTGACCCGCCTCTCTGGAGGTGTCTCCAAATGCTCAAAGATAGTCAGTATGGATTCCAGCCATGACTCTGCAGCCTGTGGTCCTCCTTCCCCCGAGAAAATAGGAGGATGCTGCTACTGAAAAAACTGCATCAAGTCTGTCATAGATGTGGGAGGAGGCATTTCTCCCTGAAAGGTTTGTATCATCTCATTAAACCTTCCCTAAACTGTGCATCTTCTCCAGTAACTGGTATGATAGTCGGTGCCAAGACTGGCCCGACTGGAGGATCGGCAGGAAGTCCCTGATCAGCCATATCTGGCATCTGATCAATGCCTAACCACTGATGTACAACCAGAGGATTTCTTGGAGGCATTTCTCTGAAAGATCAAAAGCATATCTTAGATTAGGAAAACAAGGATAGATAACCAAGGAGTACAAAACAAAAATAGGAGAAGGGAAAACACATGATTTACAAAACATGACTACAAGGCATATACTTAACCCCACTCCTCTGACCGTGTTTCCTTGCACGGCTAACCCACACGGTCTTCTTAAATTGAGACTACATGGCATGTTCCCTGTGGACATGTCGTGTAGTAGACATGGTGTCAATGACCCATGTTGTTAGTTACACGGCCGGCTACATGGATGAGACTACACGACGTGTTCTGAACAAACATGGCATGTACCTGATGATTTTCCCGCCCCGTGTTATTGGCGAGATAGCAATGTACATGGTGTGTTCTGAACAAACACGGCATTTATAGGAGGAGAGAACACCATCCCATATTTTTGGAGACATGGACAATTACACGGCTGACCTTTACACAGCGTGTTTTGAGAAAACACGGCATGTATATAAGGAGAGAACATCGTCCCGTGTTGTTTGTGACACGGCCGGGTACTGAGAACAAAGATACACAGCGTGTTCATACGAAACACGGCGTGTATGAAACGAGCTTCCCTGACCCGTGTTGTTTGTTAAACGATCGGGTACACGCTCAATACTACACGGCGTGTACCTACCGTACACAACGTGTTCCTGGTGATTTTCACAACCCGTGTTTCTGCTCACACAATCAGTAACACGGTTTAAAACAACACGACATGTATATATAAATTACATTCCGTGTATTCTGGGTTTTTCTAGGCAGTAGCTCCGAAACTACACCGAATCCCAGAAAACACAAAAAAACGAACATGAAGGTTCCAAATTCCGATTTGTGAGGGAACATATTCCCTAAAAATCAATGCTTGGAATCCAATACAGTTATATATAAGGATAAACAAGTCAATGATTCACCAATTTCTGATTCAAGTGGGCCCATAACACCTCAAGAACCACAAATTGGCGTCCATTTAAGCAAAGTATAAAATAAACAACCTTTCTATCAACTGAAAATATTCTATCAACCATCTATCATAACAGCATGCATAATCAACGCAAGGTCTATCAAAACAGCATGCAATTGCTAATGCACCCTAGATGACATGGCAAGAACGCATGGCATGTGATTTCAAACAAGTGCCTATATGACGCATGAGATGGTATACCCTCCTCTCATCGGGTTGTGACAAAAATAGAAGCAGAATAGTGACAACAGTAACAACACATGTCATGTGAATCACTCTAGGTGAAATCATAACAATAGTAAAATCTCAAAACCCGAAAACTACAATAATCGTGGTAGTATGGATTTTCCATGTACACGGGTCAGCTACTCATGAGCACAACTTAATACCATGTACCAAATCTGTCCTATCCCTAGATAAAGGCTCTAAACAGTAAATCAAGATAAAAGAAACCTCCAATTATACCACTTTGTATCATCGTGGTTCCAGAAGCCACCCAAAGGCGCCCTGTACCCGGTTGGTCACCTGGCCTCAAGCGCATTTCTCCAAATTCCATAGGCTGCTGACTAGAAGCAAGGGCCTTGGGTGTGATAGTGGGGAAACTATGCCCTCATTGGTAGAGTACACAGTGGAAGAGAAAACAAATAACAACAATAGCGGAAGCAGTAGACATACATACAAGTGTAAACGATAAACAACAGAAGACTAACAAATAAACAAATGGAGCATAAATATATGTAAATAATGCATGATACGTAAATCTCAAGGAAAACATCCAAACAAGACAACATTCTGAATACAATACCAAATCAAATTAAAAAAGAAAAACAGATGAGAAACTCCCCAGCATCGCAAGCCTCGGCTTAGTCCAAAGCTCTCCATCTCTAGTATAATCATGAACCTGAAGTAGAAGGGTGCTTGCCCTTGTCTATACCTGCAACAACATAATATGTTTGGGCCCAAAAGCATGACCCAAACAGGGTGTGAGACAAAGTCACAATTGGAAACCACCCAAAGATCTATGCCTAATAGTCAGTGAATGTATGGCAGGTAAAGTACAATAAGCAGCAAACAGAAACAGGATAATACACAGCAGTAACAATCCACAGTTTTTAACATATAACCTACAAACAAGAAACAACCACTCAAGCAAGTAGAACTAAAAGGTAACCTTTGGGTAGTTCTCACAATCTAACATCTAAGGTTCAACCTACAATTACTAGCAACCCTCTGGGAGGCACACCCAGTCTCACCCCTCTGGTTCAGCTAACGAATAGGCTCTATGGGGAAGCACTCACCATCAATTCCCCCTATAGTATCATATCATGATAAAGGCTCTTTGGGGAAGCACTCAACATCAATTCCCCCTGTGGCCCGCATTGAGGAACTACATAGCCTCTGAGGAAGAACTCAACTTCAATTCCCCCTGTGGTATCACATTGTAATTAAAGACACTCTAGAGAAGCCCTTCTGTCCATTATTCCTATGGTCCACTACACTAGGTTCTCATAGCCCTATGTATAAAAACATGCATAGTGCACGTATCGGCCAAATTAAACAACTAGAACTACTTTTCTATCATTCTAAGGAACAACAACATAACAGTACAACATTTTCACTATCCTACAACTAGGCATGGAAACTGGAAAAATGCCAAACCAGCAAAAAAAGCATGGAAAAACATCCAGAGTACAGTAAAACTACACTATTCACAAGAAATTTCTTATACTCTAGCAATCAAGAAAAGTAGGCAACAATAAGGGAAAAACAGGAAACATGCAATACCCCGTTCAAGGGTATTGGTGGAATTTTCACAAAATACTCACAAAATTCCTACAGAAAGGCACAAACCACCTACCTTGATGCTAGTATAACGATATACGTGAACCATGATGATTGATTCTCCTTAGAACATCAAGGATCTGAGAAAACATAAAAAATGATCAACCCATGATATATTGAGAAAGAGGAGAAATTGGAAAACAAGGTTCTAGGAGAAGGAAGAACTCACCGAAGTACTTCCAACGCAATCAATGGCGACTGAAGCGGAGATCAGACGGAGGCTCGGGAATCCGGAGAAGAATCACAGTCGTCCGGGTCTCTCTCGGACGAAGAACCTGAAGAAGGGGTGTGTTATTCCATCAGGCGTGACCCTGGTGAATTTAATGAAAAAAAATAATGTACACTACTTGTACTTATTTATACATGGTGTTTACTCCATGTTTTCGTACTCCACTTTAAGTGGTCGCCACATCGCCTCTACACACCGTGTGTGTGGCCCAGACACTGCCAGCACATGGATTCGAGTGGTAAAGGAGTACATGGCGCGCACTCAGAAAGTACATGACATGTAATTCAAAAATTTCTAGAAATCCAATTTTTCTCAAAAACTCTAGAAAAATGAAATACATACCTGAAATAAAGATCTGGGTTCTTACACCCCTGCCTTGTCCACCTTGAATACCTCGACTCCTGAACTGCATGCCCTGAAGCAGCCCCATTTCGGGAAGCGATGACCTTTGGCATATATGCATGATTTTTTTAAATATATGGTTGTTTTCCCAGCCTAATATCCCGATACTTGATGTTCTCAATCAATAAAAAATCAAGAGAGACACTTGTTGAATCCCTCCCAAGACAACATGTGTTTGAGATCGAAGTTATTGCTGCTGACGTTTATCGAGTGGAGTTCATGTCCTCAAAATGTCAGGTCAGCATCTCATTCACTGTTCAAAATTAGAATGAGGACATCCAAGGACATATCAGGCCCCTATATGTTTAGATAATAGTTAATAATGTCAATGTATAATGGTTTTTTATTGATAATAGATATGTGATAAATCTTATCCCAGTTTGAACCCTACAATGTTTGGGATATTTTGAAGGGGATTTATCTTCTACATATTTAACCATACAAGGGTATCATAAGTGTGAGAAAAGACCGCTCGATAAGATCAAAATTGAAGCCGTGTTTTGGTAAATCACAAATGAAGACGAGTTCATGGTAATTCATCAAGACACCACATAAAATGAATTGATTTGGGGGGCATGCATCCATACCCAATTGGGGGAACCTTCAACATTCCATTAGTGTCAGAAGTATACCATCAATGAAAATGTCACCATACTACAAGGTTAAAAATACCCCATTGAGACCAGTACAACCACATACACTAAAAAATATTTCTACAAGAAGGGAGGAATGCAACCAATAATGGATGAAGATATATGGGTTGCAGATCCCAATGGCTTGGGGACCACCCCTATGAATCCTCAGAGTACACTCGATAACGACTATTTGTTCACCATAAATTTATTCAAGGTAGTAGATATAATCCTAGAGGTCCATACCCTCCTATATTTTGTGGAAGGGTAAAATTAAATCATCTCTAAAATATCTAGATACTGAGTATAATATAAAATTAAGATGATGTCTCTCATAATTACCTCCCTCAACCTCCTAGTAATGCAGAAGCCCTAGATTTCTATCTTCGTCTGAAAATGCCACCACATAATCAGATTTGGAGGAAGTTGTAGATGATCTCAGGGACTCCACTCATGTATTCAAGGAAGGTTTATCCACCTCCAGAGATGAGATATTATAAATAAATATGGGAATAAAACAATACTCATGACCTGCTTGGATTAGTGCTGACATGCCCCTTGAAGAGTAAGATATGTACATTTTATTTTTAATGTAGCGCTGATCTGTGTTCTATAGGAACTATACAGAAATGATTTAAATGAATCCAGATGTGGCTACACACCATCTCCTATTTCCTAACGATCATTAATGCTTTAAAAAAGCATCCAGGAGGACGACCCCCTCTAATAACACCAATGTAGTGGTGGAATTAGTAAAGTTGATCAAAGACAACATTTTTAAAGAAGTGAAATATAAATGATGTCTTGGAAAAGTCATCCCCATTAATAAAAAGAACTGTAAAATTAGTGTTTGAATTGGCTTCAAAGACCATAATCGGAATTTATCAAAGGATTATTTCCTATTTCTGATCATAGATCTCCTGATCGAATCAACTACAAGAATCCAAGCCCTTTCCTTCTTGGATGAATATGTGGGGGACAATCAGATTAAGATGGCCCCTGAATATGAAGAATAAATTTCTTTAAGTGCACTACATGAGAATATTATATTATTAGGTCATTACCTTTGGATTTAAGAATTATTCTGCCACATATTAGAGTGTCATGCATCACATCTTTATGGAATTCCTTAGAAGGACTACTGAGTGTTATGTCAACAACATGGTTGTTAAATCCCAACTGTGATGTGATCACTTCATAGTTCTCCATAAAATCAACAACAAGCTATGGAAATATATTCTTAATACTAATATAATAAAATGTGATTTTGGGGTAATAGGAGGAAAATTATGTGTCTTTTTGATATGCCACTATGACATTGAGGTTGATCTAGATAAGGCTTGTTCTATTTTATCAATCTCACCCCCAAGAAATTTCAATGAACTAAGGATAGTCCAAAAAAACCTCACCTACATTTGGAGATTTATAGCTATCCTGACTAGAAAATCTCTCCCCTTTTCCTAGATATTGAAGAAGGGAATCATTTATCAATGGGAAGATGATTGTCAAAAATCCATTGAATGTCTCATTAAATACATACAACACCCAATGTTTTTGTTAGATTTTGTGTAAGGGAGGCCACTCATCTTATATATGTCCCTTATATAGTTCTCCATGGGCACTCTCCTTACATAGAAAAATGATGTGGGAATTGTTTATAGTTTCTAATACATCCATATGATTCTAGCTATCGAGAATAGATATTCTACTATCAAGAATAACTGCCCTGTGCTAATTTTTGCGATAAAAAGGTGAAGAATTATTTGAATCCCCATGATGTCATCCTTCCCACTCATATTGATCTGATCACATTCATCAATGGACATCCATTATTGACTGGGAACTTGGATCGATGTGTAGTCATTCTATAGAAATATGACATTCAATTCATATCATAGAAGTTATTGAAATGGAAAGCTCCAACCAACTTCTTTAAAGTATATCCTACATTGGAAAATACCCTAGAGGAGAGTAAGATTTTAGATGAGGAGGTCATCAATTCCAATGACACTACTAAGACATTGGAAATGTACATTGATGGTGCCTCCATGAGTGCGGTTGGTACAAGTATGGAAGACATGAATCCCAATCAGTTTGGTCTACAGAATGTATTAGTCTCTCCAGACAATGTTTTTTCCCAACTCTTTATCACTATCTGAAGACTACAAAAATAATGAAGAAAAATACCAATCCCTAATAACTGGATTGGAAATAGCACTATAGTTCCACATAGCCTACCTGAATATCTAAGGGGACATAGAATTTGTGATAAACAAGATCAATGGTGAATATTCCATTAAAAAGGATGGATTAGACCCTATTACTGGATACATTAGGTTATTTTAGGATGGCTTCCGTTTTGATCCCACATTGCATCATGTTCTCTGATCATATATTGTTTTTTCTGATGTAATGGCTAATACATCCACGGTCCTAGAAAACCCGGATTAGGGGGATGCAATATTCCATATCACACCTCAATGAATTGTATCATCGATCATCTTATGTGATAATGAAGAAATCAATTAGTTCAACACCACCCTAGATTGTGATGAACTAATGGCCAACCCTGGATAGACGGTTCCCATTATTAGCTATCTCCAAAAAAGGATTCTACCAATAGATCTTGCAATAAGGGAATACATTCATTGTCAGACAATAAATTTCACTCTGTTAGATGGTCCAAATGAGTAAACATCCCTCTACAAATGAGGATTTTATGTAATCTTCCTCAAATATATAATAGAAAGATAAATTCTCTACATCCTGGAAGAAGTCCATATGGGCTCTTGTGATGGCCATCAATCCAAAACTAGGCTCTCCATCCAAATCAGGAGGTTGGGATGTTACTAGAACACCATGATATAAGATTGTGTAGAATTTACAATGAAATTTAATGTGTTCCATAAAAATTAAAACTTCATCAATCGACCCCATGAATTTTTGAAAAAACTAAATATTCGAGAATGTTCTTTATTTGGGGGATGGATGCTGTGGGACTATATCCCTCATCCGTAGCCAAGTACTTCAAGTACATCATTACTACTACTGAATAATTTTTAAAATTTTCAATGGAAATACCCCTCAAGTAAGTAGGGTTAAAGAATATCATCATGTTCAGTAAGTCTTATATCATTACCAGATTCTAGGTCCCACAAACTACATTGACAGACAACGCACCAACATCTATGATACAGAATTGAAGAGACTGTATTAGGAGTATAATATTGAGTCCAATCACTCATCTCACTATAATGCAGTGGAAAATTGGTAGATAATGTTCTTCCATAAATATATATAAAATATAATCATGAATATGGTGATATAGGATAATAAGTTGTGGCTATAAAAATTCCTCCTTGTTTTATGGGTCTATAGTACCATCATGCATACTTCCCCACATGCAACTCCATAAACATTGTTTTAAGGGAATGAGGTACTATTACCCAATGATTTATAGCTACCTTCACTATAAATAGCCATTTTCCAATATCTCCCAGATGATGAATAATTAATAAAGGGGCCGGACAAATTGGTACATCAAGAGGAGGATAGATTACGCAAACTGAAAAACCTAGAGGTCCATTAGAATTAGATAGCATGAGCCTTTAATAAAAAGGTTCTCATTTATTCTTTCCTATAATGAGAAATGGTGTAGGATATCATAACCCTAATGACACTAGGAAATAATCACCCAAAACTGGAACCCAGGTGGGAAGGACCTTGTGTAATACATAGGGTTTATCAAAATAGATCATACTCATTGTCGAACATGGATGAGGAGCATGTCACCCCACCCACCAATGCGTGATTTCACAATAAAATATTTTCATAGATTTCATCAACTGGGCATCCACATCTGAGTAATCCCCGTCATTCATCCTGATTAAATGATGTTAGATTTTAAAAATTCATCCTAACCACGTGATGATAAACTGTATAGAGTTTGTCCTAGCCTCGTGATGTTAAACTGCATATTTAATTAAGAAATATGCATGTCCTGATTACTTTTATCATAGGATATGTAGTGACACCTGAACTACTATTTATGGGCCCAACCATATGATTACAACCATTTCACGTTGGGTGATCCAATGTCCTTACTGCATGAAACTAAACTACAGTGAATTATTCCTTACAAAATCACACTAAAATGAATGAAATATGTCCTTAAAACATGAAACTAAACTGTATGGAAAAATTCATTACCACATGAAACTAATTTTCAATGAATGTTTCCTTACTGTATGATGAAAAACTGCATGGATCCACAACTTCCAATTTACTTCACCTTGGGTGATCTAGGACAATACCACTTGATGTAAAATAGAACAGATCAATAATATAAACCTCCATTCACATAAAGTAACCCACATACTTACCGCATGATGTTAAAATTCATGGGATTCATATAACTACTTTTTTATTGGTTCCTATTTTCAATTAGATGCGTTGGGATGCCTTGATCCTATATCTTGGTCCATCTAACACATATTTTGAAATTTTAATTTCCTACTCTTAAATGTATTTGAACTGTGATGGAGACCCTTTCCATTCCTTGCTTCTCACATCGAGTGTAGATATCAAGGGGTTAGGCATCTCTGTAAGGGATTGCCCACACAAACAAGGCATAATAGCTTTCAACTGGCCCATATTAGTGTGGGATGAAAAACCATAAAAGGAATACCATGAGTCCTCACTGAATGATGATAAACGGCACAGTTAATGTCCTCTGCATGACATGACATTACATACTCCTATGGACCCTGACTAAGAGGACTACTACATTTGGTATTGGTCTTCTACCACACCTTGATCTATTCTATCCCACTACATGACTCTTTTCAAAATCATAGATATGTTCACACTAGAAAAATTTATTCTATACTTTGAATTTGTAATCTCCTCTACCATTCTTATAATCTTCATAGATATGGGACAAAATTTCATCATTCACTTCAACATCAACTTTCTTATTTTTTGATTCACTAAGACATGTGACATCATGTTCATGTTATAAAATTGTTAGCTTTATCATAGATTAAAAAGCTAAATCTTCCTTAATATTCATTTTGAATGCAGTATATTTCCTCATTTTATATGAAGCAATAATTTCATGTAATCCAACAAGGGATAAATCTTATTTGTCATACAAATATGGGATTTATAATTAATCCAATCTGGAAAGTTCCTCATTATAATTTTTATAATAGTTGAGTCTTTAAATACATCCCTATATCCTTATATGTTACTCCTACTCTCATTTAATTAGGTGAAATAATAATTATTAGTTTATGATTTTACTATTCAGGTATCTTTGAACATGATTGTCCATATTTTAAGCCTTGATTCCTGTAATTTTATATTTCCCTTAAGGATTATTTTGATTTTTTACCAATTTACCTTGTCTATTTTGATACTGATTACCCTTATATAAACATTTTATTATTAGGACATAAGAATATAATTATAATATTTTACATAAACATCAAAAAAAATTGTCTGTAAATGCCATATTATATCCTTTCTCCATGGGTAGAAACCCAAAAATAGGTACATCAATCACCTCTAGGACAAGAGTTTAAAGATAATGCATATTTCTATTTTTCTATCCATGATTATTTTAATCATTGATGATATAGATAATTATACTATAATCTATGTTATGATTATACATGATAATTAATAAGGATCTTACATGGGTACCCTTTTCTCTGATACCAAATGAAGATCCTTAGGTTCAGAGAGGAAACTAAGAAGTGGGGGGGGGGGGGGGGTGAATCACTAAAAATATTTTAAATTTTTTATTTCTATTGAAATTAACCCCTTAAACATGTTATAGTTTTGATCATCTCATATTTATAACTTAATCTCACTCATATTCATAGATGTGAAATTAAAGGAATAAATACATGTTTTTACAAGGATCAACCCAAATTTGGATACCTAGTCCTACTTGTGTTCACTCCAATCAATCTAGGATATACACTATATAAGAAAGTGAATAAAACCAAGAGAAATCCCAAAAATAAAATTCTCTCTCCAAAAAAGAAATTATATTGTATCCCACTTGTTTTAAAATTTTCTTATTCTCTAGAGACAAAGTACAATAAAATTGGAAAACAGATCATAATTTTTTCCCTGTAAATTTTTTTTCTAGTATAATCAGTCTTTTGACCATACTCTGGGGAACCATAGTATGATAACTTTGCCTAATGTGTTAGATCTAAATATCATTATATGTACTACAAGATGAGGGTGAATTATAGTTTATAACAATTTAACAAGACAAATTTACCAAAAAATTTTTTGAATGACTATGGGACAAATAGTTACAATAAAAAACTATATAACAAGATTATGAATTTATAATACAATATAGTATTAAATTTAATTAAATAATTCACCATATAAGTATATGAAATTTATATAAATATGCTTAACAATTTAACAATGTTTTTATAATGATGGTAACCAATATTATAGAATATTTCATAAAATAAATGTTCACTTTAACCTCAAGTGATAAGGAAGTACATAAACCAGACATAAGGTATCCATGATTATAATCATATCATAAGGCTTATATTACAATCCTTATAATCCATCAATACCAAAAATTGGAAAGAGGTCTACCTCCCTATCATTAAGATCCCTAAATAAAACCAATCATATGCACATATATGTCTATATCATTGAGAAACCATGGTAACATGATTGAAAAAACAACAAATATAACATACTAACCATATATAATAAAAAACATATACATTAAAAATGATTCATTAATGAAACTCTCTAATGATTAAAAATCATGTTCTCAAAATAGAAATATGTTATAACTTACCAAAAAAACATTAAATCATATAACATTAGTAGTGTCTTGTCCCTTTATTTTTTGGTCCACTCTATTATAATTCTTCTAATGGTTATATTCAACACTTATTTGGATCATTTGAAACAACATTAATCAAAATTATTCTCTTATCATTGACATCAGCATAACATCACTCTATCTAATGTTCTATAGATGTTGAAACATTACAATTAACTAGAATATTATATTTAGTATAAGTGATATTACTTCATTCAGTGAAATTTATATGTATTTATCCCCCATGATTAGTAAATCATTGTCTGATAGAAATTATAGGTATTTGTCTCATGATCTCTATATGGTAGAATTTAAAACTGAATATATGATGGACTCAATCTGATGGACTTTGAAAATATAGTACTGTGGACTTTATAAGCCAACCATCTAGTAGTATTTGTACAAGTTTGTCTAATTTATATTTTAAATTACTATATAATGTACTCAGTGTTAATCCATCCAATATACATGATAAACTTTCATCCAATATTATTGAAATTTATCTGTCCAATAAAATTGATCATTATAAAAAAATTCATTAAAACTTTTAAAGGATATAAAATTGTAATAATGAAATATTTAAAGAGTAAATTTTTATTTTCAAAAGTAAATCTAGAATAAAGGCTTTTGACTTAACAGTCTCTCTATATTTGAATATAATGATACAAAACACTTGAGTAAAAAATAATAAAATAATTTTAGAGACATAACCCCCCTTATAGACATAAAATCCGGTGACCTACTTTCTCAATACTTACAAGTTATTTACCTTATCCACCTTTATGATTTTTGAAATGAATTAACAGGAGAGGGTGTTACTTCAATAGAAATAGTTTCTTATAATATCGGTAAAAAATTGAACAGAAATAATTTTTATGGTAAAGATGTGTATTTACGAAAACATAGAATTTATATATACACACATATATATATATATGAAATTATAAAAATTAATTAAAAAATATAATAAATTAGTCATCAAAATGTTTGTTGATCATTTATAAAAAACACGAGATTAATTAAAAATAATATTTCATGGAATGTTCTTTCACAATCATCATTATCTTCTACAGATAAATATTTATATTCTTAGAATATTCTTATTTTGACTCTTCATTTGATACAACTTATCCCATAAAATAATTCATATTTATTTTTTTGAATGTATAAGAAAATAATAATATTAATTATTGTCTTAATATCATCAAAATCTATAACAAATAACTAAATTTAGTGTTGATGTTGTCTATAAACATTAACACTGACATTTTTTCCCATTTTATCCTGACTAAATGCTCATAAAAAATATGATATCTTGTTTAGTATGAATAATCATTATAACAATTCATTTCAACTTCTTAAACTATATTTAGGATTTTAACTAAAGATATTTAATATCATTTTCATTTTGAATCACTATTTTATAAATTTTCTTAATGGGTCTTGAAAATTAAATAATATAAAATTTGCCCTGAATAAAATTGTTTCTGTATTTCATATCATAAAATATTTCCATAATTTTATTAAACACTTTGATTTCATTTTTGGACTAATTCATCTTAATCTTCATTATTTTTTATATTGTTATTGGATCAGAGTTTATAAAATCACTATAGTATTAAATAATGATATATTATAATACACATAGAGGTGAAACTTCATTTTAAATATTAACAAAAATAAAATAATAAATTTATACAACATCTACTTCTTAATCAAACTAAGTATGTTCCAATTCTTTATATTTTGACAATTTTTTATGAGTGATTGATTATTTTTCGTTTAGATAACTAAGATATTCTTCTTTATCCTCATATTGGGCCGTAAGAGATATTGAAGAATGAAATGAAGATTAATTAATATACGATGTTTTTTTAAAGCTTCAAAATTTTATTCTTTCTTTTATAAAGCATATCTGTTACATTGTACTTTTGGTATGTATTTTGGGATGAGAAAATTTTTCAGCAACCACTTTTTATTTTTGAACTACTTTCTCAACAACTTAATCATGATATTGATAATGAAAATGATAATATACACAAAAATTCATTCCCATTTCCCTATCAATGGACAACAGATTTAACATAGCATGAATAGTCCAAGAATCCACCTACAGAAATGGAAAAGGAGTGAGGGAAAAATGATTAATAATAAATGGAACCTATTATTCATTGTCAACATTAATGGATATAATAACTAATTTATCATTTTTTTGTAGTTCTTAATAAGACATCTCAATTTACCATAGTAAATCATCATCCTCTTTATCCTTTTTCCCTTTTTTACCTTCCATATTCAACATTTCCTCTACCTTAATGTTATGAAACAATTTTTATTATAATTATTTAGCCTTAGAGACATCCAACCCATAACCTGGATCTCCCTCCTTATTATCAATCTTCCCATTTTTCATAAACTCAACCAAGGAATCATTAGACAATTCATTTTTCTTAATTATAGGAAAATCTGGAGATTTAAAAGAGTATTTTCAATGATTCATATTTTCAAGAACATTATTCTTATGCCCATAAACTTCTTCAGTGGATGAATATTTTTTTATATTTCAATGAACATTAATTTAATATGAAAATAGTTTATCCTCATTATTTAAAATTTTTCATCACCAAAATAATAAACCTTATCTCAGATAAGAATAACATCATTGTTAATACTCATATTTCTCTAAAAATATTAATTAAAATATTAATAACCTTTATGTATAATAGAATATTTATCATCAATGAATCTATCATTATAGATTAAATATTGTTCCTCAATAAGATGTAATGGTTTTACTCTCCCATGTTACAATGAAAATATAAAACATATATGTCATGTAAAATTAATGTGTACCTATTAAATTTTCATTTAATTTTTTTTTGAACCCATAAAGATAATATTAACGAATTTATTGAAATATTGGAAAACTTTAATAACTAATCATATAAATAAAACATGGATTTTATAGCTTGAGAAATTTCAAATAAACCAATATTCTTTAGTAACATCTGGGTTTCAAAAGATGATTCACATTCAAAAGTGATACCCACTAGCTCAATAACCATATTAATGGCCAAACAATAATATTTTCCATAATGATTTAATGAAATTCTCTTTAAAAAATCTATCTCATTAAATACTATTATCATGTATAATTATCTTATTTAACAAGGATATATGCACTAAAAATCCACTTTAGTTACAAAAATTGATTCCAATCCTTGAAAAAGAAATCTTAATTTGAAAATCCAGTCATACATCTCAAAATAGCTTCAATATATTAATATTTATTCAATAATTTAAATTATAAGAAAATAATTAATGGTAGATAAAAACATTAATAGAAATATTTATGATGATTCCAAAAACTGCTATGTCAAATAGACATAAGATAAATCAACAAGAAATATCTCTCCTTAAAATAAATCAGAAATAAAAAAAAGAACTGATCTACTCCTGATATATATAAAAATGGAAAGAGATGGTTCAACTTCTAAGAGATCTGATGGATGAGAATTGATCTCCAAACATGATGATTTTAAATATTTAATAAACAAATATGTTCTGAATTTAGTATATTCATAACAAATTACTATAATGTTTTATGTTTCGTCAGAAAAAAATATTTTGATAGAACATCATTTTTTTAACAAAAATTATAGTGTCCTCCATATATTTTATAAAATTAATAGAATTTTTACCTCTGAATGTTTTCCAAAAAATATTTTTATGAAATTTCTTTTGATGATGTAAAATAATTGGATACATAAAAAATTAGTGGAATAAAATAGGTTCCATGAAACTTTAAAGAAACATCATTTTTATGAAACATGAGAATTTTATTAAAAATTATCTTTTTTTAGATTTGTATAGGTAAGATAAAAAATTATAAAATGATAAAAAATATTAGTTAAAAATGTTCACTCCCCTTTTCAAATAGTTTTTTATTATATAGAGATAGTAAAACTATAATTATATTAATGATAAATTTATGATTATCATACCATGATTCTATTAAATATATTCAATCCAATTAGAATTGTTATGTTTTGTAAGAATCTCAACAAGGTATTCTTGAATTCCAATAAAATTTAAAATAATATCTTTTTTTTGTGTGTGATACTTAAGGAAATTTTGTTTTATATCTCTTTTATTTTTTGGAATTTAATTTTCATGATTCATAGATAATGATATTGAAATTTTGTTATGTCACAAAATTGTATTTTTAATAAAACATATCCCAAAATTCGGGAGTATGTGTAGTAACTACAATGCTCGTGCACAACAACTTCTAACTAATATATATTTATATTTTTTATTTCATTGTGCAAATTAGTGTTGTTTCTTACATGACAATAGAATTAATTCTTATATTAAGACATTACATGTTCTAGTTGTACTTTTCCAATCCATTTTACACCCTCAAAAGGAATAATTTGAATTTTTTTATGAAAATAATTGATATTATAATAAAAATTATCAATATCTAGAGTTCCATTAAGTTAATGAAACATTTCAATAAAAAACTATAATATTAGAATCTTTTTGATATGATTTAAATCTCACACACAATTATAAAAAAACATTATGTATAATTGACTAGTTGTAATATATAATAAAATTCCAATCAAATATCTTTGTTTTATTTATTAGATTCCTAGATTCACCAAGTTGTAATTTTTTTAGTTTCCATTGGTGTAATAATAATTTTATAATTTTCATACAAAAATATGTTTTTTAAATATTTTGAATTATTTTGTTGAGATAATAATGCTACTTGTAGTTTTTGATAAATTTGGAAACCATGAAAAATATAAGTTCACCCACATGCTTATTTCAAACTCATATTTCATATGTTCCGTAAGGGAATCAAAAATAGGTATTGAGTTGATCCTAATAAAAATTCATCGAAATAAATTTTAAAAATGATGTCATCTTTCAAAATATTCTTAATTAAAATAGATAAATTAGAAACTCCCTTAAAAATATGTTTTTGAAGTAAAAATTTTGAATTCCCAACATACTGTGATTGTGGAACTTTTTTTAAATACATATAGTTCCTTAGTATGTTTACAAACATATTATGATGATTTATTGTTTTCAAAACTATGTGGTTTTCTTACATAAACTTTCTCTTGTATATATCCATTAATTAAAAATAATATCACAACCATTTTATAATGTGTAAAATTTATATATACATCAATGGAACGAAGTATATGGAAAAATTCATGTCTATCTATTTAGGAAATGTTTCTTCATAATCTATGAATTCTTATTGAATATAACACTTATCAATAGGACTTATTTTATTTATTACTATAATTTTATTTTCATCATGATTGTTAAGAAAGACCCATTTTACTCTAATCATAATATTATCTTAAAGAGGCTATAACAAAGTTATAAACATTATTCCTCTCAAATTCATTTATTTCATCTTACATTTCCCTTATGAAATCCCTGTAACATAAACCCTCGACAAGACATATAGGGTTTAACTACTATAATAATGAAAAAATATTGCGTTCATTTCTTACGGAACATTGGGTTTCAAATGGTTAATCAATATATATAATGATATTATCTATGGGAATATTTCTTAAGATTAAGTGATTCCTTGGACAATAAAAATACAATTCTTCAAAAATAGGACACAATTCTTCTAATGGTGCAAAATTTAATAATATTTATTCTATTTCCATTTTGTTAGAATAATTTTCCAGCATTAGTTGAAAAATCATTTTTAAAACTTCATATAAAGATAAATTTTCTAAACATTTCAAAAAATAATTTTTAGTTTCATAAAACATGTCATGAAATATTTCTTATACCGTGTTTGTTGGTTTTTCCACAATAGGATAAGTACTATATGATGTAGAATAGTGAATAAAAATTCATTCATTAGCTTTTTTATGAAATTATATATGTTATATTTAGAATTCCTGATGAATTCCTTACATCCAAAAATGATGAATAACAAATGTTTATGATTCTTTCTAATAAAATATTACTAAAGATTTTTTAAGAAATTTTTTAATTAAAATTCAATTTTTATTATAAAATTATGTACTAATAGCTTTATTTGAATTTTTTTAGCAATTTAGTATTCACACTATATGATTCGTGTATTCTTTTGAAAATTTATATATCTTCATTCAACTACACAATTTCTATAAGGTGTTGTTCGGGCATAAAAATTATTTATAATGCCCTTATTACATAAAAATTATTCAAAATAATAAAAAATCCAACAGTCTACTCTGATCACTATTTATATTAACCAAATCATTGTTTTTATGATTTTGAATCATGGGACACAGAAATTTTAAAATATGCAAGGGATTTTATATTTTTTTAGAAATTATACCAATTATGACTAGAATAATAATAAACTAAAAAATACTCATAGTTTTTCCTCTGAAACTTCTAGTTTTTTATGACCAAATAAATAAATTTGAATGAACATTAAATATTAAGAATTTATTAAGTCACTAATAGATTTAATAATTGAATTATGTTTCTTTATATAAGGAAAAGTCTTACAAACATTAGATGATTTCAACATTATCTCTTGTATATCTCTCCTAACTTTGTTACTGGTAATTTTAGTAAATATTCTTACATTAGAGCATCTTACAACTCTATTCCATAACCAATATTGAACTTTAATTTCTCTTATGAAAGGAAATTATTGGATTCTAAGGACTTCAATGATAAATGTGTAAACATTCTCATTCCTATCATAAAAAAGAATAAATTTATATTTTGATCTTTGAATAGTACATTTATCATCATTAAAGTTCACAAGATAACCTCCATCACATAATTTTTTAATATAGTCGTTCTTTTTCTTAATTTCTATAAGATAAAAATATAAAAAATTTAATTTTTACCAATAAATTCAATATCATTGATACCATATGTCTTTACTTGAGAATTGTTATCAAATTTTAATTTCCAACCATTCTTGATTGCAATCATAAGAAATAATTTTTTTACTATTCATATGTCTATAAAATTCTCTATCCATGTACCTTATGTTATAGTTTTTAGTATTAAAGGTTTCTCCCCCAACAGAAAAAATTTAAGGTTTTGGTACTAAAGCTTTCATCATTGCAGAATTTTTAGATAATGATATTTTTTGAATCAAAATACACAAATATTTCATATTATGAACACATAATAATTATTTAGAGATATAAGATTTAATATGACCAAAAAATTATACATGGTTTAAAGAACATTAATTTATCCAATTAACCCCTATTTGACATGTTGTACCCAAGGGTGTGTTATTTCTAAAAAAATTGTTATATTGAAAATTTGGTTTTATTTATATATATCCTATTCCAAAAGTCATTCATTGAGGTCTTAATTATATATATTAAAAATAAAAAAATTCTTCTATTGAGGGTGAATTTTTCTAAACAAATTCACACTAGGTTTATTAGAATTATGTTTTAGAACATAATTCTTATCATCATGAATTTAATTTCTTATCTTTCTAAAATGAATGTTTAGCTTCATTAGAGTTACATTTTGAAATTCTATTATTGGATTTAACATGTTCCTCCTTAACAGAATAATTGTCATCGATAAAATTATTATTATTTTTATCATGTAATGTTTCATATCATGTTATTTTCTCAAAACATGGAAAATTAACCTCATCATCTTATGTAATAAATATTTCTTATACTGAAAAAGTTATCGAAAATTAATTCTCTAAATCAGGATAAATAACATTTAAAGATAAATTCATATATGATCCAACTAATACCTTTAACACATATAATTTTTATTCTATTAGATGTCATCATAAATAACCAAAATTTTCTAATTTTCACTTTTATAATCATAGGAACACTGTATAAATTAATCTACTCCCCTAGTACTCTTTGTTTATAAATATTTTTATCGTTTTCCTTTTCCTGTATAAAACTTCTTTGAGCCATATTACTTTATTTTAATCATTATAAAATATGTAATGATATTCCCTATATTCTTACAATCATATAAAATCATCATAGAAGAATGTTTCATATCTCTCAAACCCTTATTATTTTTATTTTTTACTTATAATGTAAATCATTATTTACTTATATCATGGTCATCTATTTAGATAGATAATAAGATTCATTCCCAGTTTCATCAAATGAAATTATTTCTGAATCAACCATTACTTTATTCTTGTTATAGATGATCTAGATACATTCTATTTATACTTCAAATTATTGAGATTAGTTTTTAAGTTTGAATTAAAAGAAATAACATTCTCCATTTTATCCTTCTTATCATCTCTTGGTAACCAACACTCATTTTTTGTCTAAACATATATTGGTTAGATATTTTGTATCATATATAATTTTTATTTTTAAACCCACTATTTAGGAATAATATAAATAATATTCTTTATTTTTTTATCATCATTAAACACTTTAATTCTACTTGATTGAATGAAATTACCAATAGTCATAAAACATTGATGCATTAGGGTAACTGATTCACCAACTAAGAAATAAAAATAACAATAATCTACATGAATCATGAATCTTTTAGTTTCCAAAATATTCAAGGTTTATAATGAATATCTAATAACTTCTTCAATAATTTTTTAGTTTTTTCAAAAGGATATTTATTTATATAGATGTTCTGTATCCCAGAGTATGATGAAGTATAATAAACTCTATAGTTTTTTTGATACTCAGATGTTTATTCCCTAGAAAAAGTTGTAACTTCATTATTGTGAATAATATATCCTCTATCTACCATTAAAATATTATCTATGCTTGTGTCTATAAAAAATGACTTCATTATATCTCTCCAATACTCATTGTCATCATAATCAATGATTGGTGGCCATTTATAGTTGAATTTTTTTATTTTCCCAATAAAACATAACTACCATTATAAAACAAAAAACTCATCTCAACAAACATTTTTAGTTTAATTATTATATCTGAGTAGTGACCTCCTTTAATACCAAATGTAAAATCGCAATATTTTTCAATGTACAATAAGTTGGGGGTTCATTTTATTTTTTAAATATTTAAAAATATTTTATACCAATACCTTATTTATGATTGTCTATTTTAAAAAGAGCTACAAAGATATACATTATTACCAGATTAATAAAGTTTGATATAACAAGGTATAAAAAATACATAAAAATGCACAAAAAAAATATTTAAATCACAAGGAAACAAGGTTAAATAAGTAATAAAACATTTAACAAGATGGTAACTATACTTATATAATCTTTCCTGTGAAAGATATTTTCATTAACTTTAGGTGATAAGGAAGTATCTGAACTCGAGTTAAGATATACATGTTTACAACCCAGTTGTACGGTCCATCATCCAATTCTTTGAAACCCTTGATCCACCATATAGGAAATTCAATATATAATTATCCTATATATTTATTATTTATAAAATTTATATATAGTTATGTCACTATATCCCCGAGAACCATCAACCACATGATCATACCAATGAAAAGTATAGTAGACAAACCTAAAATAATTTAGAATATAAATTCACATTGGATTATTTAAGAAAACTCTCCAAATATTAAAAATGAATCATGATTACTAAAAAAATGTTATAACACTTAAAAAATTTATATCACATATAGTCATCCACATCTTTTCCCTTGGGGTTTTACTGTTCTTTATAGGAATACTTCCAACTGTCTTACTCTATACTTATTAGGATCAGTTTTAACAACATTAGAAAAAATACATCATATATCATTGATTTTTTTTCACAAAATCACTCCGTCTGATATTTATTATATTTTGAATCATAAAAATGATTAAGATAAATAGGTATATTAGAAATGATGTATCTTTGTCAAGGGTTCTTTATATCTTATCATATGGTCGGCTTATTAAATCATCATCTAATAGACTTTATAGGTCTTTATCTGATGAAATCTATCATGTATAATTTTAAACACTCCATCTAATGGATGTTGTTTCATGGAATTAATAAGAATACATATACTTATCATTAAAATCCTTCTATTAAATAGAATTTGTACACATCCATCCAATGTACTTTATACATGTCTTTCTGATGTACATGGTACTCAACCCTCAAATATACCTGATTAATGATCATCTGATAGTATTCATGTTTTTTTTCATGTAAAACTAATTAATTTTCTAAAAAAATTATTACATTAGAAAGATAAATATTAGTAATAAGAAAACATTTAAAGTTTGAATTAGTATTTTCAATATTTAATTTTGGAATAAGTCCTCCGAATCAACATAATGATTATGTGTTCATTACACCTAGATCTAGTAAACATCTCACTGGGGAATTTTAGTGAAATGAACCAATTTCCTATGTACCTATTCCAAGTATTTGTTTCAAGTAAACTCTTCAGCCAAGAAATTTAATGGTAGGGAAATCACACTACGGTCTTCTACAAAAACAATAGCAATTCATCTCCTTATTCAATTACAATGAGCATGAATCTCAATGATCCTTCACTTGTTTATTTAGTCATACATCTATAAGGAACTAATTAGAAAATGAAGCCTTTAATTTTAATTTTACCACTTAAATCAATCTTCAATATACCACCTTCAAAATAATGGTAACTTCATATTCAATATTCTCCAAAAAATTCTTCCTTGATAATGAGTATCAACGATCTCCAAAAACATGTTTAAATCTATTATAGATTTATAAACATTAAACAAAAATCTCAACATCATCACATAAAATTAATATATAATGTATTATAAAGAAACTAAAAACTCTATTTATTGTATGTATTTATGATTCCGTAACAATTACTTCTCCATATATTATTATTTTATTCGACACCCCATTGTCCGATGTACATTTCTGAACATTTGTTCTGATCGTCTTGGTCTGGAATACTCAAGATTATTATTTATAAACCTATTTAAAATTATCTTCAGTCTGATGGACACACCAATGTTTTTTTGTGATGGTATATACAATGCATCACCACCTATCAACCCGATCACACTGCATTCACAAATACAGCTTATAGATCATGGTCTTCTAAACTCTTTCTAACACCCCTTAAAATCATAGATATCTATTGTATTATATCCAATAATATAAAATTTTCTCTATATAGTTCTCAAGTGTATGATGATATCTCAAGATTTTTTTCATTGGAACATAGATTACCATCAATTTTCTTCATTTGGTATACTTCACAAAACATTGTTCGATAGACTTCACAATGTTTATACATTAGAGATAGATTCCCCTATATTGAAAATTTTTTGAGATTCACCAAAAAATAAAACATATTTGTTAAGGGTGATTACCACTATTGACCATAATCATTACTCTATCTAATGGAATTTATATTTCTCCATCTCATTAAACATGTAAGTGCATGTATAGAATCATTATTTTCTCTCCTCGATATGTTTTTCTATAACATCATTACTTATTTTTTTCATCATTGTATTTAAATAAAATAATATTTTATCCTCAAACATCATATACACTTTATAAATTCAACATCGTAAAATTGTATTATCAGGAAACATTATCTTAAATCATGAATAACTTCTTGTAATCATGATGTTAAAAATATTGGGGATCTTAATTGAATCAATTGACTTGATAGGATTATAAAATAATATTTCTTTTATAAGAAAAAAATCATTTTTCTAAAACAAGAAAACATTCATAAAAAATATGTGGACATATGATACAAAAATTATTTCTAAAATAATCTAGAGTCTCTTCATTTTATATGGGTCACACACTTCCCATGATGGTCCCCATGTAATGAACATATTTTAATTCAATATTATTTCCATATCTAAATTCATCAACCATATACATATTGATGGATTTAGTTTTTCACCTAATTTTTATGTCGTCCATAAGGTATGTTGATGTGTTTGTGGCTCACCAAAATACCATATTCTAGAATATATATTCCAACCGGTGCAAGGCCAATTAGTCCATCCATGAGAATAATTCTAGTTTAAAGGGGAATAATATATTGGAGTATCATATTTTTTATTAGTTCCCAATGTAAAGGTTCAGTATCCATAATGTTGACCCGATTTTTACAGCATGAGAAGGGATCATTCCACACTCCTCGATCCTCAATACCTAAAATATGATTATAGAGAACATCACATACATGGGTTATAACTCTCTTGAAGTGGATCACTCAGATAGATGCATTATTAAGCCTCTTACTATGTATTTTGAATGGTTATAACTTGAATACAAACCTAACACATATGTATATATATCAATATTTCTGAATTCTATTTCAGATTTTACTATTGGGGGGGGGGGTCATCCACCAAGTACATACAATTAGTTGTATGTATTTGGGTGTATTGGGGCTACCCTTTTGGGTGAATCATACTACATTAGATTTTATATATGATATTATGAAAATAGGTTTTTATGAATATAAATTGGGTTTTCAAGACTGTATGTATTCAAAAATAGTATGATGGACAAATTGGTTAGCCAATAGAACTTGGACACTAAAAAATTACATGTGATTGATGGTGATGTTGGGATTTTTCATTAGAATGTTGAAAAGGTCTATGGTGGACCAGTTATGGGAGATATATATGATGATATCCTTTATCCTCCATCTTCCTTTGAGGATTTAGTATGAACTCCTTCTATCATGAAGGAGATCATTGACCTAGCCATGGAGATCTTTGGGAAGGACACATCTCTAAGTGATTACATCCCCTACAAAAAGTGGGATGGTTTGTTCATTAAAAAGATCCACCATGAGCCTCTAGCTTTGCTTCCCAAGTCCCACCCATCTTAAAAATATAATGGGTTAGTGTTTTCTTACTACCCTGTAGTTGAAGAAGATAAATTCAATGACTGGGTGGATTGTTACCTCCCAAGCCCACCGACTTGTTTAGTTGGCCAATTTTTTAGAAATATACATGGGTGGGTACTTGTTCCCTTTTCTAGAAATTTGTGGAGTGAGGTTCTCCACCTTCACAAGGATGGTAGAGATAGAATATAGAAAAATATTTTCTTGTTCATCCTCATTATATCTATTATATACCACTAATTTCCCCACCATTATATGGGAAATTCCACTTAGAGGATCTTCATCTCCTTATAAGTTCTATGGGTAAGGATGGGGGATCATATGGGATTCTACGATTTTATCATCATTCTAGAAATTGATATCACCCAAATAAGAGAGTTTCTATAATTAATTAGTAGGGTAAGTCCCACCACCTTTAGGAATTCAGAGATACAGATAATGTTGAACCAACATGACCATTTTTTCATCAAGTCATATTCAAAAGAAATATGTGAAATCATAAAAAATTAAAGGGGTTATCTAGATGCTTGAGAATATATGGTATTTATTTGTTAGTGATCCATATATACTTAAATAAATGGAAGGATATTTTGTGAGTAGTATGGACACTACTAGTTCGAGCATAAAATTTAGTACATCTTGACAAAATGCCTTTTTTCAAACAAATTATTGGATAGAAAATAATCCCATGGTGGCCTACCAATTTTGGATAATTTCTACTAGGTATGAGACTAATGTTAGAGTGATATTCTCCTCAGTTCAAATGAGATTCATTATATCAGAATCTTGCAATAATGCATCAATTTAATCATACTCAAAAGTTTAATTTGATGAATTGGTGATGAACAAAAGTATGTTTCTAAGAATGGTTGATGATGAGGTTTTGGAGGTTTTGGTGTCATAAAAATATGGAGGTACACTAATAATCTACCATATATAAAATATATAGCTTGGATGATTCCCTAGAAATTAATGAGGTTTTTTGGAGTCATCTCCATCATCATGAAATGTGCCAATGAATGTAGAAGCGATGTCAGGAGTACATTGTAATTAAGTCGATATTAGTGATTAAACTACTTTGGTTGTGGCTAAAATAATTATTTTATTCTGGAAATGGAATGATTATAGAAATAATAAAATAGATTTTGATCCGTAGAAGGTATTATACCTGGTGGAGGTGGAGGTGGATGGTTTTTTGAAGGTTACTTCTCACAAGAAAATTTCCCATGAACAATAGCATTATAAATTCAATGTGTTCCTCTAGGTCATCGATGTAATAATACATTGTATGTGGGGTGAAATCCACTACACACCTCAAGTGCAAGGAATTATGATTCACATCACACAAATGGTTGGTAAGGATATGAGAATATAACATTGCTCTGGTGAAAAGGTAAGATAAAATCATTCATTACCCTTATATATGATTTTATAATTATTATAAATATTATGATAATTTCTATTTCGGTATTGTAGGAGTATTGTGAGATTAAATTATATACCACCACCTTAGTATATTCTATTGAGGAAATGAAACATAGAGATTAATTAAATGGTGATCGGGAGGCTAATGGCTAGGGAACTCTTGGTTAGATGGAAATGATAGAGGTAGTGGTTAATGATTTTGAAGAAATATTAATCATGCCTCTACCTGTTCCACCTATAGAACCTCCTAAATCGGTCTATTCTATAGGTATTTCCTTATAGAATACTATAAATAGGAAATGAGAAAGTACAATAAATAAGCCTTTCCCATAATAAATATATAATCATCCTGACTACTAGATTTGGTTTTCCCTTTGAATGCTTATATTATACTATCCTTATAGTTTTCACTATCTAGATTATAATCTTGCCCACTTAGGGACATAGATGTTTAGGAAGGGAGATACACTTCCTATCCCTTTTACAGGACCTAAATCCCCAGATGATGTTCATCGTTTACTGAAAGGGTTGGTGTTCAAGTTGGGATTGATCTAGAGTCCAATGTAGAATCATTAATATTAATTCCATTCAACCTATATTGAGTGAGTTCATGCTAGGAATCTCTCAATTAGGGAAGTTATTTTTTCACAGAGCTGGCCAAGATGGATGCATCACTATGAGAGGGTAAGTTATTCCTCCAAAATTTATGTTTTATCATGTATATATGATATTATCTTATATATTTTCTTCCATGATGATCTTCATGGTGATGAGAAGACAACATCTATTAAAGGGAAATCATATATTCACCAAGTTCATATAGCAAACACCCATTATATTGATGTCGTGGGGATAGGTCCAGCTACTAGAATGTCTAATGAAGGTAAAATCTCTATGATTATAATGAATAATTATATTTGGATACAATATTTATCTATTAACTAATATGATTCAATTTTTTTAACTATAAATGATTCACATTATCGATCAATGTTCCATGATTACTCTAAACTATGGTAAAATACCCCTAAGATAACTAGAATATAATTTTTATCAATATTAATCCCACAAAGAGATTGAATAATTACTCCCTTTATAAGTTACATAGTCTTAGGATACAACCCTATTCCTAGAATGGTCTTGAATTTTGGTTTAGAGTACTCAACATTTCATTAATTTTTGAGGAAACATGTGTTGGGGGAATAAGAAACTAATAAAATAGGTCCACATCAAAGAGTTGAATGATCCATTGTTCCACCTCTAGTAAATTTCTTAAACCCTTGGTTATAGATTGTTTGACTATCAGTCTATTTATGGAATGATGAATGTGATGGTCACCCTGAGGGTGAAAATATGGATCCTCAAGCAAAAAAATAAATGACGAGGGTCTCTAATTCATCCATTCACTATCGCAATGAGGACCCAAATGAAGCCTTTTAGTTTACTATAAAAATAATGACTCAAAAATAATTGGTCAATGATGAAAATGATTATATCAACAAGGTACAGTAAAAGTTCTCTAATCTATAATACATGCGGAATGTTGAAGAGAATACAGTTATAGAACTGAAATGGCACATTGATTTGGCAAAGAAGGCCATCCTTGAAATCATTTCTAGTGAAGATTCATTTCAAAAAACTAAATCGGTTGAGAATACATGAGTAAACCAGGTGTTCCAATTCAAATAATCACCATAGAATATGATAGCAGAAAAAGGGCTATTTTTATCTATTATTGTTATCATTTTTGTACTTATTTTCTATCTCTTTTATTTTGGGGATTATGGAAGGGACTCTAGTCTATGAATATTGGTATTTTTTTTGAATTATCTAATAATGAAATACCTTCTACCCCACGTGTTATTATCAGAATTTCTCACCTTATTTTATTATTATACTCATGGTATCTTGACAACATATAATAATATAAATTATCAAGAATCATTAATTTTATTAATATTATGTGAACTGAAAAACAAACAAAAATAATCTAGTCATAATAGAGTCCTATCCACTGATGGATATCTGTATAAACAACACCATTGACATATTAAATCCAATACACATAGAAAAATGTCGGATGATTTGTTTTACACGGGATAAATAATGGAGTATGTCATGTATTTGGATTTTACTAACATATTCCTAGGCCTTGGACAAGAAAGCATAGCCTAAATATTACTAGTTCTATATAATGGTCACCATAAGCTTTGTTTTTCATTATTTTATATCCCTTAATTTCACATATTCTTATTATAAGTATTTATATGTTGGTATATTCTTGAATTTCTTTTAGGACACCCTTTAGGGAGATTTGACCTAATTATTTTTTTGTTTTATTCACATTATATTGTCCCTAGATCACACAAGGTGCATGTCTAACATGTAGAGTTCAACATTTTCGAAGACCACCCTAAACAGGTTTTTGACCTTATTAGTGTTATATTTACTTCCTTAATCATTTTATGGTCATACAAGTAAGACTAATGAGTTTATTATTTTTATGTTCGAACATCTTTAACCCATGAAGATAAATTTTTATGTCATATGTCATAGACTATATATTTTTATAGATTATGGTCATGTACATGGGAAAATATATTGAAATAGTTTATTTGTGTAACATAGAACATATTTGGAGGAAAACATATTTTTTTCATAAATGATAGACTCATGGGAGATTGGATTCATGACCCAAAGAGCATGTATTGGGATGATGATATTGTTTAAACATGCCAAGGATGATTGTGAACCAAATTGGGGGGACGAGTTACACTACACTATTTTAAGGGATTAGTGGGATTAAATGTTCTTTTTTTCTATGAAATAACACATCTTTATGATTTTTTAAGGGACCTTATAATGATCCAACACAAGCATAGTCAATCAGAGGGGTACCTTGAATCCATATACACTCTCCTAGAGGATATAAATGATCTACGCGGGATTCAAGCACTCAATGTGTGAAGTGAGTCATAGAGGATAAATATTCAAGAGGGGTTTGGGTACCCTAATTCCCTACTCAAAAATTATTATTCAAGAAGGGATCTAGCACCATGCATCCTAACATCTAGATTGGGAATCCTATATGGTTATTTAACATCAAGGATATCAAATTATCTTTTGTAGTTATATTATGGGTTATGTAAATCATATCTTAATGATTTTTATCAAAGGATGGTGGGATGGTACAAACATATCTTGGTTACTCATAAATAAATATGGGGTGACAAGATAATCTATAATGTTTTAAAGGATCAATAGAGTCATATTACCTTTTTTCATAGAAAGGATACCTCTGGTTGAAAGTAAAAGGGCTCATATAGAGATTTGACTCATGAGTTGTCAACTAGAGGGGTACCGTAAATCTAGAGATTCTTCATTCATATTTCCATGGAGGATTCATATATGTTTAAACAAAATGGAGATGAAGAAGGTTTTAGAGAAAAGTCTATCCATGGAGTGTACTGGAACCCTAGTGATAGTTGATATAGAAATTTCCAAGTGAAAATTGATGTAAATGAAGGATATATTACCAGAATAGATTACTATAGAAATTGGGAAATTTATTTTATAGTTGTGAAGATCGGACCATATATCATAGTGTTCAGGGCCACAATATGAGTACCTCAAAAGGGTTTGAGATTGGGGTACCAAATCCCTCTTTTGAGAACATGTATGGTATATGGTGTTGCGACATCGAGGAGGTTGATTCCACTTTAATAGTTTGAGAATAGGTTATGGAAATAACATCCCGAGGAATTTAAACCAGGGATGATGATATAGGATAAACATTATAGGGATTCTAAAAAACACTATCTGGTTATGAGACCCTCTACAATGTTATGCAGGCTAAAATAGTCCATAAGACCCTTTTTAATGGAAAAGGTGCATATTTTTTATAGTTCATGAGATTTTATATAGATTTTACAAACGAATAGTCATGAAAATGGGTCCCTTGAAGCTATAAACACTACATCCATGGTCCATGGAGGGTTTTCATGTCAAAACATGTACCAAAGAATGTTGGTTATATTGAAAATAATATCTAATGAGGGTTCTAGAAGCTTTGAATTTGTTTGATTGAGTTTAGAACACGTTATTATGGTGTAGGTATGTGATAATTCATTTATCTAACTTTTTACTAGACTAAAAGGGTCCCTTGAGTGTGGATCATCTTTTTTGGGGTCATAAAATAAATTATATGAGATTTTCAACTATTTTATATTTTTTAAAAAAACTTTCTACGCTCTTGAATTCGAATAGTTTAGCAAGTGGATACATCAATATTTCTATGGCTTCCATTTTTAGTTTTTCATCCTGACAAGTATTATGACTCTTTGAAAGGAATTTTATGGTATTTTTATTTGGACCATCATGGTGTACATTTTTTATTATTATATATTATATCTAGATGAAAAAACATTAATGTCATGTTGTGTGGATTAAATGTGAGAGATATGTGTGATAAAAAAACCTATTTAGCAATCCCAATTATGTAAACACTGTAATACACTTTTAAATGCGATTTGAAGATGCTATAAATAGTTTTTTAAGAATATTAAATCATAAATAATTGAATGGAACAATATAAAATGGTTGAAAATGAATAAATCTATGGCATTGAGATTCATTTATATGTTTTCATGTATCAAAAGGGTCAAAGGTCGTTTTTATAAGGAAAATACATCTATAGTTGACATGGAAGGGGAACTTATGTAGATCTATGTGATGCATAGTAATGTATAATGGTCCATTGAAGGTTGATATTCCCATTTCTTTGGGTCATGGAAGGCTTCCATACATCCAAGATTCAATGACTAGGCCTTCGTTGAAAAGTTTAATGGTATTGAATGGCAGACAATGGAAATGAGTAAAAAGAAAATAATATTATTTATGAACATTGGGGAGACCCATTGTTATTGGTAGGCGATTTATTACAAATCCAATATGTGTTTGGGGAATTTAGAATTTCTGTGGCTGGGGACATCAATACATATACTTCTTTTTCAAAGAAAACCATATTTATATATTTATCTCTTAATTATAGGGGTATGTTTTTTAGAAAATTTGGATGTTTCCATGATAGGAGATTAGGGAATCACTATATATATTTTATGGATCTAATTAAAATCACACATGGGTCCAATAAAGTAAAACAAATAGAAAATCACATATATCAAGGTATGGTGTTTTTGGTCTTTTCTTGAGTGAATCTTGTAAATATAGTTGGAAAAAGGTCCCATATGTTGATTGGTCTCATAAATAGTGAAAGCGAATTTACATATTCAATTCTTATATATGAATGAATCATTTATCCCCATAATAAATTTATAGATATGGGGAATCTTCCACATATACCTTTATGAATCTAGATTACATGTAGGTGATGAATCCCATAAGATAGATGGACCAATCTATGTAATTTAATGTTTTACAGGATGGACCATATGTCATGTATATTAATTTCATATTATAACGACTAATGTGGTATGATGTTTATGTTCATAAAAATTTGACCAATTTTTTTATGTAGTTTAATGTTAGATATTCCTGATCGATTGGGATTTTCAATAGGAATTACTTCTCAAGAAATCCAGGCCTTCATTGGAAATGCATACCCCAAATAGTAAGGGTTCAATAATTTGATTTTATAATATTTCATTAATAATGGGTATGATTCATAGGTGTGTTAAATTGAAGTTATTCAAATTCACTCTAATAATTAGATTGGGGAGGGTGTAAATCATAGTTCATGAAAATCTAAATTATATAGAATTAGAGACTTGTGGGTGAAGGTTGGAAATTAATAATAGAGAAAGGAAATTACCCACAGAGTTATGGAAATAGATCATGTTGTTCCAGGGGACCTTTCCTCTAGGACCAAATCATCCTGAAGGTTATAATATTTGAGGTAATTGTGTTATTCACCAACGAATCCTTATGGGGCTGCAATGGATAAGACAATCACTTTTAACGATACTAATATAGGGGAGAACTAAGAAGAATTAATCTAGGTTATGGGATTCCAAGAGAGGTGAATAAAACAATTTAATTAGTTTGTATTAAATCAGGTATCATATACATGAACATGGTTTATAGAGAATGGAATATTCAAGAATGGTTCGAGCACCCAATATGTTATATCAATTTATATTGAATAAATTATCATGTCTAAGAGATAATATATAAAATTATTGATTATACAATCATCAAAAGGAATTATCCACTCAAAATGATGTCCTCATGTCATGTATTTTAATTTCATGGGATAAGAAAAAAGTTTAATGTATTTAGAATAATATGTATCTTTATTGTACTAGTTAGAGTGACTCACTAGGTCTGCAAATCTATAATTATCTATACTCATCAAGTGATATAAGATGAATCATGGAACTAAATTTCGCTGAATGAGAGTTAAATGAAGGGAACTTTAGGGGAATTTACATATCAATGAAGGAATGAATCTCTACATGGATTTGATGCTCAAAGTAAGACATGGTTGGATGTGATGCAAATTATTGGTTGGTCCTGAATATAGATAACTATGGATCACTACATATCATGTATGGAAATGAATCAATACACACATAGTTATGATATTTCTCTCAGTATATATTGAACTTATACTTAGGGATATGAAATATTTGACCAATCCATGCACTATATTCGCGTGGGTTACACCATACAGATCTAGATTTTGTGCATAGATTGATAATTTAACAATAACATAATTTAGTTCTATTGGGGAAGTGAGGTATAGATATAAAGGTAAAAACACTGAATTATGATAAAGAACATTTTATAAATTTTTTGTTGGGTCATGGATAGGTGTCCTAAGAATCACTATATATCCCATGTTAATAGTAATGAAGACATATGTATTTCTTATGGAGAATGTCCACAGCACAAATTTGGATCGTTTATAGAGAAGAAAAGGGGTATCATTACTTTAAACATCATGGGTTGGCCCAAGATAGAGAACCTGAGCATCATTTCATATCCTTTATGGAAATGAATTAATCCATAGGCAATTCATAAATATAATTTCCTCTATATATATCTGACTCAAATGAAATGTAAAAAGAGGTGGTGTCATGATTTTAAGGATCAAGGTTAGGACCATGATAGTGAACTTGATCATCACTATATATCCTACATTGATCAAAATCAATCCAAAAATACTTCTTTAAGATAAGTTATCATGCATAGATCTTACTTATATATAGAGGAGATATGGATTTCATTCCTTAAAAGAAATATTACCCAATACTTTATAGGTGTATGATATCTAACTATTGACTAATGTTACCCACTATCTTCAGGGTGTATTATTATTAACTATAGATCATTTTTTAAAGGAAAAGAGCTCTCACACAGAGAGTGGTTTTCACTTGTGTAGGAATATTCAGAACTATTTAGTCAGTGGGGGATGACTACTGTTGATATAGATTAAGAATTGAAGTGGGTTATAGTAGTGAATTTTTTGTCCTGGTCCTACGAAAATATACTAGGATGTTGCTACATATCTGGTATGATCTATAATAAGGTGGAAAATAGTTGTTATATGGAAGGTCACTTGTATATATCTAAATACTATACAGGAGAAAGTTCCTCTTAGTATTGCGGCTTGGTTGAGGACCTTGGATTCAAGAATCACTATATAATGACCCATACTTTACATACAATGTTAATACATCAAAATTGAAGCACACTTATTACAACATATGACAAAACCACAAAGGACCGTATAGGTATAGTGTCTTTAGAAACTAGGAAACATAAACAACTGGTTCATAAATCTTCTACAGTGTCCCATTTATTTCATCATATCTAGGGTCCCTTTTAGAATATTCTACTTAATATCCATCTTCCTGACCTGGGGTAAAGAAAACATAAAAGGGTGAGCTCAAATGCTCAGCAAGGGCAAATAAAGGAAATAAAAATCGTATCATATCTTTTTGAAAATCATAACCTGAAAAAGAGATCATAATATTTTAACATGGAATAAATCATAGAAGTGAAAATGAGATCCCCATAATCATAACATAAAACTTGAAACCTTGTGGCATGCACACATAATCATGGAAAATCATTTCTTGTTAGTCATGACTCATTTCCAAGACTATCTTAGCGGACAAAGTCCATTTCTGAACCGAGTTCACTCCTCGTTTCAGTCCTGTATCACTGAACCGAAATAACCTTCCGTTCCAGCCATGTCTATCTCATGAGATATAAATCTTTACCCAATGCATTGGAGGGAGATATAGGTCCCACCCATCTTATAATGAATCCTTTCTTATGTGTGCCACATAATCATAAATCATACATCATCGCATAACACATGTAACAAAAATGGGATTCTTGAAACATCATGACATCATAAAACAAACCATATAAGGTAAATGACTTCATAAAAACAATTCCCTCACAACATAATCAAATCAATGTAATAATAGGGATAAAAAAAGAACCCTTTATTATCTTAGATGGAAAATAATTTTGATAAAACACTTGAACTCCATTCTTGAGGAAAATATCCTTTCTACTTCAAAAACATTTTTCCTTTCTTAACATGTCATACAACTTTGAACTAAAAGAATTTGATTAAAAATAAACTTGAAAACTTGTAAAGGAAGCTTCTTGGAAATAATGTTTAAAAAATCCATTTGTGCCGTATAAGTTAAAAAAACATTCTTCGTACTTTTGTCGGAAAAGTCAAATAGTACCTCGTACGAAAAACGACAAAAGATTCCTTTCATATCTTTTAGTAAAAACTCACCGAAGGGTAAAATTGGATTTAAAAAATTGTATTTGGATGGAAATAATATTACATATTGAGGGAACATGGATGTGGATGATAAAATACACCCCAGTAAATGCCAAAGTAAAAAAAATCTCGGATAAAAATGAGATTGTGATATTTTCCCTTACCTTAGGTCCGATTTGCTTTGTACGTGTCTGAAGCTCCTGTATAATGGTTTAAATAATGTTATTGACTTATTCCAGAATCATACATATTGATATGATATCATATATGGTCATATTCTTAGCTTCTTATTAGTAATATTTCATTGTTACTTGTTACTCGGGTCTTTATTGCCTTTTATTCTTATGCGTGTTTTGCCGAATAAATTCTTATTCTTATTTTAAGGTTATAGATACCTTATATCCAGAATGGTATTAGTGTAACATATATCATATTTATTCATTCAATTCATTTATATAATTACTATGTAATGATGATCATGTAGAACGAGTCGCATCACATCGTGGAGACGGTATTCCGTACGTACGCACGAGTGATGATATCATTCCTATGATCGTGGAATTGTATTGGAGTATATATATATTATTTCAGTATCAATATTACTTTATAATAATCATAAATAGTTACTCATTACACCATTATACCCATCCTTGTAAGGTGATGGTGGAAAATAGATTACACCACGACATGGAGACGGTATTCCGTACGTACGCACGCGCGGTGATTTCATTTTTCCGTAGGATGGATAGAAGGTGAATTAGGGTTGTTTCATATTTATAATAACATATCAGTATGTAAGTAATAATGATGTTATTACTTTATCATGAAACAACTAAAGAAGAAGAAGTTGAAGAAGAAAGAAATTGAAAAGATCGGTAATGGATATTACCTCTTCTTTTAAACGCCTCTTTGAATCCTCCACTTAGGGAACTAATATTGGTCTTTGAAGAAGACCAGGACCTCTAGGATTATTCTAGGGAAGTGGAGAAGGGATTTTGGCAGGGGTTGGCCGAGCTTGAGTTCTCAAATTGGTGTGAGGAGGAGGGGGAGGAGGTGCCCTTTTATAAGGGAGGAGAGGGGCACCTTAGGAATATCTCAAAATATTATTTTATATTAAAGTCAAAATCGGTTTATAATGGTTCCAAAGGGTATTATTTCGAAGGTAAAGTGGGGATGGGTCGAAATACTATCAACCAATAGGATTTATACAAGTTTAGGTTATTATTTTAACCTTATCAATTAGATTTAACTATAAGTTAAATAATTTAACTTTTACCGTGTCTTTTTGTTTTCTTACACTATATGGTTAATACACTTACTATAACATGCCAAACGAACCCCAAATTGTCTATTATTAATATATATATCCTTATATAAGTCATTTGGCATAACCTTGGATTTTTCGGAATAAAATAACAATTAATAATATAATAGTTGATTTAAAAACTATTTTGTGTCAATTTTGACACTATTTGATATATGATTTTTGTGAAAGTCATAACAGAATTATATGTTCGAACCAAGTTGATTAAATCAACACTAATATATCATAGTAACCTATAAAATTAGTGGGATTCATAAAAAGTCTCAAATTACATTTATTTTGGTGTTTATAACATCAATTATGTCAATATTTCATTAATAAGATAATTACTCCATCATCATTGTGTCATAAATAAATTAAATTATTTAATGTCTAAAAATTATAAATAAAATACAATTATGTATGAAATCTTTTTATCTTTCTAATTAATATTTATAGTCGAATTTATCTTATGTATAACACCATATTAAAAATGATTTACTTATTAAACTTTGATTTTAACTATTTTAACCATTCTTTAAATAAATTAATAATAAATGTCCTAATCTAATCCAAGTGGGCCTAAATGGTCATATTTTATTCCTAAGTTTGTTTTTGGTCGAATTAAACTTATCCAATAGAATTAGAACATGTGTTAGGGTAATAGTAATATCATATTTACCCTTAGTTACCCTATTTACTATTAACCGCGGTAAAAAAAAGTAAAAAGTTACTATTCACCAAAAAATTATTTTTATCTCATTGAACCAAATTTTGCTTACTGATATCAACCGTGTCTGTCGGATTTTCGAAATTCCATTCATAGAAGCGGTAAAATTAAGTTTTATGCAAAATTCAGTTTTTAACCTACCACTTAGTGGTTTCACTATTCATCAAAAATTGAAAGTTTTCAGAAAAATACCAAAATTTCACCCTAGGCTAATTTCGGTATTCCGAATCCAAAAATGAAATCCATTTTGAAAAATAAAATTTATAAAATTTCAAAAAGTGGTTATTACTATTCATAACGGCTAGTTTTAATAATATTTTAATAGCATATCGTTGTTTAGTGAAACTCAGTATTGCATACGACGCAAGCTATCGAGGAAGGTCGCGATTGTGTGTAAAGTAAGCCAAGATAGTGTGTAGTGAAAGATTCCTTTGATATAAAAACAAAATATTACTCATAAAAATCTCGGGTGTTACATTCTACCCCCCTTAAAATGAATTTCGCCCTCGAAATTCGTCACTTTGTAACAAACAGATGAGGATAATTTTCCCTCATCATATCCTCAAGCTCCCATGTAGCTTCTTCAAGTTGGTGGTTCCTCCATAAAACTTTCACCAATCTAGTGGTCTTGTTTCGTAGGACTTTTTCTCTATGATCCAGAATCTCTATCGGTTGTTCTTCATAAGAAAGATCTTGCTCCAACGGTACAACTTCTGAGCTGAGTACATGTGAAGGATCAGGTATGTACTTTCTCAGGATAGATACATGGAACACATCGTTAACTTGAGAGAGATTCGGTGGAACGCCAATCGGTAAGCTACCTTTCCAACACGATCCAGTATTTCGAAAGGACCAATATATCTAGGGTTCAACTTCCCCTTCTTTCCAAATCTCATAACCTTCTTCCAGGAAGATATTCGTAAGAACACTTTATCACCCACTTCAAACTCTAGGTCTTTTCTTCAGTTGTCGGCATAAATTTTCTGTCGACTCTGAGCTGCTCTTATGTGTTGTTGAATAGATCTGACCTTTTCTGCCATTTCATCAACGAGATCAGGTCCTAATAGCTTTCTTTCCCCAACTTCATCCCAGCAAGTTGGAGTCCTGCATTTCTTTCCATAGAGAGCTTCATAAGGATCCATCTGAATACTGGAGTGAAAGCTATTATTATAAAAAAATTCCACCAAAGGTAGGTGTTGATCCCAACCTCCTTTGAAATCCATAGAGCATGCTCTCAACATATCTTCCAGGGTTTGAATTGTTCTCTCAAACTGACCATCTGTCTGGGGATGATAAGCAGTGCTGAAACTCAACTCTGTATCCAGAGTATGCTGAAGACTTCGCCAGAACTTCGAGGTAAATCTCAGATCCCGATCAGATATAATAGAAAGTGGTACTCCATGCAATCTTACCACTTCATTTACATATATCCTGGCAAGTTGATCTAGAGATAAATCCTCTCTAATAGCAATGAAGTGTGCAGACTTTGTAAGACGATCAACTATGACCCAGATAGCATTATTGCCTTTGGATGTTTTAGGAAGTCCTGTGACAAAGTCCATAGTGATGTTTTCCCATTTCCATTTGGGTATGGGTAATGGTTGTAACATCCCCTTAGACTTCTGTCTCTCAGCTTTAACTTGTTGACAAACCAAGCATCGAGAGACATATTCAGCAAAATCTCTTTTCATGACATCCCACCAGAAGTACTCTTTCAGGTCCCTATACATCTTTGTGCTTCCAGGATGAATAAAGAATGAAGAACTATGAGCCTCATCCAGTAGATCCTTCTTTAATTCGGGGATGGGAGGAACACAAACCCGATTCCTGAACTTTATTATCCCATCACATTTCTCACCTTCTTTTGTAACTCGACATCTTCTTTATGTGCCTCTTTAATCTTCACATGTATAGATGGTTGAACATTCATTTGAGAAAGATAAGATTTTTCCCCTTCCATTATAATTCCAAGATCCATCCTTTGTAAATCCATAAATATTGGATCTTTTGTGATCCTCATCATGGATAAACTAGCATGGTCTTGTCGACTTAATGCATCTGCCACCTTGTTTTCTTTCCCAGGGTGGTAATGGATTGAGCAGTCATAATCCTTAATCAGCTCCAACCATCTTCTTTGATGCATATTCAGCTCCTTTTGTGTGAAAATATACTTTAAACTTTTATGATCAGTATAAATATCACACCTTTCACCATAAAGGTAATGCCTCCAAATCTTTAATGCAAAGATTACCGCAGCCAACTCCAAATCATGTGTTGGGTAATTTTGCTCATGGATTTTCAACTGTCGTGAGGCATAAGCTATCACCATATCATTTTGCATAAGAACACACCCCAATCCCTTCTTGGATGCATCACTGTAGATCACAAACCTTTCTACACTACAAGGCAGTGTGAGCACAGGTGCACTGGATAACCTTCTTTTCAACTCCTTGAAATTCTCTTCACATTCCTCTGTCCAAACAAACTTAACTCCTTTCCTAGTAAACTTGGTGAGTGGATTAGATAATCATGAAAAATCTTTTACAAAACGTCGATAATATCTAGCCAAACCAAGAAAACTTCGGATCTCAGTTACTGTTGTTGGTCTTGACCATCTTTCGATAACCTCTGTTTTTGCTGGATCCACAGATATCCCCTATTTTGAGATTATGTGACCCAAAAATGCTACTTTTTGAAGCCAAAATTCACACTTGGTAAATTTGGCATAAAGCTTCTCCTTTCTCAGGGTCTTCAATATAATTCTCAAGTGATATTCATGCTCTTCCTTGCTCTTTGAATAGACAAGAATATCGTCTATAAAGACTACCAAAAATTGATCAAGATAGTCTCTAAAGACTCTATTCATTAGATCCATGAAGATAGCAGGGGCATTAGTAAGACCAAATGGCATCACTATAAATTCATAGTGTCCATACCTTGTACGGAAAGCCGTCTTTGGTATATCCTCCCTTTTGACCCTTAATTGATGATACCCTGAACGAAGATCAATCTTGGAAAAGTATTGAGCTCCGCGTAGTTGGTCAAATAAGTCATCAATGCGTGGGAGAGGATATTTGTTCTTGATAGTGATCTTGTTAAGTTCTCGATAATCAATGCAGAGTCTCATTGATCCATCTTTCTTCTTAACAAATAGAACAGGTGCTCCCCAAGGTGACGCACTAGGGCGTATGAATCCCTTATCAAGATTCTCTTGGAGTTGCTTCTTCAATTCCTGTAACTCAATTGGGGACATTCTATAAGGTGTCTTTGAAATAGGCAAAGCACCCGGTACGAGTTCTATTGAAAACTCAACTTCACGATTTGGTGGAAGACCCGGTAATTCCTCTGGAAATACATCATCAAACTACCGTACGATGGGCATATTCTTAATCATGAGTTTCTCACAAACCATTTGAGATAAATAACCTTCATTTAGTGGAATCAAGACCCATAAGATGGAAGGAATTTCCACTGGAAGGTTATATTCATCCTTGCATCGATAGACGATTGTAGATTGATCTGGAATATGAAATGTGACTTCCCTTCTTTGGCAATTTATATGAGCTCCATATAGAGAAAGCCAATCCGTGCCAAGAATCACATCAAATTCCACTATAGGAAGGATCACAAGATTTGCAGGAAGCACATTCCCACAAACTTCAATAGGAGAAGAATTATAAACTTTTGATGCGACTGTTGTGCCATTAGGTGTTGTCACAGCTAACTCAACATCTAATTGTTGAGGTAATACGGTGATACCCTTAGAAAATTCTTTAGAAATAAAAGAGTGGGAGGATCCAGAATCAAATAAAACATTTGCTACTTTAGAGTGGATGGTAAGTGTACCTTTCACCACTTTGTTATCGTACTCCACACCACTGATAGAAATTGCATGTTACTTTCCTTTGTCTTTAGCCTTAAGATTTTTTTGACGTCGACCATCATCATCAACCCTTGGATTTGGGCATTGATTGGAATAATGCCCCATATCCTTGCACTTGAAACATTGAAGTGTAGTAGGTTCATTCTATATATCCCTTCCTTTGTTTGCATCATTAGACATATTCTTCCCATTATCGCGGAATTCAAATGCCTGATGACCTTCCTTTCCACATTTGAAACATTTACTTGTCCCTTTAAGAAAACCCCCTCCATGTTTCTTTCCACACTTTGAGCATAAGGGAAATATCATCTTCTTTTCAGTGTGCTCTTTATATTTTTCTTTGAATTCCATTTTCCTCTTCTTATCAAACCCATATGACTGATGGGTTACTCCAATCTCTATATCGACTTTGAGAGCACATCGAACGATTTCCTCATAGCTATTAAAGTCCCTTATGGCTAACGCCCTTCGAAGACTTGGTTTTAAGCCACTAAATAATCGATCGATATTACTCTCAGGTTGGATAATAATACCAGAAGCGTACCTTGCAAGTCTTGTAAAATTTGCTTCATAGGTACCAACAGATTCATCATCCCTTTGCTTCAGTTCAAGAAACTCTTTCTCCATATTTGTTCGGAGAATACGAGGGAAGTACTTATTGAAAAATAAGTTCTTGAACTCGTCCCATTCCATGGACTCAATTTCATCCCTTTGCCTCGTATTCTTAATGAGATTCCACCATTGATCAGCATCTCCTTCCAAACGATACACTGCTAGGATGAATTTATCATGTTCAGAACATTGAAGAACTGAAAATATCTTTTCAGTAGTACTAATCCATTGTTCAGCAACTAATGGATCAGTAGACCCGCTGAAAGAAGGTGGACGCTGCCTCATGAAGGATTCAACAGAATGTTGCTCCTTCCTTTTCTCGTTTGGAAGTCCTGCATGATTCATAGCTTGAGAAAGTTGTGTGAGCATGGCTACAAGATTTTGCATTCCAGCTCCCATATCGTTTGATTGCTCAGGGGGACAATCATTGCATTGCCCATCGCATTCCGCATTAACACGGTTCCTTCGGGTTCCATCCATTGACTAAAACCAAGAAGAATAGTGTGAGCAACACTAATTATAATAGGAAAACCACATAATTCAAGAATAAAATTTTCATGCTTAAGGTCTTATCCTAGGTTATTCATGGCCATTTCTAAAACACTAAGATTGTGTTCTATTCTTAGACTTATCTTTAGGGTTCTTACTAAGGCTTTCATATCCTAGTTTCCAAAGGTTGACTATACCTTTCCTCTGATACCAACTATAATGACCCATACTTTACATACATTGTTAATACTTTAAAATTGAAGCACACTTATTACAACATATGACAAAACCATAAAGGACCGTATAGGTATAGTGTCTTTAGAAACTGGGAAACATAAACAACTGGTTCATAAATATTCTACAGTGTCTCCCATTTATTTCATCATATCTAGGGTCCCTTTTAGCATATTCTACTTAATATCCATCTTCCTGACCTGGGGAAAAGAAAACATAAAAGGGTGAGCTCAAATGCTCAGCAAGGGCAAATAAAGGAAATAAAAATCATATCATATCTTTTTGAAAATCATAACCTGCAAAAGAGATCATAATATCTTAACATGGAATAAATCATAGAAGTGAAAATGAGATCCCCATAATCATAACATAAAACTTGAAACCTTGTGGCATGCACACATAATCATGGAAAATCATTTCTTGTTAGTCATGACTCATTTCCAAGACTATCTTAGCGGACAAAGTCCATTTCTGAACCAAGTTCACTCATCGTTTCAGTCCTGTATCACTGAACCGAAATAACCTTTCGTTCCAGCCATGTCTATCTCATGAGATATAAATATTTACCCAATGCATTGGAGGGAGATATAGGTCCCACCCATCTTATAATGAATCCTTTCTTATGTGTGCCACATAATCATAAATCACACATCATCGCATAACACATGTAACAAAAATGGGATTCTTGAAACATCATGACATCATAAAACAAACCATATAAGGTAAATGACTTCATAAAAATAATTCCCTCACAACATAATCAAATCAATGTAATAATAGGGATAAAAACAAAACCCTTTATTATCTTAGATGGAAAATAATTTTGATAAAACACTTGAACTCCATTCTTGAGGAAAATATCCTTTCTACTTCAAAAACATTTTTCCTTTCTTAACATGTCATACAAATTTGAACTAAAATAAGTTGATTAAAAATAAACTTGAAAACTTGTAAAGGAATATTATTGGAAATAATGTTTTAAAAATCCATTCATGCCGTATAAGTTAAAAAAACATTCTTCGTACTTTTGTCGGAAAAGTCAAATAGTACCTCGTACGAAAAATGACAAAAGATTCCTTTCATATCTTTTAGTAAAAACTCACCGAAGGGTAAAATTGGATTTAAATAATTGTAGTTGTATGGAAATAATATTACATATTGAGGGAACATGGATTTGGATGATAAAATACAACCCAGTAAATGCCAAAGTAAAAACAATCTCGGATAAAAATGGGATTGTGATATTTTCCCTTACCTTAGGTATGATTTTCTTTGCACGTGTCCGAAGCTCCTGTAGGATGGTTTAAATAATGTTATTTACTTATTCATGAATCATACATATTGATATGATATCATATATGGTCATATTCTTAGCTTCTTATTAGTAATATTTCATTGTTACTTGTTACTCGGGTCTTTATTGCCTTTTGTTCTTATGCGTGTTTTGCCGATTAAATTCTTATTCTTCTTTTAAGGTTATAGATACCTTATATCTAGAATGTTATTAGTGTAAAATATATCATATTTATTCATTAAATTCATTTATATAATTACTATGTAATGATGATCATGTAGAACGAGTCGCATCACATCGTGGAGACGGTATTCCGTACGTACGCACGAGTGATGATATCATTCCTATGATCGTGGAATTGTATTGGAGTATATATATATTATTTCAGTATCAATATTACTTTATAATAATCATAAATAGTTACTCATTACACCATTATACCCATCCTTGTAAGGTGATGGTGGAAAATAGATTACACCACGGCGTGGAGACGGTATTCCGTACGTACGCACGCACGGTGATTTCATTTTTCCGTAGGATGGATAAAAGGTGAATTAGGGTTGTTTCATATTTATAATAACATATAAGTATGTAATTAATACTGATGTAATTACTTTATCATGAAACAACTAAAGAAGAAGAAGTTGAAGAAGAAAGAAATTGAAAAGATCGGTAATGGATATTACCTCTTCTTTTAAACGCCTCTTTGAATCCTCCACTTAGGGAACTACGATTGGTCTTTTAAGAATACCAGGACCTCTAGGATTATTCTAGGGAAGTGGAGAAGGGATTTAGGCAGGGTTTGGCTGAGCTTGAGTGCTCAAATTGGTGTGAGGAGGAGGGGGAGGAGGTTCCCTTTTATAAGGGAGGAGAGGGGCACCTTAGGAATATCTCAAAATATTATTTTATATTAAAGTCAAAATCGGTTTATAATGGTTCCAAAGGGTATTATTTCGAATTTAAAGTGGGGATGGGTTGAAATCCTATCAACCAATAGTATTTAGACAAGTTTAGGTTATTATTTTAACCTTATCAATTAGATTTAACTCTAAGTTAAATAATTTAACTTTTACCGTGTCTTTTTGTTTTCTTACACTATATGGTTAATACACTTACTATAACATGCCAAAAGAACCCCAAATTGTTTATTATTAATATATATATCCTTATCTAAGTCATTTGACCGAACCTTGGATTTTTAGGAATAAAATAACAATTAATAATATAATATTTTATTTAAAAACTATTTTGTGTCAATTTTGATACTATTTGATATATGATTTTTGTGAAAGTCATAACAGAATTATATGTTCGAACCCTGTTTATTAAATCAACACTAATATATCATAGTAACCTATAAAATTAGTGGGATTAATAAAAAGTCTCAAATTACATTTATTTTGGTGTTTATAACATCAATTATGTCAATATTTCATTAATAAGATAATTACTGCATCATCATTGTGTCATAAATAAATTAAATTATTTAATGTCTAAAAATTATAAATAAAATACAATTATGTATGAAATATTTTTATCTTTCTAATTAATATTTATAGTCGAATTTATCTTATGTATAACCCCATATTAAAAATGATTTACTTATTAAACTTTGATTTTAACTATTTTAACCGTTCTTTAAATAAATTAATAATAAATGTCCTAATCTAATCCATGTGGGCCTAAATGGTAATATTTTATTCCTAAGTTTGTTTTTGGTCGAATTAAACTTATCCAATAGAATTAGGACATGTGTTAGGGTAATAGTAATATCATATTTACCCTTAGTTAACCTATTTACTATTAACTGCGGTAAAAAAAAGTAAAAAGTTATTATTCACCAAAAAATTATTTTTATCTCATTGAACCACATTTTACTTACTGATATCCACCATGTCTGTCGGATTTTCGAAATTCCATTCACAGAAGCGGTAAAATTAAGTTTTATGCAAAATTCAGTTTTTAACCTACCACTTAGTGGTTTCACTATTCATCAAAAATTGAAAGTTTTCAGAAAAATACCAAAATTTCACCCTAGGCTAATTTCGGTATTCCAAATCCAAAAATGAAGTCAATTTTGAAAAATAAAATTTATAAAATTTCAAAAAGTGGTTATTACTATTCATAACGGCTAGTTTTAATAATATTTTAATAGAATATCGTTGTTTAGTGAAACTCAGTATTGCGTACGATGCAAGCTATCGAGGAAGGTCGCGATTGCATGTAAAGTAAGCCAAGCTAGTGTGTAGTGAAAGATTCCTTTGATATAAAAACAAAATATTACTCATAAAAATCTCGGGTGTTACACACTACATATCCTATATGGTGGGAAATAAATCCACACATAGTTCTTGGAGTGATATATCCTCTATAGGGATTTGACTCTAATGATAGGGGAATTTTTTTTACATTACTACAAGGTTGAGGATTGTAGATTCCAACATCACTACATATACTATATGGATATGAATCAATCAAATTATTTTTATTGAATGTAAATGGTTCCAAATCATCAATCTAACACATATACATTGGACATATATATTGAGTAAATATTATTTCGCACATTTTGGAAGGGCATATGATTACGGGATCTGTGCATCATTATGTATCCTACACTAATGGGAATCAATCAACACATAGTTATAATAAGAGAAAGTTCCTTACACTAATCCTACTCTTATATAGGGGAAGGGGATTTTTATTTAGAGTATTTGATTATAAATGAAAGGGAATTCATCAAAATCACCCAAACATATCTATATCAAATGTCAGAGAGATTCATGTTCATATTTTTATTATGATAACGATGGGTATATCTATTTTTGATTACATAGAAGTTTAAATATATACCACAGTGATGAGAATCAATTCTGAACATAGTTATTATGTAAGATGATTCATTACATATATATATATATCATATGAGAGTAACATAGGGTATTAAATCTCTAAGGTATAGGCCAAAGGAGTTCTAAAGACATCTAAATGGATAAATCTCTCATGTAGAGGAGAAATATTCCAAAAAGAAAGTGAAACTCTGAGAAGTATTTAGTTGTGTAGGGAGGACTTCAACCTCACAGTTTAATGTAATGTGGATGGTACAAAGACCATTAATTTTAAAATCAAATGGTAAATACATGTATGATATGATGTTTACATTCTTATCACCTAGACATATTTTTTTAGTTTAAATTTATCTTGCTTGAACGTGGGTTCTCACATTAAAATTATACAAAGTATTTCTTGAGAAAAATTACATTGGTGGGGTACTAATGCATTCCCCATACAATAGAGAAAAGGAAGATCCATTAGAATAGTCCTTATGATTGACATAAAGTTCATCCCATATGGGTTTCAAATTTGGAGGTTTATTCTCTAATATAATTAGGGTTATGAGAACTATTACTGAATCTATCTAAAGTAATGACCAATGGAAATCCCTATTGTTCAAGGATCACACAATCTAATTCTGATATACTTATTCATTTTTCAATGTATTTAACCTCATATAAATGATTATTTCTAACTCATCAAGTCACTTGTGTAAATGTTCATTTCTTAGATGTGACCATGGATATGTATTAAAATTGAGAACAACTTGACTTTGATGGGTTGCACCGCCTCTAAACCATTAATTTTTTAATATGGGGATACTTTTGTATTGTGGTGGGTTATGGTATGATAGGCCCACAAGTCATAGTGGAGCTTGTATATCAAATATTTACTATATTTTAACATGATTTTCAGGATTATATTTCATTTATTTTTGTTGAAATCCTATATCTGCCCATTTTCCAATAAATTCTAGAAAAATTAATGGGTTTAATCAATGTTATAATCATAGTAATTCCTATTAAACATCAAAGAAAAAAAGTTGGTTCTATTGTTTATATATATTTTATGAGGTACAAAAGTATGGATATGTTATTGGAATTCATGAATTAAAGGATGTTATTCATCCTAACTCCACATAGTGGTGTTCCAATATGCTATTCAATAATGGTTTTGTGATATTAAATATCTACTTGAAATTAATGTTTATAACTAGGGTATAGTTTCCCATGAAATTCACTCCCCAAATGGAAAAAAGGTGAAGATTTTTTTAATGTATAAAATAACTCTGGTGTCTAATGGATGATGTTCACATCTATTTGGAAGGTATAAAATTTCTTGGTGAATACCACATAGCCTTTTATCATCACCATCAAGATATAACTATGCTTCCAAATTTGTTAGGAGAGCCTAGTTCCTGACTTATGGGAATTGTAAGAGCCTTTATAGGCTTTTTTCATTATGGTGGTTTTCCCTCCTTCAATGATTCTTAATAGGGGGGACTCTATAAATACCTCATTTATAGTGAAAATCCTGTTCATTTTACCCATTATGAAGGGTGAAATTTCCATATCAATTTTAAATCTACTTCTTTTTATCTCAATCCATTGGGTGGTTGAAGTTATAGGGTAAGTTTATTATGGTGATCATCCATCTAATAATGGGCATCAGAGCATTATTCCATGTGGAAGAACTGATCTATTTTATCTCTTATATGTACAAAATAATGACTATGAGACCAGATTTTGATGTGAAATGCATGAGATTATCTTTTTAAAATTTGGATCACCTAGGGATATGGATTTATTAGTCATAACATCATCAAGTACATTCATTGAATGACAATCGTGATGAATCATTTCATCAAAATTGAATTACACCATTAATACCCTCAGAAAGATGATGATAGTGGTTACCACATTCATCAAGATTGTGTATTCACCATTTATATTATTAATTAATAGTTCTAAATCACCATTGACATTCATATGGGACATTTGAATTAATAAGGATATATTTAGGCATACATTAGGGTCTTGGAACTCCACCCCGTTATTGGTGTATCCTTTAGATAATAGGATGTAATATGGAAAAATCACAATGGCCAGGGAAACAAAGAAAATTCTACGACCAACCTAGTTGAACATCATACATTCTATCCTATTCTATTTTTGGATTCAATAGGCCACATAAAAATTCATCTCTCATGTTTGGGGAGTGTCAAGGCTATAGAAAACCACATTATCTGAGAAATTGGAGTTTACGTGCATGAATTATATGGCATGCTGTGCTATGAGTAAATTAGTAGGAACCCACCCATTCATTTCATCATATGGAATGAAATTGTTATCATATTATTTCAGGATGATATCCCACTAATAAAAACTTCTTGTTATTATAGGGTAGTCGAGGATCTGCATGAGTTGATCAATATGAGAAACCATGTGGGCTTCATATTGTTTCAAGGAGTGCCTCATATTTTTTAATAAAAAAATGAGTGTAAGGAAGTTCCTAAAGATATATTCATACTATGTTTAAATATCTATCATCATTTACCTTATATAATAGATAATGTTTCATTCCCAACATTTTTTTCGTGTGGGGATGGTGATGAGTGATCTCTCCATAGAGTTAATATATAGGAGGAGATACATCTCTTCTATTGGTGTAATTAGTACTAGTGGGTGTAAAATATTTTCTTATGTTTCTCTACCAATTCATGTAAATATTTTCCCAATCATATGTACCTTAATATTTTTATAAAATTTTGATGGGGATGATTTTTTAAGCTAGGATGGTATTGAAACTCCCAATACAAGGGAGGCATCCCAAAGTCCCTCTAAAATATTTATGTTTGAATGAAAGAGACGTTGAGAGGTTCCAACAGGTTATATAAGGGTAAATATTGATTCAATGGTGAAATATCAATATTCCATGTAAATTTTATAATGTTAAATATTAATAAAACAATTAAGGGTTTATCATCATGTTACGATTTTCCATTTTGATCAATATTGATTGATGGTTCGTGATATGATTGAAATACTATTATATATTAACCACTAGGTAATATATATAAAACTATATGATTCTTCTCTATATGGTCATGAAAATTTTATTCATAATATGTTGGTATGTGGGGCCATCGTTCTTTAAATCGAAGGTCAAGACCTGGTTGTAGAAAATTCCTTAAGCTGCTCTGAAAGGGTTGGATTCCTCATATTCAAGTGTTATAATGATCTGATTGTACCTAGAATACTCATCCACAAAGGAAATAACTTGGAATCATTCATTTTCACTGATTAGGAGTTCCTTGATCAAAATTGGTAAGCCAGACTTCAAAACATATCAATTGAGATACCTGAAATTGATACAGACCAATATGTTCCTATTCATTTTATTAACGAATTTAATTTTAGAAATACCTTTCCAATATTTCACAACTTTTATGAATCTATATTTGATAATATCTTCAATATTGGACTCCACCTTTAAATAAAATGAGGGATCCAATATCCAAGCCACCAGTTCAAAAACATGATGGTCACCAAGAAGGACCAGACAATGGGTGGCCACATTGGGGGTATAATCCTAGACGAACTATATAGTTTTAAGAAGACATATAAAGGTATTTTTTAAATAATGAGATATACATCTATTTCTCTCATTATGTTATGACTTTACTTATCAATATGATGCATAAAACCTATTTTATTACTATATTTACTTACATGATTTCATTAATGGTGGTGTTGATTCATTCCTCAATTGTTATAGGGGTGTCTGTCATGACCCGTACCATGGGGCCCGAACGTGACTTCCCCAAGACAGCCTTCCATAGCCATGGGTTGGCGACTAGCACCTGGAGGATTTTCCCGAACAAGGAAGGCATTACCTTAGAGATATGTACACACTGAAAAAGGGAAACTAATGTAAAAAAACCAACAAAAGTATGGTGTATCCACGAGAGTAAAGTACAACCGTAAGTACAATTGTAAATTGAAAAAATTGGGCTGAAATACAGGCCCTAGAAACTGAAAAGAAAGTAAACAGTTGTCGCATCTTCCCTGGATCTATACCTGGAGGGTAGTATCTATATTTCTAAATTTAAAGAGGAGGATCTAAACTACTCACATCGCACCAAGCTCCACGATGTCCTGAACCTCCAATGTATTCCTTAGAGCATTAGTGGTCTGCACCAGACACACATGTGCGGGAAGATCTCATGATGGAGTGAGTATAACAATAGCTAGTATGGGACCCCGAGACCCCCTAAGATATCTCAGTAATCCACAAAGAAAAACATCAGAAGAAATAACCCCAAGTTATTATCACAATCATTATCCAAATAATGATGCACTTGGGAAAATAGACAGCTCACTCTAATAGTATAACATCAAGGTTACTAGGATAGGGATGACTTGTTATAAGGCTAGATCATCTTATCTGTAGTAACTCCACCGCTGACCCGTATAGGTCACTGTATGCTGACATGTATTGGTAACTGGTGTTGACCCGTATTGGTCACTAGTGCGGACTCGTATTGGTCACTAGTGCTGACCCGTATTGGTCGCTGGTGTTGACCCCTATTGGTCGCTAGTGCTGACTAGTATTGGTCGCTATTACAGAGATTGGGATGATTAGTCGTACATCTAGAACACCCCACTATAGAGTTTCTGATACTAACCCATATTGGTCGATCGACATATTCTTGTCACAGCCACCCACTGGATTCCTGCACGAAGCATGCCTGATCTCTGGGAGACTCTATTCCTTAAGACATCAGTCATATTTAAACTAGTACGATGTTCCGAAAAACATAAACCTAAGGGACTGCCCCGTCCTAGGGGTCCCAGCGTGAGAAAAGACATGTAGATCATACGCCCTCTCTCTAAGATATGGGAACTTTTGTAAAAAGGGCTCAGTTGGATTCATGACTAATCGAACCTATTTTAAATGAAAAACTCCATAAAAGCACAATTAGAGTATCTAAAAAGGAACACCTTGTCACAAGGGTCCTTATTCCACAGATGGAGCGTCGATCAGATGTCTGGTCTGTAAGTTACTCCACATTTTGTAAAATGGGGGTGATCACACCTCAGTCCGACACGACTCAATTAGGCCCACCGGAATATTCGAAAGGGACCACTTCCAAAAAGGGTTACCAATGCCCTAAATGGTGTGTCAAAAGGACACCCGGTTTGTTAGTTACATGCCTTTATTTATTCAAGGTTCGGTTGGGTCAGGGCCCAAAATGACTCGGTCAGGTCCGCCTGACGCAATTAGTCTCGGGGTCTTCCTGACCATACTCATTTCTGCCCCATTAAGGGATAGCCCAATTAACTGGGTATGGCCCTTCGATATTGGCCTAGCTAGTTTGCAGGCCCAGGCCGCGGTTGGATCGGCCTGTCAGGTGGGGATCAGCCCACGGGCACTGGCCTAATGGGCCGTGGGTCAGGCATGACCTGCTGGGTAGGTCTGACCCATTTGGCCACCTTTGTCCGCCTGAAGGCGTACTGCTTCACCCCGTTGGCCCCATGGTTGTAGGGTAGTTTATTCGTCGCGTCACATTGCAGCATGTGGTCAATGCCGGCCCCTCCTGCCGCAGCCCGCCGGCCGTGGCTGCTGCCTCTGGCGGCCCGTAAGGGTGTCACCCTTCTCCTACACAGCCACCATGGGCGGGATACCTCTTGACACTGTGGTGCACGGCGGTGTGCTACCTTCCACAGTCAGATACCAGACACCACGGGTCTCCTCCAATCCCCGCTGTCCGCCACCGACATGGTGCGACAACAATTGTTTCTGCATTCCACTAGAATTCCTCTATCGTTTCGCGGCCCTCAAGCGTCTTGTTTCCGTGTTCGTTGCTTTTCCGCAATGAACGCACTAAGGACAAGTTTACCAGAGGGTCACGACCTTGTTTTTTTTGTCCCGTTCCCTTAACGTTAGTGTTTTAAACATGAGGAAACATTTATTAAAACAAAAGGAAGTATAATCATTGAGATTAAGATCCCACAAAACCATTTGTAGGATTAAACAAGATGCAGATCAACCTATTTGTTAGTTGGTCTACATTTGTTATATTTTTCCAGAATGTGAAAAGAGGAAACATCAATATATATAAACCCCCAACCTTTTATGACATTTTTTGACACACGTTCGTCATCAAGGGTTTGTGGTGTCAACAAACCTTCTCATTTCTGTCCTTCAAAAGGTGTTCTTTGTCATTTGTCATTCCTTATTGGGATGGAAGTGTGTCGTAGCTTCATCCAAGAATCCTCCAAATCCATCATCCTTATTTTTTCCGAACACATCGAACTATTTATATAACCACACTAGAGTGTTTCTATAATAATGTGAAGATGTTTTGCTACACTATTTCATTTATTAAACAACATCACAGTTTTACATCATTAAATTCACTATTACATTGCAGAATATAGGTAATCCAAGTGTTTTGTTAAAATGCCCCATCGTCGAATCGTCGCTGCCCCACAGTGTCACCATCCTCCATGTAATGGAGAGAAAAGAATAAAATAATTATTTTAAATTATTTTATTATTTTTCTTGAAATGTCCAAAAATCAACTTTTACGCTCGGCCCTCACAGACCGAAGTTATGTCATTTCTAGGTGAATCCCAACCCTATGGATTTATCGGTGCCCTCATATTTTTAATCAGAGAACCAATTCAAAAGATAGAAAAGGCTTCTCATTTTTTTATGGAACATAACTTAAAAACGTTAAAAAATTATATATGGGCACACAAGGCTTCGAAATAACGTGCCATTAAATTTTCCAGACTCGTAAATATCCAATATAATTGAAAAAACTTATATGGATTTTTCCAGCTCTTTAAATTCTCTTGACCTTGGGGATTTACATCCCCGAAATCCAAAAAAGGCTACACAAACAAAGGGGGTAATGGGCATGCATATGAGCCTCTCACCCCCATGTTCTCTCATAGAGAATGTCATGCTGCCATAGAACGTACACCAAAGGTATCAACCACCCACGATGGATCTGTTCCTACCAATCCCCTTTCTCCACTAGGTACTCTGCAAAAGTTTTCATGTCATCAATATCGTGCTCTCCATGGCCAATGATGTGAGATAGATCATGCACATTTCTCCTCGGCTGAGATATGTGGAAGACATCGTGCACCCTCCCCAACTGTGGTGGAAGTTCCAAGTGGTATGCCACCATGCCAGTCCTCTATAGTATCAAGAATTTTCCAATAAGCCTTGGTGAGAGTTTTCCACCTCGGTCAAATCTCCAATGTCCCCATTGAGGGGAGACTCACAAGAATATGTGGTCCCCCTCCAGGAACACTGGTGGTATTCGTCTCCTTTCAACATAGGACTTCTACTGGCTCTGGGAAATTTTCATCTGCTCTCAGATGACCTGCACCTTCAGAGTGGTAGTCTGTATCATCTATGGACCCACTAGTGCTGGATCTCCAGGATCCGTCCGGCACAAGGTCTATCTGAATGGTTGCCCGAACAACACCTCAAAAGGGTCCATTCTAATGGTGGAGTAATAGGTTTTGTTGAACACAAACTCCACCAAGGGTAGGTGGTCCTCCCAACTACAACCAAAATATAGGACATAGGAACGAAGCATTTCCTCCATCATATGGATGGTCCGCTTTGTCTAACAATCTATCTGCAGGTGAAAATATGTGCTCAAGTGATGTTGCGTCCCAAAAGCCTCATGCAATCCTTTCCACAACCGGGATGTGAAGAGTGCATCACATTTTAACACTGTCATCAATGGTACCCCATGAAGTCAACCGATCTCCTAAACATAGATATGTCCCAAGCTCTCTAACTCACCCTTCACTTGAATAGTAATGAAGTGGTCTGAATTGGGGAATCGGCCAATGATCACCTAGATGGTATCATTCCCCCTGGACGTATGTGGTAACCCTTTCACGATGTCCATATATATCCCTTCCCACTTCTACTTTGGTATCTAGAGGGGTTGGGTGAAGAATTTTGGTACCTAGTGCTTAGCCTTCACTTGCTAAAAAGTAAGGATTCTAGAAACAAAATATACTACACCTTTCATCATCCCTAGACACTAGTACTGATGTTGTAGGTCCTGATACATCCTCAACACTCCTAGATGTACTGTTGAGGGGGGTGTATGGAACTCCCTTAGCACCTCCTCTCTTAGCGCCACTTGTACAACTGTACATCCTTTGAAAAGGATAGCATGCTCCCCACCTTCATAATATCCATTAGGTGCATGGACTAATGATATTTGAGCACGTGAAGTCTCACAACTATTGTCTCTGAGTTGTGCATATTTGACTCGCTAAAGTAGTGGAGGGGAAACTACCATTGACTGAAGGTATATTGTCTCATCTCTATCAACATAGGATATCTGAAGTGAGGCTAGCTTCTCTGAAGCCTCATTCAGTAGCTGTGAACTTGATCTCTATATAAGTGCATCTGCCATTACATTTCACTTCCCAAGAGTACAGAGTATCTCAATGTCATAGTCCTAGGGGAACACTATCCAACATCATTGACTCGGATTGAGATCTTTCTGTGTGAATATATATATGATACGCTTATGCTCTAAGGAAACAATGAACCGCCTGACCATTAAGTAGTGTCACCACATCTTCAGTTTGAAGACTACTACTACAAAATTTATGTCCTGAGTTGCATAATTCTCCTCATGAGGCCTCAACTATCGTGAGCCATAATGAAATCACTACATCAACCTGTATCAGGACCCAACTGAGTCCAGTCCCTGAGGTATCATTGTAAACCACATATTCACTTCCCTCATATGGAATCATCGGGATGGGAGTGATGGAAAAGATCTGCTGCAGCTGTTGAAAGCTCTATTAGCATGTCTTTGACCACAAGAAGGGTTTCACCTTATTTTTCAAGGAATTCATAATTGCTGCTACTCTAGTGAAATCAGATATGAACCTTCAATTGTATCCAGATAATCCAAGGAAGATCTGCACCTCAGTAACACTCCTCGGTGGCTGCCAAGAAAGTACTGCCTCGAACTTCTCTAGATCAACTGCAACTCCAATCTCTGAGATAACATGTCCCATGAAGTGGACCATATGTATCTAAAAAACACACTTCAAAATAATCCCATATAACTGGTGCTCTAGGAGTGTGTCTAAGAAATATCCTCTTGTGTACAACATGATCTTTCTCGGATGCTAATTACACCAATTTTTCATCGATAAATACCACCACAAATCGATCGAGGTATGGCTTAAAGATCCAGTTCATGAGCCCTATAAACCCTGCTGGTGCATTGTTCATGCCGAAAGGCATCACCAAGAACCTATAATGGCCATACCGATATCTATAGGTTTCCTTTGGTACATCCTCATCTCATACCCTGAGGTGGTGATTACTTAATTTGAGGTCTATCATTGAAAACCAAGGATCTCCCTTCAGTTGGTCAAAGAGATCATCAATCCTTGGAAGAGGATACATGTTCTTCATAGTCACCTAGTTTAGGAACCATAAGTCCATGCACAACCTCAAAATTCTATCTTTCTTTGTGGAAAACAACACTAGGGATGCCAATGGAGGAACACTAGGCCTTACGAATCCCTTCCTTTATAATTCCTCCAAATATACCCTCAGCTCCCGGAGCTCCGTAGGGGCCATACGATATGCTGGTGTAGATATTAGTGTTGTTCCTAGAAACGTGTCAATGCGGATGTCTACCTCTCTATGAGGAGGTATTCCTAGGACATATTTTCGAAAGACTTCCTCATACATGTCCACTACCACTCGAAACTATGGACTCTGCTCACTCACCATGTTGAAGTTCATGCTTGCCAGCTGATATGTAATAGACTTCACCCTCTAGAGTACAAGTCCATCTCATGATGAACTATTTTCCTTCTCACCAACAATGGAAAACTGGCCTCCATTCGTGCATGTACATCGCACTGTACGTCTCAAGAAATCAATATTTGAATGACCTATTTATATCCAATCCATTCCAAGAATGACATCGTAGGGATTAAACACCACTACTAGAAGATCCCATCTAAAACTATCTCCTCTGAGAGTAAGATCACACTGTTGACACCAGTGTGTGACAGCTGAATCTCTTCCCGTAGGAGTCTCCAAACACAAAGGTAGTGCTAAAATCGTAGTCTGAATCTCATAGTCCCTAAGTAAGTATGTGGCTATGAAATAATTGCTAAAACCTGTGTCAATAATTAATGCTGTTAAAGTAGAGATGATACAAATCTTACGTCGTATCATCTTAGGGATGTCAGGATCAGGATCCTCTACTACCTGTAGATGGGACTGTCCTCATCCACCTACTCTCCGAGTTCATGGTGGACCACCTGGTGATGGTGGTAGTGCTTGGTGATCTCAACCACCTTCTGATGCACGTCATGCTCCCCTACCTCATCCTCCACCTAGATGACGCTCATGATACTACTGTTGTCACTGCCTCGATGGCCTCTCCACCATATTCCTATCATCTGCATTGGGAGTCAGATAGTCACTAGATCTGTGACCACGTACCCCATAAAAAAACATAGAATGCCTCACTGGTGGATCGCTCGGCCTCTCGATCCTTGAACCTCTAACCCTGTATCCCCGGGTCACCCTACAAAATGTCAAGCGCTCTTGGGATTTTTTATCGTCTGTTTACTGCCAGCGACAGACGACTCTGCTACCTGTCGTCCGGTAGGGGATCTCACAATCAGTGTATTCATGTCTGGGAATATCTCCATAAGCAAAAATCTCTCTATCCCCCAACCTACATCAGGATGTTTAGAGAATCTGGCATAGCCTTAATCTCTATTCAGAGCCCCTGGTCAAAGGTTTGGGCCCTAAATTAAGGGTCTCATACCATGTCAATGGAGTATCGGTACTGCTCAACAAATCATTCCAAGTACTGAGCCACAGTTTGGCTACCCTACTGTAGATGTAGCACCTCCTCATTACGCAAAGAGTGTAGTGTAGTTGGCACAAACTCTACCCTAAAAAGGCTCTCAATGTCTGGACAGGTGAGGGTCATCTCCTCATTCACATGGAATGTCGAGCTCCACCATTTTCCTTCAGAGCACTAAACAAGTCTAGTAGACAATATCAAAATCTACTTGGAGGGTGTCACTAATCAGAAAAAGACCCTCGAAACCACATCAATATAGTCCTCTACTTCATCTGGGTTCTTCTCACCTAGAAGCCTAGGAATCATCTGTCTCTAGGACTCATGCAATGCACTCAGCCACCATGCATGATCGACTGGTATCATAGGCTTCTCAATAGGTGTGGTGTAGTAGGTACCCTACCCGAAGGTGCCTTCACTGGGATTGGTCCATGTACCGACACCTTGTCGCTCGGTGGGACACTATCACGATCTCTAACTGGAATCCTAGTTGGCAGTCTTTGTGGAGGCATCCTGTAAGAAACAAATGTTCCACGGTTTGTAAGTTATAACCGGTGATCTGACTCAAGAAATATGAAGAAAACTTTTCAAAACACAAGCAATCCATGTTTTCAAGTATCGAGTTGGAAAACAGAATTCAGGGTCCAAGTGTATGGATATGTTGGTCGCCGCACCAACACTAGACTCACTATACTAAAAACTGAACTCCATACACCTTAAACCATTTCCTCTTTAAAATTAGACTCTTAGTTCTTTAGGTAGAACTGACAGCACTCTTATACCACTTTCTCATGACCTGTCACATGGGGCCCTGACATGACTACCCAAAGCCCGCCTCCCATAGGGCAGGGGTTGGAAACTAGCAACTGAAGGCTTTTCCAGAATAGGGAAGGCTTTTCAATAGATATCTGTACACACTAAAAAAGGGTAACTGAAGTAAACAACCAACAAAAGTAAGGTATATCCATGAGAGTAAATTACTACCAAAAATACAACTGTAAACTGAAAAAAGTGGGCCAGAATACAAGCCCTAGATACTAATGAGAAAGTAAACAACTGTATAATCTACCTAAGAGATCTACCTAGTGAGTATTAGCTATAAGTCGGAAGTCAAAGAAGAGGATCTCGATATATCCCATCACACCAAGCTACACCTAGCCCCGAACCTCTAATGTATGCTTCAGAGCATCACTAATCGGCACCATTCACACGTGTTCAGGAGAATCCCATGTAGGGGTGAGTATAAAATACCCATTATGGGACCCTAAGTCCCTCGAATGTCTCTAAGTAATCCCCAAAGAAAAACATCACATGAAATACCCCAAAGTTAATATCACAATCTTGATCTAAATCATAAAGCCCAAGGAAAAAAGAGACAGCTCACTCTAATAGTATACCATTAAGGTTACTGGGATAGGGATGACTAGTCATAAATCCATATCATCATATCTGTGGTAACTCCACTACTGACATCTATAAGTCCCTATATGCTGACCTGTATTGGTCTCTAGATGCTGAACTATATTGGTCACTGTTGATAACTCATATTGGTCGCTAATGCTAACCCGTATTGGTCGTAGGTGTTGAATCGTATTGGTCACTGGTGCTAACCTGTATTGGTCGATGGAATAGAGGTATGGAGGATTAGTCATAAAGATATATAATACCACTATGTAGTCCTTGATACTGACCTGTATTATTCACTGTATATATTCATGTCACAGTCAGCCACAAGATTCCCACATGAAGGACGTATGATCTCTGAAAGAATCTTCTCCTCATGACATCAGACATATTTCCATCAGTACTAAGTCCCATAAAACAAATACCCAAGAGACCTCACTGTAATAGCAGTCCCGACATGATAGACGGTACATCGATCAGACTCTCGGTCTGTGAGATATGGGCACCTGTGTAAAATGGGACTGGTTGGATTCAAGTAGGATCTAACCCCAGTCGCATGTCAAACTCTATCAAGACTCAGATAGAGTATCTCAAGAGGACTTCTTTATCACAAGGGTCATTATTCCACAGACGGAGCATTGATCAGATGCTTGGTCTATTAGTTACACCTCTTTCCATGAAATGGGGTTAATCACATCTCGGTCCGGCCCGGCATGGTTGGGCCCACTAGAATATGCCAAAAAACCACTTCCCAATAGGGGTACCAATGCCTCTGATGGCATTTCAAATAGACACCCAGTCATTTAGTTACATGCATTTATTTATTTGGGGGCTGGTTGGGTCTAGGACTGATCCGACTATGTGAGGTCGGCCCGATGAAACGAGTCCCAAGGCCTTCTAGACCCCACTTGGGTCGGGCCCGTTATGGGTCAGTGTGGTTCATTAGGTCCGACCTGTCGAGGTCAGACTCGCTAGTTCAGGTGCCCGGTCCGCGATTGGCCCGACCTGCCGGGTGGGGCTCGGCCCACCCACGGTGGCCAACTGGGCTGCAGGTCCGTCCTATTCGACCTGGTCTGCCTGATGGTGAATTGCTTCACCTCGATGGCTTCATGGATGCATAGCTATTTTTTCTGCTGGGGCATGGCATGGTGTGGGGTTCATGCCGGCCCCTCATTCCACAGCCCGCTGGCTGCGGCTACTGTCGCCGATGACCCTTGCGGGCACCGCCCATCTCCCTTGCAGCCGGCCTAGGCCGACCGCCTCTAGACACCACAACGTGCAACAACACGCTACCTTCCACCACTCACTACCAGTTTCTACAGATCTGCTCTGACCACCGCTAGCCACCACTGGCATGGAATGTCAGCGGTTTTTTCCATGGGCCATCGGAATGCCGACTTCGTTTCATCGCACTCAAACGCATTTCCTTCACGTTTTTTGCTCCGCCGCGAAGAACACACAAAGACCAAGTTTAGCGGAGGGTCTGGGCCTTGTCTGTTTCGGCCTACGCCCTCCACATTATCTCTTTAAAGATAAGGAAAATTTAATAATTAAAAAAGGAAGAATAATCCCCAAGAATAAGATCCTGCAAAAATCAACTACATGATTAGATAATACGCGGATCAACCCATTAGTCGGTTGGTCCACTTTCATTATATTATTCAAGAATGGGAAGAGAGGGAACATAAAATCACATAAAACCCCTACAATTTATGATATTCATTGACACACCTATGTCCTAGAGGGTCTATGGTGTCGATGAAGCTTCCATGTTCCGACCTTCTAAAGTTGTTCTTCGTCATTCTTCACCAGGGTGGATGTGCTTCAGACCATCACACAAGAATCCTACAAATCCTTCCTCATTATTTTTTTTGACACTTCAAACTATTTATAGAACCATGTTGAAACATTTCCATAATGATGTGATGTTGCATCGTTACGGTGTTTCATTTATGAAACAACATCGCTATTTCGCACTGTAAAATTCATGGTTATGCTGTGAAATATGTGTCATCAATGTGTTTAATTAAAATACCCTATCACCACATTGTCATTTCCTCGCAGCGTCGTCGTCTTCCATGAAACATAGATAAATGAATAAAATGATTATTTTAAATTATATTTTTATTTTTCTAAAAAATTCCAAAAATTAACTTTTCGTCTCAACCCTCGCCGACCAAAGATAATTCGTTTCTATGTGAATTCGGGTGCGATAGATTCAACGGTGCCCTCAGATATTTAATCCGAGCACCGATTAAAAAGGTTTAAAATACCGCCCGTGTGTTTACTGAACATACCACAAAAAAGTTCAAAAATTATTTCTGGACACACCAGGCATCTGAATCACGCAATGTTAAATTTCACAGACTCGTAAAAATACCAAATAATTAAAAATAAATACATGGGATTTTCTGGGTCTTTATACTATCTTTAAGGTCATCTTCATCATCTTCTATATCAGATTATATATGATAATACAAAGGATAATAAAATAATATTAGAATATATATACCTAAAGAGTGATAAAAGGACACTAAGAGAAACATTGGCATCCAAAATTGCAATAACACTTGTAGGGGAAATTTAAATTTCCTTCAATGGAATGGGGAGATTACCATGTTTAATGGGGAAATTTATTTGACTTTATTTATTCATTACCATATATTTTAGAAATTAAATTATTACATAGACATGGTCTAATAATGTTTTTAATTTACAGTGGAACACTAGATGTATATCATTTTCCGTGATCATATTTATTGGTAGCATATAGTCATTGATGATCAGGCACCATGATCATTTGGGGGAGGTCCCCATACCATTGGGTAAACAACTTGAATTTCATAATCATTAATTTTCCACATTCCCTCCCACTTATTTAAACTCGCTTCAATACACTATGATTTATGAGATTAAAAAGGGGAGTTATCACCAAAAAATTTCAACCTTCCCATTGATGAGATACTTCAAGAATTGATGAATCGTCAATGGCACTGCCTCCTGACCATAAATCCAATGAATTCTATGAAGAAAATTAAATATCTAGTCCTACTGGTAACCATGAACTCTTAATTAGAAAATATGTCCCAAACTCAAACTTTGGGTTTAATATTTTTTTTATTTTTCTCTCTTTTAATATCATTTAATGATCAAATTTATTGTAGATAAATCATTCACACCATATCCCAATATCAGATAGTTCAGACTGGTAATAGAATAATCCCAAACCCATTATCAGTATGTTCCAATATAAATTCATCATTTTTGAGACTATATGAAATATAAAGGGACCTAATATTACCTTGAATGCATTATTCCCGATCGTTCTATAAGAATGTGATAGTGGAATGAAATTCTATTGAAGTGGTTGCTAACTGATAGGCCACAACTACAAAAAAATCTTCTTGAATTCCAGAGGACTATATAGGGTCCTGAGAAGAACCTCCCCATGATATTTTAAGAGATAGTGAGAATTTGGGATTGAGAGAATAGCTGGGATAACAACCAGTTATTTCTAATTGACTTACATCTACCCAAGAGGTCTATTCTTCCAACTATGGGGTTACTTATTGATATACACCTTATAGGATAAGTCATTTGAGGAAGATGGTTCTAGTTCCTAGATAGAAGATAAGGGCATTCCATTCACCTAAAAATTAGGTTGATCTTGTATACCCACCCTTTTGGATAGTCAGAAAGTTACGCAATATCAATTAATAATTCCAAAATAATTATACCTAGACACCTCTATGAATATTCTAGGTGGTTCCCATGCTCCCATTGGGTTCACTAATGTTCCCTCCCATGAATCTCAGATGTTTGTATGGACTATTCATGGATATTGTCATGATATTTGTCTCATTCATGACTATGTATAACTTATATCCCCTGACTTCAATGTCCTTTACCACAAACTCCCTGGTAAGGTATGAGGAACTCAGGTTTATACACTAATTTTTCATCATATAAGGGGTTATCTTAGTGGATATTGTTAATGACATTGATTAGTATCTCTTTATTTGAGGATGATTTAATTTGGTTACTTGATTTCTATGTTCGGGATGATGAGGGTATATTGTCTATGAGATTTAAAACCATCTTTGGGACATGGGGAGACACTTTTTCCACTTCCTTATTCCTTTTTCAAATTATTTATACCTATATAGGATGGGTGTGACAGTGTCCCTTTAGATAAGACAGGTGGATCTGAATCCTCAATTAGGTGGTGAAGTTTTGCCCTAAGAATATTTTGAGCCCATTTTTCTATTATTCAAGTCATCCAGTAGTATAAATTTTGTTCACACCTTTCCAAAACATCATGGAAATCAAATTATCCATTCGAATGGGATGTGTAAATATAGACCACTTACCCATGGGATTTTCCTAGTGTCACCTTCATGAAATCAACCATATCCTAGAGAATTACCTTTAAGACAATCTATCTTTGTATACTATGGTCCATACTTTTATTAAAAAGAGAATAGGTAGGAAATTAATATAGGTCAACCTCACGAGGTTTCATCTTCTTAAGAAACATGAGGAAGTCATTTTCCATAGAAAGAGGGAAGTAACAAGGAAAATTATCATTTCATAACGAATATATATTTTTGATAGATTCCTTAAATCATGGGTGACCATGATGTCATTTCTTCTCCCCAATAGGAATAATTTTCATTTCTTTCTACTTTGTTGTAGTCATCTAGTGATATATATCCTTTTTGGGTGCTCCAGTAGGAACTGAAACCTTTTTTAATGTGACAAAGGTTTTTTCTACATTACTAGAACATAACATTAGGCTGGGAAAATCATACTATATTTATATTTGGTTCACTAAATGAAATAATCTTAATGTTGCATCGGTTTTGAAAACTCTAAAAACCAATATGCATACTTCAATGGCATTATATGAGTCTATAGTTCTTCCAAGAGGTTTCCTATATATCGTTAAATAAAATTATTCTCAGTGATATGAATGAAAATCGACTATGTTAGGATTTTCCATTTGATGGTAAAATCATGCCCCTTTTATTTTCACATTATTTTCATTTAAAAAATTATATTATCCTTATTTACCTTAGTGTAGAGGTTAATTTATAGAGGAATAAATTGTGAAGGTATTCCCAGCTAATGATGGACCCTACTAGGAGGCTAATGTACAAAATGAAATCCTTCCCAACTATAGTCTACATAATGGACCTTAATTTTTCTATCTCTTATTGGAATTTTCCCCATAATTGGGCCTTATTGGGACATAATGTGTAAGAGATGATGATATGGACCCCCCATGTCATTAAAGGATATGAAAAATGGTTTCTCAAAATTGGGTGAGGGTAGAGTGTAATACACAAATTCAATATATGGATTCATCTCAAGTTGAATGAGGGTGAACATCCCTTCCATATCATTAATTATGGGGGTAACAGGCTTGATGGTGTCAAAGAGATCCATGTATAATACTATCTGAACTACCTTATATGTGAAAGAAGTAAGAATGTCTGGACATATCCACCCTATATTCATGAACTACTGATTTCTAGTCCATTTTGAGATTAGATGACTAACACAATATAGGGGTGGTTTCCAACAGAAGAGGGAAATCATGGTCTTCCTCTATTTTCAGATTAAGATAATGTAAATATATTTATCTGGTACCAACCTAATGTTCATATTCCATCCTTCTAGGGTGGTTAACTCCCTCATTATGGGAGGCAGGGTGGTCACTTCTTCTTGAAGGTGATAACCAATGGGAATATTTTCACTTTGATATTCCTCATTGATCTATATAAGATGATATATCATAGTCTCATACTATTCTTACTTCCCTCTCATATAGGGTAAATATGAATTTATTTATGGTGAGTAGATGTATCAACACATTTACCTTTATCCATGGGGGATTGAAGTCATGGGGGTTCCAATTCATTCTTTAGAGGTGTTAAATTCTAGTTCCTACTCTAATTCCATGTACATAAAAACTCATCCTTTGTTTTAGTTTAACTAAAATATTGAGTTATTGTCTCCAAATTTTGTCCCTAAATGACTATGTTTACTTATATATCATACACTATATTTCTAGTGATATTGTTTACTGAGGCATATCGGGTGGTGGGAAATTATATCATCATTCCTTGATAAATAAAGACACTCCACACTGATCTATTTGGTTTTATAAATATCTTATCACCACCCCTTTATCTCAATATGAAGTTTTTTCTTGAGATATTTACTGGAATTTATTTTCTTTATTGGATAATCCCATAATTTTGGTCTATGGATAGTGAATTTGAGTGAATCTATAACAACCTTGACCATGTGTGCCCTGAATGAGATGGGTTGTTGTGTAGTTGTATAAATGTATGGTGTTCCATTTGTTGGATCCACATCCCAGACTATAGAAGACCTATTTTCTTAGGTAATATTGTAATAATTTCACCATCTAAAAGGTATGGGGATGATATGGTGTAATCATTGATAATTCCTAAACCTATATAGGATTTGATGACTTCCAGTGTGAATGTTAAGGTAAAAAAATCCACCCCTATCTATCTAGGATAGGGTTGATTTGGATCCACCATTGATTATTTCTAGATCTATTAAGGGTTTACTGAACCCAGGGGTAGATGAAGGTTTAATAATTCCCCCATAAATACAAGATAATTTTCCTCACAAAGAAATATGGTTTTCCATGAATGGATATTGTGGATGTTTCAAATTTTATATTCGAAATATAATGATTTTTACACATTCTTGATCTAGTTTTAGTTTATTTTTCAAAAATGAGTTTCATTACATATTGAGCTATCTTGTATCATGGTATTTTGGATCTCTCATGTGAGTTTTTTTTGACTTATTTTGAGGATTTGAATTTAATATCATCAACAACCCTATCTATCTTTACTCGTGATTTTTTTATTCTTTGAAATGGAAGGATTTTGTGGGATTGGGAAACATGTTCATGAACATTACCAAAGATTATCACCTCTCCTACATAAATTACATTATAGGATTCTATATCAAGGGTACAATACTATCCTTGGGATTGGGTGACGTAAAATGTTCCATACTGACCCCATCATTGGAGTCAAACATCTAGGGAGTTTTTAGTATTTCTTTTATCGAAGGTCCATTAGGTTGTGGAGTCATGCTTTTCATATGCTCTCATAATTATTTTCCAATTTCATGTCCTAGTAAATAAATAAAGGATCTATGTCAGCAAGGTAGAAGGGCATGTTTATGTACATAAGATGATCATTTTATCCTTGATAATGAAGGTGTTTATCTTTTATCAATAAAAAGGATTCCCATATGTTATGGAATAAATAAGGCATTCACTCCATCTTTAGATAATCTATGATGTCATATCTAGTAGTTATGATAGAATATATTAGATATGAGATGTTGTTATTGTCCAAATCCTTCCACATGTACAGGCCAACATATTCCTCATCAATGTAGTATTCCTCTACATAGTGATACCATAGTGGTCTGTTTTGGAAAATAATGACTCATAACCAATAGAAGTTAGGGATGAGATTCATCACTATGGGTATCCTGCTAATTGATTTGGAGTGTTTATGGAATTTTATGGGGTATTATATGTAGTTAAACCTGATTATTTTTTAACCTATCTATTATATGGTTCATTGATAGGGGTATCCTTTATTGAGTAAGATATCACCAAGGTGGTGTTTCCCATGGTGGATGATCGGGGTGGGATCCTCATTATTTTACTTTATACTACTGTAAAGAGTACTATCAGGGTAGGGATGGCCTTCTTCTTTGGATGAGATATGATAGATCCTTTAGATGATTCATATATGTGTTGAATGGACTCAAGGATGCTGACACTTAGGAGGGTATAAATATAAACCTCATCTAGTGTTGTGGTGGTAATATATTGAACTTTTTTTAGTTGATCCAGAATATGGGCCTACTCTATAGTGGACACAAGAATATGTTAATGAATACCTTTGATTTTCATAAGGATATGTGAGAATTACTAGGAATCTGGTAGAGTACGCATGTAATATTTTGATTCATGGGTAATAATATGGACCTTCCTTTGTTTGGTTATTAGAATATTCCACCCAGCCTTATTTGATGTAGGAATATGGTCTTAATATGCTGATAAAACTCTAAAATGGGTGAAGGGGTAGGATTATATCCTTGTAAAACCTCTAAATTATTATGATGATTTCCACCATAAATGGGATAGTAAATATACACATGTATATCATCAGATGATAAAATATACTGGGTTGTTTTTTTATTATAATAACAGATATAAGACAACCCTGAGGTGACTTCCGTATTATAATTATTCCCATCAGTTGGAGAAATAATACCTCCTTGGTCTTTATTTACAATTAGAATATATCATAAACATTCTTTGATATGAATATGTTCTAGTCCTGAGGTTTTTTTCAATCATGGTTGAAAAATCCTAGTTGGAACATGGATATGAGTCTGAACATGTACCTTATCCTTAATTGGAATAAAATAATAATCCTTCTATATTAAATAAATAATATATTATTTTCTTGATTAGATATTTTGTCCTAACAACCAAGGTAATATGCTACTCTGGTGGTTATAATATGAGTATATACCAATCATTTTATCTTCTATAAAGTATTTCATTTAATCTCCTCAATGGAACACATGATTTACTAGAACCACATAAGGGTGTTGTAAGGAATATATTCTAGCATTTTTTAGTCACTATGATATATTGGTAGACATATTAGATTGATGTGTGAATATATACCGACTTTACATTATTTTTCACAAGGATATGCCAAGGGGATTTTTGTAAATGGGTGGGAATATGTTCCAACACCATGTTTTCTATTATAATGTGCATTTAGAATTTGTGTGGGTGAGTAAAAATATAGGTTTGGTAAATAGTTTCGATCGGGATATGTCTGTGGGATTTATCAATAGTATTGGGGTAGTTGAATCGATACCCATGGTTCTCCACTCACTTAACTTGGTAAGAGTTCCTTATATATTAGCTCTATGTGTCCAGGGAGGTGACCAGTCAGGTGGTTCCCTCAGTAGAAGAATGAGGGATGGTAGTCGCACATCACAACTATAAGAGATTGAAAAGACCCCTCCAATATGACTTTTCAAAAGGGAGACAATGTCAACTCTTTATTCCAGCTTCCTATGATAAGGAGGTTTCTTATTATTGATATATAGGGGTAGTCTTCAGAAGTGGTTGGTGATGTTGACGGACATAACCACCAATGTCATAGTTTACCTTTGGTGAGGTGGGATAGAATATTTTATTAACTAAATCCCATTGTGAACATTATATATGGTTTGTATGGTTCTGCGTTTGTGATATTCCCTAATAATTTTATCCTAAAAATTGTATTGGAGGAGTTTAGTGAGTGATATTGACATTCTATTCATAGATACAATAGATCTCATTGATGATTCTGTATCTGGATTATTTCTTAATGATGATTCCATTTCCAATTTATCAAATTCAGTTTGAGAGAAAGGTATCTATGGTCTCAATGTCAATTATATACATGACCATTTATCATTGAAATGTCATGTGTAAGGAATATTCATAACAATATATGCATAGAAAACTAAATTTATTGGTCTTGATATTGAATGTTTCAAGTCAGGTTCACCATTTTGTGGGTGTGTAGAATATGTGAAAACAATTCCCCAGTGTATGGAAACCAAATTATTTTATTAAATTATTGAAATATTCAGGTAGAGATCACCATTTTTGTTCCCTAAACAATGTGTGGTTTCATACTTTATTGTGGGTGGTTAACAATGAGATCATAATCAATCATGTATGGTTTACTATTTTCTTTATGATAGAAACTCCCAAAAGATTTAGCATCTGTAAGAGCCTCGATCGTACGTTCGAAAAGTGTATGGTCATTGGGATTCCTTAACATTGATTGTTTGAAACACACATTTGTAAAGAGGATATGAGGTATGGCTCATTACACCCAGTTGGGTGGATCATTTAATACTCTGAGACTCTCTTATATATTTAAGAGATGTTCTTGATTATTTTCCATATCATGATGTGAGAATGGACACCCTATTATTTATAACAATTGTTTTTTTACAACATGTATTCATAAAAGGCATTCTATTGACATGAACATATATATATATTAATGGTCCTCTGTAAATGATACCTATTGTTACTTAGGGATTCTAAGTTGAGGATTTCTATGTTTTAATGCCATATAACTAGGTATTATAGTGTTTATTTTCCCCAAATATTCTAGTAGGTGTTTACGGGTTGAGGATTGATCCTACGAAGGGGGTTACTACCTATAAATGGAAAAGTTATTTTACTATGTAATTTGGTTCCACAAACCATTACATGATTTACCTTTTAAGTTCCTATAAAAAGAACCAATCCATATGGATTAAAAATATGTAGTATGGATAACAAGTAATAGTTTTCTTAGATATGATCAGTATCAGAATTATATATGAGCTTCACATTTCCCGTTGATATCATAGAGTGTATAGTGCAATGGGAGAGGTTTTATATCAAAAAGAGTATGATCCCATGTAGATGATCCCCATAAAGGGTATGTCCTAAGGTTTATTGGTTGATTTCATGAGGTGAATGGAAAAATAAGGATGTCCCCCATTGGGAGTATAGAACAATGAGAATAATTTATTAGGACTCAGAATAAATATGGCCCTCTTGGTGGGGGAATGATTCTAATTAGGAATATTTCCTGATATAAGATAGTGCATAGAAAACATATCCCCAATGAATGTAAAATAAAGGCTCGCAGGAGTATCGCTATGAGAGAAAGGGATTAAAATGATCTCATGAAGAATATTTTCCCAAAATAATTAAAGGTGAATGGTTAATAACATTTGTTTTAGGCATTAGGGAGGCATTGTACTTATCTTATCAAGATAGAAATAAAATACCATATAGTTTAAATGATATTGATTAAATCCATGTGATAGGACCACATAATGTTGTTTAACATTATGAAATAAAGACATATGTGGGTAATTTTTAATATTATATTTGTGGGAATAAAACCATACAATGGAATCTAATATAAATGGTGAATACCATATTTAATGTCCATATAGTTCAAATGCTATGGAAATCTATTTTGTAAAAGATATGGAAACAACAGATTGAGTGGGGATTGTGAAGATGTTCTTCCCTGAGATTTTTTGTTAAGCATATCGACATTAGATGTAAAAGATGATGCATTTGGGACTTACTCCTATGGAGGGTTCCCATAATAGAAGTATTTTTATGATGATAATGGAATAAATAATAAAGATCTCTAAGACCCCAATATTCATGCTCAGTGTGAGAAACATGAGATCCAATGTGACCAGACACATCACACCAGAGTGTAAGATTGAATCAATAAGAGGCATACATATTATGGAGTCCTATGATAAAGAGTTCTACATAGAATATGGCTTCTTGAGTGAAGGAATGTGAATTTATAATGAAATTTTTGATAGGAAATCTATATGAGGTTATTATTTTCTTCAACGAGAATATGGATTTTGTAAAGGGTTGATAGATACATATTTCATATAGAGCTCATACCTTAAAAAGGTGTCCTATGTATCATGTGATGATAGGGAATAGAGCCCTAATATTTAATATATTACCTTGCCTATATTGGGTAAGAAAAAATGATTAAACACATGGGGGTTATTTCCTCGTGAGGTAAGGAATCATCATTATATTCGATACATTCACCTTGTTGTATTCCCATAAGGTATATGGGGAAAATATGTATTTTTAGGGTGAAATGAAAATCATTGGATTTGTGTGGTCACATTAAGGACATAAGGTCATGTGAATCATATAAAGGATCTAAGGGTCAAATTATTACAAGAAGGTAGTGGGGTCATGTGATAAGATGTAGGAAAGGGTGGATGTGTGACCATGAAAATGAATACAGATCACACGATCAAATAATAGGAATTGTGTTTGGTGATCATGTATAATGATCATATAAGGACGAGGAGATCTTATAATAACATGAAAAATATTAAATAATGTTATAATAGGTATAAGGTGTTATTACATGGTTCACTATCATGATGGTGGTCTCTTAACAAGGTCTTGCATAAAGGTTTTATGTTACTGTGAAACTATCCTTCAAAATTACTTTCTATGTTTATCAAATGGAAGTTTTTAAAATCATAAGACAGATTAGATTTCCTCTACCATGTTTCTACTCTTGTTCTCCCCTATTATTGAGTTATAAGGGGGGAGGTGGTAAGAGGTTGATTCCCTTATATTTTGGTTTCATCCCAAGGTTGATGAACCTTGTATTTTGACATAATTTGTTGAAACATTTTCGACATAAAATATAATAGGTTCATGAATTACACTTTTCCAAGTTGCATTTCACCATGGAAATAACCACAGTCCATCACAAGAAATATGGATATCATGAGATATTAACATCATAGAAATCCCTTCCATATATTTGACTATGTTATACTTCTATCATGGGGTGATCACATAATTCCAGTAGGTCATTGCGTAATGAAAATCAAACACGAGAACCTCTCATCATGGAAAACTTCTATCATCTGACCCATTCAGACATATGTGATCATATATGTGTGAGATGTGTGGGATGGATCATTTGGTATTGGGTAATAACTTGACTCTAAGAAATTAGGTGACAATTATCAACCATGAGACACTCCCATCATAGATAAACATAGTCACTTGTCTTCATGGCGTCACATGAGTTTGGCCTGAGTCACAAGATCATGTGTCCCTTTAAGGGATAAAGGATCAAATGACCTAATCACATGACTGTTAAATGATCTTCTGATCTAGGAATAAGGTATGTGTTCTGATAAATTTTTTAGGAACTCATATTTTTGGTAATTTCCCATGTCCACTTTTTCCAACGTTCACCTAGGAGGTTTGAACACCCTGGAAAAGGAAGAGAAATAATGGATGTGAAGATTCCAAGATCAATAATAATTTATGATATTATAAGTTAATGAAGTAATAGTCACATCATGAAAGTGAATATTGGTGTATAATATCAAATCAATCCTCAGTGATGGATGACCGAGAAGGAAACCCTTACCTTGTTTCCAATATTAATCAAATACAATCTAATATCCTATAAAAAATAAATATCTTAATCACCAATTTAAGAATATTTTCAATACAAATAACCTTTTATAAAAATATATTTTATGAGTACCCAGGAATGATATTCTATTTGGGTATTTGAAACATGAATATTGAAAATCAAGGAATGATTTTGGTAGTATGAAGGGTAAAAAAAGTATTATGGAATAAATTTAATGAGTTAGAAATGTAGTCTCTCATTAATAGAAACCCAATTGTATAGAAAAGGATTTATTATGAACATGTGGATGCATGGTAACATATTAATAAAATGGATTATAACAATAGGTATAATTTAATTCAAAATATGAGGAAGATAATCAAGGAGTGATTTTACAAACAAAAAGGCCCCAGAAAAGAGATTATGAAATGGATTTAATGAGAGAGAAAAGGATAATATCTCATCATTTGGGAAAAATATTTATTATAAATTATTTATTATGAATACATGGACATATAATCATATGTAAATCAGAATTGATTTTCAAAAACCAATTTTATTAATCATTAAGGGGTTAAGGAGAAACCATACCATGATAATTAGTTTCTTAAATCATAGGAGGACTCCTTGGAACCTTAGGAACTTCATGGATTTAATTTATAGAGAGAGAGAGAGAGAAAAAAAAAAGATGTAACATCATGATCAGTTGCTTCTTGGGGGATAGGGTAAAGATAATGGATGGGAGTACCCCCCCTATTTTTTTATAAGATGAGACTTTTCCTAGAAATTAATATTAATAAAGTGGTAATAATGGAATCACACTGTTGTTTGGTGGGTTATGTGAGTAAGGAATGATAGGTTAATAAATGGGAGGTTAGACTTTTTGGTATGAATTTAATACCTAAAATGTATTTATATAGGCACAAATTTTCCATTTAATTATTAAAAATTTGAGATACTTCTTTTACCCATTTTAACACTTAATATTTTTTAACATGATTTAACCACGTAAATTATTTTTTCACAACAAATATAAGATGACCCTTCTTACCAAATATCATTGTGTAGAACTCCAATTTTTAATTGTTTTGATCTAATTCTATTTATAAATATGGTAAAATTATCTTTTAAATTAAAATATATAATGTGATGGAAAAAATATTCAAAAACAATTATTTTAAATCTAAATTTTTCTAAATATTATTTAACATTTATTACCAATTAAATGTGTTTTAATTTATTTTTATCTATTTTTAAAAATTATATTGGAGTATCAATTTAAAATAAATTCATTTAATTTTTTAAAAAGTACATACTATTTATAAAATTATCACTCTTTTAAGAATAAATGTTTTACCATGGTAAAAAATATTGACCTTCATAACTTAATTTTATTCCCACAAATTAAATTGACCATAATAAATAATATAAAAAGTTTGATCTAAAATATGAAAATAATTTTTAAAAATTTAATCTCGAAATTATAGGAAATTTAATTTTTGTATTACCGTACATAAAACATAAAAAAATTTTTTGAAAATGTTTTTTTATAAGCGAAAAAATAATGTGTATTGCAAATTTATCAATATTATTGAAATTTCGGATATATATTCATATAATAAAAAATTGGATTTATTTGGATCCAAATGAAATCCCAAACTGAATATTACAATAAATTGATTAATTAATAAAAGACTAAAAACTTATTTTAAATTAGAATTAAATAGTTAATATGTTCTAAAATGTTGAACATAGGTTTTATAATTTCAAAATAATAATTGAAAATATATAGTTATAAATATTTTATTAATTAAAATGTTTTATGAACTCTTAGGCCTCTCACATATATTGATAATGTCATAAAATTTATGATTTTAGCAGAAATTATATTTTTTACTAGAAAAAAATATAATATATAAAGAAAATATAATTTATTGAAAAAATACACTTTCAAAACATTAGGGGTTATTAATATTATTTTGAATAATTTTATTTTTTATTAAAATATTTTTTTTTTCTATTGGTATCATTATTCTTTATGATGTTTAATATTATTTATCTAACATGCCGCATATGATTTTAGTACAGTGTTTCATGTGAACTATGGTATTAATACAAAGATTTTGTTATCGAAACATATTTTTAAATATGGAGGTGTTATATTTAGTGTGGGTTTAGAGTGTGTGTTGATATCAGATGGTTATTTGGTAGTGTATGGTTTTTATCATCTTAGGTCCTCTAAGAAGAATTAAACTACTCATTATCTTGATTCTTCTACAATTTTGAATGATCTCAATAGTTAGAATCATTATTAATTGGGTGAAAATTTTGTTTTATATGTCATAGTTTTATAGAATCATAGAAGAACTGAGAAGTGAGGGTTAAATCAATAGTTTCTTTTTTAAAAAATCATACTTCAGGAAGAATTACCCATGAAATATCATTGAGTTTTTTCATTATCAAATTTTAATGAAATAAAATGTATGAATATATAGGAATCTAAACAATTAATGCAAGATTTACATGGTTCAAAATCAGTGTGAGAACCTATATTTCTATCATATCTTCTATTATAGGTCTATAGAAATTCACAATTAACAAGAATTGAATACACATTTTTGATTTATCTCTCATAAGACACCTTTTATCTCCCAATATGAATAATTATATTGACTCATATCTATTTACAAATATTTCTTAATGAAATTTCAGACCAAAAAAATAATAACTTTGAAACATTATACTCCAAATAAAATCAGTCTAAAACACTATCTGATGCTTGCATCTGATGATCCCGAATCAAAGAAATTGGATATAACAACCTGGGTAAATTGGAAACTGATTAATGAAATCTTTGCTTTGGTACGTTTCTCAATTTACACTGATATTAAATTTCCTAATCTTCCTAATTAAAAAAATCCACGCTTCTCAAAATTGTACTAAAAAATTCATTTTGACCCCCTCGACCCGATAACAAAAACAATCTACAATTTGATCATATTATGGATTCTTGAAAATTCTTGAAATATCTACATCCACACAGTTCTAATCATTAATCATTGTATAAATTTTGAATGTTCTACAAGAAGTTCCATTCTATGTATTGTCTTAAAAATTGATTGCCTGATGGAATGGTTCATAAAACCTTCCTAACATTGACCATGGAAATTAATAAAAAATTCAATCTTCAATCATAATAAAGTTATGTTTCTATTAACTTGGAATATTATGATATTCATGAACCAATTGAAATAACTCACATATTTTTCCCTTGATACTCTAAAAAAATAAGTAAATCATTACTCACTATGATGCTCCATGACGACTAAAAATGGTTGACTTAATTGTTTAAACTTCTAAAGACTTAAGAAACCTAAAATTACTATACCGATGAAACTTAAATATGTCCCATATTTTCATCCATAGTCTCAATCTAATCATATTGTTCATATACTCTTTATTCTGATCATACTATATATAATAAAGCTCTGTATCCGATGACTTATCAGTGTCAAATTCACATTTGATGGATCATTATCAAAATCATTTCTAATGAATTGGTTTAAAAAACTAGTATGATGAATTGATGAACAATGATTGTCTATTGAATCAACATAAAACTATTGTCTAATGAATCAACATAAACAACTAGTTTGATTAATCTTCTTCTACTATGATATTTTAATGAACCATAAGATCTCAACAACCACAATGATTCCATTTTTCTTAAAATTTATTTTTTGAGGAATTAAGACTGATTCCTTTGATCAAAAAATATATTTTTTGTAAACATAGAAACTACCTCTTATTTAATCAGATATATCCAATATAAAACTTATAAACTTCTTTGTTTCAACAAATTATTCACCCGATCAACTTCTGACGTGAAGAAACATCAAAGTTCCCATTACTTTTAATGGATCAATGGATGCTCACCTTCTTTTTTTCTCAGATATTAAAATTTGAAATATTGATGCTCTTCAAATTTATTTCACATTTTCAACACCACAAAAAATAAAAAACCTAGAAACCATAAATATTGATATTCTAATTAAATGAAATTTATAATTATTTTCATCCAATCAGGCGCCTTGTATGATCTTTGTTCGATGTACCATGTCCAATTAGAATGATTTACTTTAATCAAAATTCATTTAATTCAAACACCTTGTTTTATAAAAACATATACATCTAATTATTTTTGGACCAATGAGATCCATCCAATAAACATCAATTTTGGAAACTCAAAAAATTTACTGACTGACTGGAAATTAATTTTTTTTATTATAATAAAAACCCTTTTAAGGACAAATTGAGAAACCATCATTGCAACCAAAACCAACAAAACAAGAACAACCCCAGCATAACCAGTCTTCGTCTCACCCAAGAAAATGCATCGTGTCGAAGACCATCACCAATGCCTGGCAAGATGACAAGAAGTCCCGTGTGAAATTCACAGACACGGAACCCATGGCCTTATCCATACCCTCTCAGATGTTCATTCAACTGGAAAACATAAGTGACAGCCACATGCCCTTAACCCCATATGACACAGAGCCAAGTAATGATGGGTAACCAAACAATACCTCAAGCCACACAAAGCTGAAACCAAAAGCAACTTCAAACGAACCCAACAAAATCCAACCTAGGACCAAAACCCTCAAAGTTAGCAAGGGGCATTAAAAAGTAAACTGGTATTACCTGTACCTATCTCCTTGAACAACTTTAATGAGATAGAAGTTACTTTGCTTGGAGACACCGTCATCATATTACCAATCTCTGAGGACAGTCGATCGCACGATTGTATGTACTCCTCAATGATAATCACCCCTCTATTGAAGCCCCCGACCAGAATACTATATTTATTATCAACCCAGGTATATTGATATTCATTAAGGGATGTCTTTAAAGGTCTCCCCATCATTTTAGCTGCCTGCTCTTCAAATGCATTAAGAATTAAGATCTCTTCAACCGCTTCCAATTCAGAGCATAACAAGAGCTCCAAGCATTGATCCCCCTGAACCCCTGGCCTCTGAGTATCCACATCTTGAAGTGCTTCCTTTTTGGATTTTCCCTTTCTAGTCGATCGGGTCTCCAAAGGTGGGGATAAAGAAGAGTAATCCTTCATACTCTTCCTCCGCCTATTACCCCTACTGATTCTCAGACTTGTAGCTTCAACAACCGAGAGGCTATAAATATCCTCTCTGCATTCTTCCATGCACACCCCAACGGACTCCGAAGAGAGACTAAGAGACTTTCTCATTCCTACCTCAACCAGCCCCTCAAGCCTATTGCTTAAAAGTATACGGGATCAGATTCCTGCACTGGGTCCCCCTGGATTCCTATCTTCTTTTGGCAGGTCCGTCTCCAGACCAAGGCCCTGCTTCCCTCCCCAAGAGTTATCCCTGCCTGCAACAACTTCTTCTCTGACTGCCATTCGCACCAAGGCTAATTCACCCCTGATTTCCTTGTGACCAGCACAAAACTTGTCCTGCTTGGACCCACCTTCCACTCTCACTCCATAGTTGCAAGCAAAGGGACCAGCCAAATCCTCCCTCAACCTGCGGAACACACTTGCAACCGATGGATTGACATGAAAGGCCCCCGGAAAACTAACACCAGTGTCCAGACCCAATTCTGCCTCAACAGGTGAAACACAGACCCCTGATGTCCTGGCCACTTCCCTATCCTCCTGAATCAACCTTCCAGCGAGTTCACCCCTGTCCAAATCGTTGCTAAAACCTTGAGGCTCCTGCACCATCCTCTCTGCCTCCTCAAGGACCTACGACTATATACCACCCTCATGTCTCTACCTCGAGGCTTTAATCTCCCTTCAGTAGTAGGCTCGCGAGTGCCCCAGTTGCCTGCATCCGGTACCAAAATCCATCCAACTTTCGTATACCACTTGTTACTTGTAGTGATACTCTTCTCCCACCGTAATCAACACAGAATCAAACGGAATTCTTGAAACATCCATTTCAACACATATACGCGTATTAACAGGGTGACAAAGAGCCGCAGTGCGGCTATCAGAACACATATACCTACCAATGAGGTTCCCTAGAAAACGAAGAACCACAGGATTTTGGAACATAAGAGGTAGATTTGGGAAACTAACCCATGTCGCCATTGACGGAAGATCACGCTTCATGTGCAAATCGAAGGACCAGCGACACAGAAAAAACCTGAAGCCTTTGAAGCAGCGAGGTGCGCTTGACCAGGCCTGGTTGAGGTCGGCTTCCGATGCGAAGCGAATCGTTATTTTTAGATTATCCAAAAGGCCCACAGTCACCCTATATTGCAAACCCCACACACCAAATACATGTCTATGGAAGGAATCGACTGAAGGTCATCGCCGGTAAAATCTAGCCACCAAGGTGTGCTTCAGTAGGTCCGAGTATTCCATGAACTCTGCGGTAGACAACGAGAGGCTAGGGAAGCCATCGAGCAGCTCTGAGACCTTCGGGCTGATCGAGATTTGAGGAAAATGGGGAAATAAGTCCGGGTTCGAAAACGGAATGAAGGAAGGTTTAGAGATGAACGACGAGGGTCCCTCCCCCGGCAGTGGGGGAGGGACCGACACAACAGCCGCCGTCAGAACGACGGAGGAGCCCCTTAGGGTTTTGGGAGGAGCCCACACAGCATCCACCGTCCCTTTTATTCTTCATTCATCTTCTTGTATCATAACTTATTCATGATATCTTAATGAACTTGAATGAATAGAAAATAATCACCTAAATAATTTTATAAAGTTGTTGTCTTTCCAACTTTCTAAATATTTTAACTTTTTAGTTATCCATATTTTCATCAACGTCATTATAAAGAATTTATTAATATCCAAAAACACATATTTCACTTCATTTGAAAAAAACATTCTTTTATAAATGGTTTCATTGAAAAAAAATAGAAAATAAGTTAAGAACAACACAAAGGTTATTAAATATCCACATTTTTTTGATATCTCTAGTTAAGAATTTGTAAACAGTCATAAATTTTCATCACATTGACTTTTCCCAAATTTTTTTTTGTAACACCTTATAATTTAATTTTATTAAAAATAGAGAATTTTAGAAAATTTGGTTTCTTGAAATTAGAATACAAGATAACGTAATGCTGTGAAAGGAATTATGTCCCTCAATGATAAAAAAAATAGTAATCCACGTAAATATAAAATCCCTATTTTATATTTTCCTCCCACTTTTCTTTTTAACTACATTTTTTGATAACCAAGGTTTCATTCTGATTTAAGTATGAATTTTTTTTATTATTAATGTTTACAAATTTCACCACATTTTCAACACAATCCATATAATTTTGAGGGATCTCCTTAAGATGTATATAATTTCATTGTTATAGGTTAAACCTAAATTTTTAGCCTCAATTATTCAAATATCTCCCTTTTCATATCTTTTTTGAAATCATTACTGATTTGTAATTTCATTGAAATTTCATTGAAAAAAAATTCCACCATAAAATTTATATTTTATAAAGTACAAATTAATATAAATATGAAATGATCATGAGTGTCAGGTAGGATTTTTAGAATGATCAATTTCACTATAATCATCACTAAGTATCTTCAATTCATTTAAAATATCAACTTTCAAATATTCCAACTTTACCTAAATTCACAACAAATAATTAAAAACCTATATTGACGAAACATATTATGATTTAGACATGTTCAATGTTACTAAGATATATTTCTTACAATTACAGCTCACACAACTTTCTTCAGCGTAAAATATTCATCCAGTAATTTATTTTCTCCCATAGTAATATCCAGTCTAATCAGTATTTTTATCACCATGAAATTTTATTTTAAATCATTTATTGTATAATAGACCATGTGAAGTCTAACCTTTTACATATCTCAAAATTCTAGTTTCATACAACATATGAGATTCTTTGGGATCACTATAATATCGAGAACACGAGGTTACATCATAATCAATATTAAGTTTGGATGTTTTTAGATAAAAAACCTTCCTATAAAATTTTGAAATTCATTTTGGTTTACACGTTTTCCAGTTTTATGATTTCTCATACTCATCCCAACTAAAATTGGAGTATAAAATTCATTATATTATGTCATTTATATCTTTTTTAACAATTCCTTGGAAAACATTTCTTGATGTCGTATAATTTATTATTTGTTTGGATGAACTTGTAATCCTAGGAATAATGTTAATTCTCCCAATAATGACATCTCAAAAATCCTCTCCATTTTAATAGAAATTACTTTACAATTATTTTCTGAACCTCCAGTAAAAATTATTCCAACAATTTTGAGAGTTAAAATAAGGTTTACGGAGTTAAAATATTTCACATATAAGTTTTTTTTCAACCTTAAATTAATAAAAATTCTAAATTATCTAACAAGTGACATGTTTTGAATACTAATAACATGGAGTTTGTTTTAAACCATTCACGTTTTTCTTGAATTTACAAATCATGCCTCTATAATTATCATGTTGAAACCCACTAGGTTTATTAATGTAATATTCTTCATCAATATCAATATTAAATAAATATATATTTACATTCATTTTATAGACTTTTAGTATTGATGTTTAACCACTATTGAAAATATTCTAATTATTTCTCATGTTTCAAAAGGAGAAAAGGTTTCTTCAAAACACACGGATTCCACCTGTGCAGTGCCTTTACAAAAACGTATTGATATTTCACATGAAAATTGTCTATGTTCATTCAATTTGTTTCAATACACTAGTTTTATTCCAATAACATTTTTACCAACTGGTCGTGGAAAAAGATCCCAAGTTTCATTTTTCTCAATCTGATCGAACAATTCATTCATTTCATTCACCAAATATTTTTTATTTAGAACTACTAAATCTAATTCTAGTTCACCCTATGAGATAAGTTATCTTTGATTCTCTAATATTTTCTTTCTTTTAATTTGAACTAGAGATTTATGATTTCCATTGATATTTTTTACTATATATATATATTTAGACTATGAAATTTCAGAGATTATATTCCTATCTCATTTTCTTTATTACATGAATCATATGATTCCAAATATACCAATTTTGAGATGAGACCAAATTATCTTTTGTTATTATCTTTGAAAAAAAAAATTCAATTTATCAACCACAGCCTTTTACCTATCTATTTTTAATTAAGGTTGTATTTTTAATAACGTTCGCATCATATGAATCCACCAATATTTTTTTGTTCTTTTCCAACATTTGTAACTTCTTCCATTGGATGCATGTATAATGAATGTTCCTCACTTGTATTTTTATCGAATATCATATGATCCATATTTATTACTTTTTGTAAATAGGGACATCAAATTACCATGTAATATTTCAGTTACGGTTTTTGTTATACTACATTGAATAAAAACTATTTTTTGATTTCGGCCTTAGAAAAAATATTTTTTCCACATGTACATAAGTGATAATAGATTATCTCCATTAAAACAAGGAAATTTTATATTCTTACACATACTTCATCTAATTTTAACTAAACATCTACTTTTCCCATTCTTTAACTCTATTTTATTAAGGGTTCTATGGATCCCTATAATGCTGTTTAATTTTATGTTCCTATAAAATTTATTTGAAAGGAATTTATGGGTATTAATTTTTAATTTAGGTTCACAAATTCATTATTTAATTACCCATTTCACTCTCAACATTTCTTTTCATAACTCTAGTCATTTCTACTACCTATAACACATTCTTCATAAACATGATGTTGGTAATCCAGGTGATATAGTCAACCAAAGTGATAAAATAAAAATATATATTTATTGATTTATTTTTCATCAACCCAAATTGAAATGATGTAATAATATCAGGAGGCCAAGTACACTAAATCTTTACTCTATTTTAACTTTTATTATTCATTTCCCTTTCCAAAATTTTAAACAAACATCATCTTTCTTTTTTTCAATGGTTTCAAATGTCAACCAAAATTAAATTTAGAAGGTTTTGTTATATTTTTTTCTAAAACACCCATGTCTATGATGCCACAACTTGTTTTTATCTTCAACACTAAAATATCTGGAGATATAAAGTCATCCTATTTGAATTAATTTCCACTAGTTCATTCTCCCCTTGTAATAATTTTTCCATCTTCCATAATTTTAATGATACATGAATCATTCATGAATATCCCTTCACTTCCATCATCACATAGTTGACTCTCACCAATTATGTTAGGATTGGTCCCGTCAACAAATATAACATCGTATGATTTTATTTTTTGATGTTCTATCTCTACAAGAAATGTAACTTTGATTTTAATGGGTCTATAATTTCCAAAATTATCTTCTCCTCTACCAAAATTTTCAACATTTTTCATGATTTTTATATCTACGATCATGTGTTAGGAATAACCACTATCAAGAATCTATCATTTTTTATTATTTATAGATTTCAATATTTCCTGGACAACCAAAACCCTTCCTAAACATTCTTATTTCCATCTTCTATTTCTTTTCTACCATAATAATAATTTCCTATTAGGATTAGTGTAAAATTTTAATTAAAATGACCTTATTGATCACATATTCCAAAAAAATAATCTATACAATCAATCTTATTTTTTATAAATGATTTTCTAACATCATGATATATCACATTTCCAATATCATATGGCTTTAAAAAGTTACTCATTCTACTTCAACCATTTTCCCCCTCTATTCATACATATGTCCTGGAAGAGACATATTGTGCCCATATTTATAAGATCTATTCCCATAAAATCAACAACACTAATAGAACCCATAAAATATTTGATTTCTATTGAAGTATTATTTTAACCTATAATAATATTTTTGAGGTTACCTGTATTTTTGGCATTATTTTCCTTTAGGTTTTTGGAAAACATCATGTGAGGTAAATGTTAACCCTTGGTTGATGTGATATATTCTTCACATACATTCTTAACCCATTATTTCCTAAAAAATCCTTAATAACAAAAATGTTACATAAATCAAATGGACTACCACAATAGTTGGTGAGGGTTCAAACTGATTGTTGATTTGAACATTCTCATCTACTTTAAATGTCTCATCTTTTACTACCAAATCATTTATAATGTTTTCATTCATTTTCATAATGTATATTCAACTTCAAGAACATTTAATTGAGATTAAATTATTCATTTTCCATTGAATAAATATTTTTACAAATATAATCTACCATATTTTGTAGTTCTAAGACCTTAAATTATTGATTCTTAATTTATTAAATGCACACATATTATCTTATAAGATAATATTAATCCCCATCAAACTTCATTTCACCATGTTTCTTCATTTTTTTCACTTCCTTCTTGGTATTTTTTGTAAAGACCTATAATTTTCCATGTAAATGTTTTTAATTATATGGAAATTTTATGAGTCAGTAAATATTTATGGCATGTGATTTCAATTCCCAGGGTGGTCAGAATGAATATTTGAACTTTTTTAAGTATGTTCGGTTATTCTGTGAGTGAGCATTAGTAACTTTTTAACCAGTGCTCATAATTGAAATATGAGGACACTGTTGAAATCGTAGCGCCAATTTTTGCTTAAGGGAGCCTTCACCTCGAACGTAGTAGGTCAAGGGTGGAAGTTGGATTTTTGGTTTTTCGTGGGAGAATTGAAAAATATATATATCTTTTTTAGCATGAAACCTCTTTTTAGTCAATAAGGTTTCATTATTACTTTTCCATTCTTTCTTATTTTGAAAACCATAAACACTCTAACTTAAGGAAAATTTCTTTTCCCCTATGTTTTATCTTGATAAGAAAAATTTTCCTTCCTAAAGGAAATTTTCCTTCCTCAAGAAAATTTTATCCTTACCCAGTTTTTCTTCCATAAGGTAAATTTTCCTTCCCCAAGGAAATTTATCCTTACCTTGTTTTCATTGTTCATGGAATAATTTCTCTAAACCTAACTCATTTACTTTATAATCATAAAATTCAGTTTCATAACTTAAACCATGGAATCTTATAAATACTTATATATAGGGCATTCTATTTTCAGGATTCGAATTCAGACTCCGAATTCTATGAATTACGAATCTGAACATTCTGAGTTCAGACTACGAATTCTAGGAATTAAGACTCCAAATTCTTTGAATTCAGACTCCAAAAATTTCAGAGTTCAGACTCAGAATTCTATGAATTCAGATTCATAATTCATATGAATTGAGACTCCAAGCATTCTGAGTTCAGACTCTAGAATTATATAGAATTCAATCTCATAATTATTTAAAGACAAAATCCAAATATTCATGTATTATAGACACCGAAATGTTTTTTGGTTAGACTCCGAAATTTTAATTTTCCTTAAATTCCAAAAAATTGTTTTTGTTAAGCAACCATATTTTTGAATACTCTTTTTATAGTTATAAAAAAATTTCATGCATTCAGTTTCTAACCAACCATTGTTTGAGTGTAATGTGTACATGTCCCTTTGAAATTCACGGAAAAATATGACTGTTGGAGGACGGAATCGACTGTTGAAGATGTGCCTATAAATAGGATCTCATTCGGACGACCTCACTACAAGTTGATCAATCGAGAGATTACATGTTACTAAAGTGATTTCTATAGAGAGAGACTTTAATGATTTGTGTGTACTGAACATCTTGTTTAGAATTGCTTCGTGTGACCCTGAATGTTACTGAGTACATTCAAGGGCTCCCTAGGATATGATGATAGAGGTACCAACTACATTGATGTTTGATGGCTTGCAAGGATAGCAAGATAGACAATGATATTCATATCGAGGGCTTAACCTACTGTGGGTAAGACATACTTTCTGGAAAGTGTAAATCAAGCGAACTTTATCCAAGGTTGTGGGATACACTTCTCTTTAGGTTAAAATATTTACTACTAGTTACTTGTATTGTTTCAAGTTATCCAATGCATTTTGGTTGTTGAGGAAATTATAAATATCTTATACTTTCCTATACATGTACTCTGATTAGTGAGATTATATATGCTTTAAGGTAGAATCTTTATCTTTTTAAACATTCCTTATGTTTCATTTCAGGAACAACATTTCTAGAATCAAGAAAGCTTGTAGAACTAAGAGGTTTTGTGAATTTACCTTGTTTAACTTTGATAAACATTACCATATTTAAAAGTTCCAAAGGAATTTTTTAAAGTATAAAATTCATCCCCCTCTTGTATATTGAGCATCAACATCATTATTCTGATAATACAATCAGTATCATTTTGATCCTACAATTGGTATCAGAGGAGGACTCTGAAATACTTATATTCACATATAATTTTTCTTGCCTATGTTTTTCATTGTTCTTTATTTTCCTTTCCTAGTATATTTTATACTTGTTTACAAACATTTATTACTGAAAAGTTTATGTGGAATGATTTTCATTAAGATGGAAGGAATGAATGTTAGTTCAATTGGAAATAATAATCCTACTAGACCACCTATTTTTTATGTGAATGATTACGAATATTGGAGAGATCACATGAAGACTTTTGTTAACACTGGAGTTGAAAACTTTGTTATGCTTATTGGAGATTACAAGATTCCTTATAAGGAATTCAGAACTTTTACTAATCAAGAGAAGTCATAATATAATCTAATCTATAAGGTATACAATACGTTGTTTCGTTCCATGACTTGGAATATATATAGCCATATTTCCTCTTATGAAGCAGCAAATTGTATTTGGATGAAGCTTGATGTTACACATTTTTCTACTTCCAAAGTTATTGAAGATAGAAGTGCTATGCTTAGAGTTGAGTACCATGGATTTTTTCTTTCCTTATGGAGAACCTATATGTAATGTACAAACGAGATTTATGACTGTTTCCAACAGCTTACAATCCTTGGGTGAAAAAGGTTTGGATGATAAGGCACTTGTAGACAAGATTATAGAAATCATGCCTAATGAGTGGGAATCTAAGAGAACAACTATAGATGAGAATAGTAAAGTCTCACAGATTACTCTTGATGAGATTTTTGGAACTCTTCTTCAACATTAGGCTATAATTAAGAGAGATGGTGATAATATTAAGAAGAATAATGGGAATGTAATTGTCTATTTTACAACTACTTCAAATCATATTAAATCCAAGACACCAGAGAGAGTTACAAGATCTAAATCTAAGAAGGTTACTATTTTATCTGAATCAAGTGAAAGTGAACATTCTACGAATTAACTAGCTAATATTTCTCGAAGGACGAACATGATATTTGAGAATAAATTCTTTCATTACAGATACAAGAAGAAAAATAGAAAGGATAAGAAATACTCTAATGTAACTTGTTATGAATGAAAAAGAGATGGACATATTAGTTCAGATTGTCCTAGGATTAAGAGAAATGATAGAAGGGAAATGCATTCTGAGAGAAATATAAATAAGTAATACAAAGATAAATCTAAGAATGACTTAAAAGATAATGACACTTGGAGTTCCAGTGGTGGAGACTCTTCGGATGAATCCACAGATTACGAATCTTCTAGACAGAAGAATCTTGGTCTAATAGCCAGACTACCAATTGAAAATTATTGTTTAATGGCTAAGGTACACAATGATGAATCCATCACAAATGAATCCATGAATGATAATTATAGTGATAGTAAATATTATGAATCCTCATATGACGAATCTTCTTATGATGAAGATAATACATTACCTACCTATGAAGAAGTTTCTAGATTTGCTAAGCATCTTGGGAATGAAAATTCTAAACTCAATAAAAATCATGGCAATGAAAATTCTAGGATTTTTATTCTTACTAAGGAAATATTAGATCTTTATAAAGATCATGATAAGAAAACTCTTGATTATGAAAGTTTTTCAAAAATCCTTTATGAAGTTATTTTTGATAAGGATAAACTATCTAGGGATCTAGATAAATTAATTTCTAAGAAAAATATTTTCGATCCAAACTCTAGTACTATAACTGATATTTTGAGGATAAGAACATAGTTATTAGACTTAAGTTAGAAATTTTTTCCTTGATTAACTATTTATCAAACATTACCTTAGGGAAGGAAAACTTTGATAAGATGTATTCCCAAATTCGACCTTAATGGAATTATTCTGGATTTGGTTATACTATTTCAAAACCAATTTTTTTTAACAATTATTTTTTTCCTCATAGTTCTCTATTCTGCTCTAAGTGTCAGTGAGGTGGGTATTGGGAAAAAAATTTCCTTAAACAAAACTCAGTCTTTAGGTTTTTATAAAGCATAATTTTCAAGGAAAATGTGGATGCCTAAAATTTTTCATTCTGAAGTTTCTGTATCCAAGAAAGTTTCGGTTCTAGAAGTCTAACACTCTTATTTTCATGAAATTAATGAAAGTACCAACAAGAATACTTGGTACATGGAAATTGGATGTTCCCGATACATGGCTGGTAACAAAAACATCTTTGAAAAGATTATCAAGACTAAAGGAGGAAAAGTAACATTCAGAGATAATGCTATGGGAGAAATTGTTGGTATAGGTAAAATTGTTTTTCTTGGAAAAACATTGATTTCAAATGTTTTATATGTTAAGTTTATTATGAAAAACTCATTACCATATTTCAATTATGTGATGAAGGTTACCTTGTGAATTTTAGGAATGACAAGTGCATAATACACAATTCCATGGAAGAGTTTATTCATTCTACCCAAAGGCAAGAGAATGTTTACACACAAAACTTATAAGACCTTAAGAACCAAGATTTACCTTTCCTTAGTGAAATGGAAGATCATTCTTGGTTGTTTCATAGAAGTTTAGAACACTTTAACCTTGGGAACCTATGAAAACTCTCTAAGAAAATACTATTTAAGGATATACTGGAGCTTAGATTTGAATCTTAAAAAGTTTGTGATCCTTGTCAACATGGAAAGCAACATAAATAAAGTTTTAAATCAGTTGGTAAAGTCTCAACCACTGATGAATTACAATTGGAGAATATGTGTCTTTTTAGTCCAACACAAACTGGAAGCATTGGAAGAAAATATTATGTTTTTGTCTTAGTTGGTGATTATACTAGATTTATGTGGGTCTATTTTCTAGCAATGAAATCTGAAGATTTTTCTTATTTCAAAACTTTTAGAGGCCAAGTTAAAAATGAGAAAAACCTTCCATTGATAACTATTCATTGTGATCAAGGAGGAGAATTTCAAAATTCTGATTTTGAAACTTTTTTGTAGTAGAAAATACATTACTCATAACTTCTCAGCACCCAAAGAATCTCAACAAAATGGTGTTGTTGAAAGAAGAAATAGAATTATTCAGGAGATAACATGAAACAAGTTGAGTTAATATTCAGTAGCCAAACAGTTTTGGGCTGAAGCTGTAAGTAATACTTTTTATACTATAAATCATGTTTTGATTAGACCTTTTCTTAATAAAACTCCTTAAGAGTTATGGAATGGTAGAAAACCTAGACATTCCTATTAGATGGTTTTTGGTTGCAAGGTATTCATTGTGAATACTAAAGACAATATACACAAATTCAAACCAATATACGATGAAGGAATTTCCCTAGGCTACTCCAAAACCTCTAAAGCTTATAAGGTTTTCAATAAAAATACATGTACTACTGAAGAAATAGTACATGTCAAATTTGATGAAACTAATACTTTTTTAAACAACCTCAACATACATCATTGGATGTGTTTTCAAAAATTGATTATCAACCCTTGTTAGAAGATCCTTCTGATATGGAAAATGTTCAAGAAAATATTTCTGAAGAATTTACCCCAGAATAATTCCTACCATATGTTGATGAACAGGTTTTACAAAACACAAATCAGTTGTTTCTAAAGAATCATCCTAGTGATAGTATCATTGGTGATGTAAATCAAAATGTAAGGACCAAAAGTTCCTTAAGAAATGAAGTTGAACATCTAGCATTCCTTTCCCATTTAGAACCAAAAAGCACTAATGAAGCTTTAGGTGGTGATGATTGGATAAAAGCATTGAAACATGAGCTAAATGAATTCTAAATGTATAACATCTGGACCTTGGTTGAAAGACATTGGGAAACTTCAGTTGTTGGAGTAAAATGGGTCTTCAAAAATAAATGTGATGAAAATGGAATCATAGTAAGAAATAAAGCATGATTGGTTGCTAAAGGCTATAATAAACAAGAAAGAAATGACTATGATGAAACCTATTCTCCAGTAGCTAGACATGAATATATTTTTATTCTACATTCCTTTGCAGTATTATTCAATTTTAAACATTTTCAAATGTATGTTTAATGTTCTTTCCTTAATGGTTTTGTACAAGAGGAAGTTTTTTTTTGAACAACCTCTGGGTTTTAAATATTCAAAACATCTTGAACATGTTTACAAACTTACCAAATCATTGGATGGACTTAAGAAAGCCCCTCGAGCTTGGTATGATAGAATTAGAGGATTTTTGCTTCAAAATATTTATGTTAAAGGAAATTTTTATCCAATCCATTTTATAAATAAATATAAGAAAAATGTTTTGATTGTTAAAATTTATGTTGATGACATTATATTTGGTTCAACTCCGCAATTTTTAATTGATTCCTTTGTATATCTATGGAAATATGATTTTGAAATGAGTATGATGGGTTAGTTAAAATTTTTCCTTGGTTTTCAAATTTCTCAAAAAACCATAAGGATTTTATATATACCAACATAATTATATTAAAGATCATCTTAAAAAGTATGGATATGACAACACTAAGAGTATAAGTACTCTCATTGGTACCTCAAATTCACTTGATCGTGATGAAGCTGGGAAACCAGTAGATCAAACATCTTTTAGAGGTATGATAGGAAGTCTACTTTACATGATAGCTAGTCATCTAGACTAAATGTTTTCAGTATGATTATGTGCAAGATATCATTCCAATCCTATGGAATCTCATTTAAAGGCAATGACAAGTATTTTTCATTACTTAAATGGAACCATGGATCTTGGACTCTTTTACAATTCTAGTAATGATTTTGTTCTAAATATTTTTCAGATGTTGATTTTGGTGGATGTAGAATGGATAGAAAAAGTACATTCGGAACATGTCATTTCCTCAGAGATTCATTAGTTTCTTGGTCGTGCAAAAAAGAAACACTTAGTATCACTTTCCACTGTCGAAGCTGAATATGTATCAGCTAGAAGTTGTTGTGCTCATGTGTTGTGGATGCAACACACACTCACAGACTATGGTATGAGTTTTCCCAAAACAAAAATTTTGTGTGATAATACTAGTGCAATTGTAAGGGTTCCACCACACCCCTTGAAAGGTGGATTATCAAAAATAAATAAATAAATGAAGGACTTCAGTCCATTGGATGGATTGGGCATCACTTTCTTCGGGATCACACATAAAAAGGAGATATCAATCTTCAATTTATCGGAACACAAGATCAACTGGCTGATATTTTCACAAAATCATTACCATCTGATAGATTTGAATACATTAAACAAATGTTTGAATGATAACCGTAAGTTAATATTACATGTTAACTTCCTATTGAAACAAATATTCTTACAGTAAAGAACTTCTTTTCATAGGGGGGTACATTTGTTTGTCAGATTTCTAAAAAAAATTCGCAGTCTAAAATTTTTCATAGTCGAAAATTTTTTGTAGTCTAAACTTTTTTTGTAGACTAAATTTTTTTCGTAGTATAAATTGTTTTTTGAAGTCAAAATTTTTGTAATTATGATTTTATTACTTAAAATTTTTTTTAATGGAGATTTTCGTATTGAAAATTTTCGTAATCAAAATTTTCAGAATTTAATGTTCTCAAGAAGAATTTTCCCCATTATGAATAATCTTCCTAGAAATCTGAAAGGTATTTTTCCTTTATTAAATTTTCATAATCATATTTTACTTGTTGGTATTTGAATCTATTTTATAAATTTTCATATTCAGTTTTTCTAATATACGAATGTTTTTCATAAAAAAACCTCAAAAGATCGGATTATATCAAAAAAATTCTAGCTATCATCTCAACCATCAGATCAGATCAGAAGGTTTTTTAACATTTAGATTCAGTATGGAAGTTTAACTGTCACTTCAATTGCCTATATAAAGGACCCCCTGATAGTTTTCCAACATCGAAACAAAATCCTTCACGTGCTGAAGCTCTGCACTCCAACATAAGCCCGTTCTGAAATTCTCAGATCTTTTTTACTTCGGAATGTCTACCAAAGTCTCCTCCCAAAAAGATATGTCAACTGTCAAACCAATCATTGAATGGAATATATATAGAGAAAGGTTAGTTGATCTGATGTTTTTCACAAAGTATGATTCTATTATCCGTAGGAATATAAAGCTGAATGGGTGGGAAAGTATTTTCCTTTCAAAACAAAAAGCTCAGTATTTGGTATATCTGGATTTTTTAATAGAATTATATGATTCAAAAATTTTCTTCAAGGAAGAAGGGAGGTGTAAGTTTTCTTTCAAGTGTTTGATAAAGACATATTCACTTTCTTACACCAAGGATGCAAACTTGGTTGGTATTATTTATGAAGGGGAAGAAGAGTTTTGTTCTCATAAGCTGCCTGATGTTCAAGGAAGTTTTGATAAGGTGAAGGCCATGGCTTGACTTAGTCTCTTAGAAGTAAAGACTCTGAATATTCATCACCTGACTACAAATTATCAAATTCTTGAATTGAGGGTTCAAGGATTCATCATAATGAGGAAAGGAGACATGGATACTTTGAAGAAAAGTGATATGTACATTCTGGATTTCTTGGTAATCCTAAGGAATATAAACTTGGTTAAAAATATCTTGGTTATGATTGAAAACATAATGAATGAAAATATGAAGGATCAGATTATTATGTATCCATATTTTCTTTAAAAGATAATTGTTCGGTGTTTGGAATCCTTCAAAATTCCTTGTAGATCTATTTCATGGAATTTCAAAGTTATTTTGTTAAGTGATGACACTTTGAGAAGAATGAAATTTGGATTTTCCATAGAATCCCAAGAATTATATGACTTTCCTGAAGAGAATGTTGATGCTATTTCAAAGAAAGAGGAGGTGGATGAGACCTCTAAAAAGGGTAGGAGGAAGAAGAAGCTGAAGGATGTGGAAGATAAGGAAGAAACCCCAATGGCTAAGGAAACCCAATCTACACCACTGAAGACAAAGAAGAAAAAAGCCTATCCTGATGAGGTTGTGGCTAAATGGAGAGAAGACAAGAGAAATCAGAAATAAGGGGAGCCTATGTTTGGCTTGGACCCTGCTGAAGCAAAGTCTTTGAATAAAAAGGAAAATAAAGAGCTTTAGAATCAAGTTAATGAAATGAAGCAAAAGAAGAAGTTGTCTGAGGCTGAAATAGTGAAATCCCATCTGAAGGCTACTGAGAAAGCATATGAGAATATTCCAGTACCAGAGTCCTTCTAGATAAAATCCTTACTAGAGACTCTGGGAAAGAAGTTTGTAACTCCGAATAAAGTTCAAAAAAATTAGTGGAAGAAGAAGAAGAAGAAAAATATAGTGGTGATACTGAAGATTTGATAAATCAAGTAGAGTATTTTTGTGAGAAGGAAAGCCCTTATGGGAAATTATCATTCCGAACTACTCAAGTTGAATCATCAAAGCTTGATACTCTATGCAAGGATAAAGATAAGGATGAAGACGAAGTAGAAAAAACATCTAAAGAAGAAAGCATCAATAAATATTTCACTAACCTAGAGGATGCAGAGGCAGGAGCCGAAAAGGAATAATTTGATGAAGAAAAAATCCTTCAGCTATATGAGAGTGAACATGAATCTTTTGATCAAGAGGAAGTCATTATGACGGTTAATAAGGTAGAACGGGTAGTAGTTGATACACCTACCTAGGATATGTTAAAGAAGAGAGATGTTGGTGGTTATTCAAATAGGAAAGCTGTTGAGTTAGAAAAGAAACCTCACCAAGAATAATTTTTGATTCGGAATCATCCTCCCTTGGACAAGATTTTGTAGTCCAGTCATTAAAGAATCTTTTTGGGACTACACCAATTTTTCCCAGTATAGACTCGAGATGTAAAATTATTCAACACTCCTTAAATCAGAAATTATATTCAGTATCCATGGTGATGCATAAGTTCATCAAACATGAGGCTAATTTCAAAACCTTTTTCATAAACTATGAAACCCACAAAAGATATTTAAAGAAAATGACCAGCTGTTCAAATAAAACTATAAGAGACATGAGAATTATTGATGAGATCTAAGAAAGTGTCAAGGATGAATTTGACACCGAAGATGTGAAGATCAGGGATCTCACAAATAGTTTTGAGGAAAAGCTAACACTTGAACATAACTCTCGGATACAAGAAGTGAAAGATCTGAATGAGAAGTTATATTCAGTTTCTTAGAGTTTGGAAGAGAGAAAGAGATCATAAAATAAAACTTGAGTAAAAATTTGCTAAGCCTGAAGAAGTTCTAAGGTGGTAGGAAGAATATCTTAAGGCTCATGAAGAAAGAATCAAGGCCTTAGAGAAGAAAATAGAAGATCATGATTAGCTTCTTTAACGTGCAGAGGAAGATCATAAAGAGATCAAGAAGCCCAAAACCATAGTAAAGAAGTTGAAGCCGAAGGAGAGGGAAGGATAATATTTTTCAATTATGATATTTTATTGTATTCCTTAATTGTATAAATTTTTCCAATCCTAATGAAATTTTTGGTTGCTCTTTATATTTTTGGTTGTTTTTTACAAATATTTCAGGTACCACTTTTCCTTTTTCAATTCCCTTAAATCATTTTTTAAAATCACAAATTTGGAGAAAGGAATGATAAAAAAAGAATACTAAGTAGAAGAATAAGTTTCCCAAAGTAAGGGGTGGTTCATCTAAGGGGGAGTTTTTATCCATGAAAATTTTCGTATGCAATAAAATGCTAAGTCTCAATCTTGAAATCAAGAATATGATCCTTAGTGTTTCCAAATTTTAAGGGGGAGTTAGTCATATTCATCTTTACCCATGTGTTATGGGAAATAATTTTTATTTTTGAAAGTCCAGAAAAATATTTTCTATGTCCTTATATTCTTTATCGTAAGGATTATTGTGCTTTTCAGAAATGGGGAGATTGTTAAGTCAACAAGGATTCTTTATGACTTTTACATTATTTCTAGTTTTGAAAATCACAAACACTCTATCTTAAGGAAAATTTCTTTTACCCTATGTTTTATCTTGATATGGAAAATTTTCCTTCCTTACAGAAATTTTTCTTCCTTGAGAAAATTGTATCCTTACCCAGTTTTGCTTTAAAAAAGGAAATTTTCCTTCCCCAAGGAAATTTATCCTTACCATGTTTTCATTTTTCATTAAATAATTTCTCTAAACCTAACTCATTTTATTTATAAGCATAAAATTCAGTTACATAACTTATACCTCAGAATCTTTTAAATACTTAGATATAGAGCATTAAGTTTTCAGGATCCGAATTCAGACATCGAATTCTCTATATTCAGACTCCGAACATTCTACGATCAGACTACGAATTCTATGAATTTAGAGTCCGAATTCTCTGAATTTAGACTCCAAACATTCTGAGTTTAGACTCTGAATTCCATGAATTCAAATTCCTAATTATTATGAATTTAGATTCTAAACTTTCTGAGTTCAGACTCCGGAATTCTATTGAATATAGGTTCCAAATTTTTTTTAAGATACAATCATAATATTCATGTATTATAGACACCATATGGTTTTTTGGTTACTATGAACTATTATTTTTCCTTACATTCCAAAAAATGTTTTTTGTTAAGAAACCATATTTTTTCTTACTCTTGTTATAGTTATAAAATGATGTCGTGCATTCTGTTTCTAACTAACCATTGTTTGAGTGACATTTGTACAGGTCAATCAAAAATTAAGGGAAAAATATGACCATTGGATGAGGGAGACGACTATTGATGATGTGCCAATAAATAGGATCTCAATTGAATGAGGTCTCTACAAATTGATCAATCTAGAGATTACATGTTGCTGAAGTGATTTCTAGAGAGAGAGACTTTAATTCTTTGTGCATACTGAACATCTTGTTCAGAATTTCTTCGTGCGACTCTGAATGTTGTTGAGTACATTCGAGGGCTTCCGAGGATAGGAAGACAAAGTTATCAACTTCCTTGAAGTTCTAGGGCTTGAAGGGATATAAAGATAGAATCTAATATTCATATCGAGGTCTTACCCTAGTGTGGGTAAGACAGACTTTTTTGAAAGAATAAATCAAGGGACATTTATCCAAGGTTGTTGGATACCCTTCTCATTGGGTTAAAATATTTACCACATTTCTGGAATCAAGAAAGTTTGTAGAAATAAGTGGTTTTGTTAATTTACCTTGTTTAACATTGATAAACATTACCATATTTAATAGTTCCAAAGGAAAATTTTAAAGTATACAATTCACACCCTCTCTTGTATATTGAGAATATACATCATTATTCTCATACCACAATCAGTATCATTTTGATCTTACAACTTATCATTTGAATTTCGGTGGTGGGGACCACCCGAGGAGTTTGGGAATTTAATGCCCATCATTATATTCCTAGTTACATGTTGTGTAACATTAGGAAACCCCCCACCCCATTAATGATGTCATTAAATGTGTGATTGATGAAGTCATTAATCATCATTAGGGGGGATTGGCCCCTCACCTCTTGTGGTTGGGAATTTTTGGAAACCTGGTTTGTTGAAGAACTTTTGGTGGAAGAACATTCTCCAATGAAGAACCTCCACTAACAAATAATAAATCTCTGGATCATGAACGTTAAACCAACATTGGAGTATGGATCAAAAGAGTATTGTGGGAGCGACAAACCCCGACATCTCCTTTATCGTCTTCATCTTATTCCTCATTCCATATCCAAAGAACAATCAAGGTAGGGAATTTTTCATATTTTTCTTTGTGATGGATCATTTTTTCAATCTATGAACTACCTGCTATCGATCTAACAGGGAGGGTGCATGCCAAATGAACACAACCCGATCCCTTCACTACTATGTTGTTTGACATGAACTACATGGGAAAAACATCGGGTTGAGCAGAACTCAACCTTGATGGGATAGATGCAAAGGTGACGTCATGGGACACTCAACGATTTGTTCGGATTGAAGAACGGGCCACCAGAGCTCACCCAGTGACCCGCTGAAGTTCCCTGGTGTCTTATGCCACCAGGGTACAGGAAGTGGCCGACAAACCTGCTGGCCACGACAATTGAGATGGAGCAGACGCACCTCCAAATGAGTTCGCGGCCCGTCGACCATGGCGGAGGAGGGAGGTGGCCGGCACGCCAGCTGACAACATAGATGTCGAGGCGGCGTGCATCTTGGCCTCCAAAGATGGGGGTCGTGGCTGCAGAGCCGCGACGGTGCACCCAGAGGATGTCTGAAACTCGGCCAACCGTAGTTGGAGCAGTGGCAACGTCGCACCACTGGGAGAGGTGCCGACCAACACTCCAGCCAGCCATGACACGTTGGAGTGGGACCCACTCTGGTGGGTCCTGCATGCCAGCAGATGATGCCACGTGGCACCGCCATATTAGCCGAAAATGAACGGTCCAACTGCACTGTTCAGGAATCCCAAGGGTGCCTCACATTGGTGGTTTCTAGGGGGGGGCCCCTCCATGATAGACCATAACCAGACACGAGATGAGCCCTACAGTCTGCACCGAGTAGGCCTAAAACCGGGTCAGACCGGACCCGGGCCCATCTTGACCCAGATATGCCTTTTTGGCCATATCATGAGAATGGGGAGTCTTTTTGTTGAAACATCTACAATTCCGGAATCCTTGGATCAAGAATTTTATTTTTCTATACTCCACATTAGGTTTGGATAAATTTTGAGTATGGAAGGGTTGGATCGAACCCGAATCCTATCGGGATCTCGGAAAGGAAACGCTAATAACATACATAATGGGTGTCTGATTAACGCATCATCTATTGCGTTGTAAACCTTATGAATTGGTGGTCCATTGAGATACTTCTTTATGGGACGTAGTGGCAGTTGAAGTGTGACCTATTGCATGAAGAGTGGATCCTCTCATAAACTAGTGTGCTTTTTCTGGGAACCATGTGGCTAGTTGTAATTAAAGAATCTTTAGATCCTGTGTAGGTCATTTTCAGATCCTTTGTGGGCCATCTTCTAATCCTATATAGTTCAACATCTATCGATCTTGTGTGGGTCATCTACAGATGTAGTGTGGTTCATCTTTAGATCCTATGTGGGTCATCATCCAATCTTGTGTGGGTCATCTTCAGATCCTGTGTGGGTCATCTTCAATCCTGTGTGGGTCAACCATAGAGCTTCTCGAATAAGTAAGATGATCCAGCAATACAGATAAAAATCTATACTTGTATACTTAAGTTATACCTACTGTGACCTGATTCTTTACCTTTGTGGTACAATTCTATGTGGTGATACCATTGTTGTATTCTTCGGTGTGGCGTTACCTTTGTGGTTCATACGTTCGTGGTGTTACCTTCATGGTGTTATTTTATTTCAGAAAGAGTTGTGATTTTGGAAAAAGAGTTGGTCCTTGTGTTTCCTCATGAATGAGATGGGTATAATTTATAACTTAGGAATATGTATTGGAATATACCTAAGTAGGGTTGGATGTTTTTCTCGGACATTCCAATTATGGTATTTCATTGTGGATCATCCTTTATGGATTTTGAGGGACCATCAGGGGTCTCGTGGTCCCTACTGAGTATTGTTATACTCACCCCTACATGAGCTATGACCTCACCTTATTGTGTCTACTGCAGATGACAGTCATCAGTTATCGATGCTGAGGGTTCCAGGAATGGAGGCTACTTGGAGGGTGACCATTAGATGAGACATACCGTAGAGAGGATAGTTCGAGATATATACGTACCCTTCAGGTAGGATACATTGTGGGTGTTCAAAGGTGGTGTCTGCAGTTTTACTTCTAATTTCTAGTTGGGATTGTTTCCTGCCCCTCTACTACTGTACACATGCTATTTAATATATAGTTTACCTTGTGTTTGTATCTTTCTGTGTGCTTGTATTGTGTGAGTTTTCCGGTTAAAAGGAAATGAATTCTTGGTTTTAGGGTAATGCCTTTCTGGTGCTAGTCGCCAGCCCCAGGCCAATGGAAGGCAGGCATGGGGTAGTCACAACACATGCCCCGGGGAATGGGTCATGAAAAATTGGTATAAGTGTCAGTCAGTTCTATTGGAGAACCTAAACTATGATATTTTGATTATAAAATAGTATTAAGTGTAATGAGAGTGGTTTTCAGTTTTTGGAATCCATTATTGGTGCGGCGGCCGAAGTATCCATACACCAAGACCCTGACTTCTGATTTCGGACTCAGTGCTCAAAATACTGATGGCATGTGTGTTTTTGACATATTTTATTTGTGGTCCCTTTGATCCAGCTCACCCGATAAAACTTATTAAAAGAGGTGCACCTATTTCATTTCAGGATGCCTCCACTTAGATATCCACCTATTGTTCCAGGTAGAGTATGTGATGATAGCCCACTGAGCGACGAGGCTTTGGTGCAGGGCCCCCTTTCAACAGTTGTACAATTGGGTGGTGTACCAGCAGCACGACTACCTGTTGGCCATTCAATGACACTAGCCTTAATAGCATAGTGTGCACATGGATTAAGATCATTTCACGAGTTCCAGTGCCAGAGGGCACCATGATTTCAGGGAAAGAAAGATCCACATGTAACGGAGGAATGACTAGAGGAAGTGGTCAGAGTTTTCTTACTAGTACAGACACCAGCTGATCTTATGGTCATCCTTGCAGTTAGTTTTCATCAGGCATCAGTAGGGAGATGGTGGATAATGATGCTGTAGTTTCATGATGAAATGACTCTCATTTGTGTGTACATTGAGATCCTTTTCAGGGAAGAGTTCATCCCAGCAACCTTATGCTTAGTGAGTATACATAAGCTTCTCTACATGGAGCAGGGCATCATGACCGTGGCTTAGTATTCATCGAGGATCACCGACCTTAGGAGCTACTCCACTAACCTAGTGCAAGAACATTTCATTAAGGCCCATGCCTTTGAGAAGGGGATTATATGGGAGATCATAGCTTCTATGGTATCTCTCAGTATCCAGATGCTGGATGGGGTGTTAGAGCGAGCACTTTCGGTGTGGATCATCCTTGTTGAGTAGTCACCAGATGAGAGACCCACCACCGAACGCCATGTAGAAGAGTCATATACAGCTAGTAGCATACAGATTATGCAAAGGTTTAAGAGGACCAGACCTATAGGTGGACGACCATAGAATATAAGGTCATTTTTTGTGGGGCACTCAAGATAGAGCAGGACAAGCGAGGAGCAGGAACTATTCCTCATGCATCAGGCAGGGTCACATGGCTCAGAACTGCCCGACCCGCTATACGGATGACCAGAAGACGGTTGAAGGACTGCCTGGGAAGAGGCAAAGATTCAATTGAGGAGGTCAGTAGGCATCATGAGGCAGTATAAGAGGATCTAGTCGTGTCGCAGGTAGTGGGAGAAAATTCATGGTTCTACCGTCGACACCTCCATGTGGTCCACCCCGACCACAGGGAGTAGGTGGACATGGATGGGCTGAGCTCCAGGGAGCTAAGTACTATAACCACGACACTCCAGAGATGATTCAAGGTACTATCTATTTCTACTCCACCATAGATGTAGTAATTATAGTCACATGTGTCAGTCAATATTTTATTTCCACGACCCTCATTCGGATCTCGGAGATTCCGATTGACCCGTTTGCTCAATCCTTATGTCTAGAGACTCCTACGAGAGAGAATTTGACAATTAAACACTAGTTTTGGCAGTGTGATCTTACTCCAGGAGGTGAGAGCTTCGGCTAGGATCTTCTAGTACCGGTGTCGAGGCCTTACGACATGATCTTGGGTAAGAATTGGTTATCTACAATCAATGCTATGATCGAATACATATGGAAAAAAGTGCAGTGTTTATGCAAGGATGGTAACTTTTTTTCCTTAACCTATTAGAAGGGATCCTTTTTTACACCTGATGGACTTAACTATAAGAGGTTACAGTCGATCACACATCAGTTGGCTAGCCATACCCTTAGAGTGGTTGATGTTGATAGTCTGATCCATCCTGTAGTGGTGGACCAGTACGCTGATGTTTTCCCTGATAATGTTTTGGGTCTACCTAATCACATAGAGGTGGAATTTTATATCAACTTATACCCCGGGATGACATCGATATCTACACCAGCTTATTGGATGGATTCTACGGAGCTTCGAGAGCTGCAAGTATAGCTGGGGGACTTTTAGAAAAAGGGGTTCATTTGGCCTAGTGTTTCTCATTGGGCAGCCCCTATTTTGTTCTCCAAGAAGGAGGATGGGAGTTGGAGACTCTTTGTGGACTATCGGATCCTAAACCAGGTGACCGTGAAGAACAAGTACCCACTATCGAGGATTGATGATTTGATCTGCTGAAGGGAACATGGTGGTTTTTGAAGATAGGCCTTAGATCAGGCTATCACCAGCTTAGGGTAAGAGATGAGGATGTGCAGAATACAACCTTCAGATGTCGGTATAGCCACAATGAGTTCTTCTTTATTCCATTTGGTGTGATGAATGCCTCAATAGTGATCATGGGACTTATGAATAGGATCTTCCAACCACACCTCGATTGCTTTGTGGTAGTCTTCATTGACAACATCCTGGTATACTCTGCTGCAGAGGAGAAGCATGGATATCATCTGCAAATAGTTTAGGATAGACTCTTAGAGAACCAACTTTATGATAAACTTTTGAAGTACTAGTTCTGAATCTAAGTGGTTCAATTTTTAGGACACATCATCTCGAAGGCTGGAGTTTCGGTGGATCCAGCGAAGATTGAGGATGTGCTTTCTTGGGATCCACCCAGGAATATAATAAGTGTGCGAATTTTCTTAGGTCTGTACGGTTACTACCAGTGGTTTGTTCCTGAAATTTTATGAGTTGTGACACCCATATAAGTGTTGACAAAGAAGGGGAAACCCGTCGTGTGGTTGGAGAGATGCTAGTGGAATTTACAGGAGCTGAGGTAGAGAGTGATGAGTTCCCCCATCTTGAGGCTACTGGAAGAGGGCGTTGGGTATGTAGTATACCGCGACACATCAGGGACCAGACTTGGATGTGTCCTGATGCCAGAGTGAGAAGTGATAGCTTATATTTTATGATAGATGAGACAACATGAGAAAAACTACTCTACCCATGACATGGAGTTAACAACAGTCTTCTTCGGCTTGAAGATGTTGTGACAATACTTGATTGGTGAAAGTTTTATAGTTTACTCTGATAAAAATATTCTCAGTTATATCTTCTCTCAGAATGTACTAAACATGAGATTGCGGCACTGGCTTCAGTTCCCCCAAAACTATGACTTCAATATAGTATATACTCCTAGGAAGTGGAACATAGTGGTATATGCAATCAGTAGGAGATCTGGTACATAGTTTATGAGTGTGGAGACGGAGAATCTTGCCGCTGGGAGGATATCCTACATGCATCTAGATGGAGCAGTGTGTCTTCAGTCTCTGACAGTCACTCCCCCACTCCTTCGGTGAGTTAGGGAGGCACATCTTGGGGATATTTACTGCGAGGCTCGACGTGCTCAGATATCCACAGTATTGGCACCTGATAGATTTTATGAAGGTGGGGAGAACATCATCCTCTTCTAAGGATGTAATATGGTATCAGTGGTGCTGTGAAATGAAGTGTTGAGGGAGTTCCATAAGTCCCCTCTAGCGGTACATCCAGAAGTGGAGAAGATGTACCAAGACCTTTGGCGTTAGCACCGGTGGCCGATAATGATGAAATAATTGGTAGATCTTTTCTCACACTGCCTCACTTTTCATGAAGTGAATGTGGAGAACTAGGTTCCAATATGCTTTGTTCAACCACTAGAGGTGACATAGTGGAAGTGGGATGGAATCTCCATGGACCTTGTGACAGGACTTACATGCACGTCCAAGGGACATGATTCCATATGGTTGATCATTGACTGAGTCACCATGTTTTCCCACTTCCTACCTATCATATAGCAGGGTTCATTAGAGGGATTTGTATGCATCTACATGTAGGAGATTGTACGGCTTCATAGAGTACCCTCAATGATTATCTCTGATCGTGATGCATGTTTTACTTCCCGGATATGGAAGGGGTTGTATGAGGCATTCGGGACTAAACTTCGATTGAGTTCTTCCTTTCATCCCTAGATGGATTTTCAGATAGAGAGGACCATTCACACCCTCAATGACATGTTTCATTCTTGCGTCTTTGATTTCGACGACACCTGGGAGGATCACATACCCTTGGTGGAGTTTGCGTACAATAGTAGTTATCACTCCACCATCGTTATGGCTCCATTTGAGGCATTGTACGGTTGACCTTGCAGATCACCTCTATGATGGACTGTCCCAGGGGAGTTAGCACTCATGGGACCAGAGATGGTATAGGCTACCATAGAGAAGGTGCAGATCATTCAGGAGAGGATGAAGACTACACAGATTTGGAAGAAGTCTTATGGTGATAGGAAATGGAGACCTCTGGAGTTCGAGGATGGTGACCATGTCTTTTAATGGGTCTCACCTCGATGAGGTTTGTGAAGATTTATTCGGGGCGACAGTTTAACTCCATGGTTCATCGAACCCTTTCAGGTCCTTAGCAGATTTGGCGAGGTGGAATACCGCTTAGCTCTTCCCTCTCAATTACACCAAGTGTACGACGTTTTCCACGTATCCCAGCTGAGGAGGTATTTGAATGATCTTTCGCACATCATTGAATGTGGTGAGCTGGACATCGTTGACAGTAAGACGTTTTTATAGGATCATGTAGAGATTGAGGATCGACAAAAGAGAGTCCTTCATGGGTGATCGATACCTTTGGTGTGCATATGTTGGCAGCACAAGAACCTATAGGTGAGAACATGGGAGAGGGAGGCACAGATTTGTACTCAGTACCCCCACTTGTTTCTCTAGTTTGTGTTGTGGCTTTCTTGGATGGAAAGCCTTGAGTTGGGGAGAATGTAAAGACCCGGAATTCTCCATGAAATTTTTTTATTAATTATATTGAAATATTACGAGTCAGCAAAAATTGATTGCAAATAATTCTAAGGACTGGAGTGTCTGAAATGAATTTCTGAACATGCTCTAAGTACGTTCAGTTAACATGCGAGCAAAAAATCATAACTTTTGAAAAAGTGCTTGGAATTTAAATATGAGGATATTGTTGAACTCACAGCACCGATTTTCAATTAAGGGAGCCTTCACCTCGACTGTAGTAGGTCGAGGGAGGAATTTGGATTTTCGGTTTTTCATGGGAGAATAGAAAAAAATAAGTAAATAAATATATTTTTTCTTGAAACCTCTCTTAAGAATTTTAGTGGTCGGGACAACCCTAGGAGGTTGGGAATTTAATTCCTTGCATTAAATTCCATGTTACAAGTGGGGTAACACTTTGAAACCTTCCCCATTAATGACTTAATTAAATTTTTAATCAATGAAGTCACTAAAATTCATTAGGGGGGATTGGCTCCTCACCTATTGTGGTTGGTAATTATTGGAAAACTAGTTTTCTAGAGAAATATTGGTAGAAGAACATCCTCCAACGAAGAACCTCCTCCAACGAAAAATGAATCTCTAGATTAAGAATGTTGAACCAACATTGGACCACGAATCGGAAGCATATTGCGGTAATGATGAATGACTACATCACCTTCATCATCTTCATCTACATCTTCATGACATCTCCAAAGAATAACTGAGATAGAGAATTGTTCATATTATTCTTCATGATGAATCATTGTTTTCATTATATGAACAACATGATATCGATCTAATGTAGAGGGTGTGTGTCAAACAAACATGGCCCTATCCCTCCAATAATAAATTGTTTGACGTGTTCTTTGGGGTAGAATCTTAGGGTTGAGCAGAAAATGATCTTGATAGGAAAGATGAAAAGGTGACGTCCTGGGATACTCAATGATTCTTTTGGATTAAAGAATGGGACATTGGAGCTCACCTGGTGACCCATGGATGTCATCATCAACTGGTGCCGAAGGATATAGGTGGCGGCTAGCACATCGGCTGGCCACGACGGTCGTGGCGGCGCAACCATGCCGCCGAAGGAGGCCACAACCAGTAAACAGTGGCAGAAGAAGGTGGTGGCTGGAACGCTGGCCGGTCGCGTGGAAGCCGTGGTGGTGCATGTCCACGCCATCAGAGATGGGAGCCATGACTACTGAGCTGCGACGGCGCACCTGGAGGGAGGCCAGCAGCTGGCCATCCATGGTTGGAGCAACGACACCGTCACACTGCTGGAAGAGGCGCCCGCTGGCACCCTGGCCGGCCGCGACACGTCAGAGCAAGACCCACTACAATGGGTCTCATGTGGTAGCAGGCGGTGTCACATGGCGCCGCCATATTTGAAGAAACCGAATAGTCTAACTTGACCGTTCAGGAATAACAAGGGTGCCTCCACCAGCTGGCAGCTAGGGCTAGTCCCACCATGGAGGACCGCACCCAACTACGGAATGAGCCCTGTGGTCTATACCGATTGGGCTATGCCCAGCTGGCCTAAATCAGGTTGTTCTGACCATGTCACACCCGACCCGGGCCCATCTGGACCCGGATACGCCTTTTTGGCCATATCATGAGAACAACATGTCTATTTAAGGAACTGTCTATAGTGATTGGATCCTTGGATTGAGATGGTCCTTTTGGCATACTCCACTTGAGTTTTGGATAAAGTTGGAGTGCGGCCTGGTTGGATCGAACTCGAATCCAACCAGGCCCTCAGAACGAAAATGCTAATAACATACAGACTGGGCATCTGATTGATGTGTCTTCTATTGAGTTAGGACCCTTTTGGTATGGAGGTCCCTTGGGATACTTCTTAATGGGACTTTTTGGAAGTTTATGTGAGACCTATGGCTTGTGGAGCGGATCCTCCTGAAATCAAGCGTGCTTAGTGAGGGAACCCTGTGGCTGGTTGTACTTGATGAATCTTCAGATACTATGTGGGTCATCATCAAATGATACATGGATCAGCATCTACCAATTTTGTGTGGGTCATTTACAGATCCTGTGTGGGTCATAGTCAAATTCTATGTGGGTCATCTTCAGATCCTTTGTGGGTCATCTTAAGATCCTGTGTGGTTTATCTTTGATCATGTGTGGGTCAACAGCAAAGGTTCTCAACAAAGTAAGATGATCTAGCAATACAGATAATCTTCTACACTTTCTTACTTATGTTATACTTGGTGTGAGATGAGTCTTTACCTTTGTGGTACACTTCTATGTGGTGATACCTTCATGGTATTCTTCTGTGTGGCGTTACCTTTTTGGTACTTACCATCATGGTATTCATTCCTCCATGGAAGAATTGTGCTTTTGGATAAAGAGTTGGCCCTTGTGTTTCCTCATTAATGAGATGGGTATACTTGATAACTTAGGTATATGTATGGGAATATACCTAAGTTGGGTTTTCTATTGTTTTCGTGCTTTGTGATTATTGTATTGCTTTTTGGTTTACCCTTTGTGGGTTCGGAGAGACCTTCGGGGTTTTCAGGGTCCCAACTGAGTAGTGTTATACTAACCCCTACACGGGCTACACCCCCACCTGGTTGTGTCTTGTGTAGATGACAAACAACATTGATCGAGGCTGAGGGTTCCAGGACTGGGGGCTGCTAAGAGGTGGACCATTAGATGAGACATACTACAGAGATGACAGTTTGAGAGTTGTCTTTCAGCACCTTTACTTACTTTACTCACACTATTTACCATATAGTTTACCTTGTTATTGTATCTTGATGTGTTCTTGGATTGTGTGAGTTTGTAGGTTAAAATGTAATTCCTTCCCGGTTTTAGGGATACGCCTATCGGGTGCTAGTCATCAGCCCCTGGTCTATGGAAGGTGGGCTAGTAGTAGTCCCGACATGGGCCCCAAGGAATGGGTAATGACATTATTATCTTTATAAAGAGATTATACATGTTCTGATTTGAGCTGATAGACTCTATATGTTTCTTATCATCCTTTTTATTCATTATTTTTAGTTATTTTTTTTCTCCCAAAAAATTTCTAGAATGATCTAAATTTTTCTAAACACTATTCTTTTGATGAATTTTTATCAGTGGAATCTAATTCTGATTTTTTAATCATCAAAATTATTTTTTTAGGAATCATATTTCTATATATATAGGAGGACTTTTATTCTTTTTAAAATCTTGTTCCACTTCTTCTTTTAATGTTTTTCATCATAACAATCTCAACATTATACAAAATCTATATCTAGATAATTCATATGAATTTATATGATTCCACCACACTTAAAACATTTTATAAGAATTTTTACTCTATATTATCTTCTTCATATTCAATAAGTCTTATAAATAAGATATATTTTTTATTCAAATCATTATCCTATATATCTTTAGAATCAACAAGGATCAACCTCATCAACCACTATAAATTATATTCTCTCTCATAGCTTCAAAATCAATTTTATATTTTATATTTGTTTTGAATTTTGAATATTTTCTCATTATATATGAAATAAAAGAGTTATGAAATTCATTAAAAGACAATTCATATTTATATTCTAAATAAGATATTTTAAAATCGAACATGCCTAGAATGATTCTATTAAGTTTCTTAAAAACAATATAATATTATAAGGTATTTCCAAAACCATTAAAGTTGTAAAAAACAACATTTACTCCGGTAATGTATTCATCAATACTTTCTTCACCACCCATAAAAATATATTCAAATATTCTCCAAAATATTTTTAATTTTTCTTCCTACACGTTAGTATTTATTTCATATATACTTTCATGTTTCTCCCAATATTCAATTGATATTTTGAGACCCATCACCATTATAAAAAAATCTGAAAAAGATATAAAATTGAATTTCTATATTTTCCATAAATTACAATGTTCCTTTTTTCACTAGCTATAATAGTATCATATTTATCATTAGGTGGAAAAATAACTGTAGCAACATCAATAACATCTAGCACAAGTTATAATAGATGTTGAATAATCCAATTTTTCTAGGAATGATAATTTTTCCATTAGATATAGATATTTACATAATTAAAAGTTTCTTTGATAAGGATTAACCAAGGAAAAAATTTCCTCTGAAACAAATTGGTGTTCCAAGGGATCATATAACAATTGATATGTGGTTAAATCCATTACTTTCTTTTTACAAATTTCAAGGATTTGGAAACTTATCCACCACAACATGAAACAATTTCTTCCTTACCATATTTCAAAAAACTTAAATTCATGAAAATATAAGAATATAGAAAAGGAGAACAATATTAACAAGATGCAACCTTATTATAAGAACCTATATCCTTTCTATATCCACTCATGTGGGTCTATATAAATTCAATATTATGAATAATTGAATACAATATCTTTTTAAAATCCAATTATATCCCTTATATATCCAAATATAAAATATTATACTGACTCTCATCATTATATAAATTATGATGACAATAATTTGAAAAAATAAAAAATGATTAACATTGAAACTTTCTACTCCATAAAATTAGTCTAGAAACTCTGACTGATACAAAAATCTAATGATCCTAAATCTAATTGTCTGGATATGATGACCCAGGATTGATTACCTTCATCCGATGAACTCATTTTGATGTCTATTTATCAATCTATGCCTGTACAAAAAATCTTGATATATATTTTAAAATATATTCACTTCTAAAGATTCTTCCCAAAAACACATTCCTATCCCCTCTGTTTGGTATGTAAATTTTTTATAATATGATATTCTAATTTATTACTCTATTAGAAAACCAATTAGGAAATAAAAGAATCAGTGATTCTACCAATTTTTCTACACTAAATTGTAACTATATATGATGTTCTATGAGCTTTTATTAATATCTAATAATGTATAATAAGGGAATGGAAACAAATTTTTTTTCCTACTTAATCAAATTCTAGAACAACAAATTTCACATTCATTTGAGCATCATTTGATCTATTCTCAGTTCTTCTCAACTCTTTTTGTGGAATTTCAAAACATATTTAATTCTCCAAAACATCAAACATTTTATCTTTACACATAGTAGATCCTTTTAATTTTATGCAACATGTACTGATTGATGGATTATTTTAATAAATTATTGTCCAATGGAACTACAATTTAATACGTCAAAACATTTACATTGGTCATTAATCAATAATTTATCTTCAAAATTCATAAATATTTATATCTAATAAATATCTCTTTCCATAGTTTTTGTCTCTTTACCCAATTGAAATAACTCACATCTTTTTCCATAAATCCACTAAATAAAAAAATTATTTATCACTCTGAGGCTTCGTGAAAATGTAAAACGGTCAACTCCAATGTTGCAACTTCTAAAGGCATCATAAAACTAAAACCTATTTAGTAGAAACATAAAAATATCTCATATTTTCATCCCTTTCTCCTTATGATCTTACAATTCATATGTTCTAAAGTACTATTATACTTTTTCTGATGGAACACTACATTTGATGACTTATCAGTTTCAAGATATCATCTGATGGATTGGTGTCACAAGAATATCCTATGAATCAGGGTAAAAAAGAAGGTCTAATGAATCAATGTAAAACTATTTTCAAATAAATTGATAGTAACATCATGTTTGATGAGACTTCATCTTCATTGATATTTTTTTGAAATGCATGATCTCAAAAACAATAATGATTCCAACTTTATGAAAAATTATTTGTTAGATGATATGCATCTGATGCCGTATATTACAACATATCATTTTATAAACATAATAAACACCTCTTATATGATTAGATCAATCTGTTATAAAACCTGAAAATTTATAGCCATTAATAACTTCTTCATCTGGTCATCTTCTATGAGAAACAAAATTCATACTTCCTCTAATTATTTATTCCTAAAAAATATAACCCCCTCATTTTTCTTTTCTCAGATATTTAATTCTAAAATATTTAGCCTATTTAAATTTCATTCACATTGGAAACACCTCAAAATATCATAACTAAGAAACTAAAAATACAGACTTTATAACAAAAGAAACATCCAATGACTCACATCTAATCAGGTACATCAAATGATTGACATCTGATGAACCACCTATGATACGAAACCATCCAATTCATAAAAAATTTTCCAATTCAAAATTATAATCTTATAAAACAATATAAATATTGGGATTCTACATCCGATGATCTTTTCCTTGTAAAAATAAATTTTAGGAAATCAAGAAATTATACTTTCTATTTTCATCTTTGAAATTCAGCTCAGATAATGGCATTTATGATTCATTATGAACATTAAATAATAGATAAGAATCACCATACTAGTTTTGGGAAGTTATTATCTTTGCAACATTCACAAAATTTTTTCATTTTCATTATGTAAATTTTTTAAACATCCCAAAAAAAATATGTAATCTTCTAGTAACAGATATTTCACATAGTTTATGAAATATTTATTTTATGAAAGTTTAATTTTAGAAGAAACAGAACATGGTTCAAATAATATCACATAGGTTATTCATATAATTAATAAAATATCATAAAGTATATATTTTAGAAAATGGAAATAAATATATGTTAAAATATATGGGTTTAATATCTTCATTTAACTAATTTAAGATGATATATACTTCAAGTAAAGGATATTTTGTTGTTGCATTTTGAGTAGAAAATCTTGGGTGGATGGAGTTTTGATTCAATAGATGAGTGGAATATTTTACCACATTCCATTAATTGGAAACATGATGTATCTAAGAATGAAGGTTTATTATCTTATAAACATTGACTAAAAAATCATCCTTAATGGTGAGATTTAAATAAGGTGAGTGATCAAACTCTGAGTTCCATGCTATTCATGAAATATTATATAGTTGGGAGAAAATACATGTATTGATTCTTAGTGGAAACTCTATTGTATTTCTATGGGTGAATAATTTTTTATTACCTCAGTTAAAAGAAGGGATGAGGGTCTTTATATTTCTCAATGGGTAGTTTAACCTATTTTAACCATGCTCTAATGTAGTGTTTAACAACACTTTCAGTGGCCAGTTATGAAATTGTCCATGCTAGGATTATTTTATGGAATCATTTTTTATCAAAATATAACGATTGTATTTTATAGACCAAAATGAATGCTTTATACACTACCCATTGAAAATTGGAAATTTGATGATGGAACCATACCATTTTTATGGCATTTTCAAGATCATAATTTGGAAAGGATACAATTTGAGTTATTATTTATCAGTTAACTGAAGTTATAAAATTTCATCCAATTAAAGAGACTAAAACATTTGATAAATATGTAACTATATTTATTTGATTAATTTTGAGCCTTCATGCAATACCCAATAGAATAATAACTGATTTTGAATTTAATTTCACATAATGAATTTACAAAGTAATGTAAAAAACATTTCATACCATTGTGAAGTTGATGGTGACTTACCATCCATAAAAAATGATTAATATGAATGTACTATTTCGATTTTGGAGGATATGAGTCATGTATGTATTCTATATTTGGATGGAGTGTAATAATACCATCTATATTTAGTAGAGTTTTCTTATAAAAATAGTTATCAAGAATATATTCACATAAGTTATTAGTTGTATTGTATGGATGCGCATATCTATCACCCTTGTGTTTGATGTCAGATAAAGAGGCATCTTACTTTGAGTATATAATGCTACAAGAAACTTCCCAATAGATTTAAATAATCTAGGATAGATTTTCATAGGATTATAAGAGGAATAATTTATACGATGAATGGAGGCATCAATCACTTGATTTTTATGTTAGATATCATGTATTTATTTTTATCACCCATCAGTTAAGACATGTATTATTGGTAAGGAATGGAATGTTCACTTCATGGGTTATTTTGATATTTATAACTATAGAGTAGGTCCTGAGAATTTTCTATCAGTTGGACTTAAAACTAAATTATATTTTAGTACAAGATTCATTTTAGGGTTTATATTTAAAAAATTATGACCCATGTCATTCTCAAGAAGTTTAATTTGATGATTTGGATTATTAGTTTTCTTCATCTATCAATGAGTGATCATTAAATATATTTTATTGTAGTGACAGAATAAAAGAAATAAATTTTATAGAACATGTATGTGTTCAATTAAAACATTTATGTGTGAAAGTGGATAATTGGGAGTGACAATAAAAAATTTCATGTAACTCCCCAAATTTTTTAAAATGTAAAAATATGTTTTAGAGAGTTTTTGACACGAAACAACAATCCCAAACGAACCATGATAATTCATATAATACCATTATACACTATAAATAAATTTTTTGATTATGAATCCTAACAACTACTTTATTAAATATATATGAAGGTCCAATTTAGTATAAATTTATATAATTTTTTTTATTGACTAATAACAAAATTTTAATGAAAATCCATTTTATCCATCAAAATTGTTTTATTCGTTAAAATAGATTTTATTCTACCTTTTGTGAGAAAATAGAATAATTAAATTTTGGTACATTTATAAATTCAATTTTATAAAATTAACAACATTTATTGAATAAACGTATCATTATTAACAAAGGGTTATTTTTCAGTAATTTTCAGAAAACAATAAATTTTCAGTGAATATTAATTTTTTTTGAAATTATCATTTCTTTAAAAAATTAATGTAATTTAAAATTATAGTATCATTTTAATATGATATATATTATTTTTTAAAATACATTCCAATTTTAAAAATAATTCATCTAAATATTGTATTTTATTAAATGTTTTTAGGCTTTAAGCTACGTTTTTATTGACATAGTTTTTTAATGAAAAAATGCCTCTCATATTAAATAATAAAAATTAACCCAAATGAGGAATTAATTAAATTAAATATAAATATTATATATCAAAAAATATGGATTAAAATTAGTTTAATAAAGATTATTTTTTATATAGTTATTATGAGATCATATTTTCCTTAAAAAATGTACTTCATGAAATGCCTTTTTTTTAAAAAACTATGGGATTATTTCTAAATTAAATTCAACCACTTTTTTTATAATTTGGAAAAATAGATTCCATATTTTAAATCAATAAAATATATTTACCATGATTAACATAAAATTGGGTTTATCAGGGGTTAACCAAAAAATATAACCATTATAAATGACACAAAACAAGTATAATTATTATCTTATGGTCATATGTAGACCAAATTTATCCTAATGTTCTAAAATTTTCCCTTTTGGAGCCTTTTTGGAATGATTAAAATGTGGATTTAATTCTTTCTTTTCAAAAATTCCACACTTGTCCTCTCCCCCACATATTATAGGCCTATCCCCTCCCATCCTATTTACACATAAAACAACCCATTGGATTGGTCAATACCAAAATAGATAATATCCTTACATCTCTTACCTCATCCAAGATTATGTGTTTTGATCTTAAACCCATCATATAAAGGCTTTTTTGCACATCTAAAAATGTTTTCTGTTGAATATGAAACGTTCTTAACTGAGCATTTAATTTTATTTATTCTTCCACCTACTTAAAATATTATTATAAAATTACAATATAATAACCTCACTATATTATACATATTTATATGTTGATTTGTTATGGGAATAATTTACAACAATATCATACTCCCTCAAATGGAAAATGATAATGTTGATCTTATGTATGGAATATTAACACCTCGGGAACCAGTGCAATTATTTATCTATCATCACTTCTAAAAAATAAAAAATGGTACATTTAATGTCAATATTTTATGTTTATAATTAAATTATACTTATTTAATTATAATATCCTATATACCTTCTAACATTCCATTCCATATAGAATATGATAACATCACTCATGTGTATGGAAGACTACTTCCTCACAAAGTAATGTGATTCGTTTTTTCACATACCCATTACCTAGAAGGTATTAAGGATTAATAATAACTTTATATATTATATTAATGAAATAGTAACAATTTTAATAAAAAATATATCATATACCTTCTCACCTTTTCAAACATTGAATAAAGGATTATTTCGTTTGTGTGTCTGGAGGATCGCCACCTCCAGATGCTATGTGATTTGTTTTTATTAAATAATCACATGGATGGTATGTGTAAGAGTATTTAATAAAATAATATTTTATTTATGATATAATTATCATAATATAAATATAAAATAACACAACCCTTCTTTACATCAAGATCTTTGATATATGTCAATCTTCCTCATGTATATGTATGGCCTATATTCTCAATGAATTTAACGTAGTCCATTTTTCATTTCCATAATTCATGTTTAGTTTAAATAGAATAATTTCTGTTTAAATTTTTTAATTATTTCATGGTTACCAAAATATATATGATTATTTAATAATATCATTTTCCATATATTACATACCTATGGGATTTTGGATTCATGATTCATTTATCATAAAATTGTCTAATATGAAATTAATTGGTAAAGTAATTAAATATGAAATTGTAAAAATTAAAATAAATAAAATAATGAAAAATAAAAAGGTTCTTAATAGATTAAATAATTGCTTAATTTTGTTTATTTATGGAGATAAATAATGGTTGAGACAAATTGGGCTTGATGTATGGGATCTTTTAACCCACCCTTTTCTTCAGGTTATGATGATTATATCTCTTAATCACTTTATATCTCATTAAGTTATGGAATGATTCTATATTATATATATATATATATATATCAAATTTATACCAATATTATTATCTCTTTATTTCAGTGTACAATACAAGACATAAGACCATTTCTCATATTTCATCATTAAAAAATCTCTTTTGATTTTGTTTTGCAACAAGATTATGAAAAATATTTCATTACATGGTTAATTATTATGTATATAAATTATGATTTAAATACTTATTTGGAAAAAATAATTGTTTACATGAAATTAATGTGATTGTTGGGCCCAAAATTATTTATCCATCCAATGCATTGGGTAGTGTTTTATTCTCTAGAGACATCATCTATGGAATTTGAGAGTGAACCTAATCCATTAAGGGACTATGTCCTCAATTTGATGTGGTAAAAGAAGTTATACTTTACATATGATTATTTCATGTTTTATGTATTAAATAATTTACTATGATTCCATGATAATATGTACCATTATCTTTTTTTTATTTCCCTATTTTATTACTCATGTACCTTCTCTTTTTTATATAATTCCATACCTTTGAATAACATGTTATGGTTCTTTATAATTTTTATTCCCTTTCAAGATCAACCATTTCATTAATATATTTCCAAGGTTATTCTATGAATATATAGGTACTCAAATGATTTTAGGATATCATTATAGGAAATAAATTGAAGATACAATATTTTACTTTTGTTTGATGTATTACTAACCATGTCTTCTAAAAACACATTTCCTTTATAGTCATTGAATTTCATTAATGGATATTTATATTTATAAGTCACGAACTACTATTTGTAAAAGGATTATGTCTCTATAGTTTTTATTAGAGAAATTGGTTTAGTTAACCATTGAAAACTAGAATGCGAAAACCATAGTGTAAACCCTAGGGATAGGTCTAAGGATATGACTAAGGATATGACTGAGTATAGAAAATTATCTCAAAATATTGGTGAAATATAGAGAATTTGGTTTCCTTGAAATTACATCATTTTCTAGATACTACAAGTGTACATGGTTATGTAATAGATGTACCTAGGGTAACAACTCTGAAAAAGGAATGTTTGGATTGACTCAAGTGTTATTTGGTGCACAATAATAGGTCTTACTACACACTTGGTTTGGATCCTCCTGAGGTATATTCAATTAAAATTCAAAAACTCTTTAAAACCCATTATGAAAGAGAAAACATTCACATAATATATTATATTTGGAAATAGATCATTGATAACTTATGTTTAAACAAATAAATTCATAATTTTAAGAATATAATTCATTTATAAGATATCCCTTTAATTTTCATAGTCTCTCAAGTATGTGTTTAAAATATTAAAAATACACATCCCTATTTTTAAATTTACATCATAAAATTGGCTATAAATAGGAGAAACTGAGTAAAAATTAATTTTTACTTGCAATTTGGTGACTCCAAAAATGAGATGTTGAACCAGAAGGAGGAAGGATTCAATAACATCATGTTAATTATTTATCAACTAACTCCTGTTTTCACCCAAAATAATAATATTGATAAATTCTTGAATCACCAATAGAAATAGAATGTTTCAATTTAAACATTTAAAGGTCAAAGGAATCTAACATTTAGTAGATATTATAATACATTAATAAGTGAAAAATGGATCAAATCCATTGAGAATATATTCCTTATGCTTCATTTCTTTGAGAAAGATAAGGTTTCACTGATGATTAATATTTAGTTAGAAGAAATTATCAATGTTGGATACTGTAAAAAAATAAGAAGACTGAGTAAAATATATAAGAGTTGGATTGGAAGGAATTCTATAAAAAATATGACAATTTTTTATCTTTTCACTCTCTAACATAAATTAGAGTGGGAATTCCTTAGCCTAAAACAAAAGGATGATGATTCTATTTGTTTTTATACATTAAGTTTCAAAAGTCTTTCACGAAATGCCTCTAAAATTTTTACATTTCCTAATAGTTCAATTTAATTGTTTCTTGGTGGGATAAAGTTATATTTTTGGAATGATTTAGCAATTTGAGAATTAAACAACTATATTTTTTTCGATTTTTTCCTCAAGGCCGGTATGTAGATTCGATAATATCAAGGATGTCTTGCGGATAACATGTGAAATTTATTTTTTAACTCTATTGGAAAAATGGGTAAATGTATAAATGGAATGAATATTAGGTATCCCATATGTCAAAATCATGAGAAAAAGTATCCTTGAAATTTTTTAATGGGGACAAAGATATTATTTATAAGTATAAATTAAGTGAAAATAAAAATTGATTTCTAATGGGAGAAATTCCCTAATGTGATGGAAGAAAGAAATTCTCCATTAAAACCTCATCATACTATCAAATTTTCAAAATTCAAGGAAAAATTACACTATGTGAACCAATTCAATATGCCATGGTTTGTTGATGAATTCCAATAACAACAACCTTTAAGTCCTAAATATAAAGGGTGAGGTTCTTCTATCAAAACTACATAGGTGGATCATGAAAATTAAGTATTGATGGGTATATTAGTTATTAATTCAATAATAGTGAGCATATTTTTTTATTTTGGTTCTAAACATTCTTTAATATCACTATAATTTAGTAGAACTGTTCACGAAACACCACAAAAAATAGAAGTGGAGTTATAATTTAAATTGAAAAATGGGAAAATTTAAGATTCTAATGTATATGACTCATCTCATGTCCATATTTTCAAGAATAACTTCCATAAAAACCTTTTAATACTTCCTTCCATGGAATTTAGTTGTAATCATGGGCATGGATTTAATTTCCTTATATTGAGCCAACATAAAATTTTATGGGGAGGAAATAATCCTATGAATTATGATTCAACCACCAATTATATAAAAGTTCAAAGAAGAGGATGAGTCATTTTTGGTATCACTATTTAATAATGGATATTATTAAATTTAATAGGACTATATTTTATCAAATTATTGAGATTGAGGAAAATAACATGCTTAGTTGCATGCCCATTGTGATGTATTGTAATGATGTATTTCCCAAAGAGTTTCGAGGTCTTCCTCCAAGATGATAGGTTGAATATTCAATGGATCTTATACATGGAAATTTTCTAATATCTTGGACTCCATATTGAATAGTCATTTTTGAACATGATAAGATGAAGAAGAAACTACTAGAAAATTTAAACAAAGGTTTTATATGGCCAATGGATTTACTGTGGGGTGAACTCGTCCTATTCATAAATAAGGATTGATAAATGTGCCTCTACATTGATTATCATGAAGTCATAATAATCATGATAAATAACATGAATCCCCTTGCACAGATAGATGAATTTTTTGATCAACTACATGGAGATCAGTATTTCTCTAAGGTGGACCTTCAATCGGCTATCACCAATTAAATGGGAAGATATAAGATATCACCAAAACTGCATTTCGAACAAGCGATGGACACTATAAGTTCAGAGTGATTCTATTTGGGCAGAGTAATTAGTCTAATATATTTTATACTTTATGAATATAGACTATAGAGAATACATCAAAATATTAGTGGTAGACATTGTAGATTATATTTTTATATTCTCTAAAAGCAAGGACGAGCATGAAGAACATTTAAATATTATTCTAATGACCATAAAAATGGATATTAGTTTTGAAATGTATAGTAAATGCGAGTTCCAGATGAATGAAGTATCATTCTAGGGGAATATTATCACCATAAAAAAGATATCATTGGAACCTTCTAAGGAAAAGGAAATGAAGTATTGTCCTATACTATCATATGAAACATTGATCTATAGTTTCCTTTAACTGGTGAAGTATTATATATTATTTTATAAAAATTATGGGATTATAAAATCCGCTATACATGATAAAAATAATTATTGTAGCATATTTCTAGGATAGTGAATGAGAATATGTATTTAAGGAGTCTAAAAAATGACATATCACTACACTAGTACAAACAATCCCCTCTAATGTGGAACTTTTTATTTTATATAGAGGTTATTAAAATAAGGATTTCAGATCCTTACTAATGTATATTGATAATTTCATAGCCTATGACTCAAGGTATTTCAATTATCATGAGAAAAACTATGAAACATGTGATGTAGAGCTTTTTATAGTGATCTTTGTGTTGAATATCTGGTGACTTTCTCTTTATGGGGAGAAATATAAAATATATAAATATAAAAAGAGCATCAAATTTATATTCACATAGAAGTAGAAAAATATTTTCAAGTGGATGTGATTATATCTTATCAAGGACTATGACTGTTCATTCCATTACAATTTTAGGAATGAAGACAAGGTTGTAGATGATCTATGTAGAAGGGATCCTATAATTTTATCATTGATGATAATAGATATTGTTAAAATCTTCATAGATTCGTAATGGATTGATATGGGAATATTAAAAGGATATTTTTTCAACCTTTCTCAATTTAATAATAAATAAATAATAATTTAGATGATAATGGAATCCTAGAAAGATGATGAGGTTCTATTGATAATGGTATAAAATATTATGGAATTCAACTTTAGTTAAGATAGAGTTATATGTTTTGGAATGAAGATATGTGTCCCATTAAAACTAGAGATGAAGATAGAGATTCTGGATTATTCATATAGATCATTCATCTCTATTCATCCTATAATCAATGATATGTATCAATATTTAAAGAAAAACATCTACTGAGAGAACATAAATAGGGATATTTCAGATGTTGTATCTCGATGCTTGGTTGCAACAAAACAAGGCTAATAAAAAGAATTATAATGGTATGATGCAACTATTTCCTATACAAGTATAGAAATGGGAAAACATAAACCTTGATTTTATCATATGACTCTCAATGAAACCTAAAGGAAATAATCTATCTGAGAGGTAGTTAGTTTCTCCAAAATTATTTCACATTTCATTTCTTATAAGGAATATTTTTCTCTTTAATATCTTGTTAAGATATGTGTTAGATAAGTGGTAGGACATCGTGGAGTCCCACTCTACATTGTATCTAATAAAGATCTGAGGATTGAAATTGGGTTCTATAAATGACTTTATAATGTTATATATATAAAAATTATCTTCGGTACTACTAATCACACTCAGACAGATGGTTATTCTGAGATAACTTACAAAACACTAGATTATATGATATTATCGTAGTCAATGGATTTACATGATTTTTGGGACCATAATATTTAATAGTAGAGTTATAATATAACATCATCTTACATTATAGCATTAAAATGGATCATTATGAGGGTATTTATGGAAAGATATGTTAGACTCCAACATGCAGGGATAAAGTTAGAGAGTGAAAGAAAATGGTACATGAGATGTATAAAGAGATGATATAAAAGGTTCAAACCATTCCGCACCATTTTAAATTTGAAAATTTTAGAAAGAAAATATATCCATAAAATCCTTGATGAGACTTGGATTTTAAGTTCAGAGATAAGGTGTTACTTCATATTCCATCATGGAATAAATTCACAGGTTTTAGGAAGAAGGAAAATATATATCCTAGATACAACAACTCGTTTTATATCATCGATAGCATCAATGTTCTTGCCTATCGACTAGTACATAAACCTAATATATCTCAAGTACATGATGTGTTCTATGTATCCATATTTAGAGACTATGTACTTGACCCCTCAGATATACTAAATCTATTAGTATTACCATTGGATAATGAAATTCCATATGAGTGGTATCTGATGAAAATCAAAGATTATAGAGGCAGTCTTCTATTATATTAGACAACTCACATGGTCAAAGTGTTGTGGAGATACAATGAGTTTGAATAAGAAGCATTGGAACCTGAAGAGGGGTTAATGAAAAAGTATTGACACATATTTTCAACTACGCATGTAATAAAAAATTTCTAGGGATAATGTTTTTGATGGGGGAAGAATGTAACGCCACATGTTTTTAAATCGGAAAACTATGTTCCATAGCATATGAAACACACAACACCAAACCCAAACAAATGATTATTATTTTAATTATACATTTATAACTTTGATATTAAATTTATGTATTAAAAAAGGGTTATCTCCTTTACGAAATTTATATATTTTTCCTAGTAAATAAATATTTATTTTTAAATTCTTATTAAATAATCAATCAATTATAAATAAAATACATTTTATTCCTCAAATATAAGTTTTTTTATCAAAAAAATATTTTTTTTGATATTTGTGATGCAATATAAAAAATAATATTTGAAACTTTTATATTATTATTTTATAAAATTAAAATAATTTTCGAAATAACTATATAAATATTAACATTGGGTGAAATGATAGGATTTTTCGAAAAATATAAATTTTCTGTAAATGAATAAAAATATTTTTTTTTAAAATTATCATTAATTATAATCAACTAACGTGATTACAAATTCACTTTGTTGATTTAATGTTATAAGTATTATTTTTTAAATTTTATCATGTAGTTACAATTTAATGATTTGTATACTTTATTTTATTATAATTATATATTTATTCTTTAAAACACTTTTTCCAAAAATAGTTTTAAAGTGCATAATGTTTCTCCATTTTATGTAATTAAAAAAACCCTAATGGGGAATGATTTAAATGATATTTGTAGATTATATTTTCATTATAACTAATTTGAATTATTTCAATTGTTGTTAATTTTTATATATTTAATATGTGATCATTTTTCCATAAAAATGCATTTCTTGAAAACCATTTTTTAACACGTCTATTGGTTTAATTTTAAATTATCTTATGCCACATACAAGTGTTAAATTAATAAAATTAGATTTAATTTTTAGAATCCGAATATTATATGTTATCTAAAAATTTGAATATAAATTTTTATTATAAGGAATTGTGAATGCATTAAAAATTATTATTCGCATTTAAGATAAAAATTGTTTTATAATGGGGTTAAACTAAAAATATAATGGTTAGAAATGACCCAAAAATATTATTCATATTTTAAATTCATATTTCTACCAAATATATTCTATGTTTTTATAATGGTCTATTTTTTCACTTTTTCAACAGATAATCATCAGTAAAATTTTTCCTTTTAGAAAATTGCAAGTGTGTCCTCTCGCCCTCTTATAAAAGGATACCCCTATCCTCTCATATTTACATATTAAAAAAACATTGGTTCACCTAATACCAATCTAAATAACCTTATTATATCTCCCTAAATACTTTAATAACTTGGTTGATCATCAATCTAACCAATAAAGTATTTTGAAGCAAACCTATATAGGTTTTCAGGCAATGTGGTAACATCCTTAAGAGAACATTTTATTTTATCTATTCTTCTTACTATTAAAAACATATTAAACCATGATGATATAATAAAATATATTTCCCTGATATGTTGAGTTGTTTTTATGTTAATTTCATGACCTAAAATGATCTCCTCAATCAAAATGGAAACTAACCCCTTCATCGTGTGTACGACAGACAACCATCTCACGAACCGAAATAATTCATTTTTCATCATCGCTTCTCATAAAATTATTAAATTTTATATTTAATTAATATATTATATATTTAAAATATAATTATAATTTTTTATTTATAATATCACTAATACCTTGTTACTTTCCATTCATTAGAAAATACGATAATTTATCTCATGTGTACAACGGACTACCACCTCTCAAAGTGATGCGATTTATTTTCCACGTACATTTTTCGTTGGATGTAATAAGTATTCATTTGATATTTTTATATTATATTAATTAAATATTAACAATTATTTAAAATAAATATATCATAATATTTATTACCTTATCATCCATTTAATAAATGATAATGTCATTCATGTGTAGGACATACTACCGCCTCGCAATGGAATGTGATTAATTTTTATTACAACATTCCATAGATTATATTTGTAAGTGTATTTAAAGGAATAATTTTATATATATGATATAATTTTATTCCTATAAATATAAAAAAAATTATCTAATTTCCATCATGATCTACGAAAAATGTTAACTTTACTCATGTGTTTATACGACCTACCATCTCTATGATGGTAACATAGTTTATTTTTCATAACCACATTTCATAGTTGAATTAAAAAGTATAATATTAGAATAAAAGGTATAATTATTTCATGGTTATCGTTCAGGATATGATGAATTAATATTCCAATTGACCTTAGTAATCTTACCAAATTGATTTTGGAAATATGGGATTTTTATCATTACAATCTCCGATGACAAATTAATTGGTAAAGTAATTGAATATGATATGGTAAAAATTAAAATAATTTTATTAATAAACATGGAAAAGGTTATTATGAAATTAAATAATTTACTAAAAGATTATTATTTTGGTTGTAATAATTCATGGTCTTTTTTTGGCTTGAGTTAAGATATATTTCTCACCCAACATTTTCTTTGGGCTATGACCATTCCCTCTCTAACCAACTTTCTCTTTCACTAAATCGTTAAATTTTTATAAGTAATGTATATATATCTATACAATGTATATGTAGATTATTCTACCTCCCATAAATGGTTTAATAAATTCCTTATGACCATCTCTCAAATTCCTTATTTAAAGAATATATTTTGATTGTTTTATGAGACAAGATTATGAATCACATTTCATTCCATCGGTAATTATTATGTTTATGCATGAGTATTGATATCATTTTCTTTTACACATATTCATGTACCTGAAATAAATTTTATGGGTGAACCCAAAATTATATATCCTTATAATGAATCTATTTATGTTTTAGTCTCTTGTCATGTCATATATGGGATTAGGTAGTGAACCAAATCCATTATGGGACTGTGTACACCTTGTGATATTGTATATTTATTTATCCTTGACTTATATTTAAGTAATGATTTATGTATTAAAAAATTTATCATGTAAATATGATCTTATGATACCATTATCTTTATGTTATTCCCTCATATTATTACTCATGTATAATTTATTTTTTGATAACATGTTATACCATTGACTCACATGTTATGATTATTTGTTATATTTTTTCATTTATTGGGTGTTTTTGATCACCCATTTCTTTCATGTATTCCCCATGTAATCCTACATAGAATTATTATCATAATTGGATTTTAGGATTCCACTATAGATAGTAAATTATGGATTCCATGATTTTATTTCCTTTGATGTATTATTAACCTCTTCTTCCAGATACACTAGGCCTTTGTGATCCTTAAGTTGTATTAACATAAGTTTATATTTAGAAATCAAGTAATAATATTTGTAATAGTATGGGGTTAATATATTTGAACAAATTTATAGATTTAATTATTAATGATTCTCAATGAATCTTCTAAAGGATTAGATGTCCTATGGGAGGAGTTTGTAAAAAATCTACCCTTGAGGTTGGTTTTGAATTTAATTTTTTGTGTTTTTGAATTCAATTGGGATTGTTTTGAGATGAAGTTAGAGAGTTTTAGGAAATGGAATGATTTTTTGGGATATGAATAGATGGACATTCAAAATTTGTAGGAGTAATGACCATTGGTTACACATTATTAGGGTTTGTTGGTACTTCGTGGGTAGAAAGTGGTGCACGATTCTCTAGACAACCAACCATGGGTTATATGGATGTAATAGAGTGGGTGTTGATCTACTATGTAGTTAGTGGCTAGTCACGTTATACTTGTAGGATCTTGTGACATTTATTTGAAATAATGGAATTTTTCTATTTTTCGTTTGATTTTTATTAAAACCTCATCTTATATATTCTTGTGGATCAAATGATAGAATAATATCTATTTAATCTCTTAATTATCTTTTCCATATTCATGTGATAATTTATCCATAAATTCCTAAAAATACTGTGATATTTTTCTTCTATTATAATAATATTTGTTGGGGCTTGGAAAGACATATCTTTTTTGTGAAGGAACTATATTTTTTATACCTTGTTTTAATTAATTATTTATTATAGTATAGTATATTTTAGGATTATATTCTTTTGAAGAGGAATTGGTGGTATTAATGAACTTCTTTCTTGTATGATTATGGTGAAATATTACATTTTTTTTAATTTTATGAAATTTGAAAAAATATTATGATTTATTTATTTATAAGAATTTAATATTGATTAAATTGAATTAAATTTAATTATAATGAATTTATAGGATTTTTTAAGTATGGACCGTGTTTTAAAAAAATGATTTAGAACTATAAATGTGAAATTAAATATAAAATCATGAATTAATGAGAAAAATAAAATATTAAAATTGTGTTTGTAGTTATCAGTATTAATGGAATTAATAATGATATTATTGTGTTGAAATTGAGGTTTTGGTTTTTTTCGGGTATTAATGTTTGGTATACATTTGTTTAAATTTAAATTATTTCATATGAGTTGACATAAATTATTATGAATTAATTTCTTTATTATATGAGTTTTACTTGGGTTTTGGAGATTAAAAATATTTTTTATATAAAAATACATATATAGTGGGTTAAATCACTTTAAAATGACCAAAAGGAATTTCTAATGTGATTGGGTGGTTTTTATAATAAAGATTTTAATTTTTAAAATGATTCATTATTTCTATAAATTAAATTTTGGTTAATTTAAGGTGTATTAAATTAGAGAATTAATTATTATTGATGAAAGTACTCTAAAAATGACTTATGAGTTTTATATTGGGATTTTTATGATATTATAAAATATTGGAATTTTCTAAATTCATATAATGAGTGGTTGAGGGTTAAGTGTATGTATAAGTATTTATGATATATTTTTCTTTGTGGGAAAAATTTGGTAATATTTATTGATTATTAGTTATATTTAAAGTTTTTTATGATTATCAAAACAAATTTCCTTTATTCTGAAAGATCCATGAAGAGAGTTTTTTACACGGAACCTTGGGTCAATATAAGAATTGAGGAAATCATATGTGAACCATGGAATTTTTCTAGGACATGAGGAAGGCCAGGGTTTTACAATATTCCATGGGTATGGCATAGTGATTGCAATTTCCATGTGTTTAGATATTGATTTCATGGATAACATCAAAGTTGATAATGGTATTGGCCAATATAGGTAAATCATTATTTAAGATACACCTGTAATATATAACATCATTATTTACATTCTATAAATGATTTAATTAAATCATTTGATATATTTACACCTTTCATATATGATTGTGTTAAAATATATGTATTTTTTTTGGTTTTAGTGGTTTGTATAGTGTATTTATTTCTCACTCCCTATATTTAAAAACCTCATCCACATATAGATTATATGAATGATATTATTGGTGAGGGTATGGGTCCTAAGTAGCTGGGAGAGGTTTCCATTATACATATTTTTTCTAGTTTGTTTTGATTTTTTATTTGTTAGTGGGAATGAAAGGATGATCTATTCCACCGTATTTTAATTTTATTATTCATGACATAACATTATGATTTTTATTAGAGTATTGTTTGAGTGTGTGAGTTAAATGGTCATTTATGCTGTCTTATTATGATTTTATTAGGCTATATATTACTTGTTTACTCTATTTTATAAATTTATATTGTTTATTTTTTAATTATGATGGACCACTGTATTGTAAATTTTCCCAATGTGATATATGAAAAATCATGATGCTAGTCGTCATCCTTTAGTAGTTGAGGAGCATACCTAAGGTCGTATTATGTTTGTAATTAGGGGCATAATCAAGTCAAGGTGTGATGTTTCATTAAAATATTTGATAGAGGATATGGTTGGGGATAATAATGTATTAATTCTACACCACTCATTATCATCCTTAAAAGGTGAAAAGGTAGTTAATACCTAAATTCAAAAGTTATATGTGACACATAATACTCTAAGGATGAAAATTTAATCAATAATTACTAATATGATATGTTTTATTTGAGATTAATAATGGAAATAATTACCTATCCCATTTTTATATGGTTTTCAACTATGATTACTAGTGTAAATCAAGATAATTTAACAAAATCATGCTAGTTTTTGGAAAATTAATATAACATATATAAGATAGAATTTTGGAAAATTTCAATGTTGATTTGGAAGTAGTCTTATGATTTGGGAGAATATTATAACTGCCTCAAACCATCACATTCATACCTAATGTTAAAAATATAATCAATAAATCTTTTGTTTGATACCAATGAATGCGACCCAATTTGAACCGTCCAAAACATAAAATAGAAAAATAAAATATGGGATCACTTACATACCCAATTAACTTTGTTTTTTATAGTTTTAGAGTATTAAGAAATATTATTTTAAAGTCAACACATCCACTCAGTATCCATTTTTTACATACCATAGAACTTTTATGGTATAATAATATTCATTTTTATTACATAAATTTACAATTTTATTATTGAAATCACCCAGGTCCATAACCATCCCAAAAAATGTATGAAAATTATTAAAAAATGCGGGATGAGCATAGAAATATTAGTGAGGGAATAAACATGATAAGAAAGCACAACAATTTAGCCAATGATATGATGTGATATAATAAAAGATAAGGATCATGAGTAATAACTTTAGGGAATAACCTAAAGAACATGGTATCATAAGATCATGGAAACATAGAAAATGTTTCTGTAACACAAAACAATAATTAAAAATACGTCCTAAAAAACTGTAAAGACAACATCACATTGTTGAAAAAGTCCCATCATTCATTGTGTTTACTCCCTAATACCATATATTAAACCTCATGAGATCAGAACATTAACTAATAAGTTGGATAAGTATATTAAAGCACCAATCATAACATGTTCTTGATTATGTTTGAATCAAAATAAAATCTATCATAATTAATAAACCAAAGAGATACTTGTGGAATGAAACGAATTTCATAATATTATCTCATATCATAATAAAAGTATATTTTTTATGGAAGGAATTTGAGAAAGTAAAAAAGGCTTATTTTAACCCATAAATTGAATGGAATATTTTTTCATTTATTTTTTAATGATTATAATGGTTTCTAAGAATAAAATATCAGTTATGATAGTGGGAAATGTCATTAAATTTTAAAGTAGAACATTATTATTTTTTTGATTGAAATTTACAAAAGTTCCATATATTATAAATAAAAATATTCTTTTTAAAAACCATTAAATGTGTGACATAAAACTTTCTTAATAAATCTTTTATGATTTTTTAAATAAATCCATAAAATAGTTTTTATGAATAATTACATTGAATAGAAAATAAAAAATATAAAATTTAAAACAAGCTTTTTTATAGTAATGTTTCATTAAGATAAAACCATAAAAAGAATCATAATTTAAAAAATTGTGATATTTTCAAATATAGTAAAAATTTACCTTAGTCATCCATTTATTAATAATTTTTTTTACAAATTTAGATGAACATAGATATGAAAACAATGAGCTGAAAGGGAAACATCAAGAGAGGATTTTATTTAAAAAATGATGTTCCTTTCCATAAGTCTGACTCATCACATTAATTCCTTAAATTCATAAGTAATTATCATATAATAATTATTCACATTATTAATAACTGTTTTCTATTTTATTATCCCTTTTTAATATAAGTCTATATTTAATTAATTAATAATTTAGGTTTATGTTGGATGTTTTGATGATTTCAGTCTCATTTTTTCAAAATCACGTAGGACAGTAGAATGAGGTCATAAATATACTAATTTAATTATATACATAATAATAATAATTAAAAATTTATCAATTTTAAAAATCAATTATATTTTTTAAACTAAACATGAATGGTGTTTCTGAAAAAATAACTACGTCACAATCATGGAGAGCGTGGGTCCTAGTATGCATTAGTAACATTTCCATTTTTCTAGGGTAATAATGGAAAGAAGTTAAGTATTATGTTACCCAAAAATATATATAATTATATCATAAAAATAATATTATTTCTTTAATTACACTTCTATATACCATCCATGCACTGTGGTGGTGAAAATGAATTACATCACTTTGTGAAGGTGGAAGTCCATACATACACATGAACGATGATATAATTTTTCAAAGAATTTAAATGTATGGGAATATAATATATATTATATTTCCAAAATTAATATTGTTTCATGAATATTATATATATATATATAATCAATCATTATAAACGGTTATGAGAGGTGGTTATGGAAAATAATTTACAACGGTTCGCCAGGCGGAAGTTTTCTCTACACCTAAACGATGGGTTTTCATCCCATTTGACAGAATGGGAAGTAGATTTACATTATTTAATTAAAATAAATATATATTATTATATGAAATATGATTTTTTATAAATTTTTATGAATATTTTATTGAGGTTAAAGAATAGATAATATTGAAACATTTATTTAAAGACTATACCTATTCTTCGGACAACATCCATTTCATTAAACAATAATCCATATATGGATGGATTATACTCAAAATATAACCAATATAATATTGTGAGGGAATATAAGAGTTTATTTGGGTAGTTAATGGCTTAAAAAGCCTTTTTTGTGTGATGAAAAGAAGAGATGATGTGCCCTTTTATAAGTAAGTGGAGGGGAAATCATGAAATTACCTAAAATATTTACTTAATATAAAATAATTTTCATTTAAGAGGAACCAAAATCATATAATTTATAACAAATAATGAGGATGGTTCTAAATAATTTAATCCAATTATTTTCTTATTTAGATTATGTTTTCCCCTTATCTCATTATTTTAACTCGCATTAAACCTTTTTTACAATTTTGGAAAAAACAATGTTTTTACTTTCTAGAGGCCAATATATTTTATATAAAAGTTAAATTCATACCTAAATGTAACATAATTGATATTTTCTAACAATAAACAATCACTTAGATAGTGATAGGATTTTTTAAATATTAAATCGGTTAAAAAATATAATTTCTTATAAAAACAATATTAACATTTTTGGAAATATTCATTTAATTTGACATTGAAATAATAATGAAAATGATGAAATAAGAATATAATCCATTAATATATCCAAAAATTATATATTTTCTAAAATATTAATGGAAAATCATTATTCATTCAAATTATTTTACTTTTAATAAATATAAAAATAATTTATTTATTTTCCAATTAATTGAATGAATAATTTATCATCGTGGTGTAAGAATTTAATGTAATTATTTTATCACTAAAAATTAATGATAAATTTTAATTATAAATAAACTTATATATTTAAATTAATCCTTTTATAACATAATATATCCTCTTTTTATTCCAATGTCAAAAATTTATAAGTAATAAAACCAATAGAAAGTCATTTTTGACATTTCATTATATAAAATAATATATTGGTCAAAATTAAATAATATTGGAACAATGTCCCCATATTTTATAAAATTGGAATGAAATAAGGAATCTAAAATCACCCCATATAATAAATTCATGTGTTAGTGTCATTTTCTAGTTATTACCATATTATTTTTACACTTAATTACCCGATTTACTCTTACCTCGGTGATATTAATTTACTAAGTCATTATTCATAATGAATAAGAATAAAATGTCCAAATTTACCAAATATATAACTCTAGATTGAAATTTTGAATACCATTTTTCAAAATTAAATTTCTAAATGAAGTTGAAATTAATTTATGATTAAAATGTAAAGATGAATTATATTTTAAAAAAATCCTTTATAAGTATAAAATATCATTATACCAAATGAAAGTGAAACATTAATTTAAAAGACTATAATTGAATTATGGTTAATAAAAAAGAACTAATTAAATTTTAAAACTAATAAAAAATAGTTAATGAGACTGTAAATAATTTAAAAATAAAATAAACATTTCAATAAAAATATATATTTTTTACTATTCATTGAAATATTAAACTTCTTTGAAAGGTTTCAACATTTCAGTATAAGATAATTTTAATACATGGATTTAATAAATGAAATCATTTTTATATAAAAAATTTCTAAATGTTCTAAATAAATAATAATAATTTTTTCTCAAAAACCTAATAAATAAATTTTTTAAATAAATCATATTCATGATGATTAAAATGAAATTACTAATAATTTTCATATTATATAATAATTAGTTATAAATAAATTTATATTAAGTATGTATACCATCTCGAGATATTATGATTTTTTTCAAATTACTATATATTTTTTGATATTGTTTATTTCACATTACACGAGAAATTGTTCATGATATATATATATATATATATATATAGTACAACACTATGTCCAAAATTACTTTCACATTGTAAATAATTGGATTGTTCTACAAACTATACCTACTCAGCTTACACTACACATAATACCAACTCATCTCGCGCTACTGCAACACCAACTTGGCATACGTTTCATGCAACACAAATGATTCTATGAAACATCAATTTATTGTTAAATTCTTTTAATGAAAAAATTATATCCTAGTAATTAGACAGTGTAAAATGATGATTAATAACCACTTATGAAATATTTTTTTAAAATATTTTATATAAATAAAACATATTGATAATGAAAGATAGGATTTTTGGTAAAGTCCTTTGGTATTCAAAAATACATTTTTCAAATAAAATGCTTTTACTGTCCTACTATGAAAAATAAAAAAGTTAATTTTATATGGATTTAGAAATTTTATTTGATTAAATAATCTTCAATTTCAAATTTATAGTGTTTAAATTAGCATAGGGTGAATTTTAGGAATTTTGTGAGAGACATCATTTTTTGATGAATAGTTAAAATACTAATTTATTTAAAAACCACATTTTGAGTTAAATAATTATTAATGTTAAATTATATTTTTTAAATTACACATTAGATCAATTATATATCTCTTAATTCAGTGTATTTAATTAAAATTAATTTCACTTTGAAATTGAATATAAAAACTTAATAAATTTTTGAACTTTTTTCTATTTTAAAAATCTGTAATTTTGTCTCATTTTTTGGATTATCAATAATCTTACTTTTTTCGTTATGTGAATTAAATTTCCAAATGAAAATACACAATTATAATAATTAAATAATTTATTTTCTTATTTTATCATGTTGATTTTTGACAAAAATGATTGGTAAAAGTGATTAAAATTAATCACAATGATTATCGTCAAATTAAGCTTAATTAGGGACTAAAACTTAATCTATGGGGCCAAAAGGACCAAGAAATATTTAAAAAATGCATTGGATGGAAATTATTTGGAAATAAAACTTCTATTAGTTATTTATGTTGGTTTGGTATCTCTTTTTTAGGTATGAACATGTGTACAGAAAACATATTTTCAAAAATTCCAAGTGAGTCATTTTTCTTCCCTATAAAAGGCCACCAACTCTCTCACATCATTAAACCTCCCAATACTATTTTGTTGAGAAAATAACTAACCAATATACTTCCAAAAAATTCTTCCTTCCTCATTATTCATTTCATTGGGAAGAATTCAATCCCATCAAGCCTTCTGGCACAAACTAAAAGGAGTTACCCAATTAAGAGGCATCATCTTCTCTCAACTAAATTATTTTAATTTCTTTCTCCACACCAAAACATTAATCTTTCCATGATTTTATAATAAAAAAATTAAAATAAATATACTATGATTTTTTATTATTATAATTCTTCAATATAAACTTACACACACATCAATTTAATAGATAGCTAACATATAGTTTATGTGCACGACATACTTTTCCCCCACTAAAAAAAGATTGTTCAAATTTTCTTACCGCATCTCATGGTGGAAATTTTGATAGAAAATCTTTTTATATTTTTCATATGTTACAGTTATTATTTCATTAAGAATATGTTTGTATTTTACAAAACATATCTTTTTCTTACTTTCCAGTTTGTGTTAATATGATAATTTCTTTTGAGGAAGTGTGGACTACCGCCCCATCAAAGTGGTATGATTATTTCATAAAATTAAAGAATGTATTAAAGATTGGTTTAGTGATTATATAAGATTTATATGTTATCAGAAATATACTTTAATAATGATATACATATATAAATATATTTCATTTTATTTCATTATCTCAATACGACAATAAAATGGAAACAACGTTCATGCTTACATACGGCTTACCGTCTCTGTGAACTATGTACACAATTTAATACTTATATATTAAATATATTATTATAATAAAAATATAATGTATTTAAAAGAAATTTATATCATGGTTTACAATTTTTAATCATGATATAAGTATAAGGAAAAACAATATAGCAATTTAAGACGCGTACAAAAACAAAGAAAATATTACCCGAAGTGAAACATTAACATAGGATAGTACGCAAGTGGTAATATAAGGTCATAATAAAACCATATATGTTATTAGAAATAAGAATATGGTTCTGAAAAATATTTATAATAAATTTAAATTTATTATATAGGTGTTTTGAATGAGTATGTAAAGAGTCAAGACATAGAGAAAGGGGATTTCATTTTTGTGAGATACATGTTATGTTCACCAGTCATTCCTTTTGTGTATTGTATGTACTAACCTTTATTTTGATCTATTTATCTTATAAATAAATTTATTGTTATTCACATCTCCCTTTTATGACCTTTGTTTCATGTTTTTTATCTTTTTAATGTTTCAAAATCAGTAAAATAGTTTTGTCTCAATTTTCCTTCTTTAAGACTTGTGTTTTGTTAGGCACCCAAATTTTTTTGACATGAAGATACATCCATTTTATATTTTATATCACGAATCAACTAATTTTCATGACATATTAAGATTAATTTAGTTTCATTTTTCTTATATGTATAATATGATTCTATTTTAGAATGATATAAGACTTTATTGATATAATCTTATCGCTTTATGAGATTGTTTAAGTTTATGATTTTTTTGATGAAATAATATGATCCACCTCTCAATAAAATTCAGGAATTATATTCTCCTTTGGATATTAATAATATAATATTTTATTGTTACAATTTTTCTACTCATTGTTACATAATGATGTTAAAAATGTGTTTTTATGAAATCATGGAATTTCCCTCTCTTCGGTTAGAAATCTGCGTTCTTTTAAAACCATGTTTTCTAAAAGGGTTTCCAAGAAAATTATTATAATCTCCTAAGTTCATTAAAATAAAATTTCCACTTTTTTTTACCAGTTTTAATATTAATATTCTTGTGTTTTTCGAATTAATTCATTTTTCAAACAAGTTTACCATGAAGAATAAATATTTGTTTTACCTCATATGACATGTTGGGATTTACCTGCTGGAATTTTTTGAATCCTCCCTTGAATATTTAAAGGGTTAATGGTTTTAAAAACTTTTTTTTTTCGAGATTATTATATATGTTTTTTAAAAACTATTTTTCCAAAATTTTTCAATCTTTTTATATATATTTTTATGGAAATGCTTTTCAAAACGTTTTCATGCTTCATTTATAAATTTTTAATTTATTTTCAATGAAATGTTTTTTAAAACATTTAAAATATTTATTTATAATTTTTTAAATTAATTTAAAAAATACAGTTTTAAAAACATTTTAAACTATTTTTTATATGTTTTTAATGTACATATAAAAAAAATTTCAATCCATTTTAAATATATTTTTATAAACATTAAATGTATTTTCAAATAAATGGGTTTCAAAACATTTTAAATATTTCATTAAAAGATTTCAATGTTTTTTAAATGAAAATGGTATTTAAAATTTTTTTAATCTTATTTTATAAGTTTTTAGAGAAAAAGTTTTCCAAATGATTTCATGTAATATAAAATTGTTTTAATGTTATTTTATAAGAAAAGGATTTTCAAATGTTTTTATCTATTTAAAAAACTTTTTGATGAAGAATGGACATATTCCTAAAGAATTTTTTATTAAAATATATTTCAAAATTATTTTCCATCTAAGATGACATCTATTGATGTTACTCCTTCCCTTTTAGTAAATGATCTAAATGTCTATTCATATTATTTATATGAATGGGTTATGCTTAACATCATGGTATTGATGAAAGATACTTCTATTTCATAAGTTATATTCTTTTGAAACATGATTCGTTTTAATGGGTTAAGTTTATGTGAAGAAATTATAAAAACTAACTTTTTCAATATGTTATGATATGATTATACGTTTATAATAGCCATTTCATTTCACATGTTATGATATGATTATTTATAATATTGTGCAACATATATATATTATTTCATTATTAGACTGGTGGGACCTATATGTATATCTAATGCATTGGGGGAACATTTATATCTCATGAGATAGACTAGGATGTTTTTGGGAATAAACCTTGACTACTAAGATGACCATGGGAGTGAACCATGACTACCACGATTTTATGAGTGACATAATGTTACTAAGATGCCCATGGGAGTGAACCATGACTACAAAGAGGGTATTATGTGTGATCAAATGAAACTAAGATGTGCATGGGAGTGAACCATGACTACTGAGATGGTGTGAGGAGTGAACTCTTCCAATTATGATTTTCAGGGGAGTGAACCATAACAAACAATAGCATATGGGGATGAAACCCATACTACTAAGATAGTCTTGGTAGAAATTCCTTACCTACTACTGAAATCATATTATATTCTTATGTGTCTGCCATAATTACATGTTTCATTATAATGTTATGATTTCATACCTTATGTTCTTTATTTATTTATGATTCATGTCTTATGAACTATCATTATTTATTCTAAGATTAATGTGTATGATATTTGATTTTTAAATTTATTATATTCTTTTTTCTTGATCATGTTATCATACCCTTAATCCCATAATTATTCTACATATCTCCCTTATTTACCCATAATAAGCATTTGATCTCACACCATTCCTATGGTTCCATTCCCAAGTTTATAAAGAATGGTTTTAGTAAGAATTATTAAAGGTGGAGCTCATTATGGTAGATATTAAATATATATTACCATGATATATGGTTTTATTTCTATGTTTCCAAAGATTCTAAACTATTATGGTCCCCGATCATGTATTTTTTTTAATGTAATTAATATTCATCTAAAATGATGTAATATACATGTATGTAACATATGGGATTCCATAGTGATAATATCATATATATTTTATAATTTATATAATCATATTCATTCTAACCAATTTAATGGATAGTTTATAATAATCATATTTAAAAAATAATATTTTATGGTTCTTTTGGGATCAATGTTGTATATCTTATTGGCCATCGAACATAAAAATTTTCTTTTAAAATATAAGGGTGTTACATTTTTCCACCAATTAATAAATAATGTCCTAAAAATTTCAACATTGTCTCACTAAACAAGGGTTTTACATTTAAAACCACCTTTATTGAAGGGTTAATAAAGTATCATCTTGAAAATAGGGAAAGGGAAATATAAAGGATATATGAAATAACACATTACTAGGTTTCCAAATATGATAACATTAGTGCGATGTGAAAATATGTACATTGATGAAAAGAATAATTTTTAAATATTTATTGGGAGTAAAATTTATTATTGATCACAATATAGTTAACAACCACAAAACCTTAATCCAAAGTGTAGTTTTAAAGACTACTGATTCATAAAAAATAAATCTAATTAAAACTATTTTTGATTCTAATTTACTTTTTGAAGAGTTGAGGAATTCCCATCATATATATTCTATCAACAAAGTAAATATGGAGACTTGATATGTAGAATTTCTTCATTTAATCAATTTAAAATAAAATATTATCTTTTTCCCCAAATAATGAGAATTTGAAATTAATTTTTATGCCAAAAATTCTAAAATATAATTCAAATATTTCACATAATTCATCAAAAGGATAAAAAATATTTCTATTTTATTGATACCTCATCCAAAACCAAAATAGATTCCCAATGGTATGAAATTTCCCAAAATTAATAAACCTTCATATAAATAAATAACACATTAATTTTCAAAATTCCACAGTAATACCCAAATTAATATTAAAACATCCCTTGAATAGTTATACAAAATATTCATTAAAATATTCCTAACTATGATTGAAACCAAAATATTATAATGTTTTGATTACATATTCTTATGAGATTAATTTAACATTTACAACCAATCAATATTAGTCAATCATAATATTCATATACCAAGTAATTGTATCCCCTCATTGTAAAATCTCCAAAATATGATATTTATTTACATAAATAATTTGAATCACCAAAAATTACAAATAAAATTATATATACATTCAAAATAACATTCTACTATTATTTATAAAATAAAAAAATTATCTTATCTAAAGGTATTTTTTTAACTTACTCATATAATTTCCATGAAATAGTGATATTTATCAAAAACAACATTAATGACACAATCAACAAATCCCTTTTCGGTCCCATGGTAATCTGTATAATAATATATATATATATAACCAAAATAAATTTAATAAATATTTATAAAAGCATTTATGTGAAATAAAATTTTTCATATTAACTAAGAAATTGTGTAGGCTAGTGGTAAGAGTAGAGGATTTTTAACCCTTCAGTTATGGGTTCAAAACTTGTAACCTTGCTTGATGTGAGACGTTATGATCCAGCCTACATGTTTTCATTTTTACAATAAACACATTAATATAATTCAAATAAATATCCAAATAATATGATGAAAATAATAAAAACATTTAATACATTTCATCCAAAATAATCTACGACATAAAACTTAAGGGTTATATATACCTCAACCGAATAAAATGATTTTGAATAAATAATTAGTATCCTTTAAATTCCATCACATAAAACATCAAAATTTATTTCTTTTAAATTGATCATATGATCAACATTAAACTCATAAACCCATTTTGGTATCCATAACTCTTAAGACAACCTCTCACAAAAGTATCCTAATATCTAAATTTTCCAAACAACTTGTCTAAAACCCACAATTAATGTCCCAAACAAGCATTCCCAAATCTAGAAATAAAGAAAGCATTATATTTCTGGATTGATACTAATTAATTTGACCCAATTTTAACTGAATAAACATACAACATAAAATTCATATAATGGATCACTTATATACCCAAGGACCTTTTTTGTGTGTAGATTTATGGAAATAGGACAAACACTTTTAATATAGACACATCCACTAAATTTCCATTATTCCCACAAGAATAATAATTTATGATATAACATGTTTTATTTTCATTTAATATCTTCAAAATTATCATATTAACCTTATACATATCTCAAATAATATAAAAATCATTCTGAAAAACATTTAAAATGATGGATGATCACAAAAAGCGTAGTATGGGATTAAAAAAGAAAAGTAAGCCTAATGTGTGAGTCAAAGGTATAACATGATATCATAAAATTATGTCTCATGAGTAATAACATTAGAGTTTTAAAAAAATAAAATGTTATTATAAGACCATGGAAACATTGTAAATTTTTTATCGAAATAAAAAATTAAATAAGAATAACTAATGTTTTACTTCCAAAAAAAATATGTGACAGACATAGTCTCATCATTTATTAAGATTACTTTCTAATCCCATACATAATATCTCATTTGACAAAAAATTTAACCAATGGAATAGAGATCAATTAAGGTGAACTGATAATAATATGTTCATGAATTTTTGTGACATAGAATAGAATCATTCATATGGAATAGAAATAAGAGATTCCTATTTAAAGTAAGGGGTTTCTTAATATTTCCTCATTTCAAAATTAAATGATGTTTTATAAAGAGTAAATTTGAGAAATAAACATAAGGAATATATTAACCCATAAAAAGAAAGGAGGGTTTTTGTTTTAATATAATATGGAATCATATAAAATAATCCAAACATCAAATATTTGTTATGATAGTGGGAAACTATGTTGATGTTTTGTACAATAAAATAGGGCATTCACCTTTTATTTTGTAAGGTAGGTCAAAATGTTCCATATAAAATACATAAAAAATATTCTTTTTGAAACCCATTTAAATTGGGGAATATTAATTACTTTTTAATTATTTTTTAATATATATAAAAACATCAATAAAATAATTTTTATGAATATTTAAATGGAATTTAATATTAATTATTAACACATTTAAATAAAGTTTTTTAAAATTATGTGTCCCTTACATTAAACCATAAAAAAATAATTATTTTAAAAAAATTGTAGAAAAATAAGAATAATTTAAAAATGAAATTTCTCATCCATTTAATAATAAATTATAATTTATTGAAACAATTTGAATAAAATGGTCATGTATGGAAAAGAGTTGTAAGGGAAACCATAAAATGGTTATTTGTTGACAAATTTCCCTTACCATGAGTTTGTATCGTCACATACAATCCATATATTCCTTAGTAATGAAATTATGTTAATTTATTAATTTATTAATATTGTTTTTATTTTTATTATTCTTTTTTTATCCATTATAATTTTATATTCAATTACATAATCATTTAGGTTCATGTTTTATTGTTTGTTGATATTCAGCTTGTATGTCAAAAATCATATTGGTAAGTTCCCTAAAGTGATAGAGACAATTATTTGATAATATGTAGAATAATAATAATAAAATAAATTACATTTTTATACTTTAATTATAATTTTAAAACAATCTATTATATATTTTTATAAAAAATGATCTTTGTTACAATCATACAGATAGTAGGCACCACAAAAGCATTAGTAATGTTTCCATTTTTGAATAGTCATCATGGAATGACGGTAAGTATTATATTATCTAAAAAAATTATAATTATATAAAAACATTATTATTATTTATTTAAATACACATATATGTACCATTCATGTACTACGGTGAAGAAAAACGAGTCAGATCAGCTCGTAGAGGTAGAAGATCACATGTACACATGAACAACATTATATATTATCAATGAATTGAAATTTATGGAAATAAATGAAATATTATGTTTATATAATTATGATTATAATATATATATATATATATTAAATACATAATTTTAACTATCCATGTGAGGAAGCTATGGCAAAGAAATTACACGGGTTCATCATGCGATAGGCCTCTATACACATGACCGATTGTTTAATTTTCCATTTGACGGAAGAGGAGAACAATATCAATTATTACATTATAATAAAATTATCTATGTATAAGAAAGATATTGGTGTTATTATTTCATTGTTTTTGAAGAATATTTAAATGATTAAGAAGATGAAATTGTACTAAAATATTTGGTTAACGACTATTCCTCTTCTTTGGAAAAATTTCATTGCTTTACAAGCTAAACCCTATGAGGTAGTAATTATATGATAAAATAATCTAGAACACGGGGATGGGTTTTATTATGGTATTTGGGTAGGTATTGTTACAAATAAATGGCTTCTGATGTATAAAAAAAGAATAGCGGTGGTTCCCATTTATAATTAAATAGTGAGACACTCTTGGGATTACATAAAATATTAAATTAATATTAATAAATTTTCATGGAAAAAGGATTAAATATAATATAATTTATATATATGATGAGTATTTGTAAAAATAATATCATATGATGAAAGTTTTACATTTTTAGTTTAGGATATTACACTAATCTCATTTTTTAACCCACACTAACCCTTTTGGAAAATTAACGTGATAATAAAGATTCTACTCATAAAGGTTACATATAGTTACTATAATATGAGAATTAGTCCATAAATAGACCAAATTGGATACTTTTAAACATATACCAATAAAATGGATGATAATAATTTATTTTGGAAATTAAATAATTTAATTAATTTTTTATTATAAAATAACTGTAATGTAATTTTGAAACTATTCATTTAATTTTACATTGAAAACAACATGTGACACATTAATTCAAATATAATCCATAAAAACATAAAAAAATTATATTTTTACCTAAAAATTATATGTAACAAAATATTTCCTTTAAATTATATTTCATTTAATATTATAAAATTATTTATATTACTTTTCTATAAATTAAATAACTACACTATCGGCATTGCATAAGCATTTAATGTAGTTATTTAATCACTAAAAATATGAAATAAATTACCTTCTTAAAAAATAATTATTCATTAAAATAAAAATTTTATAAAATATTATTTTCTTGGGTTATTGCAATAAATAAAAATTAGAGATAAAAAACAAATTTAATGACATTTATTATTTTTCATTACTTAAAATAATATAAATGAAAAAATATAATAAATAAGGCAAAAATTTTATATAATTTAAAAAAATTTATGGAAATGGAAAAACCAAACTCATTCAATTGGATAAATTAATGTTTTTGACCATTTTTTAGTCCTTATCATACTATTATTAGCCTTAATTAACTAATTTACCCATACCATGGTTACAATTACTTACATATTGTTACTATTAATAATGAATAAAAATAAGTGGGGCCTTTTAATCATATTTGGGAATCATACTTTCAAATATATATTTCTTATTTTAATATTAAATTTATAGAGTAGGAATAAATTAATTTAATATTAAAATACATTGTGCATCAAAACCAGTTTTCCATGAAAGTGTATTTTTTTGTATAATAATTTCTTAAAACCAAATTGAAGTATAAATTTCTTTAAAAATAATAAAATTGGATTATTTTTATTGAAAAATAAATAAATAAATTTTATAACTAATCAAAATTATAATTATACAATCTAAATACTATTATAGAAAATATAGTTTTTAATAAAAAATAGTATTTTAACTATTCAATGAAAAAAAATGTTTTCAGAAAAAATATGTTTTTTGGAATTAAGATAATTTTTATATTAATATTTTAAAAGTGGTATATTTTTTATAAAATCTAATTTTTACTTTTATAATATAATAATTTCTCATAGAAAACAATAAAACAATTTTAATAAATTTTTTTTTTGAAAAATAAAATGGCTTCGTTAAACAATTGAGTGATTATTTCATATGTACTAATCAATAAAATATTATTTATTAGGACCTTTATATATATTTAATAATTTATTTTATCCAATTAATATCCACAAATTTAATTGTTTAGTTATAAAAATAATATTTTAATGGTTCCCTTTGGATCGGTATTACTTGTTGTATATGTTACTGACCATAATGTTATTCTTTTAAAATATCAAGGAGTCACAATATTCCACCATTAATAAAATTACATCATAGAAATTTTAACTTGGGCTCAATAAAAATGGACTTTTTCATTTGAAAATAAATTTTTTTAAGGGTTCGTAAAACTTCTTCATGACTGAAAGTTATTTATTTTGTTTTATTATCAAATCACTTTTAGAGGAGATGTGAGAAACCCCAAGTCCATTAAAATATCCAAATAAAATAGCATAAGAGAACCTCAAAAAAAATTTTAACACCCCAAGATTTTATAGTATGCTATTTCTTTAAAGTAATTCAATAACTTGCATTACACGCAACACTAAGTTCAAGTGCACCATGACTTACCAAACTAGCCGTTCAAAAGTTGGTATGAAAAGTATAAAATGAATTTTGAACATTATATAATCCTTATAATTTTAGAATCCATTTTATGATTTTCTTAGACACAATGTAATAACAAATTCATTTTTTCAGATAAAAGAAGTATTTTTCAAAAAATGCAATTTTACCGCCTTTTAATAGAGAACCATTTTTAAATTCAATATTTGAATCTTTTATTCAATTTTGACAAAATAAGCTTATACTTTAGAATCGGGACATAAGAATTTAGTTTCAATAATTTTTTGGTGTTTTTCTGATAAATTTCATATTTGGGTGAATAGTGAGAAATACGATATTTTAACTGAAATCAAATTTTTAATCAAAATAATTTATACTGTTGAATTATACATTTTAATGGTTTCAAAGTATAATTAGATTATATTTTTACCGTATAATCCAATGATGGTCATTGTAAGTGTCACGACCCGTCCCAGTGGTGCTCGAGCCATAACTCCCCAAGCCCGCCTCCAATAGTCCAGGGGCTGGTGACTAGCACTACTACTAACACGGGAGGAATTTCCTATAAACCTGTACACATGCACACACATCTCCAAGCCCACAAAGCTGAAAAATAATGACTACTAAAAGGAAAATATGCATGCATACCCTAAAACCCAACCACAGAGTACGATAGGAATGTAAAGTATAAGAAAGTAAAACCATGGGCCAAAAGTACAAGCCCACCAAAAAGAGAGCTTGTAAAAAAGTCCAAACAGTAAAGAAAGGTGTTGGGACTGCAGTCTATAGCCATAGGAACACACCTCGGCCTCTCTGATCTCACTGAGTACCATCTGGTCCTGGTCCACCTAGAATCATGTCAAAGGCTCGCTCGTCTTCACAAGACACGACATGTGCAGGCAAATCCCGTGCAAGGGTGAGTATAACAATATCCAGTAGGACACCCCAAAACCACAAAGTAATAAAATAAAGGAAATACCACCACAGAAAGGTATATTCAGCTCTACACAGTATATGTCTACCGAATATATAACAATAATATCTAGATTTACTCATGCACGATCGACTATCGCGAATACCAACACTAAGATCCAGCTCAAAGATTCCACTAAGCATGCAACCGGGAGAACACACTCCTAGGCCTGAAGAGAGAGATACGAAGTACTTGTTCTGAGAGAACACACTCCAAAAGTACCTTGAGAACATGATTCTCAGATGAGGATCACAACCAAGTCATGGGGTGATTCTGACAACTCAGTCTGAGCCAATCTGCTAAGAATAGGATCGATGCCTAGGTAAAGTTGGTCACATTGATACCAAGAACGCAACCTAGGTTTCCAGGAATAAATAGAGGATCCGGATCTATGTCTCAAAGAGGGTATTCCAACAACTCTATTCAGGAAGTTCTGCTGAAGGGATCATACTCCTGTGTAAATGAAATGATACCATAACCTTCAGGGAAAATACCAAGGGTATGAACCCTAAGAAACAAAGTCCAGGTCATAGAAGACAAGTGGATCAAGTCATTTAAGACAGGTTACAAGGCGTGTAGTATGGTTACATGTCATGTTCCTTGACCCCGGGTACTGCCCGTGTAAATGGATTGTGTCCTCCTTTCAAGCTGTGTAAAACCAAACTACACGGTGTGTAGAAAAAGTACACATCATGTTCCTCGACCCTGGGTACTGCCCATGTAACCAGACCGTGTCATTCACCTTGTCGGATAAAAAGTAACTACATAGCGTGTAGAAGAAACACACACTGTGTCCGAGCCCTAGGGCTCACTCCGTGTACGCTGGCCAGGCGCCCGTACACGGCCTCTGTTTGTGTCCGTGATGCCTACCCATGTACCAGTACACGTAGTATCCCGTGTATCTAGTAGGGTCTGGCCGGGGAGGGGTATACACGGCCTATCCTTGGCCTTGTACCCTGCCCGTGTTCCAGTACATGGGGTATCCCGTGTATCTAGCTGGGTCTGGCTGGGGAGGGGTATACACGGCATGTCCTTTGCCGTGAACCCTGCCCATGTGCATGTACTCCCAGATTACACACCATGTAATCCCACTGACGATCACATGCCGTGTATCCCATACTACATGGCGTGTGGTCGAGAAATTTCTAGAAAGCTGTCTTCTTCCCCATGCTTCGGCCAATCTTCCGGATCCACGATCTCTCATCCGTTCATCCTTATATTCCAGGGGTTGGTTTGTTTCATCACATGAACACCGTAACATGTGTTTTTATTCCTTAAAACGGATCATAAACCTCGAATGGTCTATCTGAAGAAAAATTCCCAAAAACTCATAACTCTCGATCTACTCCGAATCGTCCACTAAAACCGCTGTCGCACCTCCGTGACATTGCTTCGGGGTTGGATCTCCAATCTCAGATCATTGCGCCAACAAACGAATGCACAATGATCAATTTCCTCCAAGAACGCATAGAACACAATGGATAATGTGAGGGAGAAAAACAAGAACCAAACAAGAAAGACGAACCTCGATCGTTGTTCGTGAAGATCCGGGTTCATCTCCATTAGATCGAAACCAAAACAACATCAAGAATCAAAACCTCAAAATCCCCACAAAAACCCATCCCTCAAGAACGATCAATCCGCAGGCTAATCTGTACGTGAATTAGTCTGCGTTCTTCATCAAAATCAAAAACGCGGAAAGAAATCAAAAAAAACATCCTACCTAGATTCTGCGGCGTTCTTCTGCGATGATCTGGTCACTGTGTCGTCGTCGCCGGTGAAGCTCATCGAGAACATCGTCGCCGTGTTGGGAGGTTTCCTCCCGACATCTCCAGGGAGATTCCGAGTTATGAGAAAAGTAACCCTGATCCCCTGCGAAAAATATTTTTAAAAAGGGAAAAATATATTTCGCTGCAACAATGATTTAAATAAAATATTTTAATAAAATATTTTATTACGGTTACGTCCAAATACCAGATTTCACCACCGACCTGCGTTGGCTGAAGATAGGCCTTGCCTAAGGTAAAATCGATGTTTCCTAACGCAATGGTGCCCTCAGATTTCTAATTTGAGCTCCCATTCGGGAGTTACACCACTTTTTCAGGAAAACTGCATGGTCACGTAATTTAATTATTAAATTAAATTCCAACATTTGTTCCGGGCTCACCAGGCCTCGGAACTGCACGCAGTCTTTGAGCCTGGTCTCAAATTAATTCCCATATAATACTAAAATAATACTTGGAAAAATCCAGGACAGTACCTCACACCCACCTTTGAGATTTTACATCCCCGAAAAGCCAAAACAAAGGCTACTCAAAAAGATGTGGGTATAACACGTGAATATGAGCCTCTCGCTCCCACGTGCTCTCTTGGAGATTCTCATGCTGCCACCAGACACGCACCAAGGGAATAGCTCTTCCACGAAGGATATTCTCCTATCAATCCTCGATCTCCACTGGGTACTCTGCAAAGGTCTCCCCATCATCGATGTCCAGCTCACCCCAGTCAATAATGTTCGATTGATCGTGCATGTACCTCTGTAGCTGTGACACATGGAAGACATTGTGTAACCAGTCTATCTGAGGAGGTAGAGCCAAGCAATACACTACCTCTCCACTTCTACTACGAATCTGAAAAGGGCCAATGAACCTCAGAGATAGCTTGCTGCCTCGGCCAAATCTCCTCAATCCCCGTCGAGGTGAGACCCGAAGGAACACATGGTCTCCCTCCTCGAACTCCAAGGGCCTCTGCCTCCTGTCGGCATATAACTTCTACTTACTCTGTGCAGTCTTCATCTGCTCCTAGATGACCGACACCTTATCTGTTGTATCTCTCACCATATCTGGGCCCATGAGTGCTGACTCTCATGGGCCAGTTAAGAAAAGTGGTGACCTACAAGGTCGCCCGTACAGAGCCTCAAATGATGTCATACCAATAGTGGAATGATAACTATTGTTCTATGAAAATTCCACCAGTGGTAGGTTTTCCTCCCAACTATGACCGAAGTCAAGTATGCCAGCTCGAAGCATATTTTCTAGGACCTGGTTGGTCAGCTCTGTCTAACCATCAGTCTGGGGATGAAACGCTCTTCTCAAGCATAACTGAGTCCCAAAAGCATCCTGAAATCCCTTCCACAACCAGGATGTGAAACAAGCATCACGATATGAGACGATCATGGATGGCGCTCCATGAAGTCGAAATATATCCTGCACGTAGAGGCATCCTAGGCTCACTACTAAACTCTACTCCCGTATGGCTAGGAAGTGGGCTGACTTGGTGAGTCGATCAACGATCACCCAAATAGAATCATTTCCCATGGACGTATGTGGTAAAACCGTCATGAAGTCCATGGATATCCCGTCCCACTTCCACTATGGCACCTCAAGGGGCTGAGTCAAACATGTTGGCATCTGGTGCTCATCCTTTACTTACTGAGAAGTAAGTCACCGAGAGACAAATTCTGCCACACCCTTCTTCATTCCTAGCCACCGGAACTGACGTCAGAGGTCCTGATACATCTTTTCCACACCTGGATGAACCGCCAAAGGGGATGTATGGAACTCCCTCAGAAACTCCTCTTGAAACGTCACTGGTACTACCGTGCACCCTCTAAAAAGATCAACGTGCTACCCACCTTCTGAATATCCATCGGCAACATCACCTGTGGATATCTGAGCACGTAGAGTCTCCCAGCTAGGATCATCACGCTGTTCTTACCTAACTCGTTATAGGAGTGGAGGGGTAACAACCATCAACTGAAGGTAGGCTCTCTTATCTCTATCCATGAAGGATAACTGTAAAGAGGCCAACTGCCTTGTCGCCTCATCTAGTAACTGCGAACTGGATTTCCTGCTGAGAGCATCTTCCACAACATTCCTCTTCCCAGGAGTATCAATGATCTCAAAGCTGTAATCCTGGAGGAACTCAAGCCATCATCTTTGTCTCAAATTTAGATCCTTCTGAGAAAAGATATATATGAGACTCTTGTTATCATAGTAGATGGTAAATGGCTCGCCCATCAGGTAGTGCCACCTCATCTTCAATTCAAAGACTACCACTGCCAACTCAAGATCATGGGTCGCGTAGTTCTACTCATGTGGCATAAAATGATGTGAGCCATAGGCACTCAGTGCTTGACTCTGTATCAGGACACACCCATGCCCGGTTCCTGAAGTGTTGTAGAACACTACGTACTCGACACCCTCCTCTGTAAATCTCAAGATCGGGGCGCTCGTCAGACTCTGTCTCAACTGCTGGAAAGCCTGCTGGAATCTCTTGCTCCACACGAAAGGCTTCCCCTTTCGGTTCAAAGCTATCATGGGTGCTGCAATTCTGGTGAAGCCAAGGATTAATCTCCGATAGTAGCTTGCCAACCCAAGGAAACTCTGCACCTCCGTCACTCTCCGGGGTGGCTCTCATGCTAGTACAACCTCAAACTTGTCCGGGTCCACTGATACACCATATTCTGAGATAATGTGTCCCATAATGTGGACCTCCTATAACCATAACTAACACTTCGAGAGTTTCCCATACAACTGGTGCTCTCAGAGTGTGTCTAGAACCATCCTTAGGTGTCTCGTGTGCTCCTCCTCGGACGCAGAGTACACAAGGATATCATTGATGAATACCACTACAAACCAGTCTATATAGGGCTAAAAGATCCGGTTCATGAGTCCCTTGAAAACTACCGGGGTGTTCGTCACGCTGAAGGGCATCACCAAGTACTTATAGTGACCATAACGACATCGAAAATTTGTCTTCAGTATATCCTCATCCCGTACTCACAACTGGTGATAGCCTGATCGTAGATCAACCTTCGAGAACCATCGTACCCCTCTCAACTGTTCGACGAGTTCATCGATCCTCAGTAGTGGATACCGGTTCTTCACGATCACCTAATTCAAGCGTCGGTAATCCACACATAGCCTCAAGCTCCCGTCTGCCTTCTTGGAAAACAACACTGGGGCCGCCCAGGGAAAAATGCTAGGTATCACAAATTCCTTCTTCTACAAGTCGTCCAGCTGCACCCTTAGCTCATGAAGCTCTGTAGGAGCCATCCGATATGTTGATGCTGATATCAGTGTCATCCAAGTTTGCAACTCAATGAAAAAATCTATCTTCCTACGGGGAGGTATCCCGAGGACTTCCTCCGGAAAGAAGTCCTTGTACTCAGCCACTACTACTGGAAACTGGAAACTCTTAACATCTACTGCACCAAGGGATTGGCTAGCAAGCTAATGTTAAATTGGTTGTGATCTCTTATGCACGAGTCCATCCTGTGCTGCCTGGGTCTCTCTTTCACCAATAAAAGAGAACCTCATTCCATCACTGCGGACACACCGCACCTTTCACCTAAAACAATCGATCTGGGAATGAACTATGGATAACCAATCCATACGATGAATGGCATCGTAAGGCCTCAATGCTACCACCAAGAGGTTCCAACCAAAACTCTCGTCTCTAAGGGTCAGGTCACACTGCCTACAGATGTGTGTGATCTCTGAATCATTTCCAGTCAGTGTTTCTAAGAGTAAGGGTCGAGTCAATGGCTCAACTGGAATCTCATGGTCTCGAATAAGATAAGCATCCAGAAAGGAATGACTAGCACCTATGTCTATCAATACGAAATCTAAAGTAGAAAATACATAGATAGTACCTCTAATCATTCTGGGAGTACCTGGGTCATAAGCCTCTGCCGCCTGCAGCTGTCCCTGCCTCTATCCACAAGCTCCCTGAGCCTGGGGCGGACCTCCTGGGGGTGGTGGTGGTAAAAGGTCAAAACGAAAACCACCTCTAGCTCCTCTCCCAGCTCTACTACCATGTCTGTCGCCCTGTGGATCTGTCTGCTCCACATGTTGCCTCTACCTCAGTGGTCCATCCACTCCTACCGTGTCAGTAGTATGGTGGGTCAGACAATCTCGAGCGAGATGTCTGATTCCATCACATGAGTAGCATCACCTCTCCTGAGGCTGGATGGATGCGCCCTTCGAACCCTGTACGTTAGATCCCCTATCTTGGGATCTCCTCTGGAAACGTCTCCCATGCCTGTGTCCCTGACATCGGCTCCCTGCTGCTAAGGTCTCTGCTCCATCTTTCCCACTATTGACAATTGTCAGTTGTCTCGGGTCTGCCAAGAAGCTCCCGACCACAAAAGCCTACTAGAGCACCCCAACATAAGTATAAATGCTCATAGGGATGATGCTAGCTCGGATATCTCTGCGCAAGCACCGCTCAAAAGTCCGAGCTCTGAAGTACTGATCTTTGACCATATCAATCATGTACTGTGAGAGGTTGGTAAACCTTGACGAATAGTCAGCCAACGTCATGGTCCCCTCCTGGAGCTGAAGAAGCTCCTGTATACGTACTGCTCTCAGGGAAATCGGTGAAAACTCCTCTCTGAAGAGACTCTCAAACTCCGACCATGCAAGGGTCCCCTCATCGTGAGTCTAGATAACCAAACTCCACCATTGTACTACCAAGCCCTGCAGAAGGCTCGCTTCCAGGATCACCATATGGTGTGTTGGTGTCCTGACCAAACGGAAGACTCTGGCCACTGCCTCAAGCTGGTCCTCTACTGCATGAGGGTCAGGCTCGCCTTGAAACTTAAGGGGTCTCTGTCTCTGAAACTCGTGGAGTGCGCTCAGCCTGCACTCGTCCTCCACTGGTACAACAGGCACTAAACATTGCTCCACAGGTGGCAGGATAACTGGCACACCACCTGATGGTAAAACTGGGGGATCTGGTCCCTATATCAATGCTTCATCACTGAGAGGGTCATCCTCGTGACCGAGCTACTGGATCCTAGCAGATGCGCATTGCAGAGGCATCCTAGAAGGAAACAAGATGTATCTAAGTCAGTGAGTATATCTGGAGAGATGACTCAAGAAGTACATAGAAACCACAACCCATTCCTATATGATGCATGTACCATTTTTTCCCCTGTGACTAGTGTTCTCTTGTTCAGAGTCGAAAATCAAGTTATCAGAGTCCTGGTGTATGGATACGTCGGCCGCCCACAACCACACTGGGGTCCCTGGCGTAAAAACCGAACTAGAAACACTTAACACTATTGCTCTAAACCAACTCACAGACACTCGGTCCTAAGGTAGAACCAACCACATTTGATACCATTCTATCACGACCCGTCCCAGTGGGTCCAGAGCCGCAACTCCCCATGCCCACCTCCAATAATCCAGGGGCTGGTGACTAGCACTGAGTAGGCATACTACTAACATGGGAGGCATTGTATATAAACCTGTATACACACACACACACATCTCCAAGCCCACAAAGCTGAAAAGTAAAAACTACTAAAAGGAAAATATGCATGCATACCCTAAAACCCAACCAAAGAGTATGAAAGAAAAGTAAAAGTACAAGAAAGTAAAACCCTGGGCCAAAAGTACAATCCCACAAAAAAGAGAGTCTGTAACAAAGTCCAACCTGTAAAGAAAGGTTCTGGGACTGCAGTCTGTAGCCGTAGGAACACACCTCGGCCTGTCTGATCTCACTGAGTACCGTCTGGTCCTGGTCCTTCAAGAATCCTGTCAAAGGCTCTCTCGTCTGCACAACAAACGACACGTGTAGGCAAAGCCCGTGCAGGGGTGAGTATAACAATACCCAGTAGGACACCCCAAAACCACAAAGGAATAAAAAAAGGAAATACCACAATAGAAATGTATAGCTAGCTCTACACAGTATATCTAAACCAAACATATAACAAGAATATCCAGATATACTCATGCATGATCTACTATCACGAATACCACCACTAGGATCCAGCTCTAAGATTCCACTAAGTATGAAACCGAGAGAACACACTCCTAGGTCTGAAGAGAGAGATACAAAGTACTCATTTTAGGAGAACACACTCCACAAGTACCTTGGGAACATGATGCTCAGATGAGGATCACAACCAAGTCATGGGGTGATTCCGACAACTCAGTCTGAGTTAATCCGCTAAGCAGAGGATCGGTGCCTGAGTAACGTTGGTCACATAGATACCAAGAACTCTACCTAGGGTTCCAGGAATGAATAGAGGATCTGGCTCTAAGTATCACAGAGGGGATTCCATCAACTCTATTCAGGAAGTTATGCTGAAAGGATCATACGCCGGTGTAAAGAAATGATACCAGAACCTTCAGGGAAAAGACCAAGGGTACGAACCCTAAGAAAACTTGTCCAAGTCATAGAAGACAGGTGGCTCAAGTCATTTAATACAGGTTACATGGCGGGTAGTATGGTTACACGCCGTGTTCCTTGACCCTGGGTACTGTCCGTATAAACGACATGTGTCCTCCTTCCAAGCTGTGTAAAACCAAACTTCACGGCGTGTAGAAAAAGTACACAACGTGTTCCTTAACCCCGGGTACTGCCCGTGTAACTGGACCGTGTCATTCGGCTTGCCAGATAGAAAGTAACTACACGGCGTGTAGAAGAAACACACTCTGTGTCCGAGCACGTAGGGCTCGCTCTGTGTACGCTGGCCATGTGCATGTACACGGTCTCTCTCCGTGTCCGTGTCGCCTACCCATGTACCAGTACACGGGGTATCTTGTGTATCTAGTCGGGTCTGGCTGGGGAGGGGTATACACAGTGTTTTCTTGGCCATGTACCCTGCCCGTGTACCAGTACACGGGGTATCCCGTGTATTTGGCCGGGTCTGGCAGGGGAGGGGTATACACGTCGTGTCCTTCACTGTGTACCATGCCCGTGTCTGTGTACTCCCAGAGTACACGCTATGAAATCCCTCCGACGAACACACGTTGTGTATCCCATACTACACGGTGTGTAGTCGGGAAATTTCCAGAATTCCATCTTCTTCCTCGTGCTTTGGCCGATCTTCCGGATCCACGATCTCTCGTCCGTTTGTCCAGATACTCCAGGGGTTGGTTCGTTTTATCATACGAACACCATAATGGGTGTTTTCGATCCTTAAAACGAATCATAAACCTTGAACGATCTATCCGAAGAAAAACACCTGAAAACTCATAACTCTTGAACTGCTCCGAATCGTCTACCGAAACCGCCATCGCACCTCTGTGACATCGCTCCAGGGTTAGATCTACAATCTCAGATCGTTGTGCCAAAAAACGAATGTGCAATGCTCGATTTCCTCCAAGAACGCGTAGAACGTAATGAAATAACACGAGGGAGAAAAACAAGAACCAAAAAAGAGGGACGAACCTCGATCTTTGTTCATGAAGATTCGGGTTCGTCGTTGTTAGATCAAAACCAAAATAGCCTCAAGATTCAAAACCTCAAATCCCTGTAAAAACCCATCTTGCAAGAACGATCGATCCGCGGGCTAATTTGTAAGTGGATTAGTCTGTGTTCTTTGTGGAAATTAAAAAAGGGGAAAGAAATAAAAAACAAACATCCTACCTGGATTATGCGGTGTTCGTCGGTGATTATCTGGTCATTGCGTCGTCGTCACCGGTGAAGCTTGTCAAGAACATCGTCGCTGCGTTGGGAGGTTTCCCCCAGAGCTCTCCAGGGAGATTCAGGGTTATTAGAAAATTAACCATGATCCCCTGCAAAATCTCTTTTAAAAAGGGAATGATATATTTCACTGCAACAAATATTTAAATAAAATATTTTAAATAAATATTTTATTACGGTTACGTCCAAAAACCAAATTTCACCACCGACATGCACCAGCCGAAGTTAGGCCTTGCCTAAGGTAAAATCGCTGTTTCGAATGCAACGGTGCCCTCATATTTCTGATCTGAGCACCCGTTCGGGAGTTATTCCACTTTTTTTCAGGAAAACCACATGCGAGCGTAATTTAATTATTTAATTAAATTCAAACATTTGTTCTGGGCTCACCGGGCCTCGGAAATGCATGCCGTCTCAGAGCCTGGTCTCGAATTAATTCCCATATAATACTAAAATAATACATGGAAGAATCCGGGACATTACAGTAAGTAATTTCACTTTCAAATTGGATATAAACAAGTGTCAATCTTTTGATCATTATTATTTTTTAAAAATAACCTCTTTGGTTTTGACAATGGGAATTAATTTTAAATTAAATAATGAAAATTCTATGTTTTGAAATTGGTAAAATAGAATTCCTTTTTGAATTCAGAATATCAAAATTAGCTTAAGATTAATATTTTTTATTTTTCTAAAAACATTAATTTTTTTTGATTAGTGAATAACACTTAGTTATTATTTAAAACAAGATTTTCATTTATATAATTATTTATTTTATTTAAATTTAATAAAGTAAAAATAGATACATAATACCTATATATGTTCAATGTAATTCATTGGATTCAGTTTATAATAATTTTAGATATATAAAATTTTTATCGATCTTTTTACCGTCTTTTACCCACCTCCTAGGAGCATTTTCAAATTTGCATAAAACATAATTTTACCTCTTCTGTGAAATGAATTTCAAAAATCTGAGAGACATAGATGATATCTGATAGTAAAATGTGGTTCAATAAGATGAAAATAATTTTTGGTGAATAGAAACTTTTGACTTTTATTTACCACAGTTAATGGTAAATATGGTAATTCAAGTAAAAAAGAATATTATAATAACACAAATTTTCTTTAACACTTGTTATAACCTTATTGGATATGTCATGGACAACCATGGGAATCCTTGGGTCTATTTTGGGATTTCATGGAGCCACTTGTATTTGATAATGACTCTTTATATTAATAAAGTTAAAATAAATACAAAAATTACATAAGCATATATCTTTTAGTAAAACAATTTTTACATCATGTTATATATGTTATCTCTTCAACTATAAATATTAATTAGAAATATAAAAATATTTCCTACATAATTTTATTTTATTTATAATTTTTAGACATTGAATAATTAAATTTATTTATGAAACAATGATGATGCAGTATTTTAATTATTAATGAGACAATCAAATTAATGGTATTATAGATGATAAAATAAATATAATTTGAAAGTTTTGTTGCCATAAAATATTTTTAAAGGTTAATGATACATTATATTATTTATTAAATGAATATTGTTTAATTAATAATTATGTTAGGAGTTTAACAAAAACCAAATAAAAAATAGTGTCAAAATTGACATAAAAGAGTTTTTTAAAACAAATATTATCTTATTAATTTATATTCTATTCCTAAAAATATAAGTTTCAGGAAAAGGTCTTCAATAATATTATATATGTCATTAAGAAACCACTTGAGGTTCACTTGGAAGTTTATATTATGTTTATTAACCATATAATTTAAAAATACAAAGAGACATGGTAAATGTCAAACTAATTAACCAAGAGTTTAATCTAGAAGATAAGGTTAATATAGTGACCTGAACATATCTAAAACCTATTAGACGAGTGGTTTTGGACCCATAAACACCTTATAGTCTAAATAAGTCATTTTTTATCCATTAGAAACCGAAAATTATTTTATTATACAATAATATTTCTAGCTTTTCTTAAGGTGCCCCTCACCCCTCTTATAAAAGGGTACTCACCCTTCTCTCTAATTCACACCTTCTAAGCCCTATGGCTAGACCGAACCCTTCCCAAATACCCTCTAAAATATCCTCCCTTCATCTTAGAGGCATTCCATTAGTTATAACTCTAACCTAAGGATCCCTTTTGATCAAATTAGACGAAAAAACCCGAAGAAGAGGTAAATATTTCATCACCTCTTTCAAGATCCTTTCTTCTTCGATTTCCTCTTTCTTTGTTGTTTCCATTCTAAAATTATAACTCCCGTATCTTCTATATACTATAATGTTATTATAAATATGTTACAACCATATTAATTATTCTATCCATCCTTTTAATTACATGTTACCATACGTGTGTACGTATGACTTACCGTCTCCACATCGTGGTGCAGTTGTTATTAAAAACATTATTATTTGGATGGGTATAATAATGATGTATAATTGATTTAAATAATAAATATAACTTGATAATTATTCTTTATATATGATATAACATGCAATTATTTATTATTTTAATATCAAAATAATGATATTTTTGCTCGTGCATACGTACGGTTTACAGTTTCCACGAACGCGATGAGATTCATTCCCCAGTGTATCCATTCAAGACTAATTTTCATTTGATGATTAAAAATATTGATTAAAAATATAATATCATTATGAATATGAATAAGATACATCATATCCACAACAAACATTACTCACGTAATAAAGCATATAAAGGAAAATGAATCAGTTAACACATGAAACAATGATAATACTGAAATATCATTAACAAAGAAATATTAAAAGATCATATATGATATCATATTAATGTATATAGTTCTTTTATTATTTAATAACAATGATTTCAGAATTATATAAGAGGTTAAACTAACATCGACCAAGGAAAATAACAAGTTAAGGGTTAATTTCAAAATCTCTTTATTATCCGAGGTTGTTTTTACGTAAGTGCCTACTGAGACATCTTTATCATCCACATACATGTTTCTTAAAAATGTATTTCAAAACATTTTTAATATTTACTAGACTAGGGGTTAATGTCATTTATACCCTTATTTTAATTTTTATAAAATGGTTTGAAAGGAATCTTTCTGTCATTTTCCAAACAAGGCACTTTATGACCATTTCGACAAAATTAGCGTAAGAATGTTTATTTTAACTTATACGAAGGGTGCAACTATTTTCTACCATTATAACATCATCAAAGCTTACCTTAAAATATTATAAGAATATTTTCAATATAAATTTTTTCTTTATAATTATGTGAATCTTAAATTATTTCAAAATAGAAAGAGATATATCTTAAAAATGGTTATGATTTCATCTATGTCAAAATCCTTTGATGGATTTTAAGTTTATTTGAATTTTATTTATTATGATACAAAAATTTCGTATTTTATTGAAGTTGTTGTGATATTTTTGGCTTTGGATGTGATATTTTTACACCTTTCATGTTTTATGGTTGAAGAATTACATTTTGTATACTAGTTTTAATACGATTGTTTATGTTATATTTCAACCTTTTCATATGAGGAATGTATTGGACTTAGTAAGTGATGGGTGGAGCCCACTATAGCTCCTCAATGCATCGGTAGGTCTCATGAGAAAACTGGAAATGTAATTGGCTGAGGCCTTTCCCAATTGGATATATGGTTTTGGACGATCCCTTAATTATTTTTTGATGTCTTGGCCGAGGCCATGACAAAATGTTTCAGAATGCCCCGCATTATATAATCCCTCATTACCAAATTAATATTGATAGTTTATGTGGTCATTCGACTAGTATTTTACCCATGAATATGTTTTATTATGGCATTATTTACTTATCTCATATTCCTACCATAAAATTATTCATGTTTGTTATTGGTAAAGGCATGTGGTTTCAATTATTCACCATGATTAATATTTATGTTATCTTCCACTACATTTCTTACCTTTAATGAGAGTTTGAGCTCACCCCTTTCTTATGATTCATTTTACCAGGATATGAAGATGTTAGTTTTGAGTGACTTGCAGGCATAATCTAGGATTCTTGGATGTTTCTAATGTTATAAATTTCCATTGTATTCCTTTTCAAGTCATAAAGTTGAACTTATGTATGAATCTTGTTTCTAATAATACTAAACTGATCGGTCTTTCGAGACATGATTTACTTGTGATCATGCTAATGTATTAAAACAATGCAGCCACTCTAGGTAGCTGGGGTCGTGGTGTTAAATTTGGTATTTGAGTAAGTTTAGTACAAAATATGGAAACTAGATTTAGATAAACACAGATTAGAGAAAATTATCCTAATATAAAAATTAAGAATTAGTATAGAAGAACATCCTAGAATTTTGGTACTGTATAGATTTTGTGAGTTTTCCAAGAAATACATCCCTGTTTGGATACGAGTAGGTAGAGGCGGCTCTGGCACAGATGTACCTCGGGGTAAAACCCAAAAATACAGCTTTGAGCAAGAATCCAACAAAAAATAGTGCAAGACAACCGGCCTTGCTGCACTCTTGGTTACAACACTCCTGGGGGATATGATTAGGATAATTCACAATGTCATTACTATCCATTATGAAGTATTCAGGATTAAATATTTCCTCAATGAATTTTTTTATGATTATGGATTATATCCATAAACTGTTCAATTTACGTTAGGTATTTTACAGGTTTGAAGTTATTCATTGCGATTCATAAACTGACTTAGTGTATGAAATTATTTAGAAATTGATCCTAGTAGAAGCAATGAGAACTCAAGCAATATGTATGATCCAAAGAGTTAGAAGGATAAAATAATTCATGTGATTAAGCTAACATTTTGAAGGTAAATATTCTCCCAAGTATTCTCCAAATATGAAATAATAGTATCATGTGTTAATAATAATAGTAATGAATTTTCTGGGTCCTATTCTTTTGAAGGAAAGCACGATATGAAAAGGATGGTAGTGAGAAATATGGATAAATGGAATAAGGGAATGAAGAATTTTTACATATGTGATAGATGTGTAAAGAATCACCTTGGTAAATTCATAAAGGTAATTGGAGTTTGTTATAAGTGTGGATAAAAAGGACACCAATTACGTGATTTCAAGGGTGAGAAAAATGTTTCAAATGTACAATGATTCATCTACAAGGAGTTGGTACACTACGTGAATCGATGTCCCAGTCATCAGAGTATACCTTAAATGATGATATTGGATAATAATAATGTTATGATACAACATTATATGAAGAGGAATGACTAGTGTTCTTATGTTGTTGTTATAGAATTATTTCATTAGAGTGTTGTATCAACAATATAGTGTTTATATGAATTATGGAGATAAATAAGGATTGTACTGCAGAACTATTTTATTGAGAATTTGAGATTATATGGTTCTATGAAAAGTGAATTAATAGTAAGCTAAACTTTTTTTGGAAAATACATGGTTGATGGAAATGTAATCCTTAATATGGTCCTGATAATGAGGTAGTGATTTTGGAATAAGAGATGGTTGATTTGGATAAATTATATTGGATATTCTTGACTACCTTGGAACTGATTAATAGTTTGTTTATTTCATCATTGTTGGAATATTCAATATTTTTTATATAAGGAATATATCCAGTATTATATAAAGGATAAGGGATCATGAATGTAATCAATAAGGTTTTATGGTAATTTAGGGTGTTACCATGTTTTAAAATAATACATGATGAAGGTGTTCACATGTTATTACGTGGCAAAAAGGATCTTCATTATGTTTAACTTACTTATAAATTTTTGACTTTGATTTTGGATAGAATAATTTTGGTTAAGTCTAAAGGTTGGAATTAATTAAGTTTTAAATTGGATACCATTATTAAAGTTATTTTTGGACTTTTTTTAAAAGGACCACACGCAGACCGTGTGACAACCCGTCACGTCAGACAAAGCTGCGGGAATAGAACCCACAACCAAAGTGCGATTGGGGTTTATCTCCTACCAATGGACTACATTAAGTCCTTGGATTGTATAATGTAGTTTCTTTTTTTAATGGGTCTGATATGTGAAATATAAATTCATTTTTTTGTAACCCTATACATATAGGATATATAGAATTTTTTTAAGTTCTATTATCTTTTAGAGTGAAAGATGAGTTTATGGTAGAAATTAGTTAAAGGATGGAACTCTACTTTCCACGTATATATTTTTTTATTCTATTATTCTATGAAGAAATTAATTCATAATGTATTTTAAAACTAAAAATGTGTTATCCTAATACCTTATGTTTTGTTGAACTGATGATATTTTAAATCAGCATACATTGATTGCATTGAGGCCCTCAATTCTACAATTGTTTGTGACTAATGACCTCAATCACTCCCTATAAATATTTACATATTTCCTCAAGTTATGTGTCTCTTATTTCCACCAATGTTCTCCTAATTGAGATCATAATTTGGTGGTGACTTTTCTATTCCCCTTTTCCTCTTATTATGACTATTTTTTAGTAACCCAATTTCTAATGTGGGTTTTCCCACAATGGTATTTTCTATTTTCAAGTTTTTATTTTTGAAAAACAATTTCAAGTTGCGAGGAAACAATTTATTGAAGGAGGGAATAATGTAACACCCCAAGATTTCATAGTACGTTATTTATTCAATGTAATTCAATAACTTGCACAACATGCAACACTGAGTTCAAGCACACCATGACTTGCCAAACTAGCCATTCAAAAGCGGTTATGAATTGTTTTAACTGAATTTTTTACTTTATATATTCCTTAAAATTTTATAATCCATATTATGTGTTTCCTGGACATAATTTAAGAACAAATTGATTTTTTTTCAGAAAAAAACAGAATTTTAAAAAAAAATGCAATTTTACCACCTTTTAATGGTGAACCCTTTTTAAATCCAATATTTTAATCTTTTATTCAATTTTAAAAAACAAACATCTTATTTTTAATTGAGATATATGAATTTAGATTCAATAAATATTTGGTGTTTTTATGATAACTTTCATAGTTTGGTGAATAGTGAAAAATACAATATTTTAACTGAAAACAACTTTTTTAATCAAAATTATTGATTGTGTTGAATTATAAATTTTAATTACTTGGAAGTATAATTAGATAATATTTTTACCATTTAATCCCTTTGTGGTCATTTTAAGTAATTTCACATTGAATTTTGATATAAACAAGTGTCAATATTTTGATAGTCATTATTTCTTAAAAATACTCTTTTTGTTTTTGACAACGGGAATTAATTTTAAATTAATTAATGAAACTTATATGTTTTGAAATTGGTAAAATAGAAATAATTTTTGAATTTTTAATATAAAAAATATATTAGGATAAATTTTTGGTATTTTTCTGGAAACTTTCAATTTTTGATGAATAGTGAAAAACACTGAATTTTTGTTTAAAACCGACTTTTTATTTAAATAGTTATTTATTTTATTTAAATTTATTTTAGGTAAAAATAGATACATAATTCCTATATATGTTCAATTTAATTCATTTGAGTCAATTTATAATAATTATATATATATATATATATTATCAGACTTTTTATGGTCTTTTACCCACCTCCTAGGAGCGTTTGAAAATTTGCATAAAACATAATTTTAGAGATTATATGAATTTAATTTCAAAAATCCAAGAGAAACGTCTGATATCAGTAAGTAAAATGTGGTTCAATAAGATGAAAATAATTTTTGTTGAATAGTAACTTTTGACTTTTATATACCAAGGTTAAAGGTAAATAGGGTAATTCATGGTTAGAAGAATATTATAATATAACAATTTTCTTAACACATGTCATAACATTATTTTCTGAGTCATGGCCAACCATTGCAATCCTTGGGTCGATTTTGAGACCCCAATAATCCACTTGTAAGTGATAATGACACTTTATATTAATTAAGTTTAAGTAAATACAAAAATGACTTAAGCATATATCTTTTAGTAAAACATTTTTTACATAGGGTTATATATGTTATATCTTCATCTATAAATATTAATTAGAAAGATAAACAGATTTTGTATATGATTTTATTTTATATATAATTTTTAGACATTTAATAATTAAATTTATTTATGACACAATGATGATGCAGTATTTTCCTAATTAATGAAAGAGTCAAATAAATGGTATTATAGATGTTAAAATAAATAAAATTTGAAAGTTTTGATGCCATCCACGAATTTTCTACGTTATTGTGACATGTTATTAATGATTAAATGAATTATTTTTGAAGTAATAATTCTTTTAGGAATTAAAAAAATCAAAATAGAAAATAGTGTCAAAATTGACATAAAAGTGTTTTTAAAACAAATATTATATTATTAATTTATATTCTTTTCTAAAAAATATAATGTTCATCCAAAGGTATTAAATAATATTTTATATGTCATTAAATAACAATTTTACATTCTATTATAATTTTATTGTATGTTTATTAACAATATAATATAAAAATACAAAGAGACATGATAAATGTCAAATTAATTAACCAAGAGTTAAATCTAGAAGATAAGGTTATTATAGTGACCCAAACCTATCTAAAACCTATATATTGAGTAGTTCTCGACCCATACCCACCTTATCCTAGAAATTAATCATTTTTGAGCATTTAAAATCCCAAAATTATTTTATTATAAATTAATATTTTTAGCTTTTTCTACGGTTCCCCTCACCCCTCTTATAAAAGGTCACTCACCCTTCTATCTAATTCATACATTCAAAGCCATTTGGATTGACCAAACCCAGAAAAAATACACTCTAAAATATCATCCCTTCATCTTAAAGGCCTTTATTTAGTCATAAATCCAACCTATGGAGCCCTTTCAATCAAATCAAAAGGAAGAACCTGAAGAAGAGGTAAATATTTCATCACCTCTTTCAAGTTCCTTTCTTCTTCCACTTCCTCTTTCTATGTTGTTTCCATTATAAAATAATAAATACAATATCTTCTTTATAATTTGATGTTATTATAATTATGGAACAACCATATTCATTATTCAATCTATCCTTTTAATGACACGTTACCATATGTTCGAACATACGGCTTACCGTCTCCACGTCGGGGTGTAGTTGTTATTCTATAGATTTTTATTTGGATGGGTATTATAATGATGTATAATTAATGTAAATAATAAATATAAAAAGATAATTATTTCGTATATATGATATACTATCCAATTATATATTATATTAATATCAAAAGAATGATATTGTCGCTCGTGCGTACGTACGGATTTCCATCTCTACGAACGCGATTAGATTCATTCCCGATTGTATCCATTCAAGACTAATTTTCATTTTATGATTAAAAATAATGTTTAAAGACTTAATATAATTGTGAATATGAATATGATACATCATATCCATAATAGATAGTATGCATGTAAAAAATAATATAAAGGAAAATGAATCAGTTAACACCCGAAACGATGATACTACTGAAATATCATTAGCATAGAAATATTAGAAGATCATATATGATATCATATTAATGTATATGGTTATTCTATAATTTAATAACAATTATTTCACCATTATATAAGAGTTTAACCTACCCTCGACCAAGGAAAAGTATATGGTAATGTTTAATTTCACAATCTCTTTATTTTATGAGGTTGTTTTTACGTATGTGTCTACTGGGACATCTTTATAATCGACATCCATGTTTCATAAAAATGTATTTCAACACATTTTTACCATTTTCTATAATATGGGTTAATGTAATTTATACCCTTATTTTTACTTTTTATAAATTTGTTTTAAATGAATCTTTACGTCGTTTTCCAAACAAGGATCTTTATGACCTTTTAGACAAAATTAGGGTCAGAAAGTTTTTTTAACTTATACGGTGGGTGTAGCTATTTCCCACCATTATAACATCATCGAATCATCCCATAAAAACTTATAAGAATATTAACAAAATAAATATTTCTTTATATTTTTGTGACTCTTAAATGATTTCAAAATATGAAGAGATATTTCTCTAAAAATGGTTATGATTTTATCTAAGTCAACATCCTTTGATGGATTTTAAGTTTATTTCAAGTTGATTTATTATGATACAAAACATCCATATTGTATTGAAGGTTTTTTGATATGTCTGATTGTGGATGTTCTATTTTTATACCATTCATGGTTTATGTTTAAAGTATTGAAATTTTGTATGCTAGTTTTAATACGAATTTTTATGTTATATTTAAACCTTTTCATATGAGGATTGTATTTGACTTAGTAAGTGATGGGTGGAGCCTGCTATAGATTCTCGATGCATCGGTAGGTCTCATGAGACAACTCGACATGGAATTGGCCAAGGCCATTCCCAATTTGATATATGGTTTTGGCTGAGGCCTTAATCATTTTTAGATTTCTTTGCCGAGGCCTTGACAAAATGTTTCAAGAAGTCTGACGTTATACATTCCATCATTATGAAAATAATATTGATGGTTCATGTGGTCATTAGACTAGTTGTATACCCATGATTATGTTTTATTATGGGATTATTTACTCATCTCATATTCCTACCATAAAAGTATTTATATTTATTATTGTTAAAGGAATACGGTTTCAATTATTCACCATGGTTAATATTTATGTTATCTTCCGCGATATTGATTACCCATACTGATCATTTGAGCTCACCCCTTTCTTATGTTTCATTTTCCCAGGATATGAAGAATTTAGTTATTAGTGACTTGTAGGCATAATCTAGGAGGAATTTGTAATGGAATAAATTTGTGTTGTATTTCTTTTCAAGTTATAAAGTTGAACTTATGTATGAATCTTGTTTCCAATAATACTAAACATATTAGTATTTTAAGACATGATTTCCTTGTGATCATTCCAATTTATTAAAATAATGCACCGACTGTGGGTAAATTGGGCCAGGGTGTTACAAAAATACAGGTCTAGCCTCTCCCCAACAACTCATCATTAAAAATTCCTCCACCAAAGCATGGGAACTCGACAAACATTCTTGTAAAAAGATGCACAGGCATAGAACCGATGGCCAAGACATACCCTCTAATTATTACACTCCAAGTTCCATGAAGTAGTGATGGACTCATGCTTTGAACCACATATAATGCAGAACTATGTAACTAGTTGTAATCGAACACCCAAATTCACCCCGAGACACACAAACTGAAAAATTACTTACTTATTTCAAAACGCTTCATGAAAAGGTGAGAAATCAAGAATTATTCAGAAAAGGGTAAATCAGAATCATTGAAAATCAATTTAATTCTACCAGAGTATATATCCCTAAAAAATCTAGGGTATAGTAGTTACATGACTCTGTGGCTCTCCCCTTTTCATGTCTTCAATAGCATAAGTTAGTTTATCCCAGACCTGAATATACTCCTCAAGCTTGATCATCCTCTTATTGAAGACCCCGACAAGGATCATGGATTTTTTTCAACCCACCAATATTGTTCCTTAGTTAGATTCACTTAAATATCTCTGACCATCAACTTGGACACTTCCTCTTCTGAGGCATTTGGAAATAACACCTTCTCTATCACCTCATCATCTAAACTCAAAATCAAATCCAAGTATAATTCAGACTGACCAGGTGGTTTTGGTTGACACTTGACCTCGTTGTCCATTTTCTTGTCCATTTTCTTTTTTGCTGACCAAGTCTTCATAGGAGGTGGAAAGGAGGAGTATTCCTTCCAACCCATCTTGCTCTAATTATACATGTTGCTCCTCAGAACAAACTGGGTATTCTTGGTCATTGTTTAGACCTTCCATATGGAGGACATCAAGGTTCTTCCTACGAAACTTTTCACCCTAAACCGGATTAGATGATTCATCTCTCGACATTACCACAACAAGCCCATTAAACCTATTTCTCAAGATGACTGGGGTCTAAATTAAAGATTCCGTACACCCTTGGTAGGTTGGAGGGACTCGTGAGATCCTTCCGCAACCGATTGAACACATCAAGTACCTTTAGGATGGATTGGTGTGCCGCAAATTTCTTCCTCATGCCAGAACCCACGCCAGCCTCAGAACTACATTCCATTTCCTCTATGTTGGGATTCTTCTCTACACCCGGTCGCAAATACATAATTTCCACACCTCTAATGTCTCATCCTATTTCCCTCTGTCCCATTCCAACTACCTCACCAGTTTCCGTAGCCTTTCTCAGAATGGTGGCCACCATCCATGGTGGATCCAGGACCTCCCAATACCAAATTGTCGACTGGTTCCCTAATCCTCTTTCTACCTTCAATGAAGGTTCCCGATGAAAGACTGATGATGAATGTCCCAATCATCTACATGAAGAGGAATAATCCGTCCAATTCTCATAAAAACACACTACTTTCATCGGTACTCCTCTCCAATTGTGATCCAAAAAATCGAAGGGAACACTAGACACATCGACCTCGACATAGACTTGCAGATTTATAGGGTGAAAAACCAACTCCGTACAGTTATCCGAACATAAATTCCTACTGAAAATGTTATTGAGAATTTTGATAAGAGAGATATTTTAGAAAGGAAACATCAAATTAGGGAGACTAACCTAAATTACAGTGGAAGTCAAGTCCCATTTCATATATAATTCAAATGACCATCAGAACAGAAAAAAACAAAGACCATTGCAGCATCAGGGGGCCCTTGACTAGGCAGTGATGAGGTCTTCCTATGATGTTGATAGGATCATATTATTGTGCTTGTCAAGAAATTATTTTGTCACCCTATCTTTTATATCCCAATACTCGATGATGAAATGGACGAAGGAGTCAACTGAAGGTCTTCGTTGCTTAAACCGCACCACCCATGTGAGCTTAAAAAGTGCCAAAGTATCCATAAACACGGATGTTGAAATCTGGAGGTTTGGAAAACCATCAATGAGATCTGGTACCTTAGGGAATAATGATGCCTTTGGAAAAGGAGGTAGAAAGTCAGGGTTTGAGAATGGATTGAACTTCGAAGATCACACACCCATCGGGAGGGGAGGGATCCGCCCAGCCACCGCCGTTCTCACCGAAAGTGAAAATATGTAAATTAAAGAAAATTGTGAGTATAAATAAAGATATTTAGTTACATATATCATCGATATTAGGAAATTTAATTATCATGAGCAATATAATTTCCATAAAAAACAATGAGGTGTAAGGAAGGTCATCGATTCATCATAAATGAAGGTAATTGGATAACATTTTTATTTCAAGATCCTTCTAAAAGGGTTGAATGATTAATTTACTATATATAATAATTAAATAATGAAATATACAAACTTGATAATCATAATTTCATACTTTAATCAATTATCACAATAATCTCATGTTTTTTTCAAATAGATAATCATTCAAAATAGGTTTTTATGCGTGAATAACTAAAATCAACTTTTAGAGGATAACATAATTCCAAAAAAGTTTTAAGAATATATTCCTTCTATATTTAAAAGTTAACAGAAATTAATATAGATTACACAAGGTAAGATATATCCCAAAATTAATAAACCTTCAAATTTATAAATAATACAAGAATCTACAAAATTAAATACTAATAAAAAAATTTCCAACTAAATCATTTTATTAATAACTATACACAGAATTCGTCAAAATATTCTAGAATAATATTTTATCCCAATTATTAAAATTATTTCAAAACATATTTTTCAAGGATTAATCTAACATTCATATCTAATCAATATTAGTCACTCAAAATAGTCATATATCTAAAATGTGTATCTATTAATCAAAAAATATCTAAAAGATTCAAATGAGGATTATAAATTACCTACATAACCATAAATAAAAAATAAATTCATATATAATTCTAAAAATATAATTCAACCATTATTTCTCAAATAAAAATATGATTTTTTCCAAAAGTATTTATGTTTACCTTAATCATTTAATTTCCCCAAAATAGTGAACTTATTCCAAAACAATATTAATGACATTGTTACAAAATAAATTTTTACACTCATGGTTGACTATAAAATAAATCATATATTCCAAAAATGAAATTAATCATCATATATCAAATTATTTAATTAAAATTATTATTCTCATACTAACAAGGAAATAATGTAGGATAGTGGTGGGAATTAAACCAATTTTTCTCTTTGGTTGTGGGTTCAAGCCTGGTGGTCTTGTTAAATGTGATGTGTTGTCACCGGACCACATGTTATCCTTTTTAATAAAATAATAGTAGTATAATTACCCAAAAAATTACAAATACATGACGAAAATGGTAAAAATATTAGTATGATTATTCAAAAAAATACTTCATGTTAAACATTGGGGTTACATATACCTCATAAAAATAAAATATATTCTAAAATATAACTAATCACCATAATATTCCATCACATAAAACCTCATAGGTTGTGTCTTTGACTTTTAAATTATGATAAAACATAAACTCATAAAATCATGATGGTATTAACAAATCTTAAGAAGACCACTCATAGAAACATCATAATCTCAAAATCTATCTAATCCTATTTGTAATACCAAATATAATAGCCCCAAACTAGAACTCTTAGATCGGGGGATAAAAACATAAACACTATGTTTCCAGCAAGATACCAATGAATATTACCCAATTACAACCCTACAAAAATTATATCTTATAACATAAATATGAGATCACTTATATACCCAACTACCTTATAGGATATGATGTATTATAAATTAGAAAAAACTATTTTAAAGTAGACACATCCTCTCAATGCCTATTTTATCTACAAAAAAACTATACGATATAAATAGTTTCTTTACATTAAATAACATCAAAATTTTCATTTTAAACTCATCCATTTCTCTAATCATACTTAAATCCATATATAAAACACTTAAAACATAGAATGAGTAGAAAATGAACATTAAGGTAATAATCATGATAAGAAATCATAACATGTGTGTCAATGGTCTGCCATTATATAATAAAATATAAGGCTCATTGGTAACCACAAGGGAGAATAACATAAAGAAAATATTATAATAATATCATGAAAACATATAAAATATTGATAAAACGAAAAATTGACATAATCATAAGTCAATGATAACTTTTAGACAACATGAAATTGAGGACGATGTCTAATTTTAAATTCATTTTAATCTTTGATCCCATATGTAACATCTCATGAGACAAAAATAATTACACATTTTATTAGAGTTCTATCTAGGTGAAAAAATAAAAACATGTTAATGATCATGTGTTCAAAAAATGAAAATATACCATAATTCATAAACATAGGAGCCACCCTATATGAAAAATTGGTTGTATAATAATTACTAATAACATAATAAAAGGATATTTCAAAAAGAAGTAATTTGAGAAATGAAAATATCCATGTGTTACACCGTTGTAAAAAGGGTATTTAATATTATGGAAGGTGGATGAATATAAATGATTTGAGAAATAAAAAAGTAGTTACCAAATTGGGAAGAACTCTTGATGCTTGTTACATTAAAATAGAACATTATTTTTGACTTTCTTAAATAATGTCAAAATATTTAGTATAAAATATGTAAAAAGATTCCTTTAAAAAATTATTTAGATTAATAAAATTCACATTATAATTATTTTATTTTTATATTAATACAAATATAAAATAATTTTTATTAATATGTATGTGAAAGAGAAAATAAATCATTAAAACATTTAACATATGGTTTTTAAATTAAAGTGTCCCTTATATAAAACCCTAAAAAGTTACTTATTTTAAAAACATTATAAGGAAAATCAAATATTTTAAAAAATGAACTCTGAAATCAATTTAAGAATAAATTATTATTTTCCTGAAAAATTCATAAGAACATGTATATAGATGAAAAAGGTATGGAAGGGAAATAAAAAAAAGAAGATTTTTTATAGAAAGGCCCTTACCTTGTGTTTGAATCATCATATATGTTCTTTATCATACGAAATAATCAAAATATGTTAGTTGTTAATTTAAAAATAATTTTTTTAAATCTTATTATAAATTTTAAATTATTTCTGATAATTTTATAATTGATTAGTCTTTCATTTATGTTCATGGTAGTCATTTTGTTGATATTCAAATCATATGTCCAAAATCACTTTGGTAACTAAATAAAAGAAATAGAGAAAATATATTTTATCATCTCTAGAATCATATTAATGAAATAATTAACATATTTATATGGGAAATAAAATTTTAAAAACAATAGTGAAATATGATTATAAAAAATGAACTGTATTACAATCTTAAGGTTAGTTGGTCATGTGTACACGTTAGTAGCATTTCAATTTTTCAATTTTCATGGTGGAATGAATTTAAGTATTATTTATCTTCCAATAATAATAATTATATCATAAATATTATATTATTTATTGAGTAATACGTATATATAAAAACCATATTCTATAGTGATAAAAAATGAATCACATCATTTCATAGAGATGGAAGTCCACGTGAATACACAATCCACCTTATCATTTTCAATGATTAGAAAGGTAAAAAAAGGTAATTTTTTTTATTTTTTCAACTATTACTTTTTCATGAATTTCATATATATATATATATATTAAATCTATTATTATAACCATTAGTGAGAGGCCGGGGTGGAAAATGAATTATATCATTTTACAAGATGATAGTTCTCTATACACAAGAAATGCAATTTCACTTCCCATTTGATGGAATGGGAGATAGATATATGTTATTCCATAAACATAAAAAAAATTAATATATGTATGGTAGTTTTCGTAGTATTTTATAATTTCTGAATTATATTTTAATGAGTTTTAAAAAAATGTAACAATAAAACATTCAGTTAATGACTATACCTCTTATTCAAAAAACTTCCTTATCTTTACACAATAAAACCTCATAAAATGATATTGTCTCCCAAAAAATACCTCTAGAACGTGTTCAAAAATGTTGGTAATGGATTTTGGTAATAGTTTTCAAAACAAAAAGGATTTCTAGGTGTGAATAAAAGAGGAAAGGATGTTCCATTTTATAGTTGAGGGGTGGGGAACTCTTAGAATTACATAAAATATTAAATAAAAATAAATTAATTTATTCTAAAAATATGAAAAAAGGATACAATTTTATGTTCGGATGATTATGGGTCTAAATAATATCATTTAATAAAATATGGACATTTTTATAATAGTTTTTCACCCATATATCATTGTTTTAACTTGTGTCCAACCTTTTTTAGAATTACTTTGACAAGAAATTGTTTTCTCTTTATTGGTCAATAATTACAATATAATAAAAATTATCCCATAAATGGAAAATATTTTATATTAATAAACATAAAAAATCACATGGTCAAATATAGAATTTCTTGACCTTAAAAATAATTTAATAAAATATTAATTATTATAAAATAATATAAATTTCATTTTTTGAACGATTCATTTAATTTGACATTAAAAAAATAATTAAAATAATGTAATTAGAATATAATATATTAAAACATATCTAAACATTAATAATTATCCAAATACTTTTTTGGACATAATAATTAACTAAATTATATTACTTATTATATATTTAATAAAATTTATCTTATTTTTCTATAAATTAAATAAATATAGTGTTTGTGTGGCATAAGAATTTATGTTATTTATTAGATCACAAATAATTAAACCTAAAATAATGGGAAAAACATTTATTAATAAAATAATCTTTTTGTAAACAAATATACAATCTATTTATCCATTTGTTAAAGATTTAGAGATAACAATACAAAGAGAATAACATTTTTTACCTTTCTTTAGATAAAATGATATAAAAGTCAAAATCAAATAAACATGTACTCATGTCACCGAATATTCGACAATATAATATATATTTCTTAACTCCACTCATCCAATATGATAAATTAAAGTATTAGGATCATTGTTTAGTTATTATCATATTATTTTTACCCTTCATCTCTTTATTTAACCTTACATTATTGATAATTATGTACTTTTTTTACTATTCATAATGTCAAAAAATAAGTGGGTCCAATTTAATTTTTTTTACCTCATTATTTAAAATATCATATACATTTTTTAAAATAATTTTTTTTAAGTGGTCTAAATTAATTATTTTTATAACGCAAAGTGAAACGAATAATATTTCTTAAAAAATTCCATTTTATGTATAAATATGTTTTTATAACAAATTAATGTATAAATTTCATTCCAAATAATATAATTGGATTATTTTTATTCAAAAAAAAACTAATTAAATTATAAAACTAATAGAAGTTACATTTTTACATTGTAAATAAGTTAAAAGAAAATAATTTTTTCAATTAAAATAAAATTTTTCACTATTTATTGAAAAATCATAATTTTTAGTAAAATAATAAAATATAACCACAAGATAATTATGATATGGTGATTTAAAAATTTATATCATTTCATCAAATAAAAATTCTAAATTTTCCTAAAAATAAATATATTAATTTCTCAAAAAAATAAATAAATACCATTTTTTGGGAAAATATATTTTTGGAGAATAAAATGAATATACAATAAAATTCATTTATTATTTACAAAAAAGATATAAAAAAATTATATTGAGTACAGAATTTATATATTTTTCATAACATAGTTAATCTTATTCATACTAACCAATTTAAAGTCTAGGCTATAACGATCATATTTAGATAAGAATATTTCATGGTTCATTTAGGCATGGGGTTTCATGTTGTATACAGCTTCTAACATAATTTTCTTCTTTTTAAATAATAGGGTGTTGTATAAATTATGTTTTCCATCAATACTTCATTTAGATAAGGTATGTATATATGATTCCCATACCTCAAACTTCTCTAAATATCTTGGGTGTAACAATATATATAGGGCTATTTAGGGAAGACTATCTGATTGATAACATAATGAAAGATATTATTAGATATACTATATGGTGTACTATATATCTATAAGCCATAACTTAATGGATATTTCCCTATGTTATAATAAAACCATTTATGTTTTAAAATTTTGTTCAAGAGAATAACAATATGTATTTTCTCACCAGTCATCCAAGTGCATCAAGGGAGAATAATGTTATTTGAGTTTTATTAGACATATTGAAAATATATATATATATAATTATAATAATAAGATAATTCTCACTTTACTGCATTTTTAGGATCTATATGATTATTTTAGTGAGGCAACATGTTTTTCCGTTATATATTATAACAAATCAAGACACAAGGTATACCTTAAACATTTGGAGGAGTGTTTAATATGTACGAAGTATAGATATACATCGTAAATTTTGTTTCCAACCTAAAATTTGTGGAAAATATAAAATTACAATTCATACATTATAATACATTTGATTCTCATTATTACATAATTTCCATGGAAATTAAGGCCAATATCTTCCCTTTTTATAATTATCATATATAAAATTTATTCATTTGAAAATCCATATAACACCATTTGAGAATTGTTCTGGGTTGAAGTGTTGAACTCTATCATGTTAGGGAAAAATATGTGAGTAAAAATTTTAAGGTCAATAGTTGATTCAAGGGACCATAGAGATGGATAATATAATTCAACAACACATAAAAGTAACTCAATGATGGTAGAAGTGTTATGTAAGTGGTTAATTTTGAGATTTAAAGTTTCACGTTAATTATTAAGTATTACAAAAGATATATCTAGGAAAATATATGATGATATTTTAATGGATGGGAAATATTATACCTACTCATATTTCCCCCATTAAAATAATATAGTGAGTATGATTTGTGTCTTATTGATTGTATTTTATACCAAACATTTTTCAATTATAGGATTCAATCCATTAATTTATAGTTAATAATTGCATTATAGACCCATCGCAAATAACAAATATTGAATATTTTTAATTAAAACCATATTAATAATACAATGAGATTAAAATTTTGATTCTCAACTAGAGATGTATTTTTTTATGAAATTAGAAAACCTTAAAAGTGATAGTTCTCTTGAGAAACCAAATATTAATGGAAGAAACTTGTGATCCTTATGAATTAATAAAAGTGAAGTATGTTATGTTATTTTAAAAATATAATGAGGTTTTTAATTTTATGGGTCAAATTTATAAAATAGAATTAAAGTAATAAATGAGGAAATATAGTAATTAATAAATAAAATTTTCATTTATAAATACTGATGAAATAGAAAATCAAATATTTTGATTTTGATAAATTTAATTAAGTAATAAAGGAATAATTTAAAATATGAATATTATGTGGCTAATATAGAATTATATTATCCTTGATTATCTAACACAAATTATGGTTATAATAAGTATAATGCAGGAGAAAAATAATAGAAACCTTGAAATTGGCATTATTAGAGATTAATACTAGATAATGACAAGTTTTATTTTAGGTATAGGTGAGAAATATAATTTATAAGAAGTATATGGATAAATAGTATTGATATAAATGATGATTATTATTATTTGGTAATACAGGTATTTTTAATATATTTTTTACCAAGATACTACTATAATTGATATATATTAATTAAGACAATGATATAATTTGTTCTATATATAAGAGAAAAATCATGTAATTTATTGATAGGAATATACTTCAGAAAGTTCATTTATTTTGTAATTGGGATGTCTGTAACATCACTATAATTTTCATTAGACCATGATCATGTTGAACTACAACCATTGATGTTCAAATTAAACCATCTCTCGGTGATTTTCAAGCTATTGGAACTCCCGATGATACAAATTTTGGACCAACCCCCTCATGAATGTACTGACATTTAAAACCATATCTATTGGTATTATTTTATTGTAATAATATGTTATGTATATATGAGTTAAGGTATTATTTACATGTAAATTATTATAAAAAATACATTTCATTCCTTGATATATTTCATATTGTTTGAAATATATTTTCCTTTTTTCATAAGATAAATTTCTCATTATCATAAGATTATTTTGAAAAATTGAATACTATACTGGGAATAATGTTGTAAAAATTAGTTGTGGGGTTATTTATGATAATTATATTTTGTATAAAACATAAAATGAGGTAAAATAATGGTAAATATGAAATAATACATTTAATTTGGAATAAAAATATGAAATAATGGTCATAATCTTCCATATATAGCACTATTTGACAAATTTTAGAATTGATAAGTTATTATTAAATAATCAGTGAGTTAGTGGATCATAATGTGTTACGGTATATCACATGATAAAATCATAATATCAAATAATCAATTATTTTTCCCCAAACATCTACTTACCTCTCTGATAAATATCCATGATTCCTCTCATATTTTAATGCACCAATATTAACTTTTCAGTAAAACATTCTATTACATTTATCCCTTCAATAAGTATATTTTTTTATTTGGGAGAGTTTTGTAGGTTCAAAGGGCTGGTCTATATTAGTAATCAAAAGTTTACTTAGTATTATTATTCCACTCTCTCCGTTTTCAGTTGTACATTTTTAATCTATTTTTTAATTCCTTGTTATATGATACTCTACTTATATTATATTTTATTATTATTTATTTTATCTATTATATAAGAGTTATTACAATTTCTATTTCATTATAATATTTTCAATATTGGTTAGTATAGATAATATAATCCCAGGGTTTATCAAACTCTAAAAAAATTTATTATCTATATAAGTGGTTCACATAATCCTATTTTTAAAGATTTTTATCCATAAAAATATTTTATTTTCCTTTTTATAATCCTTTATAAGTTATAAATAATCACTATGATAAAATATTTGATAATATAATTCTATATTATTTGTTAATAAGGAAGAATTTTAATCACTATAGTCATTTCATTTTCATATGGAGGGATGTTTTAGTGTGGTCATAAAAATTTAAATCATGGTAAGTGTGGTTTTACTCAGTCTCTAAGGATTTCTATTCCAAGATTGTATTTGTTTTTTATTTCCCATTACATCTTATTTCAGAGTATAATCTTCACCTCCCTATTTAGCTATTATATGTTTAATTTATTCATTAATAATCATTTTGTATGACCCTTTTTAAAAAATATTTATTCATATAATTAATATTATCATATAAAGAAGATTATTAATAGCATATAATTACATATTATGATGGATGTTTTTTTTATCTAGATACGATTATCCTTTTATTTTCAGTTTCCTATCTGGATACCCATGTCCTTAATTTTTTGGGAAACCGTGATTAAACACAATCTGTGAATGATTTTTTTATTGTAATTTCATTTTTTAACATTTATTACTAGAAATGTTATGAGAAGGATGGGACCATAATTACATATCCCCCCAAAATTCATTAAATATTGTGTTATATCGTTTTATAATATGTATATGGAATGATTCTAATACTATGAAATTAGAGAGAACCCATGTCATATGAGCCATTATGATGAAATAATTTTTTAAGGAAGTATTTTATTAGGAGGGACATTAACCACATGTTTATGATGTCCTAAGTATCATGAATAACATATATATTATGTTCTTTATATGTATCATTCTATTTAACATGAATAATTATTTTTCTCAGGATCTATATCTTATTCTATGAATGTTTTTTTCCTCATCAAGATACCATTATTATTCTCACACTTAGGGTTATTTATCTCACCAATTTATGTTCTTGTAAAATTCCCAAGAAAGAAAGTATATTATTGATTTTATATATACTATGGATTAATGGATATATCTGTAAAATATTATAAACATGTATTTATTTATTTTTCTTCATGTGCTATATATATATATGTTGCCAAAAACACTAAACATAAATATTCAAAGAATCATCTATAAATAAATGAATTTATGTTATATAATAAAAGTTGAAATATTTTATCATCAACTCATAAAGTGTGGGATTATATAATTCCACAAAATAAATTGTTTATAATAATTAGGGCTCTAAATAAAATAATACATATTCACTATATCAAAATGAAAAAATAAGGTATTATTTTTATCATTTTATTGAGAATAAATATTTAATAGATCATAATGGCATATTTTCAGAGATGGAATATATCACATGGAGAAATAGTCAGATGAAAATTTTACACAATATGAAAAATTTTCCTATTTAAGACTAGTTTTGGAAATGGAATGTGTTGTCTTCCAAAAATATGTTATGGGTAAATAACTATCTTATATTGACTTATGAAATTTCTGATCTGTTAGGTTTTATTAAGAGTCCAAGTGATACAAATTTTGTATTGTGATTGGTGATGAAATAATACTCATATAAGATAAACCTATTTTTAATAAAGAGTTTATCAAGAGTTCTTATACAAAGAAATGGTATGATGATAATACAAATGATATAGAATATATTAACACATATGATGTTTATAACATATAAAATTCACATAAAGGGATAAAACCCATAAGGTATAAGTGATTTAGTAGAAAGGAAACTAACTCTAAAGGTATAGTCGCCACCTATATAACTCTCTTGGTGGTAATGAGTTATAAAAAATCTTAGTATTGATTATGATTAAGGTTTATCACCAATATCCACAATAAAGTCCATTCATATTTTATCATTTATTATGGAATTAAATGATTATAAATTTCACCAAATGAATATCAATACCCATCATCATCTAGGAAATATATTAGATAATATGATGGTATGCAAATTAAAAATTATTATTTATAAAATGATGAAATATTATCAAATTTTGAATATCTATTTTTTCATGAACTCAAATTGTTTCATTTTATGTAAAAATGTAACTGAATATTTCGTATATATATGTGATATTGTGAAAAATATCATATTTTTTGTGTTATATTTTTATGAAATATGAATAAAAAATGATATCCAAAAGTAATAATTTGAAAATAGTTTTTTTGAAAAATTATTAAAAATTAAATACATGGGGGAAGAGGAATATATATTTGGTATGAAGATCTATTGATAGATATTAAAGTGTATTATTACATTTATTCAACATAGATAAATTAGAAAACATGCTATGGTATTTATAAAGGAGACGTTAAGAAGTGGTATTTAATATAATTACATACTGTGAGTCTTATAAATAATAAATGTTGTTTTGTTTATATTGAAAATAGACACATGAATGAAATATATTTTTCTTTTATAACTAAGTCTATCATGTATATAATTTCATGTACACATCATGATGAATCTTATTCTTTGATAATGACTTTACATTACTATTAAAATTTTTATAAAAATTAAACTGATTAGTGTTAATAATATCCTGAAGTAACATTGAATGGATTAAAATACGTTATTTGAACTTTAAGGTTATAATGAGATCTATATAAGGGGTATAATTGATTCTTTATTTCAAATTGACAAAGATGATGGTAGATCTGAATATAAGTTTTTATTTATTAATGGTGGAGTCGTTATTTAGTAGTGTTCTAATATTTCTATTATGATTGATTATATAATAGATGTTCAGTATATAATTATAATAGATTCTCTAAATACTGTTTTTAAACCAATATGTTCACTATTAAATTGAAGTTATTTTTTAAAATTTCAAACCCAATAGATATCTATTGTGGAAATAATAAAGTTTTTATTCAGACAAGGGCACCCTAATATCCCTAATGTAATAAACACATTATTTATACACATCATCTCATTAAATAGGTTATCAAGAGAGAAGATATACTTTTTTTAGTGGCAATATATAACATTATAATCGATCCATTGAAAAATATAACATCAAATAATACAATTAATTTCTTTTAAATTAAATGAATATAGGATATATTATAAATTTAATCTACTATATTTCTTAAGAATTTATATGTTTGTTCATATGATATAGAATTTATGTTTATTTTTTGGATCATGGTTTTATTATTAATAAAAAATATCAAATTAAAATTCATCAATTTATGATGTATTGATTACACGAGTCATGTATGATAAATAACTCCTTAGAGTAAGTCATTATGTAATCCCAAATTTATGACAATCATGTAATTTCATTGATTATAATTATATGATAATATTAACATATGAAGGGGATATTATATGGATCCAAAATACAACCATGCGACACAAGTGTGAATTTATTTATATATTTACATAATAAAGTATATATCACATAATTTTATGCATAATAAAATTCTAATATATATATATAGTGTGTATTAAATATGCATATTTTTAATTTAAGTTCAAAAAGATCAATATATATGAACTTTTATACTTTGACAGTTTTTTTTATCAATATAAATTATAAATCTTATTAGGGTTGGTTAGTTATGTAACTAATCTTGTTGTGGATTTGACTCAATCAAGCTCACTTATTTTATATAGTATTAAGGGTATGAAATATATGCCCTCAGTTGAGTTAAATTGATTAAATACATGGTAATTATTGTTCTAGGTCATGTGATGTACTCATCTACAAAGATGAATAATGATTGATGTATTAATCAAGATTGTTAAATTTTCAAATGATTTTTTTTAAATAAAAAAATGTATTCATTAAGATATAAGACAAACATATTATTAAAAAATTAATATAATTATATAGATATTTCATTTTATTGATTACAAATTTGTAATGTTATTTGAATGAACCTTTGGAATAATATTTCCTTATAAGGTGTGGTATGAAACCATGTGTTATTTATATTTTTTATAATATTTGTACTTTATAAAATTGTATTGAACATATAGATGTTACCAAGTGCCTAAGAACAACCTATATAGGGGTAAATCTTTGTGTGAAATTTATTTTCAACTATAAATGTATAATTTACCCATATTAGAATGAATACAATGAACCTATAAAAACATAATGACACATTGAAATCATCCAAAGTACAAAAAGTATATACAGAAACACAATGATTTTACATAGTTACCTATAAAGGAATAGTATAAGGATTATAAACTAATAATGTGTCAATTTATTAGGGAGATAAAAATGAGGTATATGTTATTAATAAATTAAGGTCAGTTTGTTTCTAATGTGCAATGTGACCATGTTTTGTTAGTCCAAATAGACCAACCTTACAAAGATAGGAGGTTCCATGGACATTACTAGAAAAAAATGAGTGGATTATTGGCTAAAAGGATTGTGATTCAGGCTCATAATACCATTTATGGGGGTTTATGAACCAATATGAGACTCTATTATAGATGTATTACATATTCATGAGTCCTTCCAATATCCTAATGTTAGATAGTTTACCTCAATAATAAATATTTGATCAATCCATACAGTGATATGAACATCCATATATATTATATTCTATCCATGAATTGTAATATCCATATATTTTAGTGTTTCTACATCTATTTTACCATATATATATATATCATAATTTTCCCATATTTATCTTGTCAGTTTTTTATGCTATGGTCTAATGATATACAACCATGTTCTTTGGAATTTATCTCCATATAAGGAGGGGTAAGTTTTGTGGTGTTGATATTTGGACCATGAGAGGGGATTACTACATATCTATATAAATGGTATCATAACACAGGTAGTTCATCTCTAATTATTAGAAAATGTCATAACTTTCAAATTCATGTTATTCAGACCTATGTAGTACTTTTTATTGTTGTTCAACCATAACCATGTGAAGTTCCATTTAAGTTCTTGTGTCCCAGACCAGGTGAAGGGAAATTTAGGGTCATTCATCATGTAAATATTATTATTATTTTAGCATCATACAAAATATAATTCTATAAATTTTTTTTACTAATGTTCGGTACATAACATATAGTTGGGGAAATATTTCCCATATAACTCACAAAAAATATTTTTTGATGAGGATATAGAATTTTACAAGGATTATGGATCAGTGATGTTATATGTTTTGGTGATGTGTTAAAAATTACAATATATATTAAATGTATCCTATATGTTAGTAATAAAGGATTATGTTGTTTGAATTTCATAGTTTATGTTTGTGTGAAAAGAACATTTGGTTCAGTTTAACACCATGTAATAACAATGTCGTGATAATGTTTTATATAATGTGATTAGTATTTTTCAATTTTTAAATTATAGAAAACAATGGATTGAGTCTGTATTATGAATGGGTGTCTCATATTTTGAAGGGAATATATCCCTTTCAAGAATATAACCCCATGAAAAATTTCCCTTTGTTGAGATATATGCATGAGATGACTAGAGATGTGGGTGTTCATATACATTATATTGAGAACAAGATGAGAAAGGATGAATAAAATCATGGTTAATATGTATTAATGAGGAAGGGTTATATATTACACATTATTGGAAGACCATGCCCTACCAGGGGAGTAGGAAAGATACCGATGTGGAATATACATATGTTTCCCATTGATTCCTAACATAGTTGGCAAGTTTGGTGAAGTGAGTTTTAAAATAATATAACTAGTGTGAGGCCCATATTCATTCATCCCAATATCATTGAATTGACCAATGGGGTGTCCAAATCTACTCTTTCAATCAAATATGAGAGGAATGACCAGTAGGGAATCATTATTATCATCATGATAGGGACCCTCATTATCAAGTGGATACATGATAATTATTACCCTGGGGATCCTATCAAGTTGGGAGGAAAAATCAAAAAAGGTTTATTATTAAGGGAACACATAATCAAAGGGTTTCACTCTAATGTGTATGGGTCAAATATGTACCTCATTAAGTCTTAGTGAAGGACTCTCTAGAATAGGATGTTTGAGTGTTTTATATTATAAAAATAAAATAATTATGGAAATTTAGATAATCAAAACATTGGTAGATGACATGAGTATAAGTTTGATAGGAAATCAAAGAATACAAAAATTGAATTTCATCATGATGTGTTCATCCTTGGGACAGATTCTCTACACTTATAGATTGTTTGAAGGAGTTTTAAATATAATTTATGATGCCTCATTTCTGTGTTTAAATCTATTTTCTGTGTAAATATGTGCAGAATTAAATATAAGTCATTTGTTTTATTCAAGTTTCATAAAAAACCACCCTAGGTGAACTGTATTTGTGGTGTTACACTTTGAAGGATCCTCACACACAACCACCCGCAAAATGTATTAATATGATTGATCCATGAGGGATCCTTATGCATGAATCTCCATGAAATGTGAATGCGAGTATTATTTATAAATGTTTCTTTGGATTGTAAAACTATATGGGGATTTTCATAGGTGATTCATGAAAGGAATCCATAAGGGGCTTCACGGATGTTCTTCATTAAAGGACATTGTAAATGAGCTTCACCAAAAGTTCTCCATGATGTTTTATTTATGAATGCTAATTTTTGTACTTTTAATTTTTCTTCTTCTCAAGATATGTTATAGGAATTACGTATAGGATGTATTCACAAGTTTGAGTAAAGAAACTCTCCAAAAATATTGGGATCATCAAGTTGAAATCATCTTTTTCTCAAAGTGTAAAATACCCCCCACCTCAATGCATGTGTTAGGTATTTATAAGAGATTATCAATAACTACCATTCCAAAATAGATTGAACCATATGAAGAATTTAGCTTCATTATAAACCCATATTGTAGAAATGAATGATGCCTTGTCTATGATTAAACTACAATAGGGTGACTGGTGGACTCATTTTACTACAAATGATTCTTAGTCCAATAATAAATATGTGCACAAAAAGGTACCACACCCATCCTCCATGAACGATCCTTCAACTACAAATCTATTACATGGTTAAAAAGATACTACACACATCCTCATTGATCACCATTAATCTTCTAATGACATATATGCATGAAAATAACTTAAATGGCCATATATGTGTGTATATATTTATAAATAAATTCCTATTTCTATATTTTTCTTTGGGTTTTAAATACTGACATTCCAATAAATGATCAATAATTTTTCAGAATCCAAAAATATGCCCCATCCATATTGGTCTGGATCAGCATAAATATGAATAATTTCAATGAAATTAAAGTATCATGTGAGTTAATTATGTGGTTTGTGAATGAGCTTCATGGTTTGTATAAGAATATTTAACCCCTATAAATAGGGAATTGGGTACCTTATCCAATTCTCATGACTTATCTATAAATATCTTTTATTACTAACTATTGTGAAACAAATTTTTCATGAACTATTTCCCATTAATGAATTCTCATGTATTATTTTTCATATATGAATTTTTACATATTAATTCTCGTTTGTGTATTATAACATATGGTTACTCGTTTACTACTACTAAAGAATAATATATTGTATAATGGATTGAAGTTAGTTTCATATAATTTAAATGAAGTGTAATGCCAGTGGAAATTTACACATTAGATATCCATTGACTTGGAATATTTATAATGATATGACTGCTATATTATCAGATAATTTTTTTTCATCACATAGGTGGAAAAATATTCCTTATTTTCTTTTTGAAAATATGGACATTATCATTTTATTATCCCTCATATCTATCCATGATTTTTTCTTATTTATAGAGATGACTTCAGAAAAATGTGAGTGTGATAGTTTTATTACTAAAATAGGACTAAAATGGATGAGAGTGTCAAGACAAGATGACACATATGTTTCCAATCAAAGAATAATTTTATTTTAAATTTCATAGCATAAAATATTTGATACTGTCAACTATTGATAAGACTTCCATAATATTGGTTTGAGCTACTAAGTGGAACACCTCTCCTCACACTATTATCGTGGAATCAACTGATCATTTGGATAAATTTCACTCATGAACTGACCAAATTTAACATTTTAACATTCATAAATTTCATCGAAGAGGGTGACCACTCAAAGCTTCAAGTCAAATGATATACTCCCTTGAAACTAGAAGTAATTTTGTTCAAATTGGATCCACATCACTATTGATATAGAACTATTATGATGATATTTTTGGGGGTCAAGAGGCTAGTTTGAATATCAATATTGAATCTCTATTCTGGAGGATATTTCGATACGGATTGAGGTTGAACCATATAATTTTGATAGGAATTATTAGAGTTTGAATAGGATCTCAAAATAGTGGAAAATATTAGTCCATCTGGGTTATGTAGACTTTCATCCACAATAATAAGTTAATATTTCTAAAATATAATAGCATATTCATCCCAGATAAAAATACTTTCCATATATTTCATAGAGAGTTCAAAGAAGTCTCTAGGGAATACACTTAGGGATACATGTGACGAGTTCATTCCCCCATAATCTAAATTGGTTAATGTGTATAGGAATCATCCAAATGATAAGGATTGAATTTTTCTATAACAAAATACCACAGAGGAAGAACATCAATAATGAATCTACCTCTCTTTTAGTACATGGGATAAGATTTTCATCATTCCCAATGGGCAGGAGCCACAGAAAAGGTTCCCCAAAACCTATCTAAATTTTAGGACCCATTGGTTTATTAGTTCTTATTGGTCGATGTTGTGGGAGGGTAGGTTAATGTATGGTGTTTTGATGTATACCCCATACATATCGACAAAATGGTATTTCGATTGGACATTCTAGAAATTTATATCAGTAGATTCCACTTACATTGTTTGACTCTTCCACTAAAGTGAGGGTGGGACATTCATCATGGTAGAAAAACTATCCAATGATAAAATGATCAAAAAGTGGTTCTATCATTGGATATTTTTGTAAGATTATTGGGACTATATGTAAATGTAATGTGATGTTTAGAGTTGTATATCAATTCTAAGAACTGTGGTATTGAAACACATGCCAAATTGGGGTCTATGAATTCATTAATGATCTACCAATATTATATGCACCATTTAGACCCTATTTGCAAAGAATCAATATATTTAATATGCCCTCATTAAATAAATGAGACTTGGGAAATATTCTAGATTAATAAAACCTATTAATCATTGTAATTTGTGACACCACAATCATAAATCATCATTGAAAATGAAACTTGAATCCTTAAACAGGAAGCATATCTTATATATTTAAGATAGGGTGTACAAGAAACATTGAAATATGGTTATATAATATTATATGGATATTCAAAATTGGTATTTGAGAAGTAGTTCAAATATTTATTGAATATGATCTTTCACTTTCCTCATAGAATATGAGATGAGTAACATCTTCTAGTTTTGTGTTAGTTCTAGATGATGTTGACACCATCAGTAACTTGTATCAACATTGATATCTATATGAATGATGTCGATATCAAGATCATAATAAAATTTCTTGATTCCTATATTTGATCATATTCAAATAAAAAATAATGAATCTAGGATCCACAGTTCATGTTTTTTATGATTTCCAAATTTTGATAACACATGCATAATCTTATAAAATCTATAAGATCATGTTAGATGGTTGCATTAAGGAATCATGTGATGTCTCAGATACCAAGGAAATTGGTGAATAATATAGATACTCTACCCTCAGTGAAAGGGATTATCAACATTACTCTATTCCTTCTAAACTCTTGGTATCTAAATGAATTTAATGAGTGGGAATCATGGAATATAACATCATTTACTAAAGAAATATGGGTTTTACTATAGTAGGAAAAGGTTATTCTGATGGGGTTGGGAAATCTTATGACACATACCAACATTTCCTATAAGGATGACACCAATGATAAAAAATATTATATATGAGACCTCAAACCTTGGATCCACTCATTGTAAAATATTTCCTTTTACATAATCCTAGTACATGATATGCAGGGGGTTCAATTTCAATAACATAAATAATATTAATGATCAAATCCCATCACGGTATGGGGTGAGATATGATCTTGATTTCACTTTTTATTCCATCATTTAAATTTCTAATAACTATTTCGTTGACATTTTTATAGAACATAAGGGGATCTACCACACATCAAATCATTAGAATATTCATTTATAGGATGTATATTGAACATAATGGCTACTTGGGATTTAGGGATAATGAAGAAGGTTCTTCTACCCTAGTTGAAGATCTCCAATAAGAGGACACTTGAAATCAGATAGTGTTCACTAGGTCACAACCATCATCACCACCTATGGATTTTGATTATAGAGAAATTAATAAGTGTATGTGGGTGAAAAAATTATTATCTTTTATTCTCCCAACAATAATAGGTCAATTCATATTTAGATTTTTTTTTATAACATCACACAAACTTATCAGCTTTCTCTTACATTGGTCCCTTCTCTAAGTAATCAAAATAATTATTTCCCTCAAAGTATTTTTCTCATACACTCCATGACGTTACTTATAAATGCTTATGAAGTTTGAATCCAAGGAAATATTGATACATGTTTTCAATCTTGATGCATTTTCCATTATCCAGTATGATTTAATGCCAAATAACAAACCTATATAGGTTTCTAATGAGGATATCTATTTCACATATGATCTATTGGTGACCAGTGTATCTCAATATGAATACTACTTATCCTAATATTTTCAACTTATTTTATTATTTTACAAACCATTGTTAGTACCCACATGCATTCTTCATTGATGATGATTTGGTTGTGTATGGGTCAAATATTCCTTCTAGACCTACTATTCTATTGTAGGATATAACACTTTTAGAACTGTATGTAGCATTTTGATGACCCAAAAAAGGGTTTTCATGAGATGAAATAATTGTTTAACCTTATAATAAGCTCAAAGATATAGAATAGGTCGATAACCTCAATGAAAAAGGGTGAATATTCACACCTATAATCATCTAATTTTTTTTAAGTTTTCCTGATAAAATATTCTAACTATAGTTTTCAAAAAACCTTCCATTGACCATAGAAACTCAATATATCATACCCTCAACATTCTGATTAGAAAATTTCATAGACACACATACTAATTTAAATTCATATAACCTTTTATGTGTCGATACCATACCCTCCATTAGTTATTTTAGCATGGAATATGTACTTATCTATACACTTGTTTCTAATTCAGGATTGGAGGGATACCTCGATTATCATAACCTGACCCACTGAGGATCTCCTAGTTGGTGATAAATTATGTGTAACCACCCCAAGCCTATATCCAATAATCTATAGTCCATAGACTATCACCATGTATACATATCCCATATATTTTAGGAATTATACTAGTTACCTATATGAAAACAGACACATTAGAAAAAGAAAATGTTTTTAAAACTGATAAAGCATCCAAATAAAATTCCACCCAGAAATTGTAAATATTTCCTACATGCTTATAAGGTGGGGGCTACTAGAAAATGTTTCATCGTTAAGAAAATTGGTCTATATTTCCCAAAAATAATATTTTTATGATCTCGACCCTCCTAGTACTCCTCAAAAACATCTATCATATTTATAACACTTGACATTTAGGGGAATATCCCATGTAGGGGTGAGTATAAAAATAGCTAGTATGAAACTCCAATACCACTAATCAAACATAATAAAGAGTAGTTATATCAGTAATAATTATATCTGTTAATGAGATAAGAGATATAGGGATAATAAAAAACCAGATAAGTTATTTCACACAACTGATCTCAAGGTGACTTAATCAAAACTAAGATATAGATGATTCAAATCAAGGATTCAAGGTAATGCTAGTATTAGATAATATACTCCCTGATCTATATATTCACTGATGAGACTCATCTAAGAGGTCATGCTCAGCCACATTAAAATGTGCTCATTGGATCCCAGAAGATCATGTCATCCAGGTATGGGATCTCACATAGGGCCACTGGGGGGACACTAATATCCCTACTAGGTGTGACTTATAGATAAAGGATTTATTCCATGTTCATGGAGGTCACATAGACACCATGATCCCCACCTAGGAATGATAGAGGATTCCACCTTGGTCCTACATGTGGACACATTGAACAATATCTAATAACGTACCCATATAAGGGATCAAAATCCTATGTCTATGATGTAATTCCACACCATGCCCTCCTGTTATGTTACTCAGCAATCATTCTTAGCTAAACCTAGAATATACTGAATAAATGAAGGGCTCCGCACAACCTAAAAGGGAGTAAGCATCATGTACTAGGGTATATGTCATGTTTTTCTAAACAATAGTGTTTCCTTATGATTATTTATAACAAGTCATGTAAACCCCATTATAAAAATAATGATCCATAGGGGTACATGGAATTTAAAGATTTTGTCGATACTCAGTTTGTTTCCAACCCATGCAAGTGTATATATGTTCGTTCACTTGTACTTCAAGTCATTCCAGTATACTTGGCCATGCATGAGTATCGAGTCGTACCCTTGCACCCTAACTGTGTCTATGTTCCAGGTTCTGTTCATGCTTTATAATTCCCTGATTATAGACAAAACTGCAAAATTAATTTCACATGACTTATGACACATGTCACATTGTGTGTGATCAATAAAATTACATGAAAACACCAGCCTTGCAGCTCGGGGCACAAACTACTTTAGTTCTTTCGGTACACCCTATGTTTCCAATAATTTTTTAGATTATATGGTTCCATTATTTGAAATCTCATTCCAAAATAATCATATCCACAACTCCAATCATCATCCATTCCCAAGATCTTGGGATCAACCCTTGACATTGACCAACATCATCATTGACGGGAATCTAGCATCTAAATTCTACTGAGATTCCTCTATCATCTTGCAATGTCACCAGAATTCCATGAAGCACATCTAGGGATCTATAAATATAAACACATCCATACTCCTTCATCATTCTCCTTGATCAAATCACCAATCCAAAAATAAGACATAAATAATCAATCCGTGGCACTATAAATGTCACGACCCCACCCAACCCAGTCTTGATCTGCAACTACCCCAAGGCCACCTCCATAGGCCCAGGGCTGGAGACAAGCGGTGAAGGCTAAACAACTCGGGGATGCCATTGCTTGAGTACTCGTACACACACATGTATCCCACTTAGTGTAGAATTGCAGAGTAAAAAAATAAAAGAAAAATAAGGTAAATTACCAACTACTATAAACATGCTTAAAAAGGTGCATCAACCTCTAAACAGTACAAAGTAAGTGCGAAAGGTAAACGGAAATGAAAAGGAAAAAAACACGCGCTTAACCAGAAAAGTTCCACAACCTGGAAATAGGTAAAAAAAAGTAAATAGCTAGGAGAGTCCCACACCTAGAACTTGACTACGACCACTATACACGGTCCAAGATCCCGAACTCCTAAGCTCCGCAGAAGTCACGACCAACATGTCCATTGTCTGCAAGGGCACATAAAGTGCGGGAAAAGCTTAAGAAGGGGTGAGTATAAAAATACATAGTAGGATTCCCTGAAGGATCGAGGGAGAAACAAACGAGGTACTGAAGAGGTGAGAAGTACATCGAATAGGGAAATGTAAAGGAGTACAACCGAGAGTGCAGTAAAGAGTACATCTCAACCCAAAAAGTGGAAGGAAGTAGACTCGTCCAAACACAAGGAAGAAGAAGCAGTGAGAAGATGATCTTCTCATCGAGTCTTCACTACCTATATAAGGAGAGTAAACTCATCCAACCACGAGAATCTATACACAGAATGAACGCGGAATACCCCATGCGTCTTCACCTCTCCTGGAGGGAGAGTAACCAAAACCCATGGAGTGGGTTCTGGAACAAGGTATATACATATAAATATGCTCAATCAAGAATCCAGAACAAGATCATAATTGGATCTCCATATCATAGCTCAGCCTAAGAAAGTGAGTTTCCAATAGTCCCAAAAGTAAACACCATCGATTCCCAGTATCTCGTATGTCTGCCCCGAAATACATGTCATGTGGCTCAAATATCCACACCTCGACACTATCTGCTTTGGGAGGTACTGACTCGCCCGCACGGTTTTAGGTCGCGTCACAAGGATGCGTCACAGTGGGGAATTTTCCCCTCGTTCTTGTGAGTTATGGGGAAATTCAAACCACAACTCATCACTTTCACACAGTTGATAGGTCCTCTCAATGTCAATGTTTTCACATCATAGACCCCTACCACCATGGGTCCCGCTCTGGTAGTCATAGAGAAAAGCCACAGACTCGCCTAGTAGAAAGGACTCAGTATGAAAGAAGTTGTCGGGTAACCCACTATCTAGCCCCACTGGAGGGTAAACCCTAAGAGGTCGTCGGGTAACCCACTGCCTAGTCTCTACAGGAGGGTAAACCCTAAGAGGTCGTCGGGTAACCCAATGCCCAGTCTCTGCTACAGGGTGAACCCTAAGAGGTCGTTGGGTAACCCACTGCCTAGTCTCTCCTTGAGGGTAAACCCTAAGAGGTCATTGGGTAACCCACTACCCAGTCTCTGCTGGAGGGTAAACCCTAAGATGCCAATGAGCAACCCACTGCCCATCCCCACTGTAGGGTAAACCCAAAGATGTCGATGATAAACCCACTGCCCAACCCCACTAAAGGGTAAACCCTAAACTGCTATGGCTATCCCTACAGGAAAAAACATCCTGGGTAGAGGATTGGTGCCCGCGTGATGTGTTGGTCACACCGAATCCTCAGAAACTCTACCAAGGAAAACGAAGGGATGTGATACTGAAAGCCAACACTGCTAAAGGAAAAAAGGGGAACCCAAAAAACTCTACCAATCACACCATCGAGAACCGAACCAGGGGAAACCACTCAACCCTGCTGGTCTAAACCATCATGAGCAGAGGGACCCTCTAAGTCGCGAGAGATCAAAGGTATGTAAAGAAGAACACGACACACACAAGGGGCCCACACGACGTTTGGCCCTATCTCATCTACAAACCACGAACACAAATGTTATTGCGTACAAACTTACAACATGTACCTCCAAGCATTACCGTATACTCCCAGAGTATACCACATCTCTAGCCCAATGGCTATCATGCACACGACACCCAACATCAGCTCGAAGGGAGAAAACATAATTTCGCCAAACTGCTACCTCCACGACCCTAGAAAGGCCGACCATATCTCTTCAACCCCGAATTCACTCACACGGGAGTGAATGCAGTCACACGCCAAGGTTTCACTTCCAAACATAGCAAGAAGAACCGCCATCAGACCACCTTTCATGATTCCATATTTAATGAGATCTCGAATGAGTCTCCACACATCCAAATGGATCGTACCATTTTAATCCTCATTAAAAAACATGTGAGATTGAATATTCACTTGTCTTAGATGGGTATGTGATAGAAAAGTTTCCAACACCGCTTTACTCCCAATCAGTGTCTCGTGATCCCGAGCCTAGATCCTGAAAAAAGACGGTCATGTCGCACCACTGCGATGCCCTCAGGAAAACCCATCAAATTGGATTCTTACATTCCTGGAATGGATATCCTAAGAAAAATATTCATTAAGTCATTCCACGTATGGGTGGTGCTATGTGGGACCAGCGTCCCGATCCCGAAGCGTTACAAGTGTATCGCATAATTGTGATCCTCTCGAAAAAGTACACAAGATTGACTATCTTGTTATCTGAAACGAAAACCCGGTGATAAAGATGGAAATCACCTCCAACTCCCAAAATGGTTCTCATGGGTCCCACACCATCGTGCAAGATTAAAGAGGGCAGCCAGCACCATTGCAATGCCCTCGAAAAAACACTCAGGAAGAACTTCTCACACGCCCCGAACGGATGTCCGATGAAAAAGTTGTTAAAATCAGCCCACAACAAAAATGACAGGCCATGGGGCCCATGCCTCAACTTTTGTTTCAATGCCCGAAAACCCCATGAAAATATTATTCTTGACGCCAGGGTCGCAACACCACTGACGGTGCTCAAATCGGACATTGGATGTGTCTACACCGCCCAAAACAAGAACACCTAGAAAAACGCCAAACTACATAAAGGTGTGTCGCGCCACCAAGGCCCCCAATTTTGGGAATTAAAAAACCCCCAAAACCATCTCAAAAAGTTCATCTCGAGCCGATGATCACACTTCCCTAGAAGAAAAAAAATCAGACACACGTAGTGAATATTAGGAGTGTCCGAAGTCGAGGGGACGATTCCCCTTGGGCCGGACCGGCCTGAGCCGGCTAGTCCGCCCGTCCTAGGCCGGAACACAGCTCAAACACGCGGCCCGGCCATGGACCCTAGGTCCATGCAACACCGAATTTCCACAAGGGTTGGTCGTGGTCTTGCGCGGAGGCCCGCCTTCGGCGGGTATCTGTCCCTGCACGGGGTCGCGTACCGCGACCCCCCTCACCGTCGCGCCGCGGCGCGCTCGCCCGCCGCGCCGACATCGCCTTGAACGGCCACCCACGCCTCCTCCTAGACCCTCACCTCACCCTTCAGACACCACCTCACCTGGACAACACCCCCTCTCCTTGCAGAAGTCCACCGCCGCTGCTGAAGACCACTGCCGCCCGGAAAGCCGCCAGAAACCACCAAACAACCTCCAATCATTACCGGACCACTACGAATGCCTCGGGACTCAGAATTCAAATCCAAAATATGCGTCTAAAAGCTCAAGAACATATAATACTCATTCATGGTATTTTATCTAAAATTTGATGACAGTTTTATGCTATAAATCAAGATCAAAGTAGGTTCAGAACTTAAAAAAATGCACGATCCTACCTTGTTGGGAATAGCCCGGAGCTTCGCCGTCGATCCGCCGAAGCTGTGCACCACCTAGGGGAGAAGAGGATGGAGGAGGGCTTGTTGGAGTATCTACCTTGAGAGGTTTTCTCTAGTGGAATTAGAAATGGTGAAGAAGGGTGGAGTGGGTTATGGATTAAGTAAAGAAAACAAATCAACTTTTTATTAATTTTAATACCCACTAGAAAACCTGCATCTGAAACTCTCAATGGGGTCGAGGTTAAGCCTCTAATAGGGTAAAAAACACATCCCGAGCACAACGAAGGTCTCATAATTTTAATCCAAGTTACCGTTTGAATGTTATAAAACATAACGTCCAAGGCCGCAAAATTATGAAAACGTCCCTGGTGACAGTTTTCACAGAAGGCCCGCGCCTGCGATAGTTACCCCCCTCCTAGGGTAAACAGCATGCTCCAGACTCAACAGTGCCCTCTTTTTTCCCGTCCGAGCTACTTTTTAGGAGTTATTAAATTTATTTAGCATGCCCAGTGTGAATTCACTGAAAATTTAATTCCGACCACCCTGGGGCTCGGAATCGCACACCGTCTGAAGGCGCTGCTCTGGAATAACATCAAGAATATTCCAAAGTCTTTTATATCACAAAATGGGTTCTTAAATCATTCCCTACTTCAAGATTTTCATCCCCTAAAAGCAAAACTAGGGGAAAAAATCAGGGTACTAAGCCCACGCCTAACTCTACTGTATCCAGAAGAACTCTTGCACAGTTCTGTGTCACCATGCAGGGACCAAAATATTTGGTCCGTTTGTGTGGGGTATTCCCTCTCTGATGACGTGCATCGGTTCACACACACTTCATCTCAGGTGAGTCACGTGGGAGACATTATGCACCCAAAACAGACCTTGGGTTTAGGGCAAGACGATATACAACCTCGCTATCCCTTCGAACGGTCTCAAATGGCCTGAAGGCCCTCGGGGATATCTCACCTACACGATCGAACCTCTACATCGCATGCTGCGACATCAGTCACCACTTGGACCTGGGACAAAACCTGATGATTCCCTTCTTCAGAATATCTATATGGTGAAACACCTAAGGATATCCAGGCACGCAAGGTTTCACAGTCAATGTCCCACAACCACAACTCTCTTATATGCTCGGAAAGCAAAGGAGTCGATAGCATTGACTAAAGAAAAGGTTCCATGTCTCCTACTCTACTGATACAGGGTTACATCGATGCCCCGCATCACCCAGGTAACACCTCAAACAAGGAGAAGGGAGAAAATCATTTCACATACAGATTCTAACAATTCTACTGTAAAAAGTAGAAGACATGTAGAGCATACCTCTTATCACATCATGCTCTGCAGGATCGTAGACATCCAAAGCTCGCGATTGTCTATGGTCCCAACTATCAGCTCCCGGAGCCTGACGTGGATCTCCTAGTGGTGATGGGAAGACCTCGTAATTTCATCCCCCAATTCCATCTCCCCTACTCCTCTGCTAGAAACCACCTCTCTGGGAAGTACTCTGATCACGGTGATGCCTCCGCCATGGTGGTGCACCCACTGTCTGCCTGAAGTTCTCAGCATACCTGGTCGGGTATTCCCATGCCAAGTGACCTAGCCCATCACAAGCATAGCACCGGTTCTCTATGGGCTTCCTTAGTTCCCTCTGGTTCCACTGTGGTGTACGACCACAGCTCGAATTCCACTCAAAGAAGGGACTCCTCAGCTGAGGCTATGTGCTTTTCCACCAAAATGGTGCACAACCACGTCTCTGAAACTAGTGGTGGGAAGACCACATGCATCAAGGATCTATCATCTGACACCTTCTAGATGTGGCAGATGTCCTGGCTTTATCGTGCCTACTTCCACTACCAAATGTAGAATGCGACAGGAAGCTCTCTTTACCCAGTGCTTGCTCTAGAATCCCAGCATAGGTGAAAATGCACAAGGGTACGATGATTGCACGAATCTCTCTATAGAGACCCTGCTCGAACTTCCGTGTTTGGAAGTTGCCATCATGGTTCAAGTCTGGGTAAAAAAGTTCACAGTTCGTGAACCTAGTCGCATTCTCAGTCACCGTCATCCCTCCATGCTGAATCTGCAAGAGATCCTGGATCCGAACGGAGCGTATGTAGGAGGGGTAAAACTCCTCCCAAAACATTAGTTGAAATTTATACCACAAAAGTGACGAATCATTGAGTAACTAAGTAACCAGACTCCACCAAAGCCCAGCTGCTCTGTGGAAAAGGATTCTGGCCAAATCCACTATCCGATTTTCCGGTGTCTTCGCCAGCTTGAGGAGGAGAACCGCTGTCTCCAGCCAAACCTGTTTTTCCTGAGGGTTTGGCTCCCCATTGAAACTCAGCAATCTCTATCACTAGAACTCACAGTGCTCGCTCAACTAGCACTCAAGATCTATCTGCTCTGCAGGAGCTGTCTGCTACTCACCAGGAGGGGGTGCTACTACCGGCCCACCCAGAGAAAGGGGCTCACATGGTGGGTTCTGGACAGAGACCTCGTAGCTCATAGGTTCATCGTCACGAACCAATGATAGTATCCTGGTTGGATGTCTTTGTGGAGGCATCCTAAATGTTATCAAGGAGAACCGCAATCAGATGAGCATATAGGTATATGACAGTAGCAACAATGGTGGGAAGACTAAAGAATGACAGTCAAAGACTCAATCCTATGTGATGCACAAATCCATTTTCCCTGCAGTGGGTGTCTCGGCATGCTGGTTCGACAAGCGAGTTATCAGGGTCCTCTTGAATGGATACGTCGGCTGTCCCACCATCACTAGACTCCCTGGGCTGAGAGCCGCTCTCAAGACACGTTGACACAGTTGCCTTAGATCCCAACCAATTCCTTTTTAGGGATGCCCGAACAACTTCCAAAGGAACAAACCACCATTGATACAACTTTGTCACAACCCGACCCTACCTGAGCTCAAGACACAACTACCCGAAGCCCACCTCCATAGGCCAGGGGCTGGCGACAAGTGCTGAAGGCTAAACAAATCGAGGAGGCCTATGCCTGAGTACCTGTAAACACACACGCAACCCAGTAAATGTAGATGTGAAGAGTAAAAAAAAGTAAAGTAATGTAAAGTAATGTTCCAACTGCTATAAACAGACCTCAGACGGGGCATCAACCTCTAAAAAGTACAAAGTAAGTGATGAAGGTAAACTGAAAAGAAAACGGGAAAAACATGCCCCCAAACAGAAAAGTGCCACAACCCGGAAACAGGTAATCAAAGGTAAATAGATGGGAGAGTCCCACACCTGGAACCTGACTACGACCACCATATATGGTCCAAGATCCCAAACTCCTATGCTCCGTTGAATTCACGACCATCCTGTCCGTCGTCTTCAAGGGCACACCATGTGCAGGAAAAGCCCAAGAAGGGGTGAGTATAAAATACTTAGTAGGATGCACCAAAGGATTGAGGGTGAAATAAAGGAGGTACTGAAGAGGTGAGCAGTAGATCGAATAGCGAAAAGTAAAGGAGTATAACTAGGGGTACAATGAAGTGTACAGCTGAACCCAACAAGAGGAAGAAATTAGACACTTCCAAACAGAAGGATCTAGAAGTGGTGAGAAGACGAACTTCTTGTCGAGTCTTCGCTAACTATAGTAGTAGATTAAACTCGTCTAACCAAGAGATGATAGAAATGGAAATCACATGGCATACCCCGCAAGTCCTCGCCTCTCTTGGAAGAAGAGTAATCAAAACCCCATGATTATGTACTAGAACAAGGTTTATATATATCCATATGCTCAATCAAGAATCTTGAACAGGATCGTAAGAGGATCTCTATATCATAGCTCAGCCCAAGAAAGTGAGTTGCCAATAGTCCCAGATGTAAACACTGTCGATGCCTAGTATCCTGTACGTCTTCCCCAAACTATAAGTCAAGGGGCTCAAATCACCGCACTTTGACACTATCTGCTTTGAGAAGCACTGACTCACCCGCCAGGTTTTAGGTTGCATCACAAGGACGCGCCTCGGTGGGGAATGTGCCCCTCATTCTTGAGAGTTCTGGGGAAAGTCAAACCACACATTGTCACTGTCACATAGTCGAGAGGTCCTCTCAAAGTCAAAGGTGCCACATCACTAAACCATACCACCAAGGGTCCCACTCTGGTAGTCATGAAGAAAATCCAAAGAATAGCCTAGTAGAAAGGATTGAGTCTGAAAGAAGTCGTCGGCTAAGACACTGCCTAGCCCCGCTGGAGGGTAATCCCTAAGAGGTTGTCGAGCAACCCACTGCCCAGTCTCTGCTGGAGGGTAAACCCTAAGAGTTCATCGAGTAACCCACTGCCTAGTCTCTACTGGACGGTAAACCCTAAGTGGTCTTCAGGTATCCCACTGCCCAGTCTATGCTGGAGGGTAAACCCTATGACGTCATTGGGTAACCCACTGCTCAGTCTCTACTGGAGGGTAAAACCTAATAGGTAAAAGTGCAACCCACTGCCCAGCGCCGTTGGAGGGTAAACCTGAAGAAATCAATGAGTAACCCATGGCCCGTCCCCGCTGGAGGGTAAACCCGGAACTGCTCTAGCCATTCCTACTGGAAACAACCTCTAGGGTAGAGGATCGGTGCCCGCGTTATGTACTGGTCACACCGAATCCTCAAAAACTCAACCAAGGAACACGAAGGCACGTGATACTGAAATTCCACACGGCTAAAAAAAAGGGGGAACCCAAAACAACTCTGCCGATCACACCATCAAGAACCGAACCAGGGGAAAACCACTCAAACCTACTAGTCTAAACCATCATGAATAGAGGGACCCTCTATATCGCGAGAGATCAAAGGTATGTAAAGCAGAACAAGACACACACAAGGGGACCACATGACATGTGGACCTATCTCATCTCCAAAACCACGAATAAAAACATTATCAAGTACAAACGTAAAACATTTACCTCCTAGAATTATCATATACTCCTAGAGTATACCACATCTCTAGCCCAAAGGCTATCATGCACACGACACCCAACATCAGTGTGAAGGGAAAAAATGTAATTTCTCTGACCTGCTTCCTCGACGGCACTAGTAGGGCCAAATATATCTATTATACTCCAACTTCACTCACACAGGAGTGAACGCGATCACACGCCAAGGGTTTTCTTCCAAACACAGCAAGAAGAACTTCCACCAGAGCACCTTTCAAGCTTCCACATTTAATGAGATCTCGAATGAGACTCCGTACATCCAAATGGATCATACCTTTGTAATCCTCATAGAAAAATAGGAAGGATCGAATATTTAATCGTCTCATATGGATATATAATGGAAAAGTCTGGAACACCACTTTACACCCGTACAACGTCTCATGATCCCGAGCCTCTGTCACAAAAACAGACGGGCGCGTCGCACCACTGCGATTCCCTCGGGAAACCATGTTAAATTGACTGATTACACACTTGGAATAGATATCCAGAGAAAAATATGCATTACGTCATTCCGTACATGAATGGTGCTACGTGGGACCCACATCCCGGTCCTGAAGCGTTACGAGTAGATTGCACCATTGCGATCCTCTCGAAAAAGTACACAAGATAGACTATTCACTTATCTGAAATGGAAACCTATTTATACAGATGGAAATCATGACCAACTCCCAAAATGACCATCGTGGGACCTGCACCTTCGTGAAAAATTAAAGCAGGAGGATTTTCCCATTACAATGCCCTCATAAAAACACTCACAAACGACTGCTCGCACACCCTGAACGGACATCGGACGAAAAAGTTGCTAAAAGTTGCTTGCAGCTTAAAAGATGAGATGTGGGGCCCACACCTCAACTCCAGTTTCAACACCCTAAAACCCCATTAAAATATTAATCTCGAATCCTGGGTCACAACACCACTGACAGTGCTCAAATCTGACATCGGATGTGTCCGCGCCGCCCAATACAAGAACCCCCGGAAAAATGCCAAACTACTTAAAGGAATGTCGCGCCACCGAGCCCCCCCGTTTCATGAATTAAAACCCCAAAAACCATCTCAAAAATCTCTTCTCGATCCGAGGATCCCACTTCCATAGATGGCATAGAAAATGGAAACCCGTCGTGAAGATTACGAGTGTCTGAAGTCGAGGGGACAAATCCCCATGGGCTCGATCGGCCTGGGACGGCCCGTGCCGGCTGGCCCGGCTCGCAGCGCCAGCCCACGACTCAACCGCACGGCCCATACAGGGACCTTGGGTCCACGGAGCACCGACCGGCCATGATGGCCAATCATGGTCTCTCACGGAGACCAGCCTTAGGCAGGTCTCTGTCCCCGAACGTGGTCCCGCGCCGCGACCCCTCTCAGCATCGTGCCCCAGCGGGCTCGCCCGCCGGGCCGACGCCACCTCGAACGGCCGCCCGCGCCTCCTCCTAGACCCCCGCCTCGCACAGATGACATGGCCTCGCCTGGCCAACATGGACACACCTGGCTAACACCACCTCGCCTGGCCGAGGACTGATGCCGCTGCTAAAGACCGCCACCACTGGGAAAGCCACTGAAAACCACCAAAAAAACCTCTAATCTTTACTGGACCGCTACAGACGCCTCGGTACTCGGAATTCAAATCCTAAATATGAGTAGGAAATCTTAGAAAATATAATACGTATTCATGGTATTTTCTCTAAAATTAGACGAAAGTTCGATTCTATGAATCAATATCAAATTAGGTGAAGAACTTCTAAAAAATATAAACGCGTGATCCTACCTTGTTTGGCGTAGCCCAGAACTTCGCCATCGATCCGCTGAAGCAACGCACCACAATGGTAAAGAGAGGATGGAAGAGGGAATGTTGGAGGATCTTCCTTGATAGGGTTTCTCCAGAGGAAGTGAATATGGGGAAGTAGGGTGGAGTGGGTTATGGCTTAAGTAAAGAAAATAAATTATCTTTTTATTAATTTTATTACCCACTAGAAGACCCGCATCCGAAACTCTCTACAGGGTCGAGGATAAGCCTCCCCTAGTGTAAAAAACACCTCCCGAGCACAACGGCGGTATTTGAATTTTAATACATGTTTCCGTATGAATGTTATAAAACTTAACGTCCAAGGTCGCTAAATTACGAAAATACCCATGGTGGTATTTTTCACAGAAGGTCCGCGCCCGTGATAGTTACACCCCTCCTAGGGTAAAAGGAACGCTCTAGAATCAATGGTGACCACATTTTTCCCATCCGAGCTACTGTTAAGGATTTATTCCATTTATTTCTCATTCCTAGTGTGAATGCACTAAAAATTTAATTCCGACCACACTGTTTCTCGTAATCGCATGCCATCTGAAGGCACTGCTATGGAATAACATCAAAAATATTCCAAATCCTTTTATAGCAAAAACTAGGTTCTTACAATAAATCGAATTCACACTGATTTTCTTATGGGTATTCATCAAACTAAAAGACAACTAAATTTCCCATGATGATCCTGTGATGAAAATAGGGGAGAAATTCACAAATGAAAAAAAGATTAATGAAACATGGAAATTTCATAATTTTTCTTTCATTATTTTTAGAATGAAAAATGGTTGTCCAAAAAATACACTTGGATACACCAACCTTAAAACTACTATCATTGAAAAAATCTATAATTTTCAATGCAATGTATATTAATTAAAACTAGGATAAGTAAAAAAATATGAATCTACTAAAAAATCATCTGAACAGATATTGTATTGATCACTAATAATGAATATCCATGTGTTATCATCACTAATGAGATCCATGGAATCTTATTGGCTCACTGATTTCTAATCCCCTATCCACTGTTAGTTGTTCAAGATTCCTCCAGTAATTATCCACTAATAGATTCTCTCTAAAAACTAAAGGTTATGTGGATAAGAATGATTTTTTCAATAAACATATATTTGTAGGATTTTATTAGGTCTAGTAATTTCATTAAATAATTAGTTAAATATTATTATTTATCTAAATTTTTCTCCCATGAGGTAACTCAAGTATAATTCCCCATAATAATAAAAATTATGGAATAACTAGGGTACAATCCATATTCCAGACTCAATGTTGGTCTTATACTTCCCTTCTAAGTCCCCATTTGGTGGATATTCAACTATTTTAGTAAAACTATTCATGTGTGATATTAATAGATATAATATATTTACAATGTCAATATTGTGAACACTAGGCCTTAGAATCTTAGGTCATCTCAATACTATACTCTAAAATTATTAGTATATAAAATCTAAAACAATATATTTTGAAGACAGAGATGTTATATTCTCCCCACCTTAGGTTTTTTTGTCCCAAAAAGTGAAAATATGTACTCAAACTGGTGTGGGAATTAAGCTCACATATTTTTCTCCTACTCCTAGGTTCTCTCTTGAAGACTCTCATGATAACACCAAACATGGACTAAGGAAATCTCTCACCCATAGAGGATAATCTCTTACTGACCCTTGATCACTAAAAAACTCTAAAAAGGTAGCTATATCCTTGATCTCCAGCTCACCCTAGTCGATAATATATGAAACACCATGAAAATACCTCCTCACTTGTCACACACAGAAGACATTGTGTACCTGGTCTAACTATCGAAGTAGGTCTGAGTAGTACACCACTACACCAATGATATGATGTATCTTGAAAAGGGAGAAAAACATATTAGATAACATGCGACCCCAGGAATATATATATAAACTATGTTTATGTGATACCTTAGGGATCACATGGTCTCTTTACAAGAAATAAAAAGGCATCCATCATTGGTACATATTTGACTTTTTATGTCTCTAGGAATCCTTCATATCCTCCCTAATAATCCATACCATCTCTACCATACCCCAAACCTCATCTGGGATAATGAGTGCTGACCCACATGGATTAGTGAAAAATAGTTCTATCGCACTGGGTCACCAGTAAAAATATTTTAATTGTTCTCTAACGATTCTGAAATGGAAGTTGTTGTTGTCTAAAAACTCAACCAAGGGTTTTTGGTCAATCCTACAATTTCCAATTTTCATAACGAAATATTGAAACATATCCTCTAGATAGCACTATTCTAGGGGTTAAATGATGTGCTCAACTATAACTGAGTCCCAAAGTCCTCCTATAATCCTCTCCATAATCTTGATGTGATGAGATCCTCGTGATTTGATATAATCATTGAAGGAACACCATGGATATGAACTATGTACAACACGTAATGGCATCTCAATCCATTTACTGATCATTTCAATTAGATAAATATAAAGTATACTAAATTTTTTTATTCAAAATATGATCATGAAAATTGAATAATTTCCTCAAAAAATATATGGTAACCACATCAAAAAACCATTAAATATACCATCCCACTTCTACTATATCAAATAAATTGGTATACCTATACTCTCTATGACCTAGTACTCATCTTTAACCAACTAAAAAGTGAGGCATTAAATGATAAACTACGTTACACCTTTCATTATTCCTTGACACCAAAATAGAAAGTAGAGGTGTTGGTACAACTTCACCACACCAAGATGTACCTCCAAGGGGTATGTATGAAATTCCTCATAAAATCTCCCCACAATGTCACTGTTACCATCATGTATCCTCTAAAATGGATTACATGCTTCCCATCTTTAGAAAATCCATCAATATAATGTATAGTTGAAATCTGGGTATGAAATGTCTCACAGTTGGAATCTCCACGTTGTGACTCCATAATATACTATAGAAGTGGTGGGGTAACAACCATCAATTCGAGGTAAACTGCTTCATTCTTTTCCTTTACCTAGAAGCACATTGATGATAACAACACTAAATCCTTGATCAACAACAATGAGCAAGACCTTATAATAAGAGAATCTTCCACCATGTTCCACTTCCAAGGAGTATATAATATCTCAAAGTCATACTCTAAGAGGTACCCGAGACATTTACTATATCTCATGTTATGTTCCTTATAGAAGAAGATATACATGAGAGTATTTTAGTTAGATATAAGTTAAATCATTCACACAAAAGGTAATGTTTCAACATATTGGAAAAGACTACAACTACTACTTCAAGTTCATGGGTCATTTAGTTTTTCTTATATAATCAAAATTGTTGAGACCCATAGGGAATCACCACTATCATCTACATTAGGATACATCCAATCCTAGTCCTGGATGCATATAAACAATAACAAATCAACACCTTAACACTAATAATCTCAATTTTTGATCCCTCATCAATATTTTACAAAACTCTTGAAAATCCAATTGGAGGATCTCCACCCAATTGAATGATTACACCTTCTCATTCAATGTTGTTAGAGATTTTGATATCTTGGAGAAATCATGGAAAATATTATACAGTATCCTTCCGTGCCAAGTAATCTCCACACCTACATCGCTTTCTTGGGTGGATCCCAAGCTAATATTGCCTCAGTCTTCCTAGGGTCCACTGCTATACTATACCCTAATATGAAATTTCCCAAAAATACACATCTTGAATCCAAAAATGACACACTGAGATATTTCCATAATTTGATACTCTCTATGTGTAACTAGGACCATCCTCTAGTGTCTTACCTAATCCTACTTATACACTGAGTATACTAGTAATTCACAAAATAATACCAACACAATCTTATCTAATAAGGTCTAAAAAATCATGTTCATGAGTCCCATGAACATTGATAGGGCATTCATACAACAAAATTGAATAAAAAATTACTCATAGTAACCATAAAAATATTTAAATTTTCTATTTGGTTTATACTCATCATGTACTCAATGTTGATGTTAGACTATTCTAAGGACAATCTTCAAGAACAATCCTGACCATCTCTGTTGATCGAAGAGGACATTGAGGCTCAATATTTGATATGTATTCATTATCGTCAGTAGGTACTGGTGATGATAATCCATATAAAACCTCATGCTCTTGTATTCTATGTGGGAGAAAAATACAGGGGATTCCCATGGAAAAAAATTGGGCTTCACACTCTTTTCCTCAATAAGTACTCTGTCTTCACACATAGGTCGCAAAGCTCTGTATGATCCATTTAATATATTTGAATATATATCAGTGTTTTACATTAGTGTAATTCAATAAATACAACTCTCTCTCCTTGGAGAGGTAAGCCTAGAACATCTATAAAAAAGATGAAATCATACTCCACCACAATTATAGGAATCTAAAAGACCATAACAATCACTAATTCGTGAGTATAACTAGCCAGATAGGGAGTAGTCAACTATATCCTTCTATTCATGATCTCATAGTTCTCTTCTTGGGATTACTTCTCATATATGAAGGAAAACATTAATCTATCATCCCAGATACTCTGCATCCTCCACTTAAAACAATTAATATTTGGCATGGATTGTGCATAACTAGTACATAACTATGATGATGTCATAATTCCTCATAACTTCTATAAAAATAACCCACAACAACATCTCACCTCCAAAAATCATGTCACACTATTGATAAATGTCTGTGATTTTTGAGATAACCTCATTCTAAATCCTTAATTGCAAGGGTCAATCCACAATCCTGATTAGAATATCTAAGTCATGAACTGGTAAAGTGGAAGTAAATGGAATCTTACACCCACTTAAATTATTACAATAGTTGAAGTAGAGAAGAAACATATCATAATTCTAATCATTCCAAGATTATTGTGTTCGGAGGTCATCGCGACATTTAGCAATCCTTAATCCTAACAAGTACCTCCCTGATCCAGGAATTGACCACCTAAAAGTGGTGATGAAAGTAGATCAAACCACTCACAACCTCCTAATGCTCTACTTAATCATCTACCACACCCACCACCATGTGGACATCCCTATTCATATGTAAGTGTCTATATGGGTGGTTCATCAACTATCTCCCTATCAACTGTGTGGTGGGTCAAACAATTTCAAACAAGATATCCCTGACAGTTGCAACAGAAGAACCATATATCTTTAGACTACTCAAGAAATCTTGAGAGCCCTAAACCACTAATCCTATATACTAGGATTGTCTCCTAAATAGTATTTCATAAATAATTCCATATAATTGAAATCATCTACCTACTGTTGAGGCCTCATCTCCTGAATTCCCAATATATGAACCCACTACCAGTGTGTACTCTTCCATGAATATCTCCACTAATAATGCCCAATAAAGAACTCTAATATAGGTGGGAATGAAAAGTAGATCACTCTAACCATTAAATTTCATAATAATCCCTAGTCCATGGTCCCTACTCTAAAAATAAATCTATAACCATATCTATAGAGTACCAGGGTAGGATACTTAACCTACTAAGTACTATTCCTTGATAAAAATAACATACTATAATTGAAAAATTCTCTTAATTCACACTGATCACAATGTGGTTATCTCTATCTCCTCTTTAAAGAGGCACTCAACATTTGACTAGGAGAGTGATATATTTTTATGTAACTGAGTCACCAAAGTCCAAATTTTCATGTAGATACCTAAACATGACATGCTTCAATGACCATCATATGGTATGTAGACGTCCTCAAAAGGAGGAAAACATGGGTCTGTTCCTCAATTCTGTCCTCATCTACAGGGGAATTTGGATCTCCCCAATACCTAGGAGGTCACTACCTCATAAACCCCGAGAGTGAACTTTTCCTATACATATTCTCGGATGGTAATTTCTGTTAAATATTATAATAAATGGGTCGTGGAATAGCTATAAAACCACCTAGGTGTACTAAAACCTATATAGGCCTCAGTACCAGAGACTGATCACTTGAAAAATCAACCTCCTGATCACGTAGTAGAATCCTAGTTACATATCACCATGAAGGCACCCTAAAATAAAAATGTCACCCCATGATCAATGATTATATATAAAGAGATAACTCAATAAGTACATGTAATACAAAAAAAATTAATATATGATTCATATACCAGTGTTTTCCATACAACTATTGGCTATATAGATTGAGTTGAAAAGAAGGTTATCAATGTCCTACTAAATATATATGTCAGCTTCCAAAAAAACAGTAGATACCCTATCATAAAATATGATCTCAATATACTTTAAAAATGATTCCATAAATACCAATACAATGTCACAATTGTAAAATATAGAAGTATCAGTCCTGATGTTGAAACCTTTGATACCACTCTATCATGACCCAACCCAATATGGACTGCCTGACTGGAGATTAGCCGAGTTTGAAACCCCAATTCCACCAAATATTGGCCAAGTTATAGAGACTATAACTGAGTAGTAATATCCCATATATGGTAGGAATCAAAATGATTAATTGTATAAACACAAAAACACACATATCCAAGCCCAAACAATGCTAAAATTTTAAAAAACTAATGTAGATGCACAAATAAATCTAATTTAAACTGTCATATTAAGATAAATATACTAAAATTGAATATGGGTCAAAATAAAATACCAATAAAAAACTAAAATTAATTCCAACATTATAAGGAGGTGTAAACTATCAACTGTGTCATCAAAAAGAACCTTTGTCCATTATGCACAAAAAAATTCCAACTCCAGTCCACCTGGGACTCTGTCAAAATGTGTTTTGTCAACATAAGAGATGAGATGTGTTGGAAAATCCCATATAATGGTGAGTATAATAATACCATGTATAATACCAAAAATAAATTATGTATAAATCATAAATGGTATCCAACTCAACAATACACCGGTATATCACTAATATATGAGACATAGCAGAAATTTACAAACAGAAATTGTGATATCAGACAAACAGCCTTAATGGGAATTAACCAACACTTACTACCACATGATTTTATATAATTCTTAAAGGTAACAATAATATGGGATATTCTAGTCCATGAATTTTTCTTCAACTAATGAAACTCATCATAGTGGTTATTTTCGGATAGCCCCGCAATGAAGTACTCACTAGATCTCTAAAGAACTCATCATCCAGGTTTATAATCCATCCCAAGGACACTATGAGACACAAAAACACTATTGGATAATACCTATATGTAGGGTATTTATATCCTATTCATGGTGGTCATTCTGATACCAAGAACCCATCATAAGAATGGTAAAGGATTCCACCCTTGTCCAATATAGGGATACATCAAAATATATCTAATAATGAACTCATAGAGGGGTTCATAATCCAATTTTGAGGATGTAATTAGACACTATACCCTCATTTTATTGGACCATGTAAACTTGATTAGACAAACATGGTCTATACTGAAGAAATGAAGGGATCCAAACTCACTCAAAGGGAGTGAACAATGGAAGGGGAACATAACTTTTCTTTCCAACATAGGGACTTCCCATGTCTTACTATATCCCAAGATATGTAAACCCCCATATATATGGCTTCTCCCATAGGGTTATAAGGTGTCTAGATGTTGACTTGGAACATGGTGTGCCACATACATGTGTTCGTATACTTCATGTCAATCCATGTACATTGGGATGTCCCGATTATCATGGTTATGTGTGAGTACCACGTCGTGCCTATGTTTTATACCCATGTTTGGGTTACTAGCTATGTCTATGTTCATGTACTATATAATCACACACTTGTCCATCGACATTAGGTCACATTACATGTGACATGTGTCACACGGGATGTGATCCTTAACATTCCATAAAAACCGGGCTACAGCCAAATCCCTACGAGATGTGGTTTCTTCAGGTAAATGTCATGTACTACATAAGTTTCTATATTTCAAAGTTACATTATTCATACACTCATTAAACCATTATTAGATCCACTTCTCATTCCATTGATCACAACCATGATCCATATATCATCCTTAAATTTATCCCATAGTTGTTGTTGACCAGAACCATGCCACCAAATTTGATCTAGAGGACATCCCTAATCACGCCATCGAACCGTAACACAAAAAATAACTTCCAATTATCACCAAATCCAATATTTTTAATTCAATTACATTATGTACCATGATAATTTAATCGATTATAAAACCATACCTATGGAATAAAAACGTTATGGAAATAACTAAACATGCAATGATTGACTTCTGAATATACATCAAACCATATGAACAATATATTTCCAACCATGAACATGAAAATAAAATGGAAGAGAAATTTAATAACCACAAAATATGGAATGAATTTTATCCTTTGATCATTTTTTACTCGATTAATTTTCATTTTAACAATGAATGAATATACAACAAACAACAATTAGATAAATCAACCCTTAATCAATCATCGGTGAATGAATCAATTCCTATTAGTGGAATTGATCCATGATTGAAAAGGGCCAACCAAAATGGTTTTAATACATTAAAAAGGAACCCTACATGAGGTTGGATTAATTTATAATGAAGATAAATCTTCTTTTTTCATCACTATTGAGATCCACACACTCCAATTGGATCACCGATTTTGAATCCTTGACCTGACATCAGTTGTTTGACAATATTCCATGAAAAATACTCCAATCAATTCTCTCACAAAACACAAGGTTAGGTGAATAACATATGATACAAACATAAATTTATATTTATAGAGTTTAATTGGTTATAGGATTTTAATTAATTATTTATTTAAATGTTTAAATTAGTTAATTATTCCCCCCATGATAGTGCTCAAGACCAATGCTCAATTACAACAAATATTATGTCATGTATAGGATAAAACCCAAGTTATAATCTCAAGGATGGTCTCGTATTTCCCATCAGAGTCCCCATTTGGGATATATTCAACTATTTTAGGAGAACTGTTCACACAATACATTAATATATTTAAAATTTTTATAATATCAATATTGGGATCATCAGGCTTTAGAAACTCTCTCTCTCTCTCTTAGTTATTATATCCAAAAATATTACTGGTTATACTCCACAGATTTACATGGTGAAAAAATAAATTACATAAATGCAATGATTGGTTATGAAGTATACATGGAGGAATAATTCAAAACATTTCCATGAGACTCCACTCAATGTGATTGGAGGTCAGCTGCATCAGCTCCAAATAATTATCATTGGTCTCGACTTTGGTTGGTTTGATTACCATTTCATCCATGCTATATTGAAAAAATTGATCATTACATTATAGAGAATCATATTTATCTAGTAATAATTTTCAACCATGGAATCTTAAATCCAATCATCTAATCTTCTAGACACTATGATTCATGATAATTCTAAACATGTAGTAGGGGATGTTGGGTTGTAATAAAACATAAAAAACAACAGGGCCTTGGTTAATTGAAATCACTAATAACTAGAATAAATTAATCAATAGGTATAGTTATATGTAAGGTAGTAAAAGAGTATCAATGAATATTTAAATAGGTGGGAAAGGTATTTTTTGGATTCTAATGTAAGGGTAGAGTTGCTTCAGTCAGATTCGATAGTAGGATACTTAATGCTAACAAAATTACACCAATATATTACTAACTTAGAGCAGCCAATGAATCAACATTGAGAATCTATTAATCATTTCAACTTAAAAAACCCCTATATGTATTTATATTATATATAATGAGAGAGACTCTAAACTATTGATGATCATCTATTCTTTTGGTTAGTAAGTAACAATATATTATTTTCAATCATTGAGTATTATTTGATCCATATCCCATCCAACATAAAAATTCATAATAGACTATGAAACAATAAAAGAGTAATTTCAAGATAAATAATTCCATCTAATCATTTAATTTGTGTGAATAAATTTAATAATAATTTCCAAATACGTGAGTTAAGGATGAAACATTTCATAAACCCTTGTCTTATAAACATGCAACCTTATATTGATATAGGTGAGTTGAATATGATAGTGCATTTAAAATCACCATAAGATATCATAAGTCCATGCGATAAAGGATTGTGGGGCTGGGTCTCCTATTGAGTGTGTGTACTTAATAAAATATAGAAATTCCAAATATAGTGGAATATGAAACATCATCTCAATCCAAGGTTAGCTTACTTGTGTAAAAAATATGGTTTCCACAAACATGTGTACTCTCATATGGGTATAGAATGTCCAAATATGGATTCATATATTCTATCACCCCACAATATTTTATGAATTCTCAGATATAAAATTTAAGTGACTCAACATGATGAAAATCTGGAATGGGATACTTGGGGGTGGATAGTTAAATTCTCAATAGGGATGGAATACCATAAAACTACTCTAAAAAATTCCATGTAAATCATCTAAACCAACATGTGATGAAGGGAGGTCTGCTTAATTTTTTTCAAGGTCTAGGTGCCTAGAGAGCATATATTGATTCTTTATTGGGTTTTATGGTGGGACCAAAAATATTATGTTTTCTTTTCTTGTGCCCGTAATTTTTCATAATCCTTGTATATGGAGGATTAGTAAGAAGAAATGTAGATTTTTTATAGGCCAACCATTTTGGGTTCTCAACCTGACATGTTTTGTGTTTCTTTCTCTTTCTTTTTAAAACACTCAATATTCGAAAGGTCATGTGAGGCTCGTGAATTGAGAGTGGAGATTTTAATTTTCTTTAGGTTTCCATTTTTCTGTTTTCAGTTTGAAAAGTATTATGTACCTTTTATTGAGTATTTTAGGGTCATGAAATTTAGACCAATGTTGACGGTGTTTAAGGTCAGATATATTTAAATAAAATTTCATGTGCTATATATAATAGAGAGGGAAATGAAAAACATGTTGTTGGTTGAGATTATAATACAAGTAACATCGATTGTCTCACTAATGGGTGTATATAGTTTAGGGTCATGATGCTCATACCATCATGAGATTTAGTATATGGTAATGAGACAAGGACCATCATTGGTCTAAGAGTAGACTGTGTTATTATTTTATTGAAAATTGGTATAGTTTAGGAATGTGTAAAATTCATGGTATTAATATTGGGTTGATTAATTTGGTTATGGAATGTGTAAATCATAACAATAGACATTTGAACCAAGAAATAATGGTATGGAATATGTATACTGAGGATATTTGTTGACCAAAATTTATGTAATGGGATCCACTTTGATGTTTATAGAGTATACCAAGTTAATAAGACACAATTATTAGGATGCAAACATTCATTTAGATGGAAATGATGAATTTGGTTTCATTAATATCATTATAAAACAAAAGTGTCCCTTACAGAAAAAAGAACAACATACGAATAACCATGAAATATATTTGTTGATTCAAGAACATTAAAAATTAATTAGGTCTACATAATAAAAGTAACTCAATAAGGGTTTGACCATGGTAATGATACACTATCATGTATGGAACACATTATGGTGGCATTGTGATATAACATGGAATAGATTTAGGGCTTGTGTAGTACATAATAAAAAGGTATTATTTAACTTTTTACTTGACTAGGGGGCCTAGTAATCATTGATTTATTTTTCTTGGGTCATATAGTGCCCCCCCTAGGATTTATTCCATTTCTATATTATACTATAAATTTTTTAAAAGACTTCAAAAGGGATAACTTTTCAATCATTAAATTAACTTTTGATTATGCCACCCTTTATGGGGTTTTATCCTAACATGCCTCAGGCAACTTACTTATATAATTTTTTAGGTCCTATAATTCTGAACAGTAAGGGATTCAGTTTTAAGGTCATCCATATTTAACCTAGAAATGAAGTGGATTGTATAGTAATAAGGGTTAAATAGGCTAGACATGATGAAGGGATCTAATATTATTTTTGAATTCCCCATGAAAGGTGAGAATAGTTTACGTTCAAATATATTGGACCAAAATATTCGGGAATTTATGGTTCTAAAATTTTATAATAGGTTAAGATAGTTTATCTAGACAAGTTGAAAAAAAATACTGTGATAGGGGATTATTTTTAATTCCCTAACAGGATCAAGGTATCACTGAGAGGTGGAGGGGTTTAATTAGTGATATCTTTTTCTTTTATCATTCCATTATTTTGAATAAAAATTAATCCTATTAAATATAATCACTTTTCTACCAAAAAACAATCATACATTTATGGGAACATAATTATTTACATGGTTCACTACTCAAAAAGTGTAGCTGTGTCCATGGAATAGTTTGGAAACAATCCGATACCACACAATTCACTATAAAAAATCAATTTTCAGGGATAGAAAAATGTATGATTTACCCTTAAAACAGAATAAAATTATGATCAATACAACAGTGTGTATTAATTTTGAAGAACAAATGATGTAAAAAATATTTGGGTAACATGTAATAGAACCTTCAAGAGTAGGTTTAGAACATGTTACTATGATTCCTTATCAAATTCGACTAATGAAGTTCTTAAAAACAAAAAACAAATCACTTCAATGACCAGTAGAAGGTAGAAACATCCTTTATATAATTTTTTGTGATAAATCATCCTGAAGGATTAGTCCAATTCCCCAGTCCTATTCTTAAATCTAGAAAATAGATAATAAATAATACTATAGAAATAATTTTGAACTACGTTAAACATTTCTTGGAAAACTCTGTCCAATTTATCTGTCTTATCCAGTAACATCTAATTACTATCTGTCCATATGATTCTTTTTTCTAGTGATGTTTCTCATTAAAACACTATTAGAAAAATCATTTAGAGAAAAATCATCAGTTATTTCTCTATTTCTTCACAAAGAAACAATACTCCATTGTTACAAATTACTTTGAACTTTTTATTATTTATTGGTGTTTCATGGGAAGAATTGGATGAAACCTAACTCAACTTTCCCTCTCATCCAAACTTCATTATCTTTATATTTCACCATCATTTTCGCTCAAACTAGGACATCTTCAGTCCTTCTTAACTCTTCTGGATTATTTATGAATCTTCTCAAATATTCTTAAATCATTAACTAGATTAGAATTTCTAAAAATTAATTAAACTGATATTTTATTTCTATTTTATTTATTATTATGAGAATATGTTCCAAACTAAATAAAAATTATCACAATGATCTGGACTACCTGTAAGAAACAAACAAATCATAATCTCCATACCATTTAAATCAAACAAATGTCTTCTAATTCTAATGCTCCGTATAAATTAAAAAAACATAAAAATATCAAAAAAATAATACCATAAACATTGTTGAAACATCTGATGAATTAAAAACCCTCCTTCGATAATATATTTTTAGCAAGAACTTATAAAAATATCTTTTAAAAATATCCTATTTTTTATTTCTCTAACTGATGATCATTCATCTAGTTACTTATCTATGTCAGACTAGGTATAATGGATTAGTCTATTTCTTACTCTGATGTGTTGGTGTCCAATCTTACTGGATGAATCACCACCAAATATTTTTTTAATTAATATTTAAATAATATTAATATAAAGAAACCTAATGAAAATTGTTGAATATATTTTTGATCTTAGTCTTATTGATCATTTTATAATATCTTTTCTTTCTTAATTCCCAACAACTCCAAAAATTTCATATCCAATAGTCCAAATAATCTCTGCTAAATGATTTTATTCAACATACTTATCAACCTGAGATAGATCAGTGTAATACCATGTTTGATGGACCAGTGTCAGTAGTAACTTCTTTTATGAAGTCTTCTTAAATGATGATTTATTGTTATTACTTGTTCATCTTGTGTATCAGATAGTCTAATGGCTTGAGAAAATGATTGATTGGTCGATCTGTGATTCCCAAAAACATTGAGTTCAAAAATTCAACACTCCCTAGTCTTTCTTCCTCCATAAAATTCTAACTATACCATGAATTCTTCGTGAATTTGGGAACACTTAGTAATGGAATTTCCTTGTTTAACTATAATTATTATGATTCTATGATTTTCCATCATTTCATCACCTTCTGTATTTCCATACAACCATATATTATCACCCTTTCTTTCATAAGGCTTGCATAAAAAGTGTAACAGATGATATTTTAGAACTAACCAAACAAAGAAATCGTTGGTTTTTTTAACAATATCTCATATTAATAGGAACATTTAATCTTGAAATAGTTGGAGTCTAAAACAAAACTTCTTTTATAACACTTCCTAAAAAAAGACCACCAAGACTGATGGTCTTTGTTATCATTTTAGCATCCACCTTTTTGACTATGACAACCACTATATCCCAAAAATCCAAACTTATAATGTGAATTTATTTTTTCATAATGACAATAAAATTAAAAATAATCAACAAATTATCCTTTCAACATCTAATAAATCCATCCATCCAACATGGACCCAAAGAAATTGGATTTTGTTATAATCTAGGGTTCATAAATCTCCAAATCATTTAAACTAGATATATAGATTACATATCCATAATTCTTAGCCAATGTGATTTAACTAATTTTAGAAAATAATAATTATTGACAGAAAACCCATGCTTTCCAAAAAGTAGCGACGTATGACACATTTAATCTCAAAACATCAAAACCATTTAAATATTATTACATAATAATATTTCCTTTCATTCTTCTTATAAGATAAAGTGTCCAAAAACCATATCAATAAACTATTAGAATATTTCTCACATTTACAGTCTGATTTTACAACTTACCCCCAACTCCATCTATATTTATTCTTACATAAAATGTTTAGTACATATCAAAGGATTTATTTATTAAAAAATTCTCCCCCCTTGACAACAATATCCAAAGAAAATATTAGATAAGGGACAATAAATATTTACCTAAACGATGGATTGAAGATGTATGGACACCAATGTTCGGACTTATATTGAAAAATTATTCATTCAGTAAAGGTTTTTTGAATATATCAGTAACCTTTTATGATGTCTTAACATTCTATAACATTAATTTATTTTTATCCACATGAGATTTGACAAAGTTATATTTAATAATAATATTTTTTAACAATAATGATGTAATTGAATTCATGTATAGTTTATGGAACTCTTATTATAAAGACACAAGAGAATAGGTAAGTCTACTTCCATAAGTATGTATTCCAACTGATTCTTTATCCACAGAAGTTGTGTAATAGCTTGAGTGGTGTAAACATACTCATGTTCAACCATTCGAAGAGTTACAAAAAATTTATTCCCAGTTTTAAAATGTACTAACATACCCCAAAATGAATGATCGGCCTAATGTGGATATTATATCATCAAAAAATACTTCTGTATCAATATCGATGTAGACAACCAAATCAATAATATATGAGCTATTATACCTTATTCTGAAATCTATTATTCCTTTGATATGTCTAAGAATTATTTTTATAGCTAATAGATGTGATTAGTTTGGAGAAATATGGAATATCTCATATAAGGTAACAACATATAAAATTTCTAGTGTTGAAGACATCAGATATAACAAACTTATAATCAGCATATAAGACTATTTAGTGTTAGTGTATTTACCTTCACTATATTTAGCTAGATTGGTTCCCACTGAAATTGGATTAGAAATTGGTTTCATATATTCCAATACAAACTTATTAAGAACTTCATTACCATTATTTTCATGAGAATAAAATATGTGTTTCATCTTTTTTGAGATTTGTAACCCATGAAATTATTTAATTTCAACCAGTATAGACATTTCAAACAACTATTTCATCTCATAAACAAACCATTCAAAAGTAATTTTGTAATTCTAAGATAATATTGTATCATCAACATATAAAGTTAAATTGAGTGAAATATCATGAGTTTCATTGGTGTATAGATTACCATCGAACGTTACTTTCTCAAAAATCAATATTCTTAAGAAAATATCCAATTTGGAATGTCCTGGACTTAGAGATTATGTTAGCCCACACAAGGATTTATTAAAATTTCACACACAACTTTCATGCTTCCCAAAAAAACATCCATATTTAAATTTAATATAAAATTCTCCCTCAAGCTCTCCATTCATTAATGCTAACATCGTATCAATATGAATTATTTTGTAACATCTATTTTTAGAAATAGAAATATTTATTATAATTATTTCTAACCATTCTACTAGAGAAAATGCGTCATAAATTTCAATACCTTATATCATTGAGTAAAATGTTTACACAAACCATTCATTGTTCCTTATCACTTCATGATATTCATTGTACATGTTTCAAAAAACCCAATTTATACCAATACCATTTTTTAATTTGGTTTTAGTACGAGTTCCCAAGTATCATTTTTCCCAATTGGATCCAACACATTATTCATATACTGAATCTATTGTAGATTATGAAAAGATTCATTAACATCATTCAATTTACCATTTGAATAAAAATATGTATGTTTAACAATAATTGATGTTCTTATATTTGAAACCAATTTATTTTTATCATCAATTATGTTTTAAGATTTCACATTTCTCATCATCCTAGGATGAGATTTTTGGGATTCTTCTTCAACACTATAAATAAAAGAGTATAATTCTTCTTATTATGTTGGATTATAATTTTTTAATCCTTATCAAAATTAATAATAATTTTTTTATCATGTTCATTTTCCTTATCAGCATTGGTTTTTTAATAATTTTAGTACACTTATTCAATAACATTTATATAAACAGAGGCAATTAATCTTCTTGTCTCTTTTTTGAAACATCTACATGATCTTCCATATGAAGCATATCCATGAAATTTTCCTTCTTCACCTCTCTGATCAAACATTCTATGGTTCCCAGACTTAGTTATTTATTATGTAGGGACTCCCAAAAAATCATTATTTCTTAAAGAGTTGAGTTTTTTTATAAAACATTTTATTGGGAGTAATATAAGAACGTGTCCAAAAAAACATCATTTATATATATAAAAAGTTGTTATCATATATTACATCAAAAACTAATGAGATATACCATGTTCAATTAATAATATATACCCCATTTCAACAAAAATTCTAGTCATTCTTTCAGCAAAACCATTTTTTTGTAGTGCGTATGGTGTATTGAACTCATGTAAAATTTTATGTTTCTCCAGAAAACTGTTGAAATATTCTTTATAATATTCACCACCATTTTTTTCTCACCATCTTCATAGAATAACCAAATTTCATTTCAACTTTTCTTTGGAAACATTTAGATATTCTAAAAGGATCTGACTTATGTCTCAAATATATAACACGTGTAATGAAAGTAAAATCATCAATAAAATTAATGAATTACTTGTCACCAAAAGGTTAGTGTTTTCTCATTATCCCACAAATTTTAAAATGGATACGATCTTGGGATTGAGTTGAATAAATATCAAATTTTATATGCATATAGTTTGTCAACATTCCTTTCTATCAAATTTTAAAACACCATTATCTTATTCATTGAATGTTAGGAATACCCTGGACAATTTGTCACTTTAATAACATTATCATGTTTCTCAGACACATATTTCCCAAAATTTTATTCAAAAAGTTATTTTCATCAATCCTGATTATGTAACCTGAGTTTTGAATATCACCAAATTGAAACAAATTCCCTTTGGTGTGTTGGACCTCGGTAAAAACATTTCCATATTCACCTATTATCACTAAAAACACATTATTTCCTACATCAAAAAAATTGATACTCTCAAAATTTTGTGTTTCCCACACCAAAAAAGATATTTCATGTATTTCAAATTATCTTCCATAATAATAGAAAATAAAACTCCATTGATTCTTGGAGATTAATTATTTCCAAATTTCACCACTCCTTCCATGAAATCATTCAAATTCTTAAAAATTTTCAAATAATCCTTAATATTAGAATAACACCCAATATCCATGATCCAAGGTCATTCTCCTATTTTAGTTTTGAAAAATCCTTTTACAATAAAATCTCTGTAATTCCATTTTTCATTCATCACCCCCGACTTCCAAAAAATTTTATAAACCTTTTGTAGTGCCTGTAACAAACCAATAGACTATTTTGAATGATTTATTGGTTATTCAAATAATTAACTTTCTTTTCAACAATTAAATGTAACTTTTTATCCTTCTTAGGTTAACCATTTTCAAAACATTTACTATATCCAGATATAGAATTCAAGAAACTTGTAACCCTCCATGCATATTTAAAATAATTTTATTGGAAAATTTCATACTCTTTATCATTTTTATTCAACATAACTTCAATATATCCATTTTGGTTATTATCTATCTCAAGAAACTTCTCCTAAAAATTAAATTATTTATGTAGCTTATCATTATTTTCCATAATTGTTTTTGAAGTATTGTTGTTGGACTTCCCTTATTGAAATTTTTGATTTATTTTTTATATCATAAAATTTTACTAAGACATTATTTCAATTTTATCTTCAGATGAAATTAATTATCATTATCTTCTTTATCATAAATACTACTTACAAAAACATCATCATTAACAATTTTTAGGAACGTATTTTACCAAACCAATTCATTAAACATTTTATCTTCAACTACATTATCTTCATCTTCATAATCATCCATCAAGAAGAATATCTTTTTTCATTTGGAAAACATTTTATCCTTTCCCTATGTAATGGATTTAGACTTATCATAACGTTTCTTCCAAGCCCTTATATTCCTTCTATCAACTTCATCAAAAATTTCATCATTCGTGATTAAGGGGAAATAAAAATAAATGTTTATAATAACTCCACCTTAAAAAAATCCAAGGGATAGTTCCCCTCATATATCCCTATCCATTTTTACATTTTTAAAAAATAAGGATAAAAAGTCATCAATACTTTTAAATACCTCATTTTCATATATTGAATCAAAATTTTCTTCATCTTCTTTAAAAATATCTTTAGACGTTATTTATTTGGATGCCTTCATGGAAATTTATCAATAAACATTTACTATTTATTTATTGAAATTTCCCCTTCTCATCTCATAAGTAATTATATTACAATGAATATCCTAGAAATAGAGTTTTAGTATCACTATATTAGAAATTTTAACCCTTAGAATCCAAAAATTTTATGAAGAATTATCAAGAGATTTTCAATAATATTTGTGCCTTCCAAATTTTTACCAGTACATATTATGGTGAAAAAACAATAATTAATCCTTGTATAGAAATTACCAACAGATTCATACGCACACATTTTAATATTTTTATACTTTCCATCTAGATTTGAAATATTGATTTCATCAATTTTTTATTTCTTTCATAAATATTCTTCAACATTCTCTAAATTCCTTTGTAGTTTTAACGCCTTTAACTCTTAGAAACTAACTTTAAGAAAGTTATGAGAGTAATGAATTCTTTCCTCTTCTACCATTCTCATGATTATTATTATTCATAGATTTGAGGGGAACTTTTTCATGAATTGGATAAAATTCATCTGTTGAATCTTCGAAAATATAATACCCAAGATAGATAAGGAAACATTCTATATTACTAGATATGATAGTTCCTTCTATAAAATACTAGAATAACCTTACTATTCCCACAATTTAGATTTTAAATATCATCTTCTCTTAAAGAACTCAGCAGTAAAGAGTAAATTATGGGATTATTCACTATGCTATAAAATTTTTATTCCCATCTAAGATAAATGTATAATAGAGAGGGGGAGGGGTGAATTAATGATATCATTTTCTTTTATGTTGTTCTTCTTTTGATAAAACCTTTGATTGATGTTAAATATTATCTATTTTCTGAAAACAAAACAATCACACATCTAAAGGATCATAACTAATTATATGATTTACTACTCAAAAAGTGTATCTACATAATTAGAGTGGTGTGAAAAAATTTCCCTAGAACGAAATCCATGTGTGTGGATATAATAAGTTGGATATACACTTACACTTTTACAGCACTATGATCTATACCAAAGCACATGAGTTTTTTCCAGCTTAAATGATGTAAACAATTATGGGTAACAAATACTGAAACCATAAGTTTTTTTTCTCAAAAAAAGTAACATTATTTCCTTGTTAACATCTAATTATATAGTTATTCAAAACCCAAATCATCATTTTTCTACACAGTAACAAGTAGAAACAACCTTTATATATTTTTTTATGAAAACTCTATCTGATGGAACACCCTAATTCCCCTATCCAGGTTTTTATTATAGAAAAAAGATAATAAATATTATTATAGGAATAAATTTGACCCCAAAAAAACTACAACATATTTCATGGTTTTATAAGTTAACCATGGATTATTATCCATTTTTACGATTCCTATATTCAGATTGGTTTCTCAGAAAATATTTTATCTAGAAACTCTTCTGGAAAAAAACCATTAGTTCTTTCTCTATTTTATGACATCTGAACAGTACTCCATTGATAGAATTTACAATGAAATTTCTCCTACTTATAGGTGTCCCATGAGAGTAATGGGGATGCTCTTACTTTCCTTTTACTTCTCAAAAAATTTTATTTATTGTTGAATTTACTTTCATTTCCTCATTATATTTAACTTGTTCATTACATCTCAAATCTTCTTGATTCATCTCAAAACATCTCAAAAAATATCAAAACATCTTCCATATTCAACATTCTAACCATTATTCAGACTAATACATCATTATTATTTTTTAAACCATGATGAGAACATATTTAGAAAGAAATACAACACATCACAATGTTTCATACCTATTGTAAGGCAAAAAACATTCTCGAGCGCCATGGAATTTGAATTTTTTTTTATCATTATGATTCTTCATAACAACTAAAAACCTAAAAAAGTAAAAACTTTATACTATAAATATAGTTTTAACTCTAAAATAATTCAAAAAACCACATAAAAAATACTTTGTTAGAATTTGTTTTATCAAAATAATCACACAAATCCAATTTTATTTGTTTTATTTCTTAGTTTGATGACCCTGCATCTGATGACTTGTTATTGTCAGACTATGTCTACTTGATTAGTATATGTCTTACTTCAATGTATCTGTTTCAACTATAGATTGATGAATTGTCACCACTATATGTTTGATAACTCTATACCCTACTGAAATATAATACTACATAATTAATATGGTTTACTATATTGTTGATATTCTTCTAATTGTTTAGTACCTGATATCTTCCTTTTAATCTATCCTAACAACTCCTAGATTTTCTTATCAAATTGCCCCAAAAAATCACTTCTTACTAATCTTATTCAAAAAAATTATCTTCTTCTGATGGATTAGTGTAATACCATGTCTGATGGACCAGTTTCAGCAATAATATTTTTCTTATAGACTTCTCAACAGACAATTGATCCTTTTGAGTTGTTCATCTCGTGAATCAAAAAGTCCAATGGATCAAAAAATCAAATGAATCAGCCAATAAATGATTTAGAAAATCATTTACATAAACAATATTGAAACTCTTTAGATATCCTTAACCCACAATATTCCACTTTTATCAGGAATTTGAGAGAATTTAGGAATCAAATAGTATCATTAGACTTACATTGGAATGTTTAAATGGACTTCCATCCATTCTGTAACATTTTTATTTCCATCTAATCATTTATTATCCTCCGTTCATTTATATGTATTTCATTACAAGTTTTACAGGGAAATTATGAAATTTGAGAACTAATATAAAAATAAATATTCTTTAGGTTTTGCAACAAATTCTCATACCGATTGAAACATTCATACCAAACATAGTGTGAGTTCGAATGAAAAATTCATTTTCAAACCTTCTCCAGAATAGAAAACCAATATTGTAGACTTTTATTCTAAATTTAGAATCTGAATTTCTGATAATTATTTCCACTTTCATCTAACAACCAAAACATATAATGTGATTTTTTTTGTAATGACAGAAAAAATACAAAACGGTTATCAAAAAAAATTCAGCATCAAAAAACAACTTCTAGGCAACTGTTTCAAAACACTTATTTCTATTATAAAATTTATTGATAAAGTTATACAGAGTTTATACATGTAGTGGTTGGATAAAAAAATATAGAGTATTATATTAAAACCTATATATGATATAGAACTAAGAGAGACTAACACCTTTTCAAAAGGTAATAGAGATGATTCAAATAATGAATTAAGGAATTTTAATTAAAAAGTGATAATTTATAAAAGGTATATCAAGGATGAAAAATTATCAACATTCAAATGAATGATTCCATTCTGATGTTTTTATGGGTATTTGGGATTTAGTGTTCTTTCTCTTCAAGATGAAAAAATGTTTACAGTTGCAAGGTCTAGATATGAAGTTATCAATGTCATTAACCAAAATAGGTGCCACTTGGAGATAATTATACTCATTATCAATGTCCATAGAAGGGTTTTTATGATTTAAAATTTACAATATAGGAATATTGTTTTGTAGGAAAGGGAGATTCAGAAATTGATGGAGGTGTTTCAGCCCTAAACTAACAATGGTTGGGCCTTAGTGGCCATTTTGAATTTAGTGAAAGGGTATAATTATTTTTGTATGGTTTAAAAATATATTGTATTGATGTCACATTATATCTAGCAATTATCACAATCAATCCCAATTATTTTTTAGAAAAGATATGTCATCTTAAAATAGGGGTGTATGTTGAAATACATGATGTGAATAAGGAGATCATACACTGGGAGGGGTTGGATATTGAATGTAATTGTGTATAGTTTAGAGAAAATGATATCGGTATTAATTTTTATCCAAATGCATGAAAATAAAGTTTCATATAGTTATTATGATGTCTCTACACAGATCTATCTCAAATGGAAGGGATGGGAATTTTATCATAGAAATAAATTGGAATCAGAAAAAAGTTCCATGGATAATCTCTATATATATGTCTTGGTGTGTAGACAAGGAGAAAAACACATCATAAATTACGAAAAAAATAACATGGTATAATATTTTAGAATAAGGGGTACATTATACGTGTTTTAGATTAAGAATATAACTATATCCCAGGAACCATTATATTGATTTTCCTCTCTTGTAAGTATATTCATGTCATGTGTGATAGTACACTCTTTAATTTTCATGGTCATACTGAGTGGAATATTTGATGATAATTTTAAAATAATGTAACACAGATTAAGGAGTCATAAATTTATGGTTAAAAATTAAGAACTCAATATGGAATATTTCATAAATATTTGGCGCGTATGAAAAAATAAATGGATTCATCTCAGTACAAAACTCGTGAAGGGAAAGACAATGTGAATGAAAGGCTAAAAGAGTAGGATAAAACTATTGAATGTATAAGAAATTATTTCATATAATAGGTTCACAAATAAATGAAAATATGGTGGGGGTTCATGAATAGATATGGATCATATGTAGAGATGATTTGTCTCATGAAACATACCACTCAATGCAATTTTGGATTATGAAAGGTGGATCATAAGTCATATATGCTAATATGATAGGATAAGGACTAAAATATTCTAAAATTTAATGTAATTTTAAGAGGACCTTTTTATATAGGGATTGAAAAAATACAACACATACATATGATGATATAACTATGTATTAATAGTAACAAGTTAATAGAGTAGACATAACATGAACAAGTAGATATTTGGAACCGTGACGGGGATGGGTTGACTAAATTTTTTAAGTGGGCCCATGATATGAGTTATGTAAACCAATAAATTTTATTAGTAAACTTGAATCAAGGAATACATGTTTATTTTTAGGTCCTAGTATTTGTAATGGTGAAGAAAAAAATTCATGAATAGAGTTCCCCATACTACATTAAAATATATTTTATGAAATTTATGGAATGAATAATTTTTAATTATTGGGGATTTACTTCATGTACTCATGATTATATGGTGTATTTTGTATTCTCAATGAAAATTATTGAATAGAGAAGAACATGTACATGTAACTCCTATAAAATTCATTCACTCGTATGAGGGAACATTTTCTAACCAACTTTCTATCTTAAACAATTTTGTACATCGGTATGGTTGACAACATTTCATGTCGCTTAATATGATTAAAATTTGATCAAAAAATATATTTTTTAAGGTAAGGATGATAATATATTATTATTAGTTTCATGAATATGGAATATATGTTTTATTCATTTTATTGTAATAACCCCAACTCCAGTATCCCAAAATTAGTGCCTAAAAATTATGTTCGAATTCTATACAAGGAAACTTATCCCAAAGGGCCGAATAGTTGTGTATTATTGGTAAAAATTATACATATATTTAAATAATTTTATATTTTATAACATAAAATTCAAAAAGAATATTCTTTGAAAATTTTCTTATTCCCCTTATTGTATCCTTGCATATCACTCAGAAAACACTTCCTCGTGTCTTGGGAAAATATAAATTACAATAAAGGGGTGAGATAAAATGTTCAGTAAGGGTAATAATATAAATTATATTATTAATATATAATACAAAAACAATACGGCATGGTAAATAACTAAAATGTGTGCAATTTAATGAATAACTTCAGAGCAGTATTATAGGAACAAAAGATGATAAAATAATTCCATATAAATAATAACATTATAAATAAACATAACCATGGAAATTCTATTAAAAAAACAATAAAATTGAATATCTATAACTAATATAATATTGGGGGAATTAAAAATTTGGTTCACCATAAATATACCATCATGGCTTTGGTCAATAAACCGTAAATAAACGGGTATGACCTCAACCAATCCCCAAACTAGTTTCTCTCATGATACATATTGATGAATTGAGGGTCTATAGCAGGCCCCAACCATCACTTATAAATTCCAATTCATTTCATATATGTACATTTTGAAACATACAAAAAAAATTATTGAACACTAACATACATAATTATAATGCTTACCGCAGTCAAAGGAACAAAGTCACAAACCATGTAGAGTAATATAGTGCATGGAAGAGAAATAGAACACCCACCATCAAAATGATCAAAAAACATCCAAATAAATAATATAGATGATATTAATAAAATATATCCCTTTTTTATAATATGTAAATTAAATTTTCAAAATTACTAATGAATATAAATAACATAAAAATATCCATAAAAAAATTTGAGTAAAATATCCTTTTAATTTTTAAAATCACCATTAAAAATAAAAAATGTTGAAAAAACATTTTAAAATATTTACTAGTTAACTAAAATTTAAATTAGTTTTAAAATATTGAGTTTCAATGATGCTAGAAAATTTTATTAGTGATGAACACACTAATATAATGATTATTTAATATTTGTGGAAAAAAATGGGAATTTTTTTTAAAAATGACATGAAGATTCTTCATGAAACATTTTTTAAAAAGTAAAAATTATTAAAAAAATTAATAAATCATTTTTAAATGGATTAATTTTTTTGAAATCATTCTTTTAGAAAACATGTGTTTTTTGGGAAATAGTTTTCCACCGAAGAAAAATGAAGTCATATTTTCTTAAAAGAATTTCCACAATTATTTTAAGTACAAAACATTGGAAAAAGGTACTATTAATTTAAATGTTCATTAATTAATAGATAATATTAAAATATAAAGAGTTCAAAATATATTTAATTCTCCCAAGGGAAACAATAACAAAAAAATCCTAAATAATGATGAGATTGTAAAATAAACTCTAACCACTTGTGTTTCTTATAAATCATAGGACCCATAAATGATGATAATTTTCAAAAAAACATTAATATAATGGGAATAAATAAATTCATGATATAACATGTCAAAATTTCAGTATATACACCACAAAAAATAAATAATTGGTGAATAATTAATCCTTCCCACAGAAATAAAAGCAAGACGAAAATCACTTACCTTACACATTCTTTGAATTGAATGTTATTTAATCTCTTACATAATGGTTAAAATAAAGAAATAAATTTACTCCAAACCCATATTTATATTTATTATTTCATATATGATCCTATTATATCATCGTATCACACATTTATTTAATAATATTTCATTATTACCCTTGTTTTGGATATCAAATGCAGCATTTTATTATACATGTTTTTTATGTAAGTGCAAGTTATTATGCATTGGGTATAGTTCCACAATATTTATAATTATATAAAGGTCATATATAAAATATTTCTTCATTATATTTATTTTTAGAATCATTATTAAATGGTGGACATAGAAAATGAATCACATCACTTCATCGAGATGGTAAGTCATATATACAGACGATTGACAATATCATTTATAAATGATTGAAAGGGTTATGAATTAAATGATATATTAAATTTTTAAAATCAATATCTTCTCATAATTATGATATATATACATTATTTCCATCATTATAATGATAAAAAAGTGGTGGTTCTAGAAAAACTACACCGCTTTGTAGAGTTGGTAAGCTGTATATTTTCACGTGTGGTGATTTTGTTTTCCATGGGATCAATAAAATGTTGATTATTGTGGTATCATAATAATAATTTCATCTAAGTATATATATAAAACTTTATTTATTTAATTATTATGGAAACAACACATGATAAATAAGTATAATAAGAAAAAAAAATTCAATGATTTGGTAAATATGATTACGTCTCTGTTGATGAACATCGTTTTGATATCTTATTAGGTAAACAAGGATTAGAATTTTAAAAGGAAAAGAACCATTATTAAATTTATAATTTTTTAATAGAAATGGGAAGAGGTTTTTTATCTACATAGATTAATGTACTATAAATAAGTGAAGGAAGAGGCGTCCTTTTATAGTCCATGTGAGGGGCACTTTAAGAGTTTCTAAAAATATTAAATTAGTACAAATTAATATTTAATTAAAAATGAAAAAAAATTAAATTAGAATATAATATTACTACGAATATAAGGACTCTCATAAAATAAAATTTAGATATGTTTTGACTAAATATCTACCCTTTCGTTTTAGTTTTAACCATTAGTTTACCTCTTTAACTCTTAGAGTGACAACATGAGTTTTTACTCATTAAGGGTTAATATAGTTTTTATAAAAATGAAAAATGACCTGTAAATGGATCACGTAGGAAATTTTTATTATTATAAAAAATAATGTGGTGAATTTAAATTTTTTGAAAGGTTTAAATCATTTAATAAAATATTATAAACACTAAATTTTTCAAAATGTCAATTTTGAGAGCTAATCATTACTTTGACTTCAATAAAATCAACTTAACAAAAAAAAATAAGTAAAAATTATTCTATTATATGCCTAATATTTTAATTTCACCAATAAAATTAGTGTATTACTATAATTATCTTAAATTTTATTTTTTAAATATTTTTAATATCATTTATTTTATTTTCTCATTAGATTAATAATAACTTCATCATTATTATATAATTATTTATGATAATTATTTATTTATTAAAATTAAATATAAATTACCATGATTTAGAAAAATATTTTATATTTAAAAATTATATTTATAGGTGAATATATATCATTGATAACACCATATTAAAAATATTACACTTATGAAAATCTTAAATGTGGCATCTTTGACTTTTAATTAAATAGAATTCTAGAAACTTCAGAATCTAATTAAAATGGGCATAAATGGTCATATAAACAAAACATAAATGTTTATGGTCTAAAATTACTCATAAAATAATATTTTTGCTTGTTTTAGGGTCAATTGATAGTCTTTATTATTTTATTTTTAAACTAAATTACACAATTTACCTTTTTTGTGGTTACAAAAATTATAAAGGTTACTATTCATAATGGTAAAAAAGGGACCTATTTAATAATTTTTTAAACATGGACTAAATATATTTAATCAACTTTTCAAAATTGTAAACATAGAAGATCAATAATTTAATTTAAAATTTATTCTCATTAAAAGCAATGAAAATAAATTTTCATGAAAAATGGATTTTAACGACATAAAATATAATTATATAAAAATAATTTATAAGGATGATACAAATTTAATTAATTAAATTATAAGTAACTAAATTTTTCAGAGCTTACATTTAGATAAAATTAAATTATTAATGATATTATTTAATTTAATGAAAATGTAAAGTTCTATAAATATTTCTATTTTTGACATTTAACTGGAAAATCAATATTTTCCTAAAAAATCCAAAATTTAAAAATAACATAATTTTAAAATCAATATTTAAAAATGATATTAGTTTTATAAAATAAATTATATATATTTTCCATAAATTTATTATAATAGTTACTAAACAAAGGAATCCATACCATTTTAAAGGAAAAGTTTTTTTGAAGAATAATTGACTTTACTAAAAATTAACTGACTATTAATAGGGCATTAATTAAATAATTTAAAATTATTTTTGTAATTATATATTTTATAATTTGTTCAATAATATTCATTCCTACAATTTTATTGGTTTGGTTATAATGATCGCATAATAACATTTCATTATTTGTTTAGGCATGGTGTTGTATGCAATATAGCCCATTTAAGAGATAAAATTATATTAAAAAAATTGATTCTAAGAGATATTGGGGTGTTATATTATCCACTCCATAAATTAATTTCATCCTCCCTATTTTAAATTACACTACAAAAATCATGGTTAGATTTTTGAAAATTTATTTATGAGAAATCAACACTGTGAAATGGTTTAATAAAACATCCTACTTAAAGAGGGAATGCAAAATGTAAATATCACCATAAAACCATTATTAAGATTATGATAACATTCAAGAGAATTTAAATACGTGGAATTGAAGAGAAATATAACAATAAATTTATGATGGAGGGTGATAGATAATATGGACATTAGAAAGATAACTATCACAAAACATTAAATCAGTCATTAGTTAGATGTCCATTGATTTCTCAAAAAGAAATATAAAAAGATAATTTTTTTATGCCAAATTATTTTTTCTAGAGTTGAGGGATTATTTTTCAATCCTAATAAAGAAATCCCAAAAATAAATTTTCCTAATTTCATTCCATGGAATAATCCAATTCTTTTTTCAAGATTTATTCAATTTTTAGTTCATTTCATACACATAGAGATGGATATTTATGAAAAAGATTTATTCTGGGAGAAATATTCTAAAAACATCCATAATTAATTTATTTAGCCTTTAATTATTTACTAAAAGAAAAATGGTTAAGACATGGTGAAAAATATAATAAATCACACTTTAACCTAAAAAAATAATATCCAATGTTCATATTAATCCATTTGATAATTTGTTATCCTTAACACCAATCCAAAATACAAATGTCCAAAAATTTAGAAGTAATTATACAACATATCTAAAAAAATAAACATTATATTTTCTCCACACCGCATAATAAAACTATTATTATCACATACCAAATATTTTAATACCATTATCACCAGTAAAACCTAATTAAAAAATGAATTTTTCTAAAAATAAAATCTCAGGTTGTTGAATATATTCCTAGAATATAAAAATTTAATAATACTATAAAAGAAAATAGTGAACATAAAATCACTAACCAACATCATGGTCCCTAATACTATCCCATAATATATATTTATCATTATTATCTCAACATAAATATAATATTATAATTATATTCCTCAAATCATGTTTTTTTTCAAAAGATCAACATTCCACAGAGTAACTTCCCTCTGTTTCTAGTACTATTTATCACAGACCTCCAAATTCATAATGAAATGGTATTATAGTACAATACATATATTTTTCATGAATATTATAATGATATTTTAAAAAAAACTATAAAATATGTCTTGTAACCAATTCAAATGAATAGTTTTCATTCAACATCGACTGTATAAGAAACCAAATATTGACATTTATTTCTTTTCTTCTTCTGAGGTATATTCCAGTGACATTTGGGGAATTCATATTCATTTTTTCCCATATCATTATTGTGTAATAATTTCATATTGTATATTTATTTCATAGTACCTCAATCATGAGCATGATGTATTATTTCTCCATGTTTGAAACTAACTCATTTTCCTTTTAACGTTGTACCAATGTGTTTCCTTCAACATGTATCACATGTTGGAAAATGATTCTTTCCCTTCATCCCTTAATTTGTGAATTTATCTTATATTAACTTATTTTTATTATTCCCTTGATATTAAAAAAAAATTATAGTTGTTTGTCAATATTTTTATCGAATGATATTTTGTACTCATGTGATGAAAATGTTTGGGAGAGTAGTTTCCTTCGAAATATTGGCTAAAACCCTACCATTCATAATCTTTGGATCATGTTCATTGAAATGATTTCCTTTTATTAAACTAGATTACATTTTTTAAAAATCACATATAATATATTATATCATACCTATATGATGCATTATATAAATACAAAAACAAGTGATGCTTTTAAAAGAAATTGAAAATTTAGATATAAATAATATCTAAATCATAAGCATAGATTATTTGGATATTTTTACAAATTCTTTCATTGGGTTTATTTTTATAATCAATTGATTTCTAAAATAAAGTTTTCTTGGTTTCTATACAAATTAATCTATTACCAACTGTAAACAAACCCAATCCTAGAAGACCAGAGTTGATGCCTACCAGTTATGTTGTCATAATAGACTAGGAATCACATCCTATTGGAATGAATAATACTATATTCATGGTAAAATATATATACAATAAATTCATAATAAAATAAAAACATAAAATAAACAAGTAATATTCTTTGGCCATTTAATTATACCCTTATTTCATCACTAGATATAAAAAAACATGCTTTTATGATGGAAAAAATGAAGCAAAATAAATGGATGAGATCAAATTCTTAGTAAGGTTAAGTATACAATAGATGTTATGAATAAATATAGAATAAACAACATGGAAGCTGAAATAAATAAATGTTGTTCCTTTTAATCAATAAATTCATTGTAATGTTGATGAAATAAAATATTATCAAATAATTCCATATAAATAATCCCATGATTTTGAATCTTAATAATGGATATTCTTTTAATCGAATAATTTCATATAATATCAATAACTAATATCAAAATCTTGAAATTAATAATATGATACCTAATAAACATGCCATAAAATATTTGGTTAAGACAACACACACACACAAATGGTTATGGCCTTGGGTAATACACAAACTAGTTTGTCTCATCGGACCTATCGATGCATCGAGGGACAATAGCAGGCCCTCCCATCACATACTATGTCAAAAACATTCCACATATAAAAATGTAGAAATATAATCATCATAATAATTAGTATGGAAAACTATATTATGACATGATATTAATTAAACTAATAAAATAAACATAACCATAAACTATTTAGAGTAATGTTGTTAATAGTATCAAAATAGAACAACCACAATGATACTGATCATAAACCATCCAAAAAAGAATATGGATTATATAGGTACAATATATCACTAGTTGATAATACGTACATTAAAAGTTTTATGTCATTGATGAATATCAATGCAATGAAAATATCCTTAAAAAAGTGTAGTAAAATATAATTAGTATTTTGAAAATAACCTTTAATAAAAAATGTTCACCAAACTTTCTGAAAATAATTTCCATTGAAAATTACAATGAAATAAATTTTAAAATATTGAGTGGTCATGTTGGTAGAAAATTCTCTACATAATTTACACTTTAAAAAAATATTACATTCATCTTTTCATTTACATCAAAATGGATAATATTTTGAAAATTTTATGAATATTCCTTTAAAAAGATTTTTTTTAAAACTAAAAAGGGTAAAATTCCCATTGATAAATCTTTTTTAGATGGATTAATTTTTTTTGGAAAACAGTCGTTTATAAAACATCGGATTTCATGAAAAACTATTTCTGAATGAAGTGAAATAAAGTTGATTATTATTAAAAATATTTTCATAATCATTTTAAGTACTAAATAGTGAAATGTGGTTCTATTACTTTAAATGTTAATTAATTACTGTATAAAAATAAAATATATTGATTTTAACATATAAATAATTACCCTAAGGGAATCTTAAACAAAAATAGTCCTAAATAATGATGAGATTGGAAAATGAACTCTTACCACTTGAGTTTAATGTTAATTTTAATTCCCAAAAATGAATAAAAATTAACAAAAAATTTAATATCAACAGAATGATGAAATTGATCATATAAAATATCAAAGGGGAATTATTTTTAGCACATAAAGTAAATAATTTATGACTAAATTATGTGTCTCACCGAAATAAAAGTTACATAAAAATCAATTACCTTGCAAATTCCTTTAATTGAACATGTTTTAACACCCTATATAATTGGTGAAATCTTGTAATTAATTTATATCATAACCATTTTAATATTAATTATATTATATATTATCCTATAAAGTCATCTTATCACCCCTCTATTTATAATATATCATAATTATCTTTGTTTCAGATGTTAACTATTACCTTTTCCTATGAATTGTTTTTCATGTAAGTCTCGATTCTTATAAATAGGATATATTTCCATAATATAAAAACATTTATTAAGGAAATAAATATTATATTTATTCAATATTTACAATTTTATGATCATTAGTGGATGATGGTCATTAAAAATGAATTGCATCGCTATGTAGAGATGGTAATCCATAAATATGCATGAGCGATGATATCATTTATAAATGGATGAAATGTTAAATAAGTGGTTGGAATTTTACATATGTTGATTCAATATTATCAAATATTTGTCATATATCTCAATTATTTAAATAATTAGAACCGTCAATGTAAACTGGTGATTAAAAACGAATTACATAGCTATGTGGAGATGGTAAGTCGTATGTACACACATGTGGTGGTTTTATTTTTCATAGGATGAATAAAATGTATAATATATATGTTTAATAATCTTAATAAAAAAATTTTATATATATTATTTATTATTTATTATTTTATAACAAAAAAATACATTAAGAGGAAGTAGAAGAATAAATAAACATGAAAGAGTCGGTAAAAACGATTACATTTACTCCAGAGAACGTGCTTTAGAAATCATCATTGGGACACTTGGGTAAGTATTTTGAAACTAAAGAACCTACGAAACATGGATTATAATATTTTGAAGAAAAATGGGATGGATTGGGTCGAGATATATATCTTCAAGTGGTGCAAAGAAGTGAATGAAGGGGTTCCCTTTTAAAATTGAAGTGAGGGGAACATTACAAATTTCATAAAATATTAAATTAATATAAATTAATTATGAATTTTAAAATATATATAACATATTAATAAATAATATAACATTATTATGGCTATTAATACCCTCATTAAATCATATTTATAATTTTTTTACTAAATTCCCACCATTATCATTTTGTTTTAAACATTATTTATCTTATTTAACACTTTATGTGACAACATGTATTTGATTTCATTGGGTGTGAATACAGTTTATATAAAATTAAAACAACCCATAAATGGATCACATATAAAATTATAAATATTATCAAATTTTTTTTTTGAATTTGACATTTTTAGTAATTTTATATCAAATAATAAAATATTATTTACTTTAAAATAATCCAAACGTCGTTTTTAAGAGCTATTCAATACTTTGAATTTAAAAAAATATAAAAATATAAAATATAATAATCTATTATTACACACCTATTTTTAAAATTTCATCTATAAAATTATTTTAAGAAATCATCTTTCTAAAATTATATTTATTGTAATATTTTTAATATCTTTAAATTTATTTTTCCATTAATAGAATAATTACTTCATCATCATGGTGTATTTATTTGAGGTAAATATTTATTCACCAAATATTAAAAATAAATAAACTTAATGTAGATAAATATATTATATTTCCAAATAATATTTAGAGTATAAGATATCTTTTGGATGATACTATATTGAAAATTTTATATTTGTTAATATCATGAATTTTCATTAAATAAAATATTATAAACATTGTAATTTCATTAAAATGGAAATAAATTTTTATATAACAAAAAAATAATTTATTATGTTATTAAATTACTCATAAAATTAAATTTGGTCATGTTTTATTGTAATTATATATTTAGTATCTTTTTATTTTTAACATAAACTACATAAATTACCAATTACTGTGGTAACAAAAATTACAAAGGGTACTATTCGTATTGGTAAAAAATATTAGGGAAATATTTATTAAAATTTAACCTTATGGATCAAAATATAGAATCCACCTTTCAAATTTCAAAATAAATAAGTTTTATAATTTAATTTAATATTAATCCTTTAAAAAAGAACAAATTGTTTTTCTTGAAAATTCATTTTTAAGTCAAATAATGTAGTTATACCAAAATAAGGTATTTTGATGATTAAAATGTAAATAATTAAATTTTCAATAAATAAATAGAACTTATTTTACTAATATGTTAAATTCAAAAAATAAATTTACTTTTAATATAAATAAAATGACAATTTTATAAAAAGTAGTATTTTTTTACTATTCACTAGAAAATAAATATCATCAAAAATTTCCCAAAAAATTGCCATAAGATAATTTTAATATGATAATTTAAAAAATCAAATTATTCTTACAAAATAGATTTTATATAAGTTCAATAGGATTATTATAAAATTTATTAACAAAAATCAAGAAAAACATTTTTAAGGAAAACTTATTTTTGTAGAATAAATGAATTTTCCAAAAATTAAGTACCTATTGAAAAATAAATAATTAATAAATTAACAATGAGCATTAAAATTATATAGTTCATATTATGGGTAATAGTATCCAATCCTACCATTTTAGTGGCTAGAATATAATAATAACATCATATTATTTAATTGTTCATTTAATCTAGGTGTTGTGTGCAACATAAGCTATCGAAGAGAATAAATTTATTTAAAAACAGACATACCATAAAGCTTGGGGTGTTACATTAATTGTATTGCAACTATTTTTTTTGATGAAGGTGACATGAATTGGTTTCCCAATTCATGCCAAAGAAATTTATTAAATCAAAGTTTTACACTGAAATCTCGAGATGTAATGCATTTACACCATCGGAAAGAAAAAGCAGCGATACAAATGAAACATTAAAGAGAGATCAAATTGTGAAGCATCCAAAGTGGGTTGCCTGCTCCAAACGAGTGCCCAACCCCAAATACATTATTGCGACTATCTTCCCAGATAAACTAGAACCAGAATACAAGTGTAAAATCAGGGTAATCATCACTGTGCAGAAGAACTACAATCTTCAATCTGCTTAGAGAAGAGAAAATGATATCTACAAGCCATCAGAGAACAAACAAAAGAATAGAACAACCTACCAATCATTCCTGTAAGTCAGATGGAAGAGGAAATCTAGAACTGAAGAAAAAAAGGGGGAAAGATACTAAAGAAATACAGATTAACCAGGCAGGTTCTCCTCCAAAAACAGCTTCAGTCCAAGTCTCTAGGAAATCCAGAACATGGTTCTAGATCATCAAACCCCAAAAGCATACAATCCAGTAGTTTCAAAACATCCTCTAAAGGGATGAAAAAAATATCAGCAAGAGACCAGCACCTCAATTGAGGAAGTAGAGACACAAAAGCAGTAGCAAGAATTCCCATATAAACCAGATTTGGCCAGAAGCAAGATACCCCCCTCAAGACCAAGGAAAAGAAGAAGAAGATCCAGCCCGGTGCTAGCATAAGAAACCCCAACATAATCAATTCACCAAAAAGAGGTAGCCTTTTACCAGTTTTCCAAACATTAAGAGTTTCAAAGCATCCGAGGGCTGCAGCCAAGCACTTAGAGCAGAACAAAGCAGCAAAAATCAGGTCCAACTATGCAGTGATCCAACAGAAATGAGGTATCTCTCAAAATCCAAATAAAATGCAGCAAGATCAACTCCAGAAATCAAAATCCAGAATTCAAACCATTTTCATGAGTAGACGACATGGATCTTCCATCATCCACCAGAGAAGATCATCCAAATTTCAGAGCATGTCAAACAGATCCAGATGCTTAGAATTCACAAAAGATTTTCCATCCAGCATCAAGATTCTCAAAAAAATATAATCAGATAGAACAATGTAGGTCCGGACACACACCTTCAAGACTTCAGAAATAAAACACTGATAAAACTCTAGATAGTATGAAATATATAAAATAAAGAATATCCACAAATAGAATCATCCAGAATATTTTAGATTCATTTTCAGTTTCTCATTGAAAATGAATCTCTTAACTTCTATATATTGGTCATCATTGATAATCCCCCGTTGTAGCTCCTGATGAGCAATTTCCTGTTGCTTTTCCATATGAGAAATCCACTTTTGAATATCTTCTTCTGTGAAAAGTGGTGAGAAATAATATAAGAGAATGCGGGATTCCTCAAATGCTGGTTTCCCAAGCTCTTTTTCTGGAAAGAACTTTTTATTGACATTTGTTGACCTAGTAGAGATGGTTCTCTCTACGTATGAGTAGTCCTTACATCTTCTAGTTTTCTTTGGATTTGGGGTAATGAAACCATCAGCATCGACTAATGGTTTTTTTCCTTTTTTAGCCATGGCTTTCAAGTAAGCTTCTTCTAGTTGCCCAGGGATATCATCCTTCTCAACCGATGATCCACAAAAGTCAGAGTCATCTTTTTGGTCCCTTTCTCCTACTTCTTTATTTACATTAACAGATAAAGCAGGAAAATCCTTACTTGCATAATTTGCTGGGTTAACATCAAGATGCAAGTTATGATCTTCCATGGTAATTATGGTATTTTTTATTGGAGTAGATATTATGTATGGCATAAGGTCTATCCATTTTTTGGAATATTTGGAGGCATATTATATGGTATCATGTAGGGTCTTTAGGCTAATACCAATTATCCTTAGATAAATGTGTAAAATTAAACCTTCATATTTAAATATTACTTGAATCAATTATGATGAATATCTACTTTCTATAATGTGAACAACCTTTTATCATTCAGTTTATCCCAATATTCCAGTCACATCTAAGGCTGATCATCTTTTGAAAATAAATTGTATATAGAAACCAAAAGTGATGGTAATTGAATATTAAGTGTTATGACTTCCTCTATCTCATACATGAAATAATATGGGGCCTCCTTAGTATGGTATGGGTTATAGTGTGATATGGCCTTAAAGAATATAATTGTTTTTTATCCCAATACTTCATGTCATTTTCCTAATATTCTAAATAATATTAGATATTGTGTTGTGGAAATAATATATTTGTCTATTTGGAGATTCATGGTCATCAGATTAGTGGTTTTACTGAGTAATGTATTCTCAATATATTCTTTTTAATTCAAATTGTCCTAAATTTGTGTTTTTTTCCATTAATATCATGTGAAGGGACCAAAATTAGGTAATTTTATTAGTCATCATAATGTTTATTATAGAATTTTTCCATCATATTTTATGATATATCCTGAGCCCACATAGAGTAGAAATAAGTGGCAACCACATCACACTTAGAGTAGAAATAGGTGGATGTAAGGATTTAACAGATATACAAGGTAATATCTTAAGAATGTGACCTCATTAAATCAATTCCCCTTTTAAAAAAATAGACAAAATTATTTGGATGTATGAAACATATCAAGGGGTTGATGAATGATGTTGGATTATATTCAGTAATCATGTAACATCATTGTGAACTCATTATAGTCATGAATCATTTATGGTCAAATGTATCCAAGTCTATAGATTTAATTAATGGGATTGGTTCTAGAGTAGAGTAAAATGTAGGAACATATATGGAATTCTTATATAATATTGAGGGTTTATCCTTCATTATTTTATATATGGATAACACTTTTAAATCCTTACTTATTGAGAAATTCCAATTACTTCAAAATATCATAAAGGATGAAATGTTTTTCCCACTTCTGAATATATTCCCTCTTAGTTAATCCAGTTGAAAAATTCAAATTTTTAGAAATTCCATTATAGGATACATCAATTATACTGAAGCATCAGATGGTGAGGATTGAGGCCATCCTTGATCAGGAGTGTCATGGGTCTTGTTTATTTATTTTATGTCAATGATAATAAATTGAGAAACCACCTGATGATGTGTGTAAATGATAATTGTCTCTGCCTAGACTAGATCTTGTATTATTTTGGTTGCAATATCCAATATATCGTCACTTACAATATGTGAATGAAAAATGTGGGGATTTTTTTTGGCTCATAGTGTAATTTATCCACCAACCATTATATATAATCAATTGAGGGGGGGATTTTTATTCCATATTGGATTATTAACTATTTAATATATTAATCGCATACTCCGAGTCATCCATGATGTTGATGTTACCCACTGATATTTTTTTATCTAGATCATAGCCTCTAGAAGGGTCTTGGTATTCTTCTTCATTGATGATGGACCTTTATGATAGTAAAAAATAATAGTGTATAACCACATTCATTAGAGAAATTCAAAAACATTCTAATATGACTTTATTGAGATTCATATTCTCAATTTTTCTTTATTTCAGGCTCATCTATGAACTATCAAAATATATCTCCCATATCTATAGGGTTCATTAATGGATAAAACATCTTTATTAGGATATTTTGAAATTACATGCACACTTTCTAGGGAAGGGTGTTCTATGAGAAAATATACCAATTCCAACCCTTTTGCTTCCTTTTGAGACATGAATCAGATATCTAATTTCTATAGAATAACCACTGATCATGTAAAATATCTAGTTAGATGTGTAATATTTATGATTTATTAATGCTTAATAGTTTTAGAGATCAACTGGATCTCAAGATGTGATAGGTATTGTCAAATAATATTTCCCACCTAAAAAATGCAAGGAAGTTCTTCTCAATGTTATAGTATCAGGTTCATGTGTCCAACATTGTTATATTTAAATAATATTCTTTTTCTTCATTCCTTAATTATTCATTTGTGAAAAGAGAGTGAATAATGATATCTCTATTATATCCATATATACGATAAGAGGCTTTTCCTCTACTAGTGATACTAAAACTGGTGGGTGAAAGACTTACATCAAGAGTTCATCAAATGATTCTAGAAAACTCTAATCCAACCAAGAGGTAACCCATTTCTCCATCAATATCATAAAGGCAATGTACATATTGGGGAAGTTTACTGTAAAGCTCCTAATATCCATGAGACATCCATAGAGTCCTCCCAAACTCCTTGATAATTTCAGGGGGAATGTTGAAGATCAATTTTTCCTTTTCTTTATCGAAATCAATACCTTGATGTTGTACCAAGAATCCATGAAATTTATACAATGTTTCCCTAAAAGTAAAATTAAATGTGTTTAAAATTAGGTTTTGTGGACATAGTTTGTTGGATATTGATTTATGGTCAGTAATATAATCATAGACATCGTGGTACATAACCACAAAATCATCAAAATATCAATCTATGATCATCCCCAAAATGGTATTGAGAATATATTTCATGTTTTATTGGGGTGTGGTTCCCATATTCATCAAGTAAAATGTAATAAATTTATTGAGAAAACACTGGGGTTCCAAAGATTTAGTTTCTTCATCGTCATGGGAAAATGAATTCGGTTGTATCCTCATTATCTATCCTAGAAGGAGAGGGAATAAAATAATTCAATTGCATCTATCAATTTCTATACAATCTATACTATTAAATCATATATCGTTTAATTTTTGTTTAGTTCAATAAAGTCAATGAATAACCTAATATTCCATTTCTTTCTCATTATATGAATAGTATTGGTGATCCATTTCAGATATTAAACCATCTGAATAATGTTACCATTGACCTTTTCAAAATTGGATTTTACCTTTTCATCTTGGGTTTGGTAAATTATACTAGTTTAATTCTTATTACCATTTCAATATTTTGTAATACACATGATATGGGTAGTGATGGCATGATATAATCAATTTATATAAGTGTTCTTCAAAGAAAATACATACCAATGTAATGTTTTGAATGAGATGTATTTTCATGTTCCTCAGGGGTAATAGTGGAGATGATCATCACATGCCTTCAATCATATTTTTTATAGATATTCTATTAATTTAGTTAGTTTATACTATTTAATGCACATTACTTTTAAACTAGAGTTTAATCTATATGATCCTAATCCTTCCCTATTTAAACCTAATAAAAATAAAAATATGAATATGGATTGGAGTTATAAAATATTTTAGACCATATGAGGGAATCCTAAATATTTTATCCTTCATCATCACTATAATAAAGGGTATAAGATATTGTCACATCGTATGATTTAGTAGATAGATTTGGTGTATTATTATGTAGTCTTTTATGATTTTCACCAAGATAAAACATCTCATCCATAAAATTAGATTTGGTCGATTCAACTGATATGATGTGAATGGAGTAAAATTATCTTAGGACTAATGATTTCCATATTCTTTAAGGATTTATATCCATGTGGTCAAAGAGTCCTGTCAATATAGATTAAGACCAAATATCATTCAAACCTTCCCAATGGTACGTAATCTTCTTTATACAATTTGATATGTATGAATCATGAATTATCCTTTTCTCACCTTATTATAGGTTTCTCCATTGTGAAATTTCCTGACCATCATATGAAAGAAAAGTGATTGATTTCATTTTTTTATCTTCAAATGAAACCTACATCACATGGTGTCTTCAAATATTAGGAGTTGTTTCCTCAATATGATTGATGGTAAAAATAAAATTTGTTGAGTTCACACTAAGAATTGAAATGACCCATTTACAAACCATTGGGGGTAGTAATCCAAATATTATTTTCTTTCAATACAATTATACTTCATACTTTTATAAAATAATTTACCTATATATTGATATTTTTTCGACTCAAAGTGGTAATTACCACTATACAATACTAAAATCAACACATTGATATGGTATTTCAGTAACTGATGGTATGACGAGGGGTTCCCCCCATAAAAATTAAGCCACAAATATCCCATAAGATTATTAAAGGTTTTACATAATGTAAAACCTATATAAAAAAAATTCAGATATGGTGTCTTTGAACTAGGTTACAAGATTTATTGGATAAATAGGTTTGTAATCATTCTTGTTATATCAAAAGATTAGAATGATGTTGAGATTCAATTCAACCATGTTGTATCCTAATAACCTGAGTGTTCAGATTTGTATGAGGTAGATCATAGAGTTATTATAAATTACTAATTTGTGGAAACATATTTCACTCTTATTTACAAATATATATAAGTGTCTAATGTTTACATATATAGAAGTCTCTTGATTTTATTCTGTGAAGAAGTTGACTACATGAAACTCAATGAATCTAGTCATTGTGTGACATGCCTCTTGTATTCTATTTTATGATTTGAACTCTTTGAGGACCAAAACAACCTCAATTAGTTCCTCCCTAGTCTATGTAGAGAGATTAAGTGCATTTATAATTGAGGGTTTGGTTGGGAAAATGGATAATTGTTTCATGATGTAATACATTTGGACTATATGCATGTGATTCCTACAATGAATCGACTCTATAGACTATGTAATAGAGGATAATAATTCTTTTTTGTTCATTTATTTTCCTTAATAGCATTGGGGTAAAAAAAATTCATGTGGTTTGGGATGAATTAGCCTTCCCATGAAGAGATATGGGAATGAAAATAACATATTATTCTATAGTACATCCAATATAATTGGATATAAAGGAGTCCTAAAAGTATCATGTGTATAATTGTATTCCAGTTAGTCTTATTGATGTGTTTTGTTGTCAGTTTATATAGTTCATATGGCCTCAATGTAAATTGTTACGGATCATCAAGGTTAACTTCAACCTTATATTACTTTTCTTATATAGCCTGTACAACCCCTCCCATAATTACGGGTGGTTGATTGTGTAAATATATTTATTGATCATTATATAAGTGTCTGATCAATTAACATAAATTTATGGGACCATATCATGACACAATGTATTATTATTTTTTTGTTGTTGGTAAAATTACCATAATCTCATTTAGTATGATGGTGTATTTCCTCCTAGTGACGATGGTAAGAAATCCAAGAGGGTCTGGACTAGATTACATTATACTAATTACTTTTATTCTTGATTATTATTATATTAGAATCATTTATATAATCATGGAAGACTATGATGATGAATATTTCAACTTTGATATTACATTGGAGTTATGATTGAAAATGGCTGATTTAGTTGAGCCATGAGAAAAGAACATACCAAGTTGACAGAATTTCAGGTCATCCAGCTAAAAAAATTTATATTCTTTTTCCTTGAATTTAAATTAATTATTGATATTCCTCATGTGGTATGGAATAAAAAAATTCACATATTCATGATGATTAGATTATTTCTCTTGTGCCAAGTTAAAAATATTTTAAAGGATTACCTTAAAATTAAATAATCATTAATTTTGTACCGCGATATCTAATTTTAGGGGAAATAATCGTAGTGGTCATTGATAATAAATTCTCTGGGATTCCTAGACTCCAATAATTTGAAATGGTTATTATCTTTTATGGTAATGAAGTAGCCAATGAAACAGTCTCTTAAGAAATAATATATTTTATTCTTCTTATCCTTAAATATTAGTTTGGGTTGATCCCTCCTCCCATCACTTATAAGGAATTATCATTGTTGTATTTATTATTTTTGTTACTAAATGGGAGTAAGAACATGATATTTTATAGGTTTATGTTCTTGAATTTTTGTCAGTTCAAGATAGATTATTTTGGTTATGGTCTATTCTATGTCAGTATTATTTCTATGGGCTTATAGGATCTGGTAAGAGATGGCCATAAAACACCATACTTATCCAATAATAATTGTTTATATTTATAAAAATATGGAAATTTATTAGGTTATTACAGAGGGATTTGATGTGTTCTCAAATCATCTCAGATATTTTCTACAAAAATCTCTAGTATAATATCTTCTGAGATTTTCATATTCATGGAATATTTTAGCACTTTTCATCTATTGATGAAGTCTATGACGATCTCATTTTCTCATTTATTATAGTTTTAGAGATCAATTAACTCTCTCTTTCTCAACATAGAGATGAAATGATCAGAAAACTACCACTGATGGTTTTTTAATTATTATCAATATACCATTCTAGTAGGTTACTATACCAAAAAACACTATCCCTTATAGAGTCTACATATTGTACATGAGTTTAACCCCCCCAATCTTTCTAATATAATGTTCTCATAATGGGAAAACATGGAGATATAAAAAAATAAAAATCTATTCTATGTATCCAACACCATAGGAGGTTGAGAAAGTAGGCCTCTAAATGTTGGGTGGAAGAGGATTCACATCCACCTACTTAAGATGAATATTTATCTCTCATTGTTCTAGTGTGTGTATCCCTTCTATAACATCATTTCATGTAACCATGGACTCAATGGGGATTTGTATTTCTAGTAGGATATTTTATCAGGTCATAAATTGTTAGAGGTAGTGGGTAGTGATTGATATTTTTGGTATTCTCATGATTTCTTTTGATATATAGTTTGAACATTCATGCGGTGGATATCATGGTATGATTATTTTTTCCTCCCTAGGCGTAGGAATTTTAGATAATTATTAATTATTGGGGTTTTCTAAATTGGATTTATTTTCCTAGATTCAGTAGAATGGTTGTAGTATATTGTTTCTAGTATATCCTATTCAGGTTGTTTTGTTTTCACTATAGATGAGAAATTAACCTCTACCTATCTATAATAATCTGCTGAAATATTGAATCTATGTAAATAAGTAATTTTATACATCAATCTCTCTAAATAAATCTCTCATTGACATTAATTCTCCTTGATATTCATATTCTCATCATTTTTGGGTGCATAGTGGGATGTAGCTATTCCTTTCCATTTATCCTTTGTTAAATCTCATTGATGGATTGAAAGTTATTCATTTTGGGGAACTCCTAGATTATGAGTTTTTTACATGTTCACACACCATCTTTAACTATTTTAGTGGGGAAAACATTATGAATGTATTTTTTCTTGTTATGTTCCTCTATGACTATGCCACATTTCATAATATTTGTGAGGTTCATTTCAATTGAATTCATTTTTTTAAAGTGTAAATTGGTTGTGATATACCCATTTATCTCATAATAAAATTTGAATTTTCTATCCACTTATATGTATCATTGATATCTATATGTTAAAAGTACCAATTTAGCTTCAAACCATTATTATTCATGATATTTATTCCTTGATGTTACCTATGATGGAATATATTGAGCGTGATTCTGAGATAGTATCTTTCTCCTTACAGGGAATGTGTTCCCAATAATGAAGATGGATCAAGATATGGAATGAACTTGGAGGGACATTACTATGATATTAATCCAAGTGTGTAGGAAACAAAATTCCATGGGAGGTGGGGTAAAGAGATCCCCTACATTTAGGGATGGGATTAAAAATTCTCTTTCACCATCATATCTTTCACCCACTGGGGGTTTGATGATCCTAGGGGTGACCATGGTGGTAAAATTACCCCAACCCTATGTGATAGGGAATGAACTAAAATATTTTTAGGTACCTGCTACCACATCTACTGTGACTTTTTAAACCCAAGCATGTGATGGGTTTTGTTCACATTCCAAATTTTAGTTCTTCACCACTAATGATTTCATATTAGTTTAGAATTTTTCCACTCTTGTTAAATGAATGTTCAACCTTTTTAGAATATTGATATAAATTATTTTCAATGAACCACTCCCTAGATTACAAATTTTTTTATATTTTGAAATTTTAAGAGTCTATAGAAAAAACCTGATAGCATATTCAAATCATAGACCTAATACTTGACCTACGACTATAGTGTTTCCTGAATCCTATGCATTGGATTTTGTTAACCAGCTAGTTGATTAAAATATAGTATGGCATACTCACCCATTCCCTTTATATGTATATTATTTGGGGTTTATATGATTAGATGTTAGAAGGCCTTTAAGATCATAATAATATCAATTTAAATTTTATATTGTTTCTTCCTTAATATTGTGTTTTGATCCATTTAAAAGGTCGTTATTCCAACCTAGAGGAATATCTCTCTTATCACCATTATATTGTTCAAGTAATCCCTATCAATGTTATTATTTTTCTCTAGGTGTTGAATATTATCTCATTGGTTGTCATCTATAATAGGTAATATTTACTATTCTAACACATATATAATTATGTACAATGAAGAGTCTATGGGACAAAACATGACTAATTTTTTATCTTCAAATAGTTATTTCCACATGTCTATTCAATTTTTATTATCATCAGAGAAGAGATACCATACCGGATCCAACCATTTTCTTAGTTTTCTAGAATCCTTATTATATGGAGGAGAATTTTTTTGAACCTCCTCAGTTATATCATAGGATAAGATATACTGTGGAGGCACAGATGTTGAATATAATCATAGACTATCCTTTGGTTGGTATGAGATGTTGTTGGTCAGTAATGAGGTGATCGGCATAATATTACCTAAAATTTTGAGTTCCACTCAAATTATGGGAAATATCATTGTAGTGTAGACATGGATAGGAAATTTGTTCAAAGAATGTATTTCATTGCAACAAGGGCCTTTATAATGGTTACCATGGAGAGTACATCAATGAATACTATCTGGTATTCCAAATGAATATATCTACTGTTATCAATTACTAATGTATTAGAAAAGGTAGAACCTAATTCACTATTAGTGTTCATGTTTTGGGGAATTCCTCTACTACTCTCACTCCAGGGAGGTCCTTAATGTTTGATCATGATCTTTATAAGGGGAGGACCTACATTAATGGGTCTTTTTGGAGGGCCTCCATAGATATTGATATATTTACCCTGATGATGACCTCAATATTTACTGATGATTTCTCTTATTGTTGTGGGAATCAGTAGACAATTGGGACTATATTGAAATCTATTGAATAGACCAAAAGCAATGGCATTGATTGGTACAAGTATATGATACTTCTATTAGATGTTAGGATTCCATGGATGAAAAAATCTAGATCTTCATGGATGGGAAATTGAGGTTTTAACATTGATCATAATGGGAGTTCAATAGCATAGAAAATAAATCACTTAAAAAATTACCCTCCAATGTGACCTTTTATCATTCATCAGAATATGATAGTGACTTCCCTAAATGATCGAAAGACAGGGCCATTGGGCCTCATAGTTATATACAAGTACATGAATAAGTGGTCATAACTGGTCTTCATTTACATTCAAAATAAGTTAATATAATTACTTTTAGCGGATAAAAATATGCTCCCACTAATAAAAAGGTACTAACATAATGTGTCAGTGATCCTCATATGCCTAGTTAGGATTATGGGCCTTAACTAATGTTATTGTCATAGAATGTTTTTAAAATCCTTTGGTGGGAGAAAGGATATGATCCTACCCTAATTTTATTATCCATATATATTAGTGAACACTAATTGAATCGAATATATCAACACAAACATAATCTTCAATCCTAGGTGGGATAAGTTGTTTATCCTCTTTAATGGGAGTTGGGATATGGGCCTAATTCTATACAGCTGATGGATTATACTAATAATATCCATTAATGTTATTAGTAGTAGGAATTGGGAATGTTTCATGACTATTCTTGGAATAAAGTAGTATGATACATTTGATGTCACTAAGGTATGGTAGTATTATTTATCTGTTTGAATATAAATTTGGATCTGTTCCCTCACACTAGCGGTTTTATTACCCTAGAAATAAATTAAACAAGGTTCCATAGTATAGGTGACTATGGATAGTTTATCAATAACTGCATCAGAAAAAATTTCTTATGTAACAGGTTCTACACAATAATGGTCATGTCAGCGGTCCATATGAGCCCTCATATGAGACTCATGGCCTATGATAAGAGAATATTTATCTTCCTTTATCACCATAAGATAATTGAGGAAGAAGCTTCACAGTCATGAATAATATCCTGAAGTTATTAGAGGGGATTTTTGGTACCACAGATTTCACCATGATCATTTATTTTTGGGATGTTATATAATATTTCATATATTAATGGTTCACTTTTGATACCACAAATTTATATGAGAAACTATTGGAGAATAAGATCTATACTAGTGCATCGAATATCTATTTTTCTTGGAACTGTTTTAATGCTATAGTATATTTCTTAGTAGGTATACAACCATTATAATAGCTAAGAATATTTATGGCTCTTTACCTATTTAGAACCTTAAGGATTTCTATAATACCTACCATTATTTTTCATGAACATAACTTATATGGATGGGTTGGATGATTCCATTCCATTAGCTTGAAGGGGATATTAAAAGGTTTCTAAAAGTCATGTAAGGATCAGAAAACAATAGAAGAAAATCATTCATGAATCATTAAAAGAAAAGGAATGATTAATCAATCACATTTATTGGTAAATGATTCATATTAGCTATACCATTTTTTTCTGACAAGAAATGTTCCCATGTTTTGTTTTGAGTTGACACATACCCGCTTTACAAGTTTTGGAAATTCATATAAATTTACATGCGACACCTAGGTTATGAATTAGTTAAGAGGATTTTTGGTTGGGTTCACCAAACTCTTCAAGGGATTATTGTTTCTGACTCAATGACCCTCTTATAGGTTTGGGTCATATTCACGAATCCTTCCCAAATCCTAACATGGGACTAATTACCTCTATATCTATGGTTTGATCAAAACCATGAATCAAAGTGAAAATTGTATATATTTTATGATCTCTTTCAATGAGACTATCTATATGTATTGGATTTTCTCTATCAATGGGTAAATCAATATATATCATAAGTTCTCAATAGTTATCTTTTTATTTAGTTATGATATGGTTTAATACTACCCAGATGGCACTCTAGAATTTTTTTCTATATAAAGAGAATATAAATATTACTTTGTGGAGATTTGGAAAATGAGAGTGGATTTCTATATTTCCCAATATTGGTAATTAGAACCCATATAGTTTATTATCAATTAGTAGGACATGTCGTTCCATTTCTGATTGTGTGATAAGAACCACTGTGGTGAAATTTAATGTTTCATGACCTTGACGTGGTGATCTACCTTTTGAAAACATAAATCTTAGTCCATGGGAAGTTCCTCTTAGGGTAACTGATCTAGGAATAATTGTAAGATGTTTATCATTATCCTATATAGACTACTATGTAAATGGTTCTTCGTAAAGATTGGTCTAGGACTTACACCTAATATTACTTTTCTAGTATAGATCACAAAAATACTTACTGGTGAGGATTTGAATTTCATTGGGATTTGGACAAAATGAGTGTATAGATTTTCATGTTGGGTTTGATCCTAATAGAGGAATCCTACATATGTTAGTAACGATGAATAAAATCTCATTTTGATTGAATTTTATAATTCATGGTCATGAGAAAAGATAATTCAATGATGTTTATTGTCGTATAGTAGGTAAATTAACATGAATATTTACATCAATTTATGAACAAATTTCTACCATAAATATAATGATAATAATGTATGGAGAGGGGATTATGAATTAATGTAAAATTTATGTATCTGTTTCATAAGATATATGACCCTTTAATGAAGATTACCCCCATGGGATATGGACCTTTTATGAATGATTTGGGACTTAAATATGACCATCCCATGTGTAGGCATCCATATCATATATATTGATAATGAGACTATAAAGGATGAATAGACTCACATGGGATATGTCCACAAGTGGAATATTTAAATTTTAAACCTAATAGGAATCTTGTGTCTATTTAATCGGGTGGTAAGGATACCATTGGGATTATGAATTTTCTTCTTCGATATGTCTTACCATGTATGATAGGGAATGTTAGGTTTTCTAAAATTTCACCTAGTAGGGGGACCACTTTCCTGGATCCCCAACTCAATGAATGTACTAAAGGGGTGTACTAATTGACACATAGCATCAAATATGAGAGGTATGAGTTAAGAGAAGTTTAAAAAGTATAATCAATATTGGGGCCCTCATTATCTAGTGAATACATTATCATTGTTTTGTTGATGGTTCAATTAATATGGGATGAAAATCGTTTGATGCCCATCATCAAGAGAATATGTGATCTAAAGGTTTTTCACCAATGTGCATATACCAAATATATACATATGTATACCTACATGTAATTGGATTTATCAAGGATTACACATCGAAAAAAGTAAACCAAAAAGTTCATTTAGATGATCCCAACATAGGTAGATGACCTAGGTAGAAGGAAGGATTCTAAGGAAGCCTTGTTACATTCAACTGAATTTCTCTACAAATTAGTTAAACTAGGTTATAATTTTGTACGCTCGTCGACCATTGGAAGGATGATAGAATTATAATGACCCAAAATTTAAATAAATTGATATTAATTGAAATTTGAATAATAATCATTACAAAATATAACAAAGAAATAATAGGACCATATATGTATAAGATCGTCAGAAACTGGGAAACATAAACAACCTGTTTATATGGCATCTTCATTGCCTCCTATTTATTTTACGATAACTAGACCCCTTTTGACATATATTACTCAATACCCTTATTCAGGACCTAGGGAAAAGAAACAATGGAAAGGGTGAGCTCATATTCTTAGTAAGGGGAAACAAGGGAGATATCAATCATTTCATAATCATAAAACATAAGAAAAAACATTTGATAATATTACCCTATATATATAAGATCCCGTTATCATGTTATGGGATAAATCATAAATTATCATAACAATAAATGAAAATAATCCAAAAAGTCATAAAATAATACATAATGACTTGTAGAATACACATAAGAGTAGTAAATCATTTAATATATGTCAACTCTCATTTCCAAGAAAATCATAGTGGACAATGTCCATTACTTAACTGAGTTCACTCCTCATTCCAGCAATGTATTTTTGAATTGAGATAATTTCCCATATAATCCATGTCTATCTCATGAGATATAAATATTTACCCAATGAATTGGAGTGAGTTAAAGGTCCCACCCTTCTCATAATGAAATCATTATTATGTGTGACACAATAATGTAAATCATTCTTCATAACCAAAGGACAAAATTTATTTTTGTAAACATCATTCCACTATATCATAATCCATTTAAAACAAACGGATTTCATAAATAGAATTCCATCATAAACATAATAAATTCATAAAATCAATAAGTATATTTTAATTGAAACATAACCCTATTAAATAATCTCATCTTATTTGGAAAATAATTTTGATTTAACACATGAGATTAATTCTTGATTGAAATATCATTTATTCATCAGAAAAATTTATTTTCATAAAATTCCATGAAAATTTAATAGAATAGAATTTATTTGACTATAAATTTAAAATATTGTAGAGGTGGATTCATGGAAATAATACATTATCAAGATGTAAAAATCCATTCATTTTTTTAAGATTAAAAAAATTATCCATGTGCTTTTGCCGAAAAAGCAAAAAAACACCTCGTATCGAATAAAGAAAACATATTCCTTTCATACCCTTTAATAAAGAATCCCAAATGATTAAAATTAACTATAAACATTTATAAATTAATATAAATAAATTTTAATATTTTGGGTACATGGACGTGGTTGATAAATACAACCCATTAAATTCTTACGTACAAACAATCTCTTATAATAATGAGATTGAAAATTATTCCTTTACTTAGGTTTGATTGCATTTATCTTTATTCAAACCTCCTGTATAACTATGTAAATATATTTCATTGAATTATTTCAGAATCATATTCATTATTTTTATATCTTATTTTATCATATTATAATTCATTTGATTACAAAATTTCATTATTAGTATTTATTTAGCTATTAACTTCATCATTTTATTTTTCATGTTTTATAGAATATGTTCTGGTCCTCATTCACTGTACAATTTTATATCATCAAAAAAAATTACATAATATAAATTTTATTTATTCTTCATATAAATTTATTTAATCATACTTTAATGAATATCATGTAGAAAGAATCACATCACATTGTGGAGACGATAGGTCGTACGTACGCACGAGCGATGATATCATCTCCATATTTGATAAATGGTATTGAATTGGATGGCGTATAATATTTTAGAATTAATATCATGTTATAATAGTTATATATAGTTTTTATTTCCATTATTATACCCATCCAAGAAAGTTGGTGGTGAGAAACATATAACATCATGGTGTGGAGACGGTAAGTCATACGTACACACGCATTGTGATTTTTGTTTTTTATAGGATAAATAGAAGATGTAATATGGTTTTTTAATAATTATAATATCATCTCATTATATTAGTGATACAATTTTTATTACATTATAATGAAACAACCCGTGAATAATAAGTATAAGGATAAAGTTTTTTGAAATAATAGGTAGAGGATATTACTTCTTCTTCGACGTGCTTCCTCTAGATCACCTCTTAGAGCACTAGAGTTGGTCTTTGAAAAATAAAAGAACCTCTATAATGTAAATTTGAAATTTTATAAGTGAAAAAGGATGGGTATGGAGGATATTGAAGTCTCAATGTGAATTTAATAGGGGATGGAGGTATTTCCCTTTTATAATTGAGGTGACAGGCATTTTTTGGATGTCTAAAAATATTAATTTACAATAAAATAAAACCTCATCCAAAAACCACAAAAATGACCCAAATTAGAATATGAGACAACATAAGGTATAATTCTTATAAAAAAATATATTTTCGACATGTATTTATGTCAATTTAAACTTCATTAATTTTATTAACACTTAGTTATTCATTTTACATCTTAACTAGCCTAACAAAATATTCAATATTTTAATGGTGAAAAAATTACTTCTTTGAAGTAAATTAGAACATAAATAAATATTTTAGAAAATTCTATACCATATAATAATTATTAAATATTTTTTATAATGTTTTATGATTTTTAAATAATTTAAAAAAACATTATTTTGATAACCAATAAATAATGTCAATTTTGACATTATTAAATTCATTGATTTTATTAAAAAAATTAAGATAACAAGTTAACTTCGACCAATTATTTTATTATATTCCTAATAAGTAATGGTAATCTATAAAATTTATTATTAATATTAATTATCTCTAATTATATTTATTTTAAAATTTTTAATAACATTTATTTCTTGTCTCTATTAATAAAATAATTACACCATCAATTTTTTGTAATTATTTGAAATACATATTTTCTTAAATAAAAAAATAAAATAATATTATGAAAATAAATCTAATAGATTTTAGAATAGTATTTATAGTTTAATTTACCTTTTTTAAAATCCCTCATTTAAAATTTTATACTTATTACATTATTAATGTGATAACTTTAACATCATTTTAAATAAAATAACATAAGCGTCACAATAACTTCTATAATGATCCAAATGGTCCCTAACTCGACCCTTACATGGTCATAGTCGAGATATAATCACCCAATAATATTTGTTCAAGTGTTTGGGTACATTGATTGATATGATAATTTTAATAATTATTGGTATATTTATTTCTCATAAATTAATTAATTATTACATGATCTAAGTATAAGCCATTACAGAAATTATTTATTTTATAACAATTACAAATAAATTACCATTATAATGAAACAAATTTTATATATAAAAATAGTAATAATAATTTATTTTATCTTTAATTTAACATTATATAAAAATTGATATATTTATTGAAATTTGAGTACGTCATATTTAAACGTTTAATTTAATAAAATAAAGTAAATGCCCTAATCTCATCCAAGTGGCGTCCAAAGGACACAAATTTGACCAAATGATGATTTAGGTAGAAAAAAAATCTTTCAAATATATTAAGACAAGTGTTAGAGTTATTTTATAATAATATTCATACCCTTAATTACATGATTTACCCTTTTACCATATTATTAAAAAGTACTGACATTATTGGTCATAGTTTACTAATACAAAAAAAATATTTACCTAATTCATATATATGGATTCCAAATATGGAATAAATTTTTAAAAATTAAAAACACATAAGTTACAATAATTAATATAAATTTATTCACTTTGTCAGAAAGAGATAATGGGTATTTAAAAGTTAAAACATTGCAAAAGGATGAAATGTTTTTACATATCAAATCAAAGTAATATTAATCTTAATGACAAACATAATATTAAATGATTAAAATATATTCAATTTATACTTTAAAACCATTAAATATTATAATTTAACCATATTAATAATTTTGATGGAAAAATATGTTTACAATTTAAAAATAGTAAATTTTTACTATTCATCAAAATTAGAATGTTGTCAAAAAAATATTAACAATTCATCCAAAGTATATTTTTATATCCCTCGTACAAAGAAAAATATTTTTATGTCATATAAAAATTATTAATGTGTCAAAATATATATTTAAAATTGGTTCCCCATTAAAAGGTGATAAAATTTCCCTATTAAAAATTTAGGTTTTTATTCATAAAATTGGGTTTATCAAAACCCATATAACAAAAATATCAATTGGATGAAAACAATATTTTATTATGTATTAACATATATATTTCATTAATTTCATTTAATATTAGTAATTCACAAAATTTATTCATATGAAAATAAAAAATATATAATTGATTTGTAATTCTCATAAATAATTAGTAGCGATTGTATAACGACCCATACTTTACATACATTGTTAATACTTCAAAATTGAAGCACACTTATTACAACATATGACAAAACCACAAAGAACTGTATAGGTATAGTGTCTTTAGAAACTGGGAAACATAAACAACTGGTTCATAAATCTTCTACCGTGTCTCCCATTTATTTCATCATATCTAGGGTCCCTTTTAGCATATTCTACTTAATATCCATCTTCCTGACCTGGGGAAAAGAAAACACAAAAGGGTGAGCTCAAATTCTCAGCAAGGGAAAATAAAGGAAATAAAAATCATATCATATCTTTTTGAAAATCATAACCTGCAAAAGAGATCATAATATCTTAACATGAAATAAATAATAGAAGTGAAAATGAGATCCCCATAATCATAACATAAAACTTGAAACCTTGTTTCATGCACACATAATCATGGAAAATCATTTCTTGTTAGTCATGACTCATTGCCAATACTATCTTAGCGGAAAAAGTCCATTTCTGAACCGAGTTCACTCCTCGTTTCAGTCCTGTATCACTGAACCGAAATAACCTTATATTCTAGCCATGTCAATCTCATGAGATATAAATCTTTACCCAATGAATTGGAGGGATATATAGGTCCCACCCATCTTATAATGAATCCTTTCTTATGTGTGTCACATAATCATAAATCATACATCATCGCATAACACATGTAACAAAAATGGGATTCTTGAAACATCATGACATCATAAAACAAACCATATAAGGTAAATGACTTCATAATAATTCCCTCACAACATAATCAAATCAATGTAATAATAGGGATAAAAACAGAACCCTTTATTATCTTAGATGGAAAATAATTTTGATAAAACACTTGAACTCCATTCTTGAGGAAAATATCCTTTCTTCTTCAAAAACATTTTTCCTTTCTTAACATGTCATACAAATTTGAACTAAAAGAAGTTGATTAAAAATAAACTTGAAAACTTGTAAAGTAATCTTCTTGGAAATAATGTTTTAAAAATCCATTCATGCCGTATAAGTTAAAAAACATTCTTCGTACTTTTGTCGGAAAAGTCAAATAATACCTCGTACGAAAAACGACAAAAGATTCCTTTCATATCTTTTAGTAAAAACTCACCGAAGGGTAAAATTGGATTTAAACAATTGTAGTTGGATGGAAATAATATTACATATTGAAGGAACATGGATGTGGATGATAAAATACACCCTAGTAAATTCCAAAGTAAAAACAATCTCGGATAAAAATGAGATTGTGATATTTTCCCTTACCTTAGGTCAGATTTGCTTTGTACGTGTCCGAAGATCCTGTATAATGGTTTAAATAATGTTATTGACTTATTCCAGAATCATACATATTGATATGATATCATATATGGTCATATTCTTAGCTTCTTATTAGTAATATTTCATTGTTACTTGTTACTCGGGTCTTTGTTGCCTTTTGTTCTTATGCGTGTTTTGCCTAATAAATTCTTATTCTTCTTGTAAGGTTATAGATACCTTATATCCAGAATGGTATTAGTGTAACATATATCATATTTATTCATTCAATTCATTTATATAATTACTATGTAATGATGATCATGTAGAACGAGTCGCATCACATCGTGGAGACGGTATTCCGTACGTACGCACGAGTGATGATATCGTTCCTATGATCGTGGAATTGTATTGGAGTATATATATATTATTTCAGTATCAATATTAATTTATAATAATCATAAATAGTTACACATTACACCATTATACCCATCCTTGTAAGGTGATGGTGGAAAATAGATTACACCACGGCGTGGAGACGGTATTCCGTACGTACGCACGCGGGGTGATTTCATTTTTCCGTAGGATAGATAGAAGGTGAATTAGGGTTGTTTCATATTTATAATAACATATCAGCATTTAAGTAATACTGATGTTATTACTTTATCATGAAACAACTAAAGAAGAAGAAGTTGAAGAAGAAAGAAATTGAAAAGATCGGTAATGGATTTTACCTCTTCTTTGGAACGCCTCTTTGAATCCTCCACTTAGGGAACTAATATTGGTCTTTGAATAAGTCCAGGACCTCTAGGATTATTCTAGGGAAGTGGAGAAGGGATTTTGGCATGGTTTGGCCGATCTTGAGTGCTCAAATTGGTGTGAGGAGGAGGGGGAGGAGGTGCCCTTTTATAAGGGAGGAGAGGGGCACCTTAGGAATATCTCAAAATATTATTTTATATTAAAGTCAAAATCAGTTTATAATGGTTCCAAAGGGTATTATTTCGAAGGTAAAGTGGGGATGGGTCTAAATTCTATCAAACAATAGGATTTAGACAAGTTTAGGTTATTATTTTAACCTTATCAATTAGATCTAACTCTAAGTTAAATAATTTAACTTTTACCGTGTGTTTTTGTTTTCTTACACTATATGGTTAATAAACTTACTATAACATGCCAAACGAACTCCAAATTGTTTATTATTAATATATATATCCTTAGCTAAGTAATTTGGCCGAACCTTAGATTTTTAGGAATAAAATAACAATTAATAATATAATATTTGATTTAAAAACTATTTTGTGTCAATTTTGACACTATTTGATATATGATTTTTGTGAAAGTCATAACAGAATTATATGTTCGAACCAAGTTGATTAAATCAACACTAATATATCATAGTAACCTAGAAAATTATTTGGATTCATAAAAAGTCTCAAATTACATTTATTTTGGTGTTTATAACATCAATTATGTCAATATTTCATTAATAAGATAATTACTTCATCATCATTGTGTCATAAATAAATTAAATTATTTAATGTCTAAAAATTATAAATAAAATACAATTATGTATGAAATCATTTTATTTTTCTAATGAATATTTATAGTCGAATTTATCTTATGTATAACCCCATATTAAAAATTATTTACTTATTAAAATTTGATTTTAACTATTTTAACCCTTCTTTAAATAAATTAATAAAAAATGTCCTAATCTAATCCAAGTGGGCCTAAATGGTCATATTTTATTCCTAAGTTTGTTTGTGGTCGAATTAAACTTATCCAATAGAATTAGGACATGTGTTAGGGTAATAGTAATATCATATTTACCCTTAGTTACCCTATTTACTATTAACCGCGGTAAAAAAAAGTAAAAAGTTACTATTCACCAAAAAATTATTTTTATCTCATTGAACCAAATTTTACTTACTGATATCAACCGTGTCTGTCGGATTTTCGAAATTCCATTCACAGAAGCGGTAAAATTATGTTTTATGCAAAATTCAGTTTTTAACCTACCACTTAGTGGTTTCACTATTCATCAAAAATTGAAAGTTTTTAGAAAAATACCAAAATTTCACCCTAAGCTAATTTCGGTATTCCGAATCCAAAAATGAAGTCCATTTTGAAAAATAAAATTTATAAAATTTCAAAAAGTGGTTATTACTATTCATAACAGCTAGTTTTAATAATATTTTAATAGCATATCGCTGTTTAGTGAAACTCAGTATTGCGTACAACGCAAGCTATCGAGGAAGGTCGCGATTGCGTGTAAAGTAAGCCAAGCTAGTTTGTAGTGAAAGATTCCTTTGATGATATATAAAAAACAAAATATTACTCATAAAAATCTCGGGTGTTACATTCTACCCCCTTAAAAAGAATTTCGCCCTCGAAATTCGTCACTTTGTAACAAACAGATGAGGATACTTCTCCCTCATCATATCCTAAAGCTCCCATGTAGCTTCTTCAAGTTGGTGGTTCCTCCATAAAACTTTCACCAATCGAGTGGTCTTGTTTCGTAGGACTTTTTCGCTATGATCCAGAATCTCTATCGGTTGTTCTTCATAAGAAAGATCTTGCTCCAGCGGTACAACTTCTGAGCTGAGTACATGTGAAGGATCAGGTATGTACTTTCTCAGGAGAGATACATGGAACACATTGTGAACTTGAGAGAGATTCGGTGGAAGTGCCAATCGGTAAGCTACCTTCCCAACACGATCCAGTATTTCGAAAGGACCGATATATCTAGGGCTCAACTTCCCCTTCTTTCCAAATCTCATAACCCTCTTCCAGGGAGATATTCGTAAGAACACTTTATCACCCACTTCAAACTCTAGGTCTTTCCTTCGGTTGTCGGCATAACTTTTCTGTCGACTCTGAGCTGCTCTTATGTGTTGTTGAATAGATCTGACCTTTTCTGCCATTTCATCAACGAGATCAGGTCCTAATAGCTTTCTTTCCCCAAATTCATCTCAGCAAGTTGGAGTCCTGCATTTCTTTCCATAGAGAGCTTCATAAGGATCCATCTGAATACTGGAGTGAAAGCTATTATTATAAGAAAATTCCACTAAAGGTAGGTGTTGATCCCAACCTCCTTTGGAATCCATAGAGCAAGCTCTCAACATATCTTCTAGGGTTTGAATTGTTCTCTCAGACTGACCGTCTGTCTGGGGATGATAAGCAGTGCTGAAACTCAACTCTGTATCCAGAGTATGCTGAAGACTTTTCCAGAACTTCGAGGTAAATCTCGGATCCCGATCAGATATAATAGAAAGTGGTACTCCATGCAATCTTACCATTTCCTTTACATATATCCTGGAAAGCTGATCTAGAGAGAAATCCTCTCTAATAGCAATGAAGTGTGTAGACTTTGTAAGATGATAAACTATGACCCAGATAGCATTATTGCCTTTGGATGTTTTAGGAAGTCCTGTGACAAAGTCCATAGTGATGTTTTCCCATTTCCATTCGGGTATGGGTAATGGTTGTAACATCCCCTTAGACTTCTGTCTCTCAGCTTTAACTTGTTGACAAACCAAGCATCGAGAGACATATTTAGCAACATCTCTTTTCATGCCATCCCACCAGAAGTACTCTTTCAGGTCCATATACATCTTCGTGATTCTAGGATGAATAGAGAATGAAGAACTATGAGCCTCATCCAACAGCTCCATCTTTAATTCGGGGATGGGAGGAACACAAACCCGATTCCTGAACTTTATTATTCCATCACAATCAAGGTTGAATTCAGGAACATTTCTCACCTTCTTTTGTAACTCGACATCTTCTTTCTGTGCCTCTTTAATCTTCACATGTATAGATAGTTGAACATTCATTTGAGAAAGATAAGATTTTTCCCCTTCCATTATAATTCCAAGATCCATCCTTTGTAAATCCATAAATATTGGATCTTTTGTGATCCTCATCATGGATAAACTAGCATGGTCTTGTCGACTTAATGCATCTGCCACCTTGTTTGCTTTCCCAGGGTGGTAATGGATTGAGCAGTCATAATCCTTAATCAGCTCCAACCATCTTCTTTGACGCATATTCAGCTCCTTTTGTGTGAAAATATACTTTAAACTTTTATGATCAGTATAAATATCACACCTTTCACCATAAAGGTAATGCCTCCAAATCTTTAATGCAAAGATTACCGCAGCCAACTCCAAATCCTGTGTTGGGTAATTTTGTTCATGGATTTTCAACTGTAGTGAGGAATAAGCTGTCACCATATCATTTTGAATAAGAATACACCCCAATCCCTTCTTGGATGCATCACTGTAGATCACAAACCTTTCTCTACTACAAGGCAGTGTGAGCACAGGTGCACTGGATAACCTTCTTTTCAACTCCTTGAAATTCTCTTCACATTCCTCTGTGCAAACAAACATAAATCCTTTCCTAGTCAACTTGGTGAGTGGATTAGATAATCGTGAAAAATCTTTTACAAAACGTTGATAATATCCATCCAAACCAAGAAAACTTCGGATCTCAGTTACTGTTGTTGGTCTTGACCATCTTTCGATAACCTCTGTTTTTGCTGGATCCACAGATATCCCCTCTTTTGAGATTATGTGACCTACAAATGAAACTTTTTGAAGCCAAAATTCACACTTGGTAAATTTGGCATAAAGCTTCTCCTTTATCAGGGTCTTCAATATAATTCTCAAGTGTTCTTCACGCTCTCCCTTGCTCTTTGAATAGACAAGAATATCATCTATAAAGACTACCACAAATTGATCAAGATAGTCTCTAAAGACTCTATTCATTAGATCCATGAAGATAAAAGGGGCATTAGTAAGACCAAATGGCATCACTATAAATTCATAGTGTCCATACCTTGTTCGGAAATCCGTCTTTGGTATATCCCCCCTTTTGACCCTTAATTGATGATACCCTGAATGAAGATCAATCTTGGAAAAGTATTGAGCTCCGCGTAGTTGGTCAAATAAGTCATCAATGCGTGGGAGAGGATATTTGTTCTTGATAGTGATCTTGTTAAGTTCTCGATAATCAATGCAGAGTCTCATTGATCCATCTTTCTTCTTAACAAATAGAACAGGTGCTCCCCAAGGTGATGCACTAGGGCGTATGAATCCCTTATAAATATTCTCTTGGAATTGCTTCTTAAATTCCTGGAACTCAATTGGGGCCATTCTATAAGGTGTCTTTGAAATAGGCAAAGCACCCGGTACGAGTTCTATTGAAAACTCAACTTCACGATTTGGTGGAAGACCCGGTAATTCCTCCGGAAAGACATCATCAAACTCCCGTATGATGGGAATATTCTTAATCATGAGTTTCTCACCAACCATTTGAGATAAATAACCTTCATTTAGTGGAATCAAGACCCATAAGATGGAAGGAATTTCCACTGGAAGGTTATATTCATCCTTGCATCGATAGACGGTCGTAGATTGATCTGGAATATGAAATGTGACTTCCCTTCTTTGGAAATTGATATGATCTCCATGTAGAGAAAGCCAATCCATTCCAAGAATCACATCAAATTCCACTATAGGAAGGATCACAAGATTTGCAGGAAGCACTTTCCCACAAACTTCAATCGGAGAAGAATTATAAACTTTTGATGCGACTGTTGTGCCATTAGGTGTTGTCACAGCTAACTCAACATCTAATTGTTGAGGTAATACGGTGATACCCTTAGAAAATTCTTTAGAAATAAAAGAGTGGGTGGATACAGAATCAAATTAAATATTTTCTACTTTAGAGTGGATGGTAAGTGTACCTTTCACCACTTCGTTATCGTACTCCACATCGCTGATAGAAATTGCATGTGACTTTCCTTTGTCTTTAGCCTTAAGATTTTTTTGACGTCGACCATCATCATCAACCCTTGGATTTGGGCATTGATTGTCATAATTCCCCATCTCCTTGAACTTGAAACATTGAAGTGTAGTAGGTTCATTCTGTGTATCCCTTCCTTTGTTTGCATCATTAGACATCTTCTTCCCATTATTGCAGCATTCAAATCCCCGATGACCTTCCTTTCCACATTTGAAACATTTACTTGTCCCTTTAAGACAACTCCCTCCATGTTTCTTTCCACACTTTGAGCATAAGGGAAATCTCATCTTCTTTTCAGTGTGCTCTTTAGATTTTCCTTTGAATTCCATCTTCCTCTTCTTATCAAACCCATTTAACTGATGGGTTACTGCAATATCCATATCAACTTTGAGAGCACATCGAACGATTTCCTCGTAGCTATTGAAGTCCCTTATGGCTAACGCCCTTCGACGACTTGGTTTTAAGCCACTAAAGAATCGATCGATCTTACTCTCAGGTTGGATAATAATACCAGAAGCGTACCTTGCAAGTCTTGTAAAATTTGCTTTATAGGTACCAATAGATTCATCATCCCTTTGCTTCAGTTGAAGAAACTCTTTCTCCATCTTTGTTCGGAGAATACGAGGGAAGCACTTATTGAAAAATAAGTAATTGAACTCGTCCCATTCCATGGACTCAATTTCATCCCTTTGCCTCATATTCTTAATAAGATTCCACCATTGATCAGAATCTCCCTCCAAACGATACACTGCTAGGATAACTTTATCATGTTCATAACATTGAAGAACTGAAAATATCTCTTCAGTAGTACTAATCCATTGTTCAGCAACTAATGGATCAGTAGACCCATTGAAAGAAGGTGTATACTACCTCATGAAGGATTCAACAGAATGTTGCTCCTTCCTTTGCTCGTTTGGAAGTCCTACATGATTCATAGCTTGAGAAAGTTGTGTGAGAATGGCTACAAGATTTTTCATTCCAGCTCCCATATCGTTTGGTTGCTCAGGGGGACAATCATTTCATTTCCCATCGCATTCCGCATTAACATGGTTCCTTCGGGTTCCAGCCATTGACTAAAACCAAGAAGAATAGTGTGAGCAACAGTAATTATAATAGTAAAACCACATAATTCAAGAATAAAATTTTCACGCTTAAGTTCTTATCCTAGGTTATTCATGGCCATTTCTAAAACACTAAGATTGTGTTCTATTCTTAGACTTATCCTTAGGGTTCTTACTAAGGATTTCACATCCTAGTTTCAAAAGGTTGACTATACCTTTCCTCTGATACCAACTATAACGACCCATACTTTACATATATTGTTAATACTTCAAAATTGAAGCACACTTATTACAACATATGACAAAACCACAAAGGACCGTATAGGTATAGTGTCTTTAGAAACTGGGAAACATAAACAACTGGTTCATAAATCTTCTACAATGTCTCCCATTTATTTCATCATATCTAGGGTCCCGTTTAGCATATTCTACTTAGTATCCATCTTCCTGGCCTGGGGAAAAGAAAACATAAAAGGGTGAGATCAAATGCTCAGCAAGGGCAAATAAAGGAAATAAAAATCATATCATATCTTTTTGAAAATCATAACCTGCAAAAGAGATCATAATATCTTAACATGGAATAAATCATAGAAGTGAAAATGAGATCCCCATAATCATAACATAAAACTTGAAACCTTGTTCCATGCACACATAATCATGGAAAATCATTTCTTGTTAGTCATGACTCATTGCCAAGACTATCATAGCAGACAAAGTCCATTTCTGAACTGAGTTCACTCCTCGTTTCAGTCCTGTATCACTGAACCGAAATAACCTTCCGTTCCAGCCATGTCTATCTCATGAGATATAAATCTTTACCCAATGCATTGGAGGGAGATATAGGTCCCACCCATCTTATAATGAATACTTTCTTATGTGTGCCACATAATCATAAATCATACATCATCGCATAACACATGTAACAAAAATGGGATTCTTGAAACATCATGACATCATAACACAAACCATATAAGGTAAATGACTTCATAAAAATAATTCCCTCACAAAATAATCAAATCAATGTAATAATAGGGATAAAAACAGAACCCTTTATTATCTTAGATGGAAAATAATTTTGATAAAACACTTGAACTCCATTCTTGAGGAAAATATCCTTTCTTCTTCAAAAACATTTTTCCTTTTTAACATGTCATACAACTTTGAACTAAAAGAAGTTGATTAAAAATAAACTTGAAAACTTGTAAAGGAAGCTTCTTGGAAATAATGTTTTAAAAATCAATTCGTGCCGTATAAGTTAAAAAAACATTCTTCGTACTTTTGTCGGAAAAGTCAAATAGTACATCGTACGAAAAACGACAAAAGATTCCTTTCATATATTTTAGTAAAAACTCACCGAAGGGTAAAATTGGATTTAAAAAATTGTAGTTGGATGGAAATAATATTACATATTGAGGGAACATGGATGTGGATGATAAATTACACCCCAGTAAATGCCAAAGTAAAAACAATCTCGGATAAAAATGAGATTGTGATATTTTCCCTTACATTAGGTCCGATTTGCTTTGTACGTGTCCGAATCTCCTGTATAATGGTTTAAATAATGTTATTGACTTATTACAGAATCATACATATTGATATGATATCATATATGGTCATATTCTTAGCTTCTTATTAGTAATATTTCATTGTTATTTGTTACTCGGGTCTTTATTGCCTTTTGTTCTTATGCGTGTTTTGCCGAATAAATTCTTATTATTCTTTTAAGTTTATAGATACCTTATATCCATAATGGTATTAGTGTAACATATATCATATTTATTCATTCAATTCATTTATATAATTACTATGTAATGATGATCATGTAGAACGAGTCGCATCACATCGTGGAGACGATATTCCGTATGTACGCACGAGTGATGATATCGTTCCTATGATCGTGTAATTGCATTGGAGTATATATATATTATTTCAGTATCAATATTAATTTATAATAATCATAAATAGTTACTCTTTACACCATTATACCCATCCTTGTAAGGTGATGGTGGAAAATAGATTACACTAGGCGTGGAGATGGTATTCTGTACGTACGCACGCGCGGTGATTTCATTTTTCCGTAGGATGGATAGAAGGTGAATTAGGGTTGTTTCATATTTATAATAACATATAAGTATGCAAGTAATACTGATGTTATTACTTTATCATGAAACAACTAAAGAAGAAGAAGTTGAAGAAGAAAGAAATTGAAAAGATCGGTAATGGATATTACCTCTTCTTCGGAACGCCTCTTTGAATCCTCCACTTAGGGAACTAAGATTGGTCTTTGAAGAAGACCAAGACCTCTAGGATTATTCTACGTAAGTGGAGAAGGGATTTTGGCAGGGGTTGGCCGAGCTTGAGTGATCAAATTGGTGTGAGGAGGAGGGGGAGGAGGTGCCCTTTTATAAGGGAGGAGAGGGGCACCTTAGGAATATCTCAAAATATTATTTTATATTAAAGTCAAAATTGGTATATAATGGTTCCAAAGGGTATTATTTCGAAGTTAAAGTGGGGATGGGTCGAAATCATATCAACCAATAGGATTTAGACAAGTTTAGGTTATTATTTTAACCTTATCAATTAGATTTAACTCTAAGTTAAATAATTTATCTTTTACCGTGTCTTTTTGTTTTCTTACACTATATGGTTAATACACTTACTATAACATGCCAAACGAACCCCAAATTGTTTGTTATTAATATATATATCCTTATCTAAGTCATTTTGCCGAACCTTAGATTTTTAGGAATAAAATAACAATTAATAATATAATATTTGATTTAAAAACTATTTTGTGTCAATTTTGACACTATTTGATATATGATTTTTGTGAAAGTCATAACAGAATTATATGTTCGAAAAAAGTTGATTAAATCAACAATAATATATCATAGTAACCTATAAAATTAGTGGGATTCATAAAAAGTCTCAAATTACATTTATTTTGGTGTTTATAACATCAATTATGTCAATATTTCATTAATAAGATAATTACTACATCATCATTGTGTCATAAATAAATTAAATTATTTAATGTCTAAAAATTAAAAATAAAATACATTTATGTAGGAAATCTTTTTTTCTTTCTAATGAATATTTATAGTCGAATTTATATTATGTATAACCCCATATTAAAAATGATTTACTTATTAAACTTTGATTTTAACTATTTTAACCCTTCTTTAAATAAATTAATAATAAATGTCCTAATCTAATCCAAGTGGGCCTAAATGGTCATATTTTATTCCTAAGTTTGTTTTGGGTCGAATTAAACTTATCCAATAGAATTAGGACATGTGTTAGGGTAATAGTAATATCATATTTACCCTTAGTTGCCCTATTTACTATTAACCGCGGTAAAAAAAAGTAAAAAGTTACTAGTCACCAAAAAATTATTTTTATCTCATTGAACCACATTTTACTTACTGATATCAACTGTGTCTGTCGGATTTTTGAAATTCCATTCACATAAGCGGTAAAATTAAGTTTTATGCAAAATTCAGTTTTTAACCTACCACTTAGTGGTTTCACTATTCATCAAAAATTGAAAGTTTTCAGAAAAATACCAAAATTTCACCCTAGGCTAATTTCGGTATTACGAATCCAAAAATGAAGTCCATTTTGAAAAATAAAATTTATAAAATTTCAAAAAGTGGTTATTACTATTCATAACGGCTAGTTTTAATAATATTTTAATAGCATATCGCTGTTTAGTGAAACTCAGTATTCCGTACAACGCAAGCTATCGAGGAAGGTCGCGATTGCGTGTAAAGTAAGCCAAGTTAGCATGTAGTGAAAGATTCCTTTGATGATATATAAAAAACAAAATATTACTCATAAAAATCTTGGGTGTTACAGATTGGCTCCACCATATATTTTTATAAGTTAGTTATATTTAGTCCGGATAACACAACGACTAGGTTAAAATAGTAATTTTATACTAATGGAATATCAAATTTCATTTAAAATCACTATTACATATAATTAATTCTATTGTATAATTAAAATTATTTAGTGAAAATATTTCTAGAAAAACATTCGGGTGTTACAAGAATGTCTTCCATGAATCCTTATTTTCATATAAAATTTTCTATTCCATGAAAATTGTTAAATAATGGAATTTAAAAATACCATTTCATGAATAGTGATTGATGAACATTCATTCATGAACTATGATCATGGGATAGATCTACGAAGGACCCTCGATTACAACCATTAGTTAACTATTGTTTTGAAGAAAATTATTTTTAAAATGTTTTATTTTTATTTAAATATTTTTCTAGTTACATTTTGTTTATAATATGATAATTGAGTGAACTAAATTTCATTCCAAGATTAAATTTATAGATATACATGAAATATAGAGGTTTCAGTATTAATTTCATCAATATATGTCAATATTTTATGAGTTTATATGAACATGAGAGAGTTAATTTGGATTTAGTTATAACAAAATTTGAATATTATGAAATTTGAGAATTATAGGTCTATCATTAAGAAACATTATTCCTTCAAGGATTGTATGAAAAATGTGTAAAAGTGATAGGAATCTATGAAAGAGCTATTATTTCATCCTAAAGATTACAACATATCATTTTTGAGTGCACATATGATATTTATAGTCTTTCTATCTATGATTTTTTTTTCTTAGAGAATTATTTATTTAGACCTCAATATAAATCCTCTATGTTTTATTTGTGTAATTATTTTGCTTTTGATTGAGGTGATCAAGTGATTCTTTTTATAAGAATACATAGATAGGTTTTTTGATCATGAAAGAAAAAGGGATAATGGGGATAACAAGATATTTATCTATGATAAACTTGATTGATGGATTTAGGGTATAGGAAGACAACAATGCCTTCTTGCAGGTTTTAGTTGAGGGATTCTTGGGATAAGAATATAAGTATCTTGGGTTATATTGAAATACCATCCTTAAAAATTAGGTAAAATTAAGACATTATGATATCCTTTAAATGAGAGTTTGGATTTTAACCCAATACTTTGTGTTTTGTTAGTTTTCCACAATATATATTTTTTAACTTTTACATTTTTATGGATTTTTATGAATCTCCATGAAAATAAACATCAATTTTATGGAATATTTTTATTAATATATTCACTAATTTTACTCAAATAAAATTTAATTTATTTGTGAAATAATAATTCCAATCAATTTACATCATTAGGGATAAAAAACTATAGGTAATTCTATAGAATAAAATTCACCACCCTCGTGTATTTTACAAATATATGCTTATCTAGGGAAACACACATTATCAATGTTGGTATCTGTAGTTGAGACTGAGCATGGTATTTTCTTTTTGAGTCTACATTAGTTTATCAAAATTTAATATCTCATTTTCAATACAATAACTATGTTGTGGTGCAAAGTGTTTTTATTATGGGAAGAATTCCAATTGTATCAATCAACAATATGAATATATATCATGCCCTAATCATTGAGAGAAATTGTTACGAGTTCTATCATGATCTTATATTGACTATTGTTATAAAAAATGGTGTAAAGAATTTTCTGATGGTGAAATAAATTATAATATTCAATTGTAGGATATTTATATGTTATTTGGAGATAATAAGATTGAGTTTTAGGAAAACTATAAATTGTGAAATACGATTCTAGGATAAATGTTGAGAAACATCTATAGTCAAATATCTTATTGTAAAACTACCAATTTTTTTTGGAAAAATATAGAGCATACTAATTTTGGAAATTCAAATTCCCTTGAAACTAGAACATGTATTTTATATGTGGATTATCAAGAATTTTATTTTCTTCTTGGAAAGACAATTACTCGGATTAATTAGTTCTTTTAGACAGTTGTGAATAGTACACCATCACATGGTGATAAGGATCTATCTAATGATCAATGATTGAAAATAGATATATATATATAGATCTAAAGGATTGGGGGTCTAAATATAAAGGTATTAATGATATGAAGTATTGTATAAAGATAATTATTGTTGATTTTTTTTAACTCTCATGAAATATTAAAGAAAAATAAAACTAAAGAAAAAAATGAAATAGGTAGCATAGAGTTACTTTTTCATCTACTTTCTCTAATGGTACATAATTTTTTTAAATCCTAATACTAATCTTAAAAAAGAATAAATCCAAACATTCATTATAAGGCCCCAGCCTTAAACCTTACTTAATCTTGAGTTATTACAAGATTACACATTGAGGATCTTTTCAGGTTTAGTGTTTTAGAGAATTAGATCATAAAACTTGCATTACATTCCACATTTAAACAAAGTGGTTACATAAAGATAATATTCATTTTTTCCCATCAACGGAACATATTTAAAATAAAACATTGATTCTTTCTTGACACTTCCTTGACACTATCATCATATCATGTACCTTTCCCTTGACCTGTGATAAACATTTCAAAAAAGACTTGGGATGAGCATAAAAAGCTCAGTATGGGTTATATAAAAAAATATGGAAAGGAAACATGAGTTAATATATACATAAGAATGAAATCATACTTTAACCATAAAACATAAGCACTTTAACATACCCCATCAAATCATGAATAAATCATAGAAATCATAAGACATAAAGGTAACTTGAGGCATTCATAACATTCTTACGTAGGGAGTAAACCTCTTGGTTACGTTTGGAATACCCATCACAATATATTCCCTAAATCTCTTCGGAGAAACCTTAATGTTTCACACCTTCATGTTACCCAATGCATTGGAGAGCTGTATCGGGCTCACCCGCCATTAGTTTATCATGGAACCACCCGTCTTCATAATAATGCCCAAGAACCATAACATAATCGTATCACATAAAACATACATAAAGGAAGCATAACATTTCCACATTTCAATCACAAGATATCAAACACAGTGATATAATAAAAACATTATCAAAACCATTTTTTATACCAAAATAAAAGAAAATTAAAACATGGTATTTATTTTTCATTTAAAAAAAGTATGGCTTGTAGAGGAAGCCGAAACTCAAATAATGGTCACGGTGGCGGAGAAGTCATTGTCGCCGCATACGTACGATAAAACATTCCCTTTTGTCATTTAGAAAAACTCTTCGTATAAAAAATATTCCTTTTGGATAAACTTATAAGTCAAAGGGGTTTATACACCGTATAAAAGAAGGTTGAGTATAAAACAAAATATGCCTCAATGAAAGGAGATTGAGACGAAGTCCCATACCTCGGGTCCGACTTGACTCGGTCATTATTTAATCTCCTGAATAATAAACTTGAGTTAATTTCTACTTGTTTATGAAACTTTTTAAAGTTCATTATTCCTTATATATCACTCATTTCCATGTCATAAACACTATGTAATTATTTAAGTTAATAACGGTCATTTTAACAATCATTGGTACTTGAGTCAAAAATAAGCCCTTTATAATTACAAGTTTTTCATGTATCCATTATATCCAGAATGTTAATCATGATGTAGATATCATATATTTAATATATATCCAGTACATGCATGCATTTATAATATTACATAATCATTTAGAGGTAAGAAATGAAATGCACCGTTCATGGAGACGGTAAGCCTTACGTACGCATGAACGCTTCTTTCATTTATATTTCGTATTTTATAGAATAGAATCATAATTATATAAAGTTATATTATAATTCCATTGTAATATCATATATAATATCATAACTCCATCCTTTATACATCCCACATATGGTATTTAACGAATCAAATCACTTTGAGGGGGCGGTAGTCCGCACTTCCTTAAATGAAGATATCGTGTTTACCCATAATGGGAACCATAAAGGTATGCCCAAAATGAAAAATACAGAAGCTTAAGGAAAACATAAACATATTATATATCATATATAAATATAGTGTCATCTTAATGGCCACCTTTGAAGGTGTTAAAAGAATGTTGAACAATCATCATTTCGGGAGGCAGAAATTCACCATCCAAGGAAACAGTATGTTCTTTAACCATTAGATGTATGTGTGTGTAAGTGTAGCTCGAATCCTTCTTATAAAAACATCCTAGTATATATAAGATACTGTATTTGTTACAAAATAAATGAATAAAAAGAGTTTAGGGGGTTGGAGAAGCAAAATAAAACAAAAGGACTCAAGTGAAGACATTACCTTAAAATCAGGTAACTCTCTTTGGTTTGAGCTCAAAGGATTCCTTGGGAAGAATTATGCCCAAAGTTAGTCTTCAAGGAGTAAGAGAGGGAAGTGGAGAGACAAAATGGGTAGGGTTTGGCCGAGACAAAGGCTTTAGAAGTGTGGGTAAGGAGGTAGAGGTGGGGGTCTTTTATAAGAGGAGAGGAGGGGCACTCTTGGAAAGTAAAGAAATGTTACTTTATTTTCAAATGGGTTTCGGATTTTAAAGTTTCCACATTGATATAATTCAAGGATAAGGTGATAAGGGTTCTAAATATAACCACCCAATAGGTTTTGGACATGTGTAGGTCTTAGATTTTACATTATCTTTCCATTTTATTTAAATCGTCAAATAATGAGGTCATCGCTGCATCATTATGATGTCATCAATAATTTAATTTATTTAATGTATAAAAATTATAAAACAAATACTATGATGTAGAAAATATTTTTATATTTCCAATTACTATTTATAGTCCAAAATATCATTTATGTAGACAAACTTAAAAATATTTTACTTAGGTGATACAATCTTTGTTACATTTAGCATTCTTTAAAAAATAAAAATATAAAAAGTCACTTTCTCACAAAAGTGATTTCATGTGGCCCCCAAGTTTGGCACAAGGCATCCCATGGTCGGCCATGAGACAACCAGTAGATTTAGGACACATTTTGGTGTCATTTTTTATTATTATGGTATTATTTTATTATCCTTAACTACCCGATTACTCATTAATCAAGATAATTAAAGATAATTACCGTCGTTACTATTCATAATTTCCAAAAACAAAAGAGTCTTAATTACATAATTTTGACCTTTTGATTCCAAATATTTAATCAATCTTACCAAATTTCAAATACATAAATTTCAATAATTGATTTAAAAATAATTCCTGTTGTCAAAACAAATAGCGGGTTTTTTGAAACAATATCTATGAAAAGTTTGGCATTAGTTTATGACCAATTTCAAAGTTAAATTAATCCTAATGACAACCATTGGATTAAATGGTAAAAATATATTCATATTAAACTTTAATATCAATTAAAAATATAATCTAACCATATAATTAAATTAAATGAAAAAGCAGTTTTGATGTAAAATGCAGTATTTTTCACTATTCATTAAAAAATGAACATTGTCAGAAAAATACCAAAAATTTATCCAATGTAAATTTAAATGTCCCAATAATAATTAATATGTTTATTTTGACAAATATAGGTTATAAAATTGTCAAAAGTTTGATTTAAAAAGGGTTTTCCATCAAAAGGCAGTAAAAAAATATTTTAAGAATATTAGTGTATTCCATGCTTAAGATTGGATTTATTTTCATTTTAAGCCTCTAAAACACTATCTAATTCATTAATAGACATAGATAAAAATATCTATTATTCATTACTTACTTTGGATGTTACATCCTTCCACCCTTTAGAAAATTGTGTCCCCGCAATTTATTTACTTATAAAATAAATGGGGGTATTTATCCCTCATTGAATTTTCAGATTCCCATGTTGCCTCTTCCATCATGTGGTTTTTCCACAAAACCTTTACCTGATTAATCACCTTATTCCATAACACTTGCTCCCTGTGGTCAATAATTTGGACCGGATGTTCCTCATAAGATAGGTTCTCTTCCAGCTGAACTACCTCTAGACTCAAAACATGAGATGGATCTGGCATGTACTTTCTTAACATCGAAACATGAAAAACATTGTGTACCTGAGATAAACTCGGAGGTAAAGCCACTCGGTAAGCAACTGATCCAACTCTCTCCAGAATTTCATATGGTCCAATGAACCTTGGACTCAGCTTTCCTTTCTTACCAAATCGCATCACACTTTTCCATGGTGATACTTTGAGAAAAACATGATCACCTACCTCAAAAGAGAGATCCTTCCTCCTGTTGTCCGCATAACTCTTCTGCCTACTCTGAGCTGTTCTCATGTGTTTCTGTATCAGATGAACTTTTTCTGCAAACTCTTCTACCAATTCTAGTCCCATCAACTTCCTTTCACCCACTTCATCCCAGAAAGCTGGAGTTCGCCACCGCTTCCCATATAATGCCTGAAATTGTGCCATCTGTATACTAGAATGAAAACTGTTTTTATATGAAAATTCAACCAAAGAAAGATGTTGGTCCCAACTTCCCTGATAATCCATCGAACAAGCTCGTAGCATATCCTCCAAGGTCTGAATTGTTCATTCCGACTGCCCATCTGATTGTGGATGAAAAGCTGTACTAAAATTTAATTCAGTACCCAACGACTTCTGAAGGCCTTTCCAAAAGTTAGAAGTGAACCTGGGATCACGGTCAAATACAATGGAGATAGGAACTCCATGTAACCAGACTATCTCTTTAAAATACAAGTGGGAAAGTTGATCTAGGGAAAAAGTATCTCGTATAGCAAGGAAATGAGCAGATTTGGTCAACCGATCAACAATAACCCAGATTTCATTATTACCTCGAGATGTCTTCGGTAATCCCACAATAAAGTCCATGGATATATTCTCCCATTTCCACTCTGGAACTGGTAAAGGCTGAAGAATCCCTTTCGGTAACTGCCACTCTTCTTTAACCTGCTGACAAGTCAAACACATCATAGTAAAATCAGAAATATCTCTTTTCATTCCATCCCACCAGTAATACTCCCGAAGATCTCTATACATCTTAGTACTACCTGGATGAACTGAAAACAGAGAACTATGAGCTTCACATAACAACTCTCTCTTTAATTGTGAATCACAAGGCACACACAATCTCTTCCCAAATCTCAAAACACAATCATTATCAATGTTGAATTCAGGAAAATTACCCTTCTGAACCAGCTCTAAATTTTTCTGCAACTCACTGTCTTGCTTCTGTGCTTGCTTGACTCTGTCTGATAGAGATGATCACACTGATACCTAAAACAAAACAGAATAACATCCTGCACCAATAACTTCTATGCCAAAGTTCATCAAATCCTTAACCAAAGGATCACGTTCCAAACACAACATTGCTAATGAAGCATTAATTTTTTGACTCAAAGCATCAGAAACATTATTTACTTTTCCTGGATCGTAATGAATTGTATAATCATAATCCTTAATTAATTCTAGCTATCTCCTTTGTCTCATGTTCAATTCTTTCTGAGTGAATATATACTTTAAACTTTTGTGATCAGTATATATTTCACACTTTACTCCATACAAATGATGCCTCCAAATTTTTAAAGCAAAAACAACAGCAGCTAATTCCAAATCATGTGTAGGGTAATTTACCTCATGAGTTTTCAACTGACGTGAAGCATAATCAATTACCTGATCATTCTGCATTAGGACACAACCGAGTCCTTTCAATGAAGCATCACTGTATATAACAAACTCACCATTCCTGGATGGTAGTTCCAAAACTGAAGCATTCACCAATCTTCTTTTCAATTCCTTAAAACAATCATCACATTCTTTTGTCCAGATAAACTTAACACCCTTCCGAGTTAGCTTAGTCATTGGAATAGATAACCGTGAAAAAATTCTAACAAACCTTCGGTAATAGCCTGCCAAACCAAATAAAACTACGAATCTCTGTTACATTTTTGGGTCTTGGCCATTCTTCAACAACCATTGTTTTTGCAGGATCAACGGTTATCCCATATTTAGAAACAATGTGACCAAGGAACGAAATTTGTTGCAACCAAAACTCGCACTTGCTGAATTTTCCATACAGTTTCTTTTCTTTTAAGGTTTTGAAGATAACCCTTAAATGTCTTTCATGCTCCTCTTTACTTTTGGAAAACACCAAAATATCATCAATGGAAACAACCACAAACTTATCCAAGAACTCATGGAAAATTCTATTCATTAAGTCCATGAATACAGCAGGTGCATTGGTTAGCCCAAATGGCATTACTAAAAATTCATAATGGCCATATCTTGTATGAAACACAGTCTTTGGAACATCTTCTTCCTTTACCTTCAGCTGATGGTACCCCGATCTCAGGTGAATCTTTGAAAAATATTGAGCTCCCTGGAGCTGATCAAACAAATCATCGATATGAGGCAATGAATATTCGTTCTTAACAGTGATATTATTCAAGGCCCTATAATCAATGGAAAGTCTCATTGAGCCATCTTTCTTTTTAACAAACAAGACAGGAGCACCCCATGGTGATGTGCTAGGTCGAATGAAACCTTTATCTAATAACTCCTGCAATTGTTTCTTTAACTCTAAAAGTTCAACTTGAGCCATTCGATAAGGGGGTTTTTAAATTGTCTTTGCATCAGAAACTAAGTCAACAGTAAATTCAACTTCCCGATCTGGTATTATTCCAGGAAACTCATCAGGAAAAACATCAGGATACTCATTTACCACTGGCACATCATTAATCTGAACAGTTACTTTGTTTTCAACAATATGTGCAAGGTAACATTCATTTCCATCTTTTACAAGTTTCTCGGCCTCTTGATATGTTATCAACAGTAAGGGTTCATTCTTGTACACAAACTGAAAGTCTTTCTGAAAAGAAACTTCTTTAGCTCTATAGTCAATCTTAGAATGCTAAATAGAGATCCAATCCATACCCAAGATAACATCAAACTCTACTAGAGTTAGATCAATAAGGTTTGCAAGTAGGTTCTTTCCACAGATAAGGATAGGAATATTCTTATAAATTCTTTTTGCCTCAACATTTCCCCCATGTGTTTTTACCACAATTCCAGGAGTCATTTCTTCAGATGGTATTCCCATTTTACTAGAAAAGTTTTCAGAGATGAAAGAATGTGTAGACCCCGAATCAAACAACACACTGGCATAATCTGAAAAAACAAACAAAGTACCTGATACAACTTCATTTGATGTCCCGACATCTGATAAAGTAGTTGCAAAGGATTTCACCACCCCTTTCTTCTTGTAGTCTAACTGCTTCCCATCACTCAAGCTCTTTTTCGGACACTCGTTTGCATAGTGACCCATCTCATTGCACTACATTTCACTAACTATAAATAAAATTTGGTCTTACCTTCACCTTGATCTTTTTTAGTGCAATCACGGGCTTTATGTCCCATCTTACCACATCGGTAGAACTTTCCAGAATTCAGAAGACATTCCCCAACATGCCTTTTTCCACATTTATCACAAACTGGAAACTTAGTTTTCTTACCATCAGACTTTTTTGAAGAATTCTTACCTTTCTTCTGCCACCTCGTTCTCTTCTTCTGTTGGTTGTTATAGAACACTTGATCATCGGAAAACTCCATTTCCACCTTCTCAGCACATCGAACAAGATTTTCATAACTTTTAAACTCACAAGAAGATAATGCACTTCGATATTTTGGCTTTAATCCTGAGTAAAAAACGATTGATTTTACTATCAAGGTCTCGGATAAAATTTGGAGCATACCTTGCCAATCGAGTGAACCTTTCTTCATAGGCAGCCACTGAGTCTTCCTCTTGCCTCAATTCCAAGAATTGCTTTTCCATCCTAAGTCGAACAACCTTAGGAAAATACTTCTCAAGAAACATACCTTTTAATTCATCCCAGTCAAGAGCATCAATCTCATCAACGTCCCTGATATTTTTAACCATAGACCACCACTGATCTGCCTCACCCTCCAAACGGTAAATATCAAGACTAACCTTTTGATTGTCTGAACACCCCATGACATCGAAAATATTCTCCAGTGCTTTAATCCACCCTTCAGATAACACAGGGTCAGATGATCCTCTGAATGATGGGGGATGTTTCCTCATGAAATGTTCCACCACTGACAACTTCCTCTGCGGTTGATCTGGATAATCTCGTGCATGGATACCACCACCATTTATTGCTTGAGTCAACTGCGCCATTACTGCAACAAACTATTCAGTTCCAATTTCGACCATCTCGGGATACTGATTCAGATGGTTATTTCCTTATGTATGCCTTTCTAGCACTGCTTCCCTGTTTCCTCTGCGGAAACCCATTCTGAACAAACATGTCTTAGATGAAGCAACATGGTAATCTTCAAATTCTATATCATTTCAATTTTTTTTGGATAATCATTTAATAGAATTCTAACTCCTAAAGTTATCTAAACCGACCATTGATACCAACTATAAGGCCCCAGCCTTAAACCTTACTTAATATTGAGTTATTACAAGATTACACATTGAGGATCTTTTCAGGTTTAGAGTTTTAGAGAATTAGATCATAAAACTTGCATTGCATTCCACATTTAAACAAAGTAGTTACATAAAGATAGTATTAACTTTTTCCCATCAACGAAACATATTTAAAATAAAACATGGATTCTTTCTTGACACTTCCTTGACACTATCATCATATCATTTACCTTTCCCTTGACCTGTGAAAAACATTTCAAAAAAGACTTGGGATGAGCATAAAAAGCTCAGTATGGGTTATATAAAAAAAGTATGGAAAGTAAACATGAGTTCATATATACATAATAATGAAATCATAATTTACCCATAAAACATAAGCACTTTAACATACCTCATCAAATCATGAATAAAGCATAGAAATCATAAGACATAAAGGTAACTTGATGCATTCATAACATTCTTACGTAGGGAGTAAACCTCTTGGTTATGTTTGGAATACCCATCATAGTATATTCCCTAAATCTCTTCAGAGAAACCTTAACTTTTCACTCCTTCATGTTACCTAATGCATTGGAGAGCTATATCGGGCTCACCTGCCCTTAGTTTATCACGGAACCACCCGTCTTCATAATAATTCCCAAGAACCATAACATAATCGTATCACATAAAACATACATAAAGAAAGCATAACATTTCCACATTTCAATCACAAGATATCAAACACAGTGATATAATAAAAACATTATCAAAACCATTTTAGATACCAAAATAAAATAAAATTAAAACATTGTATTTATTTTTCATTTTAAAAAAAGTATGGCTTGTAGAGGAATCCAAAACTCAAATAATGGTCACGACGGCGGAGAAGTCGTTGTCGCCGCATACGTACGAAAAAACATTCCCTTTTGTCATTTAGTAAAATGCTTCTTATAAAAAAGATTCCATTTGGATAAACGTAAAAGTCAAAGAGGTTTATACACCGTATAAAATAAGGTTTAGTATAAAACAAAATATGCCTCAATGAAAGGTGATTGAGACGAAGTCCCAAACCTCGGGTCCGACTTGACACGGTCGTTCTTTAATCTCCTAAATAATAAACTTGAGTTAATTTCTACTTGTTTATGAAACTTTTTAAAGTTCATTATTCCTTTTATATCACTTATTTCCATGTCATGAACACTATGTAATTAGTTAAGTTAATAACGGTCGTTTTAACGATCATTGGTACTTGAGTAAAAAATAAGCCCTTTATAATTACAAGTTGTTCATGTATCCATTATATCCAGAATGGTATTCATGATTTAGATATCATATACGTCATATATATCCAGTACATTCATGCATTTATAATATTACATAATCATTTATAGGTAAGAAATGAAATGCACCGTTCATGGAGACGGTAAGCCGTACGTACGCATGAACACCACTTTCATTTCTATTTCATATTTTGTAGAATGGAATCATAATTATATAAAGGTATATTATAATTCCAGTGTAATAGCATATATAATATCATAACTCCATCCTTTATATGTCCCACATATGGTATTTAACAAATCAATTCACTTTGAGGGGGCGGTAGTCCGCACTTCCTTAAATGAAGATATCTCGTTTACCCATAATGGGAACCATAAAGGTATTCCCAAAATGAAAAATATAGAAGCTTAAGGAAAACATAAACATATTATATATCATATATAATTATAGTGTCATCTTAATGGCCACCTTTGAAGGTGTTAAAAGAATGTTGAACAATCATCGTTTCGGGAGGCATAAATTCGCCATCCACAGAAACAATATGTTCTTTAACCATTAGATGTAGGTGTGTGTAAGTGTAGCTTGAATCCTTATTATAAAAAATCCTAGTATATTGAAGATACTGGATTTTTTACAAAAGAAATGAATAAAAAGAGTTTAGGGGGTTGGAGAAGCAAAATAAAACAAAAGGACTCAAGTGAAGACATTACCTTAAAATCGGGTAACTCCCTTTGGTTTGAGCTCAAAGGCTTCCTTGGGAAGACATATGCCCAAAGTGAGGCTTCAACGAGTAAGAGAGGGAAGTGGAGAGACAAAATGGGCAGGGGTTTTCCGAGCCAAAGGCTTCGGAAGTGTGGGTAAGGAGGTAGAGGTGGGGGCCTTTTATAAGAGGAGAGGAGGGGCACTCTTGGAAAGTAAAGAAATGTAACTTTATTTTAAAATGCGTTTCGGATTTTAAAGGTCCCACATTGATATAATTCAAGGTTACGGTAATAAGGGTTCGAAACATACCCACCCAATAGGTTTTGGACATGTGTAGGTCTTAGATTTTACATTATCTTTCCATTTTATTTAAATCGTCAAATAATGAGGTCATCGCTGCATCGTTATGATGTCATAAATAATTTAAATTATTTAATGTCTAAAAATTATAAAAAAAATACTATGATGTAGAAAATCTTATTAAAATTCCAATTACTATTTATAGTCCAAAAGATCATTTATGTAGAAAAACTTAAAAATATTTTACTTAGGTGATACATTCTTTGTTACATTTAACATTCTTTAAAAAATAAAAAGATAAAAAGTCACTTTCTCACAAAAGTGATTTCATGGGGCCCCCAAGTTTGGCACAAAGAATCCAATGGTCGGCCATGAGACAACCAGTTGTCTTAAGACACATTTTGGTGTTATTTTTTATATTATGGTATTATTTTATTATCCTTAACTACCTGATTACTCATTAATCAAGATAATTAAAGATAATTACCGTCGTTACTATTCATAATGTCCAAAAGAAAAAGAGTCTTAATTACATAATTTGGACCTTCTGATTCCAAATATTTAATCCATTTTACCAAATTCCAAACACATAAATTGCAATAATTGATTTAAAAATAATTCCCGTTGTCAAAATAAATAACGAGTTTTTTGAAACAATATCTATGAAAAGTTTGGCATTAGTTTATGACCAATTTCAAAGTGAAATTAATCCTAATGACCACCATTGGATTAAATGGTAAAAATATATTAAGATTACACTTTAGTATCAATTAAAAATATAATCTAACCATATAATTAAATTAAATGAAAAAGCAGTTTTGATGTAAAATGCAGTATTTTTCACTATTAATTAAAAAATGAACATTGTCATAAAAATACCAAAAATTTATCCAATGTAAATTTAAATGTCCCAATTATAATGAATATGTTTATTTTGACAAATATAGATTATAAAATTGTCAAAATTTTTATTTAAAAAGGGTTTTCCATCAAAAGGCAGTAAAACAATCTTTTAAGAATATTAGTGTATTCCATGCTTAAGATTGGATTTATTTTCATTTTAAGACTCTAAAACACTATCTAATTCATTAATAGACATAGATAAAAATATCTATTATTAATTACTTACTTGGGATGTTACATTCATTATATGTTATATGTGATGAATACGGTAGTGGTTAATTTACACAATTATAATAGAAGTTAACATTTTTACTAGAATGAAGAATTACTAGCATGATCGTTGAAAACATAGAAGTGAAAAATATAATAAGATATTATCTTCTCATATTATAATTTATAAATTTAATAAAAAATTTTAAATAAGACAATATTTTTGGGGGATGAGAACAAAATGAATCATTTTTTGAATAAACACTAGAATAATGGGGAACATATGTCTCAAATCTCTAGACCTATCGAGTTCTAGTGGAGGAGACACAACCTCTGATAGTTCATTAGAAGAAAGTGTAGTGTTATTCATAATATTTTTGTATTCAATGAAAATGTTCCAAAAGATAATAATTTTTTTATTGAAATGTAAAATACGTAATTTTTTAGCAATTAAACGTTTTATTCGAAATTGTCTTCTACTTTTGATGATGATTATTCGACATCCAATAAGATTAAAGAGATATTTCATCATTTGATGAGGAATATTTTCCTATATATAATAATATGGTGAGATAAGTAATACTTGTATTAAAATATAATAAAAACATTAAAAACAAATATGGTTGTTTTAAGCTTGATGTTTTTAAATATTATAATATAATTTCAAAATAATATTACTAAAATTTCTAAACATTCATCAAAATTAGAGCATATATATTGTTCGTCTTTAACTTTTGATGATAATAATTTAGTTTTTAATCATAAATTTAATATTTATATAATGTATAATTTTTTCCAAACAAAAATTCCTTAAGGGAAACTATTGAAAATAAATATAAATGATTAAAAACATATTAAAAATCATATTTATTTTTTTATACATCTGATAAATATGAATTTTAGTGAAATTAGTTTGTACCTATATGTTTACCCAATTATAAATATGTCAAATGGCAGGTTACTAGAGAATGTTTTTTTATTTAATTGGGTGCAATATTTTCAATTTCCTAATGATTTTTTTCAAAAGAATTGTATATTTTTTTGTATAAAATAGATACATATATATGTGCTCATGTGATTTAATTTATTAATTTTTCTAGACCTATAGATGTTCAGATACAAAGAACATTATCTTTATATTTTAATGAAAATAAGATAATTTAAAATAAAAAATACAAGTGGTATATCAAATGTGGTTGTTCTTAAGACATGAGAAAATATAATTCCAATATCTGGAAAAAAATAAATTGTAGAATAGTCACATTTGGAGAGAATGAACATTGTAAAATCATAAAAATAGATAATGCGTATTTTCTTTTTTAATATTTTATTTTTAATGTTTTCTATGTTATTAGACATAATAAAAACCATAAAATTATTAGAAAACAGTGTGATGAAGGTAATCATGTTAACATCGGGAATGATAATTTTAATATTTTATTTTTCTCATGTTACTTTCATTACATCAATTGATAGGATGGAAAATTCATACCCACATGAGTTAAACTATCATAGAAATTGTAATTTTATTTATTTACATGTTTTTAAATATTTTTATTGTATTTTTTTATGGAATATTAGTTCACTAAAACGTTTATACATAAACAAAATTTTTAGAATTGTTCTGGTTAATGGTCTAATATAACATAATAATGACTCAAACAAAGATGATCATTGTCAATTTAGTTTGTGAAAATCGTATTTTAATCTTATTAGTGAATTCCCAAATTTATAAGCATTATAGTTGGTGCACATGGATTTATTTACTCCTAAAAAAACTAGAATCATCATGGGAAAGTATTATCTGTATATCCATAATAATTATTAAACTATATATACTTGGACTAATTTTATCACTTAAAAGTATGACGCTTTATTTTATATTAACTTTTATCCTACATTTGTTAAAAATGAGAAAAATTTACTTTTTATTACTATCTATAGTGATCAAGGTGGTGAGTCTGAATGTTTTAATTTTTAAAAATTTTATACAATGAAAGGTATAACTCAAAATTATTCACCACCAACATCACATCAACCAAATTGAGTAGTTTAATAAAGAAATAGAATTCATTATAAAATGTCATGAACTATTTTTAGTGAATGTTTTGGTTCTAACAATTTTAGGATAAGTATCTAAGTCTTCTTGTTATACTATAAATTTCATATTACTTTATAATGTTTACAATGAAACTCTTGATGAATTATTCAACATATGAAATCAAAAACATTCCTAATTCAGTGTCATTAGGTTCCAAGTGTTCATTTTTAATAATAAAGATAAACATTATAAATTTGTTCCTAAATCCAAAAAATGTATTTTTCTTCATTAATATATGACTACTATGGAATGTTTTTTTAATAAATTAAATGATATTGTTGAAGAAGTATCCCATCTAAAATTAAATAATAATAATTCATTTGTCTTTTTACATGGTCCAATATTTGATCTTCTAGATGATGATTTTGAAACTCCTATTGTTTATTTTAAAGATGATTAAAAAAGAAATTGGTTGTGAATCCATTAAAAATCGTGTCAATTGATTTTTAATATCTATAATCTACCTCAATAGAAGATATATAATATATTGTTAAGGAATAACATACCATTTTTTACTTAAGAACCATTATATCATAATGGATAAACCCACTATTAATATCATTAGAGATGTGACTCAATGTATGAAAACTCAAAACTCTTTAAGAAATGAGTGTGAACATCATGAATTCATTTATATATAAATATATATATTCAAATAAAATGTTACACTTGATGCCTTGACTGACTAATGTTAAATAAAGGATATAAAAGAAGAGATTAATTAATTTAAACATAACAATGTTTAGACTTTGGTTGAATAGGATAAAGAACATCCAATGATTATAGTTAAATTGGTTAATAAAATCATATGTGATGAAAATTTTATAATCATTAGGATTAAGGAATTAATTAATGTTAAAGGTCACTTTCAAGGAGAATGAATAGATTATGAAGATACTTTGGAACTATTATATATAATGAAGTCTCACCACATTCTATTATCCTTTACAGTTCATCTAAATTATTATTTATTTCAAATGGATATGAAAAGTTATTTTACTGATTGTTTTTAAGATAAGGATGATTTTTTTGAACAACCACATGGTTTTGAAGATATAAAATTTCTTCAATATGTATTCAAGCATACTAAATATCATTACAACACTAAAAAAGTTCTATAATTTTGTATGATATACTTTCATAAAAAAAATTTGTTACATGAAATTTCGATCTAAATTCTTTTATAATTATATTTTTTTAAAACACTATCATTGTAAAAATTTATATTGATGACATTATTTTTTGGATCAACTTAAAAGTCTATTTTTATGACTTTTTTGAACTTATGATGAGAAATTTTCAAATGAACATAATCACTAAACTCAAATTTCTTCATTGGTTAGAAATTATCTCAAAAATAGAAAGGATTAATTTTAAATCAATATAAATATATTTTAGATTTATGATTTTTTTTTGTTTTGATTCCTTGGGTATTAGTACAATGATAGATTCCTCCATCTAACATTATCTTTATGAATCAATGAAACTGGTTCATCAAAATATTTATTGAGTTTTGAGTAGATGATTACAATATTTAATGGATATTTAAACAAAAATTATGTTTTTAGAATGTTTGTGTGGGTGACATCATGAAAATAATATGGGTATATTTTATGTTTCAGGAAATTTTCACTGTAACATGATATATGATATTCTTATAGAACTGATTTTTATCTCAAAAGTTACTTATATATTAAAATTAGATGTTAAAGGTTTGATAGGAAGATTAATTATATAATATTCAATAATCTAAGAGAATAATTAGTTTTTAGTATATAAAGAAGAAACATTTAGTTCCTTTATTCACTCCTGAAGTAGAATATGTGGATGTTGGGAGTTATGATTCTCTAGTGTTGTGGATAAATAACACACACATGGATTTTGGTAAAAAAATTATCAATCTCTATTACTTTGAGATAACACTAATTAAATTTATTTATATAGAAACACAACACATAACTCTTGATAGATTTATATATATGTAAGAAATTATGTCCTTCAGAAACACACACAAAAAATAGATATTTTTCATCACCTTTCTAGAAGTAGAAATCATCTTGAAGAAATTTTCAATAAACCTACAAATTTATATATATTGGTTTATATTAAATATAGTTTTAGAATTATCATCTTAATGTTAAGTTTAATTAACTATTTTCTAACTTATCTCCTAACATTGAAAAAGTATCTAAGAATGGGGAACAATTATTTTTTTAAAATTTTATGTCAATGAATTTTTATGTTATATGTCAACTAATTTTCTAATTGGATAATGAAATTCATAAAGATAACCCATAGAGGTTTTATTATTTTTTATAAACATAATATTCACAAACTCATTTTTTTTCTAAGCTCTACTTATGTGGGTGCTTATGTTATAAGAAGAAAAAAAATTATCATATCAAAGAAAATATAATTTTAATAAATTAGAACATTGGGATTTATAACCTTAATTATACTAGGAATAATCCTATAAAGAAGAAGATCATTTTTAGATATAATAAGTTAACATCTGTGAAATTTTTTAATTTTCATTATCTTATTTTTTTCGGGGATGTTTACTTGAAGTAATAGCTTACAACAGAATAGAATAGTCTTTTGAGCCTATGTTTTATTGACAAATAATATAATTTATTTTCTATGGGAAATATTAATCTCTATTAATTATATTTTATATAAATAATTATATATAAAATTTAAACTTCTTGGGAGTCAAAAGTGACCAGAAGTTTCTTTTATTTTTGTTCATTAAATAAATATAATGTCAATTATTCATTTTGTTATATTTTTTATCTTTTAAAGGGGATAAATTTAAATAGAATATTGTGGGGGAGATAGTAAAACATAATCATCATATATAAATATTTTTAAAAGGTGTTGAGATTTAAATATAATATTCTAATATATATTTATTGAAAATCATAAAAGGGGAGATATTTAGAAAATATAAATATTTTCCTTACATAACTCGAATAGAGGGATTTTTTTGGAAATTATTTTTTTCCCAGTTATATGTTCATAAAATATTTTATTATAATCTTTTAATTAATTTTACAAATTTTCTTCACTAATATTCTTGTAGATATCAAATCTATTACATATTTAAAACCAGACATATGTTTCTTTTATATTTCAATAAAACTTGTTCCTTTCCTTGAATATGTTATTATTTCCAAAAGGGGGAGATTTTTAAAACAATAATTGAATAATATTTTTTTATAAATCATAACTAACTTTTTAAGAGGTTTGATTTAACTATAATTATTTTTTAGTTTCTTTTTGGTTTCATGATGAAAATCTTGTGAAATGAACTACATTCCATGATTACTTTCTCCATATGTATAAGCATTATTGATATAAAAGTTTATTTTCATCGAATGATGTGAAGCTATTATGAGTTTATTATATGAACATAAATATTATTCCAACATAGTTATAATTGACCCCATAACACATGGATTATGATTTCCTATAAAAATAAATTATTCTTCAAGGGTTAGAATAAGAAATGTATAATAGAGATTGAAAATTACGAAATAGTTTCTATGTAATCATAATGTTTTCAAAGTATTATTTACAAGTGTTATTATTATAGTTTTAGTTTCTCTATCTAAGAGTTTTTCTAAGAGAAAATATTTTTTAGGACAACATTTTAAAATGTTAATGTATTTTATTTTAATTTTTCTGTTTCTGAATGCTTTAAATATAAGATTATAGGGATAGGAAGATGGATCCTTGATTTCAATAATGATAGGCTGATGGATTTTAAGGATAGGAAAAAAAATATTTTTCTGATAATTATAACTAAAGGATTTAATATTTAGGAATAAAGAGTCACCTTTTAATGGGTTTAAGTATAGGGATTCTAAGGATACGAAGATAATTACTTTGGATTAGTCTGAAATATCCTCTTTTTCCATTGAATAAAGGTGTTACTTTATACTATATTTTTATTTATTATATGTAGTGTAGCTAAATAAAATTTGTTTTAGTCATTTAATATTGTGAATATGTTTTTTACTTCATTAAATTTTGGACATTTAGAACAACTGAGTTTCCAATGGGCATAATTTGAGTATTTTTTTAATGTTGGGGATGAATCCTACATTTATTATTAAGAAAAATTCCTCTTTTTAGTCTCGGTAGAGGTAGACCCATTACATAGCCCGAAGGACCAAGGTCAATTAGCCCGAAAAAATGCTTGGAAGCCAATTTTTTGGCCCAAAGGACCACTCAGTGAATAGTACTTCTTCAATTCCCATGCTGCTACATTACCTTCTACAGTTCCTCCGTCGCTACAGTTCTACTACAATGCCTCTGCCACTATAGTTTCTCCACTTCTACATTACTGCTACAGTACCCTAGAATTTGGACCCTTCCCGGATTTGATCCTAGGTCTTTTGGATGCCAAACAGGAGCTTATACCACTTAGGTACACGCTCGTTGACTATAATTTGAGTGTTTTTATTTATACAAATTTTACTCTAATTAATATTTATTTTATTGGAATATCATAATTCTATTAAATTGATATATTCATGTGGAAAAAATTATGATTCATGTTTAAGACTTCAATTCATCCGCTATCCCATATTCTAATTTACATACCATTACTTATCTTAAATAGTAGTGGCCCAATACCGGTAACCCCATAAGATTCCTCTAAGACATGTAACTTCATCAATAATTTTGAAGTACCTTCATTTATATGGTATTAAAATTTTAATGTAGGATCCATCATAAACTCAGTGGATTTTCCATTAAAATCCATCTACCTGTTCAACTCCACCTTTCACAATATGTGTTTCACTAACCTCTACAAAAGATATAAGGTGGGGAATGAATGTGTCATAATAATTATTTCAATGTGGAATGGACAATAATAATAAATAAATATTCAAATTCCATAGGATTAGTTTTTGGGGTTTTTATGGAAATATTTATGGACGATTTTGTCCAAAACCTCATCTTTTTGAAATACTGAGGTCGATTATAAGAATATACGGAGAGAGATCAGATCCTTGAAGAGGATATTCAATTAACATAGTAATGTTATCTTCTAATAACTTCCACAACCATAAAAATCCTATAATAAAAGAAATAGATTAATTGATGAATACCACATACCCTCAACTGATTAAACATTCGAAATCCCTATAGATGAAACTGTTTTAGGTGAAATCCCACACTGAGAATAAATCATAGGATCTTATTTAGGATGACTAGTAATAACCTTCATTGTATGGAAGAATAAGATCCACTTTTTTATGATAATAAGGTTCCAGGATCCTAACTTTAATCCATATAGAATAACATAATCTATATTGTACACATTATAATGCCACATGTGGTTGATTTTAAGAACCATAAAAACTCTTACCACTACAAATTATTCTGAAAAAAAACTATCCAAGGGAGATTTTTCAATCAAGAATAGATTTATGGACTAGTAGATTACAACATAGAGAAATTCGGTGATCCTCATAAGAATTTCTCATTAATTTCCACAATCCCTAATGATTACATCAATATTGGGAATTAACATCAAGTCTTGTACTAAGGAGTATATAAACATGATGAATGGATGTATCGAATAATGATCCCTTAAGACTACAATATTATCTATGCATGGATGAATCGATTATATCCATATATATATATATATCCATTTTCTCATTAATTATGATGTTGTAATATTTTTACCCTATAAATCACAAAGGAATTATAACTATAATTAGAAAAAATACCTATAATAATTATAATGTAAAATTCTTCTAAGAAATATCATGAAATGCATGCCCCCACATTATAAGGATGTTTCATGGTTCACTTGAAATTAGAATAATCCATTAATTTGGAGAAGAAATGTGCCCCCATCAGTACAATTATGTTAGTAGAAAATTTCCTAGATATAGCTAATGAATAATTCTAGTTATCTCCATCAGGAACATCTTCCAAACATAGATCAAAGGGAAAAGTCCCCCATTATAGAGAAATACAGGGGTGATATCCTTAAAAATGTTGTCTACACTATAGAGATAATGAGGAATGATTTTCTATAAGTCCAGTATGAAAAAAAAACTCCACGAATACATCCTATAATATGGATTCCATGCCTATTCAGTTGGTTTATTTCCTATAATAGTCACATCTATCAGACTAAAAATATATTTTTAAAGAATATAATTAGGTTCCCCTATAAATTCAAGAAGTTCCCTCCACACTTCTATTGAGAGAGAAAACCATTGGGGGAAAACATTCCACTATAATGAAATTAAGATGTTCTTAAGAACCTCATTGAAATCCCTTCCTCGATCTCATTTTATAATATGACATTCCAATTAAAGTTTCTTCATCAATCACTCAAAAAATATTTAAGATTCCTATGGTGTTCAAAAGTGATTTTTCTATAGTTTAAGCCTACCTTAAATATATAATCAAGATTAATAGCTATCAATTTTTTCTCTAATTCTATGGGGTGTATTAGGGTGACATTATACAGGGCCTCATACACCCCTCTACCACATAGGTAATCTAAATCCCATCAACATCCTTAGGTTCTTGGTGGAAACTATCTCAAGGACCAATACCATTTTGACTAGGAATCTCTATAAGATGGGGTATAAAAATATCAATCTTTCCACATTAGGCTGGTTGATTTTGAGATGTGATAAGAGTGTCCATGATACACTCATAATTATCTGACTAAAAGTCTAGTATAGAGATTTGGTATCAAATACTAGATTCATTTTGGTCTCATAGGTCACCACATTCAATTCCTTCCTAGGTAGGTCAGGTCTCCACATGTGTGTGTGTATCCCTAATCTATATCTCAAATTAACATGTACTCCCTCAGTGGGTTGGTATGGTTTATTTATAATGTTTCCCCTAATTTAATCATGTGAAACCCATGACCATGACATTATATATTATAAAATAGAGGTAAAACCCTATGTTTATGGAAATTAGTGTGTTAATATAAGTAATGATTTATTATACATGTCAGAGGATCCCATGGATGACATAAAAAGTCATTTACTCTGTCAAATTTTTTTTTGGAAATAACAACCCCATAACGTGGCCTCTATTTCATTATTCCAAACATAAATTAGTCGACTCTAGTCATAGGATACACTTATAAAGGATATGTGAGACTAATACCCTGGAATCACACACCCATTAAATTGATAAATGGTCATCATACATTTGAAATTCATAATCTCTTCCATGAATATTGAAGAGTAGAATTGAATAATTGGTGATAAATTGGGCCATTGTGTTTCAACATGGCAGCCAGATCACACAAGTAAGCAATGTGAGAACCCATATCTTCTTCTTAGGTATGTTTTTCATTTTTTGGTAGTTTTTGAGAAAAAGACGAAAATCTAGAAAAATATAGAAATTTTCAAAGTACACGTCGTGTACTTTATGAGTACATGTCATGTACTTTGATGTTGCTTGAGGTTGTGTGCTGGCCGTGTCATGGCCACACACATGGCCATGTGAGGGTGATTTGGAGGCCGCCTAAAGCGGAGTATGGAAAAGGCAAGTACACGTCATGTAATCCAGAAGTACACGTCATGTACTTGTCTTTTTCATTTTTTTAAACGGACCGAGGTTGCATATAATCCTTATTTCCATATTCTTCTTCACTTAATTCTGTCCAGATCATCCAAGGAGGCCAAATCTTCTCCAAGTCATCGATCCATCACCGGTTATCCAAATCAATCACCATCTGTTGCAATAGAATAGCAGCGGTGAGTTCTTGGTTCTTCTTTGGCCACATTTCTTGATTCTTTCTCTTATGAGAGTTATCAGAGGATCAAAGTTCTAGATTTTATTGTAGATATACTCTGTTCTAGGTAGATTCATAGGACGAGGATCAATTAAATCAATCTCATTGGATTGAGGTAGGTGGTTTGTTTCATTACATTGAATGTCTTTGGGTTTTAGTGAAAAAAGAGATGGATTCACATGTTTCGGGTGTCTCGGGTTAGGGTTTTGATCCTGTATTATTATATACATTAGATTTCATGTGTGATTAAGGCTATTAGATGAATAATTATTTCTTTTTATCATGATTTAGGGTTACCCCAGCGGTGTTTTCCCTTGTTTTAATTGTTTATCATCGTTTGAATTAGGTTACCTGTGAGGCAGAGCTTGTTGCATTGATTTCCTACCTTGATATAATTGATTGCATGTATTTCTTACTCTTTATATGCTTTTGATGCATTATAGCTATTAGCCAAGTTGTTGTTGAACTTTCTTAGGGCTACTGACAGATGATTACGCATGACTAAACTGCTCAGGGCTGTGTGAACCTGGTGCGGTAGACTAAAGAGTAAATTAACGATTAAGGGCTTTCGTAGAGAGTCTGTTATAAATTAGTATATTTCTCAGGACCTATGGGAATTTTACTTTGTACTTCCTCATAGTTTCCTTAGTTACGTATCGAGACTATAGGGGGGATTAGATGTAAGTGCTTCCTCAGAGAGTCTATATCGATCTTTACCAGACCGCATGTGAATTGACGGTGAGAGCTTCCCAGAGTGAATGTGCCTTTGAACGATTACTTGACTAGAGGGGTGTGCCAGTATGAGCCACCCAGAGAGTCAGTGTGAATACTTTTTGGTTGGTTGTGACGATTCAACCAAGACAAAGAACAAGATTGGGTTTTCTACTGCTTGTTGTTTATGTAGTATGTTGAGATACCTATTGTGTTACATGCTATGCCTTGGGAATATAGAGTTGTTTGCTCGATTCCTTGGTTAATAATTAAATTATTGAACTAAATTAATAAATAAATGTTAATGGAGATTTTTAGGATTGATTACTGAGTGTATTCATGTTTCTCTACTGCATTGACTTCGATTACGTTTGCTATATTGCTCACTAATAGTAGGGCACATATCTTGTGGTGGTTGCCTAATGGGATTAGTCTCACACCCTGTTTGGGTCCTGCTTTTTCTCCCAAATAGGTTATATGGTTGCAGGTGTGGATAGGAATTGTGGACCTTCTACTTCAGGTACTTGATTACTGGTTAGAGCTAGAGAGCATGGAACGAATCATAGGCTTGCGATGATACTGGGGTTTTCTGTTTACTTTTAGTACTTTGGTTTCAGTTGTATTTCAGCATGTTTCTTTGATTACTTCATTCCATAGATACATGTACAATGATGCATCATTATTATATTATACATTTATTCTGCTATTTAGTTTCAGTTGTTGTATGTTGTTTACTGTTTCCTCTATTGTTTATGTTTATCCTTCTGTTGTATACTTTACCAAATGGGGGCATAGTTTTCCCAATGACTCACCAAGGCCCTCGCTGCTAGTCGACTGCCTCTGGTATTTGGGGAAATGCACTTGAGGTCATGTGGCGAACTTGGTATTGGGTACCAGTTGAGTGGCTCCGGATTCGTGTCGTTATAAAGTGGTATCAGAGAAGGTTCTTTTCTTTTCTATTAAATTACTGTTTAGAAACAGTAGACAGGGATAGGAAGGAATAGGTAAATGGTAAATAGTTGTGCCCATGAGTTCTAGAACCCGTGTAAAGGAAAAAATCTAGGTTACATAAAATATTGCAGTTTTCGAGTTTTGAAAATGTTACAGATTACTAGATTTCACCATTGGGTGGTGCACTTGTGTTGTGTTGTTACTGTTTATATGATTGTGGTTCTATCTTGTTTCAACCAAATGAGATGAGGGTATTCCATCTCATGCATCATATAAGCACTTGTTAGAAAATCATGTGTCATGCATTTTTCCATGCCATCTAAAATGCAATATAAATTGCATGCTGTTGTGATAGAATTTGTGATAGACTGCATATTGTTGTGATGGCTGTTGTGATAGAATTCCTACTCTGTTGATAGGGTATCATTTGTTTAGATCTTATTTATCATGGATGCCAAACTATGGTCTTAGAGGTGTTATGGGCCCTTGAGTATCAGAATTTGGTTGATGATGAGTTTGTTATACTATTCACTTGTTATATTCATTGTTATGATTCCGAGATTTGATTCACGAGGAGTATGGGCCCCCATGGATCAGAATTTGGAACCTTAATGGTTGTTTTTCTATGTTTTCTTGGCTCCAGTGTAGTTCTGAGGCTACTGTTCGAAATGCCCAGAATACACAGCGTGTACATTATCAATACACATCGTGAGTTTTTAGCCATGTAGCTGAATGTGTGGGCATGGACACAGAGTTGTTAAAGTTATTGTAGGAACATGTCGTATACAAGATTACACACTGTTTAGTATGACTTGGGTATCTGGCCATGTAACGAACAACACGGGCTGGGGATTTCCTTCAAGTGCACGTCGTGTCCCTCTACAACACGCAATGTATAGTTAATCATGGAGTCGGCCGTGTAGCTAACAACACGAGTCGATGTTACCTTTCTTGTATACGTCGTGTCTGTCAAGAACACGCTGTGTAGTTTTGAGCATGTGTCAGGCCGTGTCGCTAACAAAACGAGCAGGTAAGGCATGTTTAGTACACGCTATGTCTCCTTTGAACACGCAGTGTAGTTTTGTCTTAGAGGAGCCATGTGACCTAGTCCTGTAGAAGAATACATGGGTTGGGAAATCCACCGGGAAACACACCGCATACCATTTTGACACACCATGTAGTAGTGGAATGTGTACCAGTCCGTGTGACTAACAACACAGACAAGAGAAAAATCTTAAGGACATATAGTGAAGTGGACAAACACGCTGTGTAGTTTCCTACTGGGACAGTCTGTGTTCCTAGCCTTGTAGGAGTAACTGAGCATGAAGAAAAAGGGTTAGTACAATCCGTGTAGTTTGAGAACATGTTGTGTAGCGGGGTGGTTTACACTTCCATGTATGGCCAAGGTATGCGCCTAGGGTAAAATTTCCGGAAACACACCGTGTAGTGGTACTATGCATCGTGTAATCATGTTTTCCCCAAATTTTAGAGTTTTTTTATCTCCTGTTCCATTTTACTCTCTTAAGTTTCAACTTTTTTCCTCATTAATGAAGGTGTGATTGTGACCTTGCAGACTCAGGCTGTCAAAGATGTCCTCATGTTGCACGTCAGGAACTAGGCAGTGACAGTATGCCTGATATGATAGACCAGGGACTACCAGTAGTTCAACCTATCGTTCTGGACAAGGAACCTGCTTTGATTCCAGACACTAGTTCCAAAACTCAGTTTAGATAGGGTTTCATGAGATTCATGCAGACTTTCCAGGGAGCTCAGCATCCTGCCTAGTCTATGGCAAAGCATACATGGTTTTTTCAGCTGCAGAATCTTCCCATGTTCATAGGGGATGGAGGACCACAGGCTGTGGAGTCATGGCTAGAAGCCATGCTATCCATTTTCGAGCACCTGTAGACGCCTCTAGAGATGAGAGTGAAGCTCGCGACTTATATGCTACGAGATTCCTCCAAGAGATGGTGGGATTTGGTTTCGCAGGCAGGGCACCAATGGGCTATGGCTTGGGATGATTTTCAACGTACGTTCTACGACTACTTCTACCCAGTGACGCAGAGGGCTGATTGAGCTATAGAGTTCTTGAACCTACAATAGGGTACTCTCCCATTTATAGAGTTTTCTTATCTCTTCATAGAGTTACAGTGTTTCACTCCCTTTCTGGGGATTGAATAGTTGTTTTTAGCGAGAAGTTTGAGGAAGGACTCATACTAGGCATTAGATCATATGTGAACATCTTTTAGTTGACTTCTATTACTCTGATAGTTAACCATGCGCTTATCACAGAGAGAAATATGAGGGAGACTAAAGCTATGGACCAGGGCGGTTCAGCTTCCAGGGATGATTCGTTTCAGATAGACAATAGGAAGCACTACTGAGAGTCTACATGAGGTGACTCGAGGAAGTGAGATATTCCTTCTGGTAGACGGGATATTCCCTCGGGAAACCAAGTGGTGTGCTATTTGTGTGGAAGAAGTGGGCATAAGAAGCCTCAGTGCTCGATAGACCCAATGGAGTGCCGATCTTGTGGCAATATTGTTCATCTGCAGCGTTTCTGCAAGGTTCTCCTTCCAACAGCTAGTGAAGGAGGATCAGTTTCAACTCCACGTACAGAAGCAGGATTTCCAGTTCCGTGGAAAATGGGGGGCTGGAGTTCTTCAGGTTGTCCAGGCCAGGGTAGAGGCCGTGGATGGAGTGGTCATCCTCAGGGAGGGTCATCTCAGGGATCTCAGGCTACTACACATGGCCTCGGTGTAGGTCAGACTTTTGCGGTAGAGAAGATTAATCTTGAGCAGGATCCTGGACCTTCTACAGTTCGAGGTACGATTTTAGTAGCCTCAGTTTTATTCTCTGCATTTTTTGATACAAGATCTTCTCATATCATTATTTCTATGCATACTATAGAAAGACTTAGACTTAATATTTATACTTCTAAATATATGATGATTCTAGACTCTCTAATGGGAATTATAACTATTAGTGTGTGTCAGTGCTTATACTTCCCCCTTGAGATTGGTGGGTGTCATTTTTTGTGGAGTCTCTATGTTTTAGAGATGAGAGGATATGATGTCATTCTCGGGATGGACTGGTTAGTTCCCTTCCAGGTCTTTGTTGATTGTTGTCACTATAGGGTGAGTTTCACATCACTAGAGGGAAAATATTTTCTTCACAAGGGTGAATGGGATGTCCAGGAGGGAAGATCTAGGCCAGAGCATCATGGGTTGGGTGGTGTAGTGGCCCAGATTGCTAACTTATATCTGGATGACTAGGGGAATTCACAGTTAGATTTTCCACCATTGGTTGATCACTTTCCAGATGTCTTTCCAGAAGACTTTTTAGGTTTTCCTCCAAAGTGAGAGGTAGACTTCTCTATTGATATTGTGCCAGGAGCGGCATCAGTTTCCATTCCTCCTTATAGGATGGCTACATCTAAGTTTCAGGATCTCAAGAAGAAGTTAGAGGTGATGTAGGTAAAGGGTTTTCTCTGATCCAATACTTCTCCTTGGGGTTCACCTATCCTGTTTGTAAAGAAGGTAGAAGACACCCTTAAGAAATGTGTGGATTATCGGAGGCTAAAATAGTAGATGTTCAAGAACCGATATCCATTTCCATGGATAGATGATCTCTTTGATCATCTTAGAGGGTCCAGAGTGTTCTCAAAGATTGAATTGAGATTTGGCTATCATCAGTTTCATGTTATACCATTTGATATACCTCTTACAACCTTCTGGAGCAGGTATGGTCTGTATGAGTATTTGGTTATGCCTTTCGGTCTCATGAATGAGCCAGTAGTTTTCATGGAACTGATGAACAGAGTTATCCATCCTTACATGGATTCTTTCATGGTGGTTTTCGTGGATGATATCTTGGTGTACTCTCACACTCTACACGACCATACTACCCATATTGAGATCGTTTTGAGTACATTGAGGGAGCATCAGTTATATGTTATGCTCAAAAAGTGCCACTTTTGGATGGACGAAATTCACTTCTTGGGTCATGTCATCTCAGAGATAGGAGTATCAGTAGACCTAGATAAGGTGAGAGTAGTAGTTACCTGGGAGAAGCCAAAAAATGTCTTTGAAGTGCGAAGTTTCTTAGGAATGGCCGGCTACTACAAGTGGTTTATATAAGATTTATCATGATTAGAAGCTCTGTTGACATGCTTGACTAAGAAGGGGGTGAAGTATGTTTGGTCAGAGGCCTACGATTTATCCTTTTAGGAGCTAAAGGGGAGACTGACTTCATCACTGAATCGAGTTTTTCCGAAGTCGGGCAAGAGTTATATAGTTTTCTGTGATTCATCTTGCAACATGCTTGGAGAAGTTATTATGTAGGAGGATCTTTTTGTTGCATATGGATCTCTTCAGTTGAGGCCACATGAGAGGAACTATCCTACACTTGACTTGGAGTTGGCTGCAGTAGGCAATGCTTTGCGTTGTTGGAGACATTATCTTCTGGGAGAAATTTTTTTGGTATATACTGACCACAAGAGCCTCAAGTATATCTTCACACAGCGTGACTTGAATCTAAGATAGCAGAGGTGGGTTGAGTACCTATAGTATTTTGATTTAGAGCTTTCTTATACACCTAAGAAAGGTAATTTTTTGGCAGACGCCCTGATCAGGAGGACACAGATACAAGCTGTTCAGGAGGCCAACAACGAGTGGCAGCTTATGGCACTATTTTCTGAAATGCATTTAGAGGTGCATGACCGACACTGTTAGACATTTATTTCTTCTTTAGATGTTACCTCTTCCCTTTTTGACCAAGTTCAAATGAGGAAGCCGTCAGATTATGAATGCCTAGTCTTACGGGAATGTGTGTCAGGACAGGACCATCTTCCCGGATGGACCGTAGGCGAGGGTGAGATCTTGCGTTTCTAGGGACGCATATGGGTGCTGTCAAATATACGCGAGGATCTGATGTGAGACATTCATTCCTCAGTTTGGGTAGTTCATCCTGGCATCACCAAGATGTATCGTGATTTTCACCGCCAGTATTGGTGGCCAGGTATGAAGAGAGATGTTGCTGGTTTTTTCATGAGGTGTTCCACCTATCAGCAGGTGAAGGCAGAGCACCAGCGACCAGCATGGCTTTTACAGCAGCTACCCATTCCCGAGTGGAAGTGAAATGATTTCGCGATGGACTTCCTGAGAGGGTTACCGAGATCGTCGCGAGGGAATTATGCGGTATGGGTTGTCATTGATAGGCTCACAAAGGTTTCTAACTTCTTGCCGATTAAGAAGACCATCGGTGTTGATGAGCTTGGACGGTTGTACATCCGTGATATTGTATGCCTACAAGGGGTTCCAAGTACTATCATTTCATATAGGGAATACCACTTTACATCACATTTCTGGCAAGGGTTATATAGGGATTTGGGTACACAGGTACTTCTGAGTATAGCTTACCATCCCCAGACAGATGGCCAGTCTGATCGCATGATTCATGTAGTTGAGGAGATGCTATGAGAATGTGTCCATGATAATGGAGGTTCATGGGAGAGACATATAACTCTAGTGGAGTTTCCCTACAATAATATTTTTCAACCAACTATTCATATGTCCCCTTACAAGGGTTTGTACGGTTGGCTGTGCCGATCACCCTTGTGCTGGTTGGAGGTAGGAGAGGAAGCTATGCTAGGACCTCGTCTTGTTCAGGATACCATAGAATATGTGGAGGTGATTCGGAAGAGCATGGCTACTGCATAGTCTCGGCAGAAATATTATGTTGATCAGCAGAGACAACCTTTGTAGTTTAAGGTCATAGATCAGGTTTTCCTATGTGTTACCTCGAGGGATGGGACACAAGAGGATTTGGAGATAGGGAAATCTTTCACTGATATACGTCAGGCTATTTGAGGTTTTAAAAAGAGTCAGTCTTGTTTCTTATAGGTTGCAGTTACCTCAGAGGTACCAGTCTATGCACGACGTCTTCCATGTTTCTCAGATTTGACGCTATTTTTCAGACCCTTCTCATATTTTTAATCCTTAGGATAATGAGCTAGAGTAGGATGCATCATTCGAGGAGCATCCTATCAGGATTGTTGATCGTAGTGCACAGGTACTCTGTGGTTGGTCTGTTCCTATGGTTTGGGTGCTATAGAAGAACAGCCGTGTATAGGATAAGACTTGGGAGAGGGAGGTCGATATGCGATCGTAGTGGCCAGAGTTGTTTGTGGTCCCTTCTTCACCACCTTGTTAGGGAAATTCAGGGATGAATTTATTTAAGAGGGGAAGTTTGTAAGAACCCAGATAATCTTCTTAGGAATGGTTTTTCTTTTCTGGTAGTTTTTTGAGAATAAGAGGAAAAACTGGAAAAATCTGGAAATTTTCAAAGTGCACGCTGTGTACTTTATGAGTACACGCCGTGTACTTTGATGACTCTCGAGGCCATGTGCCTGCCGTTTCATGGCCACACAAATGGCCGTTTAAGGGTGATTTAGAGACCACCTAAAGCGGAGTATAGAAAAGGAAATTAAATGTCATGTACTCCATAAGTACACGTCCTGTACATTCTTTTTTATTTCATTAAATGGATCGGGGTCACGTCTAATCCTTATTTCCATCTTCTTCTTCACCTAATTCCATCCATATCATCCGAGGAGGCCGAATCTTCTCTGAGCCTCCAATTGGTCACCAGTAATCTGAATCGAACACCGTTGATTGCAATAGAATCGCAACTGTGATTTCTTGGTTCTTCTTTGGCCACGTTTCATGATTCTTTCTCTTATGAGAGTTATGTGAGGTTGAAAATTTTAGAAGTTTTTGTAGATATACTCTGTTCTAGGATGATTCATGGGTCGATGTTAAATTATATCGGTTTCATAGGATCGAGGTAGGTGGTTTTTTTCCTTACATTGAATGTATTTGAGTTTTTGTGAAAAAATTACCAGATTCCCATGTTTTGGGTATCTCGGGTTAGGGTTTTGATCCTATATGATTATATTACTTATATTTATTGTGTTCTTGAGGCTATTAGATGAATAATTATTTCTTTTTATCATGTTTGAGGATAACCCCTTTGGTTTTTTCCATTGTTTTGGCTATTTATCGTCGTTTGGCATAGGTTGCCTGTGAGGCAGACCTTATTGCATTGATTGCCTACCTTGATATAATTGATTGCAGGTATTTCCTACAGTTTATATTCTTTTGATGCATTGTAGATATTATCCAAGTAGTTGTTGAACTTACTTAGGGCTGTTGATATTTGATTACACATGACTAGACTGCTCAGGTCTGTGTCAACCTGTTGCGATAGACTAAAGAGGGAATTGATGATTAAGGGCTTCCCTAGAGAGTCTGTTATAAATTAGTATCTTTCTCAGGACCTACAGGTATTGGAATTTGTGCTTCCTCAGAGTGTCCTTAGTTACATCTCGAGACTACAGGGGGGGATTAAACGTAAGTGCTTCCTTAGAGAGTCTATATCTATCGTTACCAGACCGCATGGGAATTGACAGTGAGAGCTACCAAGAGTGTTTGTGCCATTGTATGGATACTTTAATAGTGGGGTCTACCAGTATGATCCACCCACAGAGTCAGTGTGAATATTTTTTGGATGGTTGTGACGAGTTAACCAAGCCAAAGAACAAGCTTGGGTTTTGTACTGCATGTTTTTTAGGTAGTATGTTGAGATACCTGATGTGTTACTTACTATGCCTTGGGAATAAAGAGATGTTTGCTAGATTCCTTGGTTAATAATTAAATAATTGAATTAAATTAATAAATAAATGTGAATGGAGATTTTTAGGATTGATTACATAGTGTATTCATGTTTCTATACTGCATTTACTTACATTACTTTGGATATATTTCTCACTGACAGTAGGGCATAGATGTTGAGGTGGTTGACTAATGGGATTAGTCTCACCCCCTGTTTGGGTCCTGCTTTTCGACCCAAACAGGTTATATGGTTGCAAGTGTGGATAGGGATTGTGGCCCTTCTACTTTAGGTACTTTATCGATGGTTAGAGATAGAGAGAATGGGACTAAGCATAGGCTTTCGATACTGATGGAGTTTTCTATTTAATTTTAGTACTTTGGTTTCAGTTGTATTTCAACACATTGCTTTGTTTACTGCTTTCCATAGATACATGTACCATGCTGCATCATTATTATATTATATATTGATTTTTCTATTTAGTTTTAGTTGTTGTATGTTGTTTACTATTTCCACTATTTTTTATGTTTACCATTCCATTGTATACGTTTCCAAATGAGGTCATAGTTTTCCCAATGACTCGCAAAGGAGATCGCTATTAGTCGGCAGCCTCTCGTGTTTGTGGAAATGCGCTTGAGGTCATGTGGTGAACCATGTACTGGGCACCTGTTGAGTGACTCCGGATTCAGGTCATTACAAGCAACATATGGGATAAGAGCCCCAACCTTCTTCATAATTGTATCCATGCATCCTGTAATAAAATAATATGATTCCAAAAAAATTTCTCCCTCATATAAAGGTGATGTTTTCTCTCAGATGATTATTTCCAAGGATCCATATCCTCCCTTCAATTCTCATGATAATTATGAGGAATATCAGGATGAATATACTTATGTCTTTGAGTAAGGAGTTTATACCACCATCAGTGCTCTAGTAAAGGATATCTTTGGTATATAAGAATATATGATGGTAACGATGTTTATTTTAATCAATAATCCTAAATAAAATTAATATTACATTAGGTTCTTGATGAATCACTACAATTTGTTTTCATGGAACTATAAAGAGAATACAACACTTGATCATTTGGTATTCATTCACTATAATGGATATCCCATTGGTTAAAATGGATATAATAATACCCCTAGAAGAATATATTCCTATTATGTTTTTAATTCATTAGGAAAAAGATTTTCCTTTGAGATAATCCCAATTCTTCATGGAGATTCACTGCCCAATTCGTTATCCAATAGATTCCTAGTTATGATGAATAACAGAAATATTGGAGTTTATATTGACTTACATGTCCTATACTACCAATTATAAAATGATGAATTCCCCTTTGTAGTCATATAACTTTTGATTACTTAAAATGATCTCTTATTGGTCTTATTCTTCATATATGGGTATTATAAGTATAATAAAATCTAGATGGATCCTGAGGATGAGGAGTTGACTTCATTCAGGGAACCCCTGGGAACACATTTCAACCTAGTGATTACCGTTGTCATAATGAACAGTAATGAAATATACCAATGGTCCATGAATCATATCTTCATGACCCTCCATGTTATAATTGTGGAGTTCTTCATGAAGGACTTATTGGTCAAATCCAATCAATTTCAAGAGTATCTCAATGATCATGAGAAATTTTTCATCACACTTCTTGCCTATAATCAGAAGATGAATTCCTAGAATAGTGTATTTGGGGTAACCATTGGTAAATTTCATGTCTTTTTCTCTAGTATATATTTATTGATATCAACTAGAACAAGATTAAGGCCATCATTAAAATTCATCATCTACATAATCCATGGGTGTTTAGTGGAAATCACAATAGTCTAGGTTGCATCAATAATTTCATCACCAATGTAGTTGGAAAGTATAATTCCATCTCAAATTTGAAGAAGAAGGTACCCACCTACCAAAGGTATAATTAATGTAAATTTTCATTTCATGAAATCAATAATTATTTACTAGTCCTCCCTAGTTCTCATGTATTTTATACAATAAAAACCTTTGGTTATCTATGTGAAAAACCTTTACAAATCCATCAGTCTCCTCCTTACACATAATAACATTTAATGTTATGATAGTACTCTATAATACCTCAAATTAATGATTCAAGAAACAATGCCCATATACTATCCTATATAAAACAAATTCATTTCCTAGATCTTTATGATCCAAAAGTCTCACCATTACTAGAAAAATCATGTCTTCCATTTTATCACTTACATAGACCCACTAAATTATATCCTAAATAATCTCATTGTTTCTGGATGATTAGTGTAATGTTAAGTGGAAAACTAGCAACTCAAAAACTGGTTCATCATTTATAATTCTTTTAATGCACAACAACTAGCATATTTATTTTTCACGTATCCTACTATGTAAGAGTTTTTAATGTACATCAAATTCTTATAAGATTCCATTCTCTTCATTGATGAGGAAAAATCATACTAGATAATATATATTGGCATTTCCTCCTTAATCAGGACAAGGAGATGGATAAAAATATAATCACAAATCGGTTGTCCTTGGAGTTTTCTTTTTTCTTCCCTCAGAGTACCTTATATGATAATTGTTCCTCTAATCAAGAGGACCTTCCGATATTGATACTGAATAAAACCCTTATCAAAATTACTATATTATCCCTTCAGATATTTTTTATTCATTTTCAAGTGAAAGGAGATACTACAGTAGTCATCAAACAGATCATTTGGGACTATACATTCATGATATAACAATGTATCCCATTGATTGAGCACTTATATTATTTGAAGGACTTATTTCTCTCTGAGTAGAAGGTCTATTTTTTTCCAAAGTCTAAAAATGATCAACCAAAAATCCTTTAGTACTTGTTCATGTACCATTCTGATCTGGTATAGGATGATATGATCATTCTTGTGTTAAATCAGAATTTGATTTCCATATCCACTCCTAATTATGTTGGTTGAGGATTGAATCAACTATCCACAAAATATTCTTAGGAGGGGCACTCAAATGCCCTAAATATGGAATAATAAACAAATGGTTAGATCAATCAAATCATTAAGTAACTATAAAATGTAACTATTCCATCATGTTCGGTTGAGTGGGAACAAATACATTGGTCTATAGAATAGTAAATTCTTCATGCTGAACCCATATCATTATAATTCCTCAAATAAAAAAAACATTTATAGAATCATTCTATATTGGAATCAAATAAAGGTGATTCTTTGAGTATTATAGGACGATCACACTGGGATGTTTGGAGCTTATTAATTAGGACTGATTCTCCCACAAAATCTAAATATTGGGATATTTATGGCCCATCATGGTTCATGGTTTCATGTAATTAACCAATGAGGTCACAAATTCCATGATAATTTCAACATCCTAAATCATCTTATGAATCTTAACCTTCCCACTAATTTATATTAGCATTTTTTTTAAATTATTGATTTATATCATGGATCCCTACCCTCTACTAATATCCCAATAGTCAATTTTATCATTATTGCCACTAATTTATTCTTTAAATCAGTTACTGTCAGTACCCTATAAGAGGTGAAGAATAGGTCTCTGATTGAGTCTTTTAATTCATACATAATTCACCTATATTATATAACTCACACCATTATAAAAAAAAATTATACTAGGTTTTGACCCTTTGAGATAAAGGAATTATTTTCCTAGTAAAATATCCGGTCCAACCATACTTCCCAGAAATCATAAATTTGTGAATGGATATATTGAGGCATTCAATATAGTTATCTATAACATCATGTAAGTTATGGTAGATTATAAAATGAAGAGATTTCCTAATAATATCTTCAATGCTTTGTGGGAATATATGAGGACAACACAACCTTCTAAAAAATTTACTCCTTACTCCCTAGTGTATAAAATATAGGATGTTATATCTATTGTGGTCTAGATATCATTATTCTAGATATTCATATATAACCATTTGATTCTAGAAAAAATGTTTCATTTCTATTTATTTGAATACAAATCCATTGATGAAAACATGGTCTGAGATCTACACAACTTTATGGTCCTTTAGAACATAGTGGGTTGAGCATTCGAAAAAAGGATTAACTCTACTCATTCCTATAAAAAAAAATTGTTGGCACTATGAGAGAATATAATTTTCATAAGGAAATTATTTATGTTTAATCCCATATGAAAATACCACCTTTTCATTCCCAAGTTTCACTCCAATGATGTGTACTCATTGTTCGTCATGTATTGGGAACACATTACACCTCCCACCAACAAAAGATTCATATAGAATCAATTATCATGTCTCTATGTCTTGTTTTGGTCCTAATTGTAAGACCATGAATTTCATATCACAATGGTCCTTATTTATTATACTAAAATTGAATGATTTAAGTTATAACTATAGGAAATTAAAGTTTGAATAATTTTTTCATTTTTCTATATTGGTAAACTGAATATCTACTTAATTTCATCTAGTTTTACATTAAACTAATTGGAATAAATTATATTCCATATGAATGTAAAATTATTGTATCTAGTCCTTATTCAATGATCTTAAAATACATGGAACTAAAGTCACATATAAATGAACTTAAATAATGAAATTTATCATCCTCAACATGTTATTGTGATCTACTTGTTTAACCTTTTATTTTTAAGATGTTAAAATGCACTAACCATAGACCTAACATTAGGATCCTAAACCGTATTTATAAAATCATTATATATAAAGCTTAAAGGAATTATTATTGGATCAAAAAATACATAGAGTGTCCCAAATTTCATATCCTAGTACTAACCATGGACTTTATATTCATTCCCCCTTCTAATCCTAGGGATTGGACAATTACCAATTGCTATCAGGTTTTATTCTTCCTTTCCCAATAGATATATTTTTTTCTCCTCTTATATAGAAGATTCAGATCTAAACAAATGAATTTATCCATAAATAACTATTTGTGTGTTTATTATTTCACTATGGGATACATAGTTATTCTCAGTTATTATATCACAAGACCAGATACAAGTCTTGCCTCTATCTAGTCCTGGTGCTAGGCTCCCATATAAGAATAATGACCTTAAATTATGTGCTTTTATGTTTGTGGAATTCTATATTGGAATTGGGAAATCCAACTCAAATAATGTTTTTTCCTTACCCAGTTCTATGATAGCTACATAAAACCCCATATTTTGTGCTATAAAAACCTTAAATAGTAGTATGAATTAGTTTGAATTCCATTAAATTACATTAAAAACTCCTCTCCCCAGGGTGTCTATATTGGTATTTTTTCATGAAACCATTTCATCTGGTTTATGGTTTATCCCTTAAATTTAGACTTTTCAATCATTCTCTCAAGACATATAACCATAATAAATAATACATTAGAGATTAGATTGGTCTCCCCAATTTCATGGTCAATCAATTCTTATTTTTATTTTGGTTTTGTTACTCAACCAGTCATGGTGCACCCTATCGGTATTCCCAATGAAAGAGGGTGAATCCCAATGGAGATTAGACCTCCTCTTGAGAATATTTATTTTATTTACCTCCGAACATAGTGTATATAGAGTTTTAATCACTACATAAATGTTCTATTTAAAAAAAATACAATGAAGTGATTAAAAAAACCCTATCGTGGGATACCTCCCATTCTGGGTACACTCCCAATGGGAACATTATTGATATAATCACCTTAGATCCCGCTATTTGGATTTTCACAGAAGTCAACTATAGTTTCTTCCACCATTAATAGTGGTATGATAGTGTAATAATCTCTTAGGATATACCTAGAGTTCATTATATATTTTTATTTAACATATTATGTGATATAGAACATAGAATTCATGATTCAAACTTCCTCAAAATCCATTTTCTCATGTGGTTTGTTAACACCAATGGTGTTACCCACTTGAAATATTATACATAATGGTATGATAGACTATTCATTTTGAACTACCCAACCTGTTTCTCTATCTCCCTGTATTTATTTAATTGTTGATGTAAAAAATCCATAGTAACACGTCAATAGTTGTTCAACAATCTCATGTAAAGATAGTAATCTTTTCTTCACCCTCTTTCTCACATCACGAATGACAGACGTTTGATTAGAGGAAGTGATTAATTATTTCTCTAATATGATAAAAATTAATTTAAATAAAAGTGGGGGGTGGAACTCTCCTTCAATATTATCTACATAAATTTAAACTACATGGCATATTAAAATCACTGTCTGATGTTGAATTATATTCTCATCATCCAAGTTGTATCTAATTAATCTACATAGTACCATCCCCATCATAAGACATAAAAAAGAATAATTTTTCTAGCACTCACTATAGGGGAATGTCATGATCCCCTCCGTTTAAAGGAATTACTTCTAATTTGATAATGAATGAATATAGTTAATGAACACAAAATCCCACCATCCATAGTGCTTGGGGTAGTGACTAGTGTTGAGTGTATAAATAAATTCACACATATGGGAGGAATTACATTGAATATAAATGTAGGATAAAGAGATATCATACCAACCTCTAGGAAACACCATATAATAATAAAAAAGGATTAAAATTTTCTAATACCAAATGAAACTACAAAAAAATGAAATATATCCCAAAAATTGCAATGTTAAACACCTAAGGTCCACTCGAGATTCCTAAAAATTTTCTCAATACTCTGCAAATCTATCATGTAAACACAAGGAGATTGATGTTGGGTTACAACTTGGGAGTTCTCAGTAGGACCATCTCTCTACGTAGATCCACATCCATGTCCAATAAATACCCTATAATATGTATGAGTTAAATAATAAAAATAATATAAATAGAAAATATATATGCATTAGAAAACAAGCATAAAGGTAATAATAAATGCCATAATAAAAACTCCACTACCACTAATGTGTCAATATATAATATCTACATAGAAATATCATCAAAACCTTAAACTCAAATGGAACTATCAATATCATTGGGGCTAGAATAAATTCATCTATGCTCAAACCTTTCAGTTGCAGGGATTTCCCACTCAAACAGATAGAGATGGTGTAATATCATGTACTCATTAATTATATATATTAGATAATGAATAAATATCAAAATGATATCATCAGAAAATAATATTTCTTATTAAACCACCTTCCATTTCATCACATCACATATCCATCCACATAATATGTGGTTCATAATTTATCCCTAGATATCCTACCCTCTATTAGGGTCCAACGTCTTATTCTAGCATCAGTTCCTTCATACACACCTCTCATTACACTAATACAACATCATCATCTAAATCATCACACATTCTTCTACGACATCACAACTATTGAAGTAGGGTATCATGAATGTGAGTTAAATCAACTTCATTCCCTCCTCCTCTAATGTGTGACCCCCACCACATATAATATAACTCTCATCACTAGGCATCATCGACACTATCCATCTTAATTGTAAGGAATATACACCACCAACCAACTTCACGAAAAGGAATCTCTACAAAAAACTCAACCTTGGAGTGTAAATTCTTTCTCTATCCATATTAGAAAACATCAATCACATCCTCAATGAGGATTGAGAAACATAACCCGGAGAATTAAACACAACCTTACCGATCAATTAGTATGTATCTTCACTATAACTCACCATCATAAAAACCACTTTTTATGTGATCTTTTCCTAAACTCACACCCCTTCCAAAGATGGGAAGTAATAATTACATACCAATCCTTGATCATCTTGTTTTAACATAAATTCAACAAAAAAAAAATTAATTGTTTTAAATTCTCTAGATAAAGAACTGAAAACCAATAATTAACCAACATATATTAGACCCCAAATATACACAAACTGGCATCCCCAGTAAAATCTATTGTTCCTCTATAAATTGATCAGACATATGAACTAAAGAAAGGAATAATTTCATGAATAAATCAAGAATTATCACTCAAATCCTCCCTATCAGATGACCTCACTTTATCTATAATCATTTTTGATCTATTTTTTGAGACAATATAACTTTTAAAACCCAAAACTCATCTTCAGTCTTAATAAACCAAAAATAAACCTTAATCTACTCCAACCAATCATCTACATCAAGGCTAAAAGATCCACCATAGATCATTGGAATGTCTTCTGTATATAATTTCAATAATGATTTATCCCAAGAACTCCCCTTATATTTTCCACACCCCCATCATCGATGGAATTTCATTGGTGTATCTTTAGACTGGTAAAAAATATTGTTATAATAAACCACATTTCACTAAAATCAACACGAAAGTTATATCATCACATAATAATAAGAACATAAATCCAAGGTTATACTAACTATCCAACTCTTATATTCCACTACCCACACACCCACATCACCAACCCCTTTTAGGAAAAATACTACACAATATTACATCATCCATATACTACCTCTTTTCAAAATAATAATTCACACCACTGTACTGACCTATATAGATCCCATTATAACAACAACCATATAATTTTTACAAATACTCTTAATCTTATAAAATTAGCCAAACTAACACAACCAAAAGCAAACAAAACAAGGGGACTCACCTATTCCATCATTATATTGTCTACTTTGGGAATCCCTAACTCACCTATATTGTTTTATAACATTTAAAAAGTTTAAAAAAATTATAGGGAATGATATTTCCATCTCTTAATATGTTTCAATCCATAACACATTCCAGAAAAATTATACCAATAACAACAAACTCAATCAATAGGTTATAACAATCAATCACTTTTCATTGATTTTTATAATAATTCAGGTGTCCAGTGAAATATTACCTTCATCAATTTAAAAATTATACAAACAACCATATTATTTATGGATTTATATGATTATAATTTTATAGTAGGTGGTTGATTCCATCCTTACATCCACATCACAACCCAAAATGACAATAATGATACCTTTTAAAAATATAATGAAACATTATATCAATGATCTTATAATTTATATTTTATGAAATATGAAGGGTTTTATTTTTTGTATCTCATTATGAAATGTATAAATCTTAAAAATATTTTAAAACATCAATTTATAATTATAAAAACATCTTTTTATTAATTAAAATAAACAATCAAATGTAAAAAATCAATAAATAAAGAAATAACAAAAAATACACATCACTTTTGAGTTATTTTTTGGGAAATATTTTTTCACGGAATTTATATTAATATAACATGTGTCCAAATTAATGAAAAATAAAATATATTTTTTCATAATAAATACTAGGACAAAAATACTTAAACTAAAAAAATTATCTCTAAGGAATCATACTTCCAACAGAAAAAAAACTACCCAAGATACATTCTATTAAATCATTATACCCATAGCCAAATCAAACAATTCATAAACATGTTATCACACTGGAAACATGATTTCAAATTTCAAATATTGGTTTACTTTAGATGAAAAAATAATTCCATAAATTTTATGTCACAATGTGTCTTTCTTAAAATGCTCTATCTAAATGGTACTTTAAAATTTCACCAGATAAGAAGACATTATTGTACAAAAATATAACTATAAAATGATTTTACATTAATATTTAATTACAATATGATCAATAAATAACATGATTTTATATACTAAATACAATATACTAAACAATATATATTCTCGATATTTACTTACACAAAATTTCATAATAAACAAACATGTGTTTCAAACATTGGAAATGCTATAAAAATGACTTTGCGCATAACATTTGAGGTGTAGTTATTTTGTAACTATATTTTTTTTAAGTCTTGTAAATAAATGGCTAAATAATGTAAGAATTTTTTAGTCCTAATAAGTTACAATAAATCATACTTATTATTTTACAACAATTTAAAATAATCGAATTCTGGGCTTTAAAAAAAATTGATTCACAAGAAAGGCACATATCATGAGTATAAAGGTAACACATGGCATGTAATTCATATTTTATTTTTGAATATATATGTATAAACAATCCATCATAAATATTATCTTAAACAAAATTGGAATGAGAAGTATATTTTTTGATTTATAAATCATTAAAATTGTTAATAGTTATCACGGAGAATGTTCATCATTTCCCAAAATTCAAGAACAAGTGTGACAAAATTTAGAACACATACATAGAAAATATTATTTATTAATAATAAAAAACAAAATCCTTACAAAATATAAAGTTAAAGTTATTGATGTAAAATTTTATAATTTAAATAAATTATTAATAATCATAATTTAAATTTATCTGTAATTAATGAATTTAAATAACTAAATTCAAAATTTTAATAAATCTATAACACATGTTTCAAATACATCAAGAATGAAAAAAAATAGTGCATGGTATATCAACTTTTATGGGAACTAGAATAATCCTAATAATTTTTTCAAAATAATTTTTTCAATATAGATGTATGAAATCTAATTCAGGTAACATGTTTTATATAGGTTCTAAAACTTATGTAACTATTCACTACTGGAAATAGGTCTATACCCACGGTTTTGAAAAAAATAGTGGGTATAGGGATAGTATGTGAACCTATACCCACAGTTCTCAAAAACCATGTGTATAGGCCACCTATACCCACATTTCTCAAAAACTGTGGGTTTAGGGTACTTTCTGAAGACCTATACTGATGGTTCTTCAAACCCGTGGGTAGTGTTTTTTTTGAAGACCTATACCCACGGTTCTAAAGAACTGTGCGTATAGCTTATGGTGGGGAATGAAAATTTGGCGTGACATGAAAAAATTTTGGCGGGAATATATTTCTTCACGGTGTATTTTAATATATTTATATAAATATAAATTTAAATACATAGAATTTATTTAGCTCGGTTGGTAAATAGTGGAGGTGTGGCCGTTAGACTCGGGTTCAAATACCAATGTTTGCATTTTTAATCTAAATACCCGATGTGGATTAAATTAATATATATACATTGATGTATAAATATATATATAAAAGAATTCTCAGCCTGGTTGGTTACATTGTGGCGCGTGAAAGGGAATCCCAGCATGAGACGCGGGATTGAATCCTAGCTCCTGCATTTTTCTATTTTAAGTGGATTAAATTAATATATATAAGTTAATTTATGGATATATATTAAATGAATTTGCAACCTGGTTGGTCCTTCGGTGGTGTACAGTTGTGAGGCGCCATGGGAGTGTGGGTTCGAATCCCAGCTCCTGCCATTATGTTGAATTTAAATACCCTGCAGTTTTCAAACCATGGGGTCTGTTGTGTGCCACACTATACATCCGTGGTGCACTATTTGACCCCCCCTATACCCACGGTTCTCCAAAACCATGGGTATAGGTTAAGACCACTATACTGACGCTATTCCAGCCCACGGCTCCCAAAACTGTGTGTATAGCCTATACCAACGGTTTTTTGGGATATACCCACGGTTTTGAACTATAGGTATAAGTCGTTTTTCTAGTTGAGATTTACAATGAAATATATTAGGCATGCTTTGGTAATAGTTCAGTACATTTAGAAGATAGGATAACATTATTTTTTCTCTTATAATGAAAAAAAATTACTTCTTAAAAAATAATTTTATAATAAGAAAGGGAATGAAATATTTCAAGTCTCAAAAAAGATTCAATTAAAAGGTTCATTACAAAATATAACCATTTCATTATTTCCATTCAAGTTATATGACTAATTCAGAAAACAATGATTTTTCATTAGATACCGTAGCATTAGAATTGTTAGATAAGTGAAAGACAAATTGAAAATGTAATTGCAAATTCAACTAATGACAGTGATGCATGTACCTATCTATAATTTCTACACTATAATAACTTCACTTTGACATAAACATGTTTAGTTGGGAGTCAAATTCCTTTCATTAGATCATAGGGACCCCAAAATATATACACTCTAGCTAGTATCCTTGGTACACATCACATGGTAGGATTGAGTTTCACAACTACCCTAAAAATCAAAGGCCTTTATCACTTATTTTTAACTCCAATTGGAACTGTATCTCTTGAACAACACCAATGATGGCACTGTATCTTTACAACCACCCTCCAAAGGAACCCCTCCTAGGATGGAAATGAAGGAATTTGTATAATATCCCCCCTAAGTCCCACATCTTGTAGGCCCCTATTTGGTGACTAAAACTGAAGGCATATTTAAAGTAAAACATATTTGAGTTATTAACCATAATAGGAAAGTAATGGAAGGATATACGATACCAACCACCAAACAACTCCATATAATAAGTAATATGGTATAGAATTTCCCAATACAGAATGAAACTACATGCAAAAAATAATATAAATTAATTAATACCTGAAGACTTAATCTCCACTTATTATACCCGAACAAAAACTCCCATCTTCGTTGATCTATCCAATAAGAACTAGAAAACAATGGTGGGGTGATGATATAGGAGCACTCAGAAGTATCATCCCTCAAAACAGATCAAAACCTATATGAAATATATAATCTAGAATGTCAAATATTTTATTCATCCAGGTAAGAAAAATAGTAAACATGAATACATGAGAAAAAATAAAAAAGGGCACAAGAAACACCATCATACAAACTCCAAAACCACCAATCCTTCCATATCCAACATCAACACCACGACCTCAATCATAACTATCAATGTCCTCAGGCTTGATATAAATTCATATCATATTTAATATATAATCTTAGTGGATCTCTCACTTAAATTGATTGTGTGGTGACATGATCACCTCATCTCTAAGTGTAGGTACATGAGTAAAAACTAATAACAACATAATCAATATCCACTAATATTTCTCATGTTTCTCCCTTCCAAGACATCACATCACATATCCATAAATATATAGTGTGGTTCAGTATGTATACCTACCTAACCAATCATATCACAAGGCCCAACATGCCATGCTAGAATCAATGTTACCATGAAAACCTCTTATTCCAATATCACATCACCATCCACATCATTACACACTCATCCAAAAAATCACAACCAATGAAGTAGAGAATCAGGAATGTTCCATACATTTTCCTCATTCTCTCATCCTATCATGCATGACCTCCACCACATCTAATATCCTCATTAACACCAGGAATCTCCAACACTAGTAATTATTATCACGGGGAATCACAATACAAAGCACAATAAGAATGCAAAAGAAAAAATAGCCCTTAGCATCAAATTCAACTTCCAAAGTCATTGCATTTTTAGAGTGAAATAATCAGATTTAATCCTATCGATTCATTACTTTCATGGATAATCTTTCATAATTATGTAATTTCTAGGGAAACTGATTCATCAGACATATCTGTTATAATCTATATCAGCTTTTATGGAAGGGGGTTCAGTTAATCAACACAACAAGGGAATAGAAATCAAATCAACAAAAACACTAATATGGGTCCCAAAAAAAGCAGTTTTCAAACATAGTAGTGAACTATGACAAAACATAATAAATATAAAAAAGTAAAAAACATCTAATAAATCACATCCTCTTTAATTTCATCTTAATCTAATTATCGTACTTTGATTTCATCCCAAATTTATTTAATTTACAACCATACATTTAAACTTCATTGTTACCATTCCATTCCATTGATATAATGGAAACCACATAAACACATCGTACAACATCCCATCCACCTCACATAGACAATCATCATTGCTCATGCCAAAGCATATTCCAAGTGAAACTATCTCACCAAAGTAGCAACAAATCACAAAAACTATTAATTATCCCAATATACAATTCTCCTATAATTTTTTATTATTTTAAACAATATATGTATATAATTTTTTATTCAAAACCCATGTTTTCCCATGAACATTAATCTTAAAAAATTAACTTGGAAAATTAAACCACATCCCTCCAAATATATACAAAAATTACAGCATTATTCTAGCAGAATATATATTTCAAAAAATCCCTTCATCATTTAAGAGGTTTAAGTGATTATATATTTATATAAATTTAAATTTTCATTGGTGAAAATAAAAATAATGAAATACCACCATGAAGACATCATTTAATAAGAATCAACCTATGGAAATATCATGAAAATCATAAACAACATGAAACAACCCATCACTTCCTTCAATGATTCTTTTAATTAGTTACCATATTTATTTTTCTTTCATAATTCATTAATGGATGGTTTATATATATTATCTCCATTACCATAAAATAAAAAACCATGAAATCATAGTATAATTCAAGGGTTAAAACAACCAGTCATACCAATTTTATAATTATAGATGATAAAATAAAACCCTCAAGATCCCCTACATTAACTAGTGCGTCAAAAGGAAACAATTCTTAAAATCGAAGGATAAAGGGATAAAATTTCCCAATGATATAAGGGTAACCCATTAGTGTCTATCCACTATGAGTCTCTATCCTTCACTAATCGACCAAAGTAAAAAATAGATCCTCCCACAGCTGCGCTCCTCTGAAGAGGAAACAAGTCAGAAAAATAGGGAAAATAAGGTATATTATAACTCAATAAATAATAATTTGATCCAATTATTAAAGGGGATATACTCCTAAAATGTATGATTGGAATGGAAAAAAAGGATCATATTCCTATTAGGGATCAAAGGGGAATTAGACAAATCTAACCAAGGAAAACATGACTCCCCTTTTATAGGTGAAATCCACCAGATTTTACCATGGTGTAGAAAACACCCAAAACACAGATGGTGGATTCAATTAAATAGAAATCTGGTTTCGATATATTTAAATCCTTAACACCCATGATTCTCAAGAAAATTAAAAACAGTATTTAAAATCTATATCGGGTACCGTTACTTTTACCATAAAATGGTTCCAAATACATGGAATGCCCCATATTACACCATAACCTACTACCATGGTGTAGGTACCAGTAATATATGGCTTCAGTCTCAATATACCAAATAGAATGGAATGGTGATATTTAACTCCACATGTTGTATTGGTGAGACTATAAAGTGTCGCACTCGAAACCACACCCTTGACGTGGATTTATAAACAACTCATTTAATTCAACGTAAACAACCGTAAAAACCAAACATGAAATCATCAATACAAGTCCTTTCAATGGTAGTAACATACTAAGCATAAAAAAATTACCTAAAAACACTCATGGTTCAACCATAGCCAACCAAAATTGCCAACCCTATACCTTATCTCCAAAATAGTCTCCCCCATGCCTATGACCACGACATGGCGATCCCCCTGAATGAACCAATTATCAACTCTAGTCCCCCAAATAAACTCAAAGGTTCCTCACAAAACCCCAATAAATGGTTAAACACAAATTAAATTCTAGTAACAATAACACCTATAATGACCAAAACATTTATTAGTGAAAATTACTCTTGATCTAATTAAATGTCTTATTATATAAAATTGTTATATAAAACATATTTCCTTCCTTGGATTTATGTTTTTTCATTTCAAAATACCATTATGAATTGTTACCATTGTTAATATAGTCGTTGAATAGTGATCACTTGATTACTATAAATATAGGGCTTTATCAAATCCAATTTACTCAGACAAAGAAAGCAAGGGCCTAATCAAGTATAATTTCTCCATACGATGCGCATTTTTTCATAGGTTGGGAAGGAGGTAGCATCACTAGGTTTCACTCTGGACCCAGCCCAATCAGAGTTTTAACATGTTAAGATGAAGTAGAATCACTTATGGGATAAGTGAAAGTTAGTAGAGATTATCATTCGAGCGATGTTATCTAAGTCACCCTTAGATTCCATCACCATCACTCACCTTACCTTTATGTCTTATGTGGGTGTTATAAGGTGTTATGTAATAGGACCCTAGCACTATGATTATGTACAATATTTTTGCATAGAATAATGAATACATATTCATTTTATTATTGTTACTTGGTAAATGGTTTTTAAAGAAAAAATAGTATTTTTAGTTAATATTTAAATAAGAAATATATTTTCATGAATTAATGGATTTTTTAATAAAATAATATTGTATAAAATTATTGTTAATAAATTAATTTTTATTAAATATAAATTATCATATAATTTTTATACAATTATATTTTTTATTAGGATGGAAAGTATTTTTTTGTCAAAAAACATGAATTTACAATAAGTGTTGGTTTGTATTTTAAAAGTGAAAATTCACATAGTTAGAAATTTATTTTGATAAAATGAATATTATTTTTGGATTAAAAACATTAAAATTATCTAACAGTTAGTTTTTCTTAAATTTATTAGACACACTAATTTTTGGGTAAAAATTAAATTGCATTTAAATATATATTGTGTTGTATAACATCAAAATGACCCAATACTAATGTAATAAAATAATATAAAATTATATATTAATAAAATATATGATTTAACTATTAAATTATGTTATTTTATATATTTTTTATTAATGTTTCAATTCCTTAGGGGACCCTCCATTACTTATAACATATTTTAAAATTTTAAAATGATTTCCTTGAGAGTGTGGCTCATCTCAACATAATCAAGCCTAATATTTTAATAAGTTAGTCTATTGGCTATATAAAATAAGTTTTTATACTCCCCTTTTGAAAAACCCATGGTAAATAACCATGGGGTAGTTTTTTGTTTTTATTATTTAATTATTTAGATTCCAAAACCTACGTTTGTGAAATATTAAAGAATTCCCCTCTCTTTTCCTACATAAACCCACCCAATCTCCCACTTATATCGAATCAAAAACCCTGGATCACATCTCTACTCTACCCTACTCTCTCTATAATCCTCCCAAGGCCCCCCAAGATCCCATTAAGCCTCTCTCAAGCCTCTCCCAAGCCTTTGGGATCACACTAACATGTAATGGATCCTCACTTTCCATCCTTCCTTATTTATGTCCATGTTTCCTCATATTATTATGACCTTTTATTTTTAATTTAATTTTTTTGGTATAATTTCGCACTTCCCAAATATTTTTCTAATTTTTGAATGATGATAGACCCATTCATATTTCATTAATTCCTCCCATGTATACATGTTACCATGCCAAAGTTCCGTATAGAATTTATCTCTTCACATCCACATTAAAGTAATTATTTTATATTATGAATCTAAATTCCATTACATATATTTGGATATTTTGATACATGACCCCATAACCATCTATTTCATGTATAAATGATGACAGATCCCTTTATCTCTCATCAACCTAAATTATGTTTTCTATTTGATGTTGTTATGCCGTCGATGTTACATGAAAATTTCCCATGCCAAAATCACCATGTTAGTGAATACAATACACATTTCTCTATCAAGGGTATTAACATTTATGCAAATTTATTTTATTATTTAGTAATTTCATTTATTTATTCCCTATCTCATATTTGTGGGATAAATTATGATGTTCAATGAATCCATGTTGTATGATCCATGTGGCACACTTATGCATGAAATGAAATGATTCTAATGTGTGCACCAAAACAGTGCTACAATGCACTTGGTAAAGATTAGTGTCATAATATGTCAAGTGAAATGAGTGTTTTAATCATGATAATTCATGTTAGATGTGGTTTTACTAATGCTCCATGTGAAATGATCCTTGGATCATTCTAATATCATGTTAAATGTTGTTTCTACATCTCCATGGTAGGATAATCATGCTATATAATTCCTTTATGTTAATGTTTCTCTTATTCTCCATTGATATACCATGTTCATAAGTTGTATTGTATTCTTCATGTTATTACTTTTTTATTTCCTTACTATGATTTATAGATCACAATTTTCTAATGTATGTCCTAAGGTTATCCCACACAATTCTAAGTATGAAGGAATGTTGTGGTCATGTAAAATAAGTTTTAAATAATGATGTTGTATTTTATATTTTAAGTTGTTATTTAATGATCTTAATTTCTCAAGACAGTATACCTATAGATCCTCGTAGTTGTCTTATGTTCGTGTTTATGTAATTAATCATTCTTATGTGTGTAATAAAGAGGAGGGTTTTTGTAGTTGGTATCAAAGGTTAGGTTCAATTATATTTTGGTATTAGGATTAGAAAACCCTAGTGAAAGCCTCAGGGATAAGACTATGTATAATAAAATCAACCCTAAATTTTGTAGAGTATAGATTAAGTGGTTTATCAATAAAATTCGTCCTTGTCTGGATACGGACAAGCAGAGGTGGCTCAGGCACAGATGTATCTAGGGGTTAAACCCAAAAACACCACTTTGAGGTAGACTCGAATAGGAACTGGTGCACAAAAACGGGCCTTGATGCACTCTCTTTTTGAAATCCTGGGTGACATGATTTGGTAAATTCATTATCTTAGAATCAACCATTATTAAGGGAATAAAGAAATTCCACTAAGAATATATGATTGGAAGTAGATCATGGATAACATAGATTAAAGCCTATAAATTCTTAAGTTAATGAAATAAATATAAATAATAATTTTTCTATTTTTGTTATTAGATTCCCCTTTTTGTATAATCCCTAAGTTTCCAATTATTTCATCCAATGTCCGATATTAGGAGGACTCGGGCTTACAACTGATGCGAAGATCAATGTGATGACTGTTCTAATGAGAGGCCCAATCTGGTGGGAGTAGGAATTGAAAACTTTGTCATGATACTATCTCAATTAACAAATGTTTTTAATAGAATCGTGGGTCCAGATGATTTTCCAACTCCCCCTCCCCTAAGAAAGAACAAGCCTCGATCGAGAGCATCATGAAAAAAGGCCTCCTACTTTTAATGGATCATCTGGTCCCTCAATTGCCAAAAAATGGATCAACACCATTGAGAAGATCTGCTCCATACTTCAATGTTCCAAACAAAAGAAGGTTCTTCTAGAAGGTTATCATATGGAGGGTAAAGCTGATCAATTGTGGAAATTGATCAAAAATATGAGGCTTGAGGAATAGATTGAGGTGTTAGAATTGAAGGATTTCTAGAAAAAAAATTGATAAATATTTTCCCCGCACACTTCGACATAATATGGAAAGGGTCTTCCTTGACCTAATGAAAAAAGATGATGAATCCATTGGAGCATACAAGGAAAACATCACAAGGCTTGCACAATACCCCTCCAACTTTGTCTTTACCCCCAAATGCAAGGTTGACCGCTTCATTGGTGGGATAAAACCAAGCCTACAGAAATCCCTGGTGATCTATGACTTTGATAGATATGAGGAAATTGTTCGATGTGCCCTCAAATTAGTGATAGAGATCGAAAAATATCAAGGGTATCATGGGGATAAGAAATAGAAAGTGGACTTTAATTCTAGATGTTTGATGGATAAATCCAATGGTACTATGAAATTCCAACACCACACTTTCAAAAGATGGGGAAAGATTAACCATGGAAATCTCTTGATGGGGATGAGGAAATGATTTAGTTGTGTAATAGAAGGGATCATAGTCATTAATTTCTGACAGGAATACCCCACTGCTATGAGAGAGGAGAGGAATGATCTGTTTGACACTTAACACATTGTTCATTGCATCAGTTGTAATGAACCAAGTAACTTTGAAACTAGTCACCTAAAACATGGGATTTTTGAGTTGACCAACAACCCCCAATACAGCAAGGGGATCTATTTCCATCACTTCTATCGAAGAATACCCTGAAAATAATGTCGTGACAGGAACTCTAGTTATTCATCAAATTATAATGAACGTACTTTTTGATAATGGTTATACGCATTCTTTTATATCAAGAATATTTAGTAGAACAATCCCAACACCACTATAAATCATGGAAGTAGAGATGTTGGTTAGAACGAAAAATGAGGAAATTATTCCATACCATTAATAAAACTCCTATTTTATCACAATTTATTAATTGAACTTCTTTAAGAACCTCTTCATACTCCCTCTGGTGGGATTTGATGCAATTCTTGGCATGGATTGGCTTTCCCTATATAGACCCAACATAAATTTCCATGAGAGGGAAATCACTCTCTATATGGAGAACAAACCATTGATTACGTACAACTGCATAGAGGATGATGAATCTTCTTTAGCATCATCATCTCATGTGACGATATTACTGCCCTATGATCAAGCGTATCATTCAATGATGACTGAGCCTAAGGAAAAAACCATCCTTGAAGACATGACTATTGTGAAGTAATTCGTGGAAGTGTTTCTCGAGGAATTCCCTAGTCTTCCTCTTAGAATAGATGCTAAATTATTAATTGATCTTATACCTGGGGATTTGTCAATATCGAAGACTTCATATAGAATGGATATTATGGAGCTTGAGGAGATAAAAAATCAAGTACAAGAGAATCTAGATAAAGGGTTTATATTACTAGGAGCTTCACTATACAGTGCAGCATTCCTCTTTATCAAGAATAAGTGTGGGTCAATGATCCATTTTATTGATAATTGTGAGCTCAAAAAAATCCTGATAAAGAACAAGTATCCTCTAGCATGAATTGATGAATTTTTTGATTAGCTACGTGGAGCACAATACTTATAAAAGGTGGATCTATGGTTAGAAGATTACCAAGGGTGAAGAATGTGGATATCCCAAAAACATCTTTACATATAAGGTAAAGGCACTATTAATTCATATTAATGCCTTTTGGACTCACTAATGCTCCAGTAATATTCATCAACTTGATTAATAGAGTCTTTAGAGATTACCTCGACAAATTTGGGGTAGTAATTATATAAGATATTCTAATATGCTCCAAAATCTAGGAGGATAATGATGAGCATCTAGGCACTGTACTAGAGACCTTGTGAAAGTAGAATATCAATGTAATTTATAGCTAGTGTAATTTCTGGTTGAAGGGGGTCACATTCTTGAGTCATATCATCACAAGTAATGGGATATCTATGGACCCCTATAAGAAAAATGCAATTGAGGGATGGATGAAGCCATCATTTATGATATATATCTATAGAATTTTCAGTTTAGCAGGATATTATTGCTGATTTGTGACAAATTCCACATGTTTTTTTAACCCATATTACCAAGCTAACATGGAAGGGAGTTAGGTTTTCATAGTGTTATGAATGTCAGGATGGATTCAAGGAGTTTTAAAGGGGGCTTATCACTGCACCAATACTCACACTACCCACTATTGGAGAATTTTTTTGGTATTAATTAATTCTTCATAGAAGGGCATGGGTTGTGTGTTGATGAAAAACGAAAATGTCACTATCTTTGCTTCAAAAAATTGAATGTACATGAGAAAAAATATCCAACAGAAGATATGGAGTGGGCTTTAGTAATATTCTCTTTAAAAATTTGGTGAAATTACCTCTTTCAGAAGAATTGTGAAATATATACAAATTACAACAGCCTCAAGTATATATTCACAGATAAATATTGGAATATGAGCCAATGAAGATGGTTAGATCTAATCAAATACTATGAATACTCAATCCATTACCACCCAGGGAAAACGAACAAGGTGGAAGATCCTCAATGTAGAAAGGACCCATAAATTCTATCATTGATGAGAATTGATAAGTTTCCAATCTTCATAGATTTTATGAAGATGGACATGGGAATCATAACTAATGGAACACGTAAATCATTTCTCAAATGATTGATCAATTGTGTATTTTGGAAAGGATAAATGATGGTGAAAAGGATGATGTGGTAATTCAGAAGAAAGTGGAATCTATCAGAGAAGGGAAATCGTCATACTTAAACATTAATGAAGAAGGAATTGCGATATTTGGGTCAAGACAATGTGTTCCATAAAATCAAAAGTCAAAGAAAGAAATTTTGGAATATCCCCATTGTTTTAATTTCTCTATTCACTTAAGAAACACAAATATGTAAGAAGATCTCTAAGATCATTATTGGTGGGATAACATGAGGAAGGAGATCACTGAGTATACATCAAAGTGCCTAGTATGTCCACAAGTGAAGGATGAGAGGAAAATGTATAAGGTGATGATGAAACCATTACACATAAAAACATGGAAATGGGAATGCATCACCATGGAATTTTTCATTGTTCTTCCGATGACATCCAAAAGAAACAATTTTACATGGGTTTTTATGGATCGTCTTACAAATATTTCACACTTCATTTAAATTTCGGATGATTTCCCATTGTATCAACTATCACAAATATCCATCAGAGAAGTTTTAAAGTTTTATGGAGTAAATATATCTATTGTATCCGATAAATATCCAAGATTAACCTTTATGTTATGGAAGAGTCTCCAACATGCTCTGAATATTGAGTTAAACTTCAGTACGGCTTATTATCCTCAAACAGATGGCCAATCTGAGAGGACTAACACAACACATGAGGACATGTTTAGATCATGATCAATGTAATTAAAATGAGGATGGGATAAACATATTCTCTTGTTTGATTTCTCTTACAATAAAGGTTTCCACTCAAGCATCCAAATAGCTCTTTATGAAGACCTTGGTGGGAAGAGATGCAGAACAATAGCATACCATGATGATGTTGGGAAGAGAAAACTATTAGGTCCATAAATGGACCAAGAAATGGTGGATAAGCTTAAGACAATCCAAAATAACATTAAAGCTGCTCAGAGTCAACAAAAGAGATATGTTGATAATCATTGAAGATACCTAGAGTTTGATGTTGGATACATTGTATTCGTCTTCATATCGCCATGGAAGAGAGTTATGAGATTTGGGTAGATGGGAAATCTTATTCCAAGGTACATTGTCCCATTTAGGATCCTTGATCACATTGGAGTAGTGGCCTATTACTGGGACTCCCACTAAACCTATCTCAAGTACATGATGCATTCCATGCATCACTCTTTAGAAAGTACATACCTAAACCATCTCATGTACTCAATCTTGAGGTGATACCATTGTAGAATGACCTCTCCTATTTAGTGAAGCCTATGAAGATCTTATATCATAGAGGAAAGGTTATATTAAATAAGACTATTTCCCTCATAAAAGTGTTGTGGAGAAACCACAAGTTTTAAGAAGTAACATGGGAACCATAGGAAGTGATGAGGATGAGTCACCCACACCTATTTTACTGTGAGAAAAGAAAAACAGTGGGAAAATTTTCTTAAAGGGGAAATATTGTAATGACCCAATCATTTATTAATGACAATTAATCTCGATCTAATTAAATGTTCTATTCTTTAAAATAGTTATATGAAATAAATTCACTTTTTTGGTTTTATGTTTTTGGATTTTAAAATACTGTTATGAATTTTTACCATTTCTAACATAGTCATTGAATAGTGAAGACATGGCTAGTATAAATATAGAGCTTTAAAAAATCCAATTTACTCAGAAAAAGGAAGTTGTGTCCCTATCTAGTAGAATTTCTCGATATGAAGCCCATTTGTCAGAGCATAGGAAGGAGATACAATCACTAGGGTTTGCTCTGGAAAAGCCCAAGCTGAGCTTCAACATGTTAATCCTGAACGAAATCTCCTACGGGAGAAGTGAAAGATAATAAGAATTACCACCCAAGCGATGTTATTTGAGCCACCCAAAGAGTCAGTCACTATCGCACACCTTACCCTTATATCTTGTGCGGGTGTTATAAGGGGTCATGTAACAAGACCCTAGCACTATAATTATGTCCATTATTATTTTATAGAATAAATAATATATGTTCATTTTATTATTGTAACTTTGTAAATGGTTCTTAAATCACAAATATTAATTTTAGTTAATATTCATTTAATAAATATATTTTGATGAATTATTGGATTTTTGAATTAAATAATATTTTAATAAAATATTATTACTATGTTAATTTTTATTGAATATAAATGATCATATAATTTTTATACAATTGTAATTTTTATTATGGATTGAATGTTGATATTGTCAAAACCCTATAATTTTTAATAAATGTCGGTTTGTATTATAAAATTGAAAATTCAAATATATTTACAAAATTATTTAAATAAAATTAATATTTTTTTGGATTCAGTACATCAAAATTATCCAACAGTGAATTTTTCATAATTTCATGAGAGTCAAATTTTTGGAAAAAAATTAAATAGCATTTAAATATATAATGTTCTTTATAACATCATATGGCCAAATTGTGATGTAATAAAATATTATAAAATGTAAATTCAACCAATATATTCTTTACCTTTAAAATAATGTTATTTTCAATTTGTTTGACTAATTTTACAATGCCTTAGTGGACCCTCTAGTAATTATAAAATATTTTTTCATTTTGAAATGATTTCCTTGAGAGTGTGAGTCACCTCCACATAAGCAAGCCTAATATTTTAAAATTTTAGTACATTGGACTTAAAAAATAATTTTTTCTACTCCCATTTGGAAAACACCATGGGAAAAACCATGGGTTGGTTTCTGTTTTTGAATATTTAATCATATAGGTTCCAAAACCTAAGTTTGTTAAATATTAAAGAATTCCCCTCCCTTTTCTTATATAAACCAACACAATCTCCCACATGCATTCATTAAAAACCCTTGGATAACGTCTCTACTCGGACCTCCTCTCTATATAATCCTCCTAAGGATACTGAAAAACCCAAGAAACCTCTCTTAAGCCTCTCCCAAACCTGTGGGATTACACTTACATGTAAGGGATCCTCACTTTCCTTACTTATTTAAGTCCAAGGTTCCTTATATTATTATTCACTTTTCTCAATTAAAAATGATGATGTATGATTTGGAACAACCCCTATACTACCCTCATTATTTTATAATTATGAGAGAACCCTTTATCTCCCAATAATGCCTCCCATGTATACCTATTTCCATGACAAAATTCTGTATGTAATTTCACTTTTCTCCATAACATTCAAGAAATTATTTTATATTATGCATTTAAATTTCATTACATATGTTGGGATATTATGTTCCATGACCCACATACATTCCATTTAATTTATAAATAATGAGATTCTCCTTTCTCTCTAATCATCCCATTTTATGATTTTTATTTTACATCGTTATGTTTCCGAAGTTATACCAATATTTCCCATGCTGAAATCATGGTGTAAGTTAATAGCATACCCATTTCTCTACAAAGGGTATTCACCATTATGAAAATGTAATGTTTTATTAAGGACATACATTTATTTACTCCACATCTCTTATTCATGGGGTAAATTATGATGTTTAATGAATCTATGTTGTATGATCCATGTCACACACTTCTGCATGAAATGTAATGTATATAAAGGGAGTGACCTGATAGCACTCCAATGCATTGGATAAAGATTTGTATCATGATACGTCAAGTGAAATGAGTGTTTTACTCATTATAATTCATGTTCAATGAGGTTTAAATCATTCTCATCCAAGTGGAATGAAGTTTTACTAATGCTCCATGTCCAACAAGCCTTGTCTCATTCCGATATAATGTTTAATGATGTTGCCACATCTCCATGTTAGGATAATCATGCTATATCATGACTTTATTTTCATGTTTCGCTTCTACTCTATTGATATGCCTATTTCCTAACATGTATTTCTTTCTTCATGTTATGCCTTGTTTTATCCCTTACTGGGCTTCATATCTCACATTTTTTTATGTATGTCCTCAGGATATCCAATGCAATCTTTAGTAAGACCGAATGTTATGGTCATGTAAAATAATTTTTCAATAAATATTTGATATTTTATCTGTTATGTTTCTATGTATCGATCCTATTTTCCCAATACACTAGACCTATCGATCCTTGGAATTTCTAAATTGCATATTAATGTAATAAATCATGCTTAAGTGTGTAATAAAGAGTAGGGTTGTTATAATACCATAACAAAAAAACCACCTCCTCTAGAATTAGTAACCAATAATTACCACTCCCGAATCTATGTATTTTTTTATTCCAATGTCATGGGGTACATAGAGACATATGAAAAACATTTACCTGGCCCCATCCTCATGTTATAAGTTCATCATATTTGGAACATTGGATTCTCCTTCAACTCATATAGATTCACCTTTAACTCACTAGCTCTTGTATGATTTTTCCATTCATTATTCTCCTTGTATCTGTTCAAAATATTAAAATAAGTATTTGTTTTTTCCCAGATTATAAGACTTCAAAAAATATTTTTCATTATTTAGTCTATTTACTCTCACTTCATATCTAATTACATCTATCATATTTCCCTATATATAATATAGTTCTATTGTGGACTCTAATAACTATGTTTTTAATAATATCTATTCTTATTATACATAGTGTCCCAGAAATACCCTATCATACACTAAACTATAAATTCGACATAAAAATATTTTTTCATGGAATTTGGTTCCCTAAAATGATTCATTTTTCCACTAGTCGACAATGTGATTCTACTCTCCAAAAGTATGTTCTGGGGTCTATACCCCTAGACTATGAATAATTATCTACACATAAAAAAACTAAAACAGAATGCATTAGACCTAAGGTTAACTAAATTATAATTGGGTTCCTAATTCACATTAGGTGTGATAATACCCCACTAATACATTGGTTATATCTTCCCCAATTCATGGGTGTATAACTATAAAAGTAATTCCTCTTGATCCATGTTCTATGACCATAAAAATGGTACATTCCATTGGTCAAAGTTATATGACAAAAAAATCAGCATCCCAATGGTCCACATCGTGTGACCTTAAACCATTACCCCTTCTTTGTTCAAATCTCGGTTATCATAAAAATAATTTCTTTAGTTATCATATAGAAATCCTCCTTAAAGAGTGATTGAATCCTATTATCATGACTCACACTATGTTCAAATTTATATTTGGCCCACTAGCATATATTCCTTCCACTTATGCCATATTTATAAGCTTAGTGCCCAGTTCTGAACCCCTAAGAGTGACCAGGATCTTTTCTAGTACCCCTATCTTCCACAAACATGTTTTTTATTCCTAAATTTGGACCAAAATCCACATTGATTTCAGAACAGAATCCCCTATAGTGAGAGAAAGACATCCTAGTATTAACCCTACACCCATACATGGTATACATACTAGGGTACTAAGTCTTATAATTAATGAATAACCTTCATTATGGTGATTTAATAATTCCATGATATCTGCCTCCTATCTAAGGTAGAGGTCCTATAAGAAGAATCACTAGAAATATAGCAGTGCAACATTGGTATTGAATTTTTTCAGAAGTTATCCATAGCTTATTTTCACATCACATCAACCAATATTGAATCTAATAGTATCTATTTACATTTATCACAATTAATCATTGAAAAATTTTAATTTCAAATTTTTTGGTTTTGTGTGCCCATATGTGTTTTTCTCATTAGTAGAGAAATTATAATTTTAGAATTGTACCAGCCAAATTCTCCTCATCCTAAAAAGTTTCCCATAAGTGGTTGATGCCACATTCAGGCCCCAAATTTTTCTACCATATTACACACTCCTGTGAAATATGAATGTATTTTTATTAATCAATTACTTCTCACATCAAGTAGGGCTCAAAAAGGATTAGTAGTTTTTACTTAAATATTTCATTAAAATTTTCAAATTTCATAATTCAAAATATGGAATTCAAATAATTATAAACTATTATTTATTTGAAAAAATAGGTTGATTTTCCATATTCTAGATACTATCCTTTAATATAAAACATAAATATGACTATACCTAACACATTTAATAATCAAGTGTGGCCAAATATTTCCTAAAGAAGTTGAAATATTTCTAATCCTTGACCAGATCTGTCATCTCCCCCATTTTCTTTTGCTCACACACCAACCACTCATATCTCAAATGCATACCACATACCCTTATTCTCTACATATCGATATATTTATTGGCCCTTATTCATTTTTTTAGTGTCCCCTTAGGTCCTTAGACATGTAATATATCCCTCTTGCATCAAGATAAGGGTATAAAACTAACTTCCTTATAAATCCCTATGAGACATATTCTGATGAGAAGCCTAAAAAGCCTCCATGCATTAGCCTATATAGGTGGATCTATAATATTGGAACTACAATTCCACCAACTACTTCTTCTCATTTTTGAGGTTGTGGACTATTTAATAGAGTCTTTAGGATTTAACCCAATACAATCCCAAGTTCTCATGCTAGGGGAAAAGGGTTCACATTAGACCCTCCATCTGACTTAGTAATGTGTCAGTGAAAAATCTCAAAATTTTATTCCTATACTTGAATCATATCTCTTAATTTTCCTTATTTACATTCACCCTTGATCACCCTTCATCCTTATTTGAGGGTTTATACATGAAGACTTACCAAATTAGTTGATATGGTTTATCAACCACATGCTCCAACACCGATGTTCTTGACTGTAATCTGTGATCCATGTTTAGGATTATATCTTCCTCATTCATGGGAAGCAGATCTACTATGGACTTATCTATATGTGATATCCCCACATAATGATTTTTTGGAAGGTTCTATATAGTATCTACCACCTCTTGATAATCTCATGATACTGATGATTGTGATGGCTCACCATTGTGTGAAACTGTCTCTTTCGATGCCTGCTTTGATTTTGAACCCTCTAACTAAATGATGTTTTCCTCCTAAATCATGTAAAAACTAAATATTTTTACCACCAATATAGATTATTATACCATAGGAAATATTATTTTTGTACTTTTTGTAAATGTATAATAAATATTTTATGTGAAGTGAAGATGAACCGTCCACATAAAGGGAAACATCATTGAATTCCCAGTATAATGGAATCATGATGTATTTGGAATATTAGTAAAAATCAAAATGATACTTGTATGCCTCACATTTTCCAAAATTGTACTTACTGATTGATCTATATGTGAAGCATTAGATTCAGTTTTCACAATTGGAGACCCCATAGTGCGGGTAGGCACCTCAATAAATAAAATGGAACAATCCCCTACTAGGTGTACAAGATTCAAAAAGAACAAAAACACCAAAAACATAATATATAAACATAAAAAAGAATTTTTATGGGGAAATTTTTTATTATTCACAATCATTGGATGTTTCACCACATCTTTGATAGGAAGCATCTCTAAAACATTATATTTTGGTACTTACTAGCATCTCTTGATCTACCCCTATCTCTACTCTGTTGAATATTTATAGGATATTATGATTCTCCCCTTACTCTGCACTCATTAGTTTTTACATATGGAAATATATAGATTTCAATGAAATCATAGTTAACTAGTGATGTAATATGGGATTTTAGTGATTACCTCCTCTGATAATAGATCTTCTGAATCATCCTCAGGTGGCGTCTCCTTTCTATCTCATGAATATTCTACAAGATCCAAAATTCTTCCAAAAGAGTCATATCTAGGAGATTCCGTTATCAATACTTCCTTGATTGTTGTAATAACTATTTTCAATTATTGAAATTTCCACTAAATATCAAGTACACTTTAGTAAAAAAGTGGTTTCCCTCACCTAGATAGTATTCCAATGCCTCCAGTTCTGGGATGTAGTCTTTCATTTCTAATTGAGGGGTCATAGATACAAATATTGTAGGACCAAATATTATTAGGAATTTCATGGTTTTCATTATTTTTTACCAATTTATTTTTTTATTGAAGTGCAAATACATCATATCCTTCTTCCACTATAAATTAGGAAATGTCGTGCCTTCAAGAAATATTCATATGTCAGAAAAATTATTCTAGGGATTAATTTTGGATTTAGCTCCAGAGGGCATAGAAGATTATATATAGTCCTTGAGACACCTATATGGGTTCCATTCACTAATAGTCATGCCCAAACTAGATTCCATACTTTTAAAATGAATAAAAGTCCACAAGGATCTCTCAATAGCTAACATCATCTCTATATGAGCTCCCCACCTTGAATAATGTGTTTTCATGCCTTTAGATAACACTCTACACTTCAATCCTCTAGACCATTAAAATGGATATAATTGGATTACTTAGGTCCTCCGTATTTCCCCTAGTTATGTTGATAATAAATTTCTAGAATATTACAAGATTATTTTAATTGAAGCACCAACTTCCAGAATGATATTCCTCTCAGAAGGTCCGTAATGTCCTAGAATACACCATAATTTGTAGATGATAATGAGGTACCTTTCATGGAAAACTAATGTATACACCAATATATAGAACCACTAAACATAGTAAAACTATTGTATAAACTAGTGTGGGATTTATTCTTAATAAATAGTTTTATATCAATGCATTCAACAAACACCCCACCCAAGAAGAAAATATTGTATGAAACCTTATCAATGCTTCATTTTTGTTATCCATCTTCTCCCTAGTTTTCATGGGGAATGTTTGGAAGATAAAATTCTCCAAAAATATGACCATGGTGAGTAATTTTAATATATAATTTTTTATATGTTTAATACAAGTATTGTTAAGTTGTTTTTTTCAGAAGGTATTATTTAGAAGTGAGAGGATTCAAATTATCATTCACCCATATGTGTGGGATGCCACACATATGAAAAAATTGGAATGTGACATAGAGGATGATGATCACTTAATATGGAATGAAATTCATTAATGGGAAGTATAATATTATCAACACTAGTATGGATAGTTTGACTATGAATTACAGTATGAACAATGTCACAATAATATGCATCTCTAGTTTCACCCCCACTAGGAATTCTAATCTTGTAGCATCCATATATGATGGAAAGATGCCCGAAATACCACTATCCACCACACTGGTTCTTAATCCTTCACCCTAAATACCCACTCATTATATTTTAATTGTTTTATTACATGAAGAGATGATAGAGGAGTTCCTCATGTAGGCATCCCCATAGATTTCTATGCCCATCCTGACATCAAAATGTAAGGGTTTTGATGAATAAGTAAACCCTTATTTTAAAATAGACACCTAGGTGTAGGAAAATATTACCATACTACTATATTTCATGTGACCATAGTTGATCCCTCATAATAAAAGTGGTCGACTTTTCATCTATTAGTCACTATATAGTGGAAACACTCATCTATTAAGGTACTAAGTATGGAAATTAGTCTGATTTCCTCAAGGTCCCAGAGTTTCATCCCAACATTTCTATAGTGTAGGTAAATTTTTTAGTATCCAAAAAATATATTCTTATTAGTTTGATTATTTGGTTTGGGTTGTGGTGTATGTGAAATTGTAAATTTCGTTATTTATCATAAAACTCTACCTCAGAGCAGAGATCCACAGACACCTCACACATCTAAACTACCAAGTAAGTCTACAAACACTCACCATTGAAGTTCCACTATGAAATAGGTACCACTCATCAATCTAGTCCTAGAATAAGTCCATTATAATATATATAAACATTCTATAGTTGTGTACGGGAGACATATTATTCATTTTTAAATCCTTATTGATCATTATAGTCTAATTCTATAGGATGAATTTCATCTTTAGGTTGTGATCTATCAGGGGAATTCAACCATAATGGTATTCTGTAGAATGTGCTTCAACTAGATTCAGAATCAATAGATAGGGGTTTCAAGGGAGGAATCAAGGATTTTTACATCATTGAATTGGATAAACTCACACAATGGTACACAGTTTCTCAATGGACAATCCATTTACTCATTGGTCATTATTTCTACCAACATAAGATTCCATTCATCAATTGATGAAATCATTATATTTCAAAAGGGTAAAAATATCTTTAATATATTATTATGAATCTTCACATAAATGAAATCATCAATAAGTCCAAAAATGGATCCAACAAAGTAAATGATCATTTTTAAAAAAAATATCAACAATACTATTTAGGTATATCATAAAATCATCAAACTTGTTTTAAATAACCTATAACATTTATTCCTTTAATTTTTAATCACCAAAATTTATTTTGGAGAATTTACACCAAACATCCTTAGTAGATAAGAGAATCATAACATTTTTTATAATCAAATTTTAAAATTATCTTTATATGAAATATTATTACATTACCTTAGTTTAAATAAATATCTTATATGTTTATATAAAATTTTATTCTATAGGATCACTCACTTGTATTCCATTAATGGTAGTATACTAAATATAATGTCTAAGAGATCATAGATTTTCTCTCATTTGGTTTTTCATGGATGAATAAATTCAACTAGTGAATAATTTAACTCCTTTTACATTTATAGAATTATCCATCAAAACTATAGTCCCCAAAAATATTCATCAATAATATCCTTGAATATCTAACCCCACTTCTTATAACCATTGTCCTAACACACCATAAGAGGGAGTGAATTGGGGTGTTAACAATATTTTTAACTCTAAACAGATCATATTTCCACATTTTCATGAACATAATGAAATTATATAAGAACAAGAACACGTCTAGATAATGTGAATAACTTATAATAAATTCACAAACATTAATATTTTACATGGTTTACCAAAATGTTTTAATCTATTGGATTTATAGTAAAATGGGTATGTTGTATGGTATTTTATACCCTAGGTCAAAATATATGATATGGTATGAGGATACCATTGTCATAAAATATAATGGGTACCTATCATAGTGTATTCAATGATGTAAAAATGGAATATTGACTGCATGGCTACTACCCAACCTTTTTTATGGTCTCCATCATTTATAAATCAATGGGTTGAATAATTTATTATTATATGGTCGTAGAATTTTTTTTTTAAAATTAAAATTACTATAAAAACCTATTTTACATATGTTTTCATAATATATGTAAACTACCAATCTTTATAATCCAATGTTCACCTCCCTTCATTGAATGAAGGGATCTAATATAAATGATACTATGCACTTATTGGGTTTCTATACTGGTATATGAAATTTTTTAAGACACTTAATGAAATTGCATAAATTCTCTATTCTTCATATTTCACCATTTTTTATATATAAAGGATTATAGCACACCTTTGGTGTTTGGGGATCATCTCATAGAATACAAGGGTTCATGTAGTCGGTGTACTACATATGGAGATGAACTTCCTTATGTTTTTACTTGGTGATATCTATCAAGTAAACTCCACCAATGTTTGATATAATGGAACTAATTGTAACCAAGTAATTTATGTATTATTTATGTTCTTCACTACAAGTTTGTTCATTGAAAATAGAATAAAAATAATAAGTAGGTTTATATTTCAATGTAGATCATGAGATGATCCTAAAAAACTGAAAAGTCATATTAGAGACACATTCATAAATTTATTGACATGTCATTTACTATTTCTTATCAAGATCATGCATATCATAATTTATGATAGATCATATAATAATGTACAATAATATGTGGTTTAATTTTAATTATTTTATAACATACATGATTATGTTTTTTTATTCATAGGGTACAACAATAGTGTATCAGTGTATAAAATACATCTAAAATGATGGTTATGTTTTATGTCATAAGATATGATATTGGATATATCAAAAGTTGTTAATAAAATACATGTTCTGTGAAAGTAGAGAATTGTGTAGTAGTTAGGAATAGTGTATATCATTAATGAATGCACTCCCTATATATGATTTATTGAATTCATTAGCTTAATATTAAACATGAATTAAATTGTATCCATTTCCCATCATCAAATATGACTCCATCCTCATATAAGTTAACATTTCTAGCCCACATAATTTTAACTCAAAAAACCCTATTTATGTGAAAAATGTGTCTCAGGTTAAATCATACATTTCTTAATCACTACTACTATATGATATGAATGAATCATATCAACTCTACCTAGGATTTTATATGATGCCTTTATGCCTTACTATAGGGACTTACATACGGTATGTAAGCACTCCTGTAAAATATTAAACTATTTATTATGATAAAATATTTATATATGGAATGTTGGTACCCAATTAACGCACATCCATAAAATTTTACAATAGATAACCTCATATCAATCCTAATATATGACTTATGCTAAAAATAAATAATTTTTTTCTTTTTATAAAAACGAATTTTGTTTATAAATATTTCATAAATTGTTAATTAGATATTTTAATTCCAAAATTCAATATGAAATCATTATATTTATATTTATTTTTTGGAAAATAAAGAATATGTTTATTAACTTATTTATTCCTTTTAATTAATAATTTATATAAATTATTTATATAATGTGACTATTATTTATGTCTTAATATATAAGTTAGTACTTATAGATTTTTATTAATTAACAATGGAATAAAACAAGAGAGCAAAATGATTAGTTAATACCTAAGAGTATATTATAAATAACTTTTAAAATTATATGACATATATGATGGATTAGATATAAATGGATTCTATGGTTCATAGAATGTGATTTATAAAATACTTATATGTTAAAAAATTAAGTATAAATATTTGATTTTTTATATACTGAAATTATGAATTCTTCTACTTAAAAACTTATTAGGGAAATTTTTAAACAACATAAAAATATGATTTTATGATTTAATTTATCAAGGATAAATTAATGTTAATTTTATTTTATTTATATCATGTAAATTGTTTAAATAATAAAAATTTGATTATAACTCAGCAATATCTTATATTTAAAGTGATTGAAATACTATTAATAATATTAAACAGTTCACTTATTTATTTATATTCTCTAATTTTTTTGTTGATATATGTTATTTATCATATGACTTTTGATTTATGATTTAATATAATGTTGTGTAAAAAAAATCTATATTGTCGTAAATGTGTCTCAGGTGTTACATGCTAGGTAAGAAAAGGAATTAAGTTTTCATCTACCTTTACATTGGATTGTAACTAAATTTGTTAACCAGAATTTCGATGTTTAGTATAGTTTAAATACATTAGTTCTTAAATTTATCATGGAATTAAAATCTCTCTCATGTAATTTCTCCCTTGGTAGGTGGATTTTGGGTTATAATTCCTATTTTTTCTGGGGATTATGAATCAATAAAGAAAATTTTTGGTTGCTTATTTGTGTATTCAGGCATACTAATGAAGGGATTTTTAATTTTGTATAATTTTAAAAATTTACATGAAATGATCATGTACCTTATGTATTTGATAGAGTAAGATATATTTAAATATGTTTGTATTTATCTTTTGGTTGGTAAAACTAATTGTGCTTCGGGTAAAGAGTTACACATAAATATGGTTTAAACTTGTTAATTTGTTAGAATTTGTATGATGCCAACATAAACCCTTAGAAGAATGCATAAATTTAAAGGGAATAACATGAGGTAACATTATGAAATTAAATACCATTTTAAATACTAATTTTTGTATTAATTCTAAATAAAATACATTAAAATACCATGATAATTCAACCATATAATTTATTCCCTAGATCGGTTTTAATAGATTATCTTATGAAAGGCATGTTGGGTTTGGGTGCCCGTAATTGGATTTGAAAACCATATTTAACTATGCTATAGGGGGTAAAACTTTTTTAGGAGACCTTAATTGGATTTGGATTTCATATTGATACTGTTGAATTAATATATATGATGGATTGGGTAAATAGATATCATCTCGATTATCCACGAGTCGTGTATGATATGATTGAGATGATTCCCTAAATAATAGTTATCTGGTGAGTGAAAAATCATAGTAGACTAATTAATAATTAAAATAAATTTCATTTCCATCTAATTTTTATGATTAGTATATATGGGATCATAATTTTAATTGGAGAACATTTGAAAAATTCAATATTTAATGTTTCTATAATTGGATAGTCATTTAATAAAATATTATATTATAGATAATTTCATCATAATCATTAAACATTCCTTTCTGATTAAACCTTGAAAAGAATAATCATAATGTAAGAATCTCCTTGGAAATATAACATATGAAAAATTGTTATGTATGATAAATTATATGTGTTTGGGGAATCCTTTTTGAGTAACCAAGTGTTGAAGTCATTCAAAAAATAGATCCAAAATCTATTCAAAATCATACATGATTTATTTAAGGATTCAATGGTATTAGATGAAATATGAAAAAATGGATTTCAATATCAGTTCTTATATTTTAGATGTCTGGGTATGTCAATGACTTGGTGAGACTATAGTTTTACATAATTCTTGTTCAGGTAATTGACATCAATATGTTTTAATCAATGGAAATAATTTGAAAATGTTTGTGTGTCCATGAGATGTTTATACTCTTTTATAAAAGTATTGAGAATATTAGAACTGTGGATTAATATGTCCATGTTTGGGGAAATATTGATTTTATAAGTGGGTAAAATTTTACACTATATTATTAAAACATATTTAGAGACTCTAACATTTTTTCTTCAAATACATAGTCGTGGTCATTAAAACCCAGAGTTATCATAAGGGAGGATTGATATTTCAATATGATTGAATTATCAAGAATAATTTATGGAGTTTAGGGAGCTTCATTGAATATCCATGTTCAAAATTAGTTTTAGAGAAATTACCTTTTTTATTTTAATGGGAATATTATACAAAATCAATACTCCATCAATGTTACAAATATATAGGAGTTAAAAATAAAGGTACATATTCATAAATATTTTTTCATAAATTCATGTGGATAATCAAAGAGTTTCTACATCAATTCATTTAATATATCAAGGTCACATATATATTGGTAAATTATTTTTATAGTTATCCCAATTATCATATATGATAAGTATATATTTTTATATCGAATAGTTTTATGATCAATTTGTGATGTCATGCATGGTTTCTGATTCATCGATTTTAATAACGTTTTTTATAAAGAGGATAATGAAAAAATAATCCTAGTATAAAAGTGTTTTTCATAATATTTTTTAAAATAGGAGGAATAAATATTCAACCACCCTAAGTGGAATATTTTACAAAATAATATTATTTTCTATAAATTAAACCAAACACATAGAATAAAATATTTGATATTGATACAATTTTTAATATCTCCTCACATTTGTAAATTAATATTATTTCGTAAAATAAAGTTTTTTTTGTATCCTAGTAAAATATTATAATGATACGGGTGAATAAGATACTAGTTAGAGTATGTTTGGAAAGTAAAAAAATTAAATATAACAAATAAAATATTATTCATGTAAAAAAGTAATGTAAATTTCCCTTAATATCCTAGCGTGTTTAGGGTATATTTGTAAACATAAATTTTTATATTTATATTTAAATACCATAAATAATACAAAAATTAAATATTAAAAATGTATTAGGATATGTTTGTAAAGAAATAGTGTAAATAGTAATATTGGTAAACAAAAGATATCAAAGAAAAATTTGATATAATAGTTTTTTAGGATTATAATGATGAACAAAGAAAGAGTTTTATTTAGAAAAAAGTCATTAGAATCATAAAATTACATTTTCTAAAATTATAGAGTTTGAATATGTTCAAGGATTTGAACTCTATGAATATTGATCATATGTCTCACAATAATTTGAATGAGATTACTTTGTAGATTTTACTCACTAATGATTTTAGTGGGAAATTTTTTTCAAGTGGTCCAATAGAGATGATATAATAATTACATAGATATGCAATGAGTTTATTAAAAATTTAAAAGTGGGGTGAAACATAAGGATAATTTTTAAATATATCAAATATGTTATGTTTGATAGGTTCTCATGAATGGATTTGTTAAAAAATATTAAAATTAGATTAATAATATAAAATATATCATGTAATTCTAAAGGAAATATCAAAGTTTAACATTAATTAATGTTATATATATAATTAATTCAAATGATAATTATCACCTCAAAGTTTGACTTTATATTTCCTTTAATCTATGATAATCATGAAATATTATAGTTTTTTACAATATATTATGGTTGGAGTGAGTATAATAATTTAATTGATTTAAAGAGTTGTATGAGATTTATAAAGAATAAAATAATGAGATAATAATTCAATACATATTATCTGGAATAACCCTAAAAAGTATAATAAGTGGAATTTCATACAACCATTGGTATACATAGGGGTGTATATTTATTATAACACCCCATTACATGTGGTTAGTGATATGCGTATCATGAGAACCTTCATAATATGATACATATATTACAAAATACATGATGTTTATCTAATCATGGGTGCATCAGTTTTTTGATGATCCTGTCATTATTTGGAGATCTTCAAAGAAGGGATTTTTCCATTCATATGATGAGAAAATATATCAAAACCCTTGATTGAATTAGAGTAACTAAATTTATAATCATGCCCTGTTAAGTTACATGTGATGTTCTAGGTTAATTTGTTGATTGACATGTGATGTATTCATTAAAATTTGTTAGTCTATTGCAAATATTCATGAATTTATATGTTCGATTATACTAGACTAACATGTTCCATGTATAGTCGTCACTCCGTAATATGAAAAAAGGGAATATATAACCATACATACGATGTATATGATATATATTATGTTATTCATGTTCATATAGAGATATGAGTTTGTTTAACCTATATCACACTAGGTACCTTTATATATTGAGTAGTATTAATTCATTCCTAGAGGCTACTCTTTTCTTACATAAAAATAATTAGGATTTAATACTTTTTATAAATTCATGAATGTTCTATATGTTCATGTTGTCATCCCTTATAATAATGATTTTGTTTTTAAAGAAAAAATTATTCTAAAATGATTAAAATTTAATAAATTTTATCCAAATAAGTTTGGATGGATTCATAATAATTTTTAGGGTTTTTTATAAATTACATATGGGGTTTTGTTGTAAGTGGTAGATTTCTAGAAATTCACTAATATTAGTGTATCATATTCTATAATATACCCTAAGTCATAATATATGATAATATAAGAAAATGACTCTCTCATATAATATGATGGAAATCTATCACAGTTTATGTTAAGTTTTTGATATAGGATTTCATGTTTATAGTTATTTTAACATATATTTCATAGGTTTATTTTTTATTAATCAATGTGTAAATTCAATTATATATTCAAAAATTTATAAAAAAATTTAAAAATTCATATGATTATGTCACCCCCTTGAGTATACATTTTCATAATATATGTCGGCTACCAAGAATTGGATTTCAATGTTTGAGTCACTTCATCAAATAAATATAGAATATATAGAGGATATAATCCTCATATTTCATATATATTATAATATGAAAGTGATGGAATTAGGACTACCCCAACAAGGTGGAAAACAAGGAAGGATTATTCTTACCTACCAAAGCCAGTGACCACTAGGACAACCTCTAAGATTGAAAGAGGAGTTACCCCTGCTCCTAAAAAAGGTCATGTACAATCTAGTAAGGTGGATTTATCATTGGAATAGTTGAAGATCAGAGAGAAGTACATCATGTTCTTAAATCAATATGAAACAATTTCAAAGTGGGAATTGGATACTTTAGAGGAAACACCTTACTATAGAGGTGGTGAAGGATATGACTACTATGATATGTAATTTTCTCATTTTTACTAGAAATAGTGTCTGGATGTGGGCAAGATTTTCATCTGCACCCTTTTTCATTCATTGTTTTACTTTTTCCTACATATAATAAATTGTCAGGGGTCATTTGCCTCTGACTCATTTACTGGGGTAATAAATTATATGAATGTGTATGACAATATTATTTCTATACCCTATCCTTCAATTTATTAATTAATCAAGTAATTTATTAATTATTATTATTGGAATCAATTTATTAGCTGTTCTATTTTTTGGGAACCCTTAATAATTTTCTTGGTACACCATTTGGTACCTAGATAGTGAAGACCATGTGATAAATTTGAGAGAGGAACTAAAAATTCTAATATATGCATTTTATTTTATTAAACATGATTTCCCAAACCATGCATTGTTCCTAGGTGAGTAAAATTCCATCTATACAGTTAGTACATGATTTGGAAAATAATAAACTCTTTCTTAATTTTTTTAAAAATGGAATTCAACATTATACCCTCTTGAGTTTCCATATAGAGAATCCCTCCAGTCACCCTATTAAACACCATTGGATCCCGAACACCGCCCCATTTGAATCATCATCCTACATAGATTATTTCTTTGGTTCTCAAAAATATTTTTTAATGTTTATTCATTTTAATCTCATATAGACATTCTCCTACATTATTCCCCCTTTTCCTCTTTTTTTTACATAACATTGTCTCAGAGACCTTGGGTTCCATATGGTTTGGATTTTAATTCATGGATTTTATAAACGGTTAAACATATACTTTAAAGACTTTCTTGGTCTTGTTAAGATAGATAAAAATTTTAGTTTAGAAAAATATTGGGTGTTTGATATTTTTTCCCACACTTGAGCTATTAAACATAATTTAATTAAATTATTTGTTATTTTCAACATCCTCTTTGTGTTCTAAAAAAAATATAAATAATGTTACAGTTATTCTTCTGTGATAATGTTAGATTGATTTGTTTTTAAAATTTCTATGATTGATCCCCATTTTTCAATGATCAAAACATGTTTTAATATAAATTGACCTCCTTTAGAGATCATTTAAGTTGATAAAAGGATTTATTGAAAAATATAAATAAATAAGTGATTTGACTCTTATGAGTTATGAATGGTTTTTTAAAAAGGAATGGTTTAAAAGGTTGGGGAACTGGCCAAGGTTGTAATTGTTTTAACACTTCTTGGATTTTAAGAAAAGTAAATACTATTTCAATGGGATTTTAAAATGTTATTTCTATTATTTTTATACCAAATGTTAGTGTCATGAATTTTTATTGCAATGTAGTTTTCCACAGAATTTATTGGCAGTTTAAATATAAAATATTTGGTGTGTGTTTGAGGCCTAATCATGTGTCCCTTGTTTATTCATTGGATAGAAAATTTCCCATTATGTGATTTTTTGTATTATTTTATCCTTTAAAAATATTAAAAGGGGTTCGTTTAATGTTTTAAAATCTTTGTTATATGATATTTATTATTTTTATTTATTGATTCTTGTTAAGAAAATTGATTATTGTTCCTCACCAACACTAATAAATGTCATGAAAACCCTTAGTAATATGTTGAATATCATGATTAATTATCCTTTAAAATATATTATGTACTAGATAGTTCCTTGGTATGAGTTTTTTAACACCCTGTGGCTTTATCGAATACTTTTTGAAATAAATTTAATCTCTTCGATAGCTTACTATAAACACACCACCAAGTATTAATGTATTGTAATATATTATAAAATTATTAACTAGTAGTAAAATTAGAGTATATGAATAAGTATAAATAAATTAATAAAATTAAATGGTTTACATATTTAAAAAATAAATTTATTAGATATAAATGGATTATAAATGAAACAAACACTTGATCATAAAATAATTTTTTTTATGAATAATTTTTTTCTCGGTGGAATGTGCTTTGTCCAAAATAAATTATATTATTCATTTTTTGAATTATTTTAATTAAATTTATAATTATAATTGTTAAATAATTTTTTTTATTTTTTTTATGATATTTTTCTAGAGATGACATATTATTACAACTAATTTTATGCTTAAAATTTTTAGTTTCCTAAAAACTAGTTTCATTAAGTTTTTCATAATTATTTTAAAATTTATTTTTGTCTTAATTATGAATTTCTAACACAAATTGAAATTAATATTTCAAATAATAATGTAAAATTTAACTTAGAATTAATTTTTGAAAATTTTAAAAAATTATTTCTTTTTCAAAGAATGAAAAAAATAGTAATTTTTTTATTAAAAACATCTTTTTAATTCAAAGAATTCACCAGTTCCATTGTAATTTAAAATTGATTTAAAATTATTAGTACTTAAATTGTATTATATTTTCTCTAATTTAATAAATTTTAATAATTTATGTGATCTATTTTTATATAAGAACATTTTATACTTCTGAAAATTTTTTCGTTGGCAAATAGTTATTTCCTCGTAACTTCATGATTACTTTTAAATGAAATTCAGCCACTTAAGTGATTATAATTTTAAAAAATATATTACCTATTTTAAATAAGTTTAATTAATATTATTTAATAATTTAAAATTATTTTTCGTTCATAATAAATAGTATGATCTTTAAAAATTATTTACTGTGGTTAAGGTTAAAATAGTTTTATCATGGGTTAAACTAAAGAGATAAGTGTTAAAATGACATAAAATAGTAACCAATTTCTATTTAATGGACATATTTAGACCATATATCATATAAATTTCTTGAATAAAACATTTATGATCCTTTTTATGTTATAAACTTGTGTATAATTTATTCTTTTATAAATTTCCAAGTTTTCCTCCCCCCACTTATAAAGGGACACCCCATATCATCTCCCATTCATAATTCAAAAGCCTTTTATTTTTTAAAATTATTACAATAATACATTACTAAAATTATCCACCATGAATTATAGTAGTTTTTTTATCATAAAATCTTTCTTGGTTGGATTTTAGTTCAAACAAAAAGTGTTTTTCCGAAGAAAATGTAGCATTATTAATCGCGCATTTCAAATTTATTTCTTCTTCTTTGACCATAAAACCTTTATAAATAATGGAAAAATAATAAAAAAGTATATAAAATATAATTTAATATTTTTATGATAATTTAATAAGCTATATCCATCTCATCTTCTATAAAATGGGAAACAAAACCATTGATCGTGTGTAGGACAGACTACCACATCACAAACTGATGTAATTCATTTTCCATCACATCCTCTCAAAACTGTATATAATGGTTCATTTAATATTTATATATTATATTTATGAAATAATTACACATCTATAATTCTAATATCCCTTATACCTTCTTACCTTCATATTATTTACAAAGAGATGACCTCGTGTGTGTGCACATCTAGGCTACCGCCTCCACTAAGTGATGTGAATCATTTATCATTTTATTTTGACATTGGTGGTAATAAAGACAAAATTATTTAATATATAATATATTTTTATTTTTATTTTTATTTTTTATATTATTTATCATTCTTTTATTCCATTTGTAAAAAAAATTAAAACATTGTTCATGCATAAGTATGGATTATTGTCTCCATGAACAGTGTCACTCATTTTCTTATATCTAATTTATTTAGACTATTCTAAATACCTATAATTAATATATATAATATTTATATCACATTTAATATTATTTTTATGATGTTACCATGATAAATTTACAATGATCAAAACTACCAAACCAAAACATACTAGAAAAATGGTGCAGTTTTTACCAGAAGTAGAGATTTAAAAAAAATATTAATAAAAATGTGATAAAATATTATAAGTAAATAATATATGGTGTGATATATATTACTGTGGTTATTCAATAAATTTATAATAAATATTTATTTAATATACAGTAGGTTCAAACATGTAATAATGAAATCAATCCTTAGGTAAGGGATTTATTCAAAATTTACCTACATTAAGGTATATTTTATTATTATGCTATTAATTTATTATATATAGTGTATATACATAATATTTTACATGAAATATCATGAATAATTAAAAATTAATTGCATTTTATGTTTTAATTTGAATTATTTCATTTAATGGGATTTGAATAGAATGTTACCATTTGGTAAGGGATTTTATAACCCAGTTTCTTTTCAGTTTGTTATATTAATTTTTCATTATGTTTTACATTATAAAATTTTGTGTGTAATATTTTTTTTATTTTTTTATGTTTTTTGAAAATATTATTTTGTGGATTTCAATTTTATACAAATAATAAATTCATTCTTTAATTTTTAATTCCATTGTATGATCATTTAAGATCTTTCATCTCAATTTCCACTCTATTGAGATATATTTTGTATTATTCCCATATTTATTTTTAAGAGGTGTTTCTACTACATAATTTTTTTTGTTCTATCATGAATATATTTATATTAATGGTATTTAATGTTTTATTTTATATTATTTATTTCATATGTTTTGTGATTAAAATTTTACCAAAGTCGTAAGGGTTTATACTTCAACCTCATTTTAATCATTGATTATTTATGATTGAATTTCCATTAAAGGAAATTAGTTGATAATTTTATAATAAATCCATTTAATAATATTATACTATAAATATTAATCATTTTTTATTTTAATATTAAAATTTTCCTTTCTTTGGTACTTAAATGACTAAGAAAATATTTTTAATAAAAATTAGACATAATTTCTCTATTCATTTAAAAATCAATTTTTTTTTAAAATCCATGCCATATAAAAAATATAATTTTTTTAGTATTTTCATATTTTTTAAAGTAATGGTTTCCCATTATAATATTTTAAAATTTAATTTAAAATGAATCTTCCTGTCATTTTCCAAACAAGGTACTTTTTCCTTTTCTTAAAAAAATGGTCATGGAATATTGGTTTTAACATAATTGTTATGAAAGGAAAATTCTTACAGTCATGAACACTCATTAATTTTAAAAATCATTCATAAGTATCCATGATTACATTCAATCAAAATTCACTAATACCCAAAAGAAATTATGTTTTAAAAATTTATTTTCAATGATAAAATGATATTTTCAATAAGAATGTTTTCAATGATATTTTTATGATATTTATATTAAAAATTGATATAAATTTTTATTTTACATATTATCTACTAGTAATATATTTTAATGATACTATCCTTTTTTGATTCTCTAGAATGTTTATATTCAGTTTTGACTAGGTAAAGTTTCGACATTCATCTCCATGATTAATTTTTATTGTCATTATGTCCTTTGAAAAAATATTTTTTTTATCATTGTATATTATATTTCTCTTAAATATCCATATTCTTTGTATCATTGATATTCTTATTTCCTAAAACATATATAATTTTTACCTACAGTATTTTATTAGGAAATTAATTTGATTGAAAGGTGAAACACATGATAAATTAATATCCATTACTTAATTCAAATATTTTTTGATAGTGAATATTTTTCATGAAGTAAATCAATCAATCGAAAAAAGATTAATTCATTGTACATGCAATGATGGGTCGGTAGAAGATTATATAGTAACTCCATACATCATTGGGTCTCATGAGATAAAATAGTGTGGGTATGTGGTTGAATCCTTACACATTTATGTAAGAATTTCTGTCATGAGGCCTTGACAATATATCTATAAAATAAAGATCGCTCGATTGTATTTTTCAGATGTCCTGCATTATATATTAAATAAATATGAAATTTTTTGTTGATGTCAATATTATTATTTGATTTTTATATACATATATAATATTCTAACTCATTTAATTATTTATATGGAATTATTTGATCAACATTCATTATTGTAATATTATTCCTTCTTTATTATATTCTATTGTATTTATACCCTTACATAGAATTTTAACATGCCCCTTTCTTATGTTTATTTTCCCCATGATTTCAGTATGGATATTACGATTGATATTTTGGATCATTCTAGAGGAAATAATGATGAACTATAATAAAATAATACATTATATTCTTTGTTTTCAATCGTAATGTGAGATCCCTCTATGTAACTAGTTTACCAAGACTAATAAACTACATAGTCCTTTAGGATATTCTTATATGTATATAGTTCCAATATAATTGAGTAACCATCGACTCTAGGATACTAGGTTCGAGTACTTCATAGCTGGTGAAAAATGATGATTTGTAAAAAAAATATTGGTAACTAGTTTATGAAAATCACAGATTGACGAATATAACCCTATTACTAACATTGGGGATAATAATATGTATAAAATATCATATTAAATTTTTGGTAAGATATATATTATATGTATTTAATATTAATAAATCTTTATCTTGATACTAAAAGTTGATGTAGCTCTAGCATAATTATACAAGGGAGTAATAATTTTGAAAATGGAGTATTGGGATTTGACTCGATCGTCACTTAGTGCACAACCATAGGAATTGTTGAACACTTATTTTAACACACCTAAGGGATATTCTTAGGTTAATTCACATTTCACTTATTAAATATAACATATGATTAAAATAAATGATGATAATGAAATGCCTATGTTTAACCTATGGTGTAATAGATTTAAAATATGGTTCCCTAATTTAGACATCCTATAAATGATTTTTCATTATCATGATAATTTTTTACCACACAATTTGATGTTTTATTAAATGAATAGAACCAGGAAGAATGATTTTAATGATGAAATTGATGAACGACAATGTGATTTTGAGCTAACAAATGGGATGATATCTGGGTAGAATGATATTGCAAATATTCAGAATCTATTATCCCAATATATGATTAACAACCAACAGATTAAAAAACTCAAACTCTCCAAAGAAGATAAAGATGGATTCTACTATGGTTTTGAGTGGTGGATACCATAGAGGAAATAAATATCAATAACCTTCATGTTAGAAATATGGAAAGACACAACCTAGATAATAGCCCAAATGAACAATAAAAATTTTTCTGTCAGGAAAATAAGGTCATAAAACAATGAATTACTGAGGAAAAGTGACGATTTAAATAAAAAGAAAAAAATTTCATCCTAGAGATACTTTTACAAATAATTTTCTTCAATATAGGGAAACTATAAATTATATTCTTCAATTACCTCTTCTAAAGTTTAACTCTTATACCATAGATGGACCTATGTAATAACAATCATAGGAGTAAAATGGTTTAAGTATTTACATATTATAATTCAAGAACTATAACCTTTTTTAATAATTTTATTTATGTTTTAAGAATCATGAAAGATATAAACATTGTGTTATTTTGGGGAGAATATATGTTTCCATGTAGGAATAACATATTAGTTATGGATACCATCATGATTTTATCATTTTAAGGTCAATCATATGTTCAAAGTCCTAAATAACACTTTGAGGTTTTTTTTCATGATATCTCTTTAATAATAAGGATATTGTTGGAGAAATTAATGGAAATATGACCCATTGGTTTGGTACATGTATTAGGGAAAAATATACTTATGGAATAATTTTTTTACAGTTTTTTAGGAATATGTATGAATACATCAATAACCTTAATGGTTTATCTTATCTTTTATGTTGTGGGGATTATGGGTCATTATAATTTTTAAATTTTATAGGGGTAGTATTAATATATTTTTGGAGAAAGGATAACCCACATATCGGGTGATAACAGGCCACATACATTGAGGCCGTAGGACTTGAACCCATAATTGAAGCGTGACAACGGTGTGACACCTACCACTATCCTACGTGATATACTGGTTAGTGTGGGATTTTGTTTACTTAAATAATTTTTTGGTAAAAAATTATTTTTATTTTGGTAAACATAATTTATGATATTTCTTTATATTAATGAAATTATTTATATTTTGGAGGTTTTTATTAGGTTTAGATATATATAGACATTATGTTTATTGAAAAGGAGTATTTGGGGAGAATTAAATTAAATTTTTTGGGATATAAGTTAATAGGTATGAGATCACATTTTAGGTGAAAAGTTTATATAAGTTGAACCCTTTGTGTGAATTTGGATGTAAAATGTATTATTTCTTTATATGATGGATTATAATTTTTTTTTCTCTTACCTTATGTTAAAAATATAAATTTTAATTAATGTTTATAGATAGGAGGAATATATTATAAATTTTTATGTGTCTTCTAATCTATTAAATGTTAATTTTAGTGCTTCAGGCATAGAAACCGACGTTGGATATTCATTTCTTAGAGTAAGAGATGAAGTTGAAATTGATTGAAGCACAACCAAATTATGAAATTAATCTTATGAAATAGAAATATATAACATAATTATATTTAATTTTGTTTTTATTATCTAAATTGAATGAAATTATCAACACCAGGGAAAGGTTCTTGAAAAAAAATGTTATATAATTGCAATCACATCTGATGAGTCAATGTTCTTTTCACCCATTATAATGTTAGGTATTTTTGGTTGTTAACATTATCCATATCATATTCTGTATCACTTTTTAATTGACCTTGGGTGATACTTTTATTCTCAATGTCCATATTTTCACTACCTCAATATAGTGTCTTTTGGAATTATGTATATAACATTAGATCATGAACATGGGATACAACGATATTATTGAAATCTTCCTTTATAGGCTTCTAAAATTCAATGGATTTTAAAACTGTATGGGATAACCTAAGGAGATAAATAAGAAATGGAAGATATATAAATCCCAGTAAGGGAATAAACACGGAATAAAGTGATACAAGTTTGAAAATAGGCATATAAAAGGGGAGTAAAAAGTATGATAATAATAAACAATAATAATAAGTCAGGATATAACATGATAATCACAACATGATAAATGTAGAAACAAGTTAAAACACTTCATCACAAACATAGGTCAATTCTTAATTCAAAGAAATAACGATTGAAAAGGTCCAAAACAGAATTTAGGTTCAATACCTCCCCTAAAAAAATATTTTATGAGACTAAACATTACCCAATGTATTGGATAGCTTTATAATTCTAGGCACAACCATCACTTTTATTTCATTATCATTATTAAGTGTACCACAAAGATTATACAAAATTGTTTCATTCATCCTCATATTTTATTCCAGGATAATTAAGTGAGTAATACAAAAAAAATTTCCCATTTATAAGATGAATATTTTTATAATGGTGAACACCCTTGATTGGAAATGAGTATGGTATTCATTAAAAAATTATTTGGGCATAGAAAATCGAGGTAAAATTTCGACTGTCTTATGACGTCACATAAAAATTTATAAAATGGGTTGATGGTAGAGAATGAGGTCTCTCATAATATTAAAATGAAATTGGATTTAATATAGACAATTAAATACATATTCCAAAATTATTAATTTCAAATTTAAGGCATAATATAATAAATAAATTTGAATAAATAATAGAAGATGTAGATCCCTTACTAAATTTTATCATCGTAACATGTGTAAATATAGGTTCATGGGATGGATTTAATGTGAAAGAAGTGGTCTATACTAATTTATACATAAAATTTATATTAAGGGGGATATTTAATAACCTATCATAACGTTAAAAAATTGTAATTAAAATCCATAACATAATATACATTCTTGATTAAAAAATAGAGAGGGAGATCCCTTACGTGAGTGTGTGACTCAAAATGATTGGGAGGATCTTCTTGAGTGATTTGGGGAACTGTGGGGGGAGTCTAGAAAGGTTAGATCTAATTAAAGATGTTATCTATTTATATTTAGTTTATGTAAATGGTATCTTGGTAGTGTTTATATAGGAAAAGTGTGGGGATTTCTTTAATATTTCTCAGACATAGGTTTTTGACTCTGTATAAAAAAATAACCAAAACCAAAAAAAATAGATCGATTTTTTTCCAATGGATTCTGATAAATGGGAGTGGTTTTCATTATTTTATATGTTAAGGGGCCAAAATTAATAAATTAATACTCTTTCTTATGTGTTAGTGATTCATACACTTAAGAAAATGATTTTATAACATTAAATTATATTAATTGTTTTGGATGATTCATAATGAATTTATAAAATGCCCCAAACGTTATTTTAAATGGAAAACATAAATATGGTTTTTATCCAATTTTTTGTATTTATTACATCACTTTTTTACCCTATTTATTTCATAATACACAAAGTATATATATACACTATTTAATTTTTACACAAAAATTTGACTATTTTAAAAAAAATATTAAAAATTAATCATTGGAAAAATTAGATGTTATGATTCAAGAAATAAAATTAATTTTATATAAATATTTATATAAATATATTAATTTTCACTTTTGAAAATAAAAACCAATAATTATTGAAAATGATAGGTTTTTTAAGTAAAAGTTTTTAACCCATATAAAAATTACCTTTGACATCATAAAAATTACATGAAAATTATTATTTAATATAAATTATTTAAAAATATTATTTCATAAAAATATTATTTATTTTAGAAATACATTAATTCTACAAAATAAATTCCGTAATTAAATTTTAATATTACCCAAAAATATAATTTGTGTTTTATTGTATCAAAATATAAATAAATTATAATGTAACAATAATAGGGTGAATTTTTTTTTCATTATTGTATAAAAACATATTTACATAATCATATTTCTATTATCTTGATACATATCCCGTTAATACAAAAAAAATATCCTAAGAGTAATGTGTGAGATAGTGAGACATTCATGGGGTGGTTCGGTGTACATGGTTTGGGACGTGATCTCGATTAGTTTGAACCAATCTCGTAAACAGTATCTCTAATTCTTATGTTTTTGGATATTATCTTAGGCAAGGTCAAGGGAAAATCCTAGTGATGATATGTCCTTTTGAAGCTCTGATAAATGGTCTTCATAGGCTATGATCCTACAGGATGAGGTCATAAATTCATTTGTCTCTCAATTGGATTTTCTAACACTTTATATTTATACTAATGATGTGATCACTATTTTATCAATAGTAATTATTCTTAATGATATTTTAAATATTATATGATATAATAAAACCAAAATAGTAAAAAAAAAGTATAACCCTGTTAAATTAAAATACATTTAATTAAATATCAAAGGAAATTTTTTTATAATATTTCATGTTGTTACAATCTTCCCCCTATAAAATATTTCTTCCCTAAAAATTTCATTTCCAACAAAAAAAGTTGATGAGGATAACTCTGTTTCATCACTTACTCTAATTCCCACATTTATTCTTCAAAAAAATTTATCCACAATAGTTTTACCGTGTGAATTTTATTATTCCATAGAGCTTTGTTAATATGATCTAAGATATTCACTGACATATCTTCATAGGAAAGTTCATTCTATAGTGGTACCACATCTATATTTTTTACATGTGAGGGGTCTGTAATGTAATTTCTAAAGAGGGATTCAAGGAATACATCCTGTAGTTTTGATAGGTTAGGTAGGAGTACAAGTCAGTAGGCTACCACTTTAATGCGATCAAAGATCTCAAAGGGGTCGATGTATCTTTGGGTAAGAACTTACTTCTTTGTAAATATCATGACTTTATTCAATGGTGATATGTTGAGGAGTACCTTTTCTCTAACACCAAACTCTAGGTCGTGTAAAATATTGTCACCATAGATCTACAATTGACTTTGATCATCCTTGATGTGCTACTAAATGGTTTTAACATTTTCCTCCAATTCTTCAAAAATTTCAGGACCTAGCAGTTTTTATTCCCTAACATTATCCTCATATGTATTCATTTTTCACATCATCCCATAATGATCTTCATTAGGGGAATTTGGATTCTTGAGTGGAAACATATTTAGTATGGTAACTAAACTTGAGGAAGATATTGGTCATGTCCTCCTTTAAAGTTCATATAATATGATCTCAACAAGTCATCCAATGTTTAAATAGTCAAATCAGAATGGTAATAAATTTTAGGATGATAGAACATACTAATGTTTATCTTAGTGTTTAGTAAATGTTTGAGAATTTTCTAGAAATTTGAGTTAAATATCAGATCTCAATAAAATACAATCAATAGTGGTACTCTATGTTGCTTCACGAATTCTATTAGGTATACCCACACAATTTCATCTTGTGAGAAGCCCTATCCAATTGAAATTATGTGGGTAGTGTTTATAAGATAATCCACCACAACCCATTTAACATTATTACATCGTGATGTCTTTGAAAGACCAGTGACAATATCCATGGTGATATATTTGCATTTCAATGTAGGTATGGGTAATGGTTGCATCATTCCATTTGATTATTTCCATTTCTATTTGACTTTATGACATACTAGATATCTAGAAGTATATTATGGGAAATACTTCTTCATATTGTCCTAGAAATAATGTTCTCTTAGATCTATGTACATCTTTGTGATTCTTGAGTGTATAGAGAAGGTTGATCTATGCGCATCGTATAACCCCTTTAACTCAGTATTTAATGGTACATATAGTCTTGACCCAAATCTCACAAATCCTTCTTCATTAACATAGAACTATGAATATTTAGGTTTTAATATAGTTTTTAATTTCATCTGAATTCCAAAATAATTTTTATGAGCATCCATTATCTAGAAGGCGTTGTTGACCAATCATCTATGATAGGATTGATGATATTACATCCTTTATGATTCCCATGTCCATCCTTTCCAAATATAAAAATATTTGACCCCTCTTAATTATAATAAATTATTTAATGTTTGTATTCTTTATACTTAGGGCATTGAAACTTTATTCACTTTCCCATGATAGAAGTGAATTGAGGATTCATAGTCCCTGATCATCTCGAACTATATTCATTAGCACATATTCATCTCTATTAGTGTGAATATGTATTTGAGATTTTTGTGATCCGTATATATTTTGCACTTATCCTAAAAGAGAAAATGACACCATATATCCAATGTTATGCTCAATCCATCCAACTCTAAATCATACGTTGGGTAGTTCTATTTGTGAACTTTCATCTAACATTAAGCATAGGATATGAATTTTTCATTCTTAATTAACACACAACTCAATAATTTCTTTGAAGTATCAATGGATTCCACAAAAACATATCCAATTTTAGGTATTTTGAGTATAGATATTGTGATAAGACTTCTTTTTAGTTCAATAAAACTCTCTTAAAACTCATCATTCTAGAAAACATGACTACCTTTTGAGTTTTCTTGGTTTGAGGGTTGGAGAATTTCTATAAATTTCTATCAAATCAATGATAATACCTAGCTAATCTATGGAAACTATGAATATATGCCACATATTATTATTCTTCGCATCCATAATTTTATTCAATAATTGAAGGTTCCCTAGATATCACATTTCTTGTGATGATATGTCATAATAACTGGACTTCTTTCAAACAAAACTCACATTTTCTATACTTTTCATAAATATTTCTTTTTTTTTCTAGGAAATTAAATATCTAATAATATTCTACTCATACTCATCCTTTGTTTTGGATTATATTAGAACATAATCTATTAATACTACCTCAATTTTTTTGAGATAATATCTAAAGACCCTATTCATCCACTACATGGGGATTTCTAGAGAAATAGGGAGCCTGAAAGGAATCACTATGAACTCATAGTGCAAGTACCTCAAATGAAAAGATGTCCTGAGAATATAATTTTTCTTCAACCTAACATTGTAATTACCTAACCATAGATCCATCATAGATATGTATTGTTCTCCATGGTTTTGATTGACCATGTCACCATACCTATAATTTCAAAAAATTTCGCTAAAGGAAGTATGATAGGGTTTTATGACAATTTTAGCCCAAAAATTTTGATATGGGAGGAGTTATATACTTTGGAAGAAATAATTTCCCCTTTTCCATTTTCACTAACAACTCTACTTCCATACATTGTGGTGGCGTTTTAATAATTCTAAAAAACATTTATGATATGAAGGAATGCATAAAACTAAATTCATAAAGTACATTCAATATTCATGAATGAATTACTAGGTTACCTATTGCCACGTTTTTTGGGTTCCACCTTAGTGGTTGAGATGGTAAAATCATGCCCATTCTGCCTTGGAGGTTTTTGGTTGTCTCAAAAAACCATTGGGTTAGTGAATTGATTTTTAAATTTCTATAGATCCTTACAGTTGAAGCGATGAACAATGTTCTGAGTGTTGACTCGATCATTCCTTCCCTACACCTCATTAGTGGGTTTCTCTTGTTAGAAATTTCTAGCTTGGTGCCCTTCCTTCCCACTCCAAAAGAATTTCCTCACCCCCATTTGGAAATTTCCAGGGTTCTTCTTTTAACAACATTTATACGTGGGATGATTAAATATCATGGAACCATTAAATTTATTCATCAGACTACCAAAATTAAACTCCACATTCTACTTCTTATCCTTGTGATACCCTTGAGATTTACTGATCTCTATTTCAACTTTGTGGGCACATAGAACAGTTTCATCATATCTATCAATGTTATGAATCTCTAACTATATAAAAAAAGCAGGTTTTATACCACCAAATAAGTGATATTCCTTGTATTCAAAGGTAATGATAAAGAAGGAGATGTATTATGCACGTATTGAGATGTTTTACTCATACTACTTGATATATTCCTCTGTTTTTCTTGAGGGTAAGTAAATACCTTTCAATATTAAGTCATAGAGTGTGAGGAAAATATTTATCAATAAACATTTTCCAAAATTCCTTCCCCCAATCTCTTTGATCTCATCCTCAGGTTATCTTATTGTTTATCAATGTACACCACTGATCAGATTCTTCCTCCATATGATAAATTTCTATTATAACCTTTTGTTGTTTTGAACATTGAAGGATGGATAAGATCTTATCAACGAAATTGATCCGTTATTATCTGATTAATGGACTAGATGACCCATTTAACGATGATGATCTTTGTTTCATAAAGCATTCAATTGTTTTATCTTCTTTCTTAGGGTGATTTGGGTGCCCCTCCTTATCTAGGTTTCTATTCTGAATCCAAGTCAGGAGATAGAGTATAATCCCAAATATTATGATTCATTTCCCCATTGGGTTGGGAATCTCGTTTGGAGAATTCCTCACATTGACCGTGGAATAGATTTTTTACCCGATTCCTCCAATTTTTATCTATTGTCTAGAAAAAAGGAATAATTAAGGATGTGTATTTTGGAACTATTAAACACATAAAAAGTATTTTAATTAAACTAAGGGTATTTTATATAACTTACATTTATTTCCATAACTAGTGAATTTATAGTCTTCAATCTATGTTATCCATTATCAATTTCATAGCATATATTCTTTTGTCATTTTTTCCCTTAATAATTATTTGTAATGTGATTTTGATTTTACAAAATCATATCCCCCAAGAGTGTCAAACCAGGTGGGTAGTAATGATCATTGTCATGTACCAAGTTATGTTGATCTCAGCCCGATGCACCTTGTCAGATTTTTTATCCCAATGAATATTTATGTGAGAAACACATCTACTTATAGTATCCCGACATAGATGTATTTGATTCATACAATACATACTCTGTACTTACCAAAATTTAGGGATTTTTAAATTTATTTAGACTTATTCCTATGTATTTATCTTCAATTTTCTAATCCTGATCCCAAAAATAATTAAACCATTCATTTGTTAACAACTATAAGAAATATTATCTTTATTTCACTTTAACAATTGATTTATTACATAAAATTAAATATAATAAATCCTGGAATATTAAGAATTATAGTGTATTTAGTAATTTGGTATATAGCATAACATATTGATCATGGGATACAACTACATTATTAAAAACATCCTTAACATGCTTCTAAAATTCAACGGCTTTTATAACGGCATGAGATAACCTGAGGATATACATATGAAAATTGTGAGCTATAGAGTCCATTAAGTGAAAAAATAGTATAAGGTGATCCAGGTGTGATAATTGGAATATAAAATTTGAATAAATGGTTTGAGAATCATAAATAGGAATAATAAGGAATGATATAATATAATAATCCTAACATGAGAATTGTGGTAATGACTTAAAACACTACATCATAAACATAGTTAAAGGTTAAATTCTATGAAATCATAATATAAAAAGTCCCATAAAGGAATCAGGTTCACTCTTTACCCCAACCTGTTGCCTCTTGAGACTTAATGTTACCCAATTAATTAGAGCATTATATAATTTCGGGTGCATCAGTGGCTTTCATTTCATTTTCATAGTTAAGTGTGATACAAAGATCATTTGATATGGTTTCAATCATCATCATATTTTATTTCCCAATAAAGGAGTGTGAAATACATACATTTATGCCAAAATTCAAATAATAGTTAGTGTATAATGGTGAAAACCCTTGATAGTAAAAGTGTTGGTATTCACTATACAAGTTTTCATTGCATAGAAAAATTGCGGTGAAATTTTGGCAGCATAACGATGTTAGATATAAATTCATAAAATTGGTTGATGGGAGAGAATGAGGAATCTAGTAATTTGGATGTGAAATGGGTAGTAATAGGGAAATTTAAAAAAATATAACAACATTAGGATTTGGAAATATGAGGTATAAGATAATAAAGAAACTTTAATAAATAAGCGAAGGTGGGTATCCATTACTAAATTTCCGCATGGTAATGGATGTATATAAAGGTTTCTAGGAGATATTTAACGAGATAGAAGGGGTATAATATCATTTAGAAATAAAATTAATCATAATTCAGATATGTAATAACATATTCCAACATGAGAAAATGGTAATTAAAAGTTAAAACATTAAAGAGGTTCTAGAATAAAAAAGGATAGAGGTAGATCCTTTAAGTGAGTTTCTGACTCAAAATGCTTGAGAGGATTTTCTTGAGAGATTGGGGGAACCTATTCAGGAATCTAAAGAGGGTATGGAAGAGTAAGTATGTTCTCAATGTATTTTCAGTGAAGATAACTAGGATATTTTGTGTGATATTATAGGAAAATAGTGGGGATTTCATTAATATTTATCAAACTCGTGTTTTTGACTCTATATAATAAAATAATCAAAACCACAAAAATTCCCATCGTTTATGCCCCTGGTTTCTAAAAAATGGAAGTTTTCGTTATTATTTTAAAATTTAATTGGCCAAATTTAATAAAATAATTCCCTTTATTATGTAGAAGTGAGTCGCAATCTTTACGAAATGATTTTAAGACCATAAAATATATTAATGGTTTTTGAGGATTCAAAAGCCATTATAAAATTAATCAAATAAGAATAAATTCAAATAAATTTAAATTTAAAACATATATTTGTTCATGTATAACATTTATAGTATTTATTACAACACTTTTTGGTCATTATAATGTCATAATACATAATGTATAATTATACGATATTTAATTGTTTCCCAAAAATTTGACTATCATGGAAAAATATGAAAAATTCGCCTTTATATAATTTTCATGTTTTGATTCAATAAATAATTTTCAATTTATCAAAATAATTTTCAAAATATATTAATTTTTATATTTAATAATAATAACCAGAATTTATTGAAAATTATGGGTTTTTGGACAACAAAATTTTTCAAACCATTATAAAAATTATATTCGACTGCATAAAAATTATATGACAATTTATATTTGATAAAAAAATTAATAATTTTTTTTTATTAAAATATTTTTATTTCCTAAATCCATTAATTCATCATAATAAATTCCTTAATAGAATTTGAATACTACCCAATAAAAATTATTTGTGTTTTATTAAATCAAAATAAAAATCATTTATAAAGTAACAATAATACGATACAAATATATTCAATATTCAATAAAAAAAATGTACATAATCAGATTGAAATGGTCTTTATACTAATCCATTTAATACACAAGAATATTACCAAAGTGTAAGATGTTATGTAGTGAGACTTTCATGGGGTGGTTCGATGTACGTGTCATGGCCTGTGATATTGATGATCTTGAAATTCTCCCTTAAATTATTTCACTCATGGTTATGTTATTAGATCTCATATTGGTATTGGTCAAGGGTAAAGCCTAGTGATGTTATTTGACTCATAAGATCTGATTAATGGGCTTCATAAAGTACGATCCTACTGGTTGAGGCTATCAATTCCTTTGTAAGTGTGAATTGGTTTTTTTGACACCCTATATATATACTAATCATGTTATACCATTTCAATCAAGATTTTATCAATGATAAATATGATTAACGATCATTTAAATATGACATTAAATAATAAAACTAATGGATTTCATGTGTTTTCTAAAACAATATTATATAATAAGTCACTTAATTAAATAATTAGGTAATTTTAATTACTAATAGTATAGGTCATTACATTAAATATTTTTAAAAAGGATAAATAAAAGCAGACAACAATATCAACTTTATTTTTGTCTTATATAGTAGTGACAATAGTAAAAATTAATTACAAGGGTTATGTTAAAAACATGTTTACTTGTTGTTAAACTATGAAGATGAGCATTAAAATTACCTAAAATATTTTCAAATTCCATTTTGTGGCTATATTTCAATTTTATCTCATATATGGTTCAATAATGAACAATTTTGGAGCCTTTTGGTATATTTCAAAATGTGTGAATACTTAATTCTTTCTGAATATTAAAAAAGTGTCCCCCCACTTATAAAATGACTCCATTTTCCACTCATATTCACACTTGTCCAATACATAACCAAATAATTTTTTCAAATCTGTTACCACCTCATAGAGTCCTTATTTTGATCAAAAAATATTTCTAAGAACTATTTTGGTGCAAATGTAAAGGGGTTGTCCGAAGAGGATGTATCGTTCTTAACTGATTGTTTTGGATTTATTTTTTCATAAACCAATTTAAAAATATATTAAACTATTATGAAATAATAAAAAAATATTACAAAATATAATTAGATTTTATTATGTTAATTTATTAAGCTATATACATCCTCTCTTCCATTAAATGGTAAATCAAAATGTCGATTTGGTGTACAGTGGACATCCTCCTTTCTTATCTATGTAATTAATTTTCCTTCACCGCCTCTCATAGATTGATATACTAATGGATGTAATGATAATATATGATATTTAATACATAATTAAACTTATATAATTATAATAACACATAAAAAATATTACCTTAAAATCCATTGGAAAACGATAATTTCGCTCGTCCGTACATGTGGACTACCGCTTCCACTAAACGATGTGAGATGTTTTTGTCTTTATTTTGACATTAATGGTAATAAGAGTGGATTTAATTAATAATATATATATATATATGATATAATATTTATTCTTTTAAGGTTAAATATTCTTTTCCTTTCTTCCATTCCATCCGTCAAAAAATGAAAACATCATTCATTCATACATATAACCTACCATCGCCATGAATGGAGTAAATCATTTTCTATCTATAATTCAAATGAAAAATTATAAAAAATATTTATATTTTGGTTATAATTATAGAGATTATGGGACCATGATCAATGTATAAGTACTAAAACAACAAAATCGAAACATAGATAAAAAAGTAGTTATTACCCGAATGAGTGATTTTAACCAATGATTGTTAATAAACAAGTGGTAAAAGTTATAAATAACTTATATATGGTATTATTTATATTTTTATGGTTATAAATTATTTTTATAATAAATTTATATTCATTATACTAGATATTTGAACACATATGAAGGAAATCAGACTAGGGGTATGGGATTTCATCTTAATTTTCCTTCATTGAGTCATTTTTTATTGTTATCCGCCTAATTTATTTTAGTCTTTTATATAATAACCCTTTAACAATTAATATCAAGAATCCATCATATTTTATGTTATATTAATATTCATATTTAATTATTTCATCTTATTGTATTTAACATGAATTAAATGATGTGGTAATGAATTTTATAACATAATTTATATTCATTAGGTTATACCACTCATTCAGTAAATTTGAATTTATAAGATAATGTGTGTAAATAAATTTTTTGTTTTATGTTTTAGTTTTTTTATCTACAGTTGATACAAATAATCAAATAATTTTTTAAATCCCAATTGAGTAGTATCGTCGTTGAATAAAAGTTTGTCTCAATTTCCACTTTATATAGACATATTGGTATTATGAACCTATTTAATTTAATGACGTGTATACAATTCCCATTTTATATATTATATCATGAAGCTATATATTATAATTATTTTTATGGTTTTTTTTAATTTACTTCTTTCATTTATGTTTTTATTAAAAAGCTACCAAATTGATAGGGTTTGATATATCAATCTCATTTTTATTGGGATAATTTATTATTTAATTTCTATTAATTGTTTTTTGATAATTTCATGTTAAAAATTTTAATATCATTATATTATGTTTATTCAATAATTTTTCATGTAATAAGTATATTTTCCTATCATTGGTACTTAATATTATAGGGAAAGTATTAGTATGAAAAATAAAACGTTTATTCTCTCTTCAGTCAAAAATTATTTATCTTCCTAATAGATTTTTTAGAAATATGTTTTATAAAATGTTTTTAATATTATCCTATAATTGTTTTAATTCATATATATTCTTGATTATATTTTACACTTTTTTAAAAAAATTATTCTTCCTTTCATTATTTAACCAACTTAATTTTTTTTTCTTACAGAAATGGGAAAGAAATATTTGTTTTAACATACTAAGTATAAACAAAAATTTCCCTCCATAATGACCATTTATTTCATTGAATCATCCTTGAAAATGAACCATGACTATTTTAAAATTATTTTTTCCATTAATATTGTCTAATTTTTTTAATTTTATATGTGAAAATTAAATTTTCCTCAAGAATGTTTTTGATGTCAACATATTTGTATTTATTTTAATCAATGACAAAAACAATTTATTTTACTAATAATTCATTAGTAAGATGTTGTATTGATATCAACCTTATTCTTTTTATTTATGGGTTATGATCAGTTTGTCTGGAGAATTTGTTTGCAATCATCTTCTTGATTAATTTTTACAATCATTAACATTCCCTTGAAACATTCATTTTCTTGTGATCATTATAAATTATATTTCTCTAAAATATCTATGTTATTTTTATCATGGATGTAACATCCCAAGTAAGTAATGAATAATAAATTTTCATATATATGTCAATTTATGAATTGGATAGTTTTTTAAGTGTCTTAAAATGAGAATAAATCCAATATTAAGCATAGAATTCTCTAATATTTTAAAAAGATTTTTTACCACCTTTTGATGGAGAACATTTTTTAAATATATCTTTTGAAAATTTTATAAGCTGTATTTTTCAAAATAAACTTATTCATTATAATTGGGACATTGAAATTTACTTTGGATAATTTTTTTGGTATTTTCTGACAATGTTCATTTTTTAATGAATAGTAAAAAATACTGCATTTTACTTCAAAACTGCTTTTTCATCTAATTTAATTATATTTATGGATTATATTTTTAATTGATTATAAAGTTTAATTAGAATATATTTTTACCATTTAATCCAATTCTGGCAATTGGGATTAATGTCACTTTGAAATTGGACATAAAAAATTGTCAAACTTTTGATAGAAATTATTTATAAAAAACCCACTATTTGTTTTGACAACGTGAATTATTTTTAAATTAATTATTTCAATTTCTTAGTTTTGAATTTGGTAAAATGGATTCCATATTTGGAATCATAAGGTCCAAATTATGTAATTAAGACTCTTTTGTTTTTGGACATTATGAATAGTAATGACGATAATTATCTTTAATTATCGTGATTAATTAGTAATTGGGTAGTTAAGGGTAACAAAATAATATCATAATAATAAAAAATGACCCAAACATGTGTCCTAATTCTACTGGTTGTGTCATGGCCGACCATGGGATGCCTTGTTCCAATCTTTGGGACCCCATGGAATCACTTTTGGGTGATAGTGACACTTTATCATTTTATTTTTAAAGAAAAGAGAATATCACAAAAGTATGTAACACCTAAGTAAAACAATTTTAATTTTGTCTACATAAATGATCTCTTGGACTATAAATAGTCATTGGAAATAGAAAAATATTTTATACATCATATTATTTTTTGTTTTAATTTTTTAGACATTGAATAAATTAAATTTTTTTATGACACCATGATGATGCATCGATTACCTCATTAATGAACGATTTAAATAAAATTAAAAGATAATATAAAACCTAAGGCTTACACATGTAAAAGACCTATTGTATGAGTATATTTCGAAACCTTATCACCTTATCCTCTAAATATTTCAATGTGGGACCTTTAAAATCCGAAACACAGTTTAATATAAAGTAACATTTCTTGACTTTCCAAGAGTGCCCCTCTTCCCTCTTATAAAAGGCCCCCACCTATACCTCGTTACCTACACCTATAAAGCCATTGGCTCAAACAAACTCTGATCATTTTATCTCTCCACATCCCTCTCTTCATCCTAGAATCCTTACCTTATGCAGAAAGATTTTCAAGAAACCCTTTCGGTTCAAACTAAGAGGAGTTACCCGATTTTAAGGTAATGTCTTCTCTTATGTTCTTTTGTTTTATTTTGCTTCTCCAACCCCATAAAATCTTTTTATTACTTTATTTTGTAAGAAAAATAGTATCTTAAATATACTATGATGTTTTTATGAGACGTATTAGAGCTACACTTACACACACCTCTGTCTAATGGTTAAAGAACATACTGTTTTTGTGGATGGAGAATTTCTGCCTCATGAAAAGATAATTGTTCAATATTCCTTTAACACCATTCATGATGGCCATTAAGATGTAACTCTATTTATATATGATATATAATATGATTATGTTTTCAATATGCTTCTGTATTTTTCATTTATGGCATACCGTTATGGTTTCCATTATGGGTAAACACGATATCTTCATTTGAGGAAGTGTGGACTATCGCCCCCTCAAAGTGATTTGATTCGTTAATGCCATATGCGGGACGTATAAAGGATGGAGTTAATGATATTATATATGAAATTATACTGGAATTATAATATACCTTTATATCATTAGGATTTCATTCCATTAAATATGAAATAGAAATGAAAGTAGCGTTCATGAGTACGTACGGCTTACTGTCTCCATGAATGGTGCATTTCATTTCTTACCTCTAAATGTTATGTAATATTATAAATGAGTGTATATACTGAATATATATGATATATATGATATCTACATCATGAATATAATTGTGTATATAATTTATATTTTACCACATGAACAACATGTAATTATAAGGAGTTTATTTTTGACTCAAGTATCAATGATCGACAAAACGACTGTTATTAATTAAATAATTACATAGTGTTCGTAACATTGTAATAAGTGATATAAAAGGAATAATGAACTGGAAAATGTTCTTAAGCAAGTAGAAATTAACTCAAGTTTATGTTTCAGGAGATTAAAGAACGATCGAGTCAAGTCAGATACGAGGTAAGGGACTTCGTCCCAATCTCCTTTCATTGAGGAATATTTTGTTTTATACACATATTTCTTTTATACGGTGTATAAACCCCTTTGAATTTTATGTTTATTCAAAAGGAATCTTTTTATATGAATAGTTTTACTAAACGAAAAAAGGGAATGTTTTTTTCGTACGTATGCGGCGACAACGACTTCTCCACCGTCGTGACCATTATTTGAGTTTCGACTTCCTCTACAAGACATAACGTTTTTTTAAATGTAAAATAAATAACATGTTTTACTTTTCTTTTATTTTGGTATTGAAAATGTTTTTGATAATGTTTTTATTATATCAATTTGTTATTGATATCTTGTGATTGAAATGTGGAAATGTTATGTTTCCTTTATGCATTTTTTATGTGATACGATTATGTTATGGTTCTTGGGAATTGTTTTTGAAGACAGGTGGTTCCATGATAAACTAAGGGCAGGTAATACTGATATTGCTCTCTAATGCATTAGATAATGCAAAGGGGTTAAACGCTAGGGTTTCTCCAAAGAGATTTAGGGAATATACTGTGATGGGTATTTCAAACGTAATCATGAGGGTTACTCGCTACATAAGAATGTTATGAATGCTCAAGTTGCCTTTATGTATTATGATTTCTATAAGTTAATCATGTTGTCATGAGGTATGTTAAAGTGATTATGTTTTATGAGTAAAGTATGATTTCATTGATTTTTATGTATACATGGACTAATGTTTTCATTCCTTATTTTTTTATATACCTTACTGAGCTTTTTATGCTCATCCCAAGTTTTTGAGATGTGTATCACATGTCAAGAGAAAGGTACATGATGTGATGATAGTGTCAAGGAAGTTTCAAGAAAGAATACATGATTTGTTTTAAATATGTTTCCTTTGATGGGATATGTGAATATTGTCTTTAATGTAACCACATTGTTTAAATTTGGAATGTAATGCAGGATTTGTGATCTAATTCTCTAAAACTCTAAACCCGAAAAGATCCTCAATGTTTAATCATGTAATAACTCAAGATTAAATAATGATTAAGGCTGGGGCCTTATAGTTGGTATCAGAGGTCGGTTTAGATAACTTTAGGAGTTATAATTCTATTAAATTATAATACAAGAATATTTTTTATGGTCAAATTGAAATGATATAGAATTTGAATATTACCATGTTTCTTCATCTAAGACATGTTTGTTCAGAATGGTTTTCTGTAGAGGAAACAGGGAAGTAGTGCTAGGAAGGCATACAGAAGTAAATGACCTTCCGAATCAGCATCCTGAGATGGTCGGAATTGGAACTGAATAGTTTGTTTTAGTAATGGCATAGTTGACTCAAGCAATAAATGGTGGTGGTATCCATGCATGAGATCATCCAGATCAACCGCAGAGGAACATGTCAGTGGGGGAACATTTCATGACGTAACATCCCACATCATTTAGAGGATCATCTGAACATGTGATAGCTGAAGGGTGGATTAAAGCAATGGAGAATATTTTTTATGTCATGGGGTGTTCAGAAAATCAAAAGGTCAGTCTTGCAATTTACCTTTTGGAGGGTGAAGCAGATCAGTGGTGGTCGATGGTTAAAAATATCAGGGATGCTGATGAGATTGATGCTCTCGACTGGGATGAATTCAAAGGTATGTTTCTTGAGATGTATTTTCCTAAGGTTCTTCGACATAAGATGGAAAAAAAATTCTTGGAATAGAGGCAAGAGGATGACTCAATGGTTTCTTATTAAGAAAGGTTCACTCGATTGGCAAGGTATGCTCCAAATTTTATCTGCGACCTTGATAGTAAAATCAATCAGTTTTACTCAGGATTAAAGCCAAAATATCGAAGGTATTTAGCTTTTCGCGAGTTCAAGAGTTATGAAAAGCTTGTTTGATGTGCTGAGATGGTGGAAATGAAGTTTTTTGATGATAAATTGTTATATAACAACCAACAGAAGAAGAGACGGAGGTGGCAGGAGAAAGGGAAGAATTCTTCAAAAAGGTATAATGGTAAGAAAACTAAGTTTCCAGTTTGAGATAAATGTGGTAAAAGGCATGATGGGTAATGTCTTATGAATTATAGAAAGTTCTACCGATGTGGTAAGATGGGACATAAGGCTCGTGATTTCACTGAAAAAGATCAGGGTGATGGTAAGACCAAATTTGATTTACAGTTAGTGAAATGATTCAAGTGAAATGAGATGGGTCATTATGCAAACGAGTGTCCGAAAAAGAGATCGAGTGATGGGAAGCAGTCAGACTAAAAGAAAAAATGAGTGGTGAAATACTTTGCAACTACTTCAGAAGATGTTGGGCCATCAAATGAAGTGGTATCAGGTACTTTGTTTGTTTTTTTCAGATTATGCTAGTGCATTGTTTGATTCAGGGTCTACACATTCTTTCATCTCTAAAAAATTTTCTAGTAAATTGGAAATTCCATCTCAAGAAATGACTCCTGAACTTGTGGTAAAAACACCTGGGGGAAATGTTGAGGAAAAATAATTTATAGTAGTCTTCCTATACTTATCTGTGGAAATAACCTACTTGAAAACTTTATTATTTTACCTATAGTAGAGTTTGATGTTATCCTGGGTATTGATTGGCTCTCTGTTTACCATTCTAAGATTGATTGTAGAGCTAAAGAAGTTCCTTTCAGAAATACTTTCAGTTTGTGTACAAGAATGAACCCTTACTGTTGATAACATATCAAGAGGCAGGCAAAATTTTAAAAGATGGAAATGAATGTTACCTTGCATATATTGTTGAAAACAAAGGAACTATTTAGATTAATGATGTGCCAGTGGTAAATGAGTATCATATTGTTTTTCCTGATGAGTGTCCTGGAATAATACCAGGTCGGGAAGTTTAATTTACTATTTACATAGTTCCTGATGCTAAGACAATTCCAAAACCCCTTATCAAATAGCTCAAATTGAACTTTTAGAGTTTAAGGAGAAATTGCAAGATTTATTAGAGAAAGGATTCATTTGACCTATCACATCACCATGGGGTGGTCCTGTGATATTTGTTAAAAAAAATATGGTTCTATGAGACTTTGCATTGATTATAGAGCCTTGAATAACATCACTGTTAAGAACAAATATCATTTGTCTCATATCGATGATTTATTTGATCAGCTCCAGGAGCTCAGTATTTTTCAATGATTAACCTGAGATCGGGGTACCATCAGTTGAAGTTAAAGGAAGCAGATATTCCAAAGACCGCATTTCATACAAGATATGGCCATTATGAATTTGTGTTTATGCCTTTTGGGATAACCAATGCACCTGTTGTATTCATGGAACTTATGAATATTATATTCCATGAGTTCTTGGATAAGTTTGTTATTGTTTTCATTGATTATATTTTTGTGTTTTCTGAAAGTAAAGAGGAGCACTAAAGTCATTTAAGGGTCATTTTACAAACCTTAAAAGAAACGAAATTATATGTAAAATTTAGCAAGTGTGAGTTTTGGTTGCAACAAATTTCTTTCCTTTGTCACATTGTTTCTAAATATGGGATAACTGTTGATCCTACAAAAAAAAGGTTGTTGAAGAATGGCCAAGACCCACAAATGTAACCAAGATTCCTAGTTTTCATGGTTTGGTAGGCTATTACTGAAGGTTTGTGAAAAAGTTTCATGGTTATCTAGTCCAATGACTAAGCTAACTCGGAAGGGTGTTATGTTTATCTGGACAAAATAATGTGATGATTGTTTTGAGGATAAGAAAAGATGATTGGTGAATGCTCCAGTTTTGGCACTACCTTCCAGGAATGGTTAGTTTTTTATCTATAGTGATGCTTCATTGAAAGGACTTGGTTGCGTCCTAATGCAGAATGATCAGGTAATTGCTTATGCTTCACGTCAGTTGAAAACTCATGAGGTAAATTACCCTACACATGATTTGGAATTAGCTAATATTGTTTTCTCTTAAAAAATTTTGAGGCATCATTTGTATGGAGTAAAGTGTGATATATATACCGATCACAAAATTTTAAAGTATATTTTCACTCAAAACAAAATAATCATGGGATAGAGGAGATGGTTGAAATTAATCAAGGATTATTATTGTACAATTCATTATAATCTGGGAAAATCAAATAAAGTGGATGGTGCTTTGAGTCGAAAAAGTAATGATTCATTAACCATGTTACGTTTGGAACGTGATTCTTTGGTTATGGATTTGATGAAATTTGGAATAGAAGTTGTTGGTGCAGGATGTTCTGTTTTGTTTCATGTATCAGTGAAATCTTCTCTATCTGACAGAATTAAGTAAGAATAAAAGAAAGACAGTGCGTTGCGGAAAAAGGTAGAGCTGGTTTAGAAGGGTAAGTTTCCTAAATTCAACATTGATAATGATTATGTTTTGAGAATTGGGAAAAGATTGTGTGTTCTGTGTGATTCACATTTGAAGAGAGATTTTTTATGTGAAGATCATAGTTCTCCGTTTTCAGTTCATCCAGGCAGTACTAAGATGTATAGAGATCTTCTGGAGTACTGCTGATGGGATGGAATGAAAAGAGAAATTGCTGATTTTACTCTGAAGTGTTTTACTTGTCAATAGGTTAAAGCAGAGCGGTAGTTACCGAAGGGGATGCTTCAGCCTTTACTAGTACCAGAGGGGAAATGGGCGAATATATCCAGGGACTTCGTTTTGGGGTTGCATAATCCACGTTGAGGTAATAATGCAATCTGGGTTATTGTTGATCGCTTGACTAAATCTTCTCATTTCCTTATTATACGAGATACTTTTTCCCTATATCAACTTTCTAGTTTTTATCTTAAAGAGATAGTCAAGTTACACAGAGTTCCCCTCTCCATTGTATCTGATCTTGATCCCAGGTTTACTTCAAACTTTTGGAAAGGCCTTCAGATGTCGTTGGGTACTGAATTAATTTTTAGTACAACTTTTCATCCCCAATCAGATGGGCAGTCAGAATGAGAAATTCCATCTTTGGAGGATATGCTACGTGCTTGTTCGATGGATTATCAGGGATTTTGGTAACAACATCTTTCTTTGGTTGAGTTTTCTTATAATAACAGTTTTCATTCTAGTATACAGATTGCACCATTTGAGGAATTATATGGGAAGAGGTGTCGAACTCCAACTTTTTGGGATGAAGTTGGTGAAAGGAAGTTGATGGGACAAGAATTGGTAGAGGATCTGGCAGAAAAAGATCATATTATATAGAAACACATGAGAACAACTTAGAGCAGGTAGAAAAGTTATGCGGACAATAGGAGGAAGGATCTCTCTTTTGAGGTAGGTGATCATGTCTTCCTCAAAGTTTCACCATGGAAAAGTGTGATGCGATTTGGTAAGAAAGGAAAGCTGAGTCCAAGGTTCATTGGATCATATGAAATTCTAGAGAGAGTTGGATCAGTTGCATATAGAGTGGCTTTACCTCCGAGTTTATTTCAGGTATACAATGTTTTTCATGTCTCAATGTTAAATAAGTACATGCCAGATCCATCTCATGTTTTGAGTCCAAAGGTAGTTCATATGGAAGAGAATCTATCGTATGAGGAACAACTGGTCCATATTATTCACCACATGGAGCATGTATTTTGGAATAAGGTGATTCATCAAGTAAAGGTTTTGTGGAAAACCCACATGATTGAAGAGGCATCATGGGAATCTGAAAATTCAATGAGGGATAAATACCCCCACTTATCCGATAAGTAAATAAATTGCGGGGAAGCAATTTTCTAAAGGGGAAATGATGTAACATACCAAGTAAGTAATGAATAATATATTTTCATATCTATGTCTATTTATGAATTATATAGTGTTTTAAGAGGCTTAAAATGAGAATGAAGCCAATCTTAAGCATAAAATTCTCTAATATTTTAAAAAGATTGTTTTACAACCTTTTGACGGCGAACCTTTTTTAAAATATATATTTTGACAATTTTATAAGATATATTTTTAAAAATAAACTTATTCATTATAATTGGGACATTGAAATTTACTTTGGATAAATTTTTTGGTATTTTTCTGACAATGTTCATTTTTTAATGAATAGTGAAAAATATTGCATTTTACTTCAAAACTGTTTTTTCATATAATTTAATTATATGTATGGATTATCTTTCTAATTGGTTTTAAACTTTAATTATAATATATTTTTACCATTTAATCCAATTTTGGTCATTGGGATTAATTTAACTTTGAAATTGGACATAAACAATTGTCAAACTTTTGATAAACATTATTTCTAAAAAACCTGCTATTTGTTTTGACAATGGGAATTATTTTTAAATTAATTATTTCAATTTATGTGTTTGGAATATGGTAAAATGGATTCCATATTTGGAATCAGAAGTTCCAGATTATGAAATTAAGACTCTTTTGTTTTTAGACATTATGAATAGTAACGACGGTAATTTTCTTTAATTATCGTGATTAATTAGTAATCGGGTAGTTAAGGGTAATAAAATTATATAATAATAATAAAAAATGACCTTAAAATGTGTCCTAATGTTACTGTTTGTGTCATGGCTGACCATGGTATGCCTTGTTCCAAACTTAGGGACCCCATGGAGTCACTTTTGGGTGATAGTGACACTTTATCATTTTATTTTTAAAGAAAGGAGAATATCACAAAAGTATGTAACACCTAAGTAAAACAATTTTATATTTTTCTACATAAATTATATCTTGGACTATAAATAGTCATTGGAAATCTATAAATATGTCCTACATCATAGTTATTTTTTATAATTTTTTAGACATTAAATAAATTATATTTTTTTATGACACCATGATGATGCATGGATTACCTCATTAATGAACGATTTAAATAAAATGAAACGATAATGTAAAACCTAAGACTTACAATTGTAAAAGACCTATTGTATGAGTATATTTATAACCATTATCACGTTATCCTCGAAATATATAAATTTTGGACCTTTATAATCCGAAACTCTTTTTAATATAAAGTAACATTTCTTGACTTTCCAAGAGTGGCCCTCCTCCCTCTTATAAAAGGACCCCACCTCTACCTTTTTACCCACACCTCTCAAGCCATTTTCTTGGCCAAAATCTGATCATTTTATCTCTACACATCCCTCTATTCATCCTAGAAGCCTTACTTTAGGCAGAAAGCTCTTCAAGAAACTCTTTTGGTTCAAACCAAGAGGAGTTACCCAATTTTAATGTAATGTCTTCTCTTATGTTCTTTTGTTTTATTTTGCTTCTCCAACCCCATAAACTCTTTTTATTCTTATATTTTGTAAAAAAACCAGTATCTTAAATATACTAGGATGTTTTTATGAGAATTATTCGAGCTACACTTACACATACCTCTGCCTAATGGTTAAAGAACATACTGTTTCTGTGGATGGCGAATTTCTGCCTCACGAAACAATGATCGTTCAATCTTCTTTTAACACCTTTCATGGTGGCCATTAAGATGTTACTATATTTATATATGATATATATTATGTTTATGTTTTCCTTATACTTCTGTATTTTTCATTTATGGCATACCTTTATGGTTTCCATTATGGGTAAACGCGATATCTTCATTTTAGGATGTGTGGACTACGGCCCCCTCAAAGTGATTTTATTTGTTAATGCCATATGTGGGATGTATAAAGGATGGAGTTAATGATATTATATATGATATTATACTGTAATTATAATATAACTTTATATCATTATGATTTCATTCCATTAAATATTAAATAGAAATGAAAGTAGCATTCTTGCGTACGTACGGCTTACCGTCTCCATGAACGGTGTATTTCATTTCTTACCTCTGAATGTTATATAATATTATAAATGCATGTATATAATGGATATATATGATATATATGATATCTAAATAATGAATATAATTCTGGATATAATGTATATTTTACCACATGAACAACTAGTAATTATAAGGAGTTTATTTTTGACTCAAGTACCGATGATTGAAAAAACGACCGTCATTAACTAAAATAATTACATAGTGTTCATAACATGGTAATAAGTGATATAAAAGTAATACTGAACTTGAAAATGGTTCTTAAGCAATTGGAAATTAACTCAAGTTTATTATTCAGGAGATCAGAGAACGATCGAGTCAAGTCGGATACGAGGTAAGGGACTTCGTCTCAATCTCCTTTCATTGAGGCATATTTTGGTTTATACACAACTTTCTTTTATACGGTGTATAAACCCCTTTGACTTTTAAATTTATTCAAAATGAGTCATTTTATATGAATAGTTTTACTAAACAACAAAAGGGAATGTTTTTTGTCGTACGTATGCGGCGACAACGACTTCTCCACCACTGTGACCATTATTTGAGTTTCAGCTTTTTCTACAGGACATAACATTTTTATAAATGAAAAATAAATACCATGATTTACTTTTATTTTATTTTGGTATTGAAAATGTTTTTGATAATGATTTTATTATATCAATGTGTTATTGATATCTTGTGATTGAAATGTGGAAATGTTATGTTTACTTTATGCATGTTTTATGTGATACGATTATGTTATGGTTCTTGGGCATTTTTTATGATGATGGGTGGTTCCATGATAAAATAAGTGCGGGTGAGCCTGATATATCTCTCCAATGCATTGGGTAATTCGAAGGGGTTAAACGCTATGGTTTCTCCGATGATATTTAAGGAATATACTGTGATGGGTATTCCAAACGTAACCATGAGGGTTACTCCCTACGTAAGAATGTTATGAATGCCTCAAGTTACCTTTATGTCTTATGATTTCTATGAGTTATTCATATTTTCATGAGGTATGTTAAAGTCATTATGTTTTATGAGTGAAGTATGATTTCATTGATTATTATGTATACATGGACTAATGTTTTCCTTCCTTATTTTTTTATATACCTTACTGAGATTTTTATGCTCATCCCACATTTTTGAAATGTTTATCACAGGTCAAGGGAAAGGTACATGATGTCATGATAGTGTCATGGTAGTGTCAAAAAGAATTCATGTTTTGTTTTAAATATGTTACATTTGATTGGAAAAGTGAATATTGTCTTTAATGTAACCACCTTGTTTAAATGTGGAATGTAATGCATGATTTATGATCTAATTCTCTAAAACTCTAAACATGAAAAGATCCTCAATGTATAATTTTGTAGTAACTCAAGATTATGTAATGTTTAAGGCTGTGGCCTTATAATGGATATTATTATTTATTAAACCATATAAAATTCTTACAAACAATGTTTTATTTTAATTTTTTTGATTGACTGTGGAAAATCAAGTAAAATCTGTATTCATTACTCTATAATAATATTTTTTGATAAGGAATCTTTTTTAATTAAATATATTATTTCATATATGATGAATGATTTTTATATTTATAGATTGGTGAGGGTGGAAATATATAACCCCTTCAATCATCGGGAGGTCTCATGAGACAAGATATCTTGCTTATTTGGATAAAGCCTTTACCATTTATGTAAGATGTATTGGAATAAGGTATTGACTGTATAGTTGTATTAGAATAAGGCATTAACCATAAATTTGAAATGTTGTTTATTATGCATTCCATCAATATTATATTATTTGTTACTTTCCATGGGATTATTTTATTTGTTATAATATTCATGAATACGTTTATAGGTCATTTGACTATTTATATGGAATTATTTGATCATAATTTATTCATTCCATATTTTTCATTCCTTATTATAATCCACTATACACATACCCTTAATAGTCCACTAAGATAACTTATTTCTTATGTTTATATTCCCTAGAATTCTATGATGTGTGTTGTGATTGATATGTAGGGTTAATCTTGAGTAAATAATAATGCACCCAAATAAAATATTATGTTGTATTTTATGTTTTTAAATGTAATTTGACATCCATGTATGTATCTAGTTAACCAAAAATACTAATTAACTTCTCCTTTAATGATGTGATTCATTATATCTAGTTATAATGTAATAAGGTTTCCAACAACTCTAGGATATTAGCTTCATGGTCTTTACACTTGTGTTCTAATATGGTTTATATCCTAGTGAGACTCTGAGGATAAGATAGGGTTGAATATAGTTATGTTCACCTCAGGTATCTTGATTTCATATTAGGTTTTCCAAAGTATGGCTCGGTATAAGATAACATTAATTCACAATATTTTACCCCTGATTCCTAGTAGTTTATGGTAATTTCCTTAGGATAACCCCACTTCTTATCTGGATCATACTCCCTAATTCCCATTTGTTATTGAGGAACCATTTTCAGTATTCTTAATTCTTCACATTTTTATTCCTTTACATTTTAGTTCCCTTCCATTATATGGATTCATTATTTCATTACATTGTTTTCCATTCACAATGTTTTGTAATGGAATTTTTTTAAAAGTTTTATAAAAGGGAAACAAATGATTTGTTCTATTTTAAAAACATACAATCAAATCATATTTTTTGTTATTAAATGTTTTAATTAATTTTAATGGTAGATTTCACTACATATTTATATGGGATTTCAAAAGGAAAGCTATTGGTTTTTGATAAAATATAATATATTATGTTTACCTCTATATTTAATCCTAGTATAAAAATAATTTTTGTTTAATGTCTTAAAAGGGTTTTGGGGAGGATATATACAATTAAATTTATCTGAAACATATAATTACAAGTTGAGGGTAGATTTTGGTTACATGTTATGTTTTTCTTGTCAATATTTATTCGAGGGTGTCGGTGGTGAAAAGTGAGGTTCATTCACATGATGCATGGATGTGGGTTATTATATATTATTTTAATTTTACTTTTATTTTTTTACCTGATGTATCATTCCATGTGTCATATTTGGTTAAAAAATTTATTTTAGTTTATATTTTCATAGTAGTTAATAATTGTTTTTATTTAAATTATAGGATGTATTAGATATAACTAATTGATCATTTATTATTTATGAGTTTTAATAATTTTCTTATTCCATGAATGGATCTAGGTATTATGTTTTTTATTTAATATGTGTGTTGTTATATGAATTATTGAATGGCCATTCCAGATGCTTAGTTGGAATTTCCTTCTTTATTATTCATTTATCTTGTGAAATCATTCCCTATTGATTCGATTTCATTCACTTAAAATTATTTTCAACTTAGGGGGATTGAAAACATCCTCAATCGTAGTGGTGAATTGACTCTGGTACTTGTTTTGAGGCATCTTGATTTAGTTTATTCCAAATTGAATCAAAATCTAATTTTTATTTATAGATTACAATAGTGTGGAGATTGGACTATTTTAATTTGAGTGGTGGTCATGAGTAGAATCATGTTCACCACCATTTTTATGAAATATGAGTTATCATGGGGAGTTTTGGTGGATATTTTTATTTGGTTATTCCTGTTTGATTGGGGATTGATATTGTGGTTTTTTATCCTCATATTTATTTCCAAAGATTCTGTGGATGTTATTCTGGTAATTTTGAGATGAAATAGGAAAAGGGATTAGTGGGGTGAGGTTTGATTTAACGATTAGAAAAACTAGGTATTGAAAAATCACTTGTTTTTATAAATGTTTCAAGGATTTTTGTATAGATTTATTTAATCCCATTGAACCACATGTCCATTTCAAACAATATTCCTCAACAATTTTGGTTATATTATTTAGAAACCAGGATTCTTGCTCTATTTCGAGTGATTCCCAACAAAATATCATCACATAAACAACCCATAATTATGTGTTTAATAGAAATTATTTCGTAAAATTACATTCTCATGTTATTTTAGGTTTAGAGTTTTAGAGAATTTAAAAACAAATTACTTAAAAAATTGGAATCATCCATATTTTAAGTTTCTCAAAAAAAATATCTACATAAATTTATGAACATATTTCAATCAATACACCTTTTCTTATTTTAATATAATTCACCACAACATAATGATTAACCATTTTATTGTTTTTTCACATCCTTATATCAGTTGAAAACCATTTTAAAACATAATATGGGTACCAAAAACTCTATAATGGATATAAAAATAAAATAAATTTTCTAATCCATTTTAAAACATGAGAACACATAAAAATGATTACCTTTTTTACAATAAACATTATGAATATAAATAAATCATAAATACATGTGAAAATTAACCATCTCACAAAGTTGACCCATTAAAACTAAAAAAATATTATAATAATAATGAATTCACCTTGATGAATCATATTAAAACCTATGTTATTCACATTCATATAACTGTTTCAATAGATGTGACCTAATAAAAAATCATTTAAACCCATAAGAAATGAATATTCATTTTTTACATAAATATAAATATAAATAAATTTTTATATTGGGAACTCTTAAAAATAAGATAAACATTCCTAAAAGAATGGGATTATTATATTCTTTAAAAAATGGAACCTATATAGGAATATTGATAATAAATAGTGTCTATGATGGTGGGAAAGGTGGTTATGTGAAAAAAACTATTCAATTTCACTTTGGTAAATATTTTAAATAGTGATCCCTATATAAAATGGTTATAATATTACTTTTTAAAACCACTGTAAAAATTCATGGATAGTTTAAAGAGACTTTAAAAAGTCATATAATTTTTTATAATAACACTATTTAAACATCATGATGAACATGGATATGGATGTAAAAGTGATTAAAAAATTTAAAACAACATTTTTATGAAAATTAACTTTTTACTTTATAATTATTTTAATTAAAGGGAAATTAAAGGATAGAACATAAAAATAAATTCTAAATCAATTAGATAAAATTAAATGATTAATTAAATAAATCCATTTTCAATTTTATACTACAAAAACATAAAAACGGTTCTGAAAATAACATTGGTCTCTTGAATGGAAATTAAGAAATTAAATTCTTTTCTCATGTGGTAAAACATTTTATAGGTTCTATAACCCCAAAATAACAATATTATACTATTTATTTAATTTTTTAATAATCCTTCTCAATTTTATTATTATTCATTCTAATTTAATAATTATCATGTTTCATTTAGTTACTAAATCAATTAATTTTATGTTAGACATTTGGTAGTTTTTCAGTCCTTAATCTTTAAAATAATTTTGGTGTAATGACCGTATTATAAGGTGTAGTTGTAAAATAATATTAAAATCCAAAACATTCTATAATTATAATTTTTATATTTTGAATATACTTATAAAACCATCCATGTAAGCAAGTCATTAAAAATGAATACATCATTTCATTGAGATGGTACATAATATATTCACATGAGTGACATTTTCCTTTTTCTAATAGTTGAAAAATTAATGATTATAATGGATTAACATTATATAATAAAAAACATATTATTAACTTCATATTTATTAATTAAATCCAAACATTTAACGATGCATGTTAGGTAGAAATGAAAAATGAATTTCATTGCATCGTGTTGGTGGAAGTCCACACATACGCACGAGAAATATTATCATTTTCAAACAAATGATAGAGACATAAATTAGATAAAAATTATATTTAAATAATAGTAATAATGTTATAAAAATTATATATATCTCTAAAGTAAATCTATATATCCCTCCAGGTGAGGTTTTGATTAAATTCAAAACACATTTCGTCGTGTAGGTTGTATTCTATAAATATGCATTAACAATGTTTTCATTTCCCATAGGATAGAAATGAGTTATAAAATTGTTATTAAATCATAATATATATATATATATAGTAAACAAAATTATTTCATAATTTTCATTTGGATATAATATATTTTACATATGATGTAGAAGACATAATCATTAAAGGATTCGTTGAAGACTTATACCACCTCACTGGATATGTTTGTTGGAAATACACCATAATCCTTAAAAAAGTGTTCTTTTGGGAATAATAATACTTCTCGGACATGTATAGAAGATTCATAATGGTATTTGGGTAGATATTTTATGATATATAATGGTCAATTGTTTTTAGAATTGAGGATAGAATGTAACCTTTTATATGTGATAGGAGTGTCACCCTTTTAAATATTGAAAATTTTAAAATATAATATATGTAATTTCATGGAATGTGGATCCAATTTATTCCAATTTAAAATATATATTATGTTAATACATAAATTCAAAAATATAATAAAAATTAGACATGTTGTATATATTTTATGACTTATCTCTTAATTTAACCCCCACCCTCACTTTATCCTTTTTAACTTTTACATTGGTAGACAATTTTTACAATTGTTTATATTCAATATAGATAACAAATAAATTAAACTCATTAAAAAAATATTAACAAGATTATATGAAATATGTAACTAATTTTCCAATATTGTATTTATATAATTCTAAAAAAAATCATATCTTCAAAAAACACAATGAAGATGTTGTTTTTATAAAAATTTGATTTAAGGACAAAAATATTTTCCTCAAAAATAAAATATAATTTTTATTCCCATGTAGTGAATTGTTTTTATTTATATAAAAATATATTTACTAAACTTTATAACTGAATGGAAACCAAAATTTACTATGTGAAAACAAGATTAAAATGGAAGATCTAAAAAAAGTTTTTATTCGAATAAAAAAATATTTCGATTTTAAAAATGTCTAAAAATGATTAATAACTTCAAATATATACTTTTAATTTAATTATATGACTTATCCATTATAAATTTTTTATTTAAAAATGTTATCATAAACATTTTTCTTTTTATTATATTTTGATAATATCCTAAAAATATCAGTAATGGAAAAATTGATATTTTTTAAAATTCACTCAGAAATAAACTATTTTATATAGATAGAAAAAATAATATTAATATTATTCTTAAATTAATTTTCAAAAATAAATACCATTTTATCAATTTTACATTTTAATAACCATAAATTTATCTTTTAATGAGCATACAATTTATAACGATATAATATTTTTTTTAGAAAATGAATTTAAACATTTAGTATTCTTAATCATATTTAATATAAATTAAAAATATATTTCTCCACAAATATAAATTTTAAATATGATATTAATATTATTTTAAAATAGATCAATTTTATTTCTAAAGATTATAATTAATTACAAAAAATAAAAACAGTTTCTAAAAAATATTCCTTTTTACCATGGAGTAGATTATCTTTAATTATAACCATATTATTATCAATTTATGGATTATTATTAATTATTTTATACACATATAAATAAAAATTATCCTTAATTTTGATGCTCTAAATAAGATAAATTACCTTTTAAATAAATCATATATATAATAAAATAATGTTTATAAACAAAAAATTCCTACTTAAACAATAATTTTTAGACTTGTATTTATTTTCCTTACATTACCATTCCAAGGATACCCATATTGGATTTTAATAATTATTAATTCAAATTTATAAATAAATATTGTTGATGTCATTCCACAAAATTACCTAATTTAACACAAATTAATATATTGAGAAAACATTTCAAAACCACCTCTTTATAATCAATTTTATTTTCTAATGTGTATTTAAACCCTTTTATTTTAAAAATTCATTTACATATAAACATTATTTATCTATTTGGTAATATATTTCATATTCTATAGTATTAAATCATTATTCAAATAATTTTGTTGTTGCGTTCATCAAAACAATCAAAAAAATCAAATTAATTCATATAAGAAAATGTATTATAAAATCTCATGGTTTTACATTCACCCCCGATTAATGAAATTGTATCCTCAAAATTTTAACTCAGGACTAATAAAATGGGTTTAAATTATTTTTAGAATCAATTTCAAGGGGTGTAAGGGGATGTCAATAATATTTACTTTTGAAAATAATTCTATTATATTTTTTACTACGAAACTTTTAATTTCATAAATATTTAATAAACTACACATTTATCATTGTGAGGCTCATACATGAGAATAATCTTCATAAATCATACCTTTATAGATAAAAAATATTTACCATATAATACAATATAGTAATATTTTTTATATTGAATAATTATTTTACCATCATGGTAGAGAATAATTGAAAATACACATACTTGATTTCCATATATACCATAAGTGTAACATCAACTTTTTATTTTGTTTTGAGAAAATTTCAACCTCAACTTCATCTCATAAATTTCTCTATGATAATGTTTTAATGCTTGAAAGAATAAAATTAACTTTTAATAGAAAACAAGATCTATAAAAGGATAACATTTAATTCCCCTCGTTTTTATCCACTAACCAAAACTAAAATGAATATAAAAAGTTAATATAACACCCAAAATTAATAAAATTTCATATGAATAAATAATAAATTAATCTCCAAGACCTCGATAATAACATATAGTGTTAATATTTTATCTTTACATAAATAAATAACCCTTAAATTCATAAAAATATGCTCAAATTAATATTAAACCCAATTATTATAATTATTTGATAACATATTCTTCAAATATAAAAATATAAATAATATATAAAAAAACTTAATAAGTTAATAAGTCATATAGAAAAAATATTTTGTAATCATATATTCTCCAAAACACACTAATATTATCTATAAGTAACCTCAATCACCATAAATTTAGAACGAATGATATATTATTTTAAAATAAAAGTAAATATTATTTCTAAAATTAATATCAACCACTAGGACAAAAAATACCATTCTAGGGAAAAATTATTTACATTGATTCTTATAATCTTCCAAAAAACAAATTATACTCATTCAAAAATAAATATAACCCCCAATCAAAAAAACAACTATCAATACCTAAGGATATCATAATATGTATTTTGAAATTATAATATCTCATTATATAAAGTAATTTAACATCAAATCACATATTAACCCAAATGATATACTTTAATCATGTATTGTTTCGAGAACCCAATAATAATATCTCAAATATCATTAATCGCCTTTGAATAAAATTACACATGTAATATCCTTGATTAATTCACTCTATAAGATTTTTTAGGTTTATCAAATTCTCCATATGTATTTTTGTTTATCTATGATGTGGGAGTTTTGGTGGATGGTTTTAACTAAGAATGGATTAGGAATTACAGGTTGGAGATGTGAGTTGATGCTATGCTGAGTGTTGGCCATTAATAAACTTGATCTAGATGATGAGATTATACTAACAATCTAGTGGTGTTTTAATGCATCTAAAAAAACATAAGAAACCACTATCCATTTTGTGGTACTAGAAGAACCCAAGTAGTTTTTCCTTTCACATCAGCTAGCAGGGGTCAACCACCTACCATTCGATGGATCCTAACTGAGTGTGTATTAAATGGACCCCATAGATTATAATTCCACTCATTTACTCCGTAATTAATACTTAAATACAACACTAAACACCATATTTCAAACATCCTATATTATTTATTTACTCCTAAGCTATTTAATTCATCCCCCCTTAACCTTTTAACGTTTGTTCAATCTGGTGATGCACGATTGGTATGTTTTCTCAAGATATACTCAATATTCCTCTTTTTACTTGAGAGATGTGCATGAATCAAAAATGGATTCTTGAATTATATGTGGATATGTTGATGATTTCATCCATACCTCAAAGATCAGTGATGGATTTATTAGGATGATGATAAATCTTGATTGGAGCTAGATATATCATTAATGGTGGCTATTTCTGGTTAATTTATCATAGATCAATCATCTTAAGACCTTATTTTTCTTTAATATTTTCTTCGATATCAATTTTAATGACATATTAATGGTGGATTTATGTTCATTGACTATATATGATGGTATATAATATATTTTTGATGAATTCATGATATTTTCTAAAAACCACTATTTATTTTGAATTGATTTCCTCTTCTACAAACTATATTGAAATGGGTTCTATTGGTACTCTATGAGGTATGTCATTGTATAATATCCATTACTGGCCTAGAATCTATATGTGACTCTTAACTAAATATTTAATTGTTTAATCAAAATCACATTTTTGAATCATTTATATATGAACTAGTTTTTGTGGGTTTGAAATAGGATTTAGGCCATGATCTTTTGACGAATATTGGAGTACTTCATCAAAAATACAGAGATAGGTTGTTCTATACCATTTGGGTCCCTTGTGTAATATTTTTTACTTCATAATATTCTTATGTTCGCATATATGAATTGACTATATTTGAATGTGATAATGTGTGTATTTAGCCTTTGAGGCCCATATATGGTTCTTAATTTAATTAGTATGCTAGTATAACATGATAGAAAATATTTGTGTTTAATAAAAAGTAGTTTTATGTTGCTATTGATTCTCATGATGAAATGTTATTTTCATCCATTACATGACATCCGTATTTATGTGTGACTTCCAGGATTTTATAGGAATATTTTATGGATTTCATCTAAATTAGATATATTTTTTAAAAAAATTGTTTCTTTATAATGTATCCCAAAAGATTTTATTTTCTTTTGAAATTTTTTTATAATTTATTTGTAAATAATTTTTTCACTCAGAGAGTGTACCTCTCAATAGTGATCAGCTTTAAAATTTAAAATTAGGTGGTTTTAAATTTTCAAATAGGTTTTCCCCAAATATTGAAGGTATATATTTTTATAACCTTTATGAGTAGGTTTTTATAACCATTAAAGTTATTTAAAAGTTTTTATTTCCATATTGTTTAAATGATGGGTTCGATAGGACCCTTTTAGTTCCTTTAAATTAAAATGATTTATGAATGAAAAATGAATGATGATTTTAGGAAGCATTTTAAATGTAAAAGTGACATTTGTAAATCAATCTAGCTTCCCTAAGAGAGTAGTGGGGGGTAATTTTGGTGGATTTTGAAAATAAGTTTGATTTTCTCTTATAGACGTGATGAGATATTTTGAAAATGTTTTTTTATGATTAAAATATTTTATATTTTTTTAAATTGGGATTATCCTCTTTGGTTGAATTTGATGATGCAGTTTATTTCAATGTGTAATTGAGTGTGAATAATTTATTTAGAGGATTTGGGAGTTCAGATTAATCATTAAAAGGAGGGTATTCTACCATGAATTTTTCATTTGTTATGATACCTTTTTTCTATAGAGACAACAATGTGAGACATTCGAATAAGATTTTTAATTATTCATTGTGGCCCATTTCATTGACATATTGTCTTTCCAATGGATCTATGTCCCTTTTTGGTGAATTTATTTATAATATTCTATGGATAGTAATATTTGGGTAATTTAGGCTATGTAGTATGCTCATATATTATTTTGAGAATAAAATTGTATGATTTTGGTTATAACTTTTGATGTTCTCCAGAAGATGTGCATTCCCTGGTTTCATATTTTTTTTAGTTGTATTGATATCTATTATAACCAAATGGTTGGGAATTTTGATGGTGATAATTCATTTTTATCTTTCATATAGCTCTAAAGGGTTCTAACTTCCAATACTAGGTAAAGTCCTCCTTTAAAAAGGTAGGCGATCAATTGGGGTTTCGACCCAATGAAACTTAAGAACCACATTGGTCGATAGGATGATAGGTTAAGCTCATCACACTATTTGAGGGGGAATTGTTTACTACTATTGGTCTCTATTATTGACATAAAATATTTTTATGAAGATATTACTAAACTCGATATGAGACTTGTTACACTAACCAAATAATAATAGGTTAAACCCTTAGATATGAAAGGGAAATTTTTCAGTTATTTCTTCTATATGTATCCATGGTTATTCATCCATTTTCCCTAATGGATAGAATCTTATATATTTAATCCTATATTTCTTGGAAGTTCTGAATGTTCTGTCATATAGGTGGGAATTTAATATGTTGAGGATGGGATTTACCTGTTATGAGTTGTACTATGCATCCTTATTGTAGATGGAATCAAGACCAACATAGTTTGTCCATTCCATGAACTTTAATTTCATGAATAATGGATATATATATGCAGGAAATTAGGCTGAAGTTATTTTATATTGAGTCTCAGAGAGACTTCCTACATATGTGGGATATGGTAGGAATAAGAGTCATCATAGTACAACACCGCCCTTGGGACGTCCCCTGATGTGGATACCCTTGTATGGGATAGTCTTATACTACCACTAGTCACAGATTACACACTGAGGTTTCCACGAATGTTGTAGATTTATGATTAAAATGATTTGAATATTACCATTCTCTAATCCCACATAAATTGTTCTTAGTGATTGAAATAAGGGAAAATATGTAATAATATTGATAAATTTGTATGTGGGACTTATGTATTGGTATATCCATTTATGATGTTCAATATGGGGATCAGGTAGTAGTAATGCATCATATGTATCCTAGTTATTATTTGAATCAATGTTCTCAAAGTATGGTTGGGGTTGGAAGTCCAATGGTGGATGAGGTAGAATTATCATCCCATGGAAATGATTTGGTCTTAATAGTTGAAATGTCGAAGAAATGGGGGGAACCTATATAAAATTGGATATTTATTTGAGCTCAATCCTTAGGAATGAATAATAATATATTTGTTATTATGGGAATCAAAGTTCTCATTGTTTAGTTGATTGAGGATTAATCATTGAGGTTCACTTGGTATGGTTGTATGTCTTGCATGCATGATTTTCATCCTAATATATCGTGATTTTCTTCTCGAAATATCTGAGTATGTTTGGATGCACCTATATATATTGATGACATTTCCAAAGACAATCACATGATTTAGTTTACTTTTATGAACAATGTTTCAAAATCTGAATGGAATGTATTACAATCATCGCATGATCAAGGTTAACTAGTACGGAATAAATACAAGACATGAAAAACACATTTCAGAGGCCATTAAATGGAAAAAGTAAACATATAAAGAATAAAATGAAATACTAGGATGGAATTACGAAGAGTTCATCTCATGATCAAGGCTGACTCTTTTGGAGGACATTGCAAGGCCTGGATTACATATCCTGGAGTCCATCGCATGATCATATCTGACATTCTTATAGGGTTCCAAGAGATCATGATGGATTATTCAAAGGACATCCAAAGATCTATGATGAAGTTCTTGGAAGGAATCACATGATCTAGATGACTTGTCCATAATACATTGTGAGATCTAGTTAACATGACCTGGTTCCATCATGATATCTCCCTAATGTGATTGAAGGGAGTTTCATGACTTGGTAGGAAAGCTTGGAGGACTTCTCAAGACCTAGCTGATACACACTATCACTGTTACGAAATTTGGATTACTATTCTATGGAAATTGTTTGATATGGATGGTGATACTGAAGGGATTCACTAAACATAGGTGGAAATCCCAGGGAGTGCCATTTGACTTGATCTAACATGTTTTAAGTACATCACATGATCAAAATAGTATGTTAATGGAGTGTTCCATGATTCCTTCGATATGTCCAGAACTTATCACATGATTTGGATGAGTCATGTTAATTGAATTAGAATCAACAAATATGTATTCACATAAATCTCATTTTATTATTTTAGCCTTTTATTACATCTTCTATTACATAAGTTCTATAGATTTGTTTTAGTGTTTTTTAGTTTTGAGTGACCCAACAGACATGTTGGATTTCCTTCACATGATCTGCTCATCATACTAGAAGTCATTTGTGTGATCTTTAGTGATTATGAGAAGTTTATATTCATGATTTGTTACCCCTTTAGTAATTTCAAGATCATTACATTGTGGAAGACCTTGCGATTGTAAGATAAGTCTTTCCAAGAAGTCTAATTGTATTCCTATGTTCTTCAATGCATGGATCCAAGGACACATTTTTTATAATGTTCTAGTGTATTTATAGGCCTTTCCACCTTAATTATATAAATATTTGTTTAGTTATTTTCCCACATATTATGGATGGAGTCATTGGAGGAATTTGGTAAAATGTGTTTCATGAGGTCCTATGATATATATTTCACGAGGCATGACTATACTTTCACTGACCATAAGACAAACATATTATTTCCCCATTTATTGTATTATTTCCTATAAAAGTGGTATTTTATAACCATGTGGTCATACCCAAGAGAATTTATAATGTGTGTTTGAACTCTATAAGGACCTTTTACTCATAAGTGATAAGATTTCACATTATCTAGGATGACATATATGGGGTCTTCCATAAGAAAAAGTTATCTTGTCATGAAGATTAATGATATCAAGTTGACATGTTCTATGGGTGATTGGAATGATCAATATGGATGACCTAGGAAATATAACCAAGTCCATGTAATATTAGTGTATCTACCCCTCAAAAGAATCTCTCGTCATTTCTCTTTTTTTATTTTTTTACAAGGGTTGGAGATCTCATGAGTTTTTATGAGTGTTTGAAAAGACAATCACTATCACCATTGATGATATTTCGTGTCACAAATAGTGATCCATGAGGTGATTTGCAATAATAAACTTGCACAAACCAAATATTTTTCTTCAGGGCCAGAAGTTGAAGCGCAGGGCAACCTGGACCTATCTGAAACCCTTCATTTGATGAGGGTGACATGTCACTGGGCACTGGGGTAGCAAGGTGGTCATGTATTCAGGACTCTTGTGGTGTCTTGATAATGTCATGGTTTCATCACAATAACCTTACTACAATGAAAGGATCCCTAAATTTGGAAATTAATCCCCTTATTTCACAAGGATGTTTTGGATTTTTCTCAGGCGGCTACCAATTGACAATTCTCATGACTCATGGATCTCATCTATAATTCACCCCACGAATAATTAATGTCTTGGGAGCCTTTACAAGAACATGGTGGGATTTCAAAAGGGGACTTCTCATGGTCTTCCAGCAATCTATGAACTATGTATGAGTTGATCACATGACCATACAAAGGTTATGTGATCATGTTTCTATTGAAAGGTTGCATGATCCAGGTGTTTTGGAAACCATCCATTCCTTTGTTTGGTAGGGAAAATAATACCCAAATTTTATCTTTATCTTCATTTCTTGGATTTTTTGGTGTCATTTGGAAGGAATAAACAAATTAACACTCCAAGGAGGAATGTTTTGGGGGATAAGGGATAAGTTATGAGGAATTTAAAATCATTCATGAGGCCTTGACATAAAATTAAATGTAATTAATGAGAATAAATTCATTTTCTATAAGGACATATAATGTGTAACACAGTGAAGTTTTTATGAAATTATTTCTTTAACTAATTTTTATTCTTCAGTAGATTTATTTTCACGTAATCATGAGTTTAAATGAATGAAAAGATGACAAAATTAAAGAATTACCACTATATCCTAGTCGTTAGGTTACCTGGAATAATTATAACTAACTTATGAAAATTCATTGTGAATTTATTGGCTATCAATTATTTATGAAAAATATAAATCAATTAGATATTTTTATTTTTAAATGAATTAATTTATTAATGAAATTATTGAGATAAATATGTGTTATATACATAATAAAATATTTTTTATTTTCATCCAATGGATTTTTTTAGTCATAGGGTATGAATAAAACCCTATTTGATGTATAATAACCTATTTTTAACGTAAATTTTACACCATTGAATGGAGAACCACTTTTAAATTAATATTTTGACACATTAATAAATTATATATTATTGCATAATAATGTTATTTTGATGTGGGATATAAAACATTACTTTTAATGAATTTTTGATATTTTTTTGATAACATTCATGTTTTGATGAATACTAAAAATACGCTAAATTTTAATTGAAAATAACTTTTTCATTGATAAAATTTATACGGTTAAATTATATTAATTAATGGTTTAAAAACAATAAATAGAATCTATTTTAACAATTTAATATAATTTACTTCATTGGAATTAATTTTACATTAAATTCAGATGTAAAAACATTTCCAACTTTTGCAATATTTTATTTTCTAAAACACATTTTCTCATTTCAATAATGGGATTATTTTGAAATTAATTTCTGCAACTTATGTATTTTGAATTTTAAAAAATGGATTCCAAATTTGTAATTATTAGGTCCAAAGTATGTAAAAATATTTATTTTAGTTTTGGTAAATGTGAATAGTAACTTTTGTAAATTTTATAAACACAATAAAGGGTAAATTGAGTAATTATGGGTAATAATAATATTAGAAAATAACCCTCACTCTTGTCGTAATATAATTGGTTAATTATAATTTTCCCTAAAATATACATGGGTCGAAATGGTATCTATTGAAACCCACTTGGATGAGATTAGGATATTTAATTTATTTTATTAAAAGAAAAGGGAAATGTGTCTCACTTGAACATTAATAATTAAATTATTTTTAATATAAGGTCATACAGAAGATAAATTCTTTTATAAATAATCAATTAAAATCTACATGTTTTTTCTTTATCATGAAAATTTATTTTTAATTTCAAGGAAATAAATAATTACCTTAAAGACATTAACATGGATGGTGAAGAAATTAATTAATTGTTGAGAAATCAATAAAGGAATTTATTAAAATATTTATAACAATAAAAAGTTCCAAACACCTGAACAAACCATATTGGTTGAGTATATATCGACCATAAACATCCAAGGGTATACTTATTGACCATTTGGAGGTTTATAAATGATATCACGACACTTATAGTATTTTTTTATAGTGAAGATAAATTTGTTTTTTTTTCATGTTTTAAAAGAGTATTGAATTTTTAATATTGGTTTTTTCAGAGGATAAATCCGACTACAAGTATTTTTCTAAAATAAAATGGAATTTTATTCATAAAATTATTTTATTTTAAAAATTTATTCAAAAATAATTATTTAAAATAATTACAAAAAATTGAGATAATAATTATTTTATTAATGAAGAGATCGAATAAATTTTATTAAATATATTTTAATAAAGATAATTTGAGATAATTATTATGTCCAATGAATTTTATAGATTTCCATTACCCCTGAGGGATATAATTTAATATTTATATCTTGATTCACTACTTATTTTTAGATTTTAAAAAACCCAAAAAATAAATAGTGTCAAAATTGATAGTATTGATATTTTGTCAAAATAAGGTTTTCTTAAATTTTTTAAAAATAAATAAAAATATTTTAAAATATTGAATAATTATTATATAGTCTAAAATTTTATAAATTATTCATTTATGGTCTAACTGACTTAAAATAAGTACATATTTCACCCTTTTAATATTTAAATATCTATTACCCTAGTTAAAAATTAAATAGAGTGACTAAGTATTAATTATATTAATAATCCCTAAATTGACATAGAAACATATATAAAATTAATTTAATGATGAGATTAAAACTCTATATAATCTCATGATCAAAATTTGGAAATTTGGGAGTATTTTAAGTGGGTTTTGGTTTTATTGTAAATTAATATTTTTTGAGGTTTCCAAAAGTGTCTGTCACCTCAATTATAAAAGGGCACTTACTCCCTCAACTATTCACTTCATTTTGAGCCTTCTAGATCAAAAAACCCCCTAAAATTTAACTTATCAACTACCCAAGATACATTCTAGATGTCTTGGTATTCTTCAAAGTCCATCTCTAGAGATCTAAGTGGAGATTTAGAGGAGGGACATCGAAAAAGAGGTAATATCATTTACAGATTCTTTCAATATTCTTTCATCTTGTACTTTTACATTGTGTTTTGTTTAAATATAATGTAATAACTCTATTAGAACATATATACTCTGATTTGATTATGATTATGAAACAACCATAGTTTTCCTTCAACCCATCCTATGAAAAAAATAAAATCACCATGTGTGCGTACATACGGCTTACAATATCTATGTTGTGGTGTAATTTGTTTTTCACCAACACCCTACATGGAGGGTTATAATTATAGAATTAATATATATATATATATATGATTAATATAAAATTATATTTATTCTGAGATGGTATACACCATCTACTTCAATACAGTTCAACAATTATGGGAACAATATTGTCACTCGTGCGTACGTACGACTTACCTTCTCCACGGTGCGATGTGATTTAGTCTACCTAATATTCATTAAATAATTATTATATAAATTAATTGAATGAATAAATATGCTATATATTATACTAATACCATGAATTAAATGATATAATTATGAATTTATAATATAAATAACAACTTAGGAGACAAAACAAGCATAAGAACATAAATCACTTAATACCCAGATAACGAGTAACAATGAAATGTTACAAACAAATAGATGAAAATATTATCATAAAGTATATCATAGAAATTATTATAATTATATAAAAAATAAGTAACATTATTTAAATCAATATATTAGAGTTTCTTATATATATGAAGCATATCCGACCTAAGGTAAGGGATAACATGACAAATCTCATTTTTATCTAAGATTATTTATTCGTAACTATTAACTAGGGTATATTTATCAACCATGTCCTTGTTTCATAAATATATTTTTCAATATATTCTTTATATAATTATATAATATTTTAAATTAAATTTTACCTAGTGGTTAAATTTTACTAAATGGTGAGAGTGGATTTTGTTTTTGTTTCAGCCCGAGGTATGTTTTGAATTTTACTGTAAAAATATGAGAAGAATGGTTTTTAAATTGTATGGCATGAAAGAATTTTTAAACTTTCATAATTCCTTAATTTATTTAATGATAACCTAGTATATTACAAGGTTATTTTCACATAACATGATTTCTTCTGAAATTGTGTGGAATTTTGAATAAGGAAAATGTTTTTGAAAAAGAAAGGGTATTTTCCTCATTAATGAAGATCTTGTATTTTATAAAAATTATTTTCCATATAAGATAAAATAGGTTTATATTTATATCCCTATTATTCATTGATTTAATTTTGTTTATGATGGAATTATTTTTATGAAATCCATTTATCCTATATGGATTATGTTATGATTGAATGATGTTTATGAAACCCACTTTTTTCCTTAGGTTATGTTATGGGGAATGGTTTAGGTTTTTGGTACATGTAAGAAAGATTTCATTATTAGAAGGGGGGAATATATGTCCCTCCAATACATTAGGTAATGATTTATATCTCATGAGATATACATGACTGTAATATAAAGTAAATCCAATTTAGAAATACGAGACTGGAATGTGGAGTAAACTCAGTTCAGTAAAGTATTTTTTCTACTATGATGGTCTTGGAAATGAGCCTTGTCTAATATGAAATGAATTTATATGATTATGTGTGTATTCCACAAAATTTAATTTATTATGTTATGACTATTGGGATTACATTGTACTTTTATGATTTATCCCTTGACAAGATATTATAATGTTTTATATGAAGGATAATATTTCCAAATGTTGTGCTCTTATGATTATGATATGATTCATATTTCCCTTGATTACCCTTATAGAGCATTTGGCCTCACCCTTTCAAATATTTTGTTTCCCAAGGTCAGGAAGAAGGGTATTATGTATGATATTTCAAAAATGAATCTAGTTATGAATAAATAAGTGAGAGACAACATAGATATTTTATGAACTAGTTTTTTTTATGTTTCCTAGTTTCTAAAGACACTAAACTAACATAGTCCTAGAGAGGTTTTTGATATTTAATGTAATGAATATTCATCAATGTTGAATTAAAATATATATGTAGAGTATGGTCTATTATAGTTGTTATTAGATCAATGTTATAGTTAACCTTTGGAAACTAGGATGAGAGAACCTTGGTAAAAACCCAAAGGATATGTCTAAGTATAGGTCACAACATTATCCTAGTGTTTTAGAGATGTTCATTTATAAACTAGGATAAAACCTAAAGTGTAATAAACTGAAATTTTATTCCTAAATTATGTGGTTTTCCTATTATGATTAGTGTTGGTCATGCTATGATTCTGGTTTTCAGTTAATGGCTGGAACCCAAAGGAATCATGTTAATGTTGAATGTGACGGGCAATGCAATGATTGTCTCCCTTAGAAACCAAATGTTATAAGAGATGGAATGAAAAATCTTGTATCCATTATCACACAAAATTCTCAAGAAATGAATCATTCTAGACTTCCCAATGAGCAAAGTATAGAGAAACATTATGTTGAATCCTTCATGTGCCTTTTCCCACCTTCAATCAGTGGTTATTCTAATCCATTAGTGGCTGAAAAGTAGAACAGTACCACTGAAAATATATTTTTAATTCTAGAGTGTTCTGAACATGGTAAATTCGCCTTATTAGTATATCTTTTGGAAGTTTAATCTGGTCAATGGTGGAATATTATTAAGAATATGATTCAAAGAGATGAAATTCAGCCCATGGAATGGGATGAGTTTAAGAAAATATTTTTCTATCATTATGTTCCTCATATTGTTCAAACAAATATGGAGAAGGAGTTCCTAGAAATTAATCAAATGGAATATGAATCCATTGGTACCTACGATGAAAATTTTAGAGGACTTTCAAGGTAATATTTGGGAATTATTATGCAACCTGAGAATAAAGTTGATCGATTCTTTAGAGGCTTAAAAACAAGTCTATTAATGGCATAATAAATAAGGTAATTCAATAGCTACGTGGAAATTTTTCTATGTGTTCTCAAGGTTGATATATAGTTTAGAGTAATAGATAATTCATATGGGATTGATAATAAGAGAAATATGGAATTCAAAGAAAAATCTAAAGACCGCACTGAAAAGAAGATTAGTATTCCCTTTTGATCAATGTGTGGAAAGAGACGTAGAGGGAATTTTCATAAAGGGACTATTATATTTTATTAGTGTGGAGAAGTATATCATCAAGAATTTGGATGTCGTAGTGATTGGAAAAAGTTATCTAATGATGTGAAGAAAGAAAAGCCTACATAGAATGCACATACTACACTTCAGTGTTACGTGTGAAAGGAAATAGGGCATTATTCCAATCAATTCCCTAATAAATGTTTTATATATGACGATCGACATGAAAATACTCTTATAGAAAAAGAAAAAGGAAATTCCCATGCAATCACTATCAGTGACGTGGAGTATGATATTGAATTAGTGAAAGGAACATTTAGCAATAACTTTAAATTATCAAATGTTATATTTGATTCTAGATACACCAACTCTTTAATTTACAAATAATTTTATAAGGGTATCTCCATATTATCTCAACAATTAGATGTTGAGTTAGCTATAAAACTCATAATGTAACAATGATTGCATCCAAATTTGATAATTCTTCTCTAATTGATGTTTTTGGGAATGTTCTTCCTGCAAATATCGTGATCCTTCCAATCATGGAATTTGATGTGGTTCTTATCATGGATTGGCTTTCTCAATAAGAAGCTCGTATTAGTTTCCAAGGAAGGGAAGTAAAATTTCATATTCAAGATCAATCATTGATCATCTGTCGATAAAAGGATGAATATAACCATCCATTATAAATTTTATCCATCTTATGGGTCTTGATTCCTATAAATGAAGGTTACTTATCTTAAACGGTTCTAGAGAAACTCCGGATTAAGAATATACCCATTGTACATGAGTTTGATCGTGTATTTTCAGATTAATTGTCAGGTCTTCCCCCAAATAATGATGTTGAGTTTTTAATAGAACTCATAACGGGTGCTATGCCTATTTCAAAGACACATTATTTAGTGTCCTCAATTGAGTTATATGAATTCAAGAAGAAACTCCTTGTGAATATTGATAAGGGATTCTTACTCCCTAATGTGTCACCTTTGAGAGAAAATGTATTGTTTATTGAGAATAATGATGGATCAATTAGACTCTGCATTGATTATCAAGAACATAACTATATCACTATTAAGAACTAATATCCTCTTCCCTATATTGAAGACTTATTTGACCAACTATGTAGATCTAAATACTTTTACAAGATTGATATGCATTCAGTATATCATCAATTAAGAATGAAAAAAAAAGATATAAAAAATATGAAATTCTATACAAGGTATGGACACTATGAATTTATAGTGATTCCTTTTGGTCTTACTAATTCCCCCACTATCTTCATGGATATAATGAATCGAGTATTTAGATACTATCTTGATCAATTTTTTGTAGTATTTATTGACTATATTCTCTTTTATTTGAAGAGCAAGGATGAACATGAATACCACTTGATAATTGTACTCAAGAACCTGGGAAGGGGGAATATTTATGTGAAATTTTCCATGGATGAATTTTGGCTTTAGGAAGATTGATTTTTGGGTCACATAATCTAAAGATATAAGATATCTGTGGATTCATCAAAAACAAAAGATGTTGAATGTTGGTCGAGACCAAAAACAGTAACTGAGATACAATGTTTTTGTGGTTTAGCTGGATATTATAAATGATTTTTTATATATTTTTCATGATTAACTAATACACTCACCATGTTGACTCAGAAAGTATTTAAGATCATTTGGATGCAGGAATGCAAAGGGAATTTGAAAGACCTCAAAAGAAGGGTATCCAGTGCACCTATGCCCAGACTACCATGTAATGGAGAAAGGATTCGGATCTAATGTGATGGATCCATGAATGGTCTAGGATGTGTTCTCATGAAAAATGATATGGTTATATCTTATGCCTCACATGAGTTTAAAACCCATGAGAAAAATTACCAAACTCGTGATTTGGAGTTATCTATAGTAATCTTTGCATTAATGATATGGAGGCATTATCAATATGGTGAAAGGTGTGATATTTAAACTGATTATAGAAGATTAATGTATATTTTCACACAAAAGGAGTTTAATATGAACCAAAGAATATGTTTGGAGTTGATTAATGATTATGACTACTTATTAAATTACCATCATGCACTACTACAAAAACAGTCAAGGGAAGCACCCCCCTTTATCAGCACTTTTTTTAGTAGCACTGATATAGGGGGTTTTATCAATGCATTTTCCTAGCGATAATAAAATTTAAGTTTAAAAAAATCAAGAAAAATAATATATTTTTATATATGAATATTTATATTGATATAAATATAATATATATTTTTTAAATATTTTTAAAAAAAGTATAAATGGACTATTACATTTAATATATAATAAATTTATTGAAAATGGATTTAAAATATTTTAATAAATATTATTAATTAAAAATTTCATATTTATCATCGATTAATAATAATTTAATAATAATCTAAAAACACAATAAATCAAAAAAATTGAATAAAAGATCTAAAATAAGATTAAAATGTAACTCAAACTTCAAACAGTCATAACATTTGATTCGGGTGTCCGTTTGAACTCTACAACATATCAAATCGAATCTTACGATGATCTCAATGCGCTATTGAAACAAGGGAACCATTGGTCACATCATTAAATTCCTAAAAGGCTTATAAGTCCTCCGAAACTGAGTTTTTAATTGGGATACCCCTATTTTTTAACATTCAATCAGGTATAACTTCTGATCCGGATGTCCTCTAGGCCTGTACCACATATCATATCGAATATTGTTGAATTTTATTTGATTTAACTAGTTTTAGAGATGAAATGGACTTCTATATTAGAATTTATGGTCATTTTAACACTCTATGGCTTTTGAAATACACATATATATGTATTTATTTGTAAATATATATGTGTGTGTGTGTGTGTGTCTGTGTTTGTGTGTGTGACTGTGTTTGTGTGTGTTATACATGTAAGTATATATTTATTTCTTTATTTATTTATTTATTTGTAAACGCACATACAAAATGTATTTTATAAATGTATTTAAAATTAATCTTATAAATATATATTAATATACAAATAAATGTATGGTTAAAAAATTATAAATAAATATATATATAAATTTAAATTTAAATATAAATTAATATATGAATAAATATATATATACTAATGTAAGAATAAATATATACATATTAATATAACTAAATTTATTTATATAAATATAAATCTATATTAATATACGAATAAATATAACTATATATATATAACGAAATATAAATATTTATATATATTAATAATTGTATTAATATATATATATATTAATATAACTAAATATAATTATATTAAAATGAATCTCTATTAATATATTAATAAATAAACTATATATATATATATTATTAAATAGACAAAAAACGAAATGGATTAGTGGCAAAGGTACATGCCTGTAAGGGGGGAGATCACAGGTTCAAGTTCAGGTGGATGAAAGGAGGTGCACACGGGCATGTTAGGTGATGTGTGGGCAAGGGTAGTGTGCAGGAGAGTGGGAGGGGTCTGCCTAGTGCAGATAAAGTGGGATCGAGTGCTATTAAAAGCTCCTCCACACACATTATATATAATTTTTTATTTTTTTCACATTTATCAGCAATAAAAAATCACTGATAAAGGATCCCTTTTATCAGTAATTTTGTTATCGCTGATAAAGGGACTTTTTATCAGCACTTTTTTTGCACTTATAAAAGGGGATTTTATCAGCTCTTTTTTGAGCGCTGATAAAAGGGACCCCCTTTATCTTCACCTCGATTATTATCATTTTTTTTTGCACTATTAATGAAATTTTCTAACGCTGATAAAGGCCATATTTGTAGTTGTGATGGGAATGAGAACAAGGTGGAAGATGATTTGAGATAACAAGACCATGCTAGCCTATCCATAATTAGGATAAAAAATGATCCAATATTTATGGATTTTCAATGGTTGGATAATGAAATTTTTAAAAAAAAAGTGGGAAATATTATCTTTCCCAAATAAATGTTTAACCATATACACAAGTAATGATTAAAGAGGTGCATAATAAAGATTTAGAGCCATCAAATAAAGTGAGAAATATTCCTGAAATCATCAGTTAATATGATGAAATAATAAGGTTCAAGAATAGGTTTTGTATACACCACATAGTAGAATTAAAGAAGGAACTATTGGATGAGGCTCACAGTTCTTCATTACCTATTAACAATGGAAGAAAAAAGATGTATAGGGACCTAAAGAATATTTCTAGTGGGATGGAATAAAAATAGATGTCACTGAATATGTCTCTCGATGCATGATTTGTTAGAAAGTTAAGGCTGGGAGATAGTAGTATGATGTGATGTTACACTATTCCCCATAATAAAATGGAAATGGGGAAATATCACTATGGAATTTATTGTTGGAATTCGCAAAACATTTAAAGTTTTTTATTCTATATGGGTTATATTTGATCTCCATACAATTTCATCACTCTTCATTGATATTAGAGAGGATTTCCCTCTTGATCATCTTGGTAGGATATATGTAAATGATGTTCTAAAATTTCAAGGAGTACCACATTCCATTTTATTTGATCAGGATCCATGGTTCAACTCGATGTTCTGGTGAAATATTTAGCATTATCTGGACACATAGTCAATTTTTAGCATTCCTTATCATATTCATAAAGACAGTCAGTCTGAGAGGACAATTCAAACTTGGGAAGACATGTTAAGTGCTTTCTCTTTGGATTTCAAAGGTGGTTGGGATCAATAGTAACCTTTTTTGAAATTATCATAAAATATTATATATCACTCTAGTATTCAGATAGATCATAATGATTATATCTACGGAAATTAGTGTAGAACTCCCACTTTGTGGGATGAAGTAATTGAAATAAATCTATTTGGACCTAATCTTGTTGATGAATTGGAAGAAAAGGTCAGATATATTCAACAAAAGATAAGAGTAGTTGAGAGTCGACAAAAAATTTATGATGAATATCAAATAATAGTCCTAGTGTTTCAAGTGGGTGATAAGGTGATCCAAAAAATATCTCTATGTGAGAGAGTAATGATATTTGGAATGAAGGGAAAGCTGAGCCCTTGTTATATTGGTCCATCTGAAATTTGTGATCATGTTGGGAAGGTAGCCTACCGATTGGTACTTCCACCAAATCTGTATCAAGTTCATGATGTGTTACATGTATCTCTCCTGATAATATACATACACAATCCTTCACATGTACCATTCTCATAAGTCGTACTGTTGGAGCAAGATCTATCTTAAGAAGGACAACTAATAGAGATTCTAGATCGTAGTAAAAAAGTTCTACAAAATAAGACCACTCGCTTGGTAAATGTTTTATGGAGGAAAAACCAATTTGAAGAATCTACATGGGAACTTGTGGATATGATAAGAGATAGGAATCCTTATTTTTTTGTTTCCATGTTGTGAATTTTTAGGGAATATTTTGTTTTAGGGGGTAGAATGTAATAGCGAGACGTTTTTATGAAAAAAATTTCTTTAAATATTTTTAATTCTCTAATATCATTAATTATATGAAATCGTGAGTTTAAATGAACCAAAAGATTACCAAATTATAAAATAACTGTTATAGAATAGTTTTTAGGTTAGTTGAAATAATTATAAATAACTTATGAAAATTCATTGGGAATTCATTGGCTATCAATATTTATGAAAAAGTAAAAATCAATTAGAAAATTTTATTTTTGAGTGAATTACTTTTGGTAATAAAATTAATTATATATATATGTGTGTTATATACTTAATAATATATTATTGATATTCATCCAAGGGATATTACAGTTCTAGGGTATAAAGAAAACACTATTTGATGTATAAAAACCTATTTTTTTAAGTGTTAATTTTACACATTTGAATGGTGAACGCCTTTTAAATTAAGATTTGGAAACATTAATAATTTTTATATGACATAAAGAAAAGGTTATTCTTAAGTGTGATATAAAAAAATACATTGGATGAATTTTAGATATTTTTCAAATAACATTCATGTTTTGATAAATCGTAAAAATGCGCTAAATTTTAATTGAAAATAACTTTTTTCATTAAAATAATTTATATGGGAAAATTATATAATTGAATGGATTAGAAGTATAAATAGAATATATTTTTACCATTTAATATAATTTTGGTTACTCAAATTAATTTTAAATTAAATTCATATGTAAAAACATTTCAATCTTTTGCAATATTTTAACTTTTTAAATTTGTTTTCTCAATTCAACAACAGGATTAATTTTAAATTAATTACTACAATTCAGTGTTTTGAATTTTTAAAAATAAATAGAATATTTGTAATTATTAGTTCCAAATTCTGTAAATTTATTTGTAATTTTTATTTAATAAATAATTACCTAAATGTCTTATGCTTGGATGGTGAAAAAAGTAATTAATTTATGATACATCAATAAAACAATTTTTATTAAAACATTAATAACCATCAAAAGACCCAAAAACAAACCTAAAATTTATTTAAAGAGTATATATCTACCATAAGAATCCAATGGTTGAATTTATGACCAGTTGTAGGCTAATATAAAATATTATGACACTTGTATTTTATTTATTTAAAGTGAAGATAAATTTGTCACATTCATGTTTTAAAATATTACAGCATTATTACTATTGGGTTTTTGGGAAGACAAATTCATCTAAAATTAATTTTATGAAATATAATGGATTTATAATAATTGTATTATTTTATTTTTATTTTCTATTCATCAAATAAGTATATTAAATAATTACAAAAAAATTACATAATTATTATTATTGGAATTAATATATCAAATAAATGTTATTAAAAATATTTTACTAAAAGTAATTTGGGATAATTATTTTGTAAAATTAATTTTCATGATTAAGTTGACTACAGAGGTATATATTAAAATATTTTTATCATGTTTCACTACATTTTTTGTATTTTAAAAAATCCATGAAATTGATAGTTTCCAAATTAACACTATTGATATTTTTCAGAATAAGGTTTTCTTATATTATTTAAAAATTAGAAAACATTTTAAAAAATATAGAATAATTTTTATTTTTCTAAAATATTATAAATTATTCATTTATGGTCTAATTGACTTCAAACATTTTAATATTTCACTCATTTATTATTTAAATATATGTTACCCTAGTTAAAAATTAAATAGAATAACTAACCATTAATTAAAATGATAACGCTTAAATTGGAAAAAAAACTTGTCTAGAATTTATTGGTTGACTATCTTACAACCCTATATAATATCAAATTCTAAATTGGGAAATTTTTGATGTGTTAATTAGGTTTAGGCATTATTATAAATTAATATTTTTTGAGGTTTCCAAAATTGCCCCTCACCTCAATTATAAAAGGGCACTTCCTCGCTCAACTCTTCACCTCATTTTGTGTCATTAATCTCTCCATAAACCTTCCCATTTCACTTATAAACTTCCCTTGAAATATTATATAGGTTCATTTCTTCTATAAAGTCCAACTCTAGTGCTCTAAGAGGATATTTGGAGGATGTATATCGAAGAATGGGTAATATCATTTACCGATCCTTTCAAACTTCCTTCTTACTCTACTCCCATATCCTAAGTGGTTTTATTGTAAAGTAATAACACCAATATTAATTATATAATTATACATTATTATGATTTTGAAACAACCATATTCCACCTTGAACCCATCCTATTGAAAAATAAAATCACCATGCATGCTTATGTATGACTTACCATCTGCACACCATCGTGTAATCTATTTTTCACCACCACCTTACATGGATGTGTATAATTATAGAATTAATATATATATATATATTATTAATATATAATTATTTTTTTTTTGGTATTCTATACTCCATCCACTTAAATATTATTCATCAATTATGGAAACAATATCTTCGCTCGTGTGTACATGTGGCTTACCGTCTCCATGGTGGGATGTGATTCGTTCATTATAATCTTCATTAAAGAATTATTATATAAATGAATGGAATGAATATATATTATATATATTATAATAATAAAATTATGTAAATTTTATTACTATAATCTAAACAAGGAATAAGAACTTATCCTATAAAACATTCATAATAACATAAAGCAGTTAATACCCGAATAACCAGTAACAATGAAATGATACTAACAAACAGATGAAAATATGATCATAAATTTTAGCATAAAAATTATTATTATTCTTCAGTAAATCCATAACATTATTTATATCATTATATTGGAGTTTCAAATACATCAAAATCATATCGGACCTATGGTAAGGGATAACTTTTCAAATATTGTTTTTTCTGAGATTATATATTCATAAGTATTTACTGAGGTATAGTTTTTATCCAAATCCATGATTCATAAATATGAATTTTAGAATATTACTAATATACTTACATAATTTTTTAAAGTCAATTTTACCCATTGGATAATTTTTACAATATGGTAAGAATGAAATATGTTTTCATTTTTAGTAAGAGGTACTTTTTAACTTATCTAACTAAAGTAAAAGAAGGTTGTTTTTTTAACATGTGTGACATGAATAGATTTCTATGAATTAATAATGATTTATCGACATATAACATCCTATAAAATATTACAAGGTCATTTTCAAATAATATTTTTTCTTCTAAAATCGTGTGCCTTTTTCAGGAAGGTATACATTTTTTATGAAGAAATGATATTTTCCTCAAGAATTAAACTCAAGTGTTTTATCAAAATTATTTTCAATCTAAGATGAAATAGGTTTTCGTTTCTATATCTATTATTACTTTTATTTTATTTTCTTATAATTTAATTATATTTATCTAATCCATTTGTCTTATATAGATTATGTTATGATGGAATGATGTTTAAGAAACTCGTGTTTTTGTTCCATTGGTTATGCTATGATGAATGATTGATGTTTTGGGGAAAATTTAAGAATTATTTCATTATGAGATGTGTGGATCCTATGTATCCCTTCAATTAATTGGGTAAATATCTATATCTCATGATATAAACATTACCGGAATGGAAAGTAAATTTGGTTCAGTAATACAGGATAGGAACGAGGAGTCAAATCAGTTTAGTAATAAACTATATCCGCTATGATGGTCTTAGAATTGAGCCTTGATAGATATGAAATGATTTTCAATGATTATGTGTGTATTCCATGAAATTTCAAGTCTTATATTATGAATATTTTTATTAAATTTTCGTTTTGTTATTTATCACATGAGATGATATTATGATCCTTTATATGCAGAATAAAATTGTCAAATGTTATGTTCTTATGATTATGAAGAATTTGAGCTCACCCATTCAAATGTTTCTTTTTCCCCATTTCATAAAGAAGTTTATTAAGTATTATATGTCAAAAATTAGTCTACTTATGATGAAATAAGCGGGAAATGATGTATATGTTTTATAAACTAGTATTTTATGTTTCCCAGTTTTTAAAGACACTAAACCTATATAGTCTTGGAGTGGTTTTTGCTATGTTATGTAATAAATATTATTAAATACTAAAGTAAAATATATATGTAAATTATGGGACATTATATAATGTGCCTCATATTCGTTGTATCTTTTTATTCATATCACCCAAATTATTTCTAAGCATCATATAGAGGAAGTCATCGTGGGCATGGGATTGGATTTTTTCTTGCATTCCATTAACATATTTTTGGTCAGATAAGTTCTATTCCTATTCAATTATTTCAGACTAAATAATTTTTGTGTTATAGTTTATTTTCACCTATCTCATATATTCAATCACTGTAGTTTAGGGACTTTTAGCTCAGACCTTTTTCATTTTAGTTGAAGGCCTTTTAACTGGGACCTTATATCATTGTAGTTTTTGGGTATTTTAGCTAAGACATTGATATTTCATGTAGTTTATTTTCATACTAAAATGGATTTATAGATTATTACTGAAAATGGGGAATAAATGACAAGGATGATAGAAAATACCCTATATGGATAAGTTTTAGCATGGTGTTTTTGAGGGATAACAAGGGTAAGAGTTCATTTCTGGAAAGCAGGAGATGCCTTTATATAGTATTTCAATTCCCCTATGTGTTGATATAATGATAAAACAAAGGCATATTCGATCATTTCTAATTTACATGGATTATTTAAGGGTTTATAATTGGCTATGGTTGAAATACTAAGGATTCTATGTCCATCCGGATATTAATAATGTGGATGTGGTATATCCTCACCCAAAAGTCGAATATGAGGAATATGTAATGGAGTAGGAATGTCAGGGATGATCAATAACTCCCTAAGGTGTCTGTCTCTTCCATGGTGTTTCTAGGGCTCACAATTATTAAGGTTACTTTCATGTAAGGATGTTATACATTTAGTTGGTAGGCCGAAACCCTTATGAATTTATAGCTTGGTAAATAAAAGATGACCTTGATCCCTCTCCAAGGAATATGAAATATTTTCATTGACTCTGAAATCCAGATGATGTTGTTGGTTATGGGATGAATGGATGTCTAGGAAGGTTTGTAGAACCCAAATGTAGTCTAGCTCTTAAATTTTGAAAATTGGACCATATTCCTTGTGGTATCGTTTCACTAGGTGTTGGTCATCAAAAGGATTTGGAATGGGGTGTCACATTCCTTCTTTGAAACAGGGTAGAAAACATAGTGATGTAATGATAAGGATGTAAAATCCTCATGAATGTTTTTGTTGTGGGGTTTGTAAATAATGATCCAAAATGGTTCAGTCATATGGATGGTGTGAAAAAATCATGATGGGAATGGCCCAGAGCACAATGTTATTTTTGAGTTATACCATCATAACATTAGGGCTCACAAGGATTAGAAATCCCTTTTTTAGAGTGACACACTTAGTTCATGATAATAGGTGCATATGAATAATCCACAAGCATACATGCATAGTCCCAAAACGATTCCCTTGAATTTGAGAATACATTTACAAGGTCCTTAGAATATTTTCAAAGACCCAAGGAACTCAAATCATGACGTCTAATTTTTCGAAACTTTGATACTCAATGAGGGTTTGAACACCCTATAAGTTCTATTTCCTCCTAGTTAACACATTATCATGTTGAGGATATAAAAAATAATTACTCTAAAATTTTTTGATAATAGGGGGTCCTATGAGAAAAGCATAGACTTTAATAGGGAATTAAAGTATTCCTTATGAGATTTATTATTTATATATTTTTGAAGTAACTTTTCATGAACACTAGTGATGAAGATTTTAGAGAGTGAAGACATGAAATTTTCATAGGCTTCCCTTTGTGGATATTCATCTTGAAATGATTTGTGTCTCTTTAAAAAGTATTTTAAGGTCCTATGATTTAGACCATCAAAGGCTACATTTCATGGTTATATACCTTTGACTAAGTTTCAGGTTATTTACAATCATGATACACATGGACCTAATCAATGGATCATGTTACACAAGATCCCAATTAGGATACCAAGGGTTAGGGGTATTCTATCATATTTTGAGTGTGTGGTGATATTTTTTAAAATCATGGATCGAGGTTCTCGGGTCATGGGTAGTGATATGAGAAAATCATGTTAGGGATGTCCCGAAACACCCTTAAGTGATGAGTTCCTCCACAGGGGCGTCAGACTCACAAAGATCAAAAAACACTTTTTATAGGTCCATGATGTATTTAGTTGGATGTTATAATCCCTTATATGTTGATTTTATGGTAAAACTAAGATATATATTTTCATTTCCTAGGGATGTGAAATCTTTAAAGGGACCCAAGGTTCTCAAGACATGATGTGTGATTTATGAATCGAGGTGCTTGAATGATGGGGGAAGCCCCCCATACACAAGAAGGCTAGGGTAAGGTTCTTTTGGTAATTTGAAATGGAATGATGATTTGTGATGATTTGCACATTTAAACATAATATAGAGGCTATGTATTGTTGTGATGTTTTAATGTCATACAGATAGGTTTTTTTCCTTGAAATTTAAGTTTATGGGATATGGAAATTTTTTAATCCTTGTATTTTAACATAGTGTGGTATGGATGTAAAAACTGATGGAAAATATTATTAAAGGTATGTTATTTTCATAAGAAATTCACATATAGGTCTAACTCATTGATAAGAAAAATAAGCCTGTATGGACAAGACCTTATGTTTTTGGGGAACATTTTTTTGTTGGTTGTTATAGTTTGGACCATGATTGGAGATTTGAGTATCACTACATATCCCATTTTGGAAATAATCAAGATACATGTAGTTATTGAATAGTAAAATATCCATGAAGTTCTAATCTGTATATAGAATGTGCATTTTTTCATTCATTTTGGTATCTAGACCCAGGATTGGAGATCCAGGCATCACTATGTATCCTATGGTGACAGTAGTAAAGGAAAACATAGTTCATAAGTATCAATAATGTTTAACATCATGTGGTAACGAAATAGGCTCCCCAAAATTGAAATGGAACCTTACAGGTAGTCTTGAGACCAAATATTTAGATGTGACTATATATCCTATTATGATAGAAATCAGGACACATATAATTCTATAATTAAATCTACCAAAACAGGTCTGGAGCATATGGGGGTATGGGCATTTTTATATTTATTTTTTGTGGATGGGCCCAGTATTGGATATCCTAGCATCACAAAAAAACATGTGACTTCATGAATTAAGACATATGAATTTCTGGAATTATGGTGTGGAAGGAAACCAACACCTAGTGTAGTGGTCCTTTCTGGCAGGATTCATGGTAATGTTCTATATTATGTCATGTTGGGGAGAAAAACAGTGCACTTTAATGTCACATGGTGAGAACTCAGGAACATTGTAAACCATGCATGAGATAATATTCCTTATTTGTGTGGGGAATCCCCTACCAATGATCCAATTCCCTTGTGAGTTATGTTCAGAGTTAGAAATAAGAAATAGAAGAGTTTCCACATGACATGGAGTCAAGTGGATAAAGGATATGGGTATTTTGTATCATGTGGCGGATGGACCAAGATATAGGATCTATATGTCACAATGTATCCCATTATACTGAGAATAAAGACATAAATAGTTCTAGAAACATGATTATTTTAATATCATTCTATAATTACATCACCCATGTTGTTTAAAATCTTGTGGTAAGTACATTGGTTAATCAATTTAAAAGGAGGGAATGTTGTGGCTGGGCCCTAGAATTGAGGTATGGGTTCCACTTTATAACCTATGATGGATAGAATCAAGCCATAAATAGTTATTGGATTCCATGTGATTTAGTGTCATTGATTGTGGATATCATATTTGTAGTTTGATGTCTTTAGATAAGGATATTGTTTGTGTAGTTTAACATCATACGGTAAGGATAAAGGATGAAATGTAGTTTATCATCTAGCTTCTAGGATGAGATCCACATAGTTTAACATCATGTGTTTAGGATATGGATTACCTGATGTGAACGAAGATAAATCATTGGGGATCTGTGCAATTTGACATCTGTAGTGATGACATTATTCACACAATTTAACATTGTTTTTTATGATAAGAGATGTTATGCAGTTTAAAAGATTCTACCATAGAAATCATTCATATAGTTTTATATAATTTGAACAAGACGAGCTTCGTAATGTTTCAATTTTATGTGGTTAGAACATGTCACACCTGATAGAAGATTTGAAAATTATTATTTACGAAATCATGCATTGGGGGTGATACACATTCCCCATCCACGGTGAAAAATGAGTAAGTGTTATTGTGATAGGCCTTATGTACGATATAATTCCCTTCATACATGGGTTCTAAATTTGGAGTTTTCTTCCCTCATATCATTAGGGTTATGAGATCCAACACCAGGTATCCTTGGAGAAAAAATAGAGGTATTCCTTTTTATTGAATGCTCGTGTGATCTGATTTTGATTGAATTTGAGTTTGTGAAATACACACAACCTTTTCTCATCAATCCCACCTTGATCATCCAATCGCTTTGGTGATTTCTCTTCATTTGAGAGTCGTCATCCAATTTCTATTTGGACTAATGGATGTTAAAATTATATGGGTCAAACTACCTCGGTCCTATAAACCAATAAATATAGTTTCTCTTGAATAGAAATAATCATGGTGGCATGGTGGGCCCAAAAATCATTGAGGAGGTTTTTTGACCAGGACTAATTATACATAGTCACCATATTCTGGATAATATTTTATAAAGTCATAATGAAGTCCTCTATTTTTCTGTTTTCCACTGTATGATTGTGATATTAGTGAATTTACTATATATTGAATTCCTGGTAGAATTTCATCAATTATATAGAAGGGAAGTTAGTTCCATTGTTTTCCAATATTGTGTGACGGACTCTGAACATAGGTGTGATATGGGAATTTAATAATATGTTGATGTTTTACATCTCAAATTCTTTTAGTGGTATTCCCTAATCCCCTTTGTATAAGAACATAGTAGCAGTAGTAATGTTCTTCAGCATCTTAGCTTTGGTTGGGGGATATGGTCCCACAACATCAATTCCTCGCACGAAGAAAAACGAAGAATATTTAGTTTTATGTAAAAATTATAGTGGATGATCGATGAAGTTTCCACGGATAATTCATGCATGAAATTTCATGGTGAATTCCACATAGTCACATGTCATGTTTTTTCAGTAGTAAACCACCATAATGATTTAGTGGTAGAGTCTTGTATTAGACTTATTAGTTCCATAGGAGCCTGCATTGACCTCTTCTATTATGGTGGGAATTACTCTTTTTGATATGCATCTAAAGAGGATTAAATCTTAGACTCCCATATCGAGGGATTTCTTCCCATCCAAACCAAAATCCTAATGAAGTGAATTATGATCTCTACCTAATATATTCTCTTCTGTTTCTTTATATTGGGAGGGTCCCATTTTTTAGATAACTGATTATGGGATCTATCCATCTGGGGTGGATACTGATTCATCATGCCATGGGGTAGTGTCAACCTGATTTATTTCTACTACATCACCAAAATTTATTAATGAGAAAACTTTTTGATATGCGATGTGAAATATTGCTTCCCCTTGATCTAGGTTGGCCAAGATTATGGCTGCATTAGCCAGTGAATTAACACAATCATTCTATGACTATAAAACATGATGAATCAAGGGATCAAATTATAACTCTTTCATTATTCCCTTGAAATATCTATTGAGTGGGTCCCCTTATTCATTTTGATGGTATATTCACCATTATTAATTTTTATCACTATCTCTGAATCACATTTTACATTCATGTAGGCTACTTTCAACTTTAAGGGTTATTACAAACCAGCTATAGGAGTTTGGTACTCGCCCTCATTACATATACAACCTTCAGATATTGAGAAATAGAATGTAAAAATTACTTTTTCCTGAGATACAAATAAAATTACTAGAACAGCCCAATTGAACATTTTATTTTCCAAACTTTTTCAAATAGGACTCTAGGAGGTTCCATTGAAATACATCTCCCAGTCAAGGGGAGTGTCATGGGAAAAGAAAACCTCCTCTTATAAAAGCTCAGTATCCACCAGTGTACCTTCTGGGATAGGATATGATGCAAGGAAATTATCTAGGGTCTTCTCATTTAAAGACTTCTTTGATTAAAACTAGATTTTATATTGTTGAATAATGACTTCCCATCAGTCCAATCTTTAATTCCACATGAGATGGCCAAGGATTTACTTGAGTGGATCAATACGAGAGACCAAGTGGAATTTGTGGTGGTGCAAGTAATGCCTCTGTTTTTTCTCTACAAGGTGTAAATCATTCTGGTTCTTCATGACATTTGAGTGTCGAACAGCAGAACCTATAATTGTTATGATGAGGTATTAAATAATTTTATCATTTCTAGCATCATTATTCTAGGAATGGATGGAACCTAGTGGGTGTTCAATAGAGGCCACCTATGGGATTGTGGGATTTCCTACCCCCAACGTCATTTTTATTGATGGATGTAGTAGGTAGAACTTGAGAATCTTGAAGGATTTTGGGAACTCATCATCCCATTTATAGGAGATTCTCTTATTCGTTAGCATGATTACGTGGAGGGTTTTTTTTCTAGGTTGTATATGAAATACTGAATGTAGGTGAGGATCCATTAGATCCCCTCATCTCTTTTGGATTATTAGAGGGTGATATTTCTAGAATAAAACTACTATTTTCTAGGTCTACCTCAATATAGTAGTGGAATACCCAAAAGAAAATGAACTTCTTCAATGTTACCCTAAATGAAAATTTCAGTGGAATTATCTTCAGAATGTTTTGTTGTAGCAAGTTGAAAAATATTTTAAGATCTATGAATTAACCACATCACTATTAGAATTTGACCAATAGGTCTTCAAATAAAGATTGGCAATTAATCCTTGAAAAGGATTAAAGATGTAATGAATGGAATGTTGATATGTGGTACTATTTTTCTTTAATCCAATGTTCTTGACCCGATAAAAAAGAAACCCTTGGGGTGATATTAAGGAAGTGGATTCCTCATCTTTAGGATCCATATTTATCTGATTGTACAATGAATAACTATTCGGGGTAGATAGGGTTTTCAAGATATATTTGCATCAATCATGAGTTCTATTATTGGAAAGAGTAAATCCTTTTCTGGGTAGTGATGATTAAGGTCTCTGAAATCAATGTAGACTATAATCATCCCATTATTTCTCTTGACCAGGATGATGTTGGAGATCCATCATGGGTATTTCAAATCTTGGAAAAATTTGTCTTTGAACAATTAGAAATTTTTTCCTCTACATTGGCTGAATGAGAGGGGTGAATATTTCTAGATGCTTATTTGAAACATCAATGATCATATGGTAACCAGAGATTGTGGATAGCCATATCTAGATTCAATCTGGTCAATTCTATAAAATTACATGGGAAAAAATATATGAATTACTTTATAAATGAGATATATATTTATATTTATTATCAAGAGTCATGCCAAAACTAATTAGTGTAGGTTGCAGGACTTCTTATATTCAAATATGTTTCCACAGGATATCATAAAAGGTGGTTGATATTTCTTAAAAATAAAAGAGTTGTGTTCAAGATCTCATCCTCCTCTTCTAGCACCTCTTAGTAGGTTGAGTAATTTTCTGACGATTTCTGAAATCTAGGAAAATATCTACCACTATCAATGTGAGATAAAACATTTGAAAAGTCATTATTATCCCCTACTACTAGAGACATCACAGAGGGAACCCAAAGATAATTTTATTTTACACTATCACTAGGGACAGAAGGATCATAGAAATTTGAGATTAGGTATATTGACTAAACAAGGTTTATGGGGAGAACACAGTTGTTTTAAAGCATATTCAAGATATTTTTAGCAGAATTTCACAAGCCAATGGTGGCTAAAACTAATATGTTATCATCAAAAATTGGTTGTTTTCCATCCCTTTTGTAGAAACTTGTGAACTTTACATCATTGGGGGTATTTCATACACAAATTAACTATTGAGCATACCTTCACATGGATATGAAGCTGTGTCCTTCCAATAAGGACATTATATGTAATTTATTAATGAATAACCAAAAATGTTACATAATATATGTGGTCCCCAAACTGAATTTTGTGCTTGATATTCTAGATAGGTCATTGTTAACACTTACCATTCCCTTTAATGGCTAACTTCATTGATGAAAAAAACCCTTCTCAATATCCCAAACATCATAGGGTTCTTATATGGATACGATCGATCCTAGAACCATTGTTATTACAAGCACTTTTGATATTTGATGGTATGGTCCTCAATCAATAGACCTCGACTTCATGAGCTTATTTATAGATATCCATTAGGATCTATAGGTCTTCAAAATTTTCTTCCCTAAGTAATTTTGAAATATGGAGCTCATTCGAGATTGAGAGAATAGTTGGGACCACAAAAATCTCTATCAAAATGTCATACTTTTGTACCATGATCAAATTATTCCAAAGGTTGGGGTTTCTTCTTACTATGTGGCTTATTATTTGGAAATTTTTTGTAGTTAAGCCTATTAATTATGCATAGGTCAAGGTATAATCTACTACTAGTGGCATAGGTCATTATAGACATCCCTATTTCCTAATGTTATCAGATAAATTTTCCCCCACTAGGATATCAAACAAGATAATTAGGCACGGACAACCACTGGAGGGTTCTAGGACGCATCTATATCTCTTTTGAGAATTATGGAGTGATTTTCCATGATACTCATCTACATATATATGCTCTGAGGGGATGTGACCAAAATATTGTGTTTGACCACGCCCTTGTTTCCCCCTGTATCCTATGTTCCTGTGCATGGGGCCTCTTGTTCCCTAGTTAGGTGCATGGAACTCATACTTAGAGGAATATTCATCATCAATGAATGGGTATTCCAAGTGTATCATGTTGATAGAACCCCCAATGTGATATTTTTTCTGATGGGTGTTCTATTTGGAGTGGTGGTGCCTATAATTTTGATGTTGCTGTAAAGAAATATTCAAGAGTCAGAGCTTGATTTAGAGAAAAATATGATTCTTCCTCTTCTGTTTCTTCATATATATAATGATTATCTCTACCTTTAGTATGACTGTTTGATATTACCTCCCTAGGTGAAAGGACCATTATGAGTCAACAATTCTATGTTCTCTAGGTGGAATGTTCTCGGATAACTATATTTTTATTCATCTAGTTGTTTACTATATGTCTATTCTTGTCTATAACATTCTACCAGACACCTTTTTCTTTTGATTGGGCAATGGTTATCGAGGTCACCTTCTCAGGGTAGTTATCCAACATCACCAATCAAGATTCAACCGTGTATTGGATGGAATCCTAGATGTTGTGACCCAGTCTTTTATGGAACGATATGTAATGAGGATGATTAGTGAGGTTTAACCTGTTGGGGTTCCAATGATGTGGTATATAGAGAATGTTATTTTCAATTTTTGAAAGTAAATAATAGGGGACTTGATAATTTCTATATGAATATACATTTTTCATTTATTCCTCAAATATCAAACAACCCTGTTATCTTTTGGATTCTGTTCAAAAGATTTTTAGTGGTTGTTTCTACTCAATTGGAGGATTTGGGTAGTTGAGGACCTATCTAGGTTCTTGAAAGGGAACTACTGTTGTTTTGAGTGTAATAACGTAATTTTCTACCTTTGCAATCCTTTTCCCCTTTGTAGATGGAATGATTAAAGACTTTTATTAGGTTTGTTGAATGGAATAATCTAGACATTGTTTCATTTATATGAACTCATTGAACCCACATGGGTCTTTCGTTGGGTTCATAAGTGTCTACAGATCAACCTAGAGATTTTCGACACATAGTTCCAGTAATTATTACCATGAGAGAGGTATGCTAAATTAATAGTATATACCATTTCATCTATCGATGAAGTTTGAAAACCTATCATTTTCACATTTCATCCAGTTCATTAAGTTGAAAATTGACATTTAACATTGAATGGAGCTTAACTAGGAGAGGAATTGATTACCAAGGTCTTCCTATCCTGAAATGGATTTGAATAGAAGTCTATTATAGAAAACAATGGTTCTCCATACCATAATCTGTATGAAACAATATATCTTGGTTACCTCCAATTGATATTGATGTCCCATCATCAGACTAAATTTGAATAAAATGTGTGTGAGATGCTGTTCTTGGTCACCCATGGTGTCAAAAGTGGAGATGGTAGGATTTCTAAAAAAAATTAGAGGCTAAGTTTCATCCACCCATTCGGGATACAGATTCCTCTCAAGCTAAACATGTTCATTTGTTCATTTAATGGATTTTATTTGAGTATCTAGGGACTCAATATCAATGATAAATTATATCAGTACTGATGTTTGATCTCCCTCCCATCCAGATGGATTTGGTGAGGCTACGTGATGCTGCATTATTTTCATTACCCACTAATTCAAACCCCATGAAAGGACTATGTGATCACTCTGGAGAGGAAGAGGCTATCACCACATTAGAGGGAAGCTATAATTATTTTCAAATCCCTCATTTATGTAGAATATCATTATAGAACCAAAGATGGTCTAATTCTAAAATACCACTCTTACAGGAATATAGCCCTTCGGATTGAGAATATTAATCTCTTCCTGGTGATGATACCCATCAGTAATATTTCCCCGGATTAGCTCTTAATTTAGTTTCCTGAGAGCTTAAATATCATTCACATAAAATGAAATCTATGCCTATATGGGTGGGTTTTTAGTTCTCCAAGGTGGTGATTCAGATGTATCCACACCATTACCTTTATCTGTTTTTGTGTTCCATTGAAGAGGTGGAAACATGATATTTGATTGTGCCATATTTTCGAGCCTCCTTTAGTTCTAGGTGCGTGAAACCTAAATTGGTGCATCCAAATAACATTCTTATTAGGGTATGATTTTTCTATTCATCCCTCTATATCTATGACTTGATCCACATTATCCTTCTTGCTGATTGTGAAAACATTTAGAAAGTTAAATCATGCAATGGTGGTTATCCCATTAAATTCAATGAAATATCATAATTTTGTACCAATAACATTAGAGCCATTCCTCAAAACCATGGATGTGTTGGGACATTTTGTTTTGTGACTCTTTTGGGGTTTGATTTCATTCACTATACACCCCTTCCATCTTGTCTAGTGAGTAGTGAACTTGAGGAACCTTCCAGCTATGACTGAAAAATGGACCCCAAATAGCATAAGTTTCTCTTGTAGTGGGTGGAATGGATGTGATGCCAGCCATCGATGTTTAACTCCCAACACGTAGAAGAGTGATTCCCTCTATGGTGATGGTAATTATGAAATTCCCCGAGCCCTACATGTTGGGGTCTATCTATGGGGATAAATTACAACTGATTGATCCAATTTCTATCAATTTAATGTTTCAAATCACTGATTTGACAATCCTTGAGATGAAAATTAGTATATAAATTTCCATATCTCAGTGGGTGGGGATTGATCTAGAACTACCATTGATTTTCCTAGGACCCTCTCATGGTATGCTGAATCTGGTGATAGTGATTCAGAAATAAATTCCCCTATCCCATTGGATTGGATGTTTTTTACAACTAGAATCCAAATTTCTAGAATACTATCGAGGATTGACAACCTAATAGTTGGACCAGTGGTAGATATTCCCCAACCTAGTGGGTGGGGTTAGTAGTTTGATGGATACTATGATAGTTTCTAATATGACTTGTTTGTTGTGGCACATTTGTGCTCATATAGAATCTGGGAGCAATGGCATCCCATAACAGGTGTATGTTTCTCTAGGTGGTTTTCAAGTTGGTCAAAATTTTGGCGTATATGGCAAAAATGTGTTTTAGTTCTTTCAGGGGGCTCATTTCAATGATCTGTATTCTTTCATCTCCCTACATTCATGAAGTCTTGGCACTTTTTAATTTGGTGTATTCGTTTATAGTAACCAACTAGCTCATGCATTACCCATCCCTCAGATTTTCACAGAGGCTATGAAATTAAAAGATTCCATATTAGAGGGAGTTTTTTGTTCTCTGGACATAGTGATGTGAAATGATCCATATTTTTTCCATCCTTAAATAATAACATCTTGTGGTTTTCTAGAAATCAGTCTATATAGAGTTTTTTTTGATGTAGAGACAAACAATGCACATGTCTTGGTCATGTCACTCTATTCTTGGGTTCCAAGCTATGGAAAATAAGGACATATACAGATGAAAATAGAATGTATTGGTGATCTAAAAGAGTTACATGGATCTTGGATCTGGGAGATATCTGTCCTTATATAGATGTTGAGTTTCACAAATATTTTGGGGTAAATAAGGCATGAAATCCATTTCTAAATCATATTGGAACTCATTGTTAGACATGGAAAGAGGCTAAACCAAGGTGGGTATGTTGTTTCTAGATAACTCTCTCCATATGTCAATATCATCTTCTTCTTCATTAAAAGATTATTTCTTAGTAAATGTGAGATATGATGTGGGGGAGTCTAACCATGGAATATTTCAGGATTAAATTCCCATCGATCCATATTCACACCACCATAAGGATGACTATTGTGGTGATGATTTCTTTCTTCTATGGTTGAAGACTCAGTAGACCATTGGGGTGTTGAGAATGTGTCTCGAAAAACCTCAAAGTCACATTCATGGAGTAGATAAGAAATATATTTGTCATTTTGTGTCTTGGATGGAATATATCAACCATCATTTTGAAATTTTCCAGGGATATGATCCAACTATATGATGGAATCCAGAAATTATAGGTAACCATCTTATTACACCGTAGTATGATCCCACTACTGATAAGATGCTGAAATATTCCAATGAGATCCATAATTATTAGATGGAATATAATATTTCTCCGAGGCATGTTCCACACTCACATGGGGAGCCTAGTTTGGGATAAGGATATGAGGACAATGTTGGGCCTTTGAAGTATACCAATAGTCTTTCTTGACATGAATATAAAAATTTCCCAATCCATGTGCGACACTCACTTGACGAGCCCCAAATAGAGAGAAAATATGATCCCAGTCTGAGTATGCATTCCCCATCAGAATATCCCAGCAAACCTCCACAGTTAGAGAGGGATGTGAAGTTCTCTTTTGATCATTCATCAGGAATACATCCAATATCTCTTTCCGTGTATCATATGCCCCCCACCAAGTTGAGGGAATTAAAGTAATAGTTTGATGTTTTGAAATCCAAAGGGATCAATAATCTCAACATGGTCCACCCTAATTATTTTTGTGAAAAAGGCCGATGAATATCTCTGATTGAGCATTAATTAGCTAAAGATGAAAAATGAAACCATTGTGAATATATAAACATTTCCCAGCATAGATGAAAATTTTGACCAGCTTAAAGGGGAAGGTGGTTTTACAAGATCGACTTGCATTTTTGTTATCACCAAGTTAGGGTTATATAGGAGGATGTTCCAAAAATATTCATTTGATTTAGGTATGAATTTTTTTATTTTTTGGTAATTCCTGTTAGATTTATGAATGCTTTAATGGTCTTCATGGGACTTATTAATAGGTCATTCCACCAGTTCCTTGATTTATTTATTGTGATATTCATGGATAAAATCATGGTCTATTATATGATTTAGGAGGACTATGAGAAACTTTTTTGAATCGTGTTGGGAACCCTTTAGGGCCATCATATTTAGGCCAATTTTTCAAACTGCACCTTCAGAATTAGATAGATGATGTTTATGGGCCATGCTGTCTCAGATCAAGGGGTTTTGGTGGTCCTTAAAAAGATTAGTGTAATTATTTCATGGGATTATAAAAATAACATGTTTTAAATAAAAATATTTTTAGGCCTATAATGGTATTATTAGAGGTTCATTCAAGATTTATATATACTCACATCACCCATGGAGGCACTCACCTAGAAGGGGGTAAATTTTTAATAGAGCCCAAAGTGTTCTATGTTCTTTGAGGAACTTAAATAGCGATTGACCACTGCACCTATTTTTATCATGAATGAATTTGTAAAGTGGTATATGGTTTATTGTGACACCTCAGGTATGTGTCTAAGGTTTGTTAGGATGTATAATGATCATGTCGTGGCTTATGGTTAACTCCAGATCCAGACACATGAAAACAATTACCCGAACCATGACCTGGAGTTAACAGTAATGATTCATTCCTTGAACACATGGTGCCATTAGCATTTTGGGAAAAAATTTTGGTTTATTTTGTTCATGAGAACATAGCCTACATTTCCTCCTTAAATGATCTAAGTGTAAGGCATCTTGGTTTGGTTGTGTTCCTTCAAGGGTTGAATTTTGATATAGGTTATACCCTAGGAAAAGGTAACGTTATGGCAGATTCTTTGAGTAGGAAGGTTCTAGTGAAAGCATTGAAAGAGTCTAGTGATGAGTAAACATTAATGGGGATCTTTGATCAAATTAATTTGTCAACCAAGGGCCATAATGATGGTGCATTTTTTCCAGTGTTCAGATAACTCCTTCTCTTCTAGAGTTCATTCGGCAGGATCAGCCTAGTGGTGAATTATTCCATCAATCTATAATTTTTCATCATGGTGGAGAGACACTTTATGAATTGTATGTGTCTCCCAAGTGAGTTCGATGATTCAAGGGTTACTTTATGGTAACATTATCTATGAGGATGGGGATATTGTAGGATATCCACCAGTCCCATTTTTTCATTCATCTTGGTGAAAACAAGTTGTTTTATGATGTGCATTGACAATTCTTATGGCAAGGTATAAGGTGGTACAAGGATGAATTTTTATCACGATGTTATACATGTTATATTTTTAAAGTATAGAACCAAGGGCCCTCTTGTTTTATTCAACCATTAAACATTCATACATAAAATTTGGGAGTGATCACTTTGGATCTTATTATTGTATTTCCTTGTACACCTTGGTTGAGGAATTCTATATGGGTAGAGATTGATCATCTGACCAAATCATCCCATATCATTCCAATTAGATATTCATCCAATGTGGATGAGTTGGGTCAGTTTTATTTTTAGGAGGATATGAGGATTCATGGTGTGTTGTCTGTAATTATTTCTAATAGGTATCCTCAATTTATTGTGCGGTTTTGGGAAGCACTTCGTAAGGAATTTAGATTGAAGGTCAAGTTGATTAGGACATTCTACCCTCAAATGTATGGTATGATAGAGTGTCTGAATGGTATTTTTTTATACATGCTCAGGGCATGTGTCTTGGATTTTGGAGGATTATAGGATATACATTTGGTATTGATTGATTTTGTGTATAAAAATAGTTACCAATATTCAATTCAATTGGAACTTTGAGGAACTTTATAGTAATCCATGTAGGTTTCCCATGTGTTGAACTATGGTTGGTGAGACCTCATGGTTGGGACTGAGCCTTGTGAATGAGAGTTTTGATGAATTAAAGTTGATCAGGTAGGGTATTTTGATATGTAAGAGTCATCACAAGTCTAATTCCAACTAAATGTGCATTTATTTGGTGTTTTCCATGGGTGATAGGGTGTTTCTAAAAGTTCCACCTCTCTTTAGTCATCGTCACTTTCATAAGCAAGGGAAGCTAATGTCAATGTATGTTTGACTATTTGAGATTTATAATCATATTGGTATGGTGGAATTGTTTTCTCTTTCTCATTTTATGTCAATCAATGACATGTTTCATGTTTCTTAATTTAAAATGTATAACCCATATCTATATCATGTCTTGAATTGGGAAAACATTGAATTGGAGCTAGATTTATCGGTGTTTGAGCAGCCAGTTTTGATTTTGGATTTCCAAGAGATAGTAAAATGTGGAAAGGATATTTTGATGGTTCATGTTCTTTGGAAACATTTCAATGATTTTCATGAGAATTGGGAGAATAATTCTTGGATTGAGGAAAAATATCCATTTTTTTCTAATAAAACATTAGGTTAACTTTCTAGGAGATGAAATTTTTCGTGGAGTGAATTGTCACATTCTTGTTCTAATTTTGAGGTATAAATTTTCTTTCTTTTAGTAATTAATTTACCCTTTAGTTTCCCATGAGTTTTTATGAAAAATGGATAATTTGGGAATAGATGTAGGTGGTTCACAATTGGTGCATGGTTTATCAAACTGTACACACTTTCCCAAGAAACCTTACATCCATTTTTCATTTCTTAATAGAGGGAAATCATATGATTTCAACACGATTTTTCGAACAGTGTAGGATAACCATACAGTATGACCCTCTTGGATAGGTAGGGGTTCATGGTTGTTGTATGATTTGGAAAACCATGTGGGAAAACTGTGTGACTATTCTAGGTCATTACAAATTGGATTTTTAACTTTTTTCCCTCTTTAATTTTTAACCCTAAACACTCATAATCTTCCCCGCATGGGATTTCCATTCCTATGAGCCTCACTCTCTCCTCCTTTCACCCTTGGATCCCTATTTTTATGTTTTATTTTTTGTAGGAACTCCAATAAATCATAAGTCCTTCTTCCTCTGATTCCCTTCTTATTCTAGGGTTTCCTTTCCTCCTTCTTTGGGGTTTTGTTCTCTAGCCGGTTGGATGACCTTTTTTAGCTTAAATATTTTTATTAAGGTTCAAACATGATGTTTATGGTTCAAAATTTCCTTTATATGGTTTTCTTGAGGTGTTTTTGTTGTTTCGCAATGATTTCATAAGGATTTCAAGATTATGGTTCATGATTCTATGTTTTAACATCATTTAATGATTTTGATATACATTATTGAGTATTTAAACATGTTCAATGGAAAAAAAATTTGGTGTGATTTTTTTTAAAATGATTTGATGTGAATTATTGTAGGAAGATGGGTTTACAATGTAAATGGGTTCTGTTTCACGTGTGATATCATGTTGTATTTTTAAAATGTGTTTTTTAAATAGTGAATGTGGCTTAATAAATTGTGAAAGTGGTGAGAAACATTTTCTAACGATGATTTAGTGTGCGGGTGGATTTGATAGAGGTTTTTCTTATGATAAATGTTACATTATTTTGTGTATTCACATTTCTTCAACGTGCATGTGAATGTGTTGATATATGTGATATGTGAAATAGAAATTGAGCATAGAGGTAATCCTAGGTATATATGTTGGCGACCTGTGACTAGTACACTAGTTGAATTGGAAGTGACTTTACCCGAATTCATCTAGCAGGATTTATGATTACAAAAATAACTAAGTTATGTGATGGTGATTATTGGATACAAAATAACTTGGTATAGATTCCTCTGTAACAGATCATGGATGATCCTATTGTGGGTTATGGTTTCTATACCACATTTCACTCAGATATGAGGTTCCTAAGGTCCCATTACTTTTAGTACCTTTAGCGATTTACCATGGAACTCTTTTGATTTTTTTATACAGTCAGCATATGGTGGACCTCACTCTTATGTTAATTTGTAATACATGGTCCAAGAAAATGGTTTCCTTAAAAAATTTTGGGAAAATTCTTTTCCATGTTCTTTCCTAAAACATGAATTTGGATTTGTCTTATGATGTTTTCGCATGGAATAATTTATTTTTTTAGCATTCTACTAGGATTTGGATAACACCATGCATACAACATTTGATTTGTGTATAATTTTTTGTGTACGACCAAGGTAAAGGAATGATGTGTCATGGAAATGGTGGATCCGGTTGTTGGAGTTACTCCTCTTATAGGTGTTGGTGGTTTTTACTAGAGGGTGATGCTACCCTTATTACTTGGAGGTTTTTTGGATAGATTGGTTGTTCCCATTTTAAATTTTGTTCAAAGTTGTAAACATTGAATCCGAAATCTTTCCTACTACACATGGTTATGTTTATTAAGTAATTTTATGGCTATTATTTTCGGTTACTTTGATTATATAAATGGGTGAAATTTTTTTCAAATCACTTTATTGATATCCAGGAACTAACTACCAGCTAGTGGGGATTGTGAACACCCTTCAAGCAATTTTTTGGACCCCTTTGTGTGTCAATTTGGATGATATCCCAGTATGGTTCATGTCACATCTAACATAAAAGTTTTACTATTTATTTAAAATACATACCATTTTTCATATAAAGTATTCATCATCCTTTCATTATTTTATAGATATATTGGATTAAATGAACATTATTAATTTCTTTCACACATTATTTGTTTCAAAAATAAATACTTCTGAATCAAACTGACTAAAACACATAATTTTATATAAAACTAGTCAAATAAAAATGAACCTTAAATTCATCATCCTAATAATGGTTAATAAAAGTATGTTATTTTTCTTATTTTATTATGTTTTTGTATATCATTTGTCAGTGGGGTTTTAATTTCTCTTAAGAATCCTTAAAATGATGTTTCATAAGAAGAATATAAATTGTTCTATGATCAATTCCAGTAACCATTAGTATAAATTTTAGTTTATAATTATCAAATACAAAGATAATTCATAACTAATAATGAAGTGTAGATCAACATTTCATTGTTTTAGTTTTTGGTAAATTTTGGAAACTATATTAAAAATTTACCCTAATTTCTTCTCAAATAACTTTATAGGAAATAATTAACATTCATCCAAGGGATAAACCTAAATGTTTTGGAAGAAACAATGAGGTTTAGCAATATAACCCATCTTAATGGCCATCATGTTATTGAAAATTGTAATAAACCATTGTTTGTTAAGATGAAAAATTAACTGATCTTGCCTGCAATAAGGCCTTATGTTCACCTCCCTATAACCCAGATGATTCTAAATAGTGGAAAGGATCTGAAAGATACATTAGGGAAACAATAACCTGTTTTGTAAGGGTAAAATAAAAGTGTAAATAACCAAAAAAATCAGAGTGTTGAACATCAGTGTATGAATCAATAAATAAACTAAAACAACAAAATTCAATAAGAAATGAAAAATTCCATATTTTTATAAAGAGACACAAGAACACTAAAACAAATAGTTGATAAAAAATTGAATAATCAAATATAAATCAAAAATAGATGAATAATAACAAAAAATGATCCTTTAACAACTCTAATTAATACCACATACTCAGCCTCTATGACCCTCCATCTAAACCAACACAATCCTGAGACTCCACATGAGTGTATTCAATTAATCATAAAACATTAGTACTTTTTCCGATCTATTGAAAAACCTATGATCTAACATGAATGAATTTATATGGTATGAATTCACACTAAGGCTCATGTATAGGGGTTGGGAACTCAGTCTCAATAGGCCAACCCCCATGGAGAACATGTAATTTGATTTCAAAACATCATCATGCACAGAAGATATGTATAGAATATCTAAAATCTTATAAAATATTTAATAAATTAATTAACTTTATAAAAAATGGGATGTAACAAAATAAGGAAAATAGAAACCCTTGGGTTATAGGAAAACACTTGAGGTAGAAATACCCCAACTTTGGCCCATGCCAAAGGATTTATAACAAGTTCATAACCCCACCACATGAAATCAGGCATGTCTTATAGGTCTACATAAGATATTAAAATATTACAAACACAACATTCATGAATTATATACCCCAGGAACTTGCCCAAGAATCCACATGAAAAAATGCATCTATCGAGATCAAGGACACCAAGGGCATGATTGGAACAGATGATAGTAACCCTAAAAACTATTAGGGAAACTGTAAAAAAAATGACTGCCCTGTCAAAATCACTTGCTCCATAAAATAATTTTCTGCTAACTTACCTTATGGAACAGATACATTTAACATCATGGACCAATGACTCCAAATAACCAGTAAAGGTAATATATTTTCCGGCCCTGAAAGGGGTTCACTCATTTGATCTTCCATTAGATCCCTAGGCAATTATGAAAACAGTTATACAATAAAGGATAGAAATGAATCAAATATTAAGGCCAATGTTGAGTCCATGACCTCCCAAGGGTATACTCGTCAAACCTGTCCTACACATTATGTCCCCAAACATCTCAACTGAAGTCCATTAGAATGTGGTTTTATTTAACTCTTAATCCCATCATCAAAAAAAGGTAAAATATCAATAATTATCAAATATCATATAAAAAATAATGGGTCTCTATTTGTTCCCTAGATATCATCATACATAAAACACAGACCATGGGATATCATTGAAACTCCTCAAGTAAAAATAGTACTTGGGGCTCCCTTGGTTCTTAGGGTCACAACACGAAGTGATATCCTACTTGGGTCTCCCCATCCAAACATAATCTAAATAGACACTCCCATAAAAAATCTTAAATGTTCATAATGAAAATGTATGAAAAAGGAACACATCATGGGGTTCGTTTATATGATCCAAAAACATACTCCGCTGCTTACATGAGAAACATATCTAAGAAAAACTGAATGTTGTACCACTGATCCTCAATCAACAATATGGCCAAAAGGGAATCCAAAAAAACATCATTCTTATATGGTAATTCTCAATTGTCTTTTTGAATAATGATAATGAAACCATATAGGGGATCCTTATCATTAGAGAATGTATTACAAATCAAGCTAGGATTCTATCCATCTGATAACCTTACCATGCCCATGGAAATGCCTTAAGGGAATTCTCAATACCCATAGGCTAGAAACCATTGGCTAGACCAGAAACATCACCCTTATGAATGATTTAACAAATAATAAATAACCATAAAAAATTAATATGAGAAATATATCATCACATATCAATAACCATAATTAAAAATTAATACATATATCTTAAATTATACATTTTACATTTGAAAACTAAAACTAAAATACTAAAAATGGTCAGGGGAGCAAAATACATGACTAAGTCTCAATGAAAAAATAGGTTCAACACCCCCATGATACCTCCCCCAAAACTTCAAAGAGGAGGAACACTAACTACCAGATACCCCATCACCACCATTGAACATATTTCCTTTACATGGGTAAAAAAAACAAGGTCTACATACACCCAAGGTATGTAGGGTGTAAGAAAACATCTATTAAGAAATATCCCAAAAATATCCTAGGATATTGTTTAAAAATACAAATAAATATAAGTGTTTTCAAATGAAAGTAAAAGAATTTTCAAGGAATATATTTTAAAAAATAAACTTTCATTGTTGATTAAATGTGGTTGTAATGTCCACTGTATATTGATGGTATGTATAGATTCACATGATAACCATAGATATACCATAAGGCACTAGGACTAGTGGGGTCCTATAATCATCGTACCTCGGTGATACAGTATAAAAACCAAAAACCGCAACATCCTTGTGCATGGGCCACTTGAGAGGAATTCAGATATATTTCTATTGGCCTTCAATCATCGTCATAGTTTAGTTGATGTTGTAGCATCAATCAAACTAGGGGAACTAGCTCTTGGACATACCGATTCACCTAGTGTACTAGACCTAGTCTGGCCTACCTAGTTACAATGATTTCCCTTTTCTCTATTCCATATATTATGTCACAAAAACCACCTCTATCATGAACACACATTTCCAACATTAGAAACACCGAACTAGAACAACTATTTTAAATTATAAAACAATTTTTCATGTCATTTGACCCACCACTACATGTACACACAGACCCAACCTTTGTACACACATAAAAACCAAAATTTAACATAGAAAAAAATCATTTTGAATCGAAAAAGACACCAAAATCCTTTTAAAATGCAATTACCACCAGCTACACAATTTATAGAACAAATTTAAAAATCATAACAAGCATACAAAAATCATATGATAATTCTAGAGCATGGAATCACCTACCTCATTCTTAGAAAATCCCAGGAACTACTGGAAAACCCTAACGACACTACAAGGTGACACTATAAAGGAAATATCAAAATATAAAAATCAGTATTTTACAAATGAAACCAATATAAAATCCTCATTAGGACAACCAACCCACTTGGGAAACTGGAACCAATGAAAAGAGGGAAATGGAACCAAGAAGGAATAAATCAAGAAAGGAAGGGATTACTTAATTTCTTTTGAATATTAACCACAAAAAAACCCTCGATTTGTAGGTCCAAGGGACCCAAGATTAGAGGGTGATCCACATAGGGTTGATAATCCCAAATAGTGGAGGAAATTGGTGGATTTGGGTTAAAATATTGTATAGTAAAAACTGGAAGGTCATCATTTTTAATGATCTGGATAGGCTACATGGTTTGTCCTTATAGTTTTCTAAATGATGTGAAAGCTATGTGTCCCCCTCTATCCAAATATGAAATATAATAAAAATCTTAGGGAAGGTTTCACACCCATGAATTTGACCACGCACCTAAAATATATCTGCTGGTCTTGTTACACTGTTAGAAACACGGTGTCTCTTGGTATAGAGCACATTTTCTACTTACCTTGCGCCTACATTACGGAACATATTTTTTGGTCTAAAATATCATTTTTCATAAAAAAAATCCAAGAAAGATATAGAACTAATATAAGAATCAAATAAACAATAAAATACCTCCAAAATTTCTCACAGAAGTGATAATTCTCCCCACCAAGAAAACTTTTCCCCCTTAGAAATTCAGCTAAAGTTATTATCGGAGAACAAAAAAGGATACTTCTCCCCAAACCAAGATATTATCTCTCACATATCATGCTCATAAATTCTATACATCCAAAGAACACTGTCCAATGGTTTGGAATTCCCATGAAACACATTCTCTTGGGAATAAATAGTCTATATAATTCACTCAAACATAGACACGTCAGATCCCATATCCAGCTCTTCTGAATCCATAACATGAGGGGATCTGAATTATAATTCTTTAGCTACGAGACATAAAAATAATCTTGAGTTGTGATCAATAGAGATTAAAAAGATAAAATTTATTCCATATTACCAACTATTTTAGTAATCTCAAATGGTTTGAAATACCTATGAATGAACTTTTCAATTTTACCAAGATGATGGTGACCCAAGAAAGGGGCCACTTTCAAAAACACTTGATCCCCACATAGAAATCCAATGATCAGTACTACTGATCAGCATAGAATTTGTTCTAGATATACACTTTCAAAAAATTAATCCTTATAAACATGACATTATAAAACATATCATGTATAAGGATTGGTCCCACTAATGAGGTGTCACCCTACTTTTCCCAAAATAAAGTTGATCAATATTGCTGGACATAAAGCATGCAAAATAGATCAATTCTTATCAATGATTGGTAACTGTTATAATGTGAAAACTTAACCCATCTCTAATGGATATACCATAAGCATCCAAAATTATACACACTAGATTGAAGCATGTATTCTAATATATGATTTTCCAACCCCATATGGTCACTTGTTTTTGGATGGTATATCATACACAACAAGATGTGTGACCCCACATCCTTCTGAAGCCTAACCCAGAACTGAGAGGTGAAAAAAGTTTCTATGTAAAAAATGATGACCAATAGAACACATGAATCCTCACTGTCTCCTGAAAAAATAACTGAACCAACTCAACCACCGTGGTAGAATCCCTGATCAAAATTAAATGTGATGATTTGGTTCGATGGTGAATAATTATGAAAATCAAATTATTTAGACATGGTGTATGAGTTAAACAATTAATAATTTCCATGGAAACCCCCTCCCACTTCCATATATGAATTTGTAGTGACTAAAGAAACCCATAGGGCCTTCCGTGCTATTATTTAACCTGTTGACAAGTATAACAATGAGATAAAATGTTATTTATGTCTCATCAGGTACCTAAAAACAAAAACTGAGAAAGTGCATAATAAAAAATTTTGGTGCCCTCGAGATGAACAACCCACTAAGACAAGTGGCTATCATATATCGCCACATTCCAAATTGAAAATGGACGCAAAAAATATCATAATACCAAGAACACTATCTAAAGAAAAATTCCTATCATTGGGAACTACCCTACCATGTAAGAACTACATAGAACACTATCATGACTCATCTTCATGTTTGTACTGCCAAATAAATTCTAGTTGGGATGGTTTTAGCTTAACAATATCAATGAACACCCATACACTATGTTCATTCATCTCTAGATTCATCTTGGAAAGAAGTCCGATCAAAGTCCACTGATCACCATACACATTCAAATATTTCATTGGCATTGAACTACTTAAGGAATCAGCTACCACATTGCCTTTCACTAGGGTATAACCAATATCAAAATCAAAACCGTGAAGGTACTCCACCCAATATAACTAACAAGAAATTTAGAACCATATGGGAGAAAATTTAATCCTAACTCTTATGATATGAATGAGCAACAATGTTCTCCAAAAAATGTTAATGTAACCACATATTCAAGGAATGCATCACTTCTTCTAATTCCTAGTCATGGGATGGATAGTTCTTTCATGTGGTCAATTTTAGTGATAGCCATATTCCAAAACATTCTTGTCCAACATCAACACACTCCTAATACCCATACATGTATCATCACAGTAGTGAATGTACCGCTTTCTGGATTCTGGAATGATCAAAAGAGGGTTTGTGGTCAACTGCCACATAATCTCCTCAAATGACACCTCACATTCTGAGATCCTATCAAATATTACCACTTTTCATATAAGCATGGTCATAACAGAACCAATCCAAGAGAATTAATTTATGAACCTCCTGTAATACCTTGTCATACCCAAAAAGCTTCTGATGTATAAAACATTACTCAGTTTCCCCCATGACATCACCACATTATTCTCCAAAGGTCCACCAAAACCCCACATTCTGAGATCACATGACTTAGAAACATCACCTCTCAAACCCTAAATGTACAATTGGATATATTCTCAAAGAGGCAGTATTGTCGAATATTTCCTAGAACAGTCTTCATGGGTCTCATGCTCCTCCTCGGTCTAGGAATAGACCCGGATGCCCCTAGCAAATACTAAAACAAAAGAGATAATGTATTTATGTAATGCTCTATTAATGATCACCATAAAGTTATATGGGGATTTCTTCAATCCTAATTTCATGAAAAAATACTCAATGTGTGAATACGTATTTTGAAAAGATATTTTCCAAACATACTCCTCTCTAACTCTAACCTGGTGACCCCAAGAACGCAAGTTGATATTGGAGAACCACCTTTACCCCTTAAGCTAATTAAAATGGCCATCTGTTTAGGGAAAGAGAAATTTATTCATGATAGTGTTATTATTTATCTTTTGATAATCAATACACACCAAAAGATATCCATCAATCATATTTTCCAAAAGTGTGGGGTATCCAAATATGAGACGATTGGGAGAAAGAATCCTTTGGATTGAAAATCATCCTGTTGTATCCTTAACATTTTTAACATGGTGTGTACCATACAATATAAATGAAGATATATCAGTTATTCCCCCCATCCATCAATCAATGGTGGTATCCACATCCATATCTAGAGGAAGACCTAAGAAATAACTTAGGAATACTTCAAGGAATTCATCTTACATCGGGGGTACTCCACCCTCAATACCTTTTCCATCATCCTCTAAAAGGATTGATAAAATATAAAATAAAATAATACAAAACTATGGAAGTTAATGTCCATCACAACTTGACCAAGGATTACATTATCCTTGAAAACTTTGGGTACTCCCATCAGGTTGCACAAAACTCACTTTCAAATGATAGCAATCAATATGATCCTAGAAATGATCCTACCCATCCATACCAATAATAACATCAAATAAGTCTATTTCTAAACTCATAGATCTCATTCTATATTGACCCTTCATTGATCGAGAGCACATGATGGACACATAAAACCCTACTCTCAGTTATTACCATCTAGTGTTAATAAAACCATTGCACAAGATATGAACTCGATAGGAAATTTAAAAAAAATCACATGAATGTAATAAATAATTGAATCATAATCACCCATATTAAATTTAAAAGTAGAAATAGATGGTGAAATAATAATCATAACATGAAACGTTTCAATCCCTACATCATATTCTACTGAAATTTGTCTATATCATGTAAGTTCATCATTTCTACATGATCCTAAGAGAGATTGTTGACATGTGGCTCTGGATTAAGTTGATTATACACTGATGAAGATCCATCCATATCACCAAATCCACCAAACTAAGAGCCTGATGTATTTGAAGGAACTAAATGGGTTTTCATTCCCTTGGATGCTAAAGAACCCAATCCACTTTGATATGGATTTGTCGATCTTAAAAATCGTTGCAAGTTCCCCATATGTCCACACCGCCGGCAATGTCTACGTGGGTCTTAGCACACAAAACACATATTTTTCATCTTTCTACAATGATGTAATATAACAGATCCATCATCTATAGATACATATAAAGGAGCTTGGGAAGGATGAAGTGAGTTACCACCTACCCTATCTTCCCACTTATCCCACTTTCTATTCTTCTCATATGAACTACCACTGCACTGGACCATAGTATAATCCACTCTAGAAAAATTAGTCATTCCTGCATAATCAGTATTCACCATAAAGGATTGATCAAACAGCTCAAAATTGGTCTTAAATTTAAAAAATAATACATTGGATTGAATATCTAGCCACAAACGCATCTCAATGCATTGATCCTTTAACTAATCATTTGAAAATACCTTAGGTGAAACCCTAGGCCAGTTTTGTTGTTGTTGGCTAGACACCCCATCCACAACTAGAACCTCAAGCCCCTACTAGCCTAGATCTAGTCTATCTAGAGTATTCCAAAAAAACATAGCCCAAATAAGAGGTGAATCCTTCCTTGATTAAATTTCATCATAAACCATCCATGGATTCCACCCAACCCAACACTACACATGAACCATGGTAATCCCCGAATGGAATTCCGAATCCCACCAAGTCATAAACCAGTTCCTGGGCATCAAACATCACACTTAGAAACAATTTCATACATAAAAAAATAAACCACTCACTGTAGGCATATGTCATCAAATATAAAAAACCATAACCAAAAATAAATACAAAAAATCATAAGCTAAACTTTTTACTTTTTTAAACCAACAACCAAAATACCAAAATGGGTAGGGTAACCAACTATGCGAAAAAAGTATCCATGAAACAATAGTGTTAACACCCACATGCTACCTCCACCAACACTTGTAAGAGGAGCAACACTAGAAACCTGATCCCACATCACCACCATGGAACAAAATTCCTTTACCTAGGTGAAACATAACAAGTTCTACAAACACCTGAGGGTGTATGTAGGTTGTGAGCCAATGCATAGTAGGATATCACCAAATGAGATTCCATTCCATATCATCATAATAAAAATCAACATGCATGTTTTCAAAAAAAAAGTAAAATCATTTTCATAGATTATGATTTAAAATGAAACATGCTTTGAAGATTAAATAGAAAATTAAAGTCCATCATATATCGATGGTAAGAATAGCATCATTTTAGTAGCATGGGTAACCCTTAAGGAACTAGGGTTTTGGGGGACCTATAATTCTTATTCCTCCATGATATGGTAAGGAAACCATGATCCACAATGTCCTCATGTATGATCTAGTATAAACACGAATGAATAAATCTAATTTCAATTGGAAAATAATTACTCATGTCATTTGAACAACATATACACACATACACACACATAGACCATACGATGTGATAAGCATAAAAACCACCATTTCCATAGAAAGAAACACCCTTTTAATCTAAACTCACACCAAAATCATTTTAAAACATACTTTTCACCATTCACATAATTCGTAGAATGCATTTATAAAGTAGATGAATCATTCTAAAATCATCCAATAATTCTAAATCATTGAATCACCTACCTAAAGCTTTGAATACTTCAAAATCTAGTTGAAACCCAAAATCACACAACATGTAGACCATAAAAATGAAATATCTAAAAAGCATCATGATTTAGAATAAGAAAACAAGATTGAATCTTAATCAGGCCAAAAAACCTATTGGATAATGAATAATCAAATATAAGATGAAGGATGAACCAAGAAGAAAGAATAAATCAAGAGAGGAAGGGATTACTCAATGATTACAGAATATTCCACACTAAACTACCCAATATTTAGAGGTGTATGGGAGCCATGAGGGGAGGGATAAGTGTCGTTGGATTAGAATACAAAATGGGGAGGAGAAGGGTGGATTTGGAAAAAATAAGGAAATGGAAAAAGTGGAAATTCAACATTTTTAAAGACCTAGACATGCCGCATGGTTTGACCACATGGTTCTCCAAACTATACAACAATCATGATTACACCTCTATCCTAAGAGGACTGAGCCACATAGTTATGGGAGAAAGGGTTAATGGTTTTGTAGAGACTATGTGCCCTAGATAGACACTATAGTCTAGGATCACGGTTAGGCATGGTGCCCATGTGTCAGGTCAGGTGGTCAACATAGTGATACTATCCATGGTGCGTAGTCTCTCATGAAACATCACATGGTTTCTACTAACTGTGCGCCAATAGTGATTCCCCTTTTATTATGTCCAAATAACTATTTTCATCAAACACACTGTTTAAATCTAAAGAAACTAGATAAATCAAAAATAAATAATAAAATACTTCAAAAATAAATGAGTGCGATGAAACCTTAGTGAAATACCAGCATAAGAAAACCTCATCCAGTATCTCTTTAATACAACCCATCTCTATTTATAATCTCCCAAATAAGGTCATCCAAAATGGGTCCCAAATATATATCTCATTATTTCATCATTACCTCATAGAAATGATCAACACACCATGGTGTTATCCTATCCCATAGGATTCAAGAGATTTGATCCTCAAGAACATTATTCAAACCTCGGAAGCTCTTAACTCAAGAAGTTGATCCCAAAATACAAGGCCCATATAATATTTCCTAAAAAATAAAAATGAATCCTACCTTTTGGGATCAAACTAAAATAACCAAAAATTGATCTACTTGACATAAAATATTTATTTTAATCACCAATATCATTAACCACACATGGACTATACAGCACAGAACCCTACTTATAGGAGAATTCTAAAATATAACCTCAAGGAAAACATCCACAAAATGAACAAAAATTCCAAAACATCATCCAAATAGCCTCAAAAAACCAAAAGTATTTCTCCATCATGGTATACATGAAAAAATAATTATAATGGACTTCTCAAAAGCACATTTATGAATCCAAGATGAAAAACCAACATGAAACATCTGAGAAGGAAGTATAAGGTGTGTACCTCATGTACACAGAGCGTACCTTAAAAAATTCTTTCATTCCTTGTCTTTCAACCCACTGACCATTAATGTTTTTTTATTTACGTGTTGTGAATTACCCCAACAAGGAATGTATCCTCCCACAGGTTTCCCTCCAAAGAACTTGTCCATGTAGTGCACATGGGGATTGGCTAACTACAGTACATAATCATTCATTATATACCAGGCATGGGATCTTGTTGTGCTCCGAACATGACTGTGTGCCTCAACATTAGGTGTATAGTAGAATAAACAACTACACCCTAATCCACCAATATATGGTGTGTTACAATCACATACATAATGTAACCCCTTCTTACTTACCTCACCATAAAGGATGAATACATGTCATGTTTTATTCAAACTACACACTATGTACATCAGTTCTCCCAAAAAAACCACAAAAATGGATCAAAACATAGGATTTCTCACAAAAACCATAGATAGACCCCCACATAGTCCCCAATAACCAATAAAAAGATTAGAAACAAAAAAAATTATAGGGATCATAATGATAAAAATTAATATTGCCTTACCACGGTTCATAAAATGCTATAACTTCAATCCTAGATATGTTCCATGAACCCACCACACCCTGATCCAACTCTTCACTAGCTCTTGATAGTATCTCCCTCTCCCTCTCTTTTACCTTAGTCAAAGGTGACCCACATAGTTGTAAAACCAAATACAGATTAATATAAGGAAAAATCTCATATTTTAGGACCAAAGGTGTAGGAAAATCTCAATCTTCTAATCTATTCAAAATATATCACCAAAAAAAACAAGTTTGAACAAATTAAAATTTAAATAATTAATAATTAAATATTTGGTGAAACTTTGAATGGCTTGGATTTTAACCAAACTATTATCCTATGGTAAATTCCAAATTCTAAGACAAATGTAATTGTTAGAAAATGTATTTGAGATAATCACACAGAATAAATTACAATTTGACCACAAAAACATGTCTATTAATAAAAAGGTTCAAATTTCTCATCATTTTCTCAACCTGTGATGATGCGGGTGATTATAAACTCTTCATTATAAATGATTCTCACCCCTAAAGATGGCTTAGTTTTCAACCATCCTTCATTCTCTCATTCCAATTACTTGTGCATCCAATTTTATCTCAACCAACCAATGATAGGTCCAATAGAACCCACAACTCTCCTAACATGATATATATTTAGATATGTCTGATTTGATGCTCCCCACCATTGTATTATCCTTATCATCATTTTGCATCCCAAATAGAAAACCACATAGACCGCACTCTGTTCATCAACAAAAACAAGGATGATACAAGGAAAAATTGCTCGCACATGATCACCAACATGAAAACAATAATAACCAATCATCCTTAGTTCACTAGGAATGATGTTTACCAAACACAAAAAAACATAAAATAAGGTTCATGACTTCTAACGACCTATATTGCACTCTCACCCATTATGAATTCTTTCCATGAATCCTCTGGAACAAAACTCAACTATTTGGACAAACATATACTCATTGGGTTTCTATAAGACAAAAAAACAAAATGTACCCACACATGAAATAAACCATGAACCAACTGGCCTGGATAATGACCCACATGAACATTCCCTCATATGAAAAGGATTTATCCCAAAAAATACATGTCAACCACCAATATCCTCCAAAATTAAGAATGATTCTCTAAGAATATATCATGATCTCTCATTGTCATGATGTCCAAAAACTAATGAACCTTGGATAATGTGCCTAAAATAGCTGACAGTGATCCGCATTCAAGTAAATTCCCACAAGCTCGAGCACACATTACACACCTCCTCAAAATCAAGGCATTTCTCTCATGAAATGATTGGCAACATAACCACCTTCAACATGGGAATTGATCCAAACCCATAAGTAACATACCACACTATTACTGCACTGCCCAAAGCACAATTAGAATCAAAAAATGCCATACATCATCCAAAACTACCCATTCAAGCCGACAGAATGAATTGGAGCACTCCCAAAACACCACTTATCAAAAAATAAGTAACATTATGACTAAAAAACCCATGATATAGAAGACCTCATCATCTCCACTAAGGATGATCAACCATTCCCCACCTGATTCTTTGATAATATTAGGCACACATGCTTCAAATCATGTCCTAGTAGAAAACACATGGAAACAATTGGTCTCACCATTCGAACCAAATACTTTAGTCAGAATACCACCTTATAATGACTTGAGCCCAATCCAAAAATCTCTTAGTAATACATCCCCTCATCGATCCACAAACATGGTTCTGAGATCCAATTACAACCCACAAAGGTTTTCATGCAACCCCTGATGAGGGGACTATATCTCCATCACTAGTGAACCTCTATCCACAAGATCCATAGGGCATGTTATCAAAATAAAATATATACATGTTCTTTAATTAAGTATAATTCCACCATTACACAACATGGTAGAACACCATAAAGGTTTTTGATCAAAATTTAAACAACTAAACCTCCATAATTCGTGAAAACACTATAAAAACCATATGCCTTATTTGTCATCTATTCCTAGAGTGATGCTAGAACACTAGCCTGTTTCCCTTATGCAAGGATCCAAAAACAAAAATAATCCATAAATTCATAAACCCAATTTAATCACATTGGCATAAATCATGAAACCATAGAAATAGATACCAAAAATGGAAATAACATTCCCTTAAAACAAGGAATTCCTATTGGAAAATATGTTCATGATTCTATAATCAGGTATCCATCATTAGTTCTGACACACTTTTTGACTTCCAGTCAACCAACACACCAAATCAGAAAAGCAAAACTTCTTCTCATATAATTTTGTAATGAACTGGTATTTTTTGAAAAAACATGTCACCCAATTTAGCCCACCACAAGGCCTAATTTGTATATCCCAATATGTTATAGGCTTTTAACTAGATGTGAGGGACACAAACATATAGTGGAAAGATTATACATTTTGGATAGAGTAAAATAAAAGTAGAAATAACAAAACATCCATATGGATAAACATAGGAGTGTGAATAGATAAAAATTGAAATAAAATCATGCTATAATAATTGAAATATGAAATTTAGTAATTTAGACCCCCAAGTATGCTAAAAAAATAGTTGATCACCCACAAAGATAATTAAAAAAATAGAATGAAAATAAATATAAAATGATCCTCTTCCAACATTGAAATGTCCCACAAACCTGGTCTCCACAACTCTTGACTTGCACCAGCTTGATCATGAGACTCCACATGAGCATCTCCGCTTAATCATAAAACACTAATCCCCCACCTGATCCTTAAAGAAACCTATTATTCAATATAAAATAAGATATTCAATATAAATTCCCAACTAAGAAAAACATACATGGGGCTCGAGATAAATCTCTATAGGCCATCCCGAATAGTGGACCAATAATCTATTTTCATAACAAGTGCGTGCACAAAAGATTTTTCCTTCCTAGAAAATAACTAATAATAGTTTTTGTAAAATGATCAACTGTATATTTAAAGGGGGATATATAAAAATATTAATAAAATAAAACCATGGGTTCTAGACTGAAACCAGACGAAAAATACCCTAACTCTAGCCCATTACATATGATTTATAACACATGGATCACCTCACACCCTAAAATCATGCAATTCAGAAAGATATACATAGGATCTAAAATATTTGGAAATGAAATAAGGCTATATTTCATACCTTAGGTTGTAACCATGGGCATTAATATGGTAACACACATTAATCAGGCTCTAAGACTCTAATGGAATGTTTCGAATTGGAAACAATAACACTATTAACACTGAGGAATCATGTACAGAGCGTGATAGTCAAGAAGAAAACACAATCCCCACAAAATAATGTCATGGAAACCAATCATGTGACCCAAAACCATCTAATTTTCAAGAACATGGAATCTAAAATGCTATCAATGGTAATAAATATCTATCCCTAGAGAGGGTCGTCACTCCTCAAGATCATCCATTATCTCCCTATACCTATCAAAAAATGGCAATCCAATATAAGAGAGAACTAGATCAAATTCCAAGTCCAATTCTCATTCCATGATTTTACATTGATGCACTCAAAAAACTAATCCTGAGCACAAAATTTCTCAATATCATAGCTAAATTCCATCCGAACATGAGTTAATTGAACTCTCAAACCCATCATCCAAACAGTTGAGCATTCAGTTCCAATCAAAAATCATCTAATGAATCAATGGGGTATATCCATCTCATGGATATAATAATCTATAAAATAATCACCAAGGCCTATCATAGGCCCTATTTAGGTTCAAAAAACTCAGGGCCCCCATGGTCTTTAGGGTTATAGACCCAATAGATGTCATTCTACGGGATCCACTTCCACACCCTAGATATCATTCCATTCACATTAAATGCTATAAGAATTACTATAAAGAAAAATAAAAAATAGGACACCATATGAGGGGTTCTCATATCTCTTCCAAAAACGTGGTCCAAACCCAATACAAGTAATGTTTCTAAGTGATACTCAATGGACAACCATTGATCCTTAATCAACAACATCCCCAAAATGGAATCTCAGAGAACTATAATTCATTTAGGGGTGTTCATAATGGTCATTATGACCACTTAAAGAGTAGAAAAACCTATAATATTTCCTCAATATAAGGAAAATCATGAGGACACAACTTGAAAATAAAACCTCAGTCGGTCTCCCAAATATACAACCCATCCTCATGTATTATATCCACCAGAAGGTAATACAATGAAGGTCCATCATACCCATTTATAATTTTCCTCAATTGATCCTAGTCATACATCACACCACATGGGTTAATCCTAGATTAAAAGAGCTAAAAATTATAATCCTAAAGTACAACATTCAAACCTCAACTTCTATCACCTCTTGAAACTGATCTCGACATTAAGGACCATCCAACATCTCCTCGTAGATGAAAATAAATCCCTATATCTAAGATATATCAAAAATAACCTCAAATATATCACCTTATAATTAGTAATTCATTCATATCACTATTATCATGAATGACACTTGGGCCATAGAACTCACAAACAAACATGTAGAAGGATTTTGAAATAGAACCACTGAGAAAACATCATGTGGACTCTCAACCAATAACAAATCCCCATCTAGAAGAACATTAAATAGTTATAGGATATCACCATCATGATATATAAATAACATTTCCCATTAAGTACTACTCATAAGTCCATTTTTTGACTAATGGGTGAAAAACTAGTATGAAACTTCCATGTTGGGAGTGTATGGAATGTAACTAATGTACACTATGTGTATATCTAACAAGCCTCCCTGGTTATGTTCTTCAACCCACTTGATGTGTACATTTTCTAATTGCTCAGTGTGCAGTCACACTACATTGTGAGGACCCTAAAATGGGTTTCCTTCCCCCAAAACTACACATGTACCCTAAAAGGGGTCTAGAAAACTACAAGACATGACTATAGGTTGTGTTCCTCACATGGTCTCTAGTTTTGTTCCCTACATGACCATATTCCCCAACATGTTGTTTTTGGCCAAATATTTTCCCACACACCTGCATGGAATTTAACCAAAAAACAATCCAAGTAACCCCTTATTCATTACATCACCCATAATAAATAACACATAACATATGTTCTTCAAACTACACACCATGTACATGGGTTCTCCTAAATAGAAAACACCCAAAACATCTCAAAAACCATAATTTCTCCCAAATACCCATAAATAAACCCACCTAGTCAGCCCCCAACAACCTATAAATGGAGTTGAAAACTTAAAATGATAGATTTATGTTGATAGGGGTGAAAACCATTAAACCCATCCTATTTTCGGGCATAAAGCATTGTAGTTTCAATATTGGATCGACACTATTTATCAATCCCCCCTAATATAGCTCTATGCTAGTACCCAACATGATATCCATCTACTGATCCATATCTACAACTGTTTTGACATGTGAAACCCCTCGGGGGGAAACTTAGATAAGTATAAATACAATGGATGAAATAAAAAAAATAAAACGTAAAAATGTAATATAATAATAGAAAAATAAATGAAAAATGGTCTCTACATGAGCACCTGTGATAGGTTTATTCCACCCATAAGAAAAGACCCTCATTATAAAATCCACTACGAATTTATAATCTCAATCCGATCATCCTTTCAAAATATACCACCAAATAAAAACAAGTTAAAAAAATAAAATTTAATTAATTAATTATTGAATATTCCGTGAAAATATGAATGAATCATATTTCTACCTGTTGGACTCCTCGTGTATTAATCATGTTTTAATGATCACAAATATTATTACTGTCAATTAATATCATTCATAATTTCACATCTTTTCTATGATCTCAAATATCAATAATAATTACACATCATGTTTTAATCATGTTTTAATGATATAAAATCTTATTGATGTTAATTAATCTCACTATTATTTACAAATCTTATGCATGATCACAAATCTCACTTATCTTATCAAACCTTTGTATTTATGTTTCAAGTTCTCTTACTTTATAATGGTTAAGCTTTATTCATATTCTTCATATTACTGTTTGAGTCTAAATATAGATATTTACCTAAGTATTAAGACACCGTGAGTAACACGTCGTGACCCAGACACCGTGAAGGACACACCGTAACCCAGACACCGTGAAGGATACACCGTGACCCAAACACCGTGAAGGACACATCTGACCCAAACACCGTGAAGGAAACACCATGACCTAGACACCGTGAAGCACACACTGTGACCTAGACACTGTGACATGGACACACCATGAAGCACATACCATGAAAGAGACACCGGTTCAAAGAGATACCATTTTGCACAACTAATGTGACACTGTTTCCTAACCTTTTGGTCAATATTATTTAAATAATAATAACGGTCATATTTGATGTTTTTAATGCAATTAATTATAATTAATGATAGTTTTTGTCATGTCAGGAAACCGTATCTCATACCTATAAAGAGTAAATCATTCCTACTGCTGGAGCTCGTGGAATATAAGGAAGATTGAGCTGCAGTACACGTGTGTGTGAGTGAAAAGAAGAACTTACATACAAGCGACAACTCAAGAAACCTGAGTGCACTATGCTGAAATGGAAAAACAATCCTTAGCACGAAAGAGAGATTTCAAGACTTCTAAAGAACTCTCATGAGTGCAATTCGGCAATACTAAAGAACACACGGAGAATCAAGTCGCTCCTTAAGAACACAAGAACACAAGCTGAACCACGACACTCTGTTTTTTCACACAAAACCAGGGAAAGGACTCAAAATCTTTTCTGCTAAATCCAACGTGTCCAGAGCTGCTCTTCCAATCACTAGAGCCTTGTTAACTTTCATATACTCCCTCTAAGTGATTTATTTATTTACTTTTGAGCAGTGTGTGTATCCTGTTTATTTGACACACACACTGTATCATGTGCTGAACTTGAGGATATCAAAACCCTCACACCAAAACTCCTTACTATTGTTTACCCATGACAACTGTGGAAGAGGTCCTTATATGACCTGGTATTTATTTTCATTTCACATGAAGAAAAGTGGTAGTGGTCCCTGCGTGGCCAGGACAGTCATGTACTGTTGTTAACCCTGATCTAGGGTGTGGATCACTTTTATATATAAATTTGAGAGGACTAAGTCTATTATTGAGACAGAACCTCTTCGTTATATCTACTGAGTATTTTTAGTTTAAATTCAAAATATACAGTATCTAATTTATATTCCACTGCTTATTACTTTGAAATACAAATTTGTTTTAAAGTTACATTGATAGTTAATCTAGCAAGTGTTTGTATCTATTATAAATCAGTAGGTTAGTTTCAAAAGCTAATTTAATCTTCTCATTAGATTAACTGATAACTAATCAATATTTTGAGAATCTAATTCAACATTTACAATTTTACAAATTCACTACAGTTTAACTTATTTTATAAATTGGGGGAATTTAATAGAAAATATATTTAACAGAAATTTTAATTGGAACTCAATTCACCCCCCCCCCCCTCTTGAGTGTACACTATGACAAAAATTTGGCATCGAAGGTTTGTTTTTTCTAAAAAGTTTTGAAACACACTGTTTTCCAACTGTGATTTTATTTGAAACTTTAAAGATCTTAATTTTCTGTTAGTTCTAAATTTTATCTCTTTAAATTTACTTTATGATATCTAGCTTTGGATAATAGACTTGAGGGTGCTGCTACTAACCGGACACCTTTATTTAATGGTACCAACTATGCCCAGTGGAAACTTATGTTGAAAATTCATTTGGAAAGTATTGGTTTTGATATATGGACTGCTATAAAGTCTCAATATAAAATTCTGGAAACTAAAATAACAACTTGGGATGAACTTACTAAGACTGCATACAATAATAATTTTAAAGCTATGAATTCTTTGTATTGTGCTTTAAGAGATGAGGAATTCAATAGAATATCTTCTTGCAAAAATGATTTTGAAATTTGGGATACTTTGGGTTTTTCTCTTGAAGGAACAACCATTGTTAAAGAAATGAGATTAAATACATATACTATTAAATATGATAATTTTAAAATGAAAACTGATGCAACTATTTCTAATATATATCTCAGGTTCAATGAGATAGTCAATACAATGAGTTCACTTGGAAAGGTTGTTCCAGTAAAGGAACAAATTATGAGGATATTGAGATGTCTACCAGAACGATGGAGAGGCACTTCTATTTCAATCAGATAATCATGTGACATTCGAGCTCTGCCTGACAAAGAGCTGTTTGGTAAGCTTATGATGTATGAGGATGAACTCAATGTGAATAAGGAGGAAGATGTTGAATCCAAGAGAAAATATGTGGCATTTAAATCTACTGCTTCAAAGATCAAGGACAAAGACAAAGATCAAATACCTACTAATAGCTCAACAATTGATGATTCAGTCTCTGACAGTGATGCTGAAATTCCTCAAATAACTAAAAGGTTTAAGAAATTCTATAGAAAGAAGAAATTATTCATAAAATAAAATTACAAAGGAAAATATGACAATAAAGGTCATCGGAAAAAGGACTGGAAGAAAGATGATAAAAGTGATGAAATTGTCTTCTATGAATACAAAAGAAAGGGTCACATAAAATCAGACTGTCCAAAACTGAAGTTCAAAAAGAAACATGATTACAAGGATAGTAAGTACAAGAAAGCAATGAAAGCAACCTAGAGTTCTTCGGAAGACAACACAAGTGAATATGAAGTTTCTGATTCTGAAAAGAATTGTGGAAACATGTGTTTCCGGAATAATACATCGGAGGTAACCTTAGATACTCTTGTTTTAAATTCTTATTATTCTGTAGATGATGCCGAATCTAATTCTGACTCTTAAGATATGACTAAATATGAACTATATGAATATTGTAACATGCTATAAGGAACATGCAATGAAATTAAGGACAAATATAAGTCATTAAAAAATTTGCATGCTCTCACTACAACTGTTAAATATTCCCTTGATTTAGAAAAAGAAAAGAATGATCAACTGTTAAAGGAAAATACAGAACTGAAAATACCTAATGAGAAACTTAGAAGGGACTTAGAAAGGTTCACAAATGGAAAGGATACACTTACTCAAATTCTAGGAAAGCAAGTGGCACCAAAATACACTACTGTAATAGGTTACCAACCTGGACAGAGACAGATTACCAAGAATAGATTTATTCCTAAATCTGGACAGAATACTATTAGTTCCAGTTCTTAAAATTCACATGCTTCAATTGGTTATTCACATAGTTAAAGATCAAAGAGAGTTTATATTTCAAAATATTTTTACTCTGTAAAATATATGAGACCCATAAGACAAATTTGGGTACCAAAATCATTGATTGTTAACCTGTTTGGGCCGAAGAATATCTTGGTACCAAAATCATTTTCTATCTAAACCTGTTTTGTAGGAGACCTGCTTAAAGAGTTCCCACAAGAGGACATGGTATTTGTAAAGTGGATATTTAAGACATATGTCTAGGGATTACTCATTTTTCAAGAGCCTAATCATGGTTGATGGAGGCTATGTCACCTTTGGTGATAATTCTAAAGGAAAGATCATCAGCCTAGGCCAGATTGGTAACACTAATTCAGTTTTAATTTCTAAAGTTTTATTTATTGATGGACTAAAATATAATCTGTTAAGTATTTCTCAATTATGTGATGATAGATTTAATGTTAAATTTGAAAATGATTCTTTCAATGTTTTTAATGCTAAAAATGTTTTAATATTTTATGCTTTATGAAATGAAAATTTTTATCCAGTTGATTTAAATTCCTTAGCTAAGAAAAATGTTACTTGTTTAAATGCTTTTCATAAAGAGTCCTGGTTATGGAATAGGAGACTAGGACACTATAATATACACTCACTTAGAAAACTATCTAGGAAGAACGTAGTTAGAGACTTACCCAAACTTGAGTTTCCAAATGACAATGTTTGTGATCTCTATCAAAAGGAAAAACAACACAAAATCTCATTCAAATCAAAGAATGAAGTTTCAACTCCTCAGCCTCTTGGGTTGGTTCACATGGAATTGTTCAGACCATCTAGAGTGTCTAGTTTAAATGGGAAGCACTATGTCTATGTCTTAGTATATGAATTTTCTAGATATACTTGGGTATATTTCTTGTCTCATAGAAGTGTATCTTGTTCTTACTTTATTAAATACTCCATGACTTTAGAAAACCATAGTGGACTTAAGATTAAGACCCTGAGAAGTGATCATGGCTGTGAGTTTGAGAATCAAGAGTTTCAATCCTTTTTCTCACAAAATGGCTATACTCACAATTTCTCTACCCCTAGGATACCTCAACAGAATGCTGTAGTAGAAAGAATAAATAGAACTCTTCAAGAAATTGCTAGAACCATGCTTAATGAGTATGACCTGCCTATTTATTTTTTGGGCTGAAGCTATGAATACATCTTGATATATTATCAATAGAGTCTTAGTCGGACCTGTTCTCAAAAATACCACTTATGAACTATGGAATAATAGAAAACCCAAAGTTAATTACATTAGAGTCTTTGGTTGTAAAGTCTTTATTCTTAATACAAAGGATAATCTGGACAAGTTTTCTTCTAAGAGTGATGAAGGAATCTTTTTAGGGTATTCTATACCTAGAAAAGTCTATAGAGTCTTTAACAAAAGAACCAAATGTGTGGAAGAATCTGTTCACATCATGTTTGATGAAACTGATCCACATGAGCCTAAAACCTCTCTTGAAAATCTTGAAGAAGATTTATCTATTTTGAACCTTAATGATAAAACCAATGAATCTGCTGTAAAGAGAACCAGTTTTGGAATTATTTCAGAATATTCTCCTAATGAACACGAACCTAGAGAAGAACCTGAAATTTCTAGCCCTACCTTTATTAGATCAACTGGGATTCTAAATAATCATCCTTTAGATGCTGTTGTTGGTAATTTTGATAGAGGGACACAGACTAGAGATTCTCATAGAAATCAGGTTGAACATCAAGCTTTCTTGTCACTAATTCAACCTACAAAAATTGATGATGCTATTAATGATGAATTTTGGGCAATATCTATGCAGGAATAACTCAATCAGTTTGAAAGAAATAAAACTTGGAAACTAGTTGAAAGACCTAAGGACACTTTAACCATAGGCACTAGATGGGTGTTTAGAAATAAAGTAGATGAATATGAAAATATAGTTAGAAACAAGGATAGATTAGTTGCACAATGATATAGTCAAGAAGAAGGAATTGAATATGAGGAGACTTTTTCTCCAGTAGCCATATTAGAATCCATTAGGATATTACTTGCATATGCTGCACATCTGAATTTTAAACTATATCAAATGGATGTCAAGAGTACATTCTTAAATGGATTTATAGCTGAGGATGTTTTTGTTGAACAACCACCTGGATTTACAAACTCTCATTTTCCAAATCCTATTTTCAAATTATCAAAAGCTTTATATGGTTTAAAGAAATCTCTAAGAGCTTGGTATGATAGATTAAGTACTTTTCTAATTTTTAAAGGTTTTTCAAAAGGAATAGTTGATCCTACTCTTTTTATAAAACAAATTTATAAAGATATTTTGGGTGAAAAAATTAATTATATGACATTATTTTTGTATCTTCCTTATATTACCTATGTAAAATTTTTTCTAAAATGATGCAAAACGAATTTGAAATGAGTCTAATGGGTAGCACCAAAAGTTGTGACACTCCCATGAGTACCACCTGTAAGTTGGATCTTGATGAAGATGGAAAATCTATTGATCAAACCACTTATAGAGGAATGATTGGATGTCTACTCTACTTGACTGCTAGTTTTCCTGATATTAAGTTTAGTGTCTGTATGTGTGCTCATTTTCAAGAAATCCCTAAAGAGTCACATTTAAATGCTGTAAAGTGAATTTTTAAATACCTCAAGCATACTCCCAATTTAGGACTGTTCTGTCCAAAAGGACAATCGTTTGAACTAGTTAGTTATTCTGATGCCAATTTTTTTGGATGTAAGTTAGATAGAAAAATCACATTTGGAACATGTCACTTTTTAGGCAAGTCACTAGTATCATGGTGTAGAAAGAAACAAAATTCTGTTGCATTATCTACTGCAGAAGCTGAATACATAGCTGCTGGCAGTTATTGTGAACAAATTTTGTGGATGAAACACACTTTACTAGACTATGGATATCAATTCAGACATGTACCAATAAATTGTGACAACACAAGTTCTATTAAAATCTCAAAGAATCATGTTTCTCATTCTAGGATAAAGAATATTGACGTTAGACATCACCTTTTGAGGGATCATTACCAAAAAGGTGATATCACTTTGGAATTCATTGGTACTGAATATCAACTTGCTTATATATTCACCAAACCATTAAATTATGAGAGATTAGACTACATCATACATGATCTTGGTATGATTAATCATAAATAGACATCTTACAGATCTTACTTTTTACTATTTTGCTATATTTTACTTTAGAGTTTCATATTCACTGTTTCTCAGTTACTGTTTCATGATTACGGTCTCACAGTAAAAACCTTGTGTTCACGGTCTGTCACTTGACTGTCTCATCGTGACAGAACAGTTCACTCACTGTCTCACCATGACTGCACAGAATTGTTACTGTCTCACCGTGAAGACCACCAACTGTCTCACTGTGATGACAAATTTTCATCGCACCGTAACGCCTACTCACGGTCTCACCGTGAAGATTTTTTATACATTTATTTTAATCTGTATCACGGTAATTTTTATTTCACCGATATTTACTTTCCCATGTTTTTGTTTTTATATTGTTTGACATTCCCAAATGATAAAACATAAGGGTTTCATTCGATTCCTTACCCAAACTCTCTCTTGAACCTTCTCAACCGTTCAAGCCTTCTCTTCTCTCTCACCTAAACCATCATTGAATGCCAAGGATGAAGCGTCCATCTTCACCCTCTTCTGAAATGTTCCACTATAAGAAACATAAGAGGATACTGAGGATAGAACCCGAAGGACCCCTGAATTTGAACCTTGTAAGTCATACTATAGTTCCTGAGAAAGAGATTTTCCCTGAATGGTTTCTTTCTAGAAATTCATTAGTCATAAAAGTTTTAAGAGACCAAGGATGGCTTGATTGGTTCTCTAGACAAGATAGACCAATTTACCCGAGGTTGGTATCTCAATTTTACCAGTATGTAAAGTTTTCCTTTAATGCTGGAGAAAGCTATATGGTAACAAGATGTATCAATGGACAAAAGTGTTCATTCTATTCAAGGTTGTGGGCTGCATGCCTGAGGATTCCTCATGAAGGAATTTGGGATGATTACCAGAGAGACCCTCCCCAACAACTAACATCTTTGACCTGGAGAATGCTTTGGAAATCCTTAATGGAAATGGAACCAAGCGAAGGGTCATATCTATAGAATTGGATGGGGATAAAAGACTGTTGTTCAAATTTTTTCAGAATTTGATTAGTCCATGAAAAGGAGATTTTGTTATGATGAAGTATCAGGATGTGTTCCTGATTCATCTGTTGAAGAATGACCATAAGATAAATTTGTGCAAATATGTCATTAACCATATATGCGAGCTGATTAAAGTCACTTCAAAATCCACCTCCTTGTTTTAATCAAGGATGATTTCGGCCATGTTAGTTGCCAAGGGAGTGGTTGGACCAAATGAAGAAAAGCTAGAGGATTTTGATTTCTGCTTATCCAAGTCTATCATCAGAAGAATGAAGATTAATTGGAACCCCTTGAAGAAGTATCTTTTTGAGGATAATGATCAACTTTATAAGAAGTACAATCATGTTGATTATCCAAAAAGGATGAAGAATATAACTGATCCTGGTTTGAAACCAGATGAAGTGGCTGAGTACCCAAAAGAAGAAGAAGAAGAAGAAGAGGCTGAAATACCTCAAGAGGAAGCAGCTCCTATTGAGAAAGAAAGGACTGTTGTCCCTGCTATTGTTCCTGCTGAAATACCTTCTAGAGAGGATGTTTCTGTTGTTTTTAGAGAAGAAGATCATTCTTCTAGAGATTTTTTTGATCAGGAAGTTCAGTCTGAGGCTGCAAGAGATTTGATTATCCCTGATTTAGAGGAGAAAGCCATGGAAGAGTCTCGTGGTCCAGAAGACCTCCCTATCATGGAAGAAGTTGATTTAGGAGAAATCCCTGTTAGGGAAAATGTTAATCGAGAGGATCTCCCTGTTGAAAAAGAAGAAAGTCTGGAATCACAACTAGTGGAACAATCGGTTCCTGAGTACATACCCTCTGCTGAAGAGAGGATGGAGACTGCCTTTCAGTTGGCAAGGCAAGAATTTTCTTTAGACATAAGAGCTAATCCTGTGGATCTTGATCATGCAGTTGTGCCTCAAGAATCTGAAATGGAAGCACATTTTGGGGTGGAGGAACCTCGAAAACTTGATATTGAAGAAGCTGGATCTTCTGAAACATCTCAACCTACTGTCACACATTCTGTGTACACTCGGTATGAATTTCCATGTTTTTATGATGTTAGTGAATCATAGCAAGTGACTGCAACTGGTATAGATCTCTCTTCTTTATTTCAACTGAAGTCAGTAGCTCACCTAGAACCAGAACCAGAACCAGAACCAGAGCCTTAACCTCAACCTCCATCTGAATCTGAATCTGAAATTAATTCTAGCTGACAACCAGAATCTGCATCAGAACCTGTACCACTACCTTTACCTACACTCTTAACCGAGCAACAATCATATGTAACTAATTATGATTTGAAAGTATTTGTAGAGACTATCTTGGCTGGTGTTGAGAATATTTAATCCACTCAACCTCATCCTATGACTCAATTAAGTCACGAAGATGCCTCAGTTCATTTGGAAAATATTATTTTGCATATTCAACCCATGATGATCCTTGAAATTCAAGATGTTAGAGTTAAAAATAGGTTTCTTAGTGCTGATGTTGCTAATTTGAAAACTTTGGTTGAAAACCTCCAACATGAATTGTCTTCAAGATCAGAGCCTATTCCTGATCTTGTTTCTTCTCCTGCACATGTTGTTACTTCTCCTGAACCAGATGTTTCCTTCATTTATAGAGAGATTTTGTCTCAAGTTCATCCTTATCTGTTATCTTTTGATGATAAGATTGGAGCAAGACACACAAAGATGCTACAACGAATGAGAGAGCTGGTAGAAAATCTGAATAAACTCACAGATGAGTACACTGGCTGTCTGCAAAAGGTTTTGAAATAGCTCAATGTTCTAACCAAAGTTGTCAAGGCTTCTCCTCCCTCTAGTCAGACCTCCACACATTCTTTGGATGATTCCTTGCTTAGGTCCATAATCAAGGAAGAACTTCAGAATTCCCTTAGTGGTTTCGATCTGTCTCCTCTGTCTGATGTTTTGAAGAACAATGATAGAGCACTTGATCTTGTTCAGATCCATTCTAAGATTGCAAATGATGGTCAACAGGAGATCACCAAGAAGATAAACTTTTATCTCACCTGGATTTTCTCCAAAAGTGACATGAAAAATCACTTTAAGTATCTTGTGGAGAACCTAAAAATCCCTCCAGTGACTCAAGATTTTAATGCTCATGTTCAGAAGCTTGTAGAGCTCACCCGATTGTTGGAAAAGTTCATGGAGAATAAGGACGATTTTGAAATGGCTATGAAATATGGTGGATAAATCATTACTGATTTAATCAATCTTTTGAAATTGTATCTTCATGTGCAGAGTACTGATATCATTGCTCCAGCTGCTGCACCCCTCAGACCTGGTCTACCTACCTTAGCCTCAACTGCCATGTCAGTCATCCAAGCCCTTTCTCAGATCCAGCCAATCATTCTTGACCAACCACAGACTTGATCTTCTACTGATCCTACTTAGGCTCCATATATTTTTGAAGTTCTTGCCTTGCCATCTTTGTCTACCACATATATTTATTCGTCTACATCAGCATCATCTCCTGCTGCTGATAAAGATAAGGAAAAGGCCGATCCCTGAAGAGTCATGTGACTGCTTTATTTTTGATGGGGATGTCTTTATTTTTGTATTTCTACTGTATCATGTCTTCTGGACGTTTTTGATGACAAATTCATTGTTTCACTCCATTCTTTTTGTTTCACTTTTTGATACTTCCAAAAGGGGGAGAAAAGGTACAAGTAATAGTATTCTAAAGAGATATGTTACTGTAGAATCTATTATTCTCTAAATCTGTTATTCTCTATATCTGTTATTCTTTAAATCTGTTATTCACTAAATCAGTTATTCTATGTGTTATTTTATCTAACATTGCATTTCATTTATATTTTACCTATGCATGATTTTTGATCATCAAAAGGGGGATATTGTTGGAATCCTCATGTATTAATCATGTTTTAATGATCGCAAATATTATTACTGTCTGTTAATCTCATTCATAATTTCACATCTTGTTTATGATCTCATATCTCAATAATAATTATACATCATGTTTTAATCGTGTTTTAATGATATCAAATCTTATTGATGATAATTAATATCACTATTATTTACAAATCATATGCATGATCACAAATCTCACTTATCTTATCAAACCTTTGTATTTATGTTTCATGTTCTCTTACTTTCTAATGGTTAAGCTTAATTCATATCTTGCATATTACTATTTAAGTCTATATACAGATATCTGCCTAATTATTAAGACGTTGTGAGTAACACACCATGAACCCGACACCATAAAGGACACACTGTGACCTAGACACTGTGAAGGACTCACCATGACCCAGACACCATGAAGGACACACCGTGACCTAGACACCGTGAAGGATACACCATGACCTAGACACCGTGAAGGACACACCGTAACCCAGACAACGTGACATGGACACACCGTGAAGCACATATCATGAAGGAGACACCGGTTCAAAGAGACACCATTTTTCACAACTAGTTTGAAACTATTTCTTAACATTTTGGTCAATATTATTTAAATAATACTAACGGTCATATTTTATATTTTTAATTCAATTAATGATAATTAATGATAGTTGTTGGCATGTCTAGAAATTGTATCTCGTACCTATGAAGAGGAAATCATTCCTACTGCTGGAGCTTGTAGAATATAAGTATGATTAAGATACAGTACACATGTGCGTGAGTGAAAAGAAGAACTTATATACGCGTGACAAGTCAAGAAACCCGAGTGCACTGTGCTGAACTAGAAAAACAATCCTGAGCACAAAGGAGAGATTGCAAGACTTATAAAGAACTCTCATGAGTGTAATTAGACACTACTGAAGAACACACGATGAATCTAGTAGCTCATGAAGAACACAAGAACACAAGATGAACCATGACACTCTGTTTTTTCACACAAAACCAGAGAAAGGACTCAAAATCTTTTCTGTTGAATCCAACGAGTCCAGAGCTGCACTGCTAATCACTAGAGCCTTCTTAACTTTCATATACTCTCTCTAAGTGATTTCGTTATTTACTTTCGAGCAGTGTGTGTATCCTATTTATTTTACATACACACTGTGTCATGTGCTGAACTTGAGGATATCATAATCGTCACACAAAAACTCCTTACTTTTGTTCACCCATGACAACAGTGGAAGAGGTCCTTGTGTGACTTGGTCTTTATTTTCATTTCCCACGAAGAATAGTGGTAGAGGTCCCTGCGTGGCCTGGACAGTCATGTACTATTGTTAACACCGATCTAGAGTGTGGATCACTTTTATATATAAATTTGAGAGGACTAAGTCTCGGCTTGAGATTGAACCTCTTGGTTATATCTACTGAGTATTTTTAGTTTAAGTTCAAAATATACAGTATCTAATTTATATTCTACTGCTTATTACTTTGAAATACAAATCTGTTTTAAAGTTACATTGATAGTTAATCTAGCAAGTGTTTGTATCTATTATAAATCAGTAGGTTAGTTTCAAAACCTAATTTAATCTTATGATTCAATTAACTGAGAACTAATCAATCTTTTGAGAATCTAATTAAACATTTACAGTTTTATAAATTCAAAATAGTTTAACTTGTTTTATAAATTGGGGGATTTTAATAAAAAATATATTTAACAACAATTTTAATTGGAACTCAATTCACCCCCCCCCCCCTCTTGAGTGTCCACTCTGACCAACACAACTGAACACCCATTTTATGATAAAAACTGAATTCAAAGTCAAAAAAATGGTATGAAAAATTATCTGATATCATATCACATGATAAATTAGCATTTTTTAACTAAAGAACTCTCAATTAAAAAAGTATCAAATCAATCTTAATTTTCTTAACCTATTATAATGACTTTCTTCACCACAATATTTGGAGGTGTATTAACAACCACAATAAGCATGTTTTTTTCTTAATATAAAATTCAGGATCATCTTTTAGAATTTATATGATAAATAGGTTTTTAATACCTGGAAAAAGAATTACAGGAGTAAAAAAACATAAACTTCCTAAGTGATATCAACATGTAACACATTCCAAAAGTGAGTAATGAACATATCAGTAATGAAATCAATCCCAAAATCATTGTCCCTATTGAGATAAAATATATCCTAATTTATCTTCTCCTCAATAAGTATAATATTGGGGATCCACCATACTCATATAACAATCAAATTTAAGGAAATTGTTTTTTAATTGTTTTTTAAATGAATTTTGTATTATTTTATGTAAATAAAAATACAAAATATAACACTCTTGATTTTAAAGTTCAATTACATGGTAAAATTTGGATAAAATTAGCATTCTAATGAATATATATTATTATTTTGAAAAAAAATTAATTATTTTTTATGGTAATTTATATATAATTTAAATCATGTGAATGATTTTAAAACACTAAAAGTGATATTGTAACAATTATTTATAGTTTCCCATGAGTTTTATTGATATATATATTATATTATCATTGTGTTAAAAATATATATTCTAATTCCATTGTTATCATGATTACATTTATTTAAAATTAAACAAATTATTCCAAAATGAAATTAAAGGTACATTATAATAAACACTATTTTTTAAATTATTTAAAATTAATAGATCCCATATATTTAGCCATGTGAATGGGATATGGTATAAAATATCAACCATGGTCATTTTATGAGTTACATTTCATTATACTATATCTTTATTTACCCTTAAGGAGTTAAAAACATGTATTTCTTGGTAATCATCAAAAGGGTTAATGAGGGTTAAAACAAATAAATAAGAGAAAACCATCACATAAACATGTAAAAATTTTATTAAATGAGATAATTTAGAATCACCATAATCTTATATTATAAATATATAAATTTTTTTCCAATTTTCTATGAAAATTAATGTATATTAATTTAATTCATTAAGTAATTCTAATATTTTCCCTCCCCTCACTTATAAAAATGCACCAACTATCCTCTCTTTATAACACCATTTGTGAAATAGATTTTGTTAATGAACTAAAAATATCCCTTCCAAAATTCTCTTCATAGGTCCTATAGGACTTCTTTTTTTTATAATAACGTCTTTATATAAATTATTATGTAAATAGAAGGATTATTTCTAAAGAAGAGGTATTTATTTAAATTTAATTATTTAGTTTTATTTAATCTTCACCTCCATTAAAACTCATAAAACCAATATAATATATCAAAATAAATATATACCATATAATTATATTTTATTATAATTATTTACTTACTTTAATACAACTATTACATCTACTAATGGGAAATGAAACCATCGTTCATGTGGATGGCAGACTACCACCTCATGAACCAAAATAATTTGTTTTCTATCACTACATATCATTAATGGTTATAGTGATGGATTTAATATACATATATATATATATATGTGTGTGTGATATTAATGTTAAAATTATCATTATTTAAATATAATATATCATCTATTTTCTTAGCCTAACTTTCATTGGAAAATGATAACATCGTTTCTTACATATGTGTGGATTAACACATCCACTAATCTATGTGATTCATTTTTCACATAAACATTTAATGAATACTGATAGAATTATATTTAATGTATAAAAATTACAATTATTTCATTATTATTATTCTTCATGTGATTTTATAATGACTTATTTTACCATTGTCAACAAACTAATATGCTTTGTAAATTTTAAACTGAACATCCTCAAAATACCAGATGTGGACTTAATTGATAAAGTTGTTAAATATACCATTGAAATAAATTTTTTAATGATAATGTAATAAAATTTTAAAAGGTTATATAAAATCATAATAATTAATACATGTTTGTTACACAGTATTTAAATGACGTACATTGAAATTAAGGACTCTGGGTAAGGGATTTCATCTCAATTTCCACTTCAATGAGACATATTTGGTATTATGAACCTATTTATATTTTATGGTGTATAAAAATAACATTTGACTTATTTAACATTGATATATATATTTGTTGATTATTATTAATGTATCAATTCATTTTTACTCTTTAATGAGTTTACTATTTTATTGATACCAAATTGGTAAGATTTTTTTTACCATCTCATTCTTTTTAGAACTCTATTATTTTAACTGAAGGAATCTTGTAATGTATTCTTAATAAAAAAATATTTTATAATCCCATGTATATTCATATATTTTTTATTTTTTCATAAATATTATATTTTCTTTGTAACATTAATCAAGCAATGAAACTTTTAAAATAGAATCTGATTTTATTTCTTTTTTGATCAGATATCTTTTTATTCAATCACTTTATTTTACTATTTTTTTTAATAAAGTCATTTTTATTTAATAAAATTACTTATTAAATTAAATTTATTTTATAATTTCCTTTTTATGTGGATTAAGGTAATATTTTGAATATTTTTAATAGTTCAGTTTTTTCATTATTTATAGTAAGTCAAGGAATGGTTCATTTTGTTGAATATTACATTAACGGATTTTCTAACCACCATAACCAATTTTTTATGATAACTTTTTTCATGATTATTTTTAAATAAAAACCCACCTTACCAATTTTTTGTGTATTTTAAAAATGGTTTTTTTTGGAATGGATATTTCGACACAATTTTTTTTTTCTTATGGGTGAAAAGAATATTTTTATCCGTGTGATGATGAAAATGAAAAAATTGCCATGTTATGATTATCTTGTTGTTATTTATAATATATTATGAGAATGGCTAATTGTGATATATCTTAGGACTATGGGTGATCCTGATATAGCTCTCTAATACATTGGATGAAGGGATAAGGTAATCCAATTTTAGGATTCTCTAAAGACATTATTCTAATTTACCAAGTAAGGTATTCAATTTATAAGAGTGATTATAAGAGTGATATTAAAATGATCATACAAGTTACCAAAATTAATTTTCTAGAAATATTAATTAGTTTTTGTGGAATATATTTCATTTCATGAGGTTATATAATTATTATTTCCATAAAGGGATTATTTTAACCTTTTTGGTAGAAGGTATTCTTTTTTAATAAAATATTTTTCAAGGGAATGCATCTATTATAACAAATATTCATGTTTATTATTTTTATTTTATTGTTTTTTTATAAAATTTTTTATAAAACTAAATAGGTTATTAATGTTCAATTCATGTGCAAGTAAATGACTATTTAATATAAATTTTACTATGTTAACAGTTAACTCTCTTATATAAACTCATGGTTTCGAAACATACTAACCAGTTTATTTTCATATATATCCCTCACTGATATTTTTTCTCATAAAACATTTTCAATGTTTTTTAAATGTTTTAAGGATGAGTTTACATGATGATAAATACTTAACATGTAAAAAATAAAACTTTTTAATATGGAGAAATGTTCACTTAAATAAATTGGTATTGTTATGTAAGAGTTTTTCTTATGTCACTAAAACTCTAAACATAAAAGGACCTTGAGTATGTAGATGATCCATTATTTTATATTTATGTTTTATGTTTTTTATAGTTGAAATTATTTAAATTTAGTGTTATGAAAGATAAAAATTTAAATATTATGTTTTATGCACCATATTCTGTGAGTATAGTTTTAGGGATATTATACAAAAATTAGACATATGTCATTTCAGGTGACTGTCCACATTGTATAATAGTTAAACGTCATATTTGAGTTTATTAAGACTTAGAGGGGTCCAAATCAGGATTCCTCTAGTACATGTCATGAACTTATTAATTTTAATTAAAATTACATTATCATTTATTTTAAAATTAAAGTGGATGAGAATCTCAAGGAAAATTTGGAATGTTAATTAATGAAAATTGATTAATAGATTAACATGATAATTAACTTATTAGTTTAAAAAAATTATTTTAATAAATAACATATTAAAATAAATTCATGGTTATACAAATATGTATTAAATACATGTATGAATGATCATTATATTGACCATCCTATCCATGTTTTTCATTTCAATTTAATTTAATTATGTATTTTATAGATTTTATTCTACTCTTATTATTTCATGAGAATAAATTTTTTCCTTTCATTCTCTTCTCTTTATGTACTCAAAGATCAAATTAATTTTTTTAAAGAAATCATCTTTATTTCTCTCTTTGATAGAAACCAATTTTTTATCCAAAGAAATTTATTAAAAAAATGATTTCAAATAATGTTTTTAAATTATAAAATTGATTTATTAAATAAATTTTTACCCTTGTGTGATCTTTTTAAAAAATTAGTTTAAATGAATATTCATGTAATTTTCCAAACAAGGATTATTTATATTTTACAAAAAAAATTGAAAGGATCATTTTTTAACATGAATGGGATGAAAAAAAAATATTACCATCATGCACATTATTTTCTTTTATTATTTCTTTATAGGTTTTCATTTTTATTTAAAAATAAGTGTTTTAAAATTATATTATGATTATTTAGTTTTAAAATGTTTTTTTTAAAGACAATTTATTTTCCATATGGTTAATGATTTTGATGAAAACATATTTAGGAAACCCATTAGTCTTCTAAGAGTTATAAAGTGATAAAATGATTTTTAAAACTGATTATTTTTCCACATGATATGATTTTATGTAATGAAGAAATGATTATGACACATGTTTCTTTTTCACAATTTATTTTATGATGACATGTTTATGAAGCTAATATTTTTTTCATGGGTTCAGATATGATAAAAGTTTTTGAATCATGTGGAACTAAAATTTATGATGTTTTTTATGTGTTTTTTTAAACCTATATCGTCTTAAAATGTATTGGTTAATGATTAAAATCACCTGGGATAAACTATATTGTAATGGGGAGTGAACCTGGTGCAGTAAGGGACTCTGTCCACTATGATTGTCTTGCAAGTGTACCTTGAAATATACAATGGTTTAGTGAGTGAATCTATTCCACTGTGATAGTATTTTAAATTATCCTTTAATTACTATGTAAGTGGTTTTAAATAATTATTTGTATTCAAAAAATCTATATGTTATTATAATGTTATGTTCACATGGTTTGTGTTCTAATATTCCATTATTATTTATGTCTAATGAACTACCATGATTTATTTAATGAAAACTTTTTATGATCTCAGATATGTATGGTATATTTTTTGAATGTTATTCTCATGTTGTCATACCCTTATGCTCATGATATGTTGATATATCCCTTGTTTACCCTTATAAAGCATTATAGCTCACCCTTTCTTATACATTTCCCATAGGTTATGTTGAGAGATATTATGTTTGATATATATAATAAGGGTTATATTCATGTAGAAAATAGTGGGAGATGACATATCTCACTTATGTAAAAGGTTTATATGTGTCTAAGTGTCCAAATTCACTTGACTTAAATAATTCTGGAATATATCGTTATGTTATGTAATGAATATTTCTCTATTAAGATGTAAAATTTTTGTATGAGATGTTTGGGAATTTATATTTTATATGAGAGAAATGTTTATTTTACCTTTGGAAACCGGGATGATAAAACATTATTGTTAGACGCAGGGATATTTCTAATTAAATGTCTAGAGATATTATTATGCATATGTCTAAGGATGATTCAATTCATTGGAAAATATTCTATAAATTTTATAATGGGTAGGGAGATTGGTTTCTAAGAAACTACATCCCTGTATCGATAATACAATTGAATGTGGATATTTCATGGAAGTACCAAGAGGAAATTACACTGAAAAGGGACATTGAGCCAAAATCAATCATCACATGGTGCATTAAAATGGTTCTTCATGAAAACTCGATTTAACACTCTCATGTGATATGATTTGGAGATTCAAAAACTCTTTCTGAACCATCGTGAAGGATTTAAATAATGAACATGAATGAAATAGGTTATCCTAAGGCATCTTCAATTTAAAATAGTGTTCCCAAATTTAGACATATTTTTCATGATTTTTAAGGATTATGTGGTACTAAAATATGATTATTGTTGCATATATTATTAATTTTGGTATTTGTTTAATGGATTGAACTAGGTGGAACTATCTTAATTATGAGTGAGATGGAAAATGCAATGATTATTCGTCAATCATCCAAACGTTGTGGGCCCTATAATTGAAAACTCTTGTTATTATTCTCATGAAAAATTATAATGATATGAATCATTTTGAAATTCAAAATTAGAAAATGAGGGAAAATGATTTATTGATTTCATTATACATAAACATCCACCTTATTATAGAGATTATATTAATAAAATAGTTTGGGAAAAATGGATCTTTACCATTGAATTTTTGTTTCCATTCTCGTATTGTCAAAACATGAAAATTTCATTTTTTTTCCTATCATTTTGAATGGGAAGTGGATCAATCATGAACTATTATCTAGAATATTAGTCAAATAGAATATTATAGACTCCATATAATGGGATGAGTTTAAGAACTAGTTTTTAATAAGTACATTCCTTGTATTCATTGAACAAAAAATGAAGATGTAATTCCTTAAGTTAAAGTGAAGGAATTATGGATTTATTGGTACCTAGGATTAATATTTTACAAGACTTGTGAGGTATTATTATGCTATTATCATCCAACCTAAAATTAAGGTTGATTGATTATTTGGTGGATTAAATCCATTTCTTTAAAGGATGTTGTCCATACGGGAATTCAATGAGAAAATAGTTTTTTAAATATAGTTATAAATGTATATTGGGAATAACAATCAATCATATGGTTTGGATAAGAAAATAAAAATGGAATTCAAAAAAAACTATAATGACCATGGATAAATCAATATTTTGTTTACATCATTCTTAAAGTACAAAATGAAATAGAGAGGACATTTTATTATATAGACTTGTAAATTTTTTAAGTGTTAAAGGAAAGGTCATTAGGAAAACAAATTCCTAAGAGATATGACTAAGTTAACTAATGGTGCATATAGAGAGAAAGATCTACAGAATGTACCAACCATATTATAGTATTTCAAATTGAAGTATTATGGGAATCATGATAACTAGTTCCCAAATCCAAAGTATAATGATGATGATCGTCATGAAAACCCTCTAAAGCTATGAGACAAAGAGAAATATCATGAGTTCATTGCATATAGTGGGGGTGCAGTAATGAAATGGTGAAAGTTATATATTCCATAAACTCTAGAAATATTTATTTCTTGTTTGACTTTATATCTATCACTTATTACATATCTAAATAATTTTATATGGCTATCAATATTCCACACAAAAGTTTAGATATAGATTTAGTAGTGAAAACCCCTAATGGTATGTTGATCTAATCTCATGTATATAATTCTCCTCCAATTGAATTTTCTAGGAATGTGCTTCCAACAAATATTTATATTCTTCCACATCATGAATTAGAGGTTTTCTTAGGAATGGATTTGATTCCCCAACGTAAATAAAAAATTAATTACCATGTGAATTAATATTTGATTTTCTAACCCATCATATGATTTTCTAGAAGTGTGAAAATAAATAAGAACATTTTATGAAAACCGCATATATTCTATGAGTTTTTATTCTTATTCATAAGTTTAATTTATCTCATATGGTTGGGGAGAAACAAAACATTGATGATATGCCAATTGTGTGGGAGTTTGATTGTATCTCTAAATAAGAGTTTCATATCCTTCCACCAAAATCTGATGTTATGTTATTAATAGAAATTATACATGTTGCCACGCCTATTTTAAAGACTCTATACAGAATATCCTCTATTGATATGAAAGAATTGAAAAAAAAACCCATGATAATCTAAAAAATGGATTCATTGAGCATGGGTGTCACATTGAGGTGCACATATTCTTTTTATTAAAAAAATGATACATTAATACGAATCTATATTGATTATTTGGTTCTGTTCGTTAACATGATCAAGAAAAATTATCATCTACCATGTATTGATGAACTATTTTATCAACTACACAGAGCTCTGTACTTTTTTTGAGATTAAACTTCATTATAGATATCATCAATTGAGGGTCATGAAAGAATATATATCTAAGACAAAATTTCATATTAGTTATAGACACTAAGAATATATTTTTTGTCTATTTGGTCCCACTAATTCCCCCATAACCATTGTGGAATTAATAAATATAGTTTTTATAGATTACCTTGATCAATTTTTCATATTATTTATATGATTTATTATTATCTTTTCAAATATAAAGTAAGACCTCGAATATCACTAGAGAATTATACAAAAGACCCTGTGGATGGATAAACTATATGAAAAATTTATGAAGTGAGAATTTTGGATAAAAAATGTTTTATTTTATGGTCCATATATCCTCAAGAGAGGGTATATCAATAAATCCATCAAATACATTGGCTATTTAACGTTATCCCAAACCAACCATAAAGAATGAGATATAAAATTTTCATGGTTAGATTGGATGTTATTGATGGTTTTTGAATAATTTCCGGATTGTGTTCTCCTATTATATGTTCAGCAGACATATACTATGTAGAGATGACTGTGCAATTCTTGTGTGTATTGATTCATGGTTTTTAGGGTCCTCTACTGAGTACTGTTATAATCTCCCCTGCACGGGCTATGCCCACATGTGTCGTGTCTTGTTCAGACGAGCAGCCTTTTGAAAATGTCTAGGGCATATCAGGAAATGATCGAGCTTTTTGAGTTCCCTACAAGACAAGGTGTTCCATTAGCTACGAGCAGCATTCCTGGTACCTCTTTGTGTTTATAGGTTGACTTTTTAATTTTTAGACTCTTGTTTCTTGTGGGCTTTTATTCTGGCCTAATTTAAATTCAATACTTGTAGATACCCAAAGCATGAATTACATGGACATTACATTACTTTTGTGGAATAGTTAATATGTAACAAAAACAGACACCAAAGGACCATAATAGTTTTGTGTATTTGGAAACTCGGAAGATAATGTTCTAATCATGGTGAAAGATCATCAACATCTCCCATAGAGATCTTCTTTTTTTACTTAAAACCTTTTTTTACAACCTGGGGAAAAGAAATCATATAAAGGGTGAGCTCAAATTCTCAGTAAGGGTAAGCATGGAGAAAATAAAACAAACCATATACATTTGAGCTTCAAAATATGAACAAAATATTTAACAATCTAAATCTTGATCAATGACATGAAACATGGAATTACGTAAGGCATAGATCATAGTAACATGGGAATAAAACATGTAATTGTGGCAAAACATTAAGCACATGATATGATTTCCATAGTATCCAAGGCATTGCTGCCAAGACCATCTTAGTGGACAAAGTCCCTTACTGAACCGGGTTTACATGCCGTTCCAGTCCTGTATTACTGAACCATATTTACTTGATGTTTCCTCCATGTCTATATCATGAGATATAAATCTTTACCCAATGCATTGGAGGGAGATATAGGTCTCACCCATCCCATAATGAAATCAATACTTGTGCTGCAAAATAAACATACATCATTCATAATAACCCAAAAAATAAAATGGGTTTCATAAACATCATCCCATCATCACATAATACATATAAATGAAATGGATATCATTTTATCATAAGAAAAGTTAAACCATGTAAATAATAGAGACATTATACTTGAAACATACACATATTAAATAATTTCATCTTAGATGAAAAATGGTTTTGATAAAACACTTGAAATGAATTATTGAGGAAAATATCCTTTCTTCTTCAAAATCATTTTCGTTTCAAAAAATGTCATGAAATTTTAATAGAAAAGGATTTTGTTGAAGATAGTCATGAAATATTTTGGAGGAAGAATCATGAAAATAAGTCTTTATAAAACCGTAAAAATCCTTTCATTCCATATAAGTTTAAAAAAATTCTTCTCGTACTTTTGCCGGAAAAGTCAAAAAGTACCTCGTATGGTAAACAAAAGAAAGATTCCATACATACCATGTAGTAAAAGTAAAAATGGGTGAAAAGTACTTTAAACATACATGGAACCATTTTTAGAAAACAGGAACATGGATGATAAATATAACCACAATGAATACTTACGAATAAACAATTTTGGATAAAAACGAGATTGGAAAAGTTATCCCTTACAAAGATCTTTTTGTAAATAAAATAGATCAATTATGTGTATTCACTATAAGGTCACATAATTAAAGTATAAATACATGATAATATATAAAAATTCATTTCCCACATAATCAATGAACGATATAAACCAGAAAGAGAAGATCAACCCAAATAACGGAAATTGGGTTAAGAAGTTCTCTTACCTCGTGTCCGACTTGACTCGATCATTCTTTAATCTCCTGTATAATAAACAAAAGTTAATTTATAATTACTTAAGAACCTTTTTAAAATTTATTATTCCATTTATATCACTTATTACCCTATTATAAACATTATGTAACCAATTAAGTTAATAATGTTCGTTTTGTCGACATTTGGTACTTGAGTCAAAAATGGACTTCTTATAACTACATATTGTCCATGTGGTCAAAGGTTCAGTATATCCAGAATGATATTAATGATTTATATACCATATATATCATATATATCTAGAATATACATGTATTTATAATTGTATATAACATTTGGAGGTAAGAAATGAAATGCACCGTTCATGGAGACGGTAAGTCGTACGTACACATGAACGCTACTTTCATTTCTATTTATTATTTTAATGTAATTGAAACATAATTATACATTGTTATATTATAATTACTGTATAATATCTTATATAATATCATTAACTACATCCTTTATACATCCCACATAAGTCATTAACGAATCACATCACTTTGAGGGGGTGGTAATCCGCACTTCCTCAAATGAGATTATCGTATTTACCGACTATGGAAACCATAAAGGCTTGATATAATTTGGCATTAAATAATCATAACTATATCATAAAAATAATATATATAACATATAAAAACAGTTCCATCATTATGGTCACCACGATAGGTGGTAGGAGAAAATCGAACAATCATCATTTCATGAGGCGTTAGTTTGCCATCCACAGAAACATTATGTTCTTCATCCATTTGATGGAGGTGTGTGTAAGTGTAGTTTTAATACTTATAATAACAACATAATAGTATATATAGGATACTTGTTTTGTTACAAAATAAAGGATTAAAAAGAGTTTAGGGGTTGGAGAAGTAGAATAAAATAAAACAACTTAAGAGAAACGGTTACCTTTAATTTGGGTAAATTTCTTTGGTTTGAACCAAAAGGACGTCTTAAAGTGCCTTCTACCTAAGTTAAGGCTTCTAGAGTGAGGATAAAGATGTAGGGAGATTAATTTGGTAGAGGTTGTACGAGCCTAATGGCTTGATAGTTGTGAGGAATTGGATAGAAATGGTCTCCTTTTATAAGGGGGAGGAGGGGCTCTTTTTGAAAGTGTGAAAATATTTTGTTATTATAAACTAATCAATGGTTTTAAAAGGTCAAAAAATAATTAAATAAGAAATAATATGACTCATGGTCTATATAAAATCATCCAATCAGAATTGGACATGATTTGTATAATATTGTAATCATTATAATCTAATTTATTTAAATCATTTATTAATGAGGTAAATACTGCATCCTTATTGTGTCATAAATAATTTAATTTATTTGATGTCTAAAAATTATAAAAAAACTACCAAAATGTAGTAAATCTTATTATCTTTCCAATGAATCTTTATAGTCTAAAATATAATTTATATAGCCCCTTATAAAAATTAATTACTAAAAGATTTTTGTTAATGTCAATTTTGTCTTTACATTAAATTAATTAATCCAAATTGTCATTATCACTTACAAGTGGCTCAATGGGGTCCCAAAATCGACTCAAGGATGACCATGGTTGGAAACTACTCATCCAATATGTTTAGGAAAATTTTTAAGGTAATTTGGAATTATTATAATATTCTTTTATCCTTGAATTACCGTATTTACCTTTAAACGCAGTAAATAAAAGTCAAAAGTTACTATTCACCAAAAAATATTTTCATATTATTGAACCACATTTACTTATTGATAACAACCATGTATGTCGGATTTTTGAAATTCAATTCATAGAGGTGGTAAAATTTCTTTTAAATGAAAGATTCAGTTTTTTTAACTACCACTAAGTGTTTCACTATTCATCAAAAATTGAAGTTTTTTGAAAAATACCAAAAATTCAGCCTAAGCTATATTTGATATTCGGAATTCAAAAATGATTTCTATTTTTCCAAATTCAAAACATAGAAGTGGAATTAATTAATTTTAAAATTAATTCCCGTTAACAAAACAAATAGCGTGTTTCTAAGAAACAATAACTATCAAAAGATCAACACTTTTTTATCTCCGAATTCCAAGTGAAATTAATTCCAATGACCAAAATTAGATTAAATGGTAAAAATATATTCTAATTACACTTTAAAACCAATTAAAAATATAATCTTAACATATAGATTATTGTGATGAAAAAATTGATTTTTAATTAAGATAGTGTGTTTTTACTATTCATCAAAATATGAAAGTTATCAGAATGATATGAAAAATTTATCAAAATTAAATTTTTATATCCTGATTCCTAGGAAGAATTTTATTTTTGTCAAATTAAACATATAAACATTTCAAAAACTAAATTTAAAGTGGGTGTTCCATCAAAAGGCGGCAAAACTGCATTTTTTAAAAAATACTTATTTTAACTGAAAAGTTTATTTGGTTCTCATACCATGTTCTAGAAAATATGTAAGATGAATAATAATGTTATAAAATTCAAAATTTAGTTAATACTATTCATAAAGGCTAGTACATAATAATATTGTAACAATATATCATTGTTTAGTGAAACCCGGTATTGCGTACTACACACGCTATCGAGGAAGGTCATGATTACGTGTAATGCAAGACAAGTCAGGGTTGCGTGTTGTGCAGGACTCATTTGTTGTTTTGTATTACAAAATCCAACCATATTTCATTTATACATTGAATATATATATATATATATATAAACTCAATGTTGCGTAGAATGACTATTATCAAACGAACTTGAAATTTTGTGTAACACAATCCAAGAATAGTGTTGTGTATACTGCAAGATAATACGGTGTTGCGTATAGCACAAGATAATCTTGGTGTAGCATAAAACACATGGCATCAAAAAAATTAAAAAGAATACTTATCATAAAATCTTAGGGTGTCAAATTCTACCCCCCTTAAAATGAATTTCGCCCTCGAAATTTGTCAGGGTTATAAATGGTTTAATACTTGAAAGTTTCTTTAATAGAAACCCACATAGTAAAAAAGAATACCAAAACATAACTTTAAAAACTAAATTATGAAACTCAATAGTTACCCAACGTAACTCATCACTAGGTTTCCACATATGAGAAAATAGGTGAAAATATGGATATGGAAGAAAAATCTAACCATCATGTTCTGATGGAGAGTGGTAGAGAACATGGATATAAAAAAGACATAAATCACAAAGCCATAAATTTGTGATGATTTAAGGTACCATATAATTCATAAGATATGAGGACATTAGGACAACATTTTTGGTTTTCAAGATCATTCCCCTAGAGTTGAAGAATAATTAAAAGAAATACTAACTTGATTTTGGTTTAATCTCACTGTTGTTTGTGCCTTGAACAATTTCCACATCATCTCTTAAAGAAATGAAGTTGAATTTGTCTTCTATGAAGTGTTAACATATCATGCGATAGAATGATGGGTCATTCCATCTATCTCAAACAAAAGGTTAGCAAAAGTTATCAAATATACAAAAGTCCATCTATGGTGAGGTTAATCGTATATGATTCCAAAAATGGACTTTTACATCATCTATCATACCACTTAATAAATCAAGTTTCTACTAAACAGAGACTTTTTGTAGGCTAGTGGTATGCGATAATGGCATGTCAGACATCAGTTGTGGGTTCGATTCCCGCAACCTTGTCCGATGTGACGGGTTGTTGCCCGTTCTACAGGTTGTCCCTTTTCTTAAACTACACTATTATAACATTCTATCAATAATATCGATCAAATTTCTAGCCTTAAACAATACTAACTTATTTTCAACATAATCCATTGAAATCTTTTGTCTTATCCAAAATACTTCTTTCCAAACTCAGAGTATAAAGAAAACAATTACTAGAAATTTCATCTACCGAGCATGTGAATACCATCATTTATCCCCCATATATCATACGATATATCTTGTTGGTCATATTCCAAACATGTGAATACCTTAATCATGTATTCTATTGCAACAATAATTACCATATAACCTTAGTTGAAAACATTAATGATGTAAAAAGTTATCTCTTCCCACATTCCAAAATCGCAAAAATTATTTATACTCAAACCATAATATCACTTTGTCCTTATATTAGTCATGAGCACATGAATACTATCAAACATCTCATTATCTCTTTATCCCTTCAATATGCACATATCATCAACTTTCCAAAAATATCTGAATAACCTTTCATGGTTACCGGTACCATTCATCATATACTTTCAAAACTCAAGTAAAGGAAATAGTGTAACAATCCTTAGATTTTTCTTTATTCCACAGTACCATACATTATTCTTGATAAACACACAATAATTACACTACCTTCATAAACCACTGACTGAGCTTCATCATTTCATCCATATCATATATCATTTGTAGTCTCTTCATCATCATCCACATAAAAACTACCCATATGACCATATTGATTCTCTTTATGAGATTTTCCCTTAGATAATTTTTTTGAATAATGCCCATACATTACACATTTAAAACACTTAACGGTTCTTGATGTCTTAGCAATACCATTATCCTTGTCCATGGTGTTAACTGATCCTTTTCCTTTACAATTACTAGCTTTGTTTCCTTCTTTTCCACACCCAAAGCATCTTCCAGTTCCTTTGAAACATTCTCCCTGATTCCTCTTCCCATATGATTTACATGATGTACATTGAACTTTCTTTCCTCTAGGATCATCGTGAAACTCCATCTTTCTCTTATTAGCTGAGTCAAGAAAGTTACCAAAGTTGAGATTATTTATCATATTTTGATATTGCTGATTAGGCATAATAACGATGTTTGGACTTCCAAATCCTGTTTCATTTGGTTTCTCATGAAGAATATCATTCCATTGTCCATCATATCCTCCATTATCGTGAATCTTACTGTTTCCAGCCATTTTCTAAAACCCAAAAACAATACTGTGAGAGGAAAAAATCATGATAGGTAAAACAACATAATAAAGGGGGAGTAACATCAATATCTTACATCTTAAGTTCAATTCTAAGATCGTTACCATAATTCTAGGATGATAACCTATACTTATACTTATCCTTAGGGACATCCCTATACATACCTTAGAAATATCTCTAGGGATCTCACTAAATTTGTTGCATCATAGTTTCCAAAGGTTAACTAAACCTTTACTATGATACCAACTTTAGATACCCAAAGCTTGACTTACATGGACATTACATTACTTTTTCAGAATACTTAATACATAAAAAAACAGACACCAAAGGACCGTAAGATTTTAGTGTCTTTGAAAACTCGGAACATAGTCTTCTAATCTTGGAGAAAGATCTTCAATATATCCCATAGAGGTTTTATTTTTTTACACAAAACCTTTATTTACAACCTGGGGAAAAGAAATCATATAAAGGGTGATCTCAAATTCTCAGTAAGGGTAAGCATGGAGAAAATAAAACAAACCATATAAATTTGAACTTAAAAACATGAACAAAATATTTAAACATCTAAATCATGAGAAATGACATGAAATATGGAAGTACATAGGGCATAGATCATAAAAGCATGGCAATAAAAATTGTAATTATGGAAAAACATTAAGCACATGATATGATTTCCTTAGTAGCCAAGGCATTGCTGCCAAGACCATCTTAGTAGACAAAGATCCTTACTAAACCGGGTTTACTTGTCATTCCAGCCCTTTATTACTGAACCAGATTTACTTTCCGTTTCATACATGTCTATCTCAAGAGATATAAATCTTCACCCAATGCATTGTAGGGAGATATAGGTCCCACCAATCTCATAATGAAATCATTCTTACTTGTGCCACAAAATAAACATACATCATTCATAATAAACCAATGAATAAAATGGGTTTCATAAACATCATCCCATCATCACATAATCCATATAAAAGAAATGGATATCATTTCATCATAAGAAAAGTTAAACCATGTAACACATATTAAATAATGTCATCTTAGATGAAAAATGGTTTTGATAAAACACTTGAAATGAATTCTTGAGGAAAATATCATTTCTTATTCAAAATCATTTTATTTTCACAAAATGTCTGGCAATTTTAAAAGAAAAGGATTTTTTTGAAAATAATCACAAAATATTTTTGAGAAATCTTCATGAATATACGGCTTTATAAAACCATAAAAATCCTTTCATGATGTATAAGTTAAAAAACATTCTTCTCACACTTTTGCCCAAAAAGTCAAAAATTACCTCATATGGTAAACAAAAAAATGATTCCATACATACCATGTAGTAACAGTCAAAATGGGTAAAAAGGACTTTAAACATACCAGAAACCATTTTTAGAAAACAAGAACATGGATGATAAATATAACCCCAGTGAATACTTACAAATAAACAATCTCAGATAAAAACGAGATTGGAAAAGTTATCCCTTACAAAGTTTTTTTTGTAAATAAAATAGATCACTTATGTGTATTCACTCTAAGGTCACATAAAGAAAGTATATATACATGATAATATATAAAAATTCATTTCTCACATAATCAAAGAATGACATAAACAAGAAAGAGAAGATCAACCCAATGAACGGAAATTGGGTTAAAACGTTCCCTTACCTCGTGTCTGACCTGACTCGATCGTTCTTTAATCTCCTGACTAATAAACCAAAGTTAATTTATACTTTCTTAAGAACCTTTTTCAAATTTATTATTCCATTTATATCACTTATTACCATGTTATAAACATTATGTAACCATTTAAGTTAATAAGGTTCATTTTGTCGATATTTGGTACTTGAGTCACAAATGGACTTCTTATAATTACATGTTGTTCATGTGGTCAAAGGTTAATTATATCCAGAATTATATTCATGATGTAGATATCATATATATCATATATATCCAGCATATACATGTATTTATAATTGTACATAACATATGTAGGTAAGAAATGAAATGCATCGTTCATGGAGATGGTAAGTCGTACGTACACATGAACGCTACTTTCATTTTAATTTATTATTTTAATGGAATTAAAACATAATGATACATAGGTATATTATAATTACATTATAATATCATATATAATATCATTAACTAAATCCTTTAAACATCACACATAAGGCATTAACGAATCACATCACTTTGAGGGGGCGGTAGTCCCAACTTCCTCAAATGAGATTATCGTATTTACCAACTATGGAAACCATAAAGGCTTGATATAATTGGGAATTAAAGAAGAATAAGGAAATCATAAACATAATATATACCATATATAAATATAGTTCCATCATAATGGCCACCATGAGTGGCGGTAGGAGAAAATCAAACAATCATTGTTTCGTGAGGCGTTAGTTTGCCATCCACAGAAACATTTTGTTCTTCATCCATTAGATGGAGGTGTGTGTAAGTATAGTTAGAATACTTATCATAACAAAATCCTATTATATTTTGGATACTTTTGTCATTACAAAAGAAAGTATTAAAAATAGTTTAGGGGCTGGAGAAGTAGAATAAAAGAAAACAACTTAAGAGAAATTGTTATCTTTAATTTGGGTAACTTCCTTTGGTTTGAACCAAAAAGACTTCTTCAAGTGCCTTATGCCTAAGTTAAGGCTTCTAGAGGGAGGAGATGGATTTAGGGAACTTAATTTTTCAGAGTTTGGACGAGCCTAATGGCTTGAGAGTTGTGAGGAATTGGATAGAAATGGTCTCCTTTTATAAGGGGGAGGAGGGGCGCTTTTGGAATGTGTGAAAATATTATTTTATTATAAACTTATCTTCAGTTTAAAAAGGTCCAAAAATAATTACAGATAAATATAAGATGACTCATGGTCGAAATAAAATCATCCAATCAGAATTGGACATTTTTTGGATAATATTGTAATCATTATAATCTAATTTATTTAAATCATTTATTAATGAGGTAAATACTGCATCATTATTGTGTCATAAATAATTTAATTTATTTAATGTCTAAAAATTATAAAAAAAATACCAACATGTATGAAATATTTTTAGAATTCCAATTAATATTTATAGTCGAAAAGATAATTTATATAGCCCCTTATAAAAATTAATTACTAAAAGAGTTTTGTTAATGTCAATTTTGTCTTTACATTAAATTAATTAATCTAAATTGTCATTATCACTCCCAAGTGGCTCAATGGGGTACCAAAATCGACTCAAGGATTCCCATGGTCCGCCAATACTCATCCAATATGTTAAGGACAAGTGTTAAGCAAATTTAGAATTATTATAATATTCTTTTAACCATGAATTACCCAATTTACCTTTAACCGCAATAAATAAAAGTCAAAAGTAACTATTCACCAAAAATTATTTTCATCTTATTGATCCAAATTTTAATTCTTGATAACAAACATGTATGTTAGATTTTGGAAATTCAATTCACTAAAGTGGTAAAATTTCATTTAAATGAATGATTCAGTTTTTTTAACTACCACTAGGTGGTTTCACTATTCATCAAAAAATGAAGTTTTTTAGAAAAATACCAAAAATTCAGCCTAAGAATTATTTGATATTCTGAATTCAAAAATGATGTATATTTTTTCAAATTCAAAACATAGAAGTGGCATTAATTAATTTCAAAATTAATTCCCGTTATCAAGACAAATAGTGTATTTTTAAGAAACAATAACTATCAAAAGATCGACACTTGTTTATGCCCAAATTGAAAGTGAAATTAATTCCAATGACCAACATTGGATAAAATGGTAAAAATATATTCTAATTAAACTTTAAAACCAATTAAAAATATAATCTAACTATATAAATTATTGTGATGAAAAACGTTGTTTTTAATTAAAATATAGTGTGTTTTTACTATTCATCAAAATATGAAAGTTATCAGAATAATTTGAAAATTTTATCCAAATTCAATTTTTATATCCTAATTCCAAGGAATAATTTTATTTTGTCAAATTGAACTTATAAACATTTCAAAACTATATTTAAAGTGGATGCGCCATCAAAAGGCGACAAAACTACATTTTTTGAAAAATACTTATTTTACCCAAAAAAATTATTTTGTTCTCATACCATGTTCTTGAAAATATGTAAGATGAATAATAATATTAAAAATTCAAAATTTAGTTAATATTATTCATACCGGCTAGTCCATAATAATATTATAACAATATATCGTTGTTTAGTGAAACTCTGTATTGCGTACTACACGCGCTATCGAGGAAGGTCATGATTGCGTGTAATTCAAGACAAGTCAGGGTTGCGTGTTCTGAAAGACTCATTTGTTGTTTCGTATAACATAATTCAAACATATTTTATTTATACATTGAATATATATATATATATACACACTCAATGTTTCATAGAATGACTACTATGAAACGAACTTGAAATTGTGTGTAACATAATCCAAGAATAGTGTTGTGTATACTGCAAGATAATACGGTGTTGCGTATAGAACAATATAATCTTGGTGTAGCATAAAACACATAACATCAATTAAATTAAAAATAATACTTATCATAAAATCTTGGGGTGTTACAATACTTTACATTCTGTCGTACTCTGTTGGTTGGGTTTAGTTGTATGCATGCATTTTTGTTCCCTAGTTTTTTTCATTTCAGCATTGTGGGATTGGAGATGTGTGTGTGTATAGGTACTTAGGAAATTCCTCCCATGAGTGTAATATGCCTACTCAGTTCTAGTCATCCTCCCCTAGCCTATTTGTGGCGGGCTTGGGGATTCGTGGTGCGGGCCCCACTGGGACGGGTCATGACAACCAACCCCTACCATCAATTTTTATTAACAATATCATATAGATCCTCAACATATCTTTTCTAAATTTTTTAATTTAGTATAATAATCTTGATATCATCAAACACCTGGCCTGCTTTTCCACTTGAGTTACTGATCATTGTAACCATTGCATCTCAATTCTCTCAAAGTGAATATTATTATAGCGACACCCAACTATCCTCATTAAATGTTAGCTTTAATGATTAGATCTACCCATGAATCATGATTATGTCATTCACATGATCTTCCATTTTTCTTCCTTCCATCAACCTTAAACCAAACAATCATCCCAAGATCAAGCATTTATTAAAGGTCATCAATTTTCTAAACAAATCATAAAATACCTTCATAACATCCATTATAGTCTTCTTATATCAAATTTTTAATGTAAATTGCATGAAAAATATATTATTAGCATCATAAAAACTTTCCTATATAGGAACTCCAATTCTTCTTTCTCCATCGACAATAGCTTCAATGTTAAAAAGGAATCTCAAAGTCTTTCTGAAAATGATATTATTTACTATAAATTTACCAAAATAAAAAAAATCCAATCAATTTAATTTATCAATCAAGGACTTTCTATCATCTCATAGCATTATTTAACTATTACTGATGTCAAATCCATGATCATAGAACCAATTTCCCTTTAATACCACTTCGTGGGAGAAAACTCATTGAATAATGACCCAAAAAACTAGTCGCTTATACTACTGATGAGACTCACCACAAGTACCTTTGAACAATCTACTAGAAATTATTATATTGTATATGTGTATTCAAAAACTAAATCATCAAAATTTCAATTCCCTTTTAACTGAGTGTATTGATCGAAGGTTTTCATTTTACCCTACTCACTACAACACATCTTCCTCTCACACACACCTCAGTAAAAATGAAAAAATAACTGGAAATACATTCAATTATAAAAAATCATATATAAATACTGAAAGTTGAGAAATAAAACAAATTTCTAACATGATTTGCAAAATTTCCTACATCAAAAGGGAAAAAACACTTCAATTTTATTTTCTTTATCAATTAGTATATTATAGGTGTAAAATAGATTATAAATTCAATTAATCCCCACCAATTTCTTATCTATCCAATAAATTATCCATAGAACCAAAACAACTTGAATATTTTCCTTTCATTTCAATGAAGGTCTCACATAACTAAATACATGTAAAAACCATTAATATAATATAGAAATAATGTCTTAAATTCCAAAATCATAATACATTACTTAACGAGATAGCTTACCAATAAAATGACCCATCTGCTTTATCAAACATCCTTACCTCCAAGTTATTCACCATATAACCATCGGTACATGATAACTTTGGATGGACCTACTACCATTGAAGGAAAATTGCAAACATTAATGATATGAAATCATTATATGTTTAAATGAATCCCAAACACTTTATAATGACTAATAATATGAATAACATAACTATAATGCTCTAACAGTCAGTGATCTGAACAAGGATTCACATCCAAAATAAAATTAGTGTAATATAGTATCCCATATATTTGTTTTATTAAAATCCTCTTTGTATTGGAGAGGTTTGTTTCTAATAATGGTTGGTATAATATGACATTATGGGACTATCAGATGAATATAACTCTCAATCTAGTTTATTATGTAGTGGGGGAGTGTTCATTCGACACTATTATGAGATTACCCTAGTAGTAATTCCCTAGGAATGAGTTATATTTAGGTTACACAATAGTGGGAAAACCTAGGATAACTAAGGAACCAACCTGGCCATTATTCTATCTCTCTAGTGTGATTCCAATGTGGCCTTTTCTATATGGATGATGATTTTGTGATTTTAACATGATGATGATGAGGTATGTTATTCCCTCATAGTGACAAGATTTATCCCTATAATTGATAGTGTGAAAAAGGATTTCATGTGTGGTGTTTTCATTGTTACATGGACTAGAGGACCTCAGTGGGTTCTCTAACATTTTTATGGCCCGAGTTTGAGTTAGTATCGAGGGAAACACATGTTGAATCCATCCATGAATGAAATTATGGATGTTGGTTGTGATTATAGGTTGGATTCTTGAATGATTTTATATAAGATATTACGAGTAGGGTGACATTCCCTCTAATATGATATAAGAGATATTCAGATGTCTGATATGTTCTCTTCAATGATACATCAGACTAGGGATTTATTTCCATTAATTTTAATTTAATAAATAGAATTTAAGAGAGGGGATAACTGACCTTGATAACAAATGAATATAATAAATGATATGGATAGGAGGGTCACACTTCCCCTGAGGATATATATATATTGGATGAACTGGGTGGGATGAACTAGATCTCTAGTGATTTCACAGTCTTTAGATGTACCTATAAGATGAACCATGCATGGTTATTTTCCTTACAATGATTTTATGCGCATGATACAAATATATGAGATAATCCAGGCAGGTAACACTTTACCATGGGTAGTTGTGTATACATAAGATGTATACAAGATATGTTCTGGGTGGGTCTCTATTCCCCCATATGATCATATATACTTATCATGATATTTTGGGTGGGAATTTACGTAACCATTAGAATAGTTATTCCACATACCCATAACAGTTTTCATTGTCCAAAATAGTTTCTTTCATTCTCATGTGTCATCTTAGGACCAAAAGATTAATAATGGTTATTTTTTATTCTTTGATAAGGTTCAATTTTTTATAATATAACATGTTAATGAACTGCATTACTATTTATATATTTTAAATCATTTGTGGTGCCCTACTGATTTTTACTCACACCCTACTCTACCATCCATGGATCTGGGGTACCTGAGAAGACTTCATTTTTTGTTACATCATGTAGGTAAAATGTACAAGGTTGTATGATCGATCTAGATAGATTTATAAGTGGTGAAGATCAAGGTTGGTTGAAGAGATTCCATTTATATTATTATTTTTTATTATATATATCTGAACACCATAGTGGATGATCAATTTGGATGTATTCATGCATGAGAAAATTTATATTTTAATATAGTAGCATTTTGGATTATTGATTATACATACTCTGATTGTTATTATGTATTTTTGGTTATTTTTCTGCTATTTTTACTTGGATATAGTGGTATGGTCTACAAATGGTAACACCTTAGATCCTCACTGTTATTCGGTAGCCTCTAGCATACGGGGAGTCACACATTATGTTATGTAACACCTCAAAATATAGAAAAAACCGAGTGGCCTACGGAATGAGTGTTACAGAGTGTTATTAGAGAGTGTATAAATTTTCTTAGTATTTGGGGATATTGTATATAGTTAATTGGGATGTGTTGAAAAATGGGATAAAGCTCATAATGGTGAATCATAAACACCTTTTTTGATGATAAGTCTAGGTTACCAAGGACATGGGATTGTTTTACTTGTGTTTCAATCACAAGAAATATAGGATTAATTTATTTAATTTTTCAACAGAAAATTATAGATACTTTTACCATATTACATTATGGTGGAATTCTTCTAATATAAAAGATAATATTTTATTTTACTGATAATAAATTTATATAATTTATAGGGATTATACTTGATGATTTCCATTCAAACCATATCTATAAGGGATGTATAGTAAACCTGAATAGGATAGTATAAGCATTGGATTCCATCATTATAACCCACTATGGTTATTTGGGATGTCAGTTAATTTAATTAAAGTATCAACAACAACTTTTCTACTGTTTTACAATATATATTCTTCTTGGTATTATAATTAAATAAATGTTATGACAACTTTTTACAAAATATGAGTTTTTTTTTTATGTCATTATACACTCTTATATGATATCTTGGTCCTAAAAGGGGTAGTTTGGTACAATGAATCTTAGGGATGATGGGTTCTCTAGAGTGGGATAATTAATTAAGTATAAGAAACCTAATATATATCTGTATGTAACCCTTGTAGTGGTTTCATTTTCACTATATATTCCCTAATATATTTTTAAATTGAATAGATATGAATCCGTATGAATTGTGGCCTATTTGAGACATGATTTATGATATATGTGGGAGAGCCTAGTATCTTTATCTGTGACTGACAATATATTTTGGTAAGGTATTAAGACTATAGAACAACATGTTCATGTTATTGTTAATATAATTATGATATGAATTATTATTTTGGGTGAGAGGTTAACATAGACTTGTGAGTTCCCTTATATACAGTTTTCATGGTAATATACATTGTGTTGAGATTGATCCACATGAAGTGTTATCTGAAATTTGATGTGGGAATATAAATTACATAGGCTTTTTGAAATAAATATCTTTTGTTTTTTTATTGAGGTTAGGTTTTTTAAACAAGGATGGGTATGATGAATGGTCCTATTGAATTCGGTTGCAATTTCCAATAAGTTCAAGGATCGAGTTCCTTGGAGGGTAGATCTAGGATGAATATAACATGGGTATACACTTTTGGTTTATGAGGACACCAAGGTTAGTGGGTGATCATATGATTATCCTTATATTGAGTGAGATGAATTGTGATTTTGGGAGAGAAAGTATTGAGTTATATTATTTCATATTTATTATATTGACATGAAATTCAGATGGTTAGTTTTTTAGGTTCATGATTCTATGTTGGATGAGATGTGACTCATAGAAGTATGAGTTAGGTTATAGTAGTTAGTGATATGGAAGAGTACACCTATCAGATTTGGATCAGCCCGATTGGGATAATGGGTAAGAAGTTTTTATATGGTTCAAAAATGATTAATCTATATTAGGAGATGAGAGTGGGTATTTTTATGGATTTTTAAAAAATGAAATTATATGTGAATAAAATTTTGTACATGGGATATGTTTTTTCCATTTATTTGTGGATTAGTAAAGACTGGGATTGGGTCCATTGAAAATTTTATTTTTTCTAAGAACATGATGTGTTTAGTGTCATTGAAATTTTACCATAGTTTTTTATTAATCATAAGAGAGTTTAACGATCCTTATGGAGTTGGTGCATGAAAACACTTAAGATGCAATCATATTTGAGGTGTAACCTCTTTTTTAGTTGGAATTCAAGAAAATATTATCAAGAAGAAATACATATAGTAGTGGTTGTCTATATGATTTTGATGATAATGGAAGGTATATTTCTATAGTAATAGTTGACTTCCGAAATGGATCAAAGTGAGGTGGCATGGTTGATTGAATATTTTTCTTATATTGGTGTCACCATGATATTGGATGGTGGCATCATAGATGGATGATATATTGAGTTGAGAAGATGAGTGACTGTGTCTTGGATGGAGAGACAGGCATGTGATTATAGATCTTGTTGATAATGGGCTTGTGGATATTAATAATGAAATAAATTTAGTAGTGGAGTTTAATATTTTTCATGTTGGGTGTGTCCCCTGTTATTTATAGATATTTTTAAAATTCTGAGGGCGATGTTCCCAATGAGACAAAAATTGGTAGTATTCATTGTTTAATATTGGAGATCAGTTTTGAGTTGGATGGCCATGTCCTATCATTACATTTTGTAATAGATATAATGGGAGTATTTGGATTACTATTTTTTACTGAATTGACAAAACATACACTCTTATGTTGTGGATAATAATATCATTCTAGAGGAATGGAACTTTTGTTGATATAGTCATGGATATAGTGATACTATTCAGAGTATGATTGGAGTGGTACCGGGATGCCTATGTGTACATAAATATAATGTTATATGGTTCCTTGGTGAGTAAAATATTTGGGTTTTTAGATGTTAATTATGAGTGTAAGCATTGGTATAATGATGGATTTAACATTATTTGAGAATATTTTGGACTTGAGGTGTGTTAGTACTTAGTGTGTGAGAATAAAAATTGGTGAATTTTGTTTCTGTTCTGACCAATGAGTTGCACCAATTTCTATGATTACATTTCTTTTTGTCTATTAGTAGGATCCTAAAATCCCTTTGTGGATCATTGAATTGTGATTGGGAGATAATATGGATCATCAATGTGTGAGACTATGCATTTTTTTGGAATGGTCAATCAATGTAGTTCTATATTGTGTTTTAATAATAATTTTGGTGTAGTGAGGTAAAACCCACAAAAATAGGGTTGTAGGATTTCTAGGAACACATTTTGATAATTTATTCATAAAATGGGGAGAAACATGATTCATAAATGGATTTTGTGACCAGAGTATTATAATTGGAAGCACCATAAGCCTAAAAATTTAATAGTTGATGACACTGAAATGTCTTGGGTAGATAGGTTTTATTGACCACCGTATTAGTTTTAGTGATGATGATGATATGGTATCTTGGGTTTTAGTGAATTATATTCCCCGATTTATATCATTTCATAATGGAAGTTTCTATTATGTTTTATGATAGAAATTGGTGAGTTGATCAAGAGTTGATAACTGTGGTTGGTTGATATTGATACTTGATATACCATTAAGATATATTCTAGATAATATGCATTATTATGTGGATATTGTAAGAAATTTTCCCTTTACATGTTTTTAAATTTATGATAAATTTAAATCTTGTACTTGTAGTATGGTATGTTTGGTGAATTGGGATTCAGATTGAAATTTTGAGGGTTGAAACTTCTCAAGAGGTTGTTGAGGTAGGTGGTCAATAATCAAAATCCCAAATTCATAGCTTTAATATTGTGTATGTGAATTTTAAAATTTCTATTAGATATTTAAAAATTTTGTGCTTGATTAAATTAATTAATTTGGTGAATTAATTAATTAAAACATATGATAAATTGGGATATTGGGATTTTAGATCATGAATAGTTAATTGATAAATTAATTTTTATATATTGAGATTATTGATCTTAGATAATTAACTGTAGAATTAATTAAGGGATATTGGTGTTATGAATTGAATAATTAACTGGAAAATTAATTATAAGACTACGAAATTGTGATTTTGATAATTAATTTTTTTAATTAATCACAGAGTTACTGAGATTGTTGAAAATGATTAAATAATTATAGAATTAATTAATTGGAATGGTTAAGATTATGAAATTTTGATGTGGTATAATTAATAGTTGAATTAATTATAGAAAGATGGAGATTTTGGAAAATGAATAAAAAAATGTATGAGATTTAGGGGGTTAGACATAACATTCTCCACCAATAATATAAATAAATGAAGGGGATTTGGTGTGTCAGACATGGAATTCTACACAAATAATAAAAATAAATGAATGATATTTGGGGTGAAAAAATGGAATTCTAAACCAATATTATAAATAAATGGATTGGATTTCAGGTGTTTGACCTGGAATTCTGAACCAATAATATAAATAAATGAATGGGAGTTTGTGTGTTAGACATGGAGTTATGATCCAATAATATAAATAAATGAATTGTATTTGGGGTGTTATACAAGGATTTATGAACCAATAAAATAAATAAATGAATGAGATTTGGGGTGTCAGACATGTCATTCTATACAAATAATATTAAAAAATGAATGGGATTTGGGGTGTTAGTCATGGAATTTTAGACCAATAATATAAATAAATGAATGGGATTAGGGTATTATACATGGTTCTTGGAACCAATAAAATAAATAAATGAATAGGATTTGCAGTGTCAGACAAGGCATTATACACCAATGGGATTTGGGGTATTAGGCATTGAATTCTTCTCCCATATTAATAAATAATAACAGATGATATTTCTAGAGTATTACATTTCATTATACACTAATGGGATTTTGGGGTGTTAAACATGGAATTCTACACCAATGATAATGATAAATAAATGGGATTTTGGGTATTAGACATATTGTTAAACACCAAGGATAAATATATAAAAAATATGAATTGAATGTGTGATATGGTTCAACCTAATGGTCTTTGTGGTTTAATATTAATTAATTGATATTATGATAAATTTTCATTTATGAATTGTGATTATTTTCTTTTTAATACTATATAATATTATTGTATACTGGATTTTTTAGCCATTATTGGTGGTGTCCAATTGAGTTGTAGTCACACTATGCTCAGGGTACCGGATCGGTACCCAAGTAGACTTTGTGTTTTTAGGGTAAGGTCAAAGGCCACGTGTTAGATATATAAATTGGGATGGATCATGGATAAGGGGAATAGAAGTGGTTTGGAACCCACATTGGGGTTGGCAGTGTCTTTAATTTTTAGTTTTCACATTAATATTTACTTTGGCATGTAATGTTTCTCTTTTAGTTGAGTATTGTATTTCTTGTTTCAGTTATCTTGTGACATTGGTATTGTTTATGATTATATATGATTTTGCAATTGTTTACTCTTTCTGATGTTGTATACTCTAATAAAGAAAGCATTTATTGTCTCCCAAAGATCAATATTATAACCTCACTTCTAGTCATGAGCCTTTGGCATTTGGGGAGGTGGGACTGAGGTCATGTGGCTAACCAATTCGGGGCACTGGTGGATGGCTCCTTGGTCAAGACATTATAAGACCCTGTATTTTTCATTCATATGTGTCTAGTTTTTTAATAACCCATAGTTAATTATATGATACCCATCTTAGAGGATTCTTTACCTAGATTTATTCACCACAACAGAGGATCATGGGGTATCTCACTATAGATAATAGTGAGGAAACACTACAAAGTTTGTTGGGTGAGGGTCGTGCCCACTTCCTTGGGTAGTAGTGCAATTACCCATAAAGTTCACATAGTAATGGAAGTATAAAGGGTGTTAATTCCTAAACCTGGGTGTGTTCATGTTATGACATTGCCACATCAATCCATAACTAGGCCAAAACCCTATTTTTTACAATGATAGACTGCTAGTTTACTAGCTGCCCTATTGGGATTTTGGTTAAAAATGAAATGGGGAAGGACATTTTTGGTTATCACCCACTCTCCACTATTATTAATAACATATTTCACATTTAAATGGGTTGTTTAAGTGTATTTTATATATATATTTAATTTAATATCATCATTATCCACTGTAACACCCTAATATTTTTTAAAATATATTTTTTACCGCCTCTATATCTATAGAATTTATCAAAAAATAAATAAATTCATTATCTTTAATATGATAAACTTTATTATTATTATGAATAAAATATACCCCATATTTACTATAAAATTCTTAGTGGAAGTATCACCCATGCATACGTATGGCTTACTATTTCCACAAGTGATATAATTAATTTTTCATCCCATTTTTCAAGTATGGGTATTATTATGGGTTTAATATTTATATATATGATATTTTTGAAATAATTATAATTCTAGAATTATAATATCTCATTTAAATACATACCATCAAATACTTTGAGAAATGATAATTTCATTTATTTGTACGTGTGAACTACCATCGCCACGAAGTGTTCTGATTCATTTTTCATTTATATTTTAATTAGATGGCAATGAGGAATAATTTTATGAAAATATATGATATAATAAGGATCCATGAAATTTCAATTAATATATATGATAAAATAATGTTCCTAAAAAATTGAAAACAATATTCATGCGTATATACAACCTACTGCCATTGTGAATGGTATAATTATCTTTTTATCACTAAATTTTATAGATGAATCCAAATATGTATGTACAAAATATATATGATATATATATATCATATTTAATATTATGGATATTATGGAACCAAGAAAAATGTACAATAATCAGAACAACTACAAAGAAAATATTAGAATAAATGAAACAGTTAGCAACCAAAAAAGATGATTTTTTTAAGGAAATATTGATAAAAGGTGGTTTCAGGTTGTTATAAAGGGATCATATATAATATTATATTAATTAAAATCACACTAATATATAATTATGATAAGATTTAATTTATTATACTGAAGTTTAGAGTGCTTTTAAAGCAATTTAAACTTATGGAAAGGGGTTTAATGTTACAATATCATTGTTCATCGGGATTATTTAGTATTATGTTCTAATAATGAAATCTAATGAACTACTTCTCAATAAGATTATTAATATTATTCTTAACATTATGTCTCTATTTGATTTAAAAACATTTTACTACATATCCTTGTTTAGTAAAGAAATTAAATAATGTTTTTACTATTCACCTATAATTGTTTGAAGTCATTTTTATCCACATTTGACTATTTCAAAATGGTCTGAAAAAATATTCTGGTTGATTTCAAAATTGAGTAAATTTTGAATTTTCAGAAAAATTAATAGAAGGAATTTTATTTAACTAATATGTGTAAAACATAGTTTCCTATTTCCCTGAATATTTCTTTCTTTAAATATTCATTTATTCATTTACAAGGTTCCTTTTTAAGAAAATGTTTTTATTTTTATTTTCACAGTATTTTTAAATAATTGATTTCAAAATTGAAAGGATAGTTTCCTCAATAATGTTTTAATATAATTTTAATTGTGTCTCTATTAATCAAAGATAACAACACCTAAATTAATTTATGCTTTAATGTGGATATGATCCATGGATACCATCCTTATTATTTCTCTAGATGCAATTTGAATATGATTATATAGTGTTTATCAAACCAGTTTCTTTTCCCTAGGTTATGCAATGATAAAATGTTTATGAAACCCATTTCATTTAATGGGTTCTAATATGATAAATTCTTTATGATGTTGTTGGACAAAGTTCTATGACTTTAATTATGTGATGGGATCTCTTTAAAACCATGTAAAAATAGTGGAAGCAAGATCATCTTGGGGGCCTGATTTTGTAGCTAGGGGGATTTCACTAAAGGATAAGAGAACTATGTTTTTAATCCAAATAACTACTTCATTATGTGACAGCTGGGACATATATTTCCCTCTGACACATTGGGAAAAGATTGATATTTACTAAGATAAATAGGACTCAAATAGGGAGTTAACTGAATTTAATAATGGACTATGTCCACTATGATAGTCTTATAACTATAGCTGATCTACTATGATGGTTTGGGGGGTGAACCCATTTTATTATTTTATCCATTGAAATGATATTTTACTACTAAAGAAACTATTTTCAATTCTTAGGTGTAAGTCTCAAATCAATGTCTTGTGCCTATGTAAATATTTCATAGTTCAAGATTGTTGATTCCCTTATAATTCATGTTTTATGAACTACCACCATTTAAAACATTACATAATATTATGATCAATGATATACATGGTGTGATTTTTAAATGTTTAGATCATGTTATTATACCTTTATTCTCATGTTATGCTTATGTGATCATTGATATCTCCCTTGTTTAACCTTATTGAGAATTTGATCTCACACGTTATTATTTATCCTTTCCGAGGTAATGAAGAAGGGTTTTATGTATTATATTTCTATGAAGGGTGACAGTTATGAAGAAATATGTAGAAGATGATATAGATATTTTTTGAACTAGTTGTTTTTTATTTTTATGTTTCCAATGATACTTTACCTAGAAAATTATCACATGGAACGAAATTTATTATGATGAATATCCATCTATTAAGATATAATGTCTTTTTATGAAAATTATGGGTAACTATAGTTGGTGTAAAAGTAAGTTTCAGTTAAATTATAGAAATTAGGATGAGGAAACATTAGTATAACCCTAGGGATAAGTCTAAGAATAGTATAAAATCATAATTTCTTAGTAATGATCATGAATTACCTAGGTTAATCCCATTGTGTCATAGAAGAAGGTGTAATGATTCAGACATTCTAAAAATGAATTTTCATGTCTATGTGGTTTCCCATCATGATGATTTTTTCTCACACTATTCTTTTTTGTTTTATTTAATGGATATAACCTGAAGGATTCATGATAATGGTGAAAGTGATGGAAAATGAATTTATTTTCTTATTTAATAACCTAAATTTAAAGTATTTGTAATGATTTTTTTTATTCTAATACAAAATTCATAATCTATGAATCATGATGAGATTCCAAATGAGCAATGTAGGGAATAACATTCTACTGATTCTTTTCTTGGGAAACAACCATCATATTTTAGTGGGTCCAATGATCCACAAGTCACTGAGTAATGGATTAGTACCACTAAATATTGATATTCAATTATTCAGTGTTCAGAACATGATAATGTTATTATTTATATTTATAATTTGGAAGGGGAATCACATTAGTGGTGTACCCTTATAAAAACAAAAGATAACATGAAGAAATTGAATTTATAGAGTGGGATGAATTTAAAACATTTTTTAAACAAGTACATTCCTCATATTGTTTATATAAAAATGTAGAAGGGATTATATGAGTTGAAATAGAAGGATGATGAATTCATTGGTACATATGAGGAAAACTTCATAAGACCTAGGATATATGATTACGATATTATCATCCAACCTAAAAGTAAAGTTCCTGATTTATTAGTGGCTTAAATTCAAGTCCTTTAAGGGGGTTATCTCTAAGGGACTTAAATACCTGTGAAGAAATTATTTTGTATTCCCTCATGGTGGAGGTAAATATTATACTTACCCATCAATATCATAATTTTGATAGGACAATAAAAAAGGGGATCAAATAAAATTCAAAAAACAATAAAGGAAAAAAAGATGAGACTTCTTTTATGCTCGATGTGTGGAAGGAAAAAGGGGGAAATTTTATTAAGTGAGTAGGTAAATGATTAATGTGTGGAAAGGATGGTAACCCACAATCAAATGAAAAAGTGATGGGAAAGAGTTATCTAATGATCAAAATAGAGTGAATGATCTATAGAATGAACCACTCACACTCTAGTGTTCTAAATTAATGTAGTATAGAAATTATGATAATTAATGACCAAATTCAATTTTTAATTATGATGATCAACAAAAAACATCTTAATAAAATAAATGTTTTTTAATGAACAAGAATTTTATGAATGTAAATCCCCTTCTTATAATTTTATTATGTCTTATAAATCACAAACATAACATAGATAAAATACAAAAAAAATATTCTTGTAATTAAAAAATGATACATTAGTCAGTAAATAAACCAATAAAAATACCAAATATTATAAAAAGATAATAAATAAATAATAATTGAATATGAATAGGATAATTTGGATCCTCTTAATCCCCCAGAGTAACCACACTCACAAAAAAAAGATGTAGAAATAAAAGATAATGTTAATAATACAACATTCATTTTAATGATGAATGTATATATGACCATTATATAAAATTTAAATGAATGATGAATGAATTTAATGATAAGTATTTATATGAATTAGGGAAAACATATGGATATTGGAATAGTAATCTAGGATTTGGAATAGTAATCTGAGTAATGGAATAGTGAACTAGCCATTGGAATATTAATCAGACAGTTAGTAAAAGCAACATAACTAATTTAATAGTAATCTAAAATATGGTATTGTAAAATAATATTTATGGATCTTGAAAAATGAAAATGTGATATATTTATATCATGTTACAAGTAAATAAATGTTTAAAAATTTTAACTTGATCAAATGGCCCAAACGCCTTTAGATATTTTTCTTATTAGATAATCCCCTTATTTAACTGGGTTAAGAGGGAACCATTTCATGTCCCATAGTCCTAGAGGTAAATGGTCAATTAAATGGCCTAGATACCCTAATAGAACTAACACCATAAGACATATCATCCCAACATATATATTTTAACAAATTCCTTACCTTGTAAGGATGTACAGATAGAATTTCCACATGAATGAAATGTGTCTGGTCTAGATGGAAGATGTCATACCCTCTCATTCATCAATCTCTATTAGCCCTATACAGCTGAGAGTTTTTACCTGAGCCCCATCTGGATCTGTGCACGGGGAGGAGTCAATTATTATTTTTTGTGGAACTATTGTTATTGTGTCGCATCCCAACACATACCGCACCAGGATACTTGCCTCCTGCTATGAACATGAACCTGAATCTTCCATCAACGAGTTGCCCCCATTTTTTTCCTAAAAAAACCCCTTCACTAAATCCTTTAAAGTCGAACCATGTTCCGCCACCCCACCACGTTCCTCGAAGTGTCATATTTTTTTAAAATGTGAAAGTTATAATTGGAATTTTATAATGAATATAATTATTTAAAAGACTTTTATTTAATAAAATGGATTCATAAATTAATATAATGTTTTTTATAATTATAAAAATATTTTATGGGATCATAATTAATATTTCAAACGGTTATAAAATCTATTATAATATTAAAAACAGTAATTTTAAAATAAATGAATATTTTAATTAAAAATTAAATTTATCATATATTGATATTTATATTGATAAAATGGATTCAATTTTTGAAATCTGTAGGTTAAAAATGAATAGAGGGTATTTTTGGTAATTTTCTAAAATAGCTGAATTTTTTGTGAATAGTGAAAACAATAATTTATTATATTTATCATTATAAACCATATATATGAATTTTTGAGTCATTTATGATGTAAAACCAATTATATAAAGCTAAAATGAATTATTTATTATATACAATCACAATAATTAACACTATTGATATGTTTGTTTCAAAATAAAAACAAATGAATATAATAATGACAAACACCTCTCTCCTCCCCTTATAAATACCATCTCTCGCCACCACTTATCATCAAACATTATAAGCCATGGATCATGAAAATATTATATCCAATTTACTTACTAATCCTATTCTCCACATCCAAGTGTTTCGTTTCTCAACAAAATACCAATTCCATGTTCCTTAAGAGGTTTCTCAAGGATACGACTTTCAAGAGGTTAGATCATACATCTTCCTCTATTAAATTCTTTCTTTATTCTACCTTTTACTCAACCCAAAACAAAGTTTCAAGATAACTCCTTTAAAATATATATGTATATTTTAATTTTATCTTTTAATGGAATATCTATCATCAAATATCCTCTCTTATACTTTTAATATAAAAATGATCACATCATTTGTGATATGTTGGTTCACTGCCTTCATGGATGATGGGTTTTCATTCCCCAATACAATTTTTATGGTAGGTTTGAATTAAAATATATTTATTTAAGTTGACCTATAAATATTATTTATTTTATCTCATTTTTTTATTGATATATTTTCAAAATATTATATAAAAAACTAGTTTATGATGGTCGGTAAAACCACCAAAATGAACAAACAAAATAATGTTATCATTTATACTAAATGATGTGTCCCTATATTTTAAAAAATATGACATTTGGAATATTTATAAATTCAATATGGTAATTGATAATATATCATTACACTTCTAGAGTTTTATTCCCATTTTAAAATTACATCTATAATTATCCACAAATGATTCGACCATGAAACCAAGTAACAAATACACCCCAAATGAATAAATTTAACATTAGAACTCATAAATATTTCCATAAATAACTTAATAATATTATAATAAATAAAATATATGTTTTATAGTTTCTTAATTAAGAAATTGAGTAATCTAATCTAATTTATAGGACATTATGTGCATGTTTAGAACACATTCATACAAAAATTATGGAATATCTCTAAACCTCCATATATCATTTGTGTAGCACTTTATCTTTATTTGACTCATGTAATATATTAATTATAAATATAATAATCTTTTAGATTTTTTATATAGGTTCAAAAATATACATATACCTCAATTCATCATTCTTTTACGGGACAATACATATTTTAAAAGGTCCCCTTCTCAATGCCTCTCACTAAGCAAACAAGATTAAAGTGAATTTATCTATTTCTTACCCATTTTAAGTACACTCTATAAAATGTTTCAAGAAAAAAATATTTTTAATAATCACTCTTTTTTATCATGAAAACCATATTTTATTTAATTAATGGTTTAAAGGAAATAATTATTACGTTATCATGTTAAGTACTCTTTAATATTTTCCCTTATACCACACTGTAGTGTTGGATTTCTTAAGTTAACTAAACCCTCTTTTTCATGTTTTCACATTAGTTGGATATCATTATTCATAGACTATTCAAATTTTTTACATTTTTATTTTACAATTATGATTAAATTCATTCATTAAATGATACCATTATGATATTCCCTTAGGTTTTACATTATGTCATGATTACCAAACCCATTTCTTTCTATAGGTAACCCTCTTGATCCTTAAATGTGATTTCATTATGTGGAACACATATTCTTGTACATGTAATGATGGGTGCGAAAAAATATAGATCTAATTCATTTTGTTGTGTTTTTATCATGAGACATTATCTTTGGGATTGTAGAGTAAACCTAATCTAAAATGGGACATTGTCTACCATGTGATATCGGCGGGGTAGTTATCATTGACTCGTTTTTATATAATGATATATACGGCTTCTAAATTAATATATTTTCATTATCATGTGAATCCATGTTCTATATAGTATGCCTTAATATTTTTATTCATGATATGTTCCTTTTATGTAGTTATTTAATTCCATATAACTCATGTTCCATTCTTCATTCCAATTTTTATTCCTTATTTGAATTTGTAGCCCATTCCTTTTGTATATGTATTCCCCAAGATGTCCTATGTAGTTACATGAGCTCAAAGGGAGTTAGGATCTCATTATTTAGAATCATAAAAATATATTTTATTTTATTTTATGTTATTTTAATTATGTACCAAGTCTTCAAATGACACAATGCTTCAACATCCTTGGTTTTTTTATTAATGGATATTTATTCTTATAATCTTTTTATAATATTTGTGAATTTATAAATTCAATATATTTAGTATCAGAAACAATGTAGAGTTATTTTTTTGGGATTTTGAATATAAAACATTAGTAATAATTTCATGGATAGTTCTATCACAATTGATAAACTAGATTGAAACATATGGAATCATAAATTAGGATATACTTATTATTCTATTTTGTTACTTATATATTATTAGATAATTTTAATATTATCATTAGATAAGTATTCAATCCCAATAATTTTTTTTACTCTCAAGATAATGGTCGGAAATCATAGATATCATTACAAAAAACAATGTGATAGTAAATGTGATGATTTCGCTAATGATTTTCCAAACATGAGGGAAATGGGATCTTAAAAAATCATTAAAGTACAATTACTACTAGATAATGTTGTGAATAATAAATTGAGTCATCTGTAACACTAAAAGTTTCCTAAGAAAGATCAATTTGTAGTCGAATCCTTTATTAGAGAAATCCCTCATACATTTATTGGATCTTTTGACCACCTCATCCTGGAAAAATGTATTCTATCCATAGAGAAGATATTATATATCCTCCAATGCTATGAAGAATATAAATTCCTTCTGTATGCCTATTTTTTTAGGTGGGGAAGCTGATTATTGGTGGAAAATAATAACAAATATGAAGTCTACAATGAAAATTGATTCTATGGATTGCGAAAGATTCATGAAAATATTTTTAAACTAATATTTTCCTTGAAATCTTCGTATTATAATGGAAATGAAGTACTATATACCAATGAAAATGTAAGATTGATTCTATTAGGGCATATGATAAAAAATTAACATGTCTCCCATGATATTTCCTTGGATTTATCATAAACATTGAAAAAAAGGGGTGTCACTGATTTAGTAGATTAAAGTAATTCCTACAAAAATATTTAGTGATTTAAGACTTTGAAATCTATGTGGAGATTATCTATTATTCCCTTAAGGTTGTGATGGGGATTGGAGACACTCAGTGGTATCATTCGATCAGAGAAAAATAGAGGAATATAGAGGTTAATATGGGAGGATCAAGAAAAAATACCCATAGAGACAATAAAACCCATCATCCCTTGTGTCAAAAGTGTGTGAAGAAGAATCCAAGAAACTATCTAAAGGGTAATATAAGATTCATCAAATTTGTAAAAGAGGGGAGTTTGGGAAATAATTACATAAGGGATATGAATATTACCACTAATGAAAATAAAAAGAAAGGATGGTTTAGATCAATATTTATCCTATATTATAGCATTTTACCTTTATGTAATATGTGAATTATGCATGCCAATTCCGTAAGATGAGGTTTTAAGAGATAATAAATGACAGTAACCTCCAACGTGACAAGGAATGGAATATTAAATCACTACTATTGAGGTGGATCATAATTATTATGTGATGATATGTGTAATGTTTATTCATTCATAAATTTAAAACATACTTTTTCAATCTAGTTCTATGAATCCTTTTATATCATACAAGTTTAGTAGAAGTAATTTAACATCACCTAAGAATATGGATATTGATTTTTTCTTTAGAATATAAAATGAATAAATTATTACTTCAAAAGTATATAACTCCACCTTAGTTAATTTTTATGGACTAAAACTCCTATAAAATATCATATTACTTCCTTTAGTAGAGTTTGAAAATATATTGGGGAAGGATTTTCTTTATTTATATAAATCCACTGTCAAATGTCACGAGCAGGATATCACTCTTCACAACCATAGTCATACTTCAATTTTGTACAAATGTAAGGAGGGTGGTGAGTATCCATTGTAATTTCCTTCTCAATCATGGATACTATTTTCTTTTGAGAAATAACATTTAACTCCATTGATTGAGAAGAATGTGTGGATCATTCTTGGAAAACATTCCATATTTGATGGAATACACCGACATGATCGATGAATAATTGTATTGTATCCCTCCAAAATGATAGGTTGGGTTCTCAATTGAACTTATATCTTGATATATACAGATATCCAATAATCCTTATAGGACAGACACCATTTATTTAGAAAAATTGAAGAAGTAGTTATAAGGGAATTTGAACAAAGGTTTTATACACCATAGTGCTTCATCGTGGGGTGTATGAATTATCTTTATCGAGAACAAGGACAAATCAATGTGCCTCTATATATATTATCTTGAGCTCAATTAAATCATCGAAAATTTCAATTATCCCCTATAATAGATAGATGAAAAGTTTGATCAACTACATGGGGCCAAATATTTCTCTAACGAGGACCTTCGGTCAAGTTATCACCAATTAAAGGTGAAGAATGAAGATATTTCCTAGAAATCATTTCAAAGAAGGTATGAAAACTATGATTTCGTAGTGATTCCATTTTTAATCACTAATGATCCATAAATATCCATGGATTTAATGAAAACAGTATTTAGATATTACCTAAAAAAGTCACAGTAGTATTTATTGATGATATTATGATATGCTCCAAAAATATGGATGAGCTTGAGGTGAATTTAAATAGTGTGATATAGAATTTGTGAAGGGAGAAACTATATGAAAAGTATAAAAAAATTTATTTATAGATAGAATAAATATCATTCTTATGGAATGATATAACCAGTAATGGAATATTTTTAGACCCTTCTACAGTAATGTCAATTGAGGAGTGGCCCATGCCAAACATTTGTAACAGATATCTATAGCTTTTTCATCCTAGCTAGATATTGCTTATGTTTTTTGGGGATGTTCCCATGATATTAAAACACACTAAAAAATATTATTTTGAAGGGATTTATGTTTTTATATATTAGTGAATATGAATAATACATTAAAGAGTTGAAAAAGAGTCATATCACTGCACTAATACATACACTACCCACAAGTGGGGAACAATATATGGTATAAAATTATGAATCAGTTAATGGATTAGGATATGTACTGATGAAAAATAGAAAATTTATAGCCTATGTCACAAAGAAAATGAAATTAAATGAGAAAAACATTCCCATGCATGATATAGTGTTTTTGGTTGTTCTCTTCATATTGAAAATAAGGCATTATTATCTATATGGGGAGAAGTGTGAGATATATAATGATCACAGGTTCCTAAAATATATATTCCCATAGAAGGATTTTTTTATATTCCAAATAATATGGTTAGAGCTCATTAAGGATTATAAATTTTAAATCCACTATGATCCTAGTAAATATATTAAATTGGAAGACACTCTATGTAAAAAAAGAAAACATCATAAATGATGATAATTGAGAAGGATCCAATCTTCATAGACATGGAAATGATAGTCATGGGAATTATATTGGATATAAAATCATCATTACTTTCACAAATGATTTATCAAAATTCCCATTTAGAGAAGATAAACCATTCTCAAAGAGATGATGTGGAAATTTATACGGTGTATGATATAAGTAATGAGAAATCCTTAGAGTTCAATATTGTTGATTAAGGAGTTGTAACATTCAGTTAATTAAAAATGTATACCATCAAATCCTAACATAAATAAATATCTTCTGAATGATAAAAATATCTTGAACTTCACCATCCACCAAGCGAGTAAAAATATTTATCAAGATCTCTAAGAGAAATTTTTTTTGGACAATATATAGATAGAGATTTCTAAATATACATCAATACTCATGGTATGTTAGTAATATATGGATTAAAGGAAAAATTCTATTCCGATGAAGCAACCATTATCCATGCCTATGGGGAAACAGGAAAACATCACCATGGATTTTTTTTCATAGTAAATTCCAAGAAATATAGAGGAAATAATACTATATGTTTTGTTTTGGATTATCATACAATGACTACTCACATTATTAAATTTCTAGAGGTCTTCTCATACAATTAACATACATTGATATACATCAAATAAGTTGTGAGGCTGCAAGGAGTACCATTATCGAGTTTATTTTCAGGATATCTGATATTTACCTCCAAGTTATGGAAAATTCTCCAACATGATCTAGACACTTAGAAAAAGATCAAAATAGTATATCATACTCAAACAAATGGCCAGTCTAGGTAGACTATTAAAACACTAGAATACTTTTTGAGAGCATTCTTGGTGTACTTTAAATAATGATAGGACAAAATAATTCCAATGGTAGAATTATCTTACAATAATAGTTTACACTCATGTATCCAAATTGAACCATATGAATAGATTTATATGAAAATATGTACAACACCTACACAATAAGATAAATTCAGTTAACATAAGCTGTTGAGAATTTAAATGGTAAAATAAATGGATGAAAAGGTGAAGATCGGATAGGATCACATATGAGAAACCCAAATTTTAAAGAAGATAAATATTGAAAATCATTGAAGAGATGTGGAGTTTGATGTTGGAGATAAGGTATTCCTTAAAATTTCTCAATGGAAGAGTATCATCATATTTGCTAAAAGGGGAAATATAAGTCCCAATTACATCATTCCCATTAATATTTTTGATCACATCAGAGTTTTGGCATATTGAATTGCACTTCCACAAAACATATTTTAAGTACATGATGTATTCCATGTATACCTATTGAGGATGTATATACCATATTCCTCACATGTACTAAATTTGGAGGTGGTATCACTGGAGAATAATCTCTCTTAGGAGAATTTTTCGTTGAAGATATTTTAATTTAGAGATACAGATATATACATAAGAAAAATCACCTAGTCAAAGTACTATGGTGAAACCATAAATTCAATAAAGAGACAAGGGAACCATAGGAAGCGATGAAGGATAATTAACCTCAGTTATTTATACCATGGTATGTAAAAATAAATTTTTAGGGATATATTTCATAAGTGAGGAAGAATTTAATGACCTAGAATTTGTTTCAATGGAAATTAGCTTCTTATCATTACAACATATAGTATAAATCCCAAACATCACATAGAGACATGAACAATAAATTATTCTCATAAATGAAGAAGGATAACTTAGTCAGAAAATATTCCAATAATCATGAAAAATATTATAGAGAGGAAATAAATAGAAAATAAGTGAAAAAGAATAAGAAAATTTTGATATTGTCAATCCATTAAAATTAATGCTCACTGAAACAAAGATGTAGAAATAAAACATAATGCTAATAATATAATATTAATCATGGAGTTCAAAATATATATAAAAATTATAGAAAGTATAATTGATAAAATTATGAATGGAATAAGAGGTTTTTATAAGAATTAGGGAACCCATATGACCATTGGAATAGTAATCTGATTGTTGGAATAGTAACCTGACAACTAGAAAAGTAACATGGCCATTAGAATAGAAATATGACCATTATGATTAGTATTATGAATAATAAAATATTAATCTCACCTATGGAAATTTAAAATTATATTAATTTATCTTTTAAAATGATAATATTTTATATTTACATTATGGTGTAGGTAAATAATTTTCAAAAAAATGATAACATAAGTGTTAGTATTTTTGTAAAACAGAAATATTTTATTTGAAATTTTATAATAAATATAATAATTTAATAGAAAATTTAATTTCATAAAATGGAATCATAAATTAATATTATGTTTTATTATAATTATATGATAATTTTATGAAATCATAATTAATTTTTCAGAGCCTCATAAAAACAATTATAATATTAAAATCAGTATTTTTGAAAAAATGATGGTTTTATTTTTAAATATAATTTAATTAATATAGAAACTTATTTGGATAAAATGGATTCCATTTTTAAAATATACACTTCTAAAATTATTTAGTGTTAATTTTTAGGGTTTTGCTAAAATAGTTTAATTTTTGTTGAATAATGAAATACAATAATTTACAGTGGCTAAAATTATAAGCCAAATGCATAAATTTAAGGTAATTCATGATGTAAGAACCCAATATCTCTAAATAAATTGAATTTTTTACTATGCATAGTCTCAAGAATGAAAAATATTGGTATTCTTATACCAAAACAAAAAACTAATGAATATAACAATCATAAACACACCTCTCTTTCCGATATAAATATGACTCCCCACCACCCGTTATCCTCACAAATTCTAAGACATAGATCTTTCTAACAATCTATCAAAATCCCTACCCAATCCTATTCCCCTTGTCATAGTGTTTTTTTCTAACAAAACGACCAATTCGAAGTGCCTTAAGGAGGACCTCAAGGTGATGACATTCAAGAGGTAAAAGCCATTATCTTGCTCTTTTAAATTATTTCTTTCATATACCTTATCATCAACCATAAAAAAATTGGGATAATGAATCTTGTATCATATAAACACTTTAATTTTATTATGTTAATGTAATGTTCATCATCAAATATCTTCACTTTACCATTTATTCTAAAAATAAAAACATCATTTGTGATATTACAGTTTGACACCTTCATGGGGGATGAGATTTAATTTTCCATTAATAATTTCATGGAAGTTATAAATTCTCATATAATTTTTTAAAATGACCTAATTATATATATTATCTATGTTCCAACCTTATGGAATTAATATATGGCCAAAATATTATATAAAATGAAACTAGTTCATGATGTTTAGTAAAACCTCCAAAATGAATGAAAAAAATACAATTAACATTTACTAAAAGAATATTCCCTTATTCTGATGAAAATTTGATATTTCAGAACATTAAAATTTTCTTAATGTCATTAATACTATTTAATTACACTTCGAAATTTTTTCCCATTTTAAAAGAACATTTATAATTATCCAAAAATGATTCTTTCACAAAACCATGAAACAGATGCTATTGAAACGACGTAATTGAACATTATAAGTCATAAAAAGGGATATAAATAAGAATTATAATATATAAAAAATAAAATATATGTTTTAAAGGTGGTAAATTAAGTAATTAATGACTCTAAATTTGTATATAGGACATTCATTTTATGTTCAAAACACATTCATACATAATATAAGGGGTCTCTCAAACCTTTATATTTCATTTAGGTAATGATTTATATATCTTTGACTCAAGTAGTATCTTAGTTATTATTATTATATAAATATTATATATTCATCATATTATTTCAAAAAATATATACCTAACTTAACTCATCATTCATTGGGGAGTAGATTATTTAAATTTTATTTTTCAATTTCTCTTGATTAGAATACCCGATTAAAAGGAACTTCTATGTTTCTTACGCATTTTAAGTACACTCCATAAAACGTTTTAATCCAAAAATATTTTCAAAATTCACTCCTTTTATCTAGAAAAAAAACAATTTTAGTTATTTTATTGTTTTATGGAAATAATTATTCATTTATCCTTATTATGGAATCTTTAATCTTTTCCCTTAAACAACACTAAAGTTTCACACTTCTAATGTTTCCAAAACTCACATTTTCATTTTTCACTTTAGTTTGACATAATTATTCATGATATACTCTTATTTTTAAATTATTATTGTCCAATAATAATTCAATATATTCTTCCATGGAGGCCATTATGATAGGACCTTGGCTTTTATCCTTTTGACAGGATTATGAAACTCGTTTATTTCCAACAGTAACCCTTATGGTCCTTCCTTAGGTTTTATTTATTTATGTGGAACACTTATAAATTTAAATTTTATGATGGGTTCATCTGAATAACACTCCAATTCATTGGGTAATGTTTTTTCACATGATATGTTATTTATGGGATTAAGGAGTAAACCTAATTCGTTATAGTAATTTGTCAAGCATGTGATTTAATCTTAGAGGTTAGCCTTCACTCATGTTTATGTCATGATATGTATTGCTACTACATTTATATACTTATATGACAATGTGATTCCATCTTCTATATGTAATTATTCCATGTTTTTACACAGACATATAATAAAGAAGTGTTTTTAATATATTTTGATTCTTCAAATAAGGGACTAGGATGAATACTCATACAGAATGGTATAATTATAGGATATGACTCATGAAAAAAAAGTCCATGAGAAAAATTACCCAAATCATTATTTGGACTTAACTATGGTAATTATTTGATTAAAGATATGGAGGAATTATAATTTTAGTGAAGGGTGCGACATATGTAATGATCACAAAAGTATAAAGTATATCTCTCTCAAAAATATATTCACATGGGAAAAATAAGTTGGTAGGAGGTGATTAAATATTATGACTTCTCAATACATTACCACCTTGGGAAAGAGAAAAAGGTGGCATATGATCTATTCCAAAAGGATTGTGATAGCTTATCTATGATGAAGAATGAAAAAGATCCAATATTTCTAGAAATAAAAATTGTGGATATAAAAATATTAAAGGATGGGTAGAAATATTTTCTTTCTCAAATGAATGTTCCACCATTTATCAATGTGTGGATTAAATAGGACAATAAGGATAATGTGTAACTTTAATAGAAGGTGAGAAATCATCCTGAGTCTATCCTTGATTGTAATGAAATAATAATTTCCAAAATAGTGTATGTGTATCTTTAGTACTAGATTTGAATAATTATAATATGTATTAATCTCATAGTTATTAATTATCAATTCATCCTTGAAGTACGAAAATGAATAGAGATATTGAAGAGTATTTGTAGTAGGGTGACATGATGATAGATATTGCAGAGTTTGTTTCTTAGTTCTTGGTTTGTATGAAATTTAATAATGATATATAGAAGTATTTTGGGTTGTTATTACCATTACATATATGAGAATGGAAATTGGAAAATATCACCACGTAGTTTTTTTAGACTCCCAAAATCATCTAAAGGGAATAATGATATTTGGGCTGCATTCGATCTCCATAAAAAGTCAATACACTTTATTTCCATTAGAGTATATTTCCCTCTTTCTCAACATAATCAGCTATATATTAAGGTTATGTTAATATTTCATGGAGTTCCACTATAAATTTTATTTTATTGGGATTTAGGGTTTCCCTCAATGTTTTGAAGAAGTCTTCACTAAGTTCAAGATACATAGTTATGTTTCAGTACTACTTACATCCTCAAATATATTTTCTATTTGAGAGGACCATTAAGACTCTAAAATTCATGGAGATATATTTATATATGGATTTTAAACATGGTAGGGATAAAAACCTTCCGTTGTCAGAATTTTCATACAATAATAGCATTTACTCCCGAATTTGGATGGATCCTTATGAATTCCTCTATGGTAGTAAGTGAAAAAATAAATATTGTTAGAATTAAGTTGGAGAAATAATGTTATTGGGACCTGATCTTACATAGTAAATGAAATATAATGTTAGATCCATTTAGTAGCACAAAAGAGTAGCTTATAGTCAATAAAAAGTTTATGGTGAAAATCATCAGAAAGATCTAGAGATTGAAATTATTGACAAAGTATGCCTACCAATATCTCCCTATAAGTGGGTGATCATATGTTGAAAGAATGGAAATATAATCCATAGGTCTATATTTAATTTTTAAATTATTTATTGTATCATAATGGAAACTTATTGATTGACACTTCCATTGAATCTCTATAAAGACCATTATGTCTACCACATATATCTACTGAGGAAGTACATTCCAAATCCTTTAAATTTACTAAACTCATAGGTTGTACCACTAGTGAATATCTCTCTTATGAAAAATTATCGATATATATTGTAGATCATGGAGATAATGTTCTATGATATATGACCACTCACCTGGTCTATGTTTTATCATGAAACAACCAATTTGAAGAAGCTATGTGGGAACCTAAGGATTTTATAATGAAAAATTATCCTCATTTCTTTGTATCATAGGGATGATTTTTCGGGGGGATTAATTTTAAGAGGTTTATAATGTGATACCCTGAGATTTTAATAATTGTTTTTAAAAATAGAATTATATTCTGTGATAGCTTCGGTTACACGCAATAATGATTTTAGATGATCCGTAGTATAATATTAAAATATTATTATCACATATCCATGAGAATATTAATTACAAATAGGAAGAACTAAATTATGAATAATTATTGTTTAAACATGAATAAAATGGTTTTTTTAGTTTTCAATTAATTATAAATAAAAATACAAAATCATTTAAAATAAAGGAGTTGTTTTTTAGAAAAACACTTTTTATAGGGAAATTTTATTTTCATCCTAAAAAATTAAATCAATTTTTATTAGTGAATAATTTTAGTTAAATTTTTATATTAATTATAGGATCAATTTTTGTCTTTTCAAAAATATTTTTCTAGTCATATGAAAATAAAAAATCCAGTTATATGGTTATAATTTTATTTATCTAGAAATGAGTTCTTGTCACATTTTTTTCACTTAAATTAAATTTAGTTTTTCACATTTTTAAGTATTATATTATATAAAATAATTTAAATATTTATAATTATAAAGTTCAAATTTGTTAAATATGACCATTTTATTTTTAGACAACATCAATAGTAACCATGGAAAAATTTATCCCCCTGATAAAGGGTAAATCTGGTCAGTTTAAGTTAAAAATTACTTATATACCCACAATATTTCATCCTAATTCTTATTTGATGAAGATAATTCTAATATTAACACCATGTTTTCTAAAAAAATTAAAATGGAAACTTTTCCCAGAAAATGACTTATATTATTTAAATGAATGGAAGTTACAAAAATGACACTCTCTTAGTATTAAATATCATTATTGTGTACAAATAGATACAAAATATAGTTATGAATGAATGTTAATTTTAATATTTTTTATAATGAAATTATATTCATAGTGGAAATTTATTTATAAAGTTTAGTTATTATATAATTACCTTAAACTGTTTCCTAATTCCAAATAGAGTATTTATTTAATTATTGAAAAATTAAATAAATAAAATTGAATATATTAAAAGTGATATAATTTTAGTAATTCACTATGTTACCTAACTTTTATAGGTGTATATGATATAATATTTTTATGTTAAATGATTATATTCTAATATTTACTTTGTCTCTATGACTTTTATTTCAAATGAAATGAATATTCTCAAAATCGTCAATAGTGATATTTAATCAAAATAATATTTTATTAAATTATTTAAAAATAATAAAAAAATTAAATAATAATTCTTTAATATTATATGTTCAAATATTTCTTATGTTTTCGACATATGGTCTAGTCATCACCTTATAAGTAAAAATTACAACCATAAAAATTAAAAAATTTGTTGTCGTAGTTAAAATTAAAATTTGGTAACTAAGGGTTGATCAAAATGATAAAATTTAAAATGACATAAAAACTATTCTAAATTATATTTTTTTGGAAAAAAAACCTATAAAAATTTATATTAGAATCTAAATCCATTTAAATTAATTCTTCTTATGCTTTATTTTATTATAATTTAATCTTTTGATCAATTCTAAAAGTGTTTCTCACGTCAATTATTAAAACGAACCTCCTACCTCACTTATTTATATCAATAAAAGCATTATATATATACTGAAATGTGTAAATTAATCTTTTAAACTTTATTATCAGAAACCTAGAGGCTATAGTATTCCAAAAATACCAAGGAATCATTTCAAATAAGAGGTTGTCGCCTTAATTGATCACTTTTTTAATACTCTTCCACATATTCTATACATATAATTTATTTATAATAAAGTAAAAAATTTAGTATCCTAAATTATATTAAATATTGTTTTTTATGGAAAACCCATTATACACCCTCTTTACCCTAAATGAATAAGAGTAAATTTCAATTGTGTGTATGTACGACTTATTGTGTCCACATAGTAATATAATTCATTATTCATCACCATGTTTTTTAGATGGGTATTATTATAGGATTAATGTTTATATATTATATTTATGACATAATTATACTTCATGAATAATAATATCACATCTACTTACCTACCATCCAATTCCTTGGGAAATGATAATGTCATTCATGTGTAAGTGTGGACTTCCACATCCACAAAACAATGTGATTCAAAATTCATTTATACATTACGTGGATGATAATGAAGAATAATTTGATAAATATAAATTTTATATAGGATATAAAAATTATACTTGAAATATTAATTAATATATACCTTTATTTCATTCCATCTGTCAAAAAATGAAAACATCATTAACACGTAAATACGACATACTATCTCCAGGAATGATGTTCTTCATTTTTCTATCTGTAACATTTATGTATGAATATAAATACGTATAAAATTAATATATATGATATTTATATCATGATTAATGTTTTTATATGATTTAAAAAAGATAAAGTTTCAAAAAATAAAACTATTGAATAGAAATACTCATGAAAAATGAAACAGTTAACACCCGAAGATGAGGATTGTAAAAAATAATTTTTTATAAATTTTTTGAATTGAAATGATATATAGAGAGATTGTGTGGTATTATAATTACTGAAATAATGATATTATATAATTTTAATAAATCTAAATTTATTATCTATGATGTTATAGTTCATCTAAAGCAAGGCCAACTCAATGTAAGGGGTTTTATTTTAAATTTTCTTTTTTTATTAGGATTGATTATGATTATTTTTTTGTAATAAAATTTTATGATAAACCTATATAGAAACTTATTACTATTTATATACTCTATATATTTCTTTAAAAAACACGTTTTCATCCAATTTATTCATCTTATATACTCAAGATACCAAAAATATGTTTTTATAGAAAACCAACTTCATTTTTATCTTCATTTAAAAAAAATTTGTTTTTTCAAATCCATGTTTACTAGAAAGGGTTTAAATATTCTATTTACTATTATACTATGATTTTTTAAATCCATTTTACCCATTTTTTGAATTTTTTAAAAATATTATCAATTTAATCTTCTTGTTGTTTTCTAAAAAGGTACATTGTGACTTTTTCTAACAAGAGTATGGAAGCAATGTTATTTTAACTATACTTTATCAGCATATATTCCAACCATAATGGATAATATTATCATTGATTAATACATTAAATATATACATGGTTCTTTTAAAACAAAATTTTTTCTTTTATATTTTCATTGTTTTCAAAAATAATTCATTTCAAAATATAATTTTTATTTTCCTTATGACAGTTTCAATGATATTTTAATGGTATTTTTATTTATCCCAGACAACAAACCTTTATATCATTCAATATTTTCGAGGGATATGATCAAATTATAACAACCTTATTCGTTCTCAAGATAGTATATTAATATGATGCCCCAAAGTTTATGAAACCCATTTCTCTTATATGGGTTATGAACTAATGAAATTTTTATGAAACACATTTATTTTCTTGTGTTCTGATATGATAATTTCATTATGATATTGTGGAACACATATTTATTATTTTAAGGATGTTATGTGTGGGACCTATATCTCCCTCCAATTCATTGGGTAAAGATTCGTATCTCATTAGTTAAACAAGACCAGAATGGGGAGTGAACTTAGTTCAATAATTGAATTTTCCCAATTTAATAGTCTTGGGAGAGAACCATAACAACTAAGATGGTTTGGAAAGTGATCCCATTCCACTATGATAGTATATTAATGATCTTTTAACTGCTAAGTATTTAATTTTCTCTATTTATGTGTAATCTATAAATATATGACTTATTATAATGTTATGATCTCATGGATAATGTTCTTTGATTCCATTATGAGTAATGTGTTTTGAATTTACAATAAATATACCATGAACCATGTTTATGATCTATTATATCCATGGTATGGTTTCTAAATAATATTATCAATTTCCCATACACTTATACTCATGATATGTTGATAGCTCCCTTATTTAGTCTTACTGAGCATCTGAGCTTACCATTTCTTATATTTCCTTTCCCCAAGTAATGATTAATGGTATTTTTAATGATATGTATATGAAGGGTTGTATTTATGCATAAAATAGTGGGAAATGATCTTTCTCACATATATACTAGTGGTTTATTAGTCCATGTTTCCAAAGGCACTAGGACTAAATTATTCTAGAGTGAATCATTATTTTATGAATGGAATAAAAATCTATTAATATATAATATTTATATTTTACATGTTTATGTCTTTAAATAAATCCCTATTACCCTTCAACAGTGAGTGAGTATATATATAGGATCTATTTCCATGAAAAGGTATATAATTCACGATTGATGCTTTGGAACATGTGACAACTAGTATTTCAGAAGTAATTCACTTGAAACTCCAGGAATTGGAAAACAAAAACATTATAACTTCCTTGATCTGAAGGAAATACTATGTGATTTGTCTACTAAAACATAGTAATACAATTTCTCACCGTAAATCACCACACAATTTTTTTCTCTCTCACACTCCAAACAAACATTCAACCCACAAAACCATTCAATTCAAGAATACAAGGAAATAAAACATGAATTGATTTTTCAAGGATTATATGTGAGTTCAATATTTATGACCCAATATTGATGAAAATTACTTTATTATATGATTTTCAATGTATTTGGAAACAAAATAAATAATTACCACTGATATTAGTTTACCCATACAACTTGAGAGATAGTGAAAAGGTACAATATAGACTCACCTAATCAATATTGTGTGGATTAACTAATCTGCAGGTTTCACCATCCTCTTGAAAGGACTACTATGGGAAGAAACTAATATTTATAGGTGGGGTGTATAGATTTTAGAATAATTTTTAAATAAATTGATACATATATATCTTATTAACTATTATCTTGTTTCATGAATGGATTCCATATTAATTTTTTTTTCATTATCTTATCTTGGGTCAATATTTATTCAGATAAATAGGAGAAAACAATGAGAACACCAAGGTTTTTGTATGAGTATTGCCTCCATAGGTATGACTATTTACATGATGTTAGATGGTTTTTATCACACTCACACACAATTATTTTTTATTATATATAAATAGCCAAAGGAAAGGGATGGACCTTGAACATGATATTCTGGAAATAGGAAACAAAGAAGTAATAAACATACTGATGTTCTGTAATATTAATAGAATAATGGATTTGGAGTTATCCATATGAAGTGTGATCTATAATTATTCTTTTATCTTCCTAAGACACATATAACTTGATCTCTTTCCTTAGTATGAAATAATCATATTCACTTCCTCAACTCCATCAATCAAGGTGTTACCTCACACATGCAGGGAATAAAAGATGAAATGATATCCTTCATATTTCTATAAAAAAATAATTAAGGCATGATATCTCAATTAATTCTAAAAAGAAAATAATCATTAGTAGGAAAGGATTTTCCTCCCTATTCTTCTCTATTATTCTATTTTTTATGTATAAAAAATTAATACTATAGGAAATTATTGATCTCCCTCTCTATAATTATTTAATACATAACTCACCTAATATTATTGAATCATAGGATCATCGTCTCGTTCATTCATGTTGAATAATTTAGATTACAAACACATAATCATTCTTTTAAATTTACTATTCTCTTTCTTCATTTATATTAACATAATCTATGAATATTATTCAGATATTACTTCTATAATAGCTAAAGGAACTCTAGGATTATCAAGATAAAGGATCCTCTCATTAAAATATCATATTAAAACAATGTTAATTATTTTTTCAATCTTCTTTAAGACCCATCATCATTCCTTAAAAATATGATTTAATATATCATATATTCTTCTCCAAAAATACCATATCATTAAAACATTTTAAAATCCCTCCACATTTGATGAATTCATTTACTATTTTGTGGCACCTTCTTCTATGATGTGTAATTCATCTAAGAATCAACTTCCTCCTTGGTTGAAGTATCCTTTATTTTATTCTGGAATCACGATTCACTTGAATTGATCCTGATGTATGATTCTATAAAATCAATGCATAAATTTTAGCTTCGATATATCAATATTTATAATATTTTATTTATATATTCTCTACTTATAATATTTCACAATCATGATCCTTATTATGTTTATTGAGGAACCTCACCTTGTGCTGGGAACCATATGGAGGTTTTTCATTACCATAGTAGTTTATACATGAACAATATATAGGATTGGCCAACATTATGATGTTACTGTCTCAACCTTATGATAACTCACATTATCCATGTGTGGATATGTAACACTTTTCACATACTTAGGAAGACACTATATCAACATTAGGAATTTAGGACCACTTCAATGCCTAGGGATGATGAATTCATGTATTTTCCACGTTTTCCCTATATTATAAAAAATTATATCCAAATCCATATCATCCTTTCATCAAATCCAACCATTAATGAAATATTCATAGATGAATCATCTCTACTTTAGTTATATAATTATTTTTGGAATAAGTAATTCTTCAAGTTATTCACTAGTTGGATTCATACAAACATCTTTTAGACATTTGTGGAAAACACTCTCATACTCTGTATATTTCACTTCCCTAGTGAGTTGTACATAAATAATCATATTTAATTCCATCTAAAGTCATTTAAATTATTATATGAACTTGTACTTATAATATTTTGAATGATGGATATTTTCAAATATGTTTGAACCAAATATATTTTTAGAACACTATGCAATGGTATATTCAATCCAAAATTACCAAATTAATGAAGCATTAAACAATTCCACAGGCCTAAATGAATTTATCAAATTAAATATACAATATCATATTCTTCACATAATATCTTTGAATCATCTTCATTATTTTTGAATATTAATAATAGAAGAATCTATCACTATCAGTCACATTATCTCTCATGTGACTGAATCTTCATAAATCTCATGGCAGCACTTCATTCTTATTTTAATTTATCTTTCATTCATATTTTCATTTATTTTTCATAGAATTAGTCGAAGCTTATATCACTTCCAAGCTTCAATATAAACCATCATCTGAAAATATATTTCTTATTAACTCTATGATTATTATTAATAAGCTTGGGAACCTCAAACAACATCAAAGGAACACTTTATCAATATATTGAAAAAATGTAACATCTCTTTATGGATTTTATCCATATTTAAAACAAGTAAAAAACAAAAAATAAATTCTTCCAATAATATCCCCTTTTTATATTTTGTTAATTCCCCTAGATATCAATATATGACCTAAATAAAATCTTCCCCTCTCTATATTATCATTTATTTTATCCCCCTTACTGATTGAATTCTTTCATTTTATTTTATCTCCCTTATTGGTAATGAATTAAATGTTCATAAAATAGGATTGTTTGACTTCATTCTTATGAAATAATTCATCAATCATCTCACTCTAATTCTACATGATCTGTGATCGATGTATAAAAAATTCATTTTGATTTATACATAAAAGTTGTCCATTGATCAAAAAAGAATGACAAAAATAGAAACTAATTAATATGATTCAAATAGAAAATATTCATATTCCCAAATGAAAAAAAAACAAATGATTCCAATTAACATCTTTATTCCTTTTGGAATTACAACCAGACATCCTACACTCATCATAATAAACATATCAAAAACATTGATGTAAATTTAGAAAAAATTAGAAATCAATAATGTAACCTCAACAAATTCCCTTATATTATTATCATTGATAAAAATAACCTGCCCCCATATTAATTTTTAATATATGAAAAAAATAAGGTGAGAGATTATACTTACAAAACTTTTTGAATGAATTTATCAATCACTTTTCAAAAATTCAATATTTACATAGAATAAATGTGTCTTTCAGGTTATCTGGGGTCTTCATTAAATTTTCCCCACTCAATGAGACACTCAATATACACTTCATCTTGAAAGATATTATCTTATTGAAGGTCCCATGTAATTATATCAAATTTTCAATGGTTTAATATGTATTTTGTGAAGTTAATTATAAGTATTTGAGAATTTTTAAAGATTAATTATAAATTAATTAGATGTAATACATGATAGAATAACCATATATGTTCATAATATGATTAAGGTACTACCTTGATTTACGGAAAATTAATCATATGGATACTACATGAAAAAATAGAGTAGATATTTTCTATACATAATAGAGTTTATATATGACGACTCTTTGATTTCTCTTAAATTATTATAACATGTGATTATTATATTTGAGGAGTGATCATTGGTCTAAAACATTTATGAGGAACATTTTTTAGGAATGGATGGAATATATACTCTATTAATATGATCTTCCATGATTCCTTAATGAGTTGTGATGTGAACAAATCTATTATGAAAATGAGAATCGGAGAAAACAATGGTCTTTTAGGAGTTAGAGTATCAATCATGCGTTAATATTCTATGAGGAGTGATATTATATACAGATGAAATTTCATAAGAATAAATCTATGTGTCTTGTATGAGAATGATCTTCCATGCATACCTGTCATGGGAATAGATATTAAATGATTATACCCATCATAATGGACCTTCCATGTGATGAAGATGAACGATCCATATCCATAAGATCAAATAAATTTGTGTCCATCTTAAGTTCATGTGAATTGAAATAATAGTATGTACAAGTAAATTCACTATACATGCATGTGAAATGCATAGTAAGAAGAAATAAAAACATCTCTAATCATTATACATACTGAAGGTGTGAAAGAAAATAAAGGATGTGTGAGATTACTTGGTTCACGCTGAAAAAATTTTGAATCATGTATAAATGGGGGCATGGAATATAATATTTACAGGGTTATATAATTGATATGTAAATTTTGTAATTTTGTTTATAGCACATGAAGGATGATATGTTCAATACATAATGTATTTAAATGAAGAGAAATGAGTTTTTATTGTTTGATAATTGAATGAATATTGAATGAAATAAAAGGAAGATTTAAATGAGGAGTTAGTAACCTTATATTATGAAGTTTTAATTGTTTTGTTAATTATGTAAGGTTAATTTAAATAAATAAAAACATTCATATCATGAATTTCTATATATAGTTGAGGAATAAACTATGTGTGATAATTAAATTAATCCAATCCTTCAATGACATTATATCACAAGTTCTAATTTTTATTTTTGAACCATTCTATTGATGTATTATTCAAGTATATTAAAAAACAAAAAATATCCAAAATAAATGAGTACTAGATTTTGGATAAATTGCCTAAATTTACTAATTTCAGTTATAAGTAGTTACAAAGATCAAATAATGGTATTGTTAATTCAAAACCTCTAGGATATAAATTCAAATAATTATAACTATTTTATTATTGTTTTTAAATATGAGGATAACTATATATAAATGTTTTCTACTTAAAACTATTAGTTAATGAAAGAATCAAGCAGTTTATTGAGAATAATTTTGTGATAACTTGTCAAAAACATTTTGAGAATATATATATAATATTAAACACTTTCATCAAAGAGGTATGTATGTGGAGAACCAGGACTACTCAAGATTACGTGAAGAGTTTCAAGACCATTAGTGATACGTATGTTCTAGAGGACTGTACATGAATAAACTTACTGATCTAGCCTACATGTGGAATAAGATCAAATCTAAATTGGTGTAGAAGAAACATAGATAACTATCACTAGATCAACAATGAAGGAGGTAATAAGTGTGGTGTATAACCAATTTTTATGGAATTTTATTTTGGGGGTATAAAAAAGTAGTTCTATTATGGTATTGGTCTGGGGGTTTTTAAATTGTTCCTATTATATCTATTTGAAGATTCAATGGGGATTATATGTTGGGGGTGTATAATCACATTGGAAAATATTATAATATTTTACATAACCATTATAATATCATTTGTTTTGTTCTATATTAGTATTACTATATGTGAAATGATACTGATATATAATATTGAGTTGAATGAGAACACCAACATGTTGAAGAGGTTTAATTATAAAGGAATTGAATTTTCAAAAGAAGACTACTGATTTACCCCCCCCCCCCCCCCCCACCTCCCTTCCCTCAATAGTCAATTTGTCCCGGGGATCCACAAATGGTATCAAACGGAGGCTTCCACTAAATATCCAAGAATATTTTTTAGAAATTAAAAATCATTTCCCAGTCAAAAGTTGAGGTGTTTCTATATTTTGTTGGAATAATTATCACAGCTATAGGAATAAGATACTACCCTGTCTCTTATAACTGATCCTAGACATGAGATATAAAACCACATTTTGGTTTCCTACCTTTGATTATTGTACTAATATTACTCAATATAATACAATAATCTTATAGTTATATGGAAAGACTCAAATAATATCTTCCTATAACTATTAGATAAGGTAAACACCATGTTCATGGGTCTTCAAATTGCACATGAAATAATGGGGAATTAAAAATTATATATGCTGATAATAATAAAGTAAATGATTCTAGGTTTCAACTCTATAGGATCCAATTTTATTATATAAATATGGTTTATGATGATACTATCGATGACTACATTACAAGTGCAAATGAGATTGTGAGAAACATTCAGGGTTTTGTAGTGAAGCTAGACGGTTTACTCATTATCAAAAAAATGATGAGAACTTTTCTAGATCTATTTGATTAAAAAAATATATACTTATAATAAAGTGATGATTTTAAACATAATGAGTTACACAACATTCTCATATTCTATGATATGAGGAAAATTATGACTTCTAAGATGAAAGGAAAATGATAAAATTACATCTGAAGTGATGAGAAAAGGAAAAGGCAATAAGAATAAGTTGTTAAATAAAAATACTATGATATTAAAGGTGATTAATGGATTAGGGAGATTATTATTTTCATATCAAGGGCATTTAAAAAAGGTTAAGTAGAATGGAAAATGAAAAAAAAATTACTAAAATAATTGAATTGCGAAGGGATTGGAAAATTTTGGTATGATTCTAAAAAAAAACAATTTAAAATAAGAATCTAATGAGGAAGATGAAAAACATTGAAAATAAAGAAAGTTATTCTGTAGATATTTTTTAGCATTTGTTTTCAAGAGTGCTGCTAAAATCATTTTGAGTTTTTTTAAAGGTGATTTTTTAAAAAACAACAAAAATGTGTTTTTTTATTTTTTTTATTTTTTATGGTGATTTTAAAAAACCTCCAATAAATATGACTTTGTTTAGTTTAAATTTTTTAAATTTATTTAGTTTGTTTTTCAAAAAACACTATTAATTTGAAGTAGTTTTTAAGAAATAACCACTTAATCAATGGAAAGAATAATAAATAAATATTTATTATTAATTATTTATTAATAATTATTCTTATAGTTTATATATAGTCATTGGTTAATTATTATTTATATTTTTAATTAATCAATATGTGTTAATTATAAATTATTAATATTTATTAATTAATGATTATTTGAAACTTAAATTAATTCAGGATTAGTTGAAAATCATTATTTAACATCAAATGACCACAATTTTTTACTCAAGTTTCTTTTTTAGCTCCACATCCCATAAAAATAAATCATATGAATATAATATAGTTAAATAAGAAAATAATTTGGTAATAATTAATATAATATAATTTATTACTATTTTAAAATAATTTGAAAATCAAACTTCAAATTCAATTGGTCATAATGTTTGATTGATTCATCAATTTTTGTTCTACCACATATAAAACCTAATCCTACAATTAATTCAATACCACATTGCTTTGGGAAAACTATTCATTTAATTTTCAAGGTGAAAAAGGCCAAGGATACCTCCAAAATAGGGGTTTTGTTTGAATGCCCTTATTTTTGAATATTCAATATGAATTAATTTTTTTATGTTTATATTAATATGCATGTTTTCATTTATTAGATTTTATTCCAAGAATTTAAATTTCAATTTATTTGATGGTGTTTAAATTTTTATGGTTTTTTCTCTTTTGGTGATTTCTTTCGGTCCTATAATTATGTTTCTATGTATTTCTAATTTTTTTGGTATTTTTATTTATAATTAAGATATATTTATAAATATTTATTTAACATGATATGTGATTGTATCAATTCATGGATATTTATATGTATTTATGTATATTTTTTTGATATTTATACAAATTTATAAATATTTTTACATAATTATGGAAATATATTTTTATATATTATGTGGATATATATAAAGAGATATTTATAATGATTTGTATCTATAATTATATTTATATATATTAATGTATAATTACATATATGATGTGACCATATATATATATATATATGTAATATAAATTTCTGTTTATATGTATTTGTGTAAATTATGTTATATGTATATATATTTCTAGATACTATATCCATTTATGTATATTTGGATACATTAATTTATATTTATATATGTGATATTAGTATATATATTTTTACGTATTCTACTGGTTTGTGTGTGTGTGTCATGCTTTTATTTTATAGGAATTTATGAAAACATATTTATATTTATATATTTTTATATGATTTGTAAAATTGTATTTATATAAATTAATTTGTGTTTATATATAAATATATACTTACTATTTCTTATTTCTTATTTCTTGTTTCTTATTTCTTATTTCTTATTTCTTATTTCTTATTTCTTATTTCTTATTTCTTATTTCTTATTTCTTATTTCTTATTTCTTATATCTTATTTCTTATTTCTTATTTTTATTTCTTATTTATTATTTCTTATTAGTTCATTTATTATTAGTTATTATTTTATTAATAATTAATTAATTAATTAGTACTTAATAATTATATATTGATTTCTAGAATATTATTAATTTATAATTAAATTTCTATCTATTTGTTTTATATTTATTTACTACTTATTTAATAATTATTTGATTGTTAATCATGAGAAACCATATTCATCTACATTTTTCTCTTCAGATGATGAGTAAAATTCATTCAGTAAAGTTGAAATGGTGTTTGATTCATCATGCAGTGATGTTTATAGATAGGTTAGGAGAGACCTGAAATAGAAAATGAAGAATGAGTTGTAAGCATGTATTAAGGAGATTAAAAAGATCATAAAGGAAGAGAAAATAATAAAAATGGTGAAAATTAAGTCTCCTGAAGAATAGGAATAGAAAATCAAGAATTAAGTGGACTATATTGAGAATAATGTATCTTATAAACTGAAGATTGTTGAGAAAGATAAAATTCCATGTGATATTAAAGAATATTTTACTTAGAAAGAAAAATATTTTTTCTAGACACAATCCTTATGTGTCATAGATAAAATTGAGTTGAACATGTCTAGATAATACTTCGACAAATATATAGAGGTTAATGGTGAATCTTCTCAACCTAGTAAGATGATGTATTTAAACCTTTATGTAAAATTAGGTGCTTTTTACTTTAAATTTAGATCTGCTATAAATGAAGGTCTCAAAAATGAATTAGAATAAGTTTAGATCAAGAAGGATGTTGATATATAATATTTTCTATGAAAGGAAGTATTTAATAGGAGAAAATTACTTCCCCCTAAGAAAAATAAGGATTAAATTGGATAACGAAATCTAAAACATAATATTTGATAGTTCTAGAATCACTCTATAATATTAAAATTCAAAGGATATTGTTGGTGTTATATAGGGTATGGCCATGTATCCAAATCTTGTTGGTATTATATATATATTCTATGGAGGAAGCATGAACCAAGGATGAGTTTTAGAGAATATATGAGACCAAAAATATCAAAGGAATGATACTAAAACATTTTCACCCAATCTGTTGAGTCAAAAAAATTGAATCTTTAAAAGAGGCATTTTTTAGATGTAGGCTATAGGTTTATCATTAATATGTATGGATTACTAAGATATCTAGATAAAATTTCCATGGTGTGATCGGGACAAATAAATTAAAAATAAAGGAATACCAATAATGTCTTATTATGGTTGCATTGAATAGTAATGAGAAACCTAACCAATCTGGTAAAATAAATAAAGAATGATTAAAAGTATATCTAAAAAAATTGAATATTGTTAAATAGATAGAGGAAATGAAAGAATGTTTTAATTCTAGAGGAAATAATGTAGATAAAGTATGTAAAGTAGAAGATCATATGACAACATCAAAATATTATGACATTAAAATACAAAATAGGATATGTGAATGGTTTGAGAAAAATAGACCTGATGTGAAGATGTTCATGGATATTCTATTATACCAAAATAAATTGATGAAAATGTTTTTGGAAGAATAAGAATATAATATTTCATTAATTTATATCGAAAATAATATTTTCTATCAAATGAAGACAAATCATGGAGTGAAAACGATTTCACAATATTTCAATATGATTGAAAGGAAGATAAGTGATAAGGATGAATGAAAAAATGTCTTATGTAGAGAGGAAACATTATCCCTTAGTTTCACTTCTATGGAAGGAAAGAGGTCCCTCATTATTTCCAATTGTTTATTTATTTTTTTATAATGCTTAGGTAATTTATATGAATGGCCTGAAGTCCATGGATTTTTATTTATTTTTGGATAATCCCCTTTTAATGTGGGTTGATAGGGAACTATAACAGGACCCACAGGTCTAGGGGAACAAGGCCCAGTACATAACCTGAAAGCCCAAATTCTTGATAAATTTTATAAGTAGAATAATGACATACTTGATCCTACTTATGAAACATATTTTCAGTGTATTAATATTATTTATTCATTGGGTGTTTTGATTAATGAAAATAATGGAAATGGGTGAGTTTTGGATGTCCACATGATTTGTTTTTATGTCTTTATTGAAGTGCGTGAAGGACTATTACTTTTATTGATAAATCTATTATCAATATTTACTATGTTGAATTTTCTGACCATGATATTAAATGTGGATGAATAATTATGGACAACGTAAACAAACTAAATTATATCTCTCTTATTTTATATATTATGCTATAACTTATAGACTTGGAGTATAATAATTAAAGGAACATTTTTATAAATAATATGTTATATGATCATTATATTACTAAGAAAAAGGTTCTCATTCAAACTTGTAAATTGTTGAAGATAATTTGAGTATCATGAATTTTATAATAAATGATGAGAAGAGACATATATTGACATTTGTATTTATTTTCAATAAAGAGGAGGAAGAATCATCCAAACACATATGTTGATATTTAAGAATTACAGTATTTCCCACAAATTCAAGTTGGGATATTGAAGGTTCCATGTAAGTATTTCATTTATTGTCAATGGTTGATTTTGTGTTTATTGTAGTTGATGACGATTCTTGGAGGATTTTTATGAATTCATTATAAATTCATTGGATGTTAATATTCATGTAACTTCCATATAAGTCCATAAGATGAGTAATGTACTACAATGATATATAGGAAATGAATCATGGGGATATAGGTTAAAAAACAATAGTGGATATGTTTAATACACAATACTATTTATATATTATTATTGTTTTAATGTTAATAAATACTTATAACATGAAGTTATTGTATTTTAGAAGTTCACATTGGTTTAAAAAATGATGAGGACCTTCTATGAGGAATGGAGGGAATAGATCTTCCAGGCATATAATATTCTGTAATGATTTTGTGAGTTTTGATGAGAATGGATTTTCCATCAAAGAAGATTCAAGTACAATACATATATTTTATGATTTTTAGAATTGAAATTTAACAAATATTCCACGAATAAAGATCATATGTGTGGATGATATTTCAAGACAAGACATCCATATATCTTCAATGAGGATGACCTTCCATGCATATCTCATATGAATAGGGATCCTCTATGAGAATACTCATCAAGAATAGATCTTAAATGTAATTAAGGTCATTGTGTCATTCAAACAAATTAAAATTAAGCTATTTGCCACATGAATTCTTGAAACTTGAAAAAATATTACATATATGCCACTTTTATATGCATTCATGTCAACCCATTGAAAATAATAAAGAACAATATCCAGGATCATGACACATTCTGAATTTGTGAATGAATGAAATTATATGACACGTCATATTACCTAGCCCACAGAGAAGAACACATTTGATCCATGCATACATGCAGACATGCGATACTATATTTCTGTGGACTAATATTGAATATGGACATGTTGTTGTTATATGGAAACCATTTGAAGGAAGAGAAACTTAATCTTTTAGGTATTTAAATTAAGATAAATGAGTTTTATTTAATAGATAACAGAATGAATACATGAAAAAATAAAAGTAATATTTATATGAAGAGTTGGTGCCTTGAGATTATGAGTTGATGGTTTTCTTTCAAACCATAGGAGGATTAATTAAATAAGGAAGACCGTGATATTTAAAATGTCTACATATAGATGATTATTATAATAAGTGTGATGATAAAATTAATTTTATCATCAAATGAATTTATATCATGATGAATCTATAGAGATTCATGAATCATTAGATTGTGATTTTATTATTTGATATTAAATAGTAAATAATATCCAAAATAAATGAAAGGATAATTTAGGAAATATTGATCAAATTAACTTCTTGTAGTTATATTTAGTTTAAAAGAAGAAATCATGGGATACCTGAATCAAATCTTCTGAGATTTAAATTAAAATATTTATAAATAATTTATTATTTTCTTAAAATAAGAGGATAAATACATATATATGATATTTAAATATAAAATTTTGTTAATGAAATATGGTTGTAGTGTGTTGAGGATATTTTTGATAGAACCACTCATGAAATTTGTGAGAATACTGAGAGGTGAGATACAACTTGTATTATAGAGATATAAAGTAGTGGATAACTCATATTACTCAAGATAAAGTGGAGAGTTATGAGACTATAATTTATACTTTTGTTATATAATATTGTACATAAGTAGACTTGATGATCCAACCTACTTATAGAGGTAGATCAAATCAAAATTGGTTAAAAAATAACTCAGTTCTTATAGAGGAATTTCTATCTTTATATTAAAACTAAAGGAGGTTATACATTGGGTGTATTATTAGTTAATTGGGAATTTTTTAGGGGTTGTATAACCAACTACTTATGTTATAAGATTAGGGTTGTTCTATATATCCATTTCTGGTTGTATCAAATTTGTTATTTAAAATAGAATCTTTATTAGAGTGTATAACCAACATGTAAAGGAGTAGGATTTTATCCCAAAAATCTTAAATATAATATTAGGTATTCTCTCTTAATAGTACTTTAGTCAAATTGAAACTAAGATTTAATATTGATTTAATTCAAAAAATAACCTGCATCTGAAGTTGAATTCAAAAAGAAGAAAATTTGCAAAAAAATGACCACTGATTCACCCCCCAGTAGTCATTCTGGACCTGGGTTCTACACGTATGATAATATTTACAATTTCATTTGATAAATAATGCCAAGATAGTGAATTATATATATCTAGAATAGATATTATAGATTAATTACCTTAAATGTTTCTCTTTATAAGATCTGTATTAAACATTAATTTCTAATATTGAATTCACACAAATAAAACACAAAATATTAATAAATGAGGTGGAATTCATTCCTCATCAAAGAAGTAAACCGAAATATGAATTTCCTCTCAACTAGTTTCCTTTATCCATTTTATTTCAATGATTAAATATATTTTTCATGATTTCACATTGATAACCCCACTTAATCTTGGGAATCATGCATAATTTTTTTTCTCAAATTTTTCATTGTTTGGGGACTTCTTCATCTTTAATCCATCAAGTAATATGCATCACTTTGTGTAGTCTTCATGAATTTCATAACATCTTATTGGTCTATTTTGATTGCTAAAAAGTCAATTTATTACTGCCCAACCAACATTCATATCCCATTAAATTCCTATGAATCTTATTGGTTGTCATTTATTGAAAACCTTTTTAAAAAATCATATTCTTATTGTGGAATAATTTCTTTTCCTTTAACACTAACACCTAATTGTGCATATTCCTTCATTCATTCTTCTTTAAATTGGGCTAGACAAATGATAAAAATTATTTGGGAGAGTTTTCTACCTTCTGGATTATCCCATATATATTTTTAGATGATTTATTCACGAAATCATTCTTATTGGTTTTATTTTATACTGGTTTAACATTATTTAGAAGCTTGGTAACTTTAATAATTCCATCCATTACTAATTTTTTTATTTCTGTAGAATGTAATTAATTATAAGAAAAATAATTATTTATATATTCTTTATGCATTATTATTATTTCACTTCATGGTATTGGTTTCATCATGCTTATTAATTTTTCCATATCCTAAGGATGTCTAGCTTATCTCCCTTTTTGACTTCTCTGAAATATTATTTTCAGACTTTAATTGATGATTTTTTCCAAGAAAATATCATGTTATTTTTATAGATTTTGTGGTCTTTTTTTCTTATTTTCAAGAGATGCATTCATATTTCATTAGAATATAAATTCTCTTACTCTATGGAAATATTCATTACAATCTCCATATAATTATTCTTTTCTTTAAAATATATTTTATATAAATTGATTCCTACCTTTATCTTGTGCCTTTTTCTTATTTTCAACTTTGATCCCCCTCAATGTTGGCTTTTAGTTTCATCTAACTATTAAAGAATATTTTTAAAAAATAGTAATAATGTTTACAAACCGATTATAGCACTAATAAATTCTCAAAAAACATGATCTTTCCATTTTCATAAAAATATTTCTTAATTTTTTTAATTCTTTTTTATAAATTTTTATTCCATAAGTGAGATAATTTGGGGAATAAAAACATCAAATAATTCATCTATCCATACTAGTAATAGCGGTGAGATTAACCTCATTTTACTCATATATTAATTTATATATTTTAAAATTAAATTTCAACACTTTATATAAATGGATTTAGAACAATCATTGAATTTTGAGATGGATGGTTCCATTTCATTTTTTTCTACTTAAGATTTATCCTTAGATGATATATATATATATATATATATATTAATTCCACTATATAGTGGTCTTATATTATATGATAAATTTTTTGAATTACATGTGCTAGTATATTTACATTCATCTTCTTATGAATACCCAGATTGAACTATTTCTATATTTGTGTATAAGACTTCAATCTCAAACCCATTCATGTTGAGAAAATTTTTCCTATTATCCAATATCCTAATTTTATCCTCTATAATTATTTATAATCACATTAATTTGATCTTCATGTATTTTATTCTATTCCTTCGTTACATTTTCATGATCAGTAATCTTTCTATCATTACCTTCCAATTGTGAATCTTTAATATTAACGATTGACGTTTTATTTTCATATATGGAATGAAATGTTTCTTCAAACAAAATTATGGGTTTTTGATAATTATAAATTTTAGGAATCCACTCATTTTTAAATATTTACTACCATTCTTTATATATAATATTCATTTCTTATTTGGATGTGACTTTTTGGGAGAGTTTTACACATGCCTTCACTATTTCATAAAAATATTTCTCTTTGTTTTCTAATCCATCAACAAGATCGATGTTATTTTTATTAATTTTATTTAAAATAAAACAATTAAAAATTATACTTTATTTGGGAATATTACATAGTAAAACTTTTAGTGTTGAAACTTATCCATAATTGAAACTATCAATCATGTGATCACTATTACAAATTCTACATTCTCTTGAGGAAATTAATTATAATATTTTTTTCTTACCTTTTTAGCACATGATTTTATTGGAAATTTTGAGGTGGAAAATATTCTATTTCCCTTTTTAGTATATTGAACTACCATAAAAACATACCCCATTATAGATCTATCTTCTTCTGTGCATTATTTTTTTCATTAGGATTTCGACATCGAGAAACTGATTTTCATTTTCTATTACTTTATAAAAATGGATTATTATCACAAGTTTTATTGAGAGACATTTTATTAATAGAAATATTTGGATGTACTCTACATTTACTACCTTCAAATATAAGGAAGTAATGTTTCTTATACAATTCCTTTCTCGACTTCAATCCATCTATTTTCTTCTAATTATTTTGTTTTTAGGAAAGAATCTATTCTTTTTTTTTATGTGATACTCATAGTTTTCTTTAAATCATCACTTTATTCATCCTTTTCAAAAATAAATTCTAATATTATAAAATTAGATTATTGATAATCAAATTTGAGGTGTAACACTTCTCTGATCCTAATTGAAATGAACACATAGATATGTGACTAAAACTAATATGGTTTCTGATTCAGTATTGGTATAAATTTTATATCAATTTATATTTTTATCTCTTATCACCCCTTCAATTGTTTAGTGAATGGTTTCCCCTTTCATTTTTTTCTTCATCTAATCCCCATTCCATTGTAATTGAATAAGAAACTAATAAAACCATATCAGTAGGTTTTATTGATGATGTCCACCTCCCAAATTAAGACTACATCCCTAGTTTTTAGTGGTAATTATCCCACTCAAACACAAATATTGGTTTATTATCAACAAATAACCATAGTAAAGTTTATAACCATGAATGTTTTGTCAGGGAATTGAAAATTATAAATAAAGAAACAACTTATCTTTCATTAATTTGTGAAAAATATATGATTTATTCTACTTCTTATAATGTATAATAATTATCTCAGATTTGATCATTCCATGATGCTTATAATCTAATCTCTTTCCATGTCCGGAAACAATATTAAATGATGCCTCAAATATAGAAATCAAGGTGTTGTTTCACACAAGAAAAAATAAGGTTCACTAATATTATTCAAAAACCTACAACAAAATATTGTAGGCTTCATCTCTCACTTAAATTGTATTATAAATAATCAATATAAGTAAACGTTGGGATTCTCTATTTTATTTATTCATATTCTAATTTTTAAGCACAAGGAAATTTTCTTCTACATGTATCACCGTATATATATATATATATTAGATATTGAAGTATTTTTTTTTTATTTTCAGTATTGGTTTACTTCGCCTTACTTAAAATTACATAATATTAGTTATGGATGAAAAATTTAACCAAAAACATTTAAACATATTCTAATCCTGTTATATTAAATGAATTCATGAATATTATTTAGATATTATTTTCATAATAGTTATAAAGACTCCATAATTCTCATGGGTAGGTATTTTCACATTAAAACATCACATTCAAATTACGTCAATAATTCTACTAAATATTTATTAAGACATATCTTCATTCCTTATTCATTCAACATAAAATATTACCATGACTTATCCATTAAAACCACATCCTTCACAAATCCTATGTTCCCTCTATGTTTGCATGAATTCATGAATTGCGACATGGAATATTCTTATATGGAATAGAATCCACATCAGTACTAACTTATTCTTCAATTGTATTATCCTTAATTTTCTACTTGAATCATGATACACTTTGATTTATTATGATTTTTTAATCTTTTAATATCACAACAATAAATATCATATCTGATTCTTTAATATTTATAATATTTGAATTCTGGATTCTTAGATTCTCATATTACAGAGTTTATTGATCCATGTGGTTTTCACTAGGAAACTTAAAAATTTTCTTGGGAGCCTTATGATGTTTTGTATTATCTATTATAGGTCATGGAACAACTAGATAGAGGATTCTAAAAACCTTATAATTACACATATTATAATTACATGGGAATGTGCTACTGGTCTCAACCTTAAGAAGATATTATATCAACCTTACAATGTATATGAAACCTCTATTTCATTCTCATATAATTCATACTTTTTTTACTTACATTAATAGATATTTTATTAGTCAATACATCTAATACAATCTCATAATCTCCTCAAATATAACCATCATCCAATGATCTAAGGGTTTATCATCTTTACTTTTTTATATCTATATTCTAGGAAAACAATTCAACAAGTTCTTCACTATATAGATTCATAAAAAATTCTTATAGAATCATATAAACATCTCTATCATCATCGATATAATTCCTTACCTTGAGGAATATCACATCAATCATAACATTTAATTATAACTTCAACCATGTATATTTCATACGATCTTGTTCTTATGATATCCCCATAGATAGATCTTCTCAAATCATCATAAATGATATCTGAATATGGAACACCATGAACAATCATGTTCAATACCTCATTTCCAAATGAATGAATCTTCATATATGTTGAATAGAATCAACTGATTTATCTCAGTAATTCTTCTCTAATTGGTTTTTCATGTTAACTCTTAGCAGTTTCTTCATTCTTTTCCATATTTATAATGGTATCAGTTGTCACCTTCATCAATATTTTCCCCCATATGACCTGATCATCTTGAATTTCATCAAATCCATATATTCATATTTTCATTTTTTCCACATAAGAAATGGTGGTATATTATATCACTTATAATCCTCAAGATAAACTATCATCTCAAAATATATATCTTGGGAACTACATCATTCTATAGGGAAACTCAAAAAAATAAAGAAATACATTATAAATATATATAAACATAATGCAGATTTCTAGAATTCCATTGAACCTTATTCATAAAAATAAAACACAAACAAAAATAATGTTTGAGAACTTTGTTGTCCATGGGGGTACCTACATGTCACGACCCGACCCTACTCGGGCTCGAGCCGCAACTACCCCAAGCCCGCCTCCATAGGCCAGGGGCTGGAGACCAGTGCCGAAGGCACAACAACTCGGGGAGGCCTTTTCCTAAGCACCTGAACACACCCACACGCAGCACACTCAATGCAAAAGTGCAGAGTAAATAAAGGACAAGCAGAGTAAAAAGAACAACTGCTATATATATAAACCACAGATGTGCATCGACCTCTAAACAGCACAGAGTACAAGATGAAAAGAAAAGGGGCAAAACAGACGCCCAACCAAAAAGTGCCACAACCCGGCAATAGGTAAACAAAAAGAAATAGCTGACGGGTCTCCCACCTGGAACCCGGCCATGACCACCGCACGCGGTCCAAGCCCCCAAGCTCCTACGCTCCACTGAAGTCACGCTCCACGTGTCCGTCGTCTGCAAGGGCACACCAAGTGCAGGCAAAGACCAAGCAGGGGTGAGTATAAAAATACTCAGTAGGATACCCCGAAGGCTCGAGGGAGCAACAAAAAGAAGGTACCGAAGGGTGAGAAGTAGAGCGAACAGGAAAGTATAGGGGTATAACAGAGAGTACAGTAAAGAGTCCATCTCAACCCAACAAGAGAAAGTAGACTCGTCCAGGAACAAGGAGGTGGAAATGGTGAGAAGATGAACTTCCCATTGAGTCTTCGCCACCTATAGCAGGAGAGTAGACTCATCCAACCATGAGAAACTAGACACGGAAAGCACGTGGCATACCCCGCGCGTCTTCGCCTCTCCTGAAAGGAGAGTAGCCAAAACCCAAGAAGTGGGTGCTAGAACAAGGTATATACAAGTCCATATGCTCAAAAAGAAGCCCGAACAACGTCGTAAGGGGATCTCTGTCCCGTAGCTCAGCCCAAGAAAATAGTAGCCAACAGTCCCAGACATAACCATCACCGTCGCCCAGCATCCCGCACGTTTTCCCTTAACCGCAAGCCAAGTGGCTCAATCACCGCACCTTGACACTATCCACTTTGGGCGGCACTGACTCGCCCACACTGTTTTAGATCGCGTCACAAGAACGTGTCTCAGTGGGGAAAGCACCCCTCGTAATTGAGAGTTCTAGGGAAAGTCCAACCACACCTCGTCACTGCCCCGCAGTCGAGAGGTCTCCTCAAAGTCAAGCCATTCCATTACCAACCCATACAACCAAGGGTCCCGCTCCGGTAATCACAGAGGTAAGCCACAGACTAGCCTAGTCGAGAGGACTGAGTCTGGAATGCCAACTGGTGTCCCACTGCCTAGCCCCACTGGAGGGTAATTCATAACCAAATATCAGGTGACCCACTACCCAGCCCTGCTGGAGGGTAAACCCAAATACATCAACCGGCGACCCACTGCCCAGCCCCGCTAGAGGGTAGACCATAATCAGATATCGGGTGACCCACTGCCCAGCCCTACTGGAGGGTAAACCATAATCAGATATCGGGTGACCCACTGCCTAGCCCTGCTAGAGGGTAAACCATAATCAGTTATTGGGTGACCCACTACCCAGCCCTGCTGAAGGGTAAACCCTAATACATCATCAGGCGACCCACTGCCCAGCCCCGCTGGAGGGTAGACATGGAATAAGTCGACAGGAGACCCACTGCCCAGCCGTGCTGGAGGGTAGACTTGGAACTAGACGACAGGCGACCCACTGCCCAACCCCACTGGAGGGTAGAGGTCGTCGGGTGACCCACTGCCCAGTCTCTGCTAGAGGGTAGACCCTAGTAGTGTCGGGTGACCCACTACCCAGTCTCTGCTGGAGGGTAGACCCTAATAGCATCGGGTGACCCACTGCCTAGTCTCTGCTGGAGGGTAAACCCTAGAAGTTGATGAGTAACCCACTGCCCAGCCCCGCTGGAGGGTAGAACTCAAAACTGCTCTAGCCATCTCCACCGGAGGGCACAACACGAGCCAACCGAACACGGAGTGGGTATCGCGCAACCTCCCAACTTCAGAACAACTCACCCAAAGGAGGTGCAGTGTCTTCTCCAGTACTGGGTGTCACTAGCACCGCTACCGGCCAATCCATCGAGAGCGAAACCAGGGGGAGACCACTCAACCGTGCTGGTCAACAAACCGGCACCGAGCTAGGGGAAAGCTCCACCCTACTGGTCAAACAAAGCCACAGGGGGACCCTCTACGTCGCGAGAGGTCAAAGTACGCAAAGTAGAACACGGAACGCACATGGGGCCCACATGACGTGCGGCCCCACTTCAACCCCAACTGAGCGCACAAACGTCGTCAGGTACAAACAACCACACGTACCTCCAAGCGCTCCCGTATACTCCTGGAGTATACCTCATTCCAGCCCAAAGGCTATCGTGCACATGGCACCCAACATCAGCGCGAAGGCATGACGTAACAACTCCACCACAAAGGCCCAGGCACGGCCAACCACGTCGCCTCAAGCATTTACATCACTCACACGGGAGTGCACGTGATCACTCGCCAAAGGTCCGCTACAAGCAAAGTAGGGCGAACCACCACTGGAGCAAATTTTATGCTTCCACATTTAATAATATCATGCAAGAAGCTCCGTACATCCAATCGGATCACACCGTTGTAATCCTTACGGAAAAACACGCGAGTTAGACTACTCACTCGCTAGAAACGGTCAACAGGTGGAAAAGGTACTATTCATCATTACCAAACCCGTGTGGGGCCCACCCCAAGATCCCGAAACTGAACCAATGGATCACGCCACTGCGATCCCCTCGAAAAAACTCACGAGATTGAGTACTCAATCGCCCAAAACGGACACCCGGTGAAAAGTGCACTATTCACCGTAGCCGGGTCGGGTGGGACCCACACCACGTCCCTGAAAAAGGTCGGGCGAACTGCACCATCGCAAAGCTCTCGGAAAAGTACGTCAAAAGCACTACTCATTTGAGTACAACAGATATCCGGAGAAAAAGATGTCTCCTGGCGCACCGCACACGAGCGGTGCCACGTGGGACCCGCACCCCAGTCCCGAAACTCAACAAACGGATCGCACCATTGCGATCCTCTCGAAAAAGTACACAAGATGGACTATTCACTTGTCCAAAATGGTCGCCCGGTGATAAAGCTGGAAAATCACCGTCGACGCCCAAACGACCCTCGTGGGCCCCGCACCATCGTGCTGAATTAGGGCGGGCGGATTGCACCATTGTAATCCCCTCGGAAAAACACCCAACATCGACTGCCCGCACACCCCGAACGGACGTCCAAGGAAAAAGTCGCTAAAAGCTGCACGCAGCTCAAAAGACGGGCCGTGGGGCCTACGCCTCAATTCCAGCCTCAATGCCTGGAACCGCACTGGAAACCTCCGCCTCAGTGCCAGGGTCACAACGCCACTGACGGCGCTCAAAACGGATGTCGGACGCGTCTGCGCCGTCCAAAACAAGAATCCCGGAAAAACGCTCGTCCACTTAAGGACGCGTCGCGCCTCAGCGGCCCCTCGTTTCAGGAATTAAAAATTCCTGAAACCATCTCAAAAACTCCGTCTTGACGCAACCTCCGTGCTTTCGCGGACGGCGCGCAAAATGGACGCCCGTAGCCCGAAATACGGGCGTCTGAAGTCTGAGGGGCAAAGCCCCTTGGGCCGGACCGGCCCGGTCCGGCCGGTCCGCCCTGCTTGGGCCGGCCCGCGCCCGCCAGCCCGCTGGACCGCGGCCCAGCCGCTGGGCCCGGTCCCGCCGAGCCGCGGGCCGCCGCTCTGTGGCCCACTCCCCTTCACACCCGCGCGCCCGCCGCGCGGGAGTTGCCACCGACCGGCCACGAGGGCCGGTCGCACACCCCACACAACGACCCGCAAAGTGCGGGTCGTTGTCGCGCTGCACGGGGCCGCCGCCCCGCGTCCCCTCTCGCTCTCACCGGCGCCACCGGCTGCCGCCACCGCGGCCTTCCGAAGCCGCGGCCGCCGCCGCCTTCCGAAGCCACAGCCGCCGCGCCGCATGCCCGGAGCCGAGCCGCTCCGCCGCGCCGTCTCGCCGGACCGCCCTGCCGACCGCCGGAAACCGCAAAACCACCCCCAACTTCACCGGGCCGCTGCGGATGCCTCGGAGCTCCGATTTCACATCCAAAAGGTGCGTCAGAAAGATCGGATCGAGCTCTAATAATCTATGGGCTTTGTTTGAAGATCGGGCGGCAATTCGATGGTATAAATCGGACTCAAAGATGCGGGAATTTAAAAAAGAAAACGAAATAATTCCTACCTCGTTAGGCTTCGCCCGGCGCTTCCCGCACGATCCGCCGCGCGCCATCGCCTCTCCGGAGTTGGCTTGCCGGATCTCGCCTCACCGGAGCTCGCCGGAATGGAGGTGGGAAGGGGAGAGGTTGTGAGGAAGAAGAAGGGGAAGAAGGGGGAGGGGGTGCGTTTAAGTAATAACACTTAAGCACCCCCGGCCGGCACGCCCCCGACCCCGCTCTCGAAGCAGAAAAAAAAGGAGGGTGTCCCTGGGGTAAACACGACACTTCGAGCACAACGGCGGTCTCAGATTTTTAATCTGAGACCCCATTCAAAAGTTATTAAACTCAGCACCCGAGGCCGCCAAATTACGAAAACGCCCATGGGGCCATTTTTCACAAACAGCCCGCGCCTGCGAAACTTACACCCCTCCTAGGGTAAACAGCACGCTCCAAACTCAACGGTGCCCTCAGTTTTCCAATCCGAGCCACTGTTTCAGAGATACTAGCATTTCGCCATTAAACGAATTAATTAATTAATTAATTAATCCGTTTCACGTTCCAGAAGCGGGTGAGGGGTCCAAACATCCCGCGCCGACAAGTTTTATGTCGTTACTAGGGTAAACACCCTATTCCGGATCCATCCGTACACTCGGATCTCTGATCCAGAACTTCGTTTAGGAGTTATCCCATTTATTTAGCGTTTCCAGTGTGAACGCACTGAAATTTTAATTCCGGCCACTCCGGGGCTTAGAATCGCACGCCGTTTAAAGGCGCTGCTCTGGAGTATCATCCAGAATATTCGAAAGACTTTCGTAGCAAAAACCGGGTTCTTACATCATTCCCTCCTTCAATATTTTTTCCCCGAAAAGAAAAACTAGGGAGCAACACAGGGTACTAAGCTCACACCTGGCTTTCCCATACCCAGAAGAATCCACGCACAGCTCTGCGTCACCGCACAAAGACCAAAGGACTGATCTGTTCACGCTAGGCCGGCCCTTGCCGATGTCGTGCACCCACTCCAGACTTTGGGGTTAGGGAAAGGCGGCAGGGAACCTCGTCATCCCTTTGCATAGTCTCAAACGGCCCGAAGGCCCTCAGGGTAGCTCACCTCCCCGACCAAACCTCTACGTCACATGCTGCGACTAGAATCACCACCCACACCTGAAACAAGGCCCGGTGATTCCCTACTTCAGAATATCCATATGGTGGAACACCCAAGGATATCTGGTCACGCAAGATTCCACAGTCGATGCTCTCTTACACGCTCAAAAGGCAAAGGAGTCAACACCATTGACTAAAGGAAAAGGTCTCACGCCTTATTCCCTTACCAACACAGGGTTACACTCGACGCCCTGCGTCACCCTGGTAACACCTCAAACAAGGAGCAGGGATAAAAGTCCTCCACACGTAGAGTCTAACAATCCTACTATAAAAAGTAGAAGAGTCGCAAGGGGTACCTCTCACCATCCCATGCTCTGTAGGACCGTAGACATCCAAAGCTCGCAGCTGTCCGTGGTCCCAACCGTCAGCTCCCGGAGCCTGACGTGGACCGCCTAGTAGTGACAAGAAGACCTCGTAACGTCATCCCCCACTACCATCCCCTCCTGCTCCTATGCTAGCACCACCTCTCTGGGTACTACTCCGATCACGGCGCTTCCTCTATCTTGGTGGTGTGCCTGCTGCCTGCCCGAAGCTCTTAGCAACTCAGGTCGGGCAGTCTCATTCCAAGTGACCTTGCCCATCACAAGTATAGCACCGACTCTCTCTGGGCTGCACTGGTGCCCTCCAGCGCCACTGTGGTGTACGACCACATCTCTGAAACCGGCTGTGGGATGACCACCTGCATCGAGGTCCCGTCCTCCGGCGCCTGCTAGCTACGGCAGACGTCCCGGCTCCGTCGCGCCCACTGCCACTACCAACCGCAAAACATGACAGGAAGCCCTCTGTCACCATCACCTACTCTAGCCCCCGACATACGTGGGAATGCCCAAGGGTACTATGAAAGCACGAATCTCTCGGCGGAGACCCTTCTCAAACTTCCGTGCTCGGAGGTTGTCATCATGGACCAAGTCCGGGTAAAAGCGTGCACGGTCTGCAAAACTAGCCGCGTACTCGGCCACCGTCATCCCTTCCTGCTTAAACTGCAGAAGCTCCTGAATCCGAACGGAGCGCAAGCAGGAGGGGAAAAACTCCTCATGGAGAAACAACTAAAATTCTTCCAATGAAAATGACGACTCGTCAAGAAACTGAGTCACCAGACTCCACCAACGCCAAGCTGCTCCACGAAAAAGGCTGGCTGCCAAAGCCACTCTCTGATCTGTCAGCGTCTGCACAAGACTGAAAAGGCAAACCATTGCCTCTAGCCAAACCACTGCTGCCTGAGGGTCTGGCTCACCACTAAACCTCAGCGGTCTCTGCCACTGGAACTCACAGAGCGCACTCAACCTGCGCTCAAGCTCAGCATGCTCTGCTGGAACTGCCTGCTACTCAACAGGTGGGGGGTGCTAGTACCGGCCCACCCAGAGAAAGGGCTCACATTATGGGTCCTTTACTGTGGTCTCGTAGCTCACAGGGTCGTCATCATGCACCAAAGCTGATATCTGGGCTGACTGTCTTTGTGGAGACATCCTGAATATTTTCAAGGAGTGCCGCGGTCAGATGAGCATATATGTATATACCACAACAACAATTATGGGGAGCTGACTCAAGAAGGACAGTCAAAGACTCGGTCCTATGTGATGCACAAACCAATTTTCCCTGCAACAAGTGTCTCAGCATGCCGAGTAGACAAGCGGGTTATCAAGGTCCTGGTGAATGGATACGTCGGCCACCGCACCATCACTGGACTCCCTGGCCTGAGAGCCGCTCTCGAGACACGTTAACACTGTTGCCCTATATCCCAACCAATTCCTATTTTAGGGATGTCCGCACAAATCCCAAGGAACGAACCACCTCTGATACCACTTTGTCACGACCTGACCCTACTCAGGCTCGAGCCGCAACTACCCCAAGCCCGCCTCCATAGGACAGGGGATGGCGACCAGCGCCGAAGGCACAACAACTCGGGGAGGCCTTTGCCTAAGCACCTGAACACACCCACATGCAGCACACTCAATGAAAAAGTGCAGAGTAAAGAAAGAACAAGCAGAGTAAAAAGAACAACTGCTATATATATAAACCACAGATGTGCATCGAACTCTAAACAGTACAGAGTACAAGCTGAAAAGAAAAGGGGAAAAACACACGCCCAACCAAAAAGTGCCATAACCCGGCAACAGGTAAACAAAAAGAAACAACTAACGGGTCTCCCACCTGGAACCCGGCCACGACCACCGCACGCGGTCCAAGCCCACAAGCTCCTATGCTCCACTGAAGTCATGCTCCACCTGTCCGTTGTCTGCAAGGGCACACCAAGTGCGGGCAAATCCCAAGCAGGGGTGAGTATAAAAATACTCAGTAGGATACCCCGAAGGCTCGAGGGAGCAAGAAAAGGAGGTACCGAAGGGTGAGAAATAGAGCAAACAGGAAAGTAGAGGGGTACAACAGAGAGTACAGTAAAGAGTCCAGCTCAACCCAACAATAGAAAGTAAGTAGACTCATCCAAGCACAAGGAGCTGGAAACAGTGAAAAGATGAACTTCCCATAGAGTCTTCGCTACCTATAGCAGGAGAGTAGACTCATCCAACCATGAGAAGATAGACACGGAAATCACGTGGCATACCCCGCATGTCTTCACCTCTCTAGAAAGGAGAGTATCCAAAACCAAAGAAGTGGGTTCTAGAACAAGGTATATACAATTCCATATGCTCAACAAGAAGCCCAAACAACATTGTAAGGGGATCTCCGTCCTGTAGCTCAGCCCAAGAAAAGAGTAGCCATCAGTCCCAAACATAACCATCACCCAGCATCCCGCATGTTTTCCCTGAACCACAAGCCAAGGGGCTCAATCACCGCACCTTGACACTATCCGCTTTGGGCGGCACTGAATCGCCCGCACGGTTTTAGATCGCGTCACAAGAACGCATCTCGGTGGGGAAAGCGCCCCTCGTACTTGAGAGTTCTAGGGAAAGTCCAACCACACCTCGTCACTGCCCCACAGTCGAGGGGTCTCCTCAAAGTCAAGTCTCTCCATTACCGACCCGTACAACCAAGGGACCCGCTCCGGTAATCACAGAGGTAAGCCACAGAATAGCCTAGTTGAGAGGACTGAGTCTGGAATGACAACTGGTGTCCCACTGCCTAGCCCTGCTGGAGGGTAATTCATAACCAAATATCAGGTGAACCACTGCCCAGCCCTACTGGAGGGTAAACCCAAATACATCAACCGGCGACCCACTACCCAGCCCCGCTGGAGGGTAGACCATAATCAGATATCGGGTGACCCACTGCCCAGCCCTGTTGGAGGGTAAACCATAATCAGATATCGGGTGACCCACTGCCTAGCCCTGCTGGAGGGTAAACCATAATCAGATATCAGGTGACCCACTGCCCGGCCCTGCTGGAGGGTAAACCCTAATACATCATCAGGCGACCCACTGCCCAGCCTCGCTAGAGGGTAGACCTGGAATAAGTCGACAGACGACTCACTGCCCAGTCGTGCTGGAGGGTAGACTTGGAACTAGACGACAGGCGACCCACTTCCCAGCCCCGCTGGAGGGTAGACCCTAAGAGGTCGTCGGGTGACCCAATGCCCAGTCTCTGCTGGAGGGTAGACCCTAGTAGCGTCGGGTGACCCACTGCCCAGTCTCTGCTGGAGGGTAGACCCTAATAGCATCGGGTGACCCACTGCCCAGTCTCTGCTGGAGGGTAAACCCTAGAAGTTGATGAGTAACCCACTACCCAGCCCCGCTGGAGGGTAGAACTCAAAACTGCTCTAGCCATCTCCAACGGAGGGCACAACACGGGCCAACCGAACACGGAGTGGGTATCGCGCAACCTCCCAACTTCAGAAAAACTCACCCAAAGGAGGTGCAACGTCTGCTCAAGTACTGGGTGTCACTAGCACCACTACCGGCCAATCCATCGAGAGCGAAACCAGGGGGAGACCACTCAACCCTACTGGTCAACAAACCGGCACCGAGCCAGGGGAAAACTCCACCCTGTTGGTCAAACAAAGCCACAGGGGGACCCTCTACGTCGCGAGAGGTCAAAGTACGCAAAGCATAACACAGAACGCACATGGGGCCCACATGACGTGTGGCCCCACGTCAACCCCAACTAAGCGCACAAACGTCCTCAGGTACAAACAACCACACGTACCTCCAAGCGCTCCCGTATACTCCTGGAGTATACCTCATTCCAGCCCAAAGGCTATCGTGCACACGACACCCAACGTCAGCGCGAAGGTGTGACGTAAAAACTCCACCTCAAAGGCCCAGGCACGGCCAACCACGTCACCTCAAGCATTTACATCACTCACACGGGAGTGCACGCGATCACTTGCCAAAGGTCCGCTATAAGCAAAGTAGGGCGAACCACCACTGGAGCATCTTGCATGCTTCCACATTTAATAAGATCGCGCAAGAAGCTCCGTACAGCCAATCGGATCACACCGTTGTAATCCTTGCAGAAAAACACGTGAGTTAGACTACTCACTCGCTAGAAACGGTCAACAGGTGGAAAAGGTACTATTCACCGTGACCAAACCCGTGTGGGGCCCACCCCAAGATCCCGAAACTCAACCAACGGATCACACCACTACGATCCCCTCGGAAAAACTCACGGGATTGAGTACTCAATCGCCCAAAACGGACACCCGGTGAAAAGGGCACTATTCACCGTAGCCGGGTCGGGTGGGACCCACACCACGTCCCTGAAAAAGGTCGGGCGAACTGCACCATCGCAAAGCTCTCGGAAAAGTACGTCAAAAGCACTACTCACTTGAGTGCAACGGATATCCCGAGGAAAAGATGTCTCCCAGCGCACCGCACACGAGCGGTGCCACATGGGACCCACACCCCAGTCCCAAAACTCAACGAACGGATCGCACCGTTGCGATCCTCTCGAAAAAGTACACAAGATGGACTATTCACTTGTCCAAAACAGTCGCCCGGTGATAAAGCTGGAAAATCACCGTCGACGCCCAAACGACCCTCATGGGCCCCGCACCATCATGCCGAATTAGGGCGGGCGGATTGCACCACTGTAATCCCCTGGTAAAAACACCCAACATCGACTGCTCGCACGCCCCAAACGGACGTCCGAGGAAAAAGTCCCTAAAAGCTGCACGCAGCTCAAAAGACGGGTCGTAGGGCCCACGCCTCAATTCCAGCCTCAACACCTAGAACCGCACTGGAAACCTCCGCCTAAGTTCCAGGGTCACAACGCCGCTGACGGCAATCAAAACGGATGTCGGACGCGTCCGCGCCGTCCAAAACAAGAATCCCGGAAAAACGCTCGTCCACTTAAGGACGCGTCGCGCCTCAGCGGCCCCTCGTTTCGGGAATTAAAAATTCCCGAAACCATCTCAAAAACTCTGTCTTGACGCAAGATCCGCGCTGCCGTGGACGGCGCGCAAAACGGACCCCCGTAGCCCGAAATACGGGCGTCCAAAGTCTGAGGGGAAAAGCCCCTTGGGCCGGACCGGCCCGGTCCGGCCGGTCCGCCATGCTTGGGCCGGCCCGCTGGACCGCGGCCCAGCTGCTGGGCCCGGTCCAGCTGAGCCGCGGGCCACCGCTCCCCTTCACATCCGCGCACCCACCGCGAGGGATTTGCCACCGACCGGCCACGAGCGCCGGTCGAACACCCCACACAACGACCCGCAAAGTGCGAGTCGTTGTCGCGCCGCACGGGGCCGCCGCCCTACGGCCCCTCTCGCTCTCGCTGGTGCCCTGCCGGCGCCACCGGATTCCGCCACCGCAGCCTTCCGAAGCCGCGGCCGCCGCCGCCTTCCGAAGCCACGACCGCCGCGCCGCCTGCCCGGAGCTGAGCCGCTCCGCCGCGCCGTCTCACCGGACCGCCCTGCCGACCGCCGGAAACCACAAAACCACCCCAAACTTCGCCAGGCCGCTGCGGGCACCTCGGAGCTCTGATTTCACAACCGAAAGGTGTGTCGGAAATCTCAGATCGAGCTCTACTAATCTATGGGCTTTGTTCGAAGATCGGGCGGCAATTCGATGGTATAAATCGGGATCAAAGATGCGGGAATTTAAAAATGAAAACGAAATAATTCCTACCTTGTTGGGCTTCACCCGACGCTTCCCGCGCGATCCGCCACGCGCCATCGCCTCACCGGAGTTGGCTCGTCGGAGCTCGCATCGCCGGAGCTCACCGGAATGGAGAAGGGAAAGGGAGAGGTTGTGAGGAAGAAGAAAGGGAAGAAGGGGGAGGGGTGCGTTTAAGTAATAACACTTAAACACCCCCGCCCAGCACGCCCCCGACCCTGCTCTCGAAGCAGACAAAAAGGAGGGCGTCCCTGGGGTAAACACGATGCTTCAAGCACAACGGCGGTCTCGGAATTTTAATCCGAGACACCGTTCAAAATTTATTAAACTCAGCGCCCGAGGCCGCCAAATTACAAAAACGCCCATGGGGCCATTTTTCACAAACGACCCGCGCCCATGAAACTTACACCCCTCCTAGGGTAAACGGCACGCTTCGAACTCAACAGTGCCCTCGGTTTTCCAATATGAGCTACCGTTTAAGAGATACTAGCGTTTCGCCATTAAATGAATGAATTAATTAATTAATTAATCCGTTTAACGTTCCAGAAGCGGGCGAGGGGTCCAAACATCCCGCGCCGACAAGTTTTATGTCGTTCCTAGGGTAAACACCCTATTCCGGATCCATCCGTACACTCGAATCTCTGATCCAGAACTCCGTTTAGGAGTTATCCCATTTATTTACTGTTTCCAGTGTGAACGCACTGAAAATTTAATTCTGACCACTCCGGGGCTCGGAATCGCACGCCGTCTGAAGGCGCTGCTCTGGAATATCATCAAGAATATTCCAAAGTATTTCGTAGCAAAACCCGGGTTCTTATACTACATTTTCCAAAATGATGGTATATAACTTATATCTGTCCATGACTTGATGGAAAAATTCAAGTAAATGACCAAGTTACTCTTACATAACAACTCATGACCCTTACATCCCAACCATTCTGGGAAAATAGTGGTGATTGGACCATATTCAATCTCATCATAAGACCTTTACAAGTGTGATGTGAGTGTATTTTTAATTAAAACACCAATAAAATAATTTATTCTCTAGAGAAATTCAATATATAAGTCCCTAGATTGTCTTTTGAGGAAGATGCAATTTGAGTTTCAAAACTGTCGCTTTTGTTTTGTTTCTTTTCAAGAAGAAAAACATGGTTATTTGATTTGAATTTCTAATACAAAATATAAATCTAAACTAAACTGAAAAAAATTAAATAAAAATACATGAAATTGACAGGAAACAAATGGTTTTGTAATCAGAATCGAAATGGTTGTTTTGGAAAAGCATCTACCTCTTGGGCACTCCCCTTATCCTTGTTTAAAGATATTTCCTAATTGAATGTAATAATTCCCACCCAAGAACCCCTAGTTGGACACTCAAATTTTCATAGATATCATGTCAATACCTAAATATGATTTTTCCCACCAATATAAGGGACTCAATTTCTTGAAGAGTTCCAAGAAATTAAACCTAATTTAAATCACTATTCTTATTAGAAAACCCTCACTGAAGAAATTTTAATAGTGAAGTCAATTAATTTTATATTGGACAGCAATAAATAAAAATTAGACTATAATATATATAATAAATAAAACAACTGTGTTGATTCCAAAATATTTGTTCAAGAGAAATTAAAAAATAGATTACACAATAATAATGCAAATCCGATGAGTTTGTACATCAATTGTCACCATCCACAAGCACTTGGTTCTTATCCTCACATCACATGAGCATACCACAGATTATCTATTCCAAAAATAGTTCACAAAATATTCATTATTTTCTCATTATAAATTGTTTATTTTTCTCTCTCAAGACAACCCCTTGAAATGAAGGATGAGATGTGAATACCAATGGGGGGAGGGATGTAAATTCTGTTGTCTAGTCTCTATATGTCTAAATTATTCCCACTTTCTCCCATTTACCTATCAAATCTCCATTCAGTATCTTCCTAAGAGTTTTTCTAAATTATATTATTTATAGACTCCACAATTTTCATATAATTTGGACATGTGGTGAAAAGATATTAAATTATTACTAAAGGAAACTATTTCATCATAGAGGGATCCTTCATCATCCTCTAGTTTTACCCAATCAATACAGACCTAATGAGATAAAAATTCATTGAAACTTAGTATAAAGGTAATAATTTGAGTAGTATTTCATATAAATTAAGAAAAATTCTTTGTAAACCTATATCTCGTGTTATGTACCATTTAATATAGTGGGATCCATCTCGTTGATTATAAAAGATTTTCACAATGAATGATATTCTCGGGCCCCTAGAACACCGAATATACTCTTGACCGAGTTTAAAAAAATGTATTCCATGAAAAATGGAAGCCTAAAAAAGAATCAATCGATTTATATGAATATATAAAAATATAATCTAGATATACATGAGAGATTTAAAAGAGTTTAAATTCCAGAACTGTGCATTTTTCAATTTCAAGCAAAAAAAATCCTTGAATCCAAAAAAATTGATACATAGATCAAATTTTAAAATTTATGGGGTTTAAATCCTTGATATAAACATGAAAAATAGTGTAAATTTTATCTATATCAATTACTCCACAATTTTCACTTGTACTTATAGACAAGTGAGCATTAAAAGAACATCAATGAAAATTTTAAAACATTTAATTATGAAGTTCAATAATTAATCACCAATAAGAAAAATATTTTGTGCCTCATAAAAAAATATTTCAAGATCAAAATTCTGATTATTAAATCCATTTCCACCTGTTTTCTACTCCCATTCACACAACATGCATACCCAAAATTAATTTTCTATCAAAACACAAATATGGATTCTCAATAAATCATTTCTCATCAAAACTCATGAAAAAAATCACCATAGACTTAATAATTTTCCAAATATCCTCCAAATGTGAGCCATGTACTTTCAATTATCATGAGGACTTCTCAAGGATATTATGTGGATTAAGTTTGGTGGGTATGGAATGTGAAAAACTATGTGGATGAATGAAGAGGGTTTGTCTCTTTTTGGAAGAATAAAATACAAGATTCTAATATTAACTCAAGTATGTTCTCATCCTTACTCTCGTTGGATTAAAATAAGATCAAAGAATAATAAAAAAATATATTTTCCTTCCTAATCCATAAATATTTCTTCAAAAAATGAAATGTGTCTTTTCTTTTTTTTGGAAAGCTCTATATAAGGAATAATTGTCATTAATTGAGATCTCTTAACAGGAACAACTCAATTTAATTTGAGATATGTAGATGGGAACATCTCTATAAAAAAAAATTTATAGTAGTAAAAACATCTTTAAAAAGTTTTATTCTCCATCTAGAGCAATAAAAAATGAGGTATCACACCCCGTATCATCCCCCCCACACTTGACATTAATTATATCTTGCATTTTCATATCTAAAACATTATGGAAAGGGAAAATTGTCTTATAATGTGGCTAACCTAATAATCTATACATTGATACTATGTTCTCAAGAAATAGAAAATGTGAAAGGAAGGACATAATAAAATGGATTTTCATGATAAAAGGGTGGATTAAAAATCCAAATAATTTCCTCCATCATTTCAATCACAAGTAACTCAACCTTCATGTTTTTCTTTTGATAAATCGTGTTATTTTTCAATCGTGCATGGATTAGTTATCTCAATAAATGAGTTGAATGTGAATAATATGTCAAACTATGATTAGAAGCCTCATGGGTAAGGAATTTAAATGATAAAGAGCATGATATGTGGCTTGAGATTAAAAACCCTGAGGTCATTTCAGAAAATTTACAAAATATTTAACATAAAAACGTCATTTTCAGCATTGATTTATGTTTAGTTTCAAGGTATTAATTGGTTCACACATTGACATGGGTTTCAAAAATGTAAATTATCATCATTTGAGCTCATCATATGTTTTTAACAAAGAATTTGAAATAAAGAAAACAAATTTGGAAAAATAATTAATGATAAGGAACACACACAAAATTGAACAGAATTTTTTTAATGGAATGCACACAAAAACATATTCTACCAAACATGCCCCCCCCCCTACACAAAAACTTATTTAGTTCTATATACACATTGTGAAAAAATATGTGTGAGAATGAAATTCATGAAATTAAATAAAAAATAAAAAATAAGTGAGAAGGAAAGACACAACCTAGCTTCAAATGTATTCATCTTCATCAATATGGATCTATGCCCATAGAGGATCTATAAAATTCTTTCAAAATAGATTTAACCTATGAAAATTTAATGTAAATGGTTTCCCTTAGTTTGGTTCATAAATCTAGATTCCACCAAAAGTAAATACATGAGTAACAATGAAAGTGCAAGACCATTTTGAATGAAATTTACCTAAGAACAAATTCAATATTGAATTAAACAACAACACTCTGTCTCTATACATGATTTTTTGTTGAGAGTGATCCAATCATGAAAATATTTGGTTCTTTATTTATAAATCCATGAACATTGATTATAATTTATTCTAATCTGCTTTAGATCCTGGCAACAAAATATTCCATCTTTTCTAGTTTAAAATTTATTCATGTTACATTTTTTAACAGCCCACAAATATTTGTGCTCTAACTCAACCAGTTGGTGAAAAGCCATTACATAGACTAATATAAATGGTCAAATTCCAATTTGGGGTTTTTAATGTGGTCCTATAGAACAACATTGAATCAACATATCTCAAACTCTAATCTTTTTTATTTGGGATAACAGTTTTTCCATAATTTGTTTGATTTATTTGTTGGACAACTCAACCATTCCATTTATGTGAGGATGATAGGGTGTAGATACCCTAATAATAACTCTATATTTATTCAAAATAAATTCAAATGTATAATTATAAAATTGGGTAACTTGATTCACAATCAGAAACATTGGAATCAAAATCTTGAAAAAAAATTCCTTTCACAAATAGGGACGTAGTTTTGGATTTATCAACTCTCATAGGAATTTCCTCTACCCACATAAAGACATAATAATAAAAATAAATATTTATATATATTCCTAATAATTGGGAAAATGGACCCATGAAATCCATTCCCCACACATCAAATATATCACAAAACAATAGTGGTTATAGTGGCACATCATCCCTTTTGGCAATGTTTCCTTGGTATTTACAATATTTACAGGTTCTAAAAAATTTAAAAGAATATATAAAGATGATGGGGAAATAGAAATCATAATCATGTACTTTTCATATAATTATTTTTTGTCCAACTTTTCTTCAATACCAAAAAGTGTTAAAAAATGTAGGATGGATTGAAATTCAATATTTATAATACATGTCATATTCATTTTATCCCTACTAATATGCCACAATTAAGGATGATCCCAAATTTAATTCATTAAATGAAACACATGTTTAGAAAAAAATTTATCCAAAAACTAGTGTTGAATTTCAACCACATTCAAATAATTCAAAATATCATAAAACCATTGTCCTAAATTGTGTTAAGAATAGAAATCCTCTTATGGAACGTTTTATTTAATTTGGTGATAAATAAGAAGTTTCCCATTTTCAAAAGATGGTATCCGACTCAAATGATCATCAAAAGGGTTCTAAATTCCTTTCAAATACTTTATTTTCACATTAAACTCATGTAACAACAAGATCCATAAAAAAGTTCCTTGTTTTTTATCATGTTTCTTCTTCAAACATTTAACTATATAATGCTCTATGAAAAAAATGCCTATGGAGTCCAGTAGATAACTTCTCAATTTTTTCAAAGCAAAAAACAACAAGAATAAGTTCATTCTCATTTGATTTTTGGTTTTATTGGGCCTGATATAAAGTTTTATTGGCATAGGAAATCACATTATATTTATTTTCCAACCATTTACTTAACACTTCCCCAAGAGAAGAGTAAGATGTATCAGTCTTGATTTAAATGGGAAGTCCAATTAGGGAGATTGAACCATGGGATGGGTTACCAGTTTTTTGTTTTAACTCTCGAAAGGCCTATTTATAATTATAATCGAAGAAAAATGTTTTGTCTTTTGAAGAAATCTAGACTCTGTAAGTTCAACCTTATTGACATCCTTTATAAATATCCTATAAAAACTTGTTTGACCAATGTAGGATCTCTACTATCTCACTATTTTTTGGTATGGAAATGATTAATTGAACCCAACTTTTATTTGATAAAATTTATTTTTATCTAGATAGACAGCATGACCAAGATAATTCCCGTTAACCACCATGAAAATGTATTTCCATAATTGAGGAAAATAATATTATCAATGAAGGTTTCAAGAACATGATCCAAACTTCTCAAAAAATATTCAAATGAAGATCCATAAATAGTGAATACATCTATAAAACATTTCATTTTTGTTTAAATAAATTTTTAGAAATTTGTTATCAGACACATTGGAAATGTTCCAGGAGAATTACATAGATCGAATGACACCCTCTTAGAAGAAAAGGATTAAAATGGTCATGTGAAAGTGGTTTTCTCTTGATCCACTTATAGAATGTGAATTTTTAAATAACCATATAATTCATCAAGAAACCAATAATGGGATTGTGAATCCTGTCATTCATTTACATGACCAAGGAATGGAAATGGTAACTTTTTTTCCTTCTACGAAAATTTAGTTTCCAGTAATAAATTCACATTCTACAATTATTTTGAATTCAAATAGAGAAAATCTCACAGAATTCATTATATTAGATTATAAAGACTCAATTTTTTGGGAACAAAGAAAAATACATTCATCCACTGACTATTAGAGTGGGAATAATAATTCCAAAATCCAATAGGGTGGTGACATCCTTATTGACAACCTCTAAATGTGTTGTGTCCAATATCCATTGAATTTGTCTTACTGGTTTAGAATTTTCCTCCAAACAAATTATTTGCATTCACACTTAGGGAATGATTATAGTTAAATTAGATAAAGTCCATCCAATTACTTTATTTTGTGTATTGATGACTATTAATAGTTATTTATCCTAATCCCTTGATAAATATTTCGAAATGATGAGAGGGAAAGTTTCATTCTCACATAAGAAAGCATATTTTTTTTTCTCAGGAAGTGGTTTTAACTCTAACTTAGGTGTAGTAATTTCATTGATCAAAGGACACTACTCACATCTGTGATCATTTACTGAAACTCCATATTTTAAAGGACATTAATCATGATGATCACTTTCAATGTTCTAGGTATTTTTTTCATTTGTAAAATAGGAATCTTCTCTTAGGAGACCACTAATAGGTTCAATGGTTTTTAGAAAGTAATATTCATAAATTATAATATCAATAGTCTCTTGTAAAGTAGTGTCAAAATTCCAAGACTCATTAAAATATTCCTTTTCACTCTTTTGTTTATCATATTCAGAAAAAAAACGACTTCCATATTTTAAAATAGCAGTTTGTTTTTCATCATAAGCAAAATCAGGGAACATCTCAGTGGAAAACAAATCATTCATGTTTAGTTGGGGTGATATGGTTGATCTTATAATTGGTTTTTCCTGGAATTAAATATATTGAAATGAAAAAAATTTGTACTAAATTCTTGTGAAATGAGTCTTTTGTGAACATTTATTATTGTTTTTATATTTTTTTAAAATTGTCTCCATAGATTGATAGGTGCATGGGCACTAAACTGATCATTTTTCATATCCAATACATATAATTCAACCAAAAAAATCATGTCTCTCACCTAAATTATAACATCATCTATAAATATAATAATCTTGGTTATACTTGGTTGGTAAGATGAAAAATAATTCTATTGGGATTTAGTTCTACAACCTAATGTGATGGGTAAACAGAATGTGGAGTAACTATGATGGAAGCTTCTAAATCAATCAGTAAATCCTTGAATTCAAATTTCCAAACAGTGTAGGTAATTTTAAAGGATCTTGGGTAATTTCATTTGAATGTAAAAAAATGTTGAATCATGGATGAAACATTCCTCCCTATGTTTACTTTTTCACGACATTTGAATTTCAACTTGTGGGATACATCTATTTCATAAGATGAGCATACCAAGGAATTTTTTTAACTACATAAAGAAAAGTTTATTGATTTAGATTTCATAAAAGTTTCTAAAACCTCTTTATCCAACATTTTTTATGCACTCTACTTCATCGGTCGTTCACTCCTTCGATAAGGCTGTAGAGGTTTGAATGTTTCTAGGCTATTCTTAGCACTGATTTGTGAAACAAATGGACCAGACATCCTCTTTCAACCATTCATCATTATATCCATCAAAATTAATTATCATTACATTATGTTTCTATTCAAATAAAATTAAAAATTTCCTACATTTACATTAGTGGTGGGATTATCATTAACTATTACAGCATCAATTTTATGTTTCTCAGTATTAGGGTTATTTAATCTAGTTCCACTGCTAAGTTCAATAGAACCAACATATTCCTTCCCATTATCTCTAGTATTTAATTGAAGTTGTGAGGGTAAACCTCCACTCATTTTATTTTTTTCAAGTAAGTTTAGAAGAAATTTAACCCATTTCAGTGATCAAGTTATTCATCATGTTCAAATTTTGTTTTCTGAATTCTTATTTTTGACTTATTGTCACTTTTTGTTTCCCCATTACTTCATCAAGGTTAATCTTAGATATATTAGTGGCATGGTTAGGGTGAATGTTTCTTCCAAAATGATCTTTGGATTTCTCATTGGAATATTTTGGTTTAGAATTACTTGATCATCATTCAACGAATTGTCTAGGTTGTTCAAGATTTCGAAATCTTTCATTATAGTGGTTGTTCCAACCATTATTGAAATTTTGGATTGTTTGAAATGGTCTTTTATAGGATGAATGAAAATATTTTCGAGTAAAAATAGTATTTTAGTTCCTAGAAGGATCTTTAATTTGTGGGAATTGGTCATTAAAATAATATTTGGAAGAAATAATTCTACATTTTAGATGCATTTTAAATATTTATTCAGGTTTGGGTGGTATTTTGAGTTTTTGGACAATATCATTGTCCTCACCAAGGTTCTAAAATCATAAATATGACTCATAATCATGTTGTTTAAACACTTTTAAAGTGGAATTATTGGGAAGATTTCATATGAAGAAGGCCTCTTCTTCCCAATTGTTGAGAATTTTGGGAAATGTTTGCAATTAATATCCTTGTAGTGGTGGGTGATTTTACAACTATAGCCACTCCTGCGGAAGAATCAATCATGCTTCTATCAGTGAGGAAAAATCTTTCATTAAAATATTTTATCTTGAGTTTTCCCTAATATTTTGGTGGGAGAAACTGAAACAGTGTCTTTGGAATCATTCCCAAAAATCATGTAATGTTTTACCTTGATTTTCCTAATTCCAAAAATATACAATCAAATGGATTCCATTCTAGATGTATGAAAAAAAATTACAAGTAAAATTTTATTCAATTCATTCCAATCATTAATTAAAGTTAAAAATTAATAGAAAACCAATTCTTTGGAAACTCATTCTAAAGAAAATGGAAATGACCTCAATTTCATTTGATTTGAATCAACCCCATGAGGTTTCATGTTGATAGAAATATAACATAATTCTTGAAGGTGTTTATGTGGATCTTCATTAGAAAAAATATTAAATTTTGGAATTTGGTGGATGATACCACATTTAATTTCAAACCCAACATGTGCAATGGAATATTCCACATGATTTTTATGATTTTCATCTGAGGATGAAGCCATTAATTTCAAGGTTCTATTATCAGCCATATAAATCATAGTTTTCACCTGGTTCCTTATAAGTGTGTTTGTAGAAGATTCAAAACTTGGTAAAGGGGGATTTATATTATCTATATCTATATAGTGAAATGTTCTATCCATTTTACAATCCAATGGTTACAAGTTTGGGTCATAATTTTGGGTTATGCAAAAACAATTTTTACAAAATCAACACAAGAAACCACCCAAGAAATGGCGCTTCTTGAGGTGAGGTTATTTTTCATGAAAACCTAAATCAAGTAGTTTATTCCCTAGGGAAATTCAATAAATAAGTCCCTATATTTTCTCTTGGGTAGGTTGCAATTTGTGTTTCAAAACTGTCACTTTTTTTGTTTGTTTTTTTAATAAAAAAAGTTGGGGATTTGATTAAAAGTTAAAATAAAGAATATATATTTTAAATAAATTAAAATAAAATTCAATAACAAGACATTAAATTTACTAGAAATAATATGGGTTCGAAATCAAAATTAAAATAGTAGTTTTTGATAGGATTCAACCACCCAGACATTTACCTCTTCCTAGTATAAAAATATTTCTCAATTGAATTTCTCACTATTCAATCAAGGACACCAAATTGAAACCTAAAATTTTTATATATATCATATCAGTACCTCAATATTATTGTTATACTTTCCATTTATTTGATTCAATGACTTTAATACCTCTATTAAATTAACCCAATTGAAATCACTATGCTCAATGACAAGATCACTGGGTGCTAATCCTCACATCACATGAGAATCCCACATCATATCCATTACATAAATAATTCACATAATATTCATCAATTTCCCAATATAAACCTTTTATTGGGATCTCATATGACTACTCACATTGATATGAAGGATGATATGGGAATATAATTGGGAGGAGGGCAGGAAATTTAGTTGTCCAGTCTCTATCTGTATGAAGTTTTCTCTCTATTCACCCCTTACTAGCCGAAAACTCCGTTATTATATTCTATAGAGTTTTTCTAAATTATATCCTCTATCTACTATCCATTTATTGGAATATTTTGAATTTTTTCTAAAATTATATGAATTTATTACTAAAGTTATCTTTTTACCAACATAGGTACCCTTTATCTTCCTCTAGTTTTACTCATCAAATACCCACCTAATGAAAGAATATTTCTTTTAAACTTATCATGATCCTGAATATTTTTATATTTAATCTCCAATTAGAATAAATTCATTTGGGTACCTTTATCCATCGTTATGTCTAATTTAATACGGTGGGTTCAAACCTATCAGCCTTAAATGTTTTCCACAATGAATGATATTTTCAGGACTCTATAAGGTCAAAAACATTCTTGAACCAGTTGAAAAATACGTTTCCCAAAAAAAAGTAAGCCTATAAAAAATCATCACAAAATATGGATAAATATATAATAAGATATAATTGATATACAAAAGTGATTTAAAATAGTTAAAATTTAAGAATTGTTTAATTTTTAATTTCAATCTCCAAAAAACCCTAAAATCCAAAAAAAAATCTATTCTACACAAATTGTAAAATTGGTGGGTTTTTAATCATAGAAATAGACATGAATCAGGGTGGAGATATTATCACTATCAATTTTTGAAAAAATTTAGTTTCTATATTCCAAGGAACCAAACCCACCAGTATATTAACTGAAAGGTAACTTCTTCCGAACAACTTATATTTTTCAAGAGTTCCTATTTTTGTTTCTTAAACATCAAGACTGAACTAAATTCCAGTATTCCTATCTCATGTAGTTTTTCCTTGTCACATGAATATAGACTTCACAATTCTAAAAAATATCTCACATGAAGACTGCTTTTCAAGGAACCCTAGGAAACCTCCAACACATTATAAAAGTATCCAATTCCTAAAATTCAATGAACATGTAGTCTCCTCTATTATAATATTTACACCAGTACTACAAAGGTACTTGTTTCCTTATAAATTAATGGACTATCATCATTGTTAACATATTAAAAGGGTTTTATTTTCTATTTATCTTCTTTAATTATAATACATTTTCCTCTATAAAATTATATATTATCTAATTTTTCGGGTCAATGAGTTTCATTAATATATTAAACACTAAATTATATGATAAGTGAATTTCAATTTTATTATCTCATAATATCACTCCACCCTTTCATAATCTTATATGTTCCTTTATAAAAAACATCAATAACATCAGTTTCCTTCCAACATCTATTTCTACCATTTACTCAGCTTTTGTTGTGGAAAATATAACCACAGATTGTAGAGATGATATCCAGCTAATTACTATTTCATAGTAGGTGGACACAAAACTTTTGTTCATATTCTTGGTGTTTAAATCTCTAAACCAAATACATAAATGTAATCTTGAAGAAGTTCATCTATTCTATATCACATGGTTTTATCTCTTGATATCTTTATGTACTATATAATCAACTTGATAACCTCTTAGTGTTCCATTCCCATATTCAACATTAAACGAATCAGCAATACCACTACAAAATAAATGTTTGTTAAACTATATATTTATGTGGATATTTTCCATTGAATATTTATGTGTGTTATTTGATGATTTATTGGGATTTATAAGGATAATTTTTTTATTGTGGGTATTTTTTTAATGTTTGTTGTTTTTTAAATGTAATTTACTGAATATTATTAGATTTACTCATGAATTGTTTCAGTTTTTGTATATTTCATCGTTATGTGTCCTTGTAGATGTGTGTTTGTTCTTGTATGTTATTCTAATTCCCCCCAATTATTATGATATGCCTACTTGGCATTCACCTTCAGCTCCAGGCCTATTGGAGGCATGTTAGGGGTAGTTACGGGTCAAAATTCGATGGGTTAGGTCCTGACAGAGTGGTATCAGAGGTATTAGTTCCACATTATCACTGGAGTTAGTGTGTATGGTTTGGGGAAATAATGTTTAGTTTTTCAGTTTTCTATTCAGGTCAAGGAATCCAATTTTTGTGTTGCGGCTGACGTATCAATACATAGGGACTCTGATTACCTACCTTTTGAATCTATACATGTAAACATAGGTTATAGAGAAATTTTATTGTTAAATTCATCCTATATTAATGGTTGTTTTTTTCATGTATTTCTTGATTCCTCTCCCCATATATACTCTTTTGACCGTGATAGTCCTTGTTTTAATTTCAGGATTCCCCCATGTGGACATCCATCTAGGATTCCACTACGTGATCAAGAGGATGATGTACTTAGCAAAGAAGAATTAGTAAAGGGGCATATACCAGATATAGAACCTCTGGGTGGTTTACCTATTATACCACCACTTGTTGATCAGTAACTAGAGATGTTATTACCAGCTGAGGATTCATGCATGTTGAATGTGTTGTCTAAGTTTTAGATGAAGAAACCTAGTAGGATTTTGGGTGATCTGTACCCCCAGGATGATTAGGACTGGGTAGAGGTGGGCACTCACATTTTCTTCCATCTAAGTATACTAGAATATCATATGGATTTCCTTGAAGAGATTCATATTCAAGGATCTACTGGGAAATGGTGGATCTTAGTCACTCATTCAAACAATGAGACATCACTCTCCGAGATAGACTTTAGTAGTATCTTTAGAGGACGTTCCATCCATCCATGTTATGATCGTTATGCAAAAATTCTCTTCTATGTCTACATAAGGGTATTATAAATGTGGTGAAGTACCTAGTGAGTTTTACTGATATCTGACGTTACTCATTAGATATGGTGTAGGATAAGTTCTTCAGAGCTCATAAATTTGAAAATGGATTGTTATAGGACATATGAGATTCAATAGTATCCATTTCCATTCCCACTAAATTTGGGGTGCTTAAGCATGACTCATTATTTAATAAATTTATGACATAGTAGACATAAGTAGTGGGAGATAGCTATGGTCACCTTTTAGTCGATACCTCAGCAGTAGGTAGCTGGTGGTAGTCATTGGTATCTAAGCATGATAGATACTTTAGTAGAGATACCAAGGACTATGGTGCATGGATATTAGGATGGATCAAATTAGGCGAGGGAGAATAAATGATTCTCCTATAATTTTCAAGGACACATGGCTTGAGATTGTCCAACATGTCATGCAACTGATTCTCAGATGGTCGATGGACCATAGTGTCAAAGTTGAAAGTGGGGGAATGGTAGTCCAAAGGATGATCAATGTGGTGTAGGGGATGTTAAGGAAAAAAAGAGGTGGTCTATGGTTCAACCTAGTACCACCACCACCCTCGGGGGTCCACACTAGGCTAGTGGAGCTTGTCGGTAGGGATGAGGCAAGAAGCAAGATATAGAGGCCTATGACTATGAGACTCTAGGGATGATACAACGTATGATCTATGTCTTTAATACTATAGTTGTAGTGTTTGTAGACATAGTATTGAGTCATCCATTACTTTCCACTATTTTACTTCAAGACATTGAGATTTTGGTTGATCCATGGGATCAACCCTTACTGTTGGAGACTCCGATAGGTGGTAACTCAGTGATTATGTAGGTTTTCCAACAATGTGATTTAATTCTTGGAGGAGAGTGTTCTGTATGTGATCTCTCTGTTGTAGCAATGAGGCCTTATGACATCATCCTACGTATGGAATGGATATCCACAGTTCATGCATAGATATAATATTTTTAGTGGAAAATGTGGTGTGCCCATGGTGAAAGAACGAGTTATTTCTTTTATGGGTGAAAATAATACCTTGGTGGATAAGGATGAGCTTAGGAATAGGAGAGTGTAGTTGGTTACTCACCGGTTGGAGAAAATTACTCATGGAACAGTGAAGGATTTGTGCAATTAGTTTCTTGTAGTGGTGGAAGAGTATAGGGATATCTTTCTTGAGGACGAACCAGGTTTACCTCCCCATCAATAGATAAAATTTTTCATCCACTTGAATCTTAGGATGGAATAGATATCTACATCAGTATATTAGATGGATATCATAGAGCATCGACATATTAGGATGCAGTTATAGGGCTAGAAGAAGTAGGGATTTTTGAGACCCAGTGTTTCTATTGGGTAGCCACAGTGTTATTTTCCAAGAAGGTGGATGAGAGCTTGATGTTATGTGTGGATTATTGGATCTTTGAATCAAGTTACTATGATTAATAAGTACCAACTATCGAATATTTATGATCATTTGATCTATTGATGTGGGCATGATGTTTCTCAAAGATTGACCTCAGATTTGGGAATCACCAGTTATGAGTACAGGATAAAGATATAATGAAGATGAAATTTAGATGTTTCTACAGTCACTGTGAGTACTTATTAATTTTATTTGATGTGTTTAATTCCCTAATGGTGTTCATGGGACTCCAAAACCATATCATTAAGCCTTTATTATACTGGTCCATGTTTGTCTTCTTCAGTGACATCCTTGTGTATTCATCATATGAGGAGGAGCACATGAGATATTTGGGGATTTCCCTAGACACACACTGATAGAGCCAAAATTATGGGAAGCTCCTGAACTATCTATTTTACATTAGAGATGTAAAATTTCTATAACATGTCATCTCATAGGTTGGAGTAGTAGTGGACCTAGTGAATGATGATATTGTTCTTTCATGGGATCCACCCTAGAGTGTTACTCTGCTTTGAATTTTCCTTGGGTTAGAAGGGTACTCTCATAGTTTTGTACCTAAATTATACATATTTATAGCACCCTCGATGGCCTTAATTAAAATAAGGAAAACTTTTATGCGGACAAAAATGTCATGTAAGTGCTTTCAAAAGCAATGAAATAGGTTAACAAGTGTTCCCATATTGAGATTTATAGAGCAGGGTGTCGACTACATGGTTATATGTGATGAATTAGGGATAGAACATGGTTGTGTGTTTATGTAAAGGCAGGTGGTTATTTCCTATGGTTCATTCCAATTGATACCACATTAGTATAACTATGTGATACCTAATCTTGAATTAGTAGTTTTAGTCTTTAGTTTAAAGATGTGGTAACACTACCTGATGGGCGAGTAGTGTATAGTTTACCCTGACCACATGAGTCCCAAGTATATCTTCTCTTATAATGATCTTAAAAAGAGGTATAGGTTGTGGCTATAATTCCTCTAGGGCTTTTACTTTGAGATTATCTATACCTTGGGGAAGGGGAACACATTGGAAGATTCTCTTAGCAGGATATATGTTTCACAGTTATTGGCCGGGGAATCATAGAAGTTATCCTTTTGCAGTTTTCCTTTATGGAGAAGAATATTGCTTTATATCTTTAGTTGATGGTTTTTACCCACCACTTTTATAACATTTTCGGGATGTATAGTGTTGAAATTATGACTACGAGTCCTTAGATACTCAAATATCCACCAGACATGCTACTGATGCATACCTTCAAGGTAGAAAGCACGTTATCCTTTTTGTAGGACCTACGATGGTACTGTTGACATTTTAAGAGGATGTGTTATGGGAGTTTAATAAATTCCCTTTGGTAGTAAATGAAGGTGTGGAAAATATGTAACAGGACCTACGATGTCATTTTTAGTAGCCACGTATGAATAAGTGAGTTGCAATGTTTGTCTCTTGAATCCTCATGTGTCAGTTAGTGAAGGTTGATCACCAGGTTCTTGCGGGTTTAATTCTACCAATGAGGTGCCAGAGTAGAAGTGGGATGGGATATCCAAGGATTTTGTGATGGGATTACCACAAGAATTATAGGTCACATGATTCTATCCGATTGATCATAGAATGACTCACCAAGTCATCCCACATCATATCCATTTGAGAGCATAATTTAGCAGAGATTTTTGGATGCCTCTATGCGTAGGATATATTCCGACTCCTTGGGGTTCCATAAAATATTTTCTTTAACCATGATGTTCGCTTAACATCTCGGTTATGGAGGGGATTATAAGAATCATTTTGGAATCAATTAGGCTTTAGAATGGGTTTTCACTCCCCAAAATGACATCTAATACAATAATACCATTTTGGTATTAGAGGACATGCTTCGGGATTTAATTTTGGACATTTTATGTAGTTGGGAGGATCATCTACCATTGTTGGAGTTTTTATACAAAAATAACTACCCTTACACCATTGGTATTGATCTATTTGAGGCTTTGTATGGGAAACCTTGAATTTCACCACTTTTTTGGACCGATCCAAGAAAGTCAGCACTCAGGGACCCAGATTTTGTGTGATCTACAATAGAGAAAGTGAAAATCATATGGGATCCTATGAAGATTACACATAGCCTTCATAAGTTTTATGAGGACTAACTAGAGAGACCTATCTAGTTCAAAGAAGGATACCATGTTTTCCTGATAGTCTCACCTCGATGTGGATTGAGGAGATTTGGTGAAAGAGGAATGTTATCTATGAGATTTTTTGATCCCTTTCTGATACTGAGTAGTGTTGGTGAGGTGGTGTAACAATTAGCTCTGATATCATAGTTGGACTAGGTAAATAACATCTTCCATGTGTTTTAGCTGAGGAGGTACATACACAACTCATCCCATGTTATTGACTGGGGATAGTTGGACATTGATGATGCAGCTACCTTTACCAAGTAGCCAGTGGCGACTGAGGATTGGAAGGAGATGACATCTCTGGGGCGTTCAATTCCCCTTGTGAATTTTCTTAGGTTTCTCAAGAATCATTATGAGAGCACATGGGAGTCACTGACTCAAATTCATGCTCAATACCCATATCTTTTAGTGTAGCCCTTGTTTTGGATTTTCTAGATGCAAATACCTATTGTGGGGAAAATACAACATCTTATATTTTTAGGGTACTTTTTTTGGATTTTATATTGATTATTTTCTAGACCAGGAATTGAGAAAGCATAAGATCCTGAGGCCTAGTGTAAAAGAATAAAAATTTGAAATATATTAAATATATAAATAGTTTTTGAGCACAACATTACTATTAAATTGGAATAACATCAAAACAAATTCTCAAACCAAAATTCAGAGGGAACTGTTAAGTTTATAATACATGTTTTTCCTTGGGTGCTACATAATCTTTATCAGTGCTTGTTTTTTGTGAAAAGTCATCACAGATGTAATTAAATGAAATAAATTTAATAATTTATTTATTTTGTTTAGTTTTTTATATAGATAATTTTTATCCTCAAAATTGGTGATTATATAATTTCCTCAAGGTTTTCCACTCAACCCTTATAGATTCAGACAAACCATTTGAGATCATTTCTAGTGGATGTTGAGATATTAGAGTTTGTAATGTTGATCGTCATGCCAATGGAGTTAGAGGATATCATAAATGATGGAAATTCAATTTTTCTTCATCAATGATAAATAATAACATTATTTAGGACATTTTTCCTTGTGATTTCCATTTCATTGATTAATCCCAAATGAACTCAGATCAATTCCATGAATATAATTGATATGTGCATCATCTGTAGAAATTATTTGATGGAATAATTTAATTTTTTTAGTGATTTATCCATCATAGTTCATACTTTTGTATGGTAATGAATTGAGCTCAAATAAAAAACATATGAGGATCGCTCCTCACATTTTATGGATTGTGATTTTACCATATTCTTCGCACGTTTATCATGGTCATTTTTTTGGACCATGGTTTAATTAATAATGAGTATTCGATAATTGCATGAATGTTTTTCAGCCCATCAGATTGAAAATGTCGGTGTGGTTCATGATTGATGGTATGGTAAAGGTGAAATGATGGTGGTGGATCATTAGATGTGTAATAGATGGATTTTTTATTCCTGTTGTTCCTAGTTTTCAAAAAGAGGGATGAATTTTCTAAAAAAAATCATTTCTTGAGTATATTCAAACCCCAATGTCCCAAGAAATGGTAACTCGAGGCCTAAATAAACACCTTTCTACTTGTTCTATAAAGTGAAGTTGCATTGGATAAGCATATGATTATTTGAAATTGGTTATAGAAATCATGAGCAACACAGCATGTAATTTGGTTTTATACATTGTGTGGCTCTCCATGTCTATAGAGCTATGTATCACAAGGTCTCTTATCTATGTAATATGGTGTGTGACCCCATACATGTAGCTTAGTGTGTACTTAGGAATGTTCACTTACATGGGCCAAAAAATAGCTAGATGACACTATGTGTACTTATACACGAACATGTATTGGTGTACACATTCTGATATATAGACATGACCATAGTACATGGACATGGCTCAGTGACATGGGAAGGATATCGTGTGTCTCTTCACACTTGTTAATACTTTTATACACTATTTTTATGGAGACTACATGTTCTATAAGGCTATTCAACAAGGGTATCCATGGGGATATTTGGAAACGTCATTTACCCCCAAGTACACGTCGTGTACCCCCTTCAAGGGTTCTTGTGGATCTTCATTTTCTTAGTTTCGACCATTATAAGTTGATTTTGTTTACCTTGTTCCTATCCCATGATAGTAATGTGTTACATTACATACATATCACAGTATTTTCATCACCTCTAGTGGATGAGTCTCTGATATAGCTCTAGTGTCCCTATGTGGTACTACAGTGTGACCCTCTATCATCCTTTGTTCCTTAGGTGGAGTTTGTAGAATTAGCATGACATCCCTGAGAAGGGATTTTACCCTCCATCTAGAATTTCACATTGATAGGGTCTATGGAATATTTGGCATAAAATCCCCTACATAGTGTGTTAATCCATATTGTGTTCATGGTTTCCCCCAATGGTTCTTGAAATTACACCATATCTGTGTATCAAAGTCTTCTTAGACCAATGATATAAACTAGTTCATCAAGTGTCTCCGATGATATCATGGATCTTGTAGTGGATTCTTCTAGAAAGAGAATTATTTCAAGATGAATCTTGTCGTTGGTAGCTGTTTAAGACCACTTGGTGTTTTGGTGTCTATCGATAGTATATTTGAGTGTTTCTATTATAAATTGATTTTGACATCCTGTATTAAGATGAATGTACATGGTTATTTATGTTTAGTTTTTTCAATGTTTCTTACATAGTATTTTTATACTCACCCTACATGGTTTTTCCCACACGTGTCATGTCTTATACATAAAATTTCCCTTTTGACGGTTTCCTAGGAGAATAGAAAGCATGGGGAGTGTAGATGGAGCCAAAAAGACTGAGGTTTTTTTACTTGGATCTTCAATTTTACTTAGTCATCTCCTATGGAGAAGGTTGGAATTTTAGAAATTTTGGATGGGATTGTATTTTGACATTTTTAAACATTCAAAAAAATTCTATTATACTATTTTTTTGGGATATTAGATGTATGCATGCATTTCTTAAGATTTTTACATTTCAGCATTGTGTGGGCTTAGAGACGTGTGTGTGTGTGTGTGTGTCGGTACTTTAGGCTAACATCTCCCATTTGTGGGATATTCCTACTGGGTGATGGTTACTAGCCTCTGGCCTATTAGAGGAGGGATTGGGGTCGTTAAAAGTCAGACCTTAGTGGGTTAATTCATGAAATAATTATTTCATTATTTATGTTTCAAACTCCCTCTAATTTTCTAATATTTTTTTTAGATGAAAATTTTAGCAACTATGTTAAACTAGATAAATCATGCCCGCACATAGAATTTATTGTTTTTCATGAAATATCTCAGAGATATTAGTTTCTTAGGAACCCTTTGATATCATATTTTATATTTCAATGATACTGAGATTAAATAAGTGAGATGGAGAATTTAATTTTTAGATTGAAGCATCAATATTAAAATTATGACTCCTGATTTGAGGGGTATTGGTTAACTCTTGTAAATTAAATTTCCTTACCATTAAATATAATTTTAATTTCTAAAATTTATGTGAATTTATTTTTTATTATTATTCATTCCATGAGTTATTTTTTAATTTAATATGCCCATTTATGAAAGTGTTTCAAGAATAAATAATCTCTATTCTCTCTGGAACATTCTTTAGTGGTCTTGGGACATGTCACCTACTATAACTTACATTGTAACTTATTAAATATATATCTACAAAAACACATTTAACATTGTTGAGGATTTTTTATTATTAATCCCTTTTCCTTGATAGCACCTTTTACATCAATATTCCTTTTCCCATATATACCTTGAATGACCTTTCTAGGAATAAGCCACTTTTCATTCCATTTATATGTATTACAACTCTCCACTTAGAATTTTACATGCTATTTTAATGTTCATGTGTTGGGTTTATGTAATTCATGGAGAAAGGTTGTGCTTTATTGTGAAGAAAAAGTTTATGGATTCTATCTTGGGTATTGAAATTTTTTTTGTATTCATTTGATATACTATTATTTTTAAATTTTCATTGAAATAATTAATTTGATGGTTTTCTTATTATAAGAACGAAAAATAATTATTAGTAGATCTTTTATTTTTATCTTATGTGATTAGGTGGTGGATGTGACATTTATCCCAAGTATGAATTTTAGAAATAAAAATTTGAAAAATTATATTTAAAAGAATTGGAAAAAATTAAAAATAAAGTATAAAAAAATCTAGAAAAATAAATTCATTCATTATGATATCATTTATCAGGACCATACATTGAGCGTGGGAAGTATGAGTTTTAAAATTGAGGGGAGATTTCCACTATAACTTTTTTTTTCGTGTGATTATTTATACTTTAAAAATATCCTCTTGTTTGAGAATTAATGATTTTAAATAAAAACATACCATCCATATGCCTTAGAATCATTTAAATCATTATTTCAAAGTTTTATTGATATCCTGGGTCTTTTTTCTTCCAAATGTGGAGAAAGAAGTTCCATAGAAAGACTATGTATTTGGTGCATATATTCATGAATTGAGCCCAAATCCACGTAAATATTTTTCATGAGGTGTGAGAGGAAAATATTCACAGGGAGGAAGATCATGACATTCAATGATTGATAATAATAAATTTATAATCTAAACTGAATGAAATGATAGGATTCATCATTTTCAAATAGTTGAATGTTAAATACAAGGATTAATTGTTTATTTTCAAATTGGGGATTTAAAATGATTTTTTAAGTGAAAGTTGATAATTTGGATTAAAAAATATAATTAATTTGTTTTATAACATTTATATTAATATATTGGAATCATGGTAATCCTATTTAATTCAATTATGTGGTTTAACGCTGGAGGACAAGCACAATTCATGTGTGGGGGTATTTTATGCACGCATTTTTTCGTGAAAATGTTTTTTAAAAAATATAATTAAATTTAATGAATTTAAATGAATATTAACATTAAATGAATTGTTTATTTAAAGTATTATTAAATTATAATTGAGAAATTAAGATTAATTAAAATTGTATTTTTAATGTTCTAAATTTAATTAGGAGTATAGTGTGGGAATTTAAAAAAATTGAAATTTTTTAGGTCAAAAAAGTGGTAATCTAGATTTCCCTCACCCTCAAGGCCTCCAATATATATAGTTATCCCAAAAAGGGGACAAAACAAAAATGAAGTCACATGTGAGGGCCTACAATTGTAAGATAGAATAAGCAGTGCGAGGTGGATCCCACACAATACAGAGTAGTCAAAGGCCCACAAGGGCTCATGTGTGTTAGTGCGGGCCATGTTTTGTGAGCATAGAGATTGTGGGAGCCTATGAACTACTACCTTATAATTATAATAAATCGATGATATTGGATCATATTTATACTATTTCTTATACCTTATGAAAAAAATAGATGTGGGATGAACTTCACGTGTGTAATATTAATCATAAACGAATGTTGACAATCAATGGTTCATCCACGACCAACCCACTCAGACATTTCAACTCCATCTCTTTCCATTCCCATAAAATCCAGAATAATATGATTCCACCTCTAGGTGGAATTTTCACCATCTATAAATTCAGAAAAACAAAATGGATTGCATTGGACAAGATCAAGCTTGGGATGAACTACCACTATCCGGGCCCCAATCATCGTGTAACATCTCTAGTACCACGGCTCACCATTATGGTGCACATTTTAGATAGAGAAAATCCTTAAATGATAATAATGAGTCCCATATAGCAACTCTAAAGGATATATGGGAGGATAAAGAATCTCATGTCACTATTAAACCCATTACACCATGAAAATAGAAGATTCCCTATCATAATACTGGGAAACGGCCTTGCAAAAAACAGCTATGTCGCACCTCCCTTGGAAATAACTATATGAAACTAAAGTTGTTTCATCTACATGATATCTAGGATGAAATAGTTATGTTGAGGATATAGAAATAAAATTATATTCTCATACCATTGGGAAATATAAGTACATTGAGGTCACAATAAATGGTGAGATACTATTGAATAATGCGACAGCGTATGTGAATTATCATGGAGTTTCAATGGATGATGCTTTCTAATATGGAGGGAGTAACAATTGTGTATAATTATATTTCATATTAAATAATGGTGGTAACTTTTGAGTTAAATTACTATTAAGAGGCTCAAGTGGTATATGGAATGGTATTACATGTGGTGCCAGCATGAATTCGGCATGCTAGACACTGGAATGGTGCATCATAGAGAAAATTTCTTATGAACTACCATGGAGATGCTCTAATTATCAATTATGGAATACTATCACATGTTGTGATACTATGAGGACATGTCATTATATGTTTTACCATGGTAATAATAATATAGTGGTGGATATTTGCAGCATAAAATGGATATGTAGAGATCCATTCAAAATGGATTTGTAAGCCATCATGGATTTGACTTTGTGAAACCGCAGCTAGAATCATAAAATCATATGGAAAATAATTGAAGCTATAAATGAGGATAAAAATAATGAGAATACATGATAATTTTAGTGATATAATAATTTTATCCAACATGAAAATATTCACCCATATCGTTGTATGAGTCCACACTATAATATATAAATACCTGATATCTTAGGAGATTGAATGTCATGATTTAAAATAAAGATACTTTGAGTATAAAATAAATCAAATTGTTATATATATAAAAAGAAAATATATGTGATATTTTAATGAGAAAAATAAATGATACCTACCTCTATAAATAAAAGGGGAGGATTCTCTTCAAAAAGTTATCAAAGGATCATGGTTATTGCTGCTCTAGATTTGTCTTCTATATTTTCATCATTCTATTTTTTATTTTAACATGTATTATTACCCTTTAAATCCCATTTTTTATTTTTTAATGGAGAGTTAGTAACCCTATGTTTTTTCATGAAGTGGAGGTGACCTAAACTCACACATTTCCCAAAGGTTCACTGGAACCGTTGGGAAATGTGGACCCTTTCCCAACGGTTCACTGGAACCGTTGGGAAAGGGGTGCTAAACTCACACATTTCCCAACTGTTCACTAAATCCATTGGGAAATGTGTGCCTTTGCCAACGGTTTTTATAAACCGTTGGCAAAGGTTTCCCCCAAATTCCAGATCACGATCTCCTCTCCCCATTCGGATAGAGCCCTAATCTGTTCGCTCCGCTACTCTAGCGAACCCCATCCGACTCCACTGCTCTCGCGAATCCGAACACCAGCACCCCCCATCCCAACAGGTACACCCCCATACGAATAGGTAAAATTTTATCTCAACCATATTGTTGTAGTTGTTTTAATGAATAGATTTTTTCCAGGTGTTGGTGGTTTAATTTATTATTGAAATTAATATCTAAATAGGATATTGTTTGTGTTTGTGAAGACTTCTTTAATGTTTTTGTATTCTATGTTTGGAAGGAGAGTGTTCAAAACATGTAAATCAGAGTTGGGGGAGGTTATCGTGAACATTTACATGTTTTGGATAATGGATTGTGGGAATTATGGATTGTGTTCAAACCAATTTGATATGTTTTGGATAATGGATTGTGGGGGTAGGGGGTATCCACGGGGGTGGGGGGTTGTCCACGGGGGTGGGCGGGGGTGTCCACGGGGGTGGGAAAGGCTGCCCACGGGGGTGGGCGGGGCTGTCTAGGGGGTGTGAGCTGTCCTAGGGGTCTGGGTGGGGTGTCCTGGTGGGGGAGGGGTGTGTGGGGTGTCCAGGGGGGTGGTATGTCTAGGTGGTGGTGGTGGGGTTGCAGGGGAGGGGGTGTGGGCTGTTTGGGAGGGTGGGCGGGGCTATCCAGGGGGTACGGGGTGTCCAGGGGGGTACAGGGGTGGGCGGGTTGTCCACAAGGGTGGACGGGCTGTCCACGGGGGCGGTCGGGCTATCAAGGAGGGGTGGGCGGGCTGTCCAGGGGGGGTGGGTGGGCTGGCCACGGGGGGTAGGGATGTCCAGGGGGGTGGGCGGGCTATCCAAGGGGGTGGGTGGGCTGTCAAGGAGGGGTGGGCGGGCTGTCCAGGGGGGGTGGGTGGGCTGGCCACGGGGGGGTAGGGATGTCCAGGGGGTGGGTGGGCTGTCCACGGGGGTGGTTGGGCTGTCTAGGGGGTAGGGGGTGTCCACAGGGGTGGGTGGGGCTGTCCAGGGGGTTTGGGCTGTCCTGGGGGTCTGGGTGGGGTGTCCTGGTGGGGGAGGGGTGTGTGGGGTGTCCAGGTGGGGTGGTATGTCTAGGTGGTGGTGGTGGGGTTGTAGGGAAGGGGAGTGTGGGTTGTTTGGGAGGGTGGGAGGGGCTATCCAGGGGGGTACGGGGTGTCCAGGGGGGTACGGGGGTGGGCGGGCTGTCCACAAGGGTGGACGGGCTGTCCACGGGGGTGGCCGGGCTTTCAAGGAGGGGTGGGCGGGCTATCCAGGGGGGGTGGGTGGGCTGGCCACAGGGGGTAGGGGTGTCCAGGGGGGTGGGCGGGCTATACAAGGGGGTGGGGGCTATCCATAGGGAGAAGGGGTGTTAAGGGGGGTGGGTGGGCTGTCCACGGGGGTGGTTGGGCTGTCTAGGGGGTAGGGGGAGTCCACAGGGGTGGGTGGGTTGTCCACAGGGGTGGGCGGGGGCTGTCCACGGGGGTGGGAAAGACTGTCCACGGGGGGTGGGCGGGGCTGTCCAGGGGGGTGTGGGCTGTCCTGGGGGTCTGGGTGGGGTGTCCTGGTGGGGGAGGGGTGTGTGGGGTGTCCAGGGGGGTTGGTATGTCTAGGTGGTGGTGGTGGGGTTACAGGGGAGGGGGGGTGTGGTCTGTTTGGGAGGGTGGGTAGGGCTATCCCGAGGGGGGTATGGGGTGTCCAGGGGGTACAGGGGTGGGAGGGCTGTCCACAAGGGTGGACGGGCTGTCCATGGGGGTGGTCGGGCTGTCAAGGAGGGGTGGGCGGGCTGTCCAGGAGGGGTGGGTGGGCTGGCCACAGGGGTAGGGGTGTCCAGGGGGGTGGGCGGGCTATCCAAGGGGGTGGGGGGCTGTCCATAGGGAGAAGGGGTGTCGAGGGGGGTGGGTGGGCTGTCCACGGGGGTGGTTGGGTTGTCCAGGGGGTAGGGGGTGTCCACGTGGGTGGGTGGGTTGTCCACGGGGGTGGGCGGGGCTGTCCACGAGGGTACCCTACTAATATGGTTATGGGATGAGGCATGCTCTGATGTGATAACACATTAAGTTCTTGTTGGTTTTACATTTTTTCAATAACACATTAGTATGTTTTTTTCACATGTGTAGTTGATACCATGATTATTTTCTTCCTTTATCGTTTACTTAAATATATTTTCTATTAAAGTTCAATCCTATTGAATTGTTTATGACAAAATGACTTATATGAATTCTTTTTACAGAATGGAAAGAAGTTGGATGTATGAAACCGATCGTATCTCAAGCGATTTTCAAAACAATTTGGAGAGCTTTATAGATTTTTCATTTCACAATGCTTCGTATAGTAGTCGCATACACTGCCCATGTTCCAATTGTGTTGGTAGACCTTGGTTGAGTCGTGAAGAAGTCAGCTACCACATAACCAAAAATGGTTTTCAAGCAAACTACTTTGTGTGGTATCACAATGGGGAGAAAATGAAATCTCAAATTGGTGATGATCGAAATGAAAGGACTGGAATGGAGAATTTGTTAGATGATCGGTTTCTATTTATTCGTCATCATGAAAAAGAAAGGATTTAGACTCAAGAAGACGTCGATATGAGGAAAACTGATGCATCTAGTGAAAATGATGATATTGATAGGGTGAAAAAATTGAATGATGCTGCCACGACTCCAGTATATCGACAATGCGATAAAATGAAAAAGCTGGAATTTTTAATCTGATTGTTTCATGGATAAACTATGTATGGGATTTCTAATACAGCAATCGATTACATTCTTACCCTCTTGAAGGATTTACTTACAGATGATGCAGATATTCCCTCAAACCACTATATGGCATGGAAGTTATTTGAAGAACTTGGATTTTCCACAAACAAAATTCATGCTTGCCCGAAAGATTGCAGTTTATTCTGGGAAGAAACCGCTGAACGAAATGAATGTATAAAATGTGGAACATCCCGCTGGAAGTCAAAATCTGATGGAACACCATCCCGCATTCCACAGAAAGTAATGTGGAACTTTCCATTGATCCCAAGACTCCAGAATCTTTTTATGTCTAATGACATATCAATAAAAATGAGATGGCATGATACCGAGAGAAAGAAGACTAATGATGAGTTGGTTCATCCTGCAGATGGATTTTCATGGCAGAGATTTGATGCTCGACATCCTGATTTTGCAGCTGACGTGCGTAATGTGAGGCTGGGTCTTTCATGTGACGGTTTTAATCCGTTTGGGCAGATGCTTACTTCGCACAGCACATGGCCAGTTTTTATACACATTTATAATCTTCCCCCATGGTTGTGTATGAAAAAATCTTTCACTTTCATGAGTATACTCATATCTGGTCCTTCTGATCCCGGCATTGATATTGATGTATACATGCAACCTTTAATAAAAGAGTTGAAACTTCTTTGGGATGTGGGTGTGCACACAAACGATGCATGTTCGAAAAACATATTTTAGATGCGTGCTGCGCTTATGTGGACGATCAATGATTTTCCGGCTTATGCAATGATGTCTGGATGGAGCACGAAGGGAAAACTGTCATGTCCAGTTTGTATGAAGAATACATGATCCAGAAGACTGAAACATCATTGTAGTTTCAGTTTTATGGGACATCGACGATTTTTGCCAAAGTATCATCCATATAGAATGAATCGTCGAAGATTTGATAATACTATAGAGATCGATGATCCACCTCAGCGTATGTCTGGAACTGATGTGCTTAATGAATTGAAAGATTTCAGTTTTTCGTTCGGGAAGGGTCAAATGAAATCTGGAAAGAGAAAGAATGTTTCCACAGAAACCTGTTACAATTGGAGGAAGAGGAGTATCTTTTTTGATTTGCCTTATTGGTTAACCAATTTGCTACGTCATTGCTTAGATATAATGCATATTGAAAAGAATATATGTGAAATTTTGCTTTCAGTTCTTCTAAATGTCAAGGGGAAGACAAAATATGATTTACGATCTCGACGTGACTTGGTGGATTGGGGCATCAGACCAGAATTGCATCATGTGCGTATCAGTGAAAATAAATGGAAACTTCCATGTGCTTCTTATGTGATGAGACCTACTGAAAAAAAAACAATTTTTGGAAGTATTAGAGACTATTAGAGTTCCTGATGGCTATTCAATCAACATATCTAAACGGGTCAACAGAAGAGAGTTGAAGCTAAAATCTTTGAAGACTCATGATTATCACGTTCTATTGCATGAGTTGCTTCCAATAGCAATCCGTCATATTTTGTCCAATAATGTAAGGGTGGGTGTTATTCGGTTGTGCCATTTGTTTAGATATCTTTGTGCTAAGAAGTTGTCCAAGTCTTTCTTGTAAAAAATGTTGACAGATGCCCCATTAATTTTGTGTGAGTTGGAGAAAATATTTCCCCCATCATTTTTCACATGCATACTGCATCTGACTGTCCATATTCCAACTGAAATACTTCTCGGAGGACCTATTTCTTTTCGTTGGATGTATCCAGCTGAAAGAAATATGTTCACATTAAATTCTTATGTTCGAAACAAGAATCATCCCGAAGGTTCTATCGTGAACGGTTACTTAGCTCAAGAATGTATGGATTTCTGTTCGATGTATTTGTCTGATCTTACTACAAGAATGAACAGACCAATGAGAAATGAAGAAGAACAATATGAGAAAATTGAACCCAGTTTTCCATCACATCCTCAAACAGGAGGAATTCCTGGATCATATACATTGAAGACAATAATCCATGAAGAGCGGGAGATGGCACATCACACAGTTTTGTTCAACTGTGATTTGTTCGATGACTATATCAGGTAACAAAATTGAATATTTATATCTTACATATATATATGTTAAACTATTCATATTTTTTATCTACAGGGAACATAAAAAATGATAAATAGGAAGCATCGTTCTTTATCTTTGAGAAGGAGAGAGACTTTGCATAGCAAAGAGTTTTCTGCTTGGTTAAAATTGAAGGTAAAAATATTACTGTTTAAATTAATTATTTCAATATTTAATTAAGTTTAACTATCATTTATATTGCAGGTATTGAGTTTGTCTGCTGACTCTGTCTCTGAGGAAATAAGAGCTTTGGCTTTTGGTCCTAATACCGTGGTTCGTGACTGTAAATCAATTGTTATCAATGGGTACAGATTTATTGTCACTGAATGAGCCAAAAACATGAGAACACAACATGATGGTATTATGTTTACTGCCATAACATATTGTTATGTCAGTGCATCATATAGTATAGCGCGACTTGAAAATGTGGGTTATTATGGAGTCGTTGAGAAAATAATAATATTGGATTATTACTCTCATGGACGAGTCACAATGATGAAATGCCATTGGTTTGATTCGATGACGAGACATGGCACATTTATTGATGATTGTGGATTTCGAGTAATTAATATGACCCGCACTCTTGCTACGGAAGAACCATATGTGTTGGCATCAATGGCTAAACAAGTTTTTTATGTCAAAGATCAACTTCAACCTGAATTTGGTGTCATAGTTGAAGTAATTCCAAGACATATTTTTGATGATGCTGATGATGGAATTGACACTGTCCCTATTTCCATTGGAACCAATCCATTTATTTCTTTTGATGACTCCACTAGCTCAATTGTCAGAGTTGATTGTGAACCTAAAGTTGTGGTTGGAAATATATAGAATCATTCATCCATGTTCTCAATTCTTTTGGTTTACCTCGAGTTGGGTTGTTAAGGTTGGTAATATTAATATTTATTTAGTATTGATCACAAATATGTTTTAGCTGACTTGACCGTTATGTGAATTTTCAATGTTTATTGGTTGCTGTTTTATTTGAATTGCATTTTCTAATTTGGAATTGAACTGTATACAAACCAAATCAAACAATATTTCTAACTTGGTGAACACTACAACTTGTATGTTTTATTAAATTCATTCAAGCTCTTCTAAAACAATTGATAGCTAAATTACCAATGAATCCCCTCATTCCCTCATATATTTAGTTTTTTGTTTTACACATTAATTTTCTTTTTCTAATTAATTACATATTTTTTTTCAAATGCAGGAAATGTAGCCAATTGAAGAGAGACGAAGAAATAAAATGGCGGAGAACAATCGTCAGATGGAGGAGATGGGCATTCCACCATTAGTGCCTACAGTGAGTACTTTATTTCAAATGTATATATATATATATATTTATAGAATATATAATGTCATGTGATTAATTTTTTTGTAAACGTTTTTGTAGGATCCACCGTTACGTCGACAGTTATTCGACGAGAAGCCTAGTACTGGTCCTAGTACTCAGGCCGGTGGTACGAGGAGGGTTCGTACCAAAGGTGGACGTAGAGCTGCGCGTGCCCGACTAAACCCTGCCCCTCCCACTGACATTTCAGCCTTCCCACATTCTGATCCCAGTGTGTCGTTAGGGAAACATGGGGTATTTAGGCCTCCCATGTTTTCGCTACCTTCTGCATCTTCTGCCCCATCATTTTCACATACCATGATGATTCCCACTCCCCAGACAGCATCAGGTCATACAACTGTTCCATCTTCTTTTCCTTCTACTTCTGTCTCTCTGAGCTTGTATATTCCATCGTCTTCGACTCCTGTTCCACCAGAGGGTGTTCCATCAGGTTCTGTGGATCCGGCGCCACTCATCGATCAGACTAGCGCAGGTATATTTATAAAACCCTAACAAATTTTTATAGCAATATTTATTTTCATTATAACATGTTTTGATAAAATATTTGTTTTTATTTCATGAAAGATACATCTACTGACAGGAGGCGGGGGCGGGGCCGTACACGCATGCATTCGGTGTGGAACCGTCGCACACAGGTTATGGTAAAATATAATGAAGACAATCAGATGGTTGAGAAAATAGGGCAGCAATGTCGGAGTTTTCTGGCAACGCTTGCCAAATACTCCGACATCATTCTCGTCAGCCCGCTGTCATGGAGACATTTGCCACATGAGGTCAAAGATAGAGCTTGGGCAGAGATATGGGTAAAAAAATCTGTTCTATTTAATGCCATGAATTATTTTTGTATTTATATGAATTAATATTTTGATTTCAGCTTCGATTTAATTTTCCTGATGGTGAGGGTGCACGACTGGAACATCTAAAGGATTTAGGCAAGCTTTGGAGAGCCTACACGAATGAGCTGTATATTGGCTAGCGTGCTAGAGTTGGCACTGAGTTAGAGGCTGTACCAGTCGTGGATGATTGTCCTATAGAGCAGTATCATCAGATGATTACTCATTGGACGAGTACCCAGTTTAAGGTATGAATTACATTTGAGGTATTTAAATAATAACTTTAAAGTTTTGCATTAATATTATCCTTTGCATTATCAAATTTTATTTAGGAATCATCTGGAAAAAATAAAAAAAACATTGATGCAAAAAAATACCTCTATACACTAGGACGCACGACGATGCCGGATCATGAGAGGCAGCAGGTATGACAATTGTTTATAAGTTTCCTCAATTATTTAATCATTTTCTAAAGTCTTTATATAACTTTTGTTTTCAATGTCATTGTAGAGGCAAGTACAAAATATTGAAGGACGTGTGCCTCGAGCAAAACTGTTTTGCTCGAGTAGACGAAAAAAGGATGGAAGTGCTGTCAACGAAGCGACTCAGCAGCAGATTGTAAGTTTTAATATGTTGATTTTATATTTTAATATCTATTTTGAAACTTAATAATATATCTATATTTGTAACAGGATTCTTTAGAGGCCCTCGATGCCCAAGAAGCAGACAATTTTGGCCCATCTAATCACTTACATAAGGTGTTGGGAGAGGATCATTCTGGCAGAGTACGCTGCCGACCTAGGATAGCCCCGACGAGGTATTGGCCTTCCTCAGGTACGAGTTGTAGTGCCACCGAGCTGCAGCAAGTTAGGGCACAGGCAGAACAGGCTGAGAAAAGGGCCACAGAGACGGCAGAACAGTCTTCTAGGGCAAACAGTGCATTTATGAAATTTATTGAAGTTCTACGTCCAACACTTCCAGTAGAGGCCATCCCAGTGATTGATGAATACATGTCATCGATACATTCTATATATGGTGCACCAGGTGGCTGTTCCAGTGGTGGTCAGGCCGATGTCCAGCTTGAAGATGATGATGGTGAGGAGTCTGATGCGGAAGAGGAGGGAGATGAGGAGGGCGAGGAGGAGGGCGAAGGCGAGGAGGAGGGCGCTGTGGAGGGTGAGGACGATGAGGAGGACGATGACGAGGGTGATGATGATGATGATGGTGATGCTGATGATGATGTGGGACATATTGATCTGTTACATTTTTGACTTATATTACTGAGATTTGATGTTTAATCTATTCTAGTTGTTGGTTTTATCTAGACTCGTAGTATAGTATTGGAGTTGAGTTATTTTTATATATTGTCTGTTTTTATGGATGTTGTTGTCTTTTAGTGGTTGTGTGTTTGAGAACTCCCTGGACAACCCCCCTCATTCTTGGACCCTGGACAACACCCCCTCCCCCTTGGACCCCAAACACCCCCCAAACACCCCCCGGACAGCCCCGCGGACAGCCCCCCGTACAACCCCCCACCCTCCACCCTGGACCCCGGATAGCCCCCCGGACAGCCCCCCGGACAACCCCCCCACCCCCCCCCTGGACCCTGGACAGCCCCCTGAACAACCCCGGACAACCCCCTGAACAACCCCTGAACAAACCCTGAACAACCCCCTGAACAACCCCCTGAACAACCCCCGGACATCCCCCTGAACAACCCCTGACAACCCCCTGAACAACCCCCAAACACCCCCCGGACAGACCCCGCACAACCCCCCCCCCCCCACCCTCCTCCTTGGTCCCCGGACAGCCCCCCGGACACCCACCGGACAGCCCCCCGGACAGCCCCTCCACCTTCCTTAATTTCATTAGCTCTGAAATGTTTCATAGCACAATAAACTAAAATCTAATCCATACTAAATATGATATAAAAATATTCTATATGAATTTCCATAAGATTTTAAGTGAAAACAAAAAGTGAGATACGAAAAACTGACCAACGCATTCGAAATGTGTTGATGCTTTAGGACAACGATCCATGGGTCATATGTCACGTGTACGAATCAACCCCGCCTCAATCCGAGGCGCGGTGTGGTCGGAACAACTCAAAGTGTATGTCTTCTGTTTCAAAAGGACATCATTTTAAGTGAAAAACATCAACTGGCATACGGAAAACCGGCCAAACACATTCGGATTGTGTTGATACTTTAAGACAACGATCCATGGGTCATTTGAGACGTGTACGAGTCAACCCCACCTAAATCCGAGATGCGGTGTGGTCGGGACCACCCTCACGCGCGTTTACGAAGCGCGCGCATCACTTAAAACACGAATATTGAGTCGTACCGCGCAAACCGCACGTCCGATTGACGTGCCGTCTGCGCGTACACGTCACGAATAATAATTAGAATGTTGCACGGTGGTTTCAGGTCAATCCTAGGTCGTCTGCTATGAATTTGACAATTTGACGCCAGTTTTGGCCGTTTATGACACCAGAACTGCGTTGTCGGTCACCGCGGGCACACGGCACGTCCGATTGACGTGCCGTCTACTCGACCACTTCATAAATCACTCACCCGTATTTTTCATCCGATTTCAGGCCATTCCAAAATCGTTCGGCCCGTTTGGACCACCCTCACGCGCGTTTACGAAGCGCGCGCATCAATTAAAACACGAATATTGAGCCGTACCGCGCAAACCGCACATCCGATTGATGTGCCGTCTGTGCGTACACGTCACGAATAATAATTAGAATGTTTCACGGTGGTTTCAGCTCAATCTGAGGTCGTCCGCTATATATTTGACCGTTGGACGCCCGTTTTGGCCGTTTGTGACACCAGAACTGCGTTGTCGGTCACCGCGGGCACACGGCACATCCGATTGACGTGTCGTCTGCTCGACCACTTCATAAATCACTCACCCATATTTGTCGTCTGATTTCAGGCCATTCCAAAATTGTTCGGCCCGTTTGGACCACCCTCACGCGCGTTTACGAAGCGCGCGCATCACTTAAAACACGAATATTGAGCCGTACCGCGCAAACCGCACGTCCTATTGACGTGTCGTTTATGCGTACGCATCATGAATAATAATTAGAATGTTGAACGGTGGTTTCAGCTCAATCTGAGGTCGTATGCTATGAATTTGACCGTTGGACGCCCGTTTTGGCCGTTTATGACACCAGAACTACATTGTCGGTCACCACGGGCACACGGCACGTTTGATTGACGTACCGTCTGCTCGACCACTTCAGAAATCACTCTCCCGTATTTTTCGTCTGATTTCAGGCCATTCAGACTTCGTTCGGCCCATTTGGACCCCCCTCACACGCGTTTACGAAGCGCGCGGATCACTTAAAACACGAATATTGAGCCGTACCGCGCAAACCGCATGTCCGATTGACGTGATGTCTGCGCATACACGTCACGAATAATAATTAAAATGTTGAACGGTGGTTTCAGGTCAATCCGAGGTCGTCCTCTATGAATTTGACCGTTTGACGCCCGTTTTGGCCGTTTATGACACCAGAACTGCGTTGTCGGTCACCGCGGGCACACGGCAGGTCCGATTGACGTGCCGTCTTCTCGACCACTTCATAAATCACTCACCCGTATTTGTCGTCTGATTTCAGGCCATTCCGACTTCGTTCGGCCCGTTTGGACCCCCCTCACGCGCGTTTACGAAGCGCGTGCATCACTTAAAATACAAATATTGAGACGTACCGCGCAAACCGCATGTCCGATTGACGTGCCGTCTGCGCGTACATGTCACGAATAATAATTATAATGTTGCACGGTGGTTTCAACTCAATTTGAGGTCGTCCACTATGAATTTGACCGTTTGACGCCCGTTTTGGCCGTTTATGACACCAGAACTGCGTTGTCGGTCACCGCGGGCACACGGCACGTCCGATTGATGTGCGGTCTACTCGACCACTTCATAAATCACTCACCCATATTTGTCGTCTGATTTCAAGCCATTCCGAAATCGTTCGGCCCGTTTGAACCACCCTCACGCGCGTTTACGAAGCGCGCACATCACTTAAAACACAAATATTGAGCCGTACCGCGCAAACCGCACGTCTGATTGACGTGACGCCTGTGCATACACGTCACGAATAATAATTAGAATGTTTCACGGTGGTTTCAGCTCAATCCGAGGTCGTCCACTATGAATTTGACCGTTTGATGCCCGTTTTGGCCGTTTATGACACCAGAACTGTGTTGTCGGTCACCGCGGGCACATGGCACATCCCATTGACGTGCCGTCTGCTCGAACACTTCATAAATCACTCACCCGTATTTTTCGTCTGATTTCAGGCCATTCCGACTTCGTTCGGCCCGTTTGGACCCCCCTCACGCGCGTTTGCGAAGCGCATGCATCACTTAAAATACGAATATTGAGTCGTACCGCACAAACCGAACGTCCGATTGAAGTGTCGTCTGCGCGTACACGTCACGAATAATAATTAGAATGTTTCACGGTGGTTTCTGCTCAATATGAGGTAGTCCGCTATGAATTTGACTATTGGACGCCCGTTTTGGCCGTTTATGACACCAGAACTGCGTTGTCGGTCACCGCGGGAACACGGCACGTCCGATTGACATGTCGTCTGCTCGACCACTTCAGAAATCACTCACCCGTATTTGTCGTCTGATTTCAGGCCATTCTGACTTCGTTCGGCCCGTTTGGACCCCCCTCACGCGCGTTTACGAAGCGCATGCATCACTTAAAATACGAATATTGAGCCGTACCGCGCAAACCGCACGTCCGATTGACGTGACGTCTACGCATACATGTCAAGAATAATAATTAGAATGTTGCACGGTGGTTTCAGCTTAATCTGAGGTCATCCTCTATGAATTTGACTGTTGGACGCCCGTTTTGGCCATTTATGACACCAGAACTGCGTTGTCGGTCACCGCGGGCACACAGAACGTCCGATTGACATACCGTCTACTCGACCACTTCAGAAATCACTCTCCCATATTTTTCGTCTGATTTCAGGCCATTCTGACTTTGTTCGGCCCGTTTGGACCCCCCTCACGCGCGTTTACGAAGCGCGCGCATCACTTAAAACACGAATATTGAGTCGTACCGCGCAAACCGCACGTCCGATTGACATGCCGTCTACGCGTACACATCATGAATAATAATTAGAATGTTTCACGGTGGTTTCAGGTCAATCTGAGGTCGTCCGCTATGAATTTGACCATTTGACGCCCGTTTTGGCCGTTTATGACACCAAAACTGCATTGTCGGTCACCGCGGGCACACGACACGTCCGATTGACGTGTCGTCTACTCGACCACTTCATAAATCACCCACCCGTATTTGTCGTCTGATTTCAGGCCATTCCGAAATCGTTCGGCCCGTTTGGACCACCCTCACGAGCGTTTACGAAGCGCGTGCATCACTTAAAACACGAATATTGAGTCGTACCGTGCAAACCGCTTGTCCGATTCACGTTCCATCTGCGCGTACACGTCACGAATAACAATTAGAATGTTTCACGGTGTGTTTAGCTCAATCCGAGGTCGTCCGCTATGAATTTGACCGTTTGACGCCCGTTTTGGCCGTTTATGACACCAGAACTGCGTTGTCGGTCACCGCAGGCACATGGCATGTCCAATTGACGTGCCGTCTACTCGACCACTTTAGAAATCACTCACCCATATTTGTCGTCTGATTTCAGGCCATTCCGACTTCGTTCGGCCCGTTTGGACCCCCCTCACGCGCGTTTACGAAGCGCGCACATCACTTAAAATACGAATATTGAGCCGTACTGCGCAAATCGCACATCCGATTGACGTTTCGTCTGTGCGTACACATCACGAATAATAATTAGAATGTTTCACGGTGGTTTCTGCTCAATATGAGGTCGTCCGCTATGAATTTGACCGTTGGACGCCCGTTTTGGCCGTTTATGACACCAGAACTGCGTTGTCGGTCACCGCGGCCAAACGGCACGTCCGATTGACGTGCCCTCTGCTCGACCACTTCATAAATCACTCTTTCGTATTTTTCGTCTGATTTCAGGCCATTCCGACTTCGTTTGGCCCGTTTGGACCCCCCTCACGCGCGTTTACGAAGCGCACACATCACTTAAAACATGAATATTGTGTCGTACCGCGCAAACCGCACGTCCGATTGATGTTCCGTCTGCGCGTACACGTCACGAATAATAATTAGAATGTTTCACGGTGGTTTCAGGTCAATCCGAGGTCGTCCGCTATGAATTTGACCGTTTGACGCCCGTTTTGGCCGTTTATGACACCAGAACTGCGTTGTCGGTTACCGCGGGCACACGGCACGTCCGATTGACATGTCGTCTGCTCGAACACTTCATAAATCACTCACCCGTATTTGTCGTCTGATTTCAGGCCATTATGAAATCGTTCGGCCCATTTGGACCACCCTCACGCGCGTTTACGAAGCGCGCGCATCACTTAAAACACGAATATTGAGCCGTACCGGGCAAACCGCACGTCCCATTGACGCGCCGTCTGCGCGTACATGTCACGAATAATAATTATAATGTTTCACGGTGGTTTCAGCTCAATCTGAGATCGTCCGCTATGAATTTGACCGTTTGACGCCCGTTTTGGCCGTTTATGACACCAGAACTGCGTTGTCTGTCACCGCGGGCACAGGGCACGTCCAATTGACGTGCCGTCTGCTCGACCACTCAGAAATCACTCACCCGTATTTTTCGTCTGATTTCAGGCCATTCTGACTTCGTTCGGCCCGTTTGGACCCCCCTCACACGCGTTTACGAAGCGCGTGCATCACTTAAAATACGAATATTGAGCCGTACCGCGCAAACCGCACGTCCGATTGACGTGCCGTCTATGCGTACACATCACAAATAATAATTAGAATGTTGCACGGTGGTTTCAACTCAATCTGAGGTCGTCCGCTATGAATTTGACCGTTGGACGCCCGTTTTGGCCGTTTGTGACACCAGAACTGCATTGTCGGTCACCGCGGGCACACGACACGTCCGATTGACGTGCCGTCTACTCGACCACTTCAGAAATCACTCTCCCATATTTGTCATCTGATTTCAGGCCATTCCAACTTCGTTCGGCCCGTTTGAACCCCCCTCACACGCGTTTACAAAGCGCGCACATCACTTAAAACACGAATATTGAGCCGTACCGCGCAAACCGCACGTCCGATTGACGTTCTGTCTACGCGTATATGTCACGAATAATAATTAGAATTTCGCACAGTGGTTTCAGGTCAATCCGAGGTCGTCCACTATGAATTTGACCGTTTGACGCCCGTTTTGGCCGTTTATGACACCAGAACTGCGTTGTCGGTCACCGCGGGCACACGGCACGTCCGATTGACGTGCCGTCTGCTCAACCACTTCATAAATCACTCACCAGTATTTTTCGTCTGATTTCAGGCCATTCCGAAATCGTTCGGCCCATTTGGACCACCCTCACGCGCGTTTACGAAGCGCGCACATCACTTAAAACACGAATATTGAGTCGTACCGTGCAAACCGCGCGTCTGATTGACGTGCCGTCTGTGCGTACACGTCACGAATAATAATTAGAATGTTTCACGGTGGTTTCAGCTCAATATGAGGTCGTGCGCTATGAATTTGACTGTTTGACGCCCGTTTTGGCCGTTTATGACACCAGAACTGCGTTGTCGGTCACCACGGGCACATGGCACGTCCAATTGATGTGCTGTCTGCTCGACCACTTTAGAAATTACTCACCCGTATTTTTCGTCTGATTTCAGGCCATTTTGACTTCGTTCGGCCCGTTTGGACCCCCCTCACGCGCGTTTACGAAGCGCGCGCATCCCTTAAAATACGAATATTGAGCCGTACCGCACAGACCGCACGTCTGATTGACGTGTCGTCTGCACGTACACATCACGAATAATAATTAGAATGTTTCACGGTGGTTTCAGCTCAATCTGAGGTCATCCTCCATGAATTTGACCGTTGGACGCCCGTTTTGGCCGTTTATGACACCAGAACTGCATTGTCGGTCACCGCGGGCACACGGAACGTCCGATTGATGTGCCATCTGCTTGACCACTTCATAAATCACTCTCCCATATTTGTCGTCTGATTTCAGGCCATTCATACTTTGTTCGTCCCATTTGGACCCCCCTCACGCGCGTTTACGAAGCGCGCGCATCACTTAAAACACGAATATTGAGTCGTACCTCGCAAACTGCACGTCTGATTGACGTGCCGTCTGCGCGTACACATCACGAATAATAATTAGAATGTCGCACGGTGGTTTCAGCTCAATCTGGAGATGTGGTGTGGTCAGCACCACTCAAAGTTTCCGTCTTTTTTTTCAAAAGGACGTCATTTTAAGTGAAAAGCATCAACTGACATACGAAAAACTGACCAAACGCATTCCGAATCTGTTGATAATTTATCCCAACAATCCATGGGTCATATGTGACGTGTACGAGCCAACCTGGGATGAACCCGAGTCGCGGTGTGGCCAGGATAAGTCTAAGTGGCTCTCTTTTGTTTAAAATGGACACCATTTTAAGTACATACGGAAAAACGACCAAACGGATTCGGTTTCCATTGAAACATTAGGAGAACGATCCATGGGTCATATGTGACGTGTACGAAATATCCCCGCCTCAATCCGACATGCGGTGCGGATGACACCACTCAAAGTGTCCGTCTTTTGTTTCAAAAGGATGTCATTTTAAGTGAAAGGCATCAACTGACATACGGAAGAACGACCAAACGCATTCGGATTCTATCGATAATTTAGCACAACGATCCATGAGTAATATGTGACATGTAAAAGTCAAACCCGTCTTAATACGAGATGCAGTGTGGCCAACACCGCTCTAACTCTGTCTCTTTTGTTTAAAATGGACATGATTATAAATGAAAAGAACAACTGACATACGCAAAACCGACCAAACGCATTCGGAATCTTTTGATAATTTATCACAACGATCCATGGATCATATGTGACATGTACGAGCCAACCCGGGATTAATCTGAGTCACGGTGTGGTCAGGATTAGTCTAAGTGTCACTTTTTTGTTTAAAATGGACAACGTTTTAAGTACATACGGAAAACCGACCAAACGCATTCGGTTTCCATTTAAACTTTAGGAGAAAGATCCATGGGTCATATGTGACGTGTACGAATCAACCCTGCCTCAATTGGAGACACGGTGTGGTCGAAACCACTCATAGTGTCCGTCTTTTGTTTCAAAAGGACGTCATTTTAAGTGAAAAACATCAACTGGCATACGGAAAACCGACCAAACGCATTCGGATTGTGTCGATACTTTAGCACAACGATCCATGGGTCAAATGTGACGTGTATGAGTCAACCCCGCCTCAATCTGAGGTGTGGTGTGGCCGGTATCACTTCAGGTGTATGTATTTTGTTTAAAATGGACATCATTTGAGGTAAAAATAGATGGTATAGAAAAAACCGATCAAATTATGAATTGAATTTCGTATTCCACATATAATTGTCATCTAAATTTTAAATTGAATTATATATGAATTATGTACTTTTATAATTACGTTATGAATTCTAATTTAATTATGGATATGTATAGTTTCAAGATCTATTATATGTTAAATGTGTATGAATTTTTTCGTAATTGTATATGTATGTTTTATTTTATTGCAGGTACAATAATTGGATTGAAAATGAGGTAAAAATGAGGTCTGATGGAGAGGGGCCTGATGGACAGGGGCTGTGCAAATTGCAGGCTGCTGCAATTTGCAGCATAGGATATGCCAACGGTTTAAAACCATTGGCATATAATCCTAAAGAAGTTTTTACCAATGTTTCATTGAACTGTTGGTAAATATCTCTTTTCCCAACGGTTCTAAACCATTGGGAAAGAGTTCATCCATGGGGATATCCCAACGGTTTGGGGAGAACCGTTGGGAAAACTATCCCAAAACTGATATTTCCCAACGGTTCTCCCAAACTGTTGGGAAAAACTATCCCAACGGTTTGGTAGAACCGTTGGGATAGGGTGGCTTTTGTGATCCTATACCAACGGTTTCCAGTAAACCGTTGGGAAAACCTTTTCCCAACGGCTTACTTCCCCATGGTTATTAGAACTGTTGGTATATCATATACCAACGGTTAGAGGGGATTTCCCAATGGTTGTGAACTGTTGGGAAATATTATATTTCCAGTAGTGCCTCTATTTCATTTGATTTGAATCAACCCCATGAGGTTTCATGTTGATAGAAATATAACATAATTCTTGAAGGTGTTTATGTGGATCTTCATTAGAAAAAATATTAAATTTTGGAATTTGGTGGATGATACCACATTTAATTTCAAACCCAACATGTGCAATGGAATATTCCACATGATTTTTATGATTTTCATCTGAGGATGAAGCCATTAATTTCAAGGTTCTATTATCATCCATATAAATCATAGTTTTCACCTGGTTCCTTCTAAGTGTGTTTTTAGAAGACTTAGAACTTGGGAAAGGGGGATTTATAGTATCTATATCTCTATAGTGAAATGTTCTATCCATTTTAGAATCCAATGGTTACAAGTTTGGGTCATAATTTTGGGTTATACAAAAATAATTTTTACAAAATCAACACAAGAAACCACCCAGGAAATGGCGCTTCTTGATGTGAGGTTATTTTTCATGAAAACCTCAATCAAGTAGTTTATTCCCTAGGTAAATTCAATAAATAAGTCCCTAGATTGTCTCTCAGGTAGGTTGCAATTTGTGTTTCAAAACTATCACTTTTTTTTGTTTGTTTTTTTAATAAAAAAAGTTGGGGATTTGATTAAAAGTTAAAATAAAGAATATATATTTTAAATAAATTAAAATAAAATTCAATAAAAAGACATTAAATTTACTAGAAATAATATGGGTTCGAAATCAAAATTAAAATAGTAGTTTTTGATAGGATTCAACCACCCAGGCATTTACCTCTTCCTAGTATAAAAATATTTCTCAATTGAATTTCTCACTATTCAATCAAGGACACCAAATTGAAACCTACCATTTTTATATATATCATATCAGTACCTCACTATTATTTTTATACTTCCCATTTATTTGATTCAATGACTTTAATACCTCTATTAAATTAACCCAATTGAAATCACTATGCTCAATGACAAGATCACTAGGTGCTAATCCTCACATCACATGAGAATCCCACATCATATCCATTACATAAATAATTCACATAATATTCATCAATTTCCCAATATCAACCTTTTATTAGGATCTCCTATGACTACTCACATTGATATGAAGGATAAGATGGGCATATAATTGGGAGGAGGGCAGGAAATTTAGTTGTCCAGTCTCTATCTATATGATGTTTTCTCTCTATTCACCCCTTACTAGCCGAAAACTCCTTTATTATATTCTATAGAGTTTTTCTAAATTATATCCTCTATATACTATCCATTTATTGGACTATTTTGAATTTTTTCTAAAATGATATGAATTTATTACTAAAGTTATATTTTTACCAACATAGGTACCCTTTACCTTCCTCTAGTTTTACTCATCAAATACCCACCTAATGAAAGAATCTTTCTTTTAAACTTATCATGATCCTGAATATTTTTATATTTAATATCCAGTTAGAATAAATTCATTTGGTTACCTTTATCCATCGTTATGTCCAATTTAATAAGGTGGGTTCAATCCTATCAGCCTTAAATGTTTTCCACAATGAATGATATTTTCAAGACTCTATAAGGTCAAAAATATTCTTGAACCAGTTGAAAAATATGTTTCCCAAAAAAAAGTAAGCCTATAAAAAATCATCACAAAATATGTATAAATATATAATAAGATATAATTGATATACAAAAGTGATTTAAAATAGTTAAAATTTAAGAATTGTTTAATTTTTAATTTCAATCTCCAAACAACCCTAAAATCCAAAAAAAAATCTATTATGCACAAATTGTAAAATTGGTGGGTTTTTAATCATAGAAATAGACATGAATCAGGGTGGAAATATTATCACTATCAATTTTTGAAAAAATTTAGTTTCTATATTCCAATGAACCAAACCCACCGGTATATTAACTGAAAGGTAACATCTTCCGAACAACTTATATTTTTCAAGAGTTTCTATTTTTGATTCTTAAACATCAAGACTGAACTAAATTCCAGTATTCCTATCTCATGTAGTTTTTCCTTGTCACATGAATATAGACTTCACAATTCTAAAAAATATCTCACATGAAGTCTGCTTTTCATGGAACCCTAGGAAACCTCCAACACATTATAAAAGTATCCAATTCCTAAAATTCCATGAACATGGAGTCTCCTCTCTTATAATATTTACACCAGTACTACAAAGGTACTTTTTTCCTTAGAAATTAATGGACAATCATCATTGTAAACATATTCAAAGGGTTTTATTTTCTATTTATCTTCTTTAATTATAATACATTTTCCTCTATAAAATTATATATTATCTAATTTTTTGGGTCAATGAGTTTCATTAATATATTAAACACTAAATTATATGATAAGTGAATTTCAATTTTATTATCTCATAATATCACTCCACCCTTTCATAATCTTATATGTTCCTTTAGAAAAAACATCAATAACATCAGTTTCCTTCCAACATCTATTTCTACCATTTACTCAGCTTTTGTTGTGGAAAATATAACCACAGATTGTAGAGATGATATCCAGCTAATTACTATTTCATAGTAGGTGGACACAAAACTTTTGGTCATATTCTTGGTGTTTAAATCTCTAAAACAAATACATCAATGTAATCTTGAAGAAGTTCATCTATTCTAAATCACATGGTTTTAACTCTTGATATCTTTATGTACTATATAATCAACTTTATAACCTCTTAGTGTTCCATTCCCATATTCAACATTAAACGATTCTGCAATACCACTACAAAATAAATGTTTGTTCAACTATATATTTATGTGGATATTTTACATTGAATATTTATGTGTGTTATTTGATGATTTATTGGGATTTATAAGGATAATTTTTTTATTGTGGGTATTTTTTAATGTTTGTTGTTTTTTAAATGTAATTTACTGAATATTATTAGATTTAATCATGAATTGTTTCAGTTTTTGTATATTTCATCGTTATGTGTCCTTGTAGATGTGTGTCTGTTCTTGTATGTTATGCTAATTCCCCCCCAATTATTAAGATATGCCTACTTGGCATTCACCTTCAGCCCCAGGCCTATTGGGGGCATGTTAGGGGTAGTTACGGGTCAAACTTCGATGGGTTGGGTCCTGACAGAGTGGTATCAGAGGTATTGGTTCCACATTATCACTGGAGTTAGTGTGTTTGGTTTGGGGAAATAATGTTTAGTTTTTCAGTTTTCCATTCAGGTCAAGGAATCCAATTTTTGTGTCGCGGCCGACGTATCAATACATCCGGACTCTGATTACCTGCCTTTTGAATCTATACATGTAAACATAGGTTGTAGGGAAATTTTATTGTTAAATTCATCCTATATTAATGGTTGTGTTTTTCATGTATTTCTTGATTCCTCTCCCCATATATACTCTTTTGACCGTGATAGTCCTTGTTTTAATTTCAGGATTCCCCCATGTGGACATCCATCTAGGATTCCACTACGTGATCAAGAGGATGATTTACTTAGCAAAGAAGAATTGGTAAAGGGGCATATACCAGATATAGAACCTCTGGGTGGTTTACCTATTATACCACCACTTGTTGATCAGTAACTAGAGATGTTATTACCAGCCTAGGATTCATGCATGTTGAATATGTTTTCTAAGTTTTAGATAAATAAACCTAGTAGGTTTTTGGGTGATCTGTACCCCCAAGATGATTAGGACTGGGTAGAGGTGGGCACTCAAATTTTCTTCCATCTAAGTATACTAGAATATCATATGGATTTCCTTGAAGAGATTCATATTCAAGGATCTGCTGGGAAATGGTGGATCTTAGTCACTCATTCAAACAATGAGACATCACTCTCCGAGATAGACTTTAGCAGTATCTTTAGAGGATGTTCCATCCATCCATGTTATGATCGTTATGCAAAAATTCTCTTCTATGTCTACATAAGGGTATTATAAATGTGGTGAAGTACCTAGTGAGTTTTACTGATATCTGACGTTACGCATTAGATATGGTGTAGGATAAGTTATTCAGAGCTCAGAAATTTGAAAATGGATTGTTATATGACATATGGGATTCAATAGTATCCATTTACATTCCCACTAAATTTGGGGTGCTTAAGCATGACTCGTTATTTAATAAATTTATGACATAGTAGACACAAGTAGTGGGAGATAGCTATGGTCACCTTTTAGTCGATACCTCAGCAGTAGGTAGCTGGTGGTAGTCATTTGTATCTAAGAATGATAGATGCTTTAGTAGAGATACCAAGGACTATGGTGCATGGATCTTAGGATGGATCAAATTAGGCGAGGGAGAATAAATGATTCTCCTTTAATTTTCAAGGACACATGGCTTGAGATTATCCAACATGTCATGCAATTGATTCTCAGATGGTTGAGGGACCATAGTGTCAAAGTTGAAAGTGGGGGAATGGTAGTCCAAAGGATGATCAATGTGGTTTAGGGGATGTTAAGGAAAAAAGAGGTGGTCTATGGTTCAACCTAGTACCACCACCACCCTCGGGGGTCCACACTAGGCTAGTGGAGCTTGTCGGTAGGGATGAGGCAAGAAGCAAGCTATAGAGGCCTATGACTATGAGACTCTAGGGATGATACAAGGTATGATCTATGTCTTTAATACTATAGTTTTAGTGTTTGTAGACATAGTATTGAGTCATCCATTCCTTTCCACTATTTTACTTCAAGACATTGAGATTTTGGTTGATCCATGGGATCAACCCTTACTATTGGAGACTCCGATAGGTGGTAACTCAGTGATTATGTAGGTTTTCCAACAATGTGATTTAATTCTTGGAGGAGAGTGTTCTGTATGTGATCTCTCTGTTGTAGCAATGAGGCCTTATGACATCATCCTAGGTATGGAATGGATATCCACAGTTCATGCATAGATATAATATTTTTAGTGGAAAATGTGGTGTACCCATGGTGAAAGAACGAGTTCTTTCTTTTATGGGTGAAAATAATACCTTGGTGGATAAGGATGAGCTTAGGAATAGGAGAGTGTAGTTGGTTACTCACCGGTTGGAGAAAATTACTCATGGAACAGTGAAGGATTTGTGCAATTAGTTTCTTGTAGTGGTGGAAGAGTATGGGGATATCTTTCTTGAGGACGAACCAGGTTTACCTCCCCATCAATAGATAAAAGTTTTCATCCACTTGAATCTTAGGATGGAATAGATATCTACATCAGTATATTAGATGGATATCATAGAGCATCGACATATTATTATGCAGTTATAGGGCTAGAAGAAGTAGGGATTTTTGAGACCCAATGTTTCTATTGGGTAGCCACAGTGTTATTTTCCAAGAAGGTGGATGAGAGCTTGATGTTATGTGTGGATTATTGGATATTTGAATCAAGTTACTATGATTAATAAGTACCAACTATCGAATATTTATGATCATTTGATCAATTGATAGGGGCATGATGTTTCTCAAAGATTGACCTCAGATTTGGGAATCACCAGTTATGAGTACAAGATAAAGATATAATGAAGATGAAATTTAGATGTTTCTACAGTCACTATGAGTACTTATTAATTTTATTTGATGTGTTTAATTCCCCAATGGTGTTAATGGGACTCAAAAACCATATCATTAAGCCTTTATTATACTGGTCCATGTTCGTCTTCTTCAGTGACATCCTTGTGTATTCATCATATGAGGAGGAGCGCATGATATATTTGGGGATTTCCCTAGACACACACTGATAAAACCAAAATTATGGGAAGCTTTTGAACTATCTATTTTACATTAGAGAGGTAAAATTTCTATAACATGTCATCTCATAGGTTGGAGTAGTAGTGGACCTAGTGAATGATGATATTGTTCTTTCATGGGATCCACCCTAGAGTGTTACTCTGCTTTGAATTTTCCTTGGGTTAGAAGGGTACTCTCATAGTTTTGTACCTGAATTCTACATATTTATAGCACCCTCGATGGCCTTAATTAAAATAAGGAAAACTTTTATGCGGACAAAAATGTCCCGTAAGTGCTTTCAAAAGCAATGAAATAGGTTAACAAGTGTTCCCATCTTGAGATTTATAGAGCAGGGTGTCGACTACATGGTTTTATGTGATGAATTAGGGATAGAACATGGTTGTGTGTTTATGTAAAGGCAGGTGGTTATTTCCTATGGTTCATTCCAATTGATACCACATTAGTATAACTATGTGATACCTAATCTTGAATTAGTAGTTTTAGTCTTTAGTTTAAAGATGTGGTAACACTACCTGATGGGCGAGTAGTTTATAGTTTACCCTGACCACATGAGTCCCTAGTATATCTTCTCTTATAATGATCTTAACAAGAGGTATAGGTTGTGGCTAGAATTCCTCTAGGGCTATTACTTTGAGATTATCTATACCTTGGGGAAGGGGAACACGGTGGAAGATTCTCTTAGCAGGATATATGTTTCTCAGTTATTGGCCGAGGAATCATAGAAGTTATCCTTTTGCAGTTTTCCTTTTTGGAGAAGAATATTGCTTTATATCTTTAGTTGATGGTTGTTACCCACCACTTTTATAACATGTTCGGGATGTATAGTGTTGAAATTATTACTACGAGTCCTTAGATACTCAAATATCCACCAGACATGCTACTGATGCATACCTTCAAGGTAGAAAGCACGTTATCCTTTTTATAGGACCTACGATGGTACCATTGAAATTGTAAGAGGATGTGTTATGGGAGTTTCATAAATTACCTTTGGTAGTAAATGAAGGTGTGGAAAATATGTAACAGGACCTACGATGTCATTTTTAGTAGCCATGTATGAATAAGTGAGTTGCAATGTTTGTCTCATGAATCCTCATGTGTCAGTAAGTGAAGGCTGATCACCATGTTCTTGCGGGTTTAATTCTACCAATGAGGTTCCAGAGTAGAAGTGGGTTGGTATATCCAAGGATTTTGTGATGGGATTACCACAAGAATTATAGGTCACATGATTCTATCTGGTTGATCATAGAATGACTCACCAAGTCATCCCACATCATATCCATTTTAGAGCATAATTTACCAGAGATTTTTGGATGCCTCTATGCGTAGGATATATTCCGACTCCTTGGGGTTCCATCAAATATTTTCTTGAACCATGATGTTCGCTTAACATCTCAGTTATGGAGGGGATTACAATAAGCATTTTGGACTCAATTAGGCTTGAGAATGGGTTTTCACCCCCCAAAATGAAATCTAATACAATAATACCATTTTGGTATTAGAGGACATGCTTCGGGATTTCATTTTGGACATTTTATGTAGTTGGGAGGATCATCTACCATTGGTGGAGTTTTTATACAAAAATAACTACCCTTACACCATTGGTATTGATCTATTTGAGGCTTTGTATGGGAAACCTTGAATTTCACCACTTTTTTGGACCGATCCAAGAAAGTCAGCACTCAGGGACCTAGATTTTGTGTGATCTACAATAGAGAAGGTGAAAATCATATGGGAGCCTATGAAGATTACACATACCCTTCATAAGTTTTATGAGGACTAACTAGAGAGATCTATCGAGTTCAAGGAAGGATACCATGTGTTCCTGATAGTCTCACCTCGATGTGGATTGGGGAGATTTGGTGAAAGAGGAATGTTATCTATGAGATTTTTTGATCCCTTTCTGATACTGAGTAGTGTTGGTGAGGTGGTGTAACAATTAGATCTGATATCATAGTTGGACTAGGTAAATAACATCTTCCATGTGTTTTAGCTGAGGAGGTACATACACAACTCATCCCATGTTATTGACTGGGGATAGTTGGACATTGATGATGCAGCTACCTTTACCAAGTAGCCAGTGGCGATTGAGGATTGGAAGGAGATGACATCTCTGGGGCGTTCAATTCCCCTTGTGAATTTTCTTTGGTTTCTCAAGAATCATTATGAGAGCACATGGGAGTCACTAACTCAAATTCATGCTCAATACCCATATCTCTTAGTGTAGCCCTTGTTTTGGATTTTCTAGATGCAAATACCTATTGTGGGGAAAATATAACATCTTATATTTTTAGGGTACTATTTTTGGATTTTATATGGATTATTTTCTAGACCAGGAATTGAGAAAGCATAAGATTCTGAGGCCTGGTGTAAAAGAATAAAAATTTGAAATATATTAAATATATAAATAGTTTTTGAGCACAACATTACTATTAAATTGTAATAACATCAAAACAAATGCTCAAACCAAAATTCAGAGGGAACTGTTAAGTTTATAATACATGTTTTTCCTTGGGTGCTACATAATCTTTATCAATGCTTGTTTTTTGTGAAAAGTCATCACAGATGTAATTAAATGAAATAAATTTAATAATTAATTTATTTTTTTTAGTTTTTCATATAGATAATTTTTCTCCTCAAAATTGGTGATTATATAATTTCCTCAAGGTTTTCCACTCAACCCTTAGAGATTCAGACAAACCATTTGAGATCATTTCTAGTGGATGTTGAGATATTAGAGTTTGTAATGTTGATCGTCATGCCAATGGAGTTAGAGGATATCATCAATGATGTAAATTCAATTTTTCTTCATCAATGATAAATAATAACATTATTTAGAACATTTTTCCTTGTTATTTCCATTTCATTGATTAATCCCAAATGAACTCAGATCAATTCCATGAATATAATTGATATGTGCATCATCTGTAGAAATTATTTGATGGAATAATTTAATTTTTTCAGTGATTTATCCATCATCGTTCATACTTTTGTATGGTAATGAATTGAGCTCAAATAAAAAACATATGAGGATTGTTCCTCACATTTTATGGATTATGATTTTACCATATTCTTCGCACGTTTATCATGGTCATTTTATTTTGGACCATGGTTTAATTAATAATGAGTATTCGATAATTGCATGAATGTTTTTCAGCCCATCAGATTGAAACTGTCGGTGTGGTTCATGATTGATGGTATGGTAAAGTTGAAATTATGGTGGTGGATCATTAGATGTGTAATAGATGGATTTTTTATTCCTGTTGTTCCCAGTTTTCACAAAGAGGGAAGAATTTTCTAAAAAAATCATTTCTTGAGTATATTCAAACCCCAATGTCCCAAGAAATGGTAACTCGAGGCCTAAATAAACACCTTTCTACTTGTTCTAGAAAGTGAAGTTGCATTGGATAAGCATATGATTATTTGAAATTGGTTATAGAAATCATGAGCAACACAACATGTAATTTGTTTTTATACATCGTGTGGCTCTCCATGTCTATAGAGCTATGTATCACAAGGTCTCTTATCTATGTAATATGGTGTGTGACCCCATACATGTAGCTTAGTGTGTACATAGGAATGTTCACTTACATGGGCCAAAAAATAGCTAGATGACACTCTGTGTACTTATACACGAACATGGATTGGTGTACACATTCTGATATATAGACATGACCATAGTACATGGACATGGCTCAGCGACATGGGAAGGATATCGTGTGTCTCTTCACACTTTTTAATACTTTTATACACTATTTTTATGGAGACTACATGTTCTCTGAGGTTATTCAACAAGGGTATCCCTGGGGATATTTGGAAACGTCATTTACCCCCAAGTACACGTCGTGTACCCCCTTCAAGGGTTCTTGTGGATCTTCATTTTCTTAGTTTGGACCATTATAAGTTAATTTTGTTTACCTTGTTCCTATCCCATGATAGTACTCTGTTACATTACATACATATCACAGTATTTTCATCCCCAATAGTGGATGAGTCTCTGATATAGCTCTAGTGTCCCTATGTGGTACTACAATGTGACCCTCTATCATCCTTTGTTCCTTAGGTGGAGTTTGTAGAATTAGCATGACATCCCTGAGAAGGGATTTTACCCTCCATCTATCATTTCACATTGATAGGGTCTATGGAATATTTGGCACAAAATTCCCTACATAGTGTGTTAATCCATATTGTGTTCATGGTTTCCCCCAATGGTTCTTGGAATTACACCATATCTGTGTGTCAAAGTCTTCTTAGACCAATGATATAAACTAGTTCATCAAGTGTCTCTGATGATATCATGGATCTTGTAGTGGATTCTTCCAGAAAGAGAATTATTTCAAGATGAATCTTGTCGTTGGTAGCTGTTTAAGACCACTTGGTGTTTTGGTGTCTATCGATAGTATATTTGAGTGTTTCTATTATAAATTGATTTTGACAACCTGTATTAAGATGAATGTACATGGTTATTTATATTTAGTTTTTTCAATGTTTCTTACAAAGTATTTTTATACTCACCCCTACATGGTTTGTCCCACACGTGTCATGTCTTATACATAAAATTTCCCTTTTGACGGTTTCCTAGGAGAATATAAAGCATCGGGAGTGTAGATGGAGCCAAAAAGACTGAGGTTTTTTTACTAGGATCTTCAATTTTACTTAGTCATCTCCTATGGAGAAGGTTGGAATTTTAGAAATTTTGGATGGGATTGTATTTGGACATTTTTAAACATTCAAAAAAATTCTATTATACTATTTTTTGGGATATTAGGTGTATGCATGCATTTCTTAAGATTTTTACATTTCATCATTGTGTGGGCTTAGAGACGTGTGTGTGTGTGTGTCGGTACTTTAGGCTAACATCTCCCATTTGTGGGATATTCCTACTGGGTGATGGTTACTAGCCTCTGGCCTATTAGAGGAGGGATTGGGGTCATTAAAAGTCAGACCTTAGTGGGTTAATTCATGAAATAATTATTTCATTATTTATGTTTCAAACTCCCTCTAATTTTCTAATATTTTTTTAGATGAAAATTTTAGCAACTATGTTAAACTAGATAAATCATTCCCGCACATAGAATTTATTGTTTTTCATGAAATATCTCAGAGATATCAGTTTTTTAGGAACCCTTTGATATCATATTTTATATTTCAATGATACTGAGATTAAATAAGTGAGATGGAGAATTTAATTTTTAGATTGAAGCATCAATATTAAAATTATGACTCCTGATTTGAGGGTTATTAGTTAACTCTTGTAAATTAAATTTCCCTACCATTAAATATAATTTTAATTTCTAAAATTTATGTGAATTTATTTTTTATTATTATTCATTCCATGAGTTATTTTTTTAATTTAATATGCCCATTTATGAAAGTGTTTCAAGAATAAATAATTTCTATTCTCTCTTGAACATTCTTTAGTGGTCTTGGGACATGTCACCTACTATAACTTACATTGGAACTTGTTAAATATATATCTACAAAAACACATTTAACATTGTTGAGGATTTTTTATTATTAATCCCTTTTCCTTGATAGCACCTTTTACAACAATATTCCTTTTCCCATATATACCTTGAATGACCTTTCTAGGAATAAGCCACTTTTCATTCCATTTATATGTATTAGAACTCTCCACTTAGAATTTTACATGCTATTTTAATGTTCATGTGTTGGGTTTATATAATTCATGGAGAAAGGATGTGCTTCATTGTGAAGAAAAAGTTTATGGATTCTATATTGGGTATTGAAATTTTTTTTATTCATTTGATATACTATTATTTTTAAATTTTCATTGAAATAATTAAATTGATGGTTTTCTTCTTATAAGAATGAAAAATCATTATTAGTAGACCTGTTATTTTTATCTTATGTGATTAGGTGGTGTATGTGACATTTATCCCAAGTATGAATTTTCGAAATAAAAATTTGAAAAATTATATTTAAAAGAATTTGAAAAAATAAAAAATAAAGTATAAAAAAATCTATAAAAATAAATTCATTCATTATGATATCATTTATCATGACCATACATTGAGCGTGGGAAGTATGAGTTTTTAAATTGAGGGGAGATTTCCACTATAACTTTCTTTTTCGTGTGATTATTTATACTTTAAAACTATCCTCTTGTTTGAGAATTAATGATTTTAAATAAAAACATACCATCCATATGCCTTAGAATCATTTAAACCATTATTTCAAGGTTTTATTGATATCCTGGGGCTTTTTTCTTTCCAAATGTGGAGAAATAAGTTCTATAGAAAGACTATGTATTTGGTGCATATATTCATGAATTGAGCCCAAATCCACGTAAATATTTTTCATGAGGGGTGAGAGGAAAATATTCACAGGGAGGAAGATCATGACATTCAGTGATTGGTAATAATAAATTTATAAACTAAACTGAATGAAATGATAGGATTCATCATTTTCAAATAGTTGAATGTTAAATACAAGGATTAATTGTTAATTTTCAAATTGGGGATTTAAAATTATTTTTTAAGTCAAAGTTGATAATTTGGATTAAAAATTATAATTGATTTGTTTTATAACATTGATATTAATATATTGGAATCATGGTAATCCTATTTAATTCAATTATGTGGTTTAACGCTGGAGGACAAGCACAATTCATGTGTGGGGGTATTTTATGCACGCATTTTTTCGTGAAAATGTTTTTTAAAAAATATAATTAAATTTAATGAATTTAAATGAATATTACCATTAAATGAATTGTTTATTTAAAGTTTTATTAAATTATAATTGAGAAATTAAGATTAATTAAAATTGTATTTTTAATGTTCTAAATTTAATTAGGAGTATAGTGTGGGAATTTAAAAAAATTGAAATTTTTTTAGGTCAAAAATGTGGTAATCTAGATTTCCCTCACCCTCAAGGCCTCCAATCTATATAGTTACCCAAAAAGGGGACAAACCAAAAATGAAGTCACATGTGAGGGCCGACAATTGTAAGATAGAATAAGCAGTGTGAGGTGGATCCCACACAACACAGAGTAGTCAAAGGCCCACAAGGGCTCATGTGTGTTAGTGCGGGCTATGTTTTGTGAGCATAGAGATTGTGGGAGCCTATGAACTACTACCTTATAATTATAATCAATCGATGATATTGGATCATATTTATACTATTTCTTATACCTTATGAAAAAAATAGATGTGGGATGAACTTCACGTGTGTAATATTAATCATAAACGAATGTTGACAATCAATGGTTCATCCATGACCAACCCACTCAGGCATTTCCACTCCATCTCTTTCCATTCCCATAAAATCCAGAATAATATTATTCCACCTCTAGGTGGAATTTTCACCATCTAGAAATTCATAAAAACAAAATGGATTGCATTGGACAAGATCAAGCTTGGGATGAACTACCACTATCCGGGCCCCAATCATCGTGTAACATCTCTAGTACCATGGCTGACCATTATGGTGCACATTTTTTATAGAGAAAATACTTAAATGATAATAATGAGTCCCATATAGCAACTCTAAAGGATATATGGGAGGATAAAGAATCTCATGTCACTATTAAACCCATTACACCATGAAAATAGAAGATTCCCTATCATAATACTGGGAAACGGCCTTGCAAAAAATAGCTATGTCGCACCTCCCTTGGAAATAACTATATGAAACTAAAGTTGTTTAATATACATGATATCTAGGATGAAATAGTTATGTTGAGGATATATAAATAAAATTATATTCTCATACCATTGGGAAATATAAGTACATTGAGGTCACAATAAATGGTGAGATACTATTGAATAATGCGACAGTATATTTGAATTATCATGGAGTTTCAATGGATGATGCTTTCTAAAATGGAGGGAGTAACAATTGTGTATAATTATATTTCATATTAAATAATGGTGGTAACTTTTGAGTTAAATTACTATTAAGAGGCTCAAGTGGTATATGGAATGGTACTACATGTGGTGCCAGCATGAATTCGGCATGCTAGACACTGGAATGGTGCATCATAGAGAAAATTGCTTATGAACTACCATAGAGATGCTCTAATTATCAATTATGGAATACTATCACATGTTGTGATAATATGATGACATGTCATTATATGTTTTACCATGGTAATAATAATATGGTGGTGGATATTTGCAGCATAAAATGGATATGTGGAGATCCATTCAAAATGGCTTTGTAAGCCATCATGGATTTGACTTTGTGAAACCGCAGCTAGAATCATAAAATCACATGGAAAATAATTGAAGCTATAAATGAGGATAAAAATAATGAGAATAAATGATAATTTTAGTGATATAATAATTTTATCCAACATGAAAATATTCACCCATATCGTTGTATGAGTCCACACTATAATATGTAAATACTTGATATCTTATGAGATTGAATGTCATGATTTAAAATAAAGATACTTTGAGTATAAAATAAATCTAACTTTTATATATATAAAAAGATAATATATGTGATATTTTAATGAGAAAAAAAAATTATACCTACCTCTATAAATAAAAGGGTAGGATTCTCTTCAAAAAGTTATCAAAGGATCATGGTTGTTGCTGCTCTAGATTTGTCTTCTATATTTTCATCTTTCTATTTTTTATTTTAACATGTATTATTACCCTTTAAATCCCATTTTTTATTTTTTAATGGAGAGTTAGTAACCCTATGTTTTTTCATGAAGGGGAGGTGACCTAATTTAAATATTTGAGTAATGAGATTAATTTAATTTCTAGAACTTTTCTCTTTTTAAATTTTTTTAAATTCGTAATTTTAGAATATCATATGAATGAAATTGTTTTTCTATTTAATATAAATTTTAATTATTGACTTGGTTTTGAATTATTTTCTCCCTATAATTAATTTCAAACATATAAATTGATTATTTTTGATTTTAATGGATAGTTTTTAGTGATTTTTAAGCATGTAAGGAAGAAATAGTGGCCAATTTTGGATACTTTTTAATTTCAATAATATATTTGGAATTAACCTAGATATTCAAATAAGGTTAAATATTTCATCCACATATTAGAAGGAGAATATTAAAATTAAGGAAATTTTTATTATTATTTTCATTATTAAACAAACATAAATAATGTTTTGAAAATGACAAGCATATGGGAATCCATTCATTTAATCAATTAGCTATGTTTTAAGACTCAAATTGAAAAGATTGTAATAGATTTTCAAAAGGGAATCCTTCCCAAAACGTTCAACCACATTTCTATAATTTTGATTCCCAAAAAATATATTACTTTGATTAATTGTACAAGGAATATCACTAATAATATTTTCCATTACACAGTGAAAAAAATAACAAAGCATTGATCCTTGGAGATGACTTGGGATACTACTAATTCTACCACTATGTGGGAAGTTAAACAGATTTTTCTACACCCAATGATAGGTGTATGTCACTCCAAATAATGAACACATTGATTAGTGTCATTAGATTCTCATAATTTTGTGCAGAGGACTTGATCAGCTCAATCATTACTTTGATTTCAAAAATGTTAAAGAAAACTTTATAATCCAAAGTCATTCAATGAAACCCATGTTATTTCCTATCCAAAAAATTCCACACCTATATATCTATATTCTATGACTTAACACCCATCAACCAAAATTATAGGTCCTTTTGAATGATACAATATTCATTATTTATTCACTAAAATCCAAAATCACTCTACTAGGACCATACCATATTATTAATCCATAATTTATAATTACAGTAAGATATTACTAAAATTGAAATAAATATAGGATAGGGAATGAAAAATACATAATTCTCTACAAATTTTAATGTGAGAGAGCTAGGACCCACTTGACTTGATATAACTATTTGTAAAATCCACCAGCTTTTTGAAAATATAAAATATCAATGTTCCTAAATTTATTAACTAGAAGCTCCATAGTGGAAAACCAAACCTCAAGAACTTCCTTGACCAAAATAACTTTAATCAAGATTGGTGTACTATAATTAGGGAAGATAAATCCATAGGCTAAATCACCCCACTAATTTGACTTCTTGTTCATTAGAAAAATAATAATGAACCCACACATTCATTCAAGTAAAAAAATAAGGAAAGGGAACAAGAAAGGATTGTTATGGTTATGCATTATTCCTTCAACCATAGGTGACCACAGCTATAAATTCTATCCAACTAGATGATCAAAGTCTCCTAAAACAAAATTGATAACTACCATAGATATCAGTTTATGTATATACTCTATGTCCCATCACACCTCTACAAGATGGCCCCACCCAACCATTATAGTGGGGCTTGACATGTAAACTAGTTTCACCATCCTCTTTCATCCAAGGGGTTCCATCCATTTTCTATAGGGAATATAGATCTCTTGTACTCTACCTTGGATTGACCACCAACATTCATTATATTTCCATGTTACTCTTATGTAACAATTTTGGACACTACATTTTTACCTTTTATTACAAACACATGTGGAATTACCATTAATAATTATATCATAAGACTCTTCATGTGTCACAACATCTATTTTCCCATCTTTCGATAAACTTATCCCGCTGGAACACCGATCAAAAGATACAAACTTTTCAATGACTTATCATCCACTGTAGTTTTCATTTCAACTTCTTTAACATCATCAATAGTCTAATTTATTATATTCCTCCTTTTGATATTTTGATTCGTCATTGGAAAACACACTTAACCATTTCTAAAAAAACTAACAAAATATATGTATGGTTTAATGTTTTAATTTTCAATTTGAGTCAGTCCTGACTCAATGAGTTTTTATTTATAGTCAAAGGGTTGGTATATAGAGGTAAAATATATTGATTATTTTATTTTATCATGTACATGGATATTTATATATTTATAAAATTCAAGTATATTTTATGATTAAAAAATGATCACATAATGTAAATGAATTAAAAAGAACAAAAGATGAAATAAAATAAATGTATTATGTTTAAATTATTTTATTATACATTGTTAACTATTTATATAAAATAAAAATAAAAATAATAAATATATAAAATGATAAAATAAAATTTATACATAGGATAAATCATATCATTTAAGAAAATATTATGTTAGAAACTAATTCCATCATTTGAGTTATAATGGAACCATTGTTCAAAGTAATTGTTTATCCCATGTTGGAGTACTTTTTATTGTTTAAGAGTTCAAAAAAATAACCAGTTATATTATCCTAGATATAATTGTGGTTTGATTTACTATGTAATAATTTTTTTAACATAGAGGAAAGTGTAAAGGAAATATGAGCCTAGAATTTCAAGATTATGGAGTCCACTCAATTGATCTAGATGTTATGAGTTAATGCAGTTGGAGATATATCAAAACTAAAACCTTAAAATAATTTTTTTGGTCCCATGTATATATTATGAGAAGGGTAATATAGATCCTTTAAACTAATATATACATGAGATATGACATTGTAAATATAATTGTGACTTCTATTATTGTAAATTTAAATAGTGTGACACAGAAAAAATAAAAAAAATTATGTCACACCTAGTATGGATAATTTACTCAATAATATTTTGACTTTTCTTCGCTAGGTAGATAAGGATTTGGGGGACAATGGTTTATCACCCCTTATAATGAACAAAGTGAAATAAACATTTGAAAATACCATAACATTGTTAGTGGTTATATATCCTTTAAAACATCCTTATAAGAAGAAAAATATTTATTTTTAGAGTTGTGAATGGGTGGATATATATTTCTGAAGTGGAAAAAAGTTCAGTGGGATAATAACGATAAATAATTTAAGAAAAAGTAAGGAAAATCATATTCTCTAGGTATATTAATCATTGGAGGAAATTTTTATGTTTCATTTAATATGTATTAATAAGAATATATGATTTATATATTTATATTAAAATAATGGAACCATGTAAATATAGAGACATTACATAAAAACACATAAGATCTTTAAGTAGCTAAAAGTGTGTGATTCGTGATCTAGAAAAGATAATTTCAAAACTTCATATTTCTAGTTGGATCAATTCTAGTTAGAAAATTGTTTTGTATTTTTTCCACTGAAAACATTAAACTTACTATCTATTTATAGACACAAAATGACATTATTTAATTTTTTAAATTAATGTTGTAATGTTTTTTCATACATAACTAAAATTTTAGTAATACTGGAATCACATATGTGTAAAATGGAAATTAATGTTGAATATAAAATATAAGGCACATACCAAATTGTGTCAAGATAATTCTCAGTCAAGTAAAACTAAAAGCTTTTGTAACGTAACTTGATGTGTGTTTATATTATTTCGATCTAAATCATTAGCATTTTATAAATTCACTTGTTAGTATTTTTATTTATAAACCTTAGAAACCTTCTTGAGTTATTTTATCAAGATTGTGGGAACTATATTAAGGAGAAGATAGAGGTAAGTTAATATTATAACATTCATGGATTTTAAAAATGAAACATTATGTGATTAAATGATATAATAAATAATATGTGACCATTAAACAAAAATATTCCACTTTAGCCTTTTGAATTTTGAAAATATGACACACATGGTAGCGTCTAGGATATATTTTGGGGTCTGATGCAAAAAACATAATTTTTGGTGAATAATAAGATACACTTATGAATAGTGAAAAAAATATGAATATTAAACCACCCTTATATATATTAACCTTAAATATGATAGTATATATATACATTTTATGAGAATGTATGATGTACCTATGTTTTAGAATAAGTAAATAAATGTTTTAAAAACTTAATTTTTCATGTAAATTATGATTTCAATTAAAAGTTAAATTAATCATATTTAGAAAATTATTTTTGAAAATTTTACTTCATTTTTTTAATTTCTTACATCAAAAAAAGGGTAGGGTGAATTTTTGGGATTTTTCTAAAATACTTGATTTTTTTATGGATAGTAAAATAATATAATTTACAAAATAAGCTAAATAAATTAATTATAGAGTCATGTATGATGTTTTGCTAATGTACATCCAATTGGTTAGAAATAACATGAACTTATTACTATTATTTTTCATTGAATCATCATTATTTATTTTCTTTTGGAGAAATAATAAATTAATGAAATAATATTGAGACCCCTCTCCCCTCTCCTATAAATACCACCCCTCACAGCCTCATTTAATCAAACCTCTAAGGCTTCATGAATTATCTAAAATCTACCCAAAAATATTCCATATCCCCTCCCCCATGTCAAATATCTTTTAGTTCCATCAAAAGACCAATCCAAGGTACCTTAAGTAGGATTCAAGAGGTAATCCCCCCTCTCTTTTACTTTAACTTCCATTCAATTTCATGTTCTTCTCTTAATCTGTCACCACCTATCCACATCCACATGGTATGGTAACTCCAATATCCTACATATAATGGAATTTTATGATACTAGTGGGATAATATATCATCCAAACCCCATATCATCTTATTTTGATTTTAGAAATGAAAATGGTGTTCGTGAGATATTAATTTATCACCTTCAAGATTGAAACGTTTTCCTTTTTCCTTTATAGCATTTAGATCTCGTCATGAAACCATTTTTATGGTCGAACCAGATTATCATATATATATATATATACATATATATATATATTAAATCCAATTTAGTGTTCGGTAACTAACTTATGTACATATTACAAAGTGATTAAACAAGACAAGTTTGTTGTGTTCAACAAATCACCAAAATTATCCCAAACGATCATCATTAAATTCATATCTAATGATTAATTCTCATGTTATATAAAAAAATTATTTATAAGATCATTTAATGTTATATAAAATACTAAATAACATATAATTATAATTCTATATGTTTATCCACTTTTTAATCGAACATCCATTCATGAATACAAGTGAATCATTCAATAAAACTATAAAAATGCACGTTCTCGAACAATGAATTTAAAATCTATAACTCATTAAAAATCCAGTTAATGAACTTTAAAAAACATAATGAATATTATTAATGTATAAAATGTTATGTAATTTTTAATTAATTAATCTAATTTGGTAATAAAAAACATTAAAGTGAATAAGGAGTTTGGATAAATGGTTACGGGAAATTCTAAAACCAAATGCTAATACATTAGGTTTTCCCTATTTCAACCCATTTTTAGTATGAATATGCCTTAAAAATCATTTCTTTATCCTCATCATAACTATTCTGTGTTATAAATTTTTCTTAATTGATTTTATGAAAACCCAATGCTTTTCTAAAATAAATCTTCTTACAAATGAACACCCTATTTTTCTAAAAGTTCATGTCTACTTCACTCATTGTTGATTTTTTTATGTCCATAATGGTATCTAATCATTATTTTGGGAGAAAAAATTTTATGAATGTATTATTTAGGATGATAAACTCATTCATTCCCATGGTTTATTTTATTATTACGTCTGATATATATTTCATGTGGCATGCATGATAATGTAAATGTAAAAATGTTATGGGTGCGCCCGGAATTATATAACACAATAGGAATGATTTGATGTGATGGGTGCACCCAAAATTATGTAGCACTTCAATTCATTGGGTAAACAGATTAATCTCATTATTTAAAGGGATATTATTCATGAACATGGTGTTAGCATTGCTCACACCTATGTGTGGTAGTTAACCACTGAGACATGATGTTTCATTTTTATACATTTCCACATTTAAAGTCTTTTAATAATACTTCCTATCATGTTAATCATACATTGCCTATGTTTTTATCTTTCTCACCCATTTTTATATTGTTCATATCAATCCTCTTACTATGCTATTATCTCACCACTACTTATGAATGTCCTCAGGTGGTTACATGTACTAAGGAGTATTCAAGGGACAATAAAAATCTTGAGAAGATGGAATTAAATAAATATTTATGTTTTATTATGTAAAAGTTATGTATGGTTTGTCTAATCCTCCAAAACCTAGACTGGAAAAGGTCCTCAAATGTATATTTTACTATTTATTTTTCTGTAATCTATTATAAAAAAATAAAAAGATTGTTTTAGTACTGAATTTGGAATTTTAGGTTCGGGGCTCTATAGTTAGTATCAGAGGAACGGTCTATACAGCTTCAGAGATTAGATGTTGTAATTTTTCAATAAAAAATTAATTGATAGTGTTTAATTTTAAACAACTAGTTAATTAAGTACACATAAGAAAATATTTTTTCATAATTATCTATATGTAAATTCCGAAACATAAGTACAATGAAAGAATTGTGAGGGCACAATACATTTAATGGGGGGTAATTTAACATCTTGAGATTTCAAAAGGAAACACTATGTTCTTAAATAAACTTCTAAATACTATGTGAGATTTAAACTTAATTTTTCAACGTCTATGTTTTTAATTTCAAAAATATGACATACACGATTGTGTCAAGAATGTTTTTTGGGGTCTGCTAGAACAAACATAATTTTTGGTGAATAGTAACATACCCTTAAGAATAGTGAACTACTATTATGAATAGTGACATACCCTTATGAATAGTAACCTTACATATGATAGTATATATATATATATATATGTTTTATGTTAAATTATGTTATACAAATGTCTTGGAATAATTAAATAAATATTTTAAAAATGTATTTTTCAAATAAATTATGGTTTTAATTTAAAATTAAATTAATCATATTTAGAAAATTATTCCTAAAAAATGGAATTTAATTTTGGATTATACACATCAAAAAATTATTAGGAAGAATTTTTGGGATTTTTCTGAAATACATGAATTTTTTATGAATACTGAAATACTATAATTTACCAAATAAGCTAAATAAATTAAATATATAGTCTTTTATGATGTTATGCTAATGTAAGACCAATTTTTTCGTACTCACATGCACGTATTACTATTCTAGGTCATTTAATAATCATTATTTCTTGTCTTGTGGAGAAATAATAAATTAATGGATATAATATTGAGAAAACCCATTTCCCCTCCATTATAAATATCACCACTCGCACCCACATTTCTTCACATCTCTAACACTTCGGGCCTTTTCTAAACTCTGCCCAAACATCGTCCCTATCCCCTCCCCCATGTTCAAGAGCTTCTGGTATAATCAAAATACCAAACCAAGGTGCCTTACGAAGGATTCAAGAGGTATTTCCCCTCTCTCTCTTTTCCTTTCATTTCCTTTAATTTTCACATTCTTTTGTTAATATCTCCCCACTATCCTCATTCACATGGTATGGTAACTCTAGTATGTTACATATAATCTAATTTTATGATACTAATGGTATATTATATCATCCAACCCCATTCTCCACTTCTTTTTATTTTAGAAAGGAAAATGTTGTTCATGAGGTGATAATTTATCAACTTCATTAACAACATGTTTTATTTTTTCCTTTACCACCTTCAGATCTGGTCATGAAAACATTTTTATAGTTTAACCAGATTATTATATATTTATTATATCCTCTTTAATTTTATTTAACTAAATTATATAAATATTACTAAATTGTTAAACAGAACATGTTCGTTGTGGTCGAAAACCTGCCCGAATTAACTCAAAAGATAGTCATTAAGTTCTTATCTAATGATTCATTCTCATGGTATATAAAAAAATATGTATAAGTTCATTTTGTTTTTTGTAACATAATTAATAAAATATTATCACAATTCAGGATGTCTATCCACATTTTTAATGAACGTCCATTCGTGAATACAAGTGAACCGTTCAAGAAAACTATAATAACAAAGGTTCTCAAATAATGAATTTAACTCTATAACTCATCCAAAAGCCCATAAATGATCTTAATAAAACCTTGATGAATCATATTAATTTATAAATGGTTTAGGAATTTTTAATTAATGAATCTAATGTTGTTATACAGGACATTTAAGTGAAGAAAGCGTTCAGATACAATGTAAGGGGAAATTCTCAAACCCAATGGTCATATATTAGGTTTTCCCTATTTCAACCCATTTCTGTATGGATATTCTATAAGAATCTTTTATTTATCCTCAACATACCAGTTCTTGGATATACATGTTTTCTAATTGAGTTTATGACAATCCCAGTTTTTTTCCAAAAGAACTCTTCTTACAAATAAACACCCTCTTTTTTCTCAAACTTTGTTTCTACTTTACTCATCGTTGATTTTTCAATGTAAAGTATGTTATCCCCAATTTACATTGGGAGAAAAATGTTTATTAATTTATTATTTATTATTTGAAACCCATTCCATTCCATCGATTATTTTTTGTTTATGTTTGAAATATTTCATATGTGGCTTGCATGATAATGTAAATGTTATGATTGGACGGGTGCACCCAGAATTATATAGCGCAATATGAATGTTATAATGTAATAGGTGCACCTGGAATTATAAAATGATATAATGCACTGCGTAAAGTAATGATTCTCGTTAGTTAAAGGAAAATGATGTGTGAACATGATTCTGTCATTGTTCACAACTATATGTTGTAGTTGGCCACTAATACATGATGTTTCATTTTTATACATTGAAACATTTGAAGTCTTTTATTGTTGATTCCTATCATGTTCATTATACTTTTACAATATTATTATTGTGATCACACATTTTTATATTTTTCATATCTATCCTCTTACTGAGCTTTTAGCTCACCCCTTTCTATGTATATCCTCGGGTGGTTACTTTTACTAAAGAGTATTAAAGGGATAATAAAATGATGTAGAAAAAGGAATTAAATTATTTTTTATGTTTTATTATGTAAAACTTATGCGTTGTTTGTTTAATCTTCCAATACCTAGAAAGTAAAATGTCCTCGAATGTATAATGTACTATGTATTCTTCAGTTATATATTATACAAAAAAATACACAACATGTTTTAGTATTGAATCTGGAAGTGCAATTTTAGGGACCTACACATATACTACATAATATAACTTTAATATATTTTAAGGGATTTTTAGTGGAATATTTTATACACATGGTAATATATATATGATCTTTTTGGTGGTATTTTCCTATAATAGTTTATCAATCATTCATTAGAAACTTTAATATAGTGTGGACCCATTTATAAACTCACATTTCATTATACATGTAGTACCCCTTGTTTAGGATTCATACCCCTTTATTTTACTTTTTATGGATATAAAGTTTAATAGTAAAATTTGGGAGTGTTTTGTGACATTTCACTAAGTTTTTGGCATAAAAGGAGAGGTGTACATGCTGCGCATGGTTTATCCAAACCTTGTGGAAATCTAGATTGAAACCATGCTCAAGAGAATATTTGAGGAAGAGAGCTTTAGAATGGTGTGTGAACAGTTAGGGAGACCTTGTTAGGAGGTTTTTTGGGGGTCTGATTAGACAGTATCTAAAGTATAGTTAGCGCACAGTTTGTTTAACTGTTTAAACTAACCAGGCACATGGTTTAAATGAGATCTTAAAAAGTGCATATCACACATGTTTTCCTCTATTATTATCATTTTTACTCCTAAGAATCCATAAATTGGAATTTCTATTCCTTTAAGATATAATATCCTCTCCCAAGTGATTTTATGTCAATATAAAGGCTCCACTTTGTGTTTTGAACCCAGATTCTTGAGGTATGTGATAGTTCTTCTTCGTTCTTGATCGGTTTCATAGATCTACTTAAATCTACTTTTCCTCCCTTCTTGGTTTCCTATATATACACCTATTATGGGTAGATCTATAAGTGTGGATTCCATATAAGTTAATATTGGGTCTTAATAATTCTAGGAGAAGAAATCAGAGGAGGTTATGTGTAAAATCAACCATGTTTTCTTAACCAGTCTTCATCAATTGTCATGTTTCGTCATAACCATTGAGGTATGTGGCTTCTATCTTGAGTCCTCTTGCATGAATTTATTGGATTAGTTTTAAATTTTTTTATTTTGAGTGGAATTTATTATGAAAATAATGGAATAAATATTCTTTAGTGGTGATTTATGATTTTGACTAAATTATGTGATCTTGGTGAATTGTTGTGCAAAGAGAATTAGTTTAATAAATTTAAAATGATAATTTTAAATTATGGATTTTTTGGAATTGATGTATTGTTTGATGGAAAAGGGGATTTCAATAAAAATAGTGTCTTATTGAAATGTTTTGGCATTGAAATGGTTTTTATGGAAATTGTTTTCCACAAAAATGTGTTTTTATTGAAAGGGGTTTTTGGCATAATCCTTCGGAGTATTTGGTGTGTGTGTGTGTTCATGTTTCATATATGAGTATTTCTTGAACTATGACCATATGATCACTGCCATAGTTCAAATGTCACATGGGATACAATTATATTGTGATGACATTGTAGATCGATGAGAACCCGCTCATGAGTATGGAAATCTCATAACGTAACATGTATGGTTGGTTGTGTGGATGTGTGGAATTGATTGGGTATGCCAGATGAATATTTTTAAATGGTTAAAAATCCATTTTTAGTTATTTTATAGATAAATAACTTACTGGAAAATCGGTTTCAATTCCACTTGTATTCTTTGGGTTATAAATTGTTTGGGTAAAATGTGTATATTTAGATAAAAACTGTTTTTGAGAAATTTTAATATATAAAATTTTTATATAATTTTTCCTAATTCATCTATCCTCATGGAATGAGTATGGAAGTCATTGGGAAAAAATAGCTGAGTTTTACACTCACCCCTTATTTAGCACTTTGGTGCTTTTTCAAATTATATCTTCCATTACATGGGTGAAGGTAAAGTATCATATACTTTTGGAACCACATCATGATAATTGGGTGGTTTCAATGATTGTGGAGCTTGGATCATATTGGGTATTGAGTCTTTTGGTCTCTTGAGAGAGTTTAGTTTTTTATCCTTTGTTTACATTGATACTTGTTGGTCGTCTCATATTTCACAATTTGATGTGGTTTTGAGATATATAAAGTTTTTTAGTTGTGTTTCATTTGTTCATGCATCATATAGTGAGCTGTTTGGTAAAAGTTTTTATTATTATAGGGTAAATCATCACCCACATGTATTTGAAACCCTTCAGCATTTATTTCCATCCTTTTTCATCTTGGGGATGTCTCTTAAGTCCATGTAATGACTTGTTGTACTTTAAATCCAATGATAGTTATCAGGTCATTACAAATGGTATTATCTTGTTTGGTCATTGACTAACAAGTAGTTTAACATTTGTGGTATTGGAGTTGAATTACATTCATGTATATTCCTTGGGTTGTGATATTATAAAGGAGTCGGATTGTTGGAACATAAAATGTATAGAATAAAAGTATGTAGCTAACCCATTTATGTTGAACTTCATCTTACCAAGGAATTGGGTACATATGTGTTTTAGAGACACATATTGGATTTGAAAATCTTGTTGTCATGGTTTAGCCAATGAGGCAAGCATGAAATGCATTGTAGAGGAATGGAATCCCACTAGGATTGCATATTTCATTTGGATTAATGATATGTGTTATTTTAAAAAGGTGTTAATTTTGAAAACATGCATAATGTTTTTCAAATTAATGATTTTGAAAAGTGGATACTTGGTGTATTTTTAAAATGGTTTGATTTTCAAATGAAATAATGAATTTTTCAAAAATGGTCGAATGTGAAAAGCTTGTTTTTCGAAAAAAATGTTGTTATATTTTATGTGATATAATTTTAAATACTAAGACATCAGTTTCTAGAGAGTGAGACTTACAATGTCTGTTGCTTTTTAGATAATTCCAATCAATAGGCATCATAGAAACCAACTAGATGAAGCTGTCGAGAACATGATTTCACCTGAGAAATATATGAACTAAGAACTAGTTCAGAGCATCATTCTATAATTTTAGGTTTTGGACACAGGGAACCCGAGGTATGATCCACAGTATGTGGATTATCCCATCCAGTTAATGAATCAGAATCCACCCATAATCTGGGGAGATTCTAAACCCGAGAAGGTGGAGGTGTGGGTCAATTTCATGAATTGAATTTTTGAGTTCATCGGAACACTTTTGGAGGTAAAGGTCAACCTGGTGACATATATACTTTAGGATATTGCACTGCATGGTGCGAACTAGTTTTGCATGATAAAACGGATCAATGCCTTACTTAGGAGGATTTTGAAGAATTTTTTAATAAACAATTCTATCCTCAGACATTCATGATCTATATAAAAATAGACAACTTTATCATGAATGAGTGGAATATTTCTATCATATAGTATGTACCTAAATTTATGGATTTAGTATGCCTTTTCACAGAATTTTTGGAAAGTGTGTAATTGAAGGAACGTATCTTTGAATCATGACAAAGGTAGGAAATTCGATAAAATATTATGGTGATCTGTATTAATGACTATAGATAGATCGTGAACAGAGTGGTAGTGGTTGAACGACAAATTTCATGAGAGATGGGAGGAGGAAATATGATGATCCCTACTGAAAATCATGGAAACTCTCAAGATGAGAGAAACTGAAAGAGAGATACCTATTTACAAGGTAGGATTGGGAATTATAATCTGATAGCTGGAACAATAAATATGCTTCCGTGACAAAAGAACCAAGATGTATTCTACCAATGTGGTTCTTTTGACCACATAAAGAATTGGTATCCACTACCATGCATTGATGATATGTTCGATCAATTAAGGAGAGCTTAGTGGTTCTCAATGACTGACTTGCGATTAGGGTATCATCAACAGTGTGTTCCAAAGGAAGATATTCCAAATATATCTTTTAGAATAATATATGGCCATTAAAAAAAATTATTCCTGCCTTTTGGTCTCATGAATGCACGATAAGTATTCATGGCTTTGATAAATTTGATATTTCTTCAATATATGGACACTTTTGTTATGGTGTTTATAGAAGACAACTTGGTGTATTCAAAGACAGGGGATGAGCATGAAAAACACCTGGAGAAAGTTTTTCAAGTCTTAAGAGGTCCCTATTTTTATGAAAAACTATCTAAATGTTATTTTTTGGATATAGGAGGTATGGTTTATTGGCCATGTGATTTTTACAAATGGTATTTCAGTGGATCCTAAAAAGATAGAAGTTGTGAGTTCATTTCAACCACTAAAAAAATGTCTTTCATATATGAAGTTTTCTTGGCCTAGCTATTTATTAACGACAATTTTTTAATGAATTATCTTGGATATCCTCACCAATGAATGAATTGAAAAAAAATAATGATCCATTCCAATATACATAGGAATGCCAAAAGTCTTTCTAGAAGATGAAAGTTCATCTTACTTCGGAACCTATATTGATTTTTCTAGAAAGATTATTGGGATATGTGGAGTATTGTGATGCTTCAAGATCAGGTATGGGTTGATTTCTTATGCAAGGAGACCATGTTTTGGTGTATGGTTCAATTTATTTGAGAGTTCATGAGAACAACTACCCAAGAGATGACTTCGAATTAGTTGTATTCGTTCATTCCTGGAAGACTTGGCATCATTATCTCTTTGGTGATAAATTTAAGGTGTTCAAGGACCACAAAATCATGAAACACGTTATTTCATAGTGAGATTTTAATCTGAGGAAAAGGAGATGGATGGACTATATCCAATTGTTTGACTTTGAATTATTGTATACACCGAGAAAAGGAAATCCAATGGTAGATTCATTGAGCAGAAATTCATATGCTCAGTTAGGGAAAAAATCTTTTGATTTATGGAAGTTGATGGCAGTCCTAGTTGACATTCATGTAGAATGTGAAGACCAAGGTGATTTTGTGGTTTTCATTTCATGTATTTTTGTTCTTGATTTGGTGAATATGGTCAAAGAGTCAAAAACATATGGTGCAGAATTCCTGGTTATGAGTTTGAAACTCAATGGTGGGGAGACCATTGAGGGTTAAACATTTGATAGGAGATCAATTTTGTGTTTTAGTGGTCGAATTTCTGTACAAATGTCTTTTCATGAACAAATCCATCATGATTATCACCATAAAATATGGGTTGTATAGTTGGGTACAAAGAAGATGTATAAGGCGTTGAAGGAATAATTTTGGTGGAGTTGCATGAAAAGAAAAATGGATGAGTTCATTTCAACGTGCTTAACTTGTCTACAAGTAAAGCTGGAGCATTAGAGACTAGAGGGTATGTTGTAATATTTTCCTATTACAGTGTGGAAATGGGAGCAAATAGATATGTATTTTAATATAGGTCTCCCATTAACGATCTGTAAAAATGATTCCATATGGGTGATAGTGGATCATCTTACCATGTCGGATCATTCCATTCGAATTTGTGAAACTCATATGGTATAGGATCTATCAAAAATCTATATTGAAGAAGTGTTTAAGTGGCACAATATACCATTTTCAATAGTCTCATATAGATATTTGAGGTTCACATCTCATTTCATGAAATCATTATAGAAATCCCTTTTATCTGAGTTGAATATGAGCATGGATTATCATCCTTATACGTATGGGAAATCCGAATAGATGATACTAACATTGGAAGACATTTTGCGATCTTTTTTAATGGATTTTGGTGGCTAATGTGAGGAGAAATTACCTTTAGTAGAGTTCTCATATAATAATAGCAATTAGACCTCGATACCTATGGCTCTGTTTGAAGCATTGTATGGGAATCCTTGTCATTCTCCACTATACTGGGTGGAAATAGGTGAATCATTACTAGATGGGTCAGACCTTTCCCAAGAAACAATGTAGAAGATTCTGTTAATCAGAAAGAGGATAGAGATAGCTCCGATTTTTCTAAAATCTTATGTGGATCATTGTCGAAGGTCATTGTCGTTTGTCGCGACTGATCATGTGTTCTTGAGGATCTCTTCAAGACATAGAAATCATCATTTTTGGAAGTAGGGAATGTTATATCCTCGATACATAGGACACATTGAAAAACTGGAGCGGGTTGGAGTGGTGGAATACTATTTTTCCCTACCACCATGGATAAATTTGATGCAAAATGTGTTCCATGTATCTTAGTTGAAAAAGTACCATCTTGATCCTAACCATGGGATCAGATGGGATCATGTTGACCTAGAGTTGAATGCATCGTTAGTAAATATCCCAGTGTGGATCGTGGATACACAAGAGAATGTATTTCATGGAAAAATAATCAATATTGTGTGGGTTTTGTGGAATCATGGTCATATTCAGGACGAGACATGGGAACGTGAGAAAAAATTAAAGAGCATTGGCCAAAACACTTTCAATGCAGAAACAGTTTTCTACTATCCAGAGATTGAAGGACAGTTGGGGGAGAATGTAGATCCACCTGTTTCTAGTGTATAACCATTTTTTTTATTTTTATAGATATAATGTATAAGAGGGAAATTTTGGAGAGTTTGGAGATCTTTAATTATGTATTGTGGATAAAAGGAGAAGTGCACATGTTGCAAACAGTTTATCCAAATAGTATGGATATCCTAGTTGAAACTATGCACAAGAGTAGATTAGAGGTAGAGAGATTTGTCATGGTGTGTGCACGATTAGGGATACCATGCAAGGTGGTCAAGCGAGGTTCTTCCAAGATAGCAGATAATTCCCGGTTAACACACAGTTTCTCTAACTGTGCAAACTAACCATACACATGGTTTAAATGAGATCATAAAAATATGAATCTCACACATTTTTTCTTCTAAGTTGCTCAGTTTTTCTATTAATAGGCCATAACTTGATATTTATATTCCTTGAAGGTATAAATACCTCTACCATGAAATCTAGAGTCAATCCAAAGGCTTCCCTCTGTGTTTCGAACCCAGATTCTTGAGGTATGTGATAGTTCTTCTTCATTATTGATCAGTTTCATAGATATACTTAGATCTAATTATCCTCTCTTCTTAGATTCTTATATATACACCTTTTTTGATTAGATATTTGAGTTTCGATGCAAAATATATTGAGATTTAGTCTTGATCTTGCTATGATATGATATTTAATGAGGTTATGTGAATAATTAACTCTGTTTTCTTAAGCGTTCTTCATCCATTGTCATGTTTCATAAAAAACATTGAGGTAGGTGGCTTCCCTATTGACTCCTCTTGATATAATTGATTTTCTTAGTTTTAAATTGGTTTATTTGAATGAAATTTATTTGAAAAATATTGGAATAAATATTCTTTAGTGATGATTTATTTTTTGGATGAAATTGTGTGATCTGGGTGAATTATTGTTCAAAGATATTTAGTTTCTTTAATTCAAAATGATAATTTTATATTAATTATTTTTTGGAATTTCTGAATGGTCTTGTGGGAAAAAATCAATTAAAATGGGGTTTTATTCAAATATATTGGTATTGAAGTGGTTTTGATGGAAATGGTTTTCAATAAAAAGGTGTTTTTATTAAAATGGTGTTTTTTTGGCATTATCCTTGGGCATATTTGGTGTGTTTTTTCATGTTTCATATATGAGGATTGGTTGAAATATGACCTTGTTCTCATTTCCAAATTTCAAATGGTACATGGAATTCAATTACCTTGCGATGACTTGGTAGATCAATTATAAACCGCTCATGAGTATGGAGTTGTCATAACGTAGCATGCTTGGTTAGTTGTGTGGATTTGTGGAATGGAATGGGTATGCCAAAGGAATATTGAGAAATTATTTTAAATATTTGTTTAGTTATTTTCTGGATAAATAACATACTGTAATATTTGTTTCAATTTCACTTTTATGATTTTGGTTACAAATGGTTTTGGAAACATGTTTATATTTTGTTAGAAACTATTTTTGAGAAATTGTTTTGTATGAAATGTATATATAATTGTTGTTAACTCTTATATCCTAGTGGCATGAGTAGAGATGTCATTTGTGAAAACCTATTTAGTTTTTTACTCACCCGTCCTTTTTCACATTGGTTCTTTTTCAGATGATATCTTCCCATACATGGGAATGGTAACGTATCACAAACATTTGGTACCGCCTCGTGATACATTGGCTGTTTTCATGATTATAGAGCTTGTAGATTATGGAGCATGGATTCTTATGGACTCTTGAGATTCTGTAGTTTTTTATCTACTATTTACTTTGATACTTTTTGGACTTATGTTGTTGCGCACTTTAATGTGGTTTTTGAAATATATAATGTTGTTTAGTTGTCTTTCTTTTGTTTGTGCATCATATAGTGTGATGTTTTGTTAATGGTTTTATTCTTAAAGGGTAAATCATTCCCTTATTGTATTTTAAACCCTTCATCATTTATTTTCAGCCTTTCTTGTCATGGGGATGTCTCTTAAGGATGTGTAATGACTCATTGTACTCTCAATCCAATGATAGTTAGTGGGTCATTATATTACACATCAAATACGTCATAGTAGTAAAATGAGGATCGATAGGGATTCTTATATGTATTGTGTGTCGTAAATAATAGTTTTAGGAACTTTTACATTTAAATAAATACAAGATATAAATATATGGTGACCATATTAACTAATAGTTATCATATAAGTTATAATATAATTAGAAATATTATGTCAGAACATTATTTTTTTGATGAGAAACTTTTATTGAAGTTTTCATTAGCTGAAAATGAAAATAAAAAAAACACTAAGTGATTCTTAGTTAATTATCCTATAATTACTAGCAATACTATTACCCCTAAGGTAAAAAGGTATTAATATTATGTGATTATATTTCTGTAAGAGGTTAGATCTTCCCTTTTGATATAGGGGATAATACTTGAAATTAATGTGGTTAAGGCTCTAAATGAACATGATTTGGAATAGGAACACTAAAATCTATAAGGCCCGATGGGAGGATATTTCCATAGACAAATAATACATAGTAATGTTTAATCCAAATAGGTATTCTTATATTCACCAAGTATGGTGATGTATTATTTTATAAATAATAATGTATTCTATAGGAAGATGTGAATGGAAACACATTATGGTTTAATTGATTGTATAAATTCATTAGTAGATTCCATGAACCAAAATCTATATCCATATTATTTTTATTGTCATCAGTTTATGTAAATCCCTTTGTGGGTATGTAATAGGAAAGTAGACCTGGATGGAAGATTTTAGTACAAATAATTATTTACTATATATTTTATGATTCAAGTGATGTCTAGACAGAGCCTATGACAAAATCTGTTTATATTCAAGATGAAAAAATTAACTATAATTATACATTTCATAACAACCTTATATGATTATTATATTAAGAAAATGGATGTCAAAACCAAATCCTTGAAGTAACCCTAAGAAATATGTCAATATAACAAGACCATACGAGTTGGTGACACCAAAGATATCCAATAATGTGTTAAAGATGAAAAGATCTATTTACGGATTGATTCAAGAATTATGAGTATATAATATTCATTTTTATGAAGCCAAAACATAGCTTTTTTTATATGGAATTCACTTTTTTTGAGTTTCTAAAATATTTTTGTGTAATAGTGATAGTTTTACAAGTCATATATGTTGATAACATATAGAAAACATATATTTAGTCTTATAGTTTTTAATACTGAGGATTATTTATCCAAGAATGTCTTGACATAGCCACTCAAGTACTAATTAATAATATCTAGAAACATTGATCAATGAGGTTATTTAAATATAGTCGTATTATATATTTTTAAAAGGTAGAAAAAAATAAAATATTGAATAATTCAAGACTGAATTTGTTTCACATGTCCCATGGCATGTAATCTCCCTAAAAAAGGATAAGATTGTTACGATTAATATAATTCTATATGACTATGATTTTTTTGGAATATATATCTCAGTTCATTTTATGTAATGAGTTTCAAATCTATTATATGAATTAAAATAGGGATAATATCGAAAAGAACCAAGCGAGATATAAAATATTGTAGTTAAAACTGTTTGATAGGACTTGAAAAATAAAAAATTAAAGAGTTATTAGTGATTTTAAAAATCAGAATACTACTGGTTAAGGGGATATGATACAAGTATTCCAATAGATTAATATTTTATAATATCAAATTGATAATAAGGAAATAAATAAGACAAAATTATTAAAACCAGTGGTTTCTATATCAACCAAAACTGAGTAAATTATGGAATCTAATGTAGCTCATGTAGTAGGATTGAAATATCATGTTCTAGGCTATGGTTTTAGCAAGGATTTAAATTTTATGACAATGTTAAAAAATTCATCACATAGTGATATAACATCATGAGGCATTTTCTTAGAGAAGTTAAGCCGCATTAAGAACAAAACTAAACAATTGTTTCTAGACTGACAACTATAACCATATATCCTTCCAAAAGCATTTTGATTATGTGGGAGCTAACTAGTTAGTTAATAGATGTTTCTTTTGAAAATATTTCTATTTTATAATTTTCTCCCTAGATACTTCTTAATTATTAATTTTAATTACAGGATTATTAAAAACCATGAATAATAAGAAAATATATTTTCACATGATCAATGTTCTTCATTGTAACATTAGTGTGATAATATCCTTAGAGCATCTATAATATTGAAATTTTATAGCAGTCCACCATTATAATGAGAACCCTAAAATTCTAGGATCGTATTGTAAAATAATTGTTATATGGTTTAGATGAAATATATCTAATTGGATAAAAATGATGTTTGACCATCATGTGTTGGGAGATCAATAGACATTAATACTTATTCAAATTAAGTTCACATATAGAAAAATATATGAGAGAGGAGTTTTTTAGGGAAAACTCGATAATAGGAATTATACATGTAATATGTTTCATTGAATATTCATATTTTTTTTCATGTGTATTGATCCTTATAATTTATATTATTATAAATATAGATCATGAATCATATACATAGGTTTATTTTTGAAAATCATGATGACATATGCTCATGGTGAAGTGGGATACATTTTATGAATCATGTCTAATATGAAATTAATAGATAAGTAAAGAAATAATTATTCTTTTTTGAGTTATAGAAGATGTTATATATATCCCTATGAATAAAAAAACACTCTTACTAAATCCAGATCTATGCTATTTCATTATTTTGTTCATTTTATATATACATTGAATTATAATCAAGCATATATGTTGATAACCCAAATTTGAAACCTTCTTAATGAGATATCAAGACCATGGATTTCAGTACACTGTAAGAATTTTGATTTGGTTTTTTTTGTTATTTCATTAACTTCATTGTTTATGGGTTCTTTGAGATGTTTTTAGACTCTAATCTTGAACATTAGGAAAGTTTTCCTATTTCCAATGAGAATGAGGCTTAGTGGGGGAGATGTGTCTTTTAGGCTGATAACCCTAGTGTGATTACTAATAATAGGGGTAGTGAGGTGTAAGACAAGTGACACTGAATGGAAAGGATATTCATTCATGGGGAGGGGTCATATATTTGGCCTTCAGGAATTAGGGCCTTCGCACAACCCATGTTCAATGGACTATGCACCTTCAGACCATCCAACCATATATTTTTATAAATTAGGTCTATTGAGTTCTTTTTATTCTTTATTCAGAGGGATGAGGCTTTACCCACTAGGATATCAGGGTGTGTGTGTTTTTTGGATAATTCCAATCCTGTATACCTATATTAATAATATTTTTTATTTTTTATTCACCAGTTAGAGAATAGATTAAAATAAACATTTATCTAGTTATATTAATGCTGAAATAAATATTTATTAAAACATTAAGTGAATGATTTTTTAAAATTTATTAAATGAATATTATTATATTATATATTTATTTAAATAAATTTTTATTTATTTAAATAAATTTTTATTTTTTAAATTTATTTTTATTTATTTAATGTTTGATAAATGCTAATGAATATTGAATGGATAATTGAAGTGTCTGAGGAAAATAATATTTAAACATCCATTAGTTAGAGATTTTTAGGGAATATAATAATGATTTTATTATAATTTGACATAAGGTTTACATAAAATAAAACTTTTTTTAAAGGGCCTATGTTAAATTACTAAGGATTTATTCCTATGTATACAATTTGATATATATGAATTCTAATGATATAGGATTTTTATTGAAAAACTGATTCTCCCATGTGAATCCCCTCACAACTAAGAGAACCTCCCAATAAGGCTCTAAGGAATGATTGTTGATCCTTTTCATCCCTATCATAACCTAGAGAAAGAGATAATTAATTCTTCAATCCTAAATGAATTCTTTTTTATGATCAATGATATACAATGTAATATGTTTAGTTTCTCTATGCTTACACTCAGAATATAAACTGTGTTGTTTCAAGATTTTTGGACCATGTGTGGTTACAGATAAATGAACTATACTTTTTTTCTTCTCTACAATGATGATACAAGACAAGAAACCAAATTTATTATCAATGAAAAAAAGAATTATCAATCCTAGGTAATTCTTATTATAAATTAATTATAAATTAAATATAAAAATATCCCCTCTATGAAGTATCTTGGGTTTCTTCTTCTTGTTTATATGATTTAATACAAATAAAATAATGAAATATATTATTGATCATAGGCCCAATCACTTCTACTACAGATCAGAACCACTAGTTTAGAGTTTTTATAAATAGTTATGTTCAAGAGGGAGTGATGTATGTTAATATTTAAATTAGAAAACCATATAGATTATCTGACTCAATAATAGATATGTTCTAGGGGATTAATTTATTCCCAAATAATAATATAATAATTTTTAGTCTTATTAGATATGATTCCCATACTACAAAATTTTACTACCAATATATTTCTAGTAACCCAATCGATGTTTCAAAAATGATATATCAGTTTCACAAGTCCTAGATTTTCCCTAATAAATACAATTTTAACAAGATAATTTTCTATAATAGGATCCTTATATATCAACTGATTATGAAATCTTTCTTCCTTATATTTTCCAATTTAATATTTTTAAAATTAAATCAGTAACCCTATAAGAATTTATTCTTTTACTATAGACTTTATAAAACTAGTTGGTGTTGTATATTTAATTATTTTGAAGTTAAACATCTTCATGCTGAATCTACTACTATATTTATCTTGGTTTCAAGCATCATGTATATAATTTTTCATTCTATAAACCATTTCCAATCCATATTTATAGAAATATAGAATCCATCACGGTGGAACAAATACTATTATAGATATTATAATCATGTATACAATTTAAATAGGTTCATTTTTGAAATATTTATATAAGTGAAGGTTGTGAACTACATTATATGTGTAATAGCTAAAAATGATATTTAGGATCTCACTATTTATGATTGATTTGGTATATGTTTAAATTTAAAAGTATACAATGTATACATAACTTTTATTTAGAATACCCAAATTTCTATGTTTCATAAAATCAACATGTATGGAGGTTCTAAGGTAAATCAAATCATGCAATATTTGGGGGTCTCAACAAAGGAATAAAAATGAATGAAATGGATTGTATCTATGAGAGATAGAGAAATGTTTTTCTTGAATAAGAATCCACATTAATTATCAATGTTATAAAGGAAAATATCATATCAAAATCATGGAGGCTAAAACCTTCATGGGATAATTTCTTGAATTATTGTGTGCATATTGACATTGTTGTGCCTTGCATTTCTAGAGAGGGTGGTATATTTTTATAATACCCTTCATAATCTAGTGGTGGGTATTTTTTATAATATTTTTCCTAATTTTAGGCCCTTCCAAATTTTGGAACACCTGTTCTTGGATCTTTGTAAAAAAAATCATTCAAATTCTAAAAAAATATTTGTACTTGGTAAATTTTCTCTAAGGTGCGTCCATTATTATTATTATTATTTAAAATCTGTTATTTTTCTAATTATCATAATAATCCATTACATAGAAATTAATTTTGAGTATGATATTAAAAAATGAAAATTTGGAAACATGTTATAATAATAGAAAAACATTAGGCTCAAATTTAAAATATTTGATAAAACTATAGGGTATATCAAATATACAAAAGAGTTTTGAACGAGATTTTAAGAATTATATTGATAATAATTTATTCATTTTAATAATATATATATATATATATATATATATATTTGTTGTTTTAAATAATTACGTACATGCATACATGATTACGTATATATGAACATACATATGTACGTATGTCCATACATATACACATGAATACAAATATATATATATATATATAAACAAGTTAATAACATTTATCTTCGTGGTATAGGTATTACAATATCAAATGAGGGGTTCTAGGTTCGACTCACACCCATGAAAATATTTCTCTATATGGATGAATTGTTTCAAGTGATCCTATTTCATGTAGTCAAGAAATATTTTATATATGTATCTCCACTCATAACTCCCCATGAATATGGATGATTCGAGTATACTTTTCATTCATGCAACTAGAATTATTCAAATATATGAAATCCTTCATATTTAGGTATGTCCTCTAAGAAGAGGAGGCCATAGACATTGGGTGGCATTAGTGTTGAATATTATTAATTGAATTTGTCCTCAAACAATTGACCACATTTAATGTTTTTTCTGAAACAATTCACTTGTGTACGGTTTCATCTGAAATAGTTAAATTTAACAATTGGTATTTGGACCATTCAACATTCTAGTAATAAATAAAATAATAATATATGAATAATTAAATAATATAATAATGTGTGTTCCTAAAATACTCTATCCATGTAATCAATATATATATAAAAATGATTAAAATAATTTATTTTTTCACATTTAATTATATATTTTAATGACGGTTATAGTTTTTATATTTCAAAAGTAAAAAAATAATTTTAAGAAAATATTATTTTCCTTGATTGGTCAATTTACTCAGATGAATCTATAATGGGTTAGGTTATGTATATAAGATTGACATTTTCTGTGTCTCAGGGATACACCAAATGTCTGGAATAAAGGAATTTTTTAAGTATGGATAAATTTTATAGTGTTATATATAATGGAAATGTTATTATGTGGATATGAGTTCGTTTAATGATGATCGCACTAAATCCCTTTGTCTCTCGACTAATAATGATTCTTTGTTAGATGCCTCTATTTTTGTGTAGTTATGGGTTAAATGTTTTTAATAATTAACAACTCTAAAATGTTACATAGGATCATATGTAAGGATATAAAGTTATTATTTATTTTTCAATAAATTATTTTTACAAAATTTAAGAGTTTTTTGAAAGATTTACTAAAAAGTATTTGTATAAAATTCAACAAGATACTATGAAATGTGTATGAAATATATAAGGTTTTAGTAAAAGTAAAAGGTTAAAATATTTATTTCATAACTATTTTATAATATTTTATAATATGAACATGTCATTTTATTTGATATACATCAATTGAAATGTTATATGCGATATAGTAACACAAGGTGGTATTTTTTTAGATCCATGTAAACTATCCTTTTCTCATATTATACATCTCTATATTCTGTAGTAAAATATGTGTATCATGTTTAATTAAATAATTGAAGTATTTAGTAAACGATTTTTATATATGTAAATACATTATAACCTAAAATTAAAAAGTCAAAAAAAATATAATATGTTTTTGAAAAATATTTTAACACCTTGAGTATTTATGATTTTTTTCAAATGAAATAATTTTTTTTATTTGTTTCATTGCACGCTACACTAATTAAAAATTATATGATTGGAATTTGTAAAAATGGACTAAATACGTGTAAACATAATAATTTTTAATTTATAATAATTACAACTTAGTTTTTTACCAAAAAAATAGTGAACGTGATTAAAATTAATTACATTGATTAAGAGAAAAATTAGCGTAACAAAGGACTAAACCATAAAATTAAAGCCCAAAATGACCCAAAAAAAATTCCAAAATCCATTTTATGTACATATATTGACCCTATACTCTATTTTATATTATCTGGACCATTTTTTGATCCAATTTCATGGGAAAATGTGGTTAAAATTCCCATTTCATTTTTTTTGGAATAACACTCCTCCTCCACTATAAAAAGGTACTCACCCTCCCACTTATTTAAAAATATATACACTTTTGTATTGGAAATATTAAGCCTAAATATTCACCAAAAATACAAAAATCCATCCTATAAATCTCCCTTTTTAAATGAAATCCATCTATGCAATCCCTTTGGTTCAAAGAAAAAGGAGTTACTCAAAGAAGACGTAACACCCTTCCTCAAGATCCTCTATTTTATTTTCACTCTCCAGCTTCTCAAGTATTATTATTCTAGGATTATATATTAATTTAAATATCCTTAATAATATTATATTTTTTTATAAGTTTCATACTTACACTTACACACACTTACATCTAATGGGTAATTAACTTACCATTCATGTGTATGGAAAAGTACCTCAGCACAAAACAGTGTTCTTCGTTTTCCATTACCACCTCTCATGATTGGGAATTATGATGGACACTCTAATTTTATTTGATATATATGATATATAATATTCATTTAATATTATTGAAAAATTATATAAAACCTAACTTTATGATTTCCATTTTGTGTAAATATGATAACATTTTTTGTGGATTTGTGGACTACCGCCTCTTCAAAGTGATGTGATTAGTTCATAATTTATATGGAACATATTAAAGAAGCGTATAGTAAATTTATATGATATATATGAAATAATAATTATACTAAAATGATAATATATATATATATATATTTCATTCAGTTTTTTCTTTCAATATGACAAGAAAACGGAAACAGCATTCATGCATACGTACGGCCCACCATCTCCATGATGGTATGTTTAGTTTAAAATTTATATATTTTATATATTATTATAAATACATATATACTGACTATATATGATATTTATATCAATGTTTACATTTTTAAATAATTAAATAATGTTATAATTAAGGCCACAGTTAATAACATCTCAAAACATGTATGAAAAACAGGGCGGTTATCACCAAAAAAATAACTTTATCATGGAGTTATTAATGGATGAGTATCCAAAGTAAATAATATAAGGTATTATATATATGATTATTTTTCTATAATAGATTTATAATTTAATTTTACTTATTATAAATGACTTTTTAATGATAACAACATGAGCCAAGGCATAAGGAAAGGATTTTCTCATATCAATTTTTATATGTGTGAGATACATTCCATGTTCACCACTTATTTTATTTGTGTGGTTTATATAATGAACATGAAATTTTTATGTGGTTATTATACTTATATTTCTGGGTATTACATATCCATTTTTTTATCTACCTTGCACGGGGTTTATGTTTCAAAAGTTTCCAATCGGTATAGTAGTCTTGTCTCAATTTTCTAACTTTGAGACACATGCCATGATATAGACTGATGTTATTCAAGGATTTTTCTTATATTTGATTTTTTATATCATGAATATCATTTTTTCAAGATATTTTAAAATTCATGTAGTTTCATTTTCTTACATGGGTAGTAATATTAAATGTTACCAAGTGGTAAGATTCCATTGAAATAATCTCAACATTTATCAGGATTGTTTATGATTATGTTTCAATTGATGAAATTCTATGATCCACATCTCAATAACTCTCATGAATTTTATTCTATTATTTTAACTCATGATATATTCATGTATTAGTACCATTTCCCACTATTTGGTTCTTAATATCATTAAGAAAGTGATTTTAAACAAATCCAATCTCATTTCTCTTTTCAAACAAAATTTTGTTTTTCTCAAAATACTTTTTTTTCAAAAATGTTTTAATAAATGTTATTAAAATGATATATTAAGATCATTTTCAAGGAAAAAGGATTTTGAATTTTTTACAGTTTTTAATTCTTCCTTTATTAATTTTCAAACTATTTTCAACAAAAAATGTTTTCAAAATGTTTTCAAGAATCATTTGTAATTCATCAATATAGTTTCAAATAAAAATGTTTTCAAAATATTTTTAGGCATTATTTATATGTTTTCAGATTATTTTCAAAAAAATAGGTCTTCAAAAAAATTCTAGGCATAAATTATATGTTTTCAATGTTATTTTCAATAATAATCTTTTTCAAAAATGATTTTTTCTTAAAATGTGTTTTAATTGTTTTCAAGATTATTTTATAAGTTGTCAAGAAAAAATCATTCCAAATTGTTTTCAAGTCACGTTATTAATTTTTCCAAGAAAATTTTTTTAATATACTTTTCAAGAATTCATTAAAAAATTTTAATGTATTTTCTATGAAAATTGTTTCCATAATGTTTTAAATAGTTATTTATAAGTTTTCAATATTATTTATAAATAAATGGATTTCAAACTTTGTCAAGAATTATTTATAATTTATCAATGTGTTCTAAAAGAAAAAAATTCTTATGGTTTTTAGGATTCTTTTATGTGATTTAACTTACAAAGGTTTTCTATATTCCTTTATATTTATTTATGGTTATCTTAAAAAAATGGATTTCAAAATGTTTTATGTTTTGAAAACTATTCTTAAAAGAAGAAAGGATATTTTCCTCAATAAATTTTATTAAAATATATCTCAAATTAAATTTATATATAAGATTAAAACCAATGGTGTTACTAGTTCCATTTATATGGATATAATCCAAGGGTTCCATTCATATTCTTTCTCAGAATTCTTTATGTTTTGATGGAATGATTTTTATGAAACAATTTTTTTTCTTGGGTTACTTGTTTACAATACTAGTTTCTATTTAATGGGAAATATATTTATGAACCCCATTTCAATTTCATGTTGTATATTCTTATTAAACCTACTTCTTTTTTGGAGTAATTATTTTATGAAATGATTATAAAACTTATCGCTTTTCTATTGGTTATCATATGACTGCATGTTTATGATAACTATTTCATTTCATGGGTTAAAATATGATGCATTTTTAGGATTTAGTGGAACACAATTGTATTATTTGATTATGATATGGGTGGGACCTAAATCTCACTCAAATTCATTGGTTAAATACTTATATCTCATGAGATATACATGGATGGAATAGGGAATGACCTCGGTTGTGTAAAAGATTTTGTCCACTAAAATGGTCTTAGAAATGAACCTCAACTACTAAGATGGTCATAGGAGTGAACCATGACTCCCAATATGGTGTGGGGAGTGAAAACATACCAATAATATGGACTTGTTAGTGATTCCATGACTATTATAGAAATAATTTTATATATTTATGTGTCTTCCACAAAATCTATGTATTATTCATATTTTATGCTTTTATGGATTATGTTCTTTATTTCTTTATGATTCATGCCCTATGAAATACCAATTTATATTCCAATATTCTTGTTTATAAACCTTGATATGTTGGATATGATCTTAAATTTTCATGATCATGTTATCAAACCCTTATTCTCATGATATTGATTATATATCTCCCTTTTTTACCATTCCTAATCATCTGTGCTTTCCCATTTTCACGTTTACTTTTCCCAAGTTATGAAGATATGTATTATGTATGTTGTGTATAATATGGTTTCTAATCATGAAGATCTTATTGAGAGATAATTTAACTCACTTATGTACTTGTGTTAATGTTTCCATGTTTCTAAAGGCTCATGACTAGTATGGTCTTTGAGAATCTATTTGTGTAATCTATTAAGTATTCCATAAAAATGATGTAATGTAAATTTATGTTAAGTGAGGTTATCTATAGTTGGTATTAGAGAAAACATTTAGTTAAAATGTCTAAACTATGATGAGAAACCCATAGTGAGAACCATAAGGACATTTATTATGACAAGTCTAAGGATAGGATAATGTTTAGGAAAATATCATTGAATTTTGGTAAAGGATAGAGTGAGTGGTTTAAAAGAAATATATCACTATATGTATAATAAAAGTGGATTTGGATATAGTATAGATGTACCTAGGGGTAACAAAATTGAAAAGGTGTGTTGGTCTTAACTTGAGTTTAACCTTTTACCCAACAATGGGCCTTACAGCACACCTGGTTTAGCACTCCTGAGGGATATGCTTGAAAATTTACAAACTCTTTACAAACCATCATGAAGGATTTAAATAGTAGTATTCTATGAATAATCTATGATAAATCTATGGTTTCATAAATTAAATAATGTGTCTAAATTTATAAATCCAATATGTGGTTTTTCACGATGATGTGGTTTCTCTCTTTGATTATTGTTTCTTACTCTAATATTTTTTGTTTTAGTCAATGGATGGTACCTAGAGGAACCACTTCAATGATAAGTGTGAAGTAAAATACATTGACTTCTCTCTTAAGCATCAAAATTATATGTTATATGTAATGAAATATCATATTTCCATTCTCACTCAACTTTCTCAAGAAATGAATCATGTTGGACATCCAAATGAGTAATGGAGGGAAAAAAATTCTGTTGAGTCCTTCATGAGGAAAAATCCACCTTATTTTAGGAGGTGGTTTGATCCCCATATTGTTGAAAAATGGATCAATACCACTAAAAATATATTATTCGTTATCTATTTTATGGAATATGAGAACCCCATTATGGTTTTTTATCAGCTAAAAGGTGAATTATACTAGTGGTGGACTCTAATAAATAAAAAGAGGTAATAAGAATAATTGAACCCAAGGGTTGGGATGAGTCCATGTACTTAATTTTTAAACATTAATTTCCTCAGATTGTTTATACAAATATAGATAAAGAGTTGAATGGAATAAATCAAAGTGATAATTAATTTGTGGGTACCTATGAGGAAAATTTCACAAGGCTTACGAGGTATGATTCAAAAAAAATTATCCTACCCAAAAGTAAGTTTGAATGATTATTTAGTTTCTTAAACACAAGTCTCATAAGTGTGTTTTCCATAAAATACTTTAATGACTACAAATATATTGTGTATTTTTAAATGAGGGTTGAAATGGAGTTTGAAAATATGTATCAATATCATGGTTTTGTAAAACAAAGAAGATGGAGTTCACTGGAAAATATAATGACCAAGAACAGAAGAAGATGATATTTCCTATGTACTGTATATATAGAAAGATGCATAGAGGATATTTTGATTAAGGGATATAATAAAATTTTAAGTGTTAAATGGATGTATATAGGAAATTTTATTGTTTAAATGATGGGAAGATATCAGATAACAATGAAACTGGCAAGAAAACAACACATAACGCACCTCCCTCTCTTAAGTTCTTCAAGTGAATTAGGCTAACCAGTTCCCAAAATCAAGGGTTTCTACTAATGATCAATGTCAGAAACCTGTTAAACTGAGGGAAAAGTGTAAATCACATGAAATCAATATCTTAGATGATGGGTACGAAAATAACATACTGAAAGGTACACATATCATCCACTCTAGAACAACTAATGTCTTATTGGATTTCTGATATACCCACTCTTTCATATCTAAATAATTTTATAAGGGTATAAAGATTAAACCAAAATGACTAAATGTGTAATTAGTAGTGAAACCCCCCAATGGTATGATGATTGTATCTCATGTCTATAATTCCTCTCTAGTTAACATTGGGGGGAATGTGCTTACTAAAAACCTTGTAATTCTTTCTTTTTCTTGTGTTTCAGGTCATCCAAATCATGGATTTTCATTCTCTACATAAATTACACATAACTTTTTGGGTAATGGAATATGTATTTGATATTTAAAACCTATATATTATCATCAATAAATGTGACGATAATCATGAAATTCCTATACAAATTCCATCCAGTGTATGGGTCATAAATCCCATTTAGAAGGGATGTGTATATGAAATGGTTGGGGAGAAAATTGACATTGGTTATATGCCTATTGTTTGAGATATTTCAGATGTATTTTTGGAAGAGTTTCATATCCTTCCTCCAATATACGAATATTAATTCCTGATAGAGCTCATACCTGATTCCAAAACAATTTTGAATGCCCCTTATAGAATGGACCCAATTGAGTTAAAGTAATTGAAGAAGAAACTCTAAGAAAACCATGATAATGGATGCATCCATCCAAGTGTGTCACCTTGGGGTGAACCTTTTATTTACATGAAAAATAAAGATAGATCATTGTGAATTTTCATTGATTATCTAGAGTTTAACAAGATCATGATCAAGAGAAAGTATCATCTTCCCCATATTGAGGACCTGTTTGATCAACTACACTGATCTCAATACTTTTCCAAGACTGACCTCTATTATGGATATCATTAATAGAGTGTCAAGAAAAATGATATACCCATGTTGGAATTTCATACATGTTATGAACACTATGAATATATATTGATGTGTTTCGGTCTTACTAATGACCCTAATATATTTGTGTATTTTATTAATAGAGTAATTAGAGTTTACTTTTATTAGTTTTTCATATTATTTATAAACAATATTAATATATATTCAAAGACCAAGGAAGTTCATGAAGACCACATGAAAATTCTACTAAATAACATAATGAAGGAGATGTTATATGAAATAATTACAAAGTGTGAATATTTTTTTGAAAAAGGTTTCATTTTTAGGTTATATAATCTAAAGAGATTGAATGGAATTAGATCCATCAAAGAAGGATGCTATTGAATGTGGGCCTAGAATAACCATGTTGACTTAGATTCGTAGTTTAATTAGTCTATCTGGAAATATTTTATGGTTTTTGGAAGTTTTCTTCATGAATAACTAATCCTCTAACCAACTTAACTCAGAAGGGTTCCAAGTTCCTCTAGATAGATTAATGCAGGGAAAGATTCATACAACTGGAGAGAATGTTAGTCAGTGCACCTATTAATACATTAACTTATATTAGAGAGGGGTTTTTAATCTATAGTGATGCATACAAGAAGGTATTGTGATGTGTTCTTATGAATAATAACTTGGTTATAGCATATGAATCATGATAGTTGATGATTTGTGAGAAAAACTACCCAACTCATGATTTGGATTTACTGACTATAATTATTTCATTTTTTTATATGGATGAATTTTATTTATTGAGAAAAATTATATATATATATATACACTAATCAAAATAGTCTGAAATATATAATCCCATAGTAGGATTTGAACATGCACCAAAGAAGAATGTTAGAACTGATAAAGGATTATGACTACTCAATACATTACGAGCCTTGGAAAGCAAATAAGGTGGCCGATTATTAGATTCTAAAGGATCACAATAAATTATACATGTTGAGGACTAAAAAAGATCCAATATTTATGGATTTTTGAAGTATGAATCTTGAAATATTGATGGAAGAAGAAAATTCTTATCTTTCTCAATTGAATTTTCATGCCTTAATCCAAGTTAATATTAAAGAGGAGTAGAAGGAAGATGTAGATCTAAAAAATAAGGTTATAAATGTTCTTGATTTTATCCTTTATCAAGATATAAGGATAAGGTTCTATAACCCTGTATATTTCCCATACATACTAGATTTGAAGAAGGATATATTGGATTAATATCATAGCTCTCCATTCTCTATTCATCCTGAAACTATGAAGCTGTATAGAGACCTGAAAGAATAATTCAGGTGGGATGGCATGAAGAGGGATATCATAGAGTTTTTATCTTGGTGATTTATATTATATAAAGTTAATACTTAAATAAAAAATTCTAAGGGGATGTTGCATCTATTATGAATACCATAATCGAAATGAGAGAACATCACTATAGACTATGTCGATAAACTCCCCAAAACATCTGAAGGATTTAATGCCATATGTATGGTATTATATACCCTATATAAGTCATCATAATTTTTTTGTATCATATAATACTTCTCTCAAGATCATCTCTATAGTATAAAACTAAGGAAGTGGTAAGGTTTCAGGGAGCGCCATAGTCTTTTGTAACTAATCAGGGTCCAAGGACTACCTCAAATTTCTGGTAAAGTATTCAACAATAATTTGACATATAATTGATTTTTAGAACATATTATTATCATTAGATGGATGGTATGTATAAAAGAACAATTAAAACCTTAAATGATATGTTGAAATCCATTTATTTGGATTATAAAGGTGATTGGGATCAACACCTACCTCTAGAGGAGGTTTTTTTTAAAAAAATAGCTTTCACTCAAGTGTTCATATGTATCCATATGAATTCCTCAATTGGAAGAAATATATACATCCAAAATGTTGGGATGAATATGGACAAAGAAAACTATGGGGACCTAAGATAGATGACAAAATGACTGGGAGTATTAGATTCCTTTAGCAGTATATCATGGCTGCTCAATGTCTATAGAAAATTTATGATGATCACTATTGGAAAGATCTATAATTTGAAGGTGGCTAGAAGGTTTCTTTACAAATATATCCCTGAAAATTTTTATGAGATTAAGGAATAGAGTAAAACTAATCCCTAAGAATATCATCCCCTTTGAGATACTTGATCATATCAGAACGGTATCCTATCGCTTGGAGCTTCCTCCAAATTTCCCTGAAGTACATAAAATGTTTCGTGTGTATCTATTGAGGAAGAACATACATGACCTTTCACATGTACTTAACGCAGAGGTTATACATCTAGAGTATCATCTTTCTAAAAAGGAAAACCCATTTAACATTAGGGATAATACATAGAAAGTTATGTGAAACAAGACCACTCACCTGGAAAAAGTTTTTTATAGAAATCTCTAGTTATAGGAAGCTATTTGGGAACATGAGGATATGATGATTCAGAAATATCTGCATTTGTTTGTATAATAATGATGAATCTTGAGGGTGAAATTAACATTAAGGTGATATAGTGTAGTACCCTGAGTTTTTATAAACCTTTTTTTAAAAATAAAGTAGTTTTCTTTGATGTCTTTCATTGCATAATGCACTAAGTGAAAAATTATTTATACACTATACCATGATAAGCTTATTCTATATGCAACACTGACTTGGCTTGCGTTATACTCAATAATAAGTTTATACATAACAAAATTTTATTATATTTGTTATTTATGTGAGATAGTTAAAACACAGTCATTAAACATAGTTATTTGAATTGTAATAACTACTTTTAAATAATTATATTAAAAAATTTGTAAAAAAAACATATTTATAATAAGACATACTATTTTTGGTAAATACTTTATATGTTTTATAATACTATTTTCCTATAAGAAATAATTTTTATGTCCTACTATGAACAATATAAAATTAATTTTAGACACTTTTAGAAATTTAACTTGATAAAATAAACAGAATATTTGAATTCATAATTTTAAAATTATCTTAGGGTGATTTTTTGCTATTTTTTCGAAAAACATCATTTTTTGATTAATAATGGAAAATACTAAATTTTAATTCAAAGATTTTTTTTAATATAATATATTTATATTGTTAAATTATTTTTAATAGGGTTTAAAGTTTAATTATATAAATTATAAATTAATTTATCTACTTTAGGTCATTGGAAACCATTTCACATTAAAATTGGACATAAAAACATTAGAAACTTTTAAAAAATCATTGAAACCCTGTTATCCGGACACATTTGTGGGACTAATTTTAAATTAATTTTTAAATATTATGTGATTGGGGACTGGGAAATGGATTCAATAATTTGAATTTTCATAATTTAGAATTTCTAATAAGTGAACTTAGATTTTTACCAAAAATATTAGTAAAAGTGATCAAAATTTATTAGAGCGATTAAGAGAAAAATTAGCTTAACAGAAGAATAATCCAAAAAAAATAAAACCTAAAATAACCTATAAACTTCTAAAACATACAATGGATGTTATTATTTAGACCATATCATCCCTTTTCCGTGATTTTTTCCATTATTATATTCACTTTTCATGGGAAAAACATGGGTGTAATTTCCTTTTCAAAAATATTCAAGAATGTCATTCCTCCTCCTTTAAAAAAAAGGTGCACACCCCTCCCACATATTCACATATAAAAATACCTTTGGTGTATAAAATACCTTCCTAAATATCCTCTAAAAATCACTAACTTCATTATAGAATCATTCCTTTGGAAATAAATCCATATTGGGTATCACTTTGGTGCAACAAAAGGAGTTACCCATAGAAGATGTTACATCCTTCATCAAACTCATTAGTTTAATTTTCATTCTCCACACCCAGAACTCTTATTATTACAAGATTTTAAAATAAAATATATATCATAAATATAATTATATTTTTTAATATATATTTTATACCTTCACTTACATTCACTTCCATATAATGGGTAATTATCTTACCGTTCTTGTGGATGATGAACTACCGCCTCATAAAACGATGTTGTTTGTTTTTCCATTACCACCTTTCATGGTTGGTAATTATGATGGAAAATATTTTTTTTATAGGATATATTTATTATTTATTATTTATTTAATATTATTGAATTATTATTTAAAAGATACCTTCATTCATTCTATTTTTTTAATATGAAAACTTCATTTGTGGATGTATGGATTACTGCCTCCCCAAAGCGATGTGATTTATTCACACTTTACATGGAATGTATTAAGGATGGGTTTAGTAAAAATGTATGATATATATAAATAATAATTATAATATAATTATATTATATATATACATATATTTTATTCACATTATTTATTTCAATACGATAAGAAAGTGTAAATCACGTTTATGCATATGTATGGATTATCGTCTCCATGAATGATGTGTTACGTTTAATATTTATATATCTTATAGATTATTATAAATAAATATATAATGAAAATATATGATATTTATATTATGTTTTACTTTCATAATATAATTAGATCATGATTTAAGAAAGAGGACCATGTATAACAAGTAAAAATGTGTATGGAAAAAAGGCGGTTACCACTCAAATAATAACTTCAGCATGGAGTAATTAATTAATGGGTATTATAAAATCAGAATTAAATCTTATATGGTATTTTATATATGAATATGGTTATTTTATAAATATATTATTAACATATTCTTATTATATAGTATGTTTTAACAAGTATAACGAGATTCAAGACATAAGGTAAGGGTTTTTTATCTCACTCTTGATATCCGTGAGATACTTGCCATGTTCAGAACTCGTTTACATTGTGTAGTGTCTATACATCCCATGAATTTATAATATTATTATTATACATAAATTTATTTTTATTTACATATCCATTTTATGAACTCTCTTTTATGATATTTATGTTTCAAAATTCATCAAATCGGTAATGTAGTTTTCCCGTAATTTTCCTTCTTTGAGACACATGCTTCGTTTTTCACCTATGTTATCCTACAAGATGTATACATCGGTAATTGACCTGTTATATATTGAGTCTCCTTATTTTCATTATATTTTATGCTTCATGTAATTTAATTTTCTTACATATATTGTATTATTCAAATTTACCAAGTGGTAGGATTCTATTGAAATAATGCCATAATTTAGCAAGATTGTTTATGATTATGCTTTCAACTATTGAATATTATGATCCATATCTCAATAACTCCTCTTAATTTTCTTCCCCTTTGGTCATTCATTCTATAAAAATTTAGAAGTACCACTTTTTTACTCTTTAATACTAAATATAATTAATAAATTTATTTTCATGAAATATGAAATCATTTTGCTTTTCGGTTAGAAATATATTTTACTCAAAAACCATGTTTTTATAAAATATTTGAAAAATTATTTTAAAAAATTATTTTCAGATAATTTTCAATTAAAATGTATTATAAAAAGTTTCATGGTTTTATAAGCTTTTTTTATATGTTTTAAAATCATTTTCAAATAAATTTTTTTAAGTTTTTTCATTAATCGAGTATATTTTTTCTTAATTATTCTAAACAAAACTATTTTTCAATAGTTTATAATGAATTATTTATCTGTTTTTAAATTATTTAATGATAAAAAAGATTTAAAAAATATGTTAAAAGATTCCTTTATAGGTTTTCAATGTTATTCTAAAAAAATATTTAAAATGTTTTATGTTTGAAAAGTGTGGTAAATGTTTTAAAGATTCTTTTTTATGTTTTTAAGGAAAAGGGATTTCAAACTATCGTCAAGCCTCTTTTAAAAGTTTTAAAAGAAAAATGGTTTTCAAATTTTTTTAAATCACTCATTATAGGTATTAAATTTCATTTCAAAGAAAAATATTTTCATAATATTTTCAAATTTTATTTATATTTTTTCAATGTTATTTATAAATAATTGGTTTTCAAAATGTATTCAAGATTTATTTATAATTTTTAAAATTGTTCTTAAAGAAAAATGATTTTAATTTTTTTCAACTTCTATTAAATGATTTTTTTTTTAAAAAATATAGATTACATTATAATTTTTCAATATTATTTTCATAGAAATTATTTTCAAAGAGTTTTATGTTTTAAATTCAATGATGAAATAATATTTTATTTAAGAACATGGGATATGGGAAATTAATTAAATTTTTTATTCTAATATAGGGTCAAAAATATATCTTTTATACTTAATTAAAACTTATGTTAGCTACACTTTAGTCTTTAAGAAAGTTTAATCTCTAAAACTAAGTATTTAATCTACTATAAATTTAATTAAATTATTATAATTTTTATGAGTGTTTCATAATTCCCATATAAAACTATAACATGTCATGTGATGAATTGTGAACAGCTAAATTTTCCTCCCAAATCTGTTTAATGATACTTGAATAATTAATATTGTTTTACAAAACTCTTTTTCTCACATTCAGTTTTTATACTCAAAAAAATATGTATAGTTTTTTAATTTAACTATATGATCACTTTCATAAAATTAATTATGCATAAATATATATTATTCATCATGTATTAATTTATTTTTTTATCATTTCTTGATTTTTAAATATCATGGGTAATCGTATACCATCCATTCATGCATATAATAAATAATTGACCATGTCAAATAAAAAATGGATAAATAATGACTTGATCATGAGTTGTATTATACTAGTTGAACAATAGAGAAGTTTATGGATCAATTGAGTCCCTAGGGTAACTCTTTATGTAATGTAATTATTTTTAATTAACATCCATCATACTCCCTTTTATTGTCACTTTTTTGGTATCACACTAACTCTAATCTCAGAACATCTCATTCTAAGTGCGTTTATTCAATATAATGCTTACTCACAAGTGGTTGAAGGGAAATTTGGATAAAATAATACATTTTTTCACTTAAATATTAATATATAAGACATTATATAATCAATGGATGGAGTTGTGATTTACAAATCATCTAGAAATAATATTTCCTAAAAAATAATATAAAATTCAAACTTTTTAAAATAATTAATAGTTAAATAATAATAAATCCAATATAGATAGGTCAATCAAAATTTGTTATTGGTTAAAATATATCAATATTTAATAGAACTAAATAATTAGGATAAAATTAAACTCAAAAAAAATTAAATAAAAAAAGTAAAATTAAAAAATTATTCATTATCAATACATCTCATAGATTCCAGAAAAAGTATTTAAATTTTTTTATATTTTAAAATATTTTTATTATTTTTTTATAATTTTTGTGGGTTATGTGAGATTAAAATGATATTCAGAAGATAAAAATGGGTATTTTTGTTTAGATTGAGTTTGGAGGGTCAAGCTTTCATGGTTGGTAGTTAGTTAAGGGGTGGTGATTCCTAGTGGTGACACTTTATATTTTATTAAAAAATTAAAACATATATCTCATATATCACGAGTGATAGGTTTAATCTCGGTCAATATGGGTGTAATTAAGGGCACAAAAATATCTTGTTTATTTTTTTAAAATGTTTTTCCTAAATGTATGGTATGTGGCCTTTCCCTTGGGATGTGAAAACTATGCATTAGGATTCTCCCCTTATCTTGATCACCTCCTTCACTTTTGGGAATTCATTCTTGTAAATATGTTATATGATTCATGAATCGACTATATTTTTGGGACCATAAAGGATCTCATTGCATAGATTATCGAGAATTTAATTAAATTTATTTATTGAAATTATGTATGGCATCTCAAATACTAATTAAATGATCTGAGGTAGAGTAAAATCATTTAATATTAATATTTTCTAAAAAATGACTACATCTGACTGATAACACCATATTTTCTATAACATTCCTTGTATTCTCTCATGTATCACATATGATAACTTTTATCATAAATAAATAAATAATTAAAAAACATTAATGATACCTTTATGGAATAATGTGGTCCATGCATGCTTCGATCATCACAAAATTATCAATGATCAAAATATACAATGTTGAATAGCTCTTTATCACCCACACATATACCAAATATTAATTTTTTCATTTTATAACCATTACGTACTATAATTATATAATTAAGTACCTCTCAATTATTATAAAATCATGATAAGAATGGTATATTGCTTCTTGGATTGGATACTAAAAATTCTTGTTATTCTTTTCAGTTTCTCTCTATATAACATGACATATAATATGACAAAACATAAAATTTATGGAATTTATTTATAATCATACTATACAGTCTAAATTGTAGTTTTAATAATTTGGTTAAATTTTTTTTAATTACAAATTATTTATTAAAGAGGCTAATCCTATAAAACAAACCTGTTTTTCCACTAATGACTTAGTTTACTTATTATAAGTGTCATAAATATTTTATCACTCACATATAACTCTAAAACATGTTATGTAATAAATTAAAACCCATTAACTTAGCTCTATTTTAAAACCATGATATTTTAATAAGTGATTCCACTTTAAATAATCAATTTTTTAAATATATAATTTCATGTGTAACATCTAACTAAAATGAGTTGGGATATATTAGTAAATGATGTGTAATAAAATTAAGAACACTTAAAACATAAATTTCCTTTTTCTATAAATGTTGTTTTTTATTATATTTTTTAGTTTAATTTAAAATAAATCTAATGAAATTTAGATGATGAATATTAGTAGGTAAAATAAATTTTAGATTTCATCATGTAAAAATTAGTCTTGGGTGAATATTTTGGATTTTTATGAAATGGTTGATCTTTGGGGGAATGGTGAAAAATACAGTCATTACAAATACTATCACTTTTTTGAAATCATCATGAAATAATAAATAGTTGAATGTTTATAAAATAAAATTATAGAAAATATAAGATTCTATGGTTAAATATAAATCATTTAAAAATAGTATATTGGATTTAGAAATCTATATTTGGCATTTAAAAACCTAAGTACTTTTTTATTATTAGAAAGTAATTGTTCTTGTCCTTTTAATTAATTTAGTATTTAAAATGATACATTTGGTTTTATATTGGTTTTAAAGTCACTTAATTATCTTATATATGTTCATAAATACGAAAATTTCATGGGGATCAATTCAATCATGTATTTTTAGTAAATTAATTTAAATTATTAAAAGTTTATATATTCAAAAAATCATTGATTTTTGTGTACTTATATTAAAAATAATTTCTTAATTACACTTAAAATTGAATATTCTAAACTATATGTGATATTAATATTTTTAAAATTCAAATTATTTAATATGTTTTATTTCATTTTTTGTTATAAAATTAAGATAACATAGTAACGGTTTGTCACCATGATAGTGGATCAAATGGGTCAACAAGGGGGTTAAACTAAGTGATAACACTTCAAATATAACTAAAAACTATCTCAAAATGATTATATGAGTTTATTTTGACACTTATTTATCCTATATTTAATGAAAAATCCAATTGGTTTCACTTGACCATTACAATGACATTTATATTATTTAAATGTTAATACTATTTACAAAAGTACCACCCCTCTCACTTATAAAAGGATCCCTTCATACCCATAATTATTCACACTCTTTGAATATCATATATCAATAAAACACTATAAAAAACCTTCTATAAAAATTTTATAAACATTATAAAACATATTTTCTCATCAAAGGACCGCACATTAAAGAAGTAAACCACTTATTAATGGATCCCTTCCAAGAACAATTTTGGGAACTTATTATTACATTTATCATTTTTTTTATTCTCCTACCACCTCAAAGACAATCATATCCATAAAAAATAATAGACTCAGAATAATTAATAAACTAAAATATTATTATGTTATTTGGATAATCATAATATAACATCATCTTACCTTTTTAAAATAAAAGAAATGTCGCTCTTTTTACGTGTGGACTACTACCTTCAAGAATGACGTCCTTTATTTTTTCAAAACTATCTTACATAAATAGTTATGAAGAGTTTATTTAATGAATAAATATGATATTTATTAAATAATTTTTATTATATAATTATAATCAATTATGAACATTATTTTCCTCCCACTTATTAGTAAATTTAAATGTTTCTCATGTGTCCATGCGCACTATCACCTCAAAGAACAACATATTTCATTTTACATCACCACAAAAAATGGATAGTTATTCTAATTAATTAAATAAATTAATATCATATTTATAAAATTATTAATTTTCTACAATGTTTTCACTCACATTTTAAATTCACCATTAAAATCAATTCTTTTTATGGAATTTGAATTCTGAATAAAAGAAGTTATTTTTAATCCTTCCGTGATAATCATCCCCATGAGTTCCATGAAGTTACCTTATAACTAAAAAAATATATCACAAAAATTATATATGCATTAATAAAAATTATAGAAATTATGGACTCACAGTCATAAAGTGATTACCAAAATCATTACACAAAACTTAAGAAATAATTGTTATACTATTAATAATGAATTTTTTTAGAAGGTGCCGCATTGGGAAAATGACCAAAGAAGATTTGATTTAAAAAAGGAATGATTAAATGAGTCTAAAAGATGGGATCATATTACAATATTTAACATCAAGAGGAAGAAAACTTTCATTAATATTCTTGAGCCAGGTTATGTCTTGTGCAAGACCTTTTTTGGAGAGTTTATCTACAACCACATTCACCTCACGATAGGTGTGGGTTGCAATTTAGTTGATGTCATGGAGAGAACAGAGAAAATACATCCAGCAAGAAGTAATCAACCTAGCTAGATGAATCACCCCATTTCAAATGTCATGAATTATAGTAGTAGAATCACTTTAAATTCATTATTTGTTCCAACCTTTGTGCAGGGAAAAGGAGATGGCAAGGTTCAAACTCAGCATTAGGGCTTCCAGAGAGGTTTCAATACCACAGCCTCAAAAAAATCAATCAACAATCTAACCAAGGTGGTTTTTGAAGATATAGCCACATCCTGGGGGCCCCGAATTTCCTTTAGAGGCACCATCCATATTGATTATGGTCTCTCATGGGAGAAGAGGACTCTAAAAAACCTCAAACGTTCATCTTGGCTGGAAAAAAAATTGCATCAACTCAAAGCCATCTTAGGGTCATAAAATTATCCACAGAGTTGTTGTAGCTCCCACTCTGAATCAACACAACTATCTAAATAGCAATGAGAATCCACATTTTACCTTTATTAATTTTTAGTGAGAAATTATTGTCAGAATTGAATTTCTATCATACAATATCACATGAAGAAGCTTTGCAACCCCTGCAAGAAACTAGTTCTTGATTTTTTGGGAGTTATCCATATCTATGCAGTGTTTTAGCTGGTCATTGATAGATTCAAGGATCCCCCATCTGTAATACAAAATGTTAAAAATATAGTTCCAAAGATCAGTGTCAGTAGAACAAGACAAAAATAAATTATTTTCATCTTCTCAATACTGATTACAAAGACTAAAATTAGAGAAAAGATAGATTCCAAAAAGTTGCAAGAAAGCATCAATGGGAACCCTATTAAAGGAAATATTCCAAATAAGAGTGATTCTCAATGGATTTATCTCGGACTTATCAAATCATTTAATTTATTTGAATTCCTTTTTAGAGTTATGGAATGTGTGGTTATAGAAATATTTTGAATTTGGTAACCCTTTGTAAGAAGATTCGAAAATCAAAAAACCCTCTGAGAAACAAATTGGATAATTATCAATTATTTGAACCACATTAACATGAAGAGTGTCAATATGAGAAGAAAGAACATTCCTAACATTGCTATAGATATTTGTAGAAGAACGGTCAGGGGGAATCAAGGAGATTAGTGGAGCACCAGTCCAGTTGTCCAACCAGAATCTCGTATAGGTGTATCTAGAAACCATCCATCTTTAATTTATCATAATGTTTTTGTACATGTTTTTGATGGAGGGACAAATGGAAGAGATCTGGAAATTCTTGTTACCACTTGTTAATCTATCAATAAATCTATTTTTGAATAGAGAAATCGAGGGCGAGTCATTGTGAATCAAGTTCCAAGTCAATCTGGATAATAAGAGCTCATTAAAAAGATTTAAGTTTGTTTCCATGTCCACCCTTGTCTAAAGGTTTACAACAAATAGTCCAAGTAATATTTATAAGTTTCCCATATATGGTACTTCTAGTCCAAACAAAGTTTTTGATATAAACATTCATTTTTTTAATAAGACCATCCAGCCATTTGTAGAACCTCATAGAGTAGACCAATTTAGAGACAATGATATATTTGACAAGACAAACTCTTCCCACCATGGAAAGAGATTTTCCTTTCCATGTATATAGCTAATTAATAATTTGATCAACAATTTTAGAGAAGTATCTTCCTTAGGGGTTTCCCCAAAAGAATGGAACCCCATGGTATTTTAAGGGAATAGTTCATTCTTTGATGCCAAGATCATTAATGATACCATTTTTTCTACAAGAAGGAAAGTTTATAACAAAGCTGATGAAGGATTTGTGTTGGCCAATGACATGACCTGAGACCTTCTCATAGTGATCAAGAGTAGTTTTGAGAGTTTTGATGTTCCTTTTATCCCCCTTTAAGAAAAAAATAATGTCATCTGCATAAAAGTGGTGTGTTGGAGCATTGAAATTCGTGTAAGAAATAATAGGTTTGAGCTTGATTTGATCAACGAGAAGAGTGAATAGATGACTTAAATAGAACTCAACAATTGAAAACGGATTGAAAATAGGGGGTCACGTGGTCTAACACCATTGGAGAAATTTAAGCTTCCTCTGGGATATCCATTGATCAAGATGGAAATATGCATAGAGTTGGAGAGGGTTTTAATTTTGGATATAAATATATTGTTGAAACCAAAGCTTTGTAATACTTTTGAGATGAAATTTCAATCCATAGTGTCAAAGGCCTTCCTAATATCAGGTTTAATGGTAATTTTACCACCTATATTCTTAATTTTCTACATGTTAGTGCATTCTAAGGTGAGACAAATACTATCTTGGATGGATATTCCCTTGAAAAAAAATTGATTCCATAAGATAATTGTATCTGTGACAGTGGAAATTCTATTCACAATCAGTTTGGTGATCATTTTGTTAAGGGTTTTGAAAGGATCAATGGGTCGATAGAGATGAATTTCAAAGGTATTTTCTATCTTATGGATCGAATTAAGGAATTGGGAACTCAACCCATGGGTTAGGATGCCACTATAAAAGAATGTTTTAATGAGTTTGAAAACATGAGTTTGGATGATATAATAATATTTTTTATAGAAACCATTATTAAAACAATCCGGACCCAGGGCACTGTCAAGATTTAAGCTAAAGATAGTGTCTCTGATTTCTTGATCTAGGGGAAAACCAATGAAGAATGTGTGAAAATTTTCAGAATTATCTCATGAATGAGTTCTTTGTTTATGGTAGGGCCATTGAATAAATAATCAATGTAGGAGAAAACATGATTAGTTGTTTCCTCTTAATTATCCAAGAGGTTGTCTCTATCATTGAGAGAGGTGAGAGGTCTATAAGGTTTCCATACTCTCTGCAATTAATTATAGAATTTGGTATTTCTATCACCAAATGTTAACCATTTGAGTTTGAATGTTTACTTTCAAATGTTGTATTTGAAAAAGATAAGTGAATTTAGAATCATAGTAATACTAATTTCTTTATTTTGATCCAAAGAAAAATATGATTTTATGTTTTTGTTTTGGATTTGATGAAGATCATTATAAAGATGAAAGATTTAATTATAAATTTTTTTAGATTTGATGCCACATAAATTCTTAATCTTTTTTTGAGATATTTTAATTTAAGAGTACAAGAAATGGCATCATCATAGTGACACATAGAGGTCCAAAAATGTTTAATAAGATTACAAAATTTGGGATCCAAGAACCAAGCATTGTTGAATCTGAAAGGAAGAAGAGTTTTTATAGTTTTGAGGGTGATAGTGACCATGATAGGATGACAGTTAAATTAAATTTTTGCGAGGGTGGTACAGGAAATGATATCTCGTTTATCCAAGGCATGATCATTAGTGAATTCCCAACCCATTTTACTCACAACCACTCTATTGTGATGACTCATGTACCTGGTATACATAGCTCCAAGGAGTGAAATTTCAATTAGATTAGAATTATCTATAGAATCTTTAAATTCCCTCAAAGTTAATATTGAGTGGAGAAGTCCTATTTTATCACTTTAATAAATAATTGGATTAAAATCGCCAACAACCAACCAGGTAAAATGGATATTAGAGCTCAAGTAAGAGAGGTCAGGCCAAAGAGTCCTCTTATCTGGATATTTTTCTTAGAATAGACATATGATAAAAATAGGTTTGTGTTGTCAATCATAAATTCAAAGGTGAATATTTTCTCTGAAATATATAAAACATTATCATTTGACAATGATGAGTGAGAAAAAATCCAATGAAAATCCAAAATGGTGTAGTGTAGACATGTACCTATGAAGGTGTATCCAAAATAAAAAAAACACTAAATCAGTGGAGAAGTTTATTTTGGGTTTAGAAATGGAAACGAATAAGGGTTTATGAATTTTTAGCATTCATTTTATGATAATGAACGTGTCAAGGATTTCAATACCTTGACAGTTCCAAAATAATATCTTCATTTAAATCTATGTATGGAGTTAGAACTCCCTTTTTTCTTACAATCTGAGCCTTTGTGTCTAGCTGATATTCTATAATTTTTAGACATATTTGGGGTGGTATTAGACCCCTTATCACATTTATTGGAGACCAAGGGTATGGTATTATCACCTGTAGTTAATGATTTCATGGCAGCATCTTGCACAAAATTATTTTTAGATGATTTAATAGTTATATTAATTCATTTATTATTAATAGAGTCTAAACTATTATTAATAATAGTAACATTCTTAACATTAGAGTAGTAGTAATATGGAAGGGTTCTCGGATGAGGGGTGATTGTGTGTTTATCAGTATGAGATGTTGATAGCATTTCTGCAGTCAAACCAAAAGATCCAGTCTATTCATCCTTCTGTACAGTGGAGTCTGTATGAGAATCAACCAATTGAATAACATGTATGTGATGGCCGCAAACATTGGAGTAAAAATACAAATCCTCTGCTATCATAACATGGTCCTTTTTGGAATCGTGGACCTACGGTAGGGTAGTAGAAGACTTTGTCTCTTCCCTAACAGTAGTTTCGACAGAGTCCAAGTCATGGGACATCACATCAAGGGAGTGTATAATGTCCAAAACCATGAAAAATGGGTCAAAATAGCCCTAAAATTATACTTCATTGAGAAGAGGTTGTATCTATAGGATTAATTGTTTTTATATCATTTATTCAATTATCATCCATAAGAAATATGAAATTAGAATTGGACTGTTTTCCCAAATGCACATCAGTATGGTCCATGAGCAGATCCCCAGTGTTAATTAAGTTACCAGTGCTAAATTTGTTTTGAGAATTAGTTAGAGGATGACCATAAATATCTATACTAGTTTTATTTTCCTTCTTTATAAGAGTAGAATTGCTCAAGGAGGGGAGGTCCTGGGTTAGTCCAGTGACCATTTCTGTTTAGTTGTGGTTTACTGCATTCATAGTAATTTACCCCTAGAAACCTATTCTATTATTAGGAGATGTGAAAGAAATATCTAAAATAACATTAATTTGAATAGGTGAAGAAACTTTATCCATTCTACCAAATTTATTTTCAACATTAATAGTGAGTTTGAATCCTGATGTTTTCTCTAATGAACAAGAATCAATATCAACCTTCTCAATTTTTTGGCTAGAGAGACTTATTGTATCAAGAACCAGAGTCTCTATTTTTAGTAATAGATTTTCTTCCCCAATGAAAATATCTTTCCTTTTAGCATCATCATCCCAGGAGACACCTAAGGAGTCACCTATGTGTGTCATGTTATGATCTTTTTTTACCCAGACTTCTGTTTTCTTTTTTTTTCTCAAAAATCAATCATAGGGGCTTTATCCTTCTTATTTCACTTTATTTTCTTCCATTCATTTTCTATTGGGGGGTAAATTTCTTCTTAACCACCCTTTAATTAGAAATGGTGTGACTAATAATATTTTCAATCTCGCAAAAGGTGGGCCTTCTCTCGTATTAATTTATGATTTTAGTTTTACAATTGTTATCATTGAAGGTGGTAGTGTTAGGATGCTTTGAATCGAGATTTATTTCCACTATAACCCTTGAAAAAAGGCCTAAGTCAGCAATTAAATTTCTATGCTCTATTTTTAGCGGGGTTCTTATACAGGATACAATGTCATTTAAAATTTTAGTATGCCCAAAAAACTATTTCAGGCCATGAAGTCTAATCCAGACTTGAGCCATTGTGTACCTATATTTATGTGCATTGAAGAAAAAAGTCAACATCAGATAATCTGATGAATCCTTGTTTCAGATTAAAATTACCCGCACACCACACTTTATCTAGATCTTATTTTGTTCTTAGAAAAATGTGGAAATATACTTTTCTTATTGGTATCATCTTCTCATTCAAAAAATTACAACAATGAGCAATATTCGAATGTAAATCAGTAAGTGTCCATGTAAGATCACCTTTGAGGTATGATATGCAGTGCATAACATAATATTGGAACATTTTTGTACGTTGTTGTAGTGCAGCTAGGTCCACTTCCACCAGGTAACCTCCATCATCAATCTTTTTAAAGAGTGTCATTTTTGATGCGTTATCAGTTCCCTCTGCAGTGTCCTTCAGATCATCTAGAGAGGAAATTCCTTGAGAACTACCTGTAGTTGCTTGAATGTGGATCTTCTCATCAGGGATTCCAGTACTTTGATTTTTTCCGACAAGGGAATGTTCTTTGTTGGATTTCTTCATGAAAAGAGAGATTAATAAATGTGATTCAAACCTTCCAAGAATGAGAAATGAATTGGACTTGATAAATGAGATCTATAGAGAGGGAAAAATCCTATGATCATGAAGATTTTAGAGAGATATGGTCTCCCATATCCCTAAAAACACATCCTCATGTTTTTCATAACTAATATTTTGAATAATAAATTATAAATATTTAAATAAAATTTGTAATAACTATGAAATAAAATAACATCAAAGATTAATATATAAGGTAATGAAAACAATATGGTTATAAATGTAAATATCAAGACTCATGTAGCCTATATTCAGTTGTTAATTTATTACATAGTCATATGATACACGAAATCACATCATAAAGGATGAATTAGTTTAGTAGCCATGGTAACTAGATATATGCTTGAATTTAATTTTTTAAATCAAAAACATAAATTTAAACAATGTATTTTCTACAAGTGAGTCATTATTTCTTATAGAAGAACCCTACATGCCAATCATAATACTAATCATGGAATACTAGGGAAGGAAATATATGAAATGGGAGAGCTCAAATGATTAGTAAGTGTATGATCATGATGGAAGAAATTGACTACTAAATCATAATAAATATGGAAAGGTAAATTACTAAAAAAATTCCAATCAATCAATAAATTGAGCATAATATATATGGAATAAATAATTGTACACTAATTTCATATATGTAATCACATGAGCCTGAAACATTTACATGGATATTCTGAGTAACTGAATAATCACATGGACATCAATGAGTAATCTCATAATTAGGTAATGAATAATTTCATCCATCATACTCATACCATCAAGCCCTATTTCCAATACATATTGTATAAATAGGTAAGGCCTTGACCTAATTATCAATCTAGTTTGTCTCATAAGACTTATCAATTCACCAAGGGGATATAGTGTTCCTCGACTATAACTAAATAAGTCCAATGATTTCTTAAAATAAAATGGGTTAAATATAATCAACATAAACATTCATATGAAAAAACTATAAAACTAAATGTTAATACTTTCCCCAATATATATCCATAATCATATACCATTCAAAGTGATATATAAAAAGTTATCAAAATTGTACATCCAAATAAATTGATTATAAACCATATATAGAAATAATAAATATGGTGTCATTAAAACATAACACCAGTGGAATATAATGACAATAGAGGTTTGATTTTGTTGATTAAGATAAATACCCTAAAGGTTTTAATAAAATATTCTTGAGAAAAAAATTACATTAAAAGGATTTTTTTTAAAAGTTATCAAAATATTCTAAAAACAATTCTTTGAAAATAACCTTTGAAAAATATAGATGATTATTTAAAACATTTTTTAATGATGATGTTATGAATTTTTTACATATAGTACACTTTAAAAAAAATATTCAATTAAAATTTTCAATAAAATCCATACTGCCCTTGTTTAGAAAACCACAGGATGATTCATTTCAAAAAAATTGAAATATTTCTAACATGGGTAAAAATTTATTCAATAAATAATTTTTTTAATTTTAAAAATATTACTAAAAAAAATTATAAGACATGGGTTTGGATGGAAAAAAAGGGTTTTTACCTAAGAGAAAAATAAATTTGGATTTTACTAGAAACATTTTCTCAATAATTTTATGTACCAAATAGTGGAATATGGTATTATTGAAATAAAAATTAATAAATAACTACATTATATTAATATTAAAGGGTTTTATTAGACAATGATCAAATAATTTCCTTTAATTTAAATTCAATTATAAATAATCTCAAATGAAGTGAGATTGAAACATAAATATCTTACCACTTTGTTGACTTTTTAATTGTAAGCCCCATTAAAGGAATAATGTAAAATGAAAATTTTAAATAAAGTGAAAATAAATATATTCAAGATATTAAATGTGAAATGTGAATTATATACACTACACAATTGAATAAGTGGGTAATAAGGCATATATCTCATAGAAATAATAGTGAGATAACAAACCCATACATCTGGTTCCACTTCAATAATATGTGTCTAAACCTCCTATATAATAATTATAGGTTTATTATAAATCTTTTATATAAGAATAATAATATATTTTAAACCATATTTTTTTAATTATATTCTTTTATAACAAATTTATTAATAATTCATTGTTAAAATCGCTGTTTTGGGGGACAATTACATCATTTTCTATGTATATTTTGGTTTAGTAATTTTATTACCTTTTACTTTGATCTGGATCACATCATATAAATAATTTTAATAATTATATAAATATTAAATTATTTAATTATATATTTATTTAATGTAATCTATAAATGTTATGGATTGAGAATATATTACACCATACATAAACACCAATGATTGTACGTACACATGACCATTATTTAAATTTTTCTTGATGGAAAGAAAAAAGGAAAATAAATATTAATTCAAAATATTAGAATCATTATTATGTTATATAAATAAATTTTATTAATTTAATCCACTATTATTTCCATCGATGTAAAGATTAAATGAAAAAAATTTCACATCACATCGTGGAGGCAGTAGTCCATACGCACACACAAGTAACCTTATTGTTTTTAAGAATATTTAGAGGGTAATAAGTTTGATGTGATATAATATTTGAAGGATTATTTTTTTGGTCCTAAATATCACAAATATTCATTAATATTTACCTTACGAATTTCGATGTAAAGTAGTAGCTAAAAATTGAATCGCATAGCTTCACGAGGTGGTAGTCTGTCGTACACATGAGCGATGTTATCATATACCACACAGAATGGAATGTAAGAATATATTTGTGATAAAATAATTTTAGAAATGTAATAATGACATAAATATCATATAACTAATTTAAATCCATCATTATATCCATTCATAAATTTTGTTCATGGAAAGAGAATTATATCAGTTCGTGAGGAAGTAGTCGTCGTACACATTATATATAGTTGTGTTTCCCATTTGATGGAAGAGGATATAGATATTGGTAATTAAATTAACATAATAAAATATAATAATTTTTTATATTATGGTGTAATTATATTATCATATATTAAGAATATTAAATGGAGTTAGAAGAATAAGTAAAATGAAAACACATAGTTAAAAACATTACCTCTTCTTTGGGAAACCTCTTTAGGTTTAACTGAAAGCCTTCATCCGTAGGATTTGTGCTATTACAAATCCTTTTGGATAAGGTAAGGGATGTAAGTAATATATTTTAGGAGTTAATATCTTAAAAAATTCCTTGTAATTGTGTATAGGGGAGGAGAGGGGTACCTTATATAAGTGGGGGAGAGGAAAGGCATGAAATTTTTTAAAAGATAAATTGATACCCACATTTTTCTCATTAAAAAGCTCCAAAAAATGGGTTATTATTTATCCATAGAGGTTATAAAGTAAAAATAGTAAAATAAAATGTTTTTTTACAAGTTTTAGATAATTTTTAAACCCTATCTTCTTAGTTTAATCTCCTAGTAAGCTGATTTGAACCTTCACTATAGAAATTAATTTTCAGTGTTTTCGCTATTCATTATGGTAAAAAATTAATTTGAACTAGTTAGATAATATATATTATTCATATTCAAAATATCAATTCCAGTTTTCAAAATTCAATTCATATATTTATTAAAATTAAATTTAAAAATAAACCCACAGGAATGCTGAAAATAATTGTATTTCTAACGAAAATTTTCAAAATATTGTAATGTTTTTATATTATAATTCAATATGGATATTATTAAATTTACATAAATTAGTTAAATTTTAAAATTATTGAAATAATTTTACATTTAAACCAATTTAAAAAATAATTTAACCTTTAAATAATATAAACAAATGGCAGTTTTCAATAAAAATATGAATTTTTCACTATTTATCAAAAAATTAATCTTTTCTGAAAATTCAATAAAATTAAACCACAGATAAATTTTTACATATATATTGAAAAATTAATTTTTATATTTTAAAATATATTTTCTAATATGGGTAAAATATTAATTTTAAATTATTTTTTCAATGTGCACCTAAGTCGCCTTTTAAGAAAAATACTATTTTTTCAGGAAAAAAAATTTTCTTCTAAATGGTTCTTAATTTATTTATAATAAATATATTACCATTTAATTTATTTTATAAATGTTTCAACCACCTAATTTTCATAATTTAGTTATTCTTAATCATACCCACAAACCTAAGGACTAGGTTATAATGGTCATGTTTAAAGAATATTATTTTATTATAGTACCATGTTACATTATTATTTAATATCAGTGTTTCTTTTCATTTATGATATATAAGATAATGTTCCTATTTTAAAATATTAGGTTGTTATATTATCCCCAACTTAAATAAATTTTTTCCCCGTAATTCAATCATGATCTCGGTAATCATAGTGTTGGAATATGAAAATAACATTATTAAAAACCCATATTGTAGAAGAAATAGTAAAACATACTCTTAGTAGAGATAAAGGGAAGTATGAATCCATAATATCACATGTTAGGATTAAAAATATGTGAAAATTGAAGTAAAGTAAATATATTTACATAAAAGAAAAGTGTAAATAATTATAGGGAATGATAGAGATCATTTACCACAACAATTTGATTGATCATGATAAAGTAGAAAAAAAACCATAAACATGTTATGAGTGAAAAGGATATCGGTTAATTAGAAATGAAGATATTTTGATAAATTTTTTTTGAAGGTCATTTTTCCTATATGTGAGGTATTATTTTACAATCAAGATAGAGAACTTATTGTAATATTATCACTTGATATATTTTTATTTCAGAACAAAATTTCATAATTTTTTTACGCTTAGATCAATTTACACTTCATTTCTTACTCAATGATATGAATATCAAAAAATGTATTTTTTTTCTAAAAAACTATAATTAAATTGTAACAGACTCTAAAATCCATAAAGAAGTTACATTCCTTTTTAAATTTCACTAAATATTTTTAAAAGCAAACATGGTTGGAAGAAGTTATATAGTAAATTAATATGTAAACCTCAATATTAACACCACTAGATTAATGTAAATATTTATCCATCAAATACCTTATGTAAAAATAATTGTATATAAACCAGAACATAACATATGCTTGTGGTAGGTGAAGAACGCTTTTCACCCTTCGGTTGTTAGATCAATCCTCACGGACTTTTTGGATGTGATGGGTTGTCACCTGGCATGTTGGTTTTCTTTTTTCTAAAAAATCATTAGAATAATTAATATATTGTTACCAAATTATAATAACCCATAATTACCTCAACATGAAGGGTAATATAAACCTTAAAGGTTACCAATACCATCATAAAAACAGCTTTATTATTTTTTCAATATCTGGTACATAATAAGGGTTATCATCCCTCAATCATTCATTTTGAAATATGTTCAACTTTATAATGAATAACATTTCATGTCCATTAGTACCATTAAACATATACTATCAAATAATTAAGGAAATTTTATTATGTTAACCTCATTATACATTTTATAATTCTTATAAACAGAATATCATTGATAAAAATATCATATATCATATTTGTTGAATCAAAACATAAGCACATTAATCATTCCACTTCATATATAGTAATATGATAAACTTGATCTTTATACCTTAACATATTTTAAGGTGTATTCCCTTGATTCTTGGATAATTCATTTTTATACTACCCCATCTCCTTATAGTTGAATTATTACACATTGGAAGATTATTTTATTCCCTCACAATCATGATAATGTTGGAATTTATCACTGCCCTTGAAGAAAATTCTCAGTCCCTAAAAGAAAGTGAGAGAGATTTTATTTTAACAATTATCAAATAGGAGAAATAATTTTTCCCTTAATCCCTTTTCCATATACTTTTCTCTATTATCCTCTTCTTCTCTCTCTTAAATTTGAATCCATAATACTGTGATAATTATTTCTCTATGTTAATACCAGTTAATATAATGCACTAATATGATGTGAATGTTTGGGAGAATAAATCTCTTAAAATAATTATCTTATCCCCTAAAATAAATGTTCAATATTGTTATTTGGATTATGTACATAGTTCATTGAATGTATTTACATCCTTTAAATATTGGCATCATACTTAGAACCATTTTCATCATCCTTTTTTTAAACATAGGATTTGTCTTGTTATATATTATTATTACTTATAAAAAAATAGTTTTCCCAATATAGAATGTTAAATAATTATATTATATGTTTGTTATTTCTTCTTAATTCTTAGTATTTTCAATCAATAACCACCATTGATCTAAAATTTCAAATATATGATAAACTACCATGAAATAGTTTTACCTTCCATTTCATCTGAGAGTGTGAAATATCTTCTCGAAGTAAATTATCCATTTCTCAGTTACAATTGGATTTTTTGTCCCATTAAATTATAGTAGTTTATAATGTATAAATAATCCTAACATTTTTACATAATAAGTTGGATTCATAGTATTACCCATATTAGAAATGTTTTTTCCTATAACCTGAGTCAGTTTCTCTAATATGATTTTTTTTTGTTCTAGTTGTAACTCCAACTCCAGCTTCCTTATCTTTCCCACGAGAGAAATCCCTAGAATGGGTATTTGAAATGATATGGTTTCCATCCGTTCTTATACGGATCATTTCTATAAAATGCGATGCACTATATTAGATCATAATATTGTGAAATATAATATATAATCCCAAAAATAGTGCAGAACTTTTCGTTAATTGAAAAATTTATTCGTAGCAAATCTCATAATTGTAAACATGATGTCATTCATAATTTATTGAAATCCTTAAAATATTTTTAAATCCATCATAATTGTTAATAAATAAAATTTTAATTACCTATGAATATTTCTTAGTAGTGTAAAACCATTTGCATAGTAATGACAATTTTCATATACCATGTAATACTTGAGTCAATCCTGACCCAAAATTATCATAGTTATTACCCCTTGTTCTATCTGTTCCAAAACCACATCCACTAGAATTATCCATATATGGATGTATTTATATGTAAAACACATAATCTTTTCCTAAAAACATTATTATGTTCTTCCATATTTATCCTCAATGGCAAACATATCCTTATGTTCTTTAATCTATGTTTTCTTAAGTCTTGTTCCCAAGGTTTCTTCTAAAAATCATATGATACCTAATACAAAGACCAAAACCTATTATCCCATAGTTGGTGGTTATTTTATTACATTGTAATTATATAAAAGGAATATCATCTTGAAGGATCAAATAGTTTATTGGTCTTGGTAACTAGTTATATACTATAATTTCATTTTAAATATGAAAATATAATGTACAATAATGTTTTTTATTCAAGTGAATAATTTTTTCTTATATAATAACCATATATACCTATAAAAATATCTAACTTCACATCCAGGGGAATGAATAAAACGAAATGGATGAGCTCAATTTCTAATTAATGGTATGTGTGAGGAATAATATTTGATTTAATAAATCATAATAAATATCTAACGGTAAATTACTAAAACACATGTCATATAATCAATAACTGGAGCATAATATGGCATGAATAAATAATGATAATGTAATTCTATATATGTAATCACATAAGCATGGAAATTTTGCAAGGATAATATAATAAATGGAATAATCGCATGGATGTCAATAACTAATCTCATAATTAGATAATGAATAATTATATACGTCATAACCATATATTCAAGGCCTCATGAAAAGAAATATTACATAAATGAATAACTCCTCAACCAAATAAACAAACTACTTTGTATCATGTGACCTTATCGATGCATTGAGGGTTATAGAAGGCCCCACCCATCACTTACTTATTATAATTGTGTTATCATATGAAAGGGGTAAAACCCAATCAATATAATCATTTTTATGGACATTCTGGCATACCAAATGATAATGCATACCCCAATCAATAATCATAATCATAAACCATTCTGATTAATATAAAGGAAGGTATAAAAATAATACATACCAATAAAATAATCATAAACCATAAAAAAGAAATAATAAAGATGGAGTAATGGAAAAATATCAGCAGTGTAACATAATAATAATAAATGCTTGACGACGTTGAAGAATATAAGGAAAATAAAAATTTCACTAAAATAATTTATGAGTATAATTACCTTTTTTCTTTGAAAATATTTTTACAAATATGAGTCCCAAAAAACACTTTAAAAGTCCCTGTATTTGAAAATAACCTTTTAAATGAGTAAATAAATATCTAAAACATTGATTTGTTATAGAATAAGAAATTTTTTACATGATTTACATGTTAAAACAAAAATCCATTAACATTTTTTATAAAACAAAAACATGCCTTATTTAGAAAAAAAACAAATATTACTGTTAAGACATTATTTAAAAAATTTAAACATGGGTAAAATTTTATTTAAAAAAATTGTACAATTATAAAAAAAATTGAATGTATTTTAGAAAAAATGGTTTTCAATGACAAAAAAATATTTTTGACCGAAGAGAGTGATGATGTCAATTTTTATTAAAAAAAATCACAATAATTTTATGTACCATATCGAAGAATATGGTACTAAAAATTGAATAATTCATGAATTTATAAAGGAAAATAAAATTAAAGTATTTTATTAGAAAATGATAAAATAATTTCCTTCAATTGAAATTCAATTATTAATAATCGTGATTAAAATGAGATTAAAACCTAAATCTCTTAACCCATTGGTAAGATTTGAATCATAGGCCCTGTGAATGGAATAAAAAATTAAAATATAAATACCATGAAGATAAATATATTCATGGTATAACATATAAAATTTTAAGTATATAAACTGCATAAAATAATAAGTGGTAAATATAGAATATGTCACATGGAAGTAAAAGTGAGACGAGAATACATTACCTCATGTTCGACATCCATATTATATGTTTGAACCTAATGTTAAATAAATATTGGTTTATTATAAATATATCAAAAAATAAAAAAACTTATATTTCATACAATATATGATTTAATTATATTCTTTTATGAACTTTTATTAATAACACTTTTTTGATAACACTATTATGGGTGATAATTGATTCATATTTCTTGACAGTTTTTGTTTTGTAATTTCAATAATTTTAATCTTATCATGGTTAAATAATATCAATAATGATAAACATGATATAAATATCATATATTATCATTATATATATATTTATAGTAATCTATAAAATTTCAGGATATAAAATGGATTACACCGTTCATAGAGATGGTCGGTTGTACGTACACTTGAATGTTGTTTCTATTTTTCTCGATGGATGAAACGAAATGGAAATAAATATTAATTTACATTTACATTATAATTATTATTTTATATATATAATTGATATGAATTAATTCCATATTTATTACTATCCATGTACAAATTAAATTAAAAACATTTCACATCGTTATGTGGTGGTAGTAGTCCACACATATGAATGGGCAATGTTATTGTTTTCCAGAGGATTTGGATTGTAAGAAGTGAGATATTATATTATATTTCCATAATTACTTTAGGTTAATAAATATAATATATATTAATTAATTTCAAACATACTACCTTCAATGTAAATGGTTATAACAAAATCGAATCATATCACTTCATGTGGCAGTAGTCTGCCATACACACAAGCAACATTATCATATTCCTCGTTGAATGTAAATTAAGAGGGTTTATGTTATATTATAATTAAATATATATAATAATGTCTTAAATATCATAGAAAAATTTAAATCCATCAATATTTCCATCCTTTCAAGTTATTTTTGGAAAGAGAATTACATCGGTTAACGAGGCAGTAGTCTACCGTACACTCGATCGACGATTTTGTTTCTAATTTGATTGAAGAGGAGATGAATATAGTTCATTAACATAACATAATGAAATATAATTATATGGTATATAATAATTTTATTATATTATAATATATGAATAATATTATAAGGAGTTATAATAATATGTAAAATGAAAATGTAGAGTTAAAAACTTTACCTATTCTTTGGGAAACATCTTTAGTTTATCATAAAGCCATCCTAGATTAGATTTCTCATCTAACAAAGCAATATAGGATGTGGGGAGGGTGTTAAGTAATATATTTGGGTAGGTATTGGACAAAATAAAGGAATTTTTTAGTGTGAATTTTGTAGGATAGGGGTGGCCTTTTATAAATTGGGGAGATGATGTGCATAGATGTTTTGAAAAGATAAGGTGATACCCACATTTATCTCCTGATAAAAGCCTCAAAAATGGGTATTTATCGACCACTATGTGTGATAAGGTAAAAATATCTCATGAAAAGGTTTTCTTGATATGTTTATCTTAATTTTTATCCCTTATCATCATTCTTTAACCCCACAATAAACCCATTTTTACCTTAACTATAGTAATTAATTTCTACTGTTTTCACAATTTATTATGGAAAAAAATTATGGTGAACTTGTCAGATATTATAAATTATGATTATTCAAAATATGGAATTAATTTTTCTTAATTAAATTCATATAAGAGGAATAATTTAATTTAAAATTAAACCTGCTGGTGCGTTGAAAAAATGATTATTCCAAAGAAAATAGTCAAATGATTAAAATGTTTTTATATCTAAATACAATATGATATTTGTTATAATGACCTATATTAGTTAAATTGTAATATAATTAAACTAACTTTACTTTAAAACAAATTTAGAATACAAGATAAACGTATTAACAATTTAAAAGAAATCTCAGTTTTCAATATAAAATTTGTATTTTTTATTATTCATCAAAAAGTTATTCTTTTCGGAATGTTATCAAAATTTCACCCAAATATAATTATAGAATTTAGATTTCCAAAAATCATTTTTTTCAATTATATTTTAAAAAATTGGTAAAAAAAGAATTTAAAATTATGTTTGAAAGTGTGAAAAACCCACCTTTGTAAAATATTTAGTTTTTCAAAAAATATTTATTTTTCATTCAAATGCTTCTTATTTTATTTCTAATCAATATATTATCATTGAATATTTTTTATACATTTATAAACCGTATAATTTTAATATTTAATTTATCATTTTTTATACCTTACAACTTTATATCTAGGTTATAATGGTCATTTTTAACGAATAACATTTTATTGGATTATTGTGTTTTTTAACCTAGTGGTGTGTGTTATGAAATCTTTCAATGAAATTGAATTTATTTAAAAAGAAACATATCATAAAGTCTTAGAATGTTAAATTATTATCTAATATAGATTTTTCATGTAATATAAACCATTTAATATAAGTTTCCTCTTTTAAAATCTCAGGTTTTTTCAATAAAATAAGTTATTAATGAATATTAGTTAATTATACAAGATGTTAAAATATATTTTACAAATAATAGATTAAAAAATGTATCCCATCTCAAACATTATTATCTGAGACATGTTTCAAATAATTCACATATTTTCCAAATTTAGTATATATGATTCTTATTTGAAATATATTATATTATAATCCACTCTTTAATCATGGTAATTAATGTTTCATTTCAAGTTCTACTTTTCAATAGGTTTTGATTGAACTATTATAAAATCCAAAAGTATTTATCTTAAAATCTCACTTTTATAGTGATTTTTTATGTTTCACTTTATATTGGTGGAAATGTTGTTTTATTTGTCTCTTAAACCCTATCTATTTTCTTATACTATGGTTATTTATAGGGTTTTTATATATTATTTCAAAATTTTCCCTTTGGTACTAAAATAGATTGAAATAATGTTTATAATAAAATCATAGATTATTTAATCTTTTTTTTCACAAAATTTGTTTCCTCCAAATCCATATTCATTATTTTTCTTCAAGTATGAACTCCTCTAAGATTTATTGATTTCATGAGGTAAATTACTACTAACATTGAATTTATATTATAACCCATTCAAGGAGTATTTTTAACATTTTCTATACAATTAATTTTTTATATCCATTATAAAAGTTTGAAAATATTATTTCTTAATGTTGGTATATGTACACATTTTCCCACCACGATGAAAGTTATTCATAGCTATTATTTCCCTCTATTTTAGCAAGGGTTATCAAAGAAACCCTAATTCCCATTTTTCAATGAATTTTTCATTTTAAAAATAATTATTAATGTTTTTTGAAGAAGAAACAAATGGATTTCATTTCACTTATGGATATTTTAATGATCTACTCCACGTTTGTTCACATTAAAATTATTTTTTTCAAGGTTTTAATGGGTAATTAGGACTAAAATACATTATTGGAATCATGGGGGATAAATATAGATATTATTTAACCAATGAAAATATAGGAAAAGTAAAAAATTGTGGGAATTACTACAATGACATCCATGTCTCTATAATAACAAGTTGTTATTACCTTCAGCAAAGATGAACATAGGGGAATTTTATATGAAAAAGGTTGGTTGAGTCTTAAATATTTCATCAATTGGTGAAAGAAATAGTGATCCTAACTACACACCTAGTCTTACACTCTCTGGTGATACTCTTTTGAGGTTTCACATTCTTTATTATGAACAATTAAACTGGCTGTATCAAATGATAAAATCCTGATCTATTCTACTATGACACCCTTTGAAGGTGTAAATTAATCCATTTCTAATAAAATATTTCTTAATCTATGAACGCATTATTTGATGTTTCATATAATCCACTAAGTATATGTTCTAATGAATCCTTATACCTTTATTCCTGGGAAGGATTATGATAAAATATTATGATAATATTTGTGAAATCAATATCTTTCCAATAGGTTAGCTATGATATGATGGAGTTGTGAATTCTATCATGTACTTGGGATTTTAACAAGAGTTTTTAATTTTGATTTTGATTAATTGATGGTATTTTTTCCTCCCTTATGAATTTATATTTCATACCTCATAGTGTTTAAAAGCATTATGTTTTTGATGACTATCAATCTCTCAATTGACATTAATTTTCTCTTTCAAATCAATTTTGTTTAACCTGAATAATGTATGATATATAAATTCTATTATTAAATTAATAATAGTTTAGTTACTATATACAGTGTGAACAACACACAATTTGAAGTGTGTTAACCATGAAATTTAATCCATTTATTGACTTGGAAATTATTAACAATTGAGATACATTTTATTTCAATATAGATGATAATTTATTACTATGACATGTTGATTATGTATTTCAAACTCATTTAATAGGATAAATGCATTGGAATTATTTGGGAATGGGTGGGGCTGAAAATTATATAGCGCCTCGATTCATCTATAGGGTTCATGAGACAAAATTGTTTTTGTATTTGGTGTATACCTTGAAATTTTATTTAATGTAACTAAGTATGATACCATGGTGGTATGATTAAGATTTCCAAAATTAAGGATGCTATAATCAGTTATTAATTATCATTTTATTATTTAAATTATTATGTTATCCATTGATATATTTTAATAACAAGTTATTATAAAATATTTGATTATTATTTATTAATTCAAGATTTATCATTCCTTGATTGTTTTTAATGATAAAGTACACTATAATATGACATTCACTAAGAATTTATGATCACCCTTTTTATTTTATGTTTCCTTAGGTTATTAGAAAGAGTAATAAAATAATATGTCTAGAATAATATTATGTGTGTATAAATTTTTGGGATATGTTAAATAATTATAGTGAAATAAGAAAAAATATTCAAATAGGAAAAATTCGTATTTAATGGGAAATATATGTACTTTGTTAGATAAATGTTTTTCTAAATTCGTAACATTTATAAACCAAAAACGTCTTAGTTGTGTAAGTGAAACCCATTTTAATAATATTGTAATTGTGAATGTTTATGATTTAGTAGAATTAGTTGGTTAAAACCCATTATATAAAGAATAAATATTTAGTATCAGATATATGACTATATTACTATAGTGTCATGGTTGGTTAGTAGGGTTTAAATATCATCAAAAATTATTATTTTACTCATTAAGAATAATTTGAGAGCTATAAATATTATCAAGGGTTAATAAGTTTATCTTTGACAAAAAGTTCAAAGTCATAGATACATTTTTTAATTCTTATTTTACAATATTTCAAAGGGATTAAAAATATTTTGGGAGATATTTATAGAAATACATGATTGCGGTATATATAACCCTGTAGTTTAGTATTCGATTAAGTGTTGAGATGATTTATGGGAAAAAATTATAGAATAACTTAATGTATAAAAAACTATTAGGATAAGTATATGAATTTATTTCAAGGTGATTCAGGTTATTTCAACGTTGATCTATATATTTTGGGGAGAATAGATTTCCATGATTTTTGGGTTTAAGATACAGTAAATAGTATTTTTTATGATAGTTGATGTTTAATAAATTTTTCAATGAATTTTAAGCTGATTTTCAAAGAATATGTGATCAAATTATTCTAGTTTTTTAGAGTTTTAAATATTTTTATTCTTATTTTTTAAAAATAGGGTTATGTAATTTTTTGGAATGATTTGAGTAGAAATTAAGGTGTTATTATACTGGTTTTAGAGATCAATGTACTACTTCTCCACAAAATGGGTTATTTATATTGATTATTATCTTAAATTATGATAACAATTTTGGTTTTAGTAAATGGATAGAGATAGGATATATAAATTTTTCCTTTTCTGTGGATCTTAAGAGCTATTACAACTTTATTTTGTGTTTCCTTCATAAAGAATTCAACAATATTATACATTGTTTAGAATATGTGATAATGAAAATATGGAAAACATATTGAAACAAAAATTGATGATTAAATTACACTTACAGAAATATTTCATTTATTTATATTTCAAAAATTATCTATATTAAGAGTAAAATAATTCCTGAAACTCGAGAAATATGAAGGTAAATCTTATGATCATTATGACAGAAATTTCAATCAGTTATCAAGGTATGGTTTTGGAAACTAATTCAAAATAATGAGTCCAACAATGGTATATAGGTGGTTTCAAAAATATTTAACAGATTCTATTATTAATATTAATAAATAATAAATTCTTTTTCCTGATAATATCTATATCAAGGATTATACTTATAAAAATATACCTTTATTTTCATGAGAAAAATTGAAATTGTAAGGAATTATTTTCTAGAAGAATTGGAAAATCTAGCACTTTAATATTTCAAAATTTAATTCCACTTTAAATAATAATTATATTGAATATTTTTTCACATGTTACATCTAACTAAAATAAGATGCAATATATTGGAAAATGTTATGAAATAAGGATAAAAACACTTAAAAATAGAGATAATTCTTCTACGAAATCGATATTTCATTAAATTTTTTGTTTTCATTTGAAATAAAAAATTATGAAATTTATAATTGAATTTAATTAAATTAGATTTACTTTTTAATTCACCATTATAAATTATCTTATTTTCAAATTTTCATATATTTCTTAAATGGTTAATTATTTGATAAATATTGAAAAATAAAAATTTTCAAAATATTGTCACTTTTTTGACATCATCATTAAAAAATAATGGTTTTAAATTTTGTGAATCATTTTTTATTTACCCAATATTCATTTAGGGTTTAAAATAATACATTTAAAAATATTTTTTTGAATTTAAAATCCTATTTTTTTACATTTTAAAACCTATGCAATGTTTTATTCCAATTCAATTACTATATATTATCCTTAAAATTAATTAAGTATTTACAAGGTTAAATTTTGTTTTACTATATATTTAAAGTAAAATAACGTTAATTTTTTATTCACAACCCAATAAATTCCATGGGGGTTAATTCTATGCTTGATTTTGGTGTAAATTCATTTTTATACTTAATAAGGCAATATTTTAAAAATGGTTTTTCATTGCATTTTGTATACTTATATTAAAAATAATTTTTATGAACTCTAGAAATTTAATATTATAAAATAGATTCCAAATTTCCAATTAGAAAATTTAAATTAATTAATAATTTTAAATTCATTTTTAATAATAAAATTCGGTTACCATATTAAAAAAAATCACCACGGTGAGGGTCAAAAGGGGTTATCGAGTGTGTTAAACTGAGGTGTAAGAATTCAAATATCATTAAAACCAATCTAAATTTCATTTAAAGAGTGTATTTTTGAATTAAATATCCTATATTTTAAAAAAAATCTTCTAATTTCCACCTGAATGTGGTACAATAAATAATATTATTTTAATGTTTAGAGTATTTACAAAAACATCCACCCCACTCACTTATAAAAGGGTCACTTAACCCCCTTACTTCATGAATCTATTTGAACAGATTATCTCAACCAAAATCTACAAAAAAACCCCTAAAAACGCTTTAACACATCATATAGCTTATGGTAACCTCAATGTACAACTATTTGAATGGGTACACCTTATAGTAATGGACACCTCCCAAGAAGTAAGGTGAGAAAATTTAATTAAATTTCCCATTTATATTTTATTCTTATAAATCCAAAAAATCTATATTATCAAAGAAAATATAATAACATGAGTATAATAAATTTATCTAAATTAAATTATATTAATGGGATAACAATTATTTTCATTCCTCTTAAATTTTATAAAATAAATGAAATGTCACCCATGTTATGTGTGGACTACCACCTCCATAGATAATGTACTTTATTTTTTCAGAACATCCATACATGATCAGTAATAAAATTTGTATTGAAAGTATAAATACAATATTTATGAAATAAATATTATTAAAGAAATATAAACCATTATATACCTTCCTTCCATCTCAATCATTGGAAAATTAAAACGACACTTTTGTGTACATACGGACTACTGCCTCAACAAATTACAAATTTCATTTTCCATTACAACCTAAAATGGATGGTTTTAATAATTAATTTAATGAATTAATATGATATTTATTAGATGATTCATGTTTTATAATGATTATATACCTATTTTTTATTCACTACCAAAATAAATTCTTTTTATGGAACCAAAATTCATAAAAATGATATTTTTAAGATTTCAAATAAAATCATTACCATAAGATACATGAAGTAAAAATGTCACTATATAACTATATCAACAAAATACTATAAGGATTTATAAAAATCAAGTACATTATAAACTCTTGTATATAATGTGATTTCTGAAACTATTACACCAAAGTTGAGAAGGAACTATTGAACTACTAAAAATGATAATCAATATTTACTGAAAATAAGTAATAATTAATTAATAATTAAACATAAAAGTTTAATATAAAATTTAATAATAATTAATGTGGATTTGAAAAAAAAATATATTAACTAATATTAAATCACTGTAAAAAATTAATATACATCATGTAATCAAGGATTCATGGTAAGGATTTCCCATCTGAAAGTTCCATCTTTGAGGAATTTTTTAAATTGCATAATTATTTATATTATATAGGGTATATGATGCATCTTTTAAATATATAAATTCATTTTTTTAAATCGGTAGAAAATTTTATTGATAATAAAAGGGGGGTTATACAAGTCTAAAGTAAGGAATTTTTCGGACATCCCAAGCATAAAAAGGGATTAATTCAGAAGGGAGGTCATCCATCCAATGTAAGTCGTGAATGATACCAAGGTTGGAAATACCATCAGCGATCCTATTGACTTCACGGTTGGCGTCAGTGGTGATGAAGTTGATCCCAATGAGAGAATTCAAACAGTCCATCCAGCAGGCAGTAATGGGCCAAGCAAGATGAGTGGTACCATTCCAGATGGCCTGAATGATTGTAGTTGAGTCACTCTCAATCCAGATGTTGTTCCAGCTGTGTAATATGGAAATGGAGATGGCATGGATGACGCCCATAATCTCAGTTTCCAAAGTAGTGGAGGAACCAAAAGAGCCATAGAAGCATCCAATAATCTGGTCCAGGTGATTTCTGAAGACAGCACCACAGCCCGCTGGACCCTGGTTGCCTTTGGAGGCTTCATCCACATTGATTTTAATCCATCCCGGTGGGGGGTGGGGTAGCCAAAACACTTCAAGAGTCGAGTGGGGGCAAGGGTAAATCCCCTCCACCCTAACACACCTAAGGATCCCAAAGTCATGGACAAAATTGTTGCAGTTAGCTTTTGGATAGAGTACGCTTGTCGAATAGCCATGAAGATTCTCAATTTCCCTACATTAATTTTGAAATAATTAGTGTGGAAAATTAAATCATTTCTACCATACCAGATAACATGAAGAAGTTCTTTAATCATCGCCACGAATAGGTTTTTTATTTTCAAAGAAGTATACAACTCCAAGAATTTCTGAATTTTCATGTTGATGGTATCAAAAAGCAGCCATCTGCACTCAAAAATGTCAAGAATATAATTCTAGAGAGCAGATGTTGTATCGCATGAGAGAAAGAGATGGTTTAAATCCTCTCTATGTTGGTTGCACATACGGAATTTAGAACAAAGAGTAATCCTGAAATTTTTTAAGCAGTTATCAGTGGGAATTCATTGATGAACAATCTTCCAGACTATAGTGAATATTGAGGGTTTTATCCAGGATTTGTTGAATGTATGAAGCTAGGAATGATTATTGTCAACATTGTTGAAAAGAAACTTATAATATCCTTTGGAGTTAAGAATCCCATTGTGTGCAGGTTCCCAAATAAGTAAATCATTAGTATTAGCAAAATGATAATCATTAACAATTTGAGTAATACTCTCAAGGAGATCAAGTTTATGCATATGAATAATCAAGTCAATTGAACCTTGAAGATAGAGAGGGGGTTGGTAGACGTCCGTTAAGGAGATCAAGGGAACGCCAGTCCAATTATCAAACCAAAATTTTATGTTGGAATCCTTAGTGTAAATCCATCTAGAGTTAGACATAATAGACATGGAGGTACTCTTGATGGAGGGCCAAATGGAGGAATTAAGAGGATAAAGGTGATTGTTTCTAAGCTTGTCAAGGAAGCGAGCTCTGAGGAAATGCATGGAGGGCGAGGTTTTGTGAAAAATGTTCCACATAAGTCTAGCTTGAAGAGCCTCGTTGAACTTAGAGAGATTTTTTATGCCAATCCCCCCTTTCTTAATAGGTTTACAACAAGAGGTCTGGGGGATAGTCACCATTTTCCTCTCTATAGTGCTACCAGTCTAAACAAAATTTTTAATAGCAGTATTAATGCGTTTTAAAAGAAACTTTGGCCATTTATATATCATCATTGAGTAAACAATTTTAGAAACAATTTTAGAATTAACCAAGAAAATTCTCCTAGCCATTGAGAGGGACTTTCCCTTACAAGAGGAAAGGTGCCTAATCGTGTGGTCCGCAATGTGAGAGAAAAAATCCTCTTTAGGCCTACCCCAAAAAATAGGCACACCAAGGTAAGTAAAGGGTAGAGAGCCTTCCTTGATGCCCAGGATGTTAGAAATGGAATGTTTTCGACCCAGAGGAAATTCTTTACTAAAAATGATAGAAGATTTGTTCCAACTGATGTGTTGACCAGAGACTTCCTGATAGTGAAGAAGGATATCTTTAACTTTTAGAATTTTTATCTTGTCTCCCTGGGTAAAGAGAATAATGTCATCAGCATAAAGAATATGTGAGGGAATATGAAAATTCTTGTAGGTAGAGATAGTTTTAATGGTTCCTTTATCGATCTCCTGGGAGATCAATCTACTCAGGTAGTCTTCCACAATGGAGAAGAGAGTAGCAGATAGAGGGTCACCCTGTCTCACTCCTTTAGTGTAATTGAAATAGCCTCTAGGAGAGCCATTGATGAGAATGGAGATGTGGGAAGAGTTGAATAAATATTTGATCCGAGTAATGAAAGTTTCATTGAAGCTGAATTGTTAAAGAACCTTATACATAAAGTTCCAATCAATGGTATCAAAGGCCTTCGCAATATCATGTTTTATAGAAACGCTTCCACCTCCACTCATTTTATTTAAAAGATTGTTGGACTCAGAGGCCAGACAGATACAGTCTTGAATAGACCTGCCTTTTATGAAACCAAATTGGTTCCAAGAGACAATCTTGAAACAAATGGAGGTCATTCTGTTGGCAATGAATTTTGTGTTGATTTTGAATAAAAAGTCGATAAGGGCAATGGGTCTGAAGTTATGGATCACATCAGCGTTCTCCATTTTGGGAATGAGAACAAGGAATTGGGAGTTAAGACCATGAGGAAGAATACCTTTGGAGAATAAGACTTTAACCAGCTGACAAACTTCATCTTGAAGAATATCCCAATTCTTTGGGTAGAAAACATTATTAAAACCATCCGGGCCAGGAGCACTGTTAGGATTAAGGCTGAAAAAAGTGTCTCTAATTTCGTTATCAAAAGGGATAATGTTTAGAAGAGTGTTATCTTCCTCAGAGACAAGAGTAGGAATAATGTCAGGTTTAAGGTCTTTATCAATATTATCACCATTGAAAATATTTTCAAAATGAGAGACTAAATAATTGTAAATTTCTTCATCAGTGTCAAGAATTTGTTCCCCATTTCTAAGAAAGGCTAAAGGTCTATAGGCTTTCCGAACCCTATGAAGAGTGTTATAGAATTTAGTATTCTTATCACCATCATTAATCCATTTGTATTTGAAGATTTTTTTTTAAGATTATCCTTATGGTTGAGTAAGGAAAAAATCTTAGAGGAGATGGTGATTTCTTATTGAGAGTCATGAACAAAGTTTGAAGAAGAATTAGTAATCTGAAGTTGATTAAGTTCAGCTTCAAGAAGGTTTATGTTATTCTCCATTTCAGAAATCTTGCCTTTGCACCAACTTTTATGAGTTTGCTTTAACATTTTTAACTTCATTAGACAAGAAAAAGGGTCAAACTGACTATGCATTTTATTCCATGTGTTCTTTATGATGTTTTTACATTCAGGGTCAGAATACCATGCCGTGTTATATTTGTAAGGAGCTCTCAATTTACTTTTATTTAGGAGAACGAAAGATGGACTGGATGATGGTTAGAGGCGATTCTCACAAGAGTAATGCTAGATATATTGGCCCAACTATCAAGGGAGTAAGAATTAGTAAATCCCTATCTAATTTACTGGCTACATTTCTATTATAGTGTTTCCTGTTCCAGGTAAATTTAGCATCATGGAGGTTGACCTCTGTGAGGTTGTTCATTTTAATACAATAATTAAATTCCCTAGTGGAGATAGGGGCAGGAGGAGGACCAATTTTATCACTTGAGGAAAGAATGACATTAAAGTCACCAATAATAAACCAAGGCTCACAAATAGAGGCATTACGACTGGAGATATCATTCCAAAGATCTCTCCTATATTGATACCTATTAGAAGCATAAACAAAAGTTGATAAAATGTGAATGTTCTCAAAGATGAAGTCACAAGTAATGGATTGACTCTAACAGCTATGTAGGTTAACATTTTGCAAATAAGAGTGAGAAAAGAGCCATAAGTATTCATAAGGGCCTCCGTTGTTACAATCCCCTAGGAAGTTGTATTCCGGGGGGGCTTGATGTGAGCGAGAGGGAAAGTTAATTTTAGGTTCAGAAATAGCAATAAGGTTTGAAGTGTGAGTATTGTTGTATCTTTTAAGAACGTTGAAGGTGTCAAGGTTAGAAATTCCTTGATAGTTCCAAAAAATAATATTCATTTTGACCTTTTCTTGGTGGGGCTGTCCCCCTTTTTTAGAAGTTGCAGTCCTCGACCTGGTGGTAATGCCAGATGGGCGATCTTTCACAGCATTCTCCTGATTTACCAAATGAGAATCAGTTGTATCACTTCCCTATATAATAGAAACAGGTTGTGAATGGATAGTATAAGGGAGATTCTTGTTCTCAGATGCCTTGAGAGCAGCCGACTGGAGTCCTTGGTCTTGCATAAGAGCAGAGTTGGATACAAGGGATCCTGCAACTCTAGAAGACATGTGAATCTGATGAGAGGGGTGTTCTTTATCAATGGAAGAATGGGGAGGATGAGTGGAAAAGGACTGTGTGTATATAGGATCACTATAACCAAAAGAAGGAGGATCCTAGGTCTGTACAAGGACAGGATTAGCAGGTTCTGGGAGTACAGAAGATTTGGAATCTGGCTGTGTAGTGTGAGGCACAGTACGAAACTGCTTCTTGAAAACCACAGGCCGGGGACCCCAAACTAGTACAGGATCAGAAGTAGAGACAACAAGTTTAGCATCTCTAGAGAGCATGTGATTATGTTGTGTTGAAGACTCTACATTAGAATCAGAGTGCAGAGGGGCAGTAGGGTTGGATTTCATGCAAGAAGTGTCCCTGAAGACATTAGGATGAGAAGCCTAGACCTATACTGAGGTAGTATTGGGGATAGTATGTCTTGGATCTTCAGAAATTTTGGAGTCAAATTGTGTAGTGAGTGACCCAGCAGAAGCCTGCATTTTTTCCTTACAAATAGGTGAGGAAAGAAGAGCAGCCTCGTAGCTGGGCTCGGTAGTCTTGTTCTTTTCAGCATTGTTCAATAAACAGTGAGTTTCAGAGCTGTTAGAAAGGTTTGGAGGTTTATTGAGTATAATTCCAGATGACTGGTTGTGTGTGATAGGGTTCTCAATGTCCTCTGTATTAGTGGAACAAGGATTATGAGAATGAAGGTAGCTACTCTGAGCATCCTTGTAAGCATTGTTGGAGGCAGAGTGAGTGATAGTTGATGAGTCCAAGATAGGACCATCAAGGGGGGGGGGGCAGACAGGGTCCAAGTCAGCTACAGGATTGGAGAGAATGTTAAGAACCTCTTTCTCAATATCCCCCTTAAAGTTTTGGATCAACATTTCAAGATCCTATTATTCAACTAAATCAGCCCAAGCCCCACCTTTATCAGAATCAAGAATACTAAAGGAATTGGGTTCGACAACCCATTTTTCTTCCCTTTTCTTGGATGTTTTTGGTTTTTCAGCAGGACCCTCTTTTGTTCTTCTATTTTTACTTACCTCAGTCCATCCAGAATTGGATTGTGGAGGTTGATTATGAACACTTCTACACTGGTGAATGGAGTGTCCAACTAGTTTATAGAGTTTACAAAAAAAGGGGAGTCTTTCATATTCAAACCTCACCACTGTTTTATAATCTTGGGTAGTAAAGAGGATTGACTTTGGGGGTTGTGATTCAAGGTTAAATTCAATTAGCACCCTAGCATAGAGGCCTACAACTCCATTAAAGGTTCTTTGATCTATCTTAAGGGGATTTCCTATACATACAAAAATATCATTTAGGATCTGAGGGTTCCAGAAAAACCAATTGAGGTCAAAGAACCGAACCTAAACCTGTGTTGTGTTCTTCCAATGAGAGTTGGGATTAAAAGCAAAGTCCCATTCAGAGATTCTCAAGAGACCCTGCTTCAAATTAATGTTTCCCATCTTCAAAACACAGTCAATTTCAGTTTGTGAAGCAATAGCATATTAAAATAACCCTTTCCAAGTGGAACGAGTTTCCATTTAACCAGACCCCAGCAAGCAGATAATCTAGTTTTAAGATCAGCATAGGACCAAGAAGTATCACCTTTGAGGTAAGCAATGCGTCCCATAACTGAAAACTTATAGAGTTGTGAACATTGTTAAACAACAACTAGATCTTCTTCCACACAAAATCCACCAATATCCATTTTCTTAACTCTGGTCGACATCATTGAGAGAGCTTTAGCAGAATCAGTACCTGTGAGGGCTTCGAGGAATGAAATGATCTTTCCCCTATTATTTTCCGGTTGAGGAGATTCTTCCATTTGCGAAGATTCCACATCATTCGAGTGAATCTCCCACACAATGTCTGAGAGCTCCATAGCTGGTAGAGAGGAGGAAGAATATTATAATCATAGGGAAGATTGAGATGCTAGGGTTTGCAATGCAGGCTTTCGAACCATTGGGAGGAGACACTGGTCGAGAGCCATTTTTAATCTTTTGAAAACCCCGATATTTCTCATCTCTCTATAAATTCATGATACACTCATTAATAAAGGTAATTAATTTTCCATTTTGATATCACTTTTTTAGCATTTATTATTCGCATCTTACAAAAATCCTCAGGGATTTATTTAATAATAAAACTTTTGTGAGGATTGTTTATGTTTCAATTGACGTAAAGGGAAATTTCTTGTTCTTTCTCTCTTAACCCCGATATAATTCCTTCCCATATGTTTATTTAGGGGGTTTTTATTTATTATATCCATTTTTCCTCAATTTGGATGTCAAATCATCTAAAATAATTTTTATAAGAAAATATTTCATTATTTCATATTTTTTGTCATCAAATATTTATCCAACATATCCATATTCATTATTTATCACAAATTGTTATATTTTATATAATTTATTGATTCGTTAAGATAAATTTATTTCAACATTTAAATTATTTTCAAAAGTTATAAAATAATATTTATTATATCTTTTTTTGAAGTTATTTTTGACATTCCTTAAAAAAATGTGATTTTATTATAACATCTCTCATGCGAATGAATTTTCCCATCATCAGGATTATTATTAATAATAATTCATCCAAAAAAGGAAACATTGGTTTTCATGAAATATAATATTCCTATTTTTTTGTTAATTTATCATTTTTAAATTAATGGTTAATATTTTCAAGGAATTAATAAAGGGATTTGAATTTACTTATGTATATTTTTATCTTACAATTTAAATTTTTTAACATAAACATCATTTATTTTCAAGGTTATAATTAGGAATTGGTACTATAATATATTATTTAATCCCTAAATATGTATATAAATATGTCTTAGCATCCTAAAATTTTATTAAAGTAAAAAATGTTTGCAGTTTACTAAGAATGGAATCCCTATCTGGATACAAACATATGGATGTTGGATTTAACATAAACGTTCCTTAGGTTAACATCCCAAAAAATGGATGGTTGAGTCAAAAATCAATCTACACATTGTTATAAAATAGTGAAATTAGCTGAAAACATGGTCTAAAACTCCCTCGGGATATTCTTGGGATATTTCACTTTCTTTTTTTTAACATCAAACTCAAGATATTCAAGACTACAACACTTGATCTATTATTATTTGATGCCATTAAAAAGTGTTATCAAATTCATCTTTTCATAAAATTGTTTATCATTTATGTCCAAAATATTTAATTGTTCTTATGATTCATTGTGTATATGATAAAATTATATCATATGAATTTTTCCTCTAGATGGATTATGATAACATCTTGTGAAGGTTTTTATGGAACTGATTTTTTCCCATAGCTTAGTTAATTTGTGATAGAGTTATAAATCCTATAATATACATGGTGTTTTACCTTTTTGTCATACTTTAAATTTCTATGAGTAGATGGACATATTTACTTCATTATGAATTTATATTTTATACCTCATAGTGTTCATAAAGGTTAAGTTCTCTATCACTATCCATCTCTCCATTTAATTAATATTTCAACTTCATGTCCATGTTCTTTAACCTCATTCATGTATGATATATCAATTCCATTATTGGAATAATAGTACATCCATTACTTTATACAGTTGAAGAACCTCACAAATTCAATATTTTTTCTATGAAAGTTATTTCATTTATTGACTTGAGAATTATTGACAAGTCGTGTAGCTAATATTTCAATATGGATGATTATTGATTACTAATTAATGATAATTATGTATTTTTTTTATTCATTTTATAGGATAAACGGATTGTGATTTTTAAGTGATATGTGTTTTCAGAAATTTTATAGTTTCTTAATGCATTGGTAGGTATCATGAGAAAAATATGTTTGGGTATTCAGCACACACATTTCCTATTTATTTAAAATGTATCTACAGAGGGACATGTTGGTAAGAGTAAGACGTCCAGAATTATTTATCATGTAATTGGTTATTTATTCTCTTTTGATTATTTACATTATTATATTCTCCATGGATATTTTTCAAAAAAAATTATATTGGAATATTTTGTTATTAATTATTCTTTCCATTCCCTATTATTCCATGATTATTTAACGATTGATTCCAATGTAATATAAACCTTATTGTGTGTTTGGTTATAAGGTAACATGTCCATATTCTTAAATATGTTTAACCAGCCTTAAATAAATAATATTTTTTCAACAATCTATTTTTAACGTATTCACTTTTTATGATTAATTTACTTATAAATAAATTGATAAATAAATTTTATCCTAATTATTATAAATATTAATAATATATATTTGAATTTATTTATTCATCTACATTTTATCTTTTAAACTCATATGTGAATCACCCAAAGGAAATGGGGACCACTTCAACCTAAAGGTCAATTAATCTAAATTGGTGGAACTTCTATATAAAAATTGTATGGATCCATATAGGTCCTTATTTCAATAATAGTGAGTTATACCTAAAACAAAATGCATAGAGGAAAACCACACTACTATCCCTATACATGAACCCTCTTCATGTTCATCATAATTCTAGGTCACCCATCAAGTACCTATAGGCCATATCATAATTCAGACACCCCACCTCGTCTAATCTATCATTAACTCAATATAATTGATCAAGCTCGTCGCTCGGAGGTAATGTAGTCCCTCAAAACCATCATTTTTATACCATGGTTGCACCACAATTATTGAAAAAGACACATTGATATCACTCTATAGAGATTACATAATATCTATCTCACTTCCCTATACATCCTAGGTTAGTCATATCACACCCAACCTAACATGAATCTTAAAAAGGGCATGTTGACCAAGGTAATCATGTACTGGTGGGGTAGAAACATTTCCCCACTATCTAATCAAATAGAAAATGAGATATAAGGTATATCACGGATGTATCATGTAGTAATTATCCATCAATTATCATCCCCACGCTCTCTTATATAATGAGGTTTCTTAGGTAATCCTTATTAGGTCCATTATGTTCCTATTATTTTATGTTTACCCCTCTTAAGTCATTATATCTCATCTAAAACATTTTTGATTGATCACTTGTCCATTAGTGAATGAGGCACTAACTATTTTCCATGGGACCATCTTACCACTCTAAGCTCTATTTATTTTAATGAAATTAATAAAATCATTCCAATATTTAAATAAAATCCCTATCACACCAAATAAATAATACTATATATCACATGATTCATTAAAAATTAATATACTCAGGGAGATATTCTAGGGACCACATACCTTATTCAAAAAGATATTCCTTAGAAATAGCTCAAAAATAGTCTCTTAAGATCATTCATGATCGTATCAACACCCATTCTCCAATCTCAGTCCACGACACCCAATTAATAAATTCTTCAAATTTATAATTAGTTTTTCAATTTAATTTAAATAGGTATACTTTTATAGAAACTCACTTGGCATAATAGAATCACTAAAACTATGATAACAAGGGTGTGTTCTGCTCCCTATACGCACCCTAATAGAAGCCACAAAAATTCCCCAAATTAATTACCCTGATCATTGATAATTTTAACCAAATATCTTTAAAAACCCTAAAATATTTAGTACATAAACATAAATCCAAAAAACAATGAGAAATAAAAGGTCATCATACATATAATACATCCCATGTCCACAATTGGAAAAATTCTTGTCATACCCAAAAATTCCACCATACTCTGGTGGAATCAGCACCAAAACCATCGCCAAATTACATTGAAATTACAGTAATCCAGTGGATAAAAAAATGGAAAGGTGGATATAATAACCCATTATTTTCAAACATATATATTTGATCATAATTGATCAATATTAATTACATAACATTTTTATCCTAGATAGAATCATTTAGGTCCAGTATCTTTCGAAATATAGAAATATAAGCATCAGATTCATAAAATACCTACATTGTCTCCCATATATTTATTCATAAATGTCATAATTATTAGTTATATCATATATAAAACCGTTATTTATAAACTGGTAATGTAAATATAAAAACACGTGATATTTTATAGTAAATAAACCAAAAAAAGAGAGATATCAAGGATCACATAAGTATAACATGAGAATAAATGTATAAGAACATGATTTTAATGGTGGAAAATCATACACTACATATAAAAGTTCATAAATTTATTTCATGTAAAAAATATTGGTAGATCCTAAGACATGAATCATAAGGGAATCAAAAGAAAATAAATCATTTAAAATCAACATAGGCATAATACATTGATTTATAGAATAAAAATTAATATAGAAAATTATTTCATTAGTAATCAAGGATCATTGGAAATGTTATCACAGTTTAATGGGTTCACTCCCTAAACCATCCTAGTAGTCATGGTTCACTCAAAAGACTACCATATAGAACATAGTCCTCTACTAAACCAGGAAAACTCCCTATTTTAGTCCCATTTATCTCATGAGCTATCAATCATTACTAAATTCATTATATATAATTATACATACCAACATTCACATAATAAAAATCATAAAAGTTTTCCACAAGATCATAAATATACCATTATATTTGAATCCATGAAAAGAAATGTGTTTCAGAAACATTTCATATAATAATAATCCATATAAATGAAACGCATTTCATAAAAATTATGTCATCATATTCAAATTACATATTTAGAAAGAATAGTTATGGTGTCCTAGGATCATATATAATTTAAATTAGGAATGAAATAAATGGTTTTTCTATTTGATATAAAATATCATTAAAATAGTCTTGAGGAAAATAACCATTATATTTTAAAATAACTTAATAAAAAAATTGTGAAAATATAAAGGAAGAGAATTTATTTTAAAAGAATCATGAATAAATATAGAGGAATATTCAAACAAAAAACTAGTTGTTATGGGGAGAAAATCTATTCATGATTTATAATTTAAAACAAACATTCCTTCCATACTTTTTTCAGAAAAGAAAAAATTACCTTATTTGGAAAACAAAAAGAAGATTCATTTCAAATAGTTTTAAAAACATAAAAATTGTGTAAAAATGAATTTAATAAATCATAGGATAATATTAAAAAACCTCAATAATTATTTTTAGAAATCATGGATGTGGAAGGAAATTGTATTTCAACTAAAGAGAGAAATGAAATCTATGCTTCATAAAACAAATTAGTATATTGACTACATAAGATGAGGAAATTGAAAGGAAAACATTTATTATAAAAAATTAAATATATTATAATTAAATTTAATATGTTTCTTCAGATATTAAGCATAAATATTCATTATTAAAACATGATCATAAATAATCTCGATAAATAATGATACTGTAACGTAAAACCGTATACAATGAGTTCGCCTTGATTCAAAATCATTCTAATCTTTTGTATAATAAATATAAAATTTTAAAACTTCTATAAAAAAGTCATTTTCATAACAATAATTTCATATAATTTCCCTTTATAACATTTCAATACCCCCTTTTATCAATAATTCCTTATTAGAGTCTTTATTTCTTGTTGTTAACAATTTCGTTTATCCTGAGTATTTCAGATCAGTGGTTCTTGTCCTTGCACATTTATCTTGGTTAAATCATCACATAAATATTACTCATGTTCATACTATAATATATATTCATTATATAAATATTTAAGTTCATCAATAAAATTTTTAGATAGAGAAATGTATAATATCATTCATGGATATGGTAGGTCATACGTATGCATTAACTCTTATTCCAATTTCCAACATATGGAAATAAAGAAAGTTATAAACTATTTCATTGTTCAAGGATAATTATTATATATTATATATAATTTATATTCATAAAATTCTTCCCCATTATCATCCAAGTAAAATATGATAGATAAACTAATTACATTTCTTCATAGAGGTGGTAGTCCGCACGTACGCATGAATGATGTAATCATTTCCCAAAAGATTAGATGTAAGTATGTAGATTTGATATTATAATTAAAAAATTATAATTATTTTATAAATATAATTTATAAACATTTAACCTATCATAATACCAATCTAAAAAGTATGGTGATGAAAATTGAATTATATCACTGTGTGGAGACGGTAAGTCATAGGTATGCATGAGCGAAATTTAAACTTCTAATTTTAAGGGAATGATGGTGAATAATAGTGTTTTTATAATAATAATAGTATTTCATAAAATCTAGGTTACTTATGTTTTTTTATAAATACCATCTATTTAGAGGATATAAATAAGAGTATAAAATAAAGTGATTAGTTAAGGTGACTACATCTTTTTTGAAACGATTGCCTTAGATATCCTCTAAAGGGTTTAAGGGATGATATTTTGGGGACACCAGTTCCTCTAGAATATGTATATAGAAGTATATAGTATAAATTTTAAAATTTATTTTGAGATATAAAGCCTTATGTGGTGTAAATAAGTTGTGGAGGATGATCCCTGTTATAATTATATTGAGCAAAACTATTAGAATTTCTCAGAAGAAATGTTTTAATAAATTCATTATCCAGAAAAATATCTCAAAATGGTTAGGTATTCAAATATATGGTGGTATTAGGCTGTAATACCATTAAAAATTATAACTTAGAAATTTATTTGTGTCATTTCAAACCATATCATTTTTATTAACCCTTATTTAACCAATTTTAATTTTAAACATTGTAACAAAATTTTCAATATTAAAGGTTTTAATTAAAAATTATAAGGTTGAAATGGAATTTCAAATGGAATATTTATAAAATTATAGACCAAATATTTTAAACTTTTCTTATTTAAATATATTTATTATTTTAAAATAATTTAATAAAATATTGTTTTGGAAAAATTTAATTATGGTCAATTTTGAGAATAATCCTTTAATTTTAATTAAAAGACATAAATAAGCAGTTGAAATTAGAATATAATCTTTTAAAACCACAATAAAATGTCATATTAACTTATAAAATGCATGTAACACTATAAAGTTTTCAAATTATATCACTTTTAATATTTTAAAAATTATTTATTTAATTATTCCATTAATTAAATAGATACTATTTTCGAATTATGAAATCATTTATGGTAATTACATAATGCTAAAAAATAAAAATAAATTTAACTTATTCATATAGTTTTGTTATGAAAATAATTTCTATCAATATTTATTCATAACTAGTTTTTTAACTATGTGACCACAAAAATGTTACTTAATACATAGAGAGTGAAATTTTCTAACATTCTTTGATTTAAAGAATATATTAGTCATTTTAATAGAAATGTGAACATAAAACAACTAAATTTAGAGAATAATGTGTCATGTTTATAATTAAATTTATCTAATAAAAATATGGATAAAAACTATGGCCTTATAACTTATTTTTAACCAAAATTAACTTGATTTACACTTTACTGAGGTGATAAATTTTAGCACTGTTACTATTCATATTGGCACAAAATAAAAGGGGGTATTTAGCAAATTTAATCCTCCAGATTTTAAAATTTTAGTTAATTTAATATAATAAAACCCTATTAATGGAAGAAATTAATTTAAATGTATGTTCACAAAATGTGACAAGAACTCTTTTTCCGGAAAAATACATTTTTAAACATGAAACTAGATTCATTCTTATCTTATGACCAAAAATTATTTTTTTAATGTTTAAAACATTTGATCTAGTAAATAACATATGACTTTCATTAAAAGAATTCACAAATATATATTAATTTAAATTATTTGGACAAAAAAACGTTTTTTAGATAAAAATAATTTTTCACAAAAAATATCATTTATTTTCTAAGGAGTTTTTATTTTTATTTTTAATTAATTGATAACTAAAATAATTTTATACATGTGTAAACTGTGAATATTAATAATTTTTTTATTCGTATTCAAATATACTAATATAAAGTCTAGGTGATAATATTAATTAAATATAATATCATGGTTCCTCTGAATTCGTTGTTGTGTGTAACACAATCTATCGATTAAATTAATTCTATTTGAAAAAATATATATTTATTAAAATATTAGGGGTCACATTCTACATCCATTAAATTGAATTTATCTCTTAAAAAATCACAACTCTGATACAAATAGATGAGTGTACTTTTTCTTCATCACATCATCAAGTTCCCACATATCTTTCTCAAATTTGTGGTTTCACTATAAAACATTGACCAAGGCAGGGGTCTTATTTTATAACACTTTATCTCTATGATCTAGAATCTCTATCGGTTTTTCTAGATAAAAAATATATTTATACTATATTATAGCCTATAATTTTAGTAAATATAATGAATTGGGTATGTATTTCCTCAAGAGAGAAACATGGAACACATCATGAACATTACAAAGATTTTGTGGGAGTGTCAATTGATAATATAACTTTACAATATTATCAAGAATTTAAAAAGGATATATATACCAAGTATTATCATAGTATTATTTCAAAAAATCATCACCCTCTTCTAAGTATATATTCAAAGTCATACCTCATCACCAACATCAAACTCTATATATTTTCGATGATTGTCAGCATAAATTTTTTGTTGAATCTATATTGATCGTATGTGCTACATAATGGATCTAACTTTCTCTTATGTTTCTTAAAATATATCATGTACCAATAACATTATTACTCTTTATTCATTCTATAAAATTGGATTTTTCCACTTCTTGCCATATATGGCTTCATAATAATCCATCTAAATTATAGAGTGAATGATATTATTGTACGAAAATTAAACTAAAGTAACGTATTGATCCAAATCACCTTTAAAGTCCATATAGGAATATCTCAACTTGTCTTGTTGAGTTTGAATGGTCCTATCAGACTAACCATATATCTAAGGATGATAATAGTGATGGAACCTAACTTTGTATCCGGTTCAAACTGAAGAATTTCCCCAAATATCTATGTAAACATTATATTCTAATCAGATACAATTCTTAGTGGGACATGATAAAATATTACCACATTTATAATGTACAACTGAATAAGATGATCATGAGAGGAATCATCTCTAATGGAAATGAAATGTTCTAACATTGTAAGATAATTGAATAAAACCCAAATATCATTATACTATTTATATGTTTAGGGGAGGCAGGAGGAAAAATCCATGGTGATGTTTCCCATTTACCTTCTCATATAGGTAATGTTCATAACATCCCCTTAGATATTTATGTCTTAAACTTAACTTTATTATATATCCAGAATTGAGATAGAAAATCTGAAATATTTATCTTCATGCCATCCCAATGGAAATACTCTTTCAAATATATATACATCATTGTACTTTAAGGTCGAATAGATAATGAAAAACTATAATCTTCATCCCTAAATTCCCTAAAATATGGTATTTAAGGGGAACATACAAGTTTCATGAAGTTTATTTTTCCATCACAATCACGGTTGAACTCATGAAAATTTCTCCCCTTAATTTTTTGCACAAAATATTCCTTATTCACCTCTTTAGTCCTCACTTAGATGGTTGACCATTAATTTGAGAAAGAAAAGATTTATCCCCTTCCTTAAAGATTTCATGATCCATAATTTTCCTTTCTTTAAATATTAGATATTTTTTTATCCTTATCATAGGTAAAGTAATATGATCATTTTGAATCAGTGCATCTGCCACCTTTTTTGATTTCTCAGGGAGGTAATTTTTTGAGTAGTCATAATCTTTAATCTGGTCCAACAATATTTTTTTGAGCATGTTCATCTCTTTTTGAATGAAAATATACTTTAAGGTTTTTATTATTATATATTTCACACTTTTCTTTATATAGACAATGCCTCTATATCCTCAATGAAAAAATTTATAAATCTAACTCCAAATCATTAGTTGGATAATTTTTCTCATGGACCTTAAATTGTAATGAGGAATAATCAATAACCATTTAATTCTCCATGAGGAATCATCCTAGTCCCTTATATGATGTATCACTATATATTACAAACCAATATCCATTGTAGGGCATTTAATGAAGATTTGTGTTGTTTAGCCTTTCATCAAATTCCTTAAGACATTCCTCACATTCATATTTCCAAAGGAACTTAGTACCCTTCTAAGTTAATATCGTCAGTGGACTAGATATCAATAAATATCTTAATAAAATTACAATAATATTCACCAAAACAAATAAAATTATGGATTTCAGTCATAGTTGTTATTCAGTTACAATGTTAAACAACTTATGTCTTTGAAGGGTCTATAGATATACCTTCACCTGAGAGTATCTGAACCAGGAATGAAACATTCCAACAAAAAAATTTAACACTTGTAAAATTTAACATAAATATTATCTTTCCTCAGGGTCATAAGCATAATCCTCAAGTTATATTAATTACATAAATTTTGTTCTGAAGAAATAAGAATATCATTTATAAAGGATACCAAAAACTAATCTAGATAATCTCTGATGAATTTATTAATTAAATCCGTCAATATAGTGGGGTAATTAGTAAGACTAAATGGAATAAATATATATTCATTGGGTACATACATTATATATAGTGTATTCATGGGTATATACTCCTTCTTGACCCTAAGTTGAAGATATCCATAATGAATAAGAATCTCAAAAAACTATTGTGATCTATGAAGTTAAAAAAAAGGTTATAAATTCACGGTTGAGGATAATTTTTCTAGATAGTGATGTTGTGAAGTCCTCAATAATCTGTTCATAGTCACATTGATCTACATTTCTTATTAATAGATAGAACATGTGCACCCTAAGGTGATTCACTTGGATGAATTAATCCCTTTTCAAGATTCTCCTCAAGTTTCTTCTTCAATTCATGTAACTCAATTGGGCCCATTGTATATGGAGTCTTGGAAATAGGCGCAGTACCAAGTATGAGTTATATTGAAAATTTAACATCAGTATTCAATGGAAGACTAGGACACTTTTTATAAATACATCAATTAACTCATACAAAATAGACATATATTTGACTTTTAGTTTTCCCCAATAATATGAGATAAATTCCCCTTTTTAATAGGAAACATGACCCATAAAATGGATTTAATTTCCATTTAAAGATTAATTTTTTCATCACAATGATAGGAGATCATATGATGGTTTGGAGTATAAGATGTAAATTCTCTTCCTTGGAAATTCATGTGGGATTTATGTAAATAAATCAAATACATGACCAAAATAACGCTTAATTGAACTAGGGGATGAATGAAAAGATTTTCAAGAATACCATTCCCACAAACTAAAACAAGATAAGAATCATAGAATTTGGAAACAATCGTCATACTATTATGGGGTTTCACTATAAACTTAACATCTAGTTTCTGAGGTTGTAGTATGATACCATTTGAAAAGTTATTACATATAATAGAGTGGGTATATCCAGAATCAAATAATACATTAGAAGTTCCAGAGTGGATATCAATTGTATCTTTCATAATGTCGTTATCATATCCCTAATCATAAATTGGAATTTTATAATATTTTCTTTTTCCTCTAGGCTTATGATGTTGTTAAAGTTGATCATAATAGTTAACATTTGGAATTGGCAACTGTTTAGTATAATTCCCATTATTATTTCATTTAAAGCACTAGAGTGTGATTGGGGGATTTTGTGGAGCTTTCAACCTATTTCCATCGATATCAAACTTTTTTCATCACTTCGGAATTTGATTTCAAGATGACCTTACTTTCCAGACGTAAAACATTCACCCATTCCCTTAAGATAATTTCCCCCATGTTTCCTTCTACACTTCATGCATAATATAAGACTCATATTTTTTCTCAATATTTTTGGGGATTTCCATTCTATTCTATTTTTCTTTTCGTATCAAAACCATGATATTTAGGGGTAACATGAATCTATACATCCATATTCAGATCATGTAAAAATTTATTCATATATATTAAATTCCTTTATGTATAATTCCATTATAAGTCTTAATTTTAAGCTATTGAATAATCCATCAATATTACTTTCAGGTGAAATGATAATACCATAAGTGTATCTCTCAAGTCTTATAAAAATTTCCTCAAAATTACAAATGGATTCATCATCCTTATATTTCAAATTACGGAATTAATTATCCATTTTAATATGAATAATGTAATAAATGTACTTGTTTAAAAATAATTTATTAAATTCATCCCACTCCATAGATTAAATTTCTTTTTATTCTCTCGGGTTTCGATAAGATTTCACCACAAATTTCAATCACCTTTCAAATGGTAAACAACTAGAATATCTTTCTCATGTTCCAAATATAGAATAATATGAATTATCTTTTCAGTGGTACTAATCAATAACTTAGAGACTTTTGGATTAGTGTAACCACTAAAAGAAGGTGGATGTTTCCTTTGGAAGGATTCCATAGAATGTTATTCACTCATTTTCTCATTTGGGATCTCATCATGATTTGTAGATTAAGAAATTTTTGGGAGAATAACAATAATATTTATTGACCCAAATCCCATAAATTTATTTTTTTCAAGAGGAAAATCATTTTATTGTCTGTCACATTCATTGTTAATATGATTCCATTAGGTTCTATCCATTGAATAAAACCAAAAATTAATGTGTGAGAAATAATAATCACAGTGAAAAAATACATAATCATAAAAAATCATTTATAGTCTTCCTAAATCATGGAACATTCTTATAAGAAACCTTAAATCCAGCCAAGGACATTCAAGATCATTACCAAAATCATAGTATTTTATCCTATAATTAAACTTATCCGAATATTTTTTACAATGGTTTTCTTATCATAGTTTTAGAATATTAAATTAAATTTTCTTTGATACAAACTATTGTGACCCATAATTTTCATACATAGATATTATATTCTAAAAGATTAATATTCATTATATACAATTTAGTTCAATTCTAGAATCTTTTAGGCTTAGTATCTTTCGAAACATATAATTATAAACAACCATTTCAAAAAATATCAAAATATTCTCCCACTTATTCCTTCATAATTATCACCATTATGAGACACTTTATGCCTAAAACCATTCTTCATATCTTGAGAAAGGAAAGATAAGAAAGGGTGATCTCTAATTTCTAATATGGTTAAACAAAGGATATATCAATGATCATATAACCATAACATGATCATAATAACATAATAACATGATCATAACATTTTCAAATAATAAAATATATATCAAATATTATAATTTTAAGTGATGGAATAAATATTGGTAGTTCATAAGACATGAATCATAATGGAATCGAAGAAAATAAACCATGACAACTTAACATAGGAATAATACATTCATTTTTTGAATATGCATAATCATTGAAAATAATTTACTTAGTAGTGAAGGAACATTCTCATAGTTGTCATTGTAGAGTGTTTTCACTCCTCAAACCATCATAGTAGCCAGGGTTTACTACCAAGACTAACATAGTGGAAATAGTCCCTTGCTGAGTTGGGTTCACTCTCTATTCCAGTCCTATTTTTCTCATGAGATATCAATATTTACCCAATTCTTTTTTGGTAGATATAGGTCCACCCCATTACATAAAAAAATCATTCTTATGTGTTCCAAAATATTATAAATAATTCATCATATCATAAATCATGAAATGAAATGGGTATTATCAAAATTTTATCAAAGAATAATGCAAGGAAAATAAATGTGTTTGATAAAAAAAATTATAATCTTAAAAAAGAACCTTGAAAAATCATAGTGATGGTATATTTGGATCTATATAATCTCTCCAAATTATTATCTAATAAAAAACAATAGAATAAAAGATCAAAAAAAGGGAATTATAATCCCTATAAAATAAAGAAATAGAATTTGGTCAAACTGTTCAAGTCATGTAACATTTAGAAGGATATATGATTCCCAGACCATTGGAAGGTCAGGAGAAAAATTCATCATGTCGTTCATGATAAACATTTGATCAAGTATAAACCATTTCACATCCTGTCCCTATTCTTACGAAGGCATCCTAACAAACATGGGTTATCGTGTGGAGGCTGTAAGACAAGTTCCTTTGAATCAGAAAACTTTTCAACCTATGTGTAACATCATCTAAATTGTTTTAAGATTATCCTAAAACATTATTTTTATCATTATTTGTTTGAGGTTTTTTTATGATTTATTTCAGGGGAATTTTGTAAATTTATGGGAGTTTATGGGCTATACATGGTTGGCTTATAGTTTTTTCTAACTATGTGACCACCCAGTGAAAATCAAGCAACTCGAGACATTGGGGGTTTCTATAGTTTCTGCATGGATGGAAAAATTATGCACCCACCTAGTAGAAACTCTAAACTCCAATGGAGGTGTTCACAGTTATAGAGCATAGTTTTTCTAATTGTCTAGCCCTGTATAGCTAACAGTGGATGCGGTAAATTTTAATTTAAAATTTTTTGATTTCATAATTAAGGCCCCTCTTAACCCTAATTTGTCCTAATATAATTTCCTAGTTCTTATATGCTCTAAAGAGCCCTTTTTTCTCCTATAAACCCATTCCATGGAAGATTAAATCTTGAAATATCTCATTTGATCCATCTTTAGTAAGTGATTTTCCTCTCATGTCCCTTCATCATCTCTCTTTCTTTCCTCCTTAGGGAGTTTTATATCCTTGGGTTGTTGATGTATCTAAACTATTTCTATTTGAATGTTTATTCTAGTTCTAATTTCTAAAATATCATTTTTCACCATTCTTTATTGGAAAATCCAATTTCAAGTATTGTTGATACGCGATTTCCATGATTAATGTGGGTGGTTCCATTTGAGTTGTGCTATAAATTAAACACTAATTTTTCTGACTTGGTTTAAATTTTTTTCATTTGATTTATAAAATCGTTATTTGATATGAACTGTAATTATCATTTGAATTGGAAAATAATTTTAGGAAAACCCCCCAATTCCAATGTATTTGGGATTGAGGTTGTATTTTCAGATTAATAGAATTAATTAATTTATTTGAGGTTTTTTATGAAAAATTTCCTTAAATTTAATTTATAAAAACTTATCACTGTTTTTTATGTAAAATGAGTGAATTTAGAAAAAACCCATGTTTTGGTTTTAAATTTGAATTGGAATTTTATAAAAGAAAAAAAAGGGAAATTGAACATGAATAATGAATTATTTTAAATGAAATGGTTCTCCCTATTTCAATTGTTTAATTGTGAACATGTGAACTAGGGTAGTTAGTGGGTTATCTGTGACATGAAATATATGATGTTAATTCCATCACAACGTTTTGATGATGAAAACACTAACCAAAACCTAGTTTGGTGTATCTAATCCTCTATGGAATGTTGATGAGTATTATTTTTCTTGATACTTAAGGATTTGTGAACACATATTTCCATGGTCACTGATATGAGATGTGTGAGGATACTATAACTAGAAACCATATACCACTAGCGAGATAACCATGGTGCTTGTTGTGATTATTTTGACATATTTTCTATTGATTATGAAACTAGTTTATTCATTACATTTGTTTTATATGTACTATTTTATTTAAAAAATTTATTTAATCCTTGTTTGAAATGTTTTACATCAGTTTGAAATGAAATAATAATTTTTTTAAAGATGAAAATTTACTGTCATTCCCAATTTAATTTTAATTTAAAGAATGATTTGGTTTATTATTATGTAATAATTTTATGGAAAAGATAGTGAGACCCAACTAGTATATTTAGATCATAGCCTACCTTTTCCTTTACATCTTTATTGATTTTCTTTTACCAGATCTGAGTAAAGGGAAAGGGCCTCGTTGAGGAGGTGGATGTTCTTGATCCTTTAGGCTTATAGTGATGTTCCCATTGGTATGTTGGGTTTATCTTGTATTTTATTTAGTAAATTAATGACATACTATATAGGATTTTAATATAAATGTTTTTTTTCTATTTTTATCTACCTTTGGACTTTTGAGAATACTAATATGTATCTTTATCTTTCACTATTTTTGTAAAAAATTTGTTCCCTCTTTTTCATTGTATGATATCAAGTTCTAGTCAACAACCCATGGAGATTGGGAACACCCTTAGGGCTATGTAAGTGATTTCATGGGTATCAGGGTGGTGGGGTATCTAGAATGATTCGTCATAATGTGGTATCAATGTAGTAGGTTAAGAATATTACTTTTATATCAGCATGTAGTTTGGAGTATCTTGTTGGGACTTAGGAGGTAGTTATGGGTGAGTGTCTGAAAACATCTCATTGTAATGTGCCTTAAGACACAATGGGTGGATTGGGAAAGGTGTATTGATGAATAAATTGATCTATTTCTACTATTCTCCCTACTTTTCACTTGGATGGGTTCAAATCCAAATCATGCTATCTTATATGATGGGATTAATTTCCATATTTCTCATGTCCAAGTTATTCATATGAGCACTATTCTGATTTTATCAGTGTTGTTTTTCTATATTATGTAGAATCATGACTCTAAGATGATGTGTGAATAGGTCCCATGAGTATTCTTTTGGACAACCATAGAAATTTAATCCTTCCATGGACTAGAATGTGGTTGAGGTTATTGTGCATGTTGTCGAAGATCTAGGACCAGTACCAACACCCATTCCCATTTAGGATCCAACTATTGAACCTTAGTGGCATGAATCTACGAGTCCTTTTTAGGAGTTTGTTTTATTGAATCCACCTATGATCCAAGGGTAAAATTATCCTTATGAGGATGAGGACTAGTTTAGGAAGATAGAAATTTTTTCTGTTCTTAGAAACACCTAAATTGATCAATGTGATTTGTTCCACCTTCAAGATGGAAGGAACTAGAAGGAGATGGTGGGAGATGATGATGATGGTGATGAAGCATGAGGTTTTTAGTGTAAAGAATTCAACATTAGTTTTACCAACTTGTTTTACCAAGATTCTATTATGGTGTCTAATGATATGGAGTTTTTTAATCTCGAGAAGGATGGTATGACCATGAGGGAGTATGAAAATTGATTTTTTGAGCATATGTAGTATTCACCAAAGATTATATCAAATGAGAATATGAAGACTCAATGGTTCAAAATGGACCTATGATCTGATATTCATTATTAGGTTTTCTTTCTAATGATCACTTATTTAACTGATGTTCTGGATATGGATTCCATGTTTGAGCTAGATCTAGCTAATAAGTTTGGGTTAATGGGAGTTACTGTTTCTCCCACTATAAGTTATAGTAGTTCCAATAAAGGTAATATAAATTGTGATGAGTCCCATTGAGTATCTCGATAGTGAGGTTCTTCTGTACCACCTACAGTGCCTGGCAGAGGCCCATTGACTTGATTCCAGTGCATCAAGCCATGGAAATAAAAATAGGTTTTCACTAATGAACCCTTTATCTAAAACTCATATAGATGTTCAAGACACTCATAGAAGTTTTTTTATATATTTTCTTCCCAATATAGTAGAATGGGCTCATCAACACCTCAAATTACTATCGTTGGATTATATTCTTTGATATATAATGGGTTCCAGTCATAGGAATTTGAAACAAAGATTCTTCTCATAGTGGAAGAGTCTCTAGAGGAAGTAGATACATGTCTATATACCATGAGATGTACCATCACTATACATTCATCTTTATTTACAACAATATTTGATACTAGTGAATCTAATTCATTCAATTCGACTCATATGGTTAACATGTTATATATTACTATAGATATTTTATCTTATGTCATTGATATTACTCCACCCCTAGGAAAGAATATATATAAGGGACTTTTTTGTTCTTCATGTGTTTTCTCTTTAAGAAAGATTGATATTAGTTGTGTTTTTTGGTTCTTGACATGAAACCTCTTGATACAATTTTCAAGATCGATTTCCTCGTTGCTAATAAATATTGAATTGATTGTTATCTATAATGGGTCTCCTTTACTTTAACTAATGTGGTTTGACATTACTTTTAAGGATAATGGGACATGAGGTCAAGTGGAGTTGGACCTTTTTATCCTATGTTAGGGAAAGTAATATCGATGTTTTCTTTTGATATATAGTAAGAATATTTGAGCTGTGATCTCCCTCCAGTTTTCATTAATCGTCCAAATGTTTTTCATTATAAATTCTCTTATTTTACACCAGTACGTGTGGTACTGTTTACTATTGGTTTATTTCCTGGTAATCATCCGCTATATATTCCTTATTATCGTATGGAACCATCTGAAATGAAAGAGTCAAAGAATAAGTTGGATGATCTATTAGAGGAAGACTTTATATGCCTGAGTGTGTGACCTTGGGTAGGGCCAATTATCTTTTCTATGAAAGTTGATGGAACACTTTTCATAATTTTTTATTAAAGAAAACATAACTGAGTTATTATAAAGGACATGTATTTTTCTATGGATTGATGGTATGTTTGACTAGATAAAAGGGTAGAAGTGTTTCTCAAAGATTGATCTTTGGTCTGGTTATTAGTAGTTGAGAATAAAAGAATCTGACATTCAGAAAAACTCCTTCTAGAGAATCTGTGGCCATCATGGGTATCTTATCATTCATTTTTTCTAACCAATTATCTTACGGTCAGTATGGATTTGATGAAAAGGATTTTCCATGCATATTTTGATACTTTCCTGGTGTAATTTTTGTATGAAGTCCGAGTTTAAACTAAGTCTAAGGAGGAATATGTGAATCATCTGAGATAAGTTATGGAATTGGTCAGAAATCAAGAACATTACACCAAGATATCAAATTGTGATTTTAGTATTTTAGAAGTGAATTTATTGGGACACATGGTCTTGGAACAATGTATATTTGTTGACCATGAAAAGGTGTAAGCTATTTTGACATTTGAGAAACCACATAATGTTTTCAAGATTTAGAGATTCATGGGTTTAGTGAGGTATTATAACTTGATCGTAAATGATTTCTCAAAGTTGGATTATATAATGACATCACTCACTTGGAAGGAAGTGATGTTTTCTTAGGATGATAAATTTCAGGATTATTTTGTTGTGATAAAACTTATTATGAATTATATACTAATGATGACTCTTACAAAGGCTAGTAAAGGATATGTGGTCTCCTCTGATGCATCTGGTTCCTGTTTGGGTTGTGTTCTTATGTTGGGTAATCATGTGGTAGCCTATGCCACTTAGAATCTTATGCCACATGAGAATAATTATCTGACCGATGAACTCGAACTCGTAGATGTGATGCATGCGATTAAAAGTTGGAAGAAATATATTTTTAGATAATGGTTTACCATGCATTATGACCACAATATCATGTGTTAAATATTTTCTCAAAATGATTTCAATCTTCACTAGAGGAGTTGGGTGGTGTACCAGTAGTATTTTTATTTTGATATCACCTATACCCAATGGAAAGGGAATGTGGTTGATAATAATTTGAGCCGGAAAATTCCCACCCAAACCAAGAAATAATCATTGTAAGAGAGGAACATTATGTATATTTTTTCTTAGTTTAATATAGGAGTTCATGAAATAGGGGTATAGGTTGTCTTGGAAAGTGTTCAGTTGACTTCTTCTCTTCTTGAGATGATTATTTTGGAACAATATATTGATTATGATTTCTATATCATTAGGAAATCTATTTATATTGGGGATACCATTACTGAGTGCTTAATCTCCATGGAGTGTATTCAATGTTTTCAGAATTAGTATGTTGTACCATTTCCTATAATAAAATATTTTGTAGGGATTACCGTAATTATTAGTGTGTTTTATACCCAAAACCCACTAAGATGTTCTATGACATGTGGCATCGATTCTGGTGTATAGGTATCATACAAGACATTACTAGCTTTGTTCAATGATTATATACTTTCCAAATGGTCATGCTTGAGCATCAAATACTTTTTTTTGTCTTCACCTACTTCCAGTTCCTACTTGTAAGTGAGAAGAGATCTCAATAAATATTTTGGATGGGATGCCACATACCTGGAGAGAGTAGAATGTGATCTGTATTGTGATTGATATTCTAACCAAATTAGCTCACATTTTACATATTATTGATGCAACCAATGTTGAGGATATGGGAAATATATATATGAGAGATATTATACATTTTTGGAGTTTAATATTTTATAGTCTTTGATAGGGATCCTGGTTTTACTTCTATTTTTTAGATAGGCCTTTAGTAGGCACTGAGAGATTAGGATCTTTTGAGTGTTTTCTACCATCTATAGATGGATGACTTGATAGAGAGGGATTTAAATATTCTTAAGGATATTTTTAATGAATACGTACTTGATTATGGTGGGTCTTAGGATGACCATTTGGGACTAGTTGAATTTTCTTATAAAAATAGTTACCAGTACGCAATTATAAATGATTATATTGTGGTCTTGTACCATTGGACATGTAAATATCCATGTTATTGGTCTATGATTTTAGAGATTACATTGGTTGGACTAAACATGGTCCAAGAGATAGTAAAAATTATTTAGTTTATTCATCATAAAATTTTGATGTCACCGAGCCGGTGTAAATATTTTATTAATCATTTTCATATACTGCTACAGGTTTCAATTGGTGATCAGGTGTTCTTATAAGTTTCACCTCATTGAAGTCTCAATGTCTATGGAGGAAAGGGAAAGTTTATCTTATTTTTGTAGGAAATTTTGAGGCCATTTTGAAGGTGGGAAAAATGGATTAACATTTATCATTTCATCCATAGTTTACATCGATACATAATGTGTTTCATGTATCTCAGCTAAAAAAGTATATTTATTATTGATATTATGTTTTCAGATAGAGTGGTCAAGATGTATAGTTGGACTTATCCATGAATTAGTATTGAGTTATGATAGTTTATTATGTTATGAAGGTATTTCATGGTAGGATGATACCTTTGGTCTATGTGCTATAATAGCATGGTTTTGATTCACATGATACCTGGGAGAGGGAGGAACTTATGAGAGCACAGGGGCCTCATCATTTTGATATGGGAATGTCTTATTAGGATTTTTGGGAATAGAATGTTTCTATAGTGGGAGGTTTTAATATACTTTTACTTTTTTTGGAACTCTTATACCCTTTTTAGATCATTATTTAGTTTTATTTTTTCTCTGGTTTTCTTAGGATAAATTTTGAATTTTTTTTTATGTTTTTGGGTTGTGATCAGTTAAAACATGGTTTTTCCAAATTATGTGTCCACCAAGTAGAAACTATATAACCCTAGATAGTGGGGGTTTTTATGGTTGGTGTACTATTTTACAAATTGTGTGACTACCTAGTAAAATATGTGCACCCCATAAGATGTGTGCACGATTAGGGAACATGGTTTGTCTAAACATGTAACCCTACCCAGATACTAGAAAAAACATTAATATAAGAATTTTTTTAGTTCACTAGGAAATTTTATGCATTCTGTATTCATGAAATCTCCATCTATAAACCCCTGTTTTTTCTACATAGATCTAAATATTCCAAGCCATTTTCTGTATGAGGAATGGATGTTTTGGGTCCATATCCCCCATCCACATCTAACCTGTTTAAGTACATCCTTATTAAATCAAAATTAATTTCCAAATTGGATGAGGAAATACCACTCAGTGGTGTTGGAATGAATAATATCATCAAATTCCTTAATTCTAATATCATCACCATATTTTGAGTCCCTGACAATATATTTATAATAAATGGCACAAAATTTTGTGCTACTAAGTGAAAGAAATTATACCAAGAATAGAGCATTGATTCCAACCATTCATCCCACTATCATGAAGTGTAAAATAGAAAAATAATTTTTTTTAATAATAATGTAACAAATATACTCTAGAATATGTTCAATGGTGATAGGAAGTTATGGCTGGACAAGCTCCCCCAGTATTTATGGTCCTACCGTACCACCCAAAAAAATACTACAGAATAAAATCCATATTCATTGGTTTATATAAATGGGGTAGTGTTTCCCATATAATTCTAGTTTCCCATAATTCAAATACACATATGCGGGAAACTCTCAGATGATGAGAAATCATAAAAGTAGTTTGATGAATTAGAATTGCTTGATGTGAAAAGGTTTCTTACACTACAAAACCTCAAACTCTATCATTATCAGATTTCACAATATTTCAATAAAAAGTTATACCTCCATTCATCCCTTCAAAGAAAATAGTTATTCAATCATAGGGCCCCAATGATACCAGGAATTATACCTATAAATATGGAACCCAAGTGGGAGGGGCCTAATATTGTAGATAAGTTCTATTAGAATAGAGCTTACTCATTGGCTAAAATGGATGGAGAATACATCAATCCCCCCTCCAATGTGGGGTTTCCTATTAAATACATTTCATATCTACCATCAAGAGTTATTCTCATTCTAACCAAATGATGTTAAAATATATGGAATAGGTACTAGAAGCAAGATGCTAAACTGCACAGATTCTCTCATATTTACCACATGTTGTTAAACTGTAGGTAACTGGTCTTTGTCAAAAGATGTTAAACTGTACAACATCTCTCATCTAGACCCCATGAAATTAAAATATATGGATGAAGTCCTAGAAAAAATATTTAAAACTCCACGACTTCTATGTTCCTATCATCATGACATTAAACTATATAGAAGTGGTCCTGGTAGCATGATTTTAAACAGAACATTGACTCTCATCCAAACTGTATGATGTTAAATTATATTAAAGTGGTTCTGAAAGAAAGATTTTAAACTATATAGTGTCTCTCTTCCTAACCATGTAACAATAAACTATACATAATAGGTCCTATAATCATGAACTTAAACTGCACATCATCTCTCATCCAGACCACACGATGTTAATATGTATAGAAGTGGTCCTGGTAGCATGATGTTAAACTATGTAATGTATCTCATCCTGTAAATATGGTGTTGAATTGTACGAATGTGGTCTAGGAATTAGGATGTTAAAATTCACATCAACTCTCTTCTTATCCACGTAATTTTAAGATATATGAAAGAGGTCCTTTAGGAAATATGCAAAACTCTACAACATCTTTCATCCTGACCACATGATATTAAAATATACGGAAGAGGTCCTGGAAGCAAGATGTTAAACCGTGCAACATCTATCATCCTGACCACATAATGTTAAACTGTATTAAATAGGTTATGGAAGCATGATGTTAAATTGTATAGTGTCTCTCATCCTAAAAATGTGATGTTAACATGTATGGTAGATATCATGGAATAAAGAAGTTAAACTACATATCCTATCTCTTCATGACTGTGTGGAGTTGAAAAATATGTATGTGGTACTCAAAATCAAGATGTTAAACTACAAAAAATCTCTATTCCTAACCAAAAGATGTTAAATTGTATGGAAGTGGTCCTGGAAGATATATGTTAAGCTACACATCATCTCATGTCCTGACCACATGACACTAAACTGTACGGAGGAGATATTGGTAGAAATATAGTAAAGTTCACAATGTCTCTTGTCCTAACCAAATGATGTTAAACTATATTCAAGTGGTATTGGTAACAATATTTTGAACTTCATAGTGTCTATAATCCTACCCATATGATTTTAAACTATACAGAATAGGTCCTAACTGTAAGATGTTAAAATGAAAAATATCTCATGTCCTGAACAATTGATGTTAAACACCAACAGAAGAGATCATAGTAGAAATTTGTTAAACTGAAAATTATCTCATATCCTAATCACATGATGTTAAACTATATTTAATAGATCTAGGAAATAAGAAATTAAACTTCACAACATATCTAATTTTGACCACATGATGTTAAACAACAAGTAAAAGGTCCAGAATGTAAGATGTTAAACTACATAATGTCTCGTGTCCTGACAACATGACATTAAACTATATAGGAGAGGTTTGGATGCAAGAAATTAAGAAAAACAATATCTCACATCATGACCACATGATGTGAAATTTAACATAACACTTCCAGACCACATGACATTAAAATATATGGAATACATCCTCCCAATGTAACATTAAACTACATGGAAAATATCCTCTCATAACCAATTTACCACACATGATCTAGAACTGTGCAAAATAGAAATTAAGTGTCTCCATCACTGTGTATGAGTTATATCCAAATAGGGAATATCCCATCAAAAAACTATGTGTGTCATGATTCCTACCATCACATGATAAATAGTGTTTCCTAGATCCCAAATCTCAAGTCCAGCCATAGTAGCTTCATCCTGGTCTCAAGACATGATAATGTGAAACAAAATTCAACCCTCCTTTTTAAGGTCGAGTCACTTTTATCCTTACCATAGGATGTTAAAGTATATGGTTAATATCCTTTCCACAAGTAAAAATATTTCATGGTTTTTTTAGAACTATATAAATCATAAATCTCATCCCAATGAGATATGTAACTACTCCTAGATCATATATCATGGTATAGCCACCATATGATAAAAAATACCCATTTCTATTCCATTAACTAACTTTTCTGGTGAGAGAATCCATAATTATTCATTGTTCCTCACATCGGGAATATATCACATGGGATTAGGAATTTTGGAAATGTCTTTCCATATGATTGAGATAAATTTTTCCATAATAGATTCTGAATGGTCCTTGATGCACTACCTTAAATGTTACACCGTGATTCATTTCCTTATAAAACTAAACTACATGGTTGATGTCTCTTGTATGACATAAAATGGTGCATTTCCATGGACCAAACCTGAGAATCCCACTATCATTAGTGTTGGTATCCCACCACACATCAATTCATGAACTATGTGTGCATTGGTTCCTTTTATCACATGATATGTAGTGATGCTCAGATCCCCAGTATTAGGTCTATCTAAAACAATCAATGGAAACTATGTTCCCCTTTATGTATGGGTCATACCTGTATAGAGATTCTATCATTCAAGAACTATGAATGGCTTGATTCCTACCATTGAAAGATACATAGTGACACCCAGATCTCTTGACCCAGGTCCCACAACAATATTTCCTTTTCACATCGAGGATCCTACATCCTTTCTGAATGAACTTAAACTTTATGGTTTCTCAACAAACTATGTGTGTCTTGATTTCCTTCATCATAGGATATGTAGTTATACTCGGATCTCCAATACTAGTTCCATCTACAAAAATTAATAGGAATAATTCCCCCCTACTATCTCTTCATATGGGTCAGACCTAGGTAAAGAGTTTCCTCTTTATGAACTACATATGGCTTGATTCATATCATCACTGGATACAAATAAATGCCTAGATCTCCAATCTTAGGTCTAACCACATCATTGAAAATTCACCCTCCTAGTGTATGGGTCAGAACATCATAGAGAAATTTTCACTCCCTTATAGCATGATGTTAAACTGCAAGGAAAGGGCAAACCATCCTCACCCCAAGCTATTAAACAATAAGGAAACATCCTAGTTTCATGGAGTTAAAATATCACAACAAATACATTCCCATGACATGATGTTAAAAGGTTAATTCTAGCACCTATAATCATTACTTATAAAAGGATCAAAAGAGTCTAACCAAGATCAGTTAGAAAATGGGTTTCTTTCATTATATTTTATGTGCCTCAACTCATAAATAAAATTTGATGTATTGAGTGCCTCATTTTTCTTCCAACCATTCATGCCCGTTGGAAAAGGAAACCCTGTTTTAAATACCCTTTGTTTGAATATTCACGTCTTCATTAGGTTCTTATATATGGTCCCTAGGTTTTCAATCAAATGTTTCATAACATAAAAATGGCTCATTCTGATCATTTTGAACCCTGAAATCATCGTGGTGGATCTCATCACCCTAGGGGGTTCGGGATCATCCCAAAAATGATTGTAACATATCAAAACCTGTGGATTGAGAACCTCGATGCATGATTTAAAATATTTCCTCTTCCTCTTAGAAGGATGTTGGATTTCTCTTGACATAGGGTATCCAAATTTGGTTGTTGTGAAACATTCTCCTCATAGTAGGACCATGTGAATTAGGACCTTAAACTATGGGTACCATGGTCAATTTAATACGAACACAAAATTTTTCCTTTTATAGTCTAAATTGAATGACCCAAAAAATTCTAGTAAAATCAATATAAAATTTTTCAGGTTAAAAACACACAAAAGTGTCATAAGAAGAATTAAAGTCTCCACTTTCTAAACTATTCATCTCCAATGTTTGGGAAAAGTTATATAATAAATGAATGAGGCATAAACTCATAAAGAACACTTTTTGAGTCTATTAAAAGTTTATCCACGATCTTTATATCCTCTATTCTAGTAAAAATTTAGATTAATGATTTGTTACATCCTCTCATTAGGATAACATGGTCATTAGGTGGGAAAACATTATGATTATTGAACCCTTGTTGTATATTATATCTTCCATAAATAACACTTTATAATTTGAGCATCTAGGGTCACCAAAAACCTTACATGGCCCTTGGAAAAGGATACTCAGATTCAAGGTACCCTTTTTTGACTATTCATGTCTTCATATAGTTCTTGCATCTGACCATCCAATCATCATTTGAATGTGTCATAACTTGAGAAAAGGTCTTTTTGATCCCTATGTTCCCTAACCTCTCCATGGAGGAACCCATCACCTTAAATTGTTTGGCTTCATCACTAATTTAATTGTCCCATAGCATCACTCGTGACTCAAGAACTATAAATCATGATTTAAAAGCCCATAACTAGAACATTCAAGTGGATTCGACATCCTCAATGTTATAACACCGTGTTGTGTACCCTTTAACATAAAAGGAATGTCAAACTCTATTCCCAAACCTTTTTATGTCCAACACCATTTAACTCAAAACCACATGGTGTAGGGCCCGATCATCCCAAAAAAATATAAACTACTCAGGGTCAAATAACCCTTCCTAGATAGATTTCTCTCTATATTCACTTCATTTTCTATGAATTTGATTCTTCACAAATCTTTCATGACCCATGTAAATGAGTAGTGACACATTTACATTTCTATTATATTGATGCATAAGGGATTTTACATACCAACTGGAAGTATATACTCCTTTTAGGTAAGGAAATATGATCCTTATGAGCCTTGGAATCTCTATAGTGTAACTCATCTCCTCGAGTTTTTTTGGTTCATCCGTGTTATTTATGTCCCATTCCCTATTCATTGAATCCACCATTTGGGTTATGACTTACTCTAACCATAATCTAATTATCCAGGTGGATTTGATTTCCCTAATATTTAATCTTTTCCAATACCACCTCCAAAACTGTTCTTATCCCTTTTAAGAGAGTGGGGAAACCTCTGTTTGACCATTATATCGATGAATAATGTATTTGGCCTATGAACTACAGAAATTTCCTCCTTGAAGGGAATTAACTTCAATCCTCATAAGCCCTGGAAACCCTGAGATGGAACTCTGCACCTTATGGTGTTTTGGGTCATCTTTGGAATGTCTACCTTATATTCTATATTCATCAAGTCCTCGAAGAACAAATTTAAACAACATAGTATATAATGTCATAGATACAAGACATTAGACTATATAGAATATATATTTTCTTACCTCATGACATTAAACTGCATAGAAGTTGTCCTTACAGTATGATGCTAAACTGCACGGTAGATATGCTTAGCACATGATGTTAAAATACTTGGAGAACATTAATTTTCGAATGGAATATTACCAAAAGTATAAATTCTGACCTATAATATACTGAACTAGTATCAATATATTGTAGAACATGGATGAATTTAAATTAAATCACAATAATTGTCTAGTTAGTGATACCTTAAAATAACCAACTGAAGAAGACACAATGCTCTCCATGTTATGAACCATATGAAGGAAACGTAATAAAAATTCCAATATTTACTCACTATACATGAAATTATCATGCTCCAAAAAATATTGACCACCAATAAAATGGAAAAGGTAAAAAAATTTCATGTCCAATACCCCATAAGAGGGTATCCTGAGAAAACTCCAAGTGTAGGTCCTCTAAGAATTACCTTATATAAAACATAGGAAAATCATGTAATATGAATAAAATGATATAAATTATGTTGTGATCATCATAATTCCCTAGAAAAAAATAAGTAACGATCACTAAGTCCACTATCGTGAGAAAATTATAGAAATATCTCTCTCTGGGACATATATTATACCCAAAGCCTCCTTTCATAGATTAGGTGATCTAAAGAAAATTGGAACATGTATGTTAATAAGGAATCTCATATTGGTGGTAATTCATGAGCATTACTCATTAAAAATATATTGTGATTTAAGAATTCAAATCTAGGTGTTTAGGTTTAATCGATATTAAGCAAAGGATGTGAATCATCAATGATCCATACAACATCATATCAATGAAATGTAATATACATCATCAATGATAGATAACTGAAAAATTATATGTAATCATTAAAAGATTTATTATTTGATAAGTTTCACAAAAAATATAAATATCTATATTCTAGAGCCTATCTGAGGATTCCATTAAAAAGAAAACATTTTTTATTAGACTATAGTAAATTTTGATTAGCTGAATTCTCCAAGTCAACCAGAGTCTGATGTGAAGTGTCAATTGAGAACTGGAGTGATACCTACCCTACTTCTTCCACTAAAACCTAAGGATAAAGATTCTAGATAAGAGAATATATCTCCACAACTCTTTTCTAAGTATTTTGTAATGAAAATGATACCACTAAAAGATCATATTTTGATCAAGATATGATCTCCCCATGTATCTCTATCTATGAAGTCAAGGAATCCATATAGGCATGCAATTGAGATATTATCTGACGAATCTATTCTTGCACCTTCAATGCTTCACTTGTTAGTTCAACTAGGGGATGCTCATCATCACAATTGAATAGGACCCCTCCTTACAAGACTATGTTTTCAGGTCATAATAGTTTTTTGCATGATGTCACAATGTTGTTGGTCATCAAAGCTACCCATCCCCAAATCAAGAAATGGCTGCAGAATACATAAATCTTGTTTGAAAAATGATTCAAGGAGAGTCTCCATAGTCAAAGTGTGAATTTAATTCTATATTATACTATTTAATGGTTTTTCCTATGCAACTTATAGGGTAGGTACATCAGGAAGGGGAATGATTTGTTGAGTTTATGAAGAAGAAAAAGAGGAAGTACCATGTTCTCTTCTCTCAAATGATACATCATATGTCACTCATATTAAAGGACTAGATTATTCTACAAATTCATCCCCATTAATTATATCGTCATCACTAGGATGAGGACACTTCTTTCATGGCTCTCCCAAATCTCGAATCAACTCCTTTGTTGGTATATATTGAAGGTTTAGTGAAGCACATGGTTTTTCCACCTGACAGACTAGTCTATCCATCACACCACTCAAGTAGGATTCATCCCAATATTGGGTGTATTTATAATATAGTAAGTAAAGGTAACTAACATGTGGAAGGATAATTTCACCATTTGTGTATTTGTGTTCCAATATCAGTAAAAATTGGTAAATAATATAGGTATTTCATTCTCCCCACACTCCAACTGAGGGGAGGTAAGAAACCCTTTATAAGAAACCAATTGGGGGTGACCTGATGGGGGTATATGGTTTGAAAATAATCAACTCATCCACATAGTCCATGAGAACCCCATCTTGAAGAGAGATATTATGTGATCATTGATAAAAAGATCCACCAATGTTATTAATAATTGGCTTGTCTAGTGTGGGATAAGGCATGAAGTTGAAATGGTTATACATTCTCATGATTCCAATGACCTCATCGGGACCTAGGAGAATCACCTCAACCTTGAAAATTTTTAACAACTTGAAATGGAATGATATATCAAATATTTCTATTTGGTTATGGTATTTGTAATAATAAAAATTCCCCCTATCTAGCCAACTGACAACTAGAATGGTCACTAATCCTGTAGATAATGTTTCCTTATTGAATATAGACTTGGTGTCAGTATAGGAAAGTAAGAATTTGTAAGACTAAATTAAGTGGCCTCCCCTCTACTAGTCGAGTTTCCATCGCCAGATTACTCACTCAAATTAACAGGTAAGCATCCCCAACTGATAAAATACATCCATTTAAAAGAATGTATAATAAAACCTCCATCCTAAGTCTTTGGGATATCTCCGGACTAAGCTAGTATCCCAACTCAATATACCCTATCAACTAAAGGATTTTCCAATATGATCCTGAAAAATCATAAACATGAGAGGAAGGGCAGCAATGAAGGTGTATAGTGGTCAGCTGAGCTACATTATGGCATAAGAAGATGGTGACCCAATCCTTAAAATAGATAACTAATGAAATATTTAGATACTTTATTAACTTCCCTATCAAAATGTTAAGCATGTCCCATTCCAATACTATAGTTTGTGTGGGGCCATCCTAGGCATCTGTGACTAGAGGAATCTCATCATATATCTCCCCAATTAGAGATATCACATGCAGTCAGTAGATATACAAAATATGTATTCCCAAATCACCCTGGGATATATAAAATTAATTACTTATCGGGAACCAATATCAAATAACTTCTTTATTAATATCCAGTTGATGATATACAATGATCTAGGAAACCAACACTGTCTTGTAAAGGTGAATGGTATGTAGGTTATCAAAAAATTTGGAGCAGCTTTTCCTCATCCAGAATGGCCACACCCATTCATCAGGGAAATTTATAATATTTCTCAGGTCACATTTCATGTTCCATCAACATTTTAAATCATTTAATGCGGCATAAAATATTTTTTAATAACTTTGGGAAATGGGATGGTGCAAAAATCTCAATCATCTAGGCACTGAGGGGAGTTTTCTAGCAAGTATAATGGCCTAAGAGATCGTACCATGATTAAGTAAATTATTTTAGAAATTTTCATTTTAAGGTAGTCCAAGGAGAATGAAAACTAACAAGAAAAATGGTTGTACTCAGGTGAGGGAATGAAAGCATGAACCAACAAACTAATTCCATATAATGTTTGCCAGTATGAAAAGGGGTAGCTCTGAAGTTTCTAGAGTATAGGATTATTTAGTAAATTGTAGTAGGAGTATACAAGATAATTAGGGTTAACATTATGATTCTCGGCAATAATGTTCCTATGGCTAGCTGTGGTGGAAGATTTTTTAGAATTGGAATCCATTTGTACAAAACCAAGGGACACATATGAGATGGGTGACAAATGTTTCCAAAACAGATGCATAAATATAAAAACATCATATTAATTGCATGAAAAATGAATGGATATTAGATGAAATTACCATAAATAGGTCTCACGAACCTCCTGACCAATGGAGATCTCATGGATCGCATGACCCATGGGGCATATATTCAATGCTTGACCAGTCATATGACTCATGATCGTGTGTCCATAAGATGGTTACACAAACCAAAGGATGGTCAAGAAATTACACAACTAATCTAACAGGTCATGTAAATCCCCTAATATATCCACATGGAAAAATCGATTGGTCAACATTCTAGAAATTACTGAGATGTGATTTTTGATTCATCTGAATAAGTTCCAATTTAGAGAAGCCACATGCTATAATCACACAATCAGTTCTTACGAACAGATATTGCGATCAGTTCTTATGAAGAGGTATTGTGAAGTGGATTTTATAATGAGGTCTTGCGATGTTATCATGTGTTGGAAGAAATCGTAAGATCTCTCAATATTTGAGGTCACTATTGAAAGGTTCCACTCTTCCACTCCCTATTTCTAGAGTGATCCACAGAATACCAAAGGTCACCTATAAGACTTAATGTCACCTGAGACACCAAACTGTGGAACCCCTAAGCACTCAGGTGGGACTTTAATTTCCTTAGAGTACATTCCTTATCTTTGTAGATGTTGTTCCTGAGTGGGGTTGTTTGTTCACACCCACCATATAAGCATCATCAAAATTAGAATAGAATAAATACCCAAAAAATGGGTATTATTTTTTATGAAAAACAAAGGGAGATAAGGAAGAAAAATCATATATATCGCATGATATTTAGAATGGAACATGATCACATGACCATTTAAAGGTCATGAGAATGAGTCATGTGTTGTGAATGATCAAATTTCTATCATGTGGATCCCCTTTGAAAAATCTTACAGGTTCATTCAATGTCATCGTGACAAGCATTAGTGACTATGTGGAGGCTTCCTAATGAGTTCCTCTAAATCATGTGACATGTTAGTCACAGGACACTAGAAAATCATCCCCCCTATAAAATAATAGTGGAGAAATGTGGAATCCTCGTGTGAATGATTGTTACGTATATCTTCATACAACATGATCAATATATCCACAAGACCTCACAAATACCCTTGAGATATGTCAACATAGTTGTGCATAAGAATGTGGGTGAGTCACCTTTATCGTGTGAGGGACCTTAGACACATATGTTCAAGAATATGATTCTCATATGCCTCTATAGATAAGTAGAGGAATTTCAAGTGGAAATGATCCTACATCATCATAAGAACCATCATTAGTAACATGACATATCACAGACAAGGATAGTTATTGTCATTGACAACATTCACACGATATCATGAGATCTCATGTCCTTATACTATAAAGAAGGAAACAATAAAGTGAAAATGAAGATTATTTTTTGGAGGGTAAGGTATTATGATCTTCACATTAAACGGGTTATACACCATGTGAAATCACCATTGACCATGTCAATCATCATTTTCAAGCTAGTATGATCTCACAAAGTCTCCCTTGATATGCCTCTTAAGTCTTGCGAATAATCCAAGACAACTCATCTCAGATCACACAAATTCCTTCCCATAGGGATTCTATTCTAATGAAGAATCCTAGAAATTTTGGAATAACCTTATGAAGATTCTTTTACATGTAAACATGGTTAGAATAAATAACTTTTATCATCCATGGGCCAATAAACATGGTGGTTTCCGAACATTCTCATGGTCATTTTCATATTATGGTGTTATGGATGACCTTGACAATCCATCCAATGGCCTGAAGGCCTTCATTTTTTATTGATTTTTGATAATCCACCTTTCAAGGGGTGAGGTGTAACCCTTACTAGGCCCATAGGAATAAGTATTACATGGATCATATGCCTTAGAGGAATTCACTACCCTTAGCCTTCAATCATTACATATAACCTAGACTAACTCCTTAGAACTGCTCCTCCTCAACATCTTCATCATGAATAAGCTCTCCACCTTCACATGGCTATTCGGCTAGGCTATCCTATTCATGCACAAGATTTTCCCGATGGCAGGTGTCATACCCTCTCATTCTTGCAATATGTGTAGCTTCTGTTGTGGTGAAAGAACCTTGCTCATCCTCCTATAGATCTTGTTCCTTGTAGGTTGTATGGTTTTCATTTTCACTTAAGGTGTCGCAAAGGCCTTGAGGTGGCCCGAAGGCCTTAAAGGACTCAGGGACCAAATCGGTGGCCCAAAGGCCCAAACGGGGGAAAATTCACGGCTGCTACAGTGTCAAACAGTTCCTACTATAGTCCTACTATAGTATCTGATATAGTAATGAATATTTCCTGCTACAGTACTAATACAGTACCACAAATTATACCTCCACCTAGATTTGATCCCTGGTCACCTGGATGAACTTAAGTGTCCTCAACAACCGGGCTGAGGCTCATGTGTTGGATGGCCTTGACAAGATCATGTGAATCAATTGATGAGAATATCACTCAACCAAATCTAGATCATATTTGTGAAATATGTTGCATGTAAGTTTTCGTATAACTGGGGTGGTGGGGCCTCTAAATCCCACCCTATTTGATAAAAAACACACACAATGGGGAATGCTACATGGGGAATAGGAGAGGACTTCCCATAGAAGAAAGTCACGCGATCGAAAAGGTCTTCCACTAGGTATAATTCATTTAATGACTTTAATGGATCCCATGGAACACATATTTGATTCACTTGATCACTCTGTAGATCAAGTGAATGACTTTTTTCATTTCATCCTGGGTATGTGAAGGATGTCTTGCATGTCGAATGTGTCATTCGAAACCTAAAATTATCTAATGATCAAAAAATAATGAGGTAAATATAAAATAATTTCTAGAATAAATATTTAAAAATAATGGGGAATTACATGAAGATATATACACTAATATTCTTGTGCTTCGCATGACATGCCCTGATCATGAGATAGTAACAGGGCATGTCACCCATATCTTTTGGTAGTCACCAAACATTCCATTTTGATCATGTGATATACCCAATACATGTTGTGGAATTTGTAAAATTATCTAAAATTATGACATCAAGTCTTGTGAATACATCTGGTCTTGTCAGCCAAATCCTTCATTGTCTTCCAGACATGCCTCTCTAATTAGGTTGAGGCATCAGGGCATGTCATCTATATCTCCGAATGTCATCTGGAAAAGTCATCCAGATCATCTAATATCCTCTAGAAATGTCATATATATCATGTGATGTCCTCTAGAAATATCATTCAGGTCATATGGCACCCTCCATATATGTCTCCCAGGTCATGTGACACCCTCCATACATGTAAACATTGATCATGCGATTTCCTCCCAACATGCCATTCATATCATGAAATTTCCTTCAGAAAATTAAACCAGATCATGGTATTGACTTTCTAAATATCTTTTAGGAAACCAATAAATGTCTATACATCCTCAAAAATTTCATACAAACACCACATACATTCTAGGTATACAATTAGGATATGTGAACTAGGCAATCAGGACATGTCAAGTAGGCATGCTAGGAAAAGATAACATTTTCCAGTTGACATATTCAGGTATACCCCCAACTAAACAATGATAACTATAATTCATGTTCAAATAATAAATTTAGGATTAATTCATATGTCTCAATCTCCATGGGGATCCAAAATTGGTTTAAGCCACTCCATGTCAATGAAATTAAAAGTATTGGGTCATAATCTCTCCCATGGGGGTATCATTCTTCATTATCAACCAATGGCTTGAGAAGATAACTAAACTAAAAGAACCCTAATTCATGTTCTATTAGGATACGTTGGACACCTTCCTATACCCCGATCTCTAAGGGGAACCCACTTTAGTGTAATCCCCTCCATATCAATTACATTCAACCCATTAGGACCCAATCTCTCGCATGAGCTTATCATTCTTCCTTATTCTCCAATGGATTGAGAAGACAAATGAACTATGATGAATCTGATTCCTATAATAACCATGATATTTAGGAAATATTTTTAAGGCCTGATATACATATAAAACATCCAATAAGGGCCTCCCTAGTTCGTAAGATCCACATCTATATAAAATGATATTGATCACCTATTATCCCTTGTTTATCACACCGATCATGGATCACATGGGATTAGGTACTTGTAGTGATCAAATCACCAGCATCATGAAACACTCCCATCCATGGAAACCTCAATGTTTTTGTCTCATTCAGTGCCATTATCTTAATTCCCCTATACAATGTAATCCACCTCAGTGTAAATCCCAATGGAACATTGAACTAAGATTACTCTTATTCTTGTCATAAGTGAGATATGTAGGAAACCTCCTTAAGGCTCAATATCAATAATTGATTCCTAATTTACCTCATATATATCCTTTACTAATAATGTTAAACATCATTTATTTAGTGAAATATGTCGGTTTTGATTACTGTTATAAATAGGATATGTAGGACACCTCATAAAGGATCAATCACATCCTCAAGATATTAATCACCTCCCTATATAGAAGTATACTCTAGAGTTTCCGGTTATATGGTTTCAAAATATAAGTAGCTACCCATTGATAATAAATAATGGGGAATGGATGAATAAACATTGAAATATACATATGGACTCATTAAAATACCTTTTCTAACACATAGAGGGATTCAATGCTTGATCGTTTTATTAGGGTAACCGGTCCCATGTCTGGATTTCGATGAGATTCATGAACATATATTAAATATATAAGAGTCCCCGAGTTTGAAAAAGTTCCCCCAAAAGGGTGTGATTATCTTGACCTCCCATCCTCTCTAGTAATGTGAGTTGCCAAGTGACATTTTGTTTGAAACCCCAATTGACTATCTACCTTTGGAAAGTAGGTCTATACCCAGTTATGGATGTGGGAACCATTGGACGTTTCCATTAAGGATGAAAATGGTAAATCCAACATGAATGATTTCGCAAACATTGAACCCCCCATAATCATCCCTTGGGAAAAAAACTTATGGAGCATTTTCATTTGAAACAAAATTGGGGAACCTGAAATCAATCTCTCAACAAATAAAAATGATCAGTTTAAAAAATGTAACTAGGGTCCTCATAAAATAATTCCATCCTCTATATAAAAATTCCATATGATCTGAATGGATAAAATAGGAATAATAAATGAGAATTATGTTACATGTGTATATATTATTGATCATGTATCACACATGCAGTGATGTAATAATCAGTGAACTTATTTCCTTATGTCTTCATGACTGGAGATACTTTCTCCCAAACAACACCAAACCCAAGATCATTTTTTCTTCTAGAAACTTCTTTGGAAACCAAAATATGGATACAACCCTTATGAGTCACAAAATGACCTCACCCTCCTAAAACATTCTACATTGGTTGGTGTATGAAATGGTACGTGAATACCACCAACAACGTATAATACTAACCCATGAGTCAGTACACAAGGGTCTCTAAATTCTAAAACCAATGATTCTATATCATCAAAATGAAGCTACAGTGAAACTGGTGGTTCCCATTTCCACCACCAATCTCTTCAGAATCCTATCCTTATTGAAAAACAATCACCAAATACATTTTTTAATGAATATGGATAATGAAGTTAATTACAAATCTATTCTGGTGTAGGGTCCATCGATAAGGGTTCTTGTCAATCGCAATCACCAACATCATCCAACTAGTGCCCCTCGGTCTTCTTCTAAGGGAACCACATGACACCTAGCCGCTTTTGACACTCATTCACAAGAATAAAATAAGTCATATTTAGTGGGGAAATATATATACAATTGAAGTGGTCTCATACCCCTTCTTCTTCTAATAAATCCCTCCAACATATTCTGGTGGTATCTAGAAAGAAGGCATATATCCCTACTCATTCGAAGCAAGTCTGCATGAATATTCTTGTAGCAAGCATGGGGGAGGCACATATCCCTTCTCCCATGCATGATTTTCATTATAATAAACTGGTGTCACAAGGAGGATATGAGTGGATTCATATCTCTATTTTAATTGAAAATATATTCCAATACATATTGAGGATAGAAAATATGCAAGCCTATATTCTTGCACACACTTTTCTAAAAAGTCACTACATTCTATAAATAGTTGATGAACTCAAATATAATATTCTCAAACTGATACAGATATAGAGACATGCACATATTCTTATCCCTACACCAAAGGAAGCACAAAACCCTGATTAGAATGAATAGGTGGCGACTCTACCGAAATCACACATTCTTTCTCCCATATAGAAGTATTTTTGGGATATTTCGTTAAAGGAATTGGCATTGGACTAGGATAAAATTACCATTACAACTAGGTATCACCAAGTGAGACTGGTACATGACTTGGGATGGGCTCATATTGCTATTGAAAAAGACCAGTGGCATACTCTAAAGGCACAATATTGGGATCACATCCTTGTTCTAACTGAGGCCCCCCGATCCTGAATGGCACAATCTATGAGACATGATAATATTGTTATCAATGAAGCTATGAGGTATATTCTAATAGATCATGGAAGCTAGGATCATAACCCTATTTTTTTATTAATGACTGCACCAGCATCCTTCAGAGTCTGTACGAGAGGATTCTCACATCCCTTTTCCCATTATGAAGGTTCATCAGCATGTTATGATAGGGAATGCATAATTTTGGAAATATAATATCCCCCACTTTATCTTTGGTGGACCAAAATATTCTAGAAACCACCCACATGAAGGACCATATTCCTTTTGAAATTGAAAAATCTCTTTATCATACCCCAACAGATTCTCATTAGTGGGCTCATATTACTACAGAACTTGGTGGTCAATGATATATTCCTATAGCTATCATACAAAAGGCTCACATCCCTAAAAAAACCCTAAAAGTTAGGTCGTCAATTTCCTTCCATGACATAGAATGAATCTTATTCTCCCCGACATTGTCAATGATAGTGTCCTTGATGTTGTTTGATGCACATATTAAACACCTGAAGGGTCTATCGATTCTTTAACCAAATCAAAAGGTGATCATTTCTTTGATAGTCTCCACTTTTTATTACAAAGATGGATCATAGGGACTCTTCTCCTAACATTAATTGTGGTCAACATCCCCATGGGGATATCCCCTCGGATAAGTAAATCATACCCTTTACAAAGGCATCTATATAGAGAGGTGCTCAAAAATCATATGCGTTCATATAAAGAGGTACTCAAAGCACTAGATTCTAATATATATAGTTCCCCATCAACTACTAGCAACCCTTCACCATGGTTAGCATGTGACCCAATGAATCGAACTCTACAATCTGATTAGGTAGATGTGAGTTTTTTTTATAAAGAGGAAACCAACATTGATATATAGAGAGAGTTAGAAAGAATAAACCTCTCAACCATGTTCTGGCCACTCACCAATTTTAACTAATAGATCCTAGATGAGATAGAGATGGAGTGCATGTCTTCACAATGCCAAATATGTGGGAAACTATTCAGTAGTTAATGTTTAGAAACCTCCCTTATCTAGGATATGAGAATCACCATTATACCACCGACATAATCTATTGTCAAATAGACCTTTATTCTATCTACATGGACCATGATCTGAAACTAGAAAATATTGGTGTAAATATACCACACACTTGTAGCCATTTCATCAAAACTCTTCATCAACTGGTTACTGAAGACTCACGGTGTATTTGTATTCAATGATGGGGAAATTATGGAGAATTACACTTAATGACACCTCTACAATAGAATAAATCCCCAAATTAAACATACTATAATGTCATATTATCTAGAGAAATTAGGGTGCTTGGTAACATGTGATCCATCTAGTCACTAAAAAAGAAAGACTCTACTATATGGATTTTTAGACATCATGAATGGGGGTATAGGAATTCCAATATATCTTGGAAATGGACCCCTCAAAGTAATAGGAATTAATTCTTCATACATAATTATAATTTATGGTCAAAATGGAAACTTCCCATAAATAATGAATCCCATCATAGGATTTCATTTCACCCTACTCAAAAATTATCATAGTTATGCCAAATCATGCAATTCATAGTAGAAGCTTACCTAGTACTCTCCTAGAAGATAACCAATCCCACTTATATGGGGAAATATTTACCATTTCCTTTAACCCTCTAATCATCAATCCCTAAGAATATTTAGGAAATATTGGTTAAAGATTTAGACCAACCACATCCCAGCATACTGGGGGAATTTTTATCTCAATCACTATCACCAAGTTCATCATATCCTTAGGGAGTCTAGGAGAGATTATTAAAGGTTCAAAATCAACCCCATTCCATAGGGATGTGGGAATTTAAATCTCAATTCCTATCCTAAGAATCATGGAATCCTCAACTAGAATCATTAGATCCTCAACAAAAGGATAAAAATTTTCCAATAGAGACCCCAAATAGTCCCCATCCCCTATAGATGATGGAATTTTCATCATCATTATCTCCATAGAGGGTATTAGTATTCTCTCAGTTGTGAAGTAAACATCAAAGTTCAATATAAAATCTATTCCTCCTTCCATAAGATGAACCTTTTCAATTTGATTTCCATTCATAAAACACAACTACACACTCCATAAATGTCATTGTTCATAGGCTATGATTGTAGGAATTTATGATGAAGGAAATAAAACCCTTTAAGGGTCATAATCACAAATTTTCTAACATGTCCAAGGGTCCGAGAGGAAACCATATTGCAAGCAGTATAGAATCAACCTATTATGTAGAGTGTAGTGGGAAAACTATTGTTTCATAATATACAAATATTAATTTTGTCCCTATCAACCCAATAGATAATGTGGATTAAGACAAAAATACATAGGCACCCAAAATGTAAAATATTCCCCCATAGGAAGGTGATTTGGATACACCATCTAAGGATACATGTATATAGAATCAGAGGAGAATTAAAATCTTGGAACCTTTGAATATTGGGTTTCAAACTCTAAGGAGGAACACTACCAAGGAAAATGGGAAATAAGTGGTTACATTCCACGTGTCACACAGAAGATCCAAATTTCCCTCCCAAGAGGAGAAGTTGGAACAGTATGAGGATGAGAAATAAAATCTCAAATAACTGAAAGAGGATTTACTCCAAGGAAACATTCCCACTACATATCGTCTTCCATCTGAGATGAATATCCCTCCTCCAAAACATCAAGAAGGATATGATCTAACTGAAAGATAAGCATTTGATCACTATAATATCTTTAAATCTAGGAGGTCGGTCTATATAAATGTATAAGTTGAAGATGATTGCAACTTCCGCCCATTATGGTGGCGGCCTCTTCCTTGCTAGGGAGATAATTCAATCTTATCATGGATTGAGAATCAGTGGGAGATGAGAATTGTTCCATCACATCCAACATCGCCCACTACCTATACATAGGAGATGACATACATAGAAGTTTCTCCAAAATTTCTCAATTCCATTGATTCCTTATATTCTATATTGGAAGGAGTGGAAGGGATATATAAACCTATGTAGTCCTAGAAGAATCCATATCCATAATGGTTGGATGAAACTTTTCCCCCACCCATTTTTTTGAATCTAGCCATCAGTACCTTTAATGGTGTGGGAGATCTAGAATAACATCTCATGCATTTTGTGTTTCAATGCAGTTTGATGATGGTCCATCAATATCAGTAAGATACAACCAAGATGTGGTGTTTTGTATAGATTCTCATAATGATATCCATTATTATTGTAGTATCCTTCCAAAAGGATCTATTGTAGGATGTGAAGACCTTATTCATAAATTCCTTTATCAGTTTATCTCTATGCTAAGGAAAACAAAAATGTTCAACTAGAAAATTTGAGAGAAATGTGAAAATGAGAGGGTGTATGACATCACAGTTAGATGGAAAGGATTAAACTATTCACTCAGTATTCCTCTCTCACCTAAGAAGTTACTGTAAAACTATGTTGAAGTCTCCAGGATTAGTTTTAAGAACATATGATCCTAATGAAGCGTCTAGAAGGATTTCATTTGTTTGTATAAATGGAAAAATGTTTATAAGATTCCATTAATCCGACCCAAGCTAAATCTCAAATAATTCCCTTAATATAAGGGAAATGTCTTTCCAAGGCATAGACTATCTCTATTTCCTTCAAACCAGTCTTAGTTCGCATTAAAGAACCTAAGTTAGTCCCAAATAACCCCATGACTCCTATCGAGTATCCTCGGTAATAAAATCACCCTCAACAATAATAAAAAGGTGATTAAGGTTTCCTAGGATTGTAGGAACATATAAATAAAGCATACTCATTCTAAAATGAGATATATCTGGTTATTTCTAAGAATCCATGGAAAATAAACTACTCATAATGTCGTAGACCAGAAAACCTAATGAGGTCAACCTCACTGAAAACCACAACAACTTGTCATTCTATAATTGGTTGGTTCACACCATCCAATATTTCATCATCTTCAAAGACATCCTCTCATGCATAGTTTATTTTAGACTGTTGATGTTGCAAGATTACCTAGAATTGGTGACCTATGTAATCATTTTCTAGTCAAAAGGATAGGGTAATTGTATAAATGTTCTGGCTAGCTGTGGTTAAAAGTTCGATAATTGGGTGACATGAAATATATTCAAACAAGCTCATACCACCCCAAGGGAATAGCTTCAAAAACCGAAAATTCTTCCATCACCTATGGATGTTACATAAAATTCGCCTATCATAGGTAGATGTAACCATTGAACAAATGAAGAGATGTAAGGGGAAGATTCAAATTTAGATTTTATGCAAGCTCTTACTCTTGCATATTTCTTTCCTGCAACATCTAAATCATGGTAACTGCCCCAAAAAATGGAACATTCATCGGATAAAGACTTGGTATTTTGTTCTTTCATCATAAAACACTTTGAATACTTATTTTACAATTATGAATATTCCTATGAGTATGAGTTTCGCATACCTGACTAGGGAGACGGAGTCCCCAAGATTATGAGATAAGGATACAGGGGATAGTGCAGGCATAGTCAAACTAAATATATTTTTCACATACCCATAGATTATATATATTCATTTGATACATGAATGAATGAATTCCATTTATCCCAATAGAAATGAGGAGGTTCCTTAGATCCCTTAAGTGGCCACACTAGGTTATTCGTCTTACATAATAGAATGGAAGGGGTGATTTTTTTCTGACCATCCCAGACAACTGGGAAGGTCAGAGTAATCTACCCCACTTTAAAATGATGCTCATATCACCTATACACAAACATTGGGTACAAGGCCCCAACCTTAAACCTTACTTAATATTGAATTAAATGAATAATTCACATTGAGGATCTTTTCAGGTTTATAGTTTTAGAGAATTAGATCATAAATCATGAAATACATTCCACATTTAAACAAAGTGGTTACATAAAAGATAGTATTAGTTTTTTTCCCATCAATGGAAACATATTTAAAATAAAACATGGATTCTTTCTTGACACTTCCTTGACACTATCATCATATCATGTACCTTTCCCTTGACCTGTGAAAAACATTTCAAAAACTTGGGATGAGCATAAAAAGCTCGGTAAGGGTTATAACAATACGAAAAGAAAACATCAGTCCATCTATACATAAGAATCAATGAAATCATACTTTACTCATAAAACATAAGCACTTTAACATACCTCATTAAATCATATGATTTACGAATAACTCATAAAAATCATAAGACATAAAGGTAACATGAGGGATTCATAACATTCTTACATAGGGAGTAACCCTCTTGGTTATGTTTGGAATACCCATAACAATATATTCCATAAATCTCTTCGGAGAAACCTTAACGTTTAACCCCTTCGCGTTAGCCAATGTATTGGAGAGCTATATCGGGCTCACCCACCATTAGTTTATCACGGAACCACCCGTATTCATAAACAATGCCCAAGAACCATAACATAGTAATAGAAAATAACTTAAGAACAATTGAAAGATAACATTCCCACATTGTAATAACAATATAACATTTTAAGATATTGAAATAATGAATCCATTCTAAAAACCATTTTCAAAACCATTTAAAAAATTTAATAAAGAGATTTTTGAATCAAAGTATCCCATACCACTTTGAATCTTTTAACATTTTAAACAATTAATATCCCTTTAAATAAATCCTTAAACCCATTTTGAAAACATGTATATTAATGAGAAATATTTATAAGTATAAATCATCAAAACATTTAAAATGATATTATAGTTAAAGGGTTTTTAACAAAATGAGAGACACTTGAATACAATAATTGAGGAATAACATTTAATAATAACTTTATAATATCATGAGAATAAATAGATTCATTATATCATATTCCAAATGATAGTACATACACCATATAAGAGTGAATTGGTGCATAACAACAATGAAGTCTCAATACAAATGTAAAATTAGATGAAATCCCTTATAAATAAGGTATCCTTAAATTAAGGATAAATCAATCTCATAATTATGTGTGACAAATATAAATACACCCAATATAAGTGTATATTAAGTTTAAATCAATCAAATTTCATTCACACATATTAAAAGGATGGCATATTCAATAACTACAAGTTGAACCCAATTAAATCAAAATTGGGTTAAGAAGTTCCCTTGGTAAAAATTCGACAGCCTAACGGCGTCACTTCCAACTTCAGAAAATGAGTTGATAAGAGATTAAAAGGGTATCTAATCACTTGGACATAAAATTTACATCAATAAGGATATAGAAGATCATATCCCAACATTACAATATGTAAATTAAAAGACCCAACAAAATAAGTCTTCTAAAAAGAGGAGGGTAAAAGGTTCCCTTACCGACTTGGGTATCTTTCGAAACATAAACCCCATGAAAGAAGAACAATAAAACATTAATCTAAATACTCATAAAAGATTTTATATTACACAAATAGTAGAATAATGGGAATTATATATACCACTCAAAGGAAATGGTGTCAAATGTAGCATAAATCTCACGAGAATAAAAGTGACATGAAAAATCCCTTACTAAAACTCGTCCGCCTAATGACGCCACTTAAAACTTCCAAAAATGGATTCATGAGATCAAATAGGGTCTATCATAATATTAACATAAAATTTACATAAAGAGGAATATAAAATAACATCCCCCAACATAACAAAGAGGAGCTTAAAAGAAGTGACATAAAGGAGATCACTTAAAAAGAAAGAGAGAGGTTGGATCTCTTATGAAAATTTGGCAGCCTAACGGCGCCAATCAAATCTTCCAAAATGGATTGATGATAGAAAATATGGTCTCTCATAATATGAACATAATAATTACAGTAATATTAATATAAAATAACATCCCAATCATAATAAAGATTATCATAAAAGGAATGGCATAAAAGAGTGTACTTAAAAAGAAAGAGAGGGGTAGGTTCCCTTACCTTAAGTACGACTTGACTCAATCACTCTTTAATCTCCTGAATAACAAACTAAATTTAATTTATACTTGCTTAAGAACTTTTTTTCAATTTTATTATTCCTTTTATACAACTTATTTCCATGTTATAATCAATATGTAATCATTTAAGTTAATAAAGTTCGTTTTGTCGATATTTGGTACTTAAGTCAAAAATGGACTTCTTAAAATTACATGTTGTTTATGTGGTCAAAGGTTTATTATATCCAGAATGATATTCATTATTTAGATATCAAATATATCATATATATCCAGAATGTACATGTATTTATAATAGTACATAACATTTTAGAGGTAAGAAATGAAATGCACCGTTCATGGAGACGGTAAGTCGTACGTACGCAAGAACGCTACTTCCATTTCTATTTCATATTTAATGGAATTAAAATATAATGATAAATAATAGTATTATAATTCCATTATGGTATAATATATAATATTATTAAATCTATCCTTTATACGTAACACATATGGTATTAACGAATCAAATCACTTTGAGGGGGCGGTAGTCCGCACTTCCTAAAATGAAGATATCACGTTTACCCATAATGGAAACCATAAATGTATGCCATAAATGAAAAATACAGAGCTTAAGGAAAACATAAACATATTATATATCATATATAAATATAGTTACATATTAATGTCCACATTTGAAGGTGTTAAAAGAATATTTAACAATCATCGTTTTGTGAGGTAGAAATTCACCATCCACAGAATCAGTATGTTCTTTAACCATTAGAAGTAGATGTGTGTAAGTGTATCTTGAATAATTATTATAAAAACATCCTAGTATATTGAAGATACTGGATTTGTTACAAAATAAAGTAATAAAAAGAGTTTAGTGGTTTGGATAAGCAAAATAAAACAAAAGAACAGAAGGGAAGACATTACCTTTAAATCGGGTAACTCTCTTTGATTTGAGCTCAAAGGCTTCCTTGGAAAGGATTATTCCCAAATTGAGGATTCAATGATGAAGAGAGGTATGTGGAGAGATGAAATGGACAGGGTTTGTCCGATCCAAAGGCTTGAGAGGAGTGTGTAAGGTGGTAGAGATGGGGGCCTTTTATAAGAGGAGAGGAGGGGCACTCTTTGAAGGTCTTGAAAAGTAACATTATTATAAAATGATTTCGGATTTTAAAGGTCCCACAATTATATATTTCAAGTATAAGGTGATAATAGTTCGTAATTCACCCATCCAATAGGTTTTTGACATGTCTAGATCTTAGATTTTACATTATCTTTTCATTTTATTTAAATCGTTAAATAATGAGGTAATCGCTGTATCATCATGATGTCATGAATAATTTAATTTATTTAATGTCTAAAAATTATAAAACAAAATACTATGATGTAGGAAATCCTTTTAGATTTCCAATTACTTTTTATATTCAAATATCTGACTTTTATAACCCCATGTAAAAATTGTTGTGGTAAAACAATTTATGATTGTGTCATTTTTACTTTTACTTTAAATAAAAGGCATTAATGTCATTATCTTACCCAAGTGGCACCATGGGGTCCCAAAAATAGACTCATGGGTTTTCTTGGTCGTCCATGACTCATCCAATAGGGTTAGGACAAGTTTCAAGTTATTTTCATTTTATTATAATATCATTTTTACCTTAAATCACACTAATTACCTCCAATCATGATTAAAAACTTAAAAGTTACTATTCACCAAAAAATTATTTTAATCCCATTGAACAACATTTTACTTCCTAATGACAACCATGTATGTCATATTTTTGAAAATAAAATCATAGAAGTGGTAAAGTTTCATTTAAACGAAAAAAATCAGTTTTTAAGTACCACTTAGTGGTTTCACTATTCATCAAAAATTGAAGTTTTTCAGAAAAATACCAAAACTTCACCCCAAGCTATATTTGATATTACAAGTTCAAAAATGATGTCTATTTTAAAAAATTCAAAAAATATAAGTTACATTAATTAATTTAATAATTAATTCCCGTTGTCAGAACAAATAGCGTGTTTTTATGAAACAATATATATCAAAAGATTGACACTAGTTTAAGTCCAATTTCAAAGTGAAATTAATTACAATGACCAAAATTGGATTAAAGAGTAAAAATACAATATAATTTCACTTTAAAAACAATTAAAAAGATAATCTAATCATATAAATAAATTATATTAAAACGATGTTTTGAATTAAAATACAACATTTTTCACTATTCATTAAAAAATGAACTTTATCTGAAAAATACCAAAAATTTACACAAAGTAAATTTTGATATCCCAATTCTAAGGAAGAATTTTATTTCTTATGATAGAAGTTATAAGAGTGACCAAAACTATATTTAATGAAGGTTCTCCATCAAAAGGAGATAAGTGGACCTTTAGTGAATATTAGAGTATATATGCCTAAAATTGAATTCTTTTCGTATTTTAAGCCTTTATCCTTTATTGGATAAATGTAAAGACATTTAAAAAACATATATAATCATATTTTAGTTATTTTTATTCATTCCCGCCAATACAACGGCTACGTGCTAACTACAATTTAAAATAATATTATTTTATTATCAGAGTGCAACGTAAGATTTCAAAGAAACTCATTGTTGCGTAATGGGTACGCCGTCGAGCATAGAATTCCATTTAAAGTAATATTAACATTTTATTCACAAATAGGGATAAATATAAAAATTTCATATTCTTTATTTACCTGGAGTGTTACATCCTTCCCCCCTTTTGGGAATTACGTCCTCGCAATTTTAAAATTTGGCTCAAAAACTTCATTGAAAGTCCCACATCAGGAAAAGAGTTGGTAAAAAAATCACTTTAAAAGAAAGAAAGATAAGTACAAAGGTCACCCGAGTTAACCCATACTAGGATTCCATGTAGTAAAACATGGATATGGAAGAAAAAGCAAAGGTTCATGTTCTGAGGGAGGGTGATAAAAAACATGTTTAGGAGAAAGTTAACCACAAGAAAATCACAAACTTGTGATGGGTTAAACGGTATTCGATTCCATAGTAGGAAAAGTTAATAGACAACATTGTTTTTCTAAGTTACTTTTCATTGAGGAATTTATTTTTTGATCTTAAGGAAACATACTTACTTGTCATTTTGACATTCAACTTTTACTATATTTCTTACACAAACTCATACTTTCTTCAAATGATGAGTATTTAGGATGACTTGTTCACATTAAGAGTGCTATAATACACTTCTAGACAATCACCTAATCCACAAAAGAGAACTATATATTTATCATGTCTTTAGACCTTAACCAATACCAAAATTGTTAGAACAAGATAAGATAATCCACAAAAGGATAAACCTTTATAAAAAGAAAATCTATTCTTAATCTCCAAAATTTGTCCAACAAAACCCAAAGTTCAATGAAGACCATTTGATAAACAATTTGTCCATAAAATTATTCAAAGTAAACCAAACTAATATTGAAACCCGAATATTTGAAGGATTTAATCACATAGTCTTCCAAGGTACAAATTAACACTTATCTCTAAATAACAGCAGTTTCTCTTAAAGTATCATATTGAAAAGTAATTAACCAAAACACATATCATCCATGATCGGTTAATAATTTCCATAGATAACCCAAAATCAACATACTCTTAATTCATAAAATCATCTAAATAAAAATAATTAGTCAAAATAACCAGGGACTTCATGTAGTCCAGTGGTAGGCGATAAATACCAGTCGCACTTTGGTTGTGGGTTCGATTCCCGCAGCTTTGTCCGACGCGACGGGTTGTCACACGGTCTGCGTGTTGTCCTTTTTCCAAAACTATATAATTCTTAAAAGATTCCCGAAAATGAGATAAAATATTCCGAAATAATCATAACATATTTTAACATCAAGTTTATTTCATGCCTTTCATTTTCCATCATAACATATAATAACCCATAATTACCTCAAAAGTAAGGATCATATAAACCCTAATGGTTACCTTTATAATTATTACCTGAACTTCCAAATCGATTGGTCATCTCATACATGATGCACTACAGAACATACTAAGGTTCAAGTGTTTGATCATGACTGCTTGATAGTTGGTTTAGAACAACCACGAGTTTCCTCATTGAATCCCCCATTTCATCCGGTCACTTAATCAGAGAACCACCACAGTTTCCTTCAAACATATTGTCACTTTGGTGCCTTCTAGATCCATCCATTCACTAAAAACAGAAATGTCAGTGAGAGTATATCATCAAAACCATCATGTACTAATGAGGAAGATAAACACTAAGATATACTTAATCATTCACTTTATCTAAAACTAGGACTCTTTCTGAAATCCCAACCATTATGGTAATGTCACTTATGCTTAGAGAATACCCTAACCTATAAAGTTATCTAAACCGACCTCTGATACCAACTATAAGGCCCTGACCTTAATCCTTACTTAATATTGAATTAAATGAATAATTCACATTGAGGATCTTTTCAGGTTTAGAGTTTTAGATAATTATATCATAAATCATGAAATACATTCCACATTTAAACAAAGTGGTTACAAAAAATATAGTATTAGTTTTTTCCCATCAACGGAAACATATTTAAAATAAAACATGGATTCTTTCTTGACACTTCCTTGACATTATCATCATATCATGCACCTTTCCCTTGACCTGTGAAAAACATTTCAAAAACATGGGATGAGCATAAAAAGCTCGGAAAGGGTTATAACAATACGGAAAGAAAACATCAGTCCATGTATACATATGAATCAATGAAATCATACTTTACTCATAAAACATAATCACTTTAACGTACCTCAGGAAATCATAAAATTTACGAATAACTCAAAAAAATCATAATACATAAAGGTAACTTGAGGCATTCATAACATTCTTACGTAGGTAGTAACCCTCTTGGTTACGTTTGGAATACCCATCATAGTATATTCCCTAAATCTATTCGGAGAAACCTTAACGTTTAACCCCTTCGCGTTACCCAATGCATTGGAGAGCTATATCGGGCTCACCCTCCCTTAGTTTATCACGGAACCACCCGTATTCATAAACAATTCCCAAGAACCATAACATAATAATAGAACATAACTTAAGAACAATGGAAAGATAACATTCCCACATTGTAATAACAATATAACATTTTAAGATATTGAAATAATGAATCCATTCTAAAAACCATTTTCAAAACCATTTATAACATTTAATAAAGATATTTTTGAATCAAAGTATCCCATACCACTTTGAAGATTTTAACATTTTAAACCATTAATATCCATATAAATAAATCCTTAAAACAATTTTGATAACATGTATATTAATGAGAAATATTTATAAGTATAAATCATTAAATCTTTTAAAATGATATTATAGTTAAAGGGTTTTTAACAAAATGAGAGGCACTTGAATACAATAATTGAAGAATAAAATTTAATCATAACTTTATAATATCATGAGAATAAATTTATTCATGATATAATATTCCAAAGGACAGTATATACACCATATAAGAGTGAATTGGTACATAACAACAATGAAGTCTCAATAGAAATGTAAAATGAGATGAAATCCCTTATAAACAAGGTATCCTTAAATTAAGGATAAATCAATCTCATAATTATGTGTGACAAATATAAATACACCCAATATAAGTGGATATTAAGTGTAAATAAATCAAAGTTCATTCACACATATTAAAATGATGACATGTTCAATAACTACAAGTTAAACCCAATGAAATCGAAATTGGGTTAAGAAGTTCCCTTGGTAAAAATTCGACAGCCTAACGGCGTCACTTCCAACTTCATAAAATGAGTTGATAAGAGATTAAAAGGGTATCTCATCACTTGGAAATAAAATTTACATCAATAAGGATATAGAAGAACATATACCAACCTTACAATATGTAAATTAAAATACCCAACAAAAGAAGTCTTTTAAAAAGAGGAGGGTAAAAGGTTCCCTTACCGACTTGGGTATCTTTCGAAACATACACCCCATGAAAGAAGGACAATTAAACATTAATGTAAATACTCATAAACGAAATTATATTACACAAATAGTATAATAATGGGAATTACATATACCACTCAAAGGAAATGGTGTCTAATGTAGCATAAATCTCACGAGAATAAAAGTGAGATGAAAAATCCCTTACGAAAACTCGGCCGCCTAACGACGCCACTTAAAACATCCAAAAATGGATTCATGAGAACAAATAGGGTCTCTCATCATATTAACATAAAATGTACAGAAAAAGTAATATAAAATAACATCCCCCAACATAACAAAGATGAGCTTAAAAGAAGTGACATAAAGGAGATCACTTAAAAAGAAAGAGAGAGGTTGGATCTCTTACGAAAATTCGGCAGCCTAACGCCGCCAATCAAATATTCCAAAATGGATTGATGAGATAAAATAGGGTCTATCATCATATGAACATAAAAATTACTGTAATATTAATATAAAATAACATCCCAATCATAAGAAATACTATCTTAAAAGGACTGATATAAAAGATTGTACTTAAAAAGAAAGAGAGGGGTAGGTTCCCTTACCTTAAGTCTGACTTGAATCAATCTCTATTTAACCTCCTGAATAACAAACTAATGTTAATTTCTACTTGCTTAAGAACTTTTTTTCAATTTTATTATTCCTTTTATATAACTTATTTCCATGTTTTAAACAATATGTAATCATTTAAGTTAATAAAGTTCATTTTGTTGATATTTGGTACTTAAGTCAAAAATGGACTTCTTAAAATTACATGTTGTTTATGTGGTAAAAGGTTCATTATATACAGAATGATATTCATGATTTGGATATCATATATATCATATATATCCAGCATTTACATGTATTTATAATAGTACATAACATTTTAGAGGTAAGAAATGAAATGCACTGTTCATGGAGACGGTAAGTCATACATACGCATGAATGCTACTTCCATTTCTATTTCATATTTAATGGAATTAAAACTTAATGATACATAATAGTATTATAATTCCAGTATGGTATCATATATAATATTATTAAATATATCCTTTATACATACCACATATGGTATTAACGAATTAAATCACTTTGAGGGGGCGGTAGTCCGCACTTTCTAAAATGAAGATATCACGTTTACCCATAATGGAAACCATAAAGGTATGCCATAAATGAAAAATACAGAAGATTAAGGAAAATATAAAGATATTATATATCATATATAATTATATTGACATCTTAATGTACACCTTTGCAGGTGTGAAATGAATATTGAACAATCATCGTTTTGTGAGGCAGAAATTCACCACCCACAGAAACAGTATGTTCTTTAACCATTAGATGTAGGTGTGTGTAAGTGTATCTCGAATACTTCTTATAACAACATCCTAGTATATTTAATATACTAGAGTTTTTACAAAATAAAGTAATAAAAAGAGTTTAGGGGTTTGGAGAAGCAAAATAAAACAAAAGAACACAAGGGAAGACATTACCTTTAAATCGGGTAACTCTCTTTGATTTGAGCTCAAAGGCTTCCTTGGAAAGTATTCTGCCCAAATTGAGGCTTCAATGATGAATAGAGGGATGTGTACAGATGAAATGGTCAGGGTTTGGCCGAGCCAAAAGCTTTAGAGGTGTGTGTATGGTGGTAGAGGTGGGGGCCTTTTATAAGAGGAGAGGAGGGGCACTCTTGGAAGGTCTTGAAAGGTAACATTATTATAAAATGTTTTTCGGATATTAAAGGTCCCACAATTATAGATTTAGAGTATAAGGTGATTAGAGTTATAAATCCACCCATCCAATAGGTTTTTGACATGTGTAGGTCTTAGATTTTACATTATCGTTTCATTTTATTTAAATCATTAAATAACGAGGTAATCGCTGCATCATCATGATGTCATAAATAATTTAATTTATTTAATGTATAAAAATTATAAAAAAAACTACTATGATGTAGGAAATCCTTTTATATTTCCAATGACTATTTATAGTCAAAAATATGACTTGTATTACCCCATGTAAAAATTGTTTTGGTAAAACAATACATGTTTGTCTCATCATTACTTTTACTTTAAATAAAAGGCATTAATGTCATTATCTTACCCAAGTGGCTCCATGGGGTCCCAAAACTCGACCCATGGGTTTTCATGGTCGTCCATGACTCATAAAATAGGTTTATGACAAGTGTCAGTTATTTTCATTTTATTATAATATCATTTTTACCTTAAATCACACTAATTACCTCTAATCGAGATTGAAAACTTAAAAGTTACTTTTCACCAAAAAATTATTTTAATCCCATTGAACCACATTTTACTTCCTAAATACAAACATGTATGTCGGATTTTTGAAAATAAAATCACAGAAGTGGTAAAGTTTCATTTAAATGAAAAAAAAATCAGTTTTTAAGTACCACTTAGTGGTTTCACTATTCATCAAAAATTGAAGTTTTTTCAGAAAAATACCAAAACTTCACCCTAAGCTATATTTGATATTCCAAGTTCAAAAATGATGTCTATTTTAAAAAATTCAAAACATATAAGTTACATTAATTAATTTAATAATTAATTCCAGCTGACAGAACAAATAGCGTGTTTTTATGAAATAATATATATCAAAAGATTGACACTAGTTTCAGTCCAATTTCAAAGTGAAATTAATTCCAATGACCACTATTGGATTAAAGGGTAAAAATATACTCTATTTTCACTTTAAAACAAATTCAAAAGATAATCTAATAATATAAATAAGTTATATTAAAAATAGGTTTTGAATTAAAATACAACATTTTTCACTATTCATTAAAAAATGAACTTTATTGGAAAAATACCAAAAATTTACACAAAGTAAATTTTGATGTCCCGATTCTAAGGAAGAATTTTATTTGGTCTGATAGAAGGTATAAGAGTGTCCAAAACTATATTTAATGAAGGTTCTCCATCAAAAGGTGATAAGTGGAACTTTAGTGAATATTAGAGTATATATGCCTAAAATTGTATTCTTTTCGTATTTTAAGCCTTTATCCTTTATTGGATAAATTTAAAGACATTTAAAAAACATATATAATCATATTTTAGTTATTTCTATTCATTCCAGCCAATACAATGGCTATGTGCTAACTACAATTTAAAATAATATTATTTTATTATTAGAGTGCAACGTAAGATTTCAAAGAAACTCATTGTTGCGTAATGGGTACGCCATCGAGCATAACGTTCCCTTTAAAGTAATATTAACATTTTATTCACAAATAGGGATAAATATAAAAATTTCATATTCTTTATTTACCTGGGGTGTTACATTGGGCCTATCTGACACATATTCCTTAGCTCCTGATACAAAAAATAAAGAGAAAACCCACCTTGGGAAGCAACAACCTCTGTCAGAAAATTAAGATATTATGAAATAATTATAGGTTATTTTAGCTAAACTCTCAATACTAAATTCATTCCATATTCCAAAATAACTCTTAGAGTCACCCATTATATCCCTTCAAATCCAACTGGAGTTTGAGATGATAGTCTCTGCAACAGAGAATTATCATGTAGAGACTATTCTTTTAGAATTACATGTCACTATTTCATTCATATAGAAGGATTAGGATGAGGAAATATAGGGAAACATAAAACCCCTATATGTTTTTGGAAGAATCGAAAATGATGACATTTGTATCACTTAAATTGAAAATGGTTTCAGTATCAACCTCATCCAAATTCAAACACTTCGATGTATGGGATATAGCGAGGTTGATAAATCTCCTCCAAAGCTAACCCATTCAAGGGTTTGATTATAGAGAGAAAATAACTCTCTAAAAGATCATGATAAAGTCTTCGTTTGGGGATCTCACATCAAACATTTAGTTTATGGTTATCCAACAAGCCACCACATCTAACATCCTTCCCAAAATGCCTCGGATTCCTGGCCATATTGCGGTACCTTCAAAATTTAACCAATGTTTGAAATACCCAATCAATGGGACGGTCGACAAACAACATGATGATAGCACCCCCCCTACGAGTATTTTGGACACATATATACTGATGTAGGTTTCTATAAAATGGATTTAAAACAACCAGTGGTGGATGAAAATATACAGGTTGTAGCTCGTAATGTCTTGAGGGATGCCTCTAATAGAACCTAGAGTATTCTTTATAGTGAAAGGTGATAACCATAAACCTGATTGAGGTAGTAGACTTAATCCTAGATGTCTACACTCCTCATATCTCCTATTATAGTGTAAAATAAAGTAATCATATGTGTAATCTCTCTACAATGAATTTGGTAGTAGGGGATGAAAATGTCTCTTGTCATGTAATCTCTCATCCCGACTATGATATAAATTCCCTTAGATTAACTATCTTTCCTGAAAATCTCTCCACATACACGGAGAAGGAAGAATAAGAGGATGAACTCAAGAACACCCCTCCTATATTTTATGAAGGCATATCCACCACCAGTGATGAGATCAGATAGGTAAATCTAGGAAAATAATACGTCTTGTGGCCTGCATGGATTTGTTAATCCATGCCTCTTGAAAAGCCGGATATGTACATTTAATTTATAAATAAAAATTGATATGTGTTATTATGGAATTATGTGGATATTTTTATACATAATCTTAATATGGCTATGAACCATTTAGGCTTAATAGATGACCATATAGGTTTCAAGAAAGTTTCCAAGAGGATTCACCCGTCTCATGGTGTTAATGTAGAGTTAGAAGTTGAAAATTGATCAAATCAAATTTATTTTGGAAAGTGAAATAACCAAGATGGCTCCCCAACATCATACCTATCAAAAAAAGATGGGAAGATAAAGTTTTTCATTTATTTCAAAGACCTTAATTGTCACTATTTAAAGGATGAATTATTATTTGAAATCACTGAAATACAGGCTGATGAGAATACTATCTTCCAAGACCATTCATTGATGGATGGGTATTTAGGGTACAATCAGATAAAGATGGACCCTAAAAATGAGGAATCGACAACCTTCAGTCCACCTTTGAAGAAATTACATAGATGAATGGTACGCCAGTATAGGGTAACATCAGGGAAATTACATGGATTCATGGTATGCCATTATGGAATCAAAGTTGACTTAAAAATGATTAGTGTGATCCTAGCAATGTCACCCCTCTAAAAATCAAAGAAGGATAATCTCTCCTACATTTTGCATTTTTCAGCTAACCTAGATGGATAATATCTCCGATTAATTAAGATAATAAATAAGGGGGATCCTAATAATGGAATGAGTACTATCATGAAACCATTAAGTGTCTCATGTAGTAATTACAACACCCACCAGTTCTGATGTCACCAGTGGATGGAAATCCACTCATATTTTTTGTTACCTCCCTAGATCAACCACTTTGTGTTCCCTCACATAAAAATATTATGTGGGGGAATGAGAATAGTATATACAACCTTTAACAAATAATTCTAGTAATTGAGACCATATATTTTAATATCGAGAATAATTGACTTGCATGTATCATTGTAGTTAAAAATATGAGGCATTACTTGCAGCACCACAAATTCCACTTGGTCTCTCATTTTAACTCCCTCAAGTACATCATTGTTCATCCTATTCTAAATAGATGTTTAGACTAATGGGTGTTCATTCAGCAACAGGTGGACATCTGGTTTGTGTCATAGAAGGTAGTGAAATGAAAGACCCTAGATGATATCCTTGTAGCACATCCCACTCCATAAAGTAGACTAGTGGAACTGAACATCCAAACAAGGCGGTTTTCAATTCCCATGACACTCCATGTACATTGGAGATTTATTTTAATGGTTCCACCAGAAATCCTATTGGAAAAATATTAGGAAAAAAGTTGTACTAGGTCAGTTTAGGGATTCTCTTTTTTTCTATAAACAATGAAATATTTCCCTACTCTTTATCATTGTCAGAAGGTTGGACAAACAATGATTTCAAATACCAATCCCTCATTATTGTCTTAAAAATATCCCTATAGCTAAAAATAGACTACCTAATCATCAAATGTGATTCATTTTATGTGATAAAGTAGATAAATTGTGAATATGTAATAAAAAGGATGAAATAGACCATCTCACTGGCTATGTTATAGGATTTATGTAAGAGTTCTCCATCTAACCCACATTGTATAATGTCTCCCGATTATAGAATTATAATTCTAATGAACTATCTAATGAAGCTATAGTTTTGACTAACCTTGATCAAGAGGAAGTGATAATTCATGTCACTCAAAAAATGATGGTCTCATCATTCATCATCGATGACATTGATATAATAAAGAAGATCAAAACATCCTCAAATCATGATGAACCAATATCCACCCCTAGATGGATGGAGATTATAGTTGATTGTCTTTAAAATGGATCTCTCCCAAAAAAACAGATCAAAAAAGAAATAGATTTGGTGTTGAGGAGTGAATATTACCCACCTAAATGAGAAAATGAGCAAAAATACCTATATAAGTGAAGCTTCATTGCAATAATCCCTAAATGCATAGAAGAATGTGAGATTTCTGCCATCATGGATGAATTTCATGAAGGATCTTAAAGCACTCAGCAATCTAATACCAGGATCTCCCACCAAATCTAGAGGTTTGGTTACTACAGGAAAACACTAATACAAGACTTTTTGAATTTCACCATAAAATTTATGTATTCCATATTAAGGAAAAATTTATTAATCAACCCACAAAATTTCTACATATAGCTAAATATACCAATTCATTTTCCATATGTTAATGGATGTTGTGGGGTCATATACCCCATCCATATATATGTAATTTAAGTATATCCGAACTACAACTGAATTATTTCACAAATGCATGAGGTAATACCACTTAAAAAAGTTGGAATAAATAATAACATAAAATTCTTGAATTGAAAAATCATCACTAGATTCGGAGCCCCCAAATTATATTAATGGAAAATGGAACCAATTTTTTTCTATTGAGTTGAGGAAAATATACTAGGAGTATAATATCAAGTCCAACAATTCATCCCACAGTCATATAGTGGAAAATGAAAAAATAGAGGCTTTCAATATGACTCTATAAAATATTCTAATGAAGATGTGGATTAATAAAATAATTCATGGTTGGAAAAGATCCTCCTTGATTTAGTTTCTTACCATACCACCAAGAATACTACTACACAGGGTACTATATATTCATTAGTGTATAAAACTGAGGTAGTGTTTCTTATAGAAGTTTCATTTCCCTTGTTTCAAATAGCCATATGTGGGAAACTCTCAGGTGATGAGAAGTCATAAACATAGTTGGATGAATTAAAATAGCTCGATGAGAAAAATTTTCTTAACTACACAACCTCAATGTCTTTCACAATCAAATCACATGATCCTTTAATAAAAAAAATTTCCTCTATTCGTCCCTTTATGGAGAAGTGGTATTGTCTCTTAGGGTCCTAATGATACCTGGAAAGAAACCTCCAATGTTACAACACAAATGACAGGAGCCTTATATCATACATAAGGTCTATCAAAAATAGATCTTACACATTGAAAATGATAGATGGGGAAAGCATCACTCTGACACCAATGTTAGGTTTCTTAATAAATACTTTCCATAACAGCCATAGATAATTATTCTCATCATAATAATTTAATGAATAAACTGTATGGAAGAGGTCATGGATGCAATATCTTAAAATGAATAGCATCTCTCATCCTGACAACATGACATTATAGTATACAGAAGAGGTCCTGGAAGGAATATGTTAATCTATAAAACATCGCTTATACTGGCCACTTGACGTTAAATTGTTTGGAAGATGTCTTGGAAACAGGACATGAAACTATTGAACATCTCTCATTTAGACCACATGACATTAAAATTCATGAAATAGGTCTTGGTAGTAATATGTTAAACTATATAGAGTCTCTTATCCTATCCACATGATGTTAAATTGAATGTATGTAGTCCTAGAAGTAAGATGTTAAACTACAAAAGTAGTCCAAGGAAGTGGACTTCTTGTGTCCAAAAAATTCACATGGACAACTTTTCATAGAGATAGTGTTTTTAAAGGACCTCTAGGATAGTATTGAGATTCTTGGTAGGATGCTCCTTTAACTTTGAGTATATTAGGACTTCTTCAATGAATAAAATTAATAACTTATCCATAAACTCACAAAATATGGAGTTCATAAGACCCATGAACAAGGTTGGTGCATTCGTAACAGCAAACAGCATAACCATGAACTCAAGTGCCCATACCTTCACTTGAAAGTAGTCATAGGGTTGTCACCCTCCTTTAACCTGGACTAGGGATACCCAGACAGTAGGTAGACCTTATAAAACCAAATTTCTCTCCTCATTTTGTCGAAAAGATCATCTATCCTCGGTATAGGGTAATGGTTCTTCAGTGTTACCTAATTCAACCTTCAGCAGTCTATGCACAACCTAAGACCACCATATTCCATCTTTGGGGACAAGATTGGAGCACCCCATGGTGACACAAGAGGACGGATAAATTCATTCTTTATCATATCGTTGATCTGAATCCAAAACTCCTTCAAGTCAGAAGGCTTCATCTTATAAGGATCCATCAAAATCAGAGTAGCACCAGGTTGTAATTCTATCTTGATCTCAACATCACGTTGAGGCCATAGAGTCAAGACCTCTTCAGGAAACCATCCAAGAACCCCATGAACACTACCGAGACCTAAACCATCTCGAAATTCACTAATTTCACTGACATATTGTCCAATAAGGAAAGAAAAGGCTCCATTCTCCGACTACCCATCTGGAAAATCCGATCTCCAACAAAAGACACAAGTTGTCCACCCACGTTTGAAAACAAGACTCTTCTCTAGAAGCATTCGATAATATAATGAATAGATTACAACTGGTCAATTTCATGGATAACACATTATGGCTGAAACTATAGCATAAAGGGATCCCCACTGGACTAATGTGGCCCCAACATTAGCTTACATCCCTGGAAAATATCAAACAAGCTAGTATGACCTCCGACTGGTGTACTTATCACCGGGGACACAAAAAGTATCTCAATGTACAATCCCATAGCATTGGCTGGACTGAGTAAAATAAAGGATTGTGAATCTACTGAATCAAAAAAGGTGCAAACAAGATTACTGATCTAACCGATCATACCTCAAACAATCTTTGGCCCTGCTGGAACTGCTTCCTCTGTTGTGTGCAACTAACCACACCTAGCTCCTCTGCCCCTCTTTTTTCAGCCAACTCCCTGACCATGTCTTATATGAGGTACCTGAGGGACACCCTAATGTCATCCTATGCCCACTCTATCTTCCCTCAGTGGAGTAGGGTCCTACTATCCCTACTACAGAAATTTCATGGCCGACAACTGCTATATAGGCGAGAACTGAACCTGACCACCTCCACCAAACTAAGATCGATCTAGGAATTGACTCTGAATGTTCCCTCAGCCTCCAAAAGAGAAACTCCTTAGTCCGAAGCCTAAAAGAAAAGGATAGGGACCATAAGGTCGAAACATAATCTACAGGGCTCATCTCCTCACCAGCTGAAACCTGGAAGGTCCTGATGCGAAAGAGAATATATAGATAGCCTTAACCTTTGAAGTACACTGTTGTCCCTCCTCTCAGGGTAAACCTACTTATGAGTGCATCCTTTCAACTACATCATCCTTTTTTTAAACCTCTAATTATGTTGGTTGTGTGAAGGGAGTAACCACATACTTGAGGGAAGGACAATGTGACTCCTCTAAATGTCTTTTCGAGACTCCTCATCAAGAAATGGATCCCATGAAAAGTGAAGTAGATCCTTGACCTTTATCCCCAACTCCTATACTGACATACTCCCCTACTATATGGAGAGTATCTCATGTCACTTCTCATAATTTATCATCAAATGTAGAAATTTCTCTCGGAACCCCTTATCAAATTCATCCCACAAAACATCGACCTCATTCATATCCCCGAGGTAAATCATTCACCACTGACATGCTACTCCCCTCATCTGGCTCACTTCCTAGGGAACCTAGTAATCTGTTGGAGCCTAAATAAAGCTAAAAGTTATCAACAACTCCTCGATCCAACCCACCATCTCCACGTCTGATACATTGCACTCGTACTTTCCCAGAGTCTGTCACTGGAAAACACGGAGGGACTTCTACCATTGTTCATCCTCCTCCACTCAGTCAAACCTCCATCAGTTGACTGTTTTAGCCTGCTGAGCCTCCACTACTCATACCACACGTGGGAGATGTCCGAGGGCCATATATGAAAGGAAAATAGGGAACTCTTAAGCTCGAGTAGTATGTAATTTATTTAGGATTCATTTTAACTCATTGTTTATTTTAATTTTCAAAAAATACCCCAAAAAACCTGAATGCAAGTCATCGTGATGCATGTACCTTTTCTAGGGTCTCTACCCCACAATTAGTGTAGCCTCACTTAGTCATTTAGTAAGCTCGAATTCCTTATATCAGATCACGGGGGCCCTAAAATATCAGGTCCTAGCCAGTCTTCCCGGGCCAATGTCATGCACCAAGATCACCAAACACTATTTCCCTACCAACCAATGCAATCCTCATTGTGCCTAACCCCAAAATCCATCTTATCCGTCAACCATCAGCACTGATACCATTCTATCCCAACCTACCTTCTTAAAGATGAGGGAAGGGATAGAAATACGTAGTGATCTTCCTTCCTCAAGATGAACAAGATATAATGACCCCCGAGTCCGTCTTCCAATAGGACTTGGGGTACCAACCAACAAAAAGGGTATATAAATCTCACAAAAAATGGGAGGCATTACCCTTTTTAGAGTAATAATGATCGGGAGATAATATGTATCAAACTCAAAAAATTCCAAGACACATATATGTAATGAAACTAAAATCCATCCCCCATGAATGTTTAAATTAAAACTTCTATAAATACAAAGAAAACTCCTAAGTAAAAAAATATAACTAAGTAGTGACATAGCCACAGTCCCCATTGTTTGAAATAGTAAGTTTCAACATGGGCCACATAACCTCCCTAGAAACCTGAAAATAGTTTTATATACATTGGGTGAACCGATAAGTATACTTATTAGGAAAAATCCAAAGTCATTCATGCACAAGTTGGAGAAGAATAATAATTCCCCTATGAAAAAACAAAAGAAACTCAAAATCTCCTTACAAGGTCTACTATCCACCCCAACCTAACCAAGGCACGCTCACCAAATAACACAAGTCAAGTAATATAAACTAGTAAGCACATCAATATTTGGATACCCCGAACCACTTCCCATTGGTTAACTTATCATCCTTAGCAGTGAACATCCTAACATTGCCATGATATTTCACAATCCCCATTGTAACAACCAGACCGCACACACCTGGTCCACATACCACATCACATGTCGCATGAAAACACCTGGTCCAGAAACCAAAATCCTATCACGAAGACACCTGGGAATCCTCACACATCACATCCCAAAGACACCTTCTAAGAACACCTCACCCGCACACACCTGGGCCTCACAACCACACCCCAAACTACCAAAAGAGTCTATGGATAGAAATCCCTAGAATAGGGAGCTGATAAGAGCCAATAACCAGCCATCCATCCCCCCATTAGGATGTTGGGAATGAAACCCTCTCCCATAACAATAGGAGTGTTCGGCACGTAGTGATCAATAAGGGTGGGGTGCATATTGAAATCGTAAGGAACTGCATGTATATATATATAGGTACCAAACACTCATCCAAACCTATGGGTTTTTGGAAAAAAACCATCCTATAAAAAAATTCCCTTGATTCTACCTCTAAATGCATTTATCAAAATGAATGATAGTCACTTCCCAATTTGGTAAATGAACATCGCTTCTCTAAAATATAAAACTAGAAACATACCCCTATCCAATTTCTTTAAAAAATTTCATTCTTCATTATCAATTAATTCATTTATTTTTCCAATCTAGGCCCAGGAAACAACCAAACACTGCAATCATTATTAGTTGAAGAAACCATACCAACCACTTACAATCCAAACAAGGAAAGAAGGTCTAAGGTAAAAGAACCCATTCTAACACCCATTCATAAAATAACAGCCTCTAGAAACTTTGGCCAAATTCCCACTCAAGATAACACTATACTTCTTCAAAATCATATTGATTTTTCATTCCTCTCAATAAGTAAAACTCACAATACACCTCTTTACTACCACACTTCATAACCCGATTGTACAACAACACCATGCCCAACACACCCATAAAAATTAACATTAGAAAATCGAATCCTGCATCCCCACTACCCAACCACAACCAATATGCATTCCCACTGCATAACAAGTTTATCCATTCCATGGTAAATCAATCTATCAGCCTGATATTACATTACATTGCTCATAAAACCCCATACTCACAACCACACTCACTTCCACAGCACCACATGAACTGCACAAACACAATTTCGAACTGAACCACAACCACCCACTCTAAAAAGGAAGGGTTTATTCAGATTTAGAATCACTCATTCATTAATTTTACTATCTAAAACACGGTTTATCACATAAAAATTTCGATCCTCGGGCATCTATTTATTTAACTGGATATACTTAGTTAACCAATTTTCATAATTCCAGAGTTCAAAAAGGGATGAAAATTAGGTGTAAAGCATCACCCATGTGAAAAAAAATAACACCAATGAAGATGATATTTAGAAGGCATACAACCCTTACAAAATAAGGCATGGATAGAGAATAACATATAAAACAAAGCGATCATCACCATCATACTCTTAATTCCTCATTTATTACTTCTTATAATATTCACTAAATTAGTTTCAACCAAACCATAAGAATATATCAGTACACCCACCCCACATGATACAAAATTAAAAGAGAGACGAAGGGATCCCTACATGGAATAACTGATGATCATTAATTCTTCCAAGAATAAAAAAAATAGGTGGTCTCACGAGTAGTAGGAAAGACTCCAGGGAGAAATCCAACAGACTAACGCAGCATAAGTGCACAACTCCTCAAAGAAGAAAGGTTCTTAGTGCACCAAAATAATACAAAAGGGTTCAAAGGAAGATAAGATTTAGGCTTTTTAAAGGCTATATCCTAAATAAATGTGGGTAACTATTTCAAAGGACATTATTTTCGGATCATGATCAAGACCACATGGTTTATGATTCAATGAAATCATTGGGTTTTTAATAGATAAATACCATTATAAACAGCCCAAAACTCATAAAATATAGAATTTAACTCATTTAAAATCAAAGGAAATGTCAAAGTGGTGAAATTAGAATAACTATGAAAACCTGGAAATGACTCACTAATGGGTGAGTCACCGATGTGAGTCACTAATGCCTGAATCACCGATGAATGAGCCACCGATGCGAATTGCTGACAGTGTGTCATTAACATAACTCATTGATGCCTAACTCAATAATTTCAGACCTACTGATTCCCTAACTCACAGACACCATGACCAATCGATACCTGACCTACTGATGCCTTGACCTACCGATGCCCAACCTACCTATGCCCCGACCTACCGATGTCTGTGTTAAGATACTGATGCCATACAACCGATGTTGATCTACTAACATGCCTAACTGATTCTTGACTCACTAATATAAAAATTGGATATTTGGAAAACTCTGGGAAAACTAGATATTGACAAAGTAACGGACTGAGGAGGTCTAGGCCATTATAAGAAGAGTCAAAGAAATTCATCCGGTCCTAGTCTAATCTTATAAAAATGTGAGAAGAGAGGATGTGTCAATATGTATTGAATAACTCACTAGTAGAATGTTGTAAATACACCCATATATGGAATTTTTTACTTTGTTAATGTATTGCAAGTTCATAATGACATTCTCTTAAGTGTGGACACATCGATAGAAGCTCCGTTGGTTTACTCTAAGGAATTATTCCATTAAACTAGGAATAGATTATTCATGTCAATATATATATATATATATGAGAACTTTTTAAAGACCTTACAGTGGATGTTAAATCTTTATAAGTTGTTGTTAAATGATATGTCAACATCTAAATGAAGAATGGATCATTCTTACAAATATTAGAAGTTCTCCATAACTCTTCCCTTATAGAGAATATTATTTCTATTTGGTAATTAGTTGACACATTCTATGGAAATATATTTGAAAATGGGAAATGTAAGGTTACATTGGGATCTACGATGACTTTAAAACAAGTAAATTATGTTACCCTTTACTTGATATGAAATTCAGAAAAACATTTCAATGATTGGAAGTTCAACTTCAAATGATCTTAATTTATAGCACTATAGGTTTAGTAACCTTAGTGAGAAGAAAATAAAGGATATAAAGGCTATGTAAATAAGGAATATTAATCACATAAAAATAGGAATGTGGGAACATTGTTCTCTAGAAAAGCATAATGGAGTGTTTCTTAACATGGATGGTCTGAATCCTAGGGACTAAAAGTTTGAGCTCATACACTCATATATTTGGATATTGTACTATATGAAAAACTATAGTGGTATCCATAAATTTATTTCTTTAATAGATAAATGTACTATAAAATTATATATTTAAATCTTGAATCATAGTTCAAATTTATTTGGGTTTTTTATTCAACAGAAGGAGCTGGCAGAAAGGGAGTTGGTTCAGAAGTTCAAGTGCATCGAAATAGAAAACAGTGGTGAGTACACCAAAAAATAACTTCCAGAATTTATATAGAAAGAAAGGGATAAATAATTAGATGGTTTGATCAGGAATCTATTTTATAATAGATTATATGAAAGTATGGATTTTAATTTGATAGATAAATAAAAAAAATTTAGGTTCCACTGATGAATTCCTAAAAATATTTGGCCACAAGCACTCATCATGAATTCCTTCCTCACCAATAGAAGTAAAGTATCGATAGTTGGTAAAGAATATTCATAGGATCTATAGTCAATAAATTTATTGGATGTTCATCACCTAAGAGTATTATATTTTTTATCATATGTTTTTGTAAATTATAAGGACCATGATAAACTTGAATCTAAATAAAAAATATGTTTTCCCTTTGATATGGAGATTAATATTTTTGAAATAATTTTTAATATTGTGAAATAAAACAAATCATTAGAAATATAAAAAAATTTCTTGATTATAATGCTCTATGGATGTATCAGAAATTGGTGAAATGGGAAGGATAATATAAAAAAACTATCAAATTCTAGGTTGGTTAGAGTAAAACAAGTTCACAAAATCTAAATAACTAATATGCATTTTATAAAGGAATCATAGGTCCATATATAAGACCATAAAAAAATCCCAATAATTTCAATAGTAGTTGAATCTTGAGTGTGAGAAGTGTATTTATGTTTTCCATAAGTACGAGTACCAGAATATCACATACGGATTGAAATGAAAGATCTAAGTAGCATAAATAAACTGATTTAGTTGAAGAGATTGGTCAGAATTTGGATACAATTTCATTGGTATGGAGATAAAATAAACCTTCTACACGTAAAAGATGTAAGAGAACCTAAAAATACAAAGGAGGGAGCTTTCCTTAGTGACTCAATGTAGTGGAAGTTATCTATTAATGAGGAGATAGTTTCATTAAATTTAAATAGAACATGGGATATAGATAAACTATCGATGGGTAAAATGGTTCTTAAGAATAAGTTGTTTTACTAGATAAAGTAAGTGGATGATTTAAAGAAAAGGTGAAAATAATATTTAGTAATAAAGGGGTTTTATTAGAATAAAAAAGTTGATTTCTTAGAAATATTTTCTTCTATTGTTAAACATTCTACCATTTGAATATTGTTAATCAAGGTTGCATCAGAATGTCTTTATCTAGAGTAGACTACTATGAAGAAATAATTCCTTCATAGTAATTTAGAGGATTATATTTACATGAAAAATCCAAAAATTGTACATAATGTAGTCTATTGTAATTTTTTATATAAAGAATATAAAATCATTTATGGGTTGAAGAAATATCTATGATAGTGGAATTATATGGTAAATTTTTTCCTGATAGAGGAATTGTTTATTTAGTGAAATGTATATCATTATTTTCATCAGAAGAAATTCATATATGGGAAACATATAATATTACTTTTTTTATATGGATGACATACTGATTTCTGGACTGGATTTTGATAAACACTGAATTTTTATGTGTTGTTTTTCTAAAATATTTGAAATGAAACATCTTATAATGGAAAGGATGATTTTTTGAATGAATTTCAAGGGAGATAAAAAATGAAGAATCTATTTTTATCATGTTAATATAATATCTGGAGGATCATATAATGGTTTGGGATGGCCCAACATAAGATCGTCTCAACACCACTTATAGCTCGCCTCAATTTTTCCAAATCAAAGGCATCAAAAACTAAAGTTGATTCTTGTTAAATTTGATAAAGTACCATATACATATGTGTTTGGATGTTTCATGTATGAAATGGTTTTAACTCTTCTAGTCATTTCTCATGAAGTGGGAGTTTTGAGTTTGTAAATGGTGAATCCAATGAAAGTTCAGTGTGAGAATTTGAAGAGGATCCTTTCTTATTTAAAAGGATGATAAGATCAATCTCTTAACTTTGGGTAGGAAGTTACATTATAAGGTTTTGTAGACTCAAACATTTCTATATATTCAGATACTTTAAATTGTACAATAGGTTACATGTTTATATATGGAGGGGCTACAATTAGTAGGATGTCACAACTTTAGAAGGAAATTACATTGATTACAATTGAGGAAAACTATATAGCTATGATAGATGATAGAAAATAAGTAGTATGGTCGAGGAGTTTTCTATAGGATCTTGGAAGGATTCAACAAGGGAAAGTTATATAATATGATAGACTATGTAAAATCCCATAGTCTAAAAATATAGTGTTTTATTCATATTAAAATTATATCATGATAAAGTATCATTTAAACCCAAATATGATGGAGGGATGTATTTGGAGCTATGAAATATTGTAGGAATCCAAAATTTGACATACATATTCACCAAGGTGGTAGTTTAGGAAAACAAAGGGCAGCATCGAGCCTTAGTAGGACATGGGTGAAGGAATGAAATGAATCTTAAAATCTTCTGAATGATTAGTGTTGGAGGGTTTCTAAGGCTTTCTATAGAACAATTATTCAAGAGGGATATTATTGGGATGTTAATCCTTATTTAGATCATTGGAAGTTTGAGCTTAAAAATTATGTTCACCATAACATTGGTTATAGGATAGTGGTTGTGTTTGATGTAAATGTTGAAAAATATCATCTATTCAGTGGATGTATGTTTCCACCAATGGTATTAGGTCCATCATATATTTTCATCTATTAATGGTTCTTCAGTGGAGCACTGGGAGGTCTGAATTTTTTGAAAATATGATGGGTTAGTAGGTCAGTCTCTTAACTCATCCAGTCAGGTCTTATGATCTAGGTTTTTTGGATAGAATGTTACACTTGTTTGATAGGTTGTTCTCATTATTTAATTACATGGGACCTATAGTGAAATGCAAGTAAAGTTGAAATAATATGTGGTACAACAAAGCATTTATTATATAACTGAGATGTTGGTGAGGATGACTTTCATTTTTAATCGTTTTTTCATCTATAACATTATGGTTATAATCAAAGAAAGAAACAATGTGTTCTTCCCCATACAGATATGATATAGTCTAATTCATGTTAAAAAATGTTTTTCTTTCTCTGATTTAAGTATTTCTATTTCATGTTATACAATTAAAGGTATTTATATAACTTTTTTGGTTTCTACTAAGGTTTGTGTGTAGGGATAAATTTTTTTGGTCAGTAATGTGAAGAAAATTCCAACTTATCTTGTAATCAGAAGAGGAGGGGGGAAAATTCCAAATATTATGTTTTATGATATTCTATAATATCGTATGAAATTCTAGTGGATTTTTCAAGATTACTTTAGGGTAGCCTCATAGATGATGCAAGAAATAAATTTTATAGGCTGTTATTTTGTAGGTTTTCTCAAGAAAAATTTCATATGTACACTTTTAGTTTATTTCTATATTATATCCCATATTTATAATCAATCACTCATCAATTACTATCCAAGGAATTAACCAGTTTTCAAGGTTCCACATTATCCCTTAACATGTTATTTTTTAAGGAAAGTTAACTGAAACATTTCACTTTTTAAATAAAATCTCAATTACAAAATAGTGGAGAGAACACATATCTCATGATTTATAAACAAATCACATACCTATAGAGATTAATAAGGGAAAACCTACCTTATTAAAGGATTTATTCCCTTGAAACAGCTAATACATCCATGTCCAATATTTTCTATGCTTGTATCAACACTTCATCCCCACAAATCATGACCCGATGCACAATTAATTTTTTATTTTAATTTAAAATAAATCTAAATATGTATTATTACCAAAAAAACTTATCCTATGGTATAAAATCAAGAAAACCACTTACAATGGAGTGTGGTTCACTCCAAACCTGCACCTAGACCTAATACACACAAAATCAACAATTTATTTACCAAAACTAATGGTCAATTAAAGCTAATATTACAAAAACCACAAGAATTTTTTTAATGAAATTTACCAATAACCAAATAGAGAGTAATGGTGTTTGATCATACCCCCATGAAATCATCAATCCATGCAGAAAAAAACCATCAATATCACCTGATTCCATAATTATTCAGTGGAATCGGTACAGAAAGCCCAAATGAATCACCTCAAAATTAGAGGTGGAAAATGGAGAACCAAATAGAATATAGTAAGTTAAATATCATATCTAAAATAACTGTATAAAATCTAATTAAATCACCACTATCAATGGGTAATATGTTGGGAGGAAGAAAATGGTATATCTAGTTGAAAATTTCCTCTCCTCATGCTCAGTTCGACCAAAAACCCAAGGGGTTGACCAATAAATTTCAAATCTACCCCTATTAAAAATTAGAGTCAGGACCTAGTAACAGCATCACACATCTATGTCACATTGTGGCTACCCTCGTATTGATCAATTGACACCCCAAGATTCTTCCTCTATGGAGTGATCCCTATGGGTCACGATGTGACCACCACAAGTAGTGGGATTGGCCCTTTGTCAACCACTATCATTGCACATCCTCCCTATAATATGCGGTATGATTTCATGTGATCCTCACTCACTGTATGGTGCACTATTTATGACTCCCTCAGGTAATTTTTTCAGGTCATTACTTGTTTCCTACAGTTAAAAATATGATCGGGTGCTTATATCCCTAGAACCACACCAATGTTCACCTGAGAATCTGATACACTTGAAGTGAATTTCTCATCATCCATAAATATCTCCATGAGATGTTTCAGCTATAATAATTCTTATTTGATTCATAATTCCCAAAAATCCCTTTCTTTGGGAACAAAATAAAAATTTATTCTGAATTTCACAACCCATGAATATGTTGGTTCTTATAATAATTCTCTCCTACTTTGATAAACATTTATATGAAATAATAGGATACTATGACCACTTTAAGTTACCAGGGATCGGCCCCCAATATTTGTTTGATTCCTTCATATAATATTTATCAATTCTGAATTGTTAGAGTTTACTCTATTAGAACATGTGTTGTGGGGTAATTATTTAGAAATGTTAGGTCTTAGGCCTTTTGGAAATCAATTATTTTTATTATAGTGTTTACACAATAATTGTAAATGTATCAACTATTATAACTAGACTCACCTTGAGCAAGGATCAAAACCTACCTCTAACAATTATGGAAATGATTTCATATTGATGGAAATGTTCTTTATCATTCCTTCCCATGCCCAATGGTATATTTTATACACTCTAAGGAGTTGTAAGTATCTTATGGATCATAACGCTACTATCCAACACACTTTGTGTGAAGGTGATAGAGTTTTTGACCAACCATACTTATTTGGTGACATGACAACTCATCTTCATGGATTTTTGTCTCTTGATTATCTCCCCTATAAAAATAACCCAATGGTTGATAATGAAACCCTTGTCTTTCATAATTTTACACCTACTTGAGGTCACTTTACTGGAATCCCCCCACCCTTTTCTAAATAAATATTTCTGAATAAGTATTTTAAATAAATCATAATAGTAATTTTAAAATATAGGATCATATCTACTATGAAATTTAAAGATGTCAACTTCTATATATAATTTATGATTAAAACTCCATTAAAAACATGAAGATCCACTTCAACTCTTCTATTCTTTTTGAACTTCCTTGGTTCCTTCATTTAAATACAGATTTGTGTGTCAAAAAATATATCTAATTCCAAATAATTTAAAGAGAAATATTTTATGAAATTATTAATATAACTAAACGAGATTATTTTCCTTAAGTATTCAATAATTCATTATAATTACTAAAAAAGTGAAATTTCATGTCACGTGAGAAGAAACTAACAACCCATTTAACACTCCCCCTCTTAAAAATTGGCTTTTTTAAAATGAATTTGAAAATTTTCCTTTATATTTTTTTCTTATATTTTCATTGTATCTTTTTTTACTATTTTCATTGTAAAGAAAATAATTTCATATATTTTATCATTTTATTTAATTATTTTAATACCCCCATTTAATAATTTTCAAGTTAATTATCACATATTAAGAGTTGAGAATTATTTTTGATTTAACTGTGTAAATGGAATAACTATTGAGTTTAAATTGTTTTATTTGGCCTTTGAAATTATTCGAATAAATCTTGGATTTAATTTAGGGATCTTTTAGGGAAAATTGTTGATTTTTTTATGATTAATGGAAGATTTCAAAGATGATATGGATTGAAATATAGAAGTATGGATTGTTACAACAAGTATAGAAATTGGGAAAGGAGTTGATCCAAAGAATTACCCTGTTTATTTGAAGGCTTCAATTGTTAGGAATAAAAGTTTTCCATTGATCATAAATATTTGGACCTAAATGTAAAACTTTTTTCTTGATTATAGGGCTTCACTAATGATTGTAAGTCTTTTCATCATAATTCTTGGAGCTGATCATAAATATTTGGGGATTTTGCATAAGCCTTTTCTACATTATAAAGATTAATTCCTTTATCAAAAATAATCTTCTAAAAGATATATAGCATGCTTCAAGGGATTCACCAATGACATAAAGATGAAATTCAGGCCACTAAATCATCCCTCATACAAACATTTAATGGATTCCACATGGATTAAAAACTTGTATAACATCTCTCTCAAGAAACATAAGAAAAGAAAGATATGGATTTTCATGGAGAAACAATCACAAGTATATATAAAGATATGAATAAATGGGAAACATTAAAAATATTTAAAACACATGAATATCTTGTGGCTTATACTGAACAAGAAATATAGGGATACTATGATACTTAAAGGAAGACGAGTTGTAAAGATAAAAATGAAGAACTCAAGGTTGATAACTTTCTCTTTTTTCATTTATTTTCCTATTTTATTAGTTTTAAAATTATTTATATTTATAATATTCTCTATTTCACCCATCTAATGGAAGGGTAATATTATGAGTTATTGTGGTAAGGTAGGGCATACCTTTTCTAATTATTGAGTCATAGAATTTCAAAGAATAGTATACTCTCTTTTTTGTTGATTGATTTTTATTGTTAGAAATAGATTTTAATTTTAAAAGTTGTTGTCTTTGATTTCATTCAATCTATTTTTTATTTCCTTGGTTCAAGATCCATCATTTCCCTCCACTTAGTTTTTACCATATTTGATGGAATGGTCTATGATGGCTTCGTAATTGTTATAGGGTTATTGGAATGTAATAAAGTTCAGTGTTAAAACATAGATTTCATGGGAATAATAGGATGTGGTTCGGTGTTTCCTATGTGAAATGGGGGTGATTTACTATTCCACATTCACACATTGTAATGAGGGTAAGATAATGTTGGGGTTTTTTTGGGCCAATATCACTAATAAAATTCAACCAAGGGTTAAATGAGAAGTGGTTGTGTAACCTCTCATTTTTCCATTAATAAGAATAAGAAGTCAATAATTTGGTACCAAAATAGAATTATAGTTGGAAAGATGACCCTAACCCAATAACTTTTCTCAATACATACTTTTATATATCAGTTTAACACTTAAATTGTTTTCAAAATCAAGAAACCACCTTTATTTATTAACCAATAAGTGACAAATGGTTGTTGTTTAAAATATAATTTTAAAATTATAAACAAGGGGTTTTCCAAAAACTAATAACTTTAAACAATTTTGAATACAATACCCAAACAATATTTACATAAAGTGTCACATAATCATTTAACATCCATTTTTATAAAATCATATAATTATAACTAACTCTTAAATTTATAAATTATGTGTATTTGAGAGAGAATCTACATACCTCTCAAACATTGGTGAAATGAATAATGACACTATAAAAGTTCAATATACAATAAAAATCACATTATCCTCACTAGATTAAAAAAATATATTATCATAAATCCATTTATAACACATATATCTATCCATAATGGATTACATATATGGTGATTAGAGAGATATAAGAACTTTGGATCTAAGAAGAATGAAGAAAAACCAAACTTATCGATGAAACCAGGCCTCCAACAAACATTAATTCTCTTATATATCACTTCTGGATCAAATGGGACCATATCTCACTCCTTAGAAACAAAATGAATTTTAATTATGGGAGTATTGTTGAAAAAAATGGATTAAGGGGATAAGTTAGATTATATTATATTTTTATGGACATCCAACTATACACTGCACAGTTAGGCTACACAGTATAGAAAACCATGTTCCAATTATGAAGTGATGCTATCTTAAAGACATAGCTAGCATGTTCAGATTTCATAGTTAGAAAAATTGTGTTTCAACCATACATTTCCCTTTGTTTCAAGATACATGGTTTCTCTTAAGAATTTGCATGGTTTGGCAAAACCATATACCAACTGTGCCCTAAAAAGTTCCCATTATATTCTCTTACATGGTTTCCTAAAGATACATCATGGTTTCTACTAACCATGAAAAAACCTTAACCATCCATAAAATCATCTTAAATGTTCCAAAACCCCTCAGAAGCTCTCAAAACATAATCAGAACATTATATAGACATAAAATACATGAATAATAGGTCATGTACCTAAAATTTGGGGTTCCATAAAATGAAATGTTAAAAAATGGATTCCATATTAGTAATTGGAATAATTAATATTACATAAAAAGGTCAAAATAATTTTTTACAATAATGATTAGTAAAAATAGTATAAATTAATTATGGTGGTTAAGGTTAACACAGCTTGAGAAAGGGTAATTCAAAAATGATAAGGTTTAAAATGACCTAGAAAATTGTCCAGAACTCGTTGGATAGACATATATAGACCAAATTACCTATATATATTGATTACAACCCATTTTAGAACATTTTGTTAATTGATAAATTTGGGTACACTTTATTCTTTTAACAAATTCTAAGTGCGTCATCTCTTTACTTTCAAAAGGACATCATCTCTTCTATAGTTTTAACACTCTAAAAACCCATTGGTTCATCTAATAACAACCCAATTACATTTATTACTACCCTAAACCCTCTTATATTCCTTATTTTGGTTATTAGTATCTTCAAAATGGATTTAGTTGTAGACTAAAAGAGGCTCTATGAAGAAGAGGTAAAATTATTAAACCTATGTCTTTGTTTAATTTATTCATCCACATAATTTATTATCTTTCCAAAATAATAATATTACAAAAAAAATATCTCCCATATATTGATATGTTATTATGTTAATTTTATAAATTATATCTATCCCCACTTCCAAGAAATAGGAAAAGAAATTTTCGATCGTGTGTACAGAATACTACCACCTCACGAACCAATGTTATTTTTTTTCCCTCACCATCCCTCATGGATAGATATAATGTTTAAATAATTAATATATGATATTATTATACTTATAGATTTATAATATCACACATACTTTCTTACCTTCAAACCCATTGGAAAATAATAATGCCACTCATGTATAAGGAGGACCACCGCCTTGTGAACCAATGTGGTGTGTTTTTTCATTTAAATTTTTACTGTATATTCATAAGGATAGAGTAAAGGAATATATATGATATTTATTAATAAATTTAAATTTATAATTAATATATCACATATATCCTCTTACTTTTCATATTTTGTGGGATACGATAATGTCACTTCTGTGTACCGAAGACTACCGCCTCATGAAGCAATGTTATTCGCTTTTCACTAATTATTTGCATGATAGGTAATAAGAAAAAAATAATAAATATATATTATATATGTTAAATAATTATTATTATTTAATTTTTAATTGTTATTTACCTTTCTTTTTACCCATTTGTAAAAAATGGCAATGGTGTTCCTGCGTACGTATGACCTACCATCTCCATGAACGATGTATTTAATTTTATATCTCTAAATTTTATGGATTAATATAAATAAATATATGAAAATATGTATGATATTTATGTAATTATTAAATTATTAATATTATGATACCATGATTAATTTAAAGGATCAAAAAAAAATATATATATAAGGAAAACAAATAGTTATTTCCATAAACATGATTTCAATAAGGAATTGTTAATAAATGGGTAATAAAAGGTCATAAATAAATCACATATGGTATTATATGTATAATTATTGTTCTTTAATAGATTCATAAAAACATATATTTGTTATACATGAGGTTAAAATGTGTATTATGGAATTTGATAGTTAAGATAGGGGATATTCTCTCACTTTTATTTTCAGTGAGACACATTCCATATTCACCGCAAGATTGTTTTCTGTCCTGTTTATACATACCATGAATTTATTTTTATAATTATTCTCTTCTAATTTAATCATATTTAAATACACATGTTATTATATCCCTTTCTTAGGGTGTATGTTTCAAAATTTGACAAAGAGGTAAGGGTTTTTTGTCTCAACTTTCTTTCTATGGGACATATCTTATGTTTTTCACCTATGTTATTTTATGAGGTGTATAATCAATACATTTAAAATTTTATTTCATGTATTTCATTATATTCATGATATTTAATTTTTTTGATTTTATGATTTAATGGTTCTTATGATTCAAAATTTACCAATGTTTTCAGGGTTTGATGTTACGATCTCATTGTTTATTAAGATTGTTTATGATTATATTTTTTATGATGAAATATTATGATACATCATTCAAGAAACTAAAAAATTTTCTTATCCAAAAGTTATTTCACGAGATTAAAATTTTACCCTAATTTTCCTCTCTTTATGTACTTATGATTCCAAAATAGTTTTTTTAACGAAAACTGTCTTTATTTTTATTTTAGGTCAAAAACCATTTTTTCTTCCATATCCATGTTATCTAGAAATGTTGTCTAAAATATTTTAATTCACTAATGGGATTGATTAAAGGAATTTTTATCCTTGATTTATTATTTTAATATTTATTTTAAAATGAATATGAATATAATTATCAAAACATTTCCATTTTCGATTTTAAAAAAAATGTAAAAGGAATATTTTTTTAATTTGTATGACATTACCCATAGTCATGGTCACTCAATGTTGGAAAGAATCCATTATATTTTTAAAATGATATTTTCAAAAAAAAAATAATTTTTTAAAATGTTTTTTCTTTTAAAAATATTTTTTAAAATTTTGATTTGAATTTTTCCTAAAGAATTTGTCTAAATTATGTTTAAACAATCATTTATAAGTTTCCAAGGTTATTTTCAAAGAAAAGGATTTTCAAAATTTTTTAACTTTTAAAAATTATTTTTAATAGTGGAATGGATATGTTCCTCAAGAAATTCTTTTATTAATTTTTAAATATTCTTTTATAATTATTCAAGGATATATTTAAATAATTTTTTTTGTAATGTTTTATGAATTTAATGTTCTAAAAATGTTATTTCCAAATAAGTTTTATTTTCCTCAATAAATGTTCAAATTAATTTTTATTTATAAATGATTTTTTTTATCTGAGATGAAATACGTTGATGTAATTTATGATTTATTAGGTATATTATCCAAGGATACAATCCTAATTATTTCTCTGGATGGTTTAGGTTTATGATGATAATATGTTTATAAAACCAGTTCTTTTTTACATGGGTTGTGTTGTGATGAAATGACTATGAAACCCATTTATTTTCATGGGTTATTATATGATGAATGTTTTAAGATCTTATGTAAAAAAATTATAGGTTATGATATGGTTGGGACCTATATATTTGTCCAATTCATTGGGAAATGATGAATGTTAAATTATCTTAAGGGGTACAGAGAAGGAAATCCCAACCACAAAAGAGGGTACTTAGGGGGTTATCTCAAACCCAAAAGATGGTACATGGGAGGTTATCCCAAGCCAAAAAGTTAGTACACATAAGGTAATCCCATGAATGAATTAGGTAAATGGGTGGTTAACCCAATACAATCGATTTATGAATGTCTTGGTTGATTGATTTAACATAAGATTTTATATTCTTACGTGTATTCCACAACTCCATGTCTTATGATTAAGATGGATTATGTACATCGATTCCTTTATGATTCATATCTTATGAACATCCAAGATTTATGAAATGACAAAATTTTATGATATATTATTTAAAATGTATGGATTTAAAATGTTATCTTCATTTTATCAAACCCTTATTATCTTCTTATATTGATATATTTGTTTTTACCCTTAGTGGTCATATGAAAACACCATTAATTATGTTTCATTTCCTTTGGTTATGAAGAAAGGTTTAAGTATGGTGTGTCTATAAAGAGTACTAAATAGGAAATTCTTTTTGGGATACATTGAATATCTTTCCTGGAATAAGAAGATTGTTTATTTTGTCTTCAAAGACACTAAATGTATATGGTCCATGGGTGTGTTTTTTTAAATGTATTGAATATTCATCTAAAAAGATGTGATATTTATATATGGGGATTTTTGGACTATAAATTTGGTATCAGAGGAAAGTTTTAGTTAACTTTTTAAAATTATGATGAGAAAATTTTAGTGATATAGCTAGGGAATTTTCTAAGGATAATTCAAGGGATATTTCTACGGATAAGTCAAAGGATGATTCAAAGTATAAAAAATGGCCCAAAATTTTGGTAATGGATAGAATGAGTGGTTTATAAGAAATTACATCCCTTCATAGAAAATACTATTGGATTTGGATCTAGAATAGATTTATATAGGGTTAATGAATTTAAAAAGGATATAATGATCTGAACTCAATCATAACCTGGTGAACAACAACAAGCCTTACTACACACCTAATTTGATACTCTTGGGGATATGATATGTCAATTTCCAAAATCTTCAAAAAACACGATTGATTTCAATAATTTACATTGATTACCAAGTTTAAACCTAGGATTTATATATTGGAAATAAGGTTTCAAGATTTAGACAACCTATTAGTTATTTTTCATGATGATGTGTTTTTCACAATGAATATTGTTTCCCACACTATTTTTTTTTTGTTTTAGTCAATGGTGGAAACCAAAAGGAACTTGATTAATATTGAATGTGAAAACAAATGTGTTAAAGATAAATGAAATTGGTTGATGAGTAGAGTGAAGGGTATTCTGATCATTCATATTTAGTTATCCTGTAATATGATAAGAAACGTTCAACTTAACCAATGCAAGAACTCACCAAAAAAGTGATGGATACAGTTTGTTGAGTGATTGAGTAGTGGAGACCATAGAGGAAAGAAACTTCAGTTTCCTATATGTCAAAAATGTGGGAAGAATCACTCTAGAGAATGTCTCAAAGGAATTATATGATGTTTTGTGAGTGTATAAAATAGTAATTTATTTCCAAGGGAAAATGAAATTTTTTGTTAAAAAAATGGATTAGAATAATCATTCTCCTAAGGCATCATCAGTGGTGGAATATTATAAATTTGGAAAGAATCACCATTTTGAAAATTTATTTCCTAGGGGGAAAGATCATGAAGATAATTAGAAAGGTTTTATGAGTAATGGTTATATTTCTCATCATAAACAGACCATGAATTGTATATGAGTGGAAGGAACTATTAAATAATAATAAGATAAATATTATTTAATGGTATATGAATAATGTATAATAATTGATGTATTTGTGTATTTGAATTCAAGAATTATTTTATATGAATCGTGAAATATAAATGCATTTTCCGTTATATTTTTTTTTTGTTCAGGATTTTCAATAATATTTTGAATATTACTAATTACCTAGAAAATTGATTTAATATAATGGTGATATTTTATGGAAAATACATTATTAAGGGATAGATAACCCTTGATATGTTCTTGATATTGATATAATCATGTTGGGATAAAGGGATTATTTTAATGGGTAAACTAAATTGGATATATTTATTACCTTTGAACTAATTAAAAAATTTATTAAAAAGTGTTTTATGCTATCATTGATGAAGTTTACAACATTTTGGGTTTATAGAATATTTCCCATAATCTATCTTTTATATAACGAATTAGGAATAATGTATGTTTTCAATAAGGTTATATAGAATTTTAGTTTATTAACATGTTTTATGAGAATACATCATAAAGGTATTCAAATGTTTTTTATGTGACAATTAAGAACTAAATTATTATATTTGGGGGATTAATGTTAAGTTTCTTTTGGAAAATTTAGTTTCCATCCTTATAAATTTTTAATTTTGGAAGGGTTATATTGTTAACCATTTATGTAATGGTTTATGTTGAAATTTCGATGAGGTTTTATAGATTAATGTATCACTTCACTATATAATGATTTATGCATATTGGATAACTTATGATAACTTCATGATGATAACTAGATATTGTAGGAATATCTTATCATTCAATTTTGGATCTCATGATATGTTAGTGATTTAGGCATAAAAAAATTGATCTTCATTTATTGTAGTAAGATCTGAAGTGGAAATTGATCAAAGAATAACCAAATGATGAAATTGTGCTTATGAAATTAAGGAATTTTTATACTTGTACATATTTGTTCCTTTTAAATTATTGATCGTATTGAGATGGTAGCTTCTCAATTGGTTCTTACATTAAACCTATACTAATTTCATGATTTTATCCATGTATCTCTTTTGTATAATCACATTACTGATCCATAAAATGTATTGATCTAAGATAAAATGCCACTATAACAATATTTTGCTTATGATGAATAAAAATAGTGATTATAGATCATATAGAGGAAGATATACTGAAAACTACCAATCAACATAGCAATGTTTTATGATAAAACCACCATCTAAAGGAAGTTGTGTGGGAACTCAAAGATGTAATGAGGTAGAATTATTCTTATATGATTATACTAAAGTGAAAAAATTTCAAGGGTGAAACTAATTTTATGGGGGTATAATATAACATCTAAAGTTTTATTATTATTATTTGAATAAATTTAATTACATTGATAGCTTTCACTACACACAACATTGAGATTTAACAAAACACATCAAACTATTAAAATATAAGTATTTTATATGATAGTTATGGCATATCCATTACAATGGAGGGTATTAATATGATTAACTATATTATGAAAATCTATGTTTTAAAAATGTATATAAAATTTATTATTTGGTGACCAATTAATTAGAAATGAAAATAAGAACCATTTGAAAATAAAGGAAATCATTTTATAGAAAACTATTTTTCTACACACAAACATGTTTCATCTTGATAAATTAGACAAATAATTTTTGGTGAATGATTTTAATGAAATATAAATATTATATATTAAATAAAATATTTTATAATTAAACATTTTTTAACCATGTTATAATAATAAAACTTATTTTATGCTTTAAAATATAATTTCCTAAAAAATAGTTTTTTTCCATATTTTATACTTATTTTCTAAATTACATTTTGAAATTTCTTAGAAAATTAATTTAAAAAACTATATTTTCTTTTTGAATAAAAATTTTGAAATTATCTTAGTGTGATGTTTTGATAATTTCCTGACAAGATAAATGTTTTGATGAATAATGATAAAACTGATTTTTATTAAGAATTATCATTTTATTAAAGCATTTAAAGACATAAAAAAATTAAGATGGTTTTAAAAGTAAAATTAGTTTAATTATATATCTATTAAATCAATTTAGTTTATTGGAATAAATTTCATTTTGAATTATTATATAAAAAACTCCTAAACATTTTAAGATTTTCTCTTTGGAAAACCCCTTTCTCATCACGTCTGTGGTTTTAATTTAAAATTCAAATTTTCCACTTCTATGAATGTTATTTTTTAAAAAATTATTTAATATTTTGATTCATAATAATTAATATGATATAATCATTTAAACTTAATTTTTTACTATAATTAATATTAAAATTAATAAAAATTATTTATTGTGAGTAACTATAAAAAGAGTTTACCATTGGTGAACCTAAAAATATAATATGTAAAATGAACAAAAAACTGGTTCAAAATGTTTTCTATGGACATATTTAGAATTTATTACAAGTATGGTTTGAAAATTTCCCATTATGGAGCCTTTTATCATGTGAAAAAAATGTGTTCACTTTATTCTTTTCAAAAATTCAATGTGTTTCCTCTCCCCCACTTATATATAGCCACCACCTCTCCTCTCCTCTTCACACTTAAAAATAAATTTTTTTAGAAAATAACTACCAAAATACATTCCTTAATTACCTTATATAATTCAATATGTCTTATTATATTAAGGAATACCTCCTAATAAGGCTTTAGGTGAAAACCAAAAGCGGCTCTCTAAAGAAGAGGTAAGATTCTTAAACTTGTGCTTTTGTTTTATTTCTTCTTCAACTTACTTTAATATTATTAAAATATTCTGATACAATAAAAACATTATATCTTATATACATTGATATTATTATGTTCATGTAATAACCTATATCCACCTCCACTTCCATCAAACGTTAAAAAAATCAATCATGTGTACGGCGGACTACCACCTCACAGACTGATTTTATTTGTTTTCCACCACAACATATCACGACTATATATAATAACATATTTAATGTTTATATAAAATATATATTATATTAATATAATTATTGAATTTTAATATCAATACTAACTTCTTACCATGTGACCCTTTGTAAAACAATACTGTTTATCATGTGTACAGTGGATTACTGCCTCGTGAACTGATGTCATGTGTTTTTGCATTTCCTTTTTAATTGGATGGTAATAAGGATATATTTAATGAATATATATTATATTGGTAAAATATTATACCTCTTTAATTAATATATCACATATACCTGTTTCATTTTCCTTCCATGTGAGATATGATAATCTCGCTCGTGTGTACGGTGGTCTACCTCCTCGTGAAGCGTTGTGTTTCATTTTTCACTAACACTATTTATGGAAGCTAATAAGGATAGATTAAATAAATATATATGATATATATATATTAAATCATAATGAAAAAAAATTATAATTATTATTTACCATTATTTTTTTCATCCATTCAAAAAATTGAAATAACGCTAATGCATATATTCGGCATGCCCTCTCCATAAACGTTGTATTTCATTTTCTATCCATAAAATTTATTAATTAAGATAAATAAATATATACTGAATATAATTGAAATTAATACCATCGTTAAAATTATTTAAATGATGGAAGAATTATTAATAAAAAATAATCAAAATTATCTAGTCAAACCATACGTGAAAAACAAAGCATTTATTGCCCAAATCATGATTTTAAGAAAGAATTGTTAACAAATGGATAATAAAATGTACTATATGAGTAATATGATGTAGGAAATGTATAATTATTATTATATAATATATTTAAGCTAAAAATATATTTATTATATAGTATTTTAGAATGTGTATTAATGATGTCGAGACTAAATATAAGGGATTTCAGTCTCACTTTTATTTTCTGTGATACACATGCTATATTCACCTCAGGTTTCTTTTATATTGTATACATAATAAACATGATTGTATTTTATTATTTATATATTTACAATTATAGTGATTTACATATCCATTCTAGGATATATATTTCATGGGATTATGGTAAAAATGTTACCAAAGCTATAGGTTATATGTTTCTCAATTTTCCATCTTTGGGATATATGTTATGTTATTGTAACACCCAGAGATTTTATGATAAGTATTCTTTTTATTTTATTTGATGTCATTTGTTTTATGCTACACCAAGATTATCTTGTGCTATATGCAACACCGTATTAGCTTGCAGTATACGCAACACTATTCCTGGATTCTGTTACACACAATTTCAAGTTCGTTTGATAGTAGTCATTCTACGCAACATTGAGTATATATATATATATATATTCAATTTATAAATTAAGTATGGTTGGATTCTATTATACGAAACAACAAAGGAGTCTTACACAACACGCAACCCTGACTTGGCTTGCATTACACGCAATCGTGACCTTCCTCGATAGCGTGTGTAGTACGCAATATCGGGTTTCACTAAACAACGATATTTTGTTATAATATTATTATGGACTAGCCGTTATGAAGATTATTAACTAAATTTTGAATTTTATAAAATTATTATTCATCTTAAATATTTCCTAGAACATGGTATGAGAATAAAATAATTTTTTCGGGTAAAATAAGTATTTTTCAAAAAATACAGTTTTGCCGCCTTTTGATGGCGCACCCACTTTAAATCTAGTTTTTGAAATGTTTATAAGTTCAATATGACAAAATAAAATTCTTCATTTGAATCAGGATATAAAAATTTAATTTGGATAAATTTTTCATATTATTCTGTTAACATTCATATTTTGATGAATAGTAAAAACACGCTATATTTTAATTAAAAACAACTTTTTTCATCGCAATAATTTATATGGTTAGATTATAGTTTTAATTGGTTTTAAAGTGTAATTAGAATATATTTTTACCGTTTAATCCAATTTTGGTCATTGTAATTAATTTCACTTTGAATTTGGACATAAACAAGTGTCGATCTTTTGATAGTTATTGTTTCTTAAAAACACGCTATTTGTTTTGATAACGGGAATTAATTTTAAAATTAATTAATTCCACTTATATGTTTTGAATTTGGAAAAATAGACGACATTTTTGAATTTAGAATATCAAATATATCTTAGGCTGAATTTTTGGTATTTTTCTGAAAAACTTCAATTTTTGATGAATAGTGAAACCACTTAGTGGTAGTTAAAAAAACTGACTCATTCATTTAAATGAAATTTTACCACTTCTGTGAATTGAATATCAAAAATCCGACATACATGGTTGTTATCAAGAAGTAAAATGTGGTTCAATAAGATGAAAATAATTTTTGGTGAATAGTAACTTTTGACTTTTATTTACCGCGGTTAAAGGTAAATAGGGTAATTCAAGATTAAAAGAATATTATAATAATTCAAAATTACCTTAAAACTTGTCCTAAACTTATTGTATGAGTAGTGGCCGACCATGGGCATCCATGGGTCGATTTTGGGACCCCATTGAGCCACTTGGGAGTGATAATGACAATTTGGATTAATTAATTTAATGTAAAGACAAAATTGACATTAACAAAAATCTTTTAGTAATTAATTTTTATAAGGGGATATATAAATTATATTTTAGACTAAAAATATTCATTGGAAAGATAAAATGATTTTCTACATGTTGGTATTTTTTTTATAATTTTTAGAAATCAAATAAATTAAATTATTTATGACATAATAATGATTCAATATTTACCTCATTAATAAATGATTTAAATAAATAAGATTATAATGATTAAAATATTATCCAAAACCTGTCCAATTACTATTGGATGATTTTATTTCGAATACGAGTTATTTTATCTTTGGAATTAATGTGTTTTGGATCTCTTGAAACCGAAGATATGTTTATAATAAAATAATGTTTTCACATTTTCCTAAAGAGTCCCTCCTCTCCATTATAAAACGAGACCACTTCTATGTAATTCCACACACCTCTCAAGCCATTTGGATCGTCCAAGCACTGACTAATTAAGCTCCCTAAATCCCTATCCTCACCCTAGAAGCATTACATTAGGCAGAAGGCACTCCAAGAAGTACTTTTGGTTCAATCCAAAGGAAGTTACCCAAATTAACGGTAACAGTTTCTCTTAAACTGTTTTCTTTTATTCTACTTATCCAACCCCTAAAATCTTTTTAATCCTTTATTTTGTAACAACACCAGTATCCTAAATATACTAGTATTTTGTTATTATAATTATTATAACTACACTTACACACACCTCCATCTAATGGATGAAGAACATAATGTTTATGTGGATGGAAAAATAACGCCTCATGAAACGATGATTGTTCGATTTTCTCCTACCGCCTCTCATGGTGTCCATTATGATGGAAATTTATTAATATATGCTATATATTATGTTTATGATTTCTTTATTCTTATTTACTTCTTAATTATATCAATCCTTTATGGTTTCCATAGTGGGTAAATACGATAATCTCATTTCAGGAAGTGCGGACTACCGCCCCCTCAAAGTGATGTGATTCGTTAATGCCTTATGTGAGATGTAGTTAATAATATTTTATATGATATTATACTATAATTATAATATACCTATGTATAATTATGTTTTAATTCCATTAAAATAAGAAATATAAATGAAAGTAGCGTTCATGTGTACGTACGGCTTACCGTCTCCATGAACGGCGTATTTCATTTCTTACCTCCATATGTTATGTAATATTATAAAAAAATGTATATGAAATATATATATTAAATATATGACATATAAATCATGAATATCATTCTGGATATAATTAACCTTTTACCACATGAAGAACATGTAATTATAAGAATTCCATTTTTGACTCAAGTACCAAATATCGACAAAACGAACATTATTAACTTAAATTGTTACATAATGTTTATAGCATGGTAATAAGTGATATAAAAGGAATAATAAATTTGAAAAATGTTCTTAAGAAAGTATAAATTAACTTTGTTTAATTATTCAGGAGATTAAAAAATGATCGAGTCAAGTTGGACACGAGGTAAGGGATCTTCTTAACCCAATTTCCGTTCTTTGGGTTGATCTTCTCTTTCTTGTTTGTGTCCTTATTTGATTATGTGAGAAATGAATTTTTATATCTTATCTTGTATTTATACTTTCTTTATGTGACCTTATAGTGAATACACATAAGTGGTCTATTTTATTTACGAAAAGATCTTTGTAAGGGATTACTTTTCTAATCTCGTTTTTATCCGAGATTGTTTATTCCTAAGTATTTTTCTGGGGTTATATTTATCATTCATGTCCCTATTTTATAAAAATGGTTTCAGGTATTTCTAAAGTCCTTTTTACCCATTTTTTACTTTTACTACATGGTATGTATGGAATCTTTCTTTGGTTTACCATACGAGGTACTTTTTTGACTTTTCGGCAATAGTATGAGAAGAATGTTTTTTTAACTTATACGTCATGAAAGGATTTTTACAGTTTTCTAAAGCCTTATTTTCATGAAGCTTCCTCCAAAAGATTTCATGACTATTTTAAAAAAAATCCTTTTATTTTAAAAATGCATGACATTTTGTGAAAATAAAATGATTTTAAAGAAGAAAGGATATTTTCCTCATGAATTCATTTCAAGTGTTTTATCAAAACCTTTTTCCATCTAAGGTGACATTATTTCATATGTGTATGTTTCAAGTATAATGTATCTATGATTTATATGGTTTCACTTTTCTTATTATGAAATGATATCCATTTCTTTTATATGGATTATGTGATGAGGGGATGATGTTTATGAAACCAATTTTATTCGTTGGGTTATTATGAATGATGTATGTTTATTTTGCGGCCCAAGTAAGAATGATTTCATTATGAGATGGGTGGGACCTATATCTCCATCCAATACATTGGGTAATCATTTATATCTTATGAGATAGACATGTATTGAATGGTAATTTAATCTGATTCAGTGTTACAGGACTGGAACGAGGAGTGAACTCGATTCAAAAAGGGACTTTGTCCACTAAGATGGTCTTCGCAGCAATGCCTTGGCTACTATGGAAATCATATCATGTGCTTAATGGTTTTCCACAATTACATGTTTTATTCCCATGATTTTTTATCATGATTGATGTTCCATTATGATCTATGCCTTATGTACTTCCATGTTTTATCTCATTGCTCAAGATTTTCATGTTTAAACAATATGGTCATGTTTTTAAGTTCAAATGTATACAGTTTGTTTTATTTTCTCCATGTTTACCCTTACTGAGAATTTGAGCTCACACTTTATATGTTTTATTTTCCCCAGGATATAAAGAAAGGTTTTAGGTAAGAAAACAAAAGGGGAAGATATTTATGAGAGATTTTGAAGATCATTCACCATGATTAGAAGATTATGTTCCAAGTTTCCAAAGACACTAAACTATTACAGTCCTTGAGTGTTGATTTTTGTTATGTATTAAGTATTTCGCAGAAGTACTGTAATGTCCATGTGCTTTAAGCTTTGGGCCTCTATAGGTATTCACCTATATTATAATTTTTGGTGTATATACATGCCCTTAAAAATGTCACATCATAAATATCCTTCTACTATGATATTTAATGTTTCCTTCGATAATATTCTTAAATGTTCCTTATTATTCAAAAGTTACTAAATTGGTAAATGTTTAATGTTATGATCTCATTATTTATCATTATTCTTTATGATTATGCTTTCGATGATGAAATATTATGATCCATCTATAAAGAAAATAATTAATTTTATTCTCCACTGGTTATGTCATGAGAATATAAATTTTCACTTCATTTTCCTCTATTTTTTACTCATTATTTCAAAATATGTTTTTAAATAAAAATAAATTTATATTTTTTGCACTCGAAAACCATTTTTTCTTCCATATCGTTATTTTTTAAAGAAAATGAAAAAAAATATTATTCATATTGGAATTTTTAATGTAAATTTTACCCTTTTTTCATTTTTTATAAAAAAATTTAATAATAATTTTCATGTAATTATCCAAAAAATAAATATTTTTATTTTACATAAAAACGAAAGGATTCATTATTTTAACAAGTATGACATTTCCTGACATCATGACCACTCAATTGTTTTAAAGATTAAGTTTTATGTTTCAAAGGATATTTGAAAAGAAATGGTGTTTGAATTTTTTTTATGATTTATAATGTTTTCTTTTCAATGTGAAATGGATATTTTATTCATGAAATATTTTAAATTATTTTTAAAGCTTCCTTTATAAGTTTCCAACATCATATTCCAAGAAAAGTATTTCGAAAATGATATCTTGTTTTATGAATTTTTTTTTAAATTAGAAATTATATTTTCCTCTAGAATTGTTTTAAATTAATTTTAATGATTACATTATATTTTTTCAATTTAATTTTCAATAAAATGGATTTTCAGGATATTTTATTGATTTCTCTTTTTTTAATTATTCTTAAAGAAATGTTATTTCCATAATAAATGTTTCATGTAATTTTTATTCAAAAATAATTTTCAATCTACGATTAAATCATTTGAGGTAACATTTTCTTTACTGGGGATATGATCCAAGGATACCTTTATTATTCCTTCTCTAAATGGTTTACCTTTATGATAATAACATGTTTATGAAACCAATTCCTTTTTCCACATGTTATATTGTATTGATAGGATGAAATTGGTTATGAAATCCATTTATTTTCATGGGTTATGATATGATGAATGTTTTATGATATTGTGGCACAAATATTTATAGTTTATGTAATGGGTGGTACTTATATCACCCTCTAATTCATTGAGTGACGATTAATGTTAAAGGATCTCAAAGGGAACATGGGAGGTTATCCCAAGCCTGAAAATGGTATTTGGGAGGTCATCTCAAGCTTGAAGAAGGGTATATGTTTGGTTATAACTAGCCTAGAACATGCTACACATAAGGTTATCCAATGATCAAATCAGTTACATGGGTGGTTATTCCAACCCTAACATTTTATGAATGTCTTAGTAGATATTCTTGACATAAGTTTTAATATACTTAAATGTATGCCACAAGTCCATGTATTATGACTTAGATATATTTTGTTCTTTGATTTCATTATGATTCATGTCTTATAAAATTCCAATATTTATGTAATGCCTCTTATTTAATATCTATTTTATATATGGTATGGATTTTAAATATTATTCTCATGCTCTTATACCCTTATTATCATGATATATTGATACCTCCATTTTTTACCCTTATTGAGCATCTGAGTGCACCATTTCTTATGTTTCCTCTCCCAAGGTTATAAAGAACAGGTTTGAGTAGTGTATGTATATGAAGATTATTAAATGGGAAGTTTTTTTTGGAATACATTGAATATATTTCATGAAATAAGAAAATAGTGAACCTTGCATCCAAAATCATTAAACCTATATGGTCTATAGGCATGTATTTTTTTTAATGAATTTAATATTCATCTAAAAATATGTTATGTTTACGTATGAGAAGTTTGACTCTATAAAATAATGGAGTGGAAAAAAATATATAAATTTATACTTGTAGATATCATGTATCCTTTTTTAACACATAGGGTTCTGCCCCGTCAATGTAGTTCCTAAGAAAAACATCCTAAAAATTGTGAGAAATGATAAAAATGATTTAATCCCTAGGGGAATTCAATATATTCAGAGTGTGTGGATATATTATAGGGAGATAAATCAAGTAACCATAAAAGATCATTTTCTCATTCATTCTATTGAATAAATCCTATAAAGGTCATCTGGAATGACACATTATTGTATTTAAGATAGTTTTTTAGGATATTTTCTGGTACCCATTACCCCAGAAGACCCATCAAAGGTAACCTTTACATTTTCATTTGTAAAGTTTTCTTATAAAATAATTACTTTCAGATTATGAAATTCCCCATGTAAATTTTATAGGTTCATGGTGAGTATCTTTTCGGATCACAATGAAGACTATATGGAGGTATTATTAAATAAATTCACTTTTTTTACATTAATTTGATCACTGCTTAAGGAACATAGAGAAAGTGTTAATGACATGCATTGGGAAATATATTTATTTGAATTTGGAAAGGTTTCAATTCATAGGTGAAATAGGAATACTATTAGGGTATATTATTTCAAAAAATTTATTGAGGTATAAAAATATAAAATTAAATTAAAAAATTCTTTTCCCTACACAACTCTTATTACACATTATAGATCTTTCTTGATCCATGTTGGTTTTTATATAAGATTCATAAATGATTTTAGTAATATTTTTCTAAAACTATATAAGAAAATATTAAACAAATATTATTTTGATTTTAATGATAAATTTTGGGAATAATTTTATGAAATTAAAATAATATTAATCCCCCCACCACCACTACTAATGAAACCACCTAATTGGGAACACCCATTTTAATTATTATGTGTGGCTTTAAACCAAATTCTGGGTGTAGTTATTTATAAAATAATTGAAGGAAACCCATTAGTTATTCGTTATTCTTTTGGAACACTAGATTCTTCCCAACTCAACTACACCACCCCCAAAAAGGAGTTCATTGAAGTTTTCTGGCTTTGAATAAGTTCAGAACCTGTTCTCGTGGAACTAAAGTAACTATATTTTCCAACCTTGTAACCCTTAGATACTTAATGAAAAAATAAGATGAAAACTCCAAGATTCCAAGATGGTTGCAACTTCTGTAAGAATACAACATGGATATTAAATATAAAAATGAGCTAAAAATTAATTGTTTGATCAACTAAGTACACTTCCTAACCCTAATGATGTAGAAATTATTGACAAAACCCTAATAAATGGATATAGTCTAGGATAACAACACTATAAAGTAGAAGGGTGAGTATTACAGTATGGATAAATAGTAACTTATTTGGTAAACTAATATTTACCACATCGTCTTAACATCCATTAAAAACAAAAACTCAAATCATAATCTATATTTTATATTTGTAAATATCCTTACAATTATCAATTAATATGGAGATGTTTTCTTGAAAGGTAAATTGATTCCCTTTTTTATTTTTTTTCACGCCATTGTCTATGGATGCCAAATTAGACCTCAAATAAATAATATAATTGTTTTCTAATCCATTATTTATTATTGTTCCCCATTCAAGGATGCACATTTATAACACATTATAATGTTAATGTACGAATGTTTTATTTAATAGCATGTATGACACACAACACCAATCATAGAAAGGATTTTAATTACATGACATTTCAGGATATATTTAAAATTATAAACAAAAATATGTTCTTTATCATTTAATTCTTCAAACACATGGTTGTATTATGTTTCATGCTAGAATGAAATTTTTCTGTAGTTTTTATTACACAAAAGATCGAATTTTACTGAATAACAATATATTATTAAAATATTATTATTTAAAAAAATACGATACAAACTTGCCATTAAATTGATGATTATAAATAGGATTTACTAACATATGAAAATTTATGGTTTAACTCATTGGTTACAAATTAATTAGAATGAATAGAAGAACTAATTTAATATAAAGGGAATGTTTTTATAAGAAACTATTTTTATGCTCAAAAAGTTGTTTTTTCCTAATAAAAGAAATAAATTATAATTATTTATTGATATTAATTTAATATATTTATTATATATTCAATGTAATATTTTCTACATTCATTAAATATATTTTATAGGCATAAGATAAAAAGAGGACCGATTTTACACATAAAACCCCATATTTTTTTAATAGCAGGTTTACCATATTTTAATGGAGAACCTCTTTCAAATATAAATTTGGTAAATTTTATTAATTTAATATGAAAAAATAAATTTCACTTTTTAAAAATTTAACTTCATAATTTGGTTATATTTAAATTTTTTTATTTTTTGTGATCTTTCATTTTTACATGAATAATGAAGAATACTGAATTTTAATTCAAATATGATTTTCATATAATTTATTTATATGGTTAGATTATATTTTTTTGTTGTTTTTAAAGTTTATCTATATCCAATGTAAATAAATTAATTCAATTTAGTTCATTGTAAATATAATGCACAATGAAATTGGATATAAAAACGTAGAAAACTTTTGAACTTTTTTACTTTAAAACCCACATTATTATCCCATCTACAGGATTAATGTTAAATTAGTTTCTTCCACTTATGTGATTTTAATTTGTAAAAATGGAATCAATATTTTTAATCACTGTAATTTATATTTTATTATAAGGTAAACTTATTTTTTTGATAAAAATAATAGTGAAAGTGATTAAGTGCAAATTATCTTAACAGAGGACAAAACCTTAAACATAAGGCTCAAAATTACCTATAAAATTTTCAAAATTATATTTTATATCCATATATTGAACCAATAATCACTTGGAACGAAGTTTTTTTCATTATTGGAGCTACTTGACATGGTAAAATCATTGGTGGAATTCCTTTTTCCAAAATTTACAAGAACACATCTCCTCCTCTACTAAAAAAGCACACACCCATCGCATTTATTCACATCTCTCAAGCCCTTTGGGACACCGAAACTCTACTCAAATAATCTTCCAAAACCCCTCACATAAGTTCATAATCACACTTTTTGGTATAAATCCTTCAAAGAATCCCATTGTTGAAAACCAAAATGGGTTACCCAAAGAAGAGGTAGCATCCTTCCTCAAACTCTTTTCTTTTATTTTCATGATCCTCCCCCATAAAATATTATTATTCCATGATTATATAATAACATTAGTATCATAAATATACTTATTATTTTTTATTATAAGTGTTATATATACACTTATACACACCTTCATTTAATGTATAATGATCTTATCATTCGTGTGTACGGCGGACTACCACCTCTTGAAACGATGAATGTTTGTTCTTCGTTTACCACCTCTCAAGTTAGGAATTATGATATAAAAACTATTTTATTATGTAATGTATTATATTTAAAATTTATTTATGTATATTTAATTATTTTTTAACAAATAACATTATGCACTGCATTTCAAGGGGAATATGATACCATCGTTTGTGGAAGTGTGGACTACCACCTTCTCAAAGCGATGTGATCCATTCACACTATACATGGAATGTATAAATTATAGTGTTAATAATCCTATATGAAATATATGAAATAAAAATGAAATTTTAATTATAATATAAATATAAATCATTTAATTTTCATTATTTTAAAATATGACAATGAAATGGAAGTAGCATTCATGCGTAGGTATGACCCACTGTCTCCATGAACGGTGCATTTCATTTTCATTATCAAAATATTATTGATTATTAAAATTAAATGTATGCTGAATATAAATGATATTTACGTCATGGTTTATATTCTATATATTATTAAATTATTATCTAGGTAATTGGATCAAAAATAACAAGTTAAAACATACCAGACAAACTAGGAAATTAACACCGAAAATAGTGAAAGTAATGAAATATTATTAACAAATAGGAAATAAGATATTATAAGCAGTTAATATATGATATTATAAACATGATTATTTTTATGGTATAATTTATTGACATGTTTAAAAAAAATTACAATAAATTTAATGACCTTAACTTGAAAAGAAACACAAGGTAAGGGATTCTTGTCTCACTTTTCATTTTGTGTGGCATACACCATTTTCACCCCTTATCTATTTCGTGTGGTTTATCTACTACCCATTTTGATATATTATAACATTAATTATTTTATATTAATTTTATTTAATATTTTATTTGAATTTATCTCTTTCTAGGGTCTTGTTATTCAAAATTATGTTAGTAGTATGGGACTTCGTCTCAATTCCCATTCAATGAGATAAAACTTATTATTTTGCACCTAATTTATTATATATGGTGTACATTCATCCAATTTTACATATAAATTCATGATCCATTAATTATTCCTTATATTATTATTTTTAATTTGAATTATTTCATCTAAGGGGATTTGAATTAATCATTACCAAGTGGAAAATTAATTTCATTACACAATTTCATTTATTTGGGTTATATTAATTACTCGTTGTTGTTAATATTATAAGATTATGTGTGTAATAAATCTTTAATATAATTTTTTTTTTTAAAAATTATTTTATGTTTATTTTAATTTGACACACATAATATATTCGTTGATTGATTCTCACATCAACATCTTGGTCTTTTTATGGGTTTACTTCATAATCTCATTTTCTTCAGTATTGATTACACTTAAATTTACATTAGAGTAAATTATTGGATCATTATTTAATGATTCATTTAATTTTATTATACTATATTTATTAATGATTTTTTATAATTAATACTAAAAAAATGTCACTCTTTTGTACTAAAAATGTATTATAAAATATTTTCTAGAAAACTCGACATCATTTCTCGCTTTAGTCAGAAAACTAGTTTTATTCCAAAAACCTTTTTTTTAAATGTTTTGTAACAAAATTAACCTTTTAAAAATTATTTATTAAATAAAGTTTTATGTATTTTTCTATTTTATAAAATCTATCAAGGGAATCTTCTTGTCACTTTCTGAACAATGCCTTAGTATAATATTTTTACCGTTCAAAAAGAATATTCTTTTTAACTTGCACAACATGTATGAATTTACCCTCTTTCACTTATTCAAAGATTCATTTTCATGATTAAAAGGTTACATTTTTAAATTAAATTATCTATAAATTTTTCTTCAAAAAAAAGAATTTTTTAAATTTTTTTTTAAAAATTAAATGGATATTTTCCTCAAGACTGATTTTAATATAGATTTTTTTTAATATTTATATTCATCAATGGAAACAACCATTTATATGTACTCCCCTTGTGATATGTTTTATTAATACCATCCTTATTCTTCCTCTAGATGGTTTATGATTTATTTGGATAAGGATAGTATTGAAATTCACTTCTTTAATTCTTTTTAGTGCACTTAAAATTTTTAATTTCTTAGGATCATTGAAAATTAAATTTACCCTAATTATACATATCATTTATCATGGATATTTTTATTGCCTAAAACATATATGATATTTACATACGGTGTTCACTTTGATAGTTATTTGATTATCTCGAGAAATATTGATAAATTCATATTCTTTATTCAATACAGATTTTTGATAAGTCATATTTTCTATTTATTAAATTGATTACTTGATGTAAATAATTATTTGTACATGTAGTGATAGGTGGGGAATAGGATTTATATATCCCCTTGATGCATTTATAGGTTCTCATGAGTCAAATTAGTTACAAAAATTAAATATGTTTGTGCCTGTATTTTTAAACCATCTTGTGAAAGGTATGGAATGTGTAGGTTTTCATGTTCCACATACATGATGTCCAATAATTATGAATTTCCTTTGTTTTGATTTATTATTTACTATCCACGAGATTTCCCCTATGAAAAATTCTATGGATACATTTCGTTCTTAGTTTATTGTTTAAATGGAATGTATTTAAATTTTATTAGATCTCGATGTTGATTATTCCTTATCCATTTATTTAAATGGAATGTTTCAACAGTTATTTACCTTTCTAAATTTTCAATTCAGTTTATTATTTGTTTATTGATTGCATAGATTGTGTGTTCAGTTATTTAAAATTCTATAAAGATTATTCTCATTGATTCATTATTTATTATACTATAATTAATCCTTACTAAGAATATAAGCTCACCCTTATTTTATTTCTATTCCCCATGATTCTCTAAAGTGTACTAATAAATATATGCAAGGATATTCTAAGTGGGAATAATGTTATTATCCTAAAAAAGAAAACAATTATGTTGTAATTAAAGTATTTATTTTTAATGCCAGACTATTATATTTGTGTGGATTACTAAGAATACTAAACTATTTGGTCCTTAAATATTTTATTCCTTATAATCATGCCAATGTAATTGTATTAGACACTGGCTCTGGGTTTACTAGGGTCAAGTCACTTCAAAATGAATACATCAAGAATCTTGAAAATGTTATTTTTTTTTGAAATATTTCAAAAAGACAAGAGATGCCTCGAAATCCTACTATGGGGAATAAACTTTATAAGGAATTTTCCATGTAATTTAGAAATTATTATATTTTTCATGTTTTAGATTATGTTTCAAAATGGTTGGATGGAAAATCCGCCAGAACTGATGATTTTGAAGTTTTGTATGAATTTTTTATGAATAACATATTCTATAGGTTTACATTAAAGAAGATACATCATCATTGACTAAGGGGATCAATTTTTCAATAAAATAATGTAAGTGATACTGGGAATATATTGAGTACATCATAAGACATCTTAACCCAACCATCCCAAAAAAATGGATAAGTAGATGTTTTTAATAGGTAAATAAAATGAATTCTATAAAATTTAGTAAAACCTAATTGGAAGGATAGGATCCTAATGTTGTAAGAAACCTCATGGAAAAATAAGAGAGCCTAAAATATACCCATAGGAATGATCCCTTACTGATTAATTTATGGAAATAATTTCCACCTACCAGTGCAGTTGTAGAAAAGTAACACTATGATATAAAATAAATTAATTTGGACTTGGAAGGAGTTGAAAAAGAGAGAAAATTGAAACTATAAGAAGTGGAAGAAGTTATAAGATGTGATTTTGAAAATTATAGAATATAAAAATAAGGAACTATAGTGGCCCACGAAAAGGTAATATATCCCTGAATCTTCCATCATATACACCAAGTTTTTATATATAATTTTTTACTGTAGTTAAAGTCAAGTAAGCTTTGTTCTATACGGAAATATCCCTTTATAATCACTCATATATATCCTTTTGGTGTTGTGATAATTATGAAGGAGAATAGAACCCATTAACTATTAATAGGAAAAAAATTAAATAATTACCATGAGAAGTAATAAAAATAGCTAGTGGAGGGGATCACACTCCTCCAACCATTCTATCAATATTAACTCATAAGGTTATACCTCTCCTTAGAACTTGATTATATGATATTTTTTCAATTAAAATATTCTTATAAGATCAATATATTTGAATGTTTTGATAAAAATATATCATTTATGTTTAGGGAGGGATCCTAGTATTATAGAACCTTTAGTTAAAAAATTTATGATTTATTTTTTTAAAATATTGTTGTTTTAAAATTTTAGGTGTTTTTTAATATTTTTAGTTTGTTTTTGAAACATGTGACAATAATATAAATACCCACTAAAAAATGAATCCATTCCACTGTATAGAACCTAATTTTACCCATTTACTCCCATTATATGAATGTTAAAATGATATTGGTTCATAATTAAATATAATTTAAATTCATTTAGAATCCATTGATTTTTTAGTCTTATTTCATTACATACAATCAAACATTTTTTACTTACTAATGAGGATTATAAATCATTTATATATATTATTTACAATTCTCCAATTTCTTAATTGAACCAAGAAATACACGAATATGAATAAATTAATCAGTCATATATTCAAAACATGGGAGAATTTTAGTATTCTATGATATACATTATCAATGAATTATTTTGATTTTAAAGCCCATTTTGTTCAATAAACACAATCTGTAACCCTTCAATTACATTTAATCCTTATAAGCCCTAGAAACCATGAATTTGTACTTATTTATCAACAATATAAAATATAAATCCTAATATATCATTTTATATATGTCTATTTATAATAAAGGATGAATTCATGTGTCGGGGAGGGAAGACAATTTGTTTAGAAAATTGTTCGGAAGAATCTATATAAAAGTTAAGATGGAATTAATGAAACTTTTGTTCTAATATTTTAATATAATATCATTATATAATGAATGTAAATGTGCTCTTGGTGCCTTATAAGGATATCCATTATCATTCACTTCCATTTTGAAAAAAAATCCATCTCAATTCCTTGTAAAAGTGAATATAGTGATAAATTTATATCAAAATATAAGATGAAACAATGTTAAAAAGTGGAAGGATTGAAAGGAATTTATTCATTGATGATGAAATTCTAAGGTTTGTCCAGAAAAATCTAGAGAAAATATCAAAAAATCATTAGAGTTATAACTAATTTCGATGTGTTATTTGTGATCTGTTGGAAGAATAAGTGAGGAAGGAATCCATACTACAATGAAAATGAGAATCATCCATTTAAGTTTATAATAGATCCAATAATTTCAATTCATTATAAAAAATTTTACATTTTAAACCTTACAAAATTTAAGAATCATAGAAATTTCAACATGGTCCTAGAGACCTTATAATATTCATGGATTATTGAATCATTTCTTAATTATAAATAAATTCATTAAACCTATGGAAAAACATTCATGAACTCAGAATGATAAAAATATTTATTGAGAATCATACAAAGTATTGAGTGGAAAAATGTTGGCAAGGTAGGTATAAGTGTTCATGAGTTGATGAAATAATTGGGGTTAAATTGAATAAAATTGATCAAGAAATGGAATCATGATCATTTAAGAGGAATGATAAGATTAAGGGCTATAGTGATTAAAAAGGGGAATTTGCATTGACTGGTATTTTAATATTTCTTTGGTAATCATTTAAATTCACTTTTCTAGATTCCAAGGGTTAGGTGTGGAGGAATTATAAAGAAAATATGTTCATATATTTTATCTTTTGTTTTAATAATTGTAATACCACTATTTTATAATTTTAGGGGTAATTATTACATATTTTGAATAAAGGAAAATTGATTATTTCATTGTTAAACTGACTTAAATCATTGAGGTTTAATTATTTTATTTGATCATTAGAATTTTTGGAATATAGATTATATTTAAGAATTGGTTTTTTAATGGTACTTTCATATTTTAAAATGGTTATTAAAAGAGTTTTAACAGGATCAATATAGTGATGAATAATCTTATTTTGTTACAGGAGGTTTGAAAATTATAAAATGAGTTGACCAAAAGACTTATCCAGTGGATCATAATGCTTCACTGGATAAGCATAAATATTTGGACCTGAGAATAACACTTTTTCCCTAAACATAAATTTTTGTCCCTAAACATAAATTTTCACTAATGACCATAATAAGTTTCATCTTAATTCTTAGTAGTTGATCATAATAATTTTTACGCTTGAGCGTAAACTAATGCTCAATTGTATGGCTTCAGGCATTTCTCAAAAATAAACATCTGGAGGATCCGAGAAAGGCCTTAAGGGATTCACCTAAGACTTAAATCCAAACATTGGGCCACCAATTATAACCTCATGAAATCATATAAGGGTATACATGTTTTTTAAAATCATGCATAATATTTTGATCAAGAAACATAAAAAATGAATGTTGTGTATTTTTATAGAGAAAGAGTCACATGAAGATATGAATCTATAAGGAAGGTGGATAAATTTAAAAGATTTAAAATTCATGAATATCATTGGGGGTTTACTAGAAAAATAATAATGATATCATTGGTTATTTATTGGAAGATGAGTTATATATTGGATAGATAATAACTCATGTTAGAGAATCTTATATTTATGTTTACATTTATTTCCTCATTTTATTAGTTTTCTAATACCATTTATTTATCCTACTATATCTTATGCTAATAATGGAGTGGTAATATTCTAATTGATTGAGATAATGGATGGTAGATATTTTTTTACACTTGAGTCTTAGTATTTTAGTGAATATATTGTTATAATTTGTGTTGATTGATTTCAATATTTAGTAACAGATTTTAATTTTGAATGTGGTTCTGTTTTATTTATTTATATATTATATTTATTTACTTCATATAGCATCCATCACCTCCCTATAAATAGTATTTTACCATTTCTGGTGGAGTGTATTGTGGTGGGTGGTGAAGTATTAAGTTGTTTTTGGAACATGATGAAGGTTTGGGGGTCACTCTAAGATTACTTATTAAAAAAATACTCATTCTGAGTGTTGAATAAGTGAATCGTAGATGATTTACTATTCCAAATTCACACTTTGTGGGGAGGGTAAACCATAGAATATGTTTTTTTAAGAAAATCTCAATAATATCACTCAACATGGGATGAATATAGTATTTGATTCAGAACCACTCACATATACGTTAATAAGTAAAAGAGGTCAATAATTTGAGACAACGATAGCATTACAATTTTAAATCAAACCCTAACCTGATTAATTTTCACAGTATCTACTTTGAAATAGTTTTTTAATGCATTATTTGTTTTCAAAATATATACTCCCTTTTTCCTTACCAACAAGTGTCTCTAAAGACAACCTAGTTTTACCACTACTACTACATAATACATGGAAAAAAATATATTTTTAAAAAACATGGAGAAAATTGTTTTCATTCTCTCTAAGAACTTATATTTATCTCTATTTGTGTATATATAAAAAACGAAAATCTAATATAAAATATATTGAAGAAATTTCTCCTTACTATTAATTTTATAATTTTCAACAAAACTAAAAATACTTGGTGACAAGGATGAAAGGGTGATATGTATAGATATATCATTATTCATTCTAAATCCTAAAATTTTTATTCAATCAGTGTGATCTATCATCATGATTAAATTAGAATCAATACGAATTACATCATTCAACACACATGAATGCATTAAAATAAAATACTCATAAATCTATTTCCACATTTTGGCCTCATAAAGTTTTTGATGATGAAACAACATAATGTAATTATCCATATCCTAAATTTTCTTTCATATATCATTATAAATAGATGATATCATAATGATTATAACATTTAATGCATCATCTAATTGGATCTTATAGGATTCCCTATCACCCTCAATTACCACCTAAGGTGACTCATTAGGTAGTGGAGGCTCCATCATATAAAATTCAATTTCATTTCCTAATACTATGCACAAGCACTTGTACCACTGCAGAAATAAATAGTAAGGAAATTTTGATTTTATAATATTGATCACTATAATACCATGATATGATTTTCTATTTTTATATGAAATAAAACATTTTAGATTAACAATTTTATCATGATTACTAATTTTTTAGATATTTTTTTAATATTAAATTGCCCTCAATGTTTTATTCAACACACAATAACCCTAAAACCTTAAATTCTTAATACTCAGTCACTAAAATATTTTAATTGGAATGATGGGGATACATAATTACTAAGATACTTTTAATATAGTTTTTTGGATATATATATATATAAGTGAATTTTCTTTCATCTCTATGATCTGTTGAGATTTTATTCTAATTTATGTTACATCTACCCATAGCTCTAATTATAATTCCAAAATATAAGGTGCTGCTATAAATTATCAATGATGAGCACCCAAAATTATGGTCATTATAACTTAATTAATGGAAGGAATTAATGATTCAATATTTCACTGAGAAATTGTACCTTTATTTACATATAAAATGAAATCTAATTCTATTTATTATTCTTGATAATTTAATTATGTGATCACTTTTAAAAAATTTAAAATTCATAAATATAAATAAATCATTATGCATTTATTCATTTTTTATCTTTTCATTCTTATAAACTATCGAATTTGGTCATATAGTCCACACATTCCAATAATAAATAATTACCCTTATATGATAAAATAAATAAATAATGAATTGAACATGAGTTTCATTATAGTAGTTGATCAATCAAGTTGATGATGGATTAATATATACCTAAGGGGAAATTTTTCAGTAATTCACTAACACAAGTTACAATTCCCATTTTACTCCCCATGTATTTTCACTTTTCAAGTTTTATATTGTCTCCCATCATGAACCCCTTTATTGATTACAATGTATGCACACACATAATTGAGGTGAACTTAAGATGTGGGAATAAATTTTATAACTCAAATTTGGATATAATAACCCTTATATAATTAAATGAGGGAAGGGAAATTAATATACAATTATTATATAATATTTCATATTGCAATAATTGAAATTAAATAAATAATAAAAAAAACATAAAGTTATCGATCGCATCTCATGATCTATTCATATGTATCAACATTACATAAAATTAATTAAATAAGATAATTAAACACAATTATATTTTAAACATAACAATTTAGTTTAAAAAAAATTAATTTACTATTGATACATCTCATGGCTCTTGGAATAATTTTATTAAATTCCATATATTTGGAGATAAATTTAGTAATTTTTGAATATTATGAGGCTACATATGCCATAAAAAGTGTTTCATAAGACAAAACAGGTATGGTAAGATATATTTCGTCACTTAGGTTTGATGGGGCTTGACCGGTCCAAGCCCACGCTTAGAAGAGGAGTTCCCATTAAGGGTTTCCTATAGTGGCAATTCATTTATTATAAATAGAATTAAAAATAATTCCTATGCATAACGAAGGGTTAGTGCCCCCCCCCCCCCACCATGTATATTGGGGGTAGTCAGAGGTTGTGAGTGATGGTTTCCATCCTATTTATAACTTCTAAAATTTTCCCTATAAAATTTGGTTTCCACACATCTGTGGAGGACAACCTCTCCTCCGACATGTGAAATCCATGTGTTGGGAACCTCCCCCTTCTCCTAATCACATTCTTCACTCCTATATGGTCATTCCTAGCTATTTGGTCTCTAATTCTTGATACTTTTATATAATTCTGGCCATATTCATTCTCTTTAATTTAATTATATAAAATTTAATAAATATTATTTGCTTAAATTATGTACAACTACTCTCAGACTAATGAAATGAACCATAACATTGTTAAAGTGTTAAATACATATATTTTAAAATAAATTGATCAAATAAATATTGTAAAAAACGATATAGCATACTAGTCCTTGCATTCTCTCATATTTCATATATGATAGATTTAACCATGAATAAATTAAACAATAAACAACACAAATTATACCTCTAAAAACTACATTATCTCAACATTCTCCACTAGTCACAAAATATGAATAGCCCAAAGGATAAAATATAGAAACCCTATAGTTCATAAACACATGTAAAAAAGAACTCATTTCATCATTATATAATTTTAAAGTCCTATCACAAAAGAATCAGGTGCTTCATGACACTGATATAAATATTATAACAACATGTGATATGTTCATGAAACGAAATTGACACAATCATGTTCTTCTTTCTTGTTTATATTTCTATGAGTTGATAGAGAACATGGGTGAGAGTAAAATTCATGAAACAGATTACTTATCATATTATATGATCTAAAAATGGTTTTTAGAGTTTTGTTAAACTTCTATGAATTCACTTTAGTATTTAATTAATTTTAACCTCTTAAATTGATAGTTTAAACACTAAAAACTTAGTTAACCTAACATAAGTTTCATGAATATTTTATCACTCAAATGTAACAATAAAAATTTCATGTGATTATGTAGAAAACATAATCTTCTCTCATTCCTCTAATTTTTTTTTATCAAGCCTTGAATAAATAATATTCATTCGAAAAATATTTTTATGATATTCACTTTTCTTGTATTTATTTGTGATCATTCACACTAAGAGGTTAATTAGACTACTTTCTTGGATACCACATCATATTAAAATATAATTAAACTGAATTTTTGTAACTTCTTTATACACTTTAGGTTTGACCCTCTAGGACCTTATCTTGATAGTAGGGAGTCATACTGGAAGACTAAGAATAGAAATAGCAACACACATTACTTGAAATATGACCTATACAAATGGACAGGTACCAAGTATATGAAAACATTTTTAGTATATGTTTTTTTATTCACATATACCAACAATTCATTCAAAATATGGTGTAGGTGTATTATACTTGTAGTTTAACCAGATGGTTTTTTTTTTGTTTTCTTTTTTCCACCAATATCAATGGTTTGACCAAACCATTAGTATAGGTGCCACCATTATTTATGTGTAATATTAATAATAATAATAATAACATTAGAATTAATAATTAGTTATGTATATATAGGGGGAAATATATAATCATAGTGCTAAAGTCTTTAAAAAATAACAGTGTGGTCCTAGGATCAAAACATGGAACTTGAATTTTTTCAACTGTATAACTGTATCAATGGTTTGAACAACCTATTAGTATAGGTCCTTACTCTGATGTAACCTATAATAGTTATTTGAATCCATTTTTATAGGTCTATACCATTGTAATTTCTCCCAATATATCATCAAACCATTGGTATAGGCAATACCAATGGTTTTAAAGCCTATTCCATTAGTTCCAAACCATTGTTATAACATTTTTTAGTAGTGACATCATATCCCCTTAAGTGAAAAGAATAATTCATAGCTAAATAACCTCTTTTAAAAACATATTGGATTTATCCAAGGAACTACCACGCATTAAATGGTCTAGAGATATCTTCTTCTAATACTCAAAATTGAAAAATCTTATCTTGATCATTCAATCAATATCATACCACTAATGTTGCACCCAACTTGATCTAGCTAACTGAAAAAATAAAAAATCATGGTATGTATTATTCCTCAATATATATAATGTAATGATACATTTTGATAAGGATATTAACTCAAGATACCAATATACATTCCCATAGATAATAACATCCAATTAAATCCAAAAGAAGTGGTGTTCTTATCGGTAGCTCAATCTTCATGATCTATGTTACTTGATACAACAAAACATCAACTTCATGAGAATAATTAGAAATTATTAGGATTCCACAAAACTATATAGTTAGACCACATTTTTGTCTCTTCAGATTGATTTATCTTGACCATGGGATATATGTTTAAGACTAATGTCATAGTATCAAGAGGTTCCCATTAAAGTTTAAAACTGGTATACATTTTTGATAAAATATGTAATTTTAGTACATTACTGTATATTGAAATTAAATTTTTGTGTTTATATAATTTTAATTATAATTAATTCATATGTCACATTGTATTCATTATGTGGTAATCGATAATTATAAGTTTGATTTGGATCTAGGGTACCCACTCTCACAATAGTGTACACAGTTGGTTTTGATCAAATAATAGAACGTATTTAAACTGAATGATTGAAAAAAATTACATCAAAATAAATCTGAAACTAAAACATTATTAGTATAAAACAAATATAAACTAACCAATTGGTTTATATTGGTTAAGAAAAAAAGTGAAAAAATTAAATAATTCTACAATGATTCATAAAAAAAGGATAAAACCCTCAATATTCAAAGTCAATGGTTCTAATATAATGCGAAAAGAATAGTAAAATTATTAATAAAGTAAGAATAATTTCACAAAATGGTCAATTTAATATTAACATTAGGAATTATTTTTATAGAAAACCAAATTGAAAACATGGAAAAGATTTAATGGGATTTAATAATACAGTTTTGACTTTGAATGTGGTTTGATGACTAATATTTACATATACATTTAATATGTTCATAATGAAATTTTATAACTAAAAATAATGAATTGCCTATATTATATTCAACTTTTAAAAAATAATCATTTTTTTAAAAATTATTTATATATTTTATTATATTTTTTTGTTTTAGTTGATAACGATTAGGGATACCAAAACTGAATCGAACCAAAAAACTGAATTATAAAATATTTATCAAATGATTTAAACTACTCAATAAATTAAAATATAATTTTTCTTGTTTTATTAATATACCAATGATCTATTTTTTTAATTCTAATTAATATTTCACACGCTTAAATATTATGTTACATATTTTCTTTCACAATGAAAGATATGTATATTTATTTATTTATTACTTTACTTATTTATATATTTATTTAATTAGTGTTTTATTGAGTGTGTTTGTAGGGATTTATTGGTTTCTAATGTAATATAGATCAAATTTTGGAATGGGTTGGATTTTATTTTTTTTATTATTTTCAATTCATGTTTTTCATTTACATGGTTATTTTATATTAATTTTGTTAATGCACCTCTAGGGTTAATCATATATTGTAAATTGAACTCACACACTTATAGGTGAAATTGTGTGCCATTATTTTTATATATTTTTTATTTCAGTGTTGGTTTTGGAATTATAAATTGAAAAGTATCTAATAGTTTTCAATAGTGTATACCATATCGGGATATAATTGTGATTTTAGTATGAATTATGTATCCTATTATTTTTATTGTGTATCTTCTCCTATATATAACATTCAGGATGTTGCACTGGGCCTTTAGAGCAGTTTTTTGAGCTTTGGGTTATGTAATGGGATTCATGCCCACTGGACCTTCGGCTATGTACTAAATAAATAAGGATTGATGGGTGGCATATACCTCTGGGGGCTATGGATTTCTTTTCATGTCTTTGTGTGTGGTGTGTGTGTTTAATATAATTTTACCCATAATCACCTAATATATATATATATAGAGAGAAATATTTATTTTTTCAATAAAAGCTACTTTAATCGGTTTAGTGGTAACTTTCAGAAAAAGTATTGCACAAAAAATCACCATTACAAGTAGAGAAACTTCCCTAATTAAAAATTCAAAAACACAAATTATCTATCTAAATAATAAATATATAAAGTTAATATTGATAATATTCCTATTTGTGGATCACATTTGATCCTATAATAACCATCATTTGGTTTAAATAATACAAGTTTCTCCTTTCATCCCCTCATAGGGAAAGTGGTGGATAGTTCATAAGAGCCTTGTAACTGTGGAAAAATTATTTATTTTACATCTAAAACATTGATTTCATTATCATAATAACTATCCAACAATCCAAAAGAACTATTGTACTTAACTGATGTAGAAATCTCATTACAAACATTATTAGCATGCACACTAGAGGCATCATCGTTGTCTAGACCATACTTAATTATGGGATATATCCAATAGTTTCCCTTTACATTTCCTCATTTACCTATGGGTTTTAACTCCTTTATCACATATGGTGAGTTTATAGTATAGGTACCCCCTATAATATCAGAAAGAGGAAACCTCCCCATGGCCCCCAAATCATCCTATAACTCTAGGGGGATGGATAGTTTGAGAAAACCAAATGTCCATTAGAGGTATATATTTAAATTTCTAATGGTAATGTCAGGTCATTATTCACCTCTAATAGAAAACAATATTCTATTTATTCCCCAATATAATCATTGTATCATGAGATCCATCCTCCAGTACCATTTTCTCTTAAAAAGACATTAAAACAATGACATGGTATGAAGGCCCTCCATACAAAAAATCCAAAGACTCTATAGCCTTTGTGTTTCACATATTGAGAGTAATTTTATCTAGATTTTACACTTTTCATAAATATATAACCTGTTGGATAATTTCATGGAGTTTCATCAACCATGTCTCCTCAATGACTTAAGGAAGAGTCTCAACATGGTTATTCACATCAAAATGTTAGTTTGTCTAATTGATATAATAAATTTCTTTTTTATGTTTGAGAAATTAGTATACATAATTAGGTTTTTTAATTACCTATATTTTTATTTAATGGATGGATCCATAGGCTTAACATTATGATAATTTAAAAAGAACACTTTGTTTGATAACGAATACAACACACAACATCGGGCTTTAATAAAGAAGAAAATATTATTATATTATGATTTTTATAACATAGTCATTGAATTGGTGGGTATGAATATAAGTAATTTTTTTGATATATATATATATATATATTATGTTAATAATAAATAAAAATTCATTGATAAATTCTTCGGAAATAAAAACTCAATTTTTAGTAGTCATTTTATTCTTCAAAAAATATTTGCTTCAAAAATGATTTTTATTTCATTTTTTGAGAAAATATTAAATTTAATTTTTTGAAATATTAAAAAAATATTTGAAAAATTAATAATACCATTTTTTAATTATCATATTAAAATTATCTTAGGGTTAATTTTTATGATTTTTATGAAAAGGTTTATTTTCTAGGGATTAGTGAAAAAATACTTAGTTTTATTGGAAACTAAATTTCTAATTGAAGTATTTACAAAGAAACTTTTTTTTTAATATTGTTTCAAACTAAATTTATTTCTATAATTTTTTTAATAATAAAATTTTTACCCTTTAAATTTATTTTATTGTTGAATTTTTTATAAAACAAATTTACAAAAAATGAAATTTTCCGAGAAAAACTATTTTTCATTGAGTTTTGTGTTTCTATCTTAAATTAATTTATAAAAAATCTAAAAATATAATCTCAAAAAAAATCATAATTTTTAATTAGTAGATCCAAATATTTAAAACAGTCCTCTTTTTTAAAACTAAATTGTAACCATATAAAATTTGTATTACCACGGTAAGGGTAAAATCGGTTAATTAGGGTTAAAACTGATGGGATAAGGATTAAAATTCATTATAAAACTTTAGTTAATTTAATATTATTAGTATAATACATTCATAATAATATTAAATTAAAAAATATGAAAATTTTCCACTTATGGTGGATTTTGACCTTTATATTATTTAAGAAAAAGATAAAGTCAAAAATGACAGTTTTATTATTTCGATATATATAATATTTTGTGATTGGGATAATTTTTTTTTATAAATGGGTATTTCAAAGTTGAATTAGTTTTTTTGGACATGGTAAATTTATTCTTATATTTTTATTGATGAAATAATTACATTAAATGTGTACACAACACTTAAATTGTGCTTGTGCAAGTAGTAAAAGACACGAATATATGATTTTATGAACACTGAAGGTGATATTTTTTGGGTGATTAATAGTGTCCGAAGAATATTATAAATACATATAGCATATTACATATTTTTTAATGGTTCATATTCGAATTCCATTGCAGTAATTTGGTTTTAAAATTCAAACTATGTAAATAGTTTCAAAATGAAAATATTGATATTTTCCTAATAATAATATTTTATTTAATTATTTAAAAAAACCCAAAAAAATGAAAAATAAAAATTATAAAGATAAATGATCTAAAATTTCATCAATTTTACAATTATTATCCAATTTTTACCTTATAAGTAAAATTATAACCCTTTATGATTGAAAATTTCATTACTGTAGTTAAGGTTAAAATCTATTATCAAAGGGGTTAAACAAAAATATAAGGTACAAAGTGACATAAAAACCTATCCAAATTACAATGGATTATAATATTTATACCATAGCCTCTTTTTCATAAAATTATTGTCTATTTTGATTTATTATACATTAAAAATAATTTATTTATCATTAAATCGCATTTGTAATTCCATGTGTTTCATTTCCCACACCTACAGAAGGACACCCCTTATATATTATATTTACACATCCTTGAGACATCTAGAATAACCTCACCATAACCAATTTTATTAAAAATTTCCCAATACTTTAATTATAGTTTCTTGTATTCATAAAATACAATTACAAGGTTCTTTATGAAGGTATCTACAAGAGGCCTATTAGAGAAGAGGTTATCCTCCTACCATACCTCCATCGATTTATTTCTTCTTATAGATCCTCTAAATTTGTTTTATTAATCAAAAAATAATTACTAAATTTTCATAAATACACTCAAATTTTATTATCATTGTATAAATTTCATTATTATCTTCCTTTTACATCAATTGAAAAGTGAAAGTATCGCTTGCACGTTCATATACCACATCCACATAGATATATGATCTATTTTCCGTAACAATATTTAATGGATTCTTATTATGGTAGGTTTAATATATATATATATGATATTTATGAGATAATTAATATTATAAAATTATAATATAATATATACCTTATAATATTCACATCTATTGGAAAACGACAATGTCGCTCATGCGTACGTGTGGACTACCACCTCCACGAAGAGATGTGATTCGTTTTCCATTTCTTCTTTAAATGGATGGTAATAAGAAAATATTTAATAAATTTATATTATATATATTATATAATAATGATTTTATAAAGGTGAATTTTTATTTTACATTCTTTCATTCCATCCTTCGAGAAGTGAAAACAGCGTTCATGTATATGTACGATATGTTGTCTCCATGAACGGTGTAATTCATTTTTCTATATCATCATTTTTTGGATGATTCAAAAATTATATATATATATATATATTAAATTTATATCATGATTAAAATTATATATATAATTTAACCATTACATAATTAAAAGGTCCATAACTATCAACCCGAAATTCTCATGAAAATGGAACAATTAACAACCAAAAATAATGATTTTAATAAGGAATTATAAATAAATGGGTGTTAAAATGTTATAAGAGTGTAAAATATGATATTATAATCATGTAAATTATTTTTTATAGAATTATAATAAATAATAATTTTTTATACATGATTTTACAGTGATTTCATAGAAAGACAAACTAAGGTAAGTGATTTTCATGTAACTTTTATATTTGTGATGCACAAGACATATTCACCACATGTTTCTTTTATGTGGTGTATATAATTCCCATTAATATAATTTATAATTATTATCATGAAAAATATGGGGATATATATATATCCATATTAGGGTATCTTTTTTATGGGGTATATGATTAAAAAGTTACTAAATTAGTAAGGGATTTCATTTAAAATCTTTTTGTTCATCAGCATTGTTTATGATAAAGTTCAAAATTATGAAACTTTATGAACTATATACACATAATCCCATGAAATTTATATTAATATAGTGATTTCTATGTATTATATTTTTTTCTTTTAATTTTTCCCTATTTAAGAACTCGTAAGACCAAAATAATGTTTTAAAGGAAGATTGACTTTATTTATCTCTTTGTTTGAAAATCCTTGTTTCCCATATCTGTGTTTCCTATATTGTTTACATGTATGTTTTTAATAATATATAATAAATTTTTAATATAATTTTTAACCATCATTTAATATTTTATAAAATAGTTTGAATTGAATCTTCATGTTGGATTATTTAATAGGCACTTTTTGACATTTTGTAGAAAATTTCAATTTCAATTTTGTTTTTAACATACACGACATGACCCAAATTTCACATAATAATGACCATTAAATTATTTCCAGATTACTCTACAAGTTTTTAAGTTTTAATTCAAAGAAAATGTTTCCTTTAATAACTGGAAATTTTATAATTTAAAATAAGAGATTTCAAAATAAAAAGGATATTTTCCTCAAGTAACATTCCAAGTGATATTTTACAAAAAAAAAATTCTATAGGATGACATATTTTGATGTTAATTGATTTTTGTTAGGGATGTGATCAAATGATACAATCCTTATTATTTATATGTATGGTTTATGATTATTCTTACATGATTTTTATAAAACTAATTTATTTTACCTAGGTTGTTCTCTGATGAAATGTTGGAATATTTATAAAACTAATTTACATTCCATAGGTTTTGATATGATGATTGTTTTTCCCTTATGGAACACATATGTGTGGTTTTCATTATGTGATGGGTGGTCTCAAACTTATATATCCCTCTAATTCAGTGGAAAAATATGGATATCTCATAAGATAATAAGGATTGTAATGGGGAATGAACTAAATTTAGTAAAGGACTATATACACTCTGAAGTGTTGGAAGTAAACCTTGACTAATGATATGATATAATGGGTATTTAACCCAATCCACTATGATAGTCTTTGTAGTGATACATGACTAAGGAAATTATTTTCTATTATTATTTTCATTCCAAAAACTTATGTCTTGTGCAAATGTTATGCTCTCATGACTTCTTTTATTCTGTTATGATTCATGTATTATGAACTACTAGGATTTATAAAGTGATTAAAGATTGTGGTCTATGATATGATGGTTATGGTTTTTAAATTTTAGGCTCTTGTTTTCATACCCTTTTTCTCAATTTATGATTAATTTATCATTGATATATCCCTTGTTTATCCTTACAAAGAATCATATCTCACCCTTTCTTTTGTTTCCTATAATGACCTGAATTTTTATGAATGTACATATCATTTGTTTCTTGGTTTAATTCCATGGTTCTTAACTAATATGAATTACTAGTAAGGATCTAGAGGGAAAAAGGTGTATTTGTCTTGTTCTGAGCCCAGAGCCCCATATTTTGAAAGAAACAACTAGACCACACATTTAATATGAATTGTGGAACACAGTTTTCTTAGTTAGAGTAAATAATATGGGGTATCTCAGTTCACTGTAGAGGGCCTCACAATTTTCCTTAACTATGTTCCCCATGTCGCACGCTTGTGTGTGTGCTACATACATTTTAATAGAGGTAAAATGAAAGTTTGGCTCATGATTTGTCTAACCGAGAACCATAACCATGTGAGGGGTATTGCAGTAGTTTGGGCCTCATGATTAGCACCTGGTTTGGTCAATCGTGCATCCAAATTAGTTGAACCAGTTTTGAATGTTTGAAAATTCCATTTTTCCCTTTGGTTCTTTAAAAACATAACCCGCCCATTATTTTATTTTTTTTCTAGTGGCTATCCCCTCTCCCTCTCATTGAAACTCTCATCCAAGCCTAACATATTATTTGTGATAATTCCTCCTACCAACATTTAATTAGAGTGTAATTCATCTAATTGGATATCCACTAGTGAGTTATTCATTCCTTAATATCCTTCCATCGTTTTTCTTTCTATCAATGATGATTTTTTGTGTGAGATCTTATGCCATGTTTTCAATGATTTCATATGTTATTCAAATTTTATATGATTCAGGCCAAACATAGGGTTGATATTGGACGATGAATCTACTGCAAGCATAAGGTATATGTTTTATACTATTTCCTAGAATTTTTTGTTGTTTTAACCTTGTTTTCATCTTGTCACATGCTAGAAATTTCAGGAATTGCTTCCTAAAATAATAAAATTTTAATTGAATGTTGAATTCTTTTTTGATACATACCATGACACTATTTTATAATTATTTAGGTTCTCAAACTCAACCCAAACCACCCATGGGGTGATTTCATTCCTTTGACCATGAATATTTCATGATTTGGGTGAATTGACATGGTTTTCCATTACTAGGAATTGAATTTGGTAATAAAGTGAATTGTTAAAGATTATAATCACCTTATCCCTCCTTTTCATTTGTATATGAAAGGAAGTAAATGGATAATACCTTATCATATATATTATTATTATGGTGTTAGTGATATGATTAATAAAATGTTTTTTGAAATGGTGAATGAATTGGTTATTATGACAATGAAGGGTTTGCGGTATGGCACTGATGACCCCCTCAAATTCCATGTACATTTCTACTCTAATCCAACCCACTTAAATTCCTCTGACTTTTCTACTCCGTGGATCAATATTACTTAGATTCCATGGAAATTACTATAAAATAGATCTAGAATACTTAGATTCCATGGATATTTCTACTCCATGGAACAACCTCATTTGGATTCCTTGGAAATTTTTACTCATTGGATCTAGTTAGTTGGCCCACATGGATGACATGGAAACTTCTACTCATTGGACCTGATTTACTTATCCAAATAAGAAGCCTTAAAAATTTATAATCCTTGGATCATGTCATGTGTATTTATATTAATTGATTACACAGTATAATTCATTGATGATTCTTACCATGATTTACATTTATCCCTTATTTATGGTTTCCTGATCACATTTAATTATGTTATACTAAATAGTATCACTTTACTTTTATCACATTTATTATTGTTATATCTCCATAATGATTTTAATTATATACACAAACTAGACATTTTATAGACACCATTTCTGGTGGCCTAATGATTTTTACCTCACACCTAGTTTATCCCTCCATTTGGTACCCAAAAATACTTCATTGATGTAGTTCGGGATAGGGGAAAGTACCTTCTTGGTGATAATTAATTGATCGTTTCATATGAGTATGGGAGAATTAGATCAGGCTATGGCTTGAGATTCCCTATATGGATAGATTCTTTTAGCCTTTTCTACATTTGATACATATATCACATTGGATTCCAATTTCCATGTATTTCCTATTTTTGTATATCTCCATTAAATACACAATATTTTGTATATGACACTATCCTTGGATTTGATTATTATTATAGTTGTCAAGATGATCTATATTTTTTTGTTGGTGTATATTATGCTTCCACATTCTATGAATTTATGATATAATTGTGTTATTCTTATATAAGGGTATTGTATCCCCACTATACCATCACATATACTTGCTTATAGTCACTAGCCTCTTGCGTATTAGGAGGTATTCTTGAGACCTAGTGACCCACCAGCTCAGGGCACATTTTAGTGACACTGGAGTTAAGACATTACAAAGTGGTATCAAAGAAATTTATTTTCTTTTTCTTGTCACTTTCAAAAATTATTAACGGTATTAGAAATGTATATGAGTTTTTTAATGAGCTATATCTAGAAGTATCTAACCTACATAGAGGGAATAATGAAATTTCCTAGGAATTGGACATGATGTTCTAATTTATTTCTGTTACAGTTGATTTAATTCCACCATTGGGTGATTCACATGATATGTGAAGTCACTATTATTCTAAATTTAGATTAAATTTTTTTCCTTTTCCTGGTATGGAAAGGAATAATTGATCACACGTGGTTTAGAAATATATGGAGTTATTATGTCATGAATTATTCCATGCCATTTATGTTCCACTGACAGATTGCATGATATTTGTTGTATGTTCCTTGAGTGATATATTGTTATCTAATAAATGTTTCTTATAAGGGAATGAGATACCTAATTGTTTGCATAAATTACCTGTATTAACCTAATAGTTTTTTCAAAAATAGATTGATACATACACCTTAATTATTCAATTTTGGAAAATTGATTCATGGATTATTGGTCTCATGGGCTGGAACGTGTTATGGTTGGGATTAAATGGATGTCATAGTTCAATTTATAAAGTGTATGAGCCTTTATAAATTGGAAATGGTAATTTATATAATTCATCCATTTAAGAAGATTCATAAAAAATATGAATTTAAATGAATTTAAATTATGAAAAAAAAATTCCACCATTAAATGAAGATGTCAATGACAACATGAAATGCGTCTACTCTATAAATTTCAATTGACATTATTTATACTGGGACCCTTGTATTATATCTGAGAACATAACCCTAACCTGAACTTAGTAGAGGTAAGTAGGCATTATCTCTTGAATTATTATGATCTATATATCTCTTAGACCTTGCTTAAGGAGTAGTTAGAGAGGTGTCACTCATATATAGGATGGATTATACCAGTACTATTCATATATATGTGATCTTATTGTTTATAAAATCTTGTATGAGGTGTGGTATTGAAATTTTTAGAGATTTTTCACCATGGTGGAATCTTATTGTGCATCAGGAGTGTGGAGAAAACCTTGATCCATAGCCGTTGGGCCTTGTTCCACCAATAGAACCTCCAATAGTTCCACTTGTGAAACCTCTAGTTGTACTCGATATAGGTGTAAATGCCATGTTTTGAGAGTGTTTACTATGATTTATGTAGAATATCTAAGGATCCGCATGTATTAACTTAACTATAGAAGTGTTTATACGTATGTTTAAACATTATAATCCATCCACATTTTCGAAGTATGGTGGACCAGGTTATATAGTCATGGCTAGAAGCCTTTTCGAGCATCTCAGGACACCTCCTAAAAGGATACTGAAGCTACCTATGTATATGCTTCAGGATTCCTCCCAATCATAGTGGGACATTATTACATAGATGGATCATTTTTGGTATATGTATTGGAGGTATATCTAGATGGATATCTATGATTATTTTTACCATGAGACGTTGAGGGCTGATAGAGACAGAGTGTATAGGTATCTAGAGTTGGGAAAATTATCATTCATGGACTAATATACTTTTTTTATGGTGATTCATCATTTCATTCCTATTATTTTAGGAAATGGTTAATCTAAAGTTGGGTGATTTGAGGCTTCTCTTATGTATGACATCCAATCATAGGTGAATGTTTTGTAAATTACCACTATATCTAAAATTGTAAATTAGTAACATATTACTGAGCATAACTTAAGGGAATATGTGGGTACATAGTATATTAGTTTATATTCATAACCCAATGGCATGGTTTTTGGTGGAAGGAAATGAAATTTGTATACCTCTCGTGAAGGGTATTCTCGCTGGAGCATGAGTGTTGGTAGTTCTTTGTTCTATCACTAGTGTGGATGATAGGGACACATGATGATAAAGTGTGATAAGAAACCATTTTAGTATCGAGCCTATGGAATTATGGGACATATAAAATGTTTTTTAGGATATTACCTTTAAATTCCAAAGAGAGAGGATCTACACCAACCCTATTTTTATGTGTGGGGTTAATAAATTCTCATCAGGAACAGAGATGGAGTAAGGATGACTGGTCTGGCCTAGGTTGTGGTTGTAGTTGGGGTAGATACACACCATAATTATAGTTCTAATAATGCAGACATTATCAGGGGTATCCAAGTTATATCATAGAGAGGAAAATTAAGACACATTTATACAGTGAATTTGATACCTTAGGAGCAGAGTTCCAGAAATTCTATAGTGAGAGGTACTATTTTTTATCCTTTATATTTGTATCATCTCTTTTTGATACATGTGATTCTCATTCCTTCATATCTATTCCTATTGGGTAGATCCTTTGGATCGATATTTTGTTTTCCTATAGTGTGATGAAACCCAATACTTTATTGGGGATTTGATCGGAGAGTGTATGCTAGTGTAGGGAGTTTCCCTTGAGATAGGTGGATGTCTCTCTGTATGGTACTTCTTATTACTCAAGATGATGGGGTTAGATATCATTTTTGAGATGGACTAGTTGGTTCTCTTCCATGATTATGTCGACTACAATCATCGAATGGTGAATTTCATATCACTAGAGGTATGGTTTTTATTCACATGGGTGTATGTGATTTCTAGGCAAGTTGAGCTGGACTTGAGTATCGTGGACTGGGTGGGATGAAACCCCATATTATAGGCTTCTAGGATGGATAATTTTGAGTAGAAAAATATCATGAGGTCATTAGAGATATTTGAATAAAGGGGATTTATAGGAATTAGTACTTATTTATAAGGTCCAATGATCCTTTTCGTCAAGAATGAAGATATTACCCTTCATTTATGTATGTATTACTATAAATTGAATTAGTTTACAGTTAAGAATTAGTATCCTTTAACTCATATATATGACCTCCTTGACCATCTATGAGGATAATGGGTTTTCTAGAAATTGATTTGAGGTCATGTTATCACCAAATGTGTGTCAGGTCATCAAACGTACGTTTTACAGTTTTCCATAGTTGGTATGGTATTTATGAGTATCTATTTATGTTGTTTGGTCTTATAAACATACCATGAATTTTCATGGAACTGATGAACCAAGTTTCTCATCCATACCAAAATTATTTTTTGGTGGTTTTTGTGGACCACATATTATTTTATTCTCATATATGAAATTATCATTCCAAACACCTTTACATAATTTTGAATACACTAAGATAGAATAGGTTATATGCTCAACTCACAAAATGTTAGTTCTAGATAGATAAAGTTCACCTCTTAGGTCACATCATCTCAGAGGTAGGAGTATCTATATATCTAGATAATGTGAGTGTTGTGGTTTCATGGGAGTATCCCAAGAATGTATTTGATATCCAAATTTTCTTAGGATTTTTTGGTTATTAAAGGAATTTCATACAATAATTTTCATGCCAACTTGAAGCTCTTATAGTCTTCACTAATATGGGAGCGGTGTTATCAGGTTTTAAAGCTTATGAGATAGAATTTAAAAATATGAAAGGGGGACTGAATTTGGAATTGATCAAGATTCTTCTAGAGTATGGTAGAAGCTACATACTCTATTATGAAGAATTGGGTATCCGGTTGGGATAAGTGATTGTGTAGGAGGATCAAGTCATAGCATATGGGTCTCTTAATTTCAAGCCACATTATAGTAACTACCTAATGAATGATCTTGAGTTAAGCCATTTTTGTTCATTACTTGCACTATTTCAGTCATTACATACTGGGAGATCATTTTTTAATGTACACAGAACAAAAATTCCTCAAGTAAATATCTACACATTTTGAATTGATCCTTAGTAAATTAAAGTGGGTTGAATATCAAAAGTCCATAAAATTAAAACATGATTGTATTCCTGGGAAAGGTAATGTAGTTTTCCATTCCATGAGCAAGAGGACTCACACACAGGTGGTTTAAGATGCCAACAAAAAGTGGTATCTTATGGCCTTTTTTCTATAGATGTGTGTTGAGGTTCAAAATAATCATGGGAAGACATTCCTCACAGCTTTATCAAGGACCTATACTCTTCTAGAATGGTTAAAGATGAGTAAAATTGTTGATCCTAGGGTCCTAGTCCTAAGTTAGAATGTTTTATATGAGGATTCATCACTCGAATAGACCATGGATGGGTATGATACCTTGCACATACATGGTAATGGTCATGTTATAGTAGATATCTGAGAGGATTTAACATGGGAATTTCATTACATATCTTGGGAATTACATCCCGGGATCCTCAATATGTATTATGACATGTATCTATAGTATTTTTGGCCTTGTATAAAATGGAATATAGCAAACTTTATTACTTGGTGTTCCACCTACCAGCAGGTGACAATGGAACATCGGTGACTGGCAGGACTCTTATAGTCGTTTTCCATTCCTGAGTGGAAATGGGAGGATGTATCCATGGATTTTGTGATAGGTTTTCCTATATCACCTCAAGGAATCAATAAAGATTGGATAGTTTTTAACCCATAAACAAAGTTCACCCACTTCATACTTATTTGAAAGAACTTATCAATGGGAGATCTAGAGATGTTATACATCACAGAGATCATACACCTTCATGGAGCTCCATGTTCTAATGTATAAAATATGGACTCTCATTTCACATCACAGTTCTAGTAGGGGTTACATAAGGCCTTGGGAGCATATGTGCATCTAAGCATGGCCTTTCACCAACAAACTGGTAGTTAGATAGTGTGTAAAATTAATGTGTTAGAGGACATCCTTCTTGTATGTGTCCTTAAATATGGGTGTTATTTGGAAAATAACAACCCCCTAATTTACTTCTCTTATAATGACAGGTTTTAGGATACTATCCATATGGATCCTTATAAGGGTATATATGGTAGGCTATTTAGATCACCTTTATACTGGATGAAGGTAGTGGATGGAGCACTGCTTGGACCAAATCTTGCATAGCAGAATATAGATCTGGTGAAACAAATCATGAAGTATATGATGATCGCTTAGTATATTTAGTATTAATATGCCAACCACCATTGATGACATATTTATTTTTAGGTTGGGAATTATGTTTTGTTATGTGTCTCACCTAGGTTGGGTCATCGATGAATTCAGAGACATGGTAATTTTTCACCTATATTTGTTAGACCGTTTAAGGTTTTAGAGAAAATTGGATTAGTGGATTATTGGATAGCACTTCCTCAGATATATTGATCTATGAATGATGTTTTTCATGTGTCTTAGCTATGCTGGTATTATCTAGACACGATGCATGTTTTGCAACCCAATGGTGTTGAGTTATATGTGGATGATTTTTTTTTGATGAGTACTCATGTGTATTGTTAATAAGATATTGAAGGATCGCCGAGGAAGGTCATTTCTTTTAGTGTGGGTTCTATGGAATCACTTCCATGTATTGGATGATACTTTGGAGTGATAATTTGGTATATGTTCCCTTTATCTAGAGCTTTTCTCATATGATCCCTTAATACCCTAAGAAATCCAACTCAGAGATTAGCTATTATAAAGAGGGGAAGTTGTAACGACATAAATTTTTTTAAAGGTACAGATTGTTTTTTAATTTAATTACTTGGTTTTGACCTAATATTAAGGACTAGTAAGGATAATAGGATGGGATTTTCCTTCATACAATGACTAATTAGAGATTCATTCCCTTATTTGGATAGCCACCAGTGAGTTATTCATTCCTTGGGATCATTTTATAATTTTTCTTTATATTAACAATTCTATTTTAGTGAAAGATCTTGTGCCCTATTTTTAGGGTGTTCACCCATTATTCTATTTTCTTTCGATCTATGGAAAACTAAGTTCCAATACAAGATGATTCATCCACTAATGGAATAATTCAGGTGGTTTATACCTTTTTATCTCAAATTATGGTTGTTTATACCTTATTTCCATCTTGTTGCACATCATACTTTTAGGAAATTTCTTCCTAAAATAGTAAACCTTTAAGAAAATGTTGACTTCATGTATAAGACATTCTATGACATTATTTTACAAGGTTTACGGTTCTAGATCTCAACCTAAACCACCCATGGGGTTGCTTCTTTACATTGACAATGAATATGCCACTGTTAGGGTGAGTTGATCTTGATTAGCATTACTTGGAATTTAATTTGGTAATAAATTGGATTGTTTAATATTTTAAGAACCTTAAAACACATTATAATTTGTATACGAAAGGTATATAATGGACAATCCATTAGATTGTATATAATTATGAAGTGATTAATGATATGATTAATGAAATGGTTTGTGAAATGGTGAATGAATTAGTTATGATGAAAATGGAGGGTTTGTGGTATGAAATAAATGACCCAATAGGATGACATGCACATTCCTACTTCATGGATATGACAAGTTTAGATTCCCTGTGCAATTATACTCAATGGATCTAGCTTATATAAATTCCATATACATTTTTTCTCCATGGATTTGGATTAAAAAGATGTCTTGTACATTTCTAATCTATAGATCTATCTCATTTGGATGTAATGGAAATTTTTACTCATTGGATCTTGTTAATGTACCCACTTTTATTTCATGGACTTTTTTACACCTTAGATCTGATTTACATGGCCTACTAGGATGTATGGGAAATTTATATTCCTTGGATCCAAGATTATGTTGGTCTATTTCTTGATTACATGTCATATTCTATTGATGATGATTACCATGATTTACATTTATCCCTTATTTATAGTTTCTTGGTCACAATGATTTATGTTATATTGGATAGTATCACTTTAAATTTACCACTTTTACACCCGTTATATTTGCACACTACATCACCTTATATGCACATAGTGGACTAGCTATGAACATTAGTGGTGGTGACATACTAAATGTTATCTTAAACCATAATTGTGTTATCCTTTGGTACCCAAAATGATTTCATAGATGTAGGTATGGATAGGGAAAAGTTACCACTTGGTTATTCTTGATTGATTATTGCATAATGGAATGGGATAAGAATACTAGTCTGTGTCTCATGATGCAATTTGGAGATTTTTTCTTTTTGTATTTTCTAAATATGATACTTTTATCTCACTAGATCTATATTTCCATGTATTTATTGTCTCTTCTATAGCCCCATGAAATGCACATCGTATTTTATATTATTATTCTCTTGGATTTAATTATTATTAACATTGTATGTATGTTTTATTTTAAGTTTATGGTTGATAGTATTCTTCTTCTTTCTATTCATTTATGATACTATTGTGTTATTTTGATTATGATGGTGTATTCTCCCCAAAATACCTGACAGACCCTCACTGATAATCAGTAGCATCTAGTGTATGGGGAAGTGAACTTTTGTCTTGTGAACCACTGACTAAGGGAACCATTTAGTGCCACCTAAGTCAAGACATAAAATTTCCTTTCCCCAGGTCATGAAGAAATTTTTTAATTATAATATGACTAAGAATGGTTATATTTACGAAGTACATAGTATGAGATGATGTGGATATTTTATATAAAAAAAATTATGTATCCAATTTACCTAATACACTAAGCCTACATGATTCAGGAATAGAACATTATGTTATGTATTGGATATTCTTCTAAAATTATGTGATATTTATGTATAAAAATATGGTCAACTTTATTATGTATTAGACTGTGGTTTAGATAATATTTAGTTATTAGGATTATATAATTTAGTAAAAACCCAAGGGATATGTCTAAATATAGGATAAATCCCAAAAGTTTTCATAAATAATAAATTGTGTTGTTTCTCTATAAATACATCCATGTCTAGATACTGTTTTTTGTAGTTTTAGAACATATACATCTAGGTGTAATAGGCCTAAAAAGAGTTGGTTAATTGTATCTTGTCATTCATTCTGGTGCATGGTGAGTGTTCCCTTACTGTACACCTAATTTGACACTCCCAGGGGATATGGTGGGTTTGACACACATTTTAATTTTGAAATATTATGAATAATCTAAATAGATCTTATCTAAAGATATTTTAGGTCAAACCTAAGGTGTTATATATTGAAAAGAAGGTGTCATGATTTAGACATACTACGAATCATTTTTTATGATTATATGATTGATCACTATGACTATTGTTCTTTACACAATAATTATTTTATTCATTGACTAGAACTAGAATATATCTTGTTAGAATATAATGTGATAGATAGTGGAATGATTTTAATCAAGAGAAACCAAATAAAATGGGATCTAGAAATAAAAACCATATTTTTATTCATAATAAACTATCTCATAATATGATCAATAATCTTGACTTAGGTGAATTTTATAACACACTTAATAATAGAAAAATAGAGTTTCAAGAAGGCCATAGAAGAAAGAAGATTCATCTTCATACATGTCAATTATGTTGGAATAATAAATTCGGGAAATATTTTAGAGGAATGAGAAACAAATTCTGAATTGAAAAAAAGGGAATAGACTAAGTAATTGCTGAGTAAAAATAAGGTTCTGATTTTGAAATATGAATTTCATCATAAAGTACCATTTATAGTTCAATGTGTTATGTGTAGATAATGTTGGAATTATCATAGAAAATTCTCAAATCCAAGGTTTAACTCATAGACCAAGGAAGTTCATGTACTATGCAGAAGTGAAAGTATTGGAGTGTTTATGTATTGAGATATGAGAATTATTTTGTAGAAGTTTTATATGAGTGAAGTAATGGTTTTAAGAATCATAAAAGATATATGTATTGTTAAAAATAGTTTTTATATAAGGATTATAAGACATATTTAGAGATATGAGATATTTTTTAAAGACACGTGATTAAGGTATTGATAACCATTAATATGTGATTGATGTTGTGATGATAATGATTAGATGGTATAAAGAAATGATGAAGTAAATTGGAAAGTATTTATGACCTTGAAATTAATTAGAGATTTCATAAAAAGTGATTAATGTGATATTTTGTTATGTATACTACATTTCTTGATTTATAAAGTATATATTAATGTTTGAAATCATTTATTTTTCCATTTATGTTTTATGTGATGAGATTTGGAGGTGACTTGAAACATTAACTCCATTTTAGGAAGAATACTATTTTGAGCTAAGAATAAGACTTTGGTTTACTATAAGATTAGATGTTAAGTTAATTATGGTCTATTGGATATTGGGAAATAGATATCCTTTATAGTTTAAATGTTACTCAATAGAAAGGTGATATTTTGGATAATATTTATGGTCAAACTAAGGATTAAATTTTAGATTAGTATCTTGGTTTGATTCTTGATATTTTTTTAAACTTCATTAAAATATAAATTATATAGTGGTTTATCTTGGTGATAAATTACATTTTGGGATATTTTCCATTGGTTTGAGATATATTTAACTCTTAGGTTTAACAATTAATTTAACATGAATGGTTATTTGGGATGAATAAAATTAAATTTTTGTGATGGAAGTAGAAAATTTTGAGATCAACTTTTTTGATAAAACATTAATTAATACTGATTTTAATTGAGTAATTTGATATGTAGAATTATTTATTTATGCAATGATATATGTTTAACCTTTGGCGTTATTATTGAAATTTTAGACCAAAATTTATTATTTCATCATATAAAGGTATATAAATTTTGGATACTATCTTACCATGTGAAAACCATTATTATTTTTTAAAAAATATAAAGATGGGTGGAATATATTTTTATAGATTATTTGATCCATTAAAATTTGATTTAAGTGTGGATGCCATGAAAAAAATAATCCTGAATACTCATATTTTAGAGAAACATATGAGATTATAATGGAAATTATTTAATGGATGAAATTATACTTATCAATTATATTTACTTATGTTATTAGTCTATTTTGAAATCAATACTCAACTCTGGGAAAGGTATCATGAAATAAAAAAAAATTTATTACCTTCATTTCAGTTGGTTCAACGGTCTTCTTCACACCTCACTAGTTTATGATTTTTTTCATTGACTTAATCATAATCATTTAATTTCATGCAACAAATTTTCTTTATCACTATAAATCATTATTTGATCATTAATTTTTCCCTTCGTTCCAATATTTTTAATTCTAACTAATTTTCTGATATTTTTAATCCTAGTATGTGTTATTCTATATGACATTCATATTTCTCTTTTCCTCTTTTCAAGATGAAGTTTTATTAACCTTTTTTATGATATAGATTTTCAACAAAGTAATTTTCTAATATAAAACCCTTTATTACCAATAAAAAAAATTAAATGGAATAATTTATTAAATTTTAGGGGAGAATGTAACACTATGATATTTTAAAATTACACTATGTTTAATAGTGATTATACTTGCAACACACATCTTCTATGAACAATGAAATATTATTATTTTAGGTTTGTTACAAAATATCCATTGAATTAGTGTGTATGAATTAAAGTAAAAAAATAATTATATATATATATATAATTTCATATAAATTTATTGATAAATTATTAGGAAATAAGAAATAAATTTTTAGTGAAGTTGTTTTATTCTTCAAAATATGTTTTCTCCATAAATGGTTTTTATTAATTTTATTGAGTGATTATTATAATTAATTTATGAAACATTTAAAAAATTTATTTTATAAAATGAATATCATTTTTTAAATTATTACATAAAAGTTATCATATGGTTAATTTAGCGGCTTTTCTGAAAATATTGGTTTTCTAGTGAATAATGAAAAAATTATTTATTATTTTTTTAATCAATATTTTTTATTTAAGAATTTTCAATGTACTATTTTGTTTTTAAAATACTTAAAAAATAAAATATTATATTCATATTATTAATGAACAAATTGATATAACTTTAATTACTTTTATGGATGAATATGGTATAAAAATATTTTTATATAAAAGTCATTTTTCGGAAAACTATTTCTCATTTTTCTTTTTATTTTATATCATTAATTAATTTCTACCACTTATAAAAATTGATTCTTGAAAAATGTATTACATATTTTTATTTCATATTTCCAAATCTAGTAAATACTTCCCTTTTATTTTTGTATATTATGAATTCCAACCATAGTAAATTTTTAATACCACACAAATGGTAAAATGGGTTAATTATAGTGAAAACTAATGTGGTAAAGATTAAAATTCCTTATAAACTTGTATTTATTTTTTTATAAGAGTCTATTTCATCCATAATAATAAAAATATTGAAAATATGACCAATTCTTATTTAACATTTATTTTTACCTTTGTAATATTTAAGTAAAATTTAATGTCAAAAATGTCACTCTTTCCATTTAATATCTACAATATTTTATGAAATCGATAAAAATAACTTATTCTCAGTTATTAATGGTTATTTTAAAGATGAATTATTTTTTTATAATGGTAAATTTATAAGTGTTTTTTTAGTGATGAAATTATTTTCATAATTGCAAACATAATGTTGATACAGTGTTTGTCCTGGTAGTAGAAAACTCAATTAAGTGATTTTATAAACTCAAAAAGTAATAATTTTTGGTGATTTATAATTTCACAGGAATTTTATAGACTAATGAAATATATTTTATATATTTTAATTTTTATATAAAATTTTTATTATTTTCAGGTTTTTTTCAAAAATAAAATTATTTAAATAGTGTTAAAAATTACCTTAATGGTACTTTATGAAAAATAATATTATATTAAAATATTAAAAAATAATAATAATCTTTAAAAGGGATGGTTAGGGTTATAAATGTTATAAAATATCATTCAATTAAAATTTATGATCCAATTTTTAACATAAAATTAAAATTATAACCCTTTAAGATTGAAAAGGTCATTAGTGTAGCTATGGTAAAAATTTGATAACCAATGGGTTAAGAAAAAACATAAGTTTCAAAATGAATCCAAAAAATGTACAAGCTTCATTGGATTTTAATATTTAGACTGTAGGATCTTTTTATTCTAATTCATGACTATTTTTAATCATTATAAATGAAAAATAAATCAATTTTATTTAAATATTTTTTATAATTACATGTTTTTCTTTTATATCCCTTATAATAGGATATCGCTTATCTTTTTACATTACACTTACTTGATCCATATAGCTCCAAAACCCTATCCAATTCTCTTATAATCATCCATGTACCTGAATTATTGGTGTTGGTTTTACTAAAATATCACTTCAAGGTTCCTTAATAAGGGATCTAGAGGAGGCCTACTGAAGAAGACGTAATCTTCCTACCTAACATATTTTATTTCATTTCATATTCTACTATCTCTAATACTGTGGGATTTGTGACACCTTCAATGTAACTGTGTTTTTATTTTGTTTTTATTTTATCATTATCTGAGTGTTACTGAGTTTTATTTCAAGGAAGGTAAAAAATTTCAATTTTTGGAGGCCATTTTCCTAGTGAACGGTTAGCCCACACAGTTTTTCAAATGATATGGTGCCCATAAGGGTGGGATTTTCCCTTACAGAGATCCATTTTTTATGGCTTCCACATGGCTTTATAAACTATGTGGCGCATCAAGGTAGTCTGTTTGAGGCCCAAGAGGTTCTGGAGTAAGGAGATGAATTTTTTTAACTATGAAACCTCTTAGGAGTAATTGTGCGGCTTTTAAATTTTGGGAGGTACTGGATCCCACATGGTTGGTGAGTGGTTTGACTAATTATGCATCCAAACCAAGTTAGTTCTCTAAGTATTTAATTTTACAGATTTTAATAAAATTATATTAGTCATTTTAAGAGTTATTTCTCCCCTCTTCTCCACCTCATGTGTTGGATAACACTCTTGAAGCCATGGAGGAGTTACAACTACCTAAACCATGTATTCTTGAATTCCATTAATGATTCCAAGTGTATTTTATGTGATTTTAATTTTCAATTTATGTTTATATTTCGCATCCCCTTATTATATCTTGGTTTTGGATTCCCCCATGAACCCTAGTTATCATGTGGCATGATTTTAGGGTTCTGTGTGGTTATAATAATGAAGATGTGGTATTCAGGGGTTATAGACACTGTTTCTAGTCTCATCGGTGGGATTGATATTGAGGGAGACCTATTTTGAGACATTTTAGATTGGTTTACACTTCTTTGAGGTAGGGGTTACTATGTAATCATTTTCTTTTTTAATTCTAGTATGCTTGAGATTTTAAAATTCTCTTTTTATGCAAGTATAAATATTTGTGATATCTTTATGATTTTGTAAAACCATTTCAGTGTGTTGTAAGCTTCTAATTAATTTTTTTCCATTATCATTACATGATTTGTGTTTTTGAAATGGAATGTTTAATTATTATATTTTTTTATGAAATTCCTTTGCGAATTTTTTAAATGGTTTTAAAGATGGGTAATGGGTTTTGACCTAGTTTTGGTATTATATGATGGAAAATAATATTTTTGAAAGAAACTTGGTTTTTTGTTGAGGTGTGTGCTTAAAAATTATTCATAATGGGGTTTTTAATGGTATTTTAAATGGTGATTTGAAATGTTTTTCTTGTTTACCCATTTTGAAATTCCATGGTGTCTTTCTTAAAATGGTTTTATGGTAAATGGTTGGCCTTTTGGCCTTGTTTTATTTTCAAATGAAAATTCCCATGTTGAAGGGTAAATTAGATTTATTTTCAATGAAATGGGTTATCCCATTGAGCCTATTAAAATTTTTGAAGTTGTGTTTAATGAAAAGTGTGATTGAAATATTGGGTTTCTCCATCTCTTGGATTTTTAAATAAGAGATCCCTTGTATAAGGGTTACTTTGAGTTATCTTAAATGTTTAGGTTACTTCCATATTCTTCCAAATTATGTTTTAAAGTGATTTATGAAATGTGAAAATTTTATTAGTATTCTCATCAATGTTTAAGTGTTAAATTCGCGTTTGGTACTTTTGATAAAATGGTGATTATGGATTGTACCCTTGATTTCCCCATGATTGTGTACCCCCATGTGTGGGTTTCTAATCACTATATGATTTTTGTTACTCCCCTTATATGGGAATGTGCTCGTTATTCCTTGTTTTCATGTTAAGTATATTGGGATTTTTATCATTGGGTGTTATGGATTAGGTTAGTTACAGTTTTACCTTGTTTGTATACATGGCTTATTACACTACTCCTCGCTTCCTTTATTCATAATGGGATGTCATGTACTAAGTGGGAAGACCAAGCACATACCTCTAGTTAGTTCATAAGCCACTAGTGGCCCCATTAGCATGAAATAAGGATAAGTGGGGATCATCCCAATATTACCTGTGTGGGATAATTGGATGAAAGTTTGGATATAGATCATGTCGGTAGCTAGTTTAGGTTTTATATCCATTTAGTTAGGTCCTACACATGTTTTGGATCTTTGTTAGATCCCATGACACATTTGACCAATTATTTTTGTTATTAATTGAGGGTATTTTTCTCTAGATATTGGTTGTATCATTTAACATCCTTTTTTATATAGCACCCTTGCTAATATTGATTGTATTTTATTTTTATTATACCTTGATATATGGGTGGTTCCTTCTTGTGATACATGACCTATGTTAATGTTTAGTTTTTTCCTTTGAAAACCATTTTTATAAAGAAGTGTTGGGAAACCTATTTTGAAATTAAAGGATCTTATATGTGGGTGATTTAAAGTGGATTTAAAAAAAATATTAAAAGGTTGCTTCAGCCGAAGAAATGACATAAATAAACAATTTTATGTAAATAAAACAAATGATTTTCTATGAAATTGAAAAACGATGGGTAATAGAGAAATGGATTGGGCCAATCGCTTTTTTTCAAAGAATTGTGTTCAATTTTTTGGAATAATGGGAAATATTTTGGAAACGGTTTCTGGATTATTTAAATTTCAATTATTTTTGTGTATATTTTAATCTTATATTTTATTTTTATTTTCAAACTTTCATTAGTGAATTACCTTACAAAAATAATAACATATTTCTGGAAGGTGGTGGTGACCAAATTGGATTTTTATATCATTCCTATATAATTATAGGTTCTCATTCATACCATGTTTGATCACATTCGCCAGCATGGGGTGAGTTAGGTGGCATTGACCCACTCGGTCACTTGGAGGTTAGCCTACATTTCTATTTATAGTTGTTCTTTTCAATTAGTTTTTCATTTATATATCATTATTTCTTGTCTATTTACTCTGCCTATTTTATTTATTTATTCCACTATTGATTTATAATTTGGTAAAAACTATTCCCAATGGAGTTCATATGATTCCCAAGCACTTATCACTAGCCTATGGGGATTGGGAACTCCCTTAGAGCCCTGTCGATAATCAGGTCGGGTGTCTAGTATGATAACATCCTAGGAGATTTCGTTACAAAATGGAATACAGGAGGTTGGTTTTCCATAATTAGGGTCCTAGTCCTCTTGTGTCACCATTTTTATTTTGGAATGTCTTAGTATAGTTGAGATTAATGTTTTCATATGTTGATAGCTAAGGGCGGGAAGAGTCTATCTAGCTTATTTTTTTCCCAAGCCTCAACCTTCCATGGGAAGTTGGATTTCAAATTGATAATTTGAGAATTTTTTGTTTATTTAATAGATTTTTTTGTGATTTATGTTTTTATATCCTTTGATAATAAACATTATATTAGGGGTCTCTACTAGTTTTAGGGTGGAAGGATAAAGATCATGTGTTGTGTGGTTGGAACACATGGATTTAGAAACCTTGTGGGGCCTATTCATTCAATTCTACATCTTTAGTAGGGTGAGTTAAATTAATGTAACTTGGGAACCCAAGCCACATGTAGAAAGTGTTTGTGAAACCATTTATTCCCTAGTTTTCCTATTTGGACTCTTTTTTTATTTCTCAAAAAGTGATTTTAATTTGTTAGAGGTGGATTGAGGAGTGTTTTTTCCTTTTGGGATTTGGTTTCCATGATCCTTTCTTAATACATGTGTAGTTCTTGTGTTAACTTAGTACTAGACATAGTTTTTTTGGAAAATAAAGGGGTTCTGTGATAATGTTTATTTTCTTACATGGTTTGTAGATGCGTGGGAAGAGTGAATTCTAAATAATTTTCGTATATTTTATAAATTGGTGGATTCTCTTATGGTATTTAAAAATTTTCAAATGGTTGTTTTTTCAAAAAACATTGGAAATTATTTTGAAAAGAGGAAAAAATGTTTCGAAAAAAACATATTCTTGGTTTTCAAAGTGGAAAGGGATATAGATTGGAATTGTGTGCCTTTCCTTCTCTAGTAAAAGGGTGTGTTCTACTAAGGTGGGTTTTTTTCTATTGGTTTTCTTTTATAATTAACCTCTTGGAAGAATGTGGTTTTAAAAATCCCCTGGTGAATTGGTGGTTTTTTAATGAAAAGATATTTTTTGTGATTGTGTGTGCCTTATTTTAGAGAATGTTACTTCTATTTTGATTCCTTACTTCAGAATAAATCGGTTGGTTTTTGTTTTGAGGTAGGGATTAGAGATGTACATGTCTTTACCTATTGGTGTTTTTCACCCAGAGTGGTCAAATAATTTATTCCACCCTGATGCCTACCCAAATTCTGAGTGGAATGGTGGATAAAGAATCTTCCATGATAGAGTTTTCAAGATTTTTGGGGAGATCTCTTGTTGGTTTCAACTGAGTTTGGCAGGAATCATAGGTACATTTTTCATTTAATGAGGGGTTTTTCTTGAAATATATTTCTATAGTGTTTCATTGGGAATCCTTTCTTCAGATGGTTTTGATATGGTTTTTGGGGCATCGATTATTGTGGTCGGTTTTTTAAGATTATTTAGCCTCCTTCGAAGGCCTATTTTGGATAGTTACCTTTTCAAATGTTTCTCATATATGACCTTGTTTGGAGGTTCTAGTATGCTTATCTGGATTTTGGGGTTGCACTCCCTCCCTTGAGGTTATCTTTTGGGGTTGTTTTATTGTTTTGTAACATTTTTTATTGTTGTATTTTGGATTTCTTTGGTATTGGTGATTTGTTTTCAATGTCGTTTTATGGTCCTAATTTCTCGGGAGAACCTTTCTTTCTAGAAGTGGGTTGAAAATATTTTATCATTGAGCCCTGGAGGTTCTTATTGTATGGAAATGAGATATTCATCAGTTCTTGATAGTGTAACTAGGGTATTTTTTTACTAAGTGAGTATTGTGTACTAGATAGTTTCTAGCTTTGGGAATTTTTTGGGATGCACCATGAAAGGGTGATCTAGTGTTTGACCCTAGGTTATCCATGTGTGTTATGACCCAATGTGAGTGATCTTATAATTATTCTAAGGGTCTTGTGGTTTTTCTTCCTTAAGTTGGTTTTCAAATTGTTCAGAGTTGAGGGTTTTTTCCTCTTTGGTTTGTCTGTTGTTTGAGGATTGTTCTCATTAGTGGTTCTTGTGTTATTCCATGTTATAGTAACTCTAAATTGTGGGGAGAAAATTTCAGATAATTTATAAATGGTGGGGAGACCATGTTGTGTCTTCTATTCTTTGTAGGGATTCATGTTTAAGGTTCATTTTTTGGTTCTTCTTGGATATGTTTGGGTCTTCATATTTGATTATTTTGTTTGTTTTATAGGATATCTACTATTGTAATTTATATTAAGAAATTTTGAGTGATAAATTTGGTTAGGTCCACTTGGGATATCCCTTTCTCATTTTCTTCCTTTTTATCTGGGACTTTATGTGGGTATAAAGTTTAATGGTTGGGAGTTTGTGACACATCTGGTGTCACAATGTTTTTATTTTGGTCTTATCTTATCATTCCTTGAGTGGTGTTGATTTTTGGTTTAAGGTAGGCCCAAAAATTTAGTTTTTGAGGCCTTTTTAGTAGTGCATGGTTCACCTACACATTTTTTTAAACTTTGTAGGGACCATAAATGTGGGACTATCCCATGGATAGAGCCATTTTTTACAACTTCTATATGGTTTTTCTAACTATGTGGGGAATCAAGGGAGGTCTGGCATAGCCTATGAGGTCCTAGAGTAAGGAATGTAGTTTTTTTAACCTTGTCGCATCATAGGAGTAACATTGAAACATTGGTTTTTTTATAGGTAGTGGTGCCCACACTTTTGGTGCATAGTTAAAAAACATTGTGGTCAAACCATGAATGTTGTGTAGGTATTTAATTTTTTGGTTTTTTTAAAAATAGCTCCTCAATTTTAAGAGGTATTTCACCCCTCTTATCCCCCTTATGCATAATCTGAGGATCTGTTGAGCTAAGGAGTATTTATAACCTCTTCCACATTGGATTATTGGCTTCCTTTGAATTTTCTAATTGTATTTAAGGTGAGTTTATTTCTCTTCTTCCCTTATTTTTCCTTCCCCCTCTCTCTTATCTTGGTTTTGGATTCCCCCATGAACCATATTTTTTATGTGGATTGATTTTAGGGTTCAAGGTGGTTTTAATTGTGTGTATTTTGTAGGGGTTGTAGGCACCATATCTAGTCTAATTGGCATGGTCTCCATTAAGAGAGACATGTTTCAGGACATTTTGGATTGGTTTCTACTTATTTGAGGTTTGTGTTGCTATAAAAGTATTTTCCTTTGGAATTATAGTATGATGGAGCTTTATAAATTCCATTTTTATGTAAGTATATATATTTGTGACAACATTATGATGTTTTGAAGCCATTTTGGTGTGTTTTTTCCTTGGAAATAGTGCATTTACTTGGAGATTAAATGTTTTTTTAAATGTAATTTTAAATATTATAAGATTTAATTAAATTCCTATAGTGATTTTTGAAACCGTATTAATGTCGGGAAATGGTTTTTTTCCCGGTTTTGGTTTTATATTAGGGAAAAAATGGTTTTAAAGGGAACCTGTTTTCAAGTTGAGGTGTGGACCATAAAATGATTTGTAAAGTGGTGTTTTAATGTATTTAAAATTGATATAATAGGTGTGTGTACTTTAAACTTTGTTAAATTTCATAGTGGCTTGGTTAAAATGGTTTTATGAAAAAATTCTTGGCCTTTTGGCATTTATTGGTTTTCAAAGGGAATGACCCATGTTAAAGGGTGGATTTGAGTTGTTTTAAAATAAATTGGTGATCTATTTGGACCTCTTAAAATGAATTAATTAGTGTTTAATGAAATATATGAGAGAATTAATGTATTTGTCCATATATTGTATTTTCAAAGAAGAGAGACCTTATATAAGGGTGACATTGAGATGTTTTAAATGTTTTAGTGATTTCTATTATTTTTCAAATTATGATTTTAAATTTTTACGAAATGAGAAAATGTCCAATAAATATGATCAATGCTTGTTTTAAAGGACCTTTTGGAAATTTTGTAAAATAGTGTATTTAGAGGTTACCCTTGATTTCTCTATTCTTGTCTACCCCCTTATATTATTTTTTGAACACTATATGTTGATTTCAACTTCCCTTGTGTGGTATGTGCTTGTTATACCTTATGTTCAAGTTAAGTGTTTGGGGACTTCCATCATTGGGTGTTATGGGTGAGGGTAGTTATGGTTTTTACTTGTGGGTAGACTTGGCTTGTTTCATATGCCTCACATCTTATACTGGTCATGGGATGTCAGTTACTATGTGGTGAGACCTATAATGTACCTCTAGTTAGTTCACATGCTACTAGTGTCCCCCTTAATGTGAAATATGGATAAGTTGGGGGTCATCTCAATGATTCTTTTGTGGGATAATTGGATGATGTTATGAACATAGTCCATGTCAGTAGGTATTTCAAGTGGTTATACCCATTTTATTAGGTCATACGCACATTAAGGATCCATGTTAAATTCCATGAAACATTCAAATAATCATTTAGTTATCCTTTTAGGTGGTTATACCCATTTTATTTTAACTTATGCACATTAGGGATCCATGTTAGAGTTCATGGCACATTCGACTATTTTTTAGGTTATTAAATGGGGAATGTTTAATCTAGTGAATGATTTTATTAGTTCCCCTAAATTATTGATATTTCCCCATTTCTTGTATTGTTTTTATTGAATTATTTTAATGGCCCATGGTATATGGTTGGTGCCTACTTTTGATGCTTGACCTGTGTGGGTGTTTGGTTGTTCCCTTTGAAAAATGAGTTTTCAAAGAAGTGTTAGAAAAAATATTTTTAAATTAATGGATCTTATGTGTGATTTATTTAAAGTGGATTACAAAATTAGTTTTATTAAAAGGTGTCTTTGGCTAGTGAAATTACATAAAGTAACTAGTTTCATTTAAATAAACAAATGAGTTTTTTAAGAAATAGAAAATGGGTGGGTGTTTTGGAAATGTCTGGGGATAATAGATTTTCTTTCAAACCAATGTATCTATTTGAGGAAAATAAAGGAAAATGTTTTGGAAATGGTGTCTAGAATTATTTTAATTTCAATTATTTGTATATATTTTTGAATATTATATTTATATTTATTTTCACACTAGCATTAGTGGATTTCTACATGAGATGAATTTAAAAATATCGATGGGTTTTGGTGACCTGCTTGGATTTTTATCAAAGTCATATAATTTCAATGTTCTTAGTTGGATATTGATTTAATGTCAAGCCTAGAAAGGTGTGAGTCGGGTAGCAGAGACCTGTATAATCACTTGGTGGTTAGTCTGCTCTTCTATTTATAGATGTTCATTTTTAGTTAGTTTTGATTATGTATAGCTTTCATTACTATTAAATTATTTTGGATATTTAATTTATTTAATATGATGTTGTATATACTATTTGGTAAAATTCTTACCAAAGGAGATTCTATTTTTTTACATTCACTTGTCTCTAGATAGTGGTGATCGCGAACACCCTTTGGGCCTCGTGGAAAATCGTGTCGGGTGTTAGGTAGTATGGCAGAATAGACTAGTTTATTATATTATTCATCCAAAAATAAAAAATACAATATCCCAAATATACTAAACTTTTATTATGATTGTATTACTTCCATTATTCTCCCTTTTTCCATCAAATAATAAGTGAAAGTATCACTCATGTGTACGTGTAGACTACTACCTCCACATAGTGATATAATTGATTTCCCATCATCATCTTTTATAAATTGGTATTATTATGGGTTTAAAATTTATAACTGATATTTATGAAATAATTTTTATCGTTTAATTATAATATCATATATATCTTCTTACCTTCCTATTCATTTGAAAATGATAATGTCGCTTGTGCGTACGTGTGAACTACCACTTCCACAAAGTGATGGGATTCGTTTTTCATTTATTATTCACTTGGATAATAAAAATGATTTATTTAATGAATATATATTATATATATGATATAATAATAATTTTTAAAATTTTAATTGTTATTTTAATTTTTTTCCATCTATTGAAAAGTGAATACAATGTTCATGCGTACGTAAAACCTACCGCCTCCATGAACGAAGTCGTCTTTCTATATCTACCTTTTTTGGATTACTTAAAATATATGCATATATATAATAAATATATATGATTTTTACATAATGATTAAATTTTTTGATATTATGTAACCATGATAAAAGTAAAATAATTAGAACTACTGAATCAAAATTCTTAGGAAAAAAAATTAGTTAACGCCTAAAAATGATGATTTAAATAAGGAATTATTAATAAATGGGTGTCAAAATGTTAAATTGGATCATATGTGAAATTATAATTATATAATTGAATATTTTGGATAATTATAATAAATTAAAATTTATTATACATAATGTTAGAGCGCTTTGAAATAAATTCAAACTTGAGGTCTGTAATTTTAATCTCAATTTTATTTTTATTAGATACATTCCATATGAAGAATTTGTTTCTTTTATATGTTGTATATACTACCCATGAATCTAATTTATGATTATTCTTATGATAATTTTGGGATATATATTTCCTTATAATTTTATCCCTTTCATGTCATTTATTATTAAAAATTTACCAAATTATCAAGGTATTTATGATACAATCTTGTTATTTATCAAGACTATTTCTGATTATGTTTTCAATGAGAATTTTTTAGAACTTATATTTAAATTATATGATGAATTTTTTTTACTCTAATTATTTATATAGAAATAAAATATCCTTCCATTTCCTCTCTTTGAGAACAGATGTTTCCGAAATAATTTTTTTAAGGAAAACTAACTTTATTTCTATCTTTAGTCGACAATCCTTTTATTACATATTAATGTTTTTTAAAATATTTTAAATAATTGTTTTGTAATATATAATTATTATTTAAATTCATTTTTACCCATTATTTAATTTTTAAAAAATTATTTAAAATGAATCTTCTTGTAATTTTCTAAATGTGATAATTTTTTCTTCCTACCAAAAATATGAAAGGGATCTTTGTTTTAATGTGCATGGCTTGAACATAATTTCATCAAATTGTGACTAATTAATGATTTGAAACAATATTTATAAGTTTCCATGTTTCCTTTAAAAGAAAATATTTCCCTTAATATTTGGTAAATTTTTATATTTAAAATAAGTTATTTCAAATGGAAAATGTTATTTTCCTTAAGAAACCTTCCAAGTGATCTTTAAAAAGAATTTTTTATCTTATATTACATTTTTTTAATTAATATTTACTTGGGATATTATCCAATTATACCATCCTTATTGTTTATATACAAGGTTACTTATTATTTTGACAATATGTTTATGAAAGGCTTTTATTTTCCACAGGTCTTGCTATGATGAAATATTGAAATGTTTATAAAAACTAATTATTTTTCATGGGTTATGATATGATGAATGTTTTATGATCATATAGAATATATATTCATGGTTTTAATTATATTATGGGTGGTCTCTGAATTATATATCCCTGAAATACATTGGGTAAATATATATATATCACATGAGATAATAAAGACTATAATGGGTATTGATCCTAGTTTTATAAGGGATTATGTAAACTATAATAGTATTGGGAGTGAACCTTTACTAAGGATATGATTAAATGGGGAGTGAAACCAATCCAATATGAAATTATTATTATTGATCCTTGACTAATGGAATGATGTTTTATGATTATATGTATTCCACAAACTTCTGTTGATTTAAAATGTTACACTCTCATTGATACTGATCTTTAATACCTTTATGATCTATATCTTATTAACTACCAAGATTTATTCCATGATTCAAGATTATGATCTATGATTTGTTGGGTATGGTTTTAAAACATTATGTTCATGTTCTCAGGCCTATATGATCATGTTATTCTTCAGAGATCATTGATATCTCCCTTGATTACCCTTACTAAGAATATGATCTCACCCTTTCTTATATTTCCTTTCCACGGGTCATGAAGAAATGTTTTGAGTGAGATATGTCTAAGAATGGTTCTTGTTATGAAATATTTAGTGGGAGATTATGTAAATATATTATGAATAAGTTTTTTATGTATCCATATTTCTGAATTCACTATTCATATATGATTATAGTGTAGATACTAATGTTACTTATTGAATATCCATCTATTATGATGTAATATAAATTTATAAAAAATAAGTGTAGTATAATGGGGGTTAGATCTTTATGAAAAAATAAATCTCATTGTTCAACTTCAATCATTTCCATACTCATACATTGATGTCCACATGTGACAAGTGTATTAAGGTAGATATATTGATATTAACTAACTTTTATAGTCATTATAAATATAATTTGAGAGAATTATCTTTATGGTTGTAATGAAACATCTGTGAAGAGGATAAGATTCATGGTTGAGAATTTGTGACTTTAATAAGGCTTTATTATAAAGTTGAAAGGATTATAGTACATCTATATGCATTGGAAAAAATAAAGATTTTTTTTTTAGATTTTGACTTTTACTAACATAGGGACATATGATTTTTTGGTTCATTATTTATATGGTAAAATGGTATAGTGGAAACAAGATGGGTTATAGCTAAAATTTATTGAGAAATTCTTCACTCTTTATTAGAAAAACATCTTCCCTCTTTTTGTGGTCTACTATTTTTTTTCAATCAGACCACCAACATTTGATAATGAATATTGAGAATGGGTGGGAGAAATAGGGGTGTTAAAAGTTCTAGTTTTAAAATAATTTTGTTTGAAGGAAGCATTGTGATGAGGTTGTTATGATGTCTTGGGAGGACATGTTCAGGAAGAAAATTTAGCTAATATATCAGATCATATCAAACATATAAGAATAAATTTACCATTTTGAATTAGTAGTACTTTGGTAATACATATATGTTAATAACAATGAATAGGTAGTTAAATATTAAAAATAGTATTTTATAGAGGTAACAATTTCTAAAACTATTTAGTAATTTCCATCTAATATTTAAGAACTTTTTTATGATGAGGTTCCTTATAATACTATGGGAAATTAATTATATCAAAAATAGATATTCTCCAATGCTGATATTCCTTCATGAAAATATAACTTAAAAAATACCACAAAAATTGTATCCAAGTATTCTAAAAGGTGTAAATTTGTTGGTTGGATAACATTTGGGAAGTTAAAATTATGTAAGTTTATCATTTACACTAGGATTATTCTTCTTCCCACCTCATGAATTTCAAAATAGTTTAGAGATTCCCATTGCTAAAATCTAGGGATTAAGAATTCTCTATTAATGGAGTTTAATTTTATAGAATAATTACCGAAGACAATTTTTAATTTAAATACCTTCAAATATAAAGGGTTTGGATGACATCACACTTTTCTTTCAGAATTATTGGTATATAGCAGGCCCATATAATTATAAAATTAGGCTAAATTTTATAAATAAAATTATTTCAAAATGTATTTATTTTTATAGATATTATGTTAATTCTAGAAATATAAAAAACTTATATTTCAGGGAGGCTTTTATACCGAAAATTATCTATGATGACACATATTATATCAGTGTTAAAATAATTTTGAATGATCTTTAAAACCCCCCTATGAAGGTTATATCTTATAGAATAAATTATTTTTAACATGGTGGTTTAATTTTAAATAATGTGTTGATTGATTTTGATTATCGTAATATTTTTCAAATATGAGGAATGGAAAGTATGGATGGTTGTCAATTAAATTGGATTAGAGTAATTCTTATGATCAGGTGGATTATGATTTCTTATAGGTCACTATGAGGAATTTGGGTTTTGATGATGATTTTGAAAAATTAATTAATTTATGAATCTCTCCAAAATCGAGTAATTGGTATATGTAAACCTATTAGGGATTCTATAAAGGAGACCCATTTTTCGATTATCATTTTTCATTGTGTATAATGGTGTTAGATTCTTTAGTGGATATAAGAATAAGATAGTTGACACTTTGTGGGGTTGGGATAGTTTATTAAATCACATTGATTAATCATATTTTAATTATGAATATTGCAATTATTTTCTATCAAGAACCAATTGATTATTTTTAATCAATTAAGGTTTAATACCCTGATCATTAAAAATGTTATTAATCATAAAATTTTTATTTAAATTGGTATGAGTTATGTTTTAGAGTAGTTAAAATATAAGTGATTTATTGTTATCATTATTAATTATTGGTAGTAATTATTATTATTATTATTATTATTATTATTATTATTATTATATTAAAATGTGAGAAATTGTTTTAGGATGAGTTTTTTGTTAAAAGACTTATTTTTGTTTTTTTGGAAAAATTATATTTTATTATTATTTAAAATAAATATAATACACTTCTCATAGAGAAAAATTAAAACTCAGTATGAGTGTGTTCCTCAAACCAAAAAATAAAAAAAATTATAAGATGAACCCCTCATCAAATATAATGAATTAAATAAGAAAATAATATAAATAAAAAATAAAAAATTACATGGGAATAGAATGTAATCTGGTTTTATTCTTCCAAGATCTCAAAATATGTAACAACATTCCCTTGTATGTAATGGTGGAGTTAGAGTATGTTTAGGTTCTTATAAGTATGGAATATATACTATTTTGAGTTTTTAGATTTGAATTGAGATTTGTTTTGGTTTTGGACTAGTTTTAAATGATTAACAAGAGCATTTTGAGAGTTATTTTTTGGTGTAAAATCCCATGAGTGAAATTTATTATGTTCGTTAAATGTGTTGGTGGAGTTTGGTGATTGCGGGGGGCCACTAGAACCTCGGTGGTGCCCCACCATAGTTTTTGTGGGTTAGAAAGTGGTACCAAACCACTACCATTTCCACAATAAGTCTTTTGGGAGCCTATTAAACTTTTAATGTGTCTTCTAACCCCACTTAAAGAGGTGGTGTTATTGGATGTTTATGGTTTTTCTTTATAAAACCAACTATATGTTAGGCCTATAGCTGACTAAGAATATATTGGATCCCATACCCTATGACTTTTACCTATCCCTATGGTAACTCCATGTATTTATGAATATTGTTAAGGGTCTTTATAGTGACTTGTACGTCACTTATATATTTATTTCATAATTTTAAATAAATTCATCCACAATCCTATAACTCCAAAAACTGATATGTTTAGTGTCTTGGTAAACCAGGTTCATGCAAAAGTTTTAAACACAAGACATTGAACAATATTTAAATATTTCTCCATATTTCTCCTATAGTATTTCATAATCCTATTAATACATGGGATTACTTAAGGACATATATCAAATAAAGAGTGATCTAAAGGCTTTTTAAAGGGAGGAATAGTATTAATGAGGAGTATACATAAATAGATATAACTATATGGGTGAGAATATTAATCATCCTTGTGTCTTAAGAATTGGATCACAAGAATAAAATCAAGAATAAATGTAATGTGGTGAATTAATAATAGTGAAACATTATAAACATAAATCAAGTCATACTTCTAAGACATTATAACATAACAAACAAAGAAAATTTTATCATTTTCATGCATGAAAGTGGTAAAAATCCAATTATATCTTGTTTACATGTATTAATATCATGTGACATAAATATTTACCCAATTAATTAAAGGTTTGAATAATTTTGGGTACACCCATCATATTAAATCATCATTAAAATCATGTGTGTCACATATAAATGAAACATAACTCAATCATAAACATGAAATAAACCCATGCGAAGAAAATGGGTTTTGTAATAATATCATAAATCATATGTTAATGAATAAACATAGTGGTATACAAAATAAAAAAATAAATATATTATTTTTTATGTTATAGGGTTACATAAAAAGTAAGAGATAATAGACTATAAATAGAATAAGAAAAAAACAAGGAGTGGTTTTAAAAAATAACAATTTATCATAATCATTAGAGATGGAAAAGAATTAATCCTAGTGAAATAAATACATGAATATATATATAAATAGAAAATTGAATGTGAAATAAAGATAATTTAGAATATATGTATAAAAATTTTCATAGAGTATAGGTAAAAGTGATTATAAGAGTGAGTATAAACCGGAAATAAAAGGAATGAGTTTTAGAGCCCCTATACCTTAGTTACTATTTTGTTTCATTACATTTACACCTATTATATATCTAAATTATGATTTTTAAAACATTAATCAAGATGTATATTACTTTCATTTAAGTTATTATTGACCAATTATAATCATTGGGTTTTATTTATTAACTTTTCATTTAAGATAAAATGGAATTATGGAATGTTTTTTTTAAGTATTCCAATTTTCATTTTAATATTGTGGTTTGGATTATTTTTTATTCATTAGATAAATTTCCTAGAAATTTTTAAAAATAAATTAAAATAAATAAATACATACATACTTGTATAAATATGTGTATAAATTTTTATTTCACAAGGTATACACTGACCATCCATAAAGGTAATGATAAATAATGATTGGACAATATCGACATAGATGATTAAATCAATAATTAAAGAGATGCTTCAAAATAGGGAGATTGGTAATGTATATACAAATATATTTTAAATAAAAAAATTAAAATTTAATAATATCATTATTATCATGTTTATATGATATTTTATCAATTTGGAAGGATTTGATTATATATAAAATGAATATATAAGATTAACAGAATAAAATTTGAAAGGAAGAGGAAGTAATGTAACCTCATAAAATTTTTATCTTTTTATAGGACCTTAATTCCTTAGAGGATTAGAGTGGGGTGATACTAAAATGCATCTATTGATCCAAGTAGGATTCAAAGAAATGGACTGATCATAACATGGGAAAGGGGATCAATTTTAGATGTGATTTTCCATGGGGGTTAGTGGGAGTATTTACACTTGCAATGAATGGGTATTGTGGATTAAAATATTGAATTAAGTATAATTTCAAGGCCAATATTTGTAATAGTGTTATTATTTTAATAGGTCGACAGTATTTAATTAAAAATGTATTTTTTAACATTTAAACCCTTCCAAAGAAAAAAATATTTTTTATAATAAATTAGGAAAATTAAGAGAAGAAAATAATCAAAAATGGGTTTTAATGAATATATTATATTGATGGGTGGAATGTGGGCTTGGGAGCTCTTACAATTAAGATTTGTTGGTCTAGGGTTCACATAGCATGGAATTTTCTCGAGCCCTAGAGTTTGATCATCTTGTTGGGGGGTTTCTCCCTCATTTAGATCTAGGGTAACCTCATCAATGTGAGACAATTATCAAGGTACTCTGTGAGATTATGATACAAGAAGGAGGAATTTTTCAACTCTAAAGGACTTCTCTCTTTAAAGAATAATACTCCAAGGTAAGGTTGTTCATGTTCAATCCAACTAGAATGGTATCTCTGATAGGTATAAGATTTTCCACTTTTTGATTCTTGGTTGAATTATTTTTTTAGGTGGGGTGAAGCCAATGAAGGTAGTTGACCTTTCATAAATATTCAATGTGGTCTGGGGTTCTTTTGAATTCATATGTATTCTGATTAGAAATTTATTTTTTCACATCCTCTTTCTAACTATAGAGCTCAATCACAGAGAATGGGGGTTTAGCTCCATTTACCTGAAGTCAGTATTATTTTCCATCGAGGATTGGGATTTCTTTTTTAACCTTTTCTCCATTAAGAACACTAGAGTTTAGGTATCGATTAATATTTTTGGTCTAAATTTGATTTTATGGAACCCTTGTATCCTATTTGATGTTGCATCAAGTGTGGTAATTCCAATTAAAATGGATATAACTGGAGATATGGATGGTTTTGGATATTATTCTCAAGTACGAATCAAAATTGATCTCAATTCGGATTTGGTTTATTATGTTGTGCATTCCACATTGAAATTTGATTTTAATTTTTAGATTAAATATGAGAAACTACATGAATTTTTGAGGGATTTTCATTCTATTAGATACCTCAAGGAAAATTATTTATAGAATGATACTTGAAAATTTTGTTCTTCCAAGGGTTGTAACCAGTATGTATTCAGGAAGCTTGAAAAAGGAAATTCAAGAATGGATCATTCACCTCCCTTTATAAATGGAAGGAAAAATAACCTGGTTTCTGGCTATTCAAATGTTGATTAAGATAAAGGGATTGTGCGGGATAATTGTGCAATTGGTTCTAATATAGTATAGGAGTATTTTTTCTAGTTTCATGGAACTGTGCAATACCAGTAGGAAGAGTCTCATTTTCATTATGAGGTAACACTAAAAACAAGTGATTGTTGGAGTTAGTGTCCTAGAACCAACTACTTTGTACTTTATTCATTAATAAATACCTTATCACATATTGATTGTTTTTCTGTGTGACAATGCATTTGATAATTTCCTTAGGATAGTTGTTGCAGTAAAAGGTCATCAAGGATCCCTACTATGATGAGAACCCGGAAGTTCCATAACACTATTCTTGAATAAATGTTATGTGGCCAGATGATGTTATTTGAGGAAAAAAAATAATACAGGCCATTGGGGGTGAGGACTCATAAAACTTTTGAGGCACCTCCTCATGGTGTGCACCCTTGGTAATATCTAGGAGGATATTATGAGAATGAAACCTGCCAGTAGGAAATCCACATTTCATAGTGTCATTGGACGTTCCTATCTGGATACGTGTGTATTGGTCCTTATACCTTAAGATTGTTATAAATGGGTATTAAAACTCACGCACTTAGATGTATTGATGAAAACTATGATGACACACTGTTCGCAGTGAGGTAGGATACATTGGGTGAATTATGAATAATACTACATTAATAGATAATGTGGGAAAGTATTTTCCCCATATGTTCCATAACATAAGTAGTTATCTTTGGCCCTTTTATGGAATTGATATAGCCTAAATAGATTCATATCCAAGGTAAAGAATGGGCGAGTTCAATTCTAGAAATTCAAAGATAGAATAATTGAGCACATGGGATGATGGCACTAAAATTCAACATGCTTTCTTCGAGATATCAAGACAAGGAGATTACATTACATGGTAAGCGTTCGTAGGATGTGACATGTCATTGTGGTGTTAAATTCTTTCTCTATGGGTGCCTTGGCGTATTACTAGATGCTACCCATGGACTTTAGGTAGGCTCTGCCTAATGCCACTAAGAAAGAGGCCTAGAGGGTCACACATGATGTGTGTCCAAGTATCATAGATAAATATTAATTTAAAAATTTGAATAAAGATTATTCCGGATTGTGGTTTAATAATTATTCAAGGATGCCTGATCGCATTTATTTTGACACTAGTTATTCGAATGAATATACTGTGGGTGAAATAATATATTTATTAGCTCGTAATGTTGTGACATTTATTTGAGAAATAAAAATACCTTATTCAAGGTCTAATAAATGTGGTGGAGGAAATAAAGAAAATGGAAAAAACAAAATTACACATTGTGTATATTAATATACACACTGTGTAGTTTTTATGGGGACTTGTGAGAAATAATATTATTTATTTAATTAAATAATATTAGTAGTAATACGTTGGACGCATGTCAAGTAATAATAATAGTTAACGGTTATTATTAGACATGGGGTCTTACTAAGAATTAAATAAAATGGATAAATGATTTTGGGTAATTAATTAATTTTATTATTCTAAGTAATTAAAATAACTATTATATAATTCTCATTATCCTAGACTTTTTTGTGGTTGTTGTGCTCAATGAATCTAGAGTATTCTCTTTATCCAATAGATAATTATTTTCTTCCAAGATCACTCTCAATCTACAAGACAGATCCTCCTCCACCGGATCAAGGAGAGCGCTTTCCAAGTTGCTCTCAAGGAAATCGAAGACGGACCACACAAGTGAAGGCTCTTCTACACTATCATCTAGAGATCCCTTTGGCAACATCCGAAGATACGTGGAGCACATGTGGATCACCACTAGAGGAATCCTAAACTTGGATTCTATGATGCAATGACTAATCACATCGTATTATGACCAAAAATATCAATGGAGAGATAAATCCATCAAGGTAATTATTGTCTTTTAATTAAATTAATTATAACCAACATATGATGATCCTATCTATGATTCTAGGACTCCCCTCTTTTCTTTCATTCTTGGTTCTATTCTGAATATTCATCTTTTTATTATTGTGACAGATCTCTGATTGATTATCGTTAACAAAAAAAATTAAAGTTGGGAACACCCACTAACACTCTTCCGTTGCGCCCAGAAACTACAAGTGGTATCAGATAAATCATATCATTGATTATAATTATTTAGTTTTTTTTCAATTTATGCATTTAATAATTTAGTTATTTCAATTCAAGTTAATCATTCTATAAATCTGAATCTCAAGATATATTCCTCCTCTTTTGTTTCTCTTTCACCTTATATATACAATTTTTTCTTTCAATTTTTTAAAAAATAAAATAGAGGATCTCATCCAGAGGTACCGAAGCTTCCTAGTCATACAACACCAGAACACGCAGTGTGTATTAAGAACTACACACCATGTAGTATAGGTTCCATGCACCGGGATGGTCCGCCAAACCTGGTTGTGTCATTCGATTCTATCTAAGTCTTTAAGACTCTGTGTTTTGAATAGGAACAGGCGGCACATGGTTTCCGGATTACATGTTGTGTGGCCCACTGAACACGACATGTTGTCCCTTCAGGTTAGGGTTGGATTGTGTACCATTTATATGGCTTGCCTAGCTAGAAACTGAGTAATGTGAATACTACACGGCATGTGTTCCACTGAACACGCCATGTACTCTGAAGATTTCTGTTGTAAATCTACACACCATGTCCCCGGGCATGTATTTCGGATGGATGGTGAACAAAAGTACATGTCGTGTTTTCGGAACTACACATCGTGTACTCATCCAAATTACATAGATTTATTAAAATTTATTATTATATTATATAAATTCTTGAGACATGTACCAAAGTGTGGGTGTAAATATGAGGGACAACACGTGATAGGCTTTTTATATATATTTGTTTAATTTAACATCTATTTAATGTTCATTTCTACTCATTGGGTTGTTATGAATGGGAATTAACCAAGTTGCCTCCAAGGTACAAGTTACATACAAAGATAATTTTAAATGAAATTATTTGTTTAAAATTAGGATGGATGAGAATCTCAAGGAAATTCATAAGAAGGGTTTAAGATAAAAGGATTGATTAATTGAAGATAATTAATTTATTTGAGTGTGATTTATCTTAATCAAGAACAATTAAATAATCGAATGCTAGTTTTATTTATGTGTAAATATTGTTTCATATATGGATGATAATGATCTAGACCAAGACATTTTTATGTGAATGGTTTCCTTTTAATTTATTTATTTAAATTAAATTTTTTGGCTTGCGATCCTTCTCCTCGTTAATATGTATGGAATGCATGCCCAAGGTTTCTTTTATATAAAAACACTTTTTATCCCTCACCTACGAGTGAGATAAAATCATATGTAATGGATGGACATCCCAAGAATGTGGAGGCAGCTCAAGTTAGGAGCTAAGGTGAAACCAATCCAAGGAGATACAAAGGTGGATAGGCGGAAAGTTGTAAACACAAACCCAAAAGGTTCTAGGTGTTTCTTCCCTAGGTCATGGGTTAGTTTATCAACCTCTATATAAACTAACCAATAGAACAAGATCATGATCATTCAATTTATTTTATTTCTATTAGTTTCATGGTTTATTTATTGTGGGTGTGTTTTCATGATCACACAATTAATGAATTAAAAAAAACATGCAAGATGGAACTCAAATTAGACTAGCTTATGTATAAATATTATCTTCGGAAAGGATAATCACTTAATTATATCCCACTTAATATTAAAGGGAATTTAATCAAATATAATAAAATGAGAATTTATGTATAAGGCTAAAATCACTCAAATAAATATTAAGTTGTTATAGCCTTCCATAATCCGGGTAAGAATCGAACCATAGTTCAAAGTGCTTGTCCAACCCTAGTTGGGGTGATTTCAATTATCAGGGAATTCTAATTCAAGGTTTTGGGTTGACTTGACTTGGTCCACATCAAGGGTCGACTGCCACAGTAGGACCTGGTGTGACCAAGAGGCAAAGGATGTGGAAATCCAAAAATAAAAGGATTTCATGATTGGGGAGTCCACTAAGCGGATCAAGGAGCTACGAGTTAATGCACATGGCATTTGGAATGCCTACCTAAAACCCTTCAAGTTTCTTGACCAACCCTTTTTTGCGGAATGTAAAGGGAAATATGGATCATTTCTACTAGAATATTTCGGCAATAGAATATTCTGAAGTCAATGGTGAGGGATAATGGATTTCAATAAAATGGTGGTTGACTAATATGTATTAAATTATTTATTTCTCTCAGTTTTATAATGATGAAGTACTAAACATTTTCTCATATTAATTTTTAGAAATAGAAAGAAAAATGAATTCAAATATAACATTGTTAACTATACACAAAAAGGAAAACCTTCTCACTAGAACCAATTTCTAGGAATGGTAGAGTTGTTTACTTGTCATCCTTCATCACGAGAGGAAATTGAATGTGTTTGAAGAGCCTATTCCAGTTGTGCCTGCAAAAGAGGCTAGTGATGAGGAACTATCTCTCTATATGAAACATATGGATGATTCCACAAATGTCCAATGTTTCATTCTATTAGTTATATCTAATGAGCTCATGAATCAACATGAAAACATGTATGCGTATAGCATGATGTCTGACCTTAAGAATATCTATCAAGAGAAGGAGAGACATGAGAGATATGAGATCTCCAATACTTTTTTAACAACTATGCTTGGAGATTCTTCGCCAATTGGGCCTCATTTAGTCAAGATTATTGGCTACATTGAATTCCTAGATACCTTAGGGATTAATTTCTTGAATGAGTTGAATACAGATCTCATCTTATCATCACTACCCAAGACCTTCTCTAGATTTATTGTTAACTACAACATGAGAAAAAATGAGAAGAGTCTACTAGAACTTATGACCTTAATTATCCAGGTAGATAAGGACATGGGGACTGACAGACCCATAGTTCTTATGGTGAATAAGAAAAAGAATGACAAGGTAAAGGGGACAAGGATTCATAAACGATCTAAATCCCCTAAGAATCATCCCTCCAAGAAGGGGAAGATCCAGAGTCAGGGTGAGGAACTGGAGGCGGTATGTTTTTCATGTGGCAAGCAAGGCCACTAGAATAGGAACTGCACCCAGAAACATGGTAACGCCATAGGTGTGTTCGTTATCGAGTGAAATATTTCCATTTATATACATTGTGTATTAGAAATAGCTTATGGGGCACACATCTATATTCAAATGTAGGAACCAAGTAGATTTAGAAATATTCCCAGAGGAGAGGTGGATCTTGGAGCTTACAAGGGCAAGAGGCTGGCTACATTGGCCATTGGCGATTACCATATCTCATTGCCAATTGGAATGATTTTGGTTTTATGTAACTATTATTATGTGCCTAGTGTTACCAATAACATAATTTCTATATCTTATTTGTATATGGATATATTTATTTTCAAATTTAGAAATAATGGTTGTATCTTTTATAATAACAACATATGTTATGGTATGACACATTTAAATAATGGTTTTTATGCATTAAATTACAAAACCTAAGTTTTTTCAATCGATAACAAATCAAATTCATATGTCTCATACAACACCCAATTGTGGCATCACCATCTTGGTCCTACAAACGAGAAGCGGATGAAAAATCCTTATCAGGATGGTTGTTTAGACTCTACTGATCTGAAACAACTTGACATATGTCACGCTTTTTTACAAGGTAAAATGGCCAAGTCTACTTTCAGTGGATAGGGTGAAAGGGCCAATTATATTCTAGGATTAGTGCACATAGATGTGTGGGGACCCTTTCCAGTAGAAGATAGAGGTGGATATTCTTACTTCATTACTTTTACGGATGATTTGAGTAGATATGTCTATATATACTTAATGAGGTATAAGTCTGAACCCTTAGAGAAATTTAAGTAATTCAAGAATGAAGTAGAGAATCATCTTGGTAAGAAGATAAATAAGCTTAGATCGAATCAAGGTGGAGAATATCTGAACCAAGAGTTCATCTATCTTTTACGAGAGACTAGGATTCTATCCTAGCTCACTCATCCTTATACACCATAGTGGAATGGTGTTAGTGAAAGGAGGAACCACACCTTATTGGACTTAGTGAGGAAAATGATGTGTCATGTAGATCTTCCATTATCCTTTTTGGGATATTCATTACAAAATTCATCATACATATTAAATCGAGTTCCAACTAAGGTGGAAAATGGAATTACCTCCAAGTTATGGAATGAAAAGAAACACATTTTTTCTCACACACATGTATGGGGATGCAATGTGTTTATTAAGGCCTTCTCGGGAAAAAAATCGTACCCTAGGACAGGAGGTGTATCTTTATAAGATATCCCAAGGAAACAAAAGGATATTACCTATATAACCCTTCAGAAAAGAAAGTGAATTTTTCCAGAAAAGTCGTCTCTCTTGAGATAGATAACATCCTTAAAAAGGATAGTGGGAGCAAGATTGACTTTAACAAAGTTGATTCTCAAGAAACAAAGGAGTTGGTCAGGAACAAGTTCCATAGGTCCCTGTGGAAGAGGTTCCAGAAACACAAGTACTGCATAAGAGATCAAGAGATGTAAGAAAACCAGAGAGATTTGGTTTCCTAGTCACTGAGGATGGTGAATCATTATTGTTGGAAAATGATGAACCTCTCTCCTACATGGATGTAGTAGAAATCTCAGAAGCTGCAAGATGGCTAGAAGCTATGAATTCTGAGATGGATTCCATGTATCATAATCAAGTTTGGGTTTTGGTTGATGAGTTAGTTGATGGAAATCCTATTGGATGTAAATGGGTATTCAAGAGAAAATTGTACATGGAAGGTCAAGTTAGAACCTATTAAGCAAGGCTGGTGGCTAAAGGATTTAGACAGCGTCCAAGAATTCACTATGATGAAACCTTCTCACCAGTTTCCATGTTTTAATCCATAAGAATCATACATGACATAGTAGCTTAAAATGACTACAATATTTGGAAAATGGATATAAAAATAGAATTCTTTAATGGGAACCTTAATGAAGATGTCTATATGACACAACCAAAAGGGTTTGTGACACTAGGTGAATCCAAATGGGTTTGCAAGTTGAATAAATTCATTTATGGGTTAAATCATGCATCCAAGTCATGTAACATTCAATTTTATGAATCCATAAATGAATTTGGGTTTATTAATAACGAATGTGAACCATGTGCTTATAAGTGGTTTAATGGGAATACGGTTTTTATCCTAGTATTATATGTTGATGACATATTTCTTATTGTAAATGATGTACCAGTCTTACAGTTAGTTAAGGATTAGTTGAACAAGTGTTTCTCCATGAAGGACATGGGTGAAGCAGCCTACATTATTGGGATCAAGATCATTCGTGATAGATCAAAGGGGCTTCTTGTACTAATTCAAGGTACATACATTGAACATATAATAAAGAGATTTAGTATGGAATGATCCAAGAGGGGATTGGTTATAGTGTCACATGGCCTATATCTTTTTAATAAAATGTGTCCTCAGACACAACAAGAGAAATATAAGATGATTATGATCCCATATGCTTAGACTATAGGAACCATCATGTATGACATGTTATGTACCAGGCTTGATGTTTCCTATGCACTGAGAATGGTAGGAAGATACCAAGAAGATCCCAGAGAATAGCATTGGACTATTGTTAAGACTATCCTTAAGTATCATAGAAGAACTAAAGATATTTTCCTGATGTATGGAGGAGATGAGGAGCTTGTCATCAGAGGATATTCTAGTGATGCTTTTCAAAAAGATCAGAATGATCTCAAGTCACAATCTAGATATGTTTTATATCTCAATAGAGTAGTTGTGAGCTAGAAGAGTTCAAAGCAACCAATTGTTATCGATTCTACAGTGGAGTATGAATATTTATAAGCTTCTAATGCAGTCAAGGAAGCCCTTTGGATTCAGAACTTTGTCCAGGAGCTTGATGTGGTGCCTAACAGTAAAGACCCTATCACATTGTATTGTGATAATACTACAGTGGTGGCTCTAGAAAAAGAACCAAGATCACATCAATGGAAAAAGCACATACTCCGGAAGTATCACCTCTTGATGGATTTATATCATAGGGGTAAAACTTAAATGAGAAGAGTGTCCATAGAATAAAATGTGGCAGACCCCTTGACTAAAGGCATATCTCAGCAGAAGCATTAATATCATGTGAGAAACAGCGGGTTAAATGTTGTTAGAAGTTTTCTCTAGTCTAAGTGGGATTTTCTTGGATTTGGTGGCCTAGAACCAACTTCTTTTTACTTTATTCATTAATAAATACCTTATCACATCTTCATTATTCTTCTTTATGACAATTCTTGGGATAAGGTCTTAAGTATAGTTGTTTCACTAAAAGGTCATAGCAGATCCCTACTATGATGAGAACCCAGAAGTTCAATAACACTATTCTTGAATATATGTTCTATGGTTGGATGATGTTATATGAGGGACACAAATAATACAGGCCATTGGGGGTGAGGACTCATAAAACTTTTAGGAACCTTCTAATCATGTGCACCCTTGGTAATATCTAGGATAATATTATAAGAATGATGCCTCTTAGTAGGAAATACACATTTCATAGTGTCATTGGATGTTTCTAACTGCGGATGTTTGTATTGATCCTTATAAATTAAGAATATTATAAATGGTTATTACAACTCGTGCACTTAGATGTACTGATGAAAACTATGACGACACATTGTTCATAGCGAGGTAGGATATGTTGGTTGCATCATGAGTAATACTACATTAATAGATAATGCCAGAAATGATTTTTCCCATCTGTTCCATAATGGAAGTAGATATCTCATGCCCTTTGATGGAATTGATATAGCCTAAATAAATACATGTACATGGTAAGGAATGGGAGAGGTCAATACAAAAATTCAAAGAAAGAATAATCGAGCACATGTGTTGATGGCACTAGTATGTAACCCACTTGATTCGAGATATCGAGATAAATGGATTACATTACATGGTAAGAGTTCATAGGAGGTGAAATGTCATTGCGGTGTTAACTTATTTCTCTACGGGTTCCTTGGCATGTTGCAAGATGTTAACCTTGGACATTAGGGATGCTCTACATAATCCCACCAAGAAAGAGGCCTAGAGGGTCATACACTATTTGTGTCTAAGTATCTCAGTAAAATATTAATTTAACAAGTTGAAAAAAGATTTTTCACAATTGTGGTTTAATAATTTTTCGAGGATGTATGATCGCATTTATTTCGACACTAGTTATTCAAGAGAATATATTGTGGGAGAAATAATATATTTATTAGTGATTAATGAAGTGGAATTTATTTAAGAAATAAATATCCATTATTCATGGTCTAATAAATTTTTTTTATGATATAAAAAAATGGAAAAAATAAAAGTACACACCGTATATATTAATATACACGCCATGTATTTTTTCTAGGGACTTGTGAGAAATAATATTATTTTTTTAATTAAATAATATTATTTGTAATATGCTGGATGCATATGAAGAAAAAATTATAGTAAACTGTTATTATTAAATATGGGTTCTTACTAAGAATTAAATAAAATGAATAAATGATTTCGGGTAATTAATTCATTTTATTATTCTATGTAATTAAAATTTATAAAATATAATTCTCATTTTCCGAGCCATTTTTATGGTTGTTGTTCACAACGGATCTAGAGAAATCTCTCAATCCAAGAGAGAATTATTTTCTTCCAAGAACACTCTCAAGCTACGAGGGAGATCCTTTTCCACTAGATCAAGGATATAGCTTTTCAAGCGACTTTGAAGGTCATCGAAGGCGGACATCGCAAGCCAAGTCTCTTCTGTGCTAGCACCTAGAGATCTCTTCGGCAACGTCCAGAGATACATTGAGCACCTGTGTATTACGGGTAGAGGAATCCTACACATGGATTCTATGATGCAAGGATGGATCACATCGAATTGTGACCGAAAACATCTATAGAGAGAAAATTCCATCAAGGTAATTTTTTTTCTTTTAATTAAATTAATTATAACCAACATATGATGATCCTCTATATGGTTCCAGGACTCCCCACTTTTCTTTCATTCTTCATTATATTCCAAAGATCCGGTGTTTTATTATCCTGATGGATATCATATTAATCATCGTTAATGGAAAAAGTTAATGTTGATAACATCCACTAATGTGCTTCCAATGAGCCCGAAACCTACAGTGATAGGCCCTCGGAATAGTTAGTGATTGAAATATTCCCACATTGGTCCTTAGGACTTGTAGAGAATAAGTTGATGGATTTGGTCCCTTACCAAGGAGGCATGACAGAACACGAACATCCGGAATATCATGAGACTCTAGGAGGAGAGGGAGAACTAATGGATTCTACTAATTTGGTTACATGTGGATCTTCTAATATTGTTACCAAGATCATAGGAGAATTTAACAAGTAGGGGATTCGAAACAAAATTGGTGAAAATGGATAGACTGATAGAATGAAGAATGGCCGAATAAAATATCATGTTGAGATGCTATCGAAAAAGAAAAAGTGGTATACATTCAAGGATTTTCATCAACACCATTAAAGAAGACAAGCCCAAGGAACGAAAATTCGCATTTTAATACCACTATAATAACTAGATCTATAACAAACAGGTTAAATACTCAAGGTAATCTTCTCAGTCCATTAATGGATGAATCTGAATATGATTGTGAGGACTATAATCCTTTTGGATTTGATTAGTGATATTCTTTTGACATTTATTCACCTTTAATGAGGAATGATTTTCTTTTCTAACCCCATTCCTCTCCATATTCCTTGTTTTGTTTTAATATTCATTAAATAGGCTTTTCCTCGCCATTTAAAAAATTAATATCTTATCTATTTATACTTTATAATTTTTTTAGGTGTGGAAATTGATTTTATTAACTTTTTTAAAATTATATATCTTATAAAAATCTATTTAGACGTCTAATACTATTATATAATTCATATGGTCATTATTACATCAAGATAATGTCATAAAAATACTATTTTTGAAATGGTGAATTATCATTATTCATCAAGATATTCAAGTCCATCAATAAAGACGAAAACATTACTCGTAAATAATTTTGAGGTGTTAGATTAAAAAAATTCATTTTATAATTTTTTTAATCTGAAGTAACATTAATATTTAATTATTTATATAAATATTATTTATTTTGAAAAAAAATTAAAAAATACCTAATTTAAAATATACACATATTATTACTTTAAATTATAATAATTTGAATATTTATTTTATTGAATTCAGATATTTTATATTCTTGTTTTATTCATGATAATTATTACCTACCATTCATTATACTATTCCAAAATTCAATTTATAATTATAACAGTCAGTTTACTATTCGAACAGTCGGGTTACTATTTTAATATTCAAGTGACTATTCGGACTGTCATACTGCTATTACAATTCTTATAAATACCATAAATTTCCTTTATTTATCATTTACATAGATTTATTTCATAGTTTTCTACATACATTAAAAAATTCTAACCAAATTTTTAATGTTTTTTTCTATTTATAGTGTTTCTTGTAACGATGATATTTCTAAGAGACTACAATGAAACAGGATTTAAAATTCTAGATATGTTTTTTTACTTGTGTTTATATTCTTATTGTACTTTTTAAAATGTTATGGAATGTATTTTTCATCCATATGTATTTTTTAAAATTTTTTAAATAAATAAGTGTTTCTTTTTATTATATGATGGATGTTAATTTAAATATATTATACCATATATATCTAAATATTACACAAAACTTTTTTGAGATGGAATATTTTATATATAAAAGTATGGGTATTTAAATTATTTTCCATTTATAAATTTAATCCTTTAAATTTCAACTCATGTCCTCATTCATGAATAGATGGGGGTAATTTTTTTCCTTTTCCTCATCGAGTTCCCGTGTTTTCTCTTCATACTTATGGTTTCACTAATGTTATTTCATATGGTGGGTTATCTTATTGTGTATAAATTTTTCCCTAAAATCAAATATCTTTTGTAGCTTCAAATAATAATAGTTCCCATGCACCTATTTTACCACCTTCATATTTATTACATGTGTGGGATTAGGTTTGTAAATTCATAGAAAAGGTTTGTGGAACCCATTAGGAAATTCATCTAGGTTTCATATAAGTTCTAGTGGATAAGCCACAACTCTTATACATTTAGGAATCTCAAAGGGGCCAATGTACCTAGGATTTATCATTCCCTTATTTCTAAACCTTTTATCACTCGTATATCATGATATCAAAAGTAATAATGTTTCTATAACATCGAATTACAAGTCTCTTTAATAATTGTTTGCATGGAGCATCTATCAACTATTTTCCACTTTAATGTGTTATTAAATGGATTAAACCATATCTATTATTTCTTATACCTGTTTGCATCCCAAAAATATCTATTCACTAACTTCATTCTAGAATATTGGAGTTCTATATCTCTTTACTAATTGATATTCATATAGAGAAATTGTAATACTTTATTGGAAACTATTTTTTCAAATACAATTCACCAATATAATACATTGATATTAGCCTCATTTAATGTCTATTGAGTAATATCACAACATTTCTTTTAAGTTTATGGATGGTCCTTTCAATGTGACCATCAGTTTGGGGGTGATAGGGTATATTGAAGTTTAACTCTATATTCAAGTCATATTAAATACTCCTCTAGAATATAGAGGAAAACATTATATATCAAATAAATATGATAAACAATGACTCCAAGTATAACCTCACTACTTCCATGATATATATCTTAGAAGTTTAATCAAGATAAAAAAATTACTAATTGTAGATAAATTGATTAGCCTCAGTAAGATAATCCACCACAACCCATGTGGTGTTGTTTCCCTTAGATGTGTTTTGAGTACCTATAAAAAACCCTTATTGATGTTCCCCCATTTTCATTTTAGTATGTGTAATTTTTGAACCATCCCCATGTAATTTTGATGCTCATACATCACTTTATAATATACTAAGAACCTTTTGGTGTATCCAATAACATATTTCTTCATATTTTCCCACCAAAAGTTCTCTACAAGATATCAGGAAAACTTGGTACATCCTAGGTGGATGGAAAAGAGATGAGCTATATGAATCATTTAATGTATCTTTATTTATATATGGTGTTTATGGAACACAAAATCTAGTAACAAAATAACATAAATCTATCTGTATCGATGGTTAATTCAAGAAGCTTACCTTCCTTAGTTTCCATCGCCTTATTTTAAATATCTAAATCATTATTCTTCACCTTCTTGATTTTCTCTTTGATTGATTGTAACACAATAATTTTGGAAATATAATATATCTTATGTGCCTTTTTGATTTCCTGATCCATTAATTTCATATCCATGAAGAAAAATTCATTATCAATCCTCATCATGGATGAGGTAGTAGGTCCCTTTATACTGAAATAAATAACTATATTCTTCTTCTTATGATGGTATTGAATCAATAAATCACAATCCTTAATTAAATCCATGAATAATTATTTACACATGTTCAACACCAATGTGAATATATAATTTAAACTCTTATTATGAGTGTATATGTCATACTCACTCCATAGAGGCAATGTCGCTAAATCTTGAATACAAAGATCATGAACGTTTACATTAGATCATGCATTGGATAACTATATTCATGGATATTAAATTTCTATAAGGAATGTGATGTAACATTATTATTTTTCATGGGTACACAACCCATGAAATTCCCCTTTAAGTATTGTTTTATATTACAAACCCATATCAATTAGAGGGAAGTGTGATTACATGTGTAATGAATAGCCTCTGAGTGTTGTAACGAATTGTAAAAGCATTGGGATGGTGCCTAATTTTTAGTCATCTTAAAAATAAATATATTAATCTAACATACAAAAACCTTTCTCCCCAAAATCTCATTGATGGATTATACATGTTTAATTTATAATTAATTAAATTAATAATTACCTTATCTATGGCAATATTTCAGGAACATAATCACATATCCACTAGTATTTTGTAGATGTTGTGATGGAGAATCCAAGAGAGGATTTCTATAGATGTATTTACACATGATCCATGAATCATTGAACATCATTCTTGATATTCTAGGTGCTGGTGTAGAAGAGTAAATATTTTTAACTTGTTTATCATGTATTAAAACAAAAAAATATCTTGTTCATTCTATGTTCTTGAGAGGGAGGGAGGAAGAATTTCACGCAAAGGCTTTTGAAATTTCTAGAATATTTTCTCTCTTATTTCATCACATCAACAAATTAATATTAATATATTTTAGAATATAAACATAGATTTAAATAATCATAATTTCACAAATTCCCTAATCTAATTAATTATTCTATGTTATTCCCAACATCGAAAATTAATATTATTGTTATTATACCCCATGACATGTGTTTATTAAAATATAATTTATTAAATAAATAAATTAATAGTTTTTTAAATGATATTAACTAAAATATATCATTTTCATCAAATAGTTAAACTTAATCAATATCCTTCTGTAAAATATTGTATTTACTAAACATAAAAATAAAGATTTTTTCTACTATTCATATAGATTTTAAAAATATTTTTTTTTTATTAATTATACTTCAAAATAAATAAATATATATTTATTATAACATAAAAAATTAAACATTATTTAAAATTCCATTTACATATTTTAAACTTGCATATCTAGTGATTAAATTTCTACAATCAACATTCATTAGAATAAATACTACTCCCCAAACTAGAGAATAAATTTTTTGAAAAATTTAAATTCAATATAATTTAATAAGATTATATATACACTTAGTGTGTGACTATTTACACCCCTTTCGCATTGGAAATAGATGAACATACTTAAATTTCAAGATCGACATCTTGAAGCATAATAAATAACCCATGGAAAAATAAGTTATTACAATAACTACAATAACCTTCCTATGGATTCTATTATGTAATATAATCCATCTGTAAAATGATATGTCATTAAGAAGGATGAATACATGTTTCATTTCCATATATTCTCAATTTTTCGTTTTTTAAGTGAAATTTTCTATAAACTACTATGGACATGAAATTTTTCATAATGTTCCATTTAATCAGAGGTCCAATGATATCTTTAACTATTATTATTGAAGTAAAAAATCATTTCTTAATCATTCAATTAATTCCATACCACTTATGGAACACCTGGTGTATGTATCCCCACTGTTATCTTATATCATCAAATGTTTCAACAATACAACAAAGTACAAAATTCATGATACACTTTAATAATAGCCTCAAGTATAAATACCAATACTCACATCCATATATCGGAATATCCAACTACACAAAAAACATGTATTATTCCTAATTTTGGGTCTATCCTTGTGAACTCCCTTCTTGAAGATCAACAAGTGTTAACTTCATGATAAGAAGTCTCAATGATTTTGATCCCCTAGAACCTGATAGTCAAACATAAAATGTTTCCCATAAAATTAATATATCTAGAAAATATAATGTATTAATTAAATAATACTATAATAGAATATATGGGTTGCCATTATATTAGGGAACTCCCTATAACCATTTTATGTGAAAAATATTTAATGGAAATTATAATATTGATGTTATAGAGAATAAAAATAATTAATTAGTAATAAATATATTCATCTATTATGGTAATTTAAATGTAAAAATGTTGTTTTTCTAGGGTACCAACTTTAACAGACAACCAATTACACTAAAGATAATAATTAATAAATTTAAACCCAATATCTCCCATATGATGTTCATTATTATACTAAGATAGGAATTTGGTCAATGGGTCTACCACATTTTCATTTATGGTCACACTATCTACTGTGAATTTACATATTTGAGTAAAATATCTTAAGATATGATTGTTAAAAATTACATGCTTCATTCATTATTATTATATGGGATCCTTAGCTAGAACCAGTACTGAATTTCTTTTACAACACAAAGTAGTAAGATATATGATGTTAGGTATAACACCATTCTCCTGGATGAAGTTTCATATCAGAACTACTTTTTAGCTACATCAAAAGGACACAATATACTGATATTATATTATAGAATCAATGGTCACAAGTTTTTTATAACTCTTCCAACTAATAGATCCTACTTTGAGGTAAAAAAGATATCTTAATTGTTATTCTAAATAATTATTAACAATTTAGAAACTAGAATTTTTGTATCCCCTCACAACTAGTTTCCCATATCCTCTAAAAATTCAGAATATTTCATATATATGCCTAAGGTACTTTAGGAATATTTTGTGGCTAAATAATGTGGTTATCTTGGTTCAGCTTAATATTTATCTACCATGATAAAGGAATTGAATCATAAATACTAGTACATATAATCAAATACATGATATATCTATTCATTGATGAATAATAGATTTTACTCATCCATTCTATCTTGTATTATGTTTGAGGATACATTTTATTAGATATATGTATACCATGTGACATAGGAAATAATACTATCTTAGACTGTTTTATATTATAGATTTTTAATATATATATATATCTTTATTAGTCTAATAAAACTATTGTATATTTCTAAATGAATCTTCATCCATATAATATAGGTTTATTTAAAAAATTAGTTCACAAATAATTATTTATTCAACCACATATTAACTGGCATGAAAACTTTTATATCATTTCCAATAAATAATATATAATCATCATATATTACTAAGAAAACAATAACAGTCCCATTAAACCACTTATAGAAATAAGTATCACATTAATTGTTAATAAAATTGATCTCTCTTATGGATTTATAAAAATGAATATTCCATGATCTTTATGGTTTTCTTAACCATTAAATAAATTATTATTATTTCAAATTTAATACCTTTATGGAATCCTTTGTTATTACAAACCCTTATGGTTTTGTCATGTAGAAATATATCACAAGATTTATAATAATTATAGTGATCTGGACATCCATTTTCCAAATTTAATAATCATGGAAAACTGTTATGGAATGTATAATCATAATATATTTTAGCAGGGATACTAGTGAAAAATCCATAATAGTCAATTCCAAGACATTTCATGAATCCTTTAGCAACCAATCGTGCTTTTTGTGTACTAACTTGAATATATATGTATAGTTTTTTCTATTATATCCATTTATACACAATGTTATTTACATAAAGTAGAGGATCTACCAAAAACCAAACATTATTTTTTTACATGGAATCTATTACATGTTTTACAACTTATTTCCACATCATAACTTCTGAACTATTTACTACTTCCTTATAGGATAAAGGTTCATTATATTTAATGAATAATATTTCACTTTACTAAATGATAATAAAACCTTATCTATATAGTTCTTTAACCTCTCTAGTACTCTTACACGGAACTTATGTATTAGAAATTCCACTAGGACTTCTGGAATATATCCACATACCACCTCTAGAGATCATGATCCTCGACTTCATCAAAGACTATATTACTACCACTATCACCTTCAGAGATGTGATTCCTTTTTAGAAACATGGAATTTCTATCCATTATTTATTTTCTATCTATGGGGTCATATATATTACATCCTATTGTATATTTAGGTTATTCTATAATTATACACTTTGTTCCTCAAGATAAAAGTTTATTTCAAGAATTATCCATAATAAATTATATTTTCAACAACTAGATTGATTTAACATCACCAAAACTAAAAATACATTTACCCTATTCATACATCCTATTATGTTAAAGGCTTCAGAAAAGAATCTTGGTTTTATGAGGTGATAGTAGGGATATTATACCCTGTTATATAAAAGATAAAAATGATAAAGAAGAAAAATATAAAAATAGCCAAAAATAACACACAGGGTACAAACAAAAATATATAAAATTGTATGAAAAATATATATCTAAAATGTAATAAAAAACATAAAAAATAAATGGAAACTTTTATAGTTGGATGATGAATAAAAAATCCCAAAAAGAACAAAAAACAATTGCTTGACAGCAAGTATTTACCCAATATAGCTCCAAAATCCAAAATGTGTCATAATCATGCATCAAATACACTTTTATCCTAATAAATTCTTATCATAGGTCCCTTACACTTTCATTTATCATAGATCATTAATGATACACATTTCTTGGAGGTCCCATGTATGGCATGATTATGAACTCGGTAGGGAACCAATAATGGTTTCAAAATATAGAATATATACATATATATGTGTATGAAATTTGAAAAGTATTAAAAAAATATAGCTAACACAAACTAAACCACTTCATTCTAAACCAACCTTGAGTGTTCACTTAAAATTATTTAGTTAATATAAGAGTGTGATAATGCATCCATAGTCTAAACAACCCCTGAGGGAGATTGATGCATAACTCTTTTTCTCATAACCAAGAAACGAAACATTACCATTCTCAAGGACACTTGAAAAAATACACACATGATGAGAATTACACCCCCAAACTATAATAATAATCACCCCTCAATTAAAATGAACACCTATGATGTATCTCTCCTCTAGTTTAATTTTCAACACCATCACCCTAATATGATCATCTATGAAGGATACCACAAAACATAAAATGGTTAATACCACCTCCTAGGACCCTCAATTTTTATGGCCACCTATGGCCTCAACCATCATTGCCCACTTGAGACTACCCCTAGTTATCTCTCAAAAATAATGAAAAATACACATGGTTCTATTCCTGATAACACACATAAGACCCTGCCCATGTTTTTAAATCACGTGATGTATAAACACACATATAAAAATGGAAATATCTCATATCCACCTACACAATACTTGAAGGAACTATAATGTATAATATCATCATCTAATTCTACTCTGATTTGAATAAATCATGAAAATTGACAATAATCACAAAAATAGTAAAAAAAATTGAAACTCATTACAAGTGGGAAAAATCCAAAATCAGAAAACAGAGGATTCTAAGATTTACCAATAATAACTACCTATGTTATACCTCTTTTAACATCTCTATTTTTTCTATATAAATATTTGGAATATATCTATTAATATTTATTGTTCCAAACATTGAGAAGACATGAGATTCCAAGGCCCGGTGATCCCAGTGCTAATATTATAAAACTAATAAATATATTAATATCAAGAACACGTGTTTTTCCTAAAATAGTGTAATAAATCCCAAATGGGAACTTGGATAAGAAATTTGAGGCTATTTTTTATTTTGGAATGCAGGTTTTACCCTAGGTGAGACATAAACTTAGTCGATGGTAGGATTTTGTTAAAAGGTTGTCACATGATAAAAAATAATTATTTTAATTAATTACATTATTATGTTTAAATTTAGTGACCTAGACTCCTATATATATATATATATGGTAATAAGTAATACCTAGGGTTATCTGTATAACCCTAGCGACCGGGAGAGGATCCTTTATAGGAGCTTTCGTGGGTGACTAACATCGAATCGTGCTTTGATGATCATAGAAACCGTAAAACATATGGATATCCTCAATGAAAACATCCTAGAATCCTTATTCATCCATTATAAACCCTATCTCAAGTAAGAAAATTTTTTATGTGGTTTTATTCCCCATTGATTATCCCATAATGAACAAAAATGAAATCAATCAACAGATTTATTTTTAGATGGATTGTGTTGTTGGTGTGGGTTTATTTTAGAGATTTAGGAAATTTTTTATTATTTACTATGGTTTATTAGTTTTTCTTTGTAAGTGAAATGGATTAATTCTTATCCAAGAAATGTCTCTGGCTTTTTCATTATCTTGTATTTTGTGCATTTCTATCCCTGTTCTTCATGTGTTTATCTTCACTATTTTGTTTGGCTGGAGGTTTGAAAAATACATGATAATGAATCATTGTGATTCAATTATTTAGTGAAATGGATAGATACCATGGTTTGGTTTTTATATTCAGTTATGGAATAAAGGTAATACATAAATGAATATATATGGAGAGTGGATCGGTGTCCTTCATGCATGGTTGGGAATGTGGTGTTGGTGTGGTGTTATGAGAGAAGTTTTCCAGGAAAATTGGAAGCTAGAATCCATCCATCATCAATGATGGATTTTGTTCAATCCTATATCCATGATTACTATAAATATTAGTTGTGGAAATTGAGGGTGTATATAGTGGAATTTTCAAACACATAAAGACATATAGGTTCTATAAAATTCAATAGTACATAGATTTTAACAGAAGAACACACTCCATGTGGACCTAGCAGTAGTGGCTAGGGTTCATAAATGAAAATAAATTTTCACAGACCATGTGAGTAAACCAGGAGACTCGTAAATTGTCTTTCGGGTACATGGGTAGGTACACTAGTATGGATAGTGTACACAGGAACGACCTGGTACTCATACATGGACACATACCTGGACCCAAACTAGTACGTGGGTATAACATGGAGTACATTGTCATGGCATGTAGTACATGAGCATGGGTTAGGAAACATGGGTATACTTTAGGAAAGAAATAAATTCCCTATAATACTATTTCATGCAATGTACTTTCCCTAGGGATTCCTAGGTCCCTTTTTCTCTTCAGTGAGGACTAGTTTTCTTAGGGTGTATTCCAACAATCCATCCACTAAGAGTATAGTGTGGAATTAAATCCTAAGTATCAAATTGTGATTCCATCTAAAAGAATAGTCTCAGACAGAGTTACTAGAATCCATTCATGTGTCCTATGGTGGAATCCACTATTGTCATCTTCCATAATTGTGGTTCTAACAATCATTGTGACAAACATACATGGGAATTGATCCCCTATATTACGGGTTAATATAGGTTGGGTTGTTGGTATACCCCATGGATCTAGGTGTGATCCCCCATCATTGTATTGATATATATGACTTACAGTGTGTACCTACTCATTAAAATACAAAATGATTATGGAATCCTAATAGATGAAATTAGTTCCATCATATTCATGGAGTAAGTTCTCCCGGGAAAGTGTTTCTTTGAACACTCGAGTCGGGTCTTAGGCATGTGATGTGGTTATAACATTACCTTGATACTTAATGTCTACCATGATTATACCTAGAAGTTTATTTTTTATCTATTATGCTTCTTATTGTAATGTCCTCTTGAGGATTGACTACTATCTTGATGCTTTTTGATTGGTGATTTTGGGGTGACCATCTTAGTATTTTGATACTCACCCATGAATGGGCTCTACCTACACATGTATTGTCTTATGAAGACTACATGTCTTCGACAGTATTTTTATTAGACAAAGAGAATATCGATTTTAATTTGTACTATATAGAACATGGTTTGTATTGGTACTAACATTTTCATGTAGTTCCCCCAATCTAGCAGGTTGGGCTTCTTTCCAGTTTTGGTGGGCATGTGTTTCGACCTTATTGCTTTTAATATTATTTTCGTACTCTTATAGTGGGATTTAATTGAATCCATTATTTTGGTATTTGTTTTATTTTCCTTCAATATTTCTCACCGTATTTGGATATGTGTTCATGTGTTCAGGTACCTTAGGATAAGGCCTCCCATGTGTGTGATATTCCTACTCGGTTCTTGATGTCATCCCTTATCCTATTAGAGGTGGGCATGGGGTTTTCATACTCATATTTCCACTTTCCATGATGTCCCTAGTGGTTTGGGTTATGAGAAAGTGGTATTAGAACAGTTCAATCTTAATATTGTAGTTTTGAGTTGTTGTCCAACTGTGAGATTGGATTGGATTTTATTGAAATATTGTTATGTGTTTTAGGTTTAGATTTCAGTACAAGGAATATATTTTTGGTATAGTGTCTAATTAATCCATTCACCAGGAATCTTGCAACCAATTTTTTGATTCGGTACATGTATGCACTGGTTATAGGGAAAATGGTGGCACATGAATCATATAGGTATAAGTTGTGGTTTCTATATCCTTCTTGAGTTGGTTCCCCATGTATTCTCATTGGTCATGGTACGTCTTTTCTCTTCCAGGATTCCTCCATGATTTTTCCAGCTTGGATTCAGAAATAGGGGAATAATGATGATACCCTTAGTAATGAGGCTTCACTACATGGACATGTTCAGGAGGTGGTACCTCTGGGTGGGTTTCCATCCATACCTATACTCATTAAGAAGTAGATAATACCATCGATACTATCAGATGAGGAATGTACAATGATCATGATTCATGAGTTTTAGTTTCAACAACCCCTTAGGTTCAAAGGTGATCCAGACCCCTATGCAATTGAGGATTTCCTCGAGGAGGTTACATGAGTTTTTCACCTTGTCCAGACACCTACAGAATAGATAGTGGTCCTGGAAATGAGCATTCTTTATGGATCTGCATGGTGATGGTTGATCCTAGTTGTTTATTCATATATAAGGTGACTCTTTCCTACACATAGTTTGAGAACCTTTTCTGAGAAAAGTTTTCTCCACCTAGGTTGTATTTTTTTCACATCTATAATCTTTGACTAATTCATTAGGGAATCATTACTATGGATGATTATTTTTTGTGGTTCAAGAACCTCTCAAATTACTCAATGAATATAGTACATGATTAGTTCTTTTGGGATTGAACCTTCAAATGAGGTCTATTAAGAGACATATAGGCTATTGTGATACCTTTATGCATCTCTACCTATTATAGGTTTTGGAGTTTTATATGATTGTATAAACATGTTTGGTAGATGATACACTGATATTCGGTGTCATTGTTGGGCACACAGAAGTTGAGACTTACCATCAGGTGGTTGATGGTAGACATAGGGATATAGACAAGAAAGATGTTTTAGGAGGGGATATCAAGATAGAGGACATACAGTTTAGGGCTCTCAGTATGCTTCTATTAATCCTAGGGAGATATGGTTCTACTCTTATGATAGGAAGGTACATTTCTGAAGGATTTTCCAAACCACCATACAGCTAACTCAGAGATCGTGGATGGGATACCATGGTAGAAGAAGTAGAATAGAAAGGTAGGTTTGTAAGTTGGTGGATTTTGTAGATGATTAGGAGAGTATCTAGATGTGGTATATGGTTTGACCTATTTCCACTACCACCCCCAGGCGGTCCCTATAAGGCTCAAGGATCTAGAGGATATTGGAGAGGTAACCTAAAGGTAGTGGTGGCCTATAACCCAGAGGCACAGATGATTATTACAGGTATAATCTTTGTTTTTTGAACCATGTATATAGTATTTATAAACATATTAATGATCCACTTTTGTCATTATAAAACCCTAGTATGAGACCTAAAGATTATGGTTTTTTCCTTAGCTCAATTTTTACACTTAGAGATTCCTACCATAGGTGACTTAGTGATCACACACCAATGTCGGTAGTGTGATTTGATTCTTAGAGGATAGAGTTTCATGTGAAATATTCTTGTAGTGGAAATAAGTCTATATGACATAATCATAGCTATGTATTGGATATACACATTTCAAGAATAGTTTTACTATTTAAGATGGAGGATGAGGTGTTTCCAAAAATATGGGAATAGTTTTTCCTTCGTATGAGAGAAGGAGACTCGAGAAGTGCATAATGGACTCATAATTAGGAGAGTAGAGTTGATTACTCACTAGATGGATAGCATGAATCTTGGAGTAGTGGATGTTATGAGCTATATGTTTCTTACAGTGGTGGTGAAGTATGAGGATGTGTTTTCAAAGGATGCTTCAGTCTTACCTCTTCACTGAGAGAATGACTTATGCATTAAATTTCACCCAGGGATGGCACTGATATTTGTTCCATCATATCAGATAGTTACTATGAAGTTTTATGGGATATAGGTATAGCTCAAAGACTTTAAGAGGAAGGGAATTGTCAAGCCCAGTGTGTCACCCTGAGCAGCCCCAGTTTTTTTCACCAAAAAGGTAGATAGAAGCATGAGATTTTGTATAGATTACCATCACCTAATCCAGGTGACCGTGAAAAATTATTATCCACTACCAAAAAATGATGACCATTAAACTAGTTGATATGGGAACAATGGTCCTAAAAGATTATCCTCAGATCAAGATAGCACCAGCTTAGAGTATAGGGTGAGGATATACCAGAGATGGCATTAAGATGTCTCTATGGTCTTTATAAGTGTTTGGTGATTCTTTTTTCATGAAGAACATCTCAATAGTGTTCATGGGACCCATGAACCAGATCTTTCAGCCTTTCTTAGACCTATTTGTGGTGTTCTTTATAGATAACATCATAGTTTACCCAACATCCAAGGAGGATAATGTGAGCAACTATAATATGTTTTTGGACTTACTTTTGGAGAACTGACTTTATGGAAATAGCTCTAAGTGTTAGTTTTATATTCAATAGGTCTAATTTTGGGGTAATATAATCTTAGAAATGGGAGTAGCAGTTGACCCGGTGAAGGTTAAGGTAGTGTTATATTGGGATATTCCAATGGTCTTGATGGAGGTTCAAATCTTCCATGGGTTGGTAGGCTATTATAGGAGATTCATTCCTAATTTCTCTTGGATATTGGAACCCTTCACTAATTTGACCTAGAAGGGGTATCCATTCATGTGGATAGAGAGGTTCTAGTAGGATTTTAAAAAATTGATCTATATATTTAGGAGCACACCCATATTGAAATTTCTAGAAGAGGGTGTCAATTATTTAGTTTTCTATGATTACTTGGGGACCATACAATGTTGTGCTTTCATGAAGATGCATGAAATGATTGTCTATGGATCTAGGAAGTTGAGACCCCATGAGGAGAACTATACGACCCATGATCTAGAGCTGGAAGTGGTGGTCATCACCTTGAATATTTGGGGACACTATCTTATGTATGAGTGGTTTATCATCTATTTAGAGCACTAGAGTCTCAAGTATATATTCTCTTAGAAGGACCTTAACTTGATATATAGGTGATGGATCAAGTCCCTCAAGGACTATGACTTTGAGATAGTATACACTCCTCGTAAGGGGAATATGGTGGTAGATGATCTCAACATGGGATATTTTCTCAATTTTTATCCAATGATTTAGAAATATTATCCTCATTTCAGTTTTCCTTAGTTGAATAAGATGGTGAAAATTTTCTTTAGTTAATTATTATTACCCCTCTGTGTCTACAGCGAGTTAGAGATTCTTAGCATGGAAATTCCAACTGTGAGACTGTGTAACACCTTTAGTATTATGAAATATTTTTTTTCAAATTAATTTATTCTATTTTATTTTTTCCATTTCACAAAAAACTGTGTTTAGAAATAATTACATGAAACACATAGTTTACCATGTGTTACACGCAACACTGAGTTTAAACGAAACATGGCATATTACTACAGTATTATTATTTAATATCAAACATATCACCTATCCATTAGAATGGTAGTTTAGAATAATATTTAATAAATTTTGAAAATATGGTTTATATATGTAAATATTATTAATTTTTTGGTGATAAATTATTTAGAAATGAAAAAAAGAGCCATTTTAAAATGAATAAATTATTTTTTTGAAAATAATTTTTCTATGCAAAAAAATGTTTTAACACAATATATTAAACAAACCACTTTTCGTAACTTATTTTAATGAAATTTATATATTATATATTTAATAAAAATTTTAACAATAATATTATCTATTTTCTATACATGAAATGTGAATAAATCTAATTTTACACTTAAAAACTTTAGTTTTTTAAAAATAGTTTTGTTGCATTTTTTACACTAATTTTAAATTAATGTTTGTAACTTTTATAAAATTAATTTCATAAAATAAAAATTACTTTTTAAATCATAATATCAAAATTATATTAGAGTTAATTTTTTTATAACTTTCTAGAAATATTAATTTTATGATAAATAGTGGAAAATATTTAGTTTTTACTCAAAACTGCATTTTCAATTAGATTATTTCTAATTCTAAATTATATTTTAAAGTGATTTTAAAGTAAAATTAGTTCAATGTTATATCCATTATTCAGATTTATTTCATTCAATAATTATCATGTTGAATTTTTATATAAAAACTCTGTAAAATTTTGAACATTTCTCTTTAAAAACCCGATTTCAAGTCGAGTCTGTGGGAATATTGAAAGAGCACTTTCTAATTCTATGAATAAAATTTGGAAAAATGGATTCTATATTTGAAATCATAATAATTTATATTATCTAATAATTTTAACATAAGTTTTTACCATAACAAATAGTTAAAATTGTAAATAATATTTACCATAGTTTAGGTAAAATGGTTTTATTGGGGGTTAAATTAAAATATAAGGGATACAAATAATCAAAAACTAATTCAACACCGATTTTATGGAAATATATAGACTTTATAAATTAAATTCCTGATAATGGTACATTATTTGGGCCTTTTTACACCAAAAATACATGGTTGGGGTTCTCTCTTTCAAAAATATTATAATCATGCCACTCACCTCACTTGAAAAAATCCACCCCTTCTCCTCCCCACTTCACAACTACAAAACCATTTTTTCAGACAATAACTATCAAAATAACTTCCCAAATTCCCTCCTCTCAACATTGAATCATTATTTTTTACATAAATTCAAACTTGTAATGAATTTTGTGCAAACTTAAGAAGGATACTCGAAGAAGAGGTAACAGTCATCAATGAGAATTTTTTATTTCTTACACAAACTACTTAAATACTTATTCTACCAGGATTATATTATGAAATAAGTATATATAATATACTGATATGTTTTTATTTTATGTTAATGACCTAAAACCATCTGTACTTTCATCAAATGGGTTACGAAATCATCGTTTGTGTGTATGGAAGACTATCGCCTCGCGAACTGATGTCATTCATTTTTCCATTACCACCTACCATGATTGTAAATATTGATATATTAATAATTCATATATTTTATATATGATATTATTATTATTATTTAATTATTATATCACATATAATTTCTTTCTTTTCATTTTGTCGAAATATGATAGTGTTTCTCGTGTGTATGGTGGACTACTACCTCACGAAGTGTTGTGATTTGTTCACACTTTACATGGAAGGTAATAAGGATGGGTTTGTTGAAAATATGGGATATATATGAAAAAAAAATATTTTTTAATGATAATATTTATATAATTTTATTTTCTTTCTTTCAATCCCATAATAAAATGGAAACAACGTTCATGAGTATGTACGGCCAATCATCCCCATGAACGGTGTATTTCATTTTTTTATCACTACATTTTATGGATTAATATAAACACATATATACTAAATATATATTATATTTATATAATAATTACAATTATGGATATAACTAAACCATGATTTTATTATATGGACCAAAAAAATAACAAGTCCAAACATATATGAAAAACTAAGCAGTTATTTCCCAAAATAAGACTTTAACATGAAATTGTTAATAAACTGGTAATAAAAGGTCATAATAAAACAATATATGGTATGATATATATATTAATATTTTTAATTAATAGATTTATAATAAAAATATATTTATTAATTTGGTATTTTTAATGTGTATGATAGAATTTAAGACATAAGGTAAGGGATTTTCAGTCTCTCTTTTATTTCCAAGATACATATAAAAATTCACCACTTGTTTATTTTATTTTATGTATATATTACTCCTTTGAATTTTTATATCAGGAATAAATTTTTTTTGATTATTTTTAACGTTTCATTTTATGTTATTATTTAATGGGGATTATGGTTAAAAAGAATACCTAAATGGTAAGGGATTTTTGTCTCACTTTTATTTTCTATGAGGCATATGCCATATTCACCATATATTTATTATATGTGGTGTATATATTTACCATAAATATATTTTATTATTATTATCCTGAAAATTATATTGATTTACACAAACATTTTAGAATCTATCTTTCATGGGGTTCACAATTTAAAATTTACCAATGTTATAAGTTATTTTTGTCTCTATTTTCCTTCTGTGAGACATATGTTATGTTATGCCCATATATTATTTCATGAGGTGTATAAAAATACAATTTAACATGTAATATCAAGAATATATTTATAAATATGATATTTTATGTTACTTTTTTATGTTATGCCTTCATGGTTCTTATGATTTAAAGGTACCAAAGTGGTAAATATCTTACATTACAATATCATTTTTTATTGGGATTGATTATGATTATGTTTTTTATTATAAAATAATATTATCCATCTCTCAATAAACTCATTAATTTTTAATCCTCTAGTAATAAATGATATTATCTAGTAATTTTACCATTTCCTCAATATTTTGTACTTATGATAATTGGGGGAATGATTTTAATAAAATCCGAATTTAATATCTCTTCAGACATAAATCTATTTTCTACCAGATCTTGTTGGTTTCATCTCGCGCCCTCCACATTTGTGTTTTAAACATGAGGGAAAATTAATAATAACAAAAAGAAGAATAATCCCCGAGTTTAAGATCCCCCAACAACCATCTGCACGATTAGACGAGACGTGTATCAACTCATTAGTCAGTTGGTCTGTTTTCATTATATTTTTCAAGAATGGTAAGATAGGTATCATCAAAGCACATAAACCCCCTAACTATTATGATGTTCATTTCCGCACGTTCATCCTCGAGGGTTTAAGGCGTCAATGATGCTTCCTGATTCCGACCTTCAAAAGGCACTCTTCGTCGTTCATCGTTCTTCACTGGGGTGGAAGTGTGTTAGATATTTTCCTGAGAATCCCCCAAAACCTTCCTCCTTATTTTTTCCAGCACATCGAACTATTTATAGAACCACGCTGTAGTGTTTCCATAATGATTTGATGTCGCGTCATTATGCAGTTTCATTTAAGAAATAGTGTCGCTATTTTTCACCATTTAATTCACTGTTACGTTGTGGAATACAGTTCATCCATGTGTTTCATTTAATGTGCCCCATCGCTGTATTGTCTCTAACCCACAGCGTCTCCTCCACCTAACAGATAGAAAAGAATAAAATAATTGTTTTCAATTATTTTATTATTTTTCTTGAAAAGTCCAAAAATTAACTTTTCCACTCAACTCTTGTCGGCCAAAGTTAATTCATTTCTAGGAGAATCCTAGCATTCTGGATTCAACGGTGCCCTTGGATTTTTAATCCAAGCACTAGTTCAAAATATAAAAAATTACACCCCTGCGCTTATTGAATTTACCTTAAAAAAGTTTAGAAATTCATTTCAGGCAAACTGGGCCTTGGAATCACACACCGTCAATTTTCGCAGACTCAAAAAAAGTCCCAAATAATTTAAAAAAAATACATGGAATTTTCAGGTCTTTAAATTCTCCTCACCTTTGTGACTCTACGTCCCAAAAATCCAAACAAGTCTACACAAACAAAGAGGGGTATTAGGCATGCATATGAGTCTCTCGCTCCCATGTGCTCTCTTAGAGATTTACGTGCTGCCACAGATCACACACAAGAGGTATTGACCACCCATGAAGGATCTACTCATGTCGATCCTCTATCTCCACAGGGTACTCCTAAAAATTCATCTCATCTTCAATCTTCGTCTCACCATGGTCGATGATGTGAGATGGATCGTGCACATATCTCCTCAACTGGGATATGTGGAAGAGGTCGTGCAGCTTCTCTAACAACGGTGGAAGTGCCAAGTGGTATGGCACCACACTAATTCTCTGAAGTATTAGGAATGGTCTGAAAAACCTCGATGATAGTTTGATACCTCGACCAAATCTTCATAGTCCCCATTTAGGGGAGACTCGTAAGAATATGTGCCCCCCCTCCTAGAACTCTAGCGGTCTCCATCGCCTATCATCAATGGACTTTTGTTAGCTCTGTGTAGTCTTTCTCTGCTCTCGGATGACCTGCACCTTCTCAGTGGTAGCCTGTACCATCTCTAGGCCCACAAGTGATGGCTCTCCTAGATCTGTCTAGCCCAAGGGTTATTTTCATGGTCATCCATACAGTGCCTCAAAAGGTTTCATACCAGTGTTGGAGGGATATCTGTTGGTGTACGCGAAATCTACCAAGGTTTTTAGGTCCTCCCAACTATAACCAAAATCTAGGACACATGCACGAAGCATGTCCACTATGGTCTAGATGGTCCGATCATTTTGACCATTTGTCTGCAGGTGAAAATCTATGCTCAAGCGAAGCTAAGTCCCAAAATACTCCAGAAATCCTTTCCACAATAGGGATGTGAAATGTGTGTCATGGTCTGAGACTATCGTCGAAGGAACCCCATGAAGTCGCACGATCTCTTTAACGTAGAGACATCCCAAGATCTCTACCATACCCTTCTCTCTAATAGCAAGGAAGTGGGCCGACTTGGTGATTCGATCAATGATCACCCAGATGGTATTGTTCCCTCTAGACGTACTTGGTAACCCCATCACTAAGTCCATCAATATCCCTTCCCACTTTCACTCTGGTATCTCAAGGGGTTGGGTTAAGCCTGCTGGTACCTAATTCTCAGACTTGCTGGTAGGTGAGGTATCTAGAAACAAACTTCTCCACAACTTTCTTCATCCATGGCCACCAGTACTGATGTTGTAGGTCCTGATACATCTTCCTCATGGCTGGATATACTTCCAAGGGTGGGTTTCTGGAACTCCCTCATCAACTTCTCTCATAGATCCACTAGTATAATTGTACATCCTCTAAAAAGGATAGTTTTCTCCCCACATTCAGAATATCCATCAGATGCATGACCTGAGGATATCTAAGAACATATACTCTCACGGCTGTTGTCTCTGAGTTGCGCATGCCTAACTCATTGAATGAGTGGCGGGGAAACTACCATCTACTGGATATAGACTATCTTATCTCTATCCATGTAGGATATATAAAGCAAGGCTAACTACTCTGAAGAGTTGTTCCGTAGCTATGAACTCAATCTCCGACTAAGTGCATCTGCCACTACATTCCCCTTTCTAAGAGTATAGGCTATCTCAAAGTCATAGTCCTGTAAGAACTCTATCCAACATCACTGCCTCAAATTCAGATCTTTCTATGTGAATATATATCTGAGACTATTTTGGTTTGAGTAAACAATGAATTGATCTCCAATCAAGTAATGTTTTCACATCTTCAGTGCGAAGACTACTGCTACCAACTCAAAGTTGCAAGTCACATAATTCTACTCATGAGGCTTTATCTATTGTGAACCATAAGCAATCACTGCATAATTATGCATCAGGACACGACCGAGTCTAGTCCCTGATGCATTACAGTAAACCACATAGTCAGTGCCCTCCTCTGGAAACCTTAGGATGGGAATGTTGGTCAGGCTCTGCCTTGAATATTGAAATCTCTACTATAATGTCTCTAACCATAGGAAGGGTTTCCCCTTATTCTTCAAGGTAGTCATAGGTGATGCTACTCTATAGAAATTGGGTACGATCCTCCGATAGTAACATGCTAATCCAAGGAATCTATGTTCCTCAGTACCACTCTTGGGTGGATCCAAAGTAAGTATTGCCTTGATATTCTCCGGATCCACTACAACTCTAGCCTTTAAGATGACGTGTCCCAAGAAGTGGACCTTTCATATCCTGAACTCACACTTCGATAGCTTCCCATATAACTAGTTCTCCCAGAGTGTGTCCAGAACTATCCTTAAGTGTACATTGTGCTCTTCCTTGGACGCTGAGTACACCAAGATATTTTCGATGAAGACCACCACAAAATTATTGAGGTATGTTTGAAAGATCCTATTCATGATCCCCCATGAACACTGATGAAGCATAGGTCATGCCGAAATGCATCACCAAGAACTCTTAATGGTCATACCGACATCTGAAGGCTATTTTCGGTACATCATCATCCCAAACCCTGAGCTGATATTAGCCCGATCTGAGGTCTATCTTTGAGAACCACTTCACTCTTTTCAACTAATCAAACAGATCATTGATCCTTGGAAGAGGATACTTGTTCTTCACGGTCACCTTTTTTAGGCGCTGAAATTCCACACATAGCCTCAAACTTCCATCTGCCTTCTTGGAAAACAACATTGGGGATGCAAATGGAGAAACACTAAGCCTTACGAATCTCTTCCTCTGTATGTCAACCAACTGTACCCTCAAATCTATGAGCTCCATAGGACCAATCCAATATGCTTTTGTATATATCGTTGTTGTTCCTAGGTATGACTTAATGCATAATTCTACCTCTCTATGAGGAGGAAGTCCTGGGACATCTTCTGGAAAGACGTCCTCGTACTCATCCACCACTCCTGGGAACTGTGGACTTCCCTCATCCACCGTGTCAAAGGTCATGCAAGCCAGTTGATATGTAATCAGCTGCACCCTCCTAAGAATTAGTCCATCTCGTACTGCTCTGTTTTCCTTATCACCAATAAAGGAAAATTTTCCTCCATATCTTCATGTACATCTCACTATACGTCTCAAGCATTCAATCTATGTGTGAACTTCTGATAGCCATTCCATGCCTAGAATGACTACGTAGGGCTTAAACGCCACTAATAGAAGATCACATATGAAACTCTATCCTTTGATAGTAAGATCACACTATTGGAACCAGTGGGTGACCACTGAATCTCTTCCCGTAAGAGTATCCAAATGCAAAGGTCTAGCTAAAAGCTCAGTCGGAATCTTAGAGTCCTAAACTAATTCTGTGGTAAGGAAATAATGGATACAACCTGTGTTGATAAGAACACTTAATAAACTAGACAAGATACAAATCGTACCTTGTAGCATATCAAGGACGTCAGGACCGTGAGCCTCAACTGCATGTAGTTGGGAATGTCCTTATCCACCTGCTCCTTGAGCTCATGGTGGACCACCTGGGGGTGGTGGTGGTAGTTCTTGGTGACCCCGACCACCTCCTGCTGCATGTCCTTCTCCCCAGACTCGTCCACCACCTGGCTGACGATCATGATCCTGCCGCTGCCGCTGCCTCAGTTGCCCCTCCACCATCTGCCAATCATCTGCACGATGAGTCGAGCAGTTATGAGCTCTGTAACCCTGTCCCCCACAGAGAAAATAGATCATGCCTCGCTGGTGGATCCCTTGGCCTCTAGAGCCTCACACCTCTGACTCTTCATTTGAGAGTCTCCCTCCAGAAGGTCTAACCCTCTTGGGCTTCTTCTTCATCTTTCTACTACCAACTGCAGATGACTCTACTACCTTTCATCTGTTAGGGGCTCTCACTGTTGGTGGCTACTCGGTAAGGAAGCTCTTCATCAGTAAATCTCACTCTAGTACCCCAGCCTGCATTGGGATGCTGAGAGAAACTGTTGTAGCTCTGATCTCTCATCGGATCCCCTGCACAAAGGTCTAGGACCTGAAGTAAGGGTCTCGTACCATGTTGGTGGAGTATCGGGAGAGGACATTAAATCTCACTGATTACTGAGCCACATTCTAGATGTCTTGCTGCAGATGTAGCAAATCCTGAATACGCACAGAGCATAGTGTAGCTGGCACAAACTCCGCCCTAAAAGGATCTTAAAGTCTGGATAGGTGAGGGTTGTCTCCTCATGCACCTAGAGTGTCGAGCTCTACAATCAGCCTACCGAGCCCTGAAGAATTCTAGCATATAAGATCACCATCTACTCGGTGGGTGCCTCTACTAACCAAAAGACCCGTGAAACCACCCCAAGCCAGTACTCTGCTACTTGGGGGTCTGTCTCACCTTGAAACCTCAGAGGCATGTGTCTCTGGAACTAATGAAACATACTTACCTAGTATGCATGATCCACTAGTATCATCTTCTTCTCAATGGGTGGTGGTGGTGCTGGTACACCACTCGAAGGTACCATCACTATGAGTGGTCCCTGTACCAACGCCTCGTCACTAGGTGGGCCACTTTCATGATCTCTAACTAGAATCCTTGCTAGTTTTCTTCATGGAGAAATCATGTAATAAACAGATGTGCCATGGTCAATAAGTTATACCGGGTGAGATGACTCAAGAATGATCAAGGAAACTTTTCAAAACACTAGCAACTAGTGTTTTCATGTACGGAGTCAGAAAACCAAATTTAGGGTTCTCGTGTATATATACGTTAGCTTCCGTACCAACACTGGACTCCCCAAACTGAAAACCAAACTCTAGACACTTTACATCATTGCCTCATTTAATGTAGACTCTTAATTATTCTGGTGGAACCAGCCGCCCACTGATACCACTTTGTCACAACCCATCCCACGGGGCCCAGACGTGACTACCCCAAGCCTGTCTTCCATAGGTCAGGGGTTGGTGACTAGAACCTAAAGGATTTTCTTGAACAGGGAAGGAATTTCCATATAGATCTGTACACACTCAAAAAGGGAAACTGAATTAATCAACCAAAAAAAGTAAGGTATAACCACGAGAGTAAAGTATAACCACAAGTAAAACTGTAACCTGAAAATAGTGGACCAGAATACAAGCCCTGGAAACTGAAAAGAAAGTAAACTAACGTCGCATCTCCCCTAGAACTCTACCTAGATTTTAGTAGCTAAAAGTTTTAAGTCAAAGAAGAGGATATCGACTACTCCCGTCACACCAATCTCCACCAAGTCCCGAACCTCCAAATTTTGCCTCGTAGAATCAGTAGTTTGCACCAGACACAAAAAGGTACGGGTGAAGCCCGTGAATGGTTGAGTATAACAATACCCAATAGGGACCCTGAGACCCCCGAAGGCCTCTCAGTAATCCACAAAGGAAAACATCACAAAAAATACCACAAAGGTAATATCACAAGCATGATCTAAATCATGAAACACAAAGCAAAAGAGACATCTCACTCTTACTGTATAAATTCATGGTTATAGGGATAGGGATGACTAGTCATAAAGCCAGATCTTTCTATTTGTAGTAACTCTAATGCTGACCCATATAGGTCACTGTATGCTCACCTGAATTGGACACTAGATGCTGACCTGTATTGGTCACTGGTGCTAACCCATATTGGTCACCGGTGCTGACCCATATTGGTCATTGGTGCTGACTTGTATTGGAAGTTGGTTCTGACCCATATTGGTCGTTGGTATAGAGTTAGGGATGATTAGTCATACAAATAGATCATCCCACTCTAGATTTTCTAATTTTGACCCATATTGGTCGCTCTTCTTCTTCATGTCACAGCTACCCACTGGATTCCCGCACGAAGCACGCCTGATCTCTAGAAAACTCTACTCCTCAGGCCATCAGTCATATTTCAAATAGTAGGAAGTACCTCAAAACTCATACCCAAGCGACCGCCCCGTCATATGGGTCCCAACGTGACAAACGGAGAGTCGATCAGACGCCCGGTCTGTGAGATATGGGCACTTTTGTAAAAAGGGCTCGATTAGATTCAAGTATGATCCAACCCATGTCACACATCAAAATCCATAAAAACTCACTTAGAGTATCTCCAATGGACTTCCTTGTCACAAAGGTACTTATGCCATAGACGACACATCGATCGGATGCTCGGTCAGTTAGTTACACCCCTTTCAGTGAAACTGAGGTGATCGCACCTCAGTCCGGCCCATCTTGGTCGGTCCCGCCGGAATATGCCAAAATGACCGCTTCCCAAAAGGGGTCCTAATTCTACTAATGACGTGTTCAAAGGACACCCAATTCATCAGTTATGAGCATTTCTTTATTTGGGGGCCAGTTGGGTCTGGGCCTGGGTCGACTCGGTCAGGTTGGTCCGACGCAACTGGTCCCAGGGTCTACCGGACCCCACCCAGTTCTGGACCATTAAGGGTTGGCTCAATTCACTAGGTTCAGCCCATTGGGGTCAGCTTGGCTAGTTTGTGGGTCCGGGCAGCGGTTGGCCCGGCTCGCCGGGTGGGGCTCGGCCCACCATCGCTTGCCGGTGAGTCCGGCCCACGTCCGACCTGGTCCCCTTGAAGGCGGACCACTACTCCCAGCTGGCCCCATGGATGCGGGGCCATTTCGTCCGGTGTATGTTATGTGCAGCCCCCTCCTGTTGCGTCCCACTGACCTCAGCTGCTGCCGCCGTTTCCGCCTTCGGTCGTTGCCCATATCCCGTGTGGCAGGCTCAGGCTGGCCGCCTCTGGCCACCGCGACGCGCGACGGCGCACTGCCTTCCACCGCCTGCAGTTAGTTGTCACGGGTCTCCTCTAGAAACCACCAGCTGTCACCGGCATAGCGTGTTAGTGGTTGTTTCCAAGGGCCACCGGAATCTCGTCGTCATTTTGTGGCCCTCGGACGTCTTCTTGCCGTGTTCGTTGCTCCACCCCAAAGAATGCACCAAGGACAAGTTTAGAGGAGGGTTCGGGCCTTGTTGGTTTTGTCCTGCACCCTCCGCATTGGAATTTTAAACATGAGGGAATATTAATAATAACAAAAGGAAGAATAATCCCCGAGTTTAAGATCTCACAACAACCATCCACATGATTAGACGATACACGGATCAACCTGTTAGTCGGTTGGTCTGAATTCATTATATTCTTCAATAATAGAAAGATAGGGAATATAAAACCACATAAACCCCCTACCTTTTAAGATTTTCGTTGCTGCACATTTTTCTTCGAGGGTTTATGGCGTCAAAGACGCGTCCCGATTCCGACCTTCGAAAGGCGTTCTTCATCGTTCGTCATTCTTTGCTTGGGTGGAAGTGCATCTGAGCTTCGCCCGATAATCCCCCAAAACCTTCCTACTAATTTTTTCTAGCATGTCAAACTATTTATAGAACCACGGTGCAGCGTTTCCATAATAATGCGGCATCGCGTCGTTACACTGTTTCAGTTATGAAACATCGTCACTGTTTCGCACCATTTAATTCACTATTACATTGCGGAATGTGGGTCATCTTTGTGTTTCATTTAATGTGCCCCATAACTATGTCATCACTGCCCCACAATGTCACCGTCCTCCATGCAACGGGGAGAAAATAATAAAATAATTATTTTAAATTATTTTATTATTTTTCTAGAAAAGTATAAAAATTAACTTCTCTGATCGGCCCCCACCAGCAGATGTTAAGTCATTTCTAGGTGAATACGGGTGTTCCGAATTCAACGGTTCCTTCTGATTTTTAATCCGAGCACCAGTTTAAAAGATATAAAATGTTGCTCACAGGCTTACTGAATGTACCCTAAAAAAATTTCATAAATTCATTCTCGGCACACTGGGCCTCATAATCACACGTCGTCAATTTTCACTGACTCATAAAAATCCCAAATAATTTAAAAAAATAGATAGAATTTTTAGTTCTTTACATATACACTATATAAAATAAAATAATTCATAAAATTAAAATATCCCACAAAGAAAGGAAATTGAGATAGAATCCCTTACATCTAGTCTGAATGCTTTCATACATGTTCGAACATACTATAAAATAAATATAGATTTATTAGAAATATATTCAAGAAACATTATCATATATATAATTCTGTATATGATTTACTTAAAACATTTTATCACCATTTTATTAATTATTATTTATTAAAATTATTGTTCCATGTGATAACTACTTCGTCTTCTATGTATGTTTCGGTTCGTTGGATTTGGACTTTGTACTTTGATCATGGTTACATCATATCCATAATTTTCTTCATGATATAAATATCATATATATTTCCAGTATATTTATATTTAGTTTCATCTATAAAATATAGAGATAGTAAAATGAGTTACCACATTCATGGAGATAGTGGGCCATACGTACACATGAACATTGTTTTAACTTTTCAAATGATGGTATGAAATAATAATTCACCGTTATAGACTCATTTTGATATCATATATATCATATAAATATTAATTAAATACATCCTTATTACCATTCATTTAAATTGTAAATAAAAAAATAATCATATCGCTTTGTGGAGATGGTAGTCCACATGTACGCATGAGTGACGTTATCGTTTTAAAATGGATTAAAAGGTAAGAAGTTAGATATGATATTATAATTTTAGAAGATTAATTTTGTTGGTAATATCATATATAAATAATATAATCATCATAATAGTCATCCAAAAAATATGGTGGTAAAAAAATTTTCACACTACGCGGAGATAGCAAGCCGTACATACGCACTAGCGATACTTTTAATTCTCATTTGATGGAAAATAGGGTGGATAAAAGTCCTTTCATAACCATAATAACATTTTCAGTATATATATTATACTGGAGTTATTATTTTATGATAAATACTATATATTTATATGATTTAAAAGAATACATAAAAAATAATGTGATCGGTTAAGGTGATTACCTCATCTTTGAAAGAACTCCATTAGATCTCTGTTTAAGGATCCAAGGGTTGTTATTTTTGGAACAAATAAACATCTATAATGTGACTAATCATTTTTATAATATAATTTTCTAGGTTATTTTCAATATAGAAGGCTCAAAGTGGTGTAAAGAATTTAGGGAAGGGGTGTCCATTTAAATGTGAGGGGAGGTGTATTCTTGGAATTTCTTAAAGTATTAAATTAATATAAATTATTTTTCAAGTAAAAAAAAGATAGAAATGATATAATAATATTATAATACGAGGAAGATTCTAAATCATCTCATCCAATAAAATTTTAAAATGTTTTCATTATGTTTTCACCCTTATCTTTTAGCTTTAACACTCTTTTAACCCTTTTGAGAATTACCTCAATATTAAAATTTTCTACCCTTTAAGGGTCAAAAATGTTTCCATAAAATAAAAAATACACTTAAATGGACCATGGTTGATATTTTAAACTATATCCAAATCATATGTATTAATTTAATATTTTTATGGATTTTAAATCATTTAATAAAATATTAATTGTTATAAAATATTATCAATACCATTTTTGACACTATTCATTTAATATAACTTTAAATACAACAAGAAAAAGGATAAATTAGAGTATAATGATTTTAAACATCCTTAAAATTTCATAAATATATATATAATTATTTTTATAAATTAATTCATTCAAATTTTATAACTTTTAATATTTTTAAAATCATTAATTTATTTTTTTAATAATTGAATAAATATTATGTTGGTGTTGTATAAGCATTAGGATTATTATTTCATCACTAAAAATTATAAAAAAATTACCATGATAAATAATATTTATTTATATTTAAAATAAATATTTATAACTGAACATACCCTTTTTATCCTTATGTTAAAATTTTAATGATAATAAAATAAAGAGAATTGTATTTTTAACTTTTATTTAAAAAAATATTATAAAGGTCAAAATCATAAAAAAAATGGTAAAACCACATATATTATTATATTTTATGATTATTGACAAAATATATTAATAAAATAATATTAATAAAGGTTTTAGGTTCATTTTATAGTCTGTATCATATTATTTTTAACATTAATTACTAGATTTACCATTACCGTGGTGATATTATTTACTATAGTTACTATTAATAATGACCACAAATAAAAGTTATATATTTTCCAAATTTACAAATATTTATTCCAATAATAGAATTATTTGTTAAATATTTAATTTCTATAAGTAGAAGTAATTAATTTAAAATCAAAATACAAAACGCAACAAAAAACAATTTTTCAGAAAAATGTCATTTTATAAATAAAAATGTTTTTATACCAAATCCAGTCATAAAATTGATTAAAATAAACTAAATTGGATTATTAAAAATATAAGAGAACATAAATTTATATTAAATCATTTTAAAACAAAATGGAACTTCTTAAATACTTGAAACAAAAAAATATAGTTTTCAATAAAAATTGGTGCTTTTCACTATTTATTGGAAAATCAATCTTTTCAGAAAAATCTAAAAATATCAACTTAAGATAATTTTGATATTCTAATTTAAAAAATGATAATATTTTTATAAATTAAAATTTTGATAATTTATTAAAATTAATTATAGTATGTTCTCACAAAAGGAAGAAAATCATTTTTGAAGAAAACATATTTATGATTCTAATATAACATTACTAAAAAATGAGTGCTTATTTACTAAGAATAAATAAATAAATTTATATTTATTGTGAACATCATTTGTATTTTATGACATGTTTATTCTTATTAGTACTCTTCAATTCAATGGCTAGGTTATAACGGTCATATTTAAATAATGATATTTTGTGTTTCGTTTAAGATCAGTGTTGCATGTTGTATATGTTATCAAATATATTGTTCTTTTAAAATATTAGGGTGTTACAATCACCCCCTTTAATAATTTTTTTCCTCTCAATTTTGACTTGGTCTCATTTTAAAATTTTAAAATTTCTTTTGTGGAAAACCCACATTGTAATAAGAGTAAACAAAAATTCCTCCTAAAAAGAGGGATACAGAAATACGATGGTCTTCTAGAATAATAAAAAATTAGTTTTATAAATATGAGAACATTAGTGGGATGTGAAAATATTAACATAGAAGAGAAAACTAATACCAAAGGAATAATATAGAGCCATATATAATATGTACAATATAAAGTTAACGACCACAAAACATTAAATTAGTAAGGGGTTAAAGGACCATCAATTCCACATAAATGAAGGTAATAGGATAATATATTTTTTTCAAGATCCTATACCAAAATTTTGATAATTCCTTTACCATGTAGACTAATTACATATGGAATTATACTTATTGACATATAGTGTTTAATCCTTTAATCAATTTCCTCCACAATATCATCTTTTTTCCCCAAGATATAAGTATTCAAGATGAATTTTTTATGCCTAAAGCATTAAAATAAAATTATAATTAATCACCATCCAATGGCCGGAAGACCTTTAATTTTTATTGATTACGATAATCCACCTTTCAAGGGGTGAGTTGGAACCCTTACAAGGCTCGTGGGCATAAGCATTACATGGTCCATAGGCCTTAGAAGAATTCATTGCCCATAGGCTTCAAACATTACATACAACCCAGACTAACTACTTTGAACTACTCCTCCACAACATCTTCATCGTGAAATTATCTCTCCACCTTCACATGGTTGTTTGGCTAGGCTATCTTGTGCATGCATAGGCTTGTCCCAATGACAGGTGTCATACATTAATATCCAAAATTCAATAATAAAACTAAAGGTTTGACATAGATCATTATATAAATAAATAACCCTACATATGAATTAACCTATATAAACTCAACAATAAAGAATGTTTTAACCTCAAAGGTTGTCTCATACCCTTCATCATACACCTAAAAATAAATAATAACATTCTTCCCAACTAATCTTTTACATTAAACCTAATGGTGATATATATATATATATATCAATATAATAAAACATATCTTGATTTCAAAATCATAAAACTAAAAAAATATTTGATCATATAATATGTTTCCCGAAATCAACATAATATTTAACTATCAAACCATTTAAGAGGAAACAATTAAATACCAACTAGGCCATTATTTAGGCCAATGGTAGGCATTACAACCTTGTCACCCTTCAATCGTGGGTCCAAGCCCTGTAAACTTTCTAGATATAATGGGTTATCACTCATCATATGGGTTTTCCTTTTTATAAAACTATATTAATATAATACCTATAATGTTCCCAAAAATATGATGAAAATCCTTGAAAATTACTTTAATCATCAAATAACTTTTTAAACACTAAGGTTTTCTATACATATTATTTTTAACACAAGAAAATAATCTTAATTGATTGTTATTATATTAACATCAATAATTATATTAACCCTAATGGTTATCAATACCATTAAACTTATGTCCAAAAAATATTAAAACATCATTCCTAGAATAAACTTTTCACTAAAACACATACTAAACCCAAAATTATTTTATCATAAATGCCTCCCAAAATATCCTTAATCATGTTAAAATCCCATAACATACAACATCAATGGATTATATATGATTATATATATTATTAACCTTAAACATTTAATACCATGACACTTTAGGTTTGTCCCATATCACTATGTCATATCATAGGTTTCCATAGATTATATTCTCTGATTTATCATAAAGTTTCATAGAGAAAATGTGAATTAACTTAAGCATATATCACAAGATTGTCAAAACAGGTGCACAGTAAGGGGACACACACCATTCACCAGAATACTAGGGAAGATATACTTGAAAAACATTTTTCAGGGTTATTACCCCTAAATTCATTTGTGTTAAAACCACGTCCACTTATTGTATTTAGAAGTGGATGTATTATTAGAAAAACCACATAATATCTACCTTACCAACATTTTAAGATGTTATCCTATACATATAGTTATCCTCAAATACAATCATAGGGTTATGTTCCCTAATATTCGTTTTACTAAATCTAGTTCTCATGGTTTCTAATAAACTTGTATTCATACCAATTATAAAACCCCCAACTCTAGTAGCCCAGGTCCAATGATTACTTTGTTATATTTTCATAAGATATAAGTGATCACATCCTGAAGGACCAAATAGTTTAGTACTGTTATTAAACTAGATATAAAATTGAATCTCACATTAAATTTTAATTAAGATATAAAAACACAATATTAGTAAATAATTGGAATCCTTGAACTCAATAAAATTTTCCTTCCTCAAATCCTAGGTAATGTGGTGTGGCCGGAGATCGTCACGACCCACAAAATTACATTTATAAACCTACACTAGAATAGTGGTGTAGGGTCGATCCACAGAGAAGGTGGGTGAGTGTTCTAAGGTTTTTTACAACACCCATTGGTGTTAGCAATGGGGAAACATTTATTTACTTTTAAACTTTTCATACTTTTTTATATTTTGTTTTATGATGAAGTGTAAACAAATGACACAAATTTGGTAATATTGTATTTACTTAACTAGAAAATGTAACAGCTAAAAGTAATAGTGAAGACCAAAGATAACAAAAAAATGTAAATAGGATTTCTGAGAATTGATCACAGAATGAGCTTGGGAGATTTAAAATCTACTTGTTTAAAGAATGAATCTTCATATGATTAAATTCACACCTTAAAATGGTTTTTAATTATTCCTCTCCAGAAGAATTACCACTCTGTATTATAGTTCTTGAGGTTCACCACTTCAAAAACCACATATAATAATTTGATTTTAAGATGTCAATAGAATGCTATCTTGCCTATAGTTTATGTAATTTGAATTTCTAGTTTTAAAATAAAAACATCAATGAACAATCTCACTGAATGAACATTGATGTTGAAATAAGATGAATTCAGGTGGAAATTCAATTTAAGTTGAGAACCAGAATCAATATCACCAAAATAATCTTATTCTTTTTTAAAAAAAAGTTATAGTGAAGAGAATAAAGTATGAACCCATAGTCATTCAAATTTCCTGAACAAGAAGTTAAACTAAGATCATATTCAATAAAAAATAGAAAATTCAATCTTAAAATAATAGAATTTGGGAAGGAGAATCCTCACTCCATGAATTAAAATCACGAATTGTTTCCCTGCTCCTGCAACTCCAAGTCACCGGTACAACTCTTGGTGTCTCTCAGGAGTTCTGCTCTTGAATTCTGTGGCATGGAATCAGAATGAGAGTCTCCTCCAAATAATTCTCGCTGCTCTTTTTTTGAATTCTATTGTCATAAGTTGTATGTCACCCCTTTTTTCACTGACTTCATGTGTCCTTCACTTATGCACCGTACACGTGCGTTTTTTGATGACTGACACGTCACTCTATCTTTTCCAATGTAACTAACTCCCAGTTAGTTAGTTGAGTGAACCTGGACGTTTTACTAACACTTTCATGAACCTACATAATATAAAACAAACAGAACAATTAAAACATGAAATAAAGTTAATTAAAAGATTAAAGTTATTTTTTAAATAAAAGTTATATTACTTATAAAAAAGATAATTAATAAATACTTAAGTTAATAAATTTTATTTACTTAATTAAATATTATTATTATAGTAATTAATTTTTTATTAAATTATTTATTTTTTAATTTAATGTTATTTATTTGATTATTTAATTAATGTTATTATTATTAACATTTAGTTGAAATAACTTTATTAAATTCTTAAATTAGATTAATATCAGTTAATTTATTAATTTAATTATTATATTTATTTTGTTGAAATTAAATTATAATTAAAATGATAATATATTTATTTTAGTAAATAATTAATTTTTTTATAAATTATTATTGTTTATATTTTAATTTTATAAATTCTTATTAGTTTATCTTATATTGTATTTTATAACTTATCTATTTATTAATATTATAATAGTTATTTATTATTTAAATAAAAGTTTAATTTAAATTATTAATTATTAAATTATTTTAATATTATTATTTTTTGTTTTTTTTTTTGTTTTTTATTATTCTTTCCTTCTCCCCCCCCCCCTAAATTTGGTGCACATGGGGGGTCTTCGGTTCCTTCTCTAGGAATGAGAAGAAGTAGCTCCTCCTCTTCCTTCACCATGACAAGCACAGGTGTCGACCCCCTACTCCTCCACTCAACATCGAAGTAGCAATGTGGTGGCTTGCAAGGGAGGAGGCGCGGAGACTTACTTCGGGTGGCACAACTCCTCCAGATCTCAGATACAGCAGTATTCAACTAGACCGGAAACGCAGTGGGTGGTGATTAGGGATGGCTGTGTAGATTCTAGGTCCAAGGCAGCGTGGCGACTCATCTACAATGGAAAGACTTATCAGCGTTGTGGATTCAAGGTTCACAACCATTTGCAGACAAATTGAGCATGCTGGTGAACATAACCCTAGCGGCGGATTGCCTTGATCTATTCCTCAGATATCTATGATGAGCAGCGGTGGAAACATCATGACGCGATTCAATTTTCAAATCTGTGATGATGAAGCAACTCTGGAAATTGATAGTTCTTTGGATCTGGAAATTGGGTGTATGAGTTGCTGATCATTAATTCTTAGTTTGATTTTGGAATTCTGGTATGGTCCGGGTCTGATATCGGGATGATGAATGGTGTGGTGAAGGAGATACTACGATACGAGAGAGAGGGACGATGTCTCAATGAGAGGGAGAGGAAAAACAGTAGTGGTGAAGTGATGCAAAGGAAAAAGGAGAGCATTTTTTGTGGATGATATGATATCGGTCTCACTGTGAAGGGATACAGTGGGACAACATCGTTGTGGTGCCGTCAATGGGGGAAGCGGTAGCAGACTTGCAGCTAAGACAGTAATGAGAGAGTGTCTTACGGTGCCACCGTTTCTTGAGAAATGGTGTCTAGAAAGAGACGGGGACAATGTTTAATGTGGCACCGTGACTCTAGACATAAACTAAAAACAAAAATTTATTATTAGAAACAAATTAAAACCAAAATAAAATCCAAACAAAAAAAATAACTAAAATAATTGATACTCAAAGACTTAAATGAATTTATAAAATAATAAAAACTAAACTCAATTTATTAAATGTATCAAAATAAAATACTTAAATTAAAAAAATTAAATTTATTAAAGTATAGAGTTAATTATTTTGTTGTTAAATACTTGAGTTAATTAATGAAATTAAATTAAAGAAATTTAATAAGAGTAGTAAGTTTATAAAATTAAATTTATAATTAATGAATTGTTAAAAGACAACCAACAATTTGATTATATTTTTTAAAATTAAATAAGTTTTAGTACAAGAAATTTTATATTAACAACTACATTGTTTAAGTACAAATAACAAGATTAAATAATTAATATATGTTAAACTATTAAATATGAAGGCAAGAAATCACCAACTAAATAAAATGTTATAAGACTATAAAATTAAAGTTAGATATAAATAAAAAAAATTAATGCTTAAAAATACATAATTATTTTTAAAAATTGATTAATTATTAAATTTATTTATAAAATTTAAAAAGTACTAAAATTTTGTAAAAAGTGCACAAATAATTAATTAAATCATTAAAAATTAATTAATTAGATGTGGAAAATATTTGTTTTAAAGCCACATCAAATTTCCCCACACTTACTCATTGTTTTCTTCAAACAATCCCATGATTTGTTATCTTTGAAAACAGAAGTATGGTATTCATGATACTGCTCAAAATTTAACATATCCATCAATTGGAAATAGAGGATAGAAACATGACTATAGGATTTTTAAAATGAATTGTTCAAATTAATCTTTCCTAGAATAAATACTCAAAGGGTAATCTTGAAAATTATGAATCATCAAACAATGAAGATTTCATGCCTCATATGTAAACCTGCCTTGTGACTCATTTCAATCCAGGATCAGGTTCAAAGTCCAAGGGTGAAAAGAGGTTAAATATTAGTGGAATTAAAAACTTAACCAAAGAAAATATGTATTTTGACTCATCACCTAGGTTACAAAAATAAATATATTTTTAATCACCTTAATGATACATACTAAATGACTCCCATATAAACTATTTGACCTCTTCTTTATCTGGCGTTCAATATTACCCTCTCCTTAATGAACTAGTTTTTGACCCTAGACACTATAATTTAATTTTTCCTAATCCATGTATCAGTAGCTAAGCACTGTGCAATGCACATATTCAAGGTGTACAAAGGGATTAAAGTAAACAAAAACGCACCTAGCATCTAGGGTCTCAGAGATTCACCGTCGGATCCCAGATGCCCAAGAGATTATTCAACCACATTAATTTAGATTCAAAGAAGTTCTTAACTACCAGCAAGGCATTGTCCTTAGGAAAGACCCAATTGGGTACAATTTAATGCCAAAAATTATGAAATACTTTTGAAAACAAATTATCTATTTTTTTACAAAAATATTGAACTTTCAATGGGGATTGATGAGCTTAAAATTAAGAGTGGTTTAGCATAGTCATGAATTCCCCCCCCCCCACACTTAAAACTCATCTTTTCCCCTAAAGTTGACGGCTAAAGTAGAGAAGAACAATTAAACAATTTTATTTCAAAAATATTTTAAAATTTAATAGATTTATGACATGTTAAAAGGGTCTCAATGAAGTTCAAGAAGTATTGTTTTCCAAAACGATTAATTTACAGCAGGTTCACAAGCATGTACATGCATTAACATTTAATTCTAGTGACATAGATTTTCCATTAATGTTCAAACATGACATGAAACTTTTGGGTGCAGAGGGAATTGGCTGTAAGTAAATTCGAAAAAAATAAGATTCAATTGGATGTTCAATAAAGCATAAAGAAAGAATTCCTAACACCCCCTAGAAAAGAAGATCTAAAAAAACACACGAACCAACCTACATGTATCCCCCCATACCTAATTTCATGCAGTTAATGGGTTTTAGAAATCAATTTAATTCAATTCTAAACAATGAAAAACATGAATATTTTTTTGTATAGCAAGGTAACATGTGCATAAAATATTTACCACAAAGTTAAAAGAAGTAGAATTTTTTTTCTTAAGTATGCAAGACATGCAGCATATTTTTTTCTAAAGCATGAAGGAGTAGAAAAATGAAAAAAATAACATTAAGGGACTTCCCTGTATTAATTTTCATTACTCTTTCAGCATGAGAATTCCACTCTATAGATGACACCAGCAGCAACATATGAAAAATAACAAGGCAAGAAGAAAGAGACAAAAATTTCTAGTAGAGATATAAAAAAAATAAGGTATAAAAGCTGAACTTTATTCAACACAAAATAGTAGAAAATTAAAAACAAATAAATAGCATGGGTTAACTCCCATGAATCACTGGGTTAAAAGTCTTCAGTTATACTTTATTTATGTTTTTTTGTTTTATTGAAAAAAAAACCATGGGTTGTATCCCATGCAGTGATAGGTTTATAATCCATAGTCGGACTCACCTAGAAACTAACCGTAGTCACTAGGTGGATGAGATTTCCTTAATAGGAACCACCAATCATTTTTTGCCCAAAAGTTTTTAATAGAATGATGAAAACTATGGGCTCCAAATCTAAACACAATAAAACTCTCATAACTTATAAAAATCTCTAAGAAAAACCCTTTAATAGTTGTGAGCATAATGATGTCCACTTCTAGATCATATTCAGATTTGATACAATTGAAAATTATAGGAAGGGACATTAGTGTATTATGTGCACCTAAATTTGTGACAATGTCCTCGTAGCTATCTTTCTCAACTTCAACATTAACAGTTTCATATTCAAGAGTGCAAATGGGTGAGTTCTAATTAATAGGTTCAATAAGGGATTTAATAGAGTGCTGAATAGAATTATGTATAATGTAACTCAAGTGAGATTCCCCCTCTATACTACTATCAATATCATAAGAAGGCTCAGCACACTTCACAGTTGAGGATGAAAGTGACAGAGAGGGAAGAGAATTTATTTTTTCATAAACAGATTCAGGTCTAACAATGTTGTAAATCACTTCCAAAGATCCTCATCTATTAACTCACACTAAACATCTACTAATTCTATCTAATCAATTCTGCACTCATCATCTATTGTGTGTTCAACCTCTGCTTCAAGTTCATGTTCAAAAGACTCACTTTCCAAAACAATGTTTGTAGTGTATTATAAAAGGTTCAAATCAGGAGTAGTAATATACAATTTAGCTTCAATAAATTGATATTCAAGATTTTTCAAATTTAAACATTTACCCCCATGTATATCAATACTATTATAAATTTCAATGCACAAAGTTTCAGAAAAGTGATTACTATGAGAATATGGCAATGAGAGCTCAAGAGTTAACCTTTCTTCAATTAATATATTCTCATCCATTTCATCCAGCATCATTTTAGAAATAGTTGGGTTTTTCAATTTCAAAACATGGAAGAGAATTTTTATTCTCAAGTTAAAAAATTTCAGATTTCTTATTATCCAATTTAATATTCTCTTCCAGATTACTTCCCATTTAAAGTACAGGTGCATTTTTCAGAATTTTCAAAATTTTGGGTGAATAATTTTTAACATTCAAGTTTTCATTTTATAGTTTACCTTCAACCCGAGTGACTTCATTCTCAAAATTTCTAAAACAGTGATTTTTATCCAATGTAGGAATTATGAAGAGAACTGGGCATTTCTTTTCAATCTGAATCAATTCATCTTTATAATTTTCCAACTCATCTTCATTAGAGTTCTTTATGGAATTTTAAATGTTATTTTCTTTATTCAATGAGTTAGTTATTTCTATGTTTTTTTTGATAGAATCTGATTTTTCAAAGTAAAAAAGTTTTTTTCCGAGTTTCACTATAACTTTCCTCTTCAATTTGATTTTTATATCATTTGTAAACACTTTATTTTTCATTTATTTCATCTTATTCTTGTTTCTTAACCCTTTATTGTAATTCTAATAGTATGTTCTCCAATCTTTTTATTCTTTGATATTTCTATTGAGTGTATATAGCTTTAATTTCAAGGATTTTGTTAACTGAGTACCCCAAAAAATCCTCCCTAACAACTAATTTTGAAAAAATATGACTACATTTTTCCAGGATATCAGGACTGGGCTCAATGTTTTGTTCATTAACATCAATGTGATGGAACTGTTGTGGCTGGTTATAGACACACTACCAGGAAATGTGTCCATAATGACCACAAAAGTCACAGTAAGATACATCGTGATAATTAGAGCCTCAAAACATTCCATTTTTTAAAATTTCCAGATTAAAGATACTCAAAAATTCAAACTTTGTTAGTAGAAAATTGTAATTAGATCCAATATTGAAGAGCAGTTCACATTTTTTTAGTAGATTTTTTTTGTTTGTTTTTTTATGAGTGTTTTTTATGTTTTTTTATTAAAACCCTAGACTCTCGTGTGCCTTCCTAGACAAAAATTCCAAATTTTTATGTGGTCAGAGGTCGTCACAGCCCTCAAAAATACATTTATAAACCTACACTAGCATAGTGGGGCAAGGTTGATCCATAGAGAAGGAAGGTGAGTGCTCTAAAGATTTTTACAACCCCCATTATTGTCAGTAGTGGGAAAACATTTACTTACTTTTCAAATTTTTAATTTTTTTTTCTATTTTGTTTAATGATTATGTGAAAACAAATGAAACTAATTTTTTAATCTTATATTTACTTAACTAGAAAATGTTACAGCTAAATGTAACAGTGAAGACCAAAGATAACAGAAAATGTAAACAGGAGTGCTAAGAATTGATCACAGAATGAGATCGAGAGATTTGAAATATACTCTTCTAAAGAATGAATCTTAATATGATTAAATTTACACCTTAAAATGAGTTGTTAGTTCTTCCTCTCCAGAAGAATTAACACTCTGTATTACAGTTCTTTAGGTTAGCCACTTCAAAAACCACATACAACAATTTGATTTTAAGATGTCAACAGAAATCTTTCTCACCGATAGTTTCTATAAATTGAATTTCTAGTTTCAAAAGAAAAACATCAATGATCAATCTCACCAAAAGAAAATTGATGTTGAAATAAGATGCCTTTAGGTGAAAATTCAATTTATGTTGAGAACCAGAATCAATCTCGCCAAAATAATCTGATTCTTTTTAAAAAAACTGTAGTGAAGAGAAAAAAGTATGAACCCATAGTCATTAAAATTTCCCAAACAATAAATTAAACTAAGACCATCTTCAATAAAAAAAATGAAAATACATTGTAAAAATAATAGAACAAAGGAAGGAGAATCCTCACTCTACGAATGAAAATCATGAATTTTTGCTCTGCTCCTGCAACTCCAAGTCACTTGTACCGATCTTGGTGTCTCCTGGGAGTTTTGATCTCGAATTGTGTGGCATAGAATCAGAATGAGAGTCTCCTCTAAATAATTCCCTCTACTCTACTTGTGAATCTTGTTGTCATAAGCTACACATCACCCCCTGTGTTCCACTGACTTCATGTGTCCTTCACTTATGCACCGCACACGTGCATTTTTTGATGACTGGCATGTCACGCTATCTTTTCCCATGTAACTAACTCCTTGTGAGTTAGTTGAGTGAACCCAGACATGCTTCTGACTCTTGCATGAACCAGCATAATATAAAACAAACAAAACAATTAAAACATGAAAGAAAGTTAATTAAAATATTAAAGTTATTTTTTAAATAAAATTTATATTACTTATAAAAATATTGACTAATAAATACTTAAGTTGATAAATGTTATTTACTAAATTAAATATTATTATTACAGTAATTAAATTATTATTAAATTTTTGAGTTTTTTATTTAATATTATTTATTTGATTATTTAATTAATGTTATTATTATTAACATTTAGTTGAATTAACATTATTAAATTATTAAATTATATTAATATCAATTAATTTATTAATTTAATTATTATATTTATTATGTTGAAATTAAATTATAATTAATGTGTTAATATATTTATTTTAGTTAATAATTAATTTTATTTATAAATTATTATTGTTTATATTTTAATTTTATAAATTTTTATTAGTTTGTCTTATATTTTATTTTATAACTTATATATTTATTAATATTATAATAGTTATTTATTATTGTAGTTATTTATTATTTAAATAAATGTTTAATTTAAATTATTAATTATTAATTAATTTTTATATTATTATTTTTTTTTTGTTTTTTTGTTTTTCTATTATTATTTTCTTCTCCCCCCCCCCCCCAATTTGGCGCATAAGGGGGGGATATTCGATTCCTTCTCCAGGAAGTAGAAGCGGTAACTCCTCCTCTTCCTTCACCATGACAAGCACAGGTGTCGGCCCCCTGCTCCTCCACTCAGCACCGAAGCAGCAACGGGATCCAACGGACCTCCAGTGGTGGCTTGCAGTGGATAAGGTGCGACAACTTCCCTTGGGTGGCATGACTCCTCTAGATCTTAGATGCAGTGGTCTTTAACTAGATTGGTAGTGTAGCAGGTGGTGATTAGGGATGTCAGTGCAAATTCCAGGTCCAAGGTAGCGGGACGACTCATCTACAATGGAAATACTTATCGGCGGCATGACTTGAAGGTTCACAACTGGCGGCAGACAACTTGAGCTTGCTATTGAACATAACCGCAGTGGTGGTCTTCCTCGATCTATTCCTCATGTCTCCATGATAATCTGTGGTAGAAACAATGTGACGCGATTCAATTTCCAGATCTGTGATGATGAAGTGACTTTGGAAGTCGACGGTTCTTTGGATCTGGAAATAGGGTGTATGAGTTTCTGATCTTCAATTATTAGTTTTATTTTGGAATTCTGGTATCATATTGGTTTGATATCAGGATGATGAATGGTGTGGTGAATAATATACAATGATGTGAGAGAGACGGACGATGTCTCAATGAGAGGAAGAGGAAAAACAGTAGTGGTGAAGTGATGCGAAGGCAAAAGAAGAGCGGTTGTTGTGGATAAGATGATACTGGTGGCACTGTGAAGTGATACGTATGGATAGCATTGTTGTGGAACCATGAATGGGGAAGTGGTATTAGACTTGCTACTAAGATAGTTATGAGGGAGGGTCTTACGGTGCCACAATTTTTAGACAAATTATTCCTAGAAAGAAATGGTTATAATGTTTCATGTGGCGCCATGACTCTGTATATAAACTGAAAACAAAAATTTTATTATTAGAAGAAAATTAAAACAAAAATAAAATCCAAAAATAAAAAATAACTAAAATAATTGATACTCAAATACTTAAATGAATTTATGAAAAAATAAAAACTAAACATAGTTTATTAAATGTTTCAAAATAAAATACTTAAATTAAAACAAATTAAATTTATTAAAGTAGACAGTTAATTATTTTGGTGTTAAATACTTAAGTTAATTAATTAAATTAAATTAATGAAATTTAACAAGAGTAGTAAGTTTATAAAATTAAATTTATAATTAATGAATTGTTAAAATACAACCAAAAATTTGATTATGTTGTTTTAAATTAATTAAGTTTTAGTACATGAAATGTTAAATTAACAACTAAATTATTTAAGTACAAATAAAAATATTAAATAATTAATATATGTTAAACTATTAAATATGAAGGCAAGAAATCACAAAATAAATAAAATGTTATTAGACTATAAAATTATATTTTGATATAAATTAACTAATTTAAAGCTTAAAAATTCATAATCATTTATAAAAAATGATTAATTATTAAATTTATTCATAAAATATCAAAAGTACTAAAATTTAGTAAAAAGTGCAGAAATAATTAATTAAATCATTAAAAATTAATTAATTAGATGTGAAAAAACATGTGTTTTTAAGGCCACATCAGAAATGGAAAAAATAAAGGGTGAGACTAGATGCTCAATAAGAATTATGTATAGTAGAAGCTATCCTGAATCAATAAGGCATAATAAATATGGTAAGGTAAATAACTGAAAACACATTCCATTTAATCAATAACTTGAGTATGAAATACATCTATGGAAAATATAAATGTTTCAATATCTTGGATAGTAATAACTGAACTTTTAATGAAGTAAATGCTTAATATTGGATGGAAAGATATTTTTATGAACCATGTTTGTAAGTTTTAAGATAAATAGGGGAAATTTGAATTTTTTTCTCTCAGGTGTCTCTCAAGAAGAAAAATAGAAATTTATCATGTCATGAGATTTTTGTTAATTTTTTCAACCACACCATTAGTCCCCGAATAGGGTACATACCCTAGTATAGAAGTTTGATGGAATTCTAAGTCATTCATATTTTGTCCCAATATTTAATATTTAATAAAATGAATATTATTTATTCACACATTTTAATTCGGTGATACCTTCCTTTTGGAGAATCATATCGGAATTATAAATTTTCAGATGATTCCCGAATGGGGGATTTTCCTAAATGGTTAATAACCTCACATTGGGAGTTGGGTCTAAGATAGGCCCATTTTCTCCTCTCTTTCATTTTTCTGTTTCTTTTCTTTTTTTCTTTCTTTTATCTTTTTTATTTTTCTCCTCCCTTGGATTATCATGTATTCACCCCACCTATGGTTTTTCCTTTATATGAGATAGATAAGAGGGATATGATATAGATAGAAGAGGTATAGATGGAGAATGAGGTGCTGCCGTAGAACTTAGGTCGCATCAGATCATCGTACAGGTACTGTACAATGGGAATCAGATCAAAGCTCTAAAAATTTCCTCCCAAATGTAGGACCCTTTTTATCTATCCAAAATAAGTTATCATAGAGTAGTTTTTATAAGTTTTAATCTTATTTTAGGGGATTATGGGAACCTATCTTAGATCTATCTAGTAGTTTTCTGGTCGAATCAGGGTGTTTTGGGGTGTTTTTGGTGATCCAGAGGGATTTATGTTTGAGAAATCCCAATAAAATGGCATGTGGTTTAAAGAAAACATGTTGTGTGTTTTTACTATTCTAGGAAGATGAGTTTTTTTTAACTACACAACTTATACCAGTGGTAAACACTTTTTAGTGTGAATTTGGGGTGTGGTCAAGTACTTGATCAGACCCCCCATGCAGGGGTACTTGGCCGTGTAGGGTATATGGGAAGCAATACTCCATTGGAATGTAAATCTATGATCACCCTCTCCTAACTTTAAACCTATTCCAGACTTAGTACATGTTGATTTTTCATAGGAACTATCCCCCGCTAGACTTTAAATATGTGAGCATCTTCAGTTAAGTTTGAAAGCTATGATCCCTCTTAATGCATCAGAAACCCATCAGTAGGTGATGAGGCTAGGGAGAATTGGGTTACAAGTATAAGAAGAATATTTTATGTGTATACGATCCCTTCTCCCTCTTCATAGGTGACGAGCCTAAGATACTAATTCATGTGATGATCATGGTATGCCTTATGTGATGAGCATAAAAATATTATGTGACAAGCATATGACCTATCCATCCTTTCCTTGGGTGACAATACTATGTTCTTACCTAGTGTGATGAGCATAGGATTACCTAGGTGGATATCCTAATATGCCTTATGTGATTATCATAAGTTTCCTATCATGAAAACAACCAAATTCATAATATAAAAAAATTGATCCACCTTGTGTGAAGATCATAGGATGCTTGAGATGAAAAGAATTGGATTCCTTTCATGCTTACTGTAAGTTTCCTTATGATGTTCTTGAGATGAATTTGGTTTTATATCGGAGACTCCTTATGTCATGAGCATAAGATTCCCTCACAACCCCCAATGAGGATGACTTTTACATACTACTAACATTCCCAACATCATTATAAGCTCTTACTATAGGTAGATGCCCTATTATAGAAGTAATTTGTGTAATTAATTGGCATCCACTAGAACATGGAACTGGAAACCGGATTCACGATTATGTATTAGATCTATAAGGGATAAGCAGACTAGATGATGAACTCCAAGGAGGAATCCATGGAATTAAAATCCTACATCTCATTATCTAATTTAGATCATGTAACTGACATCATCAACCATGGTGGTAATGGTCACCTTCCATTGGAAATCAAGAATGCAGGTCCATGAGGATCATGACTAGTACAAGGAAGTTATATCTAGAATAGCACATGCCCTGATGAAATATCTAGAAAATAGAAAGGTGAACCTAACATGAATATATTCTCCTATAACACTAAGAATATGAGGAGTATTGGGTATTTCCATTTCTTGACATAATCATTGTGAATCCCTCCTTCACCTGTGAGAGTATGAGTGACATTGGTTATATTGGATATCACCTTCACAAAACATGTATTGATTCTTAGATTCATATTTTATATAGTACACCATCTACTAGTCATTCTTGATGACCCTCCACCAAAAGGTGTGGAGGATGGAGGTTTAACCATATGATAATCCCACATGACTATGCTCCTGCAGTGAATACCACCTCTCCCATGACTATCGGGAATCCTCACTCCATCACTCCCTAAGATATTTTACAATATAGGGTAATCATGACCCCTGTCCACTAGTACAAAGCGAAATGGTCCACCCCCACCTAGGTGATGGCTTGTGAACAATTAGAGTCTACAGTTCCACACCGTTTCAACCTACTGTAAATAGAACATAAGAAAAATCCCCCTAGTTACCACAGTAAAATATTTTGGGAGGATATCCCTTGAATTATCAAATATCTCTCTACCCTAAACCAAATAAGTAGGAAAATTTTAGGTTACACCAATTACAGCCACCACCTAAAAGATATCTAGGAGTAATCCCACCACTTGATGGCATTGAGAACATAGGATGACCCCATAGAGAGAAAAACAAGCAAATTCTAACACTTCCCCACCTACCCTAGTCCAAAATACATGACACCAATTCTTAGGATAGGCTACGTACCCTTCTCAATGATATAATGCTTAGAAAACTCCAGTGGCCCTAGCCATAGATGGTATATTTGGCACCAATATCACCACAAGAAAAGGGGATTTTTTTCTAGGTTGGGATCAATACCCCAACCACCCAATTGGTGGGTTGGGTTAACTCTCCCGACTACGGGAACCACCAGAAAAAATCATGTGGTTCCTCCCAAAAATGATTAATCCAACAAATGTATATCCTCCCCATGATGATATAAACAAACAGAAATCTCATCCCTAGGATGAGGAACTTAAATTCCTTGAATTCCATTCATGGGGAAGAGGTACTAATGGATTTCCTGACAAACCAACTCATGGAACCAACCATAACACGCATGAAAGAACTGCTTGTGACCCTTGGGAGCTTTCTCTCAGGGAGATCCAATACCATCACTAGAGTAAGGGCTATGTGAATCAATGTTGGGTCACCCATGATATCTAGGAATCCATTTAAATTAATTATTCAAGGAAAATTCCACTGCCTCCACCACCATATCTAGATGAAGGTTCCCATTAGTTGAGGATGATCATCCCTAAGGCTAAGGTCTGTAAGGTTTCCAAATACCTCCAAGAAGTACCTATATGTTTAATATGTGTTGGATTATTTTCAAGGACTCTCTATGAATCCTACTCTTCCACCATTATTCTCCCTCTTCTCCACCTTAAATTTGGAAATATGGGAGATGTGAGGATCTAGTTTGGACCCCCCCCGATTAATATGAAATCTCTATTAAGTCACCGGTTCTCAATGGTATTCCCTACCATCAGGAAGTCATAGATTACATATGCTATATTGACATGGTCATGAAGCTCATACCCCCTCTAGAAGATACTTCATTGTTTCAGGGAAGACTGGATTGTGTGATATCTCTTCTACACAAGGTCCAACAGCAAAATATGTGTGTCACATCCTTCCTTGGATTCATATTTTTCTCATATAGGAGTTTGGGGTGGCCTAGAGCAGGACTACTCATTCTAAAATGTATATGTGGAAGAAATGTTTTGGGATATACTGGCCATTGATCAATTTTTTATTTTGTTCTAGCCACCTGCATCCCTGAACTTCACTATCTTGAAGTTTCATATTTTGGATCATGCAATGTGTCTCCTCTCGAACCTATGGGTGATTTTTAACCACATTGAGAACATCATATGGACTATTCATGAATCTATGGTCACCTTTAGTCCCTTTATTAGCAAAGTTGAAGGATTAACATCGCAATTCTCTCATTAGCTCAATGCATTGATTCATATAGGTTCTTCCAGAGTTATCTGCAAAACGGTATCAGGATCCTCATAGTGATTCATTGAGTTATGGAAGAAGAATCTATTCACATAAATATTAGGGGATTGGGGGCAGTATGTTTCCCTCTAAATTAGTTTTCCATAATGATGATAGAAATATCTTCAAGTTCATCCACCCATAAATGGTGGAAGTTCTTCACCAACCACCACTACTTTGAATGTCATCATAGTAAATCCCCCAGATGTCCAGGAAAGTGAGACCAGTGGTGGGGAATATGAAGAAGAATATCAACCCTGAGGGGAGATATAACATCAGGTAGAACTCCCAGTAGGTGATTATACTCATTAAGAATGATATAATTTTGGAAATTGGAGTCCCATTGAAGTGATTTAGGCTACTCTTTGACACCTTAACTTGGGTAAATGAATTTATAAACCTAGTGTTCCATCCAAGACCACACATGTAACTAAATAAGGCACTAGAATGTCATATTTACTCAAGGATCTAGAGAAATACCAGAGGATCACTACAAAACTTCTTGGAAAACAACACCTATAATTGGAAGATGTTTGGTAGGATGTTGGTATTACCCTAGTAGAACCCTAACAACCAACCCTCATTGTTCATCCATCGAGGGATACAGTGGGTCCCCCCCCCATTTGATCAGGATATAAGTTGGTGCCTACATCCACTCAAGACATATCCTAATCTTCTTCAATTATTGTTCCCCAATCAATCAATGTGCTTTCCCACCTTTGGACCATGGTTGTTTCACTTCACTAGATACAAAATTAGTTATGGGGAAGATACATACCAACCCTCCTTACAATGATGCAATAAAATATCTCACCACATGTCTTAAGTCTATCAAGACATGGTGAGCTTCAGACTAGCCTAAAAAAAGAAACCCTATCTGGTATGGGTGGATCATTCTTATCTACTCCTAGATTTTAGTAACCTATTATTTTCATCATTAAATGGTATAGGAAACGTATATAAACACCTATCCCATTTTGAATCTTGGTATGGCTTGATGTTGCGGAATCTAGAGTAGTAGGAAGCTTCTAGGATCAGATGTTTTTTTAAGACCATGTAAGGACCTACCTTTGTATGGGTTAATTAGTTTTCCCTAGGATCCAAAACTAGCTGGGAGGATCTCAACATGAAATTACTTTTTTAGTTCAACTCCACCTTGAGAAAAAAAAGATCCCCACTTGCCTCTCTAAGGGAAAGTAGTGGGATAATGAGGAAGTTGTTGAATTAATTGCCTAATGGAAGGGACTGAAATATTCCCTTGATTTGTAGCTTCCACAGGAATAGCTATTGGGTATGTTCGTGGAGAATGTTTAAGAAAAGATGCTCTTGACCTTAATTTCCCTAAAATATATAGGTTTTTTTCAGATTTTACTAAGAGATATTATCACTTAAATGAATATATACAAAAGACTAAACAATAGTCATTACCATCACCTCCCTATACTCCTGTAAAAAAATACTACAAGGGTATATTCAACTATTTACATGCCGTCTCAAACCCCTTATCCAATTTTACATCAAGCGTCCCAAAATAGCATGCCTCACCAAGTTTAACCCCTCAACGAGAATGTTTCCTAGGGCCCCCACTAAGGCCAAGTAAAAATGGTTCTATTCACATAGAGAATGAACATGGTATAATCCTTTATGGATGATCAAGTCCTAAGTTTATTTCTCTATTCCCTATAGGAGAACTTCCTCATGTTTCTTGAGATCAAAAACTCAAATGGGGATGGGTCAATGAATCATGCCAACTACTATCCTTACCACAAGACCCTTGTACACTCCATCAATGCAAGGATATCTAAGATAATTCATCAGTGACAGAACTATTTCACAATATTAAATAATTCATGACCCTTTTATTGGAATGAGATATCATGATCCACCCAATATAGGAGGTCTCCCATGATAATGAGATAAAACATGTATCAGTAAATTTTTTCATATGGGTGGATTGTTATACTGAACTCAGTGATGATACATGTTAATAAACTTCTTCAAGAACCTACAACAATTTTTCTCGAGTTAGGGGAAATAACTATTTCAATAAATAGGGTTCTTGAGGTTCCATCCTAGAGAAAAAAATTGTGCTATTGTGATGAGAATAAAATCAATTCTTAAATTTCAGTAGGAGTAGACCCATGAGGTCAGTCCATTCAATACCAACCCATGTCCCATCCAATTTTTCAACTGTTTATCACACGTGTCACCACCTAAGGCTCAAGATCAATTACAGATACCTATGGTTTAAATACATCCATCAAAGTCTCATCTATAGTCATCGGATCAATAGTAAGATGCAGCAGCTATCATTTAGGCCCCACCGCCTTATCCAACTAGACCTACCAGAATCCCCATTGGGGAAAAACCTCTCGGGAGTAAAAATATACCCTTAGATTGGAAATATTATGTTCTTAAGAACCACATTTTCATCGAAACACAACTCTCACTCCTTGATTAAATCTTCCAATCAATGGATCTGTGTAAGGCCCTCGTCAAATACCTAAAGATCCCTCTCCATTTTGAAATTGAGGAAACTTCTGTCGAATCCTACCATGTAGTGGAAGATCGACAAGAGGAATTTCCGGCCATCATCTCCTCCTCCAAGGAGGAAGAGGGTTCCATTATCTAGAGGTGCATGTTCCCTCTATATGCCTTAGTCTAGGTCAATGGTTTAGAGGTCTGACAGTGTTTGGTGAACGCTAGTTTTAGGATCAATATTATTCCAACTAGGACACCCACAAGCTATGACCCATTGAGATTGATTCGACCCCATATAATTTGATGATTTAAGGGTATGAAATGTTTGAATAGAATCTACATGGTAAAATTCATTTGGGGACCCATATTAGAGACTTGGTAGAAGACATTGAATTCTTGGTTGTCTTATAAGACACTACATATAACGCGTTACTGGGAAGTAATTAGCTTCACCCTAATGCAACATTCCCCTCTTGGTATCATCAGTGCATAAAATACTCCCATGATGGTTGAGTAGGGGTAATCTATAGTTATTATGCTCCCTTTGACACCTATGAAGCCTAATATCGGGATGCTCATTATTCCAAGATAGTTGGAAAATATATATATGTTAGTGAAGATAAGTATTTCAATTCTCCCAGTGAATTGACAACCACCACAAAAGATCTGTAAGAATATCTGAAAGATATATTCATTCTATTGATCCATAATTTATAATAAATGGTTTTATACCATGGAAACCATTTCATTATCCCCAAGAAAAAATAATACTCTCACTTCATCTCTTGTTCATAAAAATAGAAAACACCATGGAATCCAGAAAGACCCACTACCATAATATACTAGAATGAACTTCCCTTATCCACCAATCAAATAAATCATCATTTTTTATATAAGGTAGGTCTAAACCATTGGAGTTCAACCAATCATTATTGTTTTGATATTAAGGGTGGACCTCTCTATCAAAGTTCACATGGGATTGGATCCTTGAATCCAATTTCCATGATCTCCACAAAACTAGAATGAAAGGAATATATCCTAGAATATTGTACCCATATAGATGTGGATGAAAATGATTCCTCATGATCCACTATGCAAGAAGGACCATATCCTCCATCCAAACCCTATTCTTCTGGTAATGAATTCGATTTGGATGGATCCCCTCCTACCATTGAAGAAGAAGTCTCCACCAGTATCAATGAACTAAAAAAAGTGAACCACTTCATCAGTTAAAACATGAGGATGACCCTAAATATAATTTTCATATGTCCTAATGAATAACATAAACAAATCATATCCTTGAAATTGAACTGTGATGTGTTTACCTAAAACTATAGAGAGATATCAAGGCTTGATCCGCATATTTATATTCACCATCTCATCCGTACTATTTGTTATTTCATATTTAAATAGTCACTAAGGAAAATGAATCTCTCCCATGGAACTATGGTTGTGGAAAAATTTTATAATCCCCTTAAATACAAATTCATTAGATAATTCTCTGGTAAGAAAATGGCTAGAGAACATTTTCCTAGTCAAGAAGAATAATGGATAGATCAAAGTATGCATCGAATTCCAAGACCTTAACTACCATATCCCAAAGGATACCTTTCCTATCATAATCAAAGAGCTGCAAATTAAGGTGAATACCAGTTTTAAATACTTATACTTCATGAATGAGTAATATGGATACAAACAAATATGGGTGGACCTTGAAGATTAAAAATCCACCACCCTCAGAGTGACTCAAGTATCTTTTTGCTGTCGGGCCCTTCGGTTTTTTAATACTTGAGAAACTTATCAATGTGCCATGAATTTCATATTAAAGAAACTTTTTATGATGCAAGTAGAGTGTTATGTTAATGATTTTGTGGTCAAATATCATTGGAATTAGGATCATATCAAAGATCTTGAGAATATTTTCATCATGCTGCATGATCACCTCCTGAAAATGAACCTCCTTGAAGTGTGCATACAGGGTTACCTCTGGGAAGTTCCTTGTATTTTTTCTAGATATGAGGCATTAATATTGACTAAGAGGATATCACAAAAATTAGTAAAATGAATCTCCCAAGAAACCTATAAGAGTTTCAAGGCCTCTAGGGCCATATCATCAACATTAAACATTTTATATCCAATATAGTAAGAAAATATATCCCCTTTTCAAAGATGATGAAGAAAGGAATCACCTACCAGTGAGATTAGGGATTCCAAGACATATTTGATGACATCTAGAATTATCTACTTCATACATCCATCCTTACACCTCTAATAAATAGTAAAATATTGATCCTATATGTGGGCACATTGTAAGGATCACTCTGTGATCTGCAAGACCAAAATAATAATTAAGGAAGGGAAAATATTCTATATTATCTTAATTGTATGTTACTTGACACTAAGACCGGATATTATGATATTAAAAAGAAATGCCTCAATTTGGTCTTTATGGTTCAAAACTTATTTTACTACATAAAGAAACATGATGTTTATCTAGTTTCCTATATCAACCCACTGAAGTGTATCCTCAACCATAATATATTAATAAGGTGTTTAGTACAGTGGTTGGTAATCATAAAACAGGTTGACATTAGGTTCATCTACCATATGGTTTTCAAGGGCCATGCACTGGTATATTTCCTAGCCACACACCCAACCTTGCAGGATCATCCCCTAGACATAATCTGAGATGAATTCATTCTCTACATACCCAAGTGACTCCATGCTAGTATATTCACTTCAACAGTGCTTCTAAAAGCCCTACTAAGAGATAAATCAACAACCCTAGGTATAATAGGGTCGAGCTTAGAATTTTATTATCGCTACCTCCAAGTCCTACATGTTTTATTATTTATTCCTATCGAAAGGGTGACCAATAATGAGGATGAGTACCAATACTTCATCAATGACCTTGAGATGGACCTCAAGATCAAAATTACATTATTTCACTTAAAAGGTGACTCTGGACTTATCATTAAGAAAATCATTGGTGACTAAAATATCAAAAAAAAAGATTCATCTAGTTACTTGCACATACCAACAATTTGATGTCTCAATTTCATTATGATACAAAGGTATCTAATATCCCACAATCTAATAATGGTTAAAAAATATTCTCTTGCAAGAATAATAATGGTTATTACGGAACTAGATCAGGATGAATTAATTATTAACATTGTGCATTGGATGGTCATATCCCAATTTCCTAAGATGAGGTAAACGACTAGGTGAACCAACTTAATGTCAGTTCCTCTCAGGTAGAACACTCATATTACCGTATAGTGGAAGAAAAATTTTACTAGATGGCACCTCTCATTTAGTACATTTATCCTATGAAGCTTCCATCATACCAGGCTGAGCATGATCAAGTCTTCTGGAGTGTAGTTAAATTAATCCTAAAAAACAACTTCATCATATATAAAGCTATCTATAGAAGAGGAATTTATGGAATAATTATCCATTGTGTCCAAGTGAAATAGGTCCCTAGGGTTCTACAAAATTTTCATGTTAGATCTTTTGGGTGTCCTGAATAAGGGTTAAATCTGTATCACCATATCTAAAGTTTGGGGTACTTTTGACCCACCATGGTTCATGACTATATGAAATTCACTAAGAAGTACCGTGTGTTTCATATTCATGCCAAATTAATGCATAAACCACAAAATATAATCCATTCCACTAAGTATTCATGGACATTTATTATATAGGGACTTGATTTTATGAGCCCTTACCCACCAACCACATTCAAATACTTTAAATTTGTCCTTACTACCACTAACTTATTCTCAAAGTAGGCTAAATCCATCCCACATAATAATGTTAAGGAACATTATGTGGTTTAGTTTATAAAATATCACATCATTAATTGGTTTGGGATCCCTATCACTATTCTTATAAACACTGACACCAAATTTTGAGACATAGAGTTGAATAATTTGTATGAAAAGTACAGTATCTAGTCCATCCATACTTCTCATTATCACGTGGAAGAAAATAGATAAATCAAGGATTTTAGAAAAAGGTTATATATAACATTTTTAAGAATATAGTAGATCAGAATAAGAAATCCTAGATATAAAAGATCTCTAATTCCTGCTAGGTTTGTTAGATAATGACTCGAACATCCACACAATAAAATCAATAATCCTTAGTGTATAGAACATAATTAGTAGTGACCATGGAGGTCTAGTTTCCATCTCTCTAAAACCATATATGACTAGATGAATCTAGATAAGAGGTCCCAAATCCACCTAACTAAATCATAATATATTAAAAATAACAATCTCAAAGCCCTTCACAACCTTGAAGCCCATAAAAATTGGGTGACTAGATCATTAAACAAGAAGTAGTTCCCCTGATCTTTCATTCAGGGTGACTTGGTGTTGTAATTGAGAGCACCCATGATACCCATAAATAAACCACTAAAATTTTAAACTAAATTAGAGGGACCCTTCACTATCCATATGGTCTATTATAATGGTTTGTACTCCTTAATCACCATTGGTGGAGATTGTAATACACATCCCACCAATTCAAGGTCCCTCAAGAGTTATTTCACATGATTTTCACATTGATTCACATCTAGGTCAAATGATTCTAAAATGAATTAAATTTTTTTAGTTCACATGATGTTAAATTGTATGTCATTTATCCTAGTTTCATGATGTTAAAATATAGGATAACTCCCTAGTCACATGATGTTAAAATTTCTGACTACCACAACCCACATTCATCAAGATGAGGGAAGGGATAGCAGATTTCCAAACACTTCCTTCCTCAAGTTGAAGGAGAGATAATGACCCCCAATAACCGCCTCCCCGGAGTGGAAACTAGAACCAATGGTATAAGATCACATGTAAAATGGAAGGCATTACACTTTTTTATTTAGTAGGATCGGTATATAAGATATTAAATCCCAAACAACACCAAAACTGGAAGTAAAAGTAAAGCCAAAACAATTCATTCCCATATTCATGTTGCAAATAAAGTTCTACAAAGTACATGAAAACTCTAAAGGGAAGTACCAAAGCAAAATAAAATTCGCAACGTCAACAGTACTAGCGTCCATGATAATAGGGTATGGCATGGTCCACGAAGTCCTCTTGGAATCTTGAAAGCAGTTTGATATATGTAGGGTGAGTATACAGGTATACTCGTTAGGGAAAACTAAAAGCTCTCATGCTCAAGTGGGAATTCATTCTCATTCCCTATGAAAAAAGGACATAACAAAATCACCTAGTAAGGAAACTATCCACCCAAACCTCACCAAGGAACACTCCCCAAATAATGAAAATAAAGTAAAATAATATTAATAACACATTGATGTTTGGGAACCCCACACAACTTTCCCACAAGCTATTAGATACATCCTATGAATCAGACCATCACCTCCATTCTCACCACAGCCCCACTTCCATCCCTCGCCCGCACACACCTGGGATACCACAACCACACATCCTTTCCATAAACACCTGAGCCACAACAACCACAGATAACCACCCCCACAGACACCTATACCAGAACAACTACTACCACACTCGAAGTTACCTAGGCCTAAACAACTACTGCCACACCCGAAGACACCTTGGTCTCATCTCTAAGACACTTGGGAAACAACCTTCCTGCACACACCTGGGAAAACCACCAAAACTACCCTACCCAAAGAATCATGGGCTATAATGGACCTCAGGCCATCACAGCATGCCCTAAGAGTCTTTGGATACTCAGGAAATGGAGTAGAAAATGAGCTAATAACCATCCACTCATAGGAGTGTTGGGAAAAACACCCTCCCCCGTGAAATCGGGGTGTTGGGCACGAAGTGCTCAACTTTGGTGAGGCACGAATAAGAAACATATGAACTAAAATACACATATAGATAAACAAGAACTCATCCCAACCTAGGGGTTCCAAAACCATCCTATACACAAACACCCTCGTTACTATTCCTTCATAAGAAGCATTACAACCTCAAATAAGTCACAACTCATTCCCAGAAAACAATTCCATATTGAAACCATTCTTGTTATCACATTCAAGTGGTTCCATTTAAATAATTCTTCACTATCGGGAAACTAAAAGGCATGGCCACAAGCAAGGGGAGAGAAAATAGCGAAGCAGCAAATTAAGCATTCACAATTGGTTCTCTTGTAAATTCACAACAACAATGGGATCCATGAGATCTCTCAAAGTACTGGAACCAAAACAATCCCCAACATATGTCCCCACATGGCCTCATATCCACAACCAACAACTACACCACAATAGGGGATCCCATCCCCATACATGTCACCCCACAAGAATCAATAAAAATAACCACACATGTCACCAAGACAGATCAAGGGAGTTTCAAGATTCAACACACCATTTATTAATTTCCTTCTTTCAATTTGGTTAACCGGGGTGTTCACATGAGGCTTCTTTTTCACTAAACATCCATTTAATCAACCGAGTTTGCGTGATTAACCTATTTTTATGTTATAACCATTTAAATCATAGAATTATCTAGAAAAATAGAGGTTCATTAGTGCATAAGAAAGGACCACCAATGGCCATGATTTTCAGTGGACATAATCCCATGAAATTCACAACATATAAGAAAGGATAAAAAGAGTACAACATCATCATCAAACACACCACATCATTCCTTCGAAATTATTTATTATCTTTTTTAAGGTTTGGTTTCATCCATTTTCAAATTAAAATCATCGTACCCACCCCACATGATACACAGTAAGGAGAGACAAAGGAAAAAAAACCTACTTGGATGATCAATAATTGATGTTTTTCTCCTCACACCAATAACTGGGGATGTGCAACTTGTAGGGGAGGAACTCTAGGGGCTCCAAGAGTGAATAGGAAAGGATCCATCATAGGCGCACCAATATCCTTGGAAAGGGGGACTCCAAACACACCAAGGAAAGAAAAAGATACCAGTGAAGAATAAGAAATAATTCCCGTATGATAAAAGGATATATTCTGGAGTTACAGGATATGAATTTTGAATAACTTTAAAGGTAGATCATGGTTTCACCACACGGTTTGATGGTTATACACGATAGAATTAATTTTTATTTAATAATTCTCATCGGAGAGGTGGCCATAATAGTTGTGCGTTAAAGGATTTCATTTAAAGATAGGAAAATGGGTTTGTTGTGGGTCGCCCCACTCTTATGGGATTTCAAACATTGTTTATGGGCTAAAAACAGCCTTAAACCACTTTAAAAAGGTTAAAAGACATAAAGGTGGTGTTGTAGGAAAACTAGGGAAAAAAACCCCAACAACACCCCCCATGTGGCACCGATCGGGTGTGGCATCGATGGGTGACACACCGATGGGTGTCCAACCGATCGGTGACTCGCCAATCGGGGAAACACTGATTGATGACTCCCCAACCAGGGACACACCCATCAGTGACTCCCTGACCGAGGACACACCGATTGGGGACACACCGATCGGTGAGACTGATGGTTAGCACCATAGTGACATCCTTCCACTAACACCCCGCCCTCCGGACTTACGTATGGGGTCCAGGGAATCCCAAACACCATAAATTGGAAAATTAGTGGAGCAAGAGGTTATGGGCCATTATATTAGATACCTCTCAAACTATTATCATCCTTGAGAATCAAAACTAAACCTGATGTGTAGAGAGAGGTATGAAAACCACCTCGAAAGATACCTCTCATAGCCAAACCACCCTAGACATCTAGGAACACCTATCCCTCAAGTGATCACTCAAACATGTAAAGTTCACACTATCTGTTCATATGGATTAGGAGTCCCCTACCCATGTCAATATACTATCCGCTTTGGGAGACACTCACTCACCTGCACGGGTTTAATCATATCCACCTTAATGCATCCTAATTAGGGATCAGGTCCTCCCCTTTCCATAGTCATGGCTCTTCACACAAAAAGAGAGAACCAGGAAAATAATACATTTCATAGTTAACAAGTTTAACCACTACATCAGAAATAAGTAGGAAACAAATCAGAACAAAACTCAAAATAGATCTGGGTATTGGGCATGCATCTGTGCCTCTCATTCCCAGGTACTTTCCTCAAGGCCATCATGCCTCCACAACACACGAACCAAGGGAATGGTGCATCTATGAAGCACCGTCTCCTCGTGATCCTTGATCCTCACTAGTCACTCTACAAATTTCATGTCAACCTTGGTATCTAGATTTCCCCATTCGAGGATGTGTGAATAATCATGTAGATACCAATAGAGCTGAGACACATGGAAAAAGTTGTTCACCCTCAGTAGCAGCGGTGGTAGAGATAGCTGATAAGGCACTTTTCCAACCTGCCGCAACACCTTGAAGGGTCCAAAGAACCTAGGATAAAGCTTACTCCCCCTATCGAACCTCCATTTCCCACACTGAGGAGAGACCCTCAATAACACATAGTCTTTGACCTCAAACTTCAGGGGTCTCCTACTATGATTGGCATACGACTTCTTCTGGTACTAATCCACCTTCATTCTCTCCCATATAAGCTGAACCTTCTCCATCATGCTCTGCACTACCTTCAGGCCATGAACATCTGCTTCCCCAACCTCTGCCCATCACATGGGTGAGCAAAACAATCTTCTATACAAAGCTTCGAATGGAGCCGTGACAATGGTAGAGTGATAGCTATTGTTGTGGGAAAACACCACCAGATGCAAGTGGCATACCCATGATCCCCAAAAATCTAAAACACATTCCCTTAGCATATCCTTTAATGTCCGGATGGTGTGCTATATCTTCCCATCTGTCTGAGGGTGGAAAGTAGTGCTGAGGCATAGCTAGGTGCCAAAAGCATGTTGCAATCCTATCCAGACAAATAAGGTAAACTGAGTATCCCAATCAGATACTACAGGCCTCTAAACTCCATGATACCGCACCACATCATCCACATACCTCTGTGATAAGGCATCCACCATGCTTGAATCCTTGATTTCTAGGAAGTGAGATTATTTCTTCATCTTGTGTACTACTATTTAGATAGCATCACAAAACCCTTGAAATTTTGGTATTCCCATGACGAAATCCATTGATATGCCATCCCACTTCCAATCAGGGACATCTAAAGGTTGTAATAGACCTCCTGGGACATGGTGTTTAGCCTTAACTTGGTGACACACAAGGCACTTATCCACAAACTCTGCCACTGCCCACTTCACCATGGGCCACCAAAACTGACCCCTCAAGCCCCAATACATCTTGGAAACTCCCAAGTGCACTATTATGGGTGATTTGTGGAACTCACCAAGAACTCTCTCACACATTCCCATGGGTACGAACAACTTTCCATGAAACAATATTTGATTCTTCCTTTATTCCGACCATCCTCTTGAAGCATCACCCTGTCTAACACGATCACGCATCACATCAGCCTCTAATTCCCCATACTAAGACTCATCTACCTTCCTCAATAGAGAAGACTAAACTATCATCTGGAATAGATAGCCTCTAACATCCTTCACCCTTGAATCTAGGTGTAGGGAATCCAACTACTCTATCACCTTCCAAGCACCTACCGATTCTCAAACCACATCCTTTTGCAACTTCCTGCTCAAGTCGTCTGCCACCATATTTCCCTTTCCTGAGGTGTAATAAATTTTGAAGTCGTAGTCCTGAAGAAACTCCATCCATCTCCCCTGCTGCAAGTTCAATTATCTCTGAGAGAAGATATACCTCAAGATCTTGTGATCTGTGAAGAGCACAAAGTACTCCCCGATGAGGTAGTTCCGCCACAACTTTAGTGCGAACATAACTGTTGCGAGCTCCAATTCATGGGTGGAATAGTTATGATCATGGGGGCATAACTAACTTGACCCATAAGAGATCACCCCCTATTATTTCATCATCACACACCTAAAGCCTTGTCCTAAAGCATCATAGAACACATCAAACATCACCCAATATTCTGGAAACCACAGCACTGGGGCACTGACCATCTTCACCTTCAGATAACTAAAGGTTGTTTGACACTGTTCACTCCATATGAAGGTCTGGTCCCTTCTTGTCAAGGTTGTCAAAGGAGATGGAACTCAAGAGAAGTTGGGCACAAACCTCTGATAATAGCATACCAGATCTAGGAAACTACAAACCTCCGTCACATTTTTGGGTGCTTCCAAAGAAACAACCACTTCAATATTTGATGGGTCAACTGTTATTCCCTGCTCGGACACCATGTGTCAAAGGAAGTGAACCTCTCATGTCCAACACTTGCACTTGGACAAATTTCTGTAGATCTGGTGCTGTCGAAGGACCTCTAAAACTGTTCTTAGATGCTCGGTGTGGTCCTCCTATGATCTTGAGCAGATCAAGAAGTCATCAATAAACATGGCTATGAACTAGTCCAGATATTCTTGAAATATGGAGTTCATGAGCCCCATGAACATGACTGGTGCGTTTTTAATGCCGAACGGCATGACCACGAACTCAAAGTTCCCATATCTGCACTTGAAGGTAGTCTTCAAGATTTCACCTTCCTTCACTCTCAACCAGTGATATCCTAACTGCAGGTTGATCTAGGAGAACCACCCTTCCCCCTTCAACTGATCCAAAAGGTCGTCGATCCTCAGGGAGGTAACGGTTCTTGATCATCACCTAGTTCAGCATTTGGTAATCTATACATATCCTGAGACCACAATCTTCCTTCTTTGTGAACAAGACTAGAGCACTCCATGGTGAGGCGCTTGGTTGAACAAAACCCTTCTTCATCAAATCATCAATTTGAATCTGTAACTCCCACAACTCAGAAGGTTCCATCCAATAGGGATCCATCGAAATCGTATGGGCACTGGGTTGCAACTATATCCCAAACTCAACATCACGTCGAGGGGGTAGAGTCACCACCTCTTCAAGGAAGACTTCCATGTACTTGCTGACGATCCTCGAGACTTCCACCATCTCTATATCTACTAACTCCACTGATATATTATCTAATAAAGAAAGGAGGGGATCCACTCACTAGTTTCCCTCCTAGAAACCCCATTCACCGAAGAAAGATACACGATGTCCACCCATATCTAAAATCACGATCCTTATTCAAAAGTAGTCAATAACGACACACATAAAGAACAACCATTTGATGCCTAGAATGACATCATACTGCTACATCTATAGTAAAAGGAGGTCCCCACTGGACTGATGTGGTCCCAACACCATTCAACATCCTTGGAAAACATGAGACAAGATGGTCTGACCTCCGACTGGATTACTCAAAACTAGGGGCATGGTAAGTCTCTTTGTGTCTAGACCTAGAGCATGGGCTAGACTGGGTGCAACAAAGGAGTGAAAATCTCCTTAATCAAAAAAAGTACAGGAAAGAGTGCTAAACAAGTTGATCATACCTCAAACGACCTATGGCCCTACTAGAACTGTTGCCTCCGAGACTTGCAACTTCCCATGCCCATCTCCTCTATCCCTCGACTTTCGGATGCCTCCTTGACCATTCCCTAGTCGAGGTGCCTAAGGAGCACCTTGAGGTTGGCCTCCTCATACAATTTCTGATCACAAAGGAGAAATATCTCTCTATCCCTGTTTCTACTACTGAAAGGGCCTAGCTGGAAACTACTGTTGCTAAGGTGGGCACTGAACCAGCCCACCCCCTTTATACTACAATCAGTTCAGGCACTGATTTTGATGGTGCTCAAGACTTCCACGGATGAAGTATCTCCGTCATAGACCCACAAATAAGGGGTGAGGACTAGGAGATCAAAACTGGAACTGTTGGGGCCTGCTCCCCACTGGCTGATAGCTGAAAGGCCCTGATACTGGAGGCCTGCTGCTGACAGCTTTCCTCTTTGACAAGCCCAACCGGATCCCCTCTCAGGGAACCCCTCCTAGTGTGTTCATACTCTTCACCACTTCAGCCTTCTTCTAGACCTCCAATTAGGTCGGTAGAGTGAAGGGAGTAACAATATACTAAAGAGAAGGTTAGAGTGTCTCTTCTAAATGTCTCACCTGAGACTCCTCATCTGGAAAGAGGTCTGGAGAAAAATGAAGGAGATCCTTGAACTTGATCCTCAGCACCCTCACTGATATACTCCCCTACTAAAGGGAGTGTATCTCCTACCTCTTCTCAGCCCCCATAATGGAAGAGAATAATTCCTCCTGAAACTTCCTCTCAAATTTAGTTCATGAATCCTCAGCCTCCCACTTCTCCCCAAGATAGAGTGTCCACCACTGATGTTCCACTCCCCACATCTGGATTATAGCCAGAGGAACCCGATACTCCATTAGAGCTCGGATCAAGCTGAAAGCTATCACTAGCTCCTTGATTCACCTCTCTATCTCCATGTTCTAGATACTACCCATGTACTTTCTGAGGCTCTGTCACTGAAAGTCATGAAGCATATTCTTGCACTAGTCATCCTACTCTTCTGGATCAGCCCTCTTTTGATCACCAAAATCAGCCTCTTGGGCCTTGATTTCCCTCAATACTCATGGTCATCATCCGGGTTCCATAGCTACAAGGTAAACAAGGAATTTCTAAGCCCGATTAGTGTAGAAGATTTCTTTTAAAATTTTCTTAGACTTTTTATTCATTTTAAACCCCCAAAATACCCAATACACATAAGAATACAATTCATTATAATGAATGTACTTTTCCTAGGGTCCCTACCCTGCTATCAGTGTATCCTCACTTGGTCATTTGGTAGGTCTAGAGTCCTTGCATTGGATCATGGGGGAGCCTAAAATCTCGTGTCCTAGCTAGTATTCCCTATCCTATTTCACATTCTAAGATTACATAACATTATTTCCCTGCCATCCCATGCAATCTTCACTATACCTAACTCCATACTCCATCCTATCTCCCAACCTTCACCTATGATATCATTCATTCATGACTCACCTTCACCAAAATGAGGGAAGGGACTGTAGATTACTATACCCTTCCTTCCTCAAGTTGAAGGAGATATAATGACCCCCTGAGACCCTCATTCAATAGGACCCAGAGTGGTGAATAGAACCAAGGGTATAGAATCACACATAAAATGGAAGTCATTACCCTTTTTTTATTTAGTAGGATTGGGAGATAAGATAGTAAATCCCAAAAAACACCAAAACTAGAAGTAAAAGTAATTCCAAAACAATCCATTCCCATATTCATGTTCCAAATAAAGTGCTAAAAGTACAGAAAAACTCCAAAGGGAGGTACCAAAGGAAAGGAAAAGCAGCAACGTCAACGGTCCCAGTGTCCGAGCTAATAGGGTCCAGCACAGTCCTCAAAGTCCTCCAAGAAACATGAAAGCAGTTTTATATACATAGGGTGAGTATACATGTATACTCAATAGGGAAGACCAAAAGCTCTTGTGTACAAGTGGGAAGGAATTCTAATGCGTCGTGAGAAAAGGAGATAACCAAAGAACCTAGTAAGGAAACTATCCATCCAAACCTCACCAAGGCACACTCACCAAATAATAAAAATTTGGTAAAATAATATTAATAACACATCAATGTTTGGGTACCCTGTACCACTTTCCCACTGGTTATTGAAGACATCCTATGTGTCAAAACTCCCCCATCGTTCTCACCGTAGTCTCACTTCCATCCCATGCCCGCACACACCTGGAATACCCCAACCACACATCCCGCCCACAAACACCTGGGCTACAACAACCACACATAACCATGCTCACAGACACCACTAAAACACCCATCACCAAACCCGAAGACACCTAGTCCAGAACAACTACTTCCACACCTGAAGACACCTGGGCCTCATCTCGAAGACACTTGGGAAACAATATGCCCAAACACACTTGGGAAAACCACCACAACTACCCTGGCCGAAGAATATTGGGCTATAATGCACCTCACTCCATCACAGCCTTCCCAAAGAGTCGTGGGATACTTAGTAAAGGGAGAAGAAAAGGAGCTAATAACCAGCCACTCATAGGATTGTTGGAAAAAAAAACCTCCCCCATGAAATGGGGTTGTTCGGCACAAAGTGCTCAACTTGGGTGGGGCACAAATAAGAAACATAAGAACTAAAATACACATATAGGTAAACAAGCACTCATCCCAACCTAGGGGTTCCAAAACCAGCCCATACACAAACACCCTCATTACTATTCATTAATAATAAGCACAACAACCTCAACCAAGTCACAAATCATTCCCGGAAAACAATTCCCCATTGAACCTATTCTTGTTATCACATTCAAGTGGTTCTATTTAAATAATTCTTCCCTACCAGGACACTAACAGGCATAGCTACAAGCCAAGGGAGGGAAAATATCCAAGAAGCAAATTAAGCATTCACACACGGTTCTCTTGTAAAGTCACAAAAACCAAGGGATCTGTGAGATCCATCAAATTACTGGAACCAAACCAATCCCCAATATACATAACCATATGGCCTCAGATCTAAAACCAACAACTACACCACAAAATGGGATCCCATCCCCATCCACATCACCCCCCAAGAATCAAGCAGAACAACCACACATGTCACCAAGATAGATCAAGGGAGTTTCCATATTCAACACACCATTCATTAATTTCCTTATTTATGTTTGGTTAATAGGGGTGATCACACGAGGCCTCTTGTTCACTATACATCCATTTAATCAACTGAGTTTATGTGATTAACCAATTTCCATGTTACAACCATTTAAATCACGAAATTATCCAGAAAAATAGATTTTCATTAGTGTATAATAAAGGACCACCAACGACCATGATTTTTAGTGGACATAATCCCATACAATTCACAACGTATAAGAAAAGATAAAAAGAGTACAAAAACATCATCAAACACACCCCATCATTCCTTAGAAACCATTTATTATCTTTTTTAAGGTTTGGTTTCATCCATCCCTGAAGTAACATCATCGTACCCACCCCGCATGATATATAGTAAAGAGAGATGAGGGAAAAACCCTACTTGGATGATCAATGATCAAAGTTTTTCTCCTCGCTCCAATAACTAGGGATGCGTGACTTGTATGAGAGGAACTCCAGGGACTCTAAGAGTGAGTAGGAAAGGCTCCAATATTGTCACACCACTAACCTTGGGAAGGGGGACTCCAAACGCCTCAAGGAAAGAAAAAGAGACCATCCAAGAAGAAGAAATAATTCCAGTGCAATAAAAGCCAAGATCTTGGAGTTACAGGGTATGAATTTTTAACGGATTTAAAGGAGGATTGTGGTTTCACCACGCGGTTGGACAGTTACACACTATAGAATTAATTTTTATTTAATAATTCTCATCGAAGAGGTGGAAATAATATTTGTACATTAATGTATTTCATTTAAAGAGAGAAAAATGTGTCTATTGAGAGTTTCCCCACTCTTAGGGGATTTTAAACATTTTTATGGGCTAAAAATGACCATAAACCACTTTAAAAAGGTTAAAATACATGAAGGGGGAATTATGGGAAAACTGGGGAAAGTAAAACCAAACAATCCCCCCCATGGCACCGATCAGGTGTGGTGCTGATGGGTGACACACCGATGGGTGACACACCGATTGGTGACACACCGATCGGGGACACACCGATCGGTGTCACTGATGGGTGACACCACGGTTACATCCTTCCACCGACACGCCACCCTTCTAACTTACTGATGGGGTCTAGGAAATCCCAAAAACTATAAATTGGATATGTAATGGACCAGTAGGGTCTGGGCCATTACACTAGAACTGTTCCTCATTGAAATACAACAAACTACATGGTTCTTATCCTCACTGTATAATTTTAAAATACTTGTTCATCGTCTTGGTCTAAAGACGTAAAATTATTTCATGATGTCCTAGATTTAATTATTTAAATTTCATAGCTAATTTATTTCTATATTACATCACAAAAAATATAATTATCTCATCATCCATTCCTGAGATGGTATCCCCCTCCTTTTGAAGACTGGTCTCCTACTCACCACTAAGGAGAATTTTGTGTGTCTTGATTCCCTTTTCATGGGATATGTAGTGATTCCTGTATCTCTTGTCCTAGGATCATCCACCACCATCACCATCTTCATGGGAGTCTCATCACCCTTTCCCTATCTGAATGTCTAATTCCCTTCAATTAGTTTCTTTTCTCTCATAAGGAACTAAGACATCACTTTTCTCAAGGGATGAATTTTGCCTTCACCTATGCTGATATGGCTCATACATGTTCCCAAGTACATTATGGTGAGACACTTAATGTGTTTAACTCTACCTGAAAATATGGTTTTGGTCACCATAAAAATTCTAGCTCCATTTATTTTGATCCCAGTTATGATTAACATCCATATTGGATCCCCTATAGTGATGATTCATGGACTAAATTAACTCGCCTCTTGTTTTGGGTACATTCCCTAAAGAACTCTCGATGATGAGTGAAAATTACTATATGGCTAAAAATGGTCAACAGTCTATCAAAAATTCACTTTCCCCATATATCATTTTAGTGGAACCTTCTTGACTAAAAATGGTCATCATTCATACCTAACCCACCTTTCACTCCCATTTATGATCTAGATTTGGGAATCCATGATTTACTTCAATTAATTCCCATTTGTTCTAGTCGAATCCAACACCACCATCATTCCCCCCACTCCTCCACTTACACACATAGGTAAAGTAAGTTTATAGGGTGATGTTTTCTATTAAATGGATTACTATTTGTAGGGACACTCCCAATAGTTGAAGCATCATTCTGACCCAAATCCTTATACCCTAATCGAGCACTCTCAAGTGGAATGCGTAGTATTCTTATACTTATTGTTTTCAAAAATTATCATGTCTCATGTGGGCTTAAAATTTTAGTTTATTACTTCGTCACATGATTGTGTTTCCCTATATTTATGGGAAGGGAGCCCTTATTAGTCTTGGGGAATAACTATAATATGAATACCCCTTAAAAGACTCTCTACTCTGGGTTCCTCTATCCATTCACAAACATCTAGTTTTTCATCCACTAGGTGCTATATAGGCCGCCTACCATTATGGTCTATACATCATGACCTTAAAATGTGTGCATGACCCATGAGAATATTTTCTTAGTTTTGAGACTCTTTTTCCCTCCCCTCATGTTAGTTTCATTTTATCCTTCATTCCATATGAACTTCCTCTTTGGTCATCCATTCATGTTGTGTTTTTTAGATCTAGATAGATAGATGGTCTCACACCCATGGTACACGCTCCATAGCATTAAATTGGTAGCACCCCCACCCCCCTTGGTCTATGCATCATGACCATAAACTATGTGTATTAAGTCCAAGAATCATGACCCTAAATTTTTCTCCTTTCTTTGCCTATGGATGTTTTTACAACATGAGGTATCTTGGACCTCCTTTCACATCAGGTTCATATTACCTTTTAGGCTATATAAACTACCTCAACCTCCTTTTCATTCTCTCCACAAGATTTTATGTTTCATGGTTATTTTCCTTGTTATAAAATGTTAAACTATGTGTTAAACATATTAGTTTCAGGATTTAAAACAACACTATGATTACCGAGCTCAAATACTTTAAACTATATATATAATGTATTTTTATATGATGCTTAAACTGTAGAAGTGGGTTTTCACCCTCAATTGAGGTGGTGATCCCACTTTTGTTGATATACACCTATAATACAACTTAGATAACTCTATATATATTGGTTCCTATTTCATGAGATATATATAGATCCTCGGATATCTCATCCTAGGCCTAGCCACACGTTCATCCTCTTTCCTCCATCTTTTCTGACAACCAATACTCTTTCACTAAGTTTGTTGTCCTTATTTGAAATTAGGGTGGTCCATCCCTTTATGAGATGAGTTTTAATCTCAAAATCAATATTCCTATTTGATGTGATCAAATGCATGATTGTATATCTCCAAGATTGGTAAACTCTATCCATAAATCCATTTAATTAACCATCATGATTTCAACCTATCTCGGTCTATATCCCCATAATCTTCAACATTCAAATGGTCTCCCTTATGGTGATGGTTTATAGCTTAAATTGTCTCACCTTACATCTAGAGAACACACCCTAGAATATTATTAGTGATAAATTATGGTTATCATATGTAGAAATGGTTAACATTTGATCCAATATTTTTCATACCCTATTCTTGAAAATGTGGTGACGAAGCATGTATCCCAAATGTGGTTAGCAGTCATCCTCCACCCTTTGATTTCCTTTTACTAGATTCAAATCCTACAGGTCATGAGTTTCTTTTTTCTATATCCTCATTTTTATGTAATTTTATTTCCTTTCTAATTTCCCCCTCAATCACTTTTTCACATCAGCTAAATAAATTGGTTCTTCAAATTCAATGTCTCTCACCCTCATGTAACATGATTAGTCTACAAATCCTCCTTGTTTCCCACACCAAGCATGAATCATGTGGGATAAGATGTATTGTAATAGTAATAATCAGTATATTTAAGGATCTATGAATTTCTAAGGTCCTTACCATCAATCCTTGAAGTATGGATTTAAACTTTACATCCTTCTTCTCCTCCTTTTAAGATACTACATATAGCATTGAAATTACATCAGTTTCAAATCAAGTTTTGTTCTACCCTCCATGTGTTAAGTTCTATATCAATAATCAATCCATACCACATGACCCTAACTATGTGTGCCACTCTTGTGAGTTCATCAGTACAGAACTTATCCCTTTACCCCTAAATTTTTTCCACATATACCATTCCACTTTCCTTAGAGAGAAGAGTTTATATGACTATAATTTATAGATGGTCCCTTATCTTCCTTACCATGTAATGTAAAACTATGTCATCAATATACTAGCTACAAGACATTTAAACTTCTTGGTCTATTCCCCATCGCATGACTTAAAACTATGTGATTCCATGAATCCTCACCTGAGAGGATCTTTCCCATCCATATTGTGGTGATCGCCTCTTACCACACCCACTTCCAAAACTATTAATGGATTAATTCCCATTAAACAGGATACGTATGGATGTATAGATCTCCTATTTTATTACTAGACAGAGATTCCTTATAGTTCAGACACATGATTCTCATTTTCCAAGTTTTATAGATTCCCTGTATGTTAAGACACGACCACAATCACATGGGATTGGTTTGAATTGTATGACCTATAAATTGTGTCCACTATTCTATTATAAAAATAATGACCCAAAACTATATACACCTCATTTTGGGTGTTTTAATATGACACAGGGCCTCTTATTATCTCCCCTCGTGTTAGGTTTATATCACCTATTTTTTCACATGAAATTTTCCTTGCTCCATGCTTCATGACCTTAAACTGGTAGCTACTCACTAGTCCAAACACCACTAACTTAAAATGTATACACCTCCTATATATACACCTACTTTGTATTAACCTTATATTATATGGGATAACCTATTCTATATATGATCATATAGGGTCTTTCAACCATTTGTTCAGGTTAGGTTTTCCCAACTATAGCTATCCAGACAACCCACCCTTATGGCCCACATGACATGACCATAAAATATTTTCACCCCATTATTCCATGCATCATGACCTTAAACTATTTTTCCCCTATTATGATGACATTGATTTGGAACCTTTCCCTTTAGACCTTAATTTATATCACACAAACCACCTCACCCATTTGGTTTGAGCACTGTAACCTTAAATTGGTAGCACATCCCAGTCAAAGATATATGACCTTAAACGATAGCCTCAAAAAGTATGAATCATGTGACTATAAATTTCTCATGGTAAGATGAAAAACTCAAATTGGGTTAAAATAGCATAAAAGGTTCCTTGAGCAAGAGTTGGGCTGCACTCACCAATTCTCCCTTGTAAATTTTGAAAAAGTAAAAGTGTAAATGGAAAGAGTACAAAACCCAAGGGATTCAAAGTCGATCCTTATAAACATCATGGTATTGATCATTAAACCCACTATTCTAGGAAAAATTTAGAGCCAACCTTTAACTCTTGTTTCTAATTCAAATTATAGTTGTATGAATTTGAACTACATAACACATCTTCTTCACCACACAATGATAAACTATACGGTCTCAGTACTAATTGCATTATTTTAAAAGGAACCCACATTTAGTCTAAGAACCATGACATTAATCTATGTTCATATAACCCAAGGTAACTTGTATTATCATTGGATTTACCTAATTCATGTTTGGTCTTGTATTCACCCAAATCTATATAAAAAACCTCCAATCATGGTCCAAGATTAATGACCATAAACTTTGTAGAACCGGGGACCAATTTGGATTCCCCAATGCATGGTCTAACATACCCTCTATCTCTACCAGTTTCAACACCCTATAATACCTCATCTATTCTACTGATATTTTGAATTCATGGTAGTTTGACCTCATGATGTTGGGACCTATATTTGAGATTCTCCTTTCACCTCCACAATTTGTGTTCTAAGAGTTTGAATTACCCCATCACCTTTCATGTCTAAATGTGATCCCCTATGATGATGGTGTGTGGTTTAAATTAGATAAAATCTAGTATAGGGTACATAACCTAGATGAATGTTGGATAAAAATAAATGTTATTGTATGCCTAAAATGGTCAATGGTCAATGTGAATTTTTTGCCTCTTTTTTGGATGATGTGGAAATGGAATCTATATATTGAAATTGGTCAACGATCATCCTCAACCTAATCAGCACACCCAATTTTAAATTTTTATTTTACAAGACACAATTTACCTTCATCCACTTCTATTTTTTCAAAATTGAGTCTTAGAACCCTAGGTACTACCCTTTCATACTCTCTAGTATGTTTGAATATTTAATTAGCCTTATAAAGTTATGCCTAACTGACCACTTCACTCTCACAGGTTTTCTCAGGGGTTTACAAGCATTGAAACCCTAAAATTATTCATCACAGATACACTCATATGACATGAGTAGCCCTCTGCTACCCCTTTTTTCTAACATTGACTATGGTTCATGTGGGATTAGGTATTTTGGGATGGTTGTCTGACTAACATGATTGAGTTACCCTCCATCTCATTCTCATTACATGATATTAAACTGCACGGTTGGGATGCCCCAAACCCGTGCTCCAAATTCTAGTTCCTTAAACACATACTTTACATGCATTCTTGATACCATCTATAAAATACAAGAGAAAAGAACCTTAATTACAAAATAAAAAATATTATTACATCTATTACATCTCAAATATCTTATTATATTTAGATAATTAGAGAATTAGAACACAACATAAATTGAAAAATATCACGTTCTTTTTATCAAATAGACAAATTTTCCATTATATACGAAACTACTTAATTCATTACGGGTATTCAACATCTCCCCCAAATTCATTCACACTATTTGTCCATATAAACATGTCACGTGTATTACTTTTTATCCATAACCTAGGTAAATGTAAAATATAATAAGGGTTGAGCTTAAACGCATAATATGGGAAACATATAACTAAAGAAATTATGGAATAAACATGAAATAAATATTTTGTAAGGAATATTTAAATAGAGTGAATCCATAATAAACTTGAAACTGGGAGTATACTATATACATGGAAATAAATGAAAATTTTTATATCAATAATATTAATTTCATATTGATGGAATACATAATTTTTCACATCAAAAACCAAGTTTCAAGGCCTTATGCCAAGACACTTTAGTTGTCATCAAGACCATGGTCAAAATATTATGTTATCAAGGAATTGTGCCAAGAAAATATCCTATTATAAGAAGAGGAATATACCAAAATGAAACATGTTTTTCCTCATGATACATTTTGATGCATCGAGGGGCCACACAATAATGGGCCCCAATTTTCACTTGTTTAAGTCCAATGCATTCACCATAAGATTCATCAAGACATTACTCAATAATAATTGGTTATCCATATAATGAGGGAAAAAATAAAAAATAACATTGTGTTAGTATTCCATAATCATCAACAATTACAATAATTTTTACTATGTCAGTAAAAGGGATAACATGATAAAAACCCATCTAGATGAAAAAGTTGAATGGATAAATAATATAGATTCAACATTCCACTAATCATCTATATTGGAATAAAAAAAATATAGAACACAAATAATTTTCCTCATATAAATAAAATAAAAAGATTTCTAGGTGAAAATCATCCAATATAAATTATGTAAAATGTGATGTTCACACTATATATAGAATGGGTATACATATAAAAATATTGTAATAATAGGATCATAATTCATCTAGTGAAATAAAGTGGATGGTTTAAATATACATGTCCCAAGAAATGAAAAATATTTTTCATGGGGTTTATGTGGTATGAATTTATATCCCCAAAAATAGAGAATATAACAAAATAAAATAAAATGGTGGAATGTAACCAACTTATATAAAATAATTTCAAAGAATATTCATAACTTAATGAATGAAAATTGAGTTACCAAAGATTCTCATTACTGTAGAAACAACTAAATAAATAAACACTTAAATTAGGGGACATGATTTAGTAAATAAATACCATGAAATTTAGGAATTATGATATAAATATATCCATGGTAAGTGAATAAACCATTAAAAGTAATCATGGTTCACAAAATTTATTATTTCTCAAAGAGTCGTAATTTGAGACCAAGGAAACTCTTGTGGCCTTAATAACACTTTAATCAAATCCCCTTAAAAATAGCTCTTCTAATTGAACTTATAATTCCATGATTAAATTATAATTCCATGATTAAATTATAATTCATGATATGGTATCTCAAATAGGTATTATATATACCATAAAAGTGAAATTATGTGTATAATATGAAATATGTCTCAAAGTGAAGAATTTGAGACTAAAAACTCTTACAAACTTTGGAACATTGTAATCAAAATACCATGATAAATTTAACATTAAATGGGATATTTAATATAATAAAATATAATATAATCATGGTATATAATTTTGCGGTAAGTACACCATATAAAATCAAACATGGTGTATAATATAAACATGTATCAATGAAAGAAAATTGAGACTGAAACCCTTACCACTTATCAAAAATTCCATGAATGAACTTTATAATATTGTATCATAAACATATATATATTAATTAATTAAATCATAAACATACTAATATAAATTTTTATTCATACTCTTTGATAGAGCACTATCGTGGGTGCCCTCAAATGATTAGTATGATTTTGGGGTACTTAGGTGCAGCAGAGTGGCTGACCAAGGTCGTCTCTCAAAGGAGGAAGTGAATTAAAACAACTTCTTAGAGGTATTATAAAAATAAAATAAAAGAGAATAAAAACACTAATTTAATGGGTGGGTTTTTTTTATAGTTTATAGATCTAGAAAAAGTTTGCTGGAAGAAGATTGCATTTTTTTGTTTTTAATTTTGAAATGATGTTTGATTAAAAAGACACAACAAGAAGATGTTTTTTTAGAAATCTATTTTAAAAGGCGTAATCGATCTAACTATACCTATTCATTCACTTATTAATAATTATCATTTAAATCAATATCCACTCAATTATGATCCCCTAATTTTTTATCCCTCGAACCCTACGAGAGTTACCTTAACCACAAAGATGAAATTATTTAAACCCTAGGCTAGCTTCGGAACACGCAATCGCAGCACCCTGCTTTGATTGTTGTTCTAAAGATAGCTTATGGTCAGTGGTTAATTAGAGCACATATCCATTCTGGAAATGAGGATGAATTGTGTTTAGGGATTATATTTTAACTCTACAAATTTATCTCGTGTGGTCTTATATTACCGATTAAGATTACGCTCTCACAATTTACACAAAATCCTGACCTCGCGTGTTTTTGTGTTAATTGTTCAATTTCTTGCTTAGTTTCTTGTAATTTAAAAACACAATTCATGGATAATATTATGTGAATTACAGAATCTCATTGATTCAAAATAATTATATGAAGAAGGTAGAAGATAGATCGATTACTAAAAGACTACTCTTCTATGGGTGGCGTAATCATCGTAGAAGCGTTTTGCATGTGCAAAGGTTTATAATGGGTATAACCCAATAACGCTTCTACTCAAAAATTCCAGACCAATTAGGAAGATTAATAGAAGAATAAATTTAAACAAAACATAAGTAAATAGAAGAAATAAAATAAGAACAAAGAAGTTTATTACACAAATGAAAATATTACAAAATGAAGAAGATAAGGAGGCTTCGATGAGGGGATCCTTGCTTCAAGAGCTACCCCTCTTACAATGGTTGGAGAATTTTGGTAAAAAAAATTCTCCTCTGCCTCCAATCTCATAGTGCATGCCCCAACCCCTCAAAATGAGAAAAACTCTAATTTATAGAGGGTAGGGGAGGAGAGGTTACAAGTGGTTTCAAGTGTGAATGTAGAAATTCGGCCAAATAGTTTATTCCAACTTTCACTACCCATTTGACCACCAAAACGCGTGAATTGTCTAGAATTACAGAAGGATAAATGTACTTGTATGGGTCCTCTATATCCTCTCCAAAGTTGGGCTCAATATAGGCCCATATGAAAGAGTTATGGCCGACATACAGAAGCTTCTCCATTCTGGAGAGCCCAGCCCAACGTTGACTTCATGGCCCATTTTCAACAACCAAATGAACTATTTAGCTCTAGTGTCCTGAATAAAAGTTGTAGATAGTTAAGTTAGGAACACTATTAAAAAATATTAAATTCAAATAATAAATATAAAAAAATTTATTTTCGAAATACTACAGTGAACTATAAAGGGTAAAACTGGAATTTGCATCAAATATTCAAATGAATGATCTAATCCCAAATACTTTCTAATTAAACATATTTAATACAATGTGAGGAAATTATATCATTTATTATCAATAAAATATTCAATAAAATAGTGTTTTATCAACTCCCCCACACTTACCCTTTTGCACTCCTGGGCAAAACCTCATATCAAGTAAACATTAATATCAAATCAAAACTAATTTTAAAACACATATCCTTGAGATCAAACAATTACACCCCAAGAAACAAAAAATATCATGCCTCATAAAAAACCATTATTTCAAGTTCTTCATTTATATAATTCAATATATTTCTACTTTATTTATCCTCCCATGCACAAAACACTTACCTCGCTTGAATTTTCTATCATCACTCAAATATCATTTTTTTGCAATGTCTTTCTCATCCAAACTCATACAAGGGTCACAATAGGCTTGATAGATTCCAACACCGCTACCCGATGTGAGTCAAGGACATATGTTTATCATGAGGACTTTTTAGGGTTGTTCTGTGGCTTTCGGTTGGTAGGATTAAGATGTGAAAAAATCTGAGGCTGAATGAGGAGGGCTTGACTCTTTTGAAGAAAAATTGCATTAATCTATTTTCACTTAAATATGGTCTTCTCCTCAATCCCCATATTATCAATTCAGCTACATCATCATAAAAAGTCATGAAAGGTTTAAACCATTCATCATTTCAGCATAAAAAATTTCAATCTTATCAAACATTATTTTCTTGAAAGCTCCAGATGGGCACAACTTTTCACCTCAATTAGAAGCTCTAGAAAAGGCACAAATTTCAATATAATGAATTCCTTCAACAGCAAACACATCTCTTCAGAATTTAATTTTCCACCCAAAGTATCACAAAATGTGGTGGCAAAACACAAGACAACTTCCCCCACACTTAAGCTCAACTAGATTATGAAATTTTACTTCAAGAGTTGGTTGGATAGGGAAAATTGGCTTGTAATGTGGCTAACCTAACAGGCTGTGCATGGATTCTAAGGGATAAAAGGATTAAATATTCAAGGTAGGCCATTATAAAAAATTATTCTTTGAAATAGGGGCTTTAATACAAAAAAAATGCCTCAATCATTTAAACATAAGTACCTCAAACCCTCAAGTTTTGACAGGAATAAATCAAATTCTGGTTAAATCAATCATAGTTTGGTTCTCTCAAGAAGTGAGGTGAATGTAAAGAATATGAAAATAATGGTTCAGAATCCTCACAGGAAAGTGATTTCAAATATAAAGACAGTGAGATGTGGCATGGGATTCAAAATTCGGTGTACTTTCCATGAAATTACTAAATATTTGAACATGAAACAAAGTCATTTCAGCATTCATTTAAGCATAGTTTCAAGGGGTAAATTGTTTCACTTATTTATATGGATTTAAAAATGGTGATGAGAGTCATTTCAGCTCAAAAGTTTCAAAAACACATAGAAAATTGTAAAATAAACACACAAAATTTGAAAAACACACAATTTTTATTTGGTTTTATTTAACAGGAAAGCAATTGAAATTACTAAACTAAAAAGTTCCCTCCCCTACACTTAAAATATTTCATTGTCCTCAATGTGAACATATGAGATGATATATTCACATGAAATGCAGAATTTTTAAATAGGACAAATAATATAAAAGTGAAAGGGTTAGGAACAGCCTGATGTGCTCAAGTGATGATGGGGTCATGTAGTGTGATAAAATCCACTACATCAGTAGGAAGTCCCTAAATGTATCTCTTCAAATGTTGCCCATTGACTTTAAAGCTTCTTCCAGTGTCCTCTTGTGTGATCTCCACTGCACCATAAGAAAAAACATTAGTCACAACATAAGGACCCAACCATCTGGAACGCAACTTACCAGGCATCATCTTCAGTCGTGAACTGTAGAGAAGGACTTTCTCTCCAACATGAAACTCCCTTTGTTGGATAATTTTGTCATGAGCTGCTTTTGATATTTCCTTGTAGAGCCTTGAGTTCTCATATGATGATAATCTAATCTCCTCAAGATCTTGAATTTGCAGCTTCCTTTGGATTCCAGCTTGGGCCAAATCCATGTTGCATTTCTTTATAGCCCAATAAGCCTGATGCTCAACTTCCACGGGGAGATGACATGCTTTCCCAAAAACAATCCAAAATGGGGACATACCAATGGGGGTCTTGTATGCTGTCCTATAAGCCCACAATGCATCATCCAAATTCTTGCTCCAATCCATCCTATTTGGCTGCATGGTTTTCTCCATGATTTGTTTCAACTCACGATTTGAAACCTCAGCCTGGCCATTTGTTTGGGGGTGGTATGGTGTTGATGTTTTGTGTGTCACCCCATACTTTCGAAGGAGGGAAGCAAAATTCCTATTTCAAAAGTGTGTCCCTTGGTCACTGATGATGGCCTTTGGTACTCCAAACCTGTAGAAAATTTTAGCCTTGACAAAATCCACTACAACATGAGAATCATCAGTCCTGGTGTCCTTGGCCTCCACCCATTTACTCACATAATCAACAACAACCAAAATATACAAAAATCCAAATAAACTAGGAAAAGGACCCATAAAATAAATGCCCCATACATAAAAAATCTCATAGAATAGTATGGGTTGTTGGGGCATCTCATGTCTCTTATAAATGTTCCCAGTGTATTGGCAATGAGAGAATGACTTACAAAACACATGGGCATCATGGAATAATCTAGGCCAATATAATCCAGAGTCCAAAACCTTCATAGCTGTCCGTTGGGGTCCAAAGTGTCCACCACAAGCAAGTGTATGACAGAAATGAAAACAGACTCAAACTCATGATCGGGAACACACCTCCTAATGATTTGGTCACTACACATGCGCCATAAGTATGGATCATCCCAAACATAAAATCTTGACTCACTCTTTAATTTTTGGACTTGATGTTTCTTTAAATTTGTAGGGATTTCAGAATCAACAAGGTAGTTAACTAAGTCAGCATACCAAGGATGCGTACCTGAGATGGTATAGAGATGCTCATCAGGGAAAGTGTCCCGAAGTGGTACCTGATCCAAGGTGTCATCCTCTAGTGTGTGAGTAAGACTACTCATGTGGTCCGCCACCAAGTTTTCTGACCCCTTTTTGTCCTTTATCTCGATGTCAAACTCTTGAAGAAGGATCATCCAACGGATAAGTCATGGCTTTGCATCTGGATTCTTCAGGAGGTACCTCAAAGCTGCATGGTCAGAAAAAACAACTACTTTAGAACCCAATAAATATGAACAGAATTTATCTAAAGCAAATATGACAGCAAGAAACTCTTTTTCCGTGGTTGTGTAGTTTTATTGGGCTGAATCCAATGTCCTTGATGCATAGACAATCACATGTGAACATCCTTCCACCCTCTGAGATAAGACATCTCCAACCGCGAAGTTGGAGGCGTCACACATAAGCTCAAATGGAAGGTCCCACCGTGGGGGCTGTATGATAGGTGGAGTGGTCAGACACTTCTTTAGATCATCAAAGGACATCCTACAAGAATCATCAAACACAAAATCAGAATCTTTTTGAAGTAATTTTGATATATAAAGAGCGATCTTACTAAAATCTTTGATGAAGCGCCGATAAAATCCTGCATGCCCTAGGAAAGATCTAACATCACGCACACATGAAGGATAGGGTAAGGATGAAATAATGTTTACATTAGATCTATCAACTTCAATGCCATGTTATGAGACTATATGACCTAAGACAATTCCCTTTTCAACCATGAAATGACATTTTTCAAAGTTTAAGACCAGATTCTTCTCAATGCAACGATGCAACACATCACCCAAACTAGAGAGACATTAATCAAATGAGGATCCATAAACTGTAAAATCATCCATAAATACCTCCATGCAGGTCTCAATGAAATCTGAGAGAATACTAACCATGCATCTCTGGAAGGTACCTGGGGCATTGTAAAGTCCAAATGGCATCCTCCGGTAGGCAAATGTGCCAAACAGATAGGTGAATGTAGTCTTCTCCTGATCCTCTGGAGCTATAGGAACCTGAAAATATCCAGAAAATCCATCCAAGAAACAATAGTGTGTCTTCCCAGCTAGTCTCTCAAGCATCTGATCAATAAATGGGAGGGGGAAATGGTCTTTGCGAGTGGAATGATTTAGTTTCCTATAATCAATACACACACGCTAAATTTTTTGAACCCTCATTGGAACTAACTCATCTTTCTCATTTTTAACAACAGTAACACCAGTTTTCTTAGGTACAACCTGGACAGGACTTACCCACTGAGAATCTGAAATGGGAAAGATTATACCTGCCTCGAGCAATTTCTCAACTTCTTTTTTAATAACTTTTAGGAGGGTGGGATTGAGTCTCCTTTGTGGTTGTCTCACCGGTTTAGCCCCATCCTCCAAGAGAATCCTATGCATGAAAATGGAGGGGCTAATACCTGATATGTCAGCCAAGGTCCACCCAATCGCCCTGATGTTCTCCCTTAAAATATTCAAAATCTTTTCTTCATGTTCAAAAGGGAGATTTTTAGCAATGATAACAGGTAATCTCTCACCACTCAACAAGTATGAGTATTTCATATTTGGTGGCAATGGCTTGAGTTCTAATGAAGGAGGGTGTAGTATGGATGGAGAAATTGAAGGAACCGAAATATGTGCACAAAGAGCATCGATATCAGAATATACATCATCAAAATCATAGAATAAAGCATCAAATCCATCAGCATACTCTATAGCCATGTCATAATCAGAGTTCACATGAACAATATCAGAATATGAATCCATTTCAAAATCAAATCTTATAGAGTCTTGTTCATTAGAAAAAGGTGTGGAAGTTCTCTTAGACATTAAACCCGAACCAATACTCATAATCTCCCTAAGTATAGTACAATCAAAATCCATGGAGTTTTTACTTGGTGGTTCAAAATGGGAGATAACAAAAGCCGAATGGTCCTCAGAGGGGTACTTCATGGAATCCATAACATTAAATATCACAACTTCATCCCCAAATTCCATGGAAAGTGTACCCTCATTGACATTTATGATAGTTTTTGCAGTTTTGAGGAAGGGCCTACCTAAGATAATGGGGGCATGAGAACTTACCTGATCATCCTCCATGTTAAGAACATAGAAATCTGCTGGAAATATCATGTCTCTTACCTGGAAAAGTACATCCTCAAGGACTCCCGCTGGATATGCCGTAGCTCTATTCGCCAATTGCACCACTACTCTTGTTGGCTTCAACTCACCAACCTGCAAGTAAGAGAATACAAAGTGATGCATAACATTTATTGAAGCTCCTAAATCACAAAGTGTATCAGAGAAGTGCAACTCCCCTATGGTACATGGGATGGTGAATGTCCCAGGATCCTTGCACTTTGTTGGCATTGCTAGAGTTGCTGTAATGAGTGCCGAGACATTCTTTCCAAGGATGATCCTCTCATTCCCCTTAAGCCCTATTCTATTGGTACAGAGTTCTTTTAAGAATTTGGCATACCTTGGGATTTGCTTAATGGCTTCAAGTAGAGGAATGTTGATCTCCACACGCTTGAATGTGTCCAAAACCTCATTTTTCATTGCTTCTTCATCCATCTTCTTGGTTTGAACAACCCTGTTTGGGAAAGGAAGGGGTTTAGGAGGAACATCATCAATATTTTTCTTACCTTTATCTTTCTCCTTGGATTGCTCATCAGTTGGTTTGGAATGCGGCTTCTCCAGAGTTGAGGTGAATCCCGGTGGAATGGTAGGTACAGGTGTATTGTTCATTTGCTTCCCACTTCTCAATGTGATGGAACTAACATTCCCCTTTGGATTTGGAGTGGTTTGGGAAGGTAGATTTCCGGAATTCTTACTTACAAGTTCATGGAGGGCGGTGGAAATCTGGATCATTTGAGTCTTTAACTCCCTCAGCTCCGAACTTTGACTCTTCAGCTCATTCTGTTGATTAAGAACAATTTACTTCAAAAGATCATCAGTATTAGAATCTATCTTTGGTGGGGGATTCCCTTGTTGTTGGCTTGTTTATTCTTGGGCTTCAAATCTCCTTTGGGATTGTTGGAAACCCTACTGGTAAGGCGGAGGCTGCTGGAAGTTTGGTTGAAAAGGGGGCCTTTCTTGTTGTCCAGATCCATACCTCATGTCCACTTGATCTTTCCACCCTTGGTTTTATGTTGGAGAAAATGAATCAAACTTCTTTTGGGGATATGGTTGTTGTTTCTGCTGAAATGGTCTCCCTGGGAATACTGCTGCGCAATCCTCTGTCTCTTGTAGTTGTGGGCAACAGTCAGTTGGGTGGCCTGTCTCAGTGAAAATGCCACAAGGCCTTGAAGGAGGGGGTAGAGATGTCTTTTGCGCCAAAGCAATTTGCCTCACTATAGTGGTCAATTATTCTAACTTGGTATCAATCAAATGACTCTCAATAGAAGAAGGACTTACCTGATGTACTCCCCTGACATGTGGTGTACCTCTATCGCCAAATTGTTGGGAGTTTTGGGCCATTTTGTCGATCAATGCTCGTTCAGCTACTGGTGTCTTATCCACCAATTCTCCTCCAGTAGCAGCATCCACCATTCTCCTCTCCATGGGTGTGAGTCCTTCGTAGAATTATTGGATGATGAGTTTCTCACTGATTTGGTGATGCGGACAGCTTGCGTACAACTTCTTGAATCTCTCCCAATACTCATACATTGACTCCCCTTGTGATTGCTTGATCCCTGATATCTCCTTTCGAATGGATGTGGTCCTTGATGCTGGAAAAAATCTCTGCAAGAAAAGACATTTCAAATCGTTCCAACATGTTACATCTTCAGGTTGTAAATAGTACATCCAATCCTTTGCAACTCCATCAAGTGAAAATGGGAATGCTCTTAATTTGATTTGATCTTCAGAAACATTTCTAGGTTTTAGGGTTGAGAAAACCACACTAAATTCTTTCAAATGTTTATTGGGATCCTCACCAGAGAGGCCATGAAACTTTGGAAGTAAGTGAATTAACCCAGATTTTAGTTCAAAGTCTGATTCGAGATTTGGGTATGCAATACAATTTGGTTGATAGTTAATATCAGGTGCAGCCAATTCTCGAATGGTTATATTAAGTTCATTTACATTGTTTTCAGCCATTGGTTCCTCTTTTATGTTTTAATTTTAATAGATTCCAATTTCAATGTTTCCAGAAGAGATGAATTCACTAACTGGTTGAATATTGAAACTTCCCGTAGACTGAGAATTTCTAATTCGAGCCCTAAGGCTACGTTCAATCTCAGGGTCAAGATCTAAGAGATCTTCGGGATTAGTTCGTTTCATAGATCAAATAAAAATGAAAAGAAAGAAAGTGGGCCATAGTAAAATAAAAATGAGAAGTTTGAGTTGATGGTCCAAAAAGAAGTAGAAGAAAATAAAAGAAGAAGAAGAAAAAACAGATTGGGTAAAAAAGGAATAAAGAAGAGAGGAAGAGAATAAAATGTAAAATAAAATAAACACCTCTAATTGGTTGAAATAATTACTTGCCTCCCCGGCAATGATGCCAATTTTATAGAGCACTGTCGTGGGTGCCCTCAAATGATTAGTGTGATTTTGGGGTACTTAGGTGCAACAGAGTGGCTGACCAAGGTCGTCTCTCAAAGGAGGAAGTGAATTAAAACAAATTCTTATAGGTATTCTAAAAATAAAATAAAAGAGAATAAAAACACTAATTGAATGGATGGGTTTTTTTATAGTTTATAGATCTAGAAGAATTTTTCTGGAAGAATATTGCATTTTTTTTGTTTTTAATTTTGAAATGATGTTTGATTAAAAAGACACAACAAGAAGATGTTTTTTTAGAAATCTATTTTAAAAGGCGTAATCAATATAACTCTACCTCTTCATTAACTTATTAATCATTATCATTTAAATCAATATCCACTCAATTACGATCCCCTAATTTTTTATACCTCGAACCCTACGATAGTTAACTTAACCACAAAGATGAAATTATTTAAACCCTAGGCTAGCTTCGGAACACGCAATCGCAGCACCCTGCTTTGATTGTTGTTATAAAGATAGCTTATGGTCAGTGGTTAATTAGAGCACATATCCATTATTGAAATGAGGATTAATTGTGTTTAGGTATTATATTTGAACTCTACAAATTTATCCCGTGTGGTCTTGTATTACCGATTAAGATTACGCTCTCACAATTTACACAAAATCCTGACCTCGCGTGTTTTTGTGTTAATTGTTCAATTGCTTGCTTAGTTTCTTGTAATTTAAAAACACAATTCATGGATCATATTATGTGAATTATAGTAGCTCATTGATTCAAAATAATTAAATAAAGAAGGTAGAAGATAGATCGATTACTAAAAGACTACTCTTCCATGGGTGGTGTAATCATCGTAGAAGCATTTTGCATGTGCAAAGGTTTATAATGGGTATAACCCAATAACGCTTCTACTCAATAATTCCAGACCAATTAGGAATATTAATAGAAGAATAAATTTAAACAAAACATAAGTAAATAGAAAAAATAAAATAAGAACAAATAAGTTTATTACAAAAATGAAAACATTACAAAATGAAGAAGAGAAGGAGGCTTCGATGAGGGGATCCTTGCTTCAAGAGCTACCCCTCTTACAATGGTTGGAGAATTTGGGTGAAACAAATTATCCTATGCCTCCAATCTCCTAATTCACGTACCAACCCCTCCAAATGAGAAAAACTCCAATTTATAGAGGATAGGGGAGGAGAGGTTACAGGTGGTTTCAAGTGTGAATGTGGAAATTCGGCCAAATATTTTATTCCAAATTTCACCGCACATTTGACCAAACAAAATCGTGAATTGGCCGGCCTTCCATAAGGATCAAATGTGCGGATATGGGTCATCTATCTCCTCTCCATATTTGGTCTCAATACAGGCCCATATGAAGGAGTTATGTCCTAAATACAGAAGATTCTCCATTCTGGAGAGCCCAGCCCAACTTTGACTTCATGGCCCATTTTCAACAACCACATGAACTCTTTAGCTCTAGTTTCCTGAATAAAAGTTGTAGATAATTAAGTTAGAAACACTTTTAAAAAATTTTAAATTCAAATAATAAATATAAAAATATTTATCCTCGAAATACTACAGTGAACTATAAAGGTTAAAACTTGAATTTTCATCAAATATTCAAATGAATGATCTAATCCCAAATACTTTCTAATTAAACATATTTAACACAATGTGAAGAAATTATATCATTTATTATCAATAAAATATTTAATAAAATAATGTTTTATCACTCTTCATAAATATTCATTCTCTATATGAATTATTCCTATTTTCCACATCGGGTTTTTATAGTTTTGATCATTTGTAGCAGCTTTATAATAGTAGTGTATATGTTTATTATTTTTTAAAAGTTCATAATTACTAGATCATATAATATAATGGAATATATTTTCCATGATATTTCAAAAATTCATAATTTCATTTATTTTTATTTTTGGTTATGAACCATGATGATGAAATTGACATTCATGTTCCAGAGATTCTTAGAAAATGAAAGGTGTTTTCTTAATTAATTATTTAAATATTGATATAACCATACCATAAACAAAAAAGTAATTATATACTCATTTATATCATATTAAACACCTTAATAAGTTATCATATTCATTCATGTTAAAAATTCACAGTATTTTGTAATTAAGTGGTTAAATCGACCCAAACATGAACATACATTGATTTAATGAAGGATTATGAGGTGGTTTATTTGTAATATAAATATAAAATAAGAATAATGATATTTTTTATTATTAGTGTAATATATCATAATTATAATAAATTTTTAAGTATAATTAATGGATATTAAAACATTACATAATTTGAATTAATGATTATCATCTTAGCACATTTATTTTAAACGATTAAATTAACGATGATCATTTTTTGATGATATAATTAATAGGTTCTATAATTTTTCATACCATAACCTTAATTATAACATAAAAATTATATTTATTATTTAATACTATCCTTATATCCACCATTTTGAGGTGATAAATGAAAATGAAACACGTTACGTGGTGGAGGTGGCAGTTAACACAATGAACAAATAGTGGTTTTGTTTTTCTTAAAGAAAGGGGTAAATTAATAAAAAATGACAATAACATTAATATAATAACATTAAAGTTTATAATTTATGATAATATCATCTTATTTTTGTGGGTATAATAAATTTTAAATAATAAAATTAATAAGAAAAAATATGTATTTTCTAATACTCACATCAGGGACTTCGATTTTCCTTGGAAGTATCCTTGAATTTGAGGGGATTAGGATAAATATGAGTAAACAAGGTATTATATTATTGGGATAAGATTATAGGTAGAGTATAATTTAATGGTATAATGGATTAATTCTAAGGTAATATGTTTCTTGAAGTGGTGAAGATGTTACACTTTTACAAGTGAAAGAAATGGTAGTTTTTTGGAAGACCTTTAAATTTTTTAATAATTCAATGACACTATTCTTGAGTAAATGGATAAAAATGGACAAAAGCGTACTTGAAAAATTCATTAGTCAACATAAGGCTCACCCATGCATTTCTAGGCATGTTTTTTAATGTTTTATGTTTTTTTTACACTAGGTTAAACCCAATTTACCCCTTTTACTTTAACCTCTCTAATTAATTTCTTGCCTTAGTAATTAATTTTAATGAAAATGATTAAGATTGAAAGTTTTATATAATTTGAAACTTTTTATTTAAAATATCAAAATAATTTTATAATTTTTAAATGTGTTAAAAGCTATTTTTAAAATAAACACAATTCAGTTCGTAAAAATAGTTTTTATAAAAATAACATTTTTAAGCATTAAATTTATATATAATATAAAATTATCATAGTTATTGATTTTAATGGAATAAATGTATTGAAAATTAATTTAATAAAATTAATTAGCCTTAGAAGGAAATAAAAAACCAAACCTAACCTAAAAATTCTTTATTTAAATAAAAGAGTGAAATAAAGTTTTATATTAAAGTAACATTTTAATTTGTTATAAAAAAATCTAACGGTTTTATAAGTTAGAAGAATATTTTAAAATGAATTATTTCATTCCTAAAATTAATATTTAATTTCTTAAAAGGATTTGATAAATATTTTACTCTGATTCATTCTCTATAATTTAGTAACTGTGTTTTAAGGTTCATACTTAAAATTTTATATTTATTTCAATATATCATAGTTTCATTTATGTTCGGCATTGCATGTGGAGTAAGATATTGAAAAACTTGTCTTATTTAAAGGTAATAATAAATTATATTCTTAGGTTATTGTATCCCCCCTCAATAAATTTTATCTTCACAATTTGTCTCATTAGGTGAGAGTAATTTCTATTGGTAACTCTTAATTAACCATGTACCAATAGATGATCATGTGTTTTTTTAGGATTTGGAAAGTGATTTATCTATGTGAAAATTTATTATTAGTTCTTTATAAAGGTATATAACACATTCATAATTTCACATTGAATTATACTAAGTGATGTTGATCTAGATCCATAAGAAATAATATCCCACAACCCCAATGATTATTTCTATGATAATCATACCATTATGGTTTTTTATAATTTAATATAAAAAAAATTGGTGAAGATATACATGAAATAGGATCCCTTAAAAGCTAGAGTGAAAACTCACTATCTAATTAATTAGTAATATTTTCCTATTATTTTCCTTATTCATATGGTTATGGCTGATTATCTCCCTCATTGGCCATTAGATTCGAACATTAAGTCTCTTAATGCCCAAATCTATTTCAGTTAAAGCAATGGATTTTTACAACTTATCTATTTCTCTTACACTTTTGAGTATGATGACCTTCATCATTTGATCTTTCATGAAAATACATATTTCTATTATTTGGTGTATTTGGGACTTAAATTATGTTTTCATTGTTAATCATATTTTTTGATAACAAGTTTTTTATAATCAAATAATTTCTCACACTAACTCCCATTCTTATGGGTTGTTCATCGAGGTAATTCCTGAATTGTCCTTCACACCCATGGTTCCATATATTTATATCCATTACTAAAAAAAAAAGATATATCATGAGTGATGATCATTATAAGTAAATTATCATCAATAACCATAAGTGAATTTTACCTCAAGATGTTTAATTTTATAACACTATTATGTTAGCCTATTATTCATAAAACTCAACTTGTATAATACTCGGTTAAACCTATATCACTCTTATATATAATTCTTGGTTCATCCTTGGTTAAATTGAGTTGTATTTTATCATACTTATTAACCTAACCCTTAAAATAAAGACCCCAAATTGTTTTGTACTTTCTTGAAATATTATAATCCCAATTATCATTGAAATCTATGCTCTAAAAATAAAACTTATGCTTCTTAAAACAACATTAATCATTCCTACAATCATATACCCAAGTATATATATATACCCTAATAACACAATCTAAATAACATAAATTTTCCAAAACCTATCTGAATCTCTAACACATTAAACCACAATAAGATTGAATATTCCTCTAAATATTTACCATATATTTAACCATAAAATGGTATTAACCATTAGTTCACAACTCACAAAACGATCACTATATATCATAATCCAAAAAATGAGATTAAATTATATAAAAACATCATGAATAAATTATCAATCCTATGGTCACAAATTACTATATATCTCACTTATTCAAAATCAAACCACTCTTTATTATCTCAATCATCATGTTTACATTAAACATAAAATTTATCAATACCTCAATCATGTGTTCTCCAATAGGTATTACCAAAAATATAACCTTGACATAAAATCACATTTAAAGGTTATTATTACCATTTAATATATGTCATTATACCTTTAAAATGAAACTACGGATGAATAATCCTTATGTGTTTTACATAATCCTCATATCTTTTTGAATATACCTGAATATCATTGATAAATATCACTCACTAATTAAAATATCTAATATTTTCAAGATTATATAAATCTCAAAAACTTAGGTAAGACTAAGAAACTCACCTTTTCCATCATAATAGTCATATTCTAAAATTATCAACCATTTAAATATTCTCCCTTATTTGTTTATATGATATAGTGGTTTATAGATACATACCATTTTTAGATTAATCTTCATGATTTTGTTTCAACCAAATACTAAAACCAAAATGGTTATTAAAATATCTAAAATATGAATATTAAAATATCAATCTGAATATTTCTTACCTTATAAAACCTTTTTTAATATATGAAACTTTTGGATCAACCCATGCCTCTATTCAATCCTTGGTTATCCATGATCATTTTTCCTATCAGGTTATCTATCCAAATTAGATATCATCATTATTCAATCCTTTATAATGGTTTGTAATGTGAACATGATTAACCAAATAATATACTTTAAGAGTTTCTTTCCAGGTGTGTAGTCGTATGCCCACTCATTATGCATCATAGTGATGATTAATTAAATACTAAAATAACCATTTGTAGGATGATTACTCCTAGGTGCATTTGTGCCACAACTGCATCGACTGTCCAGTATCTAGATCTGGATTTATTTCTATTGAAAACCTCAAAATATCTATTTTACCAAAACATAAGGATATTATCCAATACTTAGACTTTTTCTTATGTTTTTTACTAGTATTATCTAAACATAATCCACAAATAACATATTCATTATTACCTTAGAATCAAATCATATACTATTAAAAAGGGTTATCTATAAATTTTAAATTTTGATAAACCATAACTTTTTAATCCTTAAATTATCCTGAATAGAAGTCATAATCTCCAAATTTATCTAAAAATTTCCTACGATAGAAACTATGTCACCACAGACCCATACTCTCGAGTCTCTTGCCTTAAACACACACTTTACATACTTTCATGATACTATCTATAAAATCCTAGATTAAACCAACATTAATTAAAAAATCAAAATGATTATTGAATATCTTACATCTAAATGATATTTTTCAGTTTGAGATCTTTAGAGAATTAGGTCTCAATATAAACTGAAAATCCCATGTTATTTGTATCAAATGGAAAAAATTACCATTATATATGAAACTATTTAATTCATTATAAGTCTTCAACTTCTCCCTTAAATTATTTAAAACTTTTATCCTTATAAACATATCACATGTACCACTTTTATACATAACTCCGGGAAAATAAAAACATAAAAAGGGGTGAGATCGAATGCTTACTAAGGGGAACATATAATGACAGAAATCATGGCATAAACATGGACAACATATTATGGAAGGAATAGGTAAACAACATGAATCTATAACAAACTTGAAACTGTTAGCATGTTATATCCATAATAATAAATTTAAAAAATGGATATAAATTACACTAATACTATACTAATGGTGTTGGTCGGAGTAGAATACTCAAGAGGGGGGTGGATTGAGTATCTATAAAAAATTTATATTTAAAAAGGTGTTATTAAAAAGATTTCCCCTTCAGGTTAAATACAGCCCAGTTAATCAATGTAATACAGTTATAAAGGTTTGAATGTTTAAATAACTTCTTAGAATATTTATTATTTCTCAGTAATAATAATAGTTATTAATATTAATTTTGAAACTATTTTACTAAGAGAAATAAATTATAACTTCTTTCCAAGATTAACTATCAAAGTAAGTTTAGTGATTTTTGAATTATACAGTTGATAAGTAAAAAAGAGAAAACTAAAATAAGCAACATAGAAGATATAAAACAAGTGGTTTAGTGTCAAGCCAAGACATAATCCACTCCACTAGGTGATCACTTGCCACCAAGTAGTTTATATGAATAAACTTGATCCACACCCTGGATTGGGGTTAAACCAAAGTACACAGGACTGTCTAGGTCGCACAAGGACCTCTTCCATAGTTCTTTGTGGGTACAAATTACCAGGTCACACAGGGACCTCTTCCACACTTATCCATGGGTATACACAAGAGTAAAATAATGTTTGATTAATGATATTTTTTATCCTTCAGTTTGATGTAGGAGACAGAGTGTGTTATTATATATAAACACACACTGCTAAAAAGTTAATAAAAATGATACACAATAGAGAAGTAATGTTGAGATAGGTTTAGAAGTGCTATGAGTGTTAGTATTTGAAGCTCTAGACATCTGAGATGAAGCAGATACAGAACTCAGGTCCTCATCTAGAAAATAGAGTGTCATAAGTCAGACAAATCCAGCTTTTATTCTTCGTGATGTTTGATAGTGTGAATTTTTTCTCGATATTCTAGTATTGTTTGTGTGTTCTTCAGCAGTATATAGTTTCATGATCCAATTCTCCAAAATGTATATTGTTCTCACGTTTACTCCCACCAGCTTGTTATTTTTGTCGTGCTACTTCATACAAGCTATTTCACCCCTTGTTTTCGAGCTTCACTACTCTTTTTATCTTGGAGTACATGAGTTGGATCTGATAGGTTGCATGTGTTCTGCACCTCGTACCTCATACTATCTGATGATATTTATACAATGAAACATTAATTATGTCAATGCATTAAAATATTCAAATATGACCGTTAGAGATTAAACTGAAAGACGACAAAAATTATATCAGGAAACGGCGTCACAGTATGTCATGGAAACAGTGTCTCCTTCACACGGTGTATGGGTTGGTCATGGTTTCTTGTTCATGGTTTGTATATCACGGTGTCTTGTTCATGGTCTCTCATAGTCACAGTGTCTATATGTCACAGTGACTTGTTCACGGTGTCTCATAGTCATGGTGTCTATATGTTACGGTGTCTTGTTCATGGTGTCTGATGGTAACAGTGTCTGGATGTCACTGTGTCTTGAATGTTCATGGTTTCTGTATTACGGTGTCTGATGGTCACTGTGTCTAATTTACTTTTCCAGACAGACATAACCAGTGGCAGACTCACGGTGTCTCAGACTTTTCAAAATAATTGTATTCAGATTTAAGCAATGATGATCATAGAATGAATTAGACACAATCATTTGTCAAAGAAATCATTATAAAGGTAAATCAAGGATAGTATAAAGTAATTAAACTGAATTTATAGAAATTAATATCTTGAATGGATCTTCTTAAATCATGAGAATACTTAAACAATAATACACATGATTTTATATAATTTATAGGATTTAACCAAGTTTAATAGGATTTGTGATCATTAAAACGTGATTAGTACATGAGGAGTCCAACAAATGGAATTCATAATTTCGGACATAAAAACCCTACTTTCAAGTCCTTATGCCAAGAAACATAAATTTTCATTAAGATATTATCATGACATCCTACTTTCAATGTTTTGTGCTAAGACAATATCTGATTATAAGTAGAGGAAAACACAAAAACCCAACTTGTTTTGTCTCAAGAGACCTATCCTTGCATCAAGGGAATATATAATTTCATGCCTCTCATGTCACTTGTTTTTAGTCCAATACATTCACCAAAAGATCCATTAAGACCTTTCATATCATTCCTTAAAGAACTAATTTCTCAGTAATACTTGGATATTCGTATAATGACAAATAAATAAATCAAATACATATTAAAACTATGTTAGAATTAAATAATAATGAATAATTCCAATACTTTTTTACATGTTAATAAAAGGGATAACATGATCATAACCCATATTGACAAAGAATGTGAATGGTTAATCAATACATAGTCAACATTCCAATATTCATCAGTATTGGAATAACAATATATGAATGAGAATACATTTTCCCAATATTAATAGAATAACATTATTTCTAGTTGAACGACATCCAATATGAATTATATAAAATGATATGTTTACACCATATAGAGAATGGGTATACTGCTAAGATAATACTGTAATATCTTGATCATAATCCATAGAGAGAAAGAAAGTGGATGGTTTCAATACAACTAATCCCAATAAGTGAGAAATATTTGTAAAATGGTTTATGTGGTGGTAATTTATAGGCCTATTAAATAATGAAAAAATATAAAATAATACAATTAAAGGGTAGAATGTTCTCAACTTATATATAACAAGTTAAAATAACAATTACAACTCATTGAATAAAAATTGTATTATAAAAAACCTCATTACTGGGGAAACAACTGAATCAGTATCCACTTAAATTAGTGGATTTTATTTTTTTATAGTAAAACCCATGAAATAAAAGGAGTATGTTGAAAATATATGCATGGGATGTGAATAAACCATTCAAAGTAATCATGGTGTACAAAAATTATTATTCCTCAAAGAAACATAATTTGAGACCAAGAAAACTCTTACAGATTGACTAATACATTAATCAAAACCAATTGAAAATGGATCCTATAATTGAACCTAAAATAACATGATTAAAATATAATTTATGATATGATATCTTAAATATTCAGTATATATACAATAAAAAAGAAATTAGCTACTTAATAAATTCATGTATGAAATTGAGGAATTTGAGAAGAAAACTCTTACAACCATTGGATCATTGGAACCAAAATCCCATGAGATTTTTAACATGAATTAGAAAATTAAATATCATGAAATATAAGATAATAATTATATAAAAATTATAATGGGTTGGTAATTAAACCATAAAAAATGAACCATGGTGTATAATATAAACATGTTTCAATGAAAGGAAATTGAGACTAAAAACCATACCACTTGTCCTGACTACCATAAACATGATTTAATATATTGTATAATAAAAATTTCTATATTAATAACATAATTATAAAACATTATAATATACATTTTCATTCATAAACTTTATAAATAGTCCTTCTCAACATGAATTATTTCAAGTTTCCACATTGGGTGTTTACAGTTTTGATCATTTGTACTAGTTTCATAAAATCAATTTTCGTTTTTATTATTATTTAAATTTTAATAATTAATAGATCATATAATATAATGGAATATATTTCATAAGATAATTTATTAATTTATAATTTCATTTCAGGTCATTTTTTGTTATGAACCATGATAATGAAACCAATGATGATCATGTTTTGGTGATTCTTAACGAACTAAAGGTGTTTTCTTAATTAATGATTTCAATGTTGATATAACCTTTCCAAAACTAAAAAAATAATTAAATATTCATTTATATCATATTAAACCACTAAATAAGTTATCATAGTCATTTTTTATATAAATTTATAGTATTTTTCAATTAGGTGGTTAAACTAACCCAAACGTGAACATACCCTGGTTAAATAAAGGATTATGAGCAGGTTTAGTTGTAATATAATTATACCAAAAACATAATAATATTATTTTGTGATTATTATTTTTATATATTATAATTATGATTAATTACAATAATAATTAATCAATATGAAAATATTACATAATTTGAATAAAATAATATCCTATTAGCACACTTGTTTCAAAAAAATTAAATTAACAACGAATGTTTATTGATCGTATCATTAATAGGTTCTCTAATTTATCATAAAAAACTTAATGATATCACAAAGATCATATTAATACTTTAATATAACCCTTATATCTAAAATTTTGATGTGGTAAAGGAAAATGAAACATGTTACGTCATGGAGGTGATAGTCTACACAACGCACGAACGATGGATTTTTTTCCTTCATGGATTGGGTATATGAATAAAAAATGAGAATACTCTTAATATAATAACATTATAGTATATAAATTATACTTATATCATTATATTATTGTGTTTAGAATAAATTAAAGAATAAAAACTAAGTAGTTGATAGTACCCACGTCAGGTACTTGGATTTTCCTTGGAAGTCTCCTTGAATTTGAGGAGCTTAGGATAACAATGAGTGACCAAAGGATTATGTTCATGGGAGAGGTTTATAGGGAGGGTAAAATGGAATATTTTAAAGTAGGAATTATAAGGTAAGTTTTTCCTTTAATTGGTGAAGATGTTACCCTTTTATAAGTCAATGAAATGGTGATTTTGGGAACACCTTTACATTTTTCAATAATTCCATGACACTATTCAATGGTAAATTGATAAAAAGTAGAAAACATTGTATGTGAAACAAATATTGTTTGATCCAAGCCTCATAAATTCACTTATAGGAATTATTTTTATTGTTTTTATTTCTTTAACATATGGTTAAACTCAATTAACCCCTTTAATTTTGCCTTGGCAATAAATTTCTAACATTAGTAATTAATTATAAGGAAAAAAATAAGATTGATCTTTTTACCTAACTTTATACTATTAATTTCAAATTTTTAAATCGTTTCCTAAATTTTAATGTTGTTAAAGGTTAATTTTAAAATAAAAACCCTTATTTTTATAAAAACAGTTTTTAGAGAAATAACATTTTAAGTTTTAAATTTATATATAGCTTAAATTAACATGTTTACTGATTTTAAAGAAATATATTAATTTATAGTGAATTTAATAAAATGTATGAGGATTAAAAGAAAATAAAAAAATGAAAATCACCTCTAAAATACTTGATTTAATGAAAATATTGAAAATAGTTTTATATTAAACCATCATTTTAATTGGTTCTAAAAAAATTTCCATATGTTTTCTAAGTTCAAAAAAAATTAAAATGAATAATTTTATTCCTAAAATTCATATTTTATTAATTAAAAGGTTTTTAAATATTATAGGTTATTCTTACATAGTGATAAAATCATGGAAGTTATTATTTTCATAAATCCTGCATTTTTCAACTAAAACTCATCTTTTTTATAAAATGCTCAAAAATTAGTATTAATACATTTTTTATTTGAGAAATTAAAAAATTGAGTTCATTTTTATTGATTTATAATTAAAAAACATATAGATTTATTTTTTTTAATAAAATATTAAAAAAATGAAAAAAAACTTTTTTATTAGAAAATAGTATTTTAAAATATTAATTGATATTATTCTTATTTCATGTCATTTAAAAAAAATAATTTTTTTAATTAATTATTAATATCAAACATAATTTATCATTAATTATATGTTTCTTGAAATATAAATTAATATTTCATAAAATGAAATCATTTAGAAAAATAATTTTATAAACAATAAATGAGTTTATTAATCATTTTAGGAAAACTGTTTGATTTTCATTCATATTAAAAGTACTATTTATTTTTTTAAAACATATATTTCATAAAGTGATTACACATATTAATGGTCATACTTAAATATTTATTTTTTATCTAAATATATCATAGTTTCATTTAATTTTGTTGTTTCATGAGGAAAAATATATTAAACAAATTAACTTATTTAAAGGTCATCATATATTTGAATTTCAATTCATTATAATGGTTCTCATACTCACCATAAGATGATAAAATGCATGTCTAATTTCCTTACCATATGACATTAAATAGTATGGTATATCTTTATCACATGAAATTACACTACATAATACCTAAGTCCTCACTCAATAGGGAATACCTAGTATTGTGTTTCCCTCTATACAAGTTTCACCCTCAGTGTTTTTCACCTAAAACACCTTATCTAAAACTATGTGTGAATTTATCTCCATGCACTGGATATTTAGTGATGTTTAAACCTCTTATCTCTGGTCCAATCATAAATTTTCCCCTATTGGTGAGCCTGTTGGTGTTGGAATTAGATCGGCATGGGTTTGTACTTTCTCATCGATTTTTTCCTACTCTAGTCAATGAGGCTTCCTATACCCCCATGGTCCAACTATCAAGACCTTAAACTGTATTCCAACTATATCGATGACATAGTATATGCTGACATATGACCCTATGGGTCCTTCCATTCATATCAGGATTGTTGTACTTCACACATTAGAATTGTCACACCTCCACATAGTCCATGATGTGTGACTCTAAACATTAATTCCCTAGGTTGTTGCTCCTGTGATCTTAAACCAGAAACACTAGACTTGGATGCATAACATTAAAAAGGAACAACCCATGGTCCAAGTTATATGACCTTAAACAATTAACCACATTCTTGGTCAAAGAAATGTGACCTTAAACTAAGAAGTATCATGGGTTTTCAATCTCCCCCTAGAAGAATTGTTTAGTTTTACATATTTTCACTCTTGTCCAGTTAGAACCTATGTTTTTTCCACTAGTTCATATTCTCTTCATCGGTTTAGTATGACCTATTGATATTCACGATTCATGAAGGTGTATCCCTAAGAGTTCTCAAACTCTTTTTGAGAATCTCACTCATCCACTAACACACTTTTTTTACCCATTATTTGGATTGACATCAATATACCATATCTAAACAAGTTCCCCTATAGTGATTACATGTGAAATAAATTGGATCACCTTTTATCCAGGGCACATGCCTCAAAGGAAAAATCATTATCTCAAAATAGACTCATTTATAGTGATGGTGCATGGCCTAAATTTCATCACCTCCTATCCAAGGTATATGTCCTAGAAGATACATATTTATTAAAACAATCATGGAACCTATGAATTGAAACTAGTCAGTTGTTATCCTCAATATTCATATCTTCTCTTTCCATTGGTACAGAATCTTGAGGTCAAAATTTACCTTCCTCTACCTTCCCATTTCTCATGTGGAGTTCCAATACTATTGGTGTTACACCCTTGCATTCATCACAAATTGTTATGGAAACCAAAATCATGGATCCATAACAAACTGATCTACACATATTTATGAGACTTTAATGGTGACCAATGAAATATTCTAATCCAAACATATTAACCCTATCCCAGACTCTCATATGATTGAGAGATATTTTATTCATCTTTTATTTCTCACATCGTTCATGGATCATGTGTTCTTAAATATTTATAGGCAGTTGTCTTACCAATATGATCAAGTGAAACATCATCATAAGAAATTTTAATAAGGGATATAATTTATTTACCTCCAAAATAAGGGGGTACATACACACATTGGATCCTCTCCCTAGTTATAATCCCCCCCATGGCTCGACCCAAGATATGGTCTACTCCAAATCATACTACCTCTATCGGGTTGATTTAAGGACTTCCCACCACATAGTTGGCTTTTTCATCTCTTCCTCATCTATTTTATGGACCTCATTGTCCTATGCCTACACCCTACCATATTCTATCATAAACTCCACAACCATATATGTCACCCCCTCCAACTCATCTTTGGTTTCTTCCAGCTTCACCCTTAGTTGGTTGATGTCTTCCTCTTTGTTAGTGACAACAACCTCATATTGATGTGCTTACTCTTCCAAATGGGAAAAACCATGCCCTACCACCTGAAATGCCTTGAATCACTCATAAATCCTCTTATATAGGGTTGTGTTGAATTCATTCTACTATGTGTTCACCCGCTCAGTTAATAAGTGTTAGGATAGTTCTTGGAGGGAGTGATAGTCTACATTTTTAATACCAAGATTAAGGATCCAATGGTGAAGGGATCCCATATAAACCACTAAATATACCAATATAGTATAGGTGGTAAATTTTTTTATTCTCTTGTGAATACTACATAGGACTAACAAGTTCTCCACAAGGATGTGTCTCCTGAAATCCTCTAGTTCTTTAAATGGCATAGGTTTATACTTGGGGAAAACCATAAGTACCTTACTGGTAGATTCCTCTTTTAGAATCCTCTCTAAGGTGAATCTCTTCATGTCTAGGGGAAGATTGGTTGTTCCTGAGATATCATAAATGTATTCTTCCCCACTAACTATGAGCACTTCCATACCCTCAACAATCTTACCTAGTGTGAAATATTCTCTTTCCATACTAGGGTCGGCCCCTCCAGAGAATTTAACTCATCAGAGCTCAATCAGGCCACCTAGACATGGTAAAATTCACCAAAAGTGGTGGTAGATATATCATTCATCATCTCTAGTACTCTAACTTCTGAGATGGGGATCAGAGACCTATAACTCTATTGAATTCCTGGACACTAGGTGGGTAGACCCTCATACACTATAATAAGGAATAAATTTTTAACATAACCTTTTATGATACTTAAGTTAGATATATTCCAAGGGAAAAATACATATATAATATGAATTAGTCAATGATTCCAATTTCTATCATCCCTTCAATCATAAGAGTATGAACAAATTCTATCCCAATCAATGTCTCTAGGAGTGAAGCTTTAGAAGTGAGTTCTACCACTGGATACCCCTTTTCACTATTAGGAACCTCTGTGGCTACCTCAAGGTCCTCCAATGTTTCATTCCTTAGAGATATGAAGGATTAAAATGGGAAAACCATCATATAATTACAAGAAAACATATAGTAGAAAGAAAATATGGAAAAAGTAAAATTTGAATATACCTCATAAATATCAGATAATTTGGATAGACAGACACCCTAGATGTCATTCTACACTTTCAGATGGAGTCACTACCGAAACAACAGGGTAGGTTTCCCCAGTATATAACTAAAATAATTGGGGTGCTAATAGACATTACCCTCATTTTCTCTATGGTTTCCCTCACCTACTGCTCCTAGATGGACCCATAGGTATGCTCTTTATCACCCTCATTGGTACCCTACCCACATCCTACAAACCCTTCTTTATCCTCTCCTAATGGTTTCTGTATAGTTTTAAAAATGATAGTTAGTAATGATAAAAATTTGGTTGTGATGTTAAACCCATAAGGTTGAGGATTACCCATCCAAATAGGATTATGGTCAAGAAATCCTCATGTAATACTTTCCCACTATCTAATGGAATTACCTATTCCAAATCACTACCCAAGGATAATCTATCACCAAATTCCTCTAACCCTACAATATGATCCAACACCTCCATGTTCAGAACATACTTAGTTGATCCCCCTTAAAGTATCATATTGATCATATATGTCTCCTGATTAGTGTAGGGATAACCCTATCCCTAACAAAATTCTAAGGAATCTATCCTTGTGAGGTACTTAAACCTTTCCTAATAGTCAACCCAAGTGTAAATATTAGTGAACATGTCCTTTTGAATCTTGATTCCATTCCATGTGAGTCTCTACCACATTTTTTCATGCTATGAGAAAATTGAAGGGGGTTCCACACCACCCAGAGTTCATGGTGGATCAAATTTTATACTAATTGTACCCAAGTTTCACAAATAATTCCCTATAGACTCACCATATTATCCCATCGTGGATTTGAAGATTTTGGCATAATCCCATGATCACTTTTGTAGGAGATCCACAAATGCACTGCCAATAGATGCCCCATCCAAATGATGAATGAGAAAACACTTGGATTCCCTAGTTTTTGCTTCTACCCCAGGATGATCCCTACTTTCTACATGGATAGCTCCATTGATGTATGCATGATTACTATCTTATTTCCCCTGAGGTTCCTCCAATGAAACCACCCACCTCACCCATTTTCATAAGACTATTTTTGGATACACCAACACCCAGTTGTTTTTTGTAGTTTTGGGTAAGACTAAAGAGGCACCACCTATGGCAGCATAATGGTTTCCCTAGATCCCTCATTGGTAAAAATTCCCCAAAGTTGATGTATAACACATGAATGACTTTTATTGTAAACCCCATATATACCTACTATACCAGCCATGGGACATAGGTGAACTGGTTAGAGAATCTAATTTATGTATAAGACACACAATAAATGTTTTTATCTTTCTGTTCAACCAATAACCACACTCATAAATTCAATAGATATAATATTTTCTTAAAATTCTCATACCTATGGTTATTGATCTCTCTAGATGAGGTCGAGAAATTATGGATGATGAAGTTTCCAATAATGATGATATGGTCCACCACCCAAGATTTATTGTTTGAAATTGATCATACCCTAGAATTGTTGAGGAGTGTAGGTATAAAACCAATGTTCAAGGGTGGTAATTCTGATTTAGAATTTATACCCTCTCTAGTGCACTATAACCCATCCATGTAATAATTGGAAAGTTCTACAAACACACCTAGGCATGTCTCCTCAAACGACGTTCTTGAGAGGGTCATATAACTTTTCTAGCACTAGAATACCAAGGTTGAATTGATTATTGTGTTATAGGATAAGTTTCACAACCAATATACATGTACACATTCCCATATAGTTGTACCTAATGAGAAATAACCACCCTCTCAAAAATGTTTCCATGAACACTATGTATCAAACTTTTGAATGTCAATCTTTTAAATTGTACCCCCATTCCTCATATTGAACTTCCTCCATAATGAGATAGTAAGACCATGACTTCATTTCATATTGATATTTTGTACTTTACTTTGTTCCTTTTTGTATTTGACCCTCATTATTGTTCAATAATAGGCCTATCCATGTCTTTAATGGGATACCAGGATAGAGGTTTAAGTGATGTCACAAAAACTCCATCAATTCATCCAGTAAAATATTTACCACCAATGGTGTCTAGTCTTCATCCCTCCAAGTGTTGGGTTTTATGAGGAATTGATCATACTTCAATCCTATAAGATAGATCCCACCAATATTTTAAATATCTCATAGGTTGATACCCACTTCCTTGTAGTGAAGGTGGAATGTTTTGGTGTTTGGTGACCATAGGCTCAGTGGTTATGACAGTAGATCCAGATAATGGTAGAAGTAAAATTGGGACATCCTCATTACCTCATATAGTTTTATATGACACAACCCATCCCCATATTCCACACACATGTAGAACACCTGGTACAGATATTCCCAATCATCTATGAAAAAATATCCCTTGATTTCAAGCCTTAATATTCATATTATCCTGTATGGTTGTCTAAAAATCTTGGTTACATGAAACTAGAATATTGGGGTTAGAAAACCTCATCTGTTGGTGTCTTTACAGTAATGGTTCCAATTCAATTGTTGAGGGTGAGAACAGTTACAATATTTTTATCTATCATCGGATAACCAGTAGCAATAACAATTGACCATTGGATCTCATCATATCATGAAAACCACTTCCTTAGAGTATATATATCTAATTCAGGAAGAACAACATCATCAAGAGGGAGAATTTATAGAATGACAATCGGTTACTTAATACATTTTCTCTTTATTCTTCTATATATAGACTTAGAAATGTACTTTTCTATGATAAAACCCTCATGGCTTGCATAATCGTCATATTTTTAGCCATTACCATACTCCCTGTAAAAATAGAAGTAATAACAACATTAGTATCTTCGGTATTCTATTCATAAATTTCTAAATAGTTTTAAAGGTTTATTAAGTATGGTTCATGCATCTTGGGCATGTCTCCTACAATTCATCATATTTTACACAACCTTCCACTACTCTACAAAAATATTTTTCATTGAAGGGTACAATTATGGATTATGCAAGAATCACCACTAAACATGTGTCATGAAAAATGATAGTTGCATGAATTTCATAGCATGAAAGATCAGGTGTTCACACTAAGGTTCGAATTTCATGAAATGAGAGGCATTTTTTCATGTTTTAAATTGTATGATCCATACATGGTACCCCTCTACCTATTTGTTTTATAAGGATCAATTAGGTTTCACAACATGTGTAACTAAGTTATCTAACATAGCTTAGAGTTTGTAAGATGATTTAAAATCATTATAGACTCAGTTTTTTCCTCAAAATTAAACTCTTAAATTCCAAATTAGGTTCAATTATGATGGGGTCATTTATTGATGCTAAAAATTACATCATGGGATTCAAAAAGAATGATCACACAAATATGTGGAAAAAATAGCCCTTGGGAACATTTTTGAGCCAATTGGTTGCATGTGTGTAACTTTTGATCTTTGTATGAAACATAAAAATTTTCATACAAGTAGTTGTGTGATAAAAGTTATACCAAATTCAATAAGTTTCATAGGAATCCTAGTTGGTCTCTAATGGTATGGGAAACAATTCTAAACAACCTAAAGTTACATGACATAGAATTCAATAGAATGGATACCTCAATTTGCATGATCTAGTTAGTGTGTCGAAAACCTATAGTTTTTATAAATCTTAGTTCTTTAAATGATTTATAATTTTTAAAAATATATCATCACACCCCCCCATTTGAGGGGGATCTATAATTTAAAGAATTATGACCTCATCTAACACTACTCTTTATTTAATGAATTCTCACAACCAGCGACTCCCATGGATTTACAAAGGTGAGAACACTTGCACAAAACACCTCACATAGGTCATAAATTATCCCAACTTATGTTAAATACTACTTTACACACCATTTATCATTTAATATATGAGTTATCATAAGATACCAATCCTTTATGAAATTAAAATTTTCATGTAACACCAAAATTTGTGCACGATTGTCCCTAGAAATTCCATGAACCATCCTTGTTCTAGAAAATATGGTTCGTAAAACAATAATGATTCAAAAAACTACAAAGATTCATGAAACTAGCTTCGAGTTCCCTGTTTTATTCCTCCTTCCACAAAATATAATTGCGCACAAGTTCAGTGCTTTTGGGACTCATATCCCTTAAAACCAAGTTCTATTGTAAAAATTCTATATGCATGACCAGCATCATATACCTTTATTCTCAATCCATTTCCACCAAGTATGTGGTGGGAAATCTCATTACCTTATGCTCTTAAGCATATGCACTCTCATTATAAGAATCTATCTATGCTTCCTAAAAAGGGTAGTGTTCATACCTTTTTCCCTCTAGAAGTATCTGTGCAGTAGATACATAATCCCCAACTACATAATCATTGAGGGAAACTAACCAACATTCCCCTCATTAATTACATTTAGGATCCTTTTATCCTTCTCACCTCCAACCCTAATTGGTAATGTAAAACATAATGTGTAATACTTGACAACATTCAATCTAAAAGAATTTAAATTTCATAGTACCAATGTCCTAGTTTCATGACATTCACCAATATTAGAATTTCCTCAGCACATGACAATAAACTACAACCTTACCTTATATGATGAATGTAGGATTTCCTGAGTGATGAACTCAATATTCCCTATAAAATTATCATGGGTTTCTTCATGTGATGTGCCTGAGATGATTTTCAACATACCGGGAAGCACACTGGCGTAAACCCTACCCACATCCTCTAATACCCTCTAGTGGTATCTAGAATCTCAAAGTGTATTTCCAAAATCATCTCATTTCATTTCTCCTTCTATGAAGACAATTTCTAATATGAAACACTTTAAACTACATACCACTAACATTATAGTTTGAAAACATTTAACTTGATGAAAATTTACTTAGGGAATTACATTAATCTGTAGCCTTACCCTATGTGAAGAACATAGGATTCCCTAAGTGAGGAACTCAAGATTCCCCATTTAGAGATTGTGGGAAGCCTCATATGATGATAATGAGATGATTTCCTCATCCTATGGGTATATCCAATGTGTAATCCCCAAACCAAGCTATTTTTTCTCACCTTTCATAGCACATGAATCCTTACTACATGATGTTAAACTTCATGGTATGGTTCCATATCATGACCTTAAATGATTCATTCAAATTATATGGGGTTTTTTCCCTGTCTTCCAATAGGGTACATAGGATGCCTTTTAGGGTTAAATCTTGATATCATAATAACCTAGTATCCCATTCATAGGTGGACATATATATGTGATTTAAGAATATCTAAAATTATAATCTCAATTCTATGTCACCTTCTCTAAGTAGGTGGTGGCTCCAAAGCCAGATTATCTTCTTAGAGTAATACAAACTGACCACCATAAAAATACAAATCCCCCCACTTCTATTTGGCGTCACCATAGGATGTTAACCTGTTCCTATCCTAGTATGTGATGAGTGTATATGGGAAGAATCCCTCCATAGTACTTTAAATCTATGATCACCCTTACTCAACTTTAAACTTATACCTAGCCATGTACGTGATGACTGTATATGGGAAACATCCCTCCATTGGAATTCAAATATGTGAGAAGATTCATTCAAATTTAAATCTTTAACCCCTCCTCATGTATCAGAAACACAGCCTTAGTTGATGATCCTACGACACCTTAGGTGGTGATCCTAAGAAGCATATGTGATGATCATATGATATATTCTCTATCTACTTAGGTGATGAGACTAAGATACTATCTCATGTGATTGGCATGATATGACTTATGTGAAAAGAATAAGAAGCCTATGTGATGATCATAAGACCCCAATTCCCTTTCCTTAGGCGATGAGCCTAAGTTATTACTTAGTGTGTTGAGAACATGATTGCCTAGATAGTAAGCCTAGTAATCCCTCTGTGATGAGCATAAGTTTATAGGAATGATGAGCGTAGGATTACTCACATAGAAAATGTGAGTCACCTTGTGTGAAAAAAACAAGATTCCTATGGTATAGATCCTTATATGTCATACATACTAATCGTAAGCTTCCTTATGATTATCACATAACACCTAGTGTTTTTTTACCAAATATTATTTAGGTCATAAGAATAATATTCCTTCACAACCCCAAATGAAGAAGGCTTTTACATATTTCTAACATCATCATACAATACAACCATAGGTAGCCACCCTGTTATAGTAGTAAGTAGTGTAATTAACCAGCGTCCACTAGAAGATGGCATTGGGAACAATATTCATAAACATGTATTAGATCTATAAGTTTGACTTGGACTAGGAGAGGAAATCCAAGGAGGAATCCATGGGAGGATGCACCAACATCTCATTATCTCATTCTGATTAAGAAGATAGAATCATTAACCATGGTAGTGAAGGACACCTACCTTTGGAAAGAAGGAATGTGGATCCATGAAAATTGTGACTAGTCCAAGTATGTTATTCCATGCCTAATGAACACCTTGTAAGAATCGTTGAAAAATAACATGTTACCCACCTATATTATCGATATGACACTCTAGATTGGATCCATTGCCTCCAATGGTTATTAATATGATTTTCAAAATGGGATCCATTACCCAACTATATTATTAACATGACACATTGGACTGGATGTGTTTCCTCTAGTGGTTATTGATACAATTTTTTGGTTGGGATCCATTGTCCAGTAGTATTGTTGACATGAAATCATATACTAGATATACTACCTCAAGTGATTAATTATATGATTTATAGGATTAGATGTATTTCCCACTTGTATTATTGATAAGATACTGTGAACTTGACAAGTTTTCTTTAGTGGTTATCAATATAAATTCTAGGATAGGACACATTTTCAACCTATATTAGTGATATAAAACCCTATACTAGATTTTTTTCCTCTAGTGTTTATTAATATAATTTCTAGGATAGATGCATTAGCCACCTATATTATTGAGTAGTGATAACCTATTTCCCCAATTTTTTTATTATAGCAGTGATAATCCATTCACCCATACTATTTTTTTTATTGGTGATAACCTATTATCCTATATTTTTTTATTCAAATTGATATCTCATTCACTATTATTATTATTATTTATTATAGTGATAACTAATTCGTATTTTTTAAATTTGATTATGTTGATGACTCATTCACCTATCCTCACAATTGAGTGGTGATGAACCATTCACTCATGATTGTTATTAGTGGTGATACCCCATTCACCATTCTCTTTTATATGTTATTAGTGGTCATAACCCATTCATTTTTTTATTCTTAGACTATGATATTTATCATCCCATTCCAACATTTTCTGAATCATGTATGAGTTGATCATTAGGTTAGATTGTCTTGATCCTTATGGTATAAAAATTTATTCATGTGATGTTTTTGGAATCAACTTCATTCAATACATTAATTCACCTATATAATAGTTTCTATTATGGGAAACATTTTTTGTAGCCTATTAATTTTTGTACTCAAATACTATATGTGCACCCAATGGATTTCCAGATTAATAGTTAGTATGCATCCCATAGAACAAACCCTATTACTGGATAGTGTGTTTTAAGAGATCAATGGGGTTTTGGGTACGTTTCTGAGTGATGTTCAGGATATTGTTGAGTTTACTTTATTTTATTTATTTATATTTTATCTTTTTTTATGATCAGACTATTTTGTGATCTTGAAATTATGTATGATGTATGGCATGCATATGTATCATTTTTTATAGAATGGTGATGTTATTTCTTATGGTTTTATTTTAACTATAAATCCATTTTTTGTACTCTAGTGTTATTCTCATCATGGATTTATGTTATTTAATTTTATTTTTTTCAAGGATACTAAGGTTTTAGTTTCCCCATGATTTATTCACTAACACTTCACTTATAATTGGAAGCCTCTGACATTTGGTGAGGCATTCCTAAGGTTATGTAGTGTTCTGGTTCAGTTACTATCTAGGTTGACCAATATAGGTATGTTACATTGTATAGTAAACTCAAAATTTCTAGGTCAAATCACTACCTCTCTATCCAAATAAAGTGTCTCTTGTAATTAGATTATCATAAAAGTTTATAAATATCTATATCATAAATTTTCTCATTACCAATCATTATATAGTTTTCATGAACAAGAGATTTAATAATATCATCAAGTGAGGTTAGAATCAAGTTCCACTACTATAATGTAGTCCTCACGAAGATCTATCCAAAAAATGACGATTAAAATAAGAATATTATTATATATCCATACTATTGTAATGGAATTTAGGTTCATTAATTAGAGGAATTAGGAACTTTGAGTCCAAAATGATACAATTTAAAAAATTCATAATCCTTAGTGCATCCTAAATTATAATAAAATCCTTGATAAAAAATCATATAAAGACTTAAAATAAACATCTAAAACTCACCAAATATATTTGAGGATCCCTTACCTCCTTCAATTCCAAAAAACAAGGTTACCCAATACTGATGCTTGAACTCATTAGATGGTTGAGTCGCTTTAAAATCCAAAGAAACTAAAAAGATAAGTAAGACCAATCCGATTATTAAATCTCAAATATAATCTCCATAGATAACTCAACATTTATTGAAAGTTTATAATGATTTGAGTAATAATTAAACTAAATAATATCCATCCCCAAATATAGGAAATAACCGATAAATTCTTCATCATTGTTATAAGGATTATGGTATTATTATTTTAAATAATTATATCCATTGATGGGGGTTAATTTTAAATTTAAATTGTGAGTATTATTTTTCATAATTATATAAATACTACAATAATTGTTATTTAATGATTATGATAAATATTTTTATAACTTCTTAGTATAATGGTTGAGAAAAAATACTAACATCTTGTAAATCATGGGAGAAAATACTAGGATTTTCAATTTAACCTGAATTTCATGGTTTCTATTTTTGAGAAACTAATGATAACAATATCTATTTATGTAGGAATATTTTGGTTAGTTAACATGGTCAATACACACAATTAACCCTAGGGAGTATATGGGATAATGGGTCTATTAGTTCTTTTATAAAATGTAGGCAGTAAAGGAAAAAAACTAGTAATAAAAAAAGACGGGGTATACTAACTTATGAAAAGTAGGGAATGCTTGTTAGGTGGATGTATTTTGGATTTGGGAGGTTTAATGGGTCTTGGAATAGAACTATTAAGACTAAAAGAAAAGAAATAAAAAAACATAATTCATTCTAAATAGGTTGAAAAATAGAATGAAAATTATTGGATTTCATCTTGACGAAATAAGAAAGGGATCTTTCCCATGATGAAGGTCGATTAAAATAAAATAGTTAATATATTGTAAAGGTGATTAGTATAGTTATGAAAAATATAATGTATTATAGGGATGTTTGAAAATGGTTCTTTGGGTCCATGTAATTATGAGCTCATGTAGGTTCTAGGATAACACTTTGGGGGGGTTTCTCTAATAAACATGGGCCCTTTCAGTTGTATTAGTATCTTTGGTTGTTTATAACCTCCATTACCTATAATAAATTGTTATTATTATTATTATTATTATTATTATTATGTTTGTGGTGGTGGCAGTCGATCATAGGGGATGGCAATGAAGTTTGAGAGATTTTGATCAAGGTGATTTGATGGTGATGATGATTGAACTTCCATGGGATTCCCCTTTGATTATTACCTTAACCTTATATATATATATTCATCTAAAACACAAATAAGGATAATCCCACTAGATATGGGGTTTTCTATCCTATGCTAAAAAATTTAGAGATTTGGAGTTCTAAGAAATTGAATTATAAGAGTGTAATAAAATTTATGATTCATGGGATTTTTTATCAGAAGAATTGTCTAGGTTACAATTCATTCATAGGTCTTTAGAAGATTGGTTATCCTTTTCCAAATCACAATATGAAGAATGTTTTTTTAACTTTCATTAAAAACTAGGTTTTCTCAAGGAGTATATTAATTCTTTTATGTTTTCAATTATTTTTTATGTGACTTACCCAATTAAGGAAAATCCTTAGAGTTTTGATGATCTAAAAATTCAATTATCTAAAATTTTGTGATTTTATAACTAACACATCTCAATTATTACTAAGGGATTCTATAATTTCATTTTACCTTTACCTGTCTCGTGGAAAAACATTTGGGATTTGGTTATATTTTTTTACTATGAATTTTGAGAATTCAGGAATGGGATCCATTCTTCGACCTAGAGTAAGCCAAAAATTCCATTGCACAAATTTGGATATGAATTCAAAATTTGTATTGGTTCTTCTAGAATCCACAAATACCATGGTATGTTTAATAAATTGTTAGAGTACAAATCGTATTTTTTCATGAAAAAAATCATTCTAGGTATAAAAAATTTTCTCAATTAGTTTTTGAAATTGATCTCTCTTTACCTTTAATTAAGGTGGATAACTTTTAAGATGGGGAAAATAATATTAAATTGAATATTGATTTTGAAAAATTAAATATTTTTTGTAAGGAATCTGAATTTATAGGACATCTCATATGAAACTATCATAGTATATTTCTATATTTTTTTCTATAATAGGTTCGTCCATTTTTTAGATACTTGTATATTTTTTAATAGAATCTTTGATAAAGGCTATATTTACTCAGTCAAAGTGGATGATTGTGTATCATATAAGGGTCATAAAATTTGTAATTATAATAGTGAATTTAATAAATTTAAAATTTTAGTTTTGGATTTTGGATCTATCACATAGGTTCAGCATGATACTTTTCTTGACCCCAAAAAGAATATATCACTAGTGGATGATACTAAGTTTCATACTGATAAGAGTAACATGTCCAATGAAGAGGTGTATATCACTCATGTTAGTGTTATTCTGCAAGGGTTTTATGTATGATTGGTAGAGAGTGATAAATGGTGGACCTTACTAATCAACACGAAGAGGATTTCATGACTTCATGTGTAGGAAAAGGAAAAAGTTATCTTGATATTTTGGGTTCCTATTCACCTATTCATTTGAAGATTAAACAAAGTGCTTCATAGATCAAAAATAATAATAGTAAGGCAGCACTGGTATTTCCAAATTAGACTATGGATTATTTTAATAATGTTGACAAAAAAACATAAAAAATATTTTTATTTAAGTAGGAAATAAGGAGAATTATCCAAAAAATTATAAGGATATGGAGAAATCTATTTTTCCTAACTCCATAATGAAGGATACACCAAATTCTTTATCCAACATGGATACTAATATTACTAATGAGAGAGTAAATAATACTACTATAAGTGAAACTACATTTATTTGGAATGAATTTGTAATGATAGAAATTGGAAATTCACCTATTAAATTTTTCTCTCTGTGGGATTCATTGAATTACACTGGTAAAAGGGAGATCCACTTAGAATATTCAAAAATATTTAAGGATAAATTTAGAGAAAATATTATGTTGGTTTACAAAACTGACTCTTATTTAGAGATTGTGATTTTTGTGACTGATGTGGGATTTCCAAATTCTTTTATGGCTATAAATACTATGAAATATCATGGAAATGATCTTATGAAGACCACTAAGGGACCTCAAGTTCTATTAATTTTGAGGTCAAAGAGCTTAATACACTTATGGGTGAACCTATATAGATCATGTAGAGTATTAAGGATAGTTCTCATGGTCATAATATGTGAATTTATACACAAACCCATGGATATAAGATATCATAAGTTGATGTTTTTGTCACTAATACGGAATCAAAATATGACCAAGGAAATCTACAACATGTGTTTAAATCCTAAGGATATGGAAATTTATTTATGGTAGAGGTTATCTTTAAAACAAAGGTAATTTGCCTCTATTTAAAAATGATTTTCTATTTTTTATTTGGTCTATGTGTTACTACTATTGACATTTTATTTTGATGAACTTTTATTTTTTATTATTGTTTGTTCTATGTACCTGTATGTTGTTCTTTTATATTAGTTTTGGATGGATAGTTTCCTAGTATTATGTATTTTAATGGAATTTTGTGTCACCTTTTCACAATTTAAATTCCCCTATAACCATTTAATTTAGTTAATAAAAGAACCATGATTTTGGTTTCCAAAACTAACGGTTCTAGCCTTTATAAATTATTATTATGTTAGATGATGATCTCTTCAAAAATGGTGATTAATGAAAGGATCTTATTTGGGTATTTTTATCTTGATAATGTTTTTTTATTAATTTCATATATCCAATATAAGAGTTTATATTTACACACATCTTTAATCTCCAAACTTATACCAACTTCCCTATTTTTTATTACTAAATTTATTTGGTATGGTCCTCTTGTGGTGTACCTTAATTTATTTTAATGATCAAAAACACCTATTATTTATATAACCATTTTATTTCATTAAATTTCAGTATTTATGATTGGTCATGAATTTATGTTATTTATAGATCAAATTAAATCATTAAAAGAAGTTTGGAGGGCTAATTTTAATGCCCTAAAAGGGTAGTACTATTGGGTATCTAGAGTAGATCCACTAGCTAGCTGGTTGCTTTTCCAATGGCACCAAGACACTATCAAATCCACATACTACCCTATGGAGTATAATCTACTAGATAGTGGCTATATTAGAGGAGTTCTGGGTCTTTTAGGACCATCAACCATCCATTGATCCCGAAATAGTCAACTGACTAGTTAGTGGAGTCACCCAGTTAGTCAGTAGAGTTAGCCCATAAAGTCAAATAAGACCATTAGAAGTGTACCCTTCCATCCTAACCTAACTTCCAATGGCTTTATTAACCTATTTATACCCTGAAGACCACCACATGATGTTCATAGCCTATTAATAGTCCCCTAAGAGGATTATAAAACCACAAACAATTATGTTTGGTCATCGAATACTATTCTTACAACATTATACACTCGAGATAGATATTTTTTCTACACTTTTTCTCTATTATTATTCATCTCTATTTGTCTCATTTTATTCTACCAATCATATTGAGATAATAGAGAATTCATTGTAAAGTGTTTTCTTCTATAAAACCACCTCCTATTCATATTATTATCTTGGGTTATCGCTACCATTAAATTGAAGGATTTGGGTTTCTTGATAAACAATCTAAAAATAAAGTGTCACTTCTTTTTATTTCTTTTCTTGACACACCCATTTAAAAAAAATTATTCCTTCTTGGGTGACTTGTATAATACTAAAGACAATAGAAATCATTATTGAGTTTCTTAAAAACCTCTAATATTAATGGTTTTATTATTAAACCTCTTAAATTATTTAAAAGAGTATATATAGAGACTCATCCTGTGTTATTTCCATAATCCATTATAAAATTGTGTTTCATTTTTTTTCCACTATACTTATTTTTTTATTTTATATATATCGCTTATGCTTGTATATTACCACTTAATTTTATCATTTAGATTTTTATTTTTTAAAATGAAATTCACCCCCCCCCCCCAATATCCTACTCTAACAAACAATTGATATCAAATGAGGGCCTTATTTTTAAAATTTTGTTTCAAGAGATCTTAATCACTTTTAAGGAATACTATTTAAAATATGGATTATACCGCTAACACCCAAGGTTCTCCTGAAAGACACTCAATGGGCTGAGCTCTGTTATTTGATGGTTCATATTATAGTTATTAGAAAAATTGAATGTCTAGTTTTATTAGTATAATAGGTTATCCCATTTAGAGAATTGTCATGTATGATTAAACATCCTCTAAAAAATCAGAGGAAAATGGACTCCCAATGATATTGTATCCTTTGAACTTAATGTAAAATCTAATAATTATCTTTATTTTTTTAAGATTATAGTTAATTTAATCTTATTTTCACATGTACAATTACTCATAAAAATTTGAAATTTCTTTAAGTAAACCATAAAGGTGCTAGTAAAGAAAAGGATACTGGATTTGACATGTATCTTCAAGATTTTAAATTTTTTAGTGTGAATTATAATGAATCAATTATTGATATGTTTACTCAATTTACTGACATTTTAAATGGAATAAAATATCTTGGTGATAATATTTCCATATAAATTCTTGTGAAGAAGATACTTTGGTAATTTCTATATTCTTGGGAACCCAAGTTAATGGTTATTAAAGAAGAAAATAACATTAAGAACATGCTAGTGGAAGAACTTATTGGATCAATCATTCCACATGATATTACTATAAAAAAGAAAGATAAAAATGAATCTAAGGAAATTAAGGAAAAGAATAATATTTCCATTAAGGAAATAAATGATTATTATTCTGATTATGATGATGATATAATGATCCTATCTAAGAAGATTGAAAAAATAATGAGAAATAAGTAATATTTTCATCATACCAAAAATTAAAATTAATGTAAAGAAGCTGAGGAAAATTTATTTGGATGTAAGAATAAGGGAAATATAAAAATAGAGTGCCACAAATCCAAAAATAATATGAAATGGAAAAAAAAGGAAAGTAATAAATCCTATAAGGTTTTTATATGGAGAACCTATGATGACTCTGTATCCTTAGCTGAATCATGTGATGATATTTCCAAATATCTTATTGACTAAACTGAGAAAACTAATGAGGTAAATTCATATTTTTCAACCTTTTACTGTTCTTCAATTTATTTAAATTATGAAGTTATTTAATATGATAGAGATCAACTTTTGGATGGATTTTGTGAATATACAACAAAATTAAAATAACATAAAAATATGTTTAACCAAATGGTTAATAAAATAGATAAACATTCTAAAGAGAAATATGAACAACCCATAAAATTAAAAGAAAAACATGAAGTATAAAAACTATAATTTTTTATTAAATAACTTAAAAAATTGCCTTGCTAAGTTCACCCAAGGTGAATAAAATTTAAATAAAATTTTGGGTTCCCAAAGAAATGGAACAAACCATTTTGTCCTTGGTTTTTCTAATCAAGAAATAATCAATAAAACAACCAATATTTTGAAAGGGTTCTCTCACAAAAAAATTTTGTAATTATTTTCAAAACACTGAGTATCTCATTTATGAATATAATTATAAAAATGTCTTTTATGGTAGAACAAAAAAGTATCAATCACTCTTTTTATACATTTTTTAGAAGATCTTATTTAAAAAATTGGGCTCAAATATATCTTTTAGGTAACATATATGGACCCAAAATTTGGATACCAAAGTCATTAGTATCTTAATTATTTTATAGGAAAATTTTATTAAGATAAAATACCAAGGATCCACGTGGTATATGGATAGTGGGTTCTCAGGACACATGTGTGGTGACTACTTCGAGTTCAACCATCTTGAAAAGATTTATGGAGTCTATGTCACAGTTGGTGCTAACTCAAGGAGTAAGATCATCAGTATAGGTATTTTTGGTTATTGAAATTCCACTGTTATAAAATATGTTTTATTTGTTAATGGTTTAAAACATAATTTCAAAATTATTAGTAAATAATGTGATAATTTTTTTAAACTATCTTTTGAAAATGATTTTAGTGAATTTTTTTATTCCAAAATAAACTTTTATTTTCATCTTCTCATTTTCAAAATGTTTATGTTATAGATTTAAAATCTCTTTAAAGTGAAAATTATAAATGTTTAAGTACGAAAGATTGTGATTCGTTGATTTAGAATATTATCCTTGGTAATTATAGCACACACACAATTTTCAAAATTAACTGAAATCATCTAGTATGAGATTTACCTAAAATTCATTTAAACAATGACATTGTTTGTGAACCTTTCCAACTCGGTAAGCAACACAAACCTTCCTTTAATTATAAAAAAAAGTAACCACATATAAGTAAATTAAGATTATTCATCTTGTTATTTTTTTACCAACCTAAGTTACAAGTATTGGAAATAAATATTATACTTTTGTAATTATTGGTGATTATATAAGATTTATGTGGGTATATTTCTTAGCACATAAAAAATATTGTAAAATATTTATAAAATTTACTAAAAGTAAAAAATGAAAAATTTTATAAGATCATATCTATTCATAGTGATCATATGGGAGATTATGATAATAAATATTTTGATGAAATTTTTAATTTATAAGGTTATAGTCATTATTTTTCCACTCCAAAGACCTAACAACAAAATGGAGTTATTGAAAGATGCAATTGAACTGTAAAAGTGATTGTAAGAACTCTCTTAAATTATTTTAAATTACCTTAATATTTTTTGGGTTTAGGTATTCAATACCTCTTGTTATAACTTGAATTGTGTTCTTGAAAAATTCATCTTTAAAAAGACCCCATTTGATCCTTGGAAAGAAAAACAACCTAAAGTTGGTTATTTTAAGGTGTTTGGGTGAAATTGTTACATTATTAGCACTAAATACAACTTAAAAAATTTAAAACAAAATATAATAATGGTATTTATCTTGGTTACTCTAGCTCGAGTAAACAATACTGAATATTTAATAAAAGTACCAATACCCTAGAATAATCAATTCCCAAAACATTTTAGGAAAGTTTTCCTAAACATTATCCTAAATTTAATGATGTTTATGGTGACCGAAAATATTTGAACTTAAATAATAAACCTAATTCTAATGAAATTTATGTTTTGAAAGAACTACCATATATACCTGTACCAAAGACATGGGTGAAATTTAGATCCCATCCCATATAAAATTTTATAAGTTATTTGAATGATAGTACTCATACTAGAAGGTTGGTTTTAAATGAGGTTGAACATAATGTTTTGGTGTCACACCTAGATCCACAAAATGTTAATGATTCCATTAATGATGAAAATTGGGTTCTTGAAATGAAAGAATAGTTGAACAAATTAACAAGGAGTAATGTTTGTACTCTCATTTAAATACCCAATGATCATCCCATTATTGGAACCAAATGGGTTTGAAGAAATAGGTTAGATTATTAAGGTATCATTACTCATAAAAATATAAACTTATATCTAAAAAATTTAATTATGAAGATAACATTGATTATGGTGGGACCTTTTCTCCAATCTCTAGGCTTGAATCAATTACAATCTTATTTTCATTCATTGGTCATTTAAATATTAATTTTTTTCAAATGTATAAAAGTGAATTTTTGAATGGTTTTATTTTTGAATTTTTTTTGAACAACATTTTAGATTTGAAGATTCAAAATCAAAAAATCACCAATGATATTTATGGTTTGAAACAAGCACTATGGGATTGATATTACAGGTTAAACAATTTTTATTTAGAAAATGATTTTAAAATGGGAAAATTTGACCCTACTTTATTTTTAAAACATACTTCAAATGATTTATTAATTTTTCAAATTTATGTCTATGGATTCATTTTTGAAACTATAAAGGAATCAATTTATAATTAGTTTTCAGATTTAATGAGAAAATAATTTAAAATGAGTTTTATGGGTGAGTTAATATTTTTCTTACTTTTAAAATTTCTTAAAAGCATGGATAGAGTTTTTTATAAACCAGTGAATATAAAAAAAATTAAATTTTATAGAATTTTTTAATAGATCAAATAAATAAGTATACATATGAGTACTTCATGTATGCTAATATTAGATGAATCTAGTAGACCAATTGATAAAAATATTTTTATATGTATGATTAGGGGCCTTATTTATCTTACTATGACTTTTCCAGACATCATGTTTAGTGTTTTTATTTGTGATTATTTCAAGAAAATTCAAAATAATAAAATTTAAATCTATTAAATTAATTTTTAGATATTTAAATGGTTCTAAAAATCTTGGTTTATTTTATCCAAAATATACTTCTTTTAAGCTTACATATTTTTCTGATGCTAATTTTGGTGGATCCTAATTATATAGGAAAAGTATAAGTGGGACTTTATGTCTACTTTAAAAATACCTAGTATTGTGGAGTGGTAATAATAAAAACTTTATTTATATTTCTATAGTCAAAGTAGATTATATAGCCATGGGGAGTTTTTGTACCCAAATTATATATATGAAACACACTATCATAGATGATAGGATATATATGATCATGTTTCTATTAAGTTTTATAATAATAATTTCATTATAATCTATATAAATCCAATTCAAAAAACCCCTTACTCTAGAAAATTTTTACTTTTTAAGGGTGTTAGGAATGGTTTGGTTATGACACTTTTTTTAAGCTTAAGTAAACTTGAGGATTTTCTTTTCATTTATCTGTTTTCCTCAAATATTTTTATTTATAATTGTTTGAATTTGGATTATAATTTAAATTATATTATTAAACTTTTTAAAGGGGGATTTGTTTACTTGGTTTTAAGTAACATGAATGTTTATAAGTTTTTTTTATAACTAAAAAGGGAGAAAATTTTAATGTATCATACTATTTGGGTAAATGATAGTAATATCAATGGGATAGAATGATAAAGTAAATTATGTGTGACTTTCCAAACTAATAAATCCCTATATGGATACAAACAAATGGACGGGGTATTATTGTAGATGCACATAGGGGTAATAAACTCGAAAAGGGGTAGTTGGGTATTAACCTGGTCTTCTCCCTTGGTAAGAGTAGTGGGAATTTACCACAAAATTAGTTTGACACTTTTGGGGGATATTTTTTGGATAATTCACATTTCCTTTACAATCCATTTTTTAGGATTGAAATATATCGGTCGAAATTACATTTGGTGAAAATCTATTCAAAAATATCTTTTTTAAATTTCATTATGAAACATTGAAATTATTTTAGAAATTAATTTGGAAATATATTTTATTAAAACATTTCATATGCCTTTATCATATTTGATTATATATTTAATAAAGTGTTTTTAATCATAAAAAATGGTGATATTGTTATACCTCACTTTGTTTTGATGTTCAAAAACACTTATTATTGATATAGCCATTTGATTTCCTAAAATATCAATATTTTTTTGGGAATTAAGTTAGGTTATTGATTGATAAATAGAAGGAATAAAAATAATTTTGGAGGTATGATTTGAATACCCTAATTGTAAACACTAATGGCTAGCCAGAGTAAAGCAATCAGTCCGTCGGTGGCATGTCCAGTGGTGCCAATCAACTTTTAAAACCACCGGATATTGGAGTTGGTTCCCTATAACCTATAACATTATACTTTACATTACTGATATATTCATGGATTTGAATAATAATAACTTATCACATTTTGATTTTGATTTTATATATTATCAATGTGATAATTTCCAAGGATATCTTTTGTATTTAAAAGTTCATATAAGTTCCCTGCTATGATTAGAACCTTTGTATGAAATGGAGATATTCTTAAAGTTAGTTTTATAGTCAGATGACATTCTATGATGGGACACCTAATATGTTTCCTTTAATTTGAATGTACCCATAAGTATATAACACCTCATCTCATGAAGTTTTAACTTGGTAATATTCAAAAGGAGAGATTGTGAGAACATACCCACCAATATAAATTCTGCATATTTAGGTTTCATCAAATATTCCTATCTGTGAGAATGTGTAATGGTTATTAGACTTTAATATTATTATTAATTCATTATTTGACTCGTGAATATAGATGTATTATCATAAACCATGAAAATAAAATTCAGGATGAATTTGGGTATGTTTGGTGCATCATGAATGACATGTTATTAATGAATAAGTTGAGCAAGGATTTGTCTATTCCATCTTTATGGAATTTTATTTCTTGACCCTTTGATTGAAATAGAACTATCACATTAAATTTATTCTCCATGGTGCAATTATGAGTTTATTTTCAATATTCATAGAAAAACATATCAAGAATATAGTTAAATTAAATGATTATGAAACTTGATTGATGAGATATCGCAATAAAAGGACGCAATTAAATAGTGAGTGTTAATATATAGTTGTGGTCATTGGGACATATATTTTTTCTTTGTGGGTGAATTGACCAATTACTAAATAGAAATCCTAGACTATAGGAAATCCCACCTAATTCCATTTCGGAAGAATCTTATAGGGTCACATACAAATTGTTTCCATTGATTTTAGTTAAATATTATTTATAGTGGTTAGTATAAATATTATTCTCCAGAATGAGAAGTAATATTTATTCAGGTTTAATTGATCAAAAATATTAAATAAAAATTTATTTATAGGAAATTATTAAATTATGAAAATTTATAATATTTATTTTTCTCTTGTAATTAACAAGGTAATAAATAATTATTTATTTATAAATAATTTATTTGATTATGTGAAATTAAAATAAATACTTATTTTTAAGACTCTGAAGATAATATTTATTTATTGAATGTATATATTTATATTTCTTTATTCATAATGTGATAAATAATTATTTATTAAAATTAATTTATTTAATTATTTGAATATTAAAATAACTATTTTATTCACTAAACCATGTATATAATATTTATTTGGGATATATATATATATATTACTATTTTGGTAATTCAATAAATGTCAAGGAGGATGAGAGAACCTAGTATTTTTTACATTGATAAATATTTACCTACCATAATTTAAATAATATTTATCATTTTTTGGGTTAGATCACTTCATAGAATAAAATAATATTACTATTATGATTTTACATCGAATGGGATTCCTTTTGGGTTTAACATATTATTAAGGGCCTTTGTGTAGTTAATTAACATGAAACTATAACCATGGGTCTATAAATAGACAATTGGGAGAATTGGGAGATGTTGGTCATTATGAAAAACATTATCCCCTCTAGAGAATTATCTCTCAATAAAAATATCTTTAGGGATATCTCTCAAGATCAAGTGATTATCTCTTCCTCCTTTGTTCCTCTCAAGTTAAAGAGATAATGGGATGATCCTTATAGAATGAATGGGTCATGATTGTGATCATGGAAGTGATGTAAGACAATTGGTACCATTGTGCTAGATCTTGAAATACCATTGGTGATGTTTTGATATCTAAGGAGCATGTGTGGATCAGTACTATAAGGGATCTATTTTATGTCCTCAACAATGAAATGAACATAAAATTGAATGGTCTTCATACAATAAAATATTGGCATCAAAGATAAATCTAAATAATGATGTATTTATTTTTTCTATTGAATTAATTATAAATTAAAGTGAAAAGGATCCCCTCTTGATTCCATAAAAAATATTTTCCAATATTCTTTTAAAAAATTATGTTGGTTATAGTGTTTACTTCATTTACATTGTAGATGATCTATTGAATTTGACAAAATCCAATTTGGCCATAGGCCCAATAGGCACTTTTTTTATGTCTATAATCATCAAGTGTTATTATAGGGATTCACAATCAATTTATAATTATTTATTGTTTGTTGATCATTTATGTGTTTAAAAGTTATTTTTCATTTCAAGAGATTCATTCTTATAATCCAATAATTAATATTTATTATTCCTAACTTTTTCTATCCTCATTTAATCCAAATTGGATTAAATATTAATGAATAACATCTAAAGAATCCATCTGGAATTACTGAAAATTATATCCAGAAAATAGAATAATATCATATGTGTATCCTAATGGTACACATCATGTACCTGTGTTCAATTCACCAGGATGACTCTCCAATTAATTCAGAGATTATGGATTAAATAAACACATAATACATTAAATTCACATTATGTGTTGACTAGGCCAACCTCGCATATGTATTACTAGACTACTTGTTATGTAATTGGCTTACATGTTTTGTAGTCCATGTGCTTTTATAGTGGAAAACATGGGGTATAGGTCATTTCAAGAATTTATTACATGACATAGGGATTGGAAACCATCTAACAATGAGATTAAATAGAATTTACCATATATACACATCATATTCCCTAGAGATGTACATGAATAGATACATGTCTATTCCTAGACATGTATCATAGACATATGTCAAGGTATATGCATGGTGTATAAATGGATATACACACCATGTACCAAATCTATTTATACATAAAATTAAAATTAATTTATTACTCTATAAACCTCATCATTATTTGTTTTTTGTGTTATTTATTGAATCATACATGTCATATGATAGATTTTATATGATATTAGATGCTTAAATAATTTCTAAATAAAATCTGAACTACATACCATATATAATAATAATACATCGACTACTTCATACCCATTAAAAGCATTACATGATATGTTAATTAACTTTTGTTATGTGTTTCATTTATTAAATCATACACACCATGTAATTATGTGATAAAATGTGTATACATTATTCTGCAGGATTAGACCGTATATGATGTTAATTCATGATGAGTAATGTGAATAGGTACTCACCGAGTAGCATCCAAGTAAAATATGTGGACTTATTTTATTAAATTTTAAATAAAATTAATTAACATAATTTATTTGAAATCAAAATGGATTAATATCTCTAGAAAAGATTAGATGAATATTAATATAAATATAATTAATTAATTATATAATTCATCAGATTAATTTTCATGTGTTTTATCATAATAAAAGAATATGTCAAAATTAATTTTAGCCAGTAATTTAAAATATGTATTCACTGCATAAGTGGATGATCATGAGATCCGAACATCCAATGTATGTGTATTCTTTCTTTTAAATTAATTATTCAAGGTTTTTTTTGAAATATTTTAATTAAATTAAATTGATGACCTGTGAGTCATCCCTCCCTCTTTATTATATATGGGCTTGCATACCATTGATTTATTTTATGTGGTTCCATTAACCTGTGAGTGAATTAAATTTATTATAAGGATTCAACTTTTAGGAACATGCAATTCGTTGAAGATGGATTCAAGGAGAAACCAAAATAAGTAAATACACAAGACAGAGGTCGAATCCTATAAACTAGAGCCCAAATCTAATCAAGTTATTTTTACACTTTATTTAATGATTTCTTTATTGTTTTCTCAATAAAAACCCATTTGTTCAAAATATCATGTTCATGACATGATTTATTTATTTTGTTTTTTTTGTTTCATGATTTATTTTATGGATTTAAGACTAAAATCACATAAATAAATGGATTAATATAAAAAGATGAAATTAAAAAAAAGGATATGCATAAATATTTTATCAAGAAAAAAATTTAATCACTTAATTGAAATCCAATTAAAAATAATAAGACATATGAATAGATAATATAATAAGGTTTACACATGATAAAAAAATACCTGAAGTTAATATTAAGCCATTACGCTTTCCAATATCGGAATTAAGACAAATCGTAGTTAAAGTTTCAGTTCAGACTATAGTTAAGTGAAGTTTTAATTATCAGGGTGACTTAAATAAGGTGATGGGTCAACTTAGCCAAACTTTTATTGATTTTAATGGCCATATTCTATTCCATATAAATTTTAAGGAAAGTGTTAGGGAAATCAGAGTCTTGATTTTAGGATTAGGGATTCCACTGAATAGAATAAGGAACTATACGCCTTTAGTTGGAAATACTGTCTATATAAACCCATTCTTATGGTTTTCATGGTCATAATCCAGATCATATGAAGGTAAATATTAATCCTTTCTACTTGAATGTCCTCAGGATAGGATATTTCAAGTTCATTGGTGAGGGTAAATTGGAATTGATAAAATAGTGGGATACATGATAAAATAATTAAAATTAAATCATCCCATATCTTTTATAATCAATTAAATTGCTCATATATGTATTTTAATTATTTTAAAAATAAAAAAGACATGAAAACACTATAATCATTTTTTAACTCAGGGAACTCCCTCATAGGCACAATTTTCTTAGAGTGGCATAGAAGTTTTACACTACATTACTATCAAAGAATTTATACTATGTGTTGGAATTTTCTAAACTTGAGAATATTCCCACCAAGAGGAGTTGAAAAGGTATGTGTTCAGAAAATATATAAAGGGTAAACTAAGATAAATGAAAAAAATGCTTAAAGATAAATGAGATTATCTGTACACTATTTTAGTGTAAGCTGGAAAAGGGGGTTCTTATCTTGTAATAATGTCTTAATGTATTGAAGTACATTGTTTAAAGTTAGAATTCGATTTAGATAAGAGATTATCCATGAATCTCATGTCATCATTCTTAACACCAAGTCTCTTATTATTCATTAAATTTTGTATGAACATTATAGAGAAACTGCTTATAGATTTGTTTGTCTATACTTCTCCATGAAAAATAAGGTTTAGTTGAAACTTATTTCCTTGGTTCTTATGGTTAAAATAATGAAAGACCAGGTTGGAAATCCAATGGAATTTTAAATACAATAGTGACCTTACAATTTCATTCAAATGGATAATGGATTTAGAGGTAGAATAATGAATAGAATCCAATTTACTTCTTATATAGAAATAAATAGTTATTAGAATAATTGAAAAAAATTAAAGTAGAATTAGCTATAAACATATAGAACATTTATCATTGAATATAATATTTCCATAAAACTTCTTGGGAATTAAATAAAATATGTTCTCATTTAAGAATTATGAAAGTTTAAAAATATTATAATAAGTAGGTGAATTCACTAAAAGGTTGAGAAATGGTGATTCATATGTCATTAGTGATAAGACACAACATCTAAACTTCTAGAAAGGATTGATTTGAGTTTTTAATTAGTGTTACCAAAAAATTATCTCAGTGTCCTACTATACTCAAAAAGAAATTATTTCATATTTGGAATAAATATTTTTATAGTATTTCATTCTAAACTAATGGTTCAGTAAATCTTAAATCATAGATATTCATTAAAATGAATGGAGAATATAAAATATATGACTCTTACTTGATTCTGGAAAGATAACTCTTTTTCAAATAAAACTGAAATTAGTTAACTTTTTTATACCCATAAAAGTGTTTTAGTCTCTAGTGAGGTAAGATACTATGTATACTACCAAACTATTTATCATGTTTTAGGAAAATAAACCTTTAGAAAATAATGGTATACCATAAATATTTTAGATTTAGTTCAACAAGGCCATGTGAACTATTCTAAATCTAGAGGTAAATTCATATATCTTGTGATATTCCTTTCAAAAAATTAGAAATTATTCGTGAAGTAAATGAGTTCACTTGGTAAAGATAGAGGAACCTTCAAGATGAATAATTTGAGAATATCTTATCCATGTAATTTTTTATAATATATGTAGATTAAAGGTATTCCTAAACTCACATTTACTAACATACATCAATATAGTGATGGTATTAAAAGGAATATCAATGATGAGACTTATATATATTTAAATCTTCCATAAGTTATTCTAAGATGGGTTTTGTAAATAGTAGTGAAACAACTAACCATATTCAAACTCTGTTGACAAATGTATATCATATAAATTATGATATAATAATAATCTATTAGGACAAAACCAAAAGTTTTTTTGAAAATTGATTGTCAAAATATGGTTTTAGCTACAAACAAACATAAAAACACATAGTTATACTTAGTTAAAAATTCTATAGCCACTAAGGATTTTAAAATCTAGTTAAGACCAACATTGTTTCTATAAATGAAGCCTATGTATTTATAGGTAGTGATAAAAAACTTAACATATATTGGTTAAGGCTCTAGATGCACAAGATTCGGATAGTAATGGTGGACTCCACTATGTTCAATGGGAGTAGTTCTAGAGAGACATATTGTGTATGATTTCATAACCAAATATGTTGTTTAGGTTTACTATGGTGGGTGATGTATATAATATTATTAGAAAAGAAGAAATAAATTTCAATATGATAAGGTTGAAAAGTATTTATAAATTCAATTAATGGATTCTAGGTATCAAGATTTGATGACTCTATAATTTTAATGTTTCTTTGACTTGATATTGTTAGTGAGTATTCATTTCAAATTGGAAACAGATGGTACAAGCTGGTGCCAATGAAGCATGATTGACTATTGAAAGTTTTATTTTATGATCAAACCTATAAACCAATAACCATGAATAAAATACCTTTGAATTATACTTTTCAAAGAATACTTCTATGATCATAATATTGTGATAAAGATTGTCAAGCCCACTACGTTTAGATGAAACCTTATAGAATATTTCTATATGATGCGACCAAAAGGAGACTCTATGGTAAATGTCTATAATGAATAACTATACGGGGTAGATGGAATAAAAAATTTTAAATAATATATGAAGATTATATAAATTAATTTATTTATAAATCACGCATAGTTATCATAGAATATTCATTTGTAAATGAAGGAGTGTCATGTGTCTCTAATATGTTAGTGGGAGAACAATAAGTTTTCAAGATAGATATGTTGATAACATATCAAAAAAATTATATCTTACTATTTTGTTAATACTAATGAATTAATTTTTCTAATAATGACTTAAAGTAGTATCCATATTCTATGTAATAAGAACTAAAAACATATATCAATGGGTTTTTTGAATCTAGTCATAGTTCATTTATTAAAAAATTATTGAAACATATAAGTTGAAACAATTCAAGACCAAATTCTTCTTATTATATAATCTTTCTAGTAGAACAAGTATAGGAATAAGAATAAATTATTGAGATTAAAATAATGTTATAAGATTAAGTTCTTTGAATTTATCTTATATTCCATGATATGTATTGACGTTTGATATTATTAATTCATCATGAATATTATGTAAATATCAAATATATCCAACATAAATGCACTAACTTATAGTTAGGGTTATCCAACAATACATTAAAAAGTATATATGGATAAGTTCCTTGTGCCTAGAGAAGTGGGTTCACTAGTGATCAAGGGAATTAAACAGTTGTATTCATTTAGTTCAATTTGAACTAGTATCACAGTAAGGATAAGGTAATATACAAAAAACACTTCTTTCACCAATTGGTTTTTATATCACAATATCCAAGTATATTGTGACTTATGATGTAACTTAAGAAGTGGTTAAGAAACAACATGTTCCTATTTTGGTTTATACCAAAATTAATAGTTTTATTATTATTATGATAAGAATTGATTATGGACTTAATAAAGATGTTAAGATTTTGAAAAGGGAATAATATTTGGATACTCAGTAATATCACTACATGAGGGATTTTATCAAGGTAGTGATGTCATAGTAAGACCACACAGTCATGTGGCTATAACAACCCTATCCATATAAACATAGTAGGTCTAGAAAAAATATCCATACTTAGTATAAGCATGTTTAACATGTGAGAACTAATCAGACGTAAGTAGTTGTCTCTAGTGAAAGTTAGATTTTGTTAGAGTTGGTTCCCTATAACTAACTAATTAGTACTATATATTTCATATATATATTCATGGATTTTAATATTAATACATTTTCACATATTTATTGTTCCAATAAATAATATTAATATGATAATTTTATTAAATATTTGTCAAATTTAAAATGACATATATAGTTCACTATTATAATGACAACCATGACATGAAATGATGATATACTTGAACTTAGTTTTATAATCAGATAATATTATATGATGGGAAACATATTATGTTTATTGTCAAGTGTGATTACTTATAAGTGGATGAGACTTTATCTCATGAATTTCACACATGATAATCTTAAAAATGGGATATTTTTTGAGAATTTACCTACTAGTGAGAATTTCGTATGTTTATGGTTCATCGGGTATTCATATGTGTGATTGTGTGTAATGGTATTCAGACTTTAATATTATTATTAATGCAGGTCAATACTCGCACACTTAGATGTATTGTCATAAATCAAGATTACACGATTCAAAGAGAAGTTGGGTGTGTTGGGTGTGTCGTGAATGACATGTTGTTAAGGAATAAGTCGATGAATAATTTTTCCTATCCATCTATATGGAATTTGGTATCTCAAGACTATGATTGAAATCAAACTATCACATTAAATTTTTTTTCCATGGTGTAACGTTGATTTTATTGTAGATATTCAAAGAAATACGTATCAAGCTTATAGTTTTTTGATAATGGTATGCAACCTGTTTGATGAGATATCATTAAAAAGGGATTATATTATAATGTGAGTGTTAGTATGTTTTTTCATCACTATGAAAAATATGTTTCCTTCATGGGTGCCTTGACCCATTGCTAGACAGTAATCTTAGGCTTTAGGAAAGTCTACTTAATTACACTGAGGAAGAAGCCTAGAGGGTCGCACATAAAGTGCTTCTGTTGATCTCAGTTGAATATTATTTATAATAGTTGGAATAAATATTATTCTCAAGACTGATGAGTAATATTTACTCAGGATTAATTAATCGCAAATATTAAATAAATATTTATTTTCAAGGTAAATATTTAGTTACATAGATTTATAATATTTATTTATCTCTTACGATTCATAAGGTAATAAATAATTATTTATTTATAAATATTTTATTTTATTATGAGGGTATTAAAATAAATATTTATTCAGTAGATAGTGAATATAATATTTATTTATATATAAAAGGTATATGTTTGTCTTTTATTATTCACAAGGAGATAAATAATTATTTATTAAAAAATAATTTATTTTATTACATGGATATTAAAATAAATATTTTCTTATCAAGAAAGTGAATATAATATATCTTTTTTGTGATGTATATTAATAAATATTTTTTTAATTCTATAAATGTTGAGAAGGACGACCGGAACTAGTTATTGGCTCAATGATAAATATTTATTTACTAGAATATATATAAAATTTATCATTTTACGAGTTAGTGTACACTATAGAATAAAATATTATTATTATTATTTCACATAGAAAGGTGTTCCTTTTGGGTTTAATATATTATTAAGGGCCATTTATCAATTAATTAATATGAAACCTTAACTATAGGTATATAAATAGACAATTATGATAATTATGAGATATTGGTCATTTTCCACAATATTCTCCTGGATATAGAATTTTATCTCAATGAAGAATGACTCTAGGGTTATCTCTCATGCTTGAGAGATGATATCTTCCTCCTTTATTTCTCTCAATATGGATAGATCAAGTGACAATCCTTCCAAACTAATGGGTTCATGGTTGCGATCATGGGAAAGGCACAAGATTATTAGTACCATTATACTAGTAAATAGAGTACCATAAGAAATGTTCCAAGATCAAAAGAGAATATATAGATCACCACTATAGGGGCTCTAATTTGGGTCCTCATGAAAAAAATGAAAATACAACTAAACAGACTTCAAATGATCAACACCTGCATCAAATAAAGAAGTCAAGATTGAGGTATTTCATCATGTTATTAAATTAATTATAAATTAATTTGAAAAGGACCCTCTCTTGGTTCTAGTGAAAATATTATTCAATATTATCCAGAAAAAAATCAATAGTCATGTAGTTCACATCATGTACATTGTGGATGATCTATTTAAATATGATAAATGTAGATTTTTCATAGGCCCAATAGGTGCTTTTACTATATCTAGAACTATAATCAGCTACCTAGTAGAGGACCACCATCTAGCTAGTGGATATATATAAGAGGACTTATAGGTCTTTCAATCCCACCAACAACCCAGTGAGCTACATCGTCCAAATGGTGATCCTAGAACAGCCCACCAGCTAGTTGGTGGAGTCGTTCAACCAACTAGTATACCCAATCTATAAATCCATAGGGGACCAATACAATTGAACCCTACCACCTTGACACAACTTCCAAGGGATCTATTGACCTATTTATACCCTAAAGACCACCATAGGACATTTAGAACCTATAAATAGACCCCCTTTGAGTCTTGTAAAACCACAATTAACTGAGTTTGGTCACCTGATAACATTTTGACAACATTACACCTTCCCAATAGATATTCTTTTCTACAATTTCAATCTCTTATTTGTATTCTACATTTATCTCATTTTATTTTTCCATTCATATTAATAAATTAGAAAATGAACTATAAATGGTTTGCATCTAAGAATAAATAAACCTCATCCTCTTTCTCTTCTTATCTTCTATGATAGCAAGAATTAAAGTGAGGGATTTGGGTTTCTTTCTAAAAATATATAAAAATGAAGTGTCACTTATTTATATTGGTTTTATTTCTATAAAAAATTAATGAGAAAGTATATTCCTTATTGGATGTATTGGCTACCACAAAATTCAACGTACTTTCTTCTTAGGTTTCATGACTACCGGTAAAGTAAAGGGTTTTAATTTAAAACCAATCAAACAATTAAGGGGTAGACATAGGAACTCATCCTTAGTTCTTTATGAGATAATTTATTAAATTGTGTTTTATTTTTATTTTTCAATATTATTACTTTGTCTATTTTATATATATCACTTATTATTTCATTTAATCTCTTAATTTAATCATTTAACTTGTTTAATTTAGTTTTAATTTTTAAAACAAAATCCACACCCCTAACATCCTACTCTGAAAAGCATCTTGGTCTATTACCCAGACTTCTTAGGTTATTATTATTATAATTATTATCAAAATATGGATTTCTAATCTTAATAGATGTATGAGTCAATTAAAAATCTAAAACAACAAAATAGATAAGTAAGACCAATCAAAATCCTAAATCTCACATACCGTCTCTAGAGATACCTCACTGGAAAGAGAAAATGGAGGAAGATTGGAGTACAAATCAAGCTAAAGAAGGTTCATCCCTAGTGATAGAAAATCACCCCCAAAGATATTATTTTTCTTATTATGATAATTCTATTATTAATTTTAATAATTTAAGTTATTAAAGGGGGTTAGTTTTTAATTAAAAATGTGAGTATTATTATTTATAATTAGATAAATATTATTGTAATCATTATATAATGATTATGATACATATTAATATAACTCCTCGGTCCAATGGTTATGAAAAAATATTAAAATATTAAAAATCATAGGATCAAATCCTAGGTTTGTCTATTTAACTTGGATTTTAGGGTCACTATATATTTGTGATAAATTAATGGAAATACTAGTGATTTGTAGAGGTGGAATCTATTGTACAATCAATATAGGTAGGATATATAATTTAATAATTTAACTAGGTGTGATTATGGGTCTTCCAGTGGTTCTTCTAGGAAATCCAGGTAGTAGTGTAGAAAAATTGGGCAGCGATCGGGCAAAAAAAATAGTGGGTTTCCAAACTTACAACAGGTAAGGCATTCTTGGTATGGAGGGTGGATTCTTTTCATTGGAAGGTTATATAGATTTTATCATGTAACTATTATAAAATAAAATGGATAAGGAAAAAAACATAATTCAATACAAACAAGTAAAAAATGTGTGTAAAATTATTCTATTTCATCAAGATGAAACAAGAAAGGTCTCTTTCCCATGATGAAGATTTAATAAAATAAAATATATTGAATTTTAAAAACATAATTTGGTATGATATAAAAAATAACCAGTATTATAGTTCTATTTTAAAATGTTCCTTTGGGGATATATAATTATAAGCTTATATAGGTTGTAGTTTAACACTTTAGGGTTATAGTCTGGCCAACATGGGCCCTTTCAGGTGTGTGTGTGTGTGTATTTTTTGTTTATAATCTCCATTACCTATAATAATTTTTTTTGTTATTATTATTAAATTAAAAATATTTAAACTTATTATAGAGGAAAGTTATATAAAAATCCAATGAAATGGACTTGATAAGTAAGACCAATCCTAACCATAAATCTTTCACATCATCTCCAAATATACCTCGTGAGTTAGTAAAAGTGAATGAAGATTGGAGTATGAGAAAATCTGGAGAATTTTTATCCACAATATTAAAAAATGACCGCTAAAGGATCTATCATTATTATTATTAATAAATTATAATTATTTTTAATAGTTAAATTTATTTAAGGAGGAGTTAGTTCTTAATTTAAAATGTTAGTATTTCATTCCTAATTAGATAAATATTAGTATAAGTGTTATGTAATTATTATGAAAATTATTATTATAACACCTCAATTCAATGGTAAAGGTTTTAGGTTGACATTATGAAAATCATGGGATCAAATCCTAGGATTTTCAATTTAAGCATAATTTCAGGGTGGAGGTTTATGAGAAATGGATGATAAGAGTTGTTATTTTTGAAGGATATACATATTGGCTAGTCAGAGTGGGAAGGATGGGGAATTCAAAAATGGAATAGGGTGATATTATGGGTCTATCAGTGTTTCTTATAGGAAACATAGGTATTAAAGAAAAAAATAGAAAATCCTTGTGCAAGAAAATAAGTTGGGGTGTACATACTTGCAGTATGTAGGGTTCTCTTGGAATGACGAGTGGATTTCATCTAGAAAAAAACTATTCTTTACCTACATATGTTGAGGTCAATCAACTTAATCCCACTGGTTTTTTCCTTAGTCTATTTATTACTATATAAAATACATACCATTTTTTCTCATTTAGTGTACCCCATAAATGTGGGTTAATGAATCTATCCCACAGAATCGAGATACATTAATCACCACTACATCTTTATGAGTGTTCTTCGATTCATGATTAATCTTCCCTGTTAAAATGAATTATTTAGAATATATTGAATTTTGTTTTTTCTTCTCTAGGTTCTACTGAATTAATTTATACTAAAAACACTCCCTAACTTTTTATATAACATCAATTATAGGAAGGTGGTTCGTATACTATCTCATTAATGGTAAATTTCTTTCTGATTGGGTGTCATGTTCTGATAATGTTTGTCAAAATTATATTAAATACTTTTGTAAAAGTGTTTGGGTTTTTTATGAAATAATTTTTGAATTAAAATATTAATGGACGTGGATAAAGTTTTGGAAAACTCATATTTGGATTGGAAAATGTTTTTTGTTCATAAATGGTGATTTTGGAATTTAATGATGGGTTTTATGGATTTTTTTAAAAAAGTGAAATGTGTTATTTAAATGAAACTGGATTTTCTGGGAGTGTCAGTGGTTCTATTTTTAAATGTGATTTATGAAAGAGTTTATAGAGAATAAAAATATTAGAACAACAACCTTTATTTAGGATTTATTTGTTCCATTTTAGATGAAGGGACTAAGTGTGTGCTTTTTTTGAGTGATGAACAAGACAAGGGTATTTTTATCTTTTTTTTACAGTGGTTTCCATAGTTTTAAGGTTTTATGGAGACTTGGATTGGTGGGTTTTCCTTCTTTTATTATGGGTGTTATCATGGTTTTCTAATAGTTTCCTATGATTATTATTTCAAATTACATGACCATTTTAGAATTTATTGGTGGCGTGTGTTGGTGTATCTTAGTACGAGAATGAAAAGAAATACTTATGGATTAAACTTCTCATTTTAGGTGAAGTACTTAATTATATTATTAAATTTTTTCCCCTAATATATATATATATATATCACTACTATAGATTTCTTTATTTTAAGCACTAACCTTTATCTATGATTTTAATAATCACTGATGATAAATAATTTTTATTATCACTCATAAATGTTTACTTTTATTAGCGCTTATTTTAGTGTTGATAAAATATTTATCTATTTATTTATGGTAAAATGTTTATATATTTTGATCACCAATAAAATATTTGTAACTTTAATGTTTAAATGAATAAATTAATTAATTTTTTAGAATTTTATAAATGTTCTTATAAGAATTTTTATATATTAGTAATATTATATGCGTGTGTGTGTCATATTTATATATATAAATAGTAATTAATTTTAGTCTATTTTCTATAAAATTACAATAAAATTAATATTATATGCATGGTATGTAATTGGATATATACATGTATGTGTTGGGATCACCTACACACCCATGCCCTTAGTTCTCCAACCCCCCACCCCCCCACCCCTACATGCACACAATTTATATGTGGATATACACTCATATATATATATATCACAAATTGAAAAAATGAAAAACTTTAATCTGTAAATGAATTTATAAAATGAACTTATGTTTAAAATTTTAGCAATTTTATAATTAATTTTTTTTATGTATTATTATAAATATAAAATTATTAATTAATGTTTATACTTAAGTAATTGGAAACGTATATTTATTTTAAATATTAGTATATGTATATGAATAATTATTTATGAATATAATTATACATTTATATAATTAATTATATATTTTTAAATATATTTATTCATTATAAATAAAAATATTTTTAAAATAATTTTTAAATGTGATTAATTATTAATTATTATTTTTATAAAACAAATATAATATATACAAATATAACTTGTAATAATATATATATATAAATATTAATGATTGTAAATCTATTTAAATATAATTATTAAAATTATTAGTTTTAATTTTACTATTTTAAATTAATAATATATTGTGAAAACATTTATGAATTTATGTTCTTCAAGTATTTAATAAAAAATATTATATTATTACATATGTAATTTATATATATGTATATTTTTTCAAATAATAATAATTTAGTACTATTCACCTGATTTGGGCATTCAGGTCATAGATTTGGGTCTTCGGGTCGCAGGGCCTTGAGGCCATCAAATTTCTTCACGTCATAGGGACTCTGAGATATCATTGGCCTTCAGGAAAATAGGCTTATGATTCAATAATGTTAGGAATCATGGTTGGACTAGGTTGACAGTGTAGTGCGACAATGCAGGCGATGTGGCATGGCAACATGCGACTGTCATCTGGTGGGTGGGTCGAAAGACAGATGGGTGCATTGGTGCCTATCAACCAGCCCTTTATATACCTGTACATCCATTGTGGGATGTAGGGGTCACCTAACATGTAGTTATTGACACTATAGAGCTAGATGAATGGCTCGACATGACTAGTAAGTAAGTGTAGTGAAGCACCACGTAGGCATTGTCAGATGCGTGGCTCAAAAGTGCTATAGGTGAATTGGAACCTATCAACTGGGATTCCTCCCATATAGATTTATGATGTGGGATGAAGAGGTTAAATACCTTCTTGGTAGGTGGAGGCACAACCTTCATATGAGTGACATGATGCTATTATTACTGGTAAGGAGGAGTGTAGCAAAATACTGGTGACTTGGCCTGATAAAGAATGCTCTTTCAAGACTCCAGGTTATCACCTCCAAAGGGCATTTGGGCCACAGTCAGCCGGACCTTTGATCCATGTTGAACATAGGTCTTTTGGCTACTCCATGTAATTAAATTGTTTTAGTAGATGTTTTTCATTCTTTATGGGGAGGGATGAGGCTTGACTCACTAGGGTGTCTGGGTGTGTTTATTATTTTTGGTTTGTAATCTCCTATATCTAATATATAATAATATTTTTTAAATAAAATTAGAAACATTGAAATATAATTATTAGATATTAATATTTTTTAAATAATTAATAATATATAAATATTTTAATTATTCTTATATTATTTTTTATCTTTGGGATTTACCATTTTATATATGTACATATAATTATTTTGAATATAATTATTCATTTATATAATTGATGAAATAATTTAAAAATAATTATTCATTTATATAAATAATAATATTTTTAATTATAATTAATAATTTCTAAATGTAGTTAAAATTTAATTAAATTTTTATAAACAATCAATACAATATATTCATCTATATAATTAATTAGAAATAATAATATATCTATATATTTATAATTTTAAATCTATATAAATAGAAGTATTAAAAATTTTAATTTTAAATTTATAGATTTATAATTAATAATATATTGTGAAAAACCTTTAAGAATTTATCTTTCTCATGTGTCTGATAAAAAATATTATATTTTTAAATATGTAATTTATATATTTTTTCTTAAAATAACAACAAAATGTAATTATTTTAAATATAGCATAAAATAAATTTAGTATTCATTGGTAATATATTGAAAATAATCCTCTATAAATTTAAATATAGTTTTTATTTTTATATATAAGTTGTGACATCCTGGTTCTGGAAGCCACCCAGAGGCGCCCCATACCCGGTTGGTCACATGGCCTCAAGCGCATTTCCCCAAACGCCAGAGGCTGCCGACTAGCAGTGAGGGCCATAGGTGTGATAGTGGGGAAACTATGCCCTCATTGGCAGAGTACACAGTAGATGAAAAATAAACATGTAATAGCGGAAGAAGTAATAACCAACAATATAAACAGCAGAACACTAAATCAACAAACTGGAGCACATATTTATATATGAAATGATGCATGATACATATCTAGGAAAGCATCCAAACAAGTCACAATGCTAGAAACACTACAGTGCCAAAATAAGTACAAAATAAAATAAAACATCTCCTCATCATTGCAAGCCAAATCTTGGTCCCATGATCCCCTTCTCCAAGCAATGAAGTACTACAAGTCGAAGGGCGCTTTCCCTTTGTCTATACCTACAACAACATAGTCTATTTGGGACCAAAAGCATGACCCAAACAGGGTGTGAGACTAAATCCCAGTAGGTATTCACTCGAATATTTGTTCCTAACAGTCAGTGAGTATATGGAAGGTAAATGTACAATAAGCAGTAAACAGCAACAACAAGCAATAGGAAGTAACAGTAAGTAGTTAAGCAGGATGATACAACAGCAATCAAAGCACAACCAATAAAATCAGTGAATCAAATAGCTAACAAACAGGAAACCCTCTGGTAAGTACTCACAATCATCCCCTCTAGTCCTATACCAGAAGTACCACAACCCTCTGGGCAGTACACTTAGCCTAACCTCTCTGGCTTGGTCATATGAATTTATCATACTCTCTGGGGAAGCGCACTTAGTCAATTACCATTATATTCTAGGGTAGTCATGGACTCTCTGAGAAGATCATGTGGTCTAACCCTCTTAGCCCCAAGGTCCAGAGACTCTCTGAGGAAGCTATCTCAGTCAATTCCTCCTCTAGCCTGGGAAGATTCTTAAAGAGATTCAAACAAGGTAAGACACTCTGAGGAAGCTCACTCGATCTACCCTTATGTAGTCTATAAAATCCAAGACTCTCTAAGATATCACTTGGTTCATCCCCTATAGTCTATAATATCTAAGACTCTCTGGGAAGCTCACTCGGTCAATCCCTTATAGTCTATAGCACCAGGTTCTCTCAGCCTCATGCCAGTCAGTGCATAATAATGCTCTAAGGCCAAAGTACACCTATAGAGATACTTGGATAACCAAATTACACCTATAGAGATACTTAGCTAAACAGTCTACAAGGAAACAATTATGTCATGAGTTTCACTTCAACCTATAAGCACAAGGCATGAAAACAGGTGTAGTTGCCAAAGGCAAACGAGACCCAAATGTCGTAAACAGAACAAAGCAAGGGAAAATACATCCAAGAACAACAAATTATCCTCTAATATGGTCAATTTACCTCTACACAATCATACAAACAAGGAAAGAAAACACCAAGGTCAAAAAGGTAAACACACAATACCCCGTTCACGGGTATCGGTGGAAATTCGCACATAAAACTCAGAGAATTTGAACGGTAAGGCACAAACCACCTACCTAGATCCTAGGAGATTTATATACTTGAACCACAACGACTGATTCTCCATAGAACATCGTGGATCTGAGAAAACTCACAAAACGTTAAACCTTAGATAACTTGAGAGGGAGGAAGAATTGGAAAACAAGGCTCAAGCAGAAGGGAGAACTCACTGTTGCGCTTCCAACGCAATCGACATAGCTTGAATCGGAGAAGTTTTGTGGTCGTATGGCATCTCTCGGTCGAACCAGACCTAGAAGAAGATGATTATGGCTTTTAGGCGTGACCATAGTCCATTTAATGAAAAAAAATTACCTGGCGTGTACTTTTAAAGTACACAGCGTGTAGTGGGTTTTTCCGTACTCTGCCAAAATTGGCCTCCACGTCACCCCCACACACCGTGTGTATGGCCTGGACACGGCCAGCACACGGCTTTGAGTGGAAAAATATTACACGGCGTGTACTCAGAAAGTACACGGTGTGTACTTCAAAAATTTCCAAAAAACCTTATTTTTTCCAAAAACTTCAGAAAAAGGAAAACATACATGAAATGAAAATCCAGGTTCTTACAAATTTCCCCCCTTAAAGAAATTCGTCCCCAAATTTCCCTAGAGGGGCTTAGAAGAAGAAACCTCAAACAGCTCCGGCCACTATGATCGAACCTCAGCCTCCCTCTCCAAAGTCTCTTCCTGTACTTTCCTGTGCTGCCATATCACTTGTACCAGAGGAACAGACTGGCCTCGGAGAACCTCCGTACTGTGATCAACAATCTGGATAGGATGCTCCTCAAACAACGCATCTGCTTCAAGATCTACCTCCTCAGGTTGGAAGACATGAGACGGATCTGAAAAGTAATGTCGAAGATGAGAGACATTGAATACATCATGCATAGATTGGTACCTATGAGGTAGCTACAACCGATAGGCAACCGACCCAACTCTCTCCAACACCTCAAACGGCCCGACGTACCGCGGTAAAATCTTACCATGTCTCTAAATTCTCTTGTGTCCCAACCTTGGTGTGACACACAGGAAAACCTGATCTCTGACCTCGAACTCCGGGGGTCATCTCTGTTGATCAGCATAAGACTTTTGTCGAGACTGTGCTATATCCATCCACTTACGAATCAGATCTATTTTCTCTGAGGTCTCCTGAACAATACGAGGTCCCAAAAAAGCTGTCTCTCATGCTTCCAGCCAGCATAAGGGTGATTGGTATGGCCTACCATACAAAGCCTCGTAAGGTGTCATCTGAATGGTCACCTGAAAACTGTTTTTGTAGGCGAACTCCATAAGAGGTATATTCTTCTCCCAAGAACCGCCTAAGTCTATAATGCAAGCCTGGAGCATATCCTCAAGAACCTAAATTGTGCGCTCGGACTTTCCATTAGTCTAGGGATGGTATGCTGTACTCAAAAGTACCGGTGTACTCAAATCCTTCTGAAGCCCCTACCAGAACTGAGAGGTAAAACGTACATCCCTGTCGGAAACAATGGATTGTGGAACTCCATGTAGATGTACAATCTCTCGTATGTACATTCGTCCTAGATCATCAACACTGAAGGTCTCCTTGATCGGCAAGAAGTGTGAAACCTTCGTAAGCCTGTCGACGATAACCCAAACAGCATAACTCTCTTGAGGTGACCTCAGTAACCCAGTCATGAAGTCCATCGTGACATCATTTCACTTCCACTCCATAATGGGTAAATACTAAAAAACCCCGCTGGTCGCTGATGCTCTGCCTTCACCTGCTGACAAGTAGAACATCTCATGACAAAACTAGCAACATCTATCTTCATACCTGGCCACCAGTCTTGGTGATGAAGATCCTGATACATCTTGGTGATGCCAGGATGAACTACCCAAACTAAGGAATGAAAATCCCGCATCAACTCCTCACGTATATCTACTGGCACCCATACGCGTCCCTGGAAACACAAGATCTCATTCTCCCCCATTGTGCATCTAGGAAGAGGGTCCCCTCCTGACACACTCTCCCACAAGACTAAGGCCTCTAAATATGATAGTTGCCTCATTCTCACCCAATTAAGAAGATTAGAGGTAACAACCACAGATGAAAGTAAAGTATGTCCCTACCTATCATGCACCTCTAGATGCATCTCAGAGAATAGAGCCATAAGCTGCCACTCACTGTTGGCCTCCTGAACTGCCTGAATATGAGTTCTCCTACTCAAATCATTATCCACTATATTTCCCATTCCCAGTGTATAGGTGAGCTCAAAGTTGAAAGACTGAAGATACTCAACCCACCTACAATGTCTCAGATTTAGATCACGCTGAGTGAAGATATACTTGAGACTCTTATGGTCGGTAAAAACCTGAAAGTGCTCTCCTAGAAGATAGTGTCTCCAACAGCATAAGGCATGAACAACTGCTGCCAACTCCAGATCGTGCATTGGGTAGTTCCTCTTGTGTGGCCTCAACTGCCGAGATCCATACGCAACAAATCCATCTCCTTGCATAAGCACAGCTCCTAGCCCGAAACCTGAACCACTACAGTAAACAGTGTAGCCTTTTCCTGGATCTGGAAAGACTAGTATCGGTGCTGACGTCAACCTCCATTTCAGCTTCTGAAAGGTGGACTCATAAGAATCTGACCATAAAAACGTTTCCCCCTTCTTGGTTAGACCTGTCAATGGTGCTTCAAGGTGCGATAAGTCCTGAATGAAGCGTCTGTAGTACCCAACTAGCCCCAAAAAACTTCGTTCCTCAAAAACGTTCTTCAGTTCCTCCCAGGAAACTACATCTCTCACTTTCTCTGGGTCAACTAAAACTCCTATCTCTGAGATGACCTGAACCAAGAAGTGAATCTGATCTATCAAAAAGTGTCACTTCTAGAGTTTAGCATATAGCTGATGCTCTCTCAGTGTACTCAGAACGATCTCAAGATGTGTGGCATGGTCGTGTCGAGTGTGAGAGTACACCAAGATATCGTCCATGAAGACCATGACAAAGGAGTCCAAGTACGGATGGAACACTCAATTCATCAGTTCCATGAAGACTGCAGGCACGTTCGTGAGACAGAACGACATGACTGTATACTCGAAAAGACCATACTTGCTCCTGAAAGCTTCCAGAGGTATATTTGATGGTCAAACGCGCAACTGATGATAACCGGACATCAAGTCGATCTTTGAGAACACCCAGGATCCTTGAAGCTGATCAAATAGGTCATCGATCCTCGGTAAGGGATATCTGTTCTTGACCATTAACCGGTTCAGCTTCTGATAATCCACACAAAGCCGAAGGGTACCATCTCCCTTCTTTGCAAACAGGACAGGCAAACCCCAAGGAGAAGTACTAGGTCGGATGAAACCATTTGCCTGCAACTCCTCCAACTGCTTCTTGAGCTCCTGCAACTCAGGTGTAGCCATCCTATAAGGAGGAATGGACACCGGTGCTGCTCCTGGAATGAGCTCAATCGAGAATTATATCTCACACTCTGGAGTTAAACCTGAAAAGTCCTCTGTAAATACATCCTCGAAACGATCCACCACTGGAGGAATGTCTAACTATGAAGTCCCCTGGTCATCCAGATAAAGACTGTCAATCTGGGTTGTAACTTCCCCTAGCCCATGATGCTCTGATCTAGCTCTACCCGCTTGGACATCCCACTCACCTATATGAAGGAAAGATATGCCCTCTGGTGATACAAAACTCAACCTGTGGCGATAGAAAATCGACGACTTCATAGAAAGGAACCGACCAATCCATAACGAGAATGATGCCATAGCCCTTTATCTCTAGGACATAGAGGTCCCATAAGAAATGACACCCCACAACCTCAAGAGGGAACTCTCTGCACTGACGTACGCTAGAGGTTCTTGTTCCCAACGGCGTTTCCATAGTCAAAAAGTCAGCAGACGAAAAGATACAGAGCCCAAGGCTCTCCACAACAGCAATAGAGATAAAGATATGGAAAGCACCAGTATCAAAAAGAGATGAAGATAAAACTGAGGCTACTATCATCATACCTCGAACTGTAGAAGGTCCAGGATCCTGCTCCTGAAAGGTCTGCTCCATGGTGAAAGATTGGCCTGCACCACAGCCCTGCGCCCCGGGCTGACCACTCTGAGCTGATCCACTCTGCTGTCACTGATGACCTAGTGAGTGACCACCATGGACGCGACCTCCACCTCAGCCCAAATAGTCGGAAGAACTTTAGTTCCCAGAATGGTGGGAAACTGGTGAAGCATCTCCAGAACGCGGGGCTATAAAGGAACCCCTACCACCAGCTAAAGGTGAGAAGATATGATAGAAGCGCTGAAGATGGACCATCATGACACAAGATCGGCACTCCATCGAATATCTCTGGCACTGAGGCCTAGTATTCCCACTCCTACCGCATTGGTAGCATACTACCTGGCTGCCAGAAGATATATCCCGTGAACCCCGATCACCTCGAGAAGACTCTCTACGACGCTTCCTACCATCCATAGGAGGAACACTAGCCCTGGATATCGAACCGCCCTGGATCACTGCTCCAAAATCCCTCATATTGCGCTTAGTGATCAGCGCCTGGTTGATGATGGAGGATATAGAATTCAACTAGAAGATATTCACCTGGGAACGGATCTCCTTCCTGAGACCGTCCTTGAACTTCCTAGCCAGAAACAACTCATCACCTGCTGGGATCGGTGTGAAACGCTGCATCTTAGTGAAATGAGATGAGTACTCAATAATTGAAAGAGTACCCTACTGCAGACTCATAAACTCTCAGGCTCGATCGGCCCTCAGGGTCTCCGGATAGAAGTAGTCATAGAAGGTGCGTTGAAAATCATCCCAAGATATATCCTGCTGACGTCCTGACTGTGAGATCACCTCCCACCACCTCTTGGCGGTGTCCCAGAGCATATAAGTAGCTAGCTTTACCATTTTCTTTGTAGGGATCTCTAGGTGCTCAAATCTGGTCAGTGTGGCCTCTATCCATGACTCTGCAGCCTGGGGTCCTCCATCCCCTGAAAAAGTAGGAGGATGCTGCTACTGGAAAACCAGCATCAACTCAGCCATCAACGGGGCAGGAGGTGGCTCTCCCTGGAAGGTTTGAATCATCCTCATGAAGTCCTCCCTGAACTATGACTCAGTGCCTGCAACAGGTATAATTGTTGGTGCCAAGGCTGGCATAGCAAGAGGATCTGCAGGAGGTCCATGATCGGCCATATCCGGTGTCGAGTCACTGTCTGGCAACTGACGTATGACCAGAGGGCGTCTCGGAGGCATAGCTCTGAAAGATCAAAAGCACACCTTAGATCAGGATTAACAAGGATAGAAAACACAGGAGTACAAAACGGGAACAGGGAAAAGAAACTATCAAGTTTTACAAAACATGAATACATGGAATGTATACAAACTACACGGCATTACTTCTTTATCCATTAACATGGGTGTGTACCCCTGCCCAACAGGTCGTGTAACACCCCAAACTACACGGCATGTTGTTCCCACACACGGTGTGCACTTGAACTCTAAACCCCTACCTGAGTCTCCTTACATGGCTAACCCACACGGTTCAAACTAACCTCAGACTACACTGTGTGTTCCCGAGGGACACGGAGTGTACTAGACACTGTCTCGACATCCCGTGTTGTTAGTTACATGGCCATCTACATGGCTGTCCCTTACACGGCGTGTTCCGAACAAACACAGTGTGTATAGGAGAAGGTGAAATTGTCCCGTGTTGTTCGTGACACGGTCAGGTACCTGGGAAAGACTACACGGCGTGTTCCGAAAGCAACATGGCATGTCTTAGAGAAGGTCACGCTGACCCGTGTTGTTCATGACACGGCCGGGTACCTAGAAAGAACTACATGGTGTGATCCTTTACAACACGGCGTGTTCTACTCGAGCTTCTCTGACCCGTGTTGTTAGTGACACATCTGGGTACAAGTCTCTACACTACACGGCATGTACCTACCGTACACGGCGTGTTCCTGAAGTTATTTTCACATCACTATGTTTCTGCTCACACGGTCAAAGACACGGCCTGAAAACTACACGACATGCAACCAGAAAGTACACGCCATGTATTCTGGGTTTTTCTGGGCAGTATCTTAGAAACTGCACAAAATCCCAGAAAAACTGAAAACAAGGAAAATAGGTTCCAAATTCCGATCCGTGAGGGCCCATACTCCCCATGAATCAAATCTTGGCATCTCCTACAGTCATATACAAGAGAAAACAGGATCATGATCCACCAAATTCTGATTCAAGAGGGCCCATAACACCTCAAGAATCAAAATTTGGCATTCATTTGAGCAAAGTACAATACAAACAATATTCTAACAAAGCAACAGATATTCTATCAAGCATCTATCACAACAGCATTAATAATCGACACAAAGTCTACCATAACAGCATGCAATCACTAATTTATCCTAGATGGCATGGTAAGAGTGCATGGCATGTGATTTCTACAAGTGCATATGTGATTCATGATATGGAATAACCTCATCTCATCAGGTTGCGACAGAAATAGAACCGTAATATCAAAACTATAATAGCACAAGTCATGTGAATCACTCTAGGTGAAATCATATCAACCGTAAAATCTCAAATCTAGAAAACTGTAATAAACGAGGTAGTATGGCTTTTCCCTGCACATGGGTTAGGTACTCTAAGTTATAGATTATTACCAAGTACCGAATTCATCCTATCCCTGGATAAGTCTCTAAATAGTATAGTAAGAGAAAAGAACTCCTCTGATACCACTTTGTGATGTCCCGGTTCCAGAATCCACCTAGAGGCGCCCCGTACCTGGTTGGTCACATGGCCTGAAGCGCATTTCCTCAAATACCAGAGGCTTTCGACTAGCAGCAAGGGCCTTGGGTGTGATAGTGGGGAAACTATTCCCTCATTGGAAGAGTAAACAGTGGAAGAAAAATAAACATGCAATAGCGGAAGCAGTAATAACCAACAATATAAACAGCGGAAGACTAAATCAACAAACTGGAGCACATATGTATATATGACATGAGGCATGATAAATATCTAGGAAATCAGCCAAACAAGTCATAATGCTGGAAACACTATAGTACCAAAACAAGTACAAAAGAAAATAAAACAGCTCCTCAGCATCGCAAGACAAATCTTGGTCCCATGCTCCCCTGCTCCAAGCAATCAAGTACCGGAAGTCGAAGGGCGCTTGCCCTTGTCTATACATGTAGCAACATAGTCTGTTTGGGCCCAAAATCATGACCCAAACAGGGTGTGAGACTAAATCCTAGTAGGCATTCACCCAAAGATTTGTGCCTAATAGTCAGTGAGTATATGGTAGGTAAATATACAATAAGCAGTAAACAGCAACAACAAGCAATAGGCAGTAACAGTAAGCAGTTAAGCAGGATGATACAACAGCAATCAAACCACAACCAACAACCGCAGTGAGGAAAATAGATAACAAATAGGAAACCCTTTGGGAAGTACTCGCAGTCATCCTCTCTGGTCCTATCCAAGAAGTACCACAACCCTCTAGGCAGTGCACTCAGCCTAACCCATCTGGCTTGGTCATACGAATTTATCAGAATCTCTAGGGAAGCGCACTCGGTCAATTCCCCTTATAGTCTAGGGTAGTCAGGGACTCTATAAGGAAGATCACATGGTCTAACCCTCTTAGACCCAATGTCTAGAGACTCTCTGAGGAAGCTATCTCAGTCAATTCCTCCTATAGCCTTAGGTATACCACAGAATCTCTGAGGAAGCTCACTCAGTCAATTCCTCCTCTAGCCTGGGAAGGTTCTTAAAGAGATTCAAACAAGGTAAGACTCTCTGAGTAAGCTCACTTGGTCTACCCTCCTATAGTCTATAAAATCCAAGACTCTCTAGGAGCTCACTCGGTCCATCCCCTATAGTCTATAATATCTAAGACTCTTTGAAAAGCTCACTCGGTCTTTCCCTTATAGTCTATAGCACCAGGTTCTCTCAGCCCTGTGCCAGTCAGTGCATAATAATGCTATAAGGCCAAAGTAAACCTATAGAGATACTTAGATAACCAAAGTAATCCTATAGAGATACTTAGATAAATAGTCTGCAAGACAACAAGCATTTCATGAGTTTCACTTCAACCTATAACTGCAAGGCATGGAAACAGGTGTAGCAGCCAAAGGCAAATGAGACCCAAAGGTCATAAACAGAACAAATCAATTGAAAATAAATCCAATCACAAAAAATTATACTCTAATATGGTCAATTTACCTCTACACAAGTATACAAGAAATTCAGGAAAACAGAAAGGTAAAAAAGGTAAACACACAATACCCCGTTCACGGGTATTGGTGGAAATTCGCACATAAAACTTAGAGACTTTGAACGGTGAGGCACAAACCACCTACCTAGATCCTAGGAGATCTATATACTTGAACCACAATGACTAATTATCTCTAGAACGTCGTGGATCTGAGAAAATTCACAAAATGTTCAACCTTAGATAACTATAGAGGGAGGAAGAATTGGAAAACAAGGCTCAAGCAGAAGGGAGAACTCACCGTTGTGCTTCTAACACAATCAACAGAGCTCGAATCAGAGAAGTTTCGCGGTCATACGACATATCTCAGTCGAACCAAACCTAGAAGAAGACGATTATGGTAATTAGTCGCGACCTCAGTCCATTTAATGAAAAAAAAGTACACGGCGTGTACTTTTAAAGTACACGGTGTGTAGTGGGTTTTTCCATACTCCGCCAAAATCGGCCTCCACATCACCCCCACACACTATGTGTGTGGCCCGGACACGACCAGCACATGGATTCGAGCGGGAAAAGAGTACACGGCGTGTACTCAGAAATTACACGGCGTGTACTTCAAAAATTTCCAGAAAACCTTATTTTTTCCCAAAAAATCCAGAAAAAGGAAAACATACCTGAAACGAAAATCTGGGTTCTTATATAAGTATAAATTTTTATAATATTAAATATTTACTCATTTATATATTTAATTAAAGTTTTTAAATGTTATTAAGAATATTTAAACATAGTTATTATTAAAAATAAATATATATAGTTAATATTATTAAAAGAATTTGAGCTTTAATTCCCTTTATTAAAGAAAAGTCAAAAAAGGAACACTAGAGGATGGGGTCAAACAATACAAACATTACAACTTTTCAAATAGCAAAGAAAAAAATTATAGGTAAACAAACCAAGGAAAATAAACACAATGGACCATTAGAATAAGAACTAAGAGCAGTTACACATTCATGCATAAAAAAGAACCTTACCAGCTTTAAATCCCTAAAATCTCCAAATAATCAGCCAAAGAATGAAGACTCGTATTGTTACAGGATCCCTAACCACCCCTACCACATATAAGTCTTCCTCATCTCTTAGTTTTAATGTTTTTCTAGGAATTATCATTATCTCTAAATCTACCTCATTGAAGGTTGTGGCATCAACCGAATTCACTACACCCTTCTTGTCCTTGAGAGAACTCATGAGTTGGAAAGAAATAAAGGTAGATTCTTAAACTCTATTATTAGGTGCACATTCATGCAACACAAAAAAGTTTGAGGTCCCCACCATGATACAAAATTTTATCAAATATGATAATTTGGAAGGAAAAAAAATCATGTCATCCTTGATATAGAAATTTTAGGATTAAAGGTACTAGTAGTCATACCTCTAGAAATATCACTGGTAGCTACCTTTCCAACTTTCTTAAAAACAATAACAACACAACTATTAACCACTTTCAAGGCCTTAGGGGTTTTTAACTTTACATGAAACTTCATTAAAGGTAGATGGGTTTGGTATGAAGCAGAATCTTCATTATCGGTAGTAGGTACCACCTTACCTAAAACTACAATACCCAACTCAATAGCCTAAGGAGAATTAGAATCTAAGATCCTAGGTTGATATAGATAAAGCACATGGTTATTGAGAACCTTATCCCTAATTTGTTTAGAATAATCAACAACCGACTATATGTTCCCTACATTATTAATTGAATCCTCCTTTTTTCCATCCTTATTTATAATGATTAAGTAGATCCCTAGATCAAAATCAGAAACCTTAATAGGAGTATCATTCTCCACTATCAGTTGATTGACCATATAAGAGTCCTTTTGAACTTATTTCTTTACTTATTTATTTCAACTAGATAATATTACCTTTCCTTGGTAATAAAAACCTTTGATGGGGAATCTTATTTCTCACATAATAGTTATCTGTAAAATAAAAAGATAATATATCCCTCTAGATTTCATTAATAAACTTATTCTCATAGACTTTTCCCCTTGTTATTCCCATATTTTAAAAACTTATCTTCCTTTAATTCTATAGTATCCAATTCAATTTAACTCCAAATGTAAAAATAATTCTCAATCCCTACCTAAACCTTTCTTGAGTCATAAACCTTATCACTACAAAGGTTATATTATTTTTGATCAAATTGTTTATAAGTGTCAGAAAGAACCAGTTCTATCTTTAACTATTTTGAGGATGACTTAGAGATACCAACATCACCATTATCTCTAGAAATATAAGTAAGAATATACTAACCAATACCATCTAATTTACCCTATTGATGTTGGGAAACAAATTCTAAGGAATGATAGGAGGATCCATCCAGCATTGTAGAAAAACTCATATATTTAGTTTGGGTAGCCACATCCTTTTTATGTAAAGGAAGGACATGCCCTAATTCAGTATTTTAATTCACCAAGTCTTTATTCTTTTTATATGTAGTTATAACTAAGAATACCAACCTTTTTATAACAAGATAAAATTATGCCTTGATGACATGTATCTATATAATTTCCAATACATTCACAATTTGTAAAGAAAACTAGGATGCTTTCATACCCAATTTTCAATTCTAACCAGTTATCCCTAGTAAATAAAATAATAGTCTCAATAAAGGTAGAGAAGAGATAAATTTCAATAATTACTCTTGAATAATGACCATACTAATCTAATTCTATTTCATATAAAATTTTATTGGGGCACCAATCATGGAATAAATATCCAATAAGATATCAGGATTCTATAAGAACCATCTTTGTCCATGGATGCAAATCCAAACCTGGTCAATGGAGTTCTTAGATAAGGAAGAGTTAAAATAGGGATATCATTCCTATAATTTCATGAAACCTTACATGAGGAAAACATAACCAGATCCCTAATCCCTAACCTTGATCTCCATTGATGGAAAACCCACATGAAAAAATAATCTACCAATAGATGACAGTCTCTAATTATTTTAACCCCAAAGATCAGACAACTGTGATTTCAAATAATCAATATCTCATGGATTATCCATGGAATAGTAGTTTACCCAAATAATAATAGATAAATTACATTCATTACTCTCTCCTTGATAAATTATTTATAATATTTGACAAAATATAGAGAACTATTCCTTATAATTCGCTTGAAAGAACTACTGGAACATCAGAATATTTACATGGCCTAAAGTTGTGCAAAGAGCCTTGTTGACCATGGTTATAACCAATATACATGGTTAGGGGGGCCATAAAAACTATTTTCATTATCATAGCTTATGACCATTTTTAGTGACCATGTCCATAGGTCTCAAAAAAGATGGTTCGATATGATTTAGGCCTGCAACCTCCAACTTCTTCTGTTGAGACTTTACCACTTAACAAGAAAAAATTATAAGAAAATATATATGTGAATATGTGTGTTTGTGTTTATATACCCCCTTCCCACACTGATCCTATTTGATTTATGTGTTCCCAAAAACTCATACTATAATGATCTATGTGGATCATGGATATTGGTTGAGCCTATTTGCACGGTCCACTTTGACTATGGTGGTAGGCACTGGTAGGTTAAGCCTATTCCCATGGTCTATTTAAACCATGGAATTAGGTGGCTTATGGACACATTCCTTGTTTTAATATATATTTAGGCTTCCCTATAATGATATATTTTCAAACCGTGGCTATAGGGGTGTGTTCATATCCTGATGTTCCACTAGTGAAGACAAATCTAAACAAAGGTGCGTAAATAGCCTGCTAGAAGCATCATTCTTACCGAAGATTAAAACCCTAAAAATCCCATGTTCTGGAAACCCTAAATTATTGAGACCATCTGTAAAATCCAACTTTGATTTGTCGAAAAATAATTTCTTAGGATCAAAGTAGCAATTTTTTACCTACGCCACTGAGGTTCATAAATCACCATGAAATTTCAATGATAATTAGTAATTTATTATAAATATTGTATATTTAAATGCAATTTTTAATATTTTTATATTTATTTATACATTTATATATAGTAAATAATATTTACACATTTATATAATTAATAATATTCCTTAGTAAAAACTAGTCACATTGGAATATAATTATTAACTATTAATGTATTTTATATAATTAATAATATATATATACATATTTTAATTAATCTTGTATTATTTATTTATATTTGGGTACATATTATTATTTTTTAATATAATTATACATTTCAATAATTAATGATATATTTTATTAAATATTAATTCACTTATATAAATAGTATTATTTTAAATTATAATTAATAGTTTTTAAATATAGTTAATAATAAATTATATTTTTTATATCTAATCAATAAAATATATAAATCTGTATAATTAATTAGTAATAATAATATATCTATATATTAATAATTTTGAATCTATTTAAATTTTTTTTTATTTTATAAATTTATAATTAATAATATGTTGTGAAAAAACATTTACGCATATTTATTTTTCATGTATTAAATAAATAAATATTATATTATTACATATGTGATATATATATATATACTTAAAATAATAATAATTTAGTATTATTTTAAATATATTTGATATTAAATTTGGTGTTATTATTACCCAACTTCGGTCTAATATTACACAGTGGTGTCTATCAGTGCTAATTTTAGCACAGATAAATATACCTATATTAGTACTAAATTTAGAATTAATAAAAAACTCTACATAATATTAAACTGAAGCTTCCTAATAATAACTCCTTATATTACTTTGGTTTAATTTTAGACAGAGACCTTTATCTATGCCAATTTTAGTACTGATAAATGTACCTATATAAACAATAATTTTTTCACTGATAAAGATATCTATATAAGATTAAACTAAATTGATATAATAATAACCCTGAACTTATGAAGCTTTGTAATATTAAATAGTGAATTATTCATGTTACATTTAGCACTAATAAATATCAATTTGTATGAGTACTAAAATTATCATTGAGAAAATATTAAATTATCAACAGTTTGAATTATAGCACTGATAAAAGATGTTTTTATCAATTCCTTTTAGTAATCACAAGTAAATATCTTACCTTATTTATAAAATAACCATTACTATTCTACCGAACAACCATGTCATTCAATCTCTTGCTGAAGTCATGTTATGTCGCACCACACTCACATTATTTTATCAATGATTCCACTTATAAAATTAAAGATATGAAATCTCCTCTAATCATCATGTTTTTCTGGTGATTTTTTGGGTTCTTCTTCAAGTAAAATTTATTCTTGACTCTATTAATGAAATTTATTTCTAACTCCACTATTAAAACTTCTAGTTAAGGATTTTTTTTTTGAAAAATATACAATGAGTGTTTGGAGGTATCTGGATTTTTTTATTATTTTATTGATGAGTTAATGATCTATGAATTTTAAAAACCTACTACAATTGAATAATTTATGAAAATATTATATTTTTTATCAGCCCTTAAAATAATTTCCTGTTGTTAAATGAATTTTGAAGGGTTGTTTTTTATTTTTTTTATTTATGTTTTTTTCACATAAAAGTGTTTGAAAAATTCTATCTTTGAATGATATAGAACATAAAATTTATTACTTAAATTAATTTTAATACCTATAATAATGAGTTAAATTTGGGTTTAGTTTTTAGATGGTTGATTTGATTTTTCAAAGTGATTTTTAAGATAAAATAAGAAACTTTTCTGATTTAAGGTATTATTTGGAATAATTAAGTTAGATTAATTATTTACATGTATAGTTTTTTATTTCAATTTTTTATTAAACAAGTCACATATTTTTGTAGATATGGATTTACAAATGAAATTATATGTTTGTTTATGTTTATCTTGAGTTGTTTTGAATGAAAACATTTGAAAATAATTTTTCAAAAAAAACCTCATGGTTTATTTGGGAAGGTTTGAAAATGGAAGTTGTTTTCAAATGTGTTGAATGTAAGTATTTTAAGGGGGGATATTTTTAATGAATAAGGACATTTTTGGTTTTGGAATATTTTAAAAAATGAATCCTTCTTTATAGTACATAGTTTCCTACTATAATTTTTACTTATGTTTAATTATTTTTTATGGGAATAAGTGCATATTGGGTGTTATGGATTCATAGAGTTTTAATTTTAATTAAAAGTTGGTTATTTTGAAAATAAAAAGATTGATTTGTGTAAGAATATATTTATGATGAATTTTGGTATGATTTAATTGATTTTGAACTCTTTTAGTTATTAATGATGTGTTTTCTTGGTATGTTTTTCATCTAAGTATTTATTTTAAAATAATTTTATAATGTTGGATAGTTATATATTGGTATGAGTTTCACATTTATTCAAAAAATTTAAATCATGTTTGAACCATGTGTAATATACCCAAATTTTAATATTGTGATTTGGTTTCATGATTTTTTCATCTTTAATTTTAAATTAAAAAATAGTTTCATTGTGAAATAATTTTTTATATTGTGAAATGAGTTTAAACTTAGAATCTAATAGTTTTATCACTTTCTTCTTTACCACTTCCTTCATTGTATGTGTCAGCCTCTATTATAGTTGTTGGCTTGTATGACTCCCTTCATTAAGTATCGCCTTATGATTTTATAGAGAAGGTATATTGACCACACATTTGGTGTAATTACTTCCTTCTTTTAATAATGCTTAGAAATTATAATTACTCATCCTTAAAAATAAAACTTCAAAGGAGTAATATAAACTCAAGTCCAATGTCAAACCAAAGAGACAGTGATCCTTAGCATGAAACATTATTTCAAAAGTAAAAAATGTATCATTTGTATTATTGAAAAAAATCTAAAACTAATTTTAATAAAATATATATGTTGAAAATATATCAAGAATTTTTAAATTCAAGTTCATGTGATGGAGAAGAATCAAAAATCTTTAATGGATAATTTTTTTTTCATAATTGGATCTAAAAAATACTTGGTCATTTTAATTTTTCTATAACTTCCAAAATCATATTTTCTTATGATCAATCATTTGATTCATTTAATAATCTAGAATTCCAAAACTAAATTTAAATATATAAGCTTAAACCCATTCTATGATCATGAATTAATTCAAGTAACTAGTTTATGTATTAAAAAAATTCTCAATCAACATGCCAATGATCACGTTTGTCAAATAAATAATATATATAGAATAATTATTTATGGAGAAAATCCAACACAAACTAATATTAAAAACAAATTATGTTCAATAATTAACCACCCTTCATTAGTAATATAATAAAAAAGTAACTACACACCCATGTTTTCATAATAACTGAGGAATTAATCCATGTTAGACAAAATAATATTTCTAAAATTTTATCTATGTCAAAACAAATGTCATTTATCCTTCCAATATGTTCATCTAAGTACACCAATAAAAGAATAAATAAAAATTTTATTTCCATCCTTCAAAACAAACCTCTCCTTTTATAAAGAAAAATCCTCCCATATATCTTATTATATCTCCTATACCATATTTTTTATTATTTATAATTCAAATCCCATTATTTTTTTAAAATAAAGTGGTATATTATAAATATATCGCATATATATGTAAATAATTTATAATTATATCTTTTAAGGTTGTACATTATATATTTTATGCATTTAAAAACAATAAATTTTATGCATACCTTTTATGTATTTTTTTATATATGGTTAAATATGAATATTTTTTAACAAAATAAGATGAATATAAAGAAAAATTGATTAGTTCTAATCATATAACCAAAAAATATGAGTATGTGGTTAAATATTTCATCAAATTTGTATAGGATCAGGGAAACGAGCCTTATCAAATCATTTGTTCAGGTTTATATTATTTTTATTATAAATTAATTTTTCTTGATAAGTTTGAAGAACACTTGGTCTGTCAGGGAATCGATCGAAGTTATAAATGTTAGATTAAACACGAGGAAAATTGAATATAGATAGTGACAATGATAACATTGTGGTTTTTGGATCATATGATATGAGTACAATTTTAAATGGTGAAGGAGATTATATTGATGAAATGAAAAAGGTAGTTGAATATGACCTTCATAATTTTCCAAATATATTTGAGAATTTAAAGAGTGGTGAAAATATGACACTATATATTGGTTGTACTAAATATAAAATGTTGTCAATCATGATCAAGCTATATAAGGATATGAATGGATGGAACAACACCATATTTATAAAACTACTTAATCTCTTGAATTATATGTTACCATAACATAATATTCTTCCTTATCAAACACATTATGATAAATATATGTTATGTTCAATGGGTATGATCACTAAAAGAATACATAACTTTCCAAATTTATGTGTATTGTTTTGAGAGGATCATGAATCGATTAAAAATGATCTAAGTTCGGTGAAAAATGATACATGAAATTTGATTCAATTCATTTGAATGTTTCATGGTACTTTCCAATAATTACAAGATTTAAGTAGTTATATATAAGTGATGATACTATAAGGATATTGATGTGACATGCAGATTTAAGAATTCAAGATGGGAAATTTTGTCACCCATCAAACTCTCCTAAGTTAAAAAAAATTGTTCATGAGTATCCAAAATTTCAAAATGATCCAAGAATAATTTGTCTTTATATATATATATATATGCAGTTAATTCTTTTCATATATAAAGTATCACTCTTAGTACATGGCTACTTATGCTGGTAAATTATAAATTTTCACTATGGTTATGCATGAAGGATAAGTAAATTATATTGTATCTTCTTATATGAGAACCAAAACTACCTAGTAATGGTATTGATTTTTGTTTGGATACATCTATCAAAGATCTAAAATTTATTTTGGATTTAGGTGTTACATTGTATGATGCTCATGGAAATGAATAGTTTTTACTCATATCCATGTTGTTTGAGATGATAAATGAATTTCCGGATTATGTAAATTTTTTAGGATATAGAATAAAAGGAATGTTAGTGTGTCCCATTTTTAAATAAGGTACACACTAAAATATTTCATAATTTGGTATCATCACAAAAATATGGGAGTTGGATGATACAACATTTCAAGTTTTGATTTTTATATGAAAATAGTGTGATAACAGGAGTACATATAAAATATATGAGTTGGGATTTGTTAAAATGAATTTTAATAAGTAAGGTTATAAGGATTAATTATTCATAATGACATCACAAGAAGTAAAAGTATATTTTACACCAAATCCTTCAAATAGTAATTGGCCAGTAATTCTATTGTTGCCTAAAACAACTATTGATTCAAATGAAAATTCCATTGATGATAGCCATTTCATTAGGATTTTGAAATAATTTTGTAGTGGTACAAATATAGATAGTGTATTTTATATTAAAGGGGTTCATAAGGAGGGGATTTTAATACTTTATAATGGGGGAAAATACCTTTTACATTTAATGAAAAGAAGGAGTTCAATGAATAGGTCAAATTTCACTAGTTAGTTTTTTATATACAATGTGTTTTCTAATTATATTATGTGTTCACTACTATATTTAAGTAATATAAATTAAATGTTTAACTAGTAGTAAAGATAATGGATTTATACCTATTGATGCTACTAATCTTGAAGAACAACATAATAGTGATGTTAAAATTGAGAAAATAATTGAAGGTGAAAACTTTATGGAGGTGAGAAACAACTTGTAGGTGAGAAAGAGGGAAATATAAATATAGTTGAAAAAGGATAGGAGCAGTGTACCATGATATTGTTAGTAAAAAATATTAAGGTGAGATGTAAATGTTAAAAACTCAAGGTTGGATAGAATACACAAGTTCAATCTATTGACTCCAAGAAGTCCATTTTCATTAGTTACATCAGGTTTTGTACTCGAATGCATGTGTCAATCGATATAGATATGTTTAATAATATTTTTCCTACATTAATGGAAAAAAAAATTAGTAATAATTTAGGGTAACATTATGATAATATTTATCTATTTTATCAAAAAATAAAATAAAATAATGTTGATTTAATCTTCATTATCCCTTACAAAGTGTATTTTTATTATAAGATTTTATAATGAAATTCATTCTAATTATCACTATAAAGGATCATATATGACTTTAAAAACTTCTTAAAAACATCATCTTAGGTATAATAGGTGGAATTAAAAATATTCTCACATGATATATACGTACACATAAAAAATTAAGAAACCCAGGATGATTTCATTGGTCATCGGGAGGAGAAATCATTTAATTTAAATTGTAATTTTTATTATTTTATCTGAAATTTTGTGTATTAATCACTTTGATTCATAATTTTTAATTTATGAAATGTAAAAGGAGTGGGGATAATAAATAACATGCATCATACACATTGTACCACTATCGTAAAGTAAGGATGAGGTATACCACAATTGAACAAAAAAATAGTATTTATTTTAAATGTATAGTGAAACTTATAAGTGATATGAAACATAAATATAATTATATTCATTTATTTATATATAGATTGATGAATCAGAATATCAATCCACTTCCATCCCACATCATGTGTTATGTATGGAGTCTCATGTAAATAAAAAGGGAAAAATAATAAATGAAAACACATATATTGTATAGTAATTATATGTAAGTAAGACATAATAGAAATTATTTATACTTTAAAATAATATTATATAATAATTACTACTTATTTTACTATATTATTAATCTAATTTAGATATAATAATCATAATCTAATATAGTATATTACTGAATACTTTCAATTATTTTGAAATGTCTATAATAGTATAGTCATGTTAAGGGTACAGGGTTTGGAGTGTCACCATGAGAATAATTTGAGAATGTAATGACATAAGGGGATACAGATGATAAAATAAAAGAATATGCAATCAAATAAAGATATTCCAATAAAAAAAGCTAGTTAGTTGGATGATGTGATTAAAATTGAATGGATAAATGAGAATAATTAACATAGTAGAAACCACGACACAAATAGACCTCCCCCCCCATAGTTTTGAGGTGATACATTCCCCTCAAAGTCCTACCTTACCTGAGGTAATTGATTTTTTCACAATGGTTTCTAATAAATGTGAATCAAATAATAAATTATACCTTTCTTTCACTAAAATTCTATAGGGTGAAATTGATTCTTATTTATATATATCAAATCCCATTCATCAATTTTTAATGAGGGATATGATTTAAAAAATACAATGAAATATTATACACAATGAAAAACTTCCAAAATATCACATGAGTGTAAGGATTCACATAGCTCATGAGTTGAGCACCGAGCTACCAATTCCACTTGATTATCTTTATGTTAATGTTGGGATCATTTCCACTGATCTACCAAAATATGCAACCTCTAAGAATATCAAGTATAGTGGAACATGTATTTAGGATCTTCACTAATTGGAAGGACCTATCAAAATCAATAATCCATATCTTAGGAAGAAAATGTACCATAAATTACCATGATTATTTAAACATCACCCACACTCAATAAAAACTTACAAACATTCCAATAAGAATAAATTAATAATGGACATAAGGATTATGTGGTTCTAAAAATGAGTCATACATCCATGGGATAACTCTACTATTCTATTTAAATTAGAAAAACTTAAAATATATTATAATCACTTTAACTAAACATCCAAGTAGATCACTAATATTACAATCACACTAAGCCAAGTGTACAATGGTCCTACCCCACCTTTATAGAGGGGTCTAGTCAATTAGTCAGTTTCACTGACTTATGACATTCATGAAGGTCCCTCCATTGATCATGGTGACCTTTGATTTCCTATATCAATTCACTTTCAAAAACCAACATATATTGAACATTAAAAGTTACACTTTCATATCATTTTATAAGCCTTACATATCCTACCTTTCCACACAACCTATAATAGTGAACCATACATATCCTCATTAGATATAAGGACCCAATCCTTATTCAACCCATAGTTCCATTTTAAAACAAGAATTCATTTTCTTAGATTCTTTAAGACCATTTTATCTTTAGAGTGTTAGATTATTAGGTCACAAATTTTACATGAATAATCCACACATTACAAAGTGTACATTTCCACTATGTATATATTTTTTCACAATATAATACTTTTAAAATAAAACTTGTTTTCTATTCAGGAAAAATCTTTATTGTTTTCAACTTGACTTCATCATTATTACTAATCATCATTAAAACTTGTGAATAAAATTTAAAAATGTTGTATGGGAACAAAAATATTAGTAAGGGATATATAAAAAGGAATAAATAAATCCATTAGTCAATTTCAAAATCATTAGGTCATATAAGAGATTGTGCCTTTAATATAATATACATTGGGCTCAAATCATCATTTACTTACACATGAAATTAGCTTTACTACCCAATTTTTTTCAAAACAATTATAATAAAACATAAAGGAAAAGTTATAATCATTACGGTTTCTTATAAAACATGATAACCCATGAAAAAAATTTCTTAAAAACATACATTTTTTAATCTTAAATGGAATAATCATTACTTTAAACAAAATATCATTATATTACCTTATAAAATCAAAATATTTCATTTCTATCACAAAACTCAAAAATATATATACTTTTGAACCCATAAGAATATATATATATATATTGATACATCACTTTCCTTTAAAATCTAATTTTAAAAACAAAAATACCTAAAATAAGGTTCTTCTTTAGAGAAAATATCGAATCTTATAAATGAATACGAACATAAAATATGAGTTATGGTGGTGGTAAAATCCATCAACATTTTATATGTTAAAATAGAACATTCCTTTTCTATTTTGTCAAAGCATTTTGAATAAAATATCTACAAATATTCTATTTTAAATCATCTGAAATAAGGTTAAAAGAGATAGAAATTTTCATTTATAATTCATTTATATCTATATAAATAAATCAATAAATTAATTTTAATAATATGTATTTGGAAGAAAAATATTTATAAAATAAGTATTTAAAACATTTATAACATGGTTTTAAGGTAAAGTGTCTCTTACCTGGAGTATGAATTATCATGTATGTTCATTATCATCTTCAATTGTAAACTTATGCCTATTATTTTATTTCTCAATATCTTTTTTAATGTTTTTTGTTCCTTTTATTTCACTTATATTCAAGTTATATTGAATTACTTAATGGGTTAAGTTAATGTCGGTCATTTTGAGGATGCTTGGTTCATAAGTCCAAAATTACTTTTGTGGATGGATTTTGGTCAAATGGATCATGATTATATCATTTATACAATCTTAATAATGTTATATTTAACATTTTTATACATTAATTATACATTTATAACCAACCATGTAAGGTGTTTATGAAAAATGAATTATTTCACATGATGGAGATGGTAGTTCGTATGTACACATGAATAATGTTTCCTTTTTTCAATGAACCTAGGGAAAGAATGTAAGTATCATTTTATCTTTATATAATGATGGTTTTATCATAAATATCATATTATATCTTTAAATACACTTATATATTGTAAGTACTGATTCTCATTCAACATATAATTTCATTTTTAAATAAACAATAGTTTTATCATATATATCGTATTCTCTCTTTAAATATACTTATATATTGTAAGGATCGATCCTTATTCAACCTATAATTTCATTTTTAAACAAGAAATATTTTTTTTACATTCCTATATATATTTTTAGGATTATATTCTTAAAAATCACTACAAGAAAACGGCCATTTAGCGGTGGTTTTAAAAACCGCCGCTAAACGCTTTCGGGCCGCCCTTTCGCGGCGGTTTAAAAACCGCCTCGAAAAAACCGCCTCGAAATGCCATAATTTTTTTTATTTTTTTTTATTTTTTTATTTATTTTTTTCGAGGATTAGTGGCGGTTTTTTAAAAAACCGCCGCGAAATAGCAGCGGTTTTGGTAAACCCACCTTGAAATGAAAGGAAAAAATAAAAAAACACGAGAAATCCCAAAATCACTAAAATGACCATAACTTTTGATCCGGGCGTCCGTTGGAGCGCCACGACCAGTAAAATCGAAGCTCATGATGAGATATAGAGGAACATATAATCAAAACCATGAGACAGTCTAAGGTGCAGAAGATATTAGAGTTATAAGAATATTAAAAAAAGTTCTCCAACTTCAAACGGCCATAACTTTCGCTCCGGGTGTCCGTTTCGGCTCTACCATATATCAAATCAAATCCATCAAAGAGAGATACAAACCATTTGGACAGAAACAAGATTTTGTCTTGTTTTTTGACCCCAAAAACCCCTCCGAAGGCCTCCGAAACCTTGTTTCTGTCACCAGTGTCCCGTTGAACTTGTCTTCAAACGGACCTAACTTTCGATCCGTGTGTCAGTTCGGACACCTCCACCTGCCAAATCATAGCTCATTCCATGATCTTTAGTTTGACTGGTCGCGGCGCCCACATACACTTCTGGATCATATGTTATGGCCTTTTTAGTGGGTATCGGGTTTGTTATATTTTTCGATGCCTCGTTTCGAGCACCCGTTCCCCATCATCTTTTTTTTAAATGGTCATAACTTCCGATCCGCCTGTCCATTCGGACTCTTTCACCTATTAGGTCGAATATCATTTCAGGATCTTTGATTTGACAGGTCATGGATCTAAAACAGACTCTCGGATCATAAGTTATCTCTGTTAATGTGAGTCCAATGTTTTTGTCTCTTTATGACCGTTTTGACGGGTTTTAACGGTTGCTCCATTTATTACTGTTTATTTGGGTTTCCATGACTTGTTATATTTAGCAATGGGTTTTTGTGGGTTATTAGGATGATTATGTTGAATTATTAAGGGGTTTTTCAGAGTTGTCATGAGTTTTCATGCGTTCTAATGCATTCTCATTCGTTTGAATGCCTCATTCTTCATATGCTTCTCCATCTGTTTTCATACGTTTTCATGATTTTTCATCCCTTACCACGTCTTTTCATACTTTTTCATGTGTTACCTTTATTATTCATTATTTATTATTTATTTATTATTTATATTTACTTATTATTTATTACTTATTTTTTATTATTTATTTTTAATTATTTATTAGTACTAATAATAAAATATTATTATTAATAATAATATTTGTTACTAGTTATTTATTATTTATTATTTATTATTTATATTTATTATTTATATTTATTATTTATATTTTTTATTTATATTTATTATTTATATTTATTATTTATATTTATTATTTATATTTATTTATTATTTATTATTTATATTTATTATTTATATTTATTTATTATTTATTATTTATTATTTATTATTTATTATTTATTATTTATTATTTATATTTATTTATTATTTATTATTTATTATTTATATTTATTATTTATATTTATTATTTATTATTTATTATTTATTATTTATTATTTATTATTTATTATTTATTATTTATTATTTATATTTATTAATTATTTATATTTATTTATTATTTATTATTTATATTTATTTCTTATTTATTATTTATTATTTATTATTTATTATTTATTATTTATTATTTATTATTTATTATTTATTATTTATTTATTATTTATTTATTATTTATTATTTATTATTTATTATTTATTATTTATTATTTATTATTTATTATTTATTATTTATTATTTATTATTTATTATTTATTATTTATTATTTATTATTTATTATTTATTATTTATTATTTATTATTTATTATTTCCTATTTATTATTTATTATTTATTATTTATTATTTACTATTTATTATTTATATTTATTTATTATTTATATTTATTTATTATTTATATTTATTTATTATTTATTATTTATATTTACTTATTATTTATTATTTATATTTATTTATTATTTATTATTTATATTTATTTATTATTTATTATTTATTTATTATTTATTATTTATTATTTATTTATTATTTATCATTTATTATTTATTATTTATTATTTATTATTTATTATTTATTATTTATTATTTATTATTTATTATTTATTATTTATTATTTATTATTTATTATTTATTATTTAATATTTATTATTTATTATTTATTATTTATTATTTATTATTTATATTTATTTATTATTTATTATTTATTATTAATATTTATTTATTATTTTTTATTTTTTATTTTTTATTTTTTATTTTTTATTTTTTATTTTTTATTTTTTATTTTTTATTTATTATTTATTATTTATTATTTATTATTTATTATTTATTATTTATTATTTATTATTTATTATTTATTATTTATAATTTACTATTTATTATTTCTATTTATTTATTATTTATATTTATTTATTATTTATTATTTACTATTTATTATTTATTATTTATATTTACTTATTATTTATTATTTATATTTACTTATTATTTATTATTTATATTTATTTATTATTTATATTTATTTATTATTTATATTTATTTATTATTTATTATTCATATTTACTTATTATTTATTATTAATATTTATTTATTATTTATTATTTATATTTATATATTATATATTATTTATTTATTATTTATTATTAATTATTTATTATTTATTATTTATTATTTATTATTTATTATTTATTATTTATTATTTATTATTTATATTTATTTTTTATTTTTTATTTATTTTTTATTATTTATTATTTATTATTTATTATTTATTATTTATTATTTATTATTTATTATTTATTATTTATTATTTATTATTTATTATTTATTATTTATTATTTATTATTTATTATTTATTATTTATTAGTTATTATTTATTATTTATTATTTATTATTTATTATTTATTATTTATTACTTATTATTTTTTATTTTTTATTTTTTATTTTTTATTTATTATTTACTATTTATTATTTATATTTATTAATTATTAATTATTTATATTTATTAATTATTTATATTTATTATTTCTTATTTATATTTATTTATTATTTAATATTTATTTTTTATTTTTTATATTTTATATTTATATTTTATTTTTTATTTTTTATTTTTTATTTTTTATTTTTTATTTTTTATTTATTATTTATATTTATTTATTAGTTATTATTTATTATTTATTATTTATTATTTATTATCTATTATTTATTATTTATTATTTATATTTATTATTTATATTTATTTATTATTTATATTTATTTATTATTTATTATTTATATTTATTATTTATATTTATTTATTATTTATTATTTATCATTTATTATTTATTATTTATATTTATTTATTATTTATATTTATTTATTATTTATTATTTATTATTTATTATTTATTATTTATAATTCATTATTCATTATTTATTATTTATTAGTTATTATTATTGAGTTTATATCTATTATTTTTGTATTATTTGTTTTTTCAACTAATATATATAAGTATATTAAATTCTGTTTATTAACCACATGACGAGCTTGCTGGAGTGGTAAAGTCTTTGGAAAATATGCAAGAGGTTAGGGGTTCAAATCTCACCAAACGCAGTATTTCTTTATATTGCATGGGCATGTGCATGGGCATGGGCATGGGCATGGGCATGGGAATGGGTATGTGAATTGGCATGGGCATGTGCATGGGATGTGCATCCATGGATAAATAAAGTAAATAAAGTAATACGAAATAAATAAAATAAATACTAAATAAATAAGAAAAATAAAATAAAATGAAATAAAAAAATAAAATAAATAAATAAAACAAAATAAATAAAATAAATAAATAAATAAATAAAATTAAAAAAATTAAAAATTAAAAAATTAAAAAAAAATAAAAAAACCGCCGCTAAAAAACTGCTGCGAAACATTCTGCGACGGTTTTAAAAATCGCCGCGAATAGTTTCCTGACGCATGATTTCGCGGCGGTTTTTCAAAACCGCCGCCAATCTATTTAGCGGCGGTTTAAACCGCTGCTAAATCGTGATTTTGCCGTAGTGAATTAGGTAATAACTCTTATGTACCAAACCTAAAAAAATAAAATAAATAAAATAAATAAAATAAATAAAATAAAATAAATAAAATAAATAAATAAAATAAATAAATAAAATAAATAAATAAATAAAATAAAGAAAGAAAATAAAGAAAATAAAATAAAAATTAAAAAAAAAATTAAAAAATTAAAAAAAATTAAAAAATCGCCGCAAAAAACCGCTGCGAAACATTCTACGACGGTTTTAAAAATCGCCCCGAATAGTTTCCCGACGCATGATTTCGCGGCGGTTTTTCAAAACCGCCGCCAATCTATTTAGCGGCGGTTTAAACCGCCGCTAAATCGTGATTTTGCCGTAGTGAATTAGGTAATAACTCTTATGTAGCAAACCTATACATTACAAAGTGGACACTTCTTCTTGGTATCCATTTTTTCCACATTACAAAACATTAAGACAAAACTTCAAGATTTTCAACTTCTCTTTATCATTGTGTCTACTCATCCTTGAAACCTGTGAAAAAAATTTAAAATAAGGGATGAGCATGAAAAGATTATTAAGTGATATATAGAAAGAATAAAGAAACTTGTTAGTATATTTTGATAACATGAGATCATAAAAGAGAGTTTTTCTTTAACATAATAAACTTTTTTCTCCAATAATCATTTACTTACACCTGAAATTAGCTTTATAGCCCAAAATATTTCATAAAACACTTTATATGGAAACATAAATTCAAAATTCTAATCATTAGGGTTTATTAGAAAACATGAGAACCCATGAAAATGGTTTCTTAAAAGCTATATTTTTACCCTAAAATAGCATAATCTTTCATTTAAAAAAGATCATTAGATTACCTTATAAAATCAAAATATTTCTATGAAAACTCATTATAAATTATAAAAAAAATCATTTAGGTTCCTTGGGACATCATCTTCACCGAACCCTTACAATAACCCTTACAAATGGAATAACCTAAATAGTCAACTTCTAAAATAATTATTTAAAGAAAATAGTTATTTCTTAATGCATTAGAGAGATATAACAGGATCACATGATCATAAACAATGTAAAAGGTCCATAGAATGTATAAAACACATGTAATATTGTATTTCCATCATCAAAATCATAAAAAATATGCTTATTGACCCATAAGAAAAATATTTTCAGATATTGATATATCCCTTTCCTTTAAAACCCAATTTCAAAACTAAAATACCCATAATAAATGGAAAGAGAAAATTTATTTGAAGAATACATGTAAATATGTAAAGTAAAACATATATCAAATAATTATTCTGGTGTTAGAAAAATCCATTAATGTCATATATGTTAAAATTTAGCATTAATTTTTCCTTTTTGGAAAAAAATTCAAAACAATTCATATAAAATATGTAAAAAAGCCTTTTAAAAATAATTAAAAGTAACTAAAAAGTGAAAAATAATGTCCTTTATAATTAATTTATTTCCATATAAATACATTCATAAAATAATTTTAAGAATATAGATATGGAATAAAAATATTTAGAAAATAAATCTTTTAAACATTTAATACAGGGTTTTTAAGGTAAAGTTTCTATTACAACTTGATAAATTTTGAACCAATGAAACATTAAAGTAAATAACATTGAATGGATTTGTAAAAAAATTTAATTTTTATAAATAATAATAAAATATATCCATAAGGTGGTATTATACGTCACATAAAAGAAAACATGTGGTGAAAATTGCTAAGTCTCAAAGAATGGGAATCGAGACTAGAAATCCCTTACCACCTCTCCCAAATTGTCATGTGTGTTATATATCTCCTTCAAAATGAACTTATACTAATTATTTAATTTATTAAGAAACTTTTAAATGATTAATAACTTATTAATAAACCATTTATTTCAAGGTTATATTTAATTACTTAATCGGTTAAGTCTGCGTTAGGATTTTTTAGGATGTTCAGTTTATAATTTCAAAACAAATTTGTTGTGTTGACTATAGTCAAAGAGTTCATTATTCAAACATATAATGAATAATAATAATTAAATAATTATAATTTATTTACATCAAATACAATTTTATAATCACTCATAAAAGGCAGACGTGAAAAACTAATCACATCACTTTATGGAGGTGGTATTCCACACGTACGTACAAGCAAAATTATTATTTTTTAATGGGTGGAATGGTAAGAAGGTAAGTAATATATTATATTTATAGAATAATAAATATTTTATTTACATGTTTTATATTTATTAAATTTATCATAATACTCATAATTGGTAGGTGGTGATGAAAAATGAAACACATCGCTTCATGGAGGTGGAAGTCCACACGTACAGATAAATGATGTTTAAATTCCCTATAGAATGGAAAATATGATGAATAGGATTATTAAATTAATATAATAACATCTTAGTATATGGTACGTACTTGTGTTATTATATTGAAATTGTTATTATATAATTTCAGGAGGTATAAGAATAAGTAAAATGAAAATGATCGGTTGAAAGGATTGCATCCTCTTTGAAGAACCTCCACTGGATCTCTCCTTAAGGACACTAGGGGTGGTATTTTTAATATAAAACAACATATTGAACTTGGATGAATATTTTTAGAATTTTTTTTGTTTTTTTTAAGCTAAATGGATTGAGGTGATGTGAAAAATAGAGGAGATGTGGTGTCCTTTTATAGTATAGTAAAGGACACACTTGGAATTACTTAAAATATTTAAATATAATAAATTAATTTTCCTGTGAAAGTGTAACCAAGTGGAAAATATTTATAATATAATATTTTTATGGTTTAAATCCTTCTAACCAATAAAATTTTGATAGGTTTAGGTATCATTTTAAACCTTATCTTTGTGTTTAACCCCTTTATTAACCAATTTTAACCTTAACAGTGGTAGCTTTTTCAATACTAAATGTTTATAAATTTATATATAAAGTAAAAAATGGATTAAAAATGGCCAACTAATGAAATTTTAGACCATATCCCATAAACCTTATCATATTTAAATATTTTTATTTTTTAAAAATAATTTAATAATATATAATTTAACATAAAATTTCATTAAATCCATATTAATAACTATTCACATATTTTTACTTTAAAGTCATCAATGCAGGTATTTAATTCCAATATAAACTCTTTAACAATCAATTATACATTAATTTTAACCATAAATTCATGTGAATCCATAATTAATCCAAAAAATAATACTTGTGTTGTTCTTAAAACCATTTTCTTTGATTTTTGTACTGCATGCACAAGCACTATGTTAGTGTTGTGTAACCATTTAAGAAATTATAAAATCGTTAAAATTTAAAATTAAATTTCTATAGTAAAAATAAATAAATTAATTTCAAAATAATATTTTATATTTTTTCATAACATCTTCTTATTTCTATGTGAACGTATAATAGAAATTAAAATCAAGAGAGTGATATTTTGGTATTTTCCTTTACTTAAAATAATATAAAGGTATTTATCAAATAAAAAATCCAAAATTACATATTTTATGATATATGAAGTATTTGGTAAAATTAAATTCATAAAATTAAATATAAGAAAGTTTATGGATGATTTTTATGCCTTATTCAATAGGTTTACCCTTGTATATCCTATTTTTCCTTTTACCGCGGTGATAAATTTTACCACAGTTACTATTCATAATGTCTAAAAATAAAAGGGTTATATTTAAAAAAATTGAACCTCAAGATTCAAAATGTTTAATCCACTTAATTAAATTCAATTTATATAATTTTCATAAATTAACTTAAAAATGAACTTGAAAAACAAGACAAAAAACGGGTTTTAAAAAAATGCATTTTTCAAGCATAAGATGATATTATATTGACTTTATGACTAGTAATAATAATTATATGAACTTAAATTAATATAAATATATATATAATATATAGAAAAATTTAAATAATTCTTAATCATGGATTATTTTAATTAATTAAAATGAAAAAACATTATACACATAAAAAAAATTATGAAAAATGTGTTTTAAGCGTAAAAATAAACTCATACAAAAATAATATATAATGCTGATTCATATGGAATTATTTATATTTTTTTAAATTGATCTTATGTTACTTTAAAACCAAATTATAAATATAATGGGACTTTTAAAATACTTAATTTAATTAAAATAAATGATAGTTTTATAAAAATCAGTATTTTCACTATTCACAGAAAAATCAATCTTTATAGAATAATCCCAAATATTAACCCTAATATAGTATTAAAATTATGATTAAAAAATCATATTTATTTTACCAAATAAAATTTATAAAAAGTTTATTAATTAATTATAATTTTCGTGCACAACTTTTCAAAAAACCCATTTTTTGAAAAAAAAAATATTTTTGATGCATAAAATGACTTTATTCTTAATCATTTATTAATAACTATACTTATATGAATGTTAATTAATTAAATTAGATATATATATAATATCATTATATCATTATAATCATTTATCAATAGTGATAAATTTAATCTATTAAGATAAAAATACATTACATGCATAAAAATAGTTTTATGAAAAAAATATTTTACCTTAAAAAGACTTTATCTTCTTTTACAAAAAAATTGATAATAAATAAATTATTGATTATATATTTTATTATGTAAATAAATTTTACATATTTCCTAATATTTTTATTTCTATTCATACCCTCAAAACCAATAGTCAGGTAATAATGGTTATATTTAAATAATAGTATATTGTTGTTTGTTTAGGCTTAATGTTGCATATACCAGAAGATATAAAGAGTATTATTTAAATAAAATCAATTATAAATTTTTTTTTACTATCAACCACCCTTAATTAAATTTTTTCCTCACAGTTTTATCTCATGCACGATATAAATCACTTAAAACAATTTCAGAATCAATTCCAAATAGTGAAAGATAAAACATAAGATCAGGAAAGAAAAACCTATATAATATTTAAAAATAATTTTGTTCAAAACCCACATCATAAAAAGTTATAATAAAAAATTCTTCTAAAAATATGATTATTTAAATATTAAGGTCACCTAAAATAACACATTATTAGGTTCCCAAATAAGGATATCATTAGAGGGAAGTGAAAACATGGACATGGAGAAGAAAAATAGCATCTAATGAATATTTGATAATGATACAGAACAAGTTCTTAAGAAATTTATTTTCAAAAAAACCATAAATTAATATAAAATAAATAGTACCATAAATTCATCATAAATGATGGTATAATGATAACATTCTTATTTCAAGATATTTTTCTTATAGTTAAGAAATTATTTTACTATCAAGATAGAAAAAATGAGAAAATATACTTACTTGAGTAATTTCCATCACATAATAAATATTACAACTTTTGGTTTTTATTTGATCAATTTCCATTTTAGTATTTTCTCTTACTCCAAGAAATAAATATTCAAGAATTATTTTTCATGCATGAATCAGGAAGATTAATTTGTGATGGTTTTCAAGATCTATGAAGGCATGGAAAGTTATTTCTCCTACTTATTTTTGCAATTAAAAACCAAAAACTAGTTTAAATAAGGTTAGAGGATATCCAATTATATTAAGTGATATATTAATCTTAAAAAACTGAATAATAACACCCAAAGTTAAACATTAAAAATTCCATAAATAACTAACCTTAAAAATCATCAAAATATTCTTGAATAAGTTCAAAACCCAAAAAATAAAAGGACTTGATCACATAGTCAATCAAGATCAATTTAAAATTTATCTTCAAGAAAAATTAGTCAATCATAAATTAATATACCCAAAAATGTATATGTCTTAATCATATAGCATGAAAACATGCTAATTGTTTCATAAATTACTAGAATCACCATAAATCCAAAATAAATTCATATATAATTCCAAAAGATAATTAAATTTTATTCCTAAAATAAAATCTCATCTTATAAAAAATCATTTCAATTTAACTTAATCGTATAATGTTCCCAAAATATTATAATTATTCAAAAATAACATTAATCACATAGTCACCAAATCACTTTTCAATCCCACTATTATATATATGATAAAACACATGTTCTAAAAATGTAATAATGTTTTTATACCAATTAACCATAATTATCAAAACATAAAATATTATCTTAACCCCGAAGGTTTTTAATACCTTTAAACTTGTATCCATGGGATATAAAATAATTATTCCTAAAATTACCTTTTCAGTAAAAAAATATGTTAAACATAAGGGTTACATATACCTCAAACATTTATTAAAACTTAATAAATGTATCCCAAATCAATCTCTTCACATAAAACCTCAAAAGGGGTATATATGCCTTTAAAATTGTGATAAACATTAGACTTATAACCCCACAAAACTTTAGGATTATCTAATATCATTATGGATTATTATAGGTTTCTATAGGTTCTATCCTCTAATTCTTAATAATGGTTCATAAAGGTAATGTTAATTAACCTAAACATTATCCCCTAGGAGTTTTTGTATAGGTGTGCAGTCTTAGTGCCACTCATTATACACTGATGGTGATTGATTCAGTACTCAATCCATCCCTTTTAGAGTTTTCACACATAGGTACATTTTTTAATAACCTCATCTAATTTCCATTATCTAGATATGGATTTAATTTCATAGAAACCATATAATCCCTACATTATAAAAACATTTAGAATTTATCATCATATTAGACTTATTAATCCATAATGGTGTCTAAAAACCTTAATCTACCCTCGTATAAATCATCCTAACATATAAATTTATCTGAACCCTTTCTTTGATAGAAACTGTAAGGACTTGATCCTTATTCAACCCATAAATTCATTTTTAAATAAGAATTTATTTTTTTTCATTCCTGGAGATCATTTTAGGTTTAGTATTTTATAAAATTAGATCATAAATCTTATGTAACAAACCCATACATAAAAAAATTGACACTTATTCTTAGTATACATTTTTTACACAATACAAAACTTTAAGAAAAAGCTTCATGGTTTTAAAATTGAATTCATCATTATCCTAACTCAACATTAAACCCTATGAAAATAATTTGAAAATGTGATATGGGGGAAAAGGCTCTATAAGGGACATATAAAAAGAAAAAATAAACCTATTAGTATATTTCAAAACCATGATATCATAAAAGAAAATTTTCTTTGAACAAAATAAAATTTGAGATCAATTTATCATTTAATTACACATGAAATCAAATTTACTTCCCAAAGGTTTTCATAAAACACTTTATAAGAAAACATACTAGTAAAAACATAATCATGAGGGTTTCTTAGAAAACATGATAACCCATGAAATAAAATCTAAAAAAACACAACTTTTTCCTTACAGGGAATAATATTTAATTTAAACAAAATATCATTATATTACCTTAAAAAATCAAAATAAATCCATAAAAACTCATTATAAATCATAGAAAATTCATTTAGGTTCCTTGTAACATCATCTTTATAAAACCCTTATAATAACCCTTAAAATAACCCCTAAAATAGAATAACCTATATAGTCAACCTCTAGTATAATTATCTAGAGAGCATAATAATTACCCTATACATTAAATATATATATCAAGATTACTCGATCATAAACAATATATAAGAACAATAACATGTATAAAATATATATAATATTTCATTTCTATAATCAAACTCATAAAAATATACTTTTGAACCCATAATAAAAACATTTTGGGATATAAATATACCATTTTCCTTTAAAACCTAATTTCAAAATTAAAGTACACAAAACAAATGGAAATAGTGATTTCATTGAAGAAAAAATTGAATATATTAAATAAAACCAAATATCAAATAATGGCTACCTCGGTGGAAAAAAACCATCGACATCGTATACGTTAAAATAGAATATTCTTTCTTCCTTTTGGTAAAGATAGTCAAAATATTTTGTATAAAATATGTAAAAAGATTATTTTTGAAAAACATTAAAAGAAAGTGAAAAAAGAAATATAAAATTCATTTTAAAATTAATTTATATCCATATAAATACATTCATAAAATAATTTTAAGAATATTTAAAAATAAGAAAAATATTTATAAATTAAATCTTTAAAACATTTAAAATGATGTTTTTAAGGTAATGAGTCCCTTATGACTTGACAACTTTTTAACCAATTAAACATTTAAGTAAATAAGTTTGAATGGATTTTTAAACACGTTAATGTGTATAAAATAATTTTAAAATTAATTTGTAAGGTAGTATTATACACCACACAAAAGAAAACATGTGGTGATAATTGCTTAAGTCTTAAATAAAGGGAATTGAAACTAGAAATCTCATACCTCATCTCCTAAATTGCCATGTAGTTTATTTAACTCAAATATAATGAACTTATATTAATTATTTAATTTATTAAAAACATTTTCTAGGATTAATAATTTATAAATAAACAATTTATTTCATTGAAAAATTTAATTACCAAATCGGTTAAGTCCACATCGAGTGTTTTGAGGACGTTCGGTTCATAATTTCAAAATGAATTCAGTGTGTTGACCATGGTCAAAGATTTCATTTTTTCATCCTATATAGAATAATAATCAATAAATATTTATCATTTTTATACATTAAATACTATTTTATAAGAACCCATAAAATTATAATGTGAAAAATAAAACTCATTGCTTCGGGGAGGTGGTATTCCACATGTATGCATGAGCAATATTGTCATTTTATAATAGGTGGAATTATAAGAAGGTAAGTAATATGTTGTATTTATATAATCAGAATTATTTCATGAATATAATGTATATTTATTAAATACATCATAATTAAAATCGTTGTGAGGTGATGATGGAAAAAACAAAACACATCGCTATGTAGAGGTGGTAGTCCATATGTATGCATGAATGATGTTTTCATTATTCATATGATAGAAAAGGATATGAATAAGGTTATTAAATTAACATAATTATATACAATTATATGGTATATAATGATTTTATTATATTTAAATAGTTATAAAATAACTTAAGGTGGTAGAAGAATAAGTAAAATAAAAATTATCTATTGATTCGATTGCCCCTATTTGAAGAACCAATTTTAGATCTCTCCTTAAGGACCCTAGAGATGGTATTTTTAAGAGAAACTAACCTCTTGAACTTGTATAATGATTTTTAGAATAGTTTTTGGGGTGATTGTTTCATATAATTGGCTCAATGTGGTGAGAATAATATAGTATAGGGGATGTCCTTTTATAGTTAAATAAATGACATGCTTGGAATTACATAAAATATTTAAATATAATAACTAATTTTTCATCTAAAAGTGGAAACAAGTTGATTTTTTTTAGATAATATATTTTAAGGTTTAAATTCTTTAAACCAATAAAATTTGAATAGGTTTATATGGAATTTTAAACCATACCTTTGGGTTGACCTCTTCATTAGCTAATTTTAACCTTAACCATGGTAATAACATTTTCAATACTAAAGGGTTATAAATTTAATTATAAGTTAAAAAATATCAAAAAATTGGTCAAGGTATAAAAATTTAGACTATATAAAATCCCCCTTCTCCTATTTAAATATTTTTATAATTTTTAATTCATTTAATAATATATTATTTAACATAAATTCCATTAAACTCATTTTAATAACTATTCACATATTTTAACTTTAAAACATTAAGATAGGTATTTAATTCAAATATAAAGTCTTTATACATAAATTATACATTATTATTTACCATAAAATTCATGTTAAACCATAATACATCCAAAAAATAATTCATTTTATGTTTTTAAAATCATTTTATTTTATTTTCTACTGCCTTCACAAGCATTGTGTCATCGTTGTGTGAGCATTTAAGGTAATTATACCATTATTAAAAATGAAAAAAATATACCATAATAAAAATAAATTAAATAATATCAAAATAATATTTTATATTCATTCATAACATTTTCTTATACCTATGTGAACATATAATATAAATTAAAATAAAAAAAGTGACATTTTAGAATTTTCCTTTACTTAAAATAATATAACGGTATTTATCAAAGCACAATGGAACCATTTTCCATATTTCAGAATATATGAATTTTTTGTAGATTTAAACTCATAAAATGAGATATATAAAAGATTATAAATTTTTCTAAGCCTTATTCTATAGTTTTAACCTTGTTTATCACATTTTACCCTTTACTGAGGTGTTAAATTTTTCCATAGTTACTATTCATAATGCCTAAAAATAAAAGGGAAATATTTAAAAAATCTTAAAATCCATATTTAAAATATATAATCCATTTTATGAAATTCGATTTATTTAATTTTAATAAATTAATTATAAAATTAACCCACAAAATGTGATAAAAAACGGGTTTTCAAGAAAATGCATTTTCAAGCATAAGATGGTTTTACATTAACTTTATTATTAGTAATAATCATTATTTGAATTTAAATTAATATAAATATATAATATATATATATATATTTAATTTAAATAATTCATAATTATGTATTATTTTAGTTAATTAAAATGGAAAAACATTAGGCACTTAAAAAAGGTTTTCTAAAAAATGTGTTTTTAAGCATAAAAATAAACTTATACCAAAATATAATATAATATCAAATAATATAGAATTATTTACATTCTTTTCGTAAAATCGATCTTATTTAACATTAAGATAAAATTCAAACCATTATGGTCCTTTTCAAATTCTTTTTTTAGTGAAAATAAATGGAAGTATTACAAGAATTAGTATTTTTCACTATTCACTAAAAAATAAATATTTTTAGAAAAATGAAAAAAAAACCATCATAAGATAAAAATTAAACTATGATTTCAAAAAATTTATTCATTTACTAAAATAAAATTTCTAAAAATGGGAGAATTTAATTATTACGTTCGCGCACAAAATGAAATAAAACCTAATTTTTAAGAAAATGTATTTTAAAATCATAAAATGATTTTGTTATCATTAATTTCATAATAACCATAATTAAATGAATTTTAATGAATTAGATTAGGAATATATATAATCTATTAATATTATTAGAATCATTTATCAATAGTTATAAATGTATTTTATAAAGATAAAAATACATTGCACACATAAAAACATTTTTAGGAAAGACATATCTATTTTACCATCAAAATATTTTATCTTAATTTACAAAAAATTAATAAAAAATACATGATTTATTATTAATTTTATTATGGAAAAAATTATATATATGTTTCATAATATAGTAATTCATATTCATTCCCTCCAAACTAATGACTAGGTAATAATAGTTATATTTAAATAATAATATATCACTGTTTGTTAAAGATTGATGTTTCATATAACACACGCTATCAAATATAGTGTTTTAATAAAATAAATTCTAAAATATTTATGCATAATGTATATGCCATCCATTTAATATGGTGATGAAAAACAAATCACATCGCTTTGTGAAGGTAGTAATCCACATATACGCATAAATGATGTTATCATTTTTCAATGGATGGAAAGGTAAGAAAATAGAAAATATATTATCTTTATAGATTTATAAATATTTCATTAATATCATATATATACATTAAATCCATCCTTTTAAGGTTATTATGGAAAATGAATTATATCAGTTCGCAAGGCAGTAGTATGTTCTACACATGAACAAAGGTTTCATTTCCAATTTTATGGAAGATGGGATAGATAAAAGTTATTAAATAAACATAATAACAACTCATTATATGGTATATATTTATGTTATTATATTATATTGGTTAATATAGGTTTTAAGGAGACAAAATATGAAATAAAATAAAAACACTTTGTTTAGTGTTTTGTCTCTTTTTGAGATATCATCCTTAGGTTTACACATTTTTCTTATAAGGTGGGTATTATAACTAAACCATGGCCTATAAGATGTTTGGAGGGCTATGACAAAGTAATTTGGGTAGGAATGTTTCAATATACAAGGATATTGAAGTGTGAAGAAAAGATAATAGGGGTTGTCCTTCTATAAGTGGGAGAGAGGACCCACTTGGAATTTTTAAAAAGATTAAAATATATTAATGTATTACTTGATTAAATTGGCTCAAAAAAGACTCATATTCAAATATTATATAATATAGGGTCTAAATGTGTCCATTAAATATTATTAAAAAAATAAGTCATTTTAACCCTTATATTTCTATTTTTAACCCTTATAACCCATTCTAACTCTTAAAGTTACTATTCATAAAGACCAAGAATGAAAGTGGATTAAGTAAAAAATTTGGAAATTATGATTCCAAATATGGAGTAAATTTTATCAAATTTAGCTTCTACAATTTTTTTAAATTGATTTTAAAATAAACTAGTAAAATGCATTGAAAAACTATTTTTCAAAAAATCCTTTTTAAGTACGTAAATGTTTTTATAAAAAATTCAATTATAATATTGATTAAAATGAAATTTATTTTTTTAAAATCCAAATTAAATAATTTAATTTTAAAACCAATATAAAATAAAATATAACTATTTTAATACTTTAAAATAAAATATAATTTTCTATAAAATTGACATTTTTTCACTATTCATTGAAAATTGAACTTTTCAGAAAAATCCTAAAATTTAAATTTAATATAATTTTTATATGATGATTTAAATTTTTTTATCCTTTTTATAAAATATAATTTATTAAATTGGTATAAATGTATTATGATATCTATGCATAAAATGTAATAAAAACCATTTTTGATTAAAATGTATTTTTGAAGCATAAGATGGCTTTATTCTCATTCCTTTACTAATAAACAAAATTAAATTAATGTTAATTAATTAAATTTAATATATAATCTATTTATATAATTATAATAATTTTTAATTAGTGATAAATTTAATCTATTAAGATTAAAATACATTTCTCCCATAAAAAAAGTTTCATGAAAAATATATCTTTTACCTTCAAAAGATTTTATCTTCATTTATAACCAATTGATATTCAATGCATAATTTATTATTTATTTTAATTAAGGAAAAAAATTAAATCTATATTTTATAATAAGGTTATTCCTATTCATACTCACCAAAATAATGGCTAGGTCTTAATGGTTATATTTAAATAATAGTATATCTTGATTTGTTTAAGCTCGGTGTTGCTTATAATACACCCTATAAAATAAATTATTTAAATAAAATAAAGTATAATATCCTAGAGTGTTAAATTCTACCCCCTCCCCCACCCCCATGAAATTACATTATCTTAATTTTATCTCATTCCTCATAAAAAGGGTTTAAAAAACAATTTTATATCATTGAAGATAAAACATATGATTATTACAAGAAAAACCTTTTTAATATTTAAAAATACCTTTATTGAAAACCCTTATCATAAAAAGGGTTAGTAAGACTTCCATTAGAATATATTTAAAGGTAAATATTAATTTCCCCTAAAATAACACAATATTGGGTTTATAAATAATGAGATCATTGGTAGTAAGTGAAAATATAGACATGGATAAAAACATGACATCAAAGGAATAACATAGGGTGATAGAGAACATGATCATGATAAATTTAATGACCAAAAACCCATAAAATCAGTAGTGAATAAATAATACCCTTAATTCATTATAAATTAGGGTATAATGATAACATTTTTATTTTATGATCTTATTCATAAAGTTGAGGGAATCTTTTACAATAAATATAGAGATCATGAGAAAATATAATTACTGATTTCATTCTATTTCATAAGAAAAAAATTATCATCTGGTTATACTTTAAAAATTAACACTTTAATCTCATCTCTTACTCCATAAAATGAATTTTCTTGTATGAAGCACTAAAATCAACTTATAATGGATCATTTTATCCAAAAAATCATTACAACTTATTCATCATCTATTTATACATTAAAAATAACGAAAATGGTTAGAAAAATGTAAGATAATAACCAATACAAAGAAATACTACATTAATATTAAATTACATAACAATATAACCCAAAGCTAAACTTTAAAAATTCCATAAATAAATATCCTTTAGAGTCTTCAAAATATTCTTAACCAAGTTCAAACCCCAAAAAAATCAAAAGGACTTGATCACATATTATTCCAAGATCAATTTAACATTTATCTCCAAACATCATTATTAATTAATAAATTTATATAACTAAAAATATATATGTCCTAATAATATAATCTATAAAATAAGCTAATATATTCAATAAATAACCTGAATCACCATAAATACAAAATAAAATTATATATAATTCAAAAATATTATTCAACCTTTATTCATAAAATAAAATATCATCTTAGACAAAAATATTTCCATTTACCTTAATCATATAATGTTCATTCAATAGTGAACTTCTTTAAAAATAACATTAATCAATTACCCACCAAATCACTTCTCAATTCCATGGTTATCTATATGATAAAACAAATGTTCCCAAAATTTAATTAACATTGTATCCTAATTAAATATAATTACCTCAGCATCAAAAATAATCTTAACCCTAGTAGTTATTAATGCCTTTAAAATTATATCTAAAAAAATATAAAAGCATTACTCCTAGAATAAAATTTTTACTAAAACAAAATTTAAACATAAGGGTTAGAAATACCAAAAAAGTTTATTTAAACTCAAGAAATTTCTCTCAAAGTAGTCCCATCACATAAAACTTAAAAGGAGTATTAATGTCTTTAAACTTATGAACATAGTTAAATTTATCACTACATCATAACTCTTGAATCCCTATATTTAATCACCTCAATATTTCAAAAATTTTAATAATCCATTAACCATGTTTTTCCATCTTATTAATTAACACTTCATTCTTATAATAAAAAATATAAATCATGATCTAAGATTCATCAATATCAAAACATAAGCCAAAATATAATCTATACGTTTTATATTTCATTCACTGTTTCCTCATCTTCAAATATAGTAGCATTAGACATTGCTACACCATTATCTGTGTATTATTACTAATCCATTTATTTAAATTTCCCCTTAATACATCAATTTTAATAATTCTAATACTCCCAACATTTAATGTATTCAATTGATAACTTGGTAAGAACTTTATTCCCCTTCATGGGGTTAAATAAATATTCCTTTTCCCTTGATATTTTACTTCTTTATTCCCTCATTTACCATAAACAAAACATCTCCTCGTTCCTTTAATAAATTTCCATGGGTGATTCTTCCTAAATTCTTGACACATGGATGTTTAATCTTTTTAACTTTAGGATACCAATTAGTTGAACTTCTATATAAATCTATTTTTCTCTTTTTTGGTGCATTAGAAAACTCACTTAGGTTTAGGTTGTTACTCATAACTAGTGATAGGTGGTTAAGAATAGCCATAATAATTTTAACTACAACTATAATTTATTTTTGTTTCTTATTCAGAAAACCACTGTATTTTCCTTCACATCCATTATTAATTTAGTTCTAACTAGTTCCATCTATTTACTAAACAAAAATGGGTAGAGGGGGTATATTAATAAAATCATAATAAACCATCTTATGAGGAGGATAAATACTAATATATCCTTAACCATGTTGTATTCTATTAAAATACTTAAATTTATCCAAAATAACTATAATTCTACCAAATATACTAACCATTATGGTTATGGAGGACTTTTAAATTATATTAAAATAACTTTTTAACCTCTAAAGTTATCTAAACCCTTACTCTAATACCAACTATAAGTGCATGATCCTTATTTAACCCATAAATTAATTTTAAAAACTGAATTATTTTCTTACATTCCTAGTGAACTTTTCAGTTTTATATTTTTAGATAGTTAGGTCAGAACTATTATATAAAAAACGATACATTATAAAGTGGGAACTTTTACTCTGTATCCATTTTTTCATAATAAAATACATTGAAAATAAAACATGTTTTACTTTTATGGTAAATCTTTATAATTTTTAACTTAACTTCATCATTTTTCTTACTCATCCTTAAACCCAATGAAAAACATTTAAAAATATGGGATGAAGACAAAAATATCATTAAGGTACATATAAAAAGGAAGAAATAAACCCTTTAATCCATTTCAAAATCATGTGATACTATAAGAGAGTTTTACTTTAACATCAAAAAATTTGAGCTCAAATAATTATTTCCTTAAACATGAAATTAGATTTCATGCGTAAATTTTTCCATAAAACAATTTATATGAAAATATATTGGTGAATTAATAATCATTAAGGTTTCTTAGAAAACATGATAACCCTTGAAAAACATTTTCATAAAAACATACATTTTTACCCTTAAAAGGTATGATAATTCCTTTAGGAAATTGATCATTAGTTTACCTTATGAAATAAAAAAAAATTACATGAATATAATTATAATTAATAGATTTCATATTCATAGAACCCTTATAATAACCCTTATAAATGGAATAACCTACTTGGTTAATTCCAATATAATTCTCTAGAAGACATAATTATTACCCAATTAATTGGAGAGATATATTAGTATAAATTATCTTCATAAACAATTTCTAAGGATTATAACATACATGAAACACATAAAATATTTCATTTACATTATCAAACCCATAAAAATATATTTTTGAACCCATAGAAAAACATTTTTGAGAATTGATATATCGATTTCCTTTAAAATAGAATTTTATAAACTAAAATACCCAGAATAAATGGAAGGAGGGTTTTTATTTTGAGAAAAAAAATATTATAAAGTAATAAAAACATAAAATATCTTTTATGGTGGTAGTAAATATATTTACATCATATATGATAAAATAAAACATTCCTTTTTCCATTTTTCAAAATGTTATTTATAAAATACATATAAATATTCCTTTTGAAAACCTTTGAAAGAATGTTTAAAGATACATAAAATGTATTTTATAATTAATTTATTTACATAAAATACATCCATAAAAATATTTAAGAATATGTACATGGAATAAAATGATTTAGAAAATAAATATTTAAAAAATTTAAAATAATGTTTTAAGGTAAAGTATCCCTTACCTCAATTCAAACTTTCCATATATGTTCTTTATCATCCTAAATAATAAACCTATGTTAATTATTTAATTTATAGTATCATTTTTTATTTCTATTCATTTTAGTTCAATTATATCCATGTTATAATTAATTACTTAATTGATTAAGATAATATAGGACATTTTGAGGATGTTTGGTTCATAAATCCAAAATGACTCTGATAAGTTGAATTTGGTCAAATTGATCAGGATTATATAATTTATATAATCTTTATAATGTTATAATTATCATTTTTTACATTAATTATAATTTTATAATGAACCATTTATGGTGGTTATGAAAAATTAATTATGTTACATCATAGAGATGATAATCTGTACGTACATATGAGTAACATTTCCATTTTTCAATTAACATGGGGGAAAAAGGTGGTTTTATTTTATCTTTAAAAAATTATTATTATATCATAAATATACTATTTTATAATTAAATAAACTTATATATATCAGCCATGTGAGGCGGTGATTAAAAACAAATCACATTGCTTCGTGGAGGCGGTAGTCAATACATATACATCAATGACGTTATCATTTTTCAATGGATGAAATGAAAAGAAAATATAAGATGTATTATATTTAAAAAAATTATAATTATTTAATGTATATCATATATATACATTAAACCCCAGTGGTGATAGGCAGTTATGGAAAGAGAATTACATTGGTTTGTGAGGTGGTAGTCATCTATATGCATGAACGACGATTTCATTTCCCATTTGATAGAAGAGGAGATGGATAAAGGTTATGAAACCAACATAATAACATATAATTATATGATATATACTTATTTAATTTTATTTTTATCTTAATTATTGGTTTTAAGGAAATAAAAGAAAAATAAAATAAAAACACTTAGTAAAGTGTTTTATCTCTTCTTCAGACAACCTCCTTAGGCTTACACCTTAGGTGTTTTAAGGTGGGTATTATGATCAAACCACGACCTCTAATATGTGGGGGGTATTTTATGATTTTTTTAGGTATTATAACATAAAATATGATCTTGAAGTGTGTAGAAAAGAGGATAGGGAGGGTCTTTTTATTAGTGGGTGAGAGAACACACCAGGATTTTATTCAAAAGATTAAAATATACTCAAGCCAATTGGATCCAGAATGAATCATATTCAAAGGATATATAATATAGGGTCAAAATATGTCCATATAATAGGATTAAAAAATTATTTTAGTTCATTTTAACCCTTATCAGTTTATTTTTAACCCTTTTAACTCATTTTAGCTCTTACCGTGGTAACTAGCTTTTTACCAAAGTTACTATTCATAAAAACCAAAAATGAAAGTGGCCTTATTAAAAAAAATTTAAATGGTGATTCAAAATATGGATTCCATTTTATAAAATTAAATTTTTATAAGTGGAAAATTTTAATTTTAAAATAAACTTTCAAAACGCGATATAAAACAATTTTCCATAAAAAATGCCTTTTAAGTATAAAAACTTTTTTATACCAAATTCAAGTATAATATTCTTTCTAATGATCTTAATTGAATTTTTTTAAATAAAAATGAACTAATGTAATTTTAAAACCAATACAAAATAAAATAATACTATATAAATACTTGAAGATAATATATAGTTTTCTATAAAATTGTTATTTTTAATTATTTTCTAAAAATTTAATCTTTTCAAAAAAATCCAAAAAAGTCACCTTATGATAATTTCTATATGATTATTTAAAAATGATATCATTTTTATAAAATAAAATTTATAAAATTGGAATAAATTAATTATAATATCATCAAACAAAATGCAATAAAAATCAATTTTGAATAAAACGTATTTTTGAAGCATAAAATGACCTTATTTTCATTTATTTCCTCATAAAAATAATTAACTGAAATTTAATTAATTAAATTTAATATATAATATACTTATTTAATTATAATAATTTATCAGTAGTGATAAATTTAATCTGTTAAGATTAAAATACATTGCACCCATAAAAAAAGTTTTATAAAAATATATCTTTTACCTTCATAAGATTTTATCTTCATTTATAATCAATTGATAATAAATAAATAATTGGTTATTAATTTTATTTAAAGATAAAAATTCTATATATATTATAATATTATTATTCTTATTCATACTTTCCAAACTGATGGCTAGTTAATAATGTTTATATTTAAATAATAGTATATCATGGTTTGTTTAAGCTTGATGTTGTGTATACCACATGCTATCAAATGTATTATTTAAAGAAAATAAATTCTAAAATATTAGGGTGTTGAATCATATTCCCCAATATAATTCTTGTGTTTAAATTCCATTCACATCTTATATACTTAAATTTATACACATTATCCATAATATGACCTTTCGGATACCCAGATTCAGAATGTATCATTCAAACTACCTTCCCCCACTGAAGTTTTTTTACTACCACTATCTTCATCAAGATGATAATATATTCTCGAGTATCACCATATGATAAAATGAATCATAAAATTAAAAAAATCAACATTTCCTAATAATATCTCACATGAATACTGCTTCAAGTGAAACATGGAAACTCTCAACACTTAGGCAATGAACCAATGTCTCGTTCTCCATATTAGAAACAGTGTCCCCATGACCTTCCAATTATCCAAATCCCCCTGAGGTGCAGTGTTTCCTAAAACTTACCTATACTAAAACCTTATTGAACATGCCAGCAGTATTTTTTCTTCTGGCTATTTTCTACTGCTATATATATCTATCCTCTAGAATCTTTTGGATTAAATGATATTTCAAGTTAATGTGTTTCATTCATGAATGAAACATAATGATATTATCCAGATGTATTTACTTTTGACTATCATATAATAGAAAACCACATTCATGTCCCCTTCCAAAATCCTCAAATTAACACCTCAAAAATATCATTTCTTTCCTTTATTATGGTATATCGACATATTTTTCTACCATTTTGGATAGTTTTACCATTAGTTATAGCCTTGAAATCAAACTAACTATCATTCCTATAAATGTTAACACAAATAAATTTATACACTTACAAGTCTCTAAATCTCCCTAAAAGTTTCCATCCATATAGCCCTATAAAGGATCCTAAATTCAAAATAATAAGGATACATATTCTGATCTTTTTACATATCAAATGATTCATTTCATAGCTTCCTAATGTTCTTTCCATGGATTTGGCATGAAACAGATGACAACTCCCACTACAAATGCAATGTTTGGGAAAGTTCACACCATGTTGTATATCATACAACCTATTATTGATGAAAATATAAATTTATTCATATACATAACATCATATTCTATTTTTTATGATTTCCCCTTGGATGGTTTGAAGTTTCCAAAAATAGAGTTAATACTAACTTACATCTGAACATCCAAAATATTTTTATTAAATTCTGAATATATTCCCTGGGAGATAAAACTAATATTTTGGTATTCATGTCTCTCTCAATCCTCATTATGAATATTTTCTTATCCTTCCCAAGATAGTTTCTCTCAAATATTCCATAGCAACATTCTTTAACTCTTGAATCCTCCTCCTTTTGTAAACTTCCATGAGAATATCATCGAAATACAATATAAGAATAATGAAATGTCCATATTTAGATGCATTATAATAGAAACAATGTTATAAGTTTCTCCACAAAAAACATTCCCCATACATGAATTCATAGAAATTATAGTTTTATTTTCTTGTAGTTTATTTCAATCCATAAATACTCCTTATTATCATACACACTAAGTACCCATTCTGGTTGTCTTCAAAATCAATTGATTTCTTCATTTATATTTTTTCCTCTATTTAAACATGAAGTTATTTCATTTTAACATCCATATTATTTATATTTATTGTATTAGAATTAAAAAATACTTGTTGCTATTTATATGGAAAGTGTTTAAATATAAGTGAAAAAAATTCATAGAAGTCCACTCTATTTTTCTATTGAAATAATTTCACCACCAAGCTATCCTTGTACTTTTTACTACCATTGACCTCTGTATTTTAAATGGAATACCTATTTATTCTCAAAATATTTCTTAGTTTTTGGTAGTTTTATTAGCTCCTAGGTTTCATTATCAAGCAATGAATCAAACTCATCCCTCATAACTAACTCTTACTTTCCAAAATCATTAAGACAAACCACTTCTTCGAGGATCTTGAGTTTACCTCCATACATTAAAATAAAGTATTGAAATACATATATAAACCTTTTTACTATTAATATGACTCTATTAAATCATGAAAATTTATCCTATGTATCTATTCTTTTTGTAACTATAACTTTTGGTATTTTTCCTTAAGGTACTCTGACCTGATCCTCATTAGTTCTTGAGATTTCATGTATATATTTTATTAGCCTACCTATAGAAAATTTTTTGACCCATAAACATTCTAAAACTTATTTCATTTCAAAAAATCCATTTAGATCCACTTTTATATAGTCAATAGATTCATTGTTATCAACTTCTTTTTCTTCCAAGTTCCATTTTGATTGAAGATAGCATTTTAACTTCTAAAGAATTGTTTCTTTTCATCATCCCAAAGATGAATTCTAATTTTTTTATCATTTTATCCCAAAAATAAGCATGTTTGGGACTTAAATTGAGTTTTTCCCTTTTTGTAGCATCCACATGGTCATATAATAGAATTATGAAAGATTTTAAGTGGTTAAATTTTTCTATTTTTATAGACCATAAAAGTTCTATAATCTCTTTCCCCATTGGAACTGATAGACTCCTATTAACAAGTCATATTGGAGTATTTCCCTACTTCAACCCAAATTTCCATATACATTCTAGAATTCAACCACATAATTCATTTATTCTATGTTAACATTTTATTTATCTACTCTATCACACCATTCTTATCTAGTGTTCCATGTACAGTCTTTTCCATCACGATTCCTTTCTTCTAACAGTAGTTCCTAATTTCCATTATACTATATTCACCACAATTATCAGACCTTAATAACTTTATATGTCTTTTGGTCTCTTATTCAATCATGTACTTTCATTTAAAAAAACATTTAACACCTTAGATTTTTGTTTCAATAAGTAAGACCATACTTTATTTGTTGATTCATCAATGAATGTGATGAATTTCATGGATCCTCTATGAGAAAAGGATAGTGAATCCCCCCAAACATCTATGTAAACAAGATCTAACTTCCAATATATAGTATTTATTATGTTCAAGTTAAACAACACCTTTATCTATTTTATGAGTAAAAAACTCTCAAAAATTCAAAATCCCATGTGATTGATCTTCAGTATACCCTTTGGTTCTAGAACCATCATATTCTTCTCACTAAGGTTCCCAAGATGACAATGCCACAATTAAGAAATTTCAAAAGTTGGCATTCTAGTAATTTGTTCCCATCTAAATTTCACATAAAATATATTATTACATACTTTAATTGTCCTTCCAAGACCATGGAACCTAAAGTAATATTCCATACTCCATTTGTGAAGCTGGTTTCAAATCATACCTCATCCAACTGGCCAATATAAATAAGGTTCTTTGCAGACCAAGTATATATTTAAAGACCTTCAAGTCAAGGAAACATTAATTTGATATATAGATAATGACATCTCCCTTCTCCATGGATTCCAAAGCTTCATCATTAGTTATGTAAAATTTTTAGTAAATTTTTGGATACATAATTCACTATACATCCTTGATCTACTATAGAATATAATGAAGATCTAGAATCAAAAACACTAGATTCCTCTAGAATGTTGACACATAGTAGTAAACCACTACCACCTTCAGCTAAAAAATTGGCCAAACATGAACTATTATAAGCTTCCCATCTAAAGTTCAACATGTGATCCTTATAGTCCTTCTTAATATTCCCTCTTATTGGACCCACTCAGTTAAATACCCTGAGTGGGGGGTGAATCAGGGTATGAAGGATTAAAACAATTTCCCCCTTTTCACCTTGTTTTTTTATTAAATAAAACTATTTTCTATATTATTCTCATAATATTATATAAAAAAATGAAAGCATTCAAGAGACACAATAATTTTTTCTTGATTCACCCAAACCAGGCTAATCTAAGGAGCATATAATGTCAATGTTTTATGTACCAGAATCACTAAAGTGAACCATTGTTACAATTTTTGGAGTGGACTCACTATTCCTTCTAGTTTACAACCTCTATCACTTGATAACTCACTGTTCACTAAATTGAATATAATGCAATACTCTTATATAATAATCCTTAGATGATATGTATCAGATCATTATTTCTTCACATTAACATAGGTGTGACATTAAGCTCATTTTTCATCATTGATATGAATTCCTCTTTACCATATAAAATCTAATTCAAGTGTAATTCCTTCATGAATTTCTATTATTTACAAACTTCTCATAAAATAATATTTATTGTGCACTTTCTTCGTAGGTGGTGTTCATTGTGTACTATCTTTATGAATACCTTTCATCATGTACTTCCTCTGTAAACTACCTCTATTCACAATACCAATAAAAATAAGTCCCTCATGGGCTACTTCATGTAAACACATCCTTCGTTAACATTCCTCACAAACTATATTCATAAAATTCCCCTCGAAAACTACTCGATATATAGAATGCCTTTGTGTACTAATTCTACACATACTACTTTTAAAACCTCCTTCATTATCCATGGACTACTTTGTGAACTCCACGTCACCTCATGAACTAATACACTTTGTGAAAAACTATTCTCTGTGAATAACTTTTTTATTTCTCAAAATTCTCAAATGATGATCTTTCATTCAAATTTTCACTCTATCAAATGAAGTAGTTATAGGACCCTTATATAGGTAAAGAGCTTCAATAAATCCACTAATCATGAAATTACAACACAACCCTTTTTGAAATCACCTCCACATATAGATTCTACTTGCAAAATCATATAGTAATATCCCTTCATGGGATTGTGTATGATTTCCATTAAACTAAAGAAATTATATATATACTCTCATAAAAAATATTACCATGGAATATAATCATCACCTATTGCCTTTGAAAACCACCCTACCATGAACTTCTTTTGTAGTCATTATTCCATATAACTCTTATGTGGTCTCACATACTTGATATGAAATAATCCTTTATTTTCTAATTTTTTGTTCAATTCTTGATAACTTCAAAGTGATTCCAAAACCTCTTTATCAACCAAGCCTATCAATAAACACATTGAAATTTTTTTAACCATATTTTCCAAAAAACACAACAACCCAAAAATATTGAATCAATATCTTCAAGAATTTTTTACCAATAATACCCCCTTTGGGTTTGTTGATGACACTTTAGACTCCTTAAATATCCTTATGAGTCCTAGTGGACCATGTAGCCACCTTGAGAGGGGGTGAATCATAGGTGGCCAAATTTTATTGATGTAGTTCAACTTAAACGTTTTCTTCCTTAAAGTTGATTAATCCACTTACATCATTTTGGATGCATGAATCATTGATATACACCCCCAACACTAACTCCCACATGAAATTTCAATAATATATAGGAAAAAACACACATGAATTTTTACAAGGTTTGACCCCAGTGTGGGAAACCTACTCCTTATTATGTCTGTTTATTATCCCAATATATAGATTTTCACTATTCACATAAGAATTATAATGGGGAAAATTATTATCATTCACCAAAGAGTATAGTTATTTTATTGAACTCTAAAACTGTAATATTATGCATGTGGTTGATATATCAATCAAAAATACACTTCTTATTATTATTATGAATAGTGGGATTTTTTATACTAGAACCATTAGTCTTTAAGGTTTCTCTGTGAACTTCCTCATGGATAGATCTTCAACTACCAAGTAAAATTTTGTTATACTCAGCATTCACATCAGTGTATCCTATGATTTCAATAAAATAAATCTATAGCTATCACTTGAAAAATCTTTAGTATCCAAAACTTGCATAGGTAGGTGTTGAAATTTTTATGGCTCTCAACTTTCTTCACCTAAATCTGACAACCTTACTCAGCTTCTTCAAAATATAATATTTCCACATTCTAACATCTTCAACCATTCTAATATTCATAAATATACTTTTTCATCTGATTCATATCTTATATTTTTCTTAATAAAATCATCAACTCTCTCAAGTTTTCATCATTATCTCTCACTTGAATAATGTTAACCCTTTATATAGCCAAACTTCCTCCGATAAATGTGGGGAACATGGAGTCTTCAATTTAAAACTCCCACAAACCCAATGTCTTTTTTCTATAGATTTTAATAATTATGAAGATATTAGATTTTAACTTCATTAAATCCTTCACAAAAAATCATCACCAACATTCTTTAACTCTTTCTCAAATCATAGATTGAATAATAATATTTATTTCATGAATATTGAAACTTTGAAGGTTCATCTTAGAATCATCACTTTTTATCTACTTTTATAATTTTTATGTGAAGTAACTCAGCATTTTCTAGTGGTATAACTTCTTTAAAATTCACTCAAAATCTTTTGGTACTATCTATTATTCTTATCAACTCAATATTTTGTAGCCTTAAATACATTGAAAAACTCTAATGAAAAGATTGTGTTTTTTTTGTCTTTATCTATTTCACTTGTGGTGACCTAAACATAGATTCCACTCAAAGGTTCCTCGATCTTAGTTATCCACATGGACTCAAGCTTATATCCTCAAACACTAGAGGTTACCGACTAGTAGTGATGGACTAGGGTGTGTCTATGGGGAGACTAAAACCTCATTAACAGAGTGGATCATAGTTGATAAACAATATAACAGGTAAATAGAAGAAGGAGTATAAGATAAACATATGGAACAATGGAAGTAGACATGAATAATAAAAAACTAAAGCAACTGATAATAATATAAAAAAGATGAAGATACATTTTATGTTTCTATAAAACTAGAAAGCTAGAATACAAAGAATCTGGAATAACAAGCTATAAAAATAGGAAAAATGAATCCAAAAATATTCAAACATACAAAGAAACAACTTGGTCATATGATACCAATATCTATCCTATGTGAGAAAGAAATCAAGTTTCTAAATCGGGGAATTTTTCCTTGTCAAACACCTGTATACAAGTAATCTACCTAGGTACCAATGGTAGTCCAAATAGGGTGTGAGGTAAATCTTAGTATGACATCACCAATGGTGTCTATAACATCCAGAATGTGTAATATAAACTAAAACAATGTGAAATAATGAATATATAAAATTAAATTAGTATATTAATGTAAATACTCAAGTACCTGATTCAGGATCAGCTGGTGTCAGTACATATGACCATTTCATTTATTAATTATTTTCCATTTTATATAATTAATTCATGTGAGGTATAACCAGCACTGACATCCTGACAAGATAAAAATAATGATAAAGGATCCAATATATAACCATGAATCCTATAAAAATATTAATATTGAATGGGATCCAAGATAATAACCAAGGCATCATGACCTCAAGGGTTGAGCCAACTCTGGTAATAAACTATAGCCTAACTATAAGGGGTAAGAGTGTAATCCAAGGGAAACACCTAAGGAATTCCACAAAAATAATTCTAACTAAGACCGTGGAATATATCCAAGGTAAAATGAGATAAGCAATGAATACTTCCCAGGGTGTATCAAAGGCACCACATGTCCATAGTCATCATGATAGAGCCACGGAGTGTATCTAAGGAATCCTATAATAATAATAGATGGATCATATAGTGTCATGTCGATCATCCACTAGTAGAAAAATATTGGGTTCCAAAGTTGGTATCAACCTTGGAAATTAGTATCTCTAAATCAGAATGGGGTCCACAAGTGTTCAAGGAATTCCCTTGGGAATCCAAGACTATATTGATTCTAAACCACCTATAATAATGTCAAGGTTCATATATAATAGGCACCATATACTTGATTCATTAATTAATTAAGGCCATGTAATACTCATTCCATTTAATAAGTTATTAGGTTGAATTCATTTCCTTTTATTACTATGATAAGGAAAACTTGGCATACAACCATTTATTAGCTCATTTAAGTCATAATAAGTGTATAATGTTCACTCTAGTACAATTAATTAAACATTAAAATGGGTGTTATGGATGTGAAACCAAGCCATTAAATTCCATTCAATGAGGTAAATTCATATACATATTATACTTTCCAATTGCATTTAAGTTTCATTCATTAAATAGAACACTTACCTTAGAAGGGTCAAGTGACACTAAAAGATTCAATGGACAATCAAAAACCAATTCAATATTCATTTAATTAAGGAATGGTTCACCATTAGAAGGATCAATCCAAATCACACTTGAACGGTGGCACAAACACACATAACAACCCTAAAAAGTAATAATTAAGGGAAACACCCTACTTGGGGTGGTCAATGTTGAGGGCATAACCTCCAATGATGAATAACATATTTAACATGAGTCTTAGAATATTATTCTAATGACTAAAATCATGGATAATCAATTTAATAGGGCATTCCTGATGAATCAGCACGTGCACAAAAAAACAAAGATTTAAAAATGACGAAATTTAAGGTATGAGTTATAGAAAACATACCTCGTACTAATACGACTCTCTTAATATAGTATTAGCTTCTAGTTTGGTCTTGATTGTAATAGATATAAATAATGGATCAATACCCTAAAAATAGGGCATATGAGCCCGCAACTCAATAACTCCATTGAGAGAAAGATAAATGAAGAACTACTAAAAATAAATCAAGACCTTGCCAATGCACATCCAACATGATGAACAGAACTCAAATCAGATACTGAATTGGTTTTTAGGATCAAAATCTATGAATTAGCTCTTGAGATCTCTAAAATTGTAGAATGGAGAAGTTCAATATAATAGAATGGAAAAAGGGTTAGAATGAAATATTTAAACATTTAATTAATGGTGAAATAGTAATTTTACCTAAAATTCCCCATTTGTACGGTTTGGCCGCACGGTTAAGAAAATTGTGTGCCAACTGTGCCCTTTCTGTTGTGCTAAGGGGGCACCTGAATGGTTAGGGAAACTGTTCACCAACCGTGAAAATCACCTCTTCCAAAAACTTTATACATTTCTCATGAGAATGCATCCCTTATAGCATGGTTAGGTAAAATGTGTTCCCTGCTTCACCCCACTACATAGTCCCACACGGTTAGGAGAGTCTATGTGGGATGGGTAACAGGGTTTCTAATAACCATGTGACCTAGTTGTTTTATCCACTGGTTAGGTTTCCAGGCTCTAAACAAGCCTCAGACACCCCTAAAACCTTTATGAACTCAATAGGAATGCATATTAGGTCTAAAATAAATAATTTGACCAAATTTAAAAGGATAAATACCTAAGTGAAAAACTAGGTTCTTACAGTATTACCCTCTGAAAGGAACTCATCCCTGAGTTCACCTTCCAAGGGAAGAAAAACTTCATTTGATAAAAACTTTGGCCATTGGTCATGTACATCAGCCTCTTTATCCCAAGTTTCATCATTTACATGGTTGTGCTTCTATAGAACCTATACTAGAGGTATAGACTCACCTCGGAGAGCCTTTGATCTTTAGTCAATGATGCAGATAGGAGACTCTTCAAAAGAAGCATCCGCATCTAACTCAACTTCCTTTGGATCAAAAGTATGATATGAGTCGGAATGATACTAGTAAATATATGAAATGTTTAAGACATCGTGCATGGCATGGTACCTCTAAGGTAGTATCAACCAATATGATACTAGACTGACTCTCTATAGAATCTAAAACGGGCCTATATAATGAGTCGATAGCTCCTCATGCCTCTGTATTCATCTATTCCCTAAACTAGGTGATACCCAAAAGGAAAACATGATCCCTGGCCTCGAACTCCAAAGGTCATAAACAGTGATTGACATACAATTTTTATCTATATTGAGTAGTATACATACACTTCCTGGTCAGTTGAACCTACTCTTAAGTCTCCTACATGATATGAGGACCTAATAGGGATTCCTCTCCTATATCTAGCTAGCATAGGGGTTAATGGCATGACATACCATACAAGGCCTCAAAAGGTGATATCTGAATTGTCACATGAAAGATATTATTATAGGATAAATTGATGAGAGATATATGCTTATCCTAAGAACTTTATAAATCGAGGATGCATGGCTGGAGCATGTCCTCTAGAACCTATATCTCTATTCTGGTTGTCCATCAGTCTTAGGGTGAAAGTTTTTTCTTAGAATCGCCTGTGTACCCATAGGTTTCTATAATAATTTCCAAAATTGTGATTTAAAAAGAGCATCCATATCAGAAACGATAGTATGAGGGACCCCGTGTATTTATATGATCTCATGGACATACAATATTCCCTGCTCATCAATTAATAAATTCTCCCATATAGAAAGGAAGTGGGATACTTTTGGCAGTCATCCAATGACTACCCCTACAGAGTCACTAAATCTAGGCGACCATAGTAAGCCGACTACAAAGGCCATGGAAATATCTTCCCATTTCCATTATATGGAAAAAAATGGATGTAACAAGATTATAGGTTTCTGGTGCTTTTTCTTCACCTACTAATAGTTGGAACACTTAGTAATATAACTTGTTGTCTCACATTTCATCCTAGGCCACCAATATCGGTATCACATATATCGATACATCATAGAGATTCATGGATGAACTACCCACTAAGAAGCATAAGACTCACACATCAGTTCCTCTCTCATATATGTAGGAACCTAGACACATCCATGAACATGAAGAATTTCATCTCTATCCACTTACCAATATGGAGATGGGTTATCTCGGGAAATATTCTCATAGAGAACCAATCCTTTAGGATTTTAAAATTGCTTATACTTTGCCTTCTCAAGGAGGGAAGAGGTAACTATCAAGTCTAAGAGATAATATTACTCATTACTTTCATGAAACTATATATGAATCTCAAAAAAGAGGGTTATCAATTTCTATTCATCATTGGCTTCTCGTATGGACTTTTCCTGAGTTTTCCAAATTAGTACATATGTTGCTACATTTCCCTTTCCAGATGTATAGTCAAGATTAAAATCAAATTACTGATGATATTCGACCCATAACCGTTATCTGATATTCAATTCATGCTACGTAAATATATATTTGAGGCTCTTATGGTCTGTATACACCATAAATCCCTCAACAATATATAGTGTCTCCAGCAACGTAAGTCATGGAAAATTACTGCTAGCTTGAGGTTATGTATCTTGTAATTTCTCTCATGAGGCCTCAACTATTGAGATCTATATAAAATGATTATGTCCTCCTGAATAAAAAATACTCCTAGATTGATGCCTAATGCATCAAAGAACATGGTATAGCCTCTTTCATGCTCTGGAAGAATCAGAATAGATGTCAAGACAACTCTCCCTTTCATCTCTTGAAAGGATTTCCCGCACGCTTCTAACCTCATGAACTTAACACCCTTTTTTATAATACTAATAAGAGGTTTTTAAATACATTATAAGTCTTATATGAAACACCTATAATATCCAGTCTGTAATAATCCTAACCCTAGTAGCCTAGATTCAGTGATCGTTTTAATATAGTGACATATATACAAGATATTGCATCCCCAATTGATCAGTTTAGTGTTATAGAAGAACTATATACATAAATTTTTTCATTATTACATTTAAATTTAAACATATAACATAAAGGAAAATAAAATTCTTCCTTTACACTTATTCAATGATTTCATCTTCACAGCCTAGGGAAGGAAAACAAATAAAAGGATGAGTTGATATGCTCGATAAGGGTCATATAAAACAACAATAAGTGAAGTAAAGTCAACAAGGAATAGAAATTATGGAAAGTTAAATAACTAAAAAACACATGTCATCAATAAACTAATAATGAAAATACATCCATAGATTTTTTCATGGTGAAAATCTCATAGAAAGTAACAACTTAATACTGAATGAAAAAAATGATTATTATTTGGATTCCATGTATCTGGAACATGAACCATTATACCATAAAGATAGTTTATTTTTTAGGTAAAATCCATTTGATTCTTTTTGGAAAAAACACAAAGGGTTTGTCTCTAACTGTTTTGTCTCATGATACATGTTGATGCATCGATGGGTTATAGCGGTCCCCGCCCATCACTTACTAAGTTCAATGCATTTTTCATACATAGATTAAATTTATGAACAATATGAATTATCAAAAAAAATTATTGAGTGAAAGATTCAATAAAGTATGTTGACATGGATGAAGATACTTTTAAATGATAGAATTGAAAAATCCTTGAGTAAAATAATCATTAAATATTCCAAAGTGTCTTGTACCACTTTGAAACATTTAAATCATAATCCCTATGTAAGAATAAAATTAAAAGAAACTTAGAATATAATGAGAATAAAAAGACTCATGATATGATATATCAAGGTCTGTACATACACCATGCATAAGGAATAAGTGGTAAAAAAGGCATATATCTCACAGAAGTAAAAAATGAAACGAGAAAACCCTTTTTACTTTGGAAAGTACAGTTCATTTGGAAAATCATTTCTATTTGTAATAAAAACATATTGTAAAAATGTATATCCTATAAAAGAAAATTTAAGTACAATGAAATTATTTTTGATGCATAAATGATGCCCAACATGTAAAAAGGGTTTTTAAGGAACTTTATAATTAAGCCTCTTTAGTGTGTTTCAAGGTAAATATTAAAGAGTATTTAAAATAGAAAATGCATTATTGTTTGTATAAAACCAGAAATAAACAAATATAGTTTTTCATGATAAAATGAGTGATTTTAGAAAAAAAATATTGGTAGTTTAAAACATATTATGGCTTTTACTTGAAAATTGGTAAGAAATTAGGAAGTTCCCTTTAATCGGGCTTTCATATCAAGAGGAATTGAAAAGGAGACCTTATAAAACATGAATTATCCATAAATTAAAAATAAAATGATATGGATACATGGGTTTAGAGAATATATATATAATTTAGAATAATTATATAAAAATAATGAAGTATTACATTAGGTTAAAGAGAGAGAAATCATAACCCGAATGAAAAATAGAAGTTCGGGGAGAATCTCTTACCACTTTGTAATTAATCGAATCGCATGTCCCATAAAATTCATAATCTTAAAATGAAACAATGAATTCCATAAAGATAAATAGATTCGTGATATTATACATCAATGGTAATTATACATACACCACACACAAGAAATAGTTTTGAATAAGTTATATCTCATAGAAATAAAAGTGATACGAGAAAACCCTTACCTTATGTATGAATGGGTTCTACACTTGATCTTAATGACATGAATAATAAGATTAAATCCATTAATTAATTAATAAACTTTTATAGATTTTTTTTATTTATTATAATTTTATTAAGTTCATTTATTGCCTTTTTTATGAGTTATAAAATACAATTTTATCATTCGGTAGCATTTTTTTCCTTGGTTTTCATGATCGGTTTATTTGTAAATATGTATCAAAAATCATGTAAAATGAGAATAGTTTTCCAAAATTAAAATAATATATTATTAATGAACTTATAGTATATTTAATTTTTATATATTTAATTTTTTTTACATGGTATGAGTATGAATAATTATATAAAACATTAGTGTTAGTCATTTAGATTAATTTTGGAATTTTTTCGATCATCGAGAACTAGTTTCACTTTATTAATTAATATTATGCATATATACTAGTTCCATAACATTAAATAAGTTTTAATACATATATTATAATTTTTTAACCATAATAAATGGTTTTATGACTATCCTTAAAGGCATAATTGAAAAAAGAAAATACAACATCCATGAAGTCTATAAACTGGCACCTCACGGACGATACTTTCATTTTTAGAATAAAAGGAAGAGGAGAAGAGACATGATGGTGGATTTTACATTATAAAAATAAAATTAAATTATATATAAGATAATTTATTTATCATACATATTTATATATATGAGGTGAGTAGAATAAAAAAAATAAAAGAAATTGAAAAGAACATAAAGAAAGCAGAAGAGGATTTTACCTCTTGAATTCTTCTCCTTGAGAACCTCCTTAGGGAAATTGTTATTGGTCTTTTTTTTAGAAAAAAACCTCCTAGATTTAGGGAAGAGGATTTGGAAGAGTATTGGGTATAAATTGGAAAGCCTCAAGGCTTAAGAGGTGTGAGAAGAAGAGGTGGTGAGGGTGGTATTTATAGTGGAGGAGATGAGCATTTTTTTTATTATTGTATTAATTTGTTTATTATTTTAGATCAATACTATTAATAGTGATGATTCCCATGACTAAATATAGTAACTAATTCATGTTATTTTTAACCAATGGTTTCTTACCTCATCCATAAATTATTCATTCCTTAATAATTCATTATTTACTCATACTGTAAATTATTGTATTTCACGATTCACTAAAAATCAACAATTTTAGAAAAATACAAAAAAATTAACCCTAACCATTTTTAAATGTTTATAATCTAAAAATTAAATCTATTTTATGAAAGTATTTTTATAAATATGATAAATTTAATTTTTAATTAAAATCATCACTTACTTTAAAAATGCCAATTTTAAAATTATAACAGATTTTATAACACATTAAAAATTAATTAAGGTCTCATAAAATTATATTATAATCATAAGAAAAAAACGAATTTATGAATATATTTTATGAAAATATATTTTATTTTAAATAACTATTTTAGTTATTAAATTGTGAATAAACATTTATGTTTCAAAAAAATACCAATACTTAATTTATCATTTTCAAAACATTTATTTACTTATTATATGATAAAAATATATTATATATTATTTCATAATATACCTAAATTTTATGTATAATTTATTAGGTTAATTTACTATTAAAATCATAAATATACTATTAATATAATGAAAATGGTAGTTTTATAGAAATCGGGATTTTTTACTATTCACTGGAAAATAAATATTTTCAGAAAAATGCCAAAATTTCACCCAAAAATAATTTTTACATTCCAATTTTAAAAATCAATTTTATTTTCATAAATATAGTTTATAAAAGTTTTAAATTTTAATTTTAAAATAATTATGCCATTAAAATATGGTAAAACTGCTTTTATAAAAATATATCATTTTAATGCGTAAAATTAGATTCATTCTTATCATATACCTAAAAAATCATTTGTATGAATTTCAAAACATTTTATTAAATATATAATATATATAAATTTTATATATTTTTAATACTATTCATTCCATACAATTTAACAGCTAGTTTATAATGGTTTTTTTAAAATAATTATATTTAATTGTATATAATTGTTTGTTTAAGCTTAGTGTTGTGTGAAATCTATGTTATCGATGAAATAAAATTTTAAAAGATACATACTATAAAATATCTTTTTTTTTTAAATTATCCCATCCTTCAATAAATTATGTCCACAAAATTTTAAATTATACTTTGAAAAATCAAAGGTTAATAGTTCAAAATTTCTTTTTGCGAAACCCACATCAGAAATAGGGTTAATAAAATATCCTCTTAATAAGAGGGAAAGGGAAATGCATAGGTCAGCACAAAACTTGGAATTTAAATAGGATAACCCAATTTCAATAGAAAAATATGGACATGGAAGAATAATATAACCATCAATTTTTGATGGAGAGTGATAGAGAATATGGTCATTAAAAATTTAACCCTCACAAAGCTGTAAATTTTTGATCAGTTAAAAGACCTTTGATTTATCAGAAATAAAAGTAAAAAAATAATGTATTTGTTCCAAAATATTTTTCCTAGAGTTTTTTTATTCTTTTAATATTCATATAATCACCTGAGAAAATAAACTCACTTGATTACTTTCTATGTCATAAGCATAATCTCTCTTTTGGTTGTGCTTTGATCTATTTTCACTTCATCCCTTACACCTAGAAATGAAAGTTCAAGATGAATTTTTTTGCCTAAAGGGATTTTAACAAATCATATGGTCCTTAATTCATTCCTTGTGCCTTTAAATTTTTATTGAAACCAAGAAGGTTAGAACATTTTATCCAAGAACAATAATTTCTAAAGTCATACTTGATCCATTCCACAAGTACTTAATCTTAAGACTCGTCTAAAACATGTATGTCCACATCCAAAGACCAAAAAAATAGAACGAAGGTCTCTAAATTTCCAAAATCAACTTAACATAAGATTCTATAAATAATTTAGTGGTTAATACCACATACCAAATATTTAATTACCTTTATCACTTTTAAACCATTATTAAAAATGCATGCTTCCAAGAGTAAAAACTTAGGTTGTCCGTAAAATCCAAACATTTAATAATTCTAGCATAACGTGAACCATCGGTTCACTAACCACCTTCATGGTTACGAATATTATCCCATAAACATATATTTATTAATATATTGGTCATAAAACACATATTTTGGGTTGTATTTCCCAAGACATGTGTTTTCCAAAGATCATCCTACAACAGAATCCCTTCTCTTGATTACTGGTCATATTCATCACATACTTACAATTCCTTAAAAAATAAGTACTATATTAAAATCCATATATATCTCATGAATCATATAAATAGATAATTTTTATACAATACTAAAATAACATAATCCTTGAATCAAAACACAATCATATAAATCATTCCTCTTCACCAGAAATAGTAGTGTAAGCTTGACCATGATCCCTTTTCTACTTCTGAGCTATATTCCCTTGATACTTGGGACATTGATCTATGTAGTGCCCTATTTCCATGCAGTTGAAGCACTGAACATTGGAAAATTATTTCCTTTCCTTAAAATCATCTGAATGGTGGAATTTTTCACTACACTTGAAGAAAACTCATTTTCCTATTAACCATATATCAAGGTGTTTCCTTACACAATTATCACATGTGGGAAAACACTTCTTTACCTTCTTCCCTTTAACTATATTTTTCCCAGATTTCCTCTTCTTATATTTCTTCCATTTAAACCCATAATACTTGGATAATTATTTCTCTATCTTGTTAGAACTTTATATTATTTCCCCATATGATGAGAATATTTTGCAGAATACTTCTCTTAGAAAGGCTGGCATAATACCATAAAAGATATTATCATTCTTAAATGTTAAATCATGTGTATTAGTGATGTTATCATTCCTTCTGTGAGGTTTCATTTCTAAACAATTTAATACAATAGATTATATTATAACCTTATAAAACATAATGTATAATCATAAAAATAGTGAAATACTTAACATAATTTGAAAAAAATTATGTGTAGCTAAACTCATAATCATAAACGTGGTTTTTTAGTGACATATTTTCTATTAAATCCTTCATAATGGTTTGTAAATAAAATGTGAATTATCGTAAGTATATCATTAGATAGTGTCAAACCAGGTGCATAGTAAGGCTCATTATTTTGTACTAGGTTATGCCAAGTCGGGCATGACACACCATTTTAGAGTTGTTACTCCTAGGTACATCTGTTCCAGAACCATGTCCACTTATAGTATCCAGAAAGGGATGCATTTCTAAGAAGACACACATAATATCTACCTTACCAAAATTCTATGATGTTATTCATTTATTCTCCTAAAATACTATATTATGGTTATATTCCCTAATATATGTTTTCTAAATCTATCTTCCAAGGTTTCTACTAATCTTTCTCTGATACCAACTGTAACAACATTGACCTCAGTAGCCCAAATTCAGTGGTCATTTTAATACAATGTCATAGATTCAAGGGATCACATCACCAAGGATCAATATATAAATTATTCCATTATTACATTAGAAATTAAACATAGTAAATAAAGTAAAATATACTAGATACATACTTCCAAAAATTTTATTGAAGAACAAGGTAAATAAATTGTTCCATTATTTCATTGGAAATTAAACATAGTACATAATAGAAAATAAAGTGCTTCTGTGACACTTATTCAATGATTTCATCTTCACAACCTAGGGAAGGTAAACAAATAAATGTGTGGTCTCAAATGATTTGTAAGGGTTATATGAACAAATAATAAGGGAAGTAAATTAATTAAGGAATAGACATTATGGAAAGGTAAATAGAAAAAAAAACACATTCCATTAATAAACTGAGAATAAAAATGCATCCACAGATTTTATCACAGTGAAAATATCATGGAAGTTAATAATTGAATACTGAATGAAGAAAATTGTTATTATTTGGATGTAATGTATCTTGAATATGAACCATTATACCATCAATATGGTTTAAGAATATGGGTAAAAACCCATATGATTATGTTTGGAAACAAACAAGAAGTGTTTGTTTCCAACTGTTTTGCCTCATGAGACCTATCGATGCAACAAGGGGCTATAGTGGGCCTCGTACATCACATACTAAGTCCAATACATTCTTCATAAATATACAAAATTTATGAAAAATATGACTTGTCAAAAAAATATGTATTGAGTATAATATTCCACAAATGATGTTGACTTACATGAAGATACTTTTAAATGATACCATTAAAAATATCCTGACGAAAATAATCTTTAAACATTCAAAAGTATCTCATACAACTTTTAAACATTTAAATAATAATACCAATGAAGGAATATAATATCATGATAATAATAAGACTCGTGATATGATATTTCAAGGGAATAAAATATACCACACATAAGGAATAAGTGTTAAACAAGGCATATATCTTAGAGAAGTAAAAATGAGATGAGAAACAATCTTTTTACTTTGGAAAGAATAATTATTTTGAAAATTCATTTATATTTGTCATAAAATAATATTTTAAACATATATATCCCAGAAAACAAAATTTAAGGACAATGAAATTATGTTTGAGGCATAAATGATGTCCAACATGAAAAATAGTTTTTAAGAAACTTTATAATTGAGCCTCTTTAGTGCGTTTTAAGGAAAATATTAATGAGTCTTTCAAATGGAAAAAGTAATGATTGTTCATATAAAAAATAACTGAAAAAGGATATTTTTTCATGATAAAATGATTGATTTTATAAAAAAAAATTGTAGATTAAATTATATTATGGATAGTACTTGAAAATGTGTAAGAAATTGGAAAGTTCCCTTTAATCAGGCTTACTTATCGGGATGAATTGAAAATAAGACCTTATAAAATATGAATTAACCATAAAAAAGAAATGAAATGATATGGATACATGGTTTTAGAAAAAATAAAAAAAATGTATAATAATTATATAAAAATAATTAAGGATTATATTTGAGTAAGGAGAGAGAAAGCATAACCTGAATGAAAAATGAAAGTTCGTGGAGAATCCCTTTCCACTGTGTAATCAATTGAATCACATACCACATAAAATTAATAATATTAAAATGAAAAATTTAATACCATGAATATAAATATATTACTGATATGATACATCAATGGGTATTATACATACACAACACACAATAAATAGGGGTGAATAAGGCATACCACACAAAAATAAAAGTGAGATGAGAAAACTGTTACCTTATGTATGAATGTGTTTTTCACATGATAGTAATGTCATGGATAATAAGATTAAATACATTAATTAATTAATTAAGAACCTTTTATAAATTTATTTTATTTATTATAATTTTATTAAGTTCATTTATATCCTTTTTTATGAGTTATAAAATACAATTTTATCATTTGGGAGTGTTTGTTTCCTTGGTTTTCATGATCGGTTTACTTGTATATATGTTTTGAAAATCATGTAAAATGAGAATAGTTTCCTAGAATTGAAATTATATGTTATAAATGACCTTATAGAATATTAAACAATTATATATTTAATTTAGTTATATGGTACGAGGATAAATCATTAGATAAAATGTTAGTGATAATCATTTAGATTATTTTGGTGTTTCTTTCAATCATCACGAACTAGTTTTGTTTTATTAATTAATATTATATATATATACTATTTAAATAACTTTAAATAATATTTAATACATATATTATAATATTTTTTAACCCTAATAAATGGTTTTATGACTACCCTTTAAGTCTAAATTGAAAAACAAATATGCGTCGTCCATGAAGGCTGTAAATCGGCACCTCACGGACGATGATTTCATTTTTAGAATAAAAGGAATATGAGAATAGGATTGATGGTGTATTTTTCATTGAAATAATAAAATTATAGTCTATATAATATAATGTACTTATCAATTATATTTTTATAGATGAGGTTATGATAGTATAAAAAAGAAAAGAAAGTGAAAAAAATAAAGAAAGCGGAAGAGGATTTTACCTCTTGAATTCTTCTCCTTGAGAACCTCCTTAGGGAAATTGGTATTGGTATTTTATTAAGACAAGAACCCCATATACGTGGGGAAGTAGATTAGGAAGAGTATTGGGTAGAAATTGGAAAAGATTCAAGGATTAAGATGTGCAAGAAGAAGAGGTTGTGGGGGGTGGTATTTATAGTGGAGGAGAAGAGTGTTTTTTGATTATTTTATTCATTTGTTTATTATTTTGGATCAAGACTATCAATAGTGATGATTTTTTATGACTAAATGTAGTAAATAATGCATGAAAGTTCGAACTAATTGGTTTTTATCTCATCTATACATCATCTATTACCCAATAATTCATTTATTTACTTATACCGTAAATTACTGTATTTCACTATTCACAAAAAATTGACTATTTTAGAAAATTCCAAAAAAAATAATCCTTATTATTTTTTGATGTGCATAATTAAAAAATAAACTCTATTTTATGAAATTATTTTTCTAGATATGAGAAATTTGATTTTTATTTAAAGTCATCATTGACTCAAAAAATACCAATTTTAAAATTATAACTGATTTTATTACACATTGAAAATTTAATTAAGGTGTCATAAAATTATCTTATAATCATAATAAAAAATATTAATTTATGAATCTATTTTATCAAAAAAAATTCTTTTAAATAAATATTTTAGTTATAAAATTCTGAATAAAAATTTATTTTTCACAAAAAATACCAATACTTAATTTATCATTTTCAAAACATTTATTTACATATTCCATGATAAAAATAAATTATATTTTCTTTCATAAGATACCTAAATTTTATGTATAATTTCATAGGCAGGGTTAATATTAAAATCATAAATAAACTATTAATATAATGAAAATGATAATTTTACAGAAATCGAGATTTTTAGCTATTCACTAGAAAAAATATATCTTCAAAAAAATACCAAGATTTCACCGTAAACTAATTTTTACATTCCGATTTTAAAAATAAATTTTATTTTGTTCAATTGAGTTTATAAAAGTGTCAAAATTTAATTTTAACATAAGTGCGCCATTAAAAGGAGGTAAATGGACTTTAGAAAAATATATCCTTGTAATACATAAAATTATATTCAATCTTATCTTATGCCTATAAAATTATTTGGATGAATTTAAAAACATTTGATTTAATATATAACATAGAAATTTCATATTTTGATTAATACTATTCATTCCTACCAATTTAATGGGTAGGTTATAACAGTCATTTTAAAATAATGATATTTAATTATATAGCATTTTTCGTTTAAGCTTGGTGTTTTGTGAAACCTATATTGTCAATGAAATTAAATTTAAAAATATATGTACCATAAAATATTGGGGTGTTACACATCCAGCCCCAAGAAACTTCGTATATCAAACACATTCTTGGGTTGTTCATAGGAAAACACAACACACACCTTCTCGGGGTCAATATAGACTCCTGATTCTGAGATAATATGACCCAATAAGTAAACTTTTTCGAACCAAAAGTGGAACTTGGAAATCTTGGAATAAAGATGATGATCTCTCAGTGTACTCAAAATGATATCAAGGTGCTTAGAATAGTCTCTATGAGTATGAGAATACACCAAGATTTCATCCATAAAGACCATGACAAACAAATATGGCTAGGGATGAGAACCCTATTAATCATATCCATGAATATGGTGGGTGAATTCATAATACAAAATGGCATAATGAGATACTCATATAGACCATACCCACAATGAAAATTTTCATGAGGTATGTCTGAAGATATGACTTGCACCTGATGATAGCCTGATCTTAAGACAATCTTAGAAAACACCCTGGCTCCTCGGAGCTGGTCAAAGAGATCATCTATATGAAGAAGTGGATACTATTTCTTGACTGTAATCTAGTTCGACCATATGTAACCCACACATAGGTGAAGGGTCTCATTCGCCTTCTTAGAGAAAAGCTCGAGTGAACCCCATGAGGATGTGTTGGGCCATATAAAACCTTTAGCCTCTAAATCCTACAACTACTTCTTAGGATCATATATCCCAGTAGGATACATCCTATATGGTGGAATGGACATTGAATTTTCTTCTAAAATGAGTTCAATTGTAAAATAAACCTCACTCTCTTAGGAGGTAATCCAGAAAAATCATCAGGAAAGACATCCCTAAAATGATCTACTACTAGAGGGAATTCATCCTGATGTAAACTTTGATCCTTCATGATGATATTATCAATATGGGTGGTCACTTCATAAAGATATTATCTTGTCTAGCTCTTCTATCCTAGACATCCAACTCACCTTTGTGTAAATAAATGCTACCCTATGTTGATGTAAACGATACCCAACATGATAACAATCTACAAAGGCATGATACAGGACCAACCAATCTATCCTGATAATGACGTCTAAGTCTATCATATCAAGAACAAAGAGGTCCCACAAGAAAGGGTAACTACCTAACTCAAGCTGACAGTCCTTGTATTAGCGTATGCCCTATGACCATACTCCCAATGGTGTTTCTAGGGTTATTGAACCATAGTAATACTATATTTCTAGCCCAAGACTTTCCATGGTATATAAGGATATGAAGGAGTGTGAATAACATGTATAAGACAAAGTAGAAACTATAGTAGAGGATACTAGGATAATACCTTTTACGATAGATGGTCATGCACTTTGATCGCAGGTATCGGTTGTAATGCCTTTAACTGACCTGATCCTTAGCCCTATTCTATAGTTAGACTACCCCGATCATGACCGCTCTACTAGCACTGCTAAAAATATGAAGTCTGGATACTGGATCCATGACCTCCTCCTCATCCAGTCCTACTAGTGCTACTCCAACTTCCACTTAACGTAGTGTAAAAGAACCTTTCTCTAAAGGTAGATCTAGTACAGAGCCTCTTCTATTGGAATTAGATGCAAAGGATCAACAAAATCTCTAAAGGTGCACCATATAGCTGTAAGACCAGCACTCTAGAGGGTTTCTATCACACTGAGTCTTCATATGACCCTATCTTCTACACTGATGGCACACCATAGAGCTACTAGTACGATTACTCTAGCTACCACTACCCTAACAAAAAACCTAGAGGGAACATTTCATGCTACTAGAAGGATTACTAGTCTATCATGACATTGATCCTCTATGCCTGGTACTATTGCCTTTCCTAAGATTGTACTCAATGATAAGAGACTTATTGAATATCTCAGAAAGTTTTGGTAGGAAAAATACATTCACCTGATCATGTATGGAATATTGAATCCCATCCTCAAAACTTCTAGCACGTGTTAGCTCATCACCGGCTAGAAGCAGTGCAAAGAATTATAACTCAATAAAATGCATTGAATACTCCATTAATAATATAGTGCCCTACTCTAGATGCATGAACTCTCTAGTTCAATTATCCCTCAACATATGAGGAAATAAGTGATCACAGATATCATTCTGAAAGTTGGACCAGACCATTCCCTAATAGCGACCATCCTAGGTAACCATGTCCCACCCGATCTTAGCCGAATCTCATGGCCTATAAGTATCAATCTTGACCCTCCACTCTAAAGGAATCTCCAAATTCTAAAAGATAGAAATATTGGCCTATATCCAAGACTCTACAGTATATGAACCACTATTACCCTAATAAGGTGGTAGGATGTTGTTGTTGGAACCCACGCATCAGATCTGACATTATAGGTGTAGGTCATGGAGCACCTTGTTTGGACTACATCAGATGAAGGAAACTATCATGAAGCTGAGCATCAGCCTAGATTAAGTAAAAATGTCGGTACCAAAAGCGGCACTCCTAGCGGTAATACTGGCAGCTTAAGACCCACCACATCTAGAGCATGGTCGTCTCCACCCTCCTCGATCACAACATGAGGACATCGTGGTGGAATTGGTCTACAAATTCCAAGAACACACCTCAAAACAAAATTTGAAGAATATAGATATAAATAGAATAATTTTATTATAAGGAAATGGATCACTACCCATGGTATACAATCCCAAATACATTCTTATAAGTCCAAGTATTGGTAAGTTCTCAAATATAAATTATAAGGGTTCTGGTAGATGAAGGTTCAATAGAACCTTGCCTCTTTATTTACTAGAAACCATTTATTTCATAAGTCATATTTCACATTTTTAAGTTTAATTTTCTTATTTTCATATATCAAGTTTCATTTAAAATGGATCTTTATTCTATTGAATTAGGTCCTATACACCTTATCACTGAAATCGACACCCATTTAATTTAATTCTAATGGCTCGACTCAATAAATTACCCATTCCAACCCACGAGTGCTCATACACCTCGTGAATTGAAACTAGTAATCACTCAATTGAAGAAAAAGAGTATCGCGGGTATATATATATATATATATATAAACAAGTCTCACTCAACAATCATAAGTAATACAAGAAATGTAAGTAATGAAATGCACCTATATATCCTGGAATGTGCTTTGAATGTGAATTATAGGTGCCTACCATAATGTATGTAACAATGATATTTTCCATCATGTCATTGAGCCAAGGATGGAATGAAATAATCAATTAGAGTAATTATAATAACCATCACATAACATGTGCATCACCCAGTTGTGAAAGGATATCAACTGTAATAGGAAAATGTTGAACAACATTTATAACTCATAAAACTTGACATTTACCCACACATGGGTTAGTTATTCCCAATCACGGATTATAACCATGTTCCAAACAATTCATTTATTATCACTTTTATAAGCCTCCAACTTTTGATGTTCTCACATTTTATACATATCTATAATTTCTCATCTCTCACTCTTTTTGATACTTTGTATGAGTCACTTGTACTTTCATTTCCTCTAATATGTTGGTTTTATGTCAACCAATGTTTATTAGAATAACTAATTTTCTTTCCTACCATTTCTTTGAACTTCAGTCTTACTCGGGGTCAATCTTAAAAATTTTGGTCAACCATATATTTGAACTATTCTTAGGCACCTCAGTTTATGTTTCTCTAACTCTAGTTTCTTCCTCCATTGATTATAAAATTATATGTAGTCAAATATTACTTATTATTTTTCTCACATACTTTTATAGTATAAAATATTAACTCGTTTATTCTTTTGATCAACTTATAATTTGATTTAATCAATAAACATAATTTTTTTCTTCCATAAATGTAAGGTATTTGTGATAAAAAAAACATGGTATTCATTGATTGACTTCAACTTCTAAGAGTTTAAGTTAACTCCAAATTCTCTACTTACTCTGTTACTTCCTCATATGAAGATATTTCAACTTATTATTTTTAGTATATACTCTAGTTATGGTACTTTTTTAGCTGAATCTTGGAATAAACTACACTTCATTCCTTTTACAGGTTATTTGTTAGAAATTCTCTTTATAAGGTGAAGTTCACCTTACATTATTTAGGGATCAATCTTAAGAAGTTTTTCAATTCTTAATTTTGGATCATCCTTCCATTCATCCTAGAATCATTTTTCTTCACTAATTAATCAATGGTTATCTCATTTTTCAATATCCTAAATTCACAGAATCTAAGAAACTCTTATTTCTCTAGAAGTGAACTATGTAACTTCTGGTCAACATGTTTTACCCATATTTCACTCAAATATTAAATATATCCAATTGGGTCATTAATCACCCCATATATTAATTTAGCTATTCAATGGGAACTTTTTCAATATCCCATTTACTTAGCTATAATTATAGATATTACTTTGAAACATCGTCAATAATTTTCTTTAACTTGAGGAACATTTCAATAATTGTCAGATGTTTAATATGCTTCTGGATAAAATAGTATCCATGCAAGAATCCTCCTTTCCTTAGAATCACTTATTCTCTTATCTTCCTTAATTTTAGTGACACAAGTTCCTTATAGCATCCTATAAAATTATCTATTATTCCTTAAATTTTATCTTTTTATAGTATTATTTCATTCTGTGGTGCTTCTTCATTCGATGGTTCCACCTTCTGAAGTATAAAATTATGGTTATCTTACTTTCAGACCACCTATAGATAGCTTCACTACTTCAATCACCATTAACTCAAAATATCATTAATAGGTATTTACAACCATTATTGACATCAAATACAAAACTTCATCATCTTAATATGATGGATACTTCAATCTCTCACTTTTGATTTTTTGTTAATACATATTTCATGACAAATTTTAATGATATTTATCCCCCTTATTGAAAATAAATTAAAATCCTCTTCTATCTATTTCTTACAATAAATTTGAGTGACGGACTTTCATCATAGTACGCCTCACCTTAACTTATTTTGAACATTAATTAAAATTTGATTTCCTTGATAGAAGTATGGAATCACTTTTCTTAGGGAAATAATCCACAAATCAGTCAACTCTAAGTATACATGATTCATGCTTGATATAGAAAACAAGAGTGATTATCTTAGAAATTAAAGTTTCTTATAAAATTTTCACCAAGTGATACCAACTCACAGATCTCCTTTAATGTGTATTTTAATTTATTTTCAAAGAAAATTCCTATATCCATCTCAAAAAAAGGATAAAAATGTTCAATTCTAATAAGAATGTTTCTTTTACTTTATAAGACAATCCTTACATTTTCATCAAAGATCAATTTTTTATTTTGAAACATAAAATTTATTTTTCATGTTACGATGGAATAAATTTTCAATATATCTCAAAGATGATAGAAACATCAATTATCCAAAATTACATTATCTAAAACTTTATCATCATCATATAAATTATCTTCATTTATAAACTTCTACATTAAATCCACCAAATTTTCAACCTCTTATTTCACAGCTCTTTGGTTTTTTGGTATTTAAAATTTTCACTTATATTTTTCAGTTTTTTAGAATAATGAGATTCACTCTACTAATAGGGTTAAACATAATTCTTCTTTTATTATGGACTTCCCATGAATTAAATCACCTTCAATTCTAATTTCCGTTAAAAATCATCAGAACTTATAAGGGAATAAGGTGGTTTTTCTTTTCCAATTAGATAAATGGGGTTGAGAAAACATTCTCAGCTAGGAAAATTTTCACAATTTAACTTCGTTTTTTTATTCAATAACACTTTGTTTTTTTATCATTTTTCTTATTAGGTATCATGTAATTCTTCCGTTAACATTTATATTTCACTTTGTGTGTATTTTTCTTCTTAACTTTTGATAGCAGGGTACATGTATTCTTATTTTTTTATCTTCCATTTTCCTTTCTTCTTCCAGCTAGGGGTGGGTATGTATTGGTTTGATTTGGTTTTGACTAAAAACCAAACAATAATTTTTGGATTTTCTTTTATATATAAAAAACCCATTTAATAGTGGATCAATTTAGACTAGAAAACTTAAAAACCATTGGTTTGTGGTTTTCTTTGGTTTAGATTGTGGATTAAATTTTTTTTAAGTATAAACATGGTTAAAAATATATAACCACAACCAAGAGATAACATTGACTAAGTAAAATAACCCCCCCCCCCCCCACACACACACACCCCAACACACGATTTTTAATAAAGGACTCTCAAAACACATGAAAACATTATGGATATATAAATAAGTTTTTTAGATTGATGTTTCCAGGATTAAGAGTTAAAAGATATTTAATCCTATCATTTTAGGTTTAACATGTCATTATTTATGATTATGAATAAATTATTAAGGTTACTTGTGTAAGGGTTCAATATTTAAAGTGTAATAAATTTGAATTCAATAATAAATTAATTATTTATTTAGATAGTATATATATGATTTAATTTTTAATTATTAAGTTTAATATTTATGATTTTGGAATCTTAATGTTTTATTATTTATAAAAATTTGAATATTTTTTAGTGTATAGATTAATTAATAATCTTGTTTTTTTACATCATATGAGGAATGAAATTTAAAATAAAATTATAAAACCATATTTTTATTATTTCCATTTTTTTTAAATGATAAGAAAAGGAACAATTTTTATGAAAACAAAATCAAATAGATATTAAGATGTCATATTCTTTAAACTAAATCAATTAAGCTAGTAATAATATACCTTTATGGGAGTAAGAAAAATATTCTCACTTATCTTGTCATATTTTTTATTTTTGTAGAATATCTTAAGACCTGACAAGGTAATATATTGAAAGAATAAAATAAATAGTGTTATAAAATTCTATGAAAAAAAACTTAAACATGGGAGATTAAAAATCTCTCAAACCTAGTTTGGGTGGTATAAAGTAAATTTATAGAAAGAAAAGGAGAATAATATAAATAAAATGAAAAAAATGATGTTTTATTTTCAATGGAATGTGATTCATTATAATGAGATATAATATTATACTAAAAAAATATAATTATAATTAATAAAAAACAATCCCATCTTCCTTCCTTTCTCCCCTAGGAAAAGTGGAAACCAAACCGGGCCTTGGTCGAATACACAACCTTACCCACAGAAAATATATAAGCATATAACCAAGTATAAAATTCCTAACACAAGTAATTTCGTGAAAAAAATCAATGAAACCCCTCATAGTAATACAATCATTACAATAATTCACTCTATTATGAACCTCTTAGACATTATTTTAATCACACCAAGCATCGTGCTAGCTCGCACTAAAAGAATGTATTGAGACCAACAGTAGGAATTCCATTATCAGTGGTAATTGGAAACCCAAAACACCACACCTTAAGAAGTAATAAAAATAAAACACATAAACTTAAGTAAGAAAACCACAAGGAACATCTAGATATGACTGTAAATATAGAAACCCATTAAATTAAATTCATCAAAATCATCTCTGGATTCATATATAACTAAATAAAGGATAAAGAGATATTAAATTTATATATTTAAAACCATAAGGGTTGTTTCAATATTGATGCTAACCTAAATATGTGGTGTGTCACAACTGGATGGTATGATTGGGAATTATGGAATTAGAGGGTAGGCATTTCCACTATGGGGTTAGAGTAAAGAGGTTACTTGGTGATTGATTTTGTGCCCCTATATACAGTGGTAATATTTTTTCACAAAAATTAGGTTGGGGTGGGGGTTGATCACTGGTCAAGACTAGTGGGGGGAGGGGACCTAAAATTGGGAAGGATGGTAGTGGGGATGGTATCATATTAAAAGGAGGATGGGATGAGTAAGGTGGATGGAATCAGAATGCAAGATGGAGGGATTGGAATGGAAAGGGGGGTCAAAGGAAGGAATATAGGGAGAGGGGAGGGAATGGATTGATAAGGGGGTATGGAAGATCAAGATATATATATATAAATTGGGGTATGAAATGGGATAAAACTAATAAAATTATTTCTTATTTAAATAGGTATGGTTTTGTTTAATAGGTTTAGTTTGGTTTGGATCCTGAACCAAATCATAGACCATAAGGGTCTCTTCAACCCACACCACAAACTGAACTACAATAAAAAAAGATATTATTTTGGTTTAGTTTTGTTCATTTTAATTTTTAGTTTAGTGTGGATAGTTTTTTTTATACCCCTACTTCTAGCTGATCTGGCCAAATTTCTATGAAAGCCTTTAGAATATGTTTCACTCTTTCTTTGTGACAATAATTCTTCTTCACGGTAACCTTTGTAGAATATTTATATTCCAAAGTTTGCTTCCTTTTATTCTCTAACCTCTATTTTTCAAGTATTATTTTCATACACTTCTTAGGAGTATGATCAGCCTTCTTTCACTTACACATAGTTTCTTAACTTATTCTAAGTTATCATTCTATGATAACATCCAGTGAACCTCAAATTTTTAATTGGAGATGTATTGAATCATTCCAAACCACTTGTTTCTTTCTCGGATTTATTCACTTAATTTATTGAGATTTCCTCTTTAAACTTGTAATTTTATATAATGTTTTCAATTTTCTATGAAGTGGCCCTTCCTTATATAATATAATAATGTTTTACCTAGCATAAAATCCTCATTTTATTTCTTATTGGGTGAATTTTACTTCATAACTTATAATTTCCTTCATCCTAAGGAAGGATTATTTTTCTTTAGCTATTTTGGTATCCTTATATTAGATGTAGTTTTATTGAACTTTGTGGATGTATACCAACACTCTTCATTACCATGAACACTTATTTCACAACTTCCACAGAATTTTTTAGGATATTCAAATATGTAGGATGTTAATAAATTTTCCTTCTTCTATTTACTTTTATTGCTCTCAAATACATTCCTTCTAACCTCCATTATTCTCCCCCTCATTTTATGCATTTTATTCTTTACATGCCTTGACATATTATATGAAAAATCTTTGTCCATGTTTTTTAACATTTCAAAAATCCAACAATAGCAAACAAATTTGTTCTTCTTCTATTTAGTGAAACTCTGGATGGTGAACGGTTTGACTGTTTTTTAGATATTAACTTATTTCTTTTAGATACCTTTATGGTAACTCATATCTTTTTATTTTTATACTTACACCTTCATAGAAGGTGTGGGTTTCTTTAAACTTTTCTTTACCCATCATTATTTTGAAATTGAGTCGTAACCCACACTACTTAATGAATTGAAATTAGTTAATGTAGATTTAAAATAACATGGGTTTAACTTATTATTTTATTTATAATAATATGAAGCTTATGTTTTCTTAATGTTCTTATAGCTATATGGTCAAGTATTATAATAGGTAAAACTCCCCTTAGGAATTCTATTAGTGAATCTTTTATTAGCTTTATGTGAAGTTTCAACTTGAGTAGATTTCAAGTATTTCAACATTATTTACAACTCAATACCCTTTAAATTTTAACTATTTTTATGATCATACAATGATTTTTATTTCTCATCACATTCAATTTTATCTTTTGAATATAATCTTCATGAAACTTTCCTTTTTCAAGAAGATATTTATCAGGATCTTTATCTGTTTAGATTTAATATCTTACTAAGAATTATTGAAAATGATAATCACTTTTGATTCATGAATCATTTCTTCAAATAATTTCTTAAAATAGTACTTTCTCATAAACACCCATTTTCAATTCCTCTTAAATAAAGGAAATATTTTCATTGAAAAGTAAACTAATTTGTTCTTTTTGTTTAATGAGTTTTCTAAAAGTTTCCTACATATGTACCTTATTATCCAATTCCTTCTCCATTTCATTGGATTCCAACTCTAACTTTTATTTTTCTTCATATAATCCCTTGATGAATGAAAATATATAAGATACAACTTTACTGGGGAATTTCTTCAAGTAATCCCTAAATTCAGCATAGAGTTCATCAAAAGATTCAAATATCTCAAACTTATCATAGATTGGAGTTGATTATTTTGAAGGATTAATATTCAAAAATTTATTAGTATGACAACCATTATGTTTACATTCAGGTATAATAAAATCCTACTTTTTATAAACTTGGGAGGTTAACTTTAATTTCTTTTAATCTTCATTCTTCTTCTGGTTCTTCAATGTTTTTTTCAAAACATATATGTTTCTACAACAAGGAATAAATTAAATTTTCTTCAAATAATTCATACCATTATTATATTCTTGTATATGCATGTATATATTTTCAGAAGATATATACTTTATATAAATCATTGAAAATAACTGAGACAAAATTATAGATCCAAATAGATGGAACCTACACTATGATATCATTTGTAAGTCCCAATGGACCATGCAGTCTCCCTAAGAGGGAGGGTGAATCATTAGTGACCAAATTTTACTAATTTAGTTCAAGTAAAACTATTTATTCATTCAATTAATCAAACATATACTATCTATTAGGAAATATGAATCTTAGATATGTTACCTCAACACTAGATCCTATATGAAATATAGATAATGTAAAGGAAGTATCACACTGTAAGATCCCGACTTTTTTTGAAGATGTGTCGATATTGTTTAGAGGTACTATTTTTTCTTGTGTTTAGTATTTTTCATTTGTGTTTAACCTTGTGAGTCATTTGTGTGAAAATTGATAATTTTGGAAGGAAGTGGGAAAGTACATGGTTGGTGCACAGTTTTCCCAAACTATGTACCCCATCCCAACAAACCATGAAAACCCAGGTAGAGGGGATTATCACAGTTGGTGCATAGTTTGTAAAATTGTGCTCCCTAAAATAAGAAACCATGCACCCCCTAGAAGAGGCACACTATTTGTAAAACTATGTGCCTCCTCCTAGAAAACCATGAACGTGGTTTTAATTAATCCGAAATTTAGTTTTCAGACCAAAAATCATCCCCACTCAGACCAACTTATTTTCTATCATTTTTTAATGTTACAGAATGCATTACAAGCCCTCCTAACCTCCATTATTGGTGAATCTAAAGGTAGATCGTATATCTACACCTTCCTAGGTATATGATTTCTTCCCATTTAGATCTCACTCTCTCTCCCACTCCTCTTACTAGATAAAAAAAGGATTTTTATCCACTTTTGGTTCTAGATATCAATCTAGATTTGTTAGATACTAATACATTTAATTTTGGATCTAGGTTTCAGATCTAGATATTATTCTTTTTCGCATTCTTGTTTGATCTAATTCAATTTTTGGATATTTATTAATGAGTGTTCTTCATCAATTTTGAGATAGGTGGTCTATAATTCAAATATCAAATTCTTGATTTCAATTACATGTATGTAATTGTAGAATTTATATTAGATTATTAGTAATTGAGTTTATAAGAAATAATTAATTAATTTGGTAAATTAATTAGTTGAGGGAATTGTGAGTTGGGAATATTGGGATTATGAATTGAAATAATTAATTATTGAATTAATTATGGAGTTATTAATATTGTTTAACTTGATTAATTAATCATCGGATTAATTAATTATAATGTTTTGGATTATAAATATTTTTTATTTGAAATAATTAATTATTAAATTAATTATGGTGAGATAGAGATTATTGAAATTGAATAATTAATTATTGAATTAATTATTATTATATTGAAAATATTGAATTGGAATAATTAATTGTTGAAATAATTATTATAGATTTTTGTGATTATGAAATTGATTTTGATGATTAATTAATTTTTGAATTAATTAATAGGGTTGAGGTGTTTAATAAAGTGTTGTATTAATTAATGGAATTGATGTGATTAATTAATTATTGAATTAATTAATGGAATTATGTGAATATACAATTTTTGAATTTGATTAATTAATTTTCAAATTAATTAATGTGATATTGTGACATATGTGACTTGAAATAAAGAATGGTAACAATGGAATTCATAAGTGAATTTAAATGATGAATGGTAACAATGTAATTCATATGTGAATTGAAATGATGAATGGTAACAGTGGAATTTATATGTGAGTTGAAATGATTAATGGTAATAATGGAATTCATAAGATAATTGGGATAATGAATTATAAAGATGGTATTTATATGTGAATTGAGATAATGAATAGTAACAATGGAATTCATATTTTAATTGATATGAAGAATGGTAACAATGGAATTCTGATATATGATATCCCTTGGGGAAGGTTCAGAATCTGGCATGTTCTGAAGAATGTATTGAGAGTTCGGGTGTGCTCGGCAATATAAGTGTTATGTGGTTAAATAAATAATAATTGAATAAGTGTAAACTATTTAATTCATTGATTTTACTTATTATTTATACAATTTCATACACTATTTGACTGAATATTGTTTTAAATGTCATTGGTGGTGGACTACTGAGTTGTACTCACACCCAACTCAAGCTACCTGATTAATACCTAAATAGATTTCATTGTTACAGGATAGGATAAGATAAAAGGACATGTGTTACATGGATGAGTTGGAATAGAGCATGGATGAGGGAACCAGACATGGTTCAGGGACCTGGTTGAGAGTTATTAGTGTCAATTTATTTTGGTTTTTGAATATTGACACTGGACATTTACTTTGGCAGGGAATATCTACTGATCAGTTTTGAAATTTTATTTCCTATTTTGGTCATCTTATGATGTCATTTGGTTATTGTTTATTTATTTTCCACTAGTTCATTAATCTAATAAAGAGGGAATATTATCCCTATTATTGATACTAGACCCTCACTGCTGGTTAGTAGCCTCTGGTGTATGAGGAGGCATGCTTGAGGTCATGTGACCAATTGTCTTTGGGCACCGGTGTGTGGCACCCGGGTCAGGATGTTACAAAGTATTATTAGATGAGTTTTCTTTACTTTTTTTCTTTTCTTTTGTCTTACTATTTGGTAATGGTATACAAGAGACTAGGAAGATTCGGGCCTTAGTTATGAGCACATTCATGGTAGTAGATAACCAATTTATGGGGGGAAACACAAGTACCCAGGGTGGGAGGATTTTTATTCGTATTTGCAGTTACAGTTGGATGTTATTTCACCTTGGGTGATGAATTTTCTGTTTGATGTGATTATTGAATCTGAGTTTATAAGATTTAACTTGTGGACCGATATGGAATGATATTTTATTGTTCATGCACCATTTTAGGCACTCATGATTATTTTTTGACATGCATCATTTTAGGCATGCACAGGAAAACAAGTTTTGTTTTAAGTTATTGAACTTCAACTATTTTTCCTTACTTTTGTAATTAAATTGAAAGTGTTACAATTATATAAGATGATAATAATGGGTTTATTATGAGAATATTGAATATATTAATGAGTTTACCCTTTTTTAACCATGACCTAGATGTAGGATGGTTAAGGGTGGTATTAGAGCCTTGGTTTTGACTATGTGGTAGGGTTTGGGGGGAAAAACTTATTATACCTTGTTTTTTTCTCTTATGTAAATGTGATAAAGTTATGTTATATGCCCTAAGATGTTTTTTTGGAATTTTAGAGATATTCCCCCATGACGATGATTATTGATAGGATGATAGTAGGATATGGATGGAGATGATCTACTAGTAGTGGAACCTAAGGTACTGATAGTGATGGGTGGGGAAGTAGGGGAATAGTTTCGAGATAAATTTTCTCACTTTATGCAATTCATGAAAAGAGACGACGAGCGGGTTATGAAGAGCATGCCAGACTTTCTGTGGTAGTTTCAGTTGCAACACCCTTTATCTTTTACTAGAGAGGGTGTACCTAAGGGATATGAGTTCTAAATTGAGTCTATCTATACTATACTTGACCATTTGGAGAATCCTACTAAAAATAGGGTCAAGTTGGCTGCTTACATGCTATGAAGATCAGTAATGCACTGGTGGGACGTTCTGGCTTAGACTAGACAGGCTTATGGAATGTTATGGAAGGAATTCTTAGAGAATTTCTTGGATCACTTATATCCAGAGACTCTAAGTAATGAGAGAGTGGTTATGTTCATGAGGTTGACTTATGGGATTATGTCTATAATAGAATATGTGAGATTCTTTACAGACTCGTACCACCTTTCTCCAACATCATAAGGGGATGGTATATCTACGAAAAGTACTTTAAAGGATAGACTTAAACATGATATTAAGTCCCAATTTAACCTCTTTCAGTTAATGAAGTTTTATAAGGTGGTTGATGAGGCTCTCATAGCTTAGGGAAACTAAAGGAGGCTTCCTTTTAAGAATAGATTGTTGTTTCTGGATGATCAAGAAGAATTTCTTCCAAGAGAAGGAAGAATTGTTGTGAGAATTTTAGCCAATGGGATAGAAGTAAAACTATCTAGGGGGAAGGGTAACTCACATAGGACCTTACCCATATTTTCTATCACCAGTGAATTAAGTAGGACAATCATTATAGACACTTACCCCAACCACTAGTAGAGTGCTGATCTTGTGAAAATATGGGACATCTACAAAGTCTCTATAAGAAACCATGATAGACGGGTAGTGATAGAGGAGATATATAGAACCATGGTATGGGAAGGGGATCTTTTTCACCATATTAGTCTGACAGTTGGAGTTCTACTGGATGATGAAGTAGAGGTAGTGGGAGATGTGATTTTGGGAAAACGTTCCAGTATAAGTAGGGTTGTGCAGTTCAAGGGATTCAAACTGCATCATAAGGAATATGGATAGAATAGTTACAATACATTAAGATAATGATTTTGGATAGAGAGGCTCTACCATCGATAGTGAGAGGTACTATTCTTATAGTTTCTACACTATCTAGTGCTTTATTTGATACTGGATCCTCTCATTATTTTATTTCTTCAAAGATTTTTAATGGTTTGAGCCTGGTGGTAGAGTTTCTAAGTGTGGGTCTAGAAATATTTTCTTGTTAAAGGGATGTTCTCTTAATATTGAACAGTATCTCTTTATATTGGATATTTTCATCCGTGACATGTCAATCTTTGAACTAATTATGGATATGGACTAGTTAGTAGCATACTAAGCACACATATATTGTTATCATAGGATAGTGACATTTAGAACTCTTAAGTGTGACAAGTATATTCACCATGGAGTGTGGGATATCAAGGTGGTCCATGTAGCTCCAGTTCACCAGCAATTGGTGGAGCTTACCACCCAAGTTTCTAGTTTGTTGCTGGATGATGGAAGTGTAAAGAATTATGTCTTTCCACCTATAGTGGACATATTTCAGGATGTGTTTCTTGAATATTTCTGAGGAATTATACCTAAGAGTGATGTGGAATTTACAATTTAACTCATGTAAAGGGATGAGCTGGTTTATATTCCATCGTACAAAATGGAATTGATAGAGATTAAGGAGATCAAGAATCGGTTGGAGTAGTTGGAGGATAAGAGGTTTATCTTACCGATTACATCTCCTTGGGGTTTTCTAGTCTTGTTTGCAAAGAAGGATGATGGAAGCTTGCTCTAGTGTATCGATTACCAGAAGTTGAACTAGATGATAGTGAAGAACCAATATCATCTTCTGTGCAATGATGATATTTTTGACCATTTGAGAGGAGCTTGTGTTTTCTCCAAGATCGACTTCAGATCAATGTATCATCAGTTGAGAGTTTGTACTTATAATATACTTAGGACTAATTTTATAAGAAGGTATAGCCTATATGGGTTTTTCATAATTCTATTTTGGTTGATGAATGCACCAATTGTGTTTATGGCCTTGATGAACTAAATCTTCCATCCGTACCTAGATCATTTTGTGGTGGTGTTTGTGGATGATATCTTGTTGTACTCCAAAAATCATGATGATAATTCCAACATCTTAAAATCATCCTGAGTATAATGAGAGAGAATCATCTATACACCAAGCTATCTAACTTTCAGTTTTGGATTGATCAAGTACACTTCTTAGGTAACATCATCTAGGAGGAAGGTGTATTAGTAGACCTAGAGAAGGTACATGAAGTTGTTTTGTGGGATAATCCCATGAATGTTTTGATATCAATATCTTTTTAGAGTTGGATGGATATTATTGGAGGTTCATCTAGGACTTTTCCCATTTGGAAGCACCACTTTTAGGCTTAACCAATAAGGGGTAATGTTTAAATGGTTGGAATCATGTGAAAATGCATTCTAGGAGTTGAAGAATCATTTGAAAATGATTCCAATATTGATTCTATTTGAGCTATGTGAGGATTATATGGTGTTTTGTGATGCTTCTAGGATCAGAATCAGAGCTGTGTTGATGCAAGGAGATCAAGTTGTGGCATATGGGTCTTGGAAGTTAAGGCCATATGAACAGAATTACCCTACACATGATCTTGATTTGGATGCAGTGGTTTATAATTTGAAGGGTTGGTAGAATTATCTGTTAGGAAAAATTTTTACTATGTATAGGGATCACAAGACCTTGAAGTATATCTTTTCGCATTGAGATCTGAATCTCCAACAAAGAAGGTGGGTTGAGTATATGCAGTAATTCTATTTTGAGCTAGAATATATGTTTGGGAAATGAAATATTGTGGCTAACACTTTAATCAAGAAAACTCAAACTCATGCAGTTTAGTTTTCTAGTGACTAGTGGAAGATTATTACTTAAATGGATAATGTTTAGGAGAGTTAGGAGCAGATGAATCTTATGTTAGTTTTAATGGATTATACACTTTTGAGTTGGATCATAGACAGATAGTATTAGGATCCAGAATGTTTTACCTTGAGTGAAAGCTTTGAAGGTGGGGAGTTACCTTCAGATTTGATAATATAAGGATGAGATCATCTATGTCAAGAATAATATTATTGTTACTATATGAATATAGGAGGAGATGATGCATGAGTTTCATTCCTCGGAGTGGGTGATACATCTAGGTGTGACCAAAACGTATAGTTCCCTATGATGACAGTTTTGGTGTACAAGCATAAAAGGAAGATATTAGGATTCATGAAATGATTCTAAACCTATTATCAAGTGCAGGTCGAGCATCAAAAACCTGGTGGTTTAATACAGTCATTGGATATTTTTTAATGGAAGTGGGATTATATTGCCATGGACTTTTTGGCGTGTCTCCTGAGGATGCCTTGAAAGAATGGTGTTATTTGGGTTTTTTTGGACTGTTTAACAAAGGTAGATCATTTCTTACCATTATAGGATATTTTCTCAGTGGATTGATTAGGAGAACTATATGTTTTTAAGATAGTATATTTTCACGGGGTTCCATGGGCTATTGTTTCAGACCATTACTCTCATTTTACTTCATTATTCTAGAAGGGTTTATAGAATATTCTTGGTACACAGGTTCTATTGAGTAGTCCTTTATACCCATAGATAGGTGGGAATTTGGAGCATACTATATAGGTTCTCGATGATATTCTATGAGTGTTTGTTCTAGACTTAGGTGGATCATGGGATAAGCACTTAGCTTTAGTTGAGTTTTCCTATAACAACATTTATCAAGGAAAAATACATATGAAACTATACGAGCCTCTTTATGGTAGGTTTTGCAGATAACCTCCATGTTGGTTTAAGGTAGGTGAGTCAGATTTGTTGGGACAAAGTCTCAAGAAGGAGACATTGGATAAGGTACAGCTAATTCATAATCATATGGCTATGGATCAGAGTAGATAGAAGTCATATGTCAATAGAAGTTGACGACTCCTAGAGTTTACAGAGGGTTATTGTGTATTCCTTTGGGTGTCACCTAGATTGGGTAACCATAATATATGGATATAGGGAAAGCTGGTGACCAAGTTAGTTGTACCATTTGAGGTTATAGAGATAATTGAGCTAGTGGCCTACTAATTGGCTCTTCCAAAAATATTTAGTTCTATTCGGGATGTTTTCCATGTGTCACAAATTCGGCGGTATCACCCTAACACTTCTCATGTGATTGATGTGGATGATTTTGATCTTGAGACCAATGCATAGTTTGAGTAGAATATGATATGTGTGTTGGATAACTGTGAGAAAGTGTTGCAGGGAAGGACCATGCTAATAGCTCATGTATTTTGGAAACATGGGTATGTTCAAGAGGAAACATGGGTGAGAGAAAAAAAATATTAGGGCTTAGTGGCTTGATATTTTTTACCTAAAATCTTAGAGATTATTGGGAGTTTATCTTGAGGATGGTCTATTATAAGGTGGGTTGATTGTAAGATCCTTAAATTTTCTAGGGATGTCTCATGATTATTTATAGGAACTCTTTTTCCTTATGTTGAGTACTTTTTGTTTGGGTTTTACTTGCGGTGTGTTTGGGTGAAAATTGAGAATTTTGGAAGGGAGTGGGAAAGTGCATTGTTGGCACACAGTTTTCACAAACTGTGTTCCCTATCCCAGAAAACCGTGCAAACCTAGGTAGAGGGGATTCACACGGCTGGCACATGGTTTGTCAAATCGTATTCCCTAAAAGGAGAAACTATGCACCCCCTAGAAGAGGTGCATTGTTAAGGTGCAAGGTTTGTAAAATCATGCATGCAGTTTTAATTAATCTGAAATTTAGTTTTTAAAATACCCCCATATTAACCCAAAATTAACCCCTACTTAGACCAACTCGTTTTTTCTCATTTTTTAGAGGTTACCAAATGCATTAAAATCCCTCCTTGCCTCCTTTCTTGGAGAATCGAATTGGAATATTGAAGATATGCACCTTCCCAGGTATGTGATTTCTTCCCATTTAGATCTATCTCTCTCTCACTCTTATTCCTAGATAAAAGACGGATGTTTATCTGGTATTGGTTCTACATATAGATATAGGTTTGTTAGATCTTGATCTATTTAATTGTAGATCTATGTTTTGGGTCTATATTGTATTCTTTATCGCATTCTTGATTGATTTTCTTCGATTTGGGGATATTTTTTGGCAGCGTTCTTCACCAATTTTGAGGTAGGTGGTCTATAATTCAAATCCCAAAGTATCAATTTCAATTATGTGTATGTAATTGTATAATTTCTATTAGATGATTAGAAATTGAGTTTCTTAGATATAATTAATCAATTTGGTATATTAATTAATTTAGGTAATTGTGAAATTGGGAATATTGGGATTGTGAATTGAAATAATCAATTATTGAATTAATTATAAAGTTATTGAGATTGTTGAACTTGATTAATTAATTTTTGGATTAATTAATGGGAATGGTTGGAATTATGAAATTGATTGATTTTAAATAATTGATTTATGAATTAATTATGGTGAGAAAGTTATTATTGAAATTGAATAATTAATTGTTGAATTAATTATTTTTATATTGAATTTATTGAATTGGAATAATTAATTGTTTAATTAATTATTGGGGATTTTTTTGATTATGAAATTATTTGAGATGATTAATTAATTATTGAATTAATTAATAGGGTTGAGGTGTTTAACTAATTGTTGAATTAATTAACGGAATTGATGTGATTAATTAATGGAATGATGTGAATATGAATTTTTTGAATTTTATTAATTAATTGGTGATTTAACAAATGTGATATTGTAACATTTGTGACTTGAAATGAATAATGGTAATAATGAAATTCATATGTGAATTGAAATGATGAATGGTAACAATGGAATTCATATGTGGATTGAAATGATGAATTGTAATAGTACCATTCATATGTGAATTGAAATGATGAATGGTAATAATGAGATTTATAAGATAATTGAGACAATGAATGTTAACAATACAATTTATATGTTAATTGAGATAATGAATTGTAAAAATGGAATTCATATGTGAATTGATATAAAGAATGGTAATAATGGAATTATGAGATATGATATCCCTTAAAGATATTTTAGACTTCAGCACGGGTCGAAGCAGGTATTGAGAGTTGAGGTGTCCTCAAGTAACTGGGTGTTATGTGGTTAAATAAATAATTACTAAATTAGTGTAAATTGTTTACTTCATTGATTTTATTTATTCATTATACAACTACATACACTGTTTGACTGGTTATTGTTTTAGGCAATATTGGTGGTGGCCTACTAAGTTGTACTCACACCCTACATGGGCTACCTAATCGATACCCGAATAGATTTCGTTGTTGTACGAAAGGATAAGTGAAAAGTCCTTGTGTTACATGACAGATTTGGGATGGAGCATGGATGAGGGAACCAAACGTGGTTTGGGAACACCTTGGAAGTTGTTAGTGTCTTTGTTTATTTTGGTTTTTTCATATTAACACTTGACACATTATTTGGAATGGCATCTCTATTGATCAATTTTGATATTTTATTTCTTGTTTTGGACATCTTGAGATTATGGTATTATTTTAGTTATGGTAACATCATTTTGTTATTGTTTATTTATTTTACACTAGTGAATTTCTCTTATAAAGAGTGTATATTATCCACATGATTGATATTAGAACCTCGCTATTAGTCAGTAATCTTTTGTGTACAGGGAGGCATGCTTGAGTTCATGTGACCGACTGGCTTGGGACACTAGTGTGTGGAACCTAGGTTGGTACATTACACACACATGGATTTTTATAGGTTTTATCCCCATTGTGGGAAACCTACTCCTTTATATGTATGTTTATTATTATAATTTGTTGATTTTCACTGCTCTCATAATTGTTACAATAGGAAAATCTATTATCCTTTAACCAAGATTATAGTTATTATCCTAAACTTGGAAACCTCAATACTATGCATGTGGTTTATCTATCTTCTGAAAAGATCATTCTACCTCTTAGTATAAATGGTGGTGGTGTTTATACCAGATTCACTAGTCTTCAAGGGTTCTCTAAAAAATTCCTCATGAGTGGATCTTTTAATTACAATAAAAATTATATTATACTCATAATGGATGTTTCCCTATTATATGATTCTTGTAAACTTAATATGATATCTAAACATAAATCTCTTTATCATTTGTAACTTTCATGGGTAGGTTCTAACTCTAGTCTGACCCTTAACTTTTAGTCAACTAGATCTGGTGACCTTACTCAACTTCTTTAGAATCTAATGTTCTAGACTTCTAAATTCTTTGACCCTTATGATCTTCTGAAATATACTTGGTTGGTTACCCCCTCTCTTTTATGATTTTCACTAATATCTACACTACTTTAAATTCATCATTATTATCATTTCTCACTAGAATAATGTTCACCCTTTTTAGAGCCAAATTTCCTATGATATATATAGGGAACATGAGAACTTAAATTTGAATTTCTTGCTAACTCAAGGTATTTAGTCTACCAATTTTAATGCTTTTGATGATATCATAGTTTTAATTCATGAAATCCTCTAAAAACCTTGACGTCAACATTATTTAACATTTCCAAAAATATTATCTTGAATCATGAACTTTCCTTTGTGAGTATTTGAACTTTAAAAATATATCTCAACATCATCACTTAGACTATGAATTTACAATGTTTATGTGAATTCACTTGGAATATTCTAGTGGTCCAACTTCTATATACTTCACTTAGCATCTTCTGTTTCTTCCTCTAATTATTTTGAACTCAATATTCTATAGCCTATAGTACTTGAATAAATATAATTAAAATATTATGCTTCTAATGATTTTCATTTGCTATAATAACCTTTGTTCAACCTTTTATCTTCCAGTATCTTCTTTCTACCAACTCGAATTCTAATCATCACACCTTTAAAATTCAAACAATCATTTTTACTTTGATTACTTTTCATTATCATCTACTAATGTTCTTAGCACAATTGACTTCCCCATCTTATAATGATTATACATTTGGTATTCACTTAACTTCTAGTTAACTTATCTTCTGATTTCCTTAATACTTGTTAAAATATAGCCTCTATCTTCTTATGTTCTTAAATTTTGTGAATATATGGACTTTCTCTTCTCTCACTCTTTTTCATAATTTGGATCAGTCGCTTATACTAGGGTTTCCTTTGAAACTTTGGATTTACATCAAGCAATGTTTATTAAAAAAAATTGATTTAATTTACTTAAAGTTCTTTTATATTTAGTCTCACTTAGGTTTAGTCTTCAAACATTCACTCAACCTTATATTTGAACTCATATTAGGAACCAAAACTTATATTTCTTTGACATTAACTTCTTCCTTTACAAATTTTGAAATCTGATGTAGTCATGGATTGATTTGTTTTCACCTACTATCAAAGTATACAAAATTAGGACCTTTATTATTTTTAATAAATTATACTTTGATCAAATCATCCTAAACCAAAATTGGTCTTCTATCAATGTGATATATTTCTGATGAATAAACATTTCAGGTATCAACTAACTTCAGCTTCTAAGAATTTAAGTTAGTGTGGGATTCTCAACTTACTTTGCAACTTCCTCTTCTAGAGACATTTAAAATTATTGTTTTAAACATATCTTTTGGTGATGATTCGTTTGTAGGTGTATCTTTTACTACACTACACTTCATGTCTTTTTCAAATTCTTTGGTATCAACACTCTTCATAAGGTGAAGTTAACCTTATAATATTCAAGGGTCAATTTGATAGAATCTTTCAATTATTCAGTGTATTTCATCCTCCTGTTCAACCTAGCTTCTTCATTCTTCATTGAGTGACTTCTAGTCATCTTAGTTTTCCATTTCTTAAATTCACAGTATTCGATCAACTCTTATTTATTTGGAAGTACATTTTGTAACTTCCAATCAATATATTTTAGCCAGCTTTAACTTAGATATTGTAACATCCCAGGTAAATAAATAATATGAAATTTTCATATTTATCAATATTTGTGAATAAAATGTTAATATTACTTTAAAGGGAATGCTATGTTTGATGGTGTATCCAATACACAACAATGAGTTTCTTTGAAATCTTACATTGCACACTAATAATAAACTAATATTATTTTAAATGGTAGTTAACGCCTAACCGTTGTAATGGAAGGAATGAACAGAACTAACTACAAAATGATTATATATGTTTGTTAAATATTTTAACAATTACCCAATAAATTATAGAGGCTTAAAATGTGAATGAATCCAATTTTAAGCAAAAATATTCTAATATTCTTTAAAAGGTAGATTAACTGCCTTTTGATGGTGAACCCTTTTTAAATATACTTTTTGACAATTTTATATGTTATATTTGACAAAATAAAATCCTTCTTTATAATCAATACATCAAAATTTACTTTGTGTAAATTTTTGTTATTTTTCCGATAAAGTTCATTTTTTAATCAATAGTGAAAATGTTGTATTTTAATTCAAAACCTCCTTTTAATATAGCTTATTTATATGGTTATATTATCATTTTAATTGAGTTTAAAGTTTAGTTAAAATATATTTTTACCATTTAATCCAATTTTGGTCATTTTAAGTAATTTCACTTTGAAATTGGACATAAACAGGTGCCAAACTTTTGATAGATATTGTTTCTTAAAAACACGCTATTTGTTTTGACAACGGGAATTAATTATAAAATTAATTAATGAAACTTATATGTTTTGAATTTTTTAAAATAGACATCATTTTTGAATTCAAAATATCAAATATATCTTAGGGTGAATTTTTGGTATTCTTCTGAAAAACTTCAATTTTTGATGAATAGTGAAACCACTAAGTGGTAATTAAAAAAACTGATTTTTTGTTTAAATGAATTTTACAACTTATGTGAATTGAATTTCAAAAATCCTACATACATGGTTGTAATTATTAAGTAAAATTTTGTTCAATGGGATGAAAATAATTTTTGGTGAATAGTAACTTTTGAGTTTTATTAACCGCGATTAAAGGTAATTATGGTAATTAAAGGTAAAAATAATGTTATAATAATATGAAATTACCTTTACACTTGTCCTAAACTTATTATATGATTCATGGCCGATCAAAACAATCCATGGGTCAATTTTTGGGACCCCATGGAGCCACTTGGGTATGATAATGATATTAATACCTTTTATTTAAAGTTAAAATAAAAAATGTCACAAACATGTATTATTTTACTAAAACAATTTTTACATGGGGTTATATAAGTTATATTTTTGACTATAAATATTCATTAGAAATATAAATATATTTCCTACATCATGGTAATTTTTTTATAATTTTTAGACATCATATAAAAAAAATTATTTATGACACCATGATGAGGCAGTGATTACCTCATTAATGAACGATTTAAATAAAATAAAATGATAATGTAAAATATAAGACTTAAACTTATCAAAAACCTATTGGATGGGTTTATTTCGAACCCTTATCACCTTATAATCTAAATATATCATTTTGGGACCTTTAAAATCCGAAAAATATTTTATAATAAAGTAACATTTCAAGACCTTCCAAAAGTGACTATCCTCCCTCTTATAAAAGGCCCCCATCTATACCCCCTTACCCACACCTCTCAAGCCATTGGATTGTTCAAAATCTGCTCATATTATCCCTACACATCCCTATCTTACTCATAGAAGCCTCACTTTGGGCAGAAGTCTTTCCAAGGAAGCCTTTGGATCAAATCAAAAAGAGTTACCCGGTTTAAAGGCAATGTCTTCTCTTATGTTATTTTGTTTTATTTTGCTTCTCCAACCCCCTAAACTCTTTTTATTACTTTATTTTGTAACCAAAAAATTAGATTAAATATACTAGGATGTTTTTTATGAGAATTATTTGAGCTATACTTACACAAACCTCTGTCTAATGGTTAAAGAACATACTGTTTCAGTGGATGGCGAATTACTGCCTCACGAAACGATGAATGTTTAATTTTCTCCTACCACCTCTCATGGTGGCCATTATGATGGAAATATATTTATATATGATAAATATTATATTTATTTCCTCTATATTCTTATGTGTTTTATATTTAAAACATACATTTATTCTTTTCATGTTGTGCAAATGCGATAATTTCATTTGAGGAAGTGTGGACTACCGCCCCCTCAAGTGATGTGACTCGTTCATGCAATACATGGAATGTATAAAGAATAAAATTAATTAACTTATGTGACATATATAATATATATATTATAATTTAATTATAATATATATATATCTAATTTAGTTTTAATTCCATTAATATGACAAAGAAATGAAAGTAGCATTCATGCGTACGTACGACCTACCGTCTCCATGAACGGTGCATTTCATTTTTTATCTCCAAATGTTATGGAATAGTATAAAAAGAATATATACTGGATATATATGATATTTAAATCATTAATACTATTTTTTAGATGATTTAATTATAACTACATGGATAATTCTTTTCAAAAAGTTCATTTTTGACTCATGTACCGAACATCGACAAAACGTATGATATGAACTCACATAATTAAATAATTATTATAACATGATAATATGTGATATTAATTGAATAATAAAATTTAAATTAAATCCTTAAGAAATTATAAATTGACCTAAGTTTATTATTCAGGAATATAAAGAAACGAACAAGACAAGTCGGTCTTGAGGTAAGGGATCCTGCCTCTCTCTTTCTTTTTAAGTACTCTCTTTTATGTCAATTATTTTAAGATCATATTTCTTATGTTGGGGGATGTTATTTAATATTCCTCTTACTGTAATTTTTATGTTCATATGATGAGAGACCATATTTTATCTCATAAATCCATTTTTGGAAGTTTTAAGTGGCGTCGTTAGGCTGCCGAATTTTCGTAAGGAATTTCTTATCTCACTTTTAATTCTGTGAGATTTTCATTGTTTGCCACTTATTTATTGCATGTGGTGTATTGTGTACTTACATTTCATATATATTATAATTATTATATTTATATTCATGGTATTATGTTATTCATTTGGTGTTTATTATCTTTTTTTCATACGACTCGATTGATCACAACGAGGTAAGGGGTTTTTATCTCACTTTTTATTCCCGTGAGATTCATGCTACATTTGCCACTATTTCCTTTTTTTGGTTTATGTAATTCCCATGATTGTATTCTTTGTGTAATTTACTTTAATTTATGGGTATTTACATCTTCATTTTATAACCCTTCTTTCATGGGGTGTACGTTTCGAAAGTTACCCAAATGGGTAAGGGAACCGTTCACCCTCCTCTTTTTAAAAGACTTCTTTTTGTTAGGTCTCTTAATTTACATCTTCTTATATTGGGATATGTTCTTATATATCCTTATTACTGTAAGTTTTATGTCCAACTTATGAGATACCCTTTTTCTCTCTCATCAACTCATTTTCTAAATTTTAAAGTGACACCGTTAGGCTGTCAAATTTCTATAAGGGAACTTCTTTACCCAATTTCAATTCTTTGGGTTAAACTTGTACATCTTGAATATGTCATCCTATGAATATGTGTGAATGACCTATGATTTTTTCACACTTAATATCCAATTATATTGGGTGTATTCATATTTTTCACACATAATTATGTAATTGATTTATCCTTAATCAAAGGACATCGTCTTTATAAGGGATTTCATCTCAATTTACATTCCATTGAGGCTTCATTGTTGATATGCGCCAATTCACTTTGATATTGTGTATATACTGTCCTTTGGCATATTATATCATGAATACCTTATTCTCGTGATATTATAAAGTTTTTATTAAATTCTATCCCTCAATTGTTTTGTATTGAAGCATCCCCTATTTGGTTAAGAACTCCTTAACTAAAATATCGTCTTAATGATTTAATCTTCTAAATATTTACTATTAATGTCCATGTTTCAAAATGGTTTTAAGGATTTATTTATAAGGACATTACTGTTTTAAAATATTAATTCCTTTAAAATCTTTAAAGTGGTATGGGACACATTGATTCTAAAATTTATTTATTAAATGTTTTAAATGGTTTTGAAATGGTTTGATAAAGCATTGATTATGTCAATATATTGAAATGATATATTGTGATTGCAATGTATAAATGTTATCTTTCCTTTATGATTGTTTTATGTGTTATGAATATGTTATGGTTATTGGGCATTGTTACGTATACGGGTGGTTCCGTGATAAACTAAGGGCGGGTGAGCTCGAGATAGCTCTCCAATGCATTGGGTAACGTAAAGGATTTAAATGCTAAGGTTTCTCCGAAGAGATTTAGGGAATATACTATGATGGGTATTCCAAACGTAACCATTAGGGTTACTCCCTACGTATTAATGTTATGAATGCCTCAATTTACCTTTATGTCTTATGATTTTTATAAGTTATTCATAAATCTTATGATTTCATGAGGTATGTTAAAGTGCTTATGTTTTATGAGTAAAGTATGATTTCATTGATTCTTATGTATACATGGACTAATGTTTTATTTCCATATTTTTATATCCCTTACTGAGATTTTTATGTTCATCCCAAGTTTTTGAAATGTTTTCCACAAGACTTAAAGATGAATAGGGTCAAGGATGGGATCAAATAAAGACATGAGTTCTAAAACATGGAAGTAGACATGTTTCTTTTTAAGAGTTTTTATTTTATGTAAAAAATGTAAACTGAGTAGAAGTGTCTACTTTGTAATCTTTTGAGATGTAATAGTTATGTCCTAATTCTCTAAAACTCTAAACCTGAAAAGATACTCAATGTGAATTTTTCATTTAATTAAAGATTATGTAATGTTTTAAGGTCGGGTCCTTATAGTTGGAATCAAAGGTCGGTTTAGATAACTTTAGAGGTTAGGGTATTCTTTAAGCATAAGTTACATTACCATAATGGTTAGGATTTCAGAAAGATTCATAGTTTTACATAAAGTGAATGAGTTTAAGATAACATGAATAATTATATCTTAGTATTTACCCTCCTAATAAGATATTATATGATGATTCTAATGATATACTCACACTAACCTTTTTGGTTTTAGTAAATGGTTGAATCAAGCAGGCACCAAAGTAACAGTGGATGTGAAGAAAACTATGACGGTTTTCTAAAAGAACAACTGAATGATAAGGGAGATTCAATGAGAACTCTTGTGGTTATTCTCAACCAACTATCAGGAGTCATGATTAACCACTTGAACCTTGGTGAGTTCTCTAATGCATCATGTACCAAATAACCAACTCGATGTGGATGTTCAACTAATAATTATAAAGGTAACCATTAGGGTTTATATGATCCTTATTTTTGAGGTAATTATGGGTTACTATATGTTATGATGGAAAATTAAAGTCATGAGATAAACTTGAGGTTAAATTATGTTATGGTTATTTTTGAAGATTTTATCTCTTTTTAGGGAATGTTTTAAGAATTATATAGTTTTGGAAAAAGGAAAACACACAGACCGTGTGACAACCCGTCGCGTCAGACGAAGCTGCGGGGATCGAACCCACAACCAAAGTGCGACTAGGATTTATCACCTACCACTGGACTACGTGAAGTCCCTGGTTAGTATGACTAATTATTTTTAGTTATATGATCTTATGAATTAGGAATAAGTAGATTTTGGGTTATCTATGGAAATGATTAATCTATCATGGAGGATATGTGATTAGGTTGACTACTTTTCAATATGAGACTTTAAGAGTAACTGATGTTATTTGGAGATAAATGTTAAGATTTACCTTAGAAGACTATGTGATTAAATCCTTCAGAGATTTGGGTTTCAATCTTAGTTTAGAGTACTTTGAAGAATTTTATGGTAAATGTTAAGATTTACCTTGGAAGACTATGTGATTAAATCCTTCAGAGATTTGGGTTTCATTCTTATTTTAGAGTACTTTGAAGAATTTTATGGATAGCTATTTATTTAATGGTCTTTGATGAACTTTGGGTTTTCTTGGACAAATTTTAAAGATTAGGAGTAGTTTTTCTTTTTATAAAAGATTTTCCTTTTTGGGGATTATCTGATCTTGTACTAACCATTTTGGTTTTGGTCTAAAGACATGGGAAATATATAGTTCTCTTTTGTGGATTAATTGATTCTCTAGAAGTTGATTATAGCACTCCTAATGTGAACAATTCATCCTAAATACTCACCTTTTGGAGAAAATATGAGTTTGTGTAAGAAATCTAGTAAGAGATGAAAGTCTACACGACAAGTAAGTATGTTTCCTTATGATTTAGTTAAGCTCATAAATAAATTTCTCAATGAAAAGTAACTTAAAACAAAAATCTTGTCTGTTAACGTTTCCTACTGGGGAATCAAATACCATTTAACCCATCACAAGTTTGTGATTTTATGGTGGTTAACTTTCTCCTAAACATGTTTTCTATCACTCTCCATCAGAACTTGACCCTTTTTTTCTCTTCCATATCCATGTTTTCCTACATGGAATCCTATTATGGGTTAACTCGGGTGACCTTTATACTTCTCTTTATTTCTTTTAAAGTGACAGTTTAATTGACTCCTTTTCCGATGTTGGGATTTCAATGAATTTTCCGAGCCCAATTTTAAAATTGTGAGAAATAAATTCCCAAAAGGGAGGAAGGATATGACATCCCAGGTAAATAAAGAATATGAAATTTTCATATTTATCAATATTTGTGAATAAAATCTTAATATTACTTTAAAGGGAATGCTATGTTCGATGGCGTACCCAATACGCAACAATGAGTTTCTTTGAAATATTACGTTGCACACTAATAATAAAATAATGTTATTTTAAATGGTAGTTAATGACTAGACGTTGTAATGGCGGGAATGAAAAGAACTAACTACAAAATGATTATATATGTTTGTTAAATATTTTAACAATTACCCAATAAATTATAGAGGCTTAAAATATGAATGAATCCAATTTTAAGCATAAATATTCTAATATTCTTTAAAAGTTAGATTAACCGCCTTTTTATGGCGAACCCTTTTTAAATATACTTTTTTTAAAATGTTATATGTTATATTTGACAAAATAAAATCCTTCTTTATAATCAAGACATCAAAATTTACTTTGTGTAATTTTTTGTTATTTTTCCGATAAAGTTCATTTTTTAATGAATAGTGAAAATGTTGTATTTTAATTCAAAACCTCCTTTTAATATAATTTATTTATATGGTTAGATTATATTTTTAATTTATTTTAAAGTTTAATTAAAATATATTTTTACCATTTAATCCAATGTTGGTCATTGTAAATAATTTCACTTTGAAATTGGACATAAACAAGTGTCAAACTTTTGATAGATATTGTTTCTTAAAAACACGCTATTTGTTTTGACAATGGGAATTAATTATAAAATTAATTAATGAAACTTATATGTTTTGAATTTTTTAAAATAGACATAATTTTTGAATTCAGAATATCAAATATATCTTAGGGTGACTTTTTGCTATTCTTCTGAAAAACTTCAATTTTTGATGAATAGTGAAACCACTAAGTGGTTAAAAAACTGATTTTTCATTTAAATGAATTTTACCACTTATGTGAATTTAATTTCAAAAATACAACATACATGGTTGTCATTAGTAAGTAAAATGTGGTTCAATGGGATGAAAATAATTTTTGGTGAATAGTAACTTTTGAGTTTTATTAACCGCGATTAAAGGTAATTAGTGTAATTAAAGGTAAAAATAATGTTATAATAATATGAAATTACATTTACACTTGTCCTAACCTTATTGGATGAGTCATGTCCGACCAAAACAATCCATGGGTCAATTTTTGGGACCCCATGGAGCCACTTGGGTAAGATAATGATATTAATACCTTTTATTTAAAGTTAAAATAAAAAATGTCACAAACATGTATTGTTTTACTAAAACAATTTTTACATGGGGTTATATAAGTTATATTTTTTACTATAAATATTAATTAGAAAGTTAAAAATATTTCCTAAATCATGGTAATTTTTTTATCATTTTTAGACATCATATAAATAAAATTATTTATGACACTATGATGAGGTAGTGATTACCTCATTAATGAACGATTTAAATAAAATTAAAAGATAAGGTAAAATCTAAGACTTACAGTTTTAAAAAACCTATTGGATGGGTGGATTTATAACCCTTATCACCTTATCATTGAAATATATCATTGTGGGACCTTTAAAATCTGAAAAACTATTTTATAATAAAGTAACATTTCAAGACCTTCCAAAAGTGACCATCCTCCCTCTTATAAAAGGCCCCCACCTCTACCCCCTTACCTACACCTCTCAAGCCATTGGATCATCCAAAATCTGCTCATATTATCTATAAACATACCTCTATTACTCATATAAGCCTCACTTTTGGCATAAGTCTTTCCAAGGAAGCCTTTGGCTCAAATCAAAAAGAGTTACCCGATTTAAAGGTAATATCTTTTCTTATGTTCTTTTGTTTTATTTTGCTTCTCCAACCCCATAAACTCTTTTTATTCCATTATTTTGTAACAAAAACAGTATATTAAATATACTAGGATTTTTTTTATGAGAATTACTCGAGATTCACTTACACAAACCTCTATCTTATGGTTAAAGAACATACTGTTTTCGTGGATGGAAAATTATTGCCTCACGAAACAATGATTGTTCAATCTTCTCCTACCACCTCTCATGGTGGAAATTATGATGGAACTATATTTGTATATGATATATATTATATTTATTTCCTCTATATGCTTATGTATTTTATATTTAAAACATACCTTTATGTTTTTCATGTTGTGCAAATGCGATAATTTCATTTGAGAAGTGTGGACTACCGCCCCCTCAAGTGATGTGACTTGTTCATGCAATACATGTAATGTATAAAGAATGAAATTAATGAACCTCTGTGACCTATATAACATATATATTATAATTTAATTATAATATATATATATATATATCTCATTTAGTTTTAATTCCATTAATATGACAAAGAAATGAAAGTAGCGTTCATGCGTACTTACGGCCTACCGTCTCCATGAACGGTGCATTTCATTTTTTATCTCGAAATGTTATGGAATAGTATAAAACGAATATATACTAGATATATATGATATTTAAATCATTAATACTATTCTGGATATGATTTAATTATAACTACATGGACAATTCTTTTCAACAACTTTATTTTTGACTCATGTACCGAACATCGACAAAACGTATGATATGAACTCACATAATTAACTAATTATTATAACATTATAATATGTGATATGAATTGAATAATAAAATTTAAATTAATTCCATAAAAAATTATAAATTGACCTAAGTTTATTATTCAGGAATATAATGAAACGAACAAGACAAGTCGGACTTGAGGTAAGGGATCCTACCTCTCTCTTTCTTTTTAAGCACTCTCTTTTATGTCACTTCTTTTAAGATCCTCTTTCTTATGTTGGGGGATGTTATTTTATATTCCTATTAATTTAATGTTTATGTTCATATGATTAGAGACCCTATTTGATCTCATCAAACCATTTTTGGATGTTTTAAGTGGCATCGTTAGGCTACCGAATTTTCGTAAGGGATTTCTTATCTCACTTTTAATTTCGTGAGATTTCCATTGTTCAAAACTTATTTATTGCATGTGGTGTATTTTGAACTTCCATTTCATATATATTATCATTATTATATTTATATTCATGGTATTATGTGATTCATTTGGTGTTTATTATCGTTTGTTCATATGACTCGATTGATCACAACGAGGTAAGGGGTTTTTATCTCACTTTTTATTCCCGTGAGATTCATGATACATTTACCACTATTTCCTTTTTTGTGGTGTATGTACTGACCATGATTGTATTATTTGTGTAATATACTTTAATTTATGGGTATTTACATCTTCATTGTATTACCCTTCTTTCATGGGGTGTATGTTTTGAAAGTTACCCAAATTGGCAAGGGCACCTTTCACCCTCCTATTTTTAAAAGACTTCTTTTTGTTAGGTATTTTAATTTACATATTCTTATGTTGGGATATGTTATTATATGTCCTTATTTCTGTAAATTTTATGTCCAAGCGATGAGATACCCTTTTTATCTCTCATCAACTCATTTTCTGAATTTTAAAGTGACACCGTTAGGCTGTCAGATTTTTGTAAGGGAACTTCTTTACCCAATTTCAATTCTTTGGGTTAAACTTGTACTTCTTGAAAATGTCATCCTATGAATATGTTTGAATGACCTATGATTGTTTCACACTTAATATCCAATTATATTGGGTGTATTTGTATTTTTCACACATAATTATGTAATTGATTTATCCTTAATCAAAGGGCACTGTCTTTATAAGGGATTTCGTCTCAATTTACATTACATTGAGACTTCATTATTGATATGCGCCAATTCACTTTGATATTGTGTATATACTGTCCTTTAGCATATTATATCATGAATACCTTTATTCTCAAGATATTATAAAGTTTTTATTAAATTCTATCCCTCGATTTTTTATTGAAGCATCTCTTATTGGTTAAGAACTCCTTAACTAAAATATCGCCTTAATGATTTAATCTTCTAAATATTTCTTATTAATGTCCACGTTTCAAAATGGTTTAAACTATTTATTTATATGGACATTATTGTTTTAAAATATTAGTTCCTTTAAAATCTTCAAAGTGGTATGGGACACATTGATTCTAAAATCTCTTTATTAAATGTTTTAAATGGTTTTGAAAATGGTTTGATAAAGCATTGATTATGTCAATATATTGAAATGATATATTGTGATTGCAATGTGGAAATGTTATCTTTCCTTTATAATTGTTTTATGTGTTATGAATATGTTATGGTTATTGGGAATTGTTACATATACGGATGGTTCCATGATAAACTAAGGGCGGGTGAGCTCGAGATAGCTCTCCAATACATTGGGTAACGTGAAAGAGTTAAACGCTAAGGTTTCTCCAATGAGATTTAGATAATATACTGTGATGGGTATTCCAAATGTAACCATATGGGTTACTCCCTACATAAGAATGTTATTAATGCCTCAAGTTACCTTTAGTTCTTATGATTTTTATGAGTTATTCATAAATCTTATGATTTCATGAGGTATGTTAAAATGATTATGTTTTATGAGTAAAGTATGATTTCATTGATTATTATGTATACATGGACTAATGTTTTCTTTCCATATTTTTATATCCCTTAATGATCTTTTTATGATCATCCTAAGTTTTTGAAATGTTTTCCACAGGACTTAAAGATGAATAGGGTCAAGGATGGGATCAAGGAAAGACATGCTATCTAAAACATGGAAGTATATATGTTTTTTTTAAGATTTTTTATTTTATGAAAAAAATGGAAACTGAGTAGAAGCGTCTACTTTGTAATCTTTTGAGATGTAATATTTATGTCCTAATTCTCTAAAACTATAAACCTGAAAATATCCCCAATGTGAATTATTCATTTAATTTAATATTATTTAATGTTTTATAGTTGGGTCCTTATAGATATTCAATCTCACTAATTGGGTCTTAAATCTCCCAATATTCCTACTTCACTATTCAATGGATTATTTTTCAACCTCTTATTTACATAAAAACTATTTTAGATTGTAATTTAAGATAAATTTAGTACTTATCTTTCACTTTAAGAACAATTCAACAATCATAATATATTTAAGCTACTTATAGATAGAATTGTCTCTATAAATACATACTCCTTATATAAATAATGCTTTATTCACTTTTATTCATTACTTATGGTGACATAAGCTCCTATTATTATCTATTCAGATTATCCAGTCTTCATTTAGTTTCATCTTCCATTAGTAAAACTTGCATCTATAGTACTCCAATTTTTGAGGGTTTCACTATAGGATTATGAAATTATGGTGAACTTTATTCCAGATAAACTATATTAAGATTCACTTATTCAATATTCATTAACTCCAAATATCATTGATAGAAATTGATATCCATTATTGAAAAAAATATACAATACTTCACCATCATCATCTGATGGGATCTTCAATACTATTCACAAATCCTTTATACTTTCTTCTTTAAACAACATTCACCCTATGTGACTCTAAATAATGATTAAATACTTACTCAATACATATTATAATCCCACATAATTCAATTATAGTGTGAGAAACAAGAGTACATTAAAATATCATTAATGAATAAATTGTTTCTCAATACCACTTGTTAAATGATACCATGATGGATACCACTTGTGAAACCATGATTAGTACTCATGACCACTTCTAAAACTACACTTAGTAAACCACTTGCATCAGGAACCCAAAGGTTACCCTTATGTTGTTTTTATATAATAAAAAAGTAGCTTCAGCATCTTCATTTTTATCTACACCCCATGTATTTTTTCTTTGTTCTCCCCATGATTTATCATTTAATAGATCTATCTCTTCATTTTCTTTACTCATTCCATTTTTTGGTGTGATAAATATCTCCCCCTTTTATGAAAAATATTTCCCCCCTTTATCAATGATCCCAAATGTCACAGTTTTTTGGTTTTCAATAGGGATAATAATATTTATTAGTATATAGGGAAATGTATACCATGGGAAGTTTGGGTCCCTTATCCACACTTTTCTAAGTGTGGGAGGATGATTGGACTTAGAGAGTTAGTTTATGCCTCACAAATGTACTCTTAGTTAATTCCTTTTTCATAATATTTACAGATTGAAGTTTTTTGGAAACATACTCTAATTTAACCAATCCATGCTCAACCTTCTCCTTGATAAATTGATTATTTATTTCAATGTGATTTGTATTTTAATGGTGGATGGGATTTTTTATAAGATTGATAGCACTTGAATTATCATAATTGATTCTAATTATATGCTTTATTTTAACTCCCATATCATCAAATTATTGCTTTATTTAAAATAGTTGTGTACAAGCTTGAGAGGATGTAATATATTTATCTTTTGTAGTGATTAATGAAATGAAGTCTTGTTTCATGATAAGACAAGAAATTGACAAATCTATATGATAAAATACTACACTTTATGTTTATTTTTTCATCTATTAAACTATCCTAATCGGTATCTTTAAATCCCAATAACTCCTATTTTGATGTTTCATTTTAAATAAAATGAAAATTCATTGTTACTTTGATATATCAAAGTATTATTTTTACCACTATAAATTAGATTTATTTAGGATTAATATATTACCATTCCACCTAGTATGTAGAAAAAAAATATTTTTTTGTGTCGTTATTAAGTATAGTAGGCTTACAATGATCAAATGTATTCTCTGACATTGACTACTTTTCAATCATCATCCCTTGAAAATATCATTCTAGTAATAATAGGTTTTTCCATTACTTTAGAATATTCCATTAAAAAATACTTCATAAATTCTTTGTCATATTTGGATTGAGAGATAAATGTTTCATGCCTTCCTTATATCACCTACAGGCCAAGAAAAAACATCAATTCATCAATCATTGACATCTAAAACTCACACATCTTGAATTCTAAAAATTGCATGAATTGTTCTTCATTCAATCCACCAAATATTATGTTGTTAACATATATAAGTACCATCATATTTTCAAAACTCTCATTATTGATATAGATATTATAATAAACTCCTCTATTTAGAAAATCAATACTTTTCAAGTATTGTTCTAGTCTTGAATACCATGATCTTAGTGCTTTATTTAATCCATAAAATTCCTTCTTCATCTGAAAAACATTTTTATGATCTTAATGAACAAGAAAACCATTTGTTTTCTAGATTAATACTTATTATTAAATTAATTCATTTATAACTGATGATTTGATATCCATTTGTAATATAATCAATTTTATTTTCACTACTATGAATAAAAATAGTTAAAATATATTTATCCTTTCAACAGGTGAAAATATTTCATCTATATCATTTATTTCAATATGATAATATCTCTTGCACACCTTCCATTCCTTGTTTCAAATAACCCTTTCATCTTCATTCAGTTTTTTATTGAAAACCCATTTTTTCTTGATGAATTTATTATTTTCTTTCCTCGAAAAAATATTTCATGTATGATTCTTTTTTATTTGTTCAGGCTCTTAATTCATCACCTTAACCGAATTTTCATCTCTATAATATTATTCAAAACAATTTGGATGTACCTAAGATAATATAGGTGTTTTTTATTGATAATTCATTCCCCTCATCTGCACTCATTCTATCTGGTCACCAATGATATTATACTCAATAATTTTATCTTGAATATTTGATTCTTTATAGATATAAGCCTAACTTCATCCTTCTCATCATTAGTTCCTTATTCTAAATTTTCATTATCCCCTTGTACTCCCTATGAAATGATCGCCTCATTAATAATTTCATCTAGAAATTGTTCATATTTTAAATGAATATTATTCCCATTATTCAAAATAGTTACATCATTTATTTTCACAGCCTTTCCTAGCCTCTTATTAAATCATTTATATGATTTAATCTTTCCTGATTATCTAAGGAAAGTCCATTTATCTCCATGAGAATCAAACTTCCTATGTTTATTATTATTTAGAATGAATCACTTACTTCAAAAATTAAAAATTACTTTAGTGTTGTATTCCTTCCAAACCATATTTCATATGGAGTCTTTTATTTTCTTAGATACAACAAATATCTATTATAAATGTAGACCGATTTCATGAAATATTCCGTCCAAAAAAATATAGTTCATTCTCAATAAGCATATTTATGTCCATATTGTTTATAATTTGGTTTCCCCTCTCAACTACACCATTTTTATGATGATTTCTCACTATTGAGACTTCATGCCTTATCCCTTTTTTATATAATCCTCAACATGAAAGTTTGTAATCTCTATTCTATTATCAGTCCAAAATTTCATAATTTTCCATCAAAGAATTATTTAAACCTTTATTTGATACTAAGTAATACAACTAAAAACCTTATAATTTTTAGGGATGGCCATAAACCATGACATCATGGTATAATAATCAATGAAAATGATGTAATATATTTTTCCATTAATAACTCTTGTTAATATAAGTCCACATGCATCAACATTCACAAGTTCAAAAACCCTTATTCACTTTTTATCTTTTTTCCTTATAAGTCTTTCGAATAATCTTCCTGTCTTGAAAAACATTGCATGTGCATGAAATCATGTTATAGTTTAGGGAGATATCAACCTCTATCATTTTTTCACCATATCTTTATCGGATTTTTTACTCTGATGGATAAGTTTTTGATATCACAATCTATTTTATTATTCCCTGTATATGAAGTACATATATTTTTCTCTACTAAAATGGTATAGATTCCCATTAATTCACTTTACTTGCATTACAAATACATTTTCCTTTCCCTTAATGATAATGGTCTTCTTATTAATGTTTATTTCATGCCCCAAATCACATAGTTGGCGTCCCTTAGCAATTTGTGACTAAGACCATAAAAAACCAAGACATTGTCACATCTCATGTTTTTTCCCTAAATTTGGATTTCCCATAGCCAATGATATTTAAGTATTAATTATTATCAAAGCTAACAATAACTTCTTGGTAATACTTGATCCCACTGACAAGATCATTATTTCTCATCCTATGGTAATTACATCTTCTGTAAAGGATATATTCACCACCAAGGTCTAATGTGTTCAAGGTAATTTCTATGATTTATTATTTCTCATGTATTCTCTTTTTGAAACATGTCTTAAACTATATACCTAGGGTTGGTTGAAATTCTTGATATGCTTTGGAATATGATAGAATAAACGTTATATTTCAAAGTTTCAAATTGATTTTGAATTTTTAGCCCACTTAATGATTCTTTCAGCTATTTTGTATGGCCACTTTGGGTCTTCATCAGTACATTCCTCTCTATCATCGAAGCTCAATACCTTTTCATTTGTACAAATCCTCCACACTAAAAATAGTTACCATTAAAATAATTACTGGAATATTGAACACTACTTGGATTTATTTTTTTCTCTTATTCCCTTTGGTTCTTGTTGGATATGGAACGTAAATTTTGAGAATGTTCCATATTTTGAAAACACTAACACCTAAAATAGGGTGTATTATTACGTGTCATTTCTATATAATTAGTTATCCATTTGGTTATCTAAGTATTTTTATTCTGATTCATACCCAAATAAACCTCTAGCTTTAGATTCTTCGCTTGTGTTGTGGCATTAGCTAACAATATATCTTACTTATGATTAAGCCCCATACTGGCCGTATCATCTTGATGTGTCTTTTTCTTCTACTGAAAATCCTCTGACTTCCTTTCTAGGCCTCTAAACTTATCTTTTTCAATTTTTTTAACCTATTTGATCTAATTTCTCAATGTCACACCAGGATTCAAGAGTCTTCCTGATCTTTTATTTTTCATTGCAAGCCAAAATATTATTTCTTGAGATCTTATATATGTTTGTATAGATCTTTCACTATTTTAATCAAACCATCGATAATCCTGGTATGATCTTCAATCTTGATCTTAGACTCAACAACCTTCTTTGAGTTTTTTGGAATTTTATATTTGATCATTTAAATATATTCTCTCAACTAATATTTAACCTCTTACTTTCTCTACATGTATAGTTTTTCATCATAAACAACTCCATTAGATTTCTTCATTTTGGATCTCCCACAATCTATTTCTTCAAGAGTGGATTTCAACTCTTCTTGTAGATTAACTATCCCTTATACTTTTCCATCATCATCATAATTGAATTACCTTGTATGTGATTTTCTTACAACATACATGAGAACATATTCACTAAGGTCTATGTAGTCCTTAATTTCTTCCATGTTTGTCTCTTTTGAGAAATTATATTCTTCTAAGAGTAGGTTCTGCTTCTTAAATAAATTATTATTATCACTCCCCCTTCCTTTAATGTTTTTTTAATATTTATTTTATAATGTCCTAGACCCTGATACCACCCAAAATGGTGCCCCAAGCCTAGTTGGTCACAAGGCCTCAAGCACACCTCTTCAAACACTAGAGGTTGCCGACTGGCAGTGAGGGACTAGGTGAGTCAGTTGGGATACTATGCCCTCATTACCAGAGTATCAAAGCGGAAGTAAAAAACATGCAATAGCATAAGTGAATAAATAAGAATACAATTAAAAGTAATACAGATAAAAAATAATATACATATCAATAACCAGAAGTATCTCATATATAGAAATGATGCAGATGGTATAAGTGTCTTGAAAATAGCCAAAGAAGGTACAAGGTAATGTAATACAGTACAAGTCTCAAAAAGAACAAAAGACTAAAAAGGTATCCCAGCATTGCAAGCCTCATCTTAGTCCTATTCTCCCCTTCTCCAAATCCATAGTCAACAACTTGTACTAGGACACTTGCCCTTATCATCACCTATAACCATATAATCTATCTGGGTCCCCAAGGAGGCCCAAACAGGGTGTGAGATAAACATCCTATTAGGCAACCACAATGGTCTATACAATTCCAATAGCAATTATAAAAAGGTTATAGCAAGTGTAAACAACGGTTAAGTACATATGCTCATGGCATAAGTCTACTATAATAAGTAAAACTGAACAACCCTCAAGGCTACCTACAAAACAGAGTCATCTCCAAGAAAGGTAGCTATAACAAGTAAACAAGTCACACGACCATGCCATACATCCATCTATATCCTACAACCCACATCCATGCTGTATAAAGTGAACAAGTATCCCACGACCATGCTTTATAGTGAATTAGTATCCCACATCCACATCGTATATAGAAATGTAGACCCTGAGGGTCGGATCCAAGGTGTCAGTAGACCAGATAATCCAAGTAATAATATATAGACCATGGAGGGTCAAATCCAAGGAGCGTGTCTGAGGCATCCCATCGAGTCCCATGGGAATCCCTAGTGGAAACTCAGTTAGGCACTAGTTGGAGTCCTAGGAGAATGTTAATAGCAAGTCCTACATGAGCTCAAGAAAGCTGGATCCTAAGGAGTAGAAAGGCCCAAGGCATCCTACAGAATCAAGACCCAAGGGGCAGAATCAACCCAAGGCATCCACTACCGCATTCCAAATCCAAGGAGAGCAGTCTAAGGCATCTATAAAACCATTCAATTAAGTATTAAAGCATTCAAGCATTCAATTTAAACATTTATAACCAAGTGAGTATACCCACTCACGTCAACAAGCACAAGCCATGAGTATACCCACTCATACAAACCATTTATCATAAGAATATGGGCTTACCCTCCCATATAAACCATTTTAAATGTCATTAATCATTTATAAATAGTTATATCCACCCATATCATCCATTTAACATTCCAAGAAATTAAAATTGGTGAGGAATAACATGATATTCAAAGATAAAGGAGGCATTAAATCTCATAAACTAGATACTCAAGCTATCAAGTCATTAATAGGATTAATCTAACTAGGAAAGCACAAGAACACACCCTTTGGGTGGTTTAAACAGGCATAAACAAGCAATTCCTTTAAGTCGCACCCCTCGGGGGACTTCAAAATGCGCAACGAGTTCTAATGCACCTAAATGGAACCCATGGTCAATCTCACTGGGTTCAACTACAACTACTAAAAGCTACTCACTCAAAAATGAGACCTCGCTAGAAATTTCGACAAAATGAATAATAGAAGAATTCCTGAAAAATGCCCAAAAAATATAAAATAAATAATATACCACCTACCTTGCCTCGGTAGTAGACAACTCGTCTAGTATCATGTCCTGATTAGTCTCAGTTTGGAAGAAATCTGAATAACAGATGAAGAATGGATTATTGAGACATATGATCTAAAATCCAAATAGCACAGTCATTGTTCAGAAGAATTGATAATGACTAAAAATTAATCGATTACTTACCAATACGGTTCCAACATGACAGACGGCGCTCGAATTGAAGTCTGGATGGCTTCAATACTTGAAAAACTAGCTTAGATGGCATTTGGGTTCCAAAAATTAGAGGAGAATATTTTACGTCAAAAATATGAGATACTGCCTCTTATAAAAAAAACCCCATTGGACAGGTACATTGTGTGTACCTCAAGTACATGGTGTGTACTCCAACTTATTTTTTCTGATCCATACTAGCTACACACCATAATGGCCAAGTACATGGTGTGTTCTTGAAGTACATGGTGTGTACTTGAAGTACACGACGTGTAGACCAAGTAAACGATGTGTACCTGGCCTGCGGCCAGATTTCAGCATGTTTTCCCCTTTCATTCCCAAAAACAACCCAACCATCCCATGGCCTGGCCTAGGGTCAAATATAAAAAATTAAGGCAACAAATTTAACCCAAAAAGAAGATTTGTACCTCAAGAAAAAACCAGGATCTTACAATCTTCCCCCCTTATAGCAATTCGTCCCCGAATTGCTCTTTGAAGGGTGGTAAAGATTCATTTGAAAACAACTCTGGCCACTGAGCATGTACATCAGCCTCCCTCTCCCAAGTCTCATCCTATAAATAGTTGTGATTCCATAGAACTCATACTAGAGGAATTGGCCGGCCTCAAAGAACCTTTGTGCTCCTGTCAACGATACGAATCGTATGATCATCAAAGGATGCATCAACCTGAAGCTCAACCTCCTTAGGTTAAAAACGTGAGATGGGTCTCATTGATAATAGCACAGCTGAGATACATGGAAGACTTCTTGCATTGCTCGGTACCTCTGAGGTAACTACAACTGATAGGCAACTAACCTGACTCTCTCTAGAACCTCAAATGGTCTGACATATCTCAATGAAATTTTACCCTGTCTCATGATCCACCTGTGTCCCAACCTCGGTAAAACACATAAGAAAACCTGATCCCCAACCTCAAACTCTAAAGGTCATCTTTGGCAATCATCATATGATTTTTGACGAGACTGTACAGTATCCATCTACTTCTAAATCAACTGGACCTACTCAGAAGTCTCATGCACGAGACATAGTCCCAGTAAATCTATCTCACCTGCCTCTAACCATCAAAGGGGAGAAAGAAATGGACAACCATATAAAGACTCATAAGGTTCCATTTGTATCATCACCTAAAAACTGTGATTATAGGTGGACTCAACAAGGGGAATGCGCCTCTCCCAAGAGCCCCCAAAATCTAGGACATATGCTCGTAGCATGTCCTCTAGCACCTGTATTGTACGCTCTGACAGGCCATCAGTTTTAGGGTGGTATGTTGTGCTCAGAAGAACCTGTATAGCCAGCACCCTCTGAAAAATCTACCTGAAAGAAGATGTAAAGTGGGAATCCCTATCTGAAACTATAGTGTGTGGTACCCCGTGAAGTCTTACCACCTCTCAGATGTACAACTTTCTAATATCATCAACACTGAAGGTCTCCTTGATCAGCAAGAAGTGTGTGACCTTAGTAATACTATCAATGACAACCCACACAACATCATTACCTTGAGGATACCTCAGAAAACCCTTCATTAAATCCATCACAACATCATCCCATTTCCGCTCTGGTATGGGTAACTCCTGTAAAATTCAATCTGGTCACTGATGTTCCTCTTTCACCTACTGATAGGTGGAACACCTCGTAACAAAACCAACTACCTCTCTCTTCATTCCTGGCCACCAGTACTGATGTCACAATTCACAGTACATCTTGGTAACCCCTAGATGAACTTCCTAAGATGAAGCATGAAACTCCCACATAAAATCCTCACATATATCCACTGAAACCTAGACACGTCCATGGATACATAAGATCTCATCATCGCCTACCCTACAACTAGGAGGAGGGTCCCCACCTACCACACCTTCCCATAAAACTAGGCCTTCTGAATCTGATAGTTTCCTCATCCTAAATCTATCTAGTAGGGTAGATTTAATAGCTAAGAATTGAAGAAAATTATAACCATGTCTGTCGTGCACCTCCAGATGCATCTCAGAGAACAACGCCATAAGCTTCCACTCGCTACTGGCCTGCGACACTACCTATATATAATTCCTCCTACTCAATGCATTGGCTAATGCATTTCCCTTACCAGGCATGTAGGCAAGCTCGAAGTCAAAGGAATGTAGGTACTCCACCCACCTTCACTACCTCAAATTTAGATCACACTGCGTAAAGATATACTTAAGGCTTTTGTGGTCCGTGTACACCAAAAAATGATCTCCTAGTAAATAGTGCCTCTAATAGTGACACGCATGAACAACCACAGCTAACTCGAGATCGTACATAGGGTAATTCTTCTTGTGAGGCCTCAGATGCTAAGACTCATATGCTATGAATTGATCCCCCAAAATCAGCACTTTCCCCATCCCAATACCTGAAGCGTCATAGTAGACTGTTTAACTCTGGCCCTACTCTAGTAGTATCAGGACTAGTGCTGATGTCATCCTCCCTTTCAACTCCTAAAAGGATATCTCACAAGATTCTGACCACACAAACTTCACAAACTTATTAGTCAAGCTCATAAATGGCATTGCTAATAATTAGAAGTCCTGTATAAAATGCATGTATTAACCAGTTATCCCCACAAAACTTCATATGTCAAAAACATTCTTGGGATGTTCCCATGAAACTATAGCTCTCACATTCTCTAGGTCCACTGACACTCCTTTCTTTGAGATAATGTGACCTAGGAAGTGAATCAGATCCATCCAAAAGTGGAATTTTGTGATCTTAGTATATAAACAGTGCTCTCTCAGTGTATTAAAAATGATCTCAATATGTTTGGCATGTTCATGTCCATTGTGAGAATACACTGAGATATCTTCCACAAAAACCACCACAAAATAATACAAGTAAGTATGGAACACTCGGTTAATCAAAACCATGAAAATTGATGATGCATTTATGGGACTGAATGGGATAACTAGATACTTATATAACCCATACCTGCTATAGAAGGAAGTATGAGGTATGTCTACAGGTCGAACACGCACCTGGTGATATCCTGACCTCAAGTCGATCTTTGAGAACACTTGAGCTCCTCGAATATGATCAAACAGGTCATCTGTCTGTGACAAGGTATATCAGTTTTTAACCGTAAAATGGTTCAGTTTCCAATAATCCATGCATATCCTAAGATTTTCATATGCCTTTTTGCAAAAAGGACCAGCGAACCCCATGGAGAAGTATTTGGTCAGATGAACCCCTTCACCTCTAAATCCTCTATATGCCTCTTGAGCTCTTGTAACTTCATCGTATACATCCTATAAGGAGGAATGGATACCGTCACATCTCCTAGCACTAGATAAATAGAGAAAACCACCTCTCTATCATGAGGTAAACCAGAAAATTCATTGGGAAAGACATCACTGAAGTGCTCAACCACTAGAGGAAAGACTACCTAACTCACTCCCTGATCATCCAGAAACAAACTAGCAATCTGGGATTTCATCCTGCCAAGCCCACGATGCTCGGGTCCAGCTCTGCTTTCCTGGATATCCCATTCACCCTTGTGAACAAACACTGCACCCTCTGGTGACATGAAAGTCACCCTCCAGTGATATCAGTCAACGTACGCTCGATAAGATACGATCCAGTCCATCCTGAGAATGAAGTAAAACCCTATCATCTCGAGAACATAAAGATTACAGATGAAGTGACACCCTCCAACCTCAAGGGGACACTCTGTAAACTAGTGCACATAACCTGTTCTAACTCCCAATGGTGTGTCTAGTGTCAAAACACCCTCATAATGAAAAAAACAAGCCCAAGGATCTTTACCACTCATGTAGAGATAAAGCTATGAGAGGAACATGTATTGAAAAGAGCAGATGAAATAGTAGAATCTACTAAAACCATACCTCTCACTATATATGGTCCTAGATCCTACTTCTATTGGGTCTATTGCACAGAATAAGTCTGGCCTGTATCATGGCTCCTTGACCTTGTCTAGCTACCCTGAGCTAATCCACCTTGCTGCCTCTGAGAACTCGGTGTCTGGCTACCACGGCCATGACCACCACTGCCCTTGCTTGATTAGCCTATACTACTCCAACTCCCAGACTAGTGCGGAGTTGAAGACCCTACTCCTGAACCTGACGTCATAGCTAACCCCCTACCACTCATAGCTGGAGGGAAGGTCTGGTAAAACTACTGCATGTGCCCCATCCTTCTGCAAGCTCAACACTCGACTGGGTCAGGGTCGCACTAATTTTCATGTGGCCTCTCCTACCACACTGATGGAAAAACACCAAGATGCCTCCACCAACAGCCCGACTAGAACTCATGTCATGAGAATCCTCAAAATGGTACTTCCTACCTGAAGACGTAGATCCACTAGGGTAAGAAACAACACTCCCCTGTTCTGTACCCCCAGCTTCCCTCATGTTCCACTCTATATTCAGTGCTTGATTCACAATCTTAGTTAGAGAAGGATACCTGAACACATTGACATGAGATATGATAGCATTTCTAAGACCTTCCTCAAAGCTTCTCTCCCTCTAAATCTCATCAATAATATACATTGGTGCAAAATGTTGCAGCTCTGTAAAGTGTGTCGATTATTCCATAACCATCATCGTGCCCTACTCCAGATGCATGAACTCACAAGCCCACTCTTCTCACAGATTCACAGGATAAAAGTAGTAATAGAAGCGGGTTTGGAACTCATTACAACCCATATTACACATCCCATCATCCTGGTTCAGAATGTCACACCAGCTCTTTTCCGCTTCACATAGCATGTAAGTCGCGAGCTTGACCCTCCACTCCATAAGCGTCTCTAGATGCTCGAAAATTTCTAACGTGTTCTCTCGCCACAGCTATATAGCATGTGGTCTTTTATCCACTAAAAAGGTAGGAGGATGCTTCTACTGGAACACCTATGTCAGCTCATCCATAGTCAAGGCTAGTTATGGTGCTCCCTGGAAAGTTTTCATATAGGGAAAGAAACCCTTGCGGAACTGTGCCTCATCACCTATTTCCAGAATTCCCTCAGGTTCCGCAGCTAGCACTATAGGAGGATCAAGCGGTATCTCATGGAACACCATCTCTAAAGTATGGTCATTTCCTCCATCTACCACTGGAGTTCGTCATGGTGGCATGTCTCTACAATTCCAAACACACACCTCAGGAAAGAACAACATTAAGGAACAAATCTCACAAGAATAGGGCAGGTCAAAACCCTATTAGAAACCAAGTTAAATCCATAGCCAGCTCCAAAATCCAGTAATGTATAGATAACAGCAAACGAACCACTGGAAAATTTTCCTCTCTCCTACTCAAAATTTGGGTCTAGGTCAAGTCCCTATTATCTATTTGAGTTTTCATTTACATTTCACATTCAGTTATTCAGGAATTTTTACAAAGGTTTTACCAATTTCCAAATCCATGAGGGCCCATAACACCTCATGAACTCAAAACTTGGCTCCCATTCAAAACATACATATAACAAGTTCATTCAGCATTTACATTTTACTGGTGCATCATTTCCCAATTCATAAGGTCCCATACTTCTTATAGATTGAAAGATGACATCACACCATTGTATACTGCACCCAACTAATACAATAGAAGGTTGATGGTAGTGATTTAAGTCACTTTACCCTAATCAATTAAATTCTTATTTTCCTAAGAGTGAACCATAGTGGCACAACCTAGGGTCGATCACAAGGAGGCCGCTTGCAACACACTGTCTTCCTATTGTCACTATTATAAAATAAATAATATAAAACTAACCTATATAATATATATGGGGGTGGATTGAAACAAAATAAACTAAGAAATTCATAATGTATTAATAAATATAAATTATAGATTAGAAATCCAAAGAAAACCAAACTGAGAAAACAAACTAGAGAAGGAAGCGGTGGACAAGCTTAAATCTTCAGACATTACCTTTATCATTGTCGACAATTTTCTTCTAATTAAATTATCCAATGTATAACTCAATACCTCAAGTTATACACCTATTTTTAATATAAACCATATCAAGACCTAAAATATGGGTGTTTATCTACTCATTAATGTGAACCAATTTCCCAAAGACCTCCAAGTAATCAAAACCAGTTGAACATGTTGTGCTCAATGAGGAGACCTCGCCCATAGAAGTTTAAACAAAAAGAAATTTTTTTTACAATCATAAGTTGATAAAAATTAATAGAATAAAATAGAATAAAATAAAAACAAGAGATAAGACACATCATTCAATCATGCAAACAAATTCTAGGATTATTTAAATGAAAAGAGTTTACAATAAAAACCACAAACTCAAAAGGGGTAAATGTCCTCGGACCGTCGCTTCCCACCACTGCTTGGAATTTAGCCCATCATGGATTCATTATCAATGGAAATCCTATTCTCTAGAATGGAATCTATAACTCATCTCCCTCTGGTCTAGACATCCCCAGAATGGTTTTGGGAAAGAATGGAATGTCTTGAGAGGTAGGAGCTCCTCTCCTTTTATAGGCAGATTTCATCATTATAAATGTATCGCATTTTCAACCCATTAATTGGCCGATTAACACATGGACCTCTTCATTAATATTGTTCATAAATGTGTTTTCCATCCACCCTACAAATTTTAGATTCATTGGACGCGTATTGGAGGATTTATTATTTTTTTATTGTCGATCACTTTCTCGGGATGAAGCTTCCTGGAAGCTTCCTTCAAAACTCTATCAATCAATGGAAACCAAAACGGATTCCAAACAGCTTGAAATTAATTGTGGGAACTCTTATGGGTGTCCTCTTTCATATTCAAGTCTAATCCCATCATTTTGAGGATTTTAGGCCGAATTATGTTTCCATTACTGAGGTGGGGTCCACGCAGTCCGCCCAGAAAAAGCTTTCACTTCATTGATTTTTTACGGCCTCTAGAAGATTGATTCAGCCCCTGGTCCTAAAGAAAAAGTTGAAGTAAATAAAATAATAGTTCAAAAAAAAATTGAATCACAAAATTTGGAAATATATTTTATAATAAATGACCAAAATACCCCTGTGATAAAAATCTGTTAAAAATCCAGAATTAGGCCGTTTTTTGAATTTAGGTTCAAAATAACACAAAAACCTAAATATGTAACAATTTCCCATTAAATAACACTATGGTGGGTTTATAAACATTAAATTACAGTATAAAATATGTGAAAATATTATCTTCATCAATCCCCCACACTTAAACATTTCACTCCTGAGCAATTATCTTAAATTCAAATCAAAATTCACACAACAATCAAAAATGAGAAAACATCCATGATCTTATCAAAAATAGAATTTCATCATGTATCTTATATGAAAAACAATTTTTTTTCATTTTCATTCCAAATATTTAAATTTTTTCAACCTCATAAATCCATCCATGTCTCAATCACAACCTACCTCACAATGAATTTTATGTCACTCTTCACTTAAGAGAAATTAATTCAGGATTTATGCTCATACTTGAAATTTGCATGTATAACCATAGGCTTGTAACTATTCTCATTTCTCCACAGCGTGAAACATAAAAATGAATTAAATCATGAGGGATTTCATCAAAGGTTCAAATTACTCTATGGATTTGGGTTGGTGGGTAAATGATTTAAATGTTCAAGGCTAGAAAGAGAAGGTTTGACTCTTAGGTACAATGCATGAATAATCAAGTGAAAACACAGAAACTTCCTCACTCAATCCACCTAGAGAATGTATAAAAAAACACCACCCCCATTTATTTGAAATGGTACATGATCCAATCAATGATTTCAAGGTATTATATCATTCAAGTTCTCCCCATTTTTTTTGTAAGGCTCCAGAAATGCACAGCTTTAATTTTCTTCTTTTTTTTGAAGGAGAAATGAATGAAAAAAATGAAGCATAATGAGATTATGACTCATTACCAATTATTTTACTGCCCAAAATGTTTACATATACCGCACAATACCCATAAATGAAACAAATCCCAATGAACGCACACGAAAGGCCCTTCACCCACACTCAAACTTGAAATATCCATGCAACAATATCAAGAGAATGGGTAGGTAAGGATAAATTAGCTTGTACTATGGCTTAAACCTATAAGGTAATTCATGGCATCTAAGGGCTAATGAAGGATAAATGTAAAGTTAGGTCTCATGATAATATGTGGCTAGCCAAAGTAGTGACTCAATCATATTAAAAACATTCCATGAAATCCAAAGATTCAAAAGATAAAAATAAAAAATTCTGGTTCTCACACAAAATCCAAGTTTCCCTCAAGAAAGTGTGTGTATTAGATAGAATATGTAAAAGTGTTTTAGAATACCTCACAGGTCAAGAAAAATATTTTGAGTCAGTGTTTCAGGGCCATGGATTTCAAAAATCAGTTAAACTCATAAAAATAATTGAAAATCCAATTTAAGGAAAAAAAATTCACATCAACAATCATTTAAAATCCATTTTTTTCAAAAATCATTTCAATTTTATCAAAATCAATTATTGTGTGAAATGTGATCAGAATTATCATTAAAGCTCAAGGTTCCTAAAAAATGAAAAAAAAATGAAAGCACACAAAAACAACTAAGCAGGTTGACACTCCTCCCACACTTAAATTTCACTACCCTTCATTTTTCCTTAAAAAAATATGAATAAGGGAAAACTAAATAGAAGGAAAGACACAACTTGACTTTATTTTTCGAGCGGCACCATTGAGTTAAGCTCCAAATTGCTACCAATTCTTCCTACAATGCAATAAATAATGAAATATATTAGATAAATAAATAAAAATAAATAGAAAGGGGAAAAGGAGGGATAATGCTTGGTTTGACCCCCAAGCGGGTGCTAAGTTTTTACTGCTCCTAGTCAGGAAGTTGCAGCAGGTTAACCCCAATCCAAAGGTGGATGGGGTTTCTTTCTTTGAAACCACCAAAACTTATTTCTCTCGATATCCATATGTGGACGCCAGAAGTGAGAATCCCCATAAAAACAAAAAAATATCCCCAACCCTCAAAAGAGATGAATGAAAGAATTTGAGTTGTAGAGGGGGAGGGAAAAGGATGTAGTGGTGCTCCCTGTTTTTGTCATCTGGAGGAGTGGTGTCCATCGGTGTTGAAAATAGAAGAAGAGGAAGTGTCTTCTCTTCTGGTTCAAGTTCATTAATTGGTTCTTCAATGATTTCTTCTTTTTTGCAATCATCCTCAAATGCACCAATACATAACTCGACAGGCACCTCTATTCTCTCCTCAACAAGAGGACCTTCTTCTTCTTCTTCATCCAGATCCTGCTGTAGTGATGCTGAATCTACAAATTCAGAATAAGGGATATTATATTTAAATTCTGAATTAATGAAATTTTAATGAAATTAATGCTCTGAATTTAAAACTCCCTCATAAATTTCAGCTTTAGAACCCTTTTCCTCAAGCAAGGCAGCTGGGAACTCATTTATTGGCAAGGGAAGTTGGTCCGCAAGTTTTTCTTCAACCTCATCAACATATTCATTAAATTTAGGTAGAACAATATTTTCATTCTCCTCAGCTTGTCTTTGTTGTTGTTCCATCCATAATACTTTTACATCTTCAAATTGGGTGGCCAATGATGTTATCATCTTGCTTTCTTTTTCCATCTTTCTGCAATTCTCTTGAATTATCAAGGCATTTTCTTTCAATTGCTGGGAATTTTCTTCTAATTGTTGGGAATTTTTAATCATTTTAATATTCAATGTATCTTCCCTACTTAGATTATCATAAAATTTATCCACATGCCAATAATTATAATAATTTCCATAAAAATCCATATTGGCTGATGAAATGAATGATATGTAACAAGAATCTTTTTTTTTTGAAAAACAGCGTGTGTAAGCACTTGACTTCCATGGAAATTGTGCCAAATTGATGGTAGGTATTTCAGTCGCTTTACCCTAATAAATTAAATTCTTATTTTCCTAATAGTGAACCATAGTGGCACAACCTAGGGTCGATCACAAGGAGGCCGCTTGCAACACACTGTCTTCCTATTGTCACTATTATAAAATAAATAATATAAAACTAACCTATATAATATATATGGGGGTGTATTGAAATGAAATAAACTAAGAAATTCATAATGTATTAATAAATATAAATTATATATTAGAAATCCAAAGAAAACCGAACTGAGAAAAAAAAACTAGAGAAGGAAGCGGTGGACAAGCTTAAATCTTCAAACATTCCCTTTATCGTTCACTACAAAATAAACAGTGTTTAGCGGCAGTTTTGTGGCGGCGGTTCACAAAACCGCCGCTAAACGTTTTCCGAAATACATTTCGCGGCGGTTTTTAATAAACCGCCGCTAAACCTTTGTTTTTTAAAAAAAAACCCAACCCTTCCCTACCCCGACCCCCGTTTCCCCCGACCCTCCGTGCTGCAACCCTCGCCCGCAGCCCCCGCGACCCCCCCGGCGATCCCGCGACCCCCCCGGCGACCCCGCGACCTACTCCGGCGACCCCGCGACCTGCTCCGGCGACCCCGCGACCTGCTCCGGCGACCCCGCGACCTCCTCCGGCGGTGCCTGCGACCGGCAACCCGCGACCCCCTTCTCCCGACGACCTTTCTCACTTCGACCTCGGCCCCAAAGTGAGTTTTCTCTATTATCACATCCATCTTGATGATTTGTTTCTAATTGAATCTGAGATTCATTATATGGGTCTCTTGGTTAATGGATTTATTTTAGTTTTTGATCCTATTGGTATTTATTTCATTCATTTTTAAAAAAATTATGTGTTTAGGCTTTAAAGATATCTTTTATTTTATAATCCATACTTGCTATATCATTTTTTTGGATTATATAAGTTGATTAATAGATTGATTTATGATTCTTATAATGGTTTGTTTTTTGAATTATTTGATTAAATGATTTATTAATTTGGAATTGATTTTGAAAATGGATTTTGAATCATGTTTTATTTGAAATTAAGTAGTTTGATTATTGATGTGTGATATTCCCTCCAAATAGTTTGAATTTTTAATTTAAATCCTACATGTATGGGTCATTTGTGAAATTGAAATCCTTTATGTGTGGGAAAATTAATAAATGAAATCCTTTCAATATGGGCTACGATAGATGGGATCATGTGGTACTTAGTAAGGGATATAATAAGAAAAGAATTCTTGGATGAATTGTGGCTACCTATCAATGATTTACACTAAAAATATAACTAAATATTGTTTCCATAGTGGATTCACTTATCAGGGTGATTACCTCATTTAAGGGAACATATTTTAGGGATATGTATGTAAATAGTCATTTGACCATAGATTTAAAAGGATCTTAGATAACTTATACCTAATATACCATAGGAGTATATTCTATTGTTTTCCTTTTCAAAGAGGTTATTTATAAATACATTATGAAATGGTTTAGTCACATTTATTTTAAATGGAATATGATGTATCAATTTGATTATTCTTTTTAATATATTCTAAAAGGGTGAATTACCATTTTTTTAATATATATATATATATATTTTATTATTTTATTTTCCCTTAATAAGAATAATTGTTTTATTTTTCTAATGTCTCCTTATGAAAAACATGGTGTAATATTTCTAATATTCATTTTCTCACACCATACACTGACCATTGGGTGTTTTCAGGTCCTTTTTTATATAATGTATGTAATGGAAAGGTTCCTCATAGAAGTCATGGGTATCCATGTTAGTAGGGTGTGTGATATTTATGGTTACATGGTGTAATTTTTTTCATCATATCACATGGATAAGGGTTGGGATCTTAAAACCTCCCCACCTTATAACATATCATCACATATCCAAACTTCCCAAGCATCACAGCACCCCTTAGGCCAATTTTAGTTCCACGAACCCACCTATAAACTTCCATCTTCTAATATACTCCTTGAACTCAACCATGTTATAACAACACTCGGACTAAGGAAAAGGTCCTACCTGAAAACATTTTCCCCAACCATGAACCACAATTAAAACCCAATTATCTTTGAGGACGCATCCACCTCAACTATTTATTATCAACATCAAATGAAAATTAAAGGTTTAGGTAATGTTACTATACCACCGCACAAGAGGATATCGATAAGGCACTACACTACCCTGTGGAGATCCAATCGGAACACCTTTGTTCCAATCCTCTCCACAACTCATGGCCCAAAATTCTTAGCACCACCTCACCTAGTTACCAAAATTATAATGGTGACACAAACTCATTGTCGCTAAAGGTATACATAGATTCCAACCACATTCTCTGACCTACATCAATCCAGAACTCAAGGCCCAACAGCCTCACTCCATTTCAAACATCCAAAGCACAACCCAAGCATAACCTTCATCTCAAGGTATTCAACCATCCAAAACCTAATCCAACACCCATCACCAAAACTAATACACTAATATGGTTCCTACCTGAGACCATCCAACTTGAAACTCTAGCCACACCATTAATCGATTACTTTCCTTCCATCGTTCTCAACACCATATTACTTACTTCTTCACCATAATTTTCTAGTTTTGAGAACATCACTCATCATAAAAGAGGTCAACAGAACCTCAACTCAACCTTCAAAACTTCCCTAACATGTTTTCCAACTCACAACATCCATGAAAACTCCACCTAATTCTAGAATTCATTATTTCTGCCAAAACTACCCAGATTTGTCACACTTTCACCATCCATATCTCAACCAAGGACTACTTGGTTCTTCTTCAAAACTCATTCACATTACTAGGATAAACTTATCATTTCAACATTAACTTGAGGTGCCTCGCAGCCCACCACATCCATTCCCTTTCTATCCAACTATGTCTTTCCATTCTTGCTAACTCACTCCGTTGGTTCCCAACTTACCCTATTGGCATGTCGCCCCTCTACCCAAACACGAAGCCTTCTCACTTAAGGTATACCTCCATCACCTACACACACCATATCCAAGTTCCACTGGGCCTTCCATAAGAACCCCCAAACATGTCCCTTATATGTTTCTATTTGGAACCTTGATTCCTCCACATCCACTCTACAGTTTTCTCCACATTTCCATGACTAACATAATTCTATCCACCTTAGGAGGGTCATTATCACTAATTTATTCAAGAAATTCAAACACCATGTCTCATGCTTCCATCACAAGATGAACCCCAAAACTTAAATGTGGCCATTTAGATTTCCCTAGAACAATAAAACAAACATTACCCATTGTGAAAATGGTTTCAGTGAATGTAGTTAACTTGATTTAAAATGCATTATGATCAGTTTCGATCACACATCAAAGGGGTGTTGTTTGAGGCAACATAAATGTGTCATCGATGGTGTTATGATAAGTGTGTATCCCGATATTCTTATTGCTCCTCAATGAGGTGTTGACGCTGTCTCCTATGGACCAGACTTGTTCAGTTGGTCTGAAATGGTAAATGTGGTCAATGAATCATCTTTATTATATTATGAATACTTTATGGTCAATGGTTCATCTTTATTATATTATGTTTCTGTAATCTTACACTATCGTATATTTTGTGTAGGCACATTGTGATATACATGGATAAAAGCTGGATCACATTACCGAGGAACACATCTCAATATGTTAAGGGTTTGAATGGGTTTTTAGATTTTGCAATTTCTAATCGATCCGTTGAAGGGAGAATAAGATTTCCATGTCCTAAATGTAAATTTAGAACATGGTTGAAGAGAGATGAAGTTTATGAACATTTAATACTGAAGCAATTCCCTGAGCAATATTTGTGTTGGATTTGGCATGGAGAATCAAACAATACAGAAAGATTGAGGACTGATGTTAATCCACAGAATGAGGTCCCAAGTTCTTCGACAATGGAAAATGAAATGAAAAACCTCATAAATGATGCATTCGGCACTGCAAGACACCACTATGAGCATCAAAACATATCAGAACAACCAGAAGAGGGTGCTACAAATTGCAACGTGACAAGTGATGTTTCTGAGACTGTAACACAAGAAGATCAAGATTGTAACATATCATTGGATCCTCTTGATTCTGTGGAGCCAAATGTAAGGGAAAACTTCAGTGAGGAAAATGCATTTCATGATTTAGTTGACGATGGAAATCAAGAGTTGTATAGTGGGTGTTTGAAATATTCAAAGCTTTCATTTCTACTGAAGTTGTACCATATCAAATGTCTATGTGGAATTACAAATAAGGCAATGTCCATGTTATTGGAATTGATTCGTGATGCATTTCCTGAAGCAAAAATCCCAGAATCGTTTTATGATATGAAAAAAGTTGTTAACAAGCTTGGTCTGAATTATACAAAAATACATGAGTGTCCCAATGATTGTATGCTTTACTGGGGAGAGGATTCAAGTAGACAGAATTGTAAGAAATGTTCTTCTTCTAGATGGCAGTCAAAGGGTGATGTTGGAAGTATGACTGAACATAATTTCACGGAGAAGAAGAAAAGGAACACACCTGCAAAAGTTTTGCGTTACTTTCCTTTGAAGCCTCGATTGCAAAGATTATTCATGTCATCAAAAACCGCCGAACACATGAAGTGGCATGCTGTAGATAATAACAATGATGGGTTAATGAGACATCCACGAGATTCCCAATCGTGGAAGACATTTGATTCATTACATCCATATTTCTCAGCTGATCCTAGGAATGTTCGATTAGGATTGGCTGCCGATGGATTCAACCCATTTGGGACTTTGAGTACGAGTTATAGCATTTGGCCAGTTGTTTTGATCCCTTATAATCTGCCTTCGTGGATGTGTATGCAACAAACATCTTTTATCATTTCGATGATTATTCCTGGAAAACAAATGCCTGGAAATGATATTGATGTATACCTGCAACCTTTGATTGAAGAATTGCAGGAGTTATGGAGCAACGGTGTTGAGACATTTGATGTTTCTTCTAAAACAATGTTTAAAATGCATGCTGCTTTAATGTGGACCATTAGTGACTTCCCTGGGCTTGGGAATTTATCTGGTTGGAACACTTATACGGGTTTGGCTTGTCCCATTTGTAACTTTGATTTCGAGCCCAAACGGCTACCTCACAGTAGAAAATGGTGCTTCTTGTGCCATCGAAGATTTCTTGATGCATCTCATAGATTTCGGCTGAACAAATCAAAATTTAATGGTTGCATTGATCGTAGACCACCTCCAAAGTTGTTAACCGGTTCTGAAATATTGACACAGCTTGAAAATGTTAAAACAGAATTTGGGAAGGTTCATCATTTGAATGATAGCGGAAAACGAGTGCGAAGTGCATCGTCAAGTGAAATCAGAACGCAACAATGGAAGAAAAAAAGTATATTCTTCAAACTTCCGTATTGGGAATTTAATTCTTTGCGCCACAATCTTGATGTGATGCATATTGAGAAGAATGTATGTGATAATTTGATTTTCACATTACTTAATGAGCATGGAAAGTCGAAGGATCATCTCAATGCTCGCAAAGACTTACAAGTAATGAACATAAAACGTGATCTCTGGCCAGATGAGAATGAAAAGTATGCTCCAGCCATTTTTTCATTGAAAAATAGGGATAAAGATACGTTCCTTCAAATTTTAAAGAATGTGAAGGTATCTGATGGGTATTCGAGTAACATCTCGAGGTGTGTTGACTTGAAGAATCGTAAGTTATATGGATTGAAAAGTCACGATTCACATGTTCTGTTACAACAGTTACTACCATTGGCATTGCGTACATTATTACCTGAAAAAGTTACTGCTGTTGTACTCCATTTCTGCACATTTTTCAGACAGTTATGTGAGAAAGCTCTACATCCATTTCAGCTTGACAACCTACAGGAGGGGTTTGTATTGACCCTTTGTGCAATGGATATGATCTTCCCTCCATCGTTTTTTACTGTCATGATGCATTTAACTGTGCATTTGGTTGACGAAGCTAAATTAGGAGGCCCCATTCATTATCGATGGATGTATCCAATTGAGAGGTATTTTATTTATATGTTTCTAGTTAAGTAAACATTTTTTGGCATTTAAATAAATGCATAATATTATTTTTTTTTTCACAGATATCTTGTGCATTTGAAAGCATACGTGAGAAATAAAGCTCAACCAGAAGGCTCTATTGCTGAAGGCTATTTGGCCGAGGAGTGTCTCACCTTTTGTTCCAGATATTTGGATGATATTGAGACAAGATTTACTCGAGTTGGACGTGTTGACGACACATCAACTCAATCTCAAATGCATCAGAAATCAAAAATATTTCCTGCTATTGGCCGATCAGTTGGGAGGACCTCATACGCGACACTAACAGAATTGGAATTATTACAGGCACATAGATATGTGCTTCTGAATAGTGAAATTGCAGATCCATTTATTGAAGAGTTGAGGATACAAACAAAGAGACGAATGAGAAGCCGAATACGAAATGAAAAAGATATAATGAAAGCTGTGAATAAAGAGCTGGTAGAATGGTTTGCACGACGTGTAAGTTTATAAATATTGCAATAAATACAAATATTACTTTGAAACATACAATTTGCAAATCTATTAAATTATATTTTTTTTTCAGATCATGAATACTGATACTCGAGCTGACTTTTCAGAAGATTTGAAGTTTCTTGCTAGAGGTCCTATAAAACAAGTTAGAAAGTTCAACGCTTATAATGTGAATGGTTTTAGATTTCGTACAGTCGATCGAGAAGTGGGTTTGAAAACACAGAATAGTGGTATTTTTACATTTGCTGAAGTGGAATACTATGGAAAGTTGCATGATATTATTGAATTAAACTACCACGGGCATTTTTCTGTTGTTTTATTCAAATGCAAATGGGTCGATTTTATCATAGGTGTTAAAAGATATTCCTTGCAATTTACTTCTGTAAACTTCTCTCGCTTGATGGATGTTGGTGATCGTGAACTGCATGATCCATATATCTTATCATCGTAGGCAAAAATGGTATATTATGTGAATGATGTTGTGGATGAAGGGTGGAGTGTAGTTACTCACGTAATACAAAGAGATTTGTATGATATGGGTGATGAAGTGGAAGATTTGACCTCTGCAACTGAATTTCATCAACAGGAAGCAGAATTATTTGTCCATCATGATATTGAAAATATTGGTCTAGCAAGGATGAATGAAGTGGATGAAGCAATGGAGCAATGGAGCAGGAAACCGACATGATTGAAGGGGAAAATGATTGTATGTACAATTATTTATTCATTCAGCAACTACTTGTTTCATTTCTGTAGTCATTCATTATCATTGTTATATATATTTTGTTTGTTAATACTGGGCATCTATTATCATTTTTAATTTTTTTTCTGCATAAATTTTTTGAAATATATATTCTGAACTTAATTTTATTTGATTAAATGACAGGAATGCCAAGGAAGAAGCGGTACACTATTCCTTCTTCTTCTGCGACAGATGACGATCCGTCTGTCCCCACGGAATCATCTCCCCCTGCACCATCTCTGACACCATCAGTGGATCCCTCATTAGAGGATGATTCATCGCCTCCCCCTACAGGAGCTTCAGCAGCGGGGCAGCGACACGCCCCCTCCAGTTCATCACGGACATTCTGGAGGGTCGCAGTCATAGGTACAAATTTTAATTAAATAAATTTATTGCATTTTGTTTATAGTAATTGTTTGCTCATTGCAGATGAAGACAATGAAACCGTGGAAAGAGACATAAAAAGTTCTGATGTTTGGAACATGCATGGCAAGAAGATAGTGGTGCCATTTGATTCTTATGGGGTCCCGACGGATGACGCCGCAGGTTTACTTGGTCAGATTATAGGTCAGCTGGCAGCGGAGCCCGTTTCCCTGCCTATTTCGTATGATGATTGGAGGCATATTCCTACAAACTGGAAAAATGAAGTTTATGATTCTCAGATAAAGGTAATTTTATTCCTTTATGGCTTAATTGAATGTCATTTTACTAATATATTCAAAATGAATTTCTGTATACAGATGTTCTTCCACTTTACCGTTGCTGATGTGATAGCACAGAAGTGGACATTGAAAAATCTTGGAAAAAAATGGAAATATTTCAAATGGAGGTTGTGGTGTGATGTCAACGATTCTTCGTTGACCGTGCAGCAGATGTATGAGAAGATACCCAGTGGGGTACCGAAAGAACAGTGGAAGGTTTTTGTCGATAGACATCGTGATGAGAAGCGGATGGTATTGAAATATATATTATTATATTATCCTCATTTTACATTTATACATGTACATGAAGAGGAGATAGACATTGAATACAATACTGTTAAATTGAATTTTATTTATTTCAGGATCTCTCAAGAAAGAATGCTTCAAACCGGGCGAAGCAGGTAATCCCGCACACTGCGGGTTCAAAAAGCTTTTCAAGAAGCCGAATGTCATTGGTAATCTTTTAATTAGTTTAAATATTTATAAGATAATATTATCTATTTAAAATATTTGATTGATGATTTATCTTTGTTTAATGCAGTCACAGAGTTTAGGGCATGAAGCATCCCGAACAGAACTGTGGCTGGATGTTCATAAAAAAACAGATGGAAGTTTTGTTAATGAACCTGCCAGAGAAGTTGGGGTATGAAGTCAATTATTTATTATAATAACTTAATATCAGTTTTTACTGTGTTAATATATATTGATATTTGATTTATAGGTAAAAATTAAAGAAATATGGGATGCCAATCCTGGGCAATCCTACTCAGTCTCCCAGGATGACCCGATTGGTCAAGTCCTTGGGAAGGAGCATCCTGGTAGAGTGCGCGGGATGGGTTTGGGACCCGTACCATCTGAGGTCTTTCGCATGCCATCAGGGATTTCGGTCTCATCTACTCCTGGTTATAGTCATTTCATACCTAAAGATGCTCAGAGGGAGATGTCTGCTCTACGAAACACAGTTCACCAGCAGGGGAATCAGATATCTGATTTGCAGAAAGAGTTGCTTGAAATATGTCAGCATATGAGCGGATATGCCCCCGGTGGTAGTGCATCGGGTAGTGGTGAGCAGGTAAATCACAAAAAAATAAAAATCATTTAGTTTGCAAACTTTTATTGGTTTTAATTTTTATTATAAATATGCAACAATATTTAATTTTCAATATAATGTTCTTACAGGTGGCAGCAGGTGGTGGAGATGAAGGTGGAGAGGGTGACGATGCAGCATCAGATGATGAGTAGTAGTATTGTTGATGTGTTGAACAAGTATGATAACAGTTGGTTTGTATATGTAACATTTATGACACATAGTTGCTACCAAACATTTCCATGTCCTAACATTTTCTTGATTTCTCATGTTTCCTTATGTATACAATCATTAAATCCTTTTGGTGGAGGGTCAAATATTGTGATGGTCACAATGTATCCCCAATATTAGGGAGGATATGTGATCATATATTGAATAATGATTTCATAACATTATATAGAAATCAAGGAGTCCAGTTAAATACATTATTAAGAATGATTGTACATGGATGAGGTTTTAGGACTCCCCATGATACCATAATTAATTGTTTAGAATGTAATTCCTATTTCATATCATCATTATTGGGAGGAATATGGAATCCATCCATTACCTAAACTCTCTTTAAAATGACTTTCAATCCCCTAATCTATGGAAATCTGGAATTGAATTTCCATAAGTTGTGGGATTTTTTGGGAACATTAATTTTGACCTAGTTGCATTATGGGTGAATAAAACACCAATTTTTTTTTGTTTTCTGATAAAAATATAAAGCATTCATCTGTTTTTGTGTATATATTCTATGAGTTGTGTTGGATGTTGTATACTTTTACATTGTGATGTGTCTATGTAAGGGAATAAAAAAATATTTTTCTAGTGTGGTGTAATGCATGACTTAAAGTATCCTAATAGTTATAGAAAATATAAAAGAAGATCAGGATCATTTCAATACCACTGTATAATATAGATGTAGACCCATGTAGTTATATTTCAAAGATCATGTGTTCTTGAGGTTGTTTCCATGATGGTGTAGGCATATTTTGTGTGAGGGAGTGTGGATTCTCCTAGGTTGTTCTGGATTTTTTAGGTTTTGGTGAACATTGGTGAGGTGTTATATCAGTTGGAGCTCTAACCACTGATAAAAATAATTCACAATATCATCCATGTATCCCAACATTACTGAAATAATCATGATTCATCCCATATATTCAAATATAGAGAGTTGGATGATGAGGATGAGGTAATGATTTGGTGAACCCAATGGAAATCATGGATCATTTGTAGATTACTCTTCATGGGAATGTTAATCCATTTTATCATTTTCTATGGTGGAATAGTGGTTTGGAGGAGATATTTTTTGGTACATATTCAAAGATGAATGAATAATGTCATAAAGTGTTTTAATTCATTCATTTTTTTCAATGTAACTGTGTAAATCTATTTTATTGTTTGTCATAATATGAATATGGTCCCTTTAATTGGTTGGTTATGACACATGGTTATGTGTTTATTTATTTAATGATTAGTTTTGATCAAATTATTATATTATCCTTGAGAGGTTTCCCACAAGGGTTCTATTTTGGAACCATGTATATTCATTGGAACATGAGGATGATAACTGTTTTAGTGGTATCCTAGGTAATATATCCAGTTTTAATAAAACCCACCTACTTGTTTTATTGGATTTTGGATATTTCAATATGGTTTTATGAGTCATTTCACATTGAAACATTCATGGGTTTTCTCATAGATTCCCTATTTATTCATTCGACCACTAGTTTGATCATGTCGTCTTTTAAATTGGTCATTTTTTGTTTGTTACATAATTATGTTTCTTGTTTTCATATTGTGGTTTCTCATTCATTCACGTATTCAGTTGAGTTGGTCATGAAGCCTTGTGTTCCATTATTAATTTTCTCATGTTGGTTGTATAGTCAATTATTCCATCATGAGATTTCATGATCTAAATCTTGGGTCACATGTTCCTTCATTAGTTTACATGGGTTGGTTATGATATCAATTAGTTGGTTTTTGAGTATGGTTTTGAATAAAAACAATCACTCTTATTAGTCATGTGGTAGTTCAATCAATGTATTTGTTCAGTTAGTGAGATACATGTTTCTTGTTATGGTGTGGTTTTGTCTATGAGGGATGGTGTTTTTAATGTTGGTTTTTATTATGGTAAGAGATGTTATGGTCACTATTATGAGGATGTTGGTTTTTGTGTGTAGTGGTTTGTGGTAGTATTCTTTTAGTGATGGAATATGAAATGGTGATGATGTAATAATGTTGTAAGCTGTTGTACATTACAAATATGTGTGGATGTGATATTATGTGCGGCTGATGGGTGAGATGTGGCTGTAGTTTTGGAAAATTTAGGGCAGTGGTGGAGCAGATCCAACGTATTTTTTTTTTCCAGTTCAACATTTAGCGGCGGTTTTAACCGCCACTAAATTCCATACCTGTCAACATTTAGCGGCGGTTTTAACCGCCGCTAAATGAAGGACCTACGACACATTTCTAAAACCACCGCGGAATCGAAAAAACCGCCGCTAATAGATTGCCGACGCCAAACTTAGCGGCGGTTTTTGTAAACCGCCGCCACACAATATAGCGGCGGTTTAAACCGCCGCTAAACGGGAAAAAAACCGCCTCTAGGACCGGCATTTGTTGTAGTGGTTGTCGACAATTTTCTTTTAATTAAATTATCCAATGTATAACTCAATACCACAAGTTATACACCTATTTTGAAAATAAACCATATCAATACCTCAAATATGGGTGTTTATCTGCTCATGAATGTGAACCAATTGCCCAAAGACCTCCAAGCAATCAAAACCAATTGAACATGTTGTGCTCAATGGGGAGACCTCGCCCATAGAAGTTTAAACAACAAGAAAACTGTTTTACAATCATAAGTTGATAAAAATTCATAGAAAAAAAAGAATAAAATTAAAAAAAGAGAGAATATACCTCATTCAATCATGAAAACAAATTCTAGGATTATTTAAATGAAAAGAGTTTACAATAAAAACCACAAACTCAAAAGGGGTAAATGTCCTCAAACCGTCGTTGCCCACCACTGCTTGGAGTTTAGCCCATCATGGATTCATTATCAATGGAAATCATCTTCTCTAGAATTGAATCTCTAACTCAGATCCCTCTGGTCCAGACGTCCCCAAAATGGTTTTGGGAAATAATGGAATGTCTTGAGAGATAGGAGCTCCTCTCCTATTATAGGCAGATTTCATCATCATAAAGTTGTCGCGTTTTCAACCCATTAATCGGTCGATTCACGCTTGGACCTATTCATAAATATTGTTTATAAAATTTTTGGACATCCACCCTCAAAATTTAAGATTCATTGGACAAGTATTGTAGGATTTATGATTTTTTTATTCTCGATCACTTTCTCGGGATAAAGCTTCCTAGAAGCTTCCTTCAAAACTCTATCAATCAATGGAAACCAAAACGGATTCCAAACAGCTTGAAATTAATTTTGGGAATGCTTCTGGGTATACTATTTCATATCCAAGTCGAATCCCATCATTTTGAGGATTTTAGGACGAATTATGTTTCCATTACTGAGGTGGCGTCCACGCAGTCTGCCCAGAAAAAGCTTTCACTTCATTGATTTTTTACGGCCTCTAGAAGATCGATTCATCCCCTGGTCCTGAAGAAAAAGTTGAAGGAATTAAAATAAGAGTTCAAAAAAAATTGAATCACAAAATTTGGAAATATATTTTATAATAAATGACCAAAATACCCCTATGATAAAAATCTATTAAAAATCCAGAATTAGGCCATTTTTTGCATTTAGGTTCAAAATAACACAAAAACCTAAATATGTAACAATTTCCCATTAAATAACACTATAGTGGGTTTATAAACATTAAATTACAGTATAAAATATTTGAAAATATTATCTTCATCAATCCCCCACACTTAAACATTTCACTCCTGAGCAATTATCTTAAATTCAAATCAAAATTCACACAACAATCAAAAATGAGAAAACATCCATGATCTTATCAAAAATAGAATTTCATCATGTCTCTTCTATGAAAAACAATTTCCTTTTATTTTCATTCCAAATATTTAAATTTGTTCAACCTAATAAATCCATCCATGGCTCAATCACAACCTACCTCACATTGAATTTTATGTCAATCTTCACTCAAGAGAAATTAATTCAGGAGTTATGCTCATACTTGAAATTTGTATGTATCACCATAGGCTTGTAACTATTCTCATTTCTCCACAGCGTGAAACATAAAAATGAATTAAATAATGAGGGATTTCATCAAAGGTTCAAATGACTCTGTGGCATTGGGTTGGTGGGTAAATGATTTAAATGTTCAAGGCTAGAAAGAGAAGGTTTGACTCTTAGGTACAATGCATGAATAATCAAGTGAAAACACAGAAAATTCCTCACTCAATCCACCTGGAGAATGTATAAAAAACACCACCCCCAATTATTTGAAATGGTACATGAGACAATCAATGATTTCAAGGTATTATATCATCCAATTTCTCCCCATTTTTTTGTAAAGCTCCGGAAATGCACAGCTTTATTTTCATTTTTTTATTTTTTTAAGGTCCAGAAAGGCACAGCTTTAATTTTCTTCTTTTTTTGAAGGAGAACTGAATGAAAAAAATTAAGCATAATGAGATTATGACTCATTACCAATTATTTCACTGCCCAAAATGTTGACGCATACCGCACAATACCCATAAATGAAACAAATCCCAACGAACACACACGGAAGGCCCTTCCCCCACACTCAAACTTGAAATATCCATGCAAAAATACCAAGAGAATGGGTAGGTAAGGATAAATTATCTTTTACTTTGGCTTAATCCTATAAGTAAATTCATGTCATCTAAGGGCTAATGAAGGATAAATGTAAAGGTAGGTCTCAGGATAATATGTGGCTATCCAAAGTAGTGCCTCAATCATATTAAAAACATTCCATGAAATCCAAAGCTTAAAAAGATAAAAATCAGAAATTCTGGTTCTCACACAAAATCCAAGTTTCCCTCAAGAAAGTGTGGGTATTAGAAATAATATGTAAAAGTGTTTTAGAATACCTCACAGGATGAGAAAAATATTTTGAGTCAGTGTTTCAGGGCTACGGATTTCAAAAATCAGTTAAACTCATAAAAATGATTGAAAATCCAATTTAAGGGAAAAAATCGCATCAACAATCATTTAAAATCCTTTTTTTTCAAAAATTATTTCAATTTTATCAAAATAAATTATTGTGTGAAATGTGATCAGAATTATAATTAAAGATCAAGGTTCCTAAAAAATGAAAAAAAATGAAAGCACACAAAAACAACTAAGCAGGTTGACACTCTCCCCACACTTAAATTTCACTACCCTTTATTTTGTCTTGAAAAAATATAAATAAGAGAAAACTAAATAGAAGGAAAGACATAACCTGACTTTATTTTTGGAGCAGAACCATTAAGTTAAGCTCAAAATTGCTACCACTTCTTCCTACAAAGCAATAAATAATGAAATATATTAGATAAATAAATAAAAATAAATAGAAAGGTGAAAAAGGAGGGATAATGCTTGGTTTGACCCCCAAGCAGGTGCTAGGCTTTTACTACTCCTAGTCAGGAAGTTGGAGCAGGTTAACCCCAATCCAAAGGTGGATGGGGTTTCTTGCATTAAAACCACCAAAACTTATTTCTCCTGAAATCCATATGTGGATGCCAGAAGTGAGAATCCCCATTAAAAATAAAAATATCCCCAACCCTCAAAAGATATGAATGAAAGAATTTGAGTTGTAGAGGGGGAGGGAAAAGGATGTAGTGGTGCTCCCTGTTTTTGTCATCTGGAGGAGTGGTGTCCACCGGTGTGGAAAATAGAAGAATAGGAAGTGGCTTCTCTTCTGGTTCAAGTTTATAAATTGGTTCTTCAATGATTTCTTCTTTTGTGCCATTATCCTCAAATGCACCAATGCATAACTCGACAGGCACCTCCATTCTCTCCTCAACAAGAGGACCTTCTTCTTCTTCATCATACAGATCCTGCAGTAGTGATGCTGAATCTACAAATTCAGAATAAGGGATATTATATTTAAATTCTGAATTAATTAAATTTGAATGAAATTAATGCTCCTAATTTAAAACTCCCTCATAAATTTCAGCTTTAGAACCCTTTTCCTCAAGCAAGGCAGCTGGGAACTCATTTGTTGCCAAGGGAAGTGGGTCCGCAAGTTCTTTTTCAACCTCATCAACATCTTCATTAAATTTAGGTGGAATAAGATTTTAATTCTCCTCACCTTATCTTTGTTTTTGTTCCATCCATAATACTTTTACATCTTTAACTTGGGCGTCCAATGATGTTATCATCTTGCTTGCTTTTTCCATATTTTTGCAATTCTCTTGAATTATCAAGGCATTTTCTTTCAATTGTTGGGAATTTTCTTCTAATTGTTGGGAAATTTTAATCATTTGAATATTCAATGTATCTTCCCTGCTTGGATTATCATAAAAGTTATCCACATTCAAATAATTATAATAATTTCCATAAAAATCCATATTAGCTGATGAAATGAATGATATGCAACAAGAATCTTTTTTTTTTTTTGAAAAACAGTATGTGTAAGCACTTGACTTCCCTGGAAACGGTTCCAAATTGATGGTAGGGATTTCAGTCACTTTACCCTAATCAATTAAATTCTTATTTTCCTAAGAGTGAACCATAGTGGCACAACCTAGGGTCGATCACAAGGAGGCCGCTTGCAACACACTGTCTTCCTATTGTCACTATTATAAAATAAATAATATAAAACTAACCTATATAATATATATGGGGGTGGATTGAAACGAAATAAACTAAGAAATTCATAATGTATTAATAAATATAAATTATAGATTAGAAATCCAAAGAAAACCGAACTGAGAAAATAAACTAGATAAGGAAGCGGTGGACAAGCTTAAATCTTCAGACATTCCCTTTATCATTGTCGACAATTTTATTTTAATTAAATTATCCAATTTATAACTGAAGACCTAAATTTATACACCTATTTTTAATATAAACCATATCAAGACCTCAAATATGGGTGTTTATCCGCTCATGAATGTGAACCTATTGCCCAATGACCTCCAAGCAATCAAAACCAGTTGAACATGTTGTGCTCAATGGGGAGACCTCGCCCATAGAAGTTTAAACAACAAGAAAACTATTTTACAATCATAAGTTGATAAACATTCATAGAAAAAAATAGAATAAAATTAAAAAAAGAGAGAAGATACCTCATTCAATCATGCAAACAAAATCTAGGATTATTTAAATGAAAAGAGTTTACAATAAAAACCACAAACTCAAAAGGGGTAAATGTCCTCGGACCGTCGCTGCCCACCACTGCTTGAAGTTTAGCCCATCATGGATTCATTATCAATAGAACTCCTCTTCTCCATAATGGAATCTCTAACTCATCTCCCTCTGGTCCAGACGTCCCCAGAATGGTTTTGGTAAAGAATGGAATGTCTTGAGAGGTAGGAGCTCCTCTCCTTTTATAGGCAGATTTCATCATCATAAAGTTGTCACGTTTTAGACCTATTAATTGGCCAATTCACGCGTGTAATTCTTCATAAATATTGTTCATAAATGTGTTGTCCATCCACCCTCCAAATTTCAGATTCATTGGATTCGTATTGGAGGATTTATGATTTTTTTTATTGTCGATCACTTTCTCAGGATGAAGCTTCCTGGAAGCTTCCTTCAAAACTCTATCAATCAATGGCAACCAACACAGATTCCAAACAGCTTGAAATTAATTTTGGGAACGCTTATTGATGTCCTAATTCATATCCAAGTCGAATCCCATCATTTTTAGGATTTTATGCCGAATTATGTTTCCATTACTGATGTGGGGTCCACGCAGTCCTCCCAGAAAAAGCTTTCACTTCATTGATTTTTGACAGCCTCTAGAAGATCGATTCAGCCCCTAGTCCTGAAGACAAAGTTGAAGGAAATAAACTAAGAGTTCAAACAAAATTTTAATCACAAAATTTGGAAATATATTTTATAATAAATGGCCAAAATACCCCTGTGATAAAAATCTGTTAAAAATCTAGAATTAGGCCGTTTTTTGCATTTAGGTTCAAAATAACACAAAAACCTAAATATGCAACAATTTCCCATTAAATAACACTATGTTGGGTTTATAAACATTATATTACAGTATAAAATATGTGAAAATATTAGCTTCATCACAGGCATAGCTATCATATCAACTATCACAACAGCATGCAATGTCTAATTCATCCTACATGGTATGAAATAATGTCTGGCATGTGATTCTAACAGGTGTCTATATGATGCATGAGATGGAACACCCTCATCTCATCAGGTTGCAACTAAAATAGAACCCAAAAATTGCATCAGTAGTAATAGCAGAAATCAAGTGAATCACCCAACAGTGAAATGAAATCAACTTTAATAGTCAAAATCCATAAAATCAGATCTCAATTCAAGGAAATTTGGCTTTTCCCTGTACTCAGGGTAGCTACTTTCAGGAACAGTTTATTACCAAACTTCAAATATTTCTTATCCCTATCTAACGTTTCCAAATAGTAAGTCAACCATAAAAAGTAAAACCCTTTGATACCACTTTGTAACATCTCGGACCCGGATGCCACCTAAAATGGTGCCTCGTTCCCAATTGGTCACAAGGCATCAAATGCATATCCCCAAATGACAGAGGTTACTGACTAGAAGTGAGGGCCTAGGTGAGTCAGTGGGGAGATTATTCCCTCTTTACCAGAGTATCATAGATAAAGTAAAAGACATGCAATAGAGGAAGCGAATAAATAAGCATAAAACTAAAAGTAATACAGGAAGATAGGAATATACATATCAATAAATATGAGTATCTCATATACAAAAATGATGCATATGGTACAAGTGTCTTGAAAACATCCAAATCAGGTGCAAGGCAATATAATACAGTACAAGACCCAAAAAGAACAAAAGACCGAAAAGGTATCCCAGTATCGCAAGCCTCAGCTTGGTCTTATTCTCCCCTGTTCCAAAGACATAGTCAACAACCTATACTAGGGAACTTTCCCCTATCATCACCTACAACCATATAATCTGTTTGGGTCCCCAAGGAGGCCCAAATAGGGTGTGAGATAAATATCCCAGTAGGAAACCACCCAGGTCTATAAAATTCTAACAGAAATTATACAAAGGTTCTAAAAAGTGTAAAAAATGGGTAAATAAGTTCATATTCCCTTGGCATAACTTTACTATATAAGTAAAACTGAACAGCCCTTAAGGATACCTACAAAATAAATTCAACTCCTAACAAGAAAACTATAACAAGTAAATAAGTCACGTGACCATGTTGTACATCCATCTGTATCCTGCAACTTACAGCTAGGCTGTATAAAGTTAACAAGTATCCCACAACCACATCGTATAGTGAAGTATCCTCCCACATCCATGTCGTATAGTAAAATGTAGACCCCGAGGGCCGGATCCAAAGTATCAGTAGACCAAGGCATCCAAGTAATAATATCTATACCACATAGGGCCGAATCTAAGGTGCGTGTATGGGGAATCACATCTAGTTCCATGGGTATCCCTGGTGGAAACTTGGTTAGGCACTGGTTGGGGTCCTAGGAGTAGAGAAATAGAAAGTCCTACGCGATCCCAATAAAGTCGGATCCTACAGGGTAGCAAGGCCCGAGGCATCCCACAAAATCAAGACCCAAGGGGCAGAATCAACCCAAGGTGTCCACTACCACATTCCAAATCCAAGTAGAGTAGTCCAATGCATCTATAAAACCATTAAATTAAGCATTAAAGCATTCAATCATTCAATTTAAACATTTATAACCATGTGAGTATACCCACTCACATCAACAAGCACAATCCATGAGTATACCCACTTATACAAACCATTTATCGTAATAATATGGGCCTACCCTCCCATATAAACCATTTGACACGTCATTAATCATTTATATTTAGGTATACCCACCCATATCATCCATTTAACATGCCAAGCTATCAAAATAGATGAGGAATAATATGATATTCAAAGAGAAAGGAAGTAGTATATCTCATAAACTAGATACTCAAGCTATCAAGAAATTAAAAGGCTTCCTCTAACTAGAAAATCACAAGAACACACCCCTTGGGTGGTTTAAATAGGAATAAATAAGTTATTCCCTTAAGGCGCACCCCTCGGGGGGCCTCAAAATGAGCAAAGGGTGCCAACGTACCTAAACGGAACCCATTTTCAACCTCACTAAGTCCAACTATAGCTACTAAAAGATACTCTCTCAAAAAAGAGACCTCATCGGAAAGTCCAAAAAAAGGAATAATGGAAGAATGCACAAAAAACACATATAAAAGTTGAAATAAAGTATAGACCACCTAACTCACCTTGTTAGTACAAAGACCATCTAGTATCGTGTCCTAATTCATCTCGGTTTGGAAGAAATCTGAAGAATGGACAAAGAACAAATTATTAGGTCATATGATCCTAAATTAAAATAGCTCATTCATTGTTTTGAAGAATCAATAACGACTAAAAATTAATCTAGTACTTACCGATACGGTTCCAATGTGATAGACGGCGCTCGAATCTGAGTCCAGATGGCTTCAATACTTGAAAAACTAGATTATAAGGCTTTTGGGTTCTAAAAACTAGAGGAGAAGATTTTACATCAAAAATATGATCCACTACCTCTTTTATAAAAAAAAACTCAATGGACAAGTACATGGCGTGTACTCCAACTTTTTTTTTCTGAGCCAGACTGGCTGCACATCGTGACGGCCAAGTACACAGTGTGAACATGAAGTACGCAATGTGTAGACCAAGTACATGACATGTACCTAGCCTATAGTCATATTTCAGCATGTTGTCCCCTTTATTTCCCAAAAACAAACCAACTAGCCCACATCCCATCCTAGGGTCTAAGAAAAAAGGAAAGTAACACATTTAACCCAAAAAGAAGATATGTACCTCAAGAAAAACCTGGGATCTTACATAGTCATGGGAACTTCTTCATCCCCTTCATTATCTTTAATCTCATTGGATCACTTTACTAAAAGTAACCTGACCATTCCACATCTAAAGCACATGAGTGTAAGTATTCCTTTGAACTTTACTTTTCCCATTTTTAAATTTGAGGAAAGGAATAACATAACATCATCAACCACTTCTTCATCCTAATAATTCTCTATGGTGATCTTTTTTATAGGTTTGAATTCCACCTCCTTCGAATTCCCCTTTTCCATAGCCTCATTACCATTTTTCATTATTTCATATACAATAATAGTATCATGAATACTATCCAATGTCATTTCATTTGGATATTTATCTTCAAACACTAATACTTTTGGATTAAACTAAGGTTTAAATATTCTTAGGATGTGCTTTATGATCTTCAAATCATCGAGGGTTACTCTAAGACCACACATATCCTCCACAATAATATTTACCTAATCAAATAAAGTATCAAAATATTCATTTGGATCCATCCTCAATTTCATGTACTTGTTCAATAGAACCTGAAATTTATTTTATCAGGATTTTGAATCAATTTCATTTATATTAATAACATTTTCCTATATTTCATGTGAGAATTTACATGATATCACCTTCATATAGGTTGTGTTGGATAAATCTCCCCCTTAGGCATTGATACCTCAGGTGTCAGCCTTTAGTTATTTACACTCTCCTTCTGATAAAGATCTAATGTTTATATTGACTATAATACCATGCATAGAAGTTTTATAAGAATCCATTCATAAATATTTAAATTGTTGTTGCATATTATTCATCCAAGTTTAAAGTTATTTCATTCAAATATCATAATCCCTTTGAGATTAAGTGATTCCATGGATTCCACTAAGATTCACTGACATTAACCTTTATCTCTGATACTAATTTCTAGACCCACTATGTTAAATACCTTCATATGGGGGGTGAATCAGAGTGTGATGGATTAAAACAATTTCCCCTTTTTTCTTGTTTAATCATTAAAAAACTCTCTAATATAACAATATATTATGAAATGAAATCATTAAAGAGAAATAATGATTTTTACTTGGTTCACCCAAACCATGATAATCCAAGGAGAATATAAAGGCAATGTTCCCATGTACTATAATCACTAAATTGAACTACTACTATAATTTTTAGAGCAGACTCACTATCCCTCTTAGTTTATATACTCTCACACTTTATAAATCATTGTTCTCTCAACTGAAGACAATGCACTAATCCTCTAAAGTAATCCTATAATAATATGTATTAGTTTTTTATTGGTTTAAACTAACATAGGTGTGATATGAAACTCATTTTTAAACATTTAGATAAATTCTACTTTACCATGTAATATCTACTTTGAACATAATTATTTTATGAACTTTTCTTCTTTACGAACTACTCATGGATTATTTTTCACCATGCACTACCTTCATGGGTATTTTTCACTACATATTTCCATCGTGGGTATATAATACCTCCATGAACAAATTCTTTGTTCATTTCCCCTATAAATAAGTCCCTCATAGATTGATTTTCCCAAACTCCTCATTTAAGTAAGTCCCTCATGAACTGCCTTCGCACAATATACAAAGTGAATAGCTCCCAATGAAAACTACCTCCATGAACAACTTCTTTCCATACTACTTCATGAACCTCATTCATGTTTATCACTTCAAAAACTACTCTGTTAACTCTTCTACACTTCACGGACTACTATACTTCACAGAAAACTATTATCCATGAGAAACTATTTGACTTATAGAAATTATTTAGTGATGGTCATCTATGATAATTTAGTGGAGTGTTAATGTTACCTAAGTATACTTACAAGTGTGCATTATCAAGCCCTAAACTAATATTTGATGTCAATTTTTTGGATCCTTCCCACAGATCTACCAAAAGATAAAACCTTTGAGAACTCCATGCACAACAGAACAAAGATTCAAAATTTTCATTGGCCTAAAGTGTAGGTTCTAGGCACAGCATAACAAAGCATCAAAATGTTCACTGGCCTGAAGTGTAGGTTCTAGGAATAGAATAATCATGTGAAGGGTCATGGCCAACTTTGATTTTTTGTCATGATCGATAATCAATCTAATATTTACACAACAATAAACATTGTGATCAATGGAATTTAATCAAACAAAATAGAAAAGGGATAAAACATTAGAACCAAGTGTAGAATAATCACATATTATTTATAATTAATTAAATCAATTAAAGAATTGCCTGATGATAATTCTTTCATAATTAATGGATATGACATCAAATCTATGTTGTATCATTGTTTCATTATAGTAATCAAGAGAATATTCCCTCTAGAAGTGATCCACATGTGTTCCACAAATCTCTAAACGTCACCATAGGAATCTATGGGTTCTAGAATGGCAGATCTTGTTACTTGCGTCATTTTCAATTGATCGCCATGAGAATCAACAACAATGCATTATGCTTGATCTATCTAGACTCGAGAGTAGAAAATGGAGGAAGATCATTCTCTATTCATGGGAGCTTTCTTGGATAATGGATCTCTCTAGGGATTCGGTAGGATTATCTGGAATTTTTGTGAACAAAAAAACAAATTAATTGGATCTACTGAAAAATAATTTAATTGGGTTTATATACTATTAGGTTTTAGAAATAAATATTTGCAAAAATTCAATTTAATACTTATTTAATACCAATTAAACCTCATGTCTATAATAATAATATTATTTTTATTTCTCAACATTCACTTAACTTGTGAACTAAAATTAAATATTATTTATTAAAATAATATTCAATATATATTATTTCTCACTAAACCATTAAACTCGATCTGACATTACTCCACAATATTTATCAATCCTTGAATAATGTCTATTTATTTATTAAATAAATATCACTACATTATTTTCTAATAAATAAATAAATATTATATTCACTAAATAGAAAATAATTATTTATTAAATATAATAATCACGTAATATTCTCTTGAATAACTGGTGATAGAATATATGTGATCAATAAAACATGAATAATTATTAAACGACGTGTGGTAATAATATTTATCCAACTTTTTAAATAAGAAATAATAATATATAATTTAACTAAGATTTCGGATACAGTTAGTGTGTGACCCTCAAGGCATCTTTCTCAGTGGAATTAGGTGAAGCAACCTAAAGTCCAAGGTTAGCATCTAGAAACACACCAACGCACCTATAGATAAGTAATTTAATTCCTCAATGACATAATACCTCATACGGATATTACTGTGTAATATAATCTCTTTATCATCATATCACTAATCAAGCAGGTTACATGCCGGTACTATCATCCTATGTGCTCGATGTCTCTTTATTTAAATTTTTAGTAATTGAATTTTTCTATAGAATACCATGGCCATGGATTTATTTAGGCTATATCATTTCCATAAAAGGTCATGAGATTTCAACTTTCATTAAAATACATAATGGAAAAAATCTTTCTCTCATTATTCATTAATGTAACATTACTCGTGATGCACCCATGTATCCTACCTTGTTGTGACCATGTTTCATCATGGTTTTCATCAATACATCAAAGTATGTGACTTATAATACTCATTAATAATAATATTAAAGTCTAAGTATCAATACACACATTCACATAAAGGAACATCCAATGACGCATATAAATGTGTATTTCCTTCTGGCAGGTCTTGTTCTCATAATATCCCACACTGGATATTACCAAGGGCATACACCATGAAAAGGTTCCTCAAATTCCTATGAGTATCCATCCTTGATAGCCTATACCATTTGTGTCACTCAAATGATATCATATTTCTATATAACATATATTTAAGAATATTATCGTAACAGTTTTGGGTTCCCATCATAGAGGGGAACTGCTATGAATATTTGTGAAATAGCTACTCTTAGAATACTATCACATACCATGTTATGGATAAGAAAAATCATGATGTCATAAAAAAATTATTAATATTCAAAACTATGGATACAAGTTATCATAAAGTACACATAAGTTGGTTCTAGGGCACCAAATCCAACAGACTCCCACTTACACTAGTGCCAATTGCTAACAACCTTCAATCCTATAACTCTCACATGATACTTATGATTCTGCTCAGATATTAATTTAGTCAAGGTGTTCTCCATGATTTCTTCTATGGGAACTCTACTTACTACAACTTCACTCCTCTAAGAAAAATCCCTCAAGAGGTGATACTTCAGGAGTATGTTCTTTGTCTATTGGTGTGACCTTGTCTCTTTTGCAAGATACACTATTATAGTATTATCATAAGACAATGTTATATGGTATTTACTTATAGGTACCATATCAATATCTTAGAAAAAATTCCATATCAAAATGGATTCATTGGATTCATTAAAAGATACTATACACCCGAACTCTACTGTAAAATCAGCGACAACTAGCTGGTTTGAATTATTCCAAATCACAGCTCTTCCATTGAGAAAGAAAACATACCCTGATTATGCCTTCAAATCATTATAATCTATTTGAAAAATATAATCAGTATAACCCCTAATGGCCATCTCCTCATCTCCTCCATATAATGGGAACATATCCTTAGTTCTTCTAATGTACTTAAGGATATCCTTAACTGTAGACCAATGTTGTTCTCCTAGATATTCTTGATGTCTTCCTACCATGATCAATGCATAGTAAACATCAGATATAGTAAATAACATTTCATACATGATTTATCTTATCAATGAAGTGTATGGGATAATACTCATTCCCTCTTTCTCCTATTGTGTTTGAGAACACATTTTCTTTGAAATATGTATACCATGTGACACTAGAACCAATCCCCTCATGGAATATTTCATACTAAATCTCTTTAGTATCTGGTCAATTAATATACTTCTATTTATTCTAAGCATCCACTTGGATCTATCATGGATGATTTTTAACCCTAGAATATATGTGGATTCACTTAATTACTTCATGTAGAAAAAATTATTTAATTGGTCCTTAACAAACTATAAGACTTGTATGTCATTTTCAATAAGTAATATTCCATCAATATATACTACTAGGATAATTACTGCATTCTCACTAAACCTCTTTTAAACACATGGCTCACATTCATTCTAAATGAAACCAAATTTTTTTATCTCTTAATTGAATTGAATGTTCCATGACCTAAATTCTTACTTCAATCCATAAATGGATCTCTGTAACTTTCAAATATTTTTGGAATCTCTAGAGTAACAAACCCTTCTGTTTGCTACATATAGAAATCTTCCTAAAGGTTACCATTGAGGAAAGTAGTTTTGACATCCATCTTCAAAATTTCATAGTCATGGTAAGTTTTTATAGAAAATATAATTCTGATGGATTTAAATATGAAAACTAGTGAAAAGGTTTCATCACAGTCAATTAATTGATGCTTTTTAAACCTTTTATCCACTATCCTTTCTTTATAAGTATTTCTTTTACCTTCAAAAAATAATTTTCTCTTAAATACCAATTTTCACCCTATGAGGTTTACATCAAATAGAACATCACCTAGAATCCAAAATCAGTTCAAATACATGGAATCCATTTCAGAATTCATGACATCTTTCTATCTTGCAGCTTATGATCTCCCTAATTCATCATTGTAGGAGAGAGGCTCGTAATTTTCAACCAATAATGAGTAACCATATTTAGTGACTATAAAACCATATCTCTCTAGTTCTCTTACCTCTCTTGTTCTCCTATTTAGTACTTACATTTTAGGAACTACTTCTTCTATAGGGACCTGTGTAATTTATTCTTATACAAACTCTTATGTATCTTGAGCATCAAATTCATCGAAGTCAATCTTTCTCCCATTATCCTTTATGAGGATTTTCTCCCTCTCAAGAAATATATCTTGTGTTGCGATAATCACATTCCTATATGAGGTGTTTTATATGTAGTATCCCTTTATTTCCTTGTGATACCCTATAAAAAACACTTTGTTCCCCAAGGTGCCAGTTTATTGTATGAGAAGGCCTTAAAAACTCTTCACAACCTCATACACACGTATGCGACAAAACAAGTTTCTTTCCACTCCATAAATTAAAGGGAATTCCATTTTCCACTTTAGTTGGTACTCAACTTAATGTATATGTCATAGTTTTTAATTCATATCCCCAAAAGGATAATGGAATGTTTGCATGAGTCATCATAGACCTACAATGTCTATCAAGGTATGGTTCCTCTTTTCACTAACACCATTCCACTATGGTGTGTAAGGTGGAGTAAGTTGAGATATAATCCCAAACTCGCATAGAAAGTTGATAAACTCTTGGTTAAGATATTCACCACCTAGATCCAATCAAATATTCTTTATCTTCTTTCCAAATTTACTCTCTACTTCATTCTTGAATTATTTGAATTTCTCAAAGGAATAGAACTTATACCTCACCAAGTAAACATAAATATATCTACTCAATTCATCAGTAAAAGTTATTAAGTGAGTATAACCACCTCTAGATTCTACTAGAAATGGTCCACACACATTAGTGCATATCAATCCTAGAATCTCTGTGGCCCTTTCACCCTATCCACCAAATGATGGTTTGGTCATTTTCCCTTATAACAAGAATGACATCTTTCAAGTGGTTTTAGATCAAAAGAGTCTAAATAACCATCTTAAAAGAGATTTCTCAAATGCTTCTATTTTACATGACCAATATGGTGATGCCATAACTGGGTGTTATATGAGTCATGTGAACATTATTCATAATGTGTTGACAATACTTGGTTATTGTAATTAAATACATAAAGACCACTATTTAAATGATTTATACCATACCATATGTTGTCTTTATAAAATAAAAAACTTTTATTTTCAAACATGAAATTAAAACCACTTGCATCTAGGTATGATACATAAGTAAGTATCTTGGTAATATTAGCCACATAATTACAACCCCTTAAAACCAATATCATTATTATTGGCCATAAAAGGTGGTATTAACCAATGGCTAGATCATCCAACCTCACACCATTTGAAGCTCACTGATCCATCTATCCTTTAGAAATATTTTGAAATATAATTTGTTCCTTTATTTCGATATATATGTGAGACCCACAAGATGAATCCAATACCCAATGTGTAGATATTGAAATATTACACTTGATAAAGAGCGCACTTTTAGATTCTCTATGCTTTTGGGTGTAGTTCCTCTTCCAGTGGCCTTTATTTCCACATGAAAAACATATTTTCTTCTTTTCCTTACCCTATCTCTGGATATTTCTCTTCTTAGAAGGATGGTTCTCATGAGTTTTAGATTTTTTATGAGTCTTGGTCCCCTTCTCCTTGTTCTTCCTTTTCTTATTCACCATAATGATAGTGATTTTTTTATGCCCGGTTTCTTTATCTACATGGATAATCAGAGTAAGAAGTTATGAAATACTCTTATAATTATTTATCATATTATAATTAACAATAAAACTAGATAATTTCCTAATTATTGATTAAATTATGAAATCAATGTGCAACTCATCTATGAATTTAATCTCTAAGATGTCTAAGAGTTCAATGTCACCAATATGATTGACTACATGAGGCCCAGTTGGCGCCGACTCTTCAAGATTAGTTGTAAATGGAGAATTATAGATCTTGTATCTATCTTGTATTTACTTATCTTGAAATATACCTTAAAGGTGAGACATCATTCTATACAAGTCCATGTCCTCATGTTACTTCAAAATCTCATTGTTCATGTATGATGTCATGAAACAATAAGCATCTATGAAATCATTCAAATTTTTCTCATAGAGAGTTAACTCTTCATCACTAAACTCATTTCTAGGAACATCAATAATAGGTTATTCCAGCATATATAACTTTATTTCATGATGTAGGATAATGTGTAAGATCCTTTACCACTCTTGGAAATTTGTTATGGTGAGATGGTTATCCTTCTAATGTATAGATCATAAGGATATTTTTAAATTCATTTTATTATTATTTATACAAATAATATTAGAAGGTTTTTAGTACTTTATCTGATAAAATTTAGACAAATAAATAAATATTATATTTATTAATCTCCCACTATTTTATAAACCATGATAATTGAAAGCACCCTGACATTGGTTGGTCAAGAACTCTGAACTATGTTTCAATTTTAACTGAAGTAGTAGAAGGCAATACTGAATTAATATATAATTGAGGGATTTTATATTTTATGTATAAATTTATAATTATTATCTTTTTTACATGATTATTAATATTAATTGAATTTAATTAAGTGATTAATCGTGTATTATATAATATTTACGCATAAGACAATTTATTTTAGTTCTATCTTTCATTCTTATTAATTCATTATTTATGTGATTGCAATGAAACATCCATAATTAAACAATCATGAAAATTGAAAGAAATAAAATATTAAAGTTGTATTATAATAATATTTTACTAATTTTTATTTTATCTAGAGGATGATAAACTAATTATTTACCTAGGGAAAATAACTTGAACTAATTATGGTGCATGTTGCATCCTTCCACCTATCCACTTACGTAACACTCTTGGATTGGTTTCTCCTTGGCTCCAAACTTTAACCGCCTCCACTAGCTTGGGAGCTCCATCCATTACATATGATTTTACTAACACACAGGATATGGGAAGGGGTTTACATAAAATAAAACATGGGCATAAAGGCCCTTACATAATAAGGCAATAGATGGCACTTATTCTAGAAATTTAATTTAATAATAAATTAAATGAAACCAATCACATACAAAGGACTTATTCTAATCTCATTATCATCTATTAAAATTCAATGAATTAAACATTTAATAAAATTATCATTGAATTTTAATCATTCTTATTTAAGATAAATTGTGCTCGAATCAATTAATTATATTATTTAATTAATAAACCCTTTTATCTTAATTCTAGCTTGAATTTCATTGAGATTATCATCCATAATAATTTTAAACAAATTAAATAAATTTCCTTAAAATTAATTGTGTACATAAATGTAGCTTGGAGGAAACATGGTGTAACCATCTGAATCTACCCAACATGTATTATACTTTTATATTGTTTACTCTTGCGATATGTGGTATACATGACCTATCACGTACTTTCATGACATATACTATCAACTTAATATTTTCATGGATTACATGATTTTTCTATCATGTGTTATTATTCAATGCATGTAGAGCAATAAATATAATATGAATCATACATTACATATAGATCCAAAAATTATGCATAAATTAATTAAACATTTATATATATTAAAACCCTTCACACGAAGTGTCTTATAAAATTAATGACCACATGCAATAATATATTGATAAAGTTTACATAGTATAATAAATTAATTTTAATTCTACAAAATTTTGTATAAGTACACAGTGTGTACAAGCCAGCTACATAGTGTGTACGTTTCTCACCATCTATCTGAGGCACATACCTAGGGGATCGATGTGTAAATAATGTCATAGAAAAAGTTGGATTACACTGCGTGTTTATGGGATACATGTAATGTGGTCAATGAGTTACATGGTCAGAAGTTAGGTATTCTGTGTAAGAAGATACATATATCATATCTGACTAAAGGACTATACACCGTGTACATGGGATACACAGCATGTACTCCGGCTGATTGTGCGCTTGGATGGACCAAGCAACACATTGTGTATAATTAAATGCACCGTATGTAATAAATTCACTTGCCTCAAATTAATTCTGAATTAATTCTTGGTTCATTAAACACTCATACACGATGTGTACCTCCAAGTTACACAATGTGTACTTTTTTGTTATCCAGCCAAATTCCTCAGCACCTCCAAATGGGATCTTTGATTTTATTTTATTCATAAAATTAATTGATTTTATTATATTTATAAGAAATGAAAGTGTAAGAAGGATATATTTTAATTAGGATTAAAGAATTATCAAGAATGAATTGAAAACTAAATGAAAAATGAGTAAATCAATAAATGATCTTTAAATAATTATAAATAACTATGTGACCTATCTGATACCACTTATAGGTTCCAAGCGCATCAAAATCATGTGATGGGTCATGCACAACTTTTATTTTTTTCATGATCGATTATCAATATGAAATTTACATGATGATAAATATTGTGATCAATGAAATTGAATCAAATAAAATAGATAATGGATAAAATTTCGGAACCAAGTGCAGGATCATCACATGTTATTTATAATTAATTTAATTAATTACATAATTAACTTGTGAGAATTATTTCTTCATTTATGGATTTGAAAATAAATATACATTCTACCATTGTTATGTTGTAGGAATAAAGATAATATTGTCTCTAGTGGTGATCCACAAGTGTTCCACAAATCTCTAGACGTCCTCATAGGAATCTTTGGGTTCTAGCATGGAAGATCCAATCACTTGCGTCGTTCACCTTTGATCACCATGAAAATCACTTCCAAATCATTCTCCATGATCTCTTTAGACTTGATAGTGGAATATGGAGGAGGTTATCTCTCCATTAATGGGATATTTATTAGATAAGTGATCTCTTTAGGGATTTGGGAGGATTCTTCATATTCATTGTGCATAAAAAAACAAATGAATTGGATCTAATGAAAGATATTACAATTGGGTTTATTTATCGCTAGGGTTTAGACATAAATATTTTCACAAGTTCCCATTAATATTTTTTTAATCCAAAAAAAACCTTATGTCTATAATAATAATATTATTATTATTTCTTGACATGTGATTAACTTGTGAATTAAAATTAAATATTATTTATTCAAATATTATTCAGTATATAATATTTCTCACTAAACCATTAAAATCAGTCTTCCATTCCTCCACAATATTTATTGGTACTTTAATAATTTCTATTTATTTATTAAATAAATATATCTATGTTATTCTTTAATAAATAAATAAATATTATATTCACTAAATAGCAAAAATATATTAATTAAATATTCTACTCACATAATATTCTCTCGAATAACTAGTGACTGAATATATGTGATCAATCAAACATTAAAAATTATTAAACCATGTGTGAGAATAATATTTATTCAACTTTTTAAAATAATAAATAATATATTATTAATTAACTAAGATTATAGATACACTTAGTGTGTGACCCTCTAGGAATCTTTCTCAGTGAAATTAGGAAAAGTAGCCTAAATTCCAAGGTTAGAATCTAGAAACATGTCAAGTCACCCATAGAGAAAGAAGTTAATTTTGCAATGACATAATACCTCATACATACGATTATTGTGTAATATAATCCCTTTATAATGATATCTATAATCAAGTAGGTTGAATTCTAGTGCTATCAACCTATGTGTTTGATGTCTCTTTCTTTGAATTTTTGGAAATTGAACTTACATATGGAACACCATGGCCATGGATTTATTTACACTATATCATTTCCATAAAAGGTCCTAAGATATAAAATTCCATTAAAGAACGTAGGGGGAAATAATTCCTTGAATTATTCATTAATTAAATATTACTCATGATGCACTCAATGTATCCTACCTCACCATGAACATATGTCATCGTAGTTTTCATTAATACATCAAAATATGTGACTTATAATACTCATTAATAATAATATTAAATTATAAGGATCAATAAACACATCCACAAATAGGAACATCTAATTACACATATAAATATGGATTTCCTACTAGCGGGTCTCCTTCTCATAATATCCTACACTGGATATTACTAAGGTCGTACACTATGAAAAGATGCCTTAAAGTCATATGAGTCTCCACCCCTGATAGATTGTATCATTTTTGTCCCTATAATGATATAATCTATCTATAGAACATATATTTAAGAATAATTTCTTAGCACTTCTGGGTTCCCATCATAATGCGAAACTACTATGACTTTTAGTACAATAGTTACTCTTAGGACATTATCACATAGCATGTTACATAGAAGAACAATAATGTTGTGATAATAAGTTTATTAATATTAAAAACAATGAATACATACTATCATAAAATACATAGAAGTTGGTTCTAGGGAACAAAATCTAACATGAAAGGCCCCTCAATCTCAATGTTCTAAAACTAAGGAAGATAATGCACTCTAAATCACCACAATGAGTCAAACATCACACACACTCAAGATAAACTCAAAAAAATTGAAATAAGAGAAAATAAATAAAGTAAAGGACATGAGGATTACATGGTTTGGAAAATGAGCCCTAAATATATAGGAGAACATTTTTTTATCTTTTAATTCATAAGAAATTAAAATAGATTACAATAATATTGACTAAAAAACCAACTAGATAAATAATATTACAATTTCACTAAGACTTGTATAAAATGGTCCCGCCCTACCTTTATAGTGGATTCCTTCTAATAAATTAGTTTCACTAAATTTTGACATTTATGGAAGTCCATATATTGAGCATGGTGAATCATGATTTACTATTGCAATCCACTTCCATACACCTTCATATAATGAATAGTGAAAATTACTCTTTCATATCATTTAATGGACCTTGTGTATCCTTTGACACACAACCATGAGGAGTAACCCATACCTATCATTGTTATAATTACCAATGAAAGTTTTGGCCATAATTTTTTATCACACATTATATTCTATAATCTATACACATCATCAGGAACATGACCTTTCAAACACCTGGGTTCATAATGTATCATCCAGACTATGTTCCCCTACTATAGTTCTTTCATTACCACTATCTTATTCATGACAAAACTATCTTCTAAAGTTTATCCTTTTGGTTAAATGAATCATTACTTCAAAATAATTCACATTTCCAAATAGTTATTGTAGAGACTCGGGTTTTTGGCCCTTTCAGACTTTGGAATATTTCTACGAATAAATCCAGAGCTAGGCGCGAAGACGGCGTGCGATTCCGAGGCCCGGTGTGCCCGGAATTAATTTTATAAAAATATTAAGTTTTTTTATACTATGCACATGGCGGGGGTGTGATATCTCCTAAACGGTAGCTCAGAATGGGAATCTGAGGGCACGGTTGCGTCTGGAACGTGTCGTTACCCTAGGAGGGGTGTAATCTTTGCGGGCGCTGGCCTGCGGTGAGAAACGCCACCAGGGGCGTTTCCGTAAATAAGTGGCAAGTTAGTGTGCGAGCGTCGGCTCAAATAACTTCTAAACGGAGTCTCGGATGGAAAATCTGAGACCACCATTGCGTTCAGAACGGCACGTTTACCCTAGGGGTGACCTTACTTTTGTTCGCATCGGGCGTCGGGTCCGAGGCTGGTTTGGCGCCGGCGGGCGGCTGATATAAATATCAGCGCCCCCCCCCCCCTTTTATCGTTCTTCGTCGTTCTTCGCCGTTCTTCGCCGCCACTCCGCCGAATCGAGCAAACGGAGCGCCCACGAGCTCAGAATTCGACGGCAAACGTTTCAGGAGCGCGCAGCGGAAGCTTTGGAGCGCGGATCTGAGGCAGAACGTCGGCGTTTCGCCCGCGAGGTAGGCGGTTTGAGTTTTACAATCCCAGATCCCGTTTTTGTGTTGTTTTTCTTCAAATTTTCATATGGGTTGTATAGTTCGGGTCCCGAGCTTTCCAAAACATGTTTCGGATCTGAATTTGGAGCACCGGGGTGCTCTCGGTGGCTCCCGGAAGTTTTCCGGCGAAAACCCGGTTTTCCGGCGGCGGCCATGGCGGAATCCGGCGACGGCGGGGCGGCGGGGCGGCGGTTTCCGGTGGCGGCGGCGGCGGCGCGGCGGAGTCCGGCGGCGGCGCGGTTGTTTCCGGCGACCCTGCGGTGGTCCGGCCAGTTTGTTCCGGGGGTTCTTTAAACCCCCGTAACTCGCAAACCGTAACTCCGATTTGCGAGCCGTTTGCGGCGACGCGCTCCTTGCGTCGAGACGGACCTTTTGAAATCACCTTGAGAATTTTATGGTTCGTGATCGTGGCCCGGGAGTTAGAAACATCGTATAAAATAATATTATTTTACGACTTCGGGCCGTTGTAACTTCTACCCGGAGCGTCCGATTGACGTGCCGTCAGTGGCGTTGTGATCCTGATGGTACGACGGACTTTTTGAGATGGTTTCCGGGTGTTGGGACTGAGAACGGGGTGCGGGCCCCACGAGGCCGGGTTTTGGCGTTTGCGGAGAAACGCAGCTTTTACACCAGGAGTCCGATTTTGGCGGATGAATAGTCGATCCTGTGTGTTTTTCCGAGAGGATCGCAATGGCGCGATCCGTTTGATGAGTTTCGGAATCCAGGCGTGGGCCCCACCCGAGCCGGCCTTCGGTGAATAGTACCTTTTTCACCGAGTGTCCGTTTTGGGCGAGCGAGTAGTCGATTCCGCTTGTTTTTCCGAGGGGATCGCCGTGGTGTGATCCGCCCGATGGGTTTCGGGATCGTTGTGTGGGCCCCGCACGAGCTAGCTACGATGAATAGTGACGTTTTCACCGGTGCTCCGTTTCGGGCGAGTAAACAGCCTATCCTGCGTGTTTTTCCGCGTGGAACGCGATGGTGGCCTCAGTTTTGGCTTCGGAGGTGCGCAGTGTGGATTTGGGGCGAGTCGCTCGGGTTAGCGATGTTTGGACCAGCAGTGGTTGAGGGTTCTCCTTTGGTTCGTTCCTACGAGGGTTCGTGTGGTATCACAACCTTCGTATGGGTTTGTGATCCTCTCGATGGGATGTTTAAACTGTTAGAGTTGTGGTATCCCTCCGGTGGGCCCGGAGTGGATCCTCTTGCATCTTTACCCTAGATCGGGTTCTTGGTATCGCTGTGACCACTTATTCACGGGCAGCGATCCCCTATCTAGCAGGTTAACCCCGTAGGGTTTGTGGCATCATCGGGAATATGATCCCCTACGCGGTGGGTCGTGCATAGTAGGGTTGTGGCATCGTCGGGTTTACGATCCCCTACTCAGCATGATGTTTATAGTAGGGTTGCGGCATCGTTGGTTATACGATCCCCTACTCAGCGCTTGGTGTCGGTAGGGTTGCGGTATCGTTGGTTATGCGATCCCCTACTCAGCGCGTGGTTTCGGTAGGGTTGTCGCATCGTCGGTTCGATCCCCTCCATCGCGAGTTATCCCAGATAGGGTTCCGGTATCATCGTGACCATCTTTATATGGACGATGATCCTCTATCTGAGTGTGAAGCTTCTGTCGAGTGCAGATCGGGTTGTGGTATCCCCCAGCAGATCCTGGTTGTGATCCCCCATCTGTGAGAACTACCTATGCCAGATCGGGTCGTGGTATCCCCCAGCGGACCCTGGGAGTGATCCCCTATCTGTGAGTTACGTATACCGGAGTGGGTCTTGGTATCCCCTAGCGGACCCTAGCGGCGATCCCCTCTCCGAGGAGTTTGGTGGTTATGTTGTTTCAGCGATGTTTCCTCAGTGATGCTATCCGATGAGCGTGGTCTCTCGGGTGAGCATCTGTGATGTTTGCGAGTAACCCGATGGAGTGTATCTCTCGGATGAGTGTCATCTGGTATGACAGTGTTCGTGGTGTACTCTCCTGGTTGTGGACAATTGCTGGTGATGAGGTCGGTACCTCTTGTGGCTTTGTGGCATGAGCTGTGTATATCTGGATTGTTCAAGGTGTATGTATGGGCATACACCTGAGCTAAGCTGACTAGTTGTGTTTAGCCGAGGATGGTCACGAGATGGAGTTTCTCTCTCGTCTGGGTTCCCTCTAGCTGGGTTGAGCGGACTGTTGCCTTTCAGTTGCTCCCTTGGGTTTTGGGTTTTTGGGGTGCCTACTGAGTATGTTTATACTCACCCTTGCACGGGCTTTGTCCGCACATGTTTGTGTCTTGTGCAGACCACAGGCCTTTTGACGGAGTCCCAGGAGGACCCGGAGCAGGCAGAGCTTAGTGAGTGAGTTGACTGGGGTGTTTATTGGAGCTGTGCCGAGGGAGCTTTCCGGCGGGTGTTTGTGGCAGCGTTCCCCTTCTTCAGAGCAGGTTGGACGCGCTTTGTAGTTTTCTTTTGGTGGGCCCTGTTTTTCCCTTTGTACTTTCACTGTTGCTCTCTGGTTGTGGGATAGTGTATGCATGCATTTACTTTTCAGTTTCTATATCTCTGCACTGTTGCATGGAGGTGTTTGTGGGTGTGTGTGTACAGGTACCTTAGGCTAATGCCTCCCATGTGTGTGATAGCCTACTCGGCGCTGGTCGCCAGCCCCTGGCCTATTGGAGGCGGGCTTGGGGAGTCGCGGCTCGAGCCCCGTTGGGTCGGGTCGTGACAGAGTGGTATCAAAGGAGGTTCCACCTTTGGGATCTCTGAGCGTAGCTGGTCTAGCTGTGAGCTTGTTTTGGGTTGCATAGCGGTAGTGTTAGGATGTTTCGAGTTCGACTTTCAGGCCAGGGACTCCAGTGTTGGTGCGGCGGCCGACGTATCCATACACCAGGACTCTGATAACCTGCCTTTTGACTCGGGACATTCGTACACTGGTCGCAGGGACATAATGGTACATGCATCATATAGGACTGGGTTTTGGGTTTTCCTTGTCCTTCTTGAGTCAGCTCTCCAGATATACTCTTTGACTGTGGTGTGTCTTGAATGTATTTCAGGATGCCTCCACGACGACAGCCTGTGAGGGTTCCACAGCAGGATTGTGCTGATGACCCGCCCCGTGTAGTGGCTGTGGAGAAGGGCGCAGGTTTTGAGGCTGCACCTCCAGCTGGTCTGCCAGTTGAGCCACCACCTTTTGAGCAGCTGGTTGTGCCGGCGGTGCAGGACGAGGTTGCACGCAGGCTAAGTGCGTTGCACGAGTTCCAGAGGCAGCGACCTCTGAGGTTTCGGGGTGATCCAGACCCCCAGGCAGCTGATGACTGGCTTGAGGCAGTCACCCGAGTTTTCCACCTAGTGAGGACACCTCCAGATCAGATGGTGGTCCTAGCGGCGAGCCTTCTGCATGGTTCTGCCGGGCGATGGTGGAGTTTGGTGACGCAGTCCCATGACGAGGAGACGCTCACGTGGGGAGAGTTTGAACGGCTCTTCAGGGAGGAGTTCTATCCGGTGACGCTGAGGTCAGTGCGGATCCAGGAGCTTCTGCAGCTTCGTCAGGAGAGCATGACTGTGTCGGAGTACTCAACGAGGTTTACAGACCTGTCATGCTACTCCCTGGATATGGTTCAAGACCCGTTCTTCAGGGCTCGGACCTTCGAGCAGGGATTACGCAGGGACATCCGAGCAGGTGTGGTTTCCTTGTGCCTGTCCACCTATGCTGGAGTGTTGGAGTGAGCGTTGGTGGTGGAGAGTTTTCTGGCTGAGCAGTTTCCCCCTGTTAGTGCTGGGCACTCAAGAGCTGAGACTTCGATGGTCGGATCGACATCTAGTAGCCGACGATAGACTCAGGGGTCTGGACGTGGCCGACGTTTCAGGAAGCGACCCCAGGATGGAGGATCTGAGCCTCAGGGCTCGCAGACCAGTTTTGGTCAGTCGCAGGAGAGGCGGTGTTACGCTTGCGATGGTCGAGGACATCTTGCTAGAGATTTTCCGACCCGACGTGCTGCTGAGAGGGAGCCGGTCGATGGACCGCCTTGGCAGAGGCAGCGTCTCGAGCAAGGAGGTCCGCAGGGCGGCGGACGTGGCGGCGGAGCTGGTGCAGCGGGAGGCGGCGGTAGGTAGTACCAGTTGCCACCACCCCCACCCCCAGGTGGTCCACGCCAAGCTCAGGGAGCTGGTGGTCGGGGGCGAGGACAACTGCATGCCCTGGAGGCAGTCGACCCAAAGGCACCGCAGATGGATAGAGGTACGCCTTGTGTCCTTTCTACTTACTGCAGTAGTTTGTCAGACACTGTTTAGCGGTACTCTTTCCTTTTGTTTCTTGCTCGAGTTTTGTTCAGGGCGTTGGTAAGACCCTGAGTGGTTGTTGTTGGTGAGCTCGCTGGTGTGTGAGACCCAACTGAGAGTCCAGTCGCTTTCCTTGTGCTTAGGGATTTTCGGGGACGAAAAGTTCTAAGGGGGGGAGGATGTAGTGACTTGGGTTTTTGGCCCTTTCAGACTTTGGAATATTTCTACGAATAAATCCAGAGCTAGGCGCGAAGACGGCGTGCGATTCCGAGGCCCGGTGTGCCCGGAATTAATTTTATAAAAATATTAAGTTTTTTTATACTATGCACATGGCGGGGGTGTGATATCTCCTAAACGGTAGCTCAGAATGGGAATATGAGGGCACGGTTGCGTCCGGAACGTGCCGTTTACCCTAGGAGGGGAGTAAACTTTGCGGGCGCGGGCCTGCGGTGAGAAACGCCACCAGGGGCGTTTCCGTAAATAAGTGGCAAGTTAGTGTGCGAGCGTCGGCTCAAATAACTTCTGAACGGAGTCTCGGATGGAAAATCTGAGACCGCCGTTGCGTTCAGAACGGCGCGTTTACCCTAGGGGTGACCTTACTTTTGTTCGCATCGGGCGTCGGGTCCGAGGCTGGTTTGGCGCCGGCGGGCGGCTGATATAAATATCAGCCCCCCCCCCCCCTTTTATCGTTCTTCGTCGTTCTTCGCCGTTCTTCGCCGCCACTCCACCGAATCGAGCAAACGGAGCACCCACGAGCTCAGAATTCGACGGCGGACGTTCCAGGAGCGCGCAGTGGAAGCTTTGGAGCGCGGATCTGAGGCAGAACGTCGGCGTTTCGCCCGCGAGGTAGGCGGTTTGAGTTTTACAATCCCGGATCCCGTTTTTGTGTTGTTTTTCTTCAAAGTTCGGGTCCCGAGCTTTCCAAAACATGTTTCGGATCTGAATTTGGAGCACCGGGGTGCTCTCGGTGGCTCCCGGAAGTTTTCCGGCGAAAACCCGGTTTTCCGGCGGCGGCCATGGCGGAATCCGGCGACGGCGCGGTGGCGCGGCGGCGGTTTCCGGTGGCGGCGGCGGCGGCGCGGCGGAGTCCGGCGACGGCGCGGTTGTTTCCGGCGACCCTGCGGTGGTCCGGCCAGTTTGTTCCGGGGGTTCTTTAAACCCCCGTAACTCGCAAACCGTAACTCCGATTTGCGATCCGTTTGCGGTGACGCGCTCCTTGCGTCGAGACGGACCTTTTGAAATCACCTTGAGAATTTTATGGTTCGTGATCGTGGCCCGGGAGTTAGAAACATCGTATAAAATAATATTATTTTACGACTTCGGGCCGTTGTAACTTCTACCCGGAGCGTCCGATTGACGTGCCGTCAGTGGCGTTGTGACCCTGATGGTACGACGGACTTTTTGAGATGGTTTCCGGGTGTTGGGACTGAGAACGGGGTGCGGGCCCCACGAGGCCGGGTTTTGGCGTTTGCGGAGAAACGCAGCTTTTACACCAGGAGTCCGATTTTGGCGGATGAATAGTCGATCCTGTGTGTTTTTCCGAGAGGATCGCAATGGCGCGATCCGTTCGATGAGTTTCGGAATCCAGGCGTGGGCCCCACCCGAGCCGGCCTTCGGTGAATAGGTCCTTTTTCACCGGGTGTCCGTTTTGGGCGAGCGAGTAGTCGATTCCGCTTGTTTTTCCGAGGGGATCGCCGTGGTGTGATCCGCCCGATGGGTTTCGGGATCGTTGTGTGGGACCCGCACGAGCTAGCTACGATGAATAGTGTCGTTTTCACCAGTGCTCCGTTTCGGGCGAGTAAACAGCCTATCCTGCGTGTTTTTCCGCGTGGAACGCGATGGTGGCCTCAGTTTTGGCTTCGGAGGTGCGCAGTGTGGATTTGGGGCGAGTCGATCGGGTTAGCGATGTTTGGACCAGCAGTGGTTGAGGGTTCTCCCTTGGTTCGTTCCTACGAGGGTTCGTGTGGTATCACAACCTTCGTATGGGTTTGTGATCCTCTCGATGGGATGTTTAAACTGTTAGAGTTGTGGTATCCCTCCGGTGGGCCCGGAGTGGATCCTCTAGCATCTTTACCCTATATCGGGTTCTTGGTATCGCTGTGACCACTTATTCACGGGCAGCGATCCCCTATCTAGCAGGTTAACCCCGTAGGGTTTTTGGCATCATCAGGAATATGATCCCCTACGCGGTGGGTCGTGCATAGTAGGGTTGTGGCATCGTCGGGTTTACGATCCCCTACTCAGCATGATGTTTATAGTAGGGTTGCGGCATCGTTGGTTATACGATCCCCTACTCAGCGCTTGGTGTCAGTAGGGTTGCGGTATCGTTGGTTATGCGATCCCCTACTCAGCGCGTGGTTTCGGTAGGGTTGTGGCATCGTCGGTTCGATCCCCTCCATCGCGAGTTATCCCAGATAGGGTTCCGGTATCATCGTGACCATCTTTATATGGACGATGATCCTCTATCTGAGTGTGAAGCTTCTGTCGAGTGCAGATCGGGTTGTGGTATCCCCCAGCGGATCCTGGGTGTGATCCCCCATCTGTGAGAACTACGTATGCCAGATCGGGTCGTGGTATCCCCCAGCGGACCCTGGGAGTGATCCCCTATCTGTGAGTTACGTATACCGGAGTGGGTCTTGGTATCCCCTAGCGGACCCTAGCGGCGATCCCCTCTCCGAGGAGTTTGGTGGTTATGTTGTTTCAGCGATGTTTCCTCAGTGATGTTATCCGATGAGCGTGGTCTCTCGGGTGAGCATCTGTGATGTTTGCGAGTAACCCGATGGAGTGTATCTCTCGGATGAGTGTCATCTGGTATGACAGTGTTCGTGGTGTACTCTCCTGGTTGTGGACAGTTGCTGGTGATGAGGTCGGTACCTCTTGTGGCTTTGTGGCGTGAGCTGTGTATATCTGGATTGTTCAAGGTGTATGTATGGGCATACACCTGAGCTGAGCTGACTAGTTGTGTTTAGCCGAGGATGGTCACGATATGGAGTTTCTCTCTCGTCTGGGTTCCCTCTGGCTGGGTTGAGCGGACTGTTGCCTTTCAGTTGCTCCCTTGGGTTTTGGGTTTTTGGGGTGCCTACTGAGTATGTTTATATTCACCCCTGCACGGACTTTTCCCGCACATGTTTGTGTCTTGTTCAGACCACAGGCCTTTTGACGGAGTCCCAGGAGGACCCGGAGCAGGCAGAGCTTAGTGAGTGAGTTGACTGGGGTGTTTATCGGAGCTGTGTCGAGGGAGCTTTCCGGCGGGTGTTTGTGGCAGCGTTCCCCTTCTTCAGAGCAGGTTGGACGCGCTTTGTAGTTTTCTTTTGGTGGGCCCTATTTTTCCCTTTGTACTTTCGCTGTTGCTCTCTGGTTGTGGGATAGTGTATGCATGCATTTACTTTTCAGTTTCTATATCTCTGCACTGTTGCATGGAGGTGTTTGTGGGTGCGTGTGTACAGGTACCTTAGGCTAATGCCTCCCATGTGTGTGATATCCTACTCGGCGCTGGTCGCCAGCCCCTGGCCTATTGGAGGCGGGCTTGGGGAGTCGCGGCTCGAGCCCCGTTGGGTCGGGTCGTGACAGTTATCATGGTTGAACTTGAAATTGAAACTTTGTTAGTATAGTTATTTAATCTTATAATAATACATGAAAATAATTAGGTATAACCTTTACTATTTATTTTATATTAAAAATATTTTAAAATTAATAAAAAATGTTTGGACAGAGGTTTATTATTACAGAAGAATGCATAGAAGTAAAAATTAAAGGTTAAGTTATGAAAATATAAAGGATCAACGTATAGGTTTAAAGGACCTTTCGAGAGTATTTGTACCCCATCAATTGAATTTTTTGATTTATTAAAATTAAATTTTCATATATATAAACAATTCCAAGATAAAAATATATAATGTATTGAATATGAATATTAAATTTATAGAGATGATAATACTAACATGATTGGTCTTGATAATGTAAATGAAATTATCAATAATAAATAGTTGGGGGCCTCGATTATGAATGTATATAGAAGTTATAATTAATATTTTTTTCCATTGAGATTATGAATACTTTTATTCATTTGTTTTAAAAATAAAAATACATTTAATAAGAAGTTTATTTAACTTGAGGTTATGTTTTAGCTTCTTTTGTTGTGAATTATGAAAATTCAGTAACATTAATTATGGATCTTTAAAGATTAAGATAAAACTTTAATCTCTAATGGATTGTGGTTTCATGAATGATTATATTCGCAATATATTTTATCACTATAGAAGTGTAGTATTGACTTCATCATAATATGAAAAGCTACACTGAGTTCATTGGAATATGATGAAGAAGCTTATGATGTAGTTACAACTGAATCTAGAGTTTATGGAATATGACCATTGAAATAACATCTATAAATAGATCCACTTATTTGAGGATTATAAGAACACTACATTACAAGAACCTCTAAAAGATAAAAATCTATTTAAGAATAGTTTTTTGTTTTGATTACATCAAGTTGTATTATTCTTTATAAGAGTTTCTCCTAAGAGCAAATGATTTTTTGGATTTCATTATAAATTCTCTAAGATTTATTTTTTGTAATCATGCTTTTTATTGAAGTTTCCCAGTCCAGTTGACCACTCAAAGGGGAAGTGAATCAATGTTTACTTTTTATGAATTATATTTCTTTTAATTAAACCTCTTAAACTTGTTAAGGTTATCAATACACTCAATAGTATCTCATAACCTCTCCTCTTTTGTGGTAGTAATGAGAGAGAGATCATCACATGGAATTTAAAAGTTTTGGCATAAAATCCTACTTTTTTTCATGTTGGTTAGACACCCCAACATAGATTATCCACTATAATATTATTATCAATTATATTGGTTTTTGTAGAACCTAGTTATACACCCTAGTAATCATCCCTCTATTTGATCCTAGTTTTATACCCTAGTGTCCAACTCTTCTTCCTTGGTTGATTATACACCCCAACCTCACACTTCATCTTTGACTAGTTATATGCCCCATCCATGAGCCTCTTCAACAACTAGTTATACACACCAGCTACATGATCGTTCTTCTCAGTGTTTATCCAGTAATAGAAATATCTAAATCTTCCTATGATCCTCCTCTATGATCTAATAGGATTAGTCTTACTCGTGTATATCTTTAAGATCTTCAGTAACTTCTTTGAATAGGTGTTTTGGTCTCAAAACTCCTTTTAGATATGGTGTGATCTATAATTTCCTTAGCTTCTTCAAATACCAAAGTGTATTTCCTTTAGGGACTCCTAGATTTGACTCAACTTCTCTCCTTGATACTTGATATATCAAACTCTTAGAATAATCTTTCAATACACACAAGAGTTCTCTCAATAATTCACAACAAATTTTTCTTCTTTTGTACCTACACCTTTATACTCATGTGAATTTTTTAATAATATTTATATCTTTTAAATACATAAATCACCATGATATTGTTATAAGATTTATTCAATTTTAATTGTTTAAACAGTGATCCTGATTAAATATTCATTTTAATATCACCAAAAAATCTATTCCATTAGAACCCTATGATTTTCTCAATGGATTCTTCAATATTTATGCATCACGATAACCACTTAACATTCCTAAAATTTTAATATATTGGAATGATCTATGATCAGTCCTTATTTTGGTCTCATCGAGAGCAACCACAATCATGGAATCTCCTTTTTATTAACTGTATTTTCTTGATAAAATTTTAACTCTACCCTAATTCAAATAAGTATTCATCCTCATTCAAATCACTAAATAATTGATTGTTACCTTATTTTAATCTTCTATAAAATATCCATTGAAATTTCACATATAAAATAATCATCATAGTCATATAAGAAATATAGTATAACAAATGTGTCATGGCACTCTTTATTTTGTTGTGGAATTTTAACAGCAACCAAATTTTCCTCCTTGACCGGTCATCCATCATCCTTATATTATATCATGAACATTATATTGATCATATTATATAAATCCATGAAAATTAATAAAAGTGTATTGTCTCAAATAATCGTCTAAAATTTCAGATTTTTTAAATCTCACCCAGTACATAAGGATATAACCCCATATTCCATTCTCAAATTCCTATGTGAATCTCATACATGGATTTAATTCTACTATGTAATTCACTTCATTTACATCACAACATTCTCTTAAGTCATCCCAAACACCTATGTTAATCTTAAATCTGAATACGTAGTAGCATTCAGCTACATGAATTTTCCTACATCACTGGAATTTTAGCTCTGTCAGAGAATCAAATACATGGAATTGTATATATGGTGGAATTATCTTATGTAAATCTATATAATTATAGACTTCACTCAATCTGACTCAGTTCTTCTTCATCTGACTTTCAGACCTTTTAACCACTTCGACACTTATAGAAAATGTTTTAAATAGTACTATTTCATCCACCAACCATTTTCTTCAATTCCTTTGAATATCATCTCAATAATTATAAAAAAAATAAATTTTGAGGATTTAATCCATAATAATCATCCAAGAATAATCACTAGACACTTATTGATATATTAACAAAAAATGCAATTAAACAATTTGGTCACAATAATACCCCCCTTTGTGTTTGTTTTTAATATCACCACACATTCCTAATGTCAATATGGGTGCTCATTTATTTCTCCCCATTATTGAAAATAAAATTTAAAGGGATGATATACGGTATTTCTCAACACAGTTACTTCAAAAACTTCCATATTCTTCTCCCTTTCAAACAAGAATAATAGTTTTTAGCCACTTGATATAAGGATGATTCCACATAACTCTCTTAGTAAAGATCCTTTAGTTATACAAATCTAATTCTATGTGGGATAACCTAGTGTAGAAAACAATAATGTATAACTAATGTTATCAATGTTTTCCGTAAGATCTGGTACATGTGATACCACATCTAGAATCTATTTTTATGCTCTATTTAAATCATATTTATCAAGAAAAATATATAACTTGTACACAAATCAACAAACCATGTACAAGGTATAAATTATCCCTTTATATAATTTTTTTATCAACCAAAACTCCCCCTTGATATGTGAACTAAATATAATAATAATTAAGGTATGGAAGTGTGATTTTCATACCTCATTCTCCATATTTTATTAAGTTACCCAAAAATTTCATATTTTCTATATTCATACATTTTTTATATTTTGATATCACTACCTCATATTTCCTCCCTCTCAAGGGATGAACTAAACTCCTATTCTTCATACAAGATTAAATACTAAGAGATAAACCTTCATAGTTATCTAGAAAGGATAAATTCACACATCTCCTTTAATTCCTTATAAGTTACCATAGGTAAAAAATTATAATAGGGAATAAAGAGGAATACCCTGATCTTTTAATGATATAGGAAAGGTTGAGACTTGAGTTATAACTCACACTTCTTTTATTACTTTTATTTTATATTTTGTAACATTCACTCCTCTACTTTATCCATCAGAGCATGGGAGACTTTAGGTTCTTTCATTTTATTCTTATACACTTATAGTTGTATAGGAATATATTTCATGATATTTTTTTCTAAATGTCCTGAAATCTTGCACCTTTCACATAGGGACTAAACATTTAAATTTACATTCTCAAGTATTTTCTTAACTTCTTCACAGTGAGTTTCAATAACCATGCCAATATTACTTTGTATATCTTGGATTGATCCCCTTTTTTATTATATCTTACTTCTATTCACTCTATATTTCATGGATTTATTTAAGAGGTTTATGATGTGTCTTATCTTTCCACAATAGAATAATCTCCTTTTTCTAGTATGAACTCATTCTTATCAACTTCCCTTTTAGGATTTTAATGTGATCTCTTATTTTTTCTCATGATGTCAAATTTTCCCTCTTTCTTAACTTTCTTCTCCATTTTTGTGGCCTTTTATTCTCATATTTAAATAATTATAGACATATTGACAACAATCTCAATCAAACACCTTGGTTACAAAAGTTATGATTTTTGAGATTGTTATATTTTGATGTGTGGAAGCGGGTTTCTAGAAATCACTTGTGATCAAGGGATCCTGATAAGGAAGATATGGTTGTATTGATCCTTTGAGATTGGAGGGTTTTAAGTATATAAGGAAGATATACTTTTATAAATTTTTACATTTGATGTCTTCATGGGATAGGAATATAGAGATACTTTCTAACAGTTCTATGGTTAAGTTATTTTAGGGATAGAAATACAGAGATACCTTCTAATAGGTTTATGGAAGAGGATATTCTTGTAACTAGAACTAGGATACCTTAGATCATTTTATTGATCATAATTTCACATTATATTAAAAGATTAACTTTAATAATAATATTCATCTATATTTTTAGGATTTTAATCTTTACTACATTCATTATTTTAAACTTTTTTTTGTTTCATTTCATTGTCATAGTGTTATTGCCTTTTTTTAAAGTTATTGAAATTATGATAGATTTAATTTCTATTGTGTTTATATTCTATTACTCTGATTTTGAGGTTTTATCAAAATTATATTATTCTAATCATATTAAACTTGATGTAGATAAAATGTTATAGTTATTTTATAAACTACAATTTACCCCCCCCCCCTCCCCCCCTCTTATAGTTTACCTACTTTGTTTATCTAAGAAAATATTTTTTATCAAAGTAACTATATAAATTTGAGACTAAGACTGGTCTTATTATTTGAGTTTATATTAGTTTATTATAATTATCTCAATTTAATTACACTAAATGTGTTTTATAGAAAATAGATTATTTTTTTAAAATGGTAGGTGTTATACTCTGTAACATATCATCATGAATCATCAGGTCCAATCTGAAATGCCACATAACCACAGGCATGCCTCCCCATATACCAGAGGCTATAAACTAACAACGAGGGTCTAAGGTCAAATAGGGGGATACTATAACCTTAATCAAAGTTCACAATAACATATAAATAACCAAACATGTTATAATAATAATTAGATTATATTAATACCAATATACATATCATCTATAATGAATGAATGCAGAAACAATAGACTCAACAGTCATAAAAAAAATGGGAAACTAATTTCCCACCAATATGATCACATATAAAAAATAAAAGAATAAAATTACAAGAGTCTCTACAACTCCCATCCCCAACTAATCCTAGTCTTCAGACTTGTAGTGATCTGTCCCACTCAACGGTCAAACCCATGCCTCATCCCAACTTGTACCTACAACAAGTAATGGATGCTCAGGTACCCAAGTTCCATGACTGCTCGAGAAGGGTGTGAGTAAAAATCGGTAAGATACCACTAACATAATCCAATAACTAATAGGTAAATTTAGTGTATGTTAATGTGATAATATTAGGATATGGTAACTAGGAAAAACATAACCACACAACATAGAACATAATAAACACCCAAGTGTCGAGCAGTCGTGCACTTACCAAGCTTCCATGAACCTCGACCATAACTTATTTGGCTCCATTATAGAAGGAGAAACCATAAGTATGCTGAAAGTAATTAATAACTATCCATAAGGATGGTCTATAAGGCATCAATACAACATGTCACTCAGTATCCACAAGGCATCAAGAGAACATGTCACTCTTAAACCATGTGGCATCGAGATAGTATTTCACTCAACATTCATAATGCATTTATTGAACATGTCACTTGGAATCCATAAGTTCATCATACCCCCAATGATTTTATCATAGGTCTAGCATCATTGTCCTCATGCCCCTTCCCAGATCTTAGGTCCGTCATTGTCACCATCCTAAGGCATGCACACTCCACCTCTAAGTGATAACCATATCATGATGGTACACCTATTCTGAGTACAAATAAATTCCTTCAAGTAATGGTAATACATACAATAGGTCAAAGCATATAAAGGCAAAACAAATTATGTAATCTTGATAAATCAGTGGAAAAAAAACATAAATGTTTTATCATCATCAAACATTTTATGACAAGATAAATAATCATACTCATGGAATAAAGCATCAAATATGGGTCTCATAGGCTATACACACACATGTGATCAACCACCAAACATGGTCTCACTAGAAACACGCACACACACATGTGATCAAAACATCAAATATGGTCTCATGGAAAACGCATGTACATACATGTGGTTAATACATCAAGCATTGTATCATGCACTACACACACACACACATATGTGATCAAACTATCAAACATGGTCTCACAGGCTGCACATATACACACATGTGATCAAAGTACTCATTAGTGGTCAATCCTTGACCATTGGTGAATGATTTTAGGGAATCAACTGAGAATATACATACAGTGTATGATTTATTCATTAGATATAATGAAAGGACCTACAAGTCTAAAATGTGAGTGGATCTTCTGAAGAAGTAGTGAGTACACTTCATTTGAGAGACCAGTGATATTTCATATTATGATTGGTTGTAAATCATGAGGGACAGTGAGTCCACATTGAACTTTTTAAATAGCAGTGCACTTTTAGTGGATTTGGTACAATGGCACATTTCCATAGTATGCTCCTTGGATGTAGCCCAGTGAGGGTGAACCAAGTAAAATTTTTGTGTCTAGTGCATGTTTTAATCTATGTTCGTGTACGACTATTGAAAAGAGAGAGAGAAGTTTTTTGTTTAATGATGAAACAGGATCTGAAGGGGTAGTGATTTTAATCTGTCATACCCTGATTCATCCCCCCTATTAGGGTATTTGACCTGGTGAGACTAACACTTGTTAATAGTGTAATGGTAGTTGTTTTTATAAGTAAAATCTACTAATGGAAATTGATCCTCAAAGCATCAACCAAAGTCCAATACATAGGCTCTCATCATATTCCCTAAATCCAAGATGGTTCATTCGCTCTAGCCATTTGTCTTAGGATGGAACATCATGCTCATCTATAAATGGGTCCTGAAATACCCCTCCAAACCCATCCATAACCATGATGTGAACTGAGTATCATGGTTAGAGATAATCTTCAAGGTTTCCCCCATGAGTTTGGGCGATCTCCCACATGTACAAGAACCCCAAACTCTCCATCGAAATCTACTCTTGGATGGGAATAAAGTGGGATTAATTGATAATCCAATCAATAATCACCCAAATAGTGTTTTGGTCATACAAAATCTATAAATATTATACCCCGGTTCTACTTTGGAATATCAAGAGGTTGAGTCAAACCTATTGGAACTTTATGTTCTGCCTTCGCCTGTTGATAGGTGAGGCATTGAGAAACAAACATGGAAATACTCTTCCTCATGAATACTGACCAAAATTGTCATTAAAGGTCGGGGTGAATCTTCATCACTCCAGGATGCACCGCTAAGGTGGAAGTATAAAACTCCCTCAACACCTCATCAGGAAATGTGATTGAAACCATTATCCATCCTTGTAAAAGGATGATTTTCTCCCTGACTATATAAAATTTGGTTGGTGCATCTATTGAGGATATCTGGTCATGTGTAAATTCAGAATCCATATCTCCCAACTGAGGCTCTCCCACATTCTAGAGAAGCATCAGAGTTACTACCATCGATTAGATATAGGATCCCCCTCTCTCCTTCACTAAGGTTAGCTGCAAAGAGACCAAATTCTTTGACACATCTTCTACTAAGAGAGAATAGGATTTTATACTAACGGGATATGATACCATGTTTACCTTCCTTAGAGTATAGATTATCTCAAAGTTATATTCCTATATTAACTTTAAGAAATGCCTCTACCTCAGTTTGTGGTCTCTCTATAAAAATATATAACTAAGACTCTGGTGGTTTGAGTAAACTAAAAACTACTCACTCAGAAGATTATGCATCCACAACTTTAAGGAAAATACTAATGTTATGAAATCCAAATCATAGGTCATGTAATTATTGTCATGGGGTATCGACTGCCTAAACCTATAAGAAATCATCATATTCATCTATATCATCATGAACTTAATTCTATGTATAGAGTCATCAAAGAATATTATATACTCAACACCCTCCTCTGGAATTCTCAAAATAAGATCACTATTTAACCTCTACCTCATAAACTTGAAGTCATTCTGACACTACTCAATCCAAGAAAACGGATTCCCTTTTCATTTCAATACAGTAAAATGGGCCAAAATCCTAAAAAATTCTTCCATAAACCTATTATATTACCCATCTAAACCAAGAAAAATTTGTAACTCAGGCACGCTCTTGGGTGATTGCCAAGATAGCATTGCCTTTATCTTTATTGGATCCATGGATACGCCAGGTTCATAGATGAAATTCGATAGAAACTAAACCTCTATAATCTAAAATTGAATCTTCGATAGCTTAATGTAATAATGTTATTCCCAGAGTAAGTTTAAGATCATCCTCAAATGCTTTATGTGATCCTCCTTTGATGTAGACTAAATGATAATTTCATCAATGAAGACAACCATGAACCAATCTAAGAAAGGATAAAAGATATATTTCATAAGTCTCATGAAGATAGTGAGAACATTCATTGCACTAAAGGGAATCACCATGAACTCATAATTCTCATAGGTAAATCATAATGACATGTTCAAAATATCCAACTTATAAACCTAAAACTAGTGATAGTCAGACCTAAGATCAATCTTGGAGAACCATATTATACCCTTCATCTGTTCGAAGAGTTCATCAATCCTTGGAAATCACTTAGTTCAGGAGACAATAATCAATGCATCACCTTAAACTCTCATTCAAATTCTTAGTTAAAAACACTAGATCCACCCAAGGGGGGAACATTGGGTCTAATAAAACTCTTCTCTTGAAGGTCCTTAAATTGCCCCCTTGGATCCTAGAACTTAGTAGAGACCATATGATATTCCAAAGAAGATATATTATTGGTCCTAGAGTGAAATTAAACATAGAATTTGATCACTCAATGTAGTGGTAGTCATAAAACATCTTTGGGGAAGATGATCATGTATTCATCCACTACCACTAGAATTCATGTGTTTGAAGATCCCACTACATCAATGTTTAAACTCACCAAATGATGGGTGGTAGGTTGAATTTTCTTGCTCATGATCCCCACACATTCCACTATAAATTATTTCTAACTATTTAAGGATAATCTCATCCCATATTATAATATACACCTTACTATCCTATGGTGACAGCCTATCTGATCATATACTATGGATGACTAGTCCATATCTAGGATGATGTCATACAGCTTCATTGAAACTAACAAGAGGTTCCACATAAATCTCTCTCCACTAAGAATCAGTTCGCACTATTAGAAGATGTTTGAAATAGTGTAATCATTCCCAATAGGAATAAATAACCACAACTGATGGGTTAAAGGATCCATAAGAATCTCAATCACTCAAAGAAAGGATAAAGAGGTGAAAAAATAACCCAAACATGTGTGTAAAAGTATTGGAGATAGGTTAGAGAATATGTGGATCATAACTCAAATAATCTCATGAACAACCTATCCATATCTATCCATAGCTTGTAGTTGATAATGACCTTGTCCACCATCCCTCTGGAACTGGCATGGACTGCTTGGGGGTGGTGATAGAAGTAGGTCATAGTGTCATCCTCAACCCACTGATCCTCCTTTTAGGGATCCACTAGTATCTTTATCAGTATCACCTCCCTAGGGTCCACCCTAACCACCCTTGGGAGATCCCTGATCATGAAGTTGTATCTTCTATGAAGTTTTATCCACTATTTTTCCACCCTATACAGTACATTGGGTAGGGTAGTCACAAGACAAGTGTCTCTACCCATCACAAGAATAAAATTGTCCATATCTTGGATAACTAGATCCCTTGAAGGATCCCTAAGACTGAGAATGTATGCATAAAGACCTCTTATCCCAAGAACATGAAGTTTGACATCTGTCAGCTACAATAGAAAAATCAGCTCCATGATGTCCACTGCCAACTCCATATTCTCAATGCTCCTCTACCAGGAATCTCTCTATCATCAAGGCTCACTCTGGAACTTTAGCATATATGGAATTTCATAGAGGACCGTGATAGCTCAGATGTCCCTATATATTCCCATATCAAACTTCCATGCATAAAAGTATTCATCTCACACAATATCAAGATAGTAGTGAATGAGATCAGTGAACCTTGATAAAATATCTACAATAGTCATATCACCCTATTGAAACTCCATAATCTCCTGAATTCATATATACTGAAAGTTCAAAGGATAGTACTTGTTGCATAATAAGTGTTAAAACTCCTCCCATGAGAGTGTCTCCTCATCATTAGTTTAGGTAACCAGACCCCACCAACACCCTACTAATCCTTGGAGAAGACTGATCACAAATGAAACCATATTATCGATTGAGGTCTGTATGAGATAGAAATATTGTTTCGTGGACTCAATCAAATCCTCTACTTCCTGAGGCTCTGGCTCACCATAAAACTTGAGCAATATTTTCCACTCAAACTCATGCATAAAACTCAACCTGCAGACATTTACATCATGTCCCAATTGAATAATTGACTACTCAACATACAGATGAACATCAGCCTGAACTTCTAGAGATGGTTTCACGCATCGATCAGTGGGTGGAATCTCTATCCACTACTCTCCTGAATGGAACACCTCATGAATAGGATCCTACACTGAATCATCATCAATCAACTCATCATCATCACTCAACTCATCATCATCATGACCCTTTCTTGGTATCCTAGACAGCTATCATCATGGAGGCATCCTAAAAGTTATCAAGGTGTACCACAGCAAGATGATCATATATAGGGATATTACCTGAAAAAGACCATGGAAGTTGAAGACCCAATCCTATATGACGCATGTATCATTGGTTACCCTTCAATCAATGCCTCATCATTCCTAATCTACAAGAAGTTTAGCATAGTCTTAATATATGGAATCGTTGACCGATACACCATTATTGTGTTCCTTGACATGAAATTCAAACTTGAGACAGCTTAACACAATTGTCCTGAGTTCCCAAACCAATCCTCACAACACATATAATTCTAAATATCTTCCCTAGGATGGTCCTATTTTGATACCACTTTTTCATGACCCAACCCACTAGGGCCCCACCTAAACTGGAAGTAAACTAAGAGTGACACCTCAAACCCACCTCAAATAGGTCAGGGGCTAGTGACTAGAACCAAGTAGGCATATCACACATATAATAGGCCTTGTCCTAATGAACCTATATACATGCACATCTACAAGTACATCACAACCTTAATAGATAAATAAAATTGTATCAACCTAAGAGAAAACAAATTCATGCAATAACCTCTAGAATAACCAAAGTGTGTAAATTTAAATATACCCAAAGTATGAATGGGAAAGATACATTCCCAACCAGAAAATAAATGGATTACCAACCTAATAACTAGTTTTTAGGAAGTTACTTATCATGAACTCTAATACCAACCACCAACTATGATCATAATCACCAAGTACTACAAAGATCCACCAACACCAAGCCCGCCAAGGTCACTGACTAACTTCTAGTCATCTACAAAAGACATGAAATGTGTGGTAAAATCTCATATAGGGGTGAGTATATACATACCCAATAAGGAACCCTAAAAACCAAGTAGGTAAGAAATAGAAAAAAACGTCACCTTGAACTACAAGACAAGGAGGGTAATAAGAAACACAACAATTGATATGCACATATAAGAAACCAAGTTGAAGAGAGAGAGAAATATCTTGATCTTTACCACCAGCTAAGAATGATGAGTATATTTTAGATCCAAGGGTCAGTGTTTTATCTATTCCAAAAAAACAACATATTCTTCACTAGATTAGCTATGGTGGAACCACACCTCATTAATAGAATTATATTGTTGAGGGGGTACGGACCCCAAGAGGGTGGTGGACCGACACCTTGTATTCACTCAATGATGAGGGGATTCCACACCTTATATAGAGACCCATTCCCTGGGGTGAGTACATGGTATTTAACACCCCAATATTTTATAATTTATTTTATTTAAGTAATATATTTTATAGTGTGGGTTATATGCAACATTGAGCCTAAAAAAACCATGATATACTATAAAAATATTATTATTTAAAAATGATCATTACAGTATAACCATTAGTTTTGAGGGTATGAATAGGAATAAAAATATTATGAATTATATGTAGAAATGTTTTCCTTAATAAAATGAATAATAAATCATATATTGATTATTTATGGTTAGAAATGAAGATAAAATCTTTTAATTATAAAAGTGATATTTTTTATAAGACAATTTTTATGTGTTCAATGTATTTTGATATTAATATATTAAATTAATAACTATTGATAAATGATTATAATGAAATAAGTATATTATATATCCAATTTAATGAATTAAAATTCATTTAATGATGGATATTAGATAAGTAATGAGAATAAAGTCATTTTATGCATCAAAGATGGTTTTTATTATATTTTGTGTGTGGATATTATAATTAATTTCTACCACTTTTATAAATTTTATTAAAAAAATGGATATAAATTTTTAAATAATCATTTTATAATAGTATTATGATGATTCTTTAGTATTTTTTTGAAAAAAATTATTTTTGAGTGAATAGTGAAAGTTGTTTATTTTTGCAAAATTGTCATTTATTTACTTTAAATAATGTAATTTTAAAGTATCATGATTGTTTGAATTTGGTTTTAAATTAACATATTATCCCTTTGATTAAAAATAATATAATTAATTCCATATTAATTAGCATTATATTTGATTTTGGTATAAGTTTATTTTTATGCTTAAAAAAACATTTTTCTAAAAAATAGTTTTTCATTGTGTTTTGTGAACTTATATTAAAATAGATTTATGAAAATTATACAAATTGAATCCTTAAAATTTTATTTCATATTTTTAATCAATAGTTTAACATTTTTTAAATAGTTCAATTTAATTTTTAATCATAATGAATAGTGATCATGGTAAAAGTTTATCACCACGGTAAAGGGTAAAATGGGTTTAATGAGATTAAAAACTAAGGGATAATATAACGACCCATACTTTACATACATTTTTAATACTTCAAAATTGAAGCATACTTATTACAACATATAACAAAACCATGAAAGTACCGTATAGGTATAGTGTATTTATAAACTAGGAAACATAAACAACTGGTTCATAAATCATCTACGTTGTCTCCCATTTATTTCATCATATCTAGAGTCTCTTTTGGAATATTCTACATATTACCCTTCTTCTTGACCCGGGGAAAGAAAACATACAAAAGGGTGAGCTCAAATTCTCAGTAAGGGTAAACAAAATAAATATCAATCACATCATATTCATAAGAACATAACATTTTGGAAAACTTAACCTGCAAAAGAGATCATAATATCATAACATGGGATAAATCATAGTGGTGAAATGTAATCCCAAATAATCATAATGTAAAACATGAAACTTTGTGTCATACACACATAATCATAGAGAATCATTTCTTAGTAGTCAAGACGCATTTCCAAGACTATCTTAGCAGACAAAGTCCATTTATGAACTGAGTTCACTCCCCGTTTCAGTCATGTTTCACTGAACCAGATTAACCTGCCGTTCCAGCCATGTCTATCTCATGAGATATAAATCTTTACCCAATGCATTGGAGGTATATATAGGTCCCACCCATCTCATAATGATACCATTCTTATGTGTGCCACAAGATCATAAATCATACATCATAGCATAACCCATGTAATAAAAATGGGATTCTTAAACATCGTGACATCATAAAACAATTCGAATAAGATAAAGGACTTCATAAAAATAATTCCACCACAACATAATCAAATAATTGTAATAATAGGGATATAAACATAACCCTATATTATCTTAGATGGAAAATAATTTTGATAAAACACTTGAACTCCCTTCTTGAGGAAAATATCCTTTCTACTTTTAAAAAAAACATTTTTTCCATTCTTAACAAGTCATACAATTTTAAACTAAAAGAAGTTGATTAAAAATAAACTTGAAAACTTTTAAAGGAATATTCATGGAAATAATTTCCTAAAATTACATTTAGGCTGTATAAGTTAAAAAACATTCTTCTCGTACTTTGGCCGGAAAATTCAAAAAGTACCTCGTACTAAAAATGACAAAAGATTCCTTTCATATCTTTTACTAAAAACTCACTAATGTGTAAAATTGGATTTAAACAATTTTATATGGATGTAAATAATATTAAATATTGAGGAAACTTTGATGTGGATGATAAATATGCACCAGTAAATCCAGAAGTATAAACAATCTCAGATAAAAATGAGATTGTGAGATTTTCCCTTACATTAGGTCTGATTTGCTTCGTACGTGTCCGAACCTCCTGTATAATAATTTAAATAATGTTATTGACTTATTCCAGAATCTTACTCATTGTTATGATATCATATGTTGTCATATTCTTAGCTTCTTATTAGTAATATTTCATTGTTACTTGTTATTCGGGTGTTTATTGCTTTTTGTTCTTTTGCGTGTTTTGTCGAATAAATTCATATTCTTATTTTAGGTTATAGATACCTCATTTACAGAATGGTATTAGTGTAATATATAACATATTTATTCATTTAATTCATTTATGTAATCATGATGCAATGAAGATCATGTAGAACAAGTCGCATCACATCGTGGAGACGGTAGGTCGTACGTACGCACGAGCGATGATATCGTTCCCATGATCGTGGAATTGTATTGAAGCGTATGTATACTATTTCAGAATCAATTTCACTTTTTAATAATCATATTTATTTATTATTTACACCATTATACCAATCCAATTAAGGTGGTGGTGGAAAATAGATTACACCACAGCGTGGAGACGGTATTTCGTACATACGCACGCGCGGTGATTTCATTTTCTGTAGGATGGATAGATGGTGAAATAGGTTTGTTTCATACTTATAATAACATATCAGTATATGAGTGATACTTATGTTATTACTTTATAATGAAAAAACTAAATAAGAATAAGAAGAAATAAAGTTGAAAGAATCGGTAACGGACATTACCTCTTCTTTGAAGCGCCTCTTCTTAACCTCCTCTTAGGGCACTAAAGATGGTCTTTGAATAAGACCAGGACCTATAGGATGTTTCTAGGGAAGTGGATAAGAGAAATTGACAGGGGTTTTCTGAGCTTGAATGCTCAAAGTGGTGTGAGGAGGAGAGGGAGGGGGTGCCCTTTTATAAGGGAGGAGAGGGGCACCTTTGGAATTATAAGAAATATTAATTTATAATAAATTCCAACCCCACTTAAAAACCTCAAAAAATGACTCAAATCCGAAGATTAGATGATATAGGGTTGTAATACCATCATCCAATAAAATTTATACATGCTGGGAATTTATTTTAAACATTATCAACATGATTTATCCTTATATAATCTATTTAATTTTATTTGTGGTAATAATATTCTAAATTTTAAATAATTATAAATAATTACTTATATGTTGTTAATTTTATATAATTGTATAATTTATTATATTTTAGACCATATATATTTTAATTTATAATTTTTAAATATTTTTGTGATTTTTTAAACAATTTTATAATATGTAATTTCTATAAATTAACAATAGTGTCAATTTTGACACTATTCATTTATTTGAGTTTAAATAAAATATATACAGAAGATATGTTCGAACTAAAATATTTAATAGATTCATAACATGTCATTTTTATCTAGAAAATTATTGTAGCACATTAAATAGTTCATATAATATTTATTTTAATATTTTTAATATCATTTATTTGATATTTCAATCAATAAAATAATTTCAACATCATAATTGTGTCATAATTAATGATAATTATTTAATCCCTAAAAATTATAAATAAATTTATATGATGTAGATAATTTTATTAGATTTCTGGAGACTATTTATGTTCGAAGTTTCATGAAGTTTATCACTAAATTAAAATTACTATAATTATAAGATTTAAGAGGGTGACATGTTGTCACTTTCTTTGGTTTTAATAATAATTATATTATTTCATGGTCAAAAGTCCATGAAATAAATCTAGTCCAACCCTTAGGTGATATGGGTCTACTTTTATTCATCCAATAAGATTTTGGCAAGTGGTAGGATAATTTTATAATCTTATATTTACCCTTAATTACCCGATTTACCTTTAACTGCAGTAAATAAAAATTACCGTAGTTACTATTCATAATCTCAAAAAAATAAAAGTAACCTTTTAACATAATTTGGACCCACTGAATCCAAATATGGAATCCATTTTACAAAATTCAAAACACAGAAGTTGCAGTAATTAATTTAAAATTAATCACGTTGTTAAGCAAACAGGTTTTAAAAGTTAAAACATTGCCAAAGATTGAAATGTTTTTACCTATGAATTCAATATAAAATTAATGTTAATGACATAAATTATATTAAATGGTAAAAATATATTCTATTTATACTTTAAAACCATTAAATATTATAATTTAACCATATAAATTATCGCGATAAAAAAAGTTCTTTTTAATTAAAATATAGCGTGTTTTTACTATTCATCAAAATATGAAAGTTACCAAAATAATATGAAAACTTTATCCAAAGTAAATTTTTATATCCTGATTCCAAAGAAGAATTTTATTTTGTCAAATTAAACTTATAAACATGTAAAAACTAGATTTAAAGTGGGTGCGCCATCAAAAGGTGGCAAAACTGCATTTTTTGAAAAATACTTATTTTACCCGAAAAAATTATTTTGTTCTCATAACATGTTCTAGAAAATATGTCAGATGAATAATAATGTTATAAAATTTAAAATTTAGTTAATACTATTCATAATGGCTAGTTTATAATATTATAATAATATATCGTTGTTTGGTTGAACTCGGTATTGCGTACTACACACGCTATCGAGGAAGGTCGTGATTGCGTGTAACGCAAGCCAAGCTAGTGTTGTGTGCCGTGAAAGATTCCTTTGATGTTGCATATAACATTCGACATAAAAAATATACTTCTCATAAAATATCAGGGTGTTACATTCTACCCCCCTTAAAATGAATTCCGCCCTCAAAATTCGTCACTTTGTAACAAATAGATGATGATACCTCTCCCTCATCATATCCTCAAGCTCCCATGTAGCTTATTCTAATTGGTGGTTCCTCCATAAAACTTTCACCAAGAGAGTCGTCTTGTTCCGTAGAACTTTTTCTCTATGATACAGAATCTCTATCGGCTGTTCTTCATAAGAAAGATCTTGCTCCAGAGGTACAACTTCTGAGCTGAGTACATGTGAAGGATCAGGTATGTACTTTCTCAAGAGAGATACATGGAACACATCATGAACTTGAGAGAGATTTGGTGGAAGCGACAATCAGTAAGATACCTTCCCAACATGATCCAGTATTTCGAAAGGACAGATATACCTAGGGCTCAGCTTTCCCTTCTTTCTAAATCTCATTACTCTCTTCCAAGGAGATATTTGTAAGAACACTTTATCACCCACTTCAAACTCTAGGTCTTTTATTCGGTTATCGGCATAACTTTTTTGTCGACTATGAGCTGCTCTTATGTGTTTTTGAATAGATCAGACCTTTTCTTCCATATCATCAACAAGATCAGGTCATAATAGCTTTCTTTCCCCAACTTCATCCCAGCAAGTTAGAGTTCGACATTTCTTTCCTTAGAGAGCTTCATAAGGAGCCATCTGAATACTGGAGTGAAAGCTATTATTATAAGAAAATTACACCAAAGGTAGGTTTTGATCCCAACCTCCTTTGAAATCCATAGATCAAGCTCTCAACATATCTTCTAGAGTTTTAATTGTCCTCTCATACTGACCGTCTGTCTGAGGATGATAAGCAGTGCTGAAACTCAACTCTGTATCCAGAGTATGCTGAAGACTTTGCCAAATCTTTGAGGTAAACCTCGTATCCTGATCAGATATAATGGAAAGTGGTACTCCATGCAATCTTACCACTTCTTTTACATATATCCTGGCAAGCTGATCCAGAGAAAAATCTTCTCTAATAGCAATGAAGTGTGCTGACTTCGTAAGACGATCAACTATGACCCAGATAGTATTATTGCCTTTGGATATTTTAGGAAGTCTGGTTAAAAAGTCTATAGTGATGTTTTCCCATTTCCATTCAGGTATGGGTAATGGTTGTAACATCCCCTTAGACTTATGTCTCTCAGATTTAACTTGCTGACAAACCAAGCATCGAGAGGCATATTCAACAACATCTCTTTTCATGTCATCCCACCAGAAGTACTCTTTCAGGTCCCTATACATCTTTGTGCTTCCAGGATGAATAGAGAATGAAGAACTATGAGCCTCATCCAGTAGCTCCTACTTTAATTCTGGGATGGGAGGAACACAAACCTGATTCCTAAACCTTATTATCCCATCACAATCAAGGTTGAATTCAGGAACATTTCTCACCTTCTTTTGTAACTCTACATCTTCTTTCTGTGTCTCTTTAATCTTCACATGTATATATGGTTGAACATTCATTTGAGAAAGATAAGATTTTTCCCCTCCCATTATAATTACAAGATCCATCCTTTGTAAATCCATAAATATTGGATCTTTTTTTATCCTCGTCATAGATAAGCTAGCATAGTCTTGTCGAATTAATTCATGTGCCACCTTGTTTTCTTTCTCAGGGTGATAATGAATTGAGCAGTCATAATCCTTAATCAGCTCCAACCATCTTCTTTGGTGCATATTCAGCTCCTTTTGTGTGAAAATATACTTTAAACTTTTATGATCAGTATAAATATCACACCTTTCTCCATAAAGATAATGCCTCCAAATATTTAATGCAAAGATTACCGCTGCTAACTCTAAATCATGAGTTGGGTAATTTTTCTCATGGATTTTCAACTGTAATGAGGCATATTCTATAACCATATCATTTTGCATGAGAACACACCCCAGTCCCTTCTTGGATGCATCACTATAGATCACAAACCTTTCTCCACTACAAGGAAGTGTGAGTATAGGTTCACTGGATAACCTTATTTTCAACTCCTTGAAATTCTCTTCACACTCCTCCGTCCAAATGAACTTAACTCCCTTTAGAGTCAACCTGGTGAGTGGATTAGAAAATCGTGAAAAATCATTCACAAAACGTCTATAATATCCTGTCAAACCAAGAAAACTTCAGACCTCAGTTACTGTTATTGGTCTCGACCATCTTTCAATAACCTCTTTTTTTGCTGGATCCATAGATATCCCCTCTTTTGAGATTATGTGACCCAAAAATGCAACTTTTTTAAGACAAAATTCACACTTGGTAAATTTGGAAAAAATATTCTCTTTTCTCAAGGTCTTTAATACAATTCTCAAGTGATATTTATGTTCTTCCTTTCTCTTTGAATAGACAAGAATATCATCTATAAAGACTACCATAAACTGATCAATATATTCTCTAAAGACTCTATTCATTAGATCCATGAAGATAGCAGGGCCATTAGTAAGACCAAATGGCATCACTATAAATTCATAGTGTTCATACCTTGTACGGAAAGCCGTCTTTGGTATATCCTCCATTTTGACCCTTAATTGATGATACCCTGAACGAAGATCAATCTTGGAAAATTATTGAGCTCTTCGTATTTGGTCAAATAATTCATCAATGTGTGGGAGAGGATATTTGTTCTTGATAGTGATCTTTTTAAGTTCTCGATAATCAATGCAGAGTCTCATTGATCCATCTTTCTTTTTAACAAACAGAACAGGTGCTCCCCAAGGTGATGCACTAGGGTGTATAAATACCTTATCAATATTATATTGGAGTTGATTCTTCAATTCCTGCAACTCAATTGGGGGCATTCTATAAGGTTTCCTTGAAATAGGCAAAGCACCCGGTACGAGTTCTATTGAAAACTCAACTTCACGATTTGGTGGAAGACCCGGAAATTCCTCCAAAAAGACATCATCAAACTCCTGTAAAATGGGTGTATTCTTAATCGTGAGTTTCTTTCCAACCATTTGAGATAAATACCCTTAATTTAGTGGAATCAAGACCCATAGGATGGATGAAATTTCCACTGGAAGGTTATGTTCATCCTTGCATCGATAGACGGTCATAGATTGATCTGGAATATGAAATGTGACTTCCCTTCTTTGGAAATTGATATGATATCCATATAAAGAAATCCAATTCATGCCAATAATCACATCAAATTCCACTATAAGAAGTATCATAAGATTTACAGGAAGCACTTTCCCACAAACTTCAATCGGAGAAGAATTGTAAACTTTTGATGTGACTGTTGTGCCATTAGGGGTTGTCACAGCTAACTCAACATATAATTTTTTAGATAATACGATGATACCCTTAGAAAATTCTTCATAAATAAAAGAGTGGGTGGATCCAGAATCAAATAAAACATTTACTACTTTAGAGTGGATGGTAAGTGTACCTTTCACCACTTCATTCTCATACTCCACATAACTGATAGAAATTGCATGTGACTTTTCTTTGTCTTTATCCTTAAGAGTTTGTTGACGTCGATCATCATCAAAAACCCTTGTATTAGGGCATTGATTGTCATAATTCCCCATTTCCTTGCACTTGTAACATTGAAGTGTAGGAGGTTCACTCTGTGTAGCCTTTTCTTTGTTCGCATCACTAGACATCTTCTTCCCATAATTGCGGCATTGAAATGCCCGGTGACCTTCTTTTCCACATTTGAAACATTTAATTGTCCCTTTAAGACAACTCCCTCCATGTTTCTTTTCACACTTTGAGCATAAGGGAAAACTCATCTTCTTTTCAGTGTGCTCTTTAGATTTTCCTTTGAATTCCATTTTCCTCTTCTTATCAAACGCATATGATTGATGGGTTACTCCAATCTCCATATCAACCTTGAGATCACATCGAACAATTTCCTCATAGCTATTGAAGTCTCTTATGGCTAACGCCCTTCGAAGACTTGGTTTTAAGCCACTAAAAAATCAATCGATCTTACTCTCAGGTTGGATAATAATCCCAAAAGCGTACCTTGAAAGTCTTGTAAAATTTTCTTCATAGGTACCAATAGATTCATCATCCTTTTTCTTCAGTTCAAGAAACTCCTTCTCTATCTTTTTTCAAAGAATATGAGTGAAGAACTTGTTGAAAAATAAGTTCTTGAACTCATCCCATTCCATGGACTCAATTTAATCTCTTTTCCTCGTATTCTTGATAAGATTCCACCATTGATCAGCATCACCTTCCAAACGATACACTGCTAAGATGACTTTATCATGTTCAGAGCATTGAAGAACTGAAAATATCTTTTTAGTGGTATCGATCCATTGTTCAGCCACTAATGGATCAGTAGACCCACTGAATGAGGGGAGACGTTGTCTCATGAAGGATTCAACAGAATGTTGCTCCTTCCTTTGATCATTTGGAAGTCATGCATGATTCATAGCTTGAGAAAGTTGTTTGAGCATGGCTACAAGATTTTTCATTCCAGCTCCTATAACGTTTGGTTGCTCAGGGGGACAATCATTGCATTGCCCGTCGCATTCAGCATTAACACGGTTCCTTCGGGTTCTAGTCATAGACTAAAACCAAGAAGAATAGTGTGATCAATACTAATTATCATAGGAAAACCACATAATCAAGAATAAAATTTCACACTTAAGGTCTTATCATAGGTTATTCACGGCCATTTCTAAAACACTAAGATTGTGTTCTATGCTTAGACTTATCCTTAGGGTTCTTACTAAGACTTTCACATCCTAGTTTCTAAAGGTTGACTATACCTTTCCTCTAATACCAAATATAATGACCCATACTTTACATACATTGTTAATAATTTAAAATTGAAGCATACTTATTACAACATATAACAAAACCATGAAAGTACCGTATAGGTATAGTGTCTTTAGAAACTGGGAAACATAAACAACTGGTTCATAAATCATCTACGTTGTCTCCCATTTATTTCATCATATCTAAGTCCCTTTTGGAATATTCTAATTATTACCCTTTTTCCTGACCTGGGGAAAGAAAAAATACAAAAGGGTGAGCTCAAATGCTCAGTAAGGGAAAACAAAAGAAATATCAATCACATCATATTCATAAGAACATAACATTTTGGAAAACTTAACCTGCAAAATAGATCATAAAATCAAAACATGGGATAAATCATAGTGGTGAAATGTAATCCCAAATAATCATAAATTAAAACATGAAACTTTGTGGCATACACACATAATCATAGAGAATCATTTCTTAGTAGTCAAGACTCATTTCCAAGACTATCTTAGTGGACAAAGTTCATTTCTGAACTGAGTTCACTCCTCGTTTCAGTCCTATTTCACTGAACCGGATTAACCTGCCGTTCCAGCCATGTCTATCTCATGAGATATAAATTTTTACCCAATGCATTGGAGGGAGATATAGGTCCCAACCATCTCATAATGATACCATTCTTATGTGTTCCACAAGATCATAAATCATACATCATAACATAACCCATGTAATAAAAATGGGATTCTTAAACATCCTGACATCATAAAACAATTCGTATAAGATAAAGGACTTCATAAAAATAATTCCACCACAACATAATCAAATAAATTTAATAATAGGGATAGAAATAGAACTCTATATTATCTTAGATGTAAAATAATTTTGATAAAACACTTGAACTCCCTTCTTGAGGAAAATATCCTTTCTACTTTGTAAAAAAACATTTTTTCCATTATTAACATGTCATACAATTTTAAACTAAAATAATTTGATTAAAAATAAACTTGAAAACCTATAAAGGAATCATCATGGAAATAATTTCCTAAAAGTCCATTCAGTCCATATAAGTTAAAAAATAACATTCTTCTCGTACTTTGGCCGGAAAAGTCAAAAAGTACCTCGTACTAAAAATGATAAAATATTCCTTTCATATCTTTCACTAAAAACTCACCAATGGGTAAAATTGGATTTAAAAAATTGTAGGTGGATGGAAATAATATTACATATTGAATAAATATGGATGTGGATGATAAATATGCCCCAGTAAATCCGGAATTATAAACAATCTCGGATAAAAATGAGATTGTGGGATTTTCCCTTACCTTAGGTCCGATTTGCTTCGTACGTGTCTGAACCTCTTGTATAATGATTTAAATAATGTTATTAACTTATTCTATAATAGTACTCATTGTTGTGATATCATATGTGGTCATATTCTTAACTTCTTATTAGTAATATTTCATTGTTACTTGTTATTCGGGTGTTTATTGCTTTTTGTTCTTATGCGTGTTTTGTCGAATAAATTCTTATTCTTCTTTTAGGTTATAGATACCTCATTTACAGAATTTTATTAGTGTAATATAAATATTTATTCATTTAATTCATTTATATAATCATTATGCAATGAAGATCATGTATAACGAGTCGCATCACATCGTGGAGACGGTAGGCCGTACATACGCACGAGCGATGATATCGTTCCCATGATCGTGGAATTGTATTGAAGTGTATGTATACTATTTCAGAATCAATATCAATTTTTAATAATCATATATATTTATTATTTACACCATTATACCCATCCAAGTAAGGTGGTGGTAGAAAATAGATTACACCACGACGTGGAGACGGTATTTCGTACGTACGCACGCGCGGTGATTTTGTTTTTCGTAGGATGGATAGATGGTGAAATAGGGTTGTTTCATACTTATAATAACATATCAGTATATTAGTGATACTAATGTTATTACTTCATAATGAAAAAACTAAATAATAAGAAGAATAATAAATAAATTTGAAAGAATCAGTAACGGACATTACCTCTTCTTTGAAGCGCCTCTTCTTAACCTCCTCTTAGGGCACTAAAGATGGTCTTTGAAGAAGACCAGGACCTCTAGGATGTTTCTAGGGAAGTGGAGAAGAGAAATTGGCAGGGGTTGGCCAAGCTTGAATGCTCAAAGTGGTTTGAGGAGGAGAGGGAGGTGGTGCCCTTTTATAAGGGAGGAGAGGGGCACCTTTGGAATTATAAGAAATATTAATATATAATAAATTCCAACCCCACTTAAAAACTGCCAAAAATGACTCAAATCCAAATCTTAGATGAGATATGGTTGTAATATCATCATCCAATAAAATTTACACATTTTGGGAATTTATTTTAAACATTATCAACGTGATTTATCCTTATATAATCTATTTAATTTTATTTGTGGTAATAATATTCTAAATTTTAAATCATTATAAATAATTACTTATATGTTTTTAATTGTCCATAATTGTATACTTTATTATATTTTAGACCATATATATTTTAATTTATAATTTTTAAATATTTTTGTGATTTTTTAAACAATTTTATAATATGTAATTTCTATAAATTAACAATAGTGTCAATTTTGACACTATTCATTTATTTGAGTTTAAATAAAATATATACAGAAGATATGATCAAAATAAAATATTTAATATATTCATAACATGTCTTTGTTATTTATAAAATTAGTGGAGAACATTAAATAGTTCATATAATATTTATTTTAATACTTTTAATATCATTTATTTGATATTTAAATCAATAAAATAATTTCAACATCACTATTGTGTCATAATTAATGATAATTATTTAATCTCTAAAAATTATAAATAAATTCATATGATGTATATAATTTCATTATATTTCTGGAGACTATTCATGTTTGAAGTTTCATGAAGTTTATAACTAAATTAAAATTATTATACTTATAAGATTTAAGAGAGTGACATGTTGTCACTTTCTTTGGTTTTAATAATAATTATATTATTTCATGGTCAAAAGTCCATGAAATAAATCTAGTCCGACCCTTAGGTGATATGGGTCGACTTTTATTCATCCAATAGGATTTTGTAAAGTGTTAGGGTAATTTTATAATCTTATATTTACCCTTAATTACCCGATTTACCTTTAACTGCAGTAAATAAAAATTACCGTAGTTACTATTCATAATCTCAAAAAAAAAAAAAAAGTAACCTTTTAACATAATTTGGACCCACTGAATCCAAATATGGAATCCATTTTTCAAAATAGAAAACAGAAAAGTTTCAGTAATTAATTTAAAATTAATCCCGTCGTTAAGCAAACGGGTTTTAAAAGTTAAAACATTTCCAATGATTGAAATGTTTTTACCTATGAATTCAATGTAAAATTAATGATAATGACATACATTATATTAAATGGTAAAAATATATTTTATTTATACTTTAAAACCATTCAATATTATAATTTAACCATATAAATTATTGCGATGAAAAAAGTTGTTTTTAATTAAAATATAGCATGTTTTTACTATTCATCAAAATATGAAAGTTAGCAAAATAATATGAAAATTTTATCCAAAGTAAATTTTTATATCCTGATTCCAACTAAGAATTTTATTTTGTCAAATTGAACTTATAAACATTTCAAAAACTAGATTTAAAGTGGTTGCACCATCAAAAGGTGGCAAAACTGCATTTTTTGAAAAATACTTATTTTAACCGAAAAAAATTATTTTGTTCTCATAACATGTTCTAGAAAATATGTAAGATGAATAATAATGTTATAAAATTTAAAATTCAGTTAATACTATTCATAACAGCTAGTTTATAATATTATAATAATATATCGTTGTTTGGTGGAACTCGGTATTGCGTACTACACACGCTATCGAGGAAGGTCGCGATTGCGTGTAACGCAAGCCAAGCTAGTGTTGTGTGCTGTGAAAGATTCCTTTGATGTTGTGTATAACATAAGACATAAAAAATATTCTTCTCATAAAATATCAGGGTGTTACAAATAAATTCTAAAAATAAATCTAAAACTTGAATTTATTTCATTTTATGAGTGAATTTCTACTATCCTTATCCTAACCTCAAAATTATGGAAATTTGGTATTATTTTCCTTTAATTGGAACCTTTATATTATAAAAAGTTAAGAAAAATTACTAATTGTCGCTCTCTTTATTTTAATATCACTAATATATTTTCATGTAGATAAAAAGAATATGAGTTGTGATAAATTTTTATTTTTAATATGAATAATTTTTTTTTATTATATTAATTTATTTTAATTTTTTAGATATTGCATAATTTCCTTGAACACTTACATGTCGTTGACGCGATGCTTGTGCAAGCAGTCGAAAAATCAAATAAATGGTTTTAAAAATATTAAAAGTAATTCATTTTGGATGTATTATTTTTTACCAAGAATTTAATGAATAATTATAATGTATATTTTATGTTAAAAGAGTTTATATTCTAATTATATTATTGTATTGATGTCTTTAAAGTAAAATTTTTTGAATAGTCCAGAAAATAACCCTAAATTGTGTTTAATGTTTAAAATTTATTTTTAAATCATTATAAAATTATAATAAACTTATATTGAATCAATTGTATAAAAACATTTATATTATATAATTAATTTTTCATGCGTTCTCTGCTTGTAATTTTTAAAATTACTTTCATGACTCTTAAATAGTGAAAAAAAATGTTATAATAGTTAGAGTTAAATAGTGTTAAGGAAGCAGTTAAACCATAATATAAGGTTTAAAATAGAAGAAAACTTTTCTAAATTATATTGGTTGATCATATTTCAAAATTATACTCCTTATAATATATTTCGCTTTTGATCCATTTTACATGATTTATACACATATTATATATTAATATTTCAAATATTTACAAGATTGACATCCACCTCACTTATAAAAGGGAACCACATATCCTCTCTTACTCACACTTAATAATCTGTTTATCTTAGAAAATAACCTCCAAAATACCTTCCTATGTTCCTTCTCCACTTATTATATCTTCTTTTCATCCTCTATTACCATCCTAAAAATACTTAAGGTGTATTCTAAAGGATAATTTTTAAAGAAGTGGTATAGAACTTAACCGAGTTATTTAATTTTATTTCTTCTTCTTACTTATTAAATTATATCCTAAACATGATGATATAATAACATAGGTATATTATATATTCTAAAAATTTTCTATGTTTATGTAATAACCCTTATTCATCTCCTTTTCTATCCTATGGGAAATGAAAACTTTTCTCGTGTGTATATGTGGACTACCACCTTCACAAAGCGTTGTGTTTTGTTTTTCATCACCACCTCACAAGGCTATTAATTATAATGGATTTAATAAATATATATTATATTAATTTAAAAATTATTATTCATAAAAGATAATATATTACTGACATTTATACCCTTACACCTGTTAAAAATTTATAATGCCATTCGTGTGTATATGTAGACTACCACCACTACAAAGCGATGGGATTTGTTTCGCAAGACTGTATTTCATGTATGATTCTAATATTGTATTTAATATATAAAAATGATAATTATTTCATGAATAATATTATTCAAATTATGTAACAATAATCCCTTTTACTATGGTCAACTTACCAAAGTTGTTTTGGGATTATGAATCAAATGCCCTCAAAACACCCAACGTAAACTTAACTAATTTAGTAACTAAATAATACATGGTAATAAATGAAATAAAATAAATATTTATAATTTAATTAACATTTAAAATGATATTAATAAATTATAAAACTAATATAATTTTATTATTATGGATTTATAGAATATATGAAACAATTTAGGACTTGAGGTAATGGATTTTTTTTAAAAAACGTGTTTTAAAGTATTACTTTAAAATCATTTTCTTACATGATGAGGCTCATTTAAATGTTTTAAGAATGTTAATATTTATTCTTAAAATATTGTTAAAGGTAATTTTAAAATAATTTTTAATTTATTTACAAATTATTAAAAGTAATATTTTCAAATTGTTTCTATACGACTCACTTTTGACTTTTTACAAAAGTGTGAAAATAATGTTCCTTTTTAACATATATAGCATGAACGGATTTTCCAGACATCATGACTATTCTTTGTGTTGAAGATTACTTTACTAGTTTCTAAGGTTATTTTCATATTCTATAATTTTTTATGTTTTCAAATAAATGTTTGAATATTATTTTAAAGGTATTTCCATCTATTTCAACATCCTTTAATGATACGTATACTTTATCATGGATATAATATAATGATTTCATTCACCTTATTTCTCTGGATGGATTGTGATAAATTTGTTTTATTTATTAACTAGAGAAAATGTTAGCATTTAATATGCTAGTTTTTCAGTAATAATGTTTGTGAGGATTGTGTATTTAATTTTTATTCACTTATTTTATATGATGATTTCATTAGACTTAATAAGTTATATGAGGGGCCTATTAAATTCCCTCAATGCATTGATAGGTATTATAAAACAAATTATCCTGGGTATTTGGTGTTTTTATTCTTAATTATTTATGATCTCTTGGCATGATTGTTTGATGATATGTTTATGATGTCATGGAATAAGGCACTGATAGTATGATTATGATGTATAACATTATAAATTCTATCATTATGAAATCAGTTATTATTATTCATGTGATTATTTATATTTTTATACTTGTATATATTTCATGTCCTAGTTTGTGGTTGTTATTATGAAAATATTTTGATTTTACAAGATAATAAATTGAACTTTGATTTAAACTATTTTTTATAGTATCCTATGGGTAAAAGGATTGTTTTCAATGAAAATATTTCATTTTTTTCATAAAACCCACTGGAATTATGTTTTTTCCTTTATGATTTCTTATGGAATAATTTATTAAAATATTTGGGAAAAATATGATTTCAATATTAATTGATTATTTTAAACTCAAGTTCTACTATAAGAAAAGTAAAACATACTTATGGGTTTTCATGAATTTCAAATGGATTAATGAGTTTCCTTTCTTTCTATATCCCTTAATGACATTTTTCCCCATCCCATGTTTTCAAATGTTTTTCACGGGGCTTAAGGATGAGTTATAACTATAGTAAGGACTATAATTTCATTATGGATATCCTTCTTAATGAATATTTATTGATTTGAATGAAACATGAGTTTGAATTTAAGAATCCTATTTTTGTGGAATAAAATAGACATTGAGTGGAAGTGTCTACTTTTTATTGTAAGGGTTTGATATGTAATATTTTTTTCTTATCCTCTAAAACTCTAAAACAAAATATCCTTGAAATATAATAAATTTAAATCTTTTTTATAAATCATATAATTATGGTTTGTTTAATTTTAGGGGCATTTTAGTTTGTATTAAAGGAAAGGTTTGGATAACTTTATAGGCTATGATGATTAATATAAGGATATTTCAAGAGTTTTAGATGCCATAATGGGTTAATAAGTTTACGTTTGATCATAATTTTACATGCATAGATACCATTTTTAATGTTTTATGTGATGGGAGTTTAAGATGAATTAAGGATATTTTGGGAGACATTTGTGGGAATAAAACCCTTAGTTTTAGTATGTATTTTAGTGAAAAGGTTATTAGAGGGATGGTGATTTTATATTTTGATGACATAAGTTTAAAGGTATTGATAATATTTAGGGTTAATATTATCTTTTATGTTGAGGTAATTATGGGTTATTACAATTTCGTAACATAATTTTTATCATATAGATAATCATGGGATTGAAAAGTAATTTGGTGACTAAGTGATTAAAGTTACTTTGGAAGAAGTTAACTACATTTTTTAGGATCATTATATGATTAAGGTAAAAATAATATTATTTTATAGGATGGGATTTCTTTTGAGGAATAAATATTTAATTAACTTGTGGAAGCATATATATTTTTATAGTGGTTTCATGGTGAATAGTATTATTTTAGGAAATGGTTTGTATATTTTAAAGAATATATTATTAGGTTATATAAATTTTGGTATGTGACTTTATGGGTGATTAATGTTGTTTGGAGATAAATATTAAGTAGATATTGGAAAAATATGTGATAAAATCATTATAATATTTGGGTTTCAATTTGGTTTAACGTATTTTGAAGAGTTTTAAGGTTAGTTATGGAATGATTTAAGTTGAACTTTGGGTGTTGTTGTTAAATCATTAGATATTAATGTAGTATTTATCTATAGGAAGTTTTATTCATATTGGATATTATCTTATCTTTTTCAAACTATTTTGATTTGGGTTAATGGAGATAAATAGTAGAAATAATTTTCCATCCTTTTTTAGATCTTACGATCCATTAAAAGTTTATTTTATTACTTCAGAAATGAAAATTTTACCTTGAATATTTATTTCATAGAGTAAGAGATGAGATAGAAGTAAAAATTAATTGAATCACAACCAAAGGATGAAATTTTTATTATGAAATGGAAATAAATCAAGTGATTATATTTTCTTATTTTCTCTATCATGATAGTAAAAGAATCCCCAGACTCTATGAAAAGGATCTTAAAAACAAAAAATATATATCCTTTTACCTTCATTTCTGAGGAATCTATGGTCTTCTTTATCCCTTATTGATTTATGGTTTTATGGTCATTAAATTTCTCATGATCATGTTCTATATAACTCTATATTATTCCATGGACATTATTTTTCTTCTCCATGTTCATATTTTCACATCTCATCAATGTTCTCCTTATTTGGGAACCACATTGTGTGTTATTTTAATTGACCTTCATATTTCCATTTTACTCTTTACAAAAGGATGTTTTATTATCCCTTTTTATGATATGGGTTATCAAAAAAGGTATTTTAAAATATTAAAATGGATTTTCCTTTCATAAGCACATTTTTTATCTTCCACTTCATGGAATTGATTTAAAAAAATTATTTAACCCCTTTTTATCGGATGTGAAATGAAATTATAAGAATAAAATTTCCATAAAGAGGGTATGTTATAATACCACAAAAATTTTAGAATTTATTTTATTTAATTAATATATTCTATAGTATGTGGTATACACAACACTGATCGTAAAAGAACCACAATAAAACTATAGAAATATTATTATATAAATATTACTAATATAACCTAGTCAAGAGTTTGGCAGGTACATATAGAAAAGACCATATTATAAAATATATGTAGGAATTTTTTTCTTAAATAAAATTAACTATAAATCATACATTGGTTATTAATTGGTTGGAAATGAAGATAAAATCTTTTGAAGGTAAAAGGAATAATTTTCATAAAAACTATTTTATGTGTGCAATGTATTTTGATTTTAATAGATTAAATCAATAACTGTTGATAAATGATTATAATGAAATAATTTTATTTTATATAAAATTTAATTAATTAAAATTATTTTAATTATGTATAATTATTGAGAATAAAGTCATTTTATGATTTAAAAATATATTTTCTTTAAAAATGGTTTTTATTGCATTTCGTTAGTGGATATTATTAATAATTTGTGTAAATTTTATAAATTTTCTTTAAAAATGGATATCATTTTTTAAATAATTATTTCATTATAATATTAGTATGATTTTTTAGTATTTTTTTGAAAATATTGATTTTTGAGTAAATAGTGAAAAATCCTGATTTTTGCAAAACTGTCATTTCTTTTATTTAAACAATAATAATTTAAAATTATCATGTTGATTTTTATTTGGTTTTAATGTAACATAATATTCCTTTATTAAAAATAATCTAATTAATGACATAGGAATCAACATTATATTTTATTTTTTGATAAGTTCATTTCAATTCTTAAAACGCATTTTTCTAAAAAATGATTTTTCATTGCATTTTTCATACTTATATTAAAAAATTATTACAATTATAAATTTGAATCTTGAAAATTGGATTTAATATTTTTAATTATGATGTTTTAATTTTCAAAATATTTGAATTTAAATTTTAGTTATAATAAATAGTAACGATGTTAAAAGTTTATCACCACGGTAAAAGATAAAATGAGATGAATGAGATTAAAAACCCTGAGATAAAGTCTAAAAATCAATATAAAACTTTCATTTATTTAATTTTATAAGTTTATTTTTACTATCCTCATCATATATTTGAAATTATGGTTTGGTATCATTTTCCTTTTATTATGAACTTTATATTAGTTTAAGTTGATAAAAATTACCAAATGTCAATCTTTTTCTTTAATATCTCTAGTATGTTTTCATAGGAAAAAAAGAAGATATTAATGGTTATAAATGGTTATTTTTAATATGAATAAATTATTTTATTATAATAATTTATTTTTAATTTTAATAGATAGTATAATTTCCTTGAATGCTTATATAACATCGGCGCAACGCTTATGCAAACAGTAGAGATATCAAATAAATGATTTTAAAAAAAATAAAAGTAGTATATTTTGAATTAATTATGTTATAACATGAATTTAATGAATAATTATAATGTATAATTTATGGTTAAATAGTTTATATTAAAATTCAATTGTTATCTTGATGTCTTTAAAGTCAAATTTTGTGAATGGTCTCAAAAATGACCTTAAATGGTATTTAATGTTTAAAAATTATTTTTAAATCCTTATAAATTTATAAAAATACTATATTAAATCAATTTTATGAGAAATTATAGATCATATAATTCATGTTCAATATATTTTCATGTTTTCAATTATATAATTACTTTCATGACTCTTAAAGAGTGAAAATTTTGTTACAACGATTAAGGTTAAACATGCTTAACGAAGGGGTTAAACAAAAATATAAGATTTAAAATGACCAAAAAACTTGTATAAATTATATTTTTTGATCATATTTCAAACTTAACCTCATAATATTATAATATATAGAACTTTTTATCCATTTTACATGATTTAGACACATATTATATAATAATATTTCAAATATATACAAGATTGTCACCCACCTCACTTACAAAAGGGAACCACCTATCCTCTCTTCCTCGCACTTAATAGGAAATTTATATTAGAAAATATATACCAAAATACCTTTATATATTCCTTATACACTTAATATAAATTCTTATTTTTCCCTAATACCAACCTAATAAAAATCAAGTTGTAATCCAAAGGCGGATTTCCAAATAAGTGGTATAAATCTTAATGAAGTTCTTTTATTTTATTTCATCTTATATCTCCTTAAATTATATCTTAACCATGATGATATAATAAAATTAGTATCCTAAATATAATTAAATGTTATTATTTTTATGTAACAATCCTTATTAATCTATTTTTCCATCCTATGGGAAAGGAAAACATCGCTTATATATATGTGTGGACTACCACCTCCACAAAGCGATGTGTTTCGTTTTTCATAACTGCCTCACAAGGCTTGTTATTATGATGGATTTAATAAATATATATGATATTAATGGTATAATTATGATTCTTAAAATATAATATATTACTTAACTTCTTACCCTTCCACCCATTAAAAAATTATTGCATCACGTGTGCGTATGTGTGGACTACCACCTTCATGAAGCGATGTCATTCATTTATCATTTCCACCTTTCATGGATGATTAAAAAATTATATTTAATGTATAAAAATGATAATTATTTAATGAATAATATTATTTAGTTTATTTAACCATATCCCCTATGACCATAGTTAACCTACTAATGTTTTTTTGGGATTATGAATCGAACTTCCAATGTAAACTTAACTGATTTAGTAACTAAATAAGTAGGTATTACTTTAAAATCATTTTCTTTCATGTTGAGGTTATTTTAAATGTTTCAAGAATGTTCATATTTATACTTAAAAGTTTTTTAAAGGTAATTTTCAAATACTTTTTAATTTTTTTTCAAATTATTAAAAGGAATGTTTTCAAATGTTTTATATACAACTCGATTTTAACTTTTTATATAAGCATGAAAATAATGTTTTCTTTTAACATAAACAGCATGAATAGATTTTACCACTATCATGGATATTATTTTCTTTTAATATTCCTTTAAAAGTTTCTATGGTTATTTTCACAGAAAATAATTTTATCAATATTCTATAAATTTTTGTGTTTTCAAAGAAAGGTCTGAATGTTATTTTAAAGGTATTTTCATCTATTTCAACATCCTTTATAATTATTATGCTTTATTGGGGATATAATTTAATGATACCATCCAAATTATTTATAAGGATAGATTATGATCAAGTTTTTTAATTAATTGGCTATAAAAAATATCAACATTTCATATGCTAGTATTTTAATATGAATGTTTATGTTGATTATATTTTAATTGGTTTAAATTTATTTCATATGATAAACTTATTAGACTTAGTTTTTGATGGGAGAGGTATGTTATAACCCATTGATTCATCAATCAATCTCATAAGAAAAACTATACTAGGAATTTTATGTATTATTTCCCAATTATTTATGATGTCTTGGCATGAGTCCTTGATAATATGTTTATGATATCTTTGAAAAGGTCCTTGACATTATGATTATGATGTCTTACATTATGAATTCCATCATTATGAAATAAATTATTATTATACATGTGATTATTTATATTTTTTCCCTTGGATATATTTCATGTTATGGTTATTGGTGATTTTTATAGAAATATTTTATTTCATAAGATAAGAAAATGAACTTTGATTTAAAAGATTTTTTATGATCTCCTATGGGTAAAAAGGTTTTCTTTGAAGAAAAATCTTTCAGGTTTTTTATGAAACCTTCATGAATTTTTATTTTAACTTTTTTTGTTATTATAAAATGTTTTATGAAAATTTTTGCGTAAAAAGTTGATTTCAAGAGTAGGTAATTGATTTTTTAAACTCAAAGTTTGTCATGACGAAAGTAAAACATCCTTATGGGTTTTCATGGATTTAAAATATATTAATGAGTTTCCTTTATTTTTATATCCCTTACTGAGATTTTTTTTTCTTTACATGTTTTAAAATATTTTTCATAGGAATTAAGGATGATTAGGAACAATATAAATGAGTATATTTCGGTTTTTTAGATACATATTAAAAGAAGAGAACATGATTTTAATGAAACATAAGTTTAAATTTAAGAATCCTACTTTTTTGGAATAAAATATACATTGATTGGAAGTTTCCTCTTTATATTAAAAGGGTTTTACATGTAATAGTTTTTCCTAATTCTCTAAAACTCTAAACCAAAAAGATGCTCAAAATGAAATTAAGTGAAACTATTGTTATAAATCATGTAATTATGGGTTGTTTAAGTTACGGGGTATTGTAGGGGATTTTCCAATCTTACCTATATAGGAAATGGAGGACCCACTCCCTGGAATAAATGTGTTTTCGGGGGGTTTTCCAACCTTGATTTCATTATGGAAATCACACTCAAGTCTCAACATCATTCAACCATGCTAAAATGACGTATCTGATTGCACCACCTCATGTCACATTTCTGATGCCAAAAAAAATTCTGTCATCATGTCTTATATAGAATTATACTTGGGAAGGACTGCAAATGGGTCCAAATATGAGTCCCAAAGAAGGATATATGAGTGGTAAAACATTATAAGAGGAGTACATAATGTGTCTCTTGGGTTACATGGGGTGTACTCCCAAGTCAATCCCTAGTCGTATCTTATTCTTTGACATGGAATTTGAAAATCCATATACATGGCGTGTGGGACCACCAAGGGTCCCAGGAATATACTCTATGTAAGGACCCAACCCCAGTTGCCCGGAGCCGGTGCCTTATTTGATTATGTTGGCATACATAAAAGGAAAATGAATCCTGAAGGACCGAGTATTTTAGTATTATTGGAAACAAGTTACATACATAAGTTCCAATTTACATATGGAAAGGAAAAAACAACACTAAATTATTCCACTAGCAACATAATGTCTTCTAGATTATGCTTGCATGTCATTCATAATTTACTTCTTCATATCCTGAGAAAAATGAAACATAAGAAAGGGTGATCTCAAATGCTCAGTAAGAGTAATCAATACATTAGAAGATAATATAAACATTAGACATGGTGAATTATTGAAAACACATGCCTTTAATAATAAACATAAACATATTATGGCAGGAATATGAGCTGAGTAAATATTAACATAATAAAACATAATCAAGGGTATTCTACTAGTCGAATACCCACATGAACTTTCAATTACTAGATACATAATTAAGGAAGTGAATATGTTATACAATCTGAATCATTTTTTCATATCTAGTGATTAAGGCCTCGGCAAAAATCCATATCACATTGGGAAAGGCCTCGGCCAATTCCATGTCTATTTGTCTCATGAGACCTACCGATGCATCGAGGGGATATAGTGGGCCCCACCCGTCACATAATAAGTCCAATGAATTCTTCATATGAGCGGGGATCAACATAAACAACATATACATTTATATTGAAACTATCATATGAAATGCAACTAACTTTCCCCAATCATTAAACATAAAACACTAACCATTCCGAGTAATATGGTGAATGGTTTTAGGATAGATCATCCACAATAGATTTATTCATAAACCATTAAATAAAATATGGTATATGACTTCATAAATTATTAAACCCAATAATACCATGGAATCAACAAGAGCATCAAACGAAAATACTCTTATAAAATCATTAAGCAATTTTGAGATAAATACTCTTTTATTTTGAAAAGAATATTTCTTTTGGAAAATCTTTGTATAAAACCATAAGTGAAGTAAGTTATTATTTTTTTAATAAAATTATTATTTTTATAAATATAATGGTTTCCAAAAACAGATTATAGAGTGCCCTTGTAAATAGATATGAATTGTATAAATTCCCTTGAATCGGGCTTGTATTTTGGAAACAATTTTGAAAGTTTCTTTTAAAACGTGTAAACATCCATAAAATAATGAATTATTATGGTTGGTTTACATATATATAATACTCACACATAATTTATGAGGAGTAAATAACAATACATAAGAATTTCATTGAGGAAATTAGACAATAAAAGTAACCCGAATGAAAATGGAAGTTCGGGTGAAAAACCCTTACCTTAACTCCAAACGTGTTCCTCTCTTATAGTTAAGCTCCTGGAATATGAAATTATACTTGTTAATAACTTATTTCAGAACCTATTATACATTTATTTAGTTTACCATAATTCTGGTTAGTTCATTTATGTCCTTATTGACAAGTTATTATATTGAATTTCGTCGTTCTGGAGTGTTCGTTTCCTTTATTTTTATATTCGGTTCACTTGTTTTTATGTAATGAAGTTCATGTTCAATGGTTATAAATATCAAGGATTGGAATTATATATTATTAATGAACATAAATAATTGATAATGGTCATTTATATCATTTTTTTACATGGAATTAGCATGAATCATTAGATGAACACCACTTCGATTATTCGGCGGTATTTGGAATATTATGAACAAGTTTGGTCATATAACTTAATTATATGTACATATCCTTGTTCCTGAATATTAATTAGTTTATAAAACAAATATTATAGTCTATTTAAACCATGAATATGGTTTCATGACCAGTAATGAATATGAAATTGAAGAACGAAACTTCGTCGTCTACGAAGGTTATAAATCGAAACCTCATGGACGTCGATTTCATTTATAAAAATAAAAGGGAGGGAATAAGAATATTTATGATGGTTCTTCCATTAACATGATATAAATCCAGTATATAGATATTACTGGTGTTATCATGATCATTTGTATAGAGGAAGTTAGGAGATAAAAATAAAAGAGATGAACTTGAAAATAAAGAAAAGTTAAGAGATCCCTTATGAAAAATCGGTAGCCTAACGGTGTCACTTAAAATTTCATAAAATAAAATGATGAGAACAAAAAGGGTATATCATCATATTGAAGTCAAAAGGAAAGTAAGAAGAATAAATAAAATCAAACCCCAATGTATTAGAAAGGAATTTCAAATAGCTAACATAAAAGAAGTGTCGACTTAAAGAAGAGAATGAAGGATTCCCTTACCTTGTAGAATAACTCCTAGATCTTGAAGGATGGGACCTTGGGGGCTTAGGGACACCTTGGTAGGACTCTTAGAGAGGTAAAACCACTAGAGATTCTATTATGAGGGATTTTTAATGAAATAAAACGAATGGATGAGTGGGTATTTATAGAAAAAGAGAGGTAATTGTTTAATAATTTCAAAGGTACACCTCATTAGTGGTTTTTTCCAAACCATGGGCTTTCCCATGGTATTTTCCCATGGTTTAAGAAAATTGGGACACCTAATGTCATATTTTACTATACACAAGTATACAATACTTTTATATTTAATTATTACATCATTATTATGTCATTAATCTACCGAAAACTCAAAACTGTATTTTTACTATTCATGAAAAATTCATGTATTTTAGAAAAATCCCAAAAATTCACCCCTACTATTTTTCGACGTGTAGAACTCAAAAGTGAAATCCAATTTTCAAATATAATTTTCTAAATATTATTAATTTAATTTTTAAATAAGGTCATAGTTAATTCTAAAAATAACAATCTTGAAGTGCAGTTAGTTTTATGTGACATTGAAAAATTAATTAAGATCCCATTATCATTTTTCCTTAAGAAAATAAAATAATATCATTATTTACTATTCAAGGGTGATATTACTATTCATAAGGGTATTTTACTATTCACAAAAAATCAAGTTTGTTCTATCAGACTCCAAATGACTTACTGAACACAACTTTAGATGATCATTTCTTGAAATTCAAAACATAGAAGAGAAAAAATTGTGTTTAATGGTTAGATTATAAAATTGAATTCTATATTTATTTTCAAAACCTTGGGGTGTTACATTCTCCCCTCCTTACAAAAATTTCGTCCTCAAAATTCACATAATATTACCTAAAAAGATTCAGGTATGTCTTTAACATAAGCTCCTCAGGCTCCCATGTTGCTTCCTCCATCTTATGGTTTCTCCATAGAACCTTCACTAGACGAGTCATCTGATTTCTCAATACTTGTTCTCTAGTATCAAGAATCTTGATAGGCTCTTCACAGTAAGATAGATCGGGCTTAAGTTCCACTTCTTCATAATTGAGTACATGTGTTGGGTCTGGCATGTACTTTCTTAACATTGACACGTCGAACACATTGTGAACCTTGGAGAGACTTGGCGGTATTGCCAAATGGTAAGCTATGGATCTAATTCATTCCAGAATTTCAAAAGGTTTGATGTAACTGGGACTTAATTTTCCCTTATTACCAAATCGTATAATACCCTTCCATGGAGATGCCTTTAAGAAAACGTGATCACCTTCTTAAAATTCCAAATCCTTCGTTCGGTTATTATCATAGCTCTTTTGCCTACTTTGAGCTATTTTGATATGGTTCTGGATAATCTTCACCTTTTCCATTGTTTCTTAAACAAGTTCTAGGCCCACAATATTTCTTTCTCCAATATCATCCCAGCAAGTTTGTGTACAACATCGCCTCCCATATAATGCTTCATAGGGTGTCATCTGTATACTTGAATGGAAGCTATTATTGTAGGAAAATTCTACGAGAGGTAAATACTGATCCCATATGCCTTGAAAATCAAGTGAACAAGACCTCAACATGTCTTCCATTGTTTGAATAGTCCGTTCTGATTGTCCATCAGTTTGTGGGTGGTAGGCAGTGTTCAAATGAAGATCAGTATCGAGGGCCTTCTAAAGACTTTTCCAGAATCTTGATGTAAAAAAGTGGATCACAATCAGAAACAATTGATAGGGGTACTCCATGAAGTCTCACAACTTCATTAATATATATTCTTGCTAGACGTTAAAGTGGTAGATCTTCTCTTATGGCAAGAAAATGTGTGGACTTGGTAAGATGATCGACAATGACCCATATTGCATTGTTCCTTCTAGGAGTCTTTGTTAGTCCCATGAAAAATTCCATCATGATATTATCCCACTTCCACTCAGGTATGGGAAGGGAATTCAATACTCCTCCAGGTTGTTGCCTTCCATCTTTCACTTGTTGAAAAACCATACATCTTGACACAAAATCAGCAATCTCCCTCTTCATGTTGTCCCACCAGAAATTTTCATTTAAATATATATACATCTTAGTGCTACCATGGTGTATAGAGAAATTGTAACTATGCACATCATCAAACAATTCCCTTTTTAGATCAGGTATATCGGGAACACAAAGTCTCTTCCCAAATTTCAAAATTCCATCTTCATATATGAAGACACTCAATCTCCCATCATTCACAGCTTTAATCTTCTTTTGAAACTCCCCATCATCAGCCTGAGAATTTTTTATCCTTTCTAGTAAAGATGGTTTGGAAACCATTTGAAAAATCATTTATGTTTCACCTTCCATGGTTATTCCCATATCCATCTTTACTGGATCCATGAAAATAGGATCCCTTTCAACTATCATCTTGCTCAAAACTCCATGATCCTTTCTTCTCAAGGCATCTGCCACCTTATTTGCCTTCCCCGGGTGGTAGTGTATCGTGCAATCATAATCCTTGAGTAGTTCAAGCCATCTCTTTTGCCTCATGTTGAGTTCTTTCTGTGAGAAAATATACTTCAAACTCTTGTGATCAGTATAAATCTCACATTTTTCACCATAGAGATAATGTCTCTATATCTTCAAATAAAATATTACAGCAGCTAACTCAAGATCATGAGTAGGATAGTTTTTCTCATTAATTTTTAGTTGTCGTGATGCATAAGCAATAACCCTATCATTTTTCATAAGTACACAACCAATTACTTTCTTTGAAGTATAACTATAAATAACAAACCCGTAATTCCCCGATGGTAGAGTCAATATAGGATCGTTGACTAATCTTCTATTCAGTTATTCAAAACATTATTCACAATCTTTTTCCAAACAAATTTAACCCCTTTATGTGTGAGCTTCATTAGCGGGTTAGCCAGTCAGGAAAAATTCTGTAAGAAACACCAATAATAACCTGCTAAGCCAACAAAACTACATACCTCAGTTATGTATGTTGGCATGGGCCAATTTTGGATAGCCTTTGTCTTTGCAGGATCAACTAGGATTCCATCCTTAGAAACAATATTCCCAAGAAAAGAAATCTCCTAAAGCCAGAATTCACACTTTCTAAACTTACCATATAATTCATGTCTTCTATGAGTCTTCGGGATAATGTGCAAGTGATTTTCATGATCTTTGAATCTTTTGGAGTATAAAAAGATATCATCAATAAATACCACTACAAAATCATAGAGATATTCCTTGAAAACTCTTTTCATTAGATCCATGAAGATAGAGGGTTCATTAGTCAATCCAAAAGTCATTACTGTAAACTCGTAATGCTCGTACCTGGTTCGAAATGCTATTTTCGGAATTTCTTCCTTCTTCACACTCAAATGATGATATATAGATCGAAGTTCAATCTTTGAAAAGTATTGAGCTCCATGAAGTTGGTGAAATAAATCATCAATGTGAGGTAGGGGATACTTATTCTTTATTTTAATAGCATTGATTTCCCTTTAATCAATGAAAAGCCTCATGGATCCATCTTTCTTCTTGACAAAAGGACTGGGGCTCCCCATGGAGAAACACTAGGTCGAATAAATCCTTTTTCACTCAAATACTCTAGCTGTTTATTTAGCTCCACTAATTCCACAGTGACCATTCTATAAGGGGTATTTGATATGGGCCTTGAACTAGGAATTAAATCAATAGAAAACTCAATTTCTCATTCTGGAGGATATCCAGGTAAATCTTCTGGAAACACATCAACATATTCTCTCACAATAGGTACATCCTCTATTTGAACATTCATTTCCTCACCCACAGTTATTTCATTCTCTTCCTCCCCAATAATTGAATTTAGTTGAGCTACTGGGGGTGGATCTAGATAAGAATCAGGTGGTGGTGATTCTGCTCTAAATATAAGGTGTTCTTTATCATCGTCATCAAAAATCATAACCTCTTTCTTCTTACAATAAATTTTTGCATTATGGTCTGAAAGACAATCCATACCAAGGAATATACCAAATTCAATTATGATAATGATGATGAGATTAGCAGATAAAGAACATTTGTATGCCCTAATGGGAACCGATTCATAGAACTTTGTAGCAATGATACTTCCCTTATGAGTTTTGACTGATAACTCCCTTGTTAAATCAAATTGGAAATATCTAATTTTCTTAGAAAACTGGGAAGATATGAAACAATGTGATGATCCAGAATAAAATAAAGCATTGGATAAACTTAAGGAAACAATTAAAGTACCTACCACCACGTCATTAGGAACTTCAACCTCTATAGTAGTGATTGCATAATCTTTTCCCTGATCCCTTTCCCTTTTCTGTTGCTTATTTACTTGATGTTTTGGACAATCATTAGCATAATGTCCCATCTCCCGACAACTATAGCATTTAACATCACTGGCTTCCTTATTCCCTTTGCAATCACTAGCAAGATGGCCTTTCTGACCACATTTGTAACATACTCCTTTTCCTTTTAAGCATGAACCAGGGTGTTTCCTTCTGCAATTGTCACATAGTAGAAATTCAACTCTTCCCTTCTTCCACATTTCCTTATTTATTTTCCCAGGGTTTTCAACAGCCCTCTTCTTTTCTTGCTTTCCCTTAAAGTCAAAAGACTTAGAGAATTCTTTTTCTATCTTGATGGCACATGAAACTATATCCTCATATGATGAAAAACTTTGGGAGCCCAGTGCCCGCCGGAGGAATGGTTTTAGGCCATCAAAGAATCGATAAATTTTTCTCCTTGGATTTCTTATATATTCCACTACATGTCTTTCTAACCTTGTGAAGTTGGCTTCATAATTGGAAACATTTTCATCTTCCTTCTACCTCAGATTCAAGAATTGTCTCTCCATATCTGCTCGCTCCTCACGAGGGAAATATTTTTCTAAGAATATTTCCTTAAAATCCCTTCATTCCATCTCTTCTATCTCTTCCTCCTCCTTTGTGTTTTGGATTAATGACCACCACCGATCCGCATCTCCTGATAGATGATATACTACCATGAGAACCTTCTCTATTTCATTACATCCCAAAGCGAGAAATATCTTCTCAAGGGAACATATCCACTTCTCTGCTACAAACGGGTTTGTATACCCATTAAATGATGGAGGCGATTGTCGCATAAAGCGATCTAGAATGGATCCTCCACATGGTGGATCTAGATGCTTCATATGGGTAAGGTTATTATTCATTACCTGAGTAAGTTGTCCCAGTATAGTTATGAGTTGCTCAGCACCATTCACAGCACCAGAGCCAACATCATTATTTTGCGTCGAAGGAAAATCCCTATAGGGAACACATGCATTCGTGCGATTTCTATTCCTTCCACTATGTGCCATTTCTAGATAATGGCATACACTATATTAGGTTATGAATCATAATGTATAATCTTAACTTAAAAATACTCAAAAAAATTGAGATCCTATGCATGGCTAATCCCATATTCACAAATATGGTTTCTTTGAGGAATATTTTACATTTCAATCCTTCATAATGGCTTGTAAAGAAAATATGGATTATCTTAAGCATATCCCCCGGGAGTGTCTTAACCAAGAGTGCATCAAGGCCCATTGTTGTGCACCATTTCCCATTCGATTCTAGCTCAAATCGGTGTTTTCGGGTTTTACCCCTAGATACATCTGTGCCAGAGCCGCCTCTACCCGCTCGTATCCAGATAGGGATGTATTTCTTGAAAGATCCACATAATCTATTCCTTACCAAAATACCAGGATGTTATTGTATGTATATCCTCAAAGACTAACTTAGGGACTCTTCCCTAATTCTACATTTTCTAAATCTAGTTTCTAAGTATTCTACTAAACATCCTTTGATACCAACTATAAGGACCCGACCTCAGTTGCCCAGAGTCGATGCCTTATTTGATTACGTTGGCATACATATAAGGAAAATGAATCCCCAAGGACCAAGTAGTTTATTATTATTAGAAACAATTTATATACATAAGTTACAATTTACATATAGAAAGGAAAAACAACACTTTATTCCACTAGCAACATCATGTCTTCTAGATTGTGCTTGCATGTCATTCATAATTTACTTCTTCATATCCTGAGAAAAGTAAAACATAAGAAAGGGTGAGATAAAATTCTTAGTAAGAGTAAGAAGTATAGTGGAAGATAATATAAACATTAGACATGGTGAATTATTTAAAACACATGCCTTTAATAATAAACTTGAAAATATTATGGCAGGAATATGATCTAAGTAAATATTAACATAATAAAATATAAAAAAGGGTATTCTAATAGTAGAATACCCACATGAACTTTAAATTACTAGATACATAATTAGGTAAGTGCATATGTCGGACAATCTGAATCATTTTTTCATGGCCTCGTCCAAGACATCTAGTGGTTAAGGCCTCGGCCAAAATCCATATCACATTGGGAAAGGCCTCGGCCAATTCCATGTCTATTTGTCTCATGAGACCTACCGATGCATCGAAGGGATATAACGGGCCCCACACATCACATAAAAAGTCCAATGTATTCCTCATATGAGCGTGGATCAACATAAACAACATATACATTTATATTGAAACTATCATATGAAATGTAACTAACTTTCCCCAATAATTAAATATAAAACACTAACCATTCTGAGTAATATGGTGAATGTTTTTAGGATAGATAATCCACAATAGAGTTATTCATAAACCATTAAATAAAATATGGTATATTAATTCAAAAATTATTAAACCGAATAATACCAAGGAATCAACAAGAGCATCAAACGAAAATACTCTTATAAAATCATTAAGCAATTTTGAGATAAATACTCTTTTATTTTGAAAAGAAGAGTTCTTTTGGAAAATCTTTGTATAAAACCATAAGTTAAGTAAGATATTATTTTCATAATAAAATTATTATTTTTATAAAGATAATGGTTTCCAAAAATAGATTATATATTTCCCTTGTAAATAGATATGAATTGGAGAAATTCCCTTGAATCGGACTTGTATTTTGGAAACAATTTTGAAAGTTCCTTTTAAAATGTGTAACTATCCATAAAATAAGGAATGATTATGGTTGGTGTACATATATAGAATACTCACACATAATTTATGAGGATTACATAACAATACATAAGAATTTCATCGAGGAAATTAGACAATAAAAGTAACCCGAATGAAAATGGAAGTTCGGGTGAAAAACCCTTACCTTAACTCCAAACCTGTTCCGCTCTTGTAGTTAATCTCCTGGAATATGAAATTATACATTTTAATAACTTATTTCAGAACATATTATACATGTATTTAGTTTACCATAATTCTGGTTAGTTCATTTATGTCTTTATTGACAAGTTATTGTATTGAATTTTGTCGTTCTAGAGTGTTCGTTTCCTTTATTTTTATATTCGGTTCACTTGTTTTTATGTAATGAATTTCATGTTGAATGGTTATAAATCTCCAGGATTTGAATTATATATTATTAATGAACATACATAATTGATAATGGTCATTTCTATCATTTGGTTACATGGAATGAGGATAAATCATTAGTTGACCACCACTTCGATTATTTGGTGGTAGTTGGAATATTATGAACTAGTTTGGTCATATAACTTAATTATATGTACATATCCTGGTTCTTGAATATTAATTAGGTTATAAAACATATATTATAGTCTGGTTCAACCATAAATATGGTTTCATAACCAGTAATGAATAAGAAATTGAAGAACGAAACTTTATCGTCTATGAAGGTTATAAATCGGAACCTCATGGACGTCGATTTCGTTTATAAAAATAAAAGGGAGAGAATAGGAATATTTATAATGGTTCTTAAATTAACATGATATAAATCCAGTATATAGATTTTACTGGAGTTATCATGATCACTTTTATAGAGTAAGTGAGGAGAGAAAAATAAAAGAGATGAACTTGAAAATAAAGAAAAGTTAAGAGATCCCTTATGCAAAATCAGCAGCCTAATAGCATCACTTAAAATTTCATAAAATAAAATGATGAGAACAAAAAGGGTATCTCATCATATTGAAATCAAAAGGACAGTAATAAGAATAAATAAAATCCAACACCAACATATGAGAAAGGAATTTCAAATAGCTAACATAAAAGAAGTGTTGACTTAAAGAAGAGAATGAAGGATTCCCTTACCTTGTATAATAACTCCAAGATCTTGAAGGATGGGACCTTGGGGGCTTAGGGACACCTTGGTAGGACTCTTAAAGAGGTAAAACCACTATAGATTCTAGGATGAGGGATTTTTAATGAAATAAAATGAATGGATGAGTGGGTATTTATAGAAAAAGAGATGTAATTTATTAATAATTTCAAAGGGACACCTTATTAGTGGTTTTTGCCAAACCATGGGCTTTCCCATGGTATTTTCCCATGGTTTAAGACACTTGGGACACCTCATGTCATAATTTACTATACACAAGTCGACCATACTTTTATATTTAATTATTACATCATTATGATGTCATTAATCTACTGAAAACTCAAAACTGTATTTTTACTATTCATGAAAAATTTATGTATTTTAGAAAAATCCCAAAAATTCACCCCTAATATTTTTTGACGTGTAGAATTCAAAAGTGAAATCCAATTTTCAAAAATAATTTTCTAAATATTATTAATTTAATTTTTAAATAAGGTCATAGTTAATTTGAAAAATAACAATATTGAAGTGTGGTTAGTTTTATGTGACATTGAAAAATTAATTAAGATCTCATTATCATTTTTCCTTAAGAAAATAAAATAATGTCATTATTTACTATTCAAGGATCATATTACTATTCATAAGGGTATGTTACTATTCACTAAAAATCAAGTTTGTTCTATCAGACTCTAAATGACTTACTGAACACAACTCTAGATGGTCATTTCTTGAAATTCAAAACATAGAAGAGACAAATTTGTGTTTAATGGTTAGATTATAAAATTGCATTCTATATTTATTTTAGAAACCTTGGGGTGTTGCACTCTATGTATATGGATTGACTATTTAGGTAGGGTCCCATGGTGTGTGGGCCCATCGCATAGGTATTTGATATTAAACTCGTCTCGAAACCCTAGTTGTCGAAGAAAGAATTCTACAGGGTGAGTGTTCTTTTGAAACACATGGTGTATAGCTAGGAATTTCATAGAAATATAATATTCCTATTGAAAATTTATCTATCCATCAATACCATAATAAATATCATCGATGTCTCTATCCCTTCTTTTGAAAATATAGGAAACTCCTCCAGTCATTGATTCCAAACCTCTAGTAGCCATAATCGGGATTATTTTCAACCTATGTGATGCTCGTCCTATCTTTCATCATTGTTTTAGGGTTCAATAATCAATCCACCATCCATGATCTATCATATCTCTAAAAAAACTCCCTAAAATCATCATATTTTCATTGATCGCACAAAACAATGTGGGTTTAAGGTTCGATTGTGCTTCGAACCAGACATGTAGTTAAATAGTCGGCCTACCACAGGCCAATGATGAACACACAAAGAACAATGGTAAAAATCCCATTAAACAAAGTGGATTCATCGATGGACATTGTGAACCTAACCATCAATCATGAGTTTGGAAATAAAAAGCAAAAGATAAATGCAACACAATGATTATTTTAGGTCTATAATAGAAATAATCAACGAGATCATGCCAAAGGGGAATAAATCTAAGATTCAAAGATAAAATCATGATCCATTCTAGAAATATGAAATACATGGAAATAATACATAAATAACTACTTATAACTCATCATTAGATAAAACATTGACAAATAATGGTTATGTGTCGATGTCGATGATGATTATAGATGAATATGATCATATATCCATGATTTTTTCCCACATTCATCTCTCCCCAAGGTGGATCTCTCTCAATATACATGGTTATACATCTAACCTTGGAAAATTTACATAGTAGGGATTTAGTAGGGGTGAAATAGGTTTTCTACATTTAATAAATAAATAAATTAATTAATTATCTAATTTAATTCTCTTAAAATATACCTATGATGGAAAAATACTGTAGGACCCAATGCTAATGAACTTTATGTTGTGCCAAGCATAAAAACAACACTCCAGATTTAACATAGGTCCCAATTTTCCCATCCAAGTCTTCATTCAATAGTAAATCCATTATTTCCATAAATATGAGCATGCATAGATTAATATACTTAATATTTTTAATATATTGATTATAGGGCCTTGCGACACTCGTAACACCCTATCAACTCACAAGAAAACCCCAAAATAATATATAGAAATATCTAAAGGATCTAAATATAAAAAATATATTCATTTCATTCAACTTCCTTTCGATTCAAAAGTTACTAAATTCATAAGGGGTTTTTCTTTAAAGCATTGTTTTAAATGTTATAAACTCTTTTCCCTCCATATCCATGCTCTTTTAAATAGTTCATGAATGTTCTTAATTATACTTAAAAGATTTTTAATTATAAATTTAAACTATGTTTTACTTGTTTTTAAATTTTTTTAAAATAAATCTTTTTAATGATTTCTATATGATTTGTTTCTGAATTTCTTTATAAAGGTGGAAATAGAATGTTTTTTTAATGTTTACCACATGACCGCTTTTTCCTGACATCATAACCATTATTCATTATCAATATTCCTCTTTTATTTTTATATAGTTTTTTAAATAAGATCCATTTCTCATTTTTTTGGTAAATTTTAGTTTCAATTTGTTTCAAAAGAAAAGGGAATTTTTTCCCATTTTTATGAGATAACTGAAAGTTCTTTTTCTTATGGGGTTAAATGCCAAATTTTATGATTTTTATAGTGAAAGTGAAATCCACTATGTGTTTTATTCATGTTATGGTTATTTTAAATTATATATAATGATGGTTGGGTTTGATATAGCCCACCAATGCATTGGGCAATTAATTATTCTTCAGGGGATACGATATTGGAATTAACTGGGTAATTTATTCTATTATAAGTTTATGTTGAAATTAACTAGTTATGTTATTACATTACAAGTTTATAGTGGAATTAAATTGTTAAGTTATTCCATTACAAGTTTTATCAATATAGTTTTTATAAGTAACCTTCATGATTTATGCTTGCTTAAAAGTTTGTTTTATGAAACATTTTTATTAAAGAAGTTAAATTTCATATTTAAAATTTTATGCAAGCACAAAGTTCTTTGTTTAAATGAAATACTTTTTTAAAGGTTTTCCAAAATTTCAAAGGCCTAATGATTTTTCTTTTTCTTTTTATATCCCTTACCAATATTTTTTTTATCATCCCACGTTTTTAAATGAGTGTCGTAGGACTTAAGAATGTTTAGGGATTATAGTAAGGTCAATGATGACATGTATTGAACAAAGAAAAGGTGTCATGAATTAATTAGAAGTGTAAGTATAAGAACCAATTTTTTGGAAAGAATATACACTGTGTTTAAATGTTAACTTTGTTATATAATGGTTCTCCTAATTCTATGAAACTATAAACCTAAAATATCCTAGAAATTTAAGAAAGTGTAACCATTTTTATAAATCATGTAATTATGGAGAAATTATGATACGGGCATGATATATAAGGTGCCTCTCAATTTTTCATTTATTTATGCGGTGTGAGTGGGATTTCTAAAGGATATAGGAATGTTTTCAATAATGGGGTTTTAAATGGAAAAGTGATATTTGTAATGCATGTGTAGTTTTATAAAAAAATATTTCAAAGTGATTGTTTTCATTTAATGAATAGTGGTTTGAAAGTGTTTCAAAGGTTCTTTTTTCACCATATTTTTCTTAAAGAAATGGATTGATTTCAAAGATGGATTTATTTGTTACTTGGTTTTTTAAAATTTATTATATAAAAACATAATTATTTATTATATTTCAAACTAGAATAAATGAATTGCTTCCTTAAAGGAATTTTACAAACTCTTAGGTTAAATCCTATTAGGTGTTGTTTTCTCACACATTGCATACACCATTTAGTGTATGAATGTAACAACCCAAACCCCTATAACCTAGAGATGGTGTCTTATTTATTACATTGTAATAAGATACAAGGAATAGCATCTTAAAGGACCGTATAGTTTAGTATTATTGGTAAACTAGATACATATATGATTCCTATATTACATTTGAATACACAAATTATAACATAACTTTTTTTTGAGAATATAATTATTATATCTACAATATCTTTTCATATCATTCTTAGTACACTTCCTAGATTCTTGGGAAATTAAAAAAAATAAGGGTGATCTCAAATGATCAGTAAGAGTTATACAAAGTGGAATCTATAATGACTAAATGAAGAATAATCAATATGGAATAATCAATATAGAAAGGTAAATATCTGAACACACGTGACATTTAATCAATAACTGGACTATCATGATTAGGTAAGGAATAATCAACATAGAAATTTAAATATATGAACACACATTCCATTTAAATAACTTGACTATATGAATAGATAAGGAATAATCATTATGAAAAGGTAAATAACTAAACATGAATGCCATTTAAATAACTTGACTATCATGAATAGATAAGGAATAATTAATATGGAAAGGTAAATAACCAAACACGCATTCCATTTAAATAACTTGAGTATCAAAAATAGATAAGGCATAATCAATATGAAAAGGTAGATATCTTAACATTAATTCCATTTAAATAACTTTACTATCATGAATAGATAAGGAATAATCAATATGGAAAGGTAAATAATTGAAAAAACATGTTATTTAATTAATAACTGAGAATGAAATTCATCTAAAGATGAGTTCATTGGGAAAATCTCATGGATAATATTAACTAAATTCTTAATGAATAAAATTCTTAATTTTTGGACGTTATGATCTTAGGTATCATGATACCTTTACCATCAAGACCTTTCACAAGTTGGTTTAAACTACAAGTAGATACCTATTTAATGATAGCTTACAAATTCGCCTCATGATAATATTGATGCATTGAGGGGATATGTAATTCTGAACCCCACCTCTCACTAAATTTACAAATAATTTCTTATATATCTAATAATCAATTTAATTCAAGAACAATGTGTCTTATCATCAAATATTTGTATTGTGCAAAAGATATGGATTTATCAATATTTCCCCATATAAAAAAATAGAATTCAATGTAGAAAACTATATGTAGAAATGATATATAGTTTAAGCAATAAATATATCTATGATAAAAAAAATATAGATATTTAGGGTAAATTTAATGTCCAGTTATCAAAATAAAGTGAAATTTTCAAGGAAAAGTTAATGGCTACAAAAATGAATCATGAAAGTGAATTTCAATACTATCCCAAGTCAAAATGAATATAAACCGTCTATATAAAGAACAAGGATGGTATCAATACAATATATCCCCAGTTGAGTAAAAATAAAGGGTTTTTTTCATTGATGATTAGAAATACTGTAAAAATATCTTTAAAACATTCTTGAGTAAAATATCATTTTAACATTGAAAATATTTTTAAAAATAAAATTTCAAAAAATATTTTAACAATAATTTTCTTTAAAACATATAAAGTAATATTTAAAAAATTGAGTGGTCAGGATGGTAGGAAATTCTATACAAGTCATACACATTAAAATAAATATTTTTTTCACATTTTCGATAAAATACAAACATGCTTTTTTTGGAAAATGACAAGAATATTAATTTAAAAATATTTTTTAAAAAGTAAAACATGTGTAAAAATGTATTTAATTTATCATTTTGAGAATTTAAAAAAAAATTAGAAAACATAGTTTTGGAGGAAGAAGGATCTTCAACCAAGAATATAAATAATGTCTGAATTTATTAAAAACATTTCATTAATCATTTTAAGTGCCAAAGAGTAGAAAAATAATATTATTACTTGAAAACATAATGAATAACCATAGGATAAGAAAATTAAATTGGTTTATTATACAATGATCAAACAATTTCCTTCCATGTAAATTCAAGCATAAACAATCCTAATTAAAATGTGATTTTGAAATAAACCCTTACAAAGATCATAACGTTGAAGTGATAATTAACTAATGAATAGATTATGTGTATCCAGTGAAAAGTAATATTAAACAATTGGATATAAAACATAATATATTAATAATTAAATACACAAATAATCATATAATATCAAATATAATTAATAATTAATATAAACTAATAAAAATAAATTGAGTTATGAAATTAATTACCACTTGGTAATTTTCAAGTCAAATACAATTTGATGAAATAATTAAAATTGAAACTTAAAATACCATGAATTATTAATGAATCATGATATTACATATAAAATGTGTAGTATATATAACATATAAAATAAATTAGGTGCATAACATTTCAATGTGCCTTAATGAAGGGAAATTGAGGCGAAGTCTCTTACCTCACACTTCCTTTTGGTTGAACATTCTTTAACCTCATGTATAATGGTTTTAATCATGTTATTAATTTATAAAAGGAATATATTAATATTTATAATATCATATAAGATTATATTATAACATATTATAATCTATTATTTAATAATATTTCATTATTTTCATTGTTTAGGTGTTAATTTCTATATTTAAATATTTCATTATTTTCATTGTTTTGGGTGTTAATTAACATATTTTCTCATGAATGTTTTATCATGAAAGTTATGGTTCTTTAACATATTATGTAGTTACATAATATACATAATGATATTAATTTTATAGATATAATTTTCTCACTATATACATTTCTATAATCATTAGTGAAATTTGAACAAGGAGAATGTATCACATCACTTCGGGGAGACGGTAGGTCGTACGTACACACGAGCGATGTTATCATTTTCTTAAAGGGTGAAAGGTTAATAAGGTGGGTGATATATTAATTTAAAATAATAAATATATTATATATCAAAAATATTTATTAAATTTATCTTTATTACATTTAATTTAAAGTGTACGTCAAAAATGAATCACATTGCTTTGCGAGGTGGTAGTCTACCGTACACACAAGCGACGCTATCATATTTTAAACAGAATGGAATGTAAAAAGGTATATGTGATATTAAAATTGAATAATTTTAATAATATCATTAATATCATATAAATTTTTTAAATCCATCATTATATCCATCCTTGGAATGTGGTGATGGAAAACGAATTACATCGGTTCGTGAGGCAGTAGTCCAATGTACACACGATTAATAGATTTTTTCCCATTTGATGGAAGAGAATATGGATATAGGTAATTCCATTAACATAATAACATATAATTATATTTAATACAATGAGTTTATTATATAATCATGGTTTAATAATATTTTAATTGGGTGAAATAAGAAGCAAAATAAAAACATTCGTTTTAGAACATTACCTCTTCTTCGAACAATTTATTTAAGATTTCACCAAAATCATTTATAGGTTGATTTTATGATCAATAAAATGAATCTAGGATGTTTTTAGGGTATTAAATAATTTATTTGGGAAGTTTTTGGATGAACCAAATGGATTTTTAAGGGTTAATATGGTAGGAGATATGGTGGCCGTTTATAAGTGAGAAAGAGGACACACATGGAATTTTTGAAAGGAATCAATTATACCCATAATTTTATCAGGCCAAAATCCTCCAAAATGGGTCATTATAGACCATTATAGGTTATAAGGTTAAATTATGTCCAAAAAATGGTTTTTTATAAGTTTTTAGTTCATTTTAACCCATATCTTTTTAGTTTAACCCAAGGAAAATCAGTTTTTACCTTAACCGTGGTAATTAATCTTTACTAATTTTACTATAAATTAAGGTAAATAATTAATTTAAAAAAAATATATAATATAAATTATTATTATTCCAAATATGGAATCCATTTTTCCAAATTCAATACACATTATTGGTAGAATCCAATTTAAAATTATACCTGCAGATTCGATGAAAAAGTGAGTTTCCAAAGAGAAAATTATCTTAAGTGTAGAATTTTTTAATATAAAAATTCAATATGAAATTAATTCCAATGGCCTAAATTAGTTAAATTTTAATATAATTGAACTAAATTTATATTAAAAAAATTTAAAATATGACTTAAAATTTTAAATTATTTAAATGAAAAGGAAATTTTCAATATAAATTAATATTTTTTACTATTCATCAAAAATGAAACTTTTCATAAAAATACAAAAAATTCACCCTAATATAATTTTGATATGGTGGTTTCAAAAAATAAGTTAATTTTTTAAAATACATTTTCTAAAATTACAGAAAATTAATTTTAAATTATGTGCAAAAAGCGCGACTAAACTACTTTTTAGAAAAATACTGTTTTTCATAAAGCATTTATTTTTTATTTTAAATGATTATTATTTTATTTATAATCAATAGATAACCACAATTTTCATAATTTAGTCATTACTATTCATACCCTCCAAATTAGTGGATTTATTATAATGGTATACTATATTATGATTCATTTAGGCTTGGGGTTACTTGTTCCACAAGCTATCAAAGATATTAAATTTAAGGAAATATATTTTTTGGGTTGTTTAAGATCAATGTTTCATTTCAAATACACTATCGAATACAATGTTATTATTTTAAAATATCACGGTGTTATATTCTCCTCAACTTAAATAAATTGTTTCCTCACAATTTAAACATGATATCGATAATCAAGGGTTTCACATTTAGAAATACCATTGTTAAAAAACCCACATCATAAAAGGGTTAATAAAACTTCATCTTGATAAGAGAGAAAGGGAAATATGAATTTCATCTAAAATAACACATAACTAAGTTTCCAAGTAGGAGAACATTGGTTTCAAGTGAATATATGGACATGGAAGAAAAGCATAAATAATTATAGAGAGTGATAGAGGTCATTAATAATAAGAAAGTGAATAGTCAATGGAAAGTTAAGGACCTAAAAACCATAAATTTGTAATGATTTAAAATACCATTTTATTCATCATGTATGATGGTAATGTGAAAAAAATCAATATCCTTTTCATAAAGTTTGTAAATTATTTTACTATCTAAGAATATAAGGAAATATACTTACTTGATATCTTCATATTTCATAAGCATAATTTTATCCTTTGGTTATGCCTCAATCAATTTCCAATTCATCGCTTACTCCAATAAACAAAAAATGAATTTTTTAGGAATAAGTCACTAAAATTTACTTTTAACAGATCGTAAGATCCATAAAATAGTTATAAGTATTTTCACCAATATCTAACTATTTTCTAAAACCAATATGGTTAGCACATGTTATCTAATATAATACATTAATATCTAAACATCAATAGTAACACCACTGGTTAATCATTAATATTTATTCATCAAATTTTTTAAATAAAAACAATGAAATATTAAACAGAACATCACATTGGTCAGTGGTAAGTGTTAAACCTTTATTTCCCTTAGGTTATAGATTCAAACCGCATGGCCTTTCAGGATGTGATGGGTTGTCACTCAGCATGTGGGTTGTCCTTTTTCTAAAACCATATTAATATAATTCCTATAACATTACCAAAGTGTAATAACCCATAATTACCTCAAAATAAAACATAATATAAACCCTAAATTTTATCAATACCTTTAAACACAAATCTAAAAAAAGTAAGAGCATTCTTCCTCAAATAAATTTTTCATATACTAAACCAAAAGGTTGTATTCCCATAAATTTTTTCCAAAAATATACTTAATCATCTTAAACTCACATCACATAAAACCTAAAATGTGTATTTATATCATTAAACTTATGATAAAACTTACGCTTATCAACCTAAGAAACTTTAGGTTTAATGAAGTTCATTCACGTCCATTATCTATTCAAATCCTTCATGATAGTTTGTAATGAAAATATGAATTATACAAATAATATCCCCCAGAAGTTTCAAACCAGGTGCGTAGTAAGTCCCATTATTATGTACCATGTAACACTCAATTCAAGTTAAATTCACCTTTTTCAAAGTTATTACCCCTAGGTATATATATTCCAAAACCACATCCAATTGTAGTACCCAAACAGGTATGTATTGCTAGGAAAAACCACATAATATCTACCTTATCAAAACATTATAATGTTATTCTATACTTATCCTCAAAATTAATCTTAGTCTTGTGTTATCTAATCTATGTTTTACTAAATATGGTTTCTAAGGTTTATAATAAACTTCCTCTGATACTAACTGAAACAACCCCAGCCTTAGTAACCCAGAGTTGTTATATGCTTTATTACATTGGCATAAGATATAAGAAATTGCATCTTGAAGAACCGTATAGTTTATTAGTCTTAGAAAAATAGATATATACATTATTCCCATATTATATTTGATTACACAAATTACTACATAATTTTTTTTAGAATATCATTATTCCCTCTAGCACATCATTGCATATCATTCTTAGTACACTTCCTAGATTCCTGGGAAAGGAAAAAAATAAGGGTAATCTCACATGCTCATTAAGAGTTATTCAAAGTGGAGTATATCATGAGTAAATGAATAATGATCAATATTCCATAATCAATATGGTAAGTTAAATATCCAAACATGTATTTCATTTAATCAATAACTTAACTTTCATGATTAGATCAGGAATAATCAATATGGAAAGGTAAATAACTTAACATGACTTCCATTTAAATGACTTTACTATCATGAATAGATAAGGAATAATCAATATGGAATGGTAAATAACTGAACACACATTCCATTTCAATAACTTTATTATCATGAATAGATAAGGAATAATCAATATAGAAAGTTAAATAACCAAACACACATGCCATTTAAAAAACTTGACTATCAAGAATAGATAAGGTATAATCAATATGCCAAGTCAAATAATTGAACACACATTCCATTTAAATAATTTGGATATAATTAATAGATAAGTAATAATCAATATGGAATGGTAAATAACTAAAAACGCATGTCATTTAATCAATAATTGAGAATGAAATGCATCCAAAGATAATATCATTGTGAAAATATTAAGGATAATAATAACTAAATTCTTAATAAAAGAATTTCTTAATTATTAAACATAATGATTTCATGAATCATGAAACCTCTATCATCAATACCTTTCACAAGACAATTTAAAACTACAGGTATATACCCATTTAATGCTATCTTACTCATTTTTTAGCAACCTGACCCTAGAAATTCTGGAGTCGGTGTTATGATACTATTACATTAGCATGATTACAAGGAATCAAATCCTAAAGGATCAAAGAGTTTAGTAGTCTTGGTAAACTAGATACATACATGAGTCTTGTATTACAAATCAATACACTAATTACAACATAATTTGTTTTATTTCGAGGATAATAACTTTATTCCATCTAGCATATCCTTACATATCTTTTTTAGTATACTTCTTGGATTATTAGGGAAAGAAAATAAAATAATAGTGAGCTCAAATGATAAGTAATGATTAATAATAGTGGAAGAAATAAGGAATAAATGATCATAATAAATATAGAAAGGTAAAAATTGAACAAACATTCCATAAAATCAATAAAATTAATGGATAAACAATATGGAAAGGTAAATAACTAAAAACACATGCCATATAAAATAACTGGATAATAAATAATCAATATGTCAAGGTGAGAAACTGAAAATATATTTCATAAAATTAATAAACTGATAATGAAATGAATCCATAGATTTTTTTCATATTGAAAATCTCATGGATAATAAACATTGAATCAAAATGAAGGAAATGCTTAATTATTGGACATCATGTTTGAGGCACAAGAAAACCTATATCACCAATATCTTTCACAATATGTTTTAAAATTATAGGTAGAAACCTCTTTAATTTTCACAACTAATTTTTCTCATGAGAATCTTTTAATGAATCAAGGGTTTATATAAATTTCATACCCCACCCGTCGCTTCCTATCCAAAGTATTCCTCATATAAAATAAAAAAATTAATTAATAAATAATATTACTTATTAAATATCTGTATTGAATAAAGAATACGAATTTATCAATATTTTCCTAGATAATAAAATAACTTTAAAATTAAACATCGTATGTAAAATGATATATAGTTTAGGTAATAAGCATATCCATGATAAATTATATGAATAATTAAGGAAAATTCAATGTCTGTTGATCATTGGAAATTGAATAATTCAAGGGCACTAACAAAGGAATCAAGGAAGTGAGTGTGAATACTATCCTTGTACTGATCAATCATAAACCATAAAGTTGAATAATAATATGGAATCAATATAACATATCCCAATTGGAGTAGAAATAAATGGTTTTTGTCATTAATGAATAGAAATACTATAAAAGATATTTTAAAAACATTCTTAAGGAAAATATTTTTTTTATTTTGAAAAAAAAATGAAAATCCTTTTATTTGAAAATCACTTTTAAAACATTTTCTTTAAAAATTAACCTTTTAAAATTGAAAAGGAAGCTTCTAAGAAATGAAGACAGGTAAATCTGTACATGTCGTACGAGGTAAAAAGAACATTCTATTTTCATGGTAAAAAATTTAGAAAAATTCCTTGTTTGGAAAGTGATAAGGAGATTCCTTTGAAAAAATTAGTAAAAAACAAAAAGGGTTCAAATTTATTTAATAAATCATTTTTGGAATGGTGAAAAACTTTTTTGAAAACTTTTTTAAAAAATGGGGTTTTTAGAATAAAATAGGTTCTCCAAACAAAGGGAGGAATAAAGTCGAGTTTTTTAAAACATGTTTTCTAAAAAAAATTGAGTACCAAAGAGTGGGAAAATGGTACTATTTATTGAAAAAAGAAATTAATAAGAAGAGGAGAATAAAATGAATGGTTTTTTTATATAATGATCAAATAATTTCCTTTAATATAAATTCAAGTGTAAAAAACCTAAATAAAATGATATTGTGAAGTAAACCCTTGAAAAGACCATAACGTTGATGTTAGACTCAACCAATGAATAGATTATGTGTGTTAAATATAAATCCACATAAAATAAGTGGAAATAAAAAAAATATTGAAATTTTATTAAACACATAATATTATAATATTAATGATAATGAGGAAGTGATATAACCCAAAGAAAGAAATTGGGTTATGAAATTATTTTTCACTTGGTAACACTTAATTCAAATCCCCATAGATGAAATAATTCAAATTAAAACTCAGAATATCATGAATAATGAATGAATCATGATATTATATGTCAAAATGGAATTATTTAAACCATTTATAAGAAATTAGGTGCACAAAAACAAATTATGTCTCAAATAATGGAAATACCATTGAAAGATCATTAAAATTATTCTTGAGGAAAATAATCTTTAAACGTTCCAAAGTGTCCCATACCACTTTGAAACATTTGAATAATAAGAATAATGAAGTAATAACATTAAATTAAAGTTTTAAATTCTATAAAGATAAATTAATTCATTATATAATATATCAAAAGGATAAGTAGATACACAACACAAAGAAGTAAGTGGTGAAAATTTAATTTATCTCACAAATGTAAAATGTGAGATGAAAATTCATTGCCTTGTGTTTAATTTAAGGTGAAAATCCTTTAAATTCTAGTATAATGGTTTTAAACTTGTTAATAACTTATAATATAATCATATTTATATATATAATATCATATATTAACTTCTTATAATGTCTTATTACCTGTTTGTTAATAACCTTTCATTATTTTCACTATTTCAAGTGTTAATTACCTAGTTTTTCGAGTATGTTTTGACTTGTTACTTGTTGTTCTTATTATATAGATCCTGATTTAATCATCTATATAATTTAAGCCATGATTTAATTATCATATATATCCAGTATATATTTATTTATAATAATCCATAAAGTTTGGAGATAAGAAATGGAATGCACCATTCATGGATATGGTAGGTCGTACTTATGCATGAACACTACTTTTATTTACTTTTTTGTATTAAAATAATGAAAATTAAATTATATATATGTATATTATAATTAAATTATAATATTTATGTCATATATTTCATATGGTTTTATTAAAACCATCTTTTATACATTCCATGTATAGCGTGAATGAATCACATCGCTTTGAGGAGGCGTTAGTTCACACTTCCACAAACGATATTATCATATTTACAAAAAATGGAAAGCATAAGGGTAAGTATTATATAGAAATTAAAGAATCATAAATATATTATAAATATCATATATATCATATATAAATATATTATAAATATCATATATATTATATATAAATATATTTTCCATCAAAATTCCCAACCATGAGAGCAGGTAATGGAAAAACAAATGACATCGTTTCGTGAGGCGGTAGTTTTCCATACACATAAACGGTAGGTTCGTCACCTATTAGATGTAAGTGTGTGTAACTAAAGTTTAAACCCTTGTAATTAAAAAATCTAAGTATATTTATGATTTTTAGGTTATTATATAATCATGTAATAAGAATGTTTTATGGGGTGGATAATGAAAATAATACTAAAGATCTTGAGAAATGATGTTACCTCTTATTTGGGTAAATCATTTTGGTTTACACCAAAGGGATTCATTGGTTTAATTTCTGCCAAATAGAGTCCTCTATAATGAGGTGATGTGTTTTGAGGATATATTTTTTCAGATATTGGTCAATAAAAATTGGCTTGATATGTGTGAGGAAGAGGGAGGGGTGAGTGTCTTTTTACAATAGAGGAGTGACATTCTTGTAAATTTTTGAAAAGGGAATTCCATGCATGTTTTTCTGATTAATATTGGATCCAAAAAAGAGAAAAATTAGATAAAATTGAGGATAGGTTCTAAATATTTTTATACAATAAATTTTGGACAAGTTTATTGGTCATTTTGCCTCTTAAGTTTAAGGTTTAGTCCTTTATTAAGATAATTTTTCTCTTAATTGTTGTAATTAATTTTAATCACTTTCACTGATATTTTTGGTAAAAAATTAAGTTGAACTTATTAGAAAATATAAATTATTATAATTAAAAATACTGAATTAATTTTTAAAAATTCCAATCACATAATAGGTAAAATTTAATTTAAATTTAATCCCTTCGGATGGGATGACAAAGCAGGTTTGTAAAGTAAAAATGTTCAAAAGTTTTCTAAGTTTTTATATCCAATTTCAAAGTGAAGATGATTAAAATGACCTAAATTGGATTAATTTTTGTAAAATTTATATAATTTAACTTTAAAATTAATTAAAAATATAATTTAACCTTATAAATAAATTAGACGAAAAAGGAGTTCTGAATTAAAATTCAGTATTTTCATTATTCATCAAAAAAATTAAACTTTCTAGAAAAATACCAAAAAATCATCCTATGATAATTTTTATGTTTCTCTTTCAAAAATAAAGATTATTTTTACATATAAAATTTATAAAAGTTCCAAAAATTTGATTTAAAATAGGTTCTCTATTAAAAAGCAGCAAAAGTGCCTTTATAAAAATATAGGGTTTTGTGTGTAAAATTGAGTTTGTTCCTATCTTGTGCCTATAAAATATATTTTATGAATATAAAAAATATTTTATTTAATATATAAAATATATATTTCATTAATATAATTCACTAATTTTAATTAATTTAATTTATTTGGATAAAACACCTTTTGTGAGTATAAAAACATTTCTTTTATATTCAATTGGTTTTAATGTTAATTTATAATTCATTAGTAACCTATAAATTAATTTTATATTTTTATAAACCATATTTTTTCATAAGTTATTTAATTATATTCATAACCACTAATTTAATGGCTAGTTTATATCTTATTATATTAAATAATAATGTTTTATTAATATATTATTATTCGATAAAAATCGGTCTTGCGTGTAACACAAGTCATCGAAGAAACTCGTTGTTGTGTGTGATGCAAGATAACTCAATATTGAATGAATTTAAATCTATATAATGGGTTAATTTTATTAAAATAGTAAATATATTATAAAGTCTTTGGATATTATATTCCTTTGTGTGCTTGGTGTTGTGTGCCATACACGCTATTGAATATAATGTTCTTACTTAAGAATTTTGGGGCGATACAAATTTTCCCATTGAGACTAATTATGCATAAAGGGTATATATAATTCTAGGCCCCATCCATCACTTCATGTCCAAATCATTCCTCATATATCTAATAATCGATTAAATTCATAAATAATGTGCCTTATCATCAAATATCTATATTGATTGATGGATACTAATTTATCAATATTTCCCGATATAATCAAATAACATTCAATGTAGAACACCGTATATATAAAAAATATATGGATTAATAAATAAACATATACATAATAAATAATATATATATTTAGTGGCAATTTAATGTCTAATGATCACAGGAAAGTGAATATTTTAAGAAAAATTTAATGACTATAAAAATGAATCAAGAAAGTGAATATCAATACTTTACTTAGTCAAAATGAACATAAAATATCCATATAAATAATAAGTATGGTATCAATACATCATATCCCCAGTGGAGTAAAAATAAAGGTTTGTTTTCGTTGATGAATGGAAATACCATAATAATATCTTTAAAAACATTCTTGAGGAAAATATCCTTTTAATTTTGAAAATATTTTTAAAACTAAAAGTTCATAAAATATTTTGAAAATAAATTTATTTGAAACTTATAAATTAATCTTTAAAACATTTATTATTCATGGTGGTGGTAAATATCATACATGTCGTACATATTAAAATAAATATTCCCTTCACATTTTAAGTAAAATTCAAATAGGCCTTGTTTGGAAAATGACATGAATATTCATTTCAAAACATTTTGTAAAAAGTAAAACATGGGTAAAAATTCCTTTAATAAATAATTTGGATAATTTTAAAAAAATGATATTTTTTTTAGAAAACATGGTTTTGGAAGAAGAATGATTTTCGACCTAAGAGAGAAATGAAGTTGAAATTTATTAAAACCAATTTCTTAATCATTTTAAGTACCAAAGAGTGTAAAAATGGTAATATTTATTGAAAATATAGTGAATAACAATACGAGAAGAAAATTAAATGGGTTTATTAGCTAATTATCAAATAATTTTATTCAGTGGAAATTTAAGCATAAATAATCCCGATTAAAATGAGATTGTGAAATAAACCATTACAAAGATCATAACGCTAAAGTGGGAATTAACCAATGAATTGATTATTTTTATCTAATGTAAATATACATAAAATAAGTGGATATAAAATATAATAGATTAAAAATTAAATTCACACATAATCATATAATATCAAAGATAATGAAGAAGTAATATAAACCAATGAAAATAAATTGAGTTATAAAATTCATTACCACTTGGTAATTTTCAAGTTAAGTCCCCTTGTATGAAATAATTAAAATTGAAACTTAAAATAACATTAATTATTAATTAATCATTATATTACATGTCAAATTGGAATTATATACAGCATATAAATGAAATTGGGTTAATAACATTTCAATATGCCTCAATAAATGGAAATTGAGACGAATTCCTTTACCTCACACTTTCTTTTGGTTGAATATGATTTAAACTCCCATATAATAGATTTAAGTATGTTATTAATTTATAATATAACCATATTAATATTTATAATATCATCTATGATTCTATTATAACATCTTATTTCCTACTTGTTAATAATATTTTGTTATTTTCATTGTTTCGGGTGTTAATTGTCTTGTTTTCTCATGTGTGTTTTGTCATGAAGTTATCATTATTGACTATATTATATAATTAAATCATATAAAAATTTATATTAATATTATAAATATCATTTTTTAATTATATATTTTTTTAATAATTATTTAAATATAAACATGGAGAATGGATCGCATCTCTTTGTGGAGATGGTAGGTTGTATGTACGCATAAGCGATGTTATCATTTCCTTAATGGGTGAAATGGTAAAGAAATATGTGATATATTAATTTTAAATAATAAATATAATTTCATATATATATATATAATATTCATTAAATTTATCCTTATTAAATTCCATGTAAAGTGTAATTCAAAAACGAATCACATCGATTCTTGGGGCGGTAGTCCGCCGTACACAGGAGCGACGTTATCATATTTTAAATGGAATGGAACATAAGAAATTATATGTTATATTAAAAATAAATAAGTATGATAATATAATAAATATAATATAAATATTTTAAATCCATCATTATATCCATCCTTGAAAGGTGGTGATGGAAAAAGAATTACATCGGTCTGCGAGGCGGTAGTCCGCTGTACACACCATCGACTGTTTCATTTCCCATTTGATGAAATGGGAGATGAATATAGGGAATGAAAATAACATAATAAAATATCATTTTATAAAAGATAATTATTTTATTATATAATCATTATTTAATAATATTTTAATGAGGTGTAAGAAGAAACAAAATAAAAACACTCATTTTGGAATGTAACCTCTTCTTCGAACATCTTCTTTAAGTTTGTACCAAAATCCTTCCTGGGTTGTATTTATGATAAAAACAGGATCTAAAATGTTTTTAGTGGAGTAAGGAACTTATTTTATCAGTTATTTTATGAGCCAAATGTATTTTTAAGTGTGAATATGGGAGGATAGGGGGTGGCCTTTTATAAGTGTGGGAGAACACACACATGGAAGTTTTTAAAACAATCAATTACACCCACATTTTTATCATACCAAAAGCCTAAAATGGGTAATTATAAAAAAATTAGAGGTTATAAGGTATAAATATATCTATAAAATTAGTTTTTTATAAGTTTTTAGGTCATTATAACCCTTATCATTTTAGTTTAACCCCTTGGTAAATCGGTTTTTACCATAGCCATAGTAATTAATTTTTACTTATTTTACTATTTATAATTCTTAGAAATTAAGTTGAAATTATTAGATAATACAAATTATGATTATTATAAATATGGAATCAATTTTTTCAAATTCTATTCATATAAGTGGTAGAATCCAATTTAAAATTATACCTGCATACATGACGAAAAAGCGGGTTTCCAATTAGAATATTATCATAAGTATATAAGGTTTTAATATAAAAAATCAATATAAAATTGATTAAAATGAACTAAATTAGTTAAATTATAATATAATTGAACTAATTTTTCTTTAAAAAAATTTAAAATATAAAATATCCTTGTAAATTAGTTAAACAAAAGCCAGTTTTTAATAAAAATTGGTATTTTTTCACTATTCAAAAAGTGAAAATTTTCAAACAAAATCTCCATAATTCACCCTAATATAATTTTTATGTGCTAATTTAAAAAATGGATTTTATTTTTTAAAATAAATTTTCTAAAATTTCTAAAAATTAATTTTAAATTATGTGTGAAAAGCGTGACTAACCCGTTTTTTATAAGAATACAGTTTTTCAGAAAACATTTCTTTTTTTAAAAATAATTATTATTTTATTTCTAATAAATAGATAACAATAATTTTTATAATTTCTATATTAATATTAATAAACTAAAATTTAATGACTATATTATAATGGTATTGTATATTATGGTTCATTTAGGCCCGGGGTTGCACGGTCTGCAAGCTATCGATTAGATTAAATTTAAAGAAACATATTTCATGGGTTGTTTAATCTTGGTGTTTTGTGTCACATATTCTATAAAATAAAATATTATTATTTTAAAATACTAGGGTTTTATAATGAAATTTTTCATGTTTTCCTTTCAGTATTGGCTTCGGCTCTTATTTTTCTTCCTAGCAAGTGTTTGAATGGTTTTAGTTGCTTAGGATGGTCAACTTGGGTTATGGTAGATCGATCGAAAATTGATTTTTTATTATTAAACTATGGACTTAATTTCCCATTAAAACAAGGAACAATCATGGCAGTCTAAAGTGGTGAAGTACAAGGGCATCCCCTTACACAAAATTACTACTTTCCTGAATAATAAAACCCAAACTAGAATACACAATCAACAGATCCTATGGACTAATTCCCCGAGAAAGGGAATCCGCAATGAAGTTAGCCTCCCTTGGAACACGTAAAATAGAGAAACCATGGATAAGATCCAAATATAAACTTCAAACAAGATAAATCAAGTTCCAAGGAGCCTCTACCTGCCTATGTAAATCTCGTACTATAGTCTCAGAATCTGACTCCACCTCTAAAAAAATCAACACAAGAGTCTTGAAAAGCATGACACCAGTTTGTAATTATTTCACTTCCACACCCAACGAACTCCATGAACTATAAAAGTTGTTGAAAGAAACCATAACCTAACCATGTTCATCCCGTAGAAGACCGCCCCCACACATTTTTCCATTCATAAAATAGCCATCCCCATTAAGCTTATAGTCATTTAGTGGTGGTCACTATTTGACCCAGCACCCATGGGAACTATTTTGAACCACTGACCTATTAATAAAACTACAAAGGTTATGGGAATGATGTCTTCCTTTAACCATTGAACCCAATTCATGAAGAAACCCCTTCATTCTCACATGAAGAAATGAGACTGAACGTCACTCATTTGTTCTCTCCTTCATTCTCACATGAAGAATTAGTTGTTCTTTTAGAAATTGGTTTTTTTTATTTTTTGTATCCATGATGCTTATTTATCTATATTTAGTTGTTTATATTATCTAGTTTAGTGGTTTTTATCCAATTCCTCTATTATAATCTGATTATATGTTTCCTTATCATTTTATTATTGGGAAAAATCATTCCCTAGAGTATTAATTGACTCCTAGGAACTAGTTTCCAACCTGTGGGGGGTTAGGAAATACCTTTTAGTCTAGTGTTATGATAATTCAAGTGTTCATTTAAGTGGTATTCTGAGTCATTTTTTTACAATAAATAACTCTCCCTCACTTCCAACACCCTCTCATGAAACATCCCCTTTTTATACATCATACATCGATTAAAAAATAAATAAAAACTCATAACCATGTGAAACAATCACAAGGGTAAATTAATGAATGTCTCTCAACATCAAACAATTTATTTATAAAGTTAAAAATGGTACTTTATAAGAAACTTGTCTTTGGATTCCAATTCACCATTATTTATTTTTAAATCTCCATAGTTAAAACAACTTTTAAAAATCATTTGAAACACAACGCACCCCTTATCCAAAAATCACCCATTTAAAATGAATTTTTCTCTCTTTAAAACTCAAAATAGGGCCCAATACCTATAATTTCCATAAAAACCATTTCAAATAATCCTCTAAATCATTTTCACAAGTTCTTGGTATGAAAACACAAATTTCATTACACATTTTATTACATGATTTTTAAAATAAAATCCATAAAATACATCCCAAAGAATAAATATTTTGAATGTTTTTGGGAAGTTGGAAATAAAAACAATATAACTTAAATATAAACTAAATTATCTTTATTTAAACTCCATAACTTTATAATATATCCCATTGATCTTATAATATTTTATAGGATATCCTAGGGAATGCATAAAGAAAAGGGTTAATCTATAATTCCATGTAAGGGAGAAATTAGAGTAAGAATGATATATATGAGACAAAAGGGAACATTATAATAACATATAAGTATAAAAAGATAATATCTTAAAGAAATAAGAATCAAAGGAAAGTTTAAATATCATAAAATATTACAACATAAGAAAAATTCAAGGCTCACCGCCAAGACATCATAACATAGTGTGGTAGGTTAACCGTCTGTGCAACATACATAGTATATCATGAGATGAAAACATTACCCAATGAATTAGAGAACTATTAGGTCCCAAAATTCATATGGATAAATTTATGTGTTTCACATAGATCATATATCATAACATTTCATTAATAAATCATATAAAATGTGAATGGGTTTCACATAAAAGTCATTGATTTTATAAGAGCTTAAAAGCATGAACCTTTCATCATTTTAAACCCACCAGAATGGAATGTGAGTTTCATACATAGTAATCCTCAATAAATTATTAAAAATTACTTCCATATGAATAACCTTGAATTAAAATAGGATTGGGTATACATGATGAAGGATGGTGGCATAAAAAATGAAGGAGTGACTCCGGCAGCGTAGCAGCTATACAAAATGGATAATGAAATGGGGTTAATGAGAAGGAAAGGTGGTCTATAATTAATAAGAAATCATTTGGATAATAAGTTAATGATTATGAACATATTTAAATATAATCAATTTAAAATAAAAAGGCTTATTATAAAGGAAGTACTTAAATAAAATGAGAGGGGAAGAGAATCCCTTTCCTTGTGGGGTAGCAACTTAAAGCTTGAGAAGAGCTCCTTATAACTTTACTAACTCCTTGAAGAGACTGTAGAGAGGGAAAATGAGAATAAATTTTTGATAAATGGATTTGGAGTGATTAGGAATTGGAGAATTGGTTGGTATCTATAATAAAATAGGAGGATTTGTTTATTAATTTCCAAACTTAAGCCTTGGACATCAATTTTATAAAAAATTTAAAATTATTGGTCTTCCCGTGGTTTTAACCTATATTATTTTCCAAGGGAGATTTTTTTAATATTTTAATAGTTTATGAGATGAATCCCTTAAAATAATACCATTTTTGATGTGAAAGGGAGTCATGTTCATAAAGAATTGTTTTTAAAATCTCAAAATATTTGTTAGGTTTTGGAAGATTATTTATAGGTTTGGAAAATTTATCTTATCACGTAAAAATATATTATTTTAAATGAGAAAATAATTTTTTTGTTGATTGGGCCTTTTATTATTTATTACATCACTTTTATGTCATTATGATGTCATAATATTTACTATATATTTATATAATATTTTATTTTTTATCCAATTCAACTATCTCATTAAATTATTAAAAAATCATTGTTGAATAATCTATATGTTTTTATTTTATCAAAATAATTTTCTAAATATGTTAAATTTAATATTTAAATAAAATATTTATTTATTGAAAATACCTATTTTTATAACATGATCAATTTTCTAACCCTTATAAAAACTACATATGATTGCATAAAATTATTTTATTATTTATATAAGAATAAATATTATTATTTACAGCCTTTTATAAAAATAAAATTTTATTTCAAAATTTTGAACTTATCATAAGATTTTATTTTAATAAGAATTAAACATGTATTTATTCCAAAAAATAAAATTATGGTTTCTTTATATCAAAATCAATTTTATCTTATTAATCCTCAAATCATGTGCATTTTATATAAGAGTAATGCATTAAATAAAAAAATTTGGATCTGGGTAAATAATATTTCATTTAATAAAATAATTTACACCTTAATACTACTTATGGTCTATATGCATAGCCCTATATCACATCAGTATAAGCCCTAAAACCTAAGGTTAAGGTGTAAGATGGTGGTAATTTTATGGGGTGAATCATCTTAAATTGATTTAGTAGTGATCTCTATTAACTTGAACTTATCTAATAGGTGGTTCTACTCAAGCCTCACTTGTTAAATTTATACTTGGGATTAGTCAAGTGAAAATACCAATGATGTTACCTCCCTACCAATATCTAAAAATGATCTTTGTAAGGCATGATTATATTGGTTTAGACCACAATTTCTCCCTTATGAATCAATTAGTTATCTTGGTTACCCTTAATATACACTGATTCTAATGGTCACGTTATAACGGATACATTACTGATGGTCATAATTCCCAATGTCCATAATCCCCAATAGTCATAATGGTTTTCTACCTCCTATAAATACTTCATATTTTATTCATTCATTTATTAATTAAATTTATATCAAGGTTATACATTTTTCATTTTCAAAATGAATATTACAACACTAATGTTTTTTTCTTTTTATAGTGTTGTTTGTGAGTGCGATAATCCTAGGAGATCAAGGTGATCTTGATTTTAATATTCTAATTATTTTATTTTCTTCTATTTATTATACCATTATAATATTGTGCATTTTTCTAGGTTTAATTTTTAACTGAATGCAATGTTCTAAATTAATTAAATAAAGTATTATAATTGTGTTTTATACTTTACAATATTACTAAATACACTATTGGAAATCATATTTATACCAACACCCTTATCCAAATGGTTTGTCTAAACTATTGGGATAGAGATTTTTTTTCAACAGTTTTTTAAAACTGTTGGCATCTAGTGCTTTATCTTTGTATTTCCCAGTAGTTTTTGTAAACCGTTGGGATATAGAGATGTTTCCTAATGGTTTTTGTAAATCGTTGGTAAAGTTGGTGTTTCCCAACAGTTTTTTAAAATCTTTTGGATAGTTTTCCCCCAAATACGCCTGAGCCCCCACTCCCCTTTCAAGATTCAATTCATTTTTTCCCAACCAGAGTGGTGCTCTCTTCCCAGCCAGTGACCACTCCTCTTCCAATGATCTATCCTAGTTTAAATCATTTAATTTCTTCCACTTAAAATTGGTGTGTTGGAGTTATATATTCTGCCTACATTTATTTTGTATTTTTATATACCATGTTTAGTTTATTTTATCATCTGATGCAATATCTCATCATTTAGGGTTTTTGATTATTCATGAATGTGAAATTGGCATGTTCCAAATACTTCAGCCTACACATAGATAGTGAATTTCCCTTCTAGAACCACTATCACCATCACTAATTTTTCTAGGAATGTTACACAATATTAGTGTTTTATAGGTACTATATTTTCTCACATAGGTCATGTTTACATTCATATTTTGAGTAATTTTACCTTGGAAACTAATTGATTTCTTTTAAAAGGGAGTTCCAACAATTACTTTTTGAAATTTTTATGTAATGTTTTGGTTTTTAAGAGATTAATGGAAAATAAATTTTTTACTAATACCATTTTCTATATTCCTATATAATGAGGAATGTATGACATAAAAATGTGTCAAATTTTCTTATAATAAAATAATTATTAATGTATTAATACCACTTGACCTTTTGGGACTATCTTGATACACATATCTGATTTACATTTTCATTGGTAACCACACATTCAAAAATATCATTAGTTCCCTTGATTTGGTTTAATAATACCAATATTCCCTCTCCTATATATCTTTTTGACTATTTTATATTTAAGGTTATCTATGTATTTTTAACACGTGGGTCACTATCATGTCTATAAATTGTGATGTATACCCGATGGTCCCCACCTATATTTGCACTGTTTTGAAAGATTTGGGTGAAGTAAATACACTATTCTCATTACTCTTTAATGAATCCTTTATATATGAATTCAAATGATTTATTACATAATAGGAAGTGATTTCCAAAAGGAATTTGGGTGAAGTGGTATGTGCGAGTCACATGGGCTAAGTGAATTGTGTGAGGCCCTATCAGTGAAGTGACCTATGGGATGCACTTGAGATAAGTGAACTGTATGAGGAACTTGGTAATAATTCATGACTTTTCCAAATTCATGTCCAAGGCAACACAACCCACTTGAGATAGAATTAAACCAACTTTGACCCGTGATATCCTTTACTCAATGATACATTAAAATAATTACATTGGTACTAATTAAATCTTGTATTCCCACTTCCATACTTCCAATGGATTATAAAACTATTTATATTTTAGATGAATAATTTTATACATGAATCTATGAGATATTAGATATTTTTTTACCATGATATTTCCTATTATATGACCCCACACTTCTAAACCTTGTGAATCATTTGAAGAAGTACCACTTTTAATCCTAAAGGATAACAATTACTATTATATGACCACAGAGTTAGAATGATATTCCCATCCTCAAGTGGGGAATCCCTTGAAAATATTGGCATGTATTGGTGTAAGGTAAATATAACACATTTGGGTATACCATGAATTACATCAACCCTTTAATAACTCATCTTGTTGGATTTATGTAATTTTCGTTGAGCACATATATGTTTCTAGTTCATGAAAACAAGATGGATACCTTTTAAATAACACACCCTATAAAAATATCATTTATCACTAAAGTCAACAATTCTCATTTACTTTAATATATTTTTTATTGAACTTCAATCTTATTGAATTGCTTTCACGAAATGACTTTTTACAATTTTTTTACAGAATGGATAGAAGTTAGATGTATGAAACTGATGGGATCTCAAGAGATTTTCAAAACAATTTGGAGATGTTTTTAGATTTTTCATTTGAAAATGCTTCAGATAATGGTCACATACACTTCCCATGTTATAATTATATTGAAAGACCTTGGTTGATCCATTAATAAGTTACCTACCATATAACCAAATATGGTTTTCAAACAAACTATTATGTGTGATATCACAATAGAGATAAAATGGAATCTCAAAATGTTAATGATCCAAATGAGAGGACTGGATTAGAGAATTTGATATATGAACGGTTTTTTATTATTATTCATTATGAGAAGGAAAGGATGTTGATCCAAGAATATTTCTATATGATCACACATAATGTGTCCAATGAAAATGTTGATGTTGATCGGGTGAAAAAATTGAATAATGTTGTGATGACTCCAGTATATCAGAAATGTAGTAAAATAAAAAAATCTTGAATTTTTAATCTGATTGTTTCATGGGAAAACCATGTATGGAATTTATAATACTTCCATCGATTACATTCTTACCTTTTTTAAGGACTTACTTCCAAATGATACAGATATTACCTCAAACCACTATATGGTATGGAAGTTAGTTGATGAACTTGGATTTCCAAAAAAAAGAAATTCATGATTTCCTAAAATATTGAAACTTATTTTGGGAAGAAATTACTAAAAGAAATGATTGTATAAAATGTGGAACATCCAGATAGAATCCAAAATCTAATGGAACACCATCCCATGTGCCACATAAAGTAATGTGGCACTTTCCATTGATCCCCAGACTCCAGAATCTTTTCATGTCTAATGAAATATCAATAAAAATGTGATGGAATGATATCGAGAGAAAGAATAATTACAAAGAGTTTTTTACCCTATAGATGGATTTTAATGGTAGATATTTGATTCTAAATATCTTGATTTTTCATCTGGAGGGTGTGATGTGAGACTAAGTCTTTCATGTGACAGTTATTAATTTGTTTGGGAATATTCTTACTTCGCACATCACATGGCTGGTTTTTATACACATTTATAACCTTCCCTCGTGGTTGTGTAGGAAAAAACCTTTCACTTTCATGAATATACTTATATATGTCCCTTCTAATATTAATAATGATATAGACGTATACATGAAACCTTTAATAAAATATTTGAAACTTCTTTGGGATGTGGGTGTGCACACATACGATGTATGTTCGAAAGACATATTTCATATGTGTGTTTCACTTATGTGGATGATCAATTATTTTTCTACTTATGCAATTATGTCTGGATGGAGCATGAAGGTAAAATTGTCATGTCCTGTTTTTATAAAGAATACTCAATCTATAAGACTAAAATATCACCGTAGTTTTAGTTTTATGGGACATAAATGATTCTTTCCAGTGGACCATCCATGTAGAAATAATCATCTAATATTTGACAATACCATGGAGACTGGAAATCCACCTCAACATATGTTTGGAACTGATGTGCTTAATGAATTGCAAGATTTTAGTTTTTCATTCAGGAAGGGTCAAATGAAATCTAGAAAGAGGAATAATGTTTCTAATGATACCTATTACAATTGGAAGAAGAGGAGTATCTTCTTTGAGTTTCCTTATTGGTAAACCAATTTGTTACATCATTTCTTAGACGTAATTCACATTAAAAAGAATATATGTGAAATGTTTCTTTCAATTATTCTTAATATAAAAGGAAAAAAAAGATTACTTATGATCTTAGAGTGACTTGGTGGATTGGGGGATCAGACTAGAATTGAATCTTGTGTGTATCAGTGAAAATAAATAGAAAGTTCTATGAGCTTCTTATGTGATGACACTTGTAGAAAAAAATCAATTTCTGGAAGTACTAGAGACTATTAAAGTTACTGATGGATATTCAAGCAATATATCAAAACGGATCAACAGAAGAGATTTGAAGTTGAAATCTTTGAAGACTCGTGATTATCAGGTTCTTCTACTTGAGTTGATTCCAATAGAAAACCTTCATCTTTTTTCCAATAATGTAAGGGTGTTAGTTATTCAGTTGTTCCATTTGTTTAAAAATATTTGTGTTAAGAAGTTTTCCAAGTCTTTCTTGCAAAAATGTTGGTGGAGACACCATTAATTTTGCGTGAGTTAGAGAAAATATTTCCTTGATCATTTTTCACATGCATGTTGCATCTGACTATCCATCTACCAACCGAAATACTTCTTGGAGGACCTGTAGATTTTTTTTGATGTATCCTACTGAAAGAAATATGTACACATTGAAATATTATTTCCGGAATAGGAATCATACTAAAGGTTCTATTGTGAACGATTGCTTGGCTCAAGAATGTATGGATTTCTGCTCAATGTATTTGTTTAATCTAACTATGAGAATGAACAAACCAATGAGAAATGAAGAAGAAAAATATGAACAAATTGAACCAAGTTTTCTATCACTTCCTCAAATAGAATGAATTCATAGATCATAAACATTGACGATGTTAAACCTTTAATAGAATAAGATGGCACGTCGCATGGTGTTGTTCAACTATGATTTGTTCAATAACTACATCAAGTAAGTAAATTTAACATGTATATCTTATCTCAACTATTATAATTTTACATATTTGTTAAACTATTTCTATTTTTATCTATAGGGAACATAAAGAAATGATAAATAGAAATCATCATTATTTATCTTTGAGAAGGATAGTAACTTTTCATAGAAAAGAGTTTTCTGTTTGGTTAAAATTGAAGGTATAAATATTGATGTAATAAATAAATAAAATCAATATTTAATTAAGTTTAATATTTGTTTATATTTCAGGTATCGATTTTTCCTACTGACATGATCTCTAAGGAAATAAGAGCTTTGGATTTTGGTCCTAATACCATGGTTCATGAATGTAAATCAATTGTGATCAATTGGTACAAATTTATTATCACTGAACGAGTAAAGAACATGAGAACACAACATGATGGTGTTACAATAATTTTCACAACAGACTGTTATGCCAGTGCATCAGATAATAGACCTCATTTTGAAAATTTAGTTTATTATGGAGTCATTGAAAAAATAATAATATTGGATTATTACTCGCATGGTTGAGTCACTATGATGAAATGTCAATGGTTTGATTCGATGATGAGGCAGGGCACCCTTATTGATGATTTTGGATTTCAAATTATTGACATGACTCACACTCTTACTAGCAATGAACCAATGTATTAGAATCAATAGAGAAACAGGTTTTTTATATCAAAGATCATCTTTGACCTGAATTTGGTGTCATTATTGAAGAAATCCCAAGACATATTTTTGATGGTGGTGATGATGGAATTGACACCATCCCTACTCCCATTGGACCTGATCCATTTATTACTTATGATGACTCTAATAATTCAATTGTTAGAGTTGATTATGAACCTGAAGTTGTGGTGGGAAATATATGGAAGCATTTTTCTGTGTTCTTAGTTCTGTTGATTTAGCTCGACTTGATTTGTTGAGGTTTGTGTTATAAAAATTTATTTGCTATTGATTAAAAATATTTTTTATCTAACTATACCTTCATGTTCATTTTAAATATTTACTATTTGTAGTTTTCTTTGATTTGAATTTTTTAACATTGAATTGAATTGTATTCAAACCTACCAAACCAAATAAAACTGAAATAGTTAAATTTTAACAAAAAACTAGATGAATTGAATTATACATATTAAAATAATTGATATGAAAATAGAAATCAATGAAAATAATGACCTAACCCAAAAAATAGCTAAATTACCTAACCGAAAATATGAACCAAATGACCTTAGAAAAATAATCCATGTCTCAATTTTTTTGTTTTTTTGGTTACATAGTAGTTATCCTTTTCTAATTACTTTTATATTTTTTTCAAATGAAGTAAATGAAACCATATGAGGAGAATTGAAGAAAAAATATGACATGCAAAAATCATCGCATGGTTGAGATGGTAATTACTCTGTTATTTCTTGTTGTGAGTATTTTATTTCAAATATATATATATATATATATATATATATATATCAATAAAATATAATTTCATGTAATTAATTTTGTTTTAAACTTTTATGCAGGATCCACCACTGAGGTTCCAGTTATTCAAAGAGTAGCCTAGTAGTGGTACCAGCACTCAGGATGGTGGTACAAGAGGGAGTGGTATGAGAGTTAGGTACTCTAGTCAGCGTACCCATTTAGACCCTGCCTCTCCCACTGAAGTACCATCTTCCACACATTCTGATCTCGCTATGTCGTTAGGGACACACAAAATATTTAGGCCTCCCATGTTTTCACCACCCTTCACATCTGAACCTCCTCACTCATTTTACTTTATCCCATGATGATTACCACTCCTCATCCATATTATGTAGTTGGTCCATCATCCATGTCATCTTCTTTACCATCTAATTATTTTTCTCCAAGATTTTACATTCCTTCTTCAACTCTTACTCTGATACAATATATGCCTACGAAGAATACACTGGGACCCACTCCACCGATACAAGGTGATTTTCCTTCAGTGGTAGTGGATCTAGAGGCGCCCATTGAGCAGACTATCGTAGGTATATTTTAGAACCCTAAAAAAAATTTCCATAATTTATTTTCATTATAACATGTATTGGTATAATATTTGTTTTTCTATCATAACAGATACATCTACTAATAGGTAATGGGGTTGGGGGAATACAGGCATGAGTTCAGTGTAGAACTGCTTCATGCAGTTGATGGTGGACTACAACAAAGACAATCAAATGATTGACAAAACAAGGCAGCAATGTTGGAGTTTTTTGGCGATGCTTTCCAAATACTCTGACATCATTCCTATCAGCCCTATCTCATGGAGACAGTTGCCAAATGATGTCATGGATAATTCTTGGGCATAGATATAGTTAAAAAAATGTGTTTCATTTAATTTAATATTATTTTTGTATTTATATGAATTAATATTTTGGTATTATCTTCGGTTTAATTTCCCCAATGGTGAGGGTGCACGGCCAGCAAGTCTAAAGGAGTTAGGTGAGATTTGAAGAGACTATAAGCACGAGTTATATATTGGTTGGAATTCAAGAGTTGCAATAGAGTTAGAGGTGTTAATTTTCATATATGATTGTTCGATAGAATATTATCGTCAAATTATTACTCATTGGACGACTATCAAGTTTATAGTATTAATCGCATTTGAGGTTTTTAAATGAAAATTTAAATGTTTTTCATTAATACTATTTTTTATATTATTGAATTTTATTTAGGAATCAACCAAAATAAATAAATAAAACATTGATGCTAAAAAATACATGTACACATTGGTACTTAATATGATGTCAGATCAATAGAGGAAACAGGTACGACAGTCGTTTATAATGTTTCTTTAAGACTTGCACTTTATATTTTTTTCTCCATAATTTATTCGATTTATAAAGTTTTCATATAATTTTAGTTACAAAATTAATTATTGGTAACCTATTTTTAATTATGGTTTCATACATTCAATGTCATTATAGAGGCAGGTATTGAATATTGAAGGATGTTTGCCTTGAGAAAAATTGTTTTTCTCAAGTAAAAGAAAAAAAGATGGAAGTGCGGTTAATGAACCAACATATTAGCAGATTGTAAATTTTACTTTGTTGATTTCAAATTTTAATATCTATTTTTTTACTTAATAATTTATTTGTATTTGTAACATGCTACTTTAGAGGCCCTTGATGCCCAGGAACCTGACAATTTTGGGCCAAATGATCACTTACATCAGGTGTTGGGAGATGAGCACCCTTGCAGAGTACGTTGTCAACCTGGGAAGACTACAGTCCCAATGAGGTATTTCCCCTCTTCAGGTACTAGTTGTAGTGACACTGAGTTTGAACAATTTAAGTAACGGGAAGAACATGCTTAAAAAAGGTCCATACAGGTGAGAGAACAGTCTGCTAGGGAAAACACTAAATTTATGAAACTGATGAAAGTTTTATGTCCATCACTTCCACAAGAGGTTAGTACAGCTTGTGATTAATATTTTTTATCAATGAATTCAATATATAGTGCACCAGGTGGAATTTATAGTGGTGTTCAAGAAGATGTCATTCCTGGTGATGATGATGGTGAGGAAGAGGTTGAGGATGAGGATGATACCAAGACCAAGGCTGAGGACGAGGCCAAGGCTGAGGGAGAGGCAGAGGCCGAGGCGGAGGATGAGGTCGAGGATGAGGCTAAGGATGAGATCAAGGATTAGGCCAAGGATGAGGACAGGGGTAGGGATGAGGATGAGGCTGATGATGACGGTGGTTATAGTGACGGTGATGGTGATGAGGGAAAAATTGATTCATTGTATTTTGGACTCATATTACTGACATTTGATGTTTGATGATTTTTTGTGACTGAATATAAGTGTGATTAAGTAGGTATTCTTGACTTGGGTAGCCTAAATACTATATATTTTTAATCACAACACCTTTTACCAATGTATTTTCATCTATTTTGATAAATTAATTAGGGTATTTGTAAATTTATTATTTGATTCGACATTAAAAGGATTGATTAGGTTAGTGGTCTTACTTGTATATTTATTTCTTTATCTATAAATAATAAAACTTGACTTGACATAGAATTATGGATTCTATGAATTCTCTTTTTACATGGTATCAAAGATATTTCACAATTATCTTTTTACATATACTCAAACTCTTGGCTAAAGAACTTGAGTTTATTCATTGTCATTATACCACTTCTTAGTCATCTTTATTTGATTCATTATCATTTAATGGTTTACATTATGGGATACCATTTTTGATCTAGTCTCATTCACAGATCATGTTGTACTTGAAAGTATCAAATTTTATATACTGACTATATTTATTAACATGGATGAGTATTTAAATTAGTGGATTTAAAATTGATTTTAAAAATCCATATTTTTCAACAAAAATTACAAGACAACTATAATCTACCCAATACCTAGGCACTCATACCTAGATCCCATCATAACTAGTAGCCTGCCTAGAAAACCTTATAATCACTTGGGATAGAACCACAATATCATCCCACATTAGCATCACCGATATCAACTTGACTCATTCAAATGTATTTAACCAAACAACACTGCTCATGTACAACCCAGACCTAGGAACTCATATCTAGATCCCATCATAAGGCACCTTATACCCAAACCTACACTTGAAATGGTTGTCAAACACTAGGATAATAATTATAATCACATCAAAAAATCATGCAATAATCACCACAATGGTCCCAATTAATTAAGGCACCACCAATGAGTTATTTAATAAAATAATGAATATGTTATTATTGACACATTAATTAATCAAAACCCATTCTATTCAATTATCAAGAATTTTTTTCTTTTTTTAACAATTTTATAAACCCACTTTACTAATTATGAAAATAATCTTACACCCATAAGGATTCATGAACATGTCCAAGTATACAAACCTATATGATGCATGAACCCACACTCTCATACTGCATCAAGATAAGAGTAAAAAAAATAGCTCACCCAAAACATCATACTTGAATTGAAATCTCAATTAGAACACTAAAAATAAATGAACAACAATATCATCACCTTGTAGATTTGAATTTAATTATAATTGGGTTAGTTAAATACCATTAAAAGGTCTATTCCAAGTTCCAACAACACATCCTACCTCCAAATACCATGCTCAAATAGTCAAACAGCCAAAAAAATTCATTGTAACCTATTTGTACTGCCTCGACTAAAATAGCTCATATAAATTCATTGGTAAATCACCAAAAGACCTTAAGAAAACCTACCCTTATAATAGACACTTTATACTGGTGTTGAGATTCTATAAGTATCGTGGGGATATTATACTCTCAATACCCTCCTAAATAAAAATATATAAATAACATAATCAAAATAAAACATTAGAGTAAGCATAAGAAATTATAGCTAAGAGAAAACTAATAATAACAGATAACATAACAATGATATAACTTGGTAGGTTCTCACCAATTTCCCCTAATATACATCATTATATACAGTTTATACATGTATGAGAAAATAAAACAAGTACCAATATAAAACATGCAATAATCATGAATGGTCAGCAAGTGCTACCCAGGGAGACCCAACACCTGACCTCACTTTATTTGGAGAATGTTGAAATAGAATTCATCTCAAAACACAACCTCGAACTCATAACCTACCACTTAGGGAAGGTTCATGCATCTTAGTCCGGACCACAACCCTCTCACTTAGATTATAGCCTTACACTAAGACTCGATCTCATATTTATCATCATACTTCCACCCTCTTGCTCAAAGTGAAGTCTAGTATCACATCCTGACTATTAACCAATCAATCATTGTAGAATACCATATCATATACTAACCACTACCCTCTCACTTGAGGTTAGGTTCTATATCATATCTTAACCACTACCCTATCACTCGTGGTAAGGTCTTATATCATATCACGGGCACTACTATCCAACTTAAGGTAAGGTCATGTATCACATCATGATCATTGTCCTCCACTCAAGGTAAGTTCTGATATCACATCTTGAATACTAGCCACTCACTCATATTAAGGTCCCATATCACTTATAGGATACTGGGAAAGGTACTATATCATATCCTGAACACTGACCTCTTACTCAGGGTAGGGTCATATACTATTTCTCATGCCATGTCACATACCTCAAACCTCTCATTCAAAGTGGATCTCATCACTATTATACAACATGGGTAGATCATAAATTATGAGAGAAAAAATAGTATTAATAGCTCATATCATATCCCTCAGTTATCCACACAACCATCCCCACTTAGCTCTATGTTATAGAGTAGCTGATATATCTCAACAACACATACCCTAACCAACATCACCATCATAATTTTAACCTTAGGTCATACCCACCTATCATTTTATTTTATATTGTATTTATTTTTATGTGCATTTATAGTGGTTCTTTATAAGGTGTTGTATTAGTTTTTTTAGGTGTGTATTCATCACTATTAAATATTTTTTTTGCAGATGTTGGTAGGGTATTTTTAGGTGTTTTGATTTCAGTGTGATTCGATATATCTCAACAACATGTTCCCTAAACAGCAACACCCCCCTGATCCGAGTCATCCCTAGATCATTTCAATTTCATCCTGTGATCATGGATAATTCTTGGAAGCCATCTAATATATAATCTAAGCTTACACTTGGAATTCATCCATGAAATCAAATGGAAACATGTATATTTTTAGTAATATCCCAATTCCAAACATAGGTTTCAACTATTGATTCCATGAATCCATGATTGATTATCATGATGGTTAAATTACCATGAATGAAATCAAAATCCCTACTATATGAGTGTCCTTCTTCCAACATCATTATATCAGGATCCTGGCCATCATATCCAATGACCTATCCATTATTCAGTGTGAACACAATGTGAGGAACATAAAAAAATTATATAGATGATGAGGGTCACTCCATTAAAGAACCAATTGTACACTCACCACTATATACCTTACCTTAAACTGCACCTCAAGATCCAACTAAAAAGTTATATATCATTACCACATGACACTCCTCCTAATCCATTCAAATACACTTATAAATCTTGACACTATTTCTCTTGGAAAATATGTTCCAAGGCCCCATATTGAGTAAAATATCTAAAAAACCTGATTCGTTTCCAATATATTCTCTATCATGGAGGTACATTTTAAATTATCATTCAAAAATCATGGCCAAAATTTACATGAAATTACATTAATAACATAATCCATCAACACCTATATATTACACCACACTATAATCTATTAAGGTTATATCAAACCCCTATATATTACACCACACTGTAATGTGGGTTTCCACTCCCCATAGATTGGGAACTATCCCAATAATCCTATGGAACTTGATCATAAATGATTATATACTACATATAAATTAGATTCAAATTTTATCTCTAATGAGACACCACAACCTTTAGTGGATCAAATCTATATAATTTGATCTATTCAAATTGAATTAAGATCATATGATGATTGTGGCATCAATTTCCCAAATGAGAGAAATAAACTTTCATCGCTATTTGGATCATATTTTCAGGTGTTGTGTTTATGGAGATGTTTGTTTTTGGGGTGTTTTGGTTTCCAGTGGGGTATTTTATTGGGTGTATTAGTATTATTCTGAATTATCACTACTACAAAAACAGGCAAGGGAAGCGTCACCTTATATCAGTGCTAAGAAAAAACCGCTGATAAAGAATCCTTGTATCAGTGCTAAAATTTTAGCGCTGATACAGGGTAACCTTTTATCAGTGCTAAAAAATCATTGATAAAGAGACCCTTTATCAGCGCTAAAAAAATGCTGATAAAGAAGGCATGTATCAGTTCCAAAATGTTAGCGCTAATACAGGAAATATTTATCAGCACTTTTTTAGCGTTGATAAAGGGTCTCTTTATCAGGGCTAAAAAAGTGCTGATAAAGGTATCCTTTATCAGTGCTTTTTTAAGGCGGATAAAATCGTAGTCCCATATTTTATAAAATCGGTCGCACAGTGTCCTCAGTTTATCGCGCCCTAAAGCTCTCGTGGTACTATAACCATGAGACTCCCCTACACTGCCCCCAGATCTTCGCATTGTCAGACCTCCGCTTCCCCCGATCTTCACGTTGTCAGACCTTTGCCGCTGGCCCTTCTCCTAATCCTCCCCCTCGAAGCCCTTCGGCAGATCCTCCTCCCCGAAAACCCTACTTATCCTCCTCTCTTCTCAACCCTACTCCCCGCAAACCCTACTCCTCCATTTATAATGTTTGGAGGCTCCTACCGTGCACCTCAACCTCTGGCCATCACGCCTTCCCCTCCTGACGTAGCGTAGAAGGTTCCCTACATCTCCTCCTCTAAGGTGAATTTCTTTTCTCTTGTTCTTGATTCTCTTCTTGAACTTTATTCTTAGGAAGGATGTGACAATAATGATGATTCGGTTTTTGTGTTTTTTTGTTATGGTTTTAATGGTTAATGGTCATACATAGGACTTTTTGTGTGAATTTCTTATATGTTTTCCCTTTCATGCTACTATGTATGGGGTATTTATCACTATGATTATAAGTGTGCTGGTTGATTGATGTGGTTGGGAGCATTTGGTGTGGTAATTAATACAGTAGTGATGGATGGATTATTTTGTGGTTATGATAGTAATTATATGGATATTTAGGCAGAAAATAAGTGGTTTTATGGATTTTAGAATGTGTTTAGTTGTATATTATGTTATGAAAATTTAGTTGTTATTAGGTGGTGTTATAGTTCCCTTTTGGCATGGAATATGGTTGGAATAAATGAAAATATTAATGGATGATGGGTCGGAAATGATAAATTATGGTTTGTTAAATGATTAATGAAAATGATTGGAATAATTATGTTTAATAAATGGTTAAAGATAGAATAAATGTTATTAATGATTAATGAATGGATTATAGTGGGTAGTGATTTAATGATTGGTTTTACATTAAAATGGTTAACAATTGAAATGCATATGGTAATAAAAATCCAAGAAATTATAATGTTAAATTAAATGAGAAGTTGTTAATGTTGATATGGATGCTTATGTGATTTTTTGGGGATTATTTATTGCATTATAATTGAAGTGGTTATAAGAGAGTGGTAGTAACAAGGCAATGGTTGACGAGGGTGTTTGTAGTATTAGTTTGGTGTAAACCCTTAGGAAAGATTTATGTGTGACAATATAATTATTATATTTTCTTATTATTTCTTACACACCACCACTTGAGTTGAGTAACCTGATTTAAATCTATATGGGTACTTTGGTTCTAAGTGTTTTTTCAATATCTAGGTTATAGAGGGAACACATATAGAACCACTCTCTCTTCCCTTCTCCCCCTTTATAGTTAGTATGAGTTATAATGGCTCACGGTGGGTGTATATATATTCTTTTTGACATGATTATGTGTATTTAGTGTGGATACATAGTGGGGGTTGTGCATTGTAAGAGGAGAGTATGATGTTTATGTCCTTAATGTTCATGATATCATACTGTGATGAGGATGTGATGTGTGGTTGTGATGTGGATATGGTTTTTTATGTGTTTGTGACATGTGTATGTGTGGATATATGGTTATGATATTATATAGAAGGGTTTGAAGCATAAGAAATATTCCATTAGAGTGTGAGAATGACCAGATTAGTAGGGAAGTGGATGTGGTGTAATTTATTAATATATATTCTTTTGATATTACACTTAAGATGGAGTTTGGAATTAGACACTCATGAGGATTGAATGGGATGATAGGTCAATAATATTTGTTAAAATTTTCATATGGAATAACATGGGAGACCATCTATGACACAATTGGTTATCCCCCCTGTGATTTAAAGTAAGTAACTTGAGCTTACCAAAAATATTAGGCATGATGATATTGAATGTAGGGAAAAGACCTAGGAGTGGTAGATGTATCATTCTTGATTATTATTTTGTTTGGACTGGGGTGATTTGAGGAAACTATAATGAATCTAAAGTGATTATATTTAATGAATTCCATATTGTAGAGATTATGATAATACTTTCTTTACTTATAGAGCTGGCTACTGGTTTTCATCCATATGTATTTTAGGTTAGTGAGGTATAAAAGGATGAACTAGTTGACCATTTAAGGGTTGACCTGATAGAGGGGGATGATCCATAGAGGATGATGTCGTGTGAGTTTTACCATCTATGACTCAAGTTATTATCCCCACGAAAACCTTTGTGTTTGGAAATTTTGTTGATTTTGATGGGGGGTCTATCCTGGTTCTGTTAATTTCCAAATATTTATTGGACACAGTTAGGCTCTATTAATCTTTATTTTTATAAGGAAGTGGTTCTCTTCTACTGTATTTGGAAGTCTTTTTTTGTGTACTTGAACCATAAATACTAATATTTGAGATTCAAATAGGATGGATATGAATAAATATTGGATGGATGCTAATCGTTTGACAATAGAGTATGACAACGGAGTGAAAGAGTTCATAAAGTTTGCAAAGGATTCTTCTCAAATCCTTTGTCTGTGTTTACGTTGTTGTTATTCTAGACGACTTACTCCAGAGGATTTGGAAGAACATTTGATATGTCATGGAATAGATCGGAGTTATAAATGTTGGAGTAAACATGGAGAAAAAGAGAATGTAGCTACTAGCTGGGATAAAACTGTGTTTTATGGATCATCAGATATGAATACAAATATGGATAATAAAGAAGATCGTATGGAGGATGTGATTACAGATGTCAATGATGATGAAGATCATATTGAGTAAATGACAAAGACAATTGAAGATGAACTTCATGATTGCCCAAAATTGTTTGAGAAGTTAAAGAGTTGTGCAAAGACACCATTGTATGCTGGTTGAACTAAATATACAGCATTCTTAGTTGTACTGAAGTTTTATAAATTGAAAGTAGGCAACGGATGGAGTGATGTCAATTTTACGAAACTACTTGTTATCTTTAATGACATGCTCCTGGAAGATAATGAGCTCCCAAGCTGGACATATGAAGCTAAATGAATGCTATGCTCGATGGGTATGATTTCTGAAAGAATACATGCCTACCCAAAAGACTGTATATTATTTTGAAAGGAGAACAAATCACTTATAGAATGCCCAAAGTGTGGTTCTTCTCGATACAAGAATGATGAATCCAATCCTACTAAAGTTTTATAGTACTTTCCAATCATTCCAAGGTTTAGGCGTCTATATGGAAGTGAAGAAACTACAAGACAATTGTCGTGGAATGTAGATAAAATAAATAAAGATGGGAAATTACATCATCTAGACAACTCTCCTCAATGGAAGAAAATTGATCATGAGTATCCTGAATTTGGAAAAGATCTGAGAAACCTTCTTCTTGCATTATCTACAGATGGAGTGAATCCTTTTGGTTTTCAAACCAGCACTCATAGTACATGGCCTGTTATGTTGCTAAATTATAACTTGACACCCTGGTTATGCATGAAGTGGAAATTCATCATGTTATCTATGCTTATATCAAGACCAAAACAACCAGGTAACGGTATTTATGTTTATCTGGATCCTTTGATCGAGGATTTGAAGTTATTATGGGATTCATGTGTTATGTTGTATGATGCTTATAAAAGTGAATACTTCACATTGAGAGCGATGTTTTATGGGACAATAAATTATTTCCCTGCTTATGGAAATTTGTCAGGCTAAAGCATTAAATGAACTCAAGGGTGTCCCGTGTGTGAAGAATATACAGAATCAATTAGGTTGAAACATTCATTAAAATCTGTGTTTCTAGGATATTGTAGATTTCTACCTCGTCAGCATAAGTACCGATCTTGGAAGACATCATTCAATGGAAGTTCAAAACAATGCGTAGCATCATCTCCACTAATAGGTGATCAGCTATTTGAGAAAGTAAAAGATTTGAACGCTGTTTTTGGTAAACCATTTTCTAAAAACCTTACAAAAATCAATTGGAAAAAGAGATCAGTTTTTTTTTGAATTACCATACTGGAATTTTTTGTACATCAGACATTTTATTGATGTGATGCATGTGGAAAAAAATGTATGTGACAGTGTTATTGAAACGTTGCTAAATGCCCCAAAAAAGGATGGAATTAAGGCAAGGTTAGACGTGGTTGACATGGGGATACGAGAAGAGTTGGCTCCCGTGAAGGGTGAAAATTGAATGTTTCTTCCTCCAGTTGATTATACTCTTTCTAGGGAGGAGAGATATCAGTTTTTCAACTTCTTCAATGATGTAAAGGTTCCATAGGGTTATTCATCAAATATCAAGAACATTGTGTCAATGAATGATTTGAAGTTAAAAGGTTTGAAATCACATGACATCCATGTTTTGATGCAAGATCTAATTCCTATATATTTACATTGCATTTTTTACAAGAATGTTCGCCATATGTTAACCAAACTTTGTTTCTTTTTTAAAGCTATATGTATCAAAGTTTTAGACCCGGTGAAATTGTCAGCTATGGAAAAATAAATTGTCATCATATTATGTGAATTAGAAATGTTCTTCCCGCAAAAATTCTTTGATATGATGGTTCATTTGATGATTCACTTGGTGAGAGAGATTCAACTTTGTGGTCCTGTTCACTATAGATGGATGTACCCCATTGAACGGTATATGAAGATTTTGAAAGGGTATGTCAAAAATTGAATTCAGCCAGAGGGTTGTATAGTGGAGAAATATATTGTTGAGGAAGACATTGAATTTTGTACCAAATAACTATCTGATGTGGAAAGCATTGGTCTCCCAAAATCTCATCACACTGGACGCATTGAGGGTGAGGGAATTTATATAAGAGATTTTGTGACAATTAGTATTACAGATCAGGAGTAGGCCCACCTTTATGTTTTGCATAACAGTTGGGAGGTTTCTCCATATATTGAAACTCACAAAGAAATTCTTAGGTAGTTGAATCCATCAAGGGATGAAAAATGGTTATAAAATACACATAATCACCAGTTTATAGGATGGTTTTAGGATCATATTTTTAAGGAGTTGGATGAAAATCTGAATTCAATTTCAGAACGACTTCGATGGATAGCCGCTGGACCAAGTTTGTATGTATTATCTTATAATGGTTATGTAATTAATGGTTACACATTCTATACAGATGAACATGATGAAGATAGTACCATGAAAAATAGTGGAGTTACACTAGTGGCTAAAGTGATTCATGTTTCTGGTAGTAAGGACAGAAATCCAATTTATGCAAATATTTCATACTTTGGCATTATCAAACAAATATAGGAGTTGGATTATACAACATTCCAATTGCCGATTTTTCAATGCAAATGGGTTGATAACAATAGTGGTGTTAAAATAGATGAATGGGGATTTGTGAAAGTTGATTTTAGTAAAGAAGGGTACACATACAAATAGTTTATAATGGAATCACAAGTGGTACAATTTTTTTATGTTCTAGATCCCGCAAATCAAAAGTGGTCGATTGTTCTGTTATCGTCCAAAACTACTGAAGGGTCTGATGAAAATTTAGTTGAGGATGATCCTTTCAGTGGTATGTCACAATCATTTCATAGTGGTCCCAATGTATATGATGTTTTGTATGTTAGAGGAGACCACAATGAAGGGATTTGGATAATCAATAGAGGTTTCAAATCCCTTTAGCCTTTAAAAAAATAAAGATAGTTCAATAAACATGTTATATTTTGTTTGTAATATAGATCTTGTTATCTCATGTTATTATCTTATCATTACTGAATTTATGTAATCTAAATTAACTGTTCAACCACTTTTATAGATAATGACTTCTGTACATTCTGGTGCTCCTAACCTTGAGGCTGAACAAGTCTCTCAAGCTGTTGTTGCTGCGGTTGCTGCTGCTCCTGCTGCGGCTGCTCACAGTGCAGAGCAACAACAAGTTTCTGAACCTGTTGTTGCTCCTAGTTTTGAGTTCCAACAACCATAATCACATGCCATTGATACCATTTCAGATGAACATATAGATGATTTTGATATCGATGAAATGGTCGGGAATGAAGGACCGACGTCGCAGAAAACACAGGTGCGTCGTAGTTTGACGGTGTTATCCAAAGTTCTTAAGGTGAAAAGCAAAGGCATCAAATTTGGTGTTGGATGGAATGCACGAGGCCAACATGTGAATCCCAACAAGGCTATTTTTAGTAGTTATATTTTATTTTTTACTCGGCAACACGTGCCGATTGACATAGATTCATGGCACCATGTTATGCCCGGGCTAAAGGCTGTGATCTTGGAAGAAATTACGATAACATTATGATATTATTTCTTTAATTTACTAGAAAATAAAATAATGAAACAATTTCTTACTCTTCTAAATCTCTTGCAGAGTACATTTATAGTAGACGATTCGCACAAGGAATATATACTAAGGCTTGCAGGAAGGATTCATTGAGGTTTTCGCACTATTTTAACAAGATGTCACCTGAAAGATTACAAAGGTAAAATAAACCCACACCCACCCATTGTCTACACTCACCTGATATCCCAAGAAGCATGGGATGCATTTATTGGCCATCATGGGGATGAGAAGTTTTAGGTACATTGTGGGTGATAATACATTGTTTGAGGATATGTGAATTCATCACTTTGATTGTCAATATTTCATTTATGAAATAGCAACTCTATACTGAAAATAAGGAACGTGCATCAAAACCAACATACCCCTATCATAAAGAAAGGATGGGGTACGGTTCACTAGAAAAGAAATTAGTACGTATTTTAAATTTATAGTAATATTGTTAGGTGATAATAAAAAATATCATAATTATCTTTCTATATTTATATATAGATTGATGAGTCTAAAACCAAAGACACTTCCATCCCACATCATGTGCTATGGAAGGAGGCACATGTGAATAAGGAAGGGAAGCTAGTAGATGAGAACACACAAAAAGTGTGTGAAATATATTTAAGTATGACATGACGATAAAAATATTTTTTTTAAATTGCTATTACATAAAAATAATTAGTTATTTTCCTATATCAGATAGTCACAGGAATCAGCTACTCCTGTAGCGGATGCAGACCTATTATCGATGGCTTTGAAGTAGCCAGAACAATACGGTCATGTCAGAGGTGTGAGGTTTGGGGTGACACCCCAAGTATATTTTGACAAGAAAAAAACGGATGATAGAGATAAAAAATTGAAACAAATGAGCGAAAGACTAGAAACTCTTGAAGAACGATTGCAATGGCAGGGAGAGTTTCTAGCAACTTTTATGGGTGGGAAGCAAGAAGAAGACACAACTCAGGAACAACCAGCACGTGAAGATCCCGCCCCACCCCCCACCAGCTTTGAGGTGAGCCATTCCCATCAAAGAGCTGTCTTAGCAGTGGAAATAAATATTCTAATAATTGTTCCCATGAAATGTGAATCAGACAAACTATGATACTTTTCCTATACAGATCTTCTACAGGGTGATAATGATTGTGATTTATATCTGTCAACATCCACCTATCACCTTGTATCAAGGGCTATAGTGTTCAACATCCCAGATGAAAAGCTACATAATAGACCACTTCTGAAAGATCATCTAAAAATGATGATTACTGTATCTCATGAGCCAAATGCAGAGTTACATATTCCACTTGATGATGATGATATTCATACGGTCGAAAAGGATATTGGGACATTCATTGAATGGCCATCACATCTTGTAAGAGTACATGCGGACAAAGAGGTATTTATTTCCTTTTTTTCAAGCTAAACCTTTAACAATTAATGAAAAAATGGTCGGAACCAATGAATGTTATTATAGATGGAGAAAGGGAAGGGGGTGACAAACGTCGGCTCAAAACCATCTAAAGGATCGACCAAATGATCCCAAGGAGCTACTGAAAGCACAATAACACCACCTGTTCTCTTTCCACATTTACTAGCATTGAAAACTCATGTGGATACAAAGCTAAGAGGTGGTAGTATTCATATAGTGGTTTTCAAAAATAATATATACGGAGTGGAAAGTCAAGATTTCGTTGCTGCTGAAAATGTAAATGAGATCCTTGAAAACGGTTGGCTAGGAATCATGGTTGTAAATATATATATTAGGTATGTTTTCATGAATTGATTTTCTAAAATCTGATCTAATGTAAAAATTATTACTAAATGCATTTTTTATTATTAACAGACATATATATGAAAAATAGTTGAAGGAATTTTCCCATGAGTTAAAATTCGAACTCGTTAGTCCTTATACCACATCAACACATCTAATGAAATTAGATCCATAAAAAAGAATGAAATAGTGAACGGATTGCTAAAAACATTTGAAAGCAAGATTATAGATGACAGACTCTTCCTAATACCAATCATGTAGGGGTAAAACTCTAAAATTAAAGCATATCAATTATATTTTCACTTCTTTTATTACTTATTCCTTTTTGTGTTTTTAGGAAACATTGGATGTTAATTTCGGTGAACTTGGATACTCCAAAGATTTATTTTATGGATTCAAAGAAAGTATATCCATCAAACCGACCACACATGATGGAGTTTGTGAATCTGTAAGACACTACATCCTACATTTTAGGTCTAAACATAAAGTAATATAATTTATATTATCTTTTATTGATGATTCTGTTATGATAGGGTGGTGTATCATTATCATCTAAAAAAAGGAATGACGACAGGGGCTAAGCATAAGGAGGCGAGCAAGTATTACATCTGGACAAATATCAGGGTATATATAATAAAATTTCACTATCCAAACACATCTCAACACAAGTTACTTATTCTCCTAATGATCAATTTTTTTGTAGTGTCCAAAAAAAACAAACGATAATTATTGTGGTTATTATGTTTGTAAATTTATGAAATAGATCATTTTTCATCAACAAACTATCATCCCTAAAGAGGTATTTTAAAAAACAACTACTATTTCATTTAATTTATTTATTAATTCTTTATTTTTATATTTTACAGTACTACTCTGATTGCAGAAAATCCTCATACTCACAAGAAGATATAGATTTGTTCAGAAATGAGTGGGCTTCATACCTGATGGTAGATTTTACACAAATAGCATGAAGATCTGACTTGGGGATGTGTACAATTGGCGGTCATTTTTTAGAGGGGTTAAGGGGATCAAAAGATGAAACATTGTAGTATGTAAATGTTCATAGGAAAATTTTAATTGTTATTAAATAAAAAATACTTTCTCCAATGAGTCATTTTCCCATTTTAATAGATGATATTCACCAGCAACATGCAAGAATGATGAACCACTCAAATTTCTCTCTTTTGTTTAAAATGGACATATTTTTAAGTGAAAAAAACAAATGACGTACAGAAATACAACCAAATGAATTAGGATTGTGTTGATACTTTAGGATAACGATCCATGGGTGCATTGGTGATGTGTAAAAGTCAACCTCATCTTAATCCGAGGCATGGTGTGGCTGGTATCACTCAAAGTGTCTGCCTTTTGTTTAAAATGGACACAATTTTAAGTGAAAACAAAAATGACATACGCAAATCCAAAAAAATGCATTATTATTCTGTTTATCCTTTAGTAGAATGATCCAAGGGTGAGTTGGTGATGTGTAGGAGTCAACCCCACCTCAATCCAAGGCACGGTGTGTCCAGCATCACTCAAAGTGTTTGTCTTTTGTTTAAAATTGACAGAATTTTAAGTGAAAACAAAACTAACATACGCAAATCAAGAAAAATGCATTCTGATTATGTTAATCCTTTAGTAGAACAATCCATGGGTATTTTGTGACGTGTATGAGTCAACCCTACCTCAATCCGAGGCACGGTGGGGCCGGTATCACTCAAAGTGTCTCTCTTTTGTTTAAAATGGACACAATTTTAAGTGAAAACAATAACTAACCTAAAAAAAATCTGACCAAACGCATTCAGATTGTGTTGATACTTTAAGAGAAAAATCTATGGGTCCTTTTTTATGTGTATGAGTCAACCTTGCCTCAATCTGAGGCACTGTGTGTCCGGTATCACTCAAATGGTCTCCCTTTTGTTTAAAATGGATAGAATTTTAAGTGAAAACAAAAACTGACGTACGTGAATCTGACCAAACGCATTCGAATTGTGTTGATACTTTTTTAGAATGATCCATGGGTCCTTTTTGACATGTACGAGTGAACCCCACCTCAATCCGAGGCACGATGTGGCCGGTATCACTCAAAGTGTCTCTCTTTTGTTTAAAATGGACACAATTTTAAATGAAAACAAAAAATGACGTACAGAAATCCAACCAAACACATTATTATTATGTTTATACTTTATAATAACAATACATGGGTCCTTTTTTACATTTACGAGTCAACTCCACCTCAATCTGAGGCACAGTGTGGCCGGTATCACTCAAAGTGCCTCTCTTTTTTTTTTAAATGGACAGAATTTTAAGTGAAAAAAACAACTGACGTACGGAAATCTGACCAAATGAATTTTTATTATGTTGATCCTTTAGGATAATGATAAATAGATCCTTTTTTATGTGTATGAGTAAACTTCTCCTCAATATGAGGAACAGTGTGTCCGATATCACTCAAAGTGTCTATCTTTTGTTTAAAATGGACACAATTTTAAGTGAAAACAACAAATAACGTATGCAAATCTAAACAAATGTATTCAGATTGTGTTGATAATTTATTATATAGATCCATGGGTACTTTTTGACGTGTATGAGTCAACATTGACTCAATCCGAGGCATGGTGTGGTCGTTATCACTCAAAGTGTCTGTATTTTGTTTCAAATGGACACAATTTTAAGTGAAAACAACAATTGACATACGGAAATCTGACCAAACACATTCAGATTGTGTTGATCATTTATTATAACTATCCATGGGTGCGTTGGTGACATGTATGAGTTAACCCTGACTCAATCTGAGGCATAGTGCTGCCGGTATCACTCAAAGGGTCTCTCTTTTGTTTAAAATGGACAGAACTTTAAGTGAAAACAACAATTGACCTATAGAAATCTGACCAAACGCATTCAGATTGTGTTGATACTTTATGAGAATGATACATGGGTATTTTTTGACATGTAAGAGTCAACCCCGCCTCAATCTGAGGTACTGTGTGGCCGGTATCACTCAAAGTGTTTGTCTTTTGTTTAAAATGGACAGAATTTTAAGTGAAAACAACAACTGACCTACGTAAATCCAACCAAACGCATTAGGATTGTGTTTATCCTTTATGATAATGATACTTGGGTCCTTTTTTATTTTTATGAGTCAACCATTCCTCAATATGAGGCAGGGTGTGGCCGGTATCACTGAAAGTGTCTTTCTTTTATTTAAAATAGACACAATTTTAAGTGAAAACAACAACTAACGTACACAAATCTAACCAAAAGCATTCAGAATGTGTTTATACTTTATGATAACTATATATGAGTATTTTTTTGATGTGTACAAGTCAACCCTAACTCAATATGAGGCACATTGTGGCTGGTATCACTCAAAGGGTCTCTCTTTTGTTTAAAATGGACAGAATTTTATGTGAAAACAACAACTGAACTATGGAAATCTGACCAAAAACATTCTTATTGTGTTTATCATTTAGGATAATTATTAATGGGTCCTTTTTGATGTTTAAAATTCAACCCCACCTCAATCCAAGGCACGGTGTGGCCAGTATCACTCAAAGTGTATCTCTTTTGTTTAAAATGGACAGAATTTTTAGTGAAAATAAAACTAACATACGCAAATCCAACCAAACGCATTAATATTATGTTGATACTTTAGGAGAATGATCCATGGGTTTTTTTGACATGTAAGAGTCAACACCACCTCAATCCAAGGAACAGTGTGGCCGGTATCACTCAAAGTGTCTCTCTTTTGTTTAAAATGGACAGAATTTTAAATGAAAACAACAAATGACGTACGGAAATCCCACAAAATGAATTAATATTGTGTTTATCCTTTAGGAGAAATATTCATGGGTCCTTTTTGATGTGTAAGAGTTAACCCAGCCTCAATACAAGGCACGTTTTGGCTGTTATCACTCAAAGGGTCTCTCTTTTGTTTAAAATGGACAGAATTTTAAGTGAAAACAACAACTGACGTATGGAAATCTGACCAAACGCATTCGGATTGTGTTGATCCTTTAGTATAACGATCCATGGGTCCTTTGAGATGTGTAATATTCAACACCACCTCAATCCAAGGCACGGTGTGTCCAGTATCACTCAGAGGGTCTCTCTTTTGTTTAAAATGGACAGAATGTTAAGTGAAAACAAAAACTGACATACGAAAATCTAACCAAACACATTCTTATTGTGTTGATACTTTAGGAGAACGGTCCATGGGTCCTTTTTGACATTTAAGAGTCAAAATTGCCTCAATATAAGGCACGTTGTGTCTGGTATCACTCAAAGTGTCTGTATTTTATTTAAAATGGACACAATTTTAAGTGAAAACAACAACTGACGTATGAAAATCTGAACAAACACATTTAGATTGTGTTTATCCTTTAATAGAACAATAAATGGGTCCTTTTTGACGTGTAAAAGTCAGCCCCACCTCAATACAAGGCACGGTGTGGCCGGTATCACTCAAAGTGTCTGTCTTTTGTTTAAAATGGACACAATTTTAAGTGAAAACAACAACTGACGTACGCAAATCCAACCAAATACATTAGGATTGTGTTGATCCTTTAGTAGAATGATACATGGGTCCTTTTTTATGTTTACAAGTCAAAACTGCATCAATACAAGGCACAGTGTGGCCGATATCACTCAAAGGGTCTCTCTTTTGTTTAAAATGGACAGAATTTTAAGTGAAAACAACAACTGACATACGCAAATCAGACCAAACGCATTCATATTGTATTTATTATTTAGTAGAATGATACACGTGTCATTTTTTATGTGTATGAGTCAACCCCGCCTCAATCTGAGGCATGGTGTGGCCGGTATCACTCAAAGTGTCTCTGTTTTGTTTAAAATGGACAGAATTTTAAGTGAAAACAACAACTGACGTAGGGAAATACAACTAAACGCATTTGGATTGTGTTGATCCTTTAGGAGAACAATACATGGGTACTTTTTGATGTTTATGAGTCAACTCCACCTCAATCCGAGGCACGATGTGGTCGGTATCACTCAAAGGTTCTCTCTTTTAATTAAAATGGACAGAATTTTAAGTGAAAACAACAACTGATGTACTGAAATCTGACCAAACACATTCTGATTGTTTTTATCCTTTAGGATAATGATCCATGGGTCCTTTGAGACATGTACAAGTCAACCCTACCTCAATATAAGGTACAGTGTGTCCCCCCCAACCCCTGGACACCCCCACCCCCTAGACACCATCCCACCACCTGGACACCTCCCCCACCCCCTAGACACCCCCACCCCCCATAGACAGCCACCCCCACCCCCTTGGACACCACTCCACCCCCCTTGTACAGCCCCACCAACCCCCTGGACCCCCCCCCCCTCGGACACCAACCCACCCCCTGGACACCCCCCACCCCTCTAGACACCCCCCCACCCCCTGGAAAGCCCCCCCCCCCAACCCCCTGAACACCCCTAACCCCCTGGACACCCCCAACCCCCCTGGACACACCCATGGACATCCCCCCTCCCACCTCAGATAGCCCCCCAACCCCCCCCCCACCCCCTGTACAACCACCAACCCCCTGGACGGCACCCCCACCCCTCCTAGACACCACCTGGACACCCCCCCCCCCACACCCCCTGGACACCCCCCCCCCCCCCACCCATGGATGGCCACCCCTACCCTCCCAGACACCACCCCACCCCCTTGGATAGCCCCACCAACCCATTGGACCGCCCCCCACCCCTGGACACCCCCACCCCCTGGAAAGCCCCCCCCCCCCCCCCCCGACACCTTGGACACCAGCCCACCCCCCCTGGACACCTCATAGACATCCCCCCACCACTTGGACACCCCCCCCCCCACCTGGACACCCCCCCTCCTTGGACACCAACCCACCCCCCTTAGACATCCCCCCCCCTAACCTCCTAGAATGCCCCACCCCCCGGACACCCCCCACCCCCCCTGGACACCCCCATCCCCCCATACACCCCCATCCCACCCTCCTAGACACCACCCCACCCCCCTTGGACAACCCCAACAACCCCCTGGACTGCCCCCCCCCCCCACCCCCTAAACACCCCCCCCCCCCCGACACACTGGACACCAGCCCACCCCCCCTAGACACCCCATAGATATCCCCCCCCCTCCTTAGACACCACCCTACCCCCTTGGACAACCCCCCCCCCCAACCTCCTAGACCCCCCCCCCCACCCCCACCCCCTGGACACCCCCATCCCCCCGAACACCCCATCCCACCCTCCTGGACACCACCCCACCCTTCTTGGACAGCCCCACCAACTCCCTAGACTGCCTCCCACCCCTCGGACACCCCCCCACCCCTGGAAAGCCCCCCCCCCCCCCGACACCTTGGACACCATCCCACCCCCCTGGACACCCCCCCCCACCTGGACACCCCCCCTCCTAGACACCACCCCACCACCTAGACACCCCCCCTCGGACACCCCCATCCCCCCGGACACCCCCTACCCCCCCTTGGACAGCCACCCCAAACCCCTGAATAGCCCCCCCCCCCAACCCCCTGAATTCTGAATTTAATTCTTTATGTATTTAATTAACTTATGAATTATGTGTTAATGGTGTATGGGTATACTTGTTTTATGGGTATACTTGGTGTAATTACCTTATGATTTATGTGTTAGTTTTGTATGGGTATACTTACTTGTTGAGATGCTGAATTTTTTGCAGGTGTTGTTTGGGTGTACTGCTGTAGAATTTTTTGTTGTAGCAGATAGGGAATTTATCAGCACTTTTTTAGCACTGATAAAGGGGTCCTTTATCAGTGCCTTTTTAGCGCTAATAAAGTCTCCCTTTATCAGCGTGTTTTTAGCGCTGATAAAGGTGACTTTTATCAGTGATTTTTTAGCACTGATAAAGGGGACCCCCTTTATCAACGCTGAGATTTATAGTGATTTTTTAGCACTGATAAATCCCATTTATGTAGTAGTGTATGTACGGTGTATTGAAATTTCATTGGTGTTTATTTTGAATTATGTATAGTGTATTGCAATTAAATGTAATTAATTCTGAATTCTAAATTATGTACAGGTTTTCATTGGTGTTATTATTATAGGTAATTACATAGGGGGAGGTGAGTGTTGCCTTCTACTGGAGTTGCAGTAACTCTATTCCAATGGTTTCAAAAATGTTGGTATAGATGTGAAAACTGAATCTATACCAATGGTTTACAAACCATTAGTATAGACCTGTAAACTAAATTTTTACCAACGGTTTATGTAAAATGTTGGTAAAATTTTATACCAATGGTTCATAAACTGTTGGTATATATATAAACTGAGTTATATTGCAATGGTGTAAAACCGTTGGTAAAAAATTATACCAACGGTTATAACAAATCATTGTTATAATGTGTTGTAAGGTTCCATATGCCAACAGTTTATGAATAACCATTAGGATATGTCTATCCCCATTCCTCAACAGCCAATGGTTTATACAACTGTTGGTATATGTTATACCAACGGTTGTCCAGTCTATACCAATAGTTTTAAACCATTGGTATATCATAGGTTTCCAACAGTGATATGTCACACATATATATATAGAAGGGAAATTCTATATATAAATTTCTAGATCATTAAATTCTTCCCCCCCTTAAGAATTTTCACCCTGGAAATTTCATCCACTAAGGTGAAAAAAATGAGGGTACTTCCATTTCATAACTTCTTCTAGTTCCCGTATTTCCTCTTTGAATTTATGGATCTTCCAAAGAACTTTAACAGGGTAAGTTGTCTTATTGTGCATAATTTTGTCTCTATGGTCTAAGATCTTCACTAGTTTCTCTTCATAAGAGAGATCATTCTCTAACTATAACACCTCTGGATTTAATATATGTGAGGTATTTAGTATTTACTTCATTGATAGAGATATATGGAAAATATCATGAAATTAATTCAAATTTGGTGAAAGTGAAATTCAATAGTTCATGGATATAATGCGATTTAGAATATCAAAGGGTCCAATGTACATGGATTCAGCTTTACATTATTCCCAAACCTTATGAATATCTTCTAAGGAGATGTATAAAGGAAAAATTTATCTCCAATCTCAAACTCCAAATATTATTGATGGTTAATAACATCTCTATTTCATCAACTTTTCATGTATCTGATATGTTTTTGAATGATCTAAACCTTCTTGGTCATTTCTTAAACCAGTTTGGGTCCCAATAGATTCAGTTCTCTAAATTCAACACAATATGTTAGAGTTCTACATTTCTTTACATAAATAGTTTCATAAGGATCCATCTAAATACTTGAGTAAAAGATATTGTTGTTTGAGAACTTGAACAAAGAAAAATGATGATCTTATCCTCCTTTTAAGTCCATTGAATAATCTATCAACATATCCTAAAGCATATGAATTGTATGCTCAAATTATACATTAGTCTAAGGGTGATAGTTCATACTAAAGTTCAACTCTATGTTCAGAGCATGTTGAATACTTTTCCAAAATTTTGAGGTAAATATTGGATCTTGATCAGATTCAATCAATAGTGGTGTTCCATGTAGCCTCACCACTTTTATGATGTATATCCTTGAAATATGATCGAGTGATAAAGTCCTCCTGATCTCACCATGATTTGTTGTTTGATTTCACTCTTACACCACTATGTTAAACTAGTTTCGTATTGAAATTTATAAAAATTTTAAAAAAATCACTTCATTTTTTATTCAATTATTTTTTATTTATCACTTTTAAAAAGGTAAATGTTACTTTTTTGATAATTACATTGTATGTGGAGATGATTTGGAGGGCCCATGAAGAAGTTCGAGAGAAATGGGACAAATTGTGTGGGATCCAAGCACATCGGTGGACTCAACTGCACACTTATACTAATAATTGAATCCAATTGGGATGATATTTTGTGGGATGATCCAAAACTTAGTGGGATACAACTCTTCTTAAGGAACTGAATCCCAATTCTTCCACTAATAGGCCCATTAAAATCAATCTGTCTAGGGAATAGAATCTGCACAAATTCAAAAGTGGTGTTATGTATTCTATCGGTATCTCGATATTTATTTTTCAAAATGGTGAAAATTTTTCAATTAAGATATTAAATATTTGGGGATAAAACTTTTTAGTTTTCTCCAAAGTGATATAATAGTTTCTGGAGGTCTGTAACCATGGTCCAATTGGTTTCTTGAAATTTGGGGGCTCAACACCACCTTCCAATTTGCCTATAAAATGATACCTTGGGCACCCCATTTGGGTGTTAGATCAAGAGGCAAGGTGTGGCCATTTTGAATTCCCAAAGGAGTCATCTCCTCATCCCTATAAGTTTTGGAGGCTATTTGAAGTTCTAATTCAATATCTTTTTCTTCCTCCCCTCCCATGGATTTCTAAACTCTTCGTGATCACCCAAGGAGGAACGTGTTGAAAATCCCAAGCTTTGTTTTTGTAATAATTGAATGGTATTTTAAATTACAGGTTTGTGTGTTGTTTTTAATCATTATCTATTCTTATTTTATTGATTTATGTACTGTTATTTTATTCTCAAACTCATTTGGTCATGTTTGTGAGTGCCCTTTCATGTGATGTTTTGCGCACCGTTCACCATTTATTCTTCCCTCGTTTAATTGTGGTGTTTGTGTGGTTCATATTGGTCAATTTAACTCTCAAAAAAACTTTCAAATCCATGTAAATTTGCGTCAGGGTATCAAAAATAAATAACATAAAAACCTGGATAGTGCATCGAGTTATTTGTGTGTTTCCTTGGTGAGTTTCAGTTATGAAGTCTAACACAAATCACTCAATCATTGATGGTATCCGGTGAATCATTGTGTGTTTTCTGAATGAAACCTAGGAGGTATCCTAGTTTAAAGTCATTAAAATTTTGGTTATAGGTGTTATAAACCAGGTATTAAAAGATCATAACCCTATCTCTTGAAGTGATGAAGGATAAGCCTCATGAGATTTCCCCGAGTTGATTATGCTTAATTAAATCTGTCAATTTCTTCTTTCTTGTATTTCTTTATTTTATATAATTTCAATGTAAATAAAAAAACAAATTTCATACAATCCCATTCCCCTTTTTATCAATAAAAACTTTATTTTAAAAATAATGATCTTAGGATCTGTCGAGAGACGACCTAGGGTTCCTTCTATACTGTAGAAATTCTAGTAAAAACTAAACATTTAATTTGATGTGTTTGACAATGAAATAAAATTTTGTCACTATTTCCAGGGATCCAATATCATTTTTTCTATTTGATTCCTTTTTTTATTTATTTTACTTCTTAATTAGTACTCCTTTCAACATCCCCCATCTCTTTTGTTTGTTTTTGTTTTTTTTTTACTTTTTTTGGTTTTGTGTGTTTATTATTCTCTCTCTATCTTCCTCTCTCTATAATTATATAGTATAACATTATCTTTTATTTTATCTGTTCACACTTATTAATTGATTTTATTTTTAGCCATATTTAACCATAAAAAAACAAACAACACAACTTATTTGCATGACCTGATCAGAAAAAGAAAAATTGCTTGAATTTCACCAGGAAATTGAAAAGACACTTCACTAACAAATTAGGTCATCTAGAGTAGGAAAATCAAGTAAATTTTAGAAACCCCTTTTGGAATCTCAATTATTCCCAAACCAATTAAAAATTGAACCAAATCAAACTCCATAAATCATGGCTTCAAATAATCAAACCTTAAAAGAACTGACCACCCCGGATGTGGAGTACCAACATGCGTACATCCAATATTATAAAGAAGCAGCCAACTTTGAGCTAAGATCAGGCCTCATCCACCTACTCCATAAATTTCATGGTATTCCTGGTGAGGACCCTCACAAACATCTTAAGGAGTTTCACATAGTGTGCTTCACCATGAAACCCCAAAATGTGTCTGAGGACCTCATAAAGTTTAGGGTCTTCCATTTCTCCCTTGATGGTGTATTCAAAGACTGTATATACTATCTTCCAACCATAATTGGGGGCTGGAATGACCTTAAATGACTCTTTATAGAGAATTTTTTCCCTTCCTCCCAAACTGCATTAATTAGAAAATAAATTTTTGAAATTAGTCAATCATAAGGATAGACCCCTCATGAATATTGGGAGAGATTCAAATGACTTTGTTTAGGTTTACCCCACCACCGAATTAAAGAAAAATTGTTAATTCAATACTTCTATGAGGGACCTATCCCCATGGATCATGTAATGATAGATGTTGCAGCTGGTGGTTCTCTAGTTGATAAAACTTCTTCTTTCAGACGTTACTTAATAGCCAACATGGATCAAGATGCACAACAACTTGGTACATGAGAAATTGCACCAACCTGAGGAGTTCGTGAGATAAGTCATTAATTCCTAGAACAAAAGTTAGATAATAAACTTTATGAGATGCATACCTTTCTAAGGAAATTATCTCAAGCACAAGGTAACTCACACTCTTATTATACTCCATTATGTTGTGGTATTTGTTATGATAATACTCATTTTTCTGACCAGTACCCACAACTTCAGGATTCATTTGAGTCTTTTATAGACGCATTCCCAAGGAATCCTTTTGAGAAAGCTCCACCCTTTAAGCAAGAACCATTCAGCCCAAATCCAAACCTTGGGTGGAAAGCGAAACCATAATACCAACAAGGAGGTAACTTGAGCTACCCTAAATCGAATTGGTATCATCAATTCCAAGCTATGCAACCTTCTTATCCCTTAACTTCTAGAAACAATCCTCATCCTCCTCTCAAATATGAATCAAGACTCGAGGAAATAGTTAAGAAAATGGAAACCCAGAACCTCCAAATCCAACAGACCATGCAATCAGCTATTCAAGACCTTTGAATTCAAGTGGGACAATTGGAAAACACTATTAGTGAGATAAATATTCAAGGTTCTGAACAACTACTATCCCAACCTATTTCTAATCCAAAAGGAAAAGGTAATGTATGAAAAATAACACTTCATAGTGGTAAGTAAGTTTCTTCTTCCAATTATTGTACAAAAAAGGTATGTCTCCCTATTGAAAACTCTCTTTCACTACCCTCAAAATATTCTAATAATGGAAAAAAAAATCTAAAAAAATCATTAAGGATTCCACTGAACAATCCATTCCTCTTACATTCCCCCAAAGAATATTTAAATATAATAAAATTTTTTATAATGATATTGATAATGAAATAATGGATACATTTAAAAAGGTACAAGTTAATATTCCTTTATTGGATGTCATTAAATATATCCCTTTCTATGCCAAATTTCTTAAAGAGATTTACACCCATAGATGGAAACTAAAGTGGAATGAGAGAGTCAACCTAGGAAGGAATGTATCAGCCTTAATACAACCAGAAATGCCAACCAAATTCAAGGATTCAAGCACTTTAACGATACCTTTCACCAAGGGAGAGACCTTATTTTCTGATGCAGTGCTAGATTTGGGTGATTCAATTAATGTGATGCCTTAATTTGTGTGCACTTCTCTGCAGGTTATAGAGATTCAACCAACAGGAATTTTCATGAAACTTACCAACCGAAGCACAACACACCCATTTTGAGTGGTCGGGGACATCCTCATAAAATTGAAGAATCTTATCTTCCCTGTAGACTTCTACATTATTGATATGGAAGATACCCAAACCCAAGGACATTTCCCTCTAATACTGGGAATTCCATTCCTTAAAATAGAAAAGAATATCATCAATGTTCACAATTATACATTGTCCATGGAGTTCAGTGGATACAAGGTAAGTTTTAACATCCTTGAGGTTATGAAATGCCCCATTAAAGAGCACTCCACTTTTACAATCTATTTGATGGAAGTTCTCTCAAAAAATACTCACACACACAATTCTCTCCTTAACCCATACTCTGATTCATTTTCCTTTTCTTCACCCTTGGATGATTTGAGTTTTGATTCATGTTTTGAGTGTTGTATGGGTTTAGAAAATTGTAAAAAAAATTCTTTAATTTATGAGTGTGTTCATTATGAGGTACCCATAACCGTCAACAATTTTGAAAATATTATTTACATTGATTCTCTTTCCTTCGATAATAAACATGAGTAGATAGATAGTTTCATGGACCTCACTCCTCCTAAATCTCATCCCTTAATCCAAATATCACCGGTGTTGGAACTAAAATCAATTCCATATAATTTAAAATATTCCTATCTTGTGGGTATTGGCCAATTTCCCATCATTATTTCCAATAACCTCTCTCCAAAATAGGAATCATAATTGCTTAACCTTTTGAGAGTGTAGAAAGGAAATTGGATGGACATTGGCTAATATTCTCGGGATTATCCCATCTATTTTTATGCACCATATACTTTTACATGATGCAGTTAAGCTTGTAAGGAAAGCTCAACACTAGTTGAATCCCACTCTCCTTGAAGTGGTAAAATTGTAAGTCAATAAATTACTTGTTGTTGGGATAATGTATCTTATATCTGATAGTAAATGGGTTATTACCGTGAAAATTGTGCCTAAAAACTAGATTAATAGTAGTGTCAAATGAAAGGAATGAATTGGTCCCAACACATGTGAAAAAAATTTGGTGAGTCTATATTGACTACCATCGACTAAATCAAGCCAAGCAAAAGGAACACTTTCCTCTACCTTTCATTGACCAAAATCTAGGAAAACTGGTAGGTAAGTCTCATTATTGTTTCCTTGATGGCTATTTGGTTTATTTTTAAATCTATATATCCCCTAAGGATCAAGAAAATACAACATTTACCTATCCATTCGTCACATTTTCATACAAAAAGGTGCATTTAGGTCTATGTAATGATCCTGGTACTTTTCAGCGATGTATGTTGAGTATTTTTTGAGTACCTTGAGAATTTTACGGAAGTGTTTATGGATGATTTAATGGTTTATGGAACTTCCTTTGATGACTTTTTGGCACACCTAGGTTTTTTCCTCCATTGTTGCATTGAAAAATATCTCGTATTAAATTATGAGAAATGTCATTTCATGGTTGAGCGGGGGATAGTTCTTGGGTATATTATTTCAAAAGAGGTAATTAAATTTGATAAATCAAAATTTGAATTGATTTTATCACTTCTATATCTAAAATGTGTCCCTGAGGTTCAATATTTCTTAGGTCAAGTAGGTTTTTACTTCTGATTCATTAAAGACTTTAGTAAGATCGTACTTCCCTTGTCTTGGTTTTTGGAAAAGGATTCGGAATTTTTTTGGATAAAAATTATTAAGATTCATTAAAATCACTAAAAAGGTGTCTCACATCACCTACCATCATCCAACCACCCCCTTTGAACTTATGTGAGTCACCTCTAACTTTGCAGTTGAGGCAGTTTTATCACAAAGGGTTGAGAAGTATCCTTATGTCATTGTGTATGCCTCGTGTACCCTTGACCTTGCCTAGGTAAACTACACCACCATTGAAAAATAAATCCTTTCTATTTTTTTCCCTTGTAAAACTTACATTCTTATCTTATCAGGTCAGAAATAATTTTGTTTTCGGATCATGCTTCCCTTTGATTTATCCTAAAGAAACTTGAAGCTAAGCCCCTCCTTATTTGGTAGATGCTCCTCCTCTAGAAGTTTGATCTTGAGATTTGTGATAATATAGGAGTGGAAAATGTTTTATCTGACCACATTAGTATGATTTCCCCACCATTGGACCACCATATTGATGCATCCCTCCCCATTGAAGAATTATTCCCTCATGAGAACCTTTGTAATGTTGTTGACCTTACCCCTTGGTATGCGGACATTGTGAATTTTCTAGCAATATATAGGGTTTCCATAGATTTCAGCACTTCACAATCCTAGAGACTTAAGTATGATTAATGATTTTATATTTTGGATGACCCATATTTATGTATAATTTTTAGTGAACATGTTGTTTGTCAGTGTGTCCATGGCCATGAGTTCACCTCTGTTTTGACCTTCTTCCACACTTTGGCTTATGGGGGCACTTTTTCTCTCAACGTACAGATCAAAAGGTTATTAACTCAAAACATTATTATTCAACATTGTATATAGATGCCCATCTATTTTTTAATTCATGTACTTGATATCAATTCACATGTAATATCTCTAAGAGGAATGAAATCCCCCAAAAGCCCATGTTATTTTGTGAGATCTTTAACACATGGGGAATTGAATTCATGTGGAATTTTCCAAATTCATTTGGCTTTGTGTACATATTATTATTTGTAGACTATGTATCTAAATAGGTGAAATCAAAGGCTACTAAGACCTATGATTATTGAGTGGTTGTTGATTTTTTGAGGTCCCATTTTTTCAGCAGGTTTGGTTTTCCAAGATTCGTCATTAGTTATTAGGGTTCGCATTTTTGAAATATAAACATAAAAAATTTCTTTGTAAGTATGGGGTTTTTCATAAATTATCCACTAAATATCACCCCCAAACTAATGGAAAAGAAGAAATATTGAATCTAAAATTTAATAGAATCTTGGAAAAAATGGTACAACCTGATAGGAAAGATTGGAGTTTATGCTTGGATGATGCACTTTGGGCGTACCGTACAGATTTTAAAGCCCTAATCAGAATTTCACCATATAGGATTATGTTTTGAAAATATTTTTACCTCCTAATAGAGGTATAACACCATGCATATTGTATTTTTAAACAATCTAATATGAATCACTCATATGCAGGTGAGCATAAGAAGTTGTATATTCAGGAGTTGGAAGAAATTCAGCGTAATGCATGTGAGAACTCTTGAATGTATAAAGAGAAGACAAAGGCTATTCATGATGGGATGATTCTTTAGTAGATGTTTTATATTGGTGAGAAGGTCCTTATGTACAATTCCAGGCTAAATCTTCACCTAGGTAAGCTTCATTCACGATGGCCCAGTCCTTATATTGTTACCAATGTTCACCCTTTTGGTGTAATACAGGTTTTTCATGAGCAGAGTGGCCAATGTATTATAGTCAATGGGAAGAGACTTTAAAACTTTTATGAGGATTTTCTAAAGCATCTGATGGAGGAAATCTACCTTCAAGAAGTAACATACCATTAAATCCCAATAGGTTTTATCCATCCTTACCACAATATCCTTTAGTACAGTGAGGAAATTGGATAATCTAGGTGTGGGGTGGTTATATTCTTAGGTTAGTTAGTAGTTTTCATCATCTTTATTATTTTTTTGGATTTATAGATAGTATTTTTACCTCCCCCCCTGTTTTCCCCCCTCAATTTTGTGCCATAATGTTAATTTTTTATTCCCACTTTATCATGGAAAAAGATGCCCACTTAATCATGGAAGTTATTGAAAATGCATGATAAATTTACTTATTTCATGTTGGTTTAACATTTAAAAAAAAATTGTTTCAATGATGAAATGTTTTTTTATCATAAATTTAAAATTGGGGTGTGATTTTTAGTAAATTGGTTATTTCTCGATGATATAAATGGCTGTATCTCTTTGAAACCTTTTAGAAGAGTGGTACCCTATGTGTGAGTAGTTTATAGGAAATTATGTCACTTAATATCTACACATATATTTTTCACCAACCCATGAAGTGTGAATATTTTTTACTTATTATAAGGTAAATATAAGTTGGGTTAAAATTTATTAGCTTTCTAAAATGATTTTTACATATGTTCAATCCTTATCTGATCTATTTTATTATTGTACCGGACTGACCTATGCATGTGTACCTATTATCTGACTATTGTATGCCCTCAATAAAACTATAACTAAAAATAATAAAATAATTAAAAAAATATATATAGATTTTTCCTTGGGTAAGTCAAAAACCACTCTTCTTAAACCTTTGATCTTGTTATAACTATTACAATTAGTGTCGTGAGGAGATCAAATAAGGGTTTAGTGATGAGTGTAAGATTTGTTCCAAGTTCAAATTTTGAAAAAAGAAATATTAAAAAATGAGGGGAGTGATGAAATGTATAATATATAGGGATATCTAGGTCATGAGCTTAAGTTTTGACTTTTAGGAATGCTTAAGTAAGTGGGTTTTGAAATTTGATTGCAAATGATGTAGGTAAGGTTCGGTGGACAACATAATTTAAGCATAAGAACGTTAAAATAACCTCTATTTACTGAATAGAAAGTTGAAATAATAGAATGGAATTGTTTTCACACACACATGTGGAGAGTTAGTGGAATTATTTAATTTTTAATTCCTTTCTCATATTGGTATCGTACATCTCTTTGAATTTTATTCTAATACAATTTATGAGACACCATTTTCCATGATCACTAAGAATAATTACTTGGTGTGATTTTTTCTTTGATCTCATTTCTTTCATGAATAAAATTTTCATTCAATGTTAAGTATTAATGAATTTTGGAATATATACATTCATAATTTTATAAATGTGACTTTTTCTAGGAGTGCAAATGTTTAGGTGTGGGGGTGTGATCACACCACAATTCGTTGTTTTATTTCACCCTTATACCACTATGTTAAACTAGTTTTGTATTGAAAATTATAAAAAAAATCATTTCATGTTTGATTCAATTATTTTTTATTTATCACTGTTAAAATGGGAAGTGTTACTTGTTTTGATAATTACATTGTCGGTAGAGATGATTTGAAGGTCCCATGATGAAGTTCAATAGGAATGGGCCAAACTGCACAGGATCCAAGCACACCAGTGGACTCAACCGCACACTGGTACTAATAATAGAATCATATTGGGGTGATATTTTTTGTTATGATATAAAAATTAGTGGGATGAAACTCTTATGAAGTAATAAAATCCCAATTCTTTCAGTAAGAGTCCCAATCAAACTGATTTGTCTAGGGAATCGAATCTACACAAAGTCAAAAGTGGTGTTATGTATTCTATAAATATATCAATATGTATTTGTCCAAATAGTTACAAATTTTTAGTAAAGATATTAAATAGGTGGGTATACAACTTTTTAGTTTTCTCTAAATCGTAATAAGGCTATTTGGAGGTTGAAAACCATGGTCCAAGTGCTGTATTGAAATATAGGGGCTCAAAACCACCTTCCAATTTGCCTATGAAATGATACCTTGGGCACCCCATTTGGGGGTTCAACTTGGAGGAAATTTTATTCCATTTTGGAATCCCAAATTAGTCCTCTCATAATTCCTATAAGTTATATAGGCTATAGTAAGTGTTAATTCAACATATTTTTCATCCCCCCTCCCATGGATTTCTAAACTCTCCGTGATCATCTGGGGAGGAAATATTATTAATTACAAGATTTTTTTTTGTAATAATTGAATGGTATTTAAAATTATAGGTTTTTGTGTTGTTTTTCATTATCCACTATTATTATTTTATTGATTTATGTACTGAAATTTCATTCTCAAACTCATATGATCATGTTTGGGGGTACCCTTTCATGTGATGTTTCATACACCGTTCACTATTTCTTCTTCCCTCATTTAATTATAGTGTATGTGTGGTTCATATAGGTCAATTGAAATCTCATAAATGCTATCAAGACCATGTAAATTTTTTTCATGGTATCACAAATAAATAACATACAAACCTGGACAGTGCATCGATTTCTTCGTGTGTTTCCTTGGTGAGTTTCAATTATGAAGTCGAACAAAAATCACTCAATCATTGGTGGTATTAAGTGAATCATTGTGTGTTTATGAATGAACCCTATGAGTTATCCTAGTATAAAATCAGTAACATTATGTTCATAGGTGTTAAAAACTAGGTATTAAAATATCATAACCCTGTCTCTTGAAGTGATGAAGGATGGGCATCATGATATTTCCCCAGGTTGATCACGCTTAATCAAATCTGTCAATTTTTGCTTTCTTGTATCGATTTCTTTTATATGATTTCATATTAAATCAACAAAACCAAAATTTCATAAAATACCATTCCCCCTTTTCCTTAATTAAAACTTTCTTTTAAAATTTATTATCTAATACTCTATCGATATATGACCTAGGGTTCGTGCTATACTGCAGAAATTTTAGTAAAAACTAAACATTTAATTTAACATGCACAACAACATGATCACCTACCAAATATAAATTAAATGATAATAATTTATAATAAAAACTACCATGACCCATATTTCATTGTTCCCTTTTGTTTTCTTCTAGATACCTATGAAAATCCATGGTGATGTTCTCCCATTTCCATGAAGGTATGAGTAATGGTGCATCGTCCCCTTAGGATTTTTCCTTTTTGCCTTCACTTATTGGCATACCAAGACCTTTGATGTATAATTAATAATATCCTTCTTCATATTATCCCACCAATAGTTCTCTAAGAGATCACTATACATATTTTTTATCCCTGGGTGGATAGAGAATGTTGAGCTATGAGCATTAGTCAATAGATACTTTTTTATCTCAGGGTGTGATGGCATGCATAATCATGACCCAAATATCAAAACTCCTTTACCAACATTTAAATATAATGATTTTCCCTTCCTTATCACAACCACATTTTTATGTATATCCACGTAATTCCTTTGGTATTCCTTAATCTTCTTCATAATGGATGGTTAAGCAACAATTTGAGAAAGGTAAGATGGGTTCTTTTCTTTATGATTTCCATGTCCATCCATTGAATTTATAATAAGATTGAATCCTTATCAATCTTCATCATGGATAAGATTGTAGGATATTTTCTACTTATAGAATCTTACACTTTATTTTATATCCTGAGATGGTAGTGGATTGAACAGTAATAATCATTGATTATCTCTAACCATATTCATTATCACATGTTGATCTCCTTCTATGTGAATATATACTTGAGGCTCTTATGATCAATATATATATCATAATTTACCTCAAAGAGATAATTTATTCAAATATTTAATTGGATGATTACTTAATCCAAATCCATATCATGTGTAGGATAATTCATCTCATGCACCTTCTACTATCGAGAGGTATAGTATATCACTTTATCATTTTTCATGAGGACACAACCCAATACCTTATTTGAGGCATTAATATATATCAAAACTCATTCATGTTGGGTTGGTATTTTGAGTAAAATTTTAATTATTAGCCTCTTATTTAACTCTTTTAATCTCTCTTCAAATTCCTTAGTCTAGAAAAACATTACACCCTTCTGAGCTAGCTTGGTTAGAGGGTTAGACAATCATGAAAATTTTCTCACAAATCACCAATAGTACCCAACTAATCCTTGGAAACTATGAGTATATGTTATAGATTTTTTTATAGTCCATTCTTTAATCACAACTATTTTTGAAAGATCCATATATTTTCTGTCACTTGTGATTACATGCCCCAAGATGGATACTTTTTGTAGCCAAAATTCATACTTGATGAACTTGGCATATAATTTATCCTTTCAAAATTTCTTTAGCATAGTACTAAAATGATCCTCATATTCCTCCTTGATTTTAGATCATATGAGAATATCATTTATAAATATTACCATGATTTTTCAAGGTAATCTCTAAAAACTCTATTCATCAAGTCCATGAATATTGTTTCAATGTTGGTGAGTTTGAAGATAATTAATATGAACTCATAGTTTTGTAACTTTTAAAAATGGTGATATTGGGTATATCCTCCTTCCTCACCTTTATTTGATGATATCCTGAATGAAGATTCACTTTATGGAAGTATTGGTCTCTTTATAGTTGATCTAACAAGTCATAAATCCATGGAAGAGGATACTTTTTATTTGTAGTGATTTTTTTGAGTTCATGATAATTAATTAAGAGGTTCATTGACCAATACTTATTCTTGAAAAAAGAGTAATGATGCACCCCATGGTGAATCACTTGGTCATATGATGTCCTTTTCCAGGTTATCTAACAGTTGCTTATTTAGTTCCTCTAGTTTAATGGGGTCCATTTTATAAGGAGTTATGGATATCAGCAGAGCACAATGTATAATTCCAATTTAGAACTCAACCTCTTTATTAGGATGAAGGCTATAAAATTATTTATATAATACATCATCATATTCCCTTACAATGGTCATGTCTTCAAGATTGGTTCCATCCTTTACCTCAATCATTTGGTCTAGATATGTTTTCTCATAAGGAAATAATATCTATGCTTGAGGAGTATTTTAAAAAGGAGATTTATCCTCCTCATTATACTTAGGTTAAATTTTAGGATGATTTTGAACATGTAAATTGATTTATTGATCATGAAAATTGATGTTGGATCTATATAAGGACAACCAATTCATGCCCAATATAACATCAAATTATACTAAAGGGAGTATAATAAGGTTTTTTGTGAGATTTGTCCCACAAATATCAATTTGGGAGGATTTACATTCTTGAGATATAATAATGTACTCATTTTTTCCATTGATAAATCAATGTCTATATTTTGAGGTGGTGTTTGAATAATTATAATAAACTTTCATGATAAGAAAGAATGCATAGAACAAAAATCAAATAGTATATTCACTCTTCTTACAAGAATAATCATTGTACCTATCACCACTTAATTGTCAGGATCCACCTAAGTAGTAGTGGTAGCATAATCCCACCATTTCTAAATTGGCCTTGGAGGTTGTTATCATCAGTTATCTTTGATATCCCTTGGATTCAAGCAATGGTTTTCATAGTGTCCATATTCCTACAGTTGAAACATTAGACCATGGGATGAGGATTAATTATAGACTTCTTTCCTTCCATCACATTAGTGGGATTATTCATATCCTTATGGAATTAATTAGCTTTATGCCCCTCATTTCTACACTTTTAACATCTCCTAGTTACCTTCTTTTAGTTTCCAAGATTCTTCTTCTCATACTTATAACATGTGGGAAGTTATATTTTCTTATCATTGTGAGTATTATCTGATGATCCTCTCGAGTTAAACATCATTCTCCACTTATTATCTCTAGTACCATGGGACCATTGAGAATCACCAATTTCCATCTTGAATTTGAGGGAACATAATAAAATTTCATTATAGTTATCAAATTCCTAAATTGTTAAAAAAAATTAATACTTAGATTTAACCCACTAAAGAAGCATTCAACCTTACTTTAAGAATACATGATAAATCTGGAGGCATATCATGAAAGCCTCGTGAATTTTTCTTCATAATCCTCAATATATCCATACTCTTTTTTCTCGAGTCCAATGAATTCCCTCTTTATTTTAAGACAGAGAGTGCGGGGAAAATATATATTGAAAAATATCTTCTTGAATCCAACTATAAAAACCCTAATCTTTATTACACACTTAAACATGATTTATTACATAAAATTTCACTTAATACAACTCTGAGAATTGATAGGTCTGGTGTATTGGGAAATTAGGAACATTACATAACATCTTATACCATAAAACCCAACATCTTTATTGAAAACTTCTTTTACATGACCACAACAATCCTTCATACTTAACATTGCATGGGATAACCTGAGTACATGCATAAGAAAGGGTGATCTATAAAGACCATTAAAGGAGTAAACAATGCATAAAATGAATAATATAGTACATGTTGGTCAATAGTCATATTAATGGATCACAAGAGAAACATGAACATAAAGGCATGATATAGCAAGATTATCATAACATGGAAATGTGGCAATAACATTTAACATGATATTAGAATGAGCCAAGGATAATTTCACATGGATCATGAGTAAAAACTCATTGAACTTGAATTGGTATGATTAAACCCTTATTTCATTTGACGTATCATGATAGTAATCTTTACCCAATGCATTGGAGTGCTATCAGGGCACACTGTTCTTAATCATTTCATTTCATGCATAAGTGTGCCACATGGATCATACAACATGGATTCATTCAACATCATCATTTATTCCATGATAAAGGAATGTGGAATACATACATGAAACTATATAATCGATAAGTAAATGTGCATAAAGGTGAATACCCTTGATAGAGAAATGGGTAGGGTATTCACGACAAAATGACTTTGGCTTGGAAAATTGTGGTGCAAATTGGGCAGCATAACGGTGTGACATAAGAATTCATAAAAATGGTTGATGAGAGATAAAGGGGTATCTCATCATATATACATTAAATAGACAGTAATGGGGTCATATATATACATGTCCCAATATATTTAATAGAATTTATATGCATAATATAAAATAATTGTTTGAATGTAATTGAGGAGAGAGAAATCCCTTACAAAATTTTGGCATGGTAACGAGTGTACATGGGAGTAATTAATGAGAGATAAATGGGTATCTCATCATTTGAAAATATTTAGGGAATTATAGGGGAGGTTATAAATCATACCCCAACATTTTTAATTAAAAATAAAAGGGCATAACAACATAAATAAATTTGGACAAAAATGAGAAAGAAAGAAATACCTTACTTGGAATTGTAATACCAAAGGCTTGAGAGAGGCTTGATAGGGGATTATTGGGAGATTGGGGTACCTTGTGAGGATTATAGAGAGATTATTTCATGGGTTGGTCGAGATCCAAATGTATTTAGTGAATATTAATGGGATATTGAGTGGGTTTATATAGGAAAAGAGAGGGAATTCTTTATTATTTAGGTTTTGGACACCACACATTAAACTAATCAAAACCAAAAACTATACCATGGTTTTTTCCCATGGTTTTTTCCAAAGTGTAGTGAAAAAAATTATTTTATAAGGACAATGTTTGAACTTATTAAAATATTAGGCTTGCTTATGTAGAGGTGAGTCACACTCTTAAGGAAATCATTTTAAAATGTTAAAATGTTTTATAAGTCTTGGAGGGTCCACTAAGGCTTTGTAAAATAAATAAAACAAACCTAAAATCACATTATTTTAAATGAAAAACATATATTGGACGAACATACCACTTATTGTATTTTATTACATCAATATTGGGTCATTATGATGTCATAAAACACATTATATATTTAAAAAATATTTAATTTTTACCCAAAATATTCAACTCTTAGAAAATTATGAAAAATTAACTATTGGATAATTTCAACATCTTGATTCCAAAAATAATATTCATTTTATATAAATAATTTTTTAAATATGTGAATTTTTACTTTTAAAATAAAAACTAACATCTATAAAAAATTCATCGGTTTTGACAAAAACAGCTTTCAAACCTAAATAAAAATTACAATTGTATTCATAAAAATTATATGATAATTTATATTTAATAAAAATTAATTTAGTAATAATATTTTAATAAAATATTATTTAATTTAAAAATCCATTAATTCATTAAAATATATTTCTTAATTGAATATTAACTAAAAATACTATTTGTGCTTTAAAAAACTATTTACAAAGTAAAAATAATAAAATGAATGTATATTCTTTATTCTATACAAAAATAATGCACATAATCATAGTGTTGAGGTATTTTTACATAACCCCTTATAACACCCACATATGACCTAAGGGTAAGGTGTGAGATAGTGATAGACCCTTGGGGTGGCTCGGATAACATCGCTCGGGTGGTAATCTCTATCAACTTCCACTTATCCTGTAGGCGATTCCATTCAAGATTAATGTGTTGAATCTCGGATTGGGATTGGTCAATAGAGAAGCCTAGTGATTCCAAATCCTTTTTGAGCTCTGACAAATGGGATTCGTATGGAGCAATTATACTAGATGAGGTCATCGCTTCCTTTGTTTGAGTAAATTGGATTTGTTAAAGCCTTATATTTATACTAATCATGTGATCACTCTTCAACAGCTATATTAGAAACAGTAAAAATTATTAACAGTATTTTAAAATCAAAATATATAAAACCAAGGAAGTGCATATGTTTTATATAACCATTTTACATAATAATACATTTAATTAGATCAAGAGGAATTTTCATTAATAAAAGTTTGGGTCGTTACAATCTTCATACCTTAAGAAATTTCACCCTCGAAATTTCCTTTTCTCACACTAAAACAGATAAGGGTAACTCTTCTTCATCGCTTCCTCTAATTCCCATGTTGCTTCTTCAAACTTTTGATTTCTCCACAACACTTTGACGAGGGGCATTGTCTTATTTTGTAGAACTTTTTTCCTACGGTCTAAGATCTTCATCTGCTTCTCTTCATAGGAGAGGTCATTCTCCAATGGTACCACCTTGGATTGAGTACATAAGATGGTTCAGGTATGTACTTCCTAAAGAGTGATACATGGAATACATCATGTACTTGAGATAGGTTCAGTGGGAGTTCTAGTCAATAGGCCACTTCTCCAATGCGATCAAGGATCTCAAAAGGGTAGATATACCTTAAACTAAGCTTTCCCTTCTTCCCAAATCTCATAACTCTCTTCCACGGTGATATATAGAGGAATACCATGTCCCCAATATCAAACTCTAGGTCTCATTGATGATTATCAACATAGTGCTTTTGTCAACTCTGAGTAGCTTTAATGTGTTGTTGGATGGTCTTAACCTTATCCGCCATTTCTTATACCATTTCTGGACCTAGGAGTTTTTCTCCCCAACTTCATCCCAACATGTCAGTGTTTTTCACCTCTTACCATAAAGGGCTTCATAAGGAGCTATCTGGATGCTTGACTGAAGACTGTTATTTTAAGAGAAATCAACCAGAGGAATATGTTGATCTCATCCTCATTTGAAGTCCATTGAGCATGCTCTCAACATGTACTCAAGTGTTTGGATAGTACACTCAGATTGGCCCTTAGTTTGAGGATGATAAGACATACTGAATTTTAGCTCAATATCCAGATCATATTGAAGACTCTTCCAGAACTTAGAGATGAATATTGGATCTTGATCAGATACAATAGATAGTGGCACTCCATGTAGCCTTACGAATTCTTTGATATATATCTGTACTATTTGATCTAATGAGAAATCCTCTCAAATTGCAATGAATTGTGCAGTCTTTGTAAGACGATCCACAACAACCCAGATAGAATTGTTTCCTTCAGATGTCTTCGGAAGTCTGGTGAGAAATTCCATGGTGATGTTCTCCCATTTCCATGTTGGTATGCATAATGGTTACATCATCCCCATAGACTTTTTCCTCTCATTATTCACCTTCTAACATACCAGGCACTTTGATGTATACTCAGCGATCTCCTTCTTCATGTTATCCCACCAATAATGCTCTCAAAGATCTTGATACATCTTTGTGCCTCCTGGGTGAATGGATAAATTCAAACTATGTACATCATCCAAAAGTTATTTCTTTAAATTCATATTTGATAGAATGCATAGTCATGACCCAAATCTCACAATTCCTTCTTCATTAACACTGAACTCTAAGGATTTCCCTTTTCTGATAGTTTCCACTTTCTTCTGAATTCCCACGTAATCCTTTTGATAATCCTTTAACCTTTCCAAAATATATAGTTGAGAAATAATTTGTGAAAGGATTGATGATGTTCCCTTATTTATGATTTACATGTCCATCTTTATCAAATCTAAAAATATTGGATCCTTTTCAATTCTAATCAATGATAAAATTGTTGGGTCCTTTCTACTTAGAGAATTATCCACCTTGTTTGCTTTCCCAGGGTGGTAATGGATTGAGCAGTTATAGTATTTGATCATCTCTAACCATCTTTATTAGTGCATTTTCAACTCTTTCTATGTGAATATATACTTGAGGCTTTTGTGATTCGTGTATATTTCACACTTATCCCCAAAGAGGTAATGTCACCAAATTTTCAAACTGAAGATTACTATAGACAACTCTAAATCATGTGTTGGATAGTTTTTCTCCTGAAATTTTAATTACCTTGAAGCATAGTCAATGACTTTGTCATTTTTCATCAACACACATCTCAAGACCTTCTTCAAATCATCACTAAATACCACAAAAAGTTCTTCACTTGTGGGTAGTGTGAGCACGGGCGTAGTGATAAGCCTCCTTTTCAACTCCTTGAAGCTCTCTTCACATTCATCACTCCAAGAAAACTTGACTCCCTTTCAAGTTATCTCGGTAAGAGGGTTTGAAAATTGTGAGAAATTTCTCCAAAAATTGGCGATAATATCCAGATAACCCCAGGAAGCTACGGATATCTGTCACCAATGTTGGCCTCAACCATCCCTCTATTGTAGCTATCTTGGAGGGATCCATTAATATCTCATTGCTTGTGATGATATGACCCAATAATTATACTTCCTTCAACTAGAACTCACACTTTTTGTATTTTTCATAGAGTTTCTCATTTTTCAAGGTCTCTAGTACAGTTTTAGATGCTCTTCATGCTCCTCCTTGGTTTTGGAGTATATTAGAATATCTTCTATAAAGACTACCAAAAATTTGTTGAGGTAATATCTAAAGACTCTATTCATTAATTCCATGAATATTGTTGGATAATTAGTGAGTCCTAAAGGAATTATTATGAATTCATAGTGCTCGTACCTTGTACGAAAATTAGTCTTGGAGATATCCTCCTTCCTCGCCCTTACTCAGTAATATCCTGACCACAAATCCACCTTGGAGAAGTATTGTGCTCCACGTAGCTGATCTAACAAGTCATTAATTCGGGGAAAAGGATACTTGTTCTTTATCATGATTTTTTTGAGCTCACGATAATCAATGCAAAGGCGCATTGATCCATCCTTCTTCTTGATGAAGAGGACTGGTGCACCCTATGGTTAAGCACTTGGGCGTATAAACCCTTTATCCAGATCCTCCTGTAGTTGTTTCTTCATCTCCCCAAGCTCCACAACATCCATTCTATATGGAGTCTTAGATATTGGAAATTCCCTGGGTATAATATCAATCGATAATTCAACATCTCTTCTAGGCAGAAGACCAGACAATTCCTTGGGAAACACTACAGGGAATTTCATCACAATAGGCATTTCTTCAAGGATGGTTTCTTCCTTAGACTCAATCATCTGAGCAAGATACGTGTGCTCATAGGGTAGTAATATCCACGCTAGAGATGATGGTGCTAAGGAAAATCCATCCTCCTCCTTGTACTTTTATAGAATCAGGAGTCGATTCTCCATATGGAGAGTGATTTCCCTCTCACAGAAATTTATGTTGGCTCTATATAGGTAAAGTCAATCCATGCCAATAATTAAATCAAATTCTATTAGAGGGGGTATGAAGAGGTTCACAGAGAATTTTAAACCACAAATTGTGATAAGGGAGGAGTTATATTCATGGGATTCAATGATTTCCCCATTTTACATTATCATATACATATTTACTTCCATGATTTTTGGTGGTGTTGGTATTTTTCTACTAAACTTTTGGGATATAAAAGAATGCGTAGAACCAAAAACAAAAATTTCGTTCGTTATTCTTTAATTAATCACTAGCGTATCTATCACCACTTCGTTGTTGGGGTTCATTTTGGTGGTAGTGATGGAAAAAGATCGCCTTTTCTACCTTGGAGGTTGTTGGTTGCCTTTGAAAACCCTTGTATTAGGGCACTAGTTTTCAAAGTGCCCTAGTTCTTTGCTATTGAAGTAATGAACAATGCATTGAGGGTCAAACAGAGAGTTACTCTCCTCTTTCATAGCAGCGGATTTTTCTTGTCGGTATTTAATAGTCAGGTGCCCTTCTCTTACACACCTAAATCATTTCCTCTTCCCCTTCAGGAAATTTCTAGGGTGCTTCTTTCCATACCTTTGGCAAGTGGGGTACTGTAATTTCTTAGCACTGTGGGATTTATCCATCGGATCACCAGAATTAAAGTCCACTTTCTACTTCTTATCCCCATGATACCCCTAAGATTATACTATCTACATTTTGACTTTGAGGGAACATCGTACAATTTCCTATAGCTCTCGAAGTCACAGATTGCTAGGGATTTCCGTAGGCTAGGTTTTATCCCACCAAAGAAGCGGTTAACCTCGCATTATGGGGTAACGACAAAGCTAGAGGCATATCATGCAAGCCTTGTGAAGTTTTCCTTGTACGCTCCAATGGATTCATCATTTTTTTCTTGAGGTCGAGGAATTCCCTTTCTATATTAAGTTAAAGGGTGCGAGGAAAATATTTATTGAAAAACATTTTTCGAAAATCCTTCCATTCCAATGCATCAATCTCATCCTCAGGCTTCGTATTTTTGTATCAATGTCCACCATTGATCATCTTCACCCTCCATATGATAAGCAACCAGAAGTACCTTCTATTTTTCATAACATTAAAGGATAGAGAAGATCTTCTCAATGGAGTTGATCCATTGTTCGGTGATTGAGGAATCATATTATCCATTAAAATTAGGAGGCCTTTGTTTCATGAAGCTCTCAATTATATATTATTCTTTTTTAGGGGGTGTTGAACGTTCCTCTTGACCCATGATTCTATTCAAAACTTGAGTTAACTGAGAGAGTATCATGACAAAGTTTTTGATTCCCTCTCTCATCAGATTGGGCATCTCATTAGAACAGTCATCACATTGATATTCACATCAGTTGTTAGCCCAAGTTCTCCTATTACTGGCCACTGTCTGGAATAAAAGGAAATTTAGGGGTAACACATAGAGGGGAATCCAATGAAAAAAAGGTATAAATTATAAATTACATTTATTTCCTTAACTTATATATGTTATCCATGATCTACTTCCCAACATATATTCTTAAGGTCATTTTTTTAATTCCGTTGATAATGGTTCAAACTAAGCTTATGAATTTACCAAAGAATATCCCCCAGGAGTTTCATAACCAAGAGTACAGCAAGGACCACTATCATGCACCAGTTCATGTTCGAGTCTAGCTCAAAGCGGTGTTTTTTGGTTTTGCCCCAAATACATATGTTCTAGAGTCGCCTCTACCTGCTCGTATCCAGACAGAGATGTATTTTCTTGATAAACCACTTACTCAATACTCACAAAAATTTAGGGATGTTTTTATTATACTTAGTCTTATCCCTAAGGATTTCACTAGGGTTTTCTAATCCTAATATCAAAAATAACTAAACCTATCCTATGATACCAATTATAACAACCCTTCTCTTTATTACACACTTAATCATGATTTATTACATAAAATTTCACTTAAGACAACTCTGAGGATTGATAGGTCTAGTGTATTGGGAAATTAGGAACATTACATAACATCTTATACTATAAAACCCAACATCTTTATTGAAAACTTCTTTTACATGACCACAACATTCCTTCATACTTAGCATTGTATGGGATAACCTGGGGACATGAATAAGAAAAGGGTGAGCTATAAAGCCTAGTAAGGGAGTAAAAAAGTCATAACATGAAGAATATAGTACATGTTAGGAAATAGTAACATCAATGGATCATAAAGGAAACATGAACATAAAGGCATGATATAGCATGATTATCATAACATAAAAATGTGGCAACAACATTTAACATGATATTAGCCTGATCCAAGGCTCATTGCGCATGGAGCATGAGTAAAACCTCATTGAACTTGAATTATCATGTGTAAACCCTCATTTCACTTGAAATATCATGATACTAATCTTTACCCAATGCATTGGAGCGCTATCAGGGCATACCCTTCTTAATCATTTCATTCAATGTATAAGCGTGCCACATGGATCATACAATATGGAATTATTACACATCATCATTTATTCCACAATAAAGGAATGTGTAATACAAACATGAAACTATATAATCGATAAGTAAATGTTTGTAATGGTGAATACCCTTGATAGAGAAATGGACATGGTATTTACTACACAATGACTTTGGATTGGAAAATCACGGTGCAAATTGGGCAGCATAACGTCGTGACATAAGAATTCATAAAAATGGTTGATGAGAGAGAAAGGGGTATATCATCAAATTTACATGAAATGTGCATTAATTGGTTCATATAGATATATTTCCCAACATATTTAATGGAATTTAGATGCATAATATAAAATAATTTCTTGAATGTAAATGAGTGAGAGAAATCCCTTACGGAATTTCAATATGGTAACGGGTGTACATGGGAGGCATTAATGAGAGAGAAATAGGTATTTATTCATTAAAACATAAAGATGCTGGTATATAGGAGTTTCAAAAAAAATACCCAAACATTTTTAATTGAAAATAAAAAGTCATAACAACGTAAATAAATTTGGACAAAAATGAGAAAGGAAGAAATCCTTTGCTTGGAAGTGTGATCCCAAAGGCTTGGGAGAGGCTTGATAGGGGCTTATTAGTAGATTGGGGAACCATTATAGGATTATATAGAGATGAGGTTAGGGGTTTTTCGAGTTCAAAAATGGTTTTAGTGAAGAGTAATGAGATATTGAGTGGGTTTATATAGGAAATGAGAGGGAATTCTTTATTATTTAGATTTTGAACACCACACATTAAACTAATCAAAACCACAAATTATACCATGGTTTTTGCCCATGGTTTTTTACAAAGTGGATTGGAAAACATTATTTTATAAGACCAATGTCTGAACTTATTAAAATATTTATCTTTCTTCTGTGGAGATGTGTCACACTCTCAAGGAAATCATTTTAAAATGTTAAAATATTTTATAAGTCTTGGAGGGTCCACTAAGGATTTTCAAAATAAATAAAGCAAACCTAAAATCACATTATTTTATAGGTAAAACATATATTAGTCTAACATACCATTTATAGTAATTTATTACATCACTATTGGGTCATTATGATGTCATAAAACACATTAAATATTTAAACAGTATTTAATTTTTACTTAAAAATTTGACTGTCTCAGAAAATTATGAAAACTTCACTGTTGGATAATTTCGACATCCTGATTCAAAAAATAAGATTCATTTTATATAAATAATTTTATAAATATGTGAATTTTTAATTTTAAAATAAAAACCGACATTTATCAAAAATTCATGGGTTTTGACAAAAACAGCTTTCAAACCTTAATAAAAATTACAATTGTATTCATAAAAATTATAAGATCATTTATATTTAATAAAATTTAATTTAGTGATAATATTTTATTAAAATATTATTTAATTTTAAAATAAATTAATTCATCAAAATAGATTTCTTAATTGGATATTAACTAAAAATATTATTTGTGCTTTAAAAACTATTTACAAAGTAACAATAACAAAATGAATGTATATTATTTATTATATACCAAAATAATGCACATAATAAAAGTGCTAGGGTCTTATTACATAACCCCTTATAACACCCGCATATGTCCTGAGGGTATGGTGTGCGATGGTGACAGACTCTTGGGGTGGCTCGGATAACATCGCTCGGGTAGTAATCTATATCAACTTCTACTTCCCTCATAGACGGTTCTGTTCAAGCTTAACGAGTTGAAGCTCGGCTTGGACTTGGTCAAGAGTGAAGCCCATTATTTCCACCTCCTTTTTGAGATCTGATAAATGGGCTTTGTACGGATCAATTCTACTAGATGAGGTCATCACTTCCTTTTTCTGGGTAAAGTGGATTTGTTAAAGACTTATATTTATACTAATCATACGATCATTGTTCAACAGCTATATTAGAAATGGTAATAGTTATTAATGGTATTTTAAAATCCAAAAACATAAAACCAAGGAAGTTCATATGTTTTTTATAACCATTTTACCTAATAATACATTTAATTATATCAAGAGGAATTTTCATTAATAAAAGTTTGGGCCATTAAAATCTTCCCCCCTTAAGAAATTTTTCCCTCAAAATTTCCTTTTCCTACACTAAAACAGATGAGGGTAACTATGTTTCATCACTTCCTCTTATTCTCATGTTCCTTCTTCAAACTTATGGTTTCTCTACAACACTTTGATGAGGGGAATTGTCTTATTTTTTAGAACTTTTTCCCTACAATCTAATATCTTCATCAGCTTCTCTTCATAGGAGAGGTCATTCTCCAATGGCACCACGTCTGGATTAAGTATATGTCATGGGTCAATTATGTAATTCCTCAAGAGTGATACATGAAATACATCATGTACTTGATATAGGTTCGGTGGGAGTTCCAGTTGATAGGCCACTACTCCAATGCGATCAAGGATCTAAAAATGGCTGATGTGCCTTGGCCTAAGCTTTCCCTTCTTCCCAAATCTCATTAATCTCTTCCACAAAAATATGTAGAGGAATACCATGTCCCCAACATCAAACTCTAGGTCTTGTCGAAGATTATCATCATAGATATTTTGTCGACTCTGAGTAGCTTTAATGAGCTTCTGGATGGTATTAACCTTCTCCACCATTTCTTCAACCATTTATGGACCAAGGAGTTTTTTCTCCCCAACTTCATCCCAATATTTCAGTGTTCTTCACCTCTTCCCGTAAAGGGATTCATAAGGAGAGACTTGGATGATTGGGTAGAAAATGTTATTGTAAGAGAAATCAACGAGAGGAATATGTTGATGTCATCCTCCTTTTTAAGTCTATTGAACATGCTCTTAACATGTCCTCAAGTGTTTTTATAGTATGCTCAGATTGGCCATCATTTTGAGGATGATAAGCTATACTGAATTTCAGATCGATATTCAGAGCATGTTGAAGACTCTTCCAGAACTTAGAGGTGAATCTTGGATATCGATTGGATACAATAGATAGTGGTACTCCATGAAGACTTACCTTTTCTCTGATATATATTTGTGCCAGTTGATCTAATGATAAATCCTCTTGAATTGAAATGAAGTGTGTAGTCTTTGTAATATGATCCATAATAACCCAGATAGCATTGTTTCCTTTGCATGTCTTCGGAAGTCCGGTGACAAATTCCATGGTGATGTTCTCCCATTTCTATGTTGGTATGTGTAATGTTTGCATCATCCCCTTAGACTTCTTCCTCTCAGCCTTCACTTGCTAACATACCAGGAACTTTTATGTATACTCAGCTATCTCCTTCTTCATGTTATCCCACCAATAATTCTCTCAGATATCTCAATACATATTTTTGTTTCATGGGTGAATGAAGAAATTTGAACTATGTGCATCATCCAAATTTTATTTCTTTAACTTCGGATTTGATGGAACGCATAGTTGTAACCCAAATCTCACAATTCCTTCTTAATTAACATTGAACTTTGAGGATTTCCCTTTTATAATAGTTTTCACTTTCTTCTAAATTCCCACATAATCCTTTTGAGCATCCTTTAACCTTTCAAAAAGATAGGGTTGAGCAATCATTTTTGAAAGGATTGGTGATGTTATTTTATATATGATTCTTCTGTCCATCTTCATCAAATATAAGAAGATTGGATCCTTTTCAATTCTCATCAATGATAGAATCTCTAGTTCCTTTCAACTTAGAGTATCTGCCACATTTTTCACTTTCCCAGGGTGGTAATGGATTGAGTAATCATAGTCTTTGATCAACTCTAACCATATTCATTGGAGCATGTTCAACTATTTCTATGTGAATATATACTTGAGGCTTTTGTGATCCATATATATTTCACACTTCTCCCCAAAGAGGTAATGTTTCAAAATTTTCAAATTGAATATTACTGTAGCCAACTCTAGATCATGTGTTGGATATTTTTTCTCATGAAATTTCAATTGCCTCGAATCATAGGCAATGACTTTTTCATTTTTCATCAACACGCATCTCATTACCTTATTTTAAGCATCACTAAATACTACAAAAAGTTCTCCACTTGTGGGTAGCGTGAGCACATGCACAGTGATAAGCCTCCTTTTCAACTCCTTGAAGCTCTCTTCGCATTCATCACTCTAAGAAAACTTGACTCCCTTCTGAGTTAGATTAGTAAGAGGGTTTGACAATCATGAGAAATTTCTCAAAAATTAGAGATAATATCCAGCTAACCCTAGATAATATTCTTCACCGATATTGGCCTTGGCCATCCCTCTATTGAAATTGTCTTGGAGGGATTCACAGATATCCCATTTTTTGTGATGATATGACCCAAGAATGAGACTTCATTCAACCAGAACCCACACTTTCTATACTTTTCATATAGATTCTCCTTTCGCAAGGTCTTTAGTACAGTTCTTAAAAGCTCCTCATTCTCCTCATTGGTTTTGGAGTATATTAGAATATCATCTATAAAGACTACCACAAATTCGTCGAGGTAATATCTAAATACTTTATTCATCAAGTCCATAAATATTTATAGAGAATTAGTGAGTCCAAAAGGTGTTTCTATGAATTCATAGTTCCCTTACCTTATATTAAAAGCAGTTTTGGGATATCCTCCTTATTCACCCTTACTTAGTAATATCCCAACCGCAAATCCACCTTAGAGAAGTAGTATTGTGATCTACATAGCTGATCAAACAAGTAATCAATTTGAGGTAAATGATACATGTTCTTTATCATGATTTTTTTGAGCTCACAATAATCAATGAAAAGGCGCATTGACCCATCCTTCTTCTTGATGAAGAGGACTGGTGCACCCCATGGTGAAGCACTTGGGCATATAAAACCTTTATCCAAATTCTCCTGTAGTTATTTCTTTAGCTTATAAAGCTCCACAATAGCCATTCTATACATTATTGGATATTGTTAATGCCCTTGGTATAAGATCAATCGAGAATTCAACATCTCTTCTAGGAGTAAGACCAGGAAATTCCTTAGGAAACGCTTCAGCGAATTCCCTCACAATAGGCATGTCTTAAAGGATGGTTGCTTCCTTAGACTCAATCATCTAAGCAAGATACGCATGCTCATAGGGCAGTAATATCCACACTTGAGATGATGGTGCTAAGGAATATTCATCCTCCTCTTTGCACTTGTACAGAATCGGGGATCGATTCTCTATATGGAGAGTGATTTCCCTCTCACAACAATTTATGTTGGATCTATATAGGGAAAGTCAATCCATGCCAAGAATTGCATCAAATTCCACTAGAGAGAGTATAAAGAGGTTCGCTGGGAATTTCAAACCACAAATTATGATAGGGGAGGATTTATATTCATGGGATGAAATGATTTCCCCATTTTCTTTTCTCACCAACATCTTTACTTCCATGATTTGTGGTGTTGTTGGGATTGTTCTATTAAACTTTTGGGATATAAAAGAATGCGTAGAACTAGAATCAAAAAATACTTTCACTATTCTTGAATGAATAACTAGTGTACCTGTCACCACTTCATTATTAGAGTTCACTTCGGCGATAGTGATGGAAAAAGATCACCCTTTCTACCTTGGAGGTTTTTGGTTGCCTCCGAAAACCCTTTACTTTAGGAACTAGTTTGCAAAGTGATCTGGTTCATTGTAGTTGAAGCAATGAAAAATGAATTGAGGTTAGAATGGAGTGTTCCTCTCCTCTATCACAATAGCGGATTTTTCTTTTAATTAGTTAATAGTCAGGTTCCCTTCTCTTCCACACCTAAATAATTTCCTCTTCCTCTTTAGGAAATTTCTGGGGTGCTTATTTATGCACCTTTAGAAAGTGGGGTGTTGTAATTTCTTAGCACCATTGGATTTATCCATAGAACCACTAGAATTAAATTCCACCTTATACTTCTTATCCCCATGATACCCCTAAGATTCACTGATCTCTATTTCGACTTTGAGGGAACATGAGACAATTTCCTCATAGATCTTGAAGTCACAGATCACTATTTCTTTCCATAGGCTAGGTTTTATCCCACCAAAGAAGCTGTCAACCTTACATTCAGGGGTAACAAAAAAACTAGAGGAATATCGTGCAAGCCTTGGTAAGTTTTCCTCATATGCTCTAATGGATCTATCATCTTTTTTCTTGAGGGAAAGTAAGTCCCTTTCCATCTTAATTCAGAGGGTGTGAGGAAAATATTTATCGAAAAACATTTTCTAGAAATCCTTTCATTCCAACGCCTTGATCTCATCCTTAGGATTCATATTTTTTATCAATTTTGACCATTTATCAACTTCAACATCCATACGATAAGCATCCAAAAGTACCTTCTCTTATTTAGAACATTGAAGGATGGATAAGATCTTCTCAATAGAGTTGATCAGTTGTTCGATGATTGAGGGATCGAATGATCCATTAAAAGTATGAGGCTTTTGTCTCATTAAGATCTTGATTGCAGCTTTTTCTTTCTTAGGGGGGTTGAAAATTCCTCTTGACCCATGTTTCTATTCAAAACTTGAGTTAACTGAGAGAGCATCATGACAAAGTTTTTGATTCCTACTCCCATCAGATTAGGCATCTCATTAGAACAGTCATCTCACTGATCTTCGCATCGGTTGTTAGCCCGAGTCCTCCTATTACTGGCCATTGGCTGGAATAAAAGGAAAGTTAGGGGTAACACATAAAAGTTAATCCAATTATAAAAATGGATAACTTATAAATTACATTTATTTCCTTAACTTATCTATGTTATCCATGATCTACTTCCCAACATATATTCTTAGGGGCAGTTTTTTTAATTTTCTTAATAATGTTTCATACTAAGATTATGAATTTACTAAAGCATATCCTCTGGGAGTGTCGTAACCAATAGTGAAGTAAGTCTCGTTGTCGTGCACTAGTTCCCATTCGAGTCTAGCTCAAAGTAGTGTTTTCAGGTTTTTTCTCTAGATACATTTGTGGCAGAGCTGCCTCTACCTGCTCGTATCTAGACAGGAATGTATTTTCTTGATAAACCACTTACTCAATACTCACCAAAATTTAGGTATTTTTTTATTATACTTAGTCTTATCCCTAAGGATTTCACTAGGGTTTTATAATCCTAATCCCAAAAATAACTAAACCTATCCTATGATACCAAATATAACAACCCTGCTCTTTATTACACACTTAAACAAGATTTATTAGATAAAATTTCACTTAAGAAAAATTTTAGGATTTATAGGTCTAGTGTCTTGGTAAATTAGGAACATTACATAACATCTTAGACTATAAAACCCAATATCTTTATTGAAAACTTCTTTTACATGACCACAACATTCCTTCGTACTTAGCATTGCATGAGATAACCTGAGGACATGCATAAGAAAAGGGTGAGAAATAAATCCTAGTAAGGGAGTAAACAAGTCATAACATTAAGAATATAGTACATGTTATGCAATAGGAATATCAATGGATCATAAGAGAAACATGAACATAAATGCATGATATAGCATGATTACCATAACATGGAAATTTGGCAACAATATTTAACATGATATTAGTATGAGCTAAGGCTCATTGCACATGGAGCATGAGTAAACCCTAATTGAAATTTAATTATCATGATTAAACCCTTATTTCACTTGAAGTATCGTGATACTAATCTTTACTCAATGCATTGGAGCGCTATCAAGTCTCGCCCTTCTTAATCATTTCATTTCATGCATAAGTGTGCCACATGGATCATACATCATGGAATCATTCAACATAATAATTTATTTAATGATAAAGGAATGTAGAATACATATATGAAATTATATAATCGATAAGTAAATGTGCATAATGGTGAATACCCTTGATAGAGAAATGGGCATGGTATTCACTACACAATGACTTTGGCTTGGAAAATCGCGGTGCAAATTGGGCAGCCTAACGACGTGACATAAGAATTCATAAAAATGGTTTATGAGATAGAAAGGAGTATATTATAATATGTACATTAAATGTACATTAATTTTTCCATATATATACATGTCCCAACATATTTAATGGAATTTAGATGCATAATATAAAATAATTTCTTGAATGTAAATGAGGAGATAGAAATCCATTACGGAATTTCGGCATGGTAACAGGTGTACATGGGAGGCGTTGATGAGAGGGAAAGGGGTATATAATCATTAAAACATAATAAGGTAAGTATAGTGGAGGTTATAAATCATAACACAACATTTTTAATTGAAAATAAAAGGGAATAACAACATAAATAAATTTGGGCAAAAATGAGAAAGGAAGAAATATCTTACTTGTAAGTGTGATCACAAAGGCTTAGGAGAGGATTGAAAGGGGCTTATTGGGAGCTTGGGACGACTTGGGAGGATTCTAGAGAGAGGAGGAAATGGTTTGGTCGATCTCTAGATGGTTTTAGTGAATAAGAATGGGAGATTGAGTGGGTTTATATTGGAAAGTAGAGGGAATTCTTTATTATTTAGGTTTTGGACACCACACATTAAACTAATCAAAACCATAAACCATACCATGGTTTTTTCCAAAGTGTAGTGTAAAACATTATTTTATATGTACAATGTCCTAAATTATTAAAATATTAGTCTTGTTTATGTGGAGGTGAGTCACACTCTCAAGGAAATCATTTTAAAATGTTAAAATGCTTTATAAGTCTTGGAGGGTCCACTAAGGCTTTGTAAAATAAATCAAACAAACCTAAAATCATATTATTTTAAAGTTAAAACATATATTGGTCTAAAATACCATTTATAGTATTTTATTACATCACTATTGGGTCATTATGATGTCATAAAACACATTATATATTTAAATAGTATTTAATTTTTACCCAAAAATTCGACTCTCATAAAATTATGAAAAAATCACTGTTGAATAATTTTGACGCCCTAATTCAAAAAAATAATATTCATTTTATCTAAATAATTTTCTAAATGTATTAATTTTTACTTTTAAAATAAAAACTGATATTTATCAAAAATTCACGGGTTTTGACAAAAACAGTTTTCAACCCTTAATAAAAATTACAATTGTATTCATAAAAATTATACGATCATTTATATTTAATAAAAATTAATTTATTAATAATATTTTATTAAAATATTATTTAATTTAAAAATCCATTAATTCATCCAAATATATTTCTTAATTAAATATTAACTAAAAATATTATTTGTGATTTAAAAAATATTTACAAAGTAACAATAATAAAATGAATGTATATTCTTTATTCTATAAAAAAATAATGCACATAATCATAGTTATAAGTTATTGTTACATAACCCCTTATAACACCTGCATATGACCTAAGAGTAGGTGTGTGATGGTGACAGACTCTTGGGATGGCTCGGATAACATTGATCGGGTGGTAATCTCTATCAACTTCCATTTCTCATGTAGGTGGTTCCATTCAAGATTAACGTGTTGAAGCTCAGATTGGGATTGGTCAAGAGAGAATCCCAGTGATGCCACCTCATTTCTGAGCTCTAAAAAATGGTCTTTGTATGGATAAATTCTACTGGATGATGTCATCGCTTCCTTTGTCTAAGTAAATTGGATTTGTTAAAGCCCTATATTTATATTAATCATGTTGTCACTATTCAACGGCTATATTAGCAACGGTAAAAATTATTAACGGTATTTTAAAATCCAAAAACATAAAACCAAGGAATATCATATGTTTTATATAACCATTTTACATAATAATATATTTAATTAGATCAAGAGGAATTTTCATTAATAAAAGTTTGGGTTGTTACACCATCCCATTCCATTGATTCAATATCTTTCTTTGGATTTGTATTCTTGATCAGTGTTTACCACCTATTATATTCTCCCTCTAGTTGATAGATAGGAAAAGTGACTCTCTTTCTCAGAGTATTGTAGGATAGATAATATTTTCTCGGTGGAGTTAATTCATTACTCCACAATTAGGGGATCGGAAGATCTGCTAAAGGTAGGATCTCTTTAGTGCATAAAGGATTACAATACAAGTTGTTCTCTCTTATGAGGAGGAATTTCATTGCCATTCATGTTATTACTCATAAATTGAGTCAGTTTTTAAAGTACTTCCATGAAGTTATCGAATCTTGATCCTGTAATGTTAGGTATTTTGTTAGGGTAATCATCGTATTTCCCATTGAATATGTTGTCTACATAATACCTTCTATTTTAAGACATTTTATAAAATAAATTAATGTTTGGTTTGAGGATACATGATTTAATAATCATATAAAAATGGAAACTTCTTAACTTAGAAGGAATGACATATATGCCCTAACATATGAATCTCTAAGTTTCGATCTAGGTTATATATGGTCATTTTCCTATTAGGTTCTCTAACTATACATCATCATATTTAATAACAACACATTTAAATCCTTTATATGGTTTTGCAGGGAGGCTGTGAATTATCCAAATCATATCCTCTGGGAGTGTCAAACTAAGTGTCTAGTAAGGACCACTACTCATTATCTAAGTAAATATTGGTTTAATACCCAACCATCCCTTTTCAGGGTTATTACCCCTAGGTGTATTTTTTCTGAACCATATCCAATTTGTTGTATCCATATAGGGATATTATTTCTAGGAAACCACACACTATATATTTTACCAAAATTTAAGAGGTTTTTCTATATTTAGACTTGTCCTTATGGTTTCCACTATTATTGTCTAATCCTAATCCCCAAAAATAATTATACCTTCCTTTGATACCAACTATGAAAACCAAAATTTCATTACACATTTTATTACATGATTTTTAACATAAAATATATAAAATGCATCCTAAATAATTGAGAGGTCTGGTATCTTTGGAAAATTAAACATATAAACATGAAAAATTAAACATAAACAACATCATATTTATTAAACTCCATCACTTTCTACTATATCCCATTGATCTTCTAATACTACACATGATATATTGGGGAATACATAAATAGAAGGGGTGAGCTATAAATCCCAGTAAGGGAGAAATCAGAGTAAGCATGATATATACAAAAAAAAGGGCACATAATAATAAAATGTAATCATAAAAAGATGTTATCATAAGAAAATGGCATCAAATTAATGTGTCAATAACATAAAATATGATAGCATAAGCATAAGTCAAATTTCACTACTAATACATCATAACATAGTGTTCTATGATAACTAACCATTCACCGTACATAGTATCTCATGGGATGAAAACATTACCCAATGCATTGGACTGATATTAGAGAAAAACCTTCATATGTATAAATTTATGTGTTCCACATAAATCATATATCATAATATTTCATTAGTAACCCATAAAATTAATTGATTTCATAAGAGATTAAAAGAATAAACCATTAATCATTTTAAACCTATGAGAACGAAAGGTGGGTTTCATACATTGTAATCCCCAATCAATGAATTAAAATTACTTTCATGTGAATACCCTTTAATGAAAATTGGATTGGGTATTCACAATGAAGGAGGGTGGCATGAAATATGAAGGAGTGATTCTAGCAATATAACTAGTATACAAAATGGATAATGGAATGGGGTAATGAGAGGGAAAGGTAGTCTCTCATTAATAAGGAATCATTTGGAAAGTAAGGGAATGATTGTGAACACATGTAAACATAATAAATTGAAAATCAAAATGATTATTGAAAATTAAGTAATTGGGTAAAAGGAGAGAGGAAGGGAATGTCTTACCTTGCAAAGTAGCTTCTTAAATATTGACAAGAGCTATTTGGAACCTTAGAAACTCCTTAGAGAGACTATAGAGAGGGAAAATTAGAGTAAATTCATACTCAATGGATTCAGAGTTGAGAGTAATAGTATAATGGGTGGGTATTTATAACAAAAGAGGAGTAATTGTTTATCAATTTCCAAACTTAGGCCTTGGACATCTAGTTTGTAAAAAATTCAAAACCATTGGTCTTCCCATAATTTTAGGCCATGTTATTTTCTGGGAGGTTTTTTTAGTATTTTAATAGTTTATGAGATAAAATCCTTAAAATAATGTTATTTTAAATTAGGAAACAAATTTTTGGTCGAGAAATCATTTATAGTATTTATTACATCACTTTTATGTCATTATGATGTCATAATACTTACTATATATTTATACTATATTTTAATTTTTACCTAAAAAATTAAATATCTTCGAAAATTATAAAAAATTCCCCAATTTATAATTTTTACATGTTTATTTTAAAAAAATATGAAAATAATTTTTTAAATATAATAAATTTAATATTTAAATAAAATACTTATTTATTTAACAATACCGATTTTTATAGCATGATCAACTTTCCAAACCTTAGAAAACTACATATGATTGAATAAAATTATTTTATTATTTATATAAGAATAAATATTATTTTTTATAACCTTTGTAAGAAAATAAAATTTTATTTTAAATTTTTGAACTTATCATAAGAATGTATTTTAATTAAAATTAAACATATATGTATTTTCTAAAAATAAAATTGTATTCTCTTTATGCCAAAATAAATTTTATATTATTCATCCTATAATAATGTAAATTTTATATAAGATTAATACATTAAATAAAAATACAGAATTGGTGTAAACACTATTTCATTTCATAAAAAAATTTACACCTTAATACTAATTATGGTCTACATACATAACCTCTTATCACACCAGCATAAGCCCTAAGGGTAAGGTGTGATATGATATTACTTTCATTGGATGGATTAGATAACATTAATCTAGTGGTGATCTGTACTAATTTGAACTTCTCTTGTAGGTGGTTCTGCTCTAGCCTCGCTTGTTGAAGCTCTACTTGGGCTTGGTTAAGTGGTAAACCTAGTAATTCTACCTTCCTCACAAACTCTGATAAATGACATTTGTAAGGAATGATTATACTAGTTGATTTAAAAGATTCTACATTATACATCAATTAATTATCTTAATTACCCTCAATGTACACTGATCCTAATGTTCACATTATAATAGTTATATTACCAATAATCATAATGCCCAACGGTTATAATGGTTTTCTACCTCCTATAAATACATCATATTTTATTTATTAATATATCATTTAAATTTTTATCAAGGATCAATATCCTTCATTTTTAAAATGAATATTACATTACCAGCATTCAGTTTCCTTTTTACAGTGTTGTTCGCAAGTGTGATAATCCTAGGAGATAGAGATGGTCCAAATTTTCCTATTCTGGTTAATTTTTTTATTTATTGTCCCATTGTAATATTATGCATTTTACTGGGTTTTATTGTTGACTAAATGTAATGTTCTCAATTAATGAAATATAGGGTTATCATTGTGTTATATACTATAATCCAATACTAAATATGTCACACATAAAAATATAAAATGGAAATTATATATATATATATATATATATATATATTGGTAGTTACACATGTGAAAACATTTAAGTTCAAAGAAACATGTGAAATTCATAGTGAAATCCCTTTAAGACAAGCTTAAATTTCAAGAAAATAGTTTATAAATCCATCACACATACCATACATGGATATACATTCAAAGAAAATAAATTTATAAAACTTAAGCATCTCATAAATTGAAAAATAAAGTAATGATATAGAAACACTTACCTCGTTCCAATCAGAAACCTGTTTCAATGAATCGCCTCGCAAAGGCCCAAACAAGCAAGGAGGAACCCTTCAAAATCCCTAGACACTAATAATCCCAAATTAAAACCAAGTCAAACACTAATATCATCCAATAAAACCCCTAGGGTTCATGGTTGAGGGAGGAAACAAGAGAGAATGGGTGTAGGAAAGGAGATGAGGGAAGAAGAATGTAACATCCCGACTCGGCTTACCATTGATCTGGTAGTCGGACCGGTGGTTCACATAGCCTCAAGCACATCTCCCCATATGCAAGAGTCTACCGAATAGAAATGAGGGTCTTGGGAGGTGATGGTGGGGAGAATATACCCTCTTATTAGAGATGCACGGTGGTATAAAATAATAAATAACAATCAACAGTGAAATTAGTAATACATAAATGACAAAGCAGCGAAAGACACATTTGATATAATTGAACAAAGGTGGACAATGCCAGTTTATACAATAGATGAATGTATGACATGATAATGATACATGATAGAAAGTAGTAAATAGTACAACGTGATTTTCAATACTATAAAAAATAAATAAAAGGAAGAAAATCCCCGAGGGAAATCTCCATGAGCATCTCGACCTCCAACTCGGTCCTTTGCTCCTAACTCCCATGTACAAGCAACACAACAATCAACCTAGGTCCTAAAAATATAAGGTCTAATCAGGTACCAAGGGTACCCAAGTAGGGTGTGGGATGAAATCTTAGTAGTCCAGCACCCACGATGTTAAGCCCAACCCAGATAGTGTAGTATAAATTAAACAGTGTGTAGGTATATAAAATTAATAACAAAATTGAATAAATAAATAAACACCCATCCAGGTTCCTAAGGGGGTCATGATGGTGATACCTACTTCATCTCATAACTGTATTATGTCTGAACAAGTCACTATATATAAATAAATATATATATATATATATATATATATATATATATATCAAAACTGGTATGGGTTAAGATTGCCTCCCACCCATCAACAATTATATAGTTGACATGGGATAAGAATACCTCCCATCCATAAACAATTACATAACTGGAATGGGGTAATAATTCCTCCCTTCCATAAATGATTGTATAACTATCATGGGGTAAGAATATCTCCCATCCATAAATGATTGTATAAATGGCAAGGGGTAATAATTCCTCCCATCCATAAACGATTATATAACTGGCATGGGGTAAGAATGCCTCTCATCCATAATCATTTATATAATCATTGTCATAATTATGATATAATGCTTAAGGTAATACCTCTTATGCATTTCAAATAGCCATAACATATTCATAATCTAATACACAATTCAATTCCTTTAAAAATAGAACATAAGGAATAACCTCTTATATATTTAAAATTAACACATTTATCTCATTTAAATCATTCAAAAGAAAGCATGTCATTAAGCGATCCATCATCTACAGGGTCAATGTAATCAATTTTTCTAACATGGAAAATTAGTTTACATGGTACAAGTTCCAAGGAAGGTTCCATGGTCACTTTATTTAAAGGATTCCACTATCTCATTTAAGCCTTCCAATACAATATAATTTTCCTTAACCGATTCAAGAACTCAATTAAAACTTGGAAACGCCATTTATAAATCCCAAGGGTCAAAGTTCAAGGATAAGGGTCATGGAAACAACTCAAATGCCCACTTGGGAAATTCTAAATCCAAAGGGTCCCCACACCCATGGGGTGTCTTTAATTCATTGAACACACAAGAGATAAGGGATACTTCATTTAAAAGGGAAATAATTAGGTTTATATTAAAAGTTAAAAGTCCTAACATGTCATTTATCAACCATATCTTAAAAGTATAAACAGAATGTCACCTCAATAATCCAAGAAAGCTACCTAAACAATAAATCATCACAGTGAGTTTTCGCAGACAACGCACCTCTGTTAGAGGGGTTTTATTATAAAACCATGACTTAATTTATGAGGTGAATCATTTAGAATCATACGAAGACAACTTATTACAGAAATTAAATTCAATATAATGCAGAAAAAACAAGCAGGCAGCTAAAGGAAATTGAAGCATACTAGAATTAAAGGTTAATAATAGGGATCCTACCTCAGGGTGGAAAAAAGCTGAACACTTCGGTTCTTGACACTTTCTAACTAAAATTTTTGGCTACCCCCACTAAGCATATATACCTTCGCATAAATATAAAGAAACCTAGCCCCTATACACACATCTTTATGGCCATTAACCTATGCAAGGGTATCCTTACATATATTCTTATATGCATATACTTGTCTTCACTCACCTACGTATGCATTTTCATATATATACATAGGAACACCTAGCCCCATACATATATATTCACTACCATGGATGAATATACACATAATGGGGGAAACTACATATATATATATATATATACTTACCTATGCATATACAGGAAAGTCACCTTAGACTCTAGTGAATCTAAATCACACAAAAGAATCCAACGCACTGCACAATAATTACTGCAAACTCGTAAACACCTTGAGACTCTCAAATAAAGGGTGCAAAACAAAATAGTGGGTTTATAACCTTACCCAAAAAGATGGAAGTGATCCAAATCGAACCCATCCACCTCACCTTCAGTGGCTGATGCTGGAAAATGAACCCAAGGGTCCAGAGGAAGCCTTCACATGCCCTAAAACTAAAAGAGAAAAAAAAATCCTGATCAAACCCTAACCTATGGTGTTTGTACAAATCAAGCAGGGCGATAGGGAAGCCAAAATCAGATGATAAAGGGGAAGGATAAGTAAAATAGGAATATAACATGAAGATTTGGATAAAGATATGGATAAAAACTGTGAGAATCAAAGGGAGAAGAGGGAGCATGAGGGGTGTCATTGTGCGGCCAAAGGGGAATCCCAAGGGGTGCTTCATTACGTATGAGGGGGGAAGGTAGAGGCTAAGTTTTCATTTTATTTTTATTTTAATTGAATTTTATTTAATCTAGTTTTTAAAGTAGGTATCGGCACACAGTTTGGTTTTCACGGTTTGAGAAACCATGTGTCATCTATTCACTCTCTTCTGGACACTCAGGGTGCCCCACATGAGCTGGTTGCACAGTTTGGAAATCATGTGCCAACCATGCGGTGAACATTGCTTATCTATTGTCCAATGCCACTAAGAGTGTGGTCTAGGTTAATGTTTTGGAAAACTGTATGTATCCCGTGTGCACTACCACTGCCCCCTTGCACAAGGCTGCACAATTTCCTTTAGTAGGCTACACGGTTTCAGAAAAATCGTGCACCCTCTACAGCCTTTCAAAACCATTCTTTTCTGGGTCTGGCACTCCTAAAACTCCTTGAGACACTTGGGAAACTTCTTGATCCTTTACCTAGACCCAAAAACATTAATTTTAAAGTTTATAACTCACGTAATTGAGTTTTGAAGCTCGATTTTAAATTCATTTCATTCAATAAATGAAAATTTTCAAAAAACTATACATTTTCATCCAGTTCAAAATGTGGATCGTTAAAACCTTCCCACCTTAGAACTTATCACCCCCAAGAATCCTTTGAGAACAACGTAAACATCACATGATCTACAAGTATTTTGAAGATTCTTTCAAATGGTTTCATTACATTTCCAATCACCCAACACACCTTAAGCATCCATTTAAGCACATGGTAGCTAAGCTGTTAAAACTTGAGACAACACTTGAATTCCAACTGAAAAACTGAAATAACTTTTACCCAAGACCGTTATACTAGAGACATGACCACATCATCATCTATCTAAGAAACTGGCCAATGGTACTTCCCACTTTAGTCTTTAATGTTAAAAAGTTCCAATTCCAAAACCACGGTTCAAACAACCATTGGAATTGCATTATGTCACGACCCGACCCTACCCGGGCTCGAGCCGCAAATACCCCAAGCACGCCTCCATAGGCCAGGGGCTGGCGACCAGCGCCGAAGGCACAATAACTCAGGGAGGCCTTTGCCTAAGCACCTGTACACACACACACACAGCAAACTCGATGCAACAGTGCAGAGTAAATGTAAAGGAAAGAAAGGAAAAGGAAAGGGAAACTACTATATATATACCACAAAGTGCATCGACCTCTAACAGTACAAAGTACAAGCTGAAAAGAAAAGGGGAAAAATACGCGCCCAACCAAAAAGTGCCACAACCCGGCAACAGGTAAACAAAAAGAAACAGCTGACGGGTCTCCCACCTGGAACCCGGCTACGACCACTGCACGCGGTCTAAGCTCCCAAGCTCCTACGCTCCACTGAAGTCACGACCAACCTGTCCGTCGTCTACAAGGGAACACCAAGTGCGGGCAAAGCCCAAGAAGGGGTGAGTATAAAAATACTCAGTAGGATACCCCGAAGGCTCGAGGGAGCAACAAAGGAGGTACCTAAGGGTGAGCAGTAGAGCGAACAGGGAGTAGAACAGAAGTACAACAGAGAGTGTAGTAGAGAGTCCAGCTCAACCCAACAAGAGAAAAGAGATAGACTCGTCCAGACACAAGGAGCTGGAAATGGTGAGAATATGAACTTCCCGTCGAGTCTTCGCTACCTATAGCAGGAGAGTACACTCATCCAATCACGATAAGATAGACACGGAAAGCACGTGGCATACCCCGTGCATCTTCGCCCCTCATGGAGGGAGAGTAACCAAACCCAAGAAGTGGGTACTGAAACACGGTATATACATATCCTTATGCTCAATCGAGAAGCCCGAACGACGTCATAAGGGGATCTCCGTCCCATAGCTCAGCCCAAGAAAAGAGTATCCAATAGTCCCAAAAGTAAACTCCATCGATTCCCAGTATCCCGCACGTCTACCCTGAACTACAAGCCAAAGGGGATAAATCACCACACCTCGACACTATCCGCTTTGGGCGGCACTGACTTGCCCGCACGGTTTTAGATCGCGTCACAAGAACGCGTCTCAGTGGGGAATGCGCCCCTCGTACTTGAGAGTTCTAGGGAAAGTCAAACCCCACCTCGTCACTGCCCTGCAGTCGAGAGGTCTCCTCAAAGTCAAGCTGTTCCATCACCGACCTGTACAACCAAGGGTCCCGCTCCGGTAATCACGGAGGTAAGCCACAGACTAGCCTAGTCGAGAGAACTGAGTCTGGAATGCTAACAGGTGTCCCACTGCCCAGCCCCGCTGGAGGGTAATTCATAACCAAATATTAGGTGACCCACTGCCCAGCCCTGCTGGAGGGTAAACCCTAATACATCAACTGGCGACCCACTGCCCAGCCCCACTGGAGGGTAGACCATAATAAGATACTGGGTGACCCACTGCCCAGTCCTGCTGGAGGGTAAACCATAAGTCGTCATCAGGAGACCCACTACCTAGCCCCGCTGGAGGGTAGACCATAACACATCATCAACCGGCGACCCACTGCCCAGCCCCGCTGGAGGGTAGACCATAATAAGATACTGGGTGACCCACTGCCCAGTCCTGCTGGAGGGTAAACCATAAGTCGTCATCAGGCGACCCACTGCCCAGCCTCGCTGGAGGGTAGACCATAACACATCATCAGGCGACCCACTGCCCAGCCCCGCTGGAGGGTAGACCTGGAATAAGTCGACAGGCGACCCACTGCCCAACCGTGCTAGAGGGTAGACCTGGAACTAGATGACGGGCGACCCACTGCCCAGTCTCTGCTGGAGGGTAGACCCTAGTAGCGTCGGGTGAGTCACTGCCCAGCCTCTGCTGGAGGGTAGACCATAATAGAGTCGGGTGACCCACTGCCCAGTCTCTGCTGGAGGGTAAACTCTAGAAGTCGATGAGTAACCCACTGCCCAGCCCCGCTGGAGGGTAGAACTCGAAACTGCTCTAGCCATCTCCACCAGAGGGAACAACACGGCCAACCGAATATGGAGTGGGTATCGTGCAACCTCCCAACTCCAGAACAACTCACCCAAAGGAGGTGCAGCGTCTACTCTAGCACTTGGTTTCACTAGCACCGCTACCGTCCAATCCATCGAGAACGAAACCAGGGGGAGACCACTCAACCCTGCTGGTCAATAGACGAGCTCTGAGCCAGGGGAAAACCACCCTGCTGGTCAAACAAACACACCGAGGGACCCTCTACGTCGCGATAGGTCAAAGTACGCAAAGAAGAACCCGGAATGCACATGGGTCCCACACGTCGTGTGGCCCCAAATCAACCCCAAATGAGCGCACAAACATCCTCAGGTACAAACAACCACAAGTACCTCCAAGCGCTCCCGTATACTCCCAGAGTATACCTCATTCCTGCCCGAAGGCTATCGTGCACACGGACCCAACATCAACGCAAAGGCGTGACGTAACAACTCCGCCTCAAAGGCCCAGGCATGGCCAGCCACCTCTCGTGGACCAATTATATCACTCTTCCAGGAGTGCGCGATCACCCGCCAAGGGTCTGCTACAAACAAGGTAGGGTGAACTGCCACCGGAGCACCTTTCACATTCCACATTTCCCAAGATCGCGCAAGAGGCTCCGCACAGCCAAACGGATCACACTGTTGTCATCCTCACGGAAAAACACGCGAGATCGACTACTTACTAACCTCCAATGGATATCCGACGGAAAAGGTCACCAACACCGCCTCACGCCCGAACGTCGTCCCGTGATCCCGAGCCTCGGCCCCAAAAACAGTCGGGCGCGTCGCACCATTGCGATCCCCTCGGGAAAACACGTCAAAAGCACTACTCACATGAGTGCCACAGGTATCCGGAGAAAAAGGTGCATCCCGGCGCACCGCACACGAGCGGTGCCACGTGGGACCCGCAACCCGATCCCGAAACTCAACGAACGGATCGCACCGTTACGATCCTCTCGAAAAAGCACACAAGATGGACTACTCACTTGTCCAAAACGGTCGCCCGGTGATAGAGATGGAAAATCACTGTCGACGCCCAACGGCCCTCGTGGGCCCCGCACCATCGTGCCGAATTGGGGCGGGCGGATTGCACCATTGTAATCCCCTCGGAAAAACATCCAGAATCGACTGCTCGCACGCCCCGTACGGACGTCCGAGGAAAAAGCCGCTAAAAGCTGCACGCAACTCAAAAGACGGGTGGTGGGGCCCATGCCACAACTTCAGCCTCAACACCTGGAACTGCCCTGGAAAGCTCCGCCTCGGTGCCAGGGTCCTAACGCAACTGACGGCACTCAAAGCGGATGCCGCATGCGTCTGCGCCGCTCAAAACAAGAATCTCAGGAAAAACGCCCGTCCACTTAAAGATGTGTCGCGCCTCCGCAGCCCCTCTTTTCGGGAATTTAAAATTCCCAAAACCATATTAAAACACACTCCTCGAGACAAGGGTTACCCTGCTGCAGACGGCGTGTAGAACGGACACCCGTAGCGATATTTACGGGTGTCTGAAGTCAGAGGGGTCAAGCCCTTGGGCTGGACCGGCCTAGCCGGCCGGTCCATCCGGCCTAGGCCGGCCCGTGCTGGCCGGCCCGGCTTGCTGCGCCGGCCCGCGGCTTTGCCGCGCGGACCGGCCGTGGCCGGTCGTCCCGCGTGAAGACCCGCAGGCCGCGGGTCTTGTCCCCCGCGCAGGGTCGCACGCCGCGACCCCGGTCCACCCTCGCGGTGTGCGCCGCCTGCCGCCCAAGGCGCTCGCCGCCGCGCCGCATGAAGCCCCAGCCACCGCCGCACCGATCCGCGCCGATCCAAGCCACCGCCGCCCCGGCATGCGCCGCCTGCCGAATCCACCGCCTCCGCCAAGACCGCTTGCCGCTCGCCGGACAGCCACCCTGTCTCGCCGGAACACCCCAAAACCGGCCGGAACAAAAACAAAAACCCGCAAACTTCGACGAGGCGCCACAGGATCCTCCGAACTCCGATTTCAACTCCAAAAGAAGCGATGGGAAGGGTAAAATGTTTACTAAACTACCAGGGAATTTTCTCGAAGATAAAACAACAAATCAATGCTAAAATAGGGGTTCAAAGGGGGGTTCGGGAATTAAAACTCAAATACATAACCCTACCTCGTGGGCGTTGCCCGGAGCTTCGCCGCCTAACCGCCGCCTTGCCGGAGCTGCCTTGCCAGTGCGTCTCTCCGGATCTCGTCTCTCCGGAGTTGAAGGTGGGGGAGGAGGGTTTGAGGAAGAAGAAGAAGAAGAGGGGGGTGTTTAAGTACAAATCACTTAAACGCCCGCCTGACAGCCCCGAACCCGAACTCCCGACGGGGTCAGGATTTAGCCTCCCCTAGGCCAAGAACCACGCTCTGAGCGCAATGGAGGTCTCGGAATTTTATTACGAGACTCCGTTCAAAAGTTATAAAATTTAACGTCCGAAGCCGCTAAATTACGGAAACGCCCCTGGGGCCATTTTTCACAAACGGCCCGCGCCCGCGAAACTTATACCCCTCCTAGGGTAAACGGCACATTCTGAACTCAACGGTGCCCTCGGTTTTCCAATCCGAGCCACCGTTTAAGAGATACCTACGTTTCACCCTTAAACGAATTAATTAATTTATTTAATCCGTTTAACATTCCAGAAGCGGGCGAGGGGTCCAAACGTTCCACGCCGACAAGTTTTATGTCATTCCTAGGGTAAAAACCCCATTCTGGACCCATCCGTACACTCGGATCTCGGATCCGGAACTCCGTGTGGGAGTTATCCCATTTATTTGGCGGTTCCAGTGTGAATGCACTGAAAATTTAATTCTGGCCACTCCGGGGCTCGGAATCGCACGTCGTCTGAAGGCGCTGCTCTGGAATATCATCAAGAATATTCCAAAGTCTTTCACAGCAAAAACCGGGTTCTTACATCATTCCCTCCTTCAATCTTTTCTTCCCCGAAAAGAAAAACTAGGGAGAAACATAGGGTACTAAGCCCACACCTGGCTTTCCCATACCCAGAAGAACCCACGCACAGCTCTGTGTCACCGCACACGGACCAAAGGATTGATCCGTTCATGCGAGGTCGGCTCATGCCGACGTCGTGCACCCACTCCAGACTTTGGGGATAGGGCAAGGCGGTAGGGTACCTCGCCATCCCTTTGCACGGTCATAAACGGCCCGAAGGCCCTCGGGGGTAGCTCACCTCCCCGGTCAAACCTCTACATTGCACGCCGCGACTGGAATCACCACCCGCACCTGAAACAAGGCCCGATGATTCCCTCCTTCAGAATATCCATATGATGAAGCACCCAAGGATATCTGGTCACGCAAGATTCCACAGTCGATGCTCTCTTACACGCTCAACAGGCGAAGGATCCAACACTATCGACTAAAGGAAAAGGTCTCACGCCTCTTTCCTTACCAACACAGGGTTGCACCTGACGCCCTGCGTCACCCTGGTAACACCTCAAACAAGGAGCAGGGAGAAAAGCCTTTCACATGCAGAGCCTAACAATTCTACTGCATGAAGTATAAGAGTCACAAGGGGTACCTCTCACCATTCCATGCTCTGCAGGATCGTAGACATCCAGAGCTCGCGGCTACCCGCGGTCCCAACTGTCAGCTCTCGGAGCCTGATATGGACCGCCTAGTGGTGATGGGGAGATCTCGTAACGTCATCCCCCACCTCCAGCTCCTCCCGCTCCTCTGCTAGCACCACCTCTCTGGCCACTACTCCGATCACAGCGCTGCCTCTGTCGTGGTGGTGCGTCTGTTGCCTGCCCGAAGATCTCAGCAACTCAGGTCGGGCAGTCTCGTTCCAAGTGACCTCTCCCATCACAAGCATAGCACCGGAGCTCTCTGGCCTACCCTGGTGCCCTCCGGCGCCACTGTGGTGTACGACCAAGGCCCGGGATCCACTCACAGAAGGGCATCCTTGGCTGAGGCCCTGCGCCTTTTTTCCACAGTGGTATACGACCACGTCTCCGAAACCGGCAGTGGGAAGGCCACCTGCATCGAGGTCCTGTCCTCCGGCGCCTACTAGCTACAGCAGACGTCCCGGCTCCGTCGCGCCCACTACCACTACCAACCGCAAAACATGACAGGAAGCCCTCTGTCACCAGCGCCTGCTCTAGCACCCCGGTATATGTGAAAATGCCCAAGGGTACTATAATAGAACGAATCTCTCATCGGATACCCTGATCAAACTTCCGCACTCGGAGATTGTCATCACGGACCAAGTCCGAGTAAAAGCATGCACAGTATGCAAAGCTAGCCGTGTACTCGGCCACCGTCATCCCCCCTGCTGAAACTGCAGGAGCTCCTGAATCCGAACGGAATGCAAGCAGGAGGGAAAAACTCCTCACGAAACAACAACTAAAAGTCGTCCAACGAAAGTGATGACTCGTCAAGAATCTGAGTCACCAGACTCCACCAACGCCAAGCTGCTCCATGAAAAAGGGTGGCTGTCAAAGCCACTCTCTGATCTGTCGGCGTCTGCACAAGCCTGAAAAGGCGAACCACTTCCTCGAGCCAAACCTCTGCTTCCTGAGGGTCTGGCTCACCACCGAACCTCAGCGATCTCCTGCTGCTGGAACTCACGGAGCGCGCTCAACCTGCGCTCAAAATCAGCCTACTCTGCTGAAACTGTCTGCTGCTCAACAGGTGGGGGGGTGCTGCTACCGGCCCACCCAGAGAAAGGGGCTCGCATGATGGGTCCTGGACTGTGCCCTCATATCTCACAGGGTCGTCGTTACGCACCAAAGATGGTATCTGGGCTGGCTGTTTTCGCGGAGACATCCTGAATATTATCAAGGTGTGTCGCGGTCAAATGAGCATATATGTATATACCACAACCACGATGGGGAGATGACTCAAGAAGGACCGTCAAAGACTCGATCCTATGTGATGCACAAACAAATTTTCCCTGCAACAAGTATCTCAGCATGCCGAGTCGACAAGCGGGTTATCAAGGTCCTGGTGAATGGATACGTCGGCTGCCGCACCATCACTGGACTCCCTGGCCTGAGAGCCGTTCTCGAGACACGTTAACATTATTGCCCTAAATCCCAACCAATTAACCTTTTAGGGATGTCCGCACAACGTCCCAAGGAACGAACCACCTCTGATACCACTTTGTCACGACCCGACCCTACCCGGGCTCGAGCCGCAACTACCCCAAGCATGCCTCCATAGGCCAGGGGCTGGAAACCAGCGCCGAAGGCACAATAACTTGGGGTGGCCTTTGCCTAAGCACCTGTACACACACACACAGCAAACTCGATGCAACAGTGCATAGTAAAAGTAAAGGAAAGCAATGAAAAGGAAAGGGAAACTGCTATATATATACCACAAAGTGCATCGACCTCTAACAGTACAAAGTACAAGCTGAAAATAAAAGGGGCAAAACACGCGCTCAACCAAAAAGTGCCACAACCCGGCAACAGGTAAACAAAAAGAAACAGCTGACGGGTCTCCCACCTGGAACTCGGCTACGACCACCACACGCGGTCCAAGCTCCCATGCTCCTACGCTCCACTGAAGTCACGACCAACTTGTCCGTCGTCTGTAAGGGCACACCAAGTGCGGGCAAAGCCCAAGCAGGGGTGAGTATAAAAATACTCAGTAAGATACTCTGAAGGCTCGAGGGAGCAACAAAGGAGGTACCGAAGGGTGAGCAGTAGAGCGAACAGGGAGTAGAATAGAAGTACAACAGAGAGTGTAGTAGAGAGTCCAGCTCAACCCAACAAGATAAAAGAGATAGACTTGTCCAGACACAAGGAGATGGAAATGGTGAGAAGATGAACTTCCCGTCGAGTCTTTGCTACATATAGTAGGAGAGTACACTCATCCAATCATGAGAAGCTAGACACAGAAAGCACGTGGCATACCCCGCGCGTCTTCGCCCCTCCTGGAGGGAGAGTAACCAAACCCAAGAAGTGGGTACTGAAACACGGTATATACATATCCTTATGCTCAATTGAGAAGCATGAACAACGTCGTAAGTGGATCTCCGTCCCGTAGCTCAGCCCAAGAAAAGAGTATCCAATAGTCCCAGAAGTAAACTCCATCAATGCCCAGTATCCCGCACATCTACCCCGAACTGCAAGCCAAAGGGGCTCAATCACCGCACCTCGACACTATCCGCTTTGGGCGTCACTGACTCACCCACACCGTTTTAGATCGCGTCACAAGAATGCGTCTCGGTGGGGAATGCGCCCCACGTACTTGAGAGTTCAAGGGAAAGTCAAACCCCACCTCGTCACTACCATACAGTCGAGATGTCTCCTCAAATTCAAGTCGTTCCATCACTGACCCGTACAACCAAGGGTCCCGCTCCGGTAATCACGGAGGTAAGCCACAGACTAGCCTAGTCGAGAGGACTGAGTCTGGAATGCTAACAGGTGTCCCACTACCCAGCCCCGCTGGAGGGTAAATCATAACCAAATATCAGGTGACCCACTGCCCAGCCCTGCTGGAGGGTAAACCCTAATACATCAACCGGCAACCCACTGCCCAGCCCCATTGGAGGGTAAACCATTATAAGATACTGGGTGACCCACTGCCCAGTCCTGCTAGAGGGTAAACCATAAGTCTTCATCAGGCGACCCACTGCCCATCCCCGCTGGAGGGTAGACCATAACACATCATCAACCGGCAACCCACTGCCCAGCCCCGTTGGAGGGTAGACCATAATAAGATAATGGGTAACCCACTGCCCAGTCCTGCTGGAGGGTAAACCATAAGTCGTCATCAGGCGACCCACTACCCAGCCCCACTAGAGGGTAGACCATAAAACATCATCAGGTGACCCACTACCCAGCCCCGCTGGAGGGTAGACCTGGAATAAGTCGACAGGTGACCCACTGCCCAGCCGTGCTGGAGGGTGGACCTGGAACTAGACGACGACCGACCCACTGCCCAGTCTCTGCTGGAGGGTAGACCCTAGTAGCGTCGGGTGACCCACTACCCAGCCTCTGCTGGAGGGTAGACCCTAATAGCGTCGGGTGACCCACTGCCCATTCTCTGCTGGAGGTTAAACCCTAGAAGTCGATGAGTAACCCACTGCCCAGCCCCGCTGGAGGGTAGAACTCGAAACTGCTCTAGCCATATCCACCGGAGGGCACAACACGGCCAACTGAATACGGAGTGGGTATCGCGCAACCTCCCAACTCCAGAACAACTCACCCAAAGGAGGTGCAGCGTCTGCTCCAACACTTGGTGTCACTAGCACCGCTACTAGCCAATCCATCGAGAACGAAACCAGGGGGAGACCACTCAACCCTGCTGGTCAACATACGATCTCTGAGCCAGGGGAAAACCACCCTGCTGGTCAAACAAACACACCGAGGGACCCTCTACGTCGCGAGAGGTCAAAGTACGCAAAGCATAACCCGGCACGCACATGGGTCCCACACGTCATGTGGCCCCAAATCAACCCCAACTGAGCACACAAACATCCTCAGGTACAAACAACCACAAGTACCTCCAAGCGCTCCCGTATACTCCCGGAGTATACCTCATTCCAGCCCGAAGGCTATCGTGCACACGGCACCCAGCGTCAACGCGAAGGCGTGATGTAACAACTCCGCCTCAAAGGCCCAGGCACGGCCATCCACCTCTCGTGGACCAATTATATCACTCTTCCAAGAGTGCGCGATCACCCGCCAAGGGTCTGCTACAAACAAGGTAGGGCGAACCGCCATTGGAGCACCTTTCACATTCCACATTTCCCAAGATCACGCAAGAGGCTCCGCACAGCCAAACGGATCAAACTGTTGTCATCCTCGCAGAAAAACACGCGATATCGACTACTTACTCACCTCCAACGGATATCCGATGGAAAAGGTCACCAACACCACCTCACGCCCGAACGGCGTCCCGTGATCCCGAGCCTCGGCCCTGAAAACAGTCGGGCGCATCGTACCATTGCGATCCCCTTGGGAAAACATGTCAAAACCACTACTCACATGAGTGACACAGGTATCCGGAGAAAAAGGTGCATCCCGGCGCACCGCACACGAGCGGTTCCACGTGGGACCCGCAACCCGATCCCGAAACTCAATGAACGTATCGCACCATTTCGATCCTCTCGAAAAAGCACACAAGATGGACTAATCACTTGTCCAAAACGGTCGCCCGGTGATAGAGATGGAAAATCACCGTCGACGCCCAGCGGCCCTCATGGGCCCCGCACCATCGTGCCGAATTGGGGCGGACGGATTACACCATTGCAATCCCCTCGGAAAAACATCCATAATCGACTGCTCGCACGCCCCGTATGGACGTCCGAGGAAAAATCCGCTAAAAGCTGCACGCAGCTCAAAAGACGGGCGGTGGGGCCCATGCCACAACTTCGGCCTCAACACCTGGAACTTCCCTGGAAAGCTCTACCTCGGTGCTAGGGTCCCAATGCAACTAACGTCACTCAAAGCGGATGTCGCATGCGTCTGCGCCGCTCAAAACAAGAATCTCGGGAAAAACGCTCATCCACTTAAAGACGTGTCGCGCCTCCACAGCCCCTCGTTTCGGGAATTTAAAATTCCCAAAACCATCTTAAAACACACTCCTCGAGACGAGGGTTACCCTGCCGCAGACGGCGTGTAGAACAGACACCCGTAACGATATTTACGGGTGTCTGAAGTCAGAGGGGTCGAGCCCTTGGGCTGGACCGGCCTAGCCACCCGGCCTGGGCCGGCCCGCGGCTTTTCCGCGCGGGTCGGCCACGGACCCGCGGTCCACGCTCGGACCAGCCATGGTCGGTCGTCCCGTGTGAATATCCATAGGCCGCAGGTCTTGTCCCCCGCGCGGGGTCGCACGCCGCGACCCCGGTCCACCCTCGCCGCGGGTGTGAGCCGCCTGCCACCCAAGGCGCTCGCCGCCGCGCCGCCTGAAGCCCCAGCCACCGCCGTGCCGATCCGCGCCACCGCCGCCCCGGCATGCGCCTCCTGCCGAAGCCACCGCCTCCCCCAGGACCGCCTGCCGCTCACCGGACCGCCACCCTGGCTCGCCGAAACACCCCAAAACCGGCCGGAACAAAAACAAAAACCCGCAAACATCGACGAGGCGCCGCGGGATCCTCCGAACTCCGATTTCAACTATGAAAGAAGCGATGGGAAGGGTAAAATGTGTACTACACTACCAGGGAATTTCCTCGAAGAGAAAACAACAAATCAACACTAAAATTGGGGTTCAAAGGGGGGTTTGGGAATTAAAACTCAAATACATAACCCTACCTCGTGGGCGTTGCCCAGAGCTTCGCCGCCTAACCGCCGCCATGCCGGAGCTGCCTCGCCGGAGCGTCTCGCCGGATCTCGTCTCGCCGGAGGTGAAGGAGGGGGAGGAGGGTTTGAGGAAGAAGAAGAAGAAGAGGGGGGGGTTAAGTACAAATCACTTAAACGCCCGCCCGACAGCCCCGAACCCGAACTCCCGACGGGGTCGGGATTTAGCCTCCCCTAGGCCAAGAACCACGCTTTGAGCGCAACGGCAGTCTTGGAATTTTATTCTGAGACGCTGTTCAGAAGTTATAAAATTTAACGTCCGAAGCCTCTAAATTACGGAAACGCCCCTGGGGCCATTTTTCACAAACGGCCCGCGCCCGTGAAACTTATACCCCTCTTAGGGTAAATGGAACATTACGAACTCAACGGTGCCCTCGGTTTTCCAATATGAGACACCGTTTAAGAGATACCTGCGTTTCACCCTTAAACGAATTAATTTATTTATTTAATCCGTTTAACATTCCAGAAGCGGGCGAGGGGTCCAAACGTCCCGCGCCGACAAGTTTTATGTCATTCCTAGGGTAAACACCCCATTCCAAACCCATCTGTACACTCGGATATCTGATCTGGAACTCCATGTAGGAGTTATCCCATTTATTTGGCGGTTCCAGTGTGAACGCACTGAAAATTTTATTCCGGCCACTCCGGGGCTCGGAATCGCACGCCGTCTGAAGGCGCTACTCTAGAATATCATCAAGAATATTCCAAAGTCTTTCACAGCAAAAACCAGGTTCTTACATCATTCCATCCTTCATGATTTTCGTCCCCGAAAAGAAAAACTTAGGAGCAACACAGGGTACTAAGCCCACACCTGGCTTTCCCATACCCAGAAGAACCAACGCACAGCTCTGCATCACCGCACACGGACCAAAGGATTGATATGTTCATGCGAGGTCAGCCCATGCCGATGTCGTGCACCCACTCCAGACTTTGGGGATAGGGCAAGGCGGTAGGGTACCTCACCATCCCTTTGCACGGTCATAAAGGGCCCGAAGGCCCTCGGGGGTAGCTCACCTCCCCGGTCAAACCTCTACGTCGCATGCTGCGACTGGAATCACCGCTCGCACCTGAAACAAGGCCTGGTGATTCCCTCCTTCAGAATATCCATATGGTGAAGCACCCAAGGATATCTGGTCACGCAAGATTCCACAGTCGATGCTCTCTTACACGTTCAACAGGCGAAGGAGCCAACACCATCGACTAAAGGAAAAGGTCTCACGCCTCTTTCCTTACCAACACAGGGTTACACCCGATACCCTGCGTCACCCTGGTAACACCTCAAACAAGGAGCAGGGAGAAAAGCCTTTCACACGCAGAGCCTAACAATTCTACTGCATGAAGTAGAAGAGTCACAAGGGGTTCCTCTCACCATCTCGTGCTCTGCAGGATCGTAGACATCCAGAGCTCGCAGCTACCCACGGTCCCAAATGTCAGCTCCCGGAGCCTGATATGGACCACCTAGTGGTGATGGGGAGATCTCGTAACGTCGTCCCCCACCTCCAGCTTCTCCCGCTCCTCTACTAGCACCACCTCTCTGGCCACTACTCTGATCACGGCGCTGCCTCTGTCGTGGTGGTGCGCCTGTTGCCTGCCCGAAGCTCTCAGCAACTCAGTTCGGGCAGTCTAGTTCCAAATGACCTCTCCCGCCACAAGCATAGCACCGGCGCTCTCTGGCCTGCCCTGGTGCCCTCCGGTGCCACTGTGGTGTACGACCACGGCCCGGGATCCACTCACGGAAGGGCATCCTCATCTGAGGCCCTGCGCCTTTTCGCCACAGTGGTATACGACCACGTCTCCAAAACCGGCAGTGGGAAGTCCACCTGCATCGAGGTCCTGTCCTCCGGCACCTTCTAGCTATGGAAGACGTCCCGACTCCGTCGCGCCCACTGCCACTACCAACCGCAAAACATGACAGGAAGCCCTCTGTCACCAGTGCCTGCTCTAGCACCCCGGCATAGGTGGAAATGCCCAAGGGTACTATGACAGCACGAATCTCTTGGCGAATACCCTGCTCAAACTTCCGCGCTCGGAGATTGTCATCACGGACCAAGTCCGGGTAAAAGTGTGCACGGTCTGCAAAGCTAGCCGTGTACTCGGCCACCGTCATCCCCCCTGCTAAAACTGCAGGAGCTCCTGAATCCGAATGGAGCGCAAGAAGGAGGGAAAAACTCCTCACGAAACAACAACTGAAAGTCGTCCAACGAAAGCGACGACTCGTCAAGAAGCTGAGTCACCAGACTCCACCAACGCCAAGATGCTCCACGAAAAAGGGTGGCTGCCAAAGCCACTCTCTGATCTTTCGGCGTCTGCACAAGCCTGAAAAGGCGAACCACTGCCTCGAGCCAAACCTTTCCTGCCTGAGGGTCTGGCTCACCACCGAACCTCAGCGGTCTCCTGCCGCTGGAACTCACGGAGCGCGCTCAACCTGCGCTCAAACTCAGCCTACTCTGCTGAAACTGTTTGCTGCTCAACAGGTGGGGGGGTGCTCCTACTGGCCCACTCGGAGAAAGGGGCTTGCATGATGGGTCCTGGACTGTTCCCTCATAGCTCACAGGGTCGTCGTCACGCACCAAAGCTGGTATCTGGGCTGGCTGTCTTCGCGGAGACATCCTGAATATTATCAAGGAGTTCCACGGTCAAATGAGCATATATGTATATACCACAACCACGATGGGGAGATGACTCAAGAAGGACCGTCAAAGACTCGATCCTATGTGATGCACAAAAAAATTTTCCCTGCAACAAGTGTCTCAGCATGCCAAGTCGACAAGCGGGTTATCAAGGTCCTGGTGAATGGATATGTCGGTCGCCGCACCATCACTGGACTCCCTGGCCTGAGAGCCGCTCTCGAGACACGTTAACATTGTTGCCCTAAATCCCAACCAATTCCTCTTTTAGGGACTTCCGCACAACGTCCCAAGGAATGAACCACCTCTGATACCACTTTGTCACGACCCGACCCTACCCGGGCTCGAGCCGCAACTACCCCAAGCCCGCCTCCATAGGCCAGGGGATGGCGACCAGTGCCGAAGGCACAATAACTCGGGGAGGCCTTTGCCTAAGCACCTGTACACACACACACAACAAACTCTATGCAACAGTGCAGAGTAAAAGTAAAGGAAAGCAAGGAAAAGGAAAGGGAAACTGCTATATATATACCACAAAGTGCATTGACCTCTAACAGTACAAAGTACAAGCTAAAAAGAAAAGGGGCAAAACACGCGCCCAACCAAAAAGTGCCATAACCCGACAATAGGTAAACAAAAAGAAACAGCTGACGGGTCTCCCACCTGGAACCCGGCTACGACCACCGCACGTGGTCCAAGCTCCCAAGCTCCTACGCTCCACTGAAGTCACGACCAACCTGTCCATCGTCTGCAAGGGCACACCAAGTGCGGGCAAAGCCCAAGCAGGGGTGAGTATAAAAATACTCAGTAGGATACCTCGAAGGCTCGAGGGAGCAACAAAGGAGGTACCGAAGGGTGAGCAGTAGAGCGAACAGGGAGTAGAACAGAAGTACAACAAAGAGTGTAGTAGAGAGTCCAGCTCAACCCAACAAGAGAAAAGAGATAGACTCGTCCAGACACAAGGAGCTGGAAACGGTGAGAATATGAACTTCCCGTCGAGTCTTCTCTACCTATAGCAGGAGAGTACACTCATCCAATCACGAGAAGCTAGACACAGAAATCATGTGGCATACCCTGCGCGTCTTCGCCCCTCCTGGAGGGAGAGTAACCAAACCCAAGAAGTGGGTACTGAAACATGGTATATACATATCCTTATGCTCAATCAAGAAGCCTGAACAACGTCGTAAGGGGATCTCCGTCCAGTAGCTCAGCCCAAGAAAAGAGTAGCCAATAGTCCCAGAAGTAAACTCCATCGATGCCCAGTATCCCGCACGTCTACCCCGAACTGCAAGCCAAAGGGGCTCAATCACCGCACCTCGACACTATCCGCTTAGGGCAGCACTGACTCGCCCGCACGGTTTTAGATCGCGTCACAAGAACGCATCTCGGTGGGGAATGCTTCCCTCGTACTTGAGAGTTCTAGGGAAAGTCAAACCCCACCTCGTCACTGCCCTGCAGTCGAGAGGTCTCCTCAAAGTCAAGTCGTTCCATCACCGACCCGTACAACCAAGGGTCCCGCTCCGGTAATCATGGAGGTAAGCCACAGACTAGCCTAGTTGAGAGGACTGTGTCTAGAATGCTAACAGGTGTCCCACTGCCCAGCCCCGCTGGAGGGTAATTCATAACCAAATATCAGGTGACCCACTACCCAGCCCTGCTGGAGGGTAAACCCTAATACATCAACCGGCGACCCACTACCCATCCCCGCTGGAAGGTAGACCATAATAAGATACTGGGTGACCCACTGCCCAGTCCTGCTGGAGGGTAAACCATAAGTCGTCATCAGGCGACCCGCTGCCCAGCCCCGCTGGAGGGTAGACCATAACACATCATCAACCGGCGACCCACTGCCCAGCCCCGCTGGAGGGTAGACCATAACAAGATACTAGGTGACCCACTGCCCAGTCCTGCTAGAGGGTAAACCATAAGTCGTCATCAGGCGACCCACTGCCCAGCCCCGCTGGAGGGTATACCATAACACATCATCAGGCGACCCACTGCCCAGCCCCGCTGGAGGGTAGACCTAGAATAAGTCGACAGGCGACCCACTGCCCAGCCGTGCTGGAGGGTAGACCTGGAACTAGATGACGACCGACCCACTGCCCAGTCTCTGCTGGAGGGTAGACCCTAGTAGCGTCGGGTGACCCACTGCCCAGCCTCTGCTGGAGGGTAGACCCTACTAACGTCGGGTGACCCACTACCCAGTCTCTCCTAGAGGGTAAACCCTAGAAGTCGATGAGTAACCCACTGCCCAGCCCCGCTGGAGGGTAGAACTCGAAACTGCTATAGCCATCTCCATCGGAGGGCACAACACGGCCAACCAAATACGGAGTGGGTATCGCGCAACCTCCCAACTCTAGAACAACTCACCCAAAGGAGGTGCAGTGTCTGCTCCAGCACTTGGTGTCACTAGCACCGCTACCGGACAATCCATCGAGAACGAAACTAGGGAGAGACCACCCAACCCTGCTGGTCAACAGACGAGCTTTGAGCCCGGGGAAAACCACCCTGCTGGTCAAACAAACACACCGAGGGACCCTCTACATCGCGAGAGGTCAAAGTACGCAAAGCAGAACCCGGAACGAACATGGGGCCCACACGTCGTGTGGCCCCAAATCAACCCCAACTAAGCGCACAAACATCCTCAGGTACAAAAAACCACAAGTACCTTCAAGTGCTCCCGTATACTCCCGGAGTATACCTCATTCCAGCCCGAAGGCTATCCTGCACACGGCACCCAGCGTCAACGCGAAGGCGTGACATAACAACTCCGCCTCAAAGGCCCAGACACGGCCAGCCACCTCTCGTGGACCAATTATATCACTCTTCCAAGAGTGCGCGATCACCCGCCAAGGGTCTGCTACAAACAAGGTAGGGCGAACCGCCACCGGAGTAGCTTTCACATTCCACATTTCCCAAGATCGCGCAAGAGTCTCCGCACAGCCAAACGGATCACACCGTTGTCATCCTCACGGAAAAACACGCGAGATCGACTACTTACTCACCTCCAACAAATATCTGACGGAAAAGGTCACCAACACCGCCTCACGCCCGAACGGCGTCCCGTGATCCTGAGCCTCGGCCCCGAAAACAGTCGGGCGCGTCGCACCATTGTGATTCCCTCGGGAAAACACATCAAAAGCACTACTCACATGAGTGCCACAGGTATCCGGAGAAAAAGGTGCATCCCGGTGCACCGCACACGAGCGATGCCACGTGGGACCCGCAACCCGATCCTGAAACTCAACGAACAGATCGCACTGTTGCGATCCTCTCGAAAAAGCACACAAGATGGACTTCTCACTTGTCCAAAATGGTCGCCCGGTGATAGAGATGGAAAATCATCGTCGACGCCCAACTGCCCTCGTGGGCCCCGCACCATCGTGCCGAATTGGGGCGGGCGGATTGCACCATTGCAATCCCCTCGAAAAAACATCCAGAATCGACTGCTCGCACGCCCCGTACGGACGTCCGAGGAAAAAGATGCTAAAAGCTGCACGCAGCTCAAAAGACGGGTCATGGGGCCCACGCCACAACTTTGGCCTCAACACCTGGAACCACCCTGGAAAGCTCCGCCTCGGTGCCAGGGTCCCAACGCAACTGACGTCACGCAAAGCGGACGTCGCATACGTCTGCGCCGCTCAAAACAAGAATCTCGGGAAAAACACTCGTCCACTTAAAGACGTGTCGCGCCTCCGCAGCCCCTCGTTTCGGGAATTCAAAATTCCCAAAACCATCTTAAAACACACTCCTCGAGACGAGGGTTACCCTGCCACAGACGGCGTGTAGAATGGACACCCGTAGCGATATTTACGGGTGTCTGAAGTCAGAGGGGTCAAGCCCTTGGGCTGGACCGGCCTAGCCGGCCGGTCCACCCGTCCTGGGCCGGCCGCGGACCCGCGGTCCACGCTCGGACCGGCCGTGGCCGGTCATCCCGCGTGAAGACCCATAGGCCGCGGGTCTTGTCCCCCGCGCGGGGTCACACGCCGCGACCCCGGTCCACCCTCGCTGCGGTTGTGCGCCGCCTACCGCCCAAGGCGCTCGCCGCCGCGCTGCCTGATGCCCCAGCCACCGCCGCACCGATCTGCGCCGATCCGCGCCACCGCCGCCCCGGCATGCACCGCCTGCTGAAGCCACCGCCTCCGCCAGGACCGCCTGCCGCTCGCCAGACCGCCACCCTGGCTCGCTGGAACACCCCAAAACCGGCCGGAACAAAAACAAAAACCCGCAAACTTCGACGAGGCGCCGCGGGATCTCCGAACTCTGATTTCAACTCTGAAAGAAACGATGGGAAGGGTAAAATGTGTACTACACTACCAGGGAATTTTCTCGAAGAGAAAACAACAAATCAACGCTAAAATCGGGGTTCAAAGGGGGGTTCGGGAATTAAAACTCAAATACATAACCCTACCTCGTGGGCGTTGCCCGGAGCTTCGCCGCCTAACCGCCGCCTTGCCGGAGCTGCCTCGTCGGAGCGTCTCGCCGGAGCTCGTCTCGCCGGAGGTGAAGGAGGGGGAGGAGGGTTTGAGGAAGAAGAAGAATAAGAGGGGGGTGTTTAAGTACAAATCACTTAAATGCCCTCCCGACAGCCCCGAACCCGAACTCCCGACGGGGTCGGGATTTAGCCTCCCCTAGGCCAAGAACCACGCTCTGAGCGCAAGAGATACCTGCGTTTCACCCTTAAACGAATTAATTTATTTATTTAATCCGTTTAACATTCCAGAAGCGGGCGAGGGGTCCAAACGTCCCGCGCCGACAAGTTTTATGTCATTACTAGGGTAACACCCCATTATGGACCCATCCGTACACTCGGATCTCTGATCTGAAACTCCGTGTGGGAGTTATCCCATTTATTTGGCGGTTCCAGTGTGAACACACTGAAAATTTAATTTCGGCCACTCCGGGGCTCGGAATCGCACGCCGTCTGAAGGTGCTGCTCTGGAATATCATCAAGAATATTCCAAAGTCTTTTACATCAAAAAACGGATTCTTACACATTACAAGCACACCTCTAAGAGTTATAATGACGCTTCTTGTGTGATTCCCAAAATGATTAAAATTATCGATCCCCATTGACCTCAAAGCCCAAGTCAAGATGGATTTTCATGAAAAGCTCTTACCCACACATAGAGTGCTCGTCTCTACCTAACGGTGTGCCTAGAGATGGTCTTTCCTCAACCGTAAACATTGAACAAGAAGGATACAAGTAGAGTCACTATGGATGACTATTCCAGAGGATGCTCAACTTAGACGGCTGGAATTTTATCAGCAAAAATTTGATGCCCCCTCCCAAGGAATCTCGCATTCACCACCACATCCACCAAAGTTCATACATGACTTCTGGTGATGTTCCTAACCAAACTATGAAGAAAACCATGCATCCAGCATGCAACATTGAAAGAGAACCACCAAACAAGCTTAACAGTTTTAAAATATTTAGTGAAACGTAAGACCGAAACTCTCTTATAACATCAAGGACATTGTTAAGATAGGGGACATGCTCGTCACTTAGCAGAATACACTAAGAGGATTTTAACGGTTTCCAATCAAACATACCCAATTACTATAAATGAGATCAGTTGAACCACAACTAGTTTACTTCTTAGAAGAAACTCGGCTTCACCTGCTGATGCACCAACATTTAATTGAACACATGCCTTTACTACCCTAAGTCATTCCATGATCATTTAACTTACCACCAAATTCCATCCAAGACCGATGGTGTTTCACAAGGGTTGCATACACCACAACAAAAACAATGTCATGCTGCCAAGAAAACACTAACACTTACAAATCCCAACAACCCAAAGGGATTTTAAGCAAACCAACAATTTTCAAATGGTATTTCTTGTTTGTGTTCCTCCTACTTGAGAGGACATGTTTACCAGAACCGATGTGATTCTCCCCACCTTAAGAGTGTCCCATCCATCTAAAGAAGATATAAACTAGCCTCTTATAAGCATGCTAGATCGAAAACACCATAAATGAACATGTGATTCTCCTACAATCCATGATCGCGACGTCGAAGCATTAGAAAAGGAAACCAAAATTGATCAGCATGTCAAAACACTCGAGTCTTGAGATAGTTCTCCCAAACATTGGGATGAACCTATTTATTTAATGCTCAGGTCACTCTAACTGGAGATGAACTGAGACCGCACTCAAAAGTTGAAGGATCAAAGGTTCAACCAATCTCATCCAGTTCATTTTCACATTTAACACTCAACGGTACCGCATACATCAACGCATACTACCTGAGGAAAATAAAAGGTTCAAACAACCAAAGAATCTTCCAACCATGCCTGAGGCATGTCTAACCAACTGAAAACTGAGTGTTGACCGATGTTCAAGCCCACAAAGAAAGTCAAAAACACAATGACTGTCCATTTGAACAAGGTTTTCATTATAAACTAAAATTCCTACAAGGGACAACGACACCCGAACAACACCAAACGATAGAAAAAAATGGCACTAGCAAGCCATTCTATTTCTAAGGGCACTACCTACCAGGGGATATCCCCTTATGAAAACAAAGGCACTTACCCTATTACCAGGTCACACTAACACAAGTCACAAGACTCAATTTAATCATCAATCCATTGTTAAAGGTTCTATTCCAAGGCAACTCAAGGAGAACTCAAACTACCCCTACATGAGGGTTTCAAACATAGGACACCACTATATGTTCCATTTCTAATACCTTTTCATTTATTCACATTTAATATTTAATCATAAAAAAGATTTCATTTCAAAACATCAAGTTTCATTTTAAAACAAAACACAAGGTACTTGATTTAGCTAACGTTCCAAGGGAAAAATAGGAAATTTATATCAAACTTCCTTTTTAAACATTTAAATTTATCATACATCTAATATTTGTTAGGAAATTTATCACAATAAATTCCTTTAAAATTATAATAGATTAGGCGACCTACTAGGGTACCATTTTAACCAACCTTGTCCCATCAAAATGAAACCCAAAATCAATTTTTCAATTTATAAAAGTTCCAAACACCCATACTAGGTCTTCTCATAAAAACATTCCCCAACTAACCTACTTGGGTCCGGTTGTATATTTAACAGTTAACCAATTCACTTCAGATTAAAATTAAATAGACCTTTACATTTAATATAGGTTTCCACTTCCCAGTTCATGAAGTTCACATACACTTCATGGATTGAAAATTAGCCCCCATTAATTGAAACCAATTTACATTTCAGAATTTAATATGCTTAAAAACAATGGTCCAAACATATGAGCGGCCACCTACCAACCTGTAAAGATCCCATACACTTTATAGTTTGGAATTTGGATCCCTTTAGTAAAATCCAATTTACCTTTGCATTTAAACTTTAGAAACCTTTACATTTTATCAACAGCCTTAAAATGTATTTATATTATGCTCAAAATGGTTTGAATATATGGGTTACCCTTTCCCAGTTGTAAGGATCCCATACACCTTACAATCAAAAATTTGTTTCTGTTAATTCAAAACTCATGTATAACAAATAAAGGCATGCTAATAAATATAAGTCATGGAATACATTCAATGAATACAATTCAAATCAACAGGAAACTAAAATGAAACTACATGGAATGGCACTATGCATGGCATGTGAATTCCTATGCGCCTTATATGATGCATGCAATGAAACTTCCTTGCCATACTAGGCCAAGGTTAAAATAGAATAAATTTCATAAATCATAATCATTGGAAATCACTCCAATCACTTTATGTGAAATCATATCAAATGTAACAGCAGACATCATAAATAACAATCCCAGCTCTGGCCACTTGGTCATTTCCCATACGTCGGGTGATCATTCCCAAGGAAGAATATTAACCAAGCGCTGAAAATTCTTATTATCATGTTTACTAGCCCAAAATAAAAAGACAAAGGAAATGAGAAAACCTCTGATACCACTTTGTAACATCTCGACCTGGCTTACCATCGATCTGGTAACTGGACTAGTGGGTCACATGGACTCAAGAGCATCTCCCCATATGCCAGAGGATACCAACTAGCATTAAGGGTCTCGGGAGGTGATAGTGGGGAGACTATACCCTCTTATTAGATATGCATAATGATATAACATAATAAATAACAATCAAAAGCATAAGCATTAATACATAAATGACAAAGTAGCGAAAGATATATTTGATATAACTGAAAAAAGGTGGCCAACGCTAGTTTATAAAATAGATTAATGTGTGACATGATAATGATACATGAAATAATTTATTAAATAGTGAAACATGCTTTTCAATACAATACAAAAAATTAAGAAAAGGCAGAAAATCCCCAATGGTGATCTCCATGAGCATCCTAAGCTCCAGATCGGTCCTTTTATCCTAACTATCGAGTACAAGCAACACAAAAATCAACCTAGGTCCTATAAATATAAGGTCTACTCGGGTACCAAGTACACCCAAGTAGGTAGTGAGATGAAATCTCAGTAGGCCATCACCCACAATGTCAATCCCAACCCAGACAGTGCAGTATAAATGAAACAATGTTCAAGTATAGAGAATTAATAACATAATTGAATAAATAAATAAACACTTGTTCAGGATCCTAAGGGACTCCTGAAAACGATACCTTCTTCATCTCATAGTTGGATTAAGTATGAACAAGTCACTATATATAATTTTGTGTGTGTTTATATATGTATATATATTTATTTATCAAAACTAGTGTGGGGTAAGAATGGATCCCACCCATACACAGATATATGGATCATAACTGGCATGGGGTAAGAATGCCTCCCACCCATAAATAATTATATAGTTGGCATGGGGTAATAATTCCTCCCATCCATAAACGATTACATAACTGACATGGGGTATGAATGTCTCCCATCCATAAATTATTGTATAAATGGCATGGGGTAAGAATGTATCACTTCCATAAATGATTGTATAACTAGAATGGGGTAAGAATGTCTCCCATCCATAAATAATTGTATAACTAGTATGGGGTAAGAATGTATCCCATTTATAATCATTTATATAATCATTTTCATAATTATGATATAATGCATAAGGCAATACCTCTTATGCATTTCAAATAGCCATACCATATTCATAATCTAATACACAAGGCAATTCCTTTAAAACCCAACACATAAGGCATAAAATCTTATGAATTTAAAATTAAAACATTTTATCCAATTTAAATTAGTAAAAGGAAAGCATGGCCTTAGGTGATTTTCCATCTATAGGGTCAACACGCTCAATTTTCCTAACATGGAAAATTGGTTTACATGGTACAAGTTCCAATGAAGGTGACATGGTTAATTTATTTAAAGGATTACACTATCTCATTTAATCCATCCAATATAATACCATTTACATTAATAGATTCAAGAACTCAATTAAAACATTGCAATTCCATTTATAAAGCCCAAGGGTCAAAGTTTAAGGATAATGGTCATGGAAACAACTCAAATGCCAACTTAGGCAATTATAATTCCGAAGGGTCCCCACACCCATGGGGTGTCTTGAATTCATTGAACACATAAGAGACAAGGGATACTTCATTTATAGGACAGTCATTCAGTTTATAAAAATAGGTTGAAGTCCTAACATGTTATTTATCAAATATATCTTAAAAGTATAAACGAAAGGTCACCTCAATAAGACAAGAAAGCTACATGAATAATAAATCATCATAGTGAGTTTTTGCAGATAGAACACCTTTGTTGGAGGGGTTTTATTACAAAACCTGACTTAATTTATGAGTAAAATCATTTAGAATCATAAGCAGACAAATTATTCCAGAAATGCAGTTCAATATAATGCAGTAAAAATAATCAGGCAGTTAAAGGTAATTAAAGCATACTATAATTAAAGCGAAAGGATAGGGATCCTACCTTAGGGTAGAACCAAGCCAAAACACTTGGGCTCTTGATGCTTTCTAACTAAAATTTACTGCTACCCCCATTGATCATATGAACCTTCACATACATATAAGGACACCTATCCCCTATTCACACATCTACATGGCCATGAACATGTGCAAGGGTATCCTTACATATATGCTTATATGAATATACTTGTCTCCACTCTCCTACGTATTCATTTTCATATATATATACATAGGCACACCTAGCCCCATACATATATATTCACTACTATGGATGAATATACACATAACAGAGAAACCTAAATGTACATACATATATATATATATACTTACCTATGCATGCGTAGGCAAGTCGACTTGGACTCTGGAAACTCTAAATCATATGGTATGGTCCAAAACAATACACAATAATTACCATGGACTCATAAACACCTTGAGAATCTCAAATAAAGGGTGAAAAACAAAATAGCGGGTTTAGAACCTTTCCCAAAAAGATGGCGGCAAGCCAAATCGAACCCATCTACCTCGTCTTCAGTGAAGGATGTCGAAACATGAACCTAAGGGTCTTGAGGAATCATTTGCATGCCCTAAAACCAAAAGATCACAAAAATTTAGGTCAAACCCTAACCTAGGTTGTTTTGATGAATCGAGCAATGTGATGGGGAATCCAAAATCAGTGGAGAAAGGGAGAGGAGAAGGAAGAGAGGACCATGCCTGAAATATTTAAATAAAGATATAGACAAAAATTGTGAGAATAGAAGGGAGAAGAGGGAGCCGATGGGGCATCATTGCGCATACAAAGGGGACACCTGTGGATGCATCGTGTATGATGGAGGAAGGGAGAGGTTCGGTGTTTATTTTATTTTTATTTTTATTGAATTTTATTTAATATAAATTTTAAAGCAAGTCTTAGTGCACGGTTTGGGCCAAACAGTTTGAGAAACCATGATCCAACCATGCATCCCCTTCTGGACACCTAGGGCACCTCACAAGGGCTAGCCACACAGTTTGGAAATTGTGCGCCAGTCGTGTAGTGAATAGTGATTAGCTACTGTCCAATGCCACTAAGAATGTGGGCTAGGTGCATAGTTTGGAAAACCGTACATAGCCCATGCACACCGCCTCTTCCCCCCTCGCACATGGTTGCACGGTTTCCTTTAGTGGTTCGCATAGTTTTAGACTAACTGTTCACCCTTTGCAGCCTTTCAAAACCACACTTTTTTGGGTTTGGTGCTCCTGAAACTCCTTGAGCCACCCGAAAAACTTCTCAAGCCTTTAACCTAACCCAAAAACATTAATTTGAAAGATTCCAACTCACATAATTGAGTTTTGAATATCAGTTTTAGATTTGACCCATTCAGTAAATGAAAAGTCTCAAAAACCTATGCATTTTCATCTAATTCAAAATGAAGATCATTACAAAGAAGATGGGGGGTTACCTTGAGGAATCCACTTGGAAATAAATAATAGGAGTGTAAAGACCCTGACCCTAATAGTCTGGAGCTGGTGCCTTACTCAATTACATTGGTACAAAGTACAAGCAATCTCATCCCAAAGGACCAAATAGTTTAGTATCTTTGGAAAACCAGATACAAACACAATTGTTGCATTACAACTTGAAATGAAATATAACATAGAAACTCCTTTGGAAACATCCCTATTATTTTGGATTATCCCTTCATGTCAATCATAATATAAATCTTGGAATCCTGGGAAAAAATAAAGCATAAGAAAGGGTTGAACTCTGATGATTAGTAAGAGTAAGAAATACAGAAAAATATATCATAAATAAAAATAAATAATAAGATAAGGTGAATAACTAAAAACACATTCCATTAAAACAAAATCTTGATTATAATATGAAAGAAATAAAATCTGATCAAATAACACTATATAAATATTCACATGAGAATGATACTTAAGCATGGATATTCTTCTAGTCGAATAATCACATGGATTATCAATAACAAATCTCATAATGAGGGAATTCATAATGTGGGACGTCTAAAACATATCATCAAAGCCTCGTCTAAGAAGTCAATATAAATGGGTAAAGCCTTGGCCAAAACTTGTTCTAGTTTGTATCATGATACCTACTGATGAATCTAGTGGCTACAGAAGGTCCTGCTTGACACTTACTAAGTTCAATGAATTCATCATATAAAAGGGGTGAAACATAATCAACATATACATTCATATTGAAACTATTATATGAAATGTAAATAATTTCCCCAATCAGTAAACATAATCATAAACTATCCAGTGTAATATGATGAATGGTATCAAGATAGTACATCCCTAGTCAAAATGATCATAAACCATTCAATAAAATATGGTAGATGGTATTATAAGATATCAACCTCAATTATTCATAAGATTCAATAGAATGTGTTAACATAGATGAAAATACTCTAACAAAATCATTGAAAAAATATTGAGAGAAATGCCCTTTTTTACTTTAGAATCATTTATTTAAAAAGATTCACAATTATAAAAGAAAAAAATTTCTTTGAAAATAACCCTGTAAACATGTAAAGGATTCCTGAAAACATTAATTCATCATGAAAGTGGGAAAATCCACTCATTTTGTATAATTTAAAAAAAACATTTCTTTTAAATTTTGAAAAAATGAAACATTTGACTGACTGAATGGCCCGAAGGCCTTATTTTTTATTGATTTTCTGATAACCCCCCATTCAAGGGATGAGGGGTAACCCTTAAAAGTCACATAAGCTTATATATTACATTTCCCATAGTCTTGGAGACATTACAGGACCCGTAGGTCTTAAGAAAATCAATCAGACTATGATTACTTGAAACTGCCCCTCCCCAACATCTTCATCGTGATCAGATATCCACCTTTTCATGGTTGTTCAGCTAGCATGTCCATATACAGAGGTGCATAGGTGTGGTACCAATAGCAAATGTCATACCCTCTCATTCTTCCAAATCTGTTTAGCCATGCTCTGGTGAATGCACCATGCTCTTTCCTCCTCTGGAGCGGTTCCTTGTAGAATATGTGTGTGCAACTGCATATCAGGTGGCCCTGAAGGCCTTAAGGTGGAATGAAGACCATGAGGTGGCCCGAAAGCCTTACTGACCTGAAGTCCTGGGTTTCCTGAAGTCCTTAAGGACTCTAAGCCCAAACTGGTGGCCCAAGGTGAATAGTTTCAGCTGCTACAGTGTCAAATAGTACCTGCTACAGTGCCTACTACAGTCCTGCAACAACACCCCAAAATTATGCCTCTGCCTGGTTTTGAACCTGGGTCTCGTGGATGCACTTAGAGAGACCTCACCAACTGGACTGAGGCTCATGTGTGAAAAAATGAAACATTTAAAAAATAGTATTTTTAAAAGAAAGTGTGAGCATTAACCAAATATATAAATTATGTGTATTAACTGTAAATCCATATAAAACAATTGTAAATACAACTTAAGATAATAAAAATACATTTGAAACATAATCATAGCATGACATAATCATTGAAGTATATGTTTAACCCAAATAATTGAAATTGGGTTAAGAATTTCCTTGCCATTATGAAAACAGTCGAACCGTATTCCCCATAAAATTAATGATCATCAAATGAAACATTAAATATCATGAAGATAAATAGATTCATGATGTGATTTATCAAAGGGAAGTATACATACACCACACACAATAAATAATTGGTGAATAAGGTATATCTCACAGAAATAAAAGTGAGATAAAAAATATATTACCTTATGTCTGAAAGTGTTCTTTACTTATATTTAATGTCAAGGATAATAAAATTAGATTCATTAATTACTTAATTAAAAACCTATTCAACATATATTTGATTTATTATAATTTTATTAAGTTCATTTATGGTCATTTCGATGAGTTGTAATGTTTAATTTCATTGTTTTGGTAGCGTTTGTTTCATGGATTTATTGTTGGTTCTCTTGGGTATAATTATGAGAGTTCTTTTCAAATGGAAGAAAAACTCAAGAAGTGGAATGGAATGATATTAATATAATTCCATGATTTTAAATGGTCCTAATATATCATTTTTTATATGGTATGAGGATGATTCATCTGATAAAATGTTAACGAAAAATGATTAGTTTATTTTGGCAATTTTTACGACCATCACGAACTAGTATCGTTTTATTTAATACTATGTTTATATATTGGTTCTAGAATGTTAAATAAGTTTTAATAAAAATATTATAATATTTTTTAACCATAAAATGGTTTTATGACCATCCTTGAAGGTGGTAATGAAAAACTAAAACTCTTCATCCATGAAGGCAATGAATCGACGCCTCATAGACGATGTTTTCATTTTTAGAATAAAAGGAGAAGAGAAGAGAATTGATGATGGATGTTCTATTAACAAAACAAAATTCTATTATATATATGATATTGGATTTATCATGTTACTTTTTATATGGGAGGTGATGGAAGGATAAGAAAATAAAATAAAATTAAAAGAGAAAGAGGGAGGGTTTCACCTCTTGAGTGTCATCTCCTTGAGAACATCCTTAAGGCACTTGGAAATGGGTTTTTGGTGATACCAGCAAGACCAAAATATAGGGAATAGATTTGGGAGAGAAATTGGATATAATATAAGAATTCTCCAAATATTATAAGGTTTGAGGATAAGGGGTGATATTTATAGTGGAAGAGAGGGATGTTTTTTATTATTTTATTCATTAGTATATTATTCTGGCTCAAGACTATCAATATCATTGATTATTGTGACTAAATACAGTAACTAGATAATGTGAGTTCGATATATTGGGAACTTACATAATTCATGACTCAACCATGACTCAAAAATTAATTTATTAACTTATAATGTTAAACACCATAAATTACCATATTTTACTATTCACCAAAAATTCTACTATTTTAGAAAAAATCCCAAAAAATAACCCCAACCATTTTTAGATTTTTAGTTTTTTATATTTAAAAAATGGCTAAAATTTTATGAAAATAATTTTCTACATATGACAAATTTAATTTTAAATTAAAATCATCATTTATTTGATAGTTTCATTAATAAAATAATTATATTATCATCGTTGTATAATTATTTGTGGTAATTATTTCTTCACTAAAAAATAAATAAAATAAAATGATATAGATAAATATTTTATATTTAAAAATTATATCTATAGTTGAAGATATTTTCTAAATAACAACATATTAAAAATAATATAGTTATTAAAAATATGAATGCGACATTTTGTGATTTTCATTAATTTATATAATATCAAAGTAATTTTCATGGAAAAGTGTCCATTAAATAACTCAAATTATAACATTAGGTGTTAAGGGTTAAATATAAATCATCTAATAAAATTTGGGAAAAATTTAGGGTAATTTTTTAATCCCTATCATTTTATTTTTAACCTAAATTACTCAATTTACCATTTAACATGGTAAAAAAATTACCAATGTTACTATTCATATTGATAAAAAATATGATCCATATTTACTAAATTTGGAAATTATAAATTGAAATATGAAATCCATTTTTAAATATTAAAAACATATAATTTTTATAATTTAATTTAAAATTAATCTTGCAAAACGCAATGAAAAACAGTTTTATTGAAAAATGTATTTTTCAACCCCAAAATATACTTATACCAAAATAAAGTATAATGATGATTAAAATAAAATAAATTAGAGTATTTATATCTAAATATTATTTAAGTTACATTGAGTTAAAATTAAAATCATAAATAGACTTTAAATATAAATAAATTATATAAATCAATATTTAGGAGTATTCAATGGAAAATAAATATTTTCAGAAAAATACCAAAAATTCATCCTAAGATAATTTTGACATTATTATTTTAAAAATAAAGTTTATTTTGTTCAATATAATTTATTAGTGTCAAAATCTAGTTTTTAAACAAGCGCGCCATTAAAAGACAGAAAAACTGCATTTTGAAAAATATAGCTTTTTATACATAAAATTGAATTTGTACTTATCTTATGTCTATCAAATCTATTGGATGATTGTCAAAAAATATTATTGAATGTATAATATATAAATTTCATTAATATATTTTACTAATAGTAACTAATTTAATTTATTAATATAAAATATTGTTGTGGACATAAATATAGTTTTTTATAAAAAAAACATCTTTTATGTTCAATTGGTTTTTATTTTCATTTATAATTAATTGCTAACCAATGAATTCATGTGTAAAATATATTTTCATAATTTAGTTAATATCGTCGTTTCTCATCATTCCAATGGATATGTGATAACTATCACAATTAAATAACAATATTTAATCATTTTTTTAACAGTACCACAAAACTGGGTTTCCGTAGCGCCACCCTTTAACAGCACTAAAAAAAAGCGTTGATAAAAGGGGTGCATTTATCAACACATTTTTTAATAGCGCTGATAAAGGGGGGCTTTATCAGCACTTTTTCCCAGCACTGATAAAGTGTATATTAAAAAAAAAATATTTCATAAAAAATAATATATTGATATATAAGTATATTTATATTGATATAAATATAATATATATTTTTTAAATATGTTTTAGATAAGTATAAATAAATATTTTCACTTAATATGTAAGATATGTAATGAAAATGGCTTATAAAATATCTTAAAAAATTATTAATTAATAATCTATTAATTATCATTGACTAATAATCATTTAATAACAATTTAAAGACACAAAATATCAAAAATAATTAAAAGATCTAAAATAAGTTGAAAACGTAACTCAAACTTCAAACGGTCATAACTTTTTATATTGGTGTCCGTTTGAGATCTAAAACATGTCAAATTGAATCTTGCGACGATCTATATGTATTGTAACCCAAGGGAACCTTTTGTCGCATTTTTTAGAGGGGAAAAAAGGCTCATAAGGCCTCTAAAACTAAGTTTTTACTTCAGATACCCAAATTTTTTAACATTCGATGGAATTTCCGCCTCGTTTCAGGGGGTCTTTTTGACCTTTTTCACTGGGGACTGAATTTATTCCAAGGGGATACATTTTTATTGATATTATGGCTTTGAAATTTTATTTTTTTTCACAATGTAATGTTACTTATAATCAATTATATAACAATATATACATATTTTTTATATATTCACCCATAAAAATTTAATTTTATAAATAAGTAATTAATCATATTTACATATAAAGTATATTTATTTTGACTGAAAATTAACTTTTTTATTTATTATAGACACTTTTGAGGAAAAATTGAGAAACCACAAAGTCCAAACATTACAAGCACATAAAACCATGAAAGACGATAACCCAGGTCAAGACTACCGGATCTGCCCCTTCCCAGCTATTACATCGTGGCGACAAGCATTCTCCATCACATGACCACTCGGCTAGTTGTCCCGTGTAGGAGTGCACGGGCATGGTACCAATGGAAGAGTCATACCCTCTCAAACTTCCGAATCTGAATGGCATGCAAAGGTGAAATTTTTCTTCTCTGGACCTCATCTGAAGCAGACCCATGTAGTGTGATGGTTGAAACACATCCATAGTCCAACAAGTAATCCACATCCATAATCCAACAAGTAATCCACATCCATAATCCCACAAGTAATCCAGGAACCACCGTTGCTATTGAACTTATCAAAAACTTCATGATAATCTAAGAAATCCACAGAAAAACACAGAATCAACCAAACAAAGGCGAAGAAAACCAAATGGAGAAGTCGGGAACACCCAATCGTAGATCTACAGCCTAAACCTAAATGTGAAGTCAAGAGACAAAGATAAAGAAACCATCACCGTAATCACAACCACCTGATCCATGGCTTTCAAGACCTCGCTGCAATCCCACACCCAAATCCCATCGCCACCCTCCAAAATGCACTCAGCAACCGCAACGGACAACTCAACGCTCTCACAGGATACGCGACAGTAACCCTTAGATGTAGAGACTGGTACTTGGCTGCTGGACCATCACCGCGCCACCTTGAAGCCCTATCTAGGGTAAATGGAGTGAGGCGAAAGCAGACCAGCGATAGAGAAAAACACCAACGCGGTCGAGCCCGCAAGGCCGCCTTGTGTGTGTGTGTGTGTGTGTTGTATATATGTATTTATTTATTTATAAACACACACAAAAAAACATATTTTTTAAATGTATTTAAAACCGATCTTATAAATATATATTAATATACGAATAAATATAACTATATATATATACAGATATATATATATATATATATTAATATAACTAAATATATATATATTAATATAACTAAATAAATATATATATATATATATTAATATATATATATATGTTAATATATATATATATATATATTAATATATGAGTAAATATAACTATATATATATAAATATATATATATATATATTAATAAATGAATAGCAAAGCAGTATAGTGGAGTGGTAAAGGCTTAAGCACGCAGGCAATAGGTCCCGAGTTCAAATCCTGAGGGAAGCAGGTCATGCACGCGGGTGGGGAATAAGGCCTAGCGCTGTTAAAGGGGTGGGAGCACTGTTAAAGGCTAGGGATGGCTGGTGCGTGCGGGTTGTGGTGGGAGGTGGGGTGCTGTTGAGGGGGCTGGGGCGTTGTTGAAGTCTCTCCTAGAATTGCATAAATATTTATTTTATTTTATTTTAATATTTTTTAACTTTTATCAGGGCTTTTTTTAGTGTTGATAAAAGGGCCTTTATCAGTGCTTTTCTGAGTGCTGATAAAAGGGACCCCACTTTATTTTCGCCTCGATTAACAACACTTTTCTAGCGCTTTTAATGCCCTTTTCTAGCGTTGATAAAGTCCATATTTATAGTGGTGTAATCTCGTAAGCTATCGAAGAAGTTATATTTAAAAAGAGAGTGTAAAATCTTATGGTGTTACATTCTCTCCTACTTCAATAAATTGTGTCTTCTCAATTTGAAATTGTACTTTGAAAATCAAAGTTTGATACTTGAATATTCCTTTATGGGGAATCCAAATCATAAATAGGGTTAATAAAATATCCTCTTAATAAGAGGGAAAAGGGAAAATCTTAAAGTCACCACAAAATTAGGCTTTCAAATAGGATAACATTAGTGGGAAGTGAAAACCAGGACATGGAAGAGAAATCTAACTATCAATTTCTAATAGAGAGTGATAAAGAACATGGTCATTATAAATTTAACCATTACAAAACCCTAAATTTGTGATCATTTAAAAGACCATTGATTTCTCAGAAATAAAAGTAAATGGATGATGTTTTTATTTCAAAATCCTTTTCCCTGGAGTTGGGGGGGGTTACTATTTAGATAATCACTTTAGAAAATAAACTTATTTGATTACTTTCTATTTCATAATCATAATCTCATAATTTGGTTGTTCTTTGATCCATCTCCACTTCATTTCTTAAACCAAAATATGGATATTCAAGATGAATTTTTATGTATGAAGTGCTTTTATCAAATGATTCATAAGTCATTACTTTGGCCTTTAAATATTTACCAAAATAAAAATGGTTATAATATGTTATCCAATATGATAAATCATACTTGAACTAAATTTAAGCTTAATCCATTCCATAAGTAGTTACCTTAAGACTCATTCAAAATGAATTTTTCCAAATTCAAAGCCTAAAAATTTAGAATGAAGGTCACTATATTTCCAAAATCAACTTAACATAAGATTTCCCAAAATAATGTAGCTCTTATTATCACAAACCAAATATATGAATACCTTAATCTTCTTTAAACCTTTATGAAACATGCATGCTTCCAATAGTAAAATCTTAGGTTGTTGAATATATTCCTTAAATCCAAACATCTAATAATTTTAGCATAACATAAACCATTATATCACTAACCACCTTCATGGTCACAAATACTATCTCATAAATATCTATTTATTATTATATCAGCATCAAGATAATATTTAGGGTTATTCTTCCCAAGTCAAGTGTTTTAAAGAAGATCAACTTACATCATAATCACTTATCTTGATTACCGGTTTTATTGATCACATGCTTCAAACTCCTTAAAGAATAAGTACTGCAATACTATCATTATATATATCATGATTCTTATAAACTGAGCATAATTGATAAAATACTCAAATAACATAATTCTTTAATCCAAACACATGCATATTAATCATCCCTCTTCATATGTGGTAGTAGAATAAGCTTAAATACGATCGATTATCCTCTTTTGTGGTATATTCCTTTGATGCTTGAGACATTGATTTGTGTAGTGTCTCATCTCCTTTCAGTTGAATCATTTCACATTGGAAACCTTTTTTTTACCATTTAAATCACAATCATGGTTTCCTTTGTCTCCACATTTGTAGTAAACTCTCATTCCTTTTAAGAAATTATGAGGTTGTTTCTTTCCACAATTACCACATGTGGGAAAATAATTCTTTCTCTTATTTACTTTATCTAACTTTTTCCTAGTTGTACTCTTGTTCTTGTGCTTCCCTATGAATCCATAATACTTATAGAATTCTTTCTTTGTCTTGTTAGCACATAATATTATATCTTTATATGGTGAGAATTTTTGGGTGACTTGTTCCCTTTGAAAGATTGGCATAAGACCATAAAAGATTTGAACCTTCTTACTCTTTGAATCATGTGCTTTGGTGAGGTTCTCATTCCTTCTGTGATATTCATTTCTAAATGATGACATGCACTAGAATAGATCATATCATTATGAAACATAATGTATAATCCCAAAACTAATGAAATACTTAACATAAATTGAAAAAATTATGCGTAGCTAATCTCATAAACATGGTTTGTTTGGGATGTTCTTATATAGTTATCCTCAATGTATATCTTAGGGTTATGTTACCTATTCTAGTATTTCCTAAATCTAGTTCCCAAAATTTCTACTAAACTTGCTCTGATATCAACTATAAAGACCTCAGCCCTAGTAGCCCGGAATTGGTGCCTTACTTTATTACATTGGTACAAAGTATAAGCGATTCCATCCCAAAGGACTGAATAGTTTAGTAGATTTGGAAAACCTTATACAAACATAATTGATATATTACAACTTTAAATGAAATAAAACATAGAAAAAAATTTGGAAACATCTTTATTCTCTTATATTATCCCTACATGAAAATCATAATATACATCTTGGAATCCTGGGTAAAAATAAAACATAAGAAAGGGGTGAGTTTAGATGCTCAGTAAGGGTAAGAAATTCAGCGAAAGCTATCATAAATAAACATAAATAATAAGGCAAGGTGAATAACTAAAAACACATGTCATTAAAACAAAATCTTGAGCATAATATGGCAGGAATAAAAGTTGATCAAATAACGCCATATAAATAATCACATGAGAATAATATTTAACCATGGATATTCAACTAGTCAAATAATCACATTGATTATCAATAACTAATATCATAATGAGGGAATGCATAATGTGGGACATCTAAAACATATCATCAAGTCCTTGTCCAAGAAGTATACATAAATGGGTAAAACCTTGGCCAAAACCCGGTCTAGTTTGTCTCATGAGACCTACCGATGCATAGAGGGACTATAGCAGACCCCGCCCGATTCTTACTAAGTCTAATTCATTCCTCGTATGAAAGGGGTTAAACATAATCAACATATGAATTCATATTGAACTAGCATATTAAATATAAATAATTTCCCCAACCAGTAAACACAATCATATATTATCCAGAGTAATATGGCGAATGATATCAAGATAGTAAATCCCCAATCAAAATGATCATAAACCATTCAATAAAATATGGTAAATGGTGTCATAAGAGATCAACCTCAATTAATCACAAGATTCGATAGATGGTGTTGACATAGATGGAAATACTCTAACAAAATCATTGAAAATTTCTTGAGATCAATACACTTTTACTTTGGAATCATTTATTTAAAAAGGTGTAAAATTATAAAAGAAAATATTTTCTTTTGAAATAACCATGTAAACTTGTAAAGGATTCCGGAAAATATTATGGAACCATGAAAGTGGGAAATTCCGCTCATGTCGTATAAGTTTAAAAAAATATCTTTTAAATTTTGAAAAAAAGAAACATTTAAAATAGTATTTTTAAAAGAAAGTGTTAGCATTAACCAAATAAATAAATTATGTTTATTAGTTGTAAATCCACATAAAATAAGTGCAAATACAACTAAATATAATAAAAATACATTTGACGCGTAATCATTGCATGAAATAATCATTAGAATAGATGTTTAACCCAAACAATGGAAATTGGGTTAAGAATTCTCTTACCACTATGAAAACAGTCGAACCGTATGCCCCATAAAATTAATGATCATCAAATGAAATATTAGATACCATGAAGATAAAGAGATTCGTGATATGATATATCAAAGTTCAGTATACATACACCACATACAAGAAATAAGTGGTGAATAATGCATATCTCACATAAATAAAAGTGAGATGAGAAAACTCTTACCCTATGTTCGAAAGTTTTCTGCACTTGTACTTAATATCCTGGATAATCAAATTAGATTCATTAATTACTTAATTAAGAACCCATTCAACATATATTTGATTTATTATAATTTTAGTAAGTTCATTTATAACCATTTAGATGTGTTATAATGTTTAATTTTTTTGTTCTGGGAGCGTTTGTTTCATGGTTTTATGGTCGATTCCCTTGTGTATAATTATGGGAGTTCTTATCAAACGGAAGAAAAACTACATAAGTGGAATGGAATGATATTAATATAATTCAAGGTTTTTAAAAGGTCCTCATATATCATTTGGTCATATGGTATGAGGATGATTCATTAGATAAAACGTTAATGAAAAATGATTAGTTTATTTTGATGGTTTTTACGACCATCATGAACTAGTATCGTTTTATTTAATAATATGTTTATATATTGGTTCCTGAACATTAAATAAGTTGTAATACACATATTATAATATGGTTTAACCATAAAAATTATTTTATGATCATCCTTGAAGGCAGTAATGAAAAATAAAAACTCGTCATCCACGAAGGCGGTGAATCGACACTCATGGACGATGTTTTCATTTTTAGAATAAAAGGAGAATAGAAGAGACATGGTGATGAATATTTCATTAACACAATAACATTTCAGTATATATATATATATATATGATACTAGAGTAATCATGTTACTTTTGATATTAGAGGTGAAAGAAGGATGAGAAAATAAAAGAAAATTAAGAGAGGAGGGAGGGTTTTACCTCTTGAGTGTCGTCTCCTTGAAAACCTCCTTAAGGCACTTGGAAATGATCTTTTTTAGAACATCAAGAGCAGAACTTGGGGAAGAGGTTTGAGAGAGAAATTGGGCAGAATATAAGCAAGATCCAAAGCTTAGAAGGTGTGAGAAGAATGGGTGGTGAATGATGGTATTTATAGTGGAGGAGATAAGTGTTTTTTTTATTATTTTATTCATTGGTTTATTATTTTGACTCAATATTATCAATAGTATAGATTCTTATGACTAAATACAGTAACTAGAGTATGTTAGTTCGAGATAATGGTCACTTACATCATCCATGACTTGAAAATTCATTTATTTACTCATAATGTTAAATATCATAAATTATCGTATTTCATTATTTACCAAAAAATCAACTATTTTAGAAAAATCCCAAAAATTCACCCTAACCATTTTTCAACGTGTAGATTTTAAAAAAAAGATTTCATTTTATAAAAATAATTTTCTAAATATGAGAAATTTATTTTTTTAGTTAAAAGCATCATTTATTTGATTATTTCATTAATAACATGATTACTACATCATCGTTGTATAATTATCTAAGGTAATTATTTCTTCACTGAAAAAAAAAATACCATGATGTAGATAAATCTATTAACTTTTAAAATAATATATATAGTTGGAGATATCTCCTGAATAACACCGTGTTAAAAATAATATAGTTATTAAAAATATGAATTTGACATTTTGTGATTTTCTTTAATTTAAATAATATCAAAGTCATTTTCATGGATAAGTGTCCATTAAATAACTTAAATTTGAACCTTAGGTGTTAAGGGTTTGATGTAAATCATCTAATAAAATTTGGTAAAATTTTAGGGTAATTTTATAATCTCTATCATTTAATTTTTAACCTAAGTTACTCAATTTACCATTTACCGTGGTAACAAAAATTACTATTGTTACTATTCATATTTCTCAAAAATAAAAGATACATGTTTACTAGATTTGAACATTCTGAATCTAAATATGACATCCATTTTTCAATATTCAAAACATAAAAGTTATGAACTTTAATTTAAAATTAATCCCACGAAACGCAATGAAAATAGTTTTATTGAAAAATGTATTTTTAAACCAAAAAATGTACTTATACTAAAATAAGGTACAACGAAGATTAAAATAAAATAAATTAGATTATTCATACCTAAATAGTATTTAAGTTACATCGAGGTCAAATTCAAATCATAAATAAACTCTTAATATAAATAAATTATATAAATCGATATTTTTCACTATTCACTGGAAAATAAATAGTCATAAAAATACCAAAAATTCATCTTAAACTGATTTTTAAGCTTGTAAGGTATTGAAGAAGTTAAATTTAAAAAGAGACGTACCGTAAAATTTTTGGATGTTACAAGGAGGTTAAAAATCAAGGAGGGAGGGCGAGCTCTCCTTGCACGCATCTCAACTTGGTCGAACAGAAAATAAGGGAGAGAGTGGGTTGAAGCCCCTCAAATAGGGGTGCTATGGAAAAGTCACAATTTTTTTTAAAAAAATCGGGCACCTCGCACGATTAGGTCGCAGGATTTGGTGAATCGCACATCAATAGTGTGGTTGACACTGGATAAGGCTTGAGCACACATACGATTTGGACGCATGATTTGGCAAACCATGCGTCAACCGTGCAAATCACCATTGGGAGGGAAATGCAGATTTTGCCCGGTTTGTCACACAACTATTAATGATCGTGCGTCAACTGTGCAAATCATCACTGGGAGGGAAATGCAGATTTTGCACGGTTTGTCGCACGATTAGTACTAATCATGCGCCAACTGTACTTCCAGCACTGTAACCTACAAATTGAAAATTTTCAAAGGAATTTAATCTCAAACTCAAAAAACAAGAATAAAAACCAATAAATGATAAGATGATAAAGAAAATAAAGGTCGGGGTGTGACAAGGTTGATCCATGGAGGACTCCTACGAGTTGGATTGTTTTTGAGTTGGTTGGAAATTGTAAATATTTGTAATAAACTGTACATATCAATGTAATTGTAATGTATTGAAATGTTTGTAATGTGAATTTATTCATAATTTATTTATGTTTTATTTACGTGGGTGATGCGGTGTGTTGTTCATGGAACAACACACTGGTGTAATTAAGGGCTTTTATCGGAGCCAGTGATAGCATTGATAAAATTGTTTTTATTAGTATTGGAAACATCAATATTTTTTTTAACATTGATAAATCCAATATTTTGCACTTATAAAACTTGAATATGTAGTGATGTGTACGCGCGCGTGTGTATATCCTTTTGTATGTGGAAATTATTTAATACCATACTTGAGATAGATTTACATTTATAAAAGATTTATCATTGTGCATAAAATTTATCTAATTTCTTATGTGAAATAATTTTAAATATATATATGGACACGCACACATATAACAATACATGAAAATTATCCCATCTTGCATGTGAGATAAAAATAAATTTCATTTCCAAAAAGATTATTATTGGTGAAATTCATCTCATATCATACATCAAATAAATTCCAAATTTTAAATAATGTATCAAATTTATTTCATATTATATATATGTTAAATGAATTTGATTTTTTAAAATATGGATCATTACATGTTAAATTTATCTCATCTCAGCCCACCCGTGAAATAAATTTAAATTTTAAAAATGTATCACACAAAATTTATCATGTCTCATATGAAATAAATTTTATTTTATAAAATATGAATCATTATATATTAAATTTATCTCATCTCATATAAAAAATTTAGTTTTATTTTTTAATAAAGTGTAACATTGTTAGTTAAATTGACCTCTTATCCTCAGAAATGCATGAAAACATATCATTTCCCAATTTTTTACGGGATGGGCAGTCCGAAGCTGTGTGGACGGCATTGAAGCGATATGATGCTCTCTTCTATTTTTGAAATCCCTGGGATGGGAAACACCCGCTAGAAGTTGGGTTTCCCTCCTTACCAGTTGGGGAGTCCAGCTGCCCGGCCGACTCATCCATGGAACTCTCCCTCATCCCTTCCCACCGCCCCCCGCCACCTCTCCGCCCCAACTCTCCCACCTTCATACAAATTTCAAGTTCGCTCTTCTCCCTCGTCCTCCTGCTTTTTATGTTTTGCTTTTTCTGCCCCCTTGCTGATTGAAGATCTCTGTTCGGGATTTCCAGCAGGAACCAGATTCTGCGACAGAAATTATTTGGTATTCCCATGCCGATGTTCATCCAACTCCTCCGGGGATACCGCGACGGCCGCCGTTTCTTCACATCGCGAGGGACGTCGGCTGCTGATCGGTTGTTTGATTGCGGCAGGTCATCTGATTTATCATATATCTTGTGTTCTCTAAATTTTTCTGTGCCCGCAAATCTGGAAACCCTAGAATTGTACTTGTGCACTTTCTGATGAATCGGTTGTTTTATTACTTCACGGACTCCGTGAACGTGGATCCAGCTGTCGGAGTTCACTCCGGCGATGCTGCCCGGGCCGTCAGCACCAGTAAAAGAGCCGTAAGATACTCCGTCTTTTTTTTTTCCGTTACTTAATACTCGGGCCAATCCGCCGAAAACTTCTTCCAAAAGATTGAGACAAGTTACTTTTACTGGTACCGGGCAGCTCAGGGGTGCAAAGATACCAGAGGGCGAGTTCACAATCCTCCCTAACGGCCTGAAGTCGGTGCTCTTCTCCCAAACCCTAATACAACAGTAGGTTTGCGTTCTGGTTCTCCGGCCTCCTTTATGATGAGCGCTTCTTTAGGTACTATGACTTGACCGTGGGGAAGGGAGCTGAAGCTGTGAAAGGGTCGCGAGTAGCGGTAATGAATCAGTGAATTAATATTTTTCATGTGCGTTTTATTATTACTGTTCTTGGTGCTGTTGCAGATTCACTACGTTGCTAAATGGAAGGGCATTACGTTCATGACGAGTAGACAGGGACTTGGCGTCGGGGGCGGAACTGTAAGACACACATTTTTTCTCTTTGTTAGGATTGTTTAAACAGTATATACCCAAGAAACCTCATTTCTCCAGCGTCTTTCTGTTCGAGATTTAACACACATTTGACTAGTGCAGCCTTATGGGTTTGATGTGGGACAATCTGAGAGGGGTTCCGTACTCAAGGGATTGGATCTTGGTGTTCAGGGCATGCGGGTGGGGGGCCAGGTGAAACCACATCTACCATAATAGAGTATTTTCATCTCAATTATGAACACACTGTCTAGTGTGATTCTTTTGAGTTTTCATGCAGCGGTTATTGATAGTTCCTCCTGAACTTGCCTATGGAAGCAAAGGAGTCCAGGAAATACCCCCAAACGCGACAATTGAGGTGCCAGAACTTGTTCTGTTTTCAAATGACTAAAGAAAGGCAATTGCATAAATGACAAACAATAAACCTTCTTTAACAAGCAATCTGAAAACTCTAATGCAAAAGCTCTTGTCAATAAGTGTTTTCAAGGGCAGGATTACTGATTTCTGTGTATCTCAGTTGGATGTGGAGCTGCTCGCTATCAAACAAAGCCCATTTGGGTATGGGAATGCTCGTGAGCATGTTAATTTTCTTTTGCAGGACTACCTAATTATCATTTGATGTTTTACAGGACCGCTGCAAAAATTATTGAAGGGTGATGCACTTGTTCCGTAGCTGCGGCCAGCCGCTGCTGTCCTCATTCATAGCTAATTTTTACCTTCAATTGTTTGCTTTTGTATCTGTGTGAATTATGGTGTGGACGTTGTTACAAATTAAATTGTTTTTATTTGATTTGTTGTATATTTTCCATGTTAAAAATACATGCTTGCTTTGTTTAATTTCCATGAGAAATTAAAGGTTTATTTTATTACACAAATGTTATCAATTTGCTGGCTGGTTGTTTGTCGGAATAGGATTCGGCCTAGGCCTTTTGTTGTTTTTGCCCTGCGATTGTTACGTGGTCCTGTTTGTTAGTTGTCACTCGTCCCTGCTTCCTGGCGCGATCTCACACGATCCAATTGTATTTCTCAAGCATTATCGCCGTCCTTGATTGTGATAACGTGACACCTTGGAAGGTGGGTTGTGTGTTTCTTCGTGTGCTTTCTCATCTGCAGATTTGATGGTGATCTCCGTCCAACCTTGGCTTGTCGCGTGTCTTGGGTGGTCGTTCAATATTTTGTTATGAGAGCGCTTATCTGGAGAGCCTCATCCCTTGCGAGCTCGGAGGAGGAGGAGGACCATGACCTTTAAAGGAGTTCTTCGACACTCCGATCAGTTCCTTCAGAGACCGTGTCCAGGTTCTTGGTGTAGGCCTAAAAGTGTAAGCCCGTTCCTTTGATTTTTTGGTTCTGCATTGTAAATCTTTTCTTTGTTAGTTCTTTGGGTGCGTTGATTGAGTCCATCCAGGAAAACAATGGAAGTCAACTCTTCATGACACAATTCACCGATGCCACCTAGTTTAACAAAGACTGCTCCTTAAATAGTTTTCCTAGTCTTGTTTGTCTTCTTTCTTTCTCGTTTTCTATTGTAGTCTGCTTGGATGATGAGGAGTATTCAGCTTCTTGGCACTCCATTGGTGACCCCTATCGGTGGAGAGCCTCATCCCCTGCGAGCTTGGAGGAGGACCACGACCTTCAAAGGAGTTCTGCGACACTCATAGATCTGATCAATTCCTTCAAAGACTGTGTCCAGGTGCGTTGTAAATCTTTTCTCTGTTAGTCCTCGGGTGCGTTGATTAAATCCATTCAGGAAAGAAGTGGAAGTTAACTCGTGGCACAGTTCATCGATGCCACATAGTTTAACAAACCGCTTCTTAAATAGTTTCCTTGGTCTTGTTTGCCTTCTTTTTTTCTTCCCGTTTGTTGTAGTCTGCCTGGACGACGAGTAGTATTCAACTTCCTAGTGCTACATTGTTTTACCCTTATCGGTGGAGAGCCTCATCCCTTGGGAGCTTGGAGGAGGACAATAACCTTCAGAGTTCTTGGACACTCACAGTTTCAATCAGTTCCTTCATAAATCGTGTCATGGTTCTTGGTGTAGGCCTAGAACTATAAGCTCGTTCTCTTTAACCTCAATCCTCAATCTTTTTTTTATAAAAACCACAATATGGGATGTGGGCAACCTCAAATAACCACCAAAGTCCAACATACACCTAGAATTTAAAAATACAAACCCGTTTAACAAATTACTGGAGGAAAAAAAATTCAAAGTTCAAATGTCAAAATTGGGAAGCACAAGGGTCACATGTTGTCATGCCTTGAGCCAACCACCACACGTGAATCAAATATGCGCTTTTCGGAGTCACCACCTTCATCGCTGCTTGTTGTCGATACCTCCATCGTTGTTGGAACTACCATACTAGTGGGATGAGAACCCTTTGCCCAGAACCATATCCATCTAGTTGTTGACGACGACGGTGAGAGTGAACTACTAAGAGCCCTTGGACAAGTAAAAACATGTTGCTTTGAAACACCATTATCGTCATTGATGAAGAATCGCTAGGAGAAGCCAAACAAACTAATGAATAGAAGAATCACCAACGCCACCATGAAATGAATCAAAAGCAACCAAAGCATTGCCATGAACCGTCCATTTAAGGAAAATCCAACATAGAAACAAAGCCCACAAAATGTAAACCAGAAGAGCATCGCTAAGAACATCACCAAAATCGAAAGATACCTCAAATTGCAGTTATCGAAGAAGCCAAAATAGAATCCCCACAACACAATTGCAAGCTGTCAAAACACCTCCCAATAAGTATATCGACCGAACAAGGACTACCAAGAGTCGGAAGGAAACAACAGAAGATCCAGAACCAAAAACGCAAGCCGAAAACGCAAATTACTCCTTGAATAGTTTCTTGATCTTGTTTGTCTCCTTTCTTTCCCATCTTCTATTGTAGCTTGCCTATTCGTTTTCATAATAAAGAATTTTTCGGGTTGGTATTCTTGCCGTGCATGTATGAGGAGTATTCAGCTTCCTAGTGCTCCATTGTTGACCCCTATTGGTGGAGAGCCCCATCCCTTACGAGCTTGGAGGAGGGTCATGACCTTCAGAGGAGTTCTTCAACACTCATAATCTTGATCAGTTTCTTCAAAGATCGTGTCTAGGTTCCTTTGTGTAGGTATGGAATTGTAAGCTTGTTCCTTTGATTTTTGGTTCTGCGTTGTAAATCTTCTCTCTGTTAGTCCTTTGGGTGCGTTGATTGAGCCTATCCAAGAAAGCAGTGGAAGTTGACTCATCGGGGCATTGTTCATTGATGCCACCTAGTTTAACAGTTTGCTCCTTGAATAGTTTCATTGCACGTGTTTGTCTTCTTTCTTTCTCGTCTTCTGTTGTAGCCTACTTGGACAGTGAGGAGTATTCAGCAACCTGGCCCTCCATCGTTGACCCTTATTTGTGGAGAGCCTCATCCCTTGCGATCTTGGAGGACCACAACCTTTAAAGGAATTCTTTGACACTCACAGTTTATGTCGAGGTTCTTGGTGTAGGCCTAGATTTGTAATCTCGTTCCTTTGATTTTTGGTTTTGCATTATAAATCTTTTCTATGTTAATCCTCTAGGTGCATTGATTAAGTCCTTTCAGGAAAGTAGTGAAGTTAACTCCTCGTGGCATGGTTCACCGATGCCACCTAATTTAGCAAAGGCTGCTCCTTGAATAGTTTCCCTTGTCTTGTTTGTCTTCTTTCTTTCTCGTATCGATGAGAACCATGTTAAAGACACCGAGTCGATTGCGCGGGAGGAAGAGTTGGATTTGCAAGGCCCAATGACGCGAGAGAGATTAAAGAGGCTCAATGTTATAATGGGCGCACATCTTACTTCATTAAAGGCCCAATGGATCTTGCCTTGCATGGATGGAGAAAATGAGTCTATATTATCACTTATTCAAGCCCAAAATTGATGTTTAAAGCTTGACCCACATGGTTGCACAAATTTAGATGCTTTGCCCACATGGAGGATTATAGAAATGGTATCTTTGGACACCAAAGTCAAATCCGGTGAGATATGAACTCAATGTCAAATTCGGTGGGCTATAGTTGGAAAGTTGTGTGCTACTTTTCCAAAAATATTTGTTAGTTTTTATCTTTTTTACTTTAAGGGGACAAGCTAGGTTTAGCCTTTATGACTTTAGGGTATTAGACCCTTGACTATTGTATCACCCCTTGATTATAAATAGCCACCCCATGACATTGTATTTCCATTCAAGATTTAATTGAAAGTTTATGCTTTGTTTCTCTCCATTGTGTGAGGATCGTCCTGGTTTTTCCCTCTGCTCTTGTGCATTCTTGCCTTGTCAATCTACAAGTTAGATTGGCGATCTAAGATCACAAAGTCCTCAATTTCGTACCTCAACCCAAGTGCGTTGTTGTGTGGATTGATTATCACATCCCTCCCTTGAGTATGTTGTCTAAGTAGCAGGTCGCGCTCCTTATAGCGTTGATTGACTACTTGCATCCGATATCCATACCCAACATCTGCCACTTAGCTCCGAACCACATCCTTTATCCATCGCCCTACGCCGTGAAGATCAGACCACCCCGTGCGTCTCACATCAGTTGGTATCAGAGTTTCGGTTGACACGGTAGACATCTATCCCTTCATTTACTTTACTTTTGTCTATTACCCTTCTTATCTTTCCTTATTATTCATCCATTAAAAAAAACCCATTTTCTTTGAAAACCTTCAAAATTGGCCTTTGTTGTGCAAAATTGAAATATTTTTACATTGAGTCAAATATTCATCCATCTTCATTTTGCCTTTAATTCTCTATATGTGATTTGTATCCGAAAAAAAACACAAAAAAAAAATCTCTCAACTCATCATTTTGTGCTTTTTAAATTTAAGCACATCCTTTCTTTGAGCGATTTCAAAAAAAAAAGTTTTACTCTCTGTTCATCATCTTGTGCTTTAAAACTCTAAGCACAACACTTTTTGGGGAGATTTGACGGGAAAATAAGAAAAAAAGTGGATGCAATTACTTCATCATCGTGCTTTGCATTATTAGTACTTTCCATTTTCGTACATCACTTTCTCTATCATTTTACTTCATCCTCATATTATATTTGGCTCATATTGTAATTAATTTTTCTTATCTTGCACAATTGGGGAAAACCCAAATACCACCTTTCTACCCCCCTTTTCACCCACCTTTTATCTATTTTCTACCCTATTTTCATCCTTTACCCTTTACCACTCAAGCGGGTTGTGTTAAACCAGCCCCTGACACAATTTTGATTGGGGAATGATTGGTAGCAAGTGATCACCCTAAACAAGGTATTATATTTCATAAGAGCTTGAAATTTGAATTGAGTGTTGAGAGTGGAGAGAAATAAGAAAAAAAAAACTTGTGTGTGAGTGTGTACATCTTGTCATGTGTGCGCGTGTGTGTGTGCATGTGTGTGTGTATGTCTTGCGTGTGTAAGTGTGTGTGTGCTTGTGTGAGTGAGTGTGTATGTCTTGCATGTGTGAGTGTGTATCCTTGTGTGTGAGAGTGTGTACATCATGTGTGCGTGTGTGTGTACATCTCGCGTGTGTGAGTGTGTATCATTGTGTATGTGTTTCTCCTCATGCGTGTTTGCGTTTGTGTAACATATCGTGACAGAAGATTGTGGGAAGAAAATTGTTCATGTTAGCAATGAAGGAAGTCGAAGTAGATCTCCCGCACCCAAAGCTACGCAACTCCAAATGTAGGCTTTGGTGAGCCACTTCGAGAAGCTTCTTGATCGAAAGTTGGAGGTGCTACATGAGAGGATTGATAACCTGAAGAATCAACCAAGCCCAAGGATGATCCATGATAACCCACAGCGAGCTCTGACACCACGTCGCCCCCACTAGTAATGCGAAACTGGCGGGGCGGGCCAAGCTCGCGCGGGTTTGAGCCCACGTGAGTTTGTCCGCAAAAGACCACATATAATGCGAACAAAAAAATCCAAGCCCGCCCCGCCCCGCACAAGCCCGCTGGTTTCCCGTGGGCTGCTCGCATTAAAAAAATACTATTTATAATCATTTAAATATTGTATTTTTTTTTCTCATTCTTAATTTTAGTTGTTGGGAGAAGTATGAATTTACAATAACTAGAATTTTAAGGGATGTGATGAAACATTTTTCTATGGGTTAATGGTGTCATGTGATGACGCTGATGTGGTGGTGAACCGTTGCAATGCAAAGTAGGTGAGTGATCAATGAGATGCGAAAATGATGATGTTGATTATGTGGCGATGCGAATGGCTATTAGGGTCTCACGAGGTGCTTTCATGTTTTCTTAATAATTGGTTTCAAAGGAGGCTATTAGGGTCTCATGAGGTGCTTTCATGTTTTCTTAATAACAAAATAAAATTAAGTAATAACAAAATTAAATCGGTCCAAAAAATATTATAATTATAATAACTCTTTTAGAATTGAAACCAAGTGCATGAGGGATGAGTTCCATTTTTCGAGAGGTGCGATGACACACCATGTGAATATGGTTAATAATTACTATATAAATATTATAATATCATATTAAAACAATAAATATTGACCTATTTAAAAAATTTAAATTAGGCCCGTGGGTCAACCCGCACCCACGCGGGCTCAACCTGCTTTGGCCCGCACCCGCGCGAGCTCAACCCACATTGGCCCGTGCTCTTTGCGGTCAAAATTTTTAGGCATGCCCTGCCCCGTATCCGCCCCAAACCCGCAAAGCCCGCGGACCGCAAGCTCGTTTTGCATCACTAGCCCCCACATCATGGAGGAGGAGATGGAAAACCTTGATGGTGATTTTGAGGATGTCCCACAAAGGAGGAGGTTGTACCGACAACCTAGAGGAGGCCAAAGGAGACCACATGATGATGACCTACTTGGTGACATCAAGGTGAAGGTCCCTTCTTTCCAAGGGAAAAGTGATCTGGAAGCATACTTGGGAGTGAGAGATGCGGATCGAGCAGGTGTTTTCATGTCATATCTATTCTGAGGAGAAAAAGGTAAAACTTGCAGCCCTTGAATTCATTGATTATGCATTAATATGGTGGGATCATGTTCAAAAGGAGAGGGCCCGATATGGAGGACGTCCTATCCAAACATGGGGAGACATGAAGTTTGCCACGCGGAAACGGTTTGTTCCCTCACACTACCATAGAGATCTCCGCAACAAATTTCAGCAGCTCACCCAAGGGAGTAAGAGTGTGGAAGATTACTACAAAGAGATGCAAATTGTCATGATTTGAGCAAACATTGAGGAGGATCCAGAGGCAACCATGACATGGTTTTTATATGGGCACAATCAGGAGATTGCCGATCAAGTGGAGATGTACCACCATGTGGAAATACAAGATATGATCTATCAAGCCACCAAGATCGAGCAACAAATCAAAAGGAGGAACAACATGAGGAAACCAACAACCCTTTCACGCCATGGAGAAATCCAAGGAAGGAGATTGGAGAACCATCAAAGGAAAAAGAGGTGGTTGATCGCAAAAGTGACAAGGTAATTCTTTCACATAAGAAACCTACTTTTGAGGTTAACCAAACCAGGAATCGGGATATTCATTGTTACAAATGTCAAGGAAGAGGCCACATTGCTAGTGAGTGTCCAAACCAGCCCACCATGACCATCAACAAGTATGGAGAATGAGAGACCGATGGAGAGAGTTCAGAAGAGGAGGAAGAATCTCCAGAAATTGATAATGGAGAATTTGCGGAAGACGGTGAGATTCTTGTCACTAGGAGAGTTTTAAGTGCACAAATGACCATTGGAGAGAAGGAGCAACGAGAGAACCTTTTCCATACACGATGCAAGATCAATGTGAAGGTATGTAGCATTATTATTGATGAGGGAAGTTGTAGCAATGTGGCGAGCACTGAGTTGGTAGAGAAGTTGGGACTCCTAACTTTGAGGCATCAAAATCTGTACCAGCTTCAATGGTTGAATGATTGTAGTGAGCTGAAAGTCACCAAGAAAGTGAAAGTATTGTTCACCATTGGTAAGTACAGAGATGAGGTTTTGTGTGATGTTGTTCCTATAACCCTTAACCCCATGTCCCCCAAGCAAATTTTGGAAGATCGCATTTTGAGAGAAAAGAAAAAAAGGGTGATGAGGGAAAAAAGAGAGTAAATGAAAAAAGAGAGAATGAGGGAAAAATAGATGATGAGGGAAGAAAGGAAATGGAGAGCAAAAAAAAAAAATCAAGAGGAAAAAAAGATTTGAGAGGAGAGAAATGTGTGATGTTGACAAGAAAGAGTGAGGTTAAGGAAGCTTTGACTTCTCAGCAAAATCTCTTAGTACTTATGTACAAAGAGGTGATGTTGAACTTTAACGACTTAACATCTCTTTTGCCACATGTTGTTGATTCTTTATTGCAAGAATTTGAAGATGTGTTTTCCGAAGAGGTGCCACCTGGTTTGACACCCATTAGAGGTATTGAGCATCAAATTGACCTCATACCCGGAGCATCACTACCGAACCGCCCTGCATATCGCACCGACCCAGAGGAGATAAAAGAAATTCAAAGGCAAGTTCAAGAGTTGTTGGATGTGGGGTATGTTAGAGAGAACCTTAGTCCTTGTGCGGTACCAATGCTTCTAGTACCAAAGAAGGATATAACATGGAGAATGTGCATTGACTGCAGAGCCATCAATAACATCACATTTAAGTATCTTCATCCTATACCTAGGTTAGATGATATGCTAGATGAATTAAATGGTTCAACTATTTTCTCAAAAATTGATTTAAGAAGTGGCTACAATCAAATTAGGATGAAAGAAGGAGATGAGTGGAAAACTGCATTTAAGACAAAACATGGTCTTTATGAATGGTTAGTGATGCCCTTTGGTCTCACCAATGCACCTATCACATTTATGAGGTTAATGAATCATGTCCTATGTGTATATATTGGAAAATTTGTTGTAGTTTACTTTGATGATATTCTGGTGTATAGTAGGACTTTGTATGAACATGTAGATCACTTAAGAAAAGCCCTAGAGGTGTTAAGGAAAGAAAACTTGTTTGGAAACATTAATAAGTGTGAATTTTTCCTCAATAAGATTGTTTTCCTTGGATTTGTTGTGAGCGGGAATGGAGTTGAAGTGGACACCGAGAAGATCAAAGCAATACAAGAATGACCAACTCCGATCTCCGTTGGGCCGGTAAGAAGTTTTCATGGGCTTGCTAGTTTTTACAGGAGATTTGTGAATGACTTCATCACACTAGCAGTACCGTTGAATGAGTTGACAAAGAAGAATGTTCCTTTCAAATGGGGGACAACTCAAGAGAAGACCTTCCATGCTCTTAAGGAGAGACTCACCCACGCCCCTCTACTTTCATTTCAAGACTTCAGTAAGACCTTTGAAATTGAATGTGATGCAAATGGAATTGGCATAGGAGGAGTACTCATGCAAAAAGGTAAGCCTATTGTTTTTTTAGTGAGAAGTTAAATGACCCAACCCTAAACTACACTTCGTATGATAAAGAGTTGTATGCATTGTTTAGAGTTATAGAAACATGACAACATTATCTTTGGCCTAAAGAATTTGTGATTCATTCTGATCATGAGGCTCTTAAATACCTTAGGAGACAACATAAACTAAATATGAGACATTCTAGATGGTTGGAATTCATTGAATCATTTTCATATGTCATCAAGCATAAAAAGGTAAAGAAAATACTGTGGCCGATGCACTTTCATGTAGATATTCTCTTTTATCCTTGTTGGATTCAAGACTCCTTGGTTTTGAATGCATTAAGGATTTATATACCACTGATAGTGATTTTAGAGAACCTTATGAACATTGTAAACCTAGATTTAGTTGGGAAAAGTTATATTAACATGATGGATTCTTATTCCAGATTAATAAGCTTTGCATTCCCAATTGCTCTATCTGTTTACTTTTAATGATGGAGTCACATTTGGGTAGTTTAATGAGACATTTTGGTGTTGCAAAAACTCTAAGTGTTCTTAGTGAGCATTTTTATTGGCCTATGATATCTAGAGATGTTGAGAAATTTGTGGGAAAGTGCATTGTCTTCCATAAAGCCAAATCGAAATTGAGCCCACATGGACTATATATTTCTCTCTTAATCCCCAACACCCATTGGGAGGACATATCAATGGACTTTATTATGGGGTTACCACAAACCAAGAGGGGGAGAGATTCCATTTTTGTTGTGGTTGATCAGTTTTAAAAAATGGCACATTTTATTCCTTGTCACAAAACTGATGATGCCACTAACATTGCAACAATTTTCTTTCAGGAAGTAGTCAAACTCCATAGAATGCCAAGAACGATTGTGTCAGATCGAGACACAAAATTCCTTAGTTACTTTTGGACGACCTTGTGGAGCAAACTAGGAACAAAAGTACTATTTTCTACTACTTGTCATTCGAAAAACGATGGACAAACAAAGGTGGTGAATCAGACACTATCATCCCTTTTGTGAACAATTGTCAAGAAGAATATCAAGAATTAGGAGGTGTGTCTTCCACATGTGGAATTTCGCATATAATAGGTCCAAGCACTCCACTACTCAATATTCTCCATTCGAAATTGTTTACGGTTTTAACCCTCTTGCCCCTATGGATCTAGTTCCTTTGCCTTTGTAGGAAGCAACTAATATGGATGTGAAAGGGCACACAAAATTCATCAAACAACTCCATGAAAAGCAAGGAAAAATATCAAGCGGATGACCCAAAAATATGTTGATTGTGCAAACAAGGGTCACAAACAAGTGTTGTTCAAGCCCGATGACTTGGTCTGGATTCATATGAGAAAGGAGAGATTTCCCGACAAGCGGAAATCAAAACTCATGCCACGAGGAGATAGATCTTTTCGAGTGTTCGAGAAGATTAACAACAATGCTTACAAGATATATTTTCTAGGTGAGTATGGTGTAAGTGCCAATTTCAATGTTGCTGATCTTTCTCCTTTTTTGGGTGCAGAGGATGAAGAGTCGAGGATGACTCCTTTTCAAGAGGTAGATGATGATGAGAACCATGTTAAAGGCACCAAATCGATTGTGCGAGAGGAATAGTTGGATTTGCAAGGCCTAATGACGCTAGGGAGATTAAAGAGGCTCAATGCTATAATGGGTGCACATCTTGCTTCATTAAAGGCCCAATAGATCTTGCCTTGCATGGATGGATAAAATGGGCCTATAATATCACTTATTCAAGCCCAAAATTGATGTTTAAAGCTTGACCCACATGGTTGCACGAATTTGGATGCCTTGCCCACATGGAGGATTCTAGAAATGGCATTTTGGACACCAAAGTCAAATCCGGTGGGCTATAAATTCAAAGTGAAATCCAGTGGGCTATATTTGGAAATTTGTGTGCTAATTTTCCAAAAGTATTTGTTAGACTTTAGCTTTTTTACTTTAAGGGGACAGGGCAAGTTTAGCCTTTATGACTTTAGGGTATTATACCCTTGACTATTGATTGTATCACCCCTTGACTGTAAATAGACACTCCATGACATTGTATTTTCATTCAAGATTTAATTGAGATCTTATGCTTTGTTTCTCTTCATTGTGTGAGGATCGTCCTGGGTTTTCCCCCTACTCTTGTGCATTCTTGCCTTGTTAATCTACAAGTTAGATTGACAATCCAAGATCACAAAGCCCCCAATTCCACGCCTCAACCAAAATGAATTGTTGTGTGGATTGACTATCACATCCCTCCCTTGAGTGTGTTTTCTAAGTAGTAGGTCGTGCTCCTTACAACGTTGATTGACTACTTGCATCCGCTATCCATACCCAACATCCGCCACTTAGCCCCGAACCACATCCTTCATCCGCCGCCCTACGCCATGAAGATCAAGCCACCCCATGCGTCTCACATCATGTATTCTGTTGTAGCATGCATGTTGATTGTTTTCATGATAAATAATATGTTGGGGTGGTATTCGTGTCATGCATGAAAGACAAATGTGACCCGAATCACGTAAATTCTTTGTGTTCTTTACTTTACTGTACCTTCTTTTGCTTTTAATGCTATTCTTGATTTTGACTCCCAGTTCTTCTTTCGTTCTTCATGTTTTATTAAAATTATAAATAATAAAATAATAAAATAGAATTATTAAACTCAACCTCGTTCGCCTCTATTTTGGTGGTCGTATCACGACTTACTCCCCTCAACATTTTGACTGTGGACATTTTGATTATAGAGGCAGGTTTTGTTTTTTCATGCATTTTCCTCAATTATAGTAGTAGTCATGGAATTTTCACAAAAAAACCCCTATAATTATACTAAGAGGTTTTCTTCATATAATTATTTTATTAACTTTTCATATCATTAAGAATGAGTTTTTTTTGACAATATAGATACACTAATGGTTGCATGAAGTTTACATCTGAATACCAAGTAGTTCAAAAAAAAGTAAGTAATGTTGATTCTGATTGGAAAAATACCTGCACATAAATTCTAGTGAAAAATCACTTAAATAAAAGAAAAATATTTTCAAATAGTGATACATAATCACTTATCATATGAGAGAAGTCAACACTTACCGAAAACTACTCTTGTTGAAAACTGGTGAAGGTCCACTTGACAACATTTTTTTAAAAAAATTGCTTATTGCAATTATCACTTAATATTGGTGCAATTATCATTCTATGAAAAGTGTTTTTGTGTAAGTGTTTTTCAATTGATTATGGAAAAATGGTTTTTTGCTACTTATTTCAGGGGTTTTGTTAAAAAAATAAGTGTAAACAGTTTCTCAAAACAAACTTTGATAGATTATTATAAGTGATGAGTGTTGTGAACACTTTTTAGTCAAGTGCAGTCAAACACTGCTTAAGTAGTATAACCTATTTTTAATATGTATTGTCAAATGGAGTCTTATTATGATAAATACATGAATGTGCAAAGATGAAATAAATTTATTCTATGAAGACAATCACAATAAACCAATATTTGATGATAACTTAAAAAGGGGTGGGTTATTAAAACATCCAAAGGGAAGTTTCATGCAGAGGAATTCGATATGTTCTCTAAGAATCATTTTAATGAAACCAAAATATTAAAATGAATTCCAAAACCAAGACCATCCAGGATTTAAAAACCATAATTATAAAGAAAAACTTACAATAAGAAAATGATGATTTCTCTCGTTAGAATAATAATATTCATCCTTTGTTTTTCATTCTAGGATCTTTGAGGTGAAAAATTTCTCAACAATGGTGGAGGAATAATATTTCTCAATGACAGAGCGGATCAAAAGCAATATGTTTTCCCTTTCAATGATTGTGGTATAACTTGTTTTCCTTTCAATGATTGTGATATAACGACCCCCTTTACTTTTCTTTTATAGACTCCTCATGCTAGAGATTTAGGTCATGTCAATTATTACATTAAATGTCAATGGTTAATACTATTAAAATAGTTCTATTAAGTTGAATGAATCTCATCAATCCATTTATTATTGACTTGGTTGAATAAATATCAATCACAAAAAACAATTGACATCCATTATAAATATTTATATATGTCCTATATATATATAAATAAATATAAAATGGATTTTATGACATTCTTTTATGATTATATATATATCACCAAAAACATTTAAATATATATATATATAATAGACATATATAAATAAACTTTATATTTCAAATAATAATATATTAATTATTTAAAAAAATATTTTAATCAAAATAAAGTCGGTAAAATATCCAAAACAATTGGATTAATAATTCCATCATCGAAAAATGTATTCATGTGGCTCATTATAACATTTTACATTATTAATATAAATTATAAATCTAATTCATAATTATAATATACCCAAGAAAAGGTTCAACGTGATCTCATCACCCATTTGTATGCTATATCAAGTTCCAATTATTCATGACATCAAGTATGAGTACATGATGTAGATTATGTCAACCTCATGACACTTAACTTTAACATATCACTTGTCCTAATAAATAAACTGAACATATTAATATATCCAATATATTAGGCATGGTCATGCAATTTCTTAGTATAATTGAAACGAGGATCATGATGTCAAACACGTCTCATAGGCGGACAATTCCCAATACAGTTTCAAGCGATGTCACACCTATGATCAGTAACAAACCCAATGAGCATATGTTTAGTTTGAATTCTAAAATGATGTAGGATGGGAGATTAAGTATAAAAGTTCTCATGGAAAGCATACCTTGAACCCGTTGATCAAAGGATACATGAACAAATTTCGAATAGAGATACAACAAAGACATAAATGAAACAATCCATGTGGTGCTTCTCAAGTTGAATCACATTTGATCAAACAAGTCTCATGTCACACCTCGACCTTTGGAGTTCTTTAATTTTATTCTTTTCTTGTCTTTGAATTTTCTTTATCAAGTTTTGGGTGGAGTCCCAATTTGGATTTCTTTGAGTTTTTGTGAAAATTGGATGTTTTGAGTTTGACAGCATTTGGCACACGAGGTGGGAAACTGTGCGGTCAGCCCGTGCGTGTGCCCCTTCATTCCTGTAGGGTGCACACAGTTGGTGCATGGTCTGGCAGACCGTGCGGCCAAAACGTGTGGCTTGCCTTGTTTTTAAAAAAATAATAAAAAACAAAATTAAATGAAAATAATCAAGAGAAATAAAGTAAAAATAAAATCAAAAATAATTTATAATAATAATAATCATGACAATATTATTATTAATATTATGATTATTAAAATTATTATTATTATTATTATTATTGATTTTCTTTTTATTTGTTTGTTTTATTTTTTTAGAAACCCTAAGGAGCCCCTCCCTTTCCTCTCCCTTATGCGACCCGACCCCCTCCCTCTCCCTGTATCCCACCACCCCTCCCTCTCCCTGCATCGTGCTGCCCGCACAACCCCCACCGGCCAAGGGCCTCCGGTGCCTCCTCCTTCTCCTTCTCCGACGCGCGACCCTCCTCAACCAGATCCTCCTCATGCCGCCCCTCCTCATGCTTCACCTATCCCTTGTGCGAACTTCCTGTTCGGGACCCCCCTTCACCGACCAACCCTCCTCTCCTCTAACTCTCCCTCTGGTGACCACACCTTCCTCCGGTGAGTACCCCTTTGTTGCGGTTTACCTTGATTTTGTGGGTTACATAGGGTTTGGCCGAACCCTAATTCATTTTAGGGTTTTTGTTTTGGTCGATTCTTGACGATTAGGTTTCGTTGGCCCCATTTTTGATTGTTCTTTCCGTGGTTGATGAAGGCATCAGGTTTCACCATGATTTTTGGGTAAGAATTCATCGATTTATTCATTGTTGCTTAATTGTAATTAGGGTTTTTGTGATTGTTAAGTTGTCGGTAATTTGTTTTGGGTGCGTGGGTCTTTGTTGTAGTGTTTTTGAGTTGGTAATTTTTATAGTGTGTGTTGGACCTCACTGTGGTGGTTTCGGGATCAGAGTATCAAGAATGCTTATAACACGTGCATAGGGTAAGACACACACACACACACAAACACACACACATGCCCTCTTTGTATACATTCCTTTACGGCGTGGGGAATATGCACAATGCTGTTAGAGGTGTCTATATATATATATGTATAAATTCATGTGCGTGTATGCACCAAGGGCCAGTTCGAGTGGTCGTCGATAAATAACAACATGTTTGAGGTAGGTTCCCTATGCCTTTCCTTTTAATTTAAATTCCATAAATGATTTACTATTTTAAAAATATATTTTATATTTATGTAGTATATATATAAGAGATGCAATCTGTTTGTGATTTTTAGTGATGATTCTGCATTGATTTTCATAATTTATGTAAGTTTACAATGTGCATTTTTTCTTGTTGATATATGCTATCAACCTTGTTTGGAAAATGTAATACCCTTATAATGCTCAATTTATTTTAGATGTTAAATATTTAAAAGTGATTCCTAAATGGGTTTTAGAGTGTAATAAGTATTTCCACAAATTTTTGGTGTGTATGTTAGTTGTGAAAGTTGAATTTGAATGAAGATGGGTTAGTGTGTGATTTTAAAAAGGGAAATTTCATATTTTTATTAGCTTGAAAAAATGTAGGGGTTTTGGTATAGATTTAAGGCTAATTGGTAATTCACCTTCCTTAAAAGTCCTGGTTTGTTTTAAGTATGGTTTCAAGTTGTTTTAAAATGTGTGATTCATTGGTTGTTTTATTGATCTTTTGAATAATTCTGGGATTAAAAATAATTGGGTGACAATGTTTTATAAAATGATAATATTCTTTGTAAATTAATGTGTTCTATTTGGAACTTTGACAATGGTTTGCGAAAGTGGAAAACCCCTCTTGAGACCTTTCCCATAGTTTTAGAAATGTGATGCAAGTGTTAATGTGTGATTGTGATATGTGCCTGCCCGAATGGCCCGAAGGCCTTCATTTTTATTGATTTTTGATAACCCCCCTTTCAAGGGATGAGGGGGAACCCTTAAAAGGCCCGTAGGCTCAGAAATTACATGGCCCGTGGGTTAGGAGATTACATGACCCGAAAGTCTTAGGGAAATCAACCAGACTATCTACAAGGAACCGCCCCTCCCCAACATCTGCATCATGATAGTAGCTCTCCACCTTCGCATGGCCGTCTGGATAGACTTCCTGTGCAAGCACAGGCTGGTCCTGATGGCATAGCCATACCCTCTCATTCTAACAAATCCATTTGGTTCTACTCTAGTGAGTGCACCTGCTCTGAATCCTCTTCTGGGGATGCTCCTTTTTTGTAGTGTGTCTGGGGAAACTGCATGTGGCCCGAAGGCCTTGAGGAAGCCTGAAGGTCTTAAAGGTGGCCCGAAATCCCTACTGACCCGAAGGCCTAGGTGGCCCGAAAGCCTTAAGTACTCCAAGATGTTTATGCTTTGTTGTGTGGCCCCCAAAAAAGGGGGAATACGCTCGAGGGGGAGTTCCGTGGTGAGATGTTGAATGCATTTTTAAATATAGAAAATGACATGTTCATGTATGTTGGTTTGATGAAAACTCACCACCACTTGAAATAGAGAACATGGGAAGCCTGGGGTATCTAGGTGGGTGGACTGGGACTAATATGCTTGTTGATTCAGAAGTGGCTTGTCCCGGTTTCTCCTAGAAGGATTGAAAACTACAACACTAACTAAATATTTGGATGATGATTGGAGACCACTAGGGTTACATGGATGTCCCCTACCAGTGGCTCGTTCATGAGAACACAGGTTGTCGTGGTTCCTATACCACTTTTCACCAAGATACAAGGTTCCTAAGGTCCCATTTATGATAGTTACCTATGGGGGTTGACCATGGTGCTCGCTTATGACATGGTGTTTTTGAAATTATTTCCATTTTAGTTACTTCAATATTTTTTCCTTATTATAAAATTCATGTTTTTAGTTTGAACTGCCTTTCGTTTTGGAATGCTAATGCATGCTTGGAACCTATTTTGAAACTTTAGTGGAAGACAAAGGCTTTTCTTGAGAATGCAATCTTATCACTTGAATTTGAAAATAATGAAAAACATTATTTTATTATGTTTGATTTTCAAACTAGCATGTTTTGAGATTCTTTTTAAAGGTAAGGGCATAGAGAGTTGTTATTCCTTGTTATTTCTACTGAACATTTCGATTCTCATGCCTACTTTATCCTTTTAGTTTCAGGTTTCTCTAATTGGATCACTCTTGGAGCGAGTGTGGTTCTGTGTTCGGTGGTGACCCATTAGGTCCCTTGGAGGTATGTTCAATTGTGGAACTTTACTCTTTTATTTTCTCTACTAGTGTTCATCTGTTTTTTTCAGTTTATAGTTGTTTAATTGTCTTCTGGTTATGGGACAAATCATTACCAACAGTTTTATTTTGATGCCCGACACTAGTTACCAGCCTGTGGGGATCAGGAACGCCCTTCAGGCCTTGTTGCGGGCTGACCTAGGTAACCTATTTAGGGTTGAACCGGGGTGGTTCATGAAAAAATGATATTGGAGTAGGCCCTTGTTATTTGGGGTGTCAGGTAGCTTGGATATTAGGTTTGTCGAGATTCGAGAGGTATGTGCGGGAAGGATGTCATGGACCCTTTCCCGTCCCAAGCCTCGAGTTTCCAGGGGTAGTTTGGGATTTAAAATTTTCTTTTGCTTGGTTTGTGTGGATAAGGGATGAAAAAGGAGTGAGCTGGTGTTACATGACGGGATTTTATAGAGTAGAGACCCATGTACATCCTGAGTGCACAGTTCAAGATACTTCCTGTGGTTGATGCCTTCTTGGAGCACAATCTTCTAAGCCATGTTGCCAGGTTGGAATAACCACTAGTCCCTTATTTTTTGAATTTTTGATGTGATTTATGTTTGGGATTAGTTTTGGCTAACTTGAGTGGATTTCAAAAATGAAAATGGTTCATAGAAAAATGGATTTTCAAAAGGGAATGTGGTTTTGGAGTGGAAAAGTGGTTTTGGAAATGATTTTTTTAAATTTTAATGGAATGTGTGGTTTCAAAGGGAAATATGGAAAGTATTTTAGAAATCATTGGGGTTTGGAAATGCTTTTTGGAACGTGAAATGAAAGTTGGTTGGGAATTTGTGCTTTATGTTGAATGATCTGTTTTGAAAATGAGAAGTGTTTTGAATTGACCCTCAACATTCCTATGATTGATCACATATATAGAGGTACACTTGTGATGTAGGGATAATTGGTGGTATGTGTGGATGGGTTCTTGAGCTAGCACAAAAATATATATATGTGAGTCTTCATGGAATACCAGTGGTGGATATTTAAGTTGTTTTGTTTGCTGAAAAAAAAGGTTTTCAAAAAGGGTAATTTAAATGTTTTGAAAAGTGAGTGAGCAATTGTTTAGTGTTTCTTTCCATGTTTGGTATCCCTTTTCATGGTCTTCTGGTTTTTTCATGTTGAATTGTGGCCGGAATGGCGATTTGAGTTTCAGTTTTAGTTTGTGATTGAAGTGTGAAATTTTTATTTATGATGCGTTTTGATTTTCCTTCATGTTTCTTGTTTTTGAGTATACTGACTAGAAAAGTACTAGAGGGTTCTAGTGAGTCTCTTCTAGTTATTGGTTCTACCCAGACTCTTAGTGGAGTGGTGGAATTGAGTTCTTTTTGGTTATTGTCCATCTTCTGTGGTTATTGTGATCTATTGAAGATACCAAACTGGCTTGGTGAAATCATTGGTGTTTTTAGGTTATTGGAAACTCCCAAAGCTATGAGAGTCCTGGTTCGGGTTTTTTTGAATGTTCATCTTTGGATTGATGGAATAAGGTGATCCTAGCATCATTGCATGATGGGATGTCTTGTAAGGTATTTAAGACCACTCTCGTCCAATGGTTTATACCTAAGGAAGTGAAGGCAAGGAAAGTGGCAGAGTTTGTGAGTGTCAAGAAAGGCCAACAAGCAGTAAAGGCTTATGTCATGCATTTCAAGGGGTTGGTTCCCTTTTCTCAAGAGGTAGCATTGTGGAATTAACTAAAGTTTATCTTGTGTGGGGTCTCTATCCAAGGTTCAAGGACTGATTCCTTTTTAGCATTCGGGAAGGTTCCCCATCCGGTGAAGATTGCGAACCAGAGGAACCTGTTTTTGATAAGTCTTCTTATCAGTTCCATCTTTTAATAGTCGGTCCACTCTCTTGTTTTATTATGGTGTGGTCAGTTTGAGTACTTTAAGTCACCTTGTCACCATCCTTTGAAGGATTTCCGTCAGTGTTGGTTGTTATTTATTGGCATGAATTTTTCAAAACTGAGGTGGTTAAGGTTTTTGAGGAAATTATGAATGAGTATTTCTCTGAGTATTCTCTTTGACGACTCTACCCAGACTCTGAATAGAGTGGTGGAGCTAGATCCTTTCCTAATTATGGACCACACCCGAGTCTTCTTGGTTTGTGTCCCATAGTTAGCTGAAAAACAAAAGAATGTCTCGTTCATAGAGGCTTACAAAAAAGATGTTCTGTTCGACGTGGACTCTTGAGTTATTTGAAGAGGTTCTATGAGTCACACTACTAAAAGAGAAGTTTTAGTTGATATTGTCAGCTCCTGACTATTGGGAAATAGATGATTCAATACATAAGAGCTCCAACCATAGGTCTTGAAGTGAATCTTTTCACGCAGTCAGGAAATTGTTGGGTGTGGAGGATCTTGGAACTATTTTTGCCTCCAATGATGATAAAGAGACAATTTAAGTATCTCTATTATAGTTTCTTCATCAATGAAGGTTCAATTTTGTTGATAGGGGCATAAATTCCTCTTCTCCTCATTGTGGTCTTTGTTTTTGAAAGTCCCTCTTTGGTTGTAAAAGGGATTGGTGACCTTGTGTCTTTGTAAACCTCTGTAGCTGCGGTTGTGCCTTATGGAAGAGAACCCTTGGAAGGTTATATCTTTGTAGATGTGAGTCTCAAAATAGATTTCCTTGTGTGGTTGTCATTATGAACCAATTTTGGTTCTAGTTTTGGGGTATGCTCGTTCTGGATATGCATTCATCTTGAGAAATAATGAATAGGGTTTTGGTCTATGTAGAGAGTTCGTGGGTCCGTTTGTGATGGGTTTCCCGTATCGGCCCATGCTAGTTTGTCTAAGCTGATCGATTCTTAAATGGTGAGGAGACCCACCATGGATCTTATTATGGATTCTTCGAGAGTTAGTATGTGCGGGAGTTTTGGTCCTTATTGGAAATTTCCGCATTGATTCAAGTTAGCAGTTTTTTTGAGTTAGCTCATGATGAGAGTCTTGATGTTGGCCATTATAGTTGGGTTCTCATGGTGGGGAGAACCCTCCTCTTTTCCTCATGGTTCTTCTTGTTATGACATCTATTAGAGCTGGTCGGGTGTGATTGGTGGAGTGAAAGGTCACACCGAGTTCATGATTTCGTTGGACTTGTTCAGTTTTGAACCCGAGTTTGATTCCTCAATTGGATGAGTGACTTTTCGGGGGGAAAAATGTTTGTGGTGGGGAGAATTTCCACACCTCAACCTTTAGAGTTCTTTAATTTTATTTTTTCTTATCTTCAAATTTTCTTGTCAAGTTTTGGGTTGAGTCATGATTTATATTTCTTTGAGTTTTTGTGAAAAAATGGATGTTTTGAGTTTGACATCATATAGCACACAGGGTGGGAGACTGTGCAGCTAGCATGTGCATGTGCCCATTCATTCCAGTAGGGTGCACATAGTTGGCACACGGTCTGGAAGACTGTGCGACCAAAATGTGTGGCTTTCCTTGTTTTAAAAAACAATAAAAAGAAAAATTAAATGAAAATAAGTAAGAGAAAGAAATTAAAAACAAAATCAAAAGAATTTATTATAATAATAATAATAGAATTATTATTATTATTAAGAATGTTATTATTATTAATATTATGATTATTAAAATTAAAATTAAAATTATTATTATTATTGGTTTTCTTTTTATTTATTTTGTTTTTTTAGAAACCCTAAGGAGCACCCTCCCTTTCCTCTCCCTCATGCGACTTGACCCCCTCCCTCTCCCTATATCACTCCACCTCTCTCTATCCCTGCATTGCGCTGCCCGCACGACCCCCACCGGCTGAGGGCCTCCGGCGCCTCCTCCTTCTCCTTCTACGGCATGTGACCCTCCTCCGGCTAGCAGATCCTCCTCACACCGCCCCTCCTCACACCAAACCTCTCCCTTGTACGACCTCTTCTTTGTGCGACCTCCCTATTCGTGACCCCCTTCACAGGCTGAACATCCTCTCCTCTGGTGCTCCCTTCAATGACTGAAACTTCCTCCAGCGACTATGTGATGATGGTGGAAACAAAGTGGTTTATGAAGTGACCGCATCGTGACGGATTTCGGTGCAAGTTCGTGGATCGAGGAATTGATGACAGTCTGTTATTTGAAATTCGAAACATGGTGTGAGGCGCGTTGACATTGATATTTTGAATTTTTAAATATGTAAGGTGAACTATGTTTTTGAAGGGTCTATGAATGGTTCCCACTTTTCCATAAAAAGTGACTTTTTAATAAAATAAAAAATGATTTGGAGTACCCCTTTGTTGCGGTTTACCTTGATTTTGTGGGTTGCGTAGGGTTTGGCCGAACCCTAATTCATTTTGGGAGTTTTGTTTTGGTTAATTCTTAACAATTAGGTTTTGTTGGCCCTATTTTTGATTGTTCTTGCCACGGTTGATGAAGGCAGTGGGTTTCACTATGATTTTTGGGTAAGAATTCTTTGATTAATCCATTATGGCTAAATTGTAATTAGGGATTTTGTGATTTTTAAGTTGTTGGTAATTTTTTTTGGGTTCATGGGTCTTTTTCGCGGTGTTTTTGAGTTGGTAATTTTTATAGTGTGTGTTGGACCTCGTTATAGTGGTTTCGGGCTGCGAGTATCAAGAACACCTATATGCACATGCAAAGGGTAAGACGTATATATATATATATGCATGCTCTCTTTGTAAATATTCCCTCATAGTGTGGGGAATATGTGCAATGCATCTAGGGGTTTATATATATATGTGTGTATAAATGCATGTGCATGTATGCACCAAGGGTCGGTTCGAGTGGTCATCGATAAATAACAGCATGTTTGAGGTAGGTTCCCTATGCCTTTCCCTTTAATTTGAATTCCATAAATTCTTTTTTGTCTTAAAATTATATTTTATATTTATGTAGTATATGTATTAGAGATGCAATATAGTTGTGTTTTTTAGTAATGGTTATGCATTTTTTTTCATAATTTATGTAAGTTTCCAATGTGCGTTTTTCTTGTTGATATATGCTCTCGACCTTGTTTGGAAAATGTAATACCCTTATAATGATCAATTGGTTTTAGATGTTAAATCTTTAAAAGTGATTCCTAAATGATTTTGAGAGTGTGATAAGTATTTCCCCAAATTTTTGGGTGTGTATGTTAGTTGTGAAATTTTATTTTGAATAAAGACGAGTTAGTGTGTGATTTTAAAAAGGGAAATTTCATATTTTTTTAGCTTGAAAAAATATAGGGGTTTTGGTATGGATTTGAGGATAATTGGTAATTTTCCTTCCTTAAAAGTTCTTCTTTGTTTTAATTATGGTTTCAAGTTGTTTTAAAATGTGTGATTCCTTAGTTGTTTCATTAATCTTTTGAATAGTTTTGGGATTCAAAAGAATTGGGTGACAATTTTTTATAAAATGGTAATATTCTTTGTAAATTAATGAGGCCCGTTTGGAACTTTGAGAATGGTTTGCGAAAGTGGAAAACCCATCTTGAGACCTTTCCCCTAGTTTTAGAAATGTGATACAAGTGTTAATGTGTGATTGTGATATGTGCTTGGTGAAGAGGCTTATGTTTTTTTTGTGTGAAAAAAAAGGTAGAATGCGCTCGAGGGGGAGTTCGGTGGTGAGAGGTTGAATGTGTTTTTGAATAAATAAAATGATGTGTTCATGTATGTTAGTTTGATGAAAACTCACCACCACTTAAAATAGAGTGCATGGAAATCCCGAGATATCTAGGTGGGTGGACTAGGACTTGTACACTAGTTGGTTTGGAAGTGGCTTGTCCCAGTTTCTCCTAGAAGGATTGATGACTACAACACTAACTAAATATTTGGATGATGATTGAAGACCACTAGGGTTATAGGGATGTCCCCTACTAGTGGATTGTGCACAAGAAAACAGGTTGTCATGGTTCCTATACCACTTTTCACCAAGGTACGAGGTTCCTAAGGTCCCATTTGTGCTAGTTACCTATAGGGGTTAACCATGGTGCTCACTTATGACATGGTGTTTGTGAAATGATTTCCATTTTAGTTACTTCAAGATTGTTTACTTCTTTGTAAAATCCATGTTTTTAATTTGAACTGCCTTTCATTTTGTAATTTTAATGCATGCTTGGAAACTATTTTGAAAACACAGTGGAAGATGAATGATTTTCTTGAGAATGCAAGATTTTCACCTAAATTTGAAAAGAATGAAAAAAATTATTTTATTATGTTTTATTTTCAAACTAGCATGTTTTGGGTTTCCTTTTAAAGGTAAGGGCATAGGGTGTTGTTATTTCTTTGAATTCTTACTGACCATTTTGGTGCTCACACTTACTTTATCCTTTCAGTTTTAGGTTCCTCTAGTTGGATCACTCTTGGAGCGATCATGGTTCTATGTTTGGTGGTGATCCATGAGGTCCCTTGGAGGTATGTTCAACTATAGAACTTTACTCTTTTATTTCCACAACTATTGTTCATCTATTTTGTTCAGTTTATAGTTGTTTAATTATCTTCTGGTTATAGGCCAAACAATTTCCAACTATTTGATTTTGATGCTCGACACTAGTTGCCAGCCCGTGGGGATCGGGAACGCCCTTCAGGCCTTTTCACAAACCAACTTGGGTAACCGGTTTATGGTTGACCCGAGGTGGTTTGTGATATCTCACCTATAACCTATGTGAGCACTCTGTATATCTAAATGTATACGCACATTATTAATGCTAACCTTACATTACAATCCTTACTTTTGTGATGTTTATCTTCTAATGATACAACCTAGACCTTAAGTACCGTGAGGATTATTATAATGATTAATTTGTTTAAAGAAATAAAACACAAAGTAATCAAAACAAGTCTAGGGCCATACCCCTTTTTATTAAATAAAGGAAACCTCTTTTTAATTAGATTGATGGGGAACCTAGTTAAATTAATACATGATACAAACATTATCCCAAACCACCATCCCATGATTGGTCTTTAGGAAAAAATTTCTAACATCTCCCACTTACACTAGAGCCAATTTATTATGTATCTAATACCTATAGATTGTACATTCCACTCATGCTTAAGTTATTCTAGTGGTTTAGTTAGAGTATCTTTAATATTATCACATATAAAATTATTATAAATTCATACATCATTATGGTTTATAATCTCACAAATGAAATGATATTAATGGAGGATATGCTTGAATTTATAGTGAGATCGAGGCTCTTTAGCTTGTTTAATTGACCCTTTGTTATCAAAAAAGAGTTCAATGTCATCCACAATGGTTAGAAAAACCTCTAGTTCAACGATGGACTTCTTGATCTAAACAAACTCTTTTGTTACATCTGATGCAACAATGTAGCCAAATTCAATTGTAGAATCAACCATCGTTTCTTTTTTAGAACTTCTTCAACTAACAACACCTCTATTTAGGAAAAAACAAAATATCAACCATGATTTAAAATCATCATTATCTATTTAGAAACTTGGATAACGGTAACTATATACAAGATTTTTTTCTTCAACTCCATATATCAAAAACTTATCCTTAATTATCAGAGGGTACTTTAGGATATTTTTTATAGCGATTTAATTCTCTTCACTAAGATCATATCGGTATCTTATCATTACACTCAATGAATATGACACTCCTGGATGAGTACATAACACGAAATACATATGCACCCTATAGATTATGTATAAGGTAATCCATCCATGAATTTCCTTTCTTCTTTATAAGTACATTGAGACACTAAAAGATTCTTTTCATAAAAATTGGCATATATCATTTCTTAGAATCATTAATTTTGAATTGATTTAATATTTTACCAATATATGTACCCTAATTTTCCCTAATATTCTTTATTGATCTATCAAGATAGATCTTCATACTCAAGATGCATGATTCTTCTCCTAAGACTTTCATTGATTAGATTTTTCCAAGCCAAGCCTTTATAGACTATAGTTTGGGAATGTAATTTCCAATGAATAATATGGAATTAACATATAACACTAGAAGTAAAAATTATGCTCTCAATAATCTTCTTATATACACAAGGTTCTTATTCAATCTTAATGAATCCAATCTCCTTGATTTCTTCATTAAAAAAAATTCTAACTCCAAGGAACCTTTTTAAATTGAAAAATGGATCTTTTCAACTTATATACCTTTATATCATTCACAAGACCAATAAAACCCTCGAGTTGTGTCATATACACATCCTCAAGTAAATTCCCATTACATAATGTCATTTTAATATATATATTTTATATTTCATAATCATAGAATGATATAATATCTAGGATGGTCTTGGAAGATTTAAGCATTACAACTGGTGATAAGGTTTCTTCATAATAAACTCCATGATTTTATTTGAAACATTTTCCCACTAATCATGCCTTAAAGATTAATATTGCACCATCTATATCATTTTACTTTTTGAATACACATTTTCACCCTATAAGTATAGAATCATTGTTACATACCATACCTGATTCACCCAAACAGTAACCAATATACAAAGCTACATGACCTTAGGCACTCCTCAATATATACCAGAGGCTATTAAATAGTGGAAAGGGTATGTCAATATCACTTGGGGAGGCTATACACTCAATATTACTATATATAATAATAATAAAATAACCGAATAATCCATAAAAAGATATAACATTAGAGTATTCATATGGAATTACAACAAAAAGAATACCAATAATAAATAGAATCACCATACAATATCATATTTATTTCATGCAGGTCACAAAATCATACATATCAATAAATATCGTCTAACAGGTTGATTAAATAAAATATAGAAAAAAACTGAAAATAAAGTGATAAGGAGACTCAACTACTATCCTCAGCCTCACTTTTGACTTATCTTCTTAAGCCTACTGAGATCCCACAGCTGTCTCACCTGTATGAGGGCCATTGATATAACCTACATGCCAAACATCAATTTTCATATCCATCAAGGTGTATGTGTATGGTGTGAGTAAAAAACTCAGCAGAACACCACTAAAAATTCCCTTAATAAAAACAAGTATATACGTTCATACATGTAATAAATGAAATGAAATTCATAAACAACACATGCATACACCCGTCGAACCATCAGGTGCTTGAGAATCCACCTCGATAGTTGAATCCTACCTGCTTTAACCAATGTTGATATTCAGTTTGAAAATAAAATCCAACATCCAGTGGGTTCATATATCTTCCTCTAATAAGACCATAAAAAAATAACAAAAAGATATAGGTTATCACTACTACCAATCATCATAATTTATCAATTAAATAAATTTAGTTTTCATCACATCTAACTTCACATAACCATGGGGTTCCAATACTTGGTTGACATAGCATATGGCCCGCTACTAATACCAATAATGGATAGGTATAACACCCCATCCTATATCCATGACAAGGAATTAGTGGGTATAACATCTCACCTCAATTTCAAGACTATGGTATATTAGAATAGCATCTAATCCTATGACCTTGAGAAGGAATGAGTATGTATAGAATCCCTCCCTGCTTCCAAGTCTAAGGTGGGGAGGCATAACATCAAAATCCCTTACCACATCCCAATATAAATTGAAATAGTATCCAATTCTGTTCCTAATATGGAGTACACTACCACCAATGTAGTGATCCCCCACTTAGAGTATTCATTGAGGGTGGTGGGGGTTAATTAGTGAATGATTTTTTTTACGATTCTTACACTAATCAACCTTCTTCACTAGTTAGGATGAAACAAACAATCTACCACCAAAATTTCTTCTTCACTACTATAAATTTTGATGTTAATTAGATTAGTTTATGTTTGAAGGATCAATGACACCGAGAGGGGGGGGGGTGAATCAGTGCCCCTGATTTTTGGCCCCCTTTAAAACTCTTGTGTTTATTTAACTAACCTATCTCAAAATTCTCATAAAAAAACAGACATAACATGTTTTTTAACAAGGTTCACCTCCTTTACAAGATGACTACACCCCTGGCGTGTTGTGGTTATTATCTCATGCACACTGCTCCCTTCTTATTATAAAAAAGAACATGACTAAGGGTATGAACTTAAACTCATTACAATAATTGGAATCAACTAGTTACAATCTAACATCAAAATAACTAAATGTATCTCCTTGAAGAATGATTTCCAATGAAAACTCTACCCTCCACATGGACTCTATAGATGATCTTCTTTCTCTTTACCTTATACCACTCTTCAACGACTATTCTTAATATTTTTCTTCGATACTATAATGTATCAGATATCATCACTATAATTTTTTTTCATCATATAGAATATATATTCCCAAAATAATTCATGGATAATATTTCCATAATAGTTATGGAAACTCCCCTTGGATTGCAGTAGGCTCGACTTATTCAAACACATTCAAATATTATTTAAATTCCCTAAAGATTCATACTTCTTTCCTCCATGATATATTTTAATTATAATGGTATTTTTCTTCCCACCAAATCTGTATATTAAAATCATTAAAAAAATTTCATCCATGTGTGCATGGGTTCATGCACTGTGATGTGGATTCTCTTATTGTAGTGTGGACTTCATCTCAAAACCCCATCTTCCTCCTTAGTTGGTCCTCCATTCATATTCACTTGAATCATGATACATGTGTGATAATTAATTTGTATTCATGAAGAACATATCATTAAAATCATTTTATTTATATCCCTTTTTATACAAAATATTTATTCTAGACATTTATCATATTTCCATAGACATTCAAAATCTGCACTTTTCTCAACAAAATCACTAAGTTCTGCATGACACATATACTGAGTATATAACACCTAAAATTCCCTTTGATGACACATATTAAATTTCATACCACACATATATAGAGAAAGAGTGACTCACACACATATTGTCCTTTTCCAAATTTTCAACAAATTCAGGAATGAATTGTACATAATATTCAAATGGAACATATGCAGTTCCTCAATCACACATATTCTCTAGGGAGTTAATTATATTTTAGTGTCCAATGATATATATGTAGGACCTCAATGACTAATATGATTCTAGGGACTTTTCTAATGTTTATCTTCAAAATGTACATTATAGACACCATTTAAACTCAAACAAAACCTATTCATCCCAACTTGAAGCCTTCTCAAACACTCATATGAAATTTAGGATTCATATAAAGGATCATACCTCAATAGATGGTCTCTCCATTTGTCTTTAACATCTTCCTTATCAAGTATGACATATAATACCAATTTTCCCATATACTAGTAACTTTCATCTTCTATAAATTATTATAGGCCACACTTCCACTTCATCGGTACTTATAAATTACTTAAAGATCAGTACAACATCATTACACATAAAAATTATTTCTAAAAAATAAAACATCATCACCAAAGTTTCAAAAATAACCCCTTTGGATTTATTAAAAATACCACTCATTTCTCCCACCCCCTATGGACAATAAAATCAAAGAGAATGTGATATAGGGGGAAAAAATACAATTTTCTCAAAATAAATATTCATGAGATAATCATCTCTAAGTATACGTGAGCTATCATGATGTAAAAAACAAGCATGATTAAATCAATCATTAATGTTGTTTTTAGAAACTCTCTCCCTAAAAATTTTATTCTTCATGCACATTCAGGAGAATAACCTGAAATAGATAATTTATATTTCTTTCCCACACAACTCAACACACACTTTAAAATAGTTGAAAATAAGAATAAAAATTTTCTACCCTAAATAAAAAATCTCCTTAAGGATTAAACATGATAAAATAGAGGAGAAAACTCAAACATATTCATACCTTAGTGTGAGATAGTTTTTTTCCTTCCTAGTAACAACCTAAAATCCTAAAATTGTTCGATTATTAGGTGTTTTGTAAGAATATCATAAAATTGTTCATTGGAAATAAAAAATTCAAATCTAAAAATTTCTTCTGATACTTTCTATTTTAGGAAATGATACTTAATATCAATGTGTTTGGACCTTGAATATTACATTTTTTTGGATAAATTGATTTCACTTCGATTGTCACAACTTAAAACCAAAGGATATTTTGCTTCAAAGCTCAAATCATGCAGTTGTGTCTTCCTACACATCATCTGTGTAGCTGACTGTGATGCAGCCATATACTCTACCTATTTTGAGATCAATATAACTAATGTTTTATTATCTAAATTCTATGAAATATAAATTATTATAACTGAGAAAACTCCATCAGATATGGTCTTCCTATCATCTATAGCTCATTCCTGATCAACATCAGTAAATCCTCTTAGATTCATCTCAGCTTTCTTCTTATGTATCATTCCATAATTGAAAGTATTTTTGATATATATTAAGATCCTATTTTTCTACCAATATATGCAATTACTTAAGATTATATTGAAACATGACACAAATATACAATATTTGGTCTGGTGGATATCAGATACATAAGAATTCCAATCATTATTTTGAATTTATTCTCACTTACTACTTTTATTTCATCATATTTACTCAGTTTTGTGCCCACTTGAATTGATGTTGACACACCTCTGGATTCATGCATGTCAAAATTCTTTAAGATATCTCTAGCATACTTTTATTGTTAAATAAAGATTTATTCATCTAATTGGGTAACCTATAAACCCAATAAAAATATCATTTCTCTAAGAATTGACATATTGAATCTTTATTTCACGTGTCTTGAGAAATCCGCAAACATTCTTTCATCTTTTTTGGAAAAAATTATGTCATAAACATACACAATCAAAAAGAGTGTTTTGGTGTTGGTTTTATTCACATACAAGTTATTATACACCTACTCTTTATTGAACTTCACACTATTAATATATTTATAAATATTTAGATACTAATCTCTTTGATCCTTATTTAATCCACAAACATCCTTATTCAACCTATATACTTTACTACCACCAAATTCAATAATAAATTCCTCTAGTTATTCTATGTACACTTCCTCATTAATATTTACATTTAAAAAAGTTGATTTAAAATCCATATGAAACATTTTAAAGATTATTTATTATATTATGGAAAAGAATATTTGGATAGACTCATTTTAGGCCACTAGTTTAAAAGATTCATTAGATACCTCTTCAATTTGTGAGTATCCATTAAATACTATCTTGGATTTGTTTCTAGCCACATCACAATTCCCATCAAGTTTATTTAAGAAAACCCATTTTTCTATAATAAAATTCTTTTTAGTGGTCCTATTAACAAGTTACTAAGTTTTATTATTTTCAATTGGGTTTAATTCTTCATTCCTATCATGAACCCAATCCCTATGTTCAAAATCCTTTGCCATATATTTTCTCTCAACTTTTAATAGTAAGATATCATGGCTTACTGATATGATTTTCATCTTAGTTTTCACACCTTTATGTCAGACACCAATTATATTCTCAACATATATATACTTCTTTGTTATTGAACCTATACATTTATACCTTCAATCATCTCTTTTATAATTGGTATTAACCTCTTTTGAATTCTAAATCTCATCATCATCACTAGAGATATCACAATATACTCCTACTTGAAACTTCATGATTTAAAATGATTATACTATAAATTCATATATGTCAATATAATATTTATCATTTGATAAGTCAGTTATCCAAATCTCTTCTTTATATTTCAAAATTTATTTTAACACTTATAGGAACTACCATTTGGTGTATTACTTAGGAAAATTCCATCTTTATCCTTTTCATCAAACATTCCTTCACTTTTTTCTTTTTATTTATCATAAATGGAATTCCAAATACCCTGAAATGTTTAACAATTTTATTATTTTTAAACCATATCTCATATAGAGTAATTCCAAAACTAAGTCCCAAGAGACACCTATTTTGGATGATTCCAACTGTTGTGATTGATTGTAGCCAGAAAAATCATGATGTGTCATTATAGCATCCCGTCTTTTTATAACATAACTTTCATTCCATTACACGGAACTGAGGATCTTTAAGGTTTAGTGTCTTTGAAACAAGGAACATAAAACATGAAACAAAAAAAGAACATTCTTCTTAAACACTTGAAAGGCTTCTCCTCATGTTCACCCTAGGCTCATTTCTGCATCTCATAACCTGGGGACATACATCAAAAGGAAGGGTGAGCAGAAGGACCAGCAAGGGAAACAAGTGAAACATTTTACATATGAACTTGAGATACATCAATAAAGTCATGAAAAGAACTTTAAGGCATGAAAATGAAATCATGAGGCATATCATAATAAAAATAAAACTTTTTCATAACTTGAAGATGTGGATACATCATTTAACATAGACAATCATGAACATATCACCAAGGTCCATCCCCAAGGTGTCATTTTAAAATTACCAAGGTTATTCACCAAGGTATCATGAAAATTGTAATCTCTAGTGGTTACATCATTACCCAATGCATTGGAGTGCTATCAGGGCACACCCTTAAATTTTCATTTCTTATCATGTGAGCCACATATATCATCATCAAACATTTCATAAATAACCCATATAGCATAAAGGAAATGGGTTTCATTTCATAATCATAACTTTTTAAAAACTGCAATAAAGACATGATCTTTACGTCACTTTAAAACCCACAGAAAAGGAAGGTGGGTCTCATGTATGTAAATCCCAAAATTTTAAAATAGAACATTTTGGTATATATGTGAATACCTCTTTATAAGAAAGAGCTTTGAGTATTCACTTAATAATATAAAAGAACTTTAGAAAAAGAGAGATACATTTTGAGACGGAAATTCTGCAGCATAACGGCTATGTTACGAGGTTTTAGAAGACATTAAAAAGAGAGGGAAAATGGGTCAAACATTCATAAATGACCCATAAAACAGTAGATGGACAGAATAAGAAGGATACATGATCATGGTAATGAAATTTCAAGGAAATACCATTTGAAATGAAAAACATGGAAGGAAGAAAAAAATTAGATTTCTCTTATGAAAGTTCGGCAGCCTAACGGCGTTACTTAAACTTCAACAAAAATGTTTTGAAAAGATCAAATAGGGTCTCTAATCATTTGAACATAAGAGTTCAGTATGATATATTTATAGATAATTCCCCAACATAATTAAAAAGGAACTTGAAAGACTTGACATGAAGGTAGAACTTTGAAAAGAATGAGAAGGGTGAAAGAATCCCCTAAAAATTCGGCAGCCTAACGGCGCCACTTAAAACCTCAAAATACTGAATTGAAGAGATCAAATGGGGCCTCTCATCATGTGAAAATAAGATTCCAGTATGATAGATATACAGATCATACCCCAACATAACTAAAAGGAACTTGAAGGAATTGACATGAAAGTAGAACTTCAAAACGAGAAGGGTGAAGAACCACTTAAAAATTCGTCAGCCTAATGGTGCCACTTAAAAATTCAAAATACTGAATTGAAGAGATAAAATGGGGTCTCTCATCATATGAACATAAGAGTCCAGTATGATAGATATAGATATCATACCCCAACATAAAAAAAAGGAACTTGAAATAATTGACATGAAAGTAGAACTTCAAAACGAGAAGGGTGAAGAACCACTTAAAAATTCGGCAGCCTAACAGCGCCACTTAAAAATTCAAAATACTGAATTGAAGAGATAAAATGGGGTCTCTAATCATGTGATAATAAAAGATCAGTATGATAAATTTAGATATCATACCCCAACATAATAAAAAAGAACTTGAAATACTTTACATGAAAATAGATCTTGAAAAATGAGAAGGGAGAAAGAATCCGTTACAAAAATTTCGGCAGCCTAACGGCGCCACTTAAAACTTCATAAAACGAAATAATGAGAGTAAGAGGGGATATCTCATTATATGAAAATGAAAAGGGCAGTAAGAGGAGTATAGAAGAACATCCTCCAACATAAGAACATAGAGCATAAAAGGAATGACATAAAAGAGATTACTTGAAATGAAAGAGAGAGGTCGGATCCCTTACCTTAAAACGTGACTCTTGAAACTCAAAGGTTTGGACCTTGAGGGCTTGGGGGCACCTTGGAAGGACTCCTTGGGAGGTAATGAGACCATAAATTCGTTGGGGAAGAGTGGGGAGTCGAATGGATGAGATGAGGGCTTGGTATTTATAGGGAAAGTGAGGGGACAAGGCATTAATGGCCAAGGGACACCTCACATGTGCTTTTCTCAAACCCATGTGCTCTCCCTTGGCATTTATCATGGAGTTAGGCCACATGGGGCCCCCAAAACAATAATTCATCACCCTTGGCCGGCCAACCCTTAAAAGATCTCATGACATCATCATGACACAATTATGATGTCATTAAACATACCGAAACCCTAAAACTGCATTTTTACTATTCACTGAAAAATTCATCTTTCTCAGAAAAATCCCAAACTTTCACCTTAACTAAATATCAATGCTCCGATTTCAAAAATGAACTCCATTTTATAAAAATAATTTTCTAAATATTTTTAATTTTATTTTTAAATAAATACACTATTCACCGAACATTCATTTTTTTCAGAAAAATCCCCAAAAATTACCATAACATAATATCGATGCTCTGAGTTCAAAAATAAAGTCATTTTTATAAAAATAATTTTATAATTATTTTTAATTAAATTTTTAATTAAAAAACACTATTCATCCGAAAAAAACTAATACTTGAATAATAATTTATGAAACCGTTATTTAACCATTTTATTGAATCACATTACTTAATCAATGTGCCTAGCTTATTTTAATACTTTCTTTAAGTGAGATTACTAATCCATTTGGACACATTATTAATCCTAATCATAAAATCACTATTCATAATTTACTATTCATCAAAAATTAAGTTGATCTTATTAGTCTCTAAATTTTTTACTGAACATAATTGTAGAAGACCATTTTTCGAAAATCATTACACATTTTTAATTATTTAAGGTTTACACAACCATTTTTAAAATATCATTTTTCTAAAATTCATCAAAAATATGCATATTATATTTATCCGGTCATTTGAAAATTCATAAACTTCATCATAAGAAGAAATCCCAATTTTTATTTAAAACAAAGGATTACACAAGCCAGTTACGGTCTCCTTACATAGCCCCTTATCACACCAGCATAGGACCTAAGTGTAAGGTGTGCTAAGGTGAGAGAATCTGAGGGAGGCTCGGCCAACATCGCACGAGTAGTAATTTCTATCAGTTTGAACTTCTCGCGAAGGCGATCCCGTTCTAGCTTCACACGATGAAGTTCAGCTTGGGTTTGGTCCAGAGCAAAGCCCAGTGGTGCTACCTCCTTCCCAAGTTCTGTTAGATGGGCTTCGATCGGTCCAAGACTACTGGGTGAGGCCATCAAATCTTCTTTCTATATTAATTAACCAAGATTGCTTGTATTTAGAGACAATAGTCAAAACGTTTAGTTTCCAGTGGTCATATTGACCAGTGGTCAAATAAAAACCAAAACCCAACAGTCTCATTTTAATTATACTCATGTTATCAAATGAAACATTTTTGTTGAGTATAAAAATAAAATAAAATAACACATAAAATTAGGAAACAAGATTTATTTAAAAAATTCGGGTCGTTACAATCTTCCCCCCTTAAGAAATTGCGTCCTCGCAATTTTAAAATTGGGTTTTGAAATTTCATTGAAAGTCCCACATCGGAAAAGGAGTCAGTAAAACTATTACTTTAAAATAAATAAAGGGAAGTATAAAGGTCACCCGAGTTAACCCACACTAGGGTTCCATGTAGGAAAACATGGACATGGGGGAGAAAACAAAGGGTCAAGTTCTGAGGGAGAGTGATAGAGAACATGATTAGGAGAAAGTTAACCATGAGAAAATCCCAAACTTATGATGTGTGTAAATGGTCTTTGATTACCTAGTAGGAAACGTAAACCAACAACATTTTTGTTTTACGTTTCTTTTCATAATTTTGAGGATTTCATTTACTACATAAAACAAAAACATAAGAAAATATACCTACCTTCAAGTAGAGTTTCATCCTTTAACAAGTCCCTACCAACACTAATCTTTTCTCCAAATGATGAGAATTCAAAAACACTTGGTCTCATAAAAGCACAAGAATCATCTTCTATAGAATCACATAATCTACAAAAGATTAACTATCTATTTCTTCTATCTTTAGACATTATCCCAAAAACAGAAAGGTTAAGGTAAAACAACTCTTCAAAAAGAAAGAATCCCATAGGAATGGAAACTACTTTTAAATCATCAAAGTTCCATGGTACTACCCAAAGTTCATCATAGACCATTCCATAAATAACGGTCCTTAAAATTCCTCAAAACAAACCAAACTAAGATTGAAACCCAAATACAAGAAGGATTTGATAACATAGTCTTCCAAAACAACTTCATTGTTCATCTCCAGACAACATCAACCACTCCTAACATCTTATAAAAAAGGTAGCTAACCTAAACATATTTTACCCAAGATAGGTTAGTCATTCCCATAAGTAAGCTAAATTTCTATAAGTTCACCTTAAATTCATCGATTCTTCAAAATATAAGTCAACCTTACTCCTTAATGAAAATACCGTAGTAATCTATTTACCTCGATCAAATATGGTTCCCAAAATAATGAACGTCTTCCAAAATAATAATCACATTTTAATCCCCTAATCATCCCTGTCATATTAATACGAAAATCATCGCATTTCCTATCACATTGGTTGTCGGAACATGTTCTTCCATTTCCCACCATTAACTAAGAAGAGAAAGCATAATTAGGGGCTTAAGTACTTAGCTAATAATCATGAAAAGGAACTGAAAGCATATAAGGATAACTTGTATATGAAAGGTATACCCTAACTTGTGATCTCCTAGGTTCCCATCTAGGTTATGAATGATCATATATTCTTATGTGAACCTTTATTTTATTTTATCTTTGTTCCTTTAACAATGGTTCATACCAAGCTTATGAATTTACCAAAGCATATCCCCTGGGAGTGTCGTAACCAAGAGTGCAGCAAGGCCCATTGTCGTATACCAGTTCCCGTTCGAGTCTAACTCAAAGCGGTGTTTTCGGGTTTTACCCCTATGTACATCTGTGCCAGAGTCACCTCTACCTGCTCGTATCCAGACAGGGATGTATTTTCTTGGCAACCCCTTACTCAATACTCACCAAAATACCAGGAAGATTTCCTATATTAAACTTTTCTATAGGGTTCTTCCCAGAGTTTTCATATCCTAATTTCCACAAATAACTAAACCATCCTTTGATACCAACTATAGCATCCCATCTTTTTATAACATAACTTTCATTCCATTACACGGAACTGAGGATCTTTAAGGTTTAGTGTCTTGGAAACAAGGAACATAAAACATGAAACAAAAAAAAAACATTCTTCTTAAACACTTGAAAGGCTTCTCCTCATGTTCACCCTAGGCTCATTTCTGCATCTCATAACCTGGGGACATACATCAAAAGGAAGGGTGAGCAGAAGGCCCAGCAAGGGAAACAAGTGAAACATTTTACATATGAACTTGAGATACATCAATAAAGTCATGAAAAGAACTTTAAGGCATGAAAATGAAATCATGATGCATATCATAATAAAAATAAAACTTTTTCATAACTTGAAGATGTGGCTACATAATTTAACATAGACAATCATGAACATATCACCATGGTCCATCCCCAAGGTGTCATTTTAAAATTACCAAGGTTATTCACCAAGGTATCGTGAAATTGTAATCTCTAGTGGTTACATCATTACCCAATGCATTTGAGCGCTATCAGGGCGCACCCTTAAATTTGCCTTTATTATCATGTGAGCCACATATATCATCATAAAACATTTCATAAATAACCCATATAGCATAAAGGAAATGGGTTTCATTTCATAATCATAACTTTTTAAAAACTGCAATAAAGACATGATCTTTACGTCACTTTAAAACCCACAGAAAAGGAAGGTGGGTCTCATGTATGTAAATCCCAGAATTTTAAAATAGAAAATTTTGGTATATATGTGAATACCCCTTTATAAGAAAGAGCTTTGAGTATTCAATTAATAATATAAAAGAACTTTAGAAAAAGAGAGAGACATTTTGAGACGGAAATTCTGCAGCATAACGGCTATGTTACGAGGTTTTAGAAGACATTAAAAAGAGAGGGAAAATGGGTCAAACATTCATAAATGACCCATAAAATAGTAGATGGACAGAATAAGAAGGATACATGATCATGGTAATGAAATTTCAAGGAAATACCATTTGAAATGAAAAACATGGAAGGAAGACAAAAATTAGATTTCTCTTATGAAAGTTCGGCAGCCTAACGACGTTACTTAAACTTCAACAAAAATGTTTTGAAAAGATCAAATAGGGTCTCTCATCATTTGAACATAAGAGTTCAGTATGATAGATTTAGAGATAATTCCCCAACATAATTAAAAAGGAACTTGAAAGACTTGACATGAAGGTAGAACTTTGAAAAGAATGAGAAGGGTGAAAGAATCCCCTAAAAATTCGGCAGCCTAACGGCGCCACTTAAAACCTCAAAATACTGAATTGAAGAGATCAAATGGGGCCTCTCATCATGTGAAAATAAGATTCCAGTATGATAGATATACAGATCATACCCCAACATAACTAAAAGGAACTTGAAGGAATTGACATGAAAGTAGAATTTCAAAACGAGAAGGGTGAAGAACCACTTAAAAATTCGGCATCCTAACGGCGCCACTTAAAAATTCAAAATACTGAATTGAAGAGATAAAATGGGGTCTCTCATCATATGAACATAAGAGTCCAGTATGATAGATATAGATATCATACCCCAACATAACAAAAAGGAACTTGAAAGAATTGACATGAAAGTAGAACTTCAAAACGAGAAGGGTGAAGAACCACTTAAAAATTCGGCAGCCTAACGGCGCCACTTAAAAATTCAAATTACTGAATTGAAGAGATAAAATGGGGTCTCTCATCATGTGATCATAAAAGATCAGTATGATAAATTTAGAGATCATACACCAACATAATAAAAAAGAACTTGAAATACTTTACATGAAAATAGATCTTGAAAAATGAGAAGGGAGAAAGAATCCGTTACAAAAATTTCGGCAGCCTAACGGCGCCACTTAAAACTTCATAAAACGAAATAATGAGAGTAAGAGGGGATCTATCATTATATGAAAATGAAAAGGGAAGTAAGAGGAGTATAGAAGAACATCATCCAACATAAGAACATGGAGCATAAAAGGAATGACATAAAAGAGATTACTTGAAATGAAAGAGAGAGGTTGGATCCCTTACCTTAAAACGTGACTCTTGAAACTCAAAGGTTTGGACCTTGAGGGCTTGGGGGCACCTTGGGAGGACTCCTTGGGAGGTAATGAGACCATAAATTCGTTGGGGAAGAGTGGGGAGTCGAATGGATGAGATGAGGGCTTGGTATTTATAGGGAAAGTGAGGGGACAAGGCATTAATGGCCAAGGGACACCTCACATGTGCTTTTCTCAAACCCATGTGCTCTCCCTTGGCATTTATCATGGAGTTAGGCCACATGGGCCCCCCAAAACAATAATTCATCACCCTTGGCCGGCCAACCCTTAAAAGATCTCATGAAATCATCATGACACAATTATGATGTCATTAAACATACCGAAACCCTAAAACTGCATTTTTACTATTCACTGAAAAATTCATCTTTCTCAGAAAAATCCCAAACTTTCACCTTAACTAAATATCAATGCTCCGATTTCAAAAATGAACTCCATTTTATAAAAATAATTTTCTAAATATTTTTAATTTTATTTTTAAATAAATACACTATTCCCCAAACATTCATTTTTTTCAGAAAAATCCCCAAAAATTACCATAACATAATATCGATGCTCTGAGTTCAAAAATAAAGTCATTTTTATAAAAATAATTTTCTAATTATTTTTAATTAAATTTTTAATTAAAAAACACTATTCATACGAAAAAAAATAATACTTGAATAATAATTTATGAAACCGTTATTTAACCATTTTATTGAATCACATTACTTAATCAATGTGCCTAGCTTATTTTAATACTTTATTTAAGTGAGATTACTAATCCATTTGGACACATTATTAATCCTAATCATAAAATCACTATTCATAATTTACTATTCATCAAAAATTAAGTTGATCTTATTAGTCTCTAAATTTTGTACTGAACATAATTGTAGAAGACCATTTTTTGAAAATCATTACACATTTTTAATTATTTAAGGTTTACACAACCATTTTTAAAATATCATTTTTCTAAAATTCATCAAAAATATGCATATTATATTTATCCGGTCATTTGAAAATTCATAAACTTCATCATAAGAAGAAATCCCAATTTTTATTTAAAACAAAGGATTACACAAGCCAGTTACGGTCTCCTTACATAGCCCCTTATCACACCAGCATAGGACCTAAGTGTAAGGTGTGCTAAGGTGAGAGAATCCGAGGGAGGCTCGGCCAACATCGCACGAGTAGTAATTTCTATCAGTTTGAACTTCTCGCGAAGGCGATCCCGTTCTAGCTTCACACGATGAAGTTCAGCTTGGGTTTGGTCCAGAGCAAAGCCCAGTGGTGCTACCTCCTTCCCAAGTTCTGTTAGATGGGCTTCGATCGGTCCAAGACTACTGGGTGAGGCCATCAAATCTTTTTTCTATATTAATTAACCAAGATTGCTTGTATTTAGAGACAATAGTCAAAACGTTTAGTTTCCAGTGGTCATATTGACCAGTGGTCAAATAACAACCAAAACCCAACAGTCTCATTTTAATTATACTCATGTTATCAAATGAAACATTTTTGTTGAGTATAAAAATAAAATAAAATAACACATAAAATTAGGAAACAAGATTTATTTAAAAAATTCGGGTCGTTACAGTCATACTCTTTCAAAATTATTCTAGCCATGTCAACTTGAATCCTATTATTTATTTCAACCACTCAATTTTTTAGGGTGTATATAGATCCCTGAATTCATGCATGATTCCATATTTGTCAATGTATTCATTGAATTTTCTATTGGCGTACTCACTGCCATTATCAGATCTCAACCTCTTCAATAGTAATATTGTCTGATTCTATACAATCATTATAAAAATATTGAATCTATCTAATTCCTATGATTTGTGTAACATAAACATGATACATGTCATCCTTATAAATTATTTTATGAATTTTGTAACACCCCGTGTTATGGTGGTTTTATTTATTTAATATTAATTTAGAGTGTTTAAAAAATTTCATATTTTTTGGTTGTTTTAGAGTTCTCGAGTGTTTTATTTGTGTTTTTATGATTTTTAAGTAACATGGGTAGTTCCAAAGACTATAGGTCATAGGCTAAATACCACACTATAACCAAGGTCTCTATGGCTTAGAGATCTTTGGTTGAGGAGGACCATATCACAATAGGAGGTATTGTGCCATGGAGGATATTTTCAGAATGGGTGAGGACCTTTCCAATCTAGAAAACCCTACACCGTAGTCCCTGGAACACACCGTAGAGGGATGGGGAATGGGGTTAGGACCCCTATACTGTTTCTAGGCTAGTTGAGCCATGGTCCCTGGACCACACCATAGACCCTGCCTACATGTTTTAAGGGTATAATTACCCTTCCCCCTATTTTAATTTATAGATTTTAATACCTTTCTCTCCCTATTACTTACTCATGTGACGCCCCATATGAGACCCACCCTTCTCGTGCACCTCCCCTCTCCTGATATCCCCTCTTCATAAGTGATTCAATGTAGTTTCATCTCAATTCAAGACTATAACTCCAAGGTTGGGTCTCATAATCCCTTTATTCTCCCTTTAATACTATTTTCAGCTCTCACTATCATTTTTACCTTCTTGAAAAACCCCTAGGGAAAGTTTTGACCCAATTTTTTTCAGTTATTTTGGTGTTAGAGTGTGCAATGTCTTCTACAGGATTCGTTAATCCCATATTTGAAGTTTTGAACCATTCACCTTTGCCCGAGGTAATTTTCACCCATGTTCTAAATTTTAATTTTAGAAATATTAATAGCATAGTTTATAAATTATTTTTTTAATTTTTTTAATGGTATTATTATTTATGTTTATTGAATTTCAAAAGATAAAATTTTGTTTTGAATTGGTTTCCATAGAAAAAAATAGGTCTCCCTATTTTAAAAATGATTTAAATCAATTTTTTATTATTAGTGCACACCATGTGTTTTTAATATTTCCTAAATAGATCTATAAAAAATATATTTAATTTATTAAATATGTTTTGGGTTTTAAAATAAATCATTTAAAGATTTTACTTTTAATTTCAATTGGTACTTTAAATGAAAGTATTGATAAATTATTTAAATATTATAGTTAAATAAAATGTGAGGTTTAAAAGAATTTTGTACCTTTTTGGGTTATAGAATCAATTAAAGAGTGATGTTTTAAGATTTTTATGGATTTTATGAAAAGGAAGAAGTTTCTTAAAATTATTTCATTGGGTGATTTGAAGTGAAATGACTTAAGAATGGTTTTTTAAATGGTTTTTAATTAGTATAAAATTAATTGATATTCTGAGTGGATTTAAAAAAGGATTGATTTTCACTTTAAAGTATTTTTTTCATATTTGTGGCTATGTGATACCCTTATAAGCCCCTTGTATTTATTTTCTCTGAATAGGTGGCATTCAATGTATGCGATTATCGTGTTATAGATGAAAAATTACTATTCTTGAGAGTTATCTTGAGGTTAGGGTCAATTATTATTATGATTTGTGATTACATTAAGTATCATTTATCACCTTTAATTTGTTTGGTCATGGAACTTAAGTAACTAAGTGGAAGTTTTATATTTATGCTCCACTAAATAGATACATACTACTAGTGTCACCTCTAGTTAGTGATAGATCTAGATGGGGTGTGACATTATGATTAGGTTGGGTGCAGTCTAGTTGGGTGGCTTGTGTTAGGACACAATGTATGCCAATAGGTTAGTCTATTTTAGTAAATTCTTGTACTATCTCACTTTATAACCTAGGTTAGAACACATTACCTTAATCTTTGGTTGGTGGTTTGACATAAGAGTTTCTATTGATATTCTTTTTTAACCCGTATTGGTTTTATTTGTGTGGAATCTATGATTGATTACTTTTATTTATTATGTTCCATTTATGATATGGTATAATTATTTATATTTTATTCATGTATTGTGAGTTGGTTTTAAAAATGATTTTGGAAATGTTTTTAAGAATGGGTGTTTAAAATGAAAAAGAGTCACTTTGTGATGCATATGTTTTTTTAAAGAAAATATTTCATAGTGATTGTTTTCATTTCATAAAAATAAAGAGGAAAGTTTATAAAACCATATTGATGCGTTATTTGTTTTAAACCTAATCAATAATAAAGAACCTATTTTATTACTATATTTCAAACTAGCTTGAAAATGGAATTATAATTAAATGTTGGGAATGTGGGAAGGAAGGTGTTGACCTGATGAGCTTGTTTATTCTCATTCCCATTTATTATTTTAGCTGTAGGATTTTGGATAGCTCTTAACCACTCTTAGAGTGTTGGGATATGATAGTGAACTATATTCATGAGGAGGTTAGTTGGTTATTTTGTTTTATTTAATTTCTTTATTACATTGACGAAATAGGCCTTATTTATTTCAGTTATGGTTATTGATGGATGCACTATATCTGTGGATACTAGGTGATCTAAAGGGTATGTTTCTATGGAGAGTATTGGAGGGTGAGATAAGGGATTAAATTTACTTTGAAATTATTTAACTATTTATATCTTCATGTGTGTTTCTACTTATTTTATTTTCCATGGATGTATGACTTACGGATGGGTCATGATAGATTTTATAGTGAAAGTATCATTTTTATTTAACTCTAATTTAAGGGATAAATCATTCCCATTTCTTATATCTGATGCCTTGGTTTTTGTTGAAAGCCCATGGGGATCGAGAACACCCCTTGGGCTAGTGGTGGACCGGTTTGTGTGCCACTTTAGGTGGAAACCTGTATAGGTTTGTTATAAATGGTATAAGAGGCTAGGTTATTTAGTAAGAGACTATATTTATGGAAAATACCTTATTCTATTTGAGGATTTCAAGGTAGAAAAGAGATTAGGATCATGTTGGGACATAATAGGTAGATCATGGATAGGTTCTTGATCACCACCTATTGTGATGGAGATTGATTTTCCATAGATAGTTAGGGTCTTTATTTTTGAGTGAGATTTTGTTTGGATTTTTATGGATATTTTACCCCTTTGTGGGATTTTTTGATATTATTATAAGATTTGGGGTGGAAATTAAAGGATAACCAAAGTCACTTAGGTAGCTCACATGGTCTAATAAACTATGTGGATCCATTAGTAACATGTTTCTATGATTTTCATAAATTCCAACACATAGTTGACGCTTGGTCAACTAAACCATGTAACCAAACCATGCATGAATTTATACTCCTTTAGATTTATTTATTAACCTCTATGGATCTAAGATAGGTTGTTATAGTGTCCATCACTCATTTGAGGAGAATATATAAGATTTTTTTTCATATGTTGGTGTTTTCATATTAAGATGTGTTGGATGGTTGTGTTATATTTTGTTAATATGGTTTTTGTGAAAAAAAATGTTTGTGATATGTTTTAATTTTAAAGAAAGTTTTATGTGGTTTTTGTGGTTTTCTAAAACTGGATGGTGGGGTTAATATTAGTATTAAATTAGTTTTTAAAAACAATCTAAAAGTGAATAATTTTATAATAATAAAATTTGTAAAGTGATCAAATTTTTTGATTTTTTGGAAACTTTTCAAAAGAAATTAAATGATTTTGAAAAATGTTATGTTTTCAAGGGAGTGTTTTGGTAAAAAGGATTTTGAAAATATTATTAGAAACTAGTGATTTTAATGGAAAGGTTTTTTATGTTATATGATTGGTGTATTTTGTTTTGGAGAGTGGTGTTTTCTATTTTTTCCTTGATTTATGATGAGACAATTTTTTTTGATGTGTGAGGTATGAACTAATTGAGTTCATGTTTCATGTTATTTAAATTCATCCTATGAGGCAGATTATGAAAAATGATGGATTATCTATTTCAAGGGATGAAACTTTAGTGTGATCCTCTCCATAATTTAGGTATAATCCCATTAGTTGGTAGCCTTGCCCAGACTTTGAATTGAGTGGTGAGGACAAAATATTTCTTTCTCTTGGATCTGATTCAAGTTTTATTGAATTATTGTCCTCTCTATTCTTATAGTGGTTCGATTTATCATGAGTGTTTGGAAGGGCCTTTTTGAGTGTTGTGGAAATCCATGGGTGATTTATTCTTGTAGTGGTTCCTTTATTTGATGATTCTCTTTTGGTGGAATGGGAGTTGATGATGAACTTTTTAGGTGTCTTTGATCTGGCTTGTGTTTTGGGAGATTATATGTGAGTGCTTTTGGAATTATTATTGTTTTTTAGTGATTTTCCTTAGTGATGATCATGCTTCTTGTGGGTTTTGTTTTGGAGTCAGTGAATTGGGGTTTTGGTTTTGATGAATAGAACATGAAAACCTTAGGTGGGTGATTGGGGGTCTATAACTTTTGTGGTTCAATCATAATTTAGTTAGAGATATATTGATTTTATTAGAATCATCACAGGTGGTGATCCATGGGTGAGGTTTTGGGATACCTTCCTTTTAAGTCCCTTAAACCAAGGCTGGGGCCATGTTATTTCATGTTGATGAATCTTTGACTAAAGGTGGTTCTTATTTAGTTATTAGTAGTGGTTCCTTGGTTGTTTTTTGGTCTTGGAGTTTCCCTTATTTTGTTTTGTGTTTTAATATTTCTTTTTTAGATAGTTGGAATGATTGATATAAGAATTGTGATATTTTTTGGGTGTCACATGGTAGTGATTTTATTGGAGTTAATCCTTTTATAGAGTGTGTGTATTTTTGAACCACCATTTTATATGAAGTATAAATGGTGGGGAGACCTTAATATGTCTTTCTTTTTATTAGGCCTTGTGTTTTTTTGTTGGAGAGGTTAATTTTGATTGGAGATGTTGGATACCATATGAGGATGTACTCTATTGGATTTTAGGAATAGTTATAGTTGGTGTTTTCCTCTATTGGTACCCATTCTAGTTTCATCATACCTCCCACCTCTTTCTTGGGGAATTGGAGTTTAATTAAATTTTTGTCTTCCATCCCTTTTCAATGGTTTTTTAGGGTATAAAGTGGTATGGTGGGGAGATTATAACACCCTATGTTATAGTGGTTTCATTTATTTAATATTATTTTAGAGTGTTTTAAAAATTTCATTTTTTTGTTATTTTAAAGTTCTTAGGTATTTTATTTTGAGTTTTTTGGATTTTCAGGTGACCTGGGTAGTTCTGCAGGATACAGACTATGTCGTAGCCAAGGGATCTATAGTGTGGAGGTTGTGGGTCAAGAAATACCATAGAATGAAAGGAGGTGATACATCGTGGAGGGTGTTTTGGTAAGGGGTTAGATCCCCTACCAATCTTGGAATCCCTACATCTTGGTCCTTGTACTATGACATAAAGGGCTGAGGGGAGGGATTGGGACCCCATTTCCTTTTCTAGGTTGGTTGGACTATGGTCCCTGGACCACATTGCAACCCCTTTACTGCATACATTTTAAGGTTATAATTACTACTTTTTCCACTATTTTAATTTATAGATTGTATGACCTTTCTCACCTCTTTTATTTATGAAAAACCCCATCTGAGACCCCCCCTGCTTGTGTGCCTCCCCTTTCCTGATACCCTCTCTTCCTTAGCGATTCAAAGTTATTTCTTCTTGATGAAAGTATAGAAATACAAGGTAGGGTATTCTATTAACTATATTCTCCATTTACTCTTATTTTATTCTCCACATATCACTATTCCCTTCTTGGATGAACTCTAGGGTATGAGTTTGACTATATTTTTGTGATTATTTTGATTTTAGGGCGTGTGATATCTTTTAAAAGCTTAGTACATCTTATATTTCAATTTTCAAACCATTTTACTTTAATATGAGGTTGGTTTTCCCCATTTCCTAACTTTTAATTTTATAAATATTGATATATTAGGTTCTAAATTCATGTTTAAATTTTTTAATGAAAGTATTAATTATGTTTATTAAATTTATAAAGAGAAAATTGGGTTTTGATTTGGTTTCCATAGAAATAGATGGGTCTCCCTATTTCAAAGAATGATTTATATAAGTTTTTTCTTAGTTATGAACACCATGTGTTTATAATATTCCTTAAATGGATCTTTAAAAATTATATTTAAGTTACTAAAGATATTTTGGGTTTTCAAATAAAATATTTAAAGGTTTTACTTATGATATGAAGTGGTACTTGAAATGAAAGTATTTATAAATTATTTAAAGATTTTATTTAAATAAAATGTGAGGTTTAAAAGAATTTTTATCCCATTCGGGTCATGGAATCAATTGAAGAGTGAATTTTCAAGCTTTCAATGGATTTAATAAATTGGGAGTGGTTTATTAACATTATTTAAATGGGTGATTTCAAATTCAATGGTTTAAGAATATAAATGGTTTTAAATTAGTATAAAAGGACTCAACATTCCAAGTGGATTTCAATAAGGTCTGTTTAGAAATTTCAAGTGGGTTTTTATAAGTGTGGGTGTGCGAGACTTTTGTAATCCCCATGTATTGATTTTCCCTAAATGGGCGGTGTTTAATGTATGTGATGATCAGGTTTTGGATGGAAAGGGGTTGTTCTTGAGAAGGTGCTAGAGGAGAGGGTGAGTTATCATTATGATTTGTGATTTATTTTATTATCATTACCCAACTTCACTTTGTTTGGTCATGTAGACTTGGGTAAATAAGTGTAAGGTTTTGATTTATGATGCACTAGATAGTACCACACTACTAGTTTCCCCTCTAGTTAATGATAAATCGGGATGGGGTGTTCCATTATAATGAGACTAGGTGCAAGATAATCAGGTGGCTTATGTTAGGATGCAATGTAAACTGGTAGGTTTGTCTAGTTTAGTAAATTCTAGGACTATCTCACTTTAAAACCTTATATAAAACCCATGAAAATTATCATTTAGTTAGTAGTTTGATATAGGAGTTTCTCTTTATCTTATTTTAGATTATCCTGCTATTTTTATTTGTGTGAAACCTATGGTTTATTCTTTTTATTTCTTTTTTTTCCATTTATGATGTGGTTGCATAATTTATATTATATTCATGTAGTGTTATTTGGTTTTAAAAATTATTTTTGAAACATTTTTAAGAAGGGGTGTTTAAAATGAAAAAGAGTTACTTTGTAAGGCGTGTGTGTTTTCAAATAAAATATTCCTTGTTTTCAATTAATAAAAATAAATAGGAAAGTTTATACAACCATTTAGACATGTTATTAGTTTTAAATAAAATTAATAAAAAATAACCTATTTTATTATTGTATTTTAAACTATCTTGAAAATGAATTTATAATTAAAGGTTAAGAATGTGGAAAGGCGGGTGGGGACCTACTGAGATTGTTTATACTCATGCCTATTTTGTATTTTAGTTACAAGATTTTGGTTGGTTCTGGACTATTATTGGATCATTTATTATTTTGGGTTTGGATTGTGACCTATGGCCAGGAGTTGGTTAGTTGGTTATTTTTTTATTTAGTTTCTTTGTTGCATCAGACAAATAGGCCTTTATTAATTTTAATTATAGTTATTGTAGTGTGAAATATATATGTGGAGACTAGGTGATTTAAATGGGATGTTTTTGTGATGGGTGTTAAAGGTAGAGCCAAGGGATTTCATTTACATTAAATTTTTTTAATTGTTTATATATGCTTGTGTGTTTCTACTTACCCGATTTGGTATGGATGTATGAATTACAGATGGTTCATGCCCAATTTTTTGGTGAAAGTCCCATTATGATTTAACATTGATTTAAGGGTGAAATAATTATAATTTCTTATATTAGATACCTTGTCTCTTGTCACCTACCCATGGGAATCAAGAGCACTTCTTAGACTAGTGGAATACCGGTTTGGGTGCCGATTCAGGTGGAATCCTGGGCTGATTCATTACAAATATAAAAATCATATTTTTCCACTGGTTGACTTATTTTTACTAGTACCACACACATTGGAATGGATAAGCTCTAGATGTTTTGATTTTTGAATCTCACCTTTCTCATGGTATTTGTTTAACATATTTCATTTATTGAAAGTTTAAAAATTGAAGTTATATATTCTTTTATGATGGGAATATTTCTCATAGATTCTTCTTTAATGAGTTCCTTCATACTATTTTGAAAATGGTGGCCAAATCTCATATGAGATAAATTTATACCTCCTTTCTAACTTATATAATAGTTAGTATTTGCCTCTCCAACTTGAAATAAATTTCCTGGGGTTCTCAACCACTTTTTCACAACATCTCCAGCTCTCAACCTCTTGAAAATGCATCCATTTTCCTAAAAATAACCACATTTCTAGCATCACATAGCTAGGATACACTAAAAAAATTATTCCTTAATCCATAAACAAACAAAACATTTTTAGGGATGATTTTATTATTACTAATATATATAGTTCAAATGCCTCTAAATTTTAGAGACCCATCATCTAAAAATGTCACAAATCCTCTATTATATTTCTTAACATTTTTCAATTTATTTATGTCACCTATTATGTGAGATGAAAACCCACTATGCATGATCCAAGGTTTTTTATATTTATAAGATTTCAATGTAACTTCTACTATATTTTCCTATTGTCTATTCTATCTAAGATTTTGATCATTTTAAAATATTTATCATATATTCAATCGATTTATAATAAAATAAACACACATATATATAAGGTGTTTCCTTCTTGATCATGCCTTTCACATACTTCTTACAATATCCCAATTTTTTTTCTCACTTCAACTTTCTTCTCAAGTTGTTAATGCTTTTTATGAGTTCTCATCTATGATTGTTGTCTCCCATTTTATCATTTATCTCTCCTTAATAAATTTAGATAAATATTATACCAATAGTTATAGGCCTTTTTTCTAATAATACCATAACACTAACCATACCCTTGAAATATTATTTTCTTATAAAAGGATACTATTAAATTGGTTGTTGACTTATTTTATTTTCACCCCTTAAATGAGTAGAACTTAGAGGTACCTTTGGATGAATTCTTCCTTGAACACTTGTGATTTATATTAATCCATTTTTTGAATTCTTTTATTTTCATATTTGAGTATTCTAGAACTTTTCTTTATGTATTTCAGCTATTCTAGATTGTATCCTGCCATTTGTTTTTTAGTAGAAGTAGTTTCCTTCTATAGTATAACTTTTTAATAATTTATTTTTTCATGTCTTACATATTTTTTTGAATGGTTTCATGTTGTAGGTTTATTATAAGTTTCAAATTTTTATTTAACATATTTTTTCCTATTTAATTTAATTTTCTCATCTTGATCCTCAATATTAGCTAGATTATTTCTCCGTTTTTCAATTTCCTTATCCCCGAGGATAATGATAGAGGTCATTCATTCAATGATATTTCACCTTTTTTACAATATCAATATTCAAAATCTCAATTTATTTGACCATACTATATTTTTCAACATATAGTTGTATTTTTTTCTAAATATTTTTTTAGTGGAGTGTTGTCTTCTATCATCCTTACAATTTCTTTCAAACACATTTTGATTTCCATTATCATAGTATATTATTTATAAATCTCCACTTACTATGCACTATACTCACTATTTTATTAGGACTCATATTCTAATGGGTTCACTTCTTATTATTCTTGTTCCATGAACACTCTTTGAGTGACACCTCTTAAATATTTCTCATCATCTCAAATTTATTTACATTCATACACACCTTTATCCATTGATAAAAAATTTATTCTGAAGGAACTAGGTGAAATATTCTTATTTATTTTTGATTAAATTTTTGAAAGATCTCTCCTATTGGTGGTTTTATTGGAAACTTATTCATCATTATTTTATCATTAAATTTTCACAAGAAAATTGGTATAAATGGACAAACTTCCCACAATTAAAACATCTAAAAGGAATATTACCTCTATACTTACATATTCTCCCCCTTGTGAAATTTATTGATATGAGAGAAATAGTCTCAACATAATCTCACATGTTTTCATCTTCATCTTTGAAACTATTCTTCTCTTCCATACTCATAACTTTGAAATCTTTAAAAGAAATTTCCTTTTAATGATTTACTTTTATTTTAAGTTTATGTCCTATTCTCATTTAATAGTTAATAATAGTATCGTATAGTTTATCAATGGTGAATTGATCAAGGTCTCAATATCTAAGAGTTGATATATTTTTATAAAATTTTTATGGTATAATTATCATAAAATTCTTTACTACAACAGAGTCTTAAAGAGTCTCTCTAAACCCTCTAATTATGCTTACAAGAAGATTCATCTTAGTAAATAATTCATTAACAGTTTCATCTTCATGCATTCTAACATCTTCAAACTATTATCGAATAATTTTTAGATTTTCTTCTTTCACATTTTTTCCTTAATAAATGATATGAATCTTATTCTAAATATCATTAATAGTTCTATAGACTATAACATTTGTTATATACTTTTCTGATAAAGAAGAGAATAAATCATTCATATCCCATCCATTGGTTTCAATGATCCTATTTTAATTTAGAGACCAAGTTGAGATTTTACTTAGTATAGTGAATCTATATTAAATAGAATCAAGAACATCCAACACAAGAGAGAGAAGATAGAGATCCATTATCTCATTCCAATAATGAAATCTTTTTCTATCAAACATTTTTACACCTTTGTTATTAACTGAATTATGTAAATCCATTCTTTGAACTTGGTAGAAATACTTGATATTTGACCTGCTCATATACCAATTGTTAAGATCACTTAATGTATTGAAGACACTGTGGGGGGGGGGGGGGTAATCAATGTCCCTAATTTTTATACCCCTTTATAACTCTCATGATTATTTAACACACCTATCCCAATATTCTCACTAATGAGAATAATTAATTGACATTACAATTTTGTTAATGGGGTTCAAATATTTTACAAGATGACCACATCCCCAGTGTGTTGTGGTTATTATCCCACATACAATGCTCATTTATTATTATCAAAAGGATCATGAGAAAGGGTATGATATTTAACTCATTACAATAGTTGGCCTCAACTAGTTAAAATATCATATCAATAAAACTGAATGCATATCCTTAATGAATGATCACTAATAAAAACTCAAGCTTCTATATGGACTCTAAAATAAATATTTTTCCTTTTCACCTCACAACAATATTCAGTGGCCATTCTCAGTTTTTTCTTTAGTACTATAGAATATCAATTCTATTCACTATAAATATTTTCACCCTTCAAAATATATATTGCTATAATAATTTTTTAATAGTATTTCTATAATATTTATGGAAACTCTCCTCAGATTGCGGCATGATTGACTTATTGAAACACATTAAAATATTATTTAAATTACCATACAACTCATACTTCTTTCCTTTATATGATATTTGAATTATCATGGTCTTTTTCCCACCCAATCTATATATTAAAACCATTAAAAAAATTTCCATCCACATTTACATGGGTTCCTGAATTGTGACATACCTATACTTATTGTGGTATGGAAATCATATCAACACCCCAATATCCTCCAAAAAATGGTCCTCCTTTAATCCCTACTTGAATCATGATCCATGTGTGATCTTGAAATTTGATTCATGAAGAATAAATCATTAACATCATTTTAATTATTACTCTTTTTTATATAGAATATTTATTTTGAATATTTCTCATATTTTTACTAAAATTAAAAGACTATAGTTTAAAAAAAATAAATAAATAAGTGTTTCATGAAATATAAATAAAGTATATGACATATAAAATTCCCTTAGATAACATATACATAGTTTCAAATCAGTCATATGTAGATAAGGAATGACTTATACATAGATTTTCCTTCACCAAAATTTCCTCAGAGTTAGAAATGAGTCATATAAAATATATAAATGAAACATACGTAGTTACTTAATCACACATTTTCTCTAGGTAATTTTCTAAATTTCAGTGTCCAATGATGTATATTCAGTTCCTCAATGACTCATACATTTCTAGGGACTGTTAAATTTTATCTTTAAACTATACATTGCAAACATCACTAAAACTCAAATAGAACCTCTTCATATCAACTTGAGGACCTCTCAAACACTCATATGAACTTTAGACTTCATCTAAATAATTTCACCTCAATGTATAATGTCACCAATTTCCTTTTACAGTTTCCTTATCAAGCATGACATACAATGCGTACTTTCCCACATGCGATCAAATTTTATATTCCATAATTTTTTGTAGAAATCACTCCACTTCATCAGTACTTATCTTTAACTTGAATATTATTACAAAAATTGTCACACATAAACAAGTATTACTGAAAAATACAACTTCATCACCAATGGTACAATATATTAATGATTTTCTTTACACATCCACAAAAAAACACAGTGATGTGAACGTTTCAACATTAAAAATAAACAACTATAACCTTGTCATGACATGGAATTAACCATTACTATATGATACAATAGAATCAAAAAATAGATTACAATGAGTAGGGTTTATCATTGAAATCATGAGTATAAAAATGTCTCATGTCTCTTCAAAGAATCAATAGAAAAAGTCTTCTTGAATCACTATGGGTTTCAAAATCCACTATCAATAGAGCATCTTCTCGTCTTATCCTATTTGATCATTGAAACTATAAAATTCAATAATAAGAAGATTACTATAGGCTATTCAATATCTTATTCCTTATTCAAATGAGATATCTTGAATTATAGAATAAAATTTGATCATTAATGAACAATATCTAAATCACGAACTCACAAAAAAATCACTACAACGTATCTTCTTAAAAAACAAGCCATAAATATTCACTGTACAAATATTCATCTTCAAAGACTTATAATAATCAATGGATAAGATTATTTTATAGGTGTCTCTCCTTTTCCTCTCTCACTTTTACTTCTCTAATTCATACACACTTATTTATTTACATCACACTCTCACTGTACTCCCTGTACAACACCCATACCTCCTTTTTTTGGAAATTTGAGTTTTAAATTCAAAATCCAAAGACAACTTCCATTCTCAACTTCTCCCACTTTAATTCTATACATTGGATCAATACATGACTTATATTTACCCTTGATGTGTTTTAGGAACTTAGAGGATCAATATTGAGTATCATATAAACCTATCATGGAGCCAAATCATCATATTCACTCGAAAATGGATTTTGTTACAAATCATGATGTGACCATACATATTATGGTGTGACTATTATTCTCATGACACAAGGAAGAACGTTGTGGCATGACCTTGTAGTTATTCTTCAACTACTTCTCAAACTGAATATCCACTACTGTGTGACATTATCCATTATGATGTGAAACCTAAAAATCCTCAAAAGATAGGGCAGCACTAATTTATCATAGCCTTTAACATCGTGGTGTGATATTTACACTACAAAAAAAATAACAATTATTTATAGCCAAGTTTCTCAAAAACACTACTAATTAACTATGTTTTTTTAGAAAACATAACTAATTAGCTATGTTTTTTTGAGAAAGCATAGCTAAATTTACCACATTTTTCGGTGAACATAGCGAAATCATCCAGATTTTCTTTAAAAATGTGGGTAATTTATACATATTTTATTAAAGACATGGTTAATTCAACTACATTGACTAAAAAACATGGAAAATATATTTAAAATCAAAATTTTATAATATAAATATATTTTAATATAAGTTAATATATATAATTTATAATATATTAATTATAATGAATTAATATTTTAAAATAAAATTTTGTTGAAATAATATATATATATATATGAATAGTGTTTAGAACCGATAAATGTGAATAAACACACATGTGAACATAACTAAAATTATAATTGAAATTTGAAAACACAATGAATTTTATTAGATAATAAAATTTATAAATTATTTTTTATAACTAATAAAAGTTATATGTATATATTATTATTGTATGTGTGTGTGTATATATATATATTATAATAGTATTATATAATATTTAAAATAATATATATTAAATAAATAAATATATACATATGTATATATATATTTTATAAATTTATTTTTAAAGATATTACTTAAAAATATAAATATATATATATATATATATCAATGTAATATATATATATATATATTAAAAACACACACACACACACATATATATGTCACAATAATATTATATATATATATATTATAATGATATATTATTAAAAATAACATATATTAAATATATATAAAAATATTTATGAACACACACACACACACATAGTAACGAACCAACCCAAGCCACCTCATCTTGGTACCTAAGCCAGCCCATCACATAGTCCATGGTGTATTACCAATCACCTCAGGCTAGAAACTAGTGTCAGGGCATCAAATGTGTCTATGTAGGAATGGTATCTCTTGTTTATGAGTCAAACCAAAATAAGGGGAATGTTCTAATAACCCTAAATTACCTTACCATACATTGGAAAGTCACACATACAAATAAACTATTTGGAAATAAATGCAATACCAAACACAACATAATACAAACATAAGATCATATAAAACCCCCAAAAATTAAAATAAAACCAAACCAATATTTATCTTGTAAATGTAACATTTAAACCATTATTATTCAAGAACGTGAATGATAATAAATAATGGGAAAGTGGGATAGGAAACCAATGAAGTGACATACATCACATAACTAAAAGAGAAACTAAAATTACCAAAACCAACTGTTTCAACCCATCTTCGCATGGCATGAGGGAATTACCCGTCATGTCACCTCCTCCAAATTCAATATAAGATGAAAAGAGTATCCAAAACCTCTAATAAGAACCTTTCCTTTTCTTGTATCGATCAAAAGAAGGTATATATACTCCTAATGGGTGTATGTAAGGTGTGATATTAATGGGACAAATAGGACCCCACCAAGTGTTTTATGAAAAACCTTTTTTAGATAATCCATAATATTATTGTTTTAAATACAACTATAATATAATGAATTAATTTTAAGTAATAAAAGTAACATGAAGTCAATTAAAAAAGAAACCAAACATCTACTAGAGTCAGTATAATAATAAATGAACCATTTAACCATAAAAACCCAAATCAAGCATCATAGAAGTGTCCCTAGGGGACTAAGGTCAAGAAACTCTAGAATCCTTATACAATTACTCATCCCCAATAAATTTTTCCATCAATATATCAATATAAATATGTGAAAATCACTATCCAGAGTGGAATATTAATCCATAGGGAATAATCACTAGCTAGATAGGAACCCTAACTAGTGAAATATATCATAAGAAGCCAGGAAAGGGGGAATAAATCCATATAAAGGCACTTGAACTAGTTTTTCACATAATTATATAGGTTTTATATGAAGAATAACCATTATCAAAGAGTTTTAATTGCATTAAACATGCATGCACTTATAAAAATAATCAAAAATTAATTAAAGGATGTGGTATCAAGGAATTTCAAGATCACATGAACCACTTTTGAAATAAATGGAACCCACTTTGAAAAAACCTTTAATCATGGTGAAAGTTATCCCCTTCCATGAATTTAATTTATTAAACCATTCCATAAAATCACATAATTAAAAAAAATTAAATAAAAAACTCCATAAATTCCATGAAAATACATGTTAGGCATTCCATTAAATACCTTACACACACCTACAAAACCCATAACAAAAGTACACTTTCTTAAACCATTTAATTAAATAAACCAAAATAAAAGATTAAAAATTAATCATATAATTTATATCATCCCTAAAAGATGATAAATAATGCTTTTTATACACTTAAAAACATCATTTAAAAGATCAAGTACTTTTATTTCTTCAAAAAAAGGTAAAAAATAGAACCATTGGACTTGAATCATTGAATTAATTAAAAGATTATTCTATAGAACCAAAGGAAGGTAGATGGGATCCTAATAATCTTGTAGAAATCCCTAATAATAAAATATTAGATAATTAAAGAAGAAGAAAATGAGGAGTGTTTATAAGAACACAATTGAAAGAACCTTGAATCTTTGATAGATGAACCTAAATATTGGAAAGAAAATAAGAGGAGGATAAAATGGGGTTGAATCCTAGAGCTTATAGAGGCTTTTAGTATGATTTTGGATAAAATAAATCCCCTTAATTTAATTTAAAATTTTAAAATCCAGAATAATTCCAATTTTTAACAATCTACATGGTTTGGTCACAGAGTTGGTCTAACTGTACACTAACCACATGTGAGGTTCTGGATTCTAATATCTCAACTTGTATGGTTGATTTTCATGGTTGGGATAACTATGCACTAATTATGTGAACACTTCTAGAACACCCTGGTCTAAGCCAAATGGAATACACACATGGTTAGAGAATTGTGCACCCTAAACATTCACCCTGGAAAATTATTTCAAATTTTAAAAATTTAGAACTAGACCTTAAAAATAAAAGATAAAACTAATAAATAATAATTCAAATACCTAAGAATGAAATCATGGGTTCTATAATTATCTCCACCATATCACTTTCTGCCTCTAAAAAGTTAAACCAAAACCTGGTGATTTGGAAATAGGTAAGGCCATTGCTCTCTCATTAGAAATTCTTGTTTCCATGTCTTGTGGAAATATTTTCCATGCTACCATATGACATAAACTAATGAAATATATTTTCTATATAATAATTTATTCTAGTAATCAACAATTTAAATTGGTTTCTCTATTACCAAAACATCCAACTCTGATTTCAATTCCCCCTAACTCAACACATAGGAGGGATCAAGATAATATTTCTTTAATTAAGAAACATGGAAGACATCATAAATTTATGTCATATGAGATATAAATTATAATATAAACATGAAATTTAAAATTCTTTCATAAATATCAATGGATTCTACATGCCTCATTAATTTCCCTTGTCTTTCCAGGCATAGGTTACTTAAACGATGTGATAATTTCAAGAATACCCAGTCCCCAATTGTGAATTATAAAGGTATATAATGACTATCAAAATTATAATTTTGGAAACTATAAGATATAAATATTCATTTTTAAATGATTTGGATATTCTCCATCATCTTCTGAACAATGATCAGTCCCACTTGAAGAGTTTCAATAGCCTTGGTCCAATAGATTAAATATTTAAACATATGACTATATAAATATTTGAAGGGATCAATCCCAATAGATTATTGATAGCTATTTTTATAATAAAATTTAACCCTATTCAGATGAGTATCCCAAGATCATTTGAATTCTATAATGCTATAATGAAGAATGTATTATAGAATCTAAATTTCCCACTATCTACCCTTATATTATGGATGGTATTCTATGCTTAATTTCAACCAACTCTCAAAAGTATATTGAATAAATTTCTAGAATCATGATGAGAATTGAGGATTCTGATCAGAAATAGTCATAAAAGGGACCTAATTAAACTTCACTATCTTATTCATGTACAACTTTCCCAGATCCTCTATCTTGGTGATTAATTTAATCAGTATAAAATGGGATGATTTAGTTATCCAATCCATGAATACCCAGATAGAATTATTTCCTCAAGGGGTATGAGGAAACCTAATGAGTTATCCCATATACATGTACATTCAAGGAATAAAGAATACCCAAGGTTTTTTTTATTCTCTTATTTCACTTTTTGATAGGTATGGAACCTTAAAACATAGTTTGATATGTATTTTCCCATGCCATACCACCAATAACAACTCCTCATTCCATAGAACTAGTGTGAACTTCCCACAAGTAGTGATTAAAATCCTTTATCATTACTTACCTCATGGAGTGAGGGATGAAATAATTATTCTTAAAAAAAATAATTCCCTCTAAGGATAATGACTACTCTCTAGTGGTATTTCCACTATATATAATTTTCTTGATACACTGGAATTCTTCATACCTTTGTTGCTTATAATAAATAAGTTCAAGGAGAGAATTCATAATATTAAAAATATCTAATAACATTACCTCATTCTATTCCTTCACCTCTAGGAGTATCTCTATAAAGAGGATCATTAGGTTCCACTCCTTGCCAGATTATTTCAATGCATGTGATGAAAAATTCTTACTGAGAGCATAAATGACAACATTTATCTTTCTCGATGTATAGGTGAGGTCAAAATCAAATTTCTATAGGTATTATACCCATAAAATCTGTTTGAGAATCAAATGTTTTTGAGAAAAGATATAAATCAAGATTTTATGGTTGGTGTACATTATAATTTTTTTTCATTTAAGTGATAAACCCACAAACACTTAAGAGCATGTATGACCTCTTCTAGATAAAGATCATGGTTCAAATAATTCTTATCATGTGATCAAATTTGGTGAGATCCATATGATACCATGTAATCACCTTTTATAAGCACACAACCCAACCCATACCCCAGGAATTAAAAAACACCACATAGTCTTTACTAGGATCAAGTAAAATTAAGACCGAAGTTGATTTTAACCACCACATTGGTTTATCAAAAGAATATTTATATTTAAGTCTCCATATAAATTTCACCCCTTTTAAGTGAGGGTGATCAGAAGAGATGAAATATTTGAGAAATACTTTAAAAACCATAGGTAATAACATGTTTGAATCAATAATTTATGTATCTTGAAGACATTTTTTGGATATTACCAATATATAAAAACCTTCACCTTATTGGGATCAATTGAAATTTCTTGTTCTTACACCATATGCCCTGAGAAAATAACCACTCAAATCCAAAAGTTACATTATATATATTTTAATAAAGGTAGTGTTCATTAAGAGTTTCCATAATTATACTTAGATGATTATCATGATCTTCCTTAGTTTTAGAGTAAATTAAGATGACATCTATGAATATCATAATAAAGAATTTGGGATACTAGTGAAATATCTAGTTCAAAATTTCCATGCATACCTCATGAGTGTTTCTATATACATATGGAATCAAAAAATAATTTAAGTGACCATATATACTTCTGAAATATTTATTGAGTATGTCATGATTCTTCACCCTAAGATAATGGAACCCTGACCAATGATCAATTCTAAAAAACCCCCTTTACCCTCTCATTTGGTCAAAAAGGTCATCAATTAATGAAAATGGGTATTTATTCTTGATGATCACATTCTTAAGATTTCTATAATCAATTAATAAACCCAAATTTCCATCTAACTTCTTAACAAAGAGCATCAGAGCAGCCCGCGAAGATACACTGGGATGAATAAGTCCTTTTGTATCCAAATCATATAGCTATATTTTTAACTCCTTCATCTTTTTCGGTTTATATGATATGAAGGAAATGATATAATTTGTGTTCTAGGAACTAATTTTATATAAAAACTAAACTTATTACTCAAAATTAAACCATAATAAGTCATTAATAAAGTCTATTTGAAAATCCCTAACAATAGTAGGAATTTCACTTTCCATTTCCCCTTCATCAGCCTCTATCAAAAGAGTTGACATATCACATACCAATTTTCCAACTTCAATAAGTGGAGGTTCCACCTGACTAGAATTTAGGTCCCATTCACCATGAAAAAAATGACAAATTTCATCAAAAATGGGGAAAGTTTCATTTCAATGATAACATACAATGTGGGATATAAATGCAACCATCCAATATATTTTGAGAATAATATCAAAGATATCCATATCCAGGACAAGGAAGTCTCATGTAAGATCTTTTTCTGATATGAAGATAAGGAATCATGGGAAGATAAAACCATGCTCATTATTATTCCAACAAGGAATATATATTTCCATCATGTATGACTATTCCCCCATGAACTTTGCACCCATAGTTTTTTAGAAGAATATGTACTTTCCAAATGTAGGAAATCATTAGGATATTCTAATGAATCTTCAAATTGCATGTTAGTTGATAAGATTAGAGCTTGTCTCATCCCTTAAGGAATCTTATTGCATAGTTTGATGGTATTCTATATATTTAAGACATATTCATTAAATACTTACCAGTAAAAATATTCATTACCTTGGTAATGAGTGTCATAAATCATTATCATACATTGATGTGAACATCTATATGTATTATATGTTCTATATATTTATCTTATAGGTTTGTTACACTATAGTTTAAGGAAACACAACTAGGCACTCTAGAATTTATCTCCATATAAGGAGGTGGTATATGTGGTCACATTGGTATTAAGACCATGATAGGGGCTTCCTATATATCTCGGTAAAGTGAATCAGAACCCACATAGTTCAATGTCACTTAAGAAGACATGTCATTCCTTTTAAGGTCATGTGACTAGGTCCATTAAAGTAACATTTAAGGTCATAAAACCATGAACAATAATTTTCTTTTTAATCTCATTCAACCAAAAACAATGATCCACCTTTTAATGTTATAAAATCTAGATCGATGATACAACTTTTAAGGGTATGCAATGAGGACCAAGGTTACTTTGAATTTTAATTCATATGACTAGGCCCCGTTCCAAGTATCTTAATATCATATGAAATGGAATACTAGGTGAAAAGTACCTGGAAATGGTTTTTGTGGGAATTATTCATGAGTGGACCTTTCTGGTTCAATTTTTAAGGTGACTCAAGTGAAGGTAGGTCTAGAGATTACATCTATTTAGAGACCCATGATATGTATGGTTCATTGATGGGTCACTATGATTAGATCATTAATGAGAACATGATTAGGGATTATAAATATTAGTATTACCATGATATTCATGGTCAATTTATTGAACTCAAGAGGCTAATTGAAATATCAAACAAGAATTTAGTGGATATGTGATGATCTAAAAATTGGCAAGCTAGATGAGATTAGAGGGTAAAGCCCAAGAATATTTCATTGCCCCTATAAGAGATAGAGTCCTTATTATCAAGTTAATACATGATTTACTATATCTTGAGGTTCTTATTAGACAAGGATTAAAATTAGGGAAATTCTATCATGGGATTCCCAATTACCATTATTAATGGAATACATAATCGAAGGGGAGCACTCTAGTGTGAAATACCTAGTTATGTATTTCATGAGGTCATAGAGGAGGCCTAAGTAGGATTAACTCAATAACAGGTTTATTTGGACTATAAAATAAAAAAGGTCTTATGGGAAATTGATTTATCCTAGTTAAAGGAGATAAGTGAACAAGGTTCCCAGGGGGAGGCATGGGTGAGTGGGCCCAAAGCTAGGTAAATTAGATAAACATGATACCCAGGTAGGTGAATTGGGTTAGAAAGGTACCTAGGTAGGATAACTAGGTAAATTCTATACATAGGTAGGTAATATAAGTGAATGAGGCACTCAAGTATATGACCTAGGTAAATTAGGTGCCTAGGTAGGTGACCTAGATGAATGGGGTACCCAGTTATGTGACCTGGGTATGACTCCGCTTGGGAAGACTTGGGAATGGCCTCTTTAGAATAAATAGGGTACTTAATGGTGTTCCTTAGTCTCTTGGATGCACCTATTAAAGAGGTTCCTTTTCCTTGGTCTTGGTTATGACCTAGTTTTAGTGGTATTTCAATGATGATAATCATTGAAAGACCCAAACACCCTTCCCTTCCATCATTTTTCCCTTATTTTAGATTCATAAATCACTTAAAGGGGAATATTAAAAGGGATAGACATGTATTTGTTGTGATTAGATGTTTTTAAGTCTCCTACTTCACATTATTTCTATAATTGTTCTACAATTACTCTAAAAATTAGGGGCTTAGGGTCCTTATAGAGGTAATGGGAGCTAGTTACCCAAGTAACCATCGGTAACCACTTGGGAAACCTAACTACTTTGAATGGGTCACATGATGTTTTCATGAGAATGGATCAATGTATATAATTACATGGAACCTTGGGATATATACCATGTAGATTTTATGAGGATAGGTCATGCAAGTGACTTTTTGGAATTGAGTATGGGATGTCTGGGTACTTAGTCACCTTCCCCCATTTGAAAATTTTTCAACCCTCTCAACGAATTGGTGGAATTATTCCTTTGTTAAGGTTTGTGAACCAAACACCTCCTAAATTATATCTTATTAGTATGAATAGGATCAAATTTTGTGGTAAATATGACTTGAGAGTAAACTAGGCTTGGTGCCCATGCTCATATGGAAGAAGCATTCATGGAATCAGATGGTATAAACTTTTTCTAGCATATGGGTTTGTGCATTGTTCGACATGTGGTGTCCAATATGGGACAAGGTCATTACTTATAAATAAATGGGACCACCTCATTAACATGAATCAGAGACTTGGGTGAATCATATAGATGAAAACAATCTATTTTTTTCTCAAGTCTTATGTTGATCTCCTAGTAAATCCTAAGTATTCATGTATTTTTGGCACTAGGAATAGCTGATAGAGCGTATGAGTAGGGTTCAAGAAATATGGAATAGTTTACTAGGAATGTGTTACCTATATGAGTGAAATGAACATGGATAACTTGGTATGGTGGTTTGATTGGAAACTTCTTGGTGTGATCAATTTTAAATATTAAACCGAGAACCATGACTTGGCATTATGAGTTGGGAAAATTTTCAGACTTAGTGATTTTTTAAGCACTTCTACTCATCTTTTATCCTTTCACTCTTTTTATCATCCTCTATGTTAAAATGAATCCGACCCTATTGAATTAACTTATTGGAAATGGTTTCATATTTGAACATGGATTTTAATTAGGTCGTATCCACTCATGTTTAGGAAATTATTGAAATAATTGATCTCCATTCATGAAATCTTATTAAACCACATCATTAAGAACTTTGAATTCTATTGAATCAACTCAGATCAATTACACATTATCAGATAGGATCCCCCTATACAGATTTGGTTACTCCATTAAAATTCCAATTCCATAATCAATAATAAATATTCCTTTCATTTGGATTTATTCATTTTAAGGAATCTCTTGGAAAAATATTTTCTTCAATGAATAGGCCCTTTATGATAATAGAAATAAGGAATCATAATCCATGGGAAATTCTATGATGACTAATGAGTTTCAAATAAATTAGTGGATAATTATAGAATATTCAACCATTAAGTGATTCTCTATATAGAGTCTATGGATAGGGTGGAGTCTTCAATGAGATCTCCTCCATGGGGGAAATTTCATCAAAGAGTAGTTGTAGCCATATTGGGTGAACCAAAGCTATATTGAGTGTGAAGATAATCTTAGGGTCATCAAGATTTATGAGTCCATATGGACTAAAAATTTCTCAATCGATCATTATCCTAAGATTATCCCCAAGTTAGTCAGTTTGTGGTGTTTTGAAACCAATACTTTTCACCTAACTCATGGGGAATTCTGTACAAGTCTCTGAGATATTTACAAAATTAGGGGAGTCGCTATTCTCATCATGATATATGATGAATTTATCCCTACCCATAATGCCTATGAAAATGTTTAGTGGACTACCATTCTAGTGAGGGATATATTAAACTTTCTCAAAGGTAATATAAATAAATAAATTTATTCACTTTTCAATATCCCCTTTATTTATCAAATCAATATATTTATAAAATCTCATGGTACCAAACCCATGGTGAATAGATCAAGTACTTGTCCAACCCAACATTCCAGTGGGACTCAAAATGAATACTAGTCCATCTAATATGACAGTCAATATACAACATGGGCTTATAAAATTTGTTCAGAGTTAAATCCATATTTTTTTGGAAAACCATCTAGTAATGTTTCTCAATGGATAGATATTACTTTCCCAAGATGCTCACATGAGGTAAATGATAGAATTTTTATGATCAATACACATATATAATCAATTATATAGGTAAAACTTTCCATACCAACCTTTTTTAGTTTTTACCAAGTGTTAGGTTAAGTTCAAAGGGGCATAAATTTCTATATAACCAGTAGTTTTATCTAATCCTTACATGGTTGTATAGTGATGCATCTCAATAGTTATATCCCTAGGAGTACTATTTTATCCCCTTAATTCTCCTTTAGAACCATGTTTTTTATATTACGAGTGTGGATACATTAAATATAGACAATCAAGTGTTGTTCCATGTTATAGGGATCCATTCAAAATTCATGTTCACTCCTTATGAGGATTCTATTGGAACACTGGTGACTGGTATTACTGGCATGCTAGAAAACCACCCATATAAAGTATTTATCTAGGATAGGGTGCTTATAGAAAGGGTTTATGGGGTATCTATTTATGATCCCTATATTCCATATCGATTTGGATTCCAATTTTAGCATGTACAGAAGTTGATCCCATCTCCCTATTATGGGTTTCATAATGAGTAATATCCCATGGACATGTGACAATTTTGGTTAATTTTGATACATGTGGATATCAATTATCTAATAAATATACTGCCATATAATTATCCAATTGTTTTATCTATGGATAAAACTAAATTATAGACAAAAAATTATCATATTATAGTTTTGAGATGAGTCACCCCATGAACATGTAAACCACCCTTCAAGGTTTAGGGGGAGTTTGGGAGAAACTAGAGTGGGGGGATAATTTCATAGAGTTGGGTTCCATGACTGATGATGGGAATAACTCTACTATTAATCAGGGTATTTTTGTTTATAACCATCTAGAAAACAATTCCCACATAAAACCACTAGAGGAATTAGTCTCCCAAGATTCCCATGAAATCCATGTCAGTCAGACTTCTCTAAAGCTAAAACCTCTTGATACAGATGCCTTGGATTCTGTTATGATCATATCTTTATAGACTTTACATACCTTCCCAATAAAGAACCTTATCCAATAGTTCATTATAATTCCATAATATGAAGCAATATAAAGTGTTTAAGTTATTCTCATGAACTGAAAAACATGTTAAAGGTTATAAAAAACTTTCATGCTTTAATAGCACAAAATCCTCTAACTGAGATGGGGAGTATAGATAATCAACTCCGTTATCTCTTTGTGTGTCTAAGAATGGGAATCTTTTAATAGAAAGGACTATACTATATCATCCATAAAATCATATTTTTATGAGATTAATTACAATTCATAATATATATATATATATATATATATACATATTCTAAAGAATAAGTCATCTGATTGAGACCATGGAGTGGGATATTTATGAGTTGAATTGATAAAATGCTAAGGAATCAAGGATTAATGGATGGGTGGCCACTCATACCATAGAAATAGAGGAGTATGAGTTTCACATAGAAAGGGTGAGAGAATAATTTTTAGAAGTGGAAACTAGAATTGATACTTCCACGAAGAAGAATCAAGAAATGGTTATATGAATCAAATAGAAACATCCATTATCCAAAGATAAAGCCACTAGGAGAGAAAATATTTGATAATTATTCGATTCATCCTATTAAAAATTAATTTATTTTCATGACTCATCGAAACAAATCATTTTATTGATCTATTTACTTTTTTCTATTCATTTCTTATTTAACTTCCTTGGGAAGGATTTATCTTGTGGATATTCTTACCTTTTTTTCAATAAATGATAAAAATTTTCTATCTTAATCCTTTGTCAATTTCATGAATTCTTTATTATCTCATCTATAAATTCATGATAATATATGAATCTCACAAATATTAATATCATAATAACTAAATATATTTGAACATTATATGGTAATGGATTGATTAAATCATAATTTTCAAACACTTGAGTTAATTATAAAATGTTTGAATTAGTCCATTATCTTCAAGGAATATTCCCTCAAATGTATATTAGAGATATGGATATATAGAAAAAATACAATCACTATAATTAGAGTAAATTATATGATAAAAAGAACTTCAAAGTTTTATTTCCTTCTGAACTTGTACTCTTATATGTATTTAAGAGGGATGAATACACATCACATTTACCACCACCATAAGCCAAGTTTAGTCTATTCGGATATGAGATAATGAATGAATCAAAATAATAAAAATCAATAAGGGAGGATTTAGTTGAGGATCAATGCTAAAAATAACACAAGTACCCTAAAATTTCACCTTTATGCATTCTACACAAACCATATGAACTAATATATGTGAGGAATAAAAGGGTGATCTGACTTTTTCCAAGGATGATGGACCTAGAATGTAGGTAATAAATTTTTCTAGAGATGAATGGTGGTCCATATAGGATTTATGTATATTCATTTTTAACCTATATTTCTTTTTCTAATCCATGATATAGGAGGGGATTAGAAATCATGAACTTGTATCTTTCATAGGGATCCTTTTATAGGGTTTTGACCTGACAATATTTGTACATTTTTTCCTTTTTTATATGGTATAATTTTTCTTAGGCTATATAATATGTTGGATTAATGATGAGAGACTAAAATTTTTCCTAGGAATATATTTATAGGTTTTAAGCACAATGAGTACCATTTATATTTATTTTGGAAGTTTAATCCCTTGCAATCCAGGCCAATGAAACTGATGTTTAAGGTCTAACAACTTTGACTAAAAGTTTCTAAGTTCTAAGGTCATACAACTTCAAACAAAAATTGAGACAATATATATAAAAATAAGGTCTAGTGAAAACCAAAATGAATTGATATAATGATATTGATATAGTTGATATCAAGGATATGTATACATATTTTAAGGTCATAGTGCTTGGAATAAAAATACGAGTTGTCATATTTATAGATAAATACAAGGTGATATACAAACATGGATAAGGAAGGGTCCCATATCAGAACTAATGAACTCAAGGAGATATTCACACAATTTAAGTTCATAGTGCTCTAACCAATGTGAGTAAGGGTGTGATAACCAAATGAGGCTTGATATATAGGCATGATTCAATACCATTTAATAAAGAATGTGAATTATAGAAATCATAATTTAAGTTATTTGAATTAGAATATGATGAAATGGAACAAACATGATGTGGATGATTATTGACCAAATTAGGATATCAGTTTCAATGGAATTATTATCAAGGCCACATGGGTTTAGAAGATATTATCCTTATGAAGAAAACAATACTTTGGTTAGTGGGATGAATATACATCATGAATATCATTACCAAGTAGAGGTTTCATTTTAGAAATAAATACTCTCATTACTAATATCCATGAAAGGTTTGTAGTGACTCAAATAGTTAAGTTATGAAGTGTGGAATATGGGAAGAGGATATTCATAAGGTGATTAGAATAATCTATTCCAAAACTGACCAAGGTTGAGTTATTAGGGAATATTGAGGGGAGTGGAAGTGGATGGTGATTTATGGCTAAGACTGACAGAGTTGGCTGTATTTCACTATGTATATTATAATAATAGGAGTCAAGCCACACATAATTCTATGAAGAAAATACATTTTCCCAATATAGAGTTATATATTGAAAGAATCAATGTTTATGAGGGAACCATACACTAGGAGGGGTTTTATGGTGATAAAATTTGTGGATGGTTTTAAGGTAGGTGACCGAAATGTCACTATATATCCTAAAATAATAGGAATCAAGCCACCCATAGTTTTGGGAAATGCTACCTGCATGGATTTTTTTATGCATAAGAGAAACAAGAATTTATTTATCCCAATATAGTGTTGTCAAATATCCTGATGTGAATGAGATGTCCCAAACACTATGATAAATACGAGGATTGAATTTTATGGGATCAATGAATAGTTTAGGGTTGAGACCCCCAAGTGTCACTATATATCCTAATATAATAGTAATAAAGTCATACATAGTTCTTAATAGAGATATTTGTACATATTTGGATCATATATAGGATAAATCAGAAAAAATGTATGGGTGCCCTGGTTATAGAAATAAGGATTAAACCCAACATGAATGCGGTACAAGTCTCATTACCAGGGGAGAATTAGTCATGTAAATGGAAACTACATCTAGTCTTAGGATAAAAGATTGATACATCACTATATATCTTGATATAATAGCAGTCAAGCCACATATTTCTATTATAATATCCTTGCACAAATATATATATCCAATGTCATTTTATTGAAGAGAAATCTTGATGTGGGTCAAGGAATCACTAACAATAATACATAATCCTTGGAAATATGGGTGGAGTTTTATCCTAGCATAGGTTTGTGGATGGGGAACTATACATCGAGGATTCTTACATAGATTTGGATCTCATGTAAGAATATTAGGTCATACACAATATATTACTCTAAGAAAATTAAAGGTCATAAAGGGTCAACCAAATGTTAAGTAGTTTAAAAACATAAAATAAGGACTTTGGTGTTAGGTAGTTTATGGTCATACAATGGGGGCTTATGTGAAGAAGTATTTTCACAGATCTGGATCATGTGAAAAATAAAATAGTTTTGTCTTAGTATTGGGATGATAAAGAAAATATGACATTAATTGAAGAAATATAAGGCATCAGGATGAGGTTGGAGTTTAATAAAAATTAAAATTTATGGCTGGGTCTAAGATAAATGATATGGACATCATTATGCATCCTGATATAATAGGAATATAGACACACATAGTTATTAGTGTATGATGGTTCTATCATAGTGTAGATCCATTGGAGGAAACTAGATGTTAATATAAAAAATCATACACTAGGATGAAATGGAATATTGGGTGAGAAATAGATCTTTAATTAGGACCAATATAAGATATATGAGAATTATTTCATATCCTATGAGAATAAAAATAAACCCATAAGCATTTTTGTAAAGGGAGTCTCTACACATATTTAACTCATGTACATGGGACATGGTAGTGAAAAAAATGATTATCCTAGTGCAATAAAAGAGGAAACCTTATGTGAGTGATGTTTAAACACCAAGATAAATTTGAATGCTTCCTTATTAACTCATCTATATGGGATGATCTAATGTTTTCTAGTAATTGTATCATCATCAGGGAATAATTAGGAATGGAAATGTAATCTATAGTTAGGATTTGGATAAGAGGTCTAAGTATCAATTTATATCCTATGTTAATGGGAATTAATCCACATATAGTTTTGGTAAAAGATCATTTTCTTTCATAGGTTAGGTGAACCATGAAATTAGGGTAGACATATGTGGCTATAACTATCAAAATAAGCTTATAAAAAACTCTTACATAGATTAAGCTCAAATACAAGGAAGGTCACACAATTTAAGATCATGTGTGATAAACCACTCCAAATAGCTTAAGATTATATTAGATAGACCATATATCATGTAGTTTAACATCATGCGACACATACTCGGGTGCCTTGAAGTTTAAGGTTATGAATCTAAGACCATCATATATTGAATATTAAGGTCATATAACTAGGACCATCTCTAGGTAGTTTAGAGTCATATAGAATGTAATTTCATGGCCTCAACATGAAGTTATACAGATTACTTCTTAAGAAAACATTCATTGGTGAATGGTATGATGTCAATACATTATAATCAGGGAGTATGATCTATTATAGTAGACCTTTTGTATGGTATAAGGTTATTCCCATTTGTGCATAAGATTTTGAGGAATCTTCCTGGGTATCATAGGAGTTCTCATGGGAAATACTAGTTCTCCTTAGGAAAATAAGTTAAGGAAGACCTTATTATTAAACACTAATGTGATATTATTTTGATGAATCTCAAGGTTACACAATGTGTATAACATCTTTCATCAATTATATTAAATAAATAAAGTTAAATATAATACTTCTCATCCTTAGATAGCTGATCAAAAATGGTGATGAGAAGTGAGGGTAATTGAATCTCAATGGGTAATACTACATCTATCCCATATAAAATTAAGTATGGGGTCTCCTGTGTGGAATTATGGGTTATGGTGTGATAATCCTACACAACATGAAAAAGTTTATTTGGCCAAGTCTTATTGTATTTTCTACCATCTTTTGAAGGATTTTATATAATTTTTTTGAAGGTATCTATTTTTATATTTTCAATTACATGATAGTGGGAAGAATATTTAGACTGAATATTGTACTCCTAGTATAGCCTCTTCAATTTAGAAGAATAGAAATTAGTTTTTTTACCATAAATATTGTTTGAGGACCCAAAATATAGTAATTATATTAGACTTCATAAAATTAATTACAACATCCATTTTCTTTAGGGTTATAACTTCAACCCATTTATAGAAAATATCAATGGTAGTAAGAATGATCTTGAATTATCTAGCTATGGATAGAGGGTATAAACCCATGAAATATGTTCCCCATATAATCAATAGAAAATAGGATTTGGTGATGTGAAACAACTCTAGGGGTTAATTAATAATATTTTAATGTATCTTATTGGCATGTAATTTATTCATGAACTCCATACATTCTTGAATCATTGATGCATAGAAGTATCCAAGTCTCCTGATCTGGTAAAAAATATTGGCTCCTAGGTGGTGATAATTGTTGGAACTTGTGTGGAATTCCTACATAATGATAAGGGTCCTTCATCATTTAATTAAACCTAGGAGGACTCCATTAAATCCCCACTTTTTAAGGAAATCTTGGTAATTTGTGATATTCTAAAGGATGGAATTTTCTACCTACCAATATATATGGTAATTTTTAACTTGATTCTTATAAAATAATCCTATTTTTTATATAGTTTAATTTGGGTTAATTCAGTCCAATTTTGGTATCAATCATTGAGGGAAAAAACTTTCTTTGGTCAAGAGTGGTGTTAATTTTATTGATCTATTTTATATAATTAATAATAAATAGAGATACAAACCTATTATGTATGATATTAATGATCATCTTAAATTGACCAGGATCTTTCAAGGCTATAACTGCATTATCCAATACATTCACTTGGGTATTCTATAAATGAATAATGTGGAATAATGTTGTCTATTAGAGGAATTCATCCATTAACCCTCATATATAATCAAGAAAGGTAATTAACTATTATTTTATGATGTAATTGTCACCATTAGTTTTCTTGATTACTAACTTTGAGTTACCCCTAATATTTAGTAGTTCTAGTAGTATTTTCAAGGCCAATTACCAGCCTAAAATGAGAGTTTAGTATTATACCTCATTATTAGCACGTCCTTAGGATAATAAGAAGTAATAGAGAATCTATTTTACTGGAGAGATGAACATGATCCCCAAGATAACCTTATTGATATTCAAGTTTTTCATCTTCCTCCCTATTGGGATTCTTTAATCAATGTAAAAATACATTTACTATATTTATGAAATTTCATCGATAGAGAAAACTCTTTCATTAGGGATATCCATGACCAATGAAACTTATTTGGGGTAGGGCATTCCATGAGGAAATTTTCTAACTTTTCCCCCTTAACTTTATTTTAAGATATGCACTAGATGTAAAATTTATACAGAATATATTTCCATAATGTTAGGTGTCTAGTTAGAATTATATGGCTAAAGATATATTTGTGCAGAACCACATAAGAGAAAAAGTAGACATCACAGTGCTACAAATAATTTATAATCTTTTGTACTTCAAAAACTAATGAAATGAAGTTCTTATTGATATCATAATATCAAGACTCAGCATCCAACATTATCCTATTGAGATGAAAAATACTATTCTACTTTCTTATATCATTATTATAATAAAGGATAGAACTAAGTGATTGTTCTAGGGTTATCAAATAAAGGATGTGGATTTTTTCTTATGTGGGTGGTATTAAGACTAATGGGTGCATAAGGCACTATTTGAGACCATTGAAGGTTATCTGTAAATCTTCATCTTAATGTCAGGTGGATCTTTTCTTCATCAAATTTATAATGTGAAAAAATTATATTATTTTGGAAATAAAGGATATGATATAAGAAATGTGTCCCTGGAATACTCTCAAATATCTAAGGTTTTGAGGTGGAGACATTGAGTATTGCCTCAGTCATTATAGGGTCAACCTCAATGTCATGATGGTGTACCATGAAGATAACAAATTTCCTGATGTTACCCTAAAATCACATTTTAATGGGTTCATCTTTAAGTTGTTTTGACACAATTTTATAAAAACTTCACCAAGATTAGAAATATGATTATATAATTTTTAATATTTGAACACTATATCATCCACATATCATTCCATAGTCTTACTTATAAAATACATGATAATATGGTTCATGGTATATTGGTAGGTGATGCTAGCATTATTTAAGATAATGAGAATTAATAAGTAATAGTATACACTTTGGGGTTCCATGAAGGTAGTGGCCTCCTCATATTTGGGGGTCATTCAGATCTTATTATAACCAAAATACCTATCCATAAATGAGATGACCTAAAAACTAGTTTTTATATCCATACAAAATTCTATGTTAGAGACTAAGAAATCATCCTTTGGTAACTGGTGATGGAGATCCCTAAAATAAATGAAAAATATGATTTTTAATTTATTTTTCTTCATAGGGATGATATTGGCGAGACAATTCAGGTATTAAAATTTTGTAATGAAGTTATCTTTGATCATCTTATCAACTCTGACTTCTAATGTAATACCATGAGATTTTGTGAAATATTTTTTTCAAATGAATTTAATCTTTTTGATATTTTTTGTTAAATAAAACACTAAGTTAGGATTTAATTATATGTGAAACTTATTTTATCTTGTGTTACACACAACAATGATTTTATCTTATGTTACTCATAATATTGATTTTAGCGTGCATTACACACCACATTGAGTTTAAACAAAATGTGACATACTATTAAAATATTACTATTTAATAGGATAGTTATCATATAGATATTGGAATGGAGGGTATGAATAGGATTATAAAAATTATGAAAATATATGTTTTACACATGTATTAATAATTAATTATTTGGTGAATAATTAATTATAAATGAAAATAAAATACTTTTGAAAATAAAGGAAACCATTTTCTGAAAAACTATTTTTATGTACATAAACAAATTTTACCTCAACAAATTAAAAAAAATAACTTTTGTGAATTATTTTAATAAAATTTATTTATTATATATTCAATATAATTCTTAACATTCATCTTATGTGGTTTCTATACAATAGATATTAATAAATCCAATTTTACTCTTAGAAAACTGTATTTTTCTAAAAAGAAGTTTTTATCACCTTTTGTGCACTTATTTTAAAAATAATATTTGGAAACTTAAGATTTTTTTTGAAATAATAAAGTTAATTTTTTAAATCAATAAATAAAAATTATATTATGGGGAATTTTTGATAATTTCTTAAAAAGATTAATTTTTTTATGAATAGTGAAAAATACTGAATTTCAATTGAAAAACGACTTTTCATTTATATTATTTATAAAGTTAAATTACATTTTAAATTAGTTTTAAATTAAAATTAATTAAATTATATATCTATTAATATAATTTATGTTATTTTAATCCATTTTATATATAAATTGGATATAAAAACTCTGTAAACTTTTGAACATTTTCTTTTTAAAAACCCGCTTTTTCGTCGCATCTGTAGGATTAATTTTAAATCAAATTTTTCCAATTCTATGAATTCGACTTGTAAAAATTGATTTAATATTTGGAATAGTTATAATTCATATTATATAACAATTTCAACTTAGATTTTGACCAAAATTAAGAGTAAAAATAGAAAAAAGTAATTACCACGACTAAGGTGAAAAATGTGTTTACTAGGGGTTAAACTAAAGAGAAAAGGATTAAAAATAACAAAAAACTTATACCACACCAATTTTATGACCATATTTCTTCCTTATATATTATATTATATATAATGGCCCATTATTTAATCTTTTTTCACTATAAAAACGTGGGTACACCTTTTTCTTTCAAAAAATTACAAGTGTGCCACTCACCTCACTTATAAAAGGACACTCCTCTCCTCTCTTCTTCACACCTCAAAATCCATTTTCCTCAGAACATAAATGCCCAAATTAATTAAAAAATTCCTTCCTATCATCATATAAACATTATTTTGGGCATAAGGACAACCTAGTAAGGATTTTGGTGCAAACACAATGAGGATACCTGTCGAAGAGGTAACATTCTTCAATGAGCGTTTTTATTTTATTTCTTTCTCCACCTCCATAAATTATTATAAAAAATTGATTATATACTAAATTAATTATATTAAATATAATTAGATATTTTTATGTTATGTTCATGACCTAAAAATATGTCATATCCTATAAAATGGGTTATGAAATCATCATTCATGTATATGTCGACCTACCGCCTCGCGAACCAATGTTATTCATTTTTTTTCCATTAAAACCTCTCACGGTTGGGTATGATTATATATATAAAGTATATATATGATATTTATTAAATAATTATACATTTTTATTTATTATATCATATACACCTTTTTTACTTTCCATTCCATAAGGTATATGACAATGATGCTTGTGTATACGGTAGACTATCGCCTCACGAAGCGATATGATTTATTTTCACTAACAAATTACATGGAAGACAATAAGTATAAATATATGTGATATACATGACATAATTATGATATTGGTGAAATATTTATCATTATGAAAATATAATATATCATTTTATTTCTTACATTTTCACTCACTAAAAGATGATAATGTCATTTGTGTATATGTGGACTACCGCCTTCATAAAGCGATGTGACTTTGTTTTCATCATCATACCTAATGGATGGTATGTATAAGTACTTTTAAAGAAATAATATGGTATTTATTATATTATTATTATTTAAATGTAATATATTACTTACCTCTTTTTTATAATAATCATTGAAAAATGGAAATGTTACTAATGCGTACATACGACTTACCGTCTCCATGACTATAACATACTTCATTTCTCTAAACCATCTTACATGATTGGTATTAAAATTATAATTTATGTATAAATATGATAATTATGTCATTATTATTATTTTTATATGATTTAATCATGATTAATTTAATAATAATGAAAATAAAAAATGAAAACATATATGAAAAACAAAGTAATTATTACCCGAAACATGACTTTAAAATAGAACTATTAATAAAAAAGTAATAAAAGGTCACAATTAAATCATATATGCTATGATATATGTAATTTTTTTTATTTAATATATTTATAAAAACTTATATTTATTATATATGAGTTTTTAAAGAGTACGAAGGATGTCTAGACTTAAGGTGAGGGATTTCTTGTCTCTCTTTTATTTCTAAGAGACATATGAAAATTCACCACTCATTTCTTTTTTGTGGTGTATATAATTCCCATTTTACATGTTATGTCATGAATTAAATTATTTTCATGATATTTAAAGTTTCATTTGATGTTTTTATTTATTTTTTATCATGATTCAAATGATTACTAAAGTGATAACGGATCCTTTTATCAATTTTCATTCTTTGAGACATATTTTATGTTATGCACCTATCTTATTTTATGAGGTGTATATACAAATCCTTTGAAATTTAATATCATAAATTTATTTATTCTAATTATATTATAAGTTTCATTTAATGTTATTATTTACTAGGGATTATGATTCAATGTTACCAAAGTGGTAATGATTTTATGTTATAATTTCACCATTTACCATGATTGTTTATGATTATGTTTTTGATAACAAAATATTATAATAAATATCTCAATAAAATAATTTATTTTATTATACTATGGTTATTCATGATATTTAAAAGTAATATTACCATTTACCACTCTTTGGTACTTAAAATATGTGAGAAAATGTTTTTAAGAAAATCAAACATTATTTCTCACCTCAGTCAAAAAACCATTTTTCTTAAAAAACCATGTTTTCTAAAAAATATTTTCAAAAATGTTTTAACATTATCAAAAATATTTATTAAATAAATTTTTACCCATGTTTTAATTTTCTCAATTTTTTTTAAATTAATATTTTTGTTATTTTCCAAAAAATACTAGTTTAGATATTACTAAAAATGTGAAAGGAATATTTGTTTTACCATGTACGACATGAATATAATTTCCCACCATAATAACCATTATTTTATTTTAATATTCAATTATAATTTTTTTGAGTGTATTTTTAAAGAAAATGATTTTAAAAAGTTTTTATCTTTTAAAAATTTTTTTAAGGAAAAAAGGTTATTTCTTTTCAAGAAAAATTTTAAGTGAATTTTGAATCTTACATTATAAGTTTCCAAAGTTATTTGAGAAGAAATAGATTTTTAAAATGTTTTAAGTTTTAAAAAGTGTTTTGCAAAGTGGTAAGTCTATTTTACTCAAGAAATCTTCCATGTAATCTTTCAAAATAATTTTCCATCTAAGATGACATACTTTGATGTAACCTCTACTTTGATGGGGATATGATCCAAGAAAACCATTCCTATTTCTTATTTGAATGGTTTATTTTAATTATAAAAATATTTTTATGAAACCCATTTCAATTCCATGGGTTATACCATGATTAAATTATTATGAAACCCATATGTTTTTCCCTGAGTTATGCTATGATGAAATGATGACATTATTATGAAACATGTTTCTTTTCCATAGGTTATGATATGATGAAATGTTTATGAAAACCATTTCATTTCATGGGTTCTAATATAATTAATATTTTATGATCTTATGACACACATATGTATTATTTTCATTATGTGATTGTGGTTATGTTATAACCAAGGAAGGTGGTTACGTTATAACCAAGTATAGTGGTCATGTTATAACCAAATACGAGTGGAATTATATCTCCCTACAATAAATTGGGTAAATATTTATATCTCATGAGATATACATGGATGGAATAGGGATTAAACCTAGTTTAGTACGCGAATTTTTCTACCATGATGGTCTTGGGAGTAAACCTTGACAACTATAATGGTTTAGGGAGTGAACCCATTCCACCATGGGGAAAGGTCATCTATTGGGGATGGTGGTGTGTATTTTCTAGGAGGTATAGACTCTCATGGAGTACCCTGATAAGTCTTGTAAATTAGCCTTGACTATCAAGGAAATGATTTTATATACTTATCTATATGCCATAATTCAATATCCTATGCTAATGTTAGGCTCTCATGACACATGATCTTTGATTTTCTTATGATTCATGTCTTATAAACTTCCAATATTTATGTCATGACTCAATATTTTGATATTTTATATGTATTGTATGGTTTTTATATATTATTATCATGTTCTCAAACCTTTATGCTCATGATATTTTTATGAATTTCACTTGTTTACCCTTACTGAGCATCTGACCTCACCCTTTCTTATGTTTCTTTTCCCTAGTTTATAAAGAAATGTTTTATGTAGGGTATGTATATGAGGAGTACTAAATGGGAAGATATTTATAGAAAAAATTGAAGATATTTCACTATATTATAATATTGGGTTCCAAGTTTCCAAAGGCACTAAACAATTATGATCCTTAAGCATATGTTTCTATAATGTAGTGAATATTCAAATATGATAATCCTAGGTTTATATAGTTAGTATCAGAGGAAAGGTTTAGTTAAACTTTGGAAACACTGATGAGAAAACATTAATGAGGTCACTAGGGATATTCATAAGGATATTACTTGGAATTTATCTAAGGATAAGTCTTAGGAAGAATAAAAGTATAGGAAAATATATTAGAATATTGTTAAAGGATAGAGCAAGTGGTTTCCAAGAAATTACATCCCCATCTAGATACTATAAGTGGATGTGGATCTAGCATAGAGGCACCTAGGGGTAATAACTCTAAAATGGGCAAATTAATATGGAATCGATCATCACATATTTCAAGACAATGGGCCTTCCTTCACACCTGGTTTGCAACTCCTAGAGGATATGTTTGCAAATCTATACTCTTTAGGAACCATCCTCAACAATTTTAAACATATTATGATCATGTATGACCTAGGTTAAGCCTAAGGTGTGATAGATTTAAAATAATGTGTCATGATTTATATATATTGTAAGTGAATTTTCTTGATTATTTGGTTTTACACTATGATTATTGTTTCTCTCACTATGTTTTTTGGTTTTAGTCAATGTTAGGAACAACAAGGATCTGGTTTAACACTAAATTTTAGGGACAATTTACTGATGAGCATCCAAATGTGATGATGAATAGAGTGAATGATGTTGTCATTATTCCTAATAAGTTATCACAAAACATGATTAATAACATACACCTTACCCAACTCTTAGACTTACTAAATAAGAGAAGGATAGAGTTTGCTGAGAGTTTAGGTAATGAAGACCATGGAGGAAAGAAGATTCAGTTTCCTATATATCGAGAATGTGGGAAGAATCAATAAATAGAATGAATCAGGAGAACGAGAAGATGTTTTAAGTGTGTAAAATGAAACAAATCAAGTAATTATCAAGGAAAAATAAAAAGATAAATTAACACAATGAATGGGAATATTTATCTCCCAAAGATATTATCGATGATTGAATGTTTAAAATGTGGAAAGTATGGGAATTATGGAAATCAATGTTATAGAGGGAAATCTCATGAAGATAATTAGTAAGGTGGTACGAGTAATTTTTATATTACTGATGATGAAGATAACATGAAAAAAATAGGAAAGGAAACATGTATTTAGTAATAAGATGATGAATCTTAGTTAATTTCTTAAGGATGAGGTGTAATAATTGAAGTGTTTATTTATTATAATTCCATAATTTTATTATATGAATCCTGAAATTATAAGGATTGTTTAGTATAATTTTTTTAAGGATTTGAAAAAATATGTTAAATGGTATTGATGTACAAGAAAAGTTATTTAATGGAAAGGTGATATTTTGATTAAAGGAAGATAACCCTTAATATTTTTTAGATATTGAGATAATGATATTGGGATAAATATGTGTTTTATATGAATAATGTAAATTGGATAGTACTGATGACCTTGGAACATATTAATGTTTTTTCGACAAAGTGTTTTTTGTTATCATTGATATAGTTTAAAAATTATTGTATTTATAGAATATATTCAATAATATGTGGTTTTATTCAAGTAATGAGGAAGTATGCATATTTTAATAAAGGTTTTATGGTAATTTTGGTTATTACAATGATTCAAGAAAGTATTTGACTAAGGTATTTACATATTTGGTATGTTAAAATCAAGATTTACTTTATGATATTTGGGGGATTAATGTTAAGTTTATTTTGAAAAATTTAGTGACCTTCTTTAGAAATTTTTAATTTTGGAAGGGTTATAAGGTTAACCATTTATGGAATGGTTTAAGTTGTACTTTGGACGTGGTTTTAGATATTAAGGTATTACTTCAACCTATCAAGATTTATTCATATTGAATAACCTTTTCTAACCATTTTTGTGTGATTATAACTAAATATAGACAGAATTAATCATCATTCGATTTAAGGATATTATGATCCGTCAGTGCTTCAAGAATAACAAATTCACCTTCATTTCTTGGAGTAAGAGATAAAGTGGAAATTGATCAAGGCATGAAAAATGGTGATATTATTCTTATAAAATATAATAAAATCAAGTAAGTATATATTCTCATTAAAAGTCTTCAAATTTTGGAAAATGATTTTGAAATAAAATTTTGTTCTATTATAATCATTTTTTATGATATAAATGAAATTTTTTATGCCTATTTGATTTATGTATTTTAGGTCTTTAACTTTCTTCCAACCAGGTTTTTTATCACTCTCCATCAGTATTTGGGTGTTAGTTTTCTCTTTTATGTCCATGTTTTCACTTCCCACCCATGTTCTCATATTTAGAAACATAATATGTATTATTAAAGATGATATTCACACACCCCTTTCTCTTTTTCTAGAATTTGTTTTATTAACTATTTTTATAATGGGGGTTTCTATGAAGGAATTTTCAAATGTTAAAACTTTGATGATATAAACTATTTTTAGGGAGAAATTCATTTTAAGGGGTATAATGTAACACCTTGAGATCTTGTGAAATGTTATTTTCAAATAAATTTAATATTTTCAATATTTTGTATTACACACAACACTAAGTTTAGATTGAATTACACATAAAAATGAGTATATCTTACATTATATGAAATGCTGAGTTTATCTCGTGTTACACACAATACCAAGTTTAACTTATGTTACATGCAACATTGAGTTTAAACGAAATGTGACATAATATTAAAATATTATTATTTAATATGATAGTTATAATATAGCTATTGGAATGGAGTGTATAAATAGGATTAACTAAATTATGAAAATATATTATTTCTACATGAATATATAATGAATTATTTGGTGACCAATTAATTAGAAATGAAAATAAAAACCTTTGAAAATAAGGGAAATCATTTTCTTAAAAGAATTTTTATGCACATAAATGAATTTTACCTCAATAAATTAAATGAATCACTTTTAATGAATGATTTAAATGAAATTTATTTATTATATATTCAATACATTTTTTAAAATTTATCTTATATGTATTTTTGATAAGAGATAAGAATAAATCAATTTTACACTTAAAAAATGTATTCTTCTAAAAATCAATTTTATAGACTTTTTCTCACTTATTTTAAAAATAATTTATGAAACTTTTAGAAAATTTATTTGAAAAAATAGATTTTATTCTTGAAGTCATCATATAAAAATTATCTTAGGGTGAATTTTTGAGAATTTTCTGAATTTTTTTTGATGAATGGTGAAAGATACTGAATTTTAATTAAAAACTACCTTTTCATTTAAATTATTTATAAAGTTAAATTATATTTAAAATTGGTTTTAAAGTAAAATTAGGTCAATTATATATTTATTAATTCAATTTATTTCATTGGAATCAATCTCATAATGAAATTGGATAGAAAAACATTATAAACTTTTGAACATTTTCTCTTTGAAAACCCTCTTTCTCATTGAATCTATAAGATTAATTTTAAATAAAATTTATGCAATTTTGTGAATTGAATTTTTAAAAAATAGATTCTATATTTTTATTCAGAATAATTTATATTATATAATAATTTTAATTTAATTTTTGACCATATTGAACAGTGAAAATAGAAAAAATTAATTACCATGGTTAAGGTAAAAAATGTATTTACTGGGGGTTAAACTAAAAATATAAAGGTTAAAAATAACCCAAAATTTGTAAAACTCACATTTTATAGATACCTTTAAACCCTATATATTATAATATCTATAATGGTATATATTATAATCTTGTGGCATGATAGAAACATGGGTACACCTTTTTCTTTCAAAATATTACAAGTGTACCACTCACCTCACTTATAAAAGGCCACCATATCCTCTCTTATTCACACCATAAAACCCATTTGGTTCAGAAAATAACTTCCCAAATAAATTAAAAACTTCCCTAATATCCTTCAATAAGAATTATTTTGGGTATAAATCTAACCTATGAAGGCTCTTGGTTCAAACCTAAGGAGGATACCTAAAGAAGAGGTAATGTTCTTCAACAAGCCTTTTTATTTTATTTCTTCCTACAACTCCTTAAATTATTATTAAAAAATGATGGTATAATAAATATAATATCATAAATATAATTATATTTTTATATTTTAATGTCATGATTTAAAAAATTATCCTCTTCCATCAAATGGGTTATAAAATCATTATTCATGTGTACAGCGGTCTACCGTCTCGCAAACCGATGTTATTCATTTTTCTATTACCACCTCTATTGGTTGGGTATGATAATGTATATAAAGTATATATATTATATTTATAACATAATTATACCTATAAATTCATTATATAATATATACATTTTTTTCACTTTCCATTTCATAAGGGATACGATAATGTCACTCAAGTGTACGGTGGACAACCGCCACACGAAGTGTTGTGATTTGTTTTCACTAACACATTATATAGAAGATAATAAGGATAAATATATGTGACATAAATAAAATAATTATGATATTAACATAATATTTATCATTATAAATATATAATATATCATTTTATTTTTTACCTTTTCACTCACTAAAAGATGATAATGTCGTTCATGTACGTGTGGACTAACACCTTCACGAAGAGATTGGAAATATTTTCATCACCAAACCACATAGATGATATCTATAAGTGTATTTAAAGAAATAATTTGGTATTTATTATATTATATTCATTATTTAAAGACAATATATTACTTATCTTCTTTCCATAATGATCATTGAAAAATGAAAATGTTACTCATACGTGCGTATGACCTATCGTCTCCATGATCGTAACGTACTTCATTTCTCAAAACCATCTTCCATGACTAGTCTTAAAAGTATAATTGATGTATAAATATGATAATTATTTCATGATAATTATTCTTTATATTATGGATCCATGATTAATGTAATAGGACTAAAAATAAAAAATCAAAATATATACGAAAAATAGAGCAGTTATTACCCCAAACATGACTTTAATATGGAACTGTTAATAAAAAAGTAATAAAAGGGAATAAGTAAATTATATATGGTATGATATATTTAATTGTGGTTATATAATATATATATATATATATATAATAAACTTATATTTATTATACAGGAGGTTCAAATGAGCATGAAGGAAGCTGATACTTAAGGTAATGGATTTCAAGTCTCTCTTTTATTTCTGAGAGATATGAAAATTCACCACTACTTTCTTTTTTGTGGTGTAAATAATTCACATTTGACATGTTATGTCATGAATAATATTATTTTAATTACATTTAAAGTTTAATTTAAAGTTTATATTTATTGGTTAATATGATTCAAAAGATTACTAAAGCGGTAAGGGATCTTTGTCTTGATTTTCCTTCTTTGAGACATATGTTATGTTATGCGCCTATATTCTTTTATAAGGTGTATATACAGAAACTTTGATATATAATATCATCAATTTATTTATTTTAATTATATTATAAGTTTCATTTAATGTTATTCTTTCACAGGGCTTACGATTCAAAGTTACCAATGTGGTAATGATTTTATGTTACAATCTCATAATTTGTTGGGATTGTTTATGATTATGTTTCTAATGATAAAATCATATGATCCATATCTAAATAAAATCATTAATTTTATTACAATATAGTTATTAATGATATTTCCAAGCAATGGTACCATTTTCCCACTCTTTGGTACTTAAAATAAATGATAAAATGTTTTTAAGAAAATACGACATTATTTTTCACCACAGTCGAAAACCCATTTTTCTTCTAAAACCAGGTTTTCTAAAAAATGTTTTAAATTTATTTTGAACATTATCAGAAGGATTTATTAAAGAAAATTTTAACCATGTTTGAATTTTTAAATTTTTTTTGAAAGGTATATTCATGTTGTTTTCCAAATAATACCCGTTTTTCTTTTACTGAAAATTTGAAAAGAATATTTTTTTAATGTGTACGGTATGAACATAATTTCCTACCATAATGATCATTATTTTATTTAAATATCCAATTTTAAGTTTTCAACTTTATTTTCAAATAAAATGATTTTAATGTTTTGTTATATTTTAAAAAGTTTTTTTTCAAATAAAAAAGGTTATTTTTCGTCAAGAAAAGTTTTAAATGATTTTTAAAGCTTCTTTTATAATTTTCCAAAGTTATTTTTGAAGATTTATATTTTTTAAATTTTTAAATTTTAAAAATTGTTTTTCAAAGTAGAAATTCTATATTACTCCATAAATGTTCAATGTCATATTTCAAAATAATTTTCTATCTAAGATGACATCCTTTTATGTAACCTCTACTTTACTAGGGATATGATCCAAGGAAACCATTATTATTCTTTATATGAATGGTTTATGTGTATTATTAAAAGGTTTTTATTAATCCTATTTAAATTACATGGGTTATAACATGATTAAATTATTATCAAACCCACTTTTTATCCATAGGGGTTATGATATGGCTAATAATTACATGATTATAAAACCCATTTCTTTTCCATAGGTTATGTTATGATGAAATTTTATAAAACCCATTTCATTTAATGGGTTCTTATATAATGAATGTTTTATAATATTGTAGTGCAAATATATATTATTTTTATTATATTATGGTGGTTAAATTATAACCAAGGATGGTGGTCACATTATAACCAAGGAGGATATTTACATTATAACCAAAGATGAGTGGGACCTATATATCCCTCTAATGAATTAAGTAAATATTTATATCTTATTAGATATATAGGAATTTAATGGGGACTGAACTTGATTCGGTAAGGTACTTTGTCCACTATGATGGTATTGGGAGTGAACCTTGACTACTATGATGGTTTGGGGAGTGAACCCATTACACTATGAGGAAAGGGTTTACACTAGAGATGGTGGTTTGTCCCACCCTTGAGGTGTATCCACCCATATATTGACATGATAAGTCTTGGTAATGAGCCTTGAATACTAAGGAAAGGATTTTATATGCTTATCTTTATACCAAAATTCTATGTCTTATTCCAATGTTATGCTCTCATGACTCATGTTCATTGATTTACTTATGATTCACATCTTATAAACTCCTAATATTTATTTCATGACTCAATATTTTTCTATTTGATATGAAAGGAATGGTTTTTATATATTATTATCACGTTATCATGCCCTTATTCTCATGTTATGTTTATTTATTTCCCTTATTTACCCTTACTGAGCATATTATATCACCCTTTCTTATGTTTCCTTTCCCCAAGTTATGAAGAAAGGTTTTATGTAGGTATTTTCTATGAAGATTACTAAATTTGAATATATTTGGAGGAAAAATTAATGATCTTTCACCTGATTATAACATTATGTTACAAGTTTTCAAAGGCACTAAACGATTATGGTCTACATGCATGTGTTTGCATAATGTAATGAATATTAATGTATGAGAATCTTGGGTCACTATAGTTGGTATTAGAGTAAATATTTAGTTAAAATTTGAAAACAAGAATTAGAAAACATTAGTGAGGTCCATAGGGATATTTCGAAGGATATTTTAAGGGATGTCTCTAAAAATAAGTCTAAGGATGAATCAAAGTTTAGGAAATATCCTATAATTTTTTTAAAGTATAGATAATGTGGTTTATAATCAATTATATCCCCATATGAATACTATAAGTGGATGTGGATTTATAATAGAGGTACCTAGGGGTAATAACTCTGAAAAGGGTGCATTGAGATGGACTCGATCAACACCTGGTGCATGACAATAGGCCTTACTATAACCCTAGTTTGAAACTATTGGGGGAAAAGATTTGGAAATCCATAAACTCTTTATGAACCATCATGAATTATTTAAATAGATGATGATCATGAATGGCATAGGTTAATCATAAGGTGTGATATATTTAAAAGAAAGTGTCATGATTTATATATACTCTAAGTGAATTTTCATGATTATGTTTTTTTCCACTATGATTAGTGTTGCTAAAACTATAATTTTTGGTTTTAGTAAATGGAGAAAACCAGAAGAAATTGGGTTAACATTTAATGTGATGTAAAATTTTAATATGAGCATCCAAATGAGATGATTAATGGAGTAAAGGGTGTTGTGATTATTTATAATTAGTTATAATGAAACATGATTAATAATGTGACCCTTAACCAACTCTTAGACTTACCAAAAAAGAGAAGGATATAGTTTACTAAGAGTTCAGGTAATGGAGACCACGGAGGAAAGAAGACTCAGTTTTCTATATGTTGAGAATGTGGGAAGAATCAATCAAAGAAATGTATTAGAGGAACATGAAGATATTTAGATTGTGGAAAAGAAGGACACAAATAAAATAATTTCAGAGGAAAATGGAAAAGATAAGTTAATACAATGGATTGAAATATTTATCTCCCTAATATATAATTAATGGTTGAATGTTTCAAATGTGGAAATTATGGGTATTATAGAAATTGATGTCCTAGGGGTAAAACTTGTGAAGAGAATCAGAAAGGTGGTCTGAGTAATTTTTATATTGCTGATGATAAAGAGACCATGAAAACCATATTAAAGGAAATATGTATTAAGGAATAAGATGATAAATCCAAGTTAATTTCTTAAGGATTATTTGGAATAATTGAAGTTTTTATTTAGTGGAATTCTAAAATTATATTAAATGAATCATGAAATATATAAGGGTTTTTAGTATATGTTTTTTTAAAAATTTGAAAAAATATGTTAAATGGTATTGATGGACAAGAAAAGTGATTTAATGGCAATGTGATATTTTGATTAAGGGAAGATAACCCTTAATATTTTTTGGATATTGATATAATGATGTTGGGATAAAGAGGTGTTTGATATTAATAATGTAAATTGGATAGTATTGAAGACCTTGGAATAGATTAATGTTTTGTAGAAAATGTGGTTTATGTTATCATTAATGGAGTTTACAAAATTATTGGATTTATAGAATATATTCAATAATTTTTTGTTTTATTTAGGGAATGAGGAAGCACATATGTTTTCATAAATTTTTTGTGGAAATTATGGTTATTAACATGATTCAAGAAAGTATATGACTAAGGTATTCACATATTTGTTATGTGAAAATCAAGAGGCACTTTATAATATTTAAGGGATAAATGTTAAATTAATTTTGAGAAATTTATTGACCTTATTTATAATATTTTAATTTTTTGATGGTTTATAAGGTTAACCATTTATAGAATGGTTTAAGTTGTAATTTGGATGAGGTTTTAGAGATCAATGTATTAATTCACCATATGAAGATTTAAGCATATTTGATAACCTTTGTTAACCATTTTATTATGATGATAACTAAATGTAGACAAAATTAATTATCATTATATTTACGGATATTATAATACATTAGTTATTTATGCATAAAAAATTATCCACTATTTCTTAGAGTAATAGATTAAGTGTAAATTGATCAAGGCATAACCAAAGGTTGAGATTGTGATTATTAAATGGAATGAAATCAAGTAAGTATATCTTCTCTTGAAAATTATTTTACTTTAGAAAAGGATCTCAAAATAAAAGTTTGTCCTATTATTTTCATTTTTTATGATATCAATTAGCTTTTTCATGCATCTTGGTTTATGTCTTTGTGGTTATTAAATTTATCTTGAAAATTTTCTTTATCACTCTATTATTTGGGTGCACTACTACAAAAGAGGCCAAAAATAGCACTAGAATATGACTTTATCATTGTTAAAAATGTGATAACTACCAGATCATGGTTAAAAATCCTAGTCTTTTATCAGTTCTAGAAAAGCACTATTAAATGGGTCCTTTATCACTGCTAAAAAATCACTAATAAATCACACCTTTATCAGCCTTTTTTTAGTGTTGTTAAAGGACCCTTTTTACAGTGATTTTTTTAGTGATATTAAAGGGGGTAATATTATATTTTTTTAGACATCTATGTGCCTGAACCCTTTATCAGCACTTCGATGACCCCTTTAACAATGCCCCACCCAACCCATTTATTAGCACTTTTCACCCCACCACCCCTTTATCAGCGCTTAACAAATTTCCAACCTCATGCGCCCTCCTGGATTTGAACCCTATACCTATCTATTAAAGATGGAATGCCTTTACCACTGTACCATGTTATTTTTTTTCTGTTTAATGATATTTTTGTTTATTTATATATATATTTACAAAAATATTTTTTAATCATATATTTATATAATTATTTTCAAATACATTTATAATATATATATATATATATATATATATCTCTGTGTGTGTGTGTGATATATATAAACTTATATTTATGTGAATATATTATATATTATATTCATTTACATATACTATACTATAATATAAATATATATCTATTTATTAATACACACACATATGTATATATAAGAATTACATATATAATTGTATAATGTAAAAAATGTTTAGATATTATTTTAAATAAATTTTTAGAATATATATTTATTTACTTATATTAGAATATAAATATTCAAATATATTTTCTAATTATTGACACATACATGTTTATATATAAATATTAATTGTATAGGTATATATATACATATGAATGAATTTTTATAAGGTAAATAAAATGGAATTTTTTTTACCTTAAATAAACTAAATAATAAATATTTATTTTATATATTTTAAAATTAATTTCTATATAAATATGTTGATATATGTATTTATAAAAGTTATTTATTATAAGTAAATATAAGAAAATATGCATATATTTAATTATAATTAAAACTAAATTATGAAGAACAATAAAATTTCAAAACAATAATATCAATATGAATGTAAGAAATGGGAATAAATTTAGTCCCCACTAAAAACGGAAAAAACCCCGTTAAATGAGTCTGAAATTCCATTAAAAGTTAAATAATTGGGGCACCTTGACTAAAAACTCAATTTTAGAGGACTTATGGGACTTTTATAGCCTCTAAAACCATGACATGGGTCTCCCTATGTTATTATGGTATAGAGCTTGTCACAAGCTTAGATTTGATATATTGTAGAGCCCAAACAAACACTTTGATCAAAAGTTATGGTCGTTTGAAGTTTGAGTTACATTTTGAACTTATTTTAGATATTTTTTTTTGATTTTTTTATCTTTTAATTATTATTAAATGACTATTACTCGATAATAATTATCAAATTATTAATTAATTTTTTAAATATTTTATAAACCATTTTTACTAAATATCTTATATATTAAGTGTAAATTCCTTTTTAGCCTTATCTAAAAAATATTTAAAAAATATATATTATATTTATACCAATATAAATATATTTATATATTAATAAATTATTTCTAATGATATATAATAGTTTTTCGAAATATATATTTTATTATCACAAGTAAAAAAGCACTGATGGGGGGGGGGGGTTCTTTATTAGCGCTTCTAAAAAAGAATTGAGAAAAACAACCCTTTATCAGTACTTTTTTTCTAATACTAATAAAACCCCCATTTATCAATTATTTTTTAATAGAGACATTAAAGGGGGGTCTTTATCAGTGATTTTTTACAAGTGTTGATAAAGGGGACCCTTTAACAATGCAAAAAGCCCTGTTAAAGACCCCCTTTAATAATAATTTTTATAGAACTAACAATGAGGGTCTTTATCTAGAACTATTAAAACCCTATCATTGGATAAACCTAGTTTTTTAGTATTGGTGTTGGTTTTCTCTTCTATGTCCATGTTTTCACTTCCCACCTATGTTCTCCTCTTTGGAAACCTAGTATGTGTTATTTTAGATGACTTTCACACATACCTTTCCATTTTTCAAGAGGTTGTTTTATTAAAACTTTTTATGATATGGGTTTCTATAAAATAATTTTCAAATGTAAAACCTTTGATGACTGATTTGAATTTTGAGGGAGAAATTCATTTTAAGAAGGGTAGAATGTAACACCTTGAGATTTGGTGTAATATTTTTTTCAAATGAATTTAATATTTTCGATATTTTGAATTACACGAATCACTGAGTTTGGATTGAGTTACATGTAATATTGAGTTTAGGTTTCATTACATGCAACATTGAGTTTATCTTATGTTAGACATAATATTGAGCTTATATTGTGTTACACACAACACCAAGTTTAAAAGAAATGTGATATACAATTAAAATTTTATTATTTAATATGATAGTTTTCATCTAGCTATTAAAATAGAGGGTATGAAAAGGATTAACTAAATTATAAAAATATATGGTCTGAAAATGTATATATAATGAATTATTTGGTGACTAATTAATTAGAAATGAAAATAAAATCCTTTTGAAAATAAAGGAAATAATTTTCTAAAAAACTATTCTTATGCACCTAAACATATTTTAACTCAATAAATTAAATAGGTCCATTTTTTTGAATAATTTTAATTAAATTTATATTTTTCATATTCAATCAATTATTTCACATTCATATTATGTGTTTTCTAGACAAGAGAGAAGAACAAATCCAATTTTATGCTTAAAAAATTGTATTTTTCTAAAAAGTAGTGTTTGTCACCTTTTCACACTTATTTTAAAATTAATTTTTTGAAAACTTTAGAAAATTTATTTTATAGAATAAATTTTATTTTTTAAATCATCATAGAAAATTTATCTTAGGGTTAATTCTTGATAATTTTTTAAAAAGATTAATTTTCTGATGAATAGTGAAAAATACTGAATTTAAATTAAAAAATATATTTTTGTTTAATTATTTATAAAGTAAAATTATATTTTAAATTAGTTTTAAATTCCAATCAGATAAATTATATATCTATTAATCCAATTTAGGTCATTGGAATAAATTTAATATTAAAATTGGATATAAAAAATTTATAAACTTTTGAATATTTTCTCTTTGAAAATCCGCTTTTTCGTCACGTATATGGGGTTAATTTTATATCAAATTTTGACACCGATGTGAATTGAATTTGGAAAAATGGATTCCATATTTAGAATCAGAATAATTTATATTATATAATAATTTAAACTTAATTTTTGACGAAAATGAATAGTTAAACCAATAAAAATTAATTATCACGGTTAAGGTAAAAAATATAATTACCAGGGGTTAACCTAAAAAGATAAGGGTTAAAACCTAAAAATTATTCACAGACCATTAGATGGAAATATTTAGACCTTATATCTTCTAGGATATATAATGGTCCATTTTGGAACCTTTTGGAATGATAAAAACATGGGTAAACCTTTTTCTTTAGAAAAATTACAAGTGTTCCACTCACCTCACTTTAAAAGGACACCCACTCTCCTCTCTTATTCACACCTCAAAAACCCTTTGATTAGGTGGAGAACTATCCAAATAACTTACCAAGTTCTGTCCTATCATCATATAAGCCTTATTTTTGGCATAAATTTAACCTAGGAAGGATTTTGGTGCAAACCTAAGAAGGATACCTAAAGAAGAGGTAACATTCTTCAACGAGCATTTTTTATTTTATTTCTTCCTCTACCTCATAAAATTATTATTAAACCAAGATTATATATTAAAATAAGTATATTAAATATAATGAGATGTTTCTATGTTAAGTTAATGACCTAAAACCATCTCCTCTTCCCTTAAATGGGTTACAAAATCATTATTCATGTGTATGGAGGATTACCACCCCGCGAACTGATGTCATTCTTTTTTTCATTTCCACCTATAAAGATTGGATATTATGATGTATATAAAGTATATATATGATATTTATAATATAATTATACCTTTGGAGTCATAATATCATATATAACTTTTTTAATCTCCATTCCATAAGGGATACGATGACATCGCTCATGTGTATAGTAGACTACCACCTCACGAAGTGATGTGATTCTTTTTCACTAAAAAATTACATTAAAGATAATAAGGATAAACATATATGATAAAAATTAAATAATTATAATACTAAGTAAATATTTATCATTATAAAAATATAATATATCATTTTATTTCTTACATTTTCACTCACTGAAAGATGACAATGTTGTTTATGTACGTGTGGACTACAGCCTTCACGAAGCAACGTGAGTCACTTTTCATAACCACCCACATGGATGATATGTATAAGTATATTTAATGAAATAATATATTATGATAATTTTTTTAAGATAATATATTACTTACCTAATTTTCATAATGATCATTAAAAAATGGAAACGTTACTCATGTGTGCGTATGACCTACCGTCACCATAATCACAACATACTTCATTTATCAAAACCATATTCCATTATTGGAATTAAAAGTATAATTGTTGTATAAATATTATAATTATATCATTATTATTATTTTGTAAATTATTTAACCATGATTAATTTAATATAACTTAAAATAAAAAATCAAAACATTTATGAAAAACAAATAGGTTATTACACGAAACGTGACTTTAACATGGGACTGTTAATAAAAAAGTTATAAAAGAACATAAGTAAATCATATATGGTATGATATATTTAATTTTGGTTCTGTAATATATATATATAATAAAATTATATTTATTATATAGAATTTTCTAATGAGTATGAATAATGTCGATACTTAAGGTAAGAAATTTCTAGTCTCTCTTTTATTTATGGAAGACATATGAAAATTCACTACTCATTTATTTTATGTGGTGTATATAATTTCCATTTTACATTTTATGTAATTAATAAAATTATTTTAATTATATTTAAATTTTTATTTTATTATTTTATTTATTTGGGATCATGATTCAAAATATCACTAAAGCAGTAAGAGATCTTTGTCTCAATTTTCTTTATTTGAGACATATGTTATGTTATGAACCTATATTATTTTATGAGGTGTATATAAAAACCCATTTAAATTTAATATAATTAATTTATTTATTTTTAGTATATTATATGTTTCATTTAATTTTATTCTTTCATGGGGATTACGATTCAAATTTACCAACATGGTAATGATTTTATGTTATAATCTCATTATTTATCGGGATTGTTTATGATTATGTTTTCGATGATATAATATTATGATACATATCTAAATAAAATCATGAATTTTATTATACTACGGTTATTAATGACATTTCAAAATAATATTACTATTTTATCACTCTTTTATACTTAAAATAAGTGAGAAAAGTTTTTTAAGAAAATATAACTTTATTTCTCACCTCGGTTGAAAACCTATTTTTCTTCAAAAACCATACTTTCTTATTTTTCTTCAAAAATGTTTTAAAATTATAAAAAGGATTTATTAAATGCATTTTTATCCATGTTTTACTTTTTACAACATTTTTTAAAGGAATATTCATATCATTTTCAAAATAATTCCCCTTTGGCTTTTACCAAAAATGTGTAAGGAATCTTTGTTTTAACATGTAAGGAATGAAAAAAATTTACCATCATCATGAGAATTGTTTTATTTGAACCTTCCATTATAATTTTTTAATGTTATTTTCAAATAAAAGGTTTTTCAAATTTTTTTATGTTTTAAAAAGTATTTTTCAAATCGAAAAAGCTATTTTTCCTCAAGAAATGTTTTAAATTATTTTTAAAGTTTCCTTTATAAGTTTGCAAAGTTATTTTAAAAGAAATAAATTTTAAATTTTATTTTGTTTTTAATTATTTTCTCAAAGAATAAATGTTATTTTCCTTAATAAATTTTCCATGTAATCTTTCAAAATTATTTTTTATCTATGATGAAATCATTTGATGTAACCTCTACTTTATAGGGGATATAATCCAAGGAAACCATTATTATTTCTTATTTGATTAATTTATATTTATGATGAAAATATTTTTAAGAAACCCATTTTAGTTCCATGGGTTATACTAGGATAAAATGCTTATGAAACCTACTTCTTTTTCCACGAGTTATGCTATGAAGAAATGATGAAATGATTATGAAACTTGTTTTTTTCCATAGATTATGTTATTATGAAATGTTTATTAAACCTATTTATTTTCATGGGTTCTGATATAATGAATGTTTTATGATCCTGTGGAACACATATGTATCATTTTCATTATGTGATAGTTGTTACATTATAACCAAGGATGGTGTTTATGCTATAACCAAGGATGGTGGGTATGTTATAAAAAAAGACAGGTGGGACCTAAATCTTCATTAAAATAATTGGGAAATGATTTATATCTCTTGATATAAAAAGGATTAGAATGGGGAATGAACCCGATTCTATAAGGGACTTTATCTACAATGATGGTCTTGGGAGTGAACCTTGACTACTATAATGATTTAGGGTGTGAATCAATTCCAATATGAGCAAAGGGATGCCACTGGGGATGGTGGTGTGTTTCAAAAAAGAGGTGTATCCACCCATGGAGTGCCCTAATAAGTTTTTGTAATGAGCCTTGACTACTAAGGAAATGATTTTCTATGCTTACCTATATTCCATTATTCTATGTCTTATGAAAATTTTATTCTCTCATGATTCATGTTTTTTTATTTCCTTATGATTCATGTCTTATGAAATTATAATATTTATGTAATGACTCAAGATTTTGATCTTTGATATGTAACGTATGATTTTCATATGTTATTATCATTTTCTCTAACCCTTAGGCTCACATTATGTTTATTTATTTCCCTTGTTTATCCTTAATGAGAATTTGAGCTCACTGTTTCTCATGTTTCATTTCCCTATATTATGAATAAAGGTTTTATATAGGGTATTTATATGAATATTAATAAATAGTAAGATATTTTTGGGAAACATTTAAGATCTTTCAATAGATTAGAATATTGTGTTACAAGTTTTTAAAGACACTAAACTATAACTATCCTCAGGTGTGTGTTTTTGAAATGTAATAAAAATTATTATTTGAGAATCTTGGGTTATTATAGTTGGTATCTGAAGAAATGTTTAGTTAACTATTAAAAAATATGGTGATAAAACTTTTTTGAGGTACTTAGGTATATTTCTATGGATATGTATAGGGATGTTTCCAAGGATAATTCTAAGGATGAATTAAAGTATAGGAAAATATCCTAGAATTTTGGTAAAGGATAGAGTAAGCTATTTATAAGAAATTACATCTTTGTTTGGATACTATAGTTAGATGTGGATCTATCACATAGGTACCTAGGGGTAATAACTCTAAGAAGGGCACATTGAGCTGGACTCGATCATCACATGGTGTATGAAAATGGGCCTTGCTGTACATCTGGTTTGACACTTATGGGGTATATACTTTGGAAATACAAAAATATTTATGAACCATCATGAAAAATTAACATAGATAATGATCATGGATGGAATATGTTAATACTAAGGTTTCATATATTTAAAATAAGGTTTCACGATTTAGACATCCTATAAGTGAATTTTCAGGATTATGTAGTTTTCAACAATGATTAGTGTTTCTCCCACTATGAATTTTGGTTTTAGTAAATGGAGGGAAATATAAGAAACTGGGTTAAAATTAAATATGATAGAAAATTTATTGATGAGAATCCAAATGGGATGATGAATGGAGAAAAGGATTTTCTAATTATTCCTAATCAGTTATCAGGGAACATGATTGAAAACTTACACCTAAACCAACTATTGGACTCACCAAAAAGATAAGGATATAGTTTTCTAAGAGTTTGTGTAATAAATACCATTTAGGAAAGTTTTCTATATGTCAAGAATTTGGGAAGAAGAACTTAAGGGAATGTCTCATAGGAACAAGAAGATATTTGAGTGTGTAAAATAAGGACACAAATCAAGTAATTTTTAAGGAAAAAAATTAAAAAACCAGTTATTATAATGGATGGGAATACTGGTATCTATATTATATCATTGATGGTCAAATATTTCAAATATATAAAGTATGGGAATTATGGAAATCAATGTTATAGGGGGAAATCTCATGAAGATAATCAGTAAGGTGGTATGACTAATGGTTATATTTCTAATGATGAAGAGACCATGAATGAAATATGAAAGGAAATAGGTATTAAGAAATAAGATGATGAAGCCTAGTTAATTTCTTAAGTTTTAGGTGGAATAATTAAATTGTTTGTGTATTGGAATTCCAAAATTACATTATATGAGTCATGAAATATATAAGGATTGTTCAGTATAAGTTTTTCACTAAGGATTTAAAAAAATATGTTAAATGGAACTAATGGACCGGAAAAGTGATTTAATGGAAAGGTGATATTTTTATTAAGGGAATATAAACCTTAATATTTTATAGATGTTGAGATAATGATGTTGGGATAAAGTGGTGATTGATATGAATAAATTAAATTAGATAATATTGATGACCTTAGAATAGATTAATATTTTGTGAACAAAGTGGTTTATGTTATCATTGATAAAGTTTATAAAATTATTGGATTTATAGATTATATTCCATAATATGTGGTTTTATTAAAGGAATGAGGAATAATGTATGTTTTTATAAAAGTTTTATAGTAATTTTATTTATTATCATGATTAAAGAAAGTATATGAATAAGGTATTCACATTTTTGGTATGTGAAAAATCAATATCTACTTTACTATATTTGGGGGATTAATGTGAAGTTGATTTTGAGAGATTTAGTGACCTTATTTATAAATTTTTAATTTTGGAAGGGCTATAAGGTTAACCATTTATGGAATGGTTTAAGTTTTACTTTGGATGAGGTTTTAGAGATTAATGTTTAATATTACTATATGAAGATTTATGCATATTGGATAACCTTTTTAACCATTTTTTTTCATTGATAACTAAAGATAGATATAACAAATTATCATTATATTTATGGATATTATGATCTATTAGTGCTTCTAGCATAAAAAATTCACATTCATTTCTTAGAGTAGGAGATAAAGTAGAAATTGATCAAGGCATAACCAAAGGGTGATGTTGTGCTTATTAAATGTAACTAAATCTAGTTATTATATCTTCTTTTGAAAAATGTTTAACTTTAGAAAAATGATCATGAAATTAAATGTGGTCCTATTATCATAATTTTTGATGATATCAATGAAAATTTTCATGCCTCTTTGGTTTATGTATTTGTGTTCTTTAACTTTCTCCTAACCATTTTCCTTATCACTCTCCATCATTATTTGGGTGTTATTTTTCTCTTCTATATCTATGTTTTCATTTCTCACCTATGTTCTCATATTTGGAAACCTAGTATCTATTATTCCAGATGAATTTCACACACCAATTTATCATTTTAAATAGGTTTTTTATTATCCATTTTTTATAATGTCAATTTATAGGAAGGAAATTTCAAATGTTAGACCATTGATGACCAAGATGAATTTCGAGGTTGAAATTCATTTTAAGGGGGCTAGAATATAATACCCTGATATTTTGTAAAATAATTTTTTTTAAAATGAATTTAATATTTTTAGTATTTAGAAATACACACAACACTAAGTTTGACATGTGTTAATCATAACACTGATTTTATCTTTTGTTACATGCAACACTATGTTTATCTTTTGTTATACACAATACCGAGTTTAGCTTTCATTACACACAACACTGAGTTTAAACAAAATGTGACATACTATTAAAATATTATTATTTAATATGATAGTCATAATTTAACAATTGGAATTGTGGGTATGAATATGATTAACTACATTATGAAAATATATGGTTTATACATGTATATATAATGAATTATTTTGCGAAAAATTAATTATAAATGAAAATAATTTTTTTTTGAAAATTAAGGAAATCATTTTCTAAAAAACTATTTTTATTCACATAAACACGTTTTACCTCAATAAATAAACATGAATCACTTTTGTTAAATGATTTTAATGATATGTATATATTATATATTTAATCAAATGTTTATCATTCATCTTATTTATTTTCTATATAATAGATAAGAATAAATCCAATTTTAAACTTACAAAATTTTATTTTTATAAAAAGCAGTTTTTGACGACTTTTTTGCACTTATTTTAAAACTAAATTTTAAAACTATTATAATTTTTTTGAAATAATAAAGTTCTTTTTTGAAATAATCATATCAAAATTTAAGTAGGGTGATTTTTTTAGAATATTCTGAAAATATTAATTTTTTGATAAATATTGAAAAATACTAAATTTTAATTGAAAATTGCCTTTTCATTTAAATTATTTATAAAGTAAAATTATATTTTAAATTAGTTTTAAAGTAAAATTAGTTTAATTATATATCTATTAATTCAATTTATGTCATTATAATCAATTTCATATTGAAATTGGATATAAAAAATTTGGAAACTTTTGAAACATTTTCTCTTTGAAAACCCACTTTATCGTCGCGTCTGTGGGATTAATTTTGAAAAAATGTTTTCCAATTATTTTGAAAAAATGGATTAAATATTTTTAATTATAATAATTTATATTATATAATAATTTCAACTTAATTTTTGACCAAAATTAATAATGAAAATTGTAAAAATTAATTACCATGGTTACCAGAACATTAAAGTAAAAAGATAAGGGTTAAAAATAACCCAAAACTTTACTAACACCCATTTTATGGAAATATTTAAACCTTATATATTATAGGATCTATAATGGTCCATTTTGGTACCTTTTTTAATGATAAAAATGTAATATTCAGTATTTTTCTTAAGGTATGTTTTTGTTTATGTTTCAGTTTAAGTCCTTTATTTTGGTCAAATAAGTGTTTCCAAAAGTTCATGAGAAGTATCAGTGGTGTTTTGGGGGTTTGGGTCACGAAATAGTAGTAAAAAGTAATTTATGGGCATGATGCATGGTTTGCGTATGGTAAGTGAAAACCGTGCAGAGCATCCCGGCTAACTATGCAACCTTGGATAGAGGCTTGCGCACGGTTACCACATGGTTAATCTAACTATATAAAATTAACAAGAAACGTCATAAAGGGGTGATTTTGGGATAGAAGCACTCACATGGTTTTTGCATGGTTTAGAAAACCGTGTAGGTAAACTGTGAAACCCAGTAAAGTTAAGAAATTTACAAAAAAAATCCATTATAGGATTTTTAACCCCAACTTGGGATTTCCTGCTTTTCCCCCCCTTAAAACCCTAGTGAGAAGGAATAACTACCAAGAGCTTCCAAAGGTGAATCTCCTTCATCTTTAGGTCATTTGGAGCACTATCAGTTGCAGATCAAATCTCTGAGTAAGTATAATATCATCCTTACTTCCTCTTCTCAATTAGGGTTTGAATCTTTCTCCCATATCCTTCCAAATATATAAAACCCTTATTTTTCAGAGAAATCTAGGTTAAATCCTTAATAGGTGGTTGAATCCAGATCTAAGGCCACTTTTGGGAGTGTTTTTTTCAACAGATTCAACGTAGTCTATCTAGAAGTTATATCCCATAGTTTCATTTGATATTTGTGCATGCTTGGGCTATTTCTTGGTTACCACTTATTGTGATTTTGATTCATTGATGATATTTGGTATAATTAATGTCTAAATTATGAATGGAAAACCTCATAGTCCCCATGGGACACATAGAGAGTGACTTGACCTTTATAGGGCCACCCATGGGAGCGTCGATACTTTCTGGACCTAAAATTAGCTAAGTAAGTTATAGGTTATTGTGTGATCATGTAGAGACCTTTTTGAGTATGTGATATTATTAATGGAAGTAAAAATGAGGTATTGGTTAATTATGGTTGGGTTAGGAGGCTTATGAATATTTTTAATGGGTTGATATAAGGGAATTCTTTAATATGCTTAGTGATCTAGACTTGATAATGGGAATCATGCTAAATGGGATAAGTGATGTAAATGGAAAATATGTTAATGGGATATGGCACAATATGATTTACCATATTGATTGTTATGGTTTTTTATTGTAGTAATTATTGGTTGTGTTTGGTTTCTCTATGGTTTGTGTGTGGTGAATGTATAGATAAGAATGTGCACATGGCTTGAGGTGTGGGATAAAGGACTGAAGCTCCTCCCACGGGTCGAGTTGGACTGATGCTCTAAATCCACCCACAATGAATGGGTTAGGGAAGGGGACAAAGCTCTATTCCTCTAATGGTTATATTCCATCCAGACTAAGGATTTGAGGTGAGAATATTGTGATGTTGTGATATGTTATCCCTAGTGAGTTATGGGCTTACTTATTCCATTATGAAAATTATTAAAGCCATGAACCTTGTGTGATTGATGATGAACTAGTAGTAAAAGAGACATAATGAATTAAAACCTTGGTTAGTATAGATATGTAGAGATTATTAACTAGTGGACCCAAATTGTATTTCCTTTGATTGTTATTTATTTATACATGCATGAACTATATATTAGGATATATATTTGTAGACACCATTAGTGGTGGCCTACTTAGTTGTACTCACACCCTACTCCGCCCACCATTGGGTACTCAAGATGATTTCATGCTTTTTGGCCAGGATACGGGCAAGGGACCTATGCTAGGGAGTTGAGTCTGACATGGGATATGCATGGATGAGGTTTCAGACTTGGGTCAGGAACTTTTTGGGGATTCTTCTATTTGTCTTTATTTTTGGTTTTGTTTATTTGAAATTGTGGCATGGCATGACATATTTACTATTTCTTATGGTTTATACCCAATTTGGGAGATATTTGACTATGCAAGTTATTGGTTGTTTCCTATTGTTTCCTCTATTTATATTGTCTTTTGTTTTGGATTACTCTAGTAAAGAGGGTATATTCTCCCAATGTGACCTATTAGACCCTCACTGCTAGTTGACAACCTCTAGCATACAGAGATACACACTTGAGGTCATGTAATGACCCATCTCGGGGCACCAATTTAGTGGCACCCAGATCAGGGATGTTACAAAGTGGTATTAGAGGAGTTCTTTTCTCTTTATTACTATTTGGGGATGGTAGACAGGATATTAGGACAACGTTAGGCCTTGGTAATGAGCTTGTTCTTGGGAGTAGCTAACCCAATTACAGGGGAAAACCCAAGTCACCTAGGGAAATAATTGTTGTTCTTGTTGAATGTTGTTGCATTTGATGGTATTTCACCATTGGGTAATGCACATGTAGTGTGATGTGGAAGTTTTATGATATTTTTCTCATGGAAATAATGGAACAAGGTTGTGCATTCATGAATCATTCTAGGAACCTAAGTATATAAGTGACATGAATCATAGTAGGCACACACACATGGGACGAGTGTGTGAAACATAGAGGGTAGAACGCATTTGAATTTATTAAAAGTTGTGAAAATTGTATCGAACAAAACATTACAAATGGGTTAAAAGGGGATAAAAATGTTAAATGATAATTGATAAGGGGTGGCATGTGAAATGGAATGTTTTTGGAGTAAGTTGTGTTTTGATAATAGTTTTAAAATGGCATGGAAGATAAGGATTGTATTCATGTGAGTTAGTTACCTTATGTTAGCCATGAAATTGATAGGGATGTTTGAGGGTAGTGTTCCGGGTATGATTATACCTGTTTGTGTGGTTTATGTGAAATTCTTTGTTGTTGTCTAGTGAAGAGCCTTCCTTTATATTTGTTTAAGCTTTATAGTTTGTGTTAAAAATTATGTGTTTGTAATTGTAGAGAAATACCTCCACGAAGACATGTGTCGGTTAGGAGATAGGAGGAAGTTACTGAGAATGCTCCCCCAGTAGTGGATAAAGAGGATCTGGTGGTTCATGATAATAGGGAAGAGCATTTCTGTGAGAATCTTGCTCGTTTTATGTAGATGATGGAAGTGACCCAATGTGGGTTATGTCGAGTATGTTCAAGCTGACCAGGGAGTTTCAAATGCAGCACCCTTTGAACTTTACCTTAGAGGGTGGGAAAGAGGCAATAGAGTTTTGAATAGATTCTATCCATACAATTCTTGACCATCTAGAGACTCCTCTTGAGAAGCGAGTCAAGTTAGCAACCTACATGTTAAGAAGGAAGGCCAAGCGTTGGTGAAAAATTATGGTTTAGATGGATCAAGATGAAGGAATGACATAGAAGGATTTCTAGGATTTTTTTTGAACATTACTACATATAAAACTTGAGATAGGAGAAGGATATAGAGTTCATGAGTTTGAATCAGGGGGCTGCGTTAGTGATGGATTATTCTAGTCGTTTCACTAACTTGCGGTGATTCGTTCTGATGATATCTAGAGATGAAGAGACTATGGAAAAATGATTCTAGGATGGGATTAACCATGATATTAGGTCCCAAGTAAACATATTCTATCTAAATAGGTTTATATAGGTAGTGGACCAAGTCCTTATATCAGAAGGGAACCTGAAGGGAGATTTAGGTGGAAGAATTGTGGTGCCAACTGGGTGGACATTTAGTATTGTCTTTGAGGGAAGGAAGCGTCATTTTGGAATTTTCCAATAAGGAGAAAGTGCACAAAATATTCATAAGAGAGGGGAATATTCTTAAGGTGGTGATGGAGTGTTCTTCTATTAGTGCGGCAGTATAGGGCACATGTGGGGTATGTGTCCCTGACCACCAATTGAGTGTTGGTCCTATGGCAGGTAGAGGCATATACAAAGGTTTTTTCAAGAACCCTCAGCAACTTGGAATGTATAGGAGTCAGAGACATATACTAAGTGTAGGAAGGGGATCGATCACCCCAAACCAGGCAGGTAGTTGGAGCTTCATTAGCCATACCGGTAGGGGTGGTGGACATGAAACTCCAGGAAAATAACATCTGTACTAGAAGGGTAGTGCAATGTAGGGTACTCAGACTAGATCCTAGGGTAGTAGGACAGACCATCTTCACACAGTTCAGTCTATACCTAGAGGTGGCAAGGCTGGACCTTCTACTTTTCGAGGTACGATTCTTGTAGCTTCCACTCTCGCTAATGCTTTATTTGACATAGTTTCCACACAATCTTTTATCTCTATACAGTTCATGGTTGTGTTGGCCTAGCCATAGAACAAGTGTGTGGGGGTTATGTTGATTGATACTTCATTTGGGGTGTGAGATGAGGATATCAGATAGTGTAGAGGCTGTGACTTAGAGGTTGGTGGTTATCATTTCCTGTGAAACTAGTTTGTCCTCAAGATGTCAAGTTTTGACTTGATTTTGGGTATGGATTGGCTAGTGCTGTATCAGTCCCATATAGAATGTTACCATTATAGGGTAACATTCACATCTTCTGTTGGATACACTTATGACTTTCATGGTGAGTGGGATTCATAAGCAGTCCATGTAGGTCCAATTTTTCATCATTTGGGGGGAACTCACAACCCAAGTTTCATTCCTTATTCTTGATGATGGAGAGGTGAATAAAAATGTCTTTCATCATGTGGTGGATCAATTTCAAGATGTGTTTCCTACGGATTTCTCGGGACTGCCTCCTGAAAGGGATGTGGAGTTCACAATCGAGTTGCTGTCAGGGGAAAAACTAATTTCTATTCCACTATATCGAATGGAGATGGTAGAACTCTAGGAAATGCATGTTCTACTGGAAGAGTTGGAGAAAAAGGGATTAATTCAACCTAGTACATCACTATGGAGATCACCCATTCTTTTTTCTAATAAAGATGATGGTTTGCTGAGGTTATGAGTTGATTACAGGAAGTTGAATCAGATGAGGTTAAGAACCGATACCTACTTCCCAGAATTAATGACCTATTAGACCAACTAAGGGATGCCTCAGTGTTCTCTAAGACCTAATTGATATCAGGATACCATCATTTGAGGGTGATACCTTATGACGTACCACAAATATATTTCTAAAGCAAGTACGAGCTGTATGAATTTTTGGTGATACAGTTTGGGTTGACTAATGCACATACTAAGTTTATAAATCTAATGAATATAATATTTTATCCTTATCTAGATTAGTTCATGGTTGTATTTGTTGATGATATCTTAGTGTACTCAAAAAATCTTGATGATCATGCCAAACATCTTGACATCGTCTTGTGTATACTAAGAGAGTATAGGCTTCACACTGAGATATCAAAATGTCAGTTCTGGATTGAAAATTTTAATTTCTTGGGACTCATCATTTCTGAGTTAGGCATGTAAGTGGATCCAAAGAAGTTGCAGGCTGTGGTGTCTTGGGAGCATCCTAAGAATGTTTCTGATATATGGAATTTTTTGGGTTTGGTTGGCTACTACCGAAGGTTCATTAAATATTTTTCTCATTTGGTAGCATTACTCTCAAGCTTAACCAAGAAGGGAATTAAGTTTGAGAGGTCGGAGGTGTGAAAAATCACTTTTTAGGAATTGAATAAGTGATTGACTACCACACCTATTCTAATATTACTTGAATCCAGTAAGAAGTACACCTTGTTCTATAATGCATTCGGTGTGGGACTTGGGGCAGTGCTGATGCTGGAGGATTGGGTTGTAGACTATGGGTCAAGACATTTTATGCCTCATGAAAGAAATTACCCTACCCATGATCTTGAGGTAGCTGTTGTGGTTTATGCCTTAAAGTGTTGGAGGAACTACTTTTTGGGAGAGCGGTTCATGGTGTTTACAGATCATAAAATTTTTAATTACATATTCTCTTAGTGGGATTTGAATCTTCAGTAGCGAAGGTTGGTTGAGTACCTAAAATAATTTGATTTTGATTTGGTTTACACATCGGGAAAAAGGAATAATGTTGCAGATGCTCTGAGCTAGAAGAATCAGAATCAGGTGGTTCAGGAATCCAAATCTAAATGGAAAATGATGTCTTTGTTTGCTTAGATGTAATTGGAAGTGAAATATGGGAACAAAAAAAATGACCCTTGTGTATATAGTGATTGATTCTATGCTTTTGAACCAGGTTAAGAAGTGTTAGCTGAAATATCCAGAGTGTTTGGCCATGAAGAAAATTTTTAAAGGCAGGGAGTCATCTTCTAGTTGGGTTGTTGGTACTGATGGATTTTTTTATGTTTAGGTCCGTGTTGTGGTACTAGAGAGTGCACACAAAGAGTTGATGCACGAGTTCCATGCATCTAAGTGGTAAGTACATCCTATCTTGAATAAAATTTATCATGATCTTATTTGGTAGTATTGGTGGTCCAGAATAAATAAATAGATTGCGGGTTTTGTGGAATTATGCCTTACCTATCAATAGGTGAAGGTTGAGCATCAACATCCATGTGGTTTTTTACACTCAGTACCCATTTTGGAATGAATGTAGAATGATGTAACAATGGATTTTGTAGTGGGCCTTCTAAGATGCCTCAGAATAATGATGAAATTTGGGTCATTGTGGATCAGATGACTAAATTGGATCATTTCTTGCCAATATAGGAAACTTGTAAAGTTGACCAGTTGGGTGAGTTATATGTTTGAGAGATAGTGCGATTTCATGGTGCGTTGAGAACCATAGTTTCGGATCACGATCCAAAATTCACATCACATTTCTGGAAGGTATTACATAAGGCACTTGGTACCCAAGTATTTTTGAGTACAGATTATCACCCACAGACAGATGGGTAGTCAGAGCACACAATTATGGTGTTGAAGGACATGTTGAGAGCCTGTGTTTTGGATTTTGGTGGTTCATGGGAAACAAATTTATCACTTATTGAGTTTTCTTACAATAATAATTTTCAGGCTACAATTCATATGGAAGCTTTTGAGGAACTCTACGGGAGGCCATGTAGATCTAAGTTGTTTTGGTTAGAAGCTGGGGAGTCTGAGATGTTAGGAATGAGTCTCATGTAGAAGACATCTAAGAAGGTCTAGTTGATTCAGAAGTGGATGAAAATAACATTGAATAGGAATAATTCATATGCAGATTGGCGTTGTAGACCTCTCAAGTTTATGGTAGGTGACAATGTGTTTCTTCGGGTGTCTCCAAGGTTGGGTCACTGTCAAATTCAAAATCAAGGCAAGTTGTCACCTGTGTATATTGGGTTATTTGAGATCGTTGAGAGGATCATACTGGTGGATTACAGATTGGATATTTCATAATGGTATAATGGAATGCTTGATTTTTTTCATGTTTCACAAATTCAGCAGTATCAACCTGATCCATCTCATGTGATAAATGTTGAGGATGTAGAGATAATGGTCAATGCATCTTTTTAAGAGTATCCAATGAGTATTTTATATTATAGTGAGAAGGTCTTGCAGGGTAAGGTTGTGCCTTTGGTTCAAGTTTTATGGTACCATGGAAATGTCCAGGAAGAGACTTGGGAGTGAGAGTCAGATATGCAGGTTTAATAGACCAATATATTTGCTTTGGAGTCTTAATGATGCTTGGGAAGAGCGGCTCAAGGATGAGACATCTTAAGGTGGGGAGGTTGTAAGATCTAGTATTTTTCTTAAGGTATGTTTTTATTTATGTTTCATTTTAAGTCCTTTATTTTGGTCAAATAAGTGTTTCCCAAGGTTAATGAGAAGTATCGGGGGTGTTCTGGGGATTTGGGGCATGAAAGAGGAGGAAAAAGGAATTTCTAGGCATGTTGCATGCTTTGCGCATGGTTAGTGAAAACCATGCGGAGCATCCCAGGTAACTGTGCAGCCTTGGATAGAGGCCTATGCACGGTTCCCACATGGTTAATATAACCATGTAGAATTCCCAAGAAACCATGAAAATGGGGTATTTTGGGATAATATCTCTTGTATGGTTTGCGCATAGTTTGGAAAACCATGTGGGTAAACCGTGCATCCCAGTAAAGTTGATAAATTTACAAAAATGACATTATGGGATTTTTAACCCCAACTCGGTATTTAATCCTTTCTCCCCCCTTGAAACCCTAGTGATGAGGAATAACTCACAAGAGCTTCCAAAGGTGAATCTCCTTCATATCTAGGCTATTTGGACCACTTTTGGTTGCAAATCGAAGCTCCAGGTAAGTCTAATATCCACCTTACTTCCTCTTCTCAATTAGGATTTGCATCTTTCTCCCGTATCCTTTAAAATATCTAAAACAATTATTTTATGGGGAAATATAGGTTAAAGCCTTCAAATGTGGTTGAATATGGATCTAAGTCCATGTTTGGGAGTGCATTCTCCAACAGATTCAAGGTAGGCCATCTAGAAGTTATATCCCATAGTTTCGTTTGAGATTTGTGCATGCTTGGGTTATTTCTTGGTCACCCCTTGTTGTGATTTTGATTCTTTGATGATATTCGTTATAATGAATCTATAAATGATGAATAGAAACCCTAATCATCCCCATGGGACACATAGAGGATGAATCGACCTTTGTAGGGCCACGCATGGGGTGCGTCGATACTTTCCAGACCTAGAATTAGCTAAGTAAGTTCTAGGTTATTGTGTGATCATGTAGAGAACTTGTTGAGTATGTGATATAATTAATGGAAGTCCAAATGAGGTATTGGTTAATTATGGTTGGGGTAAGAGGATTATGAATATGTGTAATGGGTTGATATAAGGTAATTATTGAATATTCTTAGTGAGCTAGGCTTGAGAATGATAATTGGGCTAAATGGGCTAAGTGATGTAAATAGAAAATGTGTTAATATGATATTGAACAATATGATTTACCATATTTATTGTTATAGATTATGATTATTATAATGAATGGTTTTGTTTAACTTATCTATGGTTTGCGTGTGGTGAATGGATGGATAAGCATGTGCACATGGCTTGAGGTGTTGGATAAAGGATTGAGGCTCCTCCCACAGGTTGAGTTGGACTGATGATCTAACTCCACCCAAAATGCACGGGTTAGGGAAGGGGACAAGGCTCTATTCCCCTAACAGTTTCATTCCACCTGGACTAAGGCTTCAAGGTGAGGATATTGTGATGTTGTGATATATTAACCCTAGAGAGTTATGGGCTTAATTATTCCCTTATTCAAATGATTAATTCCATGAACCTTGGTGATTAATGATGAACTAGAAGTGAAAGAGAAATAACGAATTGGAAACTTGGTTAGTATAGCTAAGTAGAGACTGTTAACTGGTGGACCTAAATTGTCTTTACTTTTCTTGTTATTTATTTATACATACATGCACTATCTGTTAGACTGGATATTTGTAGACACCATTAGTGGTGGCCTACTGAGTTGTACTCAAAACCTGCTCAGGCTGCCGTTGGGTACCTGAGAAGATTTCATGCTTGTAGGTCAGGACAAGGGCAAGGTCCCTATGCTAAGGAGTTGAGTCAGACATGGGACATGCATGGACGAGGTTCCAGACTTGGGTTAGGACCATTTTGAGGATTATTCTATTTGTCTTTATTTTGGGTTTTATTCACTTAGAATTGTAGCATGAAATGACACATTTACTATTGCTTGTGGTTTGTACCCAATTTAAGAGATGTTTGAATATGCGTGTTATTGGTTGTTTCCTATTGTTTCCACTATTTATGTTGTGTTCTGCTATGGATTACTCTAATAAAGAGGGTATAGTCTTCCCCACGTGACCTATTAGACCCTCATTGCTAGTTGGAATCCTCTAGTGTATGGGGAATCACACTTGAGGTCATGTGACGACCCAGCTCGGGGCACTTATTTAGTAGAACTGGGGTTGGGGACATTACAAAAATGTGGGTACACCTTTTTTTTCAAAACATTACAATTGTTCCACTCACCTCACTTATAAAAGGCCACCCCTATCCTCTATTATTCACATCTTAAATACTATTTGGGTTGGAAAATACATAACTAAATAAATTCAAAACTTCCCTACTCTTATCTTATAATCCTTATTTTGGGAATAAATCCAACCTAGTAAGTCTAACCTAAGGAGGATACTTGAAGAAGTGGTAACGTTCTTCAACAAGTGTTTTTATTTTATTTCTTCCTCCACATACTTAAATTATAATTTAACCATGATTATATAATAAAATTAGTATATTCTATATACTGAGATGTTTTTATGTTAATTTCATGATATAAAACCCTATCCTCTTCCATAAAATGGGTTACAAAATCATTATTCGTGTGAACGGTGGACTATCGCCATGCGAACCGATGCCATTTATTTCCATTACCACTTATCATGGTTGGGTATGATAATGAATGTAAATTATATATATATATATATATATGATATTTTTAACATAGTTATACATGTTTATTCATTATATTAATACCCATTTTACTTTTCATTCCGTAATGGATACGATAACGTCGCTTGTGTGTACGTAGGACTACCGTCTCACAAAGTGATGTGATTTTTTTTCACTAACACATTAAAAAGGAGATAAAAAGGATAAATATATGTTATTTAAATGACATAATTATGAAATTAATAAAATATTTATCATTATTAAAATATAATATATCATTTTCTTTCTTACCTTTTCACTCACTGAAATATGATAATGTCGTTTATATATGTGTGGACTACCACCTTTACGAAGAGATGTGGCTCTCTTTTCATCACCACAATATAAGTATGATATGTATAAGTATATTAGATAAATAATATGGTATTTTTTATATTTTTATAATTATTTAAATATAGTATATTACTTACCTTTTTTCCATAATTATCATTCAAAAATGGAAACGCTACTCATGTGTGTATATGAACTACCATCTCCATGATTGGAATGTACTTAATTTCTCAAAAAAATATTCCATGATTGATATTAAAAGTATAATTTATTTATAAATATGATTATTATTTCATGATTGTTATTTTTTATATGATGTAACCATGATTAAATTAATAGGACCAAAAATAAAAAATAAAAATATATATGACAAACAAAGCGATTATTACCCAAAATGCGACTTTAAAATGGAAGTGTTAAAAATGAGTAACAAAATGACCGAAGTAAATCTAATATTATATGATATATGAAAGTTTTGTTATGAAATATATGTATAATAAACTTATTTTTATTATACATGAGGTTTAAATGAGTACTAAGGATGTCGAGACTTAAGATAATGGATTTATAGCCTCTCTTTTATTTATGGGAGACATATGAAAATTCACCACTCATTTATTTTTTGTAGTGTATATACTTTACCTTTGACATTTTATTTCATGAATACCATTTTTTTCATGATATTTAAAATTTCATTTGATTTTTTTATTTATTAGGGATTATGATTCAAAATATTACTAAAGTGGTAAGGGATCTTTATCTCAATTTTATTTCTTTGAGACATATGTTATGTTATGCACCTATATTATTTTATGAGGTGTGTATATTTAACTTTTGACATGTAATATCATAAATTTATTTATTATCACGATATTATAAGTTTCATTTAACTTTATTCTTTCATAGGGATTACGATTCAAAGTTACTAAAGTGGTAATGATTTTATGTTAGAATCTCATTGTTTATATGGATTGTTTATGATTATATTTCTAATGATAATTTATTATGATTCATTCCTCATGAAAATTATAAATTTTATTATACTATTATTTTTTATATTTCCAAGTAATATTACCATTTTCTCACTCTCGGGTACTTAAAATAAGTGAGAAAATGTTTTTTAAAATCCAACTTTATTTCTTACCTCGATCGAATAACCAGTTTTATCCCAAAACCATGTTTTATAAAAAAAGTTTTTAATTTTTTTTTTCAAATTCTCAAAAGTATTTATAAAATACATTTTTACCAATGTTGTACTTTTTATTATTTTTTGAATGGAATCTTTATTTTTTTCCAAAAAATGCCTATTTGTGTTTTACAGAAAATGTGAATGGAATATTTGTTTTAACATGTATGACTTGAGAATAATTTCACTCTATCATAACCATTATTTACATTTAATATTCCAATATAAGTTTTTAAGGTTATTTTTAAATAATTTTTTTTTTCAATTTTATTTTTATTTTTTAAAGTGTTTTTTTAATATTAAAAGGTTATTTTTACTAAATAAATGTATTAAATTATTTTTAAAGATTCATTTATAAGTTTCCAAATTTATTTTCAAATAAATAGATTTTGATTTTTTTTAATTTTTAAAAAGTATTTTTCAAAGTGGAAAGGGTATTTTCCTAAAGAAATGTTCTATGTAATCTTTCAAAATAATTTTCCTTCTAATATGGAATACTTTGATGTAACCTCTACTTTAATGAGGATATGATACAAGGACACCAGTATTATTACTTCTATGAATGGTTCATTTTTATTATGAAAATATTTTTATGAAACCTATTTCAATTCCATGGGTTATACCTTAATAAAATTTTAATGAATCCAAATTTTTTTTCTATGGGTTATGCTATGATGAAATGATGAAATTATTATGGAACCTATTTCATTTTCGTAGGTTATTTTATGATGAGATTTTTATGAGGCCCATTTCATTTTATGGGTTCTGATATAATGATTTTTTATGATATTATGGAACATATATTTATGATTTTCATTATGTGATGGTTGTTATGTTATAGCCAAGGACGATGGTTTTTTTATAACAAAGGATGGTGGTAAAATTATAACAAAAAATGGGTGGAAACTATATCTCTATCTAATGAATTGGGTTAAGATTTATATCTCATGAGATAGACAAGATTGGAATGAGGAGTAAACCTATTCAAGTAAAGTACTATGTGCACTATGATGGCCTTGGGAGTAAACCTTTAATTCTATAATGGTTTGGGAAGAGAACCCATTTTAATATGAGGAAATGGATTACAATGGAGATGGTGGTGTGTTCTACCTAATAGGTGTATCCCCCCATGGAGTTCCTTGATAAGTATTGAAAATAATCCTTGACTAATAAGGAAAGAATTTTATATTCTTATCTTTATGAAAAAATTCTATGTATTATGCTAATGTTGTTATCTCATGAATCATGCTCTTTTATTTCCTTTTGATTCATGTCTTATAAACTTCTAATATTTATGTCATGACTCAAAGTATTGATCTTTTATATCAAATATGTGATTTTCATATGTTATTATCATGTTCTCATACCCTTATGTTCACATTATGTTTATGTATTTCCCTTGTTTACCCTTACCGAGCATCTGAGTTCACCATTTCTTATATTTCCTTTTCCTAGGTTATGAAAAATGGTTTTATGTAGGGTATGTCTATAAAGAGTAATAAATGGTATGACCATTGTGGGAAAAATTGAAGATATTTAACCAGATTAGAATATTATGTTCCAAGTTTCCAAAGGCACTAAAATATTATGGTCATAAGGTTTGTGGTTGTGTAATGTAATGAATATTAATATATGAGAAGATTGGGTCACTATATCAAACTTGGTTGCATGGCCCAGATACATTCTCCTTACCGACTATTTGTATCCGTGATGATTTTCTGATAGACACAAATGATGGGTAGCTACTTGGGTATACAAAGTAAGAAAATCCATATAATTCCATGAAAATACATATTGGTCTTGCTTCAATAAATAGATATATTTATCATTTTATTAAAGTTTCATTGAGGAACTAATCAATATAGGTTTGAGATCTTATTTAATAACTATATTGACCTATTTGATCTCACCAACGGTGGTTGATACACCTTCCTAAAATACTGAAGGGTAATACTTGATTTCTTCCTCTCCTTATTCACCATTTTATGGAGTAGAGTACATAATAGAACCTTGAGATCTAGAAGATTATATGGTCATTATTACTTCCATTGGGATCATATTGTTCTTTGAAATGGTTGTATTCATATATTAAAACTGACACCATTTTAATGGGGACGGATATTTAAAAATATCACGTTCTTATTACAATATTCATGATCATCCAATCAACGATACTTGGTTATGTTGAAAAAATGTTAGTCAAACTAGAATTTGAGTAGAGATTCTCAAGGAAAATATTAATCTTCCTAGATTTCATGGAGGTATTTTCCTCTATTAGTGGTAGATGATAAATATAAGTATCCAATTAAATATCATCTGATAGGAAAGTAATTATAGGATTTAATTCATCAAACAATACCCTTTAAAAGCTATAGGGCATATGGGCCACCAAATGTTGGGACTTAAGTCTATGTCCTGGACATATTCTTTCTGGTGGAGTGAGATATGAAGTTATCCATCCTCCTTTAAATCTATAAGGTTATATGATGGCCATTAGATTAGTTTAACAATCACTACCAGTAGTGAATGACTATCAAAGCATGATTCAGGATGAATGTCACATTCACTTTCACATGGGGAGATAGTTGTAGGATGTAGAAAAGACTTTAGGGTGATAAGGGATTTCATGAATGGAAAAAATATGGGAGGTACTATTAAATTTTAGGGACTTTAGTCCACTTCTCAAGGACTTTATACCTATAGTAATTTGGTTCATGTAATTATAGGTCCTTTTATTTTTGCAATGGTTCCCTCTCAACCTAGTTAAAAAGTGGTTTTATCTAAAAAATTAAATAAAAATGGAATTAAAAGAATTCATTGGTAAATATGACCCAATGAATCACCATATATGATATTTTCACATTAATTTTATTGATGGTAAACCTGAAATATTCACCGAGTTCACTACATGGATCAATAGGGGTGATTTCCAAGTCATTTGGGGAAGTGATATATATGGTGTTATTTACTAGTGGTTGCTTCCCCTCCCTTTTATAGAACCCTGCATCTATGTACTAAGATTCACATGACTCAAAGGGGGATATATCACCATATTGTACCCCAAATTTTCCATCAATAGAGTATTTAACCATTAATATGATTAGGGAAATACTATATGAACAATGAGCTAGGGACTTTCCAAAAAGACATTAAAATCCATGTATTGATGGACCTCCATGAATTCAGAGTCATAAATGAGATCTCAAATTTGGGTTCTTTGCTTAATTATTCTGAGTGGTCTCTACACACTTTTTTCATACAATTAAATCATAAGGTTTGAGGATAATAATTTTGATTCACTATATCCAAAATATTTGATGTTCTAGATCAGTATAATTGTAATACTATAACCATTATCAACTCAGGATTGATAGATGTTGATATCACTGAGCTTACTAGATATGTAAAATGGTCAGGTATTCCTTGTTATGGCAGTTTCTTATTCATTTTCTTTGAAATAAAGGACCATATATCAATTGATCGAGTTATTATCTTCATGATATATCTTTTATGTAGTGACTTTAGCCTCAAACTCTTATGGAATTAAAAGAGTTAAAATAAGTAATTCCCTAATTTCTTTTAAAAGATAAATTGAATCCAAGATTTAGAGTCTATTTGGGATAATAGATATTTGCTTCAAAATGACATAATTTTGAGCCAAAGGCCTTCATTTACAATCATATGGCTGCTTCCTGGCTTGTATCTTGGGGTTCAAGGTTAGATTTTCTAGAGAATAAATTAATTAACTAAAATTGGGGTGTGTATTTTTTGTATGTAGGCTGGGATGAACTGATCTCCACATATTTTTTATTGACCAACTGACTATTTATAAATTAATTAGTATACCAATATGACTAAATTAAAGTGATACCTTAAATATTTAGGATCAAACTATTGTTCTTTTTGAGCTCTATTTATAACTAATGTTTGAGTCTTAGTTGGATATATTACTTTAATAGAAGCAATACCTAACTGTCAAGGTCCACTATAGATTCATCTTCCCTGACCTATATGATCACCCCCATGATTATTGTCGGGGAACTTGAGTTTATATGAGTCCTACTCATTAGTGAATGGGTCTATTAAGTGGATAACATTTATATATCCATATTTTGACTACTAATTAGGTAAAGGGTTTTTTAGTGGGACAATGTTGAACCTCCTAGTGACGGAGGTATGAAATATTGGGGAGTTTAGAATATATTGGGTATCCATGAGGGATCCTCTTCCTATGAGTTTTTCAACTATGGATGATTACACTCACTCTTAGAACACTATAATGATTAAGATTTTTCCCCAATTAATGTAGGGGGAACTAGGGTAATGACTGGTTAGTTCAGTCATTCCCTAAAGATATAATGTTCCAAGTTGACTAATTTTCTACTCATATAGTCATAAAACTTTTACAACATTCTATTTGGGACTTAATTACATTAACTTTATTATCCTATTAGAGTAATATATATATATATATATCACTTACATCAAGGATTTACCCAAATTTATGGTCCCATTTTTAATCATCTTCTAGAAAATTTATTTGAAGACAATTTTTTTGAATATTCTTTCCTAACATCTAATGGAATGGGAAGTAATCAAGGTGATCATTCAAACTAAATTAATTAGTTCTCATGATTTTTAGAAATTTAACTAAAATTTTCTCTAGGGAGGTGATAAAAAATCCCAAAATTTTCTCCTTTTAGAAGGAATAGACCATGTTCTTCTAGTCTTTGAAGTTTAAGTAATTTTTATCCTTCTTTCTATCTTGTGGATGGATCTATTGTTACTGACACTACTTAAGAATAAGTACTATGTGATATTGAGTGGAATTAGGGGATGGATTTGGCACCAAAACTAGTATAACCATGATGGTTATAGTTTCTAATTTACCAAACCTATTCCCATGCGTCAATGGCGACTACTTAGATTTGGATTTGGATTACTGAATAGAATCTTTCAACTGCTAGGCTACCACTATAAACACCTTGAATCCACTAGAGTATTTAAAGGGAATGGGAAGTGTATACAATTCATCAGATATTTTCTATTCTTATCTCTAATATATTCTCTTATAGGATTTATGGAATAGTTTTTAATTTTCCACCTTTCAAAAAAGTCTAAAACCCTCTCATTTTCATGTCATTTTTAATTCAAGAGGTCTAAGATAATCTTATTACTTGGAGTGGAGAAGAATTGGTAAAGAAAGAATCATCATAAATCATTCCAATTAGTGATAGTACTAGAGATTTAAATTGCTATACCAGACAAATTCATGTCCTTTCAGGGTTTTTATAAAGCATCCAAAATTTTTAACTTCCCGATACTCTGATAAACCTAAAGGATATATATCCTAAAGCATTTATATATATATATATATGATATATATAGGATCAATTATATGGTACAATATATCTAGTCATTGAATATGGATTGCATGAAACAAAGTGGTTTTGTTCATGCATAAAGGGAATATTGTATTATTCGATAGGGAATATCATATAGAATGGAATGGGATTCCATGTCAATATCTAAAAAAATCATATTATACTATTGGGTGATATCATATGGAGTGTTGTGATAATAATTATAAGGTAAAATATACACATTCATCCTATGTTAGAGATGAAGGTTAGACATTGAGTGTTGAAATTTGAGTGATCTTCTATATTGGCTACCATAAAAGCTTAGTTTAATAATATGAAATGGATAATAGTTCATTGAATTCATCCAAATGTTTCATAAACTGGATGAGGTATTTAATCATTCATTATAATACATGAGTAAATTCATGAACTCTCAAAAAGAATCCTTGAGGGATTTATAAAGTGCCTGATTCCATGAAATGGTAATATAAGCAAGCCTGCTCAAGACATTACCAAACCCCCTGCATGTATATCTCTTCTCCTACCTCCATTACATCATATGTAACTAACATTCCATAGAGGGTTGGATCATTCCACTTGTATAATGAGTGATTTAGCATGAATCGTGGATACCTCCAAAGCAGGGACACATTTTAGATATACTTATTATGATTTACATAATGCATGGATGGATATAGTTTCTGTTATGATCAATGTTGTAATGTACACAACACAACTTATTCATTTTACAGTACAAATGATTTTATTTATCTAGCAAGGTTGATTTTGGATTTGGGTTTCATAATTTATTTTAATGTATTTAATAAGTGTTTTTAGATCCTTTAAAACTCAATAATGGTATTTGATCCTTAACATACCTTTATATTAATGAAAACATGACAAGAAATAAAGTTTTTATAGTTTTATTGAATAACATATTCCCTATCATAAAATAGGATTAGTATTTTGTTATTTTTTGAATCATGACTTACGATATGGGATATCATAAGTAATAAGTCAGCATAAAACCCTTGGTTTTGTATTAATTATTCTTTATGAATCTTGGATATTGTATCTAATGATTTCACAACACCATGATTTAAAAAACATAGCATCATACCACCTCTGTGATATTAATACATATATTTAAATATGATAGAGCTATCATAGGAGATGATATGGCTATTAGTCATAAAATATGAATGATATCGCTCGCTGCTATCCTATCAATCATAGACTATGATTAAATATAAATCATTAAATATGATTGATGGAGATAAAAAAATTCTTTAAATTCAATTATGAATTGAATTATGTTATTTATAAATCATTTATCAACTAAAAAATTATTTTTGGATATTCATTTATTTATAAAAGTGTTTATAAACTAATTAATTATAAATTGTTTATAATTTATTGATTAAATGTTTAAGAAACATTTATTAATAGATATTATATAATATTAAGATTTAATAACAATATACCTTTTACCAAATTGTATGGAATTCATTATTTATTAGAAATATAATGTTTATTTAGAAAGTGTAAGGGTAGTTTATAAAAAGTTTATAAATTAAAAAATAAGGTAAAACATATAGTCTTTATATTTTAAGATTATGGATTGTTCCTAATACTTAATTTTAATTATCTAAATTATGTTCCTTATTTGAAATATTATTTAGACCAAATATTTTTTTTGATGATTGATTTGATCAAGGTTTATTTAATGATATGTATATGATATTTAGATTATATAAAAGGGTTACAAAATATAATTGAAATATAAAATGTTTAAATTTCATATAATATCATATATTTAAAGTGATATTCCATATAATTCATAATATCACAGATTTTATATTGGATAAAGGAATATAAAGTGTTTATATTAAATATTATGGAATGCTCATAATGAATAACTGAAATTATAAAGTGTTTATTATTATCTTTTTATTTATGAATTGTGTTCATAAATGTTTATCTAATATTTAAATATATGACTTGTTAATTTTTTTTAAAGATATTACCTTGTTTATTATCCATGGATATAAATTTTTTATATTATTTATATGTATATTCTATAGTTTAAATCATTAAACAACTTCTTATATAATTTTAATACCATTCATCAAATGTTATATATGAAAACATAATATTTAGTTTTTATTTACCTTAAATTTGGTTTTTAATTAAAGTTATTATCTTGAATTTAGTTGTTGAATATTGTTTATACACATTATGTATTAGAGTTATGATGAATTTAAATCTATCTTGAGTAAAGTATCCTTGGGTATATGGACTTCAAGTTATACTTTCCACTGGCCTAGAGGATTATTCCTTGTTCTAGAAAGGCAGGATTTGGATATCTATGGATCTAGAATTACTCATTTAAATATTATCAATTTCATATGATTCTAAACCTTTATATGAAAAGTTCATACACCTTATGCATAGAATGTATTTAGATATGTGTAATGGATTATATTTTTGGGTGAGTAACAAAAATAGTGGGTTGTGTACATAGTTACACATTAATATGATTTGAACATATTAATTTGGTGAATGGAGTAGTATTAAAAACTAAATCATCAAAATCATGAATAAATTTAAAGGGAATAACATGAGATAAAATGGTGAGATTAAAACCCCTTAAAAATACTAAGTGTTATATTTTCAAGACCTTAATCATTCAGTATGGGTGGCCTAAATAGTTAGGTGCCCATGTATTTTATTGTACAAGGAAAGAAAGTAATAAGGTGACCTTAAAGGTTACGTGCCTTGTTCTTAGAATATTCTTTGGGTTACACTTAGCTGGGAAATCCTAATGGTTAGGAAACTATAGTAAAAAAGTTGAGTTTATATCCATATATTGGATTTGAATAAAGATTTATCCACTCCAATATCCAAGAATAATATAGGATATGATTGGAAATATTTTTTTACAAGATATAGTCAAGACATATTTATGTGATCAAAATTGTCTAATAAATGATGAAATTTGGATGTTTTCCCACCAATGGATATGGTGAGTTTAAAAGGGGTTATCATTTTAGTGGGAGTAAAATTAATAAAATTCATTAATAGATGTTTTTAAAACAAGATACTCATTTAATAAAAAATTATTTTGTAGATGAATAAAATTTTCATCATTAAACTTTACTTTGAGATAAAACATTGAAAAGGAGAAGCTTAATGTAAGAGACTCCAAAGACTGGTAACTTAATAAAAGTTCTTAAGTAATATATATTATATGTGTTAGGGTAACTCCTTCTCGAGTAACCAAGTGTTGAAGTATTTCAAAAAATGAATCTAGATTCTTATGAGAAGTTTATAATTATTCCTTATAATTTGATATTTTTAATTTCTAGAAAAACAATTTTAAGGGTATGGTGTGAGGAACCACAAATCACTCAATGAGTACAAGATAATTAAGATTCACGAGGCATCATGAGACCATTATAGGAAAATTTTAAAGTATCTAAGCCATAAAACTTGTGTAAATTCCATTAGATGGATATTTCTCTCTAATATAGATCATCATTTAAGATATACTTGAAACAAAAGGCCATCTTGTCCTTAGTATTGATAAATTATTCTAAGTTTATCTTTCCTTCATTGAATCCATGAATCAAAATGATCACTTACTTATTGATCCATGATTCTTGTTACTGTAATTATCACTTGACATTTCAAAGTAATTAGATGAAAAATTATCTAAGGAACATTAGTCTCCAATCATATATAATCAATATTATTGAGGTTGATAATGAATTGGAGAAAATAAAGGTTTATTAAACGACCTGTTCTTATTAAGGAATTAATTCTATTTTTATTGATGGAAATGTTCTAAAAATGTAAATGAATTCAAGATAATTTTACTCAATTTTCTCAAAGTGTTTAGAATATATGAACTAGGGCATGCGATGTCCAGGTTCTGGTGTTTTATCGATAGTACAAGCAAGTAAAAGTTCAAACCGATAGAGTAAAAGTTAGTTAGAAAGTACAAACATGTTTCTTCTAGAACCTAGTCTAGGTTAATGAAACCTAAATGTGTTATCAGTAATGAGGAATAATGATTCCATATGATATAATTATCTAGATACCTGAAAGGGGTTGTAAAACTTCATGGATTCTCCATATCAAGTATCAATGTTATAGAAATTTATTCTTTAGTTTTTAAGGGTATGTGATACCAACTGTATATTTTAAAAGTGTTGTAAATATAAAGGAGTTCAAAATCAATGTAATAATTAATGGAGATTTTTTCTTCATTCAAGTGATGAAGAGAATAGTTTTTGTATCAATAATTTTAATATAAAGGAACAGGTAAATCTTATATATATCTTAGTAAAAGATACGTATAATAATCTATTTTCTATTAAATGATTATAATTTTTTTAATATTTTTTTATGAATAATATGATATAATTAATTTTATACACAAGCCTTATGATTCATTAAATTCTATAACACATTTTAATAAGAAGATAATGATAAATATGTTTTATCTTATATAAAGTAGTTTATCAGAGATATTTGTTAAAATGTGATGAATTTTGATTCCACCACAATAGTGGTTTATTTTAAATAATAATATTATTTTCAGAGAAAAATGATCCAAACATAGAGAATACCATATATGATGTAGAAAAAATAGTTTATATGTTAAATATTCCTATTAAAAAAAATAAAAGCTATTTTTTAAACACAAAAAGAGTTTGTGTCTCTTAAAAAGATATTCTGAAGATAATATAACATCTAAGAGGATACTGTGATTATGTTTGGGTTTTTTGAATTTCAATGTTAACAAATAAATAATTATACCATCCAAAACTTAAAGTGAATATCACTTAATACCTTAAAAGAGTTTTAGGGAATTACGTTAAGGATAACTGTTAAGAATTACATTCAGTTACCATAATTAAGTGAATATAACTATATAATAAAGGATTTTAGGATGTGTTAATAAAGAAATAATGTAAATATTTATATTAGTTACCAAAATATTTCAAGGAAAAATTTTTATGGAAAGGGTTCTAAGAATTTTGATGATATACTTAGAAATATTTCTAAGTATAAAACCAAAGTTCACATTGTAACATTTGATGTTTTAGAGTTATAGAGTTTGAATTTTTTCAAATATTTGAACATTAGGAATATTATTCTTAAATATCAACATTATTTAAATGGTTTTACTTCATAGATTTCACTTTCTAAAAATTTTTGTGGGAGGGTTAGGTGGTAACATAGTGATGTGGAAGGAATTATATATAGATGTAATAAGTTAAAAAACCCTAAAAAGTTCAGAAAAAATAAGGTTGATCTAGAAGTATATTATATATGATATTTTATACTAGTGATTATATAAATATTTGTTAATTATTATTAAAAGTGTTTAAGAATAAAAAATTCTCAAGTTATACAAAATGAAATCATAACTTTGTCATTCCCTCATGTTGGCTCAATATATGTATATTTTAATATGTATTTCATAAAGTGGATTGATAATTGAACTATCATAATATTAATTAAAGTTTTCTCTAATAGATTTTCATCATGGAGTCTTATAGGTTATGATGAAATATTATGGGTAACATGAGTAAGATTCTGGTATTGAGATACAGAATATACCCATGAGGCACAAAACTTATTTTGTGTGCTAGATGACCCTCTAAGTATACCACATTGAATGTAATACACTATATATTTAGCATAATAAGGTCTTATGGATCATATTTGGAGTCCCTAATACCTAAGTTAGGTGAGATTCCTAATATGAGAACCTTCATACTTCAATATTTTTCTTATGCATGCTTCGAGGCTTAGTTATCAGGGGTGGAATGGTATGTTACTGACCATGTCATTATTTTGAACTTAACTAAGATGGTATTTTTACTCTCATATGATGAGTATGAAATATTATCCCTCCATTGATATAGACTGAGAAAGTTTGTGATGAAACCTAAACATTATATATGATTTCCTTATCTATTTGGGTGAGGAAAATGTGACGTGATCATCTACAAAGGTGAATAACATGTGATGTATTCATCAATATAATCAATCTATACCTAAATATTCAATAATGTATGGGTTGGATATATGTTATTAATATAATTCATGTCCCATGGTCACTCAATGCCTTGCATAAAGGGATTGTATGAGAATTCACAAGCATATGATGTAAATGGTGGAAATAGGTATAGAGATATATGTATTTGATAAAGATCACGTCAGATCCATTTGAAAATTGAGTAGCACTAATAATTTTCCAGAGGATTCAATTTTATTGAATTTATGAATATGGTGATTCATATTTTTTTCCCAATTCTATAAAGGTCTATAGGGTTAAACTTAGTGGTTGATAGTATGGGGATTATGTTTAACTCAGAGAGCTACTCTAAAAGTGTTTTATAGTTTATCCAAATGTGTTTTTTATGGGTATTTACATGGTATTTCATATATTATGATACATGGTGAAGTTTATGATATATTTTAAAAAATTATTTGGAAGATATTCAAAAAGAGTTTTAGATATAGTTTCAAATGGTATTTTATATGATATAACATAAGGTGAAATGGAATAAAGTCTTTTAAGCTTTAGTGTAAGTGGGAGATTAAAGGATATATTCCCTAAGGAATATATATATATATATATTATATATATATATATAATCTACATGAAATGGTATGATAGAACCAATATTTGAATACAAATTTCTTGCAAAAAATAGTTTTATTCATGAATTAAGGGTATATCATATTATATGATAGGGTAAATTGTATGGAATAGAATGAGATTTCATTTAAATTCCTAAAATAATCATATTTTATGATTTGGTGATATCTTATAGAGTGTTTTGATTGTAATTTTAAGGTATGAAACACACACACATCTTATGATAGATATGGTAGATGAACATTAAGTGTTAATTTCTGAATGATCTTCCACATTTTCTATCATAAATGTATCATTTCATAAGATAAGAAAAATTAGATTTCATTTAATTTATGAAAGGGTTTCATGAACTAGATGAGGAATTTTACAATGTATTATAACATAATAGTAAATTCCTGAACTCTCATGGAGTATCCTTGATGGATTCATAAAGGGATAGCTTCCATGCGATGGTAATATAAGAAAGACTTCCCAATCCTTGGATGAAACTACCCTACACATTGATATCCCATCTTACCTATTTTAAATCACAAAATACTATCCCAAATTCCATGAAGGCCTTATTTTTTTATTGATTTTTGATAACCCTCATTTCAAGGGATGAGGGGAACCCTTACAAGGCTCGTAGGCTTAGTGATTACATGACCTGTAGGGCTTAGAAGAAATATCCAGACTATAACTACATGGAATTTCTCCTCCCCAGCATCTTCATCATGATATCAACTCTTCACCTTCACAAGGATGTTTGGCTAGGATTCTCATGCATGCACATGCTAGTCTCAGTGGAAATGTCATACCCTCTCATTCATCCACATCCGTTAGCTTTTACTCTAGTGAATACACCTGTTCTGAATCCTCATATGAAGTCTGTTCCTTGTAGAGTCTTGCTTGGTCCATTAAGCATAGTTTTAGGTGGTCCTAAATCATTGAGGTGGCCCAAAGTCCTTAAGGTGTCATAAATTCCTTGAGGTGTCCTGAAATACTTACTAGTCTGAAGGCCTTGGATGGCCCGAAGGCCTTGAAGGACTTGAGGACTAAACCGGTGGCCTGAAAGCCCAAATGGATGAATAGTTTCAGCTGATACCGTACTAAAAAGTACCTACTACAATACTACTATAGTGTTTTCTATAGTACTGCTATACCCCCCTAGAAATATGTCTCAAACCAGTTTTGAACTCGGGTCTCTTGGATGCACTTGTCGAGTCCCCACCAATTGGGCTGAGGCTCTTGTGAACAAGGTACCATCATTCCATGGAGGGTGAAATAATCCCACTCACTTAATGAGTTATTCAGTATGAACCATGGATACCATTTTAGGATTGATGTATTTTGGTTACCTCTTCCATGATATTCATCAATATTGGATGGATATTGTTCCTGTCATGATCAGCAGTGTAAAACACACATCATATATTCTTTATTTTACAGTATACATGATTTCATTATCTAGAATGATTGGTCTTGGATTTGGGTTTCATTATTTCTTCCAATGTATTTAACAAGTTTTTTTAGATCATTTAAAACCCATCAATTCCCATTATAGGGCTTTATTAAGATTAAAAACACTTTAGGTGACTCTCTATATCCTCTATAACATTGAATATTGAGAAAGATAGATTTTATAACTTCGGTGGAGGATAATTTATATCCACCCACTCAAGATATAGTTGCATATCGAAGTAAACTAGTGAGTTTCAACCCTCTATGGATTCCATTTAGGAAAAAAATGACTCAATAAAGTTAAGGAGTTCTAGTGGGATTATTACCTATGTCGATGCTCGAGTAGGGGTATTGGGCGAAACTTGACATGGTTGAATCATCTATTACTAGTGTTGATAACTAGATTAAGTCATCCTAGGGTATTTCATTTGAAATAGTTGTGATTACATTCCTAGGAGATGAAATTATTAATAATCTAAAGTCACTGGAGTTAAATAGATTGGTTTTTGGGGCCTTGAGTTAGCTTGATGATTGGACTTTGCTCTTATCGACCAAGTAGTTCCTTATTATTTAATGGAATTCAATGAAGGACGGATATTGGAACCACATTTGGATTTGTACTCAATTAGTATATTACCTTTGACCAACTCGATGTTGAGTCACCTTAACTTCTCCAACTCAAATTCATACCGGGAAATGTTCTCCTTGGCCTAAAGAGACTATACTTATTCAGGTTTCGGGTGGGTCATGGATGTAGCTATACATTTCCCCTTATCCTTAGCTAAATTTAATTGAGTATATGAAAGATAAATGTTTATAGGATCTCCTAAATTATGATTCTTTCTCTGATGTCATGTGTGCACACCCTCTTCATTCATTTTTATGTTCACTATATTCTAAACATATGTCTCATCATTATGTTCTTCTGTATTGGATTCATGATTTCTGTCGTCTTAGGAATTTTCATCAACAAAATCCACTAATGTGAACTGTGTAGTGGGAATAAATTATTAATCCATGTCAGGGTAGTAATGGGATTCAGCCTCCTATAAATATCATTAAAAAGGTCATAATCCCCCTTGATGTCTATTTTCTCAGTGAACCATTTTAGCTTGTGACCCTTGTGATGTTTTACCCTCTCCCCTTGATGCTCCCCCAAAAGTGGTTTATGGAAAGTGATCTTGAGGGATTCCATAATATCTTTCATTTAATGCACTTCTGATGAGGGTGATGAATCACAAAATGTTAGTGGAAGAAAGTGTGGAGGAACTTCTCCTAAAGCTTCTCCCAATCTAGAAAAGAATGAATTTCTTAGAGGTGGGGGAGGTAAAAATCCTCCCATCCTTATGGGATAGAATTGATTTTTCTCTGTAATAATAAAATCCATGCCCCATTATATATTTGATGATTCCAAGGGTACTAGTGGTGGATAAATTTCTACCAACCCTATGGGATCTGTTTTCTTATGTACTTTCACTAGGGATACTACCAAAAAAATTCTTAGATATTTGATATTTTATCTTAATATTAGTTGGCTGCATTAAATTTTATAGGTGATAGGTACTCACTATTGAGGGTTACTTTATGATTGTAGGGTTTTTACTTAAAATGGGAGGCCTATTTTACCTTCCTAAAAGATTAATACAGAATCCTATCAATAACTCACTCATGTCAAGTATGATTTTTTTGGGTATTAGTAATGGTAGGACTTTTTTAGAGAGAACAAAAAAATATGAAGATCCCTCACCCGTAACTCAACTTGGAATGATAAAATTATAAGCTACTTTCTATGAATAACCTTGTTGTTCCACGAGAAGAGTGAAATACATAGCTCTATGTTCACCCCACCCTATGATATTCATGTCCTATAGGGTATCAATGAATATTTGGTAGAGTGATTTTATACAAATAAGGTAGGTATACTAGAGATACTTATATTTTTTCCATGAATTAGGATTCCAGGACACTGAAAATGTTTTCATGTCAACATGGTGGAAAAGATCGTTTATTATCTTAAGATGGTTAATGGACTACCTGTAAAGAAGATATATAGAATTGAGATAATGAAGAGTTTTCTAAAAGTTTTGATAAATTAAAGGTATGAATTCCTCTTGAAATGACTTGGGAATATCTTAACAAGTAGTGGCCACATGCTAGAACATGACTAATATTCTGTCTTTAACTAATTCTCTCCACATGATAATAGAATTATCCTTATACTTGGTGAAGGATTCTTTAATGTTCTATGAATATAGAGGTCATTTATACACTACTTAATTGAGAGTAATTGGACCATTTTGAACCTCCTTAGTCACATAAAAGTGTACAAAATATAAGGGAGGCATGGAAGATGATTTTCACTTCAACCCCCCATTAAGAGAGATGAGACACTAATAGTTGGTAATGAGGTTCTTGGTGTAGCTGGCCTCAGTTTCTTGAGTTCCTCTTGATATGAGGGAAACATTAGAGTTAATTTAACATGGGTAGGACCATCATGCTAAGAAGATGAGTCATTACAATAAGGGTCATTACAATAATCATTATTGGGAGGGACTCCAATGTTAATTCCTATCCCTCTATTGTGAGGAGGACCTCCATTTTGGTTAAATGTATTATCATGGAGAGTACCTCTATAAAATATACTCTGGGGATGTTCTATATATTTATTATTTTGGTTTTCTTGTATAGGAACTCCATAGTTACTAATTTATTAGTTGCCTTTAGTGGGATGAATTCCATGTTGGTTGTTTATTTTATCACATAGACAAATCTCACAATGCATACTTTGGGGAGTACCTATAGAGTTATTAGATCATTTTATATAGAGAGGAACTCTAGAGTTATTATATTAGTTTACATGGGGAGGACCTCTATGTTTACAAACTTTTTATGTTTTGGAAAGGGTAGTACCTTCTTATTGGTTGATCTTTATGTTATGGGGAGGACCTCCAAAATTTGCGTCATGAGGAGAATGTTTATGATAAATCTTTATATTATCATGGGGAGGAATTTCATAGAGAGTTATCAAGGGAGGAAGTATAGAGCTTCATGGTTTCACTTGAATATGGATAAGATCATTGAAGTTGGTGAATTATTATTTACTACTGCGAAGATGACCTCTATAGTTGACATGTTCAGTGTCATGGGGAGGAACTCCACTATAATTACTATAGGGATAGATTCCAAAGTGATTGATTATGGTGTTACTGGGAGGAAATTTTTTAGTGGATTCTCTATGATGGACCTCCAAAGTCACTGATTGTGGTTCTGCAGGGAGGAACTTCATAGTATATTTTTTAAGGAGGACCTCACGAATTTCTAATTACAGTGTTGTGGGAAGGACCTTCACAGTGTAATTTTGGAGGAGGACCTCTATAATTGATAATTATGATGTTGTGGTAAGGGACCTCATAATATATTCTCTAGGGAGGGCCTCCAGAGTTTCTAATTATGATTATGATAAAGATCATATTTTCAAATATTTTATTCTATAATTTATTATTTTAATCCCACCATTTTAAGGGAAATTTTAATGTTTTTTAGGTTTAAGAATATTTTGGACATTGTTGAAAAAACTGATTAATTTTTTATTTTAAGTGTTTTATTTACTTTATTATTTTTTTCATAAAATTATTTACACAGATCCAAGTTGTGAAATTGTTTTTTCTAGGATTTCATTATTGATAGTATTTATTTCATTAAAATAGATCAAGATACAATTTCAAACATATGAGGCCCAAATAAAGCAGACAAGTAGTGCCTTGAAAATTGTGTATGGTTTTTATAGATTTTGATAATGAGATCATATCATACAATGTACCAATTGAAATGAGCTTAAATTTTATGGTAATATAGAGAATTGGTTGAGGAAATTTTTTGTTAGCTATTACAATTCTGAATTTAGCCATTTTAAAGCCATAAATTCATAACAAACTAGAGAATTAAAATTAAAATTCTTCATTCCTAGAATATATTTTTCTTGTAATTTAGTCATAAAAATTGATCAATGTGTCTAAATAAGTATAAATTTGTAGAAGAAATAATAATATATATAGGAACATATTTTTAGAATAAAATTTTGTGAGATTTAGCAATTTAATAGGCCCAACATGTGTTAAATTTTAGAATATAGTATTGCATGGAAATCTACCTCACAACTTCTTTATAAATTTATACCTCCAATTCTGTTAAAATAAGTTAGGAATTTTCAATAGATAAGGTTAATTTTTTATATTATAATATATTTACAATATATATTAGTTTTCCCAATTTCTACTCTTATTCTGTTTATTTTATCTTTTTTTTGTTTCTCTATCCATGAATCTCATCTTTATGAAAATAGAGAACTAAATTTAAATTTTGTTTGAAGGGAGAGAGCAGTGTCACACCTGTGTTTTTATTTTTAGGTATTTATTATATTCATTTTTATCCTGTGTTTATTCCTTGGATTTCCTTTGAGTTTTTAGAGAAAAATAGAAGTTTTGGACTAAATATTATGAGGCACACGGTTGGCGCACAGGTTTCCAAACTGTGCAGACCAGCCTAGCCAACCATAAGACCTGTGGTGTTTCTTGGATAGTAGGAAACTACACAGTTTCCTCATAGTTTTTCAGACCATATGGGTAACCATGTGGCACATCCTGGATGGATAGTGGAAATCACACAGTTTGAAAATCATGCGGACTAACTGTGCGGCTTGTTTAGGTTATTAAAAATTTGGATTTTACCTTTTCCCCCTTTTCATATTTAACCCCAAATCTACCCATCTTCTTCTCTAATTGAGATTTATATCCCTATAATCCTCTAAAACTCCCTCTTTATCCCTTATACCTCTATTTTTGAGGTAGATTTGATGGGAAATCTTCAACATTTTTCAATTAAGTCCCTTAATCCTTGAGTTATCCCTATCTTCTAGGGTTTTCTCCCAATTTATTTATGGTTTCCTATGTCAAATAGATTGGGCATCATATTTAGGGTTTAACATTGTTTAATAATGTTTAATGACAATATTTAAGGTTCGATCTTGCCTCTATAGGATTCGATTGAAGTGTGGTTGAATTTTTTCACCGGATTCCAGAAGTTTTTTCACTCAAGGTAAGTGGTTTTGTGATTAAACATTATATAAAGAATTTAATGTGATTTATTGAGTGTTAAAATGTGTTCTATAATTTATGTGTGTGGTGAGAAATGTTTTTAAGTGTTTTTATATGCGTATGGATTGAAAGTGGTTTTTCTAAAGGGAATTGGGTGTATTTCAAGTGTGAACCCTTGTTTTGAATTTTGAATGTGCTTTAAAAATTATGAAACATATTTAATAAATTTTAAAATTGGCATGAAACATGTTTTAGAATAGTTTGAGTGTGCATTAGTACTTAAAAGTTTGTTTTTTTGTGAAATTAGTGATTTATCAAGCATGGTTCTATTATTTAGAATATGTTTATATAAAAATGATGTTATACGTGAAATGTGGAATGAAAATTGATCATGAAGGGAAACCTGGGTAACTAGGTGGGTGGACTAGGACTTGTACTATAGTTTACTTAGAATTGGTTCATCCGATATTCATCTAGAAGGATTGATGATACAACACTAGCTAAATGATAATGATGATTGGAGACCACTAGGACCATGGGGTGTCCCCTCCTGGTGGCTCATGCATGAGTACGCTTCTAGTCATGGTCACTATACCACTTATTCACCAAGATATTATGTACTTAGTGTCCCATTTCTAGATAGTGATGACATAGTGCTCTTTTTTTATATTTTACTCAGCATCGGAATATAGTATACATTGTTGGTTATTTTCAAAATCAAGCATGTTTTATTTTAAAATGTTTTCCATAAAAGTTTTTCTAGTTTATTTTATAAAACTTTCATGTTGGATTATCTTATAATGTTTATAGTATGGAATTTATTTTTTGGGTGGCATCCTACGTGGCTTTGGATCATACCTTACTTAAACCTTTGGGTGTAAGTAGACTTGGTTATGTTTGATACAAGCAAATGTAAGATGTTTGGAGATGGTAGTTCGAGATTCTAGTGTCATTACCTTATAGGTGTTGTTGTGGTGGCTTGAAAATGATGTTCTTATTATTTCATGGTGGTTTTTGAGATAGTTTGGTTACTCCCCTTTTTTAGCCCATTTTGGTTTTGTTTTAATGATTTAAACTTTGAATATGAAATTCGTTATGCCATATTTGGTTTTGATTATTTTGTTTTGGTTTATTTATTATAGTCTATTATTTATAATTAACTACATGGGTGAAATCATTTCCATGTTTCATTATTGATTTCCATGCACTTTTTTCTAGCATATGAGGATTAGGAATGCCCTTCGAGCCATTCCACAGGTTGGGATGGGTGTCAGATTTCATATAAACCTAGCTTGGTTTGTGAAAAAATTGTATCAGATAAGGTAAAAAATCTTTTGGGTTATGAAATTTGGGATGAGTAAGTATAGACTGGATCTAGAACTATTAGGTCTTGATGTTCTGGTTTCAAGTAGGGTGTTTGGCCAGCACACCTCGTGATGGATCTTGAGTCACCATGGGATGTTGGGATTTTTGTTTGACTTCTCCTCCAGGTGACATGTGCAGGTTGTAGACTATATGTGACCAATGGGTGGAGGTGGAGTGGTTTGATTGTTATGTTATTGTGATGGGTTTGATTTTTTTGGATTTATGAGATGTTGTTATTTTCTATTTTTTTCAGATTGGTTGTATTGATAGTTTCCTTATGGTCATTACTTTTTGTAGCAAAATTCCCCCCCAAAGAATTCCTACGAAACTACGAGAAGAGGCCAAAGAGAGTTCTCCCTCACCAATTGATCAAAGACTAGTGTAATATATTGTCTAGGTTGTCTTAGGTTTGGGATAGGGAGTGTTTTATAGTCGTTATCAGGTTAGAGAAGCTGAATTAGGCCCTATAAAGGACAAAGCCCATTAGTTTCTTAAGAATAAGCCTCTTTCTTTCCATGGAAGCACTGAAACTCAAGAAGTAGAGGAGTGGCTGGAGAAAATAGAGCATATGTTTAAGTTCCTTGATACACCTAAGGTATTTAGGGTGAAATTTACCTCATTCTTGTTAGAGGTTCCCAGACATAGGTGGTGGGACTTAGTGATCCAAACTAGAAAGCATGAGATGATGAACTAAAAAGAGTTTAAGGTTGTTTTCAATGACTAGTACTATCCTGAGATCTTGGACTATTCTAAATCCTGGGAATTTATGGATCTTGTTCAGGGGTCTAGTCTGTAATGGAGTATGCCAACCTATTTTCTGAGTTATTTTGGAATGCTCCCAAAATCTTTTCCAAAGTTTATATGAAGGCTCAAAGGTTCAAGAGGGGTTTATGGAATTAGGTCTATTCTCATGTATTTCTATTTAAAATAAAGACCTATGATGAAGTGTTTGACCATTCTTGTATTGTGGAGATTGATTGTAAGGGAAATTCTGGTTCCTTTGGGACTGTGTTAGCAATGGGAAGTGGCAGTTCATATGAGAAAAATAGGAAGCGAGATGAGCAGGGGAAGAATGGAGGAGGTAGTTCATGCCATTCTTCCCAGGAGTCTTCGTTTATAGATTCTAATGCTATGTCAGTTATATTCCACAGGTATGGGAAGACATGAAACATATGACCTGTGTGTACATCCCCTCCCAAAATATTCCATTGGTTCAATGCTATGGGACACCTGCAACATTTTTTTAAAATGATGCACCCATATCATAGTGGTGTTGAATCTACAGCTTCGAGAGGGATTTCATCTCAGTCAGAGCTGTCTAAGATGGTGGGATATCATTTTGGTGGTCATGGTGGTAGCAACAGATCCTCATATGTCCAGAGTCAGTTCAGGGAAGAGTCATAGGTTAGTGGTCACACTTAGACTCTGGAAGAGACAAGGAATATTCATGCTCTGGACCAAGCACCAGTGGAACTGGATGCAGGGCCTTTGACAGTTCAAGGTACCATTTTTATTGCATCATCTATAAATGCTTTTCTATTGGATAATAGTGCTTATATTTAATTTATCTCTACCTACTTTGTAATTTTTTTGAATTTTCCAATCAAGATCTTGTTATATGCGATGGATTTAGTAACTCCTCTTATTAAGAAGCGTGAAAAGGGTCTCAGGTGTCCATCTTGTGCACTCACCGTGTCAAGTGTCGAACTTGAATGGGATTTCTTAGTCTTATATATGAAACTATTTGATGTAATCCTCAGCATAGATTGGATGAGATGCTTTTAGGAACATATTGACAACTATATGTGACATGTGAGTTTCATAGAACCTGATGGAAGTATCTAGGTTTTTCGAGGAGAATGGGATCCTTGGCTGGGACATACCGGACCTCTACTTCCATAATTGCACAATATTGTTTTTTATTTATCATCTCTCATGTTGGAGGATGATGGTGGTGTTCCTGAGGGTGGATTACCTGCTGTGGTGGATGAGTTCCCAGAGGTATTTCCATATGACTTTTCAGGCATGCCTCCAGAGTAGAATATGGAGTTATCTATATAATTGGAACCACGAACACAACTGATAACTCTTCCCTCATATCACAGGACTCTAACTAAGTTGTTGGAATTAAAGGTATAATTGGATGATTTTTAATCCAAAGTATTCATTCACCCAAGAATCTCTCCTTGGGACGCCCCAGTTCTATTCGTGAAAAAGTTTGATGGATATCTCCGGTTGTGCATTGATTACTAGAAGATAAACATGGTAACCATCAAGAACAAGTATCATTTTCTCTATATTTATAACTTTTTTGATTAGTTAAAAGGGTAAAGGTGGTTCTCCAAGATAATATTTCATTCCAGTTACTATCAAGTTAGGGTGAAATATGAGTATTTAAAAAAACCTCTTTCTGAAGTAGGTATGACCATTTTGAGTACTTGTTCATTACTTTCAGGTTGGATAATGCTCTAGTGGTATTCATGGTGCTATGAATATGGTGTTTCACTATTATATCTATTATTTTGTTGTGGTATTCATAGATTCCATCCTTATTTATTCTATATATGAGGAGGAGCATGGCTTTCATTTGAGGATCATTTTGGGAATTCTTTAGGATCATCATCTCTTTTCATAGTTCTTAAATTGCACCTTCTGAATTAGTAAGGTAAATTTTCTGGGCCATGTGATATCAGAATGAGGGGTTTCAGTAGACCTTGAGAATATCAATGTAGTTATGTCATGGGAGAAGCTGAATAATGTTTTTGAGATCAGAAGTTTTCTATGCCTGGAAGGGTATTACTGGTGGTTATTTTGGGACTTCTCTCAGATTTCTTCACCCATCAAAACACTCAACCAAAAAGGGGTAAAGTTTTAATGGATCCTATAGTGGCAGGTGTCCTTCGAGGAGCTAAAGCGATGGTTGACTACCACTCCTGTGTTAATATTTCTAGAATAAGGAAAGGGTTGTGTGGTTTATTATGATGCTTAGGTATGGGTCTTGGGTGTGTGTTTATGCAGAATGACCACGTGGTGGCGTATGGTTCTCATCAAATATAACCACATGAAATGAATTACCTGACCCATGAATTAGATTTAGAAGTGATAATGTTTTCCTTGAAAATGTGGCACCACTATCTCTTCATGGAGAAATTTTTGGTTTATTCTGATCATAATAGATTAGCCTACATTTTCTCCTAGAAAGATTTGTACTTGAGGAAGTACCATTAGGTGGAATACTTACTGATATTTGACTTTGATATAGTTTATACCCCAAGAAAAGGGAATATTGTGGTAGATGATCTGAGAAAAAAATTACTAGTGTAAGATTTGAGAAAGTACAATGATGAGTGGACACTGATGGGTCTTTTTTTCCAACTGCACTTAGAGACCAAGGAGCACAGTGAAGGTTCATTATTGGCCTGCATCCAATTGACTTCTTCACTTCTAGAACCGAGTCAGCAGGAGAAACTTGGTAAAGAGCTATCCTAGTAGTCTATGAATCTTATTTATGGTAGGGATATTCCTTACGATTGGTCATTATATCCTGAGGGAGTTGTATGTCTCAAGAGTCACTTCGTGGTGCCATTTTCTTTAAGGAAGGTGGAAATGTAGGATAACCACTAGTCTAAGTGGGATATCCATCTTGGAGATACCAATATGTATTATGATATTCATATATAGTTCTAGTGGCCATGTATGAGGTGGGATATAGCCGACTTCATGTCGTGGTGTTATATATTCCAGCAGATTAAAGAATAGCACTAATGACCCTTTGGTTTCCTTCAGCCAATACCCATTCCTACCTAGAAGTGGGATGAGATCACCATGTAATTCATTTTCATATTTATTTATACACCTCAAAGAAATAATTCCATATGTGTGGTGATTGATCTTCTAAAAAAATCAACCCACTTCATTCCTATAATATATTTAGCCAAAGTGGATGAGTTGGGCCAGTTGTATGTTCAGTAAATAGTGAGGATTCCTGGTGTGCCATCAGAAATTGTTTCTGATAGGGACCTCTATTTCATCTAGAAGTTTTGGGAAGGCCTCCAAAACACATTAGGGTCATAGGTGAAATTTATCATGGCATACCATCCTCAAAAAGATGCTAAAAAAGAATGGGAAAATCAAAATTTGGAAGACATGCTCTGGGCATGTGTTTTAGATTATGTTGGATTATGGGATATCTATTTGGGATTGGTAAAGATTTCATATAACAATAAATAATATTCCTCAATCTGAATGGATCCATTTGAAGAACTCTAAGGTTGTCCTTGTTAGTCATCTTTGTGTTGGGATGAGGAGGGCGAGACCTCATTGTTGGCACTGAGTTTAGTGCAAGAGACATATGAGAAGGTCAAGATAATCACACAATTTTTTTAACTACTCAGATTCTCTAAAAATATTATGCTGACCAGAGATACTGAGATATAGAGTTTTTTGTGGGTGACCGAGTGTTCCAGAAAGTGGCACCTCACTTGGGTCATTGCCATCTGGGTAAACAATGAAATATAACACTGAGGTATGTCAGACCTTTTAAGATTTCTAAGAAGGTTCAAAAGGTGGAATACATGTCAGATTTTCCTTCATAGTTTACCTCAATCCATGATGTGTTCCATGTATCTCAACTAAATAAGTACAACCCAGATCTGTCTCATGTGTTGAATTGGGAATAATTGGAAATAGATCCTGATTTATCAGTGTTTGAGAAGCCAGTGTGGATTAAAAATTCACAAGAGAAAGGTATTTGTGGGAAGTCTATTCCTTTAGTTCATATCCTTTGAAAACACAGTAATGATATGTATGATAATTGGGAGTGAAAGTCATGGGTTGATCAAGAGTATCCATTTTTATTCTTTGCTCAAGCTTCGAGTTGACTTTCCAAGGATGGAAACTTTTCATGGTGGGGAGAATTTTCGCATACATGTTTTCATTTTCATGTATTTATTCTACTAATTTTGATCCTATGTTTATTAATTATGTTTCCTTTTAGTTTTTAGAGAAAAATAGATGTTCTAGACTAAACAATATGAGGTGCATGGTTGGCGCATAGGTTTCCAAACTGTGTGGCCCATCCCAGGTAACAATGCTGCCTGTGGTGTTTCTTGGACACTGGGAAACTACATGGTTGCCACATAGTTTTTCAAACCGTATGGGTAACCATGAGGCATGTCTTGGATGGACAGTGGAAACTACACAATTTCTATATGGTTTGAAAATTGTACAGACTAACCATGCATCCTATCAAGGTCATTAAAAATGTGGATTTTCCCTTTTCTTCCCTTTTTGGATTTAACCCTAAATATTCCACTATTCTCCCCCACTCAAGATTTCTAGACCTAGAAGCCTCCAATACTCCATATTAATCCCTTATACCTAAATTTTTTAGGTTTATTTAGTGGAAAATATTCAATATTCTTCAAGTAAGTCCTTTAATCCTTGGTTTCTCCCTTTATTATAGGGTTATCTCCCTCTTTATTTGGAGTTTTCTCTCACCAACAGGTTATGTGTCATATTTAGGGTTGAATATTTTTAATAGGGTTTAACATTGATGTTTAATGTTTGATCTTGTATCTATAGGATTCAATTGAAGTGCGGTTGAAGTTTATCACTAGATTCCAAAAGTTTATTCACTCAAGGTAGGTTGTTTTGTACTTAAACATTATTTAATGAATTTGATGTGCTTGCTTGAGTGTTCAAATCTATTCTATGATTTATGTTTGTGGTGAAAAATTTGTTTTTTAAGTGTTTTGATATGAGTATGGCTTGAAAGTGGTTTTTCTAAAGGAAATTAGTTGTATTTCAAGTGTGAATCTTTGTTGTGAATTTTGAATGTACTTTATAAATTATGCAACATGTTTAATAAATTATGAAAGTGATGAGAAACATGTTTTAGAATATTTTTGGTATGTGTTAGGATTTAAAAGAGGTTTTGGTTTTAAAAGTAGTTATTTATCTAGAATGGTTATTTTTTTGGCATATGTTTATATGGAAGTTATGTTATATGTGACATGTGGAATGAAAATAGAGCACAAATGGAAACCCGGGTAACTATGTGGGAGGACTAGTACTAGTATGTTAATTGAATCAGAAGTGGTTTATCATGGATTCATCTAACAATATTGACAATACAACACTAACTAAATGATAATGATGATTGGATACCACTAGGCCCATGGGGTGTCCCCTCCCAGTGGCTCGTGCATGATAACGTTGCTGGTCGTGGTTGTTATACCACATATTTACTGAGATATAATATACCTAGTGTCCCATTTATAACTAGTTCCTGTAGGGTTTTCCCATGAAATAGTGTTCTTTTTTGATATTGTACTCATTTTTGGAATACAATATACATTGTTGGTTATTTTAAAAATAAAGCATGATTTCTTTTAAAATGTTTTCCGTAAAAGTGTTTATAGTTTATTTTATAAAACTTACATGTTGGATTATATTATAATGTTTATATCCTATAATATATTTATTTTGTGGAATCTTATAGGGATTTGGATCACATCCTACCTACACATTCGGGTGTAAGTATACTTGGTTATGTTTGATACATGAAAAGGAAAGATGTTCAGAGATTGTGGTTTGAGATTCTAGTGGTCTTCCCATGTAGGTATTGTGGTGGTGTCTTGAGAACGATGTTCCTCTTGTTTCATGGTGGTTTTTGGGATAGTTTGGTTGCTCCCATTTTTTTGTATCCCATTTTAATTTTTTTTAAAATGTAAAATTTAAATCTAAAACTTGTTATGATATGTTTGGTTGTGATTATTCTGTTTTGGTTTATTTATTATAGTTGATTTTTTATAATTAATTATATTTTCTTAATCATTCCCATGTTTCATTAGTAATTCCCATGAACTTTTTTCTATCATGTGGGGATTGGGAACGCCCTTCGGGCCATTCCATGGGATAAGTAGGGTGCCATATTTCATGGAAACCCATATTGGTTTGTGAAAAGTGATGTTTTTTATTTTATTTCTAGAACTTAAGTGATTTAATTTATTTTATTATAACATTTTTTAGTAGTTAAAGTGATTAAGGTATGAAATTACTCCATTTTCATTATTTTTAATTTATTCTTCTCATTCATCTTTATTTCTCTCCATAAGTTCAATACTTCATATGGTGGAGTAGTATTGAGGTGGCTATGTGTGGTGAGTAAGTATCATATCCATGTTTTGAAATATTATTACCCTACATATAGAGATATCGGTGTGGGATAATAAAATTTCTTACGGGTGGGTGTCGTGTGATAATTATTGATCTCAACCTTGAGTGGAATATTGAGAGTTATTTTAAAGAACAATGATTTTATTCAATGTGAACTCCCTAGAACAATAGATATCATTCACTAACTTCTTTATGTTTCCTTTTTCCTTTTCTTTTTGATTTATAAATTTTCATATATATTTATATTATTTAATCCCCCACGATATTATTATATCATTTAGTAGTATATTTTGTAGCATTTTTTATGAATATAATAATAATAATAGAAAATTAGTTTATGTAAGTGGCCTCATTATGAGACCAATAATATGGTGCAAAGTACACTAAATTATTTAAAAGATAAGAAAATATTGAGTTGAGATTCATGAAAAATCCCTCCCATCAAGTTGGAAAAATTTCCAGGGAGGCCAATAGCTTGAACATATGGTAAAACCCTAAGATTTTGTGAATTGTTTTTCAAATATATTTAATATTTTTAATAATTTACATTACATGAAAAAATTATTTTATCTTATGTTATATGAAACACAAATTTTGTCTTGTGTTACACACAATCCAAAGTTTATATTTCATTACATGCAACACATAGTTTATAAATGAAATATGACATACAATTAAAATATTACTATTTAATATGACAGTTATCAACTAGATATAGAATAAAGGTTATGAGTAGGATTAAATAAACTATTAAAATATATTTTTCAAATGTATTTATAATGAATTTTTTTGAGACTAATTAATTAGAAATGAAAATAAAAACTATTCAAAAATAAAGAAAGTCTTTTTATGGAAATCTATTTTTATGCAAAAAAATGTGTTCCACCTTAATAAATTAAAAAAAACAAAATTTGGGGAATTATTTTAATGAAATATATATATTATATATTCAAAAAACTATTTAAAATTCATATTATGTATTTTATATAAAATTATAAGAATAAATCTACTTTTATGCTTAAAAACAGTATTCTTCTAAAAAGTAGTTTTGTCGCATTTTTATGGAGTACTTATTTTCAAAATAATTCTTGATTTTTTTATAAAATTTATTTTAGAAAATAAGATTTAGTTTTTAAATTGGAATTTAAAAATTAGAATAGGTTTAATTTTTTAGTTTTTTTTTGAAAAGTTTTACTTTTTTATAAATAATGAAAAAAATTGAATTTTAATTTAAAAATTCCTTTTCATTTAATTTATTTTTAAAGTTAAATTATATTTTAAATTATTTTTAAATTAAAATGAGTTCAACTATATATATATATATTAATCCAATTTTTTCTAATGTAATAAATTTCATATTGAATTCTGATATATAAACTTTGTAAACTTTTAAACTTTTTTTACTTTGAAAACCCGCTTTCTCAATGCATTAACGGAATTAATTTTAAATTAATTATGCCAATTATATGAATGAAATTTGTAAAAATATATTATATATTTGGAATCATCATAATTTATATTATATAATAAATTTCAATTAAATTTTTACCATAATGATTAGTGAAAAAATTAAAATTAATTAAAGTGATTAAGGTTAAAATAGGGTTTTGCGCATTACATGTGTTTGTGTTAAAATTAATAGGATTTTGATTTAATAAATTTTATTGTATATTTATAATGGGTAGGTATAAATTATCTAATTAGTATCTTTAAATTTTAGTCTTAAAGGATAAATTACCTAGGTAAATAAAAAAAATACGAGTTATCATGGTAAAAAAACTAAAAGGGTAAAATTGAGTAATATTAAATACTAAAGAATAACATAATGAAAAATATGTTTCTTTTTTTTTGGTGGAGTTTTTATCAGCTAAATAATACCTAAAATCAATTATTGATCAATTTTCAAGGCACGTTAGGTAAGAGAGATCTACCAATAACGAATACTTTTGGGTGATTACAAAAATGAAACCCCTCCTCAATTAAAAAAGGGAACTCACCCCCTCACTTATTGACACATTTTAATCCATTTATATCAAAAAAAACCTGCCAAAATAAATTTAAAACTTTATTCATCTCATCTTATAATCCTTATTTTGTATAAAAATTCAACCTAGTAAGGATTTAATGTAAACCTAAGGAGGATACCTTAAGAAGAGGTAACATTCTTCAATGAGATTTTTTATTTTATGTATTCCCCCACCTCATACAATTATTATTATACCATGATGATATAATAAATTTATTATGTTTAATATAATTATATTTTTTTATATTAAGTTAATTACATACAACCATCTCCACTTTCATCAAATGGGTTATGAAATCATTATTCATATGTACGGAGGACTACCACCTCACGAACTGATGTCGTTTGTTTTTCCATCACCAACTCTCATGGATAGATATAATGATGGATTTATTATTTATATATGATATTTATGATATTATTATGATTATTTAATTATTATATCACACATACCTTTATTCTCTCCATTTTTTGGCAATATGATAAAATCCCTTGTGTGTATGGTAGACTACTGCCTCACGAAGCGATTGATTCATTCACGCTTTACATGGAAGGTTTTAAGGATGAGTTTAATAAAAATATGTGATATATATGACATAAAAATTATTATTTAATGATAATATATATATATATATATCATTTACTTTTCTTTATTTCTATCTGATAATAAAATGGAAACAATGTTCATGTGTATGTACGCCCTATCGTCTCTATAAACGGTGTATTTAATTTCATATCACTAAATTTTATAGATTAATATAAATAAATATATACTGAATATATATGATATTTATATCATATTTTAAATTCTAGATATAATGTAAATAGGATCCAAGTAAGAGGACTAAAAATAAAAAATCAAAACATATATGAAAAACAAAGCGGTTATTACCTGGAACATGATTTCAACAAGGAATTATTAAAAAATGGGTAATAAAAAGTCATAAGTAAATCATATATGGTGTGATATATATAAGTGTGGTTTTTTAATTGATGTATAATAAACTTATATTTATTATACAGGAGTTTCAAATGAGTAATAAGGAAGTCAAGACTTACAGTAATGGATTTCCATCTCACTTTTATTTTCTGTGAGACACAAGATGTATTCAAAAAATATCTCATTGATGTGGTGTATATACTAACCATTACTGTATTTTATGATTATTATCCTAAAAATTATTTTTATTTACATATCCATTTGAGGATCTCTATTTCATGTGGCTTATGATTCAAAGTTACCAAAGTGGTAATAGTTTTGCATTATATTCTCATCATAAATTGGGATTGTTTATGATTATGCTTCCAATGATGAAATATTATGATATATATATCAAAAAACAAATTAATTTTCTTATACTATGTTTATTAATGATATATTCAAGTAAATTTACTATTTTTACACTCTTTGGTACTTAAAATAATTAATATTGTTTTTAAAGAAAATCTGAATTTATTTCTCTCTTTGGTAAGAAATCTGTTTTATTGAAAAACCATATTATCTAAAATATTTTAAAAAATATTTTATTAATATCTTATGATTTTTAAAAGAAATTTTTACCCATTTTTTAATTTTTATAATTTTTTTTGAAATGAATCTTAATATAATTTTCCAAAAAAAATCCATTTGAACTTTATAGAAAATTTAAAAGGAATATTTATTTTAATTTGAATGAAATAAATGCAATTTTCTGACATCATGAACAATAATTTATTCAAATATTCCTTTATATGTTTTCACGTTAATTTTATAAGATAAAGGTTTTCAAAAAATTTATGTTTTAAAAAGTGTTTTCCAAACACAAATGATATTTTCCTCAAGAAATGTTTGAAATGATCTTTCAAAATTATTTTCTATGTAAGATGGAATCCATTGGTGTTACTTATGCCTTAATGGGAATATAAACCGAGGATAACATTAATATTATTTTTTTAAATGGTTTATATTTTTATGGAATGATGTTTTTGAAACCCGTTTTACTTCCATGTGTCATACCATCAGGAAATTCTTATGAAACCCACTTCTTTTCATAGGTTATTCTATGAGGAATTGATTATGAAACATATCTCTTTTACACAGTTTTTTTATATGATGACATTTTTGTTATACTCATTTTATTTCATGGGTTATGATATGATGAATGTTTTATGATCTTGTGGAACACATATGTATGATTTCATTATGTGATGGTTGGGACCTATATCTCCCTCCAATGCATTGGGTAAATATTTATATCTCATGAGATAGACATGACTAGAACAGGGAGTGAACCTAGTTCAGTAAGATAAGACTAAAATAGGGAGTGAACTCAGTTCAGTAAGACAATACTGGAATAGGGAGTGAACCTAGTTCAGTAATACATAACTGGAATGGGGAGTGAACCCGATTTTGTAAATTACTTTGTCCGCTATAATTATTTAGGGAGTGTACCCATTCCAATATGATATCCTTGAAAGTGATCCCTAAATAATATGAAAATTATTTTCTATGTTATGTTTATGCCACAAATTCCATGTCTTATTCCAATATTATATTATCATTGATCATGTTCTTTTATTTCCTTAGGATTCATGTCTTATGAACTGCCAATCATTATTCTATGATTTAAGATTATGATCTTTGATATATAGGGTATTATTTTCAAATGTTATGATAATGTTCTCATACCATTATGATCATGTTATTCTTATATATATATTACTTTTTTACCCTTACTGAGCATATGAGCTCACCATTTCTTATATTTCCTTTCCCTAGCTTAGGAAGAAGGGTTTTAAGCATGTTATGTTTTTAAAGATTACTAAAAGGGAAGATCTTTTTTGGGATACATTGAATATATTTCAACAATTAATAAGACTTTGTTCCATGTTTATAAATACACTAAAATATTATGGTCCTTGGGTGTGTAATTTTGTAATGTATTGAATTTTAATCTAAAAATATGTAATATCTATGTATAAAAAGACTAGGTCATTATACACACTATTCTTCACAAAAATAAATAATTAAAAAAACATAAATTTTAAAAAAGAAAAAATATAACTTTATTTAATATATTTATTTTATAAGGTAAAGATGGATTTTTATGATGATTTTTTTATATTTTTGGAAAGTTAATCATGTGAAAGAGTCCAATATGGAATAGTTTTTAAAGATTCAATTATAATTGAATTTTAAAATGTTAGAAATAGTGAGTAAAAAAATAAACATTCTTTCCACTTCTGTTATATAAATTAAAGCTTTTTGGATATAATGGAAAATGTAATCTAAAGAATAAGAAAAGCTTATTCCACCTATATTTCTATTCTTAGAACCCAAGGATACTAAGAAGAGAATAATTAAATATCTAGCATCTAAACTTTATTAACCTTTGTTTAAAGTGGTTCTTGAACTATACATGCTAATAGATACACATGTGGGGGATCAACAAAGTTTGGATAATTATTTGGCTAATTTTTTATGTACTAAAATTATAAGTGATCCACCTATATTTTAATAATAAAAAGAAATACCTCTCTACCTAAATATTTCCTTAGAATATAGACACCACTGAAGTCGTGGAATTTAAAGAGAAGATAAAGAAAATTGACTACCTACTTCCATCCATGAAAACCCAAATCCAAGAGGAATTGAGAAAAATATAGGATTTGAAGACTGAGCTAATTAAGGGAGATAATATTTTCTTAAAGATATTTCTTTCAAATTTTATTAAAATCAAATGGATTATTTACTCTCATTACTTTGAATTTTTAGATTTTGTTACCACATGGGCATCACTAGAGGATAAAGAACATAAAAAAGCAGAATATTTTGAAGAGATAATAGAGGATATAGTTATGTTACATATTGGCACATACAAGGATCATGTTATAAAACTAGTCCTTATTCAGAATCAATTTTTGAAGCTGAACTAGAAGTGAAGACACATCCTATCATAATATCTACAGAATTAGTAGAAACCACTCCTCTAACTTAAAAAATAGAAAAACTCCATTTTACTTTACTATCACCCATTATATATCTTTTATATAATCCTTCTAGGGTATGTGTCACTTTTACTTTCTTTTGGAGTTCACTATTCTTTGTGGATACTCATAGACACTATGAAAAGTCACATAAAGTGGTTTATCTCAATGAATCCACAACACCATCAAATTAGGGATATAATTATATCACTACCTAAATATGGGTAGTAAATACCTAGAATGTATTTAGGGGGGCTCACTCATATCATCTTATTTTCCCTTTACATTTATTTATATTTAATTTTATTTTTATTAATTTTTTTCTTGATTTATTTTTGGTTTAAAGTGGAAAGGGTTAGGAAATTAACTTAAGACTTCCACTGTCCAAATTAACTCAGATTATTTCTTTCCTTTTTTTTTTGGTTTTGTTTCTATTTTATTTAATTTTATTTCAACTTAAATTTAGGTTAGTTAAATCTTAAGTATGGGGGGAATTCAACTTATTTTTAAGAATTTATGTTTGCTTCATTTTTCTTTTTTATGAATTTAAAATATAAAATTATGCATATTTTATTTTTTGTTTTAATTTTTGGAGTGTATTTAAAATTTTTGAGCTTAATCAAATGCTTTGAGAAATTCAAACCATCTTAGTATTTTTCTCACATTGCTCGATTTGAATATTTAAGTATTTAAAGGATTATTGAAATGGGTTTTGTTTTCTGATTTCAAATATATTTATTTAAGGAAGTTTGATTGATTTTGAAACTCATGTTCACTAGTAATATCTAAAATTTTTATATATTTACCATCCCTATAGGTTTATATACATTTTTTATATATTATTTACATTTATCTTTTTCTTAAGAGTACTGTGTCATGTTGTGTGATCTATAACTTTTGATTATTTCTATTTCAAAGATTTAGAGTTTATGAAATGTTTTTGAAATGATTGAGGAATTTTTTTGGATATCCACTTCATTAACTTGATTCCTACATTTTAATCTACCCTTTTTAACATTTATAATCCATAAGTTTCCTTATAGGTTTAAGCCACATTACATGATTATTTTTCCTTACCTACCTTCACTGTAAATATTTTTTTACAGATATTTCAAGTTTTTTATAGGAGAAAGGCCTTTAATTTATGATATTTTGGAATTAATTCATCACCAGATGGTGTAAGGGGTGTTTAACTATTCTAGGTAGTGTAGATAAAGAGATATATTACTGGGAATGATTCAATTTTATTCATTTTACTTCATTCATATCATCCTTTTCTCTAAAAGAATGAAAATGTATAAAAAATTTATTAAATGGGGGTGATATTAAATTATAAATTTTGATTACTTGAATTATTTTTAATTCATTCATGACATTTATTTTACATCTCATATTATATAAAAACAAAACAAAAATTAAAAAAATTGAAAAAATTGAAAAAATTGAGGAAATTTAAAAAATTAAAATAATTAAAAGGGAGGATAATCTGGGTGAATTCATTTATTTAATTCACTATTTGAGTCATGAACTATAACATTTAAAAATGGGGTGTAATTGTCTCTAAGCCTTCGGTCCTTTTAAGGGTTCCACCTCACCCCTTGGAAGGTGGATTATCAAAAATAATAAAAAATGAAGGCTTTAAAAACATGGTGTATATTTTCACACTTTTAAAAATAATTTATTGATGTCATTCCAATGATTCCACTTGAACATCCATGCATCATACTTAAGAGTTCAACCTCTTATTTTTAGTCTTAAATTTTTAAATTCTATTACCCACCAAATATTAGTCTCTAAAATGACCTTGAAAAAGTCCTAATGATTGAAGACAAATTCTTATCTTATGGTTTAGAGATATAATAATTTTAACAAAATTATTGAGATTATGCATGTTCTTAGGAATGATAAAAACTTGTCTTAAAATCCTTTATTGAGAGATAAATTCTTTTCATGGGTGGTAGGTACAACATGAACATTGGGATTAATATGATATTGAATGAAATTTTGTGATAATATTTAGAATTTGGGAAATTTAGATTTATATAAGAGGAATTATTTTTCCTTAGATATGATAATTCAATGGTGTTTTCATTTTTACCTTGGGAAGTTTATTTTAACCTTAGTATAGATGATTTTTTGAGAGTGAAATGGTTAAGTGTGGGGGATTGATAAAGATAACATTTTCATATATTATATCCTATAATTAAACTTTTTAATCCCAAAATTTTATTATTTTAATTGAAATTTTCACATTTTTTATTTTTTAGTAATATTTTGGACATTGTTGAAAAAATGGATTAATTTTGGATTTTTAAGTATTTTTATTTACTTTTCATTTTTTTGGTTATGAAATTCACTAAGTTGATCCACAATGAGAAATTGTTTTTGTATTATTATATGATTTATGGGATTATTTTCATTCACCTGTACCAAGAGCTCAATCCAAACCTATGAGTCCCAAAAGACGTATACAATTGGGGCCTTGAAATCTGTGCAAAGTTTTGATAAATTTTTATTATGATACCATATCACAAGACTTACCATTAAAAATTATATGAAATTTTAAGGCAATGTAAATAATAGATAAAGGGACATTTTTTCAAATATTTATAATCATAATTAATATGTTTTCAAGTCCATAAATATATGAGAAACTTAATCATGTGAATTAAAATAGTCTTCCAGACCATAAATAATTTCTATAGTAATAAAGTTATAAACATTGTTACAGGTTTCCAAAGAAGTTAAAATTCTATTTGAAAATTATATAGAAATATATTAACAAATTTTTATAATAACACTTTATAATATTTGTCAATTTAATGAAAAAAAACACGTCAAATTTTAGAATATGGAATTGAAGATAAACCCACCTTTCAACTTCCTTATAAATTTGTACCTCGACTTCTATTAAAAACATTTAGGAATTTTTAGTGGATAAGAAGGGATTTTTTTATTGTGAAAGCTTTCTATATTTTTAATATATATTAGTTTCCTCTCTTTCAATTATTATAGTATTTTTTTTCTCTTCTTTGTTTCTCCCTCTATGAATCTCATCTCAATGAAAATGGAGAACTAACCCCAAATTTTGTTCAAAGGGAGAAAATAATGTTTTTCTTTGAGTTATTTAAATTAAATGTTTCTATTTATTTTATTATATGGTTTTTAAATCATTTAAACTTATTATGGTATGTGGTCATTACATTTTCCCGACTTTTAACTTCTTCTTCTCATTCATGTTTATCCCCCTCTTTCATCATTTCAATATTGCATATGATAGAGTAATATTGAGGTGGTGATATATGGAATAGAGTTTTCTTAGCCAAAATTTGAGAGATCATTACCCTAAATTAATAGGTATTGGTGTAGGTTAATAAAATTTAAAATTTTAAGGTATTTAATGATATTTCTTGATCTCAACATTGAGTGTAATATTGAGAGTTATTTTAAAGAATAATGATTTGCTTCAATGTGAACTCCCTAGAATAATAAATATCTTTCACTAACATCATTATATTTTATTTTATTCATGTTTTTCATTTATATATTTTTAAATATATATATTTATATTATTTAAACCCATCACTATATTATTATATCATTATTATTATATCTTATTGTATATTTTAAGAATACAATAACAATAATATAAAATTAGTTTGTGTAAGTAGAATCCTTGTCAGATCAAACCTAATATGTGAAACATGTTGAATTATTATGAAAATTAGAATATATTTAATTGATATTAAATAAAAATACTTCACATAAATTTGGAATCGTTTTCAAGGAGACCAATAGATTGTACACAGTATTTTTCAAAAAAAAAATGCAAAAAAAAAAATTTCATAAATTTTAAAAACTAAAAAAATATTCATTGTATATATTTCTCTTCTTAGGTCAAGATATATTTTTATTGTGATTTATCATATTATGTTATATTTAACCATGTGGATAAGTCAGCTAGGTACAATTTTTTAAATATTCAAGTGTAAGATAATTTTAGAATGTTGGAAGCAGCGAGTAACCAAATGAAGTTTTTTCAACTTCTGTCATGTAAATTAAATCTTTATAGATATAATTAAATAAGAAAGATGATGAAAGGGAGAATATTATTCCACCTACACTAATAATTGAATAACCTAAGGATACTAAGAGGAATATACTTAAATATATATCATATAAACTTTATAAACCATTTCTTGAAGAGGTTATCGAAGTAGACATACCAGTAGATAAAAATATGGGAGATCGATAATGTTTAAATAATTGTTGGGATAATTTTTAAATTATTGAAATTTCAAGTGGTTATCCCATATTTTAAAAATAAAAATAGGTACTTCTTTAAATCACTCTTACTTTATAATAATACACCACTAAAGTGGTGGAGTTTAAAGAGAAGATGGAGAAGACTGAATAAATTATTCCATATATGACAACTCAACTCCAAGAGGAGTTGAGAAGAGAAGAGTATTTGAAGTCTGAGATAATTAAGGGAAGTAATATTTTCTTAAACTCATTTATTTTTAATTTTATTAAAAATTAGTTGAGTATTAAATCCTATTTCTTTTACTTTTCATATTTAGCCAACACATGGGTTTCTTTAGAGGATGAAAAAGAAGATAGAATAGTATCATATTTTGAGGAGAGAACAGAGGATCCAATTGAGTTGTATATTGGTGAATACAAGGATGATGGAATAAAATTGGGAATCATTATAGAATCAATTTTTGAGCCCAAACCAGAAAAGAATCCAGATCTTATCCTAATATATGCACAACTAGTGGACACTACTCCTTTGACTGAACATAATATAGAGTGCCCCTTCTTACTGTACCCTCTCCCCATACATCTCTTTTCTACACTCATTCTAGGGGATTAATCACTTATAATTTATTTTTTAGGTCTTTATTCTGAATGTTTACTCATGGACATTGGGAAAAGTCACATGTGGTGGTTCATATCAATACAGGTTTATCCACTATTGGATTATAGGTAAAATTCTATCAATACCTAACTAAATCAATAAAAGACTGAAACCTCTTTGGGGGGTTTCACCCAAGATATATAATATTTTACATTTCTTTTTCTTTTTCTTTAATATTACTTTAATAATTTTTTTATGTTTTTCTTATTTTTTTTAGTTTTAAAGTGGAAGTAGCTAAGATCTTAACACAAATTTTCCACTTTATGAATAAACTCAAGTTGTGTATTTCCTTATTTTTTCTTTTGGTCCCCTTTTATTTGATTTTTAGAGCTTAAATTATGGGTAATTAAATATTAATAAATAAGGGGGTATATCCACCTATTTTTATGATTTTTTGTGTGTTTCCTTTTTTGTTTTTATTTATTTTAGAATCTATAATTCTCTATGTTTTTTTCTATTTTATTTTTTGGAATGAATTTATAGTTATTTTGTTTAATCATAATATTTAGGAAATTCAAGACAACTTTTTATTTTTTTAAAATATATTGATTTTGATATCCTAAGATTTAAATGATTTCAAAAATTGGTTTTGATTTTAGATTTCCATTATTTTTATTTAAGTAATTTCGATTAATTATTGAAAACTATGTGCACTGGCACTGCCCAAAATGGTTATATCTTTCTAAACTAGATAGGTTTATAATTTTTTGACACATTCTTTAAATTTTTTTTAGAATCATGATTCATGTTATGTGATCCAAATCTTGTTATTGATTCTCTTTCAAATATTTAGATTTCATGAAATGTTTTTGAAATTATTGAGGAATTGTTTTGGATATCAAAATTTTTAAATTGGGAAATTCTAATACATATACCCTTCTTTATCCATTATAATCCATAAATTACCTTAAAGTTTTAATCCACATTACATGATTATTTTCCTTATCTTCCTTCACTTTTAATATTTTTTCATGGATATCTCAATATTGAGTGTGGGGAGAGGGACTTTTAAGTTTGTTCTTTTAGAAGAAATTCATTACAGTGTGGTGTGAGGTATGTTTCACTATTATAGGTAGTGAAGAGATATAAATAGTAATGATTTAATTTTATTCATTATACTTCATTTATATCATCCATTTTCTATAAAAAATAAAAAATAAAAAAAAATTAAAAAATGGGAAAAATGGGAAATACAGTGATGAGATTGAATTATTAATTAGGATTAATTCCCTAATTTTTCATTAATCCACTTAATTTATTTATCGTCTCATATTATTTTAACTAAAAAATATAAATTCAAAAAATTAAAAAAATTGGAAAAAAAGAAAAATAGAAAAAATGTGAAAATTAGGATTAATTCTTTAATTTAAATCACTATTTGAATCATGTACCTTGTAATTCAAAAATGGGTTTTGTTGCTTCATACTTTTAATTAGAATTGAGTTAGGACATTCCTGTGATTTCACTTAAATATTCATTCATTATATATAATAGTTCAACCTTATCTTTTTACCCTTAAAATTTTATATGATTTTACCCACGACCCTTAACAACCAAAACCACCTTGAAAAATTGATCATGATTGATTTTTTTATGTATCATGGTGTGTAGAGATGAGAATACTCACAAGCCTATGAATATCATAGATGTTCTTAGGAATGAAAAAATATCTATTTCAAATCCTTGGGTGAGAGAGAAATGTATTTCTGGGGGGTTATGTATAACATGAAAACGAGGATTATCATGATATTGAATGAAATTTTATGATTTTATTTGGGATTTAGGGAATTTATATCCATTTAATAGGCATTATTTTTTCCTTAGAGGCAATAATTTAGCGGTGTTTCTATTTTTACCTCGTAAAGTTTATTTTTACCTTAGTATAAATGATTTTTCACGAGTACAATGGTTAAGTTTAGAATATTGATGAAGCACACATTTTAATATATTTTATTTTTTAATTAAGTCTCTACATCCCATAATTTTATTATTTTAAAGGTAACTGTCATATTTTTTAGGTTTTAGGAATATTTTATTTTTTGTTATAAAAATGTCTTAATTTTGGATTTTAAGTGTTTTTATTCACTTTCTTATTTTTGTCATAAAATTATATATACAAATAAAAATTAAAAAATTATTTTTTAAGTATTTTTCACTTGATGAGATTCATTTAATTCAATTAGACCAAAAAATTAATCTAAACCTATGATTTCCAAATAAATCATACAAGTGGTGCCTTTAAATCAGTACAAAAATTTGATTTTTTTTGATAATGAGACCATATATCACAAAGTAACATTTAAAATGAGTTTAAATTTTCAGTTAACATTTATAATATGATTAGGAAAATTTTCTTCAACTATGAATGCTGTAAATTTTTATAAATTCAAGACCATAAATACACGGGATATCAGAGTATGCGATTTCAAATAGTCTGCCAAGCTAGAAATTTTTTCTCTAGTAATTTTATCATAACATTTTCTATAGATGTCAAAATAATGTGAGAATTTATTATATAATGAAAAAAATATAGGAACAAATTTATATAATACCACCTTACAATATTTATTAATATATTATTCAAAACAAAAACCAAATTTGGAAGACATAATTATCAGGAAATCTACCTCACCACTTCCTTATAAATTTGTACCTCCACTTGCATTAAAAGAAGTTAGGAATTTTATTTAGATAAGGAGGTAATTTTTTATTATAATATTCTTATGAATTTTTTTATATATATTTTTATCACTTTATATTTTATTATATTTCTTTTCAATTATATATTTTTCCTATGTGAATCTCATCTCTATGAAAATAGAGAACTGACTTCATCTTTTATTCGAAGGGAGGGAGTAGTGTTTTTCTTTGAGTTCTTACAATTAAATAATTATATTTATTTTATTCAATGGTTTTGGTATTAGTTAAACTGATTATGGTATGTGGTCACACCCTTTTCCCTACTGTTGACTTATTCTTCTTGTTTATCTTTATTCCTATCCTTCATTATTTCAATACTACATATGGCGAAGTAGTATTGAGGTGGTGATGTGTGGAAAAAATATTTATTAGGAATAGTTCAAGTGAGTATTACCCTATATGTAAAGGTATTAGTTTGGGGTAGTAAAATTTCAAATGGTAGGGTGTTTAATGATATTTCATGATCTCAACATGAGTTGAATATTGAGTGTTATTTTAAAGAATAGAGATTTGATTCGTTGTGAACTCCATAGAACAAAAGATGTCTTTCACTAAATTATTTGTGTTTTCATTCCTTTTTGTTTTTAATTTATATTTTTTTAAAAAATATTATATATATATATAATTTAACCCCCACTATATTAGTATATTATTTAGTATATTTTAATAATATAATAATGACAATAGAAAATCAGTTTATTTTAGTGGCCGCCTTATGAAATCGACCCTAGGGTGTGCTTATGTTTTATTCTTTGGAAGATAATAAAATATTAAGTTGGGATTCTATAAAAATAAATCCCATCAATTTGGAATCATTTTCATAGATTCTAATAGCTTTCACACACCATTTTTTACAAAAACACCAAAAAACATCATAAATTTAAAAAAATAAAAAAATATTAATTATTTTCACATATTTATTTTCTTTAGTTAAGATGTATTTTTATATTGATTTTTATATTCATGTCTACTTAAATAGGTGGATAAGTCTAACCAAGAAGTGTGGTTACCACTAATAAAAAAAGTGGCTTTTAGAAAATAAAAAAAAGAGATTTGGATGGAAGTCTAACCAAGAAGTGTTTTTAAAGATTCAAGTGTAATAAAATTTTAAAATACTAGAATTAGTGAGAAACCAAATAAACATTCTTTACACTTATATCATGTATAAAAAAATAAAATAAATAAAAGGTGAATATTATTCACTTATATTTTTATTTGAATAACCTTAGGATGTCTAGAGGAAGTTACTTAAATATTAATCATTCGACCTTTCTCAACTATTTATAAAAGAGATTATAGAAGTAGACATTCCAATAGATACATATGTGGGAGATGAATAAGGTTTCAATAATTATGGGGATAATTTTGTAAGTAATGAAATTTCAAGTGATCCTCCCATAGTTAAACAAGAAAAATAATTACCTCTCTACCACTCTCTTGGTTTTGAATGAGATCCCACCAAAGTGGTTCTATTTGAAGAGAATATGGAGTAGATTGACTAACCACTTACATATGTAACAAACCAACTCCAATTGGCATAGATAAAAGAATAATATTTGAATGTTGGTCTAATTAGGGGAGGTAATATTTTCTTAAACAAATTTATTTAATATTTTATTGAAAAATAATTGAGTATTACCTCCACTTATTTGAATATTAGATCTAGATAACACATGTGTTTTCTTGGAGGATGTTTAAGATGATGGATAATAGGAATATTTTGAGGTTATAATAGAGGATCCAATTGAGTTGTATACTAGTTCATATAAGGATAATGGTATAAAAATAGTAATCATTGTATAATCAATTATTGAACGTGAACAAGAAGAGAAGCCACATCCTATCCTAATATTTGACTACTAATGGACACCACTCCTCCAGCTAAATAAAATATGGAGTACCCCTTCTTACTTTTCCCTCTCTCCATGTATCTCTTTTCTCCACTCATTCTAGGGGATGGGTCACTTTTACTTTATTTTAGGGGTCTTTATTCTTGGTGTCTACCCATAGACATTTGAAATTTCACATGTGGTGGTTTATGACAAATAAGTCTCATCCTTCATTATATGGTGGATAAAATTATATAATTACCTACCTTGGGGAAGTAAAAAATAAGCACCTATTTGGGGAGGTTTTACCTAAGATCTATCCTATTTTCTCTTTCTATTAATTTTTATTTACTTTTCTTTTTATAATTTTTTTTGGTTTATTCATTCTTTATTTTAAGTTTAAAGTGGTAGTAGCTAGAAACTTAACTCAATGATACCATTTTCTAAATAAAATTAGGTTATGAATTTCCTTTTTTTGTGCCCATTTCTTTAATTCTGTTTGAGTTTAAATGAAGGATAATTAATTCTTAAGTGCATGGGGGATGTTAACTTATTTTTTGGATTTTTTTTTTCATTTTTTTCATTATTTTAAAATCCATATTTATATATTTTTTGTTCTCTATTTTAATTTTTAGAATGTATTTGGGATTTTTGAGCTTAATTATATGAATTTAAAAATTCAATCCATCTTGGTATTTTTGGAACATTTCATGATTTTAATATATATGGATTTAAATGATTGATGAAATGAATTTTGTTTTAGGATTTCCAATATTTTCATTTAATTAATTTTGATTAATTGTGAAAATAATGTGCACTAGTTCTATCCAAAATGTTTATATCATTCCAAACCCGAGATTTTTATAAACCCTTTTAAAATATTCTTTACATTTTTATTTTTCTTGAGAGTCTTAAGTAATGTTATGTGATCCAAAACATGTGATTATTTCTATTTCAAAGATTTATATTTCATGAAATAATTTTCAAAAGAATACAGACTTTTTTTGGCTTGATAAAATTTTAACTTGATACCTACCTTTACATCTACCCTTTTTATCTTTTAAATCCATCAATTTCATCATAGGTTTAATCCCTATTAAAAGGCTATTTTTTCTTACCTACTTTAACTCTTAATATATTTATATATATATTTCAATTTTTAATGTGGGTGAAGATCTTTTCATGTATGTTATTTTGGAAGAAATACATTACAGGGTAGTGTGATGTGAGTCACTATTATATGTAGTGGATAGAGATAAATACTAATGAGTTTATTTTATTCATTTTAATTCATTTATATTAAAATTTTCTTAAAAAAATTAAAAAAATATTAAAAAAAGAAAAAAAGAAAAATCTACTAAGTAGATATGAGAGTGAATTATTAATTATGATTAATTGCATGGTTTTCATTTATTCTTTGTATTTATTTGTCATCTCAACTTCCAAAAAATAAAAAGGTAAAAAATTTCAAAAAATACAAACAATTTTTTTAAAAGGAATATAATTATGATTAATTTATTCAATGCATTCACTATTTTACTCATAGACCATGTCATTAAAAAATGGGGTTTGTTGTTTTATTCTTGTAATGGTAATTTAGTGAGTATATTCTTTTTATTTTTCATGAATATTCATGGATTATACTTAAGAGTTCAACCTCCTATTTTTTAGCCTTTAATTTTTAAATAATTTTACCCACTGACCCTTAGCCACCAAAATTACCTTGTAAAAGTTATTATGATTTAAATAATTTTCATGTATCATGGTGCGAAGAAATGGGAATTTTCACCAGCTTATGAAGATCATAGATTTTCTTGAAAAATGAGAAAATCTACATTTCAAATCATTGAGTAAGAGAGAAATTATTTTATAAGGTGGTAGGTATGACATGAATATGGGGATTACTGTGATATTTAATTGAAATTTAAGATCATATTTGGTAGTTTGTGATTTTATATCCATGTAAGAGACAATATTTTTCCTTAGCTTTGATAATTTAGTGGTGTTTCCATTTTTACATTGGAAAATTTATTTTGACCTTAATTAGATTATTATATTAGAGTGCAACAGTAAAGTGTGGTGGATTGATAGAAATTATTTTTTATTATATTATATTTAATATTTTAATATTTTAATCCAAAAAAATTATTATTTTTGGAGAAATTATCACATTTTTTAGGTTTTTGGAATATATTGGGTATTGTTCCAAAAATGACTTAATTTTTTATTTGAAGTGTTTTTATTTACTTTCATATTTTTTATCATAAATTTATCTACACTAATCCAAATTGTAATTTTTTAGGATTAAATTATTGATGGTATTCATTTCATTCAACTAGACCAAGACCCGAGTCTAAACATTTGAGGCCCAAATGAATAATATAATTGGGGACTTGATATTTATGTACAGTTTTGATGAATGTTGATTATGAGACCATATATCACAAAGTAATATTTTAAATGAGTTGAAATTTTAATTTAATACATAAAATAGAATAATGAAGATTTTATTCTATTATGACTACTCATGATTAAATTTTTTTCAAGGCCATAAACTCATAAAAAACAAAATCATGGGAATTCAAACAATTTAACAAGCCAAAAGAATTTTCTCCGGTAATTCCATTATAAAATTTATTATATGTGTCCAAAAAATCTGATATTCTATTTTATAACTCTTAAAATATGTTTTAATATCTTTTTAGAATACCAGTTTACAATATTTTTCAATTTAATGGGCCAAATACACTAAAACCTTCAGAAGATAGAATTAGAAGGAAATCTGCCTCACCAATTTCTTATAAATTTTCACCTCCACTTCCATTGAAAGAAGTTAAGCATTTTTAGTAGATAATAATAGTTTTTTATTATAATAATATTTTATAATTATAAAATATATTATTTTTATCTATTTATATTATTCATCTTCTATTTATTTTCTCTCATTTTTTCTCCCTCCATGAATCTCATCTTTATGAAAATAGATAACTAACTTCAGATTTTGTTTGAAGGGAGGAAGTAGTGATTTTATTTAAATTATTATACTTAAATGATTCTATTTGTTTTATTCTAATATTTTATATGCAGTTGAACTAATTAGTGTATGTGGTCACTCTCTTTTCCCTACTATCAACTTCTTCTTCTCATTCATATTTATTCTTTGCCTTTATCATTTCAGTACTGGTTATGGTGGAGTAGTATTATGGTGGTGATTTATGGAAAATAAGTTTTATAGCTATAGTTTGAGAGATTATTACTCTATATTCATAGGTGTCAGTGTGGTTTAATAAAATATATAATGTAAGGGTGTTGAGTGATAATTATTGATCTAAATATTGAGTGGAATATTGATATTTTTTTAAAATAATAATGATTTACTTCACTGTGAACTCCCTTTATAAGTAACTATATTTTGCTAACTATTAGTGTTTTATTTTCTTTGGTTTTTTCATTTATATATTTTCCCATATATATATATTTATAATATTTAACCCCAAATTATATTAATATATAATTTATTATTATATTTTATAGTATATTTTATAGTATATTTTATAGTATATTTTAAGAATATATTAGTGATAATAAAAAATTATTTTATCTAAGTTGAATCCTTTTGAGATCGAACCTATGGCGCATACTTTTCTACATTGATAGAAAAATAGGAAAATATTGAGTTGGGATTCATAAAAAAATCACTCCCATAATTTATTATAAATAGGATATTTGTAGAAGATATTCTGGGGAGGAACTCCAGAGTTTTGTATCATGATATCGTGGGGAGGACCTAAGAAATAATAGTTTCTTTATCCCGTTGATGAAGATCTGGTGGATCTTTGGGCCACTGTTAGAATATGATGACAAGCCTCAAGGAATTTAGTGTTTATAGTGGTAGAAACCAACTCTTGGATCATATATTTCCCTTGAAAAATCCAATCTTTTAGATTCATTTGGTATGGTTACTAGGTTCGAAAGCTCGATCACAATTGGGGTCACGCAATTCAGGAATCGACCTTCATGAGTAGATCTCTCCTAGGAATATTCTGGTTTGTCATATAGATATACTGACATGATTCATGGGTGTGAATGGGATTAAGGGTGTGAACTTGATCATAAGATTTATTAGTCAAATGCCCCTGATTAGACCTTCTTCTGAGTGTCCTGGTTTGGACAACCAAGGTTAGGATCTTAAAGTCAACTTCCTTAATATTTTCTTAATTGGTTGAGGTCATATGGCACTTGTGATAATGAATACTAGAGGGATACATCATTGAAAGATCTTGATAAGTGGTAGGTACATATTCAATGTCTTTATATTCCTCCACAAGATAATGGAGATAATAGTTATTATGATCCAAGCATAGACTCCTAAAGTGATTAGATGTGGCCAAAGGGAGCACTTACTTCTCTCTATCCTATCATCAGTGAGATGACCTGCAAATATTTATCTCTTAAAATCTATTTTGAGATACTTACATGGTCAATATATATTGGTTGAGGTGATACTATTATATGAGGGTGATCACTGACTGATTCTATAGGCATTGGTTTGGTGACAACAATCATCAAGACTGTGGGGCCATATCAGTCATAGTGGCAGTTGTGTATGTTTTATGAATTATTTAGTGGTGTCGAGAAGCCTTAGGTGTCCCATAATTTACACTAATTTATCTTGTTATATTGACATGCGATGATGCATTTAGTGATTTTGTTTGTATGTGACAGGTTATCCTAAGAGTTACATTCATAAACAAGGAACTCATCAATCAAATATCATAAGAAAAACTTCACGATTAATCAATCTCTTTCATAGGTAAAGGATTTTACATCGACTTCACCATTTGTGTTCCTCCATATATTTTCCACCTATAGATTTGTGTTGGTATTTAGACCTACTTTACAAAGGTAGGCAGTCATTGAGATATATCAAATACTCTTATAATTTCTTATTGGATGTGGTGATAGGAGGTTGGGTCATCACTTAATGGGTTTTATTTGTTAGTTTAATACTCTCTTATAGATTTATGAAATATTTTTTTTAAATCCTTCTCAATAACAATACTAGTTACCTTGGTCATGGGAGTGAATGGTTTTTACCATACATAAATGTGAAAAAATATATATATCAGTGATTCTATATAATTTTCTTATTTCTTATTTATATTATGGTTTAACTCGACACAGATCGACACTCTAGAATTTATCACTATCTAGGGAGGTGGTTGACGCAGTGATTTTGGGATAAGGCCCATGATAGATGATTTGTATGTATCACTACGAATTAAAATATAATCCACATATTTTGATGACACTTAATAAGACATGTTTTACCTTTTTAAGGTAATGTGGTAATGATTATTATGGTGCTTTTTAAGTTTGTCCTTCTATGGTCAACAATTTTACTTTTAAGTTTGTAAAACTGGGACCAATGATACTCCTTTTAATTTTATACAACAAAGATTGATGATGTTTATTTAAAAGTCATAAAACTAGAAAAAAAGGTGTCTTGAAATTTAAGTTCATATAATTATGACATATTTATATTATTATAACATCATACGGAATAGACTACTAGGTGAAACATACCTAGAAATAGTTTATGTGATTCAACCTGGAAGATGACTTAGGAGAAGATGGGATTTGGGATTAAATTAAGTTGGAGGCTTATGATATGTATGGATCATTGATGGGTTATAAGGAATAGATAATCAATGAGAACATGGTTAATAATTACACCTAAAAGGATTACCATGATATTCATGGATAATTGATTGGACTTGGGAGGCCGACTGAAAGAATGAAAAAGCACTTTGTGAACATGAAACTTATCTAAAAACTTCCAAGTAAGTTGATATGAGAGGTTTGGGATAGATAATATTGCATCGATCCTCCAAGATATAGAGTCATCATTATAAAGGGAATATATGATTGACTATATCCTGAGTTTCTTATTTAATAGGTAGGAAAACTGAGCAAAGTATTTCATAGGATTCTTGATTCCCATTATCTAAGGTATACATGACTGAAGTAGAGAACTCTGGAATGCATAAACTAGTTATGTATTTCAGGAGGCCATAGAGGAGGCATGAGTAAGTGAAACTCAATAGTGGGCTAATTTAGGATATATAGTGTTAGGAAGGTCTTATGGGAAATTTATTTAGCCTAATTAAAGGACCTAAGTGAATAGGGTTCCTAGGTGGAGACTTGTGTGGTGGGTTCCTAGGTAGTTGACCTGGGTGAATGATGCCCCAAGATAAGTGAACAAGGTGAGAGAGGTGCTCATATATGTGACCAAGGTGAACAGCTCCCCCAGGTAAGTGAACCAAGTGAATGGAGTTCCCATATAATTAACCTGGACAAATAGGGTGGCTAATTCTAAGACCTTAGAACAACTTCACATGGGAATACATGGGCTGGTCTATTTGAGACTGACAGGGTGCCTAGATGGTATGACTATTCACTTGGGTGCACCTCTTGAGAAGGGTCCTTCACCATAGTACTAGTGATGAACAAGGACAGGAGATATTTTAATGATCATAATAATTAAAAGTTCCAAATGACAATCTACTACATACTTTTCCTTTAGTTAATATTCATAAATAACCTAAATGGTAATATTATAAGGGATGTGTGCAAATTTCTTATACTCGGGTGTTTTCAAGGCTTCACCTTTGATTTATTTTCAATTTATCCAAACTTCACTTAAAATTTATAGGGTTTTAGATCCTTATATATGCAATGAGAGATGGGTTCCCAATTAACTATTTGTAACCAGTAAGGCCACCAAACACATTTGAACATGTCATGTGATAGGGTCATGAGAAGGGATGAGGGCATGAAATAACATTACACCTTAAGAAGATAGTGAGTTTGGGTGCTATGACAACAAGGCATATGGGTTATTTTGTGTTACTGTGCATGGGAAGATTGAGTTCCCATTCACCTCTCTACTAATTTTTTAACCTTCTCAAAGATTTGGTGGAATTATTCCTTTGTTAAAATTTGAGTTCCAACAATGACAAAGGATTGGATGTAATATTCAATAAATCCATGATAAAAGTAAAAAACATGAGTGATAGAAACCTATATAAAATAAATCAATAGATATAAATGATGTAATAAGTATAATATCTCACCCTATTGTCAATCCCAATTTATATTTCATGCGGAATTTCTCCACCGTATGAAACTATATTTCTTTAAAGTGAGTATGAGGCCTTCCACTAGTTTGAGGCTCATTCCTCAGTTTAATATACCCATACAATGAACCACTTTTACCTCCACACCCTTAGGGATAAGATCCCATTAAATTAGAGCTATCAAATTGAAATGAATATAACTTTTGGGATAATGATCCTACACCACTTCTCATTAGAGGATTTATCCTAAAAAATCTCTAAAGATGTCCCATATTCCCTAAAGTGTGAAAAGATTTGGTGGATTCCTAGAAATAGGGTTTTCCATTCTCAACCTTTCCAAATTGATGACATATAATAGATTTTCTCCCCATTATTGTAAAGAAAACTAAATGTGATGCACACCTCAAACAACTGTTACTTACAAATATAGACTCATCTATTTTACTCTTATATTCAAGAAAACCTCCACTAATTCCGCTTGAGATATAAGGGGAAATAACTATTACATACATTCTGACCAGATCCACGTCTACTATAAAAGACCTATCCACTACCGCAAAATGGGTGAGGATTTTTTACAAGAATTCTTATGATCAAATACTTATCTATAGGCCCATTTAAAACCTTTAAGATTCAATTTAATCATTCGAGACCATTTCTAGTGTGAAGTGAAAGATCTCTAAAAATTGTTTAGCATATTTTATTTTTTATTTTATTATCATTATAGAGGAAAATGAATGACTTATATTTCACTAGCACCACCATGTTTGAGTAGAAATACTAATTAAACATTAGTTTGAAGTCTTTACACCCTAATTTCTCATGAAGTTTGGCCAATAAAATAGACTCCAACAATTTTCAACTAATACCTTCAAGCATGAAGGCATCAAATTTATTCTAAAAAACTCAAGATTTTTTAGGAATTAAAAAATTTTCTCAATCTTTTCCATTAAATCCTTAACTTCTTGAGGGTTGTTGCTTCCTCAAAATTATGGGGGTTTGGGATGAAGAAACTTTTGATCTTGGTTTTTATCTTGGGTTGATCTAGTACCTAATTCCATTTCTTGATTTAGTCTAGGGACATCTCCTTAGTCTATAGACCAAACCATGTGCACCACATTTTTATAAGGTTTTGATCAATTAGAAGATTGTATTGTGGGAAATTTTATATATATCCCTCTATAGGGTTTACTGGAGATCTTCGAGTGTTCTTTTTACCACACAAAATAAAATAATATAATTAAAATCATTAAACACATTGAAATCCATTTAAACCTAAGAAAACAATATCGACTGAAATTATAAATATCTAATAAAAAATTAAAGATACTAAGTAAAAGTATTTAAAAGAAAAAAAAGAGGAATCACAATTTTTTTTCATTATACATGGATATGTCACAAGATTTTCCAAAATATGTCCTAACCATTCATATCAAACTAAATGGTTGAAATATAAAAGCCTAGTTTGGAAATATAGTTTTCTAACCCATGTGTAAAATAAGAAAGTCATATAGTAACCCTTGCAGAATGGGTATCATGTTTTTGTACAGTCTACAACCCATTTATCTTAATCATATTCCTTGAAAGGGTCCTTTAATTTCCACCCTTTAACCTAAAATTTCTTAAAATTTATTGTTAAAAAAAATTAGAATAATAATATTAATTCCTGATTATTCCTTAGAAACATAAGGTTTGTTACAATGAGTATTTATTAGACACAGACTCGAAACCTACCCCACAAGTTTCAAAGATTATATTTACTGTACACCTTTATTTCTCAAATAACATAAAACCAAAACCATACCCTGATATAATTTTTTAATGAACGAACATAGATCACCTTATTTCAGTACCCGATCTAAACCATTACATGGCTGGAGGTTCATTATTGATCACCCATGGATGAAAACTAGTATCAGGAAATCAAATGTGAAGAAGTGGGAAATTTTTCACCTATATATGATTTAAATAATGGAAAGGGGTTCTTCTTTATAACTTGGAATGACATTAGAACACATTGGAAAATCATGCATCCAAATAAATATTTTGAAAATAAACACAATAATGAACATGGAATATTATATAAAAACCTAAAACGCCAAAATAAAACCAAACCAACATTCAACTTTTAAACCAAAACTTTAAACCATTATTATTCAAGAATGTGAACAATCAAAAATAAAGGGAAAATAGGATAAGGATTTAATGAGGTGATATACATGGAATGACTAAAAGAGAAACCAAAATTACCAAAACCAACAATTTCTACCCATTTCTAAGTGGGATGAGGGAATCACCCTTCATGTCACCATATCCAAACAAGATCCAAGATATAAATAGTATCAACCACCTCCAAGTGGATTCATTAATTTACCTATATAATTTATAAAAGGTCTACATACACCTAGAGGGTGTATATAGTGTGTGAGAATAATGAGCCCAGTAAGATCCCACCAAATGTTTAATGTAATTTTTTTTAAATTATCTATATAATTATAGTTTTAAATATAACTATAATAGTATGATTTCATTTTAATAAAGAAAAGTATTATGAAAATAATTAAAAATAAAACCAAGCATCAATAATAGTATGTATAATAATAAATGAACCATTTAACCATAAAAATCTAAATCAAGAATCATGGGAGTGGCATTAGGGGACTAAGGTCAAGATATTATAGGATCCTTATACAATTAAATATCTATAATTCATGTTTACATTAATATATTAATCAAAATATATGTAGACTACTAATTAGAGTGGCATCCTAAGCTGGGAGAATAATCATTGGAAAAGTGGAATCATATGAAGAATGTGAGTCAATAGGAAGAAAAATACTCTATGGAGTAGGATGAGTTTAAGAAATTATTTTTATATAAGTACTTTCATTGTATTATTTGTATGAAAATGGAGAAGGAATTACTTGATATAAAGTATAAGGATGATGAATCTGTTGGTACCTATGAGGAAGATTTTACAATACTTTCTAGGTATGCTTCTGGTATTATCATCCAACCTAAAAGTGAGTTTGATCAATTATTAAATGGATTAAAACTAAGTCTCAAAATATAATTAGCCACAATATACTTAATAATATATAAATAAATCATTTTATATTCTATCATGGTGGAAATAGAGATTGGATTTTATAAGGACCCGACCATAAACATTACATAATCTAGTAAATTCTTTTAGAATTCACTTTATTACATTCCCAAAGATCTTTTCAGTTTATATTTTTTTTGAATTTGGAAATAATTAATACATATCAACCCAAAATAATACAAAGTGGTTACTATTAAAATAGTATCCATTTCTTCCAAAATACACAAATTTGAAAAAAAACATGAAACCATTTCATGAAAAATCTTCACAACATTCATCTTGGATTCTCCTTTTCTCTTACCCATCCATAAACCCTATGAAAAACATTTTAAAATTTTTGATAAGCACAAAAATATTAGTAAGGGTTATAAAAGTAAGGAAGGATTTAGTACATGAATACTTATAAACATATGAAATAATTTTCACAAAGACATACTTCTCACCCATAAAGTATCATATACTTAACTTGTGAAAACAAGAGATTTCCATAGAACATAGAAAACATAAATAAAAATATATAGGAAACTTGGGGAATTAGTTAATTAATATTATAAAACTCATGACTATCATATGATTTTTAACCCTTATGGATACCTTAAAATTCAACCCTCACAACTGCCTTATGGTTTAACCATCATAGTTATAATTAGAATAACCATTACAGTCAAAATACAACATAAACATAACCAATGCATTATAAGGAGATATAGGTCCCACCCTTTATCATAAAAAATTACAATAACCAGAGAATAATCATAAAATATGAATACTTATATCATAAAAACATTCCTTTTGAATTTTGTAAAAATATAAAATTAAAAGATGATTTTTAAAGGAAAGTCCCTTACCTTAGGTTCGTCTTACTTCAAACATGTTCAAAAATCTTGTATAATGGTTTAAAGAGTGTTATTAATATATTATTGAACCATATTAATAATTTTAATTCCTCATATTATCTTCTTATAACATCTTTCCACTCATTTATTGATAATATTTTGTTATTTTCATTGTTTTGGGTGCATTTATTTCATGGTTTCCAAGGTTGGTTCATTATGGATTTTCTTATTGAATGGAAGAAAAACTCCAAAAGTAGAAAGATATGGTATTAATATGTTTCTATAATTTTAAATTAGACCATATATAATTTTTTTATATGAGGATTATTCATCATATAAAACAATAATGAAAATGATTTAATTTATTTTGGCGGTTTTTACGACCATCATGAACTTATATCATTTTATTTATTATCATTTTTACATATTGGTTATAGAACATTATATAACTTATAATATGTATAATAAAATATTATTTAACCATAAAAATGGTTTTATGAATATAATTGAAGGTGCGAAAGGAAAATAAAAATTCAACACCCATAAAGGCGGTGAATCGATGTTTCACAAATAATGCTTTCATTTCCTAGAATAAGAGGATAATATGAAATGTCACAAACAATGATTTAATTTCCTAGAATAAGAGGATAATATGAGAGATTTGATGATGAATATTCCATTAACATAATAAAATTACATTATATATAATATTACAGAGTTATCATGTAACTTGTTTGCAGGTAGGTTAAAAGATAATAAGAAAATAAAAGAAATTGAAAAGAAAATGAAAGAGGATTTTACTTCTTGAATTCTTCTCCTTGAGAACCTCATTAAGACACTTAGTTTTGGAATTTTAGTGAGACTAGTAGGTCTTGAATGTGGGGAAGAATATTGGTAAGTGAATTGGGTAGAAATTAAACAAGTTATAAGGATTCTAGGTTTGAGGAGAAGAGGTGGTATTTATAGTGGATGAGAGGGGTGTTTTTGATTATTTTGTTTATTTGTTTATTATTTTGGATCAGGACTTTGAATATTTTGATCATCGCTAAATATATTAAAATAATGAAGGATGATTTGAGATTATGATGCTTAAATCAGCGATGAATCAAGGAATAGTGTATTTAACTTATAATGTATATATACCATAAAATATTGTATTTCACTATTCATAAAAAATTTAACTATTTCATAAAAATCCCAAAAATTCACCATAACAATTTTTAAATGTTTAGAATTAAAAAATTAACTCTATTTTATGAAAATAATTTTATAAATATGATAAATTTAATTTTTTATTAAAATCATAATTTATTCGAAAAATACTAATTTTTAAATTATAATTGATTTTATAACACTTTGAAAAATTAATTAAGGTATCATAATATTATCTTATAATCAGAAGATAATAAAATATTAAGTTATGAATATATTTTATGAAAATAAATTTTATTTAAATCATTATATTAATTATAAAATTATAAATAAAAATTTATGCATAACAAAAAATACCAACACTTAATTTATTATTTTAAAAAAATTTATTTACTTAATCCATGATATAAATATATCACATTTTTCACTAATAAGACACATAAATTTTATTTATACTCACATAGATGATGTTACTATTCTTTTAGTATTGATTCGTTAATTTCTATAAATACCACTTATTTCATTCTAAATTTTTAATGAATTTAACTATTTAATTCCAGAATGAAAAAAATTATTTTATAAGAACCTGAGTTATTATAGAGTTACCTATCCATATCATAGGTTTTATAAGAAAATAAATATATAATTAAAATTAATTACTAAAAATCATGGAGAGAATAAGATGATATTTCCTTCATACTCAAAGTGTGGAAGATGGTGGAAATTATATTTAGGGGGTTGGTAAATGTTTTATGTTTGGAAAGGAAGGTCATCGAGAAATTGAATGTAGGAGTGATATAAAGAGACCAACCAATGAAAGGAATAATGAAAAAGAACCACATAATACACCAAACACAATTCAGTGTTTCAAATTTAAAGAGTATGGGCTTTATGCTAACCAATGCTAAAACCTGATGGTTAATGATGATGATTGAAGTTAGTAACCTCTTAATCCTAGAGATGAAGGGAAATATCATGCAATATCTATTGGTGATGTGGAGTATGATAAGTAATTGATGAAATTTACATTTACCATCTACTCTAGAACTAATAATGTCTTATTTGATTATGTTTCTACCCACTCTTCTATATTTAAAGAATTTTCTAAGGGTATAAAAATTCCACCACAGTGATTATATATTGAATTATCAGTGAAAACACCAAATGGTATGATAATCACATCTCAAGTCTATGATTATTCTTTGGTTGAAGCTTATGGGAATGTACTTCTAGAAAATATTTTTATTCTCCCTTTGGTTGAATTTGATGTTATTTTGGTCATGGATATGATTTATTTACATAAATACAACATCAATTTCCAAGGAAGGGAAGTCATGTCTGATATTATAAACCAAACTATAATTGTTTATTGGTCTGATGATAAATATAATCTTTTAATGGAAATCACATCCATTATATGGGTCTTGATTCCTATACATAATGGATGCTTATCTCATATGGTTGGGTAGAAACTCAATATCAAAGACATGGCTATTTTATGGGAATTTTTGATGTATTTATAGAATAATTGCCCGGTCTTCCACTGAATCATGAAGTTGAGTTATCAATAGAACCCATAACTTGTTCTACACCTAATTCAAAGACTTCATATATAATATCTACAATTTAGTTATAATAATTGAAGAAGAAAATTCAGGAGAATCTTGACAATGGATTTATTTATCCAAGTGTGTCACGTTGGGGTGAAACTGTACTTTTTATTAAGAATAAATATGGATTTATGAGACATTTCGTTTATTATCTAGAAATGAACAAGAACACAATCAAGAAAAAGTATCATCTACCCCATATTGATGATTTTTTTGATCAAATTCATAGATATCAATACTTTTTCAGGATATAATGTCATTCTTTATATCATCAATTGAGGTTCAATAAGGAGGATATAACCAAGACATCATTCTATAAAAGGTACGGACACTATCAATATATAGTGATTCCATTTGGTCTTAGTAATATCCATACTATATTCACATATTTAATGAACATAGTACTTAGAGATTAACTTTATTAGTTTTTGGTTGTCTTTATAGGTGATATTCTTATATATTAAAAGAGTAAGGATGAACATGAATAACATTTGATAAGTGTGTGGAAGAACCTATGTAAGGATACAATTTATGAAAAATTACCAAGTGTGAAATTTGGATTTAGAAAGTTTCATTCTTGGGTCATATAATATCAAGTGAGGGTATATTAGTAGATCCTTCAAAGAAATATTTTATTTAATGTTGGCCAAGACCAACCACTATAAGTTAGATATATAGTTTTATTTATTTGGATAGATATTATCAGTGTTATGTGGAGAAATTTCTCATGACTTTATACTATAATCACCAAATTAACTCTAAATGGAGATAAGTTCCTATGTAAAATAAATGTGAAGAAAATTTTAAGCAACTAAATAGAATATTGGTCAGTTCACCTATTATTACTTTACCCTACAATGGAGAAGGGTTTGTAATATGTAGTGATACATCAAAGAAGGTACTAAGATTAATTCTCATGAAAAATTATATGGTGATAGATTATGCCTCATTCCAATTGAAGGTTAATGAGAAAAAATACCTAACTAATGATTTGAGGTTAACTATGGTAAATTTTTCATTAAAGTTATCAAGGTATTAGATTTATGGAGAAATGTGTGATATATATTGTGATTATAAAGGTTTAAAGTATATTTTTCAAACATATTGAGCAGAATATGTGCCAAAGAAGATGGTTGGAGATGATCAAAGATTATGACTACTCAATACATTAACACCATGGGAAATAGAAAAAGGTGGAAGATACTCTAAGTTGAAAGTATCATGCAATTTTATCTATAATGAGGATCACAAAAGATCCAATATTTCTGTATTTACAAATATTGATCTTAAAATATTGAGAGATGGGGAGAAATATTATCTTTCTCAAATGAGTGTTTAACCATATATCTAAGTGAATATTAAAGAGGCATAGAAGGTAGATGTATATATATATAATAAGGTGCGAAAAGATTTTTAATTTAACCTTGATTGTGATGGAATTATAAGGTTCAGGAATCGTGTATGTGTTCCGTCCGTACCAAATTTCAAGAAGGATTTGTTGGATGATGCTCACAGATCATCATTCTCTATACATCCTGGAAGTGTGATTATGTATAGAGATATTAAATAGTATTTTTTATGGGATAAAATAAATATATTTATTTTATAGTATACATTTTAGTTCTTCGTATGTTAACAAGTTAAAACTGAGAGAAAGATATAAATAACCAACTTGGGTCAACTAGACTAGTCAACTAAGAGGGCCCACTATATGGTGAGGTGCAACAAAGAAAGATAAGTATCATGTATAACTAAAGATAAAATAGAGTGAAATGAGGAATAAAATATTAAATATACATGATAATTACAAATTCAATACAAATAAGATAAACTGGAAAGATAAAAAATGACAAGTCTAGATGAAACCTTGTGTGACCATCAGTCACCACCAAACAATACCACTATGAAGATGATGACAATAAGAGAAACCAACATGACAAATTATTACCTTTACTTAACTTGAGTCCTAAAAAAATCTACAACCACCCAAAGGAAAAAGTATACTTTGAAAAAAAATCTCAGTATGATTTCACCAAAGAATCTATACAAAAATCAAGAATGAATTATCTCCAGCTTATAAAATCTATTTTACAAATCACTTTCATAAAATAAAACCATTTTATAAAATATGCTTTGGTTTTTATAAAAACATACTATATTCACAAAATCCAATAATATTTCAAGTATGAAATATAATAGGTAATCATAGGTAAAAACTAACCATGTATATATCATAAGATAAGAATCTTAAAAAATAACCATGAAAATACCATCATGTGATAAACCAATAATAAATAAAAAAACACACCATTTGGGATCTAACCTATGGGGATACATACAAGACATGAAAATAAATCCCCAATCTAAGCTAAATGTGGATCTAAGTGATATAAACTCTAGTGTCATTACACACACTAAAGTGACACAAAACCTCTAGTGGTATTACTCACACTAAAAAAGACAAGTCTAATTCCTAATGCACCCAAGGTTATTAAATGTGCTAATTTTTATCAAAATCTATTTAAAATCCATACTCAAAATTTATAAAAAATATCATAGAAAATAAAATCCTCTTATGTACTTGAAAATACAATTTAGAACCAAAACCACTATTTAGTCATTTTACCAAATAATTGGTGTGCACAAATCTATTTTTAATGAAAAAACCCCTTAAAAACATGAATAATTTCCAATAAAACCACTAAAACTATAAATAAATCGATTTCATGGAACAAACCAAATGAATTTATAAGAATATAAATCAATTCATGTGTTATAACCTTTGTATATATACACCTACCTAAAAATAGAGGTAAAACTAATCACCTTCAAAAATAGATATCGAGGGAGAGTAGATCAGGTCCTTATGATCCTAGATCCATGATAAAAAAACATCAATCCTCTATCAAACCCATTAGATTTAGAATCAAAAAGCTAATTGGGATCCAATGAGACAAGAGGAGAAGAGATCTAGGGAGGATATACAAAGAAGAGGGGAAACCAGATCAAAATCACAACATAAATCAAATAGATCCATCATGAATAAAGAAATTATACTAATAATCCAAGGAAGGAAGTCACTAGATCACTGGATAATGATTATGTTGATCCAAAAGGGTATTAGAGGATACTAGGTTTAAAAATATAAAGGGAATATAGGTAATTTACAACTTTTTAAAGGCTCATAGGGACACACATGGTTAGTATAACCATGCACTAATCATGTGTGGATATTATTACTTTAAAATAAAATACACATGATCTCATGGGACAAGATGGACTATATGGAAAAATCATGCTCAAACCATATGACACTCCAGGATAATCACCCAAACCCTACATGGTTTCCTTAGTGATTCGTATGGTTAGTTTAACTATACTCAAACCATAAAAAACTCCTCTATCACCTCACATATCCATACCATATGATTATTTCACTATTAGTAAGATCCATGTTCCTAGGAAACCTTCCTTGAAAATCCTTATTTTCGACCACCATTCCTTGAAAACCTCTATAATGATTTCAAAGACAAACTAATATTAAATTAAATCATACATGTGATCTGGTGGGTGTTACAATTCTCCCCACCATGAAACATTTTTGTCCTAGGAAAGTGATCAAGACTCTAGAATCAATAAAATAGAATCCCACTGCTACCTCATCAATGATTTCCACTCTCACATCTTGTGGTTATCCTGTCCACACTACCATAGTACACACACTAAGGGAATTATTTTACAATAAATTACCTTATCTCAGTGATCCATAATCTGAACCATCTTATCAACTACCATGGTGTAAGGATCCAATTAATACCTCATCATATGGGAAACATAAAATGAATCATGGATTGAAGTTAAACGAGATGGTAAGTCTAAAAAAAATTCTGCCTTTCCAACTCATATAATGATATCAAAGGGGATGAAAAACCTCAGTGCCAACTTACCCTTCTTACCCAAACGATGGTGACCCAAGCAATGTAAAACTTGAAGGAAAATCTTATAAAAAACATCAAACTCAAATAAACAATGATGATGGTCTGTATAGAATTTATGATGACTCCATTTCATGACCAACCTCTTCTGGATCAACTACACTCTTTTCATCATTTCCTAAACAAGGATTGATCCATCCAAGAACCACTCTTCCAACTCTACCATCACAAGAGATACCTATATGGTATCCCATAAAATTATTTAAAGGTTTCCATCATTATCAAGTCCTGATAACTATTTCTATAGGAAAATTCAACCAAAGTAACATGATTTTCCCATGAACCTAAAAAATTAGACACAAATTCCCAATGCATATCCTCAAAAATCTGAATAGATATCTCTATTTATTTATCCATCCGTGGATGATATGTCATGATTAATTTAAATTGGGAACTAATTTACTTCTTAAATCCTTTCCAGAGCCTATAAGTGAACCTTAGGTCCCTGTCAGAAACAATTACAAAGGGTATCCCATGAAATCTCATAACCTCTTGGATATACAAGTTCCTTAGCTATTCTACCTTCATATTTTTATTTATAGGGAGGAAATTTTCCAATTTCATGTGTCAATAAATGATCACCTAGATCACATCCTTTCCCCTAGAAGTATATAATCTAATAATTAAATCCATAGAAACCTCATCCCACTTTCATATTAGAATGGGTGAGTGTTATAACAATCCTGTAGGTCTCTGGTGCTTCGCTTTATTATCTAACATGTAAGGCACCATGATACAAAATATAAAATAAAAAAATCTCATCCCAGACCTCCAATACCTATGTCTAAAATATTGATACATCTTGGTATACCTCACGTGTAAATACCAATAATACTGGTGTCCACTTTCCATCAACTCCCTCCTCATGGAAATAAGAATGTCCAACCTACTTCGGAAGAAAAAAGTGTCAATAGAAGACCAAGATCACTCATCATATGTCTCCCCACTATTTATTATTTTACTAAAGCATTAAAAATGATGTATGATACTTATTTTATCCAAACTAATTCATTAAATGATGATTTAGCCTTTACCAAGGCTAATAACACCTCCCCTAGACTTTTCCACTCCCAATATCATATTACCAAACAAACTTATCAAATTTCACTAATCCAATGATTCCTTCAAGGCTTGAGTCATTAATTTTATACTCAATTCATCATAATCCACATTCCATTTCCCAATAGTATAAGAAATACCAAAATAAAAAATCTAAATATACTTAACTTAGTGATTTTTTCACAAGTTTAGATCCCTATGAGTGAAAATATACTTAAGAATCCTATGGTTAAAATATAACATGACCAACACTCCAAAGAGATAGTGATTCCACATTTTGATTGCATGAATAACCTCTAACAACTCATGATAATTGGTTGGGTAGTTATTCTCATGTGAGAATAACTAGAGAGAGCCATAGGTTACCACCTATTTCCCCCGCATCAAGATACACCCAAAATTCTTACTAGAAGCATAAAAAAAGACATCATATCACAAACTCGATTTTTGAAGAATAAAAAATAGAGATTTGGTAAACCTACTTTTCAATTCCTTAAAATACCTTTAAAATTTTTCATTACACTAAAACTTTACACCCTTATGGGTTAAAGATTTTATCAAATATATGATCTTGGAGAATTCCTAAAAAAACCGACTGTAGTAACCACCCAACCCCATGAAGCTCTGTATTTCAAACACATTTTTTGGATACTTCTAGGACATAATCGGATATATCTTTTTGGGGTTCATTGAGATTCCCCCTCTTAGATATAACATACCCTAAAAAAATCTCTTCCGGAATCTAAAATTAGCATTTGGAAAGATTACCAAACAAATTATTTTCACTCAAGATTTTAATAATGATATCCAAATGATCCATGTGTTTAGCCTTTAAATTGGAGTACACAAAAATATTATCCATGAACATAACCATGAAAAATTACAAGAACCAATGAAATATATATTTCAATAATGCTATTAATATCATAGGAGTTTTAGTGAGACTGAATGGCATAACCAAAAACATGAAATGTTCATACCAGATCCTAAACATTGTATTAGGTATATCTTCTTATTGAACTCTCAAATAGTGGTACCCTAAATGAAGGTCTATCTTTGAATACCAATGAGCCCATATGAGTAGATCAAAGATACCATAAATCCTTATGAAAGGATACTTATACTTAACAGTCACTTGATTTAACATTCGACAATCAATGCAAAGTATGAGTATCTCATCTGTATTTTGAGAATTTAGGATAGGTGAAGCCTCTGGTGATATTATAGGATGAATAAATCCCTTATAATCAAGGTATGTAAGTTATAATTTAAGTCCCACCATCTCAGTAGGTTCGATATGATAAGATGGAATAGAAATTGTAATCTTACTATAGAGTAAGTTAATCATAATCTCAACATATATTTATGGTGGTAAACTATAAAAATCATATGGTAAGACCTTATGGTATGTAAAAACCACTAAAGGAAGTGTAATTCTCAAAAAAAGATCAACTAGATCTAGTAACATCTCTAAAAACTGACATGATGTCACCCTAACATAAAGACAACATGCCCTGCTCTACTAGTCCTAAAATCCCACTCACCTAGAAAGACACGAGTGACTCCATTAGGAGATAAAAATTGAAATTGATGATTTTAATAGTTGATCTATGCCTTAACACTAATCATCCAATACATTCTAATAATTTTGTTGAAGATATCAAGATCAAGAACCGAGAAATCCCACACCACTTTAAAGTTGGATATCATCACCTCACACACAATACATTTAAAACATTATTCAAAAATCTTTCCCAAAGGCGTGAAAATATCCAATAAGAATTGATTAAGATTTGAATGCAAGACTAACAAGTAAAATAACTTTGGAGATATAAAATAATGAGTAACACCTGAATCAAATAAGGCTAGTAACATTAAGAATGAAATAAATATCGTATCTCTAACAATAGTAATCCCTACTTCAGATTACTTTGGTGTATAATATTCCACATAAATAAATACAATCTTAGAACCTATTTGATATTTCTTAACCACTTGAAAATCCCCATTATCCTAAGTATATGAACCACCACCCTTGGAAGAATTATAAAAAAATGATAGCAAACAATTATTGGGAGCATCTATATAAATAGTATTGGTATGAACATGCCTTAAAAATGATAACAAACAACCTATTGGTGTCCTGAATGAGTCCCTAAAATTGGTTGTTAAGGAAACTATATACCTTTACACTTTCTTTTCTATAAAAAAGACACACCCTGACCAACAATTGCACCAACTGAAGTTCCCTTCAAACCTATTATCCTTGATATGTATGACTCTTCCATAACCACTTTTTCAAGCACCTCAAAAAACTTCATAAGACACATGAGAACTAGTATTTACTGAATATCATCCCCCATATCCATCTCAAACCTCTGATATTTAAGGTAATAATTGGTGAAAATATCTGGTGTCAAGTGCAAAAACTCAACAAAGTGGGTGGAATAATCCAAAATGGTATGATACCCTTCAAATAAGGTTAGAAAATATTGGGTATTGTCTACACATAACATCTTAGGATAAAACTGTTGGCTGAAGAATTTATTGAATGAATCCTGGGTGAGATCCTCATGCAACTTTTCAATCACAATAGATTCCCACCGTCTCCTCCCCAGTCCCTCAAGCATGTACATGGAAACACCCACCTTAAATTCCATAGGAGTCTTTAAAAAGTTAAATTTCCTCTCAATCCACACAATCCATTCCTCAGATTCATAGTTTCGTTTTTCACCACCAAATATGGGTGGATTCTTCTTTGTAAATTATGAGCCATGGTCCACCCCTCATCCTAGATTCTCGATATACTCTTTACCAATAGTTTGAATGATGTGGATTATAGATTCCACCAAATAAGGGTCCACCAAAGGATTCACCTACAAGACCGACCTCATAACTTCCAATCTCATATTTTAGAGGGGTATCCTAGGAGGTGTTTTCTATTAAGATCAAGATAGTGACCAATCAAATCAAGAGTAAATTCCCAAATCATAATACCATTATTCAAAAATAAAAATAATGATTCCTTTAAAAATTGATAATTTTAAGAAATCATAGATTATATGAATGGAAGGAAACACTTTAAAAAGGTATAAGTTCATTTGAATAAACCAAAATTTTGGTCTACTCAAACAACCTAAAACACAAAGTCATATGATTATAAAAAATCCCTGACCACCCATGGTAACTTGGGTTTAGTCACAAAAGTGAGATGTCCAAGTACCTCGCGTACTTACAATATGAATTAGGATAGTCCTAGATCTAGTCTTCCAAAGATTCAGAAATGAACCTAGGTAGTGTCACAACACTCTGGGTATCCCCTCTAATACCATTTTTAAAAAAACCAAACAAGGTCAACAAGATAAGTCACCTGAGAGGGTTATCCATGTGGTGAGGTGAAAAAAATAAATATATGTCACATGTATAGACAAATATAAAATAGAGTATAACATAGAATAAAAGAATAAATATTCATGAGACATACAAATTCAATCCAAATAGGCCAAACTAAAAAGATAAAACATGAAAAGTCTAGATAAAACCCTACATGACCATCCATCACCACCAAACCATACCACTACAAGGATAATAACAACAAGAGAATATAACATGATACATAATGACCTTATTATTACTCAAGTCCTACAAAATATTATATACAAACTCACAAAAAAAAGTAGGCTGTGAGAAAAAATCCCATTAGTATTTCACCAAATAATCTATAAATGTTTTAATATCAAGAATTCATTATATCTAATTTTAAAACAAATCTATTTTTCAGATCACTTTCATAAAATAAAACCATTTTTAAAGTATAATTTTTTTCATCAAAACATACCATATTCACCAAATCCAATCATATATCAAGTATGAAAGAAAATAGGTAAGTATAGGTACAATCTAACCATGGATACATCATAAGATAAATATGTGAGAAAATAACCATGAAAACACCATCATGTGATAAACCAATCATAAATGAAAAATCATACCATTTGGGATCTAACCTATAGGGATATGTATTATACATGAAAATAAATCCCTAATCTAGGACAATGGTGGATTCAAGCGTTATAACCTCTAGTTTAATTATATACACTAAATTGATGCAGAACCTCTACTGAAATTACACACACTAAAGTGACAAGTCTAATTCCATATGCACCCAAGGCTACCCAATGTTAATATTTTTCTCAAAATCCAATTAAAACCCATTCTCATGATTTATAAAACATTTTTATAGAAAAGAAAATTTGTTTCCATGCATGATAACACATTTTATAACCAAAACCACCATTTAAGAATTTCATCAAACATTTGGTGTGAACAAATACAATTTTAAAGTAAACCAAATTTAGAAACATGAATCCTTTCAAATAAAAGCACTAAAACCATAAATAAATCAATTAAATGGAATAAACTAAAATAATTTACAAGAACATAAATCAATTCATGTGTTGGAACCTTTTTATATAGAAACCTACCTCAAAATAGAGGGAAAACTAATTGCATTCAAAAATGGATATTGGGGAATATTAAATTGGGTCCTCATGATCCTAGATCCATAATAAAAAAAATCAATCCTTCATAAAACCCATTAGATATGTAATCCATATCCCAATTGGGCTTCAACAAGATAAGAGGATTAGAGATCTTGTGAGGAACTACAAATATGAGGTAAATAGATCAAAAAATTAATATAACTTGACGAGATCCATCAATAATGAAGTAATTCTACCAATAATCCAAAGGAGGAAGACTATAGAGTGCTGAAGAATGATTAGGTTGAGACAAAAGAGGATTATGAGAAGATTTGGAATAAAAATAATCAAGGGAAGATGGGTAATTTCCCGATTTTTAAAGGATTAGGGGCCACACATTGTTAGGATGCACAATTAGTCTAACTATGTACCAAGATTGCATGGATAATATCTCTTTAAAATACTATCCATAATGTATCTTGGGATAAGCTTAATGTTTTTGGAAAATTATACTCAAACTTTGTGACACCCCTAGATAGTCACCCAGACCTTTCTCAGTTTCCTTGGTGAGCTGCATGGTTAGTTTAACCATGATAAAACCATGAAAAACTCCTATATCACCTCATATATCCATACCACATGGTTACCAAATGGTTAGTACAAAATGTGTTCTAACTTTGCACCTTGTTTTCCTTCTTTGAAAATCCTCATTTTTGATCCCTATTCCCCCAAAAACCTCTATAAAAACTTCAAAGACAAACCGAGATTAAATTAAAGAATACCTATGATCTAGTGATAATTAAAATATAATTATAAGGGTATTTTATAACCATTATCCATACTATAATGAAAATAGGAAATTTCTATCATGGAATTTATTATTAGACTCCCCAAAACTTATAAGATCCATAATATCATATGGGGTGTAGTCTATCAACTTATGAATTAAATTTTTTTTATTTATGTAAGTAAATATTTATCTCTAGATCATTGTACTAGAATATAAATTAAGGAATTGGTAAGTTTTATGGATTACCACGTTATATTGTATCTGATGTGGGTCTAAGGTTTACCTTAAAGTTCTGGAAAATTCTTCAGCTATATCTGGATACAGAGTTGAGTTTTAGTATAGAATATCATCCTCATAAAGATGGTTATTATAAGATAACCATTCAAACCCTATAGGATATTTTGAGATCTTATTCTATAGATTTTAAAGGTAGTTGGGATCAATACCTTCCCCTAGTCAGGTTTTCTTACAATAATGTATTTCACTCCAACATTCAAATGGATCCTTATGAATACGTCTATGGATAGAACTATAAAACTCAAACATATTGTGATAAATTTGGAGAAATAAAGATATTGTACCTTGATATATATTTGTAAATGGGATATAAGGTTATATATATTCAACAACACAATAAGGCAGATCAGAGTCAATAGAAAAGTTATGCTGACAGTCATCGGTGGAATATAAAATTCAAATTCGATGAGAAGGTGTTACTTGGAATTTATCCATGGAATAATGTTATGATATTAGGGAATAAAAGAAATTTTATCCTAAGTTATATTTTTCCTTTTTATATTCTTGATTGAGTAGGGATGGTAGCTTATCTCTTGATAATTCCATCGAACCTCTCTCAAGTTCATGATGTGTTCATTGTATCATTGTTGAGGAAGTACATACATGGTCCTTCAATTATAACAAAATCGTAGATTTTACCATTGGATAATCATATTTACTATTATTAATAGCTAGTATAAATGTTGTATCATAGAGATAAAGTTTTATTAAAGAAGACTACTCACCTAGTGAAAGTTCAAAGGAGGAATCAAAAATTTGAAGAAGCTACTTGGGAACTCAGGGATATAATGAAAAAGAGATATCCCAATTTATTTGTATCTGAGTGAATAATTTAGAGGGATAAATCCATTTTAATGGGGTTTATAATATAACACCCTGATATTTTATAATATATTTCTCTTTCTATAGTTTTATTTCTTTGATAGCTTACGTAACACACAACAACTAGTTTAAAAAAACCGTGATATAATATTAAAATATAATTATATGATAGTTATTACCTAGAAGTTGGATTGAAGGGTATGAATAGTACTAAGTAAATTATTAAATACTTATGGTTACATATTTATAAAATTAATTAATTGGTTATCAATTAATTAGAAATAAAAATAAAAATCATTTGAAAATAAAAAATTTGTTTTCTATGAAAATTGTTTTTATGCATGTAATGTATTTTTATCTTAATAAATTAAATTAATAAATATGGGTGAATTATTTTAATTAAATAAATATAGTATATATTCAATAAAATATTTTAACAATCATTTAATATTTTTCTAAGCTGGGATAATAATAAACCATGTTTTATACTTAAAATTTTATTTTTTCTAAAAATAATTTTTCATCATGCTTTGCGTGATTTTTTTAAAATTAATTTATAAAACTTATAGAAATTGAATTTTTAAAAATGGATTCCATATTTTTAATTATTATATTCAAATATTTTAAATAGGCCCCTTTATTTTTGGTTAATCTGAATAGTAACTGTGGTAAAATTTATCACCTTGTTAAAGGGTAAATCAGGTAAATCAAGGTTAAAACTAAGTGATTGGGCCATAATATTTCATCCTAATACTAATTGGATGAGTTTAATTATACCATTATAACCTTATGATCGAAATTTATTTTTTTAATGGACAATTGTCTATGAAAATGACCTATATAATATTTAAAGCAAAGACAATTAGAAAATGTAACTCTCTTAGTTTTAAATATCTCTTATGTGTTCACTTAGGGGAAAAAACTAGTTATAAAAAAATATTAATAGTAAATTTGTCAATAATAAAATTATATTCCATTATCTAAATCTATTTAAAAATTTTAATGATTAAATAATTACCTTAAATGCTTGTGTAATACTAATACATTATTTATTCAATTAATAGAAAAATAGAATAAATGATTTTAAAATTACTAAAAGTAATATAATTTGAGTTATTTATAGTATTCCATTAATTTTTAGATAAATATAACATATTAGTGTTTTTTAAAAGGATTATATTATAATTTAAACTTTTTCATTATGTATTTTAAGTCAAATTAAATGAATTGTGTCAAAATTAACATTATTTTATTAAATTATTTAAAATAATAAAACTCTTGATATAGGAAATGTTGGATAAGATATGGTATAAAATTTTATTCCTTGTATATTTATGAAAAAATTGTTTCCTTATATATAAAATCACAACCCTTTAAGAGTGAAAAAATACATTACTGCGGTTAATGTTAAAATAAGTTAACTAAGGCATTAAACCAAAAAATAAGGTTTAAAACACCACTTACACCTATAAAAAATTTATTTCAGGATTTTATGTCAACAAAATATATTATAAACTTCATTTATCTATCATTTTTGTTTAATTTGGGCTTGAAAATGACTTTTCTTTAATATTTTAAGAAATCCAAAGAGTATCCCTCCCCTCAATTATAAAGGCCACCCTCTTTTATATTCTTTACACCACTTTAAGCCTTATAGATAAAAAATACCCTAAAAATATCTTATAAACTTCCTTATACACATTCTATAGGATCTAGTCTTTCCAAAATACCATCTTTTGTATCCTTAAGAGGAGATCTAAAGGAGTTCTTTCAAAGAAGAGACAATCTGTTTAACTGATCACTTTCTTTTTGAATTCTTATTTTACATCCTCTAAATATATTATATCATTGATAAAATAATAAATTTAGTGTCCTAAATATACTTAAATTTTATTATTATTATGAAACCATATTTATTCATCCTCTTTCCATCCAATGGGAAGTGAAAATATCGCTCATGCGTATGTACGCCTTAACATCTCCACATAGCGATACAATTCATTTTACACCACCATATTTCTTGGATAGTTATTATGATGGGTTTAATGTTTATATATAATAATTATAACATAATTATACTACTATAATTATAATTTCACATATTCTTTCTTACATTCCAATCCTTTGGAAAATGATAACGCTGCTCGCACATGCATGTGGACTACCGCTTCCATGAAGCGATGTGATTTATTTTTCATTTCCACTTTACATGGATGGTAATAAAGATATATATAATAAATATATGTGATACATATGGTATAATACTTATTATTTAAATTTTAATTAATATTTACCTTTATTTTATTCCAACCATTGAAAAATGAAAACAACATTCATGCATATGTACAACCAACCGTCTCCATGAACGGTATAATTCATTTTTATCTATCTAATTTTATAAATGAAAATAAATATGTATATAATTAATATATATAATATTTATATAATTATTTAAATTTTATATGTGATGTAACCATGATAGAAATATAAGGTCCAAAACACCAAAACCAAAACATACATTAAAAACAAAGCAGATATCACTAGGAACAATGATTTTAATAAAGAATTATTAATAAACGAGTGATAAAATATTATAATTAAATAATATATGGTATTATATATATGAGTATGGTTATTTAATATATATATATATATATATATTTATAATCTATATTTATTATACATGAGTTTCAAACACATACGAAGGAAGTCGGGTTGGAGGTAAGGGATTTTTGTCCCACTTTTATTCTTGTGAGACCCGAACCATATTCACCACTTGTTTATTTTATATGGTGTATATAATTTCCCTAAATGAATTTTATGATTATTATTATTAATTTTATGGGTATTTAAATATTTATATAAGGTTATTTATTTCACATGTTTTATAATTCAAATGTTACTAAAGAGGTAATGGTTTTATGCCACAATCTCATTATTTATCGGGATTGTTTATGATTAAGTTTATGGTGATGAAATATTATGATATAACTATCAAGAAACTCATTAATATTATTATAATATGTTTATTTATTAAAAATACACGTTTTACTTTCATTTTACTCACCTTAAGTCTTTAAGAGATCTAAAATATGTTTTTATGGAAAATTGGCTTCATTTCTCTCTCTTTGGTTGAAAATCCTTTCTCTTCAGTGTCCATGTTTTCTAAAAATGTTTTAAGAATGTTTTTAATATTATCTAATTTTTTTAAAGTCATTTTAACCATGTTTAACTTTTTATAAAATGTTTTAAAATAAAAATTCTTGTAGTTTTCTGAATGAGGTACTTTTTTACTTTTTACAAAAATGTGAAAAGAATGCTGTCTTTTAAATTATATGGAATGAATGGAATTTACCACCATCATGACCAATGAATACTATAAATTATACTTTATAAATTTACAAGGATATTTTCAAATAAAATTATTTTCACAATATTTTTTGAATTTATTGTTTTTAAAAAGTAATTTTCAAAGTGGAAATGATATTTTCCTCAAAAAAATTTAATGAACTTGTAAGGGTATTCATGTTCGTCAAAGACAAAAACCCTTGATTTCACTTATTATTTACTAGGTATATTATCCAAGGATTTCATATTTATCCTTTCTCTATATGGTTTATGTTTATAATGAAAATATTTTTATTAAACCCATTTCTTTTCCACAGGTTATGCTACGATGAAATTTTTATGAAACTTGTTTCTTTTCTATGGGTTGTGATATGATGAAATGTTTATGAAACTCATTTATTTTAAAGGGTTATAATATAATTAATGTTTTATGATATTTTGTAACACATGTGTATGATTTTCATTATGTCATTGGTGGGCCCATAATTATATATCCCTCTAATGAATTGGGTAAATATAGATATCCCATGAGATAAACAAGACTAGAATAGGGAGTAAACCCAGTTTAGTATAAGAATATATCCACTATAATAGTCATGAGAGTTAATATTGAATACTATGATGGTTTTTGGAGTAAACCCAATCCATTATGATAGTCTTTGTAGTAAACATTTACTATTACGATGGTTTGGGGAGTTAACCCAATCCACTATGATAGACCTAGTAGTAAAGCCTTGACTAGTGAGGAAATTATTTACTATGATTTTGTGCATTTCAATATTCCATGTATCATGAAAATGTTATGATCTCATCGTTCATGCTCTCTAATTCCTTTATTATCAATGTCTTATGAATTTCCAAGTTTTATTCCATAACTCAATATTATAATCTATGATATGAAGGGTATGGTTTTTCAAATGTTATTCTCATGTTTTGATACCATTTTTCTCATTTTATATAGATGTCTCCCTTATTTACCCTTATTGAGCATCTATGATCACCCTTTCTTATAGTTCCTTCTCCCTAGGTCATGAAGAAATGTATTAATCATGATATATCTAAAAAAAGGGTGGTAATTAAGAAGATTTTAGTGGGATATAATTTAGTACACTTACGAACCATTTGTTTATGTGTCCAAATTTACAAAGATAGTAGACCTATACGATTATGGGGTGGATCCTTATTGTAGCATCCTGACCAAGGTTCCACTAAATGGTGCCTGGAGCTGGTGGGTCATATGGCCTTAAGCTCAATTCCCCATATTCTAGAGGTTTCCAACTTGCAATGAGGGATTAGGGTGTGTCTGTGGGGAGACTATAACCACTTATAATATTGTAAAATAGTGGTATAATATCAACAGTCTATAAAAGAAGCTGTAAATCAACCAAAAAGAAGATAAACATCCAAGATAGGAATATTTAAAAAATACTAAAATTAATCTCATATAAAAAATGATAAGTCATGTCATGTCTCTATAAATATATAAAATAGGTACACAAGCATCCAGTACAATACATGTATCAAATACCACAAAGAACAAAAACAACTATCTACAGATAGCATCACAATTCTTGACCAGTCATGTGTTCCCCTACTCCTAATCATGAAAAAAAATCAAACATCATATAATGGGCAATTTCCCCAGTCCCTACCTGCTTCTATGAATTCTATCTAGATACCAAATGATGGCCCAAACAGGGTGTGAGATAAGACTCAGTAAGCCACCAACAATAGTTTCTATAACAAATCCAGGCTGTGTGTGACAATCTAAGTAGTGTGAAATATATAAAATAGGTAAAGCAAGCTTTAAATTAAAGTTCACTTGACAAATGTGATAACTATAAAGTGATACCATCTATCCAAACAAGGCTCCCTAAAAACAATAGTCAGGCTCCCATAAACAAGAGCAACGATAAAAACATAAATAGACAAGTCACACTATCCAGTATAAGAACTATAATTTGATACCCATACCAGAGCTATTTTTAATCATATAAAATATATACTACGGTTGAGCCATATAACTAAGTGTAAAACATCCTTCATGAACACACTGTATAATTAGAAGTTTCTAATGACCTTGTCATGTAATCAGAAATATCAGAAAAATAATGGCTAGATCCAAGGTATAGAAGACCAATACATCCACATAAAGTCCCGTGAGCATCTCAATAGAAACTGGGTAAATACTAGAGTGGGTTAAAAGGATCATGACAATATACCATGACTATTGTGATCCCAAACAAGTCAGATCAAAGGGGTATCAAGTCCCAAGGTATCCTATGGAATCAAGAACTAGGGAAAAAATTGGTCTAAGGAGTCCACTACAGTAATCAAGATCTGTAGGAGAAACATCCATGTAATCTAATGGAATCAGAATCCAAGGTATACCAACCGATTCATCTACTACCACAATCATATCATTATCTCATTCAATAATAATTTTATAATTAATCACATTCCATGAGTTTTTCCAACTCATTTTCACAATTTATATAAAATCCATTTAAACAATTTACATCATGTCAAAACATGGAAAATTAGGAATAAACTTATTTTAATATATTCAATTCAATTCAATTCAATTTAATTTATAAAGTCTCCCTCTAATAAGAAGATCACTCACACAACCAATAGGGTGGTATAATGCAATCCATATACAAAGTCACACCCCATGTGTGGCTTAGGTAGGGGAAACAACCTCCAAAAAAACTCAAAGGTACAGGTGGGAAACCTAAAAAGGTTCTGATTCATTCATTTCAAATACTTAATTAGTTAAAGGGTCACTTCCATAAATTTCGGCAGGCTGCATAATGGAAACTATGATTATAAAACACTAAACCCCTAGGGAAATGTATAGACCACCTACCATAGGTCCATAGTAGATCACTCATCTGGTATCAATCTATTATTTATTCCAGATTGAGATAAAAAAAATAATGGATGAAGAACCTTGAAATAAGTCATATTATCTTACACCTAAATAACTCCATCAATAAAAATTCAAATTCATAATCACACAATATGATCGAAGAACTCACCAGCGCGAATCCAAAGAGACTAAAAACATTCGAATTCGAGTCCATATGGAGAAAAAGTGGCCAATCCTGTGTATTGAGCTTCAAAGGATCTACCACAAATAAGGTTTTATCCAACAGAGGAAATAAGAAAATAGGGTTTATGTTTTAATATATTTTAAGGGTTATATTTTAATTTCACCTCTTTTAAATAGGTTGCATGGTTTGGTTTCATAGTTAGCCAAACTGTGCGCCAATTGTGTGCCCTTCACTATGGTAAGAAGAAGCCTCGCATGGTTTCATGCACACTATTTAACTAACCATGCGCAAACCATGCAACATACTCTATTTAAAACTATATAGTCCCTCATACAGGTGTGTGCATAAGGTTTAATGGTTTCCTCAAACCATGAAGCCTCCTAGATCCCTTTTTCTAATCCCACATGTTTAGGAGTAACCATGTGTGCTATCCCACACAGTTAGGAGTAACCATGTGGCCTGTCCCACACAGTTTCTACTAATCGGGTGACCTGCCTTGTTTTTTCAAAAAGCAGGGCTCCGAGCTCTGAACAATCCCTAGACACCCCCAATACACCCATGATCTCATTGGGAACTCAAATTAGGCCACAAAAAAATTAATTCTAAAAACAAAAGGTCTTTACCCCATAGTAAAATCTAGGATCTTATAATCTCCCCCTACATCAATTAGTCCTCAAATTTCCCTTCCAAGGTTTTTCAAGAATCACTTGAGAATAACTATAGACATTAGGAATGTATGTCGACCTCCCGCTCCCATGTTTCATTTTTTAAATGGATGTGCTACCATAACACCTATACTAGAGGAACTGACTGGCCTTAGAGTAATTTTGTTCTCCTATCATATATACGAATAGGATGATCCTCAAAGGACATATCTATATGTAACTCCACCTAATCTAGTTATAGAGTGTGATATGGGTCTGAGTGATAATAGAACAACTTATATACATGGAAGATGTCGTGCATAAATTGCTACCTCTAAGGTAACTGCAACTGATTGTCTACCAGACCAACTCTCTCTATAATCTCAAACAACATGAAATATCATGGTGAATACTTACCTTATCTTCTAATATGTCTGTTTCCTAGCCTTGGCGACATATGTTAAAATACATGATCCCTAAAATCAAACTCTATAGGTTGTAAAAAACAATCAACGTAAGATTTATATTGAGATTTTGTAGTATCCACTAAATTTCAAATAATCTGGACCAACTCTGAAGTCTCTTATATGATATGTAGTCCTAGTAAAGTTTCATCACCTTCCTATAATTAGCATAGGGGTGATAGACATGACCTACCATACAAAGCCTCATATGGTGTCATCTATATAGTTTCCTGATAATTATCATTATATGCGAAATAAACTAGGGCTATATGCCTATCCCAAGAGCCCAAAAAATACTTTACACATTATATTAAAATTTACTCAAGCACCTAAATCATGCGCTCTGACTGGCCATTAGTATGAGGGTGGTATGTCATGCTTAGAATCACCTATGTACACAAATACCTCTACAAACTCTTCCATAAATGAGATGTAAAGTGGGAATCCCTATATGATACAATGGTCTAAGGAACCCTATGAAGTCATATTATCTCACGGATATAAAACCTCACAAGATCATTAATTGATAAGGTTTCCCTAATCATCAATAAATGAGAAACCTTCATGAGCCTTTCCAAAACCACCCAAACATCATCACTACCTCGAGGGGACCTCAGAAAATTGGTTATGAAATCCATTGTAACGTTATCCTATTTATATTCATGAATATGTAACTATTGTAAAAGACCAGCTGGTCACTGGTGTTTTATCTTCACCTACTGATAGGTGTAACACCTCATAAAAAAACTAGCTACCTCACATTTCATCCCCCAACACCATTATTGGTGATGCAAGTCTCGGTACATCTTGGTAACACTGGGATGTACTTACCAATCTGAGGCATGAAACTCCCACATAAAATCCTCACATATGACTAATAGAACCCATATTCAACCATTTATATGCATAATTTCATCTTCACCATAGTCCAACCAAGAGTCAGGTCCTCACCTGCCGTACTATCAAGTAGCACTAAGCTCTCAACATCAAATAATTGTCTCATCTTCACTCTATTTAGAAGAGTTTATGTCACTAGAAAGGATGAGAGAAAATCATTGCCTTGTCTATCCCACACCTTCAAGTTCATCTTTAATAATAAGTCCATTAGATTATACTTGCTACTATCCTCCTAAACTTCCTATATCCGAGTCCTCTTTCTCAGTGCATCAGAAACTACATTTCCCTTTCTAGACATATAAGCAAGCTCAAATTCAAAAAACTATAAGTTCTCAACCCACCTTCACTGCCTCAAATTTAGATCATGCTGTGTAAATATATAATTGAGGATTTTGTGTTCTGTGTACAACAAAGAACTCTATCTCAATAAATAATGTCTTCAATAGTGTAAATCATGAACAACTACAACTAACCCAAGATCATTCATTAGGTAATTCCTCTCATGTGGCCTCAACTGATAAGACCAATATGTCATGATTATATCCCCTTACATCATAATTTATCCTCACTCTATACCAAATGAATCACAACAAATGGTGTAGATCCTACTTAACTATGGAAGAATCAAGACTCATACTGAAGACATTTTCCCTTTTAACTTTTGAAAGGTTGACTTGCAGGTATCTGTCCATATAAATTTTACACCCTTCTTATTCAAACATTTTAAATGTGTTGCTAAGAATGAGAATTTATGTATAAAACACCTGTAATATCCTGCTATCCCTAAGAAACTTTTTTTTCAAATATGTTCTTAGGATACTTCTAGGAAACTATAGTACTCTCCTTATTTGGGTCAAATGATACTTCTTTCTCAGAGATAATATGAAATATTAAGTGAATCTTATCCATCCAGAAATAGAGATTTGTGATCTTATCATATAACTGATTCTCTCTTAGTGTATCCAAAATAATCTCAAGATGTTTATCATGGCCATGTTGATTATGAGAATACACCAAGATATCTTCCATGAAAACCACCATAAATAAATCTCGATAAGGATGGAAAAATCGGTTCATCATATCCATGAAAATTTCTAGAGCATTCATGAGACCGAATGGCATAACCAAATACTTGTATAAAACATACCTGCTATGAAAATATGTATGAGGTATGTCTACAGGTTGAACACACACTTGATGATATCTTGATCTCAAATCAATTTTATAGAACAACCAATCTAATCAAAAAGGTCATTTATCCACAACAATGGATACTAATTCTTAACCATCAACTGGTTCATTTTTTGATAATCTACACACAACTTGAGGGTACCATCCTCCATTTTTTCAAAAGGATAGGTGAAACCCATAGAGAATTATTGGTTCATATAAAACCCTTTTACTCCAAGTCCTCCAGATACCTCTTAAGCTCCTGTAACTCTGTAGTATCTATCCTGTAAGGAGGGATAGATACTGCTGCAGCTCCTGGAACTTGCTCGATAGAGATCTACACCTCTCTCTCAGAAGGTAAACTAGAAATTTAATCTAGGAAAATGTCCCTGAATTGATCAAACACTGGAGGAAAGTCCTCATAACATGCTCCCAGGTCATCAAGATAAAAAATATCTATCTAGGTTTTCATCCCACCTAGCCCACAATGTTGTGTTCCAGATATGATATCTTGTACATCCTATTCACCCTTTTGAATAAAAACTTCAGCCTCTAGTGAAGTAAAATTCACCCTCTAGTGATAGAAATAAACATGGTCTTGATGTGAAACTAGTTATTTTATCCTTAGTATGATCTAAAACCCTATCATCTCAAGGATAAAATTATCTCACAGAATTTGAAACCCACCAATCTCAAGGGGAACTCCCTGCACTAGCATATACCCTCTGTTCTATTCCCCAATAGAGTATCCATGGTTATAACTCCATCAAAAAACTAAACAAAAATCCAAATTATTCTCAAAATAGGTACCTATATGAAACTATGTAAAGCACCTAAATAAAAAAGGGTAGATACAAGAATCGAGGCTACTATGATCGTACATATAATCATAGATATCCCAAAACTTTTCTCCATAAGTGTAGGATATATAGAATATATTTATCCTGAATCACGACCTTTTGAAACAACCTCACTATCTGAAGTAGGACCACTCTACTGTCTAGGTACAACTGATGCTTGGATACCTTGGCTACCATAGCCATGACTCTCACCTCGTCCAAAATTAATGGTACTGCTCCATCTCCCAGCCTAATGTAGAGCTATAAATCCCACTCTTGAACCTAGAGTTGTAGTTAATTCTACTCACTAGTGGAGGGAAGGTCATATAAAAATTCTACATGTGGCCCATTCTACTGTAATAATAGTGATTGACTGGGTCAATATCACACTAAACCCTCAAATTCCCTTTTCTACCACACTAATGATAGAAAACATATCTTCCAGCACTAAAATCACTACTGGTATTCCCATCACATGAAGCCTCAAAATGTCACTTCCTTCCACTTAAAACCAAACTGCTGGGTTGAGAGGCTATATTTCCATGCTCCACGCCCCTAGCTTCCCTTAGGGTATAATATATAATCAACACTTGATTCACTATCTCATTAATAGTCATCAACTTGAATACATTGAACTATAATTTAAAGACATTATTAACACATTCCTTTAATTTTCTCACCCTCAATGTCTCATCATCAAGGTATAATGATCAAAAATGTTGAATCTCTATAAAGTGTTCCAAATATTCCATAACAGTCATCGTGCCCTGCTCTAGACGCATAAACATGCTGGCCATCTCTACTCTCATAATCTCAGGAAAATAGTAATCATAAAATCTAGAATGGAAATACCTCCAAAATATATCTCACAGCACATCATCTTGGTTCAAAACATCCCACCAGTGATTTTATGCTCCCTGAATCGTATAATTCGTGAGTTTTAATCTCCTATTAGGAGGTATCTCAAGATGATTGAAGATAAAAAAATTAGTCTTGAGACATATCTTAGAACCCTGTAGACCTCCATCCCTTAAAAACATGGGAGGATGCTACTATTGAAACACAGACATCAGCTTTTCTATAGATGAGACAGACTCGATGCTCCCTAAAAAGTCTGCATAAAGCACATAAAACTCTCATGGAACTATGCCTCAGGAATTGTGCTTGATAAAACTACTAGTTCCTCAGCTAGAACTATAGGAGGATCTATTGGTATCCCATGGACCACAACCTCTGTAGAATGGTCATCACCACCCCTATAGTGTATGACTAGAGGTCTTTATGGTGGAATGTCTATATAATTCTAAACCCACAACTCAGAAAATATTGATGATGAAAGATCACAATTTTAAATGTAGTATAGGTCCAAAACTTCCTATAATAATTTATACCTATCTTCCTACTCCTAAATCCAGGACTTTATAAAAATAAATATCCACAAACATCACTAGAGACACTACCTACTACCCACTCAAAATCCAAGTCAATGTCAAGTTCTATGTTTCACCATTTAATTTCCATTTAAATTTATATTCATCCCACATTTATCTTTAAATTGTTGAAAAAAATGGTTCTCCACTTACAATCTATAAGGTAATATACACCTCATGAATAAAAATATGGTGTCCACCTAATCCATACCATATCACATTCCATTCCATGCGACCAATTGTCTATGACTAAATGTTCCATAGTTGACTTCGTAGGGTGTGTGTTGTTGCCTAATCAGAAAAAAACTTTTTAGGTAATGGAAATCACTCTAGGAACCAACTATGTTTCTAAATTCCATGCACAAAACATTTATCAAATAATAGTTATATCACTCAAGTTGTACATAACAATGTCATGTAGTCAAGCAATGCATCCTTTATGTCATGGAATAATGCATGTGATGTGAATTCTAATAAGTATCTAAAATTATGCATGAGGTGAATAACCTCATATCATTGGGAAAAATAAAGATCCAGAATCACAATCATGCCAATAATAATGTCACAACTCAAGTGCATCACCCAACAGTGGAATCAAATCAACCGTAACATAAAAAATACAAAAAATAACATTTTTTATTCCAGAAAATTTGGATTTTTCTTGTACGTGGGTTAGATACTCCCATGCATAACTCATTAAAAAATTACAATACCTTCTTATCTCCTATATATTTCCTCTAAATAGTAAAATAGAAAAAAAAAATATTCGATGCCACTTTGTAACATCTCAACCTAAGTTTCACTAAACGGTTCCCCAAGCGGGTGGGTCACATGGCCTCAAGTGCATCTCCTCATACACTAGAGGTTTCTAACTATAAGTGAGGGCCGATAATTTGTATGTTAGGATACTATTCCCTCTTTTAATAGTATAATATAGTGGTATAATATCATCATTCAATAGTGGAAGTATTAAATTAACCATATATAAGATAAACATCCAAGATAGGAATATCTAAGAAATGCCAAAAGTAATCTCATACACAAAATGATATATCATGTCATGTCTCTAAAAATCTAGAAAGTAGGTACATAATAATCCAGTACAATACATGTATCGAATACCAAAAAGACAAAAAATTACTATCTCTAGATAGCATCATGATCCTATCTCAGTCTTGTGCTCCCTTTCTCCTAAGCATAGAATAAATCAAGCATCATACAACAGGGGCTTGCCTTGATCCCTACCTGCATCCATGAATTCTTTTATGGTACCCTAAAATAACCCAAATAAGGTGTGAGATAACACTTAGTAGGCCACCACCCATGGTGTCTATAACAAATCTAGGTTGTGTGTAACAAGCTAAGAAGTGTGAAATATATACAATAGGTAAAGCAGACATGAAATTAAAGTTCCCATGACATATGTGATAATTGTAAAGTGATACTATCTAGACAAAAAAGGATCCCTAAAAACAATAATCAATATCTTATAAACAATAGTAGTGGTAAAACATAAATATACAAGTCACACAACCCAATCTAATAACTGTAATATGATATCGATACTAGGGCTATCTATAATAACATAAAATATAAACTATGGCCACGCTATATAACCAAGTGTAAAACATCAATCGCAACCACATTGTATAATTAGAAGTTTCCAACATCTATACCATGTAATCATAAGTGTCAAACCATGAAAGGTCAGATCCAAGGTATATAAGACCAAGGCATCCATGTAGAGTCCCGAGAGAATATTGATATAAACTCAATAAATGTTTGGTTGGGGTATAAGGAGTATGTCAACAGAGCATGTCCATTGTGATCCCAAGTATGTCTGATACAAGGCGTAAAAATTCCCAAGGAATCCTATAGAACCGAGACTCAAGGAGGAAATAGGTCCAATACATCCATTGACATAATCAAGATCTATGGGAGAAATGTCCCATGGAATCTAATGGAATCAGGAGCCAATGTATGCCAATCGATTAATCCACCACCATAATCATATCATTATCTTATTCATTCACAATTTCATAATTAATCAAATTCCATGATTTTTTTTCAACTTATTTACACAATTTTTATAAAATCCATTTAAATAATTAAAAAATTTATATCATGTCAACACATGGAAAAAGAGGCATAACCTTCTCCTAATTAATTCAATTCAATTTATAAAGGTTCCCTCTAACAATTTGAGAACTCAAACACCCATAGGGTTGGTATAAAGCAAGTCATATAAAAATTTACACCCCATGGGCATCCTATGTTGGGGAAAGAACCACCAAATAAACTCAAAGGTATAAGTGGGAAACCTAAACATGTTCCAATTCATTCATTTCAACCATTTAATCAATTAAGGAGGAACCACTAGAAATTTTGGAATGTAGAATAATTTAAAATATGCTTATAAAACACAAAAACCCAAGGTAAAGGTATATAATACTTACTATAGGTCCATATTAGATCACTCATCTAGTGTATATCTCTGATTCGGTCTAGATATAGAGAAAAATGAAGAACAAATGAAGAACCTAGAAATATGGCATATCAACTTGCACCTAAATAAAACAAATGATATGAATTAAAATGAATGAAAACACAATATGATCAAATAAATCATTAACATGAATCCAATAAGACTGAAGATGTTCAAATCCAATTCCAGACAGAGAAACGGTGGCCAAGCCTATGGACTAAGCTTCAAAGGAGCTCCCACATACACGGTTCTATCCTATGGAGTAAATAAGAAAAGAGGGATTATATTTTAATATATTTAAGAGTTAAATGGACATTTACTCTTTTTTAACTGGGTCTCATGGTTTGGGCACACGGTTGGCCAAACTGTGTGCCAACTATGTGCCCTTCACTATGGAAAAGGGGCACCTCGCATGATTTTATTAACCGTGAGAAAACCATGGAAAATACTCAATAAAACACTAAAAAGCCCCTGGTACAGATGTGTTTCTAAGGTTTCATAGCTTTCTCAAACTATGTGGCCACTTGTATCCCTATGTACAACCCTACACAGTTAGTAGTAATCATGTATCCCAACCTGCACAGTTTCTACGAACCGTACGAAATATATTATTTTTTCAAAAAGAAAGTATTCAGGATCTAAAAAATACTCAAACACCCTGATACATCCATGATCTCATTGGTCCCTCATATTAGTCCACAAAAATAATTTAAACTGAAAAACAAAAGATTAATACCTCATAGGAAAACCCGAGATCTTATAGTTATGTTACGTAATGAATATTCATCTAATAAGATGTAATCTCTATGTTTGAAAAGTATGGGTGGCTATAATAGCCATTAAATTGGAAGTTATGAATAGTAATAACCACATTATAAAAAATACATATAAAGGGTTTAACTAATTCAAATTTATTTATTAATTCATAATAAATAAGTTTTAGATTTTCAGTAAAATCATTTTATGCTTCAAAAGTGTGTTTTCTTCAAAAATGGTTTTTATTTCATTTTTCATGCACATAAACTGTAATTAATTTCTTAATTTTTTTATAAATTTTATTTTAGGGAATTAATATAATTCTTTAAATTATCACGTTAATATTATCTTAAGGTGAATTTTTAGGATTTTTCAAAAAATATTTATTTTTTAGTGAATAGTGAAAAATAATGGTTTCAATAAAAACTATCATTTATTTTCAAGTAAAAGCACCATTATATTTTTAATTTTATCTTAATGTAACATAAGTATAATTTAATTATAAATAATCTAATTATAATCATTATACTTTATTTTTATGTATGTTTTTTTGGGCTTAAAAACACATTTTACTAAAAACTATTTGTATGCGTGGAATGTGTTTTTATCTTAATAAATTAAGTTAATTTTTATTTTTTAATGGTTTAAATGAAATTTATAGATTATATATTCATTCATATATTTTAACATTTATTTTATGGTTTTTAAAATGAATTTAATATTGGTAAATATATTTTTTAGGCTTCAAGATTCCTTTTTCTAAAACTGGTTTTCATTGTGGGTTGCACACTTATTTGAAATTAAATTTTTCACTTATAGAAATTTAATCTAATAAAATGGATTAAATATTTTAAATCATTCTAATTTATATAATCTTATAGGATCAACTTAATTTTTTCATACTAAATAGTAAAAACATTAAAATTTTTCTACAACGGTTAAGGTTAAAATGAGTTTACTAAGGGGTTAAACCAAGAGAATAGGGTAATATTGCCACCCAAAATTTCATAATTATTTTTTTCATATATATTTAAAACTTATACTATTCTATATTCAAATATTTATCCATTTTTATCTACTTTCCCCAGAAAATGACTGTATAATTGGAATCTTTTAAGAAATTTAATGTGTGTCCCTCCCCTCACTTATAAAAGGGAACCTCTCCTTGTCCATTATTCTCACAATTGGATACTTATATATCAAAAAATAACCACTAAAAACTCTTTATATAATATTTACCTTCATCCTATGGATTTTTTATTCTATTAAGACAAATCCTTCAGGGCTTAATGTGTAAGCAATAGGCGGTCTCATAATGAAGAGGTAGAAATCTTAAAAAATCTCTATCAATTTTATTTATTCTTATACCTTATATAATATTGTTGTATATATATAAAAATGATGAATATAGTATCATAAGTATATTTATATGTTATTATTATAATGGAACAACCATTTTCTACCTCTTCTCCATCAAATGTGAAATAAAAGTATCCCTTGTGCGTATGTGTGTACTACCTCCTCCACGTGGCGATACAATCCATTGTCTATCACAATTTTAATGGGTAGTTATAATTATATATTTAATGTTTATATATGATATTTATGAAATAATTATGTTTCTATAATTATAATATATTATCCACCTTCTTACGTTATGGTCCATTGGTAAACGATAACGTCGTTTGTGTGTACGTGTTGACTATCATCTCTATGAAGCGATGTGATTTGTTTTTCATTTCCAATTTAATTGGATTGTAAAAATAATAAATTTAATTATAATATATTTTAATTATGATATAATAATGATTCTATACTGTTGAATTATCATTTAAATTTATTTTATTTCATCCATCAAAAAGTTGAAACATTACTCATGTGTTTGTATGGATTACCATCTTCACAAAGTGATGTAATTAATTTTTCATCACTACTTAAAATGAATGGAAATAAATAAATATATATATATAATGAATATATATTATATTTATATAATTTTCAATTTATATATATGGAGGATCCATGATCAATGTGCAACGGCTATAACTATAGAAATAAAACATACATGAAAAATAAAGTAATTAACATTAAAATGATGAATTTAATAGATAATTGTTAATAAAAAGGTGTTCAAATGATATAAGTAGATTATATATGATATTATTTGTATTAATATTATTATATTATAGAATTATAATAAATATAAATTTATTATATTTGAGGTTTTATTTCTTATGAATCAAATCATAATTAAGGTAAGGATTTCATCTCAATTTATCTTCATTGAGATGTGTTTTAATGTTATGCAAAAATTTATTATTTATATGGAGTAAATAATTCCCATTAATTTATTTTTTCATAACACATGATTTAATTCAATGTATTTATATAAACAGGTGACTTTTAAGCTTCCAATGACTTTCACTTCAAAAATTACTAAAGCTATAAGGGTTCTTCATCATAATTTTGTTTCATCGAGATATGTTTATTGTTATAAACCTATCTTATTTTATGAGGTGTATATATTGAACCATTTATATTTTGTATAATAAATATCATTGTTTTCATGGTTTTTTAATTTTCATTTGAATTTATTTCTTTCATGGGGCGATGATTCAAAAGTCACCATAATGGTGTGAGTTTTATGTGGCGATATCATTTTTACCAGAATTGTTTATACTTAAATTTATGATGAAGAAATTATAAGATATATATTTTCTAAATATTATGTATTTTATTCTCCTATTATTATTTCTATATATTTCATTTTTTTATTTTATTTTCATCTCTTTATGTACTCAAGATAACAAAAGAGTGTTTTTAAGGAAAACTAGCCTTGTTTTTATCTTTGATTGAGAATATTTTATTCCATGTTCATATTTTATTTAAAAAAATCAAGAATTTTTTTAATATTCTCAAAATATTTTTTAATTTTATTTTTAACTATATTATACTTTTTTTACCAAGGTTTAAAAATAATTTTATTATCATTTTCTAAACATTGTACAATTGACTTTTAACAAAAATGTGAATGGAATTTTTTTAAAGAACACCTCATGAAAGACTTTCCCTATCATCATGAATACTATTTTCTTTAAATATTCCATTATAATTTTCCTTGGTTATTTTGAAAGAAATTTGTTTCCTTAATATTTTGTAAATTTTTAAATTTTAATTAAATTATTTCAAAATTAAAAGGGTATTTTCCTCAAGAAATGCTACAATGATTTTTATAGGTATTTTCATCTATAAAAACATAATTTTATGCCTCTTATTATTTTCTAGGGATATGATCCAATTTAACTATATTTATTCTTTATATAGATGGTTTATGATTATAATGATGAAATGTGTGTGAATCATGCATCCTTTCCATGGGTTATGATTTAATTATATGATGAATGTTTTATGATCTTATGATACACATATATATGGTTTTTATTATGTGATGGGTGGGTATAGAATTATATAATCATTTAATTTATTGGGTAAATATGGATATATCATGAGATAATAAGGAATATGATTTGGAGTAAACCCAGATTAGTAAGGTACTTTGTCCAATAAGATAGTCTTGGGAGTGAACCTTGACTAAGGAAATGGTAGAATGAGGAGTGAACCCAAATCCACTAATATAGTATTTATAGTGATCTTTGACTGAATAAATGATTTAATATGCTTATGTGCATGCCAAAAAACTGATGTTTTATTCTTATGATATGTTCTCATGGATCATGATTGATTATTAATAACTCCACACTCTTATGTCTTATGTATTTTTAATGATAAAACTTTATTTCATATTTTATGATTATGATCTATAAATTTATGGGTATGATTTTCTATTATTAATCCCATGTTTTCATATCTTTATGCTTATCTTATTCTCACTTGTGACAATTGATTAATATCTCTTATTCTTACCCTTACTAAGGATCTGAGCTCACCCTTTCTTATGTTTACCGTCCCCATGTTATAGAGAAAGGTTTTAAGCATGTTATGTCTAAAAATGAAACTAGTTATAAAGAAATTAATGGGAAATGATATCGATAATTTATGTACATATTTTTTATGTATCCATGTTTTTTAAATACATTAATTTTTTTTGATTCTAGAATGGATCATATTTATATGTAATGAATATTTCTTCTAAAAAGATATAGTATATATGTATGTAATGTTTGGGTTCTCTATATAGTTGGATGTGTGATTTATTTTCGATGGTTGATAATAAAATTCAACACCAACAACTCTCATAATATCTATTTCACTTAACTTTACTCCAATAATTTACCCTTTAAAAAATTACCTATAGGGTTATCTTCAAAATAAAAAAAAAACTATTAAAAAATTCATAATAGCATAGATTGGTATACTGTCCAATCCCAGTCTACATAATCAATACCTTGGTTGAAAAAACATCAAACCCATCTATCCCTCCACATTCAAACCATTTTACAAAATCATGTCTAGTATAGAGATCCCTCCATCACTCTCCTTGGTGGAACCCACATCTCTATCTCAGTGTTGAACCTTGAATAACAATTCATGCATACATCTCATCCTTAGAGTATATCAGAAATTCTATAAAAAATCAGGAATAATCATCACATTATAATTATTACATTACATTGCCTATTTACTATCACCTTTCTTATATCTATCACACCTTGAGTTCCACACACCCTAGTATACACAAAAACTAATCCCTTAGAATATGAATCCAAAATAATGCTCAGATCCATGTTGTGATCCCCTCCTCACTACCTATATTTGATGCTACCCCTTAAGTAGGTCAACATAACTCGATCAATCTATATCACTACTGGTCTTAACCACTTAATCTATCCTTATCTAACAAGACACACTCATAGGGTGATTTAACCAAATGATTCATTAAAACTAATCCCATTGGTCATCATACAGAGAGAAATCAATTCCCATGAATTTTCCCAAGAAACCCCTTAATATGGTTCACTTGTATCCAAACACACTCAATGATTCATCAGTCAATTAATATGATACCTCACTAGGCCTCTTTAACCCTTACCCAAATCTATCCACCCCTCTAGTTGACACTTTCCATGAAACCTTTTATGACACCCAATAGGGTTGTAGATCAACCTAAAGTTCTAAGTAAATTCATGTGGAATCATCACTATAGCCCTCTTAGGTCTAACATAGTCTCTTATAATCATGTTAACCCCATTTGATAATGATCGGGTGGAATAGACTTGCTTATCCCCACCTAAAAATCAAATAATAAAGCATCCAAATTTATGGGAGGTAATATTAGATATCTCCTACCTCAATTAAGGATTTACCCCCCTTTTATCATTTCTTATCCAATCTATTGAAGCTAGACAAAGCTCATGAAAATTAACATCCAAACCCGAAGGCCCCTATCTTAGTCAAAGATATGTATAGATTTTTTATAGCATGATTATAATTAATTTATAAAACAATTTCATAATTAAACCAAATAGGAATAATTCTTATAAACTCATTTGGAAGTTTTCACTTACTGAAATATTAACCAAAAAAACTGTGAACCACCCTCAGTGCACAAATAGATTTAATCTATGAAAAAGACCCAATTTATCATCTCAACTCACCCTTGAATTTCATCCAAACTCAATAAAATATTACCTCATGAAAAGCCACATGTTATTGATAAATATGAATGAAAAGTGTGAATTGTATTGTATGATTCATATTCAAAGTGGTCAATATAGGTTGGATCTATTTATTTTTTAAGCAAGAAATTCTTATATCACAACATATGATAGATTTATGATATGTGATATATAATATCATGTCGCATGCCATATTTACCAAATATTTTCCATTTGTTTATAATTCATTATGATAGTTAATTTTTTATGGAGATATTCCCTAAATCCTTACACATGTGATGTGAACATGTTTTTAGCATATGGTATGATATGGTTATATCATAAGGCATGATATATGATATCATGATACTGTTGTATCCTATTGTACTATACAACATGGGTAAGTTGTAAGGATGTGTTTTTTAGTAAATCATATTGTATGAGTCATATTAAACCTTATAATTGATCTTATTTGTTGAATGTTAGGTGAAAATGATTGGATGAATCTTACACATAAAGAGATAATTGGATAAAATGATTAATGTGATGAAAATTATAGGAGAACCAAGTGTACCTAAGCGTTAAGTGCATGGTTCAGGGTTATGAATAATTATAACTGGATGAATTTTCACATATGTTTCATAAAATATGATTAAATTATACAGAGGATTCATGAATTTATTTTGGGATATATAAGGAGGTAATATCTATTTAGATGGTTGTATGTGTGTTATCAGCATTCTATCAATTCTCCCAATCTCTCTTTATATAACAGCCTTAAACCGACACTCCTTGATCCAATGCTAAAATCATAAACTTTAGATTTATGGATTTGATACCAATAAATGTGAACCCATTTAAACCATCCAAAACAGAAAACATCCAAAGGAAATATGTTACTTACCCAATGATCTTTTAGGTTTAGAGTTTTATAAAATTAGTAAAAACTCTTACATAACAATACCCCAACCATTAAGTGATCATTATTTACACTATAACCATATTTTAATCACCATTAATAACCATCCTTAGAACCCTATAATTTTTTTAAACATTGGATGAACATAAATAACTCAGTAAGGAATATAAAAATAAATAAATAAATTCATTATTCCCTAAATAATTATATAAATTTTCCTTTTTCAAAATAAACTTTGGGTTATAAATAAAAAATTTCTTACCCAAGAAATCAACTTCTCTACCCAAATCTTTTCATAATAAATTTCATTATAAATATTAAAGGTAAAATAAAACTCTTAAAGGCTTCATTTTTATCATTAAAAACTCATAATTATTTCAATAATTTATACATGTTACCCTTAATAAGTATGATATACTTTTATTTAAACATAATCTTGATATCTTACCTTGTGAAATCATAAAATTTGTATAAAAAACATAACAAGCATAAATGAATTATGTAGAAAATTTAGGATATCATTTACATATCACTCTTATAAATTGAATAAAATATATATTCAACTTCTATCATGACCATTATCTAATTCATTTCAGGGCTATAACAGATCCACCTATATTTGGTTTATAATGTTACCACCCATCCTTGGTTTATAAAGGAACCACCCATCCTTGGTTTATAATGGAACCAACTTTACTTAGTTTATAAAGGAACCACAAATACATATTTTATAACTAAACCAACCATCATCATAAAAAATTCAAAGAATGAAAAAATAACCATAAAACATGAAATCTTACATTTTTATCATTTTATTCAAAAAAATATTCTTTACAATCATAAAAAAACATTTCGGGATATTGAACTATCCATTACGTTTAAACCCCTTTTGAAAATACCCAGAACAAAGGGAATGGGGGTTTTTATTTTAATAAAACATGAAATATTTTAATGAAATCCAAAAATCAAATAATTTTTATGGTGATGGGAAAAAATGCTGATGTCGTATACATTAAAATAGAACATTCCTTTTTTCTTTATTTCAAAACATTCCATATAAAATATATAAAAATATTCCTTTATAAAACCTTTTAAAGAAATTAAAAATTGACAAAAAAATTCCTATATAATTCATTAATATCCATATAAATACATAAATAAAATAATTTTAATAATATGGACATTGAAGAAAAATATTTAGAAAATAAACCATCAAAACATTTAAAATGAGGTTTTTAAAGTAAATTGTTCCTTACCTTGAGTCTGACTCATCAAGTATGTTCTTTGTCTTTATAAATAATGAATTTATGTAAATTATTTACTTTCTTAAAATAATTAAAGTGTATTATTCCTTTTATTTTATTTATTACCATGTTATAGACAAATACCTAATCAATTAAGTTCTTATAGGATGTTTTGGTGATATTCAGATCATAAGTCCAAATTGACTTTGATAGGTTGAATATGGAAAAATATTTAATTATTCCATAATATCTAGAATAATAATTGTGTCATAATTATTATTTTTATACATTAATTATACTTTTAAGTACAACCATGAAAAATGGTCATAAAAATTTAACAATGTTATAATCATAGAGACGGTAGGCCATAAGTAAGCATGAGTAACCTTTCCATTTTTTATGATCATGTTGGAAAGAAGATAAGTGTTATTTTTTATTTAAAAAATAATAATTATATTATAAATTTAATATTATATTTTTAAATAAATTTGTATATATTATCCATATGATGTATTGATGCAAAAAGAATCACATCACTTCATGGATTTGGTAGTCCAAATGTATGCATGAATGACATTAACATTCTTTAATGGATGGAAAGGTAAGAAAGTATATGATATATTATCTTTACTTAATGATAAATATTTTAGTAATATTTTATATAAAAATTAAATCCATCATTATAACCATTCATTTAAAGGTGGTGATGGAAAACAAATTACATCGGTTCACGAGGAGGTATTCCACTGTACACATGAACAATGGTTTCATTTACTATTTGATGGAAGAAGGATATAGATATATGTTATTCCTATAACATATCTATTTTTTCCATGTAAATATTTTAAATATTTAAAATAATAATTTTAGAGATAGACACTGAGATGGTGTGATATTTTGAGGCCCGGATAGGCTTTATACTGATATTATATAAATACTAAAAATATTAATATCACATGCACACTGTTTTCATGAAATAGTGGAATACCTTCTAAATATAGTCTCGTGTTTGAAATATGAGACCACCACTGATTTTAGAATGTGAGTTTTACCCTAGGCATGAGATAACCTTTATCGGCTTCAAACATTTTATAAAAGTGCAGTCATAGGTGAAAATAATAAAATAAATAATTTTTGTTGTTATTATAACATAGCTACCTAATCCTATTTTTATAAAAATACTATTATGTCATGTCCCTAGGGTTAGATTAATAATCTTAGGGATTTAGAGGATATATTGTAGGAGCGTTCTTATAGTATTCTCGAACAAACAATGATAGATCATGGATTGGTGATCAGTGTGTCAATCAGAGCTTTTAGATCTCACCAACAATGGCTATGTTATTCCTTTCTTCATCAGTGATCGGTCCTAAGTTTAGGTAGGATGTTGTTTTATATAGATTTATCCCATTTTTATTATCCCATGATGAACGTGAATAAATTCTTCTAACATTTTGATTCATGGTTCGATCATGTTTTTTGGATGAGGTTTTTATCTTTATAGGTTATGGTGAATTGATATTAATTTATTACTCTTCATTCATCATTCTAATGGAAATTAATTGAGGCAAACCCAAATATTGGTCAAGTTTCATTCCTTATTTTTTGGTTTGTGCATTTATTATCTGCTTATTTTCACGATTCATCACCGATATTTCCTTGGATAGCAGTTCAATGAATACTTGGTTTTCAGTCATTATGAGACCATTATTCAATAAAAATATTGATATCAAGGGTGTGTGTTTTCAATTTAGGGTGAAATAGAGGTGTTATGGTACTAGTGGATGAACATAGGTGGATTAGGATCAGTCTGGTGATTCTTGATTTACAGTTTGATGCATAGTGATGGTGTGGTGTGACAAAAATTGTGATTAGAGCAGATCAAAGGATAGATTCTAGCTATCAGCAATGGTGAGGATCAATTGAGGAATTATATTTTATTTTTGGGTGTGATATATAGTTATATCCATGGTGATGGTGGAAAATTGAAAGACATGTGATGAACTGTAGGATTCTATAAAATACCCCATTACTTGGCATGTACCCTGAAGAACACACACCGTGTGGGGTCCCTGGCTGTGACACTAGGGTTACATGCCAAATAAAATTTCACACAACATGTAAAACATGTCACACTCCATGTGACCCAATTATGGTGGTATAACATGTACTCTGGGAGTATATGGGCACAAACATGTACAAGCATGCATGAATGGGTAAAGTACATGACATAGATTAGTACTCAAGCACAGCCAGGTACTCGAACACATCCAGGTATACATGCATAGATAGTGTACATGGGAACGATAAGAGTAACATTGGAACAGACATGGGATAGTCCGGTTTTAGAGGTAAACATCATAGACCATCTATAAATTCCATGTACCCTCTATACACATCATGTACTTCTTCTAAGATAGTTTGGAATCCTTTATTTCCTTAGTGTATACCAGGTCTAGTGGAGTAAAATTTCTTGGTCCATCCCTATGAGGGTATGGAATGAAATCATGTACTAAAGCATAGGATTGTCATCCCCTTTATGGGTTTTGTCTCAGATAGAGTTCAGTGTATCCCCTTTTGCAACTAGGGTGGGATCCTCTATCATTCATTCTTCTTCCTAAGTAGGGTTCTAGTATCGGTATGAACACCATGCATAGAGTATTTATACCCTATCTGGAAGGTTAATCTAGTAGGGTTTTGGAATCCCTTAGTGGTCTTGATAGTGATCACCTATCTGTATATTGAAAACTTTATATTTCTAGTGAGTACTTCTTTAGTGAGACCCAAAGAAAATGACCTCTCAGATGAGTTCCCTCAATGACAACCTAACTTGGGGAGTGATTTCTCCTAGAAAATAATTACCTTGAAGTCTCAAGCAAAATCATGTGGCTGGTAATGGTTGATTCTTCATTGAGGCTTGGAGTCTATTATAAGTATATCTGGGTTTCCTTTTGATTATCATTATATATCATATCTTTATTTACTTACCTACATATCAATGACCTAACTACTACCAATGCTTTATATTTAGTGATTTTAGGGTTTCCTACTAGGTATTGTTATACTCACCCCTACATGGGTTCTTTTTATACATGTCATGTCTTATGTAGAGGATAGGTAATTTGATAGTGTCTTGGGAGGACTGAGACAAGGAAAATAATAATATTTGGCTAGATAGATAGAGGTTCATACTATTGTTTTATTTTATAGTATCCCCCTCCTTCTAAATAGGTTGGAATTTATTTACAAATTTAGTGGGCTTGTATTTTTCCCCTTGTTTTATTTCCATACTATGTGGTACTCTATTGGCGTGATTTAGATGTATGCATCCATTTTTATTAGTTGTGTTGTTTTAAATTTCAATATTGTATGGTTTTGGAGATGTGTGCGTGCATACATATACTTAGGATAATACTTCCCATATGTGGGATATGCCTACTCGGTGCTAGTTATCATCCCATGTCCTATAAAGGTGGTCTTGGTGTTGTCACATGCAGCTTGACACCATCGAGGTAGGACCCAGTTGGTCAGACCATAATAGAGTGGTATCAGAGGAGTGTCTATATTAGGACCAAAGTTTGGAGATTGTCCAGTTGGGATATTGTTTTGAGATTTATGAGAATAGTGTTACAGTGTTTAGAGTTTGGATTTCAGGCCATGAGATCCAGTGTTTGTGTGGAAGATAATGTGTCCATTCACCAAGACTCTGAAAAACTTCTTGTTTACTTAGTACATATAAGAACTAATTTCAAGGAAAACAATGGTATATGCATCATATAGGAATAAGTTGCAGTTTATATGTCCTTCTTGAGTCATCTCCCTAGATATACTCATTGAACATGGTTTATATTTTTATTTTATGATTCCTCCATGAATACATCCAACTTTAATTCTATTGCATGATCAAAAGGATGATTCACTAAGTGATAAGTATTTGGTACATGGACCTGTACAGGAGGTGGTTTCTTTAGATGGTTTTCCATATTTTCCACCACTCATGGAATATATAATTACACCAGTAGTACTGGAAGAGGATTTACACAATATGAGTGTAAATTATGAGTTTTAGTGGAAATAACCTCCTAGGTTTCATAGTGATTCAGACCCCCAGGCTACTGAGGAATGTATTGAGGTGGTTACCTGAGTTTTCTTCTTTGTGAGGAAACCCATAGATTAGATGGTGATCCTAGCATAAAGTCTTATTTAGGGCTTCACTAGGTGATAGTGGGGTTTAGTGACTTAGTCACATATTGAGATATCTCTCTTATGGTAATATTTTGAGTGAATCTTCAAGGAGGAGTTTTATGTATCCATGTTGTGATCAGTGCGCATCAAATAGATTCTATAGTTATAGCAGTGAAACATGACCATGGAAGATTATTCAATGAGGTTCACTGACCTCTCACAATACTCTATAGATATGGTTCAAGATCCATTTTTCATATCAAAAACCTTAAATTAGGGATTATTCAAAGATATCAGGACTAGAGTGATATATATTTTCATTACCACCTATGATGGAGTGATGGAGTGAGCCTTAGTAGTGGAGATATTCCTAGAAGAACAGATGCTGACAGTGGGTGCTGGTAGTGGGAACCCAGGATATGAGACCTTTGCATCTAGTATCTGATGGAAGTCATAGGGATGCAGTCATATAAGTCACTTAAGTATATGGTCTCAATATAGTGCATTAGTAGTTAAATTCTCTTATGATAGTTCTAGTAATCCGATATATAGTTGGTGTTTCTATTTCAACAGTCAGGGATATCTCATTTTGGATTATCTAAACCACCATACATCTAATAGGGAGATGGTCGATAGACTACCCAGATAGAGATAGTGGTAGGAGCAGGGAGGTACATATGGTGGCTTAAATGTCATAGTAGTAAGGAGAGAAGCTATAGGTGGAAGATAGTTTGACTTTTTACCACCACCACCCCTTGGTGGTCCACACTAGGATCAACAAGTGAGTGGTTAGGGACAAGGACAACTGCATGTAGTGGAGGCCTGTGATCCTGAGGCTCCTGGTATTATTAGAGGTATAATCTATGTATTATCTAAATTATTTATATTATTTATAGACATATGTGGTAATGACTATTTTTTACACTTATTTGTTTTGAGACTTATAGATTCTGGTTGAGCCCTTGGATTGAACCTTGCGCTTAGGGACTCCTATTAGAAGGGATTCAGTGATCAAAAACTTATTCCAATAGTGTGATCTTAATCTTGGAGGATATATTTTCTTATTTTGTCTCTTTTTATTAGTGATGAGGCCTTACGATTCCATCCTAGGTATGGAATGACTATCCATAGTTCATAACTATATTAATCATTTTAGGTAGAGGATGTGGTGTATTTGTAGAGATGGATCAAGGTTTTTCATTGTGGGTGAGAATGAAACCTAGGAAAAGTAGGTTGAGATCATATATAGGAGGATATATCCTATTTCTCACCATTTTACTACCATTACCCTTAGAGTAATGGATTCTATGGGATTTTAGTTTCCTGTAGTGGTGGAAGAGTATGTAGATGTATTTCATGAGTACATTCTAGGATTACCTCCCCATTGAGAGATATACTTATGAATTGAATTTAACCCAGGAATATCCCTTATATATATGCTAGTATATACATTTTATCCCATAGATCTTTGATATCTGAAGGTGTAGTTAGAGGACTTACAGAGGAAGGGATTTGTTAAACATAATGTGTCACCCTGGGTAGCCCCAATGTTTCTTTCCAAGAAGAAAGATGAGAGCTTGAGGTTGTGTATGTATTACCATATATTGAACTAGGATAATGTGAATACTAGTTATTCTCTATGAGTATCTATGAATTCTTATATCAGTCGAGAGGGGTGAGATGATTCTCAAAATTTGACCTCATATCAAGTTATCACCGGATTTGAGTACGAGATTTGGATATACTGATGATGACATTATAATTTTTATATGGTCATTATGAGTACTTGGTGATGCATTTTAGTATAGAGAACACACCAATGGTATTCATGGGACCCATGAACTACATCTTTCGGCCTTTATTAGTCTAGTTTGAGGTGGTCTTCATTGATGATATCATAGTTTACTTGGTATTCAAGGAGGAGTACTTGAGACACTTGAGGATGGTCATGGAAATACTCTAATACAACTAACTTTATGAGAATCTCTCTAAGTTTCAGTTCTAGATTCAGAATGTCCACATTTTGGGACATGTCATCTTAGTAGAGGGTGTAGTGGTGGACCCGGAGAAGGTTGAGGCCGCTCTAGCTTAGGATTTAACCAAGAGTGTGATGGAGGTGAAGAGCATCCTTGGGTTGTGTAACTACTATAAGAGATTTGTGCCAAATTTCTCCTTGATATTATCACCTTTGACTACCTTGAACTAGAAGGGGTAGAATTTTATTTTGAAAAAAGGTACCAGTAGAATTTCAAGAGTTACGGTAGAGGTTGAAAAGTTATCACATCTTGAGATTACCATCAGAGGGTGTTAAGTATGTAGTGTTATGTGATTCCTAAAGGACAATACTTTTATATGTTCTAATGTAAAGGTAGGTTGGTATTTCCTATGTGCATCAGTAGTTGAGAACATATGAGAAAAACTACATGACTGATGATTTAGAGTTGGTATTAGTGGTCTTTACCCTAAATATATGGTGATACTAACTTATGGGTGAGTAGTTTATTTTCTATTTTAACCATAATAGTCTAAATTATATCTTCTTTCAAAAGGATATTAACTTGAGATATAGGTGATGGATAAATTTCCATTAAGATTATGAGTTCAAGATAGTCTATACTCCTAAGAAGGGGAATGTGGTGGAAGATGCTCTCAGTATGAGATCTTGTTCTTAGTTGTTGGATGAGGTGTTATAATAGTATACTCATTATATTTTTCCCTTTTGTATAAGGATGGTGATACTTACCTCCAATTAAAGTTTGTTACCCCACCGCTTCTATAGCATGTTAGAGATTCTCAACATGGAGATATTGACTGTGAGACCTTGCATACTCAAATATCCACTGTACATACTCTTGATGGATTTTATGAATGTGGGGACCATTTCATACTTTTTAGAGGATGTAAAATGGTACTAGTGATGTTGGTTAAGGAGGTTATGAGGGAGTTTCATATGCCCAATTAGTGATGCATATAGGTGTGGATAAGATATACTAGAACCTTAGGTGTTAATTCTAGTGGCCAAGGATGAATAAGTGCATAGAAGAGTTTATCTCTTCATGCCTCACTTTCAAACAGGTAAAGTATGAACACCCAGTTCCAACAAGTTTAGATTAAACCCTTGAGTCTCCATAGTGGAATTGAGATGGTATATATAAAAACATCATTATGGGGCTACCACATACATCTATAGGATACAATTCTATCTAGGGGATCATATATTGACCCATAAAGTCATCCCCCTTCCTAGATATATGAGTAAAGAGTTCAGTAGAGAGATTGAGACCCCTTTACATATAGGATATAATCTATCTAAACAGAGTTTCCTTGAAAATCATCTCAGATCATGATACTCGCTTCACACCACAATTATATAGAGGATTATATAAGGCCATTGGGACTCAGTTACATTTGAGCATGTTGTTTCACCCCTAGTCTGAAAGTTAGACTAAGTAGACCAATCAAGTTCTGAAGTAAAGTATATAGGCTTTCATGTTGGACTTTGGCCAAATTTGGGAGTGTCACCTACCCTTGGTGTCATTTTTGTACAAAAATAGCTACTACTCTACCATTAGTATGGAAGGATTTTAGACATTGTATGGGTGACTTTGTAGGTCACCACTATGTTGGTGAGATCTTGGTGATTCATCACTCATAGGCCCAAAGTTTTTGTGAGATATGAAAAAGAAGGTGTAGATCATCTAGGATTAGATGAGTACTATACAGAGCTATCATAAGTCCTATGTGGGCCAATAAAGGATGCTTATGGAGTTTGAGGAGGAGGAACATGTGTTCTTGAAGGTCTCACCATGATGTGGATTGTATAGAATTTTTCATGGTGGAAAGTTATCTATGAGATTAATTGGCCCTTTTTAGATATTGCATAGGGTTAGCGAGGTGGCATAACACATGGCCCTACCATCATAGTTAGACTGGGTACATGACGCCTTCAATGTATCATTACTGAGGAGGTATGTGCATAAACTGTCACATGTTATTAAATGGGATGATCTAGACATCGAGGATGGAGATACCTATATAGATTACATGGTAGAGAATGAGGGTCAGTGGGAGAATATATTCCATGGGAAATTGATTCCCTTGGTTCATGTTTGGTGGAAGAATAAGAATATTTAGTTGAGAACCTGGGAGCGGGAGACCCAGACGAGAGCTATGTACCCATATCTTTTTAAGTAGTATTTTTTTTCTTTTCAATATGGAAATCCCTAAGGAGGGGAGAATGAAAAATATTTTTTTCAAGTAAATATTTGTAATATATATAATAATAATTTTGGATCTATGAACTAAGAAAACATGGGATTCCAAGGCCCAGAGAGGCTCAATATTGATATTATATAAATATTAAATATATAAATATCACGCACAAACTGTTTTTCAGAAACAGTTGAATAACTCTTGAAAAATTATTAGATCAAAAATCTGAGATAAACATTGAGTCTAGAATATGGTTTTTACCCTATTTATGACATAATCTTTGTTGAAATCATACATTTTTTAACGTTTATTTTCAAGTGAAAATAATAAAATAAATAAAATAATATTTTTATATATTATTATAATGCAGCGACTTATTCCTATATTTATAAAAAACATGTTATATCCAAGGCTAAGGGATAGCTACATAACCCTAGGGATTGATAGGATCCATTATAGCAGCATACTTGGAGGGTCTCAAATGAATAATGGAATATCGGGAATTAGCGATCAGTGTGTCGATCATAACTTTTGGATCTCACCAATGATGACTAGGCTATTCCATTATTTTTTAGGGATTGATACTAATCTAGGTTAGGAAATTGTTTTATGTGGGTTTATCCTTGTTTGATTATCCCATGATGAATGTGAATCAACTCTTTGAACATTTTGATTCATGGGTTGATCGTATTTTTCGGGTGCGGGTTTTATCTTCTTGGGTCATGGGGAGTTGATATTATTTTATTAATATTAATTATTCATTCAAATTGTAATGAATTGAGGCCAACCCAAACAAAGGATGAGGTTCATTCCTTATTTTTTGGTTTGTTTTTTTCTTCCCTATTTCTCTGCATGATTCATCACCAATATTTCCTTGGTTGGTGGTTCGATGATTTCCCGGTATTCGATCGTTGAATGATCATTCTTTGATGAAATAGATCAATAATTCAAGTATGGGTTCATGATTGAGGGTGAGATCAGGGAAATATTATAGTATGAGATGATCAAAGGTGGATCAGGATCACTCCGATGATTCCTGATTTGTAGTTTGACACGCAGTGACAATATGGTAAGACAACAGTTGTGATTCAAGTGAATCGAATGTCAGATTCTAATGATTATAAATTGAGAGGCTTGATTGAGGCCAAATATTAGATTCATTGGCATAATATATTACTTGATTTTTGGTTTTGGTGGGAAAATAGGAATACCTATGAAGAACTATGGGATTCTAGAATATCATTTGTTACACAGCATGTACCCCGAAGAACACACGTCATGTGGGGTCCATGGCTGTAGTGACAGTGTTACACATGAAATAAAATACCACACACCATGTGTTATGTGTCATATGTAGTGTGACCTAAGGATGTAGGCCTAGAATATACTTTGAGAGTAAATGGTCATGGACATGGCCATGTACATGAGCATGGGTAGAGTACATGGGTACAACCCAGTACTAGGACACGACTTGGTACAAAGAAAGAGACAAGTACACAAAAACATCCAGGTACTCGGACATGACTAGGTACATGTACATGAAAAAATATGAAATCTATTTTTCAGGATTGAATTTCTATAAGTGGAAGAAATTAATTTAATATTAAAATGGAAAATGCAATGAGAAACAGTTTTTTGGAAAAATGCCTATTAAGAATAAAAATGTTTTTATACAAAATTCAAATATAAAATTGATTCCAATGAACTTAATTGGATTATTAATAATATAAGGTAACTAATTTTTCTTTTAAATCATTTTTAAATAAAATTTAACTTTTTAAATTCTTAAAACAAATATTCATTTTTTAATAAAAAACATTATTTTTCACTGTTCACTAGAAAGTCACTATCTTCAGGAAAATCCCAAAAAATAACTCTAAGATAATTTTAAAATGATGATTTAAAAAATTAATTTAATTTTATTAAATACATTTTCTGAAAGTGGAACAAATAAAATATAATATTTTCCCACAAAAATTAATAAAAAATATTTCTGAAGGAAGCATATTTTTTAAACATAAAATGACTTTACTAAAAATTAAATGCTTATTTCCTAATAATTAATCAATAAAGTTGTATTTATTATGACTTTTATACCTATATTTCACAATCTTATTAATACTATTCATACTTTCCATTTCAATGGATATGTTATAATAGTTATATTTAAATAATAATATTTCATAGTCCATTTAAGCTCGGTGCTTCATGTTGTATGCTTTATCAAGCATAATGTTTTTCTTTTAAAATATTGGAGTGTCACATTACCCCCATTAATAAATTTCATCTTCATAATTTGAAATTGATCTCGATAATTAAATTTTTGACATTTGAAACTACTTTTTTTGATATCCCATATCGTAAATAGGGTTAATAAAACTTCATATTGAAAAGAGAGAAATGGGAAATATGAATGTCCTCCTGAATAACACATACTAGGTTTCTAAATAGTAGAACATTAATGGGAAGTAAAATATGGATATAGAAAAAAATACATAATATCCAAATAATGATGCAGAGTGATAGATATCATTGATCACAAGAAAGTGAATGATCATGAGTAAGTTAATGAACACAAAATTATAAACTAAAGAGGTGTGAAAAGGGCCATAGATTCATCAGAAATCAAGGTAAATGGATAATTTTTTTTTAAAGATCCTTTTCTTAGAGTTGAGTAATTTTTTTAACATCTAGAGTAACAGTATAAGGAAATTTTACATTGACTCCGGGGAAGGGGCTACATTAATTGATAAGTATAATTTCATCATTTAATCAATTTCCACCACAATCTCTTATTTTTCTCCAAAAAAGAGTATTCAAGATAAGTTTATCATGCATAAAGCACTAAACTTTACTTTTAATGAATTAATTAATCCATAGAATTATAAAAAGTTATTCCCCACATCTTTAGATATTAACCAAAACCAAAATGGTTAGCACAAGTTAAGATAATTACCAAAATGAATAAACCTTTATACAAATAAATACAACATTAATTTCTAAATTCTAAATAATAACACCCAATATTCAACTTAGATCATTTAATATATAACTAACCTTAAAATTATTTAAAATATTCTTGACCAAGTTTAAAACTCCAAAAAATCAGTAGGATTTGATCACATAGTCTTACAAGATTAATTTAATATTTATCTTCAATCAAATTTATTTTCTCATAAATTTATATACCCAAAAATTTATATTCCATAAAAATATAATATATAAAATATGTTAATCATTTCCATAAATAACCTGAATCACTATAAATCCATGATAAAATCATATATGCTTCCAAAATATAATTCAAACTTCATTCCTAGAATAAAATCTCATATTATCTAATAAGATTCCATTTACCTTAGTCATATAAATTTCCTTAAAAATATAGTGATATTATTCCACAATAACATTAATCACTTAATCACCAAATCACTTTTCAACCCCATGGTTATCTATACGATAAAATAATGTTCCCAAAATAAACTTAATATTTATATTTAAAATATTTTAACTAAAAAATCATACTAACTAGTACATCATGTAGGCCAGTGGTGGTCAATGAACCCTTTTCACCCTTAAGTTGTGGGTTTAAGTCATATGGCCTTTCCAGATGAGATGGGCTGTCACCTTTCCTATGGGATTCTATTTTAATAAAACTATATTAATATAATTCCTATAATGTTCTCAAATATATGATGAACATACTCAAAAATAATATTAATAACTTCAAAATTAAAAAATGTTTTATCCTCAAAGGTTGTCTCATAAATGTAAATTTACATCCCATAAAATGTAACATAATTCCTTTAAAATAATCCATCATTTGAAACCTAAGAGTTACATATAACTAAACCTAATAATATTCAACCAAAATATCATTAATCGCCACAAAATATAATCACTTATAACCTCAAAAAGGGGTGTATAATCCTTTGAACTTATAATAAACCTTAAACTTATAAACCCATTATGGTATCCATAAATGTTAAGTTAAACTCATAATAAAACATCCTAATCTCAAAATATATCTATAAAGTTCCTCTAATACCAACTATAATAGCCTGAACCCTCACTTACAGATCCAGTGCTAAAATCATAAACTTTACATTTCTGTTTTCGATACCAATAAATGTGACCTAATTTCCACCATCCAAAACTTACAACATCTAAACTAAATATGGTATCACTTACACACCAAATTATATTTTAGGTTTTTATTTTTATATAATTGGGAAAAACTCTTACGTAAAAATACCCATGCCTTTAAGTGATCGGTATCCCCATAATACCCATCTTTTCTTTTCCTATATCATTTCTTCATCACCATTTCTAACCATCCTTAAAATCCTTTAAAAAAACTAAAACCATGGAATGAGCATAAAAATCTTAGTAAGGGATATAAATATAAATAAAGAAACTCATTAATACCTAAGTAATTATAAAAAAATTCCATTTTCAAAAATAAACTTTGGGCTCTAAATAAGAATTTTTGTACCCAATAAATCAACTTCTCTACCCAAATATTTCTATAAATAATTTCATAACAAATCTTAAAGGTAAAATAAAAATCATAAAGGTTTATTTTAAATAATTAAAATTTTATAAAAAAATTCAATAAGCTATACATTTCACCCTTAAGAATTATCATATACATTTATTTAAAGATAATATCAATAGCTTACCTTGTGAAACATAATATTTTCATAAAAAATGTAGAAATAATAAACAAGTCATATAGGTAACTTAGGATATTATTTTTATATCAATATTATAAATATAATAATCTATAAATTCAAATTCCATCATGATTAATACCCAATGCATTAGTGGGATATAATAGAGCCATCCATCCTTGGTTTATAATGTAACCACTCATCTTTGGTTTATAATGAAACCACCCATCCTTGGTTTATAATGGAACCAACCTTCATTGGCTTATAATGGAACTAACCATCCTTAGTTTATAACAAAACCAACCATACTTATAAAAAAATTCAAGAACCACAACATAATCATAAAACATGAAAGCTTACATTTTCATCACTATATTAAAACAAATATTCTTTGCATCCCTAAGAAAACATTTCCATATATTTAAATATTAATTCCATTTAAAAACCTTTTTAAAAATACATAAAAAAGGGAAGGAGGTTTTTTATTTTGAAAAAAAATGAAATTTTTTTAGGGAATCCAAATATAAAATAATAATTATGGAAGTGGTAAAAACCATTTATGTCGTATAAATTAAAATAAAACATTCTTTTTTATCTTTTTATCAAAACATTTTGCATAAAATATATTAAAAGATATCTTTTGAAAACCATTTAAATAATTTCAAAAGTGTCATAAAATTTACTTTATAATTAATTAATGTCTATATAAATATATCAAAAAAATAATTTTAAGAATATGAACACTGAAGAAAAATATTTAGAAAATAAACCTTCAAAACATTCAAAATGAGGTTTTTATGGTAAATTGTTCCTTACCCTAAGTCTGATTCATCATGCACATTATTTATCTTCTTGAATAATAAAATTATTTTAATTATTTAAACTTTCATGTTTATTATTACTTTTAATTTATTTATTACCATGTTATACAAAATTACTTAATCAATTAAGTTCTCATCGGTTTTTTTGATGATATTCATCTCGTAAGTCCAAAATGAATTTGGTAGGTTGACTATGGTCAAAGAGGTCATTATTCTATCATATACCAAATAATTATCATGAAATAATTTTAATTTTTATACATTAATTTTACATTTAAAACTAACCATGAAATAATTTAATTAAAAATGAACTACATTACAATCATTGAGATGGTAGGTCGTACATACGCATGAGTAATGTTTTCATTTTTCAATGATCATGATAGAAATAAGGTAAGTGTTATTTAATATTAAAATAATGATAATTATATCATAAATATCATATTATATATTTAAATAAACTTATATATATCATCCATATGATATGGTGATGAAAAAAAAATCACATTTATTCATGGAGGTGGTGTCCACATGTTCACATAAATGACATTATCATTTTTCAATGGATGGAATGGTAAGAAAGTAGATGATTTATCATATTTATATAATTATAAATATTTTATTTATATCATATATAAACATTATATCTATCATTATTACCATACATGGTAGGTGGTGATAGAAAATGAATTAAATTAGTTCATAAGGTGGTAGTCCGCCGTACACATGAATGACGGTTTTCTTCCCATTTGATGGGATAAAGAGATGGATATATGTTATGAAATTTTTATAATAACATATAAGTATATTGGATATAATTATTTTATTATATAATAATGTTAGAATAATATTTTAATTATGTTTAAGAATAAATAAAACTAAAACATTCAATAAAAAGTTATACCTATTCTCCAGACAACCTAATTTTCTTTACACCATAAGCACTATAAGGCTGGTATTATGCCAAAAAATAGCTATAGAATAAGGGTATGGATTATAGTATGGTATTTTAGAAGGTATTGGATAAAATAAAAGGCTTTTTAAGTGTGAATAAAATAGGATAGAAGGTTCCCTTTTATAAGTGATGGGATGGGGCCTCTTATAATTACTTAAAATATTAAATTAATATAAATTAATTTTCAAGGTAAAAAGGCCCCAAAATGATATAATTAAAATATAGGATGATTGTGGGTCTTAATAATATCATCCAATAAAATATAGGTATGATTATATTAGGTTTTTACCCTTATCTCTTTGTTTTAACCCATGTTAACCCTTTTAGATAGTTACTAAGATAATGAGATTTTTTACTCTTTAAGGGTCAATATAGTTACTAAAAAGGGAAAATTGTCCCATAAATAAAACATATTTGATATTTTAAATCACATACCAATATATTTTCTAAATATAGGTTTTTTATTAATTTTAAATCATTTTATAAAATATTTCTTATTTTAAAATATCCTTAATTCCACTTTTAGAAATACATGAAAAATATAATATAATATATGTATAAGTCATGTAAAATGGTTCCAAAATGAAATTAATTTAAAAATAATGAGGATATAGTTTAATATATTAATCAATACAAATTTAAACCAAATAATATATGTAATTTTAAACCATTTATCATCCTAATGGTTCTATTTCAATATTTTTATAACTTTTAAATAGTTTAATAAAATATAATTTAACATAAAATATCATTAATTTCATTTTTTACATTATTAAATTTATTTGAATTTGAAAAAAACATGACAAAAAAATTAATTAGAATATAATCTATTAAAATGACTATAATAATTTATTATTATATATAAAATTAGTGAGAGACCTAAACTTACCCAAATAATATCACTTTTAGAGTTTTTAAAATGATTTCCTTGATTTTTTTATTACTTTCAAAAGAAATTATTCGACATTTCATAATCATTTAAGGTGTTTATTTTACCACTAAAAATTATAAATAAATTTTCATGATAAAAAAATTATATTTCAAATAAACATTTATAACCTAACATAAGTTGTTTTTATACCTATCACAAAATATTATATATATTAAAAGTAAGAAAGTGACATTTTTACTTACTGTTTTACTTAAAAATTATAAAGGTCAAAATCAATTCCAAATGATAATAAATCTCATATATTAAAATATTGGATGATTATATACAAAATATACCCATAAAATGAAATTATGACAAGTTTTATGGTTATTTTTAGTCCTTTTCATTTTATTTTTAACATTAATTACTCGATTTACCCTTACCATGGTGACAATTATTCACTAGGTTTACTATTCAAACTAAAAAAAATAAAAGGGACCTATTTAAAAAATTTAGAAATATGAATTCAAAATATGGAGTCCATTTTTCAAGATTCAATTTCTAGAAGTGACAAAAATTAAATTAATATTAAAACACATAATGCAACAAAAAACATTTTTTTTCAGAAAAATTCTTTTTGAGTATAAAAATGTTTTTATTCCAAATTAAACCATAAACATGTTTAAATTAAATTAATTTTATTATTAATAATATATGAGGACTAACTTTACTTTTAACTATTTTTAAAACAAAATGGAACTTTGTAAATTCTTAAAACAAAAATACAGTTTTCAATAAAAGTCAATATTTTTCACTATTTATTGGAAAGTCAATGTTTTTAGAAAAATACAAAAAATTAACTCTAAGATAATTTTGACATGGTGATTAAAAAAATAAGTTCATTTTATCAATTAAACTTAAAAAAATAGAAGAAATTAAATATAATATTTTCTCACAAAAATTAATAAAAGCATTTTTGAAGGAAACGTATTTATGAAACATAAAATAAATTTACTAAAAATTGAATGCTTATTTAATAATAATTAATCAATACATTTATATTGAGTAAGAACATTATACATATATTTCATAATTTGGTTAATCTTATTCTTACCCACAAATTAAACGGCAAGGTTATAACGATCATATCTAAATAATAATATTTCATGATTAGTTTATGCTTGGTGTTGTGTGTCATATATGTTATGGATCATAATATTCTTATTTTAAAATCTTGGTGTGTTATTATTCCTTCTCCATCCTTAGTTGTTATGTGACACTGGTATATCGTGGTCATGAAGATCTTTCCAACCATGTTTTAAGTGATTCAGTTGATCTGTGTATATATCTCAGAGGGAATTGTAATATGGTTGTTCCTTAGTGATCTTCATCAACCACTATTATTGAAGAATATGATTATTAGCTATCTTCCTTGAAAGTTGCGCATTATTAATTTTATATTTACATGGTTTCGATTTTACTTATCATAGTGATCTTGGTAATGTGGCTTCTAATGTATTCTATAACATTGAATAAGTGTTATTAAATCCTTAGAAACATATTAGTGGAACCAAAGTCTTTCCATAATTCTTGAATCTAGAAATGATCTTGAAAAATGAAGAAGTTATTTTTTATATTTTTTTATTTCATTTCCAATCATAAGAAGCAATTGAAATTTTATAATGTGGTTTGTCTTACAATATGAAATTGTTGACACTCCCCTTTTTACATAAGAAAAATAATTTTATAAGGAAAATACCTCAAGTAATATAGAAATTAAAGGCATCAAGGATTGAATATATTCCCCCAATTTATCCCATGTAAAGTCCAACTAGTGTCAGTGCTCACATCTAACCTGCACACCCAACACCATCATGCATGTATGATCTGTGTAGCTAGAAATATTGTGTAGGTATATCCAATGAAATTAAACTATGAAACTCTAACCTATTAAAATACATGTTCATGAATCACTAGATAGAGAGATCTATGATGACTGTGTCCTTTTACCAGGTTCCCAAGTTTTCCTAAATAGGACCCATGGGCTCCCCATCAGGGAGAAAAAATGCCAAAGGAAACCTATTTAATCTCTCTTCATTCCAGTCCTTCACCTAGGTCTTAAAAAATCCCCTAGGTAGCTCTAAAATCCCTAAAAGAAAATGTAATTAACTAGATTCTGAGGACAATATTTCCTCTAAGTCCAAAGACCCGTGTAAGGAGTCACTTCCCCCTAATACAAAAGTACTAGGGTGAATCCCCCTTTATAAGAGCAAACCTATGCGATACCCTTCCAAAATAACTTGAGGAGAACCTTGTAGGTTATAGAAATGTCTCACCCAAGTTTGGTTTACCTTTTACCAAGTTCAACTAGGTACACCTGGGTAAGGAACCCTTGAGTCTTCCTAGGCAACACCTGGGCGAGCTACTACTAATCCACCCAGGTACCACCTGGGTGAGGCACCCTAAAGCTCACCTAGGTACCACCTAGGTGAGGTACCCACCAAGTTATTTTCATATCACCAATGGTAGGGAACCTCTTTCCTTGGAGCTCATGTCTAAGGGGGACCCATACAAGACCTCCCCAAAATCCTTTAGATATGTATGATCAAAGCACGTGGAACACTAGTGTGTCCTATCAATTATACATTCCCATGGTAGTGGAAGTCCTAAATTTATCCTACCTAATAGGTAGGATAATCATATTTTTCTCTATTATTGATTCTTGTGGTAATGAGATTCCCAACCTTAGGGATAATGATGGGTATTTAGGGTTTGAAAACAAGATAGGGTATGGGAAAAATTAAGCCTCATCTCCTTTATGGGGAATTACCCCACCTTTAATATCTCTTCCCTCATCAACCAGTGGAAGAAATATATTGTGAATATTTATAGATATTTCACTTCATCTTATTTATCACATTGATCATGACTCACATAGTGCATTCCCCCACCTTCCATATCACTACCCTCATCCACCAGAAGACTAAAGAGATTGTCTAAATTTCCAGATCCTCCAATTTATCTAGTTTCTTACACTAAGAATGACTCATAAGGGATTAGAGGTTAATGTAAATCATTCCATAAGAATGATAAAATATACCTCTATGTCTCCTCCTAGGTGTAATCCCCAAAACCATATTACCAACCTCTCAAAAAGGGTTATATTCTATGTGATACAAACCATCAAAGGGTCCAATCCCTGATGAAGCTACCTCTAGGTCTTCTATTAGGTGTAGTCCACAAACCATACAAACTACAATGGATTTGATTCTTATATTCACAATATATGTAGGAAGATGCCTCTAGGTCCAAAACCAACAATTTCAAACCACTATCATTCTTATGGGCACACATTCCCACTAGGATCATGCCCCCAACTCAGAAGGCGATATTCTTTCTGGGTATTCCTTATTTTATCCTTATCAAACCAAATTCTGAATGTAGGTCATCTCAATATATATCCATACTCTCTACCATATCAACCAAAATGGAAACTTCGGTATAAGTCCCACACTACCCATTGGCTAGGCACCTTTCTCCTAGAAGTCATTGCTACACGACGTTAGACTATGTGGTTGGGTCCTTTTTATATGACCTTAAAAGTTATTATGTGTCCTCTTAAGTGGCCCCAAATGATGTGGGTTGTGATTCCTTTCACAAGAATACATAGGAAACCCTTCTCATGGTCTTGATATCGATATAAAAAAACTCACATCTTCCTAGATGATGATAAATTAAAAAGTACCCCACTATGTGGATTAATATGAGTATTATATTGATAAATGACATAAGAATATCTAACTTATATACAAAGGGTAAAATTGATGAAGAACCTCAGATACATATAGATTATTATAAATCCAATAAATGATAAATGATTGTTTTTTAATATAAGTGTGACCCAGTGAATATTTGGGATTTAATAAAGGATTCATGAATATGTCTTAAATATATAAGAGAGTCTCAGTGTAGGAAACAGTTCTCCCCAAAAAGTTATGATGAGTCTGACCTCCCATCTTCTCTACCAATGTGATTCCCTAAGTGTTGTTGGAACCATTTTCCAATGAGCACCTACCATTGGAAAGCAGGTTTTCTGAACATTGTGAATAAGGGAACGATTGGGTGTTTCTAGTTCTATAAATAAACCTTGTTAGGAACCACCTGAAAAGGATACGGAAATAAAAAAGGTGTGTCTAATGTGAAGGTTCATGCCACCACCACCACAAAACTCCATTCAAATCCCAGCTGACCTATCTAGAAAAAAAATGATATCATATGTTATGATATTGTCACACCATATGATATGGAACATCGTAGGTGGTGACATGTTTCAATTCCTTCAGGTTTTCACATATTTCAATGTATGATAGGGGATATCATATAGGGTGATAGTGCATAACCATGTATGAACAACATATCCCCATATAATAAATACAATATAGTTTATATCATAAGATACAACTTCCCAAGAACTGAAGGATAAATCATAGTTAATGTTTATCTATCATAAAATATGATAGATAATAGAGGTCGATGCACCTTACGATATAAATAATATCATAAAATATGATATATATGAATTTTTTTTTTCAAAATTTCATTTAGGAATTAAATAATATTATTCATAAATTATTTATAAATTATGAAAAATTTATTTTGGTATATTTATTTAATTTATAATTTTTTTATAAATTAATTAGTTATAAAATTTATATGAAACATTTTTAAAATAAATACCCATAAAATTAAATACCTATTGAATTTATATGGCATAGCTTATAATTAGGATATTAAATGGTTATATGGATATTATAAGGTAATTTATAAAATTATTATAAATTAAAAAATAAGGTAAAAATATAAAAGGGGTTTATATTTTATATTATGAATTTTTCATAATTATTAATTTGAAATTTTCAAATAAAAAATGTTCTTTATTTTAGAAAATTATTTAAACTATGTCAAAAGAAGTTATGGATAAATAATGTGATTAGGATTTAAATAATATTAAATATATGATATTTAGATGGTGTAAATTTTTTACATAATTGAAATATAAAATGTTTATATTTCATTCAATATCATATATTTAAAGAAAATTTAATATAAAGGTGAATACGAAGGAGTTAATATTGGGAATAAATATAAAGTGTTTATATTTATTTAATTATGGAATATTGATAACTTATGGCTAAATTATAAAGTATTTATAATTGTTTATTTAGGAATTGTATATAAATTATTTGTCTCATTTTCAATATTTTAATGGTTCATTTATTTAGTTTATTTCCCTCTTTATTTGCAGATATAATTGTTTTGTTATGAATGAATGTATTCTTTAGTTTAAAGTGTTGAACTGGTTTTATATATTATCATATATGTTGTAATTAGTGCCATAAAAATTAATTTAATGTTCCTTATTATTACCTATGTAAATTATTTTTAATATTAATAAACTTATTATAATATCATGATTGTTCTTTTGTGTGACATAGTATGTGATGATTTCTTAAGAATGTTGCACTGAATAGTTTTAGCAGTTCTTCGCTATAATGAGAACCTAGAAGTGTCATGAAATTATTATTAAATATATTTTTTATAGCTTGATGACATCATTTGACGGGTTAAAAATGATATAATATATCATGAAAGGAGACTCATAGGAATTTGAGGCACTTTCTTATAGTGTGCACCCTTAGTAATCTTCAGAGCAGAAGATTATGAGAACATGACCTGCTAGTAGGAAATCCACATTTATATGTGTCATTGGATGTTAGTAATTTTTGCATGTGTGTATTGATCCTTAGACATTAATATTATTATTAATACATATCATGAGTCATGTAATTTTATGTATTGATGAAAAACAAAATAAAATATGCTCATAATGAATTAGGATGTGTTGGGTGCATGATGAGTGATATTTCATTAAGGAATAATGAAATAAAGGATTTTTCCCTTTTATTCTTTAATGGGAGTTGATATATAAGGCCCTTTTATGGGAATAAAACAACCTAATAAATCTATGTTCATAGTTTTCTAGGGGTAGGTTCATCTATGTAAAGCCAATGAAAGTGGCATCAATCACACTGGTTGATGACACTAGTATGCAACCTACTTGATTTAAGATATTGTGATAAAGATATTATATTACATGGTGAAAATTTGTATGTGGATATAAGTAATTGAGATATTAAATTATTTCACTATGTATTTCTTGGTGTGTTTCTATATGTAAATTGTATACTTTAGGTGATTCTTCCTAATGTCGCTGAGAAAGAGGCCAAGAGGGTCACATAGTGTAACGTCACAACCCGGGTTCCACACACCGGTTCCCCAATCCGGTTAGCCACATGACCACATGCATGACTCCCTATATGTCAGAGGATACCAACTAGAAATGATGGTCTGATAACTCATCCATGGGGAGAATATACCCTCTTTTATCAGAGTATACACAAGCGTAAATAATAAACAATATATAATCATAAATAATACCAATATCACAAGATAATCCAAAGTAGTAAATGCAATATCCAATTGAAAAAAACATGTCATGATAAAGTATGTGTCAACTATCTAAAATGAAAAGTAAAAATACAGAAAATGATAACTCCCAAGTGGGTCCCAAACCACACCCGATTCCCTCAACCATGCTACATCCCAACTCATCCTTCTAACAGAACCCCTTGCCTTTAACCTGTTATGAATCCACGAAATCTATTTAGGTAATGATCAAGAAGCCCAATTAGGGTGTGAGTAAAACTCAATGGGCCACCACCAATAGTGTCTAAAACAATATCCAATCAAATAATAGTGTATGCAATTGTATAAAGAAATAATCACAATGCATAAGTAAATAGTAATCGCATTATCAATTAATAAAAGGGCTTTAATTATCTATTTCATTTCATTTTACTATTATATCTAATCGGATCTAGGATCCAATGTCGATCTTATGGGTGTAGATCATCGTGTCTAACACCCTATGGGTATTTGGATCCTTAAACCCTATCCCATAAAAATATTTTCATGAATGCACTTTTTCACACTATGGCTATTTGGAGCATCAGTCTCTATCCCATACTCATTCATCAATCAATTTCACATGGGTATTTGGAGCATCAGTCTGTGTCCCATACTCATATATGATTCATTCACATTCACTAAAATATAACATGTTTGACTATATCATTTCATTCAAGATTAATCAACATTAATCTTATTATCACTCTAATTCTCATTAATTAATTCAATAATTAATTAATCTCTCTCACCACATTAATTAATTATATAATTAATTAATCATATCCTTCACATTAACTATTTCAATAATTAATTAATTTCTTTTATCACATTGAAAAATCTCAACATTCCAATAATTAATTCAAAAATTAATTATTCTGATTCTCAATTCAATGGAATAATTATTAACTCAACAATTAATTATCCTAATTAAATGATTCCATTGTTCAATCAAATCCCCAATTTCTCAATTAATTAAATAAAAACATTAATTAATTCATCTACAGAATCTCAATTGATAAATGAACCCTAGATATTCTATAATCACATACACATAAACAATATCAAGACTATGGGATTTAATAATCGACCACCTAACTTTAACTGAAAATTCAACAATGTTTCTAATGGACAACACCCATGAGGTAATATGAGGATGGTTAAAAAGAGGTTCTAGGGATTGATCACATGAATAGAACATCTAAAAGGGGGTTTGGAACTCCAAAATCACCTGGAGGTTTTCCCTAGGTTGAGAGGAGGAGATCTGCAGTAGGTTCTAACAAAAATTAGTCATGCATACACTTTAAAACTATATTTCAGGAATTTACACAACATGTAATTCATTAATAGATCATGTAAATATTTTTAATGATTTTTACTGAAAAAACTGTCACCTGAAGTTTATTTTATTAAAACCCATGAAAAATTACATGACATGTAATACCATTACATGACGTCCCATTACATGACGTGTAAATGTTCTTCAGTAGATTTTCAACCCATTTTCCTTTTAAATCCTATTAACTCTCCATGAACCCATTTATTTTTACACTTAACTCATTTATACCTAAATTCCATTAATTCTAACAAGCATACATCCCTAAACTTTAGGTTATTTTCTCCAATAAAGACTCTCTATATCTGAACAAGACTTCGACACTAAAAAAACTTAGAGAGAAAAGTGCTTAAAAATATGGGATTTATAATCTCCCCACCTTATAATAGTTCATCCTAAGATTTTGAGCCAAAAAAATTGGGCCACTGAGCCTACATATCTGTTTCCGTTTCCCATGTCTCCTCCTACACACATCCATGTTGCCATAGTACATGAACTATCGACATGGTCTTACCCCACAATACTTTCTCACTATGATCCAACATACGTATTGGATGCTTCTCGAAGGATGCATCTATCCCAAGATCAACTTCATCTACATTGATCACATGAGAATGGTCAGAGTGATATTGTTGAAGTTGAGATACATAGAAAACATCATGCATAACACTACATTTCTATGGAAGGGCCAATCAATATTCCATCGACTTGATTATCTCCATAACCTCAAAAGGTCCAACGAACATGGTTGCTAAATTTCCCCATCTCTATATTCTATAGTGACCCAACCTATGGTACACCCAAAGGAATACACAATCACCCTCTATGAACTCTAGAGTTCATCTTTGTTTGTTAGAAAACAACTTCAACCTACTCTGATCCATAGCAATACATTTATAAATTAGTTTTACCTGCTCTGATGCCTCCTACATGAGACTCATTCCCAGCAACTATGACTCACCCGCCTCCATACATCATAGTAGTGATCTACATTTCCTACCATAAAGAGACTTTTATGGTTCTATCAGTATAGTTTCATAATAACTATTGTTATAATAAAAAACCACTAGAGCTAATTTCTTATCCCAATAGCCACCAAAGTCAAGAACACATTCCTGTAGGATATCCTCAATCCTCTGTATAATATTCTATGACTTCCCTTCTATCTATGGGTGAAAGGTTGTACTTAATAAAACCTATGTATTGAGCACCTTCTACAAGCTATGCTAGAAGCATGAAGTAAAATTTGATTCATGATATGAAACTATAGTCTGTGGAACCCCATGAAAATGGATTATCCCTAGAACATATAGCTCTCATAGCTGCTCCACTTAGAAAGTCTCCCGTATATACAAGAAATGTTCTAATTTTGTCATTTGATCCACTATAACTCAAATAGAATCATTATTACTAAGAATCTTCATAATACCTACCACAAAGTCCATGGTCACATCATCCCACAGCCATTCCAGAATGGGAAAAATTTGTAGCAATTCACTATGTCATTGCTGCTCAACCTTCACCTACTGACAGATGAAGCATCGTGTCATGAATCCTATTATCTCCTTTTTCATGCTTGGACACCAAAACTATCATTGTAGTTCATGGTATATTTTGGTCACTCCTGGATATACCTCTCACTTCGAGGCATAAAATTCTCACATTATCTCCTCCCACATGCTCATAGGCATAGTAACTCGATTCCTAACATAGATGATCACATCCTCTTATATAATTCAATTGGATGGTAACTCCCCACCTTCAAGGATTTCCCTCAAGGTAAATAATTACATATCCTCATACTACCTATCCTTGATCCATCTCAAAAGTGTCGAATCTACTGAAACTAATATGATATTAACCTGGTCATGACTCTACTGAACAACAAAGTACATCTCAACTAACAAAGTCATCATCTTACACTCAACACAATACTCCTGAACCACCTGGGTCTGAGTTTTCCTTCTCAAAGAATCAACAAAACTGTTCCCTTTTCTGAGAATATATGCTAGCTCAAAATCAAAAAACTACATATACTCAACCCATCTACACTGTAAAAGGTTCAAATATTGCTATGAAAAGATATACCTTAATCTCTTATGATCGGTAAAAACCATACACTTCTCACCCAACAGATAATGTCTCAAACACATTAAAGCATAAACCACTGTTATCAACTCAAGGTAATGCATAGGGTAGTTCCATTCATGTGACCTTAGCTACCGAGACCCATACACCACAACTCAATCTCTTTACATTACCACTACTCCATGTCCAATCCCAAAAGCTCACAATACACTGTATACTCCTCACTCAACTAAGGTAGGATCAATATTGGTGCTGACATAAAATGATTCTTTAGCTCCTTGAAATCATTCTCACAAGATTTTGACCATTCAAACTTTATCCCCTTTTTGGTCAATCCTGAAAGCGACGCTGTCAAATGGGAAAATTCATGGATGAATCTATGATAATATTTAGATAATCCTAAAAAGATACAGATATCAAGAAATTTATTGGGATACTCTCAAGATACCACTGCCTGAACCTTCTCTAGGTATACTAACACACCTTTCTCTGATATTATGTCTCCCAATAAGTGTACCTGATCAATCAAAAACTGACACTTAGATAGCTTGGTGTATAGTTTATGCTCTCTTATTATACTCAGTATGATGTCAAGATGTTGGTCATGATCTTCATGAGTCTTGGAGTACACCAAGATGTCATACACAAACACTAAAACAAACTGATCTAGGTATGGGTGGAAGATTTTTTTCATCAAGTCCATAAATGTCATGACCCATCCCCCGAGGCCCATGTCGTGGCTACCCCAAGCCTTCCTTCCATAGGCCAGGGGCTGGCGACTAGCACGAAAAGGTATACTACCTAAAACTGGGAAGACATTGCCTTTATAACATGTAAATACACATAACCAAGCACACAAAAAGATACGAACACAAGTAAAATATATAGTAAAAGAGTGTGTACAATAAAAAAGGGGCCAGAATACAAGCCAAACTAAAAAGTACTAGAAAACTGAAAAGTACAAGTAAACTAGAAAATCTCATGTGAACACCCACCAAGGATCCTACCTGAAGGGTAGGTACAGCTCTCAAACTTGTCTCTGTGGTATGCCTCATCTAATCTCCACCTCCGAGATACCTCCAATCGTGGTACTCTCATCCTCAATTAGCGATGTCCATCGTCTACACCAAACACAACAGGGTGCGGGTGTAGCCCGTGAAGGGGTGAGTATAAAGATACTCAGTAGGGACCCCAAGACCCTCGAAGGTCTCAAAAAATCCACAAAGGATAAACCACAAATCATGGAAAAAATATTCAACCCTACTTAGGTATATGCCCATACATATACCTAAGTGATCAAGTAAACCCATATCAATCATGAGGAAACACAAGGCCCAACTCAGAAGCTCAAAGCTCAACTATCCCACGAAGGAAAGAACACCATTAAGGTAACACCACAAAGGTAAGTACCATAAAGGTAAATCCACATAGAAGAATACCACAAAGGTATCACCACGAAGGTAAGTACCACAAAGGTACGCCACATAGAAGATTATCATAAAGGTATCACCATGAAGGTAAGTACCACAAAGGTACATCACACAGAAGAGTACCACAAAGGTATCACCATGTAGGTTAGTACCACAAAGGTATGTCACACATAAGATTACCACAAAAGTAACACCACGAAGGTAAGTACCACAAAGGTAAGTCACATAGAAGATTACCACAAAGGTAAAGACTTATCTCACACCGGTATAACTTAGGTATAGTAGTAAAGATTATTATATGTAACTACTGAATCATCTTACATTGTTAATAGGCAGGCCCACATAGGATCCTAAATCATTATACCCACAAAAGATCCTAGTACAACATCAGAACCACATATGATCCTAGTACAGTAGACCCACGTAGGATACTAGAGTAGTCCCACATGGATTCCTAGAGTGGATCCAAGTGAGACTCTTGAACACAGACCCACAAAGTATCACAAGAATAGACCCACATAGGATCCCAAGCATAGACCCACATAGGATGTTACAGCCAGCTATAGGGTTCCCGCAATAAGTTTGCTTGATTCCGGGAGGGTCTTCACCTCAATCCATAGTTCAATACTCCAACTATCACAAAGTCCCAGGAATAATTATCCCAAAGGACCGCCACATAAAAGGGGTTTCAACGCAACAGACGGCGCATCAATCAGACGCCCGATCTGTAAGTTATTTTCTTTTTAGTCCCAAGGGCCTAGTTGGATTCATGTTCGATCCAACCCGGATGTACCCCAAATTTATCCAAAACTCAATTGAGTTATAAAAAAAGACCGTCTTGATCCAAGGTTTCTGGCGCCATAGACAGTTCGTTAAACGGACACCCATAGCTCAAGATATTGCCGAAAGAGCGAAAAGGGTCGAAGTTTGCCCGAGTCTAGTCTGACCCAGGTCTGGCCCTGGGTTGGATCTGGCCTGCAGATCTGACCTATCCCACTGGGTCCAGCCCAGCCTACCAGCGCGGCCTGTCCCATAGTGCGGCGGCCCGCTGGCTGGTTGGATAACCTCTTCGGCGCGTGGCACGGTCGTGTGACACGCCATCACTGGCGGTTGGCTTGGCTGACCGCCCTCCCTTCATTGCTACGACACAAGTCTATGGCTTCTGCATGATGGGGCAGTACAGAAGTTCACCACCATCCCCTTCATGCGGCCGGCCGGAGTGCCGGCTGCCGCCCTTGATCCACCACGACCAACGGGACGCGACCCTTCTTTGGCGGCGCGGTCGCGCCGCCGCCTTCGTCGCGACCGATCGTGGTACCGGCTGCCATTCCTAAGCCCCAATAGTGTCGGTCACAATCCTCCTCCATCGCAAAGAACACATCAAGAACCACAAAGATTTGTAGAGAGTTCAGGCCATGTTCATTTGGATCGTACCCTTCGCGTTAGAGCGGTAGCAAGCGACTCCTGGGAGGAGATTCAATGTGAAAGAAAATTAACGATGATTAATCAAAAACACACTCCTAACTCGAAGGTTTGTTGATGTTGGTGAGGAGGGAAGGACAGACGTTAGTTCGTTGGAGGAGTCAAGAGGTAGAAGATGAAGTCTTTGAAGAAGATCTACGTTCGTCACTCCAGCAAGGAACTTCCAATCTGTGCTCAGGGTCATCTCCTCGTTCTTCATTAGAGAAAGTTCTTTGTTGGAGAGGGAAATGTTTCTCCAAATTTCTCCAAGGATTTTCCAACCCTCTTCCAACGATTTTCCCCAAACCAATAAAAATAATAGCCAACTTATTAAATTAAAGTTGGCCATTAACTATTATGATGTTGGCATAATTAAAATCATTACGTTGGCACAATTAAATGGGATGATTCCAAGAGATTTCCCCACATTAAATAGGGGTTAGGGTGGTCCCCACCACTAGAATTCAATTTGGGGGTTTTCTAGTTTGGGTGGTCCCCACCTCCATAACTCATATAGAGAGGTTTCAAAAATAAAATAAAAGTTTGATCTTTATTTTATTTTTATTTACATGAAAAACACAAAAACAAACTTTCACCCTCATCCCATTGTCGTCAAGGTGAAAGTATCCTTAAGAAAATATTGGCGTTGTGTGTTCAACAGTGTCCTCAGATTTCAATTCTGAGCACCGGTTCAAAATTTACAAAAACCCGCTCGCACGTTCACTGAATGCACCTAAAAAAAGTTCAAAAATTCACTCCGGGCACACCGGGCCTCGGAATCACGCACCGTAAATTTTCGCGGACTCATAAAATTCCCATATAATTAAAAAAAATACATGGAAATTTAGGGTCTTTACATTTTCCCCACCTCAGGGCTTTGCATCCCAGAAATCCACAACTCAAACTAATGGAACAAGTGGGGGTACTGAGCATGTATCTGAGGCTCCCACTCCCATGTGCTCTCCTAGAGGTTCCTGTGCTGCCAACATACACAAACCAAAGGTATCAATCGTCTGCGAAGGACTCTCTCCTGTCGATCCTCAATCTCCACTAGAACCTCCGTAAATGTCTCCCCATCATCAATGTCCAGCTCGCCATGGTTGATGATGTGAGAAGGGTCATGCACATATCTCCTCAGCTGGGATACATAGAAGACGTCATGAACCCAGTGCAACTGAGGGAGAAGTGCTAAGTGTTAAGCCACCTCACCAACTCTGCTGAGGACCTGAAAGGGTCCGATGAACCTCAGAGATAACTTGCCACCCCGGCCAAATCTCCGCAAACCTCATCGAGGTAATACCCATAGAAAGACATGGTCTCCATCCACGAACTCCAGAGGTGTCCATATTCTGTCTAAATAAGACTTATGCCTACTATTTGTAGTCTTCATCCACTCCTGGATGATCTGTACATTCTCTGTGGTAGCCCGTACCATATCTGGTCCCATGAGTGATGACTCCCCTAGGTCCGTCTAGCACAAAGTCGATCTATAAGGTCGGTCATATAGATCCTTGAATGGTGACATCCCAATGGTGGAGTGACAATTGTTGTTGTATGAGAACTCTACCAAGGGAAAGTGATCTTCTCAGTTGTGACCAAAGTCAAGGACGCAAGCACACAGCTTGTCCTCGAGGGTCTGAATGGTCTGCTCAGTCCGACCATCTGTCTGAGGATGGAAGGCGGTGCTCAAACGAAGCTGTATCCCGAAATCCTCATACAACCCCTTCCATATATGGGAAGTAAAATGTGCATCCCAATCAGAGAAAATCATTTAGGGTACTCCATTTAGCCACACAATCTCTTGCAAATAGAGGCCTCCAAAGATTTCTACTAAACCCTGCTCTCTAATCAGTAGGAAGTGGGCCGACTTGGTGAGTCATTCAATGATCACCCAGATAGAATCATGACCCCTGGATGTAAATGGAAGTCTTATCACGAAGTCCATGGATATCCCATCCCACTTCCACTTTGGGACCTCTAAAGGTGGAACTAAGCTTGTTGGTACCTGATGCTCCGCCTTCACTTGCTGACAAGTGAGGCACTGAGAGACAAAATCTTCTATTGTGTTCTTTATTCCTGGCCACCAATTCTATCTTTGGAGATCCTAGTACATCTTCGCCACTCCTGGGTGTACCGCTATAGGGGATGTGTGGAACTCCCTCAACACTTCCTCCTGAAGTGACACCAGTACCATGGTATGTCCTTTGAAGAGGATGACATGCTCCCCACCTTCAGAAAATCCATCAGGTGTATGTTCTGTGGATATCTGAGTACGTCGAGCCTCACAATCAGTGTACCAACACTGCGCCTCCCTAACTCATAGAATAAGTGGGGGAGTGACTATAAGATACTGAAAAAAATCTGCTCTATCTGAATCCACAAATGATATCTACAAAGCAGCCAACTGCTCTGTCACCTCACCTAGAAGCTGTATACCAGATCTCCTACTAAGTGCATCTACTACAATGTTCCACTTCCCAAGAGTATAGACTATCTCAAAGTCATAGTCCTAGAGGAACTCAAACCAACGCCACTATTTCAGGTTCTGTTCCTTCTGAGAGAAGATATACCTGAGACTCTTGTGATCAGAGTAGACTATAAAACGTTCTCCCATCAAGTAATGTCACTACAACTTCAAAGTGAAGACTACTACTGCTAACTCTTGGTCATGGGTAGCGTAGTTCTGTTCATGAGGTCTCAGCTTTTGAGAACCATATGCGATAACTGCTCTCTCTTTCATCAGGACACATCTGAGCTTGGTCCCTGATGCTTCATAGTAGACAACCTACCCAAAACCCTCCTCTGGAAGCCTCAAGATGGGGGAACTAGTCATCCTCTGCCTCAGCTCTTGAAAACTCCGTTGGCATCTCTTTGACCACACGAAGGGTTTCCCCTTCTTCTTCAACGCTGATAAAGGTGTTGCAACTCTGGATAAATATTGTACAAACCTCTGGCAGTATCCGGCCAAACCCAGGAAACTCAATACCTCCATCACACTCATGGGTGGCTCCCAAGAAAGTACTGCCTCAATCTTCACTGGATCCACTGCAGCTCCATCCTCTGAGATGAAATTTCCTAAAAAGTGAACCTCTCGGATCCAAAACTGGCACTTCGAGAGCTTACCATAAAGATAGTTCTCTCAGAGTGTGTCTAGGACTATCTGCAGATGATAGGCATGCTCTTCCTTGGTAGTTGATTAGATCAGTATGTCGTCGAAGAAGACTACTACAATGAAATCAAGGTATGGCTGAAATACCTTTTTCATGAGTCCCATGAAAACTGATGGAGCGTTTTTCATACTGAATGGAATAACAAAGAACTCATAGTGGGCGTACCGACATATGAAATCCGTCTTCTGCACATCCTCATCTCGCACTCTGAGCTGGTGATATCCTGATCTGAGGTCTATCTTCAAGAACCATCGTGCTCTCTTCAGCTAATCTAAGAGGTCATTAATCCTCATAAGTGGGTACATGTTCTTCATGGTCACCTGGTTCAGGTGAAGATAGTCAACACAAAGTCTCAAGCTCCCATATTCCTTCTTGCCGAATAAAATCAGGGTTGCCCAAGGAGAAACACTGGGCCAGATGAATTCCTTCCTCTATAAGTCCTCCAGCTGTACCCACAGATCATGAAGCTCCATGATAGAGTTAATATTTTAAATATTTTTAATATGTTTTCAATGATTTAATCCCTCTCAATTATTCAATTTGAGTGTATTTTCATAATTTATGTGTTTTTGGTGAATTTTGGGCTTAAATGTGAAAATGGGGTAATTCTGTAAAATTGATAGTTTTATATAGTTTCTATTTTTCATGCATAACTTTTAAAATATTGGTCCAATTTAAGTGAATCCTTTTTTAGACTTCTTATTCTCTTGGGATTCAAATATGTTATCTGGACCAAGACCCAATTCGAAACCCAATGGTACTGAAAAACCAATCAAATAGAGAAATCAGTTTGGAAGGCAGAATGGACCCCACTGCATTAAATATGGAATATCTCATTCAAACAACATTAAAAAGAGATGATTCCAGATTTTATCGATAGAGGAATTTCAAAGGATGGCTCAAATTAAATTTCATAAATTATTGAGCTCATTAAGGCATCATTTGAGCGCGTTCAAGTAGAGTAGGTGAAACAGTGTTTGGAGGCCATAAATAATTAAACTCACTAATCAGACATATATTTCTTTACACCTGTCCAATGACTCTCAAATTTTTGGTTCAATAGAAAACATTATTTCCAACATTCTATAAGAAGGAACTTAGTGATTTTCGGCCTTCTGGTGGGTAGAACAGAGGAAAACTTATGGAGGACAGATTCTGGAGGATCAAATTTTTGTTCTTTCTTTTATTTGTTTTACACTTCTTAGTCTTGTAATGTGTTATCCTTTCCCTTTATTCACAATTAACCTTACCATGGTGAGGTAAACCTCTGTGTGATTGGGGAAGGAGAGGTTTTTCATTTTTTATTTCATGATTTCTTGTTATTAATGTTTTAAAATCCCCTTTACTCTTCTACAAATCAGTTTCAATTTCTTATAACAGTTTTTATTATCATGTACGAGTGTATCTGATTTTAGATTCTATTTTTTATTTATATTTGGTCAATTATCAATACCTCTCTTAATTAGGTTCTAGTTTATAAATGATGGAATAGACCAGGACTTAGTGGTGAAGTACTCGGTGATCACCAGTATGTGTGTGAGGAGTAGTGAATGTTCTTGATTACTTGGGATAAACAAGACCCGATTAGGAATTGCCTAAGATAATTGGGGGTATTTTCTAAAAATCTATTACACATTGGAAGGAGAGTAGACCAAAATGATATTTTAGTATGGTTTATTCTCACATTTTTATTTGACCAAGGGAGTGAGAAGAAACGATTGTGGATTCTCAGTCTTAATGTTTTAGGAGAAGAGAATTGGGTAAAGTGAATTGTGATAGAATTACAATTGGAAAACTGACCCTAACCCAATCACCATTTCATATCATTGATTTAAATCACATCATTTTTCAATTTTTTTTAAAACTTTTACTTAATTTCTTTATTTTATTTAGTTTATTTCTTGTATTTTCCAAATCAAACAATTTCAAAAACAACATCATTTATTTCTCTTATTTAAAGTGAAAAACACTATTGTTGAGAACTCCTCTCTGTAGAAAACCTAGGTAACCCACTATAATACATTTTAACTTAGGTTATATAAGTTTTTTCCACACCCCATGACAAGAACGTGTCAAAACTGGGCGTCGTTGCTAGGGAGGTAGTGCCAAAATTTCTTTTCTTTTCTTTCCTTTTATCTTTTTATCTTTTCTCTTCCAAATTGCATGACTAGAACCTCAATAACTGAACCTTTACCCATAGATCCTGATATTTAAAGAACCTTGTTGAATAGAATTAGAAAAATTAATTTGGAATCTGAATTTGAGGAAGTTACCCTTGCAGACTCAAGTGAAACTTCTAGTGTTCACTCTGAGCCTGTCATCATGGCTGAAAATCAAAACCAAACACTTAAAGGCCTCTGTGCACCACAATTCCTTAATCAAAATAATAAACTTGTCATGCCAGGGTTAAAAAATTATTTTGAAATGAAACCTAATATGATTACTTTGATTCCAAAGTTTCATGGTTTGGAAGGTGAAGATCTCAACAAACACATTAAAGAGTTCACACATGTTTGCTCAACTTTCAGACCTCGTAGTGTTGCTGAGGAGTAGGTTAAGTGGAAGGAATTTCCATTTTCATTGGATGGGGCTGCAAAATAATGGTTGTACGACCTAAAACCAGGAAATTTACATGACTAGAATGACCTGGTAAGATGTTTTATGCAAAGATTCTTCCCCACCTCTAGAAGCACAGCCATTCGGAAGGAAATCTACGTCATACGACAATCATCTAGAGAAACCCTTTACGAGTACTGGGAGAGATTTAAGAAGCTATGTGCCAGATGTTCATATCAAGCCATTGAGGAACATCATTTTCTTGTCTTCTTCTATCAAGGACTACTGGAAAATGACAAAAACCTTCTTGATGCATCATCTGGAGGTGCACTGATTGACAAGTCGCCAGAAGAAGCCAAGGGCTTGATTGAGAAGATTTCCCAGAAATCATAGCAGTTTAGAACAAGAGGTATTGGAACAAGATGTATTCATGAGGTATGAACTTCTCATCTATTAACCTTATTAGAAACTAGGATTGAAGAGCTTACTAGTTTGGTGTGGCATATGGCCTTGAAGCAAGTTAGTGACCAACAAGCACCAGCTAAGGTATGTGGTTTATGCTCATCACCTGATCATTTTACTGACTAGTGTTATGAAATACATGGAATGGAAACATGTGTGGAAGCCTTTCAACCAAGGCAGTTCCAACAAAATCAAGGATGTTGAGATCCTAACCAAGTTGAATATGGGTTTAGAAATCAGCATAATCAAGGTAGACCCCCATACCAAAACCAGTTTCAAAACCAACCACCATTCCAGAATCAATTCCAGAACCCACCACCATTTCAAAAAAATCAGTCTTATAACCAGCCTTCATACCAAAAACCACCCACTTTACAAAGACCCTATGAGCATCCATACACCAGTGAACAACCTCCAATTCAAATCCAGCAACAAAAATCTGAGTTTGAGGGGACGAAGGACACCATTAAAGATTTGTCCAATAATTTTGAAAGTCTCATGGACTTTTTAACCAAAAATCCAGGTAAACTCCCTTCTCAAACAATCCTAAGCCCAAAAGATAATGTTATTATTATAACTACAAGAATTGTAAAAGAACTCCAACCACCATCCACCATTGAACCTGAAACAAGAAAACCTAATCTGGGAGAGAATGAAGTTAGAAATGATGAGAATTATATGAAAATGCATCGGGAAGAATATAAGAAAGAGGATGATGATAAGGATATGCCAAGGAATAAGAAATAAGAAAAAAAATCAAAGTAAACAAAGGTAGAAGAAAGATATACCCCCACCATTTCCATCAAGGATGATTGAATAAAAGAGGTTGCAAGTAGAAACACTGCAAAAAGAAATTCTGGACAACTTACAGAAAGTGGAAATCAACATACCACTGCTTGAAGAACTCAAAAAAATTCCAAATTATGCTAAATTATTGAAGGATATTTGCACCAAGAAGAGTATACTTCAAGGGAATGAGAGGATCAGTTTGGGAAGAAGTGTCTCAGCCCTTATCACACCACAATTTCCAACCAAATGTCAAGATCCAAGGAAGTTTTCTATTCCATGCACCATTGGTTCATTAAATTTCTATAATGCTTTGTGCGATTTAGGTGCATCAATTAATGTATTTACTCAATCAGTATATAATTCTTTACAGATGGGAGACATGAAGCCCACAAGAGTGGTGGTCTAGCTTGCAAATAGATCCACAGTTTTCCTAGCATGAGTTATGAAGGATGTCTTGGTAAAAGTCAAAGATCTTTTATTCCTTGCTGACTTTTATGTGTTGAATATGGAAGATGATAGGATCCCATCACACTCACCCATCATTTTGGGGAGACCTTTCTTGAAGATGGCCAAAACCATCATCAATGTCCATGAAGGGACACTTACCATGGAGTTTGGAGACAGCACCGTCCACTTCAATATTTTTGAATCTATGAGGAACCCATCATATGATCATTCACTCTTCTCACTCTCCCATGAAGATGTTATATAACCAATTGAATAATCAGGTATGTTTCATGAATTTTTATCATTATGAGAGAATTTTTCCATTAAAAATATCACTGAACATATGGATGCCCAAATTCTTGGAGATTCTAATTTCCTATTGAAAGAAGAGGTAAAATCTGATTTCTTTGATAATTGTTTAATTGATGATGAAGATGATATGATTTCTTTTGTGCAGTATGTCAAACCATTGTAAGTGGAGAACCTCAATTTAGTTTCATCATTGAGCGTCCCCCTGATCTATAATTAAAGCCACTCCCCACTGATTTAAAATATGTTTACCTTATGGAGGGAGAGAAATTACCAGTAATAATTGATAATAATCTATCTAAAACTCAAGAAAAATCATTGATTGAGCTTTTGAGAGAGAATCTACAAAAAATAGGGTGGAGCTTAGGTGATATCCCTAGAATAAACCCAAAAATTTTCTCACATAGAATTTTTCTTGAAGGAGATTCCAAACCTCTCTGACAACCCCAAAGGAGGCTGAACCCCACCCTGATGGTGGTTGTGAAAAAAGAGATTGAGAAGCTGTTAGAAGCTGGGATCATCTATCCCATATTAGATTAAAAATGGGTTATCCCCATCCATGTAGTCCCAAAGAAAACTGGCCTAACCATTGTGAGTAATGAAAATAACAAATTAATCCCAGTGAGAATTCAGAATAGCTGGAGAGTGTGCATAGATTTTAGGAAGTTGAATCAGGTCACTCGAAAAGATCATTTCCCTATCCCTTTCATTGACCAGATTATAGAGATATTGGCATGGAGAAATCATTATTGCTTTTTGGATGGATTTTCATGTTATTTTCAGGTACCCATTGCTCCCGAGGATCAAGAGAAGACTGCATTTACTTGTCCTTTCGGTACTTTTGCATACAAAAGGATACCATTTGGATTATGTAATGACCTAGGTACATTTAAAAGGTGTATGGTAAGTATATTTTCTGATCACATTGAAGATTTCTTGGAGGTTTTCTTGGATGATTTCATAGTTTTTTGGAAATTCTTTTGACCGTTTGAAAAATTTGGAAAAAGTTTTGAAAACTTGCATTGAAAAAAACCTTTTTTTGAATTTTTAAAAGTGTAATTTTATGGTTGAGAGAGGAATTGTCCTTGGGCATGTCATTTATTAGAAAGGCATTGAACTTGATAAATCAAAAATTGAAGTGATAAATTATTTGCCTTACCCAACTTGTGTGAAACATGTTAGATCATTTTTAGGACATGTAGGATTCTACAGGAGGTTTATTAAAGATTTCAGTAAGATTTATCTCCCTATCTCTAGATTACTTTTGAAAGATTATGATTTCGATTTCAATGGTTCATGTAGGTAATCCTTTGATGAGATGAAAAAGATATTGATTACACCACCAGTAATGCAGCCACCCAATTGGGAAGAACCATTCGAGCTACTTTGAGATGCTTCAAACCAAGCAGTTGGAGCATTACTTTCTTAGCGAATTGAGGTCATGCCACAAGTCATTTAATATACCTCAAAAAATTTAGATGCAACCCAATTCAACTACAAAACAACAGAAAAAGAGTTTTTAGGAGTTGTTTTTGCTTTAGAAAGATTTATATCGTATCTGCTTAGAAATAAATTCATTGCGTTTTCTGATCATGAAGATCTTAGGTACTTGATGAATAAGGCTAAAAAAACTGAGGCTAGTGAGATGGAAGCTACTACTAAAGGAGTTCAACATAGAAATCAAAGATAAGAAGGGATCTGAGAACCAAGTGGCTGATCACTTAAGTAGACTACCCAACACCGCTAAAGTTGAAATTCCAGACACTGAACCACTAAATGATCACCTTCCAGGAGAGCAGTTGTACTTTATTGAAGGATAAGTACCTTGGTATGCTGACATGGTCAATTATCTGGTAACATCTTAGGTCCCATCTCATTTAAATTATCACCAAATTTACAAATTGAAATCTAAATCTAGATATTACATTTGGGATGATCCATTTCTATGGAAGATTTGTAATGACCAAATGATAAAAAGATGTTTGCCTAAAAATGAAATTGATTATGTCTTTAAGTTTTGTCACATATTAGCTTGTGGAGGCCACTTTGGACCTCAAAGGACAGCAAAGAAGGTTTTAGAATTTGGTCTTTATTGGCCAACACTTTTCAAATATTCTCATGAATTTTGCAAATGGTGTGAAAAATGTCAATTTACAGGAAATATTTCCAAGAGAAAAGAAATGCCCCAAAAGACACTTAATTTTTGTGAAATATTTGAAGTTTGGGGATATATTTTATGGGACCTTTCCCAATTTCATTTGGAAATTCTTATATTCTTCTTGCTATTGATTATGTTTCCAAATGGGTGGAAGCAAAAGCCACCAGGACTAAAGATGCTGAAGTTGTTTGCAATTTTTTCAGGGCAAACATATTTTGTAGGTTTGGAGTTCCCATAGCCATCATTAGTGATCAAGGGACTCACTTTTTCAATAGTATAATGGATTCTTTGTTGAAAAATTATGGGGTGTATCATAAAACATCAACTCCCTATAATCCACATACTAATGGGAAAGTTGAAGTGTCTAATAGGGAAATCAAAGGAATTTTGGAAAATACTGTTAATCCAAATAGGAAGGATTGGAGCTAAAGGTTGGAAGACACATTATGGTCTTATAGGACAGCCTACAAAACCCCAATTGGAATGAGTCCCTATAGGTTGATTTATGGGAAAAGTTTTCACCTACCTATGGAATTAGAACACAAGGCATACTGGGCTGTGAGGACGATGAATCTGGATCTTGAAAGTGTTGGGAAAGATAGAATATGGAAGAAATTATAAGGGAAGAATTTGATAATTCTAGGATTTAAAAAGAGATAACAAGAGTATCTCATGAAAAACTAATCAAACCAAAGGACTTTCATCCTGGAGACAAAGTGTTGTTATTAAAAAGACTCAAGATGATACCAGTTAAACTTCATTACAGGTGGAAAGATCCATTTATAGTTACTCATGTATATAATTTTGGTGTTATGTAGATTGTGAAGGATGGAGAGAAGGATCCATTCACTGTTAATGGGAACAGGTTGAAGAAATTCATTAGGACCATGCCATCTGAGCCAATGGAGGAGATCACACTCCTCCAACCTATTTATCAATAAACTCCATCAGGTAGTACCTCTCCTTTATATTTTCTTGATTGATATGATTCAATTTCAAATATTCTAATGTTTTAAATCCATTTGAATGCATTGCATACACTGCATCATTTAAGTGTGGGGGAGGGAACCTTTGTAGTTTAGGATTTTTTATGTGTTGTTTGATTTCCTATTTGTTTTAAGAAACATGTGTGTGTTTCAAATTTTGTGTATTTATTTGTAATTTTTTTTGTGTTTTTGAAACTTTTGGGATGAAATGATTATATTTTACATTTTTTAAACCCATTTCCATGGGAGAAATAATTTATTCCATGAAACTGAGCTTAAATGAATGCTGAAAATGACATTGTTTCAAGTTCAATTATTTTGGAATTTCATAAAAAATACTATATTTTTTGAATCCCATGACACATATCACTGTCTTTTTATTTGAAATCGCATTCCTGTGAGGCTTATGAACCTATTATTTTCATATTCTTTACATCCACCTCACTTATTGAGAGAACCAAACCATGCTTGTTTTAACCAGAATTTGATTTATTCCTTTCAAAACTTGAGGGTTTGGGGTACATGTGTTTTAAATTATTGAGGAATTTCTTTGGTTTCAAAGCCCCCTTTTCAAGATAAATCCCTTTTATTCTGGCTTACCTTGTAAATTTAATCCTTTTAGCCCATAGAAGCCATGAGCATCCAGTTAGGTTAGCCACATTACAAGCCAATTTTCCCTATCCAACCTGCTCATTAAGTGAAATTGCATGATCTAAGTTGAACTTAAGTGTGGGGGAAGATTTCTTGTGTTGTGCTAGATCATTTTCTGAAACTTTGGGAGGAAAATAATGAAGATAGGTTATTTCTATGGAAAAAAATCAATTCTGCTAAAAGCTGTGCCTTTTCTGGAGCTTTTACAATGAGTGAAGTTGTGCCTTTCTAGAGCTTCTAATGAAGAAAGAAAGTTGTGCCTTTTCTGGAGCTTTCAAGAAATTTTATATTTGAGAAGATTGAAATGTTTTTTGCTCAAATTATGAAATGTGTGAACATTCCTTGATATTCCATGAAGAAGGATATTATTCTCTACTAAGGGGTGTGAAGAGGAGACCATACTTGTGTGAAAATTATAGTAATGCAATTTTGCTTCAAAAAGAGCCAAGCCCTCTTCATTCAGCCTCAGAATTTTCACATCTAAATCCTACCAAACTAAAGCCACGAAACAACCTTGAAAAGTCCTAATGATAAAAATATGTCTTTTAATCACATCAGGTGGATATTTATGGATTTATCAAGCCTATGGTGACCCTTGTATGAGTTTGGATGAGAAAGACATTGCTAAAAAATTGAAATTTGTGTGATGGGAGATAATGAAAGTTAGGTAAGTGTTTTGTGTGGATGTAATAATAAATGAAGAGTAAATATATTTAATGATCTTAAATTAAGAACATGAAATAATAGAATTTTATTAGGCATGATATATTTTGTTTCTTGTTTTCAAATTGGTGGATCTCATGGATATGTGTTTTGAATTTACTTTGATTTTAGTTTGATTCTGACTTGTCCAGGAGTCCAAGTGATAAGTATGGGGGAATTGATAGAGTTAATATTTTCAATATTATTAATATGTTTTCAATGATTTAATCCCTCTCAATTATTCAATTTGGGAGTATTTGCATCATTTATGTGTTTTTGGTGTATTTGGGGCTTAAATGTGAAAATGGGGTAATTCTATAAAATTGATAGTTTTATATAGTTTATGTTTTTCAGGCATAACTTTTAAAATATTTTTCCAATTGAAGTGAATCATTTTTTTAGGATTTTTGTGCTTGTGGGCTTAAAATATTTCTTCTGAATCAAGACCCAATTCAAATCCCAATGGTACATAAAAATAAATCAAATAGAGAAATCAGTTTGGAAGGAAGAATGGACCCCACTGCATTAAATATGAAATATCTCATTCAAACGACCTTGAAATGAGATGATATAGCTGGTATCAATAGAGGACTTCCAAAGGACAACTCACATTAAATTTCACAAATTATTGAGCTCATTAAGGCATAATTTGAGAACGTTCAAGTAAAGTGGGTGAAATAGTATTTGGCGGCCATAAAAAGTTAAACTCACTAATCAAGACATATGTTTCTTTTAACCTGTCCAATGACTCTAAAATTTTGAGGGTAGATATCTAAATTCATTTCCAACATTCTATAAGAAGGTACCTTAGTGAGTTTCTACCGTCTGGTGGGAAGAACAGAGGAAAACTTCTGGAGGACAGATTCTGGAGGATCAAATTCTTGTCCTTTATTTTCTTTGTTTTACACTTCTTAGTCTTGTAATGTGTTCTTCTTGAACTTTATTCACAATTACCATTACCATGTTTGGGTAAAAATCTATGTGATTGGGGAAGGAGAGGTTTTACATTTTTTATTTCATGAGTTATTGCTATTAATGTTTTAAAATCCTCTTTTCTCTTCTTTGAATCAGTTTCCATTTCTTATAACAGTTTTTATTATCATGTACAATTGTATCTGATTTTAGATTTTTTTGTTTATTTATATTTGGTCAATGATCAATATCTCCCTCCATTAGGTTATGGTTTATAAATGATGTAATAGACCAGGACTTAGTGGTGAAGTACTCGGTGATCACCAGTACGTGTGTGAGGAGTAGTGAATGTTATTGATTACTTGGGATAAACAAGACCCGATTGGGAATTGCCTAAGATAATTGGGGGTATTTTCTACAACTCTATTACACATTTGAATGAGAGTAGACCAACCTGAGATTTTAGTAAGGTTTATTCTGACATTTTTATTTGAAAAAGGGAGTGAGAAGAAACGATTGTGGATTATCACTCTTAATGATTTACCAGAAGAGAATTGGGTAAAGTGAACTGTGATAGAATTACAATTGGAAAACTGACCCTAACCTGATCATCATTTCATATCATTGATTTAAATCACATCATTTGTCAATTTTTTTTAAAACTTTCACTTAATTGCTTTATTTTATTTAGTTTCTTTCTTGTATTTTCCAAATCAAACAATTTCAAAAACAACATCATTTATTTCTCTTATTTAAAGTGACAAACACTATTGTTGAGCACTCCTCTCTGGAGACAACCCAGGTATCCCACTATAATATAGTTTAAATTAGGTTATATTTTTTTCCCACACCCCACAATAGGAACGTGTCACTCCACGGGAGCCATCTGATACGCTGGTGTAGATATTAGTGTCGTACCGGGGTACAAGTCAATATAAAAGTACACCTCTCTGTGAGGAGGTAGACCTGGAACATCATCAGGTAAGACATCTATGTACTGGTCCACTAATGCAGGATAGCTCAGACTCTCTACATCAACCGCTACGAGGGTAAGGCTAGCCAACTGATGAGTGATCGTCTGCACTCTCCTCCGGGTAAGTCAATCATGTGCTGAAAAGGCTCCCTTCTCACTGATGAAGGTAAACCTAGTATCATCCATGTGGACACACCGCACATTGCGCCTAATATAGTCAATCTGATCATGGACTGTAGATAACCATTCCATACCCAAGATGACGTCGTAAGGCCTCAACACCACTACTAGGAGATCTCAGCTGAAGCTCTCTCCTCCTAGAGTAAGCTCACACTACCGGCACCAGTGTGTAATCGTCGAATCAACTCCCGTAGAAGTATATAGACATAAGGATAAATCCAATGGATCCATCAGAATCTCTAAGCTCCGAACAAGGGTCATGGTAATAAAAGAATGACTAGCACTTATGTCTATAAGTAATGCAGATAAGGTGGAGTAAACACAGATCATACCTCGTATCATCTCTAGAGCACCATGGTCGTAGGCCTCAACTAACTGGAGATGAGCTCGCCCCTATCCTCCTGCTCCCTATGGTTGGGGTGGACGACTTGGTGGTTGTGGTGGTAACATCTCAAATTTTCACCCACCGCTAGCTGTACAGCCAGATCCTCTACCACGTCCACCTGCTCCCTACGGACCTCCTCGGTTGAACCACTGTCTCTACCTGGGCGGTTCTTTGACCGTCTTCTGATCATCCGTGTGGTGATTCGGGCAGTCATGAGCCATGTGACTCTGCCCGCTGCTTGTGTAACACTGCTTGCTCCTCGCATAACTGGCTCTGTCTTCAGTGCCCCGTAAAACTGACCCTGTATCCTTCGGTCGTCCACTTGTTGGTCTGGTACTCTTGGAACTTCGTGACATCTGTTTGCTGTCAGCTATAGAAGACTCCGCTACGTGATGCCCAATTGTGGGTCTCACTGCTGGTGACTACTTAGCAAGAAAACTCCCCACTGAGAGGGCTCGCTCTAACACCCCCGCCTACGTCAGAATGCTAAGAGAAATCATCGAATCCCAGATCTCCCTCTTGAGTCCCTGCTTGAAGGTCTGGACCCTGAAGAATGGGTCCCACATCATATCAGTGGAGTAGCGTGAGAGGTCAGTGAACCTCACTAAGTACTGATCCATAGTCATGTTGTCCTGCTGCAGATGAAGAATATCCTATATGCACATTGCATGAAGAGTCGCTCGGACAAACTCTGCCCAAAACGGGCTCTCAAAGTCTGCCGAGAGAAGTGTCACCTCATCATGAACCTGGAGCATCAGGATTCACCATCTGCCTACTGCTGCCTATAGAAGACTAGCAACAAGGATCACCATGAGATCTGTTGGTGTCCCTAACGGTCGGAAGACTCTCACCACGACCTCCAACCAATCCTCAGCCGCATGTGGATCTGTCTCGCCCCGGAACCTCAGTGGCCTCTAGTGTTGTAACTCGTGCAACATGATCAACCGGCGTACACCCTCTGCTGTTGGGGATGGTGGCATCGGTGGCCCAACGGGTAATTTTCACGACCACCTCCCCACAAAGTGTACCCATCCTGGGCCGTAAATGTGAGAAGGGAGATAATGACCCCCGAGTCCTGCCTCCAGTAGGCCCTGGGTTGGCGACTAGCACCGAGGGTATAGTAAACACACAAATGGGAGGCATTACCCTCTAAGAGAACACATGTGGAAGAGAGAGATAAGATAGACACCAACCAACTCTAACTCAGAACTGAAATTTAAAAGAAAACCCAAGTGAATATATGTAATGTCATGAAAAAAGTATAACAACTGGAAGGGGAACTACAAGTACCCAAAAGAAAGTAAAACAGCAACGATCACAAGCCCGAATAGCTCCTGCAACCACAAGCTAGTAGTAACCGGCCTGATCTCCAACCTGCTCTAAGTGACCTGAAAAATAGTTTATATATATGTAGGGTGAGTATAATAGTATACTCAGTAGGATCTTCCCCGAAGCATCTCATGCAAAAGTAAAGAAAGCATGCTAAATCACAGTGAACAACAGTGAAACTAACTCATCACCTAAACAGGTATAATATGTTCCCAACCTCATCATGGATACACTCACCAAGTAATGCATACAAGAACATATCATATAATAAAGAATATCAAGGTTACCCTAATACTACTTCCCCACTGGTTTTCCTCTTCGCCCCAACGATATACGTCTTGTGCATCTCTCTCCAAAGGCTTGCCCGTATAAACTTGGGCTAAGCTCCATAATCTGCACCGCGTTCACCACAAAGGCTTTCCCGTAGACACTTGGGCTAAGCTCCACACCATCCTCACAACCAAAAGTAACCAGGTAGGTTCCAAGATCCACCACAGCCCACATAAGGTGTATCATACGTCGGGTATTGTACCTCAAGCCATTACATCCCATACACTGCGTAAGTATCCTCAAGCCATCACATCCTATACATGTTACACCTATAGTAGTCTATAGGATACTACATCCATAATATATGTGTGGAAATAACCACAAGCCATTACAGCCCTCTAAACACATATAGGGGGAAAACTAACTGATGTTCCAACAAAACTAGTATCTACCAAGAGAAGAGAGCAGGGTCAAAGGGGGTATTCAGCCATCCATCCTCCCACCGGAATGTTGGGGAAAACACCCCCCAGGGCTCAGAATCCTTGGGGTGTCAGTTTCCCTTACCGACAGGGTGGACTAGCGTATAGAAACACAAAAAGTACAGAATATATATAACTCACAACCACACTATGGGCATAAACTAGTCTTATCATCAACTGCATCTAATGTCTCTCGGACTCCGGGCTGCTATTTCTAAGACTAGGTATCCTATAAGCACACAACCAATTAAAGAACTTCATTAGGTTACTTCATTCCCTTTTTCATCAATTCCACTGTACATTAATTAAGTCTTCCATCATTAATTAACCATGAACAACCCACATTAACTTTCTTTCCATCACATTCAAAAACCAATGTCCCTTCAAAAGTTCTCAATCTCATCATTAAGTTCCAACAAACTCCAACCCCATGGGTTAACATCATTTATTAAAACACTCATTACAGAATTAATTTACCATATTCAAAGGCATTCTAGAAAAGAAACCTATGCTACTAAACACAAGGGGGATCAACACAGCGAGTAGACATACTACTCGTCGAGTCTTTGCCACCTATTGCAAGAGCGTAGACCCATTCTCCCTTGAGAGGATAAACACGGAAAGCACGTGGCATACCCTACGTGTCTTCGCCTCCTTCAAAATAAGGGTAAGCAAGACCAGCTACCTTGAGCAGTGGGAAAAATTAAAGCAGATAAACAACCAAGAATCAACAAACATCCAACAATAACAACCACCCCATTCCATCATCCCCGGTGTCCTCCCTGACACCCACATGCCTAAACCGATGCATCTCTCCACTCTAGGCGTCATCCGCTGCCACAACCACAAGGCCTCCCTGCCTCCACATATCACAATAACCCTATAGTGTCACATTATAGCACAAGCAGCAGGAAAACAAACATTACAACAAATGGAATCTTGGACCTTTAACAAGGCATCTGGCCTTCTAACAACAAACACCAACAATCACATCAAATGGGATTTTAGCCCTAATTCACATCAAGAGGGAAAATCAGAACCCTTCAGGGAATTCAATCAACCAAGTTAGTAAATCCATATTGAATTAACATATTCAATTCGTTGGTTCCAACATCATGAACCAATTCAGTAATCTATCACCAAATATTAAACATGCTTACTCTGCCAAATTTGATCAACATCAAATTAGAAAAACTACAACAATGACAACAACTAGATTCATTTACATGACTCTTTATCTTTAGACAATTAATTATCAATTAATTCCATCTTTACATTCTTTATCAATTTCCATCAAGAACAACATGCTAACAAGCAAGGCATATATATCACACTATCTAGCAAATCAAGAGGCAAACCATTATCACGGTACAAAGAAACAACATGCGATCAAACCAATTATTTTAATCTGGTTCAAGTATTTAATTAGGTCAATTACATTGTGATCCAAAGGGCTAAATCATGCTAACTCTACGATTTCACATAACAATTAGAGAAGCCACAAATCCCCTACCTCAACGGTTTTCGAGGAAAACCACAACAGTCGATGAATGCCTAAGAAACCGGGTCGATTCTCCACTAATCCTCCTTAGATCTCATCTCCTAACACAACCAAGACCAAATCTCATCACAAACGACATCCACATACCTAGATCTACCCGTAACGGGCATAGTTCTAAGAAGATGAGAGAAGAAGATGAGTAGATCTAAGCAGATCTAAGAAACCAAACAAGAATTATGAATAATGACCACATACCTCAAGAAACTGGCTTCAATTCATGAAGATAAGCCTCCAGATCGCCTTCAAAACGCTTGGGAGAGGTTCTTCCACCTCCAAGGAAGGTTAATCCCGAGTTATGGCTGATTAGGGGCTTAAAAGAGGTGATTAAAGAAAAAAAGAGTTAGATACACAATTTTAGGATCTAACTTTAAGTTCCAGCATGGTTAGTCCGCACGGTTTAACAAACCATGCGCTAACCGTGCATTAGCTTATTCCTCGAAAATCACTCCTTGCATGGTTAGTCTACATGGTTAGATAAACCATGCGCTAACCGTGCGTTAGCCACTACCTCCAAGACCAACCTTGCACGGTTTGGCCGCATGGTTTAGGCAAACCGTGCGCTTCTCATATGAAGTCCATAACCCATTAGATTTCCTTAAAAGTCCACCCCAAGCCACCTTGACCTTCCAGAACACCTCCAACACCATATTTTTACAAATTAATGGACCAGAGAGGTCTGGTCCATTACATCAGATACCTCTCAAAACATTCTCATCCTCGAGAATCCAAAACCCACCTAAAGAGAAAACAAAACAGGGTCTGAACAACCACTTACCGAGATACCTCTCAAAAGAGAGAAATCCACCAAAGCAACAAAGAAAGCCATCTCATAAACATGAAAGTCTCATAACCACATAAGTTACAATGATACATGAAAAGAGTTAAACATCAAACAACTCTAGGTACTGAGCACGTATCTGTGACTCACGTTCCCAAGTACTCTCTTCCATGCCACCGTCTCACCACAAGATATGAACTAAGAGGATGGAATGACCGCGAAACACCTTCTCCTTCAGGTCTTGGATCTTTACAAGTCATTCCTCAAAGGTGTCATCATCATAAACATCGATATCTCCCAAATTGATGATGTGAGTGTCATCATGAAGATGACGACGTAGCTGTGATACATGAAAAACATCATGTATCTGACTCATCTTAGGGGGAAGTACCACTTGGTACACAACAGCTCCAACACGAGCTAACACCTCGAAGGGCCCAAAAAACTAGGGAGAAAGCTTAATTCCATGGACAAACCTTCGCTGACCATGACAGGGAGTCACGTTCAGAAACACATGATCCCCAACATTAAACTCTAAGGGTCTCCTCCTTTGATCAGCATATGATTTCTGACGATCTTGCACTGTCTTCATCCTCTCATGAATCACCTGAACCATCTCTGTTGTATTCTGCACTAGTTCTGGTCTGAGAATTGATGACTCTCCAACCCCAGTCCAGCACAATGGAGAACGAAAAGGTTGGCCATACAAGGCTTCAAACGGTGCCATACCGATGGTGGAGTGAAAACTGTTATTGTAAGCGAACTCCACCAAGGGTAAGTGCCTCACCCATGAGCCTCCAAAATCAAGAACACAAGATTGTAACATGTCATCAAGGGTATGGATGGTTTGCTCCGTCTGACCATCTGTTTGAGGATGAAAAGTAGTGCTAAGACATAGCTGAGAACCAAAATCATATTGGAAACCTTTCCACACCCTAGAGGTAAAATGAGGATCTCGATCAGAAATTATTGTCCTAGGGACTCCATGAAGTCTCACCACCTCCTCCAGATACTACCTCAACAAAACTTCCACTGAGCTCGACTCCTTGATCGATATGAAGTGGGCCGATTTTGTTAAACAATCCAATACCACCCAAATAGCATCATATCCTCCCGGAGCTCGAGTTAAACCTGTAACAAAGTCCATTGAGATGTCCTCCCACTTCCACTGAGGAATCTCTAATGGCTGGAGAATTCCACCAGGAACACGGTGTTCGGACTTCACCTTTTGGAATACTAAACATCGAGACACAAACTCTACAACCGCACGCTTCATCCCATGCCACCAAAACTGACTCCTCAAAGATCGGTACATCTTTTTCACACTAGGATGTACTGCTAGTGGTGAACTATGGAACTCTCAGAGAACCTTATCGTGCATCGCCAAGGGAAAAAAATCCTTCCATGATACAACACTTTGTGTTGTTCATCCTTAGACCAACCATTAGGGGCCTCACCACAAACAACTCGGTCTCTCTAGACCTCTACCTCAAGATCCCCCAACTGGGACTCTTCCACCCTCTACATCAGGGATGACTGTACCGTCATCTGGAAAAGAAAACCTCTACCCCCAACTTCTCCCATGTCAAGATGCAAAGCTGGAAATTCCTCCATTACTCTCCAAGAATCACTCGATTCACACACAGCATCACTAAGTGACTTTCGACTCAGCGCATCAGCCACAACATTCCCTTTTCCAGGTGTATATGATATTTCCAAGTTTTATTCCTACAAGAACTCCATCCACCGATGTTGTCGCAAGTTCAAGTCATGCTGGGAGAAAACATACCTCAAACTCTTATGATTAGTGAAAACCACAAAGTGTTCACCAATGAGGTAATGTCTCCACAACTTCAGAGAAAACATCATGGCTACCAACTCAAGGTCATGAGTGTCATAGTTGCATTCATGGGGACGCAACTATCGAGACCCATAAGAAACAACTGAACTCTGTTGCATGAGAACACAGCCTAGCCCCAGATGCGAAGTGTCATAGAAAACATCAAACTGAACTCTGTAACGCCCCAACCCCAGTTACCCAGAGTTGGTGCATTATTACATAACATTGGCATGATCCCAAGAAAGATCAAGTCTCGAAAGACCGAATAGTTTAGTAGCCTTGGAAACACTAGATACAATCATAAAGTTTTACATTACATAAAAAACATCTTGTCTTCATATCCCCTCATACTATCCCTGCAGGTCATTCATAAATTACTTCTTCATAATCCTGGGAAAAAATAAAACATTGAAAGGGGTGAGCTTAGATGCTCAGTAAGGATAACATTATAGCATAAGCTTTCATAGATAATCATAAACACTTAAGGCAATTTATAATTAAAACAAAAGCCTTTTAAACTTGAACTTCAGCATAATATGGCAAAGATAAAATGAAATAATGCCATTTACTTATTCACATGGATATTCTACTAGTCGAACACTCACATGCAATATCAATAACCACTTTAATAATGATGGAATGTATAATTCCAGACTATCATAACCACATAGCCAAGGCCTCGTGCCAAGACTACAAATAATATTTTGCCAAGGCCTTGTGCCAAGACACTAGTTTGTCTCATGAGACCTACCGATGCATCGAGAAGCTATAACGGGCTCCACCCGTCACTTATTAAGTCCAATTCATTCCTCATATGAACAGGTTTAAACATAACATAAACATTCATATTAAAACTAGCGTACAAAATGTCAATACTTTAACCACAAACCATGAATGGTATAAAAATAACACCTCCACAGTCAAACATAACTCATTCGATACAATATGGAAGATTGTATTGTATCACATTAACCTCAATCAAGAATAATGAAGGATGTTGACATAGATGAAAATAATCATCAAAACTATTTGAGATAAATATCCCCCTTTTTCTTGAAATCATTTAAAAGTCACACTATTTGTCAAGAAGCCATTTAAAAATAGATTTTTGAATCAAAGTGTCCCATACCACTTTGAAACTTTTTAAAAGGAGTTTTAATTTTAAAACATTAATATCCATATAAATAAATCCTTAAAACCATTTTTAAAACATGGACATTAATGAGCAAGATTTAGATGAATAAGTCTTTTAAAACATTTAAAAATGGTATTTTAGTTAGAGTTTCTAACCAAAAGAGAGACACTTGAATACAAAAAAATTGAGGTAATCAAAACTTTTTAATATCATGAGAATAAAGGGATTCATGATATACTATTTCAAATTACATTATATACACCACATAAAAGTGATTTGGTGTATAACAACAAAGAAGTCTCAATGGAATGTAAATTGAGATGAAATCTCTCATAAAGGCCGTATCCTTAGGTTAAGGATAAATCAAAGACATAGTTATGTGTGAAAAATATAAATACACTAAATATGATTGGATATTCAGTGTAAAACAATCAAAGGACATTCACACATAATCTTGTAAAAACAACACCAATGAATTGGATGTTTAACTCAACAAATGGAGAATGAGTTCAAATTACTCTCATGAAATTCATATCGATGACTTGAGAAATTATCAATGGAGTGATTATGTGTATGAATATTATATCCACAGGAAGGGGAGTGGAAATTATGACACAATCAAATGAATAGTTATTCCACACATAATCTCGGAGTAAAATAATCAATGAAGTATGCGTAAAGCCGAATCAGTGGAAATTGAAATCTCAAATTCCCTTATCGATTTGGTAACTTATGAAACATGCACCCATGAAAGAAGGATCATAAAATGATGATGTAAATACCCATAAATAAAAGTATATTACACAATGAATACAATCATGGGAAGTACACATACACCACATGCAATAAATAAGTGGTGAACAATGGAATTCTCACGAAATTAAGAGTGAGATAAGAAACCCATTACTTTGTACTTTTTCCTTGGTCGACGGTAGGTTAACCTCCTGTATAATGGTGAAATAATTGTTATTTAATTATACAAGAATCATATTCATTAATATGATATCATATATGATCTTTTAACATTGATTTGTTAATAATATCTTAGAATTATCGTCATTTCGGGTGTTAACGGGTTCATTTTACTTTATATTCATTATTATGTGAGCCATATTTTTTATTAATGGGATGTATATTATTCACATACAGAATTATATAAAGTCCTTAAATATTATTTTTAATCATAAAATGATAATTATACTTGAATGGATATGATGGAGAATGAATCTCATCGCGTTCGTGGAGACGATAGTCCGTACGTACGCACGAGCGACAATATCATTCTTTTGATATTAAAATAATATATAATTGGATGGTATATAATATATAAATAATAATTATCATGTTATATTTATTATTTAAATGAGTTACACGTCATTATTATACCCATCCAAATAATAATATATTGAATAACAATTACACCACGACGTGGAGACGGTAAGCCGTACGTATGCATGTATGGTGACATGTTATTCAAAGGATGGATAGAATACTGAATATGGTTGTACCATATTTATAATAACATCACATTATATATATGATACTGGAGTTATTATTTTATAATGGTAATAACAAAGAAAAAAGAAGTGGAAGAAGAAAGGAACTTGAAAAGGGGTGGTGAAAACATTACCTCTTCTTTGGGTTCTTCCTTTTGATTTGATCAAAAGGGATCCTTAGGTTGGATTTATGATCAAAATAAGGCCTCTAGGTTGTAGTGAGGGAAGTTGAGAGAGTATTTGGGCAGGGGTTGGCCGAACCAAAAGTCTTTGAAGGTGTGAATAAATGAGAAGTAGGAGTGCCCTTTTATAAGAGGGGTAAGGGGCATCTTTGGAAAAGCTAGAAATATTAATTTATAATAAATTCATATTCGGTTTCTAATGGCTCCAAAGTTGATTATTTAAATTTTAAGGTGGGGATGGGTCGAAAACCACTCAACCAATATAATTTAGACAGGTTTGGGTCATTATATTAACCTTATCTTTAAGTATTAACTCTTAGTTAATTAGTTTCACTTTTACAATGTCTCTGTGTATTTTTATATTATATGGTTAATAAACTTACCATATACATACAAAAGACCACAAAGTGGTCCATTAATGATATAAATATCATGATATAAGTCTCTTGTCCGAACATTAGATTTTTAGGAATTTAATATCAATTAATAATATAATATTTGTTTTAAAAACTCTTTTATGTCAATTTTGACACTATTCAATAGTTGATTTTTGTGAAACACATAACAGAATGATTACTTCGAAAAAAGTTAATTAAATCAATCCTAATATGTCATATTAACCTAGAAAATTAGTTTAATTCAATAAAAGTCTCAAAGTATATTTATTTGGGTATTTATAATATCAATTATTCTAAATTTTCACTATTATGGTAATTAATGCATCACCATTGTGTCATAAATAAATTAACTTATTTAATGTCTAAAAATTATAAGTAAAATATCATTATGTAGGAAATATTTTTAGATTTATAATGAATATTTATAGTCTAAAATATAACATACATAACCCTATGTAACAATTGTTTTTTTAAAAGATATATGCTTGTGTCATTTTTGTATTTATTTTAACTTAATTAAAATAAAGTGTCATTATCACTTACAAGTGGATCCATGGGGTCCCAAAATCGACCCAAAGATGCCCATGGTCGACCATGTATCAACCAATAGGGTTAAGACACGTTTAGGGTAATTTATTATTATTATAATATTATTTGTTAACCCTTGTTTACCGGATTTACCCTTTAACCATGGTAAATAAAATATTTACCGAAGTAATTATCCAAAATTTCTAAAAATAAAAGTTACATATTTACACAATTTGAACATCCTGATTCCAAATATGGAATCCATTTTTCCAAATTCAAAACACAGAAGTGGCAGAAATTAATTTAAAATTAATTCCCGTTGTTAAAACAAAAAGCGTGTTTTTAAGAGATAATAACTATCAAAAGATTGACACTTGTTTATGTCTGGTTTAAATGTGAAATTATGTTCAATGACCCACATTGTATTACATGGTAAAAATATATTCTAAATATACTTTAAAACCACTCAAATTCATAATTTATCACTATTAATTATTTTCATTAAAAAAGTTGTTTTTAATTAAAATTTAGTAATTTTCACTATTCATCAAAATATGAAAGTTTTCCGAAAGGTACCAAAATTTAACCCTAGGATAATTTCTATATTTGGAATCAAAAAATGAAGTCCATTTTGAGAGATATAATTTATAAAATTTCAAAAAGTAGGTATTACTATTCATAACGGCTAGTTTGATTGGTTGTGGTGTGTTAAAATCTCGAAGTTGCTACAATGCACGCCATTGCATTATTCGAAGGGAAATGTACCGTGGAAGCTTGGGGTGTTACATTCTACCCTCCTTCAATAAATTTCGTCCTCTCAATTTTTAAAATTGTTCTTGGGAATATAATGGAAAGTCCCACATCGGAAAAAGAGTCAATAAAACTATCACTTTAAAAGAAAGAAAGAGAGGTATAAAGGTCATCCAAGATAACCCATACTCGGAATCCATGTAGGAAAACATGGATATGGATGATAAACTAAGTGTCAAGTTATGATGGATAGGGATAGAAATCATGATCAATAGAAAGTTAACAATAAGAAATCCACAAACTTGTGTTGGGACAAACGACCATTAGTCTCCTAGTAGGAAAGTAAACGAACAACATTTTTTTAGTTTTAAGTTACATTCATTTATGATATTGATTAAGAATATAAAGATATATACTTAAATTTTAGGTAGAGTTTCATTCTTTAATAAATTTTCACCACAAACTCATTTTTTTTAAACGATGAGTATTCAAGAAGACTTGGTCACACTGGAAGAGCTAGAATAAACTTCTATAGAATCACATGATCCATGCAGGATGAACTATATATTTACATTGTCTTTAGAGATTAATCAAAACCAAAATGGTTAGTACAAGATCTAATGATCCCCCAAAAGGATATTCCTTGAGAGAAATAAACACTAATCTTAATTTCTAAAATTAAACCAACAATACCCCAAAGTTAAATAAATAACATTCAATAATCAATTTTCCTTGAAATCCTTCAATATAATCCAAACTAATATTGAAACCCAAAACTTATAAAAATGTAGTCTTCCACGTTAAATTGTATCTTCAAATGACATCATCTACTCTTAAAGTCACATACTTAAAAGTAATTAACATAATCACATATTCTTTATTATAGGTTAATCATTTCCATAAATAACCCAAATCACTATAGATCCACAATTAAAACATAGATAAAAATCCACCATTACTCCTCTAATGACATCCCATAGTATTCTATTTTCCTTGGACATATAGTGTTCCCAACAAAGTGAACATCTTCCAAAATAACATTTATCACTTAATCACCAAATCATTTTCCTATACTAAGGGTATTCATTTGATAAGACATAAGAACCCAAATCAACATATTATTGATCAAGAAAATCATTTAACTAAAAAAATAGTCACACTAGCCAGGGACTTCACGTAGTCCATTGGTAGGCGATAAATCCCAATCGCACTTTGGTTGTGGGTTCGATTCCCACAGCTTTGTCCGACGCGATAGGTTGTCACACGGTCTACGTATTGTCCTTTTTCAAAAACTATATTTTATAATATTACCAAAATGAGATAAATTCCTCAAAATAACATAATTTAACCACAAATGTTATATCATACCTTGCATTTTCATCCCAAGTTATAATAACTTATAATTCTCTCAAACCCCAATGATCATATAAAACCAAATGGTTATTTATACCTATATCCACAAGAGAAGAGAAAATTCTTCCTCAAATATCATTCTCACATGGAAAACTGCGGGGTTACAAATACAAGAGAAAATTATTCCAAAGTAAACCCATCAACAAGGAGCGCTAATACTTTTTAAACATTTCTCCAACCATTTATTTCCATATAGATTCTTCTTTGACCAAGAAAATATCCTATAGAATAGGGCATTCAATCGGGTAATGGCTAGGTCCCCTACATTTACGGAAAATGACTGTAAATGGACTCTTGGGACCATTTTTATCTTCTTCCATAGTACTCTTCATTTTTCTTCAGCAATTCTTCACTTTATGTCCTTTCTTCCCGCACGTAAAGCATTTTGTTGTCCCATTGAGACACTTTCCTGGGTTTCTACTTCCACATTTCCTGCATGATGAAAATTGAGGGTTCTTTTCTCTATGGTCTCCATTGCTGGAGCTCTTATCATTCATCACCTTTCTCTTCCTTGTTGAGTCTGGGAGTTGGTTAATATATATTTTGTTGATCATATTTTTGGAAAACTGATTTGGCATAAATACGATATCTTTTACGCCTATCAACATTCCATTTTGTTGCTCATTGGCACCATTGTTCCCACCTTGTACATCATTTTCAAAGTCACTGTGACTTCCTTGGAATCCAACCATTGACAAAAACCAGAAAGCATTGTGTGAGTAACAATAGTCGTAAAATCATTTAGAGATTAACATGTCACCATATTCTCAATTTGAAACATATTAGGATTAACCAAGGTCATGTACTCTCATCTTATATATATATTACTTAAATAAGTTTGTAAAGAAAATGTAAATTATCCTAAGCATATACCCCGGGAGTATCGTAACCAAGAGTGCAGCAAGGCCCGTTGTCATGCACCAGTTCTCGTTCGAGTCTAGCTTAAAGCGGTATTTTCGGGTTTTACCCCTAGGTACATCTGTGCCAGAGCCGCCTCTACCTGCTCGTATCCAGATAGGGATGTATTGCTCGGAAAACTCACAAAATCTCTACAATACCAAAATTCTAGGAAGTTCTTCTATATTAATCCTCAAAGTTCATCTTAGGTCTACGTGCTCTAATCAGAGTTTATCTAAATCTAGCTTCCAAGGTTTGTACTAAACTTCCTCTGATACCAACTGTAACGCCCCGACCCCAGTTACCTAGAGTCGGTGCATTATTACATAACATTGGCATGATCATAAGAAAGATCAAGTCTCAAAAGACTGATTAGTTTAGTATCCTTGGAAACACTAGATACAATCATAAAGTTTTACATTACATAAAAAAACATCTTGTCTTCATATCCCCTCATACTATCCCTACAGGTCATTCATAAATTACTTCTTCATAATCCTAGGAAAAAATAAAACATTGAAAGGGGTGAACTCATATGCTCAGTAAGGATAACATTATAGAATAATCTTTCATAGATAACAATAAATACTTAAGGAAATTTATAATTAAAACAAAAGCCTTTTAAACTTGAACTTCATCATATATAGAAAAGATAAAATGAAATAATGCCATTTACTTATTCACATGGATATTCTACTAGTCGAACAATCACATGAAATATCAATAACCACTTTCATAATGATGGAATGCATAATGCCAGACTATCATAACCACATAGCCAAGGCCTCGTGCCAAGACTACAAATAATATTTTTCCAAGGCCTTGTGCCAAGACACTAGTTTGTCTCATGAGACCTACCGATGCATCAAGGAGCTATAGCGGGCTCCACCCGTCACTTATTAAGTCCAATGCATTCCTCATATGAACAGGTTTAAACATAACATAAACATTCGTATTAAAACTAGCATACAAAATGTCAATACTTTAACCACAAACCATGAATGGTATAAAAATAACACCTCCATAGTCAAACATAACTCATTCGATACAATATGGAAGATTGTATTGTATCACATTAACCTCAATCAATAATAATGAAGGATGTTGACATAGATGAAAATAATCATCAAAACTATTTGAGAGAAATATCCCCCTTTTTCTTGAAATCATTTAAAAGTCACACTATTTGTCAAGAAGCCATTTAAAAATAGATTTTTGAATCAAAGTGTCCCATACCACTTTGAAACTTTTTAAAAGGAGTTTTAATTTTAAAACATTAATCTCCATATAAATAAATCCTTAAAACCATTTTTAAAACATGGACATTAATGAGAAAGATTTAGATGAATAAGTCTTTTAAAACATTTAAAAATGGTATTTTAGTTAGAGTTTCTAACCAAAAGAGAGACACTTGAATACAAAAAAATTGAGGTAATCAAAACTATTTAATATCACGAGAATAAAGGGATTCATGATATACTATGTCAAATTACATTATATACACCACATAAAAGTGATTTGGTGTATAACAACAAAGAAGTCTCAATGGAATGTAAATTGAGATGAAATCTCTCATAAAGGCCGTATCCTTAGGTTAAGGATAAATCAAAGACATAGTTATGTGTGAAAAATATAAATACACTAAATATGATTGGATATTCAGTGTAAAACAATCAAAGGACATTCACACATAATCTTGTAAAAACAACACCAATGAATTGGATGTTTAACTCAACAAATGGAGAATGAGTTAAAATTACTCTCATCAAATTCATATCGATGACTTGAGAAATTATCAATGGAGTGATTATGTGTATGAATATTATATCCATAGGAAGGGGAGTGGAAATTATGACACAATCAAATGAATAGTGATTCCACACATAATCTCGGAGTAAAATAATCAATGAAGTATGCGTAAAGCCGAATCAGTGGAAATTGAAATCTCAAATTCCCTTATAGATTTGGTAACTTATGAAACATGCACCCATGAAAGAAGGATCATAAAATGATGATGTAAATACCCATAAATAAAAGTATATTACACAATGAATACAATCATGGGCAGTGCACATACACCACATGCAATAAATAAGTTGTGAAAAATGGAATTCTCACGAAATTAAGAGTGAGATAAGAAACCCCTTACTTTGTACTTTTTCCTTGGTCGACGGTAGGTTAACCTCCTGTATAATGGTGAAATAATTGTTATTTAATTATACAAGAATCATATTCATTAATATGATATCATATAAGATCTTTTAACATTGATTTGTTAATAATATCTTAGAATTATCATCATTTCGGGTGTTAACGGGTTCATTTTACTTTATATTCATTATTATGTGAGCCATATTTTTTATTAATGGGATGTATATTATTCATATCCAGAATGATATAAAGTACTTAAATATTATTTTTAATCATAAAATGAGAATTATACTTGAATGGATATGATGGAGAATGAATCTCATCGCGTTCGTGGAGACGGTAGTCCATATGTACGCACGAGCGAAAATATCATTCTTTTGATATTAAAATAATATATAATTGGATGGTATATCATATATACAGAATAATTATCATGTTATATTTATTATTTAAATGAGTTACACATCATTATTATACCCATCCAAATAATAATATATTTAATAACAATTACACCACGACGTGGAGACGGTAAGCCGTACGTACGCACGTATGGTGACATGTTATTCAAAGGATGGATAGAATACTGAATATGGTTGTAACATATTTATAATAACATCACAGTATATATATGATACTGGATTTATTATTTTATAATGGTAATAACAAAGAAAAAAGAAGTGGAAGAAGAAAGGAACTTGAAAATGGGTGGTGAAAACATTACCTCTTCTTTGGGTTCTTCCTTTTGATTTGATCAAAAGGGCTCCTTAGGTTGTCTTTTTGATCAAAATAAGGCCTCTAGGTTGTAGTGAGGGAAGTTGAGAGAGTATTTGGGCAGGGTTTGGCCGAACCAAAAGTCATTGAAGGTGTGAATAAATGAGAAGGAGGAGTGCCCTTTTATAAGAGGGGTGAGGGGCATCTTTGGAAAAGATAGAAATATTAATTTATAATAAATTCATATTCGGTTTCTAATGGCTCCAAAGTTTATTATTAAAAGTTTAAGGTGGTTATGGGTCGAAAAACACTCAACCAATAGAATTTAGATAGGTTTGGGTCATTATATTAACCTTATCTTTAAGTATTAACTCTTAGTTAATTAGTTTCACTTTTACAATGTCTCTTTGTATTTTTATATTATATGGTTAATAAACTTACCATATACATCGAGGCGACCCAAAATTGGTCCATTAATGATATAAATATCATGATATAAGTCTCTTGGAATAACCTTATATTTTTAGGAATTTAATATCAATTAATAATATAATATTTGTTTTAAAAACTCTTTTATGTCAATTTTGACACTATTCAATAGTTTATTTTTTTGAAACACATAACAGAATGATTACTTCAAAAAAAGTTAATTAAATAAATTATAATATGTCATATTAATCTATAAAATTATTTTAATTCAATAAAAGTCTCAAATTATATTTATTTGGGTATTTATAATATCAATTATTCTAATTTTTCACTATTATGGTAATTACTGCATCACCATTGTGTCATACATAAATTAACTTATTTAATGTCTAACAATTATAAGTAAACTATAATTATGTAGGAAATCTTTTTATATTTCTAATTAATATTTATATTCTAAAATCTAACATATATAACCCTATGTAAAAAAAATTTTCTAAAAGATATATGCTTGTGTCATTTTTGTATTTATTTTAACTTAATTAAAATAAAGTGTCATTATCACTTACAAGTTGATCCATGGGGTCCCAAAATCGACCCAAAGATGCCCATGGTCGACAATGTATCAACCAATAGGGTTAAGACACGTTTTAGGGTAATTTAGTATTATTATAATATTATTTTTTAACCCTTGTTTACCGGATTTACCCTTTAACCATGGTAAATAAAATATTTACCGAAGTAATTATCCAAAATGTCTAAAAATAAAAGTTACCTATTTACACAATTTGAACATCCTGATTCCAAATATGGAATCCATTTTTCCAAATTCAAATCACATAAGTGGCAGAAATTAATTTAAAATTAATTTCCGTTGTTAAAACAAAAAGCGTGTTTTTAAGAGATAATAACTATCAAAAGATTGGCACTTGTTTATGTCTGGTTTAAATGGGAAATTATGTTCAATGACCCACATTGTATTACATGGTATAAATATATTCTAAATATAATTTAAAACCACTCAAATTCATAATTTATCACTATTAAATATTTTGATTAAAAAAGTTGTTTTTAATTAAAATTTAGTAATTTTCACTATTCATCAAAATATGAAAGTTATCTGAAAGGTACCAAAATTTCTCCCTAGGCTAATTTCGATATTCCGAATCCAAAAATGAAGTCCATTTTGAGAGATAGAATTTATAAAATTTCAAAAAGTAGGTATTACTATTCATAACGGCTAGTTTGATTGGTTGTGGTGTGTTAAAATCTCTAAGTTGCTACAATGCACGCCATTGTATTATTCGAAGGGAAATGTACCGTGGAAGCTTGGGGTGTTACAACTCCCTCAGCTGGGAGACAAAGAACTGAAGAACTTACTAACTTCTCTTTTAGATACTCGAAATCTTCCTGACACTGATCGGTCAATATGAACACTTGATCCTTCCTGGTCAAAGATGTTAGAGGAGTCACAACCCGTGAGAAATTGGCTACGAACCTCCTGTAATAGCCTGCGAGACCAAGGAAACTTCACACCTCTGACGTTGTCTTGGGGGATTCCCAAGACACAACTGCTTCTATCTTCGATGGATCCACAGCAAATCCCTATTGGGACACCACATGCCCTCAGAAACGGACTTCTCGAGCCCAAAACTCACACTTCGACAACTTTCCAAACAGCTGATGTTGGCAAAAAACTCCCAAAATGGCTCGCAGATGCTCATCATGCTCCTCTTCATACATGGAGTACACAAGGATGTCATAGATTAAGACTACCACGAACTTGTCCAGGAACTCATGGAACACAACATTCATCAATACCATGAACACAGCTAGAGCATTCATCACGCTGAACGGCATTACAACAAACTCATAATGCCCATGACGACAACGAAAAGTAGTCTTTGGAATATACTCATCCTTTACATGAATCTGATGATATCCTGACCACAAGTCGATCTTTGAGAACCAACTTGAACCCTTCAGTTGGTCGAATAAGTCATCAATCCGCGGAATAGGATAGGTATTCTTTATTGTCACTTTGTTTAAGCGACGATAATCGACACACAACCGCAAACTATCGTCAGCCTTCTTCACGAACAAGACTGGTGCACCCCATGGTGACACACTTGGCTGAACAAAACCGCACTACAACTGACCATCAAGCTTTAAACGTAGCTCTCGTAACTTAGAAGGGGTCATCATATACGAAAACATAGAGATAGGAGACGCTCCTAGATGTAGCTTGATCCCAAACTCGATCTCTCGTCGAGGGGGTAAGGCTACAACCTCTTCTGGAAAAACATCAGGGTACTCCTCCATGACCCTAGGAAACACCAACTACGGAACCTCTGAAGAAATCAGCATCAACTCGGCCATCATGGATGATAAGGATGGAATGCGCCTATGAACCATTTGAGGATCTCGCTCACCAAAAAACACCACCTGCTCTCCATCAGCACCAAGGAAAACGACCTTCTTCCTTAAGCAATCCACAATAGCCTACACCAAATACAACCAATCCATGTCGAGGATGACATCATATGGTTGTATCCGTAAACATAGGAAATATCCCCAAGAGCAGTGTTTCCCCAACACTAGCTCACAATCTATACATACTTCAAACAAGCTAGTTATACCTCCAATGGGTGTAGTCAATTCCAAGGGCACTAGAAGCCTCTCTACCTCAAGTCCCAAGGCATGGACAAGGGTAGGTGATATGAAGGAGTGTGTTGCTCCTAAATCAAACAGGTCATATACCAAGGTAGAAAACAAGCAAAGGGTACCTTGAACAACGTCTGGCTCATCTGGAGCTGGCAACGCTAGGGCATGAAGCTAACCACAACCTCCTCCATGGCCTCTATGACCCTGATGACGACCACCAACATGGCCATGATTTGTTCTCTGAGGACAAGGAGCATCATGGGGCTATCCTCTGCCTTCCCCATCTACCCTCTGCTGATCGAAAGCTGGTGCAACTGGATACTTCTTCCTCAGCTGGAACTGCCTCAACGGAGGAACCTGTAGTGGAGCACCCAATTCATGATGACCACCCTGAAAGTTCGGGCACTCCTGCTGCTGATGACCACGACCACCACAAGAAAAACAAGTGCCTGATCCCTTGGAATAGGCTTGAGAGTTTTTGCCTCCAGAGAAATGAGACGTGAAGTGCTGGGACCTACCCTCGGCTGAACGGAAACACTTCTACCCTGAAAACCGGGAACCCCGAACCACAACTCTTCTTCATGAGGAATCATGTTTATTCCCCTCTAATGACGATCCGGTCCTGGCCAAAGTCCTCTCCACAACCTCCACCCTCACCAGCACCTCAAGATATGTCTTTAGCATAAATGGGGTGACCTGGCGCTGGATATCTGGATGAAAAGCCTCCTCAAAATGCCTCGCCCTGGCCTCCTCATCTGGTAACAGGTTGGAAGCATATCGTAGAAGGTTCCTAAAAAGGATCCCAAACTTCCAAACAGTGGAGCTCCCCTGTCGAAGGGTAAGAAGCTCCTGGAGACTGGACGCCTTTGCAGTCGAGGAAAGGAACTCGACTCTGAACTTATCTCAAAACTCATCCCATGAGATCGCTGACTCCTCACAATCCCCGAGGAACAAGAGCCACCACTGCCTCACTGCTCCATGCAGCATCGTCAAAACCAAGGACACCCAGTGCTCCTTCCGAGCATGGATCGAAGTGAATCCTATCTCGACCTCCTCTAACCAGTCTTCTGTGACTGCATCTGAAACGGAGCCCTCATACTTTTGCATACTCTGGCACTGAAACTCTCGGAGTGTCTTCCTCCAAGTGTCATCGTCGTCGACCTCCACCCTCCGGCGATCTTCTAGGATAGCCTGCTGGACATCTTCTATGAAAACCTGATGAGGACGTCGACCTGGAGCCATACCTGTAAAATAACAAACAATTAGAGCTCTTAAGCCTGGAATATGGAAGAGTCAACATTAATTAATTAATTTTTTTCTTTTATTCATTTTAGTTTAACCTATCCTAAAGTCTACCCATTCAAACACAGGAACAAAGAAGAATTATGCATGATCCTTTCCTAGGTCTCTACCCTGCAACCAGTACCACCTTGTTTAGTAGCCATTGTAAACTTAAAGGTCCGTGCAACAAATTATAGGGGGCCCTAAAGGCCTATGTCTCTACCGGTCTCTAGTGTTTACCCGACATGCTAAACATGAATGACACTGTTTCCCTACCAACCCATGCATCCACACACGTGCCTAGCTCCAAACTCCATCCTATCCCTCAACCCGACCTCCGATACCACTCTGTCACAACCCCCTCCCCACAAAGTGTACCCCTCCTGGGCTGGAAATATGAGAAGGGAGATAATGATCCCTGAGTCCCGCCTCCAGTAGGCCCCGGGTTGGTGACTAGCACCGAGGGTATAGTAAACACACAAATGGGAGGCATTACCCTCTAAGAGAACACATGCGGAAGAGAGAGATAAGACAAACACCAAACAACTCCAACTCAGAACTGAAATGTAAAAGAAAACCCAAGTTCATATATGTAATTTCATGAAAAAATTACAACAACTGGAAGGGGAACTACAAATAACCAAAAGAAAGTAAAATAACAGCGATCACAAGCTCGAACAACTCCTGCTACCACAAGCTAGTAGTAACCAGCCTGATCTCCAACCTACTCCAAGTGACCTGAAAACAGTTTATATATACATAGGGTGAGTATAACAGTATACTCAGTAGGATCCTCCCTGAAGCCTCTCGTGCAAAAGTAAAGAAAGCATGATAAAGCACAGTGAACAACAGTGAAACTAACTCTTCACCTAAACAGGTATACTATGTTCCCAACCTCACCATGGCTACTCTCACCAAGTAATGCATACAAAAATATATCATATAATAAAGAATATCAAGGGTACCCTTCTACTACTTCCCCACTAGTTTTTCGCTTTTCCCCAACGACATACGTCCTGTGAATCTCTCTCTAAAGGCTTGCCCGTACAAACTTGGGCTAAGATCCACAATTTGCACCACGTGCACCACAAAGGCTTGCCCGCAGACACTTGCACTAAGCTCCACACCATCCTTACAACCAAAAGTAACCAAGTAGGTTCTGGGAGCCACCACAGCCCAAATAACGTGTATCATATGTCAGTTATTGTACCTCAAGACATTACAGCTCAAACACCGCGTAAGGATCCTCAAGCCATCACAGCCTATACACGTTACACCTATAGTAGTCCATAGGATACTATATCCAGAATATATGTGTGGAAATAACCACAAGCAATTAGAACCCTCTACACACATATAGGGGGGAAACTAATCGTTGTGCCAATGGCACTAGTTTCTACCAAGATAAGAGAGCGGGGTTAAAGGGGGTAGTCAGCCATCCATCCTCCCACCGGAATGTTTGGGAAAACACCCCCTGGGGCTTAGAATCCCCGGGGTGTCAGTTTCCCTTACCGACAGGGTGGAGTAGCATATAGAAACACAAAAAGTACAAAATATATATAACTCACAACCACACTATGGGCATAACCTAGTCTTAGCCTCAACTGCAGCTAACGTCTCTTGGACTCTGGGATGCTATTTCTAAGACTAGGTATCCTATAAGAACACAACCAATTAAAGAAATTCATTAGGTTACTTCATTACCTTTTTCATCAATTCCATTGTACGTTAATTAAGTCTTCCATCATTAATTAACCATGAACAACCCACATTAACTTTATTGGCATCACATTCAAAAACCACTATCCCTTCAAAAGTTCTCAATCTCATCATTATGTTCCAAAAAACTCCAACCCCATGGGTTAACATCATTTATTAAAATAATCATTACATAATTATATTCCCATATTCCCAGGAATTCTAGAAAAGAATCCTATTCTACTAAACACAAGGGGGGTCAAAATGGTGAGTAGATGTACTACCCGTCGAGTCTTTGCCGCCTATAGAAAGAGCGTAGAACCATTCTCCCTTGAGAGGCTAAACACCGAAATCACGTGGCATACCCCGCATGTCTTCGCCTCCTTCGGAAGAAGGGTAAGCAAGACCAACTACCTTGAGAAGTGGGGAAAATTAAAGTAGATAAACAACCAAGAATCAAAAAACATCCAACAATCACAACCATCCCATTCCATCATCCCCGGTGTCCTCCCTGACACCCGCATGCATAAACCGATGCATCTCACCACTCTAGGCATCATTTTCTGCCACAACCACAAGGCCTCCCTGCCTCCACATATCACAAAACCCCTCCAGGGTCACATCACAACACAAGCAGCAGGAAAACAAACATTACAACAAATGGTCTCTTATCCCTTTAACAAGGCATCCGGCCTTCTAACAACAAACACCAACAATCACATCAAATGGGATTTTAGCCCTAATTCACAACAAGAGGGTAACTCAGAACCCTTCAGGGAATTCAATCAATCAAGTTCGTAAATCCATCTTGAATTAACATATTCAATTCATTGGTTCCAACATCATGAACCAATTCAGTAAGCTATCACCGAAGATTAAACATTCTTACTATGCCAAATTTGATCAACATCAAATTAGAACAACTACAACAATGACAATGACCAGATTCATTTACATGCCTATTTATCTTTAGCCAATTAATTTTCAATTAATTCTGAATTTACTTTCTTTATAAATTTCCATCAAGAACAACATGATAACAAGCTAGGCATATATATCACACTATCTATAAAATCAAGAGGCAAACCATTATCATGGTAAAAAGAAACAACATGCGATCAAACCAAATCTTTTAATCTGGTTCAAGTATTTAATTAGGTCAATTCCATTGTGATCCAAAGGGATAAATCATGATAACTCTAGGATTGAACATAACAATTAGAGAAGCTACAAATCCCCTACTTCAACAGTTTTCGAGGAAAACCACAACAGTCGATGAACGCCCAAGAAACCGGGTCAATTCTCTATGAATCCTCCTTATATTTCCTCTCCTAACACAACCAAGACCAAAGATCATCACAAAAGACATCCACATACCTAGATCTAACCATAACGGGCATAGATCTAAGAAGACGAGAGAAGAGGAGGAGTAGATCTAAGAATATCTAAGAAACCAAACAAGAACGAGGAAGAACGACCACATACCTCAAGAAACCGTCTTCAATTCATGAAGAGAAGCCTCCAGATCGCCTCCAAAACGTTTGGGAGAGGTTCTTCCACCTCCAAGGAAGGGTAATATCGAGTTATGGATGATTAGGGTCTTAAATGAGGTGATTAAAGGAAAAAAGAGTTAGATCCACAATTTTAGGATCTAACTTTAAGTGCCCGCATGGTTAGTCTGCACGGTTTAATAGACCATGTGTTAGCTTTTTCCTCGAAAATCACTCCTCGAATAGTTAGTCCCCATGGTTAGACAAACCGTGTGATAACGGTGTGTTAGCCACTGCCTCCAAACCCAGATTTGCACGTTTTGGCCGCATGATTTAGGCAAACTGTGCGCTTCCCTTGCGAAGGCCATAACCCTTTATATTTCCTTAAAATTCCACCCAAATGCACCCCAAGCCACCTTGACCTTATAGAACACCTCCAACACCACATTTTCACAAAGGAATGGACCGGAGAGGTCCATACCATTATAGTAATGGTACTGTTGGTTCCCCTACTGATAAAGGGCCCTACACTGAGGCCTCGTCGCTCGGTGGGCTATCATCGTGTACTATACTCAGAACCCAAGCTGGCTGTCTGCGTTGAGGCATCTTGAAAAGAAACAGGTGTGCCACAGTCAATAAGTTATACCTAGTGAGCTGACTTAAGGAGTTCACAAAGAAAAACCTTTCAAAATGCACACGCAATCAGTGTTTTCATGCACTTAGTTGGAAATCAAAAGTCAGGGTCCCGGTGTATAGATATGTCGGTCGCCACACCAATACTAGATTCCCTAAACTGATAACCACACTCACTACACTTAATACTATTGAATTTAAAATAAAGATCAGTGCCCAACGTTTTGTGGTATAACCGACTCCTCTGATACAAATTTGTCACAACTCGTCCCCCGGGGCCCGTGTCGTGACTACCCCAAGTCCGCCTTCCATAGGCCATGGGCTGGCGACTAGCACCGAAAGGCATATTCCCTAAAACTGGAAAGGCATTGCCTTTATAACCTATAAACACACACAATCAAGCACATAGCAAGATACGAACACAATTAAATTGTATAGTAAAAGAGTGTGTACAATCAGAAAAAGGGGCCAGAATACAAGCCCAACTAGAAAGTACAATAAAACTGAAAAGTAAAAGTAAACTGGAACAGCTCCTGTGAACACCTGACAAGGATCCTACCTGAAGTGTAGGTACAGCTCTCGAACTCGTCTATGCGGTACGCCTCATCTAATGTCCACCTATGAGCTACCTCCAATCTTGGTACTCTCGTCCTCATTCAACGTTGTTCGTCATCTGCACCAAACACAATAGGGTGCGGGTGTAGCCCGTGCAAGGGTGAGTATAACGATACAAAGTAGGGACCCCGAGACCCTCGAAGGTCTCACAAAATCCATAAAGGATAAACCAAAAATCATAGAAACAACAATCAACCCTACTTAGGTATATGACCATACATATACCTAAGTGATCAAGTAAACCCATCTCAATCATGAGGAAACACAAGGCTTAACTCAGAAGCCCAAAGCTCAACTGCCCCGTGAAGGAAAGAACACCATGAAGGTAACACCGCAAAGGTAAGTACCAAAAAGGTAAATCCACACAGAAGAATACCACAATGGTATCACCACGAAGGTAAGTACCACAAAGGTATGACACATAGAAGATTACCATAAAGTTATCACCACGAAGGTAAGTACCACAAAGTTACGTCACATAGAAGATTACCACAAAGGTATCACCACGAAGTTAAATACCACAAAGGTATGTCACATAGAAGATTACCACAAAGGTATCACCATGAAGGTAAGTACCAAAAAGGTATGTCATACAGAATATTTCCACAAATGTAAAGACTTATCTCACACTAGTATAACTTAGGTACGATAGTAAATATGATTAGATTTAACTACCAAATCATCTTACTCTATTAGGAGTCAGACCCATGTAGGATCCTAAATCATCAGACCCACATAGGATCCTAGTACATCATCAGACCCACATAGGATCCTAGTACAGTAGACCCACGTAGGATCTTAGAGTATTCCCACGTGGATTCCTAGAGCAGATCCAAGTGAGACTCTCAAACATAGACCCACAAAGGATCCCAATCATAGACCCACATAGGATCACTTTCCCATGTTACAGCCAGCTAAAGGGTTCCCGCACTAAGCTCGATTGATTCCGGGAGGGTCCTCTTCTCAAGCCACAGGTCGATACTCCAACTGCCACGAAGTCCCATGAAGAAGTATCCTAAAATATTTCCATATAAAAGGGGTATCAACGCAAGAAATGGTGCGCCAATCGAACGCACGATGTGTAAGTTATTTGCCTTTTAGTCCCAAGGGCCCGATTGGATTTGTGTTCGATCCAACCTAGTTGTATACCAAATTTATCCAAAACTCAAGTGATGTATACCAAAAGAACCGTCTCGATCCCAGATTTAGAGAACTATATATGGTTTTTCAAACAGACACATGTAGATAAAGATATGGCTGAAAGAGCTAAAAGGGTCGAAGTTGGCCCGAGTTCAGTCCGACCCGGTCGGATTCGGCCCGAGGTGCTCGCGGTGTGGAGGCCCGCGGTTTGGAATCCCGCTGGCTTGCCAACTCTCCGGTTGGCCAGCCTCTTCCGCGGATGGTGCGGTCGCACGATGCGCCATCACTGGTGGCCGGCTCAGTCATCCGTCCTTCCTTCATCGTCGCGGAACAAGGTCATGACTTCTGCATGCCAGGAAGCATAGACATGCGCCTCCATCCCCTTCGTGCAGCCGACCATAGTGTTGGCTACCACCATCGCTCCTCTGTCCTCCTCCATCGCGAAGAACACATCAAGAACCTTAAAGATTTACAGAGAGGTCGGTCCATGTTTGTTTGGCATGTACCCTCCGCGTTAGAGCAGCAGAAAGCGGATCATGGGAGGAGATTTAACGTGAAAGAAAATTAATGATGATTAATAAAAAACACACCCCTACCTCGAAGGTTCGTTGAAGTCGGTGAGGAGGGAAGGAAAAACATTAGTTTTTTGGAGGAGTCGAGATTTAGAAGATGAAGTCGTTGAAGAATGTCAATGTTCTTCACTCCTACAAGGCGCTTCCGATCCAGGCTCAGGGTTAGCTCCTCATTCTTCATTGGATAAAGTTATTCTTTGGAGAGGGAAATGTTTCTAAAAAGTTCTCCAAGGCTTTTACAACCCTCTGCCAACAATTTTCTCCTACCCAATAAAAATAATAGCCAAATTATTAAATTAAAGTTGGCCATTAACTATGATTATGTTGTTGTAATTAAAAGAATTACATTGGAAAAATTAAATGGGAGGATTCCAAGAGAATTCCTCACATTAGAGAGGGGTTCAGGTGGTCCCCACCACTATAATTCAATTTGGGGGTTTTCTAGTTCGGGTGGTCTCCACCTCCATAACTCATATAGAGAGGTTTCAAAAATAAAATAAAAGTTTGATATTTATTTTATTTTTATTTACATAAAAAACATGAAAACTAACTTTCACCCTCTTCCTACTGTTGTCGAGGTGAAAGTATCCTTAAGTGAATACCAGTGCTGCGAGTTCAACAATGTGCTCGAATTTAAATTCTGAGCACCAGTTCAAAAGTTACAAAAACCCACTCGCACATTCACTGAACGTACCTAAGAAAAGTTTAGAAATTCACTCCAAGCACACTGGGCCTCGGAATCACATGCCATTAATTTTCTCAGACTCATAAAATTCCCATATAATTAAAAAATTACATAAAAATTTCAAGTCTTTAAAATAAACACTACTGGTGCATTTATCAAACCAAAAGGAATTATGAAGAACTCATATAGGAAATAATTGATCTTGAAATCATTCCTCGGTATATCAGAAGTCCAAACTCTTAGCTGATGATACCCCGATCTCAATTAAATCTTTTAGAACACACAAGATCCTCTCAACTGGTTAAATAGAGCATTGATACATGGAATATGATAGCAGTTCTTTATAATCATCTTGTTCAACTTTTGGTAATTGACACAAATGCACAAAATTTCATCAATCTTCTTTGCAAAAAGCATAGGTGATCCCCAATTTGATGTACTCAGATAGATAAACCCTTTATCCTTCAACTTCTTCAGTTGATTATTGATCTCTTGAAGCTCTATTAGTGTTATTTTGTACGGTGGAATAGATATTTTCTTAACCCCCATCATGAGATCAATAGTGAATTCCATATCCCTATTAGGTGGCATATCTGATAACTATTCAATAAAAAAATTCCTAAAAAAATTCCACTACTGGTGAAAAAACATCAGGTTTCACACCTCTTTCATCCAGCAATAAACTAGTAACCTGGGTTTTGAGATCTCCCAGTTGCTGAGTAGATGTCTCTGCTCGGCCTCCCTAGATATCCTACTCTCTATATTGAAAGTGATTATCCCCCTTAGTGGAATTAAACATTACTCTCCTATGATAAAAATTGACATGGGATCGGTATGCGACTAGACATTCCATACCCAAGATTAGTTCGAAGCCCGACATGTTAAGAATATAGAGATCCCATAGAAAACAATTCTCCCTGATCTCGAGAGAACATCCCTTGAACAAATAGATGTCTCTAGACCACACTCCCAATTGTGTATCTATATTCATTACTTGGCTCCCAAACTCTACTGCCAGACTCAAACCAGTAACTAGTTTTTTATATATAAGAGAATAAGAGACACCAGTATCAAATAACTCACTAACTAATGTAGAAGCTACTAGAATAGTACCTCTCACTATTTACGTTCCAACCTTTCTATCCACAATTGTAGACTATACTGTGTGTATTTTCCCAATACCTCTTCCTTGTGATGTAGTCTGACTCCCCTAAGTTTCACCACTCTACTGATAAGGGTACTCTTTCCCAGAAGCACTATGTCCATTTCCTTTGTCACCATGGCCAGTATAACTCCAACTTCTAGATTGATATAGTGAAAAGGATCCCCATCTTACATCCTAGTTCCATCTAGCTCCTCCATCACTAGCTATTAGTCATGGGTTCCTATAGAACCTATATGTATGAACCATCTTTTCACAGGCTCAGAACTCTACTAGTGGTTGGGGATAATTTTTATGAAAGTGTCTCATCCTACCACACTAATGGAAAAGTTCTTGGGTAAGATCCTAAGTAAATGATCCCTATGACTGGCCACTTTTCTTCCCAATAATCTGGATAAAGTTCTCATAATGATGACTCCTACTCTTATAAGACATACCTCTAAATTTTCCAGAAGAAACCACATGTCTACCACTATAAGGCTTATTTAGGTTCCCCTCAACAATGAGATACTAATTCATCACTTCAGAAAACTTCTTTATCTTGATTTACTTGAGACTTAATTTCATAATTAAGTCCATCCTAAAACCTCTTTGTCACAACAACATCATCTCATATCAATTCTAGAGAAATATTATTCAAATCTATGAATAATATAGTATAGTCTATCAAAAACATATTCCCTTGATTCAACCTCATGAACTCATTTACTCTCTATTGCCTCAACGTCTTTGGGTAGAAGTTCTCCAAGAACCTCTCCAAGAAGTTCTTCCATAACATACCATCAGTCTGTCCTATCAATGACTGGATGTCCCACCAATGATTTGTTGATCCTCATAGCATATAAGTAGCCAAATTGACTCTCCTATTAGTCAGAGTCTATAAATGGTCAAGTATCATTGTGGTTGACTCATACCAAAACTTAGCTCCCTCAGGTCTACCCTCTCTAGTAAAATTTAGAGGGTATTGTAACTAAAACTCCCTTGTAAAGTTATAAATGTTCTTCTTAACTCAACTTGGGTATCCTCCAATGAATTAAATGAAGTGAGTGAATTTCTATTAGAACTTCTCCCCTTCTTCTTCACCCAGCACTCTCGGTGCCTTAGGTTCCACTGCCGGTAAACCATCTCTAGCCATCTCCTCCTGTTTTCCTCTAAGCAGGCATCGTTATTGAAGCATATCTCTACAATGACAAACACTCAACTTGGGATAAGGATTTATAAAATTAAAAAATTTATGTAAGAGTAAAAACCTAAATAATTCGCAACAAATATTTTCCCCAAACCTCATTATGTGTTCAAAATCATGGCGTTATCACTACCCTTAATCATCTCACTCCTAGGTCTTGGTTAACAAGGGTAAACACATATCATATCAAATTCCTCATTAAAAAACCCCATTTTTCACTTTTTCATCATTTTTCAATTTTCAATTTCATATTAGGAACCATTTTCAATTAAATTTCACAAGAAATGAAAATTAATTCATGTTCAATAACTTACCCATAACCCATTTTTCATGCATGCCTAGAATGATGCATGTCACAAAATAATCTTGAGTGCCTCGGGTGATGCATGCAAACTCAACTCTAATTCCATACTAGGCCATGAGTAAATTCTTATAAAGTCCCAAAACAAATTTCACATCACACAACAAGTTCATCACCTAAGTTGAAATAATATCCAACTATAACAACAAAACAATAATAACAACAATCTCACCCTGAGTACTTGGGATTTCTCCCATAAATGGGCTTGAAACTACCATGCATGAGCTCATAACTAATCCCTGACTCTTCATAGTCTCATGTATAACTTCCTCAAACAGTAATACAAATAAAAATAAAATAAAATTGGAGCTCATATACCACTTTGTAACATCCCAACCTAGGTTTCATGCACTGATGCCCCGGTCTGGTTCACAATATGACCTCAGGTGCGCCTCCCCGTACACCAGAGGCTACCGACTAGAATCAAGGGTCTAGTAAGTCATCCATGGGGAGACTATACCCTCATTTATCAGAGTAAACACCAAAATAAATAATAAACAATATCATAATAATATACAATCATAAACAATACTGGTATATCAAGATAATCCAAAGAAGGAAAAACAATATCCAACTGAAATAGAAAACATGTCATACTGAAGTATGTGTCAAGTGTCTAAAATTAAAACTAAAAATACAGACACTGACAACTCCAAAGTGGGTCCCAAACCACATTTGGTTCCCTCAACCATGCTTCATCCTAACTCATCCATCTAACATGGGACCCTTTCCCTTAACCTATCTCGCATCCATGAAATCTATCCAAGTGCTGATCATCTAGATCAAGTAGGGTGTGAGTAAAAATCAATATCCCACCACCAATGGTGTCTAAAATAATATCTAGTCAAATAATTGTGTATGTAATTGTATAAATAAATAATCACAATGCATAAGTAAATAATTATCACATTATTAATTAATAAAATGGCTTTTATTATCTGTTTCATTTCATTTTACTATTACATATAATTCGATCTAGGATCCCATGTCAGCCTCATGGGCAAAGATTAATTTTTATAACACTATGTGGGTATTTGGAGCCTCATTCCCTATCCCACACCCCATGGGTATTTGGAGCCTCACTCCCTATCCCATAAAAATATTTTCATGCATGCACTTTTTCACACTATGGGTATTAGGAGCATCAGTCCCTCTCCCACACTTGTTCATCAATAAATTTCACATGGTTATTTGGAGTATTATTCTATGTCCCATAATCATATATCATTCATTCGCATGCACCACAATATCACATGTTTCACTAAATCATTTATTTCAATATTAATCAACATTAATCTTCTTATCACTATAATTCTCATTAACTAATTCAATAATTAATTAATCACTATCATCACATTAATTACTTCTATAATTAATTAATCATATCATTCACATTAATTAATTAAATAATTAATTAATCACTTTAATCAAATTGAAAAATATTAACATACTAATAATTAATTTAATTATTAATTATTCTGATTCTAGATTCAATGTCCCGATAATTAACTCATCAATTAATTATCCAAATTACATGATTACATTGTTCAATAAAATCCCTAATTCCTCAATTAATTAATTGACCACATTAATTAATTCATCTACATAATCTCAATTTCTAAATAAAACCTATAAATTCTACAATCACATACACATAAACAATATCAAGACTATAGTATTTGATAATAGACCACCTACCTTTAACCAAAGATTAAATAATGTTTCCAACATCCAACGCCCACGAGGAAAGATATGGATGGTTGAAAAGAGTTTCCAAGGATTGATCACATGAATGGAACATCTGGAAGGGGGTTTGGCACTCAAAAATAGTCTAGAGTGTCACCCTAGGTCGAGAGGAGAAGAGATGTCTCAGGTTCCAACAAAAATCAACCATGCAGCCACTTTAAAACTACAGTTTGGTCATTTACATGGTGTATAATTTAGTTAAATGTTGTGTAAATCTTGTTAATATTTTTATCTAAAAAATCCATCCCCTTAAATTTATTTTATTAAAACCCATAAACAATTACATGACATGTAATCCTATTACACGACATGTAAATGTTTTACAGTTGAGTTTTCAACCCATTTTCCTTTTAAAGACTCTCAACTCACCATGAACCAATTTATTTTTACACTTAACCCATTTATACCTATAATCCATTAATTTTAACAATCACACATCCTCATAATTTTGGTCATTTTCTCAAATAAAGGCTCTCCGTCTCCGAATAATACTGGGCCACTAAAAAACTTAGAGAGAAAATTAAATGAAAAAGACAATATATTACACATAGTAAGTGTATCCAAAATCAAAATTAAATTCTATTTTGAATTTGGAAACTTAGAATAAATATTATTCCTATTTTTTGGTTTAATAATTATTAAAGGTTGGTTGATCACAGATATTTAATTATGATATATTTAGAAGAATAAATATGTGATTTAAAGAATAATATATATTTATTCAAAATATTTAGTGAATATAATATTTTTTATATTTATAATAGAATAATTTAGTAATATTAATATATTAAATAAATAGTCATTATTCAAGGTTTGTTAAATACCAAGGAGGATAAACATACCAATTTTAATTGTTTGATTGGAAATTATATATTAAATATCACTTAAACAAATATTTATTCATTTATTTAACAAATGATGTTTATTTATTCATGGGTATTGTACATGTTAATAAAATAATAATATTATTTATATTATTATTAGACATTGGATTTTCTAAGGAATAAATTATTGTATATGGGTCAATGTGTAATTACTAAGCCCAACCAAGCTCTTTAAATACCCGGTTATATCGCTTTCTAGGGTTAGACTCTTATTTTACACAACAAAACTAGAGATAATTCTCTCAATACCTAAGATAGAAACCTATCAAGAATGCACTCAAGAAAAAAAGTTTTAATGCTCCTATAATCTCTCAAGCCTTTGAGAGAACCTAAATAATCTTTCACTCAAGAAGATATCCTTACTATGATCAACAAAGGATGATGAAAGTGATCAAGATCGACCATGCTAGCACCCAATGATTCTATGGTGACGTTTTGAGATTTCATAGAATGTATGGATCACTGACACGAACCTATAATGGGTTGTAGAAAAATATATTGTTTTTATTTTCCCATTGAATCATAATGGCTAACTAGGGTTTTCTCAGTTGATGATCTTTGAATTTATTCACTTACTAATTCAATTCATTTTAACTACTTTGTTTTTTTTTCTTAAAATAATGAAAAATATATGGAAAATAGAATGAAAATTATAAAATAACATGCAATGAAAACATAATGAGTGAGAAAATAAATAACATGTCTCAAGGTTTTGGTTTTTGGTTCATTCATTATTCATGTTGGCTATTTAAATTTAGTTTGATAATCTAATTATAAAATCTCACTCTTATATTATTGTTCTTTTATTTAGTGGTTGTGAATCTTGAATGCCTAGTAATACTCTTTGTCAAACTAAATTCCACTCCTCCAATAGTCAAGGTTGATGACATACCTCAATCAAGAGTGTGGTATGTTTTAGTACCTGACTCCATCATATGATGTTTCACCCATTAATTACCACAACTAAATCATATGAAGAGCTCTCATTCAATGGAAGGCATGGAAAATATATAAATAAAAGAATATAAGTGAATTCGAGATTCATGTGGTGTTGGAAAATCTCCACACCCATACACTCCACCCTCATCCAACAAAAATTTACTTAAAACATTAAATAATTAAAAGAAGAATTCATGAAACACCTATCCTCCCCCGAGGCCAACCCTTGGGTCAATATTCCATTATTAGAAGTAATAGTTCATAATAGAAGGATGGGGAAGAAGAGAATGAGAATAAAATGGAGAAAACAATAGGAAAATTAATTAAAAATAGAATGAATTAATTATATAATATAGAAACTAAATAAAAGTTATGGTAGAAGAAAGAAACAAAAATAAAGCAGTAGGACTAGAGTAGTAGCACAACAACCCAGTCAATCCTATGATTCCCTCATATGGCAGCAAAACCCTCTTATTATATCATTTGAATATTATTTATCTTCATTTATCTCATTAAATATTTTAATGTGTCTTTATTTTCAATCTCTTTAGATATTTTAGGTGTTTCTAAATTTGAGTGTGGACTCATACTGTGGTGTGGATAGATATATTTATAGTGAGAACCTTCTTCAAAGTTACATGAATACCTCATTCTTCATATGTCTATGTAATTGATAAAATAGAGTATTATTTTCCGTCAAATAATTGAATCTCCTCCTCATATTTTATATATTACTTAGATCTTGTATTCTTTTAAATAATATATAATCCACATCCACATGGATTTTGATTCTAGCATAGTAGATTCTGGTGTTTGATGTAGCCAACTGTATGTATGAGATCACATATTCGAATTCCACCATGGATCACATAGCGTATTTTCTTCACTCATGTGTGATATATCCATTTGTGAACATGGTCTCACATAGTTTTTTTCTTCTATGGGCATTACGTAGCTGATTTTCATTATTCTCTACATAGCCATTTCTACATTTTGTGATAAAATCCTCCTAGTGATCCATGGTTGAATGGTGGTAGAAACAACATAGGATTATTCCTTAAATCCATATGACCTTTACAATGGATGTGTTATTTTGTTTTATCATGCAGGGCCCATACTCCTTGGAACTGTGCTTAGTATACATCGTCTAAGGTTTTGGAGTTGCTCCATGGTGTTTTTGGGGCTCGAAAGTGAACCTTTGTTATATTTAAATCCTCTCCAGTGGTGGAAATGGTATTATCTAGTTGATTTTATGATAGGGGTGGTCATCATCAAGTGGTGGAAAGTGACATAGTGGTGTGTTCGATCATAAGGGAGTGGAAGTTAAACAGAAACAATAGTTTTTTTGTTAGTTGTGAACAATTCCCACATATCTCACCATACTGCATTGAATATCAACATGGTATAGATCTAATATATATTATAATGCATGAAGGTAATGGTTAAGCTATTAAAGTAGGGTATCAGCACCCACACACACCTTTCACACACCACATGGGCTTCTTCTGACACACACAGGCCCACCATAGGCCTTAGATCACACTATGTGTGTGCTCACCTATGTGCAACCAACACTATCCTACCATTGGGTGGGCTCTCCCAAGGGGATACTTGGAGGGCCAGCCCATCTTGGTCGAGCTATATATCTAGTGGCTCTCTTGGTTAAGAGTTATCCCAGCTGACCATATTTTTTTACCTGAAAATTGTAATTAACACTTAGAAATATTCTCTTCATAATTTCTTAAGTAAAATTAAACATTAGAAATATACTTTTTTTATTTATTTTAATCTATTTTAATTCATCAATTGTAAATTACCACATTTTAAATAAAAATAATAATTACATGGTATTTCTATTTAAAACATTTCAAATTTATTAAAAATGTTTAAAAAATCATGCTAAAATGAGTGCAGCAATCATAGTTTCAAGGATTCTTCCCTTAGATCCTAAACCCAAATTATAGTATGATGAGAGTATTCAAACAAGTCTTCAAGAAATAAATAATTAAAATACAAGGTAATTCTAAATCTATCTATAAATTAACTATGAATTATATGTGATGGTTATTCCTTCTTAGTTATGGTGTTCATATGTCAATTAAACTTTGAATTAATTTTATTGGTCAAGACATTCTTCATCATTTAAATCTCAAATTATTAATTTATTATGACATAAATATGAGTTAATTATTCCCAATGGTAACTTTAATTATTCCCGAACCCTTTAAGTGGTATAAAAATAGTCACATAATTAATTTATAATTATTTATTAATCATTGATTGATGATATGATTTTGATGTTAGTTTTCATTTCAGATTTCTTTTTTCTTTAAATACAAAAATATAATTATTCTCTTCTCTTAATTAATTATTGATTATAAAAATAATAAAATGTTAAATCAACATAAATAAATTTTGAAGAATCTATCAGTAGGTGCCAAGTGTTCTGTCTAGATAACACAAGACTCCATAGCATATAGCCTATTAGTACATGTCATGTACCCATGTTCATTTCACTATAATGAACTGTGATAAATTTTTGTCATCATAAAATAACTACATGAAGAAATAATTAAATTTAGATCAAATGTTTAATAAGTATAGTTTAACACATGGTTTTCCTGAATACACATTTTGTAGCTTATGTACACACAATGCAGTCAACTTGTTTTCATAGCAGAAAACATGGGGGTAAAACCTGTGTTGTGTGTTTATTACATGTCATAGGGACTAAGAAACCATGAAAAATTGAGGACATAGGTCATGTATCTAGTGTACACACTATTTAACTCATAAACATCTATGGTTAAAAAATATTCCCTATTACTAAGCATGTGTCGCGGACATGGGTATAAGACATTACATAGGGTGTATACCAAGTACACATCATGTAACCCATTTCACCTCATGTAAATTAATTTAACATGGAGAGAAAAAATAATTATATAATAAAGACTATTTAAATATGTTCTATGTTTCATTTATTGACAGTACACACCATATTATAAGATTATTAATTATATATTAAATTAATTTTCATGTTAAATTCTAAGATGCATGTTGTGTACAGTACTTACTTGTTGTGTAATATTTGTGTGTTAATAGAATCACATGCTATATAATTAACATATTATGGTGTATCATTTATTAAAAATTCATTCCTTGTAATTATGTTTCATTCCATGCATACTAGATTCCATTTGAATACATAGTACATGGACTATGACCAGTAGTTTAGATGGGTACATTCTGTTTCCTCTATGTACACAAGGGTACTTTATTAATTTTAAATGAAATTGTTTTTTTAATTGTTTAAAATTATGGATAATGGAATATTTTAGGATTTTTTATAGAATTAAGATAAACTTAATTATTTTATTTATCATAAAATTAATTATATTTTTTTTCAGGTGTTTTATCTTAATTAAGGAATGAATTGAAGTGAATACTTTCTATATTGAAAATTTATATTCTTTTAATGTATATGGGTGATAATAAGCTTAGACCAGACTTGTGTATGTTCTTTTATTCTTTTTAATTTATTATTATTATTAAATTAAATTTATGGCTTATGTTTTATCCCCTCCTCTCATTATATAAGGGATTTTTTTCCTTGGTTTATTTTATGTAAAACCCAAAAACCAATACTTTACTTTCCCTCACCCATGTGTGAATAAATCTTATGTAATCGATGGACCTCCTAGGCAAGTGGAGGTGGTTCAAGTTTGAAGCCTATGTGAAACTAATCTAAGAAGTCCATGAGATCACGCTTGAAGTGTTGTAGCATCAACCAAGTTATAGTTAAATATGTTTTCCCTAGGGTTGAGGATTATTTTATCATTATTTAGATAAACTAACCATTATAAAATAACATGATCATACAACTTTTATTATTTTATTTCTACCAAGTTTCATGGTAAATTTATTTATGGATTCTTTTTCATAATCAAATAAATTAATGAATTAACAAAAATTTAAGAAGGAAATAAAATAAATTGGATAATGTATAATTTTTTCTAAACATGATCAATCAATTAAGTAAATACACATGATATTAAAAATCATATAATAAATATAAAAATGATCAATTTAAAAATAAAAAATAAAAAAACCCCAAATTAAAATATTAAGTTAGTATAGCCTTCCACTAATTAGGTAAAAAATTGAACCATAGTTCAAAGTGTTTGACCAACTAAAGTTGGGATGATTTAAATTATCAGATAATTTCATATTGATATTTGGGTTGACTTGACTTAGTTTACATCAACATTTGACTACCAAATTAGGAATTAGTGTAATTAAGATCCAAAAGTTGAGGAACTACTTATCCAATATTTCAAGATATGGGAGTCCCCAAAATAGATCAAGGAACTATGAGTTAATGTAGTTGTAAATTCACACCTACCTAAAACCCATTAAATAGATTATCAAGCCAAATTACGGGTTATGATAAGGGGAATATGGATCCTTGCCACTAGAATATCCATGCTATAAGATATCCTAAAAATAATAGTGAGGGATATTGGGTATTTGAAAAATAGTGGGATATTAATAAATAAAACAATATATAATTTTGAGATCTAGATAAAGCAATGAAATTTTTATCTTAATTTATTACATAAATGAAAAGGCACATAACTTCAACTATATCACTATGATCCATACTAGAGAAAAATATCCTTCTCACCAGCTCAAATTTCTAGGAATGTTATAGGTTATTACACATTATACTATTCCATTAATGAAAATTATATGTTCTAAAAACCTTGATCCCAGAAACACTTGTTAAAGAGATTAGTAAGGAAGAAGTATCTCTCTACCTGAAGCACATGAACTATGTCGTAGATTTCCAATATTTTATACTATCATTCATTTACAAAGGTCTTAAAAATCAACATGAGGATAAATATTCATATAGAATCATGTAACACTTTCATATTCTATATCAATATAATGTGATACAAGAGAGATATAAAATCTACAAGTCATTATTCATGTGAAAATATTGTAGAGTTGGTGCTGGTTAGGCCTCATTTAATCAAGATGTTTTAGTTACATAGAGCACTTAAATGTCTTATTCTTTAAGATACCTAATTATATGTGCACAAATATCATTCTATCCACACTACCTTAGAGCTTCTTCATATTAATTGTGAATTATAGTATAATAAATAGTGAGTAAAATCTTTCATAACTTCTTACTTAATTATCCAATTTGATAAATACTTGGGGCGCGAAAAGCCTATAGTCCTTATGGTGGATAATAAATGGAAGATAAAGGATAATGGCCCCAAGAATCTCTTCAATTATATTTCTCCTAATCACTTTCCTACCAAAAAAAAGAATATCCAATGACAATCAAAGGAACAAAACATGACATTTTTCTATATGGAAAGCTAAGACACTAGAAAAATAACTAAAATTAGTTAAAAAATAAAGGATTAGATTTAGGTGAATTCATTATTGAGTGAAATATTTCTATATTGACACATTGGGTATTAGATATAGCTTGTGGTCCTTAAATTTGTATCCAAATATAGAAATCAAGTATATTTATCAAGATTACTAGAGGAGAGGTGGATCTTTAAGCAACCAATGGAGCACAAATTTTTTCTTTAGATATAATATATTACCACCTTTAATTTACAACATGGTTAATTTTGGTTTTAAAATATTTTTATGATGGTATAACTATTTACAAGAACATAACTTTTTTACCCTATTTAGATATAGATGGTTATTTTTCAAATTTGTAAATAAGAGTTATTTATTTTAAAAAGAAAATATATGTGATGGTGTGGTGAATTTAAATAATGGTATTTATGTATTAAATTATGATAACATTGTATTGGAAATTGATAACAAATCAAGTTCATGTGACACATTTAACACCTAGTTTTGGTATCTTTATCTTGATCATGTAAACAAGAAGCATCTAACAAAGCTTTATCAAGATGGCTATTTAGAATCTTTTGAGATAAAAACACTTGAAATATATCATTATTTTTATAATTAAAGATACAAACAACACAATTTTGTGGATAAGGTAAAAGATAAATAGATCTTATAGAATTGGTATACACTAATGTGTGTGGATATTTTTCAGTTGAATGTAGAGGTGGGTGTTTTTACTTGATAATTTTTAGTGATGAATCAGGTTGATATGATTATATATACTTGATGAGGTATAAGTCTAAGTACTTTTCAAAATTTAAATAATTTAAGAATTAAGTATAGAAACAACTTGGTAAGAAGATGCAAAATATTTGATCTGATCAAGTCAGTGAATATGTTAACCAATAGTTTATCAACTTTCTATGAGAGTTTGGGATTCTATCTCAATTCACTTCACTTTATAAACCATAGTGAAATTGTGTTAGTGAAAGGAGGAACCACACCTTTCTTGACATGGTGAGTTCAATGATGATTCAATTAGATCTTCTATTATACTTTCGGGGATATTCATTGCAAACTAGGGAATATACACAAACCATGTGCCAACCAAAGTGAAAAAATAGTATTATCTTTGAGTTATGGAGTAGAAGGAAACCTGTTTAGTCACATATTCATGAATGGGGTTGTAAAATGTTTATTAAAGAAACCTATTTAAATAAAATAGAACCCAAATATGTGAAGTGTATCTTTATAGGATATATCAAGTAAACTAAGGGATATTATCTATACAACCCCTCAAAAAAGAAGGAAATCATCATAAGACATGATATTTTTATTGATAGGGATCGTATACTCTAGAAGGATGGTGGGATAAATATTGACTTTTGATGAATTTTATTCTCAAGATATGATAGAGATGGTATAGGAAAATATTCCACAAGACCTGATGAAAGATTGTATTCATGAAACATAAGTACTGCATAGGAGCACCAAAGAGGTTAGAGAACCAGGAAGATATATTTTTATAGTCACCATGTCCATTGACTTATTATTGTTTGACAATAATGATCTAATTTCCAATAACGATTAACTATAGATATTCAAAGCTATAATATGAAAAAAAAACCATGAATTCTTAAATATATTCCATCCATCATACCCAAGTATGGGTACAGGTTGATCCACCTGTTGATGTAAATCCTATTGGGTGAAAATGGGTATTCAAGAGAAAACTAGACGAGGAAGGTACCATGAATACCTGTAAATAATGTCTATTGGATAAAGTATTTAAATAAAGTAAATTCATTGACTACAATGAAACTTTTATTTAATATCCATGTTTAAATCCATTAAAATTATACTTTATATAACAACTTTTCATGAATATGATCTTTTTAAGATAAATATTAAAACTATTTTCCTCAATGGGAACCTTAAAAAAGATATCTATATGACACAACCATAAGGGTTGGTGACTCCATGTAATGTCAAAAAGGTATAAAACATACATAGATCCAATTATGAATTGAAGCAACAATCCAATTCATGTAACATTTAGTTTGATGAAGCTATAAAAGAATTTGGTTTCATTAAGAATGAATGTGAGCCATGTGTTTACAAGGGTTTAGTGAGAATGTATTTGTTATCTGAGTATTATATTTTTATGGATTATTACTATTCATGATAGATCCAATATGATTATTTAACTAAGTCAATGTACATACATTAACCAGATACTAAATATATTTAGTATGGAACAATCCAGGAATGGGTTGGTTCTAGTGTCACATGGTATACATATTTATAATAAAATTTGTCCTTAGACATAATAATAGAGAGATAATTAGTTTTATCCCATCCACTTTTATGATAAGATCAATCATTTATTCCATGTTATGTGTTAGGCTAGATGTTTCCTAAGCTTTGAGCAGGTTGGCAGATATCAAACTAATACAGGAGAACAACATTGGTCAATTGTTAAGGTTATACTTAAGTATTTTAGGAATACTAAGGATATATTCATAGTATATAAAGTAGATTAGGAGCTAGTCATCAAGGGTTGTAATGGTTCTAGATTTCAAACAGATCAAAATTATATGAATTCATAGTTGGGATATATCTTCAATCTCAACAGAGGAACTATAAGCTATAAGAGTTTAAATAATCTTGTTTTAACTAATTATATAGTGGATTATATGTATATGGAAGAATATAATGAATCTATATAATCTATTTGAATATGAAAATTCATCCAAGATATTGATTTAGTGCCTTTAATTAAAGACCCTATCACATTATATGGTGATAATAGTACAGTAGTGTCTCTCACAATGGATCTAAGGTCACACCAATGGGAAAAAAGTATATACTATGGAAGTATCACATCTTTGGGATTTTTTCTTAGATGTTTGAAGTTAAATTGATTATATATTCCATGGAATATTATGTGGAAGATCTTTTAACTAAATCCTTATTTTAGTAGAATCATGAATGTCATATGAGATCTAGAAGACTAAAAGTTGTTATAAATTACCTCTCATGTAAGTGGGAGTTTATTGGAGTTAGTCCCTATAAAAAAATTCTATGTACTTTATGATTACCTATGTTAATTGATTTTAATATTAATAAACTTTGTATCACATCATGATTGTTTTTCTATATTACATAGTATGTGATAATGTCTTAAGAATAACTGTCACACTAAAAAGTCATAGCAGTTTCCCACTATGATGGGAACCTAAAAGTTTCATTATAGTATTATTTAATATATATTATATAGTCATATGATATAATTTTAAGGGATGAAAAGGATACATGTTATTAGGGTTGGTGACCCATAAAACTTTGAGACGCTTTCTCATGGCGCCCGCCCATTGTAATCTTCAGAGTAGAAGATTATAAGAACATGACTCACCAATAAGAAATCCATATTTATATGTGTAATTAAATGTTCCTATATTTAGATGTGTGTATTGATCCTTAGACTATAAAATTTTATTAATTTGAGTCATGATTCATGTACTTTGAATTATTAATGAAAACCATAACAATATATGTTCATAGTGAACTAGAATACATAGGGTGTGTCATGAGTAATATTGCATTAATGAATAATGAAAGAAAGGAGTTTTCCATTCTGTTATTTAATCAAATTTGATATTTTGGGTTGTTTTATAGGAATTTAATGGATTAAATAAATCCATGTCCATGGTGTTTTATGGGCAGTTACATTTTCTGAAAATTCAAAGAAAGATACATCACGCACATAGACTGGTGACATAAGCATGCAGTATACTTTATTATAGATATCTTGATAAATGAATTATATTACATGGTGAGAATTTATAAGAGGTTATATGTCATTTCTACATTAAGTTATTTCTATATGGGTCCCTTGGAATGTTTCTAAACACTATCCTTATAATTTAGGAAGTTCTACTTAATGCAATTGATAGAGGCCTAGAGGGTCACACACTAAGTGTATCTGGAATCTCAGTTAAATTCTATTTTGAATTTAACAAGTTAGAATAAATATTGTTCCTACTTTTAGGTTTAATAATTATTTAGGGTTATTTTATCACCAATATTTAATCATGATCTATTTAGAATAATAAATATGTGAGTCAAATAATAATAAATATTTATTCATGAGATTTAGTGAATATTATATTTATTATATTTATCAGAAAATAATGTAGTAATATTTATTTATTAAATAAATAGTCTTTGTTTATGGTTTAGTAAATACCAAGGATAAATTAATCGAGTTTAATGTTATGGTTAGAAATGATATATTAAATATCATTTAAATAAATATTAATTTATTTATTTTAACAAATTTTATTTATTTATCTACAAGTATTTAACATGTTAAGAAAATATTAGTATTATTTATATTATTATTATACATATGGTTCGATAAGGAATAATTAATTGGATAAGTGAATATGTGCAATTAACAACCCTAACCTATCTCTTTAAATACCCAGTTATATCACTTTCTAGGGTTACCTTCTTGTAGTGCATAAAAAACCAAGAGAGAAGCCTCTCAAGAATGTGATCAAGAACTAGAGTTTCAATCCTACTCCACCCTCTCAATACTTAAATAGAAGTAAAATAATATTTCATTTATAAATATATTCTTACTATGATCAACAATGAATAACACAAGTGATCGAGATTGACTGTGCTAGCACTAGAAGATTCTATGGTGACATTCTGAGATTTTAAAAAACGTGCAGATCACTATTAGAGGGATTCTACCCTAGGATCCTATGACACAATGACAATAAAATGAGAGTAGTCAACCACATCATCAAAAAATAAATAATTACAGGATAAGGTAATTCAAAATCTATCTATAAATTAATTATAAATTATATGTGATAATCCTACCTTCATGGCTCTGGTATTCATATGTCAATTAAAATTTAATTTAATTCAGTTGGCCCTAGAATTATATATCATGTACACCTTATATTATTCATTGATTATGATAAAAAATATATTTGGTGGCTATTCTCAATAGGTGCTTCTATTATTCCTGAAACCTTTAGTACATTCATTTAAGAAGACATAATCTAGGTATGATAATTGATCTTGTTTTATTAAACCCTGACTATGCGTGCACTAGTCTATAAACTTGACTTAAGAAGTTAATTATAGTTTATAAATATTATAAGTTGAAAATTTTATGCAATTGAATTATCTATTGAGTAAATTAACTGTGGTTAGGGGGACTTTGGGTTAGACTACTCATTTTCCTAGACGTTTATGCCTTGTCTAAAAAAGTGGGGGTTGGATATATGTTGTTCCAAGATTAATTTTATATGGATTTTTGATTTTATATGATTATAAGACTTTATATGAAAGGTTTTCATGTACCTTATTCATGATATAAATTTTTATATGTTTAAATGTAGTTGGATTTTAATATGGTTTAGTAACACAAGCTCTAGGTTGTGTAAAGAGTTACACATCAATATTATTTTAACATATTGATTTATTAGAAGGATTATAATTCTAAACTAAATTATTATAAAAATGAAAACATGTTAATTTAATAACATGAGATACTATGGAAATATTAAATCCCCTTAAAAAATACTAAGTTTCAAATTCCGTGAAAATAAAACACTTTTAAAGACCTCAATCATTCAATTAGGTAGGTTCTTTTAAATTATGGTGAAAATGAATTATATTTTATAAGGAAATAATGTAATGAGGTGACCCTAAGATTTAGGTGCATCATTTTTTACATTTTATTTGGGTTGCACATAATTGGGAAACACTTCGAAAGGGTACTATTGGATCACACAAAGGGTGATACAGACTAGGAGGGGGTGAATCAGTGTATATATCTTTTCTAAACCCCTTTAATAACTTTTTCATATTGAAAACCATTCTATTAAGATACTTAATGATGTATAAAATAAATATACCCATCGCATTTATTAATGAGGTTTTACTTCTTTAGGATGACTACAACCCTGGTGTGTCGAGATTATTACCCCTTACAAAAAAATACCTAATTATTATCAAAACAAACTCAATCAAGGGTATGACCTTATACTCATTATAATGGTTAGATTCAACCGGTTACAATCACGTATCAATGGAATTGAAAAATTATCCTTGAAGAATGATCACCAATGAATATTAGAGCCTTCATATAGACTTAAAAAATTATGATATTATTCCTATTATCATTGTATAAATCTTTCATGAGTGTTCTCAATACTCATAAAAAATTCCATTAAATGGTATCACAATTCATGAACACCTCTTCTTTCTCTTTATATGATCATATATTCACTAAATTGTGTGAATATAATATTCTCAATTCTCATGATTTAGTTTTTATTATTTTTTTATCTTCTTAAATACTTGGTATGATTGCACGATCACATGATTTCTTTTAGATATTTGAATATCATGATCTCAAACTCTACACAAATCCTACAGCTTTCAATTCTTTTAAAATCTTTATCTATGTGTGCATAGATTCATGCATTGTGTCATGGAAAATCACCCTTAAAATCATGGAATCATCTCCTCTTCATCTTTACATAGAATTATATTTGGTTTAATGTTTTATTATCAGCATGGATAATAATGAGTTAGAATCTCATCAGGATATTTTATACAGTGGAGAATATCTTAGCATCGACTGGTTTTCATAATTATCCAAAAACATAAATATATAAATCACAATATCAATGAAAGGATAAACAATCCTCTTAAATGAATATCCATGTGTGAATACCCTTATGTGAATCTCCTGTCATTTGAATCCCCTTGCATCAATGATTAAATTAAGGATCCCATTATATTGATGATTCTATGGTGAATCCCCTTAAATGGTTCACTCTATTATGGATCCATTTTCATGGGTCTTTAGCTTATCATAATTCTAAAATTTTAAATTTATATTAAGAATATGAGGGATTGAATCAACCTTATAAATCCATTTTATCCAACCCAAGACCAATTGTCTCAACCTTACAGTCAAGTTTCTCGACCTTATGATAAAAAAACACAACATTATGAAGACATGAAACACTTACCTCAACCTTATGGAACCTATGCCTCAACCTTACAGTGATGGGTGTCTTAACTTTACAAATACCTATACCAACCTTACAAAATCCAAACCTATTCTGTGACTTGGAAATATGGCTTCATATATTTTTCCACTTTTCTTAACAACCACCATATCAATAATGATGTAAAATTCAAAATCATCTCCCACTTAAACCCAAAACATCATTCAAAAATTAATAAATTGATCATCTTTACTTTAGATGTTTACTTTTTCAAAGCATAAGAAATTATTCAAGTTATTCATTGGTTGTCCTACTTCACACTTCATCGAATAGTGTTGATATAAATTACACATAATCAGTAATTTTATATTATAATGAATATTAACTCACTAATAATTATAATATGTAAAACAGGTATTGAAAACAAATATATCTTCGTATTCCAGAGGTATAAAAAATCTCCCCCTTTGGATTTTTTTTCAATACTACTCATTCCTCTCCCACTCCTTGATAATAAAATTAAAGTGAATAGGTTTTATAGAACCACTCAACTTTATCAAAGTAAATAGGTATAAATTTATTATCTCTAATTGTGTGTGAGAAATATTGATCTAGAAAATAATATTGATCAAGTTAGAAATCAATGTTATCCAAAAACAAGTAATATTAGAACTTAAAAAATATTCTATTAAAATAGGGGAGAAATCCAAAAATGGATTTTCTAACTCTTTCATGCACACTCAACACACATAATAAAAATTTTATGAACATGGAGAATATGTTTATCCCTTATAGAAAACATCTCCTTAATAATTTAATCATGAAATAATAATAGAGTAAACTTGATTATTTCCTTACCTGAATGAGAGGGATTTGTATGCACTCTCATTTGTAGCATCAACATCTCAAATTTCTCAGTTTTAATGGGTTTTGTAAGAATATCAGCCAATTATTCTTTATAAGTGACAAAATCCAATTTTAATATTCCGTCATATACCTTCTCTTTGAGAAAATGATACTTTATATCTATATGATTTGACATAGAATGTTTCATGGTATTTTTTGACAGATTAATTACACTCTAATAGTCACAGCCTATAACCAGAGGATAGTAAACTTCAATATTCAAGTATTATATCTATGTTCTCATCCACATAATTTGTTTAGAATAATATGATGCAGTAATATACTCAAAATCATTTGAAATCAAGGTTACTGATGTTTTCTTCTTTTAATTCCTTAAAACACAAATTCTGCCAATGATAAACACTCCACTAAATATGGATTTTCTATCACCTATAGCTCTAGCCCAGTCTACATTAATATACCCTATAAAATATATCTCTTCATTTTTATTATATATTAACCCATAACTGAATTTTTTTAGATGTATAATAGGATTCTATTTGTTTCTAATATATGTTATTCCTTAAGATTAGATTGGAATCTATCATAAAGAGTGATAACATATACAATATTTGGTCTAGTGGTTGTCAAATACATAAGACTTCAAATTAAGCATCTAAATTATTTATCATTTAGTTATTTTCCATCGTCATACATAATCAATTTTTATCCCACCTTATTAGGTCCCATTATATTGATATATTGACTAGATGGGGGTTAATAGTCCTTTTATAAATTAGTCAATTGAATATGATTATCATAGTGTTAAACAATGTTATATGTGTAGAGGTAAATAAAATAAATAACATAGGATGTTTTTTTATATTATTTCAGATCATCAAGACCCTATACTACTCTTCAATATCCTCTACTTGGTATAGAGACTAGTATTTACTAGTCCCTCACTTTTTATAGGGATTGATAACCTAATTAATTACAAATGTACCTTTTTCTCACCTGACAGTATAACCCCTTACTTTTGAAGGAGTCATTACCCACCAGATTTTTGTTTGGGATTCATAACCTTACATTCATTTTAGATGGGAGGAATAACCCATTTTATATCTTTTGGATGATAAAATCTTAAACCAACTCTAGAGAATAAATAGAGGAGAGAATGAAATGAAATGATGAAAAAAAGTTAGAAATTATGAACAATAGAAGAGAAGATAATATTAAATGTTGATGTCGCTCAAGAAAATTTATCACATTAGTTTTGGATGTTAAAAATGATAAATTACTTCATGATCAAGGAAATGGAATAGTATTCATAGTTTAGAAATAGTACTTCATGAATTTCGTGTGAAATTTTTATTTTTTCATCTCTATGATTGTATCAATTTTCATTATAAATCTGGGTGAATAAACATTTATCAAATTCCTTGATTCACATTACAATGGATAATTTCATGTCATTAACTCCGAATATATTGGAGTGACTTATTGTCTAATCATATAAAGATGCATTATAAAAATAACTAACATCTAAAATATATATGTTACCTATATTTCAAAATATCACTCTTAATATCAGATAGTTGGTGCTCTTTATTTCTGTATAAAATAATATTATAATACTTCCAGCATAAGTGTTATAATAAACTTGTATATTACATATTTATAAAATTAATATAATAATGTCTATAAATATTTATTTTATTTGAATATCAAAAATTCAAAAAAAAAATAGAGTATCATCTATCATGTGTAAATGTATATTTTTTTCACAAAATATTTTAACAACATGTAATTATATTTTATCATAATATAATCAATAAAATAGTAATTAAAATATTTTATATCAGTTATAGTAATTAAAATAATATCAATTTTAATTTTTTAAAAATAAATTTTTACAACTAACAATAGATAAAATAAGACATAGTGGTAGCAAGATATTTCCACCACTGACAAGTTACCGCCATGAAAGCTACCATCGCATGATCTACCTTCAATGATGATCTACTGTTATTTTGATCTACCATTTAGTGTGATATACTATTTGTTTGTGATCTACTATTTGGTGTGATCTACCATTTGAAGGTGATCTACCATTTGAAGGTGATCTACCATTTGATGGTGATCTGTCGTTAGAAGGTGGTCTACCATTCGAAAAAAGAGTTAAGTACATGTTGTTGAATATGCCTTCTTGGTATTTACTACCACCATAATAAAGTTTTATAGATACCTATAAAGTATGGAGGTGAGAAACCTTTGAAAAATGGTAATACTACTATGGATGACCAATTCCTAGAAGTGCTTCTATTAAAAAAACATTATTCTATAGGCTTATGGTTCTACCATGATGAAAGATCTACCATCACCGAGAGGTATATGGAATTCATTACTACCATTACTTAGGATCTACCGACAACCTAAGATCTACCATGGTGAAGCAACTATTTCTACCATCATATAATGGTAGGAGATATAGGTAGATTATAATATCAATATATTTTCATGAAACATAATATCATGATGACTCTATTATTCAAAATATGAATATGAATGCAGGATGATGTTGCCTACATGGATCTGGTTTGATCAACCTAGTCTCAGCCCTTTGGCATGATAAGTGAAGATGGTTGGTTATCCTGCTATCATTTTTCTTGATCTTACATAAAAATTATTCAAAGGTTAAGAGGTTCAAAATAACTCCCTTCATATATACAAAGCACGGGATCCATAGGACGGTTGATATTGGTTTGATTGAGTGGTTTTTGATATGTGTGTAACTTTCAAAATGGATAAATAGTGTAGTGTCTTTTTATGTCCTACAATAGACTCTAGTATGGTTGGGCCTATTCTATATCAATAATCCTATGTTTCTTTCATCTCAAGTCATCCATGGGGTTCAACACCCATTACACAAGAAAAAAATGCCACCATAGGTCTTATCACACTTGTGCTGGCCCACTGACACTCCTGCAGGTGTGCTATGAACCCACTTTAATTCAGGCATATAAATGACCAACTTATGAACTTCTTTCACCTTGCAGGCTCCTTTGTCCATCTCTCTCATGGGGTTGGACCTTGGGTCCCCCAATGTGGTTAGACCTTGGGGATTATTAAGGTTGGCCCCAATTTTTACTAAAAATACACCATAAAATTATTAATTAAACTCAAGAAAAAATAAAATAAAGAAGAAGGTATTTTATATAAGTATTAAATTATTAAAAAAATAATTTTATATTTAATAAAATTAGTAAATTTAAATAATAAGAAAATAAAAAATCATTTAAAATAAGGGATATAAATTTATCAAAAAAATAAATTAGACAAAAATAAAAACTCTTAGATAAAATGTTTTCCCCCTTTTTGTAAATTGAAAAACCAATGAAAAAACCCAAAAAAATAATTTTATGAAATCCCCAATTTTCCCCCTTTTTTGAAATTTATCAAAAAGAAGAAAGAAATATAAGAAATTAATATTAACTAGGGGATAAATCCCCCTGAATTCATGCAAGTCTAACATTAGAGATAAAAAAAATAAAATAAAGTTTAACATGCTCTCAAAAATTAAATTTTCATCATGCCCAGTTCAAAATTTAATTTTTCAAACCTTGAAAAATCTAGTGCTTTAGTAAAGATATATGCTAGTGGGTTTTCTATTGGAATGTATTCCAAAATAATATCCCTTTTATTAACATGATATTTTAAAAATTAAAGTCTAGAATCAACATGTTTAGTCCTAGAATCTTGTAAAGGATTTTTAGATATAGAAATAACAGATGTATTGTCATAAAATATGGTCATTTTGTCTAAGTAAAAATTAAAATCATATAGAGTTTGTTTTACCCAGAATATTTGAGCATATAAATTAGTAACAGCAATGTACTCTTCCTCATATATAGACAATAAAACTGAAAATTACTTTCTAGAACTCTATGATATTAAACATTTACCTAATAAGTGACACATACCTAATGTGATTTTTCTTTCAAGTCTGCAGGCTCCAAAATCATAGTCAGAAAGTGATAACATATTAAAATTGTTCTGATTGGAGTAAAATAAACTAGTATTGATAGTTCCTTTAACATATCTTATTATTGTTTTGGAAACCTTTAAATTAATTTATTTTGGATTATATTGATATCTAGCACACATATAGATAAAAATAATAATATCATACCTTGATGCAATTAAATACAATAAGCTTATTGTCATTACTCTATACATTTTATCATTTACAGAATTTCTAGATTCATCCACATCCAGTTTATTATTAGTGATCATTATAGTACTCATAGTCTTACATGAATCAAGATGGAATTTATTAACTAAATATTTATCATATTTTAATTTATTTATAAAAATACCAAATTTTCTTTATAATATCTAAATACCAATGAAACATTTTTATTTTCCCATTAGGATCATATGAAATTAATTATTCATTAATTTAAAATACTCATTTATAAGCATATCATTTGTAGAACCAAATACAATATCATAAACATATATTTATATAATTAAAATAGTTGTATAACTTTTCATTATAAATAAGGTTTTATCAAACTTTAATTTATTAAAATAATTTTGTAGTAAAAATATGGTTATTCTATCATGACAAGATCATGGAGATTTCTTTAGACCATATCAATCTTTATACAGTTTGAAAACATGATTTTTAAATTTGTAATTTTTTAAACCCAGTGATTAATTAACATATAACTCTTTTGAATTTAAACCATTTAAAAAAAAGAAAATTTTACGTTTATTTGAAATAGTTTAGCATTATGATAACTTGAAAAAATATTATAAAATCTGAATAGCTTCTACTATAGAAGATGGTGAAAATGAATCTTCAAAATCAATGTCTTCTCCTTCTAACTAACCTTGGGAAACTAATCTAGATTTATTTCTATCTATTTTTTCAGACTCATCCATTTTATTTTGAAAATTTCATTTGGTTCCAATATATAGTTTATTATTAGCTAACTCAAATATATTTCAAAATTTATTTCTATAAAACTGGTTAAGTTAATCATGCATATAATTTATCTAGTTTGAATCTTTCAAAGCTTATTTAATATTAATAAGACTAAATCAACTACAAAGGAAGAATTAGCACAAAAATTCAAAACTAAGTTTATAGTTCTTATTCCAGATTCAACATTTCCAATTACATTTTCTAATGAATTATCTCTATATATTTTCCAATTTATAATATCAAATTTAGAAGAGATATGAACCCCCTCAACTGATGCGTTATCATTTTCAGATTTATCTAAATCAAAATTGAATTATTTAAATTCTTCAGCAGAATCAACATAATATGTAATTAGTATAGCTATCTTGTTATATACTCTATAAGATTAATTATTATTTCAGTATCCTAGAAAAATTACCTCATCACTTTTAGTATTAAATTTGTATAGATTGTCTCTAGTATTTAAAATATATACTCTATAGCCAAAAACATTAAAATAACCAATCTTAGGTTTATTTTCTTTAAATGGGTCATATGTGGGTTTCTTTAACAAGGGTCTAATGTAAAATCTATTTAAGATATAGAAATAAGTTTTAACCAATTCATCACAAAAGTAATTGGTAAAGTTGAATTCTTTAATCATTATCCTCAGCATTTCTTGAATAGTTCTATTTTTCCTCTCTACAACACCTTTTTGTTTTTGTGTTATAGGGGTGGAAAAATTATGTAAATATCCATTATCTTCACAAAATTTCTCAAATTTTAGGTTAAAAATTTATCCACCCTTTTCACTTATAATTGAAGTTATTAAATGAACTTTTTGATTTTGAATTTTTTTTAAAAATGTAATAAACTTGTTTATGGTTTCACTTTTATGAGATAAGAAAAGAATCCAAGTGAATATACTAAAATCATCTATAATTTCAAACACATATATCTTTATACCTAAACTAGTAGTTCTCATGGGTCCAAATAAATCAAGATTAAGTTGTTTTAAGAATCAATCAGTGTTATTCATATTAATAGATCTAAAATAATCTTTGTGATGATTACCCTTTAGACAAGAATCACATAAAAAATACTAACGTGATTTAAATTTTGGAATTTATAAAACCTTTACATGTTTTTCAAACTTGTATAGTTCCTAATGATGAACTTTTCCTAACCATATATGCCAATAAATGTGGTCTATTTCTATAGTATTTAAGCACTTTACATTTTTCTGGGTGAGTTTTGAAAAATCTACATAATAGATATTTTCTTTTCTATTGGCATAAAATAGAAGAGTATTATCTTTATAATCTATACATTTATTATATTCAAACTTTACACTCATAAAATCATCATAAATATGTGATATTATAATTAAATTATATTTTAATCCCTCTAAATATAGTACTTTAGAAATTATAACAAACATTAACATGCCTACTTCTCCAAAACCTTTGATCATTCCTTTAGAGTTTTCACAGAAATTGAAAGTGACTCCATTATAAGAATTAAAATATAAAAATTTAGAGATTTCACCAGTCATGTTTCAGTAGAACCTATTATCCATATACCATGTATCATTATAACCCTTTAGGTAGTTTCATGGTAAATAGATTAAGTAGATAATTATTTTGGTACCGAAGTTATTTTAGGTTCAACTGGATTAATAATAAAACTCTTATGAACCAATATAGATTTCAGTAATTTATTTTCGGGTAATCTAGAGGATTAATTCTTAGTGAAAAAAAGTCTTGGTGTGACTAAGTGATTGAGTAAATCTTGAATAAAATTAACATTCATAATTCCCTTGAGATTACATCTATAGCATTTTAAAGTTGAAACATTTCATTTATTAGTTTAAGAAAAAGCATTTTTATACATATTAGGAATCTGTCTATTATAACCAAATAAAATTTTATATTTATTGGATTTATTCATATCCATCATCTTATCAAATTGTTATTTTCCTTGAAAAAAATAGATAGAGTTTCTTTTAATCAGGTTATTTTCCTTTTAATATTTTAATTCTTTATTTGAATAACTTCCAAGTCATCACAAATTTTCACATTTGAACATGATCCTATATTTTTTATTTCTTATTTTCTTGTTTAAGCTACTTACATTCCTTTTAAATTTTATCTAATTTATCACAAACTAATTTAAATATTCTTTCATGATCTTCATCAGTTTTTTACATGAAATCTTTCATTCTATAATTCTCATATTTTAAATTAATTAGTTCATAATCCAAAACCTTTTTATCTTATTTAACTTTATTATTTTCTCTTTTCATTTATTTATAAGATTCATACATTATCAAAAAAATAACTTTGAAACTTTTCATTTTGTTTAGTTAATTATTTTACTTATATTTCAATATCAAACTCACAACCAGAACTATAATCAGAATCAATGTTTAACTTATTCTTTTTGTTTCAATAAAGAAAAGATTTTTTGATTCCTTTTCACTCTCAAAACCATCACTACTATAGTCAGAATCTTTTTTGAAAATTCAGCTAACATGATATGCTTGTTTTATCTTCATCTTGTATTACTTTTCTTTCCCTTATTGTTTCAATTTTGGATAGTTTAATTTTATATGTACCTTTTTCTTATACTCATATAATATTAATTAGAAAACATCATATTTTCTAATTTTACCTCTTTTACTTCCCTTTTTTCATCCTTTTTATGATATTTTTTGTGACACTTCTTAAATCCTCTCTTTCCTTTCAAGTAATTATATAATCTTTTAGTGAAATTTTTAATTTCATCTTTCTCTCTTTTCTATAACTCAGAATCAGAGGAATTATAAGTAAAATTTATATTATATTTGAATGTTATAAATTTCCTTTTATCATGATCATCAGCATTTTCATTCATCATTTCCATATCATATTGAATAATTTGTCCTATTAGCTCATCCATTGAATACACAATGAAATCCTTAATCAATTCAATTACAACATTCTTTTAATTTCACCTTTTGGGTACATATTGAATTAATATTTGAAAAATAAATTCATTCTTCATGGTCTCCTCAAATTGAAACCATGTTATTTATAATTTTAGTGAATATTATGTACATCTTTTTTATCTTTCTTGATCATTCATTTTGAATTATTGAAAATAAAATCTATGGATACCTATATTGGTTCTCTACAACTTGTCAATTTCTTAACGAGTGAATTTTAAATCCATCCAGATACCAGAATTAGTTTTACAAAATGATATATGGATATATATATTTTTACATAAATAACAATATAAATAATTCATAAATTTTTAATTTAGAACACATTTTGTAGAATAATTACTGGTTATAATTACTAAATCTACTTTTGGTTATTTATAAGGCTTTGACATAATATCCCATAATTAAAGACCTATATTTTTTAGAAATGCTTCCATTTGATCCTTGTAGTGAACATAGTCTCTTCCATTGAAGTGTGGTGGTATTATAGGATTTAAAATCTCAAATTCCTGACTTTCCATAACAAAGTAGTAGATATTTTCCTTAGGCTATTAAGTCTAGGATAATGGTTAGTTCATAAATATAATGAAATAGATGAAAACTATTCCTTAAAAGGAACCATCCATTGATACTAATCATTAAGTCCCAAAATATGGCAATATTGACTATATGGGGGTGAATAGTCCTTTTATAAATTAATAGATTGAATATTATTATTAGAGTATTAAACAATGTTAAATGTGTAATAGAAAATAAAACAAATAACACGAGATGTTTTTTATAGTAGTTAGAATCACCAAGATCCTAGTCTACTCTTCAATATCCTCTACTCGGTGAGGATAATGGTATTCACTATTTCCTCACTTTTGATAGTGATTGAGAACCCAATTACATACAAACATACCTTTTTCTCACCTGGTATTATAGCCCCTGGATTTTGAAGGAGTCGCAACAAACCTGACTTTAATCTGGAATTCATAACCATACCATCCTTTTAAAAGGGAGGAATAACCCATTTGATAGATTTTGGATGGAAAAATCTTAAAATTACTCTAGATAATAAACAGAGGATATAAAGAAATACAAATATGAAAAATAAAAAGAAATTAAGAACAACAGAAGAGAATATAATCTTGAATATTAGTGCAGTTCAAGAAAATCGATCATATCAGTAGTGGGTGATGAAAATGAAGAAATATTTTATGATCGCAGTAATGAAACAATAGTCATAGTCAAGAAATAGTACTTCATAAAACTCATATTAAAGTTGTGATTTTCTATCTCTGTGATTATATGAATTATCATTCTCAATCCAGTTGAATAAACTTTTATTGTATTCCTTGATTATCATTACAACATAGAATTGTTTTTCATTAACTCCAAAGATATTGGAGCATCTTATTAGATAATCACATAAAGACATGTTAGAAAAATAATAAACATCTAAAATATATTTTTTACCTATATTTGAAAATATCATTATTAATATCATATAGTTGGTACTCTTTATTTATTCATAAAATAATATCATAACAGTTACAACATGAATGTTATAATAAGAATTTATATTAAAAATTTATAAAATAATTAAAATTTATGAATAATTTTTTAGTTTATTGGAATATAAAAAGATTCATAGAAATAGATTATTGTAAATCATGTATAAATGTGTATAAATTATATTGCTCAGATTTTTTAACAACATGTAATTATATTTTATCAAAATATAATAAATAAAATATTAATTTTTAAAACTTTATTTCAATTTTAGTAATTAAAATAATATCAATTATAATTTTGGAAAAATAATTTTTTAAACTGACGATAGATAAAATAATACATGGTGATAGCCAAAGGTTTCTACCGCTGACAAGATACTTTTTTGCAAGCTACCATCATATAAGATATCATCGATAATTATATACCATTGGTTTGATATACCATTTGGTGTGATCTACCATTTAGTGTGATCTAACATTTTCCATGATCTACCATTCGGTGTGATCTACTTTTCAAAGTGGATCTACCATTTTGATGTGATCTACCATTCAAAGGTGATCTACTATTTGAAGGAAGAGAGTGGTTCATGTTTTTTATGGTGTTGTATTGGTCGATGTTACTACATGAATGGAGTGTTGGAGCTACCAATAAATCATGGAGGTGAGAAACCATTACATATTGGTACTACTAGCATGGATGAACAATTCTCGGTGGTGATTCCACTAGAAAAAACATGCTACCATCAGCTTATGGGGCCACCATGAAGAAATATCTACCATCATCAAGTGGTGCATGCAATTCACAACTACTGTTACTTAGGATCTACTATCAATTAAAGATCTATCTTGGTGAAGAAAATTTTTCTACCATCATACATTGGTATGAGATATAGGGAGATGATTATATTGAGATATTTTTATGAAAAATTATCTTGATATGTTTTTTTTTCTTTTAAAGATGAATATGCATTTAGTATGAAGTTTTAGGCATAGATTCAATTCGATCAACCTAGTCTTGGTCTATTGGAATGATGAGTGTAGATGGTAGGTTATCCTTCTATTTTTTCTCAAGATTAAAAAAATTCATTGATAGTCAATAGGTTGATAATTCTTACCTTTTTATATGAAAGGTGTGGGATCCATCGGATAGATGAGATCGGTTTGATTGAGTAGTCATTGATATGTGTGTAAATTTTAAAATGGATGAATAGTTTAGCACCTCCCCACATACCAAATAAAATTTTTGCATGTTAGAACCTTTGCTATATCAAAAATGCCATGCTTCTTTCATATCTAGCTGGATTCATGTTTTGGAACCTATTACACATGAGTCGCACACTTCCATGGGTCATGCCACACATATGTTGGCCCACTAGAACTCCTATTGGCGCGCTATGTACCTACTTTTCTTCGGGACTATACATGGACCACTTATTCTCCCTTTCAGGATCTTTGGGTTGGATATACCATGGTTTTGACCCTTGAGTCCCCCAATGTAGTTGAAGGGATATCCATTGGGGCTTGTCTAGGTTGGCCCCAAATTTTACTAAAACCCCATCAAAAAATACTAATTTAACACATGTAAAAAATAAAATAAATAATAAGGTATTTTATATAAGTAATAAATTATTAAAACTATAATTTTATATTTTAAAAAACTATTAAACTTAAATAATAATAAAATAATAAAATAAATTAAAATAAGGTGTTACAATTTATCAAAATAAAAAAAACAAAAAATCTCAAACTGAACACACTTAAATTGGTTTGGAAACACCTATGTATTCCTATATGTCACGCTTCTTTAAGATCTATATAGTATAATTTTATTGTGAAATAAAGATATATCTAACTGTTTGGGTAACCTTTAAACCCTAAAAATCATTTCTATAATAATTTACATATCAAACTTTTCATTCATGTGCCTTGAAAACTCCTCACACAAGCTTTATTGATTACTATAAAAAATTATGTCATCAACATGAACAATCACAAATTATTCACATACAATTTGTTTTTCTAATTTCCCTTTCTTGAACTTCATGATCTTCATATATTCATCTTGTTTGAAATATCAATCCCTTAGTTCCTTTTTTTAATCCATAAAGTTCCTTTTTTAGTTTACACACTTTTTACCATCAAAATCATGAATATATCCCTCAGGATATTCCATGTACACTTCCTTGTCAATATAATATTTTAAAAAAATGGATTTAACATCCATTTAAAATATTTTGAAGCTTCTTTATGCTACTATGGAGAACAATATTGTGATAGACTCAAGTTTGGCCACTAGGGAAAGGGTTAATCAAATTAAAACTCTTTAATTTATGAGTATACCTTGTATACCAACCTAGATTTTTTTTCTAGACACTTTAACATTATCATCTATTTTATTTTTGAAGAACCATTTAGCTCTAATCACATTGTTTTCAATGGTTCTGGGAAAAGGTTCTTAGGTTCTATTATTTTCAATCTAGTCTAGTTCTTTGTTCATGTCATGAACCCACTCCTTAAGTTTAAAATCCTATTTAATAGATTTTGGATCAACTATTTATTGTAAATTAGTGTGGCTTGATTCTATTATTTTCCTCTTAGTTTTCACACCTTGATTATGGTTACCAATTATATTCTCAACAACTACATATATCCTTGTCCTTGAACCTTCACTTGTATTCATATTATTTTCTCTTTAATCACTAGTATTAACCTCTTTTGAATTTTTAGTCTCATATTCATCATTTGGGATGTTAGAATATTATCCTTCTGCTTGAATTTGTAAGGTTTCCACTAATTATACTATATATTTAAATCAATCAACATCATCCCTATCATCTGTCAAAATAATTATTTTTATTTATTCTTCATTTTCAAGAACTAATATATCATTAATTTCAAAAATTCTTTCTAATTTTGTGTTATAGAACATGAAGTAACTCCCATTTGGTGTATAACCTAGTAAAATTCCATCTTTATCATTTTCGTCAAAATTTCCTCCACTTTTATCATTTTTCTTAATTATACATGGACTTCCAAACACTCTAAAATGCTTACCATTTTTCTTATTTTTAAATAACATCTCATAAAGAGTCATATCAAAGCATGGCCTTAAGAGACACCTATTATGAATTATTTTAGTAGTTTTCATGGCTTGTAACCAAAAAAAATCCTAATGAGTCATGCACTATTAACATTTTTTTAGCCATTTCAACTAGACTCTTATTTTTACTTTTAGCCACTTCATTTTTCTTGAGAGTGTATAGAGAACTTAATTCATGTATGATGCAGTATTTTTTAATGTATTCAATGAATTTTGTATTGGTATAATCACATACATTTTCTAATATCAACTTATTCAAATATAATCATGCCTACTTCTCTGCAAGCCATCTAAAACACTTGAACCTAACTAAATCCTTTTATTTTTGTGACATAAACATTATACATGCCATCATTATGAAGTCCTATATAAAGGTAATAAATTAACTTTATCTACTAGTTGAATTATTGGACATAGGGCCACACAGATATGAATGGATCAGATCAAGTGGTTTTAATGTTTGAATCTCACCTCCTTTTGGGGAATTGTTTACCATTTTCCCTTTTATTGTGGGTTTGGTAAACTAAATTTGTGACTTATTTTAAGATGGTAATATTTCTCATATATTTTTCCTTAATGATTTTATTTATTTCATACAAGGTGGCCAAGTATTCTATTCCATAAGTTGTTTTCTGCTTATTGGATTAGATAACAATTAACACTTGCCTATGTAACTTGAAATTAATTTTCTAGGGTTCTAAACTCATTTATCACAATAGATCCATCTTTTAACCTCTTAAAAATTCATCCATTTTTTCTAAAAATAACCCCATTTCCATCATTACTTAGTTGTAATATACTTAACAAATTATGCTTTAATACATCAACAACAAAAACATTTTCAATGTTGATTTTATTATTACCAATATTTTTTGTTCCAATACCTTTAGGTTTTAGAGAGAAATAATTTAAGAAAATTATAGCTCCTCCATCATATTTCTCAAAATTTTTCATATTTTTGAATTAACCTTTTGTCTGTGATCTAAGTATTTTTCATTTTTTCAAGCCTTAAATGAAACAATAACCACATTAGCTTGTTTATTTATCTCATTTTGATTTTTTCCAACCTTCTAAAATATATTCAATTATGTTAGAATAAATGAAACACAAACATATGATATATTCAATTCTTGATCACTTTTTTCACAAACCTCTTATATATTTCAAAAAAAAATCTTCACTACAATATTTTTCTCAACCTGTTGGTGATTTTAATGAGTTTTCATTTGTGATTGTTGTCCCCTCTTTATTCTTGCTCTCTTATAAATTTATATAGAGAAATATTATGCTATAAATTATGTGTTTTTTGGCCAAATTTTTAGTAACACTGAAAATATACTTGAAACTTTATTCTTTTTTCTTGACTAAGTTTGAATTGACTGGCCCACTGGGGCTCACCTGGTCAGTGACAATATGGTTGTGACAACCCCAAGACCGCCTCCAATAGGCTAGGGTCTAGTGAAAATCATTGAGATGGCATAAAATGAAATGGGAGGCCTTAGCCTAATGTACATGTATGCACACACATAACCATCTCCATGAAAAGTGAAAAGGTGTATATAAAAGATAGAAACATCTAGAGTATGATCATGCAAGAAATAACCTCTAGGAAATACATTAGAGTAAAATAGTAATAACTAAATAGAAAAATGAAAAATACATTCCCAACCAGAAATAATGTCTAAAACTAACTATAACTGAAAGAAGGAAAGAACTGAGAGAGCATGAATCTTGATCACCAAGTATGACCACCTTATGCAGTTAATACACCCAAGTATCACTAAGCCCCACTGATGTCCCTGCCAAACTACATGTTGTATGCATAAGACATGACACATGTGATAAGATAACATGAAGGGGTGAGTATATATATAACCAGTAGGATGCCTTGAAAACCATAAAGGGAGAAATAGAAAGATACAAAAATGGTCAACTCAACCCAAAGAAAGGGGGAAACAAAACCCAACATATATGCTTACAAAGAAATCCAAACGAGAGAGGGGGGTCTCCATCTCACAACCCAGCTAAGAACAATGAGTCTACTTGTAACTCTATTAGTTTATCATAATTTCTCAGCATCATATATAACCTTGTGAGAAATAGTGTGGTGGGCCCACACCCCACCACTGTGCTCTATAGCCTGAGGTGTCACTATCTCCTAACCATGCATCTTGGGTAACCACACCTGAATCTGGGTGGAGGAACTACACCTCCCCACTATTCTCTATATTTTATGGGGGGATGATCTCTAATAATATATCTCGAGTGAACTTAGAATAATACATGTGAAGTAATCACACCTCACCACTATGCTCCACATCTGAGGTGGCACGATCTCTATTAGAGGACCTGCTCCCTAGTGCAACAAGGGGTACCACTCAGTAGGTAGAGGACTTGCAGGCTAGTGAATCATGGGGGTGTCACTCAATAGATAGAGTACATGTAACCTAGTGTAGTAGGGGGTTACACTAGTATATAGATGAACAGTACCCTGGGGAATTAGGGGGTGCCACTCAGTAGATAGAGGACCCACATCTAGGTGCGGCAGGGGGTTCCACTTAGTAGATAGAGGAATCATGCCCTAGTGAATTGGGGGATTTCACTCAGCCTGAGTAAAGGGTATGGGGAACCACACCCTAGTATAACATAGGGTTGTTAGCCCCAAAATTTATATGATGATCCTGCCCAATCCCAACCACTCATCAAGAATCACCTAAACAAGTGTCATGCTTAGAGCACCTCACATTGTATCTCATATGCCTCAAAAAATGACACCATCACATTCTACAGGGAAAAATATACAGGATAGGATACTCAAGGGCCAAAAATCCAAGTCACAAATAAGTATATAAAAAATTTTAAAGTCTATGATAAAATTATATTGACGGCACCTGGGGTCACACAACATGTAACCTTGCCTGGACACCTGGTTGTACCCTCACCTACATGTGTATTGGTAAGCCATGTAGTACTACATGATGTGTTCTAGTACTACACAACAAATATCAGTTACTCAAGGCATGCCTGTGTTCTCTTGGTCATTCTTGTGTACATCTGGTTGTGCCCATGTACATCTGGTCATGCCCATGTATTGTGTTCATGTTCCTTCCCGTGTACCCATCTGTTTGTTGGACCATGTTTGTTCCTGTGTACTCCCAAAGTATATGTAATTTCTTCCCACATGGGGTCCTAGGAATGTACAACTGACACACATCTCATTCACATGGGTAGGTGTCACATGGTGTGTGGGGTCATCCACATGGTGTGTGATCCTTATCTCGACCAAAAACCTAGCTATAGTGGGGGCCCAAACTACATGGTGTGTGTTCTTTCGGGGTACACAGTTCATCGATGGGAATTTTGAAGAATCCCACATTCCTTTATGAAGATCCCAGATCCATCTCCTCAACCAAAATTCCCAGTTTTTGAACACCTAAGATTGATAGAGTCATAACCTAACATTGTTCTCCAGCTTTTAGTGGTTGGGAATCAGGAATTCAAATTCCCTCTAATGATCCCTAGAGCCTCCCATCACCGATCTAGATCCAAATCCATAGAGGTATCACATGCTACCTAAAAACTATCTTTATCCTTCTGTAAATCACCATCTCATTCATTATCTACACAACCATCATGAATCTATGGGTTTAATTATGCTCAAAACTTCTCTGACATTGTCGAACCAAGACCTTGTGGTCTAATATAAAATAACATAAAGAACGGTGGGGATAAATGCACAATAATAGTTTAAATCCATCATTGGAAAAGAATTATCAGACAATGATCATATAATCAGGTATAAGAAATGGTTATAACAAGTGCAATAAGGATTTATTGGATCAATAACATCAAAAAAAATGCGACAGGTCACATGAAAAGAATAATAAATCATAGATCAAAAGATATATAATTAAATCCGGGATTAATGAATAAAATAAGGAAAAAATACATAAATAACATTCCCTACCATAATTATGGATTGATCATTGGTGAAGAACACATTTTCCAATGATGAAGAAGATCTATTTCATTCAATTTTGCTTGATTATCTTGATCCTCTAATGATAAATAATGGTCCTCCTCCTCTTAAATCCTCATAGGGTTATGCCAGTAACCATAGGAATTTTTTCTAATGAATTATAAAAAAAGAATTAGGTTTATATCATTTAATAAAATAAAATTATTTATTTATTTTATCAAATATACCTTCCAATGGATCCCTTAATCGAATGTTTAGTATCGACCAACCTTAGGTCACACCTATGGTAAAACTCACGTTCTAGAATCAAATCTGATCTCATATTTCCCATATGAGGTCTCAAACTACAAGAAAACCATTTAAAAAAAATTATGTGTGTGTGTGCATTAAAATATATTAATATTTTTAATATCACTACATCAAGTCCCTTAGGGACCCATGAATTCTACTTCTACTTAGCACCTAGATTCATAAATATTCTTAGAAATAATAAAAATTATTACCTAGATAAAAAAAAAGAGTTGTTACACTCTCACCACATTCAAGGATCTTCATCCCAAAAAGAAAAAACATACTCTCAAGTGAGGATACTGAGCTGTAAAATTGTTTCTTATGTTTTCAATAAACATGCACCTAAGGGAACCACTTACCCATGAAGAGTCTTCTCTGGTCATTTAAAAAACATCACTATGTACCTTGAAAAAGAAACTCCGCTTTCAATGTCTAGATCATCCTGGATGACAACGTGCAAAGAGTCATGCACATGTCTCCTCAACTATGAAACTTGGAAAACACCAAGAACCTAGTCTAAAAGTAGTCATAAGGTTAAGTGGTATGACACCTTTATAACCCTCCATAATAAATAGAAAAAGGGCCTACGATCCATAGAGATACCCTATTATCCTGGACAAATCCCTATGATCCTTGATGAGGTGAGATCTCTAAGAGAACATGATCTATTATCTAAACTCTAAATTCCACTGTTTTCAATCTATAAGGGACTCCAAATGCATCTTGGAATTCATTATCCACCCCTGGATGAACTTCACCCTCAACAAACATTTCTAGAACTAACTAGAAGGCCACAAATTCTACCTCTCATTGCCTCTAACTAGTACAACAGTGACCTATAGGGTCTCTTAAACATGACCTCAAATGGTGCTACTTCGATGGTGGATTAGTAACTACTAAAATACATAAACACCACCAAGGGTAGATGATTCTCCCATCCATGGCTCCAATCCAACATGAAAACCAAAAGAATGTTCTCTAGAACCTAAGTGGTAATTTTCTTGGCTATTAATCTAGGTTTAAAGCACTGATCTAAACCACAAATGATCTTTAAAATCCTCCTTCATCTTATCCATAATCAGGATTTAATGTGAACATTATCATTCTGAAATGATCATCGAGTTAATTCCATGAATTCGGACTAACTCTTACACAAACAGGCATCCAAAACATTCCACTAAGCTCTTCTATCGAATGGTTAATAAATGGGTCAACCTGGTGAGTTGGTCAATGATTACTCAAATAGTATCATGACCTCTTGTTGTTCATAGAATCCCCCATCATGAAAACTAAAAAATAATATCTCAATTCCACTCTATATGGGAACCTCAACCTCCACCTATAGGAAGGTGATACAACAATAGATAAACTCATCAACAAGATACAACATCCTTGGCCACCAAACCTAATGAAAAAGGATCTTGGTACAACCACCCCTCTCCTGGGTGTACTACTAAGATAAATGAACCTAATCATCACCTAATCTCGTAGAATAACTAATATTATCATCCAGTATCAAAAAAGGATAACATGATCCCCAAATTCAAAAAATCCCTCAGGATCACATGTAGTGGATATATATTCATAAAAGATCTCACAGTTGTTATCTCCAAGATGAGCCTCCCTAACATGTTTTATAAGTGATGGGGTAAAAAAACATTGACTAGAGGCATGTTTTACCTTCCTCAACCTTAAGGGTCAATTTCAAATATTTCAAATTCTCCATATCCTCATTCAATAATTAGGAAACTTATCTATGAGCATCTGATACCATGACCAGGCCTCTGGGTGGCCCTTAATCTAGAATAGCCTCAATAGTTACTAGGTTCACTATCATGCCCATGTCTGAGAATATATATCCCATGTAAGTGGACCAAATGAATCTATAACTGAATCTATTATATATCCTCATAATTATGGTACTCTCAAAGTATGTCTTGAACCATCCTCAAGTGTATTGTGTACTCTGTAACTAATACCAAGTACATGAGGGTGTCACCATAGAAGAATACCATGAACTAATCCAATAATGGTTAAAGATCTATTTCATAAGTCCCAAAAACTCTAAGGGGTATCCATAATTACAAAAAGTATCACCAAGAACACAAATCTACCATAGAGGATCTAGGAATCCATGCTTGATACATCCTCCTCTCAAACTTAGAGTTGTTTATAACCTATCCTGAGGTCAAACTCTGATAACCACTTCACCCCAATCCACTAGTTGAACTAATAATAAATTATTGGGGGTGGATAATCCACCCTAATTGTCTCATTGTTCATTTTATTTCAATCCACTCCTAACATCATGCTCTCACCTATCTCTTAGAATAAACAACATGATCTTCCAAAGTGAACACATTGGGTATAAAAAATCCCTTAATCTACAGATTTCTCCCATTTCACCTTTTTCTCTCACATCTACATGGGGTTATCTGATATGATATAATAGATATTGGGTTGTCCCTAGGTGCAAGTCCATATAGAAAAACAAACTCGTGATGGTGGTAATCTTGGTGCATCCTCGGAAAAGACATCACCACACCTCTCCATCATCATTATAACTAGAAGATCATAACAATTGCTACTCCAAGGGTCATACTAGATAACTGGAAAAAAAAGTTAGTTGTATCCTCCCACACATGGGCTCATATTTCTATTCCTGAGATCTCTCCTTATCAAAGGGGGGAAACTCCATCCCATAATCCAAAAACACTACCACACTCACTAGTGGAAACCAATTGAGCATGGATGGTAGACAACCAGTCCATACTAGGGAAAACATCATAGGGTCTCCCCACCACTATGGAAAAATTTATGCAATGCTCTCTCTCTCCTCTATAATCGAGTCACACTATCGATATAAGTGTATGACATATAATAATCTCTACTAGAGCCTCAAATAATAGGGGTTGAGATAAATGCTCCACTAGTATCACCAAGCCTTTAATAGGGTCTATGGTTAGGGAAAAGTGGCTCGTGATACTATGCTAAAACTGTAGTTGGGGCAGTGAAGGCACATGTCAAACCTTGAACCATAATTGAGCCTCTAGAGCTGAATTCACCTCTTCTTAAAGATCATGATTTCCCTTCCCATCATGTTCATCACAATCAGGGCCTTCTTCAATACCTCAACACACTAACATTTACCATACATAAAATACAAAGGAACTTGTCTACCACACCTCGACACTTTCTACTTTGGGTAGTCCTGACTCATCCACGCCGTTTTGTATTGCATCACAAGAATTCATATCAATTGGAATGTGTCCCTATTTCATTTTTGTATGAATCCACATCAAACATCTCCAACACAAGGCTCTATTAATGCCCATAGTCACTCTAGAAAGGTCTCACCATGAAGACCACCATCAAGAGGGTTCCTATCCTATAAAAACATTCACACCATAGGTTATTTTCATTCCTATTATATCCAAGAAGGGGGTATGGATCACCATGAAACCTAAGTGATATATAACTCTGAAACTCGTGAATCACACATAGCACAAGTGCGTCATCTACTAATACCACCAGATCCAACTACTTCTCTATGAAGAATATTGATCATCAATGAAACTATCTTATTGAGCAGGGTTTGAACAAGCTAGGAAACCCAAACCATCACCTCAATCCAATAATTCACTACCTAAGGGTCTACCTTATTATGAATCCTTAGTAGTCCCAAACACTAGAAATCAAAATATGTTTTAAGACTTCATGCATCATCAGACTTACCTAGTGGTACCAATTACTACTCAATAGGTGGGGGTGTTTCACCCTACCTGCCTAAAAGAAATATATCACTAGAAGGTGTCTGAACTGAGGTCCCATCACTCAACTGGTTATTATTATGAAATTTCCTTAAAATCTTAGTTGGTTATCATCATAGATACATATTGAGATTCATCAAGACATAACGCGATTAGATGAGAATATATGGGGAGATGACTCAAGAAGGGAATTAAAAGGACTCAATCTTGTATGATGCATGTTTTATGTGTTCCCTATAATTGATTTCTTGATATACTGAGTCGACAATAAGGTATTCAGAGTCCTGGTATATGGATATGTCAGCCTCCACACAAACACTGGGTTCAATGGCCTGAAATCCACACTCAAGATACTACAACCATGTTTCCCTAAGTTACCAACCAATTCTCACCATGGGTATAGCTCCAAATAATGACCTGAGGATGAACCAAATTTGATACCACTTTATCATGACCCAACCAACCAGGGCCCACCTGGTCGACGGTAAGCTAGGTGTGACAACCCAAATCCTAGCTTCAATAGGTAAGGGGTTGGTGACAAGTTCCAAGAAGTCATAAAATAAAATAAGAGCCCTTATCATAATGTACATGTATGATCACACACAACCATATCCATGAAAAAGTGAATAAATATATGTAAAAGATAGTAAAATCTCGATTATAACCATGAATAGAATAACCTATAGGGAATACATTAGTGTACAAAATTAATAATCAAAGTGAAAGGGAAAAAATACATGCCCAACCAGAAATTAGGTCCCAACCTAAATATAAATAGTAAAAGGAAAGAACTGAGAAAGTATAGCTCCTAATATCTAATTCTGACCACTGTACGCAATCAATGCACCCAAGTATCTCTAATCTACACTGATTTCACTTCCAAACTACTTTTCATCTATATAAGACATGACACATGAAGGTTTTGGGTGCAAAAGAAGAATGCGGTGGTGGGAGATATATTAAAATTTCTTTTAATATTTAGTTTTTTCAAACCTTGAGAAAGGATCTTTCATGTTAAATTTATAATTAATTTATTTAGATATGAAAAAAAATACCTCATATTAGGATCTTTCTTCATTGACGATATTGATCTTCCAAAAGACCTATTTTTTATTTCCTTTTTTACGATGTGTGGATCCAAGGGTGGAATCCCTCTAGCAGTGTTCCACATGTTCTCCTTTGATCTCTGAGAAACACCAATAAATATTTTAGGCTCTAGCATGGTGGATAAATTTTCATGCATTGTTTGTTTTGATCTCTATTCCTTTATTTTTGAATGAATCTCTCTTGTGTTTATCATTCTTGATAGGGAGGGAGAAGGAGTAGTTGAGATAGAATTTATTTGTGCACAGTGATTCCCTATATTCATCCTACACCATACAATAGAAATAATCGTCTATTTATAGAGATAGGGTTTAAGTTAAAATATTATTTAATTGAATTTTGGATCTTAAACAATATTATAACCTTTAATAAACCCCATTTTACATAATAATAAAATTATTATTATTATTTTGTGGCGTACACCAACTTGTGTAATAAAAAATATTATTTAGCCAGCTTATTAATTGATATTTTTCACCAGACACAGTCTTGGTCCATTCAAACTCCTCTATCATTTATTGAGCACCCAAATAAATAATAAACTTTTATTCATCAATAAATTTTTATGAATGATAAAACGTGAATAAAATTATTCATATGTCTTAAGAAAAATATTTATTCTATTAATTAAATTCAAATAGAATTTAATTGAGATCAATAGAAAAAATTAGTGTGATACCCTCTAGGATTACTTCTCATTAGAATTTAGTGGGATTTCCTAAATATCAATATTACTATCTAGAAATGAGTCAAGTAACCCAAAATAAAGAACTTAATTTGTTTGTAATGACAACCACATTCAAATTCTCATTGTGTAATCTAATCCCTTTGTTACAATATATCAACAAGAAGGTTTCACGTCTGTGTCACCAACTTATATGATCTATACCACTTTCATTGACTATCTAAAATGAACATTTCGTTACACTATGTCCATGGAATTTAATGTGATAGTTTAATTAAAATTAAAGGGCTAAGATAAAAACTTCCATAAAGATGGAAGGGACAAATCCTTCCTTGACTTATCTATTAATGATATGTCAATCATGACATGCCCAACATACCCTACCTCACCATGAACATATGGAATCATGGTTTTTATAAAAAAATATATGTTTGTGGGTCATGAAATGTATTAATAATAATATTAAAGTATAAGGACCATTACACATGCTTGGAAAAATGAATATCTGATGACACCAAAACATGAAGAATTCCTACCGGTGGGTCTATTCTCATAATCTACCATCTTGTATTTTACCAAGTTTGAAATTTATAAGAATAATCATCATCTTATTATGAGAACTCATACTTTATATTCTATATAATATGTTTCCAATCATAGTACACTATCCAACCATAGAAATATATTTAAGAATATCAACATAGAACTTCAAGTTTATCATCATAGCGGGGAACTCTAATGACCTTATCAATGTTATGTATACTCTAGGAAATAATTACATTAAATTAATGAAGAACAATTAAAAATATATAATAGTAAGTTTTATTAATATTCAATACATCAAATATAAATGTAATCATATTATAAACAATTGGTCATAGGACACCAACTACAAAAAAAACATGTAGGAAAAGCCTATGTAGGGGTGAGTATATACATACCTATTAAGACACCCTGAAAACCAAAAAGGGAGAAATATAAAGATACAAAAATGGTCAAATAAACCCAAAGTAATAGGGAAATGAAACCTAACATATATGGTCATAAAGAAATCTAGATGAGAGAGAGATGGGGATCTTCATCTCACATCTCAGCTAATAATGATGAGTCTTCCTATAGCTCCAATGGTCTGTCCATAATTTCTGGAATCATATGAAACATCATGAGAAATTTTGTGGATGGGACACACCTCTCCACTAGGTTCTATAGCCTGAGGTGTAATTTTCTCTTGACCATGAATCATGCGTAACATCGCCTAAATCTGAGTAAAAGATATGCACCTTGACACTATAATCCACATCTGATGGGGGTATGATCTCTAATAAAGCATCTTGATAGACCTTATAAGATCCATGTGGAAGGCTTAAACCATTCCACTATGCACCACAAATGAGGGGGAATGATCTACGATAGAGGACTCATGCCTTGGTGTGATAGGGGTGTCAATCAGTAGATAGAGGACCCATGACCTAATATGTCAGGGGGGTGACACTCAATAGATATATGACTTGCACCCTAGTGAATAAGGGGGGTTCCAATTAGTAGATATAAGACCCACTCCCTAGTGAATCAGGGGGTGAAACATAATGGATAGAGGACTTGTTCCCTGGTGCTTCAGGGGGGTTTTGCTCAGTAGATAAAGGACCTACACCCTAGTGCATCAGAGGGGTGCCACTCATCCTGGGTAAAGTGTATAAGGGACCTGTATCTTGGTATAAAAAGGGGGTTTCAAACCCTATAATCTATTTGGTGATCCTTCATTATCACAACCACCCATCAAGAATCGCCTAAACAAGCATCATGATCAGAGAACATCATATTGTAATGAAGTCCATCATCACAATATACATGGAAAATTTCTCATGACAAGATACTCATGGGGGAAAAATATGAATCCCAAAGAAGGATATATAGAAGATGAAAGTACATGAGAAAAGTACATGATTTGAACCTAGGGTCACGTGGTGTGTGACCCACCTGGATACACGATCGTTTCCTTGCCTGTACATAGCTTAGCTAGCCATGTAGTACTAATCAGCGTGTAATGGTACTACAAAGTGTGTCTCTAACACCCGGGGCCATCCTATATGTTCATGTCCATTCCTATTTACATATTATTGTGTCTTTATACATATATTTGTGTGCATTTACTTTGGGTCATGCCAGTGTATTGTGGTTGTGTTTTGTCCCACATACTCGGCCATGTGTCCAGCCATGCATGTTCCTATGTACTGTCAGAGTACATATAATTTATGGCCACATGGGGTCTTAGACATGTGAAGCTGGAACACAAAACAGTCACCTGGGTAGGGTAACATTGTGTACATTCCTTTCCACATGGAATGTGATCCTTAAATCATCCAAAACCCTATCCTTCGTGAGGACCCAGATTACATAGTGTGTGTTCCTATGTGGTATATAGTGTGTAGTTAATAATTTTCCATAATACCAAATTCCTTCATGTGTATCCTATATCTATCTCCTCTAAAATATATCCTAAAATTTTACCATTTGATATTAATGGATTCATCATCGAATGTTGATCTCTAGCCTCCGGTTTCCAAAAATCAAGAATCTAAATACCCTTCAATGATCTGTCACACCTCCTATCACTAATTCAAATATAAATCAATAGATATGTCACCTAATACCTAAAAAAATTCATGATCCATCCTCAAATAATCATTCCATTCATCATTCACACAACCACCATGAATATGGTGGTTTGATCATACTTGAACCCACCCTGGAAATATCAAACTATGACCCCATGGTCCAATGGTGAAGAATGTGAAGAATAGTGAGGATAAATGCATAATAACAAGGTAAATCCATCATTGGACAAGCGTTCTTATCCAAATATCATATAATAGATTCTATGAAATGGTGATAGATAGTGAAACAAGGATTTATTAGATCAATAACATCAAAATAAATGTGATAGTTCTCGTACAAAGATCAATAAATCATAGATCAAGATAATAATAATTAAATCCATAATTGACAAATAAAATAGAGAATAAATCAATAAATAACATGAACTAACTCTATTAGGGATCTATTATTGTTGAGTAACATATTCTTCAGTGATGAAGAAGACTCGTTTCATTCCCTACATCTTGATCCACCTCGATTTGATCTCTCGTCATTCTCCAATATCAATATTCCAATGATGAAGAATAGTTATCCTCCTCTAAAATCCTCCCAGAGTTATGCAGATAACCCTATAAATTTTTTATAACAAATTATAAATAGTTAGGATCATTTTTAGTTCATTTAATAAAATAAATAAATTATTCATTTATTTATTTTATCAAACGTGCCGACAAGTGGCTACCTTAATCAGACATTCGGCCCCAACCAACCATAGATAACACCTAGGGTAAACCCCAAATTTTGGAATAAACCATGGTATTTTATTTTATATCTAAGGTACCAAAAAATATAAAAACATTTAAATGGAAATGATGCATGCACATGCATTAAAATATATTAATATTTTTATTATCACCGCACTAAGGCTCTCTGAGTCCCAAAATTTTGCACCGACTCAACACCTAGATTCAGAAATATTCCTAGAAATATTCCAAATTATTACATAGAAAAAATAGATTCATTATAGATTTTCTCCCATATTATTCTTTTGAGTAACACTTTCTTGAATCTTTATGAATATTACAAATTTTTTTCATGAATCTTTCTCCTTCCAAACTTGTATTAATTTTTCTCCTTTATCTAGTTTTATGGTTACTTAAATATTTCACACATTCATTTCCTTCTTCTATAGTTTAATATTTATCATGGGGTTGTGATTTTGTAACATTTTCTTTAATATGTTCACAATTTTTTATAGATCTTTCATTTTTAGACTATTGGTTGGAGTATTCACCTTATTTTCTAACAGTTATATTCCTATCATGAATGATATTTGTTTTAGTTGTTCAGTTTCAAAAATACTTTTATTTAACCTGATTAATTCCTTATATCCAAGAAAAAAACTAGGAAGTCATGTTTTTAATGTTTTTCCTCTTGGAAATTTCAAGATTCTGTATTTCTATTTCTTTGAAAATATTTTCTTTTTTAAGATGTAGTTGAATCTGCTTGTCTGACCCTACTTTGATCCAAATATTGCCTTCTATCAGCCTTCCTATTTCTTTTAAACACATTATGATCACTATTCTCATGGTGTATTCTTTGGAAGTATCTCCTTACTCTAAAATATACTCACTCTTGTATTGAGAATCACCTTCTAATGAATTATCCTCATGTTCTTATACAATGATCACTCTTTGTGAGGCATGATTGAATCCTTTCTAATTATCACATTCCTCGCTATCAGACAATCCTTCCTCAACTAAAATAAAATTCCTTCTAAAAGTGTTAGTAGTAATAATATTATTCCCCTTTGACCAGTTCCTCTTATTGGTGGACTTTACAATACCTTTACCATATTTACTTTCTTTATTGATGTTCAATGGAAAATTAGCTACAAAGTGGTCAACCTTTCCATAATTAAATAATTTTAAATTTAATTTTCCTTAGTACCTACCTTTCCCATGAGTTAATCTTCTTGACATAAGATAAAGTATTTTGGAAAAATATTCCAAATCATCTTCTCTATCTTAACACTCCTGAACCTCTTTCCTTCTCTTGAGAGAATTGAAGACATTTTATTTCTCCTTATTACCTTTTTTTAGTATAATTAATATCCTCATATTATAGTTGGTGAGTGTGTTATGGAGCACATAAATAGTGAATTCATCTAAGTATCTATATTTTAATAGCTGAGATCTTCGATTCAATTTTATCATGAAAAAATATCATTAATTCATTTACTATAGTAGATTATTCTAAAGTTTTTCCAAACCCTCTATTTGTTCTAAAAATTAGATTCACTCTTGTGAAAAATCCATCAACTATTTCTTCCTTCTACATCTTGATGTCTTCAATATATTGTTAACTTATTTTTAATTTATCTTCATTAACTTTCTTATTTCCTTCATATATATTGTGAAGATTTTTAAAAATAGCATTACCAGTTCTATAATCCATTACCTTTATCAGATCATTCTCTGATAAGGAATAAAATAAATCATTCTTGAAATTTCCATCACTTTCAATGTTTTTATTTTCAATTAAAGACTATATAGAAGTTTCACTTGGAACTATAAATCCATAATGTATTGAATAGAACACATATATCGAAACAAAGGGAAGGTATAAACCATTATCTCCTTCTAGGTGTGAAATATTTTTCTATTAAATTTTGGAACACCTTTTTTGTTAACTAAGTTATGTGTATCCATTCTAGGCATTCGAGAGAAACACCAAAGAGTTAAACTACTCTGATATTAATTATTGGATCACATGAAGAGTGATACACATTGAGAGGGTGTGTATTAGTGTGTATAACTTTTCTGAACCCCAATCTCTAGTACATATTTAACACATTTCTCTCAAGATACCCATCAATGTTGAAAATAAATAGACACAACACATTTGTTAATGAGTTTTACCTTCTTTAAGATAGACTATATCCTAGGTGTTTCATGTTTATTATCCTATACACGTAACTCCATTATTATTTTCAAAAACTCAAGAAAGGGTATGACCTTGGACTCTTTACAATGGATAGATTCAACTATTTACAATCTTTCATCAACAAAATTGAAAAATTATCCTTAAATAATGATTGAAGATTAAGATTAGAGCCTCCATACATACTTCATGGATGATTACCTTTTTCCTTTTTTCATTATAATAGTCTTTTATGATTTTTCTTGATACTCAAAAAATACTCCCTTAATTGATATCATAATTCTAAAACACCTCTTCTTTCTCTTTCTCTACTCATATATTCACTAAACCACAAGAATATAATATCCACAATTCTTGGGATTCAATTTTTCTTCTTCTTTGTTCTTCCTAAATACATGGAATGATTTCATGATCTCGTAACTTCCATGTGTTTTTTGAATATCATAATCTCAAACTCTCTAAAAATTCTATAGCTTTTGATTAATTTAAAATATTTATCCATTTGTGTATAGCTTCATACACTGTGATGTGGAAAATATTCCTTATGGCCTTGGAAACATATCCTCTTCATCTTTAGTAGAAAAACCTTTGATTTGATGTTGTATTCTCATCATGAATCACAATGAGTCAAAATATCATCATGATATTTGATTTAGTGAAGAATGTATTAGCATTAACTAGTTTTCCAAATTCTCTATAAAACATAATTATAAAAATCTCAATATCAATGTAATGATAATAAATACTCTTATATGAATTTCAATACGTAAATCCCCACACTTGAATCTACTAGCATGAAAATCCCCTTTCATAGATGATCTAGTAATAGATCCCCTTAAATTTATGATTTTGAAGTGTATCCCTTTATGTGGTTTACTCTATTGTGGATCCCTTTATGAGGATCTCCATATTCTCAAAATTCTTAAAGACATAGAATTTCTTAACCATATGAAGGCTTGAATTAACCTTATGAATAAACTTTCTCAACCTCATGACCATCTATCTCAACCTCGTGATCAACTATCTCAACATTATAATGGACTCACATCAACCTTATGAATACCTTCAATACTTGTCTCAACCTTACGATACCTTTGTCTCAACCTTATGGTCATGGTTGTCTCAACCTTTTAAATACCTATACAAGCCTTATAAACTACATACCTCTTCTATGACTTGGAAAGATGTATTCATATCTTTTCCCCCTTTTTAATAGTTTCCTTATCAAGAATGAAATCAAATTCCAACTCATCCCTCACATCAAACCAAAACACCATCCAAAGATTAATGGATGTATCATCTTTACATTAGTAAGTTCCTTCTTTAAAGAGAGAAATTATTCAAGTTATTCACTAGTTGTTCTGCTTCACACTCTTTCAAATGGTATAGAAAACACTTCTACATAATCAATACTTGTTTTTTAACATGAATATAATCTCATAAAAAATCATCACGTATAAAATAAGTATTGAAAACAAATATAACGTCATATTTAAAAGGGTTCAATAGATACCAGAGGGATGGTGTTTAGTTTATCCATATAATGTATTAGAAAAAGAGTTGTACACTTGACCATCCAAGATTCATATATGATATGATTGGATGATATTATAAATAAAAATTCAAGTGGTGTGAGTAACACCAACATAGACTCATTTTTATTGAAATATGTATCTTTTACTACTAATGGATATGATTTATTCAAAAGGGGTTAACATTTTAGTTAGAGAACATTTAATAAAGTTACTTACTAAGTGATTGTAAAATATTATTATCATCTAAAAAGAGACTATATTGTATATATAAATGGAATTATCATCATAAAACTTAATTTTTATATTAATATTTAGAAAGGAGAATCTTAATGTAAGAAAATCCTTAAACTGGTATAGAAACATAAGAATTTTTCTTAAGAAAAAAGAAAAAAGTTGTGTGCTAGAGAAATACCTTGAGTAACCAAATGTAGAAGTTTTTAAATAAGTGGAAATAGGTTATTATGAGAATAATAAATTAATTTACTTAATGTTTCAAATACATTAGATGAAATATAACCAAAGGAACATTAGTCTCTACTAATATACTCAATATTATTGAGTGTGTTAATGGATTGGTGAGACTGAAGATATCTTTTAAGGATTTATCTGGATATTGATTTCATTTTGTATTCATTATTTTAAGCTTTTTGATAATGCGAATGAGTTAAATAAATTTTTACCCTATTTTATTTAATTATTGAGTATAGATCAGCATGAAATGAGATATCTAGGATTTGGTGTTGTATGGATAGTACTAAATCGTAAAGTTTCTATCTAGAAATAGAATATTGGTTTTTTCCAATAGAAAGCCTTGATTATTGATACCTAAATGAGGTTTTAGTTGGGGCTTCATGACCCCCTATCACCAAAGATTTTTTAAATGAAAGGATGGAGATAATTACCCTTGAATCCTGCCTCCAGTAGGCCTTGGGTTAGTGACTATCACTGAGGGTATAAAAAATATCACAGTATAGGAGGCATTACCCTATATAAATGAAATAGGATCATGATATAGGATAAAAAATCACCAAATAACTCTATAATATAATATAAAATAAACCCAAAAAACCATACCATAATGCATGAATAAAGTAAAACTAAGACATATAAAAGTATTCAATATATACTAAAAGATAAGTCTATAGCAGCGACTCAAAAACAGCTCCAACCCAACTACTAATGTCTAGATCATTCCCCAAATTAATTCTAGAAACCTGAAAAATAGTTTATATATATATAGGGTGAGAATAATAGGTATACTCAATAGGGACATAATCATGGTCTCAATTGTATACGTGAAAAGATCGTGTAAGTGCACCAGTGAAAAAATAGTAGAAACAACAATCACCTATAGCGGTCATCTAACCAAACCCAGCCTCACCATGGCTTGCTTACTAAATTAAACATCCAATATAGTAACATAATAGAAATATCATAAGAAATAAAGGTTCATATATGTTATTTCCTCACTGATTTTCAACTCTCATGCCCTGAAGTTTAACATCTTGTGATCCCATACCTTCCACACACATCACATCGCATCACATCACATATCTCCAAAAGATTTCTGGGTCATCTCTTTTGTGGATAAAGATGCATACCTATCTAACCCACCCTCACAAGGTCAATTATTTTATTCTAGTATCAGGCATCATTACATTATGTCTCACCCAAAGACACCTGGTCCATCACATCTCACCCCACCCAAAGATACCTAGGTCGTTACACCACATCTCACCCACATAACTAGAGTAGTATGGTATCATGAATGTAAAGGACATCAACCTCATTACCTCCCCCTACCACACATGACCCCAACTATATATCGCATCAAATGTCTCCTGAAGACACCTGGTCTAACAAACCACATCACATTTCACTCGAAGACTCCTAATCCATCACTACTATTGAAAGAACAGTAGGGTAGAGGGGTAGTCAGCTATCTGTATCACCACTAACCTAGATGTTGAGAAAAACACCTGAAACCTATAAACTATGAGTATTGGTATGTTTATCCAAATAAATTATGGAATATATATAAATAACTTAAATATAAATGACATATAGATAAAAACACTATACCCAACCTATGGGTTCACAATAAATACACTAGAACACACCACATCACCACCATCATACCACACATCAATTGTCACTATCATTATCACCATTATATACAACACACCACACCACCACACAAAAACACACAACATTTACCACTTTTAGTTAAATATTATACCACTTTAATTCATTTAGACATTCCATTTCACATTACACAACCCATTCATTACTTTAATTCTGTCAGGACCTGTCCTCAGAGCCCATGTCATGACTACCCCAAGCCTGCCTTCCATAGGCTAGGGGCTGGAGACTAGCACTAAAGGCATAAATCCTGATAAAAAGGGAAGGCATTGCCTTTATAAAGTAAACAAACACAACAGATTACGCAATAGAAGAAATCACTAAGTAAAGCTGAGTACAAAAGTATGTGATGAAAAGTAAATGGGCCAGTATACAAACCCAACTGTAAAGTATAGTACAACTAAAAAGCTAGTACAACTGCAGTAAATTAAAACAGCAAACACTGAGTCGTCCTCTGGGAATCCCACCTGAAGGGTGGGTACAGATGGCCTCCTCAGCACCTCAGGTATGACCGTCTGTTCTGTGTACGTCTCGCCAAGTGGTCCATCTCCGGGTACCATCCAGCTCCACAAGCCTCCACGTCGATCAGTGTTGTCTGTCGTCTACACCCAACACAATGTAGTGCGAGCATAGCCTGTGTAGGGGTGAGTATACGATACTCAGTAGGGACCCCTAGACCTCTGAAGGTCTCCCAGAATCCACGAAGGATAAACCACAGAAGAAAGATACAATCACGAAGTATCAACCAACTCTACTTAGGTATATGACCATACATATACGTAAGTAATCAATCACAGTTCGGCTCCAACTCTCGAGCCTAAGAACAACCCAGTCCACATAGGAAAGCAAGTCAATCAAATCGATGATAATGATTGAAAGTCAAGACTCAACTCACACAGGTATACATCTTTCATAAAGTGATAAAGATGATCATATGTAGTCACTAATTCATCTAAGCTATCGGACTCACATAGGATACTAGACCAGCTAAGCTGTCGGACCCACGTACGATACTAGACCAGCAACTCTGTCGGACCCACATAGGATACTAGAACAGAAGTCCAATTGTCGTACCCACGTAGGATACAAGAACAGTAACCATCGTCGTCGAACCCATGGAGGATTCCAGTATGGTAGTCGTCGTCACCAAACCCACGGAGGATTCTAGTACGGTAGTCATCATCACCGAACCCACGAAGGATTCCAATACGGTAGTCATTACAGTCGCAGGCAGCTCTAGGGTTCCCGCACACAGCACGCTCGATTCCAGTAGGGTCCGCTCCTCGAGCAAAGGGTTCGATACATCAACTATCACAAAGTCCAGAGTTGATGTATCCTGAAGTTCTGTCTCATCAAAAAGAACACAAAGCGACAGACGGCGCATCAATCGGACGCCTAGTCTGAGAGTTATTAGCATTTTTGCTCTGGGGGCCTGGTTGGAAATATGCTCATTCCAAAACCGGACATTTTCCAAAGTTGTCCAAAACTCACTTAGATTATTGAAAAAGTACTTCCACATCACGAGGGTCCCAGTTCTGCAGACGACGTGTCGATCGGATGCGCGGTCTTTGAGATATTCACCTTTAAGTGAAAACGGGCTCGACCCGTTAAGCCCAGTGGGCTGGCGGGTTGGGTCAATCCGGTTTTGGCGAGACTGACCCGGCAGAGGGTTGGACCGGCTGAGTGAATAGTGTGGTCTGGCCCAGCTCGGCGCAGCCCGGCCTGGCAGGGCGCGGCCCGACTGGCCACGGCTCGGCTAGCTAGCTGAGCAGTCCGAGGGAGGGGGGCGTGACCCCCTGCTTTCCCGAACCGGCGGTGCTGCCCTACAATCCGGCCGGTCGAAGTCGTCCGGTCTTCCCGGTGCAAGCATCCCACTCAAGCGAGCCTCGGTCCTGCTACTCAGCACCTTCGGGTGTCGCGGCTCCTTCACCCGGCCGGCTGACAAGCCGGTCAGTTCACTGCCAAAGCGGCCCGTAGAGTGTGAGCTACGGTGCTCCGCAACGCAGCGCCCCTTGTGGCGTCGCAGTCTTCCTTCGGCCCAACCAGTTTTAGACAGCTGGTTCTTCTTTAGTTGAGAAGCCCATGATTGCGGGCCTTGTTTCTTCTACATGCGGCTGGCACGCGGCCGCCGCCTTCGTTCTTCGCCACCTTCCCAAGATGATCTCCATCGCAAATAAAAGATACTACGGAGGGTCGTCGGGCCGTGTGTGTTCGGCCCGCGCCCTCCGCGTTAAGCGGTAGCTGTTGGCCGAAGATAAATCATAATTTTCAACAATGAACAAGAACAATTTTAATCAATTAAAATTGAACATAATCCCCTACCTCAATCAAGGCTTGTTCTTCATAGTCGCGGAAAACAATGTTTCTCCATCAATGTCGGAGAAAGAACCGTCGTTGTTGGAAACGTTCCTCGGGGTGGTGTCTCCTCCCTTGACATGGAGGAATAAGAAGTTCGGAGAAGTTACTTCACAGCCTTCAAGTCGTGGAGCATTCTTCGCGTTCTTCGTGGAAGAACTCTCCCTTTCTAAATCCCCCCACAAATATTTTCCAACCAAAATAATAATAAGGCCCTCCCATAATATAACATTGCCATGCATTTTCAAATTAATTTAAAATGAAAATTGAATTAATTAAGGCATTGAGTTGGCAACATTAATGGATGGGAGATGGTGAGGCTCCACATTTAAGTGGAATTCCAAAGGTTTTAAGAGGTTGTCAAAAATTAATTAAAGGGGATGTTAAAGGGAGTTGAGGGGAGTTATGGGGAGATGAAATGTTAGGGCTTGTGTGGACCCCACCTCACAAATATCTTCTCAGGGGAGGTTATATGGGTGTGGGCCCCACCTCTAACTCCCCTTGGGAGGAAATAACAAACTTCCATAAATAAAATTGTGTTCCACAAATTTTATTTATTTCATTCTAAATCCCCAAATATTAACTCTCAACCCGTATAAAACGCAACTGCATCAAAGGTCCCCTTAAGAGAATATCGGCACTGCGAGTTCATCGGTGTCCTCAGATTTCAATTCCGAGCACTGGTTCAAAAGATAGAAAAACCCGCACGTACGTTTACTGAACGTACCCGAACAAAACTTCAGAAATTGATTCCGGGCACACTGGGCCTCGAAATCAAGTGCCGTCAGAAACCACAGACTCATAAAATTCCAAAGTATTTAAGAAAAAAATTTCCTTAGAATTTCAGGGTCTTTACATTACTCCCACCTCAGGGATTTACGTCCCTGTAAAGCTACAACACACACTAGGGAAACAAATGGGGGTACTATACACGCATTTGAGCCTCCCTCTCCCAAGTGCTCTCCTAGAGGTTCCTGTGCTGCCAGAAAATGCGCACCAGAGGAATCGATCATCCATGTAGGACCCACTCTTGTCGATCCTCAATCTCCACCGGGACCTCTGTGAATGTCGCCCCATAATCGATGTCCAGCTCCCTATGATCGATGATGTGGGTTGGGTCGTGCACGTATCTCCTCAACTGAGATACGTGGAAGATGTCATGTACCCGGTGCAACTGAGGTGGAAGTTCCAGGCGGTAATCCACCTCTCTTACTCTGCTGAGGACCTAGAAAGGTTCGATGAAATGCGGAGATAACTTTCCACCCCGGCCAAATCTCCGTAGACCTCGTCGAGGTGATACCCGTAGGAAAACGTGGTCGCCATCCTTGAACTCCAGTGGTCTCTGTCTCTTATCATCATAGGACTTATGTCTGCTCTGTGTAGTCTTCATCCACTCTTGGATGATCTGCACCTTCTCCGTCGTAGCCTGAACCATCTCTGGTCCTACAAGTGCGGACTCCCCAGGGTCAGTCTAGCACAGAGGTGATCTTCAAGGTCGGTTGTACAGTGCCTCGTAAGGTGACAATTCGATGGTGGAGTGATAGTTTTTGTTGTACGCAAACTCCACCAAGGGTAGGTGATCCTCCCAGCTGTGACCAAAGTCAAGGACACATGCTCGGAGCATTTCCTCGAGAGTCTGAATGGTCCTCTCAGTCTGGTCATCCGTCTGAGGATGGAAGGTGGTGCTCAGACGTAGCTGCGTCCCAAAAACCTCATGTAACCCCTTCCATAGCTGGGAAGTTAAATGAGCATCTCGATTGGAAACGATAGACGATGGAACACCATGAAGTCATATGATCTCCCGAACGTAGAGGCGTCCCAAGCTCTCTACTGAGCCCTGCTCTCTGATTGGTAGGAAGTGGGCCGACTTGGTGAGTCATTCTACGATCACCCAAATAGAGTCATGTCCTCTGGATGTACGTGGAGGCCCCATCATGAAATCCATGGATATCTCATACCACTTCCACTATGGGACCTATAAGGGTTGCACCAAGCTTGTTGGTACCTAGTGCTCTGCCTTCACTTGCTAACAAGTGAGGCATCGTGAAACAAACTCTACTACAGCATTCTTCATACCTGTCCACCAGTGCTGTCGTCTGAGGTCCTGGTACATCTTCGCCACTCCTGGATATACCGCTAGAGGGGAAGTGTGAAACTACCACAAAACTTCCTCCTACAGTGCAACTAGTACCATAGTACGTCCCCTGAAGAGGATGACATGCTCCCCTCATTTAGAAAATCCATCGGGTGCCAGCCCTGAGGATATCTGAGCACGTCATGTCTCATAGTCAGCTTCCCCTCGTTGTTCCTCTCTAACTTGCTGAAGAAGTGGAGGAGTGACTGTGAGAGACTGAAGAAAGGATACTCCATCAATATCCATAAAGGATATCTGCAACACGGCTAGCTTCTTTGTCGCATCTCCTAGTAGTTGAATGCCCAATCTCTTGCTGAGAGCATCAGCTATAACGTTTTCCTTCCCAGGAGTATAGAATATCTCAAATTCATGGTCCTGGAGGAACTCGAGCCATCGCTGTTGTCTCAGGTTCAGGTCCTTCTACGAGAAGATGTACCTAAGACTCTAGTGGTCAGTGTAGACTGTAAAGCACTCGCTCATCAGATAGTGTCACCACATCTTTAAGGCGAAGACCAATGCTGCTAACTCCAGGTCATGGGTAGCATAGTTTTGCTTGTTCTATCTCCAATGTCATGAACCATACGCGATCACTGCTCGCTCCTACATTAGGACACACCCGAGTCCGGTCCCTGATGCGTCGTAGTAAACTACGTACCCAACACCCTCCTCTGGAAACCTCAAAATGGGCGCACTGGTAAACCTCTGCCTCAACTCCTGAAATCTCTGATGATATCTATCTAACCACACGAAGGGTTTCCCCTTCTTCATCAAGGATGAAAGCGGTGCTGAAACTCTGGAAAAGTCTGTAACAAATCTCTGATAGTACCCAGCTAGACCTAGGAAACTCCACACCTCTGTCACGCTCCTGGGTGGATCACAAGCAAGCACTGCCTCGATCTTCACTGAATCCACTACAACTCCTGCCTCCTAGATGACGTGTCCCAAGAAGTGTACCTATCATATCTAGAACTAACACTTAGAGAGCTTACCATAAATCTGGTGCTCTCAGAGTGTATCCAGTAAAACCCACAAATGGTAGGCATGCTCGTCCTTAGTAGTCGAGTAAATCAGTATGTCGTTGATGAAGACTACGAAAAAAAGATCGAGGTAAGGCTGGAAGACCCTATTCATGAGACTAATGAACACAGATGGAGAATTGGTTACACTGAAGGGCATAAACAAGAACTCGTAGTGGACATACCGACACCTGAAGTTCGTCTTATTCACATACTCGTCTCGAACTCTGAGCCGGTGATAGCCTGACCTGAGGTCTATCTTCGAGAACCATCGTGCTCCATTGAGCTGATCAAAGAGGTCGTCAATCCTCAGAAGTGGGTACTTGTTCTTTACAGTCACCTGATTCAAGTGACGGTAGTCTACACATAATCGCAAGCTCCCATACGCCTTCTTGGAGAACAAAATTGGAGAATCCCATGGTGATACACTAGGTCAGATGAATCCCTTTCCTTGAAATTCCTCCATCTGTACCCGCAGCTCACAAAGCTCCGTGGGAGCCATCCAATATTTTGGAGTAGATATCTGTGCTGTCATGGGGTACAGGTCAATATAGAAGTCTACCTCTCTACGAGAAGGTAGTCCTGGAATGTCTTCAGGAAAAACGACCGCATACTGATCCACCACAACAGGAAAACTCAGACTCTTCACATCAACTGCTCCAAGGATGAGACTAGCCAACTGATGTGTGATCGGATGCCCTCTTCTCTTCAAAAGTCCATCCTGCACTGCAAAGGCTCCCTTCTCGCCGGTGAAGGTGAACCTGCTCACATCCATGTGGAAACACCGCACTTTGCACCTAATACAGTCGATCTAAGCATGGACGGTAGATAACTAGTACATACCCAGGATGACGTCATAAGGCCTCGACGCTGCTACAAGAAGATCCCAGCCAAATCTCTCACCTCCTAGAGTAAGCTCATACTGCCGGTACCAGTGTGTAATCGTCGAGTCTGCACCCATAGAAGTCTCTAATCGTAAGGATCGAGCCAACGGCTCCATCAGAATCTCCGAGCTCCGAACAAGGGCAAAGTAATAAAAGAATGACTCACACTTGTGTCTATAAGTACTTCAGTAAGGGTGGAGTAGACACAGATAGTACCTCGAATCATCTCAGGTGCACCGTGGTCGTAAGCCTCCACTTCCTGGAGCTGAGCCTGCCTCTATCCGCTAGCTCCCTGTGGTTGGGGTGGGCCTCCTAGTGGTGGTGGTGGTAGAGCCTCAAAACGTCGTCCACCACCCGCTGCTCGGCTAGCTCCTCTGCCTCGTCCGCCTGCTCAAAGATTCGGGCCCGAAAGAATGGGTCTTGTACCATGTATGTGGAGTAGCATGAGAGGTTAGTAAACCTCGCTAAGTACTGAGCTACTATCATGCTGCCCTATCACAGGTGAAGTAACCCCTGAATCTGCACCGCACGAAGGGTGGCTGGAACAAACTTCGAGCGGAAGAGACTCTCAAAGTCTGTCCAAAGTAAAGATGCCTCGTCGTGCACCTAGAGCATCAAGCTCCACCATCTACCTGCTTTTGCATGCAGGATACTCGCAGTAAGGATCACCATAAGGTTGGTTGGTGTCCCTACCAATCTGAAGACTATGACGATAGCCTCCAGCCAATCCTCGGCTTCTTGTGGGTTCGTCTCTCCATGGAACCTGGGTGGCCTCTATCACTAAAACTCGTGCAACTCACTCAGGTGGCATGCACTCTCTGCTACTGGGGCTAGTAGTATCGGTGGCGCAGCGGGTAGTGGTACCACTGGTGCCTCTGCTGTGATGGGGCCCAGAACTGAGACCTCGTCGCTCGTTGGGCTGCCATCTCGTACGCGACTCGGAACCCTAGCTGGCTACCTTCGTGGGGTCATCCTAAAAATAAACAGGTGTGCCACGGTCAAAATAGTATACCTCGTGAGCTGACACAAATTAATCACAAATAAAACTTTTAAAACTCACATGAAATCAGTGTTTTCATGCACTGAGTCAGAAATCAGGGGTCAGGGTCCTTGTGTATGGATACGTCGGCCACCGCACCAACACTGTACTCCCTAGACTGAAAACCACACTCAATACTCTTAACACTATTTCTTTACAGAAAGGAATAATCAGAGTCTTGAGTTCTGCGGTAGAACCGACTCCTCTGATACCAATTTGTCACGACCCGTCCTCAGAGCCCGTGCCGTGACTACCCCAAGTCCGCCTTCCATAGGCCAGGGGCTGGTGACTAGCACCAAAGGCATAAATCCAGATAAAAAGGGAAGGCATTACCTTTATAAAGTAAACAAACACAATAGAGTATGCAACATAAGAAAGCACTAAGTAAAGCTGAGTACAAAAGTAAGTGATGAAAAGTAAATGGGCCAGTATACAAACCCAATTGTAAAGTACAGTACAACTGAAAATCTAGTACAACTGCAGTAAAGTAAAACAGAAACCACTGAGTCGTCCTCCAGGAATCCCACTTGAAGGGTGGGTATAGATGGCCTCCTCAGCACCTCGGTTCTGGCCGTCCACTCCGTGTATGTCTCACAAATTGGTCCACCTCTGGGTACCGTTCATCTCCACAAGCCTCTACCTCGATCAGTGTTGTCCATCGTCTGCACCCAACACAATATAGTGCGGGCATAGCCCATGTAGGGGTGAGTATACGATACTCATTAGGGACCCCGAGACCCCCGAAGGTCTCCCAGAATCCATGAAGGATAAACCACAGAAGAAAGATACAATCACGAAGTATCAACTAACTCTACTTAGGTATATGCCCATACATATACCTAAGTTATCAATCACAGTTCGGCTCCAACTCTCGAGCCCAAGCACAACCCATTCCACACAGGAAAGTAAGTCAATCACATTGATGATAATGATTGAAAGTCAAGACTCAACTCACACAGTTATACATATTTCGTAAAGTGATAAAGATGATCAGATGTAGTCACTCATTCATCTAACTTATCAGACTCACATAGGATACTAGTCTAGCTAAGTTGTCGGACCCACGTAGGATACTAGACCAGCTACTCTGTCGAACCCACGTAGGATACTAGAACAGAAGTCAAACTGTCGGACCCACGTAGGATATAAGAACAGTAACCATGACTGTCGAACCCACGGAGGATTCTAGTACATTAGTCATTGTCGCCAAACCCACGGAGGATTGCAGTACGGTATTTGTCATCGCCGAACCCACGGAGGATTCCAGTACGGTAGTCATTGCAGTCGCAACCATCTCTAGGGTTCACGCACACAGCACGCTCGATTCCGGGAGGGTCCGCTCCACAAGAAAAGGGGTCGATAAATCAACTGTCACGAAGTTCATAGTTGATGTATCCCGAAGTTCTATCTCATCAAAAGGAACCCAATGCGACAGACGGCGCGTCAATCGGACGCCTGATCTGAGAGTTATTAGCATTTTTGCTCTGAGGGCCTGGTTGGAAATACGCTCGTTCCAAACCCAGCCATTTTCCAAAGTTTTCCAAAACTCACTAAGTGTATCGCAAAAGGACATCCACGTCATGAGGGTCCCAGTTACACAGACGGCGCATCGATCGGACGCGCGGTCTTCGAGATATTCACCTTTAAGTGAAAACGGGTCTGGCCCGTTAAGCCCAGTGGGCTGGCAGGTCGGGTAAATCTGGTTTTGGCGGGTCCGACCTGGAAGAGGGTCGGACCGGCCCGGTGAATCGCCCGGCCCAGCCCGAGGGGCGCGGCTCAGCCCGGCGGGGCGTGGTCTGGCCCGGCTCGGCGTGGCCCGACCCGGTAGGGCGCGGCCCGGCGAGCCGCGGCTTGGCCGACTAGCTGAGCGGTCCGAGGGGGTGCGGCCCCCCGCTTTCCCAAACCGGCAGCGCTAAGCGGCGCCGCCCTCCAATCCGGCCGGCCGGTTTTCCCGGCGCAAGCGGCCCGCTCGGGCGGGCCGCAGTCCTACTGCGCAGCACCTTCGGGTGCCGCAACTCCTTCACCCAGCCGGCTGATGATCCATCCGGTTCACCGCCGAAGCGGCCCACGGAGCACGGCGCCCCTTGTGGCACCGCAATCTTCCTTCGGCCGGGCCGGCTTTAGCCGGCCGGTTCTTCTTCAGTCGAGCGATTTTCTGTTTCGGTCCGTGTTTCTTCCGCATGCGGCCGGTACGTGGTCGTCACCTTCATTCATCACCACCTTCCCAAGATGATCTCCATCGCAAATAAAAGATACTAAAGAGGGTCATCGGTCCATGTGCATTAGGCCCGCGCCCTCCGCTTTAGGCAGTAGAAGTTGGCCGAAGTTAAACCATAATTTTCAACGATGAACAAGAACAATTTTAATCAATTAAAATTAAACATAATCCCCCTACCTTGATCAAGGCTTGTTCATCGTAGTCACGTAAAACGATGTTGCTCTGTCAACATCGGAGAAAGAACCGTTGTTGTTGGCGACGTTCCCCGTGGCGGTGTCTCCTCCCTTGATGCGGAGGAAGAAGAAGGTCGGAGAAGTTACTTCACGTCCTTCAAGTCGGGGAGCATTCTTCGTGTTCTTCATGGAAGAACTCTCCCTTTCTAAATCCCCCCACAAATATTTTCCAACCAAAATAATAATAAGTCCCTCCCATAATATAATACTGCCCTGAATTTTCAAATTAATTAAAAATGAAAATTTAATTAATTAAGGCATTGAGTTGGCAAAATTAATGGATTGGAGATGGTGAGGCTCCACATTTAAGTGGAAGTCCAAAGGTTTTAAGAGGTTGTCAAAAATTAATTAAAGGGGATGTTAAAGAGAGTTGAGGGGAGTAATGGGGAAATGAAAGGTTAGGGCTCATGTGGGACCCACCTCACAAATATCCTCTCATGGGAGGTTATATGGGTGTGGGACCCACCTCTAAATCCCCTTGGGAGGAAATAACAAACTTACATAAATTAAATTGTGTTCCACAAATTTTATTTATTTCATTTTAAATCCCCAAATATTAAATCTAAACCCGCATAAAATGCAACTGCGGTAAAGGTCCCCTTAAGTGAATACCAGCACTGTGAGTTCATCGGTGTCCTCAGATTTCAATTCCGAGCACCGGTTCAAAATATAGAAAAACTCACACATACGTTTACTGAACGTACCAGAAAAAAACTTTAGAAATTGATTCTGGGAACATTGGGCCTCGGAATCAAGTGCTGTCAAAAATCGTAGACTCTTAAAATTCCAAAGTATTTAAGAAAAAAATTTCTTGAAATTTTTGGGTCTTTACAAATTCATTTAGTCTATTTTACTGCACATAAATTTCCAACCCATATCATTTATTTACTATATTATTTAATTTCATTTTATCATCACAATTTATTTCATGGCTAAATGGGAAACTAACAAAACCACACCACACTATAACTATCCCATATCACACAACCGTTACCACAACAACTCGCATCCACCATCATCACCACACCACACCATCCAACCCAACTCACCACAACAACCACACATTGCACATCGCAACCACATCTCACAACAAAACTTCCACAAAAAACTACCACGCATAACCATCACACGACACCACCACACATCATCACCACTATACACCACAAACTATATGCACCACATCGCACAACTTCCCACATCACATCTATTGTGCACCACATCACACAACTTCTCACATCAGAACCAATGCTCACTACATCACAAAAATTCCCACATCTCATCCATGCTAACCAACCACATTACATCATAATCCTTCGCACTAAAAATCCCAGTCAATTATCACCACCACCTCACAATATTACAAATTGTATAGGGAAACACAACAAGCACAAGAAAAAACAACAACACACATCATGTATTACACAATTTATTCATAGGATTTCATTTCATTACTTCTTTATTTAGCATGAGTATTATCACACAAACCTGGTTCCATGGGAAACCAATTTATTATCCAAATATACATTCATTAAAATTTTATTTAGCATGTGATCACACAACAACACAACAAGGTTCTCAAGTTATATCCTCTAAATTTAAATCATGACCCCCAATAGTTTTTATTTTCATCAAGTCGTCAACACGGAATAAACATATCAACAACAATACCAATTTAGTCAAAACATGTGATATCTCCCCATACCCATCAATTTTAATTATTCCAATTAATTATCATTATTATGATGACCTTTACTATCCACCCAAAGGAATTAAAAAGTATTAAAATCCCACACATAACACATAAATAGGTGAGAATGATAATTTCATGCCTTGAAGAAGCTTTTTGATCTCATTATGCACCATGGGGTGAAGAAGAAATAGCCCACACACCACAACCACACAAGAAAAATCTGGGTCAACCTAAATTGCACCGAAGGGATGAAAAAAAATCATCCCAATATATATGAAACAAAATAAACAACACTATAGTGAATCCTTAAGAGAACAATGAGGGAAAGCAAAGGAATAAGGGAGGATAGGTTTCCATCGTTCTCTAATGACCAACAACTGGAACCCATTGATCAAAGTATGAGGAAAGGGGGTAGAAAATATCTAAAAACTGCCTTGGGTTTTTTTAAAATAAGATATAGAAAGATAGAGAAAGAAAACAATGGTTGAATAAAGGAAATTTTGATAAAAAATACTTATGAAAACCTATAACTTTACCCTTTTATGGTGTAAACCACACTTTTACACCATAATTTCTATGGGGCTAAATAACATACACCATAAAATTAGACTTAAGGCTATAAAAGCCTCAAAACCTCAACTTCCACCAAATAACATTGTTTCTAGGGATTATTTAAACTTATGAAATAAACCCCCTTCTTATGGAATAAACCCATATCGTGTGGTATCCCCTCATCACACACAAGTCATAAGTCACTAGCTTGAAAATCCATAAAACATAGACTTATTCCATTTACTCCTCTTTTATGTTGTAAAAGGTCTATTATAGTTCTACTACAGCTCTAACTACAGCAAACCTCTTCTATTCTCCCTAGAGCACTCTCCAACCACAAAACCAACAAATTAACGGGTTGGGAAGGCATATACTATTACAAAAGAGAATGTTTCCATAGGATGGAATTTTCTAAGATACTTAAAGAGGTTTGAGAAACTCCATGGATAATTAATGTTAGGTATCAGTGTTATAGAAATTATTTCTTTGGTTTTTAAGTGTATATGACATCAAATGTATATTTTATAATTGTTTTGAATATAAAATAATTAAAAATCAAGGAAATAATTGAAGTATCATGTAGTCTATATTCAAATGATGGATCAAATGGTTTTCTAATCATTGATTTGAATGTAAATGAATATATCAATAATAGATGGATCTATATAAAGGATTTATACATTTATCTCATTTCTATTATGTAATAAGAGATGTTTTTCATTATAAAAGAGTTTTTATAAAAAAATATAAGATGATGGTTTTAATACACATGGTTTATGACTCATTAGATTTTGTAACATGATTGAAAATAATTTAGAAATAAAAAAAGTTTTATCTAAGATAAATATTTTATATAATATGTTTTTTAAAATATATAGGATATAATTTTTTTCACCCATCAATAAAATATTTTAAATAATAAATCCTTATTTTCATAATAATTCACCAAAAACATAAAATATCATATAATATATGGTGCTTAAAATTTTATTTGTTAAATATTCCCACTAAGAGAAAATAAGTGTTATTTTCTAGATATAAAAGAGTTTTTGTATCTTATAATAATATTTTTAAGAGAATTTGGTGTCTAAGAGACTAGTGGGAATATTTTTTAGACTTTGATAAATTCAAAATTAACAAATAAAGGATTATACTAATTAAAATACAAATTTAATTCTACTTTATATCCTAAATATGTTTAATTTGTGTTAGTAAAGAGATAATATAAAGAGTTACATTTATTACCAAAATGATCTCATGAAAAAAATATGATGGAAAATGTACCAATATCAATGATGATGATGAACTTAGAATGATCTATAAGAAGACAATAGAAGTTATTGACATCATAACATTTGGTGTTGTGATGTTAAGAAGTGTTAATAAATTGTTTAATGAGTTTAACACTAAGAATATGATTCATTAGTATCATCATTATTGAAACTATATTAATTAATATATTTGACTCACTAAAGAGTTTAGTGATAATGTTTTATCATATGGTCAAATTTATACATTGAGAGGTCAATTATCATTATAACTTTGAGTTACCCCTAACTGATTTCATCATGAAGTATTATAGGTTTTGATGAAATGTTAAGGTTAAAATGATTGGTATTTAATATAGATATATGAAATATACTCATGAGGTATAAAATAGGTTTTTTATATTGGATGACCCACTAAGTACACCACATGAAGTTTCATATAATATGTATTTGTTATTCTAGGGGTGAATGTTTTATATTGAATACTTGTATCTAGGGTTGGAAAGATTCCTAGAATGATAAATTTAATACTCTTATAACTTTATTACACAATGCTTGAAGTTAAGATAATTATAGAGTGTCTAGGTATGTTGTTGATCATGTTGTTGGTCGAGGCATAACTAATATGAGATTTTTCCTCTTATATGACAAGTATGACATATATTTCCTTGATTGAGATAGAATGAGGAAGTGTATGGTCGTACCTAGATAAGATACATTTGATGAAATTATCTATCTATATGAGGGGATTGTGATGTTCTAATTCACTTACATGAATGACATGCTAGGAATTCATTGGCCTAGTCAATCTATACTCAGAAAATCGAGAACATATGAGTAATCTATATGGGGTTGAAATACTCTATGTCACATGGCCACGTCATGTCATGTAAAAAAAGATCATATGATTATATATACTTTTATGAGATATATATGGTGGATATAGATAGGTGTGTTAATTATCTTGAGTTCTTTTAAACTACTCAGGCTCAGCATGATAAATACTTTAAATTGGCTCAGTTTTTTTATTAAAGCTTGAGATCAAGCTATTTGAGTACTAAATTAAGCCAATTTTGAGTATTATAGTAAAATAATCAAGTATATAATAATCCTAAACAAGAATATAATATTTTAATATATTGTTTTTATTCAGTACATATGTATTTATTTCTAGCATAGGATTTCAATATCAAGTACAAATTTGAGCTCGATATAGAATTTGAAATTGATTTTCTAATTAAAATCATCATGAAGTTCCCTAATTAAACAAACTTAAGCCTAAGAATGTAGCTCAATCAAGACCAAGTCAATCTTGAGATCAAGATCAAGCTTGGAGATTAATATTCTATTGAGAATTGAGTTGATCTCAAGCACTAAGTTCAAGTATCAAGCTCAAGCTTGAGTATTGAGATACTCAACTTGACTCAGCTCGATTACACCCATAGACATGTGTATAGATATATATGTGTTTAATAGATATCGTGTCAGATCCATTTATATCTTGAGTATAATTGTACATTTCTAGAGGCTTATTTTTACTTATATTTATGAATTTTGGAATTCATATTTGTTTTCAAGGATAAAAAGTCCCATGGTGTCACAATTTTTTGTGGAATGGATGGGAATTGAGTTTTAGGTAACTCAGATAATGGCTCTAAAAGTGTTTTATATTTTTTATAAAATTATTTTTGGGTGGATATCCACAAGTTATTACATATGATGTGATGCATGATGAATTTGATGGTAGATTTCCAAAAGTGATTTGGAAGATATCTAAAAGGAGTTTTGGAAATGATTTCTTAAGTTATTATATATGATATAATATAAGATGAAATAGCACAAAGTTTTTAAGGCATTGGTTCAAGTGAGATATTGATGGATATATGTTCCAAAGCCTTATAAATATGATGTGTACTTAGTTGTATCATATGGTACAATAAGGGTATATCATAAGTCATGATATATGATGTCATGTTACTACCTTGACCTATCACAGTGTTTGATAAGGGTATATCTTAAGGTAGTTTTTTTTAGTAAATAAAATTATATGATTCATATTACTCCCTATGATTTATCTTGGAAATTTTGCATTAATTTTTAATGTTTGGATCAATCTTTTATGTAAATATATCATTGATTAAAATGTTTCATGAGATGAAATGTATGGGAGAACCAAGTTCACGTAAGTGTTAAGTGCATGGATGAGGGTTATAAAGAGTTGTAACTAAATGAATTTACTCATATATTTCATAATTTATGAGTAATTTCTATAGAGTATTTGAGAATGTATCAAGGTATATATAAGGATATAGTAGACGTTGAGATGGTTGTATATGTGTTATTATCCTTATGTAGATTCTCCTGATCTCTCTTCCTTCTCCTTATTTAGATATCATGAGATACTAGCATATCATGGTCATGAGGAGGATCACACCTATATATTGGGTGATTGAGTTGATCCATGAATATATCCTAAAAGTAATAGTCATATGATTGTTCCTTACTGATCTTTATAACCCACTATGATTAAATAATATGATCAGTGACTATCTTTAATTAATGTTGAAAATTATTTATTTTATATTTACCTGGTTTAAGATTTTAAAAGTATAGTGATCTTGGGAATTTGGTTTCTAATGTCATTAACTACATTGAATAAGTTTTATTAGATAATTAAAACCCCATAAATTTATTTCTCAATAACTATTATATGATTATTTAAATTTTTTCTACCATAAACATCAAATAGGTATATGTTTCATGTAATGTATGGAATTTTACAAGAATTTACAGTGGTTCTTGAGCTCCTTCATTAATTAAAGTGAGGTTATATAAATGATAAGATTCTTTAAATTAGTGTTTATTGATGATTTCAAGCCAATTTGAGGATCACTTTGTCCCTATATTCATTCAACTTCAAGGAGAGGTTGTTTCTACTCCTTTTAGATATGGAGGGGTCCTCGCTTATTATACATGGATTCTAGTGGGAGTTTTATTGTCTTTAGTGGATAGAGCATGAGTGTTGTTACTTAGTTATATTTATCAATCATATAAAATTAGGATGTATCTCATTATACTTGAGGTAAAAATGATTATTTATGTTCTTCATATTTCATATTGATTCTATAATGATAGATCTGACTTTCAAATGGATTTTTTCTACTGTTTATGAACATGTGATATTCTAAAAAACCCCATTAGCTACCATATATGTTCTTCCTATCAGATCCTCCTCTATCTTATATGAGTATAATCCCCATAAATATGAAGTTATTTCACTAAGTTATAGTGAAATTATATCTTAATCCATAGATGTTCTAACTCTAAATTAGATAAGAAAATGAGGGATAGAAAATAAAGGGTAAAGGGAAGATATATCTCACTTCATCTGAAGAAGGAAACACCCTCCAAAAATCCAAAATATATAAAGTAATAAGGGTATGAAGTATAATCAAAGATTATTACCCTCCCCTTTTTCCCATTCATTGAATGAAAGAAGACCTAGGGGTAAATAAAACAAGGGACCAAAATAAACAAAATACCCCCATGTAAAGCGGGGGTTGGGATTCACTAATGAAAATTTGTGGGAATGCCACCAAACTTCTGGTGGTAAGATAAGTGTTAAAACACCACCCCCAAATCCACTGGAACTATGATGGATTACTACTGCCTCAAACTTTTCCACCTCATATACTCAAAACCTAAAATTTCACTTTGGATCAATTTCACCAGATTTTCCACCTCAAAAACTTTATTTTAATTATTTAAAGCTCACCTAAAACACCAAACCTATTTCAAAAACCAAAAATTCAAAATATACCAAGTTTATCTTCATTGGTTATTTTTATATGAATTCCATATCATCCTTCATAAATCTAATATATTTCTCAATTTTAGAATTTATAATGGTTTTTTCATATGTGGTTGGATCATCATCAATGACTATAACATCGTCAACATTTTCCATGAGAAGGTCATACCACTTAGGAACATTATTAATCCTACTTGATCTTCTTAGTTATGTTATATATTGATTTGGTTCTTCTTCCATTACCTTATGTGGAATCAACTCATCAATCTTAGGTAATAAGTACTCTTGTTGGTATAGAAATTACCAAACCTCTAGTACCCTCCCACTATTTTTTTAGAAAATAACTCATTTTTCAATGAAATAAAATGTTAAGACACCAAAACATTTTAATCATTGGGGTTATAAAAAAACACCCCCTTATTTCCTTGGGATAACCAAAAAAAGATACAATTATCCAATTTGGGTCCTAAAATAGAGGAATTCATATGATTAACATATCCTCCATAACCTCAAATACTTTGAAATGTAATTTTTTGAACTTAATTCGTTCCATATATCATATGATGTATTTTATATCATCTTATATGGAACTCAATATAGTCAAAATAGTTTCGTTTATAGATCATAACCTCAAAAAGATGAGGGTATAGTGTGACTCATCATTGATTGAATCGTATACAATAAGGTTAGATTTATAATTTCACACACACCATTTAATTTTGGTCTTCCTAGAGGTGTGAGTTGTGATATAATACTATTCTCCTTAAGTTTATCAAAAAAAAAATCTTAAGTATTCACATCCTCAATCTAATCAAAGAGATTTAATATTCTTTCCAAGTTGATTTTGTACTTTATTTTTGTAATCATTAAATTTTTCAAAGGATTAATATTTTTGAATCATAAGAAACACATACTCATACCAACTATAATCATAATTAAAGTTAATTAAGTGTTGATAGCCTCCCTAATATTGGATATTTGAAGTAAAAAATACATCAAAATTAACAAAGTATAATAAAACATTTTATCTCTCTCTTTTTATATAAAAGAGAGCATTTATAATTTTATTATTTAAAAAGATGTGAATATATAATATGATTCCAAATAAAATGATTTTAAGAGACCACATGCATTGAGTCTTTTGATTATCATTAATTTGACCTAAAAAATAATGATTAATGTATGAAGGGTTAGAATCATTCCATTTGACCCATTTCATATCCATGTTATAAATTGTATTTTAAAGATCTAATAAATATAGACCATTCATTATATTTTCACCAATATAACAAATTCCATTTAAATAAATAAAACAATTTCTATTATTAAATAAAAAATTAAATCCCCTTCTTGTCAAGAAAAGATACAAAAATTAAGTTTCTATTTATGGTCAGTAGAAAATAACAATTCCCTAACTCGAGAACTAATCTAGTGGGAAGAGATATGTTGTAAATCCCAACATACAAGGTTATAAATTTCACTAGTTCCTAACATGGATATCCACTTCTCCTTTCTCTAAATCCCTCTATATTCACAAATATTACAAATTCTCACATATGTTAGAATCATAATAAGTACTCAATATTAATGAAGTAATGTCATAAAAATTAAATTCTATAATGAAAATACATGGTTTAGAAGCATCATATCCATTATTCTTCTCATCCTATTCCATGAATTTCTTGTAATCCATCTTAAAATTCAATTCCTTACCATAATAAAATAAATTTTCGATTTTATATATTTTTTCTTTAGGTTTTAGTGCATGAAAAGAATACCTAGGTTCATTTTTTTATTCTCCTTCTTAGATTTTCCATTTCCCTTGATTTTCTCCCTTAAAAGAATAGATTCTAGTGTGACCTATGTAATATCACTTTATTAGTCCATAACAAGTTAAGGATATCATGAAAAAACTTGTTAATCATGTTCTGTTTTAATTAATAATGAGTGGATTAAATGATGTGGTAAAATATTGTAGGATCAAGTATATAGTTAAATTCTTTTAGAATAGAAAATCCAAATTATCAAAATTATCGATGTAGACAATCATATTAATTATATGAGTTGACATAGGTATACCATTACATATTATACACTAAAATAGTGTTGTAGATATTTCATAGTGCTCGCACCTAGTCTAGCGCTAATAAACTCGCTTTAATTGTTCAAACATATTGAACGTGTCCATCAATTCATATTATCTGTAAAAATTTTAATTTATGTTCATTAGAATGAGACATGAGATATTATTAATATACTCCTTATTCTTATTATAGGTATCTAACTCACCTCATGGTATTTTTTTAATTAAGTTCTTTAGGGATTGCCTACTCTAGAACATACATTTTTTTCTCATGCTCGAGGATTATCCTCATGTTTCGATACCAACCAATAAATTTGTTTTCGTTAAAATTTTCCTTCCCAATTACAGATCTAAAATAGAAGTTTGAATTTTTGATATTAGTTAAAATTTATCTATTCATGAAGTAATAACAAATTTTTAATATCATGAACTTAAAAAATATTCAATAAGGATATTTATTGAATATATTTCATGTAAAGACCTAAGTTTTTTCTCCTAAATCAGATATTGTGTTTGAAGAATTGCTCTACAAAAGGCATTGAAACCAAAAAATATATAGACCATTATAATGTGGACATAAATTAGAATGAATAAATAGTAGTAACAGAATTATGAAATATATATAAATAAATATATTTATAAAAACAAAAAAAAATCACTCTAAATATAGACACAATTACTACAGCTAAGAAACTAATAAAATATTTCCTTATAATTTAAATTTATTTTAAAATGGATATTTTTAAAGTTTGGTATATTTATGATTAACAATAATTTTAAAATAATAGTTAACATAAAAAAAATTATTTATTATAAAAAGTTGTTTTTCATGATATTTTATGATTTTATTTTAATGTTAAGCTTATAAAATTTAGGATGAGAATTTAGAAAAAAAAATAACATCATTTTAGATTTATCATATTCATGTTAGCTTAAGATTAATTTTGTGGATTTTTCAAAAATAATTAATTTTCAGGTGAATAGTGAAAATACTAATTTTATTAATGTCATCAAATTTATGAAATTATTTTATTATATGAATACATTGAATGTTTTTGAAACATTTTCCTATTAAATTTTATTTTATAAATTATAATAAATCATATTATAATATTATTTTGAATTTATAAACCAATGCTCGGTATTTTGAAAATTTATGTATCGTTTTAATAAAAACTATTTTTTCAGCTATTCTATTTAATTAATTATAACAAGAAGAAATGAAGTTTATGATTTATTTTATTGTTAAATAAATAATATTTTAATAATTATAATTATTTTAAACTAATTTAAATTAATTTCATTGATAATTATACCCTAATTATAAATAATTTTTCTTAAAAATAAACTTTTTCAAAAAAATGGGGTTTTCAACTTTGTGTTAAAATTAATTTTCCATACACATAGGATTTTACCATTGTGAAAACTAAAATGGTAAAAGTAAGTAAACTTAGAAGTAAAGGTAATAAAAAATTTAAAACATGTTTATTTTTTATGGTTTAGATGTGGTTTGACCGTATCTTCTCTTTACTATGTCATTTATCAATTTTGGAGGTACTTATCATGATATTGACTTCTCATTATTGAATAGTTTTGAATATTTACAAAAAATACACTCGTGTTCACTTATAAAAGGGAAACCTCTCTCCTTACTTAAAATCATTACAAAAACCCAAAAAGTTCAATCCAAACTCTTTATAAAACTATTATGCACACTCTTATCCACTTTAAGGATGTTTTGGTCTTCTAAAAAAACAACACTCAAAGGTTTAATCTTCTTTGGAAAGGTGATAATCCAAGAAGTGATATATAAGTTCTAAAACCTATCTTTCTTTTTCTATTTATTTTTTACACTTTTATTCTTCTATAAATTTAATTTAAACATATTAAAATTATATCATTGTCATAATTATTATACTGGTATGTTATAATGATGTTACAATCATTAATCACACTCCCCTATTCCATTAAGAAAAATTAAAATGTGGATCGTGCATTGTTTGGACTACCGCCTCCACAAATAAATGTGTTTCGTTCTTCCTTAAATTAAAAACATGGATGATTTTAGTTTATATTTTATAATTATATATTAAATTTAAAACTAATTTATGTCATTAATATGGTTATTTTTTAATAACTCAAAAATTAATGATCGTTATATGGTAATCCATCAATATTGGTAAATAACCTGGAACTAGTTCTTCATAATTTCTATTTTCACTTAACACAACTAAAACTCCCATGTAATGGAATTATAACATTATAATTCTTTAAAAAACATCAATTACATAACCTTTAATGTTTTTTAAATGATAATATCTTGGATAAAAATGAATATCAATACAAATTTTATGAACCCAGTTCAAAATGGTTAATATTATCAACACCCGATGTTGAAAAGATATTAAAAAATATATAATATAGGAAGATGATTATTATCAATGAAGAGTATAAATAAAAATATATAAGAATAAATTTTTTAAATAATTAATTAAAATGTTTATATTTATGATTCATGAGTTTAAAGGATTCGGTGGAAATAAAGGGTAAAGAGGTAAGGGATTTGGTAACTTAAAATAATTTATTTGAGTTATGAAATTTCTTATTGAAAATAATTTTTCCAAGACCTTCCATTTTGATTGATTTCATATCATTATTTTGGGGGAAAATAGTTTTTGAACTAAAATCAATTTCATTAAATATATTCTTTTCGTTTCGTATAAAAATAAAGGATACTTTTTAAAAGGGACTCATAACTATTACTTTTACAGCGATGAATACAAAATGTTTCAAAAAATATATTTTCATGATTTGGTTCTCATTATTATCAAATGATATATCTTTCATGAAGTGGTGTTTTCTATGTTATTATTTTATGATCCCTTTTGGATAATTATATTTTGATATCTTATGATTTTTTAAGTTCATGTTATGTGATAAGTTTAAGAAACCTATTATTTGAATATTTTGTTAAAGAACTTGAGAAAGAAGATGTTGTATGAAAAATTTAGTGAATGTGAATTCTGGATAAAAAGGTTTTATCATTGGGTCATGAAATTGCATTAAAGGGAATATTAATAGATCCATAAAAGATGGAATTTATCGAGAAATGGCCTAGACTGACCACTCTAACTGAGATCTGTAGTTTTCTTAGGTTAGCAGTATCTTACTGGCATTGTGAGAAATTTCTCATGGTTATCACATAATATTCTCCATGTATTTACTTTAATACTTGTAAATATAATTTATATTTTCTTTATTTTCTTTTAACATAATAAATATATTACATGATAAAATCAATCCATTATCATGACTCATCATTCCTACAAATATTAAATAAACCTTGAATATTAAAAAAACAGTCTTTCAAATAATATTATTTGTGTATTTACTTTAATACTTGTAAATATATTTAATAAATAAATTCATTACTAATTATTATAAACTCAAATAATAAAAACTTATTTATTCTTTGTTGATCGTGTATCCTCAGACATATCCCAAACCCCGGTGGTGGGTCCCACCATGTTCTATATACCTATTCACTATAATTTGATAGATTCTTGAATACGATATTGTGTATGACCCTCTAGTACCTTATCTTGATAGTGGTGAATACTATTAATAGGCTAAGAGTGGAATCTAGAAACTCATCAAGGCCCCTAAAGAGATAAGGAATAGTCCTAGCAAAGAAAACCAACCTACGAACACACACAATGTAATACAATCTATTTGTATTTAGATATATCATAAAGTAGGATACACACTTATGTCATCAGTCTTTATTGATTTATTATTTTTTATCTATCTAGATGGATTTAAATTTGAATACCATGGGCATGGATTTATAAAGGTACTACTATCTAGATCAACCAGGCCCAAGATATAACTTCCTCAACCCAGAAATGACAAATCTTATCATGATCATTCAACCAATTCCATACCACCAATGATGCACCCAACACAAGATACCTCTCTAGGATTTCATTATCATGGTTTTTTCCTTGAATCAAAGTATTTAATCAAATTGAACACATCGATAATGATCTCAAGTTAGGATACCAATACACGTATTCATAGATAGTAATATCCAATGATACCCAAAACATGTGGTATTCGTATTATAGGGTATGTCCTTATAATCTCAACTACTATAGATCACCAAGTGTGAACTTAATGACAATAATTGTCAATTCTTATGATCCCCCAACACCTGATAGTCAGACATTTATTGTGTCCAGTCAGTATGATGTATCTATGGCATATGTTTAAGATTGATTTTATAGTATCTTAAGGTTCTCAATATAGTATGGGATCTTCTATAACCTTTTGGTATGATAATTAAACTATGGAAATTACCAATTAATAGTTTATGCATAAATATCAACACTAAAATAATAAGTTGACATCACACATAACTCATTATATATATGAAATAGTGATTGAAAGGTACTATATAGTTGGGTCTAGGGAACCCACTATTACAACACTCCCACTTGCAATAGATCCAACTTTCTAACCATCATTTTTATATATCAAATTATTAAGATCATTTTTCTTCTTAGTCATGGATTTAGTTATTGGGTCTTCCATGTATTAACTATGTGGATATTCTTCTATACGTGACCTCATCTCCTTAAGTAAAACTCCTCAAGAGCTGTAATCCCCGAGTGTATTCTTTTTGTCCAATTTCAAAACTTGAAATATTGGATTGTAAGATTATTATAATTTATATTATGATAATATTTTACTTACTAGGTGTGATTCTAAGAATTTTAACACATCATTGTGTATTTTAAACTGCTTCTCAGCTCGGAAGCCACAACACACTCAGTATTTGTAGATATGGTTACCACTAGCTTGTATGAGCTTGTCTAAATCATTACCTTAGAATGACTGTGATATCATATCGTATTGACCCAAGTAAGACTAGTTTATGTCCCTTGAAAACTATTATCCCTTACTCTCTACATACCAGGTACATATCTCTTGTACTTTCTCAAGTACAATTAGATAGTGTTAACTGTTTTTGTTGTAGTTCTCCTAGAAATAACTGATATTCTCCTACCATAAAGTATATGTTGTAAGTATCATATATTGTACATATCATGTCATACGTGATTGATCCATCACTGAAGTTTATAAAATTCAACTCACCACATTAATCTACTCCTATGTCACATACATGTCTTCTTGGATAGATTTATTCCATGTGACATTGGTAACAATTCTCTATCAAATTATTCCATATTTTATTTTTCAATACCATGTCATTATGTATACTATTCACTAGTTATAATAAGACATTATATATACCTTATTAGATATTGTTCCCTAGAACTTAGGTTGATACTTTAAGTCAATCTCTAGAGAGATACATTTATTATGTTCTTAACTTACTGTAATACCAATAGTTGTTTTTCATATATTATCCAATATAGTTTACTTGAAAACAATGATATATTTATAACCTCTGTTAGACACATAGAAAAGATTCATTCTAAATGAATATTATATTATCTTGTTTCTTACATTTAATAAATATAGATTTCAGTAAATTGCACCCTTATTGGCATCCTTTAATGTTACCATCCCTTTCTGGTTGCGCTATATAGACACCTTCCATGATTGGTGATCTTGACATCCAATGCTCAGTCAAATGATCATATAAATTATCTATTATAAGTAAAATTATAATGGATTTAACATAGTTTACTTTAACATTCCTTAAACACTTATAGTAACCTTATGAAGTGTATTCACCACTAGTTTGCCCTTTAAATAGTTCACACTCTCTAGCTGAACTAATTCTAAAAGTTTTGTGGCTTACCTTTATTTATAAAGGTTTCTTTGTCCAAAACTAATTACATTAGTGTATAAATAATATGTAAGGTCTTTAACTCCAAAGAGTCTAAAACCATGCTATTTATATCCTTGAAAACTACTTATTTTTTCTTGAAAAATTATTATCTTTCCAAAAATGGGTATATAAGTCTTACATTTTATATTCATTAGGTATTTCCAATTATTCATGTATCACTAAAATGTTACATGATTATTAAACACCACAAATAACATTCATTCTAAAACTGGAATAATGTATCCATGTGTCCAAAGGATATGTGAGATTAAGGTTTTGGTAATACTCTATAAAATTTTTACTATAATCATTAAACATGGAAATTAGAATTCGCATGCTTCTCATTGTTGACTTAGGAACCGCCCTTTCTCAGTTGTTGGGAGAATACACCTTACTTCTAGTAATGTTTATATACATACTTTGTTAGTGTATTTAAACACACATACGTTATATTCATATTGCATTTAATACCCAAGAAGTATGATTGAAACATTACCTTTTATATTGATGAATATTCACTGATGAAGAAGTGATTACTTTCTTATTCAATTCATTTCATTGCATTTATCTTCAATAGAATTTATTTAATGATATGAAAATCAAATAACCTCATGTTTAATACCACTTTATTTGAAGAACATTGTGAATATTCCTTTTATGTGACACTTTCCATTGGCCTTTTCACCTTGTCTTTATACTTGTTCATCATATGAGCTAAAGATTAAACCTTCATTAATTTCTTATTTTCTTGGCTAACCATACCTAGAAGGTAACGAATTATTTTCTCCATATGGTTAATTTTGTAATCAAAATGAAACTGGAGTAAATGGGTGAAAATGACATTAGAATGGGATGTATTGAAAGATCATAAACTGTCTTTCATATTTATACATATCCAATGTAATATCATTTATTCATGTCTCGCTTAACTTTCTCCTTGAAAACTTCTCAGTGATGAGAAAACATGTAACACCATAATTGTCTTGATATAGTATCCAAAAAAACACATCAGACATTGATGATAGAATTATGACATAACCATCATATGCATCATACATGAGTCTTAAGTAAGAATTTTTAACATCCTCACTTCCTGAGGTGTCTTCACAAGTATTGGGGACTCCAATGCCTTGAATTTACTATACCATAGTATTGTGCATAATCACCTATACTACTAATTGGAAATTCATGTTGGATCGGACACTGACTTTGTCCAATAAATATTTTAGTATGTATCATGGAATTTTCGATAAAAATAAATCTAGAATATTAGTAATTTTATATTGATTGCTGATTTAGACATTATCGAATAATTAATTAAATCATTAAATGTATCCCACTATTTTATCATATTCTAGGAACCCTCTATACTAGAATTATAATATTATATTGTTTGAGTATTCTAGTGGAAAGGATCCTTGAACCTCCCCTCATAGTCTACAATCTATGGATACACCACTACTCGGAGAGTTCAAGGTAGGTGTTTGACTATCCAACTACATTAACTCACGACTCCTTGATCTATTGATTGAAGTATCAGCTTTTAAAATCATAAATATAACTTAATCAATGCTTTCCTTTGATGTTAAAACAAGCGAGATATGGATACTTATTTCCTTCTAACTACAATTAAATCAACCCATCATTCTCATAATAACTCCCCAGTGGTAGGAGTCACCCTTAACTATGGATGACTGAGCACCCCAAACACCTAGTTGTGTTCAGATTAAAATAACGGAAGGAATTTTCAACTTAATACTTCTTTAAGGGATTTATTATTATATGATGAAATGGAATCTTTTTCTATCTCATAAGCATGTACTATGTGACCGTACTCACAATTGATCATGCAATAAATAGAATAAAATATGTCATGTCACATATTTATTTTTTCTAGGCATGCTTGTTTATTATTTTATGTGATCACACATAAAACTACACATACATAAAATAATACACCATGCATAAATAAAATAAGACGACGTGATCATGATCTGACACTAATGGTTGATCCATTGAGTGAATAATGGATCAACCTAGACTCTATGGGTAACTCCTTGGGTCGCATTGCTTGCTACTCGAGTTGCAGTGCTCACTCATCCAATGTGTCAAACTCATGTCTGGTGTATCACCATAACATGGTGTGAATTATGTCACTACTCATCTTCATCATTATACAACAATATTCACACACAGGCGAGGGGGTTTAAGGAATATGGAATATAGATGAAAAAATTTACATGGGTGCGTTGACCTTTATACATATAATGATGCTAAGACGACACGCAGATAATCATTTATTAAACTAATTATTACATATATTCATTACAATAATTAATTAAATAAATAAATTTTAGATATTCATTGGTCATTCCATGGCTCATGATCAGTCGATACACATTAAACTGACATATATAAATAATTGCATAAAAAAAGTAAAAATGAAAAAAATTATTTTCGAGGGAAATTTTATTGAAATAAAAATTCAATCTTATTTTTATTTCAAAAAATTTACATCATTTGGTCACAATATTAATTTAATTTTAATGTTAAAAATTAAATTAATTAATTAATTAATTTAATACATAAATTAAATTAATTTATCTCAGAGTATTAAAATTAATTTTTTTAACCAAAAAATAATATTTAATTAATTTAATTTAAAACCAAAATTAAATTAATTAATTCAATTAATTTTTATTATATAAAAAAATACACTGGTTCTGAAACCTTTCCCAGAGCCTATGCGGGTCGGGTAGACCCCGCACAGGCCCGTTTTGGGCTGTGCAAAGCCCATGTAGGGTTATTATGGATCGGGATAGCTTGCCCAGACCTGTTTTGGGTTGTGATGACCCGGCTAGGCCTGTTTGGGAGCAGATCAGGTCCAATCAGGCCACAACAGGGGTTTATCTCACCGTAAAGGGGTCCGCGCATGCTCGAACTGGCCGAAGGAGGGGCACGGCTAGGTAGGTCTGGCAAGGTTGGGTGGTCATCCCTACTATGATGCAATGCTCAAGTCTCCTATGGGGGGACATCGAGGAGGTCTGAACACATGTCGCACACGGGTCTCCAGTGCTAGGGCTGTCTGGGAGGGAGCGTAGAAGACGATGGGCTAGCTGGATCTGGCGATCATTTCAATAGAAGTCCAACATGTAGGGTCGTCCGATGAGATATTCCAGCGCATGCAGCAGGGTTCGAAGAATCATGGTGGTTCGAGGTGGGCGGGCTTGTCTAAGCCAGATCTAGCTAGAGAAACCCACAGTTGGCCGAGATGGAGGGGTGGCATCGACTTGGGGTCTGTTGTGGATAGCTGGGAACATGAGTTGATGGGTTCATGTGCAGCAGCTCAGGATCATGGTCCTAGAGAGATATGAGGTGGCTAAGGATGGATCTGCAGTGGTCGGGAAAGGGTGCTCTGCACCAGGGAGTGCTGAGGGGCGCTGCTCAGTTCTCACCGGTGGGGAATAGCGGAGGCAGCCCATGGGTTCTAGGACCATGGCGGCTGCATGAATAGAGGTTTGGATGGGATTTGGTCATCGAAAAATGTAGGTGAGGGTGGCTGGTGCGGGCGGCCGATGGAGGACGTTTGCGGAGGAGAGGGAGCTGCCGGGATAGTTGTGCTGTTAGAAATGCAAACAAAACTCACACATCAACCAACATTTATTTTCTCCGCATTTTATTTTTTCCATACAGTGTGTATTAATTACACGTGTTTCCCCCCTTATTTTTTTCTACCCACATGTCCATTTAATGTGGTTGTTTTATTTTGTTAATGTGTCCATTTAATGTGGCTATTTTATTTCGTTAATATGTGCATTTAATTTGGTTGTTTCATTCCTTTTTAAATGCCTATAAATTTTTGGAAATTGTATTCTGGAAAATATATGAAATACAAATCTTGAAATTTACTTTGATTTGTGTGCCAATTTTCTTACTCTTCAATTTCTTCCTCTCATATTTCTCGGCTTTTATAGCCAACAAACTGGTATCAAAGGGAGGTTACCAAGATCCTCCATTTTTTTTAATATGGCTGCAAGTTCTGAAGCTGTCTAAGGACAATTACTAAAGACGGTGCATCCAAATGAAGGCGTTATTTGGGTCACAAGAATTATGGTAGATCTTCACTGAAGGGTATATTATACCCTCTATGGATGAAGAATCCACCTACATGAATGAAGAAAAGACGGGCCTCAAAAATCAAAGAAATAAAGACAATAAGACTTTGTTTCTCCTCTATCAAGGGTTGGATGAATCAACATTCTAAAAGATTTCTAAATTAAAATCAAGCAAGAAAGCTTGGGATACCCTTGACACCATCTTCAAAGGTGTTGATAGAGTGAATCGGGTACATCTTCAAACATTAAGAGTGAAGTTTGAAGCGGCACATATGAAAGAAAGTGAGAGTATCTCTGATTATTTCTCAAGATTAGTTGTTATTGTTAACAATTTGAAAAGGAATGGTGAAAAAGTAGAGGAAAATCGATTTATTGAAAAATCACTTCGATCGCTCACAACCAAGTTTGAGCATGTGGTTGTGACAATCAAATAATCAAAATATTTGGAGAAATTATCCATTGAAAAACTGATGGGGTCGTTACAAGTGCATGATAAACGGATGCAAAAGAATGTCGGTTCAACAATAGATCATGCCTTGGAGACCAAGTTGACTCTACAAGAACAAAAGAATGGCCACATGCAATAAGGTGGTCATTGTGTAAGAGGAATAGGGCATGGATATTATCCAAGTCATCTACAAAAGCAACAAAATCCTACCAACTTTCGTGGAAGAGGGAATGGTGGAGGTCGATTCATGTGTGGAAGTGGAAATGAAAATAACATTAAATTCCACAACTGTAAGAAATTTGTCCATTATTCCTCTGATTGTTGGAGAAAATTGGATCACGATGAATGATCCAACTATGCTGAAACATCTCATCATGAATAATAAGGTACCACACTCCTCCTCGCACAAGAAAAGTCATGTGAACGCCCTGATATGTGGTACCTCGACACGGGTGAAAGAAACCACATGATTGGTAACAAATAATTGTTCAAGTAACTCATAGAAGAAGTTTGTGGTGACGTGAGATTTGACTACTCTTCAAAGGTACCCATGATTGGAAAAGGTAAAATCAAAATTTATCTGAAGACTGGTGAGAAAAATTACATCTCTAATGTGTATTATGTACCAAACATGAAAAAAAATATCATTAGTCTTGGCCAACTCCTTGAGATGGTTTATGTTATATACATGGAGAATTCTTTTTTGTCTATAAGGTATGCTCACATGAGAGTTACAGATCAAGTCCAAATGGTGAATAATCACATGTTTCTGGTGCGTATCAACACAAAGGTCGAGGAATGTCTCTTGAGACTCATGAAGAATGACTCATAGAGATATCATATGCGTTTTGGACATATGAATTTTAGCAGGCTTAAAATTCTATCTACATAATGCAAGGTGAGTGGATTTTCGGCGATTGAAGTTCCAAATCATGTGTTTGAGGCATGTACACTCAGAAAGAAACAAAGAAACTCCTTCTTAAGTGGAGTGTCCAGAAGATCAAATGAACCACTTCAGTTGGTTCACACTGATATCTATGGACCGCTTGAAAGACCCTCACATGGAGGTAATAGGTATTTTATTACCCCCATTGATGATTTTAGTAAGAAACTTTGGGTGTATTGCATCAAAGAAAAATCTTATGCATTTTCAATCTTTAAAATGTTCAAATATTGTGTTGAAGCTGAAAGTGGTTATAAAATCAAAGTTCTCAGATCTGATAGAGGTGGAGAATACACTTCAAATGCTTTTCAAGATTTTTTCAGGGAACAAGGCATCAAAGAAAAATATACTAATGCCTACATGCCACAGCAGAATGGCATTGCAGAAAAAAATAACTGCACCATCCTCAAAATGATGACGACCATGCTGAAGGAGAAAGGCCTACCGAAGAAGTTCTGGGCAGAAGCAGTGGCATGTACTGCCTATCTGCTCAATCGGTGTCTGACCAAGAGCGTCATAAACTTGACACCACAAGAGGCATGGAGTGGCTAAAAACAGATCATAGTACACCTAATAATCTTCAGGTGTGTTTCCTATGATCAAGTTCCAGAAGTGAGAAGAAGGAAGCTGGATGATCTTGGTGAAAAGTGCATCTTCATCAACTACAATGAAGAGTCTAAATCCTATAATCTCTACAATCCACTGATCAATAAATTATTGGTGAGTAGAGATGTGTTCTTTAGTGAAAAATAAGCTTGTAAATGGAATGATGAAGAACCAAACAAAGAAGTTCCAATCGAAACAGAAGATCTTGAAGAAAGTCATGATCATCAGGAGAAAATGCCAGCAACACCTTCATCAGGCTCATCGTTGGTATACAGGAGTCCAGGAGGACATTACATCACTCCTAAAAGGAATCCATCAAGTCAAAATTTGGCGAGATCATCATCACCCATGGTGCCCATAAAAATGAAAAACTTAAGTGACATTTATGAGAAAACCTAAGAGGTAAATATTTTTTCCTGTATGCAGATCATGAGCCTATAACATTTCAGGAATTCACAAGGGAAGAATGTTGGGGAATGGATATGGAAGAATAAATTTGTTCCATAGAGAAAAACAACACATGGGAGATGACCACACTTCCTAATATCTAGAAAACCATTAGTATCAAATGGGTCTATAATATCAAGAAAAATTTTGATGGTTAAATCGATCACTGTTAGGAAAGTCTTGTAGAAAATGGCTAAAAAAAGTACGGGTGGACTATGAATAAGTCTTCACTCCTGTTTCTTGCTTTGACATTGTGAGGATGATTATCTCCCTTGTTGTTCATCACAGTTGGATGATCTACCAACTGGATGTAAAGTCTGCATTCCTGAATGGAATTCTAGAGGAAGAGGTCTATGTTGACCAACCTAAAGACATTGTCATGCAAGGGGAGGAAGACAAAGTGTATCAACTGAAGAAATCTCTTTATGGGTTAAAGAAAGCTCCACATTCTTGGAATTCATGCATTGACAGCTATATTCAAGAGAACGGCTTCGTCCAATGTCCATATGAGCATGCAATTTACATCAAGAAGAATGATCATGGCGATATACTTATTGCATGCTAGTATGTTGATGATTTTCTGTTTAAAGGGAATTGTTGACAGATATTCGATGATTTCAAGGAGGCCATGTTCAAGGAGTTCAAGATGATGGACGGAGGTCTCATGTTCTTATTTATGGGCATAGAAGTAAAGAAACAATAGGGAGTCATCTATATTTCTTATAATAGGTATGCTAAGGAGTTGCTTAAAAAAATCAACATGGATAATTGCAATGTTGTAAACACACCTGTGGCAATGAGATTAAAACTAAAAAAAGATAGAGAATGAAGAATTGTTGACTAAACTCTATTCAAGAGTTTAATTGGAAGCCTTTGGTATCTCACAATCACAAGGCCTGATATTGTCTATAGTTTTGGGCTTCTAAGAAGGTATATGGAAGCTCCGAAAGAGTCACACTGGCTAGCAACAAAATGTATCCTCAGGTATGTTAAAGGAACAATGGATGTTGGCCTTTTTTATCCATACAATGAAGAATCAAATCTACATGGATACTTAGACAGTGACTGGGGAGGCAACCAAGATGAAATAAAAAGCACCACTGGGTATTTATTTTTTCTTGGATTGATTGCTTTCACATGGAATTCAAGGAAGAAAAGTGTGGTCGCTTTGTCCACATGTGAAGTAGAGTATATGGCAACATCATCCACTATTTGTGAAGGAATATGGTTGAGAAATATACTGAAGGAGATGAAGCATCCTCAGAATGGATCCACAATGATATATATGGATAACAAGTCAGAAATTGAACTTTCCAAAAATTCGATGAAATATGGAAGGAGAAAACACATTGATACTCATTTTTATTTTCTCACGGATCATGTGAAATAGAAAACAATAAAATTGGAACTATGGAACAGGTAGCTGATATTTTCACAAAGGCATTACTGACAGATTCATTCAAAAAACTCAGAATGATGCTCAGGATGAAGCTGGTTTTGGTTTGAATGGGAGTGTTGGGAATTAAAAAAAACCCACACGTCAAACAATATTTATTTTCCCCACATTTTATTTTTTCCATACAGCATGTATTAATTACACATATTTCCCCTTTCATTTTTTCTCCCCACGTGTCCATTTAATGTGGCTATTTTATTTTTTTAATGTTTCCATTTAATGTGGTTGTTTTATTTCATTAATGTGTGCATTTAATTTGGTTGTTTCATTCCTTTGAAAATGTCTATAAATTTTTGGAAATTGTAGTCCAAAAATATATGAAATACAAAGCTTGAAAGCTCCTTTGAGTTGTGTGCCAATTTTATTCCTCTTCAATTTCTTCCTCTCATATTTCTCGGCTTGTATAGCCAACAATACTAATAGGGGGTCCCTCACTAATGAATGATTTTTAAGATATTTCATTTATGAAATTTTGGCTTCCAAATGAATTAAACCTAATCTCCCTTTCCTTTTTATTAAAATTGACTTTGACAATAAAATTGAAAAAGTAGTTGTCCATAAAAATCTGTCCACTTACGTATTTAAATAATCTTATTATTATTTTTCTTAATCTAATCTATTATAATTTTGATAAAATAATAATAATATAATATAATTTTGTAATTTAACTAATTTCAAGGCCAAAGTAATATTCCAGTGACTATTCTATCCATGGGATCTCTGGTCGGAATAAAATGGTTCACTAAAATTTTCTTTGGAATTTTTAGGTAAACATTGACATATATGTAAAAAATAAGTTTAATCCATGTTTAAAAATTTTGATGACTGTAAACTGGTCATATAGGTTTGGATTGAAATTTCATCTTTAGTGTTGGGATAGGAACGTTTCTATCTTCAAAATTTAATGCAATTTTAATTTGTTTCTTGGCCTAAATTTTTCATGCATCATTCTAATACCAATTTGAAGGTACCAGGGTGCGTTGCGGAAGCTGGTGGTCTAGGGATTTGAAATTTTTATTAGTAATTAGTGTAACAATGTCATATCCAATGAATCACTACCTTGGTTTAAGCCCGAGGACCACACGTGGAGAAGCTTAATCAAAAACATTAAACCAAAAATACTTGGTTTGATCTCAAGTAACGTGTTCATAATCCGCTCTTCACTGGAGATTGTTGCTCAAATAATTCAAGGTCTAATTCCTCTTGATCATTCACACATGATTTAGAAAACTTCATAAGTGTCGATCATCGAATTCTGGGTTCTAGTGTAGAGATCTTACGACACCTTCAATGTCCCAATGATCACCACGTCGACGTACTTGTGATGTATAAGGGAGAGCTCGATCTGATCACCTGGATCAAGAGATTATCTCTCTAGAAAGAAAGAAAGAAAAGAGATAGAATCTATTAAGAGCTTGCTATGAATAGTACACATGCAAGAGCCTCTCTCCCCCTATATATAATGTGTTATGAGATTACCTAGAATAGGCTCCCTGACCCCCGAATATTTGACACATTATATAAATGATATATTAGGACTATTGTACTGAGTCATAAATATCATTTATATTTTTATCACTTTCTTATAATATAATAAATATTTTATGAGATAAAAATTGTTCCATTAAATCGAATCTTCATTCTTGCAAATATTAAATAAACCTTGAATATTAAAATAATATTCATTAAAATAATATTCTCCAGGTATTTACTTTAATACTTGTAAAATAATTTAATAAATAAATTCATTACTAGTTATTCTAAACTCAAATAATTTGAATTTATTTATTTAGTGGCAATCATGTATCCTTGGAGATATCTCAGACCCTAGTGGTGGGGCCCACTATGTCCTATATACCTATTCACCATAATAGGGAAAATTCTTAAATATGCTATTACGTGTGACCCTCTATGCCCTTATCTCAATAACATTGAATATTATTCATAGACAAATAACTGAATTTAGTAACCCATCATGGACCTAAATAGATAAGTAATAGTCATAGTAATGACAACCAACTTATGAACACGTACTGTGTAATATAATCTCTTTGTATTTCAATGTCTCATAAATAAGGACGCACACTTGTGTCGCCATCCTTTATTGCTTTATTATTTGTTGATCTGTCTGGATGGATTTACCTTCGACTACCATGACCATGGATTTATAAAGGTACTACCATCATAATCAACCAGATCCAATATATAACTTCCTCAACCCGGAAGCAACAAATCTTATATTGATCATTCAACTGATTCCATACCACCAGTGAAGCACCTAACACAAGCTACCATAGCACGATTTCATTATCATGGGTTTTTCCTTGCATCAAAGTATTGGATCAAATATAACACATTGATAATGATCTCAAGTCAGGAGACTAATACACATATCGGTAGATAGAAACATCCAATGAAACCCAAAACATGTGGTGTTCTTATTGGTTGGTTTGTCCTCATGATCTAATCTACTATAGATCTCTAAGTGTGCACTTAATGAAAAAAGGTCTCATGCTTATGATCTCCCAGCACCTAATAGTTAGACATATATTGTTTTCATTTAGTATGATGTATCAATACCATAGGATATATGTTTAAGATTAACATCATAGTACCTTGAGGTTCTCATTATAGCCTGGGATATGCTATAATATTTTGATATTAAAATTAATCTATAGACATTACCATTTAATAGTGGATGCTAAAATTTCTAAACTAAAATGGTAATTTTACATCAAGCATAAATCACTATATATATAATATGGTAATTGAAAAATACTATATATTTAGGTCTAGGTCACCCACTATTACAACATAATGGGGGGAGATAAATATTATATTTTCTAACTAACTACTCAACCATCCATTCATGTAAAGATTAAAGAATCCTAGAAAGATGATTTAGACCTATAGAAAAGGTAGCAGATATTTTAGAGTTTAAAATCATTAAAGACATATTTATATGGTTTAGAACTTGGATATGTGTCTCATCAAAAACTGAATTGAAGGAGGAACTTTTGGATGATGTGCATAGATCATCCTTTTCTATACATCCAAGAAGTATGAAGATATAAATAGATCTAAAACAAAACTTCAAGTGGGATAGTCTAAATAGAGAGATTGTAGATTATGTATCTTGATGCTTGGTGTGACAGTAAGTTAAGGAAGAATGAAAAAATTATAAGGGTATGTTGCAATAATTACCCATACCATATGAAAATGGTTAAACATCACCACAGACTTCATCATAGGGCTCCCCAAAACATTTAAAGTCCATAATTCTATTTAGGTTGTAGTCAATCTCTTTATAAATTCATTTCATTTTAATACCATCAAAGAAGATTTCTCCCTTGACCAACTCACCAATATATACATAAGGTAATTGGTGATTCCACATGGAGTACCACTATCCATTATATCTTATCAATATCTGAGGTTTACCTTAAGTTTTTGGAGAATTATTTATTAATATTTGGAGATAGGGATGAGATTTAGTACTGTATGTCATCCTTGGATAGATGGTTGGTCTGAGAGAACAATTCAAACTCTATAGGATATATTGATATCTTATTAGATGGATTTCCAAGGATTTTGAGATCAATAGATCACCCTGGTAGAGTTATCATATAACAATAGTTTTCATTATAGCATTCATATGGAACTATATGAGGATTTTTATGGGAAGAGATGTATGACTCCAACATGTAGGAATAAAGTTGGAGTGAGGAAGCTGATAAGTCTTAACCTTGTGCAAATAATTATGGAGAAGGTTCAAACCATTTAGTGGCATATGAAAGAAGAAAAAAATAAATAGAATTTTTATACAGATAATCATCAATGAGATCCAGATTTTGAAGTTAGTGACATGGTGTTCCTTTGAATATCTATATGGAAGAAAGTTATCAAATTTGGGAATAAATGGAAGTTGATCCCTAGATATATCAATCCCTTTAAAATCCTTGATCATTTTGGGATTGTATTTTATCACTTAGTACTCCCTACAAAACTATCCCAAGTACACAATGTGTTCTATGTATCTCTTTTGAGAAAGTAAATATCAGACCCTTAAAATGTGGTCATCTTGGAATCTGTGTAACTAGAACACGATCTCTCATATGAGGAAAAACCATTCGAAATTCAGAATCTAATAGATAATGTGAAGTGGAATAAGACCACTCATTTGGCCAAAGTTCTATGGAGAAATAATAAGTTTTAGGAGGATATGTGTGAACCTGAGGTTTTGATGATAGAAAAGTTCCCTCACTTTTTTTCTTTCATGTAATGAAATTTTGAGGATGAAATCCTTTTAAGGGGGTAGAGTGTAATGACCTGAGTTTTTCCTCTTTAATTAATTATCATGTTCAATGAATTTCTCTACATACAACACCAAAAACAAAAATATATAAACTGTTATAAGGTAGCCATAAATTATAAGGTACAAATAGTAGTAAAAAAATTATGCAAAATATATAAATAAAAATATTTATAAAAACAAAACAAAACAAAATAAAGTTCACTTTAAATAACAGAAAAATTAGTGAAGCTAAGTAGAAAATAAATTTTTTTCTTATACTTAAAATTTATTTTATAAAATGAATATTTTTAAATTTTTTTATATTTATGATTAACACTAATTATAAAATAATAATTAATATTCAAAAAAAATATTTCTTATAAAAAGTTGTTTTTCATGGTATTTTATTATTTTATTTTAATGTTAACTTTATAAATTTTAATATGTTAATTTGAAAAAAATTAGCATAATTTTTGGATTTATCATAGTCATGTTATCTTAATATAAATTTTTATTATTTTTCAAAAATAATTAATTTTTAAATGAATAGTTAAATTCTAATTTTATTAATATCGTCACTTTTATGAAATTATTTTTTTATAAAAACAAATTGAATGTTTTTGAAAAAACAATTATTATTAAATTATATAATATAAAGTATATTGAATAATTTTAAAATACCATTTTTAATTTATAAACCCTTTCTCAACATTTTTAAAATTTATGTAGCGTATTAATGAAAACTATTTTTTCTACAATTTTAGTTAATTAATTATAACATGATGAAATTAATTTTTTGATTTGTTTTATTATTAAATAAATAATAATTTAATTATTATTATTATTTTAAATTCATTGAAATAAATTTCATTTATAATTCTACCCTAATCGTAAATCTTTTTTCTTAAAAATAAACTTTTTCAAAAAGTGATTTTTTTCGAGTTTGTGTTAAAATTAATTTGACATACACATAATATTTTTATTTGATAAATTATATATTAAATTATGAATATTTGGTTCCAAATTATATAATAATTTTCATTTTATTTTTAGGTTTAAAGGATAAATTACCTAGGTAATAACTAGTTGATGTGGTGAAAACTAAAATAGTAAAAGTGAGTAACCTTAGAGGTAAAGGGCATAACATGTTTAAAACATTTTTATTTCTGAATTTTGGGTGTTTGGATCAACCATATCTACCCTGAAATACATTATTTAAAAAAAATTTAGGAACTTGTCTTGAGACTGACTTCCCGTTATTAAAATTTTTTGAGTATTTATAAAAATGTCACTCTTTTCACTTATAAAAGGGGAGCCCCTCTCCTCACTTACCCTATCTCAAAATAAAACCCAATGTTCATCCAAAAATATACCTAAAACTATTTTAAACACTATTATTCACCTTAATGAGTTTCTTTTCTTCTAAAAATACCACCCCTCAAAGGTTTAATCCCCTTCGCAAAGGTAGTAATCCAAGAAGTGAGGTATAAGTTCCTAAACATCTATTTCTTTTTCTATTTCTTTATTACACTTTTATTATCTATAAATTTAATTTCGACATATTAAAATGATAAAAATAAGTATCATTATTATACTGGTATTTTATTTTAATGATGTTATAAGCATTGATCACTCTCCCCTTTTCCATTAAGAAGAATGAAAACATGAATTGTGTGTTGTGCGGCTACAGCCTCCATGAATAAACATGTTTTGTTTTTTCCTTTTCTTATAAACATAAATATTTTCAGTATATACTTTATAATTATAAATTATATTTATAATTAATCTATTTAATTAATATATTTCTTTTTGAATAACATAAATGGTAATAATTCGTATAAGGTAATCCATCGATATTGGTAAATAACCTGAAAATTGTTCTTTATCATTTTTGTTTTCACAAAACACGACTAAAAATCCCATGTAATGAATTATAACATTATAATTATTTATAAAACATCAATTATAGAACCTTTAATTGTTTGTAAATTATGATCTTTGGGAGATAATAGAATATCAACACTGCTTTTATGAACCTAGTTCAAAACGGTTAACATTGTTAGCACCCAATGTTGAAAAGATATTACAATAATCTAATACATGAAGATAATTGTTATCAATAAAGAGTATAAATAAAAATATATAAGAATAATTTTATGAAACAATTAATTAATATATTTCTATTTATGATATAGGAGGTTAAATAATTCTGTTGAAATCAAGGGTAAAGTTAAGGGACTTGGTGACTCAAAATCCTTTCTTTGAGTTACGCAATTTCTTATTGAACATTATTTTTCCAAGACTTTCCATTTTGATTTATTTTTTTCCTTATGTATATGGAAAAAGAGTTTTTGAACCAAAATAAATTTCATTAAATTTTTTCTTTTCATTTCTCTTAAAAAAAAGGATAATTTTTGAAAAGGGACTTATAGCTATGACTTTTATAATGGTGAATAAAAAATGTTTAAAAAACTATTTTCATGATTTGGTTATCATTATATTCAAATAATTTATCTATTATGAAGTTATTTTTTATATGTTATTATTTTATTAACCCTTTTGGATAATTAGATTTTGATATCCTATGATTTCTTAAGTTCATGTTATGTGATAAGTTTAAGAAACCCATTCTTTTTCCATAAGTTATTTAAGTTTGGATGATGATTGATTTTAAGTGGAACACATATACATAGATGATGATGGTTGGGGTCCTATATCACCCTACAATTCAATGGTTTAAGCTAATATCTCACGAGATGGTTATTTTTGGACATAATGGTTTTGTTCACACATTCATGGACATGAGGGTTTTTCTCACATTTTCAAGCATGGACATAATGTGTTTGTTCACATAATAATGAGCATAATGAGTTTTTCACATGGGTTTTCCTATGCTTATGGTTATACCATAATTTCAAGTTTATCAAGTTATGAAACATTTCTAAGTTTTTTATCAAGTTATTCTAAGTTTCATAATGCATTTTATTTCTAAGAAATGACATGTTTTCATTATTTTTAAGTGTTATAAAATAAGATGTTTATGTCACTAATTTCCAAGACACTAAACCTTTTGGTCCTCATATTATGTGATTGTTGTAAAATTTATAATTAAAATAATGATATTATTGTATTATTTATTTTAAATTTAGCATGGGTCACTTTATTTCACCAACACACCCCTCACTATGTATGGTGAATCAAGATCCAAAAATCATCATGATTTAGTTTAGCTATATAATTTCTCCCAATTCATGGATATTTTGATAAAAACCATTTTTCTAATATCAATCCATCTTACTTTTGGTTTTTTCGGTTGTGTATCTCATGACATGTAAATTCATCCCATGAATTTTCCCAAAACCTTAACTATGGTTTCTAACACTCAATAAGAACTCATTCGAGTGAGACCCACATGCCCATGTGAGAGATGTTACTCCCTCATAAACTTATACAAGATAGATCATAGGTGATTAGCTTTAACATGACCCACCGTGTTTGATCTATTGAGGTCTTGAAGAGTGTGAACATTTAAATGTTTATGCTTGATATTTTTAAATAATTTTTTTTATTTTTATCTCATCATTTTAATGTATACATATCATGCATAAAATCAATGTCTTGGTTTTTCATTAATATATGAATTTCATGCACATCCATAAAAACCTCAATATGTATATCATAGATATTTATACATCCAATGTATATTTCTATTAAAAATTGAATTTATATTTATATATTAATATAATTTATCCAAAAAATCCCCCAAGAAGAACTGATAGAGTGAAAACAATACATTATATCATGTTTTCAAAGAGTCTAAACAAAACCCCACTTATCTAGTGTCATCCTAGATAATATTTTTCATAATGCAAGTCCAAAAAATCAATAAAAATTTATAAACATAAATATTTTTATGTTTAGTAATTATTTTTATGGTTGGATTAAACAAAAACATTCCACACTAATTAATGATAAATAATAAAATTTTTTGTACTTTAATTTATTTTCATAATTTTCATATATGAAAGAGCTTAAATTTGAGTATCTGTGATCCCCATAAATCCTAATGGTTTAAAAGTTATGAATATTTCAAATTATTAAAGAAAAAACAAACTCTCATAAATACATTAAATATATAATATAAATTAATTGAAATAATTTGGTTGAGTTGTGTGTTTCACCTATATCTAACCTTGAACTATTAATCATTTTTGATATATTTTGATCACCTTAAATTTATAGAATTAAATAACTCAAATTGTTATGCCAAAGATATATACTATGTCTAATAAAGGCATGCTTTTAGTTTTTTTATTTATTAAATAAAATTTTTAAAAATAAATGTTAATGATTAAAATTTTAATGATTAAAAAAAATATTTTACCTTCAATAAAAAAATAAATCTAAATACATCATTATTTGATTAATATTAAATAATTATTTTAATTACATAGACCCCCGATCAAAAAAATAGCAATTTTTAAAATAAAATGATTATATTAAACAATTTTATACTTAGAATAATATTTTTTTCATAAATAAAACATGTGATCATTGGTCCCTCTATATTTTAAAATAGTTATTAAAATTTATAATTAGAATAAAAAACTTCCCATTAGTTTTTTTAATAAACATTTTATAACACCCACTTTATAAGAAAAATATTTTAATTCATCATGGTTCTGATGCCACTATTAGAATTTTATATGTGCTCTAAATGTTATTTTAATGTAGTGCAAATATTAAAATTAATTTCAAAAACAAAGACTACCTGGAATTTAAAAACCATAATTATAAATAAAAACTTTCAATGAGAAGCGAATGATTTTTTCTAATCATAAAAATGATCTTCATTCTTTTTTCTCCATTATAAGATATTTGAGATAAATAATCTCTCAGTAGTGGGGAATGATAAAGCTTTCTCAACAATGGAGGTGATCATAAGGAATATTTTTTCCTTTCTAGTTTTTGAGGTATAATGACCCCTTTATCCCGCTTTTTATAGACTCTCCAAATCAAGGATAGTTCATGTAAACTATTAAATTAATTTTCAATGATTAATATTGTTAGAATATTCTATTAAGATGAATTGCATCAACAAATTTATCATTTATTTGATAGCATAAATACCAATCATAAAAATAATCAACATCCATATATCATACATATATAAAAATGTTATGATTTAAATAAGAATAATATAATTATTTAAAACATATTATTTTATTTTGATTAATTATTTTAATCAAAATAAAGTCTATAAAATATCCAAAACAATTGGATTAATAATTTTATCATCAAAAAACTTATTTGTATGATTAATTTTAACCTTTTACATTATTATTATAAATTATGAATCTAATTCATAATTATAATATCACTAATGAAATGTTTAGAATAATCTCATCACCTCATGTGTATATTATATCAAGTTCTTATTATCCATGACATCAAGTATAAGCAGAGGATAAGAATTATGTCAACCTCGTATCACTCAACTTTAATATATCACTAGTCTCAATGAGTAAATTAGGCATATTTATACATGTATTAGACCTGACCATACACTTAGTATAAATCAAATTAGGATCATGATTCCAAACTCATCACATGGACAAAAAATTATCAATATGATGTGATGTGATGTTATAGTGGCTTGTTTATTTCCCAATCAAGACTTAACTCAATTATGAGGTTTTTGGGTCTTAGAACATCCCCAAGGGTAAAATAGTAAATTTACCCTATAAGATAACCTCAAAAAAATTGATGGTCTTTTGGACCTAAAGGTATAATGTTTACCCTCAAGATGAGTCTTGGTAATTTCTATACATGTTGGAATTTAAGGTAATTCTAATATTTACTAATTAAATTAATGTTAATCATGCGTTCATGGATTGTGATATCTTATCAACCTTGGTTTTTGATGTTTGAACCTTTAGAATATTTTAAATAATATTTTTGAGTTTGGTCACTAATTTGGTTATTATATTTTGGAGTCACAATTTTTTAGAAATAATATACTAAAAACAATATATTATTTTTAGTTTGCATACACGTGATTGTAATAAAATTTATTTTTCACCTGAATAGAGAATTGGATAGGGAAATTAATGTCGTTGTTGTGTCTAGAATAGGGTTTTACCCTATGAGGGGTGTTATTTTGGTTTTCACATGTAACGACCCGATATTTCACTACATATTAACCTTGAATGAAAAATTTGTTAATAGTGTGTTTCACACAAAAAAATAAACTAATTACCTTGGTATATTTTGAATATTAGATATGATCGTTAAAACATAGCTATTAAATTAGTTGATATAAATTTAAGTAACTATATCACAAAACAAATTAAAAAGGTAAGAAGAAATGTAATCTAAAAAGCATAATTCTTCCTTATAAAGATCATTTATCTGAACTCAGAAGGGTGCTAGATTCACTAGGGTTTTCCCTTGACCAATCATAATTCATACTTGGGAAATTATCATTTGAAATAAAATCTGTATATGGGAAAACTTCAAACTTGTGGAGACTTCCATAAGGTTCATGCCAACTGAAATGCCAATTTAAACAAAAACCATAGCTTATCTGATTCTTAAGTATTATGAGAATATCATAAGTGGTTATGTAAGTAGAAACTAGAATTATATAAAAATGTAATAAAATATTTATATAGATATATCATGAATTTATATACTCTTCAAAAATTAATTTTTTCTAAATTCACTTTACACTTAAAAATGTATTTTTTTAAAATAGGAATTTTATTTCAATAAACTAAGTTTATTTTTATTGAATAATTAGAAGATATATTATCACTATATTAATTTTTATTTTATAAAAAAATAGTTATCATACCAATTTTTTTTATAAAAATAAATTTTCATTAAATTTTAGAATTTTAATTAAATATAAAATATATAAATTTTATAATGTGAATTTAAAAAAATTAAAATCATTTTTTATTTATCATGATCATATTATCCAAATAATTTTTAAGATTTTTTGGAAATGATTATTTTTCAGGTGAATAGTGAAATATAGATTTTATTAATACTATCACTTTTATAAAATTATTTTATTATATGAATATATAGAAAGTTTAATAAAACTTTTTCTATAAAATTATATATCATAAAGTATAATAAAAAATTAAAATACTATTTTGAATCTATAAACCCATGCTCAACATTTTGAGAATTTGGGTAGGGTTTTAATGAAAATTTCTTTTTCAAATGTTTTGTTTAATTAATTATAACATCATAAAAGGAAGTATTTTATTTATTTTATTGATATATAAATACTATTAGAATTATAATAATCATTTTAAATTCATTATAAACAATGGAATTGAGAATTCTATCCTTATCTAAATCATTTTGTTTAAAAAATAAACTTATTCAAAAAATGGGTTTTTAAGAGATACATGCACTAACATTAATATTAATTTTCCTACACATAGAAAGTTAATTTGATAAAATTATTCTTAAATTTTAGATAATAATTTTCATACTATTTATTTCTAATTTCATTTTTAGGTATAAAATTTAGATTATTAGGATTAATGCTAATTACCACAATAATGGTGAAATAGTTATTTTAAAAATATTATTTTATTAATATCAAAGGATTTATATTAAATAAATTAAATTGAACTAATTTAAATAAATAATATAATGTGATTTATAAACAAATAAATATATATATCAACACTCATTTAATTTTTAACCAATACTTAATAATATTAAGAGTCCATATTAACTAAAATGTCATTTTTATAATAAAACTGTTTTTCTATACATTATATTTTTTAATTTAAAAGTTAATTTTATCATATTTAGAATTGAAATTGGATTATATAGATGTTAAATGTAGTTCTAGTACACTCAAATATGTTTAGTTAAAAACTAGTTACCTAGTTTAAAAGTAGAGGATTCAAATGTAAAGGCATAATGGTAAAAACCCTATAAGGCATTCACACATGAGGATTAATTGAGGGGTTATCTCAGGGAAATTGTGATGTATGATTCCAATCCATGATATTGGAGTCCATCATGTTGGTCCCTACCCCTCCGGAGAAGGAGGGACCACTAACATCCTTCAAGGGAGAGGAATCCTCTTTCACCCCCACTTCCAACCCGGACCTTCTTCCCCCATTTCCTCAAATCTCTCTAGGCCCTAAAGTTATAAATCTATGTGATGGGTTCCTTAACCTTATAATTTTGATATTTTAGTTTAATTAAGCTTTATCCCTCCTTATCCTAACTTTGATTGCTTGATTATCACAGATAAGGCCTTCAATTGACTCATTTGATAGGTTCATTTTTGGATCTTGGGACCTATAGGATAAGGAAATAATGGGTTTTCATGACAACAAGAATATTATGATCTGCTTAGATTCAGGGTAAGACTTGATCGAAGATTGGTCTAGTGCTCCCCATAGCTACAACGGGTCTCAATTCTACTCTTTATATGGACTTATGATTTTCATATGAAGTGAGACTCTCCTTTAGTGGTGATTTGGGTTAGTTTTCCTAATCTCCCTTTACCGTTTCAAAACCATTTGATTGTTATAATGCTTGGTAACCTCATGGGTAGATACTTGTATTCCGATAGATGAACTAAATCTATTTTTTACCCTATAAATCCTCAAGTTTGTGTGGAATTTGATGTGTCAATAATTCCTACAGATTACATTTGGATTATAGTAGGCGAAGAGTTTCATTGTAGATAGAAAGTTGTTTACAAATCATGGTTTGAATTTTTTTCCACTTATAAGAGAATGGGTCATTAGACGGTGGCCTGTAGGTGTAGGTCTAGAAATACTGATAAGTATAAGGGAGTGGGTATAAGAGGCAGTGGTAAGGCTTGTGATTCTGGAGTTGTAGATGGTTCATATGGATAGGGGAAAGTGAGTGTAGAGACTAATATTAATTTCAAAAAGTTTGTGTAGAGTGGGTCACAGGAAGGTAATACATTAGTGGAAGACATATTCATCCAGTTGAGAAAGGATCTAGTATATCCTTATCCTTTTTGGAAGCTCCCTTTGGGAAAATGATTTCTAGTGTGGAGAAGGTCATTGATGATTTAGATCCTCCGAACTCTCTTGAGGGTCCTCAAGGTGTAAGTGGACATAACTCTGATTTGGAATCAAAAATGGTGGATGACGTAGGTCCCAAGACTCCCATGGGTGCTTTATATGCTAAGGCGGTGTTTTTAGGGAACAATATCAGTGATAGAGGCTAGGATGAGGTTCCTAAGGAACCCAAGGAGGGTAATTCTCTAGGCTGCAATGTGATGGGCCGAGTTAGGGGTAAGGCCTTGATCAGGAAAATTCCTAAAATGTAGGTGGAAGGTAATGATCTGGGTAACCATTTTGAATGATTAAATAATGATGACTCAGTTCAAGAGTTTAAAATCGATTCAGTCAGGCCCTTCATGGATGGGAAGAAGGTCTTTGGGAACAATTCTAGTGATGAGTGTTCTAGACATTTTGTAGGTGATATAGAAGATGATGTCCAGGGTAGTGGGATTTCTATCCTAAGGAGAAGTAAGAGTCAGAGGGGAAACCAAAAATAGAGTAAGGATTACTCATACTTGCCACTACTGATAGAGACAGGATCTGTGAAGAAGTCAAAAGTTAAGCTGATGGACAGCAATCCCTACATTTCCTCTAAGGATGCTTTCCATTAGCAGAAGTTTGGTGTAATGACTAAAAAATATTTGTAATTGCTTATGAACTAGGAAGAATAAATGGTGGAATCTATTTTTCTAATTAATTCTACTAAATAAGAAGCCGATGGGATGATGGGAAGGTCATTAAGGGTGAATCCCAATGAGGAGCAGTGTACCTGGATCGACAAGTAAGTCATAATTTTAATAAGGGGGTTTAACAATGGTAAAATCAACCTAGAGGAGTACATCCAATCTTGGGACAAGAAGGCGTTTTAGTTTAAAGATATTTTCAAGGATGAACCAGACACTCTGGTAAACACTATATCTTGGAAATTATTTAAGGTGATTAAATCTGTTAGGATTGAATTTTCCTATAATGGCTCTATTATTTCCTTTAGTGGTTGAACTTATGGTTTCTCATTTTTACCTTAAAAGTTTTTTATAATAAAAAGGTTAATTTTAAGTCATTAAAAACCCTATAAAATGTTTAAAAGATGTGGGAAAATACTTTTTCGAGTGTTTATAAACCCAAATACACCCTACTCTCCATTATTTATAAAATTCAGATCCATTAACCTTGTAATAGTGTCATGAAATTATTAAAATATAAAGGGTGTTTACAAAATTTTCATTTCCCTCTCCTATAAAAGGGATCACTTACACTCTTTCAAACACACACATATCCTTCAAATTAATCCTTGAAACTATTCCATTTTACTCTCCCCATAACCCTCTCCCATAAACATAATCCCCTATTCACCCATATTTATCCTAAGCTTTTTAATTTCAAGGGGACTTCCAAGGAAAAATCAAGTCTCCAATGTGGCTAGAGTGTCATCAAATAAGAAAGTAAACAAGGTTATAAAGATGATTATATCATGTAATATGTCTAGAAAGGGTTTATAGTATCACAATTATAGATAAATGTTTTCAAGTGTAGTAAAAAAATATGTTTATATAGATAAACTCCAAGATATCAAACCTTTAGTTCTCTAGGTTGTGCGACTATTTGTGATATGTATAATCTAAATCTTGAGGATAATGCAATATTTATGTCATGTTTATCCTGGGTAGATATAGTTGGTATCAGGTCAAGGTTTAGTTATTTTTGGAGATTAGTTTAGTTATTTTTTGAGATTAGTTTGGTGACGTTTGGTTTTAGGGTTATATAACCTTAGTAAAAACCCTAGAGTTGAGTCTAATAATAGAATGATATTCTAGAATATTAGTAAAATCTGAGTAGATGATTTTCCCTAGAAATTAATCTTTTTATGAATACCACAAGTGGATATAGGATCTATAATAGTTTTACCTAGGGTTAATAATCCCAAAAAGGGTTGATGGGGTATCAAATCGATCATCACCTGGTGTACAAAAAAGTGGCTTAATTGCACACTTGGATTGACACTCCCAAGGTATATGCTTTGGTGTAGTGCATTCTCTTTCTGAAAAACTATAAATTATTTATTTCATAGCTACTTTGAGGAATTGGGTTGAGAATTATGTTAGAACACATCTTTAAAGTAGCCTAGGTAGAACCAAGAGAGCTTTAGTATTAACCCAGCATGACATATTTGAAATGAAATTATCATATTTTAAAATAAAGGTATCATTGGAGAAGACATATTAGGATTAATCTTTCACATTCATATAGACTAATTATTTTGGATATTATCATAGAATTTTTGAATTTATTATTTTGTTGAATCAAGATCAAGGAAATTTAGTTATGAAAGGTATGTCCCTAAGAACTTATAAGAAGTATATTTGGGATAAGTATTTTCCTAGTCTTACCAAGGAAAATGATATGGATATATTATCATAATATATATATATATATTAATATTCTCATGGATCTATTAGATTATTTATTTATTAAATGATAATTAAAATTGTGAGGATGCAATTTATTTAAGTGGGAAGAATGTAATGTATCGCCCCTCAAAAAATCAAGGTACATTATGTTTTAAATTTAATTCATTTTAGTATTTTTAGTGGGTTTTGGTTCATAAAAAATATGGGGGGAGATTTAGATCTTTTTTGAGAGGAGTATGGGATCACAAAAAACTACTACATGTCCACTTTCTAGCAGGTATAGGTCTATGAACTAGCTGGTATACTATCTAGTGGCCTAGGCAGTCTTCCTAGACCCACTGGCTATCTGGTGGTGTCCAGTGGCTAACTAGTGGTGTCTAGTGTATAAATATTGAATATATTTTTAATCAAGTATATTTTTTTAATTTCTACCCACACCCCTATTTCACCTCCCTCGCATCTCCCCCAACCCTGGGCTCGAATTTGCAGTAGTATAAGCTTCTTGGAGAAGGAATTTTCTCTCCACATATCATCTCTACATAGTTTTGATTTTTGTTCATTGTGTTGGGCCTTTCTAGGTAATTATAACATTGTTTGAGCTTCTATTCATGGTTTATCCTCTTTTTCATTTTTTGTAACCCTAAATCTATGGATTTGGGGCTTTTTTTAGGGATTTGGTGTGCCAATCTTATGACGGAAAATGATTCTTGGTGGTTACATATTTCCTTTCCTAAGGTAGGAAAAACCTTACCATTTTACAATGTTTTTTATATGATTTCATGTATCTCTTAGTGTTTGGGTGTATGGGTAGACCATGAGAATTATGATTAAGGTTGTTTTTCTTTCATCTAATATCATATAGGTATAGTAGACCCTTTAGATGGGGAACATTAGTTAATTGTTTGGTTGGTGTGGAAATTCCACTTGGAAATATAATTTCCATGGGGGATGTCCACTTGGTAACTTGAACCCTAGGAAAGTTTTTCATGCTCAGTTGGGGATAGTTAGGACCATACGGATGATGGGTGAGATGATATGATGGTTTCCCTTTATTTTGATATTGTTTTGTTACACACTAACTTTATTATTCTTGATGTATGGGGTAGCCTCCCAAGAACCTTCAGGATGTCCGGGGGTGATGTTTTGGCCTCCCAAGAACCTTCAAGATGGGACAGGGTGATATTTTGGCCTCCCAAGAACCTTCAAGATGGGTCGGGGTGATATTTTGGACCTCACAAGAACCTTTAGGATGGGTCGGGGTGACATGGATAACCTCCCAAGAACCTTTGGGATGGGTTGTGGTATGGTTGTGGTTATTTCCTATGGGACAGGAGTAGGATGTGGGTTACATTTAGTTATGGAAGCTCTAAAAGACCATCCTTCCGACATAGAGCTAAAGCAGGTGGGATTGGGGTTAATGGTGGCTTGGTCAGCGCATGATAACCCATTAAGATTATGATTTATTATTGTATTTATTTTCTATCGATTTAACCACCTTTATAAACTTGTTGAATTTATATTAAGTTTATTTTGTGGTTTTCTACTAAGATTATTCTCACACCCTACATGGTCATCTTGATGCATGTGCAAAGTTTATGATTAGGAATAAAGCTAAGGGAAAGGGACCTATGAAAAATTGTTGAGTAAGTACTGGTGGCTGGGGATTGAGGCGAAGTCGGGACATACCTCAGGAGTAGTGATGCCTCTTTTATTTTTTTATTTTTATTTCCTTTTGTATGTTTATCTAGCACTTTGGGGGATCACTATTTACTAATTTTATGGATATTATATGACATCTTATTATCTAATTTTATGTTGATGTTTTTACTTATGTTTATTGATCCCTTGGTTAAATTCTTCATTTGGTTACGATTTTTGTTGTATCCTTACTCCAATATTCATATATACCGAGGTTATAGTCTCCACCCATTCTACCTAGGCCCTTTCCACTATTCGACATTCTCTTAGATATAGGGAGGATTTAATGAGGTCACATGCCACCTCAACCTAGACCGGGTGATTCAAGTCAGGGTATTACAAAATATAAGTAGGGAACTTTTTCTTTGACTTGGTGTTTTTGGATTAATAGAATGTAGATATGTTGGATGGGACTCGTGTAGGGGAGCTACCATGTTCCTGGATAGTACTTGTGTAGTAGAACTCTGAGTTACCAAGGAAATTAGTTTGATTCTATTGGTTTTTATGTAATGGTTTCATGTTATTCTTGGGTATTGTTGTGTTGTTATGGTTTATGGGATTTTACTATTTTCCCTTGGGAAAGAGATGAGTTCATACATCATGAGTAGGAATTTAGGTTCACATGTCATACGCATGACTTATTATTATTGATATAGGTCGAAATCAATTAAATATTAGTCAAAAATATATTTGGTGTTTTCCAAAATACATTTTTGATGGAATATAATTAATTTAACCTGATAATACTTATGATTTTTTTATTTTAGGAATGTAACAAACATAGAGGTTCCATAATGTGGTATTAGGCCTTTGAGGAGACCTAAGTGGGTTATTCCTAGTGGGTATGGGTGGATCTAGGGTGTGTATCCTAGCGTTGTCATGTGTTCATGTGTGCCTTCTAATTTCCAAAGTTTTTTAATCTTGAGTTTTTGAGTATTTTTTGGGATTATGTTGTCATTTCAGATAATTCTATAACATCAACACACTATGGTTCCACCTCATAATTAGGGTGAGGACACTCCCAGAGTATGTGATTCTCATGTTTTACCACTTTTTGTTTAGGAGGGGTAGGCTGAGCATGCCCTAAATGTCATTACCATGGTTTAGGTGGAAGAGCCCCTTTAGTTAGGCCTATTCTGCATCGTACCAATGGGTAATGGAGGTGCCCACAGGGGAGGTTCATCTTTGGTAGAATTAACTCAAGACTTTCAACTACAACACCCTCCTACATTCCATGGTATGGGTGGTCCCAGTGATGTAAAATAATGGATTGAGATCATTGAGAGTATTTTTAACCTGGTGTAGACAGATCTTGGTAGTTTATGGAACTTCAATAAGGAATAGTGTGGGTGATTGAGTATATGAGTTTTTCTGGGTAGTTGATTCATTTTTCACTATTTTTGGATGGTAATGAGGCTCAAAAGGATTATAATTTTGAGTTTGGGATTCATCCAGAGGGGAGTCACTAGGTTATAAATTTTGACCTGAATATATACTTAGAAGTGGTTCTTAAGGATCTCATCATTGAAAAGGGGTTAGATGAGGATAGTATTTTAAGGTTTACTCCTTTAATTAGTGGTTTCCTAAGTGTTATGGGAGCTCCTTATGGTTATAAGAAGAGGAGGTCTAAAGAGATTATATTTGAGATTCCATTAGTATGGTGTGGGAATATATTTAAGGCAGTCTCAGGACTCAAGGACTTTATCAAGATCCCCATAGAGATTCTTTGATGATATTGGGTCGAGGACCAAGCCAGGGATATTAGTAATGATAGTTTTAGGTTACATAGGATTCAGTCCCTTATATGATCCAAAGATCATGGGGATAGGGTTGTGGATCTGAGATGGGTAGGGTGTATGCACTAGATTAGGTTTTAAATGATTATAGGGAGGGTTTGTTGATAGTGATAGGTATGGTTCTGGTAAATCAACACTTTCAGTTTCTTTGTTTGATATAGGGTCTTATCATTACTTCATTTATTCCTGATCTGTTTTTAGGATGGTGTTTCCAGTAGTGTTTTCCCCTAATTTTTTTTCACTTGACACACCTCTTAAGAAAAGGAAATATCGTGTTTGGAAGTACCTCACATGTGTAGTAGTGGTTAGATACCATGGGAATTTGTGGGATTTATTAGCTATTGATATATTTATCTTAAACTTTATCATTAGTATGGACTAGTTAACATACTTTTGAGATCACATTGATAGTTATAGGAGACAATTGTCTTTTACCTCTCCTAAGGGATAAGAGTACATTTTTATTGGGGAGTGGAATGTCGAGTCAGTAAGGTAAAGGATATAACTTATACAAATTAGGGATATTATAGGAGAGGTGATGGGTTTGGTGCTCACAACATACCAGGTGATGGATCCATCTATTTTTCTCCAGTGGTGGATCATTTCTAGGATGTCTTTCTGAATGATTTCTCAAGACTTCATCCTGATATGGGAATTGAGTTCAAGATCAAACTCATGTTGGGTACGTAGACTATATATATTCCCCCATATCATATGGATATGGTTAAGCTAATAAATATTAAGATACAACTTGATGACTTGGAAGTGAATGGATTTATTCACCCAAGAACTTTCCCTTGGGGTGATCTAGTTTTATTTGATAATAATGCATATGGGAGTCTTTGATTATGTATATATTATTAGAAATTAAATTAGGTTATAGTAAAAAATTGATATCACTACCTAAAATTGATGGCCTATTTTATCAATTGAGGGGAATCTAGTGGTTCTCCAAAATCAACCTATAATCAGGGTACCATCAATTATGGGTCACGGATGAGGATGTTCCAGAGAGGGAATTCATGTGCAAGTATGAGTTATATTATTATCTCATGATGCCATTAATTTTGAAGAATGTTTTGACAATGTTCATGGATATCAAGAGATCTATTTTTTACCCTTACCTGGACTCTTTTTTCGTGGTCTTCATTTAATACATCCTAGTCTACTCACATACTTCAAAGATGAATACTAGGCACCTCAATGTTTTTTTAGCTCATTTTAGACACATAATATTTATAGTGACTTGGGATTAACATACATGGATATTACATCATTTTATATTAATATTCATTACATTACAAAATTACATTCCCAAGGACCATAATAGTTTAGTGCCTTTGGAAACATGGAATAAAGTCTTCTAACTTGGTGAAAGATCTTAAATGTTTCCCACAAAGATCTTCCCCTTTAGTACTTCTACTCAAAACCTTTCTTCATAACCTGGGGAAAGGAAACATATGAAAGGGGTGATCTTTGATGATTAGTAAGGGTAAACAAGGGAGATAAACATGAGAATAAGGGTATTAGAACATGATCAAAACATTAAAATATCATACCCAGCATATAAAAGATCATAAACATGAATCATGGAATAAATATTAGTAGTTCATAAGACATTAATCATAATCGAATCAAGAGAATAATCCATGAAAGCATAATATAGGAATAAGACATGGAATTTGTGTTAGACACATAATTATATAAAATCCTATGTCAAGGATACCTACCAAGACCTTTATAACATGTTATATTTGGGATAATGACTTGTGTACCTATTTCGGGCTTGGGATTCCCTCCTATATACCCTCTTATTTCGGGCTTTGGATTCCCTCCCATGTAACCACTTGTTTCAAGATTAGGATTCTCTCCCCTGTAACCTCTTATTTCAGGCTTGGGATTCCCTCCCATGTAACCTCTTGTTTCAGGCTTGGAATTATCTCCCATTTACCCTCTTATTTTGGGCTTAAGATTCCCTCTTTTTTTGGGCTTGGGATTCCCTATTGTGTACTCTCTTGTTTCAAGATTAAGATTCCCTATTATTTTGGGCTTAAGATGCACTCTTATTTCAGGCTTGGTATTCCCTCCCATTTATCCTCCTGAGATCATAAAATTTTTATCATTACCCAATGCACTGAATGGAGATATAGGTCCCACCCCTCACATAATGAAATCATACATGTAAGTGTCACAAGATAATAAAATATTCATCCTATCATGGCCCATGAAAAGAGATGGGTTTCATAAACATCAAATCATAACCAATGAAATTAAATGGTTAACATTAACATTTCATGACATCAAAACCTATGGAAAATAGATAGGTTTCCAAATCATTTCATTAAAGCATAACCCATGAAAAGAAGCGGGTTCTAAAAGAATATAACATGTGGAAGAGAAACGGGTTTCATAAACATCATTTCATCAAAACATAAACCATTCAAGAAAGAATATAAGTGGTATTCTTGGATCATTACCCCAATAAATCTTAAAATATATCAAATGATTCCATCTTATATGGAGAATTATTTTTAAAGATCACCTGGATAATTTCTTAAGGAAAATAACCTTTCTTTGAAATTCACTTTTTAAGAGATAGAACATATTCAAAATCCTTTTCTTAAAAAACACTTTTAAAAGATATAAATTAAAATTTAAAATCATTTAAAACATTTATTGAGTAAAATATATTTTTATCTTTGAAAAACACTTTCAAAACATAAATAATTTTGAAAACCATTTTTCTTTGAAAATAGATTTGAAAATTTATAAAAGAATATTGAAAACATTTAGAATTCCTTTTACTTTAAAAATAATTTAAAAACATATAAAGAAATATTGAAAACATTTTGAAAACATTTTTAATTTAAAAAATATAAAATGGGATTGAAAACATTTAAAAAAAATTTAAACATAAAAAATTTTTGAAAACTATTTTTTTTAGAAAACATGGTTTTTATAGAACACATATTTCTAGAAAAAAAGAGAATAATGTTGGATTTTCATAGAAAACATTTTATTAATTATATTAATTAATAAAGAGTGGAAATGGTAACAATACATGAAGATATCATGGATAACTATTGGAGAAGAAAATTAATGAGTTTTCTTGAGAGATGGATCATAGGATTTCATCAATTAAAGTATATCATAAACAATTCTGATAAACGATGAGATTGTAGTAATAAACTATTACCACTTTGGTAACTTTGAATCATACACTACATGATGAAATAAAATTATATGATGCTTAAAATATCATGAAATAAATAGATTCATGATATAACATGTCAAAGAGTAGTATATACACCCCATAGAAAAATATAGATGCAAAACATGGCATGTATCTCAAAGAAGGAAACTTGAGACAAAAATTACTTTAATAATTTGGTAACTTTTGAACCATAAACTCCATAGAATAAATATACTAAAATGGATATGTAAATACCCATAAATTTAATTATAATAATAATATAATACATTCATGGGTAGTATACACACCACACAAAAGAAATGAGTGGTCAATAAGGCATGTATCTCATAGATATAAAAAGTGAGATGAGAAAACCATTACCTTAAGTATTGACTTTATTTGTAACATCACTAACCCAGAATCCACTAAACCGGTGCTTCGAGCTAGGTGGTTACATGACCTTAAGCGCGCCTCCCCGTACGCCAAAGGTTACCGACTATCAAAATGGGTCCAAATAGTCAATTTGGGAGACTATACCCCTTTTTTATCAGAGTAAGACACAACAGAAGATAAACAAAATAAAGTAATAATAATCAATAATATTAGAGTATGCATAAAGAACCATTACCCAAAACAGGGTACAACCATGTCCAATAATAATTATGTCATGCCATGATACAAGTGAAAAAGTGAACAAAACCCAAAATGAAGACAAACTATAAAATCCCCCAGAATGGTCTTGACTCCATATCTGGGTCCTCCTCCACAAACACTTATACCAAACCAACTCCCTAGCAAGAGACTTTACCCTTTTCTTTACCTACAAACATGAAGTCTTCTTGGGTATCCAACAGTGGCCAGAGCAGGGTGTGAGTATAACTTAGTAGGCCACCACCAATGGTGTCTACAAAACATCTAGTATAAAAAATTGAGTATGCAAAAAAAAGAAATGAATAATAAATGATGAGGAAATATTATGTTACCTTAGCCTATTTAGTCTCATTACTAAAAATTATTACTGTTTCTATATCTTACCATTTACAACACATTTAACATGGGTTCATCAAACACAACAAGTTACATGGCTTAAAGTACACAATTACATATATGATGAAAAAAAACCGTTGTACAATCTCACTAGGACCAACTACCCCATGCCAACCATATCCTCACCTTGAAGTATCAGTTCAGGTGGATGTCAACCATATCCTCACCTCAAAGTATTAGTATAGGTGGATGAAACTGATAGGGAAATAGAGCATAAGTTCTATCCCTACCATGTGCATTAGGGGTGGAGTTTATAGCCTCATTCCAACTCAACCCATGGGAGTAGAACCTCAATCAATATCCCACACTACCAAGATATGTGGACATGATATACATATGTGTAACCATTAACCATTTAAACAACATCACAACCATTTCCCAAGGAAAAAATAAACCATAACAATAACATGAGGGTTAACACCATGTCTTAACCCATTAACACATTAACCACACTTCACATCATTTATCCATTTAACCCAATTCCATTTTATTATTATTATCTCACTAATCATTCATTCATTATTCTCATCTCACTAGGCCTTGTTCATTATGCCTAAATCACTAGGCTTCATTGCCATGATCATGAACCATTCCATTATGGTCTTTAATCATTTCCACATCTTAACCCAATATCCCTTAGGTTGTTATCAAGCCTAGGTGCACCACCTAGCTTCTAACCCAACACAATTAGTCACATAAACATGTTTATCAAGGGCTCTACATGATTACACAACAATCTCACTTGTTCTTCACAAATCCCAAGGTCCAGGAGAGTCGACACACCCCATGGGTGGCCCTAGATTAGTGTCATTACCCTAGACACATCTCATGTTGATCATGAGGGTCTATATTTAACTTTTTAATATCCATTTCACCTAAACATGTCAAGGGTGATCAAAACATACCAAGAGACACCTAATAAAAAACCACACATGCACAAATCCTCAAATAAACCATGGGATATAACTTGTTGACCACCTACCTTGATTCCATGGGTGAACGCACTCTTAATAGATCCCTTAGATTCCGCTTCAACCAAGCTTTGAATATTCAACCTAAATCTCACCCAAAGAGTATGGTTTTAGAGCTTCATAAAGATAGTAGAAGAAGATACAACACCTAAACTCAAAATAGAAGCAAGGATGGGATTAGCCTTACCCGGAGCTTTGATCCGAAACCAACGGCACCAAAAATTACTTAGAAATGAGGGATATTGATCTATTAGAGCTCTTGGTAGATTTAGTTTTTCTCTGGGGTGAAGAAGGGTGAGTGTGGAGGAAACCCCGAGTTGGGTATTAAAATCTCAGATTGGAAAAATTTTAATTTTTTAAAAGTTTCTGGGCCGCACGATTTACCATCACGGTTTGCAAAACCGTGAGCAAACTGTGTAGAGGCCACTATCCAAAGTCCCACTTCCTACACGGTTTCCTAGTCTGTCTACATGGTTAGCACTAACCATACGCATACCGTGCGACCTATCCAGAAAACCCCTTTTTCTCGATTTTTCGCATCCCAAACCCTCAGAACACCCCTGATCCTCCTCAAGTACTTGGGTAAGCACTTAATTGAACAAACAAGGTATTCAAACCAAAAATTAAATGAGAACATACCTTTCCAAGATCTAGGATATTATAACCTCCCCACCTTATAACAACTCATCCTCAAGCTGGGCTCCCAAGCTTCATTTCACTTCTAAGGAAAATAGATCGAGCCACTGAGCCCGCATATCCGATTCCCGCTCCCAATTTTCTTCCTGAACCTTCACATTCTTACATAGTACTCACACTAATGGCACAACCTTTCCCTGCAAGACGTTCTCATCATGATGTACAATACAAACCATATGCTCCTTAAAGGACGCATCAGCCTCAAGCTCAACATCCTCAACATCCACCACGTGAGTTGGGTCAGGGTGATACCGCTGAAGCTACGACACATGAAAAATGTCATGAATACCAATATACTACTATGGAAGAGACAATAGGTATGACACTGACCTAATCCTCTTCAAAATATCAAATGGTACCACATACCTGGGTGTTAACTTGCCCTGCTTTGGAATTCATCGGTGACCCAACCTTGGTGATACCTGAAGGAACACACTATCACCCACCCTGAAATCAAGTGGTATATTCCTCTGATATACATATTAATTTTACCTACTCTGAGCTGTTTCCATCCATTTCCGAAACAACTCAACTTTCTCTGAAGTCACTTACACAAGACTCATTCCCAATAGCTTAGATTCACCGGCCTCCAACCAACACAGTAGAGATCTACACAGTCTCCCATAGAGAGCCTCAAATGGTGACATATGAATTGTATCTTGGAAACTATTGTTAGAGTAAAATTCAACAAGAGATGTGTGATTCTCCCAAGAACCACCAAAATCCAACTCACAAGCCCTCAACATGTCTTCCAACACTTGGATTGTACACTCCGACTTCCCATCTGTATGCGGGTGGAAAGCCGTACTCAAAATCACCTGAGTACCAAGAGCCTTCTGTAACCCTTTCCAGAAGTGTGATTTGAAATGAGGATCGAGATCTGAAACTATAGTCCATGGTAAATCGTGCAACCATACTATTTCCCAAACATACAACTCACCCAACTGGTCAACTGTGTAAGTCTCCTGAATCGGTAATAAATGAGCCACTTTCATTAACTGATCCACAACCACCCAGATTGCATCATTATTTTGAGGAATCCTCAGAAGACCAACCACAAAATACATTGTCACATCATCCCACTTCCACTCCATAATGGGCAATGGATGCAACAAACCACCTGGGCGTTGATGCTCAGCCTTCACTTGATGACAGGTAAGGCACCATGCCACAAAGCCCACAACTTCCTTTTTCATTCCTGGCCACCAAAACTATCTATGGAGATCACAATACATCTTTTTAAAACTAGGATGCACTACCTATTTTGATGCATGGAACTCACGCATCAACTCTTCCCATGTGAACACTGTTACAACCACATGATCATGCACACAAACAGCCCCGTCAATACCGATGACCCAACCTAAAGGTGCTACACACCTTTGAGTCTTTCCTTTATGGAAAAACATTCAGGATCATCAATGTAAAGACTTGTATATTTCAAGGAAAATTTTTTTCTTAAATTCTTTGGGATTTTACGAGTACGCAGTTTCTGATGGCACCTGATTTTGAGGCCCGGTGTGCCCTGAATAATTTTCCGAAGTCTAGCTCGGGTATGTTCAGTGAAAGAGTGAGCAGGTTTTTCTAACTTTTGAACTGGTGCTTAGAATCGAAATCTGAGGGCACCGTTGAAACCGCAGCACCGGTAATTGCTTAAGAAGACCTTTTCCAGAGTTGTGTTTTCTTGGGAAGAGTTGTTTAATTTTGTGGTTAAGTGAATAAATTTGTGTTACAACTTTATTTTACTTTGTAGTTTAACTTCCATGTGAGGAAGTTGGGGTGGGACCCACAAGAGCCCCCACCCCTTCAAATTCCCGAAGCCCCCTCTTTAGTTTTGGAAACCCCCTTAATTTTGGTAACTCATCCACTCCCCCTCTTAAATTCCAATTCAACTCTCAAATTAAATGGATTGTTTTAATGATATTCAATTAATTTAATTTTTGAGTTTGAGTTTTGGAATTTTAAAATTGTTGCCATATGTGAATAAAATAAGACAAACTCTTATTTTATTTTTGGGTTGGTTTTCGTTGTGTGGAGTCTGGGGTGAGATTTTTCAAAGCCTTGAATATCTTCATCTTCTACATTGAAGATCGCAAAGAACACTAGTGCCTACCTTGACTCTCTTCTTCTCAAAGCTTGACGAAGCGACGCCGTCATCCCACGACAACGACTACGGAACAGCGGGACTTTCCCCTTCTTCGTCAAGAGATCAATCTCCGTGAAATGAGGTAGGGGTTTTTCATCGTTCAAGAATTATCAATTAAAGATATTCCTTATTTCTTGGACGCATGTTATCGAATTAACGGGAGGGGGTCGGACCGCACAAACACAACCGACCCTCCTCCCCTTTGTTGTTGTGTCTTGTTGCGGATTGGAACGGAGGCAACGCGGTGTCGTCGCACCGCACGAGAACGAGGGAACCGCGGCCGGAGCAGGCCGCGGAGAATAAGCGCGGTGCCTTCACGCCGCGCCAAAGCCGAAGAACCCGTGGCCAAGGTCGGGCCGCGGCGGAGGGGCGCGGCGCCGTCGCACCACGCCGGATGGACAAGGGTCGCGGCTGTGCAGGGGAGGGTGGTCGGAATCGCCGGCCGCCGGAGCTTCGGAAGGGCGGGACCGCAGGGTCCTGCAGCGGTGGCACTGGCCGGCCAACCGGGCTGGCCGTTCGGAGGAGGTCGGGGGTCGTAACCCCCGGTGGCGAACAGGCGGGCCCCCTCCACGTGGGGGGTCGCCGTTTCGAGACAAGGTGGGCAGCACCCCCCATTTTCCGCTCAGCCGAAACGACCGAGCTGCTGGCCGCGCGGGCCGCACTTGCGCCCGGCCCACCGGCCGGGCCTCCCGCGCCGGGCCGGACCCAGAACCGGGTCGGGTCGACCCAGTTTGGGCCGACCCAGGGGGTCTTGGGCCGGGTCGGTCCGGGCCCAAAACCCCCTAAAAACGGACAGCTTCGTTCAAAGGCCCATAACTTGGGCTACGGACCTCCGATTGACGCACCGTCAGTTGAGATGCGATACTTGGATCTATAAGGTCGTTTAGGTATATTATAATCAAGGTTTTGGAGAATTTTTGGTATGGCCGGGTTGGTTCGAACATGAAACCAATCAGGCCCTCAGAGCGGAAACGCTTATAACTCGAGCTCCGGACGTCTGAATGACGTGTCGTCGACTTTGTTAGATTCCTCTTAGTGAGAAGATTATTTTTTCTTAATCTGCACAAGATTTGGATGTAGTTGGAGTACAGTCAAGTTGGTTTTGACTTAAAAATCAATCGGGCCCCTGGAACAAAAAAGTCAATAACTCTCAGACCGGGCGTCCGATTGACGTGTCGTCTGTCGCGTTGAGTTCCTATTGACATGACGGAACGTTGCGATACATCAACTCTGAACTATGTGATAGTTGATGTATCGAACCCTTGGCTCATGGAGCGGACCCTCCCAGAACGAGTGTGCTGTGTGTGGGAACCCTAGAGCTGGCTGCGACTGCGACGAAGATGACTTACGTACTAGGATCCTCTGTGGGTTCGACGATGATGACTACCATACTGGGATCCTCCGTGGGTTCGATGAGGATGACTATCATACTGGGATCCTCCATGGGTTCGACGAGGATTAATACCGTACTAGGATCCTCCGTGGGTTCGACGAGGATGACTATTGTACTGGGATCCTCTATGGGTTCGACTACCGTGTTGGATCCTCCGTGGGTTTTACGATGATGAATACTATACTTGGATCCTCTGTGGGTTCGGCAGCGAGGACTACTAAACTTGGATCCTACATGGGTTCGGCAGAGGAGATGATTCAGAGGTTACATCTAATCATCTCCACCCCTCTTCGTAAATGGATACTTGTGTGATCTGAGTCTTGACTTTCAATCATTATATTCGATGTGATTGACTTGATATCCTTTGTGGATTGGATTATGTTTTCCTATGTGGATTGGGTTGTACTTTCCTCTGTGGATTAAATTTTACTTTCCTGAGTGGATTGGATTGTACTAGAGCTCATGAGTTGGAGCTGAACTGGATTTGATGACTTAGGTATATGTATGGTCATATACCTAAGTAGTGTTGGATGATATTTCTTGATTGTATATTTCTTTGTGGTTTATCCTTTGTGGATTCAGGGAGACCTTCGGGGGTCTCGGGGTCCCTACTGAGTATTATATACTCACCCATGCATGGGCTTCGCCCGAACTATGTTGTGTTGGTTGCAGACGACGGACATCACTGATCGTGGTTGAGGCTTGTAGAGATGGATGGTACCCAGAGGAGGATCTCACAATGAGTCGGTGCCCAGAGGTGGATATCACGTCAAGTCGGTACCTGGAGGAGACGGACGGATGTGGAGTGCTGAGGAGGAGATCTGTACCTACCCTTCTGGTAGGAAGCTGGAGGACGATCCAGGAGCAGCTTGTCACCTTTCAGCTATTGTCCTTGAGTTGTACTTTACTTTCAGTTGTACTGCACCTTTAGTTGGGTTTGTATTCTGGCCCATTTACTTTTCAGCACTTACTTCTGTTTCAGTTTACTTAGTGTTTACTTCAGTTTTCATACTCTGTGGTGTTTGTTTTCTTTTATAAAGGAAATTTCTTCCCTTTTTATCGGGATTTACGCCTTTGGTGCTAGTCTCCAGCCCCTGGCCTATGGAGGGCGGGCTTGGGGTAGTCACGTAATGGGCCCCGAGGATGGGTTGTGACAAATTGGTATCAGATGGAGGTCGGTTCGACCGCAGAACTCAGGACTCTGATCCTTCTTCTATGTGAAGCAATAGTGTTAAGGGTATTGAATGTGGTTATCAGTCCAGGGAGTCCATTGTTGGTGTGGCGGCTGACGTATCCATACACCAGGACCCTAAATTCTGATTTCTGACTCAGTTCATGAAAACATTGATTGCATGTGTGTTTCAAAAGTTTTCTTTGTGATTACTTTGTGTCGGCTCACCAAGTATACTGTATTGGCCATGGCACACCTGTTTCTTTTTAGGATGGACCCACGATGGAAGCCAGCTAGGGTTCCAAGCATTGTACGAGATGACATCCCACCAAGTGATGAGGCCACGGTGCAGGGCCCTATTACAGCGAGGGCACCGGCGGTACCTCTACCCTCCGAGCCACCGATGCCACCAGCCCCAGCCACTGAGAGTGCACGTCTCCTTAGTGCATTGAACGAGTTTTAGTGTTAGTGACCACCCAGGTTCCGCGGGGATACAGACCCTCAGGCAGCCGAGGATTGGATGGAGGCTGTTGTATGAGTTTTCAGGTTAGTAGGGACACCAGCTGACCTCATGGTGATCCTTGCAGCAAGTCTCCTGCAGGCGACAGTAGGTAGATGGTGGAGCTTGATGCCTCAGGTGCACAACGAGGCATCTTTACTTTGGATGGACTTTGAGATCCTCTTCCGCTCGGAGTTGGTTCCAGCCACCCTTCGTGCGGTGCACATTTAGGAGTTACTACAGCTGCGGCAGGGCAGCATGATTGTGGCCCAGTACTTGGCGAGGTTTACTGATCTCTCGCACTACTCTACAGATATGGTACGGGACCCGTTCTTCAGGGCCCAGACCTTTGATCAGGGACTGAGGCATGAGATCATGGCTTCGATGATCTCCCTCAACATCCCGACGCAGGCGGGGGTGTTGGAGAGAGCCCTTCTAGTGGAGAGTTTTCTCTCCGAGCAGTCACCAGCGGTGAGACCCTCCGCAGGACAACCCGTAGCGGAGTCTTATGCAGCTGGCAGTAGACAGATAACGCAGAGGTCCAAGCGGGACAGACCATCAGATGAGAAATCTCAGGATGCAAATTCGATGGTATGGGGCACATGAAGGAGATCCAGCCACACGAGGAGCAGGCAGTGCTATGAATGCGGCGGGCAGAGTCACATGGCTCGAGACTACCCGACTCGTCCTGCAGATGAGCAGGAGGCGGTAGAGGGACCTCCCAGGTAGATGTTCGACCATGTCAGTCCGCAGGGATCAGGCGGACGAGGCAGAGGAGCTGGCCGAGCAGTGGGTGGTGGGAGACGCTTTGAGGCCCTACCACCACCACCACTAGGGAGACCACCCCGACCGCAGGGAACGGGTGGACAGGGGAGAGCTCAGATTCAGGCAGCTGAAGCTTACGACCATGGAGCTCTTGGAGAAGATGGATAGGATCGGGACTAGCTCCAGACATGGGGAATTTTGTTCATGTTGCTTCTATCTTTGTTGATGTTTTGTGTCTCTGTACCTTGGGCTGCAGTAATAAAAGACACTATTCTTGGGATGTTTTGTTCCCTGTCCTTTTTATGTAGTTGATACTAAGAGGTTCTAGTTTAAAACTGTTGTCTTGACCCTCACTTTTGAGATACCTACTGGAGTAGACCCAGTGACCACACACTAATGCCGACAGTGTGACTCAAAACTTGGAGGTGAGAGTAACGGTTGGATCTCTTGGTAGTAGCGTCGAGGCCTTACGACTTCATCCTTGGTATGGATTAGTATCATCCATGTCGGGATTGACTGCATTAGGAAAATAATTTGGTTCATCCAGGGGATGAGACCGGATTTCTCTTATCGGCAAAGAAGAAATCTTAGCATCTCTTGTAGGACCAGATAAGGTTCAGGTCATCTAGGAGCGGATGAGGACATCTCAGAGACGACAGAAGTCTTATGCCGAGAGGAGGCGGATACCACTAGAGTTCGAGGATGGTGACCACATTTTCTTACGGGTCTCACCTCAATATGGATTTCGGAGATTTGGTCGGGGCGGCAAGTTATCTCTGCGCTTCATCGGACCCTTCTAGGTCCTCAACAGGGTAGGCGAGGTGGTTTACCGCTTGACCCATCCACCTCAGTTGAACCAGGTGCACGACGACTTCAACGTATCTCAGCTGAGGAGATACGTGCACGACCCGACGTATATCATCGACCATGGGAAGCTAGACATTGATGACGGAGCGACTTTTGCGGAGGTCCTGGTGGAGATCGAGGATCGACAAGAGTAGGTCCTACATGGGCGGTTGATTCCTCTAGTGCACATCAGGTGGAAGCACGGGAACCCTAGGAGATAACTTGAGAGCAGGAGGCTCAGATGCATGCTCAGTAACCTCATTTATTCCCCTAGTTTGTGATGTATCATTAAGAGGACGTAAATCCCTGAGGTGGGAGTAATGTAAAGACTCGTAAATTTCAAGGAAATTTTTTTTCTTAAATTCTTTGGGATTTTACGAGTATGCAGTTTCTGACGGCACCTGATTCCGAGGCTTGGTGTGCCCAGAATCATTTTCCGAAGTCTAGCTCAAATACGTTCAGTGAACGAGCGAGCGGGTTTTTTTAACTTTTGAACCGGTGCTCGGAATCGAAATATGAGTACACCATTGAAACCAAAGCACCGGTAATTTCTTAAGAAGACCTTTTCTAGAGTTGCGTTTGCTTGGGAAGAGTTGTTTAATTTTTTGGTTAAGTGAATAAAGTTGTGTTACAACTTTATTTTACTTTATAGTTTAACTTCCATGTGAGGAAGTTGGGGTGGGACCCACACAAGCCCCCACCCCTTCAAATTCCCTAAACCCCCTCTTTAATTTTTTCAACCCCCTTAGTTTTTTGTAACTCATCCACTCCCCCTCTTAAATTCCAAGTCAACTCTCAAATTAAATGGATTGTTTTAATTCTATTTAATTAATTTAATTTTTGAGTTTGAGTTTTGGAATTTTAAAATTGTTGACATATGTGAATAAAATAATACAAACTCTTATTTTATTTTTGGGTTGGTTTTCGTTGTGTGGAGTCTGGGGTGAGATTTTTCAAAGCCTTGAATATCTTCATCTTCTACGTTGAAGATCGCGAAGAACGTCGGTGCCTACCTCGACTCTCTTCTTCTCGAAACTTGACGAAGGGACGTCGTCATCCCGCGGCAACGACTACGGAACAGCGGTACTTTCCCCTTCTTTGTCAAGCGATCAATCTCTGTGAAACGAGGTAGGGGTTTTTCATTGTTCAAGAATTATCAATTGACTCTCTTCCTTATTTCTTGGATGCATGTTATCAGATTAACGTGAGGGGGTCGGACCGCACAAGCACGGCCGACCCTCATCCCCTTTGTTGTTGTGTATTGTTGCGGATTGAAACGGAGGTAACGCGGTGCCATCGCACCGTGCGGGAACGAGGGAACCGCGGCTAGAGCGGGCCGCAGTGAAGAAAAAATTCATCATATCATGACCCATGAAAAGGGATGGGTTTTATAAACATAAAATCATAACCCATGAAATGAAATGGGTATCATTAACATTTCATCACATCATAACATATAGAAAATTGATATGTTTCCTAATCATTTCATTAAATCATAACCCATAAAAAAGAGAGTTCCAAAGAAATATAACCGATGGAAGATAAATGGGTGTTGTAAACATCATTCCATAAAAATATAAACCCTTCAAGAAAGAATATGAATGTTATTCTTAGATAATGTCCCAAATAAATATTAAACTATATAAAATTATTCCATCTTATATGGAGAATTATTTTAAAAGATCACTTAGATCATTTTATTTGAAATTCACTTTTTAAAACATAGAACATATTCAAAATACCTTTCTTAAAAGAAACTTTGAAAACATATAAAGTAAGTTTTAAAATAATTTAAAACATAAATTGAGGAAAATATTTTTACCACTTTTAAAAATGTTCTTTAAAACATAAATCATTTTTAAAACCTTTTTCTTTTAAAATATCTTTTAAAACATATAAAAGAATCATGAAAACATTTATAATTCTTTTTACTTTGAAAATACTTTGAAGACATATAAAGAAATCTTAAAAACATTTTGAAAACCTTTTTCCTTTAAAACATATAAAATGGTATTGAAAGCATTTAAAACACTTTTTAAACATAAAAAAATTTGAAAACCATTTTTTTAGAAAACATGGTTTTGAAAGAACACATATTTTCAACTAAAAGGAGAAATAAAGTCATATTTTCATATAAAATATTTGTTAATTATATTAATTTAAAAAGATTGTAAATGATAATAATACATTAATATATCATGTATAACCATATGATAATAAAATTAATGAGTTTTCTTGAGATATATATCATAATATTTCATTAATGAAAGCATAATCATAAACAATCCTGATAAACGATGAGATTGTAAAAAAAAACTATTAACACTTTGGTAACTTTGACTCATAATATACATGAGATAATAAAATTTCATAAAGATTAAAATATCATGAAATAAGTAAATTCATGATATAACATTTCAAATGGCAGTATATACACCCCATAGAAAAATATATGTGCATAACATGGCATGTATCTCAAAGAAGGCAACTTGAGACAAAAATTACTTTACTGATTTGGTAACTTTTGAACCATAAAACCAAAGAAAGAAATATCATAAAATGGATATGTAAATATCCATAAATTTAATTATAATAATAATATTATACATTCATGTGTATTATATACACCACATAAAAGAAATGAGTAGTGAATAAGGCATGTATCTCATGGATATAAAAAGTGATATGAGAAAACCCTTACCTTGAATCTTGAATTTCTTCATACATGTTCAATCATCATGTATAATAAATATAAATTTATTATAAATATACCATATAAAAATATTATTATATCTAATACCACATATTATTTGGTTATGAATTTATATTACCCATTTATTAATAACTTCATGTTAATGTTGTGTTTTGGGTAATATCTGTTTTCTTTTTTGTATATGATTTGGATTATTATTCTTAATCCTATTACTTAGATCATGATTTGATTATTTAATGTAAAACATGATATAATTATTATATATATTAATTATATATGTATTTATAATAATCTATAAAATATATAAATATGAGATGGAACACACCATTCATAGAGATGGTAGGAGGTACGTATGCAAGAACAGTGTTTCTGTTTTATTATCATATTAAAATAAAGAAGGTAAAATAAATATATGTATATAAATATAATATCATTAAAATATAATTATTATGTCATATATATCATATAATTTCACTAAACCTATCCTTAATACATTCCATGTAAAGTGTGAATGAACCACATCGCTTTGAGGAGGCGGTAATCTACACATTCGTAAACGAAGTTATTGTACTTACTCAAAATTTAAATCATGAAGGTATGTTTTATATAATAATTAAATAATAATAAATAAAACATAAATATTATATATATCATATTATGTATATTTTACAGCATAATTATCAACTATGAGTGGTGGAAAAGGAAAAACAAACAACATCATTTTGTTAGGCAGTAGTTCATTGTACATAAGAACGATAAGTCTGTTACCCATTAGATGGAAGTGTGTTTAATTTTAGGTATAAAACTTATAATAAAAAATATATAAGTATATTTAGGACACTTAGGTTATTATATAAGAATTTAATAATAGTATTTGAGGGGATGGACAATGAAAAATAAAAACAAAGATCTTGAGGAAGGGTGTTTCCTCTTCTTTAGGTAACTCCTTTTGGTTTGCACCAAAGGTCTTCCTTAGAAATATTTCTACCAAAAGTAAGGATTATATTATGAGGGGAGGGATTTTTGGAGCTTATATTATCATATTATGGGTGAAAAAATGGATTTAGAGGTGTGAATAAGTGGGATGGGTGAGTGCCTTTTTATAGTGGAGAAGAAGTGGCATTCTGGTAAATTTTTTAAAAGGGAATTCCACCCACATTTTTCCTATGAAAAGTTGATCCAATAATTAAAAAAATAGATAAAGGGGATTATAGGGTATAAATATGTCCAAAATGGATTTTGGACAATTTTATAGGTCCTTTTTGGCTTTAAGTTCAAGGTTTAATCTATTATTAAGCTAATTTTTCTCTTAATCGTTGTAATTAATTTTAATCACTCCCACTAATTTTTTTGGAAAAAAACTAATTTTACATTATTAGACATTATAAATTATTTTTATTCAAAATATGGAATATATTTTTTCAAATTCCAATCACATAAGTGGTGAAATTAATTTAAATTTAATCTTGCAGACAGGATGACAAAGTAAGTTTTTAAAGTAAAAATGTTCAAAAGTTTGCTAAGTTTTTATATCCAATTTCAAAGTGAAATTGATTACAGTGACCTAAATTGTATTAATTTATATAATATTCATCTAACTGAACTTTAAAACCAAACAAAAACATAATTTACCCTTATAAATAAATTATATGAAAACGTAGTTTTGAATTAAAATTCAGAGTTTTTCACTGTTCATCAAAAAATAAAACTGCTCAGAAAAATACCAAAAATTCACCTAAAGTAAATTTTGATATTATGATTCCAAAAATGGATTTTATTTTCTAAAATAAAAATTATTAATTTTTCAAAATTCAGATTTAAAATGTGTTCACCATTAAAAGTTGGTAAAATTACCTTTTAGAAAAATACATCTTTTTATTCATAAAATTAGATTTATTCTTATATTATAACTATAAAATATATTGTATGAATATAAAAAATATTTATTGAATATATATTATAAATTTTTATCGAAAATATTAGTCAAAAGTGGTTTTTTTAATTTATTGAGATAAAATTGTGTTTGTATATAGAAAAATAGTTTTCTTAGAAAAGTAATTTCTTTATTTTAAAATAGTTCTTACATTCACTTCTACTAATTGATAACCAAAGTATTAATTTTATACACATGTTTAAATCATATTTTCAAGGTTTAATTAATCTTATTCTTAACCTCCATTTCAACGGCTAGCTGGTATCTATATTGATATTTTAATAATCATATTAATAGTATATTATAGTTTAATAAAAACTTGGCATGAATGGCCTGAAGGCCTTTATTTTTATTGATTTTTGATAACCCCCCTTTCAAGGGATGAGGGGAAACCCTTACAAGGCCCGTAGGCTTAGACATTACATGGCCCGTAGGCTTAGGATATTACATGACCCGAAGGTCTTAGGAAATTCAACCAGACTATCTACAAGGAACTACCCCTCCCAGCATCTGCATATTGATAGTAGCTCTCCACCTTTGCATGACCGCCTGGCTAGGCTTCCCATGCAAGAACAGGATGGTACCGATGGCATAGACATACCCTCTCATTCTGAAAATCCATTTGGCTCTTCTCTAGTGGAATATCATGTCTGGGTCACATTAACTACAATCCCATGAGCAGAACTACCCTACTAATGACCTGGAGTTCATTGTCGTGGTCCATGCTCTAAATTTTTGGTGCCATTGTCGCTTTGGTGAGAGGTTTGTCATATAAATTCAACAAAAAATCTTATGGTACATATTTTCCCAATAATACTTGAACATACACCAGATATGTTGGGTTAAGTACTTAAAAATTTTTATTTTCAAATGGTTTATTCCATGGTAAAGGGGAACATTGTCATAGATTCCCTTATCAAGAAATCATAAGAACTAGAAACACATGAATTAGAGGAAGAGTGGAAAATCATGATTCTAATGGAGAGTTATAAGATGGATTTTTCAAAGGACCGGGAAGCTATGTTTTATGCTCCATTGGTTATTACATCCTCCTTGGTAAACCAGGTCAAGGCCAACTAAGAATATGATCCATAGTTCTAGGTGATGTGAGAGAACTTGGTTGATGATGAGCCTATTCCAAGATAGTCTGTGGATGGAAATGGCATACTTTATGTATATGGGAAGGTTTTTTACCCACGTCCATGAGAGATAAATTAATGATGGAATCCCATGCATCATAGTGGATAGTGTATCCAAGTTCAACTAAGATTTATAGGGATATGAAACACCACTTCTAGTGGTTGGGCATTAAGAATTACATGGAAAGGTTCATTTCCTGTTGCTTTACCTATTAGAGGGTGAAGGTAGAGCACCAAAGACTGGGTTGGTTTCTCCAGCCTCTTCAAATTCTAGTATGGAAATGGGATAAGGTGACCATGGACTTTGTTATGGGGTTTTACAGGACTTTGAGAATTCAAGATACGATGTGAGTTGTTATTTACTATCCGAAGAAGGTTGCAAACATATTTCCCATTTTAGATAGCTGGTCATTTGATGATTTGGGAAATATTTATGTGTGAAAGATAGTTCATCTTCATGGTGTGCCTATGATCATCGTGTAAAATTGAGATGCTCATTTCATGTCATGATTTTGGTAGGGTCTTCAAAAGGAATTGGGGACACAACTGAAGTTAATCATTGCATATCACCCACAAATAGATGAAAAATCTGAGAGGATGATCCCAATTCTAGAGGATATGATCAAGGTTTATGTTCTTGATTTAAGTGGGTTATGTTATGACCACCAATCCTTGACAAATTTTACCTAAAAAAATAGATTCCAGACTTCTATTTATATGGAATCCTATGAGGCTCTTTATGGTTAACTATGTGGATCATTGTTGTGATGACATGAGATGGGTGAGTCAATAGTGATCGGACTAAGACTAGTATAAGATACTTCAGAGTGGGTACACCATATCTAGAAGTGGTTTATTATTTCCCAAAGTAGATAGGATTCATATGATGACTGGAGGTGATGACCCCTTGAGTTATCCATGGGAGACTGATTATTCTTTTGGGTGTCACTGTGGTTAGGGATTCAGAATCTAAGGAAACAAGGGAAGATAAAACTACAAATCATTGGCCTGTTTGATATTCTAGAATGAATCGAGACCATGGATTATCAATTTTATCTCCCTCTATGATATCATATTCTGCATGAAATCTTTCATGTGTCACAGCTATGGAAATATGTTCAAGACTATACACACATGATTTAAAGTGAGGATGTCAATTTGGAGGAAGATGCTTCATTTGAGGAATGCCTGGTGTGAATTATGAACTGAAGTGAGTAGGTTTTTCATGGGAAGATAGTGCCTCTTGTTAGAGGGTTATGGAAACATGGGCAGATATATGAGGAAATGAGGGAGTGATAATCATATATGCAGGTATAGTGGATAGAGTCATTTTTCTAGGATCCCAAGGAGAGCTTCTCAAGGATGATAAGGGATTAGGGGGAGTTTGAAATTTCCCTCAACAAATCAAGGTGTGTTTCATTTTAAATTCAATTAATTTTAGTGTTTTTCAGTGGTTTCTAGTCCATAGATGGGTTGGGAGAAGTTTTGGAGGCTCATAGAGAAGAGGTATGGACCACAAAAAACTATTTCAGGTCCATCGACTGGCCGATATAGGTCTACTGGCTAGCTGATGGACTATCCAGTGGCCTGGGAAGTATTCCTAGACCTACTAGCTTTCTGGTGGTGTCCATCTTCTAGTTGATGGGATATTGGGCTTATTTTTAATGAAGGGTATTTTTTTAACTTTTCCCCACACCCCTGTTTCTCCTCCCTATCCACTCTCCCAACCCTTGGCTCAAATTTTTAGTGGGAGAGGCTTATTTGAGAAGTAATTGTATCTCCAAACCTCATCTCTTCACAATTTTTATTATCATTAATTATATTGGGTATCTATGGGTAATTCTAACATCATTTGAGCTTCCAATCATGTTTTATCCTCTGTTTCATTTTCTATAACCCTAAAAATATGAATTTGTGGATGTTTTTAAGGATTTGATGTGTTGGTCTTGTTGAAAATAATGATTCTTGGTGGTTTAGTCTCACCTTCCCTGAGACAGAAAACCCCTTACCATATTTTAACATTTTGTATAATTTTTCATGTATCTCTTGGTGTGTGAGTGTGTGGGTAGCCCATGAGACTTCAACCTAAGGTTATTTTTCTTTTGGATAGGCCTGTATAGGAATAGTAGACCCTTTATAGGGTGAGTATAGGGTAATTGTTTGATTGGATTTGAAATTCCACTTAGAATTGTAATTGATATGGAGGTTGTCCACTTAGGAACTTGAACCTCATGGGAGAAATTCAGTATCGGTTGGGGATAATTAGGATTGGATGGATAATAGATGATATGATATGATGTTTTCCCTCACTTTTGATATTTTTTCTGCATATTAGCTCTGTTATTATTAATTCTTGTGGTGACCTATCAAGAACCTTCAGGATGGGATGGGGTGATGTGTTAGCCTCCTAAGAACCTTAAGGATGGGATGGGGTGATATGTTGGCCTCCCAATAAAATTTGGGATGGGTTGAGGTGATATTTTGGGCCTACCAATAACTTTCATGATGGGTCAAGGTATAAGGCCCCAGCCTTAAACCTTAATTAATCTTGAGTTATTACAAGATTACACATTGAGGATCTTTTCGGGTTTAGATTTTTAGAGAATTAGATCATAAAACTTTCATTACATTCCACATATAAACAAAGTGGTTACATAAAGATAATATTCTTCTTTCCCATCAATGGAAACATATTTAAAATAAAACATGGATTCTTTCTTGACACTCCCTTGACACTATCATCATATCATGTACCTTTCCCTTGACCTGTGAAAAACATTTCAAAAAAACTTGGGATGAGCATAAAAAGCTCAGTAAGGGATATAAAAATATATGGAAAGGAAACATGGGTACATATATACATAAGAATGAAATCATACTTTACCCATAAAACATAAGCACTTCAACATACCTCATCAAATCATGAATAAATCATAGAAATCATAAGACATAAAGGTAACTTGAGGCATTCATAACATTCCTACGTAGGGAGTAACCCTCTTGGTTACGTTTGGAATACCCATCACAGTATATTCCCTAAATCTCTTTGGAGAAACCTTAACGTTACACTCCTTCGCGTTACCCAATGCATTGGAGAGCTATATCGGGCTCACCCGCCCTTAGTTTATCACGGAACCACCCGTCTTCATAATAATGCCCAAGAACCTCAACATAATCGTATCACATAAAACATGCATAAAGGAAACATAACATTTCCACCTTTCAATCACAAGATATCAATACAACACATTGATATAAAAACATTATGAAAACCATTTTCAATACCAAAAAAAAGAAAAGTAAAACATGGTATTTATTTTTCTTTTTAAAAAAAGTATGGCTTGTAGAGGAAGCCGAAACTCAAATAATGGTCATGGCGGCAGAGAAGTCATTGTCGCCGCATACGTACAACAAAAACATTCCCTTTTGTCATTTAGTAAATGCTTCGTATAAAAAATATTCCTTTTGAATAAATGTAAAAGTCAAAGGGGTTTATACACCATATAAAATAAGGTTTTGTATAAAACAAAATATGCCTCAATGAAAGGATATTGAGACGAAGTCCCATACCTCGGGTCCGACTTGACTTGGTCGTTCTTTAATCTCCTGAATAATAAACTTGAGTTAATTTCTACTTGTTTAAGAACCTTTTTCAAGTTCATTATTCCTTTTATATCACTTATTTTCATGTCATGAACACTATGTAATTATTTAAGTTAATAACGGTCGTTTTAATGATCATTGGTACTTGAGTCAAAAATAAACCCTTTATAATTACATGTTGTTCATGTATCCATTATATCCAGAATTATAATAATTATGTATATATCATATATATCCAGTATATACATGCATTTATAATATTACATAATCATTTAGAGGTAAGAAATGAAATGCACCGTTCATGGAGACGGTAAGCCGTACGTACGCATGAACACTACTTTCATTTCTATTTCGTATTTTATAGAATGGAATCATAATGATATAAAGGTATATTATAATTCCAGTATAATATCATATATAATATCATAGTTACATCCTTTATACATCCCAAATATGGTATCTAACGAATCAAATCACTTTGAGTGGGCGGTAGTCCGCACTTCCTTAAATGAAGATATCGTGTTTACCCATAATGGAAACCATAAAGGTATGCCCAAAATGAAAAATACAGAAGCTTAAGGAAAACTTAAACATATTATATATCATATATAAATATAGTGACATCTTAATGTCTACATTTTAAAGTGTTAAAAGAATGTTGAACAATCATCATTTCGGGAGGCATAAATTCACCATCCACGAAAACAGTATGTCCTTTAACCATTAGATGTAGGTGTGTGTAAGTGTAGCTCGAATACTTCTTATAACAACATCCTAGTATATTGAGGATACTGGAGTTGTTACAAAAGAAAAGAATAAAAAGATTTTAGGGGGTTGGAGAAGCAAAATCAAACAAAAGGACTCAAAAGAAGACATTACCTTAAAATCAGGTAACTCTCTTAGATTTGAGCTCAAAGGCTTCCTTGGGAAGACTTCTGCCCAAAGTGAGGCTTCAAGGAGTAATAGAGGTATGTGGAGAGACAAAATGGGTAGGGTTTGGCCGAGCCAAAGGCTTTGGGAGTGTTGGTAAGGTGGTAGAGGTGGGGGCCTTTTATAAGAGGAGAGGAGGGGCACTCTTGGAAGGTAAAGAAAAGTCACTTTATTTTAAAATGGTATTCGGATTTAAGAGGTCCCACATTTATGTGTTTCTAGGATAAGGTGATAAGGGTTCGAAATCCACCCATCCAATAGTTTTTGTCCATGTGTAGGTCTTAGATTTTACATTATCATTCCATTTTATTTAAATCGTTAAATAATGAGGTCATCGCTGCATCATCATGATGTCATAAATAATTTAATTTATTTAAAGTCTAAAAATTATAAAAAAATACTATGATGTATGAAATATTTTTAGCTTTCCAATGACTATTTATAATCAAAAATATGATCTTTATAACCCCATGTAAAATTTTTTTTAGTAAAACATCTCATGTTTGTGTCATTTTTACTTTTACATTAAATAAAAAGTTATTTATGTCATTTCCCAACCAAAGTGGCTCCATGGGGTCCCCAAGTTGACCCATGGATTTTATTGGTCGGCCATGACACATCCAATGAGGGTAGGAAATGTGTCAAGCTCATCTCATTTTATTAAAGCATTATTTTTACCTTAAACTACACTAATTACCTCTAATCGCGATTAAGAACTTAAGAGTTACTATTCACCAAAAAATTATTTTAATCTCCTTAAACCACATTTTACTTCTTAATGACAACCATGTATGTTGGATTTTTGAAATTCAAAACACAGAAGTGATAAAATTTCATTTAAACGAAAAATCAGTTTTTATAAGTATCACTTAGTGGTTTCACTATTCATCAAAAATTGAAGTTTTTCAGAAAAATACCAAAAATTCACCGTAAGCTATATTTGATATTCCGAATTCAAAAATGAAGTCTATTTTACAAAATTCAAAACATATAAGTCACATTAATTAATTTAATAATTAATTCCTGTTGTCATGACAAATAGCGTGTTTTTATGAAACAATAAGTATCAAAAGATTGACACCAGTTTAAGTCCAATTTCAAAGTGAAATTGATTCCAATGACTACAATTTAATTAAATGGTAAAAATATATTCTAATTTCACTTAAAAACCAATTCAAAAGATAATCTAATCATATAAATAAATTAGATTAAAAAGCAGTTTTGATGTAAAATGCAGTATTTTCACTATTCATTAAAAAATGAACATTGTCTGAAAAATACCAAAAATTCACACAAAGTAAATTTTGATGTCCCAATAATAAAGAATAAGTTTATTTTGACAAACATAGCTTATAAAATTTCCAAAAGATAGATTTAAAAATGGTTTTCCATCAAAAGGCAGTAAAACAATCTTTTAAAAATATTAGTGTATTCCATGCTTAAGATTGGATTTATTTTCATTTTAAGCCTCTAAAACACTATCTAATTCATTAATAGACATAAATAAAAATATCTATTACTCATTAATTACTTGGGATGTTACACAGGGTGTTATGGTTGACCTCCCAAGAACCACAGGTATGGGTCATGGTATGACTTTGATCATAACCTATGGGATAGGCATGGGTTTTGGGTTTTATTTTATTATGGAATCTCTAACAGACCATCCTTCTTGCATAGATTCAAAGCAAGTAGGTCCAGGGTTCATAGCATATTGGACAATGTACAATGACCCAATAGAATTATGAGTTGTTATTTTATTTATTTTCTATCAATGAAACTGCATGTATACACTTGTTGCATTTATGTTAAGATCTTGTCAGTGGGGTCCTACTGATATTTTTCTCACATTCTTCACAAGTATCTTGATGTGCATGAAATATTTATGATCAGATATCCATCCAAGGGAATAGGCCCTACAATATATTGTTGAGAAGGTGTGTGTTGTTGGGGATCAAGGATACATCGGGACTTACTTCAAGATTAGTGATGACTCTTTTATTGTTTGTTTTTATTTCATTTTGCATATTGATCCACCTCTTTTAGTGATCCCTATTTACTTCTTTGTATGGAAATTGTATAAAATTTTGTTATCACATGTTATATTGATGTTGATTCTTATGTTTATTGGTCACTTGGTTAAATGATTCATTTTCTTACTACTTCAGTTATATTCTTACACTAATATTCACAGATATTAAGGGAATAACCTCTCCACATGCTACATAGGCCCTTGCCTCTAGTCAGCAGCCTCTTGTATATGGGGAGGTGTGCATGAGGTCATGTGTCACCTCAACTCAGACTAGGTGATTCAGGTCGAGGTGTTACATGTAATGACCTAATATTTCACTATATGTTAAACTTGAATAAATATTTTGTTAATAGTGTGTTTCACAGAAAAAAAAACAAACTAAATACCTTGATAAATTATGAATATTATATATAAGCATTAAAACTTTTCTATTAAATTATCCAATATTAATTGAAGTAATCATGTCAAAAAACCAATTAAGAAAGTAAGAAGAAATGACATCTGGAATAAAAATTCTTCCTTATAAATCCCATCAATCCAAACTCAAAATGGAGGTAGATTTTCAAGGGTTTTCCCTTAATAAATACCAAGTCTAACCTAAGAAATTAAGGTTTGAGAAAAATTGTATATGAGAGAAGTTCTAGCTCAATGAGATTGAAACAAGGTCCATACTAGTTGAAACACCACCAGAAACTATAACCATAGCTTATCTAATACTTAGGTATTATATAGATATCATAATGGGTTATGTAATTATAAATTAAGATTATATCAAAATGTAATAAAATATTTATATAGATATATCTATAATTTATATACTATTCCAAAAGACATCTTTGCTAAATTCACTTTACACTTAAAAATGTACTTTTCAAAAATAGGATTTTTATTTCAAGAAAATAATTTTATTTTGATTGAGTAATAATAAGATATATTAGTACTATATTAATTAGTATTTTATAAAAAAAAATAGTTATACCAAAAGTTATTTTTCTATAAAAATGTATTTTTTCTACATTTTATGTTCTTAATTAAAAATATAAATTATAAATTTTAGGATGTTAATTTTTAAAAAATAGCATCATTTTTTTATTTATCATGGTTATATTATCTAAATATAATTTTTTGGAATTTTTTTTAAATAATTAATTTTTAGGTGAATAGTGAAAATACTGATTTTATTAATTCCATCAGTTTTATTAAATTATTTTATTATATGAATAAATTATAAGTTTTTGAAACCTTTTATTATAAAATATATCTTATAAAGTATAATAAATAATTTTAAAATACTATATTGAATTTATAAAATCATGCTCAATATTTTAAAAATTTATGTTGGGCTTTAAATTTTTTTTTTTTTTGTTACTAAATTAAAATTTTTATTACCAGAGCACTTTTGAGGAAAAAATGGGAAACCAAACAGGAAAAAATTAAATTTTTTAAAAATGTGAGGAACTCAAAAAATAATTAAAAACACAACTAATATTATTATAATTACTCACCCTATATAAGCCCCATTACAGCAAAGATACCTACATCTCTGGATTCTTCTTGATAAGATCTTCAAAGTGATTGGCCATCTTGTCCCAAATCTGTATATATTCATCTAAATTAATTTTCCCCTTGTTGATTCCATGTTCCAATATCCAATCATGTTTTTTGATCCACTCAGATTAGTCTTGATTAAGAGAAACTTTATTCGATCTTTCATATATTCTATGAGCATCCGCCTTTGAAATGTTGATGTTGAAATATTCATCAAACACCTATTCCTTGGAATAAAGAAAATTAACTAGTCCAATATGATCATCAATAGGAGGTGTAATTGTCCCTCCTATAGTAACACTTCTCTGAGCCTCTGTTGGGTTAGGTCTAGCTTCTGCCTCTGTTATCTTTAATTTCCTAGCTGATCTGGTGGCCATAGGATTCACAAGGTTGGAGTAGTCTTTTCACTACTTGGATTTTTTCTTTTTATTAACTGGAAAATTTCTAGTGGCATTGCCCTACTTTTCAATCCTATAGCCACACCCAGTAGTCATCAATGTATGATGATCTTACCACTCTAAATCAGATTTAGATTATTCTTATTTATCACTCAAAGGGTGATAAATGTCATGGACCAAGTCCCTAAGGACCACTTTATCCCTTCAATAGAGAGACCTTCATATTATTTTTAGACTTAACTGATTCCCACCCTTATGCATCTAAATTCCTTGAGCCTTGATATCCTAACATCTGTAACTTGTTGTAAACATTAACTCTAGTGTTCAACTTATACTTGGCACAAGTAACTTCTTCTAGTGTCATGCTTACAACAGACACAACATTTTCAATCTATACAGATCCAGAAATATTTGGATGTGAGGTTTCTGAACACCCTTGTTGTGGATCTCCAGCAACTGAGGAAATATCTATGGATGGAAACAAAGTATGGAGAGTCTGTACACCCACTACCTTGGAGGGTATTACACGATCCTCCCCATCCCTTAGCCAGTGATCAAACAACTTTATAGCATCCCTACCCTTGCCTTTCATGATTTGGGAATAAGAGGTGGTTGTTTTAGAACCAGATGAATCCTTAATAAGAAACCTTTCCCCCTTTTTAAAGTTAATATCCTTTATTCTTTCATCTAGAGACAATTGATCTGTTGTAAGCCCAGCAGATAGATCTTCCCTTGATGACAACATGTCCTCATGTGAACCAATGAACACTGCCTCCACATCACTACTTCAAACATTTTGGGGTTGTTTCTTTAGAGAATTGTCAGGATAAGACTCTGCATACCTACCATTGAATTCAAGAACAGCATCCATCTTTAGGTTATTGATCATCCCATGCTTACATTCCTCCATTGAATGGCCCAATATTTTTCACAAAGAATAGAATTCACTCCATGATTCAAATAAAATAGTCTTCTTGTAGTGGAACTCCTCACTGAAGGTGATCCAAACAAATTTTATCTCCAATCTTGATATATCAACCTCAACACAAATTCTTGGGGTGATTTGGTGGCACACATATCTGTTTCTTCTATTGGAACATAAATAGAAACCAACCAGATTCCCTAGAATCTAAATAATTAAAGGATTATGAAAAGGGATATGGAGTTCAAGAAACCTTACCCAATTTGTTATTTTCAGGGAGTCATGATTCATGTGAAAGTTAGAGGTCCACTAAAAAGAGGAAAAAAAATACTTGTTGAAGATTTTGGGGGCTCTCTCCCAAGCATATATCAAGTCATAATCTGGATAAAAGTGAATCATCATATGCTTGTTGTCAAGAATTCCTACCATCGCATGCTCTTGTAATCCCCAAGAACCAAAGATATATTGATCGAAATCATACACTGATGTCCAGTGCTATTTAAAGAAAGTTATCATCATTAAATTCAGAAGATCAGATGCGTCAGTGAAATCTGAGAGTGATAACATGAGTTTTATAAATCTATTGAATAGATTTGGGAATTTAGGGAAAATTGATATATGAGGGAAGGAAGGAATTAAATCAGGGTTAGATAAGGGAAATAAGGGATATGGCCAGGATTTCTTGATAGATTGTGAAGTTCCCTCCCCCTCCATAGGAGGAGGGACTGCCTCATCATCCATCATCATTAGGTAAGTTGGGGTGTCTCTATCATTGCTTCTTCATGGTCTTAACATAACCTTTTTTATTGGGTTTTAATGAAAACTGTTTTTTTACTGTTTTGTTTAATTAATTATAACATGATGAAATGAAGTTTTAAATTTGTTTTATTATTAAATAAATACTATTTTAATTATAATAATTATTTTAAATTCATTTTAAATTATGGAATTGATAATTTTATCCAAATACTAAATATTTTTTCTTAAAAAATAATTTTTTTAGAATATAAGCTTTTATGTGATACATGTGATAACTTTAAGATAAATTTACCTATATATAGAAAAATAATTTTATAAAATATTTCTTATACTTGAGATAATAATTTTCATACTATTTATCTCCAATTTAATTTTTAAGTATAAAATTTAGATTATTAGGATTAATGCTAGTTACCACGATAATGATGAAACAAATATTTTATAAATATTGTTTTATTAATATCAAGGGATTTCTATCGAATCCAAAAAATTGATGTCCTTTAAATAATGAATCTAATATGATGTATAAAAACATAAATAAATATATTAATACTAATTTAATTATTAATAAATACTAAATAATATTAAAATCCATAATGGACAAAATGTCATTTTTTCTACTAAAATAGTTTTTCTACACATTATCTATTTTAATTTATTTTTTTTATAATATTTAGAATTTTAAATAGATTAAATAGAATTTTATTTTTTTCTAGTACAACTAGATTTGGTTATATGGGTTATTCAATATTCTTAATAAAACATAGAATCACTTAGTTAAAAACTAGTTACTTAGTTTAAAAGTAAAAGAGTAAAATGTAAAAAAAATAATGATAAAAACCCAATAACATGTTAAAAAATGTATATAAAGAATTGGTTGAGTCTTTCTCGACCCAAATACACCCACACTCCATTTTTTTAAAACTCTATATCCATTGAACTTGTAATAGTGTCATTGTATTATTGAAATATAAAGGGTGTTTCCAAAAGTGTCTTTTCCCTCACTTATAAAATGGGGTCACTTACACCGTTTAAAAACACAAACCTCTCCTTTTAATTCCTCATTGAAATTTTTCCTTTTTACTCTCCCTAGAACCCTATCCTATAAACATAATCCCCTGGTCACTCATATTCAGCCTAAGATCTTTAATTTCAAGGGGACTTTCATGGAAAAATCAAGTCTCCAACAAGGCTAGAGTGTCGTAAACTAAGCAATGAAACAAGGTTATAAAGATAATTATATTATATAATATGTTTAGAATGGGTTTAGAGGATCAAAATTATAGATAAATTATCACAAGTGTGGTAAAATAAGATGTTTATGTAGCTAGTCTCTAAGACATTAAACCTTTAATTCCTTAGGTTGTGCTATTTTTTATGAGATGTGTAATCTAAATCATGAGATTAATTTATTAATTGTGTCATTTTTTAGCTTGGGTTTCTACATAACTCGGGTTCCCAATATTATCCATCATGGGTGTGGAATTAAATTTAATTAATTAATTAATTTTATATTTAGAAACCCTAATCCTCATTATTTAATCCCCCTTATGGTCTATAATTAGGGTTTGAAATAAACCCTAATTGTATAGGAGTGAGGAAATAGTATTTAGGATATATAAGAGTTTATGAGCATGAAATTATGGTTTTAAGAATAGCGGAATTGATTATTGAGGTCGATACTAACTCAATAGTTTTTGGATTCATTGGATCATTCGCATATTGTGAAATATGTAAATGTTATGACCAATGAAATTTTTCCAAAGAATGTTAACAAAGAAATGGTCATCGAAACCAAGAGAATATCTTTTCATGTTAAAATTATAATTCAATTAATTAAAATGGAAGAAATAATGACTCATTCTTGAGATATTTCTTTGAATAGATTCTGATCCTGAAACCCCCTTTTTGGTAATATTATATTATTCTAGTAGGATCCAAGTATAGAATTCCTCTGATGGTGATCCACACATTCTCCTATAATCTTTTAATGACACAGGTGAATCAATGGGTACTAGTGTAATCGATTGATCAACTTTCATTGTTCATATTGATCGCTTAATGTTTCTTCAATATTGAAGAAATTTCTCTTGATATTCTCATTCTTTAGAGGATGTGAGAATAAAGAGGAAGATTCTAGAGAGGAATCTATTGTGCACAATGATTTCTCAATTAACCTCTATTAGAATGTTTTGGCAGTCTATTTATAGAACTAGTTTTAGGGTTTATCATTTAATTAATTACACAAGTTCCCTTAAAAAATTTAAACCCATGTATGGCCCAATTCTATGTATTAAAATAATAATATCATTTTTATTCCATAGATTGCACTAACTGGTGAAATGATAAAAATTATTTTACTAGATTACAAGTTAATATTTATCACTAAACACAGTCTTGATATTCTAGTACTCCTCAGCATTTATAAATAAATATTATATATCTATCTAATAATTAATTACTATGTGAATAAATATTTATTTAATTTGTACGATCAATAAATACTGAATGAAATTATTGATTGGACTTGAGAATAATATTTATTCCAATAATTAAATTCAAATAGAATTTAATTGAGATCAATGGAAACACTTAGTGTGAGACCCTTTAGGCTTCTTTCTCTTTGTCATTAGGAAATATTGAGTCTAAGATTATAATCTAGCAATGGGTCATGGTACCCAAGAGAAAGAAGTTAATTACACAAATTTGGTAAACACATATGATAACTCACTTTGTAATATAATCCCTTCATCATAATATCTCATCAAGCAGGTTTCACACCTATCTCATCAAATTATATGCTTGATCCATCTTTCTTTGACTATCTAAAATAAACTCTTAGTTATACTAAGGACATGAAATTTAATGTGATGGTTCCATTCCAATCAAAGGTTTGAGATATCAACTTCCATTAATATGGTAGATACAAATAATTCCTCAGCTTATTCATTAATAACACATCATTCGTAATGCACCCAACTACCCAAATTCACCATGAATTGTTATCATCATGGTCTATGAAAATACATCTAAGTGCATGAATCATGACAAGCATTAATAATAATATTAAATTCTAAGGACCATTATACACACTCAAAGACAGGAATATCCAATAACACATAAACCTTTGGAATTACTATTAATGGGTATATTCTCATAATCTTTCATCTTGGATATTACCAAGTAAAAAAAATTGTGAGAAGAAGTCTCATCTGCTTATGAGTACACGCACCTAACACCCAATAGGATATGTTCCTTATCATATAATGTTATCTAAAAATAGAACTAGGTTTAATAATATCATTATTTCATTTCAAGGTTCTCATCATAGTGGGGAACTACTATACCCTTTTAATGTGACAGATAATCTAGGACATTATTACATTAAATTCATATAGAACTATGAACAATATCTAATAAGATATTTAAATTAATATTCACTTATTTGAATATACATTTAATCCAAAATAAAAACATTTGGTTCTAGAACACCAAATCTAATATAATCCCACTTAAACTAGAGCCACTTCCTATGACTTTTAGTCCACTAGACCTCACATTATAATTATATTTCTACTAAGTTAAGGCTTTAGTCAATGGTTTTGTCATGTTGTCTTCCATGGAGACTATGATCACTATGAATTCACCTCTCTAATAAAAATCCATCAAGGGATGATATTTCTAAAGTATGTGCTTCATTAATTGATGTGATCTTGGCTCATTTTCAAGGGCCACCACTATAGTAATGTCAAAATAGAGTGTTATGGGATCTTTACTACTAGTAACCACATCAATCTCTTAGAAGAAGTTAAATAAACAAACTAATTCTTTAGATACCTTAGAAGCCACAATATTCTTAGAATATTTTGTAAAATATATGATTATGGATTTCTTTGAGATCTTCCAACTCACAACACCTCTATTGATAGTAAAGATTTATCCCGTATGAAATTTCAAATCACCTTTACCTATTTGAAAACTGTAATATAAATATCCTCTAATGAATAGATCCTAATATCCTCTATAAACTAAAATATATCCTTAGATCACCTCATATACTCAAGGATAGTATTTAAAACCATCCAATGTAAATCACCTAGGTCATATTGATATCTTTCCACCATACTTAAGGCATAGATAAAATTTAGCCTAGTATATAGTATATCATACATGACTAACCCAATCATAGATGTGTATGGAATATTTTCCATCATTTGTCTTTCCTCATGTGTTTGAGGAAACATTTTATTGGAAAGATGAATTACATTTGATACTGTAATTAATCCCCTCTTAGGTTGTTCCATACTAAATATTTCCAGTATCTTGTTAATGTATGTACTTTGACTTAGATCCAGTAGCCTCTTAGATTTATCATGATGGATCTTTATCCCAATAATATATATTACTTCACCTAATTCCTTCAAGGAGAATCACGTGTTCAACTAGGCTTTAAAAAACTGTAAGACTAGTATCTCATTTCCAATAAGTGGTATAACATAAATATAAATTATTAAAAAAATGACCACACTCCCACTAAATCACTTATAGACACTAGGCTCTCATTTGTTATTTATGAAACCAAATTCCTTTATAGATTCATCAAATTTAATTTTCCATGACTTGGATACTTACTTTAATCCATAAATGTATCTTTTTAATTCATATACCATGTTGGCATCCTCTAGAGCCACAAAATCTTTAGGTTGTGTCATATAGACATCTTCCTAAAGGTTCCCATTAAGGAAGTTTGTTTTGAAATCTATTTTAAAAATCTCATAGTTCTGGTAAGATGAAATGGAAAGTATAATTCTAATGGATCTCAGTATTGAGAATGGTGAAAAGGTTTCACCATAGTATATTCCTTGATGTTGTTTGAAACCTTTTACAACTAATCATACCTTATAAATATTGACTTGTCCACCATGTCTATTTTCTTCTTGAATACCCATTTACAACCAATAATATATACATCCAGTGGAGGATCTACCATGGAACCAATTTTAGAATTCATAGATTCTTTCCACTTGGAAACATCTGTACCATTTACTACTTATTTGTAGGTTATAGGATCATTATTATCAACTAATAATGAGTCACCATCCTTAATGACTAGAAATATATATTTTTCTGGTTCTCTAAACTCTATCATGATCCTATATAGTGATTATGTATTTCAAATGTATTCTTCCATTAGGCCTTGTGAAAACTATTCTTGTGCAAAATCTTGTGTATCTTGAGCCTGAACTTTATCAAAGACTATCTTGGTCCCACTATCTCTTTTAGATATGTGATCCCCTTCAAGAAATTTGGGATGTCTATTAACCACAAATCTCTTATTTATAAGATCATGTAGATAATATCCTTTAGTTTCCTTAGGATTCCTTAAAAAGATACACTTAGTGCCTCATAGTGTAATCTTGTTTCCAAAAATAGCCTTAATATATTATTTACAACCTCACACTTGAAAATGTGAAAATATGGGTTTACTTTCATACCAAAGCTAATATGGAATACTGGTTGCTACTTTATTTAGAACTTAGTTTAGTATGTATGTTTTTTTATACAATGTGTATCCCCAAAAGGATAATGGAATACTCACATGACTCATTATTGATCTCACCGTGTCTAACAGGGTGATGTTCCTCCTTTCACTTACACTACTCCATTATGGTGTATAAGGAGGAGTGAGTTGGGATAGAAACCCAAACTCTTATAAATAATAAATCAAGACTTGATTAGTATATTCTCCTCCACAATCTAAGTGAAGTTTCTTAATCTTGTTACCAATTTTGTTATTAACTTCATTATTATATTCCTTGAATCTCTCAAAGAAATATGACTTATACCTCATTAATTAGGTATATCCATATTTACTAGAATCATTAATAAAAATTATTAAGTATGTTTACCCACCCCTTGATTCAATTAAAAATTTTCCACACACATTGGTATGAACCAACTCAATAATCTTAGTGGCCCTCTCACCTTTTCTAATAAATGTAGATTTGTTCATTTTTCCTTGTAAAAATTCATAGTATACACAGAGTGATTTTAGTTACAATGAATCCAAATATATATCTTGGTGCAATATGGTCAAACATTTTTGTTTACATGACCTAAACAGTGATTCCATAGTTGAGTGTGGTATAAATAATTTGAACTATTCTCATTATCAATTCCCAAAACTTGGTTTTTGTAATCCAACACATAAATACCATTATTTAAATATGACTTACCATAAAAAATGTTTTCTCACTACTACAAATACCCCTTTTATCAGCGCTAAAAACCCCCTTTTATCAGCGCTAGAAAAGCACTGTTAAAGCCAGCGAAGATAAAGGGGGGGTCCCCTTTATCAGTGCTTCCATTATCAGCACTTTCTTTTTAGCGCTGATAAAGGACCCCTTTTATCAACGCTTTTTTAAAATCGCTGATAAAAGTTAAAAAAAATTAAAAAATTAAAAAATTAAAAAATTAAAAAAAAATTAAAAAATAAAAATAAAATAAAAAAAAATCCTGCCAATTAGGGGGGGCTTTTATAGCACTTGAGCCCCCCCCCCCTTTTACAGCGCTTTTCTGCCCCCCTCCAGCGCCCCCACGCACCTCCATCCACCCTTTATCAGCGCTATCTTCCATTTTCCCCCATGCATGCGTGCCCCTGCCTCCAACAGGTTTTGAACTTGAGACCTCCCCCTTGCGCGTCTAAGCCCTTACCACTCCTCTATTTTGATTTGTTTTACATTTCATGATATCTCTATATATATATTTATTTATTTATATTTATTCGTATAGTAATATATATTTATATTAATATATATATATATATAGTTATATTAATATATATATATATAGTTATATTAATATATATCTCTATTTATAAATATATATATTTAGTTATATTTATTCGTATAGTAATATATATTTATATTAATATATATATATATATAGTTATATTAATATATATATATTTATATTTATTCGTATAGTAATATATATTTATATTAATATATATATAGTTATATAAACATATATCTCTATTTATATATATATATATATAGTTATATTTATTCGTATAGTAATATATATTTATATTAATATATATATATAGTTATATTAATATATATATATAGTTATATTAATATATATATTTATAGTGATATTAATATATATATTTACAGTGATATTAATAAATATATTTATAGTAATATTAATATATATATGTAGTTATATTAATATATATATATATAGTTAGATTAATATATAGGTATATAAATATTCATATTTTTGTATTTTAAATAAAATGGATATTAGTTATTATTTAGATAAAGATAATATATTTTATATGTAAATATATTTTATTATTTATATTTATAATTAAATGTTTATGTGTGAATATATAAAAAATATGTATATATTGTTAAATATTTGATTATAAATAGCAGTACATTATAAAAAACGATAAAATTTCATATACATAATATCAATATGAATGTAATACCTTGGAATAAATTCAGTCCCCACCAAAAAAATCCAATAATACCCCCTTAAATGAGGGTGAAAATCCACAAAATGTTAAAAACTCGGGGTGCCCTGACTAAAAACTCAGTTTTGGAGGCCTTATGGGCCTTTTTTGGCCTCAAAAAAAACTTGAGTAGGGTCCCCTCAGGTCATAGTGACGTAGATCTCGTCACAATCTTTGATTTTATATGTGGTAGAGCTCAAACAGACACCCGGATCAAAATTTATGGCCGTTTGAAGTTCGAGTTGCGTTTTCAACATATTTTGGATCTTTTTTAATTTTTTTTATTTTTTTAGTCTTCAAATTGTTATTAAATGACTATTACTCTATAATAATTAGAAAATTATTAATTAAAAGTATTTTTTTAATTTTTTATAATCCATTTTCACTAAATATCTTATATATTAAGTGTAACTGTATATTTATACTTATCTAAAATATATTTAAAATTATATTTAAATATTAATATATTTTTTTTAATGAATTTTTTTTTGAAGTAGACCATTTATCAGCGCTTTTAAAAAAGCACTGATAAAGACCCCCCTTTATTAGCGCTAAAGAAAAATCGCTGATAAAGGGGGGTACCTTTAACAGTGCTAAAAAAGCGTTGTTAAAGGGGGTAACTTTATTAGCGCTAAAAAATAGCGCTGATAAAGGGGTACTTTTATCAGTGATTTTTTTAGCGCTGATAAAGGTACCCCCTTTATCAGTGTTTTTGCGTTAGCACTGATAAAAGTGTGGTGCTGGGAAAAACTATTTTTGTGGTAGTGTCTTTATAAAAGTAGCAACACTTATTTCCAAACTTTAAAATAAATCCATTTTTATCAATTATGGACATATATATAATGTTTTTGGAAACTAACATCACATAATAATAATATTTTAAAACCAAGATCATTCTTTTCAGAAATGTGAGGTGGTAATCCCTAATAGCCACAACAGTAAGTATTTCTTCATTGGATACTCATAGATCTACCTTTCCCTGAGAAATCTTCTAGAATCCTCTTGTTTTATAGATTTTAATATATATGTGAGAACCACATGATGTATACAATACCCAATTTATAGAAATAGATAATTTTCACTCAATAAAAAATTCACCTGAAACTTCCCCTTGTTTCTTTTCCTAGGTACAATTTTTCTTCTAGTGGCCCTTTTTACCACATTTTAAATAGATAGCATCATGTTCCCTTTCTTGCCCCTTGATATTTCTCTTTTTGGAATGGTGTTGTAAAGAAGATTTTGATTTATAGATCTTCACCTGAACTTTCCTTATATTCACTATAAGGATGGAAGTATTTTCATGCTTCATATCCTTGTCAACTTAGCGAAGTGGAGTGAGAAGATATGGGTGAGACTTATCTATTTAGTTCATATTGAAATTAATAAAAAAAAATCTGGAGAAACTATGAGGTAGTGATGAAAGAATGAGATCTATTTGTAGTTCATCTGGTATTGCAAACCCTAGAACCTCTAGGCACTCAATGTAGCTAATGATTTTAACTATGTGAGACCCAGCTTGAGCACCTGCTCTAAGATTTCTCTGAAAGAGCGGCTTGGATATCTCAAACCATTCATGTCTATATATCTCCTAATATATACCATAGAGATAATGGATCATGTTATAATAATCCATATCTTTATGTGATTTCATGAGTTCATTAGACATGGATTAAAGTATTAAACATCGAATGTCAACTGCATCAATCATGTATTTATCATATATAGAGAACTTATCATCACCTACCTCCTTATTAGGTGGATCAGGTAGCAAGGATTATATCATATAAGATTTATATTCATGGAACAACACTGCCCATAGGTGCTTTAACCATTTGTATAAATTACTATTAGTAAAGAGATGGTATTTCTCCGAACTTGGTCACATGGATAATGTGGTTGATGAAATTTCCATTAGTCTACAATGATAAAAGAGTATATTATTATAAATTTTCTTTATTATAATTTATATAAGACTATAATAATTTAAATTTAATTAATTCTTCAACTATTTTATTAATTTTCAACATCCCCCATCATTGAACTCAGAATGTATCATCACTTTATACATTGTAGTGGAAAGGATTCATATTTCCCTCTTTATATTCCATATTATGGACATGAAAACCATAAGAAGGTGTTTAGGTTGTAAGACTTTCCAACTTTGGGCTTATATGTCCTTGTTTTGTTGAGTGGACTCTCCAATATAGAAATCCTGACTCAGATTTCCTTAACACTAGTATCCAAATTTGTATTGAATAGAATATGGTCATTAAATTCAATACAATTTAAGTTAAGTGGGCCCATAATTATAGTTAAAATTACCTGATAATTAAAATTTCCTATGAATTTTATGGAACTGAAACTTTAACTATGGGTTGTCTTAATTCAGATAATGGAAGTCATAATGACTTAATATTAACTTGATGGATTTTATTTATCATGTGTAAAGATTTATTGTTTTATCCTTTATATGTATTTTTAATATAAAATGGATTTTACTTTCTATATTAACCATATTTTTATAAAAAAATTATGCATAACACATTTATTTTAATTATATATTTGTAAATTATTTCATTTATTTATATGATCATAGTCTTACATCCATAAATTGAATCATTCGTATGATAGAAATAAAATAAATAAATAAATAAATTTTCAAGAGCTTGTATAATGGTTGATTTATTGAATGGGAAATAAATCAACCTATGACCCTAGGGATTTCAATCTTGTCATGAGTTAAAGAATTCCTCTTATGCACCTATGTATCTCCTGTGTTGGTTTTGTCTCAGTTCCATCTTGAACCACCTCCACCTTAGTTATGCCTTGAACCGACTCCATAGGATTTTAAATACTTCTTCTATTACATATGTTTTATAAATTACACATGGTTGAGGGGAGGAAAGGATTGGGTAAGGGGGATTACATAAAACAACCTTGGACACATGGGTCCTATATAATAAAATAGGGAGAGATAAATCGCATGCTATCATATTTAATAATAAATAATTGAAAAACTATGTAATAAAATTAAATTAAATAAATCCAATATATACATAGGTCTAGTAAAATCTCATGATCATTCATACACATGAAACATTTAAGCATTTAAAACAACTAGCTAGCATTCATTTCTATTCATTCTTTAATAAGATAAAATGTTCTCAAATTAATACAATTAATTATCATATTAATCAATTAACTCATTTTATCTCATTTTATCCAATCATCCTGAAATTCTCATCCAATATGATTTTAAATAAAAAAAATATTTTATTTAAAATTTAATAAAATAGTAAACATCTTTGTAATTGGAAGCAACTTGATTATTACCTGTCTGAACTACTCAATATGGTTTTACATTTAAACAATTCACGCATATGACATATTGTGTACATGTAATGTGTCATAATTTCATAGCATGTACTACCAATTTAATTCCAGAAAAACACATGAAAATTACATATCTTGTATAATTTAATGTGTTGAGTCTTTAGTATGAAATAACCATACATGATTCATAGTTTTGAATATTATTTGGAATTAATTAAGCATTTAATATAATATAAAACCTAACGACTGGCGTGTAATATCAACATAATGACCCATGGAACTCGGGTAAATGAGGTTTAATGGAGTAATTAATTAAATTTAATATTTTCATGTAAATAGGTAAAGTAAATTGCATGTGCAAGCCATCCACATGAAGTGTACTTATCTTTGATGGATATCAATAGTACACACTTAGGGACTTTGAGTGTACTTATCATGGACATTTATGAAGTGTACAACATATATAAATAATACACAGTGTGTACTTCAAGTTACATAGATTCTAGTCTATACGCATTGTGTATTAAATACACATGGTGTATTAATTACATGATGATGTTTAACCTCATGTTTTACACCTTGAAAACACATATAATATATGTCATGTAGTTAATATACACATTTTATACTCTAGTAAAGCCGTGTTCCACCCTAGCTGGTCAACATGTGGTGCATTTATTGAATATGGTGTGTACTAATTACACAAAGACCCAGAATCCACATAGATTTCATTGTGCAATGAAAAATGATACATGGAATTTAACAAATGATTACATGTCATATGGTCTTATATTATTCAACCATAATTCTTATCACCTCCAGATGGATTCATCATATGTGAACTTCATTAATTATTAATTGATCTTTGTAATATGAGTTATAAATAAAGAATAGGAATAAGATATTTTGAAAATGGATCGATAAAAAATTAAAACTTGAAATTAATTTTAACTTATAAATGCACAATGATCAAAAATAGAATATATAATTATAAATTTGAAAATAATCCCTATGATACCACATGATGGTTTTGGGTGTAGCGGATGTTCTTATCGGGGCTGATCACAACTGAGAAATTTTTTGGATTCATTGGATCATTTTTATATTGTGAAATACATAAACATCATAACCAATGAGATATTTCCAAGTAATAATGATAAAGAAAAGTTCATCAGAGCCATGAGAATATCTTTTCATGTTAAATTTATAATTAATTTAATTAAATCAAAAGAAATAATGTCTCATTCTTGAGATATTTATTTTAATTAGATGTTGATCATTCGAAACCATTTTTGGTAATCTGTCATTTCAATTATAGGATCCAAGTGTATAATCCCTATATTGGTTACCCAAGTATGAGACCCAGATCACCCCTTACATTCAGTTTTGTGACTCGATGCTAGAACACATGTTAAATCTTAACGAGTTATATTTATAGTTAAGGTATCCTTTACCATTTTGGTTATATAGGATGTGATGGTTTGGGAGGATTTATCTTAGTATCCATTGGTTTGTTCCTTTGGAATGGTATATTTTGTTGATTTGATCTTATTTTATGATAGTTGATGGTTTTTAATGTTTTTTGGATGGTTTTTTCTTCCTTTGGGAATTTTGTAATTTCTTATAATTGTTTATAGAATCCCATTTGGAAATTTATATCTCTTTATATAAATATTCTCCATCATTTTTACCATTTTAAAAAGTTATAAATGGTGGGAAGACCTCTAGAAGGTCTCCATATTCTAAGAGATTATCTTTTAGTGGTGATGATTTAGTCAAGGAAAACCATAAATTTTTATTAAATAAAAGAAACTAAGTAAAATAGCATCAAGGGGGTATGTAAAAGTATAGGACAAGTGAATCACCAATGACAATATCAGTACCCCTTGGGGTAAGAGAACCATTTATATATAACACCATGATTGGGAACTCTTGGGAGGCCTTAGAGGCCAAAAAATCAACTGTATGGTTACCTTCACACCACATGTAAGAAACCTCAATACTAGTTAGAAGGAGGGATTTGAATTTATGGATCAAGTAAGTAATATACCAAGGAGTATAGGTGAGTACTTTCATTGAGTTCCAAAAAACCTTTGAGTATGTCTCCACAGTAGCCAAAGAGATTTCCTTAGAGTGGAAAATTTCAAGACCGTTGAGCATGGCTTCTGCTTCCACCTTGAGCGGGTCACCAACTCCATAAAAAGAGTTGAAGGAAATTAAAATGGAGCCCCTTAAATCTTGAACCACACCTCCACCCCACATAAAACCTTGGTTTCAAGACCCTTTCATATTCAATTCGAGTCCACAGTGAGAGGGAATCCATCTCAGCCATTATCCCTTGGGTTGGGGGCTAGATGAAGCATGGTGATATCGTCTAGTCATTATATACCTGAGAGAGGGGAATTTATCCTACTAATTGAGAAGAACTGAAAATTAAACTACTAATCAAATGGTACTTACTATAATTTCCACTTCATGGGGAGGGTATTGTGTCTTGATTGGTTCCTTTCCTCCCATAAGCTCTAGAAACCTACCACAAAAACAAGGGAACGAGCCCTCTCCTCGTGCTAATTATTGTTGGTTCCACTAAACCATTGTTGTAGGAACTCGTCCAAGGAAACCACCATAGGATTATAACCTATGAATTCACCCATTGAACTCTATATTTTCCAATCCCACTCACTTTGGAGAAAAATGTGGGATGTGGGCTTCTCCTTATGGACCTTGCAACATGATCATCTTGAAATAATGTGAATTCCTTTCTGTTTAACCATCGCGTACGTAGGAAGATCATTATTCCAAACACTCCAAACCAAGAAGTTTAATTTTTTAGGGAGGACCTTACACCAAATAACATCACCCCATCAATCACTGGATTTCTAAGGGGCTGAGGCATTCCTATAATCCTTTTCAGAAAATGAGCTGGAGGTGATACCCATAAAGATGCATGCATCTGGTGAATCCTCTAGTTTAATTACATTATAGATCTTTTTATAGGTGGTATAAAGAATTGAATTAATGAAGGATGGGAAGGATATGTCTTGTTTTAAATTCAAGTTGGGTGTGGTTCACCCTAGATAACTGGGGACCTCACCAATCAAATTATAGTTCCAAAAACTAATGTCTCAGTGACCAAGAATCCATTGGGAGTGGAGTTGGAGCTCTAGAATGTGACCTTGAAAGGACTTCCATAGGGGTGATGAGTTCCCTATAGTTGAGCAAAGAACATTTCCCTTATTTCCTTTAATGAATCTACTCCACAGAGAGTAGCATTCAAATGTCTCCCAAGATAACTTCCCTTGAATGAAATGCATTGACTCACTAGAATTCCTCACACCAATACCCCCATTATCCATGGGTCTCATAAGATTATACCAGGAATCCCAATGAAACTTCCCCTCCCCATGATCATAAAAAATTAAAGCATTTAAAATTTTATCAATATCTTTGATAACCATCTTTGGCACCTTGAGCACAAAAATTATGTGCATGGGAATGGATGTTAGCAGACAATTGACAAGGGTGATTCTATCTCTAAAGGAAAGAAATCAATTTTTTCAGTTTGTAATTATATTTTTAATATTGCTAATCATGCCATAAAAATACCTGATACAGATTCTTCCTGGAGAAATAGTTTCTCCCAGATACTCTATATGGAATTCCTTCGTATTAATTCCCAACAAATATTCAATAATGATCCTTCATCTCTTCTCACACAAGATATAAAAGAACACATGGATTTTCCCTTTATTAATGATTTTTTCACTCTATTTGGTATAATCATCCATGATTTTATTAAATACTCTGATAGAGTCACTAAATATATTAAGTAAAATGATCATGTCATCAGCGAATAATAGGTGAGACACCCCAATGAAGTGATCACCACATAGATAAGGCTTGATGACGCCCTACTGGATGCTGGAGCTAATAAGCCTACTGAGAGAATCTTGGTCCATTATAAAGATTCTAGGAGAAATAGGGTCACCTTTTCTTATCACCTGTTCAGTTTTAGGAATCCACATTTCCTCCCTATGAAAGTTATATTGAACCAGGGTGAGATATAGCAGTGAAAGATTAGGTCGACAACCCTTTTGGAAAATCCCATGCTTCTCATAACCCAAAGGATGATGTCCTGTTCAGGACGATCATAAGCCTTATCCATGTCAAGATTAATTTCTATATTAGATCCCATAAACTTATTATTAATTCAACCAAATATCTCATGCTCAATACTCATATATCCTTGAATAGAAAAAACTTGGATGAAGGCATGTTGTTCCTCCAACACCTAGGAGTGAATAAACTGTGAGGTCCTTTTACTAATGATGGTAGCTAGAATCTTATAGGAATCATTGCATAAATGGATGGATCTATATTTAGATATAGAGTATGGATATTTTACCTTATGGATAATAACCATGGTGGTGACATAAGAAATATAGGAAAGAGGTCCCCCATATAAGAAATATTGGATTTCCTCAAGGAGGTCCTTCTTAATAATATCCCAAGAGCTCGCATAGAAGAACCCTAGGAAACTATTTGGTCCTGGGGTTCTTTTTTATTTGAGGGATTTGATATATTCCCATATATTTTCCTCCTCTACATTATCTCTAGTATACCATTGATATGGGAGGAAATAATGCATGGGATAGAACTGAAAATATTCACTTGAGCAACTGGGTATCCATTCTGCATGCCAATGTTAGGAATAAAAAGTAAGGAGTTGAAATGAGAGGAAACCATACCACTAATCACCATTGGATCCTTAGTAAAAGAACCATATTTTAGCTAGATATTTGGAATATTATAATGTCTCTTTTATTTCAGGCATGCATAGAAGAAACCTAAATTCATGTCACCTTCTTTAATCCAAGTGGAATGAGATCTTTCAGGAAGGTTTCTTTCCTACTCCAACAAAATCACATTAAATTTTTTCTTCTTGAGCCCAAGTGAAGTAAACTAGTCATCATCTCAAGATTCTTTTAGTCTAAATTCATCTTACACAATATCCCTTTTAAATAATTCCAAAGTGTGTTGAATGAAGGGAAGGGATTTATCCAAGACAATAAGATAATTTCTCAAGAAACATAGATTATTATAGAATTTAATCTAGTACCTCCCTTGAATTGGTTTTTCCCATAAACCATAAACTGTTTCTAGGTAGATTTGGTGTTACAGTTGTCGGATAGAGAAGAAGAAGTGACTACCACAAGCATGGCCAGACTTGAGTTGAACTAATAGGGGGAGTGGTCTGAAAGCACACAAACCAGGTGAGTGATATCCATGTTGGGTAATTATGAAATAGATTGAATATTTACAAGGAAGTAGTCTAGTATACATGAATTGTGATGGATTCCCCTCTGGTTATTACACCAGGTAAAATTTTCACCCTAAAACCCCAAGTCTGTGATCCCATCTTGATTCGCAAAGGAGAAAAATTCAAGTCTATCCATGCAAAAAGAGAATACCCCACCTTTATTCTCAGATACATCCATAATATAATTAAAATAACCTCCTATAATCCATGCCTCATCCCCAATATTGAATTATTTTAGATTATTCCATAAAGACTCACGAAGAATTGGATCATATTTAGCATACACAAAGGAGAAAAAAAACCTCCTCACCAGCAAAAATCTTGAAAAAAAATATACTTGTCTGAAGCCCCCAACTTATCAACACTCACCAAATAATTCAAAAAAACCCAAATATGTTGGTTCATCGGATCTCCATGCATAAAATCACACATGTCAACTCTCTTGGTGAAGTCCCCAATCTTTTAGGGATTTTGTTTTGGTTCTAGAACAATGATAATAGAATCCTTATTTTTGGACACCTCATTAGATAGGTAGTATGATTTTACATGGTCTCCCAAGCCTCAAGAATTCCAGATAATTAAAGATATCATTGGAAAAGGGGGTACTTAGAACTATCCCCAAGCGATTGAAGCCCCTCACCTCGTGAACTAGAAGCCACCAAAAGTATTATAGATTTGGATATTGTACATAATCCATTGGATAGAGATGAGTGAGATAAAAGATACCAAAGATCTTCCTCAACTTCTTATGATCGAAATTGATTGCTTCTCTTGGCTGAATGAGGAAGGGATGGGCTAGTCAAAGCATACGATAATGCATTATAGCTATTATAAATGGGAATAGGAGGAGATGAAGGACCAGGGGCCTAGATAATAATAGGTTCGATAGATGAAACCACACTAACATGATATTTCCCTTTAGGCTCTTTGATTTAGAAATCTAAAAAAAACAGGATAAATAGCGGCTAAAGGGGTGAGGTGGTGGCATGAGGTATGGGAAACTACTACACATATGGCCTTTAATAGCATGAAAAATGGACTTTAATAGTGCTAAAAAGAACTGTTAATCATAGTAATGATAAAGGGGGTCCTTTATCCGCACTAAAAAAGTAATGATAAAGAATACCCTTTATCAGTGCTTTTTTAGCACTCATAAATGGCTACCTACTATGTTATTTATATAACAGCACACCCAGTAGAATCAAACCTACAATTTAAACACAACACACCAAAATCAAACTGTAATTTATACAACACACCATAATCAAACCTATTATATACATTTAATTGAAATCATGAATACAAAATTGTATTCCCATGGTATATACAAAAATAAACACTCATTCTATTTACATTTCAAACAAAAAAATTAAATAATTACATTTACAATTGTCTAAAAATATTCTAAAACATTAATATTTTATCTTTTGACGTCCGTGACCCCCTCTAAAAAATATCTACCCATGGTATTAGTTATTGAACAAATCATCTCAACTTGAGAAAAATATTCCTCTTATATAAGAAAACAAATATTATATTAGTAATACAGTAAATAAATAAATTAAACATTAATATGAAAGAAAACATTAATAAAATGTCAATATTTAATAAAAATGACACATTTTGAGTTATACCGGTCAAACCTTGTGTCCTATTGAGGTGATATTGATTCATACATGTCAAAAATGAGTTATGGATTATTTTCTTAAAATATCAAAATAATCCGAATTTGTTTTCTCAGTTTTGAGTATGTCATTTGTTCTTTTACTAAAATTAATGTCAATTTTAAATAATGAAACATTTAGAGTTATACTAGTCACACCGTACATAGTATTGAGGTGAATATAATTCCTACCTATCAAAAATTACTGATGGATTATTTCCCTCAAGCATCAAAAAAATATGAATGCATTTTCTTAGTTTTCAGTATGGTAGTTGTGTTTTTTTACTAAAATGTCATTTCAAACTGGAAAAATGAATTATGAGTCATACCGGTTGTAGCGTGCATCAGTTTGACATGATATTTCTTTATAAACTTCACAAATGACTTATAAATCATTGTCCTAAATTATCAAGACAAGCATAGCGTGTTTTCTTAGTTTTCAGTGAGTGACATGTTTTGAACTAAAATGTCAATTTTAAACTAATAACAGACACTTTTAGTCATACCAGTCACACAAAGCATCAGATTGAGGTTTGTTTGACTCCTACATTTCAAAAATTACTCATGTGTTGTTTTCCTAAATTATCAAAATAATCCAAATGCATTTTCTTAGTTTCCAGTATGTCGCTTGTTGTTTTTACTTAAATTAATGTCAATTTTAAATAAAAATAGACACTTGGAGTTATACCAGACACACTATGAATATTATTGAGGTGTTTATTATTCCTACAAATAATAAATGACTAATAGATCATTTTTCTAAAATATAAAAACAATCTGAATGTGTTTGATTAGTTTTCGGTATGTCACTTGTTGTTTTTACTTAAATTAATGTCAATTTGAAATAAAAATAGACACTTTGAGTTATACTGGCCACACCATGCATCTTATTGAGGTGAGTATGATTCCTAAATGCCACAAATTACTAATAGATTATTTTTTAAAGTATCAAAACAATATTAATGTGTTTTTTCAGTTTTTAGTATGTCACTGGTTGTTTTTACTTAAATTAATGTCAATTTGAAATAAGAAGAGACACTTTGAGTTATACTGGTCACACCATGAAACGTATTGAGTTTTAGATGATCCCTACATGTCAAAAATCACTAATAGATCATTTTCCTAAAATATTAAAATAATCTGAATGCATTTTATTAGTTTTCAGTATGTCACTTGTTGTTTTTACTTAAATTAATGTTAATTTTAAATAAAAAAGAGACACTTTTAGTCATATCGGTCACACTGTGTATCATATTGAGGTTAGGTTGACTCTTACACGTCCCAAATTACTCATGGATCGTTTTCCTAAAGTATCAAAACAATCTGAATTAATTTTCTTAGTTTTCAGTATGTCATTTGTTTTTACTTAAATTAATGTCAGTTTTAAATAAAAAGAAACACTTTGAGTTATACCAGTTACATTGTGCATCGTATTGAGGTTTGAATAATCCTTACACATCACAAATCACTAATAGATCATTTTCCTAAAATATCAAAACAATCCGAATGTGTTTTCTCAATTTTCAGTATATCACTTGTTGTTTTTACTTAAATTAATGTCACTTTTAAATAAAAAGATACACTTTTAGTCATACCGGTCACACTGTGCATTATATTGAGTTTTGGTTGACTCTTACACATCAAAAATGATTCATGGATCATTTTTTTAAAGTATTAAATCAATCTGAATGTGTTTTCTTAGTTTTCAGTATGTCACTTGTTTTTACTTAAATTAATGTCAAATTTAAATAAAAAGAGACACTTTGAGTTATATTGGTTACACCATGTGTCGTATTGAGGTTCATTTGATCCCTACACAAAAAAAAATCACTAATATATCATTTTTTTTAAAATATCAAAACAATTTGAATGTTTTTTCTTAGTTTTCAGTATGTCACTTGTTGTTTTTACTTAAATTAATGTTAATTTTAAATAAAAAGTCACTTTTAGTCAACCAGTCACACCATATGTCAGGATGATATGAAGTTTACTTTTATACATCACAAATGACTCATGTATTTTTTTCTTAAAGTATCAAATAATCTGAATTCATTTTCTTAATTTTCAGTATGTCACTTGTTTTTACTTAAATTAGTGTCATTTTTAAATAAAAAGAGACACTTTGAGTTATTCCAACCACATCGTGCATTGTATTGAGGTGAATATGATTAATACATGCCAAAAATGATGTATAGATCATTTTCCTAGAGTATCAAAATAATCTGAATACGTTAGTTCAGTTTTCAGTATGTTAGCTGTGTTTTTTTACTAAAATATCATTTCAAACTGGAAACATGTATTATGAGTCATATCAGTCGCACCGTGTGTCGGTTTGATGTGAGACTACTTCATAAATATAAAAAATGAATTATAAATCATTTTCCTAAATTAACAATACAATAATATCATGTTTCATTGGTTTTTAGTTAATGACTTGTTTAGAACTAAAATGTCAATTTTAAACTGATAACATGCACTTTTAGTCATACCGGCCACACTGTGCATCAGATTAAGGTGAGATTGATTCATACATATCAAAAATGACTCATGTATAATTTTCCTAAAGTATCAAAACAATCAGAATGTGTTTTCTTGGTTTTCAGTATGTCACTTGTTCTTTTGCTCAATTTAATGTTAATTTAATATAAAAATACGCACTTAAAGTCATATCGGTCACACCATGCATCAGATTGAGGTGTGGCTGATTCATACACATTTAAAATTACTCATAGATAATTTTTATAAAATATAAAAATGGTACGAATGTGTTTGATTAGTTTTTTAGTATGTCATGTGTTCTTTTTACTAAAATTAATGTCAATTTTAAATAAAAAGACACTTTGAGTGATACCGATCACTTGTTATTTTTTATCAATTTTGAGTAGGTTAGTTGTTCTGATACTAACTATATTGACCCAAAAATTTCATACATAGATATCACATCTTAGTTTGTTAATATTTCATACATCACATAATGATCTATGCTAGAATAGTTTAGGTATAGTGCTTTTGGAAACATGAAAACATAAAGAACTAGTTCATAAGAGTCTCTCATTAAGTTATTATTTACTAGAAACCTTCTTAGGCGTATCTTTTTTAAAACCATTCTTAATAACTTAATGATATGAATCCTAAGAAAGGGTGATCATAGATTCTCAATAAGTGTAAACAAGGGAGATATCGATGATCATATAAGAATAACATGAGCTTAAATATGTAAAAAGGTGATATTAACATTAGAAATCCACACCCTTCATATCATAGATCATAATCATGAGTAATGGATCAAATCATGGTAGTTTAGATGAAATTAATCTTAAAGGATCAAAGAATATTATAAACTAAAAACATACACTTCAAGTCACATATTCATGTTATTTATGTGCATTCTTTCATCAAGTATTTTTTTAATTTGTTTCTGAGAAGATATATATCATCTTGTGAATATGAGTCTTTTTTACAGTCATCGTAGTACTGGAAAAATATAAAGACACAAATAATTAATAAATATTTTAAATGAAATAGTAATTATCTTCGAAAATACCTCTTCAGGGGTGTTGGTTTGTTCATGGAATATGATCTCTCTCATAAATCTACTAGGTGATGTAGTTTCCCATCTTTACTTTGTCTGTCTGTGTGCCACATCAATTTCCATATAGTCTCCTCACTTAAATATAGGCTCTTAAACCTTGGAATGATTGTAAAGTACCATAAAACTTTTATAGGATCGGATTCATCTTTCTTATATCGAGAAGCACCACACTTTGGGCATTCTCTATGTGATTTTTGGTCCTTGAAAAACATTATACAGCCATTAGGGTAGGTATGTATTCTTTCAGAGATCATACCCATCGAGCGTAGAATTCATTTGGCATCATATATTCAGATCAGGAGATCATTATCTTCAATAAGTATCTCATTCAATAGAGAAAGTAATTCTATAAAACTGGAATCAGTCCATCCCTTGCCTGCTTTCAAATTATACAGATCTTGTATGGATGGAAATGCTATATATTTAGTACAACCACCATACAATGGTGTCTTTTCACAACTCTTTAACTGCTCAAACAATTTTGGGCAATCATGAAGTTCATCTTCAACTGTCCTTGACATTTCCTCAATATATGATCTTTATAATCATTCAAATATGTAATCACACCCTCAATATAATCTTATTCATTATCCACACTTGTAATCATATTAGATGATCCATAAAATGCAATGTTATCCCATCCACTAGCTACATTCGCTTTTTCCTCATGTTTATTCCAACATTTATAAATTCAGTGACAAATCAAGTGTTCTTCTAACTCCTATGGACTAACTTGTCTTAAATAATAATAGCATAAACACAGTCAAAGGATTTGAGAAGGGTCATATGAATGATCTTTTGAAAACTTGAAGAACTCTTTCACTCCATCTTCATACTCTTTTGTCAAACTATTAGTATCCATCCATTATTTATTCATGTCCATCCTATTTTTTGGTAATATTAATATTTAACAAAATAAATACACAAAATGTTGATATAAAAATTAACCAAGGATAAAAAAAAATTATAGAATTTAAGTATCCTTTAAAAACTATTTATAAAATCATAGTTAAAATCCCATTAAAAAACAACCATTTAATCAAATTCATCTTTAAAATAACACACCCTTTTTAAAATAAACCAATCAGTTTCAAACACTCTTTCTCAAAACCCCAATTCATTTTTTTATAAATCATTCAAGGAAAATTCATGAATCAATAATCTTAATCATTTAAAATTAGCGACAACCCTCTATTTTTTACAAATTTTCATTTAAAACTTCACACACCCCATGTTAAAATGAAACCAGCATTACATACGCTTTCAAAACATTCACATCCCTTTATGAAATCTAATTAGGTGAGTTGGAAAACACTTGGCATGCAACCTAAGTCCATGCAAAGTGTTTCAATCATTTTAAAGTTATTTAAAAACAAAAAAAGGTATGTTGAACACATATAATTTTTTAAGAAACATTTCAAAACACTTATCATTTTAAAAAGGTCACTTAGGAATTTTTACAAAGGCCTAAATCCCAAGAGATACAATTTATAAAGGATGCATGAATCAAAAATAATCAACATTTTATAAAATATAAAGCTATAAAATTTTTATAATGTATCTCATGAATAAATAGTATTAATTCTATAGTTTACTCCCATAATACTTCTGAGTAGTGAATAAGTTATAGATAAAGACATAAGTGTCGCTTGTCCATGATACTTTTGAACATAAAGTCACATCTATTCCAAGTGGGCAACCATATTCCACTTGATTCTTGAATCATGTACTACCTAAGCTCTATCCTTCCACTATTCCTATTCATATCATCCACACAGCATCTTGCGTAACCACTTCACCACTTTGAATTAATCAAAACATCATATCACCTCTTTCATATAAACTACATCACCACATGCCAACCATAACAAACCAAATAAAACACCAAAACTCTTCACCACATAAAATTTTCTACAACAACAAAAAAAATCATCTCCTTCCTATACCACCAACCATAACACCCCAATCTCAAAAACACAATAGTTCATCCATCACAACAACCACAAAATACTCTATTAACTACTTCCATATCAACAATCACAACTTATTAGGATTGTTAAGGAAACCGGCCATCACACCTACTTCATAACACATTACAACACCAAAACCAACCACAATAATTACCAACTGAGACTACACAACCCACAACAAAGGTAACACAACCAACCACAATAAACCCAATAATAAAACACAACAACCAATCCCATTTTCATCATTATTTTCATAAGCATTAAGTTTGTTCAATACAACATCATCACCAAATTCTAGATTTATAAATAGCTTTCTCAATACCTTCTTTAAAAGAATGACCTTTTATGGAAAGTGACCATATCAATTCAATCAGATAAATAGAACATAATCAAGATAGGAGTAAATATCACTAACATTGATCACTTCACACAGATTTCAATGAATCTTCATATAAATTATATACATACACTCAATAAAGAGTAAAATTCATATTAACTAGCCTTTAGATTATAAAATTCTAGTTTTAGGAAAATAGGTTACCAAAAAAATGTATCAACACCTTATGGAAGAAATAATAAAATGGAACATGAAAATAAATACCCCAAATTCTTTAAAATATCATACTTTTTAATTCAATAATTTCACTAAAACATGCTTATAGAATATAAAATAAAAAATTCACATGCTTAAATTTCATGCTTTATGTTTGACATGCTCAAAATAACATGCATTAAACATTTCACTACCATGGAGACATACAACCACAATACTTAAAGGGTGATATACACATTCTTCCATACTTAGGTGCAACATGATCAACACATAAACATGATTGATCAACACAATAGTGATTTCATAATAATTCATGAAAACATCTTAACTTCAGACATCCTTCTAAAAACATATAATCTATATCTTACCCTTTTTATGTCACCTACTCATTAACATTTCAATTAAACTATACTTTTAATAGAATTTATAATTCAATAGTTAACACATAAATATTTTAGTATCTCAAAACCTTTGTTATGCTTGATAAGGGGATGAAACAAATTCATTCATGCAAAATTCCTCTAAATTATATGGTTTGTCACTAAGGGAACTAAGAAGGAAATGTGTTTGAGTATTCAAAAGGCAATGCATAAGGGAACTCAAAATGTAGGGAGATTTAAAAAAATACCAAATCTTCACTTGGCGGTGGAGGAGAACTTCACAGCGGCAGGGCAGAGGAGGGATCGTGCGGTGGTGGAGCAGGGATTCACGATGGCAGAAGATGATGGAATCGTGGCGGTGAGTGGGATGAGCAGTTGGTGGTAGCAAGGGAGGAGGAGGAGGAGTCGGAAATGGAGGAGGAGGAGGATTCACGGTGGCAGTGAGGAGGAGTAGGAGCACCAACAGTGAGGAGGAGGATTCGCGGTAGCAGGGTAAGACTTTCATGGGAGCTTGAGGCATGCGAAGGAAGGAGGAGAGTTTGGGTTTTTTTATAAACTGGGGAAAGAATTTATTAGTGCTAGCTAAAAATCACTAATAAAGAAAGGTTTTATCAGCACTAAATTAGAAAGCACTGATAAAGACACCATTTATCAGTGCTAAAAAAGTGATGATAAAACTATAATGATAATAAATTAATTATATTTTTATATATATTTATAAAATTATATGTATAATAAATATAAATTAATTTATTTATAATAATAACTATAAATAAATATATATTTCTTTATATACTAAATATTTATTTCTTTATAATTAAAATATATATATGTAATAAATATATATTTATAATAAATATGTATTTCTTTAGGCTTGAGATTTAGGATTTATAAATTTTTCCCCTCTATGAATGATTAACATGAATAGTTAGGGAAAACTATGTGATAAGACTTATGTTCATCCAAGAAAAGGCCATTTCTAGTTCTTTTTTACTATATATGGTTTAGTGTGAATAGATAGTGCATGGTTAGGGTTAAAACCATGTGAGTTATATGAGAAATAGTGTGAGGTTCTATAATTCTTGATAGGAATATTTAGCATGGTTAGCCCATAGTTAGTCAAATCACACTGAGTATCTAGGGGAAACCATGTGAGAGATTTTTTTTGTGGAAAATTCCATCTCTACATTTGGCACACGGTTTGGTAAACTATGTGAACAAACTATAAAAACTTCCCAGATTCATTTAATTGGGTAAAATGACCCTTTTTCCCTCCTTTACTTTTAGGGATTTTCCCCCTTTTCTCCTCTCTTTTCTCGATCAAAACAAGTGCATGAGGGAGATTCCTTCCCTCCTTCCTTTTTTTATGGCTTCTTCTTTCAATTACAAGAGATTCCTCCTAAATAATCTATATGTTGTTCTATTTATTATTATCTTATATTATTCTTACATTTCTTCATGGTTTGGCATTCTCCCGCGAACCCTAATGGGTTTTTCGGTCATGGACATGGTTTGGGGTGGGTTCTAATCAAATGTTTTCATTACTAGATCTTATGAGGTGTGTGTTCTTTCTATATTGAGCATTTTTTTGTGGGTTATGCATTTCAAAATGGTTTTGGAAGGATTCTTCTTATTTTAAGTTAGGTGTTTTTGTGCATTTCATTTAAGATCCATATCATTATATGCTTGATTGTATAAATAACCTATTTTTCTAAATGAAAGGTAAATGTGATAGTCGATAGGATTTTCATAAATTTTTTAAGGGTTCCCTCACTTGAAATAATGATTTAGAAATTATTTTATATGGTTTTATAAATTTTTTTGATGCCAAGTGTTTTTAAAAAAATGTTATGTCACTTTTTTATAATGGTTTTGGGAGTTTTAAAGGCATTTGACCCCATTTGGGTCTTGAACTGGGTGAAATCTTGGTTTTTCATTTGGGGATATTAAAATCAATGATATTTGGTTGGTTTTCAAATTGGTTCCCATATATGGTTTTACTAGAAATGCTTGGTTTCTTAAATGGTTTTCAATATGTTCGAAATAATTGTTTTTAAAGGATGTTTGAAATGATATTTCAAATGGTTTAAAAATGTGGGCAAAGTGTATTTGCATCCCAATAATTTAAGCTTGTTTTTTACTTTAAATAGTTTTTCAAAAGTGTGTAAGTCTCTCAATTAATCCCTTTTCATTTTTTTATTATGATGATTTGAGACCCCTTGGGGGATATTTATATATTTTATGTTTATTTATGCTTATGTATGACTATGGAAAAAAGGGTTCTTTCATGAAAGGTTATAGGATATGAGATGTGAGTTAATTTTAAATTATTTATACTTTCTATGTATGATTTTTGATTTCTCACATCCATTTTATGTTTTTCATGATAAGTACTAGGTGACTAAGTAGAGGTTTAGATAAGTGAAACCCTTAGTGTAGACTGTTTTCTTACTAGCGTAAGATGCCCAGATAAACTGAGTGGGCTAACAAGATAATTTTTGTGGTCATGAATTTTTTAGAAGGGCCCAAGGTTGTTTTTGAGCTCCCCAATCATGATGGATTACAGTTAATTCTGAAGTACTGTAGGGATAAATAGGTTCTTCTAGGTCGACCTAGAGTCCTTTTCACTAGTTTGGACCACTATACATGAGTTTGAGAATGATTCCCTTGTCATTTATGTAACATTCTAGATTTATAATGAATTTTTTATTCAAAAAAATAAATGTAAATGAAAAATGAATTTCTTTCTGTTAATAAACCAAATATTTATACAAATATTTATCACCTAAGTTATCTATTTTCATTTTTTTAAGTAAAATGGAAATTTATTTATTAAAATTATTTTATTAAAAGGTTGGATTGCGGTCCAAGAGGCATACCATCATGTCCAGCATGGCCATAGGTCTCAAACTCATGACTGAAGGGAGCTAAGTCCATGATGCCTACCTATGTGTTTCCCTTCTACCATCTTCCATACTTTATATATATATATATATACATCTATTTTATTATATACATGATTCTTTTTAAATATATAGTTTTATTTGATAACTAAATTACTTTTACTAATAGTTTTATTTCCTCAACCTCTTGGTAATTACATAATTGTAATTTAACGATTAATAAAGTATGATGCATGTTTTCATTATCATAAAATTACAATATATAACCATTGAAGGTATTTTCATATGACATTTTATGTGAAACATGATAAAATAAATGGTTAATAGTGAATAATATGTTATTATGCATTTATGATTTACATTATTGTTCATTTAACTACTAAATATTTTTATTTTTATCTTATTATGTGTATATGTTTTATTACTTTAAAATTTTCCTTTTAAAAGTTTAAGTAACATGTTTCATAATAAAGATTAAATAATGATTTATTTATTTATTTGAGAAAAATACATTTACTAAATGTTCATATCCTATAAATACCAAATATTAAAATAAGTAGACACACAAAAATATTATTACATTTCATAAGAATATTACACATCATGGGTTGATATGAACTATTACAACTAGGGATATTAAAAAGATATAAACATAGAAGAATGGTAAATTCACTAAAAATAACTCCATAGGATTTAATTCCCCTATAAATATTTTTCTACCATAATAAATGTAAAAATAAATATAATCATTAAGAAAATTATATCCATTATCAAAGGATGTGTAAGAACCTTTTTAAGTGATATAGTGAGTGATGAAGTGAGAATTATGGTGTATTTATAAGGACATAGGTTTGTTAAAAATTATGACTATCAGACAATATGTATAATGGTTATTAGTATCATTGTTTAAAAATAAATTTGGGAATTATTATTTTTTTTGGTTTATGCAGGCGTAAAAAAAGTGGTGGTTGGGTTTGTTTTATAAAACCAAAATTGTATTTTTTGGATAAATAAATCTATATTTCATTAAAAATATGTTTTATTATAACATTATAAGTTTTATATAAAATTTATTTTCATTATATAATCATAGAAAAAACTTTCTAAATGATGATTTAATTTAATGAAATCCTTAGTGACTTTTATAGTGATCAGAAATTTTATTTTGTCATAAAAATTGTTAATTTTCAATAAATAAGTATTTTTATTTGAAAGTTAAAATTATCATTTTTATATAATTTTTTTATAAAATAAATTCCATTTTTTTACTTTTCATATAAAAATTAACTTATTATGAAGTTTTTAGAATTTTTTAAAAATAATGATTTTTGGAGTAAAAAGTGAAAATATCATTTTTGTGAAAACTGTAACTTTTATAATGTAATATTGATATAATCATGAAATAAATTTTATTAATCCTTCTTCATGTTCAAAATTTTATTTAAATAATATCATAATTCATAATTTTTTACTTTTATAAACACATTCTTAGCATTTTAGAACCACAATTTTATCCTTTCTAAAAAACTTCTTTTATGTGTTATACGTGTATCATATTAGAATTAATTTTTATCAATTTTATAAATTTAATCAAGTAAAATGGATTAAATATTTGAAATTATAATTTTCTAATTAGTTAATAATGGTAATTTCATTTTTAAAAACCAAAAAATTATTGTGGTAAAAAAAGAGTTACCGCGGTATAGGTAAAATAATGTAAAATGTTAAAATTAAAAGGTAAAGACATAAGACAAATAAAAATGATAGATTTAAATGGGTGTTTGATTTTCTTAAATTCCTTAACCAAAAATTTAAACATTAATTATTAACCATATTTTTTGAAATTAATTCCACCCAAAAGTGGTTATCCTTAAATATAAAATAATCATTATTTAATCACTTAAAATCACCCCTCCTCAAGTATAAATACCTACTTATTCCCTCTTCACTCTCCACACAAAATACTTTGACCAAAAATCCCCTCTCAATATCCCCATAAATAGTATCTCCAAGGTTGTTCTAAGTTTCTAAGGTTCTAAGGTGTCTCTCTCTGGCTTTAAGAAGCTTCCTCCCATGGTAAGGGTCCCCAATCCCCCTCTTTCCTTTTCAAGTTCATTACTTTCATTGTACTACCTTTCTAAATTATTTATTAATATAATTCCATTATTTTTATTCCATAGTAGTATTTTCTATTTTATATGTTTTAAATGATATTTTATTTATTCCATCTCATTATATCCTTTTTCTATGCAATTATTATGCTGAAGTAAGGGTTTCCTAAATCCTTCTCTTTATACTTTCAAGTACATTTTTTTAAAAGGTTGGGGCCGAAGCCTCATTTATTATTAAATCAAAGAAAATACCTCTTTTAACTAGATAGAGGGAGACCCATTACATAGCCCGAAGGCCTAGTGGGAATTTAGCCCATTACATTTCCCGTAGGCCCAAATTTTTTGCCCAAGGCCCATTCTGTGAATAGTACCGCTACAGTACCTGCCTGCTACAGTACCACATAGTACCTACCACCGCTACAGTGATTGTCATTTCTACAGTACCTGCCACTACTATAGTGTGCTACATTAACCTATTCCCCATGGGTTTTGAACCCCCATTTTTCATGTAGGATTACGGGGTGCTTACCACTAAGCCAAACCCCAACTACCTTTCAAGTACATTTCATTTGTTATATTATCTATTTAAATTCATTTTTCTTATAGTGATATGATTTTTCTCCCATGGTAATATATTATGTTTGATATGTTTTAAAGGTAATTTTATTTATTCCCTCCCATTATAGCCTTTTCCTAAGCCGTTGTAATGCTCAAACATTCTCACAGCCAAAAAAACATCCTGAATTTTGGTAAGTGAAGTGTGTATGGTTTTTTTCAAAGAAAATAAATATCTTTGTGGATACTAAAATTTTATTTCATTTTAAATTAGATTCATCTAGGTGTTATAACCCCTAAAATAGTTGGTCGGGAATATCCCAGCCATCATCCTGGTGCAGGGTGAATGGGCTCTTACTACGCACCTTTTTGACACTCCCAGGGTATATGCTTGGATGATCTAAATGCTATTTACAGAAAATTATGAAAGATTTATATATCATTTTATTGGTATCCTACCATTTAAAATGTATGTATTCAGCTACCTAGACACCTTTAATCCTTAGTCCTTACAAACACCCAATGACTACAATATCATATCCTTCACTTGTTATGTGTTTTTATTTGTACATTGTGAAATCCCTAATTATTATTTAAGGGATTTAAAATATATTTCCTCATTTTTTATTTTATTGTGGAAAACATTTTCACACAATATAATTATTTATTTTATATATTAAAATCTTTTAAGATATTCCTCATTGAGCAATTATGATAAATATTTTTGTTGTTCATTAATTAAACATTATTCCATGTAATATTTTGTTATGTGATGTAACGCATTGGAATATTATGTGAAGGGCGGGTACTGGAATAATATAGCCCCTTAGTGCACTGGTAGGTTTCATGAGATAACTAATATAAAGTAATGTGAGTGTCCTTACCCTTTATATAAGATATCTTGGAACAAGGCCTTGACGGTATGTTTAAGATGTCTTGAAACAAGGCCTTGAACTTATGTTTAAGATGTATGTCCTTATAGATTCCCATCACTATATGATCAGTTATTGATATCCTAGCATCTATTCATTGTTAAGTTATCCATGGATTTATTTATACTCTCAGTTTCATATGATATGGAATAACTCGGTTTATTTATTCATGCCTCCATTAACTATACGTTCAGTTATTGATATCTTGGAATCTATTTATTGTTAAGTTTTCTATGGATTTATTTATTCTCTTAGTTTAATTTTAAATGGAATGAATCGGTTTATTTATTCATGCCTTCATTTACTACATGTATAGTTATTAATATCCTAGAATCTATTAATTGTTAAGTTCTTCATGGATTTATTTATGATTTTAGTTTCATTTAATATGGAATAACTCAATTTATTTATCCATTCCTCCATTAACTACATGCTCAGTTAATGATATACTTGCATCTAATAATTTTTAAGTCATCTATGGATTTATTTATGCTCTCAGTTTCATTTGATATGGAATAACTTGATTTATTTATTCATGCCTCAATTTAATACATGTTCAATTATTGATATCCTAGAATCTATTCATTATTAAGTTGGAAATGGATTTATTTATACTCTTAGTTTCATTTATTATGGTGTAAGTTTATTTATTTGCATCATAATAATTTTTGATGTATGTTATTCCCTTACCGAGCATTTGTTGATCATCCTTTATATTGTTTCCCATTTTTTTCCAAGAAACCAAGAGGAGTACTACGTATGAAAAATGGATTTAAATGATAATAATAATGTTTTCTTATATTTAGATGATGTATTTTAAGTTTTAAATGTAATGTAAAACTCATTTATGTATCTATTTTTTCGAGGCTACTAAACTGTTGGATCCTCTGTACTTGTGATTTATATACCATGGTAATAAAACAACCACAGGCTCCAGGGTACTAGATTCAAGGTTTTTATAGTTAGTGTCAAAGGAAAATTTATTTGAAACCTTATGAACTAAATTTATAAGAACATAGTTATAAAACATGAACCCTATGAGAAACCCTTAATATATTCTAGAAATATTTCTATAGTACATGAAATGAAAATCAAAGTGTTGTTCATACACTAATTAAGTATATTCCATTATTTAGAAATTTCACCAAATATATGAAACAATTGTGTCAACACCTAAAATAAATGTATTTATTTCCCTCCTGATCATGTCAATGAGTATTGTGTTGGTATCAAAGAAGATTTTGGTGATTTTTGGGTATTTGGATTTAGAAAATTTGGGTATAGAGCCTTGGGTAAATATCCTTTTTCCTAAGAAAACAAGGTTAAATATAACTAGTATGAACTCATAGTATTAACATCTCCAAGGTATTTATAATATTTTTTTTCTATAGTTAAAAATTAATAGAAAATTTGGGTTTAGTAAGTGTTTATCAATGAGTGAAATTATGAGGACGCAATTTCTTTAAGGGGTAGAATTTAACATCTCAGATTTCCAATGAACGTTTTTTTTTCAAAAATATAAATGTAAATGCTAAATGAATTTATTTTTGTCAATAAACCAATGATTTATAAAAAATATTTATCACCTAAGTTATTCATTTACATGTTTTTTCAAGTAAAATTGAACTTTATTTATTAAAATTATTTTAGCAAAAGGGAAACTCATAGGATAAGAGACAACATGTCATGTACAGCATAGACACAGGGCTCAAACCCATGACTGAAGGGTGGAAAGGGAATAATTCCTACCTATATGATTTCCTAATTCTATATTTCATCTTTTTTATATATATACATCTCTTTTATTATATACATGATTCTTTTTAAATATATAGTTTTATTTGATAACTATGTTCCTTTAATTAATAGTTTTATTTCTACATCCTCTTGCTAATTAAGTCATTGTAATTGAATGGTTAATAAATTATGATGCATGTTTTTATTATCATAAAATTATAACATATAACCATTGAAGGTACTATAATATGAAATTTTATGTGAAACATGATAAAATAAATGGTTAATTTTAAATATTTTTTTATTGTGTATTTCTGATTTACATTATAATTCATTTAATTCCTAAACATTTTTATTTTTATCTTATTTTGTGTATGTATTTTATTACTTCAAAATTTTACTTTTAAAAGGTTAAGTAACATGTTTCATAATAAAAATTCAATAATGATTTATTTATTTAATTGAGAAAAATAAATTTACTAAATGTTCATAACTAATAAAATATCCATTGTTACAATAAGTAGACACACATAAAGATTATTAAATTTCATAAGAAAATTATGCATCATGGCTTGATATAGACTATTAAAACTAAGAATAGTAAAGGGATATAAATATATAAGAATAATAAATTAACTAAAAAGAACTCCATAGGCTTGAATTCTCCCATAAAGATCGCTCCTTCCACAATAACTATAAAAATAAATAGAAGTATTAGGAAATTGATAGACATTATCAAAGGATGTGTAAGAACCTTTGTATGTGATGTAGTGAGTGATGAAGTAAGAATGATGGTGTATTTATAGAGACATAGGGTCATTCAACATTATAATTGTCATCCAATATGTTTGATGGGAATTATGACTATTGTTTAACAAGATAGTTGGGCATTGTATTTTTTTGGGGGTTATGTAGGTGTAATAAAGTGATTGTTGGGTTTGTTTTATAAAACCAAAATTGTATTTTTGGATAAATAAATCTATATTATGTTAAAATTATTCTTTATGATAACTTTATAAGTTTTATATAAAATTTATTTTCATGATATAATCATAGAAAACACTTTTTAAATGATGATATAATTTAATGAAATCCTAAGTAACTTTTATAGTGGTCAGAAAGTTTATTATGTCATGAAAATGGTTAATTTTTAATAAATCAGGGTTTTTATTTAAAATTTTAAATTATAACATTTATATGGTTATTTTGATAAAATAAATTTTATTTTTTGACTCAACACATAAAAATTAACTTAGCATGAATTTTTTATAATTTTCTTAAAATATTGATTTTGGGGGTAAAAGTGAAAATTACTTTTTTGTGAATAATGTAAATTTTATAATGTAATCTTGATATGATAATGACATAAATTTTATGGATCCTTCTTTGTGGTAAAATTTTTTTTATGGAATAACATACTGCATAATACGTTACTTTTAGAAGCACATGCTTAGCATTTTGGAACCAAGATTTTGTCCTTTCTAAAAAGAACTGCTTTTATGTGTTATACATGCATCATATTAGAATTAATTTTTTCACTTTTATAAATTTAATAAATTAAAATATATTTCATAAGTGGAATTATAAGTTACAAATTAGTTAATAATGGCAATTTCATTTTTATACACAAAAAAAATTATCATAGTAAAAAAAAGAGTTACAACAGTATAGGTAAAATAATATAAAGGTTAAAATTAAAAGGTAAATACATAATACAACTAAAAATGATAACTTTAAATGGGTAGTTGAGTTTTTGAAAGTCCTAAACCAAAATTTACAACATTAATTATCAACCAATTTGGTTGTAATTAATGTCACCCAAAAGTGGTGAGCCTTAAATACAAAATAATCATTATTTAATCACTTAAAATCACCCCTCAAGTATAAATGCCTCCCCATTACCACCTAAATCTCCACACCAAAGCCTTTGAGCATGAATCCCCTATCAATAGTATCTCCAAGGTGGTTATGAGGTTCTAAGGAGTCTCTTTTTTCTTTAAGAAGCTTCCTCCCAAGGCAAGGGTCTCCAAAACTTCTCTTTCCTTTTCAAGTTCATTACTTTCATTGTATTTTTTTTAAATTATTTATTCATATAATTTAATGCTTTTTATTCTAAGATATTATCTTCCATTTGGTGTATTTTAAATGAGTGTTTATTTATTTACTCTCATTATAACATTTGTTTAAGTCTTTATTATTATGAAGTAAGGGTTTCCTCAATCCTTCTCTTTCCACTTTCAAGTATATTACATTTATTATATCATCTCATTAAATTCATTTTTCATATAGTACCATGCTTTTTATACCATGGTAATATCTTCTGTTTAATATGTTATAAAGGGTAGTTTATTTATTCCCTGCCATTGTATCCTTTTCCTAAGCAGTTATAATGCTCAAACATTCTCATAGCCAAAAAACAACCTAAATTTTGGTAATTAAAGTGTGCATGGTTTTTCCAAACAAAGAAATTCTTGTATGGATACTATAAGTGGATGTGGTTTTGGATCAAATGCACTTAGGGTTTATAACCCCAAAAATAGTTGGTCAAGAATATCCTAGTCATCATCCTAGCGAATGGTGAATGTTCCTTTACTATGCATCTGGTTTGACACTCCTATGGGATATGCTTGGATGATCTACATGCTATTTAAAAAAATTATAAAGGATTTATCTATCATTTTATTGGTATCCTGCCTTTTCAAATTCATGTATTTAACTACCTAGACACCTTGAAACCTTCGCTACGGAAAAAAATCATTATTTGTGATGGGTTATTTGGGACGGGTTGACCAACCCGTCGCAAATAACCAATTATTTGTGACGGAAATAGGCGCCCCGTCACAAAAAGTTATGCGCGGATTGGGGCGGTTTGCGGGCCAAACCGCACGAAAGGGTATTTGCGACGGGTTGGAACCGCCCGTCGCAAATGTCAGGAGACGGTAAGACCTAGTTGCGACTGGGGGATCCTTCGTCGCAACTAGTTCGACCCCCAGAGGGTATTTTCGACGGGACCCGTCGCAAATAACCGACAGCGGTAAAAACATATTTGTGACGGGATGTTGTCACGTCGCAAAAAGTGTGTCGGAAGGTCACTTTTTGCGATGGGGCCCGTCGCAAATAATCTTTTAACCGCCGAAGATAATTAATGCGGCCGAAGGTATTTGTGACGGATCTCGTCGCAAATAGTTCTTTTTGCGACGGGATTCCCGTCGCTAATGGTCTCGTTGCAACCAATCTAACCTATATACCCCCCCCCCTCTGCTTTTTATTCTCTCTGCATGAATTTCTTGTTCATCTACTTCTGTAAACTCTAATTTTATAGTGCAAATTTTTTAGAGTTAGCCTTTTTTTTACGAAGAAGTTGTGAAGTCTCCTACAATTATAAGAGATCAAGTTTAAAGGTATTTATGTTTTATTTAATTTAGTATTTATTTCTTTTCTTTATATTAATTTTAATTATTGTTGATTAGTTGTAATTATGTTAGATTTAAATTGTTTTGTCATCAGCATTTATTTGTAATAATAAAATTAATTTATTAGTATTAATTCTTAGTAATTAGTAATAATTAATAATTATTAACGATGATTAGTAATGTATATAAATAATTAGCGGTAATTAGTAATTAGTAGCTGTATTTTAAGTAATTAATAGTAATTAACACTAATTAGTAATAATTGGAAAAAAATAGTAATAAATATTAACAATTAGTAATAAATAGTATTAATTAGTAATAATTAGTAATAAATACTAATAAATAGTAATAAATACTAATAAATAGTAATAAATAGTAATAAATACTAATAATTCATAATAAATACTAATAATTAGTAATAAAAATACTAATTAATAGTAATAAATACTAATAAAAAGTAATAAATACTAATAAATAGTAATAAATATTAATAAATAGTAATAAATATTAATAAATACTAATAAATACTAATAAATAGTAATAATTAGTAATAAATAGTAATAATTTGTAATAATTACCAATAAATAGTAATAAATACTAATAAATAGTAATAAATAGTAGTAAATACAAATAAATAGAAATAAATAGAAATAAATACTAATAAATAGAAATAAATACTAATAAATAGAAATAAATACTAATAAATAGTAATAAATACTAATAAATACTAATAAATAATAATAAATAATAATAAATAGTAATAAATACTAAAAAATACTAATAAATAGTAATAAATACTAATAAATAGTGATAAATAATAATAAATACTAATAATTAGTAATAAATAGTAATAAATGGTAATAAATACTAATAAATAGAAATAATTACTAATAAATAGTAATAAATACTAATAAATACTAATAAATAGAAATAAATACTAATAAATAGTAATAAATACTAATAAATACTAATAAATAGTAGTGAATACTAATAAATACTAATAAATACTAATAAATAGTAATAAATAGTAATAAATAGTAATAATTAGTAATAATTAGTAATAATTAGTAATAATTAGTAATAATTAGTGATAATTAGTAATAATTAGTGATAATTAGTAATAATTAGTGATAATTAGTAATAATTAGTGACAAATAGTAATAAATAGTAATAAATAGTAAAAACTAGTAATAACTAGTAATAAATAGTAATAATTATTAATAATTAGTAATAATTAGTAATAATCAGTAATAATTAGTAATAATTAGTAATAATTAGTAATAATTAGTAATAATTAGTAATAATTGGTAATAATTAGTAATAAATTGTAATAAATAGTAATAAATAATAAATAGTAATAAATAGTAATAATTAGTAATAATTATTAATAAATACTAATAAATACTAATAAATAGTAATAAATAGTAATAAATAGTAATAATTAGTAATAAATACTAATAAATACTAATAAATACTAATAAATATTAATAAATACTAATAAATTCTAATAAATAGAAATAAATACTAATAAATAGTAATAAATAGAAATAAATACTAATAAATAGTAATAAATACTAATAAATATTAATAAATACAAATAAATAGTAATAAATAGTAATACATAGTAATAAATACTAATAAATACTAATAAATACTAATAAATACTAATAATTAATAATAATTAGTAATAATTAGTAATAATTAGTAATAATTAGTAATAAATAGTAATAAATAGTAATAATTAGTAATATTTAGTAATAAATATAAATAAATAGTAATAAATAGTAATAAATAATAATAATTAGTAATAAATAGTAATAATTAGTAATAATTTGTAATAAATAGTAATAAATAGTATTAAATACTAATAAATACTAATAATTAGCAATAATTAGCAACAAATAGCAATAAATACTAATAATTAGTAATAATTAGCAATAATTAGAAATAATTAGCAATAATTAGTAATAATTAGCAATAATTAGCAATAATTAGCAATAATTATCAATTAATTTCAATAATTAGCAATAATTAAAAATAAATTTCAATAAATTAGCAATAATTAGCAATAATTAGCAATAATTAGCAATAATTAGCTATAATTAGCAATAATTAGCAATAACTAGCTATAATTAGCAATAATTAGCAACAAATAACAATAATTAGCAATAATTAGCAATAAAATCAATTGTAATAAATTGTAGTAAATTGTAATAACTTGGCACAATTTTCAGTGGATTGACGACACTCCTTTTGCTCGATGACTCTTCTCCTTTCAACTCTCATTGACTCAAAACAATAAGAAAAGTATGCTTCTACGTATGCATATCCAATATCATATGCACGAGTTTGAATATGCATTCGTAGGACCACATTTTTCATAATGTTTTCACACTGAAATCACAAAGTAGAATCTTCTCATAGGTATGCTTATGCATTCTCATATGCACGAGAATGAATAAGAATACCTTCGAGTAGATTCTTCGTTGTGATTTCAGTGTGAGAAAGTTGCAAGTAAATGAGTCTTCGGACAAAAGAGTAGTCGTCAATCCACTATAAACTATGTTGCCCGTAATTAATGGTAATTATTAAGAAGTAGTTGTAATTATTTATTTTATTTTTTTGGATAGTGTTTTTCTAATTTCAAAATATTCAAAAATAGTAATTATTTTATTTTATTTTTTAAATATGGAACAAGGAAGTTGACAACAGTCATTATTAGATAATCGCACTTGGATAAATCAATGCAGAAATCCAAATGGTTCTGGTTTAAATCCTATATATATTGAGGGTGTTGAAGCTTTCTTATCATTTACATCATCAAAACCAGAATTTGTTTCAAAAGGAACAATTAATTGTCCTTGTAAAAAATGTGCTCTGATAACGTTTGACACATTTGACAAGGTTGGGGGACATCTCTTATGGTTTGGTTTTCAACCAGATTGTGTTTTTTGGTATCAACACGGTGAACGTTGTTCTAGAGAAGATACTAATAACTTGATTCTGGATCCATCACGGTTTTAAAATTTAGTACATGATGTTGTAGGTCCATCTGTTTGACAAACTGAAACTCAGGATTCTATTGATTTAACTCCTGAATTGGCACCATCTGAATTTTATGAGTTGTTGAGGTCTGTTGAGGATGAATTATATCCTGGTTGTAAGGTAAGAAAATTATAAGCGGTTAAAAAAATTATGGCTATTAAATCAGATAATGCAATGTCAAACAACTGTTTTGATCAGATATTTTATTTGGTCAAAACACAGTTACCTGAAGAAAATGTGTTGCCTACAAATTACTATGAGAGCAAGAGGATGGATCATAATATGATCCTTAGTTATCAAAATATTCATGCATATGAAAATTATTGTATCTTATATTCTGGTGAAAATGATTCATTGGATAGTTGTCCCACATGTGGACGATCGAGGTATAAAGAAGCTCAACTAGGGAAGTCTGGATCGATTCATGTGAAACAGTTGAGATATTTCCCCCTTACACTCAGGTTGCAACATTTGTTTATGTCTCAGAACACAGCGTCAATGATGTCATGGCACAAAACCAAGGTTTCAACTGATAAAATCTTGAATCATCCATCTGATGGTGATTCATGGAAACATTTTGACTGACTGCATCTGTATTTTTCTTTAGAATCCTGAAATGTGTGATTGGGTCTTTCTACTGATGGTTTCTGTCCATTTGGTTCTTATGGTAGTCAGTATTCATGTTGGTCTATCTTTATAACTCTATACAATTTTCCTCCATGGATGTTGATGAAGGAGTCCTATATCTTTTTGACCTTATTAATCACAATACATCTGAAAAAGAATATTTATGTTTATTTGAAACCATTGATTGATGAGTTAAATTCATTATAGAGTAATAGTGTTGGTACATATAATGTTGTTGCAAAACAAAATTTCATATTAAAAGCTGCATTGATGTGGACGATTAGTGACTTCCTGGCATATGGCATGTTATCTATCTGGAGTACACATGGCCCAAAATCATGTCCTTACTATATGAAAGACAAAAAATCCTTTATGCTCATCAATGGAAAAAAAATTCTATTTTGACTGTCATCGCAGATTTCTTCCAACCGATCATCCTTTTCGGAGGAACAAATCTCATTTCAGAAAAGGTACAATTGAAAGGGATGAACCTCAAAAAATAATCTCAGGTACAGAGTTAAAGTTGGTTTTATTTTCATTAACTCTCATCACATTTGGGACAACAGTAAACCAACCGAAAATTCATGTCTTTGGGAAAGAGCACAATTGGATAAAATGGAGCATTTTTTGGGATCTTCCATATTGGTCTGATTTTTTAGTCCACCACATGTTGGATGTCATGAATATTGAGAAGAACTGTTTTGATAATTTATTTCATACAATTTTAGATACACCAGGTAAGACCAAAGATAATGTAAAGGCATGATTAGATCTTACCCAATTTTGCAGACGACCGGAACTTGAACTGTTTCAAAATGTCAGATCTCAAAGGTTAATGAAGCCAAAAGCATCTTATATACTATCCCAAGAAAGTCAATTATTATTTTGTTAATGTATTGTAGATTTGAGACTTTCAAATGAATATGATTCCAATTTGGGTAGATGTGTTAAGAATAGTCATATTACCAGATTAAAAAGTCATGATTGTCATGTTATAATGGAAAGAGTTATGTCGATTGTATTCAAAGGTTTGTTAAATTCTATGATTTGGGATTCGATAACAGACATATCATATATTTTTTTGAGACATTTGTGTGGCGACAATAGACTATGATGCACTAAGTAAACTGGAAGAAGATGTTGTTTTCATTATATGTAAACTAGAAAAAATCTTTTTTTCGGTTTTCTTTGACTCAATGGAACATATGATATTACATTTACCACATGAAGCTAAATGTAGAGGTCTGGTAAATTTTTATGTATGTACCCATTCGAGAGATGCATGCAGAAATTAAATAAAAAAGTACGTAACAAAGCATCAGTTGAAGGCTCAATTGTTGAAGCTTATTTGCAAGAGGAAATTACTTTTTTCTACTATCATTATTTTGAATCTGAATATCCCTCAAAACACAACCGCATGGGATGAAATTAGGGGAATGATGATGATGAAATGGAAAATCAATTATCATATTTTAATCATCCAGATCTTGGCTTCATTAGAGTTCATGAATGATGGCTTTTAGATGATGAACATCACAGAGCTCATACATATGTTCTACTCAACTGTGAAGAAATGGCATCATTTGTATTGTGAGTGCTTCTATCACTTGTTCTATAATTTATGTTATAGTAAGTAAACTTATTTTATTTATAGGTTATATGATACTCATATCAAGAAACAGCTTCCACAAATTATAGTATCTTATCTTAAATAACACTGACAGAAAAAAATTTCTCAATGGTTTCAAAAACTGGTAACATAAATTATTGATGGTTTAACATATCAATTTGGTTTATTATTTATTATATTGATAATTGTTTTAAAAAATTTCAGGTGTCTCAACATGCTGATAAAATTGATAAGCAGTTGTGTATATTGAGTAACCCACCATCCAAAATGGTTAAATCTTACAATGCATATGTGGTGAATGGTTTTCAATTTCATACATGTGCATATGGGGAATAAAAAAACAATGAAAAGTGGAGTTTTATTGAGAGGGTCGCATCATAGAGAAACTAAAGTTGACTTTTACAGTATCATGGATGAAATTATTGAACAGTTTTATCTAGGGAAAAATTACATAAAAATGTTTAAATGTCAATGGTTAGATATTGAGAGAGGCTTTCATATTTATTCGATTCATGGAATCGTCGATATTAAATATAAAATTCTTCTTGTAATAAATGAACCATTTTTACTGGCTCAACAGGCACATCAAATATATTACGCAAAGTATTGCGCTACTTCAAGAGACCTGAGTGATTTGTGGATCATAATTAAAATGAAATCTCAGAAAAATCAGTTTACTCAAATTGAATGTGGTTCTGATGAAGTACAAGGAATTGAAATTTTTCAAGAGACTACTCAAAATCCATCCTTTTCACAAAGAGACATGAATATCGATGATGATACCCCGCAATTAAGGGTCGATCATAACGATGATGTTAATGATGTTACAAATGAATTTGAAATGGCAAGAGATGATGAAACCAAAAATCATATGGATATTGATGACACCAATGATGAATATGTAGACATTGACATCATCAGATATGAAGATAATGATGAAGGTGAACATTGACATAGTTAAATGCTGGTTATAATCATAAATAATATATATCTATATGTAATAGTTATTTTCAACTATCTGCTAACAACAATCATTTTGTGTTTCAGATGGACCCTGATCTACTTTTTGAGTTGGAGGAGGCTGATCTACCTTTGGATGATGAGGATTTGGGATCATATGACCCTCAGGATACTAGCGGTTCAGGGGGTACACAGAGGGGGTGCAGTCTTTCACGAATTATGATTCCTAACCCTATCCCCTAGCAACGTCCACATCTTGGTTTCGATCCATGCATGTGGAGGTATGATAACCTATGTATTTTAGTTAGATTTCATTAATTTATTTATATACTAATTGTTTGATTATTTTTTCTTTTTTCGTAGTTTTTCACATGTAGCTGTTGGACTGGGGAGCGCTATCTTGCAAAATTATTTTTCTCAGTCGTGGATCACATGGGAACAGATTCGCGTTGATGTGCGGCTTGGAATGTTCAATCATTTTCTGGTACGTAAACAAATAATATTTATTTAGAAATTTATTTCATTAATAACTTGATATTATAAATTATTTGTAGGGTTTATGGTATCCCATCGATGATAGCATGCATGGAGCTATCCATGATGCATGGGAGGTGTCTATGCGTGAGTGTTTTCATTATTTTTTCATAATTTGAGAAGGAAAGCCATTAAGAAAGCAGGAGCGACAGTCTTTGATGAGTCATGTAGATCCCACCAACCAGAGTACATTTCATCTCATGTTTGGGATGGATTATGTTCACACTGGTTGAGTAGTAGATTTCATAGGATATCTTCATTGGGATGACAGAACTGAGGGAGACATGAGGTGACACATCGAGCTGGTATTTGTACATTCAGTACACATAGAGATCATCTAGTAAGTATCTTTTTTAAATATTTTATATAACATTAAATATAAAAAGTTTATTTTATATTCATATAGGCAGTCAAGCATCCCGGTATTATGGAGTACGACGTTTATTAGAGGATGTAGAGTGATCCAGTCACAGGAGAGATTAGAGGTGATCGCCAGTGTCAGATTGTGGTCAGTATTATTTCTTTTTCATTTTGAAAATTAACTGCATATAATATTTTCACTATTTTAATTTAAAATTGAAACTGAAGGAGTCATATGAGGCCATGACCTCTCAGACACAGACTAAGAGTCAGGACAAGATGGCTAATTAGACTAGTGCCCACCATTTCGATGAGGTGGCATGGATGTAGGAAACCCAGTATGCCTTCGAGAAGGGCTGATTAGTTGGTATCAGCTCTCATTTGACTCCTATGACTTATTATGGTACTACTGCGATATCGGCATCCAACTCGAGAGGAGCTCGTGGAGAGGCATCATCTTCTAGCTCACAGTATCAGGAGCAGTTGCGAACTCAAACTGAGCTTATAGAGAGTTTGCAGAAGCAGCAGGAAGAGATACGTCAGCACCAGCAGCAGCATGAGGAGGACATGCGTTGATGGAAACAGCATCAACAGCAGCAGCACGAGGAGTACATGCATCGATGGCAGCAGCAGCAGCATAATCAGATGGAGTACATGTGTCATCTAACTCATAGTTTAGGGATAGAGTTTCATCCATCATCTCCTCCAGCTCCTCTAGAAGACTATCCCCCCCTAGTGACTTTTTGTTCTATTAAAAACATTTGAATTGAACATTTGTTTTAATATGAACTATTTACAGTTTTTGTCTTTTATATTGGTGCAAAAATTACATAATTTTTTTTATTATTTTTAATATTTTATTATTTTATTATTTATTATTAGTATTATATTTTTTTAATGTTTGTTTATTTTACTAATAATAATAATAATAATAATAATTTATGATTTTTTTATATATTTTTTCTGAATATTGAGAATTTTTATTTTTTTTATTTTTTTATTATTTTAATAATATTAATATTATTTTTTTCATTAATCATAATTTTATTATTTTTTATTTTATTAAGTAATTGTAAATATTGAGAATTTTAATATTTTTTGCTTTTTTTTATTATTTTAATAATATTTATTTTATTTTATTTTTATTTTATTAAGTATTTGCGACGGGGCCTTTGGCGACAGGGGGCCCGTCGCAAATAGATTATATATATTTTTTAAAAGTTTTTGTGAACAGTTACTTTACCGTCACAGTAACTTTTTTTCAATGGGTCTGTCGCAAAAGGTTTATAACATATAAGCTATTTGCGACGGGTTGGTGTCCCATCACAAATACTTTTTGCAACAGGGTCTGTCACTAAAGGTTCTTGTATATATAATTTATTTAATAGAACATCTATTTGTGACAGTCCTGCTTCCTGTCACAAGTAATATTTTTTTTGATAGGCCCCCGTCGCAAAAGGGTTTTTGCGACGGGATCCCGTCGCAAATAGCTGAATTTCCAGTAGTGTTTAGTCTTTGTGAACACCCAATTACTATAATCTCATATCCTTCACTTTTTATGGGTGTTTATTTATACATTGTGAACCCCCTAGTAATTATTTAAGAGATTTCAACTAGATATACTCATTAATTATTTGATTGGGGAAAATATTTTCATACCATACAATTCTTTCTTTTATATGGTAAGATCTAGTAAGATATGCCTCATTGAGAAATTGTGATAAGTATTTATGTTTTTTGTTTTTTGAAAATTATTCCATTTAATATTTTGTTATGTGATGGAATGAATTAGACTATTATGTAATGGGTGGGGCCCATAATTATATATCCCTTCAGTGTACTAGTAGGTCTCGTGAGACAACTAAGATTGGGTAATGGGAGCGTCCTTACCCTTTATGTAATATTTCTTGGCATAAGGCCTTGATGTTATGTTTAAGATGTATTGGTACAAGGCCTTGATGGTGTGTTTAAGATGTCTTGAATTATGCATCCTCATCAATATATGATCCATTATTGATATCCTAGCATCTATTAATTGTTAATTTTGTCATGGATTTATTTATGCTCTTAGTTTCATTTGATATGTCATAACTCAGTTTATTTATTCATGCCTCCATTCACTACATGTTCAATTATTGATATCCTAGAATCCATTCATTATTAAGTTGGCCATGGATTTATTTATGTTCTTGGTTTCATTAGATATGGAATAAGTTGGTTTATTTATGCATTCCTCCATTCACTACATGTGTTGAAATTTATTCATTATTAAGTTGTCTATGGATTTATTTATGCTCTCGGTTTTATTTGATATGGAATAACTCAGTTTATTTATCCATGCCTCCATTCACTACATGTTTAGTTATTTATATTCTGTCACCTATCAATTGTTAAGTCGGTCATGGATTTATTTATGCTCACAGTTTCATTTGATATGGAATAACTTGGTTTATTTATTCATGCCTCCACTTAAGACATGATCAGTTATTAATATTCTCACATATATTCATTATTATGTTGACCATGGATTTATGTACACTCTCAATTTCATTTTTTATGGTGCAAGTCATTTTATTTATTTGCTCCATAATAACTTCTGTTATATGTTATTCCCTTACTAAGCATCTGAGCTCACCCTTTATATTGTTTCCCATTTTCCCTTGAAAACCTAGACGAGTACTACATATGAAAATGGATTAAAAGAATAATAATAATGTTTTCATTTATTCAAATGATGTATTTTTAGTTTTCAATGTAATGTAAAACTCATTTATGTATCTAGTGTTCTAAGGATACTAAACTATCAGATCCTCTATATTTGTGATTTATGTACCATTATAATAAAATAGCCACCATCTCTAGGGTACTAGAGTTGGGGTTGTTACAGCTTAATCCTTACACTTCGATTGCATCACATTCCCATTGATATTTTATTTGAATCATCACTTTATTTGTCCATTTGGCATGTTTTGTTGATGTGTGGATGCCTATTGTGACTTTTTTTGTTTTGGTAATGGTTTTGGTTTACTTTTCAAATTGATTTTTGAAATGATTTGGAAAGTGTGATTTTTTCAAAGGAGAAGTGGAATCAAAGGGCATTGATGATTTTTTTGAGAAAATATAAGAAGAAATGTTATGTTTTGGGTGTGGATTTAAATATCCTATTTTCTTGGTTCAAATGAGATTTTAAAAGAACATTGATTTATGGGTTGGGATGAAAACTATGGTTTTAGGTCGGAAGAGCCTCGATTTATTTCCAAATATTTTACCTTGGTTTTGGAAAAGGTTTGGGTTCTTCCCTTATTTTCTCTTCTTAAAATAAGGGGGTACTTTATAAAATAAATTTATGGCGTGATTTTTTGTTTTATCCAAGGTGGATATGAAATCCCTATTTTTCTATTTATGTTTCAAACTAGAATTAATGAAGTGTTATTTTTTAAGGAAATGGCCTAAAGACTTTAGTGAAATCTTATTGGGTGTGTTTTTCTCACACTCTACATAAACCATTCAATGTATGAAGATCATATGTTTTCTCTTAGGTGCCCCGACTATGGTTTGGTCCTTGCAAGAGTTTGGTTCATATTGGAATGTGATGGTTGGTTTGGATCTTGGTGAGTGACCGTAGGTCATAAGGAGATTCTTGTGTAGCATCTTGGTTTTATTTTTATTATTGGGACTATCATGTATCAGCCATGTAGGCCCAGAATTTTCATTTGTTTTATGTTATATATGGATGGTTTCTTCTATTCAGTTTATGCATTGATGCCATGTATGAGTTGTTCTTTCCATTTCAGGTACTAGTTTCTCTAATTTATTACTTCTGTGTATATTGTATCTATTATTTTATTAGCATGGGAATTTGTTATCTGGATGGATCGTATTAGATTTCTATAGTGGGATCCTGGTTTGGTTAATTATTTTCAGATGGTGAAATCATTCTCAAGGTTTGTTTCTTAATGCATAGACACTATTTTTCAGCTTGTGGGGATTGGGAACACCCTTTGGGCCATATGGAAGACTGGATTGGGTGACATGTTAGGTCAACCTGATTTGGTTTGTTACACCCACATACTCAGGGCATGGGTCCTCTATTTATGTATTTGGTATTCCCCATCTAAGACCTCAGACAAGGCGTGGGTCCTCTACTAGGTTCAATTACTCCCTTGACCGATACTTGTATTTCAGCTAAGTGCACGTCCAAAACAACAGTTTCTGAGAGGTGACGTGAGTTTTCTTATAGTTGGGTAATTATGATAGTAGGGGTTAGTACTCCCTCAACCGACATCTATCATTGGTCAAGGTGTGAGTCCCCCTATAAGTGTCTATAGCGGTGACACGGTAATGATGGATAGTAAGGTGCAATACTCACTTGACTGTCACACATACTAAAGTGAAGAGAAAGTCCCCCTTAGTGGATTCTTGTGGCAGAGTGGAAGAAAGAAAGAGAAGATCAGATACTTCAAGACTTGTGACTCCCCAGGAACCCCTTGGTTACCTTTGAGATGTGACGTATAGCCACTACTCCAAAACCCACAATAAACAGTGGTGACCTTTATCAGGGCTAAATAAAAGTGCTGATAAAGACCAACCTTTATCGGTGCTTTTTTTAAGTGCTCATAAAGGTCACCCTTTATCAGCACTTTTATTTAGCACTAATAAAGTTTGGCCTTTATTAGCACTTTTATTTAGCGTTGATAAAAGGGTTATTCCATGCGGCTTTATCCCACATCGGACTTTTTCTTTGTCTTGGCAGCGCTTTATAACCTTGGGCGTTGCACTATCATAGTGCGCCATGCCTATGGGGGATTGGCACCCACATACACTATACCACACATAGGCCTCACAGGCCATCCCCTACACGTCACGACCCACCTGTCCAACCCGCGTACCCGACCCATATACATAAGGCCTCACACGTGCGGATACACAGCTAGCTGACCCAACCTCCCCCAATTTTTTATATACTCCAACAAAGAAAAATATAATATAAATAGTAAAAATATAAAATAAATAAAATAATTAAACAAATAAAAATTAAAAATGAATTAATTACAAAAATATAAAAAAAATATTCATGAAATAATTATTAATAGAAAAGAATAAATTATATATATATATTTAATAGTAATAAATAGTATATATTAAATATAAATTTATAAAATGAATAAAATATAATAATTAAACAAATATAAATTAAAAATGAATAAATTTCAAAAAAAATTAAAAACTATTAATGAAACAATTACTAATAAAAATGAATAAATTTAATATATATATATATTTATATATTAATTATAAATAGTAATAAATAATATATATTAAATAGAAATATATAAAATGAATAAAATGTAATGATTAAAGAAATAAAAATTAAAAATGAATAAATTTCAAAAAAAATTAAAAACTTTATTAATGAAACAATTATTAATAAAAATGAATAAGTTTAATATATATATATATAATAATTATAAATAGTAATAAATAATATATATATATATTAAATATAAGTATATAAAATGAATAAAATATAATAATTAAATAAATAAAATTTAAAAATGAATAAATTACAAAAATATTAAAAAAAATATTAATGAAACAATTATTAATAAAAATAAATAAATTTAATATATATATATATATACACACCACTTATTTCTTTTAAATTTAACATATATATATATTAATTAATTTTTATATGTTTAATATTTTTTAATTTTATTGTTTTTTAATATTTATTTATAATTAAATTATTATTTCATTTATAGAAATTTATATTGATATATATACAAACACTATTTTTTGTTTTTGAATTGATATATATATATATATATATTTATATTTTAATTTTATTTGTTCAATAATTTTTCAAATTTATTCATTTTTAATATTAATTTAAATTTATTTTTTAACATTTAATATGTTTATAATCGGTAAATTTTATTCATTTTTTATATTTTTATTAAATAGATAGTATTTATTAATTTTTAATATTTTTTGAATTTATTCATTTTTTATATTATTTATTCATTAATAATCTTGATTATTTTTTAATATTTTTGTAATTTTATCCATTTTTAATATTTATTTATACATTTTTATTCATTAACATTTAATGTTTTTAATATGGATATAATTTATATATATATGTATGTATGTATTTATTTATTTATTTATTTTCATTTAAACATATACTCATTTTTAGTTTTTTTAATAATCTATAAAATTAATAACACTTCTTCATTTTTGTAATAATTTTTCAATATACTGAGTTTTTTTATTATTAAATTTCACTCATTTATTACATTTATGCATTTAAGATTATCTATTCAATAATAATGTTGATTATTTTTTAACTTTTAATTATGTATTCATTTTTACAATATATTCATTTAATATTTTTTAATATATTTTATATAGTTTTTATCAATGATTTCTAAAGAGAGTTGGTAAATATAGGTTTTTTTAGTGCTAATACATATCCATATTCAATTTTTTTAATAATTTTTATAACTAATAAAACATGTTTATTTTTTAAACATTTTTAAATTTTATTCATTTTTAATTATTCAATTTCACTCATTTTTTAAAATGTATTTGTGTAATTATAAATAAATATATCTAAATAATAAATATATTTATTTTATTTATATATTAATATATATATATATATATAATTATATAAATATATTTATAATTATATGAAAATATTTATAAATATATTTACAAATATATTTAAAATTTTAATTTTAAATATATATCTATAATTATATTTATAAATACATATTTACAGTTCTTTTAATATATTTAGAATAATCTAAATAATTATTTATTTATAATTATATGTGTTTTTATTTATTTATAAATACATATTTACATTTCTTTAAATATATTTATAATTATATACATTTATATTTATTTTTTATTGTATAAATTTAAATGTTTTAATTATATTATTTATATAAATTGTATTAATTATATTAATTATATTATTAAAAATTAATTATATAAGTCTTTATCAGTGTTTTTTTAGCATTGATAAAGATGTAGCTTTATCAGTGATAAAATTATAGCACTGATAAAGATAGTTCTTTATCATCATTTTTTAGTGCTAATAGGAATAGGTTTTGTCGGCGCTTTTTATTCTAGTGCTAATGAAGATGATATTTATCAGTGCTTTTTAAAAATCATTGTTAAAACTTTTATGATCTTTTAAATAGAACCTTAAGAAGGTTCCCCATCTCCCATGTCTTTTAAGCTCTCATGGAATTGAAGTTTTGTCATCTCTTCCCATAGAACATCTTGAACAAATAATCACTTTCAGAACCCAAGGTATATGACTTGTGATCCTTGATTCAAGCTCTTATATCATTTCAGCATTTTTAGTTCTTCATTGTCTGTTTTTAATTTTTTTTCAAAGGGTTTGAAAGTTGTGTGCCATTGCTTCTTCACCCTCTCTCATACCCTCACATTTATTTTTCCTCAATCTACCTTTTGATTCTACGATCCTACATCAATTTTGTGCCATATCTAGCTACCAATTGATAAGCCAGCACATACCATCCCACTACTGTGGTTTCTATTGGTCCTTCCATGTTCCTGGTCATCTTCTTCTTTTCTAGTGCTAATCCATTCTTAGTCTTTGCTCTTATATTGACTCCTACCCTGGCCTCTCTTGTGCGGTTTACTTGTCCATATTTAAGCCACTTTTTTCCCCCACTTCAAACATATTTTTCATTTTATATTTTCTACTTTTTATAGAAAATAAATCAAATTTGAATGTACGTATTTCATTTGATTTAAACATCAAAACACTCCCCTTCTCAAAGGTTTGTATGTGTTGTCTCCTTTCTCTACAACCCCCATACCCTCCATCCCTGATCCAATGTTCTGTATGACTACAATTGACCCTTAAAATTTGGTAGTTATTTTCAATTCCAAAAACAATTGATTAGAGAGAGATTAATCCAAATAGTTGTTTCATTTTTTTTTCTTTAAAATGTTACTATATACTTTAACTATTGATATATTTAGAAAAAAATTACAAAATCATATAAGAACATATATAATATTAACTGTGTTTGTGAATATTTCCAACTATTAAATTTATCATATTAATTTAATCTATACTAGCTAAAATATTTATTTAATACCCCCATAAAATGTTATAAAAAATAGTTTTAAATTTGTATTTTTCTGATTTATATAGAGTACACCTTTAAATAGAATGAAAAATATTTTTTAAAATCATATTGATTAATTTCATAAGAAAGTTTTAGATCATTATTAAGACTGTTAATTCACCTACTTTTCCATTCTTAGTTCCTCAGTTCTATAAATTTTTACTCATAGTAGTTGCTTCCCCTACTAACCCCATTGAGGATTCCTTCCACTTTCATTTCAACATCAGTTCCAATTAATAAGTGGGTATTTCTTTTTAGAGTGTTCTTTCATTTTTCCCCACTTGCATTCATTCTGACTACCATTGTAAAGTTATCACTCTGATTGTACTAGAAGTAGCCTTGGAAGATATTTTTGTACAAATAATTCATGGGAAGAAGTCAAATTGTAGTGTTAAATATTGAAAAGTATAATTTAAATAAAAAAATGAGGAGATTCATGGATTAAAATAAGAGGTTTAAATAATAAAAATTTTAAAATCTAAAAAACTAGATAAATTTATTAAATTAATACAAAAAATATAAGATTATGATACAATCATTGATTTATTGACATCAATAGTGAAAAAAAGAGTAAGTAGAAAGAAGTTCTAGTGTATGAAGTGACTATGACAAGAAGAAAACTAGATTATTAAATAAGACTCTCCACTCATTTTAGGACATATATAAAATTTATAAAATTTATAATGTTATCCAATGAAAATGTGAAAGTAAAAAAATTAAAGGATCCTAAAGGATACTTTATAATCAACTCCTCCCTCTTTTTTTACTCCCACCTAGAAAATATAAAGTATTTGAGAGTTATTGAATCAAAAAAGGTAATATTATTGAGATATTTTTTCTATAATTGAGGTTCAAGGATACTTACATTCCTAGAAATAAATTTGAATCATGACTAGAATTATTTTGAGATGAGGACTCCCAAAAATATATTTAAATATCCACTTAGATTGTCCTTCACTCTTTAAATTGGTATCATGACCACCATTAAAAACATCCATATCTTCTTCTATCTTGTTTAAACCACACTCTCAATTTCCACTCTGAAATTTTTCTATAGTTGATTCTCTTTTTTGGTTCCACTAAGGTTGAATTTTGTTTTCAGTTGATCCCATGTAGTTGGGGTTATACTCCAATCATTATTTTGAGATAAGGTTTTCTATTGATCCCACTAGGACACTTCTTAAAATTTTGTTGAATTTTATTGTTTCATCATTTGATAAAATATCATCAAATTCAGTTCTTAATCACCCTGTTAATAAAACACCACCTGGACCGCCATATACCGATTAAATAAATGAATAAACATAAACTCCTCTCTCTCATAGGGCTCCCACCTAGAAAAGTTACAAAAACCATCCTAAAATTATTGTTTTTTTTGTCCCACACAACATCAAATAGAGAACCTGGGCCAAAAACCACATGTTTACCCTAGTTTGTTTCTTTTCATGTCACCCTTGTTGTAAAATGATAACTTTTTAGGAATCATAACTGATAACAATAAAATGTATGGTTCACTTTAATAAAATTATCTATAAATTTCTCCTTTGATTATGAATATCATATGTGTATTTATTTATTTTTTATACAAAATGGATATTCTATAAACCTAATAGGATGGATATGAATTGAAAATTTATGCATTCTAATCATATAACAAAAGAGTGTGAATATTGAGTTACAGAGTTCATCAAGTTTGCGATAGATCATGCATAAGACCCTTCTCAAATCATTTTTCCATGTTTACATTGTTGTTATTCAAGAAAAATTAGTCCAGAATAGTTGGAAGAACATTTAATTTGTCATGAAATAGATCAGAGTTATAAATGTTTGACTAAACATGGGGAAAATGAATTTTCACACCAATTGGGATGATCTTACAGTTTATGGATCATTTGATATGAATACCAATGTAAATGATGATGGAGATCATATGGAAGAAATGAAAATGGAAATTGAAGATGAACTTTATGATTGTCCAAATTTGTTTGAGAAGTTAAATAGTTTTTATAAGAGACCATTGTATACCAGTTGTATTAAATACACAACATTATCAACAGTATTGAAGTTATATAATTTAAAAGATGGTAGTGGATGGAGAGACACCGGATTTATAGAACTACTTGGTCTCCTGAATGATATGCTACCAAAAGAAAATGAACTTCCTTATTGAACATATGATTCTAAAAAAATGTTATGTTCAATGTGAATGATCACTACAAAAATACATGCTTGTCAAAATGATTTCGTATTGTTTTTCAAGGACCATGAATCACTAATAAAATGCCCTAAGTGCGGTGTGGATCGATACAAGAAAGATGAATCAAGTCATTAAAAATTTGTATGGTGCTTTTCTATCATTCCATGATTTAGATGACTATATGGATGTTAGGAAACTGAGATACAATTGACATGGCATGAAGATACAGGAATTGAAGATGGGAAACTACATCATCTAGTAGACTATCCTCTATAGAATAAAATTGATTATGAAATCCTGAATTTTGAAATTAGTTGAGAAAATTTTGTCTTGTATTATCTATAGATGGAATTAATACTTTTAGTGTATATAGTAGTACTCACAATACATGGTCAGTTATGTTGTTAAATTATAACTTTTCACCATGATTATGCATGAAACGGAAATAAATTATGTTATCTCTACTTATATTTGGACTAAAACAACTCAGTAATGATATTGATGTTTATTTGGATCTATTGATATAAGATATGAAATTGATGTAGGATACAGGTGTTACAGTGTATGATTCACATAGAAGTTAATAATTCACATTGAGATCCATGTTGTATGGGATGCTAAAATGCGTTTCTGCTTATGAAAATTTTTTAGGCTATAGAATTAAAGGAATGTTGGGGTGTCACATTTTTCAAGAATGTAGTCTACTTGAAACATTACTTGAAGACTATTTTTTTAGGACATCGAAAACTTTTGCCTCGATAACATAAATATCGATCATGGATGACAACATTCGATGGTAATACTAAATAAGGTGCAATACTATCTCCACTAACTGGTAATAAACTATTTGATAAAGTAAAATATATTGACACTATTTTCAGTAAACTATTTTTGAAAAACCATATGAAATCAAGTTGGAAAATGCGATCAATTTTTCAATTTCCTTAATGGTGTAAATCTTCCATAGGTGTATTCATTAAATATCAATAATATCATTTCAATTACTAATTTGAAGTTATAGGAACTAAAATCATATGAATGTCATGCTTCGATGCAATATCTAATGCTCATCACTTTACATTGCATTATTTCTAAAAATGTAAGACATATATTAACCAGACTCTACTTCTTTTTCAAAGACATATGCAGTAAATTTATAGACTCAATGAAGTTTTAAATCATGAATAAAAAGGTTGCAGTCATATTATATAAATTAGAGATGTTCTTCCCACCATTATTCTTTGATTTAAGGGTTCACCTAATGGTTCAATTGGTTAGATAGGTTCAACTATGTAGTCCTATCCATTACAGATGGATGTACCCCATTGATTGGTACATGAAGATTTTGAAAGAGTGCATCAAGAATCAAAGTGGGATAGAAGGTTGTATTGTAGAATGGTATATTGTTGAATAAGTTGTTAAATTCAGTATCAATTACCTCTCAGATATTGATAGAATCAGTCTCCCAAAGTATCATCACAATGAACACTTTATGGGTGAAGGGATTTCTGAAAGAGATGTTGTTACAATTACCATCACTGAGTAGGAGCAAGCTCACATTTACATTTTAAATAATATTGAAGATGTTGATTTGTACATTGAATCTCATAAAGCAATTCTTAGACATTTGAATCCATTAAGGTATAAAGGATGGATATCAAATACACATAATCAATGGTTTATATGATGGTTTTGAGATCATATTTATAAGGAGTTGTCTAAAAATATGAATTTAATTGTCAAACAAATTTGATGGCTAACCAGGGGACCAAATGAAAATGTTATATTTTACACTAGTTTTGTAATTAATGGTTATACATTCTATAAAAAAGAACATGATGAACATAGTTCGATGAAAAACAATGGAGTTATGCTTATGGAAAAAGTGATGCACATATTTGGTTCCAAGGATATAAATCTAATTTATGAAAATATGTCATATTTTGGCATCATCAAACATATATAAGAGTTAGATTATAAAATATTTCAAGTGTTGATTTTCCATTACAAATGGGTTGACAGCAGGAGTCCAGTGAAAGTTGATGAAATGGGATTTGTAAAGGTTAATTTTAGTGTAGAAGGGTATAAGGATGAGTCGTTCATAATGACATCACAAGTAGTGCAGGTATTTTATGTCTCGAATCCAGCAAACAAGAACTGGTCAATTGTCCTGTTAGTGACTAAAAAACTATAGGTTAATATAAAAGTTCAATTGAGGATGACCCATTCATTAGTATATCACAAACATTTCACAATGGTCACAATGTATAAAATATCTTGTACATTATAGGGGACCATGAAGAGGGGGTTTGGATACTCAATAGAGGATCCAAATACCTTTAACCTTTGAAGAAAATAAATAGTGTTCAATGAAAAGGTTAAAGGTTTTTTTAATATATTATTTTTTCCTCATAATATTGTGTGTTCTCTACTATTTTTACTCAATCTAAATTAAATGTCTGACTACTCATGTAGATAATGACTTATGCACATGATGATGTTACCAATCTTAGGGAATAACATATGGTTGATATTGAAACTACATTATTATTAGGGGATCAACAATATGTTGTTGAAAAAAAAATAAGAATGGTGTAGCATCATTGTGTTGACTAAAATTATCAAGGTAAGAAGCAAGGGAATAAAACTTGAGGTTGGCTGGAATCAACGTGTTCAACCTGTTGACCCCAACAAGTCAATGTTCATTAATTTTGTTGGATCACAAAGAGGATGAATACGTCAATTGATATAGATTTGTTGTTTCATGTCCAACCTGTAATGAAGGAACCCCTTTGGGAAGATATTAAGGTAATTTTATGATATACTTTCTCTATTTTACTGAAAAATTATATATTGAAACACTAATTTATTTTTCATTATCCCTTAAAGAGTTTGTTTATTTTAGATTATTTTCATAAGAAATGTGTCTTGATGGATGTTGTAAAATCCCATAGAGGCTTTCAGACACTTCTTACCAAGTTTCATCTCAGGGATGTTGAGGTGAAAGTAAATCCCCAGCCACCAATTATGTATGAACACATTATAAAGAAGAAAATATGGAATGATTTCATCAGATGTCATGATGAGAAATCATTAAAGGTTAATTTTAGTTGATAATATATTATTTGACATTATTTATTTTATCTAATTTGATCCAAAATTGTTAATTTATGAAACAGAAAAGGAGTTCAAAGAATAAACAACATGCATCAAAACCAATGTACCCCTATCGCGAAGCAAGGACGGGGTGCGTTTTACTATAGAAGAAAATTTTATATATTCTAAATCTACAATAAAAATTTATGTGATATGAAACAAAATATGTTTTTTTGTTTATATACAGATTGATGAATCAAAATATGAATCCACTTTCATCCCATGTTATGTGCTATGGAAGGAGGCCCACATAAATAAAGAGGGTAAAATAGTTGATGAAAACACACAAGTAGTATGGGAAGCTTGTGTAAGTATGACATAATAGTAATTTTTTATGATTTATAATAGTATTACATAAAAATATCTATTTATGTTCATATATTTTTTATATGGTTTAGACATAAGAATCGATAACACCCGTACCTGAAGAAAAACTACTTTCAACAGTGAAGTAGATGGAACAATATAGTCATGTTAGAAGTGTATGTTTTGGAGTGTCATCTTAAAAATATTTCAAGAAGACAAATCCAAAAGAAGATACATATCAGATGATAAAAGAAATGTAGGTGAAAATAGAATCTTTGAAAGATATTATTATTTATTTTGGTTTGGAAGACCAATATATGTGAAAGGATTAAAGCGAATAGGCAGTGGAACAAAGATCAATACATGAAGATCCAAATGAACCCACTAACTTTGAGGCTAGTCATTCCCCTCAACCGCATACCTTACTCAAGGTAATCAATTTTATCATTACTCTTTCTCCTAAATTTGAATCAAACAACTTTTGATAACATTATATTAGTAAAACTCTACAAGGTGAAGTTGTATGTGATTTCTATCTATCAACACCCACACACCGCCTTGTTATGATGGGTATGATGTGTAATATCCCAAGAGACATGCTACACAACAAAGAACTCCCAAAAGATCACATGAGAGTGGGGATTGAACTAGATCAAGATTCGAGTGTTGAACTTCCTATTCCACTTGATGATATGGATATTACAATGGTCAATGATGTTATTAGAACTTTCATAGCATGGTCGTATAATCTTATAAAGATACATGCGGTATGTCCTTAATAATTTTTTTCAAAGGAAAAACATGTAGCAGTTGATGAAAAAAGTTCTGAAATGAGGTATGGTATTATAGATGGATAAAACAATGAGGAAACATAAGGTAGGATCAAGAAAATCTAGTAAATTGACCAAGAAAATAAAAATGCCTTACGGGAGTACCTTCTCCCCGCTAGTTCCATACAACATGTATTGACATTACAAGTTCATGCAGACACCACATTCGAAGATGGAGATGTTTCCTACATTCAATATGAAGAAGAAATATTTGGAAATTTCATTACAGGAACGGTTGATATCGAGAGTATAAATGAGATTATCAGGTATGAATGGTTGGGAGTCTCATTTGTAAATACATACATGAGGTACATTTTCATAATATGTCTGTCCAAAAAATGATCTACAATATTCATTAAAGTTAATAACTATTCATATTTTCTACAGGATTTTATATTACTACTATATAAAGGTAAAACCCTACGAAGCACGATTTAGATTCATTAATCCATGCATCGTTTCTACTTAAGAAAATACTTTCGAAGTGAAAGAAATTGATAAAAAAAGATGAACTAAGCGAGGCGTTTAAGAAGAAAATAACAAATGATGGACTCTTATTGATGCCTAAAATGCAGGGGTAAAACTCTACAATCTAATCATATAAAATATATTTTTCTTTTTTTCATTACTTATTTGTTTTTATTTTTTTAGGAAGCATTAGATGTTGATCGCAATCAATTTTCACTACAGAAAAAAACCAATTTAGCAGCGGTTTTTTCACAGCGGTTTCCAAAACCACCGCTAAATTTTTTTAAAATATTTTTTTTATTTTTTTGTTATTTTTTCAAAATAAAATTTTATTATTTTTAGCAAATGTTTTTTAAAAAATGTCGTGAAATAGCAGCGATTATAAAAAAATCACCGCTAAATTAAAGGAAAAAATTAAAATATAAAATATTTGTTTATGATTTATTATTTACTATTTACTATAATATATAGTTTATTATTTATAATTTTAATTAATTATAATGTGTTAATTAATAAATATTTATAATTATTAGTTAATAATAATTTAAAACTTAAAAAGAAATGTTTAGTAAGTTGAAAATCAGAGTTCAGTATCAAATGACCATAACTTTTTATCTGAGATTCCGTTTTAGCTCCACAATCAGTCAAATAAAAGCTTATGAAATGAACTAAATCCACATCAGATTTAAATTTTGTAATAATTAAAAGAATAAAAATTATTATAGTTTCAAGAAATTTATAAATCGAACTTGAACTTCAAACGGCCATAACTTTTGATTCGGGTGTCTGTTTGGGCTTTACCACATATCAAATCGAAGCATGCGATGAGCTATATGTTGTGATAGTCGGGGAGACCTCAGTCACTATTTTTTCAAGGTCAAAAGAGGCCCTGAAGACCATCAAAATTGAGTTTTTAATCAAGGTACCCCAATTTTTTAACATTCAATGGAATTTTAGCCTCGTTTAAGGGGGCATTGTTGTCTTTTTTTAGTGGGGGGTGAATTTATTCTCAGGGATTGCATTCATATTGATATTATGATTTTGAATTTTTATCATTTTTCACAAATATATTCATATTTTCTCATATTTACTTATAATAAATCACTTTTATAAATACATATTTACATCGAAATGTATTTTTAAACGTATAAACCATATGGAAATAAATATTTATTATTCATTTCACTTAAAATAAATAATTATCGAATTTATTTACCTTATAAAAATGCATTAATATGTATATATATACTTATAAAATTAATGTTTATATACAAACATGTGTCAATAAAAAAATTATATTTATGTGTTTATACTAATATATGTAAATAAATACATATATATATATAAAAATGTTTGTTTGTATAAATAATATAGAAATGTATTTTTATATAAATATATCATTACCATTAAATATAGTATATAAATGAATTTAGAGTAAAACTATATGAATATATATATATAGACACATATATAAATAATGTCAATTTATATATATACACATATATCATTATCCATTTATTATTTTATTATTTTATTATTTTATTATTTTATTATTTTATTATTTTATTATTTTATTATTTATTGTTTTATTATTTTATTCTTTTATTCTTTTATTATTTTATTATTTATTGTTTTATTATTTTATTATTTTATTATTTTATTATTTTATTATTTTATTATTTATTATTTATTATTTATTATTTATTATTTATTATTTATTATTTATTATTTATTCAATTATTACTTATTATTTTAATATTTTTTTATTATTGATTTTTTATCTATAGTTTTTTTTTTCATTTTTTTATTTTTTTCATTATTATTTATTATTTTATTATTCTATTATTTTATTATTTTATTATTTTATTATTTTATTATTTTATTATTTTATTATTTTATTATTTTATTATTTTATTATTTTATTATTTATATATTATTAATTTTTTTATTATTCATCTATTTATTATTTATTATTTATTATTTATTATTTATTATTTATTATTTATTATTTATTTATTATTTAGTTATTGTGTATACATTAGTTACTAATTTATTTTTAATTTATTATTATTTATTATTAATTTATTATTAATTTATTATTAATTTATTATTAATTTATTATTAACGTATTATTTTTTATTTTTTATTTTTTATTTTTTATTTTTTTATTTCTTATTTATTTTTTATTTTTTATTTTTTATTTTTTTATTTCTTATTTATTTTTTATTTGTTATTTATTTTTGATTTTTATTTTATTATTTATTTCTAATTTATTTGTTTATTATTTATTTATTCATTATTTTTTATTAATTATACATTAATTATTAATTTATTTTTTATTTTTTTATTATTTTATTATTAATTTATTAATTTATTGTTAATGTAATATTAAATACTTATTTATTATATATTCATTATATATTATTTATTTATTATTTATTTATTCATAATTCATAATTCATAATTTATTATTTATTATCTATTATTTATTTATCATATAATAATTTATTTTTTAATTATTTTATTATTTATAAATTACTTATATATTATATGTTATATATTATATATTTTTTATATATTTTTTATTATATATTATATATTATTTATTATTTATTATTTATAAATCACTATTTACTATTTACTATTTTTTGTTTACTATTTTTTATTTACTATTTATTATTTATTATTACTATTTATTATTTACCATTTATTTTCATATTATATATTTATTTATTAATTTATTATTCATTTATATTTTATTTGTTAATTAGTAATTTTCACTTAGTAATTATTCAATATTAATAATTACTTATTAATTTATTATTCATTTATATTTTATTTGTTAATTTGTAATTTGCACTTAGTGATTATTCAATATTAATAATTACTTATTAATTATTAATTAATCATTATTGATTAATCATTATTGATTAATCATTATTGATAGATCATTATTGATTAATCATTATTGATAAATAATTATTGATTACTAATTATTTAGTTTATATCTATTTGTTATGTATTATTTGTTTTATCAATAAATATATATATATATATATATTAAATTCTATTTATTCACCACATGAAGAGCCTAATAGTGTAAAGTCTTTGGAGAATAAGCAAGAGATAAGAGGTTCAAATCCCACCCAACACAGAATTTCTATATATGGCATGTGCATGTTCATGGTAATATATAGTAAATTAATAAATAAATAAATAAATAATAAATAAATAATAAATAATAAATAATAAATAAATAATGAAATAATGAAATAATAAATAAATAAATAAATACAATAAAATAATAAATTGAAAAAATAATAAATTGTGAAAATAATAATATAATAATTTAAATTTAAAAAAATGAAAAAACAGTTGCTAAATCGTTCTTCGACGGTTTTGAAAAACCGCCGCTAATTAATTGACAACATACGATTTAACAGTGGTTTTCCAAAACCATCGCAGAATGATTTAGTGACGGTTTAAACCGCCGCGAAACACCAATTTCGGCACAGTGTTTGGATACACCAAATATTTATTTTTTGTATCCAATGCATGAATTTCCATCATACTCACCACACATGATGCGTATTGTGAATTTGTAATGCACTGCAATCAACATTTTACAAATAAACTTCAAATTATATGTTTCAATTTGTGTTTTAACAAGAATTATATTATGATAAGGTGATCTATAAATATAGGCTAAATCATGGTATGAGATCGATTACTGAACATAAGAAGCCTATGAATTTCTTAAAATGGAAACAGATTAAGGTATATATAGAAAGATTTTACTATCAAAACATATTTCAAAAAAAAATACATATTTTGGTCAAAGTTTCTACAGTGTTCGAAGCAAGATAACAACAACGATTGTGGATATTACTTATTTTGGTTGGTATGACTCAAAATGTATGTTTTCAATATAAAAGTGTCATTCCAGTTTAAAACGTGTGTCACATCGCCAAAAATGAGCAAACGAGCTCAGATTGTTTTCAAAATTTAGAAAACCAATCCATAATTCATTTTTGACATGTAGGAATTGGTCATGCATTAATTTGACACAAGATGTGGTTGGTATGACTCGAAGTGCGTGTTTTCAATACAAAAGTTTCATTTTAGTTTAAAACACGCATCAAACAACCAAAACTGAGTAAATGAGCTCATATTATTTTCAAACTTTATGACAATAATCCATAATTCATTTTTGACATGTAGAAATCAACCACACGTCAATCTGACACCCGATGTGGTCGGTATAACTCAAAATGTGTGTTATCAATATAAAAGTGTCATTTTAGTTTAAAACACGTGTCACATTTCCAAAACTGAGCAAACGAGCTCAGATTGTTTTTAAACTTTAGTAAAATGATCCATAATTTATTTTTGACTTGTAGGAATTAAACTCACATCAATCTGACACATGATGTGTTCGGTATGACTCGAAGTGCGTGTTTTCAATACAAAAGTGTCATTTTAGTTTAAAACACACATCAAATCGCCAAAAATTAGCAAATGAGCTCATGTTGTTTTAAAATTTGAGGACAATGATCCATAATTCATTTTTGATGTGTAGGAATTGACCGCACATCAATATGACACCTGATACAATCGGTATGACTCTAAGTACGTGTTTTCAATATAAAAATATCATTTTAGTTTATAACGCGCATCACATAGCCAAAACCGAGAAAACGAGCTCATATTATTTTCAAAATTTAGGAAAATGATCCATAATTCATTTTTCACATGTAGGAATTGACAGCATGCCAATCTGACACATGATGTGGTCAGTGTGACTCAAAGTATGTGTTTTCGATATAAAAGTGTCATTTTAGTTTAAAATGCATCACATAGACAAAAAGGAGCAAATGATCTCATTTTATTTTTGAACTTTAGGACAACGATCCATAATTCATTTATGATATATAGGAATTGACTACATGTCCATCTGATACACGATGAGGTTAGTATGACTCGAAATGTGTTTTTTCAAAATAAAAGTGCCTTTTTAGTTTAAAATGCATGTCACGTCGCCAAAACCAATCAAACAAGAACAGATAGTTTTCAAACTTTAGGAAAATGATCTATAATTCATTTTTGATGTGTAGGAATTGATCACATGTCAATCTGACACACGATGTGGCTGGTACGACTCAAAATGTATGTTTTTAATACAAAAGTTTCGTTTTAGTTTAAAACACACATCAAATAGCTAAAACTGAGAAAATGAGCTCAGATTGTATTAAAATATTAGAACAATAATCCATAATTCATTTGTGATGTTTAAGAATTAAATACACATCAATCTAATACCCAATGTGGTCAGTATGACTCGAAATGTGTTTTTCAATATAAGTGTCATTTTTGTTCAAAACATGTATCACATCACCAAAACTGAGAAAATGAGCTCAGATTATTTTCAGATTTTAGGAAAATGGTCCATAATTCATTTTTGATGTGTAGGAATTGACCGTACATCAATCCAACACACGATGTGGTCGATATGGCTCAAAGTGTGCGTTTTCAATACAAAATTGTCATTTTTGTTTAAAACACGCATCAAATTGTCAAAATTGAGAAAACGAGCTTTGGTTGTTTTCAAAATTTAGTACAATGATCCATAATTCATTTGTGATGTTTATGAATTGACTGTACATCAATCTGACAGACTATGTGGTTAGTATGACTCAAAGTGCATGTTTTCAATATAAAGGTACTTTTTTACTTTAAAACATGTGTCACATCACCAAAACCTAGCAAACAAGGTTGGATTGTTTTCAAACTTTAAGAAAATGATCTATAATTCATTTTTGATGTGTAGAAATCTATCACGACCCGTCCCCCGGGGCTCATGTCGTGACTACCCCAAGCCCGCCTCCTGAAAGTCAGGGGATGACGACTAGCGCTGAAGGTGTCAAACTGCAAGTGAGAGGCATTTGCCTGAGTACCTGTACGCACACACACACCCAACCATATCCCAACACACTAAAAGGGGGAAACAAGTACCACTAAAACAAGGCTGAGTGCAAGTACAACTAAAAGTAAGTGGTCTAGAATACAAACACAATAAAGAACTGAAAACAGAAAGTACAAAAAGGAAATCCTGATGGCCATCCGTAGAAAACCCCACCTGATTGTGAGAGTAGTGAAGCTACCGGAAACCGAAGTAATATGTCATGTCCTCCCGGTCTTACTGGGCCTCACCTGGTCCTAGGCCACCAAGTCCACTGTCGAAGCGTCCGTCAGTCCCATCTCCCTGAGCACCTCTGTCGAAACGTCGATCGTCTACACCAGACACAACACGTGTGGGCGAAGCCCGTGCAGGGGTGAGTAACAAAGTACTCAGTGGAGACCCCAAAACAAAAGGAAAGAACACACAACAATTCATCAAAGTAAAGCATGAAACACAAGGCAACTCACACCAGGTATATTCTAGGGTAGTAACAGTAGCATCATCACTCACATCGTTGAACACCTCAGCTGCTGGAGAACTCCTCCTCTAGGGAGTACAATGGGTATGCTAAGTCACGAAGAGGTGCTTCCCACTAACCTTGAACTACTTAGGTACTCCTCCCCATCGCGTATTGTGGGCCTGCAAAGTTATAGAAAGGTGCTTCCCACTAGTCATGGCCTACTGAGGTACTCCTCTTCATCGCGTACCGTGGGCCTATAAAGTCAGAGAGAGGTGCTTCCCACTTTGGGCTTGTAAAGTCACAGAGAGGTGCTTTCCACTGGCCCAAAAGTCAGCAGTCTTCAGGTCTCAGCCAGTCACAGGGTTCTGTACGTAGTGCGCTTGGGAGAACTGCTCCTCAAGCCCTTCATCGCATCTCAACTTTCATGAAAGTCACCATAGAGTGTGCCAGAAGATCTGACTTGTTGAGAGGGTCCCAACACTATAAACGGCTCATCAATCAGACGCGCGGTTTGCAAGATACGGTCATTTTAGTAACCAGGGGACCGATTGCGACGGGTCTCGATCTGACCCGGTCAGACCGACCCGACCAACCCGACTCGGGGGGTCCCACATACCCTGTTTCATTAAGAAGGACTTGACCCGACCTAGTGCTGTTCGAGGTCGATCCGGTCCGGCCTGACCAATGGGCCAGGCCCAATAGGCTTCGCTGGACCCGGCCCGGTTGGCCAAGGGTCCAGCCCGACAACCCGGTCTAGTCTGGCCCAGCCCAAAAGGGCACGGGTCCAGCCTGCTGGTGCGGGTCTGGCCCGCTGGGTGAAGGTCCGGCCCGCCGGCACAGGTTCGGCCCGCCGGTGCGGGCCCGGCCACGCAATGCGGCCGGTGGTTCCGACCAGCCGAGACGCGGCCTGGCTGCTGCGTCCCCCCCCCCTTGTGGCCTTGCGGGCGTGGGGCCCTTCCACCAGTCGCGGATGACGGACCACAACTTCGTCAGTCGTCCCTCCACGCGGTGTCGCGTCCTCCAGCGCGTCGTCACAGCTGACGAGCCGCGGCTTCCCGATCAACGCGGGCCACCTCCTCCACGCGGCCGGCGAGGCCGACCGCCGCCGGCAGGGAGTTTAGCAGACCACCAGACGCGCTCTGGTTGTCCGTTCTTCGATCCGTCAGCGTCTGTGGCCTCCGGGGAGCGCCTTCTTCACTACGAGGATCCCAAACCTGCCTTGCCATCATTTCAAGGGTACGGTCACCAAGAACGCACATGCAAAGGCACACGGGCTTTGTTCATGTCGGCCCAGAGCCTCCGCGTTAGAGGTTAAAGGACAGGGGAGGTTCAAGGAGTTTTCGTTCAATCTTTTCATGCCAAGATTTGGACCCTGAATAAAATAATCCCAAGAATAAATCACCCTCCCACATAATGCACGAATCGCGGATCAACCTGTTTGTGGGTTGATCTGTGTTCATCGTTTTTAGAAAAGGATGGAGAAGAACATCAAATCAAAAACCCCTACCTCTTATAATGTCCGATGTCGCGGCGTTTGTCCTCTAGGGATTAAGATGTTGACATCGCTTCACAACTCCGATCTTCGAAAGGCGTCGAAGATGATGAAGTTCCGCTAGTGTTCATCGTTCTTCGCTGGGGTGGAAGTCTGTCAGAGGTTCTCTAGAGAATCCTCCAAATTTTTAATCCTTATTTCCTCAGCGCGTCGAACTATAAATAGGAGCACGTCGCAACATTCCCATTATGATGCGATGTTGCGTCGTTACGCAGTTTTATTTAAGAAACAGCGTCGTTATGCGTCACTAAAGCGTCGTTATGCTGTGAGTTAACAAGCCATTAATGAGCCTCATTAATGTGCATCGTCGCTGCCCTGTCGTTGTCCTGAAGCACTGTCGCCCACCACTCAACTGTGAGAAAGAAAATGAAATAATTTTTTTAAATTATTTTATTATTTTTCTTGAAAAGTCTGAAAAATAATTTTTCTGCTCTGCCCTTACCATCCAAAGTTAAGTCATTTCTAGGTGAATCCCAGCGTTCTGAATTCAACGGTGCCCTTGGATTTTTAATCTGAGAACCGGTTCAAAAGATAGAAAATCGCGCTCGCACGTTTACGGAACGTACCTTAAAAAAGTTCAAAATTCCGTTCCGGGCTCTCCGGTCCTCGAAACCACGTGTCGTCGAATTCGTGTTCTTGAAATAATTCCATATAAATAAATAAAAAATTACACGAAAATTTTGAGACATTACAAAATCGACCGCATGTCAATCGAACACACAATGTGAACGATATGACTCGAAATGCGTGTTTTCAATACAAAAGTGTCGTTTTAGTTTAAAACACGCATCAAAAAACTAAAACCGGGTAAACAAGCTCAGATTGTTTTCAAACTTTAGGACAATGATTCATAATTTATTTTTGACATGTAGGAATTGACCACACATCAATTCGACAACCGATGTGGTCGGTATGACTTGAAATGCGTGTTTTCAATATAAAAGTTTCATTTTAGTTTAAAATGTGTGTCGTGTCACCAAAACCGAGAAAATGGGCTTGGATTATTTTTAAACTTTAGGAAAACAATCCATAATTCATTTTTGATGTGTAGAAATTGACCTCGCATCAATCTGAAACACGATGTGGTTGGTATAACTCGAAATGTGTATTTTCAATACATAAGTGTCATTTTAGTTTAAACACGCATCAAATAGCCAAAACTGAGCAAACGAGATTGGATTGTTTTCAAAATTTAGGAAAACGATACATAATTCATTTATGATGTATAGTAATTGACCGCACATCAATCCAAAACACGATGCTGCTGATATGACTCGAAGTGCGTGTTTTCAATATAAAAGTGTCATTTTACTTTAAAATGTGTGTCACATCACCAAAATCGAGCAAACGAACTTGGATTGTTTTCAAAATTTATAAAAATAGTCTATAATTCATTTGTGATGTGTAGAAATTGACTGCATGTCAATCTGACACACAATGTGGTCAGTACGACTCGAAGTGCGTGTTTTCAATACAAAAGTGTCATTTTAGTTTAAAACACACATCAAATATCCAAAATCGAGCAAACGAGCTCGAATTGTTTTCAAACTTTAGAAAAATGATTCATAATTCATTTGTAACATGTAGTAATCGACCACATATCAATCTGACACCCGATGTGGATGGTATGACTCAAAATGTGTGTTTTCAATATAAAAATGTCATTTTGGTTTAAAACATGTGTCACGTCGCCAAAATCGAGAAAACGATCTTGGATTGTTTTCAAACTTTAGGAAAGTGATTCATAATTCATTTTTGACGTGCAGGAATAGACCACACATCAATTTGACACACGATGTGGTTGGTATGGCTCGAAATGCATGTTTTCAATACAAAAATGACATTTTAGTTTAAAACATGCATCAAATAGCCAAAACCGAGCAAATGAGCTCCAATTTTTTTTTCAAAATTTAGGACAACGATCCATAATTCATTTGTGACATGTAAGAATTGACTACACATCAATCTGAAACATGATATGACCGATATGACTCAAAATGCATGTTTTCAATATAAAGATGTCATTTTAGCTTAAAACGTGTGTCACTGACCAAAATTGAGCAAACGAGCTTGGATTGTTTTCAAACTTTAGAGCAACAATTCATCATTCATGTTTTATGTGTAGGAATTGACCACACGTTAATGTGACACACGATGTGGTCGGTATGACTCTAAGTATGTGTTTTCAATATAAGTGTCATTTTACTTTAAAACGTGTGTCAAATCATTAAAACTGAGCAAACGAGCTTGGATTGTTTTCAAAATTTAGAAAAATAGTTTATAATTCATTTGTGACGTGTAGGAATCTACCACACATCAATCTGACATATGATATGGTCCGTATGACTCGAATTGCGTGTTTTTAATAGAAAAGTATCATTTTAGATTAAACCACACATCAAATAGCCAAAACTGAGCAAACGTGCTTTGATTGTTTTCAAAATTTAGGACAACGGTCCATAATTCATTTGTGACGTGTAAGAATCGACCGCATGTCAATCTGACTCATGATGTGACAGATATGACTCAAAGTGTGTGTTTTCAATATAAAGGTGTCATTTTAGTTTAAAACGCACATCACTGGCTAAAACTGAGCACACGAGATCGGATTATTTTCAAACTTTAGGACATTGATTCATAATTCATTTGTGACGTGTAGAAATTGATTGCACGTCAATCCGACACAAGATGTGGTTGATATAACTCGAAGTGCATGTTTTCAATATATAAGTGTCATTTTAGTTTAAAACGCACATCACATAGCCAAAAGTGAGCAAACAAGCTCAGATTGTTTTCTCATCATTTTATTTGTTGTTTCTTAATTAATTTCCTTCTCATTTTTATATGATACTTATTAAGTTAATTTTCACAGAGATAGTGTTTGAAGACGAACAAGAAATGGTGTGACAAATGAAGGTTTGTTCTCAAAAAGTAAGTGCTCTTGAATTAACTCACAACCGTAGTGAGAGCTTTTTATCACTACAAATGTGAGCCAATTCAAGAGCATCTGCTTTTGAGAACAACAAGAAATGGTGTGATGTGTAAGAATCAACCGCAACTCAATCTGTTTTACGGTGTGCCTTGTATGACTCAAAGTATATGTTTTTAGTTTAAAATTGACACTTTCTATTTAATTTATTTCTTTATAGTATTACTAACATAAAAATTGTTTTCTTATACGGATGCATTCTTTTGCTCGAGCTGTGGTGGTTTGTTCAGCAACTAATAGCATGACTCAGGTCGGGGCCAAAGACAAAAGAACATTGATGTTTTTGAATGTTGTGATAAATTGTACTTACTCATGTAATTGTACAAACCAAATTTTGAAATGTCTATAATATATTGTTTTTTTTTTCTTGTATTTGTATTGTAAATTTTATTTCAATTAAATTATGTATTTGCTCTTTGTATTTGCTACTACAGTGTGCTGTAATTTTAACATCAAACTGCAACAGTATGCCCCTTTATCGGTGCTAGTAATAGCGCTGATAAAGGAGCTATTTATCTGCGCTAAACTAGCGACGATAAAAGACCCCCTTTATCGGCGCATTTTTTAGCGTTGATAAATGAACCCTTTATCAGCGCTAAATAAAAGTGGTGATAAAGAAGAGTTTTTATCGATGCTAAAAGAAGTGATGATAAAGATGGCCTTTATCAATGTATTTTTAATGATGATAAAGGGGGTCTTTATGAGCATTTTTCTAGCATTGATAAAGGACTAGGCCTTTTAAGGATGCTCTGATTGTCAACATTTTTTTGTGATGACAAAGCTCTATTCTAGCGCTATAAAAGGCCTCATGCGTAGTAGTGAGTTGGGCTATCGACTTCGGACTTTGTGGACTTCCAGCACTCTAAGCATCCCTACATGCTCTTGAGATGTGACCTTCGAGGATCGGTGCTTGAGATGATTGAGACTTCTCTACATCCCCTGAGACTTCTAGTGGTGGAGCATATACGGATCCTACCTTGTTTTCCTCCCGATTACTTTCCTACATTGGAGTTCAAGTTAGCTTGTTTTATGTCTTTCCTTTGTGGTTACAGAGTGTTCTACTAAGTATGTTTTTACTCATCCTTGCACGGGTTTTGTGCCCCACACATTTTGCATCTGCACATAAGATGCACAGTTCGAAGATGGTCTTGGTGGACATGGAGTCGATGTGGTGTGTTTAGAGCTAATGTCTGGAGACGTTTGGCGATGCATGGGGGGGCATGGTGGTTCGTGATGGCAACGGTGATCGTTGCAGCTGGAGATTGATCTAGGAGTACACGCAATGAAGGGGAACTTTCTACTTAAGTCAGCCGGATTCGAAGGCTTGCCGGATATACAGTTCTTTTGGTATTTGCCTTGTGGTGTTGTGCCTGTATTTGATGTCTCATAAAAGTATTATATATAGTTCAGTTGTTTATATATATACTACTGGTATTGCTGATTATTTTATGCATTGGATATATGTATATATTGCGGATCGATATAGGTTAAAATCATAATATGATATATCTACTTGATACTAGTCAGCAGGGTCTGATCTATTAGAGGTGGACTTGGGGTTCACACTGACTATCGACCCAAGTGATACCACGACAGGTCAATCAGTAACATACTAAGCTACCATTTATTTAGCTCAAATCCTAAAACAACATAGGATGAAAATAATGATATTTAACGAACAATTTCTAAAAAACTCTGAATTTCTATGTTAGGAATCATCTTGCAGCGATTTTTAGTATCGCCACAAATCATTTAACAGCTGTTTTTTATTTAAACATTTATTTTAAAAAACCTTAAAAATAAATATTTTATTGTCATTAAAAATGCAATTTTTTAATTTATATATTTGTTAGTTTAAAATAATTTTTTTATCTACATGCCATTTAATATTTATTTTTCACTTGTTTTAATATTTTGTTATATAGCACACTAAATTCCCAGAAATTCACTCATCTTTAGCATGTTTAAAGCAACATAACATAAAATAATGATAATAGAAGAACATCTTTCTTTATTAATACATGATACCTTGTCCCAAACCATCAACCCATAATTGATCTCTATAGCACAATTTGCAACATCATGGTCAATGCTCGAAACACAATATGGAAAAACACAATATCTAAATGTTATGTGAAGTCAAAAATAAGCAAAATCTGCACCCCTTCTAAAGGGGAGCTCGCTTCAAGGCATTGCTCTCACCATACTACGGAAAATTGCATTCCTTTTCAGTGCCTCTTGGTTTTGGGTTCGCCTTTGGACATCATCAGCCCTGAAAGCTTGTTGATCTCATACAGCAGTCCAGCTGAGAACAATAAACTGCAGTGGCACAACAAAGAAACTCGAACTTGAGTATAATAATACAGCAGAACAGCATAAAAAATAACTCCAGTTGGGAGAAAACTGAACAAACATGATGCATGATCTTGAAAAAACAACAGCAATTGTATTGTTTTTATAAAATAGTCTACTGTTTACTATAGTTTTATTATTTTAGTCATATATCACATTTTTCACCTTCCATTCATCTACTTATTCTACCTTTGTTTTACCTGAATATGTTTTGGCCCAACCAAACAGGGACTGAAAGGCATTGAACTTGGGATATTGAAAATGTGTTTTGCTACCAGTAAGTAATTTTTTTGGGAATTTAAGTTCAAGTGATATTTCAGAAACAAGGCAAACACCAATTACATTTTCAACCTACCTATAAAATGCTTTTAGTAAGGGCTATCTTGTGAAGTTTTACCAAGCTCCATGTGTTTTGCTACCAGTAAGTAATTTTTTTTGGGAATTTAAGTTCAAGTGATATTTCAGAAACAAGGCAAACACCAATTACTTTTTTAAACTACCTATAAAATGCTTTTAGTAAGGGCTGTCTTGTGAAGTTTTACCAAGCTCCATGTGATTATTGCCCGGCCAATACTCTTGACTTGTATTTAAAATTGTGTTAAGAAAAGTATCAAGGGTGTGCATATCATCATTACCATGTTGTAGTACAAACACGATGCACAGTGCTAGCAGCAATGAGAGCAACAGCTTCTGCTAAAATGGCTGCAAAATGATAATAATAATAAATAAATAAAACCATGGTTCAAATGAAATCATTTACCATCTTGTATGTTTTAGAAAAATAATGAATAAAAAAAATAATTTATTGTTTGATCTATTAATAGGTGTTTCAGACAAGGAGAGAGAATTAGAATGGAGAAAGTAAAGAGCTTCCATACCATAACCAACTCTTACAGGTTAAGTAGACTTGAGCTCCCTTAGAAGCTCCGCCGTTCCTCCTCAAGAACCAACCGAATGCCCCCTACGTACCACACCCTCACCACTTTTAACAACACCTGACAGACTACTAAAGTGTCTAATTACAACACTGCCTCTGGCGGTAAGTAGTCACACCCCGGTACCATCCCTACAAACTCCCCTCCGCCGGTAAGTATAGTGAATGGGTGGCCTCAACTGGAGACTTGGCCTTGGTCCTCTCCCATTCCAGAACCACCGTACCCGTACCCTTCACTGGCATTCCTATCAGTCCCTTCTCCTTGAAGTACACCTTCAACACGCTAGAATCCTCCCATGTTGCTTCATCTTCCAATCCCCGACACCATTTAACTAACCACAGTCGGGCCGGTCTCTGTTTCCTGGCAGCCAAAACTACTTCAGGATATTCAGCTTCTTCAATTAAACTTTCTGGCAATTCTGCTTCCATGGGGTGTTTCCCAACTGCGGCCTTTGTTAGGTTCTATACTAACACTATTGCGAACAAATCATGAATGGAAAGGAACAATTGAATCTATAATATTTCCCGTGTGTATTACCGGTACATCGACTGCTTTTCATTAGTATTGAGAGGGAAATGCCTTACACTAAGAGTGAGACCAAGAAGAGACCACCTCCTCGTTATCTCCTTGCTGAGAGCTCCGGATCCTGGAGAGAGACCACCGCTCCAGTGCAACTGCTTCCAATAGAACTCCGGAAAATACTTCATATCTCCCAACTGAGGCCGCCACCAGCTGACTTATATAACCAACTCACATGAGCATACTTAAACCAGCACACGTACAAACGCTCCTCCAGGCACAACAGACTCATGAACCACTGACTGATCGGCTCTCTTCCCTCTTCTCTTACAGATATTCACAATAGGAGGTTGCGGCCTAACAATTCCCTCTTCCTCAAAATTCACCTTGTCCCCAATGTGACAACCTGGAAACTGCTTCTGGATATCTTCCCAAGTAGATGCATGAGCAGGCAAGCCTTTCCATTTAACAAGCCATTGACTGCCAGACCCTCCCAAAGCCTTCCACACAGCAAGAATCTCATCGGGTGCTGTAAAAAAACCAAAATCGCCAGATAAACCTTGTGGCAAGTTGGCTGATAGAGGAAAATCACTCTCAGCACGTTTCAACTGGGATGCGTGAAAGACCGGATGCAATCTGTAAGTTTGTGGCAAAGAAAGTCTATAGGCAGTAGCACCCAAACGAGCTGTTATCCGGAAAGGTCCATAATAACATGCATCCAGCTTAGGACATAACTTCCGAGACTTGGAAGTTTGAATATTAGGTCGGAGTTTAACAAAAACCATTTGTCCGACTTCAAACTGTACGGCCCGTCGATGCCGATACGAAAATTTGGTCATTACCTGCTGAGCCTGATGAAGGTTCTTCCGTAAGCAGTCCAACAACTCATCACATTCTATGAGGGCAGATTCGACTGATGCCACCTGAGTTTCCCCCTTCGAATAACGCAGAATAGTTGGGGGGCGTCAGCCATAAACCACCTCAAATGGGGTCATTTTAGTAGAATGTGTGGCAGTGATGTAACAACATTCCGCCCAGGGAACGGACCGGGCCCAAGTAAGAGGACGTTCGGAAGCAAAGCATCGTAAATATATTTCCAGAGTTCGGTTTACTATCTCAGTTTGCTCATCCGTTTGTGGGTGATAAGAAGAACTCATCTGAAATGTCGTACCCTCTAATCGGAATAATTCCTTCCAAAAGTTAGTTCTTGAACCCAGTTAATTGTATTTCCGGGTAAAGGGTATTTCTGAGTCCCACATCGGATTATTCCAACTTGTAACCCCTTTGATACTTCCTTGACATTGAGGTCTCCCGTTCTCCGGACACCATTTTTCTTTGCCAACGAAAATATGCCTTGAATATCTTACAGGATGCTGGTTTGACTCAGGCAACTGCCATTGACACTCCTCTTGAGTCCGGGGAATGGTCTCTCTATGACAACACGGAACCATATTCTCACCCAGAGAGGTACCGTCATCTTGTGGGGAAACTCAATTATCTCATTATGACTCGTCCAGACATAGCCTGCACTGTTGGCAAAGTTAGCCAATTCATGGAACATCCGACAAAATCTCAGTGAGATGTTGTCCTTCGCATTGCCAAATACATTAAGAAAGACCCTGCATGTGGTCTTCGGTATTCACATCACGATCATCTGAATGTTGAGTCATTCTGTGATGCCAACTATGCTGGTTACCTAGCTACCTGAAAGTCTACTTCTGGGTTTGTTGTTTTTCTGACAGGTAACCTCATCTCAGAGAAGCAGGAAACAGTATGTCATCTCTAGATCCAGCGCTGAGTCTGAATACCATGCGATGACCACGGTCACTTTTGAGATCATTTGGCTTCGTCATCTCCTCCATGAGATTGGTTTCCCACAGCAGACGTCTGCTCATATTTGGTGTGATAATTAGGCAGCCACAAAGATTGCTTCCAATCCCGTATTGCATGAACGTATGAAGCATATCGAGGTGGACTGTCACTTTCTTCGCCATCACCTCGAGCAGCATCATGTCAGTTTCGACCACATACCAACGACAAATCAAGTTGTCGACATCTTCACCAAAGGCCTTCTGGGAGCTCGACTGAACTCTCTCAGTACCAAGCTGGGCATCCACAACATTAGTGACCCAACTTGAGGGGGGGGTGTATGGTCTTGTTTGGTGTCTTCTTTCTTTTTTGTGGGACTCTTGTTTCAATCTATCATGCACTAGCTTGAGAGAGAGTGTTGAACCTAGTTAATTGTATTTCTGGGTAAAGGGTATTTCCGAGTCTCACATCAGATTATTCCAACTTGTAATCCTTTTTATCCATCTATAAAAAATGTCTCCGCCTCACCTTAAGGTAAGGAGAATTCACCAACTACACTACTAATAAATAGTGGATCTCTATCACTTAAAATGGACCAAGGAATCCCATGCAATCAAACTATTTCCTTGACAAAAGTCTTAGCAACCAATTTTGCGGTGTATGGATGGCAAAGCGACACAAAAAGGGCATATTTGGATAATTTGTCAACGACAACCATGAGCACATCATATCCTTGGGGCTTTGGCAGTCCCAAAACGAAGTCCATAGAAATTTCATCCCAACCCAAGTCAGGAATTGGCAAAGGTTGCAGGAGCCCCGCAGGTCTCATGGCTTGATATTTCTAGCGTTAACAAACATCGCATTCCTGCACGAACTTCATCATGCCATTCCAAAACAGCCCGGCAGCTAAACGCTTGTATGTTTTAAAGAATCATGTATGTTCCCCCACAGCTGAAGTATGATAATAGTGAAAAAAAATTGGAATCAAAGCTGAGTGTTCCAATACAACCAATCGACCTTTATATAAAAGCAAGTCATCTCGAAGTTGATATCCTGGTTTGGAGCCGGCCTGCTGTTGTACTGCCGAAGCAGTCTTCATTAAATCAGCATCCCTATGCATCTCCTGTCTAACAGTGTCCAGCTCTAACCAGAACTGTTCTGAAACAGTTGTACATAACGAGAGCAATTCGGTTTCAGAAGAATACTCTCCTTCTGCCAACCAGGACAGCGAATTAGTGGCCTGATATAGTCTTCCCTGGTTTGTAGATTACTTTGAAATCCAAGCCTAACAGCTTGGCCTGCCAACATTGCTGGTTTATGGAAGGAATGTGTTGTGTTAACATATGCTTGAGAGCTGTATTAACACAGCTCCCACCCCTCTTCTGAAAGAGTCACACTAAATGATAAAAGGTTTGTGGAAGTCGGGTAAAGCCAGAATTGGTGCTGTCAAAAGAAACTGTTTCAATTCATTAAAAGCTAGCTCAGCCTTGGAATTCCATTGGAATCCATCCTTCTTTGTCAACTCTGTTAACGATTTGGCAATTTTCCCATAATCTTGAATAAACTTCCGATAATATCCGGTGAGTCCAACAAACCCCCGTACCCCTTTCACATTCTGTGGTGTTACTTTCAATTTTCTTCGGGTCCATTGATACCCCTTTATTGGGGACGATATGCCCCAAATATTCCAGTTGACTGGCCATAGAAACACTTTTTCTTGTTGGCTCTTAAGTAGTTTGCTTGCAACATATCAAACACCATTGTTAAATGTTGAAGATGGTCTGTCCAGTCTTTGCTGTAAATAAGTATATCACAGAAAAACACAAACTTCATCAACACACTTCTGAAAATTCTGTTCATAAATGACTAAAAAGTCGCAAGTGCGTTCATAAGTCCGAAGGGCATTACAAGATACCCGTAATGTCCCTCGTGTGTCCTGAATGCAGTCTTACACACATCCTCTGCCCGCATCCTGATCTGATGGAAACCAGATTTCAAATCCAGTTCGGTGAACTGCTGAGCACCATGTAATTCATCAAACGGCTCTTCAATCACCAGAATAGGGAACCTGTCCGGAACCGTCAATTTGTTCAATGCACGGTAATCGACACACATTTTCCAACCTCCGCCTTTCTTTTTAACTCGCATATGGGTTGTTACTATGACGAATGATCCCTTTCTCTAACATATCGGCCACTTGCCCCCCTCGACCTCATCTTTTAGATGATGTGCCAATTTATATGGTCGTATGTTCACAGGTTCAGCCCCATTAACGAGGGAGATTGCATGGTCTGTAATCCGACTCGGTGGAACCCCTTGTGGATCTTCAAACAAGGACTGATATATGGAAAGCGACTTCGCCAAGTGCTGATGTCCCAACTGGTCTCCATGTCCATGACCCTCAATTGGTAACGTAAATTCTGATTTCCACATCCAACCCTCCGAATAAGCAGCAGTTCTCTGTAGGATCTGTCATAGTTCATCGGTTTCCCCTTTTGAGTCCATAATTCTCTGTAATTTTACTGTCTGACCCTCCCGTGTAAATTCCATTGTTTTATATCCCCAGGTGGTCATAACAAAACCCAAGGTTTTAAGCCATTGCATGCCTAAGACAACATCTGGTCCCCCGATATCAAAAACAAATGCCTCTATGACAATTGTAAACTGTTCCAGACATACCTTTACCTGCTTGCATTTCCCCTGTAAGTTTTCCGTCCATCTCCCAACAAAATTCTGAGTGGCGTCATTGGGCTAATCTCCACCCCCGTCATTTTCGTAAGTGACTTATTCACAAAATTATGACTAGCTCTACTGTCTGCGAGTACCACAATGGGCACTCCAGAAATGTAACCATTTAACGTCAACGAATTTGCCCTCTTCTCTCTCAAACTCCTGTATTCCATCAGTTCCTGAATTCGTGTTTCGTCTAGATCACACTGCTCAGAATTCTTCTGTGGACTCCCCTCAGCCTCTCCACCTTCAACTGGTTCCTCAAACTCCCACACCAGCAACAGCAAATGTTTTTCTGCACATCGATGCAATTGTATGGCTGTCCACATCGGAAACATAATCCTTTTTGTTTCCTTTCTTCTCGCTCCTGTTGGCTGAAACTCCTGACTCATTTCCATCTATCAGCCCCACTAGTTCTAATGCTTCCATCTTTTAAAGTTCTTTCCACCCAGAGCTTGTAAGTTTGTAGGCTTGGCACACCAAATCCCGTTCCTTGCGTGCATGTCGGTAATGTTGGCTTCTCACGATAAGACCACATTACACCCTCTCCAATTAACTCCACCTTCCTGGCCAAGGTCGGCATCCGGTATATATTTTCCGGTTCATGAGTAGAAACTCTATGTTCTATTTCCTTCCAATAACCCCCCCATAAAAAGGCTCATATACCAAAGTCCTAGCAATTCCAGGATTCGTAATGCAACGTGCTCAAAGTCTTCGATATATTCCTCTACAATTCCGGTTTGCCTAAGTGACTTCACATACCTCAGCAGGTCACCTTCTGTCGTCTTACCATACCTCTCCATAAACGCCAGTTTGAATTGGTCCCAACGCATCTCCGGATTCAAACTTTGCCAGAAGTACAACATTGCCCCTCCCATGCAAGTCATCAGTGATTTCATTTGTTCCGCCACTCGTACAATACAGATGTATGTCGCCGTTTTTGTTATCCATCCAAAAGGATCGTCACCAATGAACATCAGTAATTCCAACTTATTCAACAAATTCTGCAGTACGTTATCCACTTCTGGACCTTCTGGCACTGAATCTCCTACCAACTACCTTCCATAGTCAGTTTTCCCACCGCTGATGCTAGTTGGTCACATGGCCTCAGCCTTACTCTGCTTTCCAGTTTCCAAGTTGTACACAACTTGTATCTCTAATCCTTTAATCCGATTGATCGTCTGCTCCTCCGTGCTAACAATTTGAGTATGATCCATTCCTCCGCCACCGCTGACCACCTGCTTAACCGAGATAAAGCTGATCTATATTATTCTGCATTGCATCCAACTTTTGGTCTTGCATCTGCTCTTTTTCTTCAAGCTTCCGCAATATCTCCTCCATCATCGACTCAACATGTACTATTCTACCTTTCATTCTTGTTTGCATTCAAACAATTCTTCCTTCAAAACAATCGCACAATTGACGACCTCTCAGCTCCCGATTAACACAATGCGCGATCTACAGATTTCGTCTATACAATTTTAATTTCTGTATCGCACAAATTCTCTTCCCCTGCGGTCTTGAGTTCATCTCTCAATGAAAACACCAAAATGTTAGATTCTATTCTAACACTATTGTGAACAAGTCATGAATGGAAAGGAACAATTGAATCCATAATATTTCCAGTGTATTACCAATACATCGACTGTTTTTCATTAGTATTGAGAGGTGTAGAAGAGGTAATCTCCTTACCTCAAGGTGAGGCGGAGGCCTTCTTTTATCGATTGAGAATACGGAATACATAAAGGGGTATTCCGATGTGGGACTCGGAAATACCCAGAATAATAAAAAAGCAGGTTCCAACACTCCCCCTCAAGCTGGACAGGCCCAGCTTGGAATACGAATCCCACAAAAGAAAGATAACATTAAGAAAAGACCAGACACACTCCCCCTCAAGCTGGGTCGCAGATGCTGTGGATGCCCAGCTTGGAAGCCCGTGTATCCACCCGAGGAATGTAGGAAGTGCGATGATGTTTCGCAAAAGTACAAGACTCACAATGAAAAGAGGTATGTGGTCTGAAATCTGGATAAAGCTGATGAATGGTGGAGGCGGGGGGGTGCCCTAATCGGGAATGAAGATCCAAGGCACGATCAGAGATAGATGTGCAGGCGACGGGTGTCGGTCCATCAAACATATAGACCCCGTCCCGAAGCTTGCCTCTAACAAGTTCCCGATTCGTAGTCAGCTCCTGAAAAACAACAGCAGAGGAGGTAAATATAGCAGCACAGTTAAAATCTTTGGTGAGCTTACTGATGGAAAGAAGATTAAAAGGACTGCGAGGCACATGTGCCACAGAGGGCAAGTGAAGGGAAGATGTCAGGGAGCATGCACCGAAACCCGCAATGGGTAGTAGAGCCATTGGCGACGGTGATGGCTGATGGACCGGTATAAGGACAGTAGGAGAGCAGCATACCAGCATCACCGGTGAGGTGGTCAGAGGCACCTGAGTCGAGCACCCAAGCAGAGGAGCGACGACCAATAAGGGCGGCGGAAGCAACGAAATTGGCTAGAGAAGCCGAAGAAGGACCAGGGCCGGCAAGGGTCCGAGGATCATGACTCAGCCGGATGACCGCCATAGACAAAGCTAGAGATGATGGGAGAGTGGCGACTGAGGAGGGAGTCTCCTGGACTGCTGTCGGACCCCGCCGCAGGTGCTGAGAAGGGCGCCCATGAAGAATCCAACATCGGCCAATCAGGTGGCCGAGTTTGCCACAGTGTTGATAGAGTGGACGTGGACGACCGCTCCTACGGCCACGACCACGAGGGCCTGAGTGGCTACTATCACGACTAACGAGGCGGGTGGAGGTAGTGATTATCTGGGTAGAGCTGAAGAGGCTGCCATGGAAGCGTCGGGAGTGGTGCGAGCTGTGCGCAGGAAGAGCCAGGTCAGCGGGAGGGAGCCGCCTGGACCGGTTCGCCGGGAGGGAGCCGGGCTGCCTGGAGGAGCGGAAGCCGGCGGGTGCAGAGCCAGCAGTTGTCAGAGGAGCCCGGTTTGCCTGGACGGAGCCGGTCCGTTGGGAGGGAGTCACGGCTCAGAGGAGGCCGCCGGGGGTGTTGTGCGCAGAGGAGGGTCGCCACTGAGCGAAGGCGCCGGTGCGAGGCGCCACTGGGCGAAAGCGCCGCTAGGCGAGGGCGTCGGGGCGAGGCGCCGGGGCGAGGCGCCGCTGAGCGAGGGCGCTTGGGCGAGGCGTTGCCGGGCGAGGGCGCCTGGGCGAGCGGGACGCGCGAGAGGGAGCGGGACGCCGGGGAGCCAGGGGAGTGCTCGCGCGCAGGAGGAGCGTGCGCCGTCTGGGTCGGGAGCCGGGAGTCGCGCCTGGGTGGGGAGCAGAGTCGCGCCGGCAGGAGATGCAAGGGCGGGGGGAGTCCGCCGGAGCAGCGCGAACTAAGGGCCGCCAGGCGGGAGTCCCGGAGGGAGCTGCCGGGGAAGGGAGACGTCGGGGAAGGGAGCCGCCGGAGAAGAGGGTGGCTACCTAGGGCAGACCCGAGAGAAGGAAAAAAAAGATAGAGGGAGGGCTCGGGATTATTTTCCCTCTGATACCATGTAGAAGAGGTAATCTCCTTACCTCAAGGTGAGGCGGAGGCCTTCTTTTATAGATTGAGAATACGGAATACATAAAGGGGTATTCCGATGTGGGACTCGAAAATACCCAGAATAATAAAAAAAACAGGTTCCAACAAGAGGAAAATGTCTTACAGTAAGGGTGAGACCAAGGAGAGACCACCTCCTCGTTACCTCCTTGATGAGAGCTCTGGAATCTGAAGAGAGACCACCGCTCCAGCGCAACTGCTTCTAACAGAACTCCAGAAAATACTTCATATCCCCCAAGTGAGGCCACCAGTTGACTTGTATAACTTGCTCATGTGAGCATACTTAAACCAACTCATATTGCAATCGCTCCTCCAGGCACAACAGACTCATGAACCACTAACTGACCAGCTCTCTTCCCTCTTCTCTTATAAGTATTCACAATAGGAGGTTGCAGCCTAACAGCCTTCAATTGGGACACATGAAATACTGGATGTATTTTACAGGTTCTAGATAAATCCAAACGGTAGGCTACAGCTCCTACCTTCCCGGCAACTGCATACGGCCCATAATACCGAACTGCCAGCTTCACGCTGATTCTAGCTCCTCCCCCGGGCTTACTGGATCTCAGCTTGACCCATGCTAAGTCACCCACCTCATATATCACCTCTCAACGGTGTTGGTTAGCATATTTCACCATTAAATGTTGTGCCCGTTGGAGATTGAATTGGAGTTGTTCAAAGCTTTATCTCCACCAGCGCATTAGCTACAGCCTCCATTGAAGTTTCTCCTCGCATATTGGACAATTTGTGGTGGCATACGCCCATAAACCACTTCAAATGGTGTCTGCCCAATAGAAGTGTGATAGGAAGTATTATAGCTGAACTCTACCCATGACACCCATGTTGCCCACCACCTCGGCTGGTTTGAAGAAAAACATCTAAGATATATCGCTTTGTGGGTGATAGGACGGGCTCATCTTTAATGCCGTCCCTACAGCTTAAAAAGTTCTTGGCAGAACAAACTTGTGAAAAGGGGATCTCGACCACTGACTGTTGCACTTCAGTCAATGTAACCTTACTACCTCTTTCATAAACACTTCAGCCATTGTTTTTGTTGTATAAGGGTGCTTAAGTGGAACAAAATGAGAATGCTTACTCAGTCGGTCCACAACCACGAGCCCCACCTCATACTCCTGCGATTTTGGTAGTCCAGACACATGCCCAGACATACCTTTGTACTCCACGTGTCATGCCAGACCAATACACCCCATTCGCGAGACGTTTATAGGTTTTGAAGTACCCAAAATATCCTCTTACCGGAGATGAGTGGTAATGTTGCGGTAATTTGGGTATTAAAGTGTTGACTTCCTGGACAGTACCCAATGAAGCTAATAATTTTACATATTTTATTCTGTAAATCAATGTTTTTAATCCCAACAATTTGTTATTTTACGGGCAATTGTCACATTTTTAGGTTTTAGGAATAATTTGAACTTAATTGCAAAAATGACTTTATTTTGACATTTTAAGTATTTTAAATCAGTTTTGTAATTTGAATGCAACTTTTTCTACACTGTTCGAAATTGGGAAATTCCTATTTTGTAGGCTTCTATGGTCACATTTCATCCAACTGGACCTTGAGCTGAATCCAACATTATGAGGCCCAAAAGAAGCATGCAAGTCGGGCCTTGAAATTTATGCCCAGTTCTGATGACTTTCAAAGATGGGTTCATATCTCCTAAACGGCCTAAGTAAAGGAGCTTAAATTTTGTTTGGAGAAAGATAAGATGTCAAGGATCATTTTCTTCAACTGTGGGTGCGCGTGATTTTGCCTCCATGGTCATAAATGCATGGGAAATCGGAGAAGGGGAATATAAAGATTCTCGGAGACATAAATAATATCTTTCGTAATCCGGCTATAACTTCAGCTACATGTGGCCAATAGAACTCAAATTTTGTGGGTACACGAAAAAGACATAGTCAAACAACTATCAAGAACACTTTCCCAAATTCGGCTATTTATTAACTCAATCACATGTAAACTTTTGAAGGTCGAAATTGGAGGGAAATCTAGTTACCCTTTTGCCTATAAAAATGCAACTCTCTAAAGGGTTGGTAGTTTTAGTTAGCCATTTTCAATGTATTAGGAGATGTTTTGTTGCTGTAATATTATTCTACATGTTTAATATATATTAGTCTTCTCTTCCTCTCATCCTCTCTTTTGTTTCTCTTTTGCATTTCCTCCCCGTCCATTCTTCATTGTGATCTCCTTTACTCGTGATCACGAATAACTAACCCGAAAAATCTCTCAGGGGGAAGAATCAGTGTTGAACTCAAGTCTTCGCGCATTCATGTTTTATGTTTCTTATTTGCTTTGAGTTGCTCTAAGGATGATATGCAGTGAGTGCAATCCTCGCTACAATTATATAAGGTTTAACTACTTCTGCGTTTTTCTCCCTCAATTGAGATGAGTTTGCAGTGTATATTCACAGCAATGGGGTGGTCACACATACGATGGAGTGTGATCATTAAGTAAATTTGAGACAAATAAAAAGACAATGAAGGTTCACTTTGGTTGAATCTCTGAGGGAATTTCCCTTCTTCCCACTTAACTTCATTCTATTTGCATTCATTATGTTGGCTTCTACGTATTTAATTTTCTATTTTGCATTCCACATTATCAAAACCTTATTATTTCATCATTTTCATAGGTTGATAATTAGATGAATTAAGAATAGTGAGTGTTGAATGAAAAAGTTATTCAAGTGATGCGACTTTGGTCAGTCATTATGCTGCACTAGGGAATTAAATTATGTTTTTGCCACACCCCGCAACAGGTGTGCATCGAAACTTGGCGCCGTTGTCGGGGAGTCAAATGGTCTTCACTCAATATTTTTATTTACAATTTTGTAGATAACTTTCTTTGCTTTCATTTAAAAAAAAACTAAAAAAATCTCTTTCTATGATGTTTGTATTCCGATTCAAATTATTATACATGGACTGATTATGTCTATGCATCTCAGGAGCTGCAGCTGGAGCAACCCGAACCTGAACCGGCGGTGCAATGGTGACCACTGTAGCGGAGCTGACCGACCGACACCGACATAACACTGTAATGACGCGGACTTCCAGCCGTCATTCACTGTAGCTCCTTGAACTTCCAATCGGCAACCACTGTAACACTTTTGACTTGAATGACCACCTTTCACTGTAGTGATGCGGACTTCCTGTGCGGTTGGTGGAACAGTGGATCATCTTCCTCTTTTTGTAGCCCATTTCGGGCTAGGCTTCCATAGTGATTGAGAACCCTAAAAGCTCTCTGTAAATTGTTGCTCCCGAATCATAGTGAAGTTCTGCCTCTCCATTGATGTAGGGATTATTCCCGAACCACATAAATTCTTGTGTTCTCGTTCTTTTTTTTTCCTTTTTACTCTTCTCTGAATCGTTTCTTTTTTGTCATTGCAACTCCCGACGTTTCCGCATCAAGGAGGCCAAGAAGGAATTACTTGAAGATCCATTCGACCACTCTCGACCATTACTTGGAATGGTTCTTGAAGCAAACATGTCAGCTGATGTGCATGTGGGAGATAAAGATGATTTGGATTAATATTGATCAGATTTTGCAGAAGTTGAAAGGTAAGTGATTCTCTCAGCTTTGTCAATGAAAAATCAACACCTTTAACTCTTGCTTTGGAAGACGACACCACTGAAGTGGTTAAATTTGAAGAGAAGATGGAGCAAATTGACTACTTGCCTCCATCCACAACAACTCAACTCCAAGCGGCATTAAGCAAAGGGAACATTGAAGCCCAACCAATTCAAGGAGAATCTTTTGTTGAATTCATTTTTATCTGATTTTATTGAAGCTAAATTGAGTATCACCTCCCCTTATTTTGAATTTTCAGATTCGGCCAATACTTTGACTACCTTGGAGGATGAAGAAGAATATGATGCTACTGATGAGGAACACATGAAGCTCCCTCTGATTAAATTGAACATTTTTTAGAGGGAGAAAATGAAGAATTCTCAATAGCTTGGCAAGAAGAAACCAACTTCGAAGTTGCTATACTTGAAGGGGAAAATTTCTATATTGATTCATTTTGCTTTAATTCACTTAAAAATGAAATTCTCACTAACTTTCCCCTTCCTAAAATTATTGATATAACAGCTTCACATGTGCAGGCCCTGGATGATGTTGAAGAAGCAACCGAAATTATGGCCAAAGAAGAGGAACCCATTCTTTTTTCTTCCTCCACTATACAAGTTGTACTATATTGCTAAGGGGACGGATCCGCTATACTCTATCTATGGATTCCTCTGTAACCAGTGTGGAGAGAAGAGCAAGAAAAGAAGAAGTTTTGGTGGTTCATTAGCAAGAAACCATATCCACCTCCGGATTGAGAATGACCAACTGCAACTGTCTGACTAAGGACAATAAAAACCTAGCACCCACCTGGGGGGCCAAGCCAAGTTCTATCCTCTTTTCATTTTTTCTTTCTTTTTCCATATTTTTCTTATGTTTCGTTTTGTTCTTGCTTTATGGGTTTCCAAGAGGCAATAGTTTAGAGCTTAACTCAAAGCTACCACTAAAAAATAAATCAGGTCGTGACTCATTTTCTTTATCTTATTTTCTACCCAATTTAAATTTTGCATGCAAAGATGTCTTGATTTGATTTGAAATAAAAATAGTAAATGGAATAAGTGTGAGGGGATTTCAACCAGTTTTTATGAATTTTGCGTGTTTCACTTTGGTTTTTCATGTTTTTTTATAATTTTGGATGTTTTGTTTTCTGTTTTATTTTTGGTGTGTTTTTAGGATTCTTGATCTGAATCAAATACTTTGGAAAATTCAAACCAACTTGGAACTTTTGACACACTACTTGATTTGAAAATTTGAGGATTTAAATGATTATTGAATGGGTTTTGTTTCATGATCTCCAATCTTTTCATCTAAGGAAGCTTGATTAAATGTGAAAATCATGCGCATTAGTACCATCCAAATTGAAAATCCTGCTCAACCCAAGAGGTTTCTAAACTTTTTTAACATCTTATTTACATTTCTCTTTTTCCTGAGTCTTGAGTCGTGTTGTGTGATCCATAACGTACTATTTTTTTCTTTTTTGAAGTTGTTCATAAAATGTGTTAAGTATAATTGAGGCACCATTTTGAAAGCCACTTTCAACATTCTAACTCTTGTTTTTAGCCTACCTTTACATCCGACATTTATTAAGACCTTAGTAACCATGAAATACTTTATTAGGTAGCTACATTACAAGTCACTTATCCCCGTCCAACTTACTCTAGAAGTATGCATGATTATTATTGAACTCAAGTGTGGGGAGATTTTGGTTGTGTCGTGATGATTTGAAGAATTTGTTTGATTTGAATTGAAAGTAGTCATATTTGTTGCTACTTTGGGGAAAGAAAAAAATTCATGTTGGAAAGATGGATGAATAGTCCAAAATATCATTCAAAACTGGGTCGAGAGCTCACCACTACCTGAAGATCAAAAGTTGCCGCTCTTCCTCAAAAATATGATTCTGAAGAGGAGTTTCATATCTAAATTCAAGCTGAAATAATGCTATAAACAGAGGAAAAGAGGGAATAAATTTATTATTGATGCTGAAAATCCAAGGTGTAGACTACCAAAGGAGATCAAGAGGTGTTTGGAATTGAATTATTTTCAAGTTGAGTGAGTAACACACTATTCTTGAGCAAAACTATTTTCATGCATTTACTTCGGTTTAGAGTAATCTCCTCATTCTGTTTTTGATGTTTTTACATTTAAAACTTGTCAACACTCATCCTCAGAACCCATGTAAAATCCCTCATGATTGACACATTTATGACTATGAAGTGAATATACTAAAAAGATAGAAAGCCTACAGAGATCACGCATGTTCTTGAGAAAAACATCATATGAAAATCTAGAGAAATGTTTTTCCAAAGAGATAGGAACAACATGCACATGGGAACTTACATGATATTGAATGGAATTTTATGATTAGTGGAGAGTTGGGAAATTTTGATCCATATATGAGTCATGATATTTTCCTTTGATGTGATAATTGGAAGTGTTGCTATTTAGGCCCTGTAATGTTTGTTTTGACCTTGGTATTAGATTGTTGCCTAAGAGTGCAATGCAAGTATCGGGGATTGATGAAGCTCTTAATTTCACATATTTTATTCTATAAATCAATATTTTTAATCCTATTAATGTGTTATTTTATGGACAATTGTCACATTTTTAGGTTTTAGAGATAATTTGAGCTTAATTACGAAAATGGTTTAATTTTGGCATTTTAAGTATTTTAAATCAGTTTTGTAATCCGAACATAACTTTTTCTACATTGATCGAAATTGGGAAATTCCTTTTTTGTAGCCTTGTTGGGCGACATTTCATTTAACTGGACCTCGAGCTGAAAGGCCCAAAAGAAGTGTGCAAATCGGGCCTTGGAATCTGTGCCCAGTTTTGGCGACTTTTAAAGATGGGTCCGTATCTCCTAAACGTCTAAAGTAAAGGAGTTGAAATTTTGTTTATCGATATAAAAAGCTAAGATGTCGAGGATCATTTTCTTTAACAGTGGTTGCACGTGATTTTGTCTCCTTCATGGTCACAAATGCAAGGGAAATCAGAGAAGGGGGATATAGAGTCTCCAAGACATAAATAATTTCTCTCAAGGATTTTTGCCTATAAAATTGTATTTCATCTCCATTTCAAAGGGTTGAGAATTTTAGCCCATTTCGTTAGCCATTTTCAGTATATTAGGAGACGTTTTTCCACTAATATTATTCTAAATATTTAATAAATATTAGTTTTTTCTTCCTCTCATTCTCTTGTTTTTCTTTTGTGTTTTCTCCCCGTCCATTCTTCATTGTGATCTTCTTTACTCATAATCATGAGTAACTAACCCAAAGAATCTTTTGGGGGATAAATCAGTGTGGAACCCGAGTCTTCACACATTCATGTTTTATGTATCTTATTTGCTTTGAATTACTCTATGAATGATCTAAAGTGAGTGTAATCCTCACGGAGATTATCTAAGGTTTAGTTGCTTCTTCTGCACTTTTCTCCCTTGATAGAGGAGGTGAGTGTGCAGTGTACACGATGGGTGCATTGTCTATTCACAACCATGGTCGAGGGTGACCACACATACGATGAAGTGTGATCATTAACTAAATTTGAAACTAATAAAAAGACAATGAAGGTTCACTTTGGGTGATTCTTCTAAGGGAATTTCTTTTCTTCTCATTAACTTCATTCTGTTTGCATCTGCATATTTACTTTTCTATTTTGCATTCCACATTATCAAAACCTCATTATTTCATTGTTTTTAGGAATAGTGAATGTTGACTGCAAAAGCTCCCCAAATAAGATGACCATGATCGGCCAGTGTGATGCACTAAGAAAATAAATTATTGTTTTTGTCACACTCAGTGACTGGTGTACGTCAAAACTTGACATCGTTATCGAGGAGCCAAGCGGTCTTCACTCTATTTTCACAATTTTGTAAATAACTTTATATGGCATCCCGCCTTTTTATTACATAACTTTTCGTTGCATTTTACAAACATAGGACCTTTAAAGTCTAATGTCTTAGAAATCATGAACAAAATACATGAAAACATAAAACACTCTTTTAAATCCCTTTGAAAAGCCTCTTGAAAAGTTCATCCTATGTACAACTACTGCATCTCATAACCTGGAGACATACATCAAAGGAAAGGGTGAGCAGAAGAGCCAATAAGGAAAGCAAGGGAATCAATTTACTTGTGATATCAATAAGAACATGATGAAAAACATATGGGCAATGGAAGTAGAGGCATATCATAATGAAAATAACTTGAACCATAACTTGAATATATGACTACAACATTTAATTTAGACATTAATGAACATATCACCAAGATTCATCCTCAAGGTGTCATAAAAATTACCAAGTTTATTCACCAAGGTATCGTGAAGCTTGTCATCTCTAGAGATTAAATTCTTTACCCAATGCATTGGAGCGCTATCAGAGCGCAACCTTAAAATCATGACGTTTTAAGAGTGCTTAAAAAAACTTGATCGTTATGTCATTTATAACCCATGGAAAAGGAACGAGGGTTTTATGTATGTCAACTCCAGAACCAAATGTACCATTTTTATGTCTTGATAAATACCCCCAGAACTAAATAGGTTTGGGTATTCACATTGTAGGAAGATAAAATGAGAGACTTGAACCCCAAGGTGTGCTCTCTAAAGGAGCCCTTGGGGTGCTTTTATAACAAATAATAAAGACCAAACCAGACCTCAAGTCCAATGTGGGATACAGACTCCAACACTCCCCCTCAAGCTAGGTGTACCTAGCTTGGACACACAAAGGAAAAAAAAACCAAGCAAGCAACAGGCTGCAAACACTCCCCCTCAAGCTGGACATACCCAGCTTGATGACAAAACAAGACGAAATAAAATAAAGGAAAAACTACAAGACTGATGTTCCCCCTCACGATCGCAGCTCCCCCTCAGAATGATGGATGGATGATGTTGCGGGCACAACAGAATAACCACACAGAGACCGGGTCGGTTGACAGAACGCCATGAATGCCGCACTAGTGGGGTCGGTCGATGAAACGCCGGGAAATCCAAACTAGCACCGGGAAAACCGCACTTGCGGGGCCGGCGACGGGAGGCGGGGATTCCGCAGAATTGTTGCGGGGTCTGGCGGCGCCAAAGGGCTCGAATCCAAGGTGGTCGAGCTGCTGCGCCACGGTGGATGAAGTGTGAAGTCGTGCCGGCGAACAACGAGATAGCACGCTTGATCTGGAGCATGCTTAAATTGTTCCGCCGGGAAAGGGAGGCGGAGATTCCGCAGGAAGCACCGGGCAGGAAGGCGGGGATTCCGCAGGAGGCACCGGGCAGGAAGGCGGGGATTCCGCAGGAGGCACCGGGCAGAAAGGCGGGGATTCCGCAGGAGGCAGGAGGAGGCCGGCATGGAGGGAGCAGTTGGCAGGGATTCCGCAGGAAGCAGGAGGAGGCCGCCGGCGTGGAGGGGTCGGCAAGGGTGGAGGCCGGTTGCTGGAGGAGCCGGCAGGGGGAGAGATTCGCTAGGATGGAATCGCGCCAGCAGGCGGGGTCGAGAAAATCCGCAGGAGGAGATTCCGACGACAGGGAGGTCGTGGCTTCGGGCTGGTGTCGGGGCGCAGCAGAGGAACCGCATAGGGTCGTCGCGGCTGGAGGACGGGAGTCGCGCGCATGGAGGACGGGAGTCGCGCCGGGAGCCGCACAAGGGTCGGGACGAGCCGTCGGGATCGGGCGTCGGGGTCGTCGGCCATCGCGCGCAGCAGGGGGAGATCACCGGGACAAGGGCGTCAGACTAGGTCGCCTGGATGTGGTCGTCGTGCGCGCAGAGGCGGAACCGGGGAGGGGCGGGCCGGCGCTGCAAATCCGTCACGCAGGAACGGTGCAGGAGGCCGACGTCGCGCAGGAACGGTGTGCTCTCTAAAGGAGCCATTGGGGTGCTTTTATAACAAATAATAAAGACCACACCGAACCTCAAGTCCGATGTGGGATACAGACTCCAACACACATAAAGAAAATAAGATAATTTCTTGAGAAAAAGAGAGGTTTTGAGATGAAAATTATGCCGCATAACAGCTATACAACATGGTTTTAGAAAACATTGAAAAAAGGGGACAAGAGTCACCCATTTATAAATAATTCATAATAAAGTATGGGTACAGAATAAGATCATGGTATGGATATTTGAATGACATACCACGTGAAAAGGAAACATGAAAGAAAAGAGAATATGCGATTTCTTTTACGAAAAATTTGGCAGCCTAACAACGTCGCTTAAAATTCAGAAAAATAAGTTGATGAGTGGAAAGGGTCTCTCATCATTTGGGCATAAAAAGGACAACAATAATAACATAGAATAATATACCCCAACATAATAAGATGGAAACTAGAAGACACAACATAAAGGAAGTCATAACATAAAAGAGGGTGAAAGGTTCTCTTACCTTGAAGAGTGATTTCAAAAGCTCGAAGGTTGGGACCTTGGGGGGCTTGAGGGCACCTTGGAAGGACGGACTATTTGGGAGGTAAAAAGACCAGAGCTTCGTTGAGGATTTTGGAATGAAAGGAATGAGGAAATGGCTTGATATTTATAGCATAAGTGAGGGAATATTTAATTAATTTCCAAGGGACACCTTATCGGTGGTATTTGCAAAACCATGGGTTTGCTCATGGTATTGGCCACTTGGGATACCTCATAACATATCTTACTATTCACAAGTCGACCAAAATGATTACATCATTAATGATGTCATTAATCACACCGAAACTCAAAATTGTATTTTTACTATTCACCGAAAAACAAAACATTTTATAAAAATCTCAAAAATTCACCCTAACCTAAAATCGATGCTCTAAATTCAAAAATGAACTCCATTTTATGAAAATAATTTTTTAATTATGAGATATTTAATTTTTAAGTAAAAACACTATTTACCTGAAAAATACTAATACATAACTAATAATTTCTGAAACAGTTCTTTACTTATGCTATTATATCACTTCACCATTCAAGATGCCTAAATTATATTTATACTTTCTTAAGTGAGCTTACTATTTCATTGGTCACGTTACTATTCATAAGGGTGATATTATTATTCATACTTTATTATTCACTAAAAATTAAGTTGATCTTATTAGACTCTAAATTTCTTACTGGTCACAACTTTAGAAGACCATTTTTTGAAAATCATTTTACATTATTAAATATTTAAAGTATACGAAAATATTTTAAAATACCCTTTTTCCAAAATTCATCAATAATATGGAACTTCATCCTACATTAATCCGAACATTTGAAATTCACAAATTTGACATAATAAGAAATAACTATTTTATTTATACAAAAGGATTACACAACGTAACTAAGGTCTCGTTATATAGCCCCTTATAACACCTGTATAGGATCTAAGTGTGAGATGTGCTATGGTGATAGAATCTTAGGGCGGCTTGGACAACATTGCCCGAGTGGTGATTTCTATCAGCTTGAACTTCTCCCGTAGACGATTCCATTCAAGCTTCACATGTTGGAGTTCGGCTTGGGCTTGGTGCAGAGCAAAGCCCAGTGATGCAACTTCCTTCCCAAGCTCTGACAGATGGGCTTCGTATGGCTTGAGTCTACTAGATGAGGTCATCGACTCTTCTTTCTGTATTAATTAACCATGATCACCTGTATTTATAAACAATAATCATAACGTTAAGAATTTAGTTTCCAACGATCATATTGACCAACGGTCATATAACAGTCAAAACCTACTGGTATTATTTTAATTATACTCACTTCATTAATTAAAGGATATAGTTTTGTTGAGTATAAAATAAAATAATACACAAAATTATCAAACAAATATTATTCAAAAGTTTGGGTCGTTACACTTTATTTGCTTTCATTTAAAAAAACTAAAAAATATATATTTCCATGATGCATTCTCATTCAAATTATTATGCATGGACAAATTACTCACAACTGGTGCAATAACAATAATAAGTTCACAATGATGAAGAAGCCCGATTGCAAGGAATTGGAGAGAAAATACAAAACCTAGAGAGAAAAATAGAATGGTTAGTTGAATATGTTTGTGCATCACAAGTGGAAGAAGAGGTCCCACTAATTATTCAAGTTGAAGAACCTAAAGAGGCCGAGAAAGAATTACTTTGGTGAGACCAAAGGGCATGACTAACCATTCATAAAGTCCATGTTTTGTCTTAAATGCAGTTTTCCACTCATCTCCTTCTTTCATCCTAATTTGATGGTAGCCACTTCTTAAATCAATTTTTGAGAAAATAGTTGAACCATTTAATTCATCTAGAAGATCCATTTGACCTCTCTCGGCCATTACTTGAAGTGGTTCTTGAAGAAAACATGTCAACTGACGTACATGTGGGAGATCAAGATGATTTATATGAGTATTGATCAGATTTTGTAGCAGCTGAAAAGGTAATTGATTCTTCCATCTTTGTCAACGAAAAATCAGCACATCTCTACCTCTCCCTTGTTTTGGAAGAAGACACCATTAAAGTGGTTGGATTTGAAGAGAAGATTGAGCAAATTGACTGTCAGCCTCCATCCACAACAATCAACTCCAAGCAGCATTGAGCAAAGAAGAAAAAATTGAAGTCGGACCAATTCAGGGAGACAATCTTTTCTTGAATTCATTTTTATCAGATTTTATTGAAGCTAAATTGAGTATTACCTCCACTTATTTTGAATTTTCAGATTCGACCAACACTTTGACCGCCTTAGAAGATAAAGAAGAAAATGATGCCCCTGAAGAGAAACACATGAAGCTCCTCAATCTGATTGAACCATTTTTAGAGGGAGAAAATGAAGAATTCTTGGTGGTTTTGCATGAAGAAACCAACTTCCAAACTACTTTACTTGAAGGGGAAGATTTCTATATTGATTCATTTTGCTTTAATTCACTTAAAAATGAAATTCTCACTCACTTTCCCCTTACTAAATTATAGATGCAACAAGTTCACATGCGCAGGCTCTAGATGATGTTGAAAAAGTGGTCGGAGTTGTGACCAAAGAAGAGGACTCGTTCTTTAACCTTCTCTCACTATACAAGTTGAACTATATTACTAAGGGGATGGATCCGCTTTACTCTGTCCATGGGCTCCTCTACAACCAATGTGGAGAGAAGAGCACGGGAAAAAAGAAGTTTTGGTGGTTCATGAGCAAGAAACCGCATCCATCTTTGGATTGAGGATTATCCGCTGCAATTGTGAAGTTTGTTCTTGCTTTATAGGTTTCCAAGTGGCATTAACTAGGAGCTTAACTCAAAATTGTTAATGAAAAATAAATCAAGTTGTGTCGCTTTTTATTTTATTTGATGCCCAATTTAAATTCTGCATGCAAAGTTGTCTTGATTTGCTTTGAAATAAAAAAGGATAGTAAATGAAATAAGTGTTGGGGGATTTCAATCGGTTTTTATAAATTTTGTGCGTTTCCCTCGGTTTTTCATGTTTTTTCAGAATTTTGAATGTTTTGTTTTCTTTTTTATTTTTCTGTGTTTTTAGGATTCTTGATCTGAATTGAATACTTTGAAAAATTCAAACCAACTTGCAATGAGTTTTGTTTCATGATTTCCAATTTTTTCATTTAAGGAAGTTTGATTGAATGTGAAACTCATGTGCACTAGTACTGTCCCTTTGGAAAATCCTGCTCAACCCGAGAGGTTTCTAAACCTTTTTGACATTTTTATATTTCTTTTTTTCTTGAAAGCCTTGAGTCATGTTGTGTGATCCAAAACTTATTTTTTTTCGAAGCTGTTAGAGTTCATGGAATGTGTCAAATATGATCGAGACACCATTTTAAAAGCCCATTTTTACATTCAACTCTTATTTTTTGTCTACCTTTAGATCTGATCTTTATTAAGCCCCCGGTAACCATGAATTGTCTTTTTAGGTGATCACAATCCAAATCATTTATCCCTTTCCAACCTGCTCTATAAGTTAAATGCATGATTATTGTTGAACTCAAGTGTGGGGGGATTTTGATTGTGTTGTGCTGATTTAAAGAATTTGTTTGAGCTCAATTGAAATTGATGTCATATTTGTTGCTTCTTTGGGGGAATAAAAAAATTCATGCCGAAAAGATGGATGGGTAGTCCAAAACATCATTCAAAGTTGGGTCAAGAGTTCATCATTACTTGAAGATCAAAAGTTACATCTCTTTCCCTCAAAAATATGATTCTAAAGAGGAATTCCAGATCTGAATTCAAACTGAAACAATGCTACAAACAGGGGAAAAGAGGGAAGAAATTTATTATTGATGCTGAAATTCCAAGGTGTGGACTACCCAAGGAGATCAAGAGGTGTTTGGAGGAGAATCATTTTCAAGCTGGGTGAGGAGCACATCATTCTTGACCAAAACAGTTTTCATACATTTACTTCACTTAAGAGCCTAACTCTCTTCACTTCTAATGTTTTTACATTTAAAACCTATCGACCCTCATCCTCAGAACAGCTCATGTAAAAGTCCTCATGATTGACACATTTATGACTCTGTGAAGTGAAGATACTAGAAAGATAGCAAGTCATGGAGAACACACATGTTCTTGAGAATGAGAAAAATTCCATATGAAAATCCTTAGTGAGATTTTTTCGGGGAGGTAGATGCGACATGTACATGAGGGCTAATTGGGTAGTGTTGTCATTTATGCCTGAAGTTTGTTTTGACCTTCGTATTAGATGATTGCCCAAGTGCAATGATTAAGCATGAGTATGGGCAATTGTCACATTTTTTGATTTTAGAGATAATTGGAGTTTAATTGTGAAAATGACTTGATTTTGGCATTTTTAGTATTTTAAATCAGTCTTGTAATTTGAACACAACTTTTTCTACACTGATCGAAATTATCGAATTTCTTTTTTGAAGGCTTCTAGACTTGCTAGGCTACATTTCATTCAACTAGACCTTGAACTGAATCCAACATTATGAGGCCCAGAAGAAGCATGCAAGTCGGGCCTTGAAATTTGTGCCCAATTCTGGCGACTTTCAAAGATTGACCCATATCTCCTAAACGGCCGAAGTAAAGGAGGTGAAATTTTGTTTGGAGAAAGCTAAGCTATTAAGAATCATTTTCTTCAATTGTGGTTGCACGTGATTCTACCTCCGTGGTCATAAATGCATGGGAAATTAGAGAATGGGAATATGAAGTCTCCAAGACAGAAATAATTTCTTTAGTAATTCGGCTATAACTTTGATTACAGAGCTCAAATTTTGTGGGTGCACGAGCAAGACATAGCCAAACAACATTCAAGAACACTTTCCCAAATTCAAGCATTTACTACCTCAAACGCGCGCAAAGTTTCAAAGGTCGAAATTGGAAGGAGAACTGGTCACCATTTTACCTATAAAAAAATATATTCTCTCCATTTCAAAGGGTTGACAATTTTAGTTAGCCATTTTCAGCATATTATGAGATGTTTTGTTGTAATATTAGTCTACATATTTAATATATATTAGTCTTCTCTTCCTCTCATCTTCTCTTGTTTCTCTTTTGTATTTCCTCCCTGTCCATTTTTCACTACGATCACCTTTACTCGTGATCATGAGTAACTAACCGAAGGAATATCCCGGGGAGTGAATTAGTGTTGAACCCAAGTTTTCGCGCATTCATGTTTTATGTTTTTTTTTTTTTTTGAGTTGCTCTAAGGATGATCTGCAGTGAGTGTAATCCTCGTTGCGATTATCTAAGGTTTAGATGCTTCTTCTGCACTTTTCTCTCTCGATAAAGGAGGTGAGTGTACAATTTACACGATGGGTGCACTGTATATTCACAACCATGGCAGAGGGTGACAACATTTACAGAGTGATCATTAAATAAATTTGAAACTAATAAAAAGACAATGAATGTTAACTTTGGGTGATTCTCCTGGGATAATTTTCTTTCTTCTCACTAACTTCATTTTGTTTGCATCTGCATATTTACTTTTCTATTTTGCATTCCACATTTTCAAAACCTCTCATTATTTCATATTTTCATAAGTAGATAATTCGGTGAATTAGGAATAGTGAATGTTGACCGCAAAAGCCCCTAAGTGAGACAACTCTGTCAGTTACTGTGATACACTAGGAAAATAAATTATTGTTTTTACCACACCCCGCGACAGGTATGCGTTAGCACCAATCTGTTTTTATAAAACAGTAGGTCATTCCGATATCTATATCTCGGTTTAGAGTCACCATCATGCCGCAAGGCCTTGATGATAGCCCATTAAACTACCATCTAGCAATACCTTTACCTTAACCACTTGAAGTTCTTCCCAATTCGGTTCAGAAACAACAATCTGCATATTCTCTCCTTCCGTTTCAACTCTAGATAAGGCATCTGCCGTATTGTTCAATTTTTCAGGTATATAGATGACCTCAAAATCGTACCCCAAAAGCTTCGCCAACATTGTTGATCTATTGACACTACTCATTGGCTCAACATATGTTTTAGACTGCGATGACCAATATACACCACAAAAGGCCTTCCCGACAAATATTGTCTTCAATGTTGTATCGACAACACTAATGCCATCAACTCCTAATAAACAGACTTCACCAAACTTGTGTCAAACAACACTTTACTGAAGTAAGCAAGTGGTCGCCCCTCCCGTACCAATACTGCCTCAATACTCATCCCAGAAGTGTCACACTCTACTACAAACGCCTTCGAAAAATCTGGCATTCCAAGCATTGAAGCAGTTCTTGAGCTCTCCAATCCTTCCTTTTTAATCAACATTGCCAATGGTCTAGCGACCTTTCCATAATCCTTCATAAATTTCTAATAGTATCCGGTAAAGCCTAGAAATCCCCTTACCTCTTTAACATTCTGTGAAACTCGCCGCTTCTCCACACCTTCCAACTTTTTAGGATCTATTGAAACTCCTTCAATCAAAATAATGAGCCCTAAATATTCCACTAGCTACCTTCCAAATGTACATTTCTTCTTGTTCGTAAAGAATGTATTTCCACTCATTAATTGCAACAACTGTTGTAACTTTGTCATATGTTCCTCCCATCCTCTACTAAAGAGAAGAATATCATCAAAAAACACCAATACTCCCTTAAAATAATCCAGAATTCATCTGTTACAGAAAACGTCAAGAGCAATTAAACGAAAATACGGATCAGAGAAGAGTAAAAGGAAAAAAATAAAAGAACGAGAACACATAGATTTACGTGGTTCGGGAATAACCCCTACGTCCACAGAGAGACGGAATTTCACTATGATTCGAGAACACAATTTTTACAAGGAGTTTCAAGGTTCTCAATCACTCACTAAAACCTAGCCCGAAATGGGCTAAAAAAGAAAGAAGACAGTCCAATGTTCCACCAACCGCACAGGAAGTCTGCATCGCTACAGTGAAAGGTGGTCACCCAAGTAAAAAGTGCTACAGTGGCCGGTGGCTAGAAGTCCAGGGAGCTATAGTATTGTTGACTCCAAATTCCGCATTGTTGCAGTGTCTTGTCGGTGTCGATCGGTTAGCTCTGCTACAGTGGTCAGAGCTGCTACAACACCCGAAACATTTGGACCGGGGGGCTTTGGCCCTCGGAGCAGGAGTTGAAAGCATTCAGTCCAATCATCATCTGGAACGGATCAGGCTACACCAATCCAACATCACCGTGGCTTGGAAAGTAGTTGGCACATTCATCAGCCCAAGCGGCATTACCATATATTCATAATGTCCCTCATGAGTCTTGAATGTTGTCTTTCTGATGTCCTCTTCCCTCATTCATACTTGATGGAACACCGACTTCAAATCCAGCTTAGTAAAGTATGTTGCTCTGTGCAACTCGTTCAACTATTCCTCTATGACAGGAATTGGATATCTATATGACACCATCATCCTATTTAAAGCCTGGTAGTCCACACACATTCACCAACCACCATCTTTCTTCTTCACCATAATTATCGAACTAGAGTAGGGGTCATTGTTGTGTCTGATAAATCTCAGTTCCAAAAGTTCCTAAACTTGCTTTTCAATCTCGTTTTTCATACGGTAAGCATGCTTGTATAGCCTGTTGTTCATAGGATCTGCCCCTTCCTTCACCATGATAACATGGTTAGTTTCCCTTTTCAGTGGCAATTCTCTGGGAGCCTCGAAAACCAATCTATTCTGCTTCATCACCTATTGTGACTGGTCTTGTTGGCAAGAGCTCAACTCCAATTCCGTTGCACCTGCCCTCTCAAACAAATGTCATTGTCATGTCCCTCCAATGAGTTGTAAGATAACCTAGGGTCTCGAGCCAAGAGATCCCCAAGACCAAACCTGGACCTAATGTGTCAAATATATAGGCATCAACCTCAAATTTCATTGTTCCCAGTTCAACCTTTAAAGACTTGCATAGTCCCCAGGATGTTACACGGTGGTTGTCCCCTAAGCGAATGCAGAAAGACTTGGTCTCGGCCTCATGTGTTGCAAAATGTCTCATTCGCTGCTTCGAAATGAAGTTATGACTTGCCCCACTATCTATTAAAACCAACATTGGGACCCCCACAACGCTCCCCTCCATTAACATTGACTTGGTATTGTTGTCCCTTGACTTCCCCTCTTCACAAGTTGTCATACACAACATCTCTATTTCCCAAAGATCTCATGCTCCCCCTTCCTCTGTCTCAACATTCTCAAGCTCCACGAGTTCTTCCTCATTCGCCCCTATGTATTCCCACACCATTAGACTGTAACCTTTTTCCGAATATCGATGTCCAGGATTGAATTTATGCTCACATGAGTAACACAACCCTCCTATGAATAGGCTCATGAAATCTGATACGCACAAGGCCACCAGTTCAAACTCATCTATATAGGCATCAATCATACCTGTCTGTCGCAGGCTTTTCAAATAGATAATTGGATCTTCTTCTATTGCCATGCAATACTTTTCTAGCAATTACTCCCTAAGTTGCGTCTATGAAAACTCAGATTTAATAGTCTTCAATGAGATGATATAATATTGAACCATGCCTTCCATGCACAATTGTGTCAGCGGCGCCTTCAGCTCTTCCCGCGTCCGATGTATTGAGAAAAACGTGTCAGCGCGCGTGATACACGTCACCGGATCCTCTCCAAAAAATGTGGGCATATCTACCAATATGGTGAACGCACGCATTCCCTCCCGCTCTGCAGGTCGCGTTTCCTTGTCTTCCACGGTTGTGCGTTCTCGAGCTCCACTACCTTCCTCCGCCTTCAAACCGCTCTCGTCGTCCTCTATTACGGTCATTTTCCCCTTACCATCCTCTCATGTCATACTCTCTGTCTGCGCCTTGTACAGTTGAGTCATCATCGCCTTCATCTCCCGCATGGATATAGTCAACTCTGACACTAACATTTCTGAATTCGCAACTTCGGTCTCCATATGCGTGCTCTTTCTCTAAAAACACCTTAACCTGTTGCCACATAATATTCGCAATGAAAGCACCAATTGATAGGTGTTTCAAACAAGGAGAGAAAATTAGAATGGAGAAAGAGTGAGAACTTCCATACCAGAACCAAGAACCAACTCTTACAGGTTATAGTGGACTTGAGATCCCTTGGAAGCTCGGTCGTCCCTCTTGGGAGCAATCCTCTCCACAGGCCCGGGCAATATGCCTTCCCAACAACCAACTAATCGAATGCCACTCACGTACCAGGTCCCCAAACCCTTTTAACAACTCCGAACAGACTACTAAAGTGTCTAATTACAATACTAACCCTGACAGTAAGTAGTCACACCCTGGTACCATCCCTACAAACTCCCCTCCGCCGGTAAGTATAATGAATGGGTGGCCTCGACCAGACTTGACCTTGGTCCTCCCCCATTCAAGAACCGCCGTACCCTTCACCCGCATTCCTATCATCTATGAAGCATGCAGAAATATGGCACAAACCTTTTATCGAAAACACCTTATAGTACTTATCACTTATTGAAAACCTTTAGCACTTATTGAAAACACCTTAATTGTACTTATCACTTATCATAGGCATTTCTGTATTTACTGGAAAAATGATTTTCTGCCACTTGTTGGTTTTCTTCTGGAATTTAATGCTCCATTTGACAGCATTTATTAAAAACTGCTTAAAGCACTTATCGCTTATGATAAGTACTTTTGTACAAGTGTTTCCAGATTGATTATTAAAAAAAAGTGTTTTCCTGCAATTTACTTCGGTGGTTTTCTTTTGGACTTCAAGTGGAAGTGTTTGCGCAGAAACAAAACAAACACCACTTATTTTTTCAAAGTGCTATCAGAAGTGATGAGTTCTATAATCATTTTTCAACAAGTGTTGTCAACTCAAAGCCTGTTGAAAAGTGATTATAACAATTCTCACTTATGGTAAGTGTTTCCATATTGCTTATTGAAAGAGTATTTTTCTCCCACTGATTTAAGTAATTTTCTTCAGTGAAAGCGTTTTTTTCTGAAACAGAACAAACACCACGTTTTTTTTTCCAACTGCTTATTATCATAGGTTATAATGAATTGGCTTTGGACATGTTCATCTTCTCATAAATTTCCATATTGTTTGCTCTGTTTCTGAAAACAACACTTACATTTAAATTTCATAATAAGCCCACTTAAATAAGCGAAATCAAAAATATTTTTTTACTAAGCAGTCTTAAAACACTTGTGCAGAATCACCTATCATAAGTGATAAGTGTTACAAACAATTTTTAATAAGTTCTGTCAAATGGAGCCTTACGATAATGAGGATATATACACACACGTAGAGTAATAAACTAACCAGCACCCCACCCAGTTCTCATTCCACATGCTTCCTGGAAATTTCCAATGAACTGTAATGACAAAATGAAGCACGAATTCATTTAGAAAAATATAATGGAATATATAAATAGAAACTTATTTCAGGGCATTTGCAATGCTTTTAAGTTAATATCACTACCAAATAATAAGATGAACAAGACAGAATGGATATTTCAAGAACTCACAGTAAACAGTATAAGAAACAATAGAGAACTGATGAACCCTCCAATTATGGTGAATAACTCTGATGATGCTAACTTTCCCCTATACATTTCTTGCAGGGAAAGGATTACAGTAAATAGGAGAAAAGAGTATAACATGGAACTCCCAGGCCCAGCCATTGACTTGAATCTGCATGAAAAGCTATCAAGAGTAACACCCAAGTTGTAGATTCTGTGAAATGCCTAGTAGAAAATTAATTATAGGAACCATTCAGCTGAATGTTACGCAAGGCACTCTAGAATAAAAATTAGATGCAATGAAACAGATCTGGAAAGGAAAGCCATACAAAAAAATATTTGTTGAGATGGGAATGACCATTCCCATGTTAATGTTAATGTTCATTGCATTGTGACCCACATTTTATCATTAAAATTCATCCTATTACAAAAAATGAGTTCTGATAACCACAGGTTTCACTGCACATTCAGCACTTACTTTTCCCCAATACTATTTTATAAATATAATCGCATTGCTACTTGAATAATGAATTGACTTTGGACAAAATATAATCGTATTGCTTCTTGAATAATGAATTGACTTTGGACAAAAATATAATCGCATTGCTTCTTGAATAATGAATTGACTTTGGACATGTTTTGGATGTGAATCCTTGTTTAGGCCGCCTGTCTTCATGAATCCTTGTTTAGGCCACCTGTCTTCATGAATCCTTGTTTAGGCCACCTATCTTCATTAATCTTGCTGTGTTTTAATGGTAATCAGTTGACATCGAGAGAGAGAGATCTCGAGAGAGAGCAAGATCAAGCGAAATCGAGTGAGATCGAGCGAGATCGAGATCGAGAGAGATTGAGAGATCGAGAGAGATCGAGAGATCTCGAGATCTCGACTTGTTTAGGCCACCTGTCTTCATTAATCCCTGTTTAGGCCACCTGTCTTCATTAATCTTGTTGTGTTTCAGTGGTAATCAGTTGACATCGAGAGAGAAAGATCTCGAGATCGAGATCGAGCGAGATCGAGAGTGAGAGCGAGAGCGAGAGCGAGATCGAGAGCGAGAGCGAGAGCGAGAGCGAGAGCGAGAGCGAGATCGAGAGCGAGAGCGAGAGCGAGAGCGAGAGCGAGAGCGAGAGCGAGAGCGAGAGGGAGATCGAGAGAGGGAGATCGAGAGGGAGAGAGAGAGAGGGAGAGAGAGGGAGAGAGAGAGAGGGAGAGAGAGAGAGAGAGAGAGAGAGAGAGAGAGAGAGAGCCAAAGTATTCTATTACATCCTGTAGCAGCGGCGGACAGGAATTACAGTGATCAGCAGAAATAGAAGAAAGAAGAAGAGAGATTGTGAAGAAGAAGACTCCACGGGAATCCCTTGGAGTCAAGGCCGCAGCCTCCTCAATCAGAAACAGCAGAAAGCCAATCAAATATCCAAGACCCCCCTATCAACTACCAGCAGCCCCCGTTTATTATCCTAACCTGCTTCTACCTGCCCCAACTAACTAGTAAGAATAGAAGTACAGAACTGCCCCTGGTGGTTATTAACCCACTACCTAACACTGACAGCCCACAGCGCCAGGGCTTCACTTCTTGCACAACAGCTGACAAGTTCCCGACCCTTCACTTCAGAAAATAATGAGCAAGGAGTTACGTAGACCGCAGGTTAGGCAGTAACTGCTTGGCACCCATGACTAAAGTGGAAAGGAAGCGTGAAGTCTCTGCTGGACCACCACCACTGAGACGGACTGCAGCAAGAAGATTAACAAGTTGTCATCCTTGAAGCTCTCTCCGCAACTCTAATGATAAGCCTGCGGTTTCAGCCACTTACGGAACCTATCCCAGCCAATCTAAGTGCCAAACCTTCAGGATTTTCAACACGGTCAGATTTTCAACACAGTCAGCTTGAACCCATTGCCAACTTTGATAGTAATCATCTGCAGATAAAATGTGACTGCACCACTGATAGGGATGCTGGAGGCCCTTCAGAAAGCATTAGGCCACCTGTGCTTTATGCTTACCAAAGGAGGAGGAGGAATGAGGCTGGGGGTGGGGGTAATTCTTAATTTCCTGAAGGGGTATTTTTGTAATTGGCTTTTTTGAGTCTGTTAGCAAAATCGTGTAGGAGGGAGTCTCGCCCAAGGGGGAGGGGTATCATGAGTTTCCTGGTGCTTGACTTACGAGCCAGTGGCTTGCAGAGACAAATCTCCCAGGAGCGAGTGTCTGGTTCCTTAGTCATGTTGTGTGATTCGTAGCATTTGTACAGAATACTTGTTCCTGAATAGAATTATTCGTTGTTCCTTAATTGTGGTCTTGTCCAAATCTGGCGAGGATAGGAAGTTGAGCTTGGATGTTGTTACAAGCCCACATGAATAGAGAATCGTGTAGCAGGCGTCGAATCGGTTATCACTGAATTGTAGGGTAGATTCCAGCGCCACAAGGCAGCTCAGCAACGCACGGAGAATTCTCTTCAGCACTTAGAAATCCAGGAATGTGAATTGACGAATAATTTGCCGCGGCTAGTACCGAACCAGGCGGAACGAATGGAACGTGGAGATGTCAAAGGGAAAAGCATTGTAGAAGAGGAAGGTGGAAGCAGTGTCAGAACGGGAGTTGAGGCAAGGGAACAACGAACATATGATGCGAAAGTAGGCAAAAGGAGAGTCGGAACGACGAGTGGAGCGGATTGCAAGTTTTCCAAACCAGTAGAAATGCCAACATTCTCTGGCGAAGATTCTGCAGGGTGGGCCATAAGAGGTGAGATGCATTTTGCAATCTATCGCATCCGAGAAGAGATGAAGGTTCCACTTGAGCAAATGTGTATGGAAGGAATGGTCCAGTATCGGATCATTTCATTAAAGTGTATTCGGCCGGACCTTATTGGACAAAGTTAAAAGAACCCCTTGGCAAGTGCTGTATAGGAGGATCCAGTAATATTTTTGAAAGGATTGCGGCAGACTGGAGTTGTTGATGACTACATAAACGAATTTGAGTGTGTGGCTCTCTGTATTCCAGACTTCATTGAGAAATGGTATGTAAGCATGTTTATTGGCGGAATACGACCTGAAATTGGGAGTATTGTTCGCACACATGAACCCCGAACAAAGGCGCCCCTGTTAACACTTTTGTTTTTGTTTTTTAAAGGTAAAGGGGGCAAGCCCCTGTTAACACTATTTAAACGTGTGGAACGTGAACAAATTGTAAAATGAAATATTAAAATTCTTGAAGCGCACAGAAAGGGAGGTAAAATTATTGGACAAGGGTGGGCTGTAGTCGGAGCACTGTGAAGTTTGTTTCTCCAACAATTGGGAGAGACAAAGACAAAGCAAGCGAGTTTCCACTGAGGTGGAAAGGGGTTAGAAATTTGTCCAAGGAGGAATACGAGGAAAGGAGAGCTAAAGGACTGTTATACCTATGGAGCACGATTTCAGCCTAGACATAAGTGTCCGGAAAAGGGATTCAAATTGATGATATGGGAATGCATGCATCCATGCAATGAAGAAGTTGAGAACACTGGAAATAGCGAAGAAAAGGTTGGAGAGGTTAACGAACAAAGCGAGGAAATGTGGGAGATGGAGATGCAAGGAACTACGGCTTGTGTAGAAGAAAAGAAGCGGGTGAAGGGATCAAAATCTATGCTAGGGCGGTATTGATGGGATGCCAATGTTGGTTCTAATTGATAATGGAGTCAGTCACAATTTCCTTTCTAAACAGTTATTGACGCAAATCCCAGAACATGTTTTTGATACCAAGCCTTTCAGCATTCAATTGGGTAAGATGTATGCAAAGATTTTTGAAGGTGAGGATTGGGGAAGTAGAATTTGATGCGGGCGAATATATTTTTGATACGACCGGACCCGATTTGGTGCTCAGAATTTCATGGCTTGAGATTCTAGGTTATGTCACCACTCACTGGAAGGAAATGACAGTGAGATTTGTATGGGAGGGGAAAGTTGTAACCCTACAGGGAGTTGGACAAACACAGAGTATTCCAGGGGCTCTGCAAGTATATTTAGGAGGCATTAAACTCCAGGTACAGGGGCTGCAGTGGGTTGTAGCAAAGGGAACAGTTCTGGACAGAACCGAATTAAATTCGAGTCAACTGGATCAGCTGGGAAGGTATAAGACCGTGTTTGAATCTCTCAAGAATTTACCACCACGAAGGGAAACCGATCATTTCATCAGACTGAAGAGTGGGGTGCAGCCTGTGAACATCCTTCCATACAAACATGCATACCGCCTTAAGAATGAGATAGATAAACAGGTACAGGAGCTTTTGGGGCAGGGGTTTATCCGGCATAGCACAAATCCTTATTCTAGTCCTATTATTTTGGTAAAGAAGAAGGATGGGGGGTGGCGAATGTGTGTAGATTATCGAGCGTCGAACCGGTTGACAGTTCCTGACCGGTATCCTATACCCGTAATAGAAGCGCTAATGGGTGAATTGTGCGGGGCAGCATACTACACCAAAATTCATTTGAAGTCAGGGTTCCATCAGGTACAGATGAAAGAAGAAAATGTTGAGAAGACGACATTCAAAACACACAAAGGGCATTGCGAGTACCTCATTATGCCATATGCACATGCGACTTTTCAAGCAATAATGAATTCTGTATTTTGAACCAAGTTGCGGAAGATTCTGTCGGTGTTCTTCAATAATATACTTGTTTACAGCGGCAGTTGGGAGGAACACCTGGAGGCTTTGCGATAGGTTCTGTAGACGATGCAGGAGAATGCTTTAGTAGCAAATCAGAAAAAGTGTTCTTTTGGGAGAAAGACAATGGAGTATTTGGGGCACATAATATATGTTGATGGACTTTACATGGACCCTAGGAAACTACAGGTGGTAAAATCTTGGCCACGACCTTGAAATGCGAGAGAAGTCCAGGGGTTTTGGGGCTTGACTAGGTATTATAGGAAGTTTATTAGGGAATATGGAAAGATTGTCCGGCCCTTAATAAAATTAACCAAAAAAGACAGGTTTTTGTAGACCCCTGTGGCAGAAGAGGCGCTTGTAAGATTAAAGCAATGTATGACTACTGCACCGCTTCTTCGCATGCCGTATTTTTCTAAAGAATTTAGAGTTAAAAGTGATGCTTTGGGAGTAGGGGTTGGAGATGTCTTAATGCAGCAAGGACAACCACTTGCTTATTTCAGTAAAGTTTTGTCTGATTCAAATCTGGCTAATTATATGAGGAGTTGATGGCATTAGTGATGTCAATACAGCAGTGGAAACAATATATTTTGGGACAGTGTTTTGTGGTTTATACTAACCATCAGAGTCTCAAACATTTACTTAGTCAGAGAGTGATTTCTATGAATCAATGTCGGCATGCCAGTTTTGAAGTACAATAGAAGTCAAGGAAATTAAACAGTGCAGCGGATGCACTGTCCAGAATTAATGAAGACAAAGAGCTAATGCAAATGGCAATCAGAGCCTTCTTGATTGGACTTTTAGACAGTGAGGAATGGGATACAGCATGATGCACATTTGCAGACATGAGTCAAAGCAGTGCAGGGTAAAACGACTTCCAGAAATACGGGGAGGAATCTTGTTTTACAAAAACCGGTTGGTAATATCGAAACATTCAGTTTTGATTCCAAAGTTATTAAAGCATTTCCATTCATCTCCGATCGGTGGCCATTTGGGGTACTTGAAGAGTTACAAGCTCCTTGTCAATGGAGTTTATTGGCCAGGAATGACCCGAGTTATTACGCAGCACATTCGGAATTGTGAAGTGTGCCAGCGACCTAAGTATGAAGCAATGAATCATTTTGGGTTATTACAACCCCGGGCATTGCCCAATTTGGTGTGGGAAGAAGTTTCGATGGATTTTATTTTTGATCTTCCAAAATCATAGGGTTATGAGGTTGTATTGGTGGTGGAAGACCGGTTGAGTAAGTGTGCACATTTCATGCTACTAAAAATACCCATATATGGCCAAGATTGTCGCTGAGGTGTTTATGAAAGAAGTGGTACGGTTACACGGAATTCATGCTACCATCATCAGTGACCAGGATCCACTCTTTACTTGCCAATTTTGGCAAGAGTTATTCAAGTTACAGGGGACTTCGTTGAAGAAGGGTTCATCTTATCACCCACAGAGTGATGTACAAACAGAAGAGGTGGTCAATCGATGTTTGGAAGTCTATTTACAATGTTTTTCATCGTGTCACCCAAAACATTGGGCCTATTGGATGCTGGGCAGAATTCCGCTATAACACGACATATTATACATCAATTGGGCAGTCTCCATTTGAAGTTGTGCATGTTCAGGCGCCACCAACTGTCTTACATTATGTTAAAGGAGAAGCTGCTGTTGAAAAACAGAGATTTGGTCCTGGATTAAATTGCGACCCAATAGACCTGGAATGATTTCTAAGATTAACCCCAAGTCGGTTGCCCGGAATTATGGTCCTTTTGCAGTGGAAGAAGGTGTGGAGCCTGTTGCTTATCGGTTAAAACTCCCTAACAGCAGAGTACATCAAGTATTTCATGTTTCTCAGTTGAAGGTGGCAATAGGACAACAATATGAACAAGGGGAATTGCCTGAGGAGTTTGTTGTGGAATAGGAATGTCCTATTTCCATTCTTACAAACAAGACTTGTGGGAGAAAACTAATGTCGCTGGTTCAATGGCATGTTCTGACGAAAGAAGAAGCAACTTGGGAGGCAGCAAACAATATCAAAACCCAATATCCAAATTTCCACCTTGAGGACAAGGTGACTATTCACAGGGGCGACAATGATAGGGATTTTGGAGGGCCTTCAGAAAGTATTAGGCCACATGTGCTTTATACTTACCAGAGGAAGAGGAATGAGGCAGGGGGCGGGGGGTACTTCTCAATTTCCTACCGGAATATTTTTGTAATTGGCTTTCTTGAGTCTGTTAGCAAAGTCGTGTAAGAAGGGGTCCCGCCCAGGGGGGAGGGGTATCGTGAGTTTCCCGGTGTTTGGCTTACGAGCTAGTAGCCAATGAAGACGAGTCTCCCAAGAGCGAGTGTCCAGTTCCTTAGTTGTTGTGTGATTCATAGCATTTCTATAGAATACTTATTCCTGAATAGAATTACTCATTGTTCCTGGTTGATCCCTATGAACCGTTGCAAAGCCTGTCTCATCTGTAAGACCTCATTCCTAATAGGACCATTTTGGTGCCAGTGGCAGCTGCACATCGTCAGAACATCCAATGCATCAACCAAGTTCCATTTAGGCAAATACATGAGGAAAAGTCTAGCTGCCAATTGCTTATCCTTCAACCTAAGAAAATACTTCCAACTAGTGCTCTGTATGCCATGACCTCCATAAACATGAAACATACCAGGGGTCGAATTGTTTTTGTCTGCGGGTTCGATGATCAACTTTACCATTGCCTAGCAACGACAGTGGAACAATAGCCACGACAACAATTTCATCAACTTATGACTCGGTATCACTGCCACATTTTCTGAGCTACTCTGAGAATGAGGAGTCACTGGCAAGAAAGGTGGCACACAAGCAGAGATCACCCCATGTACAAAATCTGAAGACGTAATTTTTGTAGGTTTTTCAACTCCAGGAACAGCTACAATAAGCTCATTCTTCCTCAAGGTAGAATCATTCTCGTTCGAACTAACCTGAAATGAAGCGTGGTGCTCCCCAAAGAGGGATGGTTTCCTCAACTTCGGGCCAAATCTGAGAGGAAGTGCTGCCATGTTCAAAGAACATTTGTTGTGCGTGTTATACACCAACCCCACAAGCAAGCCGTACAGCCTTGGTAACCCGTCTGCATTGGCGCCCCCGCTGTCGCCTTTGTCCATCGTCGCTCCAATCGGAGGCAACACTCGAGTAGGCTTTGGTGGCACTGCCTCCTAGCCAGGTTCCAACGCGTGTACGGAAGCACTGCAAGACTGGTCAGTTGTCCTTCCTCTACTAGCACTGCAGGCATCACTCCCTGCCTTTGCCTCGCTACATTCTCCTCGATTCGGACTCATGTTTGGACACTCCGGATTGATCAAGTCTTGCATGAGTTTCGAAAAACCAGGAGTATGCAATCTGACATAAATTCTAGGTTCGATCACTTCGGTCCAGTGCACCGAACTGCCTCCACGTGTGTTGTGGGCATCACTACTCGCTCTAGTCGCGCTACGAACTCCCGCAAGTCGAACATACTGAGCAGGTTCAGCTCGCACCTCGCCTCGTTCGCTCTAACTCAAGCTAGGATCAAGATGTTCTTTTCACAAAGAGAACAAGGTGATGTGTTTCCCTCGGTTCCTTGCCTCTCCAATGTAAACACGCCTTTCATCTCAGTTTGCTTCTGTTGTTCCGGTCTTGCTAGATTTTCCTCATCACCGAGAGTAGTAGGAGAGTCGTCTACCTCCGTTCCTTGCAAATCCCGAGTGAGTGCCCATATAGTGCCTGCAAGGACTGTAGCTCCTCACGAAACTGCCTCGCGTCCTACGATATCTGCCACGCGGTCTCTGCCAGTCCAGTTTGGACCCTCCTCAACGTTCGGCACTTCATCTCTCAAGAATCTTTCTCTCTAGACTCCTCAATGAAAGCACCAAATGATAGGGTACTAACTGCCCCCTGGCAGTTACTAACCCACTGCCTAACACTGACCCCCACAGCACCCTTACACATCCCCCGATGGAGACTTCCTTCCAACCCTGAAGCCTGCGCAACCAGACCACCACCCTATCAGCTGTTGTGTTTAAGGGTGACATAGAAGGGGAAAAATAAAAACAATCTCAGACGAGTCCATTCTACGGCACATGTGGGGCATTTAAAGTCTGAGCCTTATTCAAAGGGGTGTGATAGCAAAAGGAGGTGGTCTGAGATGACACGCCCTGAATTATGTTGGTTTTGCAGCTGAATTTTGAGTGGGCTCAAGTTTAAATGCTAAAACACACGCAGTGGGGCATCAGAATGTCGGATCTAAATTAAATCGAGGATGAGATGAGGCGATTTGGGCTGCCCATGGTAAAGTCTTCAAGAGGTTATTTCCTTAGATTTCACCGTAGGAAGAAGATGACACCATAAATCAGTCATATGCGAGTCTGCCATGAATTCAAGGAGAAAAAGGTGACACTTCGATTTCTACAGATTAGTTGGTCGGGTTTGCAATATTTCTTCCCAGATTGTTAGAATTTCTGAAAAGATGATCACAAAAAATAACAGACCACCGTAATCGCATCACCACGGACGAGCGTATCAAAACTTTAACCTCATTGACGGCAAGTGGAAACAGATCAGATAATAAAAAAGCAGATCCTGGCACAAAGATTCTCACTAGAATAAAAAACTTACCTCGAAGAGCCTGAAAACTAGATCGTTAACGGCAGCAACAGCGTTGGTGACCAGTCGACGCAGCCGCAGTGGACGGACAGGGAAGGAATATTTGTGCCGTGGAAACCTCACAGAAAGAAATGGTGGGGAGAGAGGGAGGCACCCCAGCTACGTCGTTTAAATGATTTAAAGCTTTAACAGAAATAAGAATAAATTGAAAAATTAGGAAGAAAACAAAATTATAATGCAAAACATAATGCAAATGATATAATATATTGTTATCAAATATTAACAGTTATGTGGATGTGGTAATGTCTCCTGATTAATAACCTCTTATTCCCAATAAAGTCCTTTCATATTGGTATTCCAACTGTTGGATTTAACTTAAGAGATGAGGATTTATCATATTCATTGTATCAATTAGATAGTAACTTTGTCCTTACATGGTTTTCTATATTATCTGCTTATTTGGTCGTTATTATTTATCGTCGTACGAAAGTTCAATACCTCGTTTCATCAGTGATACAATTCGCTAACGATCGATTATGTGTTTATAATTTCGAAATTCTTCACTGTCTCAGTCAGCGTTCAATCAATTTCTTAACACGTTATCAGCGCGGTCATCTTCTATGCTTTGTACATTACGACTGCAACATCTCGGGATTCTAGTGTGTATTATTTTAAATGAATATATTGTTAAATAACGTGTGATATACACAACACTGAATTAAAGTGAATAATACTTCATTAAAATGAAAGGTAAGCATCAATATATTGTGAATATACAATGTGAAAACAAGTAAATTAACACTCATCGGTAAATGATATGAAATAGGGTTGAGGACACTTAAAGTTTAAAAATGTTGATTTTCTATAAAAGTGGGTTTTCTTTATATTTTTTATTTTCATTTAAAAGCTAAAAATTTTAATTTTGAATTTTGAATTTGATGAAATAAACTTCAATTTTGAATTCAACATGTTAAAATAAGCTCAAGATAATTTTTGAGATTTTTCTGAAATAGTTGATTTTTTTGGGAATAGTGAAAAATATCAATTTTACAAATACTGTCATATTTATGATATTATCACGATATAACAATGGATCAAAAGTTTATGTAACCTTTTTGCTAGACCAAATATATATTTAAGAAGTAATACAATGTATTTAAAAATAAAATGATAAACTTAGAAATCTATGTTTGACATTTTGGAAATCTAATGTTTTTATTCAAATAAAAACCATTTTTAATTATTCTCTTCTAATCATGTTTTCACAAGGTTCCTTTTATTTTTGATTTGATTTGAAAGTCAAATAAGTCTCCTTTGATTTAACCTAATTCAATTAATTTCACAAGAATCAACATTATACTTGGTTTTGGTGTAAGATCATTTTTATGCTTAAAATGAGTATTTTTCTAAAAAAGGTTTTCACTGTGTTTTGCAAACTTATATTAAAAATGATTTTTATCAATTATGAAAATTGAATATTAGAAAATGGATTTCATATTTGGGATCAACAAGTCTAGATTTAGTAAGGAGTTCATTTTCATTTTTATCATAAATAATAGTTACCATGGTAAAAGTATGTCAGTGCGGTGATGGTTAAAAAAGCTGAAGTTCCCTGATCGTGTAGGACCACTGAAAGAGGAGGAGTGAACCAGTGGTCACTTTTCATTTTACAGGAAAGTTTCTTAACCTGGTAAGGAAATATTTATTGACATCTAAAACTTGTTAGAGTTACAATCCACTCAAATATAAATCTCAACCTCACATCTCATATACAACAAATACAAATATATATCAACACACGATATTGACAAGGTTCGGTACAAAGACTCACTCCTTGTCATGTTGGTTATTCCCTCCAACATGGATTCTTTTACCAACTTCTTTCAGTAATACAAAGGCATAAACAATAGTTATTTCCACCCCCAAAAAATCGTTCCTCCAGTTAACTCCAATTCTACCCCTCAGAAATCGGTTCTTTTACCATAGTTGGTTATACCACACAAATTTCCTAACTATATCCACTTTCTTCATAGTTGGTTATACCCCCTAACAACAAGACTTTTCAGTAACTGATTATACCCCCCAGGTAACAACAAGACTTTTCAGTCTAAAATTTTCCAGAAATTTTCTGGAAAACTTTCTTAGTAGTGTATGCTCGATCGACTCCGTCCAGTATGTCTTTTGTCTGATGGGTCTCCGTCCGATGCTCCTTAACTCGTTTCACTTCGGTCTGGCGTGCTCTGTTCGTTGCACCTTCATCCGATGTTCTCGGTTTTATGCTTCCCTATCCAAAGAAGCAATCATTGTAACACCCCCAAGACTTTATACTATATTTCTTTTAGAACAAATTTAATTTCATTGATAGTTTGCGGTGCACGCAACACCGAGTTTAAACAAAACACAACACTATTAAAATATTATTAACCGTTACAACATAGCCATTGAGTTGGAGGGTATGAATAATACTAACTAAATTATGAAAAATATATAGTTTACACATGTGCGTTTGTTATCTATTTATTATAAAATAAAATAAAAATCATTTGGAAGAAAAATAAATGTTTTCTGAAAAACTGTGTTTTTTAAAGGACGGTTTAGTTGCATATTGCATACATAATTTAAAATTATTTTTTAACACTCTTAGAAAATTTATTTGAAAAAAAAACTTCATTTTTTAAATCGGTATATCAAAATTATCTCAGGTTGAATTTTTGGGATTTTTCAAAAAAGTTTCATTTTTTGATGAATAGTAAAAAATACTGAATTTTAATTGAAAACTGCCTTTTCGTTTAAATAATTAATAATGTTAAAGTATATATTGAATTTGTTTTAAAGTATCATTAGTTTAATTTTATATCAATGAATATTATTTAGGTTATTAGAATCATTTTCATATTGAATTTTGATATAAAAACTTTGTAAACTTTTAAACATTTTCTCTTTATAAACCCACTTTCTCATCGTGCCTACGAGATTAATTTTAAACTAAAATTTTCAACTTTTATGAATAAAATTTAGAAAAATGGATTGCATATTTATAATCAACATAATTTATAATTTATAATAAGGTCAACTTAATTTTTTACCAAACTGAATAGTGAAAACAATATAAATTAATTATCGCAGTTAAGTTAAAAATGAATTTATTGAGTGGGCTAAACTAGAAAGGTAAGGGTTAAGTTGATCTGAAAACTTGTCTAAAATCTTTTTAATGACCATATTTCAACCTTATCCCTTATAGTATCGATAATGGTTCATTATTGTAGCCTTGTGACATGAAGAAAACATAGGTGGGATTCATTTTATTAGAAAATACAAGTGTGTCACTCACCTCACTTATAAAGGGTCAACCACTCTTCTCCCTTCTTCACACCTTCAAACCTCTTCGGTTCAGACAAGACCTACCCAAATAACTTTCCAAATTCCCTCAACTAATCTTATAATCCTTAGTTTGGGAAAAAATCCAACCTAAGAAGACTTTGGTGCAAACCTATGGAGGATACCCGAAGAAGAGACAACATTCTCCAATGAACATTTTTATTTTATTTCTTTCACCACCCACTTAAATTATCATTAAACCATGTTAATATAATAAACTCAGTATATTCCATATACTGAGATGTTTTATAATAAATTCATGACCTACAACCATCCCCACTTTTATCAAATGGGTTACAAAATTATCATCCGTGTGTACGACGAACTACCACCTCGCGAACCGATGTCATTCATTTTTTCATTACCACCTATCATGGTTAGGTATAATAACAGATATAAATTATATATATTATATTTATAAATTAATTGTACATTTGGATTCATTATATCATATATACCTTTTTTACTTTCCATTTCTCAGGAGATACGATAACGTTGCTTGTGTGTACGACAAATTACCGTCTCGCGAAGCGATATGATTCGCCTTTCACTAACGCTTTACATGGAAGGTGATAAAGACAAAATTAATTATTATATATGATATATATGAAATAATTATGATATTTATAACATATTTATAATTCTAAAAAGATAATATATATTGTTTTATTTCTCACCTTTTCACTTAATGAAAGATGATAACATCGTTCGTGTACATGTGGACTACCACCTTCACAAAACGATGTGAATCTCTTTTCACCACCAAAACACATGTATGAATTATATAAGTATGTTTAAATAAATAATATGGTATATATAATATTACGATAATTCTATAAAGATAATATATTACTTACCTTCTTTCCATAGTGATTATTGGAAAATGGAAACGTTACTCATGCGTACGTACGACCTGTCATCTCCATGATCATAACACACTTCATTTATTAGAACCATATTTCATGATTGGTATTAAAAGTATAATTTATGTACAAATATGATAATTATATCATGATTATTAATCTAGAGATGATGAAACTATGTAATATGTGCAAGAACTGGATCTTTAATGACAAAACACGTATGGGAAAACAAGTCAATTAATGCTCGAAACAATGAACATAATGAAAGATTATTAATAAACATGTGATAAGATGTTATAAAAAGATCATATATGATATTATAAATATTAATATGGTTATTGTTTAAGTTAATAACATGTTTAAAACCCCTATAAAGGAGGTTAAATAATATTCAATCTAAAGGAAGTGTGAGGTAAGAGATTTTGTCTCAATTTACATTCCATTGATACTTATTTGTTATTATGAATAAATTCACTTTTATGTGGTTTATATACTTTAACTTTTACATTTAATATCATGATTCATTCATACTTCATGGTATTTTAAGTTTTACTTTGAATTATCTCATTTAAGGGAATTAGACTTGAAAATTATCAAGTGGTAAAAGTTATTGTACAATCTCACTTTCTTTTGTGATTGTTAACTTTATATTGAAAAAATCAATTTCATGTAATAATTTTTCATTGTAAATTACATATCCATATTCTTGTATAATGTAAATGATTATTTCCTAAAATGTATACCATTTTTACATATGGTTCTTAATTTTACAATTATTTGATTAACTGGAAAAATATTAATAAATTTGTATCTTTTACTCAATACGAATACATGATGATAAGGAACATTATTTATAAATTAAATCAATTATTTGATATATAAGTAATTCTTTGGACATGTAAGTCACAGGTGGGGACCGATTATAAATAACTCCTCAATGCATTGGTAGTCTCATGAGACGAAATAGTTGGCTAACTGAGATGGATTTTTACTCAGTAGTTTTAAATCGTCTTGAGGATAGATCTTGATGGTAAATGTATCATGTACCTGAGAAACATGACATCCAATAATTAAACATTTCCTTTACTGAGAATTTTTTTATTATTATTATCCACAAGATTTTCTCTATGATATTATCTATGGATACATTTCATTCTTAGTTTATTGATTAAATGACATTTTTTTAGTTATTTACCTTTTCATATTGATCATGCCTTATCTTAACATGTTATTCAAGTTATTTAAATGGTATGTGTGTTCAATTATTTACCTTTCCATATTGATTATGTTTATTGAATCATGATATATTCCACTGCACTTAACCCTAGTTGAGCATTTAATCTCACCCTTATTTTGTTTCCCTTCCTCAATATATGAAGAAGAAATATTTGAATGAGTTTTCAAGGATGTGGTTCATTTGAATTTGTTATGTATTGTTTTTTATTTTTTATTCCCAATGTAAAATGAGTATCATGTATGTATCTGGTTCTCCAAACTTCTAAACTAATTGGTATTTCAGGATTTGATTTCTTATATCTATGCCAATGTAATAAAGTAAGACACTGGCTTCGAGTTACTGGAGTTGGGGTTGTTATAATCTCAGGTTGATGAACCTTCTTCAACCAGGTAGGAACTCTAATAAAAAACTCACACAATGCTTCCTTTTCGTCTGATGATTCTTAGTCTGATGAAACTTCTTCTTTTTTGGATGAAACTTGGTTATATGGAACTATTCTTCAACTATGTAGGAACTCTGATCAACAACTCACACACCACTTCCTCTTCATTTGATGATTCTCGGTTCGATGTAATTTTTGCCTCATCTAATGAAACTTGGTCTGATGGAACTCTTATTCAACTAAGTAGAAACCCATTAGATAACTTGTGTCGTGCTTCTTCTTCGTCCGATGAGACTCGTTCTGATGCACTTTCTTCAATCAAGTAGAAACTTGATTAAAAACTCACTTTGTTAAAAAAACTTCAATGCTTCTGCTCCTACGCATATATGAATAATGTTGTCTAATAACTTTGTACCATACCCTCACCCTCTTTATATAGGTGTGCTTCTAAAAGTTTTTTCGGGAACTCAAATGTATTTTCCCACTCATCAAAACACAAATTTTAGATCTCCTACTAATTTGAATTTTGTTGGGTGCTTCTCAACTCGTATGGAACATTCTCTAACACACTTGAAGTTTCTTGAAAGCTTCCAATTTCTTTGAACATCCTTAAAATTAGTATTATGGAACTTCTGAAACCTTCTTTAACCTTGGAAGGATAAAAAACATTAAAGGAGAAACTTTAGTATCATCATTATTAAGGACTTTACAAACTCTTTGAAAATCTCCTTAGAACTTCGTATGACACTTGTTTTTTTGGTTCCACTCTTTTTTCTGATGAAACAATCCCAACTTCCTCTATCTGGAGGGCTCAAAGACTTTCATCACTTGATGCACCTCTATTTAGTTTCCCTTTATTAGGAAACCTCTATCTAATAAGTTCAGCACATATTTTTCCAATGAAATCTCGCATCTCCGTTCAATGGATCTTTATAATGCTCTCTAATCGGTGCAACTCAACTATATTCCAAACTTTGTAGCACCTCCATATTTCTTCATCTGATAAAATCACAAATCTTCATCTGTTAGATCTTTCAAGTGTCTGTATGATGGAAATTTGACCATTGCAACCTCATAAACATCTTTGTTCAATCATCCCCCCTCAGTAACTCAGCATGATACATTTTTATAGTATCATCTATCTGATGACATTGCATACCATAGTCCGATGTTCATCCATCCTATGAAAAATTGATGTGTCTCTCTAATAGATCTTTGACTGTTGTAGCATCATTGATTTCTCTATTCGGTACTCTTATATGATTTTCTCCATTTGATAGATTTTAAAATCTATCCTCTGTCTTATGTCTTTGTACAACTGTAAATTTATAGATCACTCTCCACCCAGCCGCAAATCAACCATTGTAACTCAGACCTCTATTTGATAAGAACTTATTCGAATTATTCATATGATAAGAATTTATTTGACTTCTTTCACTTTGTACTTCTCCCCCTTTGTAATTATTTTACTTTATAAAAAATCATGAAAACTTAGTACCATGGACTTATTGTAATTCTTTGTCAAATCATTCTGCATTTAGTCCATGCAGTAACATTTTACAATCACAATCTCAGACATCCAATGCATCTCCATTCGATTAAATCTATTCCATGATCTGTATTCAATAGCCTCAATCCATTACCTTCATTATTGCAATCTTGACCTATCCTTTTGGACTCAATATTGAATCATGAATATCTTAATTATGTTAAGAACTTGTAGAATGTCATAACATCATATAACTTTGTAAGGAAATTTTCTTACACTCCATAAGGAAAGTTTCTTACACCTCATAAGTAAACTTGCTTAACCTCCATAAGGAAAGTTTCCTACAAAAATTCATAAACATATTCTATCAACTTCCTCTATAAACACATATTAACATATTGAAAAAAATGAAACTAAACACACTTTGGCACAACAATATCCCCCTTTGTGTTTGTTGTTAATATCCTAATACAAATTCAAACATTTACAAAGACAATATGTGTGCTCAATATTTACCCCCCTATGTTACTTCTCCCTCTTAATGACAATCAAATAAAAAGGGCGACATAGATATCATTACAACTCATATTCTTTCCTCATAGAATCTTGCAAACTTTATTTGAGAGAAAAATATTATCACATTAGTTTCTTAACAAAGATCCTTTAACAAAGCAAATCCATGTCTACGTGGGAAAACCCATTGTAGAAAACACGTGTGTATAATCAAGTTGATCAATGTTTTCCATAAAAAAAACTTCCATGTAATACTTTCCACATGATTCTTCCAACATCTTTATATCAGGGGAAATCTAAAAAGGTATGTTAAGGAAAAACTTGCATCCATCTTAACAAACACATCAAAACAAATTAGGTGTATAAACATAATTTCCACCAACATCACACATTTCTTAACATCATCACATCCATTTTATGAAAAGTGTGATGCACATAACTCAACTCCAGTTTTATCCCCCTGAAGGGTAGCACAACATTATCCATCATGGTAATAACAATATTCCATGATGTATATCTCTTTTTTCTATAAAACCACTACAAAACTCAACCATATTTCTTACTTATTCTCCTTTAATTCCCTGTAAGTTAGTACAAATAAGCAAGTATATTATGAATAAGGAGGAACCTCAATATTTCTTAGAAGTAATGATCAGATAGATAATATTCTCCCAGTCTAAAATTATTCTTATTATTATTAGATTTTGCATGAGATGCACTTTATTCCTTATAACCATTCTTCATAGATTTTTTGATGGATTTCTTAACATGTGTAGAATCTTAAGATGAAGTTGGAATATTCTCTTCAAATTTCATAACTTATTTATTACCTTGAGTTTGTAACATCTTTTTCATGCTTTTCTCTTGGACTGGTAAGATAATCATACAAATTTTAGTAACATTCCCATCTTTCTCATACCACTTTCATTTATTCTTAACCTTTAACTTTTTATATGTTGATAACTTTTTATCAACTTTATTATCATTTTACAAAGCCTATTTCTTTAATTTTTCTTTAGAATACTTTTGTGTTTCCTCCATCTTCTAACCATGACAATTTGATCTATACAAATAAATAAACACTCTTTCTTTCCCTGTTCAACTTTCATAACCTACTAAAATTTCTTATACTCATTTCCTTGCTCAAATTTCTTACACATCTCACATGCATCAGTTGAAGTTTTAGCATACTTGATATTTTTAACTTTCTTTCATTTATCATCTTGATTTATTGGAATGTTTGTTCTTCTCTTCTCATTATAACTCCCCTTTGATTCATAACTCTTTCCTGGTAAAGTCATGTTGTACCAGCATGAGTATGATTTGTGCCTGAAAAATACACTACACTAGTAGTGACCTATGAATCTTGATATTTCACACAGATAATAGTATTAATTTGAAGTTTGTTGTTTTTTCTTCAAAAATCAAGGGCGATATTGTCCAAGGAGATACTTTATTGATGAATTCTACTCTTTCTTAGTGGAATATGATTTCTCACAAATCTTAACTTTTGAACCTACATTGTTAGTAGAAGTAAATGTATATTTCAATTTTCTGGGAATAGAAATAACCTACTTATATGGACCCTTTATTTCATCATCTTGAGAAGATTCACCTTTAACCTAAACTAATTTAGTGAAATATTCTCTCATCTTTCTTAACTCATTTTCTATTATAAGAAACATTGATTGTGTTTTTTGACAACTCTTATTATTTCTCAACCAATATTTCATTAAGATAATTTACCATCTTCTCAAATTCATTCAAATTCAGACCATTTTGCATACTTTCCTCAACAAGTATTGTTTCTACTTTATCAAGGTTCTCCTTCATGGCTTATGTTTCTTTAAAAACTTTCAGTTTCCTTTCAATCTCACCAACTTTTATTTTATAAGCTCTAATCACATTAAGGTTTATCTTATTTTTTTGATTCACTCACGGTTCTCAAAAGTTGTCTTTTTATCTTCTATTTCAACTTCTTATTTTCCTTCTTGAGTTGTGTAAGTTACTTAAGAGAATATTTTAAAATTTCTTTAAGAATCCACTCAAGTTTTGTTCTCTCTTCACCGTTATCATCATTTTTTGATGAATTACTTCCTCTTATTACACAAGATAAGAAGTTGACATGATAATCATATTCATTATAGGATGAAGAATTATCATGCTCTCTTATACTCAATAAAATTTTTATTCCTGTTGTTAGGAAACATTTTCTTATGTTCCCTTCACTCCTGTTTATAAGACTTCTTATCTTATTCTTCTGAATCAGAATCTTAATACTTATTCTTAAGATAATCACTCGCAAAATGGCCATTATAATTAAAATTTCAACATTTAAGAGAAATTTGACCTTTGACTTTCCAATTTCCATTTTTTATCTCTTAAAAATAAGAGCGATGATTGTGTTGAAGTCCTGTTTATTTTTCTCAGCATCTGAATCACACGACTCTTCTTATAATTCATTATCTATGTACTTCCCTTTTAGTAAATTTTAAAAGGATATCTTTTCACTATCCTTATTCTTAAATAATATTTTTTTACTCATTTTACATGTCATAAGAATATTATGAAGTTCATCTGGAGATAAATCTTCTTGATCTTCAAGAGCTGACACTTTGACATCAAATCTATCTGGAGAGTTTCACATCCGTTTTTCAATGATAGTAGAATCTTCTAGATTCTCACTGAAGCCTTTGATATTTCTGACAATCTCATTGAATCTTGTAAAATATCCATCAATACTTTCTTCATTATTCATCTTAACATCTTCAAATCCACTTATCCACATTTTTATCTTAACTTCCTTAACTTTCTCATTTCCTTCATAGTTACTTCTAAAATTATCACATATATGTTTAGCCATTGAAAAACTCATAATATTTATATAAAATTTCTTCATAAGATCCATCAACATGACATTATGATCTTTTCCATAAACTTAAAAATTTATTTTATCAACAATAATCATAGAAACTTCATCAATGAGAGAAAATCCCACAATTGAAATATCTTTACTTACAAGTTTAAGAGATAAAAGATAGGGTAAAATCATATTCTCTTAACTGTGATAGTTTCTACCATTAATTAAAATAACACCTCTATTTTTCACTAAATTTATATTATCCATCCTCAGTAGTTAGTTTAATATTTTAGAGGGAACCTCATCTGATGCTAATTGAAGTTCCTTAATAATTTAGGATCACTAAGAGGGGGAGGGGGTGAATCAATGATCACTTTTATTTTTATATGAAAGTTTCTTAATTTGATAAGTAAACTTTTCCTAACATCTGAAACTTGTTAGAGTTATGATCCACTCAAATATAAATATCAACCTCACCTTTCCTATGAAACAAATATAAAGAGATCAAAACATGATATTTATAAGGTTTGGTATAAAGACCTACTCCTTACCATGTTAGTTATTCTCCCCAATATATATTCTTTTACTGAATTATTTTAAGAATACAAAGACACAAACAACAACTGGTTATACCAATAGTAATCATTCCTCCAACTAACCCTGGCACTACCCCCTAAAAATAGACTCTTTTTCCACAATTGGTTATACCCCCAGCCATCCTAACTATATCCACTTTCTTCACAACTATTTATATCCCCCTAACAATAATCCTTTTTAGTAACTAGTTATACCCCTATATACAAGCTCTTTATTTATTCTTTTCTAATCCACTATAGAAAGATATTCTCTTTCTCCATAAGCAAGTTGGATCACCATCACATGTGTATAATCTTTAAGATCATCAACAAATCTCTTATAAGTTTGCTAGACTCAAAAATTCCTCCCGATCTTAGGAAGATCTAGATAAACCCAATCTAAACTTTTTCAGAACTTGTTTGGAAAATTTCCTTAGCAGTGTTTATCTGATCTAATCCACCTGGTATGCCCTCTGTCTAATGGGTCTCCGTTTGATTCTCTTTAACTCATTATGCTTCAGTTTGGCATTCTCTATTCATTGCACCTCCACATGATGTTATCAATTTTATGTTTCTCTATATGATGAATAAATATTGGTCCGAAGAACCATTTTCAACCATGTAAGAACTCTGATCAACAACTCACACATTAATTCCTCTTCATCTAATGATTCTCCATCTGATGCATCTTATGCTTCATCTGATGAAACTTGATAGGATGAAACCCTTCTTTAACTAATTAGGAACTATGATCAGAAACTCACACATTAATTCTTATTCATCTAATGATTCTTTATCTAATGAAACTTCTGATTCATATAATGAAACTCAGTCGAATGGAACTCTTCTTCAACTGAGTAGGAACTCAGTCTCCAACTTGATTTGTAATTTTTATTCTAATGATCACTCATTTCGATGCACCTTCTCCAGTCAAGTAGGAAATTGATTTACAACTCACTCTATTTACAAGACTTCAATGCTTTTGTTCCTCTATGTTTATAAATAGTTTTGTACAATAATTTCATACCATACAGACACCCTCTTTATGAAAGTACCTAGTCAGGATAGTTGTATCACTAAGAGGGGGAGGGGTGAATTAGTGATAACTTTTTCTTTTATGTTTTCTTGCAAATGAAACAACCTTTATCTCCTATTAAATATTTCTTTCCCTACTGAAAACAAATCAAACACACATACATAAGAACAAAAGTATTTACAAGGTTCATTATTTAACAAGAATAGCTACGTCATTGGTATGGTTTGGAAATAATCCAATACCACACAATCCACTAGAAAACAATCCTTTTGTGTGGAATAAAAATAGTAGGATATTCCCTTTCACTTGTGTAGAACTATGTAAACAATTTAATATTGTGTGTGCCCCTTCTAGTAAAAATTATATAATTCAAAGTTTTTATAAAAAAGCATGTTACTGTGATTCTTTATCAACTTTCACAAATATAAACTTTCAAGACAATTATTCACTTTATTACCCAAAAAATGGTAATAACTTCTTGGATTTTGTATAAAACTCAATCTGATTTTCCCAATTTGATTATCCTAGTCTAATTCCTCAATACAAAAAATATAACTCTTTCAGAGTATGATTGAGAAAATTTTGAACTCTTTCTTCCTTAATTCAGAAAACCCAATATGATATTCCCATTCTGATTATCCAGCCTGATATGGTGACCAGCTGAATATGATCACAAGATGAATATGATAATCAACTAAATATAATGATCCACTTAATGCGATGATTAATTGAATACATTAAAATATTGTCTCTTATCCTTTCTCTTCTATCTGGCTCAACTTCTTCAAGAAATCCCAATATAGAAACTTTTTCTCTCTAAAAATTTGGATCTTCTATATTTTCCTTTATAAACAGTACATCCATCAGAGAAGTACAATGTACTTATCGCCTTTTATACTCATCCCAAAATTGGTTTAGGCGGGATTCCTAAAAACTTTCCCACTCAAGAAAATTACCCAAATCTATACGTTTCCTTGAATTTCAGGTGCATATTGACTTTCTTAAATGTTTATCAACCCTTCTTGTTTCTTCTTTATCCTTCTCAAATATTTTAAAAATTTTATCTCTCTTATGACTTCTTTACAAACATCAGTCTGATTTTGATTTTCCCAAAACATTTTTCTTCATTATGATGCTTTGTACCAATTGTATGTATGAAGAAATACATATATTTAAACATATTTGGAAAACCTCATTCCGATTCTATTTCTTTATTCCGATTTCCTGATACAATTTATTCATTACATTTCTCTACACCAAACAAACATAATATTCTTTGAATTTCAAGCCCCCCTTTGACAACACATCTAACCATTTTTAAGTGAGATTTATTCTTCTTCATTTCTTCTCTTGATTGAACAAAGTAATTCAAATGCTTTTACTTCTTCTTTACTTCAAAGAAATGAATCAATATCTGTCACGAACCGAATCGATCGCCACCAAAACTGGCACCAAACCCGGCCCGTGACAAGGCTCGAAGGGAATTATCGATCTCCATGGGCTGGAACAAGTTCTCAGGTATCATAAAATGAAAATTGGGAATGATTTACCCGAGTTTATAAATATAAAACAACAAAAGAATCCAATGAAACAAATCTGGATTTTTCAAACCAAACAATGTTTTACAAAAATTCAGAACTTAATTACATAGTCTAAAACAAATCACCAGGTCTATAAAAAAGGTACAAAACCAACAAAAAGAACATCCCAAGAACTTCAACATGGCAAGAGGCATCGCCCTCAATCCATCTCCACAACAACACATCATGAATGACCGGTGAAAACCCGAACTGTTGGCACAAAAGTTTCACCCAAACCTACGTCAACAAAAATAACCAAGTCTACTTACACCCAAGGGTGTAAGTAGGGTGTGAGACAATTCCCAGTAGGATACCACCACTAAGAGATTCCATGTGATAAATATTCAAAGATGAAAAGCATGCAAGTTTTTAAAAACATGTAATTTCTAGTGACAATTTCTAAAAGATGCAACTTAAAAAAAATAGTTTTCAAGTGGTCTAATTTATAGAATCAACGCTTTTAAAATGAATTCAAAAGCTACTGAATTTTACAGCCAAATATACCATGTACTGACGGTAAGTATAAAGGATCTAATGAGCACAAGTAATAGGAAATAACCCCTAGGCACTAGCAAGCTGTGGGTCCCAGGTACCTCGTATCTCGGTGAGAGTAACCACAAAAAATATTCATTCTCGTGCATGAGAGACTAGTAAGGAACATATCCATAACCTAGTGGTCCCTAATCATCATCATCATATCTTAGTTAGAGTTGTAAGCATCAATCTTACTAAGTGAAACTGAGGCCAAACCCCACGGATTCACTAGCATACTAGTACACGTCCACCCACCTAGATACCCGGATTTTCCCTTTGTGCTCAAACAAGTTCAACAAGCCAAGAAATATATTTTTCACATGCAGATATCACTTACACATCACACATTAACCAAACAGCCCCATGTACATCACATAATTCACAAATTCCACTTTTCATTCAAATGCATTTTGAAATCAAACTCACACCAAAATAGCCCACAACACTTTTTGCATAACTTTCACAATCCAACACATCCTTTAACATTTTTATAAAGTCCCTCCAAATATGATAAATAACACATAACAACCCACTCACATGTTTCATAAAAACCTTTTTATAAACAAAAATCCATTTTTCACATCGCACTCACACAAACAGCCCACATCATGTTCACAACTCTTTTACATTTCAGTAAATCCATTAAACATTTTTATAAACCATTTACAAGAGGATACACATCACATGAAATACCTATTCAAATTTAAAATGGTCCATTTGAAAGTATAAAAAATCCAAAACAGTTTTCCAATATGGTTTCACCTCTTACATAAATCATTCAACCATTCAAAACTTTCATAAAACAATTCTAAAGAGTGTACCAAAGATTTTCACATAAAACCCATTTCAAAACCGTATTTCAAGAACAAAATCACACAAATACAAATTCAAAATAGAATTGGCAGCCCCAAAAACATTTATTAAACTACCCCCAAGTGTTATACAAACACCTCAAATAATACCACAAAATATCCACATTAAAAACACACATTTTCAAAATCACTTTCAAGAAGTACAATAAGGTTTTACACCTTAAACCCATTAAAAAACCTCTTTAAGAACTAATGGAACAATAATACCCTACCAAATCATATTTTTCATCCCAAAAAAGATTTATTAAACCAATTTCATATGTTATAAAACACACCCAAACAATACCCAAAGGGTTGCACATGAAAAACACCCAATTTTAAGCTAAAATGAAACTATAAAAACAAATGCTTTACCAAATCAAACATAAAAAGTTCCAGAACCACACACAACATATTAGGAACATGAATAATAAGTAATTCAAGCAAACTAACTTATCTAGAAATGATTACACATGGAATCACCTACCTTTTATGCTAAAACCCTCAAAACATGGTGCGAAACATCAACCGCACCACCGCCGCACCTCAAGGAATATAAATCCAGACCTAGACCAAAATATTTGACAAAAAAGGAACCAAATAAAACCCTAGTTTCGATCCTCAATTTCTGGACATGAGGAACTTCATGAAAGGGTGAAAGAAACCCTAAGGGGAATAAATCAGGGAAAGAAACACTTACTTGAAACATCTTGAATAAAACGAACCAAATACACAAAAATTTGAATCTCCAAGCAACCAAACCTGACATGTATTTTCTAATGGAGATGATAAGGTCATGTGGGGACTGAAATGGGGGAAAAAGAGTGAAAATTAAAAGATTTATGAAAGAATCAACTTACCTTCTCAAATCTGGACGATTTGAGGAACCCTAAGAAATTAGTCCCTAAATCACGATTCCTAAAAGCTCCAAAGAGTGGGGAAAGAGGCTGGGCGCGAGTATGGGTGTAATGGGATCATGGGAGACTTGGAATCACTGAAAAATACCTAATATTGAATAAGTTATTAAATAAATAAAATTAATTTTTAAAACTGGATATGGCCTTCCGGACAGGCCCAATCCCTTAAATAAAAACCAAAATAAACATTGATTATGGATTTATAAAAGCTCCAAATTTTAATTGTGGTGTTAATATATCAGGGGAGAACATTTAGGAGTTGTAATGAGTGAAAAATATTAAAAAATGAAAAAGTTATAAAAGAAACAAAATTTATTTTTAAATCTGGAATTGGGCTCACAGTTTGGCCGAATTCATGAAAACTCACCTATTTTACATAAAACCTTCGGAAACCCCCAAAACAAAGCATTAATGGAGATTAAAATAAAAATAAATTTTAAATAATCTATTTATGTGACAACATAAACTCTGATATGATGGATCTTAACCCATCTAATAAAAGCATTTGAAAACGAATAAGAGTTCTGCTTTCTCTTTTGAATACGATACCAATGATATTTCACTACTTCACTTCTTTATCTTTTCTAATTATGATTCCCATAAACTTCATTCTCTAAATATTTATATCTTTTGGATTTTAGTCTGAATAAAAACCAGTACCTTTAGTTTATCACATTTTCCACAAACCTTCCCAGCCTTTAAACAAATATGAATATGATGAACTCATTATGATGATTTTGAGACTGGAAATCTTCAGCTTCATGAACTTTATTCTTTCACAAAATTTTGCTTGTATCATGAATATTTCATGACTTTGAATACATTGAAGATTAGTTTCAGCATCATTTTACTTTGATTATGTTGAGAACCAAATTCAACAATGTATTACTTATAATGAAAGTATTGTGACTTCCCAAACTTCCCGTAATATTTTTCTTTCCCGTTCACCCTAAATACGATTGACATGATTACGATCAGACTGAATATGATTAGAAGCAAAATTTCTCCCTTTCAAACCAAACATGATTAATCTGAGTATGACTGGAAACACTTATTCTCCCCCTTTCTTTCATCAAGCTTGTATCACAAGTTTCACAAATTACTTGTGATTCGTGAGAAATAGAAAATGACAAAGTATCGTCACATTTTTATCGTAGTCATTCAGACTCTGATTCTCCGCCATTATGATCAAACCTTTCACACCAGACTTAGGTCAAGTTCGATGGCCCTTTACTTCCAGCAAGATTATTCCACAATACGATTGACCTTTTCAAGCATTGTGTGTTTGATTTCTTGAATATGATGTCCAGTCTGATTTTCATTAAATATAAAGTGAGGTGATCTTCCTTTCTTTTTAAACTTCCTTGACAACAAAAGAAAATAACTGAATACAATCATCATCCTTCTTAACTTAGTCCTAACAATCTCCCCTTTATATTTTGTTGCCAACCAAGGTTTATAAATCACTGAACTTTGTATCCTCAAGTAATGTATTACTTATCAACAATTCTAAGTCTACATGAGCTAACTCATTATAGGAAACAAAAAATATTGACAACAAAGCCATACTATCCAAAATTAGTGATCATGAAAACCTTCTTCATCTTGCTTTCTTAGTTTTTCTTCCTTATCTCTTCAATTTTCTTGGAATAATTTTTTTTTCTAGAACCACTCCAACAAACAATTTGAATAGTTCACACACTTACAATGCTGAATTCACAACTTACCCACAACTCCCCCTTTTTTACATGATTTCTTTTAAGGATAGATTTATAAAATAATTATCCCCCTTGAAAACACTATACAAAGTTAAGATGAGATATGGGACACAAACACATACCCCAACCTTGATGAGAAAGAGGTTGGATGCCCATGTTCAACCTCGATTTAGAGAAAGCTTCCTTTGGTAAAGGTTTTTTGAAAATGTTAGCAACTTGTTCCAATGTAGGAACATACTATAGCTTTAATTAATTATTCTCCACATGATCTTTGATGAAATTATATTTGATATCAATATGTTTTTAATGATAATTACATACTGGATTCCTGGTAAGATAAATTTCACTTTGATTGTCACAACCCAAGAGTAAGAGTAACTTCAATTCAACAAGTAAATCTTCTAATTGAGTTTTCATCCACATAAGTTGAGTAGGATCTTGAGTGGAAGAAACATACTTAGCTTCATCCATGCTAAGAGTTACTAAATTCTATTTCTTTATATGCCAACTAACACAACTTTTCCCCAGAAATCATACTCCACCAGATGTGGATCTTATATCATCAACATTTCCTGCCCAATCAACATATGAAAACCTAAAAAAATCAATAATTTCTGAGCTATAATACTGATTCCAATTTTTTTGTGCCTTTTATATATCTAAGAATTATTTTTTCAGCCATAAAATTTGATTCTTTTAGAGAAATCTAAAATCTTGCACATAAGGTAATAACATAAACAATGTCATGTCTTGAGGTAGTCAAATATAACAAACTTCCAATTAGCTTCTGAAATTATTTTTGATCAAATTATTTCTCTTATCCATCTTTAGAAAACTTTGTTCCCAATGAAATTGGTGTGAAAATATGTTTCAATTTTTCTATTTCTAACTTCTTCAGAAGTTCCTTAGCATAATTTTCTTGAGAAAGAAAAATGTGTTTCTTATTTTTTAGAATTTCTAACCCAAGAAAGTATTTCATTCCCCCCAGCATGGAAATCTCAAAAAACTTTATCATCTATTTAGAAAATCTTTTACATGTTATTTCATCATTCACAATAAAGATAATTTTATCAACATAAACAATTACAATGAGGGAAAACTCTTGACTTTCTTTGATGTAAAGATTTCTATCAACTCTTCCATTCTTAAAACCCATCTTCCTTAAGTAAGTATCCAATTTGGAATAACATGCCCTCAGAGCTTGTTTCAGACCATAAAAATATTTCTTCAATCTTCATACATAACTTTAATATTTCCTAACAAAAAATTCACAAGGCTATTCAATATAAACTTCTTCATCAAGATCCCCATTCATAAATACATACTTTACATCTATTTTAAAGATTTTTTAACTTCATTGTGTAGCAATTTCAATAAATATTCTGATAGTTTATAATCTTGCCACCAGAGAAAAATTTTCATCAAAATCAACACCTTCAATCTGCGAGTAACTTTTTCAGACTAATCTTGCTTTGTTTCTTATTACTTCACCTTCATCATTCAGCTTGTTCCAGAATACCCACTTTGTTCCAATAACATTTTTGTTATATGGATTAGGAACAAGTTCTCATGTATTATTATTTTATATCTAATCCAACTCTTCATTAATGGAATGAAACCATTCCAGATACTTGAAATCTGTATTCACATCATTTATCTTGATTTTTGAATACAAGGAAGTATGTGTAATAATATTTTTTGTTCTTATTTTTTGAACCTTTTGATGTTGATCAACAATAATATTATGATATTCCACTTACTTCCTCAGCCTAGGATGATATTTTCGAGTATCCTACTCATAATTAGAAATAGTTGAGTCCAATTATTCATCTTGAGTAGGATTACAATTATCTATATCCTTATTAGAAATGTTTTCCTTATCCTGCTCAACTTCCTTATCTGCATGAGTATGTTTATCTTCTTCTGTCTTTTCAATAACTTTTAAATAAAAATAATAAAAAATTCTTCTTGTTTATTTTTCGAGACATCTGTATCCTCTTCCTTCTAGAGCATAGCTAAGAAAAATTCCATCTTCACCTTTCTGCTCAAATTTTCCAAAGTTTCCACCTTTCTTCTTTATAATGCATGGACTCCCGAAAACTCTCAAGTGTTTCAAACTTGGAGTTTTTCCATAAAACAATTTATATGGAGTAATATCTAAATTTGGCCTATAGAAACATTGATTTTGAATATACACAATAGTACTCATGGATTTCCTTTAATAATAATAAGAAAGACCATGTTCAAGTAACACAATTCTTCTCATTTCCACCAAACTTCTATTCTTTCTTTCAGCAACCCCATTTTGTTGAGGAGTGTATAAGGAACTATAATAATGAAAAATTCCATGTTTCTAAAGATAACTTTCAAATTATTCATTCTTATACTCACCACCATTATCAGTTCTCAACTTCTTCACTGAATACTCACATTTCTTCTTAGCTTTCCTTATAAAACTTTTAAACATTTTCAAAGCATCTGACTTATGTTTCATATACATAACACAAGTAATGTGAGTGAAGTCATAAATTAAAGTGATGAAGTACTTATCTCCATTTTTTTATTTTTTTCTCATTGAACCACAAATATCAGAATGAATAAGCTCTAAGGGTTATTTTGAACAAATCTCAACTTTCTTATGCACCGAGTTTGTAATCTTTCCTTTATGAAAAATAGTGCAACACCAATATCTTCTTCTTGGTAAATCAAGAATGTATAAAAAACTATTTCTTTTAAATAACTCGATCTTTTTTCTCTAACACGTGTATCCCAGCCTCTTATTCCATAATTAATACTCTTCCACCATTCTCAAGTAATAAGAGTTTTGTGCCTCACCAACTATAAATAAGTTTCCCTTTATACATTGGACTCTTTTAACTATCTTTCCATTCTTCTCAATTTTCACAAAAAATCAATCTTTATTGAAAATAACTTTTTACCTTCGTCACACAATTTTGAAACACTCGACATGTTATGTTTCATTCCATCAACAAATAAATCTTTCTTAGATTTCAATTTTTCTTTTCCAATGATAGCCGATTCAATACCTTTGATTCTTAGTGATTCATCATTGTCGAATGTAATGGTTTCTTCTTTGAAATATTTTATATTCTTAAAAAATCTAAAATATCCTATCATATAGGAAGAACACCCACCATCAAGAATCCAAGGTCATTCTCCTTTTATAGCTTTTAGAGTGGTTTCTACAACAAGTGCTTTTTCTTCTCCCTTTTCTTTCTTCATCTCCAGCTTCTGAGAATTGTTAATAAAATTTTATCATGCCAATAAAAAAACAATACAACCATTAGAAAGATTCCTTGGTTATTCAAATCTTTCAAAAATGGTTTCCAGGTGTTGGAAACTATTTTCAATTTTTACTCTATCCTTCTCAGGTTTCTTGAAAACAACCTTCTAAAACTTCTTTCTTTGAGGAGATTGACTCCCCCTCAAAATTTTCCTTTCATAACTTATGGAATAATAGTAATGTTCTTGGTTGAACCAAACCATATTTTCTTTGTGTCCAAATCCAATACAATACTAGTAGTATCTATAGAAATAATATTTTCCTCTGAAATTTTCATACTGACTAGAATTGTGAGCATGTCTCTTAGTAACCTTATTGTTTCTCTTATCTGAATTACCAACCTTTCTATTATCAATCAGAATATTTTTTTAAGCTCAATTTTATTTCCATCTTTAACAAAATTATAAGTATTATAAAATTTTTTAGATTCAAAATTTTTAGAAACATTTTTGGACTCAAGGTATTTTGAAACTTCTAAATTCTCTACTTTGTTAATCTTGGACACATACATAACTTTCTCAGCTTTCTTCTTTTTAGAAAAAATTTCAGCTTTCTTCTAAACCTTTGGAGGTAACTTAAGATGATCCTTCTCAGTTTACTTCTTACAAGAACTTTCATCAACTTTAGAGATAGAGTTTTTAAAACCTGTATTTCTCTGTTCAGCTTTAGAAAGTTTTTGTTGGACAAGTTCCAACTCTTCTTCTTTTACCTACAGCTTCACTTACAGATGCCCATTATTATTCTTTTCTTCATCAAGAGATTTTTTCAAATCATCAATTTCCACCAGTATCTTGGTCTTCTCTTCTGAAATAATTTCTTGAATTTTTGTTGAGGAACATTCATCTTCTAACTTTTTGTTTTCTTTTTCAAGACTTCTAATATTTCTCAGACATTCTTTCAACTCTTCTTTAAAATGTAATTCAAGTTGAGTTTCTTCTTCATTAGAAATGTTTATTCCAAATTATTCATCATTAATTATTGTAATAAAATTATTCTCACCAACATACTGAACAGATTTTTTGGACTCATCATCACCATCTTCTTCTTCTCCATCTTTAGATAAAAAATTTATTCTTTTGTATTTGAAGAGTTTTCTATATTTTTTTCTGGAAAAAGATTTATATTTATCACCTTTTTTCTTACAAGATCTTATTGGATTTATTTCTTCTTCATCACTATCATATTATTTCTTTCTTTGAGGACAATTAGCCATAAAGTGACCAATGACTCTATATCCAAAGCATTTCAAGGGATGTTTTTCTTTGTGTTTTCCTATACCTCTTCTCACATTTTTAGAAAACAAGGATAAAATATCATCAATATTTTTACATACCTCATTCTTATAATAAGAATCACCATATTTTTATTTAATAATAATATTCTTTGAATTCTCTTTCTTGGGAGCCTTGAAAGACGTTTCTCTATCAACTTTCATTTTTCTTTTCATATATTTCTCCCTTCTCATTTCATAAGTGATGAGAGTTCTATATAAATCATCTAGAGATAATGTTTTAGGATATCTATTTTCTAATGAAGAAACTTTAGCATCAAACTTATCGGGAAGGATTCTCAAGATCTTTTTAATAACTGTAGAATATTTTAACTTTTCACCAAGATATCTAATAGTATTTAAAATATCATTTACCCTGGTAAATAAGTCCCGAAAACATTCATACTCAACCATTTTCAAATCTTCATACTTCAGCCTCTAGATTTGTAATTTCACCTTCTTTACTTTTGTATTGCCTTCGTATATGTTTTTCAGCTTATCTAATATACCTTTAGCTATGGAAACACCTTTAACCATTAATAATTAACTTTCATAAAGTGATGATAATAAATCATTCTTGGCCCTTCCATCATTCTTAATATTCTTCTTATCAATAGATGTGAGAGGACATTTTTCATTAATAAGAGGAAAACCATCTGTTTTAGTTTCAAGAACATCATATCCAAGAGACATACGATGAAAAAAAAATTATATCTTTCAAGATATGATAATTCTTACCATCTAAAACTGGAATACCTTTACTGTTCACACAATTAAGATTCTCCATCTCAACTTCTCTTTCAAAACTCCAGAAAAGATTAAGTAATGGGAACCTTCAGCTCTGATACCAGTTGAAAGCAACCGGTCAGAGTAATTGTATCACTGAGAGGGAGAGGGGGTGAATTAGTGATAAATTTTTCTCTTATGTTTACTTGAAAATTAAACAACCTTAAACTCTTGTTAAATATTTCCTTCCCTATTGAAAAAAAATCAAACACACATCCACAAGAATATAAGAATTTACAAGGTTTGCTATTCAATAAGAATAACTACATCCTTGGTATGGTTTAGAAATAACCCAACACCACACAATCCACTAGAAAATAATCCTTTAATTTGGAATATAATGAGTAGGATATGCCCATTCACTCGTGTATCACTATATAAACAATTCAATAGTGTGTGTGCCCCTTCTAGAACAAATGATTTAATTCAAAGTTTTTATAACAAAACATGTTACTATGCTTCTTTATCAAATTTCACAAATATAAAATTCCAAGAAAATTCTTCACTTTCTTACCCAGAAGTTGGTAAGAACTTTCTAGACTTTGTATAAAACTCAGTTTGATTTTATCAGTCTGATTCTCCCAATCTAATTGCTCAATACGAAAAATATAACCCTATCAGAGTACGGTTGAGACAATTATGAACACTTTCTTCCTCAATCTGAAAAACCCAATATGATGTTCCTATTCTGATTATCTATCCTGATATGCTGACCAACTGAATATGATCACAAGACGAATACGATAATCAGTTGAATACGATGATCCACTGAATACGATGATCAGCTGAATACATTGCAATATTGTCTCTTCTCCTTTATCTTCTATCTGGCTCGACTTCTTCAAGAAATACTAATACATAAACTTCTCTCTAAAAATACAGAGCTTCTATCTCTTCCTTTCTAAATAGTACATCCTTTATATAATTACAATGTACTTCTTTCCTTTTATACTCGTCCCAAAAGTGGTTTGGGTGGGATTTCTGAAAACTTTCCCACTCAACCAAATTACCAAAATTTGCATGTTTCTTTAAATTTCAGGTGCATCTTTAATTTTTTCAATGTTTCTAAACTCTTCTCATTTCTTATCAATCCTTCTCAAATATTATTAAAACTTTAGCTCTCTTTTGACTTCTTCACAAACATCAGTCCAATTTCAATTTTCCCAAAACGTTTTTTTCATTACAATGCTTCATACCAATTGTATGTGTAAATAAATACACAACTTTAATCTTCTTGAAACACCTCAGTCCGATTCTATTTCTCCATTCTAATTTCCCGATATGATTTATTCATTACATTGATCTACACAAAACAAACATAATCTTCTTCAAATTTAAATACCCCCTTTGATAACACATCAAACCATTTTTAAGTGAGATTTATTATTCTTAATTTCTTCTCTTGATTGAAAAAATTAATTCAAATACTTCTACTTCTTATTTAATTTAGAAAAATGAATCGATATCAACTTCGATACGATAGATCCTGACCCATCTAATAAAATCACTTGAAAACAAATCTGAGTTCTTCTTTCTCTTCTGAATACGATACCAATGATCTTTCACTACTTCACTTCTTTATCGTTTCTGATTATGATTCCCATCAACTTCATTCTATGAAGATTTATATATTTTGGGTTTTAGTATGACTAAAAACCATTACCTTCGGTTTCTTAAATTTTCCACAAACCTTCATAGAATTCAAAAAAATATGAATTCGATGAACTCATTATGATGATTTTGAGACCATAAATCTTCACCAACTTTCTTCTTTCACAAACTTTTTATTGTATCATGAATTCCTTCATGAATTTGATTATATTGAAGATCAGATTCACTATAGTATAAAATTTATTACATTGAGGATTGGATTCAATAATGTCTTACTTATAATGAAAGTATTATGACTTACCAGACCTCTAACGACATCTTTATTTCCTACTCAGTCTGAATATGATTGACATGATTACGATCAGACTGAATACGATTGACAATACTTTTTCTCCATTTCCACTCAGATATGATTAATCTGAGTACGATTGTAAACATCTATTCTCCCTCTTTCTTTCATCAATATTTCATTACAAGTTCCAAAACTTACTTGTGATTTTTGAGAAATAAAAAACAACAAAGCATCATCACATTTTTATCATAGTCATTCGGACTCTGATTCTCCACCATTACGATCAAACCTTTAATACTGGACTTAGGCTAAGTCCGATGACCCTTTACTTCCAGTAAGATTTTTCCTCAATACGATCGACCATTTCAATAATTGTGAGTCCAATTTCTTGAATATTATGGTTATTCCGATTTTCATCAAATACAAAGTGAGGTGATTTTCCTTTCTTTTTAAACTTCCTTTAAAAAAAGATAATACATGCATATGATCACCATTCTTCTAAGATTGGTCCTAACACTTTATATAGGTGTTCTTCTATAATTTTGGGTGGGAATTAAAATTTATTTTCCCACTCATCAAAACTTAAATTTAAGATCTTCCGCTCATTTTAATTTCACTGGGTGCTTCTCAATTCTTCTGGAATATTCTCAAACACAATTTAAATTTCTTGAAATCTATCCTTTCTTAAAAATTCCTTAAATTTATTATCAAGGAATTTATGCAACCTTACTCAAACTCAAAAATATAGAAAACATTTAAGGAACAACTTCAACATCATTATTGTTAAGGTCTTTACAAACTCTTTGTAAATATCCTTAGAACTTCTTCTGATACTTGTTTGTTCGGTGTTAGTTTTCTTTATGATGAAATAACTCTAGCTTCCTCTATTTTATGAACATTGAGACTTTCATCATTTGATGGAACTTCATTTGGTTTCCATTTTTTAGGAAACCTCCATTCAATAATATCAACATATCATTATCCGATTACTTCTCAAATATCTGTCTGGTGGATATTTATAATGCTCTTTGATTAGTGTAACTTAACTATATTTGAAACTTTTTAGCACCTCCATATTTCTTCATCCGATGACATCGCAAATATCCATCCATTGGATCTTTAGAGTGTATTTCAAATGGAACTATGACCATTAAAAACTCATAAACATCTATAACTGGCTATCCTTCCTCTGTAACTCATGTCAGTATATCTTCATAGGATCATTCATCTGATGACATTGTATACCACAACCTGATATTCGTCTGTATGATGAAACTTTGACGTGTCTATCTGATGAACCTTTGAATTTTGCAACATCATTGATTTCTCTGTCCAATGATCTACTTGTATTTCATCTATTATATATATTTTACAATCTATCCTATATCCTATGAATTTATAAAACCTCAACTCCATAGGTCACTCTCCACACAATTGCAACTCGACCCTTGTAACTCAAAGCTTCATCTGATAAGAAATTATCTGACTCCTCTGTTTGATAAGAACTTATTAGAATTATCAAAATTTATACTTCTCCAAATTTATTATTATTTTACTTTATATAAAAGAATATAAAATCATTACTACATACTTTTTTCAATTCTCTGTCCGATCATTCTGTATCTGGTCCATTCGGTAACATTGTAAAATCACTACCTCAAACATCAACTACATATCAGTCAAATAATATTTGTCTGGTGATCAACATATAGTAACCTCAATATATTACCTTCAGTCCAGTAACCTCAACATATTATTTTGGACTAAATCTTGAATCATGAATATCTTTATGATGTTAGGAACTTATAAAATGGTATAACATCATCTGACTTTGTAAGTAAACTTTCATACGCTCCATAAGGAAAGTTTCATACACCTCATAAGGAAACTTAATTAACCACTATAATTAAATATTCCTACACAACCATAATAACATATTCTATCAACTTTATCTATAAACACATATTGATATATTGCCAAAAAATGCAACTAAACACACTTTGGCACAACAAGAGTTAACATAGGGGTTAAACTAAGAGATATAGTTTAAAATATCTCTAAAACTTGTCTAAATATGATTAGATGAGTGTATTTCAACCTTAACTCATCCTATATTTGAAATTGAACTAAATTGGACCCACTTTCCATGATAAATACATTTATTATATTTTAAATTTCTTAATATTTGTAAGTGTGTCAATCCTCTCACTTATAAAAGAGAACCTCCTCTCCTCACATTTTAAGCACCCTAGATCAACCAATATCTACCATAATACCTATAAAAATATCCCAATCATGTTCTATAGTCCCTATTATCAACAAAATACCAATCCTATAAGGCTTAACGTGTCATCCATAGGAAGATATCCACAGATAAGGTAAGTCTTAACCAAATTCTTTCAAGTTTATTTTTTCTTCCACATTCTTCAAATAAATTCTATCCATCCTAATATAATGAAATAATTATATTTAATATAATTAAATATTATTATGTTTATGTAAAAATTATTTTATATCTCATTTATATTTTATGGTAAATGAAAATTTCGCTCGTACATACGTGCAGAATACCGCCTCCACGAAGCGATATGTTTCATTTTCCATCACTATCTCACATGAATGATTGTAAAAATAGATTTAATATATATATATATATATATATATAATTTTTATAAAAAAATTATGATTCATTAATGATAAAATATTATATACCTTCTTACCCCCCACCATCCATTGGAAAATGATAATGCTGCTCATACATATATGTAGACTTCTACCTCTAAAAAGTGATGCGTTTCATTTTTCATTCTGCCTTACATGGATGGTAATAAGGATGAATTTAATCAGTAAATATGATATTTATAATATTATTACGATTCTTTAAATTTAAACCTTTATTTAATTTATTTCCTTTTCATCTATTATAAAAATGAAAATGTCGCTCATTTGTACATACAGACTACCGCCTTTATGAAACAGTGTATTTCATTTTTCATGACCGCCTTACATGGATGGTTTTAAAAGTATATTTATTGTATAAAAATGATAATTATAAAATTTTTAAGATTCTATAGGTTATGTAACCATTAACCCTTTGACTTCTATGAACCTACCTAAACTGTTTTAAAGTTTAAGGACCGAACGACTTCAAAATGCCTGACATGAGCTTAACTGATTTAGTATTTAAAAAAAATTATAATAAATGAAATAAAAATAATAATGAAAAAGTAATGAAATTGAAAAGTGTTATTAATAAATTAAATAATCAATATAATTTTATTATTTAGGAAAGTAAAATATATATGTGGTTAATCGGGACATGAGGTAAGAGATTTTCTTTAAAACCCTGTTTTAAAGTTATCATTTAAAAATCTTTCACTCCCATATACATGTTCTTCAAAATGTTTCAAGAATTTTCCTATTTATTCTTAAAATATTGTTAAAGTAAATTTTAAAATACTTTTGACTTTATTTATAAAGTTTTTAAAATGAATCATTTTAACGTTTTTTTGAACAATTCATTTTTGAATTTATTTACAAAAGTGAAAAAAGAATGTTTTCTTAATGTTTACCACATGAACACCTTTTACAGTAATCATAGATGTTATTAATTATCAATATTAATCTACAAGTTTCTATGTTTTTTCAAAGAATATCATATTCCCATTTTCCTATGGTTTTTTCAAATACAAAAATAAAAGGACATTTTTTCTGGTTTTCAAATTAAATTTATAATGTTTTTATAAAGGAATTTATCGTCTATGTTAACATACTTTAAAGTTTATTATATTTCCTCAGGGATATGATTTAATTATACCATCTTATTTTTTTCTTTGGATGACTTATGATCATGATATTTTATTGATTGGGGAATACTGACATTCTGTATACTTGATTCAATATAGACATTTTTTGATTTCTAAGGAATATTGATTATGTTTTGTATTAATCATACAATATATGAGGAATTATTTGGATATAATAAATTGGTGGGTGGGGTCTGTTACATCTCTTTAATGCATCAATTAGGTCCCATGAGATAAATCAGAATGGGTATCGCTTGTGTATGTTATCCTATAAAATAACAATGTCTTGGTTGAGAGGCCATAACACTATGTAAGATTTTTTGGTTGAGAGGAATTGATGGTATATAATATATATTGTTTGAGAGGACTTTATGGTATGTAAAATGTCTTGGTTGATAGGCCTTGATGGTAAGATTAATATTTCCTACATTATGCATTCCATTACCATGAAATCAGTTATTGTTATCCATGTGATTATTTATATTATCCTTGGATATATTTATTTCTCATGTTATTGATTATAATTAACTATTTATAAGTTACTCCTATGAATTAATTAGAATTAACCAGGTATATTATTCCATTTTAAGGGTGGTTGAAATAATGATATGATTATGACATCACAAGTAACCTCTATGAATATGTTTTTTCTCCTTTATATTTGCTTATAAAATGTTTTATTGAACACATTAGGAAAATAAGTTAATTTCAAGTGATTATTTAAGATCAAAGTTTATTATATGAAAATGGAAACTTTCATATGGATTTTCATAATTTTCAAAGGACTAATAGATTTCATTTCTTTTTATATCATTTATACATCTTTGTTTTTCTCATCCCACATTTTAAATGTTTTTCACAGGTCTTAATGACATGTATGAATTATAAAAAGTTTAATGGTGATATATCTTTATTGAAGAAAAAGTGTCATGAATGAAATAAGATTGTAAACATAAGAACCTATTTTGCGTGAAATGTTAGAAACTTATCATGGAATAAGAAAATATGAGTATAATGGGGAAAATTCATATTTGATGAGAAATCAATGAGTTTTGTTATGTAAATGGATTTTTATAATTCTCTAAAAATATAAACTTAAATAGTATTTGGGATATAAGTGAATTAATATTTTTTATTGACTTTGTAATTATGAAAGTTGAAATTTGTGTTGCTTCAGTTGGTATTAAATCCAATATGTAAAGAGTACGAGTTGAGTATCAAATCCGGGTGTACAAGTATGGGGTGTTATATTTGGTATCAAATCAAGGGTTTAGATAATTTTATAGGTTGGGATGCTATTTTAACATAAGTTATAATTATTATATAACCTTAAATGTTAGTATATTGAGGATAAATATGGTTATTTTTGGGAATTAAAGGATGAACCAAAAGAGTTGAATAGAAGGTCGCATAGTTAAGGACATCTTAGTATTTATTTTATTCATAATATGGTTTATTATTATTTGATATACCCAAAATAACCATTTTTGGTTTGAATAAATGGATAGAACTATAAAGAACTAAATTAATAATATATGTGAAGGAAAATGTGGTTGTTGTCTGAACAAACAACCAAATAAGATAGGAGTTGGAGTGAAAACTCCAATGGTTATGCCTAACTAGCTATCTTGAGTTATTATTAACAACCTGAACCCAGGTGGATTTCCTAATGCACTAAATAATATAAAAATAGAGTTTTATGGAAGTTTAGGTGATAAAGATCATGAAGTTAAAAGATTCAATATCTAATGTATTAAGAATTTGGGAAGAAGCACCCAGGGAAATGTATCAAATGAACATGATGATGTTTAATTTATGATAAAGGATGGCATATAGAAATCAACCGTTAAGAAAAAATGAAGATTTTATTTAATAAAATATAGTGGAATAAATTTCTTCATAAGGTATTGATTTAAATATAGGGAGTATGAACATAATGCAAATTAATACCCTTGTTTGGAAGATTGTGAAGATGATCATTATGATCATGTGAATAAAGGTTTAAGCAAATTCATATGGTATATAACCAAAGATGAAGAAACTATAAATAACATATAAAAGGTATGATTTTTTAACAACTATGATTATTTTTAAAGCATGAAACATGATTAGATTGAGATTGATGAATCTTAAGACATGATTCATATTTTTTATTGTAAGAAGGAAGTATTAAGTAATAAAATGAAAAAGCATGGTTAAATATTTATAAAAGAAGTTGAATGATTGAAGTTGTCACAATTGTGATTTTATTTTCAGGAATTATTTTTTCTATTTTTTGCCTTATATTTATCCCTTGGTTTCCCTGTGAGTTTTTGAAGAAAAATGGAGTTTTTGGGCATTATAGTAGGTGGTACATGGTTGGTGCATTATTAAGGGAAACCGTGCACCAGCCTAAAGGAAACTGTGTGCTTGGGACAATGGAACTATCTAGGTCACACGACTAGGAGCACGAGCTTACTCCATCCTCTAGGAAACCGTGTGGATCTGTCCCTCTTAGACAGTGAGGGATGTATGGTTGTCGCACAGTTTGGAAAATCGTGTGGGCTAACAGTGTGACCTATCCAGGTTATTAAAAATTAGAAAATTACCTTCTTTACCTCTTTGGATTTAACCCCAAAACACCTCAAATTCACCCCATTAGGGTTTTTTATCCATGATAGCTTCCTCCAAACCCTCTTAGATACCATGAACATCAATATTTGGGTGGTTTTATCCTTAGTTCTTCAAGAAATCATCAAGTAAGTCTATTTTCTCTTGATTTCTACCTTCTTCCAGGGTTTATCTTCCCTCCTTGAGTTATTCTTTTCTTTCAGGTTATTTAACCTATTGAGGGTCCGATCTTGAGATGTTGGTTGAAATCATGATTATTATTGTTCGATCTTTCCTTTATAAGGTCTTGTTGAGGTGCAATTGTGATTTCACACCTATTTCCAGAAGTTTCCAAGTGTGAGGTAGGTAGTTCCATGATTTTACATTACTATATTATTTTGGCTTACTTTCTTGGTTGGTTAAATGCGTTCTATGAATTATTTGTGTTGTGTGAAATGTGTTTTAAAAAGGTTTTGAGATGCATATGTGATGAAAGTTGTATTTTGAAAATAAATTGGTTATATTTCTTATGTTATTCATTGTGTTACTTCTTGAATATGTTTTATGCATTATATGAAAGGTGAAAAATGTGTTTAAAAAGAATTTGAGGTGCGAATGCATTGAAAGTGGGGTTTCCAAAAGAAATGGTTTTTTTGTATATTGAATTTTTTTTGTGCACCTTAAAAGTGGTTTGTGAATTGTGAGAGGGATATAAAGTATGTTATAAAAATGGATTTGATATGAGTGTGAATTTAAAAGGGGATTTACCCATGTAAATGGTTGGATTTTATATGTGATTTTCTTGTTGTGTTTCTAAATGGGTTTCATGAATTGTGAAAGTGGTGTGAAATATATTTAAAAATGGTTTTGGTGTGTATGTAAAATGGAAAGTGGATTTGTTTATGGAAAATGGTGGTTTCCATTTGAGCTTTGATCATTGGATTAATGTGAATTATGAAAGCGGTGTTTTACTTGTGTGCTTATGATTCTTGGCATGTGTATGCAAACATGTTGATTTATGTGATATGTGAAATGGAATTTGAGCACAATGGGAATCTCGAGTATCTAGGTAGGTGAACTAGAACTAGTATGCTAGTTGACTCGATATAGGCGAGGCTCAGATTAATCTAGAAGGATTGACTCTACAACACTAACTAAACATATAATGTGATTAGAGACCATTAGACCTTTGGTATGGGATCCCCTCTGGTGGCTTATCCAAAAGAATGTTTCTAGTATTTTATTATTATTTGGAGACCACTATACCTTGGTATACGTTCCCCTATAGTGGATTGTGCATAATAATGTTGTTTGTTTTGGTTGGAGGATTTTGATCATCGTGGTACGAGGTTCATAGGGTCCCACTAATACTAGTTACCTATAGGTATTTCCCATGGTACTCCCATGTGACATGATACTTATGTGATGTGGTTCTAGTAATCAGTGTATTGTGGACCTTATGTACAATTTAATTTCAATAAATCATATTTGTGTAAAAAGGTTTTTCTTAAAAAGTTTTTTTTGAGAAAGTTTTACTTAAAATGTTTTCTTGAAATTGTTTTAAATATTCTTATGAAGATGTGCATGTTTATTTGTCTTATAATGTTATAACATGGAATCTTTATTTTGGGTGGCATCCTACCAAGCTTTGTCTCACACCATACATACACATTTGGGTGTATGTAGACTTTGTTATGTATGCCTTAGGTAAAGACAAAATGTTTTGTAGTGGTGATGGAGGATCCAATTTCTAGTGTTCCACTTCTTGCATGTGTTGTTGGTGGTGGATTGAGGGTGATGTCACTCTTGTTTCATAGAGGTTTTTGGGATGATTTTGTTGTTAATATTCTTTTTTAGTAATTTTGGTTTTGGTTAAATTTGTAAACTTTGAATTTGAAAATTATTGTACCTTGTTTGGTTATGATTATCAGTTATGTGATGTTTATTCTTGTTGGTTGTTTGTGGTTATATAAATGGGTGAAATAGTTCCCAAAGTGCATTGTAGATACCCATACACTAGTTTCCAACCCATGGGAATCGGGAATGTACTTCAGTCCATGCCATAGATTGGGCCAGGTGTTGGGTTAGATGGAACCTCACCTTAGTTTATGACAAAATTATTTATATATAGGGTTTGAAAAGTTATTATATAGTGATATTTTATTTAAAGGTTAATATATTTAAGGATGATCATAAGTTTAAAGTCATATATACCCTCTTGAAGTATTATTTGATTGTATTTGATATGATTAGTGATATTTTGAAGCTATTTATTGGGTTTTAATAGATGATTGAGATATATGAAACCCTTGGTTTAAAATGTGATTTAGTATAAAAGTTATTTAGAGAAAATGTTATTCTATTTTTATAAATATTATAGGATTAATTTGAACCAAAATTATTGTCTAATATGGGTTTTTATGTCAAAGTGGTTAATATAAATTGAGGAATAATGATTAAGTTAACTTTTGGAAGCATATATAATTTTATTGTAGCTTTATGGTGATTTAGGTTATTTATGTAAAAGATTAGTATAATTTAGAGAATATATTATTAGGGAATATACATTTTTTTCATGTGAATTTATGGGTGATTTATATTATTTGGAGAAAAATTTTGAGTTGACCTTGGAAGAATACATGGTCAAATCATTCTGATTTTTTGGTTTCAAATATGGTCATGCATAATTTGAAGCGTTTTAAGGTTTTTTATTTATGGAATGATTTAATTTGAACTTTGGGTGTTATTTTTGATATTTTTAAGATTAATTTATTATTTCTTTATATGAAGGTTTATTCATATTGGATATTATCTTAACTTATGCTAACCATTTTTTGTTTTGGTTAATGTACAAAGGTAGAAGGAATAACTTATTATCATTTTTGTGGATCATATGATCGGTTAAAATTTAATTTCAGTTCTTCAGACATGAAAATTTTATCTTGGTTATTTATCATTTAAAATGTGAGATTAATCATAGGTGAAAAATTACTCGAAACACAAATGACGGATGAAATTGTGCTTCTTAAATGAAAATAAATCAAGTAAGTATGTTTTCTCATATTATCTATCTCAATAGTAAAATAATTCCTTATAATCTAGTAAGAGGAAAATAAATCTATCAAGTCTTATATAAATAATATTGCTCGACTATCTAGGTAAGTTTTTTTGGAAACTCTTTCAAAAGTACTAGCCTCATAATGGTAAATGCATGGTTTAAGAAATATTTAAAAAATAATAATTTCCTAGTATTAACATGGACAATGATTTTCTTTTAAAAATAAAATTTTATCGATTTGGATTAAAAGTTATTTATTTTTAATTTAGTATATTTATCTTCCACTTTATATTCCTTCTATTTTCCTCTATTTTAAAGTTCCATTATTAAGTATCCTTTTAAAAAATGGGTTTCAAAGTCATCTTACACTACTTGGAATTGATTACAAAAATATTTTAAACAATTTTACATAATACATAAGATAAAAATTTCAAGGACATAAATTATTTTAGGGGAAGAATGTAACATCCCAAGATTTTATTATGTATTACTTTAAATAAATATCTTATTGAATAACATGTGATATATACAACACCAAACTAAAGTGAATAATAATTTATTAAAATGAAATATAGAAATCAATACATTATGATTATACAATTTTAAAACAAATAAATGAATACTCATTGAAAAATGATATGAAATAAGGTTGAGAACACTTAAACTTTAAAAGGGTCATTTTTCAATAAAAGTGATATTTCTTAATATTTTTTATTTTCATTTAAAAGATAATTTTTTGAATTTTTGAATTTTAATTTGATGAAATTAAATTAATTTTTAAATTAAAAATTTAAAATGAGTTTAAGATATTTTTTTTGGATTTTTCTGAAATAGTTTATTTTTAGGTGAATAGTGAAAAATATTGATTTTACAAGTGTTGTCATTTTTATTATGTAATCATGATATAATAATGAATTTAAAGTTTATAAAACCTTTTTTATAGAATAAATATATATTTAATAAGTAAAATAATTCATTTAAAAATATAATTTTGAACTTAGAAATCTATGTTTGACATTTTGGAAATCCAAGTAATGTTTTTATTCAAATAAAAACTATTTTTGGTACTTCTCTTATAATAAGGTTTTCACAAGGTTACTTTCGGTTTTGATTTGGTTTTATAGTAAAATAAGTAACATTTTATTTAAAATAATCCAATTAATTCCATGTTAATCAACATTATAACTTATTTTGGTGTAAAATCATTTTTATACTTAAAATGGCATTTTTCTAAAAACTATTTTTTGCTACAATTTTTGAACTTATTAAAAGTGATTTTTACTAATTATAGAGATTTAATCTTAGAAAATGGATTCTATATTTGTAATAATAATTTTAAAATTCAGTAATTATTTCAAATTTATTTTTGGTCATAATGAATAGTTACCATGGTAAAATTTTGTTACTACGATAAAGGTTAAAAAGATTAATGTTGGGGGGGCTAAGATATAAGGATTAAAATTTATCTAAAAATTGTATAAATATGATTATATGAGTGGATTTATTACTTAAACTATAATATTTTCTAAATTGGACTAAATTTTAGTCACTTTCCATGAGAAATACATTTATTATATTTTAAAGTTTTTAATATTTACAAGGGTGGAACTCCTGCCACTTATAAAAGGGCACCTCCCCTCCTTGATTATCCATGAACTCTGAGCACCCTAGATCAACCAATATCTATAAAAATACCTTAAAAACTCTCATAAATATGTTCAAAAGTTATTGGTCTTACCAAAAGACCAATCATATAAGGCTTAAGGTGTAAGCCAAATGAAGATATCCAAGGAGGATATATAAGACTTAATCAAATTATTTCAAGTTTATTTATTTTTATAACTCATTAAAATCTATTATAGATATCATAATATAATGAAATAAATATATTTAATATAATTAAATGTTATAATGTTTATGTAACAACTATTTTCTACCATTTTTCCACCTCATGAGAAATGAAAACTTCGCTCATTCGTACGTACGAAATACCTCCTCCATGAAGCAATGTGTTTCATTTTCCATCACCATATAACATGGATGGTTGTAAATATGGATTTTATGAATGTATATTATGTTTAAAAAAAAATTATGATTCTATAAATATAAAATATCATCTACCTTCTTACCCTCCCATCCATTTGTAAATGACGACGTTTCTCGTGCATATGTGTGGATTACCACCTCCACAAAGTGATGCGATTCATTTTTCATTTTCGCCTTGCATGGATGCTAATAAGGATGAATTTAATGAATAAATATGGTATTTATAATATTATTATGATTATATAAAGTTAAACATTTATCTAATTTATTCCCCTTTCATCCATTAGAAAAATGAAAATGTCGTTCATGCGTACGTACAGACTACCGCCTCCATGAAACGATGCATTTAATTTTTTATGACGGACTTACAGGGATGATTTTAAAATTATATTTATTATATAAACATGATAATTATAAAATTTTTAATATTATTTATATGATATAACTATTAACTCTTTGACTTTATTTAACCAACCTAATCTATTTTAAAGTTTAAGGGACCAACGACCTCAAAACATTTTACGTGAACTTAACTAATTTAGTATTTAAATAAAACATGATAATAAATTAATTAAAACTAATAATGATAATGTAATGAACTTTACAAATTTTCTTAAGTGAGTAAATAATTAATATAATTTTATTATTCAGAAATTAAAAGGCATACATTATGAGTTGAGACATGAGGTAAGGGATTTTCTTTAAAACATATTTTTAAAGTTATACTTTCAAAATCTTTATCTTACATATCTATGTTCTTAGAAATGTTTAATGAATGTTATTATTTATACTTAAAATATAGTTAAATTTAATTTTCAAATACTTTTTAATTTCTTTACAAATATTTAAAAACAATATTTTTAATATTTTTCAGAATGTGTCATTTTTTACTTTCTTTACAAAAGTGAAAAAGAATGTTTTTTAAGATTTACCACATGAATCCATTTTCCAATAGACTTATCCATTATTAATTATTAATATTACTCAATAAGTTTCTATGGATTTTCAAAGAACATCATATTCCCATTGTCCTATGGATTTTTTGATTACCAAACAAAAATGATATTTCTTATGGTTTTCGAAGTAACTTCATTATGTTTTTATAAAGGTGTTTATTATCTATTTTAACATATTTTAAAGTTTCTTATACTAAAATAAGGATATGATATAATGATACCATTAACTTTATTTCTTTGGATGGATTATTATTATGATATTCTATTGACTAGGGAATATTTATATTTTGTATACTTGATTCAATACAAATATTTATTGATTTATAAGGCATATTGATTATGTTTTGTATTGACCATATAGTATACGAGGAATATATTGGACATTATTAAGTTATGATTGAGGTCCATTATATCCCTTTTATGCACCAAGTAAGTCTCATGAGACAAACCAAAATGGGTATTACTTGGTGTATTAACCTATAAAATAATAATATCTTGGTTGAGGGGCCATGATGGTATGTAAGATGCCTTGGTTGAGAGGCCCTGATGGTATGTAAGATATCTTGGTTGAGATGAATTCACAGTATATAAGATGTCTTAGTCAAGAGGCCTTGATGGTAAGATTAAGATGTTTGAAATTATGCCTTTTATCACCTTGAAATCAGTTATTGTTATCCATGTGAATATTTACATTGTCATTGGATATATTTATTTCTTAAGTTTCTGATTGTAAGTTAACTATTTATAAGTTACTCTCATGAATTAATTAGAATTAACTAAGTAATTTATTTCATTGTAAAGATAATTTAAATAATTATATGATTATGATGTCTTAAGTAACCTTCATGATTATGCCTTTTTTTTTATTTTTTCTTACTTATGAAATGTTTTATGGAACACTTTAGGAAAAGAAGTTGATTTCAAGAGTAAATAAGTGATTATTTGAGATAAAATTTTCTTACATGAAAGGGGAAAAATTCAAATGGGTTTTCATGATTTTAAAAGGAATAAAAAATTGCATTTATTTTTATATCCCTTATTTAGATTTGTTTTTCTCATCTCGCATTTTCAAAAAAAATTCACAGGTTCTAAGGATATAAAAGAAATCAATTTCAATGGTGATACATATTGAATAAATCAAAAGTTTCATGAATGAAACAAGAGTGTAAACATAAGAAACTATTTTTTGGGAAATTTTTAAGACTTATTATAGAATAATAAAATCTAAGTATAATTGAAAATGCCTATTTGATGAGAAAGAAATGAGTTTTGTTGTGTAAAGGGTTTTTCCTAATTCTCTAAAACTCTAAAACAAAATTTTATGTTAGATCTAAGTGACTAAGTATTTGTTATTGAATTTGTAATTATGAAAGTTAAAATTTGGGTTGGTTTAGTTGGTATCAAATACAACATGTAAAGAGTATGATTTTATCACCAAATTTAGGTGTATGGGTCTAGGGTGTTATAGTGACAATGATACCTTTGTTACTATCATTGATGTAACACAATTATTGTATGAAAAAGATATTTCTTGTCACACCCTGACCTTGAAATAAATTTATTTTATTCTTTTATCGGCTTTGGATCTTTTTTGATGTGGTTTGGGTCAAGCCCTAGTTTAAACTTTTGAATTTTGGGAATGCACAAGTGAATTTTTGGCCTGTTCACAGGCAATTCATGGTTAGGGGAAACCGTGTGGCTTTTCCCATGTAAACATTTATCTCATAGTTTGAGGTTTGGGACAAGGAACATGGATTGTGCATGTTTTGGGAAACCGTGCGACAATCATGTGGTTTGGTTATGCAACCGGACAGAGTCATTCGACATGGTCAAAGCATGGTTTGAAAGCCATGTGTCCAGTTTGTGCAGGATGCCCCTCTTATCTAGTATAGGGAACATATTTGGAACACAGTTTTCAAACCATGCAACCAAACCATGCTGACTGCCCGATCATTAAAAATATGAATTTACCTCTTTTCCCCTCCAACCTTTTAACCCCATTTCAGGGTTCTCCTCCCCCCACTAACCTAAGTGCACCAGGGGGGACCTTGTATAACCTCATACCTTGCTCACAATCATTCATAGATGCTTCCCCTTTGAATATAAGGTAATATCCTTTTATTTTTGGTTGATTTTCTTATCTATATTGATTATTGGTTCTCTCTTGGTGGGTTTCTCTTTTAAACGAACCCTATACGTTAGGGTTTATGTGTGAGTTTTGTTTCTTTAGATTTTAGGGTGTGCGGTTGGTCCATGGGGCTTTGTTCTTCCTCACCTTGAAGTTTCATTTCATACGCACTCCGTTGAGGTAGGTGTCTCCGTAATTTTCCTTTACGATCCATTCCTTTGATGCTTGGATGATTTCAAATAATTTATGAATATGTTTCACATACTTATTATATATTTTTTTGGATTATTGAGGAGTTTATATATATGTATAATTTGATTAAAAATGGATTTCAATGGATTATTTTACTATGCTTAAGAAAACACGCACATAAGGTGTTCGAAAAAATGTTGATTGGTTCTAAAAAGGGTTTTCTTGAGTATACCTATATGTATATGACTACAATGTGTTTGTTAAAATGTCAAACATTCCTTTAAAATGAGTTGTGTGTTTTAAGCAGTGTAAAACCTTGGTTATGTCATGATATCATTATTATATTGAGAGTTTGGCATTGTGTGTGTACTTTAGATGCCTCTTTATGGCTTGATGATTGTGGTAAAATGGTTTGAAAAGGTTCTTCTAATTTTAAAATTCTTAATTGTGCTTTTGAAATTGTGTGCAAGTATTGGATTTGGTTCTAAAGCATGTGGTGTCTCTTTAAAAATGGTTTTGGAAGGCTTTATGAATATTAATGGTTTTTAATTAGATGTGGGAACATCCATCTATGTCAATTTCACACACGGATAGGCACACAAATGATAATGGTCTTGGACGAACTTGCTCGACTTAAAACCTAGATTTTAAGACTCTTATCCCTACTCCTTCTTTCCGCCTTCAAAATCTTGGCTTATAAAAAATGGTTTCTTGGTTTTAAAATGGATTAAGGATGGTTTCAAATTAGTGTTTGAGATTATGAAAGCCCATTTGAAACATTTAAGCATGTTGAGTGTTTTCATATTGGTTTGAAATGTAATTGAACTTGAAAAGCAAAGGCCCTTTTGGCATGGTACACATGAATTTGGTGTCTCATATTATTTCAAAATTATTTTGGAAACATTTTGAAGGTTTATTTGAAATGGGAATGATGTAAGTCCTAATTAGAACTTTATAATGTTTGATAAATGTTTTGAAATCTTATGAGATGTGACGGCCCGGTTTGCACTTGTGAACAGTTTGTTATATGATGGGCACCCCTATAGAGGATTTCTCTATATGGGTTATCGTATAGGTGGTGTTAGTGTTTGGGGTAGGCAAGTACGGTGGCATTAGGTATGGTGATTCATGCGTGTGAGGTCCTCCTACTTACATAGTATACTTTTACCATGGGTTTATTAGGCATATTTTAGAGGGTTGAGTGATGGTTTCTTGTCAGCCCCAATTAGATGGGTTGGTACCCCCCTTTAATTGACAGAGCTTGGTGGGATGTGCTATTGGATTGGTTAGTTTAGGGAAGCTAGTTTTTTTATAGACTATGGAGACACACCATATGCCGACATGTGAGTTTGACTCAAGTACGTCTAGGTATCGCTCTAGGGATGTTTAAGAAATGCCCATGGTTACTATTTGTCTTTCCTTATTTATATTCTACTATACCTATTTTATTATTTATTCTACCTATTTATTTTTTCAGCATAGCTTGGTACTATTTTGTCTAGTTTCTATCTTGGGTTTGGGTTTTAAAATGGTAACCTTGTTTCAAAAATAAAGATGTGGTGTGTAATGTTCTGAAAAAGGGAAATCTATGTTTATTTACTAAAACAGTAAAAACCTATTTTATATGCATGTATTTCAAAATGAGTGTTTATGGACTATTTCTAGGAGAGAAAATTTATGGATTTTGTGGTGGTTTCCTACTTAGTTATTAAGTTCACACCCTACTTGTACTTTTCAGTGTCGGTAGACCCGAGCTGTTTTGTAGGTTCAGGTTTCTGGTTCGAGTGCTTGTTGTTGGAGTAGTTTGGTCTTGTGGTTGGAGGTGACCAAGATGTCACATGTAGATCAGGGTATCATGGTTTAGTTTTAGTTTTTTCTCTCGATTTCATTATTCTATTTTGTTCAGCATTTGTTGTAACTGGATCTAATTGTGTATTTATTTTATATTCAGTTGTTGTTAGATCTTATTCTTATTCTTGTTTATTTTATTTTATTTTATCCTGGTTATTGGGATGAAATCATTACCTCTTAGTTTATAATTGATTCTTGACACTATTTTTTAGCCTTTGGGGATTGAGAATTCCCTTTGGGTCATGTATCAGACCGAGTCAAATGTTGGATTGGATGGAATCCCATCTTAGTACATGAAAAAATGGTATCAGAGCCAAGTACTTGTTATTTAGGGTGTGAGCTAGATTGAAGACTAGTATTTTTGGGGTTCAGGAGGTAGGTTATGGGTTGTTTCCTGATCACCACCGCTCATGACGAGACTTGAGTTTCTTGGGGTGGTTCTAGAGTTGAGTCTTTATTCTAGTCTTTGGTTGTGTGGACAGGGAATGAAAATGGATATGAAATGCTGTTGTGTGGTGATATTTCATGGAGTATTGACCCATGTGGAGACTGAGTGCACGGTTCATGATTCCCATAGTGATTAGTATTTTATAGGGGCATGGCCCACTAGCCATATTGCCAAGTCAAGTACAAACACTAGTTCCTTATTCCAAAAATTTGTTGTGAGTTGCATTTTGTTTTGGTGTTGTTTGATGTGAGTAAGATTTTAAAATGAAAATGGATTTTAAAATGGAAATTATTTATTTAAAATGGTTTTATATGGGTAAAATGGGTTTTTAAAATAGAAAGCAATTTGAATTGAGAATTTGGAAAATGTTTGGGTTTGGTGATGAGGCAGTATGTGAGACCCTCAGTATTCCTTATAAACATCCTCATATGTGTAGGTATGTGTGGAAAGTTCATGTTGTCATGTGTGGGTGTATGATGTAAGCAAAAGTGGATAAATGCACATGTGATGGTTCATAAGGTTCCATGAGTGGGTATTTAGAATTAAAGGTTGACTTGGTCTTCCCCAGATGGTTTTTGAAAGGGAAAACGATTTCAAGAATTGGTTTCTCTTTAAAATGTGGGTTCTTATTTTGGGAAAAGTGGCCTTGGAGGAAGGAAGTTTTTAAATTGAAATGAAAAGGTTAGTTTTTGAAAAGACAATTTTTTGTTGTGTTTGTATGTGTTTAGCTTGTGAGCCAATTTTTTTGGGCCTAGGATGGTCTTTTGGTTGTGTTTTGGTTGGATGTTGATTTTTGGATTTGGGTTTTGATGTTTTTTTGAATATACTGCCCAGAAAGGTCCCTATTTTTTCCAATAAATCTTTCCCATTTCCTGATTATTCTTGATTATTATCTTTCTATTGTGGTGATAGATGTCTGTTAGAGGTAGCATAGTGGCTTGATGAACTTGAGAGTGTCTTCAGATCATTGGGAACTCCCAAAGCTATTAGAGTTTGTGTCATTTTGGGTTTGTTTTAGGGTCCAACATTGGAAAAATGAGAGATGTTAGCCCCACCATAAATGCAATTTGGGATGAAATGGGAAGTGTTTAAGTCCATTTTTTCCTAATGGTTTACACTTGATGAGGTCAAGATTAATAAAAGGGAAGAGCTCATGAACATCCAGCAAGGCCAACGAATGGTGAAGGATTATGTTGAACACTTCAAGGAGATGGTTTACTTTTCTCCAAAGGTGGTGTCATAGGATCTGTTGAAGTATTCTAATTTCATTGGGGGTCTTCATCTAGGGATCAAGGAGCGGGTCCTCTCCTCCAAGGATATTCATTTTGAGAAGTTGGTTGATTGAATCGTTTTTAGCTAAGTTGGTCTCTGGAGCACAGAAAGTTGGCAATCCAGTATCTCTCATCACTCATGAGGGTTTCTCATATAGAGAGGGGTTTTCCATAGGAACATGTTTCTAAAAAATATCCTTCATTAATTTTGATTTCCAGTTCTTCATACCGTTCGATTGTATGCCACTAGTGTGGCCAATTCGGGCACTCAAAGCCATATTGTTACAATTTTCTGAAGGTTTTCCATCATTGAAGCTATCTGGGTCATCTGGAGAAGTTTTTTAGTAAGCGTCAACTGAATAAAATGTTTTTGATTAGGTTATGATAATTCTTGACTATGAGTAAAGATATGCTTTAGTCATTAGGGCTCTATCCATAAGCCTTAGAGTGAAGCTCGCACACAGTTAGGGAATTCCTGTGGGTGCGGAAGGCCTTGGATAGTTTTCATCTCCAGTGTTGGGGTGGATAATTTTGAAGTTTCCTATTGTAATTATTACTATTCTTGTGATTTTTCCTTTTTTATAATAATATTTGTGATTATGTTTATCTTAATGTGCATCTTTTAATCATTTTTCCTTCTTTGAGCATGCTTATCCCTTATGTGGCTTTATTTCTATTTTAATAGTTCTTGTTTGGAGATGCTTCAGTTTTATGGAATTGATGGATGTTGGTTTTGGTTCACTATGTGGTTTGAGTCCTTTTCATGGATTTACCTTGTGTTTGGGAATTGGGTTTGCATGGGAGGCTTCATGTTCTTATTGTGAGTGCCCTTGTTCCTGCGTTAGATGACCCAAGGTAGAGTGGTTGGAGTTCCCGTTTAAGTGTTATTGTGTTCGAGGTTTAAATGTTGATCACGTTAGTTGAGTTCTTATGGTGGGGAGAAACCTCTCATGTTCTACCATTTCTTTTTTTCACTTTAGTTTCATGTAGAGATGGTCAGGTGTTACTTGTGAAGTAAAAGGTCACCCCAAGGTTTGTGTTCCCTTTGGTTTTTGATCAGGCATGGAATTAAGTTTTGCTTATATTTTTTCTGGGTGATTTTATGGGGGAAGAAAGTGTTTGTGTTGAAGATAATTTCCACACCACAACCTTGAAATTCCTTTATTTTATTATTTTATCAGATTTGGATATCTTTGGATAAGGTTCGAGTCGAGCCTTGATTTAAAATTTTGAATTTTGGGAATGTTCAGGTGAATTTTTGGCCCGTGTATGGGCAGTGTACGGTTAGGTTAAATCATGCAGCTTCACCCATGTAACCATGCATCTCATAGTTTGAGGTCTGGGAAAATGTGTATGTGTTGCACATGGTTTGATAAAAGGTGTGGAAATTGCGTGGTTTGGTTTTGCAACTAGATAAAGGTGTTCAGTATAGTCAGTGCAGGATTTGGAAGTCATGCGACTGACTCGTGCGGGGTGCCCCTCTTCTCTAGTAGATGGTTCATGGTTGGAACACTGTTTGAAAACCATGTGGCCAAACTTTGTAAGTTTCCCAGTCATTAAAAATATGAATTTACCTCTTTTACCCTCTAACCTTTTAACCCCATTTTGGGTTTCTCCTCCCTCATCCAACCTAGGTGCACCAAGGGGACCTTGAAGACCCTCCTCCCTTGCTCTCAATCATCCATGGACGCTTCCCCTTAAAATCTAAGGTGACATCCTTTGATTTTTGGTCTATTTTCTCATCTCTATTGATTATTGGTTCTCTCTTGGTGGGTTTATCTTTTGGCCAAACCCTAGATGTTAGGTTTGATGCGTGAGTTTCATTTCTTTGGATTATAGGGTGTGTGGTTGGTTCGTGGGGATTTTTTCTTCCTCCCCTTGAATTTTTGCTTCATCCGCACTCCGTTGAGGTAGGTGTCTCTATACTTTTCCTTTCCAATCCATTCCTTCGATGCTTGAATGATTTCAAATAATTTATGAATATGTTTCGCATACTTATTATATATATATTTTGGCTTACTAAGGTGTTTCCATGTTGGTATAATTTTATTAAAAATGATTTTCAAGGGATTATTTTACTATTCTTAAGAAAGCATGCACATAAGGTGTTCGAAAAAATGTCGATTGGTTCTAAAAAGTGTTTTATTGAGTATGACTATATTTATATTCCTACAATGTGTTTGTTAAAATGTCAATTGTTCCTTTCAAATTAGTTGTGTGTTTTAAGTGGTGTAAAACCTTGGTTATTCCATGATATCTTTGTTGGATTGAGAGTTTGGAATTGTGTGTGTATTTTATATGCCTCTTTATGGCTTGATGATTATGGTTAAATGGTTTGAAAAGTTTATTCCAATTTTAAAATTCTTAATTTTTCTTTTGAAATTGTGTGCAAGTATTGGATTTGGTTTGAAATCATGTGGTTTCTATTTAAAAATGGTTTTGGAAGACTTCATGAATATTTGTGGTGTTCCATTAGATGTGGGAACATCCATCTATGTCGAGTGCACACATGTATGGACACACAGATGATAACGTCCTTGGATGAACTTTCTCGACTAAAAACTTGGATTTCAAGACTCTTATCCCTCCTCCTTCTTCCCCCTTCAAACTCTTATCCCATAAAAATGGTTTCTTGGTTTTCAAATGGATCAAGGATGGTTTCAAATTAGTGTTTGAGATTATGAAATCCCATTTGTAACCTTTAATCATTCTGAGTGTTTTTATCTTGGTTTGAAATATAATTGAACTTGAAAAAAGGCATGTTTGGCATGGTACACATGAATGCAGTGTCTCATATTATTTTAGAAACATTTTGAAGGTGTATTTGAAATGGGAATGATGTAAGGCCTAATTGGGACTTTATAATGTTTGAGAAATGTTTTGAAAGATTATGTTATGTGAAAACCCGATTGGCACTTGTGAACGGTTTATTATATGATGAGCACCACTATGGATGATTTACCTATATGGGTTATCATATAGGTTGTGTCAGTGTTTGGGGTAAGAAAGTATGGTGATGACAGGTAAGGTGAGTCACACATGTGAGGGCCTCCAACCTACAAAGTATACTTTTACCATGGGTTTCCTGGGCGTCTTTTAGAGGTTCAAGTTATGGTTTCTTGTAAGCCTTGATTAGATGGGTTGGTAACCCCTTGACTTGATAGGGCTTGGTGAGATGTGCCACTAGATTGGTCAATTTAGGGTGGCTAGTTGGTTTTAGACTATGGAGTTGTACCATATGCCGGCAGGTGAGTTTGAATCGAGTACGTCCATGGATCACTATAGGGATGTTTAGAAAATTCCCTTAGTTACTATTTGTCTTTCCTTGTTTATATTCTTTTATACTTGTTTTATTTTTTATTCTACCCATTTATTTTTCAGCATATCTCAGTACTATTTTGTTTGGTTTCTAGCTTTGGTTTGGGTTTTAAAATGGTAACCTTGTTTTAAAAATAAAGATGTGGTGTGTAATGTTCTAAAAAATGGAAATCTGTGTTTATTTAATAAAATGGGAAAAACCTATTTTATATTAATGTATTTAAAAATGAGTGTTTATACACTATTTTCAAGAAAGAAAATAAATGGATTCTGTGGTGGTTTCCTACCAATCTATTAAGCCAACACCCTACTTATACCATTTGGTATTGGTAAACCTGAGCTATTTTATAGGTTTAGATTTTTGGTTTGAGTGCTCGTTGTTAGAGTAGTTTGGTCTTGTGGTTGGAGTTAACCAAGAGGTCACATGGAGATCACGATAGCATGGTTCAGTTTTATTTTTGATCTTAGTTTCATTATTTTGTTTTGTTCAGAATTTGTTGTAACTGGATCTATCTATGTATTTATTTGAGATTCAGTTATTATTAGCTCTTTTTCTTGTTCAATTTATTTTATTTGATCCTAGTTATTTGGATTAAATCATTTCAACTTAGTTTATATTTTATCTATGGAACTAGTTTCTAGCCCTTGGGGATTGGGAACGCCCTTTGGGTCATGTCTTAGACCGGGTCAAATGCTGGATTGGATGGCATCCCGACTTTGTTTGTGACATGTCTTGTGTTTTTCAAATATTCTTTTGATATGTGAAGGAACTGGGTGTGAATAGGAAGCCCCAAATAGGTGGGTTTTAAAAAATTTCCACCAATGATCGATGTAAACTTGTCGACGTCGCTGCATAGCAGCCCGGTCTTAGCTAAGGATCATGTGTGAAGAGTTTTATGAACAAAAATAAACTATAAAATATATAGTTTAAATCCGAAGCTACACACGACGTCTACTCATCGTTGGCGATCGCTGCTTGAAGAATACAAAGTTTAATTCATTTAGATTATCCACACATGATTCGAGAAATTTGTAGGAGCACCGTTCATCATAATCCAGGTGCTAGCATGGAATTGCGACGATGTATTCGATGATCCAACGATCACCACATTGCTTTGCTAGTGTTTCTTGAGAGAGTGCTCGATCTGAGCTCCTTGGATCCAGAACCTCTCTCTCTAGATCATGGAAGATAGGAGGGGAGAGAGAATCCCATGAATATTCCTTAGAAAAAATCCCCTCCTCTTCTATTTATAGTGCTTAATTAAAATACCCAGTATAGCCTTGCCAGCCCTGAATACTTAACAAACTATCAACGACATTTTATGACTACTAAACTAAGTCATAAATATTATTATAATTTACTTGTAATATATTAAATATATTACATGATAATAATTGAGTCCAAAACTTGACTCATCGTTCCCATAAATATTAATTGAACCTTGAATATATTTAATATTCGTCAATTAATATTTTTCACGTATTTAATTAAAACTCATAAATACATTTAATAAATAAATTCAATACTCATTATTCTAAACTTGAATAATATGAATTTATTTATTTCATTGGTGATTGTTTTTTCTTGGACAAATCTCAGACTCCGGTTGCGAGGCCCACCATGTCCAAAACTCCTATTCAACTGAATAAGGTAGATTATTGAATACTCTATTGTGTGTGACCCTCTAGTCCTTTATCTCGATAGTAGTGAATAGAATTCACAAACCAAGAGTGGGATCTAGCAACCCATCATGGCCCCTGAAGAGATAAGGATTGTTACAGTAGCGAAAACCAACCTACGAACACACACTGTGTACTATATTCTCTTTGTCTGTAATATCTCATAAAGCATGACGTACTCACGTGTCATCGCCCTTTTCTTGCTTTATTTTTTGTTGATTTAATTGAAAAAATTTACCCTCGACTGCCATGTCCATGGTCTTATAAATTTACTACTATCCTTATCAACATAGCCTGAGATATATTACTTATATAACCCAAAAGAGAAAAATCCTTTCTTGACCATTCAACCAATTCCATGCCACCAATGACGCACCCAACACAAACTACCTTGCCATGATTTCATTTCCATAGTTTTCATCTTGCATCAAAGTACCCAATCAAATGACATAAATTGGTAATGATATCAAGTCAGGAGACTATTACACATGACCATAGATAATAACATTCAATGACACTCGAAACATGTGGTGTTTCTATTGGTAGGTCAGTCCTCATGATCTCACTACTAGAGATCACCAAGTGAAAACTTTATGAGAATAAGTCTCAATGCTTATGAGCCCCCAACACCTGATAGCCAAACATACACTATGTCCAATCAGTATGATGTATCTAGACTATATAACATATATTTAAGATTAATGTTATAGTATCTAGAGGTTATCATTATAGCCTAGGATCTACTATAACCTTTCGATACAACAATTAATCTTTGGACATTACCATTTCAATAGTGGTCACATAAAATTCTACACTATAATGGTAAGATGACATCATGTATAGCTAACTGTATACATGATATGGTAATTAAAAGCATTGAATAATTGGGTCTAGGGAACCCACTATTTCAACACTCCCAGTTTCACTAGAGATAACTTTCTAACCAAACATGTTAGCTACTCACATTATAAATATCATGTTTCTAATGAGTAACAACTTTAGCTACTGGGCCTACCACGGTTCCTCTGCATGGTAATTCTGCTATTTCAACCTTATCTTGTTGAGTAAAACTTCTTAAGAGATGGTATCCTGAGTATATCCCACTTGTCCACTGTCATAACTTGACATATTGGCTAGTAAGAATATCACAATTTACATTATAATACTTTTCTTACCAGGTAAAATTCCAAAAACTAGAATAAAGCATTGTATTTATCTACTTCTTAGATATCTTAGAAGCTATAATGTACTTGTTCTTTGTAGTTTTGGCTACCACTAGTTTATATGAGCTTGACTCACTCATCGTCTTTAGCCTAACTGTGATAGTATATCACATTGACGTATGGAAGACTAGTTTGTATCCCCAAAAATTAGTATCCTTCTTCTCCACTTACTAGGTATATCCATTTTGTACTTGCCGAAGTACAATTAGATTGTTCTGACTACATCCCTTATAGTGCTCCTAGATATAACTGATATTTGCCTACTGTAAAATATACCTCGACAATATTGGTTCTTGTACATATTATGGCATATGTGATTGATCCATCGCTTCAACGCACGGATTTAACTCATCACATCTATCTCCTCCTATGTCCCAAACATGTCGACCTGAAGAAACTATGCCCTGTGACATAGGAAATAATTCAACTCTTGAATTGTTCCAACTTGTATTTTTCAATACTATGTCATTATATGTACAATTGACTAGGACCAAACAACCTATAGATATACCTTATTAGATCATGTTCCCTAGAACTTAGGTTGCTACTTTAAGTGAATCACTGGATAATAAATCTCATCTTGGTCTTAACTAACTGTGAGACCAATGTCTGTTTTCCATATGTTCTTGAACATACTCTGCTTGGAAAAACTTGACGCTCCCACTAACGTTTAGTAGACACATGAAATTCATTTATTCCACATGAATTTTCTATGATCCTATTGCATACATAAATCCTAAATCATATTTTAGTAACTTGAAACCTTTATTATCATTCTATGATGCGACCATCCATTTATGGTTGCGCCGTATAGACACCATACACGATTGGTGGTCATGACATCCAATGATAAATAATTTGATCATAGATATTATCTATGATAAGTAAAATTCTAACATATTTAGGAATAACAACTTGGTGAAACCAATTGATCCTTATTGGTACCGAGCTTGTACCATCCATGTATCAATTCATTTGAATACCCACTGCAGTATTCAAAATAATAATCCCCTTTTCACTTTGATACATGGAATCCATTAATTGAATTTTAGTTGGTCTTATCAATTTTAGCTAATTTTCATACACTTCTTACTTGTAGGAAATATTATTCACATTGAATAATAGATCACTAACTACAGTGAATATAATACCATTACCATGGTTTTATCCTTCCTATGCAGTATGTGTCTTTAGAACACACTCTGTTCCACACACGCTTGTGGAACTAGTTCCTATTCCAACTATTTGTGTATCTGAAGAATTGACTAAACACAAGTCAATATAGCTCCCATTGTCTCTAATAGAGATGTGAACCCTTATATAGATATGTATTCCATCACTTGATTATAACTTTTCTATATTAGGTATTTATGTAATATCCTAAGAAACCGTTAGGATTATTACACTAAATGAACAATGTGTTTGTCTTGATGCAAGTTTGTTTATATCCTAACAAAATATTTGCATCTAAACACATGTACTTATGAAATAATGGGTTTATCATCATACTATGACTCGTATGATGTCTATTATAGTTGGCATATGGTTGTGGGATATCACTATTATTTTCAAATAATTTCATGACATATAATGGAAGTTTTTGAAAGTTCTAACATTGATATTACTTACATCAAAATTTTGATGTATAACATATGTGTTTAGGAATTTCTCCACACTACATGTTAGTTGATCAATGTTGATATGTAAGAATTCATCATAAATCCTCCTCATTAACATCAATGTTGTGATGTCAATAAGGTAATGTGCGTTTAATAATTACTCCACGCTATATTATCATGATTAATGAATGCTTGGTCATGATATTCTTCATTATCCCAACCCAAAGCAACTCATATATTTTGACCATGCATATAATTCACTTTATTATTCCTTAATTACTTAAAATTAATCTTATTAAGTATATATAACTCTATATTATACTTGGAATAGTACACACTTACTTGTTGAACTATTTCCAAAAGCTTTGTGACATACCTTTATTTCTAAAGGATCCTTTATCCAAAATAAAAAAATCGATAATACCAAAAGCATTTAGCTATGCCGAGCCTAAATACCATACTTGGTATATTCATGACATCCACTTTTAGTATTACTTGACAAATAATTATATTTTCACAACTAGGTATAAGTCTTACAATTATATTCATCAATAATTGCCTATGATTCATGTATTATTGAACTAGTGATTGAGTTTACCAAAAACAACATTCATTCTAGAACCTAAAATAATGTCTCCTTGTGTCCAAGGACACATGAGATTAATGTTTGTGGTTATACTCAATAATAGTTCAACACGAATATTTCACTTGGAAATTAAAGAAGTCGTGTACTTCTCACCAATGGCCTAGGTATCACCCTTTCACAGCTACTTGGAGAATACACATGACTTCTAGTAAGGTTTCTATAATTACTTGGTAACTATATTTAAATACACTTATGTAAAAAACATATAGTATTAAATAACCTAAAAAGGAAACATTGCATTGATGAATATGCCTAATGTAAAAGCAACAACTATCTTCTTTAAATGAATTTATTTATTTTAAACTTCCATTGTTTTATTTTATAATATGTAATGTAAATAACCTTTGTTAATACCTCATTAATTGAAGGATGTCATGAATGTTCTATTGGAATTACTTTCCTTTTGTCCTTTTTACATTGTCTTTCAATTTATTTGCCATAAGAATTAAAGATGAAATTATCTTTGATATTCTTATTATCTTGGTGAACATTACCTAAATTGGTAATGGATCATTTACTCAATACTTGTTCATTTTGTAACTTAAAGTGAGACTTAAGTAAAGTGGTGAAAATGATATGAGAAAGGGATACATTTTAAGATCATGATCAATATTTCAATTTACACATGACGGTGCAACATCACCTTATTCATATCATTTCTTCTCTTTCTCCTTGAAAACATCTCGAAGATGGGACTTCATGTTATATCATCCATGTCTTGGTGTAGCAATCAAAACTGAAACCGAACATTGATGAAAACATAATGATATAACTATCATATAATTTGTGCATTAGTCTCCTATAAGAAAATTCACCCTTGATTATTGAGGTAGTTTAACAGTATTGAGGACACCGACACCTTGAGTTTACTATATCATAGTACCATGCGCACGCGCCTGTACTATTCATGGATACTTGTGTCAGTGAGGAAATTTAATTTTTCCATTATAATTTAACAGTTTTTAAACTTGTGGTATAACTTTCCCTTTTCTACAATTTTTTTTGTAGATGAGTGCCTTTTATCTGATTACCAGTTAATACATTTTGATTAATTACTTAAATCATTTAATGTATCCCACTATTTTATTGGATTCTAGGAACCCTCTATGCTAGAATTAGAATACTCTATCGCTTGAGTATTTTAGTGGAAAGGATCTCAGAACCACCCCTCATAGTCTAAAAGATATGGCTACAACACTACTTGGAGGGTTCTAGGTGGGATTTTGGCTGGCCAACCGCTTTAACTTGTGGTTCCTTGATCTGTTGAGTGAAGTCCCGCTTCTAAAATCAAAACTTGATTAACTCAATGCTTGCCTCTAAAATTACAACAATCTAGATATGACTATTTATTTACTGCAATTTTAGTTAATTCAACCCATCATTCTTATAAGGACTCCTTGGTAGTAAGATTCACCCTTAACTATGGCATGACCAACACCTTAAACAACCATTTTTGTCCAAATTTGAATGACGGAAGGCTGTTATGACTTAATATATCTTTGAGGGTTTTATTATTTTTAATGTGATGAAAGAAATCATTTTCTATTTTTATAAGTACGTACCATGTGATCACACTCATAATTGACCACGCATGAAATAAAAAAATCATCACGTCACATGTTCATTTTATCTTGCATACTTGTTTATTATTATTCTATGTGATTGTGTTCTAACTACACATTCACAAAATAATAAACCATACAAAAATAAAATGAAAAACCTGATCATGATTTGATTATAATGGTTAATCCGTTGAGTGAATAACAAACCAACCGGGACCCTAGAAACAACACCTTTAGTCATTTGGCTTTCAACTTGAATAACAATGTCTGCTCACCAAATGCATCTAACTACTGTCTGGTGCATCGTCGTCACTAGTGTGAAGTGCGTCATACATCATCTCATCATTATACAACTGTACTCGTACCCATGCGAGGGGGTCTCAGGGTATAAAATACAACTATGAGAATGGGCGCGCATGCCCTTATACATACTTGAGATGACACACAAACCGTCTTTTATTTAATTAAACTTATTATTACCAAACCATTGCAACAAATAAATAATTAAATAAATGAAAATAAATAAACAACCACCAGACATGCATTGGTCGGTCTCCATATCATGATCAACATATGCATTAAACTCGTGTATATGAACTAAATTCAGAATAAAATTAAACTTTCATTAAATAAATTCTGAGAGAATTATTTATTAAATTAAAATTTCACTCTAATTTTAATTCAACAAATGTCGTCATTCGGTCTCGATTAATTAATTTAATTTTAAAACTAAAAATTAATTAATTAATTAATTTAATTAATCTCCCAATTAAATTAATTATGCCATAGTAATAATTAATCCAAAATTAATATTTAATTAATTTAATAATCAACTGTAATGAAATTAATTATTTTAATTAACTTTTGATTAAATTAAAATTAACCGGGCCCCTAAAACCCCGAGCAGACCTATGCAAGTCAGACCGGACCTACTTAGTCCCATCACGGGCTGTACCGACCCCATGTAGAGGCGTTTTGGGCTAGGAAGGTCCACCCAAACCCATTCCAGGCTAGGTAGACCTGTGGATTCCCATTTCGGGGCCAGTCTGTAAGGGAGTACCTCGCCAGAGTCTCCCAAACTAGTCTGTCTGAAGAAGGTGCAGTCAGACTATAATTACCTTTCAGGCAGCGTGCGACGACTCTCGGGATGCTTTTACCCACTCGTTCACCCATTGATTCCCAGAGGAGAATCGCACATGGGAGGGTGCTGGCTGCAACACATTTGGGAGAAGGAGGCGGTAGGGGATCCTCACACTAGACATAGGGATAGGCGGTGGAGGTGGCCTTGAGTTTGCTGGCCTGGTGCACCGCGTGGGAGTAGGTCTGCTGGAAAATATGTGGCTGTGGCTAGCACCTGGACTTTGGGAGGGCGGCACTGCGGGAGGTCGTCAGACTTGCAGGAGGTCCGTGTGAGGGCAACTCCAGAGGGTTGGCTAGCTGCAGTGGGTAACGGCGTGGGAGGGAGACGAATGGGGAGGTGCGCCGCTGCGCATAGAGGGAAGCCGGTCTGGGGTGGTGCCGGGACGAGGGGAGCAGGAGGAGGTCATCTGATGGGAGGCTGGCGGGTCGAATAGAAGGGTTGATCGAGGTGGCACCGGCTACGGGTCTTGGTGCGTGCTATCTCCGCGAGGGAGGGAGGAGGCCCGACATCCTGGTTGAGGCAGAGCCGGTAGTTAGCAGATATGGGAGAGGCGGCCCAGGGCTGGGCAATCGGAAGGCATGGTCTGAGGGACTTTTCTAGTGTGTGGGGTTGTGCCTGGTGTAGGAGGTGGCGCCTATGCTTGCTGCAGCGGGTCTCCGTGAGGGAGATGAAGCGACACCATTTTTTTTTGCTTTTTTTTTCTTTTGACTTGCTTCACCTCCCCGACTTTCCCCTTTCCTTTTGTTTTTTTATTGGACAGGAGACCTGCTTTTTAGGTCTCACCACACCCCTTTTTAAATTTTTTTTAAAGCCTATATTAGGCTTTTGAAAAAAAAAATTAAAACAAACTTTTTCTTAAGTCTATAAGTAGACTAGAAAAATAAAATCTTATAATAATAAATATTATTATAATTATAATAATAAAATTATTATTATAATCAAACTATTATTATTATAATTAGATAATAATAATAATAACAATCATTAAACATCACCAGAAAATACTATTCTGGTAATCAGATGTCCACCCGGTGATCATAAAACAACTGGTTCAACTCCGATTTTAAACTTCGGATGACTGCAGATGGTTCATCCGATATTGGATTCAAATGTGGTCTACGACATTGGGATCGTAACGATATCCTCTTTAACAATTAATGTAAATTTAATTTATTTGGATTAAAATCGACTTAAGTTGCTCTGATACCACTTGAAGGAACTGGGTGTGCAGCGGAAGCCCCAAACAGGTGAGTTTTAAAATTTTTCCATTGAAGATCGATGTAAACTTGTTGATGTCGGTAAATAGAAGCTCAGTCTTAGCCAAGGACCATGCGTGAAGAGTTTTAAGCACAAAAAAATATAAATACCTAGTTTAAATCCGAAGTTGTGCACAACTTCTGCTCATCGTTGGCAATTTCTGTTCAAATAATACGAAGTCGAATTCCTCTAGACCATCCACACATGCTTCAAGGAATCCACAGGAGCACTGTTCGTCGTAATTAGGGTGCTAGTGCAGAATTGATACGACACCTTTGATGCTCCAACGATCACTACATATCTTCGCTAGCGATGCCTGAGAGAGTGCTCGATCCGAGCTCCTTGGATCCAGAGCCCCTCTCTCTAGATCATGGGAGAGAGGAGAGGAGAGAGAAGCCCATGAATAGTCCTTAGAAAAATCCCCTCCTCTTCTATTTATAGTGCTTAATTAAAATACCCGGTATAGCCTCGCCAGACCTGAATACTTAACGCACTATCAAGGAAATTTTATGACTACTAAATTGAGTCATAAATATTATTATAATTTACTTGTAATATATTAAATATATTACATGATAATAATTGAGTCCAAAAATTTCATCATTCCCTTAAATATTAATTGAACCTTGAATGTATTTAATATTTGTCAATTAATATTTTTCATCTATTTACTTAAAACTCGTAAATACATTTAATAAATAAATTCAATACCCATTATTCTAAACTTGAATAATATGAATTTATTTATTTCATTGGTGATCGTTTTTTCCTTGTACAAATTCCGGACCCTAGTGGTGGGTCCCACCATGTCCAAAACTCCTATTCAATTGAATATGGTAGATTTTTGAATAAGCTATTGTGTGTGACCCTCTAGGCCCTTATCTCGGCAGCAGTGAATAGAATTCACAAACCAAGAGCGGGATCTAGAAACCCATTATGGCCCCTGAAGAGATAAGTATTTTCACAATAATGACAACCAACTTACGAATACGCATTGTGTAATATAATCTCTTTGTCTGTAATATCTCATAAAGCAGGATGCACTCACATGTCATTGCCCTTTTCTTAATTTATTGTTCGTTGATTTAACTGGACGAATTTACCCTCAATTTCCATGGCCATGGTCTTATAAATGTACTACCATCCTTATCAACATTTCCTGAGATATATTACTTCCATAACCCGGAAGTGAAAAATCCTTTCTTGACCATTCAACCAATGTCATGCCACCAATGATGCACCCAACAAAAACTACCTTGCCACGACTTCATTGCCATGGTTTTTGTATTTCATCAAAGTACGCAATCAAATGACATAAATTGGTAATGATCTCAAGTCAGGAGACCATTACACATGATCGTAGATAGGAACATACAATGACACCTAAAACATGTGGTGTTCTTATTGGCGGGTCAGTTCTCATGATCTCACTACTAGAGATCACCAAGTGTGAACTTCATGAGAAGAATTCTCAATGCTTATGATCCCCCAACACGTGATATCCAAACATCTAATGTGTCCAATTAGTAATATATATCTAGACCATAGAATATATATTCAATATTAATGTCATAGTATCTAGAGGTTCTCATTATAGTATGGGATCTACTATAACCTTTCAATATGATAATTAATATTTGGACATTACCATCTAAAAAGTGGACACATAAAATTATACACTATAATGGTAAGATGAAACCATGTATATCTAACTATATACATGGTATGGTAATCAAAATCACTGAATAATTGGGTCTAGGGCACCCACTATTTCAACAGTATGCTCCTCCGTGTATGCGTCAACTCCCCTCATTCAAAGATTTATGTCGATGATTAAGACTTATTTTACATATCATATATTATTATATCTATTTATATCTTTTTTAATAATATTTAAATCCATTATATGAATCATTTTGATAATTATTTATTATGAGAAAAATAATGAGCTGCTGAATAGCATTAATGACCCACGGTTGTCAAATTCCACTCCATTCCTTGAATTGAATGTGATTGGTTATAATCAAAATAGTGTTTATAATTAATAAGGTTGATATTAATAAAACCATCATTCATCAAATGAAAACATGAAATGGAACCATCATAAGTGGTTGAATAATAAACATCATGTATGTGTCATACAATAAAGTAAATTTCACTAATAATGTTATGAACCATGAAATTTGACATCTACTATTTCCTTAAACACTCTATAGGTGTCAAAAATTATTATTATGCATAAATATCCATGATGGAGATGATACTTATTTTTTGATTTTTGTTTTATTTTTTCTCTTTTATTTTATTTCTTATAAAACATTTGAGAGAAATTAAGTGATCATGAAGAACAACATAAATATATTTTATTGATATTTATACCTTAAAGTTTATGGAAATATTTAATTGAATGTTCATGTTAATATCTTGAAGTCACCATAAAAATCGATCTAATAATTTTATTATTTTTTATAATGTGAATGAGAATATTTATTAAAAAAATTATAGTTCATTCTTCGAAGTGAATGAAAATATACATGATTTTATTTTAAATCAAGTTTAGGGTGGATATGATATATTGTGATGACAATTCTACCTTATTTATTGATAAATAAATAAAATAAATAATAAATATGATTACAACACCTTGATCACATGATACAAGGAAGAAGACTACAGTGACTAACCCTTTTCATGTATGATTATTAACATAATTCCTTACAAAAATATTATATTAATAACTTTGAAGGATCTTTTGAGGTTTATTGTCTTGGAAACTAGGTACATAATACATGAATCACATAAAGAAAAAATAAACATAAAATTTATTTATACTCTTTAAAAGACTATTATTATTCCATCCTAGGCCACCTCACTATAAGTTATTTCCTGGGGATATGCATCAATAGAAAAGGGTGAGTATAAATCCCAGTAAGGGATAAACAAAGGAAATAGAGCATACGAAATTACCATGGATAAAACATGAGGCACAACATGATATAATAATCATAAGTATATGATACATAACATGGAAATATGGATACAAAATAAAATGAGGCATTAATAAGAATATCATTAAGGTTTATCACTAAGGTTTTGTAAAACATATTATCAAGGTTATTCACCAAAGTATCAAAAACATGACATCTTTAGAGATTAATTATTTACCCAATACATTGGTGTGCTATTAGGGCATAATCTTTATATGTCTTAATTCACGTGTGCCAAATTGATCATATATCATAATAAAACATTTCATCAATAACCCATGGAGAATAAAGATATGGTTCATATAAAATTAATGAATAAATAAGTGTTTAAAGAATTTACATTTTTATCATTTTTAACCCATAAGAATGAAATTTGGGTTTCATAAATGGAAATCCCCAATCAATGATGTATAATTACATCTATATGAATATCCTAGAATAAAAATAGGGTTGGGTATACACAATGTAAAAAAGGGAGGCTTGTAAAATCAAAGAATGATTTAGACAGTATAATGAGTATACAAAGTGGTTTATGGAACATTATTAATGTGAGAGAATGAAAGTATCTCATTGATATAACAACATTTGTAGAGTAATGGAATTAAAAAAAGTGCATGGGAATATAATAAATTTTAAATTATAATACTAACTACAAAGGAAGTTCAAGGTAAGTCTTAGATATGAATGAGTAAGAAATTGATATACAATCAATGGATGAAGATGTATTAAAACAACTTGTGGATCAAAAAGTTGATCATGAGTGGATGATCCTGGAAAGTGATAGAAAATGAAAACTTAAAATTGACACACCTCCTTCGAAGGATAGGATCAACATGTCAGCACCTACAAATTTTATTAGAATCACATAAGTATAGATTATGGACACTCATGGGAGCTCTAACCATTCCGAGGAAGAGGTATGAACTACTAAGGGGAAGAACTTATCTTCTACTATCCAGGTTCATGAGAACATTGTTGGTGATAAGAGTGACCTTTCCTTGATGGGTTGTAATGTTAATCCCACACTGGTCATTCTAGAACAAGCTACCTCTATAAATAAGATTTTGATCCCTTCCTCTAACCCATTTGGGGTGATTTTGGACATGGGATCAACGTCTGTAGTGCCTTAGGATGATCGTGGTAATGTCTAGCCAAGGGAGGTGCAAAACCATGAAAATAATGAAACTAATCCTTCTGTGGGAATAGAAGACCCTAAGGATAAAGATCACACTCCTACATTAAAGGAAAAATCTGACTTGGAGAGGGAAGAACTGTAAGGGACTTGGTAATAGGCTAAGTCTTGGAAATGGGGTTTTCATCCAAAGAGTCATGGCCGTAGGCATGGCCATTCTGATTGGTCTTAAAAAAATGAGGAAATGCGATAAATGGTTGATTCTGATTCTGAAGGATTAGAAATTGATAGCCTCCTTCATCAATCAAAAAGTGTGATAGAGTACTATAATAGGGGTCATAGTCATGGGTGTGGTTGAGGAATTTATTAGAATGCCTTGTGAGAGGAGGAATGCAGGATAGGGATAAAAACCATACAAAAGCCTATTCTTTGACTATTTTTTGGTGAGGGAAGTATTATTGTGTCTGACCCCATACTAATTTATCTATGTTACTTTGTTTTTAAAATTTAATAAAGGAAATTTTTCTCTACTATTTTAAAAAAACAAATGAATTATTTGGATAAAAAGGGAGAAAAAGAGAATCCCTTACCTTGTGACATAACTTCTTATAACATTAGAAGAGTTCCTTGGAACCTTATAAACTCCTTGAAAAGTCTCAAGAGATGTAAAATGTGGGTAAATTCATGATCAATAGTTTGGGAGTGAATGAAATGGGTTGGACATGTGGGTATTTATAGTAAAGTGAAAAGAATTGTTTATTATTTTTCAAATATAGCCCTTGTAATTCTAGGTTTTGAAAAATAATTTTCCCATGGACCACCCATGGTTTTGGATCATAGTTTATGAAAAAAATAAGGTCATTTTTTATATTTTTGAGTTTGAGAACCTAATATCATTTTTATACTACTTTTTTTCATGGGAAATGAATTTTTCCACAAAATAATGTTTTTAAAAGATTAATTTCAACTTTAGACTTTGGAAAGTTGTTTATAGGTTTGAAAATCCATATAAATTAATTAAAATAAAATATATTAATAAAATAGCTTATTTTTTGTCATGGTTTCACTTATTTTAATTATTACATCATTATTACATATTTATGAAATCATAAAACATACCAAAAACACAAAATTGTATTTTTACTATTCACTAAAAAATAAAGTGTTTTAGAAAATTATTAAAATTTTAACCTAACCTAATTTTGACATTATGATTTCAAATATAATGTTTATTTTATCAAAATAAATTCCTATGTATAAGAAATAATTATTTTAAATAAAAAATAAATATTTTCTATAAAATACTATTTTAAAGGAAAACACATTATTTATTCACTTTAAATATTTTTAAATTTTATAATATCATAAATATTGATTCATAAAGAGTATATGGAAATATAATTATTATTTATAATATATTTTAATTTACTTTTAAACTGGTATTTTACTATTCTATAGGGTATTATTACTATTCCAACAGTTGTATGACGATCACATTGAAACATTCAGGTGACAATCAAATCCTAATAGTCACATTTCCCTTTACACCCTATATATACTCCACCATTCTTATAAAAAATAATTCACTAATTAACTTATAAATTCCCTAAACTTACCTTGATAATTTCTATCATATTACTAACTCTTCTATTTATTTTTATTGTTTTTATAGCAGGAGAAATCCTTATTGGAGAATTCAAACCTATGGAGTTTATATTAGCATGTGCATTGTTATTTTTTGTTTATCTACTTATATTATTCATAAATATTATATTCAATATTATTTCATGATGTTTAATGTTATTATGTAATTTTTTTTCCATGGGATTCATAATAAAACAATCATTATAAAACATGAGTTTTTTTACTAAGAAGAGAAAAAAAATTGGGCTTTTATAAAAACTGCCCCAGGACTCGACCCCACAACATACACCCCAAACCCCCATCCCAAACCACATTGCTTAGATATGGGGTAATAAATAATAATAATAATATAACCATCAAAAGTTATTTTAGGGAGACAAATATTTTAAGAACATAATGAATTTTATTAATATTTATTAAATGGTGCATCCCTAAAGGATGATATGAAAATAATGTCTTTTGAAATCATGTTAGAGAACATTTTGGTTTATAAATATTTTCTCTAGTAATCACAATATTGAGAAAATTTTTATCATTTATTATGTTCTTATGGATTAATAATATCATCACATGTAATTCATTCAATTTTATCCCTTGAAGTAGATGTTATTCTTCTTATAATTCATAAATGAGATGATAGAGTTATATAAATATTATAATACAATATATTTTATGAAAATAATTTTACTATATGAAGTGGTTAAAAAATGATCATTATGATAAAAAATTAGTATTTTTGTACATGATTATCATTATTAATAAATAATGAATTAACATTCATGAATTAAAAAAATTAATGAATAAATTCATTACTTTATGATAATATAGTTTTAATATATTTTATTTCCTTTATTGAAGTGATTGAAAATATTCATGAAAAGTTTGATAAGATTTTTGTTACCTGTACTTGAAATTTTATCATGAATATTTATAAATTATAAAAATTTTCAAAACGATTTCTCCATCATTTTCTGAAGTGAATGGTATTATAAAAATTATTATATAAATAATAAATTATGATCATTATGAAGTGTGAATTGTGAATCCAAAACATTCTTCCACATTTCTTCTCATTCTATATGAATTTATCTTAAAATACATGGGGGATCCTCTCCCTAGTAGATATTTTTTTAACATCCAGGCAAGAAGTTTCAAAGTATACAATATCCACTAGGTGATGAGTCTAACTCATCATGATTATATTATAAATTCATTAATTAATATTCAACCACCAAAATTGTAAATAATAATAATAATATTGAAAATGTAAATATTTTATCATTTTTATCACATGACATGAACATGTTGAGTATGCACAATGTAAGATCATATATATATTATGCATGTCTTTCTTGAAGCAAAAGTTTTTCATATATTATTTTAATTAAATGATTCAAAAGTTCTCATATATGTTTATTATTGATAAAAAATCTTATATAATTAGTATATTTTCATATAAGTACATTGATCAGTGATAAAAATTAATCAACGGATCTAGAAAAATGAATTTATTCCCACCCTATGGTATACATTTTTTCATTTATAATGCTTTTTTATATCTAAAGTCCTGATGAAATATATTCAGAATTAATTATATTCTTGAAAAATAATATCATATAGAGACATTTGATAATGGAGGTGTCAAATACTTCTATATATAACAAGAATTCATAATAGAAAAAATTAATTCCAATGAATTTGTTATGTATAACTGAATCAATTATGGTAAACCGGAATTTTACTAATACTGAAACATTAAATACATTACATGATCATTTAGGTCATCCAAAATAAATTATAATGAAAAATATTGATACAAGTATACATGAGCATCATTTTTTTTGATAAAATAGTAAACATCCATCGAGGAGAGAATGATGAATTTATTTAATGGATTAATGTCTGCTAGATCGTAACTTATAATAGATTTATTCATTCTCATTATGTTATTATGTTTTTCCCTTGTATGATTATTTACCATGGGTTACCTATTATTAAGGTAAATTATTTATATTATCACTAGTTTTATTTCAAGTATTTATAAGAAGTATCAATCATGAAATATGTATGGGTTCACCCACCTACCATGTGATCCATTTAAATATTATATAAAAGATACACCTACTGAATGGTCACATGTATTATTATTTTAAGGTGAGTATACATCTCATTATATGCATAGTGAATAAAATAAATATTTAGCATCACATAACATATATAAAATGTTCTAATGATATCATTGATAAGATGCTCACAAGACTTATATGGAAAATTCAGTTGTAAAGTGTCAAAAATTAATAGTTTGATTATACACACTAAAAGTGTGTTTGAATTGATTATATAAAATCATTATTCATTGTGAGTGGAAAGTAATAAATATATTTTTCTAGGAAGAGGAAAATGAATATATCAACAATAATATATTCTTTTAGATATTGTACCTAAAGTGACACCGGTAGTAGATCAATCATGTGACCTCATTAAATGTTGTTGATGATACATTTAAATTTTTGACTGATTTCAAAACTCATAAATGTCAATAAATTTTGAAAGATATTAACATAAAAAATAATTTTCCAAAAGGATTAAAGGAATATGTGTTATGTTCAACATATAAAGTTTTTTATTGGTTATCCAAACTACCAAGACTATTGGATATATATGGGCTTATTATATGAAATGTTCTTCCTTATAAATTTATAAATTTATATATATTTGGATTATTTCCAATTGATGTTATCACTATTAATTATATGGTAACATTGATTGAAACATTTATTAATCCCTAAATATTTAAAAATTATCGAATCATATTCAAGATTATGAATGTTTCACCCAATCTGAGAAATAACTTTACATGATAAATTAAACAAGGCATATATGATATAAACATTCATAAGAGGGAAAAAATAAAATTGATTTTATCATCTCTTATTTTTTATAAATAAATTTATTTATTCATCACATTATTAATATGTTTTGAATAACATAAATAAAATCAATAAAATATTAATGATTAAATTACAAGAAATGTCCTTGTATTTTTTTTAAATCAATCACCTATAATATGAAATCATAAATCTTGGAAAGATTTTACATATTCACAAAAATAACCTTATGGAATATTTAAATATAATTCTTCCAATAAAGATATATTTTATATATGAGGGGATAGTTAAGAGATTATTTTTCCTAAATTGATTAAATATAAACACACATTTTATTTATCCCTGAAGGATATAAATGTGCATGTGCATATTTAACTTGTGAATAATATTAGGTATTATTATAATTAAATTGGTGCAAGGTAATATTCTTCTCCTACTCATTGATATTTAAAGGGTATAAATGATTAATTATTCAAAAATTTAGAACCAAAATTTGTTGTCTATACTGATGTTGGATATTTATTTGATCCATAGAAAGCCAAATCTCAAATTAGATATTTATTCACATACGGTGGAACTATCATTTACTTGTATTATATAAAAATAAACCATTTCAGCAACTCCATATAATAATTTTGATTTTATTATGATTCATGAATAAAGTTTAGAATGTGTTTGGTCAAGATCAGTTATTCATTATATCAAAAATAAATATGAATTAGATATGAATAATGACATTACCACTATATTATATAAATATAATATTACTTTTATATCATAATTAAAGGGTGGGCATATCAAAGGTGATAAAAAAAAACATATCTCACCAAAATTCCTTTTCACTCGTGAACTTAAAAAGAATAGTGAGATTGATATCCAAAAAATAAGGTCTTGTGATAATCTTGGAAATTTATTCACAAAGGCATTACCAACTGCTAAATTGATTTATAAAATTAGGATGAAAATACTAAAAATTCAATTGTGATTTTATGAGGGGGATTTGGTAACACTACACTCTTTTTTATCTTAATCAGGTTTCCCCTCTGGGATTTCCAGACAAGGTTTTTAATGAGTCAACAAAACATAAAATTCAATTATATTGGCTTCACCTAATTTTCCTATGGGGTTTTTAAGTGATGATTATATAATATTTCATGAAATTATAACATCCACGGGGTATTATTATGAAATAATATTAATTTGGTGGATGTCATAATGTCCCATAATTTCTAAGGTGTTAATAACCCCTAATTCCTAACAAAGTCCCTCCATATGACCAACATTTCAATTACCCCAATAGTTATAATTCCAGCTATTGGATTTGATAGGGGATATGGATTGATCATTTTTATTATTATAATATCATGTACCCTATATATATATATGTCACTATATAAAAAAACAAGAACTTTGGCCCTATATACATTCTTCTCTTGTCTATTTCTTTGCATCATTTTCACTATTCATCATCATCATATAAAATTTTGACATATCATCCTGCCAATGATATGATTCACCAATGATCATCCACATGATTCTAATTTCAATTTTTTTGGTTTTAATCAGCATCCAATTATTTTCTTAACATTATTGATTTGTATTTATAAGTGATTATTTAGTAACTATTTTTTTTAATAATATAAAATAAGAAAGCATGGTTATTTATAATAAAAAAATGATATTTATAGAGTGATTAAAATCATATAAGTGATGAATCATTCTATTAAATGGTAATGATGTTTTTAATTAATTATTTTATTTAAAACACACCACCAAACACCATATAAAAAATTGTTTTCCATTTATACACGTATCAAACACACTATATTTCTCACTCTTCTTCTTATTTTAATGATTTGAAGTGGAGTGTAGTGGTTCCTTTGATTAATTATAAATTTTTAATTATTGATTTAATATAATTTTTAATTTAATATAAAACACACTCTTTTAATTATTTTCAACCAATTAGGGAGAGGGGAAAATACAAATATTAAACCCACATGTGTTTGAGAGCCTCAAACATGAGATGTAGTGACCCTGATTATATCCTGTAGAAGAGTTAGCTCATTTTGGATATTTTGAGACCCATAAAATTATAGAGGGTAGAATGGTAATTTACACTAGAAAATGACCTCAGTTTTTTAGATTGTTCCATTGTTCTCAGGATGTGACGTTTACCCTTGGATTTTAATTTGATGATATTTTTCTTTGGGAATATTTTTTCAGGATATTTAATATTTATTAAAAAAATATTATTTATTCCAACATGTGAGAATATAAAAATATACTAAATAAATCTTTATATTGAAATTTAAACTCCACAGTTGAGTCTGGAATGGGAAATTTTACCCACACTAGTTATAAAATCTATTTGGGTTTCGGGCCTCAGGTTAGGAATTTTAATGGGTCTTTATCCTATTCTATTTTTTGTTTTTTATTATTTTCCTAACCCTATTACTACCCCAATATACATGATAGTAATGAAAAAAATTCCTCTCATTGATACCACCAAACCGAGAGTGGGGGAGGAGAGAGAGGGAGGCAAATCTATATTAGAGGAGAATGATTAAAGACCAATCAGGATACAGCCTCCATGAAGCATGGATCATCAGTGAGAGACCTTGAAGCTTGAATGATTCATTGTGAGGTTGGGATAATTATTTTTATTTTCACCTCATCCTCATTTATTTACCATTTCTATTTTTTATTATGAAATTTGGGTTGTTCCCGGATGCCTAAGGGCCATTGAGGAGTGATTCGCAATGAAATAGGTGATTCGAGCGGTTCACAGGGTGCTTGTATCTATAATTCCTGATCATAAAACATGTAGTTCCATGAACATAATCTATTTAGTTCACCGACACTTATTATATCATAATATGTCAATCAAATGATGAATAGGGCACATCCACACTACATGTAGGTTTTTTGGGTAGATGACTCAGGGTGTGACCACATATATGGTCAAATACCCCGTTTGAGGCACATGAAATGTATAATTACATGCCATGTCATGTTACATGAAATTACCTGATCTAGGGTAAACAAATACATACTTCATGCGTACTATATGTCATGTGTTCCTTGAGGCACATCGTGTATTTAGGAAATACATGCCAAGTCAGGTTGTGGTACACACCCAGAGTAAAGTGTTGAGTGTAAATGTCATGTACACCATGGTGAATGCCATTTACCTTCCTCTAAAAGGAATTTTTCATTATTTCTCACCCTAGATATGAATTTGAATATATTTAAATTCCATTCTAAGTACATTTCCATGAAAAATGAGATGGTGGGGTCCTCTTTACTATCAAGGATCATTGGTGAGAGGACTTGGGGATAATTTCAGATCTTAGACCGATGGAGATAATGATAGTATATAGGTGATGATATAGAGTGAGTGAGAGGATGGTGAGCCCATGGAATAATTTAGATATCTAGTCATGGAACCTTAAAAGGTATTTAGAGATAAACAATATTTGGTAGTTGTCAGTGGATATGGATCCTTTTTTTGATCTAGGATTCACGAGCATTGAGGTTCGACTACACTTCAGTAGTGCCTCCATGCAGTAGGGTGGTCCAATGTTACTTTTAGATGTTCATGAAGTTCAAGGATATTTCTCTCCTTCCCATTCATCCCATGTAGAGTGGGTGCAATCATTTTGGATAAGAGTATATAGAGTTAGTTTTACATTCCCGTTATGCAATGATATTCATTACCTAAGACCTTCGAGTCATGTAATCTCGCAAGCCTACATGCCATGTAATATCTAAGCCTACGATCATTGTAAGGGTTCCCCCTCATCCCTTGAAAGGGGGGTTATAAAAAATCAATAAAAATTAAGGCCTTTGGGCCATTTGGGTAGTTCCTACCATGGATGCTATACGTTCTCTCTCCCCTAGTATCATATGAGTTGTTGCAGGAGATAGAGTAAGTGATTACAAATTATTCTTCGTGGCCCCCTTTCACCGAACTATCGGTTTTGATGATTATGTGGTAAGAGTTGTGTGGAGATGGGAGTTGGGTACCCCCTAAATCTTGTATCATGGGGTAAGGTGTGAGTTTCCCCTTACATTAATGGAGTCGTTACTACCCCACAGATATGGAGTGTGGGTCCTCCATACTGGGTGACAGTTTCTCAAAGCTCCCTCATTGAGGTGCATGGTGATTATTATGTGGATGGAGATGATATTATCCTTGGATTATCTTGTCCTTTGGTGAGGCATGAGGCCCCTAGTGGGGTTGGTAACTCCCTCATATGGTTTATATACCCTAAAGAGGCATGGACCCCTCATTACAACATGGGATAAATGGTATGACAGTGGTGGTATTCGAGATGTGTGGTTATTCTAGCTTATTAGGGACATATAGTGCACATGGTGCACTAGGTTACTCCCCTTGGGTGTGCTTCTCTAGTGGAGTCAGGTTGAGTGGGTGGGGATTCACCTTATTTATGGCTGATATCCCCCATTTTGGGAATATATTGGTCAAAATACACCCTTTTGGATCCTAGCATGGATGAGGAGGTGTCTTCCTTCTGTTAGGATGTGGTAGGGAACTCCCCCATGGGATGGGGTGTATGCCACCCATCCATGGGGTTGGTAACCCCATCGAGTATCGTATCATTCTAAAGGTGTGGTCTCCCTCTTTAGTTAGACCTAGGATTATTGATTCAGTGAGTGGGATGTTCAGATGGGCCTTTTGTGGATGTAGGCATTATTCTGGGAACTATGACATGTCAATGAGTTTAATTGTTCACCCTACATGACGAGGGAGTGATGATGCGAGTGTATGAGGATATACTCATAGATGAAAATCCCCTTCATTTGGGATCTTCTTACTAGATCCCTGGGGTTCGATATGGTGATTTTGGTTGTGGTCCCCTCATGCAGAACATTGTGGTTTTATCCTCCATGTCATAGAGGATAAGAGAGGATTTTACCCCCAAGGCGTGTGTCATATCTATTGCATATGGACAAGGAGGTGTTTTCCATAGGGGTTCATAGCCAAGGCACTCTTTTCACCTGAGGCATGAGATTTCTTCACAGAGTTTTCATTCCACTGTACAAGTTGATATTCGATGTTATACCTAGTATATTCCCATAATATATGGTTAGGGTTATATTGGGAAGTGAATGCATAACTTCTTCCTTGGATAGTGTTTTCTCTACCTTATTTGAGTTGGGTGGCTATACGATTCATCCCTTGGAAGCGTGCTGACCTATAGTCTTGTTTCCCTTTAAGTTTTTAGGGAATCCCACTAGGTATTTTTATATTCACCCCTATATGTTCTTAGTTACCACACTTTTTATGTTAGTGTAGTCTGTGCACATGTTGGTGGTGATCTAGTGGGCATGGAGGTGTGGAGTTGGAGCTTAGTTAGGGCCCAGTGGGATTCATGACCAGACTTTCTCGACTTGGATTTTGTGTGACATGGTCTCAATCACTCAAGGTATGTTTATGTGAGAGTGTCATGAATTGCATTGTTTCCCCTTTTTTGTTGGAATTTATATCGTATTCCCCTAATATGTTTAACGGTGGCATGCATGCATATTTTTATTTTAGTTAGACATTTTTTTCCTAAATTGTTGTGGATATTTTTATATTGGATGGTAATTTATATATACTATATATTGTATAGTATAAAGCCTCCCATATATGTATTATGCCTTATTGGTGTTGGTAACCAGCCCTTGTCCTATTTGAGGTGGGATTGGGGTGGTACACTCGGTCTACTTATGACCTGGGAAAGGACCTGATGGGCCGGGATGTGTCATACTGGTATCAAAGAGAGGATGGTTCTAGGGATGGAGTTTGGAGATAGGTTTCTTTTGATCTTGGTTCAGGAAATTTTAGGAAACAATATATGAAGGTTCTTAGGTTTGGTTGACAGACCATGGAACCCAGCTAGTATGTGGTGGCTGACGCATTCCTATTCCATGAACTTGATAATCCATTGACTAACTTGGGTACTTAGGTCATTGGTTTCAGGATACAATTAAGTAGGTCTATGCATCATATAGTAGTTAGTTCATTATTCATTTCATGGAATGATATCTTACTTTCTATGATGTCGTTCTACAATGAAGATGATTATTTCCCTCATGAACATTATTTTGATATAGGTGTGAGATGGAAATCCTATAGATGATGGGAGTGCTGAGACTACTCATAGTCGTGTGAAATTATTAGGCGATTCTCTATTATTATTTGAAGTAGTTTAGTGACTAGAGGATTTATCTCCATAGATCTAGCAATGAAGTTTAGGTGTGATGATAAAAATGTTCCTAGGGTCAACATTCCGTTGATTATGGTGTATTCCAATGAGGCTTAGGTCCCCCAACATATTTAGATAGGTTAGGTATTTCCCTCGATTGAGGTGTCTTCTAGTGAGATCAAGATCCCCTAACTATGGATCATATATGGTCGATATTCCCCCTAGCTACATGGGACTATGATCCTCTAACTATAGAGTCAGCATCCCCCTCTACCTAAGATATCATTCAAGGTTGGGATCTTCCACTGGATTCAGTATTCCCCTTGGTTGAGGTGTCTTACAATGAGTCTAGTATCCAAAACATTAGTTCTTATGATGTTACATGAGTTTCTTGGAATCGGTGGAATGGTATTGATGGATCATAGGGTGTACTCCCTTGAATGAGTTCTCCTCTAGTGAGGTGCAAGTCCCCCATACTATATATTATTCATTATCCCTCAAAGATAGGGTGCATGCCCTCCTTATTTAGAGATCAATTAATGTGGTGTGGATTCACCACCAATGAGGCCGGTTACTCTATAGACTAGTTTATAAACACATAGAGAGGTTTGGGTCCCTCACCATGTTCAAATATTTGAAGAGGTTTAACTAATTCATGATTATTGATTATGATCTCCTGATTGAGAGTGCAGCTTTGAGATGATCCATCAATAGGTGTTAGTGTAGACTATCGAGCTCTGTCATGCAACTATCTATGAGTGTAATGAGCCAGATGTCAGGCCTGGGAGATTGGATAGATGGGATGTTCCTCCTCATTCATGTGAGGAATCCTTTGTGTAAAGATATTTTCTCATGGGTGGTTGTCAGATGAAGTATGAGGATCACTATATCAATTGTCTTCTAGTGTGATAGAGGGATTTTATTAGTTAGTTCCAGATATATAATGAGGTACGATCTATAACCCTTTGATTTGTTACTCATATTTTTCAGCACTAGCATATGTTATTATCTCAATGTTTCCTAGTTTTTTGGGAATCCATAGATCCCATTGCTATCTTTAGACTATCGTGATATAACTAGATACTTACTAGAGGTGATTATTTACACTTGTTTTAATCTTCACTATTGGATGGTTTTGGTGATGAGTTTTTTCCTAGGATTTCTATAAGGAATAGTGTAGCCTAGTGGTGATATTTTTGGTGATAGATGATCACCCAAAACCTGATTTTGAGTGGATTAATATTTTTTTTTTATGTTTTTTGAACAATTATATAGGTCATGGTTCACTTTTAATTAGAAGTGGGACCTAGGTGGCAATAAGGGTCAACACTCAAGAAGCTGTAACTAGTTCTTTAACAAGTTGGTGAGTTTATATTTATGCACTATGGTTGTTTTAGAGGATCAATACTACAGTTGTAAATCAGGTGATGGTTATTTCCCTAGGAGGTTACTCAGTTAATCTTGGGTAGGTGAGTTATGTGATTTTAGGAGTGAACCACTTCCATGATTTCTAAGGATTCAAAGAAGAGGTTAAGTTATAATCTCGACTTGTGTTTTCTAAAGGATGGAGCTAAGTGAATAGTTCTATATGAAATCCTTAGTATTGGTCTGAGCTATATGATAAGATAGGGATGATATAGAAAATGATATTTCCACTATCATGGGTATCCGATTGATTAATACTTAATAATCTTGGCTATGTGGACACCTAGGTGGTGTAACGATAATTTCAACAAGATTCCCCTTTTAGTGTTTTTGGGATGTGTGATGAGGTGAAATGATCTACAAGATTGTGGTTACAAACATTTGAGTATTGAAAATATATCAAACTTGTATCCTAAAGAGATATATTGGGTCATCTATGATGGAAGATAACTTGATTTAGGTTAGTGGTGCAATCATTTCCCCCCATAGTTGATGAAATGAAGGGATGACCGAGGTTATACTCGTTCCCTAAACTATATAAAATCAATGTATACAATTTTTTAGCTGATAATGAGGAGTGGTTATAGGAGTTTGTGGGACAGTAAAATTATCTTATTGAGGTGCTTAATAACATATTTTTATGATATTAGGTTGTCTCAGTATGACAGTCTTCAAGGTATCACTTTTTCAAAGGTGGGGAGTACAATTCTCCCATAGTTAATACCTTGGTAGAAAAAATGTTTTAGAGTGATATTTATGGTTTATGGAATAACTTTATGATGGTATTGATTGTCATCCCATGGTTGGGGGAAAAGTATTTGAGTGGAAACTATTGATGAAATTCACAAGGTTCATCATGATTGTTTTGAGAGTTTTCTTTATGGTGGGTTGAGGTAATTTAGAATTTATAGAGGGATGGGAATCTCAAATGTAGTTCCCTTGATCTATATGATGGGGAAGGGATGTGTTATTGAGTGGGGTTTTATTTTAGGTCATAGTGGATTTAAAGACCTTCAAAAGTTGGAGGAGCCTATGTGTGGGTGTGTTATCTTCCCACATGGGGATGATTTGTGGGATTCTCAAAGGTCCATTGTGATATTTTCTATTCGAGGACAAAAAGTTTCAAAGGTGGGGAGGATGTATCAACCTTAGTTTTCCCATGAAGAATACTTGGCTCATTTTGGAGCTTTAGAGCCATATATCATTATAAAGGGTATAATTTTAATTTCCAATTGGGAAGGGCATCAAAAAAATTTTCTGATGGTTCTATTGTTCACAGGATGTGACATTTACTTTTGGGTTGGAATTTGGTGAGATTATAATTCAGACATATTTTTTCTAGGATATTTTATATTTATTAAATAAATATTATTTAGTCTCACATTAGAAAATTCCAAAATCTCCTAAATAATGCTTCATATTGAAATCTTGACATTTCATTTGAGTCTGGAATGAGCGGTTTTACCTAGAGAAGGAAAAAACTTTTTTTGGGTTCTGAGCCTCAGGTTAGGGATTTTAATGGGTCTCTATTTTATTTTGTTTTTGTTTTTTATTCTCCCCTAACCATATTACATAACCCATATGCATGAGAGTAAGTAAACCCCTTCCAATCATTGATGTCACCAAACCAATAGAGGGGAAGGGGGTTAGGAAGGCAAATCCATGTTGGAGGAGATAGATCAGTTCCAAATTAAGATGCAATGACCATGGATCATGGATCATTAGTGCGCAACCTTTAAGATTTGGTGATTCATCGTGAGGTTGGGATCATTATTCTATTTTCACATAATCCTCATTTATTTGACATTTACAATATTTATTATGAAATTTGGGTTTTTGTAGGAATATTGAGGAGTTATTTTCAATGAAATTGGTTATTCAGGCAGTTTGTAGGGTGCCTACATATGGAATTCCCAATCACACAACATGTAGTTTTATGAACTCATACCGTGTAGTTTTTTGATGTTGATTAGGTTAGAATATGGAGATCACATGGTGTGTAGGCCACATCCACATGTCATGTAGTTTTTTTGGGAACATGACTCAGGGTGTGGCTATGTACACATCTAGATGCCCCATGCGAGGCACATGGTGTGTAGAAGTACATGCCTTGTTGGATTACATGACAAAACCTGATCTAGGTTGCAAGACTTATCACCCCATGTGGCTTACACACTATATACTCCTTGAGTCACACTATGTATTAAGGAAATTCATGTCAGGTTGGGCAGAGAGGTACATTACCAATGTGAGGTGTTGGGTGTATAAGTAATTTACACCATGGTACATGCTGTGTACCTTCCTCTCATGGGGTTTTGTATGATTTTCCTAGAGATAGATTTAGACATGTAGAAAGTCCATAATGAGTATCTTTTTTCATAGAATGTGATGGTGGAGTCCTCTTTTATATTAGGTATCATTGGTGAGATGACTAAGGGATGGTTTTAGATCTTAGATCTATGGAAATGATGATGGGATTCATGTGATTATGTAGAGTGAGTGTGAGGATGGTAATCCCCTATAAGTATTTAGATATTAGGGTATAGAACTTTTGTAAGTATTAATAAATAAAAAATATCTTAGAGTTGTTGGTGGATATGGATCCTTGGTGGATTTAGAAGTCACGAGAACTTGGGTTCAGCTATTCTTTGGTGGTTCCTCTGCGTGAAAAGGTGGTATAATGGGAATTTCAGTTGGATATAGAACTCAAGGATATTTCCCCCATTACTATTCACCCTATATTGATAGGGTGTATTTGGTATGGACAAGAGGATGGGAAATTAGTCATACACCCTCACTAAGCTATGGTCTTCATGGATAGTTCCTACTATGGATGGAGGATGATCTCTCTCCCATGTACCATCCCATGAGTTGTTGTGGGAGATAGAGTATGAAATTATAGAGTATTCCCAATGGATCCATTTAATCATAATATTGATTTTAATGACTATGTGGTGAGAGTGGTATGAATATGAGATTTAGGTACCCCCTAGGGCTTGTATCATAGGATGAGGTGCAGTTTATCCCTAGAATTGATAAAGTTGATACTTCCCCAGAGATGTGGAGTATGAGTCCTCCATGATAGGTGATTGTTTCTAATAGATCCCTCATTACAGAATAGTCTAATTCTTATGTGGATGAATATGGTATATATCCTTGGCCGATCTTAGCTTTTGGTGAGGTGTAAGGTTCTTCATGGGGTTGGTAACTCCATCAGTTGGTCTACATACCCCAGAGAGGCATAAGTTACCCATTACATCACAAGATAAATCATGTGATTTTGGTGGAATTTGAGATGTATGGTTATTCTGGGTGTTTAGGGACCTATGGTTCATAGTGTATGACAAGTTTCTCCCCTCGGGTGTGCCGCTCTGGTAGAGCTGGCCTAAGTGGGTAGGGATTCACCTTACATATGGTTAATCTCCCTACATATGGGCACAACTTGGTCATAATACTCTATTTTTATATCCTATAATGGAAGAGGAGGTGTATTCCCTATATTGGGATATGGTAGGGAACTCCACCATGAACGGGATGTAGGTCACCCATCCATGGGGATGGTAACTAGAATTTTTTATAGTCTAATAATGATTATCTAATAAAGAGAAAATGATTAAAACCATTTTTTTGAGTATCTCTATGCAAGATAATATGAATTGAATATAAAACTAAAATGAATAAATGTTGTAAATGAATATCATTCACCAAAGATGCCTATAGTCACCTTGATCTTGGTTTGATATGTTTTATGTAGATCATTAAAGTTTAAAAAAAGCTTCCCCCCTCTAAAGGTATCCATGAGCTAATTGGATCTCTCATTGCATGAGTGGGATTATTCTTCACCCATGGTGTGCTAGAAACTCATAGTGTAGAGTATGAAGAATAAGAGATACATAGGTTTTGTGAGTTTCATCCAATCATAAGAATAACCACTATATTACTTCCATCACATGACAGTCATTTATATAGGCAATCTAGGATTGTTCTTTAATTGTAGCTAAATTTATTCATGTGTAAAAACAAATGAATAAATTCCATGGATTATTCATGAATGTATGAATAAATCATATGCATTTACTACCTATAATTACATATCATATAATTCCTTAATAAATGATAATAATGTGGTACAATCAAACTGCATAGTAAATACTACTATCATAGACAGTGTAAAATGATATACCTCTCTCTGTATGAAAATCAAAATTTTCATGTAAGGAATACTAATATTGACACACACACACACATCAAACACATATGTCTTTAGGGATTATCTCCTTCAATCTCCCACTTGTAATAAATTCTAAAATACTTTGTCCTATTTCACCTTATATTGTAACATATACAATAAATTATGAAACCATATCCAAAAATACTTTTGGATATCTTCCAAAAAACTTTTGGAAAGATATTATTAACTTTACCTTGTATCACATCATATGTGATACCTTGTGAACACCCATACACAACAATTTTGGATTAAATATATAAAATATTTTTAGAGTATCTCTATAAGTCAAACTCAATCCCCATTTATTCAACCATAAAGTGTGACCCTATGGGCCTTATAACATTAACAACAAATATGAATCTCTATATCCATATATGTAAGAAAAGATTGACCTATATAAAAACATCAATGCTATTCAAGATATAAAGGGATCTAGTATGATATTCATCAAACACATGTATCTTTATACCCATGTCAACCAGTTTGAATCATATGAAAACACGAATTCTCATATTTTCCATTTTTCTAAGTCATCAAGTGAACATGGAACATAGAGTATGTCAATCCCATATATCTAACTCATATGTTCTAAATTATCAGAGTATAGACTGACCTGATTGATGAACACAACACATGTTATTAATACTTATGGATAATCACATCACATATCCCTTATCCAAATAGATATAAAATATCTATTTGTGACCACACACTCCAATAATCTATCTCAATTGAGGTCCCAAATTTTATACTCATCATACAATGGGACCAATCCCATCTTGGTTAAGCTCCAACTGATGACATGATCAACAACATACACAACCACACCCATATTAGCTAAGTAAATATATAGAATTGCGTAATAAAGGTATCAAAATACTAATATTATCATGCTTGATATCTTTCCAACCTTAGTTAATGGGGACTAAAATATGATCCATGCACCCCAAGTATACTAAATCCATTTGTATGACACTTCATATGGTATAATTAGTAGGAAATACAATATATATAAATAATATTATTCTTTGATTTTCATCTCATGAGATTATTCTATATCTATATATAATAATATTTCTCATGCTAACTTTAACATTTCTCAATAACCTATAATACTCCATGATGAAAATTGGTTAGGGATAAACTTAAAGTCATACTTTGATAGGTCAATTATCATCTCACTTCATGATATATATATATATGTATCCAACATGAAATAATGATAAAATAGAGGTTTATTTTAACATGATACATTTTAATATTCTTAAACTCTAATAATATTGAATATATCCAACATAAGAACTGGTCTATCATATCATATATGATAAATTTCCAAATTAGCCTTATGTTTTCTACACTTTCTGGGTTTTATTAACTAGTTACATCATAAGTAATTCATTTCATGTATATATGTGACCATATGATAAAATACTCCAAATAAATCTTTCAATGAGAAACATCTATGAAGTAAGCTAGTTTTAATAATGGTGAGACTTAAGAATCATATTCCTAATTATTCAACTATTTGGATATATTCAAACCTATAAACTTCAAAACATAAAATTTTATAATGTAAACTTTTTTTCTACTTAGAATCTTTTAAGTTCACTATCATCATCCTTAGAACTCTATTCCATCAAACTTTTCCCTTGAAAAATGTAACTACTTACATTATTGTTTACTAACACATCCTAATCTCTTTCATGACATTAAGTAAAATTCTATTTAAACTTATACTGGTATAATATTTTATTTTATTTAAATTTGAACTTATCTAAGTATAATATACTTCCACTAGATTCTTAGACACTATATTCCTTTCAGAATATCTTATTAAGATAGACAATCCCTTTTGTGTTTTAGAAATAACACTTATTTATTTTTTATAAGAATATTTATCAAATAAACTATTATTTCCATATAATATGTGGTATTTTATGCGTTTGGAAAAATTTCATTTGAATATAAGAATTTATTAAAATATACAATTTATGGGTGTTAGAAATAAATTCCCTTATATTTTAACATATATTTGGATAAACATTTTATCCTATATAAAACATTTTTATCCATATCTTCTTCTCAAAACATGTTATATAAATTGATAAATCATAAAACATGTATATAAATTTAATAATCAAATACTTGTTCGCAAAAACTCTTTGTTATAAAATAATTACTCGTATCATATAAGATAAATAAAATGAAAATAAACACTCTTTTATTAAGATTCAAATGAGCTCAACCCATTCCATTACATGAAATTTTTTGATGTAGTAACTCTTTACTTTTTGAATGTAAAATATAAGTTTAAATAATTCTTCCTTTGATTTTGAACTCCTATAAATTTACAACACTTGTAAAATATACATTCAGTATCACATAACATTCAAAATTGAAGAATTTGATCTCTATGACACTTATACCTAAAATGGAAATGACGTAGAGTTTTCTAAACTCCTTAAAGTATCTAGAATAATCCTATAATATGGAATTATTACTCCTTCTTAAAAACCCTATATTTCCATGACCTTGTTTTTAACTTTCAATAGAAATAATCATTGAATGTTTAAACCAAATTTTATTCTTCTAGTTTGAACATTTACCCACTAACACTATCTATAAAATACTTTAGAACCTAGGCATCATATTCCCACTAAACTGATTCTCAACACTTTGAGAATATTGGGTAAAATTTTCTTAAATTAATTTATCTTGTTGGAAAATTTCCATAAATGAAAACATGATGAATTTTATAACCAGAAAAATCCATTATAAGTCTCTTTAAAGCATGTTATAGAATTAAAAAATCATAACTATGTGTATAAAAATCTATCTCATTTAATTCAAACAACCATTATTTATAAGCAATTATCAAGAGAAAAATGAGAAAATACACATCTTATGAAATATTCATCTGATTATGAAGTATCCAATTATCCAATACATCAACACATTTTCTCTATCACTTGGACATAAAATTTAAGCCCGATCATTATTTTATTTCTTTTTTTCTTCTGCTTCTACTGTCCAGTATATTTATAACACTTAAAAAATATACAATTGGTATCACATACCATTAAGATAAAAGAAATTAATTCGATAACATTAATACCTAAAGTGGATGCTTCACATGGATTCTTTCATCACTTTAGGTAATACAGATAGTTTCTTCTCTAAAGGATAACTTTTCAATAATGAAAACATTGTCCATCATTTTTCTTTCTTAGTTTGACAGGTGGTGTGGACTTTCCACCAGGGTCGGTTTGGGTATTATTATTATCAAATAATAAAATTCAAAATGTTTCCCTTCACATATTATAATGAAAAAAATATAAACTAATTAAATATATATATATATAAATGTTTTAATGAATATAGATCAATTATACATACTCACCCACTCATTTCTTTATGAATCTATCAATCGTCTTCCCACCTAACTTGGATTACCTGCTCTATATCCAAAAAAATGTACATAAAATCACCAATTAATTATACCATCATTAATAATGCATAGTTCCTAATACACCACCCAAATGAAATCAATATTAAATGAAGCTATAGAAGAAGAACATGTTATGGTAGTGGCTCATAAAAAAAGGTAGATAGGGGGACATTAGGAGTCATGGTGGGGGAGTCAATGATTAGGATGGGAATGAATGAATATGTGTAGTGGAAGAATGAATCAACACATAAAATTAAATGGGGAGTTAGGGAGGCATGAAGAAGAGTGGAATTGATAGGGAGGTGGTGAAGGTGGAGGTAGGGAGGTAGTGAGGTGGTTGTGGAAGTGGTGAAGGTGGGAGGTGGGGAGGAATATGGAGGAGGAGGAGAGGCAATGAATACAATATTGGGAGATAATTATGATTATTTTACCAAGGTTTTAGAGGATATGCATGAGAGTATAGGGTGGATGGTTTCCTTTAATAGCTTATTGTCTAAGCCCCTGGGTTTGTTTGGATTTCCCTCAGCTTGGGCCTACTTTCCACAACCTCTTTTCTTACCTTATTAGCTAGAATATTTACCCATATCCTTTTTTACCATCAATATTGTACTTAAGCTTGGATTTTCCATTTCTTGTTAAAAAATTATAAACATATTGAGGATATTAGGTAAAGGTTTATAGAGTTCATTCATATTATAATTCACAACAAACTGTGAGAACCATTCTAGTAGTGATTGTAGAATGAAATCTATTGTCAACTTGAGCTTTAGAGGTAAACCTAGCCTCTCCAAGTCATTTACATATCCAATAATATTGAGTACATGAGTGGATATATAGTTTCCTTCTATCATATTTTAATGAAAATGATCTTTGGACACTTTATATCATTTATGCCTTGCTTTCTCTTAATGGATCCTTTTCAGTTTATCTATCATTTGAAAGGCATCAACGGTCTCATGTTTATTTTACAATTTTTACTTGATAGTAACCAAAATGTGTGTAGAGACTTCTTATGAATCCTTTTTATGTTTATCATAATTATCCAAAATTATTTTTTTGAACCGCTTCACTATTTGGTTTATTAGGAAGTGGTTGTTCTGACACATATAATTTTCTTTCTTGTTTGAGAATGATTCTCAAATTTATATACCAATTGAGGAAGTTACTACCATTAAGTTTTTATTTATCAAGGAATGATATTAAGGTTAATATTTATGATGATTCTATTTATCTATAGTATAAGTTTTTTATTATATGAGTATCAGTTTTATAACCATTCAATAAGGACTTTAATTAAATGGGATCCCACTAAAATAATGACCCATTTTTAAAAAAATATCATACTAATTAGTGAAAAAATATCCATATTTCAATAAGAAATTATTTAATTATATAATTTATCTCACCACTTAGTTATTTAGGTAGATAATCATCCCAATCATAACATATATGACTCTTGGATAGTTGAGCAGACAATTCTTTATCCAATCCATCAATTCATAAACCCAACTCTATTCCTTTGGTAACCTAATATTATTAGGATATCTTGGCTATTTTAACCCAAATAAAATTATAAAAATAGGCTAAAAAAGGAAAATCAGTGGCACTTAGATTTGGAGTGACCTACCCAAGGTTATTCCAGTTTCACCTATCCTTGTTACCTTACACAAGATAATCACGGGGAACAAAAATTTGACATGACCTACCTAGTTGGATGATCAAGGTCTTGACATGGTCCAATTTATAAGGAATATAACACTTAATATTTGAAGTGGGTTTTAATCTCACCATCTTATATCACGTTACTCCCTTTTATGTATGTATTCTTCTAGTAATTTAGTTTGGAATCCTATTCCCTCCCCCAAACCAATATGTTCAAACCATATTGATGTGTAACTCTTTATACAACCCACAATATTGTATTACTCACCAAAAAATAGAAGTCAAGTATATCCATACATATTCAAATACATAATATTCATAAGGAATATGTAAACTTCATGTAAAGGTATAGAGTTATATGATATTTATAATCTCAACATGAGTAAGCCTATAATGATAGATAACCAACCCCATTCACTAGCCTAAACATGGAATAAGCCTCCGGGTAGGTAGGTAGTCTGACCCCAAGTCCCTCTACCCAAGGATACTATACTCTAGAGAGAATCCAATTCATCATATATCCAACACCAAATATTAATAAACTATATTCAATAACTAAATTCAAGTTCATAAATTCAATTACAAACTAAGGTCAAGGTAGATGAAAAACTAAATTCATTTTAGAGTCATTACTAGTATGTAATGCAAGACATTATCATAAAATCAGTTTACCATTTAAACTAAATCATACATATTCAAAATATAATCAATTCATAATTATTAAAAAAAATAAGGAATAAACTTTAAATAAAAGAACAATTCAAATATTTAAACATGAGATAAATATTTATGAACAATTCATAAATAAAATCTAAACATAAACATTTTATAAATCAACTAATACTTTATAGACATTCCATAAATATAAACATAAAAATTTTATAAACTATTTCATATTTATCATTATATGGCATTCACATTTTAAATATTTGATATTTTATGAATTATAAACAATTTATAATCCAACTTTTATTTTGTAAATTTTTTAGAAAATATAAATATAATATACTCAATAATTAGTTAATCCATGCTCATATAATTCATCAAACCCTATTTTGATGTGGTTTAAAAAATATCCAAATAAGGCATTTTTTATCTTAAAAAATTCAAATTAATTAATCATGAACAATTTATAATTTAAATATAAACATTTTTATACTTTGGACTCATTTCAAAATTTATAACCCATTATAAATCATTTCTTATGATTTCAAATAAATTTTTTTATTTCTAGATCATAATATATGACATATAATTTATCAAAGGTATTTTAAATATTAACATTTAATATTTGGGAATAAAATGTTTTATAAACATTTAATTAATTAATTATAAACCATTTATAATTAATTAATTAATTTATAAATTACTTTTAAATTAAATATTCCCAAAATAACTTTTAATATGATTTATAATAATTTTATAAATCATAAAAACCATTTAAAATTTTAATTAACCTCACGTAGAACCCATATTTTGCGTAAGGGTATACTCCCTCTACCCTTATGTAGAGAGTCTATGTAAGGGTAGATATCCATCACCCTTACATATCTTATGTTGTGTAAGGGTACAAAAGGCCTTACCTTTATGTGAACTCTTCACGTTATGGTAAGTATAAATCTAGTTTTACGTAAATTTTTAAAACACCGCATTACATTTATGTAAATATAAAAAATCCTTCACCGTGTAAAGGTAATTTAGGTGACCCTTACATAGAACTTCTTCTACATAAGGGTAACCTGAAAAATCCTTAAATTTCATTAAGGGAAACATTAAATACCTTTACTCAACACCTTGTTTACTTTTATGTGACAATCTACGTAAGGGTAATGAGTCAATTATTGTAATAGTGGGTGCCCTAGACCCAACTTGAATAGTAATTTTGATTACTATTACATGTATAAAGATTGATATATACATGTGTTTATTTATTCTTACCATAACAGTGTTAATATTTATGTATCCACCGTTTAAAAGGTAACTTCCTTATATTATGTGTTGTATCAAAAGTTTATAACAGTTCTCAGCTATAATGAGAACCTCAAGATACTATGACAGTAATAATAAATATATATATCCTATGGTCTAGATACATCATATTGATAGGAAACATATGATGTCTGACTATCATGTGCTGGGAGATCATAATAATTGAGACTTCTTCTCATGAAGTTCACATTTGGTGATCTCTAGTAATGAGATCATGAGGAAGACCTGCTAATAGGAACACCACATGTTTTAGGTGTAATTGGTTGTTCCTATCTATGAACATGTGTATTGGTCTCCTAAATTGAGATCATTATCAGTGTGTACCATTTTTCTGTGTACTTTGATGCAAGGTGAAAACCATAATAATTAAATCATGAAGAGGTAGTTTGTGTTGGGTGTGTCATTGGTGATATGACATTGGTTGAATGTTCAAGATATATTTTATTGATTCTAGGTTGAGGAAGAGATATATCATGGGTCCAGGTTGACCAGGATGGTGTACCTTCATAAATCCATGGCCATGATATAAGAAGGTAAATCCATATAGTAAGTTCATGAAATAAATAAAGCAATAAAAGGATGATGAAACAAGTGTGCATCCTGCTTTATGAGATATCGCCAGACAAAGAGATTTTATTTCATAGTTAGTATTCACAGGAGAAATTCATATATATTATATTAATTATATCTTTAGGGGCCATAATGGGTTCACTAGTAGAATACTAACCTATACCAACGGTTTGGAGAACCGTTGCAAAGTAAGCCGTTGGGATAGGTCTATACCAACGGTTTTCCCAAAACCGTTGGTATAGACCTATCCCAACGGTTTACAAAACCGTTGGTATAAGTAATATGAAAATCTATTCCAACGGATATAAAACCGTTGGTAAATGTATTTCAAAAAAAAAACATGTGCTGGGATTTGATCCCACGACCCCTTGTTTATAATCGAACGACTTAACCACTAAGCTAACATCACTTTTGTAAACATAATTTCATAAATATATATATGTATTATCATAATTATTTAAAATTTAGATTTATATAATGTTCTCGGGTAGTAGACCTGGAAGAAATGAAAGAATCTATCCCAACGGTTCTCAAAACCGTTGGGATAGACCTATCCCAACGGTTCTCAAAACTGTTGGGATAGGTGAAATTCCCAGGGGTTGAATGCTGGATTTGGGGCTGAGTTTTCCCAACGGTTCTCTCAAACCGTTGGGAAAGGGGGGGTCTTTCCCAATGGTTTGGGAGAACCGTTGGGAAAGGGGCCTCAAAACCCCCCTTTCCCAACGGTTCTCCCAAACCGTTGGGAAAGGGGGGGTCTTTCCCAACGGTTTGGGAGAACTGTTGGGAAAGGGGCCTCAAAACACCCCTTTCCCAACGGTTCTCCCAAACCGTTGGGAAAGACCCCCCCTTTCCCAACGGTTGGGAGAACCGTTGGGAAAGGGTGTATATAAGTGTTGGGAAAGATCCAATTTCCAGTAGTGGTTTTTATACCCTGCTCTTGGTCTGTGGGTTGGAATCACTACTATTTAGATAAATAACTAGAGGGTTACACACTAAGTGTATCCCCAAGTTCCACCTATTCTAATGAATAGAAGTTTAGGACAAAGTGGGCCCCATGTGTGAGGGTCGGTGAATGTACGAGTTTAACTGGTCACAATTAAAACTAATTCAATTATATTATTCTAGTTTAGAATAATTAGGATTTAATTTATTTCTCAAGGTATCCACAATTTGTTTGATCATAAAAGTGAATACGAGAAAACTATGATTTTTCAAACGAACATTAGATGTTCAAGTATAGTTAAATTATTTGAAGATATTATGGGCCAAGTTAATGGTTTTTATTTTATCATGTAACATTTTATTGTATTATAAGTGAGTGATAAAATATTTGTGACATTTATGACAAGTTTATTAAGTAATATATGTGCGCAAAGTTCTAAAATAAAGTTTATTACTTTCTAGGGATCAAAGTGAAATTTTGGAAAGTAAAACCTAAGTATAAAAGCTCATTTTAGACTCTTGAATTCTGAGATCCACAATTTTCATGAATTTAGAGATATAATATATCTTCTCCTCTTCTCTCAAGTTCTTAGAGAGTGATACTGAAGGAAGAACAAAGTCAGATCGACCCTGCTTTCTCGATCAAGTCCGTATTCTTCAGGAAATTGAAGGGATGTTTTAAAGCTCTTCGATTTCCCATGATAGAACTTAGGAAATGTAGATAGATGATCCTATAATTGTGAAGAACATGTGAATGATCTAGAGGGTGTCTAGTTTGTCATATTACAGTCATGACACATCGATAATGAGCGAATAAAACCGGTAACTATAAACGAATGAGGTACCTTTTAAGCTTTCATTTTGTTTTATTTTTTATGATTAAATTGAATTACACATGATTATTTTAGAAACTAAGGCAAGGGGTTAAGTGGATTCTATGTTTTTAACATGAATCCAAACCAAAAATTTTAAATTGCACATTCTTTTACTCTTCCGTTGCACCCCGGGTTCCTTCAATTGGTATTACAGGGAACATGTAATTATTTAAGTTTAAAACATTGAAATTTCAATTAAATTTCCTATGACTATACAAGTTAAGTATTGGATACTGTAGTGACATATCTTTATCCAGAGCATGATGTATTCACATTGCATGGTAACCAAATATACTATAAGCTGGTTGGGGTAGCCCATTGGTAATAAAAGCTTCTCATGGAAGCCTGTTTAATTAAATGTATATATATTCTCATGGAAGATAATTTAAATCTTCTCATGGAATCTTGTTTAATTAAATAGATAAATATTCCCTTGGAATCTAGTTTAAAGCTTCTCATATAATCTTGTTTAATTAAACAGTTAAAGCTTCCCTTATAATCTAGTATAAATCTTCTCATAGAAGCTTTTTTAATTAATAGAATAAAGATTCCCATGGAATCTTATTTATTTAAAAGAACAAATATTCCCATGGAAGCTAGTTTAAAGCTTCTCATGGAAGATTCTTTAATTAAAAGGATAAATCTTCCCTTGGAAGCTAGTTCAAAGCTTCCCATGGAAGCTTATTTAAAAAATATATCTAAAAGGGATAAAGATTCCATTGTAAGCTTTTTATTATTTCATATTATATATATATGTCCTTTAAATAGATACCACATATCCAGCCAGACCAATTTGGTTCGGGTATGACTGGATTGACCCTTTTAACCCATCACTAGTCTAAAATTATTTTTTCTAGGATCTTATTTAGGTCTGGGGTAGCACCTGAAAAATTATAAAAATTTCAGAAATTAAATTTAATTGTCTGGGATTTAATAAAATCATTTCAGATGTTTTGGAACATATTTATAATTAAGTAAAATTATTTTAATGCAATTTAACACATTAAAAATACAATAGAGTTTAATTTTAGAAAATTTAATTTTCCCTTATGCAATATAATTGCATGTTGATTGATCATGATCCGAGACAGACCCATGCATGTTTGGTTTATTATTTATTTAATTTAATTATTTCATTTAATTTTTATAAAATGTAATAATTATTTTATTTTGATGATCTATGTATAGTCCCTCCATCTTTAATTTTTATAAGGGCATTCATGTCCACATTTGAGTGCTATAAATGTAATTTCTCATCTCGAGTTCCCCTCACGTATGTGTGAGTATACATTGTAAATATTAAAGGAGTTTATGGCGATGTAGTTTTAGTTGAGAGCCGGTATAGACCAAACAAGTTAAATGCATGGGAGTTGTGGGTGTTGTAATTCAAGTCAGGTATTGACTTAAGGAATTCACCCAGGGTCTCGGTTAATCAATTGTTTTCTCAATGGATAAACCAATAGTTAATGTCTCATGATCATGTAATTATTTATTTATTTTATCATGTTCATAGTTTATTATTTTTTGAATGTGTATTTATTACGCATGATCACATAGTATAAGAATAAACAAGCATGCAAAGATAAAATGAACATGTGAGGTGAATGTTTTCTTTTTAAAAGCATGGTTAAGTTGTGAGCATGATCAAATATAACAAGCATGTTATATAGAAAAGTATTATATTCACCGATATGAAATTAAAAAAAAACACTCAAAGAAATATTAAGTCCTTGCTACCTTCCATCATTCAAATTTGAAAAAAACTGGGTGTTTGGTGTGCTCATCATGCCATAGCTGAGAGTGCCTCTTACTACCTAGGAGTTCTTATGAGTGTGGTGGATCGACTTAACTAAAGTTGGTAGTAAGGATTATCTATAGCTAACTTTCTATCACTTTAGAGGAAAAGTGTTGAGTAATGCAAAGTAATTATTTACAGGAGATGAGACTCCACTCAGCAGATCAAGGAGCCACGAGTTAATGTGGTTGGCCAGTCAGATGCCTACCTTGGACTCTTTGAGTAGTGGCATTGCCATAGTTTGTAGAATATGAGGAGAGGTTCAAGGATCATTTCCACTAGAATACTCAAGCGATATAGTATCCCGATTCTAATAAAGATGGTTCCTAGAATTTGATAAAATAGTGGGAGACATTTAAAAAATGAAAATTTGAAACTGTATACTAGTAATGAAGATAAAAGTACTAATATACTAAGTTTATTTGTTGTAGATTAAATGGAAAGCACCAAATAAATTTAATTATGATCAATATTGGATAAAGAAAATATCCTTACCAGCCATAACTTATAGGAGTGGTACAGGCGCTTGCGCATAGTACTACACCAAGAGAGGAAGCTTTATGTGATGGAATCCACAATCACTACTAAACCTCCTCATAAATCTAGAAACGTGGATAAAGATAAAAACAAGAATCATATGGAAGATGCACTAAACATTCTGTGTTTCATGTTGTCATGTATGTCTAGCGAGCTTCAAAAAATGTATGAGGATAAATATTCTTTCCAAATGCTATCTTATCTCCAAGAGTTATACTAGGAGAGCACTCAACAAGAAAGATATGAGATATCAAGTGATATATATAGATGTAGGATAGTAGAAGGAAATCAATAAGGACCTCATGTACTCAAGATGATTGGGTACATTGAGAGACTTGAGTCCCTTGGGTTTAAATTGAAACAAGATCTAGTAACTGATCTCATTCTTTCCTCTTTACCACGTAGCTTTTCGACTTTAATTGTTAATTATAATATGAATAACATGAATAATTCACTCCCAGATCTTTTGGATTTAGTTCTATAGTATGATAAGTATAGGAAGAATATAAATTATTCAGTCTTTATGGTAAAAAAGAGGAGGAAGGGAAAGGAAAAGGGGTTTAAGGCCAAGTCCAGGTCGAAGAAACTGGTGCACCGTCCTTAAAATAAGAAAAAGATACAAAGGGAGGGAAATAAGAATGAGGATATCTACTTTATCTATGGAAATAAAGTCTACTGGAAGAGGAACTGCGTAGTTGGAAAGAATAATCAAGGTGTTGATTCTACTTCAGGTATCTTTGTCATTGAATGTAATCCGTCAATTTGTATAAGTTGGGTTTTGGATACTGTATGTGGCTCACACATATGTATTCAAATACAAGAACCAAGTAGATTCAAAAAAAATTCAAAAAGGTGAAGTAGATATCTAAGCTACAAATAGTGAAAGTCTAATAGCCTTTTTAGTAGGAGATTATCATATTACTTTGCCTAGTGGTTTGGTTCTTGTATTGAATAATTTTTATTATGTTCCTTAAGTCACCAGAAACATAATCTCAGTGTTAGGTCTGGACACAATGGGATTTTATTTCAAGTTTGTAAATAAATATTGTCTCTTTTATAAGGATAACATGTGTTATGGTATGACACATATTGACAATGGGTTGTATATACTAGAACTCAAAAATTCTGTAATGACAATCAATGACAAAACCAGCAAGCATGACTCGTATAATAACCACCTATGACACTTCAGTATTGGTCATGTAAATAAGAAGTAATTACAGAAATTACATTAAGAAGGGTATTTAGACTCAATTGAGTTAAAACCCTTGGATGCATGTCATGCTTGTTTACAAGGCAAAATGACCAAAGCACCCTTCTCAGGGAAGGAAGTAAGAGCCACTGAATTACTAGAATTGATTCATACTGACATATGTGGTCCATTTATAGTAGAATAAAGGAGTGTTATTTCTTTATTAATTAATTTTAGTGATGAATTTAGTAGGTATGGATATATCTACTTAATTTTATATAAGTTAGATTCCTTTATGATGTTTAAAGAATACCAACATAAAGTAGAAAACCAGCTTCGTAATAAGATTAAGGCATTATGTTCAGACTGAGGCAAAGAGTATCTTAACCAAGTTTTCATTGATCACTTGAAGGAGTGTAAGATAGTATCCCAACTTACTCCACCTTATACACCATAGTGGAATGGTGTGAGTGAAAGGAGGAATTGAACCCTACTTGACATGGTCAGATCAATGATGAGTCACACAACTCTTCCATTATCCTTTTGGGGATATGCATTATAGAAAACAACATATACCCCTAACTAAGTAAAAATTAAAGCTATATATTGGATTATATATGAGTTGTGATATGAAAAGAAACCTAGTCTATCACACATATGTGTATGGGGATGTACAGATTTTTTCAAGACCATACCAAGTGACAAATTAGCATCTCAAAGCTCAAAGTGAAATTTTATAGGTTATCAAAAAGAAAAAAAGGATATTACCTATATAACCCTTTAGATAGAAAAGTGATTGTGGAAAGACAGTCCATATTTCTAGAAAGGGAGCACATTTCTAATGGAAATAGTGGGGGAAAGATTAACTTTGATGAAGTTGAAGCTCTAGATGCACAAGAGTTGGTATGAGAATAATCTTCATAATAGATAGTGGGAGAGAAATATGTTCCTAAGACACAAGAACTACATAGGTCTACTAGAGAGGTTATAGAACCAAAGAGATATGGTTTTCTTATCCTCGAGTCAGGTGACACATTGCTCCTAGAGAATGATGAACCTCTGACCTACAAGGAAGTAGTAGATGGAGAGGATGATGCTAAATGGTAATAATCCATGAATTATGAGATGGATTACATGTATAAAAATAAAGTTTGGATTTTAATAGACCCTCCAGCTGATGTAAAACCCATTGGGTGCAAATGGGTATTCAAGAAAAATCTAGAAATGGATGGTAGGGTCAATACCTATAAGGCAAGATTGGTATCGAAGGGTTTTAGACAATGTCAAGGCATCGACTATGAAGAATACTTCTCACTAGTATAAATTCTGAAATCCATCAGAATATTTCTTGAAATAGCATCCTTCCATGATTATAAAATTTGGAATATGGATGTCAAAACTGCTTTTATAAATGCTAAGTTGGTTGAAGACGTCTATATGACTCAACCTAAAGGGTTTGTTCAGTCAAAGAATGCTAATAATGTATGAAAGCTATAAAGATCCATTTATGGATTGAAATAGGAATCACGATCATGGAATACTCATTTTGATGAGGATCTAGGAGAATTTTTTTTGTCAAGAATTAAAGTGAGCCATGTGTATATAATAAGGTTAATGGGAATACCACTGTCTTCCTAGTATTATATTTTGATGACATATTAATTATGGGAAATGATGTGCAAGTATTACAGTTAGTTAATACTTGGTTAAATGAATGCTTCTCCATGAAAGACTTAGGTGAAGTAGCCTACATTTTAGGGATTAATATATATAGAGATAGATCTCAAAGGCTTCTTGGGCTAAGTCAAATTACATACATTAACAAGGTACTTAGAAGGTACAGTATAAAAAAATCCAAGAGAGGAATGTTGCCAGTGTCACATGGAATTAATATCTCCAAGAAGATGTGTCCACAAACATAGGAGGAGATTGAAATAATGAGTAGAATCCATTATGCTTCAATAGTGGGATATATCATGTATACCATGCTATGTACTGGGTTTGATGTTATTATTTCTTTAAGCATATGGGTAGATATCAAGCCAATCCAGGAGAGCTACATTGGGTAGCTGTAAAAACTATACTAAAGTACTTACTATGTACAAAGGATATGTTCCTGTTGTATGGAGGAGATGAGGATCTAGTCATAAGGGGATATACTAATGATAGTTTCAAAACAGATCATTATGATTTGAAATCACAGCCTGTTTATGTATTTTTCCTGAATGGTGGTGCAATGAGTTGGAGGAGCTTGAAGAAATCTGTGGTTGCCGATTCTACAGCAGAATCTGAGTATATAGTGGATTCCTTTGTAGCTAAGGAATTAGTTTGGATACACAACTTGTTTTAGATCTTGGTGTTGTACCTATTAGTGAAGATCCTATTATAGTATATTGTAATAATACTGGTAGTAGTGGTGCTTTCCAAGGATCCCAGGTCACACCAAATAACAAAGCATATACTTTGGAAGTTTCATCTCTTGAGGGATTTTACTCAGATAGGTGAAGTTGTGGTTATAAGAGTGGACATAGAGGATAATTTGGTAGACCCCCTAACTAAATCCATATCTCAGCAGAAACATGATACTCATGTGAGAGCTAGCGGATTGATAATTGTTAGCAGTTGGCTCTAGTGCAAGTGGGAGTGTTGTAATAGTGGGTTCCCTAGACCCAACTTGAACAATACTTTTGATTACCATTAAATGTATAAATATTGATATATACATGTGTTTATTTATTCTTACCATAATAGTTTTAATATTTCCACATCCACTGTTTACATGGTAATGTCCTTAGATTATGTGTCATTTCAAAAGGTTATAACAGTTCCCAGCTATAATGAGAACCTCGAGATACTATGCCAGTAATCATAAATATATATATGTCCTATGGTCTAGATACATCATACTGATAGGACACATATGATGTTTGACTATCTGGTGTTGGGACCTCATAAGCATTGAGACTTTTCTCATGAAGTTTGTACTTGGTGATATCTAGTAGTGATATCACAAGGATAGACCCACTAATAGGAACACCACATGTTTCAGGTGTCATTGGTTGTCCCTATATATGAACATGTGTATTGGTATCCTAACTTGAGATCATTATCAGCATGTTCCATTTGATCATGTACTTTGATGCAAGGAGAATGTAATGCCCCAGATTCGGAAGCCACATAATGGGTGCCCCGAACCCGGTTGGTCACATGACCTCAAGAACATTTCCACAAATGCCAGAGGCTGCCGACTAGCAATGAGGGCCCTGGTCGGATAGTGGGGAAACTATTCCCTCATTTGTCAAAGTGTAGGGTAGCGGAAAAATAAATATAAAATTCAACAGCGGAAGCAGTAAACAATATGAACCATAAATGAACGACTGCAGTAAAAGATAACCGATAGTTATATATAAAATGAATTATGTCATTATTTATATGAAATCAGCCAAAATAGGATACACTTCAATACAATACAATACAACTAAAATTACAAGGTACAACAAACAGAACAAAATAGAGTGAATAGAACGCAACAACATCGCAAGCCTAAGCTCGGTCCCATGCTCTCCCACTCCTCTGCTACAATCATGTACCTGTATAGGGATCCTTTCCCCTATCGACACCTGTAGCAATATAGTCTATTTGGGCCGAAGACATGACCCAAACAGGGTGTGCGAAATAAATCCCAGTAGGCACCCACCAAAGGCCCATGCCCAACTATCAGTGAAAATGTGAAATAGTAGTGTGAAAAAGTAAATGTAGTAAACTAGTAAGTACTCAAAATTAACTATCAATACCAGTTTCATTTCCATTTTAATTATTACTTATCACCTCTAATCTTGTGCTTTATCTTGGTAGGTACAACATAGAAAATCACCACAGTGAATATTCTAAATAGTCGTGTCCTCAAACATACTATCATTACCCTTAGGTAACAGAATCAAATACCCACAGGTGATTGCCCTTAGGCATAATGATCATTTCCCTCAGGAATACGTGATATTTCCCACAGGCACAGAAACTACTTCCCACATGCATAAACAAAGGTTACCCTCAGGCTAACCAAACACTACCCACAGGCTAAGCAAAACACTACCTACAAGATAATGGAACACTACACATAGGCTAATAGAACACTGCCCTTAGGCTAAAGGAACCGGGCCAAGCCCAAATCATAAACAAGAAATTTATATAAACTTTCTCTTAAGAAAATTCAATGTACAATATAATCATGGCATACCTTCGGGTATCCTGGAAAAACGACTAAACAGAGGAACACACCCCTAGGGTGGTCCTAGATCCAAGCAGTGATCCCAAACAACAGTTTAAACTTATCATTAGATTATCTATACAATTCTAGATATCTTTTTAGCAATGGACTCATCCATATGACACCCCAACCATGGGCGCATAGAACAACGGTACACAATTTCAATATAACAGTTGAAAATAAACATCAGACCACCTACCTCAATCGTCTCTGATCGGTATACGTGAACGAAACCTCCCAAATCATCCAATAATGACATAGATCTGGGATAAATGTTCACCCATTCAAACTCAAATAACTTTACCTTGGGAAATAATAGGTAAGAAAAGCGCAAGGAGAGGGGAGGGATTACCCGTACGGTCCCAACGCGATCGATGGAGGCGGAATCGGATTCCCAGTGCGTGATCGGGTGAACCTCCAAGGTTCGGCCATCCTCCCATTCTCCAAACGGTGGTTCTGCCTCCTCTCTCAAATGAGAAGGCTAATTCCTATTTTAAGTGAAAAAATAGACTACACAACGTGTACTCTCTAGTACACGACATGTACTTTTCATTTTTTAACTGTTTCTCTGGAGGCTTCCTTCCACCGCATCACTATTCATCTGTCGACATGAGTACACGGTGTGTATTCCTGATTACATGGCGTGTACTTTCACTCCGCTGGTGGCTGCCTCCACCACCTCACTATTCACCTGCTGACTGATTACACAGCGTGTAAATACAAAGTACATGACGTGTAGTCAGTTGTTACACCCTTCATTGCAGACAGACCTACACGCACTGTATACTCATCCCACACAGCCAAAGTACACGGTGTGTGAAAAATTACACGGTGTGTACCCACAAAAATTTGGGATTTTTCCCCATTTTCCTTATTTTCTCAAAACACATAAGGAAAAAGAAAAAGAAGAAACCCGTACCTCAAGAATAAGAATCAGGTTCTTACAGAGAAAACCATGATAATGAAATCATGGTGAGTTAGTGTGTATTGAGTGCGTCATTGGTGGTATAACATTTATTGAATGTTCAAGATTGATTTTATCACTTCTAGGTTGAGGAAGAGATATCTCATGGGCCCAAGTTGACCAAGATAGTACTACCTTCATAAATCCATGTCCATGATACAAGAAGGTAAATCTATCTAGTAAGGTCATGAAATAAATAAATCAATAAAAGGATGATGACAAAAGTGTCCATCCTTCTTTATGATATATCACCAGACAAAGAGATTATATTACACAATTAGCGTTCATAGGAGGAAGTCATAGCTATTACATTCCTTATCTCCTTAGGGACCATGATGGGTTTTTAGAATCTACTCTTTTTCTATGGTTTGGACTCACTGTTATTGAGATAAGGACCTAGAGGGTCACACACTAAGTGTATCCACAAGTTCCACCTATTCTAGTGGATAAGAGTTTAGGACGAAGTGGACCCCATGTGCAGGGGTCGGTGAATGTATGAGTTTAACTGGTCACAATTAAAACTAATTCAATTATATTATTCAAGTTTAGAATAATGAGTATTGAATTTATTTCTCAATGTATTCACAATTTGTTTGATCATAAAAGTGAATACGAGAAAACTATGATTTTTCGAATGAACATTGGATGTTCAAGGTTTGTTAAATTATTTCTAGAGCTTACGGGAAAAGTTAATGGTTTGTATTTTATCACATAACATTTTATTGTGTTATAAGTGAGTGATAAAAAATTTGTAACATTTATGACAAGTTTATTAAGTCATATATGTGCGCAAAGGTCTAAAATGAAGGTTATTACTTTTTAGGGATCAAAGTGAAATTTTGGAAAGTAAAACCTAAGTATAAAATCTCATTTTATCCTCTTGAATTCTAAGATCCACCATTTTTAATAATTTAGGGAGAGAAGCTATATTCTCATATTTTATCAAGTTATTAGATAGAGAAACTGAAGTAAGAACAAAGTCAGATCAATTTTACTTTCTCGACAAAGTTCCTGTTCTTCAGGAAATAAAAGGGATGTTGTAAAGCTCTTCAATTTCTTGTGCTAACACCCATGAAATGCTGATCAAAGATCTTGGAATTTTAGAGCATGTGTGGACGATCTAGAGGAATATAGTTTGGTGTCTTATATCCATGACACATCGATGATGAGTGAATCAAACTCACAACTATAAACAAATGTGGTACCTTTTAAGATTTTTTTCGGTTTTATTTTTCATGAGTAAATTGAATTACACATGATCCTTTTAGAAATATAGGAAAGGGGTTAAGTGGATTCTATGTTTTCAACATCAATATAAACCCAAAATTTTAAATTTCACGTTCTTTCATGCTTCCGCTGCGCCCCAGGTTCCCTCATCAATGACTCTTACATATCTTGGGATGACCCTTACATAGACCATTCTATGTAAGGGTAAAATATTATGAACTTTTTTGGTCAGAGTGGATACTCAAGAGGGGGGTGAATTGAGTTCCAATTAAAATTTCTGTTAAAATATTGTCTATTTAAAATCCCCCAATTTATAAAACAAGTAAAACTGTAGTGAATTTATACAGATTGTAAATGTTCACTTAGCTTCTCAAAGATTGATTAGGTCTCAGTTAATTTAATCACAAGATTAAACTAACTTTTGAAAATAACCTACTGAATTACAATAAGTGTAAACACTTTCTAATTTAACTATCAAAGTAGCTTTAAAATAGTTTTGTATTTCAAAGTAACAGCAGTGGAATAAATAAGATATATGTAGTAAGCTTTGAACTTAAACTAAAAGTGTAAAGGAGATATAATAAGAGGTTCAGTCTCAAGCCGAGACTTAGTCCTCTCAAATTTATATAAAATTTGATCCACACCCTGGATCGGGGTTAAAAACAGTTTACAAAACTGTCCAGGCTGCACAAGGACCTCTACCACTGTTATTCGTGGGAAACAAAACAAAGACCAGGCCACACAAGGACCTCTTCCACAGTTGAAGTGGGTAAAAAATAGATAAGAGATTTGGAGTGAGGATTTTGATATCCTCTAGTTCAGTGCAGAAGATAGTGTGTGTATAAGAAATATAGAGTACACCACACAACTTGAAAGTTAATAAATAAATCACTTAGAGAGAGCAAATAAGAGTTTAGAAAGCTCTAGTGATTATCAATGCAGCTCTGGACTCATTGGATTCAGCAGGAATGATTCTGAGTCCTTCTCTGGTTTTTCTGTTGAAAAAAAAAGTGTCATAGTCAGCTTGTCTTCTATAGGAATGAAAATGATCTCTTGATTAGTCATGTGTTCTTCAGTGGTGTTGGATTGAATTCATGAGAATTATTTGAAAGTTTGGCAATCTCTTTCTTGCTCATGATTGATCTTCTTGTTCAGCACAATGCTCTCGGGTGTATGTAAGTTCTTCTCATTGTATATTCACACTTGCACGCCTCACTTCAGTTCTGCATTGTGTACTGCATCTTAATCTTCCTTATATTCCACGAGTTCTGGTGGTAGTAATGATTCCATTTTCATAGGTATGAGATACAGATTCCTGAAATGCCAACAAATATCATTAAATAACATTAATTTCATTAAAAACATAAAATATGACCTTTAGTATTATTTAAATAATATTAACAAAAAGTTAAGAAACAGTGTCACATTGATTAAGTAAATGGTGTCTTCTTCACGGTATGAGCTTCACGGTATGAGCTTCACGGTATGAGCTTCACGGTATGAGCTTCACGGTATGAGCTTCACGATATGAGCTTCACGGTGTCTGGGTCATGGTGAGTCCTTCACGGTGTCTAGGTCACGGTGAGTCCTTCATGGTGCCTGGGTCACGGTGAGTCTTTCACGGTGTCTGGGTCACGGTGATTCCTTCATGGTGTCTGGGTCACGGTGAGTCCTTCACGGTGTCTGGGTTACAGTGAGTCCTTCACGGTGTCTGGGTCACAGTGAGTCCTTCACGGTGAGTCCATACTTAGATAAATATCTGTATTTGGACTTAGACTGTAAAGAGCTTTAAAATTCAAGGGAATCTTTTTTTTTTCTTAATTTTATTTGGAATTTTATAAGAACGCGGTTTCTGATGGCACTTGATTCCGAGGCCCGGTGTTCCCGGAATTTCTATCCGAAGTTTAGCTCGGGTACATTCAGTGAACGAACGAGCGGGTTTTTCTAACTTTTGAACCGGTACTCGGAATCAAATTCCGAGGGCACCGATGGATTCATAGCGCCAGTATTTTCTTAGGAACACCTTTTCTGGAGTTGCGTTTTCACGAGAGAAGTTGCTAAAAATTTGTGGAAGATAAAATAAAAATTGAGTTACAATTTTTATTTCTTTTAAGTGGTTTTTCCATTGAGTGGAAGTTGGGGTAACCACCCAACTTCCCATGGGAGGTTATGAGAGTGGTGGGGCCCACACGAACCCCACCCCTTCATCTTCCCTAACCTTCCATAACCCTCCTTTAATTAAGTCAAGTTGAGTTAATTAATTGAGGGAATTAATTCAACTTTTGAAATTCAAATGCTTAAGTTATGTTAATAAAATAAGTGATGAACTTATTTTATTTTGGTTGGAATCTTGTTATGTGAGTCTTTGGAGAAAAGTTGAGGATCTTGAAGAACTTATTCTTCTTCTTCGATGAAGAACACGAAGAACGCAAAGAACGCCAAATTCCTCGGAGATCGACGACATGACACTGACGAATCATTTCTCCATGACATGACTCTCTCCTTCTGCGAAGTCTTCTTCTGCGATGGTTATTTCCGCGACGAACCTCCGTTCAAGCTACGCTCGAGGTAGGGGTTTTAGGTGTTTCTTTTCGTGAATTCCTTCCGTCATCTATCCTCGTTCAATTGGACTGCTTGATATCATTTAACGGGAGGGGGTCGGACCGCAGAAACACGACCGACCCTCCTCCCTTATTATTTTTGTGTTGTTGCAGTTCGAAGGAAAGTGACACGGTTCCATCACTCCACGCCGGAAAAACCCGAAGACACCGCGACCAGAGAGGGGCCACGGCGCCTTCGCGCCGCGCCGGACGAACCAAGGCCGTGACCATAGGCCGCGACGGAGCAGGGGAACCGACGACTGGTTCCGGGCCGCCGGGGTCGGAGCAGGGGGACCGACCCTTGCCGGTCTCGTGGCAGCAACAGCCGGCTGGCCGAAGCGGGCCGACCGGATAGGGAAGAGCCAGGGGTTACGACCCCCGGCTGGCCAGTATGGCATGCACCCCCCCCATCCGCTCGTCCGAACGGCCGAGCCACCTGGATGGCGCCAGCACGCCGGGCCGGGCCAGACCCGGACCCGGGATGGGTCGACCCAGTTCGGGCCGACCCAGAGGGTATCGGGCTAGGTCGGACCGGGCCCGAACCCCCTAATACCAAACCTCTCACTGTCTTTTTCCCATAACTTGGGTTGCGGACCTCCGATTGGTGCACCGTTAGCTGAGATGCGATCCTTGGATTGAGACGGTCGTTTCGGTATATTACACTCAAGGTTTCAGAGTACTTTGGGTTCGGTCGGGTTGGTTCGTACATGAAACCAACCGGGCTCTCGGAGTGGAAACACTTATAACTTGAGTTCCGCACGTCTGATTGACGTGCCGTCGACTTTGTTGGATTTATCTAAGTGAGACGGACCTTTTGTCTTACTCCGATAGAGGTTTGGACGTAGTTGGAGTACGGTCGGGTTGGTTTTGACTTAAAAACCAACCGGGCCCCTGGAACGAAAAAACCAATAACTCTCAGACCGGGCGTCCGATCGACGCACCGTCTGTCGCGTTGAGTTCCTGTTGACGATATGGAACTTTTGGATACATCAAATCCAGACTATGTATCAGTTAATGTATTATCCCCTCGGCTCGTGGAGTGGACCCTCCCGAACGAGCTTGCTGTGTGCGAGAACCCTAGAGCTGGCTGCGACTGTGACAACGATGACGACTGTACAAAAATCCTCCGTGGATTCGACGGCGACAACTACAGCACTCAGCGATCCTACGTGGATCAGTGATACCAATCTTATGTGGGTCAGATCCTATATGGGTCAGCGCTCAGTGGTCCTATGTGGGCCAGTGCCTACAGATCCTGTGTGGGTCCGATCCTGTGTGGGTCATTGCGGGGGTTAGTTACCTATCGATCCTTTGTGGGTCATTGCGGGGGTTAGTTACCTATCGATACTTTGTGGGTCATTGCGAGGGTTAGTACTTATCGATCCTGTGTGGGTCCGACGACTTAGATGAATCAGTGGCAATATCTGATCATCTCAATCATCTTACGAAGAAGTATACCTGTGTGAGCTGAATCTTGACTTTCAATCCTATCTTCGATAAGATTGACTTGATATCCTATGTGGATTACGTTTTGCTTTCCTGTGTGGAATGAGTTGTGTTTTCCTGTGTGGACTGGGTTGTACTTGGGCTTGGATGTTGGATCCGAATGAGAATTGATGACTTAGGCATATGTATGGGCATATACCTAAGAAGTGTCAGATGTTACTTCGTGATTGTATATTTCCTTTGTGGATTATCCTTTGTGGATTCTGGGAGACCTTCGGGGGTCTCGGGGTCCCTACTGAGTAGCTTATACTCACCCCTGCACGGGTTATGCACGTACTACATTGTGTTGGTTGCAGACGATGGGCAACGGTGATCGTGGTAGAGGCACGAGGAGCAGGACGATACCCGGAGGTGGACCACTGGGCGGGGCGTACTCAAAGCGGACGGCTGGACCCGAGGAGCTGTGGAGGATATCTGTACCCACCCTTCAGGTGGGACTTCTAGTGGACGGCTCGACACTGCGGCTTTATTTTTCAGTTTCTGTACTCTCTTTTCAGTTGTACTTTACTTTCAGTTTGGTTTGTATTCTGGTCCACTTACTTTTCCGCACTTACAGTTGTACCCAGTTTTACTTAGTGTTTACTTCTACTGCTTTCTTGATCTGTGGTGTTTGTTTACTTTACAAAGGCAATTCCTTCCCTTTTTATCAGGAATTACACCTTGGTGCTAGTCGCCAGCCCCTGGCCTATGGAAGGTGGGCTTGGGGTAGTCACGACACGGGCCCCGAGGACGGGTCATGACATAGACAGTAATATGCAGAATATGGATTAAGTTTAACCATTAGAGAGTAAGAGAACTTGAATCATAAACATAAATGCTTTGATAATATATGTGAGATTTGTGATCATGCATGAGACTTGTAAATAATAGAGTAATTAACATCCATAAGATTTGTTATCATTAAAACATGATTTGTAGTTATTATAGAGATTGAAGAGCATTAGAAATATGTGCAATGAAGATCGAGATTAAGTAATCAGTAATAAGATTTGTGATCATTAAAACATGATTAACACATGAGGAGTCCAACAATATCCCCCTTTTTGATGATCACAAATCAGATATAGGCAGAATATAAATGAAATGTAACATTAAAGATACTAGAGTTTTCTACCCCTTTTGGGATTATCAAAAAGTAGAGAAAATGAAATGAAACTCGACATTTTTCATTAAAAAAAGGGTTCAGAATAGAACATACAGGAGAAGTACACACAGTAAACAAGAAAAGACATACCATCAAAAAGAAAATAGTCGCTAGACTCTTCAGGGATCCATCTTTTCCTTTCCTTTATCAGCAACAGGAGCTGGTGCTGAAGTAGAAGAAGGCATATATGCATTAGACAAAGAGGGTAAGGGTATACCTTCAAAAATAGATGGAACCAAAGTGGGAGTAGTATAATATCTAGGCTTAGGTTGGTCAAGAATGACTGGCCAGATCTGAGAAAGAGCTTGGCTGACTATCATGGCAGTGAGGCTAAGGCAGGTAGACCAGGTCTAAGGGGTGCAGCAGTTGGAGCAACTATACCAGTACTCTGCACATAAAGATACAACCTCAAAAGATTTATGAAATCAGTAATTATTTCACCACCATATTGCATATCCTTTTCAAAATAATCCTTATTCTCCATAAACTTTTCCAACAATCTGGTGAACTCTGTAAGTTTCTGAACTTGTTCTTTAAAAGCTTGAGTCACTGGAGGGATTCTCAAATTTTCAACAAGATATCTAAAGTGATCTGTCATATCACTTTTAGAGAAAATCCGGGAGAGATAAAGATCTATTTTCTTGGTGATCTCTTGTTGAGCATCATTGGCTATTTTAGAATGAATCCTAACCAAGTCCAATGATCTATCACTGTTTTTAACCACTTCTGACAAAGAAGATAGATCCAAGCCACTGAAGGCACTCTGAAGTTCTTCCTTGATTATTGATCTCAGCATAGAATCACCCAAAGAAGATGTGGAGGTCTGACTAGAAGAAGGTGAAGCCTTGACAGCTTCGGTTAGAACTTTGAGCTGTTTCAACAATTTTTGCAGGCATCCAGTGTATTCATCTGTAAGCTTATTCAGATTTTCCACAAGCTCTCGCATGTGTTCCAGCATCTTAGTGTGTCTTTTTCCAATCTTTTCATCAAAATAAAGCAGGTATGGATGAACTTGAGACACAATCTCCCTAGCTAGGAGGGAATCAGATGTCTCAGGAGAAGCAACAACAAGTGCAGGAGCAGAAACATGAGCAGGCTCTAATCTCAAAGATAACTCATTCTGCAAATTTTCTATCATATTTTTCAGATTCGCAACATCAGCACTCAGAAGCTTATTCTCAACTCTGACTTCTTGAATTTCTCAGATCATCCTTGGTTGAATATGCAAGATAATATTTTCCAAGAGAATTGATGCATCTTCTTAACTTAACTGAGTCACTGGACGAGGTTGAGTGGAGAAAATTTTCTCAACTCCAACTAACAAAGTTTCACCAAAAAATTTCAGATCATCTTTGGTCAAAAAGGAGTGATGCTCGGGTAAGGGTGCAGGTAAATGTAGTGGTTCAGATTTTGGTTGAGGTTCAGAGTCATCTTCAGACTCAGATTCTGATTCGGATTGAGGTTGGGGATCTGGTTCTGGTTCTGGATGAGCTATAGACTTCAGTTGAAATAGAGAAGAAAGATTCATTCCAGTTGTAGACACTTGCTCTGACTCATTCACATCATAAAAGCTTGGGAAAACAAATCAGGTGTGCACAGAGTATGAGACAGAAGGTTGAGAAGCTTCAACAGATCAAGCTTCTGTAATCTCAATGTTTTGAGGTTCCTCCCCCTCAAATTGTGCTTCCCTTTCAGATTCTTGAGGCTCAGGAACATGGACAAGATCCACATGATCATCCCTGATCTCTTCAGAAAACTATTGTCTTGCCAGCTGAAAGGCAGTTTCCATCCTCTCTTCAACAGAGGGAATAATCTCAGGAACGGATTGTTCCACTGGTTGAACTTCCAGACTTGCTTCTTTTTCCATAGAAAAATCCTCTTCAACAGGATCTACCTCTAAGGTTACTTGCTGTTCTGAATCAGGAAAAACCAGCTTCCTTGCAGCATTAGGATGAGCTTTTGGATTGACATCCGCACTAGAAGCAGGAGCTTCCTCTTCTCTCAAACTAACAGAAACTTCCTCCTCTTGAGGTGTTTCAGCAGGGATAACAGCAGGGAAAAAAGTCCTTTATTTTTCAACAGGATCTGTTTCCATTGGTTGTATTTCAACCTCTTCTCTAGGAGATACTTCAGCTGTTACTTCCTCTTCTTCTTCTTCATCTGAATACTCAGCCACTTCATCTGGTTCCAAACCAGGATCAGATAGATTTTTAGGCCTTCTTGGATAGTCAACAGGATTAAACCTTTTATACACTTGATCATTATCCTAAACCCACTACTTCTTCCAGGGTTTCCAGCTAATCTTCATCCTTCTGATGATAGGCATGGATAGGCAGAAATCAAGGTCCTCTAACTTTTCTTCATTCGGTCCAACCATCCCTTTGGAAACTAACATAGCTAAAATCATCCTTGAGTAAAACAAGGAGGTGGATTTGGAAGTGACTTTGATCAGCTCACAGATATGGTTGATAACATACTTGCATAGGTTAATCTTATGGCCATTCTTAAACATATGAATCAGGAACACATCCTGATACTTCATCATAGAAAAATCTCCTTTTCTTGGGCTAATCAAATTTTGAACAAACTTGAACAGAAGTCTAGTCTCCCCATCTAATTCAGCAGCTATGTCCCTTCGCTTGGTGCCATTTCCAGTCAGGTTTTCCAAAGCAGCCTCCAGGTCAAAGATGTCGGTTGTTGGAGGAGGGTCTCTCTGGTAATCCTCACAAACTCCTTCATGGGGAATCCCTAGGCATACAGCCCACAACCTCGAATATAAAGAGCACTTTTGACCATTTATCCAGCTTGTCACCATAAATCTTTCTCCAATCTCAAAAGAAAACTTCACATACTGATAGAATTGAGATACCAATCTTGGGTAAATCGGTCTATTCTGTCCAGTGAACCATCCAATCCATCCTTTTTCTCTTAAAACTTTCAAAACTAAAGATCTGCTAGACATCAACCACTCTGCACAAACCACTTTTTCAGGTATAACTGTACGGCTTACCAGGTTTGGGTTTAGAGGTCCTTTGGGAGCTATCCTCGGTATCCTCTTCTGTTTCTTAGAGCGGCGCTTCTCAGATGAGGGTGAAGATGGACGCTTCATCCTTGGAATCCACTGAAGGTTCGGGCGAGAGGGAAGAGAAGGTTCAGGAGAGAGTTCGGGTAAGGAATCGAATGAAACCCTTAAGTTTTATCATTTGGGAATGTCAAACATCATAAAAACAAAAACACGGTAAACCAAATAGCGGTAAAGTAAAAAATTACATGATACAAGTTAAAATAAGAATATAAATAATCTTCACGGTGAGACCGTGAGTAGGTGTTACGGTGTGATGAAAACTAGTCATCACGGTGAGACAGTTGGTAGTCGTCACGGTGAGACAGTGAGCATTCTGTGTAGTCACGGTGAGACAGTAAGTTGACAGACTGTGAGCATAAAGTCTTGACAGTGATACCGTGAACATAAAACAAAAACTTAGAAATAGTGACCATGAAATTGTAAAGTAAAATATAGTAAAGTATTAAACATTAAGATCAGTAAGATATTTACTTATGATTAATCATACCAAGATCATGTATGATGTAATCTAATATTTTAGAATTTAATGGTTTAGTGAATATATCAGCAAGTTGATATCCAGTACCAATGAATTCCAAAGTGATATCACATTTTTGATAATGATCCCTAAAAAACTGATGTCTTACATCAATATGTTTTGTCCTAGAATGAGAAACAGGATTCTTAGAAATGTTAATAGCACTTGTGTTGTCACAATTTATTGGAACATGTCTGAATTGATATCCATAGTCTAGTAATGTGTGTTTCATCCACAAAATTTGTGCACAACAACTGCCAGCAGCTATGTATTCAGCTTTTGCAGTAGATAATGCAACAAAATTTTATTTCTTACTACACCATGATACTAGTGACTTTCCTAAAAGGTGACATGTTCCATAGGTGATTTTTCTATCTAGCTTACATCCAGCAAAATCAGCATCATAATAACTAACCAATTCAAATGATTTTCCTTTAGGATAGAACAGTCCTAAATTGAGAGTATGCTTGAGGTATTTGAAAATTCTCTTTACAACATTTAAATGCGACTCTTTAGGGTTTTCTTGAAAATGATCACACATACACACGCTAAACATAATTTCAGGACGACTAGCAGTTAGGTAGAGTAGACTTCCAATCATTCCTCTATAAGTGGTTTGATCAACAGATTTACCATTTTCATCAAGATCCATCTTACAGGTGGTACTCATGGGAGTGTCACTACTTTTTGTGCTATCCAATACAAAACGTTTTAAAAGATATCTAGTATATTTACTTTGAGTTAAAATAATTCCATCATCATTTTGAAAGATCTGAAATACAAGAAAGAATTTAAGTTCACCCATTAAACTCATTTCAAATTAATTTTGCATCATTTGGAAAAATCAATACATAATTTAGTTTTTAAAGATCCAAAAATAATATCATCTAAATAAATTTTTACACCTAAAACATCTTTAGAAATTCGTTTTATAAACAGAGTAGGATCAGATATTCCTTTTGTAAAACTTTTAGAAATTAAAAAAGTACTTAATCTATCATACCAAGCTCTTGGAGCTTGCTTTAAACCATATAAAGATTTTGATAATTTAAAAATATGATTTGGAAAATGAGGGTTTGAAAATCCAGGTGGTTGTTCAACAAAAACATCCTCAGTAATATATCCATTCAAGAATGCGCTCTTGACATCCATTTGATATAGTTTGAAATTTAGATGAGCAGTATAAGCAAGTAAAATCCTAATAGATTCTAATCTGTCTACTGGAGAAAAAGTCTCCTCATTGTCAATGCCTTCTTCTTGACTATAGCCTTGTGCAACTAGCCTACCTTTATTTCTGACTATGTTTCCAGATTCATCTACTTTATTTCTAAACACCCATTTAGTGCCTATTGTGAAAGTGTCCTTAGGCCTTTCAACAAGATTCCAAACTTTATTTCTTTCAAATTTATTGAGTTTTTCTTGCATAGTAATTACCCAAAATTCATCATTAATAGAATCATCAATGTTTCTAGGTTCAAGCTGTGACAAGAAGTCTTGATGTTCAACCTGATTTCTAAGAGAAGCTCTAGTCTGTGTCCCTCTATCAAGATTTCCTACAACAGCATCTAAAGGATGATTCTTTAGAATTCTAGTTGATCCAGTAAAGGTAGGACTAGAAATTTCAAGTTCTTCTCTGGCTTTAGGTTCATTAGGAACAGATTCTGGAATAAGTCCAGAACTGGTTGTCTTTATAGTAGGTTCATTAGATTTGTCATTAAGGTCCAGAATAGATAAATCTTCTTCAAGATTTTCAAGAGAGGTTTTAGGCTCATGTGGATCAGTTTCATCAAATTTGATGTGAACAGATTATTCCACACACTTGGTTCTCTTATTAAATACTCTATAGGCATTTCTAGTTAAAGAATATCCTAAAAAGATTCCTTCACCACTCTTAGAAGCAAACTTATCAAGATTATCTTTTATATTGAGAACAAAGAATTTGTAGCCAAAGACTCTAAAGTAACTAACTTTAGGTTTTCTATTGTTCCACAACTCATATGGGGTATTCTTAAGAACAAGTCTAATTAAGACTCTATTAATAATATAACAAGTTTTATTGACAACTTCAGCCCAAAAATAAACAGGCATGTCATATTCATTAAGCATAGTTCTAGCAATTTCTTGCAGGGTTCAATTCCTCCTTTCTACTACACCATTTTGCTGAGGTGTCCTAGGGGTAGAGAAATTGTGACTATAGCCATTGTGTGAGCAGTAGGATTCAAACTCATTATTCTCAAACTCACGGCCATGATCACTTCTTAGGGTTTTAATCTTAAGTCCACTAAGATTTTCTACAGATTTTGAGTATTTAACAAAGTAAGAACAAGATTTACTTTTGTGAGCTAAGAAGTATACCCAAGTATATCTTGAAAAGTCATCTACTAGGACATAGAAATAGTGCTTCCCATTTAAGCTAGAAACTCTAGATGGTCCAAACAAATCCATGTGAACCAACTCGAGAGGTTGAGAAGTTGAAACTTCTTTCTTTGATTTAAAAGAAACCTTATGTTCCTTTCCCTTTTGATAGGGATTACAAACTTTGTCATTTGGAAACTCAAGTTTAAGTAGGTCTCTAACTAAATTTTTCCTAGTTAGTTTTCTAAGCGAATGGATGTTGTAGGGTCCTAATCTTATATTCCATAACCAGGACTCTTTATGAAAAGCATTTAAACAGGTAACATTTTTCTTAGCTAAGGAATTTAAATCAACAGCATAAACATTTTCATTTCTTAGAGTAGAAAAGACTAAAATGTTTTTAGAATTAAAAACATTACAAGAATCATTTTCAAATTTTACATTAAAACCATCATCACATAATTGAGAAATACTAATAGATTATATTTAAGTCCATCAACAAATAATACTTTAGAAATTAAAACTGAATCAGTGTTACCAATTTGACCGAGGCCAATGATATTTCCTTTAGAATTATCACCAAAGGTGACATGACCTCCATCAACCTTTATTAGACTTTTGAAACACGAGTAATACCTATACATATGTCTTGAACATCCACTGTCCATATACCATGTCTTCTTGTGGGAACTCTTCAAGCAGGTTTCCTACAAAACAGATTTAAATAGGAAATGATTTTGGTACCCAAATCTTCTTGGGTCCAGACAGGTTAACAATCAAAGTTTTCGGTACCCACATTTATCTTATGGGTCTCATATAATTTACAGAATCAAAATATTTTGAAAGATAAACTCTATTAGATTTATAACTAAGTGAATAACTAGATGAAGCATATAAATGTATAGAACTAGAACTAGTAGTATTCTGTCCAGATTTAGGAATAAATCTATTCTTGGTAATCTGTCTCTGTCCAGGTTTGTAGCCTATTCCAGTAGTGTATTTTGGTGTAACTTGATTTCCTAGCATTTGAGTTAGTTTATCTTTTCCATTTGTGAATTTCTCTAAGTCTTGTCTAAGTTGCTCATTAGACATTTTCAGTGAAGTGTTTTCTTTAAGAAACTGAGCATTCTTTTCTATTTCTATGTCAAGATTAGATTTATTTTTAACAGTTAAAGAATACTATTTCTTTAAACCTTTGTATTTGTCTTTCAGCTCATTACAGGTTTATTCTAACATATCAAACTATTCAAACAGTTCATATTTTGACATATTTTCAGAATCAGAATCATCTCCAGAATAATAAGAATTTAAAGCAGGAGTTTCAGATGTTACCTCAGAAGTGTTTGTTATAAAACACATGTTTTCCTTATTTCTGTTTTTAGTCTCAGAAGATTCAGATTCACTGGAGCTATCCTCAAATGCACTCTATGTAGCCTTCATGGCTTTCTTATACTTATTATCCTTATACTCATATTTCTTCGTGTATTTCAGCTTTGGACAGTCTTCTTTTATATGTCCTTTTCTTTTGCATTCATAGCAGACAACTTCATCAGATTTGTCAGATTTCTTCCAGTCCTTTTTCTAGTGTCCCTTATTGTCATACTTACCTTTGTAATTAGATTTTCTGAAAAACTTCTTCTTCCTATAAAATTTCTTAAACCTTCTGGCTATTTGAGCCATTTCAGCATCACTATCAGAGTCTGAATTTTCACTGGTTGAACTGTCAGTTTGTATTTTAGCTTTATCTTTGTCCTTACTCTTTGAGGCAGTAGTCTTGAAAGCCACATATTTTCTCTTAGGTTTATCATCTTCCTATTTATTCACCTTGAGTTCTTCCTCATACATCATAAGATTACCAATAAGTTCTTTTACAGGTAGAGCAGCAATGTCACATGACTCTCTGATTGAAACAGATGTGCCTCTCCATCGGTCTGGTAAACATCTCAAGATTCTCATAATTTGTTCCTTTGCTGGAACAACCTTTCTGAGTGAATTCATTGTATTGACTATCTTATTAAACCTGAGATACATACCAGAAATAGGTTCATCAGTCTTCATTTTAAAATTATCATATTTAATAGTATAAGTATTTAATATCATTTCTTTAACATTGGTTGTTCCCTCGTGAGAAACACCCAAAGTATCCCATATTTCAAAAGTAGTTTTGCAAGCAGAAATTCTATTAAACTCTTCATCTCCTAGAGCACAGTATAGGGCATTCATAGATTTAAAATTATTATTGTAGGCAGTCTTTGTAGGTTTATCCCAAGTTATTATTTCAGTTTCTGGAATTTTATATTGTGACTCTATAACAGTCCAGATATCAAAACCCATGATTTCTAAATGAATTTTCATTTTAAGTTTCCACTGAGCATAGTTTGTACCATTGAAGAAAGGTGGCCTGTTAGTAGCATCACCCTCTAGTCTATTGTCCATAGCTAGATTTTAGAAAGATAATTTGAAGATCTAAAATTTATAACTAACAAAAATTTAAGATCTTTAAATATGCAACTAAAATCACAGTTAAAAAATAGAGTACTTCAAAAATACTTAAACAAAAACAAGTCCTCTGATACCAAATGTTGGTCGGAGTGGATACTCAAGAGGGGGGTGAATTGAGTTCCAATTAAAATTTCTGTAAAAATATTGTCTATTTAAAATCCCCCAATTTATAAAACAAGTTAAACTGTAGTGAATTTATACAGATTGTAAATGTTCACTTAGCTTCTCAAAGATTGATTAGGTCTCAATTAATTTAATCACAAGATTAAACTAACTTTTAAAACTAACCTACTGAATTACAATAAGTGTAAAAACTTTCTAATTTAACTATCAAAGTATCTTTAAAATAGTTTTGTATTTCAAAGTAACAGCAGCGTAATAAATAAGATATATGTAGTAAGCTTTGAACTTAAACTAAAAGTGCACAGTAGATATAACAAGAGGTTCAGTCTCAAGCCGAGACTTAGTCCTCTCAAATTTATATAAAATTTGATCCACACCCTGGATCGGGGTTAACAACAGTTTACAAAACTGTCCAGGCCGCGCAGGGACCTCTACCACTGTTCTTCATGGGAAACAAAACAAAGACCAGGCCACACAAGGACCTCTTCCACAGTTGACGCGGGTAAAAAAGAGATAAGAGATTTGGAGTGAGGATTTTGATATCCTCCAGTTCAGTGCAGGAGACAGTGTGTGTATAAGAAATATAGAGTACACCACACAGCTCGAAAGTTAATAAATAAATCACTTAGAGAGAGAAAATAAGAGTTTAGAAAGCTCTAGTGATTATCAATGCATCTCTGGACTCGTTGGATTCAGCAAGAATGCTTCTGAGTCCTTCTCTGGTTTTTCTGTTAAAAAACAGAGTGTCGTAGTCAGCTTGTCTTCTACAGGAATTAAAATGATCTCTTGATTAGTCGTGTGTTATTCAGTGGTGTTGGATTGCATTCATGAGAATTCTTTGAAAGTATGGAAATCTCTTTCTTGCTCAGGATTGGTCTTCTTATTCAGCATATTGCTCTCAGGTGTATGTAAGTTCTTCTCGTTGTATATTCACACTTGCACGCCTCACTTCAGTTCTGCATTGTGTACTGCATCCTAATCTTCCTTATATTCCACGAGTTCTGGAGGTAGGAATGATTCCCTTTTCATAGGTACGAGATACGGATTCCTGACATGCCAACAACTATCATTAAATAACATTAATTTCATTAAAAACATCAAATATGACCGTTAGTATTATTTAAATAATATTGACAAAAATTTAAGAAACGGTGTCATAGTGATTAAGTAAACGGTGTCTTCTTCACGGTATGAGATTCATGGTATGAGCTTCATGGTATGAGCTTCACGGTATGAGCTTCACAGTATGAGCTTCATGGTATGAGATTCACGGTGTCTGGGTCATGGTGAGTCCTTCATGGTGTCTGGGTCACGGTGAGTCCTTCACGGTGTCTGGGTCACGGTGAGTCCTTCACGGTGTTTGGGTCACGGTGTCTGGGTCATAGTGAGTCCTTCACGGTGTCTGGGTCAAAGTGAATCCTTCACGGTGTCTGGGTCATGGTGAGTCCATCACGGTGAGTCCATACTTAGACAAATATCTATATTTGGACTTAGACAGTAATATGGAGAATATGGATTAAGTTTAACCATTAGAGAGTAAGAGAACTTGAATCATAAACACAAAGGCTTTGATAATATATGTGAGATTTGTGATCATGCATGATACTTGTAAATAATAAAGAGAGTAATTAACATCCATAAGACTTTTTATCATTAAAACATGATTTGTAGTTATTATAGAGATTGAAGAGCATTAGAAAGATGTGCAATGAAGATTGAGATTAAGTAATTAGTAATAAGATTTGTGATCATTAAAACATGATTAACACATGAGGAGTCCAACAAATTTTTTCTAAAACTCCTATACATAAAGGTAACTAATTTTTTATGGAATTCATAAATGCTTCTATGTTCTCCCATATTTGTTCATTTCAACACCAGTTTTCAAAAACTTAATCATGGATTCCCTTTGATACCACTGAAAGATTTTGTTAGAGTATAATAATGATTATAAAATGAAGAAAAATTGATTAAAACTCAATTTTTATAATACCTAGAGATATTAATATATGATTACCTTTAAATAAGTCAACGTGTTTGATAGCTTTTTCCACACGCAACACCAAACTTAGACAAAACCATGATATATTTGGATAAAATATAAATATTTTAGTATGACCATTAAAACATAGTAATTGAATTAATAGGAATTAATAATAGTAAAAACTTTAGTAAATATATATATAAAGAAAATATATCCTCCTTTTAATATAAATTAAATTTAATTATTTTACCTAAAATGGCTAATAAAATCATTTATTATTTAGAAAAGTATTTTTCTAAAAATTGTCATTTTATGCGATAAAATTTCTATTTCAAGAAATTTATGAATTATGATGATAAATTATATTTTATATTAGTAATTGGTTGAAACCAATTTCATTGGTAAATGATATGAAATAATAATAATAATATTTAATATTTGAAAATGTCATTTTCCAATAAAAATGAGTTTCCACTATATTTTATGATTTTATTCGAAAATTAAATTTATAAATTCTAGAATTTGAATTTTAAAAAATGAAAATAATTTTTTGATTTAGAATAAAAATAATATCCCAAGATTTTTTTTGGATTTTTATGAAATAATTGGTTTTTAGGTGAATAGTGAAAATATACCGATTTTTGATAAAAACTGTCACTTTTATGACATTATCATAATACAAGAATGAATTAAATGTTTTTGAAGACATTTTATATAAAAAATATATATTTATCAGTAAAATAAATCATTTAAAATTACTATTTTTTTTATAAAACCCATGTATAACATTTTGGAAACATAATTAATATTTTACTCTTAAAATTTTTTAATTTCACTTATATTAAATATTAATTTTCAGCACTTTTAGAAATTAAATCTATAAAAATGGATTTAACATTTTATATCAAAATTATCATATTATTAACAATATAAATTTCAATTTTTTGCATAAAAGTATGATTAATAAGATTAAAGTTAATGACCATGATAATAGTAAAACTATTATTTTCAAAGAATTATTTTATTAATATTGTGTAATTTTTATCTAATAAATTAAATTAAAATTTTTTAAATGATGAAAATAATATTTTTAAACACATATATAATTACATTAAAACACATATAAATATTAACCTTTTCTAAATAATATTAAGAACACATAATGGCTAAAACACTATTTTTCTACAAAAAACTATTTTTCTACATATAAAATATATGGATTTAAAAGTTAATTTTATCTTATTTATAAATTGTATTATATTAAATAGAGACTAAATTTATGTTAATAACACCCAAATTTGGTAATATAGTTATTTTTTTAGTAAATAAAGAAAAATACTTAGTTAAAAACTAGTTACTAAGGAAAAAACAAAAAAAGAGGTAAAAGTAGAAACCAAAGAACAAATTACTTCCAACATGTTTAAAAAATTTATGGAAATAATTGGTTGAGGTTTTATAAACCAAATATCAGACCAAATACCATTATTTATAACCTTTTTGTTATTTTACCTTTGAGTAGTGTAATGATATCATTGAAAATTAAAGGGTGTTCACAAAAGTGTCATTTTCTTCACATATAAAAGGGGACCACTTCCACCTCTTAAATGTTACACTTACCATTATAATTTACATTTAAAATATACAAAAAATACCTCTAATAGAATTAATTTTCTCATAATTAGGCCACTTATCTCTATAATTTATCTTAATACCTCAATTTATAAGGAGATCTCTAAGAGAAGATCGAATCACCAATATAAGTATCACCAAATTTTTAATCTTTTCTTCATAATATACCACTTAAAAACCTCTTATATACATAAAAATATAATTAAATAATTATAATTATTATTTTGATATGTTATTATATTAATATAACAACCATTATTTATTCCTCTACATCCACTATGGAAAACAAAAGCGTTGTTAGTGAATATGTGCAGACTGCCACCTCTCTGAAGCGACATCTTATTTTTTTTCATAACCACCACTTATGGTTGATTTTAAAAATAGTATTTATGAATAAATATGATATATAAAACATAATAATTATTCTGAAATTTCAAATTATCATATAATTTCTTTCCCTCTCTTTCGTTGAGAAATAGAAACATTAATCATGCGTACATACTGTCTACCACCTCTATAAGTAATGAGTTTCATTTTTAATCACCACCCATAATGGATGAATTTAAAAATATATTTAATATAAAAAAATTATTTAAATAATACTATTTTTATTATTTATACTATTAAAATATTTTATGATGCTTTCTACCATGGTCAACATACATAAGGAGTTATAAAAAAAATGACCGAACAACCATAAGTAACCAACGTAGGAAAGAAAAGTATATAATAAATAAATATTATTTGATAATAAATGGTACATATTAAATTAAATATAGAATAATAAGGTTTATAACAATCTATATAATAAACTTAATTTGATTATTTAGGAATTTTGGAGCATGCACAGAACAAATGTGAAATAAGGTAAGGGTTTCCATTTAAAATTACTCTCCTTGAGACATGTTTGGTGTTATGCACCTAATTTCATTTATTTGATTTATATATTTCCTATTTGAGATATCATATAATTATTCATATTTTAATCATATTATTTTAAGTTCAATTATGGTCCCACTCTTTCAAGGGGTTTTGATTAAAATTTTACTTAAGGTGTAAGGGTTCTTTGTCTCAAACTTTAATTCCATGAGACATGGTTATGTTTTGCACCATGTTTTCCTTTGGATGGTGTATTAAATTCTCAAGGATATATATTTATCATATATTTTTATTATTCATGGTAAATACTAATCCAAGTTAGTTTTCATCAAATTTATTTTACCTAATGTCACCCTAGTTGTAAAGCTTTTAGTAACCCAATTTTCATTCATTGAGTTATGATCATCCTTTTGGACTTAAAAGTTGGGTATATTCTACCAATTGATTATATTACATGGTATTAAATTTTTTTATATGAATTTATATTCCCACCATATAATAAATCTTTTTGAACTATTTCTTACTTTAAGGAGTATGTTTTATGTAAGGAATATTGATAACTAGAGTCTCCTTTCCTTGAGTTATATTGTTTCATTATGAACTTAGTTATTTTATGATTGGGTTATACCACCATAATATTATATTTTATTTTAATTTATAGGCCTATATGGGGAAATATATTTTTATACAAAATAATGCTTTGGTACTCTTTTTACAATTTGAATTTTTATCAATGTTATTTTGAAAATAATAAAAAGGATGTTTCATTTCACTTTCATAGGTTTTTTACTCCACTACTCATTTATCCAAGATAAAATTTATCTATTTTAAAAGGAATATTATTGAATTTTTTTTTTAAATTAATGGTTTTCAAATATTTTTTGATTTAAATTTTTAAAAAATACTTTTGGATGTGACCCCTAACACTATTTTTTACATCAATGTTAAAAATGTTTTCTAAAATCTCTTTTAAGTTTTCACTTACATTTACATTTTCATTTTCAAAATTATTTACCCTAATATGATTTATGTTTCACTATTTATAATCTAATATATATTTATATTTTTGTGAAATGAACTCACAATACTAAAAAATCAAATTCTGGATCTCTTCTTTGGTGGCATCGTTCAAGTATTTTTTTTGCAAGGCTGTTTTTTATCTATGTCAACATCCTTATATGCTTAAATTGTTACACTAGGGTTATTTTCTTTTTAAAACATCAAAAGTATTCCACTATATGGATTATTATCACATTATTATAGTATTTAATTAAGTTTCTACCACTACTTCATATGATTTTATCTTGAGGGATGCTTACATAGAAAGATATTCCATTTATTGACTGAGAAAAAATTGAAAATTCATATTTTTATTATTTTGATATGGATATTTATTTATTAATTAGGATTATTTACTATGTATTGTTTAAACATCCACCTTATTTCTCTGTATGTGTTATGATCATGTTATCCCTTTTATTGACATGAGGAAAAGTATTGGCATTCTGTATATTGTTATTCCAATATGAATGATTATTAGAAAGTTTACTATGTGTTGTTTGACCATCTACCTTATTTATCCAGATGGGTTATGATAATTTTATCCCTTTTATTGAAATGGAAAAAATATTTTCATTATATATGTTGTTATTCTAATACAGATGATTATTGTAAAGTTGACTATGTATTGTTTAACTATCCAACTTATTTATTTGGATGAGTTATGATCATGTTTTCTCTTTTATTAATATGGGGAAAATTATAAGAATTACATATTTTTTCATTCCAATATGGATTATTATTAAAAATTTGACTATATATTGTTTAACCATACACTTTATTTCTCCATATGATTTATAATCATGTTATCCCTTTTATTGGCATGGGAAAATGTATTAGCATTTTGTATGTTATTATTATAATATGGATGATTACTTACAAGTTAACTATATATTGTTTAACCATACACTTTCTTTCTCTGTATGATTTATGATCATGTTATCCCTTTTATTTACATGAGGGAAATTATTAGTGTTCTATTTGTTATTATTTTAATATGGATGATTATTAGAAATGGTGATTATGAATTTTTTATTCAATATATCATATAATGAATGCATTGGACTTAAAAAAGTGATGGGTGGGGCCCAACATTATATAGTACCTAGATGAATTAGTAGGTCTCATGTGACAAGAATGTTTGGGTATTTTGGTGTATGCATACCCAAAATAAGATATTGCCTTGATGGTGTAATAATGATGTTTGGCTTTTGGTGTGAAATTAACTGTCCAAAATTTTGAATTTCATCACTAAGGAACCATTTATCGATATCCATGTGATCTATTTATTTCCATTTTTATCAGTTGGTGGATTATTATTTTAGTTTCATTCTATTATGAAATTATTTTTTATTATCAAAATTTTCCATAATATTTATGCCATGATTAACTTAGTCATATATTTTACCTTATTGAGAATTTGAGCTCACTCCTTATTATGTTTCAATTTACCTAAGTTATGTAGAAAATTATTACACATGATATGTCTAACATGATACCCTATGTGGATAATTTGTGGGATATGTAGAAGAATTACTATATATTAATTAGTTTCTTATATAGTGAAAAATATATCCATTAGTTGAGAAATTAATTGGTTTTTTTAGTTTATGTTTTTTAATAATTTTCTAAAGATATAAACCTAAAATGTCTTGGGAATGTATGAAATGTAATGATTTATTTAATTCATATTTTCCAAGGTTATTCTTAAAAGATAATATGAAACTGAGTATAAATAAAAAGTGAAGAAATATTATAAATGCATACCATTCACCGAAGACGCCTTTACTTGTCTTGATCTTGGTTTGATATGTTTGAGTTAGTTTACTAAAGTGGAAAACCAAAGCTTCCCACCTCTAAAGGTGTTCACAATCCAACTAGATATCTCATGATATGACATGGATTATTTATCATCCACGGTTTTCTAACAACTCACAATGAAAAGGATAAAGAAGAAGAGTGGTATAAGTTTTTGGGATTTTTGGCTAAGCATAAGAACAACCACTATATTTCTTCTATCTCATGAAAATCATTTATATTGGTAATCAAGGAAACTCCTTTAATTATGACCTCATTTATTCATGTGTGGAAATGAAAGAATAAATTCAATAGTTAATTCATGAATATATGAATTCATCACATGAATTTACTCCCTTAAATGAAATCTCATATAATGCCTTAATAAATGATATCCATGTGGTATAATTGAACTTCATAGTAAATAATAATATTGAAAGTATTGTAAAATGTTATAAATGTTTTTGAATATAAATTATAATTTTTATACAAGCCATAATAATATTAACACACACACACACACATAACTTTAGATCATATATCCTTTAGTAAAACCCTTGATCATTGTATCATTATAAAGGTGTCATACTCCTCTTTGGTTATATTGAGGATCCCAGATTCAATGTGTGAGATGTTCATATGGATCTTTTATGTATAAAGGCATTATTATAGGAATAACGGTACACCAAAAAGTTCAGTTGTACATCCCTCACGATAGGTGAGTGATTATGTGAATGTATGAGGAGTTTCTCATAGATGATAATCACCTTCATTTGGGATATTTATGACTAGATCCCTAAGGTTCAATGTTTTGATTTTGGTTGTTGTCCCCTAATACTGATCATCATGGTTTTATCTTTTGTGTCATGAAGGATCATGGATGTGTTTACCCCTGAGGCATGTGATATATCCATTATGGATGGGTAGGTATGTGTTTTCCCCTAGGGTTTATGAGTAGGTAGGTATTTTCCCCTAAGGAATGAGATTTGTTTTTGGATACCTTTTTACACTAAATGAGTTGACATTTGGGGTTGTACCTGCTATATTACTTGTAAGATAGGGTTATGGGAATATTTGGAAGTGAATCCACATCTTCTTACTTGGATGGTGTTTTCTACCCCTTATTTGAGTTAGGTGGCAATATGGTTCAACCCTTGGTGGCATGATGACCTGTAATCCTTTCTCCCTTTATGTTTTTGGGGCATCATACTAGGTATTTTTTTACTCATCCCTATATAGGATTGGTGCTAACACTTGTTGTGTATGTGCAGTCTACACATATGTTGGTGGAGATCTAATGGGAATGGAGCTACGGGGCCATAGAGCCATGGGGCCAAATCTTAGTTATGGATTGATGGGTTTCATAGCTAGTAGTGCTCGGGTTAGAGTTAGAAAAATGTGGTTATCCCCTTATTCCTAGTCACTTGATGTAGGTTTATGTCAGAGTGTCATGCCTTTTATTTTTACCTCTTTTGTACTGGAATTTTATTGTACACCCCTATGATGTTTAGAAGTTTCATGCATGCATATTTTCATTTTAGTTATACATGTATATCCTATATGGATGTGGATATTTTTTTGGATTTTAATGCATATATGCTATAGGTTATATAGATAAATCCTAAAATATGTGTATTATTCCTTCTTGGTGATAGTTACCAGCCCCTTCCCTATTAGATGCGGGCTTGAGGTGGAACACTTGGTTTACCGTTGGCCTAGGAGGGGACCTGGTGGGTCTAGTCATGTCATGAGACCCCCCTCAACACCCCAAAAAGAGGTAAACACTATATAGTGCCCATGGGGACACAATCTTTTAATAATTCAACTTTACATAACTAATAAAGTATTTATTAACTAAATAAATGTTCATCATATTTATCAACTACATACATATTTTATTTTAGTACTTACATTTTGATAATTCAATACACATGTATATGTTAAAACATGTTTTTATTAGTTGGATTTAATGTTTGGGGTCACAATTCATATTGGATCTATCTTAATGTATTGATAATGAGATGGAAATTGAAATTAAAAAGAAAAAAACAAGTAAATGAGCAAAGAAATGTATTAAAATAGATAATATTGAGTACAACTTTATAGTTTGAGTATTAAGTTGTCTTTGTTAGTAAAATCGATGAAAGGTAAGAGTTTTAAAGTCATGGAAGATTCTTATAAGAGTTTAATGGAAATTAAAAAAGAAATTATAAGAAGTTTGGACGTTAATCCAAAATACATGTTGTGATTTACACAACACAACAACATGTTTCATGTGTTCAATATAAGGATTAATATGTCTGACATACAAGAGTAGACATGGTGGATATCATAGTTTTTATTTTTTTATTTTTTACTAGATTTTTTAGAGATTTGGTCAAAGAGAAGTGTTAATTAACCTATTAAAATGTGAAGTTTTTGGAATATAATATAACTAAATTGTTTTATGGATCTAATTTCACAGTGATTAGAAATTGTGAATTCATTTAACAAATTATGGTGTAGAGATACACTTTTTTTTATAAAAACTCAAGAAGTAATGCATGTGTGAAACAAGAAACTAAAGGGAACCATGTCATATAGGTGGTCATTGTCGAGGTAGTGAGGATTTTTTCCTTGAATGAAACAATGTAGTGAGGAAAATCAAGTAATTTAATTATACACAATTTATTGAATAGAATAAATATGATATTAGAGAGTTAAAAAGGTGAAATTAAGTCATGTTTTTAATAAAACATCATGATGTTCAAATATAAATTATGTACATTCGACCATTTTATTTGGAAAGTCATGATCTTTAACCATTATTTTTATAATTTTATATTGATCAAAGAAGTTTATGATGTGATAAGGGGTAACATGTCATGATTGATGAAGATTGTGTCCATATTTTTTTTACCATTTATTTAATATATTGAAAGAATTTATAGAATATTAGGCCATTCCATTAAGTTTTTTTCTGTACAATTTTAATGATGGTTTTATTGATAAATAATGTAGAGTCACATGTAAAATATCAGGGTTGATTCAATTTTGTATTGAGATATAAAATATTCTCTATAAATAATATGTTTCAACTATAAAAAAAATTCATAAAAGAGAATGCAGAATATTTGGATTGAGAAAAATTTAGTAATTTGAATAATTTAAAAGTTAAGGTGAAAATAAACTCTACTGTAATTTAATATTTATATAATACATAAAGGATAAGGAAAATATTCATTGTTATATCATCATTTTTATGGTGTAATATTATTTATTACTTTGTAATGATAATATAACTATTGAGGGTCAATATTTTTTATGAGTAATGAGCATAAAAACAAGGCAAATATAATATTCATATATATATAGAGAGATTATATTTTTCTAAAAAATATTTATAATAGGTGAGATAAGTATTTTAGGTGAGATGAAAAATAAATCATTCTAGATTCTTGTATTTACCTCCATGTTAGAGATAAAATAAATAAATATCATTGTGTGATATGATTTATTTACTCTAATTTCAAGTGATATTAAGATCAAGAGAAATATATGTCATTATAAGGAACTGTGTCATTACAAGCTGATGAATTTATATGGAATTTAAATTTTTATTCTCAAAACTGAGGGTGCTTCAAGAATTGAGATTCAGATTATAATTCTGAGAGTTGATACATATTTTAGATGTGTTTTTATGTGTGTTTGGGAATTTTAATTGCTTCTAGAGGCATGAGGCTATAGTAAAAGGGGTGTAATAACTTTCTTATAAGTATAAAACCCCACTATTCACTTAGTGAAGCCCCTAGAAGTAATGTATCCCCTAGGGGAAACTGGGTTACCTGGTGAACACCAATCTAGTACCCAACTATTTGGTTTTTTTTTTAAAATGTTAGTTTAATTAATTAATTATTTAAATTAAAATACCCCATCCCTATTATCTATTAAGAAACCCAACCAAATTACCCCTTAAACCTCTCCCATGTTAGGCTTCAACTATGTGTATGTAAAAACCATTTTTCAAGATACAAAACTTAGTCTAATGAAAGGATATTTTCTAACAGGCTAATTTCATAAAATCTAGTAGTGATGGTGGAAAAATATCCATGATTTATGGAAGTTATAAATTTATATAGACTAGAGATAGGAAGTTAAAAGTAACCCTTTATTCACTTCAAATGGAGGTAGTGTGGAAGGAACCAAGGACTTGCATTAAAGTAACTCTACGAATATGTAAGAGTCCTTTTGAAGGATTCCCATGGAGATTTTACAAAAAAGGGATATGTAAGAATGAATTTCCAAAATGTAAGAGAAAACTTGAAAGAGTTTAAAAAGTATAAACTGATCACTAGAAGATGTATTCGAGGTAGTGGGAGTCTTTTAATAAGTGGAGGAATTTCCATGGAGATCAGATTTGGTGGACTTATCCCTATGAAGATTAGAATGTAGTAATGACCAGTTTCACTAGTTGGGTCCTACTACAAATAGTAGGATGTATCATTAGATCATTAGTAGTGAAATTATAATAATCTTATAATTTTTTAATCAAAGTAAAGCAGTGTTCCCACTATGTATTAGGACTCATGTCTAAAACTTATGTTTTTCTTTTTTTCTTTAGTTTATTTTAATATCTATATTCTAGAAATATTTTTTGGTTTGTTTGAGGAGGTTTGTGTATTATAGTGTAGTGGGTTAGGTGTAACATGTATTCTATATTTTAGACAATGTATAATGAGCTTGTTCCTATATAATAGATTTAGTTGGATATTTTTAGACGACTAAACCCCGATGAAGGTGATTCAAAACTTGGTTTAGTAGTGTCATTTTACCCTTTTCCCTATGGGATATTTTTAGCAAGTAGTTCTTAATTTATCTTTTTTGTTTAGATATTTATTTTGAGTTTTCTATATATAGAAGTTGTGACATTGGATGGGGGTAAGGTATAAGTGGAGAATTTCAACAACATGGATTTTGGGTTATGGAAAATGTTGATGAAGGATTGCATACTATAGAAATATCTTGATCTATTATTGATGAGTACCAATATAGAAGTGATAAAGAAGAAATAATAGGAGAGGATAGATAATAAAACATTGGTTATAATTCAAATTTAAATGGATTAGAATATGGTATACAATATTCAAGAGGTTAATATTGATTTGAAACTTTTGAAATTGTATGAGAAGTTGAGCATAATGAATATGGAATTCCTTTTACAGAGTTTTTTTGATATGAGGATATTAGAAGGTAAACTAGAGGAAAATAAAATAAATGACTTAAACATGATAAAGTTTCATTTAGAATTAGTGAAGGTGAACTTTGGATATCCAGAGTGGGTACTATTGTTAATTTTATTAGTTATTGAGTATTGGGATGTGATGGTTACTGAAATGAGAAATTCAAGCGGTAAGATAGAACTCATGTTTACGTATGTTAAAGACCTAACATTGAATAAATAAATTTATTATAAGGATATCCATATATATTATAGAAATTATTATAGTATATAAGAAAGGGGATATCTCATAACATAGAAAGGTCACAAGAAAGGTAAATGAAAAAAAATCTTAAGTAGGAGTATCTTGATGTAAGGTGATATCATGTGTTGGAATTATGGGAATAAAGACCACCTAAAGAAATATTTAAATGACCATAGAGTGAATTCCATAAGATATACATCCAAAAGTGGATATGTGAATCCTATATTGGAATATATGGGAGGTCTATTGTTATATGCTTCTAGCTTACTTGAGTCTTGGATAATTTACTTTATAGCTTCATTCCACTCAACATCCATGAGTGGGATTATAAGAAACTATAATTCTAGAAGATTTGAAAACTTTCATCTTGTAGATGATGAATCTCTCGAGATCATGGGGAAATGTGATGTTTCCATTCATATTAGTAACACAAGTTTTCTAGAGTTTCATGGTGTGTGACACATACTGTGATTGAGGAAAAAGTTAATTTCTATTAGATAGTTAGACAATGCAGGTTTCTATACAAAACTCATAGATGGTGTGTGGAAGATTTCACATGGTTTCAAGGTTTTGGATAAAGGATTTAATGATGAAATTTTTTACCTAAAAATTTTATCAGAGGGTGTAATACATACTAGAGAAGTAACTTTTTCAACATCTCAATTACTTGAGTGAGAAAGAGATGAAGATCCTCACCACTAAAGGCATGTTGAAGATTAGTAGCATAGAGTAATAGATGTGTAAAGATTTTTTCTTTATAAAAAATAAAAATATGTCCTTCCAAATTTAATTTAAGGTACTGAAGATCAAAAAATTAGAGTTGGTTCATAAAAATGTATGGAGGCTAGATCCAATTCATTTTCATAGAGGGTTACTATTTTATGTGAAATTCATCAATGAAACGACAAAAAGTTGTGGGTGTTTTTTATAAATTACAATTTAAATGTGTTCAAGACCTTAATACAATGAAGTTACATGGTAGAAAAGGAAAACATTTGTAATATTAAGTGTTTGAGGTCTTATAATGGTAGGAAGTATAGATTCAGGGAGCTCTAAAGGTTCTACTAGTGGAAGGTCATACGATCTGAGAAGACTGTACCAGGTAATCCAAACATACTGGAGTCACAAAGAGGATACATTATACATTAATAATATAATAAAAGATTATGATAATTCATATGGGATTCCACAATGTGTTTTGGTAAGAAGTGGTGAATTATGGGGCATATTTGATCAACCGAAGTCCCTCTTCTCCATTAGGCTAGAAACTTATAGAATCTTGTTGGTATAGAAGAATGATTTATATTACCCATCTCAATTCCTTAAGTAAATTCTACTACATCCATGTTGATGCCAATGAAAGGGGAAATCTTGAGTTGAATTCTTGAGAATGTTACTTTTTTGGGTATGGAGACACAAAGTTTTCTTTTTGAATTTGGTATAACAATTCCCAGAAGGTTTTAATAAGTCAAAATGTCATCTTCAATGAAGGAATCCTATGGAATGATTATAAATTATATGGGGGTTATTATTGAGAGATAAGTAAAATAACTATATGGAGTTCAATTAATGGATGTCTAGAAGTTACAGATGTCCTAGAGAATTCAGGAAGTGCATTATTACTAGAAACACCATAGTATATGAAAGTTTCCATACATGAAAGTCAAGTTTAATTGGTGTTTCCAAGGTGGGAAGTACTAGAGATCTCAATAATTGTGAAATATTGGGGAAGTTATCTAGAAATTGAAGTTTTGGAAGTAGTGGTTATTAAAGGAGTTTAGCCGTAGAGGGAGTCGATGAGGTATAACTGAGTAAGGTTCCAAGTGTATATATATGGAAGTGATCTAAACTACTTTCTTCTTATAGACAATGGAGATACTTAATGCTTATAAGAGGATAAATATCCAAAAGTCTCAAATTAGTAGGAGTTATACATAAAGGATGATATTTATTCTCTCCATGTTTCTAAAACATGGGAGTTAACATAAAGGTTTTTTGGGAAGAAAGTTCTTAAGAACAAATGATTGCATCAGCTGAAGGAAGAAGTGGATGGTAGACAGAGGTAAAAAGCATAGATAATCATTAAATGATTTAAAAAAACATATGGTTGATATTTATTTGATATATTTTTACTGGTATTTAAATATATTAATATTTAGATGGTATTTAGTTTGGTTTCTATGGAGGGTTTACATTTGGAGAAGTTGGATGTGAAGAAAAAATTCCATCACAAAGACTTATATAAGGAAATATATATGGAGAAATTGACATGTTTCATGGATTAATGAAACTTTGATCTTGTGTGAAAGTTTAATTAAAGTCCTCATAGTTTAAAGTAGGCACCAAGGAAGTAGAATCAAAAGTTTAATGCTTTCATGGTAGATTGAAAGTTTATCTGGAGTAATGATGACCATTTCTTTTATTATAAGGTGTTTGATGATGGGAGTTTCATCATATTACTTATCTATGTTAATGATATGTTTTTTTCAATATATTAAAGGAAAGGGTTGATAATCTGAAGGATGAATTTTCTATAAGTTTTGATATGAAGGACTTTGGTCCATCTAAATGGATATTAGGGATGAATATTGTAAGGGACTTACACAATGATATACCTGAATCAATTGGATTACATCTAGAAGGTGGTGGAGTACTTCTAAATAAGAGAGGTGAAATCTTTTACTACTCCCCTGGTTGGACATTTCAAATTTATAAAGGAGAAGGCACCATGAATGAAAGTTTAGGAATAGTATATAGTAAATATTTCATTTGCATCAACAGTTATAAGATTGATGTATAAAATGTTTTGTACTTGAATAAACATTACAAAAATAGTGAGTGTTGTTAGCATATACATATAAAATCCTAAAATAGAACACTAGGAGATTGTAAAGTGTATTCTCTGATACTTAAAGGGTTAAAAAATATTTTCACTTTTCTTTGAAATGAAGAAATAATTGTAGGGGTTTAATGAATTAGACTTTATGATAGATGCATACATGTATAAAAGAACTACTATATACGTGTTCACCCTCATAGAAATGGTTGTGAGATAGATACTGAAGCTTTAATCAATATTTTAAATTTTGACAATGGAAATAGAGTTAATTTTATTATCATAATATGGTAAAGAGTTGATTTGGTTGAATGAGATTTTGGAATATCTTAGAATAAGTAAATATGACATGATTTTATTTTTTGATTCATAGAGTGTAATTCACTTCGCTAAAAATCCAACATTTCATTCCATAATGAAGAATATTCAGCTAAATTACCACTTAATCTGAAGGTTATTAGATTAAAAAGTGATGGATATATAAAGGATATAAGGATCTCAAAATCTATAAGATATGGTAACAAAGGTTGTAATCCAAAATTTCCTGAGGTAATACCGGGCCTTGTCATGTTAGGATAACTGAGAGTATAGTGGGGAAACCATGTAACTGTAAAGAAAGTTAGAGGAATAGAATTAGGTTTATAGATGCTGATAGAGGATGTAATATCTCGTTAATATTTTTAGATATTCATAAACCCCTCATTTTACCATTATTTTTTTTGATTCGTTTAAGGGTGAATTAGGTGAAATTTTAAAAGTTTTGAAAATTTCTGGTCTAGTGCATGATTGGCACATGGTTTGCCCAAATTGTGTGCCCTCTCAAGGAAAACTATGCAAACCCAAACAGTGGGGTTTTTCACAGCTTGTGCATTGTTTGAAAAACCATATTCCCTATTAGGAGAAACCATGCACCCCATTTAAAGGGGCACATGTTTAGTTCGCACAGTTTGTCAAACCATGCAGATCTTCCAAAGAAACCATGCGTACATGTTTTTTTAATCTTATTTTAAGTTTTAAAATCCTAAACCCTCATTTTTAAGTCCCCAGTGGACCATTACAACCCCAAACCAATTTCTCCTTCCTTGGTGGCTCCCAAGAGAAGTTATTCACCCCTCAAAACCCTCTCAAAAGCAATTCGAAGCTAGGTGAACAAAGTTCAATCCTATTTTAGTTAGTTTCCTCTTCCTATTCTCTATTTCTCGATATCTCCTCTTTCCACCCTAGGGTTTTTTGTATACCTTTGTTTATTTTTATATCTAATACCCTCTTTTTTTGGATTTTAAACTTTGGTTTGATTCTCAAAATCCATTTTCATTGTTCTTCATTGGTGAATCCCAATTAGGGTTTGGAGTTTCAAGATATAGCGATTCCGGTAGGTGGTTCCATTGTGATGACCAATTTTTATTAACCATAAATTTCTTTATTTAAATTCAATTGCTATTATAAATGAATTTTCTTTCAATTTTTTTTGATTAAAAACCCAATTCCATTGAATTGGGTTTTTTTGAAATTGGTTTGGGCATGAATTTTGGAAAACCCCCAATTACATTGAATTAGAGAATGTTTATAAAAATTGGTGAAATTTAATTTTTTTAATTTAAATTGATAAATTTTTGGAAAATTGTGAAAACCCCAACCCCATTGAATTGGGGGTTTATTGTGAAATTGATGGAATTTTTTAAGAATTTTAAATTTTAAATTTAAATTGTGAAAGTGAATTGTGAAATTGAATTATGAATTTATTTCAAATTTTTATATTATAAAAATGGATGAAATTGGTTTTGATAGAAACATTTGTGTTTTATCTAAAAAAAGCATGTTATTTTTATTAAAAACCCATTTTGGTTTTTAAATGTAAAATTAGCACATTTGAAATAGGAGAATGGGATGAATTATATTTTAAACTGTTCGTAAAAAGAATTTCCTATAATTGTTTTTGTACTATAGAATATGAAATCCTAGGTAGTTATAGAGTTATTAGGGACAAGCATGTTAGTATGGTAATTCCATAACATCATATTGACATTTTAAAACTCTAAAATGAACATTATTTATCACATCGAATTCCCTAGTGGGATGACGATGAGTCCTATATTTCCAATGATGAGTTATGTTTGTACACATTGTGGTTATTATCACATGAGTGTGTGAGGATACCATAACCTGGAACTATCATACCTTTTGGTAGATGACCATATTTCTTGCTTTTTTATATTTGATATATAAATGCATGCTAATTTTTATAAATTTTTTTACATGGCTTGTGAATTTATATAAACTATTTTATATAAGATTTTTATTTAAGACATTATTTTATAAATATTCCATCAATTGAAATGAAAAGATTTTGTTTAAAAGTATTTAAATTATTTGAAATGTATTTTGTCTTTTGAAATGAAAATCATGAATTGTTTTAATTATGATTTTGAAATGAAAAATATTCTTATTTAAAAATTGAAACCTATCTTTGGTTAATTAAATGTTGGAATCTATTATAGAATCCTTGTTAAGAACCTACTAGTATTTTAGCTCACACTCTACCATTACCTTTGAGTGTTTTTAGATCATCTCCTTCCAAGTTTGAGTAGGGGAAAGGCAGCATTTGGAGGTGGTTCTAGCTGTTGATCCATGGATTTAGTGAGTTTCATCTATTGGGACTTGGCTAGTTTTACCCTATTTTTCTGGTACTTCATTGTAGTACTTTAGGTTGTTTTACCTATTTGACTTCTAGTACACTTCTCCCTATATAGTTTTTCGTTTATGTATACTGACTCATCTCTTTTAATTCTATAATGTTTGTGGAAAAATCATTCCCACTATCATTTTTTATGATGCTAGGTGCTGGTCTCTAACCCATGGGGATCAAAAATTCCCTTTGGGCCATGTTATGACAGAATCAATTATCAAGTTACCAAGGTACCCAATATGGTTCATAACAAAGTGGAATTAGATATCTAGGTTGATATTTTGTCTTGAAGTCAGTATACATTTTTTTAGTCATATTGGGACTTATTTGGTAGTTGAAATTGAGTACCTGACCAACTCTCACTGTAATTAACCTTAAGCTGCTAGGGGTGGTTAGGGAAAGATAACTTGAGTATTAGTTCTAGTCTTTTCCATAATTTTGATTTGGATAGATTGAAATCCAAATCTTATTTGTCTATCTATTAGGATTAATTTCCCTTGTCTATCTATTTGAGTGTTAATATAATGAATTCTTTGTTGTCTGATTATATTGTATAGCATCATACCTCCAAGAAGACGTGTGAATCATATGTAGGAAGAATATTCTGATTAAAATTAGTGAGAAAATCCTTTTATGAACCCAAACCTAATTGACATGATTGTGAACACTATCCAAGCTCTGAAACATGCACCACTACCAATTCCCATTTGGGGTCTAGATATGAAACCTCAAAGGGATTTTCTCAAGATTTGTTCTCAAAAGTTCCTTTTCCAGAATCCAGCACTATTCAAAGGCTCAAATTATTCTCAAGAGGCAGAGGAATGGTTGGGCAGAATGGATCACTTTTTTGGGTTCTTGGAGATACCCAAAGAAATCAAGGTAAAGTGTACCACCTTCATGCTGGAAGGACAGATCATGAGATGGAGGGACATTATGGTGATAATGAGTAAATATGAGGGCTTAGAGTTTAAATAATTCAAAGTTAATTTCACCAAACTTTTTTTATCTAGAGTCGATTCTATTATCCAAGGATACAGAGTTTCTCAAAGTTGAGTAGCCTGATAGGACCATGACAAAGTATGAAAACCATTTTTCTGAGCTCATGCATTTCGCACCTAAGATAGTATCAAATGAGAAAATTAAGTCTCAATAGTTTGAGTTGGGACTTTGATAGGATATTTATTCTCATATTTTCTTGTAGAATCTACCTTCTTATACTGATGTATTGGATAGAGCATTAATGGTCGAGATAGAACATGATGACAAGTTGGGGTTATCAGGAGTTTCATTCACTCCTACTGGTATTGTGAATTCCTTTAATAGAAAGAAGAAGCGTGATGATTCTTATGGTGTTTCTCTACAACAAGTTCATTCTATATGTCCTGAAGTTCCTAGAAGATGTCCTTTAATTTGATACCAGTGTAGCAAGACTGGGAATTCAAAGTGGGTTTTCACTAATCACCCAAGAATTGTGGCTCATATGGATGTTTAGGACACTTAAAAAAATTATTCCATGTATATTCCACTCTATGTAGTAGCATGGGATCATCATATCCTTCTAAAACTATGGGGAAATGAGATACTTCAAGGACAAAGGGGTTCCAACCATAAGCATCCGGAATGAAGCTTATTCACACAATAGAAGAGTCTCCAGAGTAAGTAGATACGATTCCAATGATTGTGAGAGGTACCATCACTATAGCTTTGTCATTAGTGATTTCTTTATTTGATACTGGTGTATCTCATTCATTTATTTTATACCATATTGTTAATATGATAAATCTTCCTATATATATTTTATCCCGTGAAATGGATATTACTACACCCCTTGGTACGAAGAGAGAGTAGGGTCTCCATAGTCCCACTCATGTTTTCTCTCTATCAGATGTTGATCTTGTTTTCCGTTTTTTGATTCTCAACATGAAAGATATTGACGACATATTCAGAATGAATTGACTCATTTCCAATAAATCCTAGATTGATTGCTATCTTTTATGGGTCTCCTTTACAGCGCCTGATGGGGTTTTCTGAATCTTTTAAGGATAATGGGACCCAAGGCTGAGTAGAGTCGGAACTTCTTATCCCGAGTTTGAGAAAGTGATATATATGTTTATTTTGATTCAAATAAAAAATATTTGAGTGTTGATCTCCCTCCAGTGGTCATCAAGTTTTTCAATTTGTTTCCTTCCGACTTCTCTAGTTTTCTATTGATAAGAGAGGTAGAGTTTTCTATTGAATTGGTTCCTGGTACTCAACTAGTTTCTATTCCCTCTTACTGCATGACTCCAACTAAAATGAAAGAGTTGAAGTCTTAGTTTGATGGTCTTCTTGAGAAAGGATTTATATGACTGAGTGTGTCACCTTGGGTGGTGCCTGTTCTCTTTTCTAATAAATATGATGGTTCACTCCACCTTTGCATTTATTATAAAAAACTCAATTGAGTTATGATAAAGAACAAGTATCCATTTCCATAGATTGATGATCTGTTTGATTAGTTGAAAGGGTAAAAGTGGTTCTAGTTGATTGATCTTTGGTTTGGCTACCATCAGTTGAGGATAAAAAAAATTTATATTAAAAAAATTCCTTTTAGAATAGGTATGATCATATTGATTACCTTTTTATGACCTTTGATCTAATAAATGCTCCTATAGTCTTTATGGAATTAATGAACAAGATTTTCCACAAGCATCTTGATACCTTCATGGAAATATTTGTGAATGACATCCTTATTTACTCTAAACCTGAGTAGGATCATGTTCATCATCTGAGGAAAATTCTGAGTTTGCTAAGAAATCATAGACTTTATGTAAATATTTCAAAATGTGATTTCTAGATTTGGGAAGTGAAGTTCTTGGGACATGTGGTGTCAGAACATGGTATTTTAGTTAATCCTGAATAGGTGAAGGTTGTTATTACATGAGAACAACCATGGAATGTATTTTAGATTCAAAGATTTTTGGGTTTACCTGGATATTATCATCAGTTCATTAAGGACTTATTAAAGTTGTATTCTCTAATGAATGCTCTAACTTGGAAGGGAGTGAAGTTTTCTTAGGATGATAAATGTCAAAAAAATTGGTTGGATGAAACATCTTTTGATTACTGCACTAGTGTTGACTCTTCTAGAGGCCGATCATGGATATGTGGTCTTCTATGATGCATCAAGTTCAGGTTTGGGATACGTTATCATGTAGGGTGATCATGTTGATTCTTATGGATCTTGTCAGCTTATGACACACAAGAAGAATCATCTGACCCATGACCTCAAACTTGCAGCTATGATGCATGTGCTTAAGAGTTGGTGGAATTTAATTTACAGAGAAAGGTTTACCATTTATTCTAAACACAACAGATTTATTTATATCTTCTCTAAAAAATATTTGAATATCCATCAGATATGTTGGGTAAAATACCTATAGTCTTTCAATTTTGAAATTTTCTATACACCAGGGAAATGGAATGTTGTTTCAGATGTTTTGAATAGGAAACTTCCAACCCAAGTAGTGAAAGAATCACTGGAAGAGTAAAAATTGATGGATATTTTTTCATATTTTCACATTAGAGTCTAGTAATAAGGGGTAAATGTTTTCTTGGACAATGTCCAGTTTAAATACACTACTATCAAATTTATTCTTTATAAACAACAACTTGATGATTATTTTCATATCATTAGAGACTCTCTTTATGGTGGGAAGATAGTCACTGAGTGGTCTTTATCCAAATAGGGCATTCTATTCTATCAATATTTATTTGTTATACCATTAGTGGTAAGGAAAGGTGTTTTTGGGGATTACTATAGTTTCTTGTAGTAAGTGAACCCAGGAACCAAAAAGATGTTCCATAACATGCAGAAACAATTATGGTGGCTAGGTATGATGGAGCATTGCTAAATTTGTCTATTATTGTTACACTTTCTAATAGGTTATGGATGAGAACCAAAAACCTTTGGGTTTTCTTCATCCACTTCCAGTCCCTACTTGGAAGTGGGATAAGATCTCTATGAACTTTTTGGTTGGGTTTTTGTGTACTAAGAGAAAGAAGAATGCGATATGGGTTGTGATCGACAGGATGACCAAGTTGGATCACTTTTTACCCATTCACGATACAACCAAAGTTGAGGAGTTAGGAAGTATCTTTGTAAAATAGATTGTTCATTTTTACAGAGTTCCATATGCAATAGTTTCTAATAGGGATCCTCAATTCACTTATCACTTTTGGAGAGTCCTTTAAGAGGCACTGGGATATCAGGTCCATTTGAGCATGTAATACCATCCATAGTCAGATGTCTAGATAGAAAGAGCTATATTGATTCTTGAATATATGCTCTATACTTGTGTTCTCGACTTTGGAAGGGCTTGGTATGATCAATTAAGGTTGGTTGAGTTTTATTATAACAACAGTTACCAGTCCATGATTAGAATGGATCCTTTTTAGGCCTTGTATGGTTGACCTTGTAAATCTTCATTATGTTGGTTGGATATTGATCAAAGTTCCTTGGTTGGACTGAGCATGGTTCAAGAGATGACATAAAAGATTTATTTGATTTGTTAAAGGATGTTGACGACAAAAAACTAATATAATGTTATTCTAATCATCACCATAAACCATTTTAATTCTCAGTTGGTGACCATGTATTCTTAAAAGTTTCACCTCGGTTGGGTCATCAACAGTTTGGGAGGAAAGGGAAACTTTATCCTCATTTTTTTGGACCTTTTGAGGTTGTTTAGAAGGTGGAAAAAGTGGATTATAGTTTATCACTTTCTTCATAGATGATGTCGATATATAACGTGTTCCATGCATCTCAACTACAAAAGTATCTGTCTGGTCTATCTCATATCTTGAGATAGAGTGATCTTGAAGTTAAAACTGATTTATCCATGACTGAACAACTAGTCAGGATAGTTCACTCTAAAACCAAGGTACTTTTTGGGAGGAAAATACCTTTGGTTTGTGTTCCATGATATCATGGTTCTGATTCTTAGGAGACATGGGAGATGGCAACACTGATGTGAGAGTAGTGACCTAATCTTTTTGGAATGGAAGCTTTTAAGTAAGATTTTTTGGGACAAAAAGTTTCTATGGTGGGGAGGTTGTAACATACTATTACTATTTTCAGGTATTACTAAACCCCTATTTTTACCATGCTTTGGTTGGGCTTTATTTAAAATTATATCAGATGAAATTTTAAAAGTTTTGAAAATTTCTGGGCTAGTGTATGGTTGGCGCACAAATTCCCCAAACCGTGTGCCCTCTCAGGGAAAGCCATGAAAACCCAAACAGTGGGTTTTTTTCATAGCTTACACAAGATTTGAAAAACCATGAACCTTCTTAGGATAATCCATTAATCCCATTTAAAGTGGTTCACGGTTAGTCTGCATGGTTTGTCAAACCATGCGTCTTTGCCCAAGAAATTGTGCGTACGTGTTTTTTTAATTCGTTTTTAAGTTTTGAAGTCATGAACCCTCATTTTTTAGGTCCCTGACAGACTTTCACGAACCCAAACTAATTTCTACTTCCTTGGTGTCTACCAAGAGAAGTTCTTGGCTCCTCAGAAGCCTATCTGAAGCGATTTGAAGCTATGAGAATGATGTTCGATCCCCTCCCAGTTAGTTTCCTCTTCTTGTTCTCTATCTCCTGCTCTCTCCTCTTTAATCCCTAGGGTTCCATAGATCAACATGTTGATTTTTGGATCTAATACCCTCTATTTTGGGATATTAAACTTCTGTTTGTTTCTTAAAATCCATTTTCATTGTTCTTCATTGGAGAATCCCAATTAGGGTTCTGAGTTTTGAGATCTAGCGATTCTGGTAGGTGGCTCCGTTGTAATGACCAATTTTTATTAACCCTAAATTTCTTGATTTAAATTAAACTATTTATTTAAATTTAATTATTATTATAAATGAAATTTCTTTCAATTATTTGATTAAAAACCCAATTTCATTGAATTGGGGTTTTTGGAAATTTATTTTGGCATGAATTTAGGAAAACCCCCAATTGCATTGAATTGGGGTGTGTTTATAAAAATTAGTAAAATTTAAATTGTTTAATTTAAATTGAGGAATTGATTGAAATTTGTGAAAAACCCCAATTCCATTTAATTGGGGGTTTATTGTGAAATTGATGAAATTTTATAAAAATTTAAATTGTGAAAGTGAATTGTGAAAATGAATTGTGAATTGATTTTAAATTTTTATATTGTAAAAATGGATTAAATTGGTTTTGATAGAAACCTTTTCATTTTATCATGGAAAATGAATGTTTTTTTATTAAAAACACATTTTGGTTTTTAAATAGAAAATTAGAACTTTTGAAATGGGAGAATGGGATGAATTGTATTTTAAACTGTTTTTAAAATAAATTTCCCATAATTATTGTTGTACTAGAGAAATGCAGACTAAGTAGTTAGTGAGTTATTTGGAACAATCATGTTAGGATGGGAATTCCCTAACATTAGACTAACATTTTACAACTCTAACATGAACATTATTTAGAACATAAAATTCTTGAGTGGGATACCGATGATTCCTCTCTTTCTAGTGTTGAGGGATGTGTATACTCATTATGGTTATTATCACATGAGTGTGTGAGGATTCCATAATTTGGAGCTATCATACCTTTTGGTAGATGACCATATTTCTCTCTTATTTATATTTGAGATATAAATGTGTGCCTATGTTTATAAACTATTTTACATGAATTGTGAATTTATATAAACTATTTTATATAAGATTTTTATTTATTCCATTTTTTTAGAAACATTCCATCAGTTGAAATGTAAATATTTTGTTTAAAAGTATTTTCATCATTTGAAATGTATTACATCTTTTTAAATATAAAGCACGAATTGTTTTAATTATGATTTTGAAAAGAAAAATATGTTTATTTAAAAATTAAAATATCTCTTTGGTTAATTAAACATTTTTATCTATTATGGAATCCTTGGTGAGACCCTAATGGGATTTTATCTCACACCCTACCTGTGCCTTCAGGTGTTTGTAGATTGTGTCCTTCTAGGTTTGATCAGGTGAAAGGAACCACTTATAGGTGGTTCTAGCTATTGATCTATAGACTTAGTGAGTTATATCTGCGGGGACTTAGGCATTTTTACCCTATTTTTCTAGTAATTAGTTGTAGTACTTTGGGTTTTTATACCTATTTAACTTATGGTACACCTCTGACTGTGGATTTTTTATTGTATGCATACTGGATCATATCTTTTACTTATATAATGTTGGTGGAAAAATCATTCCCACTCTCAGTTTGTATGATTCCAGGTGCTAGTCACCAATATATGGGGATCAAGAACAACCTTCAGGCCATGTTAGTACTGGCTTAATTATTGGGTTACTAGGGAACCCAGACTGGTTCATGATATAGGACATAGTGATGAATCCTAGAAATGATTCTTAAGTGGGATATTATTAGGATTTAGTACTTTTATGTGTGAAAACCAATTTTAAGGTTTTTAAACTTAGTCTAATTGAAGAATAGTTTTTGGGAGACTAATTTATAGAACTCTTATAGTGATGGTGGAACAAAAACTATGATGTCTAGAAGTCTAGAAGTTATATAGGCCACAAAAAGGTGATAAAAAGTTACACTTTATTCACTTTTGATGGAGTCATTGTTGAAGATGCAATTTATTTTCATGAAAGTAAATTTGGGAATACATACTAGTCCTTTTAAAGGATTCCCCTGGTGATTTTTCAATAAAGGGATGTGTAAGAGTGACTAACCCAAATGTAAGACTAAACTCAAAGAAGTTTCAAAAGTGGAAATTGATCACTAGAATATGGAGTTGAGGTGGCATGAGTATTTGAATGAGTATAAGTATTTTTATGTATATTAGATCTAGTGGACTTCTCCCCATGAAGATCAAAATGCAGTATTGACTTTTTCCTCTATAAGTAATAGGATAGATCATTTGATCGATAATATTGAATTAGTAATAATATTTTTATTTCTTAATTAAATTAAAGTATATTCACCTCCATAGATTAGGATTCACATATAAACCATGTTAAAAATTGTGTTATTATTTTTATTTAGTTTATTTTGATCATTTTCTTCTGAAAATATTATTTATTTTGTTTGAGGAGGTTTGGGTGTTATAGTGTGATGGTTTAGTGAATCATGTCTTCTAAGTTTTTAACACCATAGAATGGGGTTTTTCTGGTAATTTGTTTCATCTAGTAAGATTTAGTGGATATATTCTAGTGGTTTATCAAAAGATAGACATGATCTTAATATCCTCCTTATTCTCCCCTTCCCTCCCCTCTTCTACGAGCTCCTAGAGGCCTGTCTCTCATCAAATCGATGCGTCATCTAAAGTAGGGGGTTTCTCTCAGTGAGGATAAATTAAGACCTATATTTCTCTTAGTATTCTCTTGTACTACCTCTATTTTAGCATACAACTCATTTTGGTGCCTATTTTTCTAATTTCTCAATTTTAGGAAAACGAAGTTAGATCAAGCCATGATATCAAATTAGTTAACTCTTATAAGCTCGAGGTAGATGGTTCCTTTCAGATTTTACCATATGTTTGTGTATTTATGTTATGTACAAGCATGTAACTTGGTTTCTAGGTTTAGGATTTATAAAAAGGGGAAAATTTAGTCTATAATGTTGTGACAGGCTTGGGTAAAGCCTTCTAGGAGTGATTTGGGTATTCCACACATGGTTTGGAGATTTTAGAGATGTCCAATGAATATGATTCCTAGGGGTGTGACCATTAATTAGGACCAATGAAGCCATAGGTGGTCTTGGATCATGTATAATTTTTTTAATGTATTTGGGTGGACCTTAGTGAGTTGATATATAAATTAAAAAGGGGTGGAGACCTTGGGTAGAGGTTCTAGTGAGCAGTGGGCTATGTAATTTGTACGAGTAAGGTCTTAGGTTTGCATTGTGGACTATGAAATCCATCGATAGAGGTAAAGTGATTCTGATTTGGTTCCTTTTGGTTCAGAGTCTCACTTATGATAAATTAAATGGAAATTCTAAGGCAATGGACTTAAGGATATGCCTTGTTTGGTTGTTTTGGAGCTAGTAGTGTTTGAACCATGGGTTGATAAGTATAATAGTTGGGTCTGGGTTCTTTTATCACCCTTAAATATGGGGAATTAGATATATGAGGGTTGATGGATGTAAACTAGGGAATGAAATATGGGTAGAAGGAAAGTGATTTTTTTGGGTTTTTTAACATGCTTAGTTATTGAGTAAGAGGGGTGGTGATCTTGGATAGTCCTTGAAGTGGGATGCCATGGGTTGACTAGTGTAGGGTGTTCCTTAGCATACATGGAGAGACTAATGCATGAGAAATTGTTGGAAGTAAACTATTATTCATTTAAATTACCTTAGAGTGACTTTGGATGCATTTGATATGGGGTGATATCGAGGTGATTATTTGAAACCATAGTACAAGGCTTATCCCAACAATGAGAGCCAACATTTTATAAATTTTAATATCTTTTTAAATTTAAATTAACCCTATAATTAACAAAAAACCTAGAAAATTTACCCATTTTTATTACTTTAGGGAACATAGAATTGAATTTTTGAATAGTTTACATTCTTATTTTTAATTCATTTTGTAGTTAATTTGAAAAATTATACCCTTATTTAGAGTTTTTCAGAATTTACAAGTAATTTTTGGAAGTACAATATTTAAATATCTAGAAGATAGTTAAATTTTATCAAAATTAAAATTTTGAAGTTAAAGATTTATAAAAGTTATAGATTACCGAAGGATATTTAACAAATCCTTATAACAATCTCTATATACATAAGATATTTATTGGAGGATGAAAAAAATAGAAAAGAACTGGCCTAATAGTGATATGTAATATCATGGGGAGAATACATAATATTTTATCCATTAAAAAACTAATATGTAACATTTTTATTTTATAAAATTGGAGAAATCTTCATAACATGTTGATATGTAAGATATTTTTTCCAAGGAAGATGATATGTAATATTTTTGAGTTATCCAATTATTAGAAATTGGTATATGCAAGATATTTTCTCTAGAGAAGATGATATGTAATATATTTTTAGAAGAGGAAAACCGATAAATAACATTATTCCATTTATGAAAATATGAATAAGTTTATATGTAAAATTTTCTGGAATCTAGGGGGATTTTCTTAATATTTTGGGGTTTTTGAAATTTTGAGAAGTGGAGTATATAAGATTTTTTTTCTAGTATTGTTGATGCATAACATTATACCCCTTTTAAATCTAACTACTATAAAGGAGAAGAGTTGGTCATACTTCAAGATAAATGGCCATGATATAAAGAATACAAAAGCGAGATTAAGTTCCAATACCAATATATAAGTTCTAATTCCATGGTGAATTTATTCACACCATAAGGGAAGCTAAAACTTAAGAGTAAATACTTTTCTAACAGAGTAGGGATCAAACTAAAAACTTTAAATTGAAAAATCCCTATTGATATATTATTCCAAAATTGGGTAAAATACCTTCTTGAGATCTATGTGTCCTCCATCCAAGAAACAAGAAAAGTTTAAGATTATAGGAAATCAAAAGTTAATTGTGAATCAAGGGGAATATATAAGAGTATGATACCTAAACAAATATCAACTCTCAACTATTCCACATGGAAGTTGATCTTGAAGTGATTTAGAGAGAGGGAGATCAACAATTAAGTCTAGAAGTATATTTAAAAATGTTCCAAAATTCCTATATATATTTTTACCTACTCATTTTAGATGATTTAAACCCTTTTACTTCAACCATGGTTTGATTTAGATTAGGTTTTCTATAAATCATTAAAAGTTTTAATATTAATTTAGTGTTTTTTCATTGTTTATGTTGTGTATTCTCCTCTACCCCAAATTATTATGATCCTAAAAACACGATGAAGTACCCATGACCTATTGCTTCATGATTATGAATAACTATCCCATTTTGGGTGGTTTTAGGGGAATCACAATGGAACTATTGAATTTCCTCATTTAAATTCCTAAAACCATTTCGTTGACTATGGTGTGGCAATGAAGGCAAAGAGTAGAGGGAATGATCACCACTCTATTTTCTATAAATATTTATTAATTCTTCCACTAATTAAACTTCAAATTATTCCTTCAACTTAATAACTCACCATACTAGCGGAGGTGGGTGGTTTGAAAGGATTAATGGTATGTAGTTTTTGCTAGATGTTTGAGGAGGTTCACATTCTTGGTTGAAGAGTGTTCTTTCCCCCTCAACAGGGAGAAAAAATGACTTATTTATATTCTTGTGGAACACCCTAGGTTTTATAATCTATTATTATTATTATTATTATCATTATTATTATTATTATTATTATTATTTTATATCTATAATTTTAAATAAAATTTCACTATTCTTTCAAAAGGATTGAAACATGATTAGAAACTTTTCCCTACATGGTGTGAACCAAAATAAAGACACATTATTAATTCATAATTTGGACATCGCAAAAAAATTAATTAAAAATAATCACTAAAAACCATATATTATTACTCAACATGGATGAAATATATCCATAATAATTGAAAAATTCAATAGGGATAATAAAAAGAAAAGAATAAAATCTTTATGTCTAGGAAATATCATTGATCATCTTCAACCTTGAGGATCATAAATAGACAAAAAAACCTATAATGAGGAAGAGAACCATGAAATGAGAAATAATTATAAAAAAACATGTAATATTAAATAAGAACTATTCATTGTGAAGTTAGAGTGGAATGGATGAATGATTTAGTAAGTCAATATATAGGAAGGAAACCTGACCATTATAAATATGGTCATTGAAAATATGATCATTACAAATAAATTCATTAAAAATCTTGTCATTGGTCATATATCCAATAGGTATAATAAAATTATGTATTGCTAAGTAGTAAATTTAAAATAATATAACTCACAATGAAATAAAAACGTGATATTAAAATATTATAAAGAAACAAATGTATATATATTTACACTATATGTATAAATATTATTAATAATATTATTAAATTATGATATTATGTATATATAAAAATAAAATATATATTTTAATATTAATGGAGTAGTAAAATTAAATTTTAGAATATAAATAATTAATTTTAATGGTATTGGTTAAATCATATTTAGTAAAGTATTTTTTTTTCAAAGAACTAATTTGTTAAGTATTATATATTTTATCCTAATAGATTAAATTGAAAATTTTTAAAATATTATTATATATGAAATAACATATTAACATATTTTAAATTATAAATTGATATGAAATAATATTAAGAACGAATAATGTTTAAAAACATCATTTTTTTCAATAAAATCATTTTTTATTTATATTTTGTATTTTAATTTAAAAAATAAATTTGTAAAATTTATAATATTAATTATATAAAACTAAATTAATTTTTTTATTTAGAATTTAAAAATTATATTAGCATGATTTTTTGAGTTTTTTCTAGAAATATTGATTTTTAAGTGAATAGTCAAAAATACCGTTTTTACAAATAACATGACTTTTATGACATTACTAGTATATAAGTACGAATTTAAAATTTATGAAACCTTTTTAAGACTAAATAATTATTTAATAATTTAATTTATAATTTATTTTTTTTAAATTTTATACCCATATTTGACATTTTAGAATTTAACTTATATTTTTCAAAAAATTGTTTTTAATACATTGTACATTTAATATTTTAAAATTAAAATTTATCACTTTTAAAAATTTAATGAAAAAATGGATTTAAAATTTTTAATCATTAGGTTAAAATTATATAATAATGACCACTTTATTTTTAGTAATAAAGTATAACTTATCTAGGTAAAAATTGGTTATCTTGGTGAAAACCAAAATTATAAAAATGGGTAACCTAAGAGGTAAAGGAAAAAACATGTTATAATTTAGTGTTTGAGACATGGATAAAAATTATCTCTTTTAAAATATATTATTTATCAATTTTGGATCCATTTTCATTGATATTGACTTTCTATTATTGAAAAGTTTGGGGTATTTTCAAAAAAGCCACTCCTTTTCACTTATAAAAGGGGCATTCCTCTCATCACTTACACTCACACAAAACCCCACTTAGTTCAGATCCAAATCTCACCAAAACTCTCATGAAAACTAATATACACATTAATTTGGTTATGGTATTCTTCCTTCAATGGTTTAACCCCCTTCATAAAGGAAATAACCCAAGTAGTTAGGTATAGATTTCTAACCGCTTCTTCCTCTTTTATTTTTCCTTACATGCATACCTTATTTATCAAATTAATTTTTAACATATAAAAAATATAACATAATAATTATTATTATAATATAATTTTGTTATAATTATGATATATTCATTAACCACCCTTCCATTTTTTCCTTAAGAAAAGCAAAAATGACATTTGTGTTTGTGCAGACTATTACCTCCACAAAACATTATGTTTTGTTTTCCTTAACCAAATTACATGAATGATAATAATGATTAATTTAATAAATAATTATTATATTTTTAACATATTTTAGTTTCTTAAATGATATATCATATTATACATTTTCCCCGTTCTATTAAAAATGAAATCATAAGCCATGCATACGTGGGGACTACAGCCTCCATGGGACGATTGATTTTCATTTATATTTTAATCACCACCTTACATGGGTGGTCATGAGAATTAGTTTAATAGATAAATATTATTTTTATGATATCATTAAGTTTATGGTATAAAATTTTTTAGAACCTATTAATGATATGATCAACAAACGATTATCGTTAATTCAATTTTTTAAAACAAGCATACTAAGAGGAAAATCATTAATTAAAATTATGTAATATAATAATATCCACTAATTAATTTATAAATACTTTAAAATTATTATATATCACACTAATAAATACTAAATGATATCATTATTCTATTAGTATAATGATATTGTAACTAAATCACCTCATAATCATCAATAATCATGGTATGTTCATGTTTGGGTCAGTTTGACCACCCAATTGAACAATGCTATGAAATTATTTCATGAATTATTATGAAAAATTAATTAATGGTATAATATGATATAAATATGTATATAATGTTTTTTTTCTAGAAACAATACATCAATTTTTAACACGTTAATTAAGAAAACACCCTTCATAGTTCGAAAAATGTTTGTTGTCAATTTCAACTTCTAGGATAAAGAATAAACTACTCAGGAAATGAAATTTAAAATTTATAAATCATTATAACTAATAAATTATATTAAATTTTAAAAAAATTAATGATTAAATTTTTAAGAATAATTAATACCGACATTGCTCTCATGAAACTAGTGCAAACAGTCAAAATTATAAACACCCAATGTGGGAAAATAAGAAAAAAATAACTAATATACATATTTAAAATGATTATAAATGAAAATTATAAATAATTTTATGTATTAATATGGTTATCAGATAGTATATTAATATATTTAGGTTTTTTATAGGAGTTTAGAGCACATTAGACTAAGTGAGAATAAATGTAAGGGGTTCTTTATCTCAAATTTAATATCTCAAGACATATTTCTTAAGGTGAACCATGATACCATTAAAATGGTATGATTATTGAATAATAAATTTATTTTACTATATTAATAGGATTTTAAGATCTAAATCATTTAATTTATTTAAATTTCCATCGATTAAAAATATACCCAACTTAAAAGTGGTTTTGATCAAAATGTTACTTAAACCGCAAGGGTTTCATTACCAATCTCATTTTCAAATCAAGATTATTTTTGAAAGGTAATATATAAAAATATCATCATTTCCTTTATATATTAATGGGTTTTTATATATTCCCTTGATATTTCATTCCCCCTAACCCATATTTTATCTAAAGTGTTTCTTATAAGTGAAACTAACCCCATCTCTTCTTTTCAGTAAAAAACTCCCTTTTCCATGTCCTAATTCATTAGATGATTTTGAAAATGTACTTATCTATACCTCAATAATTTATTGGGGTTATTTTATATTACATGATCTTATTTAAAATGTTTTAAATTTTTTAAATGCTTTCCATATGGGCCATTTTCATCAAAGTATAAAAAGAATCTCTTTTTAATGTTTTCCATATGAACACCTCTTTCTGCAATATTTTTCATTTTCTATGATACTTATTTTCTAATATTTAATGGTTTTATAAAAGAAAATATTATTATACTTTATTTATTAAATATTTTTTTATATTTTTTTCAAAATATCATGGATGTATCTTATTTATGAAGTGATTTGTACTAATGATCCTAAAAATGGTTGTCATATAAACATACATCCTCTAATATACATTATGCTTGATCAGAGATATTATTCTAATGTAAATATCCACCTTATTTCTATGGATGGCCTATGTAATGTCCTTATCTTTTGAAGTAATTATCCATCACTACCTTTTTTTTTCTTTCCTAATCATCCATTATGTATGATCCCAACTTTTCACCCAATACCTTCCTCTGTGAATACCTTATTTTTGATTAATTTTATTGAAGGGTGTTCACATAGATTCTCTACATTGATTGATTTGGAGAAAATATTGACTTAACCATATATAATTTATCTATATAGTTTAAATACCATATGATTTATTATCTTTATTGAATGTTATTCACCTTGAATGTTATTGATGTCATTGGATACCCATTTATTTTCCATGGGTTTACCATGTTATTATTATTGATGGAATTATTAATGATTTCATTATGTGAATACATTTGAAACCCATTTTCTTTTCATGAGTTCTTTGTGATGTGTTGAATGAAACCCATTTTATTTCCATGGGTTATTTATGCTATAAAAAGTGAATGATTTTCATTTTAATGTTTTATAAAACCCATTTTTCCATGGGTTCTTTATAAAGTGATAAGAAATTGATTTCAAGTGGCACTCATAAGTATGGATGATGATAGGTGGGGACCTATATCACCATAAAATATATTTTTGTAATATTTATATCTCATTATATAAGTATTCATGAGTAAATTTTAGTTTCTCATAAGTGTGGGAACTGATGGTTTGGATCATAAAATTAATGTTCCCTCTACAAATGTTTGTGAAAAAGTTTAAATATAATTCAAAATTTTATACTTATTATCATAACCATGTTAAGATCTCATGGATATTGTTTATTGAATCATGTTTCTACATTATTTTGATTCATATATTATATTATGAAAAGTCATATTCAGTGATTTATGATCTATTCTTTATTCGGTATGAATTTTCTTGTGTATCTTGATTATACCCATATGCTCATATTATGTTCACTTATGATATTCAATTATTATCACTTATGTTTGCCCTTATTGAGTATCTAACCTCACCCCTTTCTTATATTTCCATTTCCCTAGGTTATGAAGATGAGTATAACTTATAAGAAGTATAGTAGGGATTATAGTGTGGATTAATTATAGATAAATGTTTATAAGGGTTATAAAATAAGTTTATTATATAACTTGTTCTCAAAGACACTAAACCTTGCATTATTGGGATTGTGAGATTATTTGTGAGATGTAATATTTACCTTGTGTAAATGTTGTAAGATAAAGTTATGTCTAGACTAGGTCTCTACAGTTGGTATCAGATATAGAGTTTAGTTATTTTTTAAGATTAGTTTAGTTATTTTATAGATTAGTATGATATAACCTTAGTGAAAACCCCAGATATGAGTTTAGGTATAGGATGGTATCCTAAAACATTAGAAAAGTTTTGAGTAAGTGGTTTTACTAGAAAAACATACCTTTTTAGATAATGGAAAGTGGATGTGACTGTGAAACATATGCAACTAGGGGTAATCACCCTAAAAAGGTTTGGTTGAGCATTAAATTGATCATTACCCTAATGAATTATTAGTGGGCCTAAGACTACACACCTTTCCAGAGACTCCTATATGATATAATTTTTTTGATCACTTACTCTTTATGAACCACTATTAAGGATTTATTTTCTAGTTAATTTGATGGACTAGGTTGATAAGTATAAGATAACCCAACTTAATGTAACCTAGGTTAAACTAAGATTGATATAGATTAAATTTAATGAACTCTAGATCAACATGATAATATAAAAGTAAAAGGCGTTTTATGGTTGAAATTCCTTTTATGATTATGATAATTACCCATATTGTAAATGTTTTGTCACTCATGACAACCCTTTTTTGTTTTAGTAATATTTTTAAATATTAGGAACCATGGTTGTGGTGGATAATGTGGAGATTACCTCAATGAATAACCCATCAGAATGAGATATGGAATGAAAAACCTTGTGATTATGCCAAATGATCTATCAATAAATATGATTAACAATGTGAACATAGTATAAGTACCAAACACAAAAAATAAAATAAGGATGAAGTTTCATAAAATATTGAGTGATGAAGATGATGATGGAATTTTTTTTCAATTTCCTATATGTAAAAAATGTGGGAAGAATCACAAAGGGAATTACCTCAAGGGTAATGGAAGATGCTTTAGTTTCAGAAAATGGGGGCATCAAGCATCCAATTTTTGTAGGAAAATTAATAGATTGATTAGCATGATTGGAGTGGAAAACATACATCCAAATACATTTCTAATGGTCTAATGTCTTAAGTGTAGAAACTTGGGTATTATCAAAGTCAATGACATAAACTAAAGATTAACCAAGATGATAATGATCATTAACAACCTCCAAGACCAAGAGGATAATAAAATACCTATACAAGAACTACCCCCAAAGTGGATCCTAGTATTTAAGGTATAATTGAACTTCAATATGAAGCTATATATTTCATGTTGGAATTTTATTCCAGGAACTCTATTATATATAAGAAGTTTTATAAGATCATTAAATCACCACCCAAATGATTTTATTGTAGAAGAAATATTTTAGTGGTATAGTTATTGTATTATAACTTGAGACTTATAGGAATGTGACTTGTGTAAGTATTATTATCCTTCCTAAAGATAAATTTAATACAATTTTAGTGATGGATTGGTTCCCTCCACTTAAAGGAAAAATTATTTAGAGTAAGTAAAACACATTCCATACTAACTGATGATATTCTATGAAAGTATAATAATAAACAAAATTTAGAAAAAATTATATAATGTGGGTATTGATACCAAATAATGGTAGAATCTTGATCCAAATAGTTATATAAAAACTCAATATTTGGTATAAGCCTATTTTTAGGAGAGATATACGTTTCCCAAGTTTTTAAGGTTGGTATCTCTCTAGAAATTATATCCTAAGTTGTCTTTATAATTTTTATTCCCTTATCTATTTTTGTTGGTATGTGATTATTAAAATTTCAAGGAAATAATTTATTTAGTGGGGAATGTAATTCCCCAAGTTTTAGGATCCATCATCATCATCATTTTATGTTTATAATCTTAAAGAATGTTTCTCTATTATTTTAAAATGATTGAAACATGACCAAAAAATGTTCCCTATAAGATATGAACCAAAATAAAGATACTTTATTCATTTATAAGTGATAGATTAAAAAAATCACATAAAACTAATTATTTCACACTATGTATTTTTACTCACTATAAATGAAATATATATATAAAAAGTGAAAAAATTAATAGGGGAAATAGATAGAAAAGAATAAAATCTTCACAAATATGAAATCTCCTAAATCATATTCAACCTTGAGGATCCAAAATAGACAAAAAAACATATAATAAATAAGATCACCATGAAAGGATAAAGCATTATGATAAATCTATAATATAAAATAAGAACCATGCCTTGAAAAGTGAGAGTGGAATGAACAAATGATTCGGTAAGTCTATATATAGGAATGAAATTAGGCCATTATAAATATGGTTGCCACAAATATATTCATTAAAAATATGGTCATTGATCATATATTCAATAGGTATACTGAAGTCGTGTATTGTTAAGTAGTAAATTTAAAATAATATAACCACAATGAAATAAAAATATGATATTAAAATATGATATATATATATATATATGAATTATGTATAAATATTATTATTATTATTATTAATGCATGAATGATTTATATATTAAATTGAAATAAATATTTTAATATCAATGGAGTATTAAAATTAATTTTAGAATATGAATAATTAATTTTAATGGTATTTGTTAAAGCGTATTTAGTATAAAAGTAATATTTCATTTTTTCAAATAATTATTTAGATAGGTATTGTATATTTTATCCTAATAGATTAAATTGAAAACTTTTAAAATATTATTATATATTAACTTATATATTATCATATTTTAAATTATAAATTAATATGAAATAATATTAAGAAAACTTAATGTTTAAAAATTGCATTGTTTTACTAAAAGATTTTTTTTTTATATTTTGTATTTTCATTTAAAACCTAAATTTATAAATTTTAGAATAATAATTAGATAAAAATAAATTATTTTTTATTTATAATTTAAAAATATCTTAGTTAATTTTTTTTTGTTTTTTCTAAAAATATTGATTTTTAGGTGAATAATACAAAATACCATTTTTAGAAATAACATTACTTTTATGACATTATTGGTATATAAATATGAATTGAAAATTTATGAAAATTTTTTAAGACCAAATATTTACTTTATAAGTGAATTTATAATTTTAAAAATTTTATTTTTAATTTATAAACCCATATTTGACATTTTATAATTTAAGTTATATTTTTCAAATTTTTTTAATACTTTATACATTTAGTATTTTCAAATCAATTTTTATTGCTTTTAAAAATTGAATAAAAAAAATTATTTCAATTTGGAATCACTAAGTCTAAATTATATAATAAAGACCATTTAATTTTTAAGTATAAAGGATAAATTACCTAGGTAAAAACTAAATACCATGGTGAAAACCAAAAAGGTAAAAATGAGTAACCTAATAGGTAAAAGGAAAAACATATTAAAAACATGTTTTAATTGAGTGGTTATGGTTTGTATCAACCTTATATATTCTAATATCTATTATTGATCAATTTTGGATACATTTTCCTTGAGAGTGAATTTCCAGTATTGAAAAGTTTTGGGTATTTACAAAAATGAAACTCATTTTCACTTATAAAAGGGGAACTCTTATCCTCACTTCCACTCAATAAAATCCCCTATTTTAGCCCAAAATCTACCCAAACCTCTCATAAACACTATTATACATCTTAAATAGGTTCTTGTCTTCTCAAAATAGAATACTTCTATTGGGACCAAGTTGGAAAGAGGATGTTTTTGAAAGATGTTTGCTGTAAGTTTTGTATTTTTTCATCATTATGAAAAATAACCTTACTATGTATGTTTTGGTGATCATACAAATGAATATCAGACACAAATTATCAGAAAAAAATTTCTTAAGAAATTCCATCAATTGAAGTTTTCTATTTTGAAGACTTTTTTTGGGTGTATTTTTTTTAGAATGAGTTTTCCAGAATGGAGTTTTTTAAAATGTACCAAGGAGTTATATCAGATAGATAATGGTGTTCATGGTGTTTGACATAACAAAATATGATGATTCTTTTTTGTGATAAAAGTTATCAACATCATGAGTTCTCTAAAAACCCATGATCCAAGCATTTTATAAGAATACGAGAAAACTTGTTCAGTCATACAAAGTTTTCTATGAGAAGCTATGTGAAAGAAATATAGACACATGACCATAAAAAATTTTGGAAATTAGATTGAGATTTTGATAGAAAGATAGAATTTTTTGAATTAAAGTAAGTTTTAAATTTGTTTTGAATTGAAAAGATGGGAAGTTGTAGAAATTTCTAAATTTAGTTAGATGATGTTAATCCAATATCAATGTTGATAAATCATGAAAAATTAATGATACAAGTAGGAGTTTATATAAGAGAAGATAAATTTGATTTTTTGGTGTTTCTATGAAGTTGAATTTTTCTGGATTCAGATTATTAGTTTGAGAAGTACCAAACATAGAAGTTGTTTGAAGGATGGTTGTTTGAATTTTCTAAAGTCAAAAGTTTTTAAAAAGTGATGATCGATCAATCCATAGGATGGGACAATCCATTGATCTAACCAATTCATCATTTGAACCGATTCATCAAATGAGACATTGGTTGTAGAGTTATATAAATAAATGATTCTATATTAGCACTGATCTATTGATGTGATGTAGACACTAATCCATTAGATTAGTCTTTGACACTAATAAGGCATCAGATGTAGAGTTACATTAGAGGAAAGACATCAAAATGCTCAAGTTTCATCAAATGGACCAGTTTTGTTGATTGTGAATGAGAAGTGTTATTGAAACCAATCCATATGAAGAGTTTTTATAGCTGATCAATCAATTGAGAATTAGAGACCGATCCATCATATGAGAACCAAAGACCAATCCATCAGATGAGCATCAAAGACTGATCAATTATATGAAATGAAGACACCAAATCATTGGTGGAGATTCTGAAACCAGTCTATCTGAAAAGAAAATTGATACCGAGTAATCAAATATTATGTTTCATTGGATGTAGTTCCATCGGTATGAGGAGGAGTTTAAAAAATGGATAAAGTGGTTAAAAAGGTGAGACTTATTGAATTTTCCACCAGAGTGTCATTATAGGGTTACGAAGTCTTTATAAGTTGCAATAATGTTTATGAAAAATAGTTTTTGTTGGTTTGGAGAATCAGAGTAAGAAGTCATGTGTTTTACTTGTTTTAATCAGACCAAGAGAACCGAAATGATGAACAAAGTTTTAGTCTGAGATGTTTTGGGTAATCATTTTCTAGAGTAATATGTTATTATGAACTTTTTCAGAAGAGGATAAGAAGTAATAATTTTTAGAGAATTCAAGAAGATTCAAGAAGAATCAAGAAGTGTTGAGAAGAACAGAGAAGTGGTCAAATGAATTTAGAATTTCTAAAATAATTTGAATTATGAATTTTTTTGATCAAGAAAACAATTTCAAGTTACAACCTTTTCTATTTCTAGTGAACCTATATAAAGGCATTCAAGTACAATGCACACTAAAACTCTAGGATCCCAGGTATTTATAGAATAATACCTTTTCATTTCTATTAATATTTATGAATAATATATTATTTTTACCTTAAATGGGATGATTTTAATGATAGCATACTCAACACGCAACAACAAGTTTCTTTGAAATCTTACGTTGCACACAACTTTGAGTTATACTGAAAAATAATATATTATTATTATTATTTTAAATGGTAGTTAACTCCTAGCCATTGTATTGAAGGGAATGAACAAAATTAATTATATTATGATTTTATATATTTATTAAATGTTTTTACATTTACCCAATTAATTTTAGAGTCTTAAAATTAGAATAAATCTAATTTTAAGCATAAAATACTCTAATATTTTTAAAAGGTTGTTTTTTCTCCTTTTGATGGTGAACCATTTTTAAAAATATTTTTTGTCAATTTTATATTTTTTATTTGATAAAATAAACTTATTATTTATAATAAGTACATCAAAATTTACTTCGATTGAAATTTTGGTATTTTTCTGTTAAAATCCATATTTTAATGAATAGTGAAAAATACTGCATTTTAATTCAAAACTGCTTTTTCATCTAATTTATTTATATAGTTAGATTGTTATTTTAATTGGTTTTAAAGTTTAATTGGATTAAGTTTTTATAATTTAATCCAATTATGTTCATTTTAAGTAATTTCACATTTAAATTGTACATAAACACATGTTAATCTTTTGACAGTTTTTACTTCTTAAAAACTCGCTTTTTGGTTTTGATAGTGGGAATTGATTTTAAATTAATTTTTGAAAATTATATTTTTTGAATTTGGAAAAAATGGATTCCATATTTCTAATCATAAGTTCCAAATTGTGTAAATAGGTACCTTTTATTTTTGGACACTATGAATTGTAACTTTGGTAATTTTTATTTACCAAAGTTAAAGGTAAGTCAGGTAAATTAGGGTAACAAACAATATTACAAGGATAATAAAATTACACTAACACCTGAAAAAATAATATTGTATGAATAAAATTATACTCATATCAACTAAGGGTTGTAATTGATTCATTTAATGGACTTTTGTCCATGAAAGTGATGTAATTATTATTAAAACAAAAGAAAGTGACAACATGTCACTCTCTTATCTCATATAAGTATAATAATTTTAATGTAGAGATAAAATTGATAAAACACCAAAAATAAATAGTCTTCAGAAATATAATGAAATTATATACATAATAAGAAGTTATTTTTAATTTTTAGAGATTAAATAATTACCATAAATATTGACACAACAATGATATAATAATTATTTTCTTAAGAGAAATATAAAATAAATGATATTATAAATATTAAAATAAATATTATATGAAATAATTTATGTCGTAATTTTTTTTATGGAATATGATGACATGTTAGGATTTAGTTAAAGTATTTTTTTCTAAGTAATCAAGTTGTTATGATTTTTTGGAAAAATTCAAATATAAATAGTGTCAAAATTGATATAATTCATAAATTAAAATATAAAATAGTTTATTAAATGTTTTAAAATTTATAAAAATATAATATTCATCCAAATGGTTATGATAAGTCCAAATATTTCATAAATGTCACTTTTTTGGGTATTTTGACATGTTATTGAAATTAAATTAACCCACAAAGTGTAAATAATAAAATATCATGGTAAGATTAAAAAGGGTAAAATAAATGTTAAAAAAAAATATAATGGTTAATAAATATTAAAAACTTGTATAATTTTAATTTTATAATAGGTATACGACCCAAAATCATCTTATATTTTAAATAAATGAGTTTGGGACCATTATAAATAGAAAATAAATTTATAATAAAATAATATTTCAAGACTTTCCTAAAGTGCCCCTCCCTCTTATAAAAGGGCATCACCTCTACCCACTTACTCACACCTCTCAAGCCCCTTGTATCATCCAAATTATACTCAAATAAACTCTCAACATCTCTCCCTTCTTCCTAGAAGCCTTAACTTGGTAATAAGGAAATTCAAGAAAGCCTTTTGGCTCAAATCAAAAGAAGTTACCCGATTTAGAGGTAGCGTCTTCTCTCAACTTCCTTTCATTTATTTTCTTTATTCACTCCCTATTCTATTATTATTATATGAATACATAAAAATGAAAGTATCCTAAATATACTATTATTTTTTTATGATAAGGTTTCAAAAAACACTTATACACACCTTTATCTAATGGATACAAACATACTATTTCAATGTATAGTGAACTACTGCCTCACGAAATGATGATTGTTCAATTTTATCCTAATGCCTATCTTGGTGGCCATTATGATGACAATTTATTTATATATGATATAAATTATAATTATATCATCTCTATGCTTATGTATTTTTTTACAATATACCTTTATGTTTTCCATAATGTGTAAATACGATAATTTCGTTTGAGATATTTTTTTACAACATACCTTTATGTTTTCCATAATGTGTAAATATGATAATTTCATTTGAGGAAGTGTGGACTATCACCCCCTCAAAGTGATATGACTCATTCAAGCCATAAATGGAACTTATAAAGGATGGAATTAATGAAATTATGTAACATATATAACATAGATTTTATACTGGAATTATAACATACCCATGTATCATTTAGTTTTCATTCCTTTAAGATGACAAAGAAATGAAAGTAGCGTTCATGCGTATGTTTGACCTACCATCTCCATGAATGATGCATTTCATTTCTTATCTCCAAATGTTATTAACTATTATAAATACATATATACCAGATATATATGATATTTAAATTATAAATATCATTATGGAGATGATGTAATTTTGACTACATAGATAATTTACATCAAGACAAGTTCATTTTTGAATCAAGTACCAAATATCAACAAAATGAGTTATATGAACTTGAATAATTATGTGATTGTTATAACAATGTAATAAGTGATATAAAAGGAATAATAAACTTGAAAAAGGTTCTCAAACATGTATAAATTAACTTAAGTTTATTATTCAGGAAGAACAAGAAACATATGTGATGATTTGGACTCAAGGTAAGGAACTTTATCTCAATATCCTTTTATTGAGTCATACTTTGATGTATAAATGAATTTATTTTATATGGTGTATAATTAACCCCTTTGAATTTTAATTTCATTAAATGGTTTTCAAAAGGAATCTTTTTCTATAAAGAATTTTACTAAACGACAAAAGGAATGTTTCTTTTTAACGTACGCGATGATAATGACCTTTCTACTACTGTGATCATTATTTGATATTTGGATTACTTAACAAGACGTAATGTTTTAAAAGGAAAATAAATACCATATTCCCTTTTTATGTATTTTGGTATTTAAAATGGTTTTTAAAATGGTTTTAAAAATGGATTTATTATATTAATATCTTGACATGATGTCTTATGATTGTAATGTGGAAATGTTATTTTTCCTTTATGATTGTTCATGTGTTACAATTATGTTAGGGTTCTTAGGAATTGTTTACATATACAGGTGGTTCCATGATAAAATGAGGGTGGGTGAGCCTGATATATCTCTCTAATTCATTGGGTAACATGATAGAGGTAAACTTTAAGGTTTCTCCAAAGAGATTTAGGGAATATACTATTATGGGTATTCCAAAAATAACCATGAAGGTTACTCTCTATGTAGCTGTGAAATATACAATATAAGTATGTTATGGATGCCATAAGTAACTTTATGATTTATTATTTCAATGAGTTATTTATAAATATTATTATTTCATGAGGTATATTAAAGATCTCATATTTTATGAGTGAAAAGTATGATTTCATTAATTTGTATGTATTGATGGACTAATGTTTTCTTTCCTTATTTTATAACCCATAGTGAGTTTTTTATACTCATACCAAGTATTTGAAATGTTTTTCACAGGGAATAATGAAGGGTGAGAGAAAGGAATAATTCAAGAATATTTTTATCAAGAAAATAAATCTTGTATTTTTAATGTGTTTTACTGTTGTGAAAGAAATTGGATAGAATAGAAGTGTCTAATTTGTAATATATAATATGTAATGTAATATTTATGGCCTAATTCTCTAAAAATATAAACTTGAAAAGATCCTCAATGTGAAAGAAATTAAATTCTTGATCAAAAATCAAGATTATGTAATATTTAAGGCTGGGGCCTTATAGTTGGTATCAGAGGTCGGTTTAGATAACTTTAGGAGTTGGGATATTGTTAAATGAATATCCATAAATTATTTTTTACTTTATGGTAAGATTGAAATGATATAGCATTTGAATATTACCATGTTGATTCATATAAGATATGTCTGTTTTTAGAATGGTTTTCCAAAGAGGATACAAGGTAGCTATGATGGGATGACTTAAAGAGGAAAACAACCTACCCAATCAGTAACCAAAAATGGTCAAAATCAGAAATGAACTATTTATTGTAGTGATGGAACAATTTAATGAAGCTATAAATGGTGGTGGTATCCATACACGAGATCTCCAAGTCAACTAAAAAGGAACATATCAGTAGTGGATAATTTCATGAGGCAACATCCCCCCTCATTTAGAGGATCATCTGACCCTATACTAGCTGAAGGGTGGATTAAATCACATGAAATTTTTTTCGATGTCATGGAGTGTAAATAACATCAAAAGTTTAGTCTTTATGTTTACCATTTTGAAGGTGAAGCCGATCAGTGGTAGTCGATGGTTAAAAACATCAAGGATAGTGAGGATATTGATTCTCTTGATTGGGATTCATTTAAAGGTATGTTCCTTGAGAAATATTTTCCTAAGGAAATTTGACTTAGGATGGAAAAAAATTCTTGTAATTGAGGTAGGAGGATGACTTAGTGGCTTCTTATGAAGAAAAATTCACTCAACTGGCAAGGTATGCTCCAAATTTCATATGAGATCTTGATAGTAAATTCAATCAATTTTACTCAGGATTAAAGCCAAAGTATCGAAGGGAATTAGCTTCTCTTGAGTTCAAAAGTTATAAAAAACTTGTTCTATGTGCAGAGAAGGTAGAAATGGAATTTTTTTATGATAAAGTTTTCCTTGAAAAACAATAAAATAAGAGGTTGAGGTGGCAGATAAAAGGGAAGAAGTATTCAAAAAAGTATGATGGTAAGAAACTTAAGTTTACAGTTTGTGAAAATTGTGGTAAAAAGCATACTGGGGAATGCCTTTTGAATTTTGGTAAGTTCTTATGATGTGGAAAAATGGGACATAAGGCTCATAATTGCAGTATAAAAGACCATAGTAATGGTAATAGAAACTCTGATTTACAGTCAGTAAAATGTTTTAAGTGCAATGAAATGGGTCATTATTCAAATGAGTGTCCGATGAAGAACTCAAATGATAGAAAGCAGCTGGACTACAAGTATAAAGGGGCGGTGAAATCCTTTTCAACTACATTAGAAGATGTTGAGACATAAAATTAAGTAGTATCAGGTAAATTGTTTGTTTATTCAGATTATGCCAATGCGTTTTTTGATTCAGAGTCTACACATTATTTCATTTTTGATAAATTTTATATTAAATTGGGAATTACATCTCAAGATATGAATCCTGAACTTGTGGTAAAAATACCTGAGGGAAATGTTAAGACAAAAAAAATTATAAAAACCTTATTATCCTTGTGTATGGAAAGAATTTACCTAAAAAACTTATTGTTTTTCCTCTAGTAGAGTTTGAAATTATTTTGGATATGGATTTAATTTCTATTTATCATGCTAATATTGAATGCAGAGCTAAAAAGGTTTCTTTTCAGAAAGAATTTCAGTTTGTGTAAAAGAATGAACCCTTACTTTTGATAACATATTAGGAAGCTGAGAAACTAGTAAAATATGGAAATGAATGTTACCTTGAACATATTGTTGAAAACAAAGGAGCTGTTCAGATTAATGATGTGCCAGTGGTAAATAAGTATCTTGATGTTTTTCCTGATGAGTTTCCTGGTATAATACCTATTTGGGAAGTTAAATTTACTATAATATTGGTTCTTGATTCTAAGCCAATTTCAAAACCCCCTTATTGAATGGCTCAAATTAAACTTTTATAGTTAAGGAAGTAATTAAAGTAGTTATTAGATAAAGGTTATATTCAACCTAACACATCACCATGGGGTGCTCCTATCTTGTTTGTTAAAAAGAAAGATAGTTCAATGAGACTTTACATTGATTATAGAGCCTTGAATAACATCACTATTAAGAACAAGTATCCTTTTCCTCATATCGATGATTTGTTTGATCAGATCCAAGGAGCATAGTATTTTTTAAAGATTGACTTGAGGTTGGGGTACCATCAGTTGAAAGTAAAGGAAGCAGAAATTCCGAAGACCACGTTTCGTATGAGATATGAACATTATGAATTTGTAGTTATGCCTTTTGGGTTAACCAATCCACCTATTGTATTCATGGATCTTATGAATAAAATTTTCCATGATTTCTTGGATAAGTTTGTGGGTGTGTTTATTGATGATATTTTGGTATATTATAAAAGTAAAGAGGATTATTGAAGTCATTTAAGGGTTGTCTTGTAGAAATTAAAAGAAAAGAAACTGTATTAATTCAGCAAGTGTGAGTTTGGGTTACAAAAAATTTCATTCCTTGGTCACATTGTTTCTAAAGATGGAATAACTGTTGATCCTTCTAAAACAAAAGTTGTTGAAGATTGGAAAATACCCACAAATATAACTAAGATTCCTTGTTTTTTTTGGTTTATCAGGTTATTACTGGAGTTTTTTTGAAAATTTTTCATGGTTATCTAGCCCACTAACTAAGTTAACTTGAAAATGTGTTAAGTTCATTTGGATAAAAGAATGTGAAAAATGTTTTCAATAATTGAAAAGAAGATTGGTGAATGATCTAGTTTTGGCACTGCCATCCAGAAATGGTGAATTTGACATCTATAATGATGCTTTGTTGAAAGGACTTGACTATTTACTAATGAAGAATGATCAGGTAATTGTTTATGCTTCACATCAGTTGAAAACTCATGAGTTAAATTACCCAACAAATGATTTAGAATTAGCTGCTACTATTTTTTCTTTAAAAATTTGGAGGCGTCATCTATATGGAGTGAACTGTGAAATATATACTAATCACAAAAGTTCGAAGTATGTATTCACTCATAAATAATTAAACATGAGATAGAGGAGATGTATGGAATTAATCAAGGATTATGATTTTACTATTCATTACCATCCATGAAAGGTAAATAAAGTGGATGGCACTTTGAGTTTAAAGATTAATGCTATATTAACCATGCTATGTTTGGAAAGATATCCTTTGGTTTTTGATTTGATGAATTTTGTATTAGAAGTTGTCGGTGTAGAAAATTCCTCTATTTTGTTTCAGGTGGTAGTGAAATCATCTCTATACGAAAAAATTAAGAAAGCATAGCAAGAAGACAGTGAGTTGTAGAAAAAGGTAGAATTGGTTCAGAAGGGTAAGTTACCTGAATTTAACATTGATAAAAACTGTGTTTTGAGGTTTAGAAAGAGATTATGTGTGCCTTGTGATTCATAGTTGATGAAAGAGTTATTATGTGAAGCAAGTAGTTCTCCAATTTCAGTTCATATTGGCAGTACTATGATGTATAGAGATCTTTAGAAGTATTACTGGTGGGATGAAATGAAAAGAGATATTGCTGAATTTACCCTGAGATGTTTGATTTTTCAACAGGTTAAAGTAGAGCGGCAGTTACCGAAAAGGATGCTTCAGCCTTTTCCAGTGCCAGAGTGGAAATGGGAAAATGTGTCCATGGATTTCATAGTGGGATTACTAAAGACTTATCGAGGTAACAATTCCATCTGGGTTATTATTGATTTATTTAATAAATCTGCTAATTTTCTTCCTATTCGAGATACTCTATCTCTAGACCAACTTTCTCAATTATATATTAAATAGATAGTCAGGTTACATAGAGTTCCTCTCTCCATTATATCTGATCATGATCCTAGGTTCACTTCTAACTTTTGGAAAGGCCTTCAGAAGTCGTTGGGTACTAAATTAAATTTCAGTACATCTTTTCATCAACAATTAGATGAGAAGTTAGAACGAACAATTCAAACATTGGAAGATATTCTACGTGCCTATTCAATGGATTAACAAGGAATTTGAGACCAATATCTTTATTTGGTTGAGTTTTCTTATAATAAAAATTTTCATTCCGGTATAAAGATGACACCATTTGAAGCATTATATGGAAAGATGTGTCGAACTGTAATATCCTGACCCAACTCACCCTCAAAATGGTAGCCGAGCTGGTCACCACATGACCTCAAGCACGTCTTCTTGTATGCAAGAGGCTGCTGAATAGCAGCAAGGGTCTAAGGATAGTTAGTGGGGAGACTATACCCTCATATTCAGAATGCACAACATAAACAAATAGTAACTCAGATAACATTGGAAGCATATGTAAGAAATAATCAACTAAATAATGAAAAATGGCCAACACCAATTTATAAAATGCTTGAATGTCATGGTGATACATATCTAGAAGATAAAAAACAAAAAAAAAACATGCTCTATATCTCATAACAGAAATAAATAAAAGACTAAAATCCCCAATGGCGATCTCCACGAGAATCCCAATATCTCACTCAATACTTTTCTCCTAACTCCCAGGTACAAGAAAACAACAAAAAGCAATGTCCAAGGTCCTGTAAACAAGTAGAGTCTACTCGGGTACCCCAATGCAATAGCGGCCCAATTATGGTGTGATATATAAATCTCAATAGGCCAGGACAACTAGTGTATATATCAATACAAACAATGAAATAAATTAAACAGTGTGCAAGTATATCAAAGCAATAACAAAATTGAATAAATAACCAAAAACCCATCCAAGTTCCTAAGGGACACCTGACGATAATACTGGCTTCAGCCCACAGCTGGTATGTCTGATCATGTCAATTATGTATATATATAAACTAACAGTGTGTCTATATATATATAGATAGATATGCTTACCATCCTCCTATATGAACCAGGAACATCAAAATTCCAAATGGACATATACCCTAGATACTATTTTTGGCTGGACCAAGACGTAATGCACAGACATTCATTACCAGGGGAAGCACTCACGGTCTTTCCCCTAGTCCAAACTCCAAGAGCTCTCACGGTCTCATGGAAATCAAAATAGAATATCACACAATATTCCTACCCCAGGCTCTCACGGTCTTTTGGAAAAAGATGTTGGATGGATCAGGACGTAACACAAAGACATCCATCACTAAGAGTAGCGCACACGGTCTATCCCCTGGCTTAACTCCATGAGCTCTCATGGTCTCTAGCATATCATCACAAAAACTAACATATTCTTTCTTCCCAAGGGATCTCACTTTCCCTTAGATCCTATTCTTATACAAGTCATAACCATTAAAAACATATAATACATGAAGCATTTAACCTCTCATGAATTTCATTATCCCATTTCAATTGCATATAAGCAAGCATATTCACATTTATACTTAAGGAAAACCATCTTAAGTATTTCAATTAAAACATTAATATGGGCTTCAAATTCAACTCAAAAACATGAGGCAAGGGCCTCTCATTCATCTCATTGGCCATAATCAAATCCATTAGTTAAATCAATAATTAACTAGGTACACAAATCCCATTAATTTATTCATCAGTTAATTAATCAACAACACAATTTATATCTGATAATTAATTTTCCAGAATTAATCATCCCATTTTAAATTTCAACACCCCAATTCAATTCCACTATTAAATATCTAGATCATAATATCAAAGACACATAATTAATTCACAATTAATTATCTCAACTTATCCAAATTTTATATCTCATAATTAATCCCCCAATTAATTATCTCAATTACAATTCTCAGAGCACATAATTAATTCACAATTAATTATCTCAACTTAGCCAATTTAATATCTCATAATTAATCCTACGATTAATTATCTCATTATAAATCTCAACTCTCCAATTCAATTACACAATTAAATATCTATATCATAATACCAAAGGCACATAATTAATTCACAATTAATTATCTCATCATAGCCAAATTTTATATCTCATAATTAATCTCTCGATTAATTATCTCATTTACAATTCTCAGAGAAAATAATTAATTTACAATTAATTATCTAAAATTAGCCAATTTAATATCTCATAATTAATCCCCAGATTAATTATATCAATTACAATTCTCAAAATACATAATTAATTCGCAATTATTTATCTCAACTTAGCCAATTTTATATCTCATAATTAATCCCCCGATTAATTATCTCAATTAAAAATATCAAAACACAAAATTAATTTACAATTAATTATCTTAACTTAGACAATTTAATATCTCATAATTAATCCTTCGATTAGTTATCTCAATTAAAATTCTCAAAGCACATAATTAATTCATAATGAATTATCTCAACTTAGCCAATTTTATATCTCATAATCAATACCCCAATTAATTATCTCAATTACAAATATCAAAACACAAAATTAATTCACAATTAATTTTTTCAACTTAGCCAATTTAATATCTCATAATTAATCCCCTAATTAATTATCTCAATTACAATTCTCAAATCACATAATTAATTCACAATTAATTATCTCAATACATCCCACTCAATAATTCATAATTAATTATCTCAACTTATCCTTCCCAACACTCATAATTACCACTTAATCCAAGTGAGTCAACATGTAAGAGCAGCAATAGTAAAACACATATTAGCAAGCTAAATGGACATATCAGTATAATCATTATGTTTTTATATTGAAGGAAACACACCTCTGTTAGAGGGGTCTTATTACAAAAAATTGATTTTTAATCAAATAAATTATTTTATATGTAAAGACCCATATAATTCAAGGGAAATTTTTTCTTAATTTTCTTTGGAATTTTACAAGAGCGCGGTTTCTGACGGCACCTGATTCCGAGGCCCGGAGTGCCCGGAATCATTTTCCGAAGTTTGGCTCGGGTACGTTCAGTGAACGAACGAGCGGGATTTTCTAACTTTTGAACCGCTGCCCGGAATCAAATTCCGAGGGCACCGATGAACTCGCAGCGCCGATATTCGCTTAAGGAGACCTTTTCCGAGGTTGCGTTTATTGCGGGTTGAGAGTTAGTTTTTGGGAATTTAGAATAAGTTAAATAAAATTGTGGAATACAAATTTTATTTTAACTTGTTGGTTAACTTCTCCCAAAGGGAGTTAGAGGTGGGACCCACATCCACTTAACCTCCCTTGGGAGGATTAAGTGTGGTGGGGCCCACACGAAGCATAACTCTTCATCTTCTTTTTTTTAAACTCCCAATAACCCCTCTTTAATTAATATGACAAGTAGGGTTATTAAATGGGTTGAGTTGTTTAATTTCAAACCTTTGAATTTCAAAATGGTTTGGTTGTGTAAATAAAATAAGACTTTAGCTAATTTTATTTTGGTTAGAATTCTCTAGTCATCTTGAGAGGTTTGAATAATTCTCTCCTTCTTCCTCAAACTTTGGCAAAGAACGCGAAGAACATTCGGACTTCGACGAAGAATGCCACGTTCTCGGGAACCGTCTTCCGCGACGCCATACCCGCGACACCGACGACGTCTCCTTCCGCGTCATCTCTTCCGCGACGGTTTCCCGCGACGAAATCGCCGTCAAAGAGCTTCGAATCCTCACTTCACGACGTCGACGTCCTTTTCCCGCGACGCCGACCACCGCGACGCTCGTCTTCCGCGGGTCGTTGACGATCATCGTTCTTGAAACCGAGGTAGGGGTTTGTTGTTGATTATTTATTTATTCTCGTTCTTGGTTCTAGAATGACAATCTTGAGGATAAATGTTTAAGTGATATTGTCTAACGAGAGGGGGGCCAGACCGCACAAACACGGCCGAATCCCCCCTCCTTTGTTCTTGAATATTTTCTTGCGGATGAAACGAGATGGCGTGGTGCCGTCGCACCACGTGGGAATCACACGACATATATTGCGCGGCGCCGTCGCGCCGTGCCGTGGAAAGATTATCATGAACGCGACGCCATCACGCCGCGTCGAAGAAAACCGAAGGCGCCGCAGCCGGAGCGGGGCCACGGCGGAGGGGCGCGGTGCCGTCGCACCGCGCCAGACGACGAAGGGAGCGGCCGGTTCCGGGCCGCGGCAGGACGTGATGACCGGCGGCCAGCCAGGCCACCGGTGCCGGAAAATGGAAGAGGACCGGCCCATGCCGGTCCTGTTGAGAAAAAGCCGGCCGGCCAGGTTGGGCCGGCCGGGATGGTGCAAAACCGGGGGAATTAAATTCCCCCGGGTTGCCTAATTGGCCCCCCATAATGAGGGGGGCCAGTTTCTCAAAGGGGGGCAGGCGGCCCCCTGTTTTTCTCAAAAGCAGGCCCCCACGTGGGGGGGCCATTTTACCCAAGGCGCGGCATCCAGCCGTGCCGCCAGCAGAGGAGGGCGGGGGCCTTGCCCCCCACGCGTGGCACCCGAGCGGCGCCCCGGCCGCGCCGGGCCGCACCGCCGCGCCGGACCGCGGCGCCGCGCCGGACCGCGGTGTCTCGCCGGGCCGCGCCGCCACACCGGCCGGGCTGGGTCGGACCCGGGTCGGGTCGACCCGGTTCGGGCCGACCCAGGGGGGGTCGGGCCGGGTCGGCCCAGACCCGGACCCCCCGTTTTCGAATCAACTTCGGTCTTTTGCCCATAACATGAGCTACGGACCTCCGATTGACGAACCGTCAGTGGAGATATGATCTTTGGATCGAGACGGTCGATTCGGTATATGTCACTCAAAGTTTAGGAATACTTTGAGTTCGGCCGGGTTGGTTCGTACACAAAACCAACCGGGCCCTCGGAGCGGAAACACTCATATCTTGAGCTACGGACGTCCGATTGACGTGCCGTCAGCTTTGTTGAGTTCCTCTTGGTGAGAAGGATCTTTTGGAATACTCTGCCTAAGGTTTGGACGCAGGTGGAGTACGGTCGGGTTGGTTTTGCCTTAAAAACCAACCGGGCCCCTGGGACGAAAAAACCAATAACTCTCAGACCGGGCATCTGATCGACGTGCCGTCTGTTGCGTTGAGTTCCTGTTGACGATACGAAACTTTTGGATACATCAACTCTGGACTTAGTGACAGTTGATGTATCAGCCTATCGACTCGTGGAGCGGACCCTCCCGAACGAGCTTGCTGTGTGCGGGAACCCTTGTGCTGGCTGCGACTGTGACTGCTACTGCTACTGTGACTGTGACGACGACAATACAGAGATCCTTGGTGGATTCGACGACGAATACAGCACTCAGTGATCCTACGTGGATCAGTGCTACAGGTCCTGTGTGGGCCCGATCCTGTGTGGGTCCGATCCTGTGTGGGTCTGCGCTCAGCGGTCCTGTGTGAACCAGTGCCTACAGGTCCTGTGTGGGCCCGATCCTGTGTGGGTCATTGCGGGGGTTAGTTACCTATCGATCCTTCATGGGTCCGATGACTTAGATGGATCAGAGATCATATTTATCGTCTTTTGAAGAAGTATACCTGTGTGAGATGAATCCTGTTGCTTTCCTGTGTGGATTGTGTTGTGCTATCCTGTGTGGATTTCGTTTTGCTTTCCTGTGTGGAATACGTATACTTTCCTGTGTGGACTGAGTTGTACTTGGGCTTGGAGGTTGGAGCGTATTGGAATTGATGACTTAGGTATATGTATGGGCATATACCTAAGCAGTGTCAGATGTTACTTCGTGATTGTATCTTCCTTTGTGGTTTATCCTTTGTGGATTTTGGGAGACCTTCAGGGGTCTCGGGGTCCCTACTGAGTAGCTTATACTCACCCCTGCACCGGCTATGCCCGCACTACGTTGTGTTGGTTGAAGACGACGGACAACGTTGATCATGGCTGAGGCTTGCAGAGCAGAACGGTACCTGGAGGTGGACCACTGGGCGGGACGTTCCCGGAGCGGACGACGGGACCCGAGGAGCAGTGGAGTTATCTGTACCCACCCTTCAGGTGGGTTTCCCAGTGGACAGCTCGGTGTGGCGGCTTTTACTTTACAGTTGCTGTTTTCCCTTTCGAGTTGTACTTTACTTTCAGTTTGGGTTTGTATACTGGCCCATTTACTTTTCCTCACTTTCAGTTGTACTATGTTCCTACTTAGTGTTTACTTTTCCGCTTTCTTACTCTGTGGTGTTTGTTTTCTTTTCAAAGGCAATGGCTTCCCTTTTTACTGGGATTTACGCCTTGGTGCTAGTCACCAGCCCCTGGCCTATGGAAGGCGGGCTTGGGGTAGTCATGACACGGACCCCGAGGGCGGGTCGTGCCAAATTGGTATCAGAGGAGTTCGGTTCTACCGCGAACTCTGAACTTTTCTATGTGAAGCAATAATGTTTAGCGTATTGAGTGTGGTCATCAGTCCAGGGAGTCCAGTGTTGGTGCGGCGGCCGACGTATCCATACACCAGGACCCTGACTTCTGATTTCCGACTTAATACATGAAAACATTGATTGCGTGTGTGTTTCAAGTTTTCTTTGTGATTACTTTGTATCAGCTCACCAGGTATACTGTTCTGACCGTTGCGCACCTGTTTTCTTTTCAGGATGGCCCCACGACGGCAGCCAACTAGGGTTCCGAGAGTCGAGCGTGACGACAGCCCACCGAGCGACGAGGGCTCGGTGTAGGGCCCTTTGTCAGCAGTGGCACTGGCGGTAGCTCTACCCGCCGAGCCACCGATGCTTCCCGCACCAACCGCTGACGATGCACGTCGCCTTGGAGCTCTGCACGAGTTCCAGTGCCAGCGACCACCCAGGTTTTGTGGGGTGTCGGACCCCCAGGAAGCCGAGGACTGGCTGGAGGCAGTGGTACGAGTTTTCAGGCTAGTGAGGACACCAGCAGACCTCATGGTGATCCTCGCTGTGAGCCTACTGCACGCAGCAGCAGGACGATGGTGGAGCTTGATGCTCCAGGTGCACGATGAGGCATCTCTACGATGGACGGACTTTGAGAGCCTCTTCCGCTCAGAGTTCGTCCCAGCCACCCTTCGTGCGGTGCATATCCAGGAGCTTCTTCAGCTGCGGTAGGGCAGCATGACGGTCGCTCATTACTCGGCAAGATTTACTGATCTCTCGTGCTACTCGACCGACATGGTACGGGACCCATTCTTCCGGGCCCGGACCTTCGAGAAGGGTTTGAGACACGAGATCAGGGCATCGCTGATCTCCCTCAGCATACCGACTCAAACAAGAGTACTGGAGCAGGCCCTTTTGATCGAGAGCTTCCTTGCTGAGTCTACACTAGCGCCGAGACCCACCGCAGGGCGGTACGTGGCAGAGTCATCTGCAGCAGGCAGTCGACGGATGACTCAGGGGTCCAGGAAGACCAGACCTTCAGGCAGACGACCTCAGGACACTGGCTCAGTAGTGCGGGGAACACAGCACGGAGCCAGTCTTTCGAGAGGCAGACGGTGCTACTCTTGCGGCGGGCAGGGCCACATGGCTCGTGACTGCCCGACCCGCCGTGCCGAGGCGCAGTAGACGGTTGAGGGACCATCGAGGCAGAGGAAGAGGGTCGACCGTGGCGATCCGCAGGGAGGAGGCGGATGAGGAAGAGGAGCTGGCCGAGCAGCAGGTGGTGGGCGACGCTTTGAGGCTCTGCCACCACCACCACCAGGAGGTCCACCCCGACCACAGGGAGCTGGCGGACAGAGACAGGCACAGCTCCAGGCAGCAGAGGCCTACGACCACGGTGCGCCAGAGATGATTCGAGGTACTATCTGTGTCTATTACACCCTTGCTGCAGTAATTATAGACACATGAGCGAGTCACTCTTTCATAGCCGCTGCCCTTGTTCGGAGCTCGGAGATTCTGACAGAGCCGTTGGCTCGATCCTTACGGCTAGAGACTCCTACGGGAGCAGACTCGATGATTACGCACTAGTGCCGACAGTGTGAGCTTACTCTAGGAGGCAAGAGATTCGGCTGGGATCTTCTTGTAGTAGCGTCGAGGCCTTACGACGTCATCTTGGGCATGGATTGGCTATCTACGGTCTATGCACAGATTGACTGTTTTAGGCGCAAGGTGCGATGTGTATGCACCGACGGGAGCAAGTTCACCTTCACCGGTGAGAAGGGAGCCTTTGCAGCACAGGATGGACTTCTGTGGAGGAGAGGACAGCCCATCACTCATCAGTTAGCTAGCCTCATCCTTGGAGCATTTGATGTGCGGAGTCCTGGTTTTCCTGCAGTGGTGGATCAGTTTGCGGACGTTTTTCCCGACGACGTTCCAGGGCTACCTCCTCGCAGAGAGGTAGAATTTTATATTGACCTGTACCCCAGGATAGCCCCGATATCCACTCCAGCATATCGGATGGCCCCCGCTGAGTTTCGAGAGCTACGGGTACAGTTGGAGGACTTGCAGGGCAAGGGGTTCATCCGACCCAGTGTTTCACCGTAGGCTTCCCCGATTTTGTTCGCCAAGAAGGCGGACGGGAGCTTGCGACTTTGTGTTGACTATCGTCACCTGAACCAGGTGACAGTGAGGAACAAGTATCCGCTACCGAGGATTGATGACCTCTTTGATCAGCTCAAGGGAGCACGGTGGTTCTCGAAGATAGACCTCAGGCCAGGCTTTCATCAGCTCAGAGTCAGATACGAGGACGTGCAGAAGACGGCCTTCCGATGTCGGTATGGCCACTATGAGTTCTTAGTTATGCATTTCGGCGTAACCAATGCTCCAGCAGTGTTCATGGCCCTCATGAACAGGATCTTTCAGCCATACCTCGATCGATTTGTCGTGGTCTTCATCGACGACATTCTGATTTACTCTACGACTGAGGAGGAGCACGCCTATCACTTGTGAGTTGTACTAGACACACTCCGAGAGCACCAGCTTTATGGTAAGATCTCGAAGTGCCAGTTCTGGATACGTGAGGTCCACTTCTTGGGACATGTTATCTCTAAAGCGGGAGTTGCAGTGGATCCTGCGAAGATCGAGGCTGTGTTAGCATGGGAGCCACCCAGGTGCGTGACTGAGGTTCAGAGTTTCTTAGGACTAGCTGGATACTATCGGAGATTCGTGCCAGACTTCTCTAGAGTTGCGACACCACTCACAGCTTTGAATAAGAAGGGGAAACCCTTCTTGTGGTCATACATATGTCAGCATAGCTTCCAGGAGATGAGACAGAGATTGACCAGCGCACCTATCTTGAGGTTGCCTGAGGAGGGAGTAGGGTACGTAGTCTACTGCGATGCATCAGGGACCGGACTCAGATGTGTTCTGATGCAGGAGCAGGAAATTATCACCTATGGATCACGTCAGTTGAGGCCGCATGAGCAGAACTACGCTACCCATGACCTGGAGTTAGCAGCAGTGGTCTTCGCTTTGAAGACATGGCGACACTACATGATGGGCGAGCACTTTACAGTATTTTCTGATCATCAAAGTCTCAGGTATATCTTCTCACAGAAGGACCTGAACCTGAGACAACGGCGATGGCTTGAGTTCCTCCAGGACTATGAATTTGAGATAGTCTATACTCCTGGGAAGGGGAACGTAGTAGCCGATGCCCTCAGTAGGAGGACGGACATTCAGCTACTTGAGGAGGCGACGGAGCAGCAAGCCTCTTTGAAGATATCCTTCATGGATAGAGATGGAGCAACCTTCCTTCAGTCTCTCACAGTCACCCCTCCACTACTACATCGGGTCAGAGAGGCACAATGTGAGGACGCTGACTGTGAGACACGGCGTGCTCAGATATCCTTGGGACAGGAACTTGATGGTTTCTCCCTTGGAGCAGAGCACAACATCCTTTTTAGAGGACGTACCATGGTACCAGTCGCTTTGCGAGAGGAGGTGCTGAGAGAGTTTCACACTTTTCCTTTGGCGGTACATCCTGGAGTGGCGAAGATGTACTAGGATCTCAGATGACAGCACTGGTGGCCGGGCATGAAGAAGGCTGTAGCAGAGTTCGTTTCTCGATGCCTCACCTGCCGGCAGGTGAAGGTAGAGCATTAGGTACCAGCAGGCTTGGTACAACCCTTGGAGGTCCCGGAGTGGAAGTGGGACGGGATATCTATGGACTTCGTGACTGGACTTCCACGCACTTCCAGAGGTCACGACTCCATTTGGGTGATTGTTGACCGACTCACCAAGTCGGCACACTTCTTACCCATCATAGAGAAGGACTCAGTGAAGAGCTTGGGACGTCTCTACGTTCAGGAGATTGTACGGCTTCACGGTGTGACATCATCTATCATCTCTGACCGAGATGCTCTCTTTACTTCCCGTCTTTGGAAGGGGTTACAGGAGGTGTTCGGGACGCAGCTACGTCTGAGCACAGCCTTTCACCCTCAGACGGATGGTCAGACGGAGAGGACCATTCAGACTCTCGAGGACATGCTCCACGCATGTGTCCTCGACTTTGGTCGTAGCTGGGAGGACCACCTACCCTTGGTGGAGTTTGCGTACAACAACAGCTACCACTCCACCATCGGGATGGCACCGTACGAGGCATTGTACGACTGACCTTGTAGATCTCCTTTGTGCTGGACAGACCCTGGGGAGTCAGCACTTGTGGGACCGGAGATGGTCCAGGCCACGACAGAGAAGGTCCATGTCATCCAGGAGCGGATGAGGACAGCTCAGAGCTGGCAGAAGTCATACGCTGACAGGAGGCAGAGGCCACTAGAGTTCGAGGATGGCGACCACGTCTTCTTGCGGGTCTCACCTCGACATGGTATACAGAGCTTTGGCCGAGGCGGAAAGTTATCTCTGCACTTCATCGGACCCTTCCAGGTCCTCAACAGGATTGGCGAGGTGGCTTATCGCCTGGCTCTACCACCTCAGTTGCACCAGATGCACAAAGTTTTCCACGTATCTCAGCTGAGGAGATACGTGCACGACCCGACGCACATCATTGACCATGGAGAGCTTGACGTTGACGATGGGGAGACTTTTATGGAGGTCCCGGTGGAGATCGAGGATCGACAGGAGCGGGTCCTACGTGGACGGTCGATTCCTCTAGTGCGCATCAGAAGGCAGCACGGGAACCTCCAAGAGAGCACATGGGAGAGGGAGGCTCAGATGCGTGCTCAGTACCCTCATTTGTTTCCCTAGTTTTTGATGTATCTTTACGGGGACGTAAAGCCCTGAGGTGGGAGTAATGTAAAGACCCGTAAAATTCAAGGGAAATTTTTTCTTAATTTTCTTTGGAATTTTACAAGAGCGCGGTTTCTGACGGAACCTGATTCCGAGGCCCGGAGTGCCCGGAATCATTTTCCGAAGTTTGGCTCGGGTACGTTCAGTGAACGAACGAGCGGGATTTTCTAACTTTTGAACCGCTGCCCGGAATCAAATTCCGAGGGCACCGATGAACTCGCAGCGCCGATATTCGCTTAAGGAGACCTTTTCCGAGGTTGTGTTTATTGCGGGTTGAGAGTTAGTTTTTGGGAATTTAGAATAAGTTAAATAAAATTGTGGAATACAAATTTTATATTAACTTGTTGGTTAACTTCTCCCAAAGGGAGTTAGAGGTGGGACCCACATCCACTTAACCTCCCTTGGGAGGATTAAGTGTGGTGGGGCCCACACGAAGCATAACTCTTCATCTTCTTTTTTTTAAAACTCCCAATAACCCCTCTTTAATTAACATGACAAGTTGGGTTATTAAATGGGTTGAGTTTTTTAATTTCAAACCTTTGAATTTCAAAATGGTTTGGTTGTGTAAATAAAATAAGACTTTAGCTTATTTTATTTTGGTTAGAATTTTCTAGCCATCTTGAGAGGTTTGAAGAATTCTCTCCTTCTTCCTCAAACTTTGGCGAAGAACGCGAAGAACATTCGGACTTCGATGAAGAACGCCACGTTCTCGGGAACCGTCTTCCGCGACGCCATACCCGCGACACCGACGACGTCTCCTTCCGCGTCATCTCTTCCGCGACGGTTTCCCGCGACGAAATCTCCGTCAAAGAGATTCAAATCCTCGCTTCACGACGTCGACGTCCTTTTCCCGCGACGCCGACCACCGCGACGCTCGTCTTCCGTGGGTCGTTGACGATCATCATTCTTGAAACCGAGGTAGGGGTTTGTTGTTGATTATTTATTTATTCTTGTTCTTGGTTCTAGCATGACAATCTTGAGGATAAATGTTTAAGTGATATCGTCTAACGAGAGGGGGGCCGGACCGCACAAAAACGGCTGAATCCCCCCTCCTTTGTTCTTGAATATTTTCTTGCCGATGAAAAGAGATGGCGTGGTGCCATCGCACCACGCGGGAATCACACAGCAAATATTGCGCGGCGCCGTCGCGCCGCGCTGTGGAAAGATTATCATGAACGCGACGCCGTCGCGCGGCGTCGAAGAAAACCGAAGGTGCCACGGCCGGAGCGGGGCCGCGGCGGAGGGGCGCGGTGCCATCGCACCGCGCCTGACGACGAAGTCCACGGCTGGTTCCGGGCCGCGGCGGGACGTGATGACCGGTGGCCAGCCGGGCCGCCGGTGCCGGGAAATAGAAGAGGACCGGCCCATGACGGTCCTGTTGAGAAAAAGCCGGCCGGCCAGGTCGGGCCGGCCGGGACGGTGCAAAACCAGGGGAATTAAATTCCCCCGGGCTGCCTAATTGGCCCCCCATAATGAGGGGGGTCGGTTTCTCAAAGGGGGGTAGGCGGCCCCCCGTTTTTCTCAAAAGCAGGCCCCCACGTGGGGGGGCCGTTTGACCCAAGGCGCGACATCCAGCCGCGCCGCCAGCAGAGGAGGGCGGGGGCCTTGCCTCCCACGCGTGGCACCCGAGCGGCGTCCTGGCCGCACCGCCGGCTGGGCCGGGTCGGACCCGGGTTGGGTCGAACCGGTTCGGGTCGACCCGGTTCGGGCCGACCCAGGGGGGGGGGGTCGGCCCGAACCCCCCGTTTTCGAATCGACTTCGGTCTTTTGCCCATAACATGAGCTACGTACCTCCGATTGACGAACCGTCAGTGACGATGCGATCCTTGGATCGAGACGGTCGATTCGGTATATCACACTCAAAGTTTCGGAGTACTTTGAGTTCGGCCGGGTTGGTTCGTACACGAAACCAACCGGGCCCTCGGAGTGGAAACACTCATATCTTGAGCTACGGACGTCCGATTGACGTGCCATCAGCTTTGTTGAGTTCCTCTTAATGAGACAGATCTTTTGGCATACTCCGCTCGAGGTTTGGACGCAGGTGGAGTACGGTCGGGTTGGTTTTGCCTTAAAAACCAATCGGGCCCCTGGGACGAAAAAGCCAATAACTCTCAGACCAGACGTCCGATCGACGCGCCGTCTGTTGCGTTGAGTTCCTGTTGACGATACGGAACTTTTGGATACATCAACTCTGGACTTAATGACAGTTGATGTATCAGCCTCTCGGCTCGTGGAGCGGACCCTCCCGAACGAGCTTGCTGTGTGCGGGAACCCTAGTGCTGGCTGCGACTGTGAGTGCTACTGCTACTGCTACTGTGACTGCGACGACGATAGTACATAGATCCTTAGTGGATTCGACGACGACTACAACACTCAGCGATCCTACGTGGATCAGTGCTACAGGTCTTGTGTGGGCCCGATCCTGTGTGGGTCCGATCCTGTGTGGGTCTGCGCTCAGCGGTCCTATGTGAACCAACGCCTACAGGTCCTGTGTGGGCCCGATCCTGTGTGGGTCATTGCGGGGGTTAGTTACCTATCGATCCTTCGTGGGTCCGACGACTTAGATGGATCAGAGATCATCTTTATCGTCTTTTGAAGAAGTATACCTATGTGAGATGAATCCTGTTGTTTTCCTGTGTGGATTGTGTTGTGCTATCCTGTGTGGATTTCGTTTTTCTTTCCTGTATGGAATACGTATACTTTCCTATGTGGACTGAGTTGTGCTTGGGCTCAGAGGTTGGAGCGTATTGGAATTGATGACTTAGGTATATGTATGGGAATATACCTAAGCAGTGTTAGATGTTACTTCGTGATTGTATCTTCCTTTGTGGTTTATCCTTTGTGGATTTTGGGAGACCGTCAGGGGTCTCGGGGTCCCTACTGAGTAGCTTATACTCACCCCTGCACGGGCTATGCCCGCACTACGTTGTGTTGGTTGCAGACGACAGACAGCGTTGATCGTGGCTGAGGCTTGCAGAGAAGAACGGTACCTGGAGGTGGACCACTGGGCGGGACGTGCCCGGAGCGGACGGCGGGACCCGAGGAGCAGTGGAGTTATCTGTACCCACCCTTCAGGTGGGTTTTCCAGTGGACAGCTCGGTGTGGTGGCTTTTACTTTACAGTTTCTGTTTTCCCTTTCGAGTTGTACTTTACTTTCAGTTTGGGTTTGTATAATGACCCATTTACTTTTCCGCACTTTCAGTTGTACTCTGTTCTTACTTAGTGTTTACTTTTCCTCTTTCTTACTCTGTGGTGTTTGTTTTCTTTTCAAAGGCAATGCCTTCCCTTTTTACTGGGATTTACGCCTTGGTGCTAGTCGCCAGCCCCTGGCCTATGGAAGGCGGGCTTGGGGTAGTCACGGCACGGACCCCGAGGGCGGGTCGTGACATTATACCAATAAATAATTCATTCAGCATTTACAGTAAGATTTCCCAAAAACAGTAATTAAACAACCACTATGTTTTATTAATTAAGAAAACTTGAGGACCCTACCTCAGATAATTGGCTTAGTCAATGCTTTCTAACTCAAACTGCAACCTACTCGCACATACACACTTCCACATTAATGTGCACACATACTTAGAATTGATTACAACACCAAACAACAACAATTGACACCCAAAATTAGTGTGGCGAGGACCAATGCACACCCAAATAATTATCCGCAACTCAACCAAGCCAAGAGGACCCAAAATAAGGAGTGTGAAACCAGTTAACGATTATTTAATGTTACCCGAATATAACGGTGGTGAACCAAATCAAGCCGAAATGCTTCGACTTCGGTGACGGTTGCCGGAATATAGACCAACGGGTCCCTAGACATCTTCGACACTACCTAAAGTCATGATAAAAAAGGAAATAGAATTAATCCCATAGTTTAGGGTTTCAGACTAATAGAGACCGGGAGATAGAGAGCCAAAATAGCCGATATGAAGAACGAAACTCATGGAGGAGGACTTAGCTCACCGAGACAGACAAATTCTATGAATAGACCAGAAGAAACCAATGTGCGGAGAGGGAGCATAGTGAAATGGGTGGTACACCACCCATGTGAGAGCTGAGAGGGGGAGGGGTCACACTTCACCTATGTTGTGCGCCCCTCCCTTTTATTTTTTTATAAATAAATTAAATTCATTATTTTGTTATAAGAATTTGTATAATATTATTAATAATAAGAATAACCACCATCTTATTATTATTGCCCATTAATATCACACATCTTTAATAAACCCCAACTCTCTAATTACACATCATTTAAGTAAATTCTTCTCAAATGAATTTAATTAAATAAATTCTCTAACTCATCATTATTTAATTAAATTCTCTCAACATAATTTAATTAAAGAAAACCTCCATTTTTCATCAAATAATTAAATTAATCTTAACCTTGAATTTAATTAGATAAAACCTCAAATCCACATTTAACACACCATTTAATTAAATTTATTTCCAACTAAATTTAATTAAATAAAAATTTCAACTCATTATTATTTAGTTAAATTATTTCAACATAATTTAATTAAAAAAAACCCAACACCTATTGAATCATAATTTAATTAAATAATTTCTCTAATTAATTTTATTTAATAAAATTTTATGAACATAATTTAATTAAATAAAACTCTCATTTTTCATCAAATAATTAACTTCATATTAACCTTTAATTTAATTAGATAAAACCCCAAGTCTACATTTAACACATCATTTAATTAAATTTTTTTATAACCAAATTTAATTAAATTAATTTTCCAACTCATTATTATTTAATTAAATTATTTCAACATAATTTAATTAAAAAAACCCGAAACATCATTAATCACCATTTAATTAAATTTGTTCCAACAAAATTTAATTAAACAATTTCTCCAATTCATGTTATTTAATTAAATTATATGAACACAATTTAATTAAATAAACTATCATTTTTCATCAAATAATTAAATTAATATTAACCTTGAATTTAATTAGATAAAACCCAAAATCCACATTTAACACATCATTTAATTAAATTCCTCACATCTCAATTTAATTAAATAAAGACTCCAACTAATCATCATTTAAAATAAATTTAATTCTTTTCGTCTCAATTTAATTAAATAACTTCTCCATCTCAACGTTATTAAATTCTCTCAAATTTAATTTAATTAAATAAAAACCCCATTTCAATTTATTTAATTAAATTATTTTTAACTGAATTTAATTAAATAAAATATCCAATTCATCATCATTTTAAAAAAATTCTCTCAACATCAACCTCAATTTAATTAAATAAATTCCCTCATTCAACTCCATTTAATTAAATTCATTATAACATAATTTAATTAAATGGATTCTCCATTCTCTATCTTGCCCTCATTTAATTAAATTATATCATCTTTAAGTTAATTAAATAAACCCCCACTTCACTTTATTTAATTAATTAATTTTTTCAACTAAATTTAATTAAATAAATTTTCCAATTCATCATCATTTAATTAAATTCATTTTTAATCTTGAATTTCATTAAATAAATTAATCCGAAACCTAAAACTGGGTAAGACACACTGTTTGACTTGCACGGTCTGATAGACCATGCATAGATCTTGTATCCACTACTGGACACCTATTTTAACATGCATGGCTGACCCACATAGTTTGACTAACCATGCACAGCCTGTGTGTACACCTTTGTCAGACCTGATTCTCCCGAAACCCATCCAGCCATTTGGGAAACTCCTCAATCCTTTACCCAAGCTCGATATAAACATTTTTAAAAGATCCAAAATAGTGAAACTTCATCCCAAATATTTTTTTTTAAAACTGACCCATTGTTACAATGAAAAAGTTCAAAAACTTTCTTATTTTAACCCAATTCAAAAAAAAAACATGGGACTTTACAATATAACCACCTTAAAAACTTTTTCTCCCCAAGAAGCCATCAGGAACTAATCCAACATCAACCAAACCACCAAGTCCATGAAGTCTCATTTAAATAGTTGTGTTGCATTCCCAAATTCCAAATTCACACTTAAACATTTTAGAACCCCAATCCAAAACTCTTTCCTTGATTTATATCATCGACCCATGAAACCCATACTCGTTGTAAACACAACCAATCAATTCCCACTCAAGAATCCATTTACATATCAAAACATCTCTAGAATGTTATCATAAGAAGAAACACAACAAAATGGTATAACACATAATCATGGAACCATAACACAACATGAAAATAATAGAGGCATCATGGCATATAATCATTTAAACATGTTATACAAGTAGGCATGTTAAAGTAGATCAAAGCATGGAATTACACCCAAGGTAAACATTCAAAATTAGCAAGCATCCTACTAATGAAATACATTACATGTGATATGAATGAAATGTGAATATTTAAGTGCCTAAGATGACGCATGAAATAAAATTTCCTTACCATATTAGGCCAAGGAAAAATTTCAAAATTCTCAAAATCAATAAGCAGTGGAAAATACACTAGTCACTCATGGTGAAATCATATCGACTATAATCTCAAGCAGTATAAACATCAATTCCCATCCTTGGCTACTTGGTCATTTCCCATATATGAGGTGATTAGTCCCAAGAATGGTTATTAACAGAGTACCAACACTTTCCTAGTCTCATGTCTACCAACATAAAATAGAAATACAAAGGAAAAAGAAAGAAAACCGAACCATCTAATACCACTTTATAACATCCCGACCCGGCTCACCCTCAAACCGGTAGCCGGACCAGTCACTACATGACCTCAAGCGCATATCCACGTACGCCAGAGGCTGTCGACTAGCAGAAAGGTTCTAATGATAGTCATTAGAGAGACTATACCCTCATATTTAGAATGCACAATGGAAACAGATAGTAACTTAGATAACAATGGAAGAAGATGTAAGCAATAATGATCTGAATAATGAAAAATGTCCAATGCCAATTTATAAAATGCATGTAAGTCATGGAGATACAAATATAGAAGTATTAAATAAAAAAAATTCTCTATATTTCATAACATAAATAAAGAAATAACTAAAATCTTCAAGGTAGATCTCTACAAGCATCCCGATATCCCGCTCAGTCCTTTCCTCCTAACTCCCAGGTACAAGCAAACAACAACAAGCAATGTCCAAGGTCCTGTAAACAAGTAGAGTCTACTCAGGTACCCCAGTGTAATGGAATCCCAAATAGGGTGTGAGATATAAATCTCAGTAGGTTGGGACCACCGGTTTCTAGCTCAATATAGAAAATGCAATAAAATTAAACAGTGTGAAAGTATATCAAATCAATAATAGAATTGAATAAATAACCAACAACCCATCCAGGTTCTTAAGGGACACTTGACGACGATACTTACTTTATCCCATGATTGACATGTCTGATCATGTCAATTATGTATATATATATATATATATATATATAAACTAACAATGTATATATATACAAATAAATATTTTTAGCATCCTCCTATATTAACCAAGTGCGTACCAATTCCAAATGAACATATACCCTCGATACTATTTCTGGACGGACCAAGACGTAATGCACATACATTAATTACAAGGGGAAGCACTCACACTCTTTCCCATGGACCATACACCAAGAGCTCTCATGGTCTCATGGAAATCAACATGGAATCTCACACAATATTCCTACCCTAGGCTCTCACGGTATTTTGGAAAATGATGTTGGATTGATTGGGATGTAACACACAAACATCCATCACCAAGATTAACGCACACGGTCTATCCTCTAGATCAAATCCACATACTCTCATGGTCTCTAGAATATCATCACAAAAACTAACATATTATTTCTCCCCAAGGGCTCTCACGGTCCCTTGGCTCCCCTACCTATACAAGGTGTAACCATTCAAAACATATAATGCATGAAGAATCTAACCTCTCATACATTTCATTAGTCCATTTCAATTTCATATAAGCAAACATATTCAAATTAATACTTAAGTAAAAACATCTTAAGTATTTCAATTAAAACATTAACATGGGATTCACATTCAACTCAAAAACATGAGGTAAGAGCCTCTCATTCATCTCATTGTCCATAGTCAAATCCATTAGTTAACTCAAAAATTAACTAGGTACAAAAATCCCATTAATTAATTCATCACTTAATTAACCAACAACACAATTCATATCTCATAATTAATTTTCCAAAATTAATTATCACATTTTAAATCTCAACTCTCTAATTTAATTTTACAATTAAATATCTATATCATAATATCAAAGACATAATTAATTCATAATTAATTATCTCAACATATCCAAATTTTATATCTCATAATTAATCCCCAGATTAATTATCTCAATTACAATTCTCAGAGCACATAATTAATTCACAATTAATTATCTAAACTTAGCCAATTTAATATCTCATAATTAATTATCTGATTAATTATCTCATTATAAATCTGAAATCTCAAATTCAATTCCAAAATTAAATATCTAGATCATAATATCAAAGGAACATAAATAATTCACAATTAATTATCTCAACTTATCCAAATTTTATATCTCATAATTAATCCCCCGATTAATTATCTCATTTACAATTATTAGATCACATAATTAATTAACAATTAATTATCTCAACTTATCCAATTTAATATCTCATAATTAATCCCCCAATTAATTATCTCAATTACAACTCTCAAAACACATAATTAATTCAAAATTATTTATCTCAACTTAGCCAATTTTATATCTCAAAATTAATTCCCTGATTAATTATCTCAATTATAAATCTCAAAACACAAAATTAATTAATAATTAATTATCTCAACATATATAATTTAATATATCATAATTAATCTCCCGATTAATTACCTCAATTACAATTCTCAAAGAACATAATTAATTCATAATAAATTTTCTCAACTTATCCAATTTTATATCTCATAATTAGTCCCCCAATTAATTATCTCAATTAAAAATCTCAAAACACAAAATTAATTCAAAATTAATTTCCTCAACTTAACCAATTTAATATCTCATAATTAATCCCCCAATTAATTATCTCAATTACAATTCTCACAGCACATAATAAATTAACAATTAATTATCTTAATATATCCCACTCATTAATTCATAATTAATTATCTCAAATTATCCCACCCAATACTCGTAATCACCACTTAACTCATGTGCGTCAACATGTAAGGGAAAAAATATCAAAACACATATTATCATGTTAAACGAACATATCAATATAATCATTATATTTTTAGCTTGAAGGCAGCACAACTCTATTGGAGGGGTCTTATTACAAAAACATGATTTTGTAATCAAATAAATTATTTTATACCAATAAACAATTCATTCAGCATTTGAAATAAAATTTCCCAACAATTGTAATTAAACAACTAATGTTTTTTATTAATTAAGCAAAGTTGAGGACCCCATCTTAGAGAATTGGATGAGCCAATGCTTTCTAACTCAAACTGCAACCCGCTCGTGCATATGCACTTCCACATTAATGCGTGTGTATACTTGGAATTGATCACAACACCTAAAAACAACAATAGGGACCCACAATTAGTGAAGTGAGGACCAACGCACACCCATATAATTATCTATAACTCAATCAAGATAAGATGACAAAAAATAAGAAGTGTAAAACCAATTAATGATTATTTAATCATACCCGAATATGACAGCGGTGAACCAAATCAAGCCGAGACGCTTCGCCTTCAGCGGCGGTCGTCAGAATATGGACCAACGGGTCCATAGACATCTTTCACACCGCCTAAATTCAGGAGAAAAGAAGAAACCAAATTAATCCCTCAGTTTAGGATTTCAGATTAACCGAGATCAGGTGACAGAGAGCTGAAATAGCTGATACAAAGAACGAAACACATGGAGAAGGACTTACCTCACCAAGACGGACAACTTCCGTGAAGAAACCAGGAGAAACCGATGCGCAGAGAGGGATCCGAGAGAAATGGGTGGTGCACCATCCATAGGAGAACTGAGAGGGGGAGGGGTCGTGCCTCACCTATGTTGTCTGCCCCTCCATCTTGTTTTTTATAAATAAATTAAATTCCTTATTTTATTATAAGAATTAGTATAATATCAATAATAATAATAATAACCATCATCTTATTATTATTACCCATTAATATCACACATCTTTAATAAAACCCAACTCTCTAATTAAACATCATTTAATTTAATTATTATCCCATGAATTTAATTAAATAAATTCTTCAACTCATCATTATTTAATTAAATTCTCTCAACATAATTTAATTAAATAAACCCCCCATTTTTCATCAAATAATTAAATTCATCTTAACCTTGAATTTAATTTGATAAAACCCCAACTCCACATTTAACACATCATTTAATGAAATTTATTTCCAACCAAATTTAATTAAATAAATTTTACAACTCATTATTATTTAATTAAATTATTTCAATATAATTTAATTTAAAAAAACCTGACACTTCATTAATCATCATTTAATTAAATTCATTCCAACTGAATTTAATTGAATAATTTATCCAATTCATGTTATTTAATTAAATTCCCTGAACACAATTTAATTAAATAAAACCCCTATTTTTCATCAAATAATTAAATTCATCTTAACCTTGAATTTAATTTGATAAAACACTAAGTTCACATTTAACACATCATTTAATTAAACTCCTTTCCAACCGAATTTACTTATATTAATTTTCCAACTCATTATTATTTAATTAAATTCTTTCAATATAATTTAATTAAAAAAAACACAACACCTCATTAATCATCATTTAATTAAATTCATTAAAAATGAATTTAATTAAATAATTTCTCCAATTCATGTTATTTAATTGAATTCTCTGAACACAATTTAATTAAATAAAACCTCCATTTTTCATCAAATAATTAAATTTATCTTAACCATGAATTTAATTAGATAAAAACACCAATCCACATTTAACACTTCATTTAATTAAATTCCTATAATCTGAATTTAATTAAATTAACACTCCAACTGATTATCATTTAAAATAAATTTAATTCTTTTCATCTCAATTTAATTAAATAAATTCTCCATCTCAATGTTATTAAATCCTCTAAAATTTAATTTAATTAAATAAAACCCATATTTCACTTTATTTAATTAAATTATTTTCAACTTAATTTAATTAAATAAATTCTCTAATTAATCATCATTTAATTAAATTCTCTCAGCCTCAATTTAATTAAATAAATTACCCCATTCAACATAATTTAATTAAATTCCCTCCAACATAATTTAATTAAATGTATTCTCCATTTTTCATATCTCCCTCATTTAATTAAATTCTCTCTACTTTAATTTAATTAAATAAAACCTCCATTTCACTTTACTCAATTAATTTTTTTCAACTGAATTTAATTAAATAAATTTTCCAATTCAAAATAATTTAATTAATTTAATTTTTAATTATGAATTTCATTAAAAAAATAACCCAAAACATAAAACTAGGTAAGCTGCATGGTTTGATTCACATAGTCTGACAAACCATGTGCAGAGTGTGAATCCGATTCTGGACACCCATTTTAACATGCACAACTGACCTGCACAGTTTGACTAATTGTGCATAGCCTGCGCGTACACCTCTGCGAGGCCTGGTGCTCCCAAAACCCATCCAGCCATTCAGAAAACTCCTCAAGCCTTTACCTAATCACAATATAAACATATTTAAAAGATCCCAACTCAAGAAACTTCATCTTAAATCTTGGTTTTAAAACTGACCCATCATTACAACAAAAAAGTTCAAAAACTTTTGTGTTTTAACCTAGTTCAAAAAAAAACAAGGGACTTTACATGAACTCCAACTTTTTGGGATGAATTAGCAGAAATGAAGTTTATGGGACTAGAATTGGTAGAAAAGATGGAAGAAAAAGTTTAGTTGATTTAGAAGTACATGAGAACTACTCAAAGTAGGTAGAAAAGTTATACGGATAACTAAGAGAAGGATCATTATTTCAAGGTAGGTGATCATGTCTTTATTAAAGTTTCTCTATGAAAAAGTGTGATGCGTTTTGATAAGAAGTGAAAGCTGAGTCCGTGATTAATCAGACCCTATGAAATCTTGGAGAAAGTTAGATCAGTTTTCTATAGAGTGGATTTACCTCCATGTTTATCCCAGGTACATAATGTTTTCATGTTTCAATGTTGAGAAAGTATATGTGGGATTCATCTCATGTTTTGAGTCTAGATGTAGTTCAATTGGAAGAGAATCTTTCTTATAAGGAACAATCAGTCCAATTTCTTGACTGTAGAGAGAAAGTGTTGTGGAATATGGTAATTCATCAGGTAAAGGTTTTGTGGAAAACCATATGGTTTAAGAGGAACCATGGGAATATAAAAATACTATGAGAGATAAATACCCCTACTTATTTGATAAGTAAATAAAATTGTGGGGACACAATTTCCAAAATGGGGGAATGATGTAGGATCCTAGGTATTTATAGAATAATAATTTTTAATTTATATTAATATTTAAGAATAATATATTATTTTTTAATTAAAGGGGATTCTCTTTCCGATAGTGTACTCAACATGAAACAATAGGTTTCTTTGAAATCTTACATTTCACACAGCTTTGAGTTATACCAAAAAATAATATAATAATAATATTATTATTTTAAATAGTAGTTAATGCCTAGATCTTGTATTGTTGGGAATGAAAATAATTAAATATATTATAATTTTATACATTTTTAAATGTTTTTACATTTATCCAATGAATTTTAGAGGCTTAAAATGAGAATAAATCCAATTTTAAGCATAAAATACACTAATATTTTTAAAAGGTCATTTTACCACCTTTTGAAGATGAAGCCTTTTTAAAAATATTTTTTGTAACTTTTATATATTATATTTGATAAAACAAACTTATTATTTATAATTGGGACATCAAAATTTATTTCAATTGAAATTTTGGTATTTTTCTGATAAAATCCATATTTTAATGAATAGTGAAAAATATTGCATTTTAATTCAAAACTACCTTTTCATCTAATTTATTTATATAGTTAGATTTTAATTTTAATTGGTTTTAAAGTGCAATTGTATTAAGTTTTTATCATTTAATCCAATTATGGACATTGGAATTAATTTCACATTTAAATTGGACATAAACACATGTCAATCTTTTGATAGTTTTTACTTCTTAAAAACCCTCTTTTTGGTTTTGACAACGAGAATTGATTTTATATTAATTTATTTAAATTATATTTTTTAATTTGGAAAAATAGATTCCATATTTTTTATTGGAAGTTACAAATTATGTAAATAGATACCTTTTATTTTGGACACTATGAATAGTAGCTTTGGTAATTTTTATTTGCCACAATTAAAGGTAAATCAGGTAAATTAGGGTAATAAAAAATATGATAAGGATAATAAAATTACCCTAAAACCTACCAAAATTGTATAAAATGAAAAAAAGTATACCCATATCAACTAAGGGTTGTAATTGATTTATTTAATGGACTTTTTTCCATGAAAGTGATGTAATTATTATTAAAATAAAAGAAAGTGAGAACATGTCACCCTCTTATCTCTTATAAGTATTATAATTTTAATGTAGAGATAAAATTGATGAAACAATGAAAATAAATAGTCTCCATAAAGATAATGAAATTATATAAATAATGGAAATTTATTTTTAATTTTATATATTAAATAATTACCATAAATATTGACACAATAGTGATATAATAATTATTTTATTAAGAGAAATATCAAATAAATGATATTATAAATATTAAAATAAATATTATATGAAATAATTTATGTCATCCATTAATTTTATGGATGACTATGACATTTTATTATTGAGTTAATGTATTTTTTTTGAAGTAATCAAGTTGTTTTGAATTTTTGAAAAAGTCAAGTATGAATAGTGTCAAAATTGACATAATTCATAACTTAAAATATAAAATATTTTATTAAATGTTTTGAAATTACTAAAAATATAATATTTTTCCAAATAGTTATGATAAGTCTAAATATGTCATAAATAGAACTTTTTTGGGTCTTTTTACATTTTATGGTAATTAAATTAACCCAAAAAGTGTAAATAATAAAATATCATGGTAATATTAAAATGGGTAAAATAAAGGTTAAACAAAAAAAATAAGGGTTAAAAAATATTAAAAACTTATATAATTTTAATTTTATGATGGGTATACAACCAAAAATCATATTATATTTGAAATAAATGAGTTTGGGACCATTAGAAACCCAAAATCAATTTATAATAAAATAACATTTCAAGACTTTCCGAAAGTGCCCCTCCTCCCTCTTATAAAAGGGAATCACCTAAACCCACTTACTCACACCTCTCAATCCCCTTGGATCATCTATATCAACTAAAATAATCTCCCAACATCTCTCCGTTAATCCTAGAAGCCTTAAATTGGTAATAATGGCAATTAAATAAATCCTTTTGGCTCAAATCAAAAAAAGTTAACCGATTTAGAGGTAATATATTCTCTCATTTTCCTTTATTTTATTTTAATTATTAACTCCCTATTATCTTATTATTATATAATTAAATAAAAACACTAGTATCATCAATATAATAGTATGTTTTTATGACAAGTATTTGAACCGCACTTACACACACCTCCATCTAATGGATACGAACATACTGTTTCTGTGTACGACAAACTACTGCCTCACGAAACGATGATTGTTCAATTTTATCTCATCACCTATCATAGTGGCCATTATGATGGAAATTTATTTATATATGATATATATTATATTTATATTTTCTCTATGATTTTTTATTTTTTTTACAACATACCTTTATGTTTTTCATAATGTGTGAATATGATAATTCCATTTGAGGAAGTGCAGACTACCACCCCCTCAATGTGATATGAATCGTTCATGCCAAACATAGAACATATAAATGATAAAATTAATGAAATTATATGACATATATAAGATATATATTATACTGTAATTATAACATACCTATGTATCATTTAGTTTTCATTCCTTTAAGACAAAAAAGAAATGAAAGTAGCGTTCATGCGTACGTACGAGCTACCATATCCATTAATGGTTCATTTCATTTATTATATACAAATGTTATGGAATATTATAAATAAATTTATACTGAATATATATGATATTTAAATTATGAATATCATTATGTATATGATGGAATTTTTACTACTTGGATAATTTACATCAAAATAAGTTCATTTTTGACTCAAGTACCGAATATCAACAAAATGACCGATATGAACTTGTATAATTATGTGATTGTTATAAAAAGTTAATAAGTGATATAAAAGGAATAATAAACTTTAAAATGGTTCTCAAAAAAGTAAAAACTAACTTAATTTTATTATTTAGTAATAACAAGGAACATATGTGACGATTTGGACTCAAGGTAAAGGATTTCCTCTCAATATCCTTTCATTGAGGCATATTTTGATTTATACATGACTTTATTTTATATGATGTATAATTGACCCCTTTGAGTTTTAATTTAATTAAACTATTTTCAAAATGAATATTTTTCTATGAAATGTTTTACTAAATGAAAAAAAGGAATGTTTCTTTTTAACTTAGGCGGTGACAATGACCTTTCCGCCGCCGGGAGCATTATTTGATATTTGTATTCCTTAACAAGATATAATTCTTTTAAAAGGAAAATAAATACCATATACCAGTTTTACATATTTTAGTATTGAAAATGTTTTTGATAATGGATTAATTATATCAATATCTTGATATTATTTATTATGATTCCAATGTGGAAATGTTGTTTTTTCCTTTATTCTTGTTCATGTGTTATGATTATGTTATAGTTCATGGGAATTGTTTACGTATACGAGTGGTTCCGTGATAAACTGAGGGTGAGTGAGCCTGATATAGCTCTCCAATGCATTGGGTAACATAATAGATGTAAACGGTAAGGTTTATCTTAAGATATTTAGGGAATATACTGTGATGGTTATTTCAAACGTAACCATGAAGGTTACTCCCTATGTAGTTGTGAAAACCACAATTTAAGTATGTTATGGATGCCATAAGTTACCTTTATGATTTATTATTTTGATGATTTATTCATAAATATTATGATTCATGAGGTATATTAAAGATATTATGTTTTATGAGTGAAAAGTATGATTTCATTGATTTATATGTATTCATGGACTAATGTTTTCTTTTCTTATTTTATAACCCTTACCGAGATTTTTATGCCCATCCCAAGTTTTTGAAATTTTTTTCATATGGTATAAGGAAGGGAAAGAGAAAGGAATATTTCAAGAATATTTTTATCAATAAAAGAATTCTTTTTAAGGCATTTTATTGTTGTGAAATAATTAGATAGAATAGAAGTTTCTACTTTGTAATATTTGATATGTAATGTAATAGTTATGGACTAATTCTCTAAAACTCTAAACCTAAAAAGGTCCTTAATGTGAAAGAAAGTAAATTCTTGATCAAAAATAAATATTATGTAATGTTTAAGGTTGGGGACTTATAGACACTTCTCCCATGAAAAAAAGAAAAGATCTAGAATTATTGTATCAAAATAGTTTCCAAACAGAAGGTGTGATTAGAGAAGTCATCATTAGAGAAGTTGTGGTTAGAGATATTGTGACCAAAGAACTTGTGACCAAAGATTGGTGGATAGTATTTATTTGATCGAACTGACTAATTAGACCTATTTCTGGACTGAGGAATCAGAATTTTTTATAAACAGAAAAATCAGACTCATTTCTAGACTAGATAATCAAACTTGTTTCTATACCAATGAGTCTGACATAGAAATCAGAGTGAGTTATCAGACTAATTTTTCTATGAAGTCCAAATAATTTGTTCCTACCTGCTACTAGATAAGAAAGTTAAGATTTTTTTTGAATAATTAAAAAATCGAAAGTGGTTTAAGTATCATAATGAAAATTTTTGTAACCAATTGGTGAAGGTTTATAAAATTTATTACAACATATTATTTATATTTTTTTTTCTAGAATTACCACATGTACTTTTGTATTTATTATAGTGCTAAAAAAGTTTAAGGGTATTTACAACTTGTTGTATCCACAAAAAAGGATTGTTTTCTAGTAGATTGTGTGGTAATTAATTATTTACAAACCATTTTAAAGACTAGATACTCTTATTTATTAGTGAACCTTATAAATAATCGTGTTACTATGGATGTGTTTGAGAGTTTTTTAAGAGAAGTTATTTCTATTTAAAAGGAAGCGAAGGTTGTTAATAAAGTTAACATAAAATAAAAAAATATCACCAATTCATCCCTCCCCCTATCAGTAATTACATTTATTCTATATGAGCCTTTTAAATTGGTATCATAGGTAATATACCTTCATTTACTCGTTACTAAATCTTGAAGAGAAGTTTTTATGGATAATTTTATTTGCGTGAACAATAAGGGGATTCTAGTTTTTTATGAAAATAACTATCATATCTGTAAAGATAGAAGGTTTCCATATCTTGTTTCCCTTGGTTATGATGTTTTGGAGGCTGATATAAATGGATTTACACCATGAGTTGAAAATGTTACTCTTATTTTTGTTGATAAGAAAAATTTGGAGAATGATGGAAGGGATAAAAATGATTTACTCTCATCACTTTATAAAAGTAAACTTCTTAGAGTAAAGGGTTTTTTAAATTTCAAAAGTGTTTAGGAAAAGTTAAAAAATATCTATGAAGGAAATACAAAAATGAAGAAGAAAAAATTACAAATATATAGGATAAATTATAATGATATCAAAATGGGTGAGTTAGAATCTACGGGAGACTTCATTACAAGGGTGAATGATATTATAATCACCATAAGATGTCTTGGTGAGAATATGGAAGATAATACTATTTTTTAAAAGATCTTAAAAATTATTCCTAACAAGTTTGATGCCAAATTTTTATCCTCAGAAGATAGAGATCCTAAAAATCTAACTCTGGATGCCTTACATAGTAATCTCATTACATATAAAATTAGAAGAGATAAAGTTATAAAAATAAAAGAAAAGGTTGATCGATAAATTTACTTCAAAGCTACTAAGAAAATAAAATCTAAGAAGATACTCGAAGACGAAGAATGTGGTGTTTATAATTATAAAGATGAGATTAGTAATAATTTTGATGATTTTTTTCATTTTTTTCTAAAAATTCAAAAATAGGCATAAGAAAGTATAAAGGGAATCCACCACTAAAATTATTTGGCTTTGGATATATTGGGAATTTTTCTAAAATTTTTCCTTGAATTAAGGATGAAGAATAAAGTGATTAATATGACATAAATTCAAGAATATACTTTAAGAAACATGTTGGAAAATCAAGATTCTTTTCAACTGAAAAGATAAAAAATTCTACAAATCCAAAATGATAAGTCTTTTGTCTAAGGATGATGAAGATGATGACAGTGAATTTGAAGATGAAAAATGCACTGAAGTTCCTGGAGAAAACATGTTTATTACAAAAGTTAATTATAAAAAGTTCACAGATGATGAAAACAGTAGTTCTGAAGAAGAATAAAAAAATCAGTTAGAATATTCTATGAAAATAGAGTTGAAATAATGTATTTTAAAGATTGTAAGACTTGAAAGAGAAACGAGGAAATTGAAAAAAGAAATCTCTATAGTAAATAGTCATTAATATTTTCTTGAAGATAAATCTATTTTTTTGGAAGAGATTTATTATTTGAAGAAATATCTTTAAAAATAAAAGAATTAGAATTAATAGATTTTAGTAAATAAAAAGTGAAGGAGGATGAATACAAAATTATTTGACAAAAGATCTACAATAATATATAGGGATTTATGAGTTTCAAAAACTCTATTTTTGAAATTGGTGAAATTTATGAGAAGTGTGAACCTAATAAAGATCAACAAAAGTAATATTTAAAGTTTGAAAAGAAGAATAAATATGTTTCTAAGATTAATAAAGTTAGGAAAATCATGTATATTTCCAAAACCAACAAAGTTGAAAAATCAAAAGTTTTGAAAATTTCAAAGTCTGAATAAAATATTGAAACTATTGGAGATTATGGTGAATATGGGAAGAAGTCTAAGTTATATAAGAATATTTCAGAATATTTCAGAACTTCTGGGGGTTAACAAATTCCTAATATTAAAATTAATAAAGTTGTATTAAAACAATTTTAAAAATCCAGGTGGTATGGAAGTTATAGAGGAAATTATTCTTTATTCGGATACTACTGGTATTATGGAGGATTTGGTTATACAAAAAATATGTGTTAGTTTAATCAACAACACTAAAATTATTCTATGGGTAATAGGTATCAAAGTTTGAGGGGAAGTCAGTACTCTCAAATAAGAAACACTGAGAAAGTTGTTATGAAAGTTGAAAATAGATTACAACCTTTGGAAACTATTTTTAAAATATGTGAACAACCTAGACATATTCCAAGGTATGTATTATTTTGTTACTGACATAAAAAAATGTTTGCAACAATTCTCAAAATCCAGATGTAAAGAAAGATAAGGGAAAAGAAAGAAACTCTTATTGTATAAATTTCTCTCAAAGCTACAAAAGTATAACAACCCAAGATTTTTGATAGTGTATGATCTTAAAAAATGATAGAATATTTGAAACTTTTGAATAATATAAAATAATTTATAGAATAAATAGTTATGTTTGGAAATGATGAATCTATTAGAATCAAAGGCATTGGATCTGCTATTATTGGGGAAGAAAAACGAAAATCCAAAAAGGCATTATTTGTTGATGGTATGAAATAAAACTTATTTAATGTTTCAAAAATTTGTGATGAAGGAAATAATTTTGTTTTCATAAAAGATTGTTTTTCTATGAAAAGATTTGAAGATGGAAAAATTGTTACAAGAGGCCAACTTACAAAGGGGAACTTGTTTCAAGTTAGTGATGTAAACAATTCATGTAATTTAAGCTTGATGGAATAAAATCAATTGGGGCATAAAATATTGGGACATATGTGTCAGAGTAATATGAGTAAGTTTACAAAGTGATATAGTGTTCACGATATTCTTAATATGACAAGAATAAGTGATTGGTGCTTCTCTATTTCTCAGAAATAGAAAATTACAAACTTAGTACATAAGAAAGTTGAAATTCATTCAAATCATCCCCTAGATTTGATTCATTCCGATATTTTTAAGCTAATGAGAAAACAATCAACTTTTTTAGATAAGTACTTCATTTATTTAATTGAAAATTTTTACTTTCATTACCTATATTATGTATTTTAAGAAAAGGAATGTGAATATTTTGTGAAGAAGTTATAGAATGATAATGGTCATGAACACATAAATGAATAATTTATAAGTTATCTTGAAAAACATGTTATTCTTCATGAGTTTAGTGTACCTTACACACCATAAAAAATATAATTTCCAAAAGAAAGAATAAAAGTTTAGTGGAGTGGGGCATACCATACTGATTGAACATGGTATATCTCACTACTTCTAGAGTTAGGCAATGAGTATAATAATTTATATTCAGAACCAATGTTTCTATAGACTAAGTTCTTATATGACTCCTTATGAAATTTTATATGATGAAGTTCAAAGTTTGAAACAATTAAAGATTTTTAGGAGTCCCTGCATCATAAAAAAAGTGGAAATCTTTGAAAATTTTATCAAAGATGTAAAGATGGAGTTTTTATTAGTTATTATCATAATGGTAGAGGATATAAATGTTTCAACAAATAAAAAAGGAAGATTTTTTATTCTATTGATGTAAAAGTTATTGAAAGATATGAAGAATAAGTTTCAAAATCCTATGTAGATAATGAATATGGGGAAGATGAGAATGCTGAGAAACATGAAAATAATTAAAAAAAAATGATTCCATGAAAATTGTAGATTCAGACTCAACTATTTTTAGTGATGATGAAAAACTTATTATATTTCATCCTAGGTTGAGGACATAGGTGGAAGTTAAAAACATTATTGGTGATCAACATAAAAAGGTTCAAAAGAGAAGAACATCAAAGTTTATTATACATACTTATTTATTTTCAAAAGTTGATCCAACTGATGTTAATGAAGCTTTCAAGCATCAGGAGTGGATTCATAATATGAATAAAGAGTTGGACTAGATTGTGAATAATGATATTTGGGAAATTATACCCAAACCAAATAATAAAAATGTTATTGGTACAAAGTGGGTATTCCAAAACAAGTTAAACGAAGATAGTGATGTTATAAGAAACAAAGCATGGTTGGTTTTAAAAGTCTTTTCACAAATTAAAGGAATTGATTTTCATGAGACCTTTTCTCTAGTATAAAGGTTATAAAAAATTCAAATATTTCTTGAAATTTCTACATAATGTGTTTATAAAATTGTTCTAATGGATGTGAAATCATCTTTTTATCAATATAGAACTTGATGAAAAAGTTTATTTTGAAAAACCCTGTGAATTTTTAATTGTAAAATATGAAATTTATGTGTGAAAATTGAAGAAATATTTTTATGAGTTAAGTAAAGATTCAAGATCTTGGTATTCCAAATTGGATTCCTACTTAGAGAAGTTTAACTTTAAGAAAGGAAGAGTTAAACACAATATCTATATCAAATAAAATCATGATATCTCTCTCATTGTGATTTTTTATATTGATGATATTATATTTAAGGAAAATGATGAAAGAAATTGTGAAAAGTTTGATGAAGATATGAAGAATTTGTTTGAAATGTCCATGCTTGGTGAAATTAAATACTTTCTTGGCTTACAAATCTCACAAAATAAGAAATATATTTTTATATCTTAGGAAAAGCATGAAAATGGTACTTCTTAAGAAGTTTGGCATGGAAAATTGAAAACCTATTTCCACACCAATATCAGTGGGAACCAAGTTTTCTAAATATGTAGAAGTAAGGGAAGTGGATTCTATAAAATTTAGAAAGTTGTTTAGAATTTTGTTATATCTAACTACTTAAAGACTAGATATTGTATGTGATATTACATCATGTCAAAGATTCCTAAGTTATCCAAAAGAATCTCATATCTTAGCTGGAAAATGAATTCTTAGATATATTAGAGGAACAAAAAATTTTGGTATCAAATATAATAGCTTAGGAAGAATCGATTTTATTGGTTATATAGATGCTAATTGAGAAAGAAGTGTGGATGATATAATATCTAAATATGGTGAAGTTTTATTTATCGGGGAAAGTGTCATGAGTTGGAACACTAGAAATAATAATTCTAAAACTATTATCATGGATAAAGATGAATATGTCTCCACCAACCAAGCTTTAAAAAAACTTATGTGGATAAAGACTCAGTTAGAAGATTTTCCTTTTGAAGTCAATTTACCACTTCTCTTGGTTTGTGTTAATAAAAGTTATATAAATTCCACTAGAAATACAATGAAAAATTCTTATACAAAATTTATTTAAATAAAATATAAATTCATCAAATAAAATTTGGAGAATAATTAATTCAAGTTAGAATATGTTTCTATAACAGAACAAGTTACTGATATATTCACAAAACCTTTACTGAAGGAATATTTTTATAAACTGAGGTTGATCATGGATGTCCAACCTATTTATCTCCAAGGTTGATAAATGTGTTTTCCCCTCTCTCATATTGTTCTTGTATAATGTTTTCAAGGGGGAGAAAAATGATGTTTCATAAATCTATCCAACGGGATATGCTAAACCTTTTAAGGAAGCATGTATTTAGGGGGAGTTTTTAAAAGGGGTAAGTTGTGATCTCATCATGTAAATGTGTGAACTATTTTAATAGTTTTTTGAATTGATTTTAGGAAAATTTGGTTTTATAGAAAATGAAATAAGTTGGGAAGAGATGAAATGTTTGATGTTAATGAATAAGTTTCACAAGTCACTGCTTATGGAAATTATGGTTTTTCTATTATATGATTCTTTTTTCCTTCAATGAGTTTTCTCAAATAGTCTTAGAATTATTGATAAGTGATCCATTTCTTGAGTTATAAAGTTTCAGTGATTTATGAATCTTTATTGACAACAAAATCCAATGGAGGAGATTTTTGGGACCAAGTTTCCTGGGGGATTTGTTTAAAATCTATTTGCTGGAAGTTTTGTCTTCTGTTGTCATTATGAAAAATCACCTTACTTTGTAAGTTTTGGTGATTGAATGAAGAATTATTAGACATATATTATCATATGTAGATTTCTTAATAAATTCCCTTAATTAAAGTTTTCTGTTATGAAGATATTTTTTGGGTGTATTTTTTTCGGAATGAGATTTCTAGAATAGAGTTTTTTGGAATGGACTAAGGAGTTGTATCAGATTCAGAATAATGTTCAATTTGTTCGACATAACAAAATACAATGATACTTTACTATGATAAAAGTTCACAAAATCATGATTTCTACAAAAAATAATGATCCAAGAATTTTGTAAGAATACGAGAAAATTTTTTTAGGTGTACAAAGTTTTCTATAATAAGTTGTGCGAAATAACTCCGAACACAAGACCTGACAGAATTTTAAAAATTAGATTAATATTTTGATGGAAAGACATAATTTTTTTTAAAATAAATGAAGTTTGAAAGTTGTTTAACTTGAAAGTATGAGAAGTCTTAGAACTTTCCAAAATTTGTCAGATAATGCTATCCTGGTTTAAATGTTACTAAATCATAAATAATTAATGATACAATTAGGAGTTTATAGAAGAGAAGAGAAATTTGATTTTATACTATTTCCATGAAGTTGAAGTTTTTCGGATGTAAATCATCAGTTTGATAAGTACTAAACACAGAAGTTGTTTGAAGGGTAGTTATTTGAATTTGATGAAGACATAAGTTTTTAGAAAGTTATGGTCAATTGATCCATCAGAAATGATTATACATCAGTCTAACCAATTCATTAGTTAAGTCGATTCATCAAATGAGACATCAGTTGTAGAGTTATAGAAATAAAGGATTCACTGTTGACTCTGATCTATTGGATGTGATTCTAACACTGATCTATAAAATGAGTGTTTGGAACTAATAAGGCATCAGATGAAAAGTCCTATCAAAGGAAGAACATTGGACTACTAAAGTTGTAATAGATGGACTATAATTTTTGATTATGAATGAGAATTATTGTTGACACCGATCTATATGAAGAGTAGTTAGCACTTATTGACCAGTTGAGTATCTAAGAACAATCCATTAAATGAGAATTAGAGAATGATCCATCATATGGGAATTAGAGACCAATAAATTAGATGAAATTCAGACACAAAACTATTAGAGGAGATTTTGAGACTAGTCCATTTGACAAGCTGATTGATACTGAGTCATTGGATGCTGAGTTTCATCAAACGCAGTTCCATCGACCAAAGTAGTAGTTGAACAAATGAATAAAGTGGTTAAAAAGGTGATACTTATCAAAGTAACTTCCATATCATAATTATAGGGTTTTAAATTCTTTATAATTTTTAGTTATGTTTATTAAAAAATAGTTTTAGTTGGTTTGGAGAATCACAATAAGACATATTGTGTTTTACATGTTTTTAATTAGGTCAAGAGAACCATAATGACAAACAAAATTTCATATTGAGATGTTCTAGACAATTATTTTTCAGACTAAGGAGTTATTATGATATTTTTCAAAATATATTGAGAAGTAAGAAGTTATATATAATTAAAAAATATTCTATAAGAATCTAGAAGTATTGATAAGAATGAAGAAGTGGTCAAACTAAGTTCAAATTTCCATATTAATTAAAAATGTGAATTTCTTTGAGTGGAAAAACAATTTCATGTTCCTAACTTTTCTATTTCTAGGTAACCTATATAAAGGGGTGAAAGTAAAACATAAATTGACATTGTTTACATGTACAAAAAAAGTGGAGTTATGAAATTCTGGTCTCAAACTATTTTTTGGAAAAAAAGTGTGATCAAAGAAGTTATGGTCAAAGAAGTTGTGGTCAGTAAAGCTATGCTAAGAGAAGTTGTGATTAGAGGATTAGTGGTTAAGATTTACTAGATTGGACTGATTAATTAGAATTTCTTCTGGACTAATGAACTAAACTTGTTTCTATATTAAAGAATTAGAATTATTTTTAGACTGAAAAATTGGACTTGTTTTCAGACTAACGAATTGGACAGAGGAATCATAGTGACTTATCAGAATGATTTTTCTACAAAGTCCAAAGAAGTTGTTTCTACCTAATGCTGGGTAAGAAAGTGAAGAATTGTTTTTGAAGAATTATAAAGGTTAAAGTGGTTGAAACATCATATTGAAAATGTTTTAACTAATTATAGAAGTTTATTTTTTAACTAATTGGATAAGTTTTCTGAAACTTATTACAATATCTTATTTACATATTTTGTGCTAAAAAAAGAACATGAACTATTATATTGATCATAGTTCTACAAAAGTGTAAGGGTATTTAATACTTGTTTTATCCACACAAAAAGGATTGTTTTATAGTTTATTTTGTGGTATTATATTATTTACAAACCATTCTAATGACTTTTCACTCTTATTAAGTAGTGAAACTTTTAAATACTTGTGTTCCCATGGTTGTGTTTGAGGTTTTTTTTCCAGCGAATCTATTTATATTTAATATGAGGTTAAGGTTATTATAAATTTAACATAAAAATAAAAATATATCACTGATTCACCCCTACCCATCTCATTTATTACATTTATCCTATGTGGGCCCTTTCACCTATAAAGTTTTAACCCCCTTTGCAAGTAGTGAGGTATATATTTCCAACTACTTCTTACTTTTTTAGTTTTCCTTATTTACATTCCTTATTTCTAAAATTTCCTTTCAACTTACCAAAATTATAAAATATGTATCCTTATTATACTATAATTTTATTATAATTATGGTATAATCTTTAACCACCCTTCCCTTTTTACCTAAGAAAATATAAAATTACATTTGTGTGTGCACAAACTACCACCTCCAAAAAGCATCATGTTTTGTTTTCCTTAAATAGCTTACATGGATGGTCCTAGTGTTGAATTTAATAAATAAAGTATGATATTTATAACATATTTTATATTATTAAATGATAAGAAATATTATACATTTCTACCCTTCTATAAAAAACAAAACTTTCAACCATGCGTACATGTGGACTACCGCCATTATGGGATGATTGGTTTCAATTTTTCTTTTCAATATTATCTTACATGTTTGTTAATGATAATGAGTTTAATGGATAAATATTATTGATATGATATAATTAAGGTTATGGTATGAAAAATTAAATAACCTATAAGTTATATGACCATCAAACGATTATCATTAATTCAATCATTTAAAAAAAGTGTACTAAGAGGAAATTATTTAATTCAAATTATGAAATATTTTCATATCCATCACTTATTATTATAAATAATTTTTAATTATGATATATCATACTAATAAATAGTAAATAATGTCATTATGATATTATTGTAATGATATTTTAACTAAATCACCTCACAATCACCAATAATCATGGTATGCTCATGTTTGGGTAGGTTTGACCACCCACTTTAATAACACCATGAAATCATCTCAATGGATGATTATGAAAACTTAATTAATAGTATAATATGATATAAATATATATATAATTTTTTTTTGGTTTTATAAAATATCCATGAATATTTAAGCTGTTAAATAAATAGAAACCCTTCATAGGTTGAAAATCACCAAAAAATGTTCATTGTCAATTTCATCTTCTAGGATAAAGACTAAAGTAATCATGAAAGGAAATTTGAAATTAATAAATCATTATAATTAATATATTATAGTAAATTTAATGAACTTAAAATTATTAAATATAGAATAAGAACTAATACCCACACTACTCCTATGAAACTAGTACAAACAGTCAAAACTATAAACACCTGGTGTGAGAAAATAAGAAAAAACTAACTAATATACTTATATACAATGATTATAAACAAAAATTATTAATATTTTTAGGTATGGATATGTTCTGAGATAGTATATTAAGATATTTATGTTTGTTGTATAGGATGTTATATTACATTCAATTAAGTGAGAATAAAAGGAAAGAGGTTCATCGTATCAAATTTAATTTCCTGAGATATATTTGTTAATGTGAACCATGATAACATCAATATGGTGTGATTAATGAATAATGAAAATATTTTAATATATTAATAGGATTTAAATAACCATACCATTTAATTTTATTAAATTCCCATAGATTCAAAAGATACCCAACTTGAAAGGGGTTTTGATCAAAATGTTACTCAAACCTTAAGGGTTTCATTGCCAATCTTATTTTCAAATAAAAATTGTTTTTTAAGATAAAACATTCATGGAATTAATATTATTTAAAAAATATATTATAATTTACTTTATATATTCATGGGGTTTTATATGTTCCCTCTATATTTCATTTCCCCTTGACTCATATTTTACCCGAAGTGTTTCTTTTAAGTAAAACCGACCCCATATTTTATTTTTAGTAAAAAACCTCCTTTTTACATGTTCTAATTCATTGGATTCTTTGAAAAATGTCCTCATATATACCTCAATAATTTATCAGGGTCATATTATACTACTTTATCTACTTTAAAAGGTTTTAAAGATTTTTTTAACGCTTTATTTATGGGTCATTTTCATCCAAGTGTAAGAAGAACCCCTTTTAACATTTTTTTGTATAAACAACTCTTTCCACCATCATTTTCATTTTATATGATACTTAATTTATAAAATTTAATTATTTTTCAATAGAAAATATTATTCTCCTTTATTTATAAAATATTTCTATATAAAATATTTTCAAAATATCATAGATGTTTCTTATTTACAAAGTTATTTTCCTAATGCTCCTAAAAATGGGTTTTTTCTAAATCCGCATCCTTTGGAATATATTATGCTTGATAATTTTTTTTATAATGTAACCATTAGAATTATTTATATGGAAAACTATTTAATTTCCTTCTCTTTTGAAGTAATTATCAATTACTATCTTTGTCTTTCCTAATCATCCACTATGCATGACCCAAACTTTTAATCTAATGCCTTTCCTTTTAGAATACCCTATTTTTGATTTATTTTATTGAAAGGTATTCACCTAAATTCCATACATTGATTGATTTTGGAAAATCATTAACCTAACTGTATACCCTTTATCTATACGGTGTAAATACCATATTCTTTATTTTTTGATTTAATGGTATTTACCTAGAAATTTACATGATGTCATTAGATACGCATTTATTTTCCATGGGTTTATTATGATATGATTATTGATGAAATTATTAATGATTTACTTATGTGAATCCATATGAAATTTTCTTTACATGGGTTCTTTATGATGTGTTTAATGAAACCCATTTTATTTCTATGAGTTATTAATGATATAAAAAGTGAATTATTTTCATTTTAATTTTTTTATAAAACCCATTTTAATTACATGGGTTATTTATGATGTGATAAGTTATTGATTTCATGTGGAATTCATAAGTAAGGATGATGATGGGTGGGGTCCTATATTTCTATCTAATACAGTGGTTTAAAGTTTATATCTAATAAGATAAGTATTCATGATTATATTTTAGTTTTTCATATGTATAGACACTGATGGTGTGGCTCATGAAAGTAATATTCCCTATATTAATATTTTTTATAAAGTTGAAATATGTTTCATAGTTTTATTCTTATTCTCATGACTGCATAAAGCTTTTACATATCATGTTTATTGAATCATATTTTGATACTCTTTTGATTCATGTATTATGTTATTCCAAGTCATATTCTATGATTTATGATATATCCTTTATTGGGTATGCATTTTATTATGCATCTTGATTATACCCATAAGGTCATCTTATGTCCACTTATGATATTTTATTGTTATCACTTATGTTTTCCATTACTGAGAATTTGATCTCACCCCTTATTATGTTTCCATTTCCCCAAGTTATAAAGATGAGTATAACATATAAGAAGTATAGGAGAGAGACTAGTGTGGATCAATTATGGATAAAGGTTTATAAGGGTTGTAAAATAAGTTGCTTATTTGGATATTACTCAAAGACACCAAACTATACATTATCAGGATTGTGTAATTGCTGGTGATATGTAATTTTTACCTTATGGAAATGTTGTAAGATAAGGGAATTCCTAGCCTGGGTTGATATAGCTTAAGGTAAATTTATACATGGGAAAATAGTGGGGGATAAGTAGATAAATGGTATCGAGTCTTCTTATTAGATTAGTTTATTTATAATAAGTGTAAATGATGATAAAAAATATTGGAATTCACCCTGGAACCATTTTCTCTCATTTAAAACTTATATATTTTTTTATTTTGTTTTAATTTAAAAAAACAAAAAAACTTCCTATTTATGTTCTATTTTAAACACTGAAAAACAATAAAAAACAAACCTAAGTATAAGAATAATTAGTGTTCTAGGCTCAAATCCTTGTATGAAAAACATGAGGTCAACTCAAAGTTGCACATTGGAGATTTAAATTCTCCTTTGATAGCCCCTCAAAAAACAAAAACAACCAAAATTATCACCAATATCAGAGATATTAACAAAGAATTTATTTGTTTTTACACATTTTTAATTAATCTCTTATTTTATTTTGTTTTTTGTTTCTCCCTTTCTTATTATTCAACTAGTTTGAGAACCAAAGTGAAGCCATTATGTAATGGATCCTCACATGTATTACTTGTTAAAATTGATTAAAAATCCAATTCTAAGGTTGGGTATCCACCCCCATCCAACATATTTAAAACCAATCAATCTATCTTACCATAGGATCCCGAGGAGTAAAAAATTCAAGGGTAGAAACATGAGTAACTTTTAGTGAACACTAATGGGTGAGAGAATGAAATATATTACATCAATGGACCATATCAAAATCAAATATATATGAACCCATACTATCTAAATGAATAATAACCTACACTATAAGAGATTCAAGAGTTCATCACTATATCTCTACTCATGGACCAACAAATCAATGAGAAATAAATTGATATGGGATAATTAAAGAAAATTATGGCTATGATGGTCACCACCCTCCAAGAGATAATAGAGAAAGGAAAAGAACATAAAGAAAAAGTTTAAAAACCTATTTCATTTGATTAAGAAGTAAAATAAGAGGTGTAAATAATATAGGAACAACCTTTTCTCCCACAACTTTTAGAGATTTTACTTGAGTCACTTCATAGAGAATAAGGGATACTAGCTGAAACATTAAAATAGGATAACCAAACTCTTGATTTAATTATTTTTAATTTTTTAAATTCACTTACAGAATGAACTTATTTGTTTTGAAAATATAGATTCATCACTATTTAATGTTTTATTGGAAGAATATAGAGAAAATGAGATATTGGTATTTTAAGAAAAGATGATGGGTCCACTATCTACTCTAATAGAAACCAGTCTGGAGGCATACATTCAAGAGTTATATCTAATGGATGAGATACCCAAGGGAGTTGACCTTTATATAGATTAATTTTTTAATTTTTCATTGATTAAAATTAATTATAATTACCTTTATTTTGAATTTACAAACCTCGATGAACTTTATACTACCTTAGATAGTGAAGGACTTTATGATCCCACCATTGAAGAGAAAATGGTGTATAAATTGGAAAATGGGGATACAAAAATGGGTGTGAAAAATGGAATAGATTTGTAAAATGTCCATTTAGAGGGATAAATGACTATACAAACAACCTTGAATAGTAAAAAAATGACCACCCAAGAAATGGATAAAAAATAAAAAAGACTCTAGGATATATAGAGAATCCTTTATCTCATCATATACATTTAGAACACTTTCTAAAGGAGGGTACTATAGTATAGAGGGATACCCATTAATTTATTCTCCCCTCACCTTAAATTCAACATTATTTAATAATTAAGGGGTGGGTATAATTTACTCTATTTATGGAGATATCCAAGAACAATGTCCACTTATGGAAATTATCAAAAAGAACTTATAGTGGTTTATATCAAAGAAACCAAACCCAACATATGATTGGTGTTATTATATTGAAACTGCCTAGCTATAGGAAGTTATAAATATAATACCAACTTAGAGAATGTTCCAAGATTATTTTCCCTCCACTATTTTATATTTTACTTTTTTTCTTGAATAAATTTCTCATCTTTATTTATATTTTTCTTATAGTAATATCAAGTGGTCAATAACTAGGAGGTTAACTCAAGGGTGTCTATAGAGCACTAGTGGATAGTTTTTAGAGATTAAATTAAAAACCATTGGGTTAATACATCAAGTTATATTATTTTTTTACTATTTGTTTAATCAATACCATATTTTTTTATTATGTTGAATTTAAATGGGAAATGTTATAAAAGTGTGTGTGTGGGGAGGATCCCGATCTATTTTAGGATTTTGTTAAGAAATTTCTACATGATGTTTTTGTTTTTTTTATATTTTTTATGTGTTTTTATCTAGGATATTTGATATTTAAATTCTATATATCAAAGTGAAAAATACCATTATAGTTTTGAGGAATAAATTTATTTTGAAATTGTCGGTTTTAAATGATTACTGAGTGAGTTTTTCCATTGTTTCTATGCACTTGAAATTAGGTTAGTAAACTATAAATGACTTATTTGTCATTAATTGACTTTCCATATTTGTAATCCCCAAATAAAGATAAATTTTGAGATGTCCGTGCATATTATTTCTTATAATAACTTTCTTGAGAGCCTCATGTCATTTTGAGAGACTGAAACTTTTCTTATTTCCCATTTGAATCCATAAGATCCAATAATGGTATGCATGATATATTATATTTTTAAATTGAAAAATACACTTTTAAAAACAAATTTTTTTACACCTTAACATTTAACCCTTATTAAGATTTTGAAACCATGGAATACCCATTAGATAAGATACATTACAAGACATTTATATACCAACATACCCAGATATTATTTACATTTACTGTTATATTTTTAGTAAGTGTGGGGGAGAGGGTGTTTCCATGAAAATTCTAGGGAGAATTGTACTATTTTGGGTTGAGGGAAAGTATGCCTTCAAATATGTTTTGTAAAGTGGGTTCACAAATATGAAACTCGTCAATATAAATCATTTCCCCACTTATTACCTTTTAAAAAAATTTATATAAAAAATTTATATAAAAAAATTAAAGAAAAAAATTGAGAAAAGAGGATGGTCTTTATTACTTCCACTATATTGGATGTGACCCACCACACAAAAGAACCAAATGGGAAAATGGATTTGGGAGTGATAAATTTTTCGAGGGATTAATTAGGTATTTTCACTATTTTAAAACTGTTAAATTTTAACAAAAAATTTACTTTAGAGAATAAAAATTCCACTTTTGCCTCAAACTTTTAAAAATTAAATCCCATTAACCCTTGAACCTCATAACAACATTTTGGAATTCCTCTTGAGGAACACACTAGTTTTTTAGTATAGAACCTAGAAATTTTTAAAGCATATGGTAGATCATATGAACTATGGGAATGAGAATAACTCCACCTTTAAATGTTCCTATAATAAAGAGGAATAATTTCTTAGTGAGGTAGTTCATGTAGAATATTGGGAAGGATCTAAAAGTTGAAAACTTGAGTGAAATAAAATGGGAATTGAGATTAAATCATAAAATAATCATAGTATTTTAAATAATTAATATATTTGTGTCTTTTATATTCTATGGTTTGAGTGTTTGAAGCTTGTAAAGAAAATATTTTCTTTACTTTAATTATTTTTATTACCTAAGAGTTAAATAATTTCAGTGTTGGGGAGTGATGAGAGCCAATCTTTTAGAAAATTTAACATGTTTTTCAATAAATTTATTTATTTTTGTTACTTTTGGGAATCTATAATTGAATTTTCAAAAGGATTATATTTATATTTTTAATTGCTTAATTTATTTTGGAGTTAATTTGAACAAGCCAACACAAATTTAGAGTTTGTCATAATTTTTAGGCAATTTACAGAAATGCAAAAGTAAAATCTCTAAAAGATAATTGAAAGTGATTCAAATTGAAATAAAGAAGTTACATAATTTTAGAAATTATATATTTTAGAGGATACATAATATATTCTATACTAAACAACCAATATGTAACATTACTTATTTAGTGAAATTGGAAAATTTTACACTAGATGTTGATATATAAGATATTGTTTCCAAATAATATGATAATTAATATTTTGGAGTCATCCAAATTAAAGGATGAGGCATACATAAAATATTTTATCCAGATTATATGATGCATAATAAATTTTTGGAGGAGATAATCTGATATATAACACTATTCACTTTGTTAAAATATGAATAACTTGATACATAAAATTTTATAGAATCCAAGGGGATTTGCATGATATTTTTTGAGTTTGTGAAATTTGGATAAGAATAATACATAAGATATTTTTTATAGCGTTGAAGATGCGTAATATTTTTCCCATTACAAATTTGATCATTATAGAGGAAGAGAGTTGGACATGCCACTAGATGAATGGCCATACCATAAAGAATTCATAAGCAAGATTCAATGCTCGTTCTAATATGTAGGTATACATACTATGGTGAATTCAGTATTTCTATAAGGGAAGTTGAGAAGTAAGATTAAAGACTTTCCCACTGAAGTTGGGATCAACTTGAAAATGTTAAATACAAAAATTACTCTTTATCTGGTCTTCAAAAATCTAGTATAATCAATCTCCATGCATCCCCAATCTAAGAATCAAGAAAAGCTAAAGATCGTGGACAATTAAAAGGGTAATGTGGTTTAAGGGGATTATTTGAGAGTGTATTACTTGAAGATATCTTAACCCTTGGTTGTTCTATGTATAAGATGATCTAGAAGTGATCCATAGAGAGTGAACTCAACACTGATGTCCATAAGGATGGAGAAAAATGTGTTTCAATCTTTATATATAATTTTCCAACTATCCATTGTAAAATATTCATACCCTTTTACTTTGACCACAATTTGATTTAGATTAAGTTTTCTATAATTCATTTTCACTTTTAATGTTAATTTATCATTTTTTCATGTTTTTTGTTGTGTATTATCCTCTTCCAAAAATTATTTTAATCCTTAAACCTCTGTGAGGTAAAAATGAACAATTTATTTATGATTGTGAATAACTAACCCATTATGGGTAGTCCAATGGGAATCAGAGTGGAAATCCTAAATTTATGAATTTAAATTACTAAAACCATTTCTTTTATTATGATGGGGGAAATAAAGGTGGAGAGTGAAGGTAGTGATCGTTAATCCATTTTCAATCAACATTGTTGTATTATTCCACTATTTGAACATAAAATTCACCCTATAATTGAATCAATCACTATACTAGTATACGAGAGTGGTTTTAAAGGATGAATGGTATACAATTACTACTTGGTGTTTGAGGAGGTTCACTTTCTTAGTTGAGGAGTGTTCTTTCCCACTCACCAAGGAGAAAAATGATTTATTGATCTGATTAAGGGTTATTGAGTAGGTTAGTATTACCATACATGTGGAAATAGTAGGGGGTAAGTAGATAAATGGAATTTAGTTTTCTTATTGGATTTGTTAATTTATAATAGGTGTAAATGATGATATAACCCATTGTAATTAAGCATAAGACCATATAATATTCTTACCGACTTCTTTTATTTTTTCATTTTATTTTAATTTTAGGAAACCAAAAACCCAAACAACCTTCCTCCTTTTATTTTTTTTTAAATATAAAAAACAAATAAAAAAACCTCAGTGTAATAATAGTGAGTGTTCTAGGATCCTTATTATGATACAAAAATGTGGCCCACTATAAACTATACATAAGGGTTTTAAATTCTATTTTGATATCCCCTTAAAAAATGATATATTTCACCCACTATAGGGGTATAACCATGATATGCTATCGAGTATTACTGAAAGGTTGGGTATTATGTAATTATGTATAGCCTATGGTTATTGAAATAATCATGGGATATTGTTTGAATTCATGCTATTTTTGATATGATTATGTTGATTGAGATTGGTCAGGGTAGGCTGTATTAAGATATCACATGTTATCCTCTAGTGGAGTTAAAGGTACCAACTTTTTCCTAGATGAGAGCAAGGATATGGGTTATGTATTCCATGTATATCTTGTTTATCATAATCATTTTCATGTAGCTAGTGTTGAATTTGAGAGATGGAGACCTTGAGATAGGGTGTAGAGTTATAATGACCATGTGCTCATCCTTCCTGAGTTATGGGAAGATCACCAGAGTGTGATATGATCCACAATTACTATGATATGTGAGTATGGATATGTGTAACCTTTACTTGATGTGTTTTTAATATGTTAGTCTAATTATATTTAGGTAATATCAAGTCATAGATGAAATAGGACCCTGGGATCAAGGAATAAAGCCACATCACCCAAGTGTTTATTCATCAATAGTGCTGAGTAGAACACCTTCAAATAAGAGGATCCTTAACTACTTTATATTCACAAAAATAGCTATGTTATACCTTTACCTTATGGGTTTTCTATACATGAATTTTTTTATTTTTTTATTTTACCATATGAATTTATTATTTGATGTAGATTTAATAGATCTATCACCTGCCTTGGCTGAAGTAGGAGGGGTTAGGTGTCGGGGGGCCTGGTTAGCACCTAATGATTTGGCATGATTACTTTCATGCAATTTACTACCATTTAATTTATTTTCCATGCAAAACTACACTAAATATAGTGGAATATCAAAGGAATATCATTTTTATTCCATATTGAGATGTATTTCTCACACCCTTCATGGTAAATTCACATGCATACCTTATGTTTTGATTTCAGGTAGCAAGTTATACATGGGATCCAGTTATATTAACTAGATAGGTGTTGGGAGACTAGACTAAGGAGAGAATAATGTTTTTGTTTACATATCTACAATTTACTTTTGTTGTAACGCCCCGACCCCAGTTACCCAGAGTCGGTGCATTATTACATAACATTGGCATGATCACAAGAAAGATTAAGTCTCGAAAGACCAATTAGTTTAGTAGCCTTGGAAACACAAGATACAATCATAAAGTTTTAAATTACATAAAAAAAAACATCTTGTCTTCATATCCCCTCATACTATCCCTGCAGGTCATTCATAAAATACTTCTTCATAATCCTGGGAAAAAATAAAACATTGAAAGGGGTGAGCTCAGATGCTCAGTAAGGATAACATTATAGTAGAAGCTTTCATAGATAAGCATAAACACTTAAGGCAATTTATAATTAAAACAAAATCCTTTTAAACTTGAACTTCTGCATAATATGGCAAAGATAAAATGAAATAATGCAATTTACTTATTCACATGGATATTATACTAGTTGAACAATCACATGAAATATCAATAACCACTTTCATAATTATGGAATGCATAATTCCATACTATCATAACCAAATAGCCAAGGCCTCGTGCCAAGACTAAAAATAAGATTTTGACAAGGCCTTGTGCCAAGACACTAGTTTGTCTCACGAGACCTACCGATGCATCAAGGAGCTATAGAGGGATCCACCCGTCACTTATTAAGTCCAATGCATTCCTCATATGAACAGGTTTAAACATAACATAAACATTCGTATTAAAATTAGCATACAAAATGTCAATACTTTAACCACAAACCATGAATGGTATAAAAATAACACCTCCACAGTCAAACATAAATCATTCGATACAATATGGAAGATTTTATTGTATCACATTAACCTCAATCAAGAATAATTAAGGATGTTGACATAGATGAAAATAATCATCAAAACTATTTGAGAGAAATATCCCTCTTTTTCTTGAAATCATTTAAAAGTCACACTATTTGTTAAGAATCCATTTAAAAATAGATTTTTGAATCAAAGTGTCCCATACCACTTTGAAAATTTTTAAAAGGAGTTTTAATTTTAAAACATTAATGTCCATATAAATAAATCCTTAAAACCATTTTCAAAACATGGACATTAATGAGCAAGATTTAGATGAATAAGTCTTTTAAAACATTTAAAAATGGTATTTTAGTTAGAGTTTCTAACCAAAAGAGAGACACTTGAATACAAAAAATTGAGGTAATCAAAACTTTTTAATATCATGAGAATAAAGGGATTCATTATATACTATGTCAAATTACATTATATACACCACATAAAAGTGATTTGGTGTATAACAACAAAGAAGTCTCAATGGAATGTAAATTGAGATGAAATCTCTCATAAAGGCCGTATCCTTAGGTTAAGGATAAATCAAAGACATAGTTATGTGTGACAAATATAAATACACTAAATATGATTGGATATTCAGTGTAAAACAATCAAAGGACATTCACACATAATCCTGTAAAAACAACACCAATGAATTGGATGTTTAACTCAATAAATGGAGAATGAGTTAAAATTACTCTCATCAAATTCATATCGATGACTTAAGAAATTATCAATGGAGTGATTATGTGTATCAATAGTATATCCACAGGAAGGGGAGTGGAAATTATGACATAATCAAATGAATAGTGATTCCACACATAATCTCAGAGTAAAATAATCAATGAAGTATGCGTAAAGCCTAATGAGTGGAAATTGAAATCTCAAATTCCCTTATCGATTTAGTAACTTATGAAACATGAACCCATGAAAGAAGGATCATAAAATGATGATGTAAATACCCATAAATAAAAGTATATTACACAATTAATTCAATCATGGGCAGTAAACATACACCACATGCAATAAATAAGTGGTGAACAATGGAATTCTCACGAAATTAAGAGTGAGATAAGAAACCCCTTACTTTGTACTTTTTCCTTGGTCGACGGTAGGTTAACCTCATTTATAATGGTGAAATAATTTTTATTTAATTATACAAGAATAATATGCATTAATATGATATCATATATGATCTTTTAACATTGATTTTTTAATAATATCTTAGAATTATCGTCATTTCGGGTGTTAACGGGTTCATTTTACTTTGTATTCATTATTATGTGAGCCATATTTGTTATTAATGGGATGTATATTATTCATATACAGAATGATATAAAGTCATTAAATATTATTTTCAATCATAAAATGAAAATTATACTTTAATGGATATGATGGAGAATGAACTTCATTGCGTTCGTGGAGACGGTAGTCCGTACGTACGCACGAGCGACAATATCATTCTTTTGATATTAAAATAATATATAATTGGATGGTATATCTTATATACATAATCATTATCATGTTATATTTATTATTTACATGAGTTACACATCATTATTATACGCATCCAAATAATAATATATTGAATAACAATTACACCACGGCGTAGAGACGGTAAGCCGTACGTACGCACGTATGGTGACATGTTATTCAAAGGATGGATAGAATACTGAATATGGTTGTACCATATTTATAATAATATAACATTATATATATGATACTGGAGTTATTATTTTATAATGATAATAACAAAGAAAAAATAAGTGGAAGAAGAAAGGAACTTGAAAAGGGGTGATGAAAACATTACCTCTTCTTTGGGTTCTTCCTTTTGATTTGATCAAAAGGGATCCTTAGGTTGGCTTTCTGATCAAACTAATGCCTCTAGGTTGTAGTTAGGTAAGTTGAGAGAGTATTTGGGCAGGGGTTGGCCGAACCAAAAGGCTTTGAAGGTGTGAAGAAATGAGAAGGAGGAGTGTCCTTTTATAAGAGGGGTGAGGGGCATCTTTGGAAAAGCTAGAAATATTAATTTATAATAAATTCATATTCGGTTTATAATGGCTCCAAAGTTGATTATTTAAAGTTTAAGGTGGGTATGGGTATAAAACCACTCAAAAAATAGAATTTAGACAGGTTTGGGTCATTATATTAACCTTATCTTTAAGTATTAACTCTTAGTTAATTAGTTTCACTTTTACAATGTCTCTTTGTATTTTTATATTATATGGTTAATAAACTTACCATATACATCCAAGAGACCCCCAAGTGGTCCAGTAATGATATAACTATCATTATATAAGTCTCTTGGCCGAACCTTAGATTTTTAGGAATTTAATATCAATTAATAATATAATATTTGTTTTAAAAACTCTTTTATGTCAATTTTGACACTATTCAATAGTTGATTTTTGTGAAACACATAACAGAATTATTACTTCGAAAAAAGTTAATTAAACCAATAATAATATGTCATATTAACCTAGAAAATTAGTGTAATTAAATAAAAGTCTCAAATTATATTTATTTGGGTATTTATAATATCAATTATTATAATTTTTCACTATTATGGTAATTACTGCATCACCATTGTGTCATAAATAAATTAACTTATTTAATGTCTAAAAATTATAAGTAAAATATAATTATGTAGGAAATCCTTTTATCTTTCTAATTAATATTTATAGTTTAAAATCTAACATATATAACCCTATGTAACAATTGTTTGTCTAAAAGATATATGCTTGTGTCATTTTTGTATTTATTTTAACTTAATTAAAATAAAGTGTCATTATCACTTACAAGTGGATCCATGGGGTCCCAAAATCGACCCAAAGATTCCCATGGTCGACCATGTATCAAAAAATAGGGTTAAGACACGTTTTAGGGTAATTTAGTATTATTATAATATTATTTTATAACCCTTGTTTACCGGATTTACCCTTTAACCATGATAAATAAAATATTTACCGAAGTAATTATCCAAAATGTCTAAAAATAAAAGTTACCTATTTAAAGAATTTGAACATCCTGATTTCAAATATGGAATCAATTTTTCCAAATTCAAAACACAGAAGTGGCAGAAATTAATTTAAAATTAATTCCCGTTGTTAAAACAAAAAGCGTGTTTTTAAGAGATAATAACTATCAAAAGATTGACACTTGTTTATGTCTGGTTTAAATGTGAAATTATGTTCAATGACCCACATTGTATTACATGGTAAAAATATATTTTAAATATACTTTAAAACCACTCAAATTCATAATTTATCACTATTAATTATTTTGATTAAAAAAGTTGTTTTTAATTAAAATTTAGTAATTTTCACTATTCATCAAAATATGAAAGTTATCTGAAAGGTACCAAAATTTCACCCTAGGCTAATTTAGATATTCCGAATCCAAAAATGAAGTCCATTTTGAGAGATAGAATTTATAAAATTTCAAAAATTAGGTATTACTATTCATAACGGCTAGTTTGATTGGTTGTGGTGTGTTAAAATCTTGAAGTTGCTACAATACACACCATTGCATTATTCAAAGGGAAACGTACCATGGAAGCTTGGGGTGTTACATTCTCCCCTCCTTCAATAAATTTCATCCTCACAATTTTTAAAATTGTGCTTGGGAATATAATTGAAAGTCCCACATCAGAAAAAAAGTCAATAAAACTATCACTTTAAAAGAAAGAAAGAGAGGTATAAAGGTTATCCAAGATAACCCATACTCGGATTCCATGTAGGAAAACATGGATATGGATGATAAACTAAGTGTCAAGTTCTGATGGAGAGGGATAGAAATCATTATCAGGAGAAAGTTAACAATAAGAAAGCCACAAACATGTGTTGGGACAAACGACCATTAGTCTCCTAGTAAGAAAGTAAACGGACAACATTTTTTTTGTTTTAAGTTACATTAATTTATGATATTGATTAAGAATATAAAGATATATACTTACATTTTAGGTAGAGTTTCATTCTTTAATAAATTTCCACCACAAAATCATTTTTTTAAACGATGAGTATTCAAGATGACTTGGTCACACTGGAAGAGCTAGAATAAACTTCTATAGAATCACATGATCCATGCAGGATGAACTATATATTTACATTGTCTTTAGAGATTAATCAAAACCAAAATGGTTAGTACAAGATCTAATGATCCCCCAAAAGGATATTACTTGAGATAAATAAACACTAGTCTTAATTTCCAAAATTAAACCAACAATACCCTAAAGTTAAATAAATACCATTCAATAATCAATTTTCCTTAAAATCCTTCAATATAATCCAAAATAATATTGAAACCCAAAACTTATAAGAATGTAGTATTCCATGTTAAATTGTATATCCAAATGACATCATCTACTCTTAAAGTCACATACTTAAAAGTAATTAACATAATCACATATTCTTTATTATAGGTTAATCATTTCCATAAATAACCCAATTCACTATAGATCCACAATAAAAACATAGATAAAAATCCACCATTACTCCTCTAATGACATCCCAAAGTATTCTATTTTCCTTGTACATATAGTGTTCCCAACAAAGTGAACATCTTCCAAAATAACATTTATCACTTACTCACCAAATCATTTTCCTATACTAAGGGTATTCATTTGATAAGACATAAGAACCCAAATCAACATATTATTGATCAATAAAATCATTTAACTAAAAAAATAGTCACACTAACCAGGGAATACATGTAGTCCAGTGGTAGGCGATAAATCCCAATCGCACTTTGGTTGTGGGTTTGATTCCCACAGCTTTGTCCGACATGACGGGTTGTCACACGGTCTACGTGTTGTCCTTTTTCAAAAACTATATTTTATAATATTACCAAAATGAGATAAATTCCTCAAAATAACATAATTTAACCACAAATGTTATATCATACCTTGAATTTTCATCCCAAATTATAATAACTTATAATTCTCTCAAACCCCAATGATCATATAAAACCAAATGGTTATTTATACCTATATCCACAAGAGAAGAGACAATTCTTCCTCAAATATCATTCTCATATGGAAAACTGCGGGGTTACAAATACAAGAGAAAATTATTCCAACGTAAACCCATCAAAAAGGAGCGCTAATACTTTTTAAACATTTCTCCAACCATTTATTTCCACATAGCTTCTTCTTTGACCAAGAAAATATCCTATAGAATAGGGCATTCACTCGGGTAATGGCCAGGTCCCCTACATTTATGGCAAATGACTGTAAATGGACTCTTGGGACCATTTTTATCTTCTTCCATAGTACTCTTCATTTTTATTCGGAAATTCTTCACTTTATGTATAGCATCCCACCTTTTTATCACATAAAATTTCATTACATTATACAAAACTGAGGATCTTTAAGGTTTAGTGTCTTGGAAACCAAGAACTTAAAACATGAAAACATAAAACATTCTTCTTAAAAACTTGAAAGGCTTCTCCTCATATTCATACTAGGTTCATTACTGCATCTCATAACCTGGGGACATACATCAAATGAAAGGGTGAGCAGAAGGCCCAGTAAGGGAAAAAAGGGAAACATTTAACATGTGAACTTGAGATACATCAACTATGTCATGAACAAGAACTTTAAGGCATGATAAAAAAAAATCATGTGGCATATCATAATAAAAATAACATTTTAATAACTTTAAGATGTGGCTACATCATTTAACATATACAATCATGAATATATCACCAAGGTCTATCCCCAAGGTGTCATTTGAAAATTACCAAGGTTATTCACCAAGATATCGTGAAAATTGTAATCTCTAGTGGTTACATCATTACCCAATGCATTGGAGCGCTATCAGGGCGCACCATTAAATTTTCCTTTGTTATCATGTGAGACACATATATCATCATCAAAAATTTAATAAATAACCCATATAGCATAAAATAAATGGGTTTCATTTCATAATCATAACGTTTTAAAAACTGCTTTAAAGACATGATCTTTACATCACTTTAAAACCCATAGAAAAGGAAGGTGGGTCTCATGTTTGTAAATACCAGAATTTAAAATAGAAAATTTTGGTATATATGTGAATAACCCTTTAGAAGAAATATCTTTGAGTATTCACTTAATAATATAAAATAACTTTAGAAAAAGAGAGAGACATTTTGAGACGGAAATTCTACAGCATAACAGCTATGTTACCAGGTTTTAGAAGACATTAAAAAGAGAGGGAAAATGGGTCAAACATTCATAAATGACCCATAAAACAGTATATGGACAGAATAAGAAGGATACATGATCATGGTAATGAAATTTCAAGGACATAACATTTGAAATGAAAAAATGGAAGGAAGACAAAAATTAGATTTCTCTTATGAAAGTTCGGCAGCCTAACGACGTTACTTAAACTACAACAAAAATGATTTGAAAAGATCAAATAGTGTCTCTCATCATGTGAACATAAGAGTTCAGTATGATAGATATAGAGTTAATTCCCCAACATAATTAAAAAGTAACTTGAAAGACTTGACATGAAATTAGAACTTTGAAAAGAATGAGAAGGGTGAAAGAATCCCCTAAAAAATTCGACAGCCTAACGACGCCACTTAAAACTTCAAAATACTGAATTGAAGAGATCAAATGGGGTCTCTCATCATATGAACATAATAGTCCAGTATGATAGATATAGAGATCATACCCCAACATAACAAAAAGGAACTTGAAAGAATTGACATGAAAGTAGAACTTCAAAACGAGAAGGGTGAAGAACCACTTAAAAATTTGGCAGCCTAACGGCGCCACTTAAAACTTCAAAATACTGAATTGAAAAGATCAAATGGGGTATCTCATCATATGATCATAAAAGATCAGTATGATAAATTTAGAGATCATACCCCCACATAACAAAAAGGAACTTGAAAGAATTGACATGAAAGTAGAACTTCAAAACGAGAAGGGTGAAGAACCACTAAAAAATTCGGCAGTCTAACGGTGCCACTTAAAACTTCAAAATACTGAATTGAAGAGATCAAATGGGGTCTCTCATAATATGATCATAAAAGATCAGTATGATAAATTTAGAGATCATACCTCAACATAATAAAAAGGAACTTGAAATACTTTACATGAAAATAGATCTTGAAAAATGAGAAGGGAGAAAGAATCCGTTACAAAAATTTCGGCAGCCTAACGGCGCCACTTAAAACTTCGTAAAACGAAATAATGAGAGTAAGAGGGGATCTCTCATTATATGAAAATGAAAAGGTCAGTAAGAGGAGTATAAAATAACACCCTTTAACATAAGAACATGGAGCATAAAATAAATTACATAAAAGAGATTTCTTGAAAAGAAAGAGAGAGATCAGATCCCTTACCTTAAAACGTAACTCTTAAAACTCAAAGGTTGGGACCTTGAGGGATTGGGGAACCTTGGGAGGACTCATTGGGAGGTAATGAGACCAGAAATTTATTGGGGGAGAGTGGGGAGTCGAAAGGATGAGAGGATTTCTTGGTATTTATAGGGAAAGTGAGGGGACAAGGCATTAATGGCCAAGGGACACCTCAAAAGTGGTTTTCTCAAAAGCATGGGCCCTCCCATGGTACTTCCCATGGAGTTAGGCCACATGGGGCCCCCAATACAATAATTCATCGCCTTTGGCCGGCCATCCCTTAAAATATCTCATGATATCATCATGACACAGTTATGAGATCATTAAACATACCGAAACCCTAAAACTGTATTTTTACTATTCACTGAAAATTCAAATTTCTCAGAAAAATCCCAAAATTTCACCTTAACCAAATATCAATTCTCTGATTTCAAAAATGAACTCCATTTTATAAAAATAATTTTTTAAATATTTTTATTTTAATTTTTAAATAAATACACTATTCACCGAAAATTCATTTTTTCAGAAAAAACCCCAAAAATTACCATAACATAATATCGACGCTCTGAGTTAAAAAATGAAATCCATTTTATAAAAATAATTTTCTAAATATTTTTAATTAAATTTTTAATTAAAAAACACTATTCACCTGAAAAAACTAATACTTGAATAATAATTTATGAAACCGTTATTTAATCATTTTATTGAATCACATTACTTAATCATGGTGCCTAGATTATATTAATACTTTCTTTAAGTGAGATTACTAATATATTTGGACACATTACTAATTCTAATCATAAAATCACTATTCATAATTTACTATTCATCAAAAATCAAGTTGATCTTATTAGACTCTAAATTTTGTACTGAACATAATTGTAGAAGACCATTTTTTGAAAATCATTACACATTTTTAATTATTTAAGGTTTACATAAAAAATTTTAAAATATCCTTTTTCTAAAATTTATCAAAAATATGCATACTATATTTATCCGGTCATTTAAAAATTCATAAACTTCATCATAAGAAGAAATACCAATTTTTATTTAAAACAAAGGATTACACAAGGCAGTTACGGTCTCCTTACATAGCCCCTTATCACACCAGCATAGGACCTAAGTGTAAGGTGTGCTAAGGTGAGAGAATCTGAGGGAGGCTTGGCTAACATCGCACGAGTAGTAATTTCTATCAGTTTGAACTTCTCGCAGAGGCGATTCCATTCTACCTTCACACGATGAAGTTCGGCTTGGGTTTGGTCCAGAGAAAATCCCAGTGGTGCTACCTCCTTCCCAAGTTCTGTTAGATGAGCTTCGATCGGTCCAACACTACTGGGTGAGGCCATCGAATCTTCTTTCTATAATAATTAACCAAGATTACTTGTATTTAGAGACAATAATCAAAACGTTTAGTTTCCAGCGATCATATTGATCAATTGTCATATAACCGTCTAAACCCAGTGGTCTCATTTTAATTATAATCATGTTATCAAATGAAACATTTTTGTTGAGTATAAAAATAAATAAAATAACACATAAAATTAGGAAACAAGATTTATTCAAAATTTCGGGTCGTTACATTATGTCCTTCCTTCCCACACGTAAAGCATTTCGTTGTCCCATTGAGACAGTTTCCTGGGTGTCTCCTTCCACATTTCCTGCATGATGAAAATTGAGGGTTCTTTTCTCCATGTTCTCCATTGCTGGAGCTCTTATCATTCATCACCTTTCTCTTCCTTGTTGAGTCTGGGAGTTGGTTAATATATATGTTGTTGATCATATTTTTGGAAAACTGATTTGGCATAAAGATGATATCTTTTATGCCTATCAACATTCCATTTTGTTGCTCATTGTCACCACCGTTCCCACATTGTACATCATTCTCAAAGTCACTATGACTTCCTTGGAATCCAGCCATTTACTAAAACCAGAAAGCATTGTGTGAGTAACAATAGTCGTAAAATCATTTAGTGATTAACATGTCACCATATTATCAATTTAAAACATATTAGGATTAACCAAGGTCATATACTATCATCTTATATATATATTACTTAAATCGGTTTGTAAAGAAAATGTAAATTATCCTAAGCAATTCCCCCGGGAGTGTCGTAACCAAGAGTACAGCAAGGCCCGTTGTTCTGCACCAGTTCCCGTTCAAGTCTAGCTCAAAGCGGTGTTTTCCGGTTTTACCCCTAGGTACATCTGTGCCAGAGCCGCCTCTACCTTCTCGTATCCAGACAGGGATGTATTGCTCAAAAAAATCACAAAATCTCTACAATACCAAAATTCTAGGAAGTTCATCTATACTAATCCTCAAAGTTCATCTTAGGTCTACGTGCTCTAATAAGAGTTTATCTAAATCTAGCTTCCAAGGTTTGTAATAACCTCCCTCTGATACCAACTGTAACGCCCCGACCCCAGTTACCCAGAGTCGGTGCATTATTACATAACATTGGCATGATCACAAGAAAGATCAAGTCTCGAATGACCGATTAGTTTAGTAGCCTTGGAAACACTAGATACAATCATAAAGTTTTACATTACATAAAAAAACATCTTGTATTCATATCCCCTCATACTATCCCTGCAGGTCATTCATAAATTACTTCTTCATAATCCTAGGAAAAAATAAAACATTGAAAGGGGTGAGCTCAGATGCTCAGTAAGGATAACATTATAGCAGAAGCTTTCATAGATAAGCATAAACACTTAAGGAAATTTATAATTAAAACAAAAGACTTTTAAACTTGAACTTCATCATAATATGGCAACGATAAAATGAAATAATTCCATTTACTTATTCACATGGATATTCTACTAGTCGAACAACCACATGCAATATCAATAACCACTTTCATAATGATGGGATGCATAATGCCAGACTATCATAACCACATAGCCAAGGCCTCATGCCAAGACTACAAATAAGATTTTGCCAAGGCCTTGTGCAAAGACACTAGTTTGTCTCATGAGACCTACCGATGCATCAAGGAGCTATAGCGGGCTCCACCAGTCACTTATTAAGTAAAATGCATTCCTCATATGAATAGGTTTAAACATAACATAAACATTCATATTAAAACTAGCATACAAAATGTCAATACTTTAACCACAAACCATGAATGGTATAAAAATAACACCTCCACAGTCAAACATAACTCATTCGATACAATATGGAAGATTGTATTGTATCACATTAACCTCAATCAAGAATAATGAAGGATGTTGACATAGATGAAAATAATCATCAAAATTATTTGAGAGAAATATCCCACTTTTTCTTGAAATCATTTAAAAGTCACACTATTTGTCAAGAAGCCATTTAAAAATAGATTTTTGAATAAAAGTGTCCCATACCACTTTGAAACTTTTTAAAAGGAGTTTTAATTTTAAAAAATTAATGTCCATATAAATAAATCCTTAAAACCATTTTTAAAACATGGAAATTAATGAGCAAGATTTAGATGAATAAGTATTTTAAAACATTTAAAAATGGTATTTTAGTTAGAGTTTCTAACCAAAAGAGAGACACTTGAATACAAAAAAATTGAGGTAATAAAAACTTTTTAATATCATGAGAATAAAGGGATTCATGATATACTATGTAAAATTACATTATATACACCACATAAAAGTGATTTGGTGTATAACAACAAAGAAGTCTCAATGGAATGTAAATTGAGATGAAATCTCTCATAAAGGCCGTATCCTTAGGTTAAGGATAAATCAAAGACATAGTTATGTGTGAAAAATATAAATACACTAAATATGATTGGATATTTAGTGTAAAACAATCAAAGTACATTCACACATAATCTTGTAAAAACAACACCAATGAATTGGATGTTTAAGTCAACAAATGGAGAATGAGTTAAAATTACTCTCATCAAATTCATATCGATGACTTGAGAAATTATAAATGGAGTGATTATGTGTATCAATAGTATATCCATAGGAAGGGGAGTGGAAATTATGACATAATCCAATGAATAGTGATTCCACACATAATCTCAGAGTAAAATAATCAATGAAGTATGCGTAAAGCCAAATGAGTGGAAATAGAAATCTAAAATTCCCTTATCGATCTAGTAACTTATGAAACATGCACCCATGAAAGAAGGATCATACAATGATGATGTAAATACCCATAAATAAAAGTATATTACACAATGAATACAATCATGGGCAGTACACATACACCACATGCAATAAATAAGTGGTGAACAATGGAATTCTCACGAAATTAAGAGTGAGATAAGAAACCCCTTACTTTGTACCTTTTCCCTGGTCGACGGTAGGTTAACCTCCTATATAATGGTGAAATAATTGTTATTTAATTATAAAAGAATCATTTGAATTAATATGATATCATATATGATCTTTTAACATTGATTTGTTAATAATATCTTAGAATTATCGTCATTTCGGGTGTTAACGGGTTCATTTTACTTTGTATTCATTATTATGTGAGCCATATTTGTTATTAATGGGATGTATATTATTCATATAAATAATGATATCAAGTCCTTAAATATTATTTTTAATCATAAAATGAGAATTATACTTGAATGGATATGATGGAGAATGAATCTCATCGCGTTCGTGGAGACGGTAGTCCGTACGTACGCACGAGCGACAATATCATTCTTTTGATTTTAAAATAATATATAATTGGATGGTATATCATATATAAAGAATCATTATCATGTTATATTTATTATTTACATGAGTTACACATCATTATTATACCCATCCAAATAATAATATATTGAATAACAATTACACCACGATGTGGAGACGGTAAGCCGTACGTACGCACGTATGGTGACATGTTATTCAAAGGATGGATAGAATACTGAATATGGTTGTAAAATATTTATAATAACATCACAGTATATATATGATACTGGAGTTATTATTTTATAATGGTAATAACAAAGAAAAAAGAAGTGGAAGAAGAAAGGAACTTTAAAAGGGGTGGTGAAAACATTACCTCTTCTTTGGGTTCTTCCTTTTGATATGATCAAAAGGGCTCCTTAGGTTGGCTTTCTAATCAAACTAAGGCCTATAGGTTGTAGTGAGGGAAGTTGATAGAGTATTTGGGCAGGGTTTTTCCGAACCAAAAGGCTTTGAAGGTGTGATGAAATGAGAAGGAAGAGTGCCCTTTTATAAGAGGGGTGAGGGGCATCTTTGGAAAAGCTAGAAATATTAATTTATAATAAATTAATATTAGGTTTTTAATGGCTTCAAAGTTTATTATTTAAAGGTTAAGGTAGTTATGGGTCTAAAAACACTCAACCAATAGAATTTATACAGGTTTGGGTCATTATAGTAACCTTATCTTTAAGTATTAACTCTTAGTTAATTAGTTTCACTTTTACAATGTCTCTTTGTATTTTTATATTATATGGTTAATAAACTTACCATATATATCCAAGAGACCCCCCAAGTGATCCATTAATGATATAAATATTATGATATAAGTTTCTAGGCCGAACCTTAGATTTTTAGGAATTTAATATCAATTAATAATATAATATTTGTTTTAAAAACTCTTTTATGTCAATTTTGACACTATTCAATAGTTGATTTTTGTGAAACACATAACAGAATGATTAATTAGAAAAAATTTAATTAAATAAATCCTAATATGTCATCTTAACCTAGAAAATTAGTTTAATTCAATAAAAGTCTCAAATTATATTTATTTGGGTATTTATAATATCAATTATTCTAATTTTTCACTATTATGGTAATTAATGCATCACCATTGTGTCATAAATAAATTAACATATTTAATGTCTAAAAATTATAAGTAAAATATAATTATGTAGTAAATCTTTTTATATTTCTAATTAATATTTATAGTCTAAAATCTAACATATATAACCCTATGTAACAATTGTTTTGTTAAAAGATATATGCTTGTGTCATTTTTGTATTTATTTTAACTTAATTAAAATAAAGTGTCATTATCACTTACAAGTGGATCCATGGGGTCCCAAAATCGACCCAAAGATGCCCATGGTCGACCATGTATCAACCAATAGGGTTAAAACACGTTTTAGGGTAATTTATTATTATTATAATATTATTTTTTAACCCTTATTTACCGGATTTACCCTTTAACCATGGTAAATAAAATATTTACCGAAGTAATTATCCAAAATGTCTAAAAATAAAAGTTACCTATTTACACAATTTGAAAATCCTGATTCCAAATATGGAATCCATTTTTCCAAATTCAAAACACATAAGTGGTGGAAATTAATTTAAAATTAATTCCCGTTGTTGAAACAAAAAGCGTGTTTTTAAGAGATAATAACTATCAAAAGATTGGCACTTGTTTATGTCTGGTTTTAATGTGAAATTATGTTCAATGACCCAAATTGTATTACATGGTAAAACTATATTCTAAATATACTTTAAAACCACTCAAATTCATAATTTATCACTATTAATTATTTTGATTAAAAAAGTTGTTTTTAATTAAAATTTAGTAATTTTCACTATTCATCAAAATGTGAAAGTTATCCGAAAGGTACCAAAATTTCACCCTAGGCTAATTTCGATATTATGAATCCAAAAATGAAGTCCATTTTGAGAGATATAATTTATAAAATTTCAAAAAGTAGGTATTACTATTCATAACGACTAGTTTGATTGGTTGTGGTGTGTTAAAATCTCGAAGTTGCTACAATGCACGCCATTGCATTATTCGAAGGGAAACGTACCGTGGAAGCTTGTGGTGTTACATTTGTATTTTATTATTTTATACTTAATCGTCTTGGTGGGTGATCCTTGTATTTTATATCTGTGGTATGTTATATGTTGAGTATGGGTTACATTTTTATATGACATCATTTGTAAATAAAAGAACTATGACCATTGGAAAAATCCATAGTTGTAGATTTGATAACTGTGGTTGAAGGCTATGACCACACTCACTTGGTACATGGGGACTATTGGTGTGGATATAGATATATCACCTTGAGAAACCCATGGGAAACCTATTTCCAAGGGAATTTACACCCAAGTCCATATGGCTATATCCACAGTTGGTGTCAATGATAATAGGTCTACAACCATGGTTATTACATATGGCCGTAACCTATGATTTTAAAAAAAAAATTCATACGACAAGTTTGGATCCTAACATATCCACATTATACTATAAGGTATTATACCACTCATATACACCACCTTACACACACACACATAATTACTAAATATTTATTATTGTAATTATTATAATAATTTTAATAATTATTGGTCTATATGGTCGGGACCTACGTACATAGGATAACTCGATTGTGGTGATAAAGGATACTTAAGGGACATATTACCATGTTCCATATGGAACATTGAAATATAAGGTCCCCTCAGGGTACCTATTTCTATGGGAAACCTGGACTGTGGTAGTATATGGTCCCTCGGGGGACCTATTACCTTGGGCCGCTTGGTCCGTGGTGATTGGGGATCCCCTGGGGGACCAAATGTAACACTGTAATATTTTAAAGTATATTTATTTTAAATAAATTTAATCTTTTTTATAGCTTTACATACATGAAAACCCAAAACATTGAAAGAATAACATTATGTTTGATAAAGTATATGACACGCAACACCGAGCCTAAACGAACTGTGAGATACTATTTAAATATAATCGTTATAACCTAGTCGTTGAATTAGAGAGTATGAATAGAATTAATCAAATTATGATATATATATATAGTTCCTAATAAATACAAATTTATTGATAAATTATTAGTAAATAATCAATCAAATTTCAAGTAAAGTTGTTTTATACTTCAAAATTTATATTCTTCAAAAAATGATTTTATTTTGCATTTTATGTTTAGAATTATAACCAATTTATGGCACTTTTAAAAATTTTATTTTATAAAAATAATATCATTTTTAAATCATCATATCAAAATTATCTCAGGGTCAAATTTTTGGATTTTTTTTGAAAAGGTTGATTTTTCAGTGAATAGTAAAAAATACCGATTTTTCAAATACCGTTATATATTTTCTTTAAATTAAGTAATTTTAAAGTCCCATTATTCTTTGAATTTGATTTTAAAGTAAAAAATAATTATTTAATTATATTTAAAAATAATTAATTATGTTTGAATCATCCTTAGAACCAATTTTTATATAAGTTTATCTTTTGGTTTAAAATCAGAATTGTCTAAAAACTATTTTTAAATGCATAATGTTCCTCAATTTTAATTATTTTAAATAATATTTAATCACAAATTATTTAAATTAAATGTATAAATTATATATATAACTATATTAATTTAAATATATCTCATGATGATCTCTAGTCATATAGTTAATATAAGATAATATTATGCTTGAAAAATGTGTTTCTTGAAAACCCAATTTTTGACCTGTTTATAGGTTTTATTTTAAATTAAATTATGCCAAATATTTGAATTGAATTTAGAAAAATTTATTCCATATTTGGAATAATCATAATTTATATTATATAATAAGTTTAACTTAATTTTTGGTCATAATGAATTATGAAAATAGTAAAAGTATTTTACCACAGTTAAGGTGAAAATGGGTTTACTGGGGGGTTAAAATAAGAATATATGGGTTAATATAACCTATTTTTTTTATAAATAATATAATTTGGACATATTTAAACCCTATAACATATAATTTTTTATAATGATCAAACTTTGAGCCTTGTTACCTGTAAAAAATATAGGTAAGATTTATTCTTTACAAAAATTCCATGTGTCCACCTCCTTAATTATAAAAGGGAACTCTCTCTGCACACTTATTAGCACCTATAAATACATTTATATTGACAAAAACCTACAAAAATATCTCCCTAACATCCTTATCCACATTCCAAATCCACTGGTCTTCCCAAAAGACCAACCCTAGGGTCCTTAAAAGAGATCTAAAGGAGGTTCTTCTAATCGAAGTTAATTGTATCCACTAATCTATTTCTTTTTAATTATTATTTTTACAACTTAAATTATGTATTAAAACTTAAAATATAATGAAAAAAGTATCTACCACAAACATATATGTTATTATGTTTATGGTACAATATTTATCCATCTCCTCCATCAAATGGAAAACAAATCCATCGCTCATGTGTCTAGTGGACTACCGCCTCACAAACCAATGTAATTTTTTTTCCATAACCAAATAAAATGGATCATAATAATGATGGAAATAATGAATATATGTAATAAATATGAAATTATATTAATTTTTTAAAATTAATATACCATCCACTTCTGTAACACCCTAATAATTTACAATATTTTCCTTTTAGTATAAATTTAATTTTGTTGCTATCTTGATTTATACACAACACCAAGTTAAGTTTACGCTAAATGAACCACTTTGCTTAGCTTTAACTACATGAAACATAATGTTTATATTTCACTACATGGAACACTGATGTTATATTTAATTACATGCAATAATGACTTTCTTCAATGGCTTGCGTTACACACAATACCAAGTTTTACTGAATATTATTAATGTTATTATTTAAAATGAAAATTACATCCTAGCCATTAAATTATTTGTTATAAATAGGATTAAATAAATTATGAATATATATGGTTTAATTTATTAGTTACCAATTAAATATAAATTAATATAAAAACCAATTGAATGTAAAGTAAACGTTTTTATAAAAAAATATTTTTATGCGCTAAAGACATTTTATATTAATAAATTAAATTAATTAATATTAGTTAGTTAAATTTATATATTATATATGAAATAAAATGTTTTTACATTCATCAAATAAATTTTATATACATAAGATAAGAACTAATCCAATTTTACACATAAAAAGATGTAATTTTCTAAAAGATAATTTTGCCGCCTTTTAATGACACACCTATTTTAAAAATAAATTTTCAATTTTTTTAAATTTTATTTATAAAAATAAAATTCAATTTTTAAATAATAATTTCGAAAATTATCTTAGGGTACATTTTTGTTATTTTTTGAGAAGTTTCATTTTTTGATGAATAGTGAAAAATAATGAATTTTAATTAAAAACTGACTTTTCATTTAAATAATTTATAAGTTTAAATTATATTTTAAATTGTTTTTAAAGTTTAATTAGATAAATTGTGTATATATTAATATAATTAATTTCATTAGTATCAATTTAATATTGAATCTTGGAAGTTCCAAAGGACCGAAAAGAAATTGCGAGGGGGGGGGGGGTTGAATCAGTTGTTTGATTTTTTATATCTATCACGACTTTTAGAAACTTAAACCCTGAAACATGTTAAAATTCATTTACTTATAATCTTTTAGTTGATAATAATGCATGAAAAAGTAGGAAAACAAGTAAAGTACATAATATTTACAAGGTTCAACCTCAGTGTGAGAACCTACATCCTTAACATAAACACTCTTGTGGGTCTATGGAAATTAACTATTAAGAAGAAGTAAATAAAACTTGTTCCAACTCCCATTAGAAACATTCTATCTCCCAATAGTAATTATTATGCCGACTCCCATTAGTTTATAAATTTGATTAAAAAAAATTGAGCCTAAACAAAATAATAAATACTATATTAAATTTTCACCACAAAAGTTCCTAAGTTTGATGATCCTAAGTCCAATGGTCTTCAGTTCGATAAACCCAGTCTAAATGAATTAATCTAATTGACTCAATACAATACAATCATTCTTAATATAAAAAAAATTAAACTCTAATAAAATTCTCAATACCATCTTCCTCATTCTAGTAAAAAAACTTTCAATAGTTGTACATTTTTATGAGATCTCAATCTGGAAAGAGAAACTTAGAAATAAATATACAAATCTCCACCTTTTCCACACTTTTGAAAAGTTAAAAAGTATAAATGAATTGTGTATCTATTTATAGGAAACTCAAAATATAAATGGTGGGAAACTGATTTTTTTTCCCACTTACTAAAATTTCAAAACTCAGAAAATCACTCGTGTTTAAACTTTAACTTTGACTTCTTAAAACCTTCTCAATATTTTTTCGAAATCAGTCTTCTAAAACATACTAACTTTTCTTTAGTATAATTATATTACTTAGATTAAATCTGATTATATTCCTCAACTTAAGTCTCATTATCCTTCTCAGCTTCAGTATAATTATCTTTCTCAGCTTTAGTATGATCTTCTTGCTTAGCTTCAGTCCAATTATCTTGCTCAGCTTCAGTGTGACTATCTTACTCAGCTTCAGATTCCTTTTTTCATTACAATCTTCCTTTATTTCTTATATCATTACAATCTGAATATCTTTCACTGCTCATTATGATTTGACTATCTTCCTCATCTTATTATGATGAACTTCCATAGTAGTTGACTTATTGGTTTCACAATATTATTTTATTGTAATCTTGAACTCTCCCTATATTTATTCTAAAAAACACACAACTATTTTAGAATCTTTAAATATTTTCATAATGGACTCCCTTTTATAGGTCAAAATCAAAAACTATAATCACTATAATGTTCTACATCCAACGTGTTATCTGTATGAGGAATTCATTTGATGAATTAGTGCCCATTCCTAATCCAATTGATCTTCCTCCTTAGAGTCAGTATAGTTAAAAACTTCATAATGATTGAATTATCATTATGATGGAATTATTGTTAAGATATTATATATCTAATTATGGATCTACTCAGCAACATTGAAATTCTCTAAACTTCACCATCTCTACACATTCTAATTTCTGACAACTTCTGAGTCCGGTACTTCTGGATTAGATCTCCTGTGTCCGAGTTTCTGGAACCGGTACAACATTTATGATTACTTAATTTATTTAAAATATTTTATCAGGATAATTTACATGATTTTTTAGAAATTTATGACTATAAAAGCATCATCAGATGTGAGTTTAGAAAGTATGAAAAAATTCTAACTCCTGAATTCACTTTTTTAAAAACATCCTCTATAGCATCATTCCAGCTTCCTTTATCATCACCTTATAACTTTATAACTAATTTTGAGTCTGATGATTATTTAGCTTCATGTCAATCGATCTAAGAACAATTATTCATCTATTCAACAACTTATTATTTATGAATACTTTTGTGTTTGGTGATGCTAATTCTAAAAACCTGAGTCTGAAAACCTATGTTCAGAAAACAAGTTTTATAAAGATTAAACTTTTCTTTCCATTTGTGTTTGGATCTAGCATCTTCCATATTTTTTAAGAAAACTCATTCTAATGGACTAGGTTAAATTTTTAATAACAAAAACATTCTTTTACAAAAATGTTAGTTTTCAACAAATAAAAAACTCTGTTAAAACAAATTATCACAAACTTTATTCAACCCCCCTTTGGATTTTCTGAAAATACCTGTTAAAAACTTTTTCAACTCTCATAAAGTTTTCACACCTTAAATTTTGTAAAAAATTCAAGTTTTTTGAATTTTAAAAAATCCTGGCCTTTCTCAAAAGAGATTGTCCTAACACCACACTACTAGATAAAGTAATGTTTTTAAAAGAATTCCATCCATCGATGATGAGAAATTTTTTTGTCCATGTAAAGATAAACTCCCCCTCACTTTTATATTTTCCTCTTACTTTTATTTTTCTCTCTCCCATTCTATGATAACCAAAACTTCAGATTTAGTAAATAATGATAAGTAAAAAATTCTTATAAAATAAAAAGTTGTTACTTTCTCTCCCCCATTTTCAACATAAATCAAATCATGATGGGGGAGTTCCTTATGAGATTTAGGAATTAATTAGAGGAGGAAGAACATGAAGTTGAAAACTTAACTCAACAAAACTTTCTTTTGGTATTGTCTTTGTAAAGATATAAATAATTTGATACTTAATTGAGATATATTGTAGTAAAACATATACAACAACAAATTTATCTTTTATAAAGTGAAACTTTATATTAATGTGCATTGATCTTGAATGTTGGACAAGATTTTTAGAAAGATAAATTTCACTCTGATTATCTCAAAGTATATTCAATAGTTTTGAAAATTTTACTTTCAAATATTCTAGCTTAAATTTCATCCAAAACATTTTAGTATAATCCTGAGTAGCTACAACATATTCTAATTCTGTAGAGCTTAAAGTTACTAAACTTATCTTCTTACTATTCCAACTCACACAACATTCTCCCAAGAAAAATGTTCCTCCTAAGGTTGATTTTATATCATTAAAATCTCCAGCCCAATCGACATTAGTATATCCAAGAAAATTCATCTCACAATTTATTTTGTATAACAGACCATGTGAATTTATTCCTTTGACATATCTCAAAATTATATTTTCTTCCTACATATGTGATTCTTTCGAATTACTTTGATACCTTCCACACAAAGTCACAACATAAACAATATCAGGTCTTGAGGATATAATGTAAATTAGTCTTCCTATTATATTTATAAAGTATTTATGATTCAATTTTTTTATGGAATAATCTTTACTCAACTTTGTGCTCATAGATATATGAATAGAAACTTCTTTGGATTTTTCCATCACAAAATTCTTTAACAATTCTCTAGAATACTTTTCTTGAGATAATAAAATATAATTTTTTTGAACTTTTAAGCCAAGAAGGAAAGTTAATTCTCCAAACATTGAAATTTTAAAATTATTCTTCATTTCCTCAAAAAATTATTTACAAAATTTTTCTTTATCTCCAGTAAAAATTATATCATCCTCATACATAATAACAATTGTTATGCTGGAGTTAACTTCTTTAACATGAAAGTTATTATCAAACTTTCCTTTAGAAAAAAATAAACATTCTTAAATATCTATAAAGTTTTCAATACCATAAACATAGAGCTTATTTCATCCTATAAAAACATTTATTCAATATAAAAACTTTGTTTTCATCCTCATCAAGTAAGAATCCACAAGGTTTTTCAATGTAAACTTCTTCCTAAATCTCACCATTGAGAAATGTTAACTTTATATCCATATGATATACTTTTTAATTTCGATGAGAATCCATAGCTAGAAACATTCTATTAGTTTCTAATATTGAAATCATGGAAAAATTTTCTTCAAAATCTATACCTTCCACCTATAAATAGCCTTTACAAACATGTCTTTCTTTGTTTCTTGAAACTTATCCATGCTCATTAATTTTTTTCTTCTGTAAACCCACTTTGTTCCTATAAAATTTTTATTTTCTAGATATTGAAAAAGTTCCATTATTTCATTTTTATCAATTTGATCTAACTCTTCATTCATAGAATCCACCTATTCTTTTTGTTGAATAGATTCTAAAATCGATTCTGGTTCAACTTTTGAGATAAGTGAAGTCTAATTTTCTAATCTAAACTTTCTTCATGTTTTAACTGAAATATTATAATTTCCAATAATATTTTCAGACCCAACATGTTTGTTAAGGTAGTAAATTTAAAAGTTTATATTCTAGCTTAAATTTCTTCATCACATGATTCTCTTGAATCTTAGTAAGGATGTTTTGCCTCACTATTATTAGAAATATCCAGTTTATCCTCCTCATTATTCTCAATTACTTTTTTCAAGGAGTTTTTATTTTCAATTACTTTAACATCATATGAGTCCAAAAATTTTTTTAAGAATTTGTTCTAGAATTTGTAACTTCTTACATTTAGGGAATAACCCATAAAATATCCTTCCTCAACTTTCTCATCAAAATTTCCCATATCTAGGTTTTTGATTTTAAGTAAACATGGAATTCAAAAAACTTTTAAGTACTTAAATGAATATTTTTTGTTATACCACATTTCATAATAATTCATATTGGTTTTCTGTCTCTACAAGCATATGTTTTGAACCAGTATAATAGTAATAATAAATTCTCTCCAATAGAACATTGACAATTTTTATTCTGAAAACACACTTCTTCCAATTTCCACCAAAATTCTATTATTTCTTTCCCTGACTCCATTTTGTTATGGAGTATAGGTAAAACTATACTGATTTTTGATACTATTATTTCTTAGATAATTTTCAAAAAGTATTTCTTGTGAATTTAGACCATTATATATACACAACTTCTTTATATAAGCCACCATTTCTTTCTAATTTTTTTTTCTGAAAAACTTGAACATTTACAGAGCCTCTAGATTGTGTTTTATAAACATGATATTTTTCATCTGATTGAAATCATTAATAAAAGTGATAAAGTATAAAAATTATTATTTTTTGATTGATGTCTCATAATTCCACATAAATTAGAATAAATAAGTTCAAGAGGTCTTGTGGAATGAATCTCATATCTCTTATGACTTTTGTTAGTCATCTTTATTTTTTAAAAAGTAACAAAAATATATTCATCTATTCTTTTCAATTCTGAAAAATAATGTTCAATGTCAACTTTAGAAATATTGTTCATGTTTTTCTTCTTAATGTTCCCAAGTCTTCATTGCCATAATTTTTTTCATCTTCACCACTAAAGTAATATGATTTATTAAACTCTCCACGTTGAAATGGATTACCACTAGTTCTTTATCCTTTTATGATAACTCTTCCATATTTCATACTTTTGATGATACAAGAATATTTTATGGAAATAAATCGTTTTTGATCATGAAAAATTTGACTTACACTAATTAAGTTATGTTTTAGATTATCAAAAAATAAAACTTCCTTAGATTTCAACTTTTCTACTTCAATCTCATCCATTATAATTTCTTTGATTTTTTAAGAACTATCACTCCAAAAGGTAAAGCACCTCAATCATGATTTTCAACATGTTTCAAGATTTTTAAATTCCCTATCATTTGTGAAGAAAAACCACTATCAAGTATCCATGGATTTTTCTTTTTAATTACTTTAAAGGAAATCTCAATAAAAAAATATATTTCTATAACTTATATTCTTTCTAATTTATTTTTCTTTTCTCCCATAAGAAAATTGTTCCAGAAATAATTTCATACATATTTCAGCATGATGACCAGCCTCATCAAATATTCCAAAAAATTATTCCAAACATTCAAATTTATTTTTTGTTGGAAAGATTGTACCATCTTGAGATTTTTATTTTCTAATATCCCATGAGTTAGGAAAGTTACTCATCCTTCTTCCAATACTAACTTCAATTAATTCAAGGCTTCTTCCATGAATTAAAAAATTATGTCAAAAATTATAAGCCTAATGCTCATAGATTATACAACACTAGTAATAACCATAAAATCTTTATTTTCTATTGAAGTAAGATCTTTCTCCATAGAAACTTTGTTATGGTTGATAACTTATTACTATTATAACAATCTATGGACATATACAATATTTACTCCTGAGTAATTTTTTGTATTTTTTAGATTAAATAGTTTTCTCTCATCCTTTTTATACCAAAAAATTCTCAATACTTTTTTCGGAACCTGAAATGTTAGAAAAATAAGATGAAACATTATTTTTGGTGGGTGAGGATTTCACCTGATTCTTGATTTGAGCTCTCTCAATAACTTTTAAAGTCTCAAATTTTAGTTTTGAAGCTTTATTGAAGTTTTAAATAATCTTCCTCAAGGTATTTTAAGACTCAAGAAGTTTTTATTGATACTTTTTAACTTCTTATTTCTCATCTTCCATCTTCTTACTGAGATCTTCAACTATCTTTCCTTGTTCATAAATTCTTATTTTTTAAGTTAAGATATCTTTAATGTATTCTTCCTCATACTTGATGACATATTTTATTCCGTTATTAACTTCATAAAAATATTTCTTCATTACTCTGATTTATTTCTTGAGAGTTTTGTGTTTCTCAAGATGTGCAACAAGTTTTGTTCTGAGTCGATACTCTCTATATGATTATTCACCACCTTATTCACTATCTGAAGAATATTTTGTTTTCTCAACTTTTTTAATAAATGTAATAAATTTTTATGAAGTTTATTCTTCTAAATAATTATTGTTGGTTGATTCAAATTCAAGTTTCTTACTCAGTATACTTCTTTTGTCTCCTATAACCTTTTACTTGAAGTTACAAAGGATCAAAAAAAACTGAGGGGGGGGGGGTTGAATCAACTATTCACTTTTTGTGAGTTTTAAGACTTTTATAAACTTAAACCATACAACCTATTAATATTAATTTACTTATCATATTTTATTAAATACTCATGCATGAAAAAGTATTAAAGAAAGTAAAGAATACAATATTTACAAGGTTCGACCTCAGTGTGAGAACCTAAATCCTTTCTATAACCACTACCATGGGTCTATGGAAATTAGATATTAATAAAAAGTGAGTACAAATTGTTCCAAATCATATTATACACCTTTTATCTCCCAATATGAATGACTATACTGACTCTCATCAGTTTTCAAAGTTTTTTAAAAAATAATTGATAAAAAAAAGAATAAATAATTTATTCAATTTTCTCCGCAAAAGTTCTTGGGTCCAATGAATCCAGTTTGATTGACTCAATCCAATCAAATCAATATGATGAACTCAGTCTCAATATGTAAAACTCAAAAATCTACTCAAATGATCAATATAATCTTCCTTAGTCTAGTGAAAAAAACTTTCAATAGTTTAACCTTATTCTGAGATCTCAATCTGGAAATAAAAACTTAGAAAGAAATATACAGTGCTCCGACTTTTCCGCACTCATGAAAAGTTACAAAGTTTAGATTAACTATGCCTATATTTATAGGTGACTTGGAATAGAAAAGGTGGGAAAGTGAAAAACTTTTCCTTCTTACTCAAATTTCAAAACTCTGAAAGTCACTCACATTTAAACTCCAACTTTGACTTCTCAAAACCTCTTCAAGATTTATCCAAAATTAGTATTCTCAAATATAATAACTTTTCTTCAGTCCAATTATCTTGATCAGATTTAGTTATATTATATTACCTAGCTTCAGTTTAATTATCTTGCACAGTTTCAGTATAATTATATTTCTTCGCTTCAATTTGATTTTATTACTATATTTCAGTAGAATTATCTTGCTCAGCTTTAGTATGATTATCTTGCTCAGCTTAATCTTCATCTTATCATTATTATCTTCTTTTCTTTCTCATCTCATTAATATCTGACTATCTTGCACTACTAATTATGATATGACTATCTTCCTCATATTATTATGATGGAATTCCTTAGAATATGACTTATTGGTGTCACAATCTTATTCGATTGTAAGCTTGAACTCTACCTTTATTTATTCTCAAGAAAACACAAATCTTTTATAATATTCAATTATTTTCATAACTGATATCCATTTGATGGATCGACATCAACAAATCTGATCACTCTGATGTTCTATATCCGATGTGTTATAAGTGTGAGGAATTTATTTGATGAATCAATGCCTATTATTGATTTGATTGATCTTCCTCCTTAGATTTAGTATGGTTACAAACCTCATAATTATGGAATTATCATTAAAAATGAATTATCATTATGATTTTCTGTATCCAATGGCTAATCCACTCATCAAAATTGAAATTATTATAACTTTATCAGCTTTACACATTCTGACTTATGACAACTTCTCAGTCAGTACTTCTAGATCTGATTTTTTGTGTTTGGGTTTATGAAACTGATATAATCTTTGGTATCCCTCCATTTCTTTAAAAGATTTTATCATGATATTTTTCATGATTTGTGAGAAATTCATGACAAAAAAATCATCATCTGATATGAGGTTAGAAAGTATGAAAACTTTCTAACTCCTTACTTAACTTTCTTAAAAACATTCTCTATAGCATAATTCTAGCTTCCTATATTATTAGCTTCTTACTTTCTAACTAACACCAAGTTAGATGAATATTTAACTTTATACTGATGGATCTGAGTCTGATTATACATTCGATAAATAAATTCATCTTTATGACTGCTTCTATATCTGGTGCTACTTAGTCCAAACACCTGAGTCCAAAAACCTATGTCTAGAAAAAAACTTTATTAGAGACAAAATTTTTCTTTCAAATTGTGTTTGGATCCAGAAACTTCCATCTTTCTTAAGAAAACTCATTCTGATGGACTAGTCCTGATTCTGAATAATTAGAACATTATTTTATAAAAAGGTTAGTTGTCAACAAATACAAATTTTTATAAAACAAATTTTCACAAAGGTTCTTTAGTCACCCCCTTTATATTTGTTGACAACAATCATTTATAACTTTTTCAACTCTCAAAAAATTTTCACAACTCAAATTTTGTAAATAACTCAAGTTTTTTTAAAATTTTACCAAAACATAGACTTTTTCAAAAGAGAGTTTCCTGACACTACACCACTGGATAAATTAATTATTTTTAAGGAATTCTATCCCTTGGAAACAAGTAAAATTTTCATCCATTTAAAGATACACCCCATCAATTTTATCTTTTACTCCTAATTTTATTTTTCACCCATTTTATGACAACCATAACTTTATATTAAATAAATAAAGATAATTAAAAAATTCTTACAAAGTAAAAAGTTATTACTTTCTATCCCCCTTTTCAACATAATATAAATCATTATGGGGGAATTCCTTATGTGATTTAGGAAGTAATTAGAGGAGGCTGAATATGAAGTTGCAGCCTCAAATCAACAAACCTTTCTTTTAGCATTTCCTTTATGAAGATATCAGTAATATGAGACTTTGTTGAGGTATATTCCACCAAAACATCTCCAACAACAACTTTCTATTTTATAAAGTGAATATTTATATCAATGTGTTTTGATATTGAATTTTGGATTGGATTTTAAAAAAGATAAATTGTACTCATATTATCACAAAGTATATTCAATGGTTTAGAAACTTTTACTTCTAAATATTCCAGCCAAACATTCATCCAAAAAAACTGAGTACAAACCTGAGCAGCTTCAACATATTTTGATTCTGTTGTGATTAAAGTTACTGAAATTTTCTTCATACAATGACAACTCACACAACATTCTCCCAAGAAAAATGTTCCTCTTGAGGTTGATTTTATATCATTATAATCTCCATCCTAATCGATATCAGTATAACCATGAGACTTCATCTCACAATTTATTTTGTATAAAAACCCACAAGAAGTTGTTCCTTTGACATATCTCAGATTTATCTTCACTACCTATATATGGGATTCTTTCAGATTACTTTGATACCTGACACACAAAGTCACAACATTAACAATATTAGGTCTTGAGGATGTAAGGTAAAGTAAACTTCCTATTAAATTCCAAAAGTCTCTCTCATTAACACTTTTTCTAGAATCATATTTACTCAATATTCTTCTCATAGATATATAAGATAAAACTTATTTGGATTCTTCCATCCCAAAATTGTTTAAAAATTCTAAGGAATACTTTTCTTGAGATAAGAAAATTTACTTTTATTTTTTTTGAACTTGTAAGATAAGGAATAAATTTAATTCTTCCAATATTAAAATTTCAAAATTCTTCTTTATTTCCTCAGAAAATTCTTCATTTTTTTTTATTTCTCACCAAAATAATAATATCATCTACATACACAATAACAATTATTGTTCTGGAGTAAAATTATTTAACATATAAGTTACTATCAATCTATCCTTTAGAAAAATTCAATATTCTCAAACAGATATAAAGTTTCAAATACTATTCCCATGGAGCTTGTTTCATCCCATAAAATGATTTCTTTAATTTAAAAACTTTTTTTTCATCCTCATCAAGTAAAAATCCACAAGGTTGTTCAATGTAAACTTATTCCTCAATATCACCATTGAAAAATTATGTATTTACACCCATCTAATAAAATTTGTAATTCTGATGATCACCATAGATAGAAACATTTAGAAAGTTTCTCATATCATAACTGGAGAAAATTTTTCTATAAAATCCACACCTTCCACCTGTGAATAACCTTTAAAAACAACTCTTGATTTGTTTCTTGAAACTTATCCATAATCATTTAATTTATTTATGTAAACCCACTTTGTTCTAATTACATTTTTATTTTTTGGTCATGGAACAAGTTACCATGTTTTATTTTTCTCAATCTGATCCAACTCTTCATTCATAGCATCCAATTATTATTTGTGTTGAATAACTTCTAAAACTAATTTCAGTTCAAATTTTGAGATAAAAGAAGTCTAATTTTATAATATAAACTTTTTTTATGGTTTGAACTAGAGCCTTTTGATTTTTAATAATGTTTTTGGACTCAACATGTTTTTGTAAGGTAGGAAATTTAAAAGTTTCTCTTCCAGCTGAACTTTCCTTATCACATGATTCTCCTAAATCTTGGTAAGGATGTTTTGGCTCACTATTGTTGGAAATGTACATTTTATCCTCCTCATAATTCCCAAAAAAAAAATTTAAGGAGTTTTTATTTTCAATTACTTTCACATCATATGATTCCAACAACTTTTGTAAGAATTTGTTCCAACTTTTGAAACTTCTTCCATTTTGTGTATAACCCATAAAATTTCCTTCATCAACTTTCTTATAAAACTATCCCAGATCCAAATTTTTGATTTTAAGTAATCATGGACTTCCAAAAACTTTAAAATAATTTATTTAATGTTTTTTATACCAAATTTCATAAGAATTCGTGTTGGTTTCTGATCTCAAAAAGCATACATTTTGAACACATACAACAATACTAATATCTTTTCTCCAATAGAACTTTGAAAGTTTGTGTTATGATAACACAATTTTTCCCATTTCCAACAAACTTATATTATTTATTTTAACTACTCTATTTTATTATGGATTATAGGGATCAATATATTGTTTTTTGATACCATGCTTTATTAGATTAGTTTCAAAAATATTTATTGTGAATTTTGTACAATTATCTGTTCTCAAATTCTTTATATAATCCCTAATTTATTTCTCAACTTATTTTATAAAAAACTTAAACATTTACATAGCCTCTAACTTATGTTCCATAAACATTAGGTTTGTCATTTGATTGAAATAATCAATAAAAGTGATAAATTTTAAATCTCATTTTGTTGATCGATGTTTCATCAGATCACATAAATCAAAATGAATAAGTTCAAGAGGTTTGGTAGATTTAATCTCAACTCTTTTATGATTTTTGTTAGTCATCCTTCCTTTTTGACAAGTAAAATAGATAAATTAATCTATTATTTTAAGTTTTGGAAAATAACATACAAAATCAAATTTAGAATTTTTTTCATGTTTTTCTACCCAAGGTTCCCAAGAATTCAGTGCCATAATTTTTTTTCATCTTCATCACTCAAGTAACATGAGTTATTAAACTCTCAAAGTTGAAACAAATTACCACTAGTTCTTTCTCATTTTGTGATAAATTTTCTATCTTTTATACTTCTGATGATACAAGAATATTTTATAAAAATAACTTCTTTTCCATCATCACAAAGTTCGCTTACACTAATTAAGTTATGTTTTATCCCATCAACAAATAAAATATCCTTATATTTCAACTTTTCTACCTCAATATCATCCATTCTGATTCCTTTGATTTTTAAGGAACTATCATTAACAAAGGTAACAACACCTACTTAATTATTTTAAACACGTTTTAAGGTTTTTAAATCACCTATCATGTGTGAAGAACAAACACTATCAAGTATCCATGGTTTTTTATTTTTACATGCTTTCAAGACAGTCTCAAAAATAAAATCTCTTTCCTTAAATTTATTCTTTCTATATTCCATTTATTTAATCCCATAAGAAAATTGTTCTGGAGGGAGTGTCATATATCTTTTATCATGATGATTAGCCTAATTACATCTTCCACAAACTTCTTCCAGACATTCAAATTTATTTTTTATTGGAAAGTTTCTAACATCTTGATATTTTTCTTTTCTAAATTCCTATGACTTAGGAAAGTTACTCATTATTATTCCACCATTGACTTCAATTTGTTCAAACCTTATTCTAGGAAGTGAAAAGTTATGCCAACAATTATAATCCTTATTCCCATAGATTCCATAACACCATCAATATATATCAAATCTTGATTTTCTATTGAATTAATATCTTTCTCTGTAGAGGAATTGTTGTGGTTGATAACATCTTCCTAATATGACAATATCTGGACATGGAACATCTTTTATCCTGAGTAAGTTTTCATATTTTTTAGATGAAATACATTTCTAACACCCTTTCTCCACCCAATATTTACCAATATTTTTTCTGGAACCTGAAATGGTAAAAAAAATATGAAATGTTATTTTTTATGTGTGGGGATTTCACTTGATTCTTGATTTTATCCTTCTCAGTGACTTTATAAGTCTCAACTTTTACTTCCAATGCTTTATTGAAGTTTCTATTTATCTTCCTAAATTTATTTTCAGTCTCAAGAAGTTTTGATTGATACTTATTAACTTATTCTTCTTTAACTTCCAGCTTCCTATTGAGATATTCAACTATTTTTCCTATTCATAAATTATTAGTTTGAAACTTAAGATCTCCTAAATGTATTCTTCATTCAACTTGATGACATATTTTCTTCCTTCATATTTTTACTTACTATGATTTATTTCTTGAGAGTTTTGTTTTTCTCAATATATGACACAAGTTTTGTTCTAATTTGATCCACTCTATATGATTTTCACCACCTTCTTTACTATATGAGTAATATTTTGTTTTATCAAATTTTCCACTGATGGTTCTAATTTTTTCTAAACTTTCTTATTCTAAAGAATTGTTTTCGATTGAGTTTGATTTAAATTTCATACTCATAATACTTATTTTGTATCCCATTACCCTCTTCTTATATTTTTTTGATGACTTTTCTTCTTTATAACTTTTTATCGACTTCTTCCATCAATATTTTTCATCATAATCATCTTGATATTCTATAACTTTCTTCTTGGGACAATTCATAGAAAAGTGTCTCATTCCACCACACTCAAAAAAATTTATAGGAATTTTTCCTTCATACTCTAATCTTCATTTTAGATAGTTATTGGATATAAGATAAATTATTTTGTCATTCAACTCATCATACTCTTTATCTTTGGAGCCATAAGGATCAATATCTTCAACATCTTGTATTTTCATTTTTTCTCCTAGATTCAAAATATGTTTCATATTTCATCTTCTTTTTGAACATTGGAGTTTTTATCATTTCATAATCATTAAGAAAGTTAGAAAATTAATCAAGAGATAAATTAACCTTATCTTTTAAAGAATAAAATTTAGAATCAAACATGTTCAGAAAGTTTCTTATAAGTTTCTCCATAATTGTAGAATCTTCTAAGAACGCAATGAATCCTCTAATATGGAAAAAATTCATTTAATCTGGTGAAGTACTCATCAATAGTGTCTTCATTTATTATTTTTTTGTATTCATACTTACTACACTATATTTACAGCTTTTCTTTCTTCACCTTTTTATTCTCTTGAAAAATAATTTCCAGCTTGTCCCACATACTCTTTGAATTTTTGTGACCCATCACCTTTATATAAACATTTTACAATAAGGACATAAGGATATCATTTCTAGATTTTCCATTTACTTAAATATTTCTCATAATAAACAAATTCCTCAGGGAATCCTTATAAATAAGTGGAAAGCCAATTGTAGAAAGATCAACAACTTCCAGTCTAAGAGATAGGATATAAGGAATCATCTTATTTTTCTATCCATAATAATTTTTCCATCAAATGTAGGAATCACTATACTATTGAAAAAATTGATATTATCCATGATAAGGATTCAACAAGGGAACCTTTGGCTCTAATACCAATTGAAGTTCCAAAGGATTAAAAAATAACTGATAAGGGTGGGGGGGGGTTGAATTAGTTATTCACTTTTTATGAGTTTCAATAATTTTAAAAACATAGTACTTGTAACCTATTAAGATTAATTTTCTTATCATCTTTTAGTAAATAATCATGCTTGAAAATGTGTGAAATAAAGTAAATCACACAATATTTATAAGGTTTGGCCTCAATGTGAGATCCTAAATACTTTCTTTAGCCACTTCTGTGGGTCTATGGAAATTAACTATTAATAATAAGTGAATAAAATTTGTGCCAAATCTCATTATAAAACTTCTATATACTGATAGGAATGATTATAACAACCCCCATTAGTTTAAAAAGTTTATTATAAAATAATTAAGCCAAAAAAATAATAAATACTTTGTTCAATTTTCTCTACAAAAGTTCTTGGGTCCGATGACCCTAAGTCCAATGGCCTTCAATCTGATGAACCATGTCCGATTAACTCAATTTGATGCATTCAATATTAATTTGAAAAAATCAAACTATACTCAAATTCTCAATATGATCTTCCTCAGTTAGGTAAAAAAACTTTCAGTAGTATGAACTTATTTTAATATCCCAATCCAGAAAGAAAAAATTGGAAATAAATATGCAGTGCTCTACCTTTTCCGCACACATGAAATGTTAAAATGTGTAAATGAACTATGCCTCTATTTATAGGTAAATCAGAATAAAAAAGGTAGGAAACTGAAAATTTTCCTGCTTACTCAAATTTAAAAATACTGAAAATCACTCACATTTAAACTCCAACTTTAAATTCTTCAAACCTTCTCAATATTTCTTCAAAATTAGTATTCTTGAACATACAAATTTTTCTTTAGTCTAATTATATTTCTTAGATTAATTTAAATTATCTTGATTATATTCAATTTGATTATATTTCTCAACTTTAGTATAATTATTATGATCAACTTCAATTTGATTATCCTACTCTGCTTGATTATGATTATATTGATCAACTTCAGTATGATTATCTTTCTTAGATTTAGCTTCATCTACTCATTATGATCTACCTTTGTTTCTCATATCATTACGATCTAACTATCTTGAACTAATCATTACAGTATGAATATATTCATCAACTTATTATGATTAACTTCCTTAATAGATGACTTATTAGTGTCACAATATTATTCAATTGAAAAATTGAAATCTCTCTTTGTTTTTTCTCAAGAAAAGAAAATTCTTTTAGAATATTCACTTATTTTCATCACTAGTATCACTTTAATAGATCAATATTAATAACTTTGATCACTCATAATTTTTGTATTTGATGTGTTATCGATGTGAGATATTAATTTTATGAATCAATGCATATTTATAATCTGATTGATCTTACTCCTTAGAGTCAGTCTAGTTAAAAACCTCATAATTATGTAATTCTCATTATTATGGAATTATTATCACAACGTACTATATCTAAGGATGAATCCACTCAAAAATAGTGAAAATTTTCAAACTTTATTAGCTTTACACATTATGACTTCTGAAAACTTCTGAGTCTAATACTTCTGAATATGATCTGCTGTGTCTAGGTTTCTAGAACTGATACAATCTTTACAATTCCTCCATTTATTTAATAGTTCTTATCAGGATAATTTTCATGATTTTTGAGAACTTCATGACCAACAAAGCATCATTTGACATAAGTTTAGAAAATATGAAAACTCTATAACTCCTGATTTCACTTTCTTAATAACATACTCTACAATATCCTTCTTACTTCTTTTCTCATTAGATTTTAACATTATAACTAATTCTAAGTCTAATGAATACTTAACTTCATGCCAATGAATCTGAGACTGATGATGTGTCTGATCAAAAACTTCATATTTATAACTTCTTATGCATCCAGTGTTGCTCAGTCCAAAAACCTGAGTCTGAAAACTTGTGTCTAAAAAACAACTTTCTTAAATATAAAAATTTTCTTTACCTTTGTGTTTGGATCTAAAAACTTCCATCTTTCTTAAAAAACTCATTTAATGGACTGGGTCTGATTCTGAATAAAAAAATATATTTTAATAAAAAGGTCAGTTGTTAAAAAATAAAAAACTTTTTTAAAACAAATTATCACAATGGTTCTTCAATTATTTTATTTATTGGACAACTTTTTTTCTTTAGAAAATTTTTCCACTTCTTCCATCAAGGTTTTTCATCAGAATCATCTCGATATTCTCCAAATTTTTTCTTGGGAAAATTCATAGCAAAGTGTATGATTCCACAATAATCAAAATATCTAAGAGGAAGTTTACCTCCATAATTTCCTATTTCTCTTTGATAGTTCTTGGATATAAGAGACATGATTTTTTCATTCAAATCATTACCATATTTATCTTTAGAGTCACAAGGATAACATCATCAACATATTTTATTTTTATTTTTCTCATGGATTCAAAATCCATTTCATATTTTATCTTCTTTTGGAACAAAAAAGTTTTTCTAATTTCACAATAAAAAATAAAGTTATGAAATTCATCAAAAGATAAATCATCCTTATCTTCTAAAGAGTAAATTTTAGAATACAACATGTCGGGAAAGTTTCTCATAAGTTTCTTCACAATTGTAGAATATTTAAGGACATCACCAAATCTTATGATATTGTAAAAAATTTCATTTACTCTAGTGATGTATTCATTAGTAGTTTCTTCATCTCTCATTCATATGTCTTCATACTTACTACACCATATTTGCATCTTTTCTTCCTTAAACTTTTTATTCCCTTAGAAAATAATTTCCATCTTATCCCACATACTCTTTGAATTTTTGAGACCCATCACCTTAATATGGGAACTTTCTAATAAGGATATAAGGATAAAATTTATAAATTTTTATGTACTTAATTATTTCTCTTATCATTAAAATTCATCAAAACCTCCTTCTCAATAGGGGTAAATCTAATTGGAGCAGCATCAAAAAATTCCAGGACAAGAGATAGGAGATAAGGAATCATCCTATTTTTCCATCCATAATAATTTTTTCTATCAAATATAGGAATCCATATACTATTGAAAAAATTGATATTATCCATGATAAAGATTCAATAAGGGAAACTTCTCCACTGATACTAATTGAAGTTATAAAGGATAAAAAAACTAAGAAAGGGGGAGGGGGGTTGAATTAGTTGTTCACTTTTTATGAGTTTCAAGACTTTTAGAAACTTAATCCCTAAAACCTATTAAGATTAATTTCCATATCATATTTTAGTAAATACTCATGCATGAAAAATTTGGAAGGAAAATAAAGTAAACAATATTTACAAGGTTAAACCTTATTATGAGAACCTACATCCTTTCCATAGCCACTCCAATGAGTCTATGGACATTCACTATTAATAATAAATGAATAAAAATTATTTCAATTCCTGTTAGACACCTTCTATATCTTGATAGGAATGATCATACTAAATCTCATTAGTTTAAAAAGTTTCTTATAAAAAATTGAGCCAAAAAAAGAACAGACTGTTAAATTTTCTCTATAAAAGTTCCTGGGCCTGATGAACCTAAGTCCAATGGACTTCAGTTTGATGAACCCAGTATGATTGACTCAATATGATCAACTCAATATGATGCACTCAATCTCAATCTACAAAACTCAAACTCTACTAAAATTCCAGATATGATCTTCCTTAGTTTGGTAAACAAAACTTTCAATAGTCCAACCTTCTTTTGAGATATCAATATATAAATAAAAACTTGGAAAGAAATATGCAGTTATCCACCATTTACTCACTTGTGAAAATTTAAAAAGTGTAAAGGAATTGTGAATCTATTTATAGGTGACTTAGAATAGATAAGAAGGAAAACTGATTTTTTTTCCCACTTACTCAAATTTCATCTCTGAAAATCATTCACATTTAAACTCCAAATTTGACTTCTTAAAAACTTCTTAATAATTCTTTGAAATTAGTCTTCTAGAATATAATAAATTTTTTTAATTATGAATATCTTGATCAACTTCAGTCTAATTATATTTCTTAGATTCCGTTTTATTATCTTTCTCAGCTTTAGTATAATTATCTCAATCAACTTCAGTCTAATTATCTTGCTCATCTTTAGCCTAATTATCTTTCTCAGTTTCAGTATGATTATCTTTCTAATATTCATCCTCATCTGCTCATCCTGATCTTCCTTTCTTTCTCAGTTCATTAGAATATGAATATATTGCACTTATTATTATGATATGACTATTTTATTAAGCTTATTATGATAGAATTTCTCAAAATATGACTTATTGGTGTCACAATATTATTTGATTGCAAACTTGAACTCTCCCTTTGTTTCTTATCAAGAAAATGAAACTCTTTTATAATATTCAATAATTTTTATAACTGATATCCCTTTGATGGATCAACATTATAAACTCTTATCACTCTAATGTTCTACATCCAATGTGTTATCAGTTCGAGGCATTAATTTTAAAAATCAGTGCCTGTTCCTGATCTGATTGATCTTCCTTATTAGAGTCAGTCTAATTAAAAACCTCATAATGATGGAATTATCATTACAATGGAATTAGCATTACAATTTTCTGTATCCAATGATGGATATAATCATAAAAAATGAAATCCTTCAAACCTAATCAACTTTACACATTTTGACTTGTGACAACATTTGAGTCTATTACTTCTAGATTTGATATACTGTGTTCAAGTTTCTATAACCGATACAATCTTTAAGATTCCTCCATTTCTTCAAAATATTTTATCATGATAGTTTTCTTGTTTTTTTAGAAATTTATGACTAAAAAATCATCATCTGATATGAGTTTATAAAGTATGAAAACTTTCTAACTCCTAACTTTACTTAAAAACATAATTTATAGCATCATTTGGACTTCATTTCTCATCAACTTATTAATTTCTAACTAAAATTGTGTTTGATGAATATTTTACTTCATATTGATGGATCTGAGACCGATTATGAGTATGATAAAAAATTCATCTTTATGATTGATTTTGAGTCTGGTTCTACTCAGTCTGAAAACCTGAGTTTGAAAAATTGTGTATAGAAAACAACTTTATTAAAGATAAAACTTTTATTTCTCTTTGTGTTTGGATCCAAACACTTACAACTTTATTAATAAAACTCATCTCTATGAACTAGGTCTGATTATTAATAACAAAAACATTATTTAAAAAAAAACGTTAGTTGTTAGAAAATAAAAAACTTTGTTAAAAAAATCATCACAAATGTTCTTTAACTTGGATATAAAAACAGTTCAAACTTTTGAATATTTCCACTATAAAAACTCAATTTCTCATCACATCAGCGAGATTAATTTTTAATTAATTTAAGCTAGTTCTGTGTTTTGAATTTTGAGAAATGAATCTTATATTTGGAATAATAAGATACAAATTTAGTATATAGTCCCCATTTATTTTTGGAAAATATGAATAATAAACTTAGTAATTTTATTACCATGATTAAGGATAAATCTGGTAATTAAGGGTAAAAATAATATTATAAACATTTTCCCACTACCATTAAAACTTGTCCTATTTTTATTGGATGATTAATTTCTAAAAAAAATAATCCATGGGTCGAATTTACATCCTCTTAGAGCCACTTGGATGACTTTAATTCCCTTATAGTATTTAGATTTAAGAAAAGTCAAACCCATCACACTAATGTTTTTAGTAAGTATATAATTTTTAATATTGTGTTATCAAAAATATATATTCGACTATAAATATTATTTTAAAATATAAATGATTTATATATATCATTGTATTTTATTTTTAGTTTTTAGTGAAGAAATAATTTCCTTAAATATATACACAATGTTGATGTAGTAATTATTTTATTATTGGAAAAATCAAATAAATAATTTTAAAACTATTAAAATAAATATAATTTGACATAATTAATGTCATAAAAAAATTTTATAGATGGACTTGATATATTGGGGATATATTAAAATATTTGGTTCAAAGATATATTGCTGTATTAATTTTTTTAAAAGTCAAAGTAATGAATATTGTCAAAATTGACATTAATGATATTTTAAAATAAACAATATTTTATTAAATGATATAAAATTTCTAAAAATATTAAATTTACACTAGAAGGTGGTGACATAGGTAGGCATTGACACATGAAGGATGCAGACAAATGGTAATGCAAGCATGATGCTGGCATGACACTACACTGGGCCTTCTTGCCAGTTTTTGGCCCTTTGGACCTTGTAATGGCCTTCATGCCCATTGGGCCTTCAGGCTATGTACTGAATGAATAAGGCTTGATGGGTGGGATATTCCATGGGGGTGGGGGTGGGGGTGGGGGATAAAGCCTAACTTTCTAACCAATGTGTATGGTGTGTGTATTTAATGTAATTGTACCCCAAAGCACCTAATATATATATATTAACCCTCAAAGATTAAAAATCCATGATGTTATGGTAATAGTTAAAGGTATAAGGGTAATAATGTGATTTAAAAATGTCTAAAAATTATTTTATTGGATTATTTTAACCCATAATCATATTATTTTCTAAATAAATCATTTTTAAGTCATTTAAAATTAAAAATTAATTTATATTAATTTAATATTTAGAGATTTTCCAAAAGTTCCCATCGCCATAATTATAAAAGGGAACCTCCACCCTCACTTATTAACACCACTTTGAGCCTTATATCTTAAAAATACACTGACTATTTCTCTTATTAACATCCTTACACATTCTATAGATGTTTTTTAATTCTAAAAGACCTACCCTAGGTCTCTTAAGAGAGGTTATGAAAAAAGTCTGCTGAAGAAGAGGTAATTGTCTTTACTGAATCTTTCAAGTTTATTTATCATTCTACTTCATCTTTATGTGTTGTTTCCATGATAGAGTAATAAATACAATATCATATATATTACTAGATGATATTATAATTATGAGACAACTATATTCCACCTTTTATCTATCCTAAAAAAAATGAAAGCACTGTGCGTGCGTACACACGACTTACCGTCTCCACACTGTAGTGTAATTTTTTTTGTAACCACTATACTTGGATGGGTATAATGATGAAAATAATAGATATATATGATAATTATGATATTATATTTATTATGTAAAAATTAATATACCATCCACTTTCTTACCCTTTCACCAATAAGGGAATGATACTATCACTTGTGAGTACATATGACCTACTATCTCCACAACGTGATGTGATTCATTTTACGTGTTCACCATTAAAAAATGATTATAAAAATATATATAATGAATAAATATGATATCTATGACCCTAATACCATTCTATATATGATTTAACTATATCCTATTCATAATAAATTATACTTACATGACAAAATATGCATAGGAAAATGTAGCAGTTAACACTCGAAACAAAGAAATATTATTAACAAACATGTTATAAAATGATATAAAAGGACCATATATGATATCATAAATATGAATTTGGTTCTGGTATAAATTAATTACATTATTTAAACCATTATAAATGAGGTTAAATCACATTCAACTAAAGGAAACCTCAAGGTAAGGGATTTCTTAATTCAATTTTCATTCATTGGGATAAACATCATTTCATTGATTACTTCATGTTAAGGTTATGTGTGAAATGAATTTTTGATTATCTTATATTGTATTTCCACTTGTTTTATGTGGATTTATAGTGGATATACATAATTAATCTATATGATTAGTGATATGATATTTTTAAGGGACTTTATCTCAAATTCACTTCATTGCGGCATATTTTAATATTATGCACCTAATTTCTTCTCTATAGTGTATTTACTACCCCTTTGATTTATTTATTATCACCATTCATTAAAAATTTCATTTATATTAAATATAAAAATTTCTTTTACCATGGATATGTTTATTTCATATGCTGTATACCATTTTATATATGGTTTTTACTTTGAAAGTGATTTGATTAATTGGGAAAATAATGTTAAATTCATATCTTTTACTCAATATAGATATTTTTTGATAAGACATATCAATTCATAGATTAAATATATTATTAAATATATGAGGGATACTTTGGACTGGTAGAAATTGGTGGGGACTGATTATAGATAGCCCCTCGATGCATTGGTAGTCTCATGAGATGAATCAGTTAAACTAGCATTAAATAGGTTTTTACCTATAGATTAAACCATATTTTGAAAGTTCTTGATAGTGGTGGTTCCCATGCTAGATACGTGATGTCTAATAATTAAGCATTACCTACATTCATAATTTAGTTATTATTATCCAAATGATCTTCAATTTTATAAAATCAATGGATGCATTTCATTCTCAGTTTATTAAATGGCACGTGTGCTCAATTATTTACCTTACCATATTGATTATGCTTATTGATTCATTATTGATTTCTCTATACTTAAACCTTACTGATCATTTAATATCACCCTTATTTTTTTCCTTTCTCCAGGATATGAAGATGAATTCTTGGAATGAGTTTCAAGGATGATGTGATTTTACTTTTGTTATGCTATATTTTCTTTTCCCAATATATTGTGGGTATCATGTATGTAATCTGGTTTTCCAAAATTTCTAAATTGATTGGTCCTTTGGGATTTTATTCCATGTAATAATTCTAATGTAATAAGTTAAGGAACTAACTCCAGGATTCTAAGGTTGGGGAATTACAGTTGGTATCATAGGAAGTTTAGTAGAAACCTTGGGAACAATATTTAAGAAATTGTAGAATAAGGAACATTAACCTATGATAAAATTTAAGGATAATCATAAAAGAAAATCCCAAATATACCATGTTTATGATTATGATATTATATATTATTTTTTTAATTAATGTTAATTATTTCATTAGTTTTGGTATTATAAATTATGTTTCATAATGATATGATATAATCTAGTATATTTAATTTTTTAGAAATGGATTATAGATTGAATAATGGTATCAATACTCATGGACAATGTAGAGATTTCCCTACCGAGGGAACCAATACAACTAGTATTAAAAAAAATTATGTATATTTTAGGGAATCTTAATCAGGTTATTAAAAATAACCTTTCCTGGATAGAGAAAACTATTCCACAATGAGACTCACCTATGTTGGATCAAATTATGCGATAAAATCCCCCATGACTTGGTGGGAGTACTAATATAATTGAATCCGAGAAATGTATTAAGTCTTTGGAGAAGATATTTGAATCTTTGGGATGTGGTGAAATGGAAAAGGCAACACTTTCAATATATTACCTCAAAGATGATGCTGGCCAATGATGGTCATTTATCCAGAATACTAGGTAGGAATAAGAAATATAACTCATGGAATGGAATGATTTTAAGGATAAATTCTTTAAAAAATATTTCCCTTATGATGAACAAATTTAAATGAATGGAAATTTACTTGACTTAAAGAAAAATGGAGAATAAAGTATTACTGATTATGAAGCTACCTTTACAAGGTTATATAGGTATGCTACTGATTACATATGAAACATAGAGTTCAAGATTGAAAATTTATTTGAAGGGCTTAAGAAAAGTCTCTAAAGGGTGCTGGTATCATACAAATTTTCTTCATATGATGAAATAGTTTTATATGTTATCAAGAGATATAAAAATTCTCCAAGTCCTATGGCTTATAAGGGAATCAAGAGAAGAGGATTATGATAAAGAAAAATATGGATAAAGGGAATAAGAAAAAGGAAGATATATTCATATGTGATAATTGTGTAAAAAATCACCCTGTGAAGTGCTTAAAGGGATTAAGAGTCTGTTAAAAGTTTTTAGATAAGTGTCACCAAGAAAAATAATGCAAATGGAAGGATAAAAATTCTACTATTCAGTGTTACGAATTCAAGGATATGAGACACTATGAAAATGAATTACCCAAGAATCAAGATAATATACCCCATAAGAAGATAAGGGATCATGGTCAATCATATTCTATTGATATATTTGAAGTGGAAAGAGTAATTTTCTCCAATATTTATATCCTTGAATAAAGTTTTAAGAGAATTTTATTGATGATATCCTAGTTATAAGTATTATGGAATGTATAAGGATTGTACTAAAATATTTTTCATTAAGGATTTAAAAAGCATGTGTTGGTCAGTACTGATGACCAAGAAAAATGATTCAGTGGAAAGTTTAACTTATTGGAAAACATATGATTGAGGGAAATAAAATCCTTAATATGTTTTTGATGTTGAAAAAATGATTTTTTTGATAAAGAAATGATTGGTATGGATAAATTAAATTATATATTACTAAATACCTTGGAAAAAATTAATGATTTGTTGAAAATGTGGTTTATGCTATCATTGATGGAGTTTAAAGAATTTTTAGATTTAAGGAATATATAAAATAATCTATGATCTATTTAAGAAATAAGGAATCTTTCATGTTTTAAATAAGTTTTTATGGTAATTCAAGTTATTTATATGTTTCAAGAGAATCAATGATGAAGATTTACACATATTCGGTATGTGATGATTAAAGAGTTACTTCATGTTGATTGAAGACTAATGATAAGTTAATTTTGTAAATTTAGTGACCATATTTATAAAGTGTTGAATCATAATATTTTGGAAAATTTAACCATTTATGAAATTGTTTAAGTTTATCTTTGGGTAAGGTTTTATAAGTTGATGTATTGCTTCACCATATGATGAAATCTGTTCTAGGAAATGAAGTAGAAATAGTTAAAGTCACAAACAATGGATAATATTTCCTTCATAAAATAGAAATATATATTTACTTATATTCTTAGAGAGTGAAATAATTCCTCAACTCAAGGAAAAAGGGCCTTGAAACAAAAAGGTTGGCTTATTATCATTATTTTTGATGATATCAATGAACTTTTTACACCAATATGGTTTATGGACTTATGGTTATTAAACTTCTCTAGATAAACCACTTTATTGTGATTAATATACTCTATAACCATACATCATAACTTTATTGTTATATTTTTCTTCCATGTCCATGTTTTCACTAATTTTTTCCAATCCAAAAGCCTGGTTTTGTGGTGACATTCGCATTTACCTTTCCATATTATAAAGAAGATGTGTTATTAACCTTATTTATGATGTAGGTTTTTCAAAAATAATATTTTAAAATATCAAACCCTAGATTTCCAAGATCAAGTTTGAATTATGAGGACGCAATTTATTTATATTGGGGTGAATGTAACACCACAATACTTTACAATATTTTCCTTTTAGAATAAATTTAATTTTATTGCAAGATTTATTTATAGGCAACACCAAGTTAAGTTTATGATACATGAAATAATGAACTTAGATTGTGTTACACCTAACATAATTTTTAGATTTCTCTACACAGAACATCGAGGTTAAATTGCATTACACACAACAATGAATTTCTTCAATGGCTTGCGCTACACGTAAGACCAATTTTTACCAAATACTATTAATGTCAATATTTCAAATGAAATTTATATCCTAGAAATTAAATTAGTTGTTATGAATAGGATTAACTAAATTATGAATATATATTGTCTAATTCATTGTTTACTAATTAAATAAAAATGAATATAAAAACTAATTGAATGTAAATGAAATATTTTTATAAAAAACTATTTTTATGCACCAAAGGTGTTTTATCTTAATAAATTAAATTAATTAATATTATTTAATTAAATTTATATATTATATATGAAATCAATTTTTTTACATTCATCAAATAAATTTGATAGACATAAGACAAGAAAAAATCCAATTTTATGCATAAAAATTGTATTTTTCTAAAAGGCAATTTTGCCATATTTTAATAGAAAACCTATTTTAAAACTAAACTTTTACACTTTTATAAATTATATTTTTCAAAATAAACTTTATTTTTTAAATAATAATGTCAAAACTATCTTAGGGTGAATTTTTGGTATTTTTCTATAGAAGTTTCATTTTTTGATTAATAGTGAAAAATACTGAATTTTAATTGAACACTGACTTTTAATTTAAATACTTTATAAGGTTAAATTATATTTTTAATTAGTTTTAAAGTTTAATTATATCAATTTTACATATATTAATCCAATTAAGGTCATTTGGATCAATTTTATATTGAATTTGGATATAAAAACATTTCAAACTTTTGAACATTTTCACTTTAAAAATCTGCTTTCCGTCACATATGTAGGATTGATTTTTAAGTAATTTTGACCAGTTACGAATTTTTAATTTTGAAATTGGATTCCATTTTTAAAATAATAAGGTCCAAATTTATTAAATAGTTCATTTTTTAGACAATATGAATAGTAAACTTAATAATTTTATTACCATAGTTAAGGGTAAATCTGGTAATTATTGGTAAAAATAATATTATAAATATTATAAAATCACCATTAAAACTTTTCCTAATTTTATTTTATGAGTTATTTTATACCAAAACAATCCATGGGTTTAATTTATGACCTCTTGGAGCCACTTTTATGACTTTAATCCCCTCATAGTATTTTAATTTAAGAAAAGTCAAACTTGTCACACTAATGTTTTTAATAAGTTAATAATTTTTAATATAGTGTTATATTGAATATATATTTGACTATAAATATTATTTTTAAATTTAAAATATTTATCTACATCATGGTATTTTTTTTAATCTTTAGTGAAGAAATAAGTACCTTAAATACTTACACAATGCTGATGTAGTAGTTATTTTATTAATGAAAAAATCCAATAAATGATATTAAAAATATTAAAATAAATATAATTTGAGATAATAAATATAATTTGAGATAATAAATATAAAAAACTAATTTTATAGATTATATTTACATATTTTGGATGTATTAAAATATTTTATTTGAAGATATATTATTGTATTGTTTTTTTAATAGTCAAAGTAATGAATAGTGTCAAAATTGACATTATTGATATTTTAAAATAAATAATATTTAATTAAATGATATTAAATTTACAAAAATATAAAAAAAATTTAATTTTTTTTATCAGGTTAAAAATTTCATCAATTCCCCATTTATATATATATTTTTTAATTTTATAGTTACTATATTAACCCTCAAAGAGTAAAAACCCAATTTGTCACGGTAGGGGTTAAAGGGATAAGGGTAATATTGTGAACTAAACTTGTACAAAAATTATTGTATGAGATAATTTAAACCAATAATAAAATTATCATAAAAATAAATAATTTTTTATCTATTTTAAATTTAAAATTAATTTATATTAATTTAATTTTTATAGATTTTCAAAAAGTTCCCCAAACCTCAATTATAAAACCGAACCTCCTCCCTCACCTATTCACACTACTTTGAGCCATATATATTGAATAAACCCTATAAATTTATCTTCTAAACATACTTATAAAAGTTATAAAGGTTATTATACTTCCAAAAGACCTACCCTAGGTCCCTTAAGAGAAGTTATATAAACATTCCGCTAAATAAGAGGTAATCTCCTTAACTGACTCTTTCAAGTTTATTTCTTCTTCTACTTACTCTTACTCTATAGTTTCCATGATAAATTAATTAATAAAATATCATATATATGATTAGATTTTATTATAATTATGGTATAACTATATTCCAACTTTTATCCATCCTACAAAAAATGAAAGCACCGCGTGTACGTACGTACGACTTACCATCTCCACGTAGTGGTGTAATTTTTTTTCATCACCTTTTTACTTGGATGAGTATAATGATGAAAATAATATATATATATATATATATGTTAATTATTACATTATATTTATTCAATAAAAATTAATATACCATCCACTTCCTTAACCTTTCAATAATAAGGGAATGATACTGTCACTCGTGCTTACGTACGACCTACCATCTACACGACGTGATGCGATTCATTTTACATGTTTACCATTGAAGAATGATTATAAAAATATACATAATTAATAAATATGATATCTATGACCTTAATATCATTATTTATATTAATCCAGTATATAATATGAATAAGAACCGATACTTTTACTACAAAACATGCATAAGAAAATGAAGCAATTAACACCTAAAATAGGGAAATAATATTAACAAACAGGTGATGAGATGTTATAAGAGGATAATATATGATATAATAAATATTAATATGGTTCTATTATAAATTAATTAAATTCTTTAATCCACCATACAAGAGTTTGAACCATGCTCAACTAAAGGAAAGTGCAAGGTGATGGATTTATTAACTAAATTTTCATTCATTGGGTTAAACTTCATTTCATTAATTATGTCATGTTAAGGTTATATGTTAAATGAATTTTTATTATGTTATGTTGTATTTATAATTTTTTTTGTATTTATAGTGGATACACATAATAAATTCATTTTATTAATTATATGATATTTGTAAGGGACTTCGTCTCAAATTCACTTCATCGAGGCATATTTTAATATTATACACCTAATTTATTTTTTATGGTGTATTTACTAATCATTTTTTTATTTATGATCATTATTTCCTAATCTATATACCATTTTTATATACGTTGTTTACTTTAAAAGTGAATTGATTAACTAGGGAAATAATGTTAAATTCATATCTTTTACTCAATATAGATATTTGTTGATAAGACATATTGATTTATGAATTAAATAAATTATTTGATATTTGAGGAATTATTTGGACTAGAAGACATGGATGGGGCTCGATTATAGATAGCCTTTTTATGCATTAGTAGTCTCATGGGACAAATCAGTTAAGCTAACATTAAACGAGTTTTTACCTGTAGATTAAACTATCTTGTGAAAGGTATTGATAGTAGTGGTTCATGTTCTAGATACATGATGTACAACAATTAATAATTTACTACATTTAAAATTTAGTTATTATCATCCATATTATTTTAACTATGAAAAATAAATGGATTCATTTTATTCTCAGTTTATTAAATGGCACGTGTGCTTAGATATTTACCTTTCTATATTAATTATGATTATTGATCCATTATTGATTCCATTATACATAAAACTTAATGATAATTTGAGATAAAACTTATTTTATTTCCTTTTACTAGGATATGAATATGAATTATTGAAATGAGTTTCAAATATGTGGAGATTTTATTTTTGTTATGCTCTATTTTCTTTTCCTAATGTATTATGGGTATCATGTATGTAATCTAGTTTCCCAAAAGAACTAACCTGATTGGTCCTTTGGGATGTTATTCATTGTAATAATTAAAATGTAATAAATTAAGTAATGTCTCTAGTATTCTAGGGTTAGGGAATTAAAACTTCCTCACCCTTTCACCCATTAAGGGAATGATATTGCCGCTCGTGCGTACGCATGACCTACCATCTTTATGAAGTGATGCATCTCATTTTCTATGTTCAACTTTCATGAATGATTTCAAAAATAAATACAATAATTAAATATAACATATATAATATTAATATCATTATGTATATGATATAACAATATCCCACACACAAGAATCATAACTTTGAAGACAAAACATGCCTGAGAAAACAAGTTAATTAACACCCGAAATAATGATAATAATAATAAAAGATTTAAAAAAGGGGTCGTAAAATGTTATAAGAGGATTATATATGATATTATAAACAATAATATGGATATTTTATAAATTAATAATATGCTTAAAACCATTATACATGAGGTTAAATCACGTTCAACTAAAATAAAGCACGAGGTAATGGATTTTGTATCAATTTCCTTTCATTGAGACATATTGTAATGTTATGCACCTAAATTTTTTATGGTGTATATACTACCTCTTTTACATATAATATCATGAATCCTTAATAATTAATGGTATTTTATGTTTTAATTTAAATTATTTCATCCAATGGGATTTGAATTGAAAATTACCAAGTGGTAAAGAATTTCATAACTCAATTTATTTTTATTGGGCTATATAACTTCTTTATTGTATTTGATAATATAAGATCATGTGTGTAATTAATTTTGATTATATTATATTTTATTTCCACTTGTTTTATGTGGATTTAAATTTTATATACATAATTTATTCATTTATTAATTCTCACTTCAACATTATGATCATTATAAGGGTTCCTCCTCTAAAATTGTCTTCTTTGAGACATATGTTATGTTATATACCAATATTATTTTATAAGGTGAATCTAATTAATATTTTATATATTATATAATGAATCTATTTATATTCATGGTATTTAATTTTTCATTTTATGTTATTCCTTTCATGGGTTTTATAATTCAAAAGTTATCAAAGTGGCATGAGATTTATGTTTCAATCTCATTTTAATTGAGATTATTAATACTTGAATTTACATTGAAGGAAATTATTTTATAATTATCTAATAAAACCCATTAATTTTATTCTACTCTGGTTATTCCTGAAGTTCTAAAGTAATATTACCATTTTCCTCTCTTTAGTACTTAAAATGATTGAGAAAATGTTTTTAATAAAATTTAACTTCATTTCTCTCTTTCGTTGAAAACTATTTTTCTTCCAAATCTATGTTTTCTAAATATGTTGTAAAAAATGTTTTACTATTATTTTTTAAATTCAATTTTACCCATAATTGGATTATTACAAAATGTTTTAAAATGAATATTCTTATCATTTTCCAAACAAGGTACTTTTAACTTTTCTTATAAAAATGTGAAAAGAATCTTTGTTTTAATGTACTTGACATGAATGAAACTTACTATCTATCATGACCACTCATTGTTTTGTAGATTCCTTTACAATTTAAAAAGTTTATTTTTAAATAAAATGGTTTTCCTGATATTCCATAAATTCTTAGTTTTTAAATGTGATTTTCAAAATTAAAAGGGTATTTTCCTCAAGAATATTTATTAATGACCTTTTTATGGTATTTCTATTTATCAATGAAAAAAACCCTTTATTTTATATATATTTTACTGGGTACATGTTTTAATGATATAATCCTTATTCTTTCTCTAGATGTTTTATGATTAGTTTGACCAATGAATGTATTGACATTATCTTTCTTGATTAATTTTTGTAATAATTAACTTTTCCATGAAATATTCACTTTCATGTGATCATTGGATATGTATTTCCCCTAAATATCCAAATTATTTATCATGTATATTCTTATTTATTAAATTGTATATCATTTATACATATGTGTTTTAATTCAAAAGTTATTTGACCAAATGGGGAAATATTGATATTTAGAATTCTTTATTCAATAGTGACATTTATTGGTAAGGCATATTGTTCATAAATTAAATTGATCATTCTGTATATGTTGAATTCATTTGTTTTATTTTCACTCTATTATATTTCATTTTTTCAAATATAATGTGATATTCAAGTATGTATCTAGTTCATGAAGACTATTAAACTATTCAGTACTTTAGGATTTGTTCACTTGTATCTAACATAATGTAATAAAGTAGACAATGACTCTGGTATATTAGGGTCGAGGTATTTATAGTTGGTATCACATCAAGTTTAATAGAAACCATGAGAACTATATTTAGGAAAATGTAGATTAGTGAACATAACCATATGATAAAATTTGTGGATAAGTATATAAGAACATCCTAAAGTGTTTTTGGGGAAGATATTTTGTGATTTCACTAGAAATACATCCTTGTATGGATACTACAAGTAGATGTGGTTCTAGTATAGTTGTACCAAGGGGGTAATACCTCTAAAAATGGAACATTGAGGTTTGACTCGATCATCAGTTGGTGAACGACAATAGGCATTACTACACACTTGGTTTGACACTCCTAGGGGATATGCTTAGGATAATTCAAATTTTATTTACGAACTATTATGAAGGATTTGAATAGATGATAAAAATGAATAACCAAGGTTAAACTTACAGTGTATTAGATTAAAAATAAGTTGACATGATTTAGAAGTCCTATAAATGATCATCACTACTACAAATACCCCTTTTATCAACGCTAAAACCCCCTTTTATCAGTGCTAGAAAAGTGCTGTTAAAGCCAGCGAAGATAGGGGGTCCCCTTTATCAGCACTCCAAAAAGCGCTGATAAAGGACCCTTTTATCAGCGCTAAAAAAAGCGTTGATAAAAGGGGTATTTTATCAGTGCTAAAACAAAGCGCTGATAAAAGGGTCCTTTATCAGCGCTTTGTTTTAGCGCTGATGAAAGGGTCCTTTATCAGCTCTTCCTTTATCAGTGCTATCTTTTTAGCGCTGATAAAAGATAAAAAAATAAAAAATAATAATAAAAAAAATTAAAAAAACCCTACCAATCAAGAGGCTTTTATAGCGCTTGATCTCCCCCTTTTACAGTGCTTTTCCACCCCCCTTCAGCGCCCCCATGCACCCCTCCACCCTTTATCAGTGCTAGCTTCCATATTCCCCCATGCGCGCGCGTCGCTGCCTCCACCAGGTTTTGAACTCGAGACCTCCCCCCTGCGCGCTTAAGCCCTTACCACTCCTCTATTTTGATTTGTTTTACATTTCATGATATCTCTCTCTATATATATTTAGTTATATTTATTCATATAGTAATATATATTTATAATAATAATATATATATATATAGTTATATTAATATATATATATAGTTACATTAATATATATCTATATATATATATAGTTATATTTATTCGTATAGTAATATATATTTATATTAATATATATATATATAGTTATATTAATATATATAGTTATATTAATATATATCTCTATTTAAATATATATATATACATATTTAGTTATATTTATTCGTATAGTAATATATATTTATATTAATATATATATATATAGTTAGATTAAAAAATATATATATAGTTGGATTAATATATAGGTATATAAATATTCATATATTTGTATTTTAAATAAAATTGATATTAGTTATTATTTAGATAAATCAAATATATTTTATTATTTATATTTATAATTAAATTTTTGTGTGTGAATATATAAAATATATATATATATATATTGTTATATATTTGATTATAAATAGCAGTACATTATAAAAAACGATAAAATTTCAAAGACATAATATCAATATGAATGTAATACCTTGGAATAAATTCAGTCCCTACCAAAAAAGCCAATAATACTCCCTTAAACAAGGCTGAAAATCCACAAAATGTTAAAAAATCGGGGTACCCCGACTAAAAACTCAGTTTTGGAGGAATTATGGGCCTTTTTTGGCCTTGAAAAAACATTTACCGAGGTCCCCCCGGGCTATAGTGATGTAGAGATCGTCACAGGCTTCGATTTGATATGTGGTAGAGATCAAACGGACACCCGGATCAAAAGTTAAAGCCGTTTGAAGTTTGAGTTTCATTTTCAACATATTTTGGATCTTTTTTTAATTTTTTTAAATTTTTTTAGTCTTCAAATTGTTATTAAATGACTATTAATCCATAATAATTAGAAAATTATTAATTAAAAATATTTTTTAATTTTTTTATAAGCCATTTTCACTAAATATCTTATATATTAAGTGCAACTGTATATTTATACTTATCTAAAATATATTTAAAATTATATTTAAACTTTTTTTAATATACTTATATCAATATAAATATATCTATATATTTAAATATTAATATATTTTTTTAATGATTTTTTTTGCAAGTAGATCCTTTATCAGTGCTAACGAAAAAGCGCCAATAAAGGGGGGTACCTTTAACAATACTAAAAAAAGATCTCTTAAAGGGGGTACCTTCATCAGTGGTAAAAAAAAGCGGAGATAAAGGGGTACTTTTATCAGCGCTTTTTTAGCGCAGATAAAGGCACCCCCTTTATCAGCGCATTTTCGTTAGCACTGATAAAAGTGTGGCGCTGGGAAAAACTATTTTTGTGGTAGTGAATGCTCTTTTCCCATTATTATTATTATTTCCCACACCATGTTTTTTTTGGTTTTAGTCAATGTCTGGAACCCAGAGGAATCATGTTAACATCAAATACAATCGATAATGTAGTGATTATGAGAAACCAAATGGGATGATCATTGGAGTGAAATATATCATAATTATGGCTAATCAATTATCATGATATATGATTGAAAATATATACCTTAACAAAATCTCAAACTCACCAAATAAGATAAGGATGGATTCCATTAATAATTTGAGTAGTGGAGACCATGGAGGGAAAAGGTTTTGATTTCCTTTATATCATAAATATAGAAAGAGAAACCCATGATAATGTCTCAAAGTTATATTAATATGTTTAATGTGTGGAAAATAAGAGAATATATATTTTTTTAGGAATAGTGAGGAGTTTAGTGGAGAGAAACAAATTTCATCCTAGGAATCCATTTATAGTTCATTGTATTGAATGTGGGGAACATTGCAATTATTCAAGTCAATTCCCTATTTTAAAGGTTAACTCCTAGAACAAATAAGTACCTATATTTAAGTAAATGTTTTGAAGTATTTATTTATTGAGATTAGATAATTAAATTGTAGAAGTTTTTTAATAAATGGTATTTTGGTTATAAGAATCATGAAATGTCTAAGGATTGCATTAATTTTTGGAAACATATATGTATCCATCTAGGAGTAACTATAAAATTATGGATACCATCATGGTTTTATGAGTTTAATGTTAATAATAAGTTCAATGTATCAAAAATAATTTTTTTAGGTTTTATGTGATGAGAGTCTATCAAGATTAAGGATATTTTTAGATAAATTTATGGAAATAAAACCCATTGGTTTAGTATATAAAAAAAGTTATTTAAAGAAGAATGACTTTAAATTTTGTAGACATAAGATTAAAGGTATTGGTAATCTTTAATGTTTATATTATATTTTATGTTGTAGTAATTATGGTTCATAACAATTTTGGAACATTATTGGAATTATATTAATATAGTTTTGGAAAAAGGATAACCCACATTCCGGGAAACAACCCATCACATCTGGAAAGGCCATGAGGCTTGAACCCACAATTGAAGGGTGATAAGGGTGAAACACCTACCACTTTCCTATATGATGTAATGGTTAATATGATTTTTTTTACTTAAATAATTTTATGGATAATTATTAAGTAGAACCATGGGTGTTACTATTGAGGTTCATAGATTAATATATTATATTAACTTGTGCTAACCGTTTTAGTTTGGGTAAATATTTAGAAATAGAAGGAAATACTTGTCACTTGTTTATGGATCTTATGATCCATTAAAAATAAATTTTAAGTGCTTGAGGCATGAAAATTAATTTCGGATATTCATTTATTGGATTAAGGGATGAAGTGGAAATTTATATAAGAACAAAAAAGGATTAAATTTTGCTTATGAAATAGATATATATCAAGTTATTATATTTCATTATATTCTTAGATAGAAAAATAATTCCTCAACTTTAAGAAAAGGATATTGAAACAAAAAATTTATCCTATTACCTTCATATCTAATTAATCAAATGGTATTATAAATCATCACATATTTATGGTTTTATAGTCATTAACTTTCACTGGATAATTTACTTTCTTTTGATCAGTGATCTCTATCACTCTCCATAATTATTTATGCTTTTCTTCCATGTTCATATCATTACTTACCACCAATGTTATACTAATTGGAAACCTAGTTATGGATTATTCTGTATGAACTCTACAATTTATTTTCACTTTTATCAAGAGAAATTTTTTCTGACCATTTTTACGATGTGGGTTTTCAACAAAGGGATTTTTAAATTTCAAACCCTTGATTTCCAAGTGTAAGTTCAAATTACGATGATGCAATTTATTGAATGTGGGGAGAATATAACACCCTAAGATTTTAAATTATATTTATTTTAAATAAATTTAATCTCTTTGATATCTTGTTCTACACGCAACCCTAAAAATTTAAAATAATAACATTATTTTTGATAGAGTATACAATATGCAACACCGAGCCTAAACGAACCATGAGATACTATTTAAATATGACTATTATAAACTATCCATTGAATAGGTGGGTATTAATAGGATGAACTGAATTATGATATATATATATAAATACTAATAAATAAAAATATATTGACAATTATTAGTAAATAATCACTCAATTTTTTAGTAAAGTTATTTTATACTTCAAAATACATATTATCAAAAAATGGTTTTATTTTGAATTTTTTATTTTTAATTATAATAAATTTATAAAACTTTTATAAATTTTATTTTATAAAAATAATATATTTTTTAAATCATAATTTTAAAATTATATTAGGGTGATTTTTTTGGATTATCAAAAAAGGTTGATTTTTCAGTGAATAGTGAAAATACCGATTTCTCAAATACTGTTACTCCTTTTCATTAAATTAAGTAATTTTAAAGTCCCATTATTATTTAAATCTTATTTCAATGTAAAAAAATTTATTTAAATATATTAAAAAATAATTAATTATATTATAATTATCTTTATACCTGATTTTGATATAATTTTATTTTTAGGCTTAAAATTGCAATTTTCTAAAAACTATTTTTAAATGCATAATGTTACTCCATTTTAATTAATTAAATTATTATTTAATGATTAATTATTTAAATGAAATTTATATATTATATTTTTGAATATATTAATTTAAATTAATCTAATTATTGTTATAAGTCATATAGCTAATATAAGATCATCTTATTCTTGAAAAATGCATTTCTTGAAAACCCATTTTTTGACACGTTAGTGGGTTTTATTTTAAATTAATTTCACCCAATTATTTGAATTTAATTTAAAAATATGGATTTAATATTTGGAATCAGTATAATTTATATTATATAATAAGGTTAACTTAATTTTCAGTTATAATGAATAGTGAAAATGTAAAAAAAATACCACAGTTAAGGTGAAAATGAATTTACCATGAGTTAAACTAAGAAAATAAGGGTTAAAATGACCTAAAAAATCATAAAATTCAAATGAATGGAAATATTTAGACCTCATAACATATATGGTTCAATAATAATCCATTTTGGGCCTTTTTTCATGTGAAAAATGTGGGTAAAATTTATTATTTTCAAAAATTCCATATGCGTCCTCCTCTACAATTAAAAAAGAGAACTCCCTCACATCACTTATTAACACTTATAAAGACATTTATATCTAAAAAACCCTACAAAAATATCTCACCAACATCATTATCCAAATTCTATAGGTTTTTTTATTCTCAAAATACTAACCCTAGGGTCTTTAATAAGAGATCTAAAGGAGGTTCTTCTAAGCGAAGGTAATTGTCTTCACTAAGCTATTTATTTATAATTGTTATTTTCCACATTTAATTATATATTAACATTTAAAATATAATAAAAAAATATATCACATATAATGAGATTTTATTATGTTTATTTCATACTATTTATCCATCTACTCCTCTATAAAATGGGAAATAAAGCCATCACTTGTGTGTACAACGGACTACCGCCTCATAAACCGATGCAATTTTTTTTCCATCACTGTCTCATATGGATATTAATAATGATAAAAATAATGAAAATATATAATAAACATGACATGATATTAATTCTTTTAAATTAATATACCATACACTTATATACCCTTTTATCCGTCAAGGGAATGGTATCGCCACTCGTGCGTATGTACGACCAACCATCTCCACGAAGCGATGTGACTCATTTTCTATATTAAAATTTAAATAATGGTTTTTAAAATGAATCCAATAAGTAAATATGATATTTATAATAGTAATATCATTATGTATATGATGTAAATATATCCTATACACAATTACCAGAACTTTTATGACAAAACATGCATGAGAAAACAAGGCAATTAACACCCGAAATAATAATAAAAAAATATTATTAATGAATGGGTATTAAGACATTATAATAATAGCTTATATGATATTATAAAAATTAATATTTTTATTTTATAAATTAATAAAATTCTTAAAACCATTATATATGAGTTTAAGGTGCATTCAACCAAAAGAAAGCGCATGGTAAGGGATTTTGTCTTAATTTCCTTTCATTGTGGCATATTATAATGTTATTAACATAATTTATTTTATATGGTGTATACAATACCCATTTTATATTTAATATCATGAATAATTCACAATTTATGGTATTTCAAGTAAAAATTTTAACTATTTCATCCAGGTGGATTTTACTTAAAAATTACTAGGTGGTAAAAAATTTCATAACTCAATTTATTTTCATTGGGTTATATTAATTATTCATTATCATTGATATTCTATGATTATGTGTGTAATGAATTTTGATTATATTATTTTATAGTTACATTTTTATGTGGATTTACATTTTATACACATAATTGATTCACTGATTAATTCTCACTTCAATGTTATGATCATTATAAGGGTTACCCATCTCAAATTATCTTCTTTAGGACATATGTTATGTTATACACTTATCTTATTTTATGAGCTGTTTATACTTCACCTTTTATATTTTATATCACTAACATGCTTATATTCATGGTATTTAGTGTGTTATTTTATGTTATTCCTTTAATGGGGATTGCGATTCAAAATTTACCAAAGTGTTAAGAGATTTATGTTTCAATCTCATTTTAATTGGGACTGTTTATACATGAATTCACATTAAAGGAAATTATTATATCATTTTATAATAAATACATTTAATTTTATTATCCTTTGTTTATTAATGAAGTTATAAAATAATTGTACCATTTTCCTCTCTTTGGTACTTAAAATGATTGAGAAAATGTTATTAACAAAATACGACTTCAATTATATCTTCAATCAAAAATAATTTTACTTAAAAATGAATGTTTTATAAAAAAATTACAAAAATGTTTTACTAAGATTGTTTAAAGTTATTTTTAGCCATTATTTTATTCTTAAAAGATGTTTTAAAAGTAATATTTCTATCATTTTCTAAACAGGGTACTTTTGATTTTTTTATAGAAATATAAAAGGGATATTTATTTTAACATACTCAGTAAAAACATAACTTTATCGCAATCATGACCACTCATTTATTTGAAGATTATTTTTTAAGTTTAAAAGGTTCTTTTCAAAGAAAATTATTTTCCTAATATTCTACAAATTCTTAGTTTTTAAAGTGATTTTCAAAATGAAATGTGTATTTTCCTCAAGATTTTTTTAAAGATATTTTTAATGGTATTTATATTCATTAATAATGAAAAACCTTTATTTTACATATACTCCATTGAGGACATGTTATAGTTATGTTTTTCTTATTCTTTCACGTGATGATTTAGAATTAGTATGACTAGGTAAAGTATTGACATTCTCTTTATTGATTATTTTTTTAATCATTAACTTTTCCTTGAAATATTAAATTTCTTATGGTCATTGGACATAAATTTCCCCTAAATATCAATATTATTTATCATTGATATTCTTATTGATTAAACTATATATCATTTCTATATATGGTGTTTTACTTTGAAAGTTATTTTATCGAATGGGGAAATATTGATATTCCGTATTATTTATTTAATATATACATTTATTGATAAGGAATATTTTTCATGAATTAAATTTATCATTAAATATATAAGGAATGATTCATACATATAGTAATGGGTGGGGCCTGAAATTATTGAACCCCTCATTACATTGATAATCTCATAAGGCAAATTAGTTGGCTAGAATTAAATGGGTTTAACCCATAGTTTTAAACCGTCAAATGAAAGGTCTTTATGGTATAGATATCATAATGTTTGAGATACTTAAATCCAATATCAATAATTTACTTCATTAATAATTTAGTTATTATTATTCATGAGATTATAGTATTGATATTATCCATGGATTCATTTTATACTCACATTATTGATTAAATGAAATGTGTGTTTATCCATTTACCTTTACATATTTATTATGCCTTATCTAATCATGATAGTCAGGTTATTGATTAAATGGAATGTATGTTAAAAAATTTACCTTTCCATATTGATTATACCTTATTGATTATGCTTTATTTATTCATGATAAATTCTACCTTACGTAACTCTTATTGAGAATTTTATCTCACCCTTATTTGTTTTCTTTCCCTAGGATATGAATAATGAATCTTTAAATTAGTTTAAGGATGCATAATTTTTACTTTCACTATGTTTTATTTCATCTTTTCAAATGTACTGTGAGATTCAAGTATGTATCTAGTTTACCAATACTACTAAACTATTTAATCTTTTGGGATGTGATGACTTGTATCTAGAAAAAATGTAATAAAGTAACCAAAAACTATAGGCTATTGGGGTTGAGGTATTTACAATAAATTACATGGGACACATGGAATGTTTCTATAGGGTGTCTCCCTGGGGGCCTATAGCCATAGGCCATATGGCCCATGGAGATAGGGCCTTCTCATTCCCTTCTTATACCCTCTATGTTATTCACGTTTTAGGATATGAGTAAGATCCATGTGAACCATAGAGGTAAACCATTAAAAATGGTTCTATGGACATAGTAAACCATATACCATAGTGGTAGTTGAGCCTTTTACAATAGTTCTTCCAGTCATATCTTTAGAACCATGGTTATGGGGAAATTTTCTAGTATTTTATAGTGATATTACACATTATTAATGGTTATATCATAGATGTAATTCCCTAGGACTACTCTAATGTTTTATATTAATTAAATTATTTATATATTGTTATATGTGATGATACCAAGAGTATAGTCTCTCTATGATGGTTACAGACACTCATCGCTAGTTTGCATAATTTAGAATATGGGGAAGCCTTCCTGAGGTCATGTGTTGACCCTGACTCAGACAGGGTGATAAAAAATGGTATTAGAACATTTTTTCTGTTTTTTTACTATCTAGGACTTAATATATGGTGGTAATAGTGGTCATATCTTGGTATTTAATCTAATTTTATGCACCATGAACACTTATAAGTGAGTGCCCAAGTTACCAATGGTACAAGATTGGTGTTTCTTTCATTTTTTACTATTATGATTGAGATAATTATTCAAGTATGATTTCTTGGGTTGAGGTTGTTATTATTTGTTTTAGTCTTATCATAGGGAGGAAAGAGTTTATGAATCAGGCATAATACTAGGAATACAGGTTTTCTGGACATGTGCATGACTACTTGTGACTTCAAAATGGATATTAAAATGATTTTTTTATAAAAGAAAAGTCATGGTAAATCTTTGGGAAAATGAATTAGAAATAGGTTTCAATTAATTAAAACTTTAATAATAAGTTAATCTATGATTTTTTAAATAACATTTTTGTAATGACCCTAACCTTAGTCATGACCTTTTTGAAGAAATTTATTTATGATATTATGAGAAAATTTAAAATTTTGCTTCTAGTTGAGGGGTTGTTTTTTGTTTGAGGTTTTGGTTTATAATTTGAGTAATTGAGGATGAATTATTAGATGATTTTGGATGTGTTTTAAGGTTTTAGAGTTGGTTTGGTAGGGTTCATGATGGTGGAACATATAATATTAAGACTACACTTGGAATTGAATACTCAATGGGGGTACACCAGGTACCCAATGGGTGAGGTAGTGGGGTGGTTTGCCTAGGGATTATACCAGGTACCCAATGCACCTCTAACAAGTACGTAGTAGGCTCCTTGTCAATTTTTGTTAAAAATTTAAATTGGGGTAAAATTTTAATTTCCCATGTCCCTCTTCAATCCCCTGACCTATTCCTCTTTTCTTCTCATGTTATCTTGGAAGAACACCCTTTTTAGAATCTCCTCATGTATCCTTCAATGTTTCTTCATCCCGTCTATATATCCTAGGTGAATCAAGTGGATTTATTATATTATAAGGCTAGTTAAGTGCCTAATTATCTCATTTTCCCCTGTTGTTTCTTCCCCATATTATTTTTCTATAGACTAGTTACCTAATTTGGGATTTCACCAAGTCATGGTGAAATCCATTATCATGGTTGAAATACTTCTTCTTTTAGTTAGTGATGTTATAATTGGGTGATTTAGCACCTCTTTAATTCTATTTTTTTTCTATTTACACAATGGTTTATTTATAGTTTTCTTGATTTTGGGATTTTATTTTGGAAATTTTATACCAAACTTAATTAGTGATTTATTTTGATTAGTGGTTAGTATAATTATGGTGGTTATTCACCTAGTTTTTAGTTAGTTTTAAGTTAGGTTTTGGTATAATAGTTTTTATTTCATGGTTTATTGACTAATAATGCTTTATTATGTATTTTTAGTGGCTACTATGTTGATGATGGAGTATGGGAGATGGATCATCAAGGATATTTCATTGGTAGGTGATTTTGATCCATATAAAACTCCATTGGGAAAGATTTTGATTATATTAAACTATTTTTCTTAAACTAATAACTCAAACTCTACTTGTTTTCTAAAAGTATAAATCAATAGTTTTCAATTAATACCTTGGTTGTAAATTTAGATGACCTTTTTATGAAAAAATCCTTTAATAATCATAAAAAAATGTCAAATTACTTGTTTTAGTTTTAAATTCTGGTCTAAATTCTGGTATTAAATCGATTATCTCTAGTAAGTGATTTAATTATTTTTTGGTAATTGTAGATGTTTATATCATTTCTAATATTTTAGGACTTGTTACTCATGCTTGATTTCTAAAATTGATATTCTCTACATTCCTTTTTGTTTAACATATGATGAAAAAATGAACAGGGTTTACAATGTGCTAAATTATATGGTCATGATAATTTAGAGGCAAAATTGATCCAAAAATAGAACTAGTAATGTTATTATGTATAATTTTTATTTTAAATTAATTATAGGATGTTTAAACCTTTATAAACATCTGATTTGGTTTAGAAAACATTACTTATGTGTATAGAAGAATAAAAAATATACCTACCCTAGGATATTAGAATTTTTTTTTGGAAATATTATTAATTACAAAATAACTTTAAATTTATCCTTCTTTAACCCTTTAAAAATGTAATGATTATAGGAATGACCTACTTGGTGGATTAAGTAGGAAAACATGGGTGGAATATGGATACATTTAATTATATGTATTCCTTATTATGACTTTAACCTTTATTATTAATGAAATAATTTATTTACACTTTAACCATAATGAGTTATAAGTCAACGATCGAAACCTAACTTTGGTTAAGTGATGCATAATGGAATGGTAACTACTGGGTTGACTTTAAGTGGAAAGAAGTGAAATAGTACCTGAAATTAATTGATTTCTTTAATTAGGTTCCAACCCAAACTATAAAAATAGATTATAAATCTTCACTTACTTATTTTTCATAAATATTGATAACCATTGTTTATTTTATACAAAACCTATTAACTTTATCTTTTTTACTTATAAACCACTTTCCTTCTAGAATAAGATTTACATTATATTTTCCAAATTATGGAGTTTAAATTAAAAATATTGATAAAATTATTAATAAAATGTATGTTTTTATTAAGTTAAATACCATAAGAACTCTAATTTAAAATAGGTATGTTAAATGCTACATTTATACCTTCCTTAACACTCAATATGAGATACACCAAGTATGTTTTTTATGATCAATACTATACTTAGTTTACTACCTAATAATATACAAATGTAAACTATATACACCCATTCCCGAGTTATATCCTTGTTTGTATTGGTTTTTAAAGAACTATAAATCCAAATCATATAAATATTGTAATTAGTAAAGTTTTACTCTAAATAATCATGAAAAGAATAATGTTTTAGAACCTATTTTGGGTTTGTATTGATGTTTGAATACTTTCTTGAAATTCATAGTGTGATGCACATGGGATACACATGTTTATGTTATGACCTTTTGAAATAAAAATTCATTTTATTATATGAAAAATATAGTGGAATATTATAGTATGTATATTTTTTGATTTATTTATCATATTGGTTGTTATAATCAAATTCATACTAGTGCATGAATTTCACTTTTTATTATAATAAACATGATAGTTGTTTTGATTTAAATTATTTGAGCATGCATACTACTTTGATAGTTAAAAGTATATTAGAAGGGGCATGTGTATAAGTTTTTTCTATATAAAATGTTAATAAAAAACTTCTAAAGTCATATCTTGGTGTTGGTATGGGCTTGTGTTTCCCTAAATAAGTATACCCCTTCCCATTTTCCTTTAGGATGAGATGAGGATCTGAATTAGTATTCCCTTTTCCCTTTCCCCCTGGTATGGGCATGTACCCTAACTATCTTTGGGCTTGGTTTGACTAGTATGGGTGACATGTTTTCCCCCCACTCCTTGTTAGATTTTGATTCAAGGATCAAAATAGGCATGGAAACTTTGAACCCTCTCAATATAGGGATTAAATTCTTATAGAATCTTATTCATCTTTTTACTATATGTATGTATCAATTCCACATTTTCTTATTAATTATATTCAAATTTGTTTTGATTTATATTTATGTAAATGAGTAAATTTATCTTAAGAACACAACTGAGGGTCTTTTATAAATGTTATAACCTTGGTGGTTTCCTACTGAGTATGATATTATCACACCTTGCATATTCACCTTAATGGATATGCATATTCATGATATGTTTTATAGGTACCCACAAGTATTAGTGTATATCTAGATTTTTTTATTTGGTTATCTTTATTAATATTTTAATTTTACTTGGTTTTAGATCTGGAGAATGGATGCCAAGTTGGAACATAACCCTATGTTTTTGGGACCCATCATTATTCTCAACTTTTACCCAGGATGTGTATTTATGTTATTTAATATGTATTTGATTCATATATAATTGGTTAATATAATATATAGTTAAGTAACATTTGTAGGTAAATTGAAACCCAATGGAACTTTGAGACCCATAACACTTGTTTCAAGACCATAGGGACTAGGGATGTAACATCCCAACTCAAATCACTCTACAGTAACTGAATCGGTTCATTATGTGACCTTATACATACCTCTATATATGATAGAGGCTGTTTACTAGTAGTAGGGATCTAACGTGATATTGTGGGTAGATTATACCCTCATATCAGAGTAGATAAAAACATTGTAAATATCATATAACAAGACACCACAATATCAAATAAAACAAGAGAACACTAGATCCAAATCTAAAAAAAATAAACATACAACATGATATAACAAAAATAAACTATTTAAAATGTCACATGAGTTAGGTATACATCAACATGATCTCTCATGGGTATATCATATACATCAAAACCCAAAATATAAAAAATAGAAAAATAACCAAAATTTAGCCCTTAGTCCTTTCCTAGTCCTAATTCCTGACTCCATCTAAGACATCCAACTGATCCAACTAATAATAAGATTCTTCCCTCCCATACATAAAATCAAGAGGTTTGATTGGGTACTAATGTGATATGGTATCTCGAGTAGGGTTTGATTATAACTCTGTAGGCCACCACTAATGGTGTCCCTAACATAACCAGTAAATGCAGTGCATGTACAATGCATTATGCTCAGAATAATAAGGTAAACAACTATTAATAAATAAATAAATCATCGTCGATCCTTGGGTTTTAAGGTAGCACTTTAGGTTGTCCATACCTACTTCAGATAGTACTAGATATATCTAATCAAATCGCATATCTGATCCAAGGGTCAGAATAGTGGTTGGCCATAAAACCATCAATAAATCACATAAATTGGGTGGATTAGTGAACACCCTATAATACTATCATATAACATCAAGTGGAATGAAACCCACCCTTGAACACCATCATATAAAATCTAGGGGGGATGATGCCTACCCCATATTACACATTATATAATATTGAGAGGAATAACTCCAACCCTATAATACCATCATATAACATCAGGGGGAATAACGATCACCCCGTAATACCATCATATAAACATCAGAGAGAGTGGTTCCCACCCTATAATATCCATTATATAATATCAAGTATAATGAATCCCACCTCGTAATACCATTATATAACACTAGGGGGAATGGATTCCACCCTGTAATACTATCATATAACATTGATTGGAATTAAACCCACAATGTAATACCATTATATAACATAAGTGAGAGTGAATCCCACCCTATAATACCATCATATAAACATTGGGGGAATGATACCCACCCTATAATACAATTATATAACATTAGAGGGAGTGGAACCCACCCTATAATATAATCATATAAACATATAATCACCTAGTTTTTTCACTTGTATAAACTTAAAGAACACAATATATACCTATTAATGTATTCATATTCATACACAGTAATGTTATCCCCATGTTTTAACCCTTTATTGGGACAAAAAAGTACTAGGGAACCCCCTATAGTTCCCTAGGTCACATCATAGTCCATACACCCTACCCAGGTTCCTTTATCTCATTCCTAAACTCTAGGGTAAAATCCCATCTCTCATGGTAATCACTTTCCTCAACATATCCATTCTCACACTATGAACTAACCATCCACACTATCAATTCCATATAAATCAAACACAAAGGAGTGAAAAAAATCTACCTCACTTCCCAAATTAAATCTATCGATCCTCTCCCACCAAAACTATACATAAATCCTTTCCATGGTATCCCCACTTAGAAACATACACATACAAGTGGATGAGGAACAATCACCCACCCATAAATCATCTAGAAAAGAGGCTCTATGATAACTCAATATACCAGACGACCCACCCAAATTCCAAGAATTTGAAATACATAACTCTACCACACCTAGAGGGAACTAAGAAACCTAACATAAGGTCCATTATATTTCATTTATACCACTATAAGGTATTTATATCACATAACCCATATTTATAATTGAACCCTTGACTATCAATAACTCAGGTATCAAACTAGTGTCTAAGGGTCCATCATGCCCCAAATTACTTTCATTATACTCATAAAAGATAAGGAAATACAATTAAATTATAATTTATAGTCAATATTGCACTTGTGGTGAGGTTTCATATTACATGATAAATAAAAAATTCATAAACCTCAGGGATAAGTTCAAGGACCACCCACTACAATCATCATAGTTCCATTTAAAAAAGATAAACCACCGTATTTTAAGATTTTATAAGACTAACTAACTATCACCTATAATCACGAGGCTCTAATTTCATACAGAATCAACCTAATAAATTATAATTAATTTAATCATTTAATCAATATTATTTCCACAACTTATTCCTTATCATAATTAAAGAAAAACTCATCAAGTGATCTGTCGTGAAAAAATCATTGAGAAAAGGGGTGTTCACCACCCCCAACATATATCCAAAACTTTAGTATAAAAAATCCCCAAGTTCACATCTCAACTCATCCATAAATTTCCCCCAAATTGATGAAAATTTATAAATAAATTAAATAGTTACATACCTTAGTAAAATAACATGATACATAGAATGTTCATACTTTTGGGATCCTTTCTAGACAAGACAACCAAAATTCCTATCATCTCAGCCTGTTTCCACCATGATTTAGTGGAATTGGCATCAAACCCTAGCTCAAAGACACCCAAATATATGGATAACAAGGGGGGATGGGGAATTAAGTTAATGAAAGTAATAACTAAACATAAATCCACCATGGAAACATCTAAAATAATCCCTCACTAAGGGGGATTGATTGGAGTAATAGAGGGGGAATATCTATATGAAATGGCCCTCTCTAGATGCCCCCTTTTTCCTAAAATCAAAGGGATTGACTTGGAAATGATAGGTCTACCCTTGTTTTTTAAAAAAAATGGAAAAGAGATGTGTCACAACATAACCCTAGGTGTCATGACATTTTTCCCTAGCCTAGGGTTTGGTTATGGTGTGGCATGATAGATCACATCGTGATGCTACCATGTGACCTCCCTACATGGAGTGATCCTTAACTTATGGTTTTCCCTCTATGGAATGATCCCTCTTGTCATTATATGGAACACCCTTGTGAGGAAGAACAAAAAATTAAAATCATAGACCTCTATGGAATAACCACCTCTCTATATGATGTATCCTTTACCCTTCACACCACGATTCTTCCCCATGGAAAAGCTCTATAGATTTTCCTTACACCAAAAAACACTTATCATGACATAACCCTAATCATAAAAACATGATTAGACTTTCTCATAGAATCCAAAAATGAAAAATATAAAGGTTTTAAAACCCCATATGTAAGAGTCCTATCCTTTTCCAAATTCTAATATGTAAGGGTCATCAACATAAAATGAAACCCCCAGCCACGAAATCATCCTCATGGCCCTTAGAGATAATACAATAAATAAGGGTCATCCTCACAACATAATGCCCTAGAAATGACATGACCTAATAGATAAGGGTTTTTACTTAGAAAAAACACCAAACAAAATACACCTCACCATGATACCCACTAGTCATAGAATGAATGGATACCTTCTTAGACTTCACTTTATGCTACCCATAATAAGTTATGGTCTGACCAAAATATATCCCTCATCATGATATAATCCTCAATCATCATGGAATGTTGACCCACCTACAACATGATTTCACAATAAGGACACACTGACCATTCTTCAAATCTCACCTGATCACTCAAAACATATCCTAAGCCTTTAAACACATCCAAAAAACCTCCTTGATATAATCTAACTCTCATAAATATGAACTAAAACCCAATTATAAAATTATCCCCTACTTCAAGACCAAAAAATTAAATTTATCCTAATTTTTATGAACCCATAACGATGTAGTCAACATAATTACCCCACCACAACACTTATCATCCCCAAGAATATACTCATGAATCCTTACTAAGGCTTCTAAGTCACCATCCATAGTGCATGGACCAAATTATATGTCTTCCATTGATCATGGTTATATCGACACTGCATTGCAACCAACTCCATCACGCAAAACCACACCATCCTTCACATTACCACACCAATTATTTTCACCAATTTCATAACGATGCTTCAATATTGATGAAATTCATGAATTATCAAACTATAATCATACCATGTCATCAGTTTACATCACTATTCTACATTATAATATCACTCACTTAGTATCACACATGAGTGTCACCCGACCATTATCTTCATAACCTATACTATACCCATAAAACAAGGAATATCCTCATTTCAAAAGTGAAATTCTACCCATGAGAATAGACATTCCATAAACCCAATCACCCTACCATCTTGTTTTTAAAAATTCACCCTGATCATTCCACTTGACAGTCATTCCACATTTGGCATCTAACAGTCTCCAAAACTATCAACTCAACTCAATACTCATCAAATGACACCCATATTTGGTTTTTTTATATTTTCCACACATAACATGGCCGCTTGCATCTAAGTGTTATCACAAAACCACAACCCCCTCTGGGTTTGGTCCATTAACATGTCACTTCCAACATTTATAAAAAAATATTAAAATGAGTATCACATGATTAAACCATCAATGATATACTTCACACCATAAATATTTCCTTATAATTGATCCATGATTATGATGCTGTCCAATATTCACCATCATCTGAACACTGACCCTCATGATCTCTGCTCATATTCCTCAAATAAGTTCACATTCCTAGACCCATTTTAGGTTCTAATGATACTATGGTGACCAAAAAAATTGTTTTCCAGTACTAATGATAATACTATGATGTAAACACGATCCAAATGGATCTAGATTAAGGCCCATAACCTTTCTCACTATCACACAAGTCTCATGTTCCATATTTCTATGGGCCCTACTTAGTTATACTAGAAACTAACAATCTACATGTTACCCCAATCAACATAGTCAGGGAAATAACTTGTTTCCTTAGCCATTACACCATGCAACTTAACCCCTCAATGTTTCAAAAGACCCAAAAATCATCATACCACATTTTTAATGGATCAAAACACATATATCACATGAACTAATTATCTTGACATATCCAGAATCTCATGAAACCTGGTTATTACACTATCACACTGTAGAGACCTTGTCTCACAAACCAATTGTATCCCAATACTTAACCACACCCCAAAGAATCCCCTACTTCAACAAACATACACTATAACATGAAGGGTCAACACCCTCTCATCTATTCCTCAATCAAAATAATGTGTCTCACACCATTATTCCATTTTATCATATCCAATCACCATCCATTTATGATCATCCAATGAGACCATTTAAAATCCATGACTGAACTCCACACATTAATGGAAATAAGGAGTCTTAGACCTCACTATAACAAATATTCACCTCTTGAGGTCCCACCCCCCAAACTGGTCTCAAGGGACTGAACATTTACATACCAAAATAGCCTATCCATACTCTAGGAATACTTTGAATGAAACCAATTTTTATTTTTCATCTATTATCATGATCACACCCCATGAATTACATTCATTACACAACTAAATCTCCCTATCCCATAGATTCCTAAGAATATTCCTATTGACATGTACCACATGTGATCCAAGGACACTTCCACCTAATTAAACACTAATAAAACCTTCCTTAGGTCAAGCTTTGGTCACATAAATTCCACCCACAATATAGGTTATGAAATATCTCACTATTTTTACCCATTGATATATATTATCTATATAACCATTCCCACAATTCTTATCAGCAGCCCCATTACCAAAAAAAGAATAGCCCAATAGGTGTACACCCTATGCTAACTCACTATACCATTCCACTCATTCCATATAGAGTCATATCCCCTTAGTCTTAGTCTCACATGATTAATCCACAAGCCAAACACTCACCACACGCATGTTCATATCATCTATTCTAATATTGTTATCCCAATTAACTTGTTGACTATAGCTCCCATGCATGCCAGACCCATCACAACATATTCACTACCTATTATTTTTTATTCATAATACCTAAGGAATCTACATTTCTATACTACATACTTGATAATACATCCCATGAATCAATATCAATCATAAAGAATCTACCCATGATATATGTCTCTGAAGACACCCACAAGCCTGGTCTAACCCCTCTCTCTTAAGTTACCCTCACATATCACAACTCATTTCTAAAAATAGTAATAAAATATTCCAATACTCAATAATAGTACCAAGTTACCAATATCCTGAGCCAAACCTCAACACCACTAGGCTCTCACATCTTTCTCATAAGTTATATCCCACATAGGTTATATCCCACATAAAATATCCATGATCCCCTATTAGATATTACAAGAAAACTCATAGGATAACAAAATCACTCTAGGGTTCTCATATACATATACATTAGGAATATTATAATCAATCCAAATACCCACTCTAGAATAATGATCCTCACCAAGCATCCATATATTGTACTACCCCCTCTAGGACCAATATCACATCCACGTGTATTTAACAATGTCACTCTATAACAATTCTTACCAGGAAAATCAGATACATCTAGTTTGGTTGAGTAGAATTCCACCAATAAGTTATTTGGGAAAACACCAAATAAGTTTTTTCTAACACTTTAAATAACCATAACCTATATTTATTTTTCTTTTTCTAGAGTTAGTATTATGTCTGTTTTTATTAATTAGAGTTCCACCAATAATTTATTTAGGAAAACATCAAATAAGTTATTTTTAAAACTTTAAATAACTAAAACCCATATCTTTTCATTCCTTTATATATATATATTTTCTTTTTCCTAGAACCAGTGTCATAGTCACACACAAGTTTTCACATTTCATGTGAACATATATGCATGATATTATCCATAATCACACATCTCTTACCACTCCAAGCTAAGAGAAAAACCTATAAATCAATAAATTATAAAATACCATTCTTAACAAGAATCAACTAAACTATAACCTAAAAAATAAAGAATATAAATCCCAACTCCTTGGGAACTTACACTTCATCTCATACTGGTGCTGACCAGATATATGACATAATATCTATTCCACGTTCTAATTAGTTTAATATCCCATATACCATATCCAAAATAGAAAGAAAAATAAAAAACTATCCAATTAAACTTTGTAATCTCTTGATTAATCTCAATTTATAATAACTATATTGATTCATTACATGACCTTAAGCACACCTCCCTATATGTTAGATGCTTCTGACTAGTAGTGTGGGTATAAATTTATACTTTGGGGAGACTATACTCATATACCAAAGTAAAAAATAATAATAAATTTCATAAAAAAAATCAACATAATATCTAATAGAATAAGATAACACCACAACTAAATATAGAAAGAAGTAAATAGAATACCACATGACATATAAAAAATGAACTATATAAAATGTCACATGATCTAGGAAGAGATCAATAAGATCTCCCATGGGAAAATCATATAAAACCTAAACAAAAATATATAAAATATAAAAATAACCACTACCTATTCCTAATTCTTTAATCAGTCCCAACTTCTCACTCTATAAAAGACATCCAATTGATCCAACCAATACCGGACCTCTTCCCTAACTATACTTCTGATCATGAGGTCTACTCAAGTACTACTATTCTAGTGATACCCAATAAGGGTGTGAGTATAACTTAGTAGGCCACCACTAATAGTGTACCTAACATAACCAGTAAACACAATGTATATAAAATATGATATGCTCATAATAATCAAGTAAAAAACTGAAACATTATAAATAAATCACCACTGATTTGTAGGTTTTAATATGACACATGAGGTTGGACATACTTACTTTGTCTTGTGTCAGGTGTCTCTAAGTAAGTCACATATCAGAACCAAGGGTTAGAAAATCACCCGCCCATAATACCATCAATATATCATATGTGTTGGGGGGATTATCCCCCAACCTATAATATCATCATATAACATTAGGGGGAATGTCACCCACCTCATAATACCAATAAATAAACATCAAGGGGGAATAATTCACACCCCGCAATACCTATCATATAATATCAAGGGAATAATTACCACCCTGTAATACCATCATATAATATTTGGGGGAATGGAGACCACCCTGTAATGGGGGGGGGGGGGGTGGAATCCACCTTGTAATACCCATCATATAATATCAAAGGGAATGGTTTCCAACACATAATAACATTATATAACATTAGGGGGAATGTCACACACCCCATAATACCATCATATAACATTGAGGGGGATGTTTCCCACCCTATAATACCATTATATATCATTAGAGGTAATGAAACCCACTCTTTAATACCATCATATAAACATTAGAGTGAATTTAACCCACCCTATAATACCATAACATAACATTTATGGGAATATAATCCACCCTATGATACCATCATATAAATATATCATCACTTGGGTTGTCTATTCACTAAAACTTGATACAAATTTCCTAGATTATCCTCTTAAGAATATAATCTATACCATACCACTTACTGCATTCATACCTAACCACAATCATGTTAGACACCATGTTTTAACCCTTTCCTAGGACAACATAAGAATATTAACCCTTTATATCCCCCTAGGTCACATCATAATCCAAACAACCCATATGGGTTCCTTCATCTCATTCCCAAACTCTAGGGTCAAAGACCATCACTCATGGCATCACTTCATCAACATATCCATAATCACACCATGTCCTAACTAGTCACATTAAAAATTAAATATAAATCAAACACAAAAGATTGGCATAATATATACCTCGCTTCCCAAATTAAAAAAATTAGACCTCTCACACTAAACCTATAAATAAATCCTTTCCATGGTATACCCACTTAGATACACACTTTCACATGTGGAGGAGTAACACTCACCCCATCCATAAATCATTTATCCAATATGTACTATAGAAACTCAATATTTCACTTATCCTATCCATTATCCAACCATTATTAACTCATAAATCTCCCCTACGCATAGTGAACTAAGGAACCTATAAAAAGGTCTATTATATTTTATTTATTTCATTTATACCACTATAGGGTCTTTATATCACATAACACATATTTATAGTAAAACCCTTGACCATCAGTGATTGTGGAATCAAGCCAGTGTCCAAGGGTCTACAGTGGACCAAGACAACTCCACTCTACTCATAGGGGATAATGAAATAAATTCCAATTATAATTATGGTTAATCACACACATGTGGTGAGACCGCATACCACATGCTACATAAAAAAATATATAAATATTAGGGAGATGTTCAGGGATCACCTATCCCAACCAGAGTTATTACCTTTAAGAAAGTTTTAAACACCATCACCTAAGCTCAAATAAGAAACTTTCATTTTACTCATATGGGACAAGGAAATACATTTCAATTATAATTTATTGTTAATCACACACAAGTGTGAGACCACATATCACATGATACATAAAAAAATTCATAAACCTTAGGGAGATGTTTAGATACCACCTATCACAATTAGATTTATTCCCTTTAAGAAAAGCTCGAGCACCATCACCCAAGCTCATCTAAACCCCACTAACCATTTCCCATCAACATGAGGCCATAATTATATCCACAATCACCCCAATAAGTTATAAATAAATTATAATTTATTTACTCATTTAACTAATATTATTTCCATAACTTATTTCTTGGAATAATCAAGGAAAAAATCACTGGTAAATCTCTAAAAACCAAATCCTCAAGTTAATGGGTGTGAACCACTCCCAAAATCTACCTATACATTTATTAAAAAAAATCACTAAGTTTACATCTCAACCCATCCATAAATTTTTCCTAAATAGATGGATATCCATAAATAAATAAAATGGAAACATAACTTAGTAAAATTTCATGAGACTACATGTGTTCATCCTTTTGGTATCCCCTTTATCCAATTTTAGAAAAATCCCCATCATCTCTGCCTAATTCCACCACATTATTATGGAATCAGCATCAATACCTAGTCCAAAGACACACAAATTAGTGGATAATAAGGGGGATAATAATAGAGGTAAGGTGAGGAACAAATCACCTTAAATCTATATATAAATATCCAAGAATCACCCCTCACCAAGGGGGATTTATAGAAGGAATATAAGGGGAAGATTCATATGAAATGAACCTCTCTTAGTGACCTCTTTTCCCTAAAATCAAAGTGGGTTGGCTTGAAAATGATAGGACTACCATGCCTTTTAAAAATCATAAAAGGTATCTATTATGAAGTGACCCTAATAATCATGATGTGGAACCATAGACTAGGGTCTGGTTATGGCATGATGCCACCCCTGTCTCTCTCCATGGTGAAAACATTCCCTCGTACCCTCCACAACATGATTCATTTAGTCATACTATGGCATAATGTTATTGGACATAACCAAACATTTAAGGCATGGACTTCCATGGAGTGACCTATACCCTCTATAACTTAGACTTCTCACTTCACACTGTGACACTTACTCATGGCCATGATCCATGACATGGTCCTCTACTACATTACCCTCTTCATTGAGTGACCCTAAGTTTCATGACATGACCAAACTTTCTCATAGAATCAAAAAGGAAAAATGTAAGAATTTCCAAAGCCCATATGTAAGAGTCTTATCCTTTTAATTAATCTAATATGTAAGGTTAATAACCATGGTGTGACACCCCCAGACATGAAATGACCCTCACAGTACTCAGAGCTAACCAAATACATAAGGGTCATCCTAATGACATAATTCTTTATCCATGATGTGACATAATACATAAGGTTTTTCCTTAGAGAAAAAACTTACACAAAATACACCATACTACGAAACCAATTAGTAAAAATGTGAATTGATAAACTTTTATAATTTATGATGTGGTTCCCCTATTAGTCTATGAATTGAACTTGATCCACCCCTTTTCATGGAATGACCCTTACCCATCATGGAGTGATGTTCCACTTAAAGTATAATCTCACCAAAAGATTACCTTGAACATGATTTAAATATCCCATGAGAACCTAAAACATATTTTAGGCCTATTAACACATCCACAAACAAAAAATTGAGTTTTATAAATTTTATAATTCATATCTAAAACCCAATTCTCAAAACATCCTCTAATCTGACACAGAAAATTCAAATTTCTCATGATTTCACCGACCATTAACAATGTGATCATCATAGGTTTATGCTCCTAGGATCAAGTGGTGGTCCAACTTGAGTGTTTTATGGGAAATTTGGGGAATTATTGTTAAGAATGTCATAATAGTAGGAAAATGATATCATTTATCACTTATATATATCAAGATAATTGAGATTAAGATAATATAGAATCTAGGATAATAGAGATATGATAAGTAAGAAAATCAATTATAGGCACCACCAATGTGAGTGATGTATTCATTTAAGTACCTAAATTTTAGTTAAGTAAGAACATATAAAGTATTTAAGGGATCGATTAGGAGAAAAATTCTCTAGTGGTTTATACATTATAAGTAAATGTAATTGTTTAAGAATAGTAGGGTATCATGACATACCATGTGCTTGCCTATGTTTGTTTATACTATAGTTGGAATCAATTGGGGTTTTGTATCAACTAAAACATCAAATACACACATAGACACAAACACATATATATATATAGTGTTTTACTATATATATATATTGGTGATGATTAAGTTAATATGAATCACTGATTGGTTCTTTTTTTTGAGACAGTCTTACTTATTTCTTTTAATAGCTAGAATTTTGTTAATATGTTACAACTAATCATGATTAAGTTATTATTTACCTTGATAATATTTTTAAAGCATGTTTCTTATTGTTTCTATTACATTATAATTCTATTGATATTATAGAAAACCTCCATTAATTTATTAACATATTTCCACCATGATAGTACATAAAATTTGTTAACTATTTCCTTCTTTTCCTATTTGATATACCATTGCCTTGGTAGTGATTATTATTGACCTAAGCATATTTATATTTAATACCATGTTCTTATATACATAACAAATGAAATTTTTTATTTTATTATACCATTTTTTAATATTTATTTTATATTTAAATTCTATTAAAGTCATTTTTAAAGTAAAATTAATGACTTTCACTGGGTAAAATATTTGAAACTAGCAATATTTTCAAAAGTGATAAGGAATGATAATTTTTTAAATTAAGTGTTTTATAAATAAATTTATAAATGATATTTTAAATGAAATTAAAAATAATTTATCATTAATGTATTGGTAATAATTTAAAAATAAGTGTTTTTTAAAATGTGTCTTGAAATGGGATCTTATAAAGGAATTTTAAAGATAATTTTGATAAATAAAATTTTTTTGGTAAATTTATGATAAGTAATAAATAAATATGATAAGATCCTAGGTAAATATTATGGTGGGGATAACTATAATATGAAGGTTATTTTGAGTTTTGGAACTATAAAAAACTTATAATGGCTATAATATCTTGGTATCTTAGTTTTTATGTAGGCGGTGGATGATAATTGAAGTATTATGCTTTAGAGAATTGTAAGTTTTATTGGGATTTATATTGGAGATAAAATTATTGGAATTATGTAGAATTTTTTTTATATCCTTGAGGTATTTTATTATTCTATTTTTAGTGTTATAATTTTGGAAATTATTATGTATACATGTATTTTGGTGTTAGTGTCTTGGGTATGTGATAAAAACTTGAGGTCATAGATTTAAATGAGTATAGTATATTTTTATGATCTTTAAACTTATGATAGATCACTAGAGGATAATGGATTTTGTTTTTTAGGGACAAAAAATGCTACAGTGTGGAGTTTTCAATTACTCTGACCTTGGTCATTATGTTTTTAGGAAATTTAATAATGAAATTATGATGAAATTGTAATTCTTGGTTGCATTTTAGTTGTAATTTTTTTTTGAGGATTTGGATTAGAATTTGAGTAATTGTGGATGAATTATTTGATGATTGGCAATGTAGTTTTATGTTTTAGAGTTATTTTATATGGTTTAGGAGGGTTTATGATGGTGACATATATAGTCCTAAGACTATAGGTGAAGTCTAGTGCCTATTGGATGAGGCTATGGTGGTTTCCCTAGGGGTTCCACTGGGTACATGGTGGACCTTCAATAGGTACCCAATATCCCCATGGTAGATTTTGTTTATAATTTAAATTAGGGGAAAATTATAATTTCAACTATAACCTATTTAATCCCTTGACCCTCCCTCTTTTCTCCTCATTTTATCTTGGCTTAACGCCCTCTTTGGGATCTACTCATGCTTAATTTAATCTTAATTAACCTCCCTCCATGGATCCAAGGTGAATCAAGTGTATTTATTCAAGTCGAAGGCTAGGTATGTGTTGGGTAAAAATCCTTCAAGGAAACATTACAGTGTTCTTAGGTTGACTATGTTTGTTGAAAAAGTAGATTTCCATGGGTAGTTGTGGAGTTCCAAATATATTTTTGACAATTTATTTTGAAAAATATCCAATAAAAAGGAATTAATTCTCTAGAGGCGGTATAGAAAAACATGTATATAACATGTTTTCATTTACCAGTGTTTGCAAAATTTTTGGGGTCCAAAACTGGAGGATGGAGAAATTTGTTTTTGGAAAAGAATTTTTCATGAAATTTTGAAGGTGGTTTGGAAATTTTTGTGCAAGGTATGATTTGGGATCACCACATCAAAATATGGTAAAGGAAATAATTGTGTGAAAGATTTTAATTTTCACGAAATACGATTTTGTGCACCAAAGATAGAGTTGTGTGTGTACCTGAAATAAATATGAAGTGATCCATGTGAAAGATATTTATGTACCCAATGTGACATCAAATATGGTTTTACATACTCGAGGAAATGTTACGTGCAAGGTTGTTGGTGGGAGAGATTCTTCTACGTAGGGTTATCTAGGTCTATAAATAAGAGGCTACCCCAATCATTTAAGTAAATCAACCCTTAGAGAAAACTAGGGCTCATAATCATGTAAGAAGTGTTCACAAAGGAATTTTAATGAAAAAAAGAGATTTTTGTGTAAAAAGATATTTTTACATAAAATATAAAAGTGATGCTCAAGCTGGTTTTTTGCAACAATGTCAAATTTTGTGTGCAAAGTGATAAAGTTTCACACAAGGCATCCAAGGGTGGAACGAAATATAGAAGTTGGCCTATAATTATGTGGTATAGGGGTATTCATAGAGTTGATTAAAGTGGAACCTAATGATACACTAAAAAAGTTGTAAAAAATATTGATTCAAGAGATCAAAGTGGATTCTTTTGAAGGATCAGTGATCACACTTCAGTTAAGAGAGTAGTAAAATTTCAAATTGTGATTGGTTGTAAACCAGTGGGACAATGAGTCTAATCTGAAATTTGTAAAGGTAGTGATCTTGGGAATAGAAGTGATCTAGCTTAAACCTTAATTTTTAAGTGAGACTTAGTGGATTTGGTACATTGACACATTTTTGTTGTATGATCCTAGGATGTATCCCAGTAAGGGTGAACCAAGTAATTTTTTTTGTGTCTCATGCATGATTTCATTTTTGTTAGTACATTTATATGGGAAAGGGATAGAAGAACGTTTTGTTTTAATATATCATATCATGATTCACCCCTATCAGGGTATTTAACCTAGTTGGGCCAATAATATGACTCTCATTATCTTCTTATTTCCTCACTTATTTCTTCCTCTTTTTCTTTTTCCATCTACGAGTTTCCTAATTTATGATTTCACAAGTCATGGTGAAATCAAGTATGATGCTTGGGGTGATTCTTGTTTTAGTTAGGTATAATCAAAGTGGGTGATTTTCACCATCTTGTTCAATGTTTTTGTGTTTTTCATTTGTGTAGTAGTATATGTAGAGTTTTCTTGATTTTAGGCTTTGATTTTGGGTGTTTTAGTCTTGGTTTAATTGGGTTTTTATTCTAATTATTGGTTAGTATAATTATGGTGTCTATTCAACTGGGTTTTATTTGGGTTTTGTTATAATAAATTTCATTTCATATATTATTAACTATAAATGATTTGGGATGTGTTTTTCGAGTCTTGTATGTTTCTGATAGAGTATGAGAGATGAATCATAATGTATATTTCATTGGTAGGTGTTTCTGACCCATATGAAACTATTAAGGGAATTATTTGGATTCATATTACTCTATTTTTCTTAAACTAATAACTCAAACATTAATTTTTTTATAAATATATAAATTAATTACTTTCAATGTAAACCTTGGTTGTAAATTAAAATGACTTTTTATATGAAAATATCATTTAATACTTGGAAAAAATTGATTATGTAGAAAATTTATGAAAATTTACTATTAACTTTAATCCTAAATAGAACTAGTAATTTGATTATGTGAAAATTTAATTCCAAATTCCCTTTAGGGTGTTTTAACATTTATAAACCTCTAATTGGGTTTGAAAACATTTATCATGTGTCTTTAATTGTGAAAAATTTACTTACCCTAATATGTTAGAAAAACTTTTTTAAAAGATTATAAATTACTATATAACTTTAATTTTGTCCTTATTAAAACCTTTTAAACCCGTAATTATTATATAAATGACCTCCTTGGTGGACTAAGTTGAGAAATATGGGTGGAATAACCGCTTTTAATTATAAGAATCAAATTTTTATGACTTTTAAATTTATTATCAATAAAATCATTGCTTCTTACTTTAACCTGCATGAGTTATAAGTCAATGATATAAAATTAAATTTTTTTAAGAGTTGAATTTATAGAGAGATGATGGATAGGTTGAATTAAAGTGGAAATGAATGATGTGGTACCTAAAGTTAAATGTTTTCTTTAATTGGGTTCCAACCCAAATTATAAAACTAGTTTGGAAAACTTCACTTATTTATTTTTCTTAAATCTTTAGAAATTATATTTATTTTATACAAAACCTCTTCACTTCAACTGGTTTTTCTAAAAAAAATTCTTTATTGAACATGACATATAATATATTTTCCAATATAATGAGTTCAAAATAAATAATTTGATAATATTAAAACTAAAATGTATGTTTTACTTAAGGTAAATCACAATCATGAAAAACCTAATTTTATAAGAGCTCTACTTTAAAATAGACATTTTAAACTCAAAATTTATACCTTACCTAACACTTAAACTGTGATATGTTGTAAAATGAACCAATATAGGATGACCTAACATGTCACAAAAATCTAGCTCACCACAAATCCTCAAGTGCACCTCCCCATACACTAGAGGTTACTTAATAATATTAAGGGTTTAAAAATATATTATAGAAAGACTATACCCTTGTATCAGTGTGAAATAATAGTATAAAATAGATAAACTAATTCACATAAACATCAAAGTAAATAATAATAAATAAAACAAAAACATGCTATAATAAATGGAATGCAACAGTTTCATTCATGATCACGCTATAAAATACAATAACCAATCACTCACCAGGCCTATCACATATATAAATAAACTAAATAATAGAAACAAAAATCATGAGGCTTTACTGCCACCCCCATTCCATACCTTAAACTCGGTCTCCAATAACTGTCGAGCTGCTCCAATCCAACCCTCAAACTCCAGTCAAGTATTCCCACTTGATCATGAAGCACTGGGCCTCATCCCCATCCATTGTGCATCTTGTGATCAACCTAAATGTATATATAAGGTTTTGAACACACACCAAAGTACATGTATAGGGGGTGATAATATAAATCTTAGTAAGCCACCCCTGATTATGTACTAATAATTTTTTGTTATATGAAAGTGTGTGCACATGTTGTATGACCATACTAGTTAAATAAAGACAACTAAAATAAAATTAAACAAATAAAACAAATAAACACCATAAATTCTTGGGTTGTAATGAGATGTTTGAGATTGACCAAACCTACCTCAGTCAGTACTATAAAACTCTAAGCACATGGCTCACCATGCCACAACACACACACATCATGCGTATCTTCCAGATCATAAGGAATATTTGAGAAGTCTAACACACCAATAATCATAAATTTAAAACCCTAAGGGATCAACCTACACATCGAAAACAACAACACACTACTAACAAAACCGAACCCATTAAGAACATAGGAAAATCCCAAAAAACATAGGAAAACCCCAACATAGGTAGCCTCATTAGAAAACTCCATAACTAAACCCATTAAAATCCATTATCTCATCCATAAAATCATCCTCAAGAACAACCATTCCCATAAGGGAATTATCATCAGTCTTTAAGAACTCATCATAAATATGATACCCTACAGGGCTCCTTAACTATCCTCTTTGAAATACTCAAGGGTCCCTCAGACCCATATCAAACTCAACCAATTCCATCTAACCATACCCAACTCCCTTCAACATAAAACTATATCAAATGATTCAACCAACTAAACTTTGATAAATTTAATCTAAAACCTTAATCGTTCAAACCCCAAAGAGCTGGTACCAACATCCAAGGACCATCCAAAATACTAAATGGACTCATCTTTTATAAAATTCCACAAACACACATTAAAAAAAACCTCAGAATATTCTATTTTATGTCATTTAACAAGCCCATGATCCTTCCCTGGGTTTCAAACCACTTATCTCATTAGAGAACACTCAAACAAAAACCTTGAGGAAAGACTCTCACTGAACCTCCCCCAACCCAAGGCACCTCTCAAGTAGCCTCTAAACACCATAAGGCCCTCACTATAAAACCCAAATAACTAAAATTATATTTTACTTTAAAATGTAATGTGTTCTATAGCTTTATTCACAAGAAACATTACCAAAAATGAACCACATGACATTATATAACCGTTAAAATGTAGCTGTGGAATTGGAAGATAAAAATAGATATAACCTAATTAGGAAATATATATAGAAATAAAAAATAATGGTCGTTATCAATGCTAAGACATTGGTAAATTAAATTAGTGTAGCTAAATAACTAATAAGTCTGATTTATGCTTTAAAATGAAACCTTTCTAAAACATTGAATTTTCATGTTTTTTAAGAAAATAAATATATCATGGATAAAATAAATTGTTGATATTAATAATATTTTTACACTAAATTTAATTAGTAATTGAAAAAAATAAGAATAGTTAATATATTGAATTTTTTTTACTTTCCTATAAAGCAATTTTCATTACATATTTATATTTTTATTTAAAATTTAAAGTATCAAATTTTAGAATTTGAATTAGACCAAATTGAATTCATTTTGAAATTTAGAATAAAAAATTATCCTAGTATGAGTTTTTTAAGATTTTCTTGAAATAGTATATTTTTAGGTGGATAGTGAAAAAATACCAATATACTTAAAACCATCACTTTTATGATGTTCTAATAATATAATAACAAATAAAATGTTTTTGAAACATTTTTATAATATATATATATTTATATATATATATTTATAAGTAAAATAAATCTTTTTAAATTAATATTTTTTATTTATAAAACCCATGTATATCATTTTGGAATGATAAGAAATATTTTACTCTAAAAACCGATTTATTCACTTATATTAAAAAATTATTTTTCATCACTTATATAAATTAAATCTAAAAAATAGATTTTATGTTTTATATCAACATGATTGTCTTATTTAATAATTTTATTTTTATTTTTGTTCAGGAAAGTATGATTACTATGATTAAAGTTAATGACCATGATAATGATACAACTTTTATTTTCAGAGAATTGTTTTATTAATATTGTGTTATTTTCATCTAATAAAATAAATTAAGATATTATAAAAAAATAATTTAATATAATTTTAAGCCCATTTTTAAATAAATTTCCACCCATTAAATTATAAATAAATACTAAATAAGATTAATAACTCTAATTGTTAATATAAAATTTTTCTACAAAATATTTTTCCTATATATAAATTGTTATAATAAAAAAGTTATTTTTATATTAATTATAAATAGAGTTAGATTAAATTTATTTTCCTCACAAATTTTTTTGATATGGGTTATTTTATATGTTCAGTAAAACCTAAGTTACTTGGGTAAAAACTAGTTATTACTATAAAAACAAAAAAAGGAATAAGTAAAAATATAAGAAAAAATGACTTCCAAAATGTTTAAATCATGTGTGAAAATAATTTTTTGAGCCTTGATCGACCCAATATCATCCCAAAATCCATTATTTTGATATTTTAGAACCATTTAACCTTGAATAGTGTCATTATATTATTGAAAAAATGGGTATTCACAAAAGTGACCTTTTCTTCACTTATAAAAGGGGATCACTTCAACCCTTTAAATGCTACATTTTCTCTTAGAAATATCCTTGAAAACCTACATAATTTAACTTTCCTATAATTATCTTTCTTTTATTAAATCCCATGGTCACTAAAAGTTATCCTAATTCCTTTAATTATAAGGAGTTCATCAAGAGGAAGTTTAAGGTCTCGATGTAAATATTTCTTAATCTTTAACCATTTCATCTTATTATTCCCCTTCTAAACCTATAATAACCATAGTAATATAATAAACTCATTATAATTATTATAATTATTTTTTATTATATAAATTATAAATAATTATTTATACCTTCCCTTCCAATTATAAAAATAAAAGAATCTTGATCGCATGTTGTGTGGACTACCGCCACCACGAAACTACATATTAGTTTTTTCACCACCACCTATATTAACTAGTTATAATAATGGAAATTAAGAATAAATGTAAAATATATATTATAATTTTTATTATGAAGATACAAATTATTTTCCACCTTTATTGGGAAAATGAAAACGTTAACCATGCATTGTGAGAACTATCACCTTCACAAAGTAACATATCACATTTTGTATCTGTTTTCTTTATTATTTATTAAACCCACTTAAAATTTGATCTAACACATTAAAAATATAAAACAATATCATTATTATTATATAATATTTATATTATTCCAAAATAAACCACTTTCATAACCATAATCTTACATTAATTATGGTATGTCCATGTTTGGGTTGGTATAACCATCTACTTAAACAATGCAATAAAACACTATCATGAATGACCATGGGAACTTAAATACTAATATTTTTATAATTAAATATAAAAATCATGATTTTATTATAGTTAATGAAAGTTTATATTAAGTATTTAACTTATTATTAAAATATCATATTTGATTGGTAAAATTATCGAAATAAGTCAGCATCAATTCAATTTTCATGAAAAATAACTAAAACAATTATAGAATGAAGTAAGATATTTATAAATAAATATAATTTATATATTCTAGAACTTTTAATTATCTTTTAATTATGAAATTTATATCAATTAATGATTACTGAAATCTATATCATAAATCATGCATGAATCAATTAAAGTTACTAACACTCGATGATAAAAATAAGCTAAAACTAACTAATATTTTCATAATAAATTATCATAAATGAAGTATAAAAATGGTAATGTATATAAATAAGGTTATAAAATATAATATTAAAATAATTATTTTTTATAGGATTTTATATTGAATTTTACTAAATGGATAAATAAAGTAAGGGTTTATGTTAACTCAATTATCTTCCATTGAGTTACAAATTTTATTATTGAACTCTATTGTTCCAAGTTTGATATATTATACCTAATGAATATTTTTTATTATATTTACTCATTATTTTTTGGGTTTCTAAAATTATTACCTATAACTTCATTATCAAATGATTCTAACCACAAATATTATGTCACTTATAAGGGTTTCTTATCTAAAATTGTCACCCCTTGATACATATTTCTTATCATACACATTAATTTATTTTGTAATGTGTATCTAGTAAAAATTTGATATTTTGTGTCATGATCCTATAATTATTCATTTTATTTAATGTTTCATTTGAAATTATATCCTTCAATGAGTTTTGATTCAAATTTTTTAAAATTTGTAAGGGTTATTTGTATATATTTTCAATTATAAAAGACATGTCTGATATTGTGCACCATATTTTATTTTATTTGATGTATTTATTACCCTATTAAATTAAATAATAATGAATATATTTAATTTATTTATATTTTAACTTCATAGTATCCCTCTCACATTCTTTTGATTCTTACGTTATCATTACTATAAGAGTGTTTGTATCTCAACTTTTTTTTATTAAGATATGATTGATATTCACCAATTGTTTCCTTTTGGTGGGGTATATAGTGGACATGGATTACATTCTAAATCCTCTCATAAAATTTTCATACGGGGTATTAAATTAGTGGAAATCCATCAATTCCTGTTTCTTTCCAAATGTCCTCTATTATAGGCATTATTTTTCTTCCAGTGCATTTCCTATATAAATATCTAGTTTTTCATTACAATGTTTAAAAGGAATTCAACTAGATAGCCATACATTGATTTATTGGGAAAAATATTGAGATAAACTTATACCATTACCCCATATAGTGTTAGTTTGAGGTATTCTTACATAGAAAGCTATTCCATTTATTTATTGAGGAAACATTGACAATCTATATTATAGTTACTTTAATACGGATGTGTAATGATTACTAAGGAACGTTGGTTGTGTATTGTATAGATTATTTATTACCTCATATGATGAATTTATTGGAATTAATTATTAATGGGTGGTGTTATATATATATTTTCCCAAGATTCATCTATAGGTTTCACAAGATAAACTAGCTTGGGTATTTTGGTCCCAGGAAAAGAAATATTTCCTAGACATATGGACTTGACATTAATAACATGATGTATTATATTAAAGAATGAAATTAGATATCCAAAATTATGTATTTCATATCTAAGGAACCAATAATTGTTATGTGTAATTTTATTTATTAATATTTCAATCATGGATATGATATGATCATGATTTATTTTAATTATAGTATTATTTTGATTATCTATTCCTTTAATATTATTTATGATCACTTTGTGATAAATTGTGATATTTTATTTTTATCTATTAATTTTACCCTTATTAATAGTTTTTTCTCACCCCTTATTATGTTTCCATTCCACTCGGTTAGGAATAAATACATTACACATGATATGTTTAATAGAATAGCTTTTGTCAATATTTTTTGGGAGATGTTAAAGACTTATTATGGATTAAGTAGTTTCTTATATAATGGGGAAAATCTATATTAGTTATGAAAGACACATGCTTTATTAGTTTATGATTTTTCATAATTCTCTAAATATACAAACCTAAAAGGTCTCGGGAATATATGTGATACAATATTTTCTTTAAGTCATGTAATTATAGGATATTTATTTATGCATTTTTATTGTGTTCAACAAATCTAATATGTAAATTATGTGTTTTCACATTAAATCTAGAAGTATGGTTCTAGGGAACTACAATGGTATCAGAGTTGGGTTTAGATAAATTTTATATATTATAATTTTAGTTTAGAATAATTTATGGTTTGATATGTTAAATATGGTCATAATTTAGAAGGTATAGATAACCCTTTAGGTTATTTGATTTAATATGGAATATTTTAGGGATTAAGATAAGAGAAATTTAGTTAATACTCTATGGATAAGTTTAGGTATATGAAAAAAACCCAAATGTTTTGTTAAATTTAGGACTGTGTGGTTATATTAGAAATTATATCCTTATATGGATACTAAAAAGTGGATGCAACTATGACATAGGTGTACTAAGGGGTAATAACCCAGAGAAAGAGTGGTTGAGTATCAGTTCAATCTTCACTATGGTGCATGATGAGTGGGCCTAAGATTTTACACTTGTCTAGACACTGCCAGGGTATAAACTTCATTATTCACATTATATTTACAAGACATTTAAAAGTATTTATTAGGTTATGTAATATGAGAGAACCCAACCTAAAGAAAAATAGATTGAAATTAGAGTGATTTAGGTTGAACTGAATGATAATGTAATAATTTTTAAGATTACAGAATTTCAAAGTTAAATTTATCATGTAATTATAATAAAATAATTCCATTATGATGTTCATAACTCAGTTTAATTACTTTTTGTTTTAGTAAAGGATGAAGAATGAATTAACCAAGTTAAAAATTTACAACACAGACCTCATAGAGATTATCATAATGAGATAAGAACCAAATTGAGAATTCATATGACTATGCTAGAAAAGATATCAATAATTATGATTATAAATGTGAACATAGTTGAATTCATAAATAAACCAAAGAAGAGAAGGAGAAAGTATCATATAAGTTTAAGTTATAAAAATGACGAAGGAAATAATGTTCAATTTTCTAAATGTCAAAAATTTGGGGAGAAACACTAAGTAAAATGTCTCAAAGAAACTATAATATGATTTTTTTTGTGGAAAAGGGCATATATAAACAAGTTGTGGAGTAAAAACAAAGAAATTGGTTAACATTATGAAGGGAAAATATTTTTTTTCCTAGTCATAGCTAGGATATTAGGGTAGATATATAATTTGAAAATATATCATCAGTTATGCCTAGATTTTAGATACCTTTAACTAATTTTATTGGTAAGTGATAATTTAAATTATGAGGATGTAATTTATTTTGGTGGAGAATGTAACACTCTAGGATATAAAATTATATTTTCCTTTAAAACCCAATGTGTTTGATAATTTATTCACACGTAACACCAAAACAAAATGAACTGGGGAATGTTGTATAATCATTAAAATATAGCCTTAGAATTGGTGGATAAAAATTGATATAATTGAATTATAAAATATATGTAGAAATAAAAATTAAAGGTCATTATCAATATTAAGGCATTGATAAATTAAATTAGTGTATCTAAATAACTAATAAGACTTATTTATACTTTAAAATGTAACCTTATTAAAAATTGTATATTTATGTGTTTTTTAAGAAACTAAATATATTATGGATTTTAGGTTCTACTATGGGATTAGGTGATATATAACTTTTGGGAGGGGATCAGGGTGTCCAAAATCAAAACCAATTTAAATACATTACCTTAAATATCTCACTATCCTATTTGGATCTTGACCTCTTAACCTTAAGGGCCAATTTTTTTTCTCTTTTTATTAACTTGATCCAATCACATATTCAATTGATCAAACCTTATTAATAGATATTCATTAAGGTTGATTAACCCACTTTTGATGTGAATATAGAAAGTATATATGACATAAAGAATTTACTTTATTAAACCTCACTAGGATACTCTAAGGATCATTCTACAATGATGTTCCATGCACCAACATCTAATAACCACATTTAATAGTGGTTGGATTTGAGATAATTCACTCCTTGTCTGGGATCACTTCCCTACAATGTTTTGGGTTAACTCACCATCACCCAAGTCTCTCTAGAATCACTTAGGATCACTTCTGTTGTTGGATCACTACTATATTCCTCCATATTTTCTTAATACTTTGGGGTATGATTTTTACATAGTTTATGGACATGTAGGTCTCTTCACCAACATAGATTAAATGGTTTTACCAAATACTGATGAGTTCCATTGAATTATTCTTACCATTTCTTCACAATCTGTGAATGCTTCCTTACGCCACACCATTTGCTTTCCAAAATTAAACAAAAAGACCTCATATATATTTTTTATTCTAAAAATGTTCTTATTGAATATATACTCCCCTTTTTTCTATCTCACTTGAATATGAAAGGTATTCATAAAGTATCTCCAATGCCTCCTACTTCTAGTTGACCTCCTCTATGGAAATAGGGATTCCATGCACCCATTCATTATAAACATTCTAATAACTTAATGGGTCATAAAAACCACCCATAAATCCTAATTAAAATTTATCAATTATCTCTTACATTTGTAGTCAAATATAACTAATTTTTGAACCATATCCATCCTTTACAGTGTAAATTAATTCACCAATTAATCCACCATAATGAATTCTACAAATAAACTTTGATCTTGGATTGGATCATGGTTTAAAACTAAGACAAATGATGTATGATCATTAAGAATCCAGCTCATGCATCACTTAAATCATTATCTTCACAATTGGTTTGTCTCTAGCTGAAATTCCTACCAAAACACCCTACTTCCATGGTGTTTCATGTGAATCTTTGGGAAAAACTCCCTTTAACACACCCGTATCCATGAAAAATTATCTATTTTTACTTCCACATTAGGAACTTCAAACCCACTTGCATATGTCAACCATGAACACTAAAACTCCCATTTTGGGAATCCCATTTTTCATATCTGTAATTGAAAACCACCACATTGAGCTCTATGATGTATCTATCTTCATCTCTCCATTTTACCTTGACTGAGACCATTTAAACACATATATAGTTCTTCATTATTCTTCCTAGGTAAACTTCTAATGCACTACATTTAGATCTATGGTGTGGTTCTTCCTCTCTTATCCATTTAGGAAATTACAATCTCCATATTTAAATACAATAAAACTATTAAACCATGAACTTATCCAAGACTATATTGGCCTTTACTATTTTTCACAGGTGCTCTAGAATTCCAACATGGGGAACACTACAACATAGTACCTTTACAGTTTACCATATTGGGAAATTACTTCTAAAAATTACCTATTTTATGGGCATATATGCACCTATTTTATTCTTCACCTTCACCACATCCATTAACAAGGGCTTGGTCATGCTTGTGTTGGGAAACTTCAACACAACATGCCTGGTGATAAGGCATGGTCCTCCTCACCCTTCTCTAATATTCCTTTATCCCTTTTCTTGACCATATAATATCCTTGTAGAATAACATCACACTTTTAAATTTCATTCACACTTCCTTCCTTCCTTTGTGTGGACAATGTATCCAAATTAACAACCTTAAATATTACTTATTAACAAATCCAATTAACAATTAATAAATCACATTATTAACAATCCCATTAGCAATATCACTTCTTGTCAATAATCCTATTATTAAAAAAAAAATACAATAACCATTATAAAAAAAATCTAACTTGACCCTTTGGGGTCTAACAATATCCACCTTTAGATTTTATTAACATGATCCCAGTCCATATTTTCTACCACTTTTTGAAAATTAAATTCAACGGATCAAACTCCAAGTAGATTTGATATCCATTTTCTATTCCCCTTAACTTGTAACTATCCCCCTTCATAAATAGGGTCCTATAATTTCATATAATACACACCATTTAATTAGTTTAAAACCCTCTAAATTCTTTCATCCTTTTCTCCCCTTAATTTGTGGGAAGAAACTATAAGAAATATCATCTCCTTTATTCTCTTCAACTTACAAAGGGCTTCCTCATTGGTTTCAACTCCCCTTATGAGGATAGGGAGGAATTCCTCATCTTATGTCTTATACCATTATTTAAAAACATATTCATGTTTTGGAATAAACCATATATTTATAAATCAAATCCTCTTAAACTAAATAGAAACAATTTTTAGTTGGAATGCACAAATTTGGAAAAATCTCTGAAGACAAACTCTTTTCCTACTGCATTTTATCTATAGATTCATTGAGTGAAAATACCACTTGTAACTTGAGATGTAAATAAATCCTATAATCCTACTAACCATTATATTCTTGTAGGAAACAAGTTTTTTGATATATAACAATAATTATTTCCATGTAACTCATGAATACCAAGGAAAAACTCATAACAACTTTTTATTTTCTATCTCTTAATACACAACCTATGATCCCCATCATAACACTTGCTAAAAATGATACCAATTGTGAGATACACATTGATAACAATTGAATCCTTTCTCTTTTTATTATTCATGGGCAAATTCAAATTCTATATATGGCTATGCAGCCTTTGAATTTTGACTACTGACCTAAATACTTTAACTCTTGACACTAATTATTAATGTTCAAGTTGGGAACACCACTTTCTATATTTTTATCATATCTTCTTTTATTTACATAACATGTGATTCTATAGCATAATCACCCCATGTATCATTTATTATCATTAATTCTGTTCATCTTCACAAATGGTTCGAAAAAATAAAGCTTATGGGGAGAGGGGTACCTCAATATTCCTTAATTATAGGAAATGGCGAGTCACTGTGGACTACTATTTTTCCTTTTGAAGGGTTTTGTTAGAGTCTAATAAAAATTATCAGAACATTAAAAAGGGATTTAAACCATTATAAAATGATATCCATGAAAACAATATGAAACCTTTGAAAAAAATGAAATGGTGAACATTGTAAATCATGTGTACTATAAACCAGATAGCATTTGTAACCTCTACAAACTATATCATATGGGTTTAATAATGATAACCAAGGGAAGCCGAAGGACATCCCCTATAAAAATTGTACCAATGGGTTGCGTATAATTTTAAAAAAATTTGATGAGATATATCCATTCCCCATGACATGTTATCACCTCATGAGAAAAGGAGAATAATGAAGAGAGCTATGGGTTTTAGGGAGTTTCGTCCATGAAACCTAAAAGAACAAACAACTTCCATCACATGGAAGCAATTTATACAGGCTATAAAAGACACTTAACCAATATATTTCATTTATTTATGCATTATAATTCATTAATAGGTTCTCCAACAAATATATTCAATAATCATATGAATTATTTACCTCCTATATGTTTAATCTCATGAAATAGTATATTAAATGGTAGATAACATGGGAGAAAAATATATGATAACATATTATCAATTTTACTAAAAGTTTCATGGAAAAATATACCATGCATGAAAATCATAATTTTTATATAATCTGAAACTAACCATATATATATATATCATATATAAACAAGGCCTTGGGGAATATATTTTTCAATCTTTCTCATACACTAAATCCTAAAAGATTTTGTGCCATTTCACTTTATATTGTATCATATACAATAACTTATGAAACAATATCCAAAAATATTTTTGGATATTTTCTAAAACACTTTTTGAAATCTATCATTAAGTTAACCTTGTATTACATCATATAAAATACCTTATGAATACCCATCCAAAACACTATTGGATTAACTATAAAATAATTTTAGAGTAGTTATCTAAGTCAATCTCAATACACATTTAGTCAACCATAAAGTGTTGAACCATATGACTTTGTATCATTAATATCATATATGAATCCCTTAATACATATATGTAAGAAAATAGGGGCATCTAGTAAAGCATCAATGCTATTAAATATTTAAAGGGATTTGGTGTGATCTTTGTCAAACACATATATCTCTATACATGTGTCTATAGGTCTACATCAAATGATAATGTACATTATCATATTTTACCTTTTTACAAGACATAAAGTGACCATGGGACACAGAACATATCAATACCATATATCCAACTCCTTTATTCTTGATTCTCAGAGTGTAGACTGATCTGATCGATGAATACATCTCATTTCATTCATCCTTATGGATAATAAAATCACATGTCCCTTATCCATATAGATATAAAATATATAGGTGTGTCTTCATAGACCCATAGTCCAGCTCAATCATGAGCCTAGATGTCATACTCATCATATGAGAGGATAAATACCATATTGGTTAAGCTCCAACCGATGACATGATCATCAATATATCCAACCAACCCTGTATTAGCTAAGTATATATGTATAATTACATAATAAGGGTATCAAAGTATAAAGGTTATCATGCTAGGTATCTCACCAAACCCAGGTAATAGAGACTTAAATATGATCCATGCACCACTATTATACAAAATAAACCCATATGACTCCATGTGGTATACTTAGTAGGTCATCTAATGTACACAAAGAATATTATTCTCTATTTTGTGCCTCAGGAACATATTATATATCTCTATACAATAATCCTACTCACTCTAACCTTATAATTTCTTCATAACCTATTGTACTCTACAAAAAATGGTTAGGTATAAACTTAAAGTCATGCTTTGAGAGGTAAATTATCATTACACTTCACAAAATGTATATCTATATATACATTTATGTATCCAATGTGTAATAATGATAAAATAGAGGTTAAATTTAATATTATACATTTTTATATTTTAAAATATCTAAGAATATTTAATAAAACCAACATAAGTAGTGGTTTATCATATCATATATGATAAACCACCAGATCATCCTTATGTTTGCTACACTTTTAAGGTTTTGTTAACTCTTTACGTGATATATAATTCCTATCACATCTATATATGGCCATATAATAAAACCCTCCAACTAAAATCTTTAGTGAGAAACATCTATGAAGTAAGATAGTTTGAATAACAATGAGACTTAGGAATCATATTCCAAACCATTCAACTTCTTGAACATATTCAAACTTCTAAACTTCACAACATCAAATGTTATAATTCAAACTTCTATTATGTACTTAGCACTCTTTATAAGTTTATAATCAACATCATTGAAACTATATTCCATAATTTTTTTTGAATTAATGTAACTACTTACATTATTATTTATTGATCCTCAAAAACCTTTTAAAATAAATAAAAAATTACTTTAATACTATAAAAAATGAAACTCTTATATTTATTTTTACCAACATACACTAAAATCTTTGGTATATTTAGTTTAATTAGTTTTTCATTTTGACTAGTATAATCCTCTAAGAAATAGTATATTTCACTTTTTATTATAATTAAATATAACTCTTTACATTTTTTCTTTATAATCACATATCCTAAAATATTTTAGGAAATTGAGTGAAAAAACTTTAATCTTATACTAGTAGAATCCTTTAAAAAATAGTGATATCAACTTTCTATGATAAAAAATTTAACTATATATATTTTTCTTTACCATCACACATCCAAAACTCTTTAGGATATTAATAAAAAATCACTTTAACATTAGATTGACACTATCATTTGTTTATTAATTTTTAAATTCTTTAAGTCCTATCAAACCCCCATTATATTCTTAGATACTATATTCTTTTTAGAATATATTGTTAAGAAAAAACACAAAACTTTTATGTTAGGAAATAACATTTTTTTTCTTTTCAGTAGTAATATTAAAGAAATAAACTATTATTTCCATATTATATATAGTATTTTATATGTTTGGAATATTTAATTTAGAAAATAATAATTTATTAAAATATAACACTGATGAGAGGTGGGAAAATATTCACTCATATTTTTAAAAAATATTTAGATAAAAACTTTTATCCACATTTATTATTTGAACATGTTATAGAACTTGATGAATCATAAACCAAGTGTTTACATTTAATAATTTCATAATTGTTCATAATAACTCCTTGCTATCAAAAATATTATCTTATCACATATGATAAATGATACGAAGATACACATCCTTAATTTGATTCATTTTTTTGATAAAATACTTTACATTTAAATCCTTGATATAGTAATTATTTAATTCATATTATGAATATAAAGTACAATCTCAATCAATTCTTACTTTGATTTTGAACTCTTGTATATTTACAACACTTTGTAAAACTTACATTTAGTATTAGATACCTTTCCAAATACAAGAATTAATTTCTATTACATCCATAACTAACATGGAAATTCCATGGAGCTTCAAAAATTCCTTCTAGTATATTTTAGATAATACACTCATATTGAATTATTACTCTTACTTCTTCAAAACTCTAGGTTTCAATGAACTTGATTAACATCTTGAAGAAACATTGTGAAACTTTTCAGAAATTTTTTCTTCTTTTGGTTATAATTTTTAACAAGTTGTACCATATATATAGTGCTTTAGAACATATAAAATTTATTACTAGTTCATATTTATTCCCCAAATTTTGATAATATCTAGTAAAAATTATTTTAATTAAATCATATTTTCAGAATATTCTATATAAAAAAATAAGATAAATTCCTTAACTAGAATAATAAATTTTTAGTCTCCTATTAAAACATGTTATAAAATTATACAAATAATAAACCATGTGTATAAAAAACACCCATCTCATTTAATTTAAATAAATATTCTTTACATGTTTTTCTCAAGAGATAAATAATATAAAATACTCATCTTATGATAATTTAACCTAATATTTAAGCATCCAAGTTATTAAGGTAGCAACTCCTTTTCTTCATTACTTGAAATCAACATTCAAGCTCCAATTATTTCTCAAATTTTGACATTATGTATATTTACAACACATTTCAATTCATATGGTTGATATCATATATCTATCAGAATAATAAAATTGATTTCTATAACCAATGAATCCTTAAGGAAGCCTTTTTTCTCACCAAGGAATTTAACATATTCAAAAAAATTGAATATCATTTTATATAAATAATCATATTTATTATATGAGATAAGACTAACATTACTTCAGTAATTTTGCATCTAATTTCTTTGAAATCCTAAGTGTGTAATTATATGCTTCATAAGCATCTAGATTTTATTTTTGAACTATTTTGACACTTGATTACTCAGAAAGGAACTATTCTGACACATATAATTTTTCCTTAAATAAATTTTCTTAAATCACCAATCTTACTTAAGAACTTTTCTTAAGTTACCAGTCTTAAGATCTATTTACATTAAGCTTATCCTTATCAAGGATTGATGAAAAATTTTATCTTGATAATGTTGATGATATTATATACAAAAAATATTTTATCAGATGAGTATCTTGTATTATTAATCACTTAATAAGGACTTTTATTAAATTAGATCCCACTAAAATGAGTACCTCTTTTAAAAAACACATTATATCCATTACTGGGACAAGATCCATATTTCACCATGACTTACACTAGTTTTCATGTAAATAATCCATGAATATATATGATATAAAACAATTTTCAATCATATCATATATGAATATTGGATATTTTATTGGACAACTATTTTTCCAATCCATCATATGGATTTAATCAACTCTACTCCTCTAGTATATTAATCTTTAGTGCTTTTTAACTAGTGTAACCCAAAGAAAATTTCAAGAATAAGCTAACAAATGAGAATTAAGGGATAATCTTACTCAGATCGAAAATACCCACAAAATAATTCAAAGTCACATATAAATTTATTTCTTTATACAAGATAATCCATGGGTACTCATGCTGAGCTCGATAATACTCAGATGAATGATCGAGGTCTTGAGAAGTGCCGCTTTGGAAGGAATCTAACACCTAGTATTTAAATGGGATTTTAATCTCACTATATTATCTCATGTTATTACATTTTATATATTCATTCTTATATTAATTTATATTTGAATCCGATTCCCTCCACTAAGTCAATATGTTCAAACTATATTGATGTGCATCAATTTACACAACCCACAAGTTTGTGTTACTCACCCAAAAATTGAAGTCAAGTATATTAATACATATTCAGATACATCATATGTATAAGTTATATAAATATGTCATGTAAAGGTATATATTTATATGATATTGAAAATATTATCATGATTAAGGCCTAAGTGACATATATCTAACCCTATTCACTAGCATTGATAAGGAATAGGCCTACAAGTAGGTAGGTAATCTGACCTGAATTCCTTCTACTCGTGGATACTTTACTCAAGATAGAATTAAATTTATCATAACTCTAAAACCTAATATGAAAAAACTAGGTTTGAAAACTAAATTCAATCTAATAACTTCAAATATAAACTGTGGTAAATTTAGATGAAAAAACTAAATTCATTAACAAAACCTAACATGTAATGTAAGGATCTATCCTAGAGGTAGTTTAATATTTTAAACTAAATCATACACAATATTCACATTTATTAAAAAATTTGAAAAACATGAATATAATAGAAAATAGAACATAAATAAATGAACAATTAATATATTTAAACATGTGATAAGAATTTATAAACAATTCATAAATAAAATCTAACTACAAACCCTTTTACAATTCCATCTTTAATATTATGAACATTCAATAATTTTGAGTATAAAATTTTTATATTCATTGTAATATAAAATCTTTCAAATTTATTATCATATGGAATTTAAAATTTAAATATATGATATTATATGGATTATAAACTATTTATCACCCAATTTGTATTATTTAAACATTGTACATAATCTAAATATCATATACTTAATAATTATTTAAACCTTGATCATATCAATCATAAAAAGACTTTTGATGTGGATTAAATAATTATCCAAATAATGACCCCTTTAATTTTTAATAATTAAAAATAATTAATTATGAAAAATTCATAATTTAAATATAAATTTTTTATGTTTTGGCCTTATTTATTAATTTATAACCCTTTATAAATTATCACTTAGGATTTCTAAATAAAATGTTATATTTCTAGATCACAAGTCATGCCATATAACTTGGTTAAAGGTATTTCAAATATTAACATTTAATATTTGGTAAGATAAAAGTTTCATAAAAATTTATTTAATTATTTATAAAACATTTATAATTAAATAATTAATTTATAAATTCCTTATAATAAATTAAATATCCCTAAAAATCCTTTTATAAAAATTTATAAATATTTTATAAATCATTATAACCATTTAAAAATTTAAAAATAGTTTTTTTAAAAATTTCCTGTTTAACCTTATGTATAATCCATATTCTATGTATGGGTATACTCCCTCTACCATTATATTGATTGCTAATTAATGGTAAATAGGTTTGAACCTTGTTTAGAACATACCACAAAAGGGTATCAAGCTCTTACCTTTACTTGAAACCTTCACATAAAGGTAAAAATAAAATTACCCTTATATGAACTCCTTCACATAAAGGTAAAACACTTCACATAAAGGTAACTAGGTGAATAAATATACAAAAACCTTTAAAATAGAGAAATTCCTTTACATAAATATAAATCCATTGATTTATCAAGGTATCTCACTATAAAATTTACATAATCTATTAAAAAATGACATTACCTTTACACAAAATCCTTCGTGTAAAGGTGAATCCTTCATTACCTTTATATACTAGCATTTTGTGTAAGGGTATGATTCAGGATACCTGTATGTAATACTTTTAAAACCACAACTACCTTTACACATAAGGTAAAGAACTATCATACCCTTATGTAAAACCATCACACAAACCATTTATGTATGGTTTACAATCCAAACAACCTTTATGCGAAACATTTACATAAAAGTAAGACTCAGGTTTCCTTACCTGCATAAGGGTAATCTAGGGTGACCTTTACACAAGTAGTTATATCTAATCATAGGTAATACATTTGGTACCTTTCTACATCCCATATAAATATGGTTAATGTAATGAACCAGTCTGGGACAACTAGACAATTCACCCAAGAAGGTTCACCACATGGTGAGGTTCAACAAAATAAAACAAGTCTCATGTAAAACCAAATAAAAAACAAAGTAAAAAAGTAGAATAATAGTAAAAATCTATGAGATGTAAAACTTCAAGACCAAAGGTCTAAACCAAAAAGTGAAGCAATATATTAAAAAGTCCAAAGCTCCATGTGACCACCCGTCAGCACCAAATTGGCCCATGTCGCAGGCATCAACGACTAAGAGAAGCTAGTGAACTCATGACACCCTTCCCTTTTTCCGAGTTCTGTAAAACCACATATACAAATTCCAGAATTAAAAATTAGGTTGTGATAAAAAATCCCAATAGGATTTCACCAAATATTATATAGAAAGTCTAATATCAAGAAAACATTATATCTAACTTTAAAATAAAACAAATTTATAAATCATTTTCAGAAGATATATTATTTAAAATCATACTTTTGTTTTTCATTAAATAATTTTATATTATTAAAACAATTAATATGAAAAGTTTATATAAGAAATCATGTGATAATAATAAAAACCATCAATGTATACACCATAAGATAAACATGTGGGAAACCAACCATGAAATATACCATCATGTGTAAAACCAAGCGCAAATAATAAAGAATAAGATTGGTCTCTAACCTATGCGTATATGTACTATAAATAAAATGAACCCTAAATAGGGAATAAAGTGGGTCAAACCAATATTGATTCTCATAAAGGTCTATCATTATCAAAAAACCTCAAGTGTCATTATACACACTAAAGTGACATGTTTATTTTTCGATGGACCCAAGACCCCCAATGTTCCATGATTTTCAAAAACCATTTAAAAAAATTGATCAAAATTTATAAATAATTTTCATATTGAAACATCTCATATTACAAAATTGAAAACCCATTTTTAATAAACACCAATCTTTAAGGATCTTCATCCACACATAGTGTGTCCAAACCCATTTTTAACAAAAACCATTTAAAACATATATCCCATGAAGTAAATCCACCTTGATATAAAATACAAAATTTTAATAATAAAAATGAAGTAATTAAACAATAACATCAAGTTATTCAATAATTTGAACCTTTTTATAGAGACACCTATCTCAATAATGGAGAGGAATCACCAAGAATATATATATGAAATCTAGAGTTTAATCCTATCTAAAAAGGACTTCAATGGACTATGAAAAACTCTCTAAGTTGAATAAGGTTTGAGTGATAATATTGGAAGAAGATGTGGTTTTAAGGGGTTTATGGGTATTTATAATTAGGCTATAAAATATAAGAGCATGACACACCCTCCCAGACCATGCTGCAAAAACTCTAGTCAAAATTGGATCTAAGATCCATAACCACAGATCCTGTTTTCTAGGAGAGGGAGATACAACATCGCCGAGACCACCATTCCATGGATATCCATTTCCAAATAGGGTCTATATCGCACCCTATTACCCATGGTGTCGAAACCCCATTTTTGGAAGAAACACCTGACCCCCCTCATGACCCCTACACTACAACCTCCGTTCAATAGTATATCCATGACAAATATAAAAGTTTTAATAAAAAATATCCTTCAGGACACTATTCCGCAACTAGATAGACTATGTTGTAGGAATTTCACTCTACACCACAACTCATACCCTCCATAATGCAACTTCCTATAGAAAACCAAGAAAACTCCAAATCACCACCAAAACCTAGGAACTCAAAGAGATAAATTTTTAAACCTTAATAAGAGAGCTTTCCCAAACCCAGATGGTGGCATAGGTAAACCATTTATATATATTTTTGAAAAAATTGAAAAATTATGATCTTTTTTTTAATTTCTTTCAAACCAAAATTTCATAAATCTAAATCATAGGTTCCATCTAATACCACTGAAGGTTTTTGTTAGAGTCTAATAAAAATTATCAGAACATGTGGAAGTGATTTAAACCCTCATATGAGGATATATATGCAAGAAATATAAAACATGTGTAAAATAATATAATGAAGAACACTATGAATAATGCATACTGTAAACTAAAGAGAAACTGAAATATATGTAAAATTCATCGCATGGGTTTGATAAAGACCACTAAGGGTATCCAATGGATATCCACTTTACGTAGTGTATCCATAGTTTGCGTAGAATCATATGATGTTCAAATGGGATCCATCCGTCCTCCACATCATGCTAGAGCCTCATGAGGAAAGTATAATAATAAAGATAAATATAAGTTTTAGGGAGTTTTATCTATGCATCAATAAATCATATACAACTTCCATCACATGGAAGAAGTTTATATAGGCTATAAAAGATGATTCCTCAACATCTTTCATTTATTCATGCATTAAAATGAGTGAATAAATGATTCGAACAATATATATATATATATGTATGTATGTATGTATATTAGAAATAGGAATGATTTACCTCCCATATTTTCCATCTCATTAAATGGTATAATAAATGATAGCTAACATGTGAGAAAAAAATGATAGTAGTTTATTATTTTTGCTTCAAGTTGCATGGAATGGTATACCAAGCATGAAAATCAAAATTTTCATACAATAAAATTCTGCATATATATATATAATATATATTAAAGGATTTAGGGAATATATATTTCATCTTTATCTTTCACTTTATAGTTTATCTTAATATCTGAATATGTTTTGATAGAATCCAACCACCACTTATTTTATTTGGGTTTATTCTCTTTCTCATAATCGGTTCTTTCTTATTCATCTTCACTACTAAATTTTGTTCTCTCATAATAAGTAAATTTTCTTTCTCAAAACATTCCTACTCACTTGACTATTCCTTAAAGAATCATTAAGTTTTCCAATGCTTACCTTTCTTTGAGTTGTAATTTTTTCATGGGCCTTATTAGATTCATTATCAAGTGATCTCTTCTCTTACTTATAACCCATTTTCTTATCTCTCTAGTGTGTCTGAAGTTTAGGGTTAGTTTTGGAGATTTTATTTACCATATATTTAGAAAATTATTCTTATTTATATAGTATTTGAAATATATTTCTCAAAGGAATAGGTCTCCCAAACTATGCATGATGATATTTTCTTTTAATCACTGATGTATGTCTTCTGAAGATTCTATTTGATCCATGGTTAGTATGATAATAACTTTTAAAATTATATCTATTCTATTTTTAAAATTATTTAAAACTTAATATCTCATAATTTTCACTACCTTTAAAACATTTAATGTATTCTCATACTTTAGAACAAAAACTAGAAGTATGTTCATGTATCCCACAAAAATAACACATATTTCCATACCTTATAGTAGGATTCTCCCATATTTCACTACCTTTTATAAAATCTATTTTGAAACTATTCTTAGCACCTACCATATTTGATATCTTATAAGGATGTCTATCACTATCTTCTTCTCATTCCATTTAGGAGTTCATTCAAATCAAATCCAACTTTTCTCATGTAGTATGGTATTTTTTTCATGAGAATCTATTCATGTTTCTCCTCCATGATAACATACTTCTTATGTCTTCCATCATCAGCTTTTAAAGGGTGATCAAACTGAAAATGAAAAAACACAGTTACTTATAAAATATATTTTTTTCATTATGGAATTAAATAGTTAAATTCATTATAAGTGTATAATGAAATAAGTGTCATTTATATAAATTAAGGAATCTATATTGATGGAATAATAACTTGAACTTAGGAATAATAACATGATAATTAGGAATAATAATATATCCAATAGAATATTAATCTTACCTAATAAAGTATAAATAAACTTTATCCATATTATAAATAAAAATATGATATAATTATATCAAGGTATAAGTAAATAAGTGTTTTAAAAATGATAAATTAAGTGTTGGTATTTTTGTAATATTTATTTATAATTTTATAATTAATTTAATGATTTAAAGGAAAATTTATTTTCATAAAATAGATTCATAAATTAAAATTTTATTTTCTTATTATTATAAGATAATTTTATAACACCTTAATTAATTTTTCAAAATCTTATAAAATGAGTTATAATTTTAAAATTGGTATTTTTTGAATAAATTATGATTTTAAATAAAAATTAAAGTTATCATATTTATAAAATTATATTAATAAAATGGAGTTCATTTTTTAATTCTAGATGTTAGAAAATGGTTAGGGTAATTTTTTTGAATTTTCTAAAATAGTTGATTTTTTGGTGAATAGTGAAATATGGTAATTTACGGTATTTAAATAATAATCCAAATACATGAATTAAAAACATCATCCATGATTTAAGCACCATAATCTAGAACACTCCTTAATTATTTTAATATATTTAGTGATAATTCTAAAACTATTCATAGCCTTGATCCAGAAAACTAAACTAATGAATAAAATAAAGAGAAAACACCCATCTCCTCCACTATAAATACCACCCCTCACCATCTATTATCCTCAAACCACAAATCCTTATAGATTGTTTAATTTATAAAAAAATTACATTCCCAAGACTCTTACTCATATCCAATACCTACTGGTCTCACCAAAAGGTCAAAACCAAGTGCCTTAAGGGAAGTTCTCAACAAGAAGAATTCAAGAGGTAAAATTCTCTTTCTTTTTTTATTTTATTTTCAATTTCTTTTCTTTTATTATTACCTCCTTGAATACCCTATACAAAGTGATATGATAACTCTATTATCTTAATTATACTGTAATTTTATTGTGTTAATTTAATATCCATCATCAAACCTCATATCTTATCTTCTTATTCTAAAAAATGAAAACATTGTCCGTGATGTGTCGATTTACCGTCATCATGGACGATGTATTTTTAATTTCTTTTAAAAAATTCAATCCTGGTCATAAAACCATTATTATAGTTAAATAAGATTTTTTTATACATATTATAAGTTATATAATGTTCTGGAATCAATATATAAACATGATATTAAATAAAATTACATGAGTTTTTGATGGACATAAAAACCGCCAAAATAAATTAAATCATTTTCATTAATGTTTTATCTAATGAATCATACTCATATTAGAAAAAATGATATAAGGTATCATTTAAATTCATGGAAACATATTAAAATCATTTTATTCCACTTATGTAGTTTTTTCTTCCACTTAACAAGAAAATCCAAATGAACCAACTATGTAAACCATGAAATAAATGCACCCAAAACAATGAAAATAACTAAAATATTATTGATATATGGGTGGAAATATATTATAAAAATATCATATAAGGTATTATAAATATTAATAAAATTATTTAATATATTATTAACACTCATTAAACTATTATACTTTAGGTTTGAACATTTTTGAAGTAATACGAACCCAAGGTAAGGGATTTTTCTTTAAAAATTATCTTTTAAATTTATATTTTTACAAAACTCAAAAGGAATGTTTTTATGATGAAAGTATTCATGTTTTATGATTATTTTCTATTTATTAGTAATTATTTATGAGTAAGGATAGGAGATATATCTCTATAACATCCTGGCCTGACTCATCACTAAGAAGGTGGTCAGACCAGTGGGTCACTTGACCTCAAGCACCCCTACCCATATGCTAGAGGCTGGAAATTAACAGTGAGGGTCTATTGATAGTAAAATGGGAATAATATACCCTCTATATCAGGGAAATAAAGCATTATAATAATATTAATACAATAAATAGTATCAGAATCAATAATAATAAAGACATACAGTGGGAGAATAATATAATATCTAAATAAAAATGGTCAACACTAATTTACTACAACACATGTATGGAAGATGATACTACAAGTAATAGTAGTAAAAATTAACAAAAGAAAAGAAAAACCAAATAGTCAACTCCTCAAGAATCTTGAGCAAGAGGCCAGTCTTTTTCTCCCTAGATCCCATGTACAACACACAACACAAGCAATCAACCAAGGTCTACAGTCCTGCAAACAAGAAAGGTCTACTTGAGTACCCTAGTGAAATGGTGACCCAAGTAGGGTGTGAGATATAAATATCACTAGACCAACACCACTGGTGTCTAGAACAATTCAGAAAGTGAATTAAATTTAAACAGTGTGTAGGTATAGAGAAGTAATAAACAAGCAGTGCTAAATAAATAAACAACTTGCCCAAGTTCATAAGGGACTCCTGGGGGACATAACTTATTTAACACTCTACTAGGTATCTATGTCTATGGGTATATCCTCATGCATTAGTATAGATCACCAAAAACAATTTTATATTATCATACCAAGGATGAATCACTCAGAAAAATACCATAACATGCGTCCTTTTCCCTCGGGCTAACCAAAATCTCATCATCAGACATAACTAGAATCTCACCCTTAGGTATCGTGTTACTATACATATAGACCTCATACATTTGACATAAACATATAATCTACAATCAATCATTCAATACTAGTGCACATATCCCTCAAGTGGTATGAAAATATGCACTAAGCCCTTGGGAATCACTAGAATATCACCCTCAAGCATCATGTGACTATGAATATAGCCTTCATACATCCAGCATAAACATTTAATTTAACCTAATGAATCTATTACTAGTGTTCCTAGACCTCAGGTGGTATGAAAATATGCACCAAGCCCTCAGGCACCCACATTAAACATGAGTCATATAAAAAAAAATCAACATGCCAAGGAGTATCAAACCCTCATGTATTAATCACATTGATATCACATAATCTCAAAAGCTAAGAAATAAATATATAAATTCTAGTATCAAACATACCAAATTTATCATTATAATACACAATGAAAATTTTTAAAAAAAATTACCACATGTCAACCAGTTCAGTTCATTGATCCATGTTCCTAATTATCATCATAATTATATCAAATCTGTGTAATTAATCCATCAACCCTATAGTCGTTAATATTAATTAACCAGTTTATCTAAGGTGATTATACCAATAAAATCATAAAATTTATTATTATTTCACTTAAAAAGTCTAAGACAACAATCAAATAATTTATTCAATTTATTATAGGTCCTTAAAGTCAAACATACCAAGTCTTAATAATTTCCAAGGCTGGCACACCTATCGGTTGGATGAAGGTCTCATTCTCCTTGCCTATGGACCCAAGGGAATCCAAAGGATGGTTTGAAATAAAAAATTTTAATTTAATAGGGATTATTTTATTTATTTGGTCATGCGCGGCATGACAACACAATCAAATATATTTCATATACATTAAATAATTAAATGAGACAAAAGGGATTTGGTTTAGACCACCCACATCAATCCATTTTAACTCAATTCAATTAAACATAACAAAAGGAATGGTGTAACCATCCTACATATATGTGAAACTCTTAAACCTTTAAGTTATCATAAGTGGTGCATATTAAATTAACCAGAGGTGTAGTCATTCCACCCTATTCAGTTCTATTTCAAACTAACTATTTAATTCATGTCATTTAAACTAATCAAGTATGACAAACCAATTCAAATTATTCAAAGGGGGAAAATACTAAATTTCCATATAACAAGAACTAACAAGAAGGAAAATGGAAAACTCAAACCATAACTAAGCACGATATAAACAACTATCACTACATTTTAGCTTGAAGATAGAGCACCTCCGATGGAAGGATTTTATTATAAAATCATGAATTTGTTCATCAAAAAAATCATTTATATTATTTGATCATTACTTCCAATTTACCAAGGAAACCATTTTAGAAAAACCAAAATACAAAAAAAATAATAAATTAAAAGTGTGAAGAACAAAAAATTAATTAATTAATGTAGTATCAAATTCAAAAGGGCAAGGAAAGGGATTCCACATTTGGTGCAACAATGACGGGCGATGAGGATTGACGTCCATGCTAAAATGAACTATTGAAACCCTTTTTATTTTCGTAAACAAAAATATGTTTAAGATTATTCTTGTAAAAAAATCCAACAACATTGACGATGCTTCAATAAAATCAATATTATAGGAGATATTGATGATTGAAGTTTGAAAAAAATGATAATTAGAGAGAGGGAGGACATCGGACTTGAGATGTGAGGGTTTTCGTACGTAAAACCCAAATGTAGTGCCCCCTTCATTTTCCCTTTATTTATATACATTTTTTCTCTAATGGAAATTATATCCATTTAAATATTATTATTAATTTTTTAAATAATTAATGGTTATTTTAAGAACATCTAGGTTCCACCCATGAAACGTCCAAAGCTCCCCTTCAATTACCATTTATTTTCCATTATTTTTCTTCATTAAATATTTATAATGAAATTAATTATAATATATATTTATAACTTATATATATACACTCACATATAAATATATATACCTATATATATATATTTATAGTTATTTATTTAACCCATATATATATATATGTATTTACACCCAAATATATATACACATATATTTATTTATCTCATATATACATATCCGTATATATATATATATATATATATATATATATATATATATATATATATATATATATATATATATATATATATTTACACCCACACACACACACACATTCCATATATCTATAAACACTAATATTATTTCCCCAAATTAATAATAATAATAACACCAATATTTTATTATTATTATTAAATCTATGTCATAATTATCATCATGAATATTTCAATAAAAACTTTAATTAAAACTGTGAAGTTAATAAATTATCCACACAATAGAATTTATTTGAGACAATTAATAATTTTTTCTAAAACCCAAAAATAAATATACACTCATATATATATACATGTTATATATACACACACACATCTATATATACATATATATACACCTACACATGTATATATATACATATATATTTAATCCCCATATATATATATATATTATATACACCAATGTTTTTGTTTCAATATAATAATAAAAAAAATAATTAAAATTATTATTATTTAATACAACCCATCAATGAAACCATTAGTATTTTAACAATAATAACCATTAAAAACTGATAAATACTAATAAATTAATATTGATTACAATTTACAATTAATTTTCACAATTAATAAAATCCCAATTATTAAATTTCCAACTTATTATTTACACCACAAAATAATTTATTATTTGTGGAAGTACATTTTAATTTTTTTTGTTTTCAACACAAATAATTATAATATTAATAATAAAATTATCATTTTTTCTAACTGGCCAACAAAATATTTAAAAACTAATTTAATTTTTTTGGGTGCGATCTGACCAAACGTTTGACACTCAAAACTATTATACCTCGCATAGGGTAAACCTAGCGTTCCGAAGCTAAGGGTGGTCTCAGATCTCTCATGGGACACACCATTTGGGAGAAATTAATAATTTATTATTAAAAAATTGGAAAAATAAATTAATTAAATAAAAAATTATTATTGCATATGAGGTTGCCAAACACTTGATACACATTAAAGTTATACCTTTCCTAGGGTAAATCTGGAGTTTCATACCTAACAGTGGTCTCATATTTCCCATACGGTGCATCGTTTGAGATTTATTTAATTTTTTTTAAAACATCACTCAAGCGTATGAATAAAATATATTTAATATTTTTATTATATCAATGTTAAGGGTCTACGTACCTCAGAATCCTATGCTGAATCAACATCTAAATTTGAAAATATTTTATATAATATTTAAAAGTTCTAAAGAAGGCTTCTAACCTTTCATAAATCCATAATAAACACAAGAATTAAAAAATTAAATTTCCGAAACAAAATTCTTGAAATTTATTAACAGGTGGGGTTTTTTTATTTAAAAATGAGGATGTTACAACCTTCACAACATAGAACTTCTCGTCCTTGAGAAGCCGTTGGGAATAACGAAAACATCACCCAACCTACATGGGATATGAAGTCTCGCCCAAACAGTTGCATTGAATTTACAAACACCCAACACACATTTATGCATTGATTTGGAAAGCGACACTTAATCCATTAAGATCCTAGATGAAGCCCATTTTTTCGAACAAAAAATTGAAAAAGAGCTTATCCGAGCCCATTTAGCTAGAGACATGACCATATTGTCTTCTCTTGAAACAACTAACTGGGGGTTATCCCCACTATAGGTATCAGCCTTTTAAAAAGGGGGTCAATTCCAAACCACAACACCACTGCCATCGAAATTTTCTTAAAAAGAATGCCTCTAAGTTTTCGAACGATGCTCCAGGCATGATTTTCTTTAATAGAATGAACCATATTAATTTTGAGGTCATATCAGGGACCCCATCATAAAGAAACTATCGAATTCCAAATTGACCAAACAGAACTGGTCACACAAGATTTCCAAGAAGACTATGCCAATCTTTAAACCACACCTTCCCTAACCCAACATCATGCTTCATCGAGAGACCACTTAAACTTCCCAATAACTTTTATACTATAGCATAGCGTAAGACCCACACTCTCTTAGTGTATCAAGGACAACATCAAGATATGGGACATTCTCATATCTCAAGGAAGAGTACACTAAGTGGATTTTAATGTTTATGAGAAGGAAAATGGCCAAACCAATACTATTTGATAAATTATAAGAAACTTGGATTCACCTGTAGATTCACTATCAATAACCTCTCACTGAGCCTTTACCCCTTGAAAATTTTCATGATTGTTCAAGATTAACCACCGAAGTCTACCAATGACCAATGATGTTTCTCAAAGGTTGCATACACCTCCAACCACATTAACTTCTTGCTACTGAGCAAGAACTGACATGATTCAAAATTTAAAATCTTGAAAGTATTTTAATAAAAACCAACCATCTCTAAATGTTCCTCTCAATTTTGTTCCTTATACTCATAAGGACACGTTTTATAAGGACCCACCCTTATTATATAAATAATATTGAATTTAGTCAAGAAAAAACTTCCTTTACATTGAGTATCTTTTAAATTTTAGAGCTTTAGATAATTAGGACATAACACATTCATGACATTACACATTATTACAGAGTAGATACCATAAACCAGTCTCCATTTTTTTCAAAATATAAAACATTAAAACATAAAACATGATTCTTTGATAATTCATCACCATTTAACATGTATTACTTATTTGTATTACACATCCATTAACCTTTGAAAATAATTTAAAAACTTGGGATGAGAACAAAATCTTATTAAGGGATGAAAAATAAGGAAAGATCACATTAGTCCATGAATAATCGTAACGTATGAAAGCATTTTCAAAAGACATGCTTGTCAACCATATATAATTACTTCATGTAACATGAGATTTAAAAGATATCCACAAAAAACATAAGAACATAAATATAATCATAAATTTATCTTGGGGTATTACTTACATAATATTGTAACCCTCTCGACTACCTTATAATTTGTAACCCTCACGGCTACCTTACTATTTGTGTAACCATCACAGTTACACTTGAAGTAACCATACGACTGACATCCAAATTACACATAACCAATAAATTTTAGGAAGATATAGGTCCCAAAATTCATCATAAATAATTACCAAGAACCAAAACATAATCATACAACATGAATAATTCCATAAAAACATTGCTTTGGAATCTCGTAAAACTGAATTTTAAAAGAGGGTTTTAAAAAGGAAAGCCACTTATAAATTACATACAATTGAAGAGAGGCTTAATATAGTGGATGGAGTATGTATATATACTGTAAATAAACACAATAAAACATAATATAAATAGAAACCATGACAAAAACAATTTAAATAGAACATAAATAATGAAGTAGAAGGTTTGCCCAAAGAATGGAAATCGGGTTAAGAATTCCATTACCTTAGGCTTGTATTATTTTAAAATTGTTTAAAATTCCTATAAAATGGTTAAAATAGTGTTATTAGTATTTTAAAGAAATATTTTTATGTTTATAACATCTTATATGATCATTTAATCACATCATTTCACCCTAATTGTTAGTATTTTTCTCCTTGCACTGTTTTTGGGTGAGTTTTTTACATGATTTTCATGATTGGTTCATGATGGATGTTCTTGTCAATTGGAAGTGAAACTCCAAAATTAGAATGGATTAGTATTTAAATATTTCCAGTAACATAAATTATACCATTTATTAATTTGAATTATTACATGAGGATGATTTATAAGTTAAAACATTAATGATTTTCGTTTAGATCATTTTAGTGGTTCTTTAATAATAATGACCTCATTTTGTTTTATAAATTAAAACCATGTATAAAAAATAATTCCAGAACCATGGATGAGAAATAATATATATATTATAACCTGGTTATACCATAAAAATGGTTTCATGACTAGACTTGAAGGATTTAAAGAAAAATGAAATCACATCGTCCATGATGTCGGTAATTCGACACATCACAGACAATGTTTTTAATTCCTTGAACAAATGGGGGAAAAGAAAAAGATTGATGATGAATTTCACATGAAAATGAGAACATCCAGAATATAAAAGATTCTTGATCATTCATACCTCTTGGTTAAGAGGAGGTGAGGAAATAAGAAGAAAATAAAGGAATCTTGAAATAAAAGAAAACTTCAGAAATTTCTCATGAAAATTTTGCAGCATAACGACGTATCTTAAAATTTCATAAAAATAGTTTAATGAGAGAAAGGGATATATCATAAATATTACATATTATGGACAGTAATGGGGGATATGTAATGAAATATCCAAACATAATTCAAAGTAAAGGAAGAGAATAACATAAAATGAAAGAAAAGAAAGAAAATAAAAGAGGATGTTTACCTCTTAATCTCTTCTCCTTGAGATCCCTCTTAAGGGATTCGGTTTTGGTCTTTTGGTAAGACCAGAGTATCTAGGACGTGGGTAAGATATTTGGGAGGAGTATTGGGTAGAATTTAGGCATGGCTCAAGGCTTGAGAGGTGTGGTAAGAAGAGGGGAGTGAGGGTGGTATTTATAGTGGAGGAGAGGGGGTATTTTTCATTATTTTAATCATTATTATAATATTTTTGCCCAAGATTATGAATAGTATTAGTTCATGTGACCTCAAATAGTAATAATGGCATGTGAGTTATAACCACATGTCCTTTCATCACTTATGATGTCATAAATAGTGAATTTTAATAATTATTTGATTATATGGTATTTTATCATATTTCACTATTCATTGAAAATTAAATAATTTTAGAAAAATCCCAAAAATGTACCCTAACCATTTTTCAATGTGTAGAATTTAAAAATGAGGTCCATTTTTTGAAAACAATTTTCTATTTATTTTTAATTTAATTTTTAAATAAAATAATAATTAATTCAAAAATTAACAATTCTAATTCTATAACTACTTCTATATCACGATAAAAAATTAACCAAGATGTTATTATCTTAAATCCTTAAGAAAATAAAATAATAATAAAATTTACTATTCATTAGGGTCATATTACTATTCATAAGTGTATGTTAATATTCACTAAAAAACAAGTTGGTTCTAATATACTCTAAATAACAAACTGAACACAATTGTAGATGAAAATTTCTTGAAATTCAAAACATAGAAGTGGAAAAATTATGTTTTAAAGGCTAGTAATAAATATCTACTTAAAACAAAGTTCCATGCATTTATATTTATTTTTAGAAAAACTTGGGGTGTTACATTATCCCTACCTTCTGGAAAATGCATCCTCGCAATTTTATTTACTTATTAAACAACTGAGGGTACTTTTCCCTCCTAGAATTTTCAGACTCCCATGTTTCTTCTTCAACTGTGTGGTTTCTCCACAATACATTTTACTAGTGAATTACCTTATTCCGCAATACCTATTCCCATCAATCAAGAATTTGAACTGGTTTCTCTTCATAAGAAAGGTTCTCTTCCAGCTGAACTACTTTTGGGCTTAAGACATGTGATGAATCTGGAACATATTTTCTCAACATCAAAACATGATAAACATTGTGTACTTGATACAAACTCGGAGGCAAAGTTACACAATATTCCACTGTACCAACTTTCTCTAAGATTTCAAAAGGACCGATGAACCATGGACTTAGCTTTCCTTTCTTACCAAAATGAATCACATTTTTCCAGGGAGATATTTTAAGGAAAATATGGTCACCTACCTCGAAAGAGAAGTATTTCCTTATGTTATCTTCATAACTTTTCTGCATGCTCTAAGCTGTCCTCATGTGCTGCTGGATCATCCTCACTTTCTCAGCCACTTCTTCTACTAATTTTGGCCCCATCAACTTTCTTTCACCGAATTCATCCCAAAACGCTGGAGTCTGACACCACTTCCCATATAAAGCCTCAAAAGGTGCCATCTGAATACTAGAATGAAAAATATTATTATAAGAACACTAAACTAAAGAAATATGCTGATCCCAACTTCCCTGATAGTCCATCGAACAAGCTCAAAGAATATCCTCCAAAGTTTGAACCATTCGTTTTGACTGCCCATATGATTGAGGATGAAAAGCTATACTGAAATTTAACTCTATGCCCAAAGACTTCTGAAGTCCCTTCCAAAAGTTAGAAGTGAACTCTGGATCTCGATCAGATACAATGGAAAGAGGAACTCCATGTAACCTAACAATATCCTTGAGGTACAATCGATAAAGCTAATCCAAAGACATTATATCTTGAATAGAAAGAAAATGTGCATATTTTGTCAGCCAATCAATAATAACCCAAATCACATTATTACCCTGAGAAGTCTTTGGTAGTCCCACCACAAAGTCCATGGATACATTCTCCCATTTCCACTTTGGCACTGGAAAAGGAAGAAGCATCCCCTTCAGTAACTGCCACTCTGTTTTAACCTATTGACATGTCAAACATTTCATGGTAAAATCAATAATATCTCTTTTCATTACATCCTACCAATAATACCCCTGAAGGTCTCTGTACATCTTAGTACTGCCAAGATGAACTAAAAATGGAGAACTATGATCTTCACACAACAATTCTTTCTTAAAATGGGAATCACAAGGAACACACAACCTTTTAACAAATCTTAAAACATAATATTTATCAAGATTAAATTCTGGTAACTTGCCCATTTTAACCAATTATACCTTTTTCTGTAGCTCACAATTTTTTTGTGCTTGCTTAATTCTATCTGAAAATAAAGACTGCTCTGAAACCTGAAACAAAATAGATGTATTCCCTGCACCAACAACTTCTAAGCCAAAATTAATCCAATCATTAATCAAGGGATCATGTTCCAAATGTATCATGGTTAATGATTCATGATGTTTTCAACTTAAGGCTTCTGCCACTTTGTTTGCTTTTCTAGGATAATATTTGATCGTGAAATCATAATCCTTTATTAGTTCTGTAACGTCCTAGATTCAGGTGCCACTCAACGGGTGCCCTGAACCCAGTTGTTCACATGAACTAAAGCGCATTTCCCCAAATGCCAGAGGCTATTGACTAGTAGTGAGGGTCTATAACTATGCCCTCATTTGACAAAGTGTAGCGCAACAGAGATAAATAAAAACATACAAAAGAAGAAGCAATAACAATGCGATGATGAAATGGACAATGGTACTGAAGTAAAATAAATGACCAAAATTCATATATATGATGATGAAATATGTCCCTATGTCTAAGAAAACATCCAAAATAGGATACAATCCAATATAAACCAATAAAGTACTTGTACAAATACAGCAAAACAAGGCAAAACAATGCAATAAGAACTCATCAGCATCGCAAGCCTAAGCTCAGTCCCATGATCTACCACTCCTATGAAACAATCAAGTACCTGTATAGGGACTCTTTCTTATCAACACCTACAAAAATATAATCTTTTTGGGCCCAAGACATGACCCAAATAGGGTGTGAGAAATAAATCTCAGCGGACAATCACCAAAGGCCCGTGCCCAACTGTCAGTGAAAATGTGTAAGAGCAGTGTGCAATAATGAAATGCAGTAAGCTAGGAAGTACTCAAAATATGCTACTCCTACCAGTTCCATTTCCATTTAATTATTATTTAACAATTCAATATAATTGAATTATAAGTTCCCGAGACTCAGCCTTAGCCGATAATCTCTTATACAGTTCCGCAGCAAAAACCGCAACAGGATATCTAACAAGTAGATGGTAAAACCATACCAAGCTTGTGCTTTAGTTTGGTAGGTATAACATGAGAAATCACTATAGTTAATATTAAAAGTAAACAGTGTCCTCAAAAATAAGAACCTTTTCCCTCGGGATAAACAGAATCTTGCCCTCAGGCTAAACATAATCTTTCCCTCAGGCCTTGCCCTTAGGCTAAACAGAAACAAAACCCTCAAGTGATTACCCTCAGGCATGGAAGTTACAGCCCTCAGGAATATGAAACATTGCCCTCAAGCTAATAAAAAACTTTCCCTCAGGCATAAGAAATGTTTCCATCAGGATAATAAAACCCTTGCCCTCAGGCTAAACAAAACACAGCCCTGGATCAAGGCAACGATCCCAAACAACAGTTTATACATATTCATTAAATTACCTAATAAATTATAGGCATTTTATCTGTCAAGGCCTCAGCTATATGACACACCAAACATGGGCGCGTAGCACAACGGTACACAAAAAAAACTCGATAGTTGGAAATAAACATCAGACCACCTACCTTGATCTCTTCTGATCAATATACGTGAACGACGCCTCCCAAAACAACCAAGAATGGTGTAGATATGGGATAAATGTTCACCCATTAAAACTCAAATAAATTCCCCTTGGGGAATAATTGGAAGAAGAGTTTCAAGAAGAGTGAAAAACTCACCCGCATGGTTCAAACAAGATCATCGGAGAAGGAATCAGAGTCCCAATGTGCGGCCAGGAGATCTTCCAAGATCCGCCCGCTCTCTCGTGCTCGAAATGTACCCACTGACTCCTCTGCCGAATGAGGAGGCTACTCCCCGTTTATAACAAAAAAAATAACTACACGGCGTGTAATCTCAAGTAAACGATATGTAATTTTCATTTTTTTAACTTTTCCTCCGGTGGACACTTTCCACCGCCTCACTATTCATCAGCCGACTTGGTTACATGGCATGTGTTTCTAAGTACACGACATGTACTGTCGCTCCACTGGCAGCTACTCCCACTGGATTACTATTCACCTGCCAACTGATTACATGGCGTGTATATACTAAGTACACAGTGTGTAGTCAGTTTTTACACCCTTCATCACCGACATGCCTACACACCCTGTGTAATCATCCCACACGACCAAAGTACATGGCGTGTGGAAAAGTACACGACGTGTACCCACAAAATCTGAGATTTTCCCCCATTTTCCTCATTGTCTCAAAAACACTTAAGGAAAAAGGAAAATAAGAAATCTGTACCTCAAGAATAAGAACTGGGTTCTTACATACTTCCCCCTTAAAGAAATTCTTCCTCGAATTTCCCTTCCAAGGGTGGTAAAGATAAAGCCGAGAACAACTCTGTCCATTGATCACATACGTCGGTCTCTCTCTCCTAGGTTTTGTCCTACACTCATCCATGCTTCCATAGTACCCGTATGAGAGGAACTGATCGGACTCATAGAACCTTTATTCTCCTATCAACAATACGAATCAGATGCTCCTCAAAGGATGCATCAACCTGAAGTTCAACCTCCTCAGGATGAAAGACGTGAGACGAGTCTGAGTAATAACGGCGCAACATAGATACATGGAAGATGTTGTGCATATCTTGGTAACTCTATGGTAACTGAAACTGATAGGCCACCATCCCAACTCTCTCCATAATCTCAAACGGCCCCACATACCTCAGTAAAAGTTTACCCTATCTCCTGATCCTCCTATGTACCAACCTCAGTGAAACACGCAAGAAAACCTGATCCTCGACCACGAACTCCAAGGGTCATTTGTAGTGATCAACATAAGATTTCTAACAAGACTGTGCATTATCCATCCACTTCTGAATCAACTAGACCTGCTCTGAAGTCTCATGCACGAGACATGTTCCTAGTAAAGCTACATCACCTGCCTCTAACTAGAACAAAGGTGATCAGAATGGTCTACCATATAAAGTCTTGTAAGGTTCCATATCAATAGTTTCCTGAAAACTATTATTGTAGGAAAACTCAACCATGGGTATGTGATTCTCCCAAGAGCCCCCAAAGTCCAGGATGCATGTGCGCAGTATGTAATCAACCACCAGTATCGTACGATCTCACTGGCCATCGGTCTGAGGGTGGTAAGCTATGCTTAGAAGCACCTGTTTACCCAATTCCCTCTGAAAACTCTTCTAGAAATGAGACATAAAGAGGGATTCCCTATCTGTAACGATAGAATGAGGGACCCCATGAAGGCATACTACCTCTCAGATATACAACTTCCTAAGATCGTCAACACCAAAGGTCTCCTTGATTGGAAAAAATTGAGCTACCTTCGTATGTCTGTCCACAACAACCCATACGACATCACTACCTCAAGGTGATCTCGGTAACCCAGTCATGAAATCCATTGTGACATCATCCCATTTCCACTCTGGAATGGGTAACTATTTTAACAGTCTGGATGGCCTCTGATGCTCCGCCTTCACCTGCTAACAGGTGGAACATCTCGTAACAAAACCAACTACCTCTCTTTTCATACCTGACCACCAATACTGATGTCTCATGTCATGGTACATTTTGGTAACTCTGAGATGCACTGACCACGATGAAGCATGAAACTCCCGCATCAACTCCTTGCATATATCCCCTGGATCCCACACTCTTCCATGGACATTCATTACCTCATCATCGCCTATCATCCAACCAGGAGGAGGGTCCTCACTTGCCACTGACTCCCATAGAACTAGGCCTTTTGAATCTGGTAGTTTTCTCATCCTCACTATATCCAAGAGGGTAGAAGTCACAACTAAGGAAGAAAGATAGGCTCTCCCCTGACTGTTGTGAACCTCCAAATGCATCTCAGAGAACAAATCCATAAGCTTCCACTCACCACTGGCCTCTTGCACTGCCTGTATCTGAGTCCTCCTACTCAGGGCATCAGTTACTGCGTTACCCTTACCATGTGTATAGGTAAGCTCAAAGTCGAAGGAATGAAGGTATTCAACCCACCTTCGCTGTCTCAGATTCAATTCACGTTGGGTAAAGATGTATTTTATACTTTTTTTTTCAGTAAACACCACAAAATGTTCTCCCAAGAGATAATTTCTCCAACAACGTAATTCATGAACAAATGCATCCAAATCGAGATCACGAGTTAGGTAATTCCTCTCATGTGGCCTCAAATGCAGAGAACCGTATGAAAATAATCGTTTTCCCTGCATCAACACTGCTCCCAGCCCAATACCTGATGCATCACAATAAAATGTATAGATTTTTCTTTGATCTTTAAGTATCAGGATTGGCGCTGATGTCAACCTTCCCTTCAGCTCCTAAAAGGCTATCTTATAATCTTCTAACCAAATTAAATTCACACCCTTCTTAGTCAAACCCTTCAATGGTTTTGCTAAGTGGGAGAAGTCCTGTATAAAGTGCCTCTAGTAACCAGCCAGCCCCAAGAAACTCTGTATTTTAAACACATTCTTAGGATGCTCCCAGGAAACTACTGCTCTCACTTTCTCTAGGTCTACCACAACTCCTATCTCTGAGATAATATGACCCAGGAAGTGTATCTAGTCCATCCAAAAGTGGAAATTTGAGACCTTAGCATATAACTGATGCTCTCTCAGTGTACTCAATACGATCTCAAGATGGGTGGCATTGTCGTGTCGAGTGTGAGAGTACACCAAGATATCATCCATGAATACTACCTCAAAAAAATCCAGATAAGGGTGGAACACACGATTCATCAAATCCATGAAAACTGCTAGCATGTTCGTGAGTCTGAACGTCATGACCAAGTACTCATATAGACTATATCTTCTCCGAAAGGCTATAAGCGGTATGTCCGATGGTCTAACACACAACTGATGATATCCAGATCTCAATTCAATCTTTGAGAACACTTGTGCTCCCCAAAGTTGATCAAAAATATCATCAATCCTTGGAATGGGATATCAGTTCTTGACCGTCAACTGGTTCAGCTTCTGATAATCCACACAAATTCTAAGGGTACTGTTCGCCTTCTTTGAAAATAGGACAGACGAACCCCCAGGAGAAGTACTGGGTCAGATGAAACCCTTTTCCTGCGACTCCTCCAACTACCTCTTGAGCTCCTGAAACTCTGGTGTATCCATCCTATAAGGAGTATTGGACACCGGTGCTGCTCCTGGTATAAGATAAATAGAGAAATATACCTCTCACTTCAGAGGTAGACCTGAAAAGTCATCCAAGAAGACATCCCTGAAATGATCAACTACTGGAGGGAAATCCTTTTGACAAGTTCCCTGGTCATACAGATATAAGCTCACAATCTGGGATGTCACTCCACCTCACCCACGATGCTCATGTCTCGCTCGGCTTGCCTGGACATCCCATTCGCCCTTGTATAGAAACTCTCCTCCCTCTGGTGACGTGAAACTCACCCTACGATGATAGCAATCTAAAAAGGCTTGAAAGGGTACCAACCAGTACATCCAGAGAATGACTTCATAGCTCATCATCTCTAAGACATAGAGGTCCCATAGAAAGTGACACCCACCAACCTCTAGGGGGCACTCCCTACATAGACGCACACCTGCTGTTCTAGTCCCCAACGGAGTGTCTAGCATCAAGATATCAGAAGAAGAAGAAACACAGAGCCCAATTCTCTCCACAACAGGAAAAAATATAAAACTATGTGTAGCACCAGTATCAAAAAGTACCGAAGATAAAACATAAGAAACTAGAATAGTACCTCTGATAGTGGAAGGTCTGGGATCTTGCTCCTGTTGGGTCTGTTGCACTGCATATGTCTGCCCAGTGTCGTGGCCCTACGACACAGCCTGGCTACCCCGAGCTGACCCGCCCTGCTGTCTCTGAGATCCTGGTGTCTGGCTACCATGGCCACGACCACCACTTCGGCCTAAATGTCCTGACGTATTCCAATTCCCTGACTGGTAAGAAGATGATGGCCCTACTCCTGTATGCAGAGTTTGTATAGAACCCCTCTCACTATCCACTAGTGAAAACGCCCTGCAAAATCACTGTAGATGACCCATCTTGTCGCATGCTCGGCACTCCACTGGGTCATGGGAATACTGAGGTCTCTTGTGCCCCTTCTTACCACATTGGTAACACATAACCTGGCCACTTGAAGAGTTATTCTGGCTAGTACTACCACCGTGAGAGAAATCCATCTGCCTCTTCGTCTTACCAGTATAAATAATACTAGAAACTGGTGCCGAACCTCCCTGGCCTACATCACTAGCTTCCCGTAGGTTCCGCTCAGTAATTAGTGCCTGGTTCACAATATCATGCACTGTAGGCAACCTGAAAAAATTCAACAATGCTCAAATGTCATATCAAATACCATTTCTAAAAGCGTCAAGCCCTCAACATCCCATCTCCCACCAGAACAGGTACGAAATACTATTTCTCGGTGAAGCAGGCAAAATAAACCATCACTAACATGGCACCCTACTGTAGATTTATGAACTCTCGAGCTCGATCTGCCGTCAGCGTCTCTGGAAAGAAAAAGTCATAGAATACTTCTTTAAAATCTTCCCACGCCATGTCTCGGTGATGCTCAGTCTAGGTGGTAACATCCCACCATCTTTTGGCGGAATCACTTAGCATGTAAGTATCAAGATTGACCCTCCTCCCTGGAGGCGTCTCCAGATGCTCGAAGATAGTCTGCATAGAACCCAGCCAATACTCCTCAACCTATGGTCCTCCATCCCCTAAAAATGTAGGCAGATACTATTGCTGGAATATACGTGTCAGCTCTGCCATATATGTGGCAGCCGACGGTGCTCCCTGGAAGGTCTGCATGAACCGCATGAAGCCTGCTTCATGCGGTTCATGCAGACCTTCAGGAGCACGTCGGCTGCCCACATATATGGCAGAGCTGACACGTATATTCCAGCAACTAGTATCCTGCCTACATTTTTAGGCGGATGGAGGACCATAGGTTGAGGAGTCCATTGGCCCTGGGTCTACTGCAGAGTATAATCGTAGCTTCTCTGGAAGACAGCCTCCAGGGAGGAGGGTCAATCTTGATACTTACATGCCTAAGTGATTCCGCCAAAAGACTGGTGGATAGTTACCACCTAGGACTGAGCATCACCGTAGACTACATGGCGTGTTCCCTCCAGTCTTTCACATGGGTGTGTACTTCTGCCAGAACTGGTTGTGTAACACCCCAAACACATAGCGTGTTGTCCACACACATGACATGTACTTGAATTTTCTTCCCCTACCCTAGTCCTTCTACACATCTTAGCCACTTGGCTCTCTTTTGAATGAGACTACATGGCATGTATAAGGTATACATGGCATGTACTGGACAAGCTTCACCGACCCGTGTTGTTCGAGACACGACCGATTACACAGATCACACTCTACGGTGTGTTCCAGATAGACACGGCGTGTACAGATTAGATTCCAACTGCCCATGTTGTTAGTGACATGGCTGGCTATTCAGCTGACACTACACGACGTGTTACACCCGTACACGGTGTGTACACCACCCCATTTCCCCATCCACATAGCCAAGTCCACAAGGTCTTTCACCGATCAAGACTACACGATGTGTCCCACAAGCACATGACATGTACTAGAAAGGATAACACCGACCCATGTTGTTAGTTACATGGACGGATTCCCACATTGTGTTCAGAAGTGACACGACATATTTAAGATAAGATTTCTCCATCTGTGTTGTTAGTACACGGTAGACACATGGTCAACATGAAACGACATGTACAACCGGTACACGGCGTGTACCCTTAGAGTTTTCCCAACCCCGTGTTTCTACCTACATGGCCTAGGACACGGTTAGGAACTACACAACATGTATATATTGTACACGGTGTGTACTTAATTTTTTTTAATTTATTTGCAAATAGAAGAGTAAACGGAGTGTAATCAAAATTACACGGTGTGTATTCTGGGTTTTTCTGGACAATAAGCCTCAGAAACTACTCTGGAGCCTAGAAAACCACTAAACGAACACCAAAGTTCCAAATTACGATCCGTGAGGGACCATACTCCCCGCGAACCAAATCTTGGCATATTATACGTGTTATAACAAAGTAAAAAAGTTGATGATCTACCAAATTCCAGTTGATGAGGGCCCGTACTCCTCAAAAACCAAATTTTGGCATTCATTCACAAAACCTTACATAACAATACCCTATCAAATAGCAGGTATTATCAAGGCATCTATCACAACAGCAAGCATCTTCTAGCACAACATCTATCACAACAACATGCAATTTCTAATGCACCTACATGTCATAGAAACTATACATGACATGTGATTCTAACATGTGCCTAAATGATGCATGAGATGTCATACCATCATCTCATCGAGTTTCAACTAAATAGAACCCAGGTATAAAAATATAAATAGCACACCACAAGTGTGTCACCCAACGGTGAAAATCAAATCAATTGTAATAATCATAAATGGAAAATCACAATTTACTTCGAGGCAATCCAGCCTTTACCTGTACATGGGGTAGCTACTATTGGGCACAATTATTACCAAATCCCTTAGAAATCTATCTCTTTCCTTCATCTCTAAATAATAAAATAACTCAGAGAAAAGAAAAACCCTCTGATACCACTTTGTAATGTCCCGGATTCAGGTTCCACTCAACGGGTTCCCCGAACCCGGTTGGTCACATGACCTCAAGCACATTTCCCCAAATTCCAGAGGTTTCCGACTAGAAGCGAGGGCCTAGGACTGATAGTGGGGAAACTATGCCCTCATTTGTCAAAGTGTAGCATAACGGAGATAAATAAAAACATACAAAAGTGGAAGCAGTAACAATGCTAAGATGAAATGGACAACGATACAGAAGTAAAATAAATGACCAAATATCATATATATGATGATGAAATATGTCCCTAAGTGTAAGAAAGTAGCCAAAAAAGAATACACTACAATCTAAAACAATATAGTACAAGTACAAATACAACAAAAAAAGGGAAAATATTGCAGCAGGAACTCAGCAGCCTCGCAAGCCTACGTTGGTCCCATGCTCCCCCACTCCTCTGCAACAATCAAGTACCTGTATAGGGTCTCTTTCCCTTATCAAAACCTGCAACAATACAATCTATTTGGGCCTAATACATGACCAAAATAGGGTGTGAGAAATAAATCTTAGTAGGAAACCACCAAAGGCCCGTGCCCAACTGTCAGTGAAAATGTGTAACAACAGTGTGCAATAATGAAATGAAGTAAGCTAGGAAGTACTCAAAAGTAGCTACTCCTACAATTTCCATTTCCATTTAATTATTATTTAACAATTCAATATAATTGAATTATAAGTTCCTGAGACTCAGCCTCAACCAATAATCTCTTATATAGTTCCACAACAAAAACCACAACTGGCTATCTAACAAGTAGATGGTAAAACCATACCAAGACTATGCTTTATCTTGGAAGGTATAACATGAGAAATCACCACAGTGAATATTCAAAGTAAACAATGTCCTCAGACATAAGAACCTTTTCCCTCAGACTAAACAGAATCTCACCCTTGGGCTAAACAAAATCTTTCCCTCAGGCCTTGCCCTCAGGATAAACAGAAATGAAATCCTAAGGTGATTTCCCTTAGGCACGAAATATATAACCCTCAAGTATATGAAATGTTTCCCTCGGGCAAAACAAACACTTTCCCTCAGTCATAAGAAACGTTTCCCTTAGGCTAATCAAAACCTTACCCTCAGTCTAAACAAAACACTGCCCTTAGGCTAAGCAAGTAACCGGGCCGAGCACAATACATAAGCAAGAAATTATACATAAATTTTATCTCAAGAAAACTCGAACAATGTTATAATCACGACATACCCTCGGGTATCCTGTCCAAACGGCTAAACAAGGGAAACTCTCCCACGAGGTGGCCCTGGATCTAGGCAATGATCCCAAATAGAAGTTTATATATATTCATTAAATTACCTAAGCAATTATAGGTATTTTATCATTCAATTCCTCAGCCATACAACACCCCAAACATGGGCTCTTAGCACAACGATACACAAAAACAACTCTATAGTGGTAAATAAACATCAGAACACCTACCTCGATATCCTTTGATCGATATACGTGAATGAAACCTCCCAAAACAACTGAGAACAGCGTAGATCTGGGATAAATGTTCACCGTTTCGAACTCAAATAAATTCCTCTTAGGAAATAATTGGAAAGAGAGGTTTAAGAAGAGTGACCAACTCACCTGTGCGGTTCAAACGAGATCTTAGGCAAAGGAATTAGAGTCCCAATGTGGGGTCGGGAGCTCTTTCAAGATCCAACCGTCTCTCCCATGTTCCAAATGTACCCACTGACTTTTATGCCGAATAAGGAGGATAATTCCCATTTATAACAAAAAAACACAACTACACGGTGTGTACTCTCAAGTACACAACATGTACTTTTCATTTTTTTAACTATTACTCTGGCATCCACTTTCCACCGCCTCACTATCCATCAGCCGACTTGGTTACATGGAGTGTATTTCTAATTACACGGCGTGTACTGTCGCTCTGTTGACGGCTACTCCCACTACCTTACTGTTCACCTACCGACTGATTACACAACATGTATATACTAAGTACACTGTGTGTAGTCAGTTTTTACACCATTCATCGCCGACAGGCCTACACGCCCTGTGTACTCATCCCACACAGCCAAAGTACATGGAATGTACCCAAAAAATCTGGGGTTTTCCCCATTTTCCTCATTTTCTCAAAAACACTTAAGGAAAAAGGAAAGGAAGAAACCCGTACCTCAAGAATAAGAACCGGGTTCTTATAAGTTCAAGCCATCTTCTCTGCCTCATGTTTAATTCCTTCTAAGTGAATATATACTTCATACTTTTATGGTTAGTATATATTTGACATTTGGTTCTGTTTAAATGGTGTCTCTAAATTTTCAAATAAAAAACCATAGCTTCTAATTCCAAATCATGTGTTGGATAATTTTACTCATGAAGTTTAAGTTGTCTCGAAGCATAGGTAATTACCTAATAATTTTTCATCATAAAACAAACAAGTCCCTTTAAAGAAGCATCACTATAGATAAAAAAATCACCATTCTTGTAAGGTAAGGCCAAAACTAGGTCATTCACCAATCTCTTATTCAGTTCCTGAAAACAAACATCACATTCTTCTGTACAAACAAATTTAACCCCTTTCCATGTTAACTTAGTTATCAGGCTAGATAATAGTGCAAAGTTCTTAACAAACCGTTGGTAATAACCTGCTAACCCAAGAAAACTACGAATCTATGTAACATTTGTGGGTATTGTACATCCATCAACCACCTTTATTTTAGAAGGAACAACTATTATTCCATCCTTATTTACAATGTTCCCAATAAAAGAAATTTGTTGCAAACAAAAATCACACTTGCTGAATTTTCCATACAGTTTGTTTCTTTTAAGGTTTGTAAAATAACCCTTAAATGTTTATCACGATCCTCTTTATTTTTTGAAAATACCAGAATGTCATCAATAAATACAACAACAAACCTATCCAAGAACTCATGAAATACTCTATTCATAAGATTCATGAATACAAAAGGTACATTAGTTAATACAAACGACATAACAACAAATTCATAATGCCCATATCTATTACAAAAGGCTGTTTTTGGGATGTCATCCTCCTTCACCTTCAGCTGATGGTATCTAGATCTCAATTCTATCTTGTAAAAGTACTGAGATCCATGGATATGATCAAAAAAGTCATCAATATGAGGTAAATGATACTTGTTTTTAATAGCGATGTTATTCAAAGCTCTATAATCAATGAAAAGTCTCATGGAACCATCTTTCTTTTTAACAAAAAAATAGCACCCCATGGTGATGTGATAGGATGAATGATGCCTTTATCAAGAAAATCCTGTAACTAATTTTTCAATTCAAGAAGTTATATTTGATCCATACGATAAGGGGGTTTTGAAATTGGCTTAGCATCAGGAACTAAGTCAATTGTGAATTTGACTTCTCAATTAGGTATGACACCAGGTAACTCATCAAGAAAAACATCAAGGTATTCATTTACCATTGACACATCATTCATTTGAATAGTCTTGTTGTTTTCAACAATATGAGAAAGATAACTTTCATTTCCATATTTCAATAGTTTTTCAGCTTCCTGATATGTTATCAATTATATGGGTTCATTCTTGTATAAAAACTGAAACTCTTTCTGAAAAAAAATTCTTTAGATTTACAGTCAATCTTAGCATGATAATCAGAAAGCCAATCCATTCTCAGAATAACATCATACTCGACTAAGGGTAAAACAATAAGGTTTTTAGGTAATGTCTTTCCACAGACCACAATAGAAAGATTATTATAATTCCTCTTTGTAATAATATTTCCCCCTGGTGTTTTAACAATAAGTTCGGGTCTCATTTTTTGAGGTGATATTTCCAATTTACTAGAAAATTTATCAGAGATGAAGAAATTTGTAGACCCCATATCAAACAAAAATTTAGAAAAATATGAGTGAACAAACAAAGTACCTGATACAACTTCATTGGATGGCCTGAAATCTGCTGACGTAGTCGCAAAGGATCTCACTATACCTTTCTTCTTGTAGTCTGGCTTCTTTGCATCAATCAGATCTCTCTTTGGGCAGAAATTTTCATAATGACCCATCTCACCACATTTATAATACTTTACAGTTTTCTTATCAAGATTAGTCTTTGGATCGTTTTTGTTACAATCTCAATCCATATGTCCAAACTTACCACATTTAAAACACTTTCTAGTTTTTCTAAGACATTCCCCAGGGTGCTTCTTGCCACACTTTTCACAAACTGGAAACAATATTTTCTTACCATCAGATTTGTTTGGTTGATTCTTACCCATTTCTTTCCATCTGGACCTCTTATTCTATTTGTTGACAAAATGTACGTGATAATCAGCAAACTCCATCTCTACTCTCTCAGCACATCAGATAAGTTTCTCATAACTTTTGAATTCACGGGAGGCCAACGCCCTTTGATACCTTGGATTAAATCTGGAGTAAAAGCAACTTATTTTACTATAAAGATACAGAATAAGATTTGGAGCATACCTCGCCAGTCAGGTAAAGTTTTCTTCATACAAAACCACTGAATCTTCCTCCTGTTTCAATTAAAGGAATTTATTCTCCATTCTAATTCGCACCCCTTAGGAAAATATTTTTCAAGGAAATGACTTTTAAATTCATCCCACTCTAAGGAATAAAAATCCTCTCTACCCCGGATATTACTTACCACTGACCACCACTGATCAGTTTCCCCTTCAAAATGATAAATGTAAAGACTTACCTTTTGATTTTTTGAACATCCCATAACATCGAATATCTTTTCAAGGGAATTGATCCATCCTTCAGCTGCTACTGGGTCAGAAGATCCATTGAAAGTAGGAGGGTGTTTTCTCATAAAATGTCCCACTACTATCATGTTTTTTTGTGGTAACTCTATTTTTTCTCTTTCATTGATGCCACCACCATTTATTGCCTGTATTAGATGATCCATTACTATCAAAAACTGCTTGGTTCCAATCCCTACTATTCCGGGCTGTAGATCTGGAAGGATGTCATTTTGTTGGTGCCTCTCCTCTTCAGCATCCGTATTCTTTCTATGGACAACCATTCTAAAAAACATATCTTAGATGAATCAACATGGTAATATTTAAATGCTAAAACATTTAAAATTAATCATAGAGTAAAAATCTTTTATGGTATTCCTTTAACATCACCATAACCCCTAGAGTTATCTAAACCATCCTCTGATACTAACTATAAGGACCCTGCCTTATTACATACATAATCTTGAATTTTGTAAATAAAAAACTTCCTTTACATTGAGGATATTTTCAAGTTTATATCTTTAGAGAATTGGGACATAAAACATTCATGACATTACCCATTATTACAGAGTGGATACCATAAAAACATTCTCCATTTTTTTCAAAATATAAAACATTAAAACTTAAAACATGATTCTTTGACAATTATTCATAATTTAACATGTATTAATTATTTGTATTAAACATCCATTAACCTATTAAAATCATTTAAAAACATGGGATGAGCACAAAATCTCAGTAAGGGATGAAAAATAAGGAAAGAGCACATTAGTCCATGAATACTCGTAACGTAAGAAAGCATTTTCAAAAGACATTCTTGTCACCCATATATACTAATTTCGTGTAACATGAGATTTACACAAGATCCACACAAAAACATAAGAACATAAATATAATCATAAAGGTATCTCGGGGAATTACTTACATAATATTGTAACCCTCTTGGCTACCTTATAATTTGTAACCTTCACGGCTACCTTACTATTTGTGTAACCATCGCAGTTACACTTGGAGTAACCATATGGCTGACATCCAACATACACATACCCAATGCATTGGAGGGAGATATAGGTCCCAAAATTCATCATAAATAATTCCCAAGAACCAAAACATAATCATACAACACGAATAATTCCATAAAAACATTGATTTGGAATTTCATAAAACCAAATTTTAAAAGAGGTTTTTAAAAAGGAAATACACTTATAAATTACATAAAATTGAAGAGAGGCTTAATAGAGTGGATGTAGTATGCATATATACTGTAAATATAGATAATAAAACATAATATAAACAGAAACCATCACAAAAACAATTTAAATAGAACATAAATAATGAACGTAGAAGGTTAACCCAAAGAATGGAAACCGGGTAAAGAATTCCCTTACCTTAGGATTGTCTTACTTCAAACTTGTTTAAACTTCCCGTATAATGTTAAAAGAGTTTTATTATTATTTTAAAGAAATATTTTAATGTTTATAATATCTTATATGATCATTTCATCACATCATTTCACCCTTTAATTGTTAGTATTTTGCTCCTTACACTATTTTTGGGTGAGTTCTTTACATGATTTCCATGATTGGTTCATGATGGATGTTCTTGTTGATTGGAAGTGAAAATACATAATTGGAATGGATTAGTATTTACATATTTATAGTAAAATAAATTATACCATTTATTAATTTGAATTATTATATGAGGATGATTCATAAGTTAAAACATTAATGATGTTCGTTTTGATCGTTTTAGTGGTTCTTTGATAATAACGACCTCATTTTGTTTTATAAATTAAAACCATGTGTATAAAATAATTCTAGAACCATGTATGAGACATAATACATATATTATAACCTAGTTATACCATAAAAATTATTTCATTACTATACTTTAAGGATTTAAATAAAATGAAATCATATCATCCATGATGTCGGTAATTCGACACATGACAAACAATGTTTTTAATTTCTTGAACAAATGGGGAAAAATAAGAAGATTGATGATGAATTTACCCATGAAAATGAGAACATAAAGAATATAAAATATTCTTGAGATTTCATGCCTCTTGTTTAAGAGGGAGTTGAGTAAAGAAGAATAAAATAAAGGAAACTTGAAATAAAATAAAACTTTAGAAATTTATCACGAAAATTCGGCAGCCTAACGACGTCTCTTAAAATTTCATAAAAATAGTTTGATAAGAGAAAGGGATATCTCATCACTATTACATATTATGGAAATTAATGGGTGATATGGAATTAAATATCCCAAAATAAGCCAAATTAAAGTAAGAGAATAACAAAAAATGAAAGAAAAGAAAGAAAATAAAAGAGGATGTTGCCTCTTGATCTCTTCTCCTTGAGATCCCTCTTAAGGGCTTCAATTTTGGTATTTTGGTGAGACCAGAAGCTCTAGGACATGGGGAAGAGACTTGGGAGTAGTATTGGGCAGAACTTAGGAATGGATCAAGTCTTGAGAGGTGTGGGAAGAAGAGGAGAGTGAGGGTGGTATTTATAATGAAGGAGAGGGGGTATGTTTCATTATTTTAATAATTATTATATTTTTTCCCTAGATTATGAATAGTATTAGTTAATGTGACCTAAAATAGTAATAATGGAATGTGAGTTTTAACCAAGTGGCCTTTAATCACTTATGATGTCATAAATAGTGAATTTTACTGATAATTTGATTATACAGTATTTTATCGTATTTCACTATTCATCAAAAATTAAAGAATTTCAGAAAAATCCAAAAAATTTACCCTAATCATATTTTGACGTGTAGAATTCAAAAATGAAGTCCATTTTTCAAAAATAATTGTCTAAATATTTTTAATTAGTTTTTAAATAAAAGAATACTTAATTCAAAAATTAACAATTATAATTCTATAACTACTTCTATATCATGATGAAAAATTAACCAAGATGTTATTATCTTAAAGCCTTAAGAAAATAAAATAATAACAAAATTTACCATTCATTAGGGTCATATTACTATTCATATTACTATTCATAAGGGTATGTTACTATTCACTAAAAAAACAAGTTGGTTCCAATAGACTCCAAATAACACACTGAACACAATTGTAGATGACAATTTCTTGAAATTCAAAACATAGAAATGTAAAAATTATGTTTTAATGGCTAGTTATAAATATATACTTAAAACAAAGTTCCATGCATTTCTATTTATTTTTAGAAAAAATTGGGGTGTTACACGTTTACTAGAACCAATGTGAAGATACAAACATTAGGAGAGTCCTAGTTGTTGAAATAAGAGAAGCCAACTACTCAAAAGTGAGTTAGATAAAATTAAACATAAACAGACACATGGCACACCTTCGAGACACGCTCATGTACATCAAGTATTAGACATAAAATTCTGAACCAAATGGATCGACGTTTCAAGACACCTAAGTCTCAAGGAAGTCATCCTGATCATTATGACAAACTGATTTCTTTAACTTGTGGGTCACTCTACTATGGAGATGACCCGAGAGCATACTCAACAACACAAGGCCCAATGATTACACTGAACTCAACTAGTTCATTACTTTATTTATCACTCGATGGGAACCATGTACACGAATGCATGCTACCCTGAAGTTCCAGAAGCCAGACGAAACATCCTGATTACTATAAATAAGATATCCTCCCTATGAATTCAAGCATCAGATGGTCGATATAATATATTTAACCCTAATTCATATTACCCCATATGAACATTAACACAAACAACGCTATACCATGGAGTCCATCATTGAGGAAAAGAAAGGGTCAATGATACCATGAATGCCCATCCGAACAAGGGTTTCATTAGAAGCCGAGAGTCCTATGAGGGACAACGACACCTAAACGACCCCAATTTTCAGAAACTCACAAAAATTAGCAAGGCATTTTAATTATATGGGTGTTACCTACTACGGGCCATCACTTTATGAAAGCACAAGCGTCAACCCTATCACTAGGTCATGCCAAATAAAAAACACTAATCTCAAGATCTAATCATTTAAATCATTTTTAAAAAGGAAACAACCTACAAAAAATTCTCAAATTTCCATTCCAAGGATACTCAAAAGAAAAAACTCAGGATACCCTTACACGAGGGTTTAAACGAATGACACCTATAAAAGCTCCATTTTCAATTCATTTAATTTATTCATATTTTAATCTTTAACCATTTATAATATTTAACCAACACATCAAATAAAATCAATAAAGTCTCAACAAAATTCCTTTAAAAAACATTTTACACTTCTTGACATTAAATCATAATTAGCAAATTTACCAGAATAAATCCCTTTTAAGTTATTAAAGATAAGGTGACCTATAAGGGTCCTGATAAGCCAACCTGGGTTCATCTGAATGGAAACCTATAATATTTTCTTAACATTTAAAATTTTAAACACCCATTAAGGTTTATCCCATAAAGAACATGTCCCAACTAACCCACTTGGGTCCAGTTGTGTATCTAAGAGTGAACCAAATTCATTTCAGATTTAAAACTAAACAGCTTTCACATTACACCAAATCAAAATACATCATTACTTTACAATTAATATGGTTTTATATTTCCCAATTCATGAAGCTCTTATAAACTTTGTAAATTTAAAATTGGATCCCATTGATGGAAACCAATCACATTTATCCCATGAGATCAATTACATATTTAAAATTAAGAGAGGCATGATATTACAAGCAGCTAACACAAAAAAACATGGTGTAATCATAGAATCATGGCATACTAAATAGGTAAGGAATGATAAGAATTCATGAAACATGGTATATAAACAACTAACCATATTATACAATCAATCATGTAATAACACTCAATGAACACAAATAAAATCAACAAGAATTCTAAATATGCAACTACACGGCATGGAATATGCATGGAATGTGAATTTATATATGCCTATTATAATGCATGAAATGATTCATCCTTTCCATACTAGGACAAGGTAAAAATACCGTAAATTACATAAAATAATAAGTAGTGAAAATTACATCAATCATGTGAGGTGAAATCAAATCCAACTATAATAAAAAATAGGATGAACAATAATCCTAGCCTTAGCCACTTGGTCATTTCCCATATATGAGGTGATCAGTCCTAGTTAAACATATTAAAAAAGCATAAAAAACTTTCCTAGTACCCTATATAACAACCCAAAATAGGAAGATAAATGAAAATAAAGCCTCTCATACCACATTGTAACGCCCCAACCCAGCTCACCACTAAGAAGGTGGCCAGACTAGTGGGTCACATGGCCTCAAGTGTGCCTCCCCATATGCCAGAGGCTAACAACTAGAAACAAGGGTCTATTGATGGCATGCTGTGTAGACTATACCATCTAGATCAGAGTCACACAATAGTATAATAATATTAAAATAATAAATAGTAGTAGAAACAATAATAATAAATACATTTAGTGAAAGAATAATATAATATCTAAATAAAAAATGGTCAATGCTAATTTAAAAAAAAAATCTATGTATGAAAGATAATACTATAATTAAAAGTAGTAAAAATTAAAAAAATAAAATAAAAACCAAATAGTTATCTCCTCTAGTATCCTGAGAAAGATCCCAGTCCTATGCTCCCTAGCTCCCATGTACACTGCATAAAAAAAGAAATCAACCAAAATCTGGAGTCCTATGAAAAATAAAGGTTTACTTGAGTACCCAAGTGTATTGGCAGACTGAGTAGGGTGTGAGATATAAATCTTTGTAGGTTGTCACCACTAGTGTCTACTCCAATACAAATAGTGAATAAAATTTAAATAGTGTGTAGGTATAGAGAAGTAATAAACAAAAAATTATAAACAAATAAACAACCCAAACAAGTTCCTAAGGGACACCTGGTGGCCATGTCATGACCCGCCCTCGGGGTCCGTGCCGTGACTACCCCAAGCCCGCCTTCCATAGGCCAGGGGCTGGCGACTAGCACCAAGGCGTAAATCCCGGTAAAAAGGGAAGGCATTGCCTTTGTAAAGTAAACAAACACCACAGAGTAAGCAAGCAGAAAAGTAAACACTATGTAAGAACAGAGTACAACTGAAGTGCGGAAAAGTAATGGGCCAGTATACAAACCCAAACTGAAAGTAAAGTACAACTCGAAAGGGAAAACAACATCTATAAAGTAAAAGCCGCTACACCGAGCTGTCCACTGGAAATCCCACCTGAAGGGTGGGTACAGATAGCTCCACTGCTCCTCGGGTCCCGCCGTCCGCTCCGAACACGTCCCACCCAGTGGTCCACCTCCAGGTACCGTCCTGCTCTGCAAGCCTCATCCAAGATCAACATTGTCCGTCGTCTGCAACCAACACAACGTAGTGCGGGCATAGCCCGTGCAGGGGTGAGTATAAGCTACTCAGTAGGGACCCCGAGACCCGTGAAGGTCTCCCAAAATCCACAAAGGATAAACCACAAAGGAAGATACAAACACGAAGTAACAACCGACATTGCTTAGGTATATGCCCATACATATACCTAAGTCATCAATTCCAAAACGCTCCAACCTCCGAGCCCAAGTACAACTCAGTCCACACAGGAAAGTATACGTATTCCACATAGGAAAGCAAAACGAAATCCACACAGGATAGCACAACACAATCCACACAGGAAAGCAACAGGATTCAGCTCACACAGGTATACATCATCGATAAGGTGAAAGAGATGATCAGACATAGATACTGAATCATCTAAGCTGGGACCCACATAGGATACAAGACCAGCACAGCTAGGACCCACATAGGATACAAGACCATCTGTCTTCATTGATTCATCTATACTGGGACCCACATAGGATAGAAGACCAGTATTGAATCATCTAAGCTGGGACCCACAAAGGATACGAGACCAGCACAGCTAGGACCCACATAGGATACAAGATCAGTTCTCTTCATTGATTCAACTATACTGGGACCCACATAGGATACAAGACCAGTATTGAATCATCCAAGCTGGGACCCACATAGGATACAAGACCAGCACAGCTAGGACCCACATAGGATACAAGACCAGCTGTCTTCATTGATTCAACTATACTGGGACCCACATAGGATACAAGACCAGTATTGAATCATCTAAGCTGGGACCCACATAGGATACAAGACTAGCACAGCTAGGACCCACATAGGATACAAGACCAGCTGTCTTCATTGTCGCAGTCCACTGAGGATCCTTGCACAATCGTCGCCGTCACAGTAGCAGTCGCAGCCAGCACTAGGGTTCCCGCACACAACAAGCTCGTTCGGGAGGGTCTGCTCCACGAGCCGAGAGGCTGATACATCAACTGTCACAAAGTCCAGAGTTGATGTATCCAAAAGTTCCGTATCGCCCACAGGAACTCAACGCAACAGACGGCGCGTCAATCGGACGCCCAGTCTGAGAGTTATTGGCTTTTTCGTTCCAGGGGCCCGGTTGGTTTTTAAGGAAAAACCAACCCGACCGTACTCCACCGGCATCCAAACCTCGGGCGGAGTATGCCAAAAGATCCGTCTCATCAAGAGGAATTCAACGAAATAGACGGCCCGTAAATCGGACTCTCGGTCTGTTAGTTATTGGCCTTTCCGTCTCACACCCACCCTGGGAAACTTCCCAGGAGGTCACCCATCCTGATCACTACTCTAGGCCAAGAACGCTTAACTATTGAGTTTTAACCACGTAGGCTCCCGAAAAGGAAGGTGCACCTTGAGTATAGTATACCGAAACGACCGTCTCGATCCAAGGATCGCGTTGCCGCTGACGACGAGTCGTTTGGAGGCCCGTAGCCCAAGATACGGGCATTTGACCAAAAGTGGTCCGAAACTGGGGGTCTGGGCCCGGGCCGACCCGGCCCGACCCCCTGGGGCTGGCCCAAACTGGGTCGACCCAGTTCGGGTCCGGGTCTGGCCCGGCGCGGGGCGGCCCGGCCCGGCGCGGCTGGTCCGCGGGTCACCGCCCGCGCGCAGCACGCTCGGCCAAAAGGGCCGAGCAGGAGGGGAACGGGGGGGGGGGGGGCATAGCCCCCCGTGTTTTCTTTTGAAACAACAGCTTCCCCACGTGGGGGGGGGGGGGGGGCTCCAAGTCACCGGGGGTTCAACCCCCGGGTTTTGTGGATCTCAGCCGGCCTTAGGCCGGCCGTTTTCCTTTCACACGCGGGACCCGCGGGTCCCGCCTCCTAACCCTTCCGCCGCGGCCGGCCGGCACGGTCGGCCGCCTTCCATCCTTCCGCCGCGGCCCGATGGCCGCGACTCTTCTGATCTCTGGGGGCCGGCGAGGCCGGCCGCCTCTGGCTGCTCCGCCGCGGCTCTTCTTATCCGCCGGCGGCCGGTTTTCGGGCCGCCCCTTCCAGCTCTGCCGCGGCCCTTGTTCGATTGGCACGGCGCGACGGTGTCGCGCCTCTCCGCTGTGGCCGAACTCCGGCCGCGGTCTCTACGACTACCTTCGACGCGACGTGACGACATCGCTTCCTTGAAATCTTTCCACGGTGCGGCGCGACGGCGCCGCGCAATAATTGCCGTGCGATTTCCGCGTGGTGCGACGGCACCACGCCATCTCGTTCCATCCACAAGAAACAATCAAGAACAAGGAGGGGGGTTCGGCCGTGTTCGTGCGGTCCGGCCCCCCTCGCGTTATTTTCTAATAATTGAACAAATTGCACGAAGAAATAATCATGGGTAAAATTCATGAACAAAGAATAAAATAAACCCCTACCTCGGTTTCAAGAACGATGATCGTCAACGACCCGCGGAAGACGAGCTTCGCGGTGGTCGGCGTCGCGGAAGAAGGACGTCGATGTCGTGAAGTGAGGATTCGAAGCTCTTTGACGGCGATTTCGTCGCGGGAAACCGTCGCGGAAGAGATGACGCGGAAGAAGTACGTCGTCGGTGTTGCGGGTATGGCGTCGCGGAAGACGGTTCCCGAGAACATGGCGTTCTTCATCGAAGTCCGAATGTTCTTCGCGTTCTTCGCCAAAGTTTGAAGAAGAAGGAGAGAATTCTTCAAAACCTCTCAAGATGGCTAAGGAGTGCAACCAAAATAAAATAAGCTAAAGCATATTTTATTCACACAATTATCAATTTGAATTTCAAAGGTTTGAAATTCAAACAACTCAACTCCATTAATTAACCAAGTTGTCAAGTTAATTAAAGAGGGGTTATTGGGAGTTTAAAAAGAGAAGGTGAAGAGTTATGCTTCATGTGGGCCCCACCACACTTAATCCTCCCAAGGGAGGTTAAGTGGATGTGGGTCCCACCTCTAACTCCCTTTGGGAGAAAATAACTAACATGTTAAAAATTAAAAGTGTCTCCACATTTTTATTTAACTTCTTATAATTTCTCCCAAAACTAACTTTCATTCCGCATAAAACGCAACCTCAGAAAAGGTCTCCTTAAGAAAATATCGGCGCTGCGAGTTCATCGGTGCCCTCAGAATTTGATTCCGGGCACCAGTTCAAAAGTTAGAAATCCCCGCTCGTTCGTTCACTGAACGTACCCGAGCCAAACTTCAGAAATTGATTCCGGGCACTCCGGGACTCGGAATCAGGTGCCGTCAGAAACCGCGCTCTTGTAAAATTCCAAAGAAAATTAAGAAAAAATTTCCCTTGAATTTTCCGGGTCTTTACATTACTCCCACCTCAGGACTTTACGTCCCCATAAAGATACATCAAAAACTAGGGAAACAAATAAGGGTACTGAGCACGCATCTGAGCCTCCCGCTCCCAAGTGCTCTCCTGGAGATTCCCGTGCTGCCATCTGATGCGCACTAGAGGAATCGACCATCCATGTAGGACCCACTCCTGTCGATCCTCGATCTCCACCGGGACCTCCGTAAAAGTCACCCCATCGTCAACGTCAAGCTCCCCATGGTCAAAGATGTGCGTCGGGTCGTGCACGTATCTCCTCAGCTGAGATACGTGGAAGACATCGTGCACCCGGTGCAACTGAGGTGGTAGAGCCAGGAGATAAGTCACCTCGCCAATCCTACTGAGGACCTGGAAGGGTCCGATGAAGCGCGAAGATAACTTGCCGCCTCGGCCAAATCTCCATATACCACGTCGAGGTGAGACCCGCAAGAAGACATGGTCGCCATCCTCGAACTCTAGTGGCATCCGCCTCCTATCGGCATATGACTTCTGCCGGCTCTGAGTTGTCCTCATCCGCTCCTGGATGACTTGGACCTTCCTGGTCCTACAAGAGTTGCAAGATTTCTTCTTTTTCGAAAGGATAAATCTGGTCCCATACCCTGGATGAACCACATTCTTTGCCTAATACAGTCAATCCCGACATGGATGATACTAATCCATACCAAGGATGACGTCGTAAGGCCTCGACGCTACTACCAAGAGATCCAACCGTTACTCTCGCCTCCAAGGGTTGAGTCACACTGTCGGCATCAGTGTGTGGTAAATGGGTCTCCTCCAGTAGATGTCTCACAAGTGAGGGTCAAGTCAACAGTCAAAATGGAACCTCTTAGTAACAACACAAAAGAGGACATGAATGAAAAAATCACAAAGGTACGTGTCTTTTATTATTGCAGCTCATAATACAAAGACGCCACACAAAAGAAACAAGGAACTAGAAGTACAAAAGTCGTATCCACTAGTTCTTCTCCTATCCACTTGCTCCCAGAGCTCCATGATCGAAGGCCTCAGCTGCCTGAAGCTGAGCTCTCCCATGTCCACATTCTCCCTGCGGTCGGGGAGGGCCTCCTGGTGGTAGTGGTGGCAACACCTCGAAGTGTCTCCCACCATCGGCTACTCGGCCAGCTCCTCTGCCTCGTCCGCCTGCACCCTGCGGACCACCGTGGCCGAACCTCTGTCTGGGAGGTCCCTCTACCACCTGCTTCTCATCTGTAAGACGAGTCGGGCAGTCTCGAACCATGTGTCCTTACCTGCCGCATGCGTAGCATTGCCTGCCCCTCGTGTAGCTGGCTCTCCTTCGTGTGCCCCACACAACCGAATCTTCATCCTGTGACTGCCCATCTGATGGTCTGACCCTCTTGGACCTCTACGTCACCTGTCTACTGTCAGCTACAGAAGACCCTGCTACGGGCCGTCCTGCGGAGGGCCCTGTCACTGGAGCCTGCTCGGCGAGAAAACTCTCCACTAGAAGGGATCTCTCCAACACCTCTGCCTGTGTCGGAATGTTGAGGGAGATCATCGAAGCCCTGATCTCGTGCCTCAGTCCCTGCTCGAAGGTCCGGGCCCAGAAGAACGGGTCCCGTACCATATCCGTGGAGTAGCGCGAGAGATCAGTAAATCTCGCCGAGTACTGGGCCACTATCATGCTGCCCTGCCGCAGCTGAAGAAGCTCCTGGATACGCACCGCACGAAGGGTGGCTGGGACGAACTCCGAGCGGAAGAGGCTCTCAATGTCCGTCCATAGAAGAGATGTCTCATCGTGCACCTGGAGCATCAAGCTCCACCATCGGCCCGCTGCTGCGTGCAGTAGGCTCGCAGCGAGGATCACCATGAGGTCTGCAGGTGTCCTCACTAGCCTAAAAACTCGGACGACCGCCTCCAGCCAGTCCTCGGCTGCCTGGGCATCCGTCTCCCCATGGAACCTGGGTGGTCGCTGGCGCTGGAACTCGTGCAAAGCTCCGAGGCGTCGTGCATCGTCAGCTGCCAGTGCTGGAAGCATCGGGGGCTCGGCGGGTAAAGGTACCACCGGTGCCTCTGCTGACAAGGAGCCCTGCACCGAGGCCTCGTCGCTCGGTGGGCTGTCATCACGCTCCACTCTCGGAACCCTAGCTGGCTGCCATCGTGGGGCCATCCTTAAAGAAACAGGTGCGCCACGGTCATAACAGTATACCTGGTGAGCTGACACAAGTAATCACAAAGAAAACTTGAACACACATGCAATCAATGTTTTCGTGCATTAAGTCAGAAATCAGAAGTCAGGGTCCTGGTGTACGGATACGTCGGCCGCCGCACCAACACTGGACTCCCTGGACTGATAACCACACTCAATACGCTAATCATTATTGCTTCACGTAGAAAAGATCAGAGTTCGCGGTAGAACCGAACTCCTCTGATACCAATTTGTCACGACCCGCCCTCGGGGTCCGTGCCGTGACTACCCCAAGCCCGCCTTCCATAGGCCAGGGGCTGGCGACTAGCACCAAGGTGTAAATCCCGGTAAAAAGGGAAGGCATTGCCTTTGTAAAGTAAACAAACACCACAGAGTAAGCAAGCGGAAAAGTAAAAACTAAGTAAGAACAGAGTACAACTGAAGTGCGGAAAAGTAATGGGCCAGTATACAAACCCAAACTGAAAGTAAAGTACAACTCGAAAGGGAAAACATCATCTATAAAGTAAAAGCCGCAACACCGAGCTGTCCACTGGAAATCCCACCTGAAGGGTGGGTACAGATAGCTCCACTGCTCCTCGGGTCCCGCCGTCCGCTCCGAACACGTCCCACCCAGTGGTCCACCTCCAGGTACCGTCCTGCTCTGCAAGCCTCATCCAAGATCAACGCTGTCCGTCGTTTGCAACCAACACAACGTAGTGCGGGCATAGCCCGTGCAGGGGTGAGTATAAGCTACTTAGTAGGGACCCCGAGACCCGTGAAGGTCTCCCAAAATCCACAAAGGATAAACCACAAAGGAAGATACAAACACGAAGTAACAACCGACACTGCTTAGGTATATGCCCATACATATACCTAAGTCATCAATTCCAAAACGCTCCAACCTCCGAGCCCAAGTACAACTCAGTCCACACAGGAAAGTATACGTATTCCACACAGGAAAGCAAAAAAAAATCCACACAGGATAGCACAACACAATCCACACAGGAAAGGAACAGGATTCAGCTCACACAGGTATACATCATCGAGAAGGTGAAAGAGATGATCAGACAAAGATACTGAATCATCTAAGCTGGGACCCACATAGGATACAAGACCAGCACAGCTAGGACCCACATAGGATACAAGACCAGCTGTCTTCATTGATTCATCTATACTGGGACCCACATAGGATACAAGACCAGTATTGAATCATCTAAGCTGGGACCCACAAAGGATACGAGACCAGCACAGCTAGGACCCACATAGGATACAAGACCACCTGTCTTCATTGATTCAACTATACTGAGACCCACATAGGATACAAGACCAGTATTGAATCATCTAAGCTGGGACCCACATAGGATACAAGACCAGCACAGCTAGGACCCACATAGGATACAAGACCAGCTGTCTTCATTGTCGCAGTCCACTGGGGATCCCTGCACAATCGTCGTCGTCACAGTAGCAGTCGCAGCCAGCACTAGGGTTCCCTCACACAACAAGCTCATTCGGGAGGGTCTGCTCCACGAGCCGAGAGGCTGATACATCAACTGTCACAAAGTCCAGAGTTGATGTATCCAAAAGTTCCATATAGTCAACAGGAACTCAACGCAACAGACGGCGCGTCAATCGGACGCCCAGTCTGAGAGTTATTGGCTTTTTCGTTCCAGGGGCCAGGTTGGTTTTTAAGGCAAAACCAACCCGACCGTACTCCACCGGCATCCAAACCTCAGGCGGAGTATGCCAAAAGATCCGTCTCATCAAGAGGAATTCAACGAAACAGACGACCCATAAATCAGATGCTCGGTCTGTTAGTTATTGGCCTTTCAGTCTCACACCCACCCTGGGAAACTTCCCAGGAGGTCACCCATCCCGATCACTACTCTAGGCCAAGCACGCTTAACTATTGAGTTTTAACCACGTAGGCTCCCGAAAAGAAAGGTGCACCTTGAGTATGGTATACCGAAACGACCGTCTCGATCCAAGGATCGCGTTGCCGCTAACGACGAGTCGTTTGGAGGCCCGTAGCCCAAGATACGGGCATTTGACAAAAAGTGGTCCGAAACTGGGGGTCTGGGCCCGGCCCGACCCCCTGGGGCTGGCCGAACTGGGTCGACCCGGTTCGGGTCCGGGTCCGGCCCGGCGCGGGGCGGCTCGGCCCAGCGCGGCCGGTCCGCGGGTCACCGCCTGCGCGCAGCACGCTCGGCCAAAAGGGCCGAGCAGGAGGGGAAAGGGGGGGCGCAACCCCCCGTGTTTTCTTTTGAAACAATGGCCTCCCCACGTGGGGGGGGGGGGGGGGGGGCGCTCCAAGTCACCGGGGGTTCAACCCCCGGGTTTTGTGGATCTCGGCCGGCCTTAGGCCGACCGTTTTCCTTTCACACGCGGGACCCGCGGGTCCCGCCTCCTAACCCTTCCTCCGCGGCCGGCCGGCACGGTCGGCCGCCTTCCATCCTTCCGCCGCGGCCCGATGGCCGCGGCTCTTTTGATCTCCGGCGGCCGGCGAGGCCGGCCGCCTCTGGCTGCTCCGCCGCGGCCGTAGGGCCGCGGCTCTTCTTATCCGCCGGTGGCCGGTTTTCGGGCCGCCCCTTCCAGCTCTGCCGCGGCCCTTGTTCGATTAACACGGCGCGACAGCGCCGCGCCTCTCCGCCGTGGCCCGACTTCGGCCGCGGTCTCTACGACTACCTTCGACGCGACGTGACGGCGTCGCTTCCTTGAAATCTTTCCACGGCGCGGCGCGACGGCACTGCGCAATAATTGTCGTGCGATTTCCGCGTGGTGCGACAGCACCACGCCATCTCGTTCCATCCGCAAGAAAAAATCAAGAACAAGGAGGGGGGGTTCGGCCGTGTTCGTGCGGTCCGGCCCCCCTCGCATTATTTTCTAATAATTGAACAAATTCCACGAAAAAATAATCATGGGTAAAATTCATGAACAAAGAATAAAATAAACCCCTACCTCTGTTTCAAGAACGATGATTATCAACGACCCGCGGAAGACGACCTTCGCGGTGGTCGGCGTCACGGAAGAAGGACGTCGATGTCGTGAAGCGAGGATTCGAAGCTCTTTGGCGGCGATTTCGTCGCGGGAAACCGTCGCGGAAGAGATGACGCGGAAGAAGTACGTCGTCGGTGTTGCGGGTATGGCGTCGCGGAAGACGGTTCCCGAGAACGTGGCGTTCTTCATCGAAGTCCGAATGTTCTTCACGTTCTTCTCCAAAGTTTGAAGAAGAAGGAGAGAATTCTTCAAAACCTCTCAAGATGGCTAAGGAGTGCAACAAAAATAAAATAAGATAAAGCTTATTTTATTCACACAATTATCAATTTGAATTTCAAAGGTTTGAAATTCAAACAACTCAACTCCATTAATTAACCAAGTTGTCAAGTTAATTAAAGAGGGGTTATTGGGAGTTTAAAAAGAGAAGGTGAAGAGTTATGCTTCATGTGGGCCCCACCACACTTAATCCTCCCAAGGGAGGTTAAGTGGATGTGGGTCCCACCTCTAACTCCCTTTGGGAGAAAATAACTAACATGTTAAAAATAAAAAGTGTCTCCACATTTTTATTTAACTTCTTATAATTTCTCCCAAAACTAACTTTCATTCCGCATAAAACGCAACCTCAGAAAAGGTCTCCTTAAGCGAATATCGGCGCTGCGAGTTCATCGGTGCCCTCAAAATTTGATTCCGGGTACCGATTCAAAAGTTAGAAATCCCCGCTCGTTCGTTCACTGAACGTACCCGAGGCAATCTTCGGAAATTGATTCCGGGAACTCCGGGCCTCGGAATCAGGTGCCGTCCGAAACCGCGCTCTTGTAAAATTCCAAAGAAAATTAAGAAAAAATTTCCTTGAATTTTACGGGTCTTTACATTACTCCCACCTCAGGACTTTACGTCCCCATAAAGATACATCAAAAACTAGGGAAACAAATGAGGGTACTGAGCACGCATCTGAGCCTCCCGCTCCCAAGTGCTCACCTGGAGATTCCCATGCTGCCATCTGATGCGCACTAGAGGAATCGACCATCCATGTAGGACCCGCTCCTGTCGATCCTCGATCTCCACCGGGACCTCCGTAAAAGTCGCCCCATCGTCAACGTCAAGCTCCCCATGGTCAAAGATGTGCGTCGGGTCATGCACGTATCTCCTCAGCTGAGATACGTGGAAGACATCGTGCACCCGGTGCAACTGAGGTGGTAGAGCCAGGCGATAAGCCACCTCGCCAATCCTGCTGAGGACCTGGAAGGGTCCGATGAAGCGCGGAGATAACTTGCCGCCTCGGCCAAATATCCGTATACCACGTCGAGGTGAGACCCGCAAGAAGACGTGGTTGTAATCCTCGAACTCTAGTGGCCTCCGCCTCCTGTCGGCGTATGACTTCTGCCGGCTCTGAGTTGTCCTCATCCGCTCCTGGATGACTTGGACCTTCCTGGTCCTACAAGAGCTGCAAGATTTCTTCTTTGTCGAAAGGAGAAATCTGGTCCCATACCCTGGATGAACCACATTCTTTGCCTAATACAGTCAATCCCGACATGGATGATACTAATCCATACCAAGGATGACGTCGTAAGGTATCGATGCTACTACCAAGAGATCTAACCGTTACTCTCACCTCCAAGGGTTGAGTCACACTGTCGGCATCAGTGTGTGGTAACTGGGTATCCTCCAGTAGATGTCTCACAAATGAGGGTCAAGTCAACAGTAAAAATGGAACCTCTTAGTAACAACACAAAAGAGGTCAAGAATGAAAACATCACAAAGGTATGTGTCTTTTATTATTGCAGCTCATAATACAAAGACGCTACACAAAAGCAACAAGGAACTAGAAGTACAAAATTCGTATACACTAGTTCCGCTCCTGTCCACTTGCTCCCAGAGCTCCATGATCAAAGGCCTCAGCTGCTTGAAGCTGAGCTCTCCCATGTCCACATACTCCCTGCGGTCGGGGCGGACCTCCTGGTGGTAGTGGTGGAAACACCTCGAAGTGTCTCCCACCATCGGCTACTCGGCCAGCTCCTCTGCCTCGTCCGCCTGCACCCTGCGGACCACCGTGGCCGAACCTCTGTCTGGGAGGTCCCTATACCACCTGCTGCTCATCTGTAAGACGAGTCGGGCAGTCTCGAGCCATGTGTCCTTACCTGCCGCATGCGTAGCATTGCCTGCCCCTCATGTAGCTGGCTCTCCTTCGTGTGCCCCGCACAACCGAATCTTCATCCTGTGACTGCCCATCTGATGGTCTGACCCGCTTGGACCTCTACGTCACCTGTCTACTGCCAGCTATAGAAGACCCTGCTACGGGCCGTCCTGCGGAGGGCCCTGTCACTGGAGCCTGCTCGGCGAGAAAACTCTCCACTAGAAGGGATCTCTCCAACACCTCTGCCTGTGTCGTAATGTTGAGGGATATCATCGAAGCCCTGATCTCGTGCCTCAGTCCCTGCTCGAAGGTCCGGGCCTAGAAGAACGGGTCCCGTACCATATCCGTGGAGTAGCGCGAGAGATCAGTAAATCTCGCCGAGTACAGGGCCACTATCATGCTGCCCTGCCGCAGCTGAAGAAGCTCCTGGATACGCACCGCACGAAGGGTGGCTGGGAAGAACTCCGAGCGGAAGAGGCTCTCAAAGTCCATCCATAGAAGAGATGTCTCATCGTGCACCTGGAGCATCAAGCTCCACCATCGGCCCACTACTGCGTGCAGTAGGCTCGCAGCGAGGATCACCATGAGGTCTGCAGGTGTCCTCACTAGCCTAAAAACTCGGACGACCGCCTCTATCCAGTCCTCGGCTACCTGGGGGTCCGTCTCCCCATGGAACCTGGGTGGTCGCTGGCGCTGGAACTCGTGCAGAGCTCCGAGGCGTCGTGCATCGTCAGCTGCCAGTGCTGGAAGCATCGGGGGCTCGGCGGGTAAAGGTACCGCCGGTGCCTCTGCTGACAAGGTGCCCTGCACCGAGGACTCGTCACTCGGTGGGCTGTCATCACGCTCCACTCTCGGAACCCTAGCTGGCTGCCATCGTGGGGCCATCCTGAAAGAAACAGGTGCGCCACGGTCAGAACAGTATACCTGGTGAGCTGACACAAGTAATCACAAAGAAAACTTGAACACACATGCAATCAATGTTTTCGTGCATTAAGTCAGAAATCAGAAGTCAGGGTCCTAGTGTACGGATACGTCGGCCGCCACACCAACACTGGACTCCCTGGACTGATAACCACACTCAATACGCTAATCATTATTGCTTCACGTAGAAAAGATCAGAGTTCGCGGTAGAACCGAACTCCTCTGATACCAATTTGTCACGACCCGCCCTCGGGGTCCGTGTCGGGACTACCCCAAGCCCGCCTTCCATAGGCCAGGGGCTGGCGACTAGCACCAAGGCGTAAATCCCGGTAAAAAGGGAAGGCATTGCCTTTGTAAAGTAAACAAACACCACAGAGTAAGCAAGCGGAAAAGTAAACACTAAGTAAGAACAGAGTACAACTGAAGTGCGGAAAAGTAATGGCCCAGTATACAAACCCAAACTGAAAGTAAAGTACAACTCGAAAGGGAAAACATCATCTATAAAGTAAAAGCCGCAACACCGAGCTGTCCACTGGAAATCCCACCTGAAGGGTGGGCACAGATAGCTCCACTGCTCCTCGGGTCCCGCCGTCCGCTTCGAACACGTCCCACCCAATGGTCCACCTCCAGGTACCGTCCTGCTCTGCAAGCCTCATCCAAGATCAACGTTGTCCGTCGTTTGCAACCAACACAACGTAGTGCGGGCATAGCCCGTGCAGGGGTGAGTATAAGCTACTCAGTGGGGACCCCGAGACCCGTGAAGGTCTCCCAAAATCCACAAAGGATAAACCACAAAGGAAGATACAAACACGAAGTAACAACCGACACTGCTTAGGTATATGCCCATACATATACCTAAGTCATAAATTACAAAACACTCCAACCTCCGAGCCCAAGTACAACTCAGTCCACACAGGAAAGTATACGTATTCCACAGAGGAAAGAAAAACAAAATCCACACAGGATAGCACAACACAATCCACACAGGAAAGCAACAGGATTCAGCTCACACAGGTATACATCATCGATAAGGTGAAAGAGATGATCAGACATAGATACTGAATCATCTAAGCTGGGACCCACATAGGATACAAGACCAGCATAGCTAGGACCCACATAGGATACAAGACCAGCTGTCTTCATTGATTCATCTATACTGGGACCCACATAGGATACAAGACCAGTATTGAATCATCTAAGCTGGGACCCACAAAGGATACGAGACCAGCACAGCTAGGACCCACATAGGATACAAGACCAGCTGTCTTCATTGATTCAACTATACTGGGACCCACATAGGATACAAGACCAGTATTGAATCATCTAAGCTGGGACCCACATAGGATACAAGACCAGCACAGCTAGGACCCACATAGGATACAAGACCAGCTGTATTCATTGATTCAACTATACTGGGACCCACATAGGATACAAGACCAGTATTGAATCATCTAAGCTGGGACCCACATAGGATACAAGACCAGCACAACTATGACCCACATAGGATACAAGACCAGCTGTCTTCATTGTCGCAGTCCACTGAGGATCCCTGCACAATCGTCGTCGTCACAGTAGCAGTCGCAGCCAGCACTAGGGTCCCGCACACAACAAGCTCATTCGGGAGGGTCTGCTCCACGAGCAGAGAGGCTGATACATCAACTGTCACAAAGTCCAGAGTTGATGTATCCAAAAGTTCCGTATCGTCAACAGGAACTCAACGCAACAGACGGCGCGTCAATCGGACGCCCAGTCTGAGAGTTATTGGATTTTTCGTTACAGGGGCCCGGTTGGTTTTTAAGGCAAAACCAACCCGACCGTACTCCACCGGCATCCAAACCTCAGGCGGAGTATGCCAAAAGATCCGTCTCATCAAGAGGAATTCAACGAAACAGACGGCCCGTAAATGAGACGCTCGGTCTGTTAGTTATTGGCCTTTCCGTCTCACACCCACCCTGGGAAACTTCCCAGGAGGTCACCCATCCCGATCACTACTCTAGGCCAAGCACGCTTAACTATTGAGTTTTAACCACGTAGGCTCCCGAAAAGGAAGGTGCACCTTGAGTATAGTATACCGAAACGACCGTCTCGATCCAAGGATCGCGTTGCCGCTAACGACGAGTCGTTTGGAGGCCCGTAGCCCAAGATACGGGCATTTGACCAAAAGTGGTCCGAAACTAGGGGTCTGGGCCCGGGCCGACCCGGGCCGACCCCCTGGGGCTGGCCCGAACTGGGTCGACCCGGTTCGGGTCCGAGTCCGGCCCGGCGCGGGGCGGCCCGACCCGGCGCGGCCGGTCTGTGGGTCACCGCCCGCGCGCAGCACGCTCGGCCAAAAGGGCCGAGCAGGAGGGGAAAGGGGGGGCGCAACCCCCCCGTGTTTTCTTTTGAAACAACGGCCTCCCCACGTGTGGGGGGGGGGGGGGCTCCAATTCACCGGGGGTTCAACCCCCGGGTTTTGTGGATCTCGGCCGGCCTTAGGCCGGCCATTTTCCTTTCACACGCAGGACCCGCGGGTCCCGCCTCCTAACCCTTCCTCTGCGGCCGGCCGGCACGGTCGGCCGCCTTCCATCCTTCCGCCGCGGCCCAATGGACGCGGCTCTTCTGATCTCCGGCGGCCGGCGAGGCCGGCCGCCTCTGGCTGCTCCGCCGCGGCCGTAGGGCCGCGGCTCTTCTTATCCGCCAGCGGCCAGTTTTCGGGCCGCCCCTTCCAGCTCTGCCGCGGCCCTTATTCGATTGGCACGGCGCGACGGCGCCGCGCCTCTCCGCCGTGGCCCGACTCCGGCCGCGGTCTCTACGACTACCTTCTACGCGACGTGACGGCGTCGCTTCCTTGAAATCTTTCCACGGCGCGGCGCGATGGCGCCGCGCAATAATTGTCGTGCGATTTCCGCATGGTGCGACGGCACCACGCCATCTCGTACGATGTACCATTTTAGAGTTATTTCATTTTTTTTAAAAAAAAATCACACATGCGTATGAATAAAATATATTTAATATTTTTATTCTATCAATGTCGAGGGTCTACAGGCCTCAAAATCCTGCACTAACTCAACATTTAAATATGAAAATAATTCATAGAATATTTAAAAGTAATAAATAAGGATTTTACCCATTGATAAATCCATAATAAACACAAGAATTGAAAAATTAAATTTCCACACAAAAATATTTTTAATTTATTAACAAAAGTGGGAATTTTTTATTTAAAAATGAGGATGTTACAATCTACTTCCAATGAATTGGGTATGTTAATATTGGAAGTTGACTATAATGTTTATTCTAAGAGAAATTGCAATGGTTACAACATAAGGTGGACATGAGGGTAACATTGTAAGGTAGCTGCATGGGTTAAAAATAATATGGTATATGTGAGGGTTATAATCTTAAGTATATAATTCCCCATGTTACCTATGTGGTTTTATTTATGTTTTCTATATTCTATGGAAATCACTTATTTTCACAAGTTAAATATAAGATACTTTATGGGTGAGAAGTATGACTTTGTGAAAATGATTTCATATGTTTATAAGTATTCATGGACTAACACTTTCCTTTCTTTTATGTCCTTTCCTAAGAGTTTTTTCTCATACAAAGTTTTAAAATGTTTTTTCATAGGTTTTAAGGATGGGTAAGAGAAAAGTAGAAGACAATATTAATATTGTGAATAATTTTCATGAAAATATTTCATGTTTTATTAAAAAAATTTTCATTATGGAACAAATGGATACTATTTTAGTATTACCCACTTTGTATTATTATGGGTTGATATATATGGATTATATAATAATTCAATTAAACTCTAAACTGAAAATATTTTTAAGAATGTGAGAAAGTTAATTATAAAATAATTTACTAGATTATGTAATGTTTAAGGCAGAGTCATTATAGTTGGTATCAGAGAATGATTTAGATAACATTAGGGGTTAGGATGATGTTAATAAAATACCATAAATGATTTTTACTCAATGTTTAATTTAAAATGATATATCATTTGAAAATTACCATGTTTATTCATCTAAGATATGTATATTTTGAATGGTTTTCCACCAAAAAAATAGGTAAACTAAAGTAGAAAGGCACCGAGATAATGATATCTTTTCAAATCCACAACCCAGAATGGTGGGAATTGGAACTGAGAAGTTTGTGAAAGGGATGAATAAGTTGAAATAGGATATAAATGGAGGTTAAATCCCAGAAAAAGAACATCCAGAGCTACCACAAAGGAACATGATGATAGTTGACCATTTTATGAGGTAACACCCTCTTACTTTCAGTGGATCTTATGAACTAGTGGCGACTGAAGGGTGGATTAAAGCCCTTGAAAAGATATTTGATGTCATGGGGTGTTTAGATAATAAAAATTAAAGTATTTATATTTACCTTTTTGAAGGTGAATCCAACCATTGGTGGTCAATGGTCATGAATATCAGGGATTGTGAGGAGATTGAAGCCTTGTAATGGGTTGAATTTAAGAATCTGTTCCTTGAAAAATATTTTCCAAATGTGCTTCGAATTTGGATGGAAAATCAATTACATGAATTTAAACAAAAGGAGGAAGATTTAGTGGACATATTTGAAGAAAAATTTACTATATTGGAATGGTATTCTCTAAATATTATTCGGGATATTGATAGTAAAAGCAATCAGTTTTACTCAGGATTAAAGCCAATATATTAAAGGGATCTAACATCCTATGAATTCAAAAATTATAAGAAACATTTTTGATGTGATGAGAGGGTATAAATGGAGTTTTCTTATGATCATATGTTATTTTAAAATAAGTAGAAGAATAGATTTATATGACAAGAAATGGGTAACAATCAATCAAATAAATTTGAAGGTAACAAAATCCAGTATCTAGTTTGTAAAAAGTATGGGAAAAAGAACCCTAGGGAATGAATTAAAAAATATGGGAAGTGTTTCCAATGTGGTAAATTTCAAAATATAGACTGATATTGAAATGAAAAATATCTTACTGATGGTATGTTTAATTCTCATAAGAAAACTGTAAAGTGTTTCAAATATGGTGAGATGGATCATTATGCATATACCAGCCAAAATAAAGATATAAATGATTTGAAGAATCCAAGTTACAAGAATAAAGGTATAATTAAATACTTTGAAACTACATCAAAAGATGTTGGGCCATCCAATGAAGTGGTATCTAGTACTTTGTTTTTTTACTCAAAATTTTCTAATGTCTTGTTTGATACAGAGTCTACACATTCCTTTATTTCTAAATAATTTTATGGTAAATTGTAAATTTCACATCAATAAATGAAATTAGAACTTACATTAAAAACACCAGGAGAAATATTAAGGCAAAAAAAATTATAAGAATCTTCCTGTTGTTGTCCGTGGAAATAAATTATTAGAAAACCTTATTATTTTTCCCTTAGCGGAGTTTGATGTTATTATGGGTATGGATTGGATTTATTTTTATCAAGATAATATTGATTGTAGAGATAAATATTTTTTTTTCAAAAAGAATTTATGTTTGTGTATGTAAGAACCTAAACCTTATTTTCAGGCATGAGTTTTTCTTTTATGGTGTTTTTGAGAAAAATAGGAGAATCTGTAAATTTAAGGAGTACACGCTGTGTACTTAGGAGTACACACTATGTACCCGGTTGCTGCGGGTGATCATGTACTTACCATGTGACGGCTGAGTACATGGTCATGTGAGGTGACCTAGATACCACCTAAAGTAGGGACCAATAAAGGAATATAAACGCCATGTACTTTTAAAATAAATGCCATGTACTTTTATTTTTAAATATTATATTGGACTGGGGACATGTCTAATTGGTAGAACACCCTTCTTCTAGATCTGTCTCATATAAGAGTGACTGAAAGCGGCGATTATTCTACGATCCACCAACCCGCCATCTGTTCTCCGAATCAACCACCATCAATTGCGTTGGAATCACCACCGTAAGCTATTCCTTCTTCTAGAGCCTCTTCTCTTGATTTCTCCTCTTTCGTGATATATTATTGGTTGAGTATTTTTGACTTTTTTGTATATCTACCACATTATAGGTTGATTCATGGGCCGACACAGGAGTATATCGATCTTAAAATGCTAAGGTAGGTGGTTTGTTCCATTCTGTAGTTCGTCTTTGAAAATTATGTGTAAAAGTTCCCAATACCCTAGAAAAAGGTATTGCGTGTTTAGGGATTTTAGCCCTGTTAATTATTGAAATGAATTCTGTGCCTGAGTAGAGGTTGTTTGATTGTGAATAGGGTTCTTTTCCATGCTATGGATGTGTTTTACATGTTTGTTTTGATATTGACTATTTGGTTGAGCTTTTCCAGTTATGTTACTTGTTTTTTATGCCTAGTGTTGTTAGGATGGAGTGATTTTTTATCTGATGTTGTTATATTTTTTAGATATTTAGCCAAGTAGTTCTTGAAATCTATTATATAAGTAGTTATTAAGGTTTACTTGGGATGTTGGATATTTTTTGTGCATGATTGACTTACACAGGGCTGTGAGAACCTGGTGTAGTTTGACCATAGGGGGAATAGACACATAGGGCTTCCCCAGAGCGTCTGTTATACTGATCACATTGCGAGACTATAGGGGGGATGGACATTGAGTACTCCCTTAGAGTGTCTATAGTTCCACGTTTCAAGAACACATGGGGAATTTAATGTTTATTTCTTCCCCAGAGTGTCTGTAGTTACCGTTACGAGACGACATGGGGAATTGACAGTGAGTGCTTCCTCAGAGAGTCTTTGCTAAATCTGAACCATAGGGGTTAGAATGTGAGTACTTCCCAGAGGGTTTCTTGTGTTCTATTTTCTGAACTAGATGGGTTAGGCCGTGTGTACTTCCCAGTGGTTTAACTATATTTTATTAGCTACTTACTTGATATATTAAAATGAGTTAAATTGAAACTGTAGGATTGTTTATTTTTGAGTACTTCCTTGTTTACTGCTTTATTTTTCTTATTTCCTGACATATATATTCACTGAATATTAGGCATAGATCTTTGGGTGGTTTCCTAGTGGGATTTGTCTCACACCCTGTTTGGGTCATGATTTTGGGCCCAAAAAGATTATATTGCTGTAGGTATAGATAAGGGCAATCACCCTTCTATGTCAGGTACTTGTCTGATGTGGAGCTGGAGAGCATGGGACCAAGTTGAGGCTTGCGATGCTGTTGGAGTTTATTATTTTCTTTTTTACTTTGGTTTAGTAATTTATTCTAGCATTGTGACTTGTTTGGATTATTTCCTAGGCAAATGTATCATGCATAATTTTTATATGTGCTCCAGCTGTTTATTACTTTCAGTTTTCCACTCTTTACTTATTGAATGTTATTACTGCTTCCACTATTATCATCTATTAATTTACATTTCACTAATCTGCCAATGAGGTAATAGTTTACCCACTATCACACCCAAGGCCCTCACTACTAGTCAGCAACATCTGTTATTTAGGGAAATGTGCTTGAGGCCATGTTACCAACCGGGTATGGGGATACTCTGGGAGGCACCCGGAACCGGGACATTACAAAGTGGTATCAAAGGGATTATTTTCTTCTTAACTTACTATTTGGAGCCTATAGTCAGGTATAAGATGGAATAGGTAGTTGGTAATAATATTTTCCCAGGAGTAGCTAACTATTGTATAGGGAAAAATTAATTTACCTCGATTATTGCAAATTTTGTTTTTTGGTTTTGTAATTATTACAGTTGATTTGATTTCACTATTGGGTGATTTACATGTTTTGAGCTATTATTATTGATATTATTGAGGTTATATTTCTGTTGAAACCTGATGAGATGAAATTATTCCATCTCATGCATCATATAGTCACTTTCTAGAGATCACATGTCATGCATTATTGCCATGCCAATTAGGGTGAATTACTAATTGCATGTTGTTGTGATGGATGTTGTGCTAAATATTCATGTTTTTGTGATAGATTCCTTGATAGAATACCTGATATTTTATAGGGTATTGGATTGTGTAAGGTTTCATTTGAATGAACGCCAAACTTTGGTTCTTGAGGTGTTATGGGCCCTCATGGATCAGAATTTGGTGGATCATTGCACTGTTATTCTTGTATATAACATGAATATGATGCCAATATTTGATTCGCGAGGAGTATGGTCCCTCAAGGACCATAATTTGTCACTTTAATGTTCGTTTCAGTGTTTTTTTGGGTTCTAGAGTAGTTTCTGAGGCTTACTGTCCAGAAAACCCCAGAATACACAGTGTGTATTGATGAATACATGCCATGTATCCTTATGTTTGGAAAGGAACTATTTTTCTTAAGTACACGCCATGTACTGTATGTATACGTTGTATATTCTCTAACTGTGTCACTAGATGTGTGGGCGGAAACAAAGGGTTGGGAAATTCTTGGTGGAACACGCCGTGCACCGGACGTACATGCCATGTGTATAAAACATGTTTCCAACCATGTGATCAATGAAACGAGTGGATTATGGGTAGTTAGTATACACTGTGTCTAGAACAAACACGCCTTGTAGAATCGGCCATGTAACTTTCCGTGTGACTAACAATATGGGTCAGTGAACTTCTTTCTAGTACATGCCGTTTCTGGAACAAACACACTATATAGTCTTTCTCTAAGAGAACCATGTGGGTTAGTCTTTTAGAAGAACTCGGGTAGGGGAAAACTATTCAAGTACATGCCATGTCTTGGGAGAACATGCCGTGTGTAGGGGTGTTACACGACTGAGGTTGGCAGGAGTACATGCCCATGTGAAGGCTTAAAGGAACACTCCATGTAATGGTCATACACGCCATGTATCCTTGTTTTGAAAAACTTGAATTATTTCCTTATCATGTTCCTTTATTGCAATTATAAGTTTAAGTCCTTGATAATATTGAACTAAGGTGTGCGCTTAAACTTAAAGAGTCATTCCACCACGACATCCTCCGGTTGTACCCTAGATAAAAGGTAGTGATCAGACACCGAACATGGCTGGTCAGAAACTACCAGCAGACCCTCCCATCGTGCCTATCTTGGAACTGACCCTCATTCCAAATATAGGTTCCAATACATAGTTCCGAGAAGACTTTATGAGGTTTATGCAGACCTTAGAGGGAGTACCGCATCTTTCCCCATCTATGGAATAATTTACGCGGTTTTTTCAACAGAAACATCCTCCCACTTTCTCAGAGGAAGGAGGAACTCAGGCTGCATAATCATGGTTAGAATCCATGATATCAATCTTTGATCATCTGGAGATGCCTCCAGAGATGAGGGTGAATCTCACTACATATATGCTTCAGGATTCTGCCAAGAGATGGTGGGATGTGATCTCACAGGCGGGACACCATTAGGTTCTATCTTGGGATGAGTTCCAGCCTGCCTTCTACAAATACTTCTACTCGGAGACATTGAGGTCCGATCGGGCCCGAGATTTCATGAGTTTAGAGCAGGTTACTCTCTCAGTCATGGAGTATTATTCTTTCTTCACAGGGTTTCAATGCTTCACACCAATTATAGGGGGTGATGAGTTATTCCTAGAAAAGAAGTTTGAGGATGGTCTCATGCATGACATCCGATCTCAAGTGAACATCTTCAGGTTGACATACATCACTTAGATAGTCAACTAGGAACTGATCACAGAGTGGAATATAAGTAATTCTAAGGTTTTGAGCCAGGGCGACCCGACATCCGGATTTGGTACCCCTCCTACTAACAGCAAGAAGCGCCAGAGGGAGTCTTTGCATGGAGACCTGAGGAAGTGGGATAATTCTTCTAGTAGCCAGGTGGTGTGCTAATAGTGCGGGAAGAGTAGGAATATGAGACCACATTTCCTGAGAGACCCAATGGAGTGCTGATCTTGTAGAAAGATGGGACATCTTCAGTGGTTATGTCAGATTTTCTCATTAGCAACTGGTGATAGAAGTTCTGTTTCGACTCCTTGTACCGGAGCAGGACCACCATTTTCTCATTAGTATGGAAACTAGAGTTCTTCCGTCCATTCAGGCCAAGGTGGAGGTTGCGACTATGGTATCCAGTTAGCAGGCTTTCAGCGACAATAGGGTGGATCAGCTCAAGGTGGTCAAGTAGGGTCACATGGCCACTATGCAGGTCATACTTTTGCAGTGGATCAAACCCAACAGGAGCAGGATCCCAGACCCTCTACAGTTTGAGGTACGATTCTAGTTGCCTTAGTTCTAGCTTCTCAACTTTTTGATACAAGTTATTCCCATATTTTCATATATGTTTCTATTATGGAGAGCCTTGATATCTTTATATTTACTTCTACTGATGTCTTGATGCTGGACACTTCGTTGGGGACAATAACGGCTAGTGTACGACAGTGCAAGGAGTGCCTTCTTGAGGTTGGTGGGTGTCACTTCTCATGGGACCTTTATGTATTACAGATGATGGGCTATGAATTCATTCTTAGGATGTACTGGTTAGTTCCCTTCCAGGATATTATTTATCTCTATCACCATAGGGTGAGTTTGACTTCATCAGAGGGAAAATCGTTTCTTCATAAGGGAGAATAGGATGTCCAGGCGAGTAGAGCGGGACCCAAGCATCATGGGTTGGGAGGAGTTACAAACCATATTACTAGTCTATATCTGGATGACTAGGGGACTTCACAAATGGAATTTCCTCCAGTAGTGGATCATTTCAGGGATGTATTCCTAGAGTACTTTTCAGGTTTTCCTATAGAGAAAGAGGTGAAACTTTCTGTTGAGCTTGTTCCAATAGCAGAACTAGTGTCCATTCCTCTTTATAGGATGGATACACCGGAGTTACAGGTGCTCAAGAAGCTGTTGGAGGAGTTTCAGGAAAAGGGTTTCATCTGACCCAACACTTATCTTTGGGGTTCACCTGTCTTGTTTGCAAAGAAATAAGATATTTCCCTCAGACTTTGTGTGGATTATCAGAAGCTGAATCAGTTGACGGTCAAGAACTGATACCCCTTGCTGAGGATTGATGATCTCTTTGATCATCTTCATGGAGTCCGGGTGTTCTTGAATATTTACTTGAGATTCGGTTATCATCAGTTACATGTTAGACTATCTGATATACCTCTTACAACCTTTCGGAGTAGGTATGGTCTATATGAGTACGTGGTTATGTCGTTCGGTCTCACGAATGCGCCTGCAGTTTTTATGGCACTAATGAACCTAGTGTTCCATCTATACTTGGATTCTTTTGTGGTGGTCTTCATGGATGATATCTTGGTGTACTCTGACAATCTACATGACCATGCCACACTCGCTTGAGATCATTTTGAGTACATAGAGAGAGCATCAGTTATATGATAAGTTCTCAAAATGCCACTTTTGGATGGACCATATTCACTTCTTGGGTCATGTTATCTTAGATACAAGAGTATCAGTAGACCTAGAGAAAGTAAAATAAGTAGTTTCCTAGGATCTTACAAAGAACTTATTTGAGGTATATAGTTTTCTAGGGCTGGTCGGATACTACAGACATTTCATACAGAACTTTTCACACTTAGTAGTGCCACTGACGGGCCTGACTAAGAAGGGTGAGAAGTACTTGTAGTCAGATTCTTATGAGACAGTATTTTAGGAGTTGAAAGGAAGGTTGACTTCAATAGCTATACTATTATTTATATAGTTTATAAATATCTATACTATATACTATGACGCATCAGGTATCGGGCTGGGAGCAGTGCTTATGCAGGGAGAAGGAGTCGTTGCGTATGAGTCTCGGCAGTTGAGGCCACATGAGAGGAATTACTCGACACATGATCTTGATTTGGCTATAGTTGTTCATCATTTAATTTTTTGGAGACATTATCTTTTGGGAGAGCATTTTTTGGTTTTCAATGATAAAAAAAGTCTCAAATATGTCTTTACACAATGTGATCTTAATTTGAGACAGTGAAGGTGGGCTGAGTACCTTCAGTCTTTTGACTTTGAGATTGCCTACACTCCTAGGAAAGGCAACACAATATCTAATGTGTTGAGCAGGAGGACTCATATACAAGAAGATTAGGAGGCCAATAGTGAGTGGAAGATTATTACTCTATTCTCTAAGATGCATTTGGAGGTGTACGACATATAGGGGCAGACGTTTATTTCTTTTATGGCTATTACCTCTACTCTACTTAATCGAGTGCGAATGAGGCAACTATCAGATTATGAAGGCTTAGTCCTATGGGAAAGTGTATCAGGAGAGGTCCCTATTCATAGATATATAATAGGTGAGGATGAGATCTTTCATTTTCATGGGTGCATACGGGGTTATCTGGCCTATGCGAGGAGCCGATGTGGGAATTTCATTCCTCAGTTTGGGAAGTTCATCTTGGTGTCACCAAGATGTATTGAGATCTTCACCCTCAGTATTGGTGGTCATGTATGAAGAGAGATGTTGCTGGGTTTTTTAGGAGGTGTTCCACCTGCCAGCAGGTGAATGTGGAGCATCAGCGACCAGCAAGGCTTCTGCAGTATTTACCCATTCCCGAGTGGAAGTGGAATAATGTCGCGATATATTTCATGACAGGTTTTCCGAGGTCGCCTCGAGGGAATGATGTAGTATGGGTTTTCATTGATAAACTCATGAAGTTTTCTCACTTCTTTCCAATCAAGGATACCTTTAGTGTTGATAAGCTAGGAATACTGTATATATGGGAGATTGTACAGTTACATGGATTTCCTCACTCCATATTTTCAGACAGGGATGCCCGTTTTACTTCTCAGGTTTGGCAGGGACTACATAGGGCTTTGGGTACACATGTACTTCTGAGTATATCTTACCATCCCCAGAAAAATATCCAGTTCGAGTGTATGACTTAGGTGCTAGAGGAAATGATACGAGCATGTATACTAGATTTTGGAGGTTCATGGGAGAAGCACATACCTCTTGTGGAGTTTGCCAACAATAATTGTTTTCAAGAAACTATTCCGATGAAACCTTATGAGGCTTTGTATGGTAGGAAATTCTGATCACACTTATGTTGGATAGAGGCAATAGAGGTAGCTATGTTGGGACCCCATCTTATCCATGAGAATACAGAGCAGATAGAGTTGATTTGGAAGAGGATGACTACTACACAGTCATGACAGAAGTCTTATGCTTCTCAACAGAGATGACATCTGGAGTTTGAGGTAGGAGACCGGGTTTTTCTATGTGTCACACTGAGGTTGGGACACAAAAATATTAGGAGATAGGGAAAGATTTCACTGGGATATGTTGGACCGTTTGAGTTTTTGGAGAGAGTCAGGCCAGTTTCCTATTTGTTACAGTTACCTCAGAGGTACTGAGATATGCACGATGTATTCCACGTTTCTCATATACGATTTTACTTCTCAGACCCATATCATGTTTTCCAACCTAAGGAGGTTGAGATTTAGGTTGATATATCATTCAAGGATCATCCTATCCAGATTTTTGATTGTAGTGCAATGTTTCTTCGTGACCGGTCTGTTCCTCTAGTACGAGTGCTATGGCAGCACGAGAAAGTACAAGATGAGACTTGGGAGAGGGAGGCCAATGTATGATTATAGTGGCCATAGATTTTTGAGGATTCTTCTTCTATAATTCCTTGCTAGAGAAATTTGGGGACAAATTTATTTAGGGGGGAGTGTGTAAGAACCCATACCTTCTTTTTAGGTATGAGTTTTTCTTTTCTGGTGTTCTTGAGAAAAATATGAGAATCTTTAAATTTAAGGAGTACATGCTGTGTACTTTGGAGTACACTCCGTGTACCCGGTTGCCACAGGTGACCGTGTACTAGCCGTGTGAAGGCTAAGTGAATGGACATGTTGGGTGAATTGGAGACCTCTTAAAGCGGGACCCGATAAAGGCATATACACATCATGTAATTTTAAAAGACTTGTCATGTCCTTTTCTTTTTAATTATTATATCGGACCGGGGTCACGTCTAATTGGAAGAACACCCTTCTTCTGGATCTGTCTCACCCAAGAGTGATCGAGAGTGAATATTTTCTCTGAGCCACCTACCCACTATCTGTTATTCGAATCAACCACCATAGATTACATTGGAATCACCACATTGAGATATTCCTTCTTCTAGAGCCTCATCTCTTGATTTCTCCTCTTTCATGAGATATTCTTGGTTGAGTGTTTTTGACATTTTTGTAGATCTATTGCATTCTAGGTCTATTAAAGGGATGAATCCAGATTATATCGATTGTAAAATGTTGAGGTAGGTGGTTTGTGACTTTTCATAGTTAGTCTTTAAATATTATGTGCAAAAGTGCCCAATACCCTAGAACGAGGTATTACATTTTTAGGGATTTTTCACCTGTTAATGCCTGCTATGCCTTATATTCCTGGGTAGAGATTTTTTGATTGTGAATAGGGTTATTTTTTATGCTATTGATGTGTTTCCCATGTTTGTTTTGATATTGACCACTTTTTCCAACTTTTTCGGTTAGGCTGCTTGTTTTCCATGCCTAGTGTTGTTAGGATGGAGTAATTTTTTATCTGATTTTCTTGTATTGTTATTGCTATTTATCCAAGTAGTTCTTGAAAGTGGTTATCCAAGTAGTTCTTAAGGTTTAATATTGCTGATGGATATCATTTGTGCACGATTGACTTACACAGGGCTGTGAGAACCTAGTGTAGTTAGACCACAGGGGGAATGGATGCTGAGGGCTTCCCCAAAGTGTATGTTATACTTTTTACGTTTCTAGACCATAGGGGGGATAAATGTTGTGTGATCCCTTAGAGTGTCTTTAGTTCCACATTATGAGAATTCAGGGGTAATTGGACATTGAGTGCTTCCCCAGAGTGTCTATAGTTACCTTTACAAGACCACATGGGGAATTAATGGTGAGTGCTTCCTCAGAGAGTCTTTTCTAAAGATGAACCATAGGGGTTATATTGTGAGTACTTTCCAAAGGGTTACTTGTATTTGATTAGCTACTTACTTGATATATTAAAATGAATGCAATTGAAACTGTACGATTGTTTATTTTTGAGTACTTTCTTATTTACTACTTTATTTTGCTTATTGCCTGCCATATATATTCACTGAGTGTTAGGAATAGACCTTTGTGCAGTTGCCTACTGGGATTCGTCTCACACCCTGTTTGGGTCATTCTTTTGGGCCCAAAAAGATTATATTTCTATAGGTATAGATAAGGGAAAGTACCCTTCTACGCCAGGTACTTGTCTCATGTGGAGTTGGAGAGCATGAGACCAAGATGAGGCTTGTGATGATGCTGTAGTTTATTTGTTTAATTTTTTTACTTAGTTTTAATACTGTATTCTAGTATTGTGACTTGTTTTCCTACTTTTCTAGGCTTATGTATCATTCATTATTTATATATGTGCTCCGGTTTTTTATTACTTCCAGTTTTCCGATGTTTAATTATTTCATGTTATTACTACTTCTGCTATTGTCATCTATTTATTTCCACTGCATTAATCTACCAATGAGGGAATAGTTTCCCCACTATCACACCCAAGTCCCTCGCTGCTACTTGGAAACCTCTGGCGTTTGGGGAAATATGCTTGAGGCTATATGACTAACCGGGTATGGGGAACCTCTAGGTGGAACTCGGAATCGGGACGTTACAGTATACAAGAATGAACCCATACCATTGATAACATATCAGGAATCTAAGAAACTGTTAAAAGAAATAAATGAATGTTATGTTGCACATATTGTTCAAAACAAGGGAAATTATTAGATAAATGATGTTCTAGTGGTAAATGAATACATGTATTTTTTTCCTAATGAGTTTTCCAATGTTATACCTAATTAGGAATTTGAATATACTATTGGATTAGTTCCTGATGCTATGCCAATTTCAAAACCCCCATATCGATTGGACCAAGTGTAACTTATTGAAATGAAAAATAAGTTGTAGGAGTTTCTTGATAAAGGCTTCATTAATCCTATCACTCCACTTTTGGATGCTACTATTTTGTTTGTTAAAAATAAATATGGTTTCATGAGACTTTTTATTGATTATAGATCTTTGAATAACATTATTGTTGAGAGTAAGTGTCCTTTACCTCATATCAATGACTTGTTTGATCAGCTCTAGGCAGCTCAGTATTTTTTTGAGATTGAACTGATATTTGGGTACCATCATATGAAGATGAAGGAGGATGAAATTCCATAAAAAAACATGTTGTACTAGATATGTGTAACACCCTGAGTTTTTATAGACCTTTTTTTTCAATAAATTAAATTTTCATTTATCTAATGCAATGCACTAATTCAAAAATTCCTTTCACATGAAACTAACTTAGAGTATGTTATATGAAACCAAATTAGTGTATGATACATGGAACATCGACTTGGCGTATGTCATACGCAACACTGACTTGGCATCCATTACACGCAACACTTAATGTTTCTACAAAACATCATTTTACTGTTATAATTATATAAATGAGATAATTATAAACTATCCATTAAACTTAGTTATATTAATAGTAATAAATAATTTTCAAATATTTTTTATAATTTTTTAATATAAATAAAAATGTTGATACTGAAAGATATAATTTTTGGTAAAGTCCTTATATATTTAAAAATACCATTTTCTCAAATGAAATGCTTTTAATTTACTTCTGTGAAAAATAATAAAATTAATTTTAGACACATTAATAAATTTAATTTGATAAAATAAACTTATTTTTTGAATTTATAATGTTTAAATTATCTTAGGGTGAATTTTTGGGATTTTTCTGAGAAACTTCATTTTTGGATGAATAGTGAAAATGCCAAATTTTAACTCAAAACAACTTTTTATCTAATTTATTTATAAGTTTTAATAATAATTTAAATTAATTTCAAAGTTTAATTAGATAATATTTTTATTAAATAATAAATTTATTTATTTAAGATATTTTTTTTAAACTTGCTAACTTTTAAATGTTTTTACTTTAAAAACCCACATTGTCGACCCGACATCACAATTAATTTTAATTTAATTTTTGAAACTTATGAGATTGGAATTTGAAAAAATGGATTACATATTTTTTATTAGAATAATTTATAATTTATAATAAGTTCAATTTAGTTTTTTTAACAAAAATTATTAGTAAAAGTGATTAATATTAATTACACCGATTAAGAGAAAAATTAAGTTAACTTTAAATTTAAGACCCCAAATGACCTATAAACTTGTAAAACATCCATTGGATGTACATTATTTTTCCATTAACCTTAAATTTTTTTTTGTTTTTAAAATTTTTTTGGGTAAAAACATGGGTACACCTAACTTTTTTTTTTCAAAAATGAAAAGTGTTTCCTTTCCCTTCCCTATATAGGGCCACAACCTCTCCCTATTCTCCAAACCTATAAAACCACTTAGGATTATAAAATATCTACTCAATACACTTCCAAAAATACCTATCTTCCTCATAAAACCCCCTTGTTAATAAATAAATACAAGGAATCCTTTTGGAATAAACCAAAAGTAGTTACTTGATAAAGAGGTAACGTCTTCTCTCAAGCTCCATTCTTTCATTTTATTTATCCACCAATCCACTCTCTTTATTAAATAATTGTATAAAAAATAGTATATTAAATATACTACTTTTTTTTTATTTTAATTTTTGACCTACACTTACACACAACTCCATCTAATGGGTAACAAACATACTATTTATGTGTATGGTAAACTACCACCTCACGAAATGATGATTGTTCATTTTTTCCTTTGTTGCATCTAATGGTGTAAATTATAATGGAAACTCAGTTTATATTTGTTATATATTATATTTATTATGTATTTAATCTTATTTAATTATTTTACAACACATGTACTTATACTTTTTATTTTTTTAATACGATAATTTCATTTGAGGAAGTGTGGACTACTACCCCCTAAAAGCGATGTGATTTGCTCTGCCAATAGAATGTATTAAGGATGGGTTTAGTGATATTATATGATATATATAATATAATAACTCTACTGTAATAATTATAGATATATACATATAATACACATATTTCATTTACCTTATTTTATTCAATATGACAATAAAAACAAAAACAACGTTTATGCTTACGTACAACTTACCATCTCCATGAACCGTGTATTCCATTTCATACTTCTATATTATATAGATTATTATAATTCACATATAATTAATATAAATGATATTTATATCATTATGAAATCATGATATAATTATAAGTACCAAATACATAACAAATTAAGACACATGCGAATAATAAGAATAATATTACCTGAAGTGAAACCTAAACATAGGATTGTTAACAAGTGAGTAATATAAGGTCATAATCAAACCATAAATGATATTAGATATAATAATATGGTTCTATAAAGGATTTATAATAAATTTATATTTATTATAAAAGTGGTTTTAATGATTACTATGAGAGTCAATACATGTGGTAAGGGAATTTCATCTCACTTTTTATTTCCGTGAGATACATGATTTATTCACCACACATTCCTTTTTTGGTGTGTATATATCCCATGGATGTATTATTTGATTATTATAATAAAATTTATGGGTATTTTCATGTCTATTATTTTATATTTATTTCACAGGGTTTAAGTTTTAAAAGATACCAAATCGGTAAATAGTTTTGTTTCAATTTTCCTTCTTTGAGACTCATGTTTTTTATGAGCCTAAATTATTTTAGAAGTGTATATAATTCCATTTTACATGTTATATAATTAGTATCCTTATTTTTATGATATTTTATGGCTAATTTTATTTTATTTTCTTACATGGAGAGAATGATCCCAAATTACAAAGAGGTACGAGTTTATTGAAACAATCTCATCGCTTTTCAAGATTGTTTATGTTTATGATTCCTTTGATGAAATATTATGATCCATATCTCAAGAATGCTCATGAGTTTCCTTATCCTCTTTTTATTTAAGATATATCCACATATTAGTACCATTTACCCACTATTTGGTAATTAAGATAATTAAGAAAACATTTTTAAGAAAATATTACCGCATTTATCTGTTCAGTCACAAATCTGTTTTATTTCAAAAACCATGTTTTCAAAAATGTTTTAAACTGATATATAAAGATAATTTTCATGGAAAAATTATTTTAAAAACTTTTTATTATTTTTGAATATCTATTTATAAGTTTTCTAATCTATTTTTAAAGATAAATGTTTTCAAATGGTTTTATGTTTTAAAAAGTGTGTTTCAATGATGAAAGGATATTTTTCTCAATAAATGTTTCTAAAAGATCCTTAAAAATTATTTCCCATATAAGATAACATCCATTGGTATTACACATGCCTTTCTGGGAAAATTATTTAATTATTCCATTCATATTATTTCTCTGAATGTATTATGTTTTTATGGTATGATATTGATGAAACCCATTTCTCTTTCACATGTTACATGTTTTTGAAACCCACTTATTTTAATAGGTTATGTTTATGATTACATGATTAAGAAATATATATTTTTTTTATAGGTTAAGATATGATTACATGTTTATAATACCCATTTCATTTTATGGGTTATGATATGATTATTTATGATCTTGTGGCGCATGTATGTATGATTTCACTATGTGATGGGTGGGACCTATATCTACCTCCAATGCATTAGGTAAAGATTTATATCTCACGAGATATACTAATATGGTATTGGGAGTGAAACTTGACTACGAATATGTCCATGGGAGTGAACCATGACTACCACGATGGTATGGGGAGTGAAATCATACTGCTAAGATGGCCATAGGAGTGAACCATGAATACCAAGATGGTTTGGGAAGTGAAACAATACTACCAAGATGGTCTTGGAATCAATTCCTTAGCTACTATGGAAATCATATTATATGATTATGTGTATAACAAAATTCCATGTTTTATTCCTATGTTATGATTTCACGACTTATATTCTTTATTTCCTTATGATTCATGTCGTATGATTTTCCAAGCTTTATGTCATGATTCATGTATATGATATTTGATATGCTGAGTATGATCTTCTATTTTCGTGATCATGTTCTCATACCCATATGCTCATGATTATGCTTACATATCTACCTTGTTTACCCTTACTAAACATTTGAGATCACTAATTATTGTGTTTATTTCCCCTGGTTATGAAGATATTTATTATGTTTGATGTGTTTAAGAAGGATACTAGTCAATAAGAACCTAGTGGGAGATAATTTAGCTCACTAATGCATCAGTGTTTATGTTTCCATGTTTCCAAAGGAACTAGACTAGTACAGTCTTTGGGAATCAATTTTTATAATGTTTTAAGTATTCCAAAAAAGTTATGTAATATGAATGTTTGTCAATACTGGGTCTCTATAGTTGGTATCAAAGAAAAGTTTTAGTTAACCTTTATAATCTAGGATATAAAAACCTTAGTGAGAACCCTAAGGATATGTTTAGGGATAAGTCTAAGGATAAGGAAATGTATAGGAAAATGTCCTAGAATTTTGGTAAAGGATAGAGTGAGTGGTTTCTTATAAATACATCCTTGTATAGATAATACATGTGGATGTTTCTCTAGAACAGATATACCTAGGGGTAACAACTCCAAAAAGATGTTTTGGGCATGACTTGAGGTAATATGGTACATGATAATGGGCCTTGATGCACACCTAGTTTGACACTCCAAGGGTAAATTCTTTGGGAATTCAAAAAATCTTCACAAAAAATCATTAATGATTTAAAAATAAGTTGGCTATAAATAACCTAGGATAAACCTAAGGTGTCATAGATTAAGGTAGGTGTCATAAAATAGACATAATATAGGCAACTTTTCATGATTATTTGGTTCTTCATTATGATAAATGTTTCTCACTCTATGATTTTTGGTTTTATTCAATGGATGGAACCCTAAGGAAATGCATTAATGGTGATTGTGATGGAAAATGAAACAATTTTACTCATGAGAAACTGAATGCTATGGGATCTAGAATGAAAAACCTCATTTCTATGCTCACATATCTTTCTCAAGCTATTAATCATGGTGGAATTACAAATTATAAAATGAGGGAACAATATTCTATTGAGTCTTTCATGAGGTAAATCCCACCTTAATTTAGAGCATCTTCTAATAAACTTTTTTTTTCTGATAAATTAATCAGTACTATAGAAAATATATTCTCTATTCTATAGTGTTCAGAGAATGAGAAATTAATTCTCACTGTCTATCAATTATAAGGTGAAGTGGACCAGTGGTGGAATCTAATCAAGAATACAAGGTAGAAAGATGAAATTGAATCCATAGATTGGGATGAGTTCAATAACTTATTTTTCAATAATTACTTTCATTAGATTCTTCATATCAAGATAGATAAAGAGTTCTTTGAGTTTAATTAAAGGGAAGATGAGTCTTTTTGTACCTATGAGGATAATTTTATGAGACTTGTGAGGTACGATTTAGGAATTATCACCCAAACCAAAAGTAAAGTTGATAGGTTTTTTCAAAGTATTAAATAAAAGACTCAGAATGGTATTGTGTCTAAGTGAATTTCTTAGCTACGAACAGATTATGTGTTGTGAAATAAAGGTTGAAATTTATATTAGAGTCACATATTAATCTCATGGTTTCAAAAAGAATAGGAAGATTTAGTTTTATAGGAAATATAAAAACCATGAAGAAAAGAAGATGAGATTTAATTTATTCTCTAATAATGGGAAGAATCATGGATGGAATTGACTTAAGGGGCCTAATAAATGTTTTAATTGTGGAAGGGAAGACCATTGAGCATTTGATAGATGAAGTGATGGTAATAAGTTAGATAATGTTGATAATGGAGAAAAAATGGAACAGAATGAACCTCCCACAATCCAGCGCTACAAGTGTAAAGAGAATGAGCAGCATGTTAACCACTGCCCAAATCTAAGGGTTGGTGATGATGATTGATGTAAGCAACCTCTTAATCCAAGGGACAAGGGGAAATATCATGCAATCGCTATTTTTGATGAGGGGTGTGATTATAACGTGATAAAAGGTACACTTACCATACACTCTAGAACTTATAATTTCATATTTGATTCTGGATATACCCACTATTTAATATCTAAAGGCTAAGGGTGTTAAGATACCACTAAAACAATTAGATGTGGAATTATAAGTGAAAAACCCTAATGGTACTATGATTGCATCTCAAGTCTATTATTCCTCTTTGGTTGAAGTTTGTGGGAATTTCCTTCCTAAAAATATTGTTATTATTCCTTTGGTTTAATTTGATGTCATCTTAGGCATGGATTAGATTTATCTAAATAAATACCACATCAATTTTCATGTAAGGGAAGTTACATTTTATATTTCAAACCCTCCAATTATCATCCATCAATGTGACAATAAGTATGAAATTCCTACAAAGATTATATGTAGTGTATGGGTCTAAATTCTAATTCAAAAGGGTTGTTTACCTCAAATGGTTGGGGAGAAAATTGACATCGATGATTCAGATTTTTTGGATATCTTTTTGGAAGAGTTGCTTATCCTTCCACCAAAACAAAAAGTTGAGTTCTCAATAGAACTCATACCTAGTTCCACACTAATTTCAAAGAATCCTTATAGAATAGTTCCAATTGAGTTGTGTAATTGAAGAAGCAACTCCAAGAAAACCTTGACAAGGGATTCATTTAGCCAAGTGTGTCACCTTAGGGTGAAACCATTCTTTTTGTGAAATATAAAGATGGATCAATGAGACTTTTCATTGATTATCGGGAGTTGAACAATATCACAATCAAGAAAAAGTATCCTCTTCCCCACATTGATAACTTGTTTGATCAACTGTGCAAAGCTCAATAATTTTCCAAGATTGACCTTCATTCTGGATATCATCAATTAAGGTTCAATAAAGAAGATATAACCAAGATGGAATTACATAAAATCTATGGAAACTATGAATATATAATGATGCCTTTTGGTCTTACTAATTCCCTTACTATCTTCATAGATTTATTGAATACAGTCTTTAGATATTACCTTGATGAGTTTGTGGTAGTCTTTATAGATGATATTATTATCTATTAAAAGTTTAAGGAAGATCATGAAAATCACTTGATAATTTTATTGAAGACCCTAAGGAAGTAGAAGCTATATGAAAAATTTACAAAGTGTGAATTTTGGCGAAAAAAGGTTTCATTTTTAGGTCACATAATCTCAAGAGATGGCATAGTAGTAGATCCATCAAAGATGGAGGCTATTGAATTCTAACCTAGAATAACCATGGAGAATGAGACCCATATCCTTCTTGGTTTAACAACATATTATTGAAGATTTGTGGAGAATTTATCATGACTATCTAATCCTATAATGAAGTTAACTTGAAAGGGTGTCAAGTTCCTCTGAATAGATGAATGTGATTTTACTGCTTCTATGAATTGAATTTCAAAAATCCAATATACATGATTTTTATCAGTAAATAAAACGTGATTCAATGGGATGAAAATAGTTTTGGTGAATAATAACTTTTGATTTTTATTTACCACTGTTAAAAGTAAATAGGGTAATTAAAGGTACAAATAATATTATAATTACCCCAACACATGTCCTAATTCTGTTGGATAAGTTTATTTCGACCAAAATAAACCTTAGAACAAAAATATGATCCTTTTTGATACACTTTTATTAGATTAGGACATTTATTATAATTTATTTAAAGAAGTGTTAAAAGTGTTAAATTCAAATTTTATTAACTAAACCAAGTTTAATATAATGTTATACATAATATAAATTCTACTTTAAATATTCATTAGAAAGATAAAAATATTTCCTAAATCATTTTATTTTATTTATAATTTTTATAAATTTAATAATTTAATTAATTTATGACGTAATGATGATGCAGTAATTACCTTATTAATGAAATATTAAAATAATTGATTTTATAAATATGAAAATAAATGTCAATTGAGACTTTTGATGCCATAAAAGAATTTTCTAGGTGAATATATCATGTTATATTTGATTCAATGTATTTTTTTCTAAGTAATTAAGTTGTGAAGACTTAAAAAAATAAATACTAAATAGTGTCAAAATTGACATAAATGAGTATTAAAAAAACTATTTTATTAAATGATATAATACTACTAAAAATCTAATATTCTGCCAAACGAATTATATAAGGTTATCTATATCATTAATGAACCACTTGATACTCATTTTGAATTTTATAGTTAGTTTATTAACCATGTAATATAAAAATACAAGAAGACATGGTAAATGTTGAACTATTTAACTAAGAGTTTAATTTAAAAGATAAGGTTAATATGGTGACCTAAACTTGTCTAAAACCTATTGGTTGATAATAATTAGATCCATACCCACCTTATCCTCAAAATAAATCCATTTGTATCTATTATAAATCGAAAATTATTTTATAATAAATTAATATTTCAATATTTTCCTTAAGCGCCCCTCACATATGTTATAAAAGGGTACTTCCACTTCTCTCAAATTCACAAATATAAATCCATTTGGCTGAGACAAACCCTAATCAAATATCCTCCAAACTACCCTCAATTAAACCTATAGGTATTAATTTGAACATAAATCAACCTAAGGATCCATTTTGTTAAAATCAAAAGGAAGCACCCAAAGAAGAGGTCATTATTTCATCACCTCTTTCAAAGTTCTTTTCTTCTTCCACTTCCTATTTCTTTGTTGTTTCCATACCAAAATAATAAATCCATTACCTAATAAATAATTTGATGTTGTTATAAATATGGTACAACCATATTCATTATTCTATATATCCTATGAATGACAAAGTCACTATATATACGTACATACAACTTACTGTCTCCACGTCGTGGTGTAGTTTTTTCTTCAACGCTTCATTATTTGGATGGGTATAATAATAAGTATAATTGATGTAAAGAATAAATATAAATTTTAATGATTATATATATATATAATATACCATCCAATTACATAATATTTCACCATCTATAGAATGATATTGTCGCTTGTGCGTACGTACAACTTACCGTCTCCAAGACACGATGAGATTTAATTCCCCATCATATCCATTCAAGAATAATTTTCATTTGATGATTAAAAATAATTTTTAAGAACTTAATATAATTATGGATATGAGTAAAATATATCCTATCCATAAAAAACACGACTTACATAATAAAACTTATAAAGTAAAATAAATCAGTTAACACCCAAAACAATGATAATAATAAAATATTTTAACAAAACAATATTAGAGAATCATATATGATATCATATTTATGTATTTTATTATGTTATAATTTAATAAAAATTATTTAACTATTATACAAGAGGTTAACATACCCTCGACTAGGAAAAGTACAAGGTAAGAGTTAGTTCCTCAATCTCATTATTATCTGAGATGGTTCATGTGTATGTTTTTACTAGGACATATTTATTATACATGTCCATGTTTTATAAGAGTTTTCAAAAAAATTATTTTTAAGAGTCTATTTAACTAAAACATCATTTTAAATGGTTTAAATATTTATTATTCTAAATCATTCTCATTAATTTCCATGTTTTCAAAATGGTTTGAAGGATTTATTTATATGAACATGAATGTTTTAAAATGTTAATTACTTTCAAAAGTTTCAAAGTGGTATGGGAAAATTTTATTCAAAAATGTATTTTAAATGTATTACTTCCTAAATAGTGTAAACTTTAAATGATTTCATGAAAAAGGGATATTTCTCTCAAAGAGTTTTACTAATAATTTTCAACCTTTTAAACATCCTTTACTAGATATGTTTCTTGTTTGAGGTTGATTAATTATAATAAAATATTACATATTATATTGAATGAGTTATGATATGTTTGAATGTGGATGTATTATTTTTGTACCATTCATGGTTTATAGTTAAAGTATTGATTTTTTTATTCTATTTTTAATACAAACATTTGTGTTATGTTTCACCCTTTTTATATGAGGAATGCATTTGAATTAGTAAGTGACGGGCATGGACTACTATATCCCCTTGATGCATCAATAGGTCTCATGAGAAAAATTAGTGTCTTGGAAAAAGGCCTTGACAAATATTTTATTTGTAGCATTGTCACTAGGCCTTGACTATGTGGTTATGATGTCCGACATTATACATTTCATCATTATTAAATTATCTACTGATATTACATGTGATTATTCTACTAGTAGAATATCCATGTAAATATGTAAATGGAATTATTTGATTCATCCTTTTCCATATTAAGATAAATTTTAAGTTTAAAAGGCTTGTGTTTTATTCTTATACATTTCCTTAAATGTTTATACTTATTTATGAAAGTTTCCACTATATTGTTATCCTTATTGAGCATATGAGCTCACCACTTTATTATGTTTTATTTTTCCTAGGATGTGAAGAAGTATATTATAAAAGACCTGTAGGGATAGGCTAAGGGATATGAGAGTGTTCTATGGAGACACAATGTTACTTTTCATAATGCAATGTAAAACTTCTGAAGGTATCTTATACTTCAAAGGATACTAAACTGATTGGAATTTTAGGAAATGATTCTTTGTATCATGCCAATTTATTAAAATAATACACCGGCTCTGGGATTTTGGGGTTGAGGCATTACAGTTGGTATCAAAGGAACTTTAGTACAAAACTTGAAAACTAGATTTTGAAAAAACTCTAATTAGAGAACATTACCCTAATATAGAATTTGAGGATTAATATAGAAAAACATCCAATTTTTTTGTAATATAGATATTATGTGGGTTTCTCAAGAAATGCATCCCTTTTTGGATACTAAAAGTGCATGTGGTTTGGCCACAAATGTACCTAGGGGTGAAAACTATGACAAGGAGTTTCAGGCCTGACCCAGGGTATCCTAGTACATGACAACATGACTTAATGTGCACCGGGTTTTACACTCCTAGGGGATATGCTTAGGATAATTCAATTTTTATTTACAAACCATTATAAAGGATTATGAGTTAATATGTCAGAAAAGAAACCATTTTTATGATTATGAGACTAGATGTGTGAAAATATTCAATTAATGTTTTGAATTTTTCTAGTTTTTAAATTATATATTATGATATGATCTAACCTAGTGTATGTAATAATTTAGAAAAGGCACCCAATAGAAGGAATGCGAACACTGAAAATACACATGATCAAAAGAGTAAGAAGGAACATATCTTTCATGGTATTAAGCCAACATTTAGAAGGGAAATAGTCTCCGACATATTCTCATCATATGAATAAATATTATCATGTGTTAATAAGATAATTAAAGTAGTTTCTAAGTCCTACGACTTTAAAGAGAATCCAGAAAAATGGGATGGTAGAGAAACAATTGGATAAAGGGAAGAAGGAAAAGAAGAATTTTCCCACATGTGATAACTGTGGAAATAATCACCCCGGTAAATTCTTGAAGGGAATGAGAGTTTTTTATAAGTGTGGAGAAAAATGACACCACATTCGTGATTGAAAGGGTAAAAAAAGTTTCAAATGTACAATGCTTCATCTGCAAGGAGTTGGGACAGTATGAGAATCAATGGCCAAACAATCAGAGTATACCTCACATGATGCTATTAGATAATAATCAAGTTATGATACTACCGTAGATGAATAAGAATGATTAGTTTTATTATTTTGTTATTAAATAAATATGTTATTTTATTATTGTATTAATGATGTAGAAGTTATAATAATTAGAGGGTATATAAGGATTGTACTGCAGTACCATTTCATTAAGGATTTGAGATTGTGTGGTACCAAGAAAAGTGACTCAATAACAAGTTAGTCATTTTGGAAATATATGGCTTAGTGAAAGATAATACTTAAAATAGTCCTGATGTTTAGGTAATGATTTTGGAATAAGAGATGATTAATTTGTATAAATTATATTGGATATTCTTGAATAACTAGGAACTAATTAATTTTTTGTTGGAGTTTACAACATTTTTGGATTTAAGGAGTATATCTGGTATTATATAAAGAATAAGGGAGTATGAACATATTAAATAAGGTTTTATGGTAATTCAGGTTTTTACCATGTTTTAATAGAATACACAATAATGGTATTCACATGTTATTATGTGATAAAAGAGAGCTTCATTATGTTATGTTTACCTTTCTTATAAAATTTTGGACTGTGAGTTTAGAAACAAGTATTTTGGATAAGTCTAAAGGTTATAATAGATTAAGCTGTACATTGGATACTATTGTTTAAGGTTAAAATATTTCTTAAGATTATTTTTGGATTGTTATAAAAAGCAAAACCTATAGGTCGGGAGACAACCCATCACGTCCGGCAAGGCCACGAGACTTGAACCCACAACCAAAGGGCGATAAGGGTGCATCACCTACCACTGGCCTACATGATTTCAAGGTTTTTATAATGTAGTTTTTTGTAAAATGGTATGATAGATTAATTATAAATTCATTTTTTTGAAACCCTATATAATTAGGTTTAAAAGAATATTTTTGAGTTCTATTATCTTTTGGAGAGAAATATGATTTTGTGGTAGAAATTAGTTAATGGATGGAACTCTACTTGTCAAGTATTTTTTTATTATATAAAGAAATTAATTCTTAATCATTAGGTAAGGATATCAAAACAAAAAATTTGTTATCCTAATACCTTATGTTTTGTTGAACCGATGATATTTTAAGTCATCATAGATTTATGGCTTTGAGGCCCTCAATTTTCCATTTATAATTCACTTGTCTGTGATTGATGACCTCAATCAAAACCTATAAATATTTAATTTTTTTTTAAAATTATGTGTCTATAATTTCCACTAATGTTCTTCTATTTAAAAACCTAATTTTTTGGTGACTTTTTTATTTCTCTTTCCCTCTTACTAAGACTAAATTTTATTAACCCCATTTCTAATGTGGGTTTTCCACAAAGGTATTTTCTATTTTAAACCTTTTATTTTAGAAGAAAAATTTCAAATTGATAGGATGAAATTTATTGAATGAGGGTAGAATATAACACCCCAATATTTCCAAGTATGTTATCTCTTTAAAGTAATTCAATAGCTTGTGCTACACGCAATACTGAGTTCAAGCGCATCACGACCTATGAAAATAGCTATTTAAAAAGTGATTATGAATAGTATTAACAACATTTTGAATTTTATATATATTATATATAGTTTTAAAATTCATCTTTTTCATTTCTTATACATAATATAAGGACAAATTCAATTTTTTAGATAAAAGAATTATTTTTCAAAAATGCAGTTTTTCTGCCTTTTAATTGAAAACCCTTTTTAAATACAATATTTGAAACTTTTACATATTTAATTTAATGAAATTAAATTATTATTTATAAGTGGGACATAAAAATTTATTTTGGATAATTTTTTGGTACTTTTCTGATAACTTTCACATTTTGATGAATAGTGAAAAATAATAAATTTTAATTAAAAACAACCTTTTTAATCAAAATAATTTAGAGTGTTAAATTATAAATTTTAGTGGTTTTAATGTATCATTGGATTATATTTTTATCATTTAATATAATTTATTCTATTGGATGTAATTTCACATTTAAATTGTACATTAACACATGTCAATCTTTTGGTAGTTTTTACTTCTTATAACCCACTTTCTGGTTTTGACAACGGGAATTAATTTTAAATTAATTATTAGAAATTCTTTGTTTTGAATTCGGTAAAATTGAAATATTTTTTTAATTTGTAATATCAAAATTATCTTTTGGTGAATTTTTGGTATTTTTTCTGAAAACATTCAATTTTTGATGAATAGTGAAAAACACTATATTGTAGATAAAAACAGAATTTTTCATTTAAATATTTATTTTTAATTAAAAATTTATATTAAATTTAAAATAGATACATAATACATATATTATTTCAATATAATTCATTAGATTCATTTTATAATAAGATTATACATATAAAATTTTATTGAACTTTTTAAATATCTTTTACCCACCTTCTATACACATTTACAAAATTGCATAAAATGTAATTTTACCACTTCTATGAATTGAATTTAAAAATTCTGACAGACATGGTTGTCATCAATAAGTAAAACATGATTCAATTGGATGAAAATAATTTTTGTTGAATAATAAATTTTGATTTTTATTTACCATGATTAAAAGTAAATAGGATACTTGAAGGTACAAATAATATTATAATTACCCCAATAGTCCTGATTTTATTGGATAAGTTTATTTCGACAAAAATAAACCTTAGGAAAAAAATATGATCTTTTTTGATCAACTTTGATTAGATTAGGAAATTTATTATATTTTATTTAAAGGAGTGTTAAAAGTGTTAAATTCAAATTTGATTAACTAAATCATTTTTAATATAGATTTATACATAAGATAAATTAGATTATAAATATTAATTATAAATATGAAAATATTTCCTAAATAAAGTTATTTTATTTATAATTTTTATACATTTAATAATTAAATTTATCTATGACACAATGATGATGCAATAATTACCTTGTTAATGAAAGATTAAAATAATTGATTTTATAAATATCAAAATAAATTTTAATTGAGACTTTTGATGCCATACATGATTTTTTAGGTTAATAAGACATTTTAGGGATGATTAAATGTATTTTTTTAGAATTAATTAAGTTTTTATGACTTTAACAAAAACAAATACTAAATAGTGTCAAAATTGACATAAATGAGTTTTTAAAACAAATACTATTTTATAAAATGATATAATATTTCTAAAAAACTAAAATTCAAAAAAAGGACTTAGATAAGGTTATATATATCATTAATGAAACACTTGAGGTTAGTTTGTAAATTTATAGTTACTTTATTAACCATGTAATATAAAAATATAAGAAGACATGGTAAAGGTTAAACTATTTTACTAAGAGTTAAATAAAAAAATAAGGTTAATATGGTGACCTAAACTTGTATAAAACCTATTGGTTGAGAATATTTCGAACCATACAGACCTTATACTAGAAACAAATTAATTTGGAGATATTAGAAACCGAAAATTATTTTATAATAAATTAATATTTCAAGATTTTCCTAAAGAGCCCCTTAGCTCTCTTATAGAAGGGTACTTCCCCTTCTCTCAAATTCACACCTCCAAAGCCATTTAGATCGACTAAAACATAATAAAATATCCTCCCAACTAACCAAAATTCAACCCAGAGGCCACACTTTGATCATAAAGCCAAACTAATGATCCCTTTTGTTCAAATCAAAACGAAGCACCCGAAGAAGAGATAATTATTTCGTCACCTCTTTCAAAGTTATTTTCTTCTTCCACTTTCTCTTCTTTGTTGTTTCCATACCAAAATAATAAATCCAATACCTTCTAAATAATGTGATGTTATTATAAATATGGTACAACCATATTCATTATTCTATCCATCATATGAAAGACAAAGTCACCATACGTGCGTACGTACGACTTACCGTCTCCACGTCATGGTGTAGTTTGTTATTCAACGCATCATTATTTTGATGGGTATAATAATGAGTATAATTGCTGCAAATAAAAAATATAAGATGTTAATGACTATGTATATATAATATACCATCCAATTACATAATATTTCACCATCAATAGAATGATATTGTCGCTCGTGCATACGTACGGCTTACCGTCTCCACGACGCGATGAGATCTAATTCCCTATCGTATCCTTTCTATAATAATTTTCATTTGATGATTAAAAATAAAGTTTAAGAACTTAATATAATTATAGATATGAATAAAATATATCATATCCATAACAAACATGCCTTACATAAAAAGACATATAAAGGAAAATGAATCAGTTAACACCCAAAACAATGATATTACTGAAATATTATTAACAAAGCAGTATTAGAGGATCATATATGATATCATATTTATGTATGTGATTATTGTGTAATTTAATAACATTGATATAACTATTATACATGAGGTAAATGTACCCTTAAATAAAGAAAAGTACAAGGTATGAGTTAATTACTCAATCTCATTATTATCATAGTTTGTTTATATGTAAGTTTTTACTGGGACATATTTATTATCCATATCCATTTTTCATAAAAGAGTTATCAAAAGAAGTATTTTTAAGGGGTTATTTAACTAAAACATCATTTTAAATGGTTTATATATTTATTCTTTTAAATAATTATCATTAATTTCCATGTTTTCAAAATGGTTTTAAGGATTTATTTATATGGTAATGAATATTTTAAAATGTTAATTCCTTTAAAATGTTTCAATGCGGTATGGGACACTTTGATTCAAAAATTTATTTTAAATGTCTTCCTTTCTAAATCGTGCGACTTTTAAATGATTTAATGAAAAGGGACATTTCTCTCAAAGATTTCTACTCGTAATTTTCAACTATGTCAACATACTTTACTAGATATTATTCTTGATTGATGTTGATTAATTATAATACAATATTCCATATTGTATTGAATGAGTTATGATATGTTTTACTGTGGTTGTGCTATTTTTATACCATTCATGGTTTATAGTTAAAGTATTGACATTTCATATTATACTTTTAATACAAATGTTTATGTTATGTTTCACCCTTTTCATATGAGGAATTCATTTGACTTAGTAAGTGATGAGCATGGACCGCTATAGTCCCTCGATAAATCGGTAGGTCTCATGAGACAAATTAATGTCTTGGCACTAGGACTTGAAAAAAAAATTATTTGTAGTCTTGGAATGAGGCCTTGACTATGTGGTTATGATGTCCAGTATTATGCATTCCATCATTATGAAATTAGCTATTGATATTACATGTGATTATTAAACTAGTATAATATCCATGTGAATAAGTAAATAGAATTATTTGATTCATATTTTCCATATTATGATGAATTTTAAGTTTAATAGGATTGTGTTTTAGTATTATACATTTATTTAAATGTTTATTCTTATTTATGAAAGTTTTCGCTAAATTGTTATCCTTACTGAGAATCTAATCTCACCCCTTTCTTATGTTTTATTTTTCCTAGTATGTGAAGAACTATATTATGACTGACCTACAGGGATAGGCTAAGGGATATGAGTGTGTTATATGGAGACACAATGTTTCTTTTTTCATTTCATGATGTAATGTAAAACTTATGTATATATCTAGTACTTCCAACGATACTAAACTGATCGGTTTTTCAGGACATGATTCTTTGTATCATGCTAATGTATTAAAATAATGCACAAGCTCTGGGCTTCTGGGGTCAGGGCGTTAGACACCTAGTTCCCCTTCAACTTCACCATGTCCACTAACTAGGGTGTGGTCTTTCCCCTATTTGGAAAATTGAACACAACATGACTTGTGAAAAAGCATGGTCCTCCTCTTCCTTCTCCAAGAGTCCTTTAACCATTCTCTTGACCATATATGATACTTATAGAATGCCTTCACACTTTCAGATTGCCTCCAAACATCCTTTATTTGAGTCAATAATGTATCCAAAAAAACAAAATTCAAGATTCCATGTTAAAAAATCTAATCATCCAATAATCAAGTTCATTATTAACAATCCCCAACATCATATCTTCTTGCCAACAATACTCATGTCAATAAATCCAACACTTTTTGTCAACAAATCCAACTTAAACCTTAAGGGTATTACAATGGAAAAAATATATCATTGATATGAATAATATTTTTACACAAAATTTTATTAGTAATTGATATTAAATATGAATAATAATAGTTAATATATAAAAAAGTTATTTTTCTATGAAAACAATTTTCATTATATATTTATTTTTTTATATAAAAGTTAAATCCTCAAAAATTTATAATTTGAATTGGAATAAATTAGATTATTTTTTATTAATAATAGAAAAATTATCATATTATTAATTTTTGATATAGATTTTTTGAAATAGTAGATTTTTAGTTGAATAGTGAAAAAAAACTTAGAATGCTAAAACCACCACTTTTATAACATTATCATAATATAAGAGTGAATTAAAATTTTTTGAAATGTTTTTATATTACATATATATATATATTTATAAGTAAAATAAACCATTTAAAATCACTATGTCGTACTTATAAAACCCATGTATATCATTTTGGAAACATTAGTAATATTTTACTCTAAGAACTGATTTATTCACATAAATTAAAAAAGTTAGTTTTCATCACTTGTATAAATTAAATACAAAAAAATGGATTTCATATTTTATATCAACATGATAATTTTATTTAATAAGTTACATTTCATTTTTTTTTTCAATAAAATATGATTACTAATATTAAAGTTACTGACCATGATAATGGTAAAATTGTTATTTTAAAAGAACTATTTTATTAATATTTTGTAATATTTATCTAATAAAATAAATTAATATATTATAAAAAGTAAATTTAATATAATTTTTAATACTATATTTAAATAAATTATCACTCATTTAATTGAAAATCAATACATAATAAAATTAATAACACTTAATGGAAAAACTATATTTTTCTATAAAATAGTTTTTCTATATATAAAATTTTTTAATTTAAAAGTAAATTTTATATTAATTAAAAATTTAATTATATTAAATAGATATTAAATTTAGTTTAATAACACCCAAATTTTGTAATATTATTTATTTAAATTTTTACTGGAATATATTTTACTTGTGTAAAAACTAGTTACCTCAGTAAAAACAAAAAAAAGTAAAAGTAAAAATATAAGAACAAATGACTTACAAAATGTTTAAAAGGGGAACACTTCATCCTATTCAATGATACGATTTATCTTAGAAATATTATTGAAAGCAATGAAATTTTCCTATCCTATATTTATATTTCATTTCCTGAATCCCCTGGTTACTAAAAGATAGCCTAAGTCCTTCAATTCCAAGGAGTTCATCAAGAGTAAGTTCAAGGTATTGACATAAGTATTACTTAATACTTAACCATTTATTGTCATTCTATCACTTCCAAACCTACCATAACCATAGAAATATAATTTCATAATTGTAATTAGTATACTGAACTATTATTATAATAATAAAAAACCTTTATTTATTCCTTCCCATCCACTTAGAAAAACAGAAATAACATCGATCATGCATTGTGGAGACTACCACCTCCACAAAGAGGCATCATCAGTTTTCACCACCAATTATGTTCACTAGTTATAAGGATGTAATTTTATTAATAAATTTAAAATATATACTCTAACAATTATAATGAATAAAAAAATATAACCCACCTTTATTCCATTTAATTCAATGGGAAAATAAAAAATAACCATGTGTTGTGTGGTCTACCACCTCCTTGAAGTAACATACCTCAGTTTTCATCTAGTTTATATATTATTTAATAAAATCCATTAAAATATGATTCAAAACCTTAAAAAAATATAAATAATATAATTTTAATTCTTTAATAATGATATTATTCTAAAATTAACCCATCTCATAACTATAATCATCCATTAATTATGATATTTTCATGTTTGGGGCAGTATAACCACATTCTTGAACACTACTATGAAAATATATTATGGATGACTATGAGAAATTAGATAAAAAATTATTATAAGTAAATAAGAAAATAATTATTGGTTTATATTTCTTTAAAGGTTATATTAAGTATTAACTTATTATTAAAATGTTATCCATCATTGCAAAAATCCCGAAAATAAGCCAACATCAATTCAACTTTTTATGAAAAATAACTAAAACAATTATGGAATGAGGTAAGAGATTTATAATTAAATATAATTTATCTACTCTATTAACTTTAATTATATATGAATTATGACCTTTTTATCAATGAATGGGTACCCAAATAAACATCATAAAGAATGCATGAAACAATTAAAGTTACTAACACCTGACAGTAAAAATAAGTTATAACTAACTATTATATTCATAATAAATGAACATAATTGAAGTATAGAAAAGTTAATTTTTATGAATAATGTTTTTAAATAGAATAATAAGATATATTTTTTCTATATAGGAGGTTATAGTGTATTTTATTATGTTGGGAAACAAGATAAAGGTTTATGCTAACTCAATTCTCTTTTATTTAGTTACAAAATTTCTTATTGAATGATATTATTACATGTTTGATATATTATACATAATAAATAATTTGTATTTTATTTACCCCCTTATTTTTTGGTGCTATATAATTATTACTTGTAGCCTAATTATCAATAAAAGAACCCAACCTTAAATAATCCATAAAATTTAATGTTTATAAAATAATTGACCTTCTTAAATTTTTAGGATCTTTTTAGCTTTAGAGTTTTAGAGAATAAATTTATAAATCTTACATAAAAACCCCATATATTAAAATGTGGAAACTTATACTCAGTATTAATTTTTTTCACAATATAAATTTTTTAAAAGGAAACATGTTTTCTTTTCTTGAAAGATTTGCATAAATTTTAACTTGACTTCTTTGTCCTCACCTATCCTTAAACCCTGTGGAAAACATTTAAAAACATGGGATGAGAAAAAAAAGACCAGTAAGGGATATAAAAAGAATAAATCTATTAGTCTAGTGAAAAGATTGAAACCTATAATTTCATTTACCTTTATCATTATATTATTGGATCATATGAAATAAATAATATCCATATGATTAAAACACACACTTCTCAATTAAATAAAACAAAAAAAAAACCCATAACAAGTAAATAGAAACCCTTTTAGGAAACATAGAGCATAAACATATTAGATAATTATATTCATAACCTGTGTTAACTTCTGTAAAAAATAACTAGATACCAATTAAATCTATAGGATAAACCACCATGGTCAAATCCCTCGTTATTCCCTTTGAATAAAAGGATCATTATGCAATGTATTATAGAGCTATAATGGGGCTCACCCATCATATAATCTGTATCACGATCACCCATTCATATAAATGGTTTCAGACTCACCCATTAGTCATCTATAATGATCAAGTACCATATCATGAATAAAATGTTTTAATATTTCACTCTTTCATCATAGAAAATTTGAAAGATTCTTTTGAACCCGTATGAAAAATATTTTCAGATATCAAAATTCGTTTTCCATTTAAAAACGCATATTCAAAACTAAAGTACCCTGAATAAAATTTAAATAGGGGGTTTCTTTGAATAAAACATGAAATATTGTAAATTAATCCAAACATAAAATAATAGTTATGGTGTTTAGGAAATATGTTGACATAATTTATGTTAAAATAGAACATTCCTTTTGCCTTTTTTAAAGAAATTCAAAACATTCCATATAAAATATGGAAAAATATTAATTTTGAAAATATTTTAAAGAAAGTAAAAAGAAATATAAAATTTCCTTTATAAATTTTTTATGTCCAAATAAATACATTCATAAAGTAATTTTAGGAATATGTACATGGAAGAAAAATATTTAGAAAATAAATCTATAAAACATTTAAAACAACATTTTAAGGTAAAGTGTCCCTTTTGATGAGTCCAACCTGTCACATACATTATTTATATTCTTAAATAATAATCTTATGATAATTATTTAATTTATTAATATTATTTTTCATGTTTATTAATCCTTTATTTTATTTAATAACATTTCATATATAATTACTTAATCAATCAAATTCACATCAGACATTTTGACAATATTCATATCATATACCGAAAAGGACTTTGGTAGTTTGACTATAGAAAAATAGGTATCTATTAAATCATATACATAATAATAATAATTAAATATTTATAATTAAATATATAAATTATAATTTTAAAACCAAAAATTAAAGATGATTATGAAAAATGAACTATGTTAAAATAACGAAGATGGTAGACCGTACATACACTTGAGTAACTTTTACATTTTTCAATGATCATGATGGAAATAAGTTAATTATTATTTTATGTTTTTATAATAATGATTATATCATAAATACCATATTATTTCTTGAAATACACTTATACATACCATCCATGTGACTTGGTGATTAGAAATGAACCACATTGCTTCATGGAGGTGGTATTCCACACGTAATCACAAACGACATTATCAATTTTCAATAAATGGAAAAGTAAAAAAAATAGATGATATATTTTACTTAAATAATTATATTTTTTTATTAATATAATATTTATATACATTAAATCCATCATTATAATTAACTATTATAGGTGGTTAAGGAAAATGAATTACGTTTGTTTATATGGTGGTAGTCTTCCATACATAGTAATAACGATTTTGTTTCTCATGTGATGGAAAATGATATGGATATTGGTTATGAAACAAATATAAAAAATATCAGTATATGTAAGGTAATTATTTTATTATTTTAAAATTTTTTAAGAATATTTTAAAGAGATAGAATAAAAAATAAAAAATAAAACTCTTGGTTAAGAACTATACCTCTTTTTCAGACAACCTCTTAAGGTTTACACAAAAATACTTCCTAGGTTGGTTTTATGATAAAAAAATTCCTAAAAAATGTGTGGTAGGATTTAATAAAGGTATTTGGTCAGGTATTGGGTGATATAGAGAGATCAATAGTCATTAGGAATAGATGATAGGAGGTTCCCTTTTATATGTGAGGGGAGAGGTACTCTTGGAATTACTTAATTGATTAGATAATATATATTTCATAATCATGTAAAGTAGAAAAAAGGAACCCAAATTCATAAGATAAGATGTTATATGATTTAAATAAACTAAAAAAATTAAAATTATATAAGTTTTTAGTATATTTTTAACCTTATCTTCTAGTTAAACAACTTTGAACTCATTTTAACCTTAACTGTCATAATTTAAATTATTCCAATGATAACTTAATTATATAACCTCAAATAAAAGGGGAATTATAAAAAAATTGAACATGATGATTAAAAATTTGGAATAAATTTTATCAAGTTCTAATTATATAGGTTTAAGAAATTAATTTTAATATAATAACATAAAACACTAGAAAAATAGTGTTTAGGAAAATACTGAGTTTTTGTGTAAAACAGATTTTACCTTGAAAACAAGTAATAAATTAGTTTAATTTTTTTGTTTAAATAATAAAAAATATAGTTTTTATAAAATTTTATCAATAAAAAACCTAATTTCATCTTCCGATCATTCCATTAATTACAAATACTCAAAAATAGTTTTTAATTTTAATAAAATATAACTAATCTTCAAAAAATTCAAGATTGGGAACCAACTTTTAAAATGTTTTAAAATAAATTATTTAATTATTTAAGAATAAATTAGGTTTAAAATATCTCCTAAAATATGATAAATTCAAGTTTTAGGGTTATTTTAATGTTTTAACCTATAGTTTTAACCTTGTTTACCCCATTTTACTCTTTACTGAGTTGATAAATTTTACCACTATTACTATTCATACTGCCAAAAAAATAAAAGATAATTATTCAAAAAATTTGATACTTCTGATTTCAAAAATTTAATTCATTTTCAAGATTCTATTTATATTAGTGGAAGAAATTAATTTTCGATTAAAATGTAAAACATAATGATTCTTTAAGAAAAAAGTCTTTTTAAGCCTAAAAATAAAATCACACCAAAATCAAGTAAAATGTTGATTCTAATGTAATTAATTAGATTAATTATAACTAAATTAGTATTATCTTACTTCAATATCAAATGTGAATTTTAAATTACTTTATGAATGAAAATAAATGACAGTTATACGAAAATGGATATTTTTAAAAATTCACTAAAAAAATTAATCTTTTATGAAAAGTACCAAAATTTCACAATAATATAAATTTGATATGATTATTTCAAAAATGAATTTTATTTTTTCAAATTCAAATTTTATAATTTGGATATCAATATTTTAAATAAAACCATAAAATTCATGAAAACTTAATTTGGTTAAAAATAAGTTTTTCTTTTGACTAAAAAATTACATAATATTCTTATAATAATTATAACTATATAAAATATAATTAATTATATTAATAATAATTGAATTTTTTTTATCTTGAAATTTCCTGGGTTGTTACATTCTTCCCCCTCTTAGAAATTATGTCCTATAAATTTTATTAAATTATTAAACAAGTGGTGATATATTTCCCTCATAACATTTTTATATTCCCATGTTGCTTATTCAACCATATGTTTTTTTCTAAAAAAAAATTAACTTGATGAATTGAGTTGTTATGAAACAATCATGCTCTATATTCAAAAATTGATACTAGTTTTTCCTCATAAGAAATTTTATCTTCCAACCAAAATAATTTAGAGATCAAAATATAATATAAATATGACACATATTACTTGATCATTATGTATCAAGACACAAACAAGAACCTTCGATAAAGAATCATTGTAGATGATAAATTCACCTTTTCTAAAGGGAAAATCTAAAACTTTACCATTAACTAATATTTTTTTATTTCTTAAAAATAATCAGCACACTCTTTATTCAAGATGAATTTATCTCCTTTATGAGTTAACTTAGTTAGTGAGAGAGATAACCAAGAAAATTTCTCAACAAATAGTTAGTAGTAACATGCTATTCCAAGAAAACTATGAATATTTGTGACATTTTTAGGTCTTATATATTATTCATATTATTTTGTTTAATTAGGGTCAATATTTATGCCATATTTAGAAATAATATTCCCGAGGAAAGAAATTTTTTGCAACCAAAATTCACACTTACTAAATTTTCCATATTGTTTGTTTTCTTTTAAAGTTTGAAATTTGTTTTAGGTATCTTTCAGGATCCACGTGAATTTTAGAATATACCAATATATAATCTATAAACACAATAAAAAACTTTTCTAAATAGCCATGGAAAACACTATTCATAAGATAAATGAATATAATTGGTTCAATAGACAACCCAAAGGGTATAAATATAAAATCATAATGCCTGTATCTAGTATGAAATGCTATATTTATAATATATTCCTCCTTAACCTTTAATAGATGGTACCTTGACACGATATAAATCTTTTAAAAATATTTTTCTCTCTGTATATGATCAAAAAAATCTTCGATATGAGGCTAATGATACTTTTTCTTAATAATGATGTTTTTAAGGATCTATAATTAATGGAAAGTCTCATTGAACCATATTTTTTAATTAATAAAATAGGATCACCCCATAATGAAGTCTTAGGATGAATGAAAAATTTATCTGATAACTATATCAACTACTTTTATGATTACAAAAGTTATACTTAATCTATTTGATAAGGGGGTTTTCAAATTATCTTAGAATCTAGCAAAAGGTTAACAGTAAATTTGACCTCCAAATTAGAAATAAAAACAAGAAAATAATTAGGAAATATATCTATGAATTCATTCAATACTATGAAATCACAAACATTAAATCTTTATTTATTTTCAATAACACGCGCTAAGTTACTTTCACTGCCCGCTCTAATGAATTTCTCATCTTTTTGATAGGTTATAAAAGACATGAAATCATTGAATAAAACTTTATTATCTATTAAATATATCTTATTGAGATAAAATAAAAGTCAATTCATACCAAAATAATATCAAAATATTATGGTTAGTTCAACAAGATTTTCAGGAAATAGTATCCCACGATTTACAATTTAAAGCTTCATATAAATCTTGATTGGTTTAATATTTCCACCCATAGTTTTCACCAAAAGCTATATATTCTTTTCATGATATGATATTCCCATTTTTCATGAAAATTAAACATAAATAAAGAAATAAAAAGATCTAGAGTCCAACAAGGCATTGGAATAATTCAAATAAGCAAGTAACATACCTCTCACCACTTCATTAGATGCCCCAACATAAACTATAGTTGTAAAAAATGATTTTACACACCTTTTTCTTTTTATATTTATGATTTTCACCATCAATAACTAAATTCAAACAAAAATTATCCTAATGTCCCAAATCATTACAATTGAAATATCTCACCATTTATGGGATATCTGTTACCCCATTCTTGGATTTTTCAGGACTCATTACAGTCACAAACCCTATCACTAAACCTACCACATCGATAACACTTACCATATCCTATAATTCTTTTTGAAATGTCTCTTACCACAATTAGAACATGTTGGGTGATTACCACTAGAATTATTAGTTTGGTTCTTCTATGTTTCTTTCCACATTGATCGTTTCTTACTTTTTTCATCTCAAGGAAGATAAGTGTTGGAAAAATTCATCTCAACTTTATCATCATAGTGAGAAATTTTATCATAAATTTTAAATTCTCATGAAGGTAAAGCTATTTGTAAACTTAGTTTCAATCCTGATTAAAATCTATTAATTTTACTACTACATTCAATTGAATCAAGATCATATCTCTCTCTTATATTCTTAACAAATGACTACCATTAATTAGATTCACTGTTAAAGTGATAAATGGAGAGAGTTACCTTTTTATGTTATGAAAATACCATGACATCAAATATATTTTCATGCATATTTATCTATCCTTTGTAGACCACTGGATGTAAAGTTTTACCAAAAGATAAAGCATGTTGTTTCATGAAATGCTCAACTATCAATATGTTTTTCTATGGAAAATATTCTTTCTATTTAGTATGGATGAAACTACCATTTATATAATATGTTAACTGATATATCACTGAAAAAATTGATTTTTTATAATTCCAACCATTCTAGGATGCTTATTTGGAAGAATATTTCCCTCTTTATACATTACAACTTTATCTTCTCTATTTTCTCTATGGGAACCATTCTAAAGAGACCTAGGTTAGATGATACAACATGATAATCCTTCAAAACTATATAATTTTAACTCGTCCATAAAATATAATCTTTCAAGTGTATTATATTAACATTATCATAAAATCTAAAGTTATCTAAACCTTTCCTTTGATAATGACTATATGGAATTGACCTTAAAATATCTTTAAAATTGAATATTTAGAAAATAATTCACTTTCTTTTATTTTAAGTGTCTTTTAAAGTTTTTAGTTTTAGAGAATTAGGTCATAACTCTTATATAACAAACCCATATATTGAAAAGTGAAAACATGAACTTATTATCCATTTTTTAACATTATGAAACTTTTGAAATGAAATATGTTTTATTTTATTGGAAAATATTCATAACTTTCAACTTGAATTCTTCTTTATCCTTACCCATGCTTAAACTCCATGATTTTTTTTTAAAAGTGGGATGGAAAAAAAGTTCAAAAAGGGACATAGAAAGAAAAAAATATGTTATTCCAGTGAAAAACATGAACACCAATAAAATTTTAACCTTTATCACTATATTTTTTGACCTTATGAAATAAATTATAGTCACATGAATAATACACACACTTTTTGATCAAATAATACCTTTAAAACCAATATCAAGAAAATATAAACCCTTTTAGGAAACCTAGATCATAGAAATATTAGAGTTTAATATTCACAACCCCTATTAAAACAATTTCAAAAATAATTGGAGATCGGATAAATCCATAGGAGAAAACACCCTAGTAAACTCCCTCCTTCTATCCTTTTAAGATAAGAAACTTTACCCAATTCATTAGAGAGATATAATGAGGCTCATCCATTGCATAAGATATATATGAATCACTAATTTTTATAAGTTATATCAGGCTCCCCATTTCATCATCTATAATTATATAGTACCGTATTATGAATAAAATATTTTAATCTTGCACCTTTTCATCATAAAACCCTTTAAAAATCTTTTGAACCCATATGAAAAACGTTTTCAAATACCAAAGTACATTTTATTTTTAAAAAACCATTTTCAATACTAAATTACCTAGAATAAATTGTAGAGGGTTTTTATTTGATAAAAACACAAAATATTATAAAGGAAACCAAAAATAAAATAATGGATATTGTGATAGGGAAAGCTGTTGATTTTATATATGTTAAAATTGAATATCCCTTTTCCTTTTTTTAAAGAAATAAAAACATTTCGTATAAAATACGTAAAAAGATTACTTTTGAAAACCTTTTAAAGAAATTTAAAAGAAACATAAAATTTCCTTTATAATTTATTTATGTACATATAAATAAATTCATAATTTAATTTTAAGAATATGTATGTGGATGAAAAATATTTAGAAAATAAAATTTTAAAACATTTAAAATGAGGGTTTTAAGGTAAAGTGTCCTTTACCTCGAGTCTGACTCATCACATACATTATTTTTTTTACTAAATAATAAAATTATGTCAGTTATTTACTCTCTTAAGAACCATTTTCAAGTTAATTATTCCTTTTATTTTTTAATACCATGTTATACACAATTACTTAATCAATTAAATTCATGTCTGATGTTTTGAATATATTTGGCTCATTTGTCCAAAATGGATTCTGTAGTTTGACTATGGTCAAATAGGTAATTATTACATAATATCTAGAATAATAATCATAAAATAATTATCCTTTTTATATATCAATTATACTTTTAAAACCAACCATTAAATATGGTTATAAAAAATGAACTACATTATAATCATGAAGACGGTATGCCATACATACACATGAGTAAGATTTCAATTTTTCAAAAATCATGGAAAGAATTTAAGTATTATTTTATCATTATATATTAATAATTATATCATAAATACCATATTTTAAATTTAAAAACACTTATATATACCATCTATGTGACGTGGTGATGAAAAATCAATTACATTGCTTTGTGGAGGTGGATTCCACACGAACGCACAACTGAAATTTTCATTTTTCAATGGATGGATGGGTAAGAAAATAGATGATATATTATCCTTATATAATGATAAATATGTTATTAATATCATATATATACATTAAATTCATCATTATAACCATCCTGAGATGTAGTGATGGAAAATAAGTTATATCATTTCATGAGGCGATAGTCTTTAGTACACACAAATGATGGTTTCATTTCCTATTTGATGGAATAGGAGATGGATATCGGTTACTCCATTAACATAAAATCATCTAAGTGTATGGAATATAATGGTGTTATTATTTAATTATTTTGAATAATATTTTAAATAGGTATAATAATAAATTAAAAAAAAACTCTTTGGTAAGAACTATACCTCTTCTTAGAGAAACCACTTATGGCTTACATCAATATATTTAATAGATTGGTTTTATAATTAGAACAAGGTTTTGGGACCACTTTGTTTATGAAGATTGTATTTTTGTCAATAGTTTTCAATATTAGTCAAAATGAAGAAGGTCACCAAAGTTAATGGAGATTGGTTGAAGTGAGGATGCATGTAGAATTTTTATGAAATCATATTACTGAATGTCATACTTGGGTAATCCTCTATGAAGAAAATTCAGACGATTGTTGAGCTGATCCTATGTTCAAAGCACATGTATCAAAAGTGATACATTGTCTACAACAACGAAGAATGGTGATTTAAACTAGATGATGCTTTATTGATATGTATTTCACAAATATCATAAGTCCGGAGAACTTGTGATGAAATCCTTATGAAGGAAACAAGGAGATATGATAATGCCAGTCATATACAGTTTCAATTGGAAGGAATGATGCTACTAGAAGATAGGGAAGTTTCAGTACTTTCCATTCTAATTATTACGATTCTAAATCTGTTATATCAAAGGATATATATCATGATAGTGGAGTTCGTGATTAAAGCTAAAAAATGTTTATGGGAAGTAGTGAAGAGAGAAATGAAAAAGGAATGGACAATATGGAGGCAACACAAAAGAATAGTTTAAGGTGACACCGTTTTCCAGTGTTTGCCAAATTTTAGGGCCTGAAAATCGGGAGATGAAGAAATGTGTTTTTGGCAATGGATGTTGTGCGCAAGATTAAAGATGATTTAGATTTTGGCACGCAAGGCATGATTCAAGGTCAGAACATTGAAAAATGGAAAAGGCATGGAGTGCGTGAAAAATTGGGAAGAGTGAACGAAAAAATAAAGGTTGCGCAAAATATTTGCGGGATGCCCGAAATATCAGCGGGGTGCACGAAAAATAAGGCGGTGCGTGAAATATTAGCGGGATGCGCGAAATATCAGCAGGTTATGCGAAAAATAAAGGTTGCATGAAATATTAGTGGGATGCGCAAAAAATAAAGCAGTGTGTAAAGTATTAGTGGGATGCATGAAAAATAAAGTGATGCGTGAATTATTAGTGGGGTGCGTGAAAAATAAAGAAGTTTGCGAAATATTGGAATGGTGCATGAAATAGTGGAATGAAGTTTTTCACGAAAGAGGTCTTTTGAGATCAGAAGCTCAAAAATTGGAAAAGGCATGGGGTGTGTGAAATATTGTAGCATTGCATGAAATATGAATTAACGTGAAAGATTTTTTACACCCATGAATAGGGTTTTACATGAGGATTAGTGTTTTAGGCATAGGGTCAAAAATGTCTATAAATATGAGGTGAACCACTCTCATTTTTAAGGCTCGACACTTAGACAAATCCCGAGCATTGACACACGAAAAAATTGAAGTATTGTGTAGTGAACGAAAAGAATAAGTGGTGTATGAAAAAGAAAGTGCTGTGTGAAAAAGAGAGTACTGCGCGAAAAATTGAAGTGCTGCGTGAAAAGCCAATGCTTCGTGAAAAATAAGAGTTGTGCGAAAAGCCTTTTTCATGCCAAAAGGTGTTTTTACATGTAAGGTTTGAATTTTATGTGCAAGTCACCTAGAAGGGTGTGCGAAAAATTTGAGGGTACTGCAGACCTTTAACAAGTGCTATTCACTCTTAAAGTGTCTTACAAAGAAGGAGAACCGCACCCTCTGTGCGAAGAAGAAAGCACAAACAGGCAAATGGTTTTCTCAATCCCTCATGGTGTTTTGTGAAGGAGATCCCGTGAGTACACAACTAGTGAATAATCACCCATATAGTTCTTCCCGAAGAAAGATCCATGAATCATACCTGGTTTTGTGAAGAAGAATCACACATCCTCTGCGTGAAGATGAACACCCGTGGAGCTATCTACTTTCACGAAGGTGAACACTCTCTGGTTGCACAATCTATATACACTGTTTACAGGGGTGTTGTTTCTTGTGTGATGAGGAGACATATGTGAAACTAATATCATATCTGCACAAAGGAATAAGGAAGTATACCAATACACTCATGTATTGGTATTGATAATTGAATAAAGAGATTAAGACACTACAATACTATTCCTTATTATACTGTGTCAAAGGGAAAAAAAGAGAAGAAGAAGAAGAATAGAGTATGCCCAACTGAATAATGACAATTATTCAGCATAGTTTTATTCAGATGATGCCAAGTGAACCAATCTTCATTTCTTGAATAATCACATTTGTGTATGTGATTATTTCCAATAAGAGAAAAGAAGTTTTAGTGCAGTTGGTTATTGCACTAAGAAGAATAAAGAAGAAGTCTAGTGCAATTTGTGTTGCACTAGAGTAGAAGAGAAAGAAATAAGGAAGAATTTCTTGCCTAATGCTTTGAAAGTAATCAAATAAAGATCATTAAAGAATACAAAGAGTAGAAACTACTTTTTGAAGAAGGAAGAAGACTGTCTCCATAAGCAGTATAATGAACCAGCTAGAGGTTGCAAGTTGGGATAAGCTATCACCAGTCCAACGAAGAGGATTGTTTTTCACCCCCCTCTAAAGTGTAGGGACTCCTATTGTCTAGAGGATTGCTTTCCTAGCCACTCCACTGTAATATGATATCACATCATATTGGATAATCTATGCACTGGTCATATCCATGCATGGAAAGGACATAGCTACTCTTATTGAGTGGTGAACCTTGTAAAAATATTGTGTGCATATTTTTATGGATTTATATTATTTCATGCGATAGGGAAAAGAGAATAAGAGAATCAAGATCATAACAGGTCAAGAGGTACATGGATAAAAGTTGGAATTGGTTTAAAAAGTACCCAACACTGATTCACCCCCTCTCAGTGTTAGGTATATCCCAAACTGGTCCTCTCACAAGGATTACAAGACATGGGAGGGATTTAAGGAATATATTTGGGTAGGTATTGACTGATATAGAGTGCTCAAATTTTTTTAAGAATAAAGGATATGAAGTTTCCTTTTATAAGTGAGAGGAGGGGCACTCTTAAAATTACTTAAGAGATTAAACTATATATATATATATCATAATCTTGTCAATTGGAACCAAGTCTCCCAAAATTAAAATATAATTTATGATAGGTTTGGACTAAACTCAACCTATCAAATTAGAAAAGATTTGGTTAAATTTTAAGCATTATCCCCTAATTAAACTACTTTAAATTAATTTTAACATTAATTGTGATAATTTAAATTTTTACCCTGATAACTTAATTATATGACAAAAAATAAAAGAATAATTTTAAAAAAAATGAACATGGTGATTAAAAATTTTAAATAAATTTTATCCAGTTCATATTCTATAGGTGGTGGAAATTACTTTTAAGATAAGAACACAAAACGAATGGAAAACAATTTTTAGGAAAATACCTGATTTATGTGTAAAAATAATTTCCATGAAAAAATGTAATGAATTGGTTACCAAAAAATTTCTTGGTTTAATAAAAATATTATGGTTTTTGTACTTTTAGACCAATCCAAAACTTAATGGAATCTTCCAACAATTATACTAACTGAAATGACTCAAAAATAGTTTTCAATTATAATAAAATATAACTTATCTTCCCAAAAGTTAATATTGGGTTTCAAATTTTAAAATAATGCTTTAAAATAAATTTTTTAGTTAATTATAAGTATATTTAGAATAAAATCACTCATAAATTAGGGTAAATTCAAGTTTTAGGTTTATTTTAATGTTTTACCCTATAGTTTTAACCTTGTTTACCCCATTTTACTCTTTACTTATGTGATAATTTTACGACAATTACTATTCATAATGCCTAAAAATAAAAGGGACTTATTTACCAAATTTGGAACATCTAGTTCTAAATATAGAAACCATTTTTTAAAATTCAATTTATATAAGTGATAGATATTAATTTTAGATTAAAAGACAAAACCTAATGAAAAATAGTTTTTTTGGAAGAAAGTGTTTTAAGTTTAAAAATAAACTCATACTAAAATTATGTATAAATATGATTAATATGAAGTTAATTAGATTTTTTCTAGTGGAAGTATAATTATGTAAATTTAATATCTAATTTGACTTTTAAATTACTTTATTTAATGAAAATAAATGACAGTTTTACAAAAAATCGGTATTTTTCACTATTCACTGAAAAACTAATATTTTCAGACAAATCCCAAAATTTACCTTAAAATAAATTTGATATGTTGAGTTAAAAAATTAATTTAAATTTTTAAAATTCATATTCTATTATATATAAGTTAATATTTCAATTAAAACCATACAATACATGTAAACCCAAATTGGAAAGAAATAATGTTTTTTTCTTTTCGAGAGATAAATTACCAAATATTATTATAATAATTACAAATATATGAAATAAAATTAATTAATATTAATAAGACATTAAAATTATTTATATTGAAATTACCAAGGTTTTTAAATTATTCATCCTTTTGAAAATTACTTTCTCATAATTTTAATCACTCATTAATCATGTAGGGATATATTTCCTTCATATAATTTTCAGATCCAACATTGCTTCATCAACCATATGATTTTTCCAAAAAAAAATAAACTTAATGAAATATTTTATTCTGAAACACCTTCATTATATGGTTAAGAATATATAATAGCTATTCATTATAATAAATTCTATCTTCCAAATGGACTACTTCAGTGATCAAAACATGAGACAGATCCATCACATTTTTTCTTAAAAAACATGAAATATGTCACATATATAAAATAAACTCAGAAGAAAGAAAAAAATAGAAAAATGATCCAATATTCTCCAGGATTTCATTTGGTCCAATTAACCATGGACTTAACTTTCCTTTCTTACTAAAACACGTAACACTTTTCTATAGAGATACTTTAAGAAAAATATGATCACCCACCTTGAAATAAATATCTTTTTTATGGTCATCCATCCAACTTTTCTACATAATATAATCCATACTTATGTGATTCTAAACCATATTCACATTATCAACCATTTATTCAACCAATTATATTCCCAATAACATTCTTTCACTGACTTTATCCCTAAAATTTGGAGTTTGACACTTATTTCCATATAATGCCTCAAAAGGTTCCATATGTATACTAAAATTAATATATTGTTATAATAAAATTCAACTAAAAATATAATAACCTAAAACTCCCTATAAATCTATTTAACAATAATAAATCATGTATTATATGGTTTAAATCATTCTCTCAAACTGTCCATTTGACTGAGGATGAAAAGCTGTACTGAAATTTCATTCAGTATCCAATGACTTCTGAAGTTCTTTACAGAAATTAGAGGTGAATCTAGGATCACAATAAGATACAATAGATAAAGGAACACTATATAACCTGAATATATTATTGACATATAATTAATAAATTATATCTAAAGACATAATATCTCGAATAGGAAGTAAATGTGAAAATGTAGTTAATCGATCAATAATAAAACAAATTACACTATTACCATGAGATGTATTTGGTACTCCCATAATGAAATGAATGTATATATTCTACCATTTATATTATAGGACTAGAAAATGATAAAGTATCCCATTTGGTAAATTTTATTATGCTTTAACCTATTTATAAGTTAAACATTTTATGGTAAAGTCAACAATATCTCTTTTCATTCCATCCCACCCGCAATACTCTTGAAGGTATTTGTATATATTAGTGCTATCGTGATGAACCTAAAATTAGAAGCTATGAGGTTTAATCAATAGCTATCTCTTCAAATGGTAATAACAAGGCACACCCAATATTTTTCAAAATCTAACAACACCTTATTCATCAACATTAAACTATAGAAACTTACCCTTTATAACAGATTATACATTTTTCTATAAAACAAGATATTTCTTCTGAGCTTTATTAATTATTTATAATATAGGTGATTTTACTGGAACCTGAAACAAAATAAAGGATGTTCTTGAATGAAAAATTTCTAAGAAAACATTCATAAAATCATTGACCAAAGGGTCGTGATAGAAATTTAACATTTTTAATGTAGTATTATTATTTTTGACTCAAATCATAATCTTTTTTGTTTGTTTTTCTAAGATGGTACTAAATCATATAGTCATAATCCTTAAAAAGTTACAACAATATTATATACCTCATTTTAAACTCTTTATGAGATAATATATGCTTTAAAATTTTATGATTAGTATATATTTCACACTTTAATCTAAATAAATGATGCCTTTAAATCCTTAAATCAAAAAACCCCAAAACTAATTCCTAATAAGTTTTGGATAATTTAACTCATGATATTTCAATTGACATGAAGCAAAATAAATTACCTAATCATTCAGTATTAGGTCACAACCAATTATCTTTAATAAAGCATAATTTTATATGAAAAATTCATCATTTTTAGAAGGAAAGGACTAAATTGTAGAATTCAATAATCTACTTTTTAGTTCCCAAAAAAAATCAGCACACTCTTTATTTTTTATAATTTTAACTCTTTTTTGAGTTAAATTTGTTAGTGGGCCAAATAATCAAGAAACATTATCAACAAACCACCCATAGTTACCTGTTAATCCAAGAAAAAAACAAATAATTATGAAATTTTTGGGACTTGTCCATTATTTAATAACTTTAGTTTTAGCCAGGTCAACTATTTTTCCATCTTTATAAACAATACACCTAAGGAAAGAATTTTTTTTCAACCAAAATTCACACTTAATAAATTTTATATATGGTTACATTTCTTTTAGGGTTTTAAAAACAATCTATAGGTGTATTTTATGACCCTAAATAATTTTAGAATATACCAATATATCATCAATAAAAACAACCAAAAACTTATCTAAATAGTCATGGAAAACTCTATTCATAAGATCAATGGATACAATTAGTTAGTTAGACAACCCAAATGGAATAACTACAAACTCATAATGAACATATCTAGTATAAAATTATTTCTTCATAATATATTCCTCCTTAAAATTCAATTTATGGTACCATGAACTGAGATAAATATTTAAACAATACTACACTCAATGGAGCTGATCAAACAAATCATCGATATAAGGAAAATAATACTTGTTCTTAATAGTGATGTTATTCAAGGATCTATAATCAATTAAAAGTCTCATTTAGCCATCTTTATTTTTAATAAATAAAATATTTTCACCCAAGGGTGAAGTTCTAGAATGAATTAAAACTTTTTTTAGAAACTCTCATTACTATTTTTTTAATTCCAAAAGTTTTACTAGAGCCATTTGATAAGGAGGTTTTGAAATAGGATTAACATCAGACACTAAGTCAATAATAAACTCAACCTCTTAATTAGGAAGAAAAACATTAAAATCATTATAAAATATATCCATAAATTCATTCACTATTGGGAAATCACAAATATGAAAAATTTATTTATTTTCAACAACATGAGCTAGGTAACTTTCATTACCAATTACACTCAATTTCTCATATTCGTGGTAGTTTATTAATGGTATGAAATCATTGATTAAAACTATATTTTCCCTGAAATATATCATAGAATATTAAATTGAAATCTAATACATTCCAAAAATAATATCAAACTCTAATATGGGTAGTTCAACCATATTTTCAAGAAATACCATCCCACTAAAAATAATAGTAAGATTCATATAATTATTGGTTTATTTAATATTTACACTTGGAGTTTTCATTAAAATTTTATCTTATTTTTATGAGATTATATTCCCATTTTACTTGAAATTATTTAGAAATAAAGGAATGTGAAGATCCAAAGTCTAACAGGGCATTGGTATAATTCAAATAAATAATTAATATACATATCACTACTTCATTAGATGGTCCTATATCAACTGTAGTAGTATAAAATGATTTTTATAAACCTTTTTTCTTTTTATCTTGATGATTTTCACTTAGAATAACTAACTTTAGACAAAAATTAGTATAATTCCCCAAATCATTGTAATTGAAACATCTCACTATTGACAAGATGCATATTACCCCATTCTTGGATTGTTTAGGACTATTTTCTTTGAATTTTTGAACCCTATGACCAAACTCACAATACTAGTAACACTTTCAAGATCATGTCCAAAATTCATTAAAATGTATTCTACCACACTTAGAACATGTCAGGTGATTACCTCTAGACTTATTAGTGGGTTGAATCTTTGTTTCTTTTCACCTTGCCCATTTCTTACTTTTTTCATCTCAAGGAACATAAGTTTCATTAAAATTCATCTCAAATTCCTTTTCACAAAAAACAATTTTTTTCATAAATTTTAAATTCACATAAAACAAAATATCTTCATCTTATTGGTTTTAATCCTAATTAAAATATATTAATTTTAATATCTAGGTGCTGAATAAAATCTAGTATGTGCCAGACCAATATTATAAAATTTTATTTATATATAGATACTAAATGTACACCCTTTTTACTCAATTATAAGAAATGTTTCTTCATTATAAGTCAAAAAAGATTAGGGAAATATTCCCTAAAAAATATTCTCAAATGTATCCAATTCTATGGAATCAATCTCACATATCTCTCTAGTATTCTTAACTAATGACCACCATCAATCAACTTCACCTTAAAAATGATGAATGTAAAGAGTTACCTTTTGACATTCTAAATATCCCAGGAATTTAAATATATTTTCCAGGGCATTTATCCATTCTTCAAATACCACTGGATACGAAGTTCCTCTAAAATCCAATTGGTGGTATTTCATAAAATTCTCAACTATCGACATGTTACTCTATGGTAAATCTAGTTTCACTTTGACATGGATTCCACCACCATTTATAGCCTGTTTACAATGATACATCACTACAAAAAATTACTCAGTTCCAATTCCTACCATTCTGGGATACTAATTTTGAATTTTATTTTCCTCTTAATAACTTTTTTTACTTTATGTTCCTTATTTACTCTAAAAAAACCATTTTTAACAGACATATATTAGATGAAGAAACATTGCAATCTTTAAATGATATATAATTTCAACATAAACATAAATTATATTTTTTAAGGTGATTATATTAACATTATCATAAAATAAAATGTTATCTAAACGTTTCCTACGATACGACCTATAAAGACCCACCATCAAAAATCCATAAAATTAAATAATTATAAAATAATTTAGTTTCCTTCATTTTGAGAAACTTTTCAAGTTTAGAGTTTTAGAGATTTATGTCAAAACACTTATGTAAGGACCCGACCCCCAAGAGACTAGAGCCGGTTCCCATGAGACATGATATACCATAATTATTACATTACATTCATTTATAAATATCACATCATGTCCCATGATACAGAGGATTGTGAGGTTTAGGTTTTAGGAAACCAGCTGCTTTCTGTAACTTCAATGAAGACATGACTGATACCTGAAATTTTTTCATTTCAAACGTAGGGTGAGCATACTAATGCCCAGTAAGGGATATTAAAATAACCTATAAAACTTCTGAAAACATTATTTAAACCATTTCATAAAACATTATTCTTAAATAAAAGCTATATCACATGTTCACATCATAAAGGTGCTAAATTAAAACATGATATCAGAATTTAAAAGTCTACACTATTAAAATAGAGGCATGATGAATAAAAGAAATTATAATGTGTATGACATAAGAATTTATGTAAGCACAAATAAAATAGTTAAGTGTAATGAATAATCAGAGTTTCACATAAAGGTAATCACTTTAATTTCAAACATCAAATAATAAAACCACTGGGTGCTATACATATGTCATGCTATAAACTTCCACTTTTATGATTACCTGTAAGTAATGGTTCTTAACCATGGACATTATACTAGTCAAATGCATATCTGTTTAGGTGATTAATATACACATAAAGAGTAAATTGAAAATGGAGGGCATTCTGAAATATTTGTCATGGCCTCTTCCAAGACGTCTAATGATTAAGGCCTCAGCTGAAACCCATAAGCTCTTTAACCAAACATTCTACTAGTTGAATACTTTCCTAGTTAGTTAAATTACATATTCATAATGAGGTAAGTGCATATGCCGGACCGTGTCAAGGCCTCGTTCCAAGACCTAGGGGATAACTGTAACTGTATCCCAACCCAGAGAGCCTCTGTAATCGGACTCCAACCCGGAGGGTCTGCTGTAACTAGACCCCAACCCAGAGGGCTTACTTTTACCAGTACCCACCCTGGAATATTCTAGGTCTAATGCATACCTCATAAATCTAAGTCAAAGCGAACATACCAATTTGAATTATTAAAAAAACTTATCCATATTGGGACACATATTACCTGGATTCTCATTTCACATTATTCAAAGTGTCCCATACCACTCTGAATAATTGGATACTTAATGAATGTTAAATTGTTTGATTATTACATAAAATAATAAAGTTACATCTTTTCCAAAGTAGAAAACATTTAATTCTTTAATAAACATGTTCATTATTCATGTTCAATTCATGCATTGATATAAGGAATTGGAACAGACTAAATCATAATATGTTAGGTAATGTTTAAATGATAAATTTTCCCATCGACATGCATAAAATAGTAAACATTACTTACGCATGTGATATTGACTTAAAACACTCCAATAATGAACTGATGAGGTTACCAAATAAAATGATGGTTCTTGAAACAGGTTTGGCCACTTTCTTAATGATCTTTTCTACTGGGTGCATAAAGCAGAAAAATTAATCCCAACATTCCGTGTGGCGGTGGTAATTTCACATTTCCTCATACATTTGTTATAAACGAATTGATAGTATGAGACTCAACCATCATCTTCATCATTTATTATAAATAGTGGATACTAAATCACACATGTGAGTATGAAATATCAAACCTCCAATATTTATACTCATGAACTAAGCACACTAGAGAAAACATTTGAAAAACTATGGTGAGGATTTCATTTTGTATAAACAATTCATTCAGCAGGACTGGGTCATGCATAAAAGTAGTGAGCAGCCAAGCCAAAAATAAATAAAGAAACGAAAATACATTAGAATGTCCATGTTTAATACTCCCTTCAAAAACCTTATAAATTTTTATAAAATACAAAATAGGATCATGTTGGTCTTCATGCGCACGTACCCACCTAGCCGATTATTCAAAGCAAGAATACACAATGTTCTTATTTAACTTAATTTCACACTTGTAACTTCATCAAAACATGGATTAAATTATTAGAGTACAAATATTTAATTTTTTCAAAAATAGAATTTACATCATGTGTATACAAGAATACATTATTAGGTATGAAACTTTCGTATACACAGTGTGTCCATACGTCTTGGTTCTTCATTAACTTGCCTCTCAAACTTAGAAATCTCTAACATGGGTTTATGAAGGTTATGAAAATATGAGGGTTGTGTACATTATTCTTATATAATTTCATAAACAAATATATTTATATAACCAACTATGTTTTTAAGGAATAAAATAGGTTTTCATGGGGTGTCCATGTTTAGGGTTGGCAACACATTATAACTCAAATTCATGCAACTTTTATGGAATATAATCTCAAACTGTATGGAGATGTTTTCTGGTTTTATAAGTAGATTCAAATATATATATATATATATATATATATATATATATATATATTCCTGCATAGTAAAACCAAGCAAGATAAAATGAAACCCTTACCTTAACTTGTAGAGGAGAAGGAGGAGATGTTGGAAAGCTAGGAAGAGGAGGTGGATCTCGGGAGACACTGGAAAACATGGAAGAAGAAAGGAGGTCCGATGAAAGTCTTGAACAAGGAGCCCAAGGGGTCCTGTGAATGCTTCAGATGGGTTTTTAAAAATTACACCTATAATGAATGAGGAAGGAAAACCGAGGCCACTTGCCTAAAAAAACACCGGGAAAGTGATCCCTTGTGGAAACTGTTTGAGAGTGGAGGGTAAGGCGGCTGAAAGGTGTAGAAAATGGTGATAAAATGTGATATAAGGTTAATGTAATAGGGCATGCTGTGGGAAATAATATAGCGCACTAGAGAAAAAAAATGGGAGGAAAAAAAATTGGCCAGATCGCGCCTGATTTTGATCTGAGGGCTGGGCATGTTCGTGGGGTTTTTTAAAGGGTGGATGACTTAGATTTAATACGAACCTGATCAAACGGCTCACCCTGATGCAATGATATGCCACGATTTCTGAAGTTCGGATGTAGGATCAAGATCAGTGGCTCATATCGTGCGTGATGCGATCTGACGACCATAATCTCATCTCGCCGGAAAATTTGGTTCCCACATCAAAATGGTGGGGCGCGACGAGCTCCCTTATAATCCTTGACCTCCTGCAGTGATGGTAATAACACAACACACACACATGAGGCCTTATACACGAGCCTCCACCTCCCCGCAGGCCTCGGCCTACCCAAGCGCGTGCTGTGCGCACCTGCGCTCCTACGTTCACCCATGCACTCCACGACCATGCCCACGCTGTGCACACACAAGTGCTCATGTGCGATCCTCGAGTGACCTATGCCCGATATTAGGCTAGTCCAGGCATGGGATGAGGGCTAGGCTCAGCCACCCAGGGTGTTCTTCCTCCCTTAGCCCAGCCAAGGGCTGGCCCTTGCGGGCCCAATTTTTATATAACCTAACAAAAAAACTTAAAGGAAACATTACACTATATAGAGATTCTTCTTTTTATACACGAATTCTATTAAAGTTTTTGAATTTTAATGTTTAAAACTTAAACTTTACCCTAAGTATTTCCTAAGGTTATTTATAAAAACACATAAAGAGTTATAAATTGGATGCCAATTCTTATATTAGTGTCATAATGGTTTAAACTTAATATGATTAAAAACATATAATTCAATTAATAGGTATTTAAACATTGTTTAATACACTGAATGAAAATATTTACAACATATTTGAGTTAATTGCAATAGGTATTTGAATTACTTATTATTTTCCTCAAAACTTAAATGAAACTCAAAGCATCATATCATAGTTGGTGTTTTATCTTATAATTTTTCAATTCATATTATGAAGTTTTACTTAATTGTTTTTTAGTTAAAACATATTAAGACTAACGGATATAATTATAGACATTGGGTTTCCAACGGTTACTTGAGGTAATAGTCAGGTTGGTGTCATATAAAACCGTGTCTCCGGGTTTCTTAAAACTCAATTTGTTTGAAGATAATGGTTCGTGTTATACCTTTGGTGCTTAGTGTGGCTGTAGTGGCATAGTCCATTCTTATGTTCGTTATGATGGATACCAAGGACCCCTATCATCTTCTCAGGGTTATCGTTGTTTTGAGTGGTCTTCCTGTAATCTTAATAAGATTTTTAATTGGTATCTTTGGTTAGATTAATTTCCCTTCTTAATCTCAGTTTGTTGTTAACACTATAGTGTTCTTATATGAATAAAACTCCATGTGTCTATTTCGTGTGCTTTACTCCATTGCATCATATTATTATTTTATAAGAAATAAGTTTTGTTCAATTAATATACAACATTAATTATATAATTTACCATTAAGTGAAACAAAAATCTTTGGGGCATTATATTATTCCCCCTACAAAAAATTGCATCCTCACAATTCTATTCATAAACTGGAAAAGAAATTCTTAGACGATTATCATCACCAAAATGAAAGATTCAGCTCAGTCAATGGAATACCCAAATTGGTATTTAGTTCCTCTACATAACTGGCCCAGATACACCTTGAGTAGTAAGTTTTGAACTCTGGATCATGCATTCTACACTCAGGCTTCCACAGGGAGGCTCAAGCGGTAACAAGCTCAGAGATTTCTGAATGGACACATTCTCTGATGCCACGCCAGACTAAATCTCGCTCAAGATATTCGATTGGAAAGATGCAGTTAAACAGAATAATATTTAGGATCTGGAACATAAAGGCTGCTCTAAATTTCCCATCTTGGGCAGCCATTAGGAAACATACTCTGGCAGAAAAATTCTGTGCTAGAGTGAAACATCGAAACAGACCCTCGAAGTATCTCCCCCTTCACCTATGACCGGGGAGTTGGGTAATGGTGATGAAGTGGAAGACTTGGTCATTCCCTTGGCAGGAACGAAGGATCTCAGGGTTGTTAGACAAGTCGAACATACGTTGACATGATCTTCGTAGGTGGATGAATTAAGGATAGTCCACATCACAAGTTCTAATTAAGATATCCTCCAATATTTCATCGGGTAGGGATGAGATATTTTTTTGTCGATCCATCTGAAAACATATTCGTGAGAAACCATTTTGAAAGTTCAAATAAAGACAGGAATGGGAAGGATAATAATTCAATAAAACATAAGTTCATTACTAAACATCAGTTCCTGAGTTCCCCTATCGATCTACAACACAAACTCCACACAGAGAAGCAAAACTCCCTATCTTCTCAAACCAAACACAGGTTGAGCATTCAGGGTTAAACCCATGGAGACACCTGTGACATCTCCCGAGTGTGGCATGAGGGGTATGAAGTTGGGATACATCTAAATACACTTGTTTCCTACAAGATAGTCAGGTGGAATCATCTTATAACATTCCGAAGTCCAACAATTGGCCCCAGAAGCCGTAGTTCAAGATTTTGCAAAGATAGGCCACTCAGAGGTCTTCTGCAGCATCATCTTCTTGAAGAGTGTCGAGGGACATAAAGACAACATCCTCACCTACCATGAAAACTCTTAAAAGTACCTCATGGTACCTTCTCTGATGTACATAGGAGGTTAATTGGGTTATCATCATAAGAAGGTAATCAAATACTAACCCCCGGTGTAGCTGAAGCACCCGAGGTGAGTTTGAAACATCAAACAGGTGTTTGCACGTTATGAAGATATGAGCATAGTTAAGAAAATTATCTTAGTTATCTAAAGACACAATGGTCACTAGGGCCTTAGTGGGGAGTGATAGTATATTGGTAGTCACATTTTCATCTTCTATTTGAAATCTATAATAAAATCACTTAGTAAGGTTCAGTCGTAGCTACATATTTCAATTACCTTGTTTTTCCAGAATTGTCTGAACCTATCCTCTGATACCAACTGTAAGGACCCATCCCCCGAGTGCCCGGAGCCGGTTCCCATGATACATGATGTACCATAATTATTACATTACATTCATTTATAAATATCACATCATGCCCCATGCTACAGAGTATTGTGAGGTTCAGGTTTTAGGAAACCAGCTGCTTTCTGTAACTTCAATGAAGACATGACTGATACCTGAAAATTTTTCATTTAAAACGTAGAGTGATTATAAGAATGCCCAGTATGGGATTTTAAAATAACCTATAAAACTCATGAAAACATTCTTTAAACCATTTAATAAAACATTCTTCTTAAATAAAATCTATATCACATGTTCACATCATAAAGGTGCTCAATTAAAACATGATATCATAATTTAAAAGGATACACCATTTAAATAGAGGCATGATTAATAAAAGAAATTCTAATGTGTATGACATAAGAATTTATGTAAGAAAAAATAAAATAGTTAAGTGTAATGAATGATCAGAGTTGCACATAAAGGTAATCACTTTAATTTCAAACATAAAATACTAAAATCATTGAGTGCTATACGTATGTCATGCTATAAACTTCCACTTTTTTGATTACCTATAAGTAACAGTCCTTAACCATGGACATTATACTAGTCAAATGCCTATCTGGTTAGGTGATTAACATACACATAAAGAGTAAAGTAAAAATGGAGGGCATTCTGAAACATTTGTCAAGGCCTCGGCCAAGACCTCTAATGATTAAGGACTCGGCCGAAACCCATAAGCTCTTTAACCAAATATTCTATTAGTTGAATATTTTCCTGGTTAGTTAAATTAAATATTCATAATGAGGGAAGTGCATATGCCGGACCATGTCAAGGTCTCATGCCAAGACCTAGGGGCTAACTATTACCGGACCCCAACCCGGAGAGTCTCTGTATCCAGACTCCAACCCGGAGGGTCTGCTGTAACCGGACCCCAACCCGAAGGGCTTAATTTTACCGGTCCCCACCCCAGAACATACTAGGTCCAATGCATTACTCATAACTCTAAGTCAAAGTGTACATACCACTTTGACTTATTTAAAACACCTATCTATCTCAGGACACATATTACCTGGATTCTCATTTCACATTATTCAAAGTGTCCCATGCCACTATGAATAATCAGATACTTCATGAATGTTAATTTTTTTATTATTACATAAAATAATAACGTTACATCTTTTCTACAGTAGCAAACATTTAATGCACTAATAAACATGTTTGTTATTCATGCTCAATTTATGAATTGATATAAGGAATTGGAACAGACTAAATCATAATATGTCAGGTAATGTTTAAATGATAAATTATCCCATCGACATGCACAAAATAGAAATCATTACTTGTGCATGTGATATAGAATTAAAACACTCCAATAATTAATGGATGAGGTTACCAAATAAAATGATAGTTCATGAAAATTTTTTGACCACTTGCATAATGAACTTTTCTACTGGGTTCATAAAGAAAAAAAAGTAAGCCCAACGTTCCGTGTGGGGGTGGTAATTTCACATTTCCTCATACATTTGTTATAAAAGAACAAATAGTATGAGACTAAACCGTCATCTTCATCATTTATTATAAATAGTGGAGAGTAACTCATACATGTGAGTATGAAATTTCAAACCTCCAATATTTATACACATGAACTAAGAACATTAGAGAAATTTTTTGAAAAAACTATGGTGAGGATTTCATTTTGTATAAAACATTCATTCAACAGGACCAGGTCACGCATAAAATTATTGAGTAGCCAAGCCAAAAAGAAAGAAAGAAATGAAAATACATTTGAATGCCCATATTTAATACTCCCTTCGCAAACTTTATAATATTTTTTAAAATAAAAAATAAGATCATGTTGGTATTTATGCGCACACACCCACATATCTGATTATGCAAAGCAAGAATACACAATGTTCTTATTTAAGTTAATTTAACAATTATAACTTCATCAAAGAATGGATTAAATTAGTAGAGTAAAAATATTGAATTTTTTCAAAAACAAAATTTATATCATGTGTATACAATCATAAATGATTAGGTATGAAACTTTTGTATACACAGTGAGTCCATATGTCTTGGTTCTTCATTAACTTGCCTCTCAAACATAGAAATCTCTAACATGGGTTTATGAAGGTTATGAAAATCCGAGGGTTGTGTACATTATTCTTATATATTTTCATAAAAAAGAATATGTATATAACAGACTATGTTTTTAAGGAATAAAATAGGTTTGCATGGGGTGTCCATGTTTAGGGTTGTCAATGCATTATAACTCAAATTCCTGTAACTTTTAAGGAATATAATCTCAAACCGTATGGAGATGTTTGCTGGTTTTATAAGTATATTCACATATATATATGTATTCATGCATTGTAAAACAAATCAAGATAAAATGAAACCCTTACCTTAACTTTCAAAGGAGAAGGAGGAGATGCTGGAAAGCTTGGAAGAGGAGGTGGAGCTCGGGAGACACTGGAAAACTTGGAGGAAGAAAGGAGGTTTGCTAAAAGTCTTGAGAAAGGAGCCCGGGGGGGGGGGGGGTCCTGTTAATGATTCAGATGGGTTTTTCAAAATTAAACATATAATGAATGAGGAAGGAAAACCGAGGCTACTTTCCTAAAAAAATACCGGTAAAGTGATCCATTATGGAAACCGTATGAGAGTGGAGGGCCTGGTGGCTGAAAGGTGAAGAAAATGGTGATAAAATGCGGTGTAAGGTTACTGTAATAGGGAACGCCGTGGGGAAGTAGAAAGAACACTGGAGGAAAGAAATGGGAGGAAAAACAACGGCCCAGATCGTGCCTGATTTTGATCTGAGGGCTGGGCATGTCCGTGGGTTTTTTTTAAAGGGTGGATGAATCAGATATAATCCGAGCCTGATTGAATGGCTCACCGCGATGCGATGATATGACGCAATTTCTGAAGGCCAGCCGCGTGATCAAGATTAGCGGATCAGATCGCGCACGACGCGATCCGACGACCAGGATCTCATCTCGCCCAAAAATTTGGTTCCCACATCGAAATAGTGGGGGGTGCCAAGATCCCTTATAAGCCTCGGCCTCCCGAAGTGCTGGTAATAACACAACACACAAACAGGAGGCCTTATACATGGGCCTCCACCCCCCCCGCAGGCCTCGACCTACCCAAGCGTGTGCGCTGCGCGCACCTGCGCTCCTGCGTGAACCCATGCACTCCGCAGCCAGGCCTGCGTTGTGCACACACAAGCGCTCCTGTGCGCTCCTTGAGTGACCTATTCCCAATCTCAGACTAGTCCAGGCATGTTCTAAGGGCTAGTCTCAACCACCTAGGGTGTGCCGCCTCCCTCGTCCCAGCCAAGGGCTGGCCCTTGCGGGCCCAATTTTTATATAACCTAACTAAAAAAACTTAAAGGAAAAATTACACTATATAGAGATTCATCTTTTTATACATGGATTCTATTAAAATTTTTGAAGTTTAAAGTTTACAACATAACCTTTCTCCTAAGTGTTTCCTAAGGTTGTTTATAAAAAAACATAAAAAGTTATAAATTGCATGACAATTCTTATATTAGTGTCGTAGTGGTTTAAACTTAGTTTGATTAAAAACATATAATTCAATTAATAGGTATTTAAACACAGTTTATGAAACTGAATGAAAATATTTACAACACATTTGAGTTAATTTCAACAGGTTTTTTAATTACTTATTATTTTCCTCAAAACATAAATGAAACTCGAAGCATCATATCATAGTTGGGGTTTTATCTTATAATTTTTCAATTCATATTGTAAATTTGTACTTAATTGTTTTTTAGTAACAATTTTTTAATACTAACAGATATAATTATGGCCGTTGGGTTTCCAATGGTTACTCGAGGTAATGTTCGGGTTGGTTTCATATAAAACCATGTCTCCGAGTGTCTTAAAACTCAAGTTGTTTGAAGATAATGGTTCACATTATACCTTTGGTGCTTAGTGTGGCTGTGGTGGCTTTAGCCATTTTTATGTTCACTCTAATGGATACCAAGGACCCCTATCGTCTTCTCGAGGTTCTTATTGTTTTGATTGGTCTTCCTGTAATCTTAATAGGGTTTTTAATTGGTATCTTTGGTTAACTTAATTTCCCTTTTTAATCTCAGTTTGTTGTAAACAATACAGTGTTTTTATTTGAATAAAACTCCTTATGTCTATTTTGTGTGCTTTACTCCATTGCATCATATAATAATTTTATAAGAAATATGTTTCGTTTGTTTAATAGGCGAATTAAATTATATAAGTTACCATTATGTGAAACACAAGTATTTGGGGGCATTACAACTCACATGACAAACACATATATTATAATGTGAACACTTATACTCAATATCCAATTTCATCATTATATAAAACTTTTAAAATGAAACACATTTTCTATTCATAAATTTTTTTAAAGACTTTCAACTTGACTTATTTTTTTCATTAGCCATCCTTAAAACCCGTTATTTTTTTAAAATGTGGCATGATGAAAAAATATAATTATGGGAAAAAAAGCAAGAAATCTTTTTTGTAAGAACCCAGTTCTTTCTTTGTTGTACAGATCTTTCCCTTTTAGTTTATACTTAAGAAAATGGGGTAAAAGAGGCCATTGTATGGCTTTAGAACTATTAAACGATGTGACCGGGGCCTATACACCATGTAATTTTATATACACACCATTTATGGAGGGATACATGCCATGTAGTCCCATTACACAACCATGTAATGGTCTGTCTATAAATTGTATGGATATGGCATGTAGTTTCAAGTACACACTGTGTACTTTTCATTTTTTTTGATTAAACCAATAAGTAGCATCATTTTTGGAAGACTGACAGAAACAATCCATTTCATCGAGCAACATGCCTAGGAAAAATATGAACAAGAATTCTTCTCCCGTTTCATCATCCAAAACTCAATTCAAACACCGGTTAATGCATTAAAAACCTCTCGGTGAGTTCTAGATTCCTCTGAAGACTTTATTTCTGATTTATTCTCTCTAACTATTTATCAAGGGTTGAGAATTTTTAGTTTTTTTGTAGATCTAATCTGATTTAGGACTAATTGAAGATCGACACTAGACGAGGAGAGTCATACTAACATGAGGTGGGTGGTCTTGTAATTTTCATTGATTGTAAAGTTGATTATATATGTTAGAGTGTCATGCACACACTTTTAGGGTGTCACTTGATTTAATAATAAACCTTGTTATTTCCTATTGATGATTAGGTAATTAATTAGATGATTTGAAAGCATGTTTATGGTCGTGAACCTTGATTTAGGGACACCCCATGGGTGTGTTTCCCTCAGATGGTCATTTGACTAAGAATGCCTAAGTGTCTTGAATTGAATTCCCATTATTGGGTTGTTAAAATGAACTAATTATGTGATATGAATTCCCGACTTGAGATAATTAAATTCTTAATCCATGTAATAGTTTAATTTTCATGTGATACTTGTTATGTGAACTGTGACAACGTGAGTTGTTTAAATGATAAGCCATGTGATAGTTTAATTTAGATGTGTTTCTTTTGTTATGGAATTGAATTATAACAAAGAGGTGTTAAGAGAAATAGGTGAGCCATAGTCTCATTTAAAAGACATGGTAAGGCTCATGTGACTAATTTCACCTTATGTATACCTTGGGTGAACGAGGGTCTCAGTTAAAAGACCATGGATGAGATCAAGAGGTAATTATGTTATGGTTGTGAGGGATCCATGATAGAGTGGTGGGGCTCATTGAGGATTATTTACAATGTTTAGAAAACCTAGGATCCATTGAGGGATACCCAGGTTGGGCTCTATTGTAAAATGATTAAATGATTATTATGTCACGAGTTGACGATTGCTTTTATACTGGGGGGGGTCATTGGGCCTAGCTCAGACCTTGAGACTTTTATATAATTCAAGGAACCTTAATAATGAAATGGATGAATTATGATGCGTCTTCCAAGCCAAAGAACAAGATTAGATTTGGTCTTCACTTATACTTGTTTACATTTTCTTCCGAGACATCTATTGTGCTTACTTTTGAGTACCAATAGTTTACTACTTTAACTATTGTACACTGCATGTTCTATATATATATATATCCACTAACATATTTAAACATACCTTGGGTGGTTTCCTACTAGGATTAAGTCTCACACCATATTTGGGTCATGATTTTGGGACGAAACTGATTATATAATTACAGGTGTTAATCAGGGAGATCACCCTGATATAGGTACTTGATGTGCTGCTTAGAAGTGGGAGAGCATGGGACTGAGCCAAGGATTGAGATACTTCCTAGTCTCTTTTGTTTCTTTTTTAATTTTGAGACATATATTTTTTATTACTACAGTTTACATGTTTTGTCTATTTTTTAGAACATGTGACATGCTGCATCATCTTTTGTGTGGAATGAAGTTTGGTTACTTCTAATATCAATCTTACACTATTTAAATTAGTTGTATGCTATTTATTGTTTCTGCTATTGTATTATTATTTATTCCACTGTGTTATAGTCTTTCTATGAGGGAATTGTTTCCCCACTATCGCACCCTACGTCCTTGCTATTAGTCGACAACCTATAGCATTTGGGGAGATACGGGTACGGTGCACCAGTTGAGTGGTATCCAGATCTAAGAAATTAAAAAGTTTTATTAGAGGATTCTTTATGGTTTTTATTACTATTTGGTGACATTAGATAGGGATATGAAGAAAATAGAGTTTTTTATTAAACTATGCCTGGGATTAGCTACCCCAAGTACAGGGAAAAGCCAAACTAACTCGATTGAATTGTGTTTGTTTTTCAGATTTTGAGTTGTTACATTTGATTATATTGAACCATTGGGTGATGAAATTGTATTATTCTATTATTGTTGATATCATTGTGGTTCTATATTGTCTAAACCTAATGAGAGGAGGGTATTCTATATCATGCATCTTATAGGCACTTGTTAGAAATCACATGCCATGAATTCTTGCCATGAAATTTAGAGATAATTACTGATTTCATGTTGTTGTGATATATTTCATGCTATATATGCATTATATTGTGATAGGTACTGTGATAAATATGTATGTTGTTGTGATAGGTGTATTGGTATGTGTTATAGATGAATTAGATGGATTCTAAACTCTGGTCCCTAAGGTGTATGGTCCCTCTTGGATCAGAATTTGGAGGATCATGTTTCTGACATGGGATATAGATTGTGTTGTTATGTGCTATATGTGGATTCCATGATTTGATTCACGAGGAGTATGGCCCCCCACAGATTGGAATTTGGCACACTGTTGCTTTATTTTTTCAAAAATAGGGGTTCTGGGGAAGTTTTTAAGGCTTGCTATCCAGAAACCCCTACAACACGACGTGTGATACTATGAACACATGCCTTGTGTTCTTCTGTTCAAGAAGAGATAACTTTTATTAAGTACACCCTGTGTACTCAGAGTATATGATATGTGGTATTTGACTATGTGTATGTCCATGTGAGAAGGAACATAGGATTATGGGTTTTTCAAGTACGTGGTCGTGTACTTTTGGTACACACCATGTATTCTTACTCTAGAAGAACCCATGAATCTGGCCGTATGAGAGTACATGTCCAGGAGGGGAGACTTGTGTACACACCATGTGCGAGTCTAACATGCCATGTACCTGGGATGGTTACACGCCTAGGTTAGTGGAAGTACATGCCTGGGTAGGATCTTAAGGGTACACATTGTGTATGGTTTCTACACACCATGTACTACTCTTTTGGAAACCTTTGAGGGTTTTATCCTCCTATTTAGTTATTTCACTCTTGAACTGAAAACCTTGATGATCTTGAACTGAGATGTGTGATTGAACTTTCAGAGTCATGCCTCCATGACCACCTCCAGTTGTGCATCAGGAGAGTGAAGATTATCACACTCAGAAGGTGTTAGGCCATGTGATACCAGTGGACCCTACAGTCATTCCAGTTATGGCACCATATTTTATATCGAACACAGGTTTTGATTCACTTTTCCATGAAGTCTTTATGTGGATCATGAAAACCTTTTAGGGAGCACCACAACCTGCCATATCTATAGTAGAACTAACACGAGTCTACCAACAGCAGCATCCACACACATTTTTTGGGGAAGGTGGGCCACAGGCTGAAGAGTCATGGATAGAGGCCACGCTATTGATCTTCAAGCATCTTGAGATTCCTCCTGAGAGGAGGTCAAGATCGCAACATATATGCTACGTGATTCCTCCAAGATATGGTGGGATGTTACCACACAGACAGATCATCAGTGGGACATGGCATGAGAAGATTTTAAGACAGTCTTCTATGACTACTTCTATCCCGAGTTGCTAAGGGATGACAAAGCCCATGATTTTATGCATATGGAGAAGGGTTCTCTTTAAGTTATGAATTAATATTTATACTTTACTAAGATCTAATGCTTTACAACTATTCTAATGGGTGAAAATCTATCAAAGGCTAGATGATTCAAGGATGGTCTCAGGTATGACATCCGCTCATAGGTGAATATCTTCTAGATGATTACTGTATCTGCTATAGTGAACCAGGTGATGATTATAGAGCAGAACCAGAGGGAATCTGGATGTGATATCTAGGGTGGTTCGACACCACGAATTAATACAATTTTGAACGGTAGAAGGAAGCATCATATGGAGATTACACACAACGAATCTAGTACTTAGAACGTATTTTCTGGTAACAAGGTGAGGTGCTTCTAGTGCGGAAGAATTGGTCATACTAGACCAAATTTCCCAATGGACCCAGTCAAGTAATGAGATTTTAGAAATATGGTCCATATTCATAATTTTTGTAGGATTTTTCCTCCAGCATCTAGTGGGAGAGCATTTGAACAAAATACATGTTCAAGAACAGGGCCAACATCTTCTCACCAATCAGAGAACTAGAATATGTTAGGCCGCTCTAGCCGAGGTAGTGGTCATGGCCATGATAGCCAGATTCTAGGTTTTCAGTGACAATAGAGTGGATCAGCTCAAGGTATCCCGATAGTGTCATAGGGTCGTGGTACATTCTAGACTTATATAGTGCAAAATACCTAGTGAGAGTAGGATCTCGGACCTTCTACTGTTAGAGGTACCATTCTAGTCACCTTAGTTTTAGCTTATTCACTTTTTATACATGGGATTCACATATTTTTATATATGTTCCCATTTTAGAGATCCTAAGGATCCATGTTTTTACTTATCATGATGTTATGAAACTAGAAACTCCATTAGGGATTAGAATGACAGGTGTGACATGGTACAATTGGTGACCCCTTGAAATCGGTAGGTTTCACTTAATTTGGAATCTCTATGTATTAGAGATGATAGGATTTAATACCGTACTAAGAATGGACTTGTTAGTCTCCTTTAAATCCTTTTTCAATTTATATCACCGCAGGGTGAGTTTTATGTAATTATAAGGTGGATCATTTCTACACAAGGGTGAATGGGATGCCCAAGAAATCCTAGATGGACCCGAGAATCATGGATTGAGTAGAATGATAACATAGATTTCTAGTTTATATCTGGATGACTAAGGGACATGTCAAATATATTTTCCTCCAGTTTTTTTTATCATTTTAGGGACATCTTTCCGAATAACCTTTTAGGTTAACCTTTGGTGAGATATGTAGAGTTATCCATCGATCTAGTGCTTGGAGCTACACCCGTATCCTTTCCTCCTTATAGGATGGCTATGAAGAAGTTACCAGATCTCAAGAAGAAATTAGTGGACTTGGACGAAAAGGGTTTCATGCGACCTAGTAATTATCCATGGGGGTTTTCTTTAATTTTTTCAAAAAAAGGAAGACAATACCCTCAGGCTATGCATGGATTATAGAAATCTAAACTAGTTGATGGTTAAGAACCGATATCCTCTACCAAGGATAGATGATCTCTTCATCCAGCTCCATAGAGATAGTGTTTTCTCAATGATTTATTTAAGATATGGTTATCATCAGTTTCATGTTACACCATCAGAAATAACTTTCACAACCTTTCAGAGCAAGTATGGTATGCACGGATATCTTGTTATGTTGTTCGGTATCAAGAAAACGCCAAAAATTTTTCATTGAAGTGATGAACTAAGTGTTCCATCATTACCTTGGTTTATTTGTAGCAGTTTTCATGGATGATATCTTGGTGTATTCTCACAATCGACATGACCATGCCAAAATTATTGAGATCATTTTGAATACACTAAGAGAGCATCGGTTATATGCTAAGCTCACAAATTTCCACTAATGTATGGATCAAATTCACTTCCTGGGTCACATCATCTCGTAGACAGGAGTATCAGTAGACCCAAAGAAGGTGAGAGCAGTTGTTACATAGGAACATCCCAAGAACATATTTGAGGTGTGGAGTTTTCTAGGGATATATGGTTACTACCATCATTTCATACATGACTTATCATTATTAGCAGTGCTAATGGTGGGCTTGACAAAGTATGGTGTGATGTACGTATGGTCAGGTTCTTGTGAGATGGACTTTCAGAATTTGAAATGGAGATTAACGTCAGCACTGATACTGATTTTTATATAGATGGTAAGGAGGTAGATTGTGTATTGCTACACTTCAGGTATGAGGTTGGGAGCAGTTTTAATATAGAGGGATCGTGTTGTTGTGTACGGGTCTTGGTAGTTGAGACCACATGAGAGGAACTACCCAACACATGATCTAGAGTTAGTTGCAGTTGTTCATGCCATACGTTTTTGGATACATTACTTATTGGGGGAGTATTTTTTGGTGTACACAGACCAAAAAATTATCAAGTACATCTTTACTCAACGTGATATAAATCCGAGGCAATATAAGTGGGTGGAATACCTTTAGTCTTTTGACTTAAATCTTGCCTACATTATTAGAAAAGGAAATGCAGTGGATAATTCACTGATCAAGAGGACTCAAATAAAGGTAGTGCAGTAGTCCAGTAGCAAGTGGAAACTTATGGCGCTATTCTCAATGATACACTTAGAGGTGCACGATAGTTAGGGGAATACTTTTCTTGCATCCTTATCTGTTACCTCTACATTACTAGATAGAGTGATGTTGGGGAAGATATTAGATTCAGAAGGCCTAGTTCTACATGAGAGTATGTCAGGTGACGACCCTCCTCCTAGTTATACCATTGATTTGGATAAAGTCTTATGGTTATAGGGTCACATATGTGTTTTGTTAGACATGTGTGAGGAGATGATGCAGGATTTTCAGGATTTAGTTTGGGTGGTACATCCTGGTGTCACCAAGATGTATCTAGATTTACATCGTCAATACTGGTGGCTAGTTATGAAGAGATATGTATCTCGTTTTTTCATGAGATGTTCCACCTGTCAGCATGTGAAGGAAGAACACCAAATACTAGTAGGACTTTTGCAGAAGAAACACATTCCTGAGAGGAAATGGAATGATGTCATGATGGATTTCATGACATGTTTACAAAAGTCACCCTGAGGTAATGATATAATATGGGTTATGGTTGATAGGATTACGAAGGTAGTACATTTATTTCGGATCAAGGAAACCTTCTGTGTTGATGAGCTTGGAAGGTTGTACATCCTTGAGATTGTATGACTACATGGGGCCCCACATTCTATCATTTCAGATAGGGATTATTATTTACTTCTCATTTATAGAAAGGTATACAAATGTATTTAGGTTACACAGGTGCTTATGATCATAACTTACCACCCCTAGATATATGGGCAGTCAGAGCGAACGATTGAGGTGCTGTAGGACATGCTTCAGGAATGAATTCTTGATTTCGGGGGTTCTTGGGTGATGCACATACCCATTGTTGAGTTATCCTACAAAAACAGGTTCCAAGATACTATTTAGATGGCACTATTGAGGATTTATATGGTAGTCCATGCCGATCAACCCTATTTTGGATGGAGGTAGGAGAGGCAGTGATGCTGGGACCTCATCTTCTCCTGGAGACTACTGAGTAGGTTCAATTGATTTAGAAAAGGATGGTTATTGCATAGTCTCATAATAAATTATACACAAATCACTGTATATGACCTTTTTAGTTTGAGTTTTGGGATCAAGTTTTTCCTACGTGTCGCACCGAGTTTGGGAAACAAGAAAACCAAGAGACAGGGGAAGCTTTTATCACGATATGTCGTTCAGTTTGAGATTCGAGATAGGGTCATTCTATTTGCCTAAAGATTGAAGTTACCTCAGAGATACAAGGCTATGCATGACATCTACCACATTTCTTAGTTGTGATGTTACTTTTTGGACCCGTCTCACACCTTTCAACCTAAGTAAGTGGAGTTTCAAGAAGATGCATCCTTTGAGGAGGATCCCATTCGTATTATGGATCATAGAAGGAAGGTTCTCCATGACTGGTCTATTACTTTGGTATGGGTGCTATGGAAATATTTCTTTATCACACTTAGAAGGGAAATTTGGGGACGAATCGATTTAAGGGGGGAGTTTGAAAGAACCAGATTCTTACTTTGAGGTATATATCTTTCCTTTTCAGTTTATTCTTAAGAAAATCGGGGAAAAGATGTCATGGGTTGGTTGCAGGCCTATTACATGACCTGACTAGGGCCTACACACAATGTACATTTATGTACATGCCATGTAGGGAGGGATACATTCCATGTAGTCCTAGTACACGACCATGTAATTCTCTGGATAGAATTTGTATGGACATGGTGTGTAGTTTCAAGTACACACCATTTAGTTTTATTTTTTTGATTAAATCAGGCAGTATCATCATTTTTTCTGATGGATAGAAATGAGCCATTTCGACAAGAAACGCACCCAAGAAAAATCTGAACGAAAATTATTCTCCCATTTTGTCATCCGAAACCTGATTGGAACACTATCGAATCTATTGAAACCCTCTTAGTGAGTGATAAATTCCTCTTGAGCCTTTATTTATGATTTCTTCTCTCCACCTAGTTATCAAGGGTTGATAATTTTTACTCACTTTGTAGATCTACTCTAATTTAGGTTGAATTGAAGATCGACACTAGATGAGGGGAGTCATACTAACACGAGGTAGGTGGTATTGTTCCTTTCATTGATTGTTGAGTAGATTATATATAAAGAGTTCCGCAAACCCAATTTTAGGGTGTTGATTGATTGAATAATAGACCATGTTATTTCCTATTTATGATTAGTTAATTAATTAGATGATTTGATGGAATTTTTAGGGTTGTGAACCTTTATTTAGGGCCACCCCATGGGTGAATTTACCTTGGATAGTCATTTAGTCAATAATTCATAAGAGTCTTGAATTGAATTATCATTCTTGGGTTGTTAAAATAAACTGATTATGTGATATGAATTTCCCATGTGATATAATTAAATGCACAATCCATGTAATAGATTAATTTTCATGTGATGCTTGTTGTGTGAACTATTCCCATGTGAGTTACATAAATGATAATCCATGTGATAGTTTAATTCATATGTGTATCTTTTGTTATGGAATTGAATTATGAAAAAGAGGGATAATTAGAAATGGGTGAGCCACAGTCTCAGTTAAAAGACATGTTCATGCTCATGTGACTAATTTCACCTTATGTATACCTTGGGTGAATGAGGGTCTTGGTTAAAAGACCATGGATGAGATCAATAGGTAATTATGTAAGGGCCGTGAGAGAGCCATGATAGGGTGGTCGGGCTCATTGAGGATTATTTAAAATATCAAGAAAACCTAGGATCCATTGATGGATACCCAGACTGGGCTCTATTGAATAATGATTAAATGATTATTATGTCATGAGTTGATTGTTTATTTTATACAGGGGTCGTTGGGCCTAGAATAGACCGTGTGAATTTTATATAATTCAAGGAACATGAATAATAAAATGGATGACTTATGAATCATCTTCCAAGCTAAAACACATGCTTGGATTTGTTCTTCACTTACACTTGTTTACATTGTCTTTTGAGACATCTGTTATGATTATTTTTGAGTACCCATAGTTTACTAATTTCATTATTATAGGCTGCCTATTATATATATCTATTGATAGATGGGTACCGACCTTGGGTGGTTGCCTACTGAGATTTAGTCTCACACCCTATTTGAGCCGTGATTTTGGACCCAAACAAATTATATGATTGTAGGTGTTGATCAGGGAAACTTCCCTACTATAGGTACTTGATGTGATGCTTAGGAGTGGGAGAGAATGGGACTCATCCAAGGCTTGATATTATATCTAGTATATTTTTTTTTATTTTTTTTATTTTGAGACATATTTTGTGTATTGCTGCATTGTACATGTTTTGGCTGTTTTCTTAGAACACATGACAGACTGCATCATTTATTGTGTGGAATTATGTTTAGTTACTTCTAATATCAGTCTTTCACTATTTACTTTAGTTGTATTCTATTTACTGTTTCCTTTATTATATTATTATTTATTCTGTTGTGTTATACTCTGCCAATGAGGGCATAGTTTCCCCACTATCACACCTTAAGCTCTCACTTCTAGTCGATAGCCTCTGGCATTTAGGGAGATTCTTTTGAGGCCATGTGGCCAACCGAGTACGGGGCACTAGTTGAGTGGCTTCTGGATCTAGGAAATTACATTGTTAGTCCTATGAAAAGTATAAAAACCTAATTTGTTTACATTTATCACCACATTATTTGAGAATTTGTAATAAATAATATCAACATGAATAAAACAAGAACTTTTTCCCCAAATAAAACCATTAAACCCCATATCAAGAAAATATAAACCCTTTTAGGAAACATAGAGCATAGAATTATTAGAGAATTATATTCATAACCCTTTTGAAACTCATTTAAAAAATAACTAGATCCAAGTTAAATCCATAGGAGGAACCACCTTGGTTAACTCCCTTCTTCTTTCTATTTAAGAGAATGGAACATTTCCCATTGCATTGGACAGATATAATGGGCCTCACCCATCATATAATATATATCAGTATCACTCATTCATATATGATGTACCGGGTCACCCATTCATCATATATAATTTTCAAGTACAATATCATGAATAAAAAATTTTAATCTTTAACCATTACATCATAAAACCCTTTAAAAACTCTTTTGAACCCATATAAAAAAAATTTCGACATTGAAATACCCTTTCCTATTAAAAACCCATTTTCAATACTAAAGTGCCCAGAACAAAAGGTAAAGATGGGTTTTTTAATAAAACATTAAATATTCTAAAGGAATACAAATATAAAATTATAATTATTGAATTATGGAAATCTTTTGATGCCGTATATGTTAAAAGAGAACATTCCTTTTATCCATTTTTAAAGAAAGTCAAAACATTTTGTATAACATACACAAAAAGATTCCTTTCGAAAATAAATGAAATAGAGTAAAAAATATATATAATATCCTTTATAATTTATTTAAGTATATATGAATACATACATAAAGTAATTTTATGAACATGGATAAGGAATAAAAATATTTAAAAAATAAATATTTAAAATAATTAGGGCAAGGTTTTTAAGGAAGAGTGTACCGTATGTCAAGTCTGAATCATCACGTACATTACTTATCTTCCTGTATAATAAACTTATGTTAATTATTTACTTTATTAAGAACCATTTTAAATTTTATTTGTACTTTTAATTTTTTAATTCTATATTATATTTAATTACATGATCAATTAAATTCATATCATATGTTTTGACAGTATTTGGCTCATATATCCAAAATGACACTGATAGTTTGACTATGGTCAAAGAGGTAATTATTAAATAATATCAAAAATAATAATTATGTAATAATTATCATTTTTATTTATCAATTTTACTTTTTAATATAACCCTTAAATATGGTTATGAAAAATAAACTATGTCACAATCATGGAGACGGTAGGCCGCACGTATGGATGAGTAACATTTCTATTTTTCAACTATCTTGATGAAAAAAGGTAAGTCTTATTTTATCTTTCAAAAATTATAATTATATCATAAATACCATATTATTTATTTAAATAAACGTATATATACAATCCATGTGATGTGGTGATGACAAAAATCACATCTCTTGGTGGAGGTGTCAATCCACACACACACACACGAACACCCGTTTTGTTTCCCATTTGATAAAGAAGGAGATAGAAAAAAGTTATGAAATTAATATATAAATATATAATTATATGCATGATACTTTTTATTATTATTTCAAAATGTTTTAAAAATATTTTAAAGTGTTAGAATAATAAATAAAACAAAAACACTTGGTTAATAACTACACAACTTCTTGAGACAACCTCTTAATGTTTACACCAAAATCTTTCCTAGGTTGGTTTTATAATCAAACCAAGGACTCTAGATAATGGTTAGTGATTTAATTAAGGAATTTTCACATTTATTAGACTATATATAGTTTTAAAAATGTGTTAGGAAGAGATGAGGAAAGCTTACCTTTTATTAGTGAGAGGAGGGGATCTCTTGGAATTACTTTAAATATTAAATAATATATATATCATATCCATTTAAATTTTCATCATTACTACCCATATTTAAAAATAACATTGTATAGGGCTGAAAGAAACTCAAAAAATCACTATTATATAAGTTTTTATTACATTTTAATCTTTATCTCTTAGTTAAAGCACTTTAAACTCATTTAACCTTAACCATGATAATTTAAGTTTTTACCATGAAAAATTAATTATATGACCAAAAATAAAAGAAAAATTCTAAAAAAAATTGAACATAATGATTAAAATATTATAATACATTTTATCATGTTCAAATTCCATCAGTGGAAGAAATTAATTTTTAGACAAGAACACAAAACACATGAAAAATTGTTTATCGGAAAATACCTGATTTATGTGTTAAAATCATTTTACCTTGAAAAAAGGTAATAATTTGGTTTCAAAAAAGTTTATTGGTTAAATAATAATAAAATAAAGGTTTTTATAATTTTTTATAAATCCAAAAATTAAAGGAATATTCCATCCATTCCATTAACTTCAAAGACTCAAAAATAGTTTTTAATTTGAATAAAATACAACTTATCTTAAAAAAAGACAATATTGGGATACAAATTTCAAAATAATGTTTTAAAATAAATTATTTAATTAATTAATATTACCTTTGGTCAAAAATCACTCATAATAAAGTATAAATTCATGTGTTATGGTTATTTTAAAGTTTTACCCTATAAATTTATCCTGGATTACCCTAATTTACTCTTTACTGAGGTGAAATTTTTTACCATAGTTATTATTCATATTTCATTAAGATAAATGGGATTATTTACCAATTTTGGACCTAATTATTCCAAATATTTAATCCATTTTTCAAGATTCAATTTAAATAAGTGGTAGAAATTAATTTAAAATTAAAAAAAATGCAATGAAAACCAGTTTAAAAAAAAATCATTTTAATCCTAATAACAAACTCATACCAAAATAAAGTATAAATATGATTATTATGTAATTAATTATATTATTTATAATTAAAGGATAATTATGTTACTTTATGAACAAATTATAATTTTAAATTACTTTATTTAATGAAAATTAATTATAGTTTAACAAAAATTTGTATTTTTTACTATTTACTAAAAAAATTAATATTTTCATAAAAATATAAAAATTTCACCCTAAGATAAATTTGATATGATAATTTTACATATTAATTTAATTTTTTCAAAATTAAAATTATTTAATTTGTTAATCAATATTTTAAATAAAACCATATGGTGCATGGAAACCTAATTTGGTTAGAAATGAAGCTTTTTTACCTTTTAACTCAAAAACTACATAATATTGTTATAATAATTATAACTCTATATATAAAATTATTAAATATTAATAATACATGAAAATAACTTATCTCTGCATAACCTAGGTTTTTACTGTCAAATTATTCTTATCACAAATATCATGTTATTCACAGGGGTTTCTTGTCTCAAATTTTCACTCCCTAAGACATATTTCTAATTATACACCATGTTTTATTTTTATGGTATATATAATAAAAATTTAATATTTTTTATCAATATTATATCATTACTCATGATATTTAATCTTTAATTTTAAATTATATTTTTCAAAGGGTTATTAATTGAAAGTTACTAAATTCCTAAGTGTTATTTGTCTCTATTTTCAATTGTATGAGACACGTTTGATATTTCACAACATATTTTATTTTATATGGTTTATTAAATTACGTGTTTAAATAAGTTATAATGAATATCATTTATTTAATTATATTTTTATTTCAAGTTATCCCTCTTATATTCTTTTTATTCTTAAATTACCATTACTGTAAGGGTGTTTGCATCATAACTTTGTTTCATTGAGATATGATTAATATTCCCCACTTGTTTCATTTTTACAATATATATGTTGTATATGGATTAATTTATAAATCCCTTAATAATATTTTTCTATGCGGGATTAATCTTTTGGAGATCCATCACCACCTTTGTCATTCCAAATCATCCTCTATTATAGGCTTGATTTTTCTTCTAATACCTTTCCTATGTGAATACCCTATTTTTTAATACATTGTTTTAAGGCAATTGAACTATATATCCCTGAATAGATTGAATGGAGAAATTATTGACTTAAAAGACATAAAATTAATCCATATGGTGTCATTTTTAGTTATTCTTATACAGAAATCCATTCCATTTATTGATTTGGGAAATGATGAAAATATGTATAACTTTTATTTTAGTATATATGTTTATTGATTAAAAATGAATGTTGGTTATGTATTGTATATTTTATTCATCAATTCATATGATGAATTAATTTAAATTAATTATACATGATTGGGTCGTAGTATATAAATCCTTTTGATGCATCGATTGGTCTCATGTGACAAACATCTAGAGACCTCAACCTCAGAAGCCCGAAGCCGATGCCCACTACCATTACATTAGAATACGATACAAGGAATAAAGTTCCAAAGGACTGGTTAGTTTATAAGTTTTTGAGAACCATATACATACATGATACAAATTTTATATTAGGAATATAAAATAAATCATAATAAATAACAAAATATAATAAACTTTATCCTTGAAAACCCTATTCAAATATATCTTCTTCATATCTTGGGGAAAGAAAAAAAAATAAGGGTGAACTTAAATGCTCAGTTAGTGTTAAGTATAGCAGAAGATATCATGAATTAATAAGAATGATCAATATATAAAGGTAAATAACTAATAAAACATTCCATTTAAATAACTCGAAAGGGAATAATAAATATGGAAAGGTAAATAACTGAAACACATTTCATTTAATAAATAACTTGAGTGTAAAATAAAAAGAATAAAAGATGATCAAATAATTCCATATAAATAATCAAATGATCTTGAAACATAAAAAAGATATTATAACTAATAAAATAATACATGGATTATAAATAATGATTTAATTCATAATTTAGAATGTCTTAAATATTAAGATCTATCCTCAATATAGTTACTATCAAGATATATCCCCAAGACAATTTATGTTTGTGGGTAGAAACCCATTTAATTAGGAAAACTGATTTGTCTCATGAGACTACTGATTCATCAAACAACTTCCATTTACTGGTCTCCAACCCATTATTTAATTTCCAAATAATTCCTCATATATCTAATAATCGATTTAATTCATAAACAATGTTCCTTATCAAATATCCATATTGAGTAAAGGATACAGATTTAACAATATTTCCCCAGTTAAAAAAATTCAAACTGAACACAATATGTAAAAATGTAATATGGTTTAGAAAATAATTATATCCATCATATAAGAATATGTATATTTAAATAAATTTAATTTCCAATAAAAAATTATTAGAAGAAAGTGATTATTTCAATATAAAGTTAACAATCACAAAAGAAAACAAGACTACACTATAACTTTTACCACTTGGTAACTTTCAAGTGATATCCACTTAGAAGAGATAATTAAAAAATAATATTAAAAAATAATTAATTATGAATAAATCATTATATTACATGTCAATTTGGTAGAATATACACCAAATAAAAGTGAATTAGTGTATAATAACAAATAAGTCTCAATAGAATATAAATCAAGATGTAATCCATTACATTACACTTCATTTTGCTTGAATGATATTTAAAATAATTTAAAATGGTTTTAAGAATATTATTAACTTATAATAGAACCATATTAATATTTATAATATCACATATAATCCTTTTATAACATCTTATCACCTGTTTGTTAATAATATTTCCTTATTTTCATTATTTCATGTGTTTATTGCCTTGTTTTTTGAGTATGTTTTAACTTGTTATTTTTTGTTCCTCTAAATAATATCATGAATTTATCATCTATATAATGTTAAACATGATGTAAATATAATATATATTCAGTATATATTTATTTATAGTAACCCATAAAATTTTGTTATAGGAAATGAAATACATTGTTCATGAAGATGGTAGGTCGTACGTATTCATTAACGCTGTTTCCATTTTATGGCCATATTGAAAGAAATAAAAGTAAACTATATATATATATATATATTATAGTATCATTATTATTTAATATATATCACACATGGTTATTAAAAACTTCCTTAATACATTCCATGTAAAGTGCGAACAAATCACATCACTTCATGAGGTGGTAGTTCTCCGTATACATGAGTGATGATATCATATTCCCACAAAAACAGAAATCATGAAGGTATGTATGATATAATAATTAAAAAGTAATAATAAAAACATAAAAATCATATATATAATATATAATCTATAAATCCATCATTATTATCAACATTGAAAGGTGGTATTGGAAAAACTAACAACATCTGTTCGTGAGGCGACAATCTGCGGAACACACAAACGATGATTTTGTAACCCATTTGATGGAAGTGTGTAATTTTTTAGGTCATAAAATTAACATAAAAGCATATAATTATATGTAAAATACTTATTTTATCATATAATCATGTTATAATAGAAATTTTATGACATGGATATGGAAATAAAATAAAAATGATTTTAGAAGAACATTGCCTCTTATTCAGGTATCCTCATCAGGTTAGCACTAAAACATTAATTTTTTTATGACCAAAATAAGGCTTATAAGTTGAGTTTAGGGAAGTTGTGGATTTATTTGGGTACATCTTTATTGAGGAAAATGGATTGAGAGGTGTGCATAAGTTAGGGTAGTGAGCTCCCTTTTATAGTTGGGGAGGAGTGAAACTCTTGTAAATAATCAAAAGTATTCACTATTTGGAGGTATGCATTACCTAATATGGATAAAATGTTAATAATTAATGGATTTTAAGGATTATATAGTAAATAAACACCTCCACCGCATAATATAACACATGTTTTAAACATTTTGTTCCTTAACTCTAAAGTTTCTTTATTTTACCATTTTGGGTTTTCATTATGTTAACAAGTTTTTTAACCTAAGTAATTTATCCTTTATGACTAAAATAAAATGAAAATTACTGTATAATTTATATTAAATGGTTATAAATGTGAATTTAAATTTATAAAATAAAAAATCTATGCATGTTTGAAATTAATTTTAACACAAGTGCAAGTAACATGCAAAAACATCGCTTTACCCGTAATGGTGCTAACAAATTTTTTTACTATTTAATGGTCAATATAGTAATTATAATAGAACCATTGGTACATAAATGGACCATATTTTATATTTATCAATATTTAAAAATAACTTTATATAATATAGTATTTTTAGTAATTTTAAATCAATTAATAAAATAACATTTATTTCAAAATAACATTAAGGTCAATTTTGACATTATTCATTTAATTTGAATTTAAAAATATGAATACAATTATGGAATTAGAATAGATTAATTTAAAATATTTAAAAATGATATATTCTTCTAAAAAATTAATGTAATATAACAATTCATTCAATTTACTTCACTTTTAATATTTTTAGTAGCATTTAATTTTTTTAATTATTAACTAAATAATTCCTACATTGGAATTTCTTAAGAATTTAATGTAATTATATAATATATAAAAAATTAAAATAAATTATATTTATAAGAAAATAATTTAACTTTAAAAATAATATTTATAACTAAACTTATGTAGTTTTTCCCTATCCCAATGCTTTATTGATATTAAAAGAGAGGAAGGTATATTTTTTTTCTTTTTCTTTACTTAATTTATTATATAGGTAAATTTCTTGTATATGTGTTTCAAAAACTCATAAAATTATATAATAAGGTAATAATGTTCAAAATATGTCCATAAAATAATGGTTGGATAAGTGTTGGGTTATTTTTACACCATATATTCTATGTTTAACCACTAAGTAAATTTATTTTTACCTCAGTCACTCCAATTAATTTTTTTTTCAATAATAAATTTGATAAAAAATTAATTTGAAATTATTAGAAATTATATTTTCTATTTACTTAAAATATATAATCAAATTTTTTAAATTCAATATACATAAGTGGAAAAAATTAATTTAAAATTAATCCTGCCGACATGACGAAAAAGTGGGGTTTTAAAGTGAAAATATTCAAAAGTTTACTATGTTTTTATATCTAAATTAAATATAAAAATTATTTAAATGACATAAATAGGATTAATATATGTATAATTGATTTAATTTTATATTGAAACAAATTTAATATATAATTTAACATTGATTTAAATATAAAATCAGTTTTCAATTAAAATTCAGTATTTCTAAGTATATATAAACAAATGAAACTTATTAAAAAATTACCAAAAATTCATTGTAAGATAATTTTGACATTAATATTTTAAAAATAAAGTTTTTTTTCAAATAAAATTTATAAAAGTGTCAAAATTTAGTTTTAAAACAAGTATGTCATTAAAAGACAGAAATGCTGCCCTTAGAAAAATACAACTTTTATGTGTAAAATTTGATTTGTTCTTATATTATTCTTATAGAGAAATAGATATAGGGATAAAATTAGCAATTAAATATTATTGAAAAAATAATAAACAAAAATGATAAGTTCCAAGATCCATAACAACCCACATCAAAACAAAAAGGAGTCAAATATATCCAACAAAAAACAACTAAAAAGGCATAAAATTTAGGAAAATAGACCACATGTGTAGTGTTAGGACCCTACCTACCAATACCATGAGGGGGTATTCTACATGGATTATGACCTAGATTCCAAGATTTGACTCACTTCCATGTCTCATGAACATAATCCGAAGAGCTCACTTCCTTCATAGAATCCTTTATAGTGACAACATCCCATGTACCAATGTTAGAAGTAATAATTGATGAAAACCACTTCGAGAATTGTCATATCCTTGTGAAAAAGTACTAAGAAATCTCTCAAATACATAGTACCCATACTTATTCAATTCATTCAAAGAAATATCACTTTATAATTTTAAAGGAGTGGCATGTAACATAAGCTAACTTAGTGTTGTGTGTATTGAAAGATATATCATAGATTAAATTTATTTAAAATAGTAAAAATATTGTAAATTACTGAGATTTTATATTCCATTATATGATTGGTGTTGTGTGTAAAACATAATATTAAATAAAATGTTATTCTTTCTGAATTTTGAGGTGTTACATTCCCACCACCTTAAATAAATTTCAACCTTGGAATTTAAACTTGATCTTGGTAATACAAGGATTGATATTTGTAAATACCATTGTTGAAAAACCCAAATCATAAAAGGGTTAATAAAATATCCCCTTAATAAGAGATAAAGGGAGGTAAAAAATCCATATGTAATAATCACATAACTAGGCTTCCACACAGAAGAACATAGGTGTAAAATGAAAACATGGACATGAAAGTGAAAACTAACACACAAATACTAACAGTGAGTGATAGAGAACATTGATCATAAGAAAACAAGAGATCCAAGGATTATTAAAAACCACAAAACCATAAACAATATAGGTTTGAAAAATTTCATTGATATTATCATAAATTATGTTAATAGGATAACCTTTTATTTCAAGATCCTTTATTTTATAAATTTGAGGAATTATTTTATATTCTATGAATATAATGAAATATAATTACTTGATATGTTTCTATTTCAAAAGTGAAATTTCATCATTTGGTTGTTTTTTAAATCATCCCTTACTCTAATGATTGTTTATGCCTGAATCACTAAAATTCAATTTTAACAGATCATAATATCCATCATAGAATTATGATTTATTCCTTCGATATCCATTTATTATTATGAAAAATGGTTATCACATATTATCTAATTTGCATAATTCTCCATATGGTGAATTAGTAAATTTTTCTTTATAACCTCATCAAATGTTCAACATTCTACTAAATCATTTTTCTTGGTTACTGGAACCATTCAACATATAGTTTAAAATCCTTAATAGAAAAGTACTAGACTACAATCCTTACACATTTCATAATTATTTCAACCATGAAATCATTGATTAAATACTCAAATTACATAATTATTGGATCCAAACATAAGGTTATATCAATAAATTAAGATTTAATTTGATCTCTTTACTTTTTTATGAGGTATATTACCTTGACACTTAGAGAAATTATTTACATAGTGAAAAATATCACTATAGTTGAAACACTTAATATATAATAGTGTTTCATTCCTTACCATTACATTATTTTTTATGGTGAACCTTTTATCCACACTTATAAAAAAATACCAATCCCTTTAATCATTTACTAGGTTGATTCTTTCTACAGTTATCACATGTGGGAGAATCCTTCTTTCCCTTATTCCATTTATCTATTATTTTATCTTCCATACTTTTATTCTCTTACTTCCCTGTTAATCCATAAGACTTGGAGAATTTTTTCTTTGTCTTGATTGTATATAAAACTATTTCATCATATGAATAAAAATTTTGAGAGACCGGTTACCTTTGAATATTTGGATTAATCCCTTAAAAAATGGTAAATCTCACATTATGTGTTTCATATATAATTTGTGGATTACGTTTATAAAATTGTGAAGGTAGATTCAAAATCTACAAAATTTATTCCTCCTTTTACTTTAAACTAAGGAAATTTCTCTACATCTATGCTTTCTGCACATGAGGGAAATATTTTTCAAAGAAATTTTCATTAAAATAATTCCATTCCATGAGTTCTATTTCCTATTCCTCCCTAGTATTCTGACCACCATTGATCAATATTTCCATTAATAAAATATACTATAAGTGTAACCTTCTCCCTTTCACCACATCCCAATTACATAAATATATTTTACAAATACTTAATCCATTGTTCAACTTCTATTAGACCAGTAGTATCACTAAATGATGGGGGCCTCTATCACATAAAGTGATCTAGTATCATATAATCTCACTGCGGAATAGGTTACTCCATATGGTAAAGGTTATGTTTCATAACATAATTAATATTTACTAATATATCCATAGATTTATCCGTTCCAATACTAGCTATATCGACTTCCTTTGCAGGGAATCCTCTATATTGTCTATGAGTATTGATACAACTCTTCCTTCTAGGTGCCATCTTTAAACAATGTCATATACTATATTATCTTATAATATTATAAATAATGTATAATTCAAAATATGGCATAACACTTTTCATAAATTAAAATTTATGCATTGTTAATCTCAAAATCCTAAACATGGTTCCTTTGGGGATAACTTTTTTTTTCAAATCCTTCATAATGTTTTTAAATAAAATGTAAATTATCCTAAGAATATCCCCATAGAGTGTCAAATTAGGTGTGTCGTAAGGCCCATTATCATATACTAGGTTACACTCAAGTAAATCTTGATGTTCCCTTTTTGTAGTTATTACCCCTAGGTACATCTATACCAGAACAAAATCCAATTTTAGTATCTAGATATGTATTTATTTCTAAGAATGCCCACATAATATCTTCCTTACAAATACTTTAGAATATTCTTCTATAATCATATTTAAGTTTATCATAGGGTTGTGTTCTATAATATGTGTTTTCCTAAATCTAGTTCCCATGTTTTCTACTAAACTTCATCAAATACCAACTGTAGTAACCTCAAACCCATAATCCTAGATCTGGTGCCTCTTACCTTTATATTGGCATAAGTTATAAGGAATCAAATCCCAAAGGACCAATTAGTTTATCAGTTTTGGATAACCATATATATACATGATTCCCATTTAACATTGGGAATAGAAAATTAATCATAATAAATAGAAAAATATAATAAACTACATCCTTTAAAAATCATTCAAAGATCTCGTCTTCATAATCTGTATAAAGGAAACAAAATAAGGGTGAGTTCAAATTCTTAGTAATGGTTAAGTACAGTGAAATATATCTTGAATAATTAATCCTTATCAACATGGGAAAGTAAATAATTTAGAAGATATTACATTTAAATAAATACAAATGGAATAATAAATATGGAAAGTTAAATAACTGAAACACATGTTATTTAATTAATTAAATGATTATAATATGTAAAGAATAAAAGACGATCAAATAATATCATATACATAATCACATGAGCTTGAAACATGGAAATGAATATTTTAAATAATATAAAAATCACATAGAATTTTAATAATTATAGAATTCATAATGTTGGATATCTAAACTATCATGATCTATCCTCAAGATAGTTACTATCAAGATCTATCCTCAAGATAGTTTAAGTCTGTGGGTAGAAACCCATCTGATTTAACCAACTAATTCATCTCATGAGACTATCGATTCATCAAGGGGATTTAATTAATCAGTCCTCAACCCATTATTTAATATCCAAATCATTACACATATATATTATAATCAATTTAATTCATAAACAATGTGCCTTATCAAATATCTATATTGAGTAAAGTATACATATTTAACAATATTTTCCCATTTAATCAAATAACTTTCAAAGTAAAAAATTTATGAAAAAAATGTAATATGATTTAGGTAATAATAAAATACATCATACAATAATATGTATATTTAAGAGTAATGTAATTTACAATGAAAAATTATTGTAATAAAGTGATTGCTTCAAGATAAATTTAACAATCATAAAAGAAAATTTGATTACCTAATAACATTTACCACTTGGTAACTTTCAAGTCAAATCCACTTGGATGATATAATTAAAAATAAATATTAAAATAAAATTAAATATTAATCAATCATGACATTACATGTAAAATTTTAAATATATACCCCATATAAATTTTAATTAGTGTATAATAAAAAATAAGTCTCAATGGAATGTAAATCGAGATGAAATCCCTTACCTTACGCTCCCTTTTGGTTGAACGCTATTTAAACAATTTTATAATGGTTTTAATAAATTTATTGACTTATAATAGAAATATATTAATATTTATAATACCATATATTTCCATTTAATAATATCTTATCAACTTGTTGTTAATAATATTTCATTATTTTCATTATTTCAGGTGTTAATTTCCTTTTTTTGAGTTTGTTTTAACTTGTTATTTTTACCCTTTTAATATGAGCATGATTTTATCATAAAAAAAATTTAAACCATTTTGTAAATATAATATATATTCATTATATTTATATTTAAATTATCCATAAAATTTGGTGATAGGAAATGAAATACATTGTTCATGATGACAGTAGGCCGTATGTACACATGAACGCTGTTTCCATTTTATTATCGTTTTAAAATAAAGAAAATTAAATTTTATATAAATATATTATTAGTAAAATATCATTATTATGAAGTGTATATGACATATGTTTACTTAAAACATCCTTAATACATTCCATGTAAAGCGTAAAATAATTACATCGTTTCGCGAGGCGGTTGTCCACCATACACATGAGCGACGATATCATATTCCCACAAAATGAAAAGAGTGAAGGTATGTGTAATATAATATTTAAAGAAGCACAATTAAATAATAAATATCATAAATATAATATTTAAATAATAAATCCATCATTATATCCAACTATTAAAGGTGTTAATGGAAAAATGAACAATATTGGTTTGTGAGGCGGTAGTCCGCCATACACACGAATGATGATTTCATAACCCATATGATGAAGTGTGTGATGTTTTAAGTTATAATATTAAAATAAAATAATATCATTATATGGAAAATATTTATTTAATTATATAATAAATGTATAATTTAAATTAATGTTGGTAGAGAATAAAATAAAAAAAACACTTTTAGAAGAACATTACCTCTTCTTCAGATGTCCTCCTTGGGTTTGAAATAAAACCTTCAAAGATTTTATTTATTCTAAAAATAAGTCTACTAGTATTATGGTAGTGAATTTGGGTAGTGATGTTTTTAGATATTGGTCAATTCAAATGGCTTGAGAGTTTTGAATAAGTGAGGGGAGTGTGTTCTCTTTTATAGTTGAGGAGTGACACTCTTGTAAATACTCAAAAGCATTCACCATTGGGAGGCCTCCCTTACCTCATTTAGATCAAAGATTGATAATTAATGGGTTTTAAGGATTATATGGTCTAATAAAACCTCTAACACACAATTTAACACATGTTTTAAACATTTTTCCCTAACTCATATGTTTTCTTAGTTTACAATTTTGGTGTTTCATTATGTTAACTAGTTTTCTAACCCAAGTAATTTATCCTTTAGAACTAAAATAAAATTATACTTACTTGATAATTTGAACCCCATTATTATAAATATTAAATCAAATTTATAAAATAAAAACCCTATGTGCATTGGAAATTAGTTTAAATACAATCACAAGTAACCTGAAAAAACACCGCTTTACTCGTAACTGCATTGAGCTTTTTACTATTTAATGGTCAATATAGTCATTATATAGAAACGTTGGACCATTAATTGAAAATAGTTTATATTTTTTAATATTTAAAATTCACTTTAAATAATATAGTTTTTAGAAAATTTACTTCAATTAATAAAAAATAATTTATTATAAAATAATATTAATGTTATTTTTGACATTATTCATTTAATTTAAATTAAAAAAATAAATATAATGATGGAATTATTATATATTAAGTTAAAATCTGTAAAAAATGATATATTCCTCAAAAAAATAATTTAATACAATAATTCATTCAATTTACTACACTTTTAATGTTTTTATTATCATTTAATTTATTTAATTATTAACTAAATAATTCCTACATTGGATTTTCTTAATAATTTAATGTAATTATATCATATATAAGAAATTATGACAATTATAATGATAAAAAATAATTTATCTTTAAAAATAATGTTTATAACTGAAACTATGTAGTTTTTTCTCTAACCTAAAGCTTTATTGATATTAAAAGCAAGGGAGGTACATTTTTTTGTCCTTTTCTTTACTTAACATATTATATGGGTCACTTCCATGTACATGTGTCTCAAAAACTCATAAAATTATATAATAATGTCATAATGTTTTCAATATTCCCATAAAAATGGTGTTGTAAATGTTTTGAGTTACTTGTACACCTTATATTCTATGTTTAACCACTAAGTAAACTCATTTTTACATTAATCACTGTAGTTAATTTTAATTATTTTCACTAATAATTTTGATCAAAAATTAAGTTAAATATATTATATATTATAAATTATTATGATTTATAATATTTAATCCATTTTTCTAAATTCAATCCACATAAGTGGAAAAAATTAATTAAAGTGTAATCCAGTAGACATGATGAGAAAACATGTTTTTAAAGTGAAAATGTCCATACGTTTTCTAAGTTTTTATATGTAAATTCAATATAAAAATGATTCCAATGAAATAAATTATGTTAATATATTTATAATTGATATATTATTACTTTAAAAATAATTTAAAAAATAATTTATCCTTTAAAATTATTTAAATGAGAAGTTAGTTTTCAATTAAAATCTAGTATTTTTTACTATTCATCAAAAAATGAATCTTCTCAAAAAAATACAAACAATTAACCCTAAGATAATTTTAAAATTATAATTTTAAAAACAAAGTTTATTTTTTTAATAAAATTTATTAAAGTGTAAAAATTTAGTTTTTAAACAAGTGCGCCATTAAATGACAGCAAAACTGCCTTTATTAAAATACATCTTTTATACATAAAATTGGATGTGTTATTATGTAATTACAATAAAATATATTGGATGAATCTAATTTTTTTTATTTAATATTTAATATATAAATTTTATTAATATCATTCACTAATAATAATTAATTTAATTTATTTGTATAAAATTCCTTTGGGTGCAAAAAAATAGTTTATAAAAAAAATTTACTTTATATTAAATTAGATTTTATTTTCATTTATAATTAATTGGTAATAAATTAATTCCACCATATATTTTTATAAGTTAGTCAATTCTATTAATAACATCGAATTTTATGTTTAGGAGATAATTTTCATAATAATATTAATAGTATTCGGTAAAACTCAGTCTAGTGTGTAACACAAGCTATCAAAGAAAGTAGTTGTTGCGTGTAACACAAGATAACTCATTATTGCATGCATTACAAAATATATAATAGATTGAATTTATTTAAAATATTAAATATATTATAAATCCTTGAGATTTTATATTCCCTTATACGCTTGGTGTTTCTTTTCATACATTCTATTGAATAAAATGTTATTGTTTTAGATTTTTTGGGTGTTACAAAACTAGCTTGCGTATTTCAATGTATACCTACCCAGAAAATAATATTACCTAAACACAGGGCCTCGATGATGATATCCTGATGTCTTGGATTATGGAATGAAATTATCAATTTGATATTATGCATATAATTGATAATGAAATGATTATTATTATTTGTTTGTTTATTTATTAATATGTTAACCATGGATATATTATACTCACAGTTTCATTTGATTATGATATTATTTTCACTATCTATTCTTTTAATTTTATTTATTCTCATTTTGTGCTCAGTTATGATCTTTGATTGTTGTATATTATGTTTAATGATATTGATCATTGTACTTCACCCCTTATTAAGTTTCCATTTCACTAGTTTATGAAGAAATGTAATTCAAAAGATGTGTTTAACAAAATACCTTGTGCAAAGAATTTTTGGGAGATATTGAAGACTTATCATGGATTAAGTAATTTCATTTATATTAGAAAAAATTTACATTATTTGAGAAAGATATGAGCTTTATTATTTTATGATTTTTCCCAATTATTTAACGATCTAAACCTAAAAGGTCTTGGGAATGTATGTAATGGAATATTTTATTTAAGAAATGTAATTATGGGATGGTTATGTATGAGCTGTTATAGTTGGTATCAAAGAAAGTATATAAATTATATGTGTTTTCACCAGATTTGGGAGCATGGGTCTAGGGTGCTAGAGTTGGTATAAGAGTTGGGTTTAGATATATCTATATATTATTATTTCAGTTGAGAATAATTTAAGGGTTGATATATTAATTTTTTTTATCATTATTTAAAAGGCATAGAAAACACTTTAGGTTGGTGAAGATAATATGGAATATTTTAGGTATGTGGATAAGATAAATTTAGTGAAAAATCTAGATATAAGTATAATTACAGGATAACATACCAATGTTTGGTAATGTAGATATTGTGTGGTTATCATAGAAATTACATCACTTTCTGGATACTATAAAATGGATGCAACTATGGCACTAATGCACCTTGGGGTAATTACCAAGAAAAATGATGGTTTAATATCAACTCATTTTTTACTCTAGTGCATGATGAGTGGGACTATCATAAAAAAAATATGTAATTATATCCAACCCGACATTCGACCCAGTCTGATACATGGCCCAAAGGGTGTTATTGATCCACATGGTCTAGAAACTAGTACCGATCATCATAATAATCCATATTGGAGTAATTTAGCCAAATCAAAATAGAATAATATAAATAAAAATAACAAATGTAAGAGATAAGAATAACTAATTATCAAATAAATATATAACCCAATCTAGATAAAAACCCAAAATACAAAATAGAACTGAATACACAACTAATCCAAGTATAAAATACAATCGAACAAATTGAATCTAAATACAAAAACAAAAAAAAATCTATTGATACGATCTCCATGTGAACTCATGGTCACCACCATCCCCAAAACCTAATTTCCACAAGAAAAATCTGATCCAACAATGAGAACTTGAACTAGAAATCTAAACTTGAAAAATAACTTGGGTCTACCAAAACCTAATGGTATAAGTATGGTGTGATCCTTACAACTTAGTAGGTAACCACCACATAAATCATATGTTTCCTTTCCCAAAAACATTCCCCTAACACTAGTTTGAAATATAATATAAAATAGGCCTTTAGAACATTCTATGAAACCAAACAAAGCTTTCCATAAGATCCCATTTAAAAAAAACACACATGGCTTTCCCTTTAAAAATAAGTTTCACTTTCCACAACCCTCTTTCTTTAAAAAAACCCGATCTACCAAATCCAAACTGAATAACCAAACATGGATGTTCAAAAAATAAGGGAACCCAAAAAAGAAGATAGAAACTAGAAAGGATGATATCTAACATTCAACAAAAAATAAATAGGACATATAGATGGATAATCTTGGTATTTTCTTGAATATCCCTAGATAAATCCTTGGAAATACTCAGTTTGGACTCACCTTCCGACATATGGTGCATCTCCATAGTCAATAAAAAAAATGGAAACTATAATCTAGAAAATCTTGGGTAACATCCCCCATAACACTATAAAGTCCAGGGGGTGCCAACCCTTCAAATCGAGATCGACAAGAAACTATCGCTCAACCCTCTAAAATACACCTAGTAATCCCATGGTAATATTATACTATGTAAATAGGAGGCCCTTGCACGAATGAATCACCTTAATTTCAACCACCACACTTGACTTCCCAAAAACCTAACACCACAAATGCGATAACCCACAAGGGGAAATCCTCCATAGGGGTGACCATGATTTACCAAACCATTCACAAGTGATAATAGATATGTCACATCACATGATCTTACAAACCATTTCTAAAAACACATTAAGTTTCTAATTGGAAATTCATATTTATAAAACCATAATCATTTCAAAAACACCACAAAATGCCAAATAGGCCTTTAACCTTTCAAACTCAATCTATTTCCAAGATTATTTCCAAACCATTTCCAAAAATCCAAGGTAAGACATACTATAAAATCAAAAAGTTCCAAACATGTATTTATACCAAATCCATTATCAAAACATAGAATAATATTACAAACATTCCATTTTCAAAGAAAAAAGTTAAAGTCACATTTTTAAAGAACTTGAAGTAATGATTTACCATTTGGAGATCAAAGAACCATTAAGGGGAATAGGGAAGAAGTGGGAAACCATTTGAAAAATGGAAGTTCAAGGAAAAAATCATTTTTAAGTGTCATATTCATTTGAGAGACCATCCATGTGTGCACATAATGAACCCATGGATGTTCCAACATTCAATGAAACCTATTAAGAATCCCTGAGAACAACCAAAATCCATTTATCAGAATCAACACTTGCTTTAAAACAAAATCCAACAATTTCATATAACTAAAAAAGTTTATATAAGTATTTAAAAACTGAGATAGGCTTTTTAAACATTTTTCCCCAAACCATTATGCCATAAAGAGGCATCTAAATCACACATCACACCCCATAATCATCTCAAACAAGATACCAAAATATAAAAAAGGAAAAATATCACAACAAGAGTTTAATTTCTCGTCAATAAAACAATAAACATTTTATCAAACACTTTGAGTGCATAAGATTATATGCACAAACATATGAATCCTTAGAAAACCCATTTTCCCACCAAAATACTAACCCCAAACCATCAAAATAATCAACACCAACACATTATAGGCATGAAAAAAATATTTATAAATTATTTTAAAACACACAGACATCAATGGATTGTTACATAAAGAAAAATAATGGAAAAACTACCTCAATGGTGTTTGGATGCGATGAAACTCTCGAAAAAGGAAGAGAACACCCCAAAGAATGATTATCACATCCTAGATCCAAACAAAAATAGCACAACACATCAAACCTAGTGTCTAGAGTTCAAAAAAATAATAACCCACCAAGAAAACACCAAGAGACTAATAGAATAGAAGAAGAAGATAAATAAAAGATCCCAATACCCTAAAAAACTAACCTTTGGAACTTGGAGGATCATCCATAGAGGAAGAAAAACCAAGAGGAGTAGGGTTTTGGGACCCCTTCATGTTCCAAAAATGATTCAAGGGGAGGGGGGATTGATTTAGAGTAAAAATAGGGGAGGGTAGATTATAGATTATAAGATTTTAAAAATCTAGGCCCCTCACTCGATTTGGCCACACGATTTTCCAAACCGTGTGCAAGCCATGTGGTCACCACTATTCAAATAGACAGAACCTCACACACAGTTGTCACAAAGTTTCAAAAACTATGTGAAACCCATGAACCTTACCTATAGACTCCAAACTAAGCTGCACGGTTACCTGGGCGAAGCTACATAGTTTTCCTTAACTATGCGTTGCTCATGCTCCCCTTGATTCCAAGACCAAAACTTATATTTTTCAACACAAACTCAAAATTTCGAACTAGGACTCAACCCAAACCTCATCCAAAAGATCCAATGTCAAGAAAAGAATAAAATAAAGGAATTTCCAAGGTTGGGAAGTGAACATTCTACCCACCCAAACACTTTATACCCCCAAAAGTCACCCAAGTGAAATATGAATAAAACTTGATCCAAAAATTATAATGACATGAACAAAAACAAGAACCTAGGGGTGACCTTTCACTTCACATGTCACAACCGACTGATTCATATAAAAAAATACAGCATGAAAAACAATGGTAGAATATAATAGGGTTCTCCCCAACATAGAAACTCAACTAACACAACTGAAATTAAAACCATACCCAGTGGTACCCACACAAAAATCCCAATAGAAGAAAAAATGGGAATGAGAACTCCCAACTAAAACAAAAACCCCCCTAAAAAAGGGTTAAATAACATGAGGTATCTAAACCAAATAATGAACATAACCAAAATAGATTAACTCCCCATAGAATCCACAACCCCAAATATAAGGGGAAAACCCATGAAAAGAACTAGGACTAAAAAAAAATCTCGATTATAGGTTATGATTATTGATTTACACAAGAATTTATATCTCCAAACAATAACAACAGAAAACAAGTAACCTAATAAAAAATATTTACCATTTAAAGACCCATATTCACAGTACAAAAATGGGGATATAAGAAAAATAGAATTATAGAGTTTATTAAATAGTTAAAAGAAACTCACAATAAGAAGGAAATTACAACAAGAGACTGATACTGTCTCTACTCCAACACCGGAGACAAAAGCTGGACCAAGGTTCACCACACCCTCGATGATTACTAACTATTCGCGATCATTACTCTGAGTCCTATGGATGGAGCCCTGATGACTATGGAATCCAATACCATATAGTTATGCACTAACATCCTGTAATAAAAACATATTCTTTGGGAAATGCTTCATAAAAAAACTTATACAGATGACCTAGAAAGTTGTAATGATGATAAGTCTGTGTTGGATTATGACATGATGAATTTGAATGCATAAACTCTCCACACTAGTGGAAGACAAAAAAATGATCTAATGAACTGAAAGTAAGAAGAAACAAAGAATAAATTTCAGAAATAGGTTCCTCTGGGACAAAGCCTCACCAGATGGGGAACCTTCAAGAGAGCCAACCACCACTGACTGCACCCAAAAAACCAAATCAATTAAAAATTCCTCATCCACCAACTTATCAAAACAAGTTTCACTAGATGAGAGAACTTATTCTGTGATCTCTATATGAAGAACCCCAAAAAATTGGAGCTTTCAATTGGTCCTTTGATGCTGCCTGCAGAGAGATGGAAAAAAACTCTTTTAAGTGGCCAACACATACATTCACTAACTGGTAGACCTTTTAAACATCCCATATCTTTTCCACCTTTCTTGTCTTCACCTCCTCAGGTATGAACCTTTGGATGAAAATAGACTTGAACACTTCCCATTTCATCCCAAATTGCATTTATGATGGAGAAAAAATCACTCACTAATCCAAATCCAGACCTTAAAACAAACTTAAAACAACATGAAACCTAACATCTTTAGAAGTCCCCAATGATATGAAGACATGATCGACATTTTCAAGCCACTCCACTGCCTCTAATGGAACTGGATCACCACGATAGATTGACAACACTCGAGAAGAATAAAGCATGATTTATTAGAGAACTTAGGGACCTTTCTAGGTGGAATATTCTGAACATAATCAAAAAAAATATCTAAAAATCAACATCCAATGAAAACACAACCAAAAGACCATATTAGGATAAAAAATTAGCTAAGAATCCAAACAGATGCAAGAACAACAAAAAATACTCTTCTCAAAAACCATCTTTTTTATTTCAGTTTCAAAACTACTTTCTTACAAGGCCATTATCCAAAAACCAAAACCAATTTTTCATAAAAAACCTACCTTTCACAAACAAGACCAACATTTTAAACAAAAACAATTCTTAGAATAATTTTCCCATTAAAAAAGCATCATGGGAAGACCAATTCAAACTTTAATTTCAAATAACCACCTATGCAACCCTATGAACCATCACATGGGTGTCCATACAATTCCATTTACATCATCCACCCACACATGTCAATGTTCAATTTCCACACATACCCACACACATGAAAATGTTCATAAGTAATACCAAGGGTCTCACTCACCACTTTATCATCAACCCCAAAATTTTATCAAATTATCAATTCACCTTTTTTAGCTCAAACAAAATTGAAAAAAATACTTCCTATTTTGAAAACCCTTATCATTTTAAAATAACACTTAAACCAACAAAAACCAAAATAAAACATGACTCACACCAAACCACCAGAATGAGGGACTAGTGTTTATGCTTGACGTAGAGACATGGTAGTGGGTCATGAACCAAGTAAGAATCAACAAATAAGAGGAGCATAAAACATATACCCAAAATCCACATGGGTCACTAATCCATGTGACATCACAATATAATGTCGGCTTACCTCTATTATCATTCCTCACCCAAAAAAATCTAGAAACTAAAACAAAGACTCAAAACCGAGAATACCCCTAGAAACTTAAAGATCATAATGAGAAAGAGTTCATGATACTCTTTTTGTACCTACATCACGAGTCTCGACACCCCAATCTACCTGGCAGTCTATTAAAAAATGAACTATTCTGATAACATTTGGTTGTGAACCAAGATATAATTCCATCCAACCCGATATATGACTAAGTCTGAGACATGGATCGAAGGAGGTTCTCAATCCCCATAGGCTAGAAACTAGTTACAAGCATCATAATAATCTATATGGGAAGAATTTAGCCCTAAAAAACCAAGATCTAATAAATAAACTGAACAAGTGGAAGATCCAAGAATAACTGAATCTCAAATAAATATACAACCTAATTTAGATAAACAACCAAAATAAAAAACAGACCTGAATACAAAAATTAATCCATGTACAGAATACAACTGAAAATACAAGAATCAAAATAAAAAACCAAAACAAAATAGACCAACATGATCTCCATGTGACATCATGGACACCACCATCCACAAAACCAACCATCCACAGGACCAACCTACTCTAACAATGAGCACTCAAACCAGAAACCTAAACTTGAAAAACAACTCAGGTCTATCAACAACAAATGGTACAAGTTGGGTGTGAGCCTCCAAAATCAGTAGGTAAACACCATTTAATCCACATGTTTCCTTTCTAGAAAATAGTCCATTAAAAATAGATTAAAATATAATAGAAAATATTACTTTATAACATTATAAGAAACCCAACAGAACTTTCTAGAATATCCCATTTTAAAACCACACATGATTTTTTCCCTTTCAAAAGCAGTTTCACATTCCAAAAAACTTTTTCTTTAAAAACAAACCCAACTACCAAATCTAAACTAAATAACCAAATAGGTTTACATAAAAAATAAAGAGAACCAACACAAGCAGATAGAAACTATAAAGGATGATATCCAACATGCAAAAAAATAAATAAATAGGAAATATAGATGGATAATCATGGGGTTTTACCCAACACCTCTAGAGGTATACCTAGACATACTTGGGTAGGGCTCACTAGCGGATATATGGTGAAACTCCACTGTCAATAAAAAACTGGCCACTCTAAACTAGCCAATGCAATGGAACCTCCCACCTATCCCTATAAAGTCTATGGGGGTTCTAACCCACCAAATCGGGGTCAAATATAAATCATCACTCGACCCTTTAAAAGTTGCACAGGAAACCCATGGTAATAGTATACCATGTAAGTGGGAGGCCCTATCACATGTGAATCACCTTACCTACTACCACCACACTTTCCTACCCCAAACACTGACACCACCCACATGATAACTGACATAGATACATCCTCTATAGGGTTTCCCATAATTTAACAAACCATTCACAAGTGCCAACTAGTCCATCACATTGCACGATCATAGAAACCATTTCTCAAACCACATTAAGTTTCCAACTGATAATTTATATTTCTAAAACCAAAATCATTTCATAAAAACCACAAAATTCCAATAGGGACTTTATAATTTAAATCTCAATCCATTTCAAAGACTATTTCAAAAACATTTCTAAAATATAAGGTAAGACAAACCATAAACATGGAAAGTGGAAAACTGGACTTTAAACCAAATTCTTCATTAAAACATAACACAAGATTCCAAACATGTCATTTTCTAAGAACACAATTTAAGTCAACTTTTTAAATCACCTGAAGCAATGCTTTACTAGTTAGAGATCAAGGAACCATTTTAGGAGGAAGGGGGGAAATAATAAGTGGTAAACCTTTTGAAAAGACAAAGTTCAAGGAAAACACCATTTTTAAGTGTCATAATCATTTGAGTTACCATCCATGTGTGCACCTCATGCACCCATGGATGTTCCAACATCCAATGAAACCCATTAAGTATCCATAAGAACTCCAAAAATAAATTTCTTATAATCAACACTTTCTTTAAAACCAAACCCAAAAATTTAACATAACTAAGTGCACACAAGTATTTAAAAACTGAGAGAGCCTTTCCAAACATTTCACCCCAAACCATCAAACCATAAATAGGAATCTAAATCACACATCACACCCCATATATCATCTCAACCAAACTTCCAAAATATAAAAAGGGAAGAATATCACAAAAAGAGTTTAATTTAACATTAATAAAATAATAAATACTTTATCAAACACTTTGAGTGTATAAGCTTATAGGCATAAACATAAGAATCCTTTGAAAATATATTTTACACCAAACTACCTACCCCAAACCATCACAATAATCAACACCAACACATTATAGTCATGTGAAACATATTTATAAATTATTTGGAAACACACTATCATCAAAGGATTGTGCCAAAAAAGAAAATAATGGAAACACCTACCTCAATGGAGTGCAGATGCAATGAAACTCTCAAATATGGAAGAGAACACCCTAAGGAATGATATTTAGGCCCTAGATACAAAGAAAAACAATCCAACACATCAAAACTATCCTCTAGGGTTTGGTTAAACACGAAACCACTAAGAGAAAACCAAGATACTAAGAGATGAGAAGAGAAAGAGATGGAAAAGAGGCCAAAACCCTAAGAAAATCACCTTAGGAACTTGAAGGAACATCCATTGAGAAATAATAACCAAGAGGAGGGGATTTTTTGACCCCTTTTTGTGCCAAAAATGACCCAAGGGAAAGACAATAGATTTAGGGTAAAAAGAGGGGAGAGTGGAATATAGATTTTAAGATTTTAAAAATTTGGGATGCTTGCACGGTTTGGCCGCACGGTTTTCCAAACCCTGCACAAGCCGTGTGGTCGCCACTATAAAAATGGATAGAACCTCACACATGGTTTCCAAAACTATGTTCAACCCATGCACCTTACCCCCAAACTCCAAACCAAGCCGCATAGTTTCACTTAACTGTGCGCTGCCTATGTACCCATTTCTGCAAAGCCCAAAACATCCATTTTTCAAAAAATCTCAAAAAATCAAACTGGTACTCATCCCAAACCTCAACCAAAATATCGAATGTCTAGAAAAGAATAAAATAAAGTAACTTCAAAGGTTGGGGCGAGACATGGCCTAATTCTGTACACTTGGAAGACAATCTTAAGGGATATTATTTAGTTAATCACATTCTATTTAAAATCCATTACAATTGATTTATTAGGTTAAGGAATACGAGAGAACCCAACCTAAAGACACATATATTGAACTGAGGGTGATTAGGTTGAAATGAAATAAAATGTAATAATTTTGAATATTAAGTCATTTGGAAGTTTAATTTTTCATTTAATTATTATTAAATAATTATATTATGGTGTTTATCACCCATGTTAACTCCTTTTAGTTTTATCAAGGGATAAATCCCAATGAAACAAAGTTAACAATATATACCACAAAAATTATAGAGATTGTTCTAATAAGAAACCTAATTAGATAATAAATGGAGTTATAAATCTTGTGATTATGCTAAACCAGCTATCAATAATTATGATCAATAATGTGAACGTAGTTGAATTATTGAAAAAACCAAAGGCATTGATAAATTAAATTAGTGTATCTAAATAACTAATAATACCAATTTATGATTTAAAATATAAAATTTATAAAAATTAGATTTTATATTTTTTAAGAAACTAAATATATTAAGGATAAAATTTATTATTAATATGAATAATATGTTTACACTAAATTTTATTAGTAATTTATTGTAAATAATAAAAAGAATAGTTAATATATTAAAAAAGTTTTATTCCTATATAAATGGTTTTCATTATATATTTTTATTTTTATTTAAAATTTAAATTCTTAAATTTTGATATTTTAATTGAAAAAAATTAACTTCATTTTTATTTATAATAAAAAATTATCTTTGTATAAATTTTGGGTATTTCTGTGAAATAATTGATTTTAAAGGGAAGAGTGAAAAAATACCGATATTTCTAAAACCGTGACTTTTATGACCTTATCATAATACAAGAATAACATAAATGTTTTTGAAACATTTTTTTAATACATATATATATATATATATTTATTTATAAGTAAAATAAATCATTTAAAATTGATATCTTTTATTTATAGAACCTATGTATATTGTTTTGGAAACATAATTAATATTTCACTCAAAAAACTAATTCATTCTCTTATATTAAATTTTTTCCACCACTAATATAAATTAAATAAAAAATGGATTTTATATTTTAGATGAAAATGATCATATTATGTAATAGGATCAATTACATTTTTGGGGTTAAAAGTGTGATTACTAAGATTAAAGTTAATTCCCATTATAATGGTAAACATATTATTTTCAAAGAATTATTTTATTAATACCATGTAACTTTTATCTAATCAATTAAATTAATATATTTTAAATGATCAAAATAATATTATTTTTAAAAACCTATATAATTAAAATTACCATCACCCGATAGTAAAAATAATCTAGAACTCACTAATATATTCACAATAAATGATTATAAATGAATTATATTAAAGGTAATTTATATGAATAAGGTTATGAAATATAAAATTAAGATAGTTATGTTTTTAAAGGAGGTTAGAGTACATTGTACTAAGTAGAGAAACAATGTAAGGGCTTGTGATAACTCGATTTTCTTCCATTGAGATACAAGATTTCTTATTGATCTCTATTATTCTAAGTTTGATCAATTATATATAATGAATACTTTGTATTATATTTCCTCCTTTTCTTTGGTTCTAAAATTCTTTATTTTAACCACATTATTAAATGATTCTTACCACAAGGATTATGTTACTTCTAAGGGTTTCTTGTCTCAAATTTTCACCCCTTGAGACATATTTATCATTATTCACCATGTTTTATTTTTTATGGTGTTTCTCAAACCTACTTAAAATTATATATCATGATCCAATCATTATTCATGGAATTTAAGGTTTCATATGAAATTATATCATTTAAGGGTTTTTTATTCAAAATTTTCTAATGTCGTAAGTGTTATTTGTCTCTATTTTCATTTCCATGAGACATGTTTGATATTATGAACCATATTTTCTTTTATATGGTGTATTAAATACTTTATTGACTTCAAGTATAATTAATATCAGTCAATTAATTATATCTTAATTTCATGGAATCTCTCTCATGTTCTTATTATTCTTACATTACCATTACGGTAAGGGTGCTTGCATCTCAAATTTTTTTCATTGAAAGATAACTCATATTCACCTCTTGGTTACTTTTTATGGGGTATATATTAGATATGTATTACTTTCTATACCCTATCATACTTTTTTACTCTAGCGGATTAAACTTGAATAAATCCATCCATACCTTTGTCATGCCAAATCATCCTCTGTTATAGGCATGATTTTTCTTCCAATGCATCCACTCTATGAATACCCTATTTTTTATTACATTGTTTGAAGAGAATTAACATATATATATAAATCAATTGATTTATGAAATTATTTACTTAACTATATAAAATTTCTCAATATAGTTTTAGTTTAAGGGATTCTTACATACAAATATACTCCATTTATTTATTGAAAATTTATTAACAATCCATATACTTGTTATTTCAATATAGATTTTTATTGATTACTAAGGAATATTGGTTATGAATTATATAGTATATTCATTCATTCATATGTTGAATTTATTATACTTAACTAGTGATGAGTTGGGGCCCATAAATACATCAATAGCTCTCAACAGATAAACAAGATAGAATATTTTGGTTTTTTCTTGCCCAAAAAAAAATATTACCTAGACATAGGGATTTGATGGTAAGATCATGATGTCTCGATCATGATTACATATCTTATCACATGGAATTATCTAGAAAATATTATGAATTGCATCACAAAAAGACCAATTATTTTTTATATTTTCATTTATTTATTTATTTTTTAACCATGGATATCTTATACTCAAAATCTATTCTGATTATATCATTATTTTGATTATTTATTAATTTCATATCATTTATGATCAATTTTTTATTACTTCTGATATTTGATTTTTATCAATTACATTTACCCTCACATATCCTAATGTTTACATTTCTTCAAGTTATGAAGAAATATATTAAACATGATATGTCTAAAAAAATATCTTGTTAGGATAAATTGTGAGATATTTTGAAGACATATTATGGATTAAGTCGTTTCTTATATAGTTAAAAAAATGTCCATTAGTTAAAAAATACATGGAATTTATTAGTTTATTATTTGTCCCAATTTTATAAATAACTAAACCTAAATGGTCTTGGGAATTTATATAATGATTTTTTTATTCACATAATCTTTAGATAGTTATTTTATGGTTGTTATAGTTGGTATAGAAACTAGTATGAAAACTATGTTTTTTCACCCCAAATCAAAGAGTATATGTCCATGGTGCTTTAGTTAGTATCATAGAAGGGTTTAGATAACTTTTGAGATTAAGATGTTATTTGAGAATAATTTATGGTTTGACATATTAAGGTTTATCATAATTTAAAATGTATATATAACCCTATAGGTTTGTTGAGGTAATATTTATTATTTTAGAGATTTTGATAAGGGAAGATTAGAAAAAATATTGGGATAAGTCAAAGGGATAAGTCTAAGTATATGATACACACCAAAGTTTTGTTAAGGTTGATATTGTGTGTCTATCCTAGAAATTAGAAAAATTTATGGGTACTAGAAAGTGGATGAGGTTATGGAACAAATTCTCCTAGGGGAAATCACCCTAAAAAAGATAGTTTAAGTATTAACTCAATCTTCACTCTGGTGAATGATGAGTGGGCCTAAGATTTCACACATATTAATAAATTCATAGGGGGTATAATTTGGTTAGTCACATTTTCTTTAAGATCCATTATAATTGATTTATTATACTAAGTAATATTAGATAACCAAACCAAAATAAAGCTAGTGTCATGACCCCCTCCCACCAAAGATGCCCCTCCTGAGCTGGCAATGGTGAAAGGGAGATAATGACCCCCGAGTCCCGCCTCCAATAGGCCCCGTAGTGGTGAATAGAACCAAAGGTATGAGTTTTCACAATTATGGGAGGCATTACCCTTTTTATTAATTAATATTGGGGAATACGATAAGTCAAACACCAAAAGAAAAGGGAAAAAGTAAATGAAAATAAACCCAAAACCAAGACCATATGCATGTTTTAAACAATACTGAAACAAAATTAAAAGTACAAGAAAAGCTCCAAAGCATGATATCAAGAAAGGAAATCAAAAACTGCAACCAGAAAAACTCCAACGCCCAACTAGCAAGGTCCCGCATGGTCCCTGAAGTCCTCTTGAAACCTTGAAAGTAAACGTAGGGTGAGAATACAAGTATACTCAGTAGGGAAACCTAAAGCTCTCGTGCATAGGTGGGGAGACATCCTAATTCTCTATGAGAAAACAGAAGGAACCAAAGCTTAGAAATGACTCTATCCACCCAACCTTACAAGACACACTCCCTAAATATCACAAGTCAATATAGTAGTATAGTAATATTATCAAATTATGGGTACCTCGCACCACGATCCCACTGAATACTGCTCAAGACCTCATGCATAATGCTCTGATGCTTCCCCCTCTTCCTAAGCTAGTTCCACAACCTGGCCATACGAAGATCGAGCTAGTGCCGCAACCTGGCCATACGAAGCTCATAGTATCCCACCGACACACAATCGTTGACTATAACCATATCTCATACCTCATCCCACTGGCACTCAATACTCTTCCACAATCACATCTCATCTCTAAGACACCTAGGAACATATCACATCCTCATCCCGAAGACTCTTGGGAAATATCTGTCATATCCTGCCCGAAGGATCTTGGGCTATAGAACCTGGAAGAGGGAGCACAGGGAAGAACAATAACCATCCATCCTTTGGATGTTTTGGAATCTCACCCCCCATCCCATGGGTGTTCGACATGTGGTGCTCAACATGGGTGGGGTGCGTAAAGAAACATAAAACGTACAAATTTATATAATTATATCAACCACTCGGCCCATCCTAAGGCTCCTACACAAAAGATCTGAGCACATGCCTCAACAGTGCTACCACGAAATTATGCACACAATGAACAGCCCCAAACCCCATTAAGCTTTTCATCTTTCAAAAGTTTTATTTTATCAGTTCCTTAACTAACTAGAAACTAATAACAACCAAACTAGATCAAACGTTTGTAAAATATATCCCTTCCAACCACAAATAAGGTTAGGGAAAACTCAAGAAACACAAAACCATTTTCTTTTATCATCCAATCAATTCTATTGATTTTCCATATTTAATCAACTACCATGAACCGCAGTTCATTAGTTAACACTTCCACTTTTATTCATATACAAAACCCATCCCGGCAGCCCTGTTTCCAACCACCACAACCACAAACACCTCAGAAACAAAACCCATACCGCATCATTATCCCTTCAATACCATTCGCCGCAGCTCCGCTACCCATCACAACCATATGATACACGCCAACCCACAACCAAGCCAACCGCAGCCCCGCTGCTCACCCATTCCAGAAAAACCCACAAAACACCCCTTTATATAATTAAATCCCAACCATCCCCCACAAAATTCATTCTTTTATTTAATTTAATCGGGGTGATCATACAAGGGTTCCAGGTATTAATTTAGTCATCTAACTTTACATGATTAACCAATTTAAACTTTATATGAATTCCATCCATGAAAAAATCCAAAAAAACAAGGAAAAATATAATTTCACAAGCCAAGACCCCCAACAACCATGATTTTTAGTAGGAATATGCCCATTCAATTCACAACATAATCAAAGGAGAAGCATTGATGGAAATAAAAAACAATACCAACAAAAATCTCCCCAAACCCGTTCTTTAACCATTTATTGTCTTTATTTACCAGTTCAACTGTATCTCATGAAAAAAAGAGGATACTTACCCTGTATGATGCACAAAAGTGAGATAGACTAAGGTAAAATCCCTACATCAAAGGTTTTTGACGAAACCATGATGGTCGAAGAACGCTCAAGAAACCGGGTCAATTCTCCACGAATCCTCCTTAGATATCCTCTCCTAACACAACCAAGACCAAATCTCATCATATTATACATCCAAACACTTAGATCTACCCATAACGGGCATAGATCTAAGAAACCGAGAGAATAGGAGTAGTAGATCTAAGTAGATCTAGGAAATAAAGCAAGAACGATCACATACCTCAAGAAACCGGATTCGATTCGCCAAGAAAAGCCTCCAGATCACCTCCCAAATGCTTGGGAGAGGTTCCTCTACCTCCAAGGAAGGGTAATCCCGAGTTATGGCCACTTAGGGGCTTAAAAAAACCATTTAGAGGCAAAAGAATTAAGATCCACAATTTTAGGATCTAACTTTAAGTGCCCGCACGGTTATTCCACACGGTTTAACAAACCGTGTGCCAACCATGCATTAGCTTCTGCCTTTCCAAACACACCTCACACGGTTAGTCCGCATGGTTATCCAAACTGTGCGCTAACCGTGCATTATCCACTGCCTCCAACACCAACCTTGCACGGTTTGGCTGCATGGTTTTGCTAAACTGTGCGCCAACCGTGTGAAAGCTATTTCCCTTTATCTTTCCTTAAAAGTCCACCCAAACGCACCCCCAAGTCACCTTGACCTCCCGACACACCTACAACACCACATTTCACAAAGGAATGGACTGGAGAGGTCTGGGCCATTACATCAGATACCTCTCAATACATTCTCATCCTTGAGAATCCAAAAACCCACCTAAAGAAAGGAGAGGGGTCCGAACAACTCCCCCTCAAAAGATATCTCTCAGGGGAAAACCTCCTTGTTACCAAGGAGTACCCCCATCTCCATCTATCTCCTGAACAATCACAAACGTACCACTCCTCTCTTCCATGAAACCATGGAAGGAAAAAGATTAAACCATCCGGTCATGTGGGTGAGGGGTTTTCCTTCCTCCACATTAAGATACTATCCGCTTTGGGTGGCACTGACTCGCTCGCACGGGTTTAGGCGAATCCACTTTAATGAATCTTAACTAGGGATCAGGTCCTCCCCTCCCCACATCTCAGGACACTTCACACACATCCATAGAAAAGGAAAACCAAAAATTCCTTAATTAAAAAAGTAAAGCATTCCATCAACCAAGTACAAACAAAACAGAACAAAACTTAAAACAACTCTGGGTATTGGGCGTGCATCTACGTCTCTCATTCCCAGGTACTTTCCTTAAGCCCACTATGTCTCCACAACACACGAACCAAAGGAATGGTTCATCCATGAAGCACCTTCTCTTAATGACCTTTGATCATCACCAGTCACTCCATGAACGTTGCATCGTTCCCGATATCTAGCTCTCCCCAGTCAAGGACGTGTGAATCGTCGTGCAGATACTGACAGAGCCGGGACACATGGAAGACATCATGCACCCTTTGTAGCTATGGTGGCAATTCCAGCTGATAAGTCACCTCGCCGACCCACTGCAACAATTCGAACGGTCCAAAAAACCTAGGGGAAAGCTTACTTCCTCTGCCGAACCTCCACTGCCCACGCCGGGGGAGACATTCAGGAATACGTGGTCCCCAAACTCGAACTCCAAGAGTCTCCTCCTATTATCATCGTATGACTTATACCGGTCCAGATCTACCTTCATCATCTCTCGTATAATCTAAACCTTATCCGTCGTGCTCCGCACCACCTCCGGCCCAAGAACACCAACTTCTCCGACCTATGTCCAGCATACAAGCAAGCAACACGACCTCTCATACAAATCTTTGAAAGGATCCATGAGAAATGGTAGAGTGATATTTGTTGTTTTAAGAGAACTCTATCAGAGACAAGTGTTGTACCCATGATCCTCCAAGGTCCTAAAAACATGCTCGTAGCATATCTTCCAAAGTTTGGATGGTGCACTCTATCTGACCATCCGTCTGGGGGTGGAAAGCAGTGCTAAGGCGTAGCTGGGTGCCAAAAGCATATTGCAATCCTCTCCAGACTTGTGAAGTAAACCTTACATCCCTATTTGAGACTATGTACCTCAGAAATTTGTGCAACCGCACCACCTCACCCACATACCTCCATGCTAAGGCATCCACTGCACTCGACTCCTTGATCGCTAGGAAGTGAGCCTATTTAGTCAACTGGTCCAACACCACCTAGATGGTGTCACAACCTCCTTGAAACCTGGGTATCCCTGTGGAGAAATCCATCAAGATGTCATCCCACTTCCACTCGGGGACATATAAAGGTTTCAAAAAACCACTTGGAACACAGTGTTTAACCTTCACCTGCTGATACACTAGGCACTTGGCCACGAACTCTGCCACCACACGCTTTACCCCGGGCCACCAAAACTATCTCCTCAGACCCTGGTACATCTTGGAAACTCTCGGGTGTACCTATTGGGGTGAGTTATGGAAATCACCAAGAACCCTCTTGCACATAATCTCTAGAACAAACATCTTCCCTTGGAAAAGAATTTGATTCTGATCATCCTCCATCCAACCTTATGGGGCATCTCCTTGGGAAACCTGGTCATGCATCACTTCACTTTCTGAGTCTCCCCACGAGGACACCTCCACCTGCCGTAGTAGAGAAGACTACACTGTCATCTGATACAGGCAACCTCTACCACAATCCATCCTTGCATCCAGGTGTAGGGTAGCCAACTCCTCCATTGCCTTCCAGGCATCTGCCGACTCTCGAACCACATCCTTCTGCGACTTCCTGCTCAAGGCATCGACCACCACATTCCCTTTTCCTGAGGTGTAAGAAGTCTCTAAGTCATAGTCCTGAAGGAACTCCATCAACCTTCATTTCTGTAAGTTTAGGTCCCGCTGGGAGAAGATATGATTCAAGCTTTTTTGATCCGTGAAGACCACAAAGCTCTCCCCAATAAGGTAATGCCGCCACAAATTTAGTGCGAAAATGACCGCCACAAGCTCCAGATTGTGGGTGGCATAATTACGCTCATGATTACGTAACTTCCTAGACCCATAAGAGATCACCCCTTGTCGCTGCATCAACACACATCTGAGGCCTTGCCCTGAAGCATCACAGAACACCTCATACACCGCCCCTTCTTCTAGAAATATCAGCACTGGGGCACTAACCAACCTCTCTTTAAGGAAACTGAAGGATGCCTCACACTACTCATCCCACATGAAAGCTCGATCCTTCTTCATCAAGGATTTCAAAGGTGTCGTAACAAGAGAGAAGTTGGGTACGAACCTACGGTAGTAACCTACTAGTCCAAGGAAACTAAGAACCTCTGCCACGTTCTTGGGTGCTACCCAAGAAATAGCTGCCTCGACCTTCGATGGGTCCACCACTATTCCCTACTCAGACACCACGTGCCCAAGGAAGTGCACTTATCACATCTAGAACTTGTACTTGGACAATTTCACATAGAGTTGGTGCTGTCGGAGGACCTCTAAAACTATTCTCAGGTGCTCAGAATGTTACTCCACTGATCTTGAGTAGATCAGGATGTCTTCAATAAAAACGACTACGAACCGGTCCAGATACTCCCGAAAGACAGAGTTCATGAGCCCCATGAACACAACTGGTGCATTTTTAACACCGAACGACATGACTTCAAACTCAAAGTGCACATACCTACATCTGAAGGTAGTCTTCGAGATGTCACCCTCCTTCACCCTCAACTGGTGATATCTAGACCACATATCGATCTTAGAGAGCCAACCTGCTCCCTTCAACTGGTCAAAGAGATCGTCTATCCTCAGGAGGGGGTAACGGTTCTTGACCGTTACCTGATTTAGTCTCTGATAGTCTATGCATAGTCTGAGACTACCATCTTCCTTATTTGAAAATAAGACAGGAGAACCCCAAGGTGACGCACTTGGTCGAACAAAACTCTTCTTCATCAGATTTCCAATCTGAATCCGCAACTCCTGCAACTTAGAAGGTTCCATCCGGTAGGGAGCCATCGAAATCGGATGGGAACCAGGTTGAAAGTCTATCCCGAACTCAACATCACGTCGAGGGGGTAGGGTTTCCACATTTTCAATGAAGACGTCCATAAACTCATCGATGACCCCTAGGACTTCCACCATTTCTGTATTCACCGACTCCACTGACAGTTTAGATAATAAGGAAAGAAGGGGATCCACTTACCGGTTACCTTCCTGGTAACCCCGCTCGCTGATGAAAGTCACATATCGGCCGTCCAGGTCTGAAAACACACCCTTTCTTCGGAAATAATCGATGATGACACACACTGAGAACAACCAGTCGATGCCTAGAATGACATCGTATGGATACATTTGCAGTAAAAGGAGATCTCCACTGGATTGGTGTGGCCCCAACATCAACCTACATCCCTGGAAAACACGAGACAATCTGGTCTGACCTCCGACTGGCATACTCAAAACTAGGGGGTACGGAAAGTGTCTCTATGTCTAGGCCCAAGGTACAGGGTAGACTGGGCGCAATAAAGGAGTGTGAAGATCCTGAATCAAACAAGGCATAAGAAAGGGTACTAAACAATCTGATCGTACCTCGAACAACTTCTGGCTCTGCTGGAACTACTGCCTCTACAGCGTGCATCTTCCCACGCCCAGTTCCTCTGCCTCTCAGCTGTCGGCCACCTCCCCGACCATGCCCCGGTCGAGGTCCCTGAGGAGCACCCTGAGGTCAGCCTCCTCCTGCAACGTCTTCCCTCGGAGGAGCGGGAGCTCGTTGCCCCTGCTGCTACTACTAGAAGGGCCTGGCTGGAAACTGCTGTGGCTGAGGCAGGTGTTGTACTAGTCCACCTTCACTGTACTATACTCGGTCCGGGAACTGGTTCTTAAGGTGCCCACAGCTGCCACAGAATAAACACCTCGGTCCCGGGCTTGAAGTAAAAGGGAAAATACCGGGAGATCAAAACTAAAACTGATGAGGCCTGATCCCTACTGGTCGGAACCTAGAGGGCCCTGATGCTGGAGGACTGCTGCTGACGACTTTCCCCTTTAAAAATCCCAACTGGATTCCTTCTCATGACACACCTCCCAGCGTGAGCATCCTTTCCACCACTTCATCCTTCTTCTAGACCTCCATGTATGTCAGTAGGGTGAAGGGAGTAACAAAATACTGGAGAGAAGGCCGAAGTGACTCCTCCAAACACCTCACCCGAGATTCCTCATCTGAAAAAAGGTCAAGAGAAAAGGGAAGGAGATCCTTGAACTTGATCCCCAACTCTCTCACTGACATACTCCCATGATGAAGGGAGATTAGTTCCTGCCTCTTCTCAGACTTCATCGTGGAAGAGAGGAATTCCGCCCAAAACTCCTTCTCAAAGTCAGTCCATGTGACCTCAGCCTCCCTCTTCTCCCCAAGATAAAGCATCCACCACTAACATGCTGCTCCACACATCTAGCTCACAGCTAGAGGAACCTAGTACTACGTCAGATCCCGGATCAAGCTGAAAGCTATCACCAGCTCCTCTAGCCATCTCTCTGTCTCTATGTATGAGATGCTGCCCTCGTACTTCCTGAGAGCCTGCCGCTGAAAGGCTCGAAGCGTCTTCTGCCACTGATCTTCCTCTTCCTCTCGGTCAACCCTTTTTTTATCAGCCAAGTCAACCTGCTGGGCCTCAATCACCCGAACTACTCGTGGTTGTCTCCCAGGTTCCATAACTTCAAGGTAAACAAGGAATGCCTAATCCCGAGTAGAGTAGAATATTGTTCATATATTTTCTTAGAATCCTTATTCATTTTCAATCCCCAAGATTCCCCAGGAACACAAGAACACAAGTAATTATGATGCATTTACCTTTCCTAGGGTCTCTACCTTGTAATCAGTGTGTCCTCACTTGGTCGTTCGGTAGGCCCATATTCCTTGCATCAGATCACGGGGGGCCCTAAAATCCCATGTCCTAGCTAGTCTTCCCTGGCCTATTTCACACTCCAAGATCACCCGAAACTATTACCCTACCATCCCATGCAATCCTCACTGTGCCTAACTCCAGACTTCATCCTATCTCTCAACCATTCCTCTGATACCATTCTGTCACAACCCCATCCCACCAAACATGCCCTTCCTGAGCTAGCAATGGTGAAAAGGAGATAATGACCCCCTGAGGCCCGACTCTAGTAGGCCCCAGAGTGGCTACTAGCACCAAGGGTATGAGTTTTCACAATTATGGGAGGCATTAACCTTTTTATTAATTAAGATTGGGAAATAGAATAAGTAAGAGACCAAAAGAAAAGGGAACAACTAAATGAAAATAAACTCAAAACCAAGCCCATATGCATGTTTTAAACAATAATGGAATAAAAGTACAAGTACAAAAAATATCTAAAGAACGATACCAAGAAAGGAATGAAAAAAATACAACCAACAAAACTCCAACGCCCAACTAGCAAGATCCCGCACGGTCCCTAAAGTCCTCCTGAAACCCTGAAAGTAAACTTAGGGTGAGCATACAAGTATAATTAGTAGGGACACCTAAAGAACTCATGCACAGGTGGGGAGACATCCTAATGCCCCGTGAGAAAATAGAAGGAACCAAAGCCTAGCAAGGAATCTAACCACCCAACCTTACAAGCCACACTTACCAAATATTGCAAGTCAATATAGTAGTATAGTAAAATTATCAATGTATGGGTACCCCGCACCACCTTCCCACTGAATACTGCTCAAGCCCTCATGACTAATGCTCTAATGCTTCCCCCTCTTCCTAAGATAGTGCTGCAACCTTGACATATAAAGCTCGAGCTAGTGCCACAATCTAGCTATACAAAGCTCATAGTATCCCACCGACACACAATCCTTGACTATAACCACATCTCATCACGCATCCCACCGACACTCAATCCTCGGCCGTAACCACATCTCATCCTGAAGACACCTAGGAGCATATCACATCTTTATCCTGATGACTCTTGGGAAACATCTTTCGTAACCTACCTGAAGGATCTTGGGCTATAGAACCTGGAAGAGGGAGCACAGGGAAGAACAGTAACCAGCCATCCTTTGGATGTTTGGGAATCTCACCCCCTGTCCCACGGGTGTTCGACATGTGGTGATAAAAATGGGTGGGGTGCGTAAAGAAACATAAAACGTACATATTTATATAATTATATCAACCACTCATCCCATTCTAAGGATCTTATACAAAATATCTGAGCACATGCCTCGACACTGCTACCACGAAAGTATGCACACAATAAACAGCCCCAAACCCCATTAAGCTTTTCATGTTTCAACAATTTTAGTTTATCAGTTCCTTAACTACCTATAAACTAACAAAAACCAAACTAGATCAAACGTTCATAAAACATATCCATGCCAACCACAAATAAGGTTAGGCAAAACACAAGCAACACAAAACCATTTTCTTTTATCAGCCAATCAATTTCGTTGATTTTCCATATTTAATCAACTACCATGCACCAAAGTTTATTAGTTAACTCTTCCACATTTATTCATATACACAACCCATCCTGGCATCCCTGTTGGAAACCACCACAACAACAAAAACCTCAGAAACAAAACCCATACCACATCATTATCCCTTCAATACGATTCACCGCAGCTCCGCTGCCCATCACAACCATATGATACACACCAACCCACAACCAAGCCAATCGTAGCCCCACTGCTCACCCATTCCACAACAACCCACAAAACACCCCTTCACATAATTAAACCCCAACCAACACCCACAAAATTCATTCTTTCATTTAATTTAATCGGGGTGATCATACAAGGGTTCTAGGCATTCATTTAATCATCCAAATTTATATGATTAACCAATTTACACTTTCTATGAATTCCATCCACGAAACAATCCAGAAAAACAAGGAAAAATCTAATGGCGCAAGAAAAGGCCCCCAACGACCGTGATTTTCAGTATTCATAAGCCCATTAAATTCAGAACTTAATCAAAGGAGAATCATTTATGGAAATAAAACAACAATACCAACAAAAATCTCCTCGAACCCGTTCTTTAACCAATTATTATCTTTATTTACCGGTTCAACCATATATCACAAAAATAATAGGATACCCACCCCGCATGATGCAAAAAAGTGAGAGAGACCAAGGTAAAATCCCTACCTCAATGGTTTTTGACGAAACCACAACGGTCGGAGAATGCTCAAGAAACCGAGTCGATTATCCAGGAATTGTACTTAGATATCCTCTCCTAACACAACCAAGACCAAAGCTCATCATATTAGACATCCACATTCTTAGATCTACCCATAACGGGCATAGATCTAAGAAACCAAGAGAAGAGGAGGAGTAGATCTAAGTAGATCTAGGAAATTAAGCAAGAACGATCACATACCTCAAGAAACCAGCTTTGATTCGCCAAGAAAAGCCTCCGGATCACCTCAAAAACGCTCGGGAGAGGTTCCTCTACCTCCAAGTAAGGTTAATCCTGAGTTATGGCCTCTTAGGGGCTTAAACGAACCATTTAGAGGCAAAAGAGTTCAGATCCAAAATTTTAGGATCTAACTTTAAGTGCCCGCACGGTTAGTCCGCACGGTTTAACAAACCGTGCGCTAACCATGCATTAGGTTATGCCTTGAAAAACACCCCTCACACGGTTAGTCCACATGGTTATCCAAACCATGCGCTAATCGTGTGTTAGACACTTCCTCCAACACCAACCTTGAACGGTTTGGCTATAAGATTTAGCCAAACCGTGCACCAACCGTGCAAAACCTATTGCCTTTTAGATTTCCTTAAAATTCCACCCAAACACACCCTGAAGTCACCTTGACCTCCCACCACACCTCCAACACCACATTTCATAAAGGAATGGACTAGAGAGGTCCAGTCCATTACAGATAGATTGAACTGAGAGTGATTTAGGTTAAAATGAAAGTTAATATAACAATTTAAAAGCGTAAGATATTTTTAAGTTGGAATTTTCATGTAATTATATTAAAATAATTATTTTATGGTGCTCATAACTCATGTTAACTCCTTTTTTTTATAATGGATGAATCCCTAAGGATCCAAGTTAATAATGGATACCATATACATTATAGAGATTGTAATAATTGGAAATGAGATGAGATAATAATTAAAATGATAAATCTTATGATTATTCCTAAGTATATATCAAGAATTATGATTAAAAATGTGAACATAGTTGAATTTATAAGAAAAAAAATAATATAATGATGGAGTCTCATGTAATTTTACATTATGAAGATGATGAAAGAAAAAATATTTAATTTTTTACATGTCAAAAATGTGGGAAGAAGATGTAGTGACCTGACCCCAGAAAGGCCAGAGCTGATGTCTGCTATCAATTACATTGACATGATTACACGGAATCAAATACCAAAGGACTGAGAGCTTAATAGTATTGGTAAACCAGATACATACACGAGTCTAGTATTAAAATTAATACACAAATTACACTATATTTTTCTCAAAATAAATAACTTCAAGGATATTAACTCTATTCTATCTAGAATATCATGGTATATCTTTTTTAGTATACTTCTTGGATTCCTGGGAAATGAAACATAATAAGGTTGAGCTTAAATTCTTAGTAATGGTAAAGTAAAATGGAATAAATAACATATCAATAGGAATAGAAAATATAGAAAGATAAATAACTGAACACACATGCCATGTAATCAATAAACTGAATGAAATTGTGTAAACAATATAGAAAGGTAATAACTTGAAACACATACCATTCAAATAACTAGATAATAAAAAATAAATATGAAAAGGAGTGAAACTGAAGCACATTACATTTAATTAATGAACTAAAAATTAAATGTATCCATAGTGACATCGACAAAAAATATCATGGATAAATAATAATTGAAATTAATGAGGGAAGATATTAATTATTGGATTCAATGTTTCTTAGGTACATGAAACTATTACCATAAAGAAATTTTACAAGATGGTTTATAATATTGGGTAAAAAACCATCTAAAGTGTCTAGCCAACCAACTCGTCCCATGAGAGTATTGATGCATCAAGGAGCGATCTATAACCGAGCCCCACTCATGTCATACCTGTCCAAAACATTCCTCACATATCGAATAATCGATTTATAAATGTGTATTATCAAATATTCATATAGAAAATAAGGAAACTATTTATCAATATTTCCCCAAGTAATCAATGACTTTCAAAGTAACACCATATGAAAAATGGTATATGGTTTAGGAAATGGTCATATCTATGATAAATGATATGGATAATTAAGGGGAAATCAATGTTCAATGATCACAAGAAATTGAATATTTCAATGGGGACTAATAAAGGAATAAATTAAGTGAATTTGAATACTATCTGTGGCTAAATCAATCATTATCCATCTATATAAAGAATAATGATGGTATCAATACAACATATCCCAAGTGAAGTAAAAACAAAGGGTTGTTGTTGTTGATGAATAGAAATACTATAAAAATATCTATTAAAAAAATTATAGAGGAAAATATCCTTTTGTTTTGAAAAAACTTTTCTTTGAAAATAAATTTTATAAATATTTTAATTAAAAATTTAGCCTTTTAGACATGAAAAGAAAGCATCAAAGGAACGACGACGTGTAAATATATGCATGCAGTACAAGGTGAAAAGAACATTCATTTTACACAGTAAAAGGGTTAGAAAAATAATTCATTTAGAAAGTGATAAGAATATTCCATTGAATAAATTGTTAAATGAAAAAAATTTAAAAATGTATTTAACAATTCATTTTAATAATTTTTTTGGAAAATATTTTAATAAAACATGGTTTTTAGAAGAAAACAGGTTCTCCAACTAAAGATAAAAATAAAGTCGGGTTTTCTTAAAAACATTTTTAAAAATACCTTGAGTAACAATGAGTAAAATAATGGTACTAATACTTAAAAAAGGTCATGAATAACCATAATATATGAAAATGAAAGGGTTTATTGAAAAATTTTCATATAATTTCCTCAAATTAAATGAATGAGTAGTAAAATTATTCTCGAGGAATATATTCTTTAAACAATCCAAAGTTTCCCATACCACTTTGAATCATTTTAAATCATAAGACTTATGAAGGAATAAAATAAAATTAAAGTTATAATATCATGAGAGTAAGGATATTCCTGATATATCATGTAAAATGTTAGTATATACACCTTATAAAATAAACTAGGTGTGTAAAAACAAATAAGTCTCAATGGAATGTAATTTGAGATGAAATCCCTTGTGTTTCATTTTAGGTGAACATCCTTTTACATCCTGTATAATTAAATTATTATAATTATATACTTGATTTAAAATATTATTCATGTTTTTAATTAATATTATCCAACTTATTACTATGTTATATACAATTACTTAAACAAATATGTTTACGTCGGTTTTTTTGACCAAATTCGTTTTATGTGTCGAAATAAATTGGTAGATAAACTATGTTCAAAGGGGTAAATATATAACATATAAAAAATAATAATCATGAAATAATTATCCTATTTATACATAAATTTTTCTTAAAAAAATAATCAAATATGGTTATAAAAAATAAATCAATGTTACAATCATGGAGATGGTAGGTCATACATATGCATGAGTAAAGTTATCATTTTTCAATGATCATTATGGAATGGATGTAAGTAGCATTAATTATTTTATAGAATGATAATTATATCATAAATAACATATTATTTAATCATATATACTTAAATATATAATTACTATGATGTAAAAGGAATAACACAATGTCAGGGAGCCGGTAGTCCACACATCCAAGACTAACATTATCACTTTTTAGTGTGTGAAAGGATAATAAAGATAATGAGATATATATAAATATATATTTATAGAAAGGTAATTGTGTCAATAATATCATATAATTTTTCTATGTATCATATGTTTAATTATAATCATCCAGTATACATTCCATGGATCATGTAAACGAATCACATCGCTTTGAAGGGGCTGTAGTACACACTTCCACAAACGATGTTATCATTTTTACATAAAATAGAAAAAGTATAAAGATATGTGTTATAAAATAATTAAATAAGAATAAAAAACTATAAATATCAAATATAAAATATATATAATGGATTTCCATCATAATTATCACCATGAGAGGTATTAAAGGAAAAACAAACAATCATCATTTCGTGAGGCGGTAGTTCACTGTACACATAAACATTATGTTTGTTACCCATTAGATAAAAGTGAGTGTGAGTTTAGGTTGAAAACTTAACCTAAAAAAATAATATTAAATCTAGTATAATGGTGTTGTTATATAATCAAGTAATAAGGAGAGTTTAGGGAGTAGAGAAAAAAAATAAAACTAAATAGCTTATGGAAAGATGTTACATCTTAACCAGGTAACTCCTTTTAGTTTAAACCAAAGGGCTTAATTGGATTGATTTATGAAAAAGAGGAATTTTATAGGATGAGGGGAGGGATTTAGGGGATATTTTTTGGAAGATATTGGTTTATATAAAGTATCTTGAGAGGTTCAAGGAAGTGAGAGGAGAGGATACCCTTTTAGAGTGGACAAGGAGTGACACTCTTGTAAATTTTGGGAAATGAATTCCATACCTATTTTTCACATTGAATTTGGATCCAATGATGATAAAATTTAGATAAATGTGGGTATAGTGTCTAAATATGGACATCCAATGGTTCTTGTATAATTTTTAGGTTATTTTGTCCCTTTACATTTAGGTTTAGTCCTTCATGAAGCTTAATTTCCCCTTAAAATTGTAATTAATTATAATTATTTTCACTAATATTTTTGGTCAAAAAATAAGTTTACATTATTATAAATTATAAATTTTGATGATATAAAATATATAATCCATTTTTTTAAATTCTAATCAATTAATAGGAATAAATTAATTTAAATTTAATCCCGCAGACGGGATGACAATACGTGTTTTTAAAGTTAAAATGTCTGAAAGGTTTTTATGTTTTATAGTCAATTTCAAAGTGAAATTGATTAAAATGAACCAAATTAAATTAATTTATAAAAATATTATCTAATTTAACTTTAAAAATAATTTAAATTATGATTTAATATTATAAATAAATTATTTGAAAAATTATTTTTGATTTAAAATTCAGTATTTTTCAATATTTGTTAAAAAATGAAACTTCATATAAAAATACCAAAAATTATCCATAACCTTTTTTATCTATATTTAAAATATTAAGTTTAATTTGAAATATATAATATATAAAAGTTTAAAAAATTTAATTTAAAATAGGTTTTCCATTAAAAGAAGGTAAAAATGCCTTAATAAAAGTATAGGTTTTTATGAAAATATTGAGTTTATTCTTATGTTATGCTAATAAAATCTATTAGATTAATATAAAAAAATATTACAGTAAACATACACTATATATGTATATATTACATTAATATCACTCACTAATTTTAATTAATTTAATTTATTAGCATAAAATATCTTTGCGAGCATACAAATAGTTTTCAATAAAAATATTCCTTTTATATTCAAATGGTTCTTATATTCATTTATAATTAATTTATAACCAATGAATTAATTATATATTTATATAAACCATATATTTTCATAAGTTAGTTAATACTATTCATAATGACTAGATTTTATCTTATTATATTAAAAAATAATATTTTAATAATATATTATTGTTTGGTAAAACTCAGTCTTGAGTATAAAGCAAGCCATTAAAGAAACTCATTATTGTGTATGTAACACGCTAATTAGGTATCATGTTAATAGAAATATATAAATTATATTGAATTTATTTTATGTATTAAATATATTATAAATAATTGGGATATTATATTCCCTTATATGCTTGGTGTTTCGTGTCACACATGCTATCGAATACAAGTGACTCTATTAAAAATTTCTAGGTGTTAAATTCTCCCTCCCTTAAATAAATTGCATCCTCACAATTTAAACTTAATCTTGGTGATATATTGTTTTATATTTCCTATGTTTAAAATCTCACATCTTCAGAAGGGTTCATAATAAATCCTATATAAAAGAGAGAATGAGAATTACAAAGGTCACATGGACTAACATGTAACTATATCTCTAAGTAAAAGAACATTAGTGTAAAGTAGAGATACATACTTGGAGGAAAATCATAAATATTCATAGAGAGTGATTGAGGTCATCAATAAAAAATGAGTGAATGATCAATAGAAATTTGTGGGACTCAAATCCATAAATCTGTGATGATTTAGAAGACTATCAAATCAATAAAAATTAAGGCATTAGGACAACATTTTATTTCTAAGTAATATTCCTAATAATGAGTAATTATCTTAATGAATACAAATATAAGGAAACTTAATTATATAGTATGTTTTAATTTTATATAAATAATTACATGTGTTGGTTGTGATTCAATCAATTCATCCAAAAATTAATTTTGTTGCCTGAAGCACTAAAATACATTTATAAAGGATCTTAAGGCCCATAAAAGAGTGATATGTCTAAATTTTTTGTCTCTTACTATTTTATAAAATCAATATGGTTAATACATTAATCTATAAACTTAAAAATTAACATTATTGGTTCATAATTAATATTTATTCATCTAATGTTTCAACTAAAAACAATTAAATATTAACCAAGATATTACACAGGTCATCGGTTGGCATTAAAATCTTATCGTCCTTGAGTCCTGGGTTCAAGTGTAGAGGCCTTTCCATATTTTATTGGTTATCACCTAGATTATAGGATGTCATTTTTTAAAACCATATTAATATAATTTTAAAAAATTAATATGATATAAATCCTTGAAATAAAGTTAATCACTAAATAAACTTTTAGTAAAGGTTTTCAATATAATCCTAATGCATAAATACTTAATCCACTTATTTTCACATATATCTTTCCCTGGTATAGGGTTTATCCATAATATAATTTATAAGATTTCTAAATCATGACACCTTATATTCAATCTAAAAAACCTCATGTTTAACCAGTTATTTATTTTCAAAATATGTTCAAATCCTTCAAAATTGTTTGTAGAGAAAATGTGAATTATCCTAAGTGTGTCCCCCTCAAGTGTCAAACTAGGTGTGTAGTAAGACCCGTTGTCGTGTACTAGTTTATACTGTGTCAGAACTGGCATACCTTATTAGAGTTGTTACTCCTAGGTACTTTTGTGCTAGAACCACATTGACATAAAATATACAGACAATGATTTATTATTATAAAATACAAATAATTTATACTTTACCAAAATTATAGGTTGTTCTTCTACACTTATACTCAAATTACACCTTAAGGTTATGTTCTCTATTCTATGTTTCCTTAAATATAGTTCCCAATAATACTACTAAACTTAATTAGATACCAACTGTAGTTACACAACCCCATAAATCCCAGAGCCAATATCTGCTATCAATTACATTAGCATGATTATAAGAAATCAAATCCTGAAGGGATGAGAGTTTAGTAGTATTGGAAAACCAGATACATACATGATTCTTACATTAAAATAAATACAATAATTACAACATAATTTTTTTCTAAATAAATAAATTCAAGGATAGTAACTCCATTACATCTAGAGTATCCTTGTATATATTTGTTAGTGCACTTGTTGGCTTCCTGGGAAAAGAAACATAATAAGGTTGAGTGAAAATGATCATTAAGTGTAATATATAGTGAAATAAATAATAAATCAATGATAATAGTCAATATTGAAAGCTAAATAACTGAACACATAATCCATGTAATAAATAAACTAAATTTTAGTGTGTAAAAAATACAGAAACATAATAATTATAAACACATGCCATTCAAATAACTGGATAAGGAAAAAGAAATATGGAAAGGTAAGAAACTGAAACACATGTCATTTTATCAATGAATTGACAATTAAATGTATTCATAGATATTTTGATGAAAAATATCATGGGTGAATAATAACTAAAAATAAATGAGAGAAGTTATTAATTATTAGACACAATGTTTCCTAGGTACATAGAACCAGTACTGTCAAGTCATTTCACAATATGGTTTAACATATTGGGTAAAAATCCATCTAAAGAAGCTATCCAACTAACTCGCCCCATGAGACTATCAATGCATCTAAGGGATATGTATAACTTGGTCTCAACCATTTCATACCATTCCAAATCATTCCTCACACATTGAATAGCCGATTTAACAATGTGCCTTATAAAATATCCATACAGAGTAGAAGGTAAGTATTTATCAATATTTCCCAAAATAATTAAAAAACATTCAAAGTAATCACCATATATAAAATGGTATATGATTTAGGCAATAAACATAACCAGGATAAATGATATGGATAAGTAGGGTAACTTTTATGTTCAATGATCAAAAGAAATTTATTATTTCATTTGGGACTAAAAAAGGATTCAAGGAAGTAAATGTGAATACTATCCTCATCCAAATCAAACATAAACCATCCAAATTAAGAATAAGGTTATTATCAATACATCATATCCCAAGTGGAGTAAAATTAAATGGGTTTTTTCATTCTTGAATAGGAATATTATAAAAATATCTTTTAAAAGCATTCTTGAAGAAAATATCCTTTTGTTTTGTTTTTTTTGAAAAAAAATTCTTTGAAAATAAATTTTAAAAAAATTTTCTTTAAAAACTTTCCATTTAAACATTCAAATAAATCATCAAAGGAATAAAAACAGGTAAATACATACATGTTTTATAAGGTAAAAAGAACATTCCTTTTTCATAATCAAAATGTTAGAAAAATTAATTATTCCTAATGAGAAAAGAAGATTCCATTGAAAAAATTGGTAAAATAAAAAAGGGTAAAAATTTATTTACCAAATCATTTTATTTTTTTGAAAACATTTTAATAAAACAATGTTTTTAAAAGTTAACAGGTTCTCCAACCAAAGAGAGAAATAAAGTTAGGTTTTATTAAAAACATTTTCTAAAACACCTTCTGTACAAAAGAGTGTAAAAATGGTACTAATACTTGTAAAAGTTCATGAATAACCATATGAGAAAAAAATTAAAGGGTTTATTGAAAAATGTTCATATAATTTCCTCAAATGCAATTGAATGATCATTAAAATTATTCTTAAGGAAAATATTATTTAAACATTTGAAAGTATCCAATACCACTTTGAAACATTTTAAATCATAATCTACATGAAGGAATAAAATAAAATGAAAGTTATAATATCATGATATTAATTATATTAATTATATATCTTATAAAAGGGAAATATATACACCTTATAAAATAAAATAGGTTTATAACATCAAATAAGTCTCAATTGAATGTAAAATGAGATGAAATCTCTTACCTTGAATTTCCTTTCAGGTGAATGTCCTTTAACTTTCTCTATAATAAAATAATGTTAATTATATACCTTATTCATAAACTTTTAATTTTTATCATTAATCTTATTTCACTTATTACCATGTTATATACAACTACTTAAACAATTATGTTTACATCGGTTGTTTTGAAGAAATTCAGTTTATGTGTCTAAAAGAACATTAGTGGGTCAACTATATTCAAAGAGGTAAATATATAACATATAAAGAATAAAAAACATGAAATAATTATCATATTTATACATAATTTTAGAAATAATCATTTAATCTAGTTATGAAAAATGAATCAATTTTATAATCATGGAGATGGTAGGCCATACGTACGCATGAGTATCGTTCTCATTTTTCAGTGATCATTATGGAAATAAGGTAAGTGGTATTATATATTTCTATAATTATAATTATATATTAAATACCATACTATTTAATCATATATAATTATATATAAAATTATTGTGTTTTAAAAGGAATCACATCGTGTTGAGGAGGTGGTAGTCCACACATCCACGACTGATATTATCAATTCTTAGTGTGTAAAAGGATAATAAAGAAAATGATATATATATATATATATATATTAAAAAAGTTAATTGTGTCATTAATAATATATATATTGTTTATATATTATATTTATAATTTTAATAATCATTTATACATTCCATGGATTGTGTGAATGAATCACATCGCTTTGAACGAGCGGTAGTCCACATTTCCAAAAATGATGTTATCATTTTAAAAAATAGAAAGTATAAAGATATGTGTTTCAAAAGAGTTAAAGAAATATAAATGCATAATTAATATCATATATAACATATATAAATTTATTTTCCATCATAATTACCACCATGATATGCGGTAAAGGAAGAACAAACTATTATCATTTCGTGAGGTGGTAGTTCTCCGTACACATTGATAGTATGTTTGTTACCCATTAGATGGAAGTGTGTATAAGTGTAGGTAAAAAAATTAACATAAAAACATAATAGAATATTTAGGATAATTTTTTTGTTATATAATAATGTAATACTAATATTTTAGGGAGTGGATAATGTAAATAAAACTAAAGAGCTTAAGGAAAGATGTTACCTCTAAATCGGGTAACTCCTTTGGGTTTGAACCAAAGGGATTCCTTGGATTTATTCCTTCCCAAGGGGATAATTCTTGGAATAGGGGAAAGGTTTTTAGGAGCTATTTTGGTATATATTTCCTGATAAAATGTGGTTTTATAGATTTTAGGAAGATGGAGGAGAGGAGGCCCTTTTATAGTAGAGGAGTGGCACTCTTGTAATATTTTGACAAAAGAATTCCATACACCTTTTTAACACTAGAAATATTCTCCCATAATGGTCCAATTTTTGTTAAAAGTGGTAATAGGGTCTAAATAGGTCTATAAAATGGATCTTGGACACCTTTCTATGTAATTTAGGCCCTTAAGATTAATGTTTATTCCTTTATTAGGCTTAATTTAACCATAATAATTGTAAATAATTATAATCACTTTAAGTAATATTTTTGTTAAAAAAAATATGAACATATTAGAAATTTTAAAATTTTCTGATTCTAAATATGGAATCCAATTTTCCAAATTCCAATTACATAAGTGGAAGAAATTAATTTAAATTTAATCCCATAGACGGGACGACAATGTGGGTTTTTAAAGTTAAAACGCCTGAAAGTTTGCTTTATTTTTATAGTCTATTTCAAAGTTATATTGATTAAAATGACATAATTGGATTAATTTATAAAAATATTTTCTAATTAAACTTTAAAACCAATTTAAAATATGATTTAACATTATAAACAAATTTTATGAAAAATTAGTTTTGAATTAAAATTCAGTATTTTTTAGTATTCGTTAAAAAAAGATACATCACATAAAAATTAAATTTAAAATATTTTCTCTATTAAAATATGGTAAAAATGCCTTAATAAAAATATAGGTTTTATAAGAAATATTGTGGTTGTTCTTATCTTATGGTTATAAAATATATTGGATGAATATAAAAAATATTATATTGAATATATAATATTTATATATTACATTTATATCACAAAATAATTTTAATTAATTTAATTTATTTGGGTAAAACATCTTTGTGAGGATAAAAGTAGTTTTCTATAAAAATATTTCGTTTTATATTAAATTGTTTCTTATATTCATTTATAAATAATTTTTAACTAATGAATTCATTCTATATTTCTGTAAAACGTATATTTTTATAAGTTATTTAATACTATTCAAAACTTCTAGTTTATATCTCATTATATTAAAAAAATATATTTTAATAATATATTATTGTTTGGTAAAACCTAGTCTTGTGTGTAACACTATCCATTTAATAAACACATTTTTTCATATGTCGCACACCAACTCAGTATCATGTGCATTATAAGCTCTAAATTAAATTTAATTTATTTAAAGTAGTAAATATATTATAAATAGTCTGTATATTATATTCCCTTATATGCTTGGTGTTGAATTTCATACATGATATCGAATAAAAATTACTCTTTTATATTTTTCAAGGTGTTATAGAAGAACCAAAAAAAATGTCACAAAGAAACTGGAAGATGCTTCTTTTTAAAAAAAGGAGTGAATAATGCAACAAGATATGGAAGAAAAATGACCAGTTAGCATGATGAAGGGGAAATATTTGTTTCCTAGCCACACCTAGAATATTAAGGTAGATGTATCAATATAAGTAATAACCTTATTTATTCCTTCCCGCCCACTTATAAAAACCAAAGAATGTTGATTGTGCATTGTGCAGACAACCGCCTCCAAGAAGTGACATCTTCATATTTTCACCACCTCCTATATTTTATGGTTATAAAGATGTAATTGAAGAATAAATTTCACATATATAATATAATTATGTTTATAAAGATTAAAATTATAATCCAAAATCATTCCCTCTCATTCATTAAAAAAATAAAAACATTAATCATGCGTTATGTAGACTATCGCCTTTATGAAGTAACATATATAATTTTTCATCAAGTTTCTTTCTTATATATCAAAATATATTAAAATATTATCCAAAAACATAAAAAAACTAAATAACATCATTATTATTCAGAAATAATGATATTATTCCAAATGAAACAAATTTCATAACCATAATTATGCATTAATTATGGTATGCTCATGTTTGGGTCGGTCTAACCACCTATTTTAACAATGTTATAAAACTATATCATGGATGAATATGAGATATTAAAGAATAATGTTATAATTAATTAGGTAAATATTTATTATTTTATTATTTTTTAAATTTTATATTAAGTATTTAACTTATTATTAAAATATCATATTTGATTACTAAAATCACCTAAATAAGCCAATAATGATTCAATTTTCATAGAAAAAAAACTAAAAACATTATAGAACAAGGTAATATATTAATAAATAAATATAATTTATATGTTATATAACTTTAATTATCTTGAAATCAGGAACTTGGTATCAATTAATGGGTATTGAAGTCATCATCATAAAGCATGCGTGAAATAAGTAAAGTTACTAACACTCTCTGGTAAAAATAAGCAATAAATAACTAATATAATCTGAATAAATAATCGTAAATGAAGTATTTAAAATTAAATATATATGATTAATGTTATTAAATTTAATATTAATATATTTATTTTTTGTATAGGAGGTTTGAGAATATTCGACTAACTAGGGAAACCAGGTAAGGGTTTGCACTACCTTAATTTTCTTCCATTTTGTAACAAAATTTATTATGGATCTTTGTTATTAAAAGATTTATCTATTATAAATAATTCATGTTTTTTATTATATTTCATAATTATTTTATAGGGATATGAAATTATTCATTGTAACCTCATTTTCAAATGATTATTACTACACAGATTATATTACTTGTAAGGGTTTTTTATTTCAATTTTTTACTCATTGAGACACATTTCTTATTATAAACCATGTTTAATTTTTTATAATGGATATAATAACCCTTTAACATTTTTTTTATCATGATCATATAATTATTCATGGTATTTAATGTTTCATTTTAAATTACATCCTTCAAGGGGTTTTGTTTTGAATTTTCTGAAGTCGTAAGTGTTATTTATCACAATTTTTGATTCCATTAGACATATTTGATATTATGAACCACATTTTATTTTATATAGTGTATTCATGACCATATTTCATTCAATAATAATTAATATATTTAATTTAATTATATTTTAATTTTAATGGTATGCCTCTTAGGTTTGTTTTGATTCTTATGCTACCATTACCATAAGTGTGTTTGTATCACAACTTTTTTTATTGAGATATGATTCATATTCACCACCTTTTTACTTTTTTGGCCTATATATATAATTTCCTAATCCTCTTATAATATTTTCTTCTATGAGATTACCTGAATGGACTGAAGGCATTCCTTTTATTTTATTATGGATAATCCCCCTTTTAAGGGTTAAAGGGGAACCCGTACATGACCCATAGGCCCAAGGCACAAGGCCCGACTGACCCGCAATAAATGAACCAAAGGCCTAGAAGAAAACCATGCCCATACATGAACCATAGGCCCAACCCACTAAAACTGCCCCTCCCCAGCTTCTGCATCATTGATTACCTAGCTCCCACCTTGTATTACTGATCATCTAGAATTGCCCTGTACAAATGTGCACGGTGCCTGGTCCCAATGGCGGCTACAATACCCTCTCATTTTTACAATCTGGTTAGCTCTGCTTCTGGTGGATACTACTCTTATTTCTCTAATCCTCTTTTGGGGCATGTTCTGTGTGAACTGGGCTACTCCATGGTCTCTGTGGCTCAAATTCCATGTGGCTCGAAGTCCTTTGATGAACCAAAGGCCCTTGAGACCCATAGGCCAAAGCCAGTGGCCCAAAGGTCCAAATCGGGCAAATAGTTCTGACTGCTACAATACCAAACAGTAACTGCTATAGTGACTACTATATTGATGCTACAGTAACCCAGAATTTGGCCTCCACCTAGTTTTGAACCTGGGTCTCTTATATTCCAAGAAATATCCCTTACCACACGAGTATGGGCGCGTTGGCTTCCTCTATGAGATTAAAATTTCAGAAATCCACCACTTCCTTCTTCTTTCCAAATCATCCTCTTTTATAAGCATGATTTTTCTTCCAATTCCTTTCCTCAATGAATACCCTAATTTTCATTTCATCTTTATGGTAATTCACCTAAATAGACATAAATCAATTTATTGTGGGAAATTATTGACTTAACCATATAGAATTAATTCATATGGTGTCATTTTGAAGGATTTTTACATAAAAATCTATTATATTTATTTATTGAAAAAATATTGACAATTCATATACTTGTTATTTCAATAAGTATGTTTATTGATTATTAAGGAATACTGGTTATGTATTTTATAGTTTATTCATTATTTCATATGATGAATTCATTGAACTTAATTAGATATAGCAGGGGTTGGATACATATAACTCATCAATTCAACAATTAGTCTCATGAGACAAACTATATTTGATTTTTTATTGTATGCCTATACAGAAAAAAATATTTCCTAGAAAAGGGCCTCTAATATAAGATAATGATGCCTAAGAACATGTTATCATAGATTAATTCATATATTTATCTATCTAAATTGTTAATTTCATCACTAAGGAACCATTTTTTTAATTCATGTGTTTATTTATGATATGTCAACCATAGATATATTATGATAATATTTTATTTTAATTATAGAATTAATTTGATTATCTATTATTACCATATTATTTATTCCCATTCTTTTATCACTGTCGATCTTTTATTGTTATATATTATATTTAAGATTACTGAGCATTTAAGATAAAACATTCTTATATTTAAATTTCACAAGGATATGAAGAAATTTATTACACAGGATATGTATACTAGAATAGAATGTGTGGTGAATTTTTGGGAGATATTAAAGTATTATTAATGATTAAGTAGTTTATTTTAAATTAGAATAATGTACATCAGTTAAGAAAGACATGGGATTTATTATTTTATCATTTTCCTAATTAATTAATGTTTTAAACCAAAAATTTGTTCGTAATTTATTGTAATGGAATATTTTATTTAAGTCATTTAGTTAGGGTTTAGTTATATTTAATATGTTATAGTGGGTATCAAATCCAATATTTAATTTATTTTTTTACATTAGATTTGAGATCGTAGTTTTGGGGTGCTACTATTGGCATCGGAGGAGGGTTTTGATAAATTTAAATATTATTATGTGAGTTGAGAATAATTTAAGGGTTGATATGTTAAGTTTGTTCATAATTTAAAAGGTACAGATAACCCTTTTAGTTAGTTGAAGTAATAATGAAAATTTTATAGATTTAGATAAGATAATTTTAGTGAAAATCTTTGGACAAGTCTAAGGGATCTCACCCTACTACCTAACTTGACCGCAAATATTATTTTTCCAAGGGAGGCCAATAAGAAGGTTGATGTCAAAGTAGTGGTTCTATAGCTTCTCCTTCATTCCAATGAAAAAATTATGGATTAACCTTTCATGATCAATGTTTCCATGTAGGATGTACATCCAATGTTTGAAAGACCGATGTAGCTAGATTTGAGTGAAGAATAACTATCCTAGATCGATTAGAAAAATCAAATTTTGATATGTGGATTCAATGAGGGGAAGAGAAGCTTAGAGGAACATGTAAGGACATGGAAACATATGACCTTTCAATTTTAGGATCTCATCAATATCAATCAATACCTAGAGGTATCTTTTATCCAATGGAAACTATATGGACTAAGTCCTTACAACTCATTTAATTTTACCTGGAATGAACAAGATTTTCCCTTTGAGGATTGATTTCCCTTTGTTTATGTGTACTTGGTTTCCCACATTTCCTTAAAATTACATCCTTGAATAAAAATTTAAATTTATTAGTGTGGTTATCTTAAAAATTACATCACTATATAGATATTGGAAAATGGATGCGGGTGTGAAACATATGCACCTTGGGGTAATCACCATAAAAAAGGTTGTTTGAGTATAAAATCAATATTAACTCTATTTAATTATGAGTGAGCATAATAATACATACCAAGATAGAAACTACTAAGGGATTTGGTTTTGTATCACCCCTGGTTTGAGGTATGCAACCTTTATTTATGCCTTTTTATGTGTATGAAGTGGTTGGGTAAGGGTTGGTAGAGTTTTTAAGGTTTTGGGAAAATTTTTGGGCTTTTCTAAGGGTTAAAAATTTGATCACAGTTAGTGAAATCCATATGCATTCTCCAGGAAACCGTGTAGAAGGAATCAATGGCCTTTGGGTTGGTGCATGGTTAAGGTGCATGATTTTCTAAACCGTGTGGCCACCCAGGTGAACTGTGCAACATGAGACAGTGGGATTTCACACGGTTGGAACATTATTTTTCTAACTATATGGGAAAACCATGTAGGTTCCCCTTTAGGATAGTATATGACACATGGTTATCATATAGTTTTCCTAACTATGCAATTATACCATGCATTAGTTAAAAAGTTGGTTTTTAAAAAATGAGGGTTGGTAAGGATTAGAACTAAACACCACATTTTTTCTCCCAAGTGACCCTAACATGGTATTTCATCCTCTCCAAGGTTATGTAATCTATCCTACTCATTTTGGAAGCCTTTAGAATTGTTTTCATGGTGATTTGAAGGCGAATCTACCTTGGTAAGTCTCATTTATTGGTAGTTTGTTGGTTTTTCTTAAATATAATCTTCACCATCTTCTAGTTTCTTAGATCTAGTTCCATTACAGATAGATATATGGTTATTGTTTCCAATATTGGTGATATTTTTCTTTATTAATGATAGGAGAAGTGATCTAAGCAGTATTTGTGGAGTTTTCCCCTGGATTTGGTGAGCGCTTGTGTCTTTGGTCATTTTTTTCCAAAACCCTAAAGGTAGATGGATTCACTCTCAACTACTCTTGTAATAACTAAAAGTATTAGATTTGAAATTAGTTGTTTTTCTTGAAATTAATTGTGAAATTGATGTGTAAATATTTTTTGATACCCCTTTTGTGATTATTTTTTGATTTTGGGGGAAATAAGATATTTTTTTGCAATATGTTTCATTGTTTGATTTTAAAATGATGGTTTTAAATTTTTTTTCTTGGTTTGATTTATGGAAATGGTTTATGAAAATGGTTTTCAATAAAAATATTATTTTATTAAAATAATGCTTGATGTGAATGTTTATTAAGGATGTTTTCAATAAATAGTTGATTTTATTAAAATGGTTTTGGAATGTTTAGTGGAAATTTTTATTGGATTAAATGGTTTATTTGGTTTGGAAAATATTGGTTAATATGATTTTGGTACTTGTTGATTTATGATTGTTGTCTTAAGTGGTTAAGAATGAGTTGTATGGGATGGATAATGGGTATTAAGTAATCCTATAAATGAAGTGGAATATGGCGTGAAGTACCACAATAAAAAGGGTACGGGGTTGGACATGAAGTCCCACCATCAATGGTAACACTAATCTCATGTGGTTGGATTGTGTGTGTGGTTTAGGTGTGAATGTAGTCATTCAAGGTGAAATGAGTTATGAAAACATGAAATGAGAAAATGTTTAATGAATTGTTTTGTTATTTTCATTTAATATGTGGGTTTTTGGGGATTTTTTAGGTATTAATGTGTTTGGATTTCATGAAATAGTTTCTATGTTGAAATAGTATTATATAAATTATTTATTTATTTTTGGTAACTTGTTCTATCCTAGTGGTTCAATTATAGAAGTCATTTGGGTAGAGCCTACTGAGTATTATTACTCACCCCATAATTTGGAACTTGAGTGATTTTTAAAATAATTTATCCCAAGACATAGGTAGAGGAAAATCATCTCATTTATTTAGTGGTTCATCATGATGCTTGGGCGGTCTTGTGGTGTTTGATCATGGATCTTGGTGTAGATCTATGGAGATTTTTCTTGGAATATTTGACTTTTTTCATTTCAGTCTTCTACTTTGTACTTAGATTTTGTTTCTTAGTTTGGTTTGTGTTTATTATTGTTGTAACTTGTAATCATTTTAGTTATAGTACATTTTTTACATGCATCATGTAGTGGTTATTTAGTAATGGTATTTTTGGTTGGTTTTTTTATTTTAAAAGGAAAAATAATCCCCCAATCGTTCATGAATCCCTTGAAATTTATTTCTAGCCTTTGGAGACTTGGGAATGTAACTTTACGCCAAGTAACACTTCCACCTTTAATCAAGACAAATAATAGGGGTAGGATGTTACAAGAGGTATTAGTTTGTTCAGTCCTTGACTTATAAGTTAAATCAGTCTTCTTCAGGCCTTTGGAATTCATTATTGGTCTTGGAGTTGGCACTCATTCTTAGTTTATTCCTTGATTTGAGATGGTATCAAGGATTAGGATTGTCATAACTTGAAATGTATAGCATAAAAATATATATCTAACCTTTTATACTAAACATCAATTTACTAGGGAGTTGGGTACATAAGTTTTTTGGATATAATTATAGGAGTGTAATCTCATTGTCATGGGTTTAGCCAATGAGATGAGAATGACATGAATTAGAGGAATGCATTCCTATTAGGATTGTATATCTCATTTGGGGTAATGATTTATGTTTGATGTGAATGTGTTGGTTTTTGAAAAATATGGAAATTATTTTCAAATGTGTGATTTTGAAAAGGGAATGGTTGTGGTATTTTTGAAATGTTCCAATTTTCAAAAAATGATGATTTTAAAAAAATTATGGAATATGGGAAATGTGGAATTTTTGAAATCATAGTGGTGATTGTGAAATGTTATATAATCTAAAATTATAATACTTTAGTTTCTATATAGTGATAATTATTGTGCTTGTGCTGTGTTGATATAAATGGCACCAGGTAGGAATTTTAGAGAAGAACTGGTGGAAGATGCTTAAAATGTGGTTACACCTGAGCCACAGGTGAACCAAAAGCTAGTATAGAGCACAATATAATCCTTTCAAGATGTGTATTGTGGGAATAGAAGGTATGAGCCAAGGCATATCGATGATCAAGTTTAGTTTTAGAAGAATAATCCACCCATCTTTCGAGGTGATTCAAAACCAGAAAAGGTGGAGGTTTGGATGAATAGGATGAATCACATATTTGATTTCCTAGGAAATATAGTGGAGTTGAAATTCAAGTTAGAGACATACATGTTGGAAGATATTGCATGTCAATGGTGGGAGTTGGCAGTCCATGCTAAAGTGGACCGAGGCATGGAAAGAGAGGATTTAGAGGAATTGTTTAATAAATAATTCTATCCTCATACATTCATAATTATGAAAATGATAAATTTATTTATCTAGAAGAAGGATAACCTTTTGGTGATGGAGTATACAACTAAATTCATGAATTTATTCTGGTTTTCACTTGAGTTTACTGCTAGTACATCATTAAATGTGCATATTTTTGAATTAGGGATGAGGAAAGAAATCCATTTGAAGATTGCGGCGATATGTATAATGGATTATACAGAGATGGTAAATAGATCTACAGTGGATGAAAGATATTTCTTGGGAGCTACAGGTGGAGGAGGTATGTTGATACCCATGGTAAATGGCAAGAACTCTAATGCAGGAAGCAATTGGGAGAGGGAAACTTATTTCAAAGGAGGGAGTATGGTTTAGAATCCATCTGTGGGATTAATGAATATTCCAATGAAACCTTAGAGAAAAGAATGGTGTTTTTAGTGTGGATATCTAAGACACATGATGCAAAATTGTACAACACCACCTAGAGGATTCCACAATTATAACTAGATGGGGAATATTTAGTGTTATTCTCATATCGCTCTGAAGTCAGGTGTTTGTGACATTCTTGAAGGGTCAAAAACGTCTTATACTTCAACAAGATGAGGGAAACAACATACCCCTCATCAACAGAATAGAGTTAGATATAGTGATTCTAGGAACACTATGAATACTCAGAAAGTGAAATTTTAGCAGAGTAATAAAGAGAAGAGTGTGGTGAGTAAGCAGGTTTATGGAGCTGGGCATGTTATGGTGGATGACCAGTTTGGACCATCCGTGGTGACATGTATGATTGTTTTTGAATTATACTTTTATGAAATCATTTTTTGATCTGGGTTCATCTCAATATTTTATTTCTTCTCATTCTATTGATTCTTTTTGGGTTTAAATATTGAAATAATTCCTTCTATTTTAAAACATAAAACTCCTATGGGTCAAAAAGAGTGTCGACCCTTTCTATATAGAGCATGTTGTATAACTTTTGATGGGTCAAACTTGATATGGGACTTCTCTGTTCTTGAGATGGATGTTTATGATATATTCCTAGGTATGGATTGGTTGGTGATGTTTAAGGCCCACATCGACTATTATGTGTGAACGATTAGTTTCACGGTAGATGATGGAATCCATCATCTCTTAAGAGGATAGAACAAGGTAAAGGTGGGTGAAATAGACTTATTGGGATCCATGGTTGGGAAAGTCTCATATTAGTTGGTAGCTTTTTCATTGGAATTGATTGGATAAATATTTATCAAAGTATTATCATGGTTTACACACATAAGAAAAGTGGATTTTATGACTAATCTCTTTCTAGGGACCATTCCTATCTCATTTCCATATTACTGGATGGAACCGTTAGAATTGGGGGAATGGAAAGTGAAGTTGGAGGAGCTATAAAACAAAGAGTTTATCCAGCCTAGCACGTCTTCATCAGTAGCACCAGTCTTTTTCCTTAAAAAGGTGGATGTAACTCTTTGAATCTATGTAGAATATTGTAATCTAAACCAAATTATGATAAATAAGAAATATCCAATCCCACATATTAATGATATATTCGATCAATTGAGGGGAGCTCAATGGTTCTCCAAAATTTACTTGAGATCAGAATATCATTAGTTATGGGTGCAGAAGGAGGATATTTTGAAAACAAATTTCATAAGTAGATATGACCATTATAAGTATGTGGATATTCCCTTTGGTATTAAAAATTCACCAGTGGACTTTATGGAATTGATGAATTAGATATTTCATACATATCTGGATTCTTTTGTGGTGGTGTTTGTGGATGATATATTGGTATATTCCAGGACAAGATATAAGGATGAGAAACACCTAGAAATAATGTTGGGAATTTTAAAAGACCATCAGTTGTATTCCAAATTATGAAAGTTTGATTTTTGGATATAATAGGTATGCTTCCTTGACCATGTTATTTATGAGAAATGTTTTTCAGTTGACTCGGAGAATATATAGGCTGCTATCTCTTAGTATCAAAAAAAGAATATATTTGAGATATAGAGCTTCCCTAGTCTAGCTGGGTATCATTGATGCTTTGTTCATGGCTTCTCAAGATTAACTTCACTGATGAAATCATTGACAAGGAATAATGTTCCATTTCAATGGAATTACCAGTGTCATAATTATTTTGAAGAGCTTAAGGTTCACCTTACATCAGCACCAATCTTCGTTTTTCCAAAACTAGGGGAATGAACGTGGTGTATTTTGATGCATCAAGATTAGTTTTGGAGTGTGTTCTCATGAAATGAGATCATGTTTCTACATATGGCTTGTGATAGTTGAGGTTTCATGAGAAGAACTACCCAACACATGATTTGGAGTTAGCGGCTGTTGTTCATGCTTTGAAAATGTTGCGTCACTAGCTCTTCAATGAGAAATGCACAGTGTTTACCGATCATAAGAGTTTAAATCATAATTTCTCTAAAATATGTTTGAACATGATATAAATGATATGGATGGAGTATCTCTATATGTTTTACTTTGAATTGATGTATACATAGGGTAAAGGAAATTTAGTGGCAGATGAGTTAAGTAGAAATTCATATGTTCAGGTGTCAAAAGAATCATTGGATCAGTATAAGATGATTCTAGTTATAGCCGAAATGAATTTGGAATGTGAAGAACTAGGTGAGATATTAGTTTTATTCCATGTTTCATTGGTTCCTAATTCATTTGGATTGGTTGAAGAGGAAAAGACATCTGATTCAGAATGTGTGGCTATGAGGCTGAAACTAAATGGAGGGGAGACCATTGAGGGATATAAACTGGATTTGAATTCGGTTTTGTGGTTTTTAAATCATATGGTTATACCAGATTCATTTTATGAACAACTTCTTAGTGCATACCATCAATTGAGATCGGTTGTCCATCTTGGAATTCAGAAAATGTATAAGACATTGAAAGCGCAGTTTTTGGGGGAAAGCATGAAAAGAAAAGTGGCTAAATTTTTATCAAGATTCTTAAGGTGGTGAGTCAGCAACTAGTAGGAATGTTGTAGTCTTTACTTATACATGTTTAGAAATGGGAGCAGATAATTATGGATTTGTTCATAAGTCTCCCAAGAATAGTTCGGAAGCACGATGCTATATGGGTGATTGTGGACCAGCTCACAAAGTTATCCCATTTCATCTCTATTTTTGAATCTCATATGGTGGAGGACCTATCCAAAATCATTATTCATGAGGTGGTAAAGTGGCATGGTGTACCACTTTCAATTATATCAGATAGAGATCTGAGGTTCAGGTCCCATTTTCAGAAATCCTATCAACAATCCCATGGGAGTGAGTTGTCGATGAGTATGACTTATCAAAATCAGATGGATGGGAAATTTTAGAGGACAATAAAAATATTAGAATACATGTTGTAGGATTTTGTGAGGGATTTTGGTGGCTCATGGGAAGAGAACTTTCCATTGGTGTAGTTCTCGTATAATAGCATTTATAAAGCCTTGATACATATGGATCTGTTTAAATCATTGTATGGGCATCTGTAACACCCCACACTTCTGTGATATATTTCCCTTTGAATATGCAATAGCTTGTGCTGTACGCAACTTCGATTTTTAACACACCACGACCAATCAAACTAGCTGTTATGAATAGTAATACCTACTTTTTGAAATTTTATAAATTTTATTTTTAAAAAATGGACTTAATTTTTGAATTTGGAATATCGAAATTAGTGAAATCATGACCAATTGTTGCCTATTGACCATTCAATGTTCTAATTCTCTGCTAATGTGTATAGCTGCACTCGGGTCGAATCCTCAGTGATGATAATTTTTAAAAGTCTATTATTTTTAGTTGATTGTATTTTGATTGGGGGGGTTTGTTTATAGAGATTAAATGAATTGATTAATGATTGGTGTTTTATTTAACAATTTTATAAAGACTGGGGTGAGTTCATTTTTAGGGATTTAAGCTTGCGACATCCTTGAGATTTTCTTTATATTGCATTTAAATTAACACCCACTTCACAAGATAAAGTTGATTAGAATTCCTAAGTGTTAAGGCTTTAATACAAGACTTAACTTAACTTAGGGTTATAATATTAATCATATATTGTTGATGGTAGTGTATTTATGGTAATAATAATCCATGTAAACCACATTTTAAACAAAAAAATTCATTATTCCATTACATGTTAAGTCCAACATACACAATGTTAAATTAAAGAATACTCATCGAGAAAAAGATCTCAATCGCTTAACATCTATAAATAATGACTCACCCCAATGGTATATTTAATCAGCCATTAAGATAGTTATTAATCTGTTAATATATGATTATGGTGATGAATTATAAATAGAACAAAAAGAACGAGACAAGAATAGAGTAGTGCATCGAACACACATAATCATTGAAGAGAGTTAAAAAAAGACTTTCGATTGAATGAGGAAGAAAAAGAAGGGAAGAGGTTTTAACTTGATTTGAACTATTTTAAGAACATTAATATTAAACAATATAAGGTTTATGAGAATAAGATATATTGAAGAAGAAACTTTCATTAAAACAGAATTAAAAAAAAAAACACTTGCACGATTACAAACGAAGAACAACACAAAAGTAAATGAAAGGAAGTAATGAGGAATGGTTTCTCAAGTAAAAACATGAGTATGGAAGATCCTACTGAGAATTTTTAAGAGCCTTGATCTTTCCAACCTATCAACGTTTTCTCTTAAATGCCAACCCTTTTGAAAGGAGAGGAGGTGATGTATTTATAGACCATGGTGGTGGACTATTTGCATTCCAAAAATACCCCTCCACTTGGCTCCACTATTTGGACATAAATACAGCTGAATATAGAGATATATCCTTATTCAATGTTTTAGATAATGATGTTTTCCGACTAATCTCAAAATTTGGAGGCATTTTGACTTATGGAACCAATGTTATAACCATTTAATTAAACAGTGTTAATCTGTACATTTCAATCCATACTTTTTAGAAGGATGAAATATGAATGGGTTCAGCAATAGGAATATGCCTTAAAATCCGAACACTTTCTTCAACAAAGTCTACCTCCTATATCTTATCTTTCACACTGAAAAATCTCAGATTGATTTTATGATTAAATCATGAGATGTGTCATAAATAGTGTATGTATTTTAATTTCCATCTAGAGTGGTGGGTTGGAATTAAAATCATCAGTTGGGCCCCTTGTTTGTGTATTTGGACCTTAAAATATTTATACAAGATTATTTTGGATAATAAAGAACATATGGTGGATTATAATAAAATTTGGGCTTCGAGATATAGACCAGTAACTCAATCATCATGGCTAGTCAAGTTTCTTCACAGTTTCTTTTGGTCATCTTGTGTGGACCATATGACCCTCAAAATAGATGATTTGGCCAAAGGTTAATTCTAATGAAATGTTGAAATTTGAGTAAGTAATCCTAAAAAAATGATAACGTAATTTGGATAAGTAGGGTGAGAGTTATAATTAAAATATTAAACCGTCTCGATTTGATTAATTCAAATAAGGCTCAAAAATTACATTTAATATTAAAACATTAATATTTCACAAAAATTATGAAAATTTTATATAAAATCAGTAATGAGAGTATATAATTAGTTATTAAAATATTAATAACATTAACTCCCCACGCATATTATTATTCATGTCTTAATGTACAACAAATATAAAACCATGGAAAAATCATTTTCACTCACCAACAAATATTAAAATTTTGTTTTCCCCAATCAGGGGAGGTTTAGACAATTTCACTAATCCATATTAAATTACAACACAAGTTGTTATAGAAATTTTTTTCTGAAAACAATTAATTTTTTTCATGCCCAAATTTAGAAATAGAAAATGGTGGCACACAAAAATTACTCCTCTCAAGATGATAAAATTAATTTATGGAGCTTCACTCATTCACCAACCAGAAGTTAAAATCTTAGAGTTTTCAAGAGATCTCAGCATCCAATCCCTATCCTAAAGTGAACAAGAATCAAGAGGACTTTTAAATGGGGTTTTCTATGGATATGGGATAGTAGTAATTTAATGTCCAAGAGATAGAATAAGTGGGGTAAAACACTAACACGGGTAAAACAATGCACATTTTTTTTTGAAATGAAACATAGAAGGAAATAAAAACACATATTTAAAAGGTAATGGTTGTGTAAAGAAAGAAACAAGAGGGGGAGAAAATTTTAAGGGGATAATAATATTAAATATTAACAAAACACAAAACTTCTCTCAATGACATAAGTTTTCTTGTTTTTTTTTCAAAAGTTGAACTTGAACAATATCTCACACTCATATCCCAACCCCTGATTGATTTCCTCACAACACTAATTGTGATAGCTATAACAATATCAAAGGTTGAGGAAGAGAGAATTTTGAACTACCCAAGAAACAACCCAAATTTTCTTTGATATTTTTTTGATTTATTTTTTTTTCTTTTTTTTTGATTTTTTTGAACACTTGTCAATAACATTTAAAAAATTTCATAAATAAAATTACATTACATTCCCCAAAACACACTGAATGAAAACCTATCCCCCACAATGAAATGTATTCTTTCCCTCAAGCATATAATAACATATTGAAATCAAAAAAGGTACCCAAAATGAAATCCATTCCCTCCCATAATAAAATTTCAAAAAATTATGCAATAAAAATCCATGTTGATATTAGGTGGGAAAAGGTATTGGGCTTGTAATGTGGATATCAAAGAAACGTTTTTCATAGGCTCTAAGGGGATTTCAAAATTAGGATTAATGTAAGGGAAATGGGAGGATATTTGGCTATTGTGATTCTCATGTGGTTCATAAAATGCCTCTATCCTATTAATGCACACTATAGTAGGAAATTCAGCTCAAAGGTCCACAAAATCGAGAATAAAAATGGGGGTGAAAAAACACACATTTTTAAAATATGGCCATATATAGCATTGGCATGAAAGAAAATGGTGTTCCTCATGGGTGGGAAAAACTAGTTTCCAAATCAAAAATTGAGAATTCAAAATTTTTTGGGTTTTAAAAAATATTCTTTATCAAAAAATATGATGAAAACAAAATATTTTTGAGATGAAACCATGTATTTTGACTCCCCAAAATGGTTTAAAAAAATGTAAAAAACTGGATGGTGATAAATTATTACTCTTTGGGTTTTTTTACATTTTTTATTTTTTTAGTTTTTTAGTGTTTTTAAATTACACACCCACAAAAAATAGAAATAGTAAATAAAACAATGGGGTGATGAAATTGGTAAAAAACAAAATGAGAATGAGGGAGGAAGAAGAAGAAAGAGGGAGAGAGATAGATAAGAGGAGTTAAAGGGAAAGGGGTGCCTTTTAGTTGGGATTTGGGGGGGTTTCCATCTCTATCCACTGATGGGTCGACTGTAGAAGTTAGGGATCTAGTGGAAGTCAATATTGTTCCAAGACTGTGCATCCTCTCTTGGTGATTCTTTAACCGATTTCCATTAACCATGAATGTCCTTTTGGAAGATGGGTCTTGGACTTGCACCCCACCAAATCGGTAAACATGAGAAACAATAAAAGGACCTTCCCAACGAGAATTAAGCTTACCTGGGTGAAGCTGAAATCGAGAGTTGAAAAGAAATACCTTTTCACCTTCATGGAATAACTTTCTCCGGATGTGTTTGTAATGGATTACCTTAGACTTTTCTTTGTACAAATTGGAATTCTCATAGGATTCAAGTTGAATCTCCTCCAGTTCTGCTAATTGCAACAATCTTTCTTCACCAAAATTTTCACAATCAAAATTATATGTTTTCACAGCCCAAAATGACTTATTTTGGATTTCAACTGGCAAATGACTTGCTATACCAAAAACTATCCTAAAATGAGACATACCAATGGGTGTTTTATAGGATGTTCTATAAACCCAAATTGCATCACCAAGTCTTTCAGGCCAGTCTTTTTTGGTGGGTTTTACAATTCTCTCAAGAAATATTTTCACTACACTATTAGAAAGTTCATCCATTCTATATGTTTGGGGGTGATATGAAGTTGATGTTTTATGTACAACACCATTTTTTTCAAAATATATTCCATGATTTTATTACAAAAATGGGTTCCTAATCCACTTATCAAGACATGTGGTGTGCCAAATCAGTGGAAGATGTGTGTATTTAGAAACTCACTAACAATATGTGAATCATCCTTTCTAGTGGGTTTGGCCTCGACCCACCTAGAAACATAATCAACCGCAAGAAGAATGTATGAGAATCTATTGGAAGGGGGGAATGGTCCTAGGAAATTGATGCCCCAAACATCGAAGATCACAAAGAAAATTAAAGGATTTTGGGGCATTTCATTTCTCTATGAAATTGTTCCAAACTTTTGGCTAGTGGGACATGATTGATAGAACTCATGTGAGTCCTTAAAGTGTGAAGTCCAGAAGAATCTAGAGTCTCAGACGTTTAGGGAGGTCCTTTGTGGTCCAAAGTGGCCACCACCAGGAATTGAGTGACAAAATTCTAAGATGGAAGAATGTTCATTTTCATCAACACATCTCTTAATTACCATGTCTACCTCAGTTTTCCATAGTTTATTATCTTCCCAAAAATAGAATTTTGAATCACTTTTAAAATTAATTTTTTTCTTTTGAAACATTTTCAGGAAAAGAACCAAAAACCAAGTAATTTACAATTATGGCATACAATGGTATTTTTGGAGTGGGAGATGAAAGGTGCTCAGTTGGAAATTTTGGATCAATTATTTCAGAATAAGAATAATTACAAATTCTACTCAAGTGATTAGCCACATAGTTTTATTTTCATGGTCTATGTTTTATTTCAAGGTCAAACTCTTAGATCATTAGGATCCATAATATTATCATTGGTTTGGAATCACTTTTCTGAAGTAAAAACTTTATAGCACAATGTTCTATGAAGATGATGATTTTAGCACCTAAGTGATATGGCCAAAATTTATCTAAGGAAAAAACCAATGCTAAAAGTTCCTTTTTAGTCACAGAGTAGTGAGATTAAGTTTCATACAATGTTTTTGAGGCATAATAGATGACATGAGGAATTTATTCTCTTCTTTGTCCAATAACAACCCCAATGTCTATCAGTAGCATCACACATCAATTCAAAGGGTAAGAACCAATCTGGGGTTGGATTATCAGGGATGATGTAGGAGAAATTTTAAGTTCAATGAAGTCTCTCTTACAAACCTCATCAAAATGGAAGGTGACATAATTTTAGAGAAACTAAGTTAGTGGGAGTGAAATCCTACTGATTTTATGGATGAATCACTGATAGAATCCAACATGACCAAGGAATGAACAGATGTCTTGAATGAGAGTGGGTTCAAGAAGTGATTGGATCACTTCAATTTTGGTAGGATAAACTTCAATACCATCTAGTGAAACTATTTCCCCTAGAACAATCCCATTTTCAACCATGAATTTATTTTTTTTAAAATTTAACACAAGGTTACACTTGACACACTTTCGGAGGACTAGAGAGAGTGAACTAAAGTAAGATTCAAATGACTCACCATAAATGGTAAAGTCACCCTTGAATACTTCTATGCAGTGTTCAATGAATTCAGAAAAGATACTCATCATACACCTTTGTAATGTTTCAGGAGCAATACAAAGTCCAAAAGGCATTCTCCTATATGCATATGTTCCAAAGGGGCATGTGAAAGTAGTCTTTTCTTGGTCCTGAGGTGTGATTGGGATTTGGAAGTAGCTAGTGTATCCATCTAGAAATAAATAGTGTGACTTTACAGCGAATCATTCTAGAATATGATCAAGGAATGGAAGAGGGTAGTGATCTTTTCTTGTTTCAACATTCAATTTCCTGTAGTCGATGCACACATGCCATTTTTTTTACTCGAGTTGTGACTACATCACCATGTTCATTTGTGAAAATAGTTATTCAAACCTTCTTAGGTAAAACTTGAATTGAACTAACCCATTCACTATTAGAAATTTGGAAGATAATACCAACTTGAAGAAGCTTGGTGATATCTTCCCTATCAACCTCAATGATGAGTGGATTGAGTCTTCTTTGTGGTTGTCTAATTGTTTTGGATGACTCCTCAAGATGGATCTGATGTATGAAAAGGTCAAGTTTAATTCCTGGTATATCATCTAGGGTCCAACCTAAGTCCTTTTTGTTTTCCTCTAACACCTGAACAAGTTTGGACTCCTCAGTTTCAGTAAGTGAAGTAGAAATAATGATAGGATATGAGTGATCATGTAAAAGGAATGTATATTTTAGGTGTTAATAAAGAGGTTTTAGATTAATATAATCTCTCATTTGTGGTTTAGAAAACTCAATAATGGAGGAAGGTACTTTAGTTTCTTTAGATTTATTTTCCTTAATACTATACATGGTGGAGTAGTAGAGATTAGAGTTGATGTGGGATTTAAGAGAGTTTTCAATATCCTCTACATTGATGGAGTCTATAAATGAGAGGTCCACATCAACTTTAGCATTTATGACTTAGTTAATCATGGTGTAAATTTTACAAGATCCTTTTTCATTAGAACATGAATAACATGATGGATTGGGGTTCAATTGACTCTTAAAAGTGTCCTTTAAAGCATGAATTGAGAATGCAGAGTGATCCTAGAATGGGTATCCCATAGCTTGGAAAATGTTGAACTTAACCAGTTGGTCACCAAATTCCATGGATAAGATGCCTAAATGGACTTCAATTTTGGTTCTCACTGTCATTAGTAAGGGTCTTTCTATAATTAAGGGAGATCGAGAAGATTTTATCTCACATTCCATGTCAAGGACATAGAAATCAGCTGGGAAGAGAAGATCATTAACTCAGACAAGGACATCCTCGATTATACCCTCCAGACAATCTCTACATTGATTGGATAACTGAATGACAACAGCCATTGGATTTAAGGGACCTAGACCAAGGTTGGAGAAGACCGATTTGTTCATGACATTAGTTGAGTATCCTAGGTCTATGAGTGAATCATCAAAGTTGGAACTTCCAATTTGGCATGGACCCGTAAAGGTCCTTGGATATTTTCACTTTATGGGAATAGAATACTGGGTGGAAACATTTTTAAAGGTCCTAAGTTACCTCTTGTGGGTGCACAATTCCTTAAAAAACATGGAATACATAGGGATTTTTTTATATAATCTAAGAGGAGAATGTTGAATTCAACACATCTAAACATGTCAAGCATTTAAAGATCGGGTTTAAGGGAATTCTTTTGCTTAGAAATGGCTTAAGGAAAAGGAATTGGGTTCTTAAGTGAAATGGTAGGAGGTGAGGGAATGGATTCATATTCCTTTTTGAGTTTATTTTTTATTTCATTTCTAGGTCAAAATTAAAAGGGGGGGGGGGTGTAGGACTTTTCTAAAGGCATATAAATTTGCTTCCTCGAACTAAGTGAAATTGCACTTACATTATCCTTGGGGTTGGGTAATGTTGAGTTAGGAGTTGGGAATAAATTGATTTTGTTGCTGCCTCAGGTGGGATTCAAGTTGACCAATTTGTGTTTCAATGTTTTTGAGGATAGAATGAGTGAAGGAGGAAAGGTCTTCCACTTCACATTCCAATGGTTTCTTGGAAGAAGAGGCTTGTACCAGATTGGTATTACCTTGATTTTGGTTCTTGGGAAAGCTATTGTATTGGTTTGGGAATTCTGAAGGCTCACTAGGATAGTTGAATCTAGGAGGAGGAAGAGGAGGATTGATCCTTTGAGGTTGAGGAACAAAAGGGTAAGGTTGTTGGAAGTTACCAACACCTTGACCATATTGGAATTGGTTTGGGTTTTGATGAGGGTATTGAGGGGGATGAGAAACAGGATTCCCATATCTCAAGTTAGGGTTATATGTAGAAGAGAAGGGCTTAGAATGGGGTTGATTTATGTTTCTATCAAACTAACCTGATTGTTGAGGGTTGGGGTTCCACTGAGCATATGTTGCATTGATATCCATTGGTCCGGATGAATCAGAGGAATCCTATTGAAGTTGGGGAAATGTCTTAGTTGGATGATATGGGAATCGAAAGATTCCATATTTCTTAATAGGTCCTAGGAACATAGATTGTGGAGAAGATGAGGTTGGGGCTTTGGATGCCACAACTAGTTGTCGCACAAGACCTGTAAGTTGACTCATCCAACAGTAATCTTTTTCAGCTCTATGGATTGATTATATTGGACTTTTTTTACATGAGCATGTGCTCAAGTATAGAATTACTATGTGTTTTCATCCATGTTTCTTATGAGATCTCTTGCAGCTGTATGAGTTTTATCAACAAGAGCACCACCAATTGCAATATCAATGAGAGTTTTCTTCACGGCCAATAAAACCTCATAGAAGTATTGGATCAAGAGTTTTTTAGGGATTTGGTGGTGTGGGTATGTTTCCAAAAGATTTTTTAACCTCTACCAATACCCATGGAGTGATTCATTGGGGAATTTAAAAATACCACTTATTTCCTTTTAGATAGAAGTAGTACGAGAAACATGAAAGAATTTATCTACAAAGAGTTGCTTCATGTCATTCCATGTGGTTATGGAACCATGAGGAAGGTAGTAGAGCAATGAATTAGCAGTTTCATCTAGGGAGAACGGGAATTCTCGAAGTTTGATTTGTTCCTCATAAACCCCGTGAGGGTTCATGGTAGAGCACACCACTTGGAACTCTTTAAGGTGGATACATGGATCCTCACCGGCTAGCCCATGTAAATGAGGAAGAAGATAAATCAAACCCGATTTGAGTTCGAAGTAAGCCTATATGTTTGGATATTGAATACCAAGAGGTTATTAATTCATATCAGGGTAAATGAGTTCTTAAAGTATTTGTTCCCTATGATTGGCCATTTCTAATTCAACTGGTTGGACAAGAACTGGTTCTTGAATTATTTGATTATCCCTAATGTTCCTCCTAATTTAGTGAAGAGTTATCTCAATTTTAAGGTCAAAAAATACGAGGGATTGTCTGGGAGGAAATGGTAAATTCAAATAAATGTTGGAATAAATCGGAAGATATGTTTTTCATTGTGTTTTTTAGTTTATGATTTTTATGAGAAGGTGGGTTTTTTCTGTGTGTGTGTTTTTTTCAATTTTTTTCAATTTTATTTTATTTTTGGTTTTTTTACAATAACGAGAAATGAATGACTACATAAAGCACCATCCCTAGAAATGATGTCATTTGAAAGCACATACGATTGTATACGATAGACCATTCGAAGTTGCGATGCTCTGCTAATCTGTATAGCAGTACTTAGGTCAAATCCTCGACGATGATACTTTTTAATAGTTGATTATTTTTAGTTGATTGTATTTTGATTGAGGGGTATGTCTTAATAGCTTAAATGAAGTGATTAATGATTGTTGTTTGATTTAAAATTTTCATAAATATTGGGTTGAGTTCATTTTTTATGGAGTTAAGCTTGTAACATCCTTGAGCATTGCTTTATATTGCATTTAAATTAACACCCACTTCACAAGATAACATAGATTGTAATTACTAAGTGTTAAGGCTTTAATCCAAGACTTAAATTAACACAGGTTTATAATCTCAATCATATCTTGTTGATGGTAGTGTATTTATGGTTCCAATAATCCTTTGAAACCACATTTTAAACAAAACAAGTCATTAATCCAAGACATGTTAAGTCCAACATACACAATGTTAAATTAAAGAATACTCATTGAGAAAAAGATCTCATTCACTTAAAATCTCTAAATAATGACTCATCCCAATGGTAGATTTACTAAAACATTAAGATATTTATTAATATGGTAATATATGATTATGGTGACGAATTATAAATAGAATAAAAATAATAGGATAAGAAAAGAGTAGTGCGTCGAACACACATGATCATTGAAGAGAGTTAAAAAAAGACTTTCGATTGAATGATGAAGGAAAAGAAGAGCAAGGGTTTTAAATTGATTTAAACTATTTAAAAAAAATTAATATTAAACTATAGACGGTGGATGATAATAAGAGATATTAAATATGTAACATTCATTAAAACAGAATTACAAAAAACAAACACTTACACAATTACAAACGAAGAAAAACAAAAAAGTAAATGAAATAATGAAAGGAGGAATGGTTTGTCAAGTAAAAACTTGAGTATTCAATATCCTCCCAATCCTTTTTTAGAGCCTTGTTCTTGCCAACCTATCCTATTTTTATTTGAAATTGCAACCCTTTTGAAAGGAGAGGAGGGGATGTATTTATAACCCAAGGTGGTGGATTATTTGTATTCCAAAACTACCCCTCCACTTGGATCGATGATTCAGACATCAAAAAAGCTGAATAGAGATTTATCCTTCTTCAAAGTTGAAGATAATAATTTTGGATAACTAATATCAAAATTTTAAGGCATTTGGACTTATGGAGCCAATGTTATGGCTGTTTTATTAAACAATGTTAATTTGTCCATTTAAATCCATACTTTTTAGAATGATGAAATATGAATTGGTTCATAAATAAAAATATGCCTTAAAATCCGAAAAAATTATTCAAAAAAGTCACCCAAGTATATATCCTCTTTCACACTGCAAAATATTAGCTTGATTTGATGATTACATCATGAGCTATGTCATGAATAGTGTCCAGATTTTAATTTCTGGACAAAATGGTGGGTTGGACTTCAAATCATCAGTTGGGACCCTTGTTCGTGTAATTGGACCTTAAAATTTTTATTTATGATTATTTTGGATAATAACTAACATATGGTGTATTTTCATAATTTTGGGAATCTGGATATAGACCAGTAACTCAATCATTATGGCCGGTCTAATTTCTTCACAGTTTCTTTGGGTCTTCTTGTGTGGACCATATGACCCTCAAAATGAATGATTTGGATGAAGGTTACTTCTAATGAAATTTTTAGAAATTGAGAAAATAATCCTAAAAACAATAATCATGAAATTTATATATGTAGGGTGAGAGTTATAATTAAAATAGTAAATTGACTCGATTGGATTAATTCAAATAAGGCTAAAAAATTACATTTAATATTAAAACATTAATATTTCACACAAATTATGAAAATTTTATATAAAATCAGTAAATGTATTATATAATAAGTTATTAAAATATTAATAAAATCAATTATCTTAGGGTGATTTTTTGGTATTTTTCTGAAAACTTTCAATTGTCAATGAATAGTTAAAACACTACGTTGTTGTTTAAAACTGAAATTTTATTTAAATAATTAGTTATTTTATTTAAATTTATATTAGGTAAAAATAGATACATAATACCTATATATTTTAAATGTAATTCATTGGAGTCATTTAATAATAATATTAGATATATAAAATTTTATTGAACTTTTTACTGTCTTTTACCCACCTTCTAGGAGCATTTGAAAATTTACATAAAACATAATTTTACCACTTCTCTGAGTTGAATTTTAAAAATATGAGAGACACGATTGAAATCAGTAAGTAAAATGTGGTTAAATATGATGAATTTATTTTTTGATGAATATTAATTTTGGAATTTTATTTACATTGGTTAAAAGTAAATAGGGTAATTAAAGGTAAAAAATGATATTAAAATTACCCTAAAAAATTTCCTAATTCTATTGGATAGGTTTTTCTCAAATAAAATCAACCATAGGAATAAAATATGATCCATTTGATTTACATGGATTAGATTAGGACATTAATTATTATTTTATTTCAAGAAGAGTTAAAAGTGTTAAATTCAATGTTTAATAACTAAACCATTTTTAATATAGGGTTACACATAAGATAAATTAGAATATAAATATTCATTATAAATATAAAAATATTTCTTAAATAATCATATTTTATTTATAATTTTTATATATTAAATAATTAAATTTATTTATGACACAATGACGATGCAGTAATTACCTTATTAATGAAAGATTAAAAAAATTGATATTTTAAATATCCAAATAAATTTAATTTGAGACTTTTGATGAATTAAACTAATTTTATAGGTTAATATGACATTTTTGGGTTTATTAAATTATTGTTTCCTAGAAATGAAATTTTTTGGACTTTAAAGAAAATCAAATACTAAATAGTGTCAAAATTGACATATATGAGTTTTTAAAACAAATACTATATTATTAATTGATATAATAGTCCTAAAAATCTAATGTTAGGCCAAAAGACTTATATAATAATATATATGTCATTAATGAACCACTAGGGGTTATCTTGTCATTTTATAGTAAGTTTAGTAACCATATATTATAAAGATACAAGGAGACATGGTAAATGTTAAAATATTTAACCAAGAGTTAAATCTAAAAGATAATGTTAATATGATGACCAAAACCTTTCTAAAAACTATTGGTTGAGAGGTTTTCTACCCATACCCACCTTAAAATAGAAATAAATAATTTTGGATCCATTATAAATTGAATGTTATTGTATAATAAAATAATATTTCAAGATTTTATTGAAGTGACCCTCACCTCTCTTATAAAAGGGAACTTCTCTTCTATCAGAATCACACATCCAAAGTCATTTTTCTCGGCTAAACCCTGCTCAAATATCCTCCCAAATACCCTAAATTATACCTATAGGCCTTACTTGGATCATAAATCCAACCTAATGATCCATTTTTATCAACTCAAAAGGAAACACCCGAAGAAGAGGTAATAATTTCCACTACTGGAAATAAAGGATATACCAACGGTTTAGAACCGTTGGTATAGGCTGGAGAACCGTTGGTATATTCTATACCAACGGTTGTCCAAACCGTAGGGAAGTAAGGCGTGGGGAAAGATATATACCAACGGTTTGAAGTAAACCGTTGGGGTAGCCCACTGTAGGTGTGGATTTGCCAACGGTTCTTGTTGAACCGTTGGTATAGGTTTACCCAATGGTTTGGGAATACTATATTCTCATCTTATACCAACGGTTCACAACCGTTGGTATAGTATTTTTCCCAACAGTTTTCATGAAACCGTTGGGAATTCAATGGTTTTTATTTTATACCAACGGTTGTAAACCGTTGGTATAGAATTTTCCCAACGGTTTCATGGAAACCGTTGCCATATGTTTAAGTATGGCAAAGTATACCAACGGTTTACAACCGTTGGTATTCAGTATTTTCAGAATTGTCAGCAGCTCCTCCAGTGGCCCCTCCAGTGCACCTGCATAAAAAACAACACTGAAAAAAACACCACCTCTTTGAATAGAATCATGCTGAATAATTCCCCATTTGAATCTTCATATGACAAAAACACTGACACACTTAAAACAACAAAAAAGAACACCACCTCTTTGAATAGAGTCATAGTGAATAATTCCCCATTTGAATCTTCATATGACAAAAATCATCCAGTACAGTTGAATCAGAGTTTCAATAAGTCAAATATTATTTACACCCATTTCAATCTTCATACGACAACCACTTTTATAATATATAGTGAAAAGGTATTTTCATAGGAGTCTCATCACTTGTAACTCAGTAAGTGCCACACCATGCCTCAAATTGAGGCTGGGTTGACTGGTACACATCAAATATGATCCATGGATCATTGTCCTTAAGTTTCAACACAATCAAAATCCGTTTGATCAGTTTGGAATATGTACGTAAAATATTAATCCATTTTGAACAAATGAGAGGTAGTTTGGGTGGTCCCCGCCCCACGGTGACTCGTATTGAGGTGGGATTGACTCGTACATGTCACATATGACCCATGGATTGTTTTACTAAAGTGTCAAAAGAATTAGAAGGTATTTGGTATGTTTCTCGTATGTCAGTTGTTGATATCACTTACAATTTAGTCCCTTTTCAAGAAAAGAGAGACAATTTGAGTGGTCCTGGCCCCACCGTGGCTTGGATTGAGGTAGGTTTGATTCGTAAAAGTCAAATATGACCCATGGATCGTTTTTCTAAAGTTTCAATAGAATCCTAATGTGTTTGGTTGGTTTGGCGTTTGTCAACAGTTGTTTTCACTTAAAGTTATGTCCATTTTAAACAAAAGAGAGACACTTGGAGTGGTGTCGGCCCCAACGGACCTCGGATTGAGGCGGAGTTGACTCGTACATGTCACATATGAGCCATGTATTGTTATCCTAATGTTTCAACACAATCAGAATTTGTTTGATCATTTTGGCGTATGTATGTAAAATGTTGTCCATTTTTAACATATGAGAGACGGTTTGGGTGGTGTCGGCCTCACCATGCCTCAGATTGAGGTGGTATTGACTCTTACACATCAAATATGACCCATGGATTGTTTTCCTAAAGTGTAAATAGATTACGAAGGCGTTTGGTCGGTTTCCCGTATGACAGTTGTTGATTTCACTTACAATTTAGTCCATTTTCAACAAAAGAGAGAAAGTTTTAGTGGTCCCAGCCACACCGTGGCTCGGATTGAGGTGGGGTTGACTCGTAAACATCACATATGACCCATGAATTGTTTTCCTAAAGTTTATACAGAATCCGTAGGCATTTGGTCAGTTTTCCGTATGTCAATTTTTGTTTTCACTTAAAATTAAGTACATTTTTAAAAAAAGAGCCACTTTCAGTGGTGTCGGCCACACCGGGCCTCGGATTGAGGCGGGGTTAACTCATACACGTCACATATGAGGCATGAATCATTTTCCTAAAGTTTAAACACAATCATAATCTGTTTGATCGGTTTGGCGTATGTACATAAAATATTGTCCCTTTGGAACAAAAGAGAGGCAGTTTGGGTGGTCCCGGCCCCACGGTGCCTCGGATTGAGTTGGGGTTGACTCGTACACATCACATATGACCCATGGATCGTTTTCCTAAAATATAAATAGAATCCGAAGGTGTTTGGTCAGTTTCCCGTATGTCAGTTGTTGATTTCACTTACAATTTAGTCCATTTTGAACAAAAGAGAGACAGTTTGAGTGGTCCCGGTCACACCGCGGCTCAGATTGTGGCAGAGTTGACTCGTACACGTCAAATCTGATCTATGGATCATTTTAGTAACATTTTAATAGAATTAGAAGTCGTTTGGTTGGTTTGGCGTATGTCAGTTGTTGTTTTCACTTAAAATTATGTCCATTTTAAACAAAAGAGAGATAGTTTGAGTAGTTCCGGCCACACCGCAGCTCGGATTGAGGCGATATTGACTTTTAAACATCACATATGACCCATGGATCTTTGTCCTAAAGTTTCGATAGAATCTGAATGAGTTTGGTCCGTTTCCCGTATGTCAGTTGTTGATTTCATTTACAATTTAGTCCATTTTTAACAAAAGAGATACATTTTGAGTAGTCCTAGCCACACCGTGGCTTAGTTTTTGGCGGGGTTGACTTGTACACGTCACATATGACACATGGATTGTTGTCCTAAAGTTTAGACATAATTAATAGGCGTTTGGTCGGTTTCTCGTATGTCAGTTGTTGTTTTCACTTAAAATTAAATACATTTAAAAAAAAGAGAGGCACTTTGAGTTGTGTCGGCAACACCGGGCCTCGGATTGAGACGGGGTTTACTCGTACACATAACATATGAGCCAGGTATCATTTTCATAAAGTTAAAACACAATCAGAATCCGTTTGATCGGTTTGGCGTATGTACGTAAACTATTGTCCATTTTTAACAAAAGAGAGGCAGTTTGGATGGTCCCGGCCCCACGGTGCCTCATATTGAGGTAGAGTTGACTCATACACGTCACATATGACCAATGGATTGTTTTACTAATGTTTCAATATAATCCTAAGGTGTTTGGTCCGTTTCCCGTATGCCAGTTGTTGATTTCACTTACAATTTAGTCCATTTTGAACAAAAGAGAGAGAGTTTGAGTGGTATCGGCCACATCGTGGCTCGGTTTGTGGATGGGTTGACCCTTACACGTCACATATGACCCATGGATCATTTTACTAAAGTTTTAACAGAACTCGTAGGTGTTTGATCAGTTTGGCGTATGTCAGTTGATGCTTTTCACTTAAAATGATGTCCTTTTGAAACAAAAGACGGACACTTTGAGTGGTGTCAGCCGCACCGCATGTCGGATTGAGGCGGGGATGATTCTTACATGTCACATAGGACCCATGGATCGTTCTCCTAAAGTTTCAATGGAAACCGAATGCGTTTGGTTGATTTTCCGTATGTACTTAAAATGATGTCCATTTTAAACAAAAGAGAGCCACTTAGACTGATCTCGGCCACACCGCAACTCGGATTGAGCCCGGGTTGGCTCGTACAGGTCACATATGACCGATGGATCATTGTGATAAATTATCAACAGATTCGGAATGCGTTTGGTCAGTTTTGCATATGTCAGTTGTTCTTTTCACTTATAATCCTGTCCATTTTAAACAAAAGAGACACAGTTAGAACGGTGTCGGCCACACCGCTCCTCGGATTGAGGCGGGATTGACTCGTACACGTCACATACGACCCATGGATCCTTGTGCTAAAGTATCTACACAGTCCGAATGCCTTTGGTCGGTTTTTCGTATGTCACTTGATGCTTTTCACTTAAAATGACGTCTTTTTGAAACAAAAGACCGACACTTTGAGTGGTGTCAGCCACACCGCGTCTCCGATTGTGGCGGGGTTGATTCGTACACGTCACATATTACCCATGGATTGTTCTCATAAATTTTCAATGGAAACCGAATCCGTTTGGTCATTTTTCAGTATGTACTTAAAATGGTGTCCATTTTAAACAAAAGAGAGCCACTTAGACTTATCCCGGCCACACCGCGACTTGGATTCTTCCCAGGTTGGCTCGTACACGTCACATATGACCCATGGATTGTTGGGATAAATTATAAACAGATTCAGAATGTGTTTGGTCAGTTTTCCGTATGCCAGTTGATGCTTTTCACTTAAAATGACGTCCTTTTGAAACAAAAGACGGACACTTTGAGTGGTGTCGGCCACACCGCGTCTCCAGATTGAGCTGAAACCACCGTGAGACATTCTAATTATTATTCGTGACGTGTACGCGCATAGGTCACGTCAATCGGACGTGCGGTTTGCGCGGTACGGCTCAATATTCGTGTATTAAGTGATGAGCGTGCTTCGTAAACGCGCGCGAGGGGGTCCAAACAGGCCGAACGAAGTCAGAATGGCCTGAAATCAGACAAAAAATACGGGTGAGTGATTTATGAAGTGGTCGAGCAGACGGCACGTCAATCGGACGTGTCGTGTGCCCGCGGTGACCGAGAACGCAGTTCGGGTGTCATAAACGGCCAAAACGGGCGTCAAACGGTCAAATTCATAGCAGACGACTTTAAATTCACCTGAAAACACCGTGCAATATTCTAATTATTATTCGTGACATGTACGCGCAGACCTCACGTCAATCGGACGTGTGGTTTGTGCGGTACGGCTCAATATTCGTGTTTTAAGTGATGCGCGCGCTTCGTAAACGCGCGTGAGGGGGGTCCAAACGGGCCTAACGATGTCGGAATGACCTGAAATCAGACGATAAATACGGGTGAGTGATTTATGAAGTGGTCGAGCAGACGGAACATCTGTCGGACGTGCCGTGTGCCCGCGGTGACCGACAACGCAGTTCTGGTGTTATAAACGGCCAAAACGGGCGTCCAACGGGAAAATTCATAGCGGAAAACCTCGGATTGTGCTTAAACCACCGTCAAACATTCTAATTATTATTAGTGACGTGTACGCGTAGACGTCACGTCAATCGGATGTGCGGTCTGTGCGGTAGGGATCATTATGCGTTCTTTAAGCGTTGCGCGCGCTTGATAAACGCGCGTGGGGGGGTCCAAACTGGCCGAACGATGTCCGAATGACCTGAAATCCGACGACATCAAAGGGTGAGTAAATTGTGATGTGGTCGAGTAGAGGGCATGTCAATCGGACGTGCCGTGTGCCCGCGGTGACCGGGAACGCCGTTCTGGTGTCATAAACGGCCAAAACAGGCGTCTAACGGTCAAACTCATAGCGGACGACAACAGATTGACCTGAAATCACAGGAAAACAATCCCATTATTATTCTCGACATGCACGCACAGACAACACATCAATCGGACGTGCGGTCTGCACGGGAGGGCTCATTATGCGTTCTTTAAGCGTTGCGCGCGCTTGATAAACGGGCGTGGGGGGGTCCAAACTGACCGAACGAAGTCCGAATGGCCTGAAATCGGACGACATCAAAGGGTGAATGAATTGTGATGTGGTCGAGCAGACGGCACGTCAATCGGACGTGCCGTGTTCCCGCGGTGACCGGGAACGCCGTTCTGGTGTCATAAAGGGCCAAAACGGGCGTCTAACGGTCAAAATCATAGCAGACAACATCGGATTGACCTGATATCACAGTACAACAATACAATTATTATTCGTGACGTGCACGCGTAGACGACATGTCAATCGGATGTGCGGTCTGTGCGGTAGGGCTCATTATGCGTTCTTTAAGCGTTGCGCGTTCTTGATAAACGCGCGTGGGGGGGGGGGGTCCAAACTGGCCGAACGATGTCCGAATGGCCTGAAATCGGACGACATCAAAGGGTGAGTAAATTGTGATGTGTTCGAGCAGAGGGCATGTCAATCGGACGTGCCGTGTGCCCGCGGTGACCGGGAACGCCGTTCTGGTGTCATAAACGGCCAAAACAGGCGTCTAACGGTCAAACTCATAGCGAACGACAACAGATTGACCTGAAATCACAGGGAAACAATCCCATTATTATTCTCGACGTGCACGCACAGACGACACATCAATCGGACGTGTGTTCTTCATGGGAGGGCTCATTATGCGTTCTTTAAGCGTTGCACGCGCTTGATAAACGCGCGTGGGGGGTGGTGGGGGGGGGGGGTCCAAACTGGACGAACGATGTCCGAATGGCCTGAAATCGGACGACATCAAAGGGTGAGTTAATTGTGATGTGGTCGAGTAGACGGCACGTCAATCGGACATTCCTTGTGCCCGCGGTGACCGGGAACGCCGTTCTGGTGTCAAAAACGGCCAAAATGGGCGTCTAACGGTCAAACTCATAGCGGACGACATAGGATTGACCTGAAATCACAGGACAAAAATCCCATTATTATTTGAGACGTGCACGCGTAGACGGCACGTCAATCAGACGTGCGGTCTGCGCGGGAGGACTCATTATGCGTTCTTTTAGCGTTGCGCGCGCTTGATAAAAGCGCGTGGGGGGTCCAAACTGGCCGAAAGAAGTCCGAATGGCCTGAAATCGGACGACATAAAAGGGTGAGTGAATTGTGATGTGGTCGAGCAGACGACACATCAATCGGATGTGTCGTGTGCCCGCGGTGACCGGGAACACCGTTCTGGTGTCATAAACGGCCAAAACGGGCGTCTAACGGTAAAACACATAGAGGACGACATCGGATTGCCCTGAAATTACAGGACAACAATACCATTATTATTCGCGACGTGCACGCGCAGAAGGCACATCAATCAGACGTGCGGTCTGCGCGGGAGGGCTCATTATGCGTTCTTTAAGCGTTGCACGCGCTTGAGAAACGCGCGTGGGGGGGTCCAAACTGGCCGAATGAATTCCGAATGGCGTGAAATCGGACGACATCAAAGGTTGAGTGAATTGTGATGTGGGAGAGAAGAAGGCACATCAATCGGACGTGCCGTGTGCCCGCGGTGACCGGTAACGCAGTTCTGGTGTCATAAACGGCCAAAATGGGCGTCTAACGTTCAAACTCATAGCGGACGACATCAGATTGACCTGAAATCACAGGACAACAATCCCATTATTATTCGCGACGTGCACACACAGACGGAACGTCAATCGGACGTGCGGTCTGCACGGGAGGTCTCATTATGCGTTTTTTAAGCGTTGCGCGCGCTTGATAAACGCGCGTGGGGGGGTCCAAACTGACCGAATGACAAAACCAAATAGGAACAAACCCTCATGTTATCATATTAATAAATCTTCTTGAATAATTGAGAGTCACATCCCAATGATCATAGGATCATTAGCCTAATTGATCACTAACCATGAAACACATGTATGTTGGTCATGTCACCACATGCATCATCACTCATGCCACCATATCAATATATCACAAGGAATTCTCCAGGATAAGACAATATTTGATCACACATCATTCACATTTAGTTATCATAATACAAATTATATTTACATGCTTATGATATAGAATGAATCCACATTAGTAAGACCCACCCCTCTCATATGTTACCATCACATCACTACAACCCATCCTAGAAAGCACCCTACCGCATACAAATTCACCCAATCTAGGGTCTAATACCCAACAGGATCTTACATACTAGGATACACATCATGGATCACTATCAAAACCATAAAAACATTGAAAGATCTCAAAAAATTAGTGCATGCCATCATTAGCTCATAGAATTGAAAAAAGGTAAGTAACAAGCAATATATCTCACTACTCCATACTCACCCAACAACATAAGGGTCTCACATTACTAGGGAATAATTCTATCCAATACTAAATGATCTTGATCTATTTTTCATATACTTATATGATTCACCACAACAATTGCTAAATATTAATAACATAAAAAATTATGATTCCATTTAACTAGAATTAAACCATCAGGTTTTACAAGGAAATTCTATATAAGTATTTGTTTACACTTTAAATAATCTTACCCCATACCATAAATAAGGTGTTCAACAAAAATCAAGAACATGAATTTCATGTTAACACCCAACATTGATTCATTAATAAATTGTATTCGAATTTTATGGAAATACCAAAATAAATTAGTGAATCAATGTACCTATAGTGGTGCACATGACCACCATGAAACAATCATAAATTTTTACAAAAACCCTAATAATTGGGAATAACAAAATCAAGAATAGAAGTATATGATTTATAAGAGCTGGAACTATATCGTTGATAAAATATAGGAGTCTAACCTGGTAGGTGCTGATCTGATGGACGATGTGGGGATTGGGAGGTCCTTCCGCAAGAAATCACTCCAGCAGGACACGAGGTGAATGCTTCTGTAATGTGGGGAGGCCGCTGGCTCGATTTGGTATTTGGGGCTTTTTTTTCCCAACGGTTTTTAATAACCGTTGGGAAAGACCAACCTTTCCCAATTTCTTCACCACTTTTCCCAACGGTTCTAAGAACCGTTGGGAAAAACCATCTTTCCCAACGGTTTCCATATAACCGTTGGGAAAACAAGGGTCCTTCACCACTTTTCCCAACGGTTCTTAAGGAACCGTTGGGAAAAACCTATCTTTCCCAACGGTTTCATACAACCGTATGGAAAACTATGCATTGAGGGGTTTTCCCAATGGTTTATAGAAACCGTTGGGAAAGATATGATATGCCAACGTTTCTTTGAACCGTTGGTACACAACTGTTGGGAAAGATCCCTTTTCCAGTAGTGAATTCACCACCTTTTTTCAAAGTTCTTTTCTTCTTCCACTTCCTCTTTATTTTTTGTTTCCATTCCAAAATAATAATTCCAGAACCTTATACATACTATGATTTTATTATAAATATGGTACAACTTTATTCATTATTCTATCCATCCTATAAATGACATGTCACCATACGTGCGTACGTACGACTTACCGTCTCCACGTCATGGTGTAGTTTATTATTCAAACACTTCATTATTTGGATGGGTATAATAATGAGTATAAATAATGTAAATAATAAATATAACATGTTAATTATTATTTATATATTATATACCATCCAATTATATACTATTTCACCATTAATATAACGGTATTGCCACTCGTGCGTACGTACGAAATACCGTCTCCACGAACACGATGAAATTCATTCCCCATTGTAACCATTCAATAATAATTTTTATTTCATGATTAAAAATAATATTTTAATATAATTCTACATAAGAATAAAATAAATCCTGTACATAAAAAACATGTCTTATGTAACTAAGCATATAAAGGAAAATGAATCAGTTAACACCTGAAACGATGATACTACTAAAATATTATTAACAAATCAATATTAGAAGATCATATATGATATCACATTTATGTATGTGGTTCTTGTAAAATTTAATAAAATTTATTTAACTATTATACAATAGGTTAACATACCCTCAACCAAGGAAAATAACAAGGTAAAGGTTAATTCTACAATCTCTTCATTGTCCGGGGTTGTTTATACGTGAGTATCTATTGCGACTTCTTTATCATCCACATATGTGTTTCTTAAAAGTGTATTTCAAATTTTTTTTACTATTTATTATAATATGGGTTAAAGTCATTTATATACTTCTTTTAATTTTTATAGAATGTTTATAATGGAATATTTTGGTCATTTTCCAAACAAGGTCCTTTACGACCTTTTCGACAAAATTAAGGAAAGAATGTTTTTTTAACTTATACAGAGAGTGAGGCTATTTTCCAACATTATAACATATTCAAATCTTCCCTTAAGAGATTATAAGAATATTTCAAAATAAATGATTTATTTTATAATTATGTGACTTTTAATTGATTTCAAAATAGAAAGATATATTTCATTCAAATAGTTTTGATTTCATCTATGACAACATCCTTTGATAGATTTTACACTTGTTTGAAGTTTATTTTTTATGATACAATATTCCATATAGTATTGATGGTTTTGGGATATTTTTGACTGTAGATGTTTTATTTTAATACCATTCATGTTTTATGGTAAATGTATTAACATTTAATATGCTTGTTTTAATATGAATTTTTATTTTATGTCTCAACCTTTTCAAATGATAAATGCATTTGACTTAGTAAGTGAAGGGTGGAGCCTGCTATAGCTCCTTGATGCATCGGTAGGTATCATTATACAAACTAGTGTTTTGGCCGAAGGCCTTGAAAAAATTTTATTTTTATTCTTGGCACGAGGCCTTGACTATGTTTTTATGATATCCCGAAATATATATTTCATCATTATGAAATTGGATATTGATATTACAGGTGATTATTCGACAAGTAGAATATCCTTGTGAATAAGTAAATGGAATTATTTTGATTTATATTTTCCTTTTTATGCTGAAGTTTAATTTTAAAAAGGCTGTTGTTTTAGTATTACACAATTCCTTAAATGTTTATGCTTATTTATTAAAGTTTCCGCTAAATTGTTATCCTTACTGAGCATCTAATCTCACCCCTTTCTATGTTTTATTTTTCCCAAGATGCGAAGAAGTATATTATTACTAACTTACAGGAATATTCTATGGAATATGAATTTGTTCAAAGGGTACAATGTTGTTGTTGTTCATCATTTTATAATGTAATGTAAAAATTATATATGTATCTAGTACTTCCAAGGCTTCTAAATTGATCAGTCTTTCAGGATTTGATCCATTGTGATTATGAAAATGTTATGTAATATTTTACTGACTCTAGGTAACTAGGGTTGGGGCATTGTAGTTGGTAATAGAGGAAGTTTAGTACAAACCTGGAAGCTAGATTTAGAAAATCACCGATTTGAGAACATTACCCTAAGATATACATTGAGGATTAGTATAGAATAACTTCCTAGAATTTTGGTAATATAGATATTTTGTGAATTTTCTAAGAAACACATCCCTATTTGGATATGAGCAGGTATAGACAGCTCTAGAATATATGTTTCTAGGAGTGAAAACTCTGACAAGGATTTTTGGGCTTGACCCGGGGTATCTTGGTACACGACAATGAGCCTTGCTACAATCTTGGTTATGACACTCTAGGGGGATATGCCTAGGATAATTCACATTTTCTTTACAAACCATTATGAAGGATTTATGAGCATATACCTCCTCAAATATTTTTTTTTTATGATTATGGATTATATCCATATACTGTTCAATTTATGTTAAGTGTTTTATAAGGTTGGAATTTTGTATTGCGATTCATCAACTAATTTAGTGTAAGCCATTGTTTAGAAATGGAGCCTAGAGGAATGAATAGAAACCGTATCAATTCATGTAATACATGTAGGGATTTATCTCTTACTCAAGATAATTATAGTGGAACTGGTTATGCAATTGGTTCTAATCAACTTATCACCATACTGAGACAACTCACTCAGGTTATTAATAATAACCTTACCCGTATGGAGAACCCTTCTCCACGATGTGGAGGATAAATGTTACACTTCTTCATTAGGAAAAAAACACCAACATTAAATGGGACTAAAAATCCATTTGTAACTGAGCAGTGGATAAGTTCCTTGGATAAAATATTTCATGCTTTGTGGAGTAACGAAAGGGAAAAAGTTGTCCAGGTAGTTTATCGCTTCACGGGAGATGCAGATCAATGGTGTTTATTAATTCAAAACACAAAAGAAGATGAAGAAGTATCAAATATGGAATAGAGGGAGTTTTAAGATATTTTCATAGAAAAATACTTTTTTCATGACCAAATAGCAGATATTGAAAAGAAATTTCTGAGTCAGAGGATAATTGAGGGTGAGAATGTTTCAAAGTTTGAGGCTAACTTTACAAGGTTAGAAAGGAATTCAACAGATTATATACATAACCCTAGGATTAATATTTATGGATTATTTGATGGGTTAAAATAATTTCTCCATCTAGAATCAACCTCACAATACTTGTTACCATACAGAGATATTACCTTATATGATATCAAGAAAAAAAATGAATTCTCTAAGTCTTACGACTTTAAAGCAAAGAAAGAGAAAAAGAGATCAACTGGACACTTTGGAAATAGAAATAATGTGAAGAATGGAAAATTTTAATATCCATCCTATGGTAAATATGGGAAGAAACACCCCAATACTTTCCTGAAGGGAACGAGAGTCCGTTACAAGAGTGGTGAAAAAGGCCACCAAGCTCGTTATTGCAAGGGAAAGAAAGATGTTGTTAATGTTGATGCTACAATTATAGAGAAAAGGGGAATTATGCAAAAAAATATCCTAATCACCAAGGAAACCTACCTCAGAAAAGGACAAGGGATAAAGGCTAAGATTATGTGATCACTACTGCGGAGGTTGAAGCTTTGAAGGACATGGTGGAAGGTAATTTAATGGTTTCCTCAAGTTTAGTCGATTCTTTATTTGATTCTGGATCATCGAATTGTTTCATATTTTCCTAGTTTTCTATGAAAATTAGATATTTACAATTTTATTTAACAAGAGAGTTGTCGGTCAAAACTCCTAAGGGAAGTATCATTTCAACAAAGTTTTGTGAATCAGTTCCCATTAGGGAATTTAAATGTTCTTTATATGCTAATATCATCGTCATACCCATGATATACTTTGATATAATCCTCGGTACGGATTGGATTTCAGACTATGATGAAAAAATTTATTGTAAGAATAAGGAGGTTACAATTTTAGATAATGATAAGAAGTATCTTATATTTAGAGAAAAAACATCACCAACTAATTCTTATCTATATCCATCCCTAGTAGCTTATCTAAATTCAATTATTGGGGAGGAAGATAATAAAATAACTATGGGTGAGGAAAAGAATTTTCAAATAGATGATGTACCTATTGTGAAAGAATATGTTGATTTGTTTCCAGAGGATTTACTTGTACATCCTCAAGAATAAGAAATTGAGTTTTCCAATGATTTAATTCCCGATTCAAGGCCCATATTGAAGACCCCTTATAGAATGAACACCGTGTAATTAGTGGAACTAAAGAAATAACTAGAGTAATTGAGTAATAAGGGATTTATTTACCCTAATGTTTCTCCATGGAGAACCCCTGTTCTTTTTTTAAGAAGAAAAATGGATCTATGAGGTTGTGCATTGACAACAGGAAGATAAATGCTATAACAATAAAGAACAAGTATCCCTTACCTTGCATTGATGATTTATTCGACCAACATCATGGAGATCAATATTTTTCAAAGATTGATCTTCGATTTGGATATCATAATTTGTGTGTAAAGAAGGAAGACATCCCAAAAATAGCATTTCAAACCAGGTACATGCATTACGAGTTTACAGTAATGCCTTTTGGAATGACTAATGTAACCTCTATTTTCATGGATCTAATGAAAAAAGTTTTCAAGGAATATCTTGATGGATTTTTAGTGATATTTATTGATTATATATTGGTTTACTAAAAAATATACAAAGATAAGGGAAAAAAATTGATCACTATTTTGAAAACCTCAGAAGAAATGAATTATATGGGAAGTTTAGCAAGTGCGAATTCTGGCTTCTAGAAATTTCTTTTTTTGGCCATATTATCTCTAAGGGTGGAATATATGTTGATCCTTCTAAGACAAGAACAATACAAGAATGGAAAACACAGATGATTATAACTAAGGTATGCATTTTTATTGGTTTAGCAGGTTATTGTTGGCATTTCTTCTAGAGTGATTCTCGATTGGAAAACCCATTAACCAAGATCACACGTAAAGGGGTTATATTTGTTTGGACAAAAGAGTGTGAAGAATGTTTTGAAGAACCTAAGAGACTATTATTCAATGATTATATCTTGAATCTTCTATCTATGAATTATGGTTTTGTTATTTATATAGATTCTTCAAAGAAAGGACTTAGTTGTGTCCTTATGAAAAATTATAGAGTTATTTCCTATGCATCATGATAGCTAAAAATTAATGAAAAAAACTATCCCACTCATGATCTTGAGTTAATAGCTCTAATATTTTCTTTGAATATATGGAGACACTATCTCAATGGTGAAAAATTTGAGATATATACCGATGACAAGAGTTTGAAGTATATTTTCTCACAGAATGAACTCAACATAAGGCAAAGAAGATGGCTTGAACTAGTCAATGATTATGATTTCACTATACACTACCACCTGAGGAAGGAAAATAAGGTGGCAGATACTTTGAGCAAAAAGGATCATGGATTTTTGAACAAGATGAGAGTTTAAAGGGATCCTATGTTCATGGATCTAGTAAAGATGGATATGGGAATAATCAAGGAAGGTGAAACATCAATACTTTTTCAAATGGTTTCTAAACCATATTTATTAGAAAGGATAAAAAGTTCTCAGACTGATGATGAGGAGTTTAAAAAGAAAATTAAATCTGTGAATGGTGAGAGATTGATTTAATTCATATATGAGGATGGAATTTTGAAATTTGGGAAGAGACTTTGTTTTCCTGACATAACTAATCTAAAAAAGGAATTGTTGGATGATGCTCATAGATCCAACTTCTCTATACACCATGGTAGCACTAAGATGTATAGATATTTGAAGTAACATTTTTAGTGGGAAAACCCGAAGATAGAGACTTCTGATTATGTGTCAAGATGTATGGTTTGTCAATAAGTGAAAGCTGGAAGACAACATCCTAGAGGAGTCATGAAACCTCTTATCATACTAAGTGGAAATGGGATGATACTATGATGGATTTTGTTATGGGGCTACCAAAGACTCCTAGAAGGAATGATTCAATATAGGTCATTGTTGACCGTCTTACAAAGTCATCACACTTTATTGATATAAGATAATATTTACCACTTGAACATCTAGAAAGACTATATATTAATGAAATTGTAAGACTTCATGGAGTACCCCTATCTACTGTTTCTGATCATGATCCCCTTTTTACATCAAGATTCTGGAAATGTCTTCAGAAGGCCTTGGATACTGAACTTCATTTGAGCATTGCTTAACACCCTCAAACTGATGGGAAATTATAATAGACTATTCCAACCTTAGAAGACATGCTGAGATCTTTCTCACTAGACTTTCAAGGTATGTGGGATCAATATTTACCTATGGTATAATTTTTCTATAACAGTATCATCAATTAATTTATTCAGATGGCACCATATGAAGTGTTATATGGAAAGGGATATCACACACAAACTTTTTGGGATGATGTTGGTGAAATAAAACTCATAGGCCTTGAACTTGTTGAGGAAACAATAGAAAAGGTGAAGGTTATCCAACCCACATCAAAGAAGCTCAAAGTAGGAAAAAGATCTATGCTGATAACCGAAGGAAGGATTTGGAATTTCAAGTAGAAGATCTTGTTTTTTGGAAGTTATATCTATGGAAGGGAGTTATATGATTTGATAAGAAGGGTAAATTAAGTCCCGGGTACATCAGACCTTTCAAAATTATAGAACGAATTGGGGCTGTAGCATACCATTTAGAAATGCCGCCAAGTCTTTCCAAAGTTCCTGATGTGTTCCATGTATCACTATTGAGAAAATACATGTCTGAACCAACACATGTACTCAAATATGAAGAAATAGAACTAGAACCTGACCAATTTTATTTCGAATAGCCTATCATAATTTTTGATACCATAGAACAATTGTTGAGAAACCGAAAGACTCGTCTGGTGAAAGTTATATGGAGAAACCATAAGATGGTAGAGGCAATGTGGGTACCTACAGAACTTATGATGAAGAACCACCCAAATCGTTTTATGTAGTAATATTATAGAAATTTCGAGGAAATTATTTTTTGAAGGAGGGGAGAATGTAACACCCCAAGCTTCCATGGTACGTTTCCCTTTGAATAATGCAATAGCTTGCACTATACGCAACTTCGAGTTTTAATAAACCACAACCAATAAAATTAGTCACTATGAATAGTAACACTGACTTTTTGGAATTTTATAATTTTTTTTTTCAAAATTGACTTCATTTTTGAATTCAAAATATCTAAATTAGCTTAGGGTGAATTTTTGGTATTTTTCTGAGAGCTTTCAATTTTTGATGAATAGTGAAAAACACTATGTTATTGTTTAACACCAAATTTTAATTTAAATAATTAGCTATTTTATATAAATTCTTATTAGTTAAAAATAGATATATAATAAATATATATGTTCAATGTAATTCATTGGATTCATTTTATAATAATATTAGATATATATAATTTTATTGAACTTTTTACTGTCTTTTACCCACCTTCTAGGAGCATTTTCAAATTTACATAAAACTAAATTTTACCTCTTATGTGAGTTGAATTTCAAAAATTTAAGAGACACGGTTGACATCATCGTGTAAAATGTGGTTAAATAAGATAAAGGTAATTTTTTTGGTGAATAGTAACTTTCGACTTTTATTTAACATGGTTAAAACTAAATCGGGTAATTAAATCTAAAATTTATATTAAAATTACCCTAAAAATGTCCTAATTGTATGGGATAAGTGTTTTTCAACCAAAATCAATCCGAGGAATAAAATATGATCCTTTTGGTCCACTTGGATTAGATTAAGACATTTATTATTATTTTATTTCAAGAAGAGTTAAAAGTGTTACATTCAAAGTTTAATAAATAAACTAATTTTAATATAGGGTTACACATAAGATAAATTAGAATATAAATATTAATTAGAAATATAAAATGTTTTCATACATAATTTAATTTTCTTTATAATTTTTATATATTAAATAATTAAATTTATTTATGACACAATGATGATTTAATAATTACCATATTAATAAAGGATTTAAATAATTGATATTATAAATATCCAAATAAATGTAATTTGAGACTTTTGATGAATTCCACGAATTTTATTGGTTAATATGTCATTTTATAGTTGATTAAATGAATTTTTTTCGAAGTAATCAAGTTGTTAAGACTTTAACAAAAATAAAATACTCAATAGTGTCAAAATTGACATAAATGTGTTTTTAAAACAAATAATATATTATTAAATGATATAATAGTCCTAAAAATAAATGGTTCAGCCAAATAATAATATATATTTCATTAGTGAACCACTTGGGGTTCTATTATAATTTTATAGTAAGTTTATTAACCATATACTATAAAGATAAAAGGAGACATGGTAAATGTTAAACTATTTAATCAAGAGTCAAATATAAAAGAAAAGGTTTATATAGTGACATAAACCTGTCTAAAACCTATTTTTTGAGAGGTTTTCAACCCAAACCTACCTTATCCTCAAAATAAACCATTTTGGAGCCATTATAAAGAGAATATTATTGTATAATAAAATAATATTTCAAGATTTTCCTAAAGTGAACATCACCTCTCTTATAAAAGGGTACTTCCCTTCTCTCAAAATAACACCTCCAAAGCCATTTCGCTCAGAAAAACCCAACTATAATATCATTTAAAATACCCTACCTTTGACCTATAGGCCTTAATTTGATAATAAATCCAAATAAGGAGCCCTTTTGATTATCTCAAATGGAAACACCCGAAGAAGAGATAATAATTTCACCACCCTTTTTCAAAGTTCTTTTCTTCTTCCACTTCCTCTTTATTTGTTGTTTCCATACCAAAATAATAAATCCAGTAACTTATACATAATATGATGTTATTATAAACATGGTACAACCATATTCATTATTCTATACATCCTATGAATGACATGTCACCATACATGCGTAGGTACGACTTACTATCTCCACATCGTGGTGTAGTTTTTTATTCAAACACTTCATTATTTGGATGAGTATAATAATGAGTATAACTGACGTAAATAATAAATATAAAATTTTAATGATTATTTATATATGATATATCATCCAATCACATATGATTTCACCATCAATATAACGATATTGTTGCTCGTGCATACGTACAGATTACCGTCACCACGAACACGATGAAATTCATTCTCCATTGTAACCATTCAGGAATAATTTTCATTTCATTATTAAAAATAATGTTTTAATATCATTCTATATATGAATGAAATACATTCTATCCATAAAAAACATGTCTTATGTAACCAAGAATTTAAATGAAAAAAAATCAGTTAACACCCGAAACGATGATACTACTGAAATATTATTAACAAAGCAATATTAGAAGATAATACATGATATCATATTTATGTATTTGGTTATTTTATAATTTAATAACAATTATTTAACTATTATACATGAGTTTAATGTACCCTCGACCAAGTAAAATTACAAGGTAATGGTTAATTCTATAATCTCTTCATTATCTGAGGATGTCTATACGTGAGTATCTACTGGGACCACTTTATCATCCACATCCGTGTTTCTTAAAAATGTATTTCAAAACTTTTTTACTATTTCCTAGAATATAGTTTTAATTCATTTATACACTTTTTTGACTTTATATATAATGTTTATAAAGGAATATTTCTTTTATTTTCCAAACAAGGTCCTTTACGACATTTTCAACAAAATTAAGGAAATAATATTTTTTAACTTATACGGCGAGTGAGGATATTTTCCGCCGTTATAACATCTTTGAAGATTACCTTACAATATTATGAGAATATTTTCAAAATAAATTATTTCTTTTATAATTATGTGACTTTTAAATTATTTCAAAATAGAAAGAGATATTTCTCTCAAATAGTTTTGATTTCATCTATGACTACATCCTTTGATGGATTTTACACTTGTTTGAAATTTATTTATTATGATACAATCTTCCATAATGTGTTGATGGTTTTGGGATATGCTTGAATATGGATGTGTTATTTTTATACTATTCATGGTTTATGGTTAAAGTATTAACATTTCATATGATAGTTTTAATATGAATGTTTATGTTATGTTTCAACCTTTTCATACGATGATTGCATTGGACTTAATAAGTGATGGGTGAGGACCGCTATATCTCCTCGATGCATTGGTAGGTCTCATGAGACAAACTAGTGTCTTGGTACATGTCCTTGACAAAATCTTATTTGTAGTCTTTCCACGAGGCCTTGACTATGTGGTTATGATGTACGACATTATGGATTCCATCATTACGAAATTGGCTATTGATATTACATGTGATTATTCGACTAGTAGAATATCCATGTGAATAAATAAATGAAATTATTTTGATTTATATTTTCCATATTGTTCTAAGGTTTAAGTTTAAAAAGGATTTTGTTTTAGTCTTATACATTTCCTTAAATGTTTATGCTTCTTTAGGAAAGTATCTGCTATATTGTTTTCTTTATTAAGCATCTGAGCTCACCCCTTTCTATGTTTTATTTTTCCCAGGATGCGAAGAAGTATATTATGGATGACCTACAAGAATAGTCTAAGAAATATGAATGTGTTCAAAGGGGAAAATTTTGTTGTTTTTTTTAATTTTATAGTTGAATGTAAAACTTATTTATGTTTCTAGTACTTTTAAGGATAATAAACTTATCGGTATTTTGGGATTTGATCCCTTGTGATCTTGACAATATTATATAATATTTCATCGACTCTGGGTAACTAGGGTTGGGGAGTTACAACGTCTGTGTCATTCTACACTTTGTTGGGCGGAAACATATGAGTCTTTTTTTGGGTACAAGCCTTGTCCAAGAAACAATGTAGAATATTATATTGATCATGAAGAGAATGGATATGGCTCAGAGCCATAAAAAATCATATGAAAACCATCATCAACAGCCAATTTTAATTTGAGGTGGTTGATTATGTGTTCTTGAGAATCTCCCTGAGATTGGGACATTGTCATTTTGGAAATTAGGGAAAGTTATATTTGAGGTATATTGGGCCTTTAGAGATACTTGAGTGGGTTAGAGATGTGGAATATCAGTTGGATTTTCCACCATAGTTCAGTGTGGTGCACAATGCGTTTCATATATCCTAGTTAAAGATGTATCAGCCTGATCCTAATGTGTTATTTGATGGGATCATGTTGAGAAAGATCTGGATGCTTCATTGGCTCATGTTCTAGTGAAGATTTTGGATAGGCAACAGAATGTATTGCATGATAAAAGCATCAGTCTATTTCTAGTTTTGTGGAAAAAATGGTTATATTCCGGAGGAAACTTGAGAATGGAATAAAGAAATGGCCGAGCAATGTAACAATATATTTTGGGAGAGTGATGGTTTTATACATTTTTAGGACAAAAATACCAATGGTGGGGAGAATTTATTTCCCACATTTTGAGTTATATAACCATTATTTATGTATTTTTATGTGTATGAAGTGGTTGGGTAAGGGTTGGGAGAGTTTGAAAGATTTTGGGAAAGGATTTGGGACTTTTTTAAGGGTGCATGGTTTGAACACATTTAGTGAAAACCAATTATCTTCTCTAGGAAACTATGCACAAAAAGTTAGTGTGATATGGGTTAGCGTATGGTTAAGGTGAATAGTTTACCAAACTGTGCGGTCACCTAGGTGAACCATGAAACATGGGATATCGGGATTTTGCATGGTTGGCACACAAATTTTCTAACAATGTGCTCCAACCATGTGGGTTACCCTTTTGGATAGTAGTTGGTGCATGGCTAGTGCATGGTTTTCCCAACCGTGTAGTTAAACCATGCATAAGTTAAAAAGTGCGTTCTAAAAAAAGAGGGTTGGTCAGGATTAACCATAAACACCCCATTTTTTCTCCCAAGTAGCTTTAACTTGGTATGTACTACTCTCCAAGGATAGGGAACCCCTCCCACTCATTTTGAAAACCTTTCGAAGGGTTTTCTTGATTATTTGAAGGTAGATATCCCTTGGTAAGTCTCCTTTCTTGGTCATGGTTTTTCTTAGTTTTATACTTCCCTCTCTCCCAGTTTCTTAGACCTAGTTCCATTGTCGATAGATCTAGGTTTATTGTTGCCAATGATAGTGAGAGTTAGATTTTTTAATTTTATGATAAGGGATCTAAGGCATATTTTTGGAGTTTTTAGTTGTATTTGGTGAGCATTTGTTCCCTTGATAATTTTCACTAAAACCCTAATAGTAGGTGGCTTCAATCTCAAATCCAATTACTAGAACCAAAATTCCTAGATTTCAAATTGTTTTTTTTCTTGAAATTTATAGTTACATTGATCTTAAAATCTTGTTTAAAACCCCTTTTGTGATGATTTGTGGATTTTGGGGAAAATATGATATTATTGTGAAATATGTTTAATTATTGGATTTTAAAATGATGTTTTTAAAATAAGTTTCCTGGTTTTAATTATTGAAATGTTTTATAAAAATGGTTTTTATTTAAAATGTTGTTTTATTGAAATAATTCTTGGAATGAAAGTGTCTTGAGATCATTTTCAATAAATGGTTGATTTTACTAAAATGGTTTTGGCACGTTTGTTGGAAATGTGGCTTGGATTAAAGGGTTATTTGGTTTGAAAAATATTAGGTGATGTGATTTTGGTACATGTTGATTTATTATTATTTTCTTAAGTGGTTAATAATGAGTTGGATGGGATGGATAATGGGTTTCAAGTACCACCATAAATGAATTGGAATGTAGAATGAAGTACCACAATAAAAAGTGGACATGGTTGAACATGAAGTTCCACTATCAATGGTAACACCAATATTGTGTGGTTGGATTGTGTGTGTGGATGAGGTGTGTGTGCAGTCACACAAGGTGAAATGAGTTATGAAAATGTGAAATGAGAAAATGATTATTAACTTGTTTGGTTGCTTTCAGTGAATATGTGGTTGTTTAGGGAATGTTGTTTTGGTATGAATGTGTTTGGCTTGCTAGAAATTATTGAAATGGTTTTATATATATATTTTTATATATTTGTGCTAACTTGTTCTATCCTAGTGCAATTAGTAGGGAAGTCATTTGGGGAGAGCCTCCCTAGTATTATTACTCAACCCCTATTTTAGCACTTGGGTGCTTTTGTATATGTTCTATTCCAAGACATAGGCAAAGGTAAAGATTATTATTTATTTATTGGTTCATCATGATTCTTGGGAGGTCTTGTAGTGTTGGAGATTCGAGCATGGTGTGGAACTATGAAGCTTATTCTAGAAGTCTTTGACTTTTTTCATTTTAGTATTCCACTTTTTACTCTGATTTTGTTTCTTGGTTTGGTATGGGTTACTTACTATTGTATCTTGTCATCGTTTGAGTTGTAGTACATTCCTGACATGCATCATTTAGTGGTTATTTAGTAAGTATATGTTTGGTTGTTTTTTTCAAAGGGATAATCATCCCATAATCATTCATGAAGACCTTGGAATCTATTTCTAGAATTTGGTGCCTTGGGGATGTCCCTTAAGACCAATTAACACTTCCTCCTCGACTCAAACCAATGAGGAGGGGTAGGATGTTATAGGTTTGGTTAATCATATTCTCTTTACAAGCCATTAAAATTGATTTTTTACGTTAAATAATATCAGATAACCCAACCTAAAGATACCTATATAGAACCAAGAGTGATTTAGGTTAAACTAAAAGATAATGTAATAATTTCAAAGAGTAAGGAACTATAAAGTTTAATTTAAAATTTAATTATGAAAAAAAATTCTATTATGGAGTTCATCACTCACATTAACCACTTTTGGTTTTAGTAATAACTAGACCCCAAAGGAACCATGTTAACAATGGATACCAATGAAATTGTGAATATTGTGCCAACAAGAAACCTAACAAGATAAGAACTAAAGTGAGAAATATTGGGATTATGCCTTACCATCTATTAATAATTATGATTAACAATATGAAAATAGTTTAATTCCTAAGAAAATATAACTATATAAGGATATAAACTCATGGAGGTTCTTGTGATGAAGACGATGAAGGAAATAATGTAAAATTTTTTCATGTTAAAAATAAGGGAAGAAGAAACAATGAAATTTTCTTAGACACTAGAAGTTGATTTTTTTGTATAAATGGAGGGAATAATGTAATAAGTTTTAGAGTAAAAATGATTGGTTAACATGATGAATGGAAAATATTTGATTCCTAATCATACCTTTAATATTAAATTAGATCAATCGTTTGAAAATATATCTGGAGTTATGCCTATATTTTAGATACCCTTAACAAATTTTATTCGTAAGTGACCATTAAAATATTGAGGTCGTGATTTATTTTAGGTGGCAATGCAACACCCTAAGATCTAAAATTATATTTTCCTATAAAACAAAATGTATTCGATAACTTGCTTCACACACAAGTCTGAACCACAACAAACATTGGAATGTCATATAACCATTAAATTGAATCCATATAATTAGCGGGTAAATATATATCTAACTAAATTATGAAATATATGTACAAATAAAAAAAAGATCATTATCAATATTAAGTAATTGATAAATTAGATTGGTGTAGCTAAATAACTAATAAGACTTATTTTTTACTTTAAAATGTGACCATTCTAAAAATTGATTTTTAATGTGTTTTTTATAAAACTAAATATATTATGGATAAAATATGTTATTTATATGAATAATATGTTTAAAAAAATTTAATTATTTTTTCATAAAAAATAATAAAAATAATAGTTAATATATTAAAAATAGTTATTTAACTTTGAAAATAATATTCCTTATACATTAATGTTTTTAATTAAAAGTTAAATTATAAATTTTTGATTTTTAATTGGTATAAATTTGATTCATTTTTTATTTATAAAAATGAAATTATATTTTTATTATTTTATGGATTTTTTCTGAAATAGTTGATTTTTAGTTGAATATTGAAAAAATACTGATATTACTAAAACCATCACTTTTATGACATTGTCATAATATTAGAAAAAATTAAGTGCTTTGAAACCTTTTTAAATATATATATATATATATATATAAAATAAAAATAAATCATTTAAAATTACTATTTTTTATTTTTAAAATCAATGTATATCATTTTGGAAACATAAGAAATATTTTACTCTAAAAATTGATTTATTCGTTTATATTAAAATACTATATTTCATCACTTATAGAAATTAAATCCAAAAAATGGATTATATTTTTTATATTAACAATATAATATTATTTAATAAGGATAATTTCTTTTTTAGGAATGAAAATATGATTACTCAGATTAAAGTTAATGACCATGATAATTGTAAAATGATTATTTTCCAAGAGTTGTTTTATTAATATTGTATAATTTTTATCTAATCAAATAAATTAATATATTATAAAAAGTTATTTTAATATAATTATTAATTTCAAATTAAAATTAATTATCATTCATTTAATTAGTAATTAATAATAAATAAGTTTAATAACCCTTCATCGCAAAAACAACATTTTTTTTAGAAAATAATTTTCCTATATATAATATGTTCAAATTAACAGGTATTTTTCTATTGATTAGAAATTTAATTATATTAAATTAATATTAATTTTATTTAATCACACCCAAATTTTTTAATAGGGGTTATTTTATATGTTTATTAAAACATAACTTACTTGGGTAAAAACTAGTTACCCTGGTTAAAACAAAGAACAATAAAAGTAAAAATATAAGAACAAACGACTTCTAAAATGTATAAAAAATGTGTGAAAATACTTTTTTGAGGATTAAAAATTATAATATCACCCCAAATTCTATAATTTCAATATTTTAGAATTATTTTAAATTGAATAGTTTAGTACCATTATTAAAGAATAATGGTATTCACAAAAGTGCTTTTCTTAACTTATAAAAGGGGATCACTTCCATCCTCTCAATGCTCCAATTTCCCTTAGAAATATATTTGAAAACCAACCCAAGTGTATAATAATATAATTGACTTTAATTTATTAAATACTTTGGTCACTATAAGTTATCTTATGTCCTTCAACTCTAAAGAGTTCATAAAGAGGAAGTTCACGGTCTCGATGTAAGTATTACTTAATCCTTAACCATTTGTTATTATTATATACATTCCAAAACTACACTAAAAAAAGAAATATAATTTACTTAATATCACTATTAGTTTTAATTATAATCATATTAATGTAATGAACCTTATTTATTCCTTCCCATACACTTATAAAAACAAAATATCATTGGTCCTGCGTTGTGCGGACTACCGCCTTCACAAAGTGGCACCTTCAGTTTTTCACAATCGCATTTATTAAATGGTTATAAGGATGGAATTTTAGAATAAATATGAAATATATAATATAATTATTATTCTGAAGATTCAAATTATAATACACCTTTATTACCACTCATTCATGGGGAAAATGAAACGTTAACCGTGCATTGTGCGGACTACTACCTCCATGAAGTAAAGTATCCAATTTTTCATCTAGTTTCATTATTATTTATTAAAATTTCATAAAATATGATTAAAATTATTAAAAATATTTAAATAATATATTTTTTCTTATTTAATAATTTTATTATAAAAAAACTACTTTCATAACCATAATCATCCATTAATTATGGTATATTCATGTTCGGGTCGGTCTAAACACATACTTGAACAATGATATAAAACTCTATCATGGATGACTATGAGAATTTAAATACTAAAATTATTATAATTAAATAATAAAATAATTATTTTTATAGTCTATAATTCTTATATTTAGTATTTATGTTATTATTAAAATATCATATTTGATCGCTAAAATTAACGAAATAAGCTGACAATGATTCAATTTTTATAAAAAATAAATTTTTCACTTATGGAAAGAGGTAAGATATTTATAAATAAATATAAGTTATATATTATTTTAAATTTAATTATCTAGTAAATTTTCACTTGGTATTAATGAATGGGTATTGAAATCGACATCCTAAAGCATGTGTGAAACAATGAATGTTATTAATAACCAAAGGTGAAAATAAGCTATAAATAACTAATATATTCATAATAAATGATCATAAATAAAGTATATAAAAGGTAATTTATATGAATAAGGTATTAAAATATAATATTAATATAGTTATTTTTGTTTCATTGGATTTTAGAGTGAATTTTAGTAAGTAGGGAAATAAGTTAAGGGTTTGTTCTAACTCAATTTGCTTCCTTTGAGTTACGAAATTTCTTATTAAACACTATTGTTCCAAGTTTTATAAATTATGACTAATGAATAATTTGTATTATAGTTACTTCTTATTTTATGGGGTTCTATAATTTTTCTCTTTTAAACTCATTATAAAATGATTCTCATCACAAAGAGTAAGTTACTTATAAGGGTTTAATGCCTCAAATTTTCAACCACTGAGACATATTTCTTATTATATACCATGAATTATTTTGTATAGTGTATATAATTATCCTTTAATATTTTGAATAATTATACTCTAATTATTCATGGTATTTAACATTTTATTTGAAATTATATCCATTTAAGTGGGTTTTATTTTAATGTTTCTAAAGTCTTAAGTGTTATTTGTAACACCCCAAGCTTCCATGGTATGTTTCCCTTTGAATAATGCAATAACTAGCATTGTATGCAACTTTGAGATTCTAACACACCGTGACAAATAAAACTAACCGTTATGAATAGTAATACCCACTTTTTTAAAATTTATAAATTTTATTTTTCAAAATGGACTTAATTTTTGAATTCGGAATATCGAAATTAGCTTAGGGTGAATTTTTGGTATTTTTCTGAAAACTTTCCATTTTTGATGAATGGTGAAAAACACTGCATTATTGGTTAAAAATGACTTTTCATTTAAATAATATTTTATTTTATTTAAATTTATTTTAGGTCAAAATAGATACATAACACCTATATATGTTCAATGTAATTCGTTGGAGTCATTTTATAATAAGTTTAGATATATAAAAATTTTATTAAACTTTTTACAGTCTTTTACCCACCTCCAAGGAGCATTTGTAAATTTGTATAAAACATAATTTTACTGCATCAGGGATTTGAATTTAAAAAATCCGAGACACATGGTTAATATCCGTAAGCAAAATGTGGTTCAACAAGATGAAAATATTTTTTGGTAAATAGTAACTTTTGACTTTTATTTGCCACAGTTAAAAGTAAATAGTGTAATTAAGGGTAAAAATGATATCATAATTACCCTAACACATATCTTAATTCTATTGGATAAGTATAATTCGACTATAAAAAACCTTAGGAATAAAATATTACCCCCTTTGGTCCATTTGGATTAGATTAGGACATTTATTATTATTTTATTTAAAGAAGAGCTAAAAGAGTTAAATTTGATGTTTAATAACTACACCATTTTTAATATACGGTTACACAAAATATAAATTAGACAATAAATATTCATTATAAATATAAAAATATTTCCAAAATAATGGTATTTTTTATAATTTTTATACATTAAATAATTTAATTTATTTAAGACACAATGATGATGTAGTAATTACCTAAATAATGAAATATTAAAATAATTGATATTATAAATATCCAAATAAATGTAAATTGAGACTTATGATGAATTAAACTAATTTTATAGGTTAATATGACATGTTAGGGTTGATTAAATAAAATATATTTCAAGTGAAAAAGTTTTTATGGCTTTCAAAACAATCAAATAAAAAATAGTGTCAAGTCAAAATTGACAAAATTGAGTTTTTAAAACAAAAAATATATTATTAATTGATATAATATTCCTAAAATATATGTTTCAGAAACATAACTTCTATAAGGTTATATATATTAATAAGGAACCACATGGGGTTTATTTGGATTTTTATAGTAAGTTTATTAACTATATAATATAAAAATACAAAGAGACATGGTAAATGTCAAACTATTTAACTAAGAGTTAAATTTAAAAGATAAGGTTAATATGGTGACCTAAAACTATCCAAAACCTATTGGTTGAGATTTTTTTGACCAATATCCACCTTATCCTCTAAATAAATTATTTTTTATCCATTAGAAACCGAAATTTATTTTATTAGAAAATAATATTTCAATCTTTTCCTAAAGTGACACTTACCTCTCTTATAAAAGGATACTTACCCTTCTCTTAATTTCACACTTCCAAAGCAATTTATCTCAGCCAAACCCTACCCAAATATCCTCCCAACTGTCCTCTACTAATCCTAGAGGCCTTCCTTTGGTCAGAAAGACAACCTAAGGATCCTTTTGATCAAATAAAAAATAAGAACCCGAAGAAGAGGTAAATATTTAATCATCTCTTTCAAGTTCTTTTATGCTTAAACTTCCTCTTTATTCGATGTTTTCATTCTAAAATAATAAATCTAGTATCTTATATATATTGTGATGTTATTATAAAAATAGTACAACTATATTAATTATTCCATCCATCATATTAATGACAAAGTCTCCATACATACGTACGTACGACTTACTGTCTCCACGTCGTGGTGAAGTTTGTTATTCAAACACTTAATTATTTGGATGGGTATAACAATGAGTATAAATGATGTAAATAATAAATATAACATGTTAATTATTCTGTATATATGATATACCATCCAATTAAATACTATTTCACCATCAATATAATTATATTTTTGCTCGTGCGTACGTACGGATTACCGTCTCCACGAATGCGATGAGATTCATTTTCCATCCTAATAATTCAAGAATAATTTTCATTTTATGATTAAAAATAATCCATATGAACATAATATAATTATGTATATGAATCAAATACATCCTATCCAAAAAAAACATGACTTATATAACCAATCATATAAAGGAAAACAAATCAGTTAACACCCAAAATGATGATACTACTAAAATATTATTAACAAATAAATGTTATAAGATCATATATGATATCATATTTATGTATATAATTCTTGTATAATTTAATAAAAATGTTTTAACTATTATACAAGAGGTTAACATACCACATACTAAGGAAAAGTACAAGGTAAGGGTTAATTTCACAATCTCTTTATTATCCAAGGTTGTTTTTACGTATCTACTGGGACCTCTTTATCATACACATCTATGTTTCTTAAAAATGTATTCCAATTTTTTTTACTATTTACTAGATTATGGGTTAAAGTTATTTATACCCTTGTTTAAATTTTTATAAAATATTTTGAAAGGAATCTTTCTGTCATTTTCCAAATAAGGCACTTAATGACCTTTTTGAAAAAATTAAGGTAAGAATGTTTTTTTAACTTATACGACGGGTGTGGCTATTTTCTAGCGTTATATCATCGTCGAAGCTTCCCATAAAATCTGATAAGAAAATTTTCAAAATAAATTTTTTCTTTTATAATTATTTGACTTTTAAATGATTTCAAAATAGAAATATGAGTTTATTCAAAATAGTTTTCATTTCATCTATGTCAACATCCTTTGACAGATTTTAAACTTGATTGAAGTTGATTTATTATGATAAAAATATTCAATATTGTATTGAAGTTTTTGTGATATGTTTGACTATGTATGTGTTATTTTTACACCATTCATGGTTTATAGATAAAGTATTAACATTTAGTATTCTAGTTTTAATACTAATATTTATATTATTTTTAACCCTTTTATTATGAGGAATGTAGTGGACTTAGAAAGTGACGGGTGGAGCCCGCTATATCTCCTCAATGCATCAATTTGTATCATGAGAGAAACTAGTGTCTTGGCATAAGGCCTTGAAAAAATATTATTTTTAGCCTTAGAACAAGGCCTTGACTATGTGGTTATGAAGTTTGGAATTATGCATTTCATCATTATGAAAGTGGATATTGATATTTAATGTGATTATTCGACTTGTAGAATATCCATGTGAATAAGTTAATGGAATAATTTGATTTTATCTTTTCTATATTATGCTGAAGTTTAATTTTAAAAGTCTTTTGTTTTAGTCTTATAAATTTCCTTAAATGTTTATTCTTATTTATGAATGTTTTCACAATAGTGTTATCCTTACTGAGCATCTGAGATGACCCTTTTCTATGTTTTATTTTTCCCAAGATGTGAAGAAGTATTTTATGGTTGACTTGTAGAGATAGGCTAAGGATATAAGTTTCTTCAAAGTGGATTTTTTTTTTTGATGTTTTTATTTCATGACGTAATGTAAAACTTAAGAATGTATCTAGTACTTCCAAGGCTACTAAACTGATCGGTATTTCGGGACCTGATTACTTGTATCATGATAATGTTATGTAATAATGCATCGAATCTAGGTAACTGGGGTCAGGGTGTTACAGTTGGTATTAGAGGAAGTATAGTACAAACCATAGAAACTATATTTAGATAAACTCTAATTAGAGCACATCACCCTAAGATAGACTTTGAGGATTGGTATAGAAGAACTTCCTAGAATTTTGTTAATGTATAGATTTTGTATATTTTCCAAGAAATACATATCTGTATAGATATGAGAAGGTAGAGCTTGCTCAGGCACAGATGTACCTAGGAATGAAAACTCCGACAAGGAGTTTCAGGCTTGACTTAGGGTATCCCGGTACACGACAACGAGACTTGCTGCACTCTTGGTTATGAAACTCCTTGGAGATATTCTTAGGATAATTCCCATTTTCTTTACCAACCATTATGAAGGATTTATGAGTATATATCTCCTCAAAGAAAACATTTTTTATTATTATTATAGATTATATCCATAAATTTCTCAATTTATGTTAACTGTTTTACAAGTTTGGAGTTATGTATTGAGATTTATAAGCTAATATAGTGTATTAAATTGTTTATAAATGACACCTAATGGAAGGAATGTAAACCGTATCAACACACATAATCTGTGTAGGTATTTACCTCATACTCAGGATAATTATAGTGCAGTTGGTGATGCAACTGGTGCTGATCAGCTTATCACCATACTGGGACAACTCACTTAGGTTATGAATAATAACCTTACCCATATGGAGCACCCTAATCCAAAACGTGGAGGATCAATGTTAGACCGCTTCATGAGGCAACAACCACCAACATTAAATTGGAGTACAAATCCATTAGTAGCTGAGTAATGGATAAATTCCTTAGAGAAAATATTTCATGCTTTGGGGAGTAGTGAAAGGGAAAATGTTTTCATGGCATTTTATCTCCTCACAAGAGATGCATATCAATGGTGGTCGTTAATCCAAAACAAAAAGGAATATGAAGAAGAGTCGAACATGGAATGGAGGGAGTTTAAAGAAATTTTCTTATAAAAATACTTTCTTCTTGACCATAGAGTGGATATGGAAAGACAATTTCTGAGTTTGAGAAAAAAGGAGGATGAGAATGTTGCAAAGTATGAGGATAACTTTATAAGGGTAGCAAGGAATGCAAGAAATTATATACGTAACCCAAGGAGTAATATTGATTGATTCTTTTATGGGTTAAAACCATTTCTCCATCGAGCATTAGTCTCACAATCCTTATCATCATACGAAGATATTGTCTTATATGCTATGAAGACAAAAAAATCTCAAAGCCTTACAACTTCAAAGAAAAGAAAAATATGAAGAGATCTACTAAACACTCTAGAAATGGAAATAAGGGGATGAAAGGTATGGTTGAATATCCATCCTATGGTAAATGTGGGAAGAAACACCTCAGTACTTTCCTGAAGGGAATGAGATTCTGTTACAAGTGTGGTGGAAAAGGCCACCAAGCTCGTGATTGCAAGCGGAAGAAATATGATGTCAATGTTGAATGATAAAATTGTAGAGAAAAGGGAATGATGAAAATTAATGTCATAAGTGGAAAGGGAGCTTACCATTGAAAATTACAAGAGAGAAAGGCCATGCTTATGCGATCACTACTACTGAGGTTGAAGCTCCGAAAGACGTGGTGGAAGGTAATTTAATGGTTTTCTCAAGTTTATCTAATGATTTATTTGATTTAGGATCATCACATTGTTTCATATATTCCTAGTTTCCTAAGAAAATTAGATATTTTCAATTTGAGTTAACAAGGGAGTTTTCAGTCAAAACTCCTAAGGGAATTATCATCGCAAAAATGTTTTGTGAATTAGTTTCCATTAGGGAAGATGAATGTTCTTTATCTGATGATATCATATTGATACCCATGATTTAATTTGATATAATCCTTGGAATAAATTGTATTTCGGACCATGATTCGAAAATTTATAATAAGAAGAAAGAGGTTACAATTTTCGATAATGATAAAGAGTACCTTATCTTTATTACAGAAACGTCACCACCTGATTCTTATCTAGATCCACCCCAGTAGCTCTACTAAATTCAATTATTAGGGATGAAGAGTATGAAATAACTATGGGTGATGAAAATAATGTTTTAATAGAGGATGTACCTATTGTGCAAGAATATGTTGATGTGTTTCTAGAGGATTTACCTGGATATCCTCCAGAATGAGAAATTGAGTTTTTCATTGATTTAATTTCTAGTTTAAGGCCCATATCGAAGATCCCTTATAGAATGGACACTATGGAATTAGTAGAACTAAAGTAACAACTAGAGAAATTGAGTAATAAGGGATTTATTCTCCCTATTGTTTCACCATGGAAAGACCCTTTACTTTTTGTTAAAAAGAAATACAGATCTTTGAGGTTGCACATTGACTACAGAGAGATCAATGCTATAACAATAAAGAAAAAGTATCCCTACCTCACATTGATGATTTATTCGACCAACTTCATGGAGGTAAATATTTTTCAAAGATTGATCTTAGATCTGGATATCATTAGTTTTGTGTGAAGAAGGAAGACATTCCGAAAACAACATTTCGAACCAGGTACAGGCATTACGAGTTTTCAGTAATGCCTTTTGGATTTACTAATACACCCTATGTCTTCATGGATCTAATGAATAAAGTTTTCAAGGAATATCTTGATGAATTTTTAGTGTTATTTATTGGTGATATATTGGTAAACTAAAAAATCTATAATGATAATGAAAATAACTTGTGCACTATTCTAAAAACCCTCAGAAGAAATGAATTATATGGGAATTTTAGAAAGTGTGAATTCTGGCTTCAAGAAATTTATTTTCTTGGAAATATTGTCTCTAAGTATGGAATCTCTCATGATCCTTCAAAGACCAAGGCATTAAAATATTGACCAAAACTGACGAGTATAATTGAGGTACATAGTTTTATTGGTTTAGCAGGTTATTATCAACGTTTCTTCTAGAATTTTTCCCTATTGGATAACCCATTAACCAAGCTCACACGTAAAGGGGTTAATTTTTTTTGGAAAAAAGAGTGTGAATTATGTTTTGAAGAACTGATGAGAATATTATTCAGTGCTCCTATCTTGACTCTACCATCAGAGAACGATAGGTTTGTTATTTATAGTGATTCTTTAAAGAAAGGACTTGGTTGTGTCTTTATGTAGAATGATAGAGTTATTTCCTATGCATCACAATAGTTAAAAATTCATGAACAAAACTACCCCTCACATGATCTTGATTTAGTAGCTGTAATCTTTTCTCTGAAGATATTGAGACACTATCTCTAAGGTGAAAAATGTGAGATCTACACTAATCACAAGAGTTTGAAGTATATTTTATCACAAAAACAACCGAACATGAGGCAATGGATATGGGTTGAACTACTCAAGGATTATGATTGCACAATACACTACCACTAGGGGAAGGAAAATAAGGTGGAAAATGCTTTGAGTAGAAAGAATAATGGAGTTTTAAACAATATTAGAGTTTAAAGGGATTCTATTTTCATGGATATAGTAAAGATAGATATAGGAATAACCATGGAAGGTGAAACATCAAACTTTTTCAAATGGTTTCCAAACTATCTTTACTAGAAAGGATAAATATTTCTCAGACTAAGGATGAGAAGTTAAAAAAAAGATTAAAGATTTTAATGATGGGAGATTGAGTGACTTAATATATGATGATACAATTTTGAAATTTGGGAGAAGTCATTGTGTTCCTAACATACCAGATCTAAAAAGGGAATTTTTGGATGATTCTCATAGGTCCAATTTCTATATAAACCCTTGGAGCACCAAGATGTATAGAGATTTGAAGGAAAATTTTTCTTGGGACAACATAAAGAAGGATATTTATGATTTTGTGTCAAGATGTATGGTTTGTCAACATGTGAAAGATGGAAGGCAACAACCTGGAGAAGTCATGCAACCTCTTCCTATACCTGATTGGAAATGAGATAATATTAAAATGGACTTTTTCATAGGGATACCAAAGACTCCTAGAAGGAATGATGCAATATCGGTCATTTTTGATTGTCTTACCAAGTTAACACATTTTATTTCTATAAGAGAATATTTAACACTTTAACGTCTAGCAAGACTATATATTAATGAAGTTTTAAGACTCCATGGTATACCCCTATCGATTGTTTCTGATCACAATCCCCATTTTACATTAAGATTTTGGAAAAGTATTCAGAAGGCCTTGGATACTGAACATCATTTAAGCATTTCCTACCACCCTCAGACTGATGGACAATCAGAACAGACTATTAAAACCTTATAAGACATGTTAAGATCTTGCCAACTTGACTTTCAAGGTATGTGGGATCAATATTTACCTATGGTAGAATTTTCCTATAATAATAGCTTCCATTCAAGTATTCAGATGGAACCATATGAAGCGTTATATGGAAAGAGATGTCGCACACCAACATGTTAGGATGATGTTGGTGAAAGAAAACTCGTAGACCCAGAACTTGTTGAGGAAACAATGAAAAATGTGAAGATTATCCAAACCCAAATCCAAGTAGCTCAAAGTAGGAAAAAGAGAAAAGCTGATAATCAGACGAAAGATTTGGAATTTCAAGTAGGAGATCATGTTCTATTGAATGTATCTCCATGGACGGGTGTTATATGATTCGGTAAGAAGGGTAAATTGAGTCCCAAGTACATTGGACCTTTCAAAATTCTAGAATGAATTGGGGCTGTAGCTTACCGTTTGGAAATGCCTCCAAGTCTCTCTATTGTTGAGAAAATACATGCCTGACCCAACACATGTACTCACCTATGCAAAAATTGAACTGGAACCTGATCTGTCTTATTGTGAAGAGTCTGTCAAGATTATTGATACTAGGGAACAAGTGCTGAGAAACCGGACAACTCATCTGGTAAAAGTTCTACGGAGAAACCATAAGATGGAATATGCCACACGGGAACCAGAGGAACTTATAATGAAGAACCACCCGAATATTTTTGTGCGGTAGTATTCTAGAAATTTCGAGGATGAAATTAATTGAAGGAGGGAAGAATGTAACACCCCAAGATTCCATGGTATGTTTCCCTTTGAATAATGCAATAGCTTGCATTGTACGCAATATCAAGATTCTAACACACCACGACCAATCAAACTAGCCATTATGAATAGTAATATGAAGTTTTTGAAATTTTATTTATTTTATTTTTCCAAATGGACTTAATTTTTGAATTTTTAATATCGAAATTATCTTAGGGTGAATTGTTGGTATTTTTCTGAAAACATTCAATTTTTGATGAATAGTGAAAAACACTGCATTATTGGTTAAAACCGAATTTTTATTTAAATAATTATTTATTTTATTTAAATTTATTTTAGATCAAAATAGATACATAATACCTATATATGTTCAATGCAATTCATTTGAGTCATTTTATAATAAGTTTAGATATATTAAAATTTTATTGAACTTTTTACCGTCTTTTAACCACCTCATAGGAGCATTTTGAAAATTTTCATAAAACTTAATTTTACAACTTATGTGAGATTAATTTCAAAAATATGAGATCCACAGTTAATATCTGCAAGTAAAATTTGGTTCAATAAGATGAAGATGACTTTCGGTGAATAGTAACTTTTGACTTTTATTTACCACGGTTAAAAATTAAATTGGGTAATTAAGGGTAAAAATGATATAATAATTACCTCTAAACTTGTCCTAATTCTATATGATAAGTATAATTTGACCAAAAAAATCTTAGGAATAAAATATGAACCCCTTTGGTCCACTTGGATTGGATTAGAACATTTATTATTATTTTATTTGAAGAAGAGTTAAAAGAGTTAAATTCAAAGTTTAATAACTAAACCATTTTTAATATAGGGCCACACACAATATAAATTCGACTATAAATATGAATTAAAAAACTAAAAATATTTCCTACATAATGGTACTTTATTTATAATTTTTAGACATTAAATAATTTAATTTATTTATGACACAATAATGATTTTGTAATTACCTTAATAATGAAATATTAAAATAATTGATATTATAAATATCCAAATAAATTTAAATTGAGACTTATGATGAATTCCACTAATTTTCAAGGTTACTATGACATGTTAGGGTTGATTAAATAAAATTTATTCGAAGTGATATAGTTTTTATGGCTTTCAAAAAAATAAAATACTAAATAGTGTCAAAATTGACATAATTGAGTTTTTAAAACAAATACTATAGTATTAATTGATATAATATTCCTAAAATATAAGGTTCGGAAAAAGAACTTAGATAAGGTTATATATATTAATAATGAACCACATGGGGTTCTTTTGGCTTGTTATAGTAAGTTTATTAACTATATAATATAAAAATAAAAAGAGACATGGTAAGTGTCAAACTATTTAACTGAGAGTTAAATATAAATGATATGGTTAATATGGTGACATAAACCTATCCAAAACCTATTGGTTGAGAGGTGTTCGACCCATACCCACCTTATCCTCTAAATAAATCATTTTTTATCCATTATAAAAATAAAGTTATTTTATTATAAAATAATATTTCAAGCTTTTCCTAAAGTGACCCTCACCTCTCTTATAAAAGGGTAATTAAACTTCTCTAAATTTCACACTTACAAAGCAATTTGGCTCAGACTAACCCGACCCAAATATCCTCCCAACTGTCTTCAATTCATCCTAGAGGCCTTACTTTGGTCATAAAGCCACCCTAAGGAGCCATTTTGATCAAATCAAAACGAAGAACCTGAAGAAGAGGTAAATATTTCATCACCTCTTTCAAGTTCTTTTCTTATTCCACTTCCTATTTCTTTGTTGTTTCCATTCTAAAAAAATAAATAAAGTATCTTATATTTAATTTTATGTTATTATAAAAATTTTACAACCATATTCATTATTCTATCCATCATATTAATGACAAAGTCATCATACATGCGTACACACAGCTTACCGTCTCCACATCGTGGTATAGTTTGTTATTCAAACACTTCATTATTTGGATGGGTATAATAATGAGTATAAATGATGTAAAAAATAAATAGAACATGTTAATAATTCTGTATATATGATATAACATTAAATTACATACTATTTCACCATCAATATAATGATATTGTCGCTTGTGCGTACGTACTGATTACCGTCTCCACGAACGCGATGAGATTAATTCTCCATCGTAATAATTCATGAATAATTTTCATTTTATAATTAAAAATAAATTTTATGAACATAATATAATTCTATATGTGAATCAAATACATCATATCCATAAAAACATGACTTATATAACCAATCATATAATGGAAAACAAATCAGTTAACACCCGAAACGATGATACTACTAAAATATTATTTACAAAGCAATATTATAAGATCATATATGATATCATATTTATATATATTATTATTGTATAATTTAATAACAACTTTTTAACTATTATACAGGAGGTTAACATACCACTGACTAAGAAAAATTACAAGGTAAGGGTTAATTTCACAATCTCTTTATTATTCGAGGTTGTTTTTATGTAAGTATCTACTGGGACATCTTTATCATCCAAACTCATGTTTCTTAAAAATGTATTCCAAATTTTTTTACTATTTACTAGACTATGGGTTAAAGTCTTTTATACCCTTGTTTTAATTTTTATAAAATGGTTTGAAAGGAATCTTTTCGTCATTTTCCAAATAAGTTATTTATGATTGTTTCAACAAAATTGAGGTAAGAATGTTTTTTAACTTATACGGCAGTTGTGGCTATTTTATGCCATTATATCATCATCGTAGCTTCCCATAAAAGATCATAAAAATATTTTTAAAATAAATGTTTTATTTTATAATTATGTGACTTTAAAATGATTTCAAAATATAAAGAGGTATTTATTTCAAATAGTTTTCATTTAATCTATGTCAACACCCTTCGATGGATTTTAAACTTGTTTGAAGTTGATTTATTATGATACAAATCTTCCATATTGTATTGATGGTTTTGTGATATGTTTTTCTGTGGATGTTTTATTTTAACAGCATTCATGGTTTATGGATAAAGTATTTACATTTCGTATGCTAGTTTTAAAATGAATGTTTATGATATATTTAAACCCTTTCATATGAGGAATTCATTGGACTTAGTAAGTGATGGGTGGTGCCCGCTATAGCTCCTCGATGCATTGGTAGGTCTTATGGGACAAACAAGTGTCATAGCACAAGGTCTTGACAAAATATTTGTAGTCTTGGTACAACGCCTTGACTATGTGGTTATGAAGTCTAGAATTATGCATTCCATCATTATGAAAGTGGCTATAGATATTTCATGTGATTATTCTACTAGTAGAATATCCATGTGAAAATGTAAATGACATAATTTGATTTTATCTTTTCCATATTATGCTGAAGTTTAAGTTTAAAAGGCTTTTGTTTTAGTCTTATACATTTCCTTAAATGTTTATTCTTATTTATGAAAGTTTACGCTATATTGTTATCCTTATTGAGAATCTAAGCTCACCCCTTTTTATGTTTTATTTTTATCAGGATGTGAAGAAGTATTTAATGGATCACCTGCTAGGATAGGCTTAGGAAATAAGTGTGTTCAAAAGGGGAAAAATTTTGTTTATATTTTTATTTCATGATGTTATGTAAAACTTATGAATGTATCTAGTACTTCCAAGGCTACTAAACTGATCGGTATTTCAGGACATGATTCCTTGTATCATGCCAATGCTATGTAATAATTCACCGACTCTGGGTAACTAGGGTCGGGGTGTTACGTTATTTGTCTCTATTTTCAATTCCATGAGACATGTTTGATATTTTTTACCATATTTTATTTTACATAGTGTATTAACTACCATATTACCTTCAGTTATAATGAATATATTTTATTTTAATGTATTTTAATTTCATTGTATCCCTGTCATGTTCATTTTATTCTTATGTTACCATTACTGTAAGGGTGTTTGCATCTCAAATTTATTTCATTGAGATATGATTCATATTCACATATTATTTCATTTATTATATGTATATATTATCCATGTATTACTTTATAAATCATTTTATACTATTTTCTTCTATGGGATTAATATTTCAATAATCTATCACTTTCATTGTCTTTCCAAATCATCCTCTATTTTAGGCATGATTTTTCTTCCAATTTCTTTCCTCTATGAAACCCTATTATTAATTTCATTGATTATAGATAATTCACCTAGATAGCCATATATTGATTTATTAGGGAAATTATTTACTTAACCATATACTCTTACTCTATACAGTCTTATTTTTAGGGATTCTAACATGAAAAGCTATTCTATTTATTAATTGGGTGAATATTGACAATATTTATACATGTTATTTAAATATAGATGTTTGTTGATTAATATGGATTGATGGTTATATATTATATTATTTATTCATTGTACTTAATTAGAAATATTAGTCCTAATATAGATAACCCTTAGATGTGTCAATAGGTCTCATGCGACAAACTTGGTTTGGTATTTTGGTGTATGCCAGCCAAGAATAAAATATTTCCTAGAAATAGTGTAACAACTCTATTTCTTGACTTGTTAAGATTTGGAATATATTAAAGAATATTTTTTTGGAGGTAGGTACTAAGTCTACATTGGTTTATGGGCCCCAGAGAGGCTCTATATGGATATAATATAAATATTAAATATATTATATCACATGCATGTAGTTTAAATGAAATAATGAAATAACTCTTGAATAGAGTCTTAGATAAAAAAATCCATAGTTTCCATTATATCTTGAATATAGGGTTTACACTAGGTGTGACATAATTTTTGTGTGCATCAGGTGACTTCCATGAGAACCATTATGGGAGGAATAATAATTAAATAAATTATTTAATTTATTTATTTGTTATTAAATCCTAAACCTAATCCTATCATATAAATTCACTATTTCGGAAAATCCCTAGAGTTAACCACAGAACCCTAGGGATTGAGAGAGGACCATCAAATGAGGTTTCTTGGAAAATCAACTCCAGATAATTTTTTGGTGATTAAGTGATAAAAAACTTGTGGATCTTGATAATCAATATGATGTGAGACCATTATTCATTAACAATAAATCCAAACTTGATGTAAGATGCATTTATCTCAGTTTAATCCCTGTTTTTTATACCATAAAAACAAAAATAAATTACTCTAAAATATTGATTCATGGGTTGATCATGTTTGTGGGTATGGGTTTATATTCCTGGTATTTTGGGATTGATGATATTTTATTATTTTTTAGTTATTTATTTCTCTTTAATCATCATTATAATAAAAAAAATAGGCTAACCCAATAAATGTATAAGGTTCATTCATCTTGTTGTGTTTGGTGATTTTCTCCCTCATTCTTCACATGTTCTTCGTCTGTGTTTTATTCAACAAATGTTCAAAAAATAATTGATAGGTGATAATTGTAAAATTATTCTTCAATATAATGAATTTATATCATGAGTTCAGTTTTGGTATTAATGGTATGATAGTAGTGCATGATGATGATAGTGGAGTTATGATCATATTTAGAGATCCCTGATTCATAGTTTGATATGAGGCCATGATGCAATACAATGGAGGCGATTACTAATTGGATTTGATACTTGAAATCAAATAACTTGTGAAAACCAGGATTGACTGATTGCTGATCTATTTTTAATGGTGGGTCTAGTGGTGTAATTTATAGTTTCAATAGTGTGTGTGAGACACGCGTAAAAGTTTGTATTTTTTTTTGAAAAAATAACAACTATATAGAGTGTAGTCCAAAGAACACATGCTGTGTGGTCACCTTATGTAGTGATATGGCTTACAAAAATAGTGAAATATCACATGATATATAGACCCATCACATTCTATGTGACCCATGGATGGTATCTTGGTGTGTACCCTAAGAGTACATAGGCACAGACATATCTAGAAACAAAAGCATGACTAGAGTACAAGAGCATGACCTGGTACTTGGACATAACCAGATACATGAATATAATAATAGAACACGGGAATTGATTGATGTACACATGCACTAGATAGATTACACAGGCTTAAGTAGGTGGAAGATGCCACGTTCCAGACCGACTTCTACTTGTTGTGTACCCTAAAAGGACATGCTGTGTATATAGATAAATATTTTCCATGTGAGATAGTGAGACACGAACATAACAAGGGAAGAAAAGACCCACCATGTACTCCCAGTACACACAATGAACCATTTTATAGGGAAATTTTAATCCCTATGTCTCTTTAGTATAAACCATTTTTAGTTAGGTGTGTTCCCTTTGTCAATCCCTATAAGGGTACAATGTATAATTACATCCTAAAAATAGGATTGTGATTCCCTATATGGATTTTTTCTCAAATAGATTTTTTGGAATCCATATGTGTGACTGTGGTGGGATCCTATATCATTTATTTACCTTACCTATGTGGGGTTTGAGTAATCAGAACAACATTATGGTATTAGTCATGTTTCACCTTTCAATATTTTATGGGTATTTGGAGATGTGTGCATGTGTAAAGGTACCTTAGGATAAGGCCTCACCTATGTGTGATATGACAACTCAACACTTGTCTCTAGACCATGGATTATTAAAGGTGATAATTGGGTATCTCATTTGGATTATTTTCACCCAGGAAGGCCATGGGAGGTCAGGTCATGATAGAGTGGCATGAGACCAGTGTTTATCCTAGGACAGAAGTTTGTAGATTTTCTAGCTTTGAGGATTTATTTGGGAACAAGTGAAAAAGTGTTAAAGTGTTTCAAGTTCGGATCTCAGGACAGAGACTCTAGTGTTGGTATATCGACTAATGTATCCATTCACCAAGACTCTGATAACCTTCTTTTTTACTTGATACATGTGGGAATTGGTTGTAAGGGAAAAAATTGGCACATGAATCATATAGGAATGAGTTGTGGTTTCTATTTCATTCTTGATCCAGATCCCTAGATATACCCATAGACCACGGTATATATTTATTATTTTTGGATGCCTCCATAATTATATCTATCTAGGATTACATAGATGGATTGTGAGGATGATCTTTCTAGTAAAGAGGATTTAGTCGAGGTTCCAACATAAGAGGTGGTACCTCTGAGTGGGTTTTCAAAACTTTTACTATCTACTGAGAAGTAGGTTTAGTTGAAAGTACTGGCTAAGAATGTGAGTAAGATGAGTACACTCAATGAGTTTCATATATTGTGAACTCCTAGGTTTCAGGGTGATCCAGACCCACAAAAAGTTGAGGACTAGATAGAGTTAGTTACTTGAGTATTCTTTCTTGTGAGGGTACCTCCAGATTCAATGGCGGTCTAATGGAATATTCTTATACAGGGCCCTATGTGGTTATGGTAGAGTCTGGTCACATAGACATATGATTAGATGGAAATATCTTTGATCGATTTCGAGAATCTCTTTTTGGAGAAGTTCTTTCCAACAACATTACAAGTAGTGTGTATCATAGAGCTTCTAGGTAGTATGACCATGGTAGAGTATTCATCGAGGTTCAACAAACTCTTGTAGTACTCTATAATTATTTCAAAAAATAGTTTATTCTGAGCACAAAACTTTGAGTAGGGATTATGTTGAGATATCATGGATGGAGAGATATCTATTTCCATTTCTACCTATGATAGAGTGATTGAGTAATCTTTGGTAGTAGATAGATTTATGGGAAAGAATAAGTTGACAATTGGTGTTGGTAGTGGGGACACAATAGATAATACATAGATAAATAGTTGTTAACAAAAAACATAGGGAACCAAGCATGTGACAGACTTAAAGAAATGATCTTAGGATAAAGGTTATGTTGTTCGGGGATCTCAGGGTAGTTCTAATAAGATTAGAGAGAGGTGATGTTTCAATTATGATGGATGGGGATATCTCACATGTGATTTTCTAACCCTTTGTGCAGCTAATAGAGAGACAATCAATAGACCTACTAGGTAGAGACAATAGTGGTATTAAGGTTGTTTTTAGTGTAATGAATTTTGAAAATGAATAGGGAGAGCATCAGGAGGTGAAAATGGTTTGAACTATTTCCACCACTACCCCAGATAGTCCACACCAGGAAGAGAGAGCTGGTGGTCTTGGATGAGGAAAATTACAATCAGTGGAGGCTTAGAACTCAATAACTACATGGATTATTAGAGGTATGTTCGGTATCTTCTCTACTTTAGTTGTAGTACTTATAGACATAGGTGAGGGCCACTATTTTTTTTCCACTTCTCTAGTTAAAATAATTAAAGATTCCAATTGAGCCCTTGGTTATAAATTTCCACTTATAGACTATGATCGTAGAGGATTCAGTTATCACACACTTTTTAAGATAGTGTGACCTAACTCTTGGAGGATAGAGTTTCCTATGAAATATTTTTATAGTAGAGATTAATCTTGAAAATGTAATCCTTGACATATATTCTCTATCCACAGTTCATACCTAGGTTGACTATTTCAGGTGGAGTATGTGGTGTGTATATAATGATGGGATGAGGTTTTCCTTTTTCAATGAGAAGAAAAACCAGACAGAGAAGGATGAGTGCATATATAGAAGAATAAAATTTATTACTCTTCAATTGGCTAGTATTACCCTTAAAGTAGTTAATTCTATGGGATTTCTTCTTACTGTAGTGGGGAAAGATTAAGAGGACTTCTTTCTCCTGGATGTACTAGGCTTACTTTCCCATTGAGAGATAAAATTATTCATATACTTTCACCCAAGGACTACACCCATATCTATAACAACATATCAGATGGATCCTATAGATCTTCATGAGATGAAGGTGTGGTTGGAGGGATTTAAGAGGAAATGTTTTGTCATACCTAGTTTTTTCAAATGGGAACCCCCTATTTTCTTATCCAATATGGTAGATTATAGATTGAGTTTGTGTAAAGATTTTCATCCCTTAAACCATTTGATAAGGAAGAATAAATATCCACTACCAAAGATAGGTGACATCTTCGACCAGTTGAGAGGGGCGAGATAGTTTTCTAAGATTGATCTCAGATCAAGTTATCACTAGCTTCGATTATGAGATGAGGATATACCAAATATGACATTATGATTCCTACATGGGCATTATGATTACCTAGAAATACCTTTTTGTGTAACAAACTCCCCAATAGTTTTAATGGGAAACATGAACCAGATATTTCATCCTTTGTTATATTAGTTCATGGTAGTCCTCATCTATGAAATCCTAGCATACTTAGTATCCGAGGAGGAGCATGTGTGATACTTGAGGATGTCCCTAGGAATATTTTTAGAGTACTATATCTATGAGAAACTCTTGATTTTCCCACTCTATATTTGAGAGGTCCACTTTTTGGGACATACTATCTTAGTGGTTGGATTAGCTATGGACCCAAGAAAGGTTTACATTGTGTTATCATGAGAGACATCCAAGAGAATAAAAGAGGTGTATATATTCATTGTTTTATAAGGATACTATAAGAGATTCATGATTGATTTATCTATAATATCAACACCCTTGACCACTTTAACTAGAAACAGGTAGCCTATTGTGTGGATAGATAGAATCTAGCTTAATTTTTAGGTATTGTGTAAGAGGTTGATAAGTAACCCCCATATCGAGATTTGTAGAGGAGGGTTTCAAGTATGTATTATTCTATGATTTATTCAGTAATAGGATTGGTTTTTTTGATGCAAAGGTATGTAGTGAATATCTATGGGTCCCTACATCTGATACCTCATGATAATAAATACAAGACCCATGATATAGAGCAGGTAGAAATGGTGTTCACCCTAAATATGCGGAGACACTACCTTATGGGTGAGTGGTTTATCATCTATTTTGAAAAAAGAGATTCTCAAGTATATATTTTTATAGAATGATCTTAACTTGTGATAGATTTCATGTATAGAGTTCCTCCAATATTATGACTTTGAGATAGTCTACGGTCTTAGGAAGGGAACATGGTGGAAGATTCTCTCAGTAGGAGATATTGTTCACAGTTGTTGAACGAGGCATCGGAGTAGCTAGCCAAATTGCAATTGTCTTTAGTGGATGATGATAGTGAATCTTAACTTTGATCAATGGTAGTTACTGCATCATTTATAAAACATTTTAGGAAGGCTTAGTTTGGAGATTCTGATTGTGATACCTTGTGTATTTAGATATCCATTGGATGTGATCCTGATGGATTCTATGAAGGCCAGGAGAACACCATCCTATTAAGAGAAAAAATTGTACTAGTGATGTTTCCCGAGGAGGTTTTTAGGGAGTTTTATAAATCCCCCTTCATGGTATATCCTGATGTGGAAAATATGTATCAATACCATTAGTGTTATTACTGGTGGCCAAGAATGAAGAAGTGTGTAGCAGAATTTATCACTTGATGCCTAACTTGTCAGTAGGTGAAGGATAAGAACTAGGTTTTATCTGGTTTAGCTAAACCCATTGAGTTTACATTGTGAATTTTGGATGATAAATCTAAATAATTCATGATGGAACTCCTGTAAATTTCAATAGGAAACAATTCCATATGAGTAATTGTAGACCGACTCATGAAGTCATCCCACTTATAATCTATCTATGAGAAACTTTTATCAAAGATATTAGGATTAATTTATACACAGAAGAATGTCTAGATTCACATAGTTTCATCAATGACCATTTTTGGCCATGATACTCACTTTACCTCATTATTATAGAGAGTATTATAGGAGGAATTTGTGACTTCGTTTCATTTGAGAATAACATTTCACCCAAAAAATATTGCTAGACCAAGTGGACCATTTAGGTTATGGAGGAAAAGCTTTAGGATTTCATGTTCGACTTTTTTCATAGTTTTTAGGATCACTTAACCATGTAGGAGTTTTAATATAATAACAGCTATCATTCCACCATTGGTATGGAACTATTCAAGGCCTTATATAGGAGACCCTACAAGTCACCAATATGTTAGACTAATCTTGGAGAGTCAACACTAATGTGAGTAGAGTTAGTGAGAGTGAAAATAGAGAAGGTACAAATCATATAATAGATTATGATTACTACCCAAAGTCATAATAAGTTTTATACAGACTAACGATGGAGGCATTTTGAGTTTGATGAGGGAGACCATGAGTTTCTAAAGGTCTCATCTCGGTATAAATTTTAGAGATTTTCCTAGGGAAACAATCCATCTTTAAGGTTCATTAGCTCTTTTGAGATAATATGTAGGGTCAGTGATGTGGTGTATCACTTGGCCCTACCTCTATAGTTAGACCAAGTACATGATGTCTTCTATGGGTCCTAGTTGAGGGGGTATGTGAAAAACCTGGAATATTTTATCGACTATGGATATATGAAAATAAAGGTTGAAATTACCCTTATATATTACTCGATAGTGATCAAAGATTGGATAGAGAAGGTCCTTAATGTGTAAGAAATTCCCCTTGTGAATGTCTGGTGGTAGCATGTGAATCTTTATGAGAACACATGGGAGTGGGAGAAGTAGAAGTGAGCCCAGTACCCTCATATTTTTTAGTATTATTTTTTCTTTTTAGGATGAAAAACCCCGATGTGGGGAGAATATAATGAATCTATTTTTTATTTTTAATATTTGGAATATATTAAAAAATATTTTTGGAGCTATTCATTGAGTCAGTGGGGGATTCTGGGTCCCAAAGAGCCCCGATATATATATATATATATTATAAATATTATAAATATTATATCATTCTCAAACAGTTATTCTGAAATAATGGAATAACTCTCAAACGAAGTCTCAAATCCAAAATATAAGACCACCATTAAATCTATAATATGGTTTTTACCCTATAAATGATATACTATTTGTGTGTATTAGGTGTCCAGATTGAGCACCATCATGGATTAAATAATAATTAAATAAATTATTTAATTTAATTATTTGTTATTAAAGCATAAAAATAATCATCTCTTATAAAATCCATATTATGGAAATACCTAATGTTAGCCTCATAACTACAAGGGGTTGATAGAGGTTCAATAGAGGATACATCTTAGATGATCAATAGTGGATCATGCTTTGGAGATCGTGCACCAAAAAAACTTATGGATCTCACCGGTGACTACAATGTGTAACCATTATTCAAAATTGATCGATCTATACCCAATATAGAACATTTTTTCTATTGGTGTACTCCCCATTTATTTATCCCAATATGAACATGAATTAATTTCTCTAACATATTGATTTGTGGGTTGATCATGTTTGTGGGTGTGGGTTTATCTTCCTAGGATTCTGTGATTGATGATATTTTATTTTTGATCATTTATTTATTACTATTTTTTCATAATTATAACAAAAATTAATTGATTCCAACCTGATAAATGGTCACGATTTGTTCCTCTTGTTGTGATTTTTGGTTTTCTACCTCATTCTTCACACATTTTCATTAGTTTTTTCCTTGCCCATTGATTATAAAAATAAAATATAGGAAATATTTTCTCTTAAATGAAATAGATTGATGCCAATGGTTCAGATTTTTGATATATAACATGTTAATGGTGCACAAAAATAATGGATGGGTTACGATTAGGTTTGGAGATCCCTAGTTCTTTGTTTGATGTATGATGATGATACAGTGTGATAGAGGTGATTCCTAATCATATTTGATGGATATAATCTAATAATCAGTAACATCTAGACTTGGTTGATCTTATTTATGAATTTAAAAGTGGGTCTAGAGTGAGAGAGAGAGAGAATCGATGATGTTGGTGGTGTGGGAAAGACACATTGAATAATTTAGATTTTTTAGAAAATACCCATTCTACATAGTGTGTAGTCCAGAGAACACATGCCAAGTGGTCCCCTATTGTAAATATAGGGTTTAAATGTAGATAATAATATCACATTCCATGTGGACCCAACACATTCCATGCGAATCATGGCTAATAATTTTCCATGTACCCTTGGGGTACATGGGCACAAACATGGAAATGAACACATGCACGACTAGAGTACATGGGATTGAACCGATACTAAAAAATGGTCAGGAACACCAGCATATCCAAAGTATATAGGCATGGATCAAAGTACATGTGAATAGTAAAAAGTACATAAAATCATACAGGAAGTGGATTCCAATTGTTGTCCTGAAATCTACACATCATTTATGCTAAAAGGATACATCGTGTATATGGAGAACGTCATACACGTGAAGACACGACATTCCATGTAATCCCAGTATACACCATGTACCTTTTAATTGGTCATCTTGAGGCCCTTAATCTATTTAATATAAAAAAATATTAGTTGGGTAAGTACCCTTAGTCAATCACTATGAGGTTATAATGTGTTATTATTTCCTGAGAATAGGATTGTGCTTCCCTCTAAAGGTTTTTTCTTATATAGAGTTTTAATAATCCCTACATATATCTATAATTATATCCACTCTCAGTCCTTTCACTTTCCTAGTCAAGGTTTGAGGAATTGTAATGAAAAACTTACATGGGTGTACAATCCCCTACATAGTAGGTTATTTCGGGTAGGGTCTGGTATACTATAGAGGCACTGAGTGAGATAAGATATCTAAGAATTGAGATATTCTGAATTCCAATGAGTACTTATTTTGAGGATCCCAATGAACATGAAATTTCATATGAGTGCCAACAGGGATAACATGGCTCGTGGAGTGTGTTATCTTGGATCAGTACTACCTTGAAGCCTCAAGTAGAATCCTAGGAGTGGTAGTATGGTTCAGACCTCTTTGAGGCTTGGTTTTTATCACGAGTATATCTAGATTTTCTTATTGTTATATATCACATTATGATTGATAGATCATTATGATGATAAACTGACTAGTCTCTTGATGCTTTATGTTTGTTGATTTTGGGGTGTCCTACTGGGTATTGTTATACTGAACCCTACATGTGCTCTACCCACACATTTTGTGTCTTATGTAGATGAAATACCCTTTGAAAAATTCCTAGGAGGAATATGAATAGGTAGAGAATAGTTGATCAATATAGACTATGGTTTATACCTGGTGTTTCATTTGATAGCAGTACCCTCCCAATTAGCAGGTTGGACTCTTTTTTAAGTTTTGGTGGTATTTTCTATAAACCTTTATGCTTTCCAATTCGTTTTTCATAATATTCGTATGGGATATAGATGTTATGAATTGATTATGGTATCATTTTTGTTTTACCTTACAACATTATATGGGTATTTGGAGATGTGTACATGTGTAAATAGACCTTAGGAAAAGGCCTCCCATGTGTGTAATATGATCACTCTATTCTTTTCATCATCCCCTATCCTATTAAAGGTAGGCTTGGGGTGTCGCACTCAGATTTTCACTAGAGAGTCGAGCCTTGGTGGGATGAGTTGTGGCACATAAGGTCTTGCTAGTAAGATCATGATGTATTGTCCTAGAGAATGGAGTTATCCATCTAACATTATGAATTTCAACACTAAGGAACCAATTATTATTATATATGAATTTATTTATTGATATGTTTACCATGGATATCACTACTGGAAATGGGGTATTTCCCAACGGTTCTGAACCATTGGGAAAGCCTGCAGAACCATTGGTATATGTTATACCAACGGTTCGGAAAACCATAGGGAAGTAAGCCGCTGGGAAAACCTATCCCAATGATTTACAAAGAACCATTGGTATAGGTTAGTAAAATTAACCTATGCCAATGGTTTGGACAGCCGTTGGTAAAACTAAGGAAATCAATTCTTTCCCAATGGTTTCTAAACCGTTGGGAATGGTTTTTGCCAACGATTCTCATTGAACCATTGGAAAAAAATCCCTATAAACCTTTCCCAATGGTTTGTAAACCATTGGTAAAAACTTCCTAGAAAGCCTATGCCAACGGTTTGAAACCGTTGGTATAGGCTATGCTGTGCAAATGGCATAGCAGCCTGCAATTTGCACAACAACCTCTAATGATGTCCATTATGCTCCTTTCCATTTACTATACCTACAATAACAAACTAATACATGCATATAGAGAACAAATTCATACACATTTAACATATAAATCATTCTTGAACTATACACATCCAGAATTAAATCATAATTCATAACGTAATTATAAACATACATAATTGATTTAGAATTCAATTTAAAATTTAGATGACAATTATATGTGGAATCTGGAATTAAATTAATAATTGAATACATACATAATTTAATTATCAATTATCAATAAAATACATAAAAAACTGAATAACTATCAACAAATTCCGAATACGTTTGTTTGGTTTTTCATATACTAGTTGTTTTTACTAAAAATAATGTCTATTTTAAAGAAAATACATACACTTGGAGTGATACCGGCCACACCGTGCCTCAAATTGAGGTGGGTTTGACTCATACACGTTACATATGACCCATGGATTGTTTTCCTAAAGTATCATCATATTATGAAAGCGTTTGGTCGGTTTTCCATATGTCAGTTTTTGTTTTCACTTAAAATGGTGTTCATTTCAAAAACAAATGAGACACTTTGAGTGGTGTCGGCCACACAATGACTCATATTAAGGTGGGGTTAACTCGTACACATCACATATGACTCATTGATCATTTTTCTAAAGTTTCAACAAATTCAGAATGCGTTTGGTCAGTTTTCCGTATGCCAGTAGTTGTTTTCAATTAAAATGTTGTCCATTTCAAATAAATGTGAAACACTTTGAGTGGTGTCGGCCACACTGGTCCTTGTATTGAGGAAGGGTTGACTCGTACACGTCACATATTACTCATGGATCGTTTTCCTAAAGTTTTAATGGAATCCGAATGCATTTGGTCAGTTTTCCATATGTCAGTTGTTGTTTTCACTTAAAATGATGTCCTTTTGAAACAAAAGAGAGACACTTTGAGTGGTTCCTACCACACCATGCCTTATATTGAGGATAGGTTGACTCATAAAAATCACATATAACCCATGGATCGTTTTCCTAAAGTTTCAACAGAATACGAATGCATTTGGTCAGTTTTTCGTATGCCAGTTATACTTTTCACTTAAAATGTTGTCCATTTAAAATAAAACTGAGTTGTGTTGGCCATAATTTACCTCGGATTTAGGCAGGGTTGACTTTTAAACATCCCATATGACCCATGGATCATTTTACTAAAGTTTCAATGGAATCCGAATGCGTTTGGTCGGTTTTCCTTATATCAGTTGTTGTTTTCACTTAAAATGATGTCCATTTTAAACAAAAGAGAGACACTTTGAGTGGTTCCGGCCACACCGCACCTTGGATTGAGGTGGGGTTGACTTTTACATGTCACATATGACCCATGTATCATTTTATAAAGCATAAACACATTCAAAATGTGTTTGGTTAGTTTTCAGTATGTCAGTTGTTGTTTTCACTTAAAATGTTGTTCATTTGAAAAAAATGAGACAATTTGAGAGGTTATGGTCAAACCATCTCTCAGATTAAGGAAGGGTTGACTCTTACATGTCACATATGACCCATTGATAGTTTTTCTAAACTTTCAACACATTCCGAATGCGTTTGGTCAATTTTCCGTATGCCAGTAGTTGTTTTCAATTAAAATGTTGCCCATTTCCAATAAATGTGAGACACTTTGAGTGGTTTCGGCCACACCAGGCCTCAGATTGAGGCAAGGTTGACTCATACATGTCACATATGACCCACAGATCATTTTTCTAATGTTTAAATGGAATTCGAATGCATTATTTTGGTTTTCTGTATGTTATTTATTGTTTTCACTTAAAATGAAGTCCATTTTAAAAGAAAGAGAGACACTTTGAGTGGTTCCAGCCTCATCGTGCCTCGAATTGAGGCGGGGTTGACTCTTAAACGTCAAAAATGACCCATGGATCATTGTACTAAAGGTTCACCAGAATCCTAATGCGTTTGGTTAGTTTTCCATATGTCAGTTGTTGTTTTCACTTAAAATGAAGTCCATTTTAAACTAAAGAGAGACACTTTGAGTGGTGTCAGCCACACCGTGCCTTATATTGAGGTAAATTTGACTCGTACACATCACAAATGACCCATGGAACGTTTTAATAATGTTTCAATAGAATCTTAATGTGTTTGGTTGGTTTTCTATATGATAGTTGTTGTTTTCATTTAAAATGTTTTCCATTTCAAATAAAAGTGGGACACTTTTAGTGGTGGAGGCCACACCGAGCCTTGGATTGAGGCACGATTGACTCGTACATGTTAAAAATTACCCATGGATCGTTGTACTAAAGTATTAATACAATTTGAATATGTTTGGTCAGTTTTCCGTATGCTAATTTTATTTTTCAATTAAAATGTTGTCCATTTCAAATAAAACTGAGACAGTTCGAGGGGTACCAGCCACACCGGCCATCAGATTGAGGTAGGGTTGACTTTTACACGTCACATATGACCAATGGATAATTTTCCTAAAGTTTAAATGGAATATGAATGCGTTTGGTTGGTTTTCTGTATGTTAGTTTTTGTTTTCACTTAAAATGATGTCCATTTAAAAAAAAAGATAAACACTTTGAGTGGTGTTGGCCACAATGCACCTCAGATTGAGGCAGGGTTGACTCTTAAACATCACATATGACCCATGGATCATTTTCCTAAAGCATCAACACATTATGAATGTGTTTGGTTGGTTTTCTGTATGTCAGTTGTTGTTTTCACTTAAAATGTTGTCCATTTAAAAAAGAGAGAGACACTTAGAGTGATATCGGCCACACTGCTCCTCGGATTGAGGTGGGGTTGAATTGTATACATCACATATTACAGTTGTATTGTTGTGATAAAGTATCAATAGAATCTGAATGTGATTGTTTAGTTTTCAGTATGCTAGTTGTTCTTTTCACTTTTAATCCTATTCATTAAAAAAAGAAACATAGTTAGAGTGCTATCGGCCACACCGAGCCTCTAATTGAGGAAGGGTTGACTCGTACACATCAAATATGACCGATGGATTGTTTTCCTAATGTTTCAACAGAATAAGAATGCATTTGATCGGTTTTCCATATGTCATTTATTGTTTTCACATAAAATGAAGTCCATTTTAAACAAAAAAGAGACACTTTGAGTGGTGTCGGCCACACTGTGCCTCATATTGAGGCGAGTTCGACTCGTACATGTCAAAAATGACCCATGGATCGTTTTACTAATGGTTCAATAGAATCCTAATGCGTTTAGTCAGTTTTCCGTATGTCAGTTGTTGTTTTCACTTAAAATGAAGTGCTTTTTAAATAAAAGAGAGACACTTTGAGTGGTTCCAGCCACACCATGCCTTGTATTGAGGCGAGGTTGACTCATACATGTCAAAAATGACCCATGGATAGTTATGATAAAGTATCAACACAATCAGAATTCGTTTGGTCAGTTTTCCATATGTACTTAAAATGTTGTCCATTTTAAACATAAGAGAGTCACTTTGGGTGGTTCCGGCCACACCATGGCTCGGATTGAGGCACGATTGACTTATACACGTCACATATGACCAATGGATAATTTTCCTAAAGTTTCAACAGATTATGAATGTGTTTGGTTAGTTTTCCGTATTCCAGTTTTATTTTTCACTTAAAATGTTGTCCATTTCAAATAAAAATGAGACACTTTGAGTTGTGTCAGCCACATTGCACCTCATATTTAGGCGAGGTTGACTTATAAATATCACATATATACCATGGATTGATGTCTTAAAGTTTCAATGGAATCCGAATGTGTTTGGTCAGTTTTCTGTATATCAGTTGTTGTTTTCACTTAAAATGATGTCCATTTTAAACAAAAGAGAGACACTTTGAGTGGTTCCGGTTACACCGCACCTAATATTGAGGAGGGGTTGAATTTTACACATCAAATATGACCCATGTATCATTTTAATAAAGCATCAACACATTCAAAATGCGTTTTTTTGGTTTTCCGTATGTCAGTTGTTGTTTTCACTTAAAATGCAGTTCATTTCAAAAAAAAATGAGACACTTTTAGTGGTGATGGTCAAACGATACCTTGGATTAAATTAGGGTTGAATCTTACATGTCAAATATGACCCATTGATCGTTGGGATAGACTTTTAACACATTACGAATGCATTTGGTCAATTTTCCTTATGCCGGTAGTTGTTTTCAATTAAAATGTTGTCCATTTCAAATAAATGTGAGACACTTTGAGTGGTTCCAGCCACACCAGACCTCAGATTGAGGCGAGGTTGACTCGTACACATCACATATGACCCATAGATCGTTGTCCCAAAGTTTCAACAGAATCTGAATGCATTTGGTCAATTTTACGAATGTCATTTATTGTTTTCACTTAAAATGAAGTCCATTTTAAACGAAAGAGAAACACTTTGAGTGATTAAGGCCACACCGTGCCTCAGATTGAGGTAGGGTTGACTCTTACACGTCACAAATGACCCATGGATCATTTTACTAAAGGTTCAACAGAATCAGAATGTGTTTAGTTAGTTTTCCGTATGTCAGTTGTTGTTTTCACTTAAAATGATGTCCATTTTAAACTAAAGAGAGACACTTTGAGTGGTTTTGGCCAAACCATGCCTCGGATTGAGGAGGGGTTGAATCTTAAACGTCAAAAATGACCCATGGAACGTTGTCCTAAAGTTTCAATAGAATCTCAATTCATTTGGTCAGTTTTCCGTATGTCAGTTGTTGTTTTCACTTAAAATGTTTTCCATTTGAAATAAAAGTGAGACACTTTGAGTGGTGGTGGACACACTGAGCCTCAGATTGAGGCGCTATTGACTCATACATGGGAAAAATTACCCATGGATCATTGTTATAAAGTATCAATACAATTTGAATACGTTTGGTCGGTTTTCCGTATGCTAATTGTAATTTTCAATTAAAATGTTGTCCATTTCAAATAAAACTGAGATAGTTCAAGGGGTACCAGCCACAGAAGCCCTTAGATTGAGGCGGGGTTGAATTTTACACATCAGAATGACCCATGGATAATTTTACTAAAGTTTCAATGGAATCTGAATGCGTTTGGTTGGTTTTCCGTTTGTCAGTTTTCGTTTTCACTTAAAATGATGTCCATTTTAAACAAAAGAGAGAGACTTTTAGTGGTTTCGGCCACACCGCGCCTCATATTGAGGCGAGGTTGACTCGTACACATCACATATGACCCATGAATAATTTTACTAAAGCATCAAAACATTCTGAATGTGTTTGGGTGGTTTTTTGTATGTAAATTGTTGTTTTCACTTAAAATATTGTCCATTTTAAAAAAAGATACACTTAGAGTGATACCGGCCACACCGCTCCTTGTATTGAGGTTGGGTTGACTCATATACATCAAATATGACAGATGGATCGTTGTGCTAATGTATCAATAGAATCTAAATGCATTTGTTTGGTTTTTTGTATGCTAGTTGTTCTTTTCACTTAAAATCCTATGCATTTTAAACAAAAGAGACATAGTTAGAGTGCTATCAGCCACACCAAGCCTCGGATTAAGGTAGGGTTTACTCGTACAAATAACATATGACCCTTGGATTGTTTTACTAAAGTTTCAATAGAATCTGAATGCGTTCGATCAGTTTTTCATATGTCATTTATTGTTTTCACTTAAAATGAAGTCCATTTTAAACGAAAGAGAGACACTTTGAGTGGTGCCAGCCACACCATGCCTCGGATCGAGGCAGGGTTGAATCTTACATGTTCAAAATGACCCATGGATTTTTACTAAAGTTTCAACAGAATCCAAATGCGTTTGGTTAGTTTTCCGTATGTCAGTTGTTGTTTTCACTTAAAATGAAGTGCTTTTTAAATAAAAGAGAGACACTTTGATTGGTTTCGGCGACACCGTGCCTCGGATTAAGGCGAGGTTGACTAGTACATGTTAAAAATTACCCATGTATTGTTGTGATAAAGTATCAACACAATCAGAATTTGTTTGGTTGGCTTTCTGTATGTACTTAAAATGTTGTCCATTTTAAACATAAGAGAGACACTTTGGGTGGTTCCGGACACACCGCGACTCAGATTGAGGCTCGGTTGACTCATACACATCACAAATGACCGATAGATCGTTTTCCTAAAGTTTCAATAGATTCCGAATGCATTTGGTCAGTTTTTCGTACGCCATTTGTTCTTTTCACTTATAATCCTATCCATTTTAAACAAAAGAGACACAGTTAGAGTGGTACCAGCCACACCACTCCTCAGATTTAGACGGGGTTGACTCGTACAAGTCTCAAATGACCCATGGATCATTTTCCTAAAGTATCAACACAATCCGAATTCTTTTGGTTGGTTTTACGTATGCTAGTTGATGTTTTCACTTAAAATGATGTCCGTTTGAAACAAAAGAGAGATACATTGAGTGGTGCCGGCCACACCGTGCCTTATATTGAGGAGGGGTTGACTCATACACGTCAAAAATGTCCCATGGATCGTTTTACTAAAATATCAACATAATCCGAATGTGTTTGGTTCATTTTAAGTATGCCAATTGATGTTTTCACTTAAAATCTTGTCCATTTAAAACAAAAGAGAAACACTTTGAGTGGTGTCAGCCACACTGGCCCTTGGTTTGAGGAGAGGTTGAATCTTACACGTCACATATGAACCATGGATCATTTCCCTAAAGTTTCAACAGAATCCGAATGCATCTGGTTGATTTTCCGTATGTCAGTTGTTGTATTCACTTAAAATGATGTCCTTTTAAAACAAAAGAGAGACCCTTTGAGTGGTGCCGGCCACACAACGCATCGGATTGAGGCGGGGTGGACTTGTACACGTCAAAAATGACCCATGGATTGTTTTCCTAAAGTATCAACACAATATGAATGCGTTCGGCCAGTATCATCCACCCCACGCACGCTTTTCAATCACGCCAAACACCTAAAAAAACATATTCAACTGTGTCCCGCAAACCGCACATCTGAATGACATGCCGTCTACTCGTACAACTCACGAATAATAATTATGGTGTTTTCGTGGGATTTCAAGTCATTCCTATATCGTTCGGCATGAATTTGACCGTTAAACGCATGTTTTGGCCATTTAAGAAACGTGGAGTGCATTTTCAGCCAGCGCGGTCACACGACACCTCCGATTGATGTGCCATCTGGTCAACAATTTTAAAATTCACCCACCCTTTGTTGTTGACTGATTTCATGGCATTCCGAGGTTGTTCGGCTGGTTTCGACCACCCCACGTGTGCTTTTCAAGCACGCCAAACACCTAAAAAACACATATTCAGCTGTTCTGCGTGAACCGTGCATCCGAATGATGTTCCATCTCCTCTTACACCTCAAGAATTATAATTAGGGTGTTTTCGTGTGATTTCAAGTCATTCCGATGTTGTTCGGAATGCATTTGACCACTAAATGCATGTTTTTTCCATTTACGACACGTAGAGTGCATTTTCGGCCAGTGCGGTCACACGGCAACTCCGATTGACGTTTTGTCTGGACGAAAATTTCACAATTCACCCAACCTTTGTTGTCATCCAATCTCATGACATTATGAGGTCGTTCGGCCGGTTTCAAACACCCCATGCATGCTTTTCAAGCGCACCAAACACCTAAAAAACATATATTCAGTCGTGTTGCGCAAACCGCGCATCCAAATGGCGTGTTGTCTCCTCGTACACCTCACGAATAATAATTAGGGTGTTTTTGTGTGATTTCAAGTCATTCCAATGTCGTTCGGCATGCATTAGATAATTAAATGCATGTTTTATCCATTTACGACATGCGGAGTGCGTTTTTGTCCAGTGCGGTCACACGACACCTCAGATTGACATGTCGTCTGACCGACCATTTAACAATTCACCCACCCTTTGTTGTCATTCAATTTCATGGCATTCAGAGCTCGTTCTACCGGTTTCGACCACCCCACGCGCGCTTTTCAAGCGCGCCAAACACCTAAAAAACACATATTCAGCCATGCCGTGCAAACCGTGTGTCCTAATGATGTGTCGTCTCTTTGTACACCTCACGAATAATAATTAGGGTGTTTTAATGTGATTTCAAGTCATTATGATGTTGTTCGACATGCATTTGAACGTAAAACCCATGTTTTGGCCATTTACGATATGCAGAGTGCATTTTCAGCCAGCGTGTTCAAACGACACCTCCAATTGACGTGTCGTCTGGCCAACCATTTCACAATTAACCCGCCCTTGGTTTTTGTCTGATTTCATGGCATTCTGAGGTCGTTCGGCTGGTTTCGACCACCCCATGTGTGCTTTTCAAGCACCCCAAACACCTAAAAAACACATATTCAGCCGTGCCGCACAAACCGCGCATCCGAATGACGTGCCGTATCCTCGTACACCTCATGAATAATAATTAGGATGTTTTCGTGTGATTTCAAGTCATTATGATTTCGTTCGGAATGCATTTGACCGTTAAACGCATGTTTTGGCCATTTACGACATGCAGAGTGCATTTTCGGCCGGAGCGGTCACACGACACCTCCGATTGACGTGCCGTCTGGCCTAACATTTCACAATTCACCCACCATTTGTTGTCCTCTGATTTCATGGAATTCTGAGTTTGTTCGGCCAGTTTTGAGCACCACACACACACTTTTCAAGCGCGCCAAACACCTAAAAACACATATTCATCCGTGCTGCGCAAAACACTTGTCTGAATGATGTATCGTCTCCTCGTACACCTCATGAATAATAATTAGGATTTTTTCCTGATATTTCAAGTCATTCCGATGTTGTTAGGCATGCATTTGACTGTAAAACCTATGTTTCTTCCATTTACGACATGTGGAGTGCGTTTTCGGTCAGCGCATTCACACAACACCTCCGATTGATGTGTCGTCTAGCCGACCATTTCACAATTCACCCAAACTTTGTTGTCATCCGATTTCATGGCATTCCAAGGTCATTCGACCGGTTTTGACCACCCCACGTGCGCTTTTCATGTGCGCCAAACACCTAAAAAACACATATTCAGCCATGCCGTGCAAACCACACGTCTGAATGATGTTCCGTCTCCTCGTGCACCTCACGAATAATAATTAGGGTGTTTTTATGTTATTTAAAGTCATTTAAATGTCGTTCGGAATACATTTGACTATTAAACAAATGTTTTGGCCATTTACGACACAGAGAGTGCATTTTCGGCCAGTGTGGTCACACGACACCTCCGATTGACGTGCCGTCTGGCCGACCATTTCACAATTAACCCACCCTTTGTTTTTGTCCTATTTCACAGCATTATAAGGTCGTTCGGCCGATTTCAACCACCCAATGCACGATTTTGAAGCACACCAAACACCCAAAAAACACATATTCAGCCGTGCCACGCAAACCGCGTGTCCGAATGACGTGTCGTCTCCTCGTACACATCAAGAATAATAATTAGGGTGTTTTCATGTGTTTTAAAGTCATTCCGATGTCGTTCAACATGCATTTGACCGTTAAATGCATGTTTTGACCATTTACGACACGTGAAGTGCGTTTTTGGCCAGCACAGTCACACGACACCTCCGATTGACATGCCATATGGCCGACCATTTCACAATTCACCCACCCTTTGTTGTTGTATGATTTCATGGAATTATGAGGTCGTTCCTCCAGTTTAAACCACCCCACACACTCTTTTCAAGCGTTCCAAACACTTAAAAAACACATATTCTGCTGTGTCGCGCAATACGCGCATCCGAATGATGTGTCATCTCCTCGTACACCTCACGAATAATAATTAGGGTGTTTTCAGGTGATTTCAAGTCATTACGATGTCGTTCGGCATACATTTGATCGTAAAACCCATGTTTTGGCCATTTAGGACATGCATAGTAAATTTTTAGTTAGTGCGTTCACACGACACCTCCGATTGACGTGATGCCTGGCCGCCCATTTCACAATTCATGCATGGATCTTTGTGTTGAAGTATCAACCCAATAAGAATGCGTTTGGTCAGTTTTCCGTATGCCAGTTATTTTTTTCACTTAAAATGTTGTCCATTTTAAATAAAAGTGGGACACTTTGAGTGGTGCTGGAAACACCACGCCTTAGATTGAGGAGGGGTTGACACGTACACATAAAAAATGACCCATGGATAATTTTCCTAAAGTATCAACACAATCCGAATGTATTTGGTCTGTTTTCTGTATGCTAGTTGTTTTTACTTAAAAGAGTATCCATTTAAAAAAAAATAAAGGCACTTTGAGTGGTACCGGCTACATCGTGCCTCAAATTGAGGCGGGTGGGGGGATTTCCGGGAAGGAGGGTGGGTAATGTATCTAAAAATCTATTTAGGTATCATACATTGAATTCTGATAGGACTGAGAACCGTCGCGGGGTGTCATCCTGGAGCAGTTCCAAATCACGGCATTACTACGGCGTGACCGCGGAGTGACCGGGGCGTGACCGCGGCGTTACCGTGACGTGACCGCGACGTGACTGCGGTGTGACTGCGGCATGACCGCGGCATGACCGCGGCGTGACCGCGACGTGACCGCGGGGTGACCGCGGTGTGACCGTGGCATGACCGCGGTGTGACTGCAGTGTGAACACGGAGTGACCGTAGAGTGACTGCGGCATGATTGCGGCGTGACTGCAGCATGTTGGCCCGATCCAGCGACATCCACGGGGCAGCATCTTCAGGCCAGGATTCCAAATAAATCCTATGTAGTTGTCCTTAACATTATAGAAACTAATCTTATGTTATAAAAAATAGACTCTTGATTCGGAAATACGAGACCAACATTTTACTTTACCAATTCCAATTACATAATATATGCAGCACCAACTTATGTTTTATGAACCAATCAATTAAAGGGAAAGAAACTCCTCACAATAACCCATAAAATCTCATATAGCATCACTCACCTCCAAACCATTATAACATCATCAGGATTCCATATTTAGTAAAAAATAAAGAGTTATACTGAACTCAAAATTATACATACCAGACAGCCCCCCGCACCACCTAGACAACCCCGCACCACCTAGACAGCCCCTCACACCACCCAAACAGCCCAACCAACCCCTAGACAGCCCTCCCTCAACCCGGACATCCCCCACCCCCTGGAAAGCACCACCCGACACCCCGTACACCCCCCCACCCCGGAAAACCCCCTGACCCCAAAAAGCCCCCCAACCCCCGGACAACCCCCACCCCCAAACAGCCCCCCCCCCCCCCCCCCCCCGAACCCTGAAAATCCCCACCACACCCCGGAAAACCACCCACCCCAGACAACCCCCCACCCTAGACAACCTCCCCCTCCTTGGACAACCCCCACCCCCACAAATCCCCCCACCCCCATATAGCCCCCCTCACCACCCAGACAGCCCCCGGCACCACCCGAACAGTCCAACCACCCCTCGGACAACCCCCCTCCCCCTCAACCCGGATAGCCCCCAACCCCTGGACAGCTCCCATGACCCCCTGGACAGCCCCCCTCACCCCGGACATCCCCCCCACCCTAAAAATCCCCCCAAACCCCGGACAGCCCCCACCCCCCCGGACAGCACCCCCGACCCCCCGGACAACCCCCCCCCCCCCCACCCTGGACTGTCCCCCACCCCAGACAGCCCCCCAACACCTCGGACAACCCCCACCCCCTGGACAGCCCCCCTCACCCCCGGATAGCCCCCGACCCCCTAGAATGACCTCCAACCCCTAGAAACATTGTTAAAAATTTATAAACACATCTAAATGAATTTGCAAGTAACAATTAATTAAAAGATGAAGAAAAATCATAAATGCATATACTTAGAAAATATGGAATCCAACCGTAATGAATCTTAGATGTTTCACCTCTATTAGATGGTTAAAGATTTAATTAATTAAATAGATCCGATGGGATGGAGAAAATATAGGTTAAATAAAAACAGAAAAAAAGATACACATCAAAATCAGAACAAAAAACTAAAATATTAGATGAATAACACTAATAATAAGTTAAAACATAAAGATTTTAGGTGTAAAAAGAAGAAAATACCTGATTGGAGATGGATCTGATGGATATTTAGCAGTTTGGATAGGGGAAGTCGAGCGAGGAGGGAGTCCGCTGCTGCACATTCACTTCTGTTCAAGAATGAGGAGGGTCTACTTAATTGGGGAAAACTTTTCCCAATGGGGTTTAAAAACCATTGGGAAAGAGTTCCTATACCAACGGTTCATATAGTACCATTGGTAAAATCCTCTTAAAAACAGGTTTTACCCAACGGTTCTATAGAACCGTTGGTAAATCCTCCTACAAGGAAGCCTTTCCCAATGGTTCTCTAGAACCATTGGTAAAGGTTCTTCCAAACAGGTCTATACCAATGGTTTTGTTAAACCGTTCGCATAGGCTCCCTTTCACAACATTTTTTGTAAACCATTGGGATAAAAGTGTTGGAAAAACACCAATTTCCAGTAGTGTATATTATTCACACAGTTTATTTTGATTATGGAATTATTTTGATTATCTATTCATCCTATATTATTTATGCCCATTTTTTATCACTTATGGTATTTGATTTTTATCTCTTATGATTATCTTTACTAATCATTTGATCTCACTCATTCTTATGTTTCCATTTCCCTAGGTTATGACTAAATGTATTACACATGATATATCTAACATAATATCATTGTGGGAGATGTTGAAAACTTATTAGGGATAAAGTTGTTTCTTATATAGTGAAAAATATCCATTAGTTGAACAATAAATAGGATTTATTAGTTTATTATTTATCATAATGATCTAAATATAATAATAAAATGTATTGGGAACATATATAAATCAATATTTTTTTAATTCATGTAATATATTGAAAGTTATGGCTAGGATTTTTTGATGGGTATCAATGTAAATATGTGAGTTATTTGATTTTACACCATATTCAGGAGCATGGGTATAGGCTACTACACTCACCAAGACATTATATGTGAAAAAACACCCAGAACTGACTACTCACTAGTCCAATTATAACTCCAGTCTAAAGAAATGAGTGAAACACCTCAAAAAAGAAGAGTATATGATGTGCACCTCTTGTACATAATGTGAACCACTAATAATATTCCCTTTTCATATACAAAATCCAAACCTGGTGTGTAATTCCACAAGTAAATTGTGTTCAACAACCCTAAAAGGAATCCAGTTCACATGTGGTATCAATCCATGTACCCCACACAAATTCTAGCTTAGTACCCTATATGTACAATAGTTGTGTACCTCCCATAGGGTCTGGATGCGTACAATTCATGGTCATGTTCCTTAACACATGGTGTCTATTTAAGTACCAAACCACACCCTGATTCACCCCAAAATGGAGTTTCCCCCCACCCACACACATTGTGTAACCCTTATCTTCCACCATTTTTATAAAATAAAGGAAACTTGGCATGTTCTCTCTAAACTTCACACTGTGTAGATAGGTTTCCTAAACACAAATCTCCTAAAAAGCTCCCAAAACTCCCAATTCTACTAAAAACACCTCAGAAAAACCCTTAAGGTGTCCGCAATAACATATATAAGGTATTAAAAACGAAAAATGACTAATATATAAGGATATTGGTAAAAAAACAAATTTAAAACCTCAGGGGTGTAAAACCCTGAAGCTTTAGGCCTAGATCCATGACACACACTTGTTGCATCCCGATCCAAGTTCACTCCAACTCCTCACCATGATCCCCTATCTTATCCCACTATTTATCTCTCTATGTACCATGATCAATGGGAGATACCAAAAATGTACACATAAATACATTGGGGGAAGTAGAAAAATAAATATGAAAAAAATAAAAAAAATAAAAGAAAAAAATACCTACTTAAGAAGCCCAACCCGAGCCTCGAAACGCACAATGAGTTTTCACCACACTTAGTCAAACCCATAAAACTAAATTCAAAATATATAACCAAATTCACATTCTAAATTAATTAGTATTTAATTAATTAAATGTTAAATATTCCATGAAAATACTAATAACTCATAACTCCAACAAACTCCTTCCCTAGGATAAACACCCTATTTTGGAAACAACATAGTGGTTACAAATATATTTTGATATCCTATAAAAAGTTAAATTAGTATTTCCCACCTTAAAATCACCTGATAATAAAAAATTTAAATTTCCCTTAATTTTCTCAACTCGTGACGATGTGGGTTGTCACAATATCCCCACTATAACACTTATTTCCCTTGATAATCCCTAGTGGATAACTTATCTTCACGCTCTCACTATAATCACTAACACATCTCTAGTTTGACTCACCGTAAGATGACATTATATTCATCTCAATTCCATTAGAAAATCCCAGACTCCATCAAACCACTAATACCAAAACCTAAATCTGGTACTTTCCATAGAAACATATCTATTTGGATTCTACCAATCCAAAAAAATCTGATTCCACCTCAATTATAAACCAATAGGTTTGACAACACTCATGATCCTTTTGATGTGATGATCATTCATCTACAACTAATAAGATTATCACAACCATAAGAGGATCATTATCTTTTCCTCTAATCAAAAACACCTATTTGAAAAAATACCCAATTAGTAATTTTAGTGTTGTGTTTGTTAAAAAATATAATAGAGAATGTTTTCTTATAAGAAAAAGTTTTTGGAACAAAATATCATTTTGATGTTTTGCTAAAATTGGTGAAGCAAGTCTACACCATGCCTTAGACCTTATTGCACTAAATTTATCTAGTCTATGTTAAATATGATTACAGTTGGAGTTATTGAACACACATAAAATAGTGGGTGGTTTGATCTGGGAAGTCACCTGTGCAAAATGGATAAGTTCTCTACCATCATGTTAGTGGTTGTGGTGAGTGAAAAATATCTAGTCAAAATGCCCCACACCATTTTACTGGGTATGATGGATTTGGAATTTACCTTTTCAACATGGGTTATCCCACTATGAGTGTGGAAGAGACCATAGTGAACCAAAATGAGAAAAAGTGATGAAATTACCCTAAAACATGTTGAAATTTTTTTGGGAGTTTCATTCCACATAGTGAAACTTAAATGATGTATGAGGAAACTTGATGTGGAACACACTATTTCATTGGGTGTGGTGTCCTGTAAATCCACCCAGGGAACATAGGGAGGCTTATTAAGGATATAGAATAATCTATGGTGGTGTTGTATTAAATAAAATCTATAATAACATTATGTTGTAGTGAAACATGTTTGGGCATATTATAAGACATCTTAGAGGCCTTGTTATAAATCTAGAGAATATGTATTTCAACATCAAAGGATTTTATAGAAGATGTAAACATAAATTTATGGGTTCTTTTTGGTAATGGTTGAAATCTAAATTAAGTGCTATTAATTGTAAAAGTAGAATAAGAATTGGTGGAGATATTTAAAAGGAAATCTCACTTAAAGGGAAGTAAGTGGGATACTATCTACATAGAAAACCAAATGTATAGTGAAGAGAAACTATAGATCTCACTAGATAGTTAAAGTATGATTCTATATCTATTATATAATGATAAAGTTAAAAAAATAAGTGTTATAAGAGTTAAATTTCCCTTTGGATGTTTGAAAAAAAAATTCTAAAGATAAATATCACTTATAGAGTATATTTCAATCACTATTATGTTTTAAAAAAAATAAGACAATATCACAAGGATTGGTGAGTTCCCTGGTGTGGGAGAGAAACGATAATTTCAATTTCTCATTATAGTGAACTAGGAAGGTAAATTATACTTCTAAAAATTTGTAAACATTGAAAAAATGTGATTTTATTGTGTATGATGCATAGACAGATTACTGTGCATGGTCCATTGATGTATCATAGTGTGGGTGAACCTAAGAAAATTAGCTGTGACATTTACTTCTTTATTCACTGTAGAAATAAATAAAGTGGGAGATTTAAGTGTTCCATAAGATATGAGAAAAAGAAAAAAAAATCAAGAATCATAATATAATACCCTCATTCACTCCCATTTTAAGGTATATTCCTCGATAAGGGATTAATAATTTGTATCAAAGGAAGGTTTTATTAAAGTGACATTATCTATCCCAAAATAATGATGATGATTTTCAACTTAAAAAAATTCCTATATTTTAATGGAATAATTTTCAGTTATGGGAGACATATATTCAAAACTAATTATAATCATTGGTCATAATTATGTGGCTTCCATGTATAGTATTTTTGTGAGAATGGATTGCTATGATTTAACAGAGAATGGTCATAGAGAATTACATGCAGATGCAAAGGAAATTAATTCTTTAATAAGTGATTTGGGAAATCCCCTTTACCCAAAGGTAACTTCTTATAAAACCAGTCATGTTATGTTTTAAAACATTAAAATATCTATAAAGGTATTTAAATGTTAAAAATTAAAATTTATAGGTTACAATGAGTAAATATTATTATTTGAGAATGAGTCCAAAAGGAGATGGTTGATATATTTTTTGATTTACTAAATGATCTTGTTGAAGATATAAATAGTCTGGGTGAGGATCTCAAAGATTAGAAGATTGTGATGAGAATCATGAGAATTATTCCTCATCAATTCAATGAAAAGGTCTCTATTATTCATGACAAAGATCTAATGAAAATATCTTTGGGCCACTTTTATAGAACTATCATTACATATGAGATAAGTAATGAATAAAATGAATCTGATCTGAAGGAAAATTCTCATGAAATGAATTTTAAAGCTATGAAGAAACTCACAGTGAAATGAGTTTTAAAATAAGAATAAATTTATGAGGTGATTTTCTTTCTTTCCTCTAGACTTATAAGAGGAAAAGTAAAGTCTAAATGTAATATTCTACTTAATTATTTCAAATGGGAAAAAATGGTACATCATGTGTATTAATTTACTAAAACATTCTAATGGGATGATGAGTATGATTTAAAGGTAATGATAGTTTTTTCCAAAAAAAATATCTCATAGGAAGCATTAAACTCTAATTAAAGTGATGTTTATGAGGTAAAAGATTACAAGGACCATGATGAAGAATCACTTGTAGCTGTTATAAAAGACAATAATTGTGATTCCAACAATAATGCTGATGCTAGAGTCAAACTTAAGGTTGTACTTGAGGTATCTCTTAAATAAATTGATGTTTGGAGGGACATGATAAATAATACTAGTGGAGTCTTTCATGACTCTAAGTAATATATATAACAATAAGAGAAAGATATATTATAATTAATATCTCAAATTTAAAAACTCAAATATGAAAATTTAAGAAGTTCAAAGGAATAAAATTAGTTGAAACTAAACACTTAGGATTCATACTAAATCATTAATAGGATATCTAAATTAATTGAATAAAAAGTCAAGACAATTTAATATCTATAAGAAGAAGTCCTTAAATTATAATGTAAGTACGAGGATCAAGAGAGTATTCCCATACTTGGTATGGAACCAAGTATCTCAAAGAATGTTTATATAATAAATGATAAAATATTCTATATGTAATTAATAAATTAATTCATTCCTATTCAACAAATAAAACATTTTAAAGACAAAAGAGAATATGTTGTGGAACATGATGGTATGAAGAAGACATCTATGGTTGAAACTAGACCTCAAACAACAATACCCTACAAGAACGAGGATCTTTATAAAAACAAATAAGTTACTTTTATGGATGTAAATATTGAGAATGATATGATAAGAATAAGATGTTTTTATTTTGGAAATATGGGACAAGTCCAATATGTTTTTTCTATTTCTTGTAGATATCCTCGAGAAAAAGATTACCAAAAATAGGCCAAAACGATCTTTAATTTTTCCAATTATTTTAATGGTTACTGTTTATATTATAAAGGTTTTGCGAACAAATATATATATTGTACATTAAGAGTTAAACAAATGGTGCCATGAAAATTTAGGAAGAGTGGAAAAAATAGTTGGAATTTTTATCTGAAAAATTGGAAGCTCAAAATAGATTCCCAGTATTGTAATACGAAGAAGCCTCATTAGATCCACAAGAAAAGAGAGTTCATCCATCATCAATAGAGGTGGAAAAAAAATCCTGGTTGAAGAGAATAAAGTGAAATACACTTGGATTTTAGTTTATTTTTTCTTTTAAAATACTACTATGTTTTATAACATACACTATATGTAACCCTGATCTTAAACAAACCATGAAATAATATTATTAAAATATGACTGTTATAACCTCTGCATTGGGTTCACATGTATAAATAGAAATAAAAAAATTATAAAATATAGGCATAAATTATTTAATTAATAAAAATAATGAATTAAATCAAGAAAGTTAACAATCATATAATTGTTTTTACTATGAAAATAATATGAATATATCTATTTCAAGATTTAAAATATATATTTCATTTAAAAATGTGTTTTTAGAAGTTTTATAAATGCATAATTAGAATTATTTTTTAACTTTTATAAATTTTATTTTATTAAATATTTTTTTAAGTCATCACATCAAAATCTTATGGCTATTTTTTTATTTTTTTTGAAAAGAATGAATTTTAGGGGAATAGTGAATAATACCAATTTTTGAAAAAATGTCATTTATTATATATAAATCAAATAATTTAAAAGTCACACTATTTTTTGGATTTGATTTTAAATTAAAATAATATTCTTTTTGTTAAATACAATCCAATTAAATCCATAGGAATTCACATTATATTTTATTTTTCTATTAGTTAATTTTGATTCTTAAAAGCACATTTTCTAGATACTGTTTTCAATGAATTTTGTATAACTATATTAAAATAAATTTATTCCAATTATATGAATTGAATCATGAAAAATTTATTTTAAATTTAGAATCAATAATTTCATTTTTTTAAACAATTCAATTTAATTTTTATAGATAATGAACTATAACTATGGAAAATTTTTATCGCCATAGTAATGGGTAAAACAAGTTAATCATGGTTAAAACTATGGGATAAAGTCTCTAAATAAACCCAAAACTTGAATTTATTTTATTCTATGAGTTTATTTAGATAATAATAATTCTACATTTGAAAATATGGAATTTTTGTGCGATTTTCCATTGATAATGACATTTATATTACTTTAAGTGAAGAATCAATTCAAAATGACACTCTAATTATTTTATTATTTATAATAAGTTTTCTTTGGAATAATAATATGTCATGAATGATTATAAAATTTTATTTTTAATATTAATAAATTAATTTTATGATATTTTGTTTAATTTTTATTAATGATATAATTACCTAAAACACTTACTTATCGCTGATGGATCACTTGTGCAAGTAGGTAAAATCTCAAAGTAAATAGTTTTAAAAAATATTAAAAGTAATATGTTTTGGATGAATTATGGTAATTAACTAATTTTAAGAATAATTATAAAGTATTATTAGTGGTTAATGTATTAATATTATAATTTAATTATTATCTTGATGCCTTCAAAGTCATGATAAGTGAATATTCATGAAAATGACTTTAAATAATACTTAATGTGTAATTTTTTTAAATAATTATGAAATAAAAAAAAATCTATAATAACTAAAAAATATATTTAAAATTATAAAATACAATTAATTATACATATTTTTTTATACTTTTAATTTTTAAAATTACATTCATGGCTTTTAAAGAGTGAAACATTTGGTACCATAATTAAGGTTATTAGAGGATAACAGAGGGGTTGACCGAAATATAATGTTCAAAATGTCCTAAAAACTTTTAAAAATTATATATTTTGATCATATTTTTACCTTATACTCTTTATATTAAATTATATATAACTTTGGATTTATTTTATTTGAGTTAAAAACATATTCTATATTAATATTTCAAGTAATTACAAGATATTCCCCACCTCATTTATAAAATGAAACCACCCATCCTCTCTTAATAACACTTAACAAGCTATTTTTCTCAGCCAATATAAGACAAAATACGTTACTAGATTATTTATAAACTTTCTATATCTTCTTTTATTTCATTAAGTCCATCTTAATAAGGCTTAAGTTGTAGGCTAAAGAAGGATCCCCAAAGAAGAGGTATAACTCTTAACCAGTTCCTTTATATTATTTATTCTTATAGATCCTTATATTATATAAAAAACATGATGATATAATATCATAAATATCTTAAATATACTAAAATGTTATTATTTTAATGGAAAAACCTTATAAATCTAATTTTCCATCCTATATGAAATTAAAACATCGCGCGTGCGTAAATATAGAGGATCACCTCCACAAAGTGATGTGTTTAGTTTTTCATCATCACCCCACAAGGTTGGTTATTATGATTTATTTAATAAATATATATTATATTAATGATATAATTATTATTCTAAAAATAAAATATATTACTTACCTTATTACCCTTTCATCCATTAGAAAATGATAACATCGTTCGTGCGTATGTGTAGACTACCACCTCCATGAAGCGATGTGATTCAGTTCTCATGATCGCCTTTCATGAATTATTCTAAATTTATATTTAATATATAAAAATGATAATTTTTTCATGATTAATATTATGGAGATTATGAAACCATTACTAAGATAAAAAGACCAGAACCATCGAACCGAAACTTATATAAAAAACAAAATAGTTAACACCTGAGATGTTGATGTTAATAATGAATTATTAATAAACAGGTTATATAATATTATAAGTGAATAATATATCTTATTATAACTAATAATATTTTAATATTATATAAATATAATAAATTTTATTTTTTATACATGAGTTTAAGAGTGCATCTAATGAAATTTGGACTTGAGGTAAGGGTAATTTTGTCTCATTTTTCCATTTTACATGTTATATAATTAATTACAACTTATTAATTGTATTTAATATTTTTTATTTATGTTTTATCTTTTAATTTTTCTTCGATTCAAAAGTTACCAATGTATTAAGGGGTTTCTATTTTAATCTCAATTTATTTTGAGATGAATATGTTAAAATTTACATTAGAAAAATTATATAATACTAATATATTTTACCAAATATATTTTCTTCTAATATGTTTATGTTTTGGGTTTCCATTTTTATTTTCTATTTATTCTCTTCTTATACCAAGAATCAATAAGTGATTTATATGCATGAGACTTTCTTTTAAGAAAATGCATGTTTTAATGTTTTTCTTCCAAAATATTTTTCTTCCATACCAACGTTCTTTTAAAAGTATTCAATAATATTATTATTTAAACTTAAATGATTATTTGAATCTATTTTCACCCATATTTTACATTATTTACAATTTTTAAATGGATCCTTCTTTTCATTTTCCAAATTATTTATTTTTGGACGTTTTACAAAAAGTGTGAAAAGAATATTTGTTTTAACATTTACTAAATGAATGAAATTTTCCATCATAACTGTTAATTTTTTGAATAATAATTTTTAATTTTACATGTTTAATTTCAATGAAAATATTTTTATCAATATTCTAGTAATTTTTAGTTTCTAAAGATAATTAAAGAAAAGGGTATTATTTTCTAAAAGGAATAAAAATAATTTTGAAAGTGATTTAGAACTCCGCATTTACACAATGTTACAAGGAAGATATTTTTAATTTTTTTACTTACACTTTTTTATGTTCCAAAAGTCTTAGTTTTACTATAGAAACTTCATTTATGATGAATTTATGGTATTCATTCATCCTTTATCAATTCATGTTTTTCATGGTTATTAACTTTCTCCTGATCAAAGTCCTTATCACAATCAATCATTTCATTGGACATTATATTCTCATCTATGTCCATATTTCAAGTTCCATGGATTTATATACTATGATTTTAACTACTTTGATACTTTCTTAACTATATACCATTTCTATATATGGTACCTGTTGAAGGAATTTTGTTAAGAAATTTATTTCTTTTACCGGGGAAATATTTATGTTTCATCTTCTCTATTAAATATAGATAATTATTGATTTTTATGGTATCTTGGGAATAAATTGTATTCATAATTAAATATATGAGTATTTCATAGGATGTGAATGTGATTGGTGGGGCCTAGTTATAGATATCCCCATGATGTATTAATAGGTCTCATGAGACAAAAATGTTCCCAAATTAGTTAAGTAATTGGTGTATACCTATCAATTCAATGAAAGAGTCTTGGATAAGGCATTAACAGAAATATTCATTATAACTTGTATGAGGCCTTGATAGAAAGACACTGAATGTATTGATTTATGTATTTAATTTTTTAGGAAATCAGTTTTTATTATCCATGTGATTTCTATGTTGATATTACTCATCAATGTAAGTTGAACTGATGAATTTGATTTAATGGAATCTGTTTTAATTATCTAATTTCACATATTAATTATGATTTTTTTAATCCCAATATATTCAATTGTATATTAATGAGCATCTAGGCTAACACTTTATTTGTTTTCTCCATTACCCTAGATATGAAGAAGGAATCATGGAATGATATTCAAGGATAAAAGAAACTTTTTCATGCTATGGTTTTATATTTACAATGTAATATCAAAATCATGCATGTATCCAATTTTAAAGGGATACTTAAATCATCGATCCTACATGGTATGATCCCTTATATTCTTTAACAATGTAATAAGTAAGTTTCAACATTGGGTTACTAAATCCATGGTTTCTATAGTCGGTATCATAGGAATTTTAGTAGGACCCTTGAGATCTACATTTTAGAAAAAATAGCTAAAATGTGTATTGTAATCCCTCAATATATTTATTATGTCAAGAAATGTACCATCAAGAACCTTACCAAGAGAGCAATAAGATGAGTATGGCACCCCAAGCCTTCCCACAATAGGCTAGATGCTGGAGACTAGAATATAGTAGACATAGAACTGAAATGGGAGGCCTTATCCAAAATTACATGTATGCATAAACACAAATAACTCTATAAAATTGTGTAAAGATAAATTAAAAGAATGAAACATTTTGATTGTAAAAAAATCACACAATAACTTATATAAAATATATTAGAGTACAAAAATGAAATATAAAATATAAAGGGAAAACTAAATGACTAACCAGGAGTGAGGTCCCAACCTGAAAACAACTAGAAAAAGGGAAAACTAAAGAGAGGCCCACACACAATCTCTGAGATTAACCACGAAACATGGTCAGTGCCTCCAAGTACTGATAAGATCTATTGATACTAGGTCCTCCAAAGTCATCATCGATCTACCTATAATTAACTTAAGATATGAAATGTGTGGGCATAGATCATGTAGGCATGAGTATGGACATACTGAGTATAACATCCCCAAAACATAGAGGGAAAAAATAGAAATAAATAGTCAACTCAACCTAAAGAAAAAGAGAGAAAGTAAAACCAAACATCTAATATGATCATACTAAAACTCTAGTTGTAAACAAGAGAATCCCCAATCTCCATAACTAGATAAGAATGTTGTTTAATCTTCTTATATCTTTAAAGGTCCCATCTATGATACCCAACACTATGAAAAACCTCACAAGAATCTAGGTAGAGGGACCACTCCTTTATACTATGTTGTACAACCGAGGGATAACTACATCTAGTAGAGGACCTATACCCCATGATAGATTAGTGACATTGGAGTAACTATCTATTGATAGAGGACTCATTCCCTCTATAATACGGGGGAGTACTGAATCTACCAATATAAAGAGCATGGAGGACTAACGACCTGGTGCGATAGGGGAGTACTGATCTCAACATCTCTATGATGATCAAACCTGATTGTAGTTATTGATAAACCATTTCTAGAAGTAGAGTCTCACTCATAAAACCTTGTGTTATATCTCTGATTAAAAAATATATGCTACCATTACTTCCTACATGGATAATTACTCAAGAAATGCTACTCATAGGCCTAAATTCAAGCCCCAAAGAAGGAGATACAAATGGTAGAAGTTCCTGAAAAAATTTCACAACTTGTACATACACTATTGGAAAATTTACGTATACCCATAGTTTTAAAACATGTATATAACTCATAAAACCATGAGTATAGTATATAACCATGGTTTTAGGAACTGTGGGAGTTAGAGGCTTTAGTATAGGGCTATACCCAAAATTTCAATACAAACCTTGGGTATAGGTAGGAAATATTCTACCATACTATTAATTTTATTTAAACCATGTTTATATATATATATGTCCACAGTTTAATGAACCATGGGTATATCTTATCTTATTAGAGAATCTATAACCATGGTTCTCTAAATTGTGGGTATAGGTTGCTGCCTTCATTTGGAAGCTGCAGCATCTCCATCTCTTCCTTAAACTCTGGAACCTATAAATCAAATAAAACTGACAATATACATTCAATGTAGTATAAATATTTTATACTTACCATTTAACTAACTATTTCTAATAGTTATCAAACCAAATACATCATTAAAACATACAATTACATCCATAAAACCAATAAATTAATGTCATTATAGAACTTACACTAGTCTACTTACTACAAAGTCAAAAATAGAGGGGATAAATATCTCCCCCATCTCCAACATCATCATCTTCATCAGCATCAACATCAACAACATCCTCATCACCAACAACATCATCTTGAGCAACAACCGCATCATTTGGAGAAACAACATCATCAACAACATCATTTCCAGCACCTTCATCTTGATCTCCAATAGGAACCTCATTGGAATATCTTAGGGAATAATTTAATGAGTGCATTGATTCCATATTTAATCAATAATATTATCATCCTATGGTGGAAGTAATTGACTTATAAACTACATAGATTTTCGGAATTGTTCTGTGACCATCTTTATTCTTTCACACTCCTATTTACTTCTTTCATTATCCTATAAGTTATTTTTTCCTCATCTACTTCTGGATGAGTTCTTTGAATATCGGTGGTAAGAGAGGCTTGAGAGGATACCTATGGAGAAAATTACCTAGAGGGGATGATGTTTTTCCCTGGTCAACATTAGACTCTCCCCTGGTTCTCCTCACATAATACCCGAATAAAATAATCATTCAAACTAAGGTTGACATCTTTCTTATCGTCGAGGGCCTCCATGGTAGACTGTTGAAAATACACTAAAGGTATTTAATTATGAATTTTGTGTAAATATTTAAAATATAAATTTAAAAACATTAAATATTTTCTTGTGTTTTTGTATTTACAACACTTCCATAATTTTTCTTCCTACTTGATAAAACTAATTTTCCTCAAGGTACACGACCTTTGATTCCCAATAAATCATTCTACAATTGACATTTATTAGAATACACATATTCACAATATAAACATTTTATATTCTTGAATAATAATAAAAGGGAATAAATTTTAAATTAATGAAAAATTCATAAATTTAAATAACTTTTAAATGAATGAAAACTTCTTAAATTTAAACATGTGATAAAAACTGATAAAAATGGCCAATTGGCCACTAGGCTAATATTACTAATAGACATTAATCCTATATGCCATTTCAAAGGAATATTTTCATCCTTATATTAAAGGGATTAATGAAAATAAAACCTCAAATTCATCATGAAAAGCTAACTAAGTAACAATATAAATCAAGATATTATTTCAATTTAGGTTTAAATACCTAGTGCTTATCATTATCAAGCATTCTAGTGTGACCCAATGTGTGTAGATATGTTATTGAATATTTGTTAGTTTATTTTTTATCGATTCTTCCTAAAATCAAAAAATAAATACAAATAATAAGAATTAAATTTTATATTGAAATCATTTAAATATGGGAATACCTTAAACTCCTTAGTCTTCCAAAATGAAACCATTTTTTCATATTGTGTTTTTGAAAAGTCAGGGAAAATGGTTACACCCTCAAAATCTGATCCAACTCTACTCCTCTAAAAACTTAAACCAAATCTACAATGAACAAGTAAATTCATATAAATACCATAATAATATAGATATAAATTTAGAAAATTTTATTACCCATATATATGCCCATATTTTGTACTTGATGTATTTACCAAGATGTATCCATGACACCAGTTCTAATATAATGATATCATGGTACTTGGATAAAGTGTCCATGAAAATTCTACATACCTAGAATTTTTACCTACCATTTGATTTTCTTCATTGTAATCCACTATTATTATAATTTAGTGATTCCAGGTCTCCTGCATATGGATGCACCCATTTATTTAATATAAGATCTTTTTGAATAAGATAAAAGGGAAAAATAATAATTAAGTCACAATTCAATAGGGAAAAAATGAAGTGATATAATTTGACACACTAATAGTAAAAAAACTAATGCATGTTGATCAACAGAATCTGATGGACCTTTGGTATGTTCTATATAAATATCCCATTAAGGATGTGTCTATTCTAAGGTACGATCTAGGTGATCTACATGAACTTGAGTTAGATATTAAGGAATAAAAATATCAGATCATGGATGGATATAAGGAAATGAAGGAGACATAGAAATGCCATGATATGGGTAGTAGGTATGGTGATACATCAAAGGATATGGAAATGGTAAAGGTGGAACCATCCCTAAAGGAAGTGTATACATGGTATGAGAGGAAGAGGCTAAATGTGATGATGATGGGGTCTTGAGTAGGAACATACCTGTAGGTGATGTGGACATGGTATGAGAAGAATATGCTAAATGAGATGATGATTGAGGCATGGGTAGGAACATCCTTGCAGGCAATGTAAACATGGTATGAGAAGAAGAGGATACATGATTTGATGATGGTGGAATTCAAGGGAAAATCCATAGAAAAATAAGATGAGGATAGAAATGTGGGTTAGATGGGGTGTGAGCTGGTGGTTTGGGGTGGGAATGTGTAATATGGGTTCTTTGTCTAGGTCTAAGAGAATCCTCACTTGGACACATGCTGGTAGGATGGGGAAGAGTCAAATTTGGTGCATTTGAATATCCCTAAAATAAATTTGATAAAGAATATGAAGATGACATTATATGTAATGTAGAAGAAAATTATTAAAATTAGTATACTCACTAAGGATAGAAGAGGATCCAACCCATTCTTGTGCATTTTTTTATCAACATCAAATAACCACTTCCATTGAAGTCATGAATTATTCTTCATAATATGAATAAGAATTAAACGAACCATTTTTATATTTTTTTAAAAATTATTCCTATAACTTATAATTCCAATAATTAATGAAAAATATCATAACATTATTTTGTAAAAGTAATTTAAAACAAAGTTATACATTTTAAAAAAACCCATTTTCAAACTGGTTTTCTGAATTGAAATAAATATAATTAAATTCACTGAAACCAAAAAATACTGAAACATATATATCATTGAAAACTAAAACAAAATATTTTTAATTATTGTAATACCAACCTATGAAACTTCTATCAAGGTAAATTGATTAAACTATGAAAAAATATGGTTTCTTCAATATATTACCCACCACTACTTCAAGTTCAACATCAAATCTCATAATGGGTCAAATTGAGTCATCAAATGTAATATTTTGGTCAACACCTATAGGGGAGTCAATGGAGGAAATTTCATCCACATCATCATGAAAAATTTGTCTTGGGATTACATCATTAATCAAACAGTAATCAGGTCTCATATGATCTTTCACATTAAAGAATTTTTTCCCAATTACTCTAAATTGTTTGGTTTACTGGTATCTGGTAAGTGACTCATGAAAATAAATCTAAATCCACAATCATTAATATATATACCCTTTCATTTAATTGAATGAAACTATTTACATTTCATCATAGTGACCCGAAATTGAGAATAATAATCCAATAATAATATTTTCTAAACAAGTCCACAATAATACACATCTTCATATAGGGATCAACAATCTGATTCACTAGTATAATAGTCTATTATAGTAATTAACATAATTCCATCATGCATTTTTCTCAATTTTACCACTGATTCAGTTGTAAAAAATGTATAACCATTGATTATTAAATATTTTCATTCACGAACCAATTAATTAGGGCCAAAAGACAACTCTTTCAATTCATGAGAAATAGATTCAATAGGTAAACTCAATGCCTGAAATATATATGAATAATAAAATTAAATGGATATCTATATTTAAATTAAATTAAAGTAATGTTCATACATTTGATTTCAACCAAGTAGGAAAATATTGGCTATGAAAAGCCTCTCTCCTTCTCAAAGTAAAATATTGATGAACTCTACTTATAATTTTTTTATGTTCCCTATTTAAAATGATAATAAAATTATAAGATATATCTTCAATTACATAGTATGATAGAACTTATAAATATCCAAATTACTTACTTGATATAGTTATAGAACAAACCACAGTTAAAAAATATTGTGCGATGTGCCCTATCTCGCTCTTCAAAAAATAATGTAGCCAATGTATATGTCACAAAAATTACTCTTATTTGGGGAAGATATGGAAACAAGGGATAAGTTTCCTTATACTTCTCATCTTAATTTCTCATTGTCTGGTTATGTCTTGTGATCACATCAGAAAAATACATTTAATAGAAATTCATACATTCTTAAACCAGATAACCTCTCACAATGGTACCTTTAGGATAATTATTATTTTAGATATAAGATTTCATTTTTCACATATATCTTTCAATAGGACACATCCACTGAAAAGAAACAGGTCCCCTAATAAGTGTTTTAGTTGGAAGATGAATTATTAAATGAAACATGTAAGAGAAGAATAATGGAGGAATTTTTTTCCCAACTCACACAAAATTAATTGCGCCTCTTACTGCATTTTTGTCAATAATTAAATGAATAATATTTTAGCAGAAAGGTATTTAAAAAATGGAACAATAAAATCACTAGCACCCTTAAATTATTGGATAAAAAATGAAAAATTTCTATTGGAATCAATTCATGAATAAGGATGTGACAATAATGAGTTTTTATGGATTTTCGTTTCAAATGCCTTCTATAGACTCGTTTAGATTTATTTCTGGTATAACCATTAAGAAACTTGATATTCTCTAATACAACCATAAATTGATATTTCTTTGATTGTATCATCACATAAGAATCACAAGGAACTTTCCATTTGTTTTTACTGATACACATAAGATGTATTTTTGGTCGAATACCATAATTCAAAAAGTCCTGAAGAGATGATAAGTCATCATTGGTCTCCCCCTTGATATTTAGAAGAATTAAAAGAAAAATTTCATATATACTTTTCTCAATGAGAATTAAATCTAAAAAATGACATAAAATTTTTTAGAACAATATAGAAACTAAAAAAGACACTTCCTTTTTTCCAATTGTAAGTGGATTTAGTGTCAACATTATTCCACTTTTTGGATTTCATCTAACCCTTACCTAATGAAAAACTATAATCTTTCAATTCATTAAACTCATCACTTCCTGACATATGTTGAGGTGGTTTTTTAGTGTCAAAATAATTATCAAACCTCTTAAAATTATTACTCTATTGATGATCCCATGACAAGAATCATTGATTCCCCATGTAACTGAAGTTATGAAGATATTTAAGCCTTATCGATCGTGTATTCTTCATACAAACATGAAATGATAGTTTTCCATTAATGATCCAACTAGAAATAATTTCATAAGAAGGGTAATCATTTATAGTATATAGAATGGAATCATGTATCTAATTTTTTTTTTTAAGAAACATTAAATGTGCAGACTCCAATATCCCAAAGGTACTTCAAATCTCTTATTAAATGTTGCAAGTAGAGGTCTATATCATTTTTATAACTAGAAGGTCCAGATATCTGTATACTCAAGAAAGTGAAAAGTTTTTTCATAGACATCCATAGAGGAATACTATAAACATGAATAAACACTATATATTTTCTATGAGCAGTAAGCATCTGACCAAAAAGTTTAAAACCATTACAAGATAGACCCAAAATGACATTAAACACCTCAACTACAAAATCAAGATGTTGTGAATTAAATTCACACTATGATAATCCATCCAAGGGATTAGACAAATCATAATTAACATTATATATCTCAAAATCATTCACTCACATATTGGATGAGATTTCAATAGACATGAAGATATTTCGAAGTTTTAGAATCAATGGAAAGAGCCACATGATGTTTTTCGGGAATACGAGATGGTGTTCTATCTATATTTGACTTTAATTGAGATGTACCACATTATTTATAGTCATTATGTTCATATTTTTTCTTCCCAAAATAAATTGTAACCTTTCATAAAATAATTAACTTTATTAGTAGAAAATCTAAAACTTCCATTCCTTATAATTATTTGAGGGAATATCTTCACCATCAGGAAGAAATTGCTTCAAAAATTTAAGAATATAATAAACAGTAGTATTATAAATTCAATAAATGGATTTTACATTATATAACCACATTAAAAAATCTAACTTGGTCATTTTATTACATTCCTAATATAATGGAGTTTTGGCATCATCCATTGAATTTTTCACTATCTCAAAATAATCATGTTTAGTCTTTTCCTCATGTTTATTAATATAATTTCCTTATTTGACTGGAAGAATATCTCTCTTGTGATGATTCAAAAATGGAAACCGATCAAATATCAAATTCTCCATACCACTTATTTCTTTTCATTCATAAACAATAAAATATTATCTCGTCTCTCCATGGTGATACCAAACATAATAGTTTGTTTGAAATCCAACATTAATTATATGGGAGCTAACTTCTTCCTAGATTAAACATGGTCTTCCAAAACATTTATACCATAGACACTATATAATATTCATCTAGAGGATTGTTAAATGAAAAATCTAAAAAAAATTCAAAATTCTTTTTAAAATATGTTAAAACCTGATCAGTATGATGCATCTATATTCTATCTATTCTATTACATTGAAAAAGGTATGTTCCAATCAATAATGTAAACCATAATTAAAAAAATAATTAAAACCTATTAGAATATTAACGTAATCAAACCATACTAGTAGCTTTAAAAATAAAGAATAAGAGAAATAGCATATGCTATACGTGATGAATACAAATAACGAACCAAGGTGGGTATACCTAATATTTAAGAATTCACTATAATGGTCTCTATCCAAACATCTCCATAGGAATATCAAGATGTGAAACAAACTATAATGAAATGAAAAAATAAACATTTTTCATAAAGTTTTATGAAATGAAATGAAAACACATCAAAAGTGTGTTAAAACTATTTTCCAATATTTTCATTAAATAGTAACAATCACTTGGAAAATTTTCCCCCAACCCATACATACTTTATAAATAACCTTTTTAAGTTCCACATTAAAATAACATCACAAACATCCCTTTCTAAAATACTAATTCCAAATCAAAAGAGGATTCTAACATTAAAAAACTTTTGCACTAGATCTTTGAAAATTATCCTTTCTATAAAACTTGGCACATTAGCCTATTTTTTTTAAAACAAACACATACTCATAGTATCATTAACAAAAAAACACTTTAATATAAAATTTATTCCAAATCTATTTTGGAAACAAAATTTTATACTTTAAAGAACATGCCCTTTGAAACTCATTTATAGAAGAGTTTGAATGAACTATATGATTACACTTTCTCTTTATTTATTTTAAAATACATTAAAATCTCAATTCAAAATAAACATATATAACAAAAACATAAATAATAAGTAATAATATAGTTATGAACCACTATGTCATGAAACAATAAAGGTTAAACAACAAGAACATAAGTTTTAGCCAATAATCTAAGAATAAGGGGATAAAATTGATATACAAGATAAATCTGCTAAAGTGATCCTAAAATGGATCCTAGTACCGTGGATCTGAAAAATGGGATCTAAAAAATGGGCTCAAGTTTGTATTATAATAAACCTATCTCGGTTATTGAATCACACTATATGCCTATATAATTTGGAAGCTCACCGAGTTTCTGGGGAAAATTTCCACTCCATGGGATCCCTTGGTCCTGGTCAATATTCCTTGAAAACATAATCTTAGGTCATGGAATCAACCACCTAATCCACCTACCCCATTCCCCCATGTCTACCATTAAAAGTAAACGAAGGTTGGAATAATCAAGTAATTAAAAATATCATGTATAAACCATTTTAAATGAAAGACACCTCAACTCCCATATCCTCACAAATAAGAATCCCCATTTATTTCAAAACACAAGTAACAAATATAAATGTATCAATAATAAATATACCCTTATGATATCATAAGAAATAATGGGAATAGAATATTGAAAATTCACACAAGTGGGTCTCACACCTTTTATAAAAAATCATTCTTCATAAAATACCAAACAATCCTTAGCTTTAAAAAAACATGCTTGGAATGCCACGTTAACTCACCATTTAAAAAGAAATATCAATTTAATTTTGAGACTAATTTTATTAAAATACTTCTCGAAACTCAATGGGAACCCAAAATTCCCTTTACACACCATATAAAAAATTCACATACACTAATGAGTTTAAAAACATAATCCACATGTGATAACTCACCCTTTTGAAATCAAGCAACCCATTTTTTATTTTTTTAAATATTTTTAACATATTTTTTTTATTTTGAAATAAATGAATATTGAAAAACGTTTTCTAATATATAGAATATGGGTTAACAAAATCCTTTTTAAAATCAAAAAACCCATGTTAAATACTTTAAGCACTTTAAAAACACCTAATCACTATGTTTGAAATCCATTTAAAACAAGAACAAATTTCAAAACCTCAATCTAGTGCTGACAACTAAATCTTTAAACAAAAAATATTCAATAAAATACATTTAAGAGTTTTTAAAAACAATTTTCATGGAATATCATACCATTACAAGGTTTAAACCCACATTTAAATTAACTTGTCCCTTCATGGGTAAAACATATAGGATTAATTTAAAATAAAAACCATTTTTCAAGGAAGTGTTGAACAATGGGTGATAAAAAATGTTAAGGAATAAAACAACTCCAAACTAATGGTCACATAATTAATATGAGGGTGTTTATATCTAAATACATGGAATACCATCCCACATCAATTCTAATATAATAAATGGCCAGGATGATTCCATAATACAACCCGAAACAAAATACACTACAAGGACACATGTATTCACCCTAAGTTATTTCCATGCCTGAATCAACTAGAAAGAATGTTATATGGTGCACACCACATAAGGTAATACAGAAATAATTAAGAACATATAATTTCCAAAGGAACCATCACTCAGACTGAGAAACTAATGAGGTACCCAATAAATCACTTGGCTAGATTTCCTCCAGCCAAACATTCTCTAAAATCAATGATTATAATCCTAAAAAATGGGATGTCATCCAAAAGAGAATAAAATACCAAAACTAAAATTGGAACTCATGCCTCTATAATGTAAAACACTTAGTAAATATTTAAAATATATATAAAATAAATATGAGGAGAGAAGAAAATCTTACCTCTCAAAGATCACAACAAAAAATTACCATAAGGAGATGAAGAACACTCCGTATAGGTGAAATGTCCTCTGTGGTATGCCAAAATCTCTTGAGGAGGGCACTGGGGAGGTTGAAATTGGATGAGTAGGGGAAGGGGGATGTCAAATTTTTTTGAGGAGGGGAGGGAGGAGGACAAAATAACTTAAGGGGAGGGGGATGCACAAACACACAAGATGAACTATGGTTTGAATGAGGAGGAGGGGAGGATCCCGAGATGGCCTCCATATCTAAATATCTATACCATTTGTTTTTTAAAAACCATTTGTATAGACTACCATATACCAAGGGGTTTTTAAGACCGTTTGTATAGGCTTGTTAGAAGAACTCTATACCCATGATTTTTATAAAAAATGGGTATAGCTCCACTGGTATTGGGTCACTTTTTAGTAGTGGTAGGGTCACATGGTGTGTGAATTTGTCTGGATAGGTGGGAATGTCCTCCCCTAGACAAGGCTTGGTCAGCTATGTGGATTCACACAACATGTCCTTTTGGGAATATGGTGAGTACATAAACCCAAGTTCTTGACAGTGTCCTTCCCTAGACATAGCCCATGCATTAATGTTTATCTACATGTCATGTCCTGATGGGGACATGACACGTAAGCTCACCTAAGGTCCAAGGAGTGTTTTTTCAACACATTTAATGGTCTCTTAGGTAGGGTCAAATGGAATGTGGTCCTGACCACATTGTTCTTGGTATTTATCTTGGGAAAATACCCTAGCTATCATGAGAACTCATGATATATGGCATGTGTTCTTCTGGGATACAAGATGTATAGTCTCATTTTTTGTAAATAAAAAATCATTTCTTCATTAAGATGATAGATCCACTATTTTCTCTAGCCTTCACAATATTTAACTCACTTGGAATGGCCGAATCCAAAGGTTCCCATATCTAATCATTGTTTCTCTTCCTCCAGTGCTTGGAAAATGAAATTCCAGTTACCCGAGTGGTAACTATCAGACCCCTCATCATTTTTTAGGGGTCCAATTACTTAAATTGGCCACTTGAAGCCAATAAAACAACTCACCCCATTCAAAAATTATAATTCCCATGTTTTTTCATGAAACTTTCATGAATCCAAGGTTTCAATCATGCTTGAATCCTCCCTAAAAATTTCAAATCATAACCCCATGGTCCAACGATGAAGGAAGTGAAGTAAAATGGTTGTAAAGGACTATGAATAAAGTGAAACACATCAATAGTCAATGTGATCCTATCAAATGATTACGTAATGTGTGAATAAGGGTAAATTCAATTCCAACAATGATGTAAATAAATGGGTTGAAGAATACTATTTAAAATTGATCTCATACAAAGAAAGTAAATCATAGATATATAATAAGTAGATAATAAGTCCATGCTCATCATATCAAGAAAGGGTTAGTAAAAAACAAAATAAAAAGAACTTTCTAAAGAAAGGATCTATCATTGGTGTATAATTCATCAAATAGTGATAAAGGTAAAGACCCAAGGAGTTCATCTTTCATATCATGCATCCCTCATTCATTTATTGCTAGTCCACATCCTTGGGTTTTCTAATTCTAATGGAGAACACTTCCACCTACATAATATCCCAGGGTTATGCAACTGAACCCAAATATTTCTCATAATGACATATATATAGAGAGTAAATTATGTTTAAAAATAAAATACATTAAATAAATTAATTAGTTAATTTATTTAATATACCCATCAACGAACATCCTCAATGGAAACCCCAATTTCGTCCAACCATATATCATGCATATGGTAAACCCTGCAATCCAGAAATAACCAAGCTCTGATATTTCATATCTGAGGTACCAAACAATGGGTAAATAATTGATAATGAAAATATGCATGTACATTATTTAATATATATTTTTATTTTTAATATATTAATTCTGGGGTCCTATGAAACCCAAAATACAACACCAAATCTGATGAATAATCTAGATATATATATATATATAGAAATATTAAAAGGATTATAAAAACTAGAGTCTTTACATACTCCCCTCCTTTAATGATTTTCTCACTAAAAATAATAAGCTACATAAAGAGTTGGGGGTACTGATCTCACATATGGCTCTCAAAATCCTTGGAAATCTCTTACATGCTCACATATTTCAAAAGCACTCAAACCTGAGGAATGGTCCATCCATGTAGGGTATTATCTTATTTATCCTCAATCACAACTCTGTATTCTGATAAGGTGGATCAATCCTCGATGTCTATATCACTCATGTCAATAACATGTGACTAGTCTTTCATGTATCTCCTTATCTACGACACATGGAATACATCATGTACATAGTCTTACTATGGGGGTTGGTCCAATTGGTAAGAAACTATTCACACCCTATATAGAATCTAAAATGGACCAATGAACCTCAGGGATAGATTTATTACTAGGAAAAACCTCTAAAATACTCATTGTTCGGAGAATCTTATGAAAACATGGTATCCTTGCTCGAAATCCAAAGGCCTACAACATTGGTCTATGTAATATCTCTATCGACTCTGAGCTATCCTCATATTCTCATGGATCACATGTAACTTTTCTATCATTGATTGTACTAACTCCAACCCAAAAAGAATTGCCTTTCTAATATTAGTCTAGTGCAAGGGTGGCCTACAGGGTCTCCTATATAACAACTCAAAAGGACCCATGTTGATAGTGGAGTGATCACTATTATTATAAGAGAAATCCACTAATGGAAAGTGATCCTCCCAACTATAGAAAATTTTCAACACACAATCGCTCAAAATATCCTCTAAAACATAGAAGCTCATTCACAAACCAGCCAGGGTACCCTGGTAACATAATAATGGAGACAACCCTGACATGACTTGAAGGGAGTTCCCCATCCACATTGGTCGGAAACTAGAACCTATCATCTTACAACGTACAAGTGGGAAATTTTTTTCCATAAGAATGCAGAAGAGAAATATAAAAGATAGTATGCATATCAATAGGAAACTCCACTGGTATTATATGTACTAGAATACAATGAGGCATAAGATCCAAAGTACAACAACCTAAAGTACTACATAAAAAAATTTCCCCAAGTTCCCTAAAGACACAATTAACCGAGTCTAAAGATCAATAGTTGGATCCACCTCCAAGAGATCCCTTCCCTTTTCTTGAGCCAAGAAGAAGTAAGTCGACAAACACATGAGGTAAAAAGTAGGGTGTGAGCTTAAGCCCAATAGGATACCACAAAAGATTCCATAATAGATTCCAAATATAGATTATCCAAAGAAAAGATTTCAATTTTTTCAGAACAAACAAGTTTGAAAATTTAAAATCATATTTTAAAAAAACATTCTATACTTTTTCAAAATCATAGAAAATACATTCAATGCATAGGATTTACTTTACAATAGATGGAATGTTTCTAAAAATATTTCTTAAGTAAATCATTTGTATAAAATAGTTTATATAATTTTAGGAGGCATGTAAACTAGTTAAAACAAATATCGATATACATTTATATCTAACATATAAATAAAAAAGAGAGAAACATGGTCATATTCCAAAAGGTACAATAGTATTAACTAGATATAGGATTATTCACTATTAATGTGAACTCAGTAGAATGTGTATACACAGTTCTATATGAAACCGGCCAAAATAGACTCATCACTAACCTTTCAGGGATGTGACCCACTATATCTATGTTTTAGAATGTTGTAATATTTTATAGTGTATCCAAATAACTCACTAACTACCTAAGGATTACATGTGATCTTACATGATGGGAAAACTATTTTAAGAATACTTAAAAATACGATCAATCCCATTCTTTCATTTCAAAAATTCCAATTTCTTTCCATTTAAAACCAAAATAGGTTTTATTCAAAAACATGCTTTTTTGAGAAGAAAAAACCATTTGGTTTGTATCAAATCATTTTATGCCATTCTCATGTTTAAAATTCATTCAAAAAAATTTCCATATTTTCCACCATTTATTTTTCAAATTAAATTTAACAATTTATTTGAAAACATTTCCATCAAATCCACTATTTAAATTCAACAATTTAAATCAGTCAATTTCTATAAACTCACCCAAATTCATTGGAATTGGGGGTTTTATAAATTTCTATGCCAACACCGTTTAAAATCACCAATTCATTGGAATTAGTTTTTATCACATCAATTGAAATTAAGATTGATCATTTTAGTTTAAATCAGTAATTGAAATAAACCAAGAAAATCAAAGTTAACCAATTTGGAAAATCAAAATGCAACCACCTACCTATTTCTTGAAGAATGACACTCACAACGGAACCCATCAATGAGAACGAAGGTGAAGGAGGTCTTAAAACTCAACCTAGAAGAACGATACACCACCGCATGGCATTGATCCTTTAATCCCTAGATGATACATTGAAAAACCAAGAGGAGAGAAGGAGAGAAACTCTAAGAACAAGGGACAACCCTTACCTAGAAATCTCACCACTAGAGAAGCAATGATACAAAGATAATCTGATCAAATTGGAAGGAGGGGAGCCTATGAAAAACACCCAGTAAGGGTCTAGGGTCAAGATCCAAGAGGTCTAGAATTTAAAGGACCTATTAGAACTACCGATCAAGTATTTTAAAACTAGATGTGGGTCGGGTCATGATTTGTAACCTAGGGTCAGAAAGTGTAGTCCACGCTAGATATGTTACATTGAAAAATCCATCGAATTAGATTAAAAACTGACATTTAACCCCTACATGATGTGTAACTTAGGTACAATATGTGTACCTATTCATGAAATGATCTCCCAGTTTACAACATGATCTCCCATTCCATGACATTTAACCAGAAAAAAGTACACAACGTGTACTTTAGGTACACGGTGTGTACCTCTTCTATAGTCCGATAAAGGTAACAAAATGTTATAACCTCCCCACCATAAAAAATTTCTACCCCCAGAAAGTCGATGAAGAAGCATTCATGCTAAAGAGACGAGGCCACTGCTCTCTCATTAGCACCTCACATTCCCACGTGTCAGGAATATCAGATCCATTTTTCCATAGCACACAAACCAAAGGTATTGTCTTCCCATGAATCACCTTAGTCTTAGAATAAACTATACTAACTGGTTTCTCAGTGAAGGATAAATCAGGCTCGATCTCAATATCACTTCATCTCAAAACGTGAGATGGATCAGATAGATACTTTCTCAGCTATGATACATAGAACACATTATGTATTGACTTCAGTTGTAGTGGAAGTTCCAAGAAGTATGCCACATTCCCCACCTTCTTAGCAAACTCGAAAGGTCCCACAAATAGAGTAGAAAAGTTCCATTGCATCCCAAGATGTCGATGGCCCAATCGGGGTGAAACCTTTAAGAAGACCTGATCACCAACTGAAAACTCCAAAGGTCTACAATGTTGATCAACATATGACTTATATAGGATTTGTAATGTAAACATCCTATGATGTATCAAATGAATATTTTTTATCATCTCCTATACCAAGATTGCTCCAACCAAATAACTTTCACCAACCTCTGACCAACACATCTGAGATTTACAAGGACGACCATACAGGTCCTTGAAAGGTTCCATTCTGAACATGTATTGATAACTGTTGTTGTAGGAAAACTCAACCATCCCTAAGTGATCATGCCAAGCCCTACCGAAATCAAGGACAAAGGTGCGAATCACATCCTCAATAATCTATATAGATCTTTCTTTCTTTCCATCCGATTGTGGATGGTCAGTCGTGCTCAAACGAACCTGAGATCCCAGTGTCTCCTGAAGGCCCCTCCAAAAGTGAGAAGTGAACCGAGGATCCCTATCAGAGACTATAGCCAAAGGAACTCTATGTAAATGAACAATACCTTTCACATAGATATCTCCCAACCCCTCAACATTGGCCGTATCATGAATGAGTATTAATCTAGCTGACTTAGTCAGCCTGTTGATCACAACCCATATTTCATTATTCTTTATTGGGGTATGAGGCAACCCAACCACAAAGTACATAGAGATCTCGTCCCACTTACATCTAGAGAATGGAAGTAGTTGAATCAACCTTTATAGTTTATGGTGCTCAAATTTTACCTACTAGCATGTATAGAAACGATCGACAAACTTATCAATGTCCTATCTCATACCTGGCCACCCAAATTTCCACCTCATGTCATAGAACATTTTTATGGTTCCTAGGTGCATAGACCACTAAGAATTAGGGAAATCTTCCATAAATTCCCTTCTTGTAACTAACGGGACAACGAAGTGGTTTCGACAGTATATAACACCCTCTTTGGAGAATAAACACTGGGAAAATATCTCCCCACTATAAAGGGATTCTATGAAGTTACAAAACTCATCATCAAGATCTTGATCTTGAAGAATCATCTCATAAAGTGTCTACATCAAATTAAAACTGGCTAAAGAAGCATCAAACAATTATTTTTGAACTCCAATATAAAACTATGAAAATAGAGCCATAAAATTACACTCTTATGAAGACTATTTCACAGCTTGGGTTGGAAGTTTCCTGCTAAAAGAATCAACAAAAAAATTCCCTTTCCCTGGGGTATAGGAAATGTTAAAGTAAAAAGGCTACAGGTACTCTTCCCAATGCCTCTTCGAAAGATTCAAATATTTTTTAGAAAATATATAACTCAGGTTTTTATAGTATGAATACAACATAAACTGTTTTTCAAAAGGGTAGTTATAGAAACTCTTAAGTGTGTGTATCACAACTACACGTTCCTGGTCATGAGTAGGATAATTCTTCTCATGTGGCATAAGTTTAAGAGATCTATATGGTACTACATGATCACCCTGAATAAGAACACAACCTAATCCAGAACCAGATGCATTAGAAAAAGACCACATATCCCTAACTGGATTCTAGAAGTGTCAACACTGATGTAGTAGTCAACATACATTTTAACTCGACAAAATAACTCTGACATTTATTATCCCACACAAACTTCACCCCGTCCGAGTCAGAGAAGACATTGGAGAATCCAACTTTGAGAAGTCCTTCATGAACCTGTGGTAATATCTAGCTAAGCCCAAGAAGCATTGGATCTCAAAGAAATTTCATGGTTTTTTCCAGGTCATAAAAGCCTTCACCTTCTTAGGATTTACTGATACATCTTGATTAGACATCATGTGTCCCAATAATTTCACTTCCCAAATCCAGAAATCACACTTTGAAAACTTGGAATAAAGGATACGATTTTTTATTAGATTCAGAACTATTATCAAATGATTCACATGATCCTACTCAGACATAGAGTAAGCCAGAATTTTATCAAAAAAGACTACTAAAATTTTATTAAGATACACATGGAAAATCTTGTTTATTAAATCTATAAAAACAACAGAATAATTTGACAAACCAAAGGGAATAACAAGGTACTCAATGTTCCCGTACCTGATCCAAATGTTGGTTTTATGAATGTCAAATTATTTTATCCTCAATTGATGAAAACGCGATAAAAGGTAAATCATTGAAAACTACTTTTATCCTTTTAGCTGATAAAAAAGATTGTCAATTCATGGCATGTATATTTCTTCTTTATCGTAACACCATTGATGTAAGAACCCGGATCTTATTTTTAGTCATGTTTCCCTTTTTATGGTGTTTTTTAGGAAAAGGGGAGTTTCTGGAAATTTATTAAGTACACACCATGTAATTTTTGACTACACACCGTGTACTCGATTACCACGGGTAGCCAGGTGTTGGCCATGTAACAGCCATGCACACGGCCGTGTGAGGAGACCTGGATACTACCTAATGTGGGGGCCGGTGAAGGCAAGTACATGTCGTATACTTATAAAGTACATGCCAAGTACTTTCTTTTTCTCCATTAAACGTACCGAGTTCTCATCCGATAGATAGAACACAACTCTTCTCGGCCTAGTTCATCTAAGAGCGTCCATACGGTGCAGATCTTCACCGATCCCCCGATTGGGCATCCGTTCTCCGAATCAAACTCCGTCCATTGTGTTGAAATCGCATTGTTGAGTTATCAATTCTTCTGGAACACCTTATTATGATTCCTCCTCTTTCAAGAGTTATCTTCGGTTTAAAATTTTAGACATTTTTGTAGATCTATGGTGTTCTTGGGTGATTCAAGGCTTGAGGTTCACACATAACGATCCTGAAATACCAAGGAATGTGGTTTGTGCCTTTCGATAGTTATTTTTTGAGTTATATGTGCAAAAGTTCCCAATACCTTTGAGTGGGGTATTGCATGTTTATGTTTTTAGCCCTAATGTTTTCCCGCTATGCCTTGGTTGATTGGATAGATGTTATATTTGTGAATAGGGTTTATTTTACCATGCTATGAAGGTTTTCCCCATGGTTTCTTGTTTTGACCATTTGGTCTAGTTGTTCCTATTAGGATGCTGCTTTGTTTTCCATACCTAGTATTGTCAGGATGGAGTGCTTTATCCAACATGCTGTTATGCTATAGATTTTTTTGACAAGTAGTTCTTGAGGTTTAATTTAACTGACATGTATTGACCTACTCATTTGAATTACACAGGGCCGTGACAACCTAGTGTAGTAGACAATAGGGATAATGGATGTGAGGGCCTGTCCAGAGGGTCTATTTTTACTATTGCAATGTGAGACCATAGGGGGAATTGACATAAGTGACTCCTCAGAGTGTCTGTAGTTTCTCGACATGGGGCATAGGGGGAATGGGATGTAATTTCTTCCCCAGAGTTCCTTTTAGTTACCGATACGAGACTATAGGGGGAATTGATGGTGAGTGCTTCCTCAGAGAGTCTATGCTAAAGTAGAACCAGAGGGGTTAGATTGTGTGTACTTCCCAGAGGGTGGCTTGTGTTTTCTCGGTAGGACCAGAGGGGATTAGGATGTGAGAACATCCCAGAGGGTTACTTGTTTGTGATTATCTGTTTACTTGGTATGTGGTGTTATAATGATTTGAAACTTTAGGAATGTGTACTGTTGAATACTTCCTTGTTTACTTCTTATTTTTCTTATTAATTGCCATATATATTCACTGACTATTAGTCATAGATCTATTGGTGGTTTCCTACTGTGATTTAGTCTCAAACCCTATTTGGGTCATGATTTTGGGCCCAAAAAAATTAAATTGTTGTAGGTATAAGGGCAAGTGCCCTTCTACTTCAGGTACTTGACTTCTTTGGAGCTAGAGAGCAGGGGACCAAGATGAGGCTTGCGATGCTGAGAAGTTGTTTTACTTGTTTTCTTTTGTAATTTTGTTTAGTACTATAATTCATAATTGCGATGTGTTTGGCTTCTTTCCTAGACATATGTATCATGCATCATTTATATATATGGGCTCTAGTTGTTTATTACTTATGTTGTTCACTTATTGCATGATTTACTGCTTCCACTATTGTTATATGTTTCTCTCCCACTATGTTACTATACTAATGGGGGAATGTTTTCTCCACTATCACACCCAAGGCCCTCACTGCTATTCGGTAGCCTCTAGCGTTAGGGGAAATGCGCTTGAAGCCATGTGACCAACCCGGTACGTGGTGCCTCTGGGAAGATTCTGAAACTGGGACTTTAAAAAGTGGTATCAGAGGGATGTTTTTTTCTTTACTCACTATTTGGAGCCTATAGATAGGGATAGGATAGAATTTTTACTTGGTAATAAGTTGTTCCTGGGAGTAGCTGACTCATGTACAGGGAAAAGCCAATCTACCTTGTTATTGAAATTGTTCTAGTTTTTCAATCTTAGAGTTGATTTGATTTCACCATTGGGTGATTCACATGTTTTGTGTTGTTATAATTACTATTATTGAGGTTCTATTTCTATTTCTACCTGGTGAGATGAGGGTATTCCATCTCATGCATAATGTAGGAACTTGCTAAAGATCACATTTCATGCATTCTTTCCATGCCAATTAGGTTTCATTAGCGATTTCATGTTGCTGTGATAGATGTTGTGCTAGATATGCATGCTGTTGTTATAGATGCCTAGATATAATACCTACTATTTGATAGGGTATTTAATTTTTTAAAGACATAGTTTGAATGGATTCCAAACTTTTGTTCTTGAGGTTTTATGGGACCTCATGGACCGGAATTTGGTGGATCATTTGCTCTGCTATGATTATATATGACATGTATAAGATTCCATGATTTGATTCACAGGACGTATGGGCCCTCACTGATCAAAATTTGGCACTTCAATGTGCGTTTCAGTGTTTTTTGGGGTTCTGGAGTGGTTTATGTGAATTAATGTCTAGAAAAAACCAGAATACATGTCATGTAATGATGAAAAAATTCCATGTGTTCTTCTATTTAGGAACAAACAATTTTTCATAAGTACATGTCGTGTACTGTATGTACACTCCCTGTAATAGCTAACCGCATCTCAGGATATGTGGGAAGGGGCACAGGGTTTGGAATCCTTGGTAGGACCTGCCGTGTACCAGATGTACATGCCGTGTTGTAGAACCACGTAACCGGCTGTGTCAATAACAACACGGGTCCGTCGAGTATTTTCTAATACATGCCTTGTCCATCTGGAACATACCGTGTAGCATAACCCAAGTACCCAGCTGTGTAATGAGCAAAATGGGTCAACAAAATCTTTTAGTACATGCCATGTCTTTCTGGAATATCCATGTAGAGTAAGCCGGGTAACCGGACGTGTAACTAACTACACGGGTTGGTGAAGTTAATCTATTACACACTGTGTCTGGAACTGACACACCATGTAGTCTTGTTTTAGGAGAATCATGTGGCTTAGCTGTGTAGAAGAACATGGGTAGGGTAAGAGGATTCAAGTATACACTGTGTGTTTAGATAACAGGCCATGTGTATGGCGTGTTACACGACCTGAGTTAGAAGAGGTACATGACCATGTGAAGGATTAAGGGAATAGGCCATGTAGGCATTCTACACGCCGTGTATCCATGTTTTGAAAAACTTGAATGCTTTATTTTTCTTGTTCCCTTCATAGAATTCTAAGTTTAAGTCCCTGTTAATCTTGATCTAAGGTGTGCGCTTGAACCTACAGAGTCATTCCACCGAGACATCCTATGGTTGTTCGCCAATTTTAAGGCAATGATCAGACACTAGATATGGCTGATCAGGGACTACCAACCGATCCTTGAGTTGTTTCAGTCTTGTCACCAACCATCATTACAAACACAGGTGCTAATGCGCAGTTCTGAGAGGGCTTCATGAGGTTCATGCAAACCTTCCGAGGATTACTACATCATACCCCTTCTTTGATAGAGTTGACACGTGTTTTCTAGTAGCAGTATCCTCTCACTTTCACTGGGTAAGTAGGACCTCAGTCTACAGAGTCATGGTTAGAAGCCATGCTTTCCATCTTCAAACATCTAGATATGTCTTCAGAGAGGAGGGTCAAGCTCGCTATGTACATGCTTTAGGATTACACCAAGAGATGGTGGGATGTGATCTCACAGGTGGGATGCCAGTAGGTTATGGATTGGGATGACTTCCAGTATGATTTTTATGACTACTTCTATCTGGAGACCAGGAGGGTAAATCGAGCCCAAGACTTCATGAGTCCGGAGTAGGGTACTCTTTCCATTATACAGTATTCTTCTTGTTTCACAGAGCTACAATGCTTCACACCTATTCCAGGAGGTGATGAGTTATTCCTAGAAAGGAAGTTTGAGGATGGTCTGAGGAATGACATCTGATCACAGTTGAACATCTTTAGGTTGACTTACATCACTTCTATCATCAAGAAGGAGCTGATCATGGAGCGTGATTTGAGGGATTTTAGAGTCGCGAGCCATGGAGGTTTGAAATCCAGAGTTATTATCCCTCCTACTGATAGTAGGAATCACCACACAGAGTCTTTGCGCGGTGATCCAAGGAGGAAAGAAACTCCTTCTGATAGCCAGGTGGTGTGCTACTAGTGCGGGAAGAGTAGGACAATGAGGCCACATTTCCCGAGAGACCTAGTGGAGTGCCGATCTTGCGTCAAGATGGGTAATCTCAAGAATTTTTGTTAGATATTCTCAACAGCAGCTGGTGACAGGGGTTCATCAGACCCAGTACTTCTCCTTGAAGTTTTCCTGTCCTGTTTGTGAAGAAGGCAGAAAGTACCCTAAGACTTAGCGTGGATTATCAGAAGTTGAACTTGTTGACAGTCAAGAACTGATATACCTTACTGAGGATTTATGATCTCTTTGATCATATTTGAGGATCCCAGGTGTTCTTGATGATTAACTTGAGATCCAATTACCATCAGTTTTGCGTTAGAACATCTGATATACCACCTACAACCTTCTGAATCAGGTAAAATCTATACAAGTATGTGGTTATGCCGTTTGGTCTCACAAAAATGCCTATAGTCTTCATGGCACTGATGAACCGAGTGTTCCATCCATACTTGTCTTCCTTCATGGTTGTCTTCATGGATGATATCATGGTGTACTCCCACATTCGACGTGACCATGATACCCATCTTGAGATCATTATGAGTACACTGATAGGGCATCAGTTATATGCTATGCTCTCAAAATGTTACTTTTGGATGGATCAGATTCACTTCTTGGGTCATGTTATCTCATAGACATGAGTATTAGTAGTCCTAGAGAAAGTGAGAGCAATAGTTTTCTGGAAGCATCTGAAGAACGTTTTCAAGGTATGGAGTTTTCTAGGGCTGGTTGGTTACTATAGGAATTTCATACATGACTTCTAATGCTTACCTACGCCACTGAAAGACCTGACTAAGATTGTTGCGAAGTACTTGTGGATGAATTCTTGTGAGTAAACCTTTCAAGAGATGAAAGGGAGGTTTAATTCAGCAGTCATACAAGTATTTACAAAGATGGGAACGATCTATAATTTTTATTGTGATGCTTCAGGTATTGGGATGGAAGTTGTACTTATGCAAGAAGAAAAAGTCATTGCGTATGGGTCTCAGAAGTTGAGACCACATGAGAGAAATTTCCAGACACATGATATTGAGTTGGCTGAAGTTTTTCATGACTTACATTGTTGGAGACATTATATTTTGGGAGATAATTTTGTAGTTTTCATGGACCAAAAAAGTCTCAAGTATATCTTCACTTAGTGTGACTTGAATTTGAGATAGTAAAGGTTGGTTGAGTACCTTTAGTCCTTTGACTTTGATCTTGCCGACATGTTTGGAAAAGGAAACATAGTGGATGATGCGTTGAGAAGGAGGACTCAAATACAGGAAGTTCAGAAGGTTAGTAGTGAGTGGCAGCTTGTGTCTCTTTTCTCTGAGATTCATTTGGAGGTGCAAGACAGACAGGGGCAGGCATTTCTTTATTCTATAGCTGCTACCTCTACTCTACTTGATCGAGTGCGAATGAGGAAGATAGAATATTCAAAAGGCCTAGTCCTACAGGAAGGAGTGTCAGGAGAGGACCCTATTACTGGATGGACCATAGGCGAGGATGAGATCTTGTGTTTCCATGGGTGAACATGGGTGTCAGCAGACATATGCGAGGAGCTGATGCGGGAATTTCATTCCTCAGTTTGGGTATTTCATCCAGGTTTCACCAATATGTATCATGATATACAACATCAGTGTTGGTGGCCAAGAATAGAGAGAGATGTTTATAGTTTTTTCGTGAGGTGTTCCACTTGTCAGCAAGTGAAGGCGGAGCATCAGCAATCAGCATGACTTTTGCAACTTTTACTATTCCCGAGTGGAAATGGAATGATGTCACGATGGACTTTGTGACATGTTTACTGAGGTTTCCTCGAGGGAATGATGCATTTTGGGTTTTCATTGATAGAATCATGAAGGTTTATCACTTATTTCCAATCAAGAAGACCTTCAGTGTTGATGATCTAGAAAAGTTGTACATTTGATATATTGTACGTTTACATGGGGTTCCACACTCCATTATATCAGAAAGGGATGCAAATTTTACTTCTCAGGTCTGGAAGGCAGTAAATAAGGCTTTGGTTACATAAGTACTTTTGATTATAGCTTACCATCCCTAGACAGATGGCCGGTCCAAGCATACGAATCAGGTGGCTAAGGACATGCTTCGAGCATGCACCCTGGATTTTCGAGGTTCATGGGAGAAGCACATACCTCTTGTGGAGCTTTCATACAATAATAGTTTTGAAGAAACTATTTAGATGGCACCATATGAGGCATTGTATGATAGGCCATACCATTCACCCTTATGTTGGCTAGCGGTTGGAGAGGTAGCTATGTTGGGACCTCGTCTTGTCCAGGGGACAACAGAGCAGGTAGAGTTGATTCAGAAGAGGATGGCTACTGCATAGTCTTGAAAAAAATTTATGATGATTGATGAAGATGACCTATGGAGTTCAAGGTCAGGGATTAGGTTTTCTTGCATATCACACTGAGGCTGGGACACTGAAGGATTAAGAGAAAGGGTAAACTTCTGCCAAGGTACGTCAGGCCAGTTGAGGTTTTGGAGAGAGTTGGGATGGTTTCCAATCATTTTTAGTTACCTCATAGGTACCGGGATATGCATTATGTATTCCACATTTCTCATCTTCGACGTTACTTCTTAGAACCGTCTCATATTTTTCAACCCAAGGAGGTTGAGTTAGAGGTTGATGCCTCATTTGAGGAGCATACTATTTCGATTGTTGATCATAGTACACAGGTTCTTTGTGGTCGGTCAGTTCCTCTAGTACGAGTGCTATGTAAGCATGGATGAGTGCAAGATGAGACTTGGGAAAGGGAGGCTAATGTATGATCACAGTGGCCAGAGCTGTTTGAGGATTTTTTATCTACATCGCCTTTCTAGGGAAATTTGGTGAAAAATTTATTTAAGGGGTGAAGTTAGTAAGTACTCAGATATTCTTTTTAGGTATGTTTTCCTTTTCTGGTGTTTTTGAGGAAAAGAGGAGTTTCTGGAAATTTATTAAGTACATGCCATGTACTTTATGAGTACACATAGTGTACTTGGTTACTACGAGTTGTCGGGTGTTGGCTGTGTAATGGTCGTGTACATGGCCATGTGAGGTGACCTGGAGACTGCCTAATGTAGGGGCCAATGAAGGAAAGTACACACCATGTACATTCTTTTTTACATTAAACATACCGAGATCGCGTCTGATGGACAAAACACATCTCTTCTCGACCTAGTTCATCTGAGAGTGTCCATACAACACGAATCTTAACCGAACCCTTGATCAGGCGTCCATTCTCTGAATCAAACTCCACCAGTTGTGTTAGAATCACATCGATGAGTTCTCTCTTCTTCTTGAACACCTTCTTCTGATTCATCCTCTTTCAAGAGTTATCTTCAGTTTAACATTTTAGACATTTTTGTAGTTCTATAGTGGTATTGGGATATTCAATGCTTGAGGTTCACGTATAACGATCCTGAAACATTGAGGTAGGTGGTCTGTTCCTTTCCATAGTTAGTCTTTGTGTTATATGTGAAAAATTCCCCAATACCCATGAATGGGGTATTGCGTGTTTATTTTTTTATCCCTAATGTTTTCCTTCTATGCCTCAGTTGATTGGATAGAGGTTATATGTTGTGAATAAGGTTTATTTTTCCATTCTATGAAGGTTTTTCCCATGGTTTCTTGTCTGGAACATTTGGTCTAGTTTTTCCTATTAGGTTGCTGCTTTGTTTTCCATACCTAGTATTGTTAGGATAGAGTGTTTTATCTGACATGATCTTATGCTGTAGATTGTTTAGACATGTACTTGTTGAGGTTTAGTTTGGCTTCCATGTATTGCTATGCATGTTTGAGTTACATAGGTCCTTGATAACCTAGTGTAGTATACCATAGAGAGAATGGATGTAAGGGCTTCTCCAGAGTGTCTATTTTTACTATTACAATGCAAGACCATAAGATTAATTGAGGTAAGTTATTTCTCAGGGTGTTTGTAGTTCCTCAAAGTGGGCCACATGGGGAATGAGATGTAAGTTCTTCCCCAGAGCACCTTTTAGTTACCGATATGAGACTATAGGGGAAATTAACAGTGAGTGCTTCCTCAGAGAGTCTGCACTAAAGCTGAACCAGATGGGTTAGACTGTGTGTACTTCATAGTGGGTTTCGTGTGTTTTCTAGGTAGGAGCATATGGTATTAGGCTATGAGAACATCCCAAAGGGTTACCTGTTTGTGATTATCTACTTACTTGGTATGTGGTGTTTGAATGCTTTGAAACTGTAGGAATGTTTATAGTCGAGTACTTGTATGTTTACTGCCTCTTTTGATTATTGCCTCCCATATATATTCACTGACTATTAGGCACACATCTCTTGGTGGTTGCCTACTGACATTTAGTCTCACACCCTATTTGGGTTATGCTTTTGGGCCCAAACAAATTATATTGTTTCAGGTATATATAAGGGCAATCACCCTTCTACTTCTGGTACTTGACTTCTTTGAAGCTGGAGAGCAGCGAACCATGATGAGGCTTACGATGCTGAGAAGTTGTTTTCCTTTTTTTCTTTTTTACTTTGGTTTAGTACTATATTTCAGCATTGTGACATGTTTAACTGCTTTAATAGACAAATGTATCATGCATTATTTATATATATGGGCTCTAGTTGTTTATTATTTCCAGTGTTAATTTATTGCATGATTTACTACTTCTGCTATTATTATCTATTCCTCTTCCACTGTGTTCCTCTTCCAATGAGGGCATAGTTTCCCCAATATCACACCCAAGGCCCTTGCTTCTTGTCAGCAGCCTCTGGAATTAAGGGAAATGTGCTTGAGTCCATGTGACCAACCGGGTATGGGGCGCCTATGGGTGGCTTCTGGAACTGGGACATTACAATTGAGCTTTCAATAATCAACACATATGTGAAGAGAACCATCAACCTTATTAGAAAATTGAACTGGTGCTACCCAATGTGACACACTTGGATGAATAAATCCTTTATCAAGGATATCATCATACTGAGACTTTAGCTCTTTCATCTCAGATGGTGCCATTCTGTAAGAGGGGATAAAGATTGGTTGAGTTCTAAGAACAAAGTCAATAGAAAACTCAACCCCTCTCATCAGAAGTAGACCAGATAAATCCATAGGAAACACATTTTAAAACATGAAAACTGATAGAGGAAGATCACCACTCATTGAATCCTGCTCCAGGTCAAAAGAAAACACTGATATCACGTTCCCCAACTCAGGATAAAAATGTTTGTCTCTACTCGACCTTGGGTCCCATTCTCTCTGAAAGACAAGATTCAAACCACTAGGTGTAGTAAATTAGACCCATCAAAGATTAAAATCAAATCAGGATTTGTGGGTAATTATCTAATCCATCCCAAATATGACATAAATATATTTCATATCAAGAAAAAAAAGCTCCAAGCTAGATTGATGTCTGATTGAGATAAGACACAAGAAGGACTATGGGGACCCCACTCTCTTTTTGTACCAAGGGGAGTAGTAATATCCATTGCACAAGATAGTTACTACATAGGAAGAATAATCATGTTAACAATACATGTTGAAATAAAATAGTGATATGCACCAGTATCAAAAATAGCAGTCACCAATGACTAAGCAATGGTAATGGTACCCCTCACTATCACCAGACCCATGTATACTTCCTATAGAGAGTCTTCCACTACATGAAGAAGCTTCATTCTAGATGCCTATGGATGGAACCCTTTTATCATTGAATCATTTTATTTCAACATAGTTTTAGGATGAGATGATGATCCTATCCCACTATGCGGAGTATATAAGTAATGATAGAACCTATGAAAGTTCCCTAAGTGTCTGTAGGAGCTACAATTTTTAGGTGCCTCCAGGAAAACCCTCCTAGAATGTCCTGGATTTCCACACTGATATCATGTCAAAAAAATTCCTCCTAGAGATGTAGGAGGTCTATAATAACTTTTACATTGAGAACTATCATTTGGATATTCAGGAATCTATTTTACATTAAAGAAACCAACACTTCCATTAGGAGAAAAAAAACTCCCGTCAACCATGAATTTCCATCAAAGTTTATCTCAACAATGATATATGTATCCAACACATCAACATAAGTGGGAATATTTATAAATAAAACCAGAGAAAAGATATCTGATATAATTCCAAAATATAACCATCGATCCTTCATCCTTTCATTAGATACAATCTGAGGAGAAAACTGCACTAGCTTAGAAAATAGATTTGAATAATATGTCACGGTTTTGTAGGCATTCTCAAGAATGAAAAACTATATAGCCTTAGCCAACACCATTGATTTTGGAAAGAACAAATTTGGGGAAAACCTTGATGTCTCTCTACTATAATCCCTTATGTTTCCATTCAATCACCATCGTGTCCCACCATCTCCTGCTCAGTCCCACTAGCATGACAGTGGAACACTTCACCCTGATAACTTCTGGTGTTTCTAAGAACTAAAATAGACATTATATCTTCCCCAACCATTCATAAAAATGTTGATGATTAGTGGAGCCTTTTAATACTGGTGGATTATAGAGAAGGAACTCTTGAGAATGATTCTGAAGAACATCCCCTTGAGGATCCATAGTTGGAGCCTAAGCAGGAATATGAGGTGGTGCTTATCCCAGAGCATGGATAGTGAACACAATCACTTCTATAGAGACCCAAAGCCTGATGTACATGGACATTACATTACTTTTGCAGAATACTTAATACACAACAAAAACAGACACACACGGATCGAAATAGTTTACTGTCTTTGGAAACTCAGAATAAATTCTTCTAATCGTGGTGAACGATCTTCAACATCTCCCAATAAAGATCTTCCCCCTTTTTTGTCTTACCTAAAATCTTTATTTATATCCTGGGGAAAAGAAAACGTAAAAGGGGTGAGTTCAAATGCCCATTAAGGGTAAACATAGAGAACATAAAACAATCTATAAACATTTTAATGAAAAAACATGAACATAAAATATAAACACCAAAATCTTGAGCAAAGACATGAATCTTGGAATTACTTAAGGCATATATCATAAGGGAACATCAATCATGATAAAATACAATGAGAATAAAACATGTAATTGTGGAAACCATTAAGCACATGATATTATTTCCATAGTAGCCAAGGCATTGATGCCAAGACCATCTTAGTGGACAAAGTCCCTTTCTGAATCGAGTTCACTCCTCGTTCCAGTCCTGTATTACTGAACAGGTTTAACTTTCCATTCCAGACATGTCTATCTCATGAGATATAAATCTTTACCCAATGAATTTAAGGGAGATATAGGTCCCACCCATCTCATAATGAAATCATTCTTACTTGTTCCACAAAATAAACATACATCATTCATAAAAACCCAATAAATAAAATGGGTTTCATAAACATCATCCCATCATCACATAATCCATATAAATGAAATGGATATCATTTCATATTAAGAAAAGTGAAACCAGGTAAATCATAGAGACATTATACTTGAAACATACACATATGAAATAATGTTATCCTAGATGAAAAATGGTTTTTGATAAAACACTTGAAATGAATTCTTGAGGAAAATATCCTTTCTTCTTCAAAATCATTTTCTTTTCAAAAAATGCCATGCAATTTTAAAATAATAGGATTTTGTTTAAAATAGTCATGAAATCTTTTAGAATAATCTTCATGAAAATAAGTCTTTATAAAACCTTAAAAATCCTTTCATGTCGTATAAGTTAAAAAAACATTCTTCTCGTACTTTTGCTGGAAAAGTAAAAAAGTACCTCGTAAAAGAAAGATTCCATGCATACCATGTAGTAAAAGTCAAAAATGGGTAAAAAGGAATTTAAACATACATGAAAGCATTTTTTATAAAACTTATACATGGATGATTAATATTACCCCAGTGAATACTTACATATAAGCAATATCGGATAGAAAACAATTGAGATTTCAACATTATCTCTTACCTTAGGTCTGATATTATTCGTATGGTTCCAAACCTCCTGTATAATTATTTAAATAATGTCATTGACTTATTAAATAATCATATTCATTGTTATGATATCATATATGTTTCACTTATGACTTTATATTACCCATTCTTTTGTAAATTCCATGTTAAAGTAGCGTTTTGGGTAAAATCATTTCATTTATCGTATGTGTTTCGACTTGTCATTTCTTGATATTATTACTTATATCCTGATTTAAATAATTACAGAATGTAAAACACGATTTATATATAATATATATTCATCATATACATATATATTATAGATCGATAAAAGGAATGAAATACACCGTTCATGGAGACGGTAGACCGTACGTAGGCATGAATGCTGTTTTCGTTTCCTTATTGAATTGAATGAAACTAAATAGATGACATAAATATATATATATAAATCCAGTAGCATTATTATTTCATATATTTCATTATTATTCATTATATAAACTTTATGATCATTCATGTATGGTTAATCATGGAGAATAAATCTCATCGCGTCGTGGAGACGGTAGTCCGTACATACGCACGAGCGATGATATCTTTCCCAAGATCATGGAATTGTATTAAAGAGTATGTATAATATTACAGAATCAATATCACTTTAAAATAATCATACATATTCATTACTTTCACCATTATACCCATCCAAGTAAGGTGGTGGTGGAAAATAGATTACACCACGGCGTGGAGACGGTATTCCGTACGTAAGCACGCGCGGTGATTTCATTTTCCGTAGGATGGATAGATGGTGAAATATGGTTGTTTCATACTTATAATAACATATCAGTATGTGAGTGATAATTATTTTATTACCTCATAATGAAACAACTAAAAAAGAAGAAGTGGAAGAAGAAATAAAGTTGAAAGAATCGGTAACAGACATTACCTCTTCTTTGAAGCGCCTCTTTGAACCCTCCTCTTAGGGTACTAAAATTGGTCTTCGAAGAATACCAGGACCTCTAGGATGTTTCTACGGAATTTGATAAGGGAAATGGGAAGGTTTTGGCCGATCTTAAAGGCTCAAATTGGTGTGAGGAAGAGAGGGAGGAGGTGCACTTTTATAAGGGAAGAGAGGGGCACCTTTGGAAATCTTAAAAATATTAATTTATAATAAATCTAACCCCACTTAAAAACTTCCAAAAATGACTCATATTAGAATAATAGATGATATAGGGTTGTAATATAATCAAAAAATAAAATTTAGACATGTTAGTAATTTCTTTTAAACATTATCAACTTGATTTATCCTTATTTAATCAATTTAATTTTATTTGTGGTAATAACAATCTAAATTTTAAATTATAACAAATAATTACTTATTTGTTGTGAATTTTACATAATTGGATAATTTATAACATTTTATACCATATAAATTTAAATTTATAAATTTTTAAATATTTTTGTGATTTTTAAACAATTTTATAATAATATGTTATTTTTATAAAATAACAATAGTGTCAATTTTGACAGTATTCATTTATTTGAATTTAAATAAAATATGTACAGAAGATATGTTTGAAATAATAGATTTAATAGATTCATAAAAGTTCATAAGTATCTAGAAAATTATTGGATCGCATTAAATAGTTCATATAATATTTATTTTAATATTTTTAAAACCATTTATTTTGTTTATCTCTTAATAAAATAATTACTACATCATTTTTTGTATAATTATTTAATATACTTATTTGTTGCATAAAAATTAAAAATAAAATCTTATGATGAAGATAAATCTATTAAATTTAACAATAATACTTTTACTCGAATTTATCATCTTAAAATCACAATATTTAAATTGTTATATTTATTAAATTATAAAGGTGACAACTTTGACATCATTTAAAATAAAATAATATAAGTGTCATAATCCCTTTTATAAGGCTCAAAATGGTCCAATATTCTACCATTAGATGATTATGGTTTAAATTTACATTCCCAATAAGTTTTGGTCAGGGTTTTGTGCCTTTTATGGTCACTATTCATTTAATAAAAACCTTATTATTTATTTTTCACTAGATAAACAATTTCTGCATCACTATTGTGTCACAATTAATGATAATTATTTAATACCTAAAAATTATAAATAAATTCATATGATGTGGATAATTTCATTAGATTTCTGGAGACTATTTATGTTCAAAGTTTCATAAAGTTTATCACTAAATTAAAATTAATATACTTATAAGATTTAAGAGGGTGACATGTTGTCACTTTCTTTGGTTTTAATAATAATTAAGTTATTTTTATGGAAAAAAGTCTATTAAATGATTTTAATCCGACCCTTAGGTGATATTGGTCGACTTGTATTCATCCAATAGGATTTTTACAGGTGTTAGGATAATTTTATAATCTTATATTTACCCTTAGTTACCCGATTTACCTTTAACTATGGTAAATAAAATTTACCGTAGTTACTATTCATAATGCCCAAAAATAAGAAGTATCTTATTAACATAATTTGGATCCACTTATTCCAAATATGGAATCAATTTTTCCAAATTCAATACACAAAAGTTGCAGAAATTAAATTAAAATTAATCCCGTTGTCGAAAGAAAACGGGTTTTTGTTTAAAACATTACAAAAGATTGAATTGATATAACCTACGAATTCAAGGTAAAATAAATGCTAATGACATACATTATATTAAATGGTAAAAATATATTCTATTTATACTTTAAAACCATTAAATATTATAATTTAACTATATAAACTAATACGATGAAAAAAGTTGTTTTTAATTAAAATATAGCTTGTTTTTACTATTCATTAAAATATGAAAGTTATCGGAAAAATATCAAAACATTATCCAATGTAAATTTTTATATCATGATTCAAAATAAGAATTTTATTTTGTCAAATTTAACTTATAAACATGTCAAAAACTAGATTTAATGTGGGTGCGCCATTAAAAGGTGGAAAAACTGCATTTTTTTAAAAGTACTTATTTTACTCGAAAAATTTATTTTGTTCTCATACCATGTTCTAGAAAATGTGTAAGATGAATAATAATGTTATAAAATTCAAAACATAGTTAATACTATTCATAACGGCTAGTTCTTGATAATATTATAACCATATACCGTTGTTTAGTGAAACCCGGTATTGCGTACAACACACGCTATTGAGGAAGGTCGCAATTGCGTGTAATGCAAGCCAAATCAGGGTTTCATGTAGTGAAAGACTTATTTGTTGTTGCGTATAACAAAATACAACCATATTTCATTTATACATTGAATATATATATACATACACAATCAATGTTGCGTAGAATAACAACTATCAAACAAACTTGAAATTGTGTGTAACATGATCCAAGAATAATATTGCATATACTGCAAGCTAATTCGGTGTTGCGTATAGCGCAAGATAATCTTGATGTATCATACAAAAAAAGATATGAATGAAATTAAAAATAATATATCTTATAAAATCTCGGGTTGTTACATTCTACCCCCCTTAAAATGAATTTCGCCCTCGAAATTCGTCAGGGTTATACATGGCTTTCTACTTGAATGTTTCTTTAATTGAATCCCACATCGTAAAATGAAATACCAAAACATAACTTTAAAAACTAAAGTATGAAACGTAACGGTTACCCAAAAAAACTAATCACTGGGTTTCCACATAGGAGAACATAGGTGAAAATATGGATATGGAAGAGAAATCTAACCATCATGTTCTGATGGAGAGTGGTAGAGAACATGGCTATGAAAAATCCTACAATCACAAAGCCATAAATTTGTGATGATCTAGGGTATTATCTAATTCATCGGATATAAGGGCACTAGGACAACATTTTTGGTTTTCAAGATCATTTCCCTAAAGTTGATGAATTAAAGGAAATACTTACATGATTTTGGTACAATCTCACTGTAGGCCAGTGGTAGGTGATAAAGGCATGTCGCACTTCGGTTGTGGGTTCGATTTCCACAGCCTTTTCCAACGCGACGGGTTGTGGTCCGTCCTGCAGGTTATCCTTTTTCTAAAACTATACTATCATAACATTTCAGAAATAAAAAGTTATATCCTTAACCAATACTATATGATGTCCATTCCAACCATTAGGCTTATCGAAAATACTTCTATCGGATTATTAGAAATTTCATCTACCGAGCATGTGAATTCCTTCATTTGTCCCCCATATATCATAAGATATATCTTTTTGGACACATTACAAACATGTGAATACCTTAATCATGTATTCTTTTGAAACATGAATTACCATAGAACCTTAGTGAAAACATGAATTCTGTCAAAAGTTAACTCTTTACACATACAAAAATCCCACATAAAATCTATATAATCAAATCATGATATCACTTTGTCCTTATATCAGTCATGAGCTCATGAATACTATCCAACATTTCATTTTCTCTTTATCCCTTCATTATGCGCATATCATCTGCTTTCCAAAATATTTGAATCACTTTTCATGGTTACCAGTACCATAAAATTATTGAAAAACACAATATAATAATACAAAAATATTCAAATACACCATAAAAGTACCTCAACAACATTATTCTTGAATACCAATACATAAACACTTCAATCCATCCTCTTCAATGATTATCCTGGAATAAGTCCTTCCTTGATTTAGAAGTATCTTTTTAGGTCAGAGCATTGAGTTGGGTAATGCCCATGTTCTCCACAATTAAGACATTGAACTCCATAACAATCTGTCACTCTATAACCCTTTTCTCCACACAGATAACATCTTCCCCTCCATTTGAGGTATTCCTCAAGGTTCTTCTTCCCTTCTTTAGAAATCTCAATAGTCCTTTCTTTATGCTCCTCAACATGCGAACATGCATAAAAGTCTACCTTCCTCTTATTTGATGAATTAGGCATACCACTAAATTTCACCTTGTTAATCATATATCACGATGAATGATTCGGCATAATCACAATATCTTTCTCTATAGGAATTACACAATTTTGTTGCTCATAGTCACCAATTTGCCCATTGGATTCAATGTTAACTGAATTCCTTCTGGTTCCCTCCATTTACTAAAACACAAAAAATAATTCTGTGAGAGGAAAAAATCATACAAGGAAAATAACATAATCAAGGGGAAGTAACTTTTACATCTAATATCTTAGGTTTAATTCTAATATCATTACCGTAATTCTAGGACTATAACCTATACTTATACTTAACCTTAAGGACATCTGTAGACATACCTTAGAAATACCTCTAGGGATCTCACTAATGTTTTCTAATCCTAGTTTCCAAAGGTTGACTAATCCTTTCCTTTAATACCAACTGTAGAGACCCAAATCCTGATGTACATGGACATTACATTACTTTTGCGGAATACTTAATACATAACAAAAATAGACACACAAGGACCGTAATAGTTTAGTGTCTTTGGAAACTCAGAATAAATTCATCTAATCATGGTGAATGATCTTCAACATCTCCCAATAAAGATCTTCCCCCTTTTTTGTCTTACCTAAAACCTTTTTTTATATCCTGGGGAAAAGAAAACGTAAATGGGGTGAGCTCAAATGCCCAGTAAGGGTAAACATAGAGAACATAAAATAATCCACAAACATTTGAATGCAAAAACTTGAACATAAAATCTAAACATCAAAATCTTGAGCAAAGACATGAATCTTGGAAGTACAGAAGACATATATCATAAGGGAACATCAATCATGATAAAATAGCATGGGAATAAAACATTTAATTGTGGAAATCATTAAGTACATGATATGATTTCCATAGTAGCCAAGGCATTGCTGCCAAGACCATCTTAGTGGACAAGGTCCCTTTCTGAATCGAGTTCACTCCTCATTCCAGTCCTGTATTACTGAACCGGTTTAACTTGTCGTTCCAGCCATGTCTATCCCATGAGATATAAATCTTTACCCAATGAATTGGAGGGATATATAGGTACCACCCATCTCATAATGAAATCATTCTTACTTGTGCCACAAAATAAACATACATCATTCATAAAAACCCAATAAATAAAATGGGTTTCATAAACATCATCCCCTCATCACATAATCCATATAAATAAAATGGATATCATTTTATAATAAGAAAAGTGAAACCATGTAAATCATAGAGACATTATACTTTAAACATACACATATGAAATAATGTTACCTTAGATGAAAAATGGTTTCTGATAAAACACTTGAAATGAATTCTTGAGGAAAATATCCTTTCTTCTTCAAAATCATTTTATTTTCACAAAAAGCCATGCAATTTTAAAAAAATAGGATTTTGTTTAAAATAATCACGAAATCTTTTAGAGGAAGCTTCATGAAAATAAGGCTTTATAAAACCATAAAAATCCTTTCATGCCGTATAAGTTAAAAAAACATTCTTCTCGTACTTTTCCCAGAAAAGTCAAAAAGTACCTCGTAAAAGAAAGATTCCATACATACCATGTAGTAAAAGTCAAAAATGGGTAAAAAGGACTTTAAACATAAATGAAAACAATTTTTATAAAACTTAGACATTGATGATAAATATAACCCCAGTAAATACTTACATATAAGCAATCTCGGATAGAAAACAATTGAGATTTCAACATTATCTTTTACCTTAGGTCCGATATGCTTCGTATGGTTCCAAACGTCCTGTATAATGATTTAAATAATGTCATTGACTTATTACATAATCATATTCATTGTTATTATATCATATATGTTTCACTTATGACTTTATATTACCCGTTTTTTTGTAAATTCCATGTTAAAGTAGCGTTTTGGGTAAAATCATTTCATTTATCGTATGTGTTTCGACTTGTCGTTTCTTGATATTATTACTTATATCCTGATTTACATAATTACAGAATTTAAAACATGATTTATATACAATATATATTCATCATATACATATATATTATAGATCGATAAAAGGAATGAAATACACCGTTTATGGAGACGGTAGACCGTACGTACGCATGAACGCTGTTTTCGTTTCCTTATTGAATTGAATGAAACTAAATAGATGACATACACATATATATACATAAATCCAGTAGAATTATTATTTAATATATTTCATTATTATTCGTCATATAAACTTTATGATCATTCATGTATGGTTAATCATGGAGAACGAATCTCATCGCGTCGTGGAGACGTTAGTCCATACGTACGCACGAGCGATGATATCATTCCCAAGATCATGGAATTGTATTAAAGTGTATGTATAATATTAAATAATCAATATCACTTTACAATAATAATATATATTCATTACTTTCACCATTATACGCATCCAGGTAAGGTGGTTGTGGAAAAAAGATTACACCACGACGTAGAGACGGTATTCCGTACGTACGCACGCGTGGTGAATTCGTTTTCCGTAGGATGGATAGATGGTGAAATATGGTTGTTTCATACTTATAATAACATATCAGTATGTGAGTGATACTGATTTTATTACCCCATAATTAAACAACTAAAAAAGAAGAAGTGGAAGAAGAAATAAAGTTGAAAGAATCGGTAACGGACATTACCTCTTCTTTGAAGCGCCTCTTTGAATCCTCCTCTAAGGATACTAAAATTGGTCTTTGAATAAGACCAGGACATATAGGATATTTCTAGGGAATTTTATAAGGGAAATTGGAAGGGTTTTTCTGAGATTAAAGGCTAAAATTTGTGTGAGGAAGAGAGGGAGGAGGTGCCCTTTTATAAGGGAAGAGTGGGGCATCTTTGGAAATCTTAAAAATATTAATTTATAATAAATCTAACCCCACTTAAAAACATCAACAAATGACTCATATTCGAATATTAGATGATATATGGTTTTAATATCGTCAAAAAATAAAATTTAGACATGTTAGGAATTTATTTTAAACATTATCAACTGGATTTATCCTTATTTAATCAATCTAATTTTATTTGTGGTAATAACATTATAAATTTTAAATTATAACAAATAATTACTTATTTGTTGTGAATTGTCCATAATTGGTTACTTTATAACATTTTATACCATATAAATTTAAATTTATAAAATTTTGAATATTTTTTGTATTTTTAATCAATTTTATAATATGTTATTTTTATAAAATAACAATAGTGTCAATTTTGACACTATTCATTTAATTGAATTAAAATAAAATATATACAGAAGCTATGTTCGAAATAAAAGCATTAATAGATTCATAAAAGGTCATATGTATCTATAAAATTAGTTGAGAACCTTAAATAGTTCATATAACATTTATTTTATTATTTTTAAAACTATTTATTTGGTTTATCTCTTAATAAAATAATTACCACATCATTTTTTGTATAATTATTTAATATACTTATTTGTTGCATAAAAATTAAAAATAAAATCCTATGATGAATATAAATCTATTAATTTTAACAATAATACTTTTAATCGAATTTATCATCTTAAAATCACAATAGTTAAATTGTTATATTTATTAAATTATGAAGGTGACAACTTTGGCATCATTTATAATAAAATAATATAAGTGTCATAATCGCTTTTATAAGGCTCCAAATAGACAAATATTAGACCATTGGATGATTATGGTCTAAATGTACATGGAAAATAAGTTTTGGTCAGGGTTTTGTGCCTTTTACGGTCACTATTAGTTTAATAAAAACCTTAATCTTGATTTTTCACTAGATAAACAATTTCTGCATCACTATTGTGTCACAATTAATGATAATTATTTAATACCTAAAAATTCTAAATAAATTCCTATTATGTAGATAATTTCATTATATTTCTGGATACTATTCATGTTCTAAGTTTCATAAAGTTTATCACTAAATTAAAATTAATATACTTATAAGATTTAAGAGAGTGACATGTTGTCACTTTCTTTGGTATTAATAATAATTAAGTTATTTTCATGGACAAAAGTCCATTAAATGATTCTAATTCGACCCATAGCTGATATGGGTCGACTTGTAGTCATCCAATAGGATTTTTACAGGTGTTATGGTAATTTTATAATCTTATATTTACCCTTAATTATACGATTTACCTTTAACTATGGTAAATAAAATTTACTGTAGTTACTATTCATAATGCCCAAAAATAAAAAGTCACTTATTAACATAATTTGGACCCACTGATTCCAAATATGGAATCCAATTTTCCAAATTTAACACACAAAAGTTTCAAAAATTAAATTAAAATTAATCCCGTTGTTGAAAAAAACGGGTTTTTGTTTAAAACATTGCAAAAGATTGAATTGATTTAACCTACGAATTCAAGGTAAAATCAATGCTAATGACATGGATTCTATTAAATGGTAAAAATATATTATATTTATACTTTAAAACCATTCAATATTATAATTTAACCATATAAACTAATACGATGAAAAAAGTTTTATTTAATTAAAATATAGCGTGTTTTTACTATTCATTAAAATATGAAAGTTATCGAAAAAATATCAAAACTTTATCCAATGAAAATTTTTATATCCTGATTCAAAAGAAGAATTTTATTTTGTCAAATTTAACTTATAAACATGTCAAAAACTTGATTTAATGTGGGTGCGCCATTAAAAGGCCGCAAAACTGCATTTTTGGAAAAATACTTATTTTACCCGAAAAATTTATTTTGTTCTCATACCATGTTCTAGAAAATGTGTAAGATGAATAATAATGTAATAAAATTCAAAAATTAGTTAATACTATTCATAATGGCTAGTTTTTGATAATATTATAACCATATATCGTTGTCTAGTGAAACCCGGTATTGCATACAACACATGCTATCGAGGAAGGTCGCAATTGCGTGTAATGCACTCCAAATTAAGGTTGCGTGTAGTGAAAGACTCCTTTGTTGTTGCGTATAAAAAAAATACAACCATATTTCATTTATACATTGAATATATATATATATATATATACATACACACTCAATGTTGCGTAGAATAACAACTATCAAACAAACTTGAAATTGTGTGTAACATGATCCAAGAATAATGTTGTGTATACAGCAAGCTAATACGGTGTTGCGTATAGTGAAAGATAATCTTGGTGTATCGTACAACAGAAGATATGAATGAAATTAAAAATAATATGTCTTATAAAATCTCCGGTTGTTACAACTTCAACCAGATTCAAATCAAAAATAGGATATTCTTGCTGAGGTTTAAAAATATCATTTTTCTATATGTAATTCACACATCTTTTCGGAGGTATGATTCTACAAAACATTAGTAGATAAAAGGAGGATTTTAGATTAACACTCAAATTGAGTAGAAAAAGAGGAAATATTCTCAATAGAATAGCAAACAAGTTTTGGATTTCAACCTATCCAAATATCATTGGGAAAATACTAGATTCAATCCATATGACATATTTCCGTAACCACCCCTGGTGACTTAAGGTTCATTATGGTGAGAGATATCCAGGTACTCAATCATAACTTCCTCCTACATCCTGAAAATATTACAAAAATGCATACTGACATCAAATAAACGACCCAAAACCTTCCTCTGATACCACTTTATAAGAAAAATCATGGCTACCCTAGTAACCCGACAACCAAGCCGTCTTGGAAATAATCTAAAGGGCATTTCCGATCCCCACAAATTAGTGACTAGCACCTGGCATCTTACAACATACAAGTTGGAATGATTTTTCCATTAGAATAAATAAGAAAAATATAAAAGACAGTATGAATATCAATAGGAAAAATCCAAGGGGAGTAAAATTACCAGAATACAGTGAGGCATAAAAGACAAAGTACAACAACCCAATGTACTATGTAGAAAAAATAGCCCCAAGGTCTCTAAGGACACAACTCACCAAGTCCAAATCTCAACAGTTGGATCCACCTACAAGAGATCCATTCCCATTGCTCGATCCTAGAAGATGAAAGTATAAAAATACTCAATGGAAAAAGTAGGGTGTGAGCCTAATCCTAGTAGGATACCACAAATGTTTCCATAACAGCTGCTGAATATAGATTATCCAAAGAAAAGATTTCAATTTTTTCAGAACAAACATGTTTGTAAATTTAAAATTATATTTAAAAAAAACTTTCTATACATTTTCAAAATGATGGAAAATACATTCAAAGCACAAGATTTACTTTACAAGAGATGGAATGTTCCTAAAACAATGGATTATGTAAATAATTTATATAAAATAGTTTATATAAATTCATTAGGAATGTAAATTAGTTAAAACAAACATTGACATAAATTTATATCTCAAATATAAATACACAAGTGAGCAACATGGTCATCTTCCAAAAGGTACAATAGTATTAACCTTATATAGGATTCCATAGTCTTTATGTGAAATCATCAAAATGTGTGTACACATATCCCTATAACACTGGCTGAAAGAGATTCATCACCAACCCATCGGGGATTTGATCCACTGCATGTATGTTTTAGAATGTTGTAATAGCGTATAGTTTATCCAAATAATTTACTAACTACGTAAGGATTTAATGTTCTCTTACATGATGTGAGAACTATTTTAATAATTCTTATAAATATGGTAAATCCCATTATTAAATTTCAAAAATGACATTTTTTCCTTTTAAAACCAAAATAGGTTTTATTAAAAAACAAGCCTTTCTCACAAGATAAAACCAATGGGTTTCTATCAATTCATTTTAAGCCATTATCAAGTATGAAATTCATTCAAAACCAATTATATCATTTTCAATGTTTCTTTTCCCAATTAAATTCAACAATTTATCTGAAAAAATTTCTATAAAATACAGAATTTCAATTAAAAAATAAAAAGTAGAAAATTTCCTTAAACCCACCACAATTCATTGGAATTGGGGGTTTTCTAAATTTTCAAGACAAAACCATTTCAAATAATCCAATTCATTGGAATTGGGTTTTATCAATGTAATTGAAAGCATGATTGAGAATTTGAGTTTAAATTTGCAATGGAAATAAACCAAGAAAATCCAAGTTAACAAATTTGGAAAATCAGAACAGAACCACCTACCTCTTTCCCAATGAATGACACACACAATGACACCCATCAACAAGAACGAAGGTGAAGGGTGTCTTGAAACTCAACCTGTAAGAAAGATCCAACACCACATGGAATATATCCATGAATAACTAGATGATCCATTGAAAAACCATGATGAGAGAATGAGATAAACGAAAAGAATGAGGGAGAACCCTTACCAGAGAATCATACCGTAAGAGAAGCAACGATCCAAAGCTGATCTGATTAAAACAGAAAGAGGGGTGCCTATGAAAAATGCATGGAAAGGGTATAGGCTCAAGATACAAGAAGGTATAGAATGAAAAGGATCGAGTAGAACTCTCAATCGTGCATTTTAAATATGGATGCGGTATGGGTCATGATGTGTACCTCAGAGTAACAACGTGTAGTCCATGATAGATAAATTACACTGAAAAACCCATCACCATATATTAAAAACTGACATTTAACCCCTAAATGACATGTACCTCTAGTACATGACGTGTACCTGCTCATGAAACAATTTCCCATTTCACGACATGATCTTCTAGTCCATGACATGAAACTAGAACCAAGTATACGACATGTACCTCTTATGTAGTCTGATAAAGGTAATATAATGTTACATGGTCTTCTTTGTCTATCCATCCATATGGGGGTGACATATTGTGGTCGTCCTTAACTGGGTTTCTAAAGACTCCTGCAAAACACTCCACAACCGTGATGTGAAACAAGAATCATGGTTGGATATAATCATTGTGGGTACCCCATGAATCTGGATGATCTAGATAATAAAAATCTTCCCTAAACCCTCAACTGAACACTTTCCTATGGTAGAAAGAAAGGGATCTAACTTGTTAATTTGATAAAAATCACCCAGACTGCATTATGGGATAACATTGTTCGAGTAACCCCATTAAAAAATCAATCTATATTCTATATTACTTCAATTCTAGGATCTTAATAGGTTTATTTAAGCCTTTTAGAACCTAATGTTCATCCTTTACTTTCTAACACATGAAACATTGAGAAAAAAACTTAGAAATTCTTCACCTCACACCATCCCACAAAAATACCACTGAAGGCCCTTGTACATCTTTTCCACACCAAGATTCATAACTAGGGGGTATGAAACTCCCTCAATAACTCCTAATGAAATGTGACAAAAACTATTGTCCATCCCTAAAAAGTGAAATGTTCTCCCCACCTTCAAAAAATCTTTATGGAACATACATTGAGGATATATGGTAATGAAAAACCTCAAATTCAATATATCCCAACTAAGATTCTATCACATGATGAGGATGGGATGGGTTCACCACCATATACTGTATATAATCTGCACCCTTCTCCTCCAATAGGGTCAACTGCAATGAAGCCAAGTACTATGATACCTCCTCCATCAAGAGATAACCTGATTTCATACTAAAGGAATTTCCCAAAATGTTTCCCTTCCATGGAGTGTAGAATATATGAAATTCGTAGTATTTTTGGAACTCTAACAAAATCCTTTGTCTTAGGTTGATACCTATCCAAATAAATATGTACCTAAGACTCTGGTGGTCTAAGTAAACAACATAATTCTCACCCAAAAGATAATTACTACATATCTTCAAGGTGAAGACTACCCCTACTAGCTCCTTGTTTAAGGATATGTAATTCTTATCATGGGGCCTTAGTTTCCTTGACCCATAAGTGATCACGAACTACATCTAAATAAAAATACACCATATCCTAGCTCAAAATGAATAAAAAATCCACATAATTGACAACATCCTCTAGTAGTCTCAACATAGGTGCACTGGTCAACCTTTTCCATTGCTCCTTGAAGGATCATGGATACTATTTAGTTTAAAAAAATGGCCAACCTTTCCCCATAATGTAATTTAAAGGGTATATGATTCTAGAAATGAATACCAAGAAACTAAAATAGTTCCCTTCCAAAATGAGAAAAATAAGCACCTCTAACACATGGTTGGGTGGTTCCGAATCAATAACTACTTCAATCTTCATCATATAAATAGGTACACCATAAAAATGGAGCTCCTGAAGGAAGTATAGTACCATCATCAAATTATCTATATACTTCACCTTAGATGAATATTATATGAGTATGCCATCGATAAATATGACTATGAATAGGTCTATGTTTGGTTGAAAGATATTATTCATAAGAACTATGAACACAGTGGGGATTTAGTCACACCAAAAGTCATCACCAGGAACTCATAATTTCTATAGATACTTCATAATTCCATATTTACAATATTATCCCTATAAACCCTCAACTGATGGTAACTGGATTTGAGACCAATATTTGAAAACCAACTTGAACCTTTTAACTGGTTGAAAAGGTCATTAATCCTTATTAAGGGGTACTTTTTCTTATTATCACCTAATTTATCCAATTATAAAAAAAATCCTCAAAATATGTTCAACTTTTTTCATGAAAAACATTTGAGCTGCCTAGAGGGATACAATAGGTCTAATAAAAACTTCCACTCAAAGGTATTCCGACTACACCCTCAGCTCTAGAAGCTTATTAGGGGATATTTAGTATATTGAATAATATATCAATGCGATCCCGGGGTGTATGTTTATGAAAAATTCAATCACCCACCTCTGAGGTAGTCCCAGAAAATCTTCAGGGAAGATGTCCATATAATCATCCACTACCACTAGAATCCAGATACCTTAATAACCTATTGAACCTATGGATAAAATCACTAAATATTGGGTGATAGGTTATAGATTCATGCTCTCAATCCCAACTTACTCAAAAATTTGATCCTTCTCACGTAAGAAAGAGAACCTCATCCCTTCAGCATGTAGGAACCTAACTATCCCGTGATGGAAATATATGTTAGAATTCACTATGGAAAACCAATTTATACCTTGAATGAAATTATATAGTTTCATCACAATGAACAATATGTCCCATGAGAAACACTATCCACTAATCACCAACTCACACCATCAGAATATGTATGATATAGAATAATTACTCCCTACAGAAAAATCTAAGCATAACTAATGGTCCAAAGACTACATAAAAATATTTATATCCCAAATAAGGTATACAATGATAAAGTAATGTATCACACCTATGTTTATAAATACTAGAGATAGAGTATAGAAGACAAATATTGAACCTCAAATCATATCTTGAGTGGTTGGGTTGTATCCCTCTATATCCTGCTACTATCCATGCACTCAATCTCTAATTATCTGTGCATGGAGTAGGCCACTTGCTGGTGGTGGGATTAGATCATTTTATTTCCCCTACAGATCTAGTATAAATAGATCAACATTGTCTTTAAAAACAACCTCCATAGTGTCTACCCTAATAATACCATAGAGATCCTTGATCACATTACTTCTCTCTATTGTGGAGGTCCATCTACTAACTATCAACCATGTATTGCACATTGGGTTTTTCTATAATGAGTCAAGTGACCTCACCTATCAAAAGCATAACATTGATCCTCCACTCGCTGACTCGACCCTATGTGTGGACCCTAAATTTTAGATCCACATGTTTGAGTCTTGGAATGAGTATTCCTCCTATTCCAAGACCCTAATAGCTGATGCCTTTAAGATACTAAAAACAAATCATCCTCACGGTGTCCACTTCCAGATCTATCCTCATAACACCCCTCTTCGAAAAATTTCCCCATAACTAATGTCATATCCAATACTCCAACATTTGTGAGAATGCACAAGGATACCACATTGGCTTGGATGTATCTGTGAAATCCATACTCAAACTTCTACACATGGAAGTATACATTATGAACTATATTAAGAGATTAATACATGAGGTCCATAAACCTCCAAGAATATTTAGAAACTGAAATATCACCCTAATTCATCTCTAGAATCTCATGAATCTATATGGATCACAAGATCAAATGGTATTACTCATCACTAGAAAACTATTGAAATTATATCCATGAGAGAATAGTCACATCATGGGTATCAGTTATTAGACCCCACCTGTGATCTATTGCTCCATCAAGAAGGCTAGTTTCAAGAGAAACCATTTTATCAGCTAAGGACTGCAAAAGTTAAAAAACTTAGACCACTTCATCAAGAATATAATCCACTACCTATGGGTCTATATTTCCATAAAACCTAAGAATTATCTATTACAATAAATCACAAAATTCACTAAACCAACACACATCATCATCCTGACCTGCAAGAGGAATTGGATAGCCAAAATGTAGTCAATCATCCACTTATACCATGAGAGGTGGATTTATGGACTACTTATTAGATGAAATCACTACTCTATGTTCACATGGAAGAAACACCTCAAGAATATGTTGCTAAATTAAGGCCACATTTCTCAACTAGTCATCATCATGAACTTATATCAACATCCTAGATGGTTGTTATTATGGAGTCATCCTGAAAGTTAATAAGACATACCATTGTAAGATGAGCATATATGGGGAGATAACTACATAATAATATGAAAGTAAAAATTACTGATCCTATACTATTCATGTACTATTGGTTTCTATACAACTGATTCCTCAGCATACCGAGTCAAAAAATATGTATTTTGAGTCCTGGTGTCTGGATAAATCAACCGTTGCACCATCACCGGGTTCCCTGACATGGGGAATGAACTTGAAACACTCTAAAATAATTGACCTATGTTTCAAAACCAATTATATATATATATATATATATATATGTAAACTCTAACCCATGGAAAAACCACCTTTTATACCACTCGGTCATAACCTGAACCACCAGGACCCCACCTAGGCCGATAGTAAGTTGAGTGTGACACCCCAATCTCACCTTCAGTTGTCTATGGGATCATGAAAAGTGTTGAATAGGAATATAACTGTAATGAGAGGCCTTATCCTAATTAACATGTACAAATGAACATATCCAGCTCCATGAAATAGTGTAGAGATAAAATAAAAGACTGAAACATCTAGATTATAAACATAGCATGAAAAAACCTCAACAAAATACATCAAAGTACAACAAGGTGATATAAAAGATAATGGGAGAAATAAATTCCCAACCAAAAAATGATTCCCAATTAGAAAACAAATATAAAAAGGGAAAACTAAAGAGATCCTAATTCAGAATCTCCGAGATGAACCATTGAACATAGTTAGTGCCTCCGGGTAATACTATACTCTATCGATATTAGGTCCACCAAATTCACTACCAATATTCCTATAATAATTATAATAAATGAAATGTGAATGTATATACCATACAAGGGTGAGTATATAAATACCTTGTAGGATGTCCTGAAAAACTAGAGGGAAGAAATAGGAAAAAATTGTCAACTCAATCTAAAGATAAAGAGGTAAAGGAAAACCATACTTCTGATATGATCACATTGAAGCTCTAATTGATATGTAGATAAATATCAATATCCACACCTTCATAAGGATGATGATGAGCCTCCATATTGATCCAAAGGGACCATATTCAATTCCCATCACCACTCACAACCTCCCAAGAATTTGGGTGGAGGTCCTGCATGATGCTACTATGCTCCACAATTGAGAGAGAACTATCTTTAGTAGAGGATCCACTCCCCAATAAAGATTAGTGGTTGGTGAGTATCTCTCCATAGATAGAGGATCCACATACTCTATAATATGGTGGTTTAATGACTCTACCTATATATAGAGTATGTGGGACCTACACCCTAGTGTGATTGGGGAGTACAAACCCCAATGTCTCTCTAATGATCAAACCCGATCACTACTATTTGTTAAGAACTATTGAAAGAATAATCTCACTCATAACACCCTATATTGTATCATTTATTCCAAAAACAAGGCTACCATCACATCATACATAGATAATTACTCAAGATAAGATACTCATTGACCAAAATCTGAGTCCTAAAGAAGAATATACATAAGGTAAAAGTTCCTAGAAAAAATACATGGTATGTAGGTAGGGTTAAATGGCATGTGGAATTTCTTGAAAACCTAGGATTTTCCTCCCTTGGACATGGATTATCTATCCCTATGTATCAACATAGAAAGCCCCTTTGGTAACATGATGTTTATGTACACCCAGTTTTCTGGGCATGACCATCCCTGGACACGTCTTGGGTAGTCATGTCTATCCACTTAGTGTGTAGATCTGGGGACACAGAGTGTAAGATTACTCATGGTCCTGGGTGTGTTCTCTCGACACATGGATTGGATGCCTAGGTAGGGTCACCTAACATGTGAACCTATCTTCATGCCACATTAATTTTATAGAATGAACTAATTTTAAGGTTTCCATCCCAGATCATCATTTCTCAACCTCCGGTGGCTGAAAAATAGGATTACAGTAACCCGAGAGGTAATCATCGCACATCCCATCACCATTTGGGGGTACTGTTCCTTGAAGAAATCAATCATATTCTATAAAATATCCCAATACACCTAAAAGAACCAATTAAAATGTTTTCCATTAAACCTTCACAAATATATTGGTTTAATCACTCTTTAATCGGATATGGAAATGTCAAATCATTACCCCATTGTTTAATGATAAATAACATGAAGAAAATTTTTGGGAAAAGTAAAAGAAAAAATTGAAAACCATTATTGGATGATTAGATCCTGGTAAATGATTACATAAAGTGGGAATGAGGTAAAATTCAAGATCATTGAATATGTGAATAAATAGGTTCAAAACACTATTTAAAATTTAGCTCTTGTGAAGATCATAAATTGCAGATAAACAAAAAGGTGATAAGAAATCCATGATCATTAAATTAAACCAAGGATAGTAAACCACTAAATAAATATCCCTAACTCCGAAAAGAATCAATAATTTGTGAAGAACATGTACAATAGTGATGAAATTTAATACCCCAATTCATTCACCATCTATCTCATGGATCCCTCATTTATTCTTCATCGATCCATACCCTTGGGTTTGCCAACACCAACATAGAGAATTAATCCTCTATAATATCCTAGGGTTATATGGATAAACATGGATATTTTTCATAATAATGTATATAGAGGGATTGAATTAGGTTTAAATAATTAATACATTAAGTAAAATAATTAATTAATTTATTCCATGTACCGACCAATGGTCATCCACAATGGAACCTCCAATGTTTCCAACCTCATGTCGTGCCTAGGGAAAACCCCTCATTCTGAAAATAAACATGGTCTCATATTTTCTATTTGAGGTCCAAAACTTTTGGAAAACCATTTATATTGAAAATATATGAGGTAATGTTTTAATATATATTAATATTTTTAATAAATTAATTCCTGGGTCCTTTGATTCCCAAATCAAAGTACAAAATCCCAGGGAAAATCTAGAGATATATATAGAAATATTCAAATTATAAAACATTAAAACCCAGAGTTATTATATTCTCCACTCCTCATAAGATACATAATGAGGTGGTGGTACTGAGACTAAATCTGTATCTCAAACTCCTAGGAGATCTCATGTGTGCTACCATGCTGCTAAAGAATTCAAATTAGAGGAATTATCCATCCTTGTAGGATCTTCTTCTACTAATATTTGATCTCTATTGGGTATTCTGAGAAGCTGGCTCCATCCTAAATTCCTATATTACCCCAGTCAATAATGTGTGGCATGTCATGAACATATCTACTCTACTTAGAAACATGGAAGAATTCACGTACTCAGTATAACAATTGGGGTAAGGACTAATGGTAAGAAAACTTTCCCACCTTACATAGGAATTGGAATAACCCAAGGAACCTTAGAGATAAATTTATTCCCCAACCAAAAAATTTCAATACTTTTCATGGGTATACTCTTAGGAAAACATGGTCTCCCTTATCAAACTAAAAATAAATATGATGTTGGTGTACATATGATTTATAATAACTCAAACCTATCCTTATATACTCATTGATCACCTATACCTTCTCCTTCATTTCATGTACAAACTCTATCCCAACAAGAGATGTCTTTCCAATCTAATTTCCATATAAGGGTAACACATATGGTCTCCTGTACTGTGCCAAAAAAATTTCCATGTCGATATTAGTGTGATAAATATTATTATAAGTGAACTATACCAATGTAAAGTGATCCTCCCATCTCCAGATGAAATCCAACACATAGGATCGCAACATATCCTTCAAAACCTAGATGGTCCGCTCAATCAGTTAGTCTATATAGGGGTGAAACACCATTCTCGTCCATAACTGAGTCCCAAAATCCTCCTATAAACCTATAAACAAATGTGACTATAAACAAAGTATCATGGATAGAGATGATCTTTTTGAGTTTATCATGAATCTGGATGATCTCGTGCACATAAATATACACCAAAATCATAACTATACTCTACTCCCTTATATAAATAAATTGTGTTGACTTGGTAAGTTGTTCAATAACATCCCTGATAGAATCATTTACTCACATTATTCATGTAGGCCTCCTAAAAAATCCATCAATATTCCATCCTACTTATATTTCGATATTTCAATAGTTTGAGTCAATACTACTGTAACCTGATGTTTAGCATTTACCTATTTACACTTGAGACCCTGAGAAATAAAATCGACAAAACTAAAATTCATGATAGACCCACAAAACTATCATTGAATGTTCTTGTACATATTTACCACACCTGGATTCACAACCAAGTGGGAAGTATGGAACTCTCTAAACACCTCCTCACACAACGTGATTGGAACTAATTCTTGTCACTAAAAAAGTATGACGAGATCCCCACCTCTAAAAAACATATCTAGAACATCCCCTAAGGATAAATGGTCATGTAGAACCTTACAGTTGATATCTCCTAAATGATATTCTCACACACACTGAAGAAGTAGTGGTATCATCACCATTAACTATAGATAAGCTATACTCGTCTCCTCCACCTGGGTCATCTTTAATGATGTTAACTACTCTGATGCCTCCCTACCAAGCAAGAATGAAATTTCATTCTAAAGAAATATTACAACATGATTTACTTACCTGGATTTTAGAATATCTCATAGTCATATTCCCTCTAGAACTCTAACCAATACCTCTATCTCATGTCGAGATCTATATATGTGAATATTTACCTATGAATATGGTGGTATGAGTAAATAATGAAATCATCACCATGAAAGAACTCCTCTACATATTTAAGGTGAAGATTACCACTACAAACTCCAGGTCATGGTTCATGTAATTATGAAAATGGGTCCGTATATTACGTGACTTATAAGTGATCACAACCTACCTCTATATCAAAACACGCTCAATCCTAATTATAGAGGTATAAAAAACCACATACTAGCACCCTCCTATAGTAGTCTCAACATAGGAGAAATGATAAACTTGTGGACCAGATCTATGAAGGTTCCCTAACACTACTCATTACATATAAAAGACCAACCTTTCCTCATCAAGGCAGTCAAAGAGGATATAATCCAAGAAAATTATTCCATAAACCTCTAATAGTACCCTTCCAAATAAAGAAAACTCTACACATATAACACATTATTGGGTGGTTCCCAATAAATAAATACATCAATATTCATAACATCCAAAGATAAAATATTCTTAGATTTGAAATTCCCTAGGAATAAAATCCCTTGAATTCAAAGAAAACACTTTGAGATCGTATCTTATAATTAGTGGTCCCAAAGTAATTTTAGTACTATCCACAAGTTCTCTGTACAATCTTCCATAGATGTAGAGTATACAAGTATATCATTGATAAAGATGACTATGAACCATTCTAAGTATGGATAGAGAATATATTTCATAAGATCTGTGAATATAGTCAGGGAATTAGTCACACCGAAAGGAATCGCAATTAAATCATAGTGTTTATAGGAGAATCAGAATGATGTCTTTGGAATTTCATCCTTATGAACCCTCAACTGAGGGTATATAGACTTGAGATCAATCATTGAAAACTAAGTCACACCATTCAAATAGTCCAAAAGGTTGTCAATAAATAGTAATGGGAACTCATTTTTTATCATCACTAGATTCAAGTAATGATAATCAACACAAATCCTTAAGATCCTATCGATATTTTCATGTACCAGACCAGATCCACCTAGGGGGATGCATTATGTCAGAAAAAACCATTCACTTAAAAGTCTTCCTACTGGAACATCAACTCCTAGATCTTGGTAGGGGATATCCAATATACCTTATAAGATATAGGTGTGGTATCAGGGTGAAAGTTGATGAAAATATCAATCTATCACCTCAAATGTAGTACTAGAAAATCATTGAGAAATATTTCCATATATTCTTCCACTACCACTAGAATCTAGATCCCTAAAGATCCCACTACACTTAGTTTTAAACTCACCAACTGATGGGTGATAGGTTTAAATTTTTTACTTTTGATCCCCATTCACTCAACCATAATATCTCTATATTCTATGAAGGAGATCATCATCCCATTAGAATATATGAATATAAAACTCTTCTGAAGAAAGTCAATCTGAGAATTCACCCCTGAAAACTAGTCCATACCTAGAACGATTTAATATAGTTTCATCGCAATGATCAATAGGTCCCATGAGAAACTCTCTCCACTGATATATAACATTCACTAACTTAATTGTGGAATATATAAGAATCAAACCATATTGAAAAATCTATCCAATGATGATAGGAAAATGACTCCACCAGAATATCTTTCTCTTTCACAAGAGATATAAAGGTAAAAGAATGAATTCCCATGTGTTAACAAGTAATAGATATAAACTATAGAAGACATATATAACACCTAAAATCATATCATGAGAAACACGGTCATATCTATCTATAGCCTATATATATCCATGCCCTTGACCAAAACCATTTGTACATGGAGTGGGCCACTTGGTGGTGGTGGTGGGAGTAGATCATAACATCTTCTTCCACTTATAGATCCTCCATCCAGAGCTCCATCTACTCTATCGGCACCACCTCCTTAGGGGATACCTTTGCAACACCAAGGAGATCCTTGATCACATAACTAACTATGTTGTGGTGGTCCATACAATAACTATCCACAATCCATAGAATTTCTGGTCACCAAACAATGATATAAGTGGCCTCGCCCATCACAAGCATACATCAATCCTCCCAAGGATGACTGGACCCTCTAAACAAGCCTTACATTATTGATGCACATGTCTAAGTCTAAGCATGAATATGAATCCTTTACCGAGACCCTGATCACTAAATCCTATTAGCTATTATAGATGACTCAACCCTATGATTCCCACTTAAAGACCCACCCACCATCATTCCTCTGCTAGAAATTTCTCCATAACCAGAGTTCACTCCAATACTCAAACATAAGTGGGAATAATTAAGGAGACCATGATTTCTTGGATGTATCTATAAAGGCCTTAATAAAACTCCCATTCCAATAAGTATCAATCTCACACCATATCGAGTGAGTAATGCATTAGATCGGTAAACTTTGGGGCATACTTAGCAATGAAAATATCATCTTGTTGTAGCTTAAGAAGCTCTATAATCTATATAGTGAGAAATATGAAAGGGTGACACTAATCATAGAAAAATTTCTGAAATTATTTTCATGATATCATAATATCACAATGGGTATGAGTGATTGGACCCCACTAGTTCCCTTCTACTCTATGAAGAATTCCAGTTACAATTGAAACCATATGATTGACCATGGTTCACACAATATAGAAAACTCGGACCATTGCTTCACAAAAATCCTCCACTTTATGGGGTTCTAAATAACCATGAAACCTGAGTGGTCTATATAACTGGAACTCGTGTAATGTGATTATCCTACCCAAATCATTTTCCTAACCTCCTGGAGCTATCCATTTCCCAAAATATAGCTGACCATCTTCTCAGACCACTAGAGGTGAATCCATATTCTTCCTATTGGGTGGAAGAAATTATCTTTGCTCAACTAGGGTAAACACCTCATAAAATGGTCCATGAACCGATGTCTCATTTCTAAACTAGTTTTAATCATGACCCTATATTGACATACTATATGGTTTTCAGTGTGGAGGCATCCTCAAAGTTAATAAGACATACCATGATCTGATAAGCATATATAGGGAGCTGACTTAATAAGGAAATGAAAATAAAAAACCAAATACTATATGATTCATATACCATTGGTTTCCATTGGACTAATATATCATTATGATGATTGGAAGAGAATGTATTTAGAGTCTTGGTGTATGGATACATCAGCCTCTATACCATAATTAGGTTCCTTTTATGGAGGTTTGAACATCAAATACTCTATCATCATTTCCCTAAGTTCCTAAACCAATCTTCACAACATGTCACCACCAATATTCTTTTTATCTGCATTAGACATGAAATGTATAGGAATATCCCATATAGGTTTGAGTATATTCATACCTAATAATATGTTTTAAAACCCGATAGATAAGAAATAGAAATAAACAATCAAATCAAGCCAAATACAAAAAGGTAAAGGAAACCCAATCATTTGATACGCTAATACTGAAACCTAGGTTGAGAAGGAGAGAAATATAATTTTCCATATCTATATTAGGATGATGAGAAGTTTTACTATATTCACAATGTTATAATATTCGATTTCCATCACCATACTAACCTCACAAGAATTTGGGTGGAGGGTCCTCTCCTCACTACTTTGCTCCACATCTGAGGGAGCACCATCTTTAGTACCAGACCTTATCCCCACTGGAGCTCGATGACATGAGAGTACATATACATAGATAGAGGACCAAATCCATAAATAAATATTGGGAAGTACCAAATTTAACTATATATATAGTATAGGGGACCCATACCTTAGTGTGATAGGGGAGTATCAACCCCAACATCTCTATGACGATCAAACCAGATCATTTCTATTGATCCAGTGTCACTAAAATAAGTGTCTTGCTCGTAATAGATCATGTTGTATATTTGATGCCAAAATGGAGGCTAAAATAATGAACTATATAGGTAATTACTTAATATATTCAACTCTTGGGACTAAATATGAGTCTCAAAGGAGGAGATTCACAAGGTATAAGTTCTTGGAAAAAGTACACAACATGTACATAGGGTCACATAGTGAGTGACTTTTCCAAGACTCCTGGGCACATCCTACCCTAAACATGGATTGGCCATCCATATAGATCCACACAATGTGTCCCTTTAGGAACACATATTTTATGTACACCAAGGGTCTTGTGTGTTTTTGTCTCCATGAATGGCTTGGGTAGTCATTTTTATCCATGTGGCATATCCCTATGGGTACCTAGCATGTAAGTCCACCTAGGGTCCTAAGTGTGTGATCTCAACAGATAGTTTGGATGCCCAGGTAGAGATATATTGTGATAAGGTCTAGCCATATGGAATCTGATATTTATCTCAGGCTGAAACCCTAGATTCCATATGAACCCATAATACATGATTTGTGTTCCTTCAGGATACACAGTGAGTAGTTTCCTTTTTCAGAGACCGTGAATCCTTTCCTCACATGGATGATAGATCCACAATTTTAATTCGTATTAATTACATTTAACTCACCTAGAGTGAATAAATCCAATGTTTTCCATATTAGATCATCATTTACTGACCTCTAGTGGTCAAAAAATGATATTCCATTTACTAGAGTGGTAAACATCACACCTCTCATCAATGTTAAATGGTCATGTTCCTTAAATCCATCAACTACAGTATACAAAATTTACTAATCTATTTTTAAAATTTCTATTATTATTTCATTAACACAAATTCCATGAATATGTGGGGTTATATCACACACAAATCTGGACTAAAAATACCAAAAGCAACCCCATGGTCCAATGATGAAGAACATGAAGACCGATGTTGGAAAAAGAACAATAATGAAGTAAAAATCATTATTGGATGATTAAATCATAGAAAATTATTATATAAATTGGAAATGAGGGGGAATTTAAGATCATCTAAGATATAAATAAATATGTTTAAGAATACTATTTAAAATTAGGCTCTTTCAAAGAACACATATCACAGATAAACAATAAGAAAATAAAATAAAATCCATGATCATTAGATTAAACCAAGGATGGTAAAACACCAAATATTGAGACCTACCTTTAGAAAGAGTACATTTTTGGTGAATAATGTTTCCACTAGTGATGAAGGTAAAGATAATAGTTTATTCATAATTCATCTCACATATCCCTCATTCGTTCAATATCGATTCACACCCTCAGGTTTTCCAATGCCAACATAGAACACTTTATCCTCTATAATCTACCAAGGTTATGTAACCAACTTTGGAGATTTGTTATAAAAACACATATATAGATAGTGAATTAGGATTAAACAATTAATACATTAAATAAATTGTTTAATTAATTTATTTAATGTACTCGATGACGAATATCCTTAATAAAGCCTCTAACACCAACCAACCTTATATCGCACCTACAATAAACCCCACATTCTGTAGACAACTATAGACTTAGATTTCCCAAATTAGGTCCCAAAAAATGGGGAAACCATTTATACTAGAAGGATGCGTTCATGTGTTATAATATATATTAATATTTTTAATATATTAATTATAGGTTCTTGAGATTCCCAAAATATAGTTCCAACTATGAGGAAACATCGATGGCTATATATAGAAATAGTCAAAGGATAAAATGAAAAAAACCATAGTTGTTACATATGAAATTTTCCCTTCTTAAGGTTTTTTATTCAATGGATCAATATTCATGATGAATTTTGGCTAACTATGTCAGTGTAATTATTTAGATATGGCTCATAGAGGAAGGAAGGGAATCAACACCCATAGTAAATATAGGGATTAATATGATAATTTTATTATGGTATTTATTAATGATTTCTTTATATGCTTTAAGGATTAAGAAGAGTATGAGAATCAATTGAGAATCAGTCTTAAATATTTTTGAGGAAATTGTGTTATATGATAAATTTATTAAGTGTGAATTTTTATTTAAAGAAGTTTATTTTATTTGAAATATTATCTTCCTGGATGGAATATATGTTGATATTTTTAAGTAAAAATGAAATTATAGAATAGCCCTCGTGGATGAATATAAAATTTAAGGATTTGAATTTAGGGTAGTTATATTTTATTAGGGAATATATTATTATTATATGGTGGTATTTATCAATAGTATATTAGTATAATTATTAATAGAAAACATATGAGGATTTTTCTAATAATATTTACTTATATGGAAAATTTAGAAAATTGGAATTTTGGAAATATATGTTGAATGGTATCAATAACCCTCGATAGTGATTTTTATATCAACGTGATATTTTTGAATATTTTTATTAAATAATGTATAAATGAACATTAAATTTATTATGTGATATTAAAAAGTGATACTTGGGTAATTTTAAAACATTTTATTATAGTTTATTTAGAAAACATTATATTAGGTTATCACATAGTGATTCACTATTCAATTCCACCCCTACACTGCTATTTTAAACTACTTTTGTAATGAATATTCTAAATATAATAATTAATTGAACTTAATGTTTGATTCAATGAATTAATTTTTATCACTATTTAATAGGTCAATTTTACTTGTTTTGGTGTTTACATTGTAGGAGGAGGTGATTTGGAGATCCTGTGATGGAATTCAAGCAAAATGGGCCAAACTGCGCGAGAGCCCAAACATGAATGTAAAAATTAATATGTACTATGGATAATACGTTAATACAATTGGGATAAAATGGGTATATTAATTCAACGAAAATGTAGGATACATTTATCTATTAGATCATGGTGCCCAATTCATCTATTTGGATGCCCAAAATACGCCCACAATGTGAAGAAATTCTGGGCAGGCCAGATTGGACCACAATTTTGTATTTTGGTTGGGACTCGAAAATCCAATTGGTTGAAATCTACTACCCTTGGATATATAACGTTAAGGAACACCTCTACACTGAATTTAATTACAATTGAATTCATTTTGGTCACTCAATCAGCCAGATCAAGAAGGATTAAAAAGTCCTCCTTAAATAGTGACCTAGTCCCTTAGGCCCTTGACTTGTTTTGTTCAAAGTGATATGTTTTTTCCATAAAATCACCCCTACCCTTCATTATATTATGTGACACGACTAGGGTTAAGGGTGAGTTTAATTATAGATATTTCTTCATCCATTATCTCCCTTTTTCCTCTCATGTACTTCTAAGTCTCCTAGTGATCAATTTGGGGGTGTTCTTGGTTGTAATCTCGAGCTCCATTCTTATAATTATTGGATGATATTTGAATTTCTAGGTTTTTAGTCTATTATTACCCATTACTACCTTTTTTTGTGCTTATTCTGGAATTATATAATACAAATCAAAGTAACAAGAATCCTCATGCTTCCATGCATAAATCAGATCTTGTGATGATTTGAGAGCGGTTGCCTCTTCTCTCACCTATTCTCTTTTATGGGTGGGCGTATGGATGGTATCGTTCAATTAAATCCAGAGGGTATAACCCATTACTATGGATGATTTTGTTGGAAAAAATTTGGGATATATACCCAAATCTGGAAATCTAATCACGTTTTTGATGTGATTCCTTGATTGAGTTTGGTTCTTACATCGACGATATTTTATTGATTCTGAGTGGTCTCCACTAATTAGAATCATTTATTGATCAAATAATAGGTGTTAAACTAGTAATAACTCAAATATCATACTGTTTACAATGTTCATAAATCAAGGAATCAACGATCCTTCCCATTCCCTTGAGATTGATGATGGATTGAGCATCAAGGGACACTTACCCAGGATGATCATGATTTCTCTAACCAGTTTCTCTTACTTAGTAATATTGTTTCAATTTATATTATTAGTAATCAAAACCCATGTTTTATAAAATACCATTACACTTTTTTTACTTTCATAATGAGATCCTTATTTTGTAATCAATGATCTAAGGCTTCATCGAGAGACAACATAGGGTTGCTATTATACAACATAAATTCTAGTTAAAAATAAATAACTAATTTGACATGCTCGACAACGTGATAAAATTTTGGAACCATTGATAGAAATACAAGATCATTTTTTCCTTTTATTTATTTATTTTACATTATAATTAGTACTCCTTTCTATATCACTCCACTCATTTGATTGTTTTTATTTTGTTTTTTTATTTGTTTTTGTGTGTTCTTTATCTCTCTCTCTCTATTATTCATCATTTTTTCCTCTCTCTATAATTATGCATTATAAAATTCTCTTTTATTTTCTACTTTCATTTATTATGTGTTTTTATTTCATTCATCTTCCATAAAAAAATTTAAAAAAAAACAAAAAAAAAACAGCAAACAATCAATCAATGAAATTGTATATCATTGATGCATGCCAAGATCTGGTAAAGAAACACTACTCAAATTTTACCTTAAAATTGAAAAGTCACTTCACTCACAAATCAGGTTATCTAAATTAGGATGATAAAGTAACACCGAGGAACCAATTTTGGAACTTCAAGTGGTCTTAAAACAATAACAAATTGAACCAAATTAAACCCCAGAAATCATGGCTACAAATAACCAAACATTAAAAGAACTAACCACCCCAGATGTGGAGTAACAACCTATGTACATCATATATCCTAAGGAAGTAGCTAACTTTGAGTGGAGATATGGCCTCATCCACCTACTTCTTAAATTTTATGGTCTTCCTGGCGAGGACCCTCACAAACATCTCAAAGAGTTTCAAATAGTCTGCTCCACCATGAAACCCCAAAATGTGTCTAAGGACCTAATTATGTTTAGGGAATTATATTTCTCCCTTGATGGTGTATCTAAATAATGGATATAATATCTACCTACCATAATTGGGGGTTGGAATGACCTAAAAAGAATCTCTTTATATAATATATTCCCTGCCCTCAGATCTTCATCAATTAATAAAGAAATTTGTGTCATTAAGAAATCACAAGGAGTTTCCCTTTATGAATACTGGGGGATATTAAAAAGACTTTTCTCAAGATTCCCCCACCACTAGATTAGAGAAAAAAATTTAATCTAATACATATATGAGGTAATTATCCCTTTGGACTGTGGAATGAATGATGTTGTAGCTGGTGGTGCCCTAGTTGATAAAACTCCTTCCATCACTCGTGACTTAATATCCAACTTGGCTCAAAATGCACAAAAATTTGGTACATGAGAAATTTCACTAGTCTGAGGAGTTCATGAGGTAATTCATTCATCACTAGAAAAAAATTTAGATAATAAACTTGATGATATGCATACCCTTATAAGAGAATTATCTTAAGAACAAGGTAAATCACACTCTTCTTCAATTCCATTTCATTGTGGTATTTTTTATGACAATACTCATTTTTTTGACCAGTGCCCACAACTTCAATATTCACTTGAGTCCTGCATAGCCGTGTTCCCATGGAGTCCATTCCAACAATCACCTCCCTTCAAGAAAGAACAATTCAGGCAAAATAAAAACCCTAGACGGTAAGCACAACCCTAGTACCGACAAGGAGGAAACTCAAGCTACCCTAATCAGAATTGATATCAACAAGGACAATTTATGTATTCTTATTATCCTTCACCTTCTTGAAAAAATACTCCTCTTCCTCCCAAATTGGAACCAAGACTCGAGGATATGGTGAAGAAAATGGCAACCCATAACCTCTAGTTCCAACAGACCACAAAATGGGAAATTCAAGACCTACGAACTCAAGTTGGACAATTGGAGAGCCTAATCAGTGAGATAATGATGCGAGGTTCTGAAAAATTACCTTCCCTACACATTTTCAATCCAGTAGTTAAAGGTATTGTTTGTTCAATAAAACTTTGTAGCTGTAAATAAGTTTCAACATCCAATGATTCTACCCAATAGGTATGTCCCCCTCATGAAATCCCTCTTTCTCCACCCATAAAATATTCTAATGATGAAAAACAAAATAAAAAGGGAAATCAAATTATCATTGATGATTCAAATGAACAATCCATTCCTCTTCCTTTCCCCCAAATACTCTCTAAATCTAAGATTTTTTTTGATAATAATATTGATAAAGAAATAGTGGATACATTTTAAAAGGTTAAATTTAACATTCTTTTATTGGATGCAGTTAAAAACATACATTGATATTCTAGATTTATTAAAGAGATTTGCACCCATAGAAGGTGGCTGAATATGAATGAGAGAGTCAACTTGGGAAGTAATTACCCAGACTTGATTCAACTGAAAATGAGAACAAAATGCTAGGATCTGACACATTCATGATACCGTGTACAATAGGATAGACCTTATTTTATGATGATATGCTAGATTTAGGTGCTTCCATTAATGTAATTCCTCACTCTATGTATACTTCTCTATAGGTTGGAGATCTTCAAACAACAGGAATTGTCGTGCAACTTTCTAACTGGCGTACTACACCTCAAACTTTATTGATTGAGGATGACCTTGTAAGAGTGAAGAATATCATCATCCCTACTGATTTCTACATTCTTGAGATGGAAGATAACCGAAACCAAGGACATGCTCCTCTCATAATTGGGAGACCATTCTTTAAAATTGAAAAGAAGATTATTAATGTTCCCAATGGTACGTTTCCTTGGAGTACAGTGGAGAAAAGGTAAGTTTTAACATACCTGATGCAGTAAAACACCCCATTTAATAGCACTCCATTATTCCAATATATTCAATTAAAGTGCTCTCAAATGACACACACACAAAAAAATATCTCCTCAACCCATACACTGACTTATCATCCTCTTTTTCTTAATTGGATGATTTGAGTTTTGATTCATGTTTTTATTGTTGTGTGGGTTCTAAAAAAAGTAAATTTTTTACTTTAATTGATGAGTGTGTTCATTCTGAGGTACCCATGACTGTCGATGATTCTGCAAATCTCATTTCTATAGATTCTCTTTCCATAGAGAATAAACATGAGCAGATAGAATGTTTCATGAACCTCACTCCCCATATATCCCCTCCCTCGGTCCAAAAACCACTAGTGTTGGAACTTAAACAACTTCATTATAATTTATAATATACACATATTGAGGGTATTAACCAATTGTCCATCATTATTTCCAATAAACTCTCTCCATAGTAGGAATCAAAACTGATCAAAATTTTGAGAGAGTATAGAAAAAATATAGGACGGATATTGGCTAATATTTTCGAGATTATCCCATCTATTTGTATGAACCATATAATTTTGGATGATGAGTCTAAGGCTATAAGTAAATATCAATGCCAGTTGAATACGCCTCTCATGGAAGTGGTAAAATTGGAATTCAATAAATTACTTGCTGCTGGGATCATTTATCAAATATTTGATAGTAAATGGGTTATCCTAGTTCAAATTGTGCCTAAAAATATAGGAATAAGAGTTGTGTCAAATGAAAGGAATGAATTGGTTACAACACATATTCAAATTAGTTGTCTAGTCTATATTAACTATCATTGACTGAATCAAGCCACACAGAAGGACCAATTTTCTCTACCTTCAATTGACCAAATGTTAGAATGATTGGCCAGTAAGTACCATTATTGTTTCCTTGATGGCTATTCGCGTTATGTATAAATTCATATAGCCCATGAGGACTAAGAAAAGACAACATTTACCTATCCATTCGACACATATTCATACAGAATAATTACTTTTGGTTTATGTAATGATCCTGGTACTTTTAAATGAAGTATGTTGAGTATTTTTTTTGAGTACCTTGAGAGTTGTATGTATGTCTTTATGGATGATTTCAGGGTATATGGTTTTTCTTTTGATGATTTTTTGGATCACCTAGGTTATATCCTCTGCTGCTTCATTGAAAAATATATTATTTTAAATTATGATAAATGAAATTTAATGGTTGAGAGGGGGATAATTCTTGGGCATGTCATTTAAAACAAGGGAATGAAAGTTAATAAATATAAAAATGAATTAATTTCATCCCTTACATATCAAAAATGTGTTCTTAAGGGGCAATATTTCTTGGGTAATGCTGGTTTTTACTACCGATTCATTAAAGAATTTAGTAAGATAAAACTTCCACTGTATTAGTTATTAAAAAAAGATTATGATTTTATGTTTGATAAAAATTGTGAGGATGCATTAAATTCACTAAAAAGTAGTCTCCCATCACCTCCCATTATCCAACAACCAAGGTGGGATCTAACCTTTTAACTTATGTGTGATGCATCTAACTTTGAATTCAACGTAGTATTATGATAAAGGGTTGAGAATGTCCTCATGTCATTGTGTATGCCTCATGTACCCTTGAACCTACCTAGGTAAAATACAAAACCAATTAAAAAGAACTCCTTTATACTATTTTTTCCGTGGAAAAATTTCGTTCATTTCTTCTTTGGTAAAAAGTAATTTTCTTTTTTGATCATGCTGCCCTTCATTTTCTCCAAAAGAAACATGATGCTAAGCCCCATCTAATATAGTGGATGCTTCTTATCTAAGATTTTGACATTAAAATTAAAGATAATAGGTCAGTAGAAAATGTTTTAGCTGACCACATTACTAGGATTTCTCCACCACTGGACCACCTTGTTGACTCATCCCTTCCCATTAGACAATTCTTTCCTCATGAGAACCTTTGTGATGTTGTGGACCTTACCCCCTAGTATGTAGAACTTGTGAATTTTCTTGCAACATCTATGGTCCCCACTGATTTGACCACTTCACAATCCCAGAGATTTAATCATTATTCTTGGTGGTATATATGGGATGACCCATATTTGTGGAGAATTTGTTGTAACTATGTAGTTAGTCGGTGTGTCATTGACTATGAGTTCACCTCTATTTTTACCTTCTACCACACTTTAGCTTGTGGGGGCCACTTTGGATCTCAATGTACAGCTCAAAAGGTCCTTGATTCAGGACTTTATTGGAAAACATTGTATAGGGATGCCTATTGATTTTTCAAGTCATGTAGTCTCTGGAAATTCATACAGAATATCTCAAAGAGGAATGAAATTACCCAAAAACCCTTGTTATTCTATGAAATATTTGATTCATGAGGCATTGAATTCATGTAAATATTGTTATCTTTTGACTATATGTCTAAATGGGTGGAAGAAAAGGTTACTAAGACTTATGACTCTCGAGTTTTTTTGATTTTGTAAGGTCATAGTTTTTTAGTAGGTTTGGTTTTCCAAGATTAATCATTAGTGATAAGGGTTCTAATTTTTGAAATTGCAACATGAAAAATTTTCTTTGTAAGTAAGGGGTCGATCATAAATTATCCACTACATATCACCCCCAAACTAACAGACAAGTAGAAATCTCAAATAGGGAAGTTAAGAGAATCTTGGAAAAAATGGTACAATCCAACATGAAATATTGGATTTGTGCTTGGATGATTCACTTTGGGCATACCGTAAAGCTTTTAGAACCCCAATCAGAATGTCACCATATAAAATTGTGTTTGGAAAGGCTTTTCAACTCCCAGTGGAAGTATAAAACTATGCATATTGGGATATTAAACAATGTAATATGAATCTTTTAAATGCAATTGAGCATAGGAAGCTGTATATTCAAGAGTTGGAAGAAATTTGACATAATGAATATGATAACTACTGGATCTATAAAGAGAAGACAAAGGATATCAATGATAGCATGATACATCAGTTGAAGTTCTATATTGCTGATAAGGTCCTCATGTACAATTCTCGACTAAAGCTCCACCCAGGTAAGATTCGTTCCCAATGGCTCGATCATTATACTGTTATGAATGTTTACCCTTTTGGTGCAATATATATTTTTCATGAGTGGAGTAGAAGAATTATTATTGTTAATGGGTAGAAACTTAAACACTTCTATGAGGATTTTACAAAGAATCTGGTGGAGTAAATACACCTTCTAGAATCAACAAACAAGTGTAACACACCAGGATTTGTCTTTACTTATCATATTCTCAATTTCTACAGTTAGGACACTACATATTATAGTTGTGTGTGTGTATGGGGGGGTGATACATTCCTGAGTTCATTAGGATTTTCATTGTATTTCTTATTTCTTATTTTTTTCTCTTTCTTTATGGTATTTTCACTTTTCCCTATCCTATCATGTTCATCAAGATTTTCATTGTATTTCTTATTTCTCCCATTTTTCTCGTTACTTATGATAATTTCACTTTTTTGAATCTTTTTTAGTTCATTATGACTTTCATTATGTTTATTCTTTCTGCACTTTTTTACCTTCTTTATGGTATTTTCGCTTTTCCCCATCCTTTTGAGTCCATTAGGATTTTTTATTTTCTTTCTTCTTTCATCTCTTTTTCACCTTATGTATGGTATTTTTACTTCCCACCTTATGTTCACCAAATCATGGAACTTACTAAAAATGCATTTTCATTTTTTATATCTTTTTTTCTTTATTTTATGTTTTTTAGATAAAAAAGTGTTCTTAAAAAGAATGTCCCAAATCATTATTCATGTTTGAGTCAATTGTGTGAAAAATTCCATTGTTTTTGGAAAAATGATTTTCAAATGAATGTTGATATGGAATATTTTCATATAATTTGTATTTTCAAATCATTATAATATGTTTAATGGATTTTTGAATCCCATGACTCATTATCACTGACCAATATTTTGATCCCTTACCCAAGAGACATTATAAGACCTTTATTTCATATTCATCCTTTTAATCACTTTATTTAGAGTCTCAAGTCATATAGAGAAACTATAAATTTCCTTGATTCTATTTTAATCTATAACATTTGAGCATTCTACATTCATGATAGAGGAAACCATTCATTGATAACCCCTTTGTATAATTTACCTCTATTTTCGGCCACCTTCACATTTTACCCTTCTTAAGCCTTATATACAATGAAATACCTGTTAGGTATCCACATTATAAGCCAATTTATCCGTACCTACCCATCTATTGGGTAAATTATTGTTTTATTTTTAGTAAGTGTAGGGGAGATGGTGTTTCCAAGGGAATGCTTTGGAAATAATCATTGTTATGGTTTGATAGAGAGAGGGCCTACATTTTTTTGGGGAGTGGGTTCTAAAACCTTATTATATCATTTATTTATTCAATTTTCCCTCTTCATCTCAAAAAAACTCTACGTAAAAAATACATAGTTTTGTACTTTGAAAAAAGTAGAACAAAAGAAAAAGAAAGGATAAAATAGGATGTTTATTCATTATTATTCACTTTTTGGTTGTGACCCACACAAATGGAACAAAGGGGAGAGTGAGTTGGAAGTGATACAATCTATGAGGGGTTTAGTGATTATATTCATTATGAACACTTTATGAATTTTGATTTTTTTACTTGATATATTAAACAATCCTCTTATACCTTTTATTTTTATACATTAAATACCACCAACCCTTGAACCTTAGAACAACCTGTTGGAATTCCTCTTGAGTAGCACAATAGTTTCTACTGGTAGAGAAAATAGAATCTTGGATATCATATGGCAAGATCACATGAACCCATGGAAAAGAGAATCAACCCACTTTCATATGTTCCTTGATTGAAGTGGTAAAATTTCTAGGTGATGTAGGTCATGAAATGTTGCATGGGTGAACAAATGAAGTTGAAAAAATTTGATTGTGAGAAAAAAATGATAGGAAAATTGATTCCATAAATGAGACATGATGAGTTTAGTTTCAAAATAATCTTGGAATTTTTTATTAATTTGATTTAGTAATGGTACATGATTATGATATTATACTTTTCTCAGGAGTACAAATGATTAGTTGTGGGGGTGTGATCACATAGTGATTCACTATTCAATTCCACCATTACACCACTATTTTAAACTGGTTTGGTAATAAATATTACAAATATAATAATAAATTGTATATAATTTTTTGATTAATTGAATTAATATTTATCACCATTTAATAGAGAAGTTTTACTTGTTTTGGTTTTTTCATTGTAGTAGGAGGTGATTTGGAGAGCCCATGATAGAATTCAAGAAAAATGAGTCAAATTGCATGAGATCCCAAGCATACATATGGACATTAATATGTACCGTGGATAATAGTTTTATAAAATTAGGCACAAATGGGTGTATGAATGAATCAATATTTTTTCTACATTTCTCTATAAGATCATGGATCTAAATTCATCTATTTGGAGGCCCACAATAGGCCCAAAATGTGAAAATATTCTAGGTGGGCCTGATTGGACCACCCTTCTATATTTGGGCCATAACTCAGGCTACAAAGATTAAATTTTTCTAATTAAACCTCCCTTGGATAGATAACTCTATGTCTCACCTCTCCACCTAATATCATTAAAACTGAACAAGTTTTGGTCAGTCAACCAGATGGATAAAGGAGGCTTAAAAAGTCTGCCCTAAATAGTGACCTACTCCCTTTGGAAGTTGGATTATTTTATATAAATTGTGATGTTTTTGTCCATGAAATCACTCATCCCACAAATTATATTAGTTGTAATTACTAGGTTTAAGGGTGAGTCTAATTAGCTAGATTTATTCATTCATTATCCACCTCTTCCCCCTCATGTACTTCTAAGTCTCCACATGGTCAATTTGGGGGGTTTTCTTTATTGTAATTATGAGCTCCAAGCTTGTAATGATTGGAAGGTAATTGAATTTCACGGTTTTTTTCTATTATAATTCATTTTACCTATGATTTTGTGTTTATTATGCTATTATATAATATAAATCGAAGGAACAAAAATCCTCATGCTTCCATGCATAAATCAGATCTTCTGATGATTTGAGTGCAGTTGCCTCTTCTCTTTCATGGGTGTTCTTTTGGATGGTATAATTTTATTAAATCTATAAGGTATAAACCATTATTACACATGTTTTTGTTTTGAACAATTTATTATATAGACCCAAATCTGTACATCTCATCACATTGTTGATGTGATGCCTTGATTGAGTTCAGCTCTTTCATCGATGATATTTTATTGATTTCAATCAGTTTTCGGTAATTAGTATCATCGATCAATAAAATATGAGGTGGTAACCTATTATGAAATCACATATCATACTGCTTATAGTGTTTATAAATCAAGTAACCAATGATCCTTTACATTCCCTTGAGAGCGATGACGGATTGAGAATCAAGGGACACTTACTCGGGTTGATCATGATTTCTCCAACCATTTTCTCTCACTAAGTAATATATTTTCAATTTATACTTCTAATAATCAAAACCCAAGTTTTATAAAATACTATTCCCTTTTTTTACTTTCATAATCAGAACCTTATTTTGGAATTAATGATCTAAGCCTCCATCGAGAGACGACCTAGTGTTGCTGCTATATAGCAAGAATTCTAGTAAAAAATAGACATCTAATTTTATGCGCTCAACAACATAATCATTAGGACATATACATATTTTAGTGATAAAGGTTGTTTAGGGATAATAAAATGATATAATTTTCAAAAAATATGTTATAAAAGATTTCAAATATTTTGGTTCAAATTTAATAAAGAATATATTTATAGTTTTAAATTAATCTTGGGTTAATTTTAATATTATGGAGATTAAAGTTGATGAAATTTTATTCACCTTAGTCATTATTTTAGATTGTACTAACCATTTTGTTTTTAAATAAGAGGAATAACTTTTCATCATTTTATAGATATTATTATCAACTTGAATCTGATTTTAGGTCATTATGCATGAAAAATTAATTATTATAACAATAATTCACATAAAATGATGAAATCATGATTATAAAATGGAATGAAATAGAGTAAGTAAATATTATCATATTTATGTATCCTAATGGAAAATATATTTCTCAAAACCAAGAAAAGTGATGATAAATCTTTCGGGACTTATGTGAATTATAACACTCATCTTCCAATTTTCATTTTTAGAAACAAATTTTTAAGTATGATTCTTATATTGGTACATTAAAAAATAATTTTCCTCATCATATCCTAGAATATAAATTTCATGATGAAATATATATCCAATTTTATTACAATGTTTTGGTATTTTAAATTTATAAATAAAGAATTAAAATTGTGAGGATGAAATTTCTATAAGGATGGGATAATGTAATAACATAATATGTGAGTTTATATTTTATGTTAAAATAAAACTATATTCAATAGTTCACACTACAAGAAACCCTAATCTTGAAAGAACCATGAAATAATATTATTTATATATGATAGTTATAACAGAGATGTTGGATTGACAGGAATAAATGAAAATAACCAAATGATGAAATATATTTAGAAAATATATACTTAATAAAAATAATGAATTCAATCAATAAAGTTATCATTCATATTACCTATTTTACTGAGAAAAGAATGATAATAAATTCATTTTATGCTTAAAAAAATTATTTTATTCTAAAAATGGGGTTGAGACGTTTTGTACATGGATAATTAGAAATATATTTTTTTAGTTTTAGAAATTTTATTTTTAAAAAATAAAATAACTTTTAAATTCATTACATAAAAATTTTCTTATAGTGATTTTTTAAAGTTTTTTTGAATATATTGTTTTTAGGTGAATAGTGAAGAATGTCATTTTTTACAAAACTGTCATTAGTTTTATTTAAATTTTTTAATTTAAAAGTAACAATCTATTTAGGATTTGTTTTTAAAGTAATATAATATTCCTTTTATTAAACATAATTTAATTAAATCCATATAAATAAGAATTATATATGATTTTGGTATAAGTTCATTTTTATTCTAAAAAACACATTTTTATAGAAACACTTATTGATGCATTTTATATATTTATATTAAAATTAAGGTCTTAAAATTATAGGAATTGAATATTAAAAAATGTATTTCATATTTATAATCATAAGGTTTATATTTGGTAAATATTTCAATTTAATTTTTAGTTATAATGAATAGTAATGATAGTAAAAGTTTATCACCACGATAATGGATAAAAAATTCTAATTAAAGTTAAAACTATGGTATAAGGTCTAAAAAATAAACAAAATACATGCCTTTATTTTATTGTATGTATTTAGTTTTACCATACTCATCATACATTTTAATATAAATAAATTTTGTGCCATTTTCCTTGGATAGAGACATTTATATTACTTTAAGTACATAATAAATATGAAATGAAACTCATTCTTTTAATATATCTAATATGGTTTCATAATAATTAAAATTTGTCATTTTTTGTTATATATGGCTATATTTAATATTAATTGATTGATTTTTGGATCTATTTGTTTTTTAATTTTTTTAATGATATAATTTCCTAAAATTCTTACTCATCATAGATGCAACAATTATGAAAGTTGGTGAAAATCAAAGTAAATAGTTTTAAAAATATTAAAACTAATATGTTTTGGATGAATTATGGTTTTCCACTGATTTCATGAATAATTATAAATTTCTAGTAGTGTTTAATGTATTTATATTCTAATTTTATTATTATCATGATGCCTCTAAAATCAAGATATGTGCATAGTTTGAAAAATTACTTTACATGATATTTAATGGTTAATAATAATATTTAAATCATTATAAAATAATAAAAATCCTAAAATATGTAAAATATATAGTAATATATCTAAAATATAATTAATTATAAATATATGTTCCACTTTTAATTTGTGAAATTACTTTCATGACTCTTAAAGAGTGAAAAATTTCTTACCATGTTAAAGGAGTTTAATGAAGGGGATAAACCTAAAGATAATTTTTAAAATGACATAAAAACTTTTAAAATTATATTGGATGATCATATTTTGAACATATACTCCTTATATTCAATGATTCAAAACATTGGAGACATCTGACATGATTTAGACACATATAATATATTTATATTTCAAGTATTTACAAGATTGAAACCCAACACATTTATTATAGGGAACCACCTATCCTTTCTTCATCACAAATCATAATCCATTTATCTCTACCAACATCTGACCAAATACCTTACCGTATTCCTTATCCACTTCCTATATATTTTGGTATTTCCTTAATACCATATTAATAAGGATTAAGGTGTAAGCCAAAGTAGGATTTCCAAATAATAGGTATGACTCTTATCCATGTTCTTTTATTTTATTTATACTTATACCAACATAAATTCCATCCCAAAAAAGATGAGATAATAAAACAAATATATTAAATATATTTAAATGTTATTAATTTAATGTAAGAACCCTAATTCATATTCTTTTAAATCATATGGAAAATGTAAACACCATTCGTGCGTACATGTAGACTCCCACCTCTACGTAGTGATGTGTTTTTTTTTCATCGCCACTACAAAAGGTAGATCATTATGAAAAATTTAATGCACATATATTATGATCAAGAAATAATTTTTATTTTTTTAAATAAAATATATAAATTAAATTCTTACCCTTCTATCTGTTGGAAAACTATAATGTCATTCATGCGTACATTGAACTACCACCACCACCAAACTATGTGATTCATTTCTCACGTCCATATTTAATAAATTATTATAAATTTTTATTTAATTTATAAAATTTATAATTTTTCTTGATTAATATCATTTGGATAATTATACCCTGACCAAGGGGAAATTACTAGAACTATCAAACTAAAAATTTTATGAAAACAGAATAATTAACACCCAATATATTGATGTTAATAATGAATTATTAATAAACGGATGATATAATTTTAAAAGTGAATAACATATGTCATGATAACTATTAATATAGTTATATTATAGAATTATAATAAATCTAAATTTATTATACATAAGGTTAAGAGCACATACAAAACAATTTAGACTTTAGGAAAGGGTTATTTCATCTCATTTCCATTTCAATGATACATTTTTTTACATTATGAACCTAATTCATTTAACATGATGTATATACTACCCCTTTAAAACATTATATATTTAATTCATATTGATTCATGGTATTAAATTATTTTTATTCAAGTTTTCTCTTTTAAGGGGTTTTCTAATCAAAATATAACAAAGTAGTAAGAGATTTTGGTTACAATCTAATTTTATTTTAGGATTGTTATGTTCATGTTTAATTTAGAAAAGTTATATAATATTATTATATTAAAAAAACATATTTTAATATCCTTTGGTTATGTTTGGGGTTTACATTATTATTTTACATTTAATATCTTTTTTGGCCATGAATCAATAAGTGAGTTACATTTAAGCGACTGTCTTTTAAAAAAATCTATGTTTTAATGTTTTTATTACACAATCTTTTTCTTCTATTTAAAGGTTAGTTTAAAGGTTTTTTATAATATTATTATTTAAACTGTAATGATTATTTAAATTTTTTTATAAACATATTTTAATTTATTTTTAATGTTTTAAAATGAATCTCCTTGTTATTTTACAAATGAGGTTTTTTCAGGCTTTTTACTAAAACTGTCAACTAAATATTTGTTTTAATTTTTACTTAACAAATGAAATTTACAACCACCATGGTTGTTATTTGTTTTAAATATTATTTTAGAAGCTTATATTTTTATTTTGAATGAAAATATTTTTCTCAATATTCTGCGTTTTTTTAGTTTTTAGAGATAATAAATGGAAATGGTATTATTTTCTTAAAAAATGAAAAGATTTTTTAAAGTTATTTGTAACTTCATATTTTAAAAAAATTATAAGAAAGATATTTTAAATTATTTTATTTAATTTTCATTTATATTCTCAAAATTCTTGGTTTTAAAATAAAACATTCAATTTTTATAAATTGACGGTCTTCTTTTATCTTTTACTGATTCATGGTTTTGGGGTCATTAACATTATCCAGATCACATTCCATATCATGATCCATAATTTGATATGGAATTATTTTATCATCCATGTTTATATTTTAAGTGTCGTGTATTTATAAGTTATTATTTTCCCTAATTTTCTATTATATTAATTGTTTATCATTTTCATATATGGTATCTATTTAAGGACATTTATAAATAATGTTATTTCGTTTATTGGGGAAATATTGATGTTCTATATTCTTGATTCAATATAGATAAGTGATGATTTATAAGGAATATTGATAATGAATATTATTAATTATTCAATATATAAGGAATTAATAAGCTGAAAATGTGATCAGGGGGGATTAGTAATAGATATCCATTTGACGCATCAATAGGTCTCATGAGACAAACTAATTACCACATTAGTTGGGTAATTGGGGTATTCCTACCAATTCAGTGAAACTGTCTTATAAATGGAAATAGTAGTAATATTCATGATAATAAGGATGTGGCCTTGATGGAAAGATCATTAATGTCCAGATCTATTCATTTCCTTCACCGAGAATTCAGTTTTCATTATCCACATAATTGCTATGTTGATATTATCCATACATGTACATTGAGCTCAAGTTTTTAATTTAATGAAATGTGTTTTGATTATCCAATATTCCATATTAATTAATATTTATTTACTTTTGATATATTTTACTATACATAACCCTTTATGAGCATCTGAGTTCATCGTATTTTTTTCTTTTCCCTTGGACATGAAGAAAAAATATTTGAAGGATATTCAAGGATTCAAGAACTTTTTTAATTCTATATTTATATACTTCTAACGTAATATGATATCATGTATATATCTAGTTTCCAAGACTACTAAACTGACAGATCCTACATTGTGTGAACCCTTGTATGTTGTACCAATGTAATGAGTAAGCATCGTTTTTGGGTCACTGGAGTCGGGGCTATTATATTTGGTATAAGAGGAATTTTATTAGGAGACATAAGAAATAGATTTTAAAAAATTATTGATAATATAAGCCATATTTTCCCATATAATATTTAGTAACTTTTACCTTAATATGGATTTTTATTCCATGGATAAATATTTATAATGATTTTTGGTTATGTGAGTTCCATTATTTTGAGAAGACTGCTTGAGGAAGGAAGAGAATCAACACCTACAGTCAATGTAGCGATTATCTAGATAAAATTTTCATTGTATTTATTAATTATATATTGAGATACTTTAAGGATTATAATGATCAAGAAAATCACTTTAGAATCATTCTTGAATCATTTTAAGGAAAAGGTGTTGTATGAAAAATTAAGTAATTATGAATATTGATTTCATGAATATTCTTTTATTGTCCATATTTTCTCCATGGATGGATATTTATTGATATTTATAAGGGAAAAAAATGAAATTATAGAATATCTCACATGGATGAATGTAACTATTAAAGATTTGGATGTAGGGTAATTATGGCTAATTAGGGATTATATGATTATGATGTGGTGATATTTACTAATGGTAGTTTGGTATGAGGATTGTTATAATAATATTTAGTGATAAAGAAAATTTATAAAATGTAAATTTTGTAAATATAAGTTGAATGACATCAATCATAATGAATTGTAATTTTTAGGACAATGTTATATTTTTATAGATATTTATTAAGAATATAGAGATGACCTTTAAGGTTACTGCGACGAACCATGTCATTTTGGGTTTTGAATTTTGTAGGGAAATTAGAATTTTCCAAAAGTATTTAATCACTTGGAGAATCAGGTGTTGAACTGAGGTGATTCATATTTAAAAATATATAAGAGGTATTTTTGGGATTGAAATAAAGCTTAGTGGGTGACTTAGATCTTGGGTGATCAACATAGGAAGATCGGAGCAGTCAAGGATGATGTAGTAGCCACTGGTAATATGGAGGGGTATATAGGAGTCTTGCAGCCCAAGAAGACTCAATTGCTATCTACTGATCCTACACATGATGTTTGATGGCCTATCACTTGGCTGGTTGACCCCAATTTTCTAGTTGGTGGGGTGAACTGTGTATTATTATGTGGGGGTGTTTTTAGTCATTTTGGCCACCGAACCTCCCTTAGGTTTAACCTCCATTCCTCAAAATTTTGAGTCCCATTCATCTTTTCTCTCCCATTATTATAAATATATGATATTCTATTGATCCTAGTTGGATCTAGATGAAAATGTTGGAATAACTGGGTGTGATCCTTCACTCTTCTTCAATCTTAACACCCCTCTTCCTCGAGTGGTGGGAGATCATTGCACCATTCATCATGGGTGATTTCACTTGGAAATTCTTAGGTCTTGTGAAACTTTTAAATCTAAATTTTCTTTAAAAACTCTTCTCCTTATTTATCTAAATCAATGATGTATATTGAGATTGTTTCTAATTGGTTAATTGGATGACAATTCCACAATATCTTTATTAAAATTTACAAGAAGATAGGGTTTTGGATGGTCATGGATAGAGGATTTACCATGTTGGTAAAGTCATGATGTTGATGAAAGTTTGATGTAATGTATTTACCTTGGTGTTCCTTTGATGTTTTGTATGATTTTAGTTATATCGACCCTCATACCAAGGAATTTAATTGAGTCACATTCCTTAGAACAAGGAGTATTTGGAGAGTGGTTCAAACTCTATTGGAAAACATTTCAACTATGGTGTGTCCCCCAATTGAATCATTCTAGACTTTAAAATTAATTTCTATTAAATTATAATTTGTTTTGTTGCTATGAGATCGAGGGTTTTCATTGAATAAAGTTGGAATATTTTTACAGACCTTGCATTGGTGGTTGGTTCTGGTTCTAGCTAGCCTGGGATACCCATTGAGTCTTTCTGTATGTTTGTCTCTTATATTTAGTTGTATGTTTTATTTTGATCATTTAATTAATTATAATTTAGTTATAATTAATTAAATTGGTATTTTTGAGCATGATTTAGAACCCCAAGGTGATTGATGGAGGATGAATAGACTTGGAAGACTCAAACAAAGCAGTTAGGATTTTATTAGATGACATTTAGATTCGTGTTGAGGTATGTGGTGCCATGTTCTCTACCCTATTATGTTATTCTTGGTTTATTTTAAATAAGATATGAGTTTTTCCACATTAGAGGAATAACCCTTTCTTTATAGGTATGTTATAAACTTCATGCAATTCATAATTAGTTAAGGATATGTTGGTTTTAACTAATTGACAGAACCATGACTAAAGTAACTGAACAAAGTTAAAAATTCCACAATAGAACCCTGTGCATTGGCTTCATGTCTTCCAAAATGGACAAGGCTTGATCACATGGGTGTTCATGAGTATCCTATGAGACCCATGATTCATATTGATCACATGTGTGTGAATGTGTAACTAGTGAGACCCATGTTTAATATTTATTGTATATTTTGTGTGTGTAGAGTCATGAGACATATTATTTAGGTTTCAACACATGTTGTGTGCATGTGTATCTACATAAAACCTATGCTTGAGGTTTGATCACATATGATATGCGTGTGTAGCTTCATGATACCAATCCTTGATGTTTGATCATATGTAGTGTGTGTGTGTGTATCCCATGATACCTATTCTTGAGGTATTATCACATCTAGTGTGTGTGTGTGTGTGTTTGTAGACCCATGAGACCTATGTATAAGGTTTAATCGCTTGTGATGTGCACCTACAACCCCTTGAGACCTATGATTGATGTTTAATCACATGTGTTGTGCATGTGTAGCCCCATGAAACCTATGATTAGTTTTTGATATATATGAATTTTTTATGGTTATTACTCTTAATTGACATGATGTGATATTAATATTTCATCATGTATCTTGTATTTCATGTTCCATTCCTCTGAATTTTTTAGTTGAGCATGTTATTTGATCCATATGGATTATCCCCCCTGATAAGGATGTGTCAGATGTTTGATCGATATGTTCATGGGATATACCTTAGAGGGGTATATGTTAGAATTTTTTCTAGAATATCCACTGAGGGGAATGTGTTAGATGACTAGTTGTCATTCCTTTCAGTATAAATAATAATCATATTGATCAAGGTTTGTAGTGAATTAGTTAGTGCAAAACCACAGATCATAGGGGTGTTTTTGATTACTTGTGAATTAGTGATTCTATGTCATGATTTTATTGTTTATATATTACCTGTCTGCTGTTTAATGAGTTTATCACATGTATGTCCACTGAATATTTTAGTTATATATTGGACTATGTTGGTGGTTCCCTATAAAGTTGTAATCACACCCTACTTGAGAGACCATGACACTTGGCTATTTAAGAATCCCTAACCTATTATAGTTATAGGTTGGATTGATATAGGGCTTGATAATTTAGAGGGATAGATCATTATGATTTTGGATACCATGGGGAGGAGATGCTTAGAGTTGGGTGCGTAGACACTTGTGCTTTTGTTCTTTTTCTACCATGTATATTTGATCATCATAGTGCAAGATCAATGATCTTGTATTCTGACTTGACCATTCGAGTCTGTTTTTTACACATTCATTCATTACAGATAATATATGCCATGACCATTCCTAGTGTGGCCCATGCCATGAATCCCCAAGAACAGCTCTAATTGTCCAAGGGATGGTGACTAACATTGAGTAGGCGCATCACTAACATGGGAGGAATTTCTTATGTACATGTATTCACACACAAATCTCCATGCCCACAAAAGCTATAATGTAAAAAACCCACTAAGAAACAAATGCATTCATACCACTATCCCAATCGATAGAGTAGGACAAAAAATTAAATTACAGTAAAGAAAAAGAGACTAAAATACAAGAACACTAGAAATAGAGAGTCTATATACTACAAATTCCAACATCTAAACAAAATAGGTACATGGACTGCTACTCGATGTCATAGGAACAACTCGTCCTACATTAATTCACAAATCTCTATCCGGTCTTGGTCCACCCTGTACTCTGTCAAAAGTTCGCATGTCTATACAAGACATGTAATGTGTGGGAAAATCCCATAGAAGGGTGAATATAACAATACTTAGTAGGAAACCCTGAAAAAACAAAACAATACACAAAATAAATGTACATTAATCTCTTCTTATTATATTTATCAATAAGTATAACAAGGATATATATATATACTCAAACCAAGACAACCAATCTAGAGGTAAGTCGCAACTACCACATACCCACACTAGGGATTCAGTATAAAGATTCAAAAAATATTCACCTGGGGGAATACACTCCGAATTCTAATAGAAATGATAACGTCAAACCAAAAGGTAATGTTCATCAAGAACCATCATGAGATAGAGATACAATGATAGATCTGAAGATAGATACAATGGAAAGATAAGGATCACATCCAGGGCCATGGGGTGATACCAATAAATCCATATAGATTAACCTACTAAGAATAGGATCGATGTCTTTTGAAGTTGGTCCCATAAATACCAAGGACTCTACCTAGGTCATGATTAATGAATAGAGGATCATTCTCCCAGTATCTCGGAGGGAATTCAAAAAACTATATCCAGAAAGTCCTGCTGAAGAGATTATGCTTCTATGAGTAGGAAATGATACCAACTAACCTTCAAGGGAAGGATAAAGGAACAAAACATTAAAAAAAACATATCCAAGATATGGTGGATAAGTGTGTTAATCCATGTAGAAGATAGTACACGACATATAATAGGGTTACACATGATGTCCTTTGACCCCGGGTACAACCCATGTATAACAACTTGTGTCAAAAGTACATGTCTTGTAAAAAGAGATTACATAGTGTATAGAAAGAATTAAATGTCATGCCCTTCCATCTGAGGTCCACCCATGTACTCTGGATATATTCCAGTAAAAGTTTTCAACCCATGTAGCTCTTCCCGTGTACCGGTGCATGAGGTAATCCACATAACCAGTCTAGACAAGCTGTGTGGGGGAGTACACGCCTTGTCGAAACCCTATGTACTCTACCCTATATCCATGTATCACTTGAGATACATGCCAAATATTTTGGAAGGGCCCAAATTACATGTGATAGGGGTCATACACTTTGTGAAACTTGACCACCTCCCAAAATCCTATCCCCTACTCTTTGCGGGACACATGCCATGTATCTTGGACTACACACTGTGTTCTTCAGAAATTTCCAGAACCACTATTCTTACTCCAAGTGCCTCTTCTAATCCTCCAATGCTAAATCCAATGCCCTGTTCTCCTGAAAACTAGTTATCCATGGTCTTCATTCCATTGAAACACTGAATTTATGGGTCTCAGGACTTCAATCAGCTCTGAAAACTAGTTCCGTCAATCCACTCGTAAATAATTCGAGGAAAAGGTATTCCCAAATATATTTGATTCATCCATTACCACCATCATCACACCTCAACTAGGTTATCACGAGGTTGGATATTCAGTTTTTGATCATCTCACCAAGAACAAAAGGTTCAATGATCATTCATTCATAAACCATAAATAATGAAGAACACAAAGAATATCAGGGGAGTAGAAAACAAAATGAACAACCCAAGGAATGAACTTCAATAATTTTCAATTTTAGCCTTGATCTATTCTGTAAGAGTGATCAAGAAAAATAAATCCTCAATAAACAAAACCTGATAATTGTAAGATCCCAGACCTTCTTTTAAGGTTTGTTTTTCTTTCCTGGTTGTTTTTTGAGAGCAGAGGAAATTCTGGAAATTTTCCAAGTACACGCTGTGTAATATATAAGTACACACAATGTACTTATTTTCCAAAGTAGACAATGTGCTGGATCTGTAGTAACCATACACATGGCCGTGTGGGAGTGACTTGGAGGCCACTTAAAGTGGAGAAGGGAAAAGGGTAGTACATGCCATGTACTTCAAAAGTACACTCCCTGTACTTTTTTTTCATTAAATGCACTAGGGTCGCGTCTAATCGCCAGAACTCACTTATTCTAGGCCGCCTTCATCCGAGAGAACCCGTACGGTTACGAATCTTAGACAAACCATCGATCATCCATCCATCCTCTGATTTGAACACTGTTGATTTCATTGGAATCACATCGGTGAGTCCTCTCTTCTACTTGAGCCTTGTTTTCCAATTCCTCTTCTTTTCCAAGTTATCATGGGTGGAACATTTTAGAAGTTTTCCTAGATCTCGTATATTCCAAGGAGATTTAGGCTTTGTGTTTAAATTATATTGATCTCCAAAACCCGAGGTAGGTGGTTTGTGCATTTCTGTTGAAAGTATTTGAGTTTTATGTGCAAATTCCACCAATACCCTTAAACGGGGTATTGTGTGTTTACCATTTTGAGCCTATTATTTCACTTCTATGTTGGTATGCTTGAGTATATGATTATTTATTGTGAATAGGGTGAATGGTTCTACTTTGGATGTATTTCCCATTCATGTTTTTCCTATTTTGACCTTTGGGTCTTGTTTTCCTAATAGGCTGCCGTTTACTTTCCGATGCCTAGTATTATAGGATGGTGTGACTATTTTTGTAAGGCCCCAGCCATAAACCTTACTTAATCATGAGTTAATACAAGATTACACATTGAGGATCTTTTCAGGTTTAGCATTTTAGAGAATTAGATCATAAAACATTCATTACATTCCACACTTAAACAAAGTGGTTACATAAAGATAGTATTCATTTTTTCCCATCAACAGAAACATATTTAAAATAAAACTTGGATTATTTCCTGAAACTTCCTTGACACTATCATCATATCATGTACCTTTCCCTTGACCTGTGAAAAATATTTCCAAAAAACTTGGGATGAGCATAAAAAGCTCAGTAAAGGATACACAAAGAAGGAAAACTGTTAGTTTTTCAAAAACAACAAGTAAACCATGATTACTTTACCAAAGTAATACTTTTCACCTTCATGAAGTAGTAAAAACTCTTCACTGAATAAAAGATCATTACTTACCATTTTGTAACCAAAATATTACCATAAAACCCATATAAAGAACACATAACATATAAAGGTAACTTGGTACATAAACATACTTAATTGTAATAACCATACAGTCGACATCCACACATACTTAATGGAATAGCCATACGGCTGACTTCCATACCCAATGCATTGGAGGTTATAACGTAACCACCCGTCCTGGTATTCACGGCACCACCCGTCATATGGTTTATCACGTAACCACCCGTAAAATGTCCAAGTACCATCATTACACATAAAATATTGAAAATATAAACATTTTAATAACAACATTTCATTTTCAATCACAATAAGTAATTCCTAGATATTGAATTAATCAATCCATTTCCAAAAACTATTTAAAAGAGATTTTTTAATAAAAGTGTCCCATACCACATTGAAGCTTTTAATGGAATTATAATTTTAAAACATTAATGTCCATATAAATAAATACTGAAAACCATTATGAAAACATGGACATTAAAGATAAATATTTAGAATAATAAATCTTTAAAACATTTAAAACGATATTTTTGTTAAATAGTTTTTAACAAAATGAGAGACTCTTGAATAAAAATAATAGCGGAATAACATTTAATCCGAACTTTATTATATCATGAGAATAAAGGGATTCATGATATAATATTGTAAAGGACAGTATACACACCATATAAGAGTGAATTGGTGCATAACAACAATGAAGTCTCAAAATAAATATAAAATGAGATGAAATCCATTATAAAGAAGGTATCCTTAAATTAAGGACAAATCAATCTCATAATTATGTGTGAAAAATATAAATACACCCAATATAAGTGGATATTATGTGTAAAACAATCAATGGTTATTCACACATATTCAAAGGATGATATATTCAATAACTACAAGTTGAACCAAAAGAAATCGAAATTGGGTTAAGAAGTTCCCTTGGTAAAATTCTACAGCCTAACGGCGTCACATAAAATTTTACAAAAATGGTTGATGAGAGAGATAAAGGGGATCTCATCACTTGGACATAAAATTTACATAAATAAGGATATATAAGAACATATCCCAATAGAATAGTATGTGAATTAAAAGGCATAACAAAAGAATTCTTAAAAAAAGGAGGGTGAAAGGTCCCCTTACCGAGTTGGGTAACTTTCAAAAAGTACACCCCATGGACGAAGGGTCATAAAATGAAGATGTAAATACCCATAAATGAAATTATACTACACAAAGTGTATAATAATGGGAAGTACATACACCACTCAAAGGAAATAGTGGCAAACGTAGCATAAATGTCACGGGAATAAAAGTGAGATGAAAAATCCCTTACGAAAACTCGGCAGCCTAACGACGCCACTTAAAACATCCAAAAATGGATTTAGTATATAAAATAGGTTCTCCCATAATATGAACATAAAAATTAAAGTATGATGAATATAAAAGAACATCCCCAAACATAAGAAAGATGGGCTTAAAATAAATGACATAAATGAGAGTACTTAAAAAGAAATTGAGAGGTTGGATCCCTTACCTTGGGTCCGACCTGACACGATCATTCTTTAACATCCTGAATAATAAACTTGAGTTAATTTCTACTTGATTAAGAACCTTTTTCATGTTCATTTTTACTTTTATATCACTTATTACCATGTTATAAACATTATGTAATCATTTAAGTTAATAATTTTTGTTTTGTCGATATTTGGTTCTTAAGTCGAAAGTGGACTTCTTACAATTACATGTTGTTCGTGTTGTCAAAGGATAATTATATCCAAAATGATATTCATGACTTGGATATCATATATATCATATATATCCAGAATATACATGTGTTTATAATATTACATAATCATTTAGAGGTATGAAATGAAATGCACCGTTCATGGAGACGGTAAGCCGTACGTACGCATGAACGCTATATTCATTTCTATTTTGTATTTTATGGAATGTAATAATAATGATATAAAGGTATATTATAATTCCATTATAATATCATATATAGTATCATAACTCCATCCTTTATACGTCCCACATATGGTATTAACGAATCAAATCACTTTGAGGGGGCGGTAGTCCGAACTTCCTTAAATGAAAATATCGTGTTTACCCATAATGGAAACCATAAAGGTATGCCATAAATGAAAAATACAGAAGATTAAGTAAAACATAAAAATATTATATATAATATATAAATATAGTGACATCCTAATGGCCTCTTTTGAAGGTGATATATGAGTGTTGAACAATCATCGTTTCATGAGGTAGAAATTCGCCATCCACAAAAACAGTATGTTCTTTAACCATTAGATCTTGGTGTGTGTAATTTTAGCTCGAATAATTCTTATAAAAAAATCCTAGTATATTTAAGATACTGTATTTGTTACAAAAGAAATAAATAAAAACATTTTAGGGGGTTGGAGAAGCAAAATAAAACAAAAGGACTCAAGTGAAGACATTACCTTAAAATCGGGTAACTCCCTTTGGTTTGAGCTCAAAAGCATCCTTGGGAGGACTTCTGCCCAAAGTGAGGCTTCAAGGAGTTATAGAGGGATGTGGAGATACAAAATGGGCAGGGGTTGGCCGAGCCAAAGGCTTTGGAAGTGCGGGTAAAGAGGTAGAGATGGGGGCCTTTTATAAGAGGAGAGGAGGGGCACTCTTGGAAAGTAAATAAATGTTACTTTTTTTTAGAATGAGTTTCGGATTTTAATGGTCCCACATTGATGTGTTTAGAGGATAAGGTGATAAGGGTTCTAAATCCACCCATACAATAGGTTCTGTACATGTGTAGGTCTTAGATTTTACATTATATTTCCATTTTATTTAAATCGTTAAATAATGAGGTCATCGCTGCATCATCATGATGTCATAAATAATTTCATTTATTTTATTGTCTACAAATTATAAAAAAAATACTATGATGTAGGAAATCTTTTTAGATTTCCAATTACTATTTATAGTCAAAAATCTGACTTGTATAACCCCTTGTAAAAATTTATTTAGTTAAACAACTCATGTTTGTGTCATTTTTACTTTAACATTAAATAAAAAGTTATTTATGTCATTTTCCAACCAAAGTGGCTCCATGGGGTCCCCAAGTTGACCCATGGATTTTCGTGGTCAGACATGACACATCCAATGAGGGAGGACATGTGTGTAGGTCATTTAATTTTATTAAAACATTATTCTTACCTTAAACTACAAAAATTACCTCTAATCACGATTAAAAACTTAATAAGTTACTATTCACCAAAAAATTATTTTAATCCCATTGAACCAAATTTTACTTCTTAATGACAACCATGTATGTTGGATTTCTGAAATTCAAAACACAAAGATGGAAAAATTTCATTTAAACGGAAAAATCGGTTTTTATAAGTATCACTTAGTGGTTTCACTATTCATCAAAAATTGAAGTTTTTCAGAAAATTACCAAAAATTCACCCTAAGCTATATTTTTTATTCCGAATTAAAAAATGATTTCTATTTTAAAAAATTCAAAACAAATAAGTTGCATTAATTAATTTAATAATTAATTCCCGCTGTCAAAACAAATTGCGTGTTTTTATGAAACAAAATGTATCAAAAGATTGACACTAGTTTAAGACCGATTTCAAAGTGAAATTAATTCCAACGACCACTATTGGATTAAATGGAAAAAATATTTCTAATTTCACTTTAAAACCAATTAAAAAGACAATAAAATCATATAAATAAATAAGATTAAAAAGCGGTTTTGAATTAAAATACAACATTTTTCACTATTCATTAAAAATTGAAATTTTTCAGAAAAATACCAAAAATTTACACAAAGTAAATTTTTATGTCCCAATTCTAAATAAGAATTTTATTTTGTCAAAAATAACACATAAAATTGTCACAAAGTGGATTTAAAATAGGTTCTCCATCAAAAGGCGGTTAATTGACCTTTTAAAGAATATTAGAATGATTATGCTTAAAATTGGATTCATTCACATTTTTAATCCTCTAACATTTATTGTAAAAAGTAAAAATATTTGACAAACATATATAATCATTTTTTAGTTAGTTCTATTCATTCCCTCCATCACAATAGCTAGGCGTTAACTACCATTTAAAATAATATTTTTTTTATTATAGTACAACGTAAGATTCCCAAGAAACTTATTGTTGCGTGTTGGGTACGCCATCCAGCATAGCGTCCCCTTTAAAGTTATATTAATATTTTATTCACAAATATGGATAAATGTGAAAATGTCATACTCTTTATTTACCTGGGGTGTTACATCCTTCCCCCCTTTTGGGAATTGCGTCCTCGCAATTTTAAAATTGGGCTTGGAAACTTCACTAGAAATCCCACATCGGAACAATAGTCAGTAAAACAATAACTTTAAAAAAAAGAAAGATAAGTACAAAGGTCACCCGAGTTAACCCATACTAGGATTCCAAGTATGAAAATATGGACATGGAAGAAAAAAACAAAGGGTCATGCTCTGATGGAGAGTGATAGTAAACATGTCTAGGAGAAAGTTAACCATAAGAAAATCACAAACTTGTGATGGGTTAAATGGTATTTGATTCCCCAGTAGGAAAAGTTAATAGACAACATTTTTGTTTTAAGTTACTTTTTATTGAGGAATTTATTCATAAAGAAACATAATCACTTATCATGTTGACTTTCAACTTTTACTAGATTCCTTAATCAAACCCATATTTTCTCCAAAAGACGAGTATTTAGGAAGACTTGTTCGCATTAAGAGTACTATAATCAATTTCTAGAGAATCACCTAATCCACAATAGATAACTATATACTTCCCATGTCTTTAGACTCTAACAAAAACCAAAACCAAAAAGGTTAATACAAGATCAGATAATCCAGAAAAGGATAACCCTTTATAAAAAGAAAATCTATTCTTAATCTCCAAAATTTGTCCAACAAAACCTAAAGTTCAACGAGGACCATTCGATAAACAATTTGTCCATAAAAATTCATCAAAGTAAACCAAACTAAGATTGAAACCCAAATATTTGAAGGATTTAGTCACATAGTCTTCTAAGTTAAATCGAAACATTTATCTCCAAACAACATCAATTGCTCTTAATGTCTCATATTGAAAAGTAATTAACCTAATCACATATCCTCCATGATAGGTTAATAAATTTCCATAGATAACCCAAAATCAACTTACTCTTAATTCATAAAATCATCTAACTAAAAATAATCAGTCAAACTAACCAGGGACTTCACGTAGTCCAGTGGTAGGCGATAAATACCAGTCACACTTTGGTTGTGGGTTCGATTCCCGCAGCTTTTTCCGACGTGACGGGTTGTCACACGGTCTGTGTGTTGTCCTTTTTCCAAAACTATATAATTCTCAAATCATTCCCAAAAAGAGATAAAATCATCAAAAATAACCATAACATAATTTAACCTCAATTTAATCTCATGCCTTTCAGTTCCATCATAACCTATAAAAACCCATAATTACCTCAAAAGTAAGGATCATATAAACCCAAATGGTTCTTTATAACTATGTCCACAAAAGAATAGATAACTATTCCTTGAATAAAATTTCCATATATTAAACATCAGGGTTACACATTCTATAAAAAGTCTTCTAATGTAACCCCATCATCAAAAGAGACTTAATACTCTTAAGAATTTCACCATAACTATTGAAGCCCTTATATGTTGACTTATTACTCATTCAACATTCTGCATGGTCCATTAACCATTACTTTCCAACTTCTTCTGAAATACTTCTTTCCTACAAAAAAAATCATGAATCATATCCTAAGATTCCAAAATAGGAAAACAAAAGTTATGAAATAATCCATAACTTTGATTGGTCATTGTCAGTTTCTTCATCCTCAATCATAATGGTATTAGGTATTGGTTAATGAATATTTGTACGATCATGGTGATCCCATTCACGAAACTTCTTCATAGGATATGTGTTTGCATAATGACCATGTACACCACATTTAAAACATTCAATTGATCCCTTAGAAAAAACTTCTTTCCCTTTCCTCGAGTCAACTGGATGCTTCCTTTTTCCATGGAAGGAAATTGCTTTATGACCTTCATTTCCACATCTATAGCATATTTCTATCCCTTTGAAACATTTTCCTAGGGGTTTCTTTCCACATCTTTGACACACAGGATTTTGAACATACTTACCTTTATGATTATTACCCGTAGTTCCGTAGGGATTTGTTTCTCTCATATATGATGCCTTATAGAAATCACCAAGGTTTAGGTGTTCAATCATTACTATAGATTGTTGGTTGAGGATAAACACAAGAGTTCTCATTTTAGCTCCCATATCATTCAGTTGCTTGCTCAAAAAACTGTCACAGTTTCCTTCACATCCACTGTTACTTTGGTGCCTGCTAGATCCAACCATTTACTAAAACCAAAAAGGTCAATGTGAGTATATCAACAAAACCATCATGTACTAATGAGGAAGATAAACAATAAGATATACTTACTCATTCACTTTATCTAAAAATAGGACTCTTTCTGAATTCCTAACCATTATGGTAATGTCACTTATGCTTAAAGAATACCCTAACCTCTAAAGTTATCTAAACCGACCTTTGATACCAACTATAAGGCCCCAACCTTAAACCTTACTTAATCTTGAGTTAATACAAGATTACACATTGAGGATATTTCCAAGTTTAGACTTTTAGAGAATTAGATCATAAAACTTGCATTACATTCCACACTTAAACAAAGTGGTTGCATAAAGATAGTATTCATTTTTTTCCCATCAACAGAAACATATTTAAAATAAAATATGGATTCTTTCTTGACACTTCCTTGACACTATCATCATATCATGTACCTTTCCCTTGAACTGTAAAAAATATTTCAAAAAAACTTGGGATGAGCATAAAAAGATCAGTAAAGGATACACAAAGATGGAAAACTGTTAGTTTTTCAAAAAAAAAAGAAGTAAACCATGAGTACTTTACCAAAGTAATACTTTTCACCTTTATGAAGTAGTAAAAACTCTTCACTGAATAAAAGATCATTACTTGCCCTTTTGTAACCAAAATATTACCATAAAACCCATATAAAGAACACATAACATATAAAGGTAACTTGGGACATAAACATACTTAAATGGAATAACCATATGGTCGACTTCCACACATACTTAATGGAATAGCCATATGGCCGACTTCCATACCCAATGCATTGGAGGTTATCACGTAACCACCCGTCCTGGTATTCACGGCACCACCTGTCATATGGTTTATCACATAACCACCAGTAAAATGTCCAAGTACCATCATTACACATAAAATATTGAAAATATAAACATTTCAATAACAAAATTTCATTTGCAATCACAATAAGTAATTCCCAGATATTGAATTAATCAATCCATTTCCAAATACTTTTTAAAAGTGATTTTTGAATCAAAGTGTACCATACCACTTTTATGATTTTAATGGAATTATAATTTTAAAACATTAATGTGCATATAAATAAAAACTGAAAACCATTTTGAAAACATGGACATTAAAGATAAAGATTTAGAATAATAAATCTTTAAAACATTTAAAATGATATTTTTGTTAAATAGTTTTTAACAAAATGAAAGACTCTTGAATACAAATAATAGCGGAATAACATTTAATCCGAACTTTATTTTATCATGATAATAAAGGGATTCATGATATAATAAGTAAATGACAGTATACACACCATATAAGAGTGAATTGGTGCATAACAACAATGAAGTCTCAAAAGAAATGTAAAATGAGATGAAATCCGTTATAAGGAAGGTATCCTTAAATTAAGGATAAATAAATCTCATAATTATGTGTGAAAAATATAAATACACCCAATATAAGTGGATATTAAGTGTAAAACAATCAAAGGTTATTCACACATATTCAAATGATGACATATTCAATAACTACATGTTGAACCCAAAGAAATCGAAATTGGGTTAAGAAGTTCCCTTGGTAAAATTCTACAGCCTAACAGCGTCACATACAATTTTACAAATAGGGTTGATGAGAGAGATAAAGGGGATATCATCACTTGGACATAAAATTTACATAAATAAGGATATATAAGAACATATCCGAACATAATATTATGTGAATTAAAATACATAACAAAAGAAGTCTTAAAAAAAGGAGGGTGAAAGGTCCCCTTACCGAGTTGGGTAACTTTCGAAAAGTACACCCCATGGAAGAAGGGTCATAAAATGAAGATGTAAATACCCATAAATGAAATTATACTACACAAAGTGTATAATAATGGTCAGTACATACACCACTCAAAGGAAATAGTGGCAAACGTAGCATAAATGTCACGAGAATAAAAGTGAGATGAAAAATCCCTTACGAAAACTCGGTAGCCTAACGACGCCACTTAAAACATCCAAAAATGGATTTAGGAGATCAAATAGGGTCTCCCATAATATGAACATAAAAATTAAAGTATTAGTAATATAAAATAACATCCCAAAACATAATAAAGTTGTGCTTAAAATAAATGACATAAATGAGAGTACTTAAAAAGAAATAGAGTGGTTGGATCCCTTACCTCGGGTCCGACCTGACTCGATCGTTCTTTAACGTCCTGAATAATAAACTTGAGTTAATTTCTACTTGATTAAGAACCTTTTTCAAGTACATTATTACTTTTATATAACTTATTACCATGTTATAAACATTATGTAATCATTTAAGTTAACAATGTTTGTTTTGTCGATAATTGGTTCTTAAGTAGAAAGTGGACTTCTTACAATTACATGTTGTTCGTGTGGTCAAAGGTTAATTATATCCAGAATTATATTCATGATTTGGATATCATATATATCATATATATCCATAATATACATGTATTTATAATATTACATAATCATTTAGAGGTAAGAAATGAAATGCACCATTCATGGAGACGGTAAGCCGTACGTACGCATGAACGCTACTTTCATTTCTATTTCGTATTTTATGGAATGGAATAATAATGATATGAAGGTATATCATAATTCCAGTATAATATCATATATATTATCATAACTCTATCCTTTATACGTCCAACATACGGTATTAACGAATCAAATCACTTTGAGGGGGCGGTAGTCCGTACTTCCTTAAATGAAGATATCGCGTTTACTCATAATGGAAACCATAAAGGTATTCCATAAATGAAAAATAAAGAAGCTTAAGTAAAACATAAAAAAATTATATATAATATATAAATATAGTGACATCCTAATGGCCACCTTTGAAGGTGATATATGAGTGTTGAACAATCATCATTTCGTGAGGCAGAAATTCGACATCCATGGAAACAGTATGTTCTTTAACCATTTGATGTAGGTGTGTGTAAGTGTAGCTCGAATACTTCTTATAACAACATCCTAGTATATTGAATATACTTTAGTTGTTACAAAAGAAATAAATAAAAAGGTTTTAGGGGGTTGGAGAAGCAAAATAAAACAAAAGGACTCAAGTAAAGACATTACCTTAAAATCGGGTAACTCCCTTTGGTTTGAGCTCAAAAGCTTCCATGGGAAGACTTATGCCCAAAGTGAGGCTTCAAGGAGTTAGAGAGGGATGTGGAGATACAAAATGGGCAGGGTTTGGCCAAGCCAAAGGCTTTGTAAGTGTGGATAAATAGGTAGAGGTGGGGTCCTTTTATAAGAGGAGAGGAGGGGCACCCTTGGAAAGTAAATAAATGTTACTTTATTGTAGAATGGGTTTCGGATTTTAATGGTCCCACATTGATGTGTTTAAAGGATAAGGTGATAAGGGTTCAAAGTACACCCATACATTAGGTTTTGGACATGTGTAGGTCTTAGATTTTACATTATCTTTCCATTTTATTTAAATTGTTAAATAATGAGGTCATCATTACATCATCATGATGTCATAAATAATTTAATTTATTTAATGTCTAAAAATTATAAAAAAATACTATGATGTAGGAAATATTTTTTTATTTCCAATGAATATTTATAGTCAAAATTATGACTTGTATAACCCCATGTAAAAATTGTTTTAGTTAAACAACTCATGTTTGTGTCATTTTTACTTTAACATTAAATAAAAAGTTATTTATGTCATTTTCCAACCAAAGTGGCTCCATGGGGTCCCCAAGTTTACCCATGGATTGTATTGGTCGGCCATGACACATCAAATGAGGGTAGGACATGTTTCTAGGTCATTTAATTTTATTAAGACATTATTCTTACCTTAAACTACACTAATTACCTCTAATCGCGATTAAAAACTTAATAAGTTACTATTCACCGAAAAATTATTTTAATCCCATTGAACCAAATTTTAATTCTTAATGACAACCATGTATGTAGGATTTTTGAAATTCAAAACACAAAGATGGAAAATTTTCATTTAAATGGAAAAATCAGTTTTTATAAGTACCACTTAGTGGTTTCACTATTCATCAAAAATTGAAGTTTTTTCAGAAAATTACCAAAACTTCACCCTAAGCTATATTTGTTATTCCGAATTCAAAAATGATGTCTATTTTACAAAATTAAAAACATATAAGTTTAATTAATTAATTTAATAATTAATTCCCGCTGTCGAAACAGATAGTGTGTTTTTATGAAACAAAATTTATCAAAAGATTGACACTTGTTTAAGACCGATTTCAATGTGAAATTAATTCCAATGAACAATATTGGATTAAATGGTAAAAATATATTCTAATTTCACTTTAAAACCAATTAAAAAGATAATCTAATCATATAAATAAATTATATTAAAAAGAGATTTTGAATTAAAATTCAACATTTTTCACTATTCATTAAAAATCGAACTTTTTCGGAAAAATACCAAAAATTTACACAAAGTAAATTTTAATGTCCCAATTCTAAAGAATAATTTTATTTTGTCAAATATAACAAATAAAATTGTCAGAAAGTGGATTTAAAAGAGGTTCGCCATCAAAAGGCGGTTAATCGACCTTTTAAAGAATATTAGAATGTTTACGCTTAAAATTGGATTCATTTGCATTTTTAATCCTATAACATTTATTGTAAAAATTAAAAATAATTGACAAACATATATAATCATTTTTTAGTTAGTTCTATTCATTCCCGCCATCACAACAGTTACCATTTAAAATAATATTATTTTATTATTAGAGTGCAACGTAAGATTCCCAAGAAACTCGTTGTTGCATGTTGGGTACGCCATCAAGCATAGCGTCCCCTTTAAAGTTATATTAATATTTTATTCAAAAATATGGATAAATGTGAAAATTTCATACTCTTTATTTACTTGAGGTGTTACAGTTTCTCTATTATCCTGTTGTACTGTATAATTCTAGCCAAGTAGTTCTGGAGGTTGACCTTGGACATTATGAGCTGCTACATTTGTTTGACTTACACAGGGCTGCGAGAACCTGGTGTATAGACCATAGGGAGAATGGATGATTAGGGATTCTCCAAAGTGTCTTTATAATTTATTATGTGAGACCATTGGGGGAATTGACGTTGAGTTCTTCTTTAAAGTGTTTGTAGTTCCTCAACGTGGGCCACAGGGGGAACGAGATGTTGAGTGCTTCCCCAGAGCACCTTTAGTACCGATACAAGACTATAAGGGGAATTTACGATGAGTGATTCCTAAGAGAGTCTATGCTTAAGCTGAACCAGAGGGGTTAGACTGAGTGTACTACCCTGAGGGTTTCTTATACTTGTTAGTTAGGACCATAGGGGATAGAATGTGAGTACTTCCCAGAGGTTTACCTTGTGTTTAGCTGCTTGCTTGTGTTTCTAGGTAGGACCAGAGGTGATAGGCTGTGGGTACTTCCCAGAGGGTTACCTATTGTGTTATCTGCTTTGTTTAGCTGTTGCACACTGTGTGGTGATTTGAATGCTTTAAACTGTGGATTGGTTACTGCTTAGTGATTTCCTGTTTACTACTTTATATACTTTTACCTGCCAAATACTCATTGAATGTTAGGCACAGATCTTTGGGTGGTTTCCTACTGAGATTTAGTCTCACACCCTATTTGGGTGATGCCTTTGGGCCCAAACAGATTATATTATTGCAGGTATAGATAAGGGTAAGTTCCCTTGTACTTCAGGTACATTACTTACTGTGGAGCTAGAGAGCATGGGACCAAGCTACGGCTTGTGATGTTGAGGATTTTATCTTCTTTATTTTGAACTTTGGTTTAGCACTGTTGTATTCTAGAATTGTGACTTGTTTTTTTATTTTCCTATACATATGTATCATGAATCATTTCATATATATATGTGCCCCAGTTGTTTAGTATTTCAATCTTCCACTGTTTACTGTTATTTTATATTTAATGATTCCGCTATTGTATGTGTTGTTTACTTCCGCTGTGTACTCTTCTAATGAGGGCATAGTTTCCCCACTATTACACCCAAGTCCCTCACTGCTAGTCAGCAGCCTCTGGAATTATGGGAAATGTGCTTGAGGCCATGTGACCAACCGGGTACGGGGCGCCTCTGGGTGGCTTTCGGAACTGGGACGTTACAAAGTGATATCATAGGATTTATTTTATCTTGACTAACTATTTGGAGCCTATATCTAGGGATAATAAGGAATAGGTACTTGGTAATAAGCTGGGCCCGAGAGTAGCTAACCCGTGTATAGGGAAGATCCAATCTACCTCGTTTAATTTCATTTTTGTTTTTTAGTTTTGCAATTATTACAGTTGATTTGATTTCAGCAAGAGTGTTTCACATGGTTTGTGATGTTGTTGTTAATATTATTAAGGTTCTATTTCTGTTTCAACCTGATGAGATGAGGGTATGACATCTCATGCATCATATAGAAACTTTCTAGAAATCACATGTCATGCAATTTTTTTCATGACATCTAGGTTGCATTAGTGATTTCATGTTGTTGTGATAGATGATGTGTAAAGTATGCCTGATGTTGTGATATTTTCCTTGATAAATATACCTGCTGTTTGATAGGGTATTGTTTGTTTAGAGATTTGATTGAATGAATGCTAAAATTTGGTTCTTGAGGTGTTATGGGCCCTCATGGACTGGAATTTGGTGGATCATTGCTTTTTTTTCATTGCTATAACTTGTATAAGATGCCAAACATTGATTTTCAGGCAGTATGGGCCCTCACGGATCGTAATTTGGAACTTTCTACACCCATTTCAGTGTTTTATGGGTTCCATAGTTGTTTCTGAGGCTTACTGTCCAGAAAAACCTAGAATACATGTCGTGTAATGTTAAGTACATGCAGTGTGTTCTTCTGTTCAGGGAGAAACCATTTTTCTTAAGTACACACCGTGTAATTTATATACACACCGTGTAGTCTCTTACCATGTCATCGGCCGTGTGGGCAGAGAAACAGGATGGGGAAAGTCTGGAGTGAACACGTCATGTATCTTCCATACACACCATGTCGAGTCGACCCCGTGCCCACCCGTGTCGCTAACAACACAGGTTGGCCGAGTCGTGTCTAATACACACCGTGTACCATCTACACACACCATGTAGTCTGAACTAGGTACCCGTCCGTGTCATGAACAACACAGTCTGGTGTAATCCTTTCTCATACACGCCATGTCCATCTAGAACACACTGTGTAGTGTGAGATGTCTGTCGGGCTATGTAACTAACAACACGGGCCAGGTGACGCCTGTCTAGTACATGCCTTGTAGGTATTTTACAAGCTGTGTAGTCTTGCCTTAGGATATCCATGTTTCTTATCCATGTAGAAGAAATCGTACATGGAAAGAGGATTCAATTAAACTCCATGTGTTAAGACAACATGTCATGTGTCTGGGGTGTTACACGACCAGTTTAGGTAGGAGTACACACCCATTTGAATGACTTCAGAGAACACGCCGTGTAGAAAATGTACATGACATGTAGTCATGTTTTTTAAACTTGAATGTTTCTTTCTCTTGTTATATTCTTACACTTCCTTGTTTTAGTCCCTATTAATTCTGATATAAGGTGTGGAATTGAATTTGAAGAGTCATGACACCGAGACATCCTCCAGTTGTGCACCAGTTTCCAGACAGAGATCATACACCGTACATGGATGATCAGGGAACACCTGCAGATCCTACTGATGTGCCATTCATTTCACCTATAGTTATACTTGTTATCAGTACTGATTCACACTTCAGGGAGGGATGTCTAAGGATGATGCCGACCTTTCAGGGAGATCCCCCTCCTGCTCTGTCGATGGATGATTTGTTGCGGGTCTTCTAGCGGCAGCATCCTCACACTTTCTCAGGGGAGGGAGGACCTCAGGCTGCAGATTCATGGATAGAAGACATGCTGACGATCTTTGAGCATCTGAAAATGCCTCTAGAGAGGAGGGTCAAGCTCACTACCTACATGCTTTGAGACTCCTCCCAAAGGTGGTGGGACGTGATCTCATAGGTGGGATTCCAATAGGTTATGGTGTGGGATGGGTTTCAGCGCATCTTATTTGACTACTTCTACTCGGATACCTTGAGGGACGATCAGGCCCAAGAGTTTATGAGTTTGGGGAAGGGTACTCTTTCTATCATAGAGTATTCCTCCTACTTTACTGAGATGCAACACTTCATGCCTATTTCAGGAGGTGATCAATTGTTCATGGCAAGGAAGTTCGGGGATGGTCTTAGGCACAACATCCGATCATAGGTGAACATATTCCGGCTGACTTCTATCACTTCTATAGTCAACCAAGAACTGATCACATAGCACAATCTGAAATATTATGGAGATGTGAGCTTGGGAGGCTTGACATATAGGGTTAGTGTTCCTCCTACTAATAGTAATAAACGCCACAGGGAGTCTTCATGTGGTGATCCAAGGTGGTGAGACACTTCTTATGGTAGATAGGTAGTGTGTTACCAGTGCATAAAGAGTGGGAATACGAGGCCACATTTCCCAAAAGACCCAGAAGAGTGCCAATCTTGTGGAAAGATGGGTCACCTTCAGTGCTTCTATCAGATATTCTCTCCAACAACTGGTGACAGAGGTTCTTCTATGACTCCTCATTCAGGAGAAGAACCACCAGTTTCTCACCAGTCTGGGAACTGGAGTTCTTTTGGCCATTCAGGCCGAGGTGGAGTTCATGTCCATAGAAGCCAATCACCTGGATTTCAGCGATATCAGGGCAGATCAATTCAGAGTGGTCAGGCAGGGTCACAGGGCCGTGGTACTCGCCAAACTTTTGCGGTGGAGCAGACCTAACATGTGTAGGATCCTGGACCTTCTATAGTTCGAGGTACGATATTAGTAGCCCTAGTTTTAGACACTTTTATTTTTGATTCAGGGGATTCCCATAGCTTTATATCTTTTTCTATCGTGGAGATCCTTGTGCTCTGCATCTTTTATTTTGCTGATATTTTGACACTAGACACTCCATTGGGGACTAGAACAGCTAGTGTACGTCAGTGCACAGAGTGCCCTCTCCAGGTTGGTAGATGTCACTTCTAATGGGACATCTATGTCCTAGAGATGGAAGGCTATGATTTCATTCTTGGGATGGACTAGTTAGTTCAATTTCTGACAGTCGTCGAATGTTATCGCCGCAGGGTGAGTTTCGTGTCACCAGAGGGTGGATACTTTCTTCATAGGAGCGAGTGGGATGTCCAAGAGAGAAGATCGGGTCCAGAGCATCAAGGGATGGGAGGAGTTACATCCCAAATTTCTAGTCTTTATCGGGATGACCAGGGGACTTCACAGTTTTACTTTCCTCCAGTGGTGGATCGTTTCAGAGATGTCTCTCCAGACTACTTTTTAGCTTTGCATCCAGAGTGTGAGGTAGACTTCTTGATTGATCTTATGCCAGGAGCAGCACCAGTGTCCATTCCTCCTTATAGGATGGCTACACCTGAGTTGCAGGAGATCAAGAAGAAGTAGGAGGATTTGTAGGCAAAGGGTTTCATCCAACCCAATACTTCTCCTTGGGGTTCTCTTGTCCTATTTTCGAAGAAGGTAGAATGCAACTTCAGGCTTTTTTTGGACAATCATAAGTTGAACTAGTTGATGGTCAAGAACCAATATCCCTTACCCCAGATCGATGATCTCTTTGATCAGCTTTGAGGAGCCCGGGTGTTCTTGAATATTGACTTGAGATCCGATTATCATCAGTTGTGCGTTAGACCATCAGATATACCTATTATAGCCTTCAAAAGTAGTTATGGTCTATACGAGTACTTGGTTATGCTATTCAGTCTCTTGAACGTGCCTGCAGTTTTCATGGCACTGATGAACCGAGTGTTCCATCCATACTTGGATTCCTTCGTGGTGGTCTTCATGGATGATATATTGGTGTACTCTCACACTCAACACGACCATGAAACCCATCTTGAGATTGTTTTGAGTACACTGTGGGATAATTAGTAATATACTAAGCTCTCAAAGTGCCACTTTTTGATGGATCAGGTTCACTTCTTGGGTCATGTTTTCTCGGAGGTAGGAGTATCAGTAGACCCAGAGAAAGTGAGAGCAATAGTTTCATCATAGAAGCCGAAGAACCTCTTTGAGGTGAAGAGTTTTCTAGGGCTGGCTGGATACTACAGACGTTTCATACAAGACTTTTCAGGCTTAGCAGCACCACTGACAGGTCTGGCTAAGAAGGGGGCGAAGTTCTTATGGTCAGATTCCTCTGAGTCAGCCTTTCAGGAGCTGAAAGGGAGGTTGACTTCAACACCGATACTAGTCTTGCCATAGCCCGACAATAGTTATACTATTTAATATGATGCGTCAAGTATCAGGTTTGGAGTTGTGCTTATGTAGGGATATGGATTCATTGCGTACAGGTCTCGGCAGTTGAGGCCACATGAGAGGAATTAACCGGGGAACGATCTGGAGTTGGCAGCTGGTGTTCATGCCCAACGCTATTGGAGACATTATCTTCTAGGAGAGAACTTTGTGGTTTTCATTGACCACAAGAGTCTCAAGTACATATTCACTCAGCATGATCTGAATTTGAGACAGTACAGGTGGGTTGAGTACCTACAGTCCTTTGATGTGTATGAGTGCCAGCAAGTATATGAGAGGAGCTGATGCGGGATTTTCATTCCTCAGTTTGGGCAGTTCATCCTGGAGTTATCAAGAATTATCGTGATCTAAACTGTCAGTATTTGTGGCCAGGTATGAAGAGGGATGTTGTTGGTTTTTTCATGAGGTGTTCTACATGTCAATAGGTGAAGGAGGAACATCAACAACCCATATGACTTTTACAGTAGTTAATCATTCCCGAGTGGAAGTGGAATGATGTCGCGATGGACTTCGTGACCAGTTTTCCAAGGTTTTCTCAAGGGAATGACATAGTTTGGGTTGTTATTGACAGACTCATGAAGGTTTCTCACTTCTTTCCGATCAAGTATACCTTCAGTGTTGATGATCTGGGACAGTTGTACATCCGTGAGATTGTACGTCTACATGGAGTTCCACACTCCATTGTTTCAAACAGGGATTCTTGTTTTACTTCTTGGGTCTGGCAGGGGCTTCAGAAGGCTTTGGGTATACAGGTACTTATGAGTACATCATACCACTCCATGATGGATGGCCAGTCTGAGCATACAATTCTGGTTCTTGAGGACATGCTCCGAGAATGCATTTGGGATTTTGGAGGTTCTTAGGAGAAGCACTTAACTCTTGTGGAGTTTTCCTACAAAAATATTTTTCAAGAAACTATTTATATGGAACCTTATGAGGCTTTGTATGGTAGGACATGCCTATTGTAACGCCCCAACCCCAGTTACCCAGAGTCGGTGCATTGTTACATAACATTGACATGATCACAAAATATCAAGTCTCGAAAGAATGATTAGTTTAGTAGCCTTGGAAACACTAGATACATTCACAAGTCTTAAATTACATCATAATGTGAAAAACTAAAACATAGTCTCCATAGTCCACACTCATATCCCCTCAGACTATCCCTATAGGTCAGTCATAAAATAATTCTTCACGTCATGGGAAAAATTAAACATAAAAAGGGGTGAGCTCAGATGCTCAGTAAGGATAACAATATAGAGAAAACTTCCACAAATAATCATAAACATTTAAGGAAATGTCTAACTAAAACAAAAGTTATTAAACTTGAACTTCATCATAATATGGAAAAAATAAAATGAAATAGTTCCATTTACTTATTCACATGGATATTCTACTAGTCTAATAATCACATGCAATATCAATAACCACTTTCATAATGATGGAATGCATAATTCAAGACATTCATAACCATATAGTCAAGTCCTTGTACCTAGAATAAAAATAAGATTTTATCAGGGCCTTGTTCCAAGACACTAGTTTGTCTCATGAGAACTACCGATGCATCGAGGAGCTATAGCAAGCTCCATCCGTCACTTACTAAGTCCAATGCATTCCTTATATGAACAGGTTTAAACATAACATAAAAATTATTATTAAAGCTAACATACAAAATGTCAATACTTTCTCCATAAACCATGAATGGTATAAAAATAACACATATACAGTCAAACATATCACAAAACCTTTAATACAATATTGATGTTTTGTATCATAATAAATCAACTTCAAAAAATCTTAAAATCTATCAAAGGATGTTGACATAGATGAAATCAAAACTATTTGAGAGAAATATCTCTTTTTTAAAATCATTTAAAAGTCACATAATTATAAGACAAAACATTTACTTTGAAAATATTATTATAACCTTGTAAGAGAAGCTTTGATGATTTTATAATGGCGGAAAATATCCACACCTTCTGTATAAGTTAGAAAAATACATTCTGACCTTAATTTTGTCGAAAAGGTTAAAAAGGACCTTGTTTGGAAAACGATGAAAAGATTCATTTATAAACATATTATAAAAAGTCAATAAAGGGTATAAATTAATTTAACCCATTGTTTATAAAATAGTAATAATGTTTTGAAATACATTTTTAAGATAGATGGATGTGGATGATGAAGAAGTTTTAGTAGAAATTACATATAAACAACCTCGGATAATGAAGAGATTGTGAAATAAACCCTTACCTTGTAATTATCTCTGGTCAAGGGTAAGTTAACCTCCTTTATAATGGTTAAATAATTGTTATTAAATTATAAAAAAATAATATACATTAATATGATATCATATATGATCTTTTAACATAGATTCATTAATAATATCTTAGTATTGTCATCATTTTGGGTGTTAACAGATTTGTTTTCCTTTATATTATTTGTTATGTGAGCCATATATGTTATGTATGGGATGTATCTTATTAATATCCAGAATGAAATCAATTCTTTAAACATTATTTTTAATAATCAAATGAAAATTAGTCTTGAATGGATACGATGGGGAATGAATCTCATCACGTTCGTGGAGACGGTAATCCGTACGTACGCACGAGCAACAATATCATTATTTTGATATTAACATAATATATAATTGGATGGTATATCATATATAAATAATCATTATCATGTTATATTTATTATTTACATCAATTACACATCATTATTATACCCATCCAAATAAAAATGTATTGAATAACAATTACACCACGATGTGGAGACGGTAAGCTGTACGTACAAACGTATGGTGACATGTAATTCAAAGGATGGATAGAATAATAAATATGGTAGTACCATATTTTTAATAACATCATAGTATATATAAGATATTGGATTTATTATTTTAGAATGGAGACAAAAAAGAAAAAGGAAGTGGAAGATAAAAGGAACTTGAAAGAGGGTGGTGAAATTATTACCTCTTCTTCAGGTTCTTCCTTTTGAATTGATCAAAATGGCTCATTATAATGGATTTATGACTAAAGGAAGCCCTATAGGATGATGGGAGGATATTTTAGAGGGTATTTGGGTAGATTTTTGCCAGGCCAAAAGGCTTTGAAGGTGTGAATTTGAGGGATTGGGGAGTTCCGTTTTATAAGAGGGGTGAGGGGAACCTTAGGAAAAGCTAGAAATATTATTTTATAATAAAATAATTTCTGATTTTTAATGGCTCATAAATAGATTATTTAAAGTATAAGGTAGTAATGGGTAGAAAACCACTCAAAATATAGATTCTGGATAGGTTTAGGTCACTATATTTACTTTATATTTTAGATTTAACTCTTAGTTTAATAGTTTGACATTTATCATGTCTCTTTGTATTTTTATATTATATAGTTAATAAACATACTATATACTTCCAAGAGAAACCAAATTGGCTCAGTAATGATAAAAATATAATTATAGAAGTATTTTGGCCAAACCATAGATATTTATGAATAGAATATCAATTAATAATATAATATTTGTTTTAAAAACTTTTTTATGTCAATTTTGACACTATTTAATAATTGATTTTTGTTAAAGTCCTAAAAAATTTATTAATTCGAAATAAATTCCTTTAATCAATCAAAACATGTCATATTAACCTATAAATTTCGTGTATGTCATAAAAACTTTCAAATGATATTTATTTTAACATTTATAATACCATTTATTAAATTCTTTCATTAATAAAAAAATACTCCATCATCATTGTGTCATAACTAAATTTAATTATTAAATGTATAAAAATTATAAATAAAACACCATTAATTAGTAAATATTTTTATCTTTCTAATGAATATTTATGGTTTAAGAGATACCATATATATCCCTAGTCAATTTTTTTTACTAAAAGATATATGCTTATGTCATTTTTGTATTTACTTTAACTTTATTAATATAAAGTGTCATTGACACTTACAAGTGGCTCCATGGGGTCCCAAAATAGATCAAAAGATTTACATGGTTGTAAATGTATCATCCAATAGGTTTAGGACACGTGTTAGGCTAATTTAATATTTTAACAATATTAATTTTTACCATTATTTACCGGATATACCTTTTAACCATGGTAAATAAAATATGTACAAAAGTAATTATTCAAAATGTCTAAAAGTAGAAGTTACCTATTTACACAATTTTTAACTCTTGATTAAAAATATGGAACCAATTTTTCTAAATTCACTACACAGAAGTGGCAGAAATTAATTTAAATTTAATTCCCGTTGTCAAAACAAAAAACGTTTTTTTATGAAATAATAACTATCAAAAGATTGACACTTGTTTATGTCAAATTTAAATGTTAAATTACTTATAATGACCTATATTGTATTAAATGATAAAAAAATAATCTAATTATACTTCCAAACCATTCAAATGCACAATTTATGACTATTAATTATTTCAATTAAAAAAAAAAATTTAATTAAAATTTAGTAATTTTCACTATTCATAAAAATATGAAAGTTATCAGAAAAGTACCAAAAATTCACCCTAAGCTAATTTAGATATTAAAAATCCAAAAATGAAGTCCATTTTGAAAGATAAATATCATAAAATTTCAAAAAGTGGGTATTACTATTCATAACGACTACTTTGATTGGCCGTAGTGTGTTAGAATCTCGAAGTTGTGTACAATGAAAGCTATTGCATTATTCAAAGGGAAACATACTTTGGATGATCGTTGGGTTACATTCTCCCCTCCTTCATATAATTTCTTCCTCAAAATTTCTAGAGTATTACTGCATAAAAAGACTCGAGGGGTTCTTCAACATAAGTTCCTCGGGTTCCCACATTGCCTCTTCCATCTTATTGTTTTCTCCATATAACTTTTACCAGAAAAGTCGTCCGGTTTCTCAGCACTTGTTCTCTTGTATCAAGAATCATGACAGGCTATTCGCAATAAGAGATATTGGGTTCCAGTTCTAATTTCTCATAGGTGAGTATATGCGTTGGGTCATGCATGTATTTTCACAACAATGATACATGGAACACATCGTGATCTTTGGAGAGATTTAGAGGCATTGCCAAACAATAAGCTACAACCCCAATTCATTCTAGAATTTCAAAAGTTCCAATGTACCTGGGACTCAATTTACCTTTCTTACCGAAATGTGTAACTCCCTTCCATGGAGATACCTTCAATAAAACATGATCTCCTACATGAAATTCCAAATCCTTCATTCGGTTATCAGCATAGATCTTTTTCCTACTTTAAGATGCTTTGATGTGGGTTTGGATTACCTTAACCTTTTCTATCGTTTCCTCCACATGTTTTGTGCCCATGAGTTTTCTTTCACCAGCATCATCCCAAATGGTTGGTGTGCGACATCTATTTCAGTATAACTCTTCGTATGGTGCCATCTGAATACTTGAATGGATGCTATTGTTATAGGAAAATTCTACCAGAGGTAAATATTGATCCCACATACCCTGAAAGTAAAGCGAGAATGATCTCAACATATCTTCTAAGGTTTTAATAGTTCGTTCTGATTGTCCATCTATTTGAGGGTGGTAGGCAGTAGTCAAATGAAGTTCAGTATCCAGGTATTTCTGAAGACTTTTCCATAATCTTGACATAAAATGGGGATCACGATTAGAAACAATAGATACTGGTACTCTATGAAGTCTTACAACTTCATTAATATATAATCTTGTTAAACGTTCAAGTGGTAAATCTTCTCTTATAGCAAGAAAATCTGCTGACTTGGTAAGACAATCAACAATGACCCATATTGCATCATTCCTTCTTGGAGTCTTTGGTAGTTCCATGACAAAGTCCATCGTAATATTATCCCATTTCCAATCCGATATGGGAAGAGGTTGCATGACTCCTCCAAGCTATTTCCTTCCAACTTTCACTTGTTGACAAACCATACATCTTGACACAAAATCAGCAATCTCCCTCTTCATGTTGTACCACCAAAAATGTTCCTTCAAATATATATACATCTACGTGATACCAAGGTGTATAGATAAATTGGAACTATAAGAATCATCCAACAATTCTATTTTTAGATCAAGTACGTTGGGAACACAAAGTCTTTTCCCAAATTTCAAAATTCCATCTTCATACACAAAGTCACTCAATATCCCATCATTCACTGCTTTAATATTCTTTTTAAACACTTCATCATCGGTCTAAGAACTATTTATCCTTTCTAGTAAAGATGGTTTGTCAACAATTTGAAAAATTGTTGATTTTTAACCTTCCTTGGTGATTCCCATATCCATCTTTACTAGATCTATGAAAATATGATCCCTTTCAACTATCATCTTGTTCAAAACTCCATGATCCTTTCTACTCAAAGTATCTGCCACCTTATTTTCCTTCCCTGGGTGGTAGTGTATTGTGCAATCATAATCCTTGAGTAGTTGAAGCCATCTCCTTTGCCTCATGTTGAGTTATTTCTGTGAGAAAATATACTTATAACTCTTGTGATCAGTATTAATCTCACATTTTCACCATAGAGATAGTATCTCCAAATCTTCAAATCAAATATTACAGCTTCTAACTCAGGATCATGGGTAGGATTGTTTTTCTCATTAATTTTTAGCTGTCGTGATGCATAGGCAATAACCCTATCATTCTGCATAAGGACACAACCAAGTCCTTTCTTTGATGCATCACTATAAATAACAAACCCATCATTCCCTGATGGTAGATTCAAGATATGAGCATTGACTAATCCTCTCTCCAGTTCTTCAAAACATTCTTCACACTATTTTGTCCAAACAAATTTAACCCCTTTACATCTAAGCTTCGTTGATGGGTTAGCCAATCGGGAAAAATTCTAGACGAAACATTGTTAATAACCTAGTAAACCAATAAAACTACGTACCTTAGTTATACTCGTCAGTTCTGGCCATTCTTGGATTTCACTTTTCTTAGAAAGATCAATGGAGATTCCATCCTTATAGACAATAATGACAAGAAAAGAAATCTCCTGAAGCCAAAATTCACACTTCTTAAACTTCCGGTATAATTCTTATCTTCTAAGAGTATTTAGAATAATGCACAAGTGATTTTTATGATCCCCATTGATTTTGGATTATACCAATATATCATCAATAAATACCACTACAAAGTCATCAAGACATTCCTTTAAAACTCTGTTCATTTGATCCATGAAAAAAGAGGGTGCATTAGTCAATCCTAAAGGCATTACTGTAAACTCGTAATGCCCGTACCTGGTTTGAAATGCTGTCTTCGGAATGTCTTACTTCTTCACACACAACTGATGGTATCCAGATCGAAGGTCAATCTTTGAAAAGTATTGAGCTCCATGCAGTTTTTCAAGTAAATAATCAAGGCAAGAAGGGGATACTTGTTCTTTATTGTTTTAGGATTGATCTCCATATAGTCGATACATAACCTCATAGATCCATCTTTCTTCTTAACAAAAAGGACATGGGCTCCCCATGCATAAAAACTAGGGAGAATAGATCCCTTATTACTCATTTCATCTAGTTGTTTCATTATTTCCACTAATTCCACAGTTTCCATTGTATAATGGGTCTTCGATATGGGACTTGATCCAGGAATTAAATCAATGGAAAACTCAATTTCTCATTCTAGAGGATGTCCAGGTAAATCTTCTTGAAACACATGAACATATTATTTCACAATAGTTACATACTCTATGTGAACATTCCTTTCCTCACCCATAGTTATTTCATTTTCTTCCTCCCCAATAACTGAATTTAGTTGAGCTACTAGGGGTGGATCTAGATAAGAATTAAGTGGTGACTATTCTCCTCTTAAGATAAGGTGTTCTTTATCATCATCATCAAAAATTATAACCTCCTTCTTCTTACAATAAATATTCGCATTGTGGTTCGAAATCCAATCCATACCGAGGAGTATATCAAATTCAATCATGGGTATTATGATGAGATCAGCAGATAAAGAACATTTATATGCTCTAATGGGGACTGATTCACAAAACTCTATTGCAATGATTCTTCCATTAATATTTTTTAATAACAACTCCCTTGTTAAATCAAATAATAAATATCTAATTTTCTTAGAAAACTGGGAAGATATGAAACAATGCGATGATCCAGAATCAAATAAAGCATTGGCTAAACTTGAGGAAACCATTAAATTACCTGCCACCACGTCTTTTGGAAATTCAACCTCAGCAGTAGTGATAGCATAATATTCACCTTGATCCCTTGGAATTTTCTGAGGTAAGTTCCCCTAACGCTTAGGAAATTCATTTTTATAATGTCCCATATCCCTACAATTGTATAATTGAACATCGGTAGCTTATTTCTTCCCCTGGAAATCACGAGCTTGGTGGGCTTTTTCACTACACTTGTAACAGACTCCCATTCCCTTCAAGAAAGTACCAGTGTGTTTCTTCTCACATTTACTGCAGGATAGATATTCAACTTTTCCCTTCTTCCCATTATTTCCATTTCTAGAGTGATTAGAAGATCTATTCTTCTTTTGATTTTCTTTAAATTCATAAGATTTAGAGAATTCTTTTTTTTGTCTTGACAGCACATGAGACAATATCTTCGTACGATGAGAAGGATTGTAAGACTAATGCTTGACAGAGAAATGATTTTAACCAATAAAATAAATGATCAATCTTACTTATTGGGTTACGTATATAATCTGCAACATGCCTCGCTAACCTTGTAAAGATAGACTCATACTTTGCGACATTCTCATCCTCCTTTTGTCTCAGACTCAAAAATTGTCTTTCCATATCTGCTCGATGGTCACGAGGAAATTATTTTTCTAAGAAAAGCTCATTAAACTCCCTAAATTTCATATTTTACACTTCTTCATATTACTTTGGGTTTTGAATCAATGACCACCATTGATCAACATCTCCAGTGAGGTGGTAAACTTCCATGACAACTTTTTGCCTTTCGCTACTCCCTAATGTGTGGAATATTTTCTCCAAAGAACTTATCCATTTATCAGCTACCAATGGATTTGTAATCACATTTAATGTTGGTGGTTGTTGCCTAACAAAGATATAAACATTGATCCTCCATGCTATGGATCAGGGTGCTCTATACAGGTAAGGTTATTATTCATAACCTGAGTGAGTTATCCCAATATGGTGATAAGCTGATAAAAACTAGTTGTATCACCAGCTCCACTATAATGATCTTGAGTAGGATGGAAATCCATACATTGAGTGTGTGCATTTATAGGGGCCATTTCTAAAAAATGGCATAAACTAGATTAGTTTATGAATCGCAATACATAAATCCAAACTTGTAAAACACTTAACATAAATTGAATAGTTTATGCATATAATCCATAATCATAAAAATGTTTTATTTAAGGATGTATATACTCATAAACCCTTTATAATGGTTTGTAAATAAAATGAAAATTATCCTAAGTATATCCCCTGAGAGTGTCGTAACCAAGAGTGCAGCAAGGCCCGTTGTCGTGCACCAATTTCAGTTCTAGTCTAGCTCAAAATAGTGTTTTTAAGTTTTACCTCTAGGTACATCTGTACCAGAGCCGCCTCTACTAGCTCATATCCCAGCAGGGATATATTTCTCAGAAATCTCATAAAATCTCTACAATACCAAAATTCTAAGAAGTTCTTATATACTAATCCTCAACGTTCATCTTAGGTCTATGTGCTCTAATCAGAGTTTATCTAAATCTAGCTTCCAAGGTTTATACAAAACTTCCTCTGAAACCAACTGTAATTCCCCGACCCCAGTTACCCAGAGTCAGTTCATTATTACATAACATTGACATGATCACAAAAGATCAGTTCTCAAAAGACCAATTAGTTTAGTAGCCTTGGAAACACTAGATACATTCATAAGTCTTACATTACATCATAATGTTGAAAACTATAACAACATAGTCTCCAAAGACCATATTTATATCCCCTCAGACTACCCCTACAGGTCAGTCATAAAATACTTCTTCACATCCTGGGAAAAATAAAACAAATAAAGGGGTGATCTCAGATGCTCAGTAAGGATAACAATATAGCGGAAACATTCATAAATAATCACAAACATTTAAGGAAATGTATAACTAAAAAAAACCTTTTAAAATCGAACATGAGAATAATATGGCAAAAATAAAATTAAATATTTCCATTTACTTATTCACATGGATATTCTAATAGTCAAACAATCACATGCAATATCAATAACCACTTTCATAATGATGGAATGCATAATGCCAGACTTTCATAACCACACAGTCAAGGCCTTGTGCCAAGAATACAAATAAGATTTTGTCAAAGCATTATTCCAAGACACAAGTTTGTCTCATGAGACCTACCAAAGCATCGAGGAGCTATAGTGGGGTCCACCCGTCAGTTACTAAGTCCAATGCATTCCTCTTATGAACGAGTTTAAACATAACACAAACATTCGTATTAAAACTAGCATAAGAAATGTCAATACTTTCTCCATAAACCATGAATGGTGTAAAAATAACACATTCATAGTCAAACATATCACAAAACCTTCAACACAATATGGAAGTTTTGTATCATAATAAATCAACTTCAAATAAGTTTAAAATCCAACAAAGGATGTTGACATTGATGAAATAAAAAATATTTGAGAGAAATATCTCTTTTCTGAAATCATTTAAAAGTCAAATAATTATAAAATAAAACATTTAATTTGAAAATATTATTATCAGATTTTAAGGGAATCTTTGACAATTTTATAATGGCAGAAAATAGCCACACCCGCCATATAAGTGAAAAAAAGTCATTCTTACCTTAATTTTATCGAAAAGGTTAAAAATGACCTTTCTTGAAAAACAACGGAAAGATTCCATTATAAACATATTATAAAATGTCAATTAAGGGTATAAATTAATTTAACCCATAGTCTATAAATTAGTAATATTTTTTTGGCATACATTTTTAAGAAACAAGGATGTGGATGATAAAGAGGTCCTAGTAGATAATTACATATAAACAACTTTGGATAATGAAGAGATTGTGAAATAAACACTTAACTTGTACTTTTACTTGGTCAATGGTAGGTTAAACTCATGTATAATGGTGAAATAATTGTTATTAAATTATACAAGAATCATATACATTAATATGATATCATATATGATCTTTTAACACTGCTTCGTTAATAATATCTTTGTAATATCGTCGTTTCAGGTGTTAACAGATTCGTTTTCCTTTATATTCTTTGTTATGTGAGTCATATTTGTTATGGATTGGATGTATATTATTCATATACAAAATTATATCAAGTATTTAAACATTATTTTTAATCATCAAATGAAAATTAGTCTTGAATGGATATGATGGGGAATGAATCTCATCGCGTTTGTGGAGACGGTAATCCGTACGTACGTACGAGTGACAATATCATTCTTTTGATATTAAAATAATATATAATTTGATGGTATATCATATATAAAGATTAATTATCATGTTATATTTATTATTTACATCAATTATACTTCATTATTATACCCATCCTAATAATAATGTATTGAATAACAATAACACCACAATGTGGAGACGGTAAGTCATACGTACGCACATATGGTGACATGTCATTCAAAGGACGGATATAATAATGAATATAGTTGTAAAATATTCATAATAACATCAAAATATATATAATATACCAGAGTTATTATTTTATAATGGAAAAAACAAATAAAAAGGAAGTGGAAGAAGAAAGGAACTTTAAAGAGGGTGGTGAAATTATTACCTCTTCTTCGGGTTCTTCCTTTTTCTTTGATCAAAATATATCCTTAGGCTGGCTTTATGACTAAAGGAATACCTCTAGGACTAAGGGAGGATGGTTGATAGGGTATTTGGGCAGTTTTTGTCTGAGACAAAAGGTTTTTAAGGTGTGAATTGGAGGGAAGTGGGAGTTCCCTTTTATAAGAGGGGTGGGGGCACCTTAGTAAAAGAAATAAATATTATTTCATAATAAAAAAAATTTCGGTTTATAATGGCTCCAAAATGTATTATTTAATTTCTAAGGTGGGTATGGGTCGAAAAACACTCAAATAATAGGTTTTGGACAGGTTTGATTGACTATATTAACTTTAAATTTTAGATTTAACTCTTAGTTAAATAGTTTGACATTTACCATGTCTCTTTGTATTTTTATATTATATAGTTAATAAACTTACAATATAATTCTAAGATAACCATAAGTGGTTCATTAATGATAAAAATATCATTATACAAGTATTTTGGCTGAATCGTAGTATTTTAGGAATATAAAATCAATTAATAATATAATATTTGTTTTAAAAACACTTTTATGTCAATTTTGACACTATTTAATAATTGATTTTTGTTAAAGTCATAAACACTTTATTAATTCGAATTAAATTCATTTAATAAATAAAAACATGTAATATTAACCTATAAAACTAGTTTATGTCATAAAAACTTTCAAATTATATTTATTTTAACATTTATAATACCATTTATTATATTTTTTCATTAATATAGAAAATACTGCATTATCATTATGTCAGAAATAAATTTAATTATTAAAGGTCTAAAAATTATAAATAAAATACCATTATATAGAAAATATTTTTATCTTCATAATTAATATTGATGGTTCAAGATATAACATGTATAACCCTATGTAAAAATTGTTTTACTAAAAGATATATGCTTATGTCATTTTTGTATTTACTAACTTAAATAATATAAAGTGTCATTATCACTTACAAGTGGCTCAATGGGGTCCCAAAATCGACCCAAATATGACCATGGTAACACATGTATCATCCAATAGGGTTAGTAAATGTGTTAGGGTAATTTAATATTTTTATAATATTATTTTTAACCCTTATTTACCAGATATACCCTTTACCCATGGTAAATAAAATATTTACCAAAGTAATTATTCAAAATGTATAAAAATAAAAGTTACCTAATTACACAATTTTAAAATCCTTATTCCAAATATGGAAACCATTTTTCTAAATTCAAAACATAGATGTGGAAGAAATTATTTTAAAATTAATTCCCGTTGTCAAAACAAAAAGCGTGTTTTTATGAAATAATGACTATCAAAAGATTGACACTTGTTTATGTCAAATATAAATGTGAAATTACTTATAATGACCTAAATTGTATTAAATGATAAAAATATAATCTAATTATACTTCTAAACCATTCAAATACATAATTTATCACTATTAATTATTTTTATTCAAAAAGATGTTTTTAACTAAAATTTAGTAATTTTAACTATTCATCAAAATATGAAAGTTATCAGAAAAGGACAAAAAATTCACCATAAGCTAATTTTAATATTCCAAATCAAAAAATGAAATCCATTTTGAAAGATAAAATTCATGAAATTTCAAAAAGTGGGTATTACTATTCATAACGACTACTTTGATTGGTTGTGCTGTGTTAGAATCTCGAAGTCGCGTACAATGCAAGGTATTACATTATTCAAAGGGAAAGATACCGAGGAAGCTTTGGGTGTTACACTGATCACCCTTGTGTTGGATGGAGGTAGGAGAGGTATATTCTCTAGGACCTCGTCTTGTTCAGGAGACCACAGGGCAGATAGAGTTGATTCAGAAGAGGATGGGTACTACACTGTCTCGACAGAAGTCTTATGCTGATCAGTAGAGACGACCTCTGGAGTTCGAGGTCGAGGATCCGGTTTTCTTGTGTGTCACACCGAGGTTGGGACACAAGAGGATTCAGTGACAGGGTAAGCTTTCAACAAGGTACGTTGGGCCATTTGAGGTGTTGGAGAGAGTTGGGTTAGTTTCCTATCGGTTACAGTTACCTCAGAGGTACCGGGCAATACATGACGTCTTCCATGTTTCTCAGAATTGAAGTTAATTTTCAGACCCATATCATGTCTTTCAACCTAAGTAGGTTGAGCTCGAAGTGGATACATCATTTAAAGAGAATCCTATCTGGATTGTGGATCATAGTACAAAGGTTCTTCATGGCTGGTCTGTTCTTCTGGTACGAGTGTTGTGGCAGCACGGACGGGTGTAGGATGAGACTTGGGAGAGGGAGGCTGATGTACGAGCACAGTGGCCGGAACTATTCAAGGTTTCTTCTTCTATTCCATGCTAGGGAAATTTGGGGATGAATTTATTTAAGTGGGGAAGTTTTTAAGAACCCAAGACTTCTTTTCAGGTATGTTTTTTCCTTCCTGGTTGTTTTTGGAGAAAAGAGGAAATTCTGGAAATTTTCCAAGTACACGTCGTATACTATATAAGTATACACCCTGTACTTATTTTCCGCAAAAAATGTGTGCTGTCAGTGTAGTAGCCACACACATGGCCGTGTGGGAGTGACTTGGAAGCCGCTTAAAGCTGAGTATAGAAAAGGTGAATACAGACAGTGTACTTCAAAAGTACACGTTGTGTACTTTTTTTTCATTAAAAACACTAGGGTCACATCTAACAAATAGAACTCACTTCTTCTAGGTTGTCTTCATCTGAGAGAACCCATATGGATATTGATATTTGATGATCCCCTAAGCCTCCGTCCATCCTTCAATTCGAACACCTTTGATTGGGTTGGAATCGCATCAGTGAGTCCTCTCTTCTTCTTGAGCCTTATTTTCCAATTTCTCTTCTTTTCCATGTTATCATGGGTTGAATATTTTGGACGTTTTCTTATATCTATGATGTTTCATGGAGATTCAGGATTTTTGGTTCAAGTCTATTGATCTAAAAAACCTGATTTAGGTGGGTTGTGCCATTCTCTTGAAAGTCTTTGAGTTTTATGTGAAAATTCCACCAATACCGTTAAATGGGGTATTGTGTGTTTACCGTTTTGACCCTATTGTTTCACTGCTATGCTGGTATGATTAAGTAGATGATTATTTATTGTGAATACAATGAATGGTTGTGATTTGGATGTATTTATCATGCATGTTTTTCTTGTTTTGACCTTTAGGTCTTATTTTCCTGTTAGGCTGTTATTTAATTTCCCTTGCCTAGTATTGTAGGATGGTGTGACTGCTGCTCTATTATCCTGTTGTACTATAGAATGATATCAAAATAGTTCTTGAGGTTGACCTTGGCCGTTACACACTGCTACACTTGTTTTACTTACACAGGGCCATGAGAACCTAGTTTATAGACCATAGGGAGAATGGATGATGAGGGCTTCTCCAGAGTGTCTTTATAATTTATGATGTGAGACTACCTGGGTAATTGACGTTGAGTGCTTCCTCAAAGTATCTGTAGTTTCTCGACACAGGCAATAGAGGGAATGAGACATTGAATGCTTCCCCAATGTGACTTTAGTACTGATACAAGACTATATGGGGAATTGATGGAGAGTGCATCTTCATAGAGTCTATTCTTAAGCTTAACCATAGGGGTTAGACTGAGTGTACTACCCAGAGGGTTGCTTATACTTGTTAGGAAGGACCAGAAGGGATAGGCTATGAGTACTTCCCAGAGGGTTACATTGTGTTTAGATGCTTTTATTGCTAGGTAGGACCAGATGGAATAGGCTGTGGGTACTTCATTGAGGGTTACCTATTGTGTTATCTGCTTTATTTAGATATTTCATGTTGTGTGGTGATTTGAATTCTTTAATCTATGGGTTGGTTACTGCTTAGTGGTTTCCTATTTACTGCTTTCTGTAATTTTACCTTCCATATACTCACTGACTGTTAGGCACAGATCTTTGGGCGGTTGCCTACTGGGATTTAGTCTCACACCCTATTTGGGTCAAGCCTTTGGGCCCAAACAGATTATATTGTTGTAGGAATAGATAAGGTAAATCTCCCTTCTACTTCAGGTACTTGACATTCTGTGGAGTTGGAGATCATGAGACCAAGCTATGGCTTACGATGTTGAGGAGTCTATCAACTTTATTTTTCACTTTGGTTTAACATTGGTGTATTCCAGCATTGAGACTTGTTCGTCTGTTTTCCTAGACATATGTTTCATGAATAATTTCATATATATATGTTCCCCAGTTGTTTAGTATTTCAGTCTTCCGATGTTTACTATTTTTGGATATTTACTGCTTCTGCTATTGTATGTGTTGTTTACTTCCACTGTGTAATCGGCCAATGAGGTCATAGTTTCCCCACTATCACACCCAAGTCCCTCACTGATATTCGACAGCCTCTGATGTTCGGGGAAATGCTCCTGAGGCCATCTGACCAACCGGGTACAAGGTGCCTCTGGGTGGCTTCTAGAACCAGGATGTTACAATAATAATCTCGCAATATAAACCCATCCTGTAAGAATGAAAAAACCATGGATCAAACTATTCATTGGTTGGTCTGCGTTATTAATTAAATTGAAAAATGAGGAAAATAAATTCTAAATAACAATGTACTACATTGGGGTTGGATCGTTTTCAAAAGAAGGTTGATCGCCGCGTCGTTGTTATTGGTGAGATTTTTCAAGAATGGCGTCTGTTGATCTGTGATCCAAGTTCCATCATCGTTCGCTAATGAGAGAGTTATTCAAGGTTCTGTCTAGAGCCTCTATGAACTTATAGGGTTATGATATTAACCCTGGATCCATGCCACTAAGTTTATTTAAAATAAACCATCTCTATGTCAATGAAACATTACAAAATAAAATAAATTTTCAATTTATTTTATCCATTATAAATGAAAAAACTACTTTTCACAGCTGACCCGTGGCGACTGATGTTTGTATTTTCTTAGGGTAAATCTTCTACTTTGAACACAATGGTTCCCTTATATTTCTCATCCAAGAACCTGTTTAATAATTTATTCCACTTTTTATGAGAATTTTGTGCACATGCTATAAAATATTTTAATATATTTCAAAAGTTTATTCTCGACACCCTATACCTTGGAATTTCACACCGTCTCAATTCTTGGTCTTGAATTAATTTTATATAATATTTAAAAATAACACACACAAAATCTAATACATTACATTCTCCCCATATTGAGGATTTACATCCCCAAAAATCTAAAAAAAGGATATTAAAAAATATGTGGGTACTTATGCAAGAATCTAAGCCTCCCACTCCCATGTGCTCTCCTAGAGATTCCCATGCTGTCACCAGACACACACCAAGAGAATCTCTCTCCCACATAGGATCCACTCTGACCTATCCTTGATCTCTACTAGGTACATAGGACCAGTTGATCCATCATTAATGTCCATATTTCCCCATTCGATGACGTTTGATGGGTCATGTGCATACCTCCTCATCTATGACATGTAGAAGAAGTCATGTACCCGATCTAAATGTGAGATTAGAGAAAAGCGGTACACCACCTCACCCACTCTACATGATATCTATAATGGCACGATAAACATCATACATAACTTGATTCCCCGACCAAATATCTATAATCCATGTCATGGTGAATCTCGAAGGAACACATGGACTCCTTCCTAGAACTCTAAAGGCCTCCACTTCCTATTAGAATAATTATTTTGACAACTGTGTGTAGTCTTTATCCACTTGTGGATGATCTGATCCTTCTTGGTAATAGCACACACCAACTCTGGGACCATGAGTGCTAACTCTCCTAGGTCATTCTAACAAAGTGGTTATAGGAAGGGTTGAACATAAAAATACTCATATGGTGCCATAACAATGGTGGACTGTTAGCTGTTGTGGTACGAAAACATCACCAGAGGGTGGTGATCCTCCCAACTATGACCAAAGTTCATCATGCAAGAACACAACATGTAATCTAGGACCTGAATGATCTGCTCTATCTAGCCATCAATCTGGGGGTGAAATGTCATGCTCAAGAATAATGGAGTCCCAAATAAATCCTAAAATCCCTTAAACATATAGGATGTAAAATAAGCATCATGGTTAGAAACTGTCATCAATGGTAATCCATGTAGTCAAACCATCTCTTAAACGTAGAGGTGTCCCAAGCTCTCTACTGAAATCTACTCCCAGATAGCTATAAATTGGGCCTACTTGGTGAGTCGGTCAACCATCACCCAGATGAAATTGTTTCCCCTTGGCATACATGGTAAAACCTTCACAAATTCCATTGATATCCCATCCCATATCCATTCCAGTATCTAAAGGGGTTGAGCTAAACCCATTGGAACCTGGCGCTTAGTCTTCACCTGCTGGCACATAATGCATCGATAAACGATCTCTACCACTACATTCTTTATTCCTACACACCAAGATTGACATCAGAGGTCTGGGTACATCTTCTCCACTATAGGATATACCACTAAAGGGGATTTATAAAACTCCCCTAGAACCTCATCCCACAATGCCACTAGTACAACTGTGCATTCTCTAAAAAGGATGACATGCTCCCCACCATTAGAATATCAATTAGTAGCATGTATAATGGATATCTGAACACGTAGAGACTTGAAGTCAGTATCCTCAAGATATGAATCCCTAACTTTTTGTAAGAGTTTAGGGGTAATAACCATCGACTAGAGGTAAAATTCTCCATCTCCATCCACAAAGGATAACTATAACAAGGCCAACATGTTCGATGTCTTGTTCAGCAACTGCAAACTAGATCACCTTCTAAGAGAATCTACCACCACATTACCCTTCCTAGGAGGATATATAATATCAAATTCATAGTCCTGTAGGAACTATGTCCATCACCTCCATCTTAAGTTTATATACTTCGAAGAGAAGATATACTTGAGACTCTTTTAATCAGAGTAGATGATAAACCAATCTCCCATTAGGTTGTGTTTCCAAATATTCAATGTGAAGACTACCACTAAAAAATCAATATCGTGGGTAATTTAGTTATACTCATGTGTTCTCAACTAGAATAAACCATAAGAAATCACCTCTTTCCTCTTCATCAATACATAACCAAGTTTGGTCCTCGATGAATCAAAGAACACTATATACTCAACACCCTCCTCCGAAAATCTCAAGATCAGAGTGCTCATCAAACTCTTCCTCAACTATTGAAAAGACTAATGGCACTTCTCTCTCCACACAAAAGGCTACCCCTTTAATGTTAAATATATCATCAGTGAATATATCTTGGAGAAATCAGGTATGGATCTCTAGTAACAGCCTACTATCCCAAGGTTTCTCCACACCTCTGTTATGATCCAAGGTGACTGCCTTGCTAACACTACCTCCACCATGGTCGGGATCACTAACACTCCATCTAATAAGATAAAATTTCCCAAAAAGTGTAATTCCTATATCTATAACTAGTACTTCTAGAGTTTCCCATAAACCTGGTGCTCTTTGATTACATCCAAAACCATCCTTAGGTGTCTCTTGTGCTCCTCCTCGGGCACTAAGTACACAAGGATATCATCGATGAAGACTACCAAAAACTGGTCTAAATAAGGTTGTATGATCCAATTCATGATTTCCATGAACACTACTGGGGAATTAGTCACACGAAAAGGAATTACCAAGTAATCATAGTGACCGTAATGACATCTAAAGGTCATATTTGGTATATCTTTATCTCATAATCACAACTGGTGATATCATGATCAAAGGTCAACCTTCAAGAACCATAATTACCCTATCAAATATTTTATGAGGTCATAGATCCTCGTTAGTGGATACTTGTTTTTCAAGGTCACCTGGTTCAAGATCTGGTAGTCCACACACAACCTCAATCTCCTGTGTGCCTTTTTAGCAAACAAAACTAGGGCCAACCAGGTTGAAACACTAGGTCTCACGAAGTCCTTCCCCTGTAAGTCCTATAACTACACCCTCAGCTTTCAAATCTTTGGGGGACCCGTATGATATGCTGGTGAAGATATCAGTGCTGTCCCAATCTTTATGTAAATGCAGAAGCCTATCTCCCAATCGGGAGGTAATCCTAGAACATCTTTAGGGACGAAGTCCTTGTACTCCAATACTACTATTGGGAACTACAAACTCATATCATCTACTGCTATAAGGGTTAGTCTATCAAAATTATGAGTAATTGGATACAACCTCCTATGCATGAGTCAATCTGGTGCTTCTTGGGTTTCCCTTTCACTAATAAAGGAAAACCTCATTCCTTCAATGCAGACACACCACACCCTTCACCTAAAACAATTAATCTTGGAATACACTAAAGATAACCAATCCATACCAAGAATGATGTTGTAAGGCCTTGAAATTTCCACCAAGAGGTTCCAACCAAAACTCTCACCTCTAAGGGTTAGTTCACACTGTTAGTATAAGTGTGTGATCATCGAGTCTCCTCCCATAGGCATCTCCAAGCATAAGGGTCAAGTAAACGGTTCAACTGGAATCTCTAGGTCATGAACAAGAAATTAGGAGATAAAGTAATTACTAGAACTTATGTCTATAAGTATGGAAGATATGGTAGAAAAGACACAGACCATAACTCAAATCATTCTTGGAGCCCTTGGGTTATATTCCATAACTAAATGCAGTTGTCCCCACCCCTGTCCTCCTACTCCTTGAGCTTGGTGTTGACCTACTGGGGGTGGTGGTGGTGGTAAAAAGTTGAAATGTTAACCACCTCCTATTTCTATCCCATATCTTATTCCATGTATTCTACCTAGAATATCTTCGTGGTCTTTTCCTTACCTCTACCTTGGTTGCCCACCCACAGGATCTCGATCAGTAGCTCGGCGGGATGGAATGTCTCAAGTGAGATGTACCCTGTCATCACATGTGTAGCATTGACTATCCCTAGGATGACTGGATCAATTTAGAGAGACCTGAAATATAGATACCCTGTCATATGATCTCCTCCTAAAATGTCTCTCATGTCTAGATCACTAAAGCTGATGTTGTATCACTACTGCTGAGGTCTCTACACCTTCCTACCTAATGCTGACTATCACTGATTTCATATGATCATCCAAGACACTTTCAACCATCAAATCTTGCTTAAGCACCCTAGAAAATTTCAAAATTCATTGAGGGATAATGCTGGACCTAATTTCCCTACATAGACCTCACACTAAGTTTTGATCCCTAAAGTATTGATCTATAATTATATTCATCGAGTAATTTTAATGGTTGTGGAACTTCGATGAATAATTAGTTACTATCATGATACCCTAACAGAGCTAAATAATCTTCTGTATATGCATATATGTCAATGTAATTAGTGATAAATACTCTCTAAAGATACAACATAACTCTTTCAATTAAAGATTGGCCTCATTGTCAGTATGGATATCCAAACATCACCATCACCCTACTGATCCGTGTAGAAGTATCGCCGTTAGGACCACCATCTGATCTACTGGTGTCTGGACTAGGTGGAAAACTCAGGTCATCGCCTCAAGACAGTCATCAGACACCTGAGGGTTGGGCTCACCTAATAACCTAAGGGGTATCTATCTATGAAAATAATGAAGCATGCTCAGCCTGTGCTCCTCATCTACTGGTCCAGTGTGCTACTCAACAGGTGGCGGTATGGATGGTGTGCCACCCAAAAGTTACATATGGGAAAATGGTCCCTGCATTGAGGCCTTATTACTGAGGGATTCATCCTCATGATTTAGTGGCCAAATCATAGACGGTATGCATCTCAGGTTAATCCAGTAATAAGACAAGACATACCACAATCAATGAGTATACCTGGAGAGTTGAATCAAGAAGTACATGGAACCACAACCCATTTCTATATGATGCATGTACCATTATTGTTTCCCTACAACCAGTGTTCTCATGTACCGAGTCAAAAAAGGTCATTAGAGTCTTGGTGTATGGATACGTCAGTCGCTCGCACCAACATTGGATACCCTATCCTGAAAGATGAACTCAAAACACTTTACCTGTAATGACCCAAAGATTTTCAATGGAAATTCCCTTCTTATATTTATGTCATAAAATAACATGAAATCACAACATAATGAACTACTAAGTGACAAGTGACCATTAAATATAAGTTGGTCACTTCTGTGTTAGGAATTTTGAAAATTCGATATACACAGTTGTGTTCAAGATGATCTTTGGAGTCTAATGAAACAAAAATAATTTTTGGTGAATAGTGACCTACCCTTATGAATAGTAACATGCTCTTATGTATAGTAATATGACCCTTATGAATAGTAAATCATTTAACATAAGATTAACATTACCTATGAATAATTAAATAAAATTTAGACATCTTAGAAAGTGACAATTTGACCTTAGTAAACGTTTTGGTAATTTGTAAGTCATAAATAATTAATTATAATTAATTAATTAATTTAGAAGTATATTTATTTCCTAAAATGTATTCATAAATTATTTAATCAATGTGTTATTGTTTTATATAATTTTATAAGACCCTACGTAATTTTTGAAAGCACTATGAAATCATTTTTAACTTTTAAAAACTATTTTTTAAGTAAATTATGATTTTAATTAAATATTAAATTATTAATATTTAGAAAATTATTTTGGAAAAATGGAATTTATTTTTGGATTCTACACGTCAATTAATGGTAGGGGTAAATTTTTGGGTTTTTTCTGAAATACTTTAATTTTCGGGTGAATAGTAAAAAATAGCATTTTTCGCATAATTGGTGTATACTAAATTGCATCATTAATGATGTAATGATGAAATAAACATTCTAGAACCTTAGTTTCGGCCAAACTATATTAAATCTCATAAATTTTTCATTAGAATACAATAAATCCAATTCTCAAACCTAAAAAGAACTTTCCAAAGCCTAAAGTCAAAAAGGTGATTTCTTAAAGTGTCTTTTTATCTTCCTTTCACATTCCTTTTAATACATTAATGAATTCGGATTATAAAGAAGAATTAAATCCTAAAAAGAATTATATTATATTAATATATGATTTAGGATGTCAAAAAACTACTATTACAAGTCTAACTCTTGATATATTATTTTATTTAATATTTTATACCAAAAACACCTCCCTCCTCATGTATAAATAAGCCCTCCCCCTCCTCTTGACAAAACACACCTCTCAAGATTCAATAATTGCCTAAGATATGCCCAATAATCTCCCCTAGCCCCTCCCCCACGTCCAAGAGCTTCTGGTCTCATCAAAAGACCAAGCTTAGGCCCTTAAGGAGGTTCTCAAGAGGAGGATTCTAGAGGTAATTTCTCTCCCTCTTCTCCTTTATTTTCCTTTCAAGTTCAAGTTCATTTCTTGATCTCTCCCCACATCTTTTCATCTAAATTGTATTTTAACTCCAGTATTATACATCTACTGGAATTTTATGATTCTAATGATATATTATATAACCCCACCCCCTTTCCCTCTTCCTTTTATTTTATTAAAGAGAACGTTGTTCATGAGGTGTTAAATTTATCACCTTCAAAAATGACATGCTCTCTTCTTCCATTTCTACCTTCAAATCTGGTCATTAAATCATTTTTATGGTTAAAAAAGAATATTTTAAATGTATTATGTTCTATTTTATGTTCTGGAAATAACCTATGGCCATATTACTAAGTGAAAAGTTAAAACATGTTCGTTGTGATCCAAAAACCGCTCAAATTAACCCTAATAATCATCATTTAATTCTTATCTAATGATTCAACCACATGGATCTAATATAATTAATTATAAAATCATTAAAGCTACTATAATATCACTAATAACATGTAATATCATTTCTGGATGTTTACCCATGATCTATCCGAACTTCAATTTAATAATACAAATGAACCACCCAAGAAAAACCATAAAAACAAACATCCCCGAACAATGTGTTTAAACTCTATAAGTCATCCAAAGGAACATAATATGACATAATGAAACCATAATTAACCCTATTAATGTACAAATGGTTCTGGATTTATAATTAATAAATATAAAGTCATTATACAGGACATTAAAGAGAAGGAAGCATTCGGGTACAAAGTAAGGGGAAATTCTCGAACCCAACTTTCATCCTTCGGGTTCTTCCTCTTTCAATCCATTTTTGATATGGTTACTCCTTAAAGATTAGTTTTTCATCATTTTCTTTCCTTTTATTGGATATACATGTTTTCAAATGATGTTAATGTCAATCCAAATGTTTTCCAAAAGAACTCTTCTTTTAAGAACTCAACTTTTACCTCTCATTCATGGTTGGTGGTTCTTGTATCAAGTATGTTGTTCCCTCTTTCTTTTGGGAACCCAAAGTTATGGATGTGTTCTTATGAGATGAAACCCATTCCTTTTAATGGGTTAGTTATGTTCATTTATGTTATATGTTCATCGTGGCATGCATGATAAATGATAATGTTAGGATGTGACGGGTGTGCTCGGAATTATATAGCGCAATATGAATGTTTAAATGTGATGGGTGCGCCCGGAATTATACAGCGCCCCAATGCATTGGGTAAAGTGATGAATCTCATGATTAAATTTTAAATGATGTGTGAAAACGATGCTATCTTGGTTCACAAGTATGTGTGGTAGTTAACCACTAAGACATGATGTCTCATTTTTATGCATTGCCACATTTCAAGTCTATTATTTATGCTCCTCTCATGTTCATGATCTTTTGACTATGTTATGATTATGATCACCCCATGATATATTGTTCTTATCTATCCTCTTACTGGCCTTTTATCTTAGCCCTTTTGATGTATATCCTTAGGTGTCTAAATGTACTAAGGAGAGGACAATTTCCAATTAGAAGCTATAGAAGAAGAAATTAAATGAATGTTTATGCTCGATGTTGTATTTGTTATGTATGGTCCAATTTTGCCCAAGGAACTAAACCTTTGGATCCTATATGTGTAATACTATTATGTTTTTTATCTTTTAAATGATGTAATTGTAATATAAGAAAAGGTTGGGATGCTATAGTTGGTATCAGAGGCAAGGTTTAGTTAATTTGGGAATTAGGATTAGTGAACCCTAGAGAAAACCTCTACTATGAGACTAAGTACAAAAATGCACACAAGAATATTTACCTAGGGATAACATATGTTATGATTTTGGTATAATTGTTTATATTAATAATTTATTCATGACTTTTTTACTTATGCGTTGTTCTAAACTTTTATATTTTAGAAAATGGTAGGAACCAGGAGAAATCAGGCCAACAACTCAGGCGAGGGCCAATGCAATGATTGCCCGAACAACATCCCCAATGATTTGGGAGGTGGAGTTCAAAACTTCATGGAAATTCTTACTCAATTATCTCAGGTTATAAACAATAACCATAATAATGGGGAACATCCTCCTTCACCAAAGAGGGTGAAGCTGGCAATCGAATGTTTTATGCGGCAATGACCACCGACGTTTGGTGGATCTTCCGATCCACTAGTTTTGGAACACTGGGTCAACTCCATGGAGAAGATCTTTTCTGTGCTTCACTGTTCTGAGATGAAGAAGGTGACTCTAGCCGTTTATTGTCTAGATGGAGAAGATGATCAATGGTGGGCTTTGATTAAGAACACCAAGCCAAGGGAAGAAATTGAAGAGATGGAATGAGAAGACTTTAAGATAATGTTTCTTAATAAGTATTTCCCATGAACTCTTCTTATGAAGATGGAGAGAGAATTCATAGAGCTCAAGAAAAAAGAAGGATAATCTGTCACAACCTATGAAGAAAATTTCACACATCTTGCAAGGTACACTTCGGGTTTTGTTATCAACAATGATAGAAAAATTGATCGATTCTTTAGTGGATTAAAACCATACCTTCGAAAGGCTCTTGCAATTCGAGACTTTGGGAGTTATGAAGAAGTTGTTCAGTGTGATCTCAAAGTGGTGATGGAGTTTGGAGAATGGTCTCATGGATATGGTGATAAGAAAAGAAAGATGGAGTTTCAAGCTGGTGGATCTAATGATAATGGTGGGAAGAAAAATCAATGACCCACATGACAAAAATGTGGGAAGTTGCACCATGGGAACTGCCTCAAAGGGACGGTGAAATGCTTTAAGTGTGGGAAAGAAGGACACCAAGATCAAGAATGTCAAAAAGACATGAAAAGGAAGGATAATGTAGCCGATTAAAGGAGATAACCGTTCATGGTTCAATTCTACAACTATAAGGAGCTAGGGAACTATGAAAACCAGTGCACTAAACCTCGAGCTATCGAGGGAAATCAGCGTCAACATCCACCAGAGCCAAAGGAACAAGGGAAGGCTTATGCCATCACTACTGCGAAGGTGGAGCATGATAATGAAGTCGTACAAGGTACACTTCCTATTCACTCTATAATGGAAAAAGTCTTATTTTATTCTAGTTATACGCATTCTTTTATATCATGAAAGTTTGATAAAACTATATAATCGAAGCCCCAAAACCTTGAAGTTGAGATATCTGTAAAAACACCAAGTTGTGAAATCATTGAAACCCTAGTGTTTGACTCTTCTCTTGTTGACTTATGTGGGAAGATTCTTCCAGAAAATCTTGTAATACTTCCCTTGGTGGAATTCGACACTATAAGGGGAATGGATTGGCTCTCGTTATATAGAGAACATATCAACTTTCGGGAAAAGGAAATATATTTCCATATTCTGAACCATCCCATGCTCCTCTACAAATGCACGGAAGATCATGAATCTCCTTTGAAAAAACCTTCAATAGTGTGGGTGATGATTCCCTATGAAGAAGCATACCGCGTCTAAATGGTTGAGTTGAAGGAAAGTGCCAACCTAGAGGAAATTACCATCATGAGGGAATACGACGATGTATTTCCCAAAGAGTTACCCGGAATTCCCCCAGATCGTGAGGTAGAGTTCTCAATTGAACTCATACCCAAAGATACTCCTATCTCAAAGTGCCCCTATAGGATGGCTCCTATCGAAGTGGTGTAGTTAAAGAATCAGCTGCAAGAGAATTTGGACAAAGGGTTCATACGCCCTAATGCATCACTTTGGGGTGCACCAGTGCTCTTTGTGAAGAAGAAGGATGGAACAATGCGGTTGTGCATCGATTATAGGAAACTCAACAAGATCACCATAAAGAACAAGTATCCTCTCCCTAGGATTGATGACTTGTTCGATTAGTTAAGAGGAGCTCAATACTTCTCAAAGGTGGATCTTCGTTCTGGATATCAGGAAGTAAAGGTGAAGAAGGAAGATATTTAGAATACTTCCTTCTGTACAAGGTATGGGCACTATGAGTTTTTGGTGATTCCCTTTGGACTTACTAATGCCCATGCAATCTTCAGGGATTTGATGAATAGAGTCTTTAGATATTACCTCGATAAATTTGTGGTAGTGTTTATCGATGATATTCTCATCTACTCTAAGAGAAAGGAGGAACATGAAGAACATCTAAGACTTATGTTGGCGACATTGAAAAAGGAGTAGTTGTACACCAAGTTTAGAAAGTGTGACTTTTGGATGAATCAAGTCACGTTCTTGGGACATGTGATCACAAGTAAGGGAATATCTGTGGATCCTTCAAAGACAAAGGCGATTGAGGAATGGCCCAGGCCCTCTAGTGTCATAGAAATCAGTAGTTTTATTGGATTAGCTGGGTACTACTGACGTTTTGTGAGAAACTTCTCACGATTTTCAAGCTCTCTAACTAAGTTAACACAGAAAGGGGTAAAGTATGTCTGGACAAAAGAATGTGAGGGAAGCTTCAAGGAGCTAAAGAGATGGATGATCACTGCACCTGTACTCACACTACCGAAAAGTGGAGAATGTTTTGTGATATATAGTGATGCTTCAAAGAAAGGCTTGGCTTGTGTACTCATGAAAAATGATAATGTGATAGCCTACGCCTCATGATAGTTGAAGATCCATGATCAGAACTACCCGATGCATGATCCAGAGCTGACGGCCATGATTTTTGCCTTGAAAATATGGCGGCACTACCCTTATGGTGAGAAGTGTGACATATACACCGACCACAAGAGCATAAAATATATATTCACACAAAAGGAGATCAACATGCGTCAAAGGAGATGGTTAGAGTTAATCAAGGATTACGATTGCTCTATTCACTATCATCCTGGAAAGGCGAACAAGGTAGCTGATGCTCTAAGCAGAAACGAACCTGCTACTCTATCCATGTTGCGGATTGAGAAAGACCCTATCTTCATGGATGTGCAAAGGATGGATTTGGGAATCATAAGGGAAGGGGATACATCCTACCTTTCCGAAATGATTGCACAACCATCCATCCAAGAGAAGATCAAGGAAGCACAAAGGGATGATGTGGAGATACAAAAGAGGGTGAATGAAGTAAAGGAAGGGAAGCTGCAAGAGTTCCATATCGACGATGATGGTGTGATTTGGTTTGGAACCCGGATTTGTGTTCCTTCATCACCCGGGATAAAGAAGGAGCTATTGGATAATGCACATAGCTCAACTTTCTCTATCCATCCTGGGAGTACCAAGATGTACCATGATCTCCAAGACACTTCTGGTGGGATAACATGAAGAAGGAGATTGCAGAATATATATCAAGGTGCGTGGTATGTTAGCAAGTTAAAGCTGAGTGACAAAAGTCCAACGGTATGATACAACCATTGCCTATACCCATGTGGAAATGGGAAAACTTTACTATGGACTTTGTGACAGGTCTCCCGAAGACATCAAAGGGAAATAATGCGATATGGGTTGTGGTTGACCGACTCACTAAGACCGCCCATTTTATCACTATTCGGGAAGACCTCTCGCTTGATTAGCTTTCAATGATATATTTGCAGGATGTGGTGAGACTACACGGTGTTCCACTCTCAATTGTCTATGACCGTGATCCAAGGTTCACATCTATGTTCTGGGGGAGTCTTCAACATGATTTGAGTACTGAATTAAATTTTAGCATGGCCTATCACCCCCAAACTAATGGACAGTCAGAAAGGACTATTCAAACACTTGAAGATATTCTAAGAGCCTGTTCTCTTGAATTAAAAGGTGGTTGGGATCAGAATCTCCAATTTGTTGAGTTCTCATACAACAATAGCTTCCACTTGAGTATTCAGATGGCTCCGTATGAAGCTCTTTATGGGAAGCGATTTAGAACTCCAACCTGTTGGGATGAAGTTGGAGAAAGAAAGCTACTTGGGTCCGATCTTGTTCAAGAGATGACCGAGAAGGTTCAAGTCATCCAGAAACACATCAAAGCTGCTCAAAGTCAGAAATAGATCTATGCTGACAACTGTCGAAGGGACTTGGAGTTTGACGTTGGAGATAAAGTCTTCCTTCGTATATCTCAATAGAAGAGAGTCATGCGTTTCGGGAAGAAAGGGAAGCTAATCCCAAGGTATATTGGCCCCTTTGAGATCCTTGACCGCATATGAGCTATGACCTATCATCTAGAACTTCCACCGAATATGGCTCAGGTTCATGATGTGTTTCATGTATCACTACTGAGGAAGTACTTACTAGACTCCTCACATGTACTAAACTCAGAGGTGGTGCAGCTGGAAGATGATCTCTCCTATGAGGAGAAACCAGTAAAGATTCCGGACTGAAGTGATAAGGTTCTATGCAAAAAGACAACCCATCTTGTCAAAGTTTTGTGGAGGAACTATAAGTTTGAGGAAGAAATTTGGGAACTAGACGAGGCAATGAAGGAGAAGTACCCTCACCTATTTGGGTAAAGTGAAATTTTGGGGGCGAAATTTCTTAAGGGGGGAAGAATGTAACGACCCAAAGTTTTTCAATGGAAATTCCCTTCTTATATTTATTTCATAAAATAAAATTTAATCATAACATAATGATCTACTAAGTGACAAGTGACCATTAAATATATGTTGGTCACTTCTGTGTTAGGAATTTTGAAAATTCGACATACACGGTTGTGTTCAAGATGATCTTTAGAGTCTAATGAAACAAAAATAATTTTTGGTGAATAGTGACCTACCCTTATGAATAGTAACATGCCATTATGAATAGTAATATGACCCTTATAAATAGAAAATCATTGAACATAAGAGTAACATTACCTATGAATAATTAAATAAAATTTAGATATCTTAGAAAGTGACAATTTGACCTTAGTAAACGTTTTGGTAATTTGTAAGTCATAAATAATTAATTATAATTAATTAATTAATTTAAAAGAATATTTATTCTCTAAAATGTATTCATAAATTATTGAATAAATTTCTTATTTTTTTAGATAATTTTATAAGACCCTACGTAATTTTTGAAAGCACTATAAAATCATTTTTGACTTTTAAAAACTGTTTTTAAGTAAATTATGATTTTAATTAAATATTAAATTAATAATATTGATAAAATTATTTTTGAAAAATGGACTTTATTTTTGGATTCTACAGGTCGAAAAATGGTAGGGGTAGATTTTTGGGTTTTTTCTGAAATACTTCAATTTTCGGGTGAATAGTAAAAAATACAGTTTTTTGCATAATCAGTGTATACTAAATTGAATCATTAATAATGTAATGATGACATAAACATTATAGAACCTTAGTTTTGGCCAAATTATTTTAAATCTCATAAATGGTTCTTTAGAATACAATAAATCCAATTCTCAAACCTAAAAAGAACTTTCAAAGCCTAAAGTCAAAAAGGTGATTTCTTAAAGTGTCTTTTTTTCTTCCTTTCACATTCCTTTTAATAAATTAATGAATTCAGATTATAAATAAGAATTAAAGCATAAAACGAATTATATTATATTAATATATTATTTAAGATTTCAAATAATTACTATTACAAGTCTAACTCTTGATATATTATTTTATTTAATATTTTATACCAAAAACACCTCCCTCCTCATGTATAAATAACCCCCCCCCTCCTCTTGCCAAACCACACCTCTCAATCTTCAAGAATTGTCTAAGATATTCCCAATCATCTCCCCTAGCCCCTCCCTCACGTCCAAGAGCTTATAGTCTCATCAAAAGACCAAGCTTAGGCCCTTAAGGAGGTTCTCAAGAGGAGGATTCTAGAGGCAATTTCTCTCCCTCTTCTCCTTTATTTTCCTTTCAAGTTCATGTTCATTTATTGATCTCTCCCCACCTATTTTCATCTAAATTGTATTGTAACTCCATTATTATACATCTAATGGAATTATATGATGATAATGGGATATTATATCACCCACCCCCTTTCCCTCTTCCTTTTATTTTATTAAAGAGAACGTTGTTCATGAGGTGTTAAATTTATCACCTTCAAAAAAGACATGCTCTCTTCTTCTATTTCTACCTTCAAATATGGCCATGAGACCATTTTTATGGTTGAAATCGAATATTTTATATGTATTATGTTTTATTTTATGTTCTAGAAATAACCTATGGCCATATTACTAAGTGAAAAGTTAAAACAAGTTCATTGTGATCCAAAAACCGGTCAAATTAACCCAAATAATCATCATTTAATTCTTATCTAATGATTCACCCACATGGATCTAATATAATTAATTATAAAATCCTTATAGCTCCTGTAATATCACTACTAACATGTAATATCATTTCTGGATGTTTACCCATGATCTACCCTAACTTCAATTTAAGAATATAAGTGAACCACCCAAGAAAAACCATAAAAACAAACATCCCCGAACAATATTTTTAAACTCTATAAGTCATCAAAAGGAACATAATATGACATAAGGAAACCAGAATGAACCCTATTAATGAACACATGGCTCTGGATTTATAATTAATGAATATAATGTCAGTATACAGGACATTAAAGAGAAGTAAGCATTCAGGTACAAGGTAAGGGGAAATTCTCGAACCCAACTTTCATCCTTCGGGTTCTTCCTCTTTCAATCCATTTTTGATATGGTCACTCCTTAAAGATCATTTTTTCATCATTTTATTTCCTTTTCTGTGATATAAATGTTTTCAAATGATCTTTATGTCAATCCAAATGTTTTTCAAAAGAACTATTCTTTTAAGAACTCAACTTTTACCTCTCATTCATGGTTGATGGTTCTTGTATCAAGTATGTTGTTCCCGCTTTCTTTTGGGAACCCAAAGTTATGAATGTGTTATTATGAGATGAAACCCATTCCTTTTCATGGGTTCGTTATGTTCATTTATATTATATGTTTATTGTGGCATGCATGATAAATGATAATGTTATGATGTGACAGGTGCGCCAGGAATTATACGGCGCTCTAATGCATTGGGTAAAGTTATGAATCACATGAGTAAATTTGAAATGATGTGTGAAAAAGATTCTAGCTTGGTTCACATGTATGTGTGGTAGTTAACCACTAAGACATGATGTTTCATTTTTTTGCATTGCCACATTTCAAGTCTATTATTTATGCTCCTCTCATGTTCATGATCTTTTGCCTATGTTATGATTATGATCACCCCATGATATATTGTTCTTATCTATCCTCTTAATGGGATTTTAGCTCACCCCTTTTTATTTATATCCTCAGGTGGCTACATGTACTATGGAGAGGAAATATGCCAATAATAATCTATAGAAGAAGAAATTAAATGAATGTTTATGCTCGATATTGTATTTGTTATGTATGGTCCTAGTTCTCCCAAGACACTAAACCTTTGGATCCTATATGTGTAATACTATTATGTTGTTTATCTTTGAAATGATGTAAAAGTAATTTAAGAAAAGGCTGGGATGCTATATTACCCTATTTCCCCAAACCAATATCACAGACTTTAGGTCCAAAGGTAGAACTGACCACATCTGATACCACTCTGTCATGACCTGTATCCACGGGGCCCGTTCCATAACTCCCCAATCCCACCTCTAATAGGCCAGGGGATGGTGACTAGCACCGAGTAGGCATATCACTAACATAAGAGGAATTTCCTATAAACATGTATGAATGTACACATATCCAAGCCTACCAAAGAGGAAATGTAAAAAACCAATAAGAAAAAAATGCATACAAACCACTATCCAAACCAACATAGTACGATAGGAATTTATAGTGAAGTAAAAAAACTGGTCCAAAATACAGGCACACTAAAAAGAAAGAGTCTGTAAACTATAAAGTCCGACCTGTAAAAAAAATATGTACTTTGACTACTTCTCAAAGCCATTGGAAGACCTAGGCCCACCTGAACTCACAAATATCTATCTGGTCCTGGTCTGACCTGGACTCCATCAAAAGGTCTATAATCTACACAAGACATAACACGTGCGGGAAAAGCCCGTGCATGGGTGAGAATAAAAATTATCATTAGGACACCCCAAAACCATAAAGAAATACACAAAGGAAAGGTACTTCCAGATATACATATTATATGTCTACAAAACATAAAAAAAGGATATCCAAATATAGTCAAACCAAGACATGCAATCTAGAGGTATGTTGAAACTACCACATATCCCACACTGGGGATTTAGTCTGAAGATTCCACAAGCACTCATCAGGGAGAACACACTCCTAAGTCTGATATCACTGATGATGTCAACATGAGAAGTACTATTCATCAGGAATAATCATGATTGAAAGATACACTAATAGATATGAAGAGATATATGATACAAAAATTAGGATCATAGCCATGGCCATGGGGTGATACCAAAAACTCCTAGATTAACCTTCTAAGTAGTAGATCGATTCCATGTGAATTTGGTCAAGTAAATACCAAGGACTCTACCTAGGTAATGAATAATTAATAGAGGATCCTACTCTAGGACTCTTGGAGGGGATTCCTACAACTCTTTCTAAAACGTCTTGCTGAAGGAATCATACTCTTATGAGTAGAAAACAATACCAACAAACCTTAAGGGGAAGGATAAAAGAAAAAATCATTAATGAAACGCATCAAAGATATGGTTTAAAAGTGGATCAATCCACGTAGAAGAGAGTATATGGCATTTAGTAGGGTCACACACCGTGTCTGTTGAGCCTAGATACTTGTTATGTACAATGGCCCATGTCAAAAGGACATGTCATATAAAAAGAGAGTACATAGTGGGTAGAAAGTATTAAACATTATGCCCTTCCATACATGGCACACCCATGAACTTTGGCCATGTTCCAGTACATGGTGTTAAACCATGTAGCTTTACCCATGTACCAGTATACCAGGTAATCCACTTAATTGGTCCAGCAAAGTCATGTGGGAGACCGCACACCGTATTAGAACCCCATGTACTATATATATCCTATCTGTGTATCTCTTGAGATACACACCGAGTCTTGGGGAAGGGCCCACATGCAATGTGATAGGGGGTTACATACTGTGTGAAAGAGGTTAGAAGTCATCTGACACTTGACAGCCTCTCGAAATCTAAGATGCCGCTCTATGGGGGCCACACTTTGGATAGACAGGACCATATGCCATGTTCTTCAGAAATTTCAAGAGCTTCCATTCTTCCTTTGTGTGCCTGGAATGATACTATAGTGTTATATCCTATACTCTATTCACCAAAAACTAGATATCCAAGGTCATATCTCCATTGAAACACCAAATTGAGGGGTCTTGGTCTTTCAATCAGCTCTAAAACTGATTCCGTCCATCCACTCATAAATCATCCGGAGAACTAGTATTCCCGAATCTCTTCAATTCCTTCATCATCATCATCATCATCATCATCATAATCATCACACATACACTAGGTCATCATGAGGCTGTATCTTCAATTTTGGATCATTTCACCAAGAATCAACGGTTTAATGATCTTTCATTCATAAACAATGAAGAAGAAAGAATTTTAAGAATGTCAGGGGAGAGGAAAACACATTGAAAAACCCAAGGAACTAACCTCAAATGTTTTAAATTTAATACTTGATCCATTTAGTAAGAGTGATCAATAAAAAAAGAAATAATCAATAAATTAAACCTAATAATTATGTCATCCCGCCTTTTTATTACATAACTTTTCATTACATTTTACAGACATAGGATCTTTAAAGTATAGTGTCCTGGAAATTAGGAACAATATAAATGAAAACAATATAAACAATTCTTATAATTCACTTTTAGGGATTCATTATAAGTTCATCCTAAGTAAAATTATTGTATCTCATAACCTGGAGACATACATCAAAGGAAAGGGTGAGCAGAAGGATCAATAAAAAAACTAGCGAAACAATTTAGATGTGATCTCGAGCAATATCAATAAGAACACGAGGGATATCATAAATGAATGATAAAATGGAATATCATAGAAATAATAACATGATTCATAGCTTGAAAATGTGGATATGAAATTTAATTTAGACATTCATGAACATATCACCTAGGTTCATCCCCAAGGTGTCATAAAAATTATTAGGGTTATTCCCCAAGGTATCATGAGACTTGTCATCTATAGAGATTAAATTATTTACCTAATAAATTGGAGTTTTATCAGATATAACCCTTAATATTTCTGTATTTTCATGTGATCCACATATATCATAATCATACATTTCATAAATAACCCAAATTGAATAAAATAAATGGGTTTCATATCAAGATCACTACGTTTTAAAAAGTTCTTAAAAACAAGATCATTATGTCATGTATAACCCATGGAAAGGGAGTGAGGGTTATATGAATTTTAATTATAGAATAAAATAGATCAATTTTATGTTTTGATGAATACCCATAGAAATTAAAATATATAGGGTATTTACATAAATAAAAAAAGAAAATTTCTTGAGAAAAAGAAAGAGATTTTAGACCAATATTCTGCAGCATAATGGCTACATAACATGGTTTTATAAAAAATTTAAAAGAGAGGGGAAAAGGTTTAGAAACTCAGAAATAACTCATAATAAATTATAGGGACATAATGATATATAAATAAGTTCATGGTATGAATATTTAAATGACATACCTTATGAAATGAAAACTTTAAAGAAAATAGGAGATGTGATTTCTTTTACGAAAATTCATCATCCTAACAACGTCACATAAAATTTCATAAAATTAGTTGATGAGATCATAAAAAAATTATAATCAATTGGAAATTAAATGTAAATTATTTTGGATATATAAGCACATACCCCCAGATAATAAAATGGAAACTATAAGACATAACATAAAGTAAGTCATGACTAAAAGAGGAGGGTGGAAGGATCCATTATCTTAAAGAGTATCTTCAAAAAATGAAAGGTTAGGGACCTGGGTGGATTGAGGGAACCTTGGGAGGACTCCATGGGAGTTAAGAAGACCATATATTCATTGATGAAGAATTTGGAATGAAATTAATAAAGGAATGTCTTGGTATTTATAGAAAAAGTGAGAGAATATTTTATTAATTTCCAAGGGACATCTCATTAGTGGTATTTGCAAAACCACGAGCTTTCCCATGGTATTTTCCCATAATATTGGCCACTTAAGAAACATCATAACATATGTTACTATCCACAAGTTGAGAAAAATTATTACATCATGATTACATCATTAATGATGACATTTATCACAATGAAACTGAAAACTGTATTTTTACTATTCACCAAAAAACAAAACATTTTATAAAAATATCATAAATTCACCCTAAACTAATATTGATGCTCTGAATTAAAAAATGAACTATATTTTATGAAAATAATTTTCTAATTATAAGATATTTAGTTTTTATGTAAAAACATTATTCACTTGAAAAATACTAATACTTAACTAATAATTTCTGACACGGTTATTTTCTTCAGCTATCATATCATTTCACCATTCAAGATGTCTAAATTATATTTACACTTTCTTAGGTAAGATTACTATTCCATTGGTAACATCACTATTCATAATGGTAATATTACTATTCATACTTTACTATTAACTAAAAGTTAAGTTGATATTATTAAACTCTAAATTTCATATTGATCACAACTATAGAAGATCATTTTTTGAAAATCGTTTTACATTATTAATTTTATAAAGTATAAAAAAATATTTTAAAATACCCTTTTTCCAAAATTTCATCAATAATAAATAACATTGATAAATTCATCCTATATTTATCCAGGGATTTGAAATAATCTAATTTTTCCATAAGAATAAATAACAGTTTTATTTATACAAAAGGATTACACAAAGTAACTAAGGACTTGTTATTTATCCCTTTATAACACTTTCATATGACCTAAGTATAAAATGTGATGTAGTGATTGAATCTTGGGGAGGCTCAGACAACATTACCTGAATGGTGATTTCTATCCGCTTGAACATCTCCCTTAGGTGATTCCGTTCAACCTTCACATGTTGAAGCTCAACATGGGCTTGGTCCAGAGCAAAGCCCAGTGATGCAAACTCCTTCCCAAGCTCTAACAGATGGGATTCGTATGGCCAGAGTCCACTAGATGAGGCCATTGAATCTTATTTCTATATTAATTAACAATGACCACTTGTATTTATAAACTATAATCATAACGTTAAGAATTTAGTTTCCAATCGTTATATTAACCCACGATAACATAAAAGTCAAAACCCAACATTCTCATTTTAATTATACTAACTTCATTAATTAAAGGATAATGTTTTTTAGTATAAAATAACTCACAAATTTACAAAACAAAAAATAATTCAAATGTTTGGGTCATTACATTCTTCCCCCCTTAAGAAATTATGTCCCCAAAATTTTACCTTGTTCCTTCCAAATAGAAAAGGTTTGGGTACTTATACCTTATATAGTCCTCTAGTTTTCACGTGGAATCTTCTAATTTGTGGTTTCTCCACAATACCTTAACATGGTGGGTAGTCTTGTTGCATGGAACCTTGTCTCTACAATCAAAGATCTCCACCAGCTACTCCACATAATAGAGGTCATGTTTTAGTTGTACCACCTCTGGATTAAGTACATGTGAAGGGTTAGGTATGTATTTACTCAAGAGGGATATGTGGAAGGTATCATGAAATTGTGCTATATTTGGAAGAAGTGCAAGTCGATAGGCCACTGCTCCTACACGATCAAGGATTTTCTTCCCTTTCTTACTGAACCTCATGACTCTCTTCCAAGGTGAAATTAAAAGAAATACTTTTCCACCAACATCAAACTAAAAGTCCCTTAAACGGTTGTTGACATAGCTATTTTTTTGGCTCTGAGAAGCATTAATGTGTTTCTGGATGGCATGGGCCTTTTCTATCATCTCTTGCACAAGATTAGATCCAAGAATCTTACTCTCACCAGCTTCATCCCAACAAGTAAGAGTTCTACATCACCTCCCACATAGAGCATTATAGGGTTTCATTTGAATGCTTGAGTGGAAGATAATGTGGTAAGAGAACTCAACTAATGGGAAATGTTGATACCATCCACCTCTAAATTCCATTAACACTACTAAAAAAACAGCCTATACCTACGATTCAAAACCGTGGGTATAGCCCCCAAAACCGTGGGTATAGGCAATACCCACAGTTTTGGGAACCGTGGGCTGGAACGTCGTCAGTATAGGTCCCCAGACTATACCCACGGTTTTCCAAAACCGTGGGTATAGGTGTTCTACCACCATGTCAACGAAACAAAGACAGTTGCCATGGTGTCCACAACTTTTACCCACGGTTTCAAAACCGTGGGTATAGGTCCTAAAATAATGCATGCGAAAGGTTTCAATCCCACAACCTCTTCGCTGCAGACACCACGTCTAACCACTACCATAACATCACATATGTATATATATATATATATAGTTAACTATAGTTATAAAAAACGTAGGTATAGAGGGAAGACTTTGGGTATAGGATTCCCGCCCAAAACAATTTCATTCCTGCCGAAAAAAATTTCCCGTGCACAAATGGGAAGCCTATACCCATGGTTTTTCAAAACCGTGGGTATGTGTATTTTATCCCAAACCTATCCCCACAGTTTTCCCAAAAAACGTGGGGATAGGTACCCTTATACCCACAGTTTTGGATAACCGTGGGTATAGGTGAATTTTCAGGACCTATCCCCATGGTTTTGGGGAAAACCGCGGGGATAGGTCCATTTTACAGTAGTGTAAGCATGTTTTCAGCATGTCCTCAAGTGTTTGAATAGTCCTTTCAGATTTTCCATCAGTTTGGGGGTGATAGGCCATACTAAAATTCAATTATGTACTCAGATCCTATTTAATACTTCTCCCGAAAATTGATGTGAACCTTGGATCATGATTAGATACGATATAAAGTGGAACTCCATGCATCATTACCACTCCATTTATGCCAATATCGCTAATTTTATCAATAGAGAAATCGTCCCTAATAGATATAAAATGGGAAGTCTTGGTGAGATGGTCTACAATAACACATATTTCATTGTTTCCTTTGGAAGTTCTCATGAGACCAGTGAAAATATCCATTGTTATATTTTCCCACTTTCATGCTGGTATGGGTAGTGGTTGCAATAACCCTTTAGAAAGTTGTGTCTCTGCCTTCACATGCTGACATAGGAAGCACCTTAAAGTGTAGTCATCAATCTCCCTTTTCATATTATCCCACCAATAATTATCACAAAGGTCCCTATACATTTTCGTGCTTCCCATATGTATAAATAAAATTGAACTATGAGCTTCGTCCATTAGATCCTTCTTTATTTCCAGAATAGATGGAACACATAGTCTTGTTGGGAATTTCATTAAACCTTTTTGATCAATATTTCACTCAATAAATGTCCCATCCTTCACAGCCTCATACTCATTCTGTAACAAAAGATCTTCTTTATGAGATTTCTTGATCTTCTATAGTATTGACAGCTGAGAAATCATTTGGGATAGGGTTCTAGATGTCCCTTCCCTTATAATTCCTATGTGAAGCTTTACTAGGTCATTGATCAAAGGATCACTTTGAATCCTCATCATGGAAAGAACAACTGGGTCTTTCTTGCTTAATGCATCAACAACATTGTTTTCTCTTCTGGGATGATAATGAATTGAACAATCATAGTCTTTAAAGAGTTCCAACCATATCCTTTGTCTCATGTTAAATTCCTTTTGTGTGAAAATATACTTAAAAATTTGATGGTCTGTGTATATATCACATTTATCCCTATAAAGATAGTTCATCCATATCTTCATAGAAAAAATGACTGCAACCATCTCTAGATCATGCATAGGATAGTTCTTTTTATGATTCATCAACTGTCAAGATGAATAAGCAACAACATTTTCATTTTTTATGAGGACACACCCAATCCATTTTAGAGATGCATCACTAAAAACAATGAATCCCTCTACACTTGAGGGTATAGTTAACATGGGTGCACTAACCAATATGTTATTCAACTCTAGGAAACCTTCCTCACACTCCTTTTTACAAATAAACTTGACCCCATTTTGAGTTAACTTGGTTAATGGATTAGAATGTCATGAATTTTTTTTCACAACCCTCTTATAATATCCCTCTAATCTAAGTAAACTACGAATCTCGGTTATTTTTGTAGGTTGAGGCCACTCCTCTACAACCATTGTCTTTACAGGCTCAACTTTGATTCCTTCATTGGTTAAAATGTGACCCAAGAAAATAACTTATTGTAAAAAAATTAACATTTGGTGAACTTTCCAAAAATCCTCTCCTTCCGCAGAGTGTGCCAAATAACCTAGAAATAATCCTCAATCTCCTCGCGACTTTCAAAATATATTAGAATATCATTAATAAAAACTAACACAAAGTTATCATAGTAGTACTTAAAGACTATATTCATAAAATACAAAAAAATAGTAGGTGAATTAGTTAGTCCGAAGGGAATAAAAACAAACTCATAATGCCCATATCTAGATCAGAAGGTAGTTTTTGGAATTTCATCTTTCTTCTCCCTCAATAGATTATAACCAGACGGAAGATCAATCATAGAGATGAATTTATCCCCATGAAGTTGTTCAAATAACTCATAAATTCTTGGAAGAGGATATTTGTTCTTCAATGTGATCCTATTTAGTTCTCTATAATCAATGCATAGCCGCATTGATCCATCCTTCTTCATCAAAAAAGAACATGTGCTCCCAAAGGAGACATACATGGATTTATAAACCCCTTCTACAAAAGATCTTGGAGTTTCTTATTTAATTCCTCAAGATCAACATTTTCCATTCTATACGGGGTCTTTGATATTAGATTATCTAGGTATAAGTTTAATGGATAATTCTACCACTTTTTATGGGGGAGGTCTGGGTAACTCCTCAGAAAATACTTTAATGTATTTCTGGATGATGGGGAAATTTTCTATCCTTATTGTCTCATTTCCTTCTACTTATTCACCAATAAAATCCATAAAGAAGGATATAATATGTTCTTCTAGACAAATATCGAGTTGAGATATATCTCCTTGGAAGATAACTATAGGTTTTCCATTCAAGACTACAGATATTTCCTTGCTTATTAATTTGATCTTAGAATTATAATAGGAGAGACAATCCATCCCTAGTATAATGTCAAATTATGGAATGGGAATGACTACTAGATTTGGGATAAGATTGTGCTCACTAATGTAAATACTGGAGTTTCTAAACAATGAAGATGTTGGGATAATCCCACAAGGAGTATTGAATGATAATTATTCTTTTAGAAATTCAGGTGTTGATTCTAAATTATTTGAAAACTTGGAAGAAATAAAGGAATACATAGAACCAGAACCAAAAAGAGTACTTCATAGATTTGAGAGAACAACAAGAGTACCTACCACCACACCATTCGGAGCTTCAACATTAGTGGTAGTGATAGAAAAAGCTTGACCTTTCTCCATGGGCCTTTGCTGAGGCTGATGGTGATTCCCCTCCACAACCCTTAGATTTGGACAGTGATTGGAAAAGTGACCAAGTTGTCCACACTTATAGAATTGGAACATTATCTAGGTCCTAAACCATATTCCCTTTATCATTTGTGTTGGGAAGTTGAGGCTTCACCTCACTATGACAATTCAATGAAATATGGCCATCTCTACCACAATTTTCTCACTTTTTAATCTCGAGAAGGCAGTTCCCAGAATGCTTCTTCCCAAATTTATTACACATGGGACGTTGCACATTCATGCCTCCTCTTCCCTAATCAAAGATCCTCTCTGGGCTTGGATCCTCTGATCTCTACTTATCATTGGATTTATGAGACCACTTCTTCTCACTAAACTCTAGTTCGACTTTTATCACACTCTGTATGATCTCTTCATTGTTTTCATAGTCTCATTTGGCTAGATTCTTCAACAGATGAGGTCTCAGTCCACCAAAGAATCTATCAACATTACCATTAAAATCCATGACAAATATTGAGGTGTAACAGGAATGTCTGGTGAATTTTATCTCGCATCTTCCAACAGATTCATTCTCCTTCTGCTTTAGCTTGAGAAACTCCTTCTCCATTTTTTCTCATTGAACAAGGGAAATACTTATTAATGAAGATCCATCTGAAATATTCCCACTGCATAGCTTCAACATCCACTCTTAGCCTTGTGTTTTTTATCATCTCCCACCACTGATCAACTTCTCTCTATAAGTGGTAAACAGCCAGGGTGACCTTCTCTTGTTCCAAATAGCATAGCATAGAATAGATCTTCTTGATAGTGCGAATCCACTATTCAGCATTCAATGGGTTAGAATATCCATTTAAGGTTGGTGGTTGTTGATGCATAAAGGACTCAATATAATTTTGTTCCCTTGGTGGTTAGATTGGTCTCTCAGATTGATTCGAGTTATTTCACATATCATGATTCAGTTGGTTCATCATTCTCATGAAAGTTTCCATTCCAACTTCCATTGGATGGCCGTCAGCGCATGGTCCATTGCGATCACTATTTGAACGGTTCCTCCTATTGAAAGCCATTTTCTATAAAAACCATAGTTTGAATATTATTTCATTTAAAAATATGTTAACTATAAGGGAATTTATTTCTTAAAACTTTATGCAAAAAAATTATATTTCTCTATAAATCCTTCATAATGATTCATAAAAACCTTATGATTAACCAAACATATCCCCCATGAGTATCAACTAGGAGTTAAGAAATTCATATTGTTATGTACCAGGATACCTCAGGTCATGACTAAAACTCCTTATCAGAGTTTTCACTCATAGGTACATCTGTGCCAGATCCACATCCACTTGTTCATATCCAGACATGGATTTATTTGTTTAGAAACCACTTACTTAATATTTCACCAAAATACCAAGAAGTTTTCCTATATTTAAAATTTTCAAAAGGGTTATTCCTAATGCTTTAATATCATAATTTCCATAAATAACTAAACTATCCATTAATACCAACTATGGAATCCTGCCTATTTATTACATACCTTTTCATTACATTTTACAAACAGAGAATCTTTACAGTCTAGTGTCCTGGAAATCAAGAAAAATATACCTAAAAAACATAACATATTATTTTAATCCACTTTTAAGGATTCATCATAAGTTCATCCTATGTAAAATTACTACATCTCATAACCTAGAAACATACATCAATGTAAATGGTGAGAAGAAGGCACAGTAAGAAAAATAAGTGAAACATTTTACATGTGATCTCGAGTGATATCAATAAGAACATGAGGGATATCATAAATGAATGATAAAAATGAATATCATATAAATAATAACATGAATAAAAAATTGAAAATGTGGCTATAAAATTTAATTTATAAATTCATGAACATATCACCAAGGTTTATCTGTAAGGTGTCATAAAAATTACCAGGGTTATTCACCAAGGTATCATGAAACTTATCATCTCTAGAAATTAAATTCTTTACCCAATGCATTGGGGAGAAATCTGGGCACACCCTTAATATGTATTTTTTTCATGTGAGACACATATATCATAATAATACATTTCATTAATAACCCAAAGAGAATAAAATAAATGGGTTTCCTATCAAAATCATGATGTTTTAAAAAGTGATTAAAAATATGATCATTATGTAATTTATAACCCATGGAATGGGAGTGAGGGTGTATGCATGTAAATTCCAAAATAAAATAGATCGATTTTATGTCTTGATGAATTACTTGGAAAATTAAAATATATTAGGTATTAACATAAATAAGAAAAAAGAATTTCTTGAGAAAAAGAGATAGATTTTGATTTGAAAACTCTTCAGCATAACATCTACATAACATGGTTTCATAAAACATTAAAAAGAGAGGGGAAAAGGGTAACCCACTAATAAATAACTCATAATAAAATATAGGGAAATAATAAAATATTAATAAGATCATGGTATGGATATTTGAATGACAGACCATATGAAAAGGAAACTTGAAAGAAAATAGAAGATGTGATTTATTTTACGAAAATTCAGTAGGCTAACAACATCACATTAAATTTTAGAAAATCTATTGATGAAGGAGGAAAGGGCCTATCATCCTTAGGAAATGAATTGGAAAATATTAATAATATAGAATCACATAAACTAAAATAATAAAATGGATACTATAATACATAACATAAGATAAGTCATGACTAAAAGAGGAGGGTGGATGGTTCCCTTACCTTGAAGAGTATCTTCAAAAACGTGACGGTTAGGACCTTGGGGGGATTGAAAGAACCTTGGGAGGAATAAATCGGAGGTAAAAATATAATTTCATAATTGAGGAGGAATTTGGAATGAAATTAATGAAGTAATGGCTTGGTATTTATAGAAAAAGAAAGGGAATATTTTATTCATTTCCAAGGGACACCTCATTAGTTGTATTTGAAAAACCATGGTATTTCCCATGGTATTGGCCGCTTGGGACACCTCATAACATATATTACAATTCAAAAGTCGACCAGAATTATTACCTCATGATTACATCATCCATGATGTCATTAATCACATTGAAACTCAAAATTGTATTTTTACTATTCATAGAAAAACAAAACATTTTATAAAAATCTCATAAATTTACCCTAACTTAATATCAATCCACTAAATTCAAAAATGAACTCCATTTTATGAAAATAATTTTTTAATTATTAGAAATTTAATTTTTACATAAAAAATCTATTTACCCAAAAAAATACTAATACATAACTAATAATTTCCGAGACAATAATTTACTTATGCTATTATATCACTTCACCATTCAAGATGCCTAAATTATATTTATACTTTCTTAAGCGAGGTTACTATTCCGTCGATCACATTAATATTTATAAGGGAAATGTTACTATTCATACTTTAATATTCAATAAATGTTAAATTGATCTTATTAGACTCCAAATTTCCTACTGATCAAAACTGTAAAACATGATTTTATTAAAATCATTTTACATTATTAATTATTTAAAGTATACAAAAATATTTTAAAATACCATTTTTTCAAAAATTTCATAAATAATAAGTAACTTCATTAAATTTATCCTATTTTTATCCATACATTTGAAATAAATAGATTTTACCCTAAGAATAAATAACAATTATATTTATAAAAAAAGATTACACAAAGTAACTAAGGCATTGTTATGTATCCCCTTATAACACCTGCGTAGGACCGAAGTGTAAGGTGTGCTATAGTGATTGAATCTTGGGGAGGCTTAGACAAAATTACCTGAATGATGATTTCTATCAGCTTGAACATCTCCCTTAGGCGATTCAGTTCAAGATTCACATTTTGAAGATTATCTTGGGCTTGGTCCAGAGCAAAGCCAAGTGAGACAACCTATTTCCCAAGCGCTAACAGATGAGCTTCATATTGCCTGAGTCTACTGAATGAGGCCATCGACTATTATTTATAAATTAATTAACCATGATCACTTGTGTTTATAAAAAATAATCACAACATTAAGAATTTAGTTTCCAACAGTCATATTGAAAAACTTTAATATATAATTCAAAACCCAACAGTTCCATTTTAATTATACACACTTAATTAATTAAAGGATAATTCTTTTTTTATAAAATAACACACAGGTTTATAAAAAAATTATTCAAAATTTCAGGTCGTTACAATAATAAACCCATAATATAAAATCGTCCTGCAAGAATGAATGAACTACGGATCAACATGTTCATTGGTTGGCTAAATCCAGAAACAAGGAAATGAAATTCCAAATAACAATATCCTACCCTGGGTTTGGATAGTTCGCTAAATAAGTTTAATCACCACGTTGTTGTTTTCGCTGGGATTTTTCAAGAACGGTGTCCGTCGATCTCCGATCCAAGTTCTGCCATAATTATTTGTCGAGAGAGTTCTCCAGGGTTCTCTCTAGAGACTTTAGAAAATTATAGGGTTATGAGCTTAACCCTGGATCCATGACTCTAGGTTTTTTTAAAATAAACCATCACTACTTCCATGAAATAGAACAAAATAAAATAGATTTGCAATTTATTTTATTCATTAAAAATACCGAAGACTAATTTTCACAACTAACTCGTACCGGCTGATGTTAGGACTCACCTAGGGTAAAGCAACTACACTAAAGGAAATGGTGCCCTCATATTTCTGATTAAGACACCCATTTAGATGTTTTTATACATTTTTCGGAAAACTATGCACACATGATATTAAATATTTTAATATATTTCAAACAATTATTCTAGGAAACCTGTGCCCCTGAATCGTATACCGTCTCAACACCTGGTATCAAATTAATTCCATATAATATTAAAAAATAATACATAGAGAAATATGTGACATTACAGTATATTTATTGGTTTTTAAATAATTTGATTCTGTATTATTACATGTTTAGTTATTTACTTATTATCATGCACTCTGAATGAGGGTATATTCTCCCCATGCTTTCACTTTAGACCCTCACCGCCATTCAACAACCTTTGACATAATTAAAGGATTTATTGAGTTCATGTAACACTCCTGCTCAAACTTGGTGATTCAGGTTGGGGTGTTACAATTATTATTTAATATGACAAGGTGATCTATGGTGAAGTTTACTACATTTTTTATAGTTTATTTGGAAAAAATTATATTAGGGAATATTCACATTTTGGTGATAAAGGTTATTTGGTGATTAAAAAATGAGATGATTTTGGAAGAATAATTTATCAAACACCTTTGTTTTTTGGGTTCAAATTTAATCAAGAATATTTAAAGAGTATTGAATTGACTTTTGGTAACTATTAATATTTTTCAGATTAATTTTTATGAAGATGTATTCATATTTTTTATTATTTTAGAATGTGCGAACCACTTCAATTTTTTACAGGAGGATTAACTTCATATTATTTTGTGGATCGTGTAGTCTACTAGAAGTTGATTTTAGTTATTTATGAATAAAAAATTTATTATGATAATAATGATGCACATAAAAGGATTAAATCACTCTTATATAATGGAATAAAATCCAATAAGTAAATTTTATAATATTTTCTATCCTAATGGTAAAGTATTTTCTCAAAATTAAGAAAACTAATGATAAATATATTGAGTCTTATTCACAATGTAAAAATCATCTACGAAGGTACATTTTCATAAACTCATTTTGAAGTATGTGTATATAGTGGCACAAGAAAAATAATTTTATTATTCATAAAGTATAATTTAAAGCTCATAATAAAATAAACATCATATTTTATTACTATTTTATGTTATTATTAGTTCAGAAAAAGATAAATTAAATTTGAGAGGATGAAATTTTTATAAGGATGAGATAATGTAACACCCCTATATGGTAGATTATATTTTCTTTTAAAATAAATCTATGTTTAATAGTGTACACCAAATAGATCCCCGAGCATAAATGATCCATGAAATAATATTATTTAAATATGACTATTATAACCTATCAATTGAATTTTTGGTTAAGAATAAAAATAACCTAATTATAAAATATATATAGAAATTATTTTAATAAAAAATGTATTAAATCATGAATTTTTACATTAATATTATTTTTATTACTAATAAAATAATAATAATAAATTCTTTTTATGATTTTAAAAAATAATTTTCTTCTAAAAATGGGGTTTTTATGTTTAATACATGAGTGAAAGGTGTTGTTGTGGGTGCTCTCAAATGATGTGAAACTTTTTAGTACTGACATGTAATAGAGTGGTTGAACACATTAATTATCTATGGAGGAAGTATTTAAAATAACATATTAAAGGTATTTTTGAAATAAAGTAATATAAATAAACAAATAAACAATATGGTTGTTTGTTTTACATTTATAACACAAGAAGATATATATTGGAAGATGATTGCCTTTTTTTCGTTTTTTGGTTTCTTTTTGAAATTTTATTAATAAAACACAACAAGGATATTTTTTAGAAAATAATTTTTTAAAGGAATAATTGATCTAACTCTACCACTTAAAAAATTCATTAACAATTTTCATTTCAATTAAAATTAATTAAAATATAATCCCATAATTTATCAACTTATAAACCCTAAATAATTTCACACAATAACTATGATGAAAATGATTAAACCTTAGGATAACATAAAATCTTAGTACCCTACGTTGATTTTAATTCCTTCAATAATTTATGTTTAAGGGTTAATTAAGGCACAAAATCCCACTAGAATTGTAATTAAATCAATCCTAGGGATTATATTTAAGCCCCACAAATTTGATCCCAAGTATTTTTTTTACAATTATTATTAGGATCTCAAAATCAACACATTATTTGACCTCATGTGCAAAGTTTTTACCATTTGAATGATTTTAATATTAAAAACTAATTAATAGATTATATTTATGAAAATGAAAATTATATTATTGTTTCAAAAAAAAATCATTTAAGTAAGATAAAATTAGATTGATTACTAATAAAATATTATCTTCCATGGTAGGAGTAGTAATTGAATAAATGACTTTCATATGAAATGATTTATAAAGGGTATAACCAAATAAAATTTATAACCCTAATTTACAAATAGACTAAGTGAATGAAAGAAGAATAAAATTGAACAATATAGAATAAATATAAGAAGAAATATGAAGTTTATTATAAAAACAAAAACATTTCATTTTGAAGAAGAAGAATAAGGCTTTGATTAAGGGATACTTACTTCAAGAGATATCCCTCTTAAAATGATTAGAGAAATATAGTAAATTATTTCCCCAATAATATTAGTTTTTTAATAAACTTCCAAAATCCTCTATATGAGAAAAATAAAAATTTATAGAGGGGTGAAGAGGCTTGGGTTATAATATGTTAAAATTGTGAGAGGGAAAATTTGGTGAAATATTTAAATCCAAATTTTACCAACTTTTTGAACTCCAAAATGTATTAACCATCTATCCTTATAAAAGTATTATTTGTATAGAATTTGGTTGTCTATTTAGTATCAAAATTTGAGATCAATTGTAGCTAGCACGTTGAAGAAATGGCCAACATGGTGAAGTGGTGTCCAATTTTATGTGTATAGTCCCTATTTAATTAATGGACCATTTACAATAATCAAATGAAAGATCTTGATCATATGGTCCCAATTAATGTTTTATCAAATTGAGTAAAGAATTAGGTTATGCAATTTAAACTTAAAATAAGTTATCTAACAATATTTATAGAGAAAATACTATAGTTCAAATTAAAATGTTTAAATTTTAATTTTCACCAAATTTAAAAATAAATTATTTAACCCCAAATACCCCATAAATAAACACATTTAACACAATATGATAAAATTATGTCATATATTATAAATTAAATATTCCATAAACTATGTTTTATCATCAAGTAATTAGAATTTATTTTTATTACTGTTATAGATTTCATTTTATAAAATGAACATCATTTTTTAAATCATCATGTCAAAATTATCTTATAGTGAAATTTTGGAATTTTAACAAAATATTGATTTTTAGGAAAATAATGAAGAATGCAGATTTTTTCAAAACTATAATTTATTTTTATTAATTAAAGTAATTTAAAAGACTCACTTTATTTTTCTATTTTGTTTTAAAGTAATATAATATCCATTTCATTAAATATAATCTAATTAAATCTATAGGAATAAATATTATATTTTATTTTGGTATAAGTTCATTTTTATGATTAAAAAAGATTTTTTATAGAAATTATTTTTGATACGTTATACATACTCATATTAAAATTAATTTCATTGAATTATAAGAATTGAAAGTCGAAAATTTATTTCATATTTAGAATTAGGAGGCTGAAATTTTGAAAATAAATCGATTTCACTTTTAGTCATAATGAATACTAACCATGGTAAAAGTTCATCACCAGAGTAATGGGTAAAAAAGTTAATTAAGGATAAAACTATGGTATAAGGTCTCAAAATATACCCAAAACAAGAATTTATTTTATTAGATATGTTTATTTCAATAATAATTACCCCACATTAGAATATATGGAATTTTTGTTCCATTTTCCTTAAATAGTGACATTTATATTACTGTAAATAAAGTATATATACAAAATGTCATTATCATTCTTTTATTACCTATAATATGTTTTCATAGGAATAAAAAGATTTTATTAATGATAATAAATGGTTATTTTGAAACTTGATAAATTAAATTTGTGATAATATTTTTTTTTATTTTTTTGACAATGATATAAATACCGAAAACACATACTCATTGATAATGCAACACTTATGCAAATAGGTTAAAAATCAATGTAAATAGTTTTGATAATATTAAAATTAATATGTTTTGGATGAAATATAGTGTTTCCTGAATTTATTTTTTTTATAAAATATTAGTGGTGGTTATATAATTTATATTAAAATTTCATTATTATCCTGATGCCTTTAATGTCAAGATAAGTGAATAGTCATTAAAATGAATTTAGATGACATTTAATGTTTAATTTTTTTATATCCTTATAATATAATAGAAATCCTATAAAAACTAAAATAAATTGTAAAATATCGAACAAATCATTAATTACCAATGTAATCACCACTTTTTATTTTTAAAATTTCTTTCACAACTCTTAAAATGGGAATTATTTTACCACGATTCAGGTTATTGGGTGTCAATGAAGTGGTTAAAAAATGATAAGGTTTAAAATGACCTAAATATTTGTCAAAATTTTATTTTTTGATCATATTTCTAAATTATAATCATTATATTTGATTATACATAACTTTGGATCCATTTTACATGAGTTAGACACATATTATATATTAATATTTTAAGCATTTACATGATTTTCACCCACCTAATTTATAAAAGGAAACCACCTCTTATCTCTTACACAGAATTTTTAATCCTTATATATCACCCAATATATATCCAAATACCTTTTGATATTTATTCTCCACTTCATACAGATTTTTTTATTTCCATAACACCATCCTACTAAGGATTAAAGTGTAGGATAAATGAGCATTTTGAAATAAGAGGTATAACTCTTAATCGAGTTCTTTCATTTTATTTTTTCTTAGACCACCTTAAATTTTATCTTAAACATGCAGATATAATAACATAAACATCTTACATATACATAAATTTTATTAAGTTAATGGAATATACATTATTTATCTATATTTTTATCCTATGAGAAATGATAACATTAATCATGTGTACATGTTGACTACTACCTCCACAAAGTGACATATTTTGTTTTTCAACACCACCCCATAAGGCTAGTTATTAGGATATATTTAATGAATATATATGATATTCATAACATAATTATTAGTCTAGAAAAATAATATATTACTTACCTTCTTACCCTTCTATCTTTTGGATAATGACAACATCGTTTATTAGTATGTGTGGACTACACTACTATAAAACTCAGTTTATCCAGCACTAGGGATTTATCAATTATAGTTAAAATCATTATTAAAGGGAGTCTTATAGCACTAAAGAATAAATATTAATGGGGGCCCTTTATTAGAACTAATAAAAAAGTACTGATAAAGGTATCAACACTAGTAAGAAACACTGAAAAATGGTTCCCTTTATTTACACTTTTTTACTAGCACTGTTAAAGGCTATATTTCAAATATATATATATATATATATACCATTGAAACGAATATATTAATATATTGATATATTTATATTGATATTAACATAATATATAATTTTTAAATATGTTTTAGATAAGGATAAATAGACATTTACACATAATATATAAGATATTTAGTGAAAATGACTTATAAAATAATTTAAAAAATATTTTCAACTAATAATTTGATAATTATTATCGATTAATAGTCATTTATTAACAAATTCAATACAAAAAATAAAAAAATAGTATAAGATCTAAAATATGTTGAAAATGTAAATAAAACTTTAAACGACCATGATTTTTAATCCAAGTATCCATTTCGGCTATACCACATATCAAATTGAAGATTGTGATGTGCTATTTGTTAAATTATTTTGAATAACCCCTAGAAAAATTCTTCATGGGAAAAAGGTCCAGAAGTCCAACAAAACTATTTTTTTAGTCGGGGTTCCAAAATTTTTTAACATTCAATGAAATTACTGGCTTGTTTATGGGTGTTTTTTAACCTATTTTCAGTGGGGAAATAATTTATTACCTGGGATTACATTCATATTAATATTATGGTTTCTAAATTTTATCATTTTTCATAATTTTGTTTTTTTAATAATTAAATATATACATTTTTACTTATATTTTCTTATAATAAATTACATTTATAAGTACATATATATAAAAATTTATATGAATATGCATTTTTAAATATATAAAATCAATATTTATTATTCATTTTATATAAAGTAAAAATTTACCCATTATATTTACCTTATAAAAATTTAATAATATATATATATATATATAATTTTTATATATAAACATTCATTTGTATTAGTATACATATATATATATATATTATAATATATATATATATATATAATATATTATAATATATATATATATATAATATATTAATATATAATATATTTAAATAAATTAAATTGTATTTATGTATATCAAAAATTTCAAAAAATATATAAATAAATAGAAAAGTTGTTAAATCTACCACAAAACATGATGATATAGGGGTAAAGATCATCAGTCACATAAGGGAGGTCTTGAGATCAAATCTAGGTGTGCATAGCTATTTGGGGTAGCCTTCTAGCACTAAGGAAGGGGGTAGGGTACATGATAGTGGATGGGTAGTGGAAAATGTTGAGAAAGGGGGTTGTAAGTGCTTATAAAGGTGGTTGTTGGGGGTGCATAAAAAATTATTTTTTTATGAAAAATATTTATAACACTTATTTTAGTGTTGTTAAAATATGACCTTTCAAAGCACTGAAGAAGGAACTATTAAAGTCACCCGTTAATAGTTCTAAAAAAACTTATAAAGTGTGATTTATCAGTATTTTTTGGTAGTGTTAAAGGGTTCCTTTAAGAGTTCTTTTTAGTGTTGTTAATGGAATTATTTTAACAGTGCTCACAGTATCATCACTTTTTAAGCACCTATAAAACACTTTTAATAATGTTGTAAAATACATGATTTGTATTAGTGATACCACCTCTATAGAGGTACTTGATTGATTAATCATTTCCACATTTCAATAATGATTATAAAATTTTATTTAATTTATAAAAATTATAATTATTCCATTATTAATATTCTATAGATTATGAAACCATGACCAAGATGTAAGCACAAGAACTAATAAATCAAAACTTGTATGAAAATTAGAATAGTTAACACTCGATATGATGATGTTAATAAATAATTGTTAATAATTAGATGATATAATAATATATGTGAATCATATATGGTATGATACCTATGAATATGGTTCTATTAAGATCATGTACGATGCATGTTAGACTTGAGGTTAGGGTAATTTCATCTCATTTTCACTTCCATGAGACTTGTTTTACATTTTGAAGCTAATTTTTTTTAACATTGTGCATATACAACCCCTTTTAAATATGATATCATGAATTACTATTTATTCATGTTGTTTCATTTCTTTATTCATGTTTTCTATTTTAAGGGGATTTTAATTAAATAGTTACAAAATTAGTAAGGTATTTTTATTTCCTTATCATTTTATTTTGAGTTTTTTATGTTCAGATTTAATGTTGTAAAATTATATGATCCTAATCTTTTATGCCCCATATATTTTATTATCCACTAGTTATATTTGGGGTGTAAATGTTAATTTTATATTACCTATATTATTGTATAAAGAATCAATAAGTGAGTTACTTGTAAGTAAATTTCATTTAAAAAAATCTTAATTTAAAGTTTTATTTATACCTCTTTCGATTAAATTTCAAGGTTCTTTTCAATGTTCTAAAGAATATTATTAGTTAAAATCCAATTATTATTTGAAGTCATTTTTGACCATATTCTAATTTATTTAATTTTTTTTAAAAAAATATTCATTCTATTTTGAAAATGATATATTTTTCTTACTTTTACCAAAAGTGGAAAAAGGAATATTTACATTAACGTTTACCCTATGAACAGAATTTCCCATAGTCAAAATTTTCCTTTTTTAAGATTCTTTTATATATTTATAGGGTTACTTTCTAAGAAAATATTTTTTCCAAATAGTGTTTTAATTTTTGGTTTTAAAAGATATAGAAGTATATGGGTATTATTTTCTTTAAGGAATGAAAAGAATTTTAAAAGTGATTTATAACTTCATTTTTACACAAAGTTATAAGGAAGTTATTTTTAATGTTTTTATTTTACTATATTTTCTATTCCCAAAATGATTGGTTTTATGAAACCTTCATTCATGATTAATTAAAGGTATTATTTTATCTTTTAATTATTTATAGTTCTGTGGTCATTAACTCTCTAAGGATCACATTCCTTATCATGCTCCATCATTTCAATAGACATTATTTTAACATCAATGTCATTATTTTAAGTGTCATGAGTTTATAAGGGATGTTTTTTACTCATATGATATTTTTTAAAAGATAGAACATTTCTATATATGGTATTATTTCAAGGATTTTTATTGATAAATTAATTTCGTTTCTTGGTTAAATATTGATTTTCTTATAATTTCAATTAAATATTGATAATTTTTGATTTATAAGGCTTCTTGAGAATTAATTTTATTGATTATTTAATATATGAGTAATGAATATGGAGTGAAAGTGATGGGTGGGGCTCAAGTATAGATATCCCTTGATGAATTTACATGACTCATGAGATAAAATAGGTGGCCCCACTATTGGGTAATTAGTGAATACCTAACCATTCAATGAAAGTATATTACCTAAGGCCTTGAGACTTATATTCATGATAACATAGGCGAGGCCTTGATGAAAATATCATGAATGTATGGATTTATTAATTTCCATTATTGGGAATTATGTTTTCATTATCCATGTGATTTATATATTGGTATTATACCTGGATTTAATTTGACCATAAGTTGTTGATTGAATGAAATGTGTCTAGATTGTCCACTCTTCCATATTAATTTTTCTTTATTCACTCTTGATAACTTTCATTGTACATAACACTTTTCTAGAATCTAATCTCACCCTTTATTTCTTTATTCCCCAAGATATGAAGAAGTAATATTTTAATGATATTAAAGGATGCAATAAAGTTATTCATGCTGTGTTTTTATATTCCGAATGTAATATGGGAATCATATATGCATCTTTTTTTCAATACTGCTAAACCGATTGACCCTGCTTGGTGTGATCCCTTGTATATTGTACCAATGTAATAAGTAAGCACCGAATTTGGTTTACTAGATTCAGGGTTTGTATAGAAATTATAAAAAATATAGTATGACTAAAATTAATTTAAGAGTAATGGACACGTCTGGTTTCTGGATATTAGATATTGGATGAATATTACATGTGAACAGAAGTGAAGTTCTCATCATGGGAATAAAATATAATAAATACGATGTAATTAATTTTAGAAACAATGAGGGTATCAAGATTATTGGATCCAAGAATGCCAAGGTTATAGGTAAAGATATAAGGAGAACAAATATTCTCTTTATTTAAGGCCATACTCATAATCTTATTAGTGTTAGTCAATTATGTGACTCAAGGAATATTATAGAGTTTAATAAAAAGTATGCACAATTAGAGAAAGTTATATCTCAGATATTTTTCATTAAACATGAATAAAATAGAATATTTACCTTTTTGGTGAATATAATTGATGTATGATGTAAAAGGAAGTTGAGAATAGACTACAGAACAATTGACTTGGCCATTTGATGAAAAAATAATTTGAAAAAATAGTGCTTTTATATGTGGATGATATTATGTTTTTAGGATTTAATTCCATTCAATGTACTAAATTTTCATACCTTTTGATATGAGACATTCAGATGTATCATATGGCTGAAATTTCATTTTTTCCTTAGCGTACAAGTGACTTAAAGTATAGATGTTATATTCATATCTCAAATGAAATCTGTTAAGGAGGTTATGAAAAAATATCATATAGATAATTCAACACATATGGGAACTTTATATGAGACTCTAATATAATTAAAAAAAGTTAAATATGGAAAAATTAGTTGATTTCAATGTTTATATAAAAATAGTTGGTAGTTTAATTTACTTGACCACTACTTGATAGGATATTGTGTTTTCTAAATGTCAATCTATATGATATCAATGTTTTCCCAAATAAAGTCAAATGATATCTTGGAAAAAGATACTTCATTATATTAATCATATAGTATAATATGGGCTATTTTACTTTAGAATTCCAAATTAGTAGTTGTTGAGATATTTTGATGTGGACTGGGATGTTTCATTTGATGGAAAACAATCAACTTCTGGTGGTGCATTCTATCTTAGTAGTTATCGAATTTTATGGATCAAAAATAAATACATATATATATTATTAATCACCATGATGTATGAGTATATTGTGGATAATCATGAATTCACTCAATTAATTTGGATGAAAGTATATATTGAAGACTTTGGAATTGAAGTTGGATATCCTATTTCGATCTAGTACAACAACTCAAGTGACATAAACCTTAGTAAAAACACCATGCATCATTTGAGGAAAAATAACATTGAGATTAAATATCACTTTATAAAGTATAAGTATGAGTAATATTTGGTATAATTATATTATATTTCAATATAAGAGAATATGATAGATATTTGTAATAAAATCATGTCTTCTGGAAAATGGAAGAAAATGTAAGTGAAACATTCAAATAAAATTTTTATTAATGAATTTTCTTTTTAACAACATTAGAAACTTAAAGAATAATATAAATAATGTAAAAAGTACATGGCACCTGGAAAATTCATTAATACTAAATATGTTAAAAAGAAACATTCATTTTGACCTTTTTGTAAAGATAATAAAAAATTAAATTTTATGAAAACATTAAAAAGATAACCTTAAAATCTTAAAAATAGTAAAGGAAGAAATAAAATTTCCTCAATAAATAATTTTATTAAATAAAATGGATGTTGTAAAATAATTTTTTAAAATTAAGGACATATAAAAAAATATACTTGATCAAAAAAAAATATGATAAAATTTTCATTTAAACATTTATTTTATTGGTTTTAGTGCCAAATAGAATAAAATTTGGATTAAATTATGGAAACTCATTAAATATGAAAAGGATAATAAAATAAATCTAGTTTATTGAGGACAAATTATAAGATTCCTTCAACTGAAATATAAGCTATTTAACAAAAAGTGATTGTAAAATAAATTCTTACCTCTTTGGTATATTTTAAATTATAACCCCTTGTAGAATAAACATTAATTGAAAATTTCATTAGAATGAATAAATATATATTTATTTTATAAAAATAAAAGGGGTAGTATTTACACCACCTAAAATAAAATAGGTTCATCATACTAAATATGTCTCAATGAAGTGGAAATAATGATGAAATCTCTTACCACATGCTTCCATTTAGTTAAACTATCATTAAAAAATTATATCATAAATTTATATTTATTATAATTATATTAAAAAACATATAAATATATATAATATAATATATTATACACTTATTACATTTTATCAACCATTTGTTATAAATATTTCATTATTATCATTGTTTTGGGTGTTGACTGCTTTGTTTTTCATGTATGTTTCATCACATATGCTCTAGTTATTATGAACATATTATAGTTTCATCATATAAAAATTTTTATTCAATTTATAAAAAATATATTTATTAATCATATAAAATTTTAGAATTATTTTATGTGTGTAGGTAATGAAAAATGAATCTCACTACTTCATGGTGGAAGTAGTCTACACACATGCATGGGCCACATTATCATTTTCCTAAGGATATGTGGAAAAGGAGGTGAGTATTATTTTATCATTTAATAATTAAAATTATATCATAAATATAATTTTACTTCTTTAAATCCACCTATATGCACCATCCATGTGTGGCAGTGATGGAAAACAAATTTCAACGGTTTGTGAGGTGGTAGTCCACCATACACATGAATAATGGTTTTATTTCATATTTCATAGAGAATGATGTGGTTAAATATAATTACATAAAAATAATAACATATAATTATATGTGAGAAAATATTTTATTAAATTTTAATGGTCATTATATAATATATATTGATAATAGAAGAAGAAAAATGAAGGTGTTCAGTTAAGATGATTACATCTTTTTGAAAAATATTATTTATATCTCTTTTTAAGGAACACAGGGTTTTTATTTTAGGAATACCGAAACCTATATAATATGGATAATTTTTTTGGATATTTTTTAGGGGTTTTATGTAGATAAATTTCACAATAGGTGCGAATTAGTGAGGATGAGAGGATCCACTTTATATTTGAGGTGGGTGGCACATTTGTAATCTTTTAAGATTTTGAAATATTATTAATTTCTTGGTAAACTGGATCAAAATTGAGTATAGCTATAATTTTATAATGTTATTTTATATAAAAAAACCAACCAATGATGTTTAAAATAGTTTTTTTTGTTATCTAGAAGCCTTATCCACTTTTAAAACATTTACCCTTAATTGTGGTAACCAATTTTTACAATTTTTACTATTCATAATGAAAAAAATGAAAGTGACCCCATTAAAAACAATTTAAATGGTAATTAAAAATATGTAAACTATTTTATTAAATTACATTCCTATAATTTTCATAAATTAATTTAAAAATTATCCTGTAAAACATGAAGGAAAACATTTTTTCAAGAAAATACAATTTTCAACTATAAGATGATATTGCATTAACTATATGACCACTAATAATAATTATAGGAATTTAAATTAATATATACAAATATATAATATATAAATTTAATTATAATCATTCATTTTTATATATCATTTTTGTTAATTAAAATTGAAGAACATTTTGCACTAAAAAATGTTTCTTTAAAAAATATCACTTTTTTAACTCCAAATAATCTTGTATTTATTTACATAAAATTGAAAATAAATTTAATATTATAAATAAATATTATAAATAAAATTAATATTATTTAAATTATTTGTTTTAATTTATTTAAAAAAACTTATTTTTAACGGAAAATTTCAAAAACACATTCGAAGATTATTTTGACATAGTTAGCTTAAAATTGATATTCATCTTATCAAATTATAATTTTTGTACCATGAAATATTAAAAATTTATTTTTAATATAGTTTCATGAAAATAAAATTTCCAACCTCCAAAATTGATTATTTAGTGTTACATTCTTCCTCCCTTTAAATATTTCATCATTTAAATTTTCATGGATGTTACTTTCTAGAAAAATGAGAGTGATTTTTTCTTAAAATCCTTAGGCTCCCACATTTCTTTCTCTATTTTATGATTTATCCAAAGTACCTTTACCAGTACAGTCATTTGATTTCACAAAACATTGTTTTTAATTTCTATAATCTTTATTCACTCGTTAAAGTAAGATAAATCCAGTTTTAATTCTATTTCTTCAAATTTCAGCACATGCATTGGGTCTAAAAATACTTCCTTAACAATGAGATATTAAACACATCGTATACTTTAGAGAGTATTAGTGGAATTTACAAAATATTCTTTATGACTCTAATTCATTCAACAATTTCAATATTTCTGATGTACATGTGGATTAGTTTCCCCTTCTTACCAAAGTTTATAACACCCTTCCATTAGATAATTTCATGAAAACATGATCTTCCACTCTGAATTCCATATCTTTCCTTTTGTTATCATTATAAATCTTTTTTGATAATTGGGATGGTTTAATATGGGTCTAAATAGTCATTACCTTTATCACTCCCCCCTAAAAAAGTTCTAGGACTACATGATTCCTTTCACCAACTTCATATTAACAAGTTGGAGTAGGATATATCTTCCTATATATTACTTAATATAATTCCATTTGAATACATGAATAAAATATATTATTATTTTAAAACTCCTCCAAAGGTCAACAACAATACCACATACCTTTAAAGTCAAGTGATCATGAACTCAACATTTCATTTAAGGTTTGAATAGTCTTTTTTGATTTTCCATCACTTTGAGGATGATAGGCGTTGGACAAATAAATCATAATATCAAAATATTTCTGAATTTTTTTCTATAATTTTTATGTAAATCAGGGATTTTTATTAGACATAATTGAAGGAGGTACACCATGAAGTCATAAAAATTTGTTAATATAGATCCATGTGAGGAACTCAAGAGGCAAATATTCTATTATAGCAATGAAATGTGAAATTTTTGTTAGGAGATCAAGATTAACCCATATGAAATCATTATTTCTCAGGTTCTTTGGTAATCAAGTGGAAAAGTCTATATTAATTACTTCTCATTTCCAAATAGGAATAGGTACAGGTAGAATAAATCCAATAGGATTATATCTTTCAATATTTATCTATTTATAAAAATAATAATCTTGATTCCTAATCAACAGTTTCCAGCATTATATTACCCCACCAAAAATAATCCTTCAAACCCCTATACATCTTAGTGATATAATATGTATAGAGAAATTCAAGCTATGAGCATCATATACGATTTAACTTTGTTAGTTGAGGTATATATGGATCAAATAGCCTCATTCCAAATTTCAAAACATCATCTCCATTAATAAAGTCTATTAATTTCACATCATTCATGGATTAAATTTTATTTTGAAAATTATCTTCATCAGGATGAGAAATTTTAACATTTTATAATAAAGTTTGTTTGTAAATCATTTGAAAAAGGAGTGTTGTTTCACCTTCCATAATTATTTACAAATCCATTTATAATAAATCTATACACATAGGATCCCTAGAAGTCCTCATTTTGTTTAGGTCTTGATGATATTTCCTACTAATGTAATATGCAAAATTATTTTCCTTTTCTGGGTTATAGTGTATTGGGAAATCTTAATCCTTGAGTATCTTGAGCCACCACCTTTTCCTCTTATTATGTTATTTCTATGAAAACCTAAATTTTAGACTCCTATAGTATATTTATATCTCACACACTTCTCCATAAAGATAATGTATCCGTATCTTCAGAGAAAATATTATGGCTTCCCACTCAAGATCCTGGTTTGGATTGTTCAATTAATGAGCCTTTAACTAACTTTTTTAACAGGAAACAACTTTATCATTTTGTATAAGGACATAACCAATTATATTCTACTATGCATCACTATATATAAAAAATACATCCTTTACCAATGGTATATTTAATATTAGAGCATTTAACTACATCCTCTTCAATTCTTCAAAACATTATTCACATTTCTATATCCATATAAACTATAACTAATTAGATTTAATCTTGGTTAATGGGTTTAAAAATATAGATTTCTATTAAAACAATCAACAATATTAACCTACCAATATAAGTAAACTATATACGTTAGTTATATTTGCATATACATGACATTATTTTATTGAATTTATCTTTACAAGATCAATTGAGATTCAATCACTACAGATGATATTTCCAAGAAAAGAAACTTTCTGAAACTAGAATTTTCAATAGCTAAAGTTTGAATATAATTATTTTAACAAAGAATCTCATGAATTATTCATAGTTTATTTTAATGGTCATAATTTATTTTAGATTACAACAAAATATCCTTAATAAATACCACCATAAAACTATAAAGATATTCCTTGAATATTTTGTTAATATGATCCGTAAAAATAGAGGGTGAATTAGTTTATTTAAAAGGTCAGGGCCAATGCCTCATTTTGTTATTAAAGAAAAGTGAATACCTATTTTAACTGGGTAGAGGGAGACCCATTACATAGAATGAAGGCCCGATGGGCATGTAGCCCATTACATAGCCTGTATGCCCAATTTTTTGGCCTAAGGCCAATTCTGTGAATAGTAACCCGACTGCTACAGTACCCGCTGCTGCTATAGTACCCTGCCGCCACTACAATATCCATATGAAATTACTATAAACTCGTAATTACCAAAACCCATTCAAAATACCATCTTTGGAATATCTTCACCCTTTACTCGCAATTGATGATACCCTGAATGAAGTTAAATCTTTTAAAAAATTTGTGCTCCATAAAGTTGATCAAATAATTCATCTATTAAAGGTAGAGGATTATTGTTATTTATAGTAATGTCATTGATTTCTCTATAATTAATTCACAACCTCATAGATCTATTTTTCTTATTAACAAAAATAAAATGGGATCCCAATGGTGAACGACTAGGGCATATCAATCCCTTATCACACAATTACTATAACTATTTCTTTAACCCCACTAATTTTATATTGGACATTCTATATAGAGTAATTAATATTAGTCTTTCATCAAAGGTTAATCAATGTAAAACTCAACTCCACACTCTGATGGATGTCAAAGTAATTCCTCCAGAAACACATAAATGTATTAATATACAATGGGTATATATTCTATTTGAATATTACCACTCCCATCAAAATATTTTTTCTACTCTTCTTCCCCAAGAATTTCATTGAGAAGATCTACTGAAGGTGGATCTAGATATGATAATGATGATGAATTCCACCTCTAAAGATAATTAATTCCATAAATTCATCATGAATATTAATTTACTTATCATAGAAATAAATTTTTACATTATATTTTAAAATCAATTCTATACCACGTATTATATCAAATTAAACCACAGTTATAATAATAATTTTTGCATATAGGGTAACCTATGTATCATAATTAAAGTTGACTGAAATATCCTTGTTAAAGAAAAATTTCCACCTAGAATCTAGACTAATAAAAAATTTATTATGGTGTTAGGGAAATATTTATTTTTCTTGGAAAACATGGTAGAAAAAAATCTTGAGAAGACCTAGAATCAAATAAATCATAACCTAAATTTTAGGATATGATTAATGTATCCACCACCACATCTTTAGTAACATCATATTTAGTAATAGTGATCACATTATCTTTGACTTCCTTCCATTTACTCTTCTATGATAGGTTCCCTTGATACATTGGACATTGGTTCGAATAATTCCCCATTTCTATATACATGAATCATTGTATAGTAGTGGTTTCTTTCATTCCCTTTAATTCATTATATAGATGAACCTTACAACCACACTTGTAATAAAATCCCATTCCCTTCAATTATTTCCCCTGATATTTCTTTCTGCAATTTTCACATAAAGTGAATTACTTCATTCCCTTCTTCTTTTTTAATGTCTTCCCTTTTTCTTGGTTCTTATCAGACTATCTCTTATATTGATTTACTTTATAGACATAGGAACAATAAAATTATTTCTCTATTATCATGGAACATAATACTATTTCATTATATGATGAATTTTTTGAGAAACTAATGCCCTTCAGAGTCTTGACTTAATCCCTTCAAAGAAACGGTTAATCTTGATTTCTAGATTACGTATGCAATCTATAATATACCAAGCTAGTCATTTAAATGTATAATAGTAATCTAAAACACTCACTACTATATTTTTATTCAAGATGTGGGAATTTATTTTCATTTTAGTACATTTACCATGAGGTAAATATTTATAAAAAAATGTTACTTTAAAATATCTTCATTCCAAATGTTCTTTTCTTATGTCCTCCTTAATATTCTAGATCAATGAACACCATTCCTCAACATAATCAATAATAAAATACACTAATAGTATAAATTTTCACTTTAATTTATTCCCAATGATATAAATATCTTTTCATGTGACATAATCCATTGATCATCCACCACTAAATTATTATTTACGCTAAAATAAAGGCACTTATATATGCATGAAATAATCCAATATAGGTGTATCATGTCATGGAACTTAATGTTGTTCCACATATGTAAATTTATTAGTCATAAATTGGGTTTGATACCATAATATTGCCATGATTTGCTTATCTCCAACACCAGTTGTATTGGCTTGATCAGCAGAGAAATATCTACATTTTCCATATGTATTGATAATATTATGTCTACCACGCTCATTTCAAAAAAATATAATAAACTAAATTAAGTCATAACATTATGAATTTTAAAATATAATATAAAATTTGTGTAACTCCAAACATAAATTGAAAATTAATGCATAGCTAATCTAGAAATCACAATCATGGTTTCTTTGGGAATATCCTAAAATCATAAATAAATTTTCAAATCTTTCATAATGGTTTATAATGAGTATTTTAATCAACCATATCATATCCCCCAGGAGTGTCTAGTCTGGTGCATAATATTAGGCTCATTCATCATGCACTAGTGACGATCAAGTTAATACCCAATTCGTCTCATTTAGAGTTTTTACCCCTAGGTTCTTCTGTACCATAGTCTTATCCGCTTTATAGTATCCAGACATGGATGTATTTTTTTGTAAAACAACAAAATCTTTCATTTATGAAAACTTGTCATATTATCATATACTTTTACTTATCATTAGAGTCTTTCATAGGATTATGTTCTATAATCTATAATGTCTTAAATCTAGGTCCTACGATTTCTACTAAAATTGATCTTTATAATGAAACATACTTTACATACATAGATATTACATAAAAATTTTAAGAACATTCATTAAAATACATATTAAAACCACACCAATTCCATATAGGTGTAGTTTCTTTAGAAATAGGGAAACATAAACAACTGGTTTATAAGACATCAACATTATCTCACACTTATTCCATTATATTAAGACCCCTTTTGACATTTCTTACTAATACTATTCTTCATAATATGGGTAAAAGAAAAATAAGAAAGGGTGGGCTCAGATTCTCAGAAATTAAAAACAAGGGAGATATCAATCTTATCATAATCATAACACATAAGAACAAAAACATTTGAAAATATTATCCTGCATATGAACGTTCAGGACATCATGTCAAGGGATAAATCATAAAATTTCTTAAAGAATCAATGAACATATTCACAAAAGTCATAACATAATACATGGATTTTTTGGAATACAAATAAGTATATAAAATTTCTTCATATTAGTCAAGGATCATTTCCAAGACCAATATAGAAAACAAAGTCCATTACTGAACCAGATTTACTTACCATTCTAGCCCTATATTACTAAACTGAGATCATTTATAATTCCATCCCTACATACCTCATTATATATAAATCTTTACCCAATGAATTGAAGGTATATACAGGTCCTTCCCATCTAATAATGAAATTATTCTTACGTTTTCCACAAAATAATAAATCATTCATCATAACAAAACCTAATGAAAAAATGGGTTTCTTAGAAATCATTCCATTATAAAATAATCCATATACAACAAATGGATTTCCTAAATATAATTATATTATAAACATAATGAAATAAAGAAATAATAATTATAGTATAGTTAAAACATAACCCTATTAAATAATTCCATCTTAGATGGAAAATAATTTTGATAGAACACTTGAAATTATATCTTGAGAAAAATATCCATTCTTCTTCAAAAACATATTATTTTAACAAAATTACGCACCATTTAAAAAGAAAATAATTTCATTGAAAATAAACATGAAATATTTCTAAGTATGCTTCATGGAAATATAGTGTTACGATAATTTAAAAAATTTCCATTCCATATAAGTTAAAAGAAAAAGAAATCATGATTTTTTTCATATAAGTTAAGAAATACTTTGTAATGAAGAATTAGAAAAGATCCCTTTCATAATATTTAATAAAACTTCACCATTTGGTAAAATTGAATTTTAAAAATTATATAAGAATAGAAATAATATTATATATCTAAGAAACATGGACGTGGATGATAAATATGCCTTAGTAAATACTTACATATAAACCATCTAGAATAATAATGTGATTGTGAAATTATCCCTTACCTTAGGTCTGATATCCATTGTATGTATCGAAACCTCAATTATAATGATTTAAATAATTTCATTGAATTATTAAAAAATTTAATTCTTTTTTATTATATCATATATGATTATATTATCATTTGTTTGTTAATTAAATTTCATGAATACTACTTATTCAATTATAAATAACTTCACTTATATCTGAATATTTTTTCGAATAAGTTCTCATTATTATTCATAGGTTATAGTTATATAATTTCTATAATGATATTAACATAATATAAATAATATATATTTATTATAAACATTTATATATTCATTCTCTAATGTATATCCTATATAATGAATCACATCGCATCATGGATATGGTAGGTCATACGTACGCACGAGAAATGATATCATTCCTTTAATTATGAAATGGTATGGAAGTGGATGGTATATATATTATTATAAAATAAATATATTGTTATAATAATAATATATAGTTATTATTTCCATAAATATACCCATCCACGTAAAGTGGTGTTGAAAAATAGATTACACCATGATATGGTGATGATAAGCCATACGTACGTACACATGGTGATTTTGATTTTCACAGGATGGATAGAAGGTGGAATATAGTTTTTCCATAACCATAATAACTTCTCAATATATATCTGATTCTAGAGTTATTACTTAATAATGGAAAACAAATATAATAGGAAGTTGAAGAAAAATGATCTTGAGAGAGTCGGTAAAGGAGATTACCTCTTCTTCAGTGATCTTTCTCTAGATCTCCTCTTAAAGGCACTAAAGTTGGTCCTTTGAGAATAATAGAACATATAAAATGTGACTAAGGATGTTTAGAAGGTAAATTGGTATGGTATGGATGAAATTAAAGGCTCAATGTGTTATTAACAAATTAGGGAGGAGGTTCTCTTTTATAGTTGATGTTGGGACACCTTTGGAGTTCCCAAAAATATTAATTTATAATAAATTAAAACCACATAAAAACCCTCTAAAATGTATTAGTTTAGAATATTAAGAGCGATAAGGTTGCAATATCATCAACCAATAATTTTTAGACATGTTATTTTTCCCATTTAATCCTTATCATTTTCATTTAATACTTAGTTATTCTATTTAATTTTAACTATGGTGACAAATATTTCAATATTAAAAGGGTGAAATATTTACTTATTTGATTTCAATTTGACCATAAATGAATAATATATAACATTTTAACCCATTTTATAATTATTATATATATATATTTTTAAAAATATTATTTTTAAATAATTTAATAATATATTATTTTGATATAACAATCAATAGTGTATATTTTCATACTATATAATTAATTGATTAACAAATATATAAAGATAAGAAGTTAAATTAAAAAAAAAATTTATTATATTCATAAGAGGTATAGGTAATTTAAATTTTTTTATATACTAATTATCATAAATTATATTTTTTTATTTTTATAAAAAACATTTATTTATTATGTCCATTAATAAAATAATTACGACACCAATATTGTGTAATTATATAACATACTTATTTATTTAATAAAAAATAAAAATAAAATACTATGATGGAGACAAATTCTATAAATTTTATAATAATATTTATAGTTGAATATATATTCTCAAAAATCCTAGATTAAAAATTATATATTTATTAAAACCTAAATGTGAAAACTTTAACATCACTTTAAAAAAAATATTATATGTGTCATAATATTTTACATATAGATCCAAATAGTAAATAACTTACCCTTGGATGAATATGGAAGAGATATATTCTACCAATAATATTTTTTAATGTTTTATTGTATTTTAATGATTATTATCGTTTTATTGAAAATTATTTTCTTTATTTCCCATCAATAAAATAATTTCTGCAACCTTAATGTATAATCTATTATGGTAATTATTTTTGTACTAAAAGTTTAAAACAAATTTACATGATAAAGAAAAATATCTTATCTTCCAAATTAGTATTTACAGTCAAATTTATCTTCTTTATAGTCTTATATTAAAGATGTTATAGTTCTTAAAATTTGAGCAATACATATTTAATTTTTATTTAAATAAAATAAATTAAATGGCCTAATCTCATCCAAGTGGATTTCAAAGGATGTAATTTCGACCCAAATACGATTTCGGTTAAAAACATTCATAAAATTATATTAGTAAAAATGTTAGGGTAATTTTATAACATTAGTTTTACCATTAATTTCCCGATTTACCCATTTACTTTATTAATAAAAATTACTGAAGTTAAAATTAATAATGCCAAAAAATAAAAGAAATATATTCACAAAATAAGGACCCACTGATTCCAAATATTTAATCAATTCTTCAAAATTCAAAATATATAAGTTACATTAATTAATTTTAAATTAATCTCATTTTTGAAAAGGGAAAATGGGATTTAAAAGTTAAACAGTTAAAAATATTGAAATGTTTTTACATCTGAATTCAACATAAAATTAATATCAATGACCAATTTTATATTAAATTATAAAAATATGTTTTATTTATACTTTAAATTCATTAAATAATATAATTTAACTATAAAAAAATATTTTGATGAAAGAAGTTGTTTTCAATTAAAATTTTGTATATTTCTACTATTCATAAAAACATAAATGTTATTAGAAAAATATAAAAAAGTCATCCTAAGTAAATTTTTATATCACTTTTTCAAAGAAGTAATTTATTTTGTCATACAAAAATTATTAATGTGTCAAAAATTTTAATTTAGAAAGGGTTCTACATTAAAAGGTTATAAAATTACCCCTTTAAAAAATATAACTTTCTATATATAAAATAGGATTTATTTATACCTTATGACTAAATTATTTATTGGATGAATATAAAAAATATTTTATTAAATATACACCATAAATATATCATTAAATTCATTTAATAATTATAAATAACTTATTTTATTAATATAAAAATAAAAATATTTCCTTTACAATTAATTGGATTATATTTTTCTTAAATAATTGGTAGCCAAATAATTAACCCAACATATTCATAATATAGTTATATTTATTCACTATAACATAAAAGTTAGGTTATAATGTTCATTTTATACCAATGGAATCTCGTGATTCTTTTAAAATCACGATTGTGTGCAACTCAAGCTATTGAAGAATAAAAATTATTTAAAGAAAATACTTCATAAAAACATCTAGGTCTTATATTCTACCCGATTAAACTCAATTTTTCACTAAAAATTAACCACTTAGATACAAATAGATGAGGATACCTCAACCTCATCACATTCTCAAGTTCCCATGTAGTTTTCTCAAATTGGTGGTTCCACCATAAATCTTTAACCAAATGTGTGGACTTGTTTCTTAGAATGTTTTCGCTGTAATCCAAAATCTCTATCGGTTATTCTTAATAAGAATGATATTTCTTAAGTAGTTTGAATTTTAAGTTTAGTAAATCTGAAAGATCAAGTTTGTAATTTCATTGGATTGATACATGGAACATATCCTAAAATAGATAGAGATTCAGTGGAAATTTCAATCTATAAGCTACCTTCCTAACACAATCTAGAATTTCAAAAAGAAAAATATACCTAGGGATTATATTATCCTTATTTAAAAATCCCATAACTCTCTTCCATGGAGATATTTATAGAAACACATTGTCACCAACTTCAAACTCTAGGTATTTTTTTGGATGTCTGTATAACTATTTTTCGACACTGAGCTTCTCTTATGTGTTGTTGAATAGATCTGACCATCTATGCAATTTCATCAATAAGATCTAGACCTAATAGATTTATTTCCACAACTACATCCTAGTAATTTAGAGTTCTAAACTTCTTTCTATAAAGGAATTCATAAGGATCCATCTGAATACTAGAGTGAAAGCTATTGTTGTAAGAAAATATTTCTAAAGGTAGGTGTTGATCACAACCACATTTAAAATCCATAGAGAAATATATCAACATGTCTTATTGAGTTTGAATTTACCTCTCAGACTAAACGTATGTCTGAGGATGATAAATAGTACTAAAACATACCTCTATATCTAGAGATTATTGGACACTTCACTAGAACATTGAGGTAAACCTCATATCCTGATTAGATATAATGAAAAGTGTTACTCCATTTAATCTTAACACTTCCTTTATATATATCCCGGAAAGCTGATCAAGAGAGAAATCCTATTTAAAAGTAATGAAGTGTGCCAAACTTATAAGGTGATCATATATAAACTGGATAAAATTATGCCCATAGATGTTTTGGGAAGTATGATGAAGAAGTCCATAGTGATGTTTTCCCATTTACATTATGGTATGGGTAATGGTTGTAACATACCCTTAGTTTTCTATCTCTCAGTCTTATCTTGTTGAAAAACCAAGCACCAAGAGACATATTCAGCAAAATCACTTTTCATGCCATCCCACTAGAAATACTATTTTAGGCCCGTATATATCTTTTTTCTTCTAGGGTGAATAGTGAATGAAAATATTTGAGCCTCATCCAACAACTCATTATTTAATTCTAGTATTGGAGGAATACACAAACAAATCCTGAACCTTATTATTATATCATAATTAGGGTTTAATTCCTGAAAATTTATAACCTTATTTTATAGCTCTATATATTTTTTATACAACTCCTTAATCATCACTTGAATAGATGGTGGAAAATTCATTTGAAAAACATAGGATTTATCACCTTCCTTTAAAATTTCAGGATCCATCCTTTGAAAGTGCATAAATATTGAATCTTTTTTGATCCTCATTATAGATAGGCTATCATTTTACTTTAGACTCAAATCATCTTCCACCTTGCTCTCTTCCCCTAGGTGGTAATGTATCTAGAAGTCATAATATTTAATCAACTCCAAACATATTATTTGGCACATATTCATCTACTTTTATGTGAAAATAAATTTTAAACTTTTATGATAAGTATAAATATCACACCATTCACCATAAGGATAATACCTTCAAATATTTAATGTAATTATTACCATATCAAACTCTAAATCATGAGTGTGGAATTATTTATCATGGGGTTTCAATTTTCATGAGGCATAAGAAATCACCATATCATTTTTCCTGATAAAAAATTATATCCCCTTCATAGATGCATCACTATAGATCACAAACCATTCTTTACTACAAGGAAGTGTGATCACAAGTCCACTATCTGGCCTTCATTTCATTTCTTTTAAATTCCCTTCACATTCCTCCATCCATATGAACTTAACACCTTTATGATTCAACTTACTGAGTGGATTACATAGTCATGAGAAATATTTCACAAAACATAGATAATATCCATCCAAACAAAGAAAAAATTGGATCTCAGTTACCGTTGTTGGTCTTGGAAAATGTTCAATAAATTATATTTCTTCTAGATGCATAGATATTACCTCTCTTGAGAATATGTGACAAAAAATTGAAACTTTCTGAAGAAAAAATTCACAATTGGAAAATTTTTAATAAAGATTATCCTTTATTAGGGTATTTAGTAAAATTATCAAGTAATCTTTATACTCTTCCTTTATCATTGAATATAAAAGAATATCGTCTATAAATACTACCAAAAAAATGATCAATATATTCTTCAAATACTCTATTAATAATATCCATGATGATAGAGGGGGCATTAGTAAGACCAAAAGGCATCACTATAAATTTATAGTGTCCATTCCTTGTACGGAATGTCATCTTTGGTATATCATCCTTCTTGAACCTTAATTAATGACATCCTAAACAAGTATAAAACTAAGAAATGTATTTATCGCCACATATTTCTTAAAATAATTCTTCAATACAGGGAATATGATATTTTTTCTTGATAGAGGTCTTGTTAGATTCTCGATAATCCATACAAAGTCTCATTGATCCATATTTCTTCTTAACAAATAGAATATGTGAACCCAAAGGTGAAACACTAGGGTGTATGAATCCATTTTCAAGATTCTCTTGGAGTTTATTCTTTAATTTCGGCAACTCAATTGTGTCCATTCTATAACGTGGCTTTGAAATAGGAATAGAACCCAGTATGAGTTCTATTGAAAACTCAACATCACGATTCGGTGGATGACATGGAAATTATTTCTAAAAGACATCAACCAACTCGTGTACAAAAAGTTTATTCTTAATTTTGAGTTTCCCCCAAACCATTTGAGATAGATAACCTTTATTTATAGGAATCAAGACCCATAATAAGGAACAAATTTCCACATAAAGGTCATATTTGTCCTTTCATCGATAGATGATCATAAATTGATCTAGAATATAAAATGTAACTTCCCTTCCTAGGAAATTGATATGATATCCATATAGAGAAATCCAATTTATTCCAATAATCACATAAAATTCCACTAATGGAAGGATCATAAGATTTTTAGGAATCACTTTCCCACAAACATCGACTGGAGAATAATTATAAAATTTTGATGTGATCATTGTTCCATAAGGAGTTTTCATTGCTAACTCAACATCTTATTATTGATTTAATATGATTACACCCATAAAAAATATAGAAATAAAAGAGTGGGTGGATTTAGAATTAAATAAAACATTTTTTACTTTAGAGTGGATAATATGAGTACCTTTCACTACTTCTCTATCATAATCCAAATCATCGATAATGATCGTATGTGACTTTACTTTGTCTTGAGAATTAATAGTTTTTTCTCATTTATCATCATCAATAACCCATGGATTAGGGATTTTTTGGAATAATTCCCCATTTCCTTTCACTAGTAGCATTAAAGTGTAGGAGGTTCATTCTGTATCTTCTTTTCTCTATTCTCATCATTAGAAAAAAATTTCTCATCACTTTGGTATTCAACTACCGATGACCTTCTCTACCACTATTAAAATATTTGATTTCCCCAATAAGACATTTTCCTATATGTTTCTTTCTACACATTGAGAATAAGGGAAACCAAATCTTCTTTTTAGTGTGGTCTTTAGATTATCCCTTAAATTTCATTTTTCACTTCTTATCAAACGCATATGACTAATGGACTACTCCATTCTCCATATCAACCTAGAGAGCACAAAAAATTATTTCTTCATAGTTATGGAAGTCCCTTATGGATAATTATCTTTAGAGAATTGGTTTTAATCCACTAAATAATTGTTAAATTTTACTCTTAAGTTGAATAATAATTATAGAAGCATACCTTGCAAGTCTTGTAAAATTTTCTTCATAGGTACCAATAGATTCATCATATTTTTTCATATGTTCAAGGAATTAATTCTAAATTTTATTTCAAAGAATATGAGGAAATTAATTATTGAAAAAAAGGTAGGGAACTCATCATATTACATGGATTAAATTTCATATCATTGCCACATATTCTTGATAAGATTCCACCATTAATTAGCCTCACCTTACAAACAATAGACTATGAATATGAATTTATCATGTTTTGAACATTGGAGAAATGAAAATATCTTTTCATTGGTACTAATCCATTATTAAGACATTAGTGAATCAATAGACCCGTTGAATGAAGGTTGACGCTGCCTCATCAAGGACTCAACAAAATATTGTTCCCTCCTTTGTTCGTTTGGAAGTCCTTCATGATTCAAAGCTTGAGAAAGTTGTGTGGGATTATCAAAAAGGATTTTCATTCCATCTCCTATAATATATAGTTACTCAAGAATACAATAATTTCATTTTACATTGCATTCAGCATTAGCATGGTTCCTCTCGGTTCCATCCACTAACTAAAAATAAGAAACATAGTACGAGAAACACTAATTATAATCAGAAAACCACATAATCTAGAATATAAATTAAATTTAGGTCCCTTTAGGTTTTAACCTAGGTTATTAATTATAATTTCTAAAATTATATTATTGTAATATATACTTTTACATATCCTTGGGGTTTTTACTAAGGTTTTCTTATTCTTGTTTCCAAAGGTTAACTATACCTTTTCTATGATACCAACAATAAAGACCCATACTTTACTAATAGAGATAATATTATCCACATTTTTATATGCATTTAAGTTGTTTTAATCATCCCAAATTATCAATTTTAGCTTATATGAATAAATTTTTGATTTATGACGTGTTTTGAACAATATTGTGAAAAGTGATTAATTTTGTATTTTGAAAGATTTTTAAATCAAGGGTATTTTAGTCATTTCATGAAAAATATAATTCCAAATTGAGTAATTATTTTTATATTAGAATTATTAATCTATTTACTTCATATTTGTCTACTAGAGTAGGTGAATATTCGAGCATCTATAGGCTTTAAAAAATCAATGAAGATAAAGACTTTTGCTGGAAGACAACATGGATCCCACCACCATAAAAAAAGTCTCTCTAGGCCTATACACCTTCAATTGAGGTTCTTACACCTAGAATAGATCTTGGAAACATATGAAGATTCTTTGAACCTACATCTAGAAAATGAAACCACCAATGAAAAATTCATAACTCCAATATTTAGTGGCCAAATGAACTGATATTTTGAGAGGAGATGTGGAATACAATTAGGAACAACCTTTATGGAGGTAACCACACATGAATGGTCTATTTAATGGGTAAAATGTGTCAACATTCAGAGGAAATAAATCTTCCAATAAAAATATGGAATATCCTACTTCTCAAATAATCCCATTTTCCATCCCTTTACTTAATGGAATCAAGGAGGAGATCTCCACCAAGATAGGCTAGCCACAAATCTTCCCCCTTTCTTTTCAATTTATTTATTTTCTTTATTTTTGTTTTATTTTTCAATTGTAATTAAGATTTATAATCAATTCATACTTTCTTTTATTTCTGTGTCCACCCATCCACCCTTTTTTCATTTTCTCATCTTACCATCATGAATTATAATACACATGATCATGAGTAACTAATCTGAGGAATATTCTGAGGAAGTAACCAGGTCCTTGAACCTAAGACCATGTTTTTAATATTCTTTAAGTTAATATTAAGGATAATTTATATTGGGTGTAATCCTTAATATGGTTTTTTAATGTTTAACTTCTTAATATACAACCATTTTCCCTCTATTGAGAAGTTGGATGGAGGGTGTTTTTGACAATCACTAAGTGGAATTTTCATTCATAATCAGAGTATAATAAGGTGTTCACACATACAATGGAGTTTTTTCACTAAGAATATTTGAAATTGGCCAATAAATGTGCTCCCTAAAAGTTCTCTTCGGAGAACTACCTTTCTTTACTAATTCCATTTTGTTTAGCATTTCATATTAATTTGAATTGAATTTTTTCATTTTATTTATTTTCATAAATTCCATTTAATTAACAGAAATAATAAAAACAAAAAAAAACAATTAGTTTAGGTGATTTTTTTAAGTTATTGAACAAATGAGAATGCTTCTCAAGTGTGACGACCTTGTTCAGCCTCTATTCTACACTAGGAAAACATAAAAATATGACTTTTTCATGCCCTACGACAGACGTACGTCAATTAAATACATATATATTACTTAAAAATTTGAGAAATATACATTAAAAACATATCAAAAATACTTAAGGACCATATAAGTTTATCATATTTATAAATTAAGAAACATAACAACTAGTTTATGAGACATCTACATTTTCTCTTACTTATTCCTTCATATCTAGACCCCTTTTTGAAACATCTTATTAATACTATTATTTACAACTTTGGGAAAAGAAACCTAAGAAAGGGTGAGTTGATATTTATAGAAAGTTTAAACAATAGATATATCAATCATAACATAATCATAATACATAAAAACATAACATTTGAAAATCTTATCATGCATATGAATGATCTAGATATCATATCATGGGATAAATAATAAAAGTTTATAAAGAATCAATGAAAATATTCAAAAAATTCATAACATAAGGCATGAATTTTTTTGTTACACATAAGAATAAAAAATCATTTCAAATTAGTTAAGGAACATTTCCAAGACCATTATATCATACAAATTCCATCACTAAATCGAGTTTACATTATGTTCCAACCCTGTGTTATTGAACTAATATCATTTCCTATTACAACCTTGTCTACCTTATGACATATAAATCTTTACATAATAAATTGGATGGAGATATAGGTCCCACACATCTCATAATGAAAAAATTCTTACATGTTCCACAAAAACATAAATCATTCATCATAGCATAACCTAAAGAATAAAATGGGGTTCTTAAACATCATTCCATCATAACATAATCCATATAAAACAAATGGATTCATTAATAGAAGTATATTATAAATTTAATAAAACATATGAATAATAGGGATAGTATAAACAAAACATAACCCTAATAAAGAATTCTATCTTCAGTGGAAAAATATTTTTGATATAACACTTGAAATTAATTCTCGAGGAAAATATAATTTATTTTTTAAAAATAAATTTTTTTCACAATTTCACACATTTTTAGAAGAAAAAAATTCCTTTGAAAATAACCGTAAAATATTTTGAAGGAAGTTTCTGGGAAATATGTTGTTATGAAAACATAAAAACCTATCATACTGTATAAGTTAAAAGATAACATTCTTCTTGTACTTTTTCCAGATAAGTCAAAAAGTACGTCATATCAAAAAATTAAAAAATATTACCTTCATACTGTTTAATAAAAATTAAAAAATGGGTAAAACTGAAACGAAAAAAATAATATAAATAATATTACATGTTTAGAAAACATGGATGTGAATGATAATTATACCTCAGTAAATACTTACGTATAAATAATCTCAGATAATAATGATATTTTTGAAATCATCTCTTACCTTAGGTCTGATATCCTTTGTATGTATCCAAACATCATTGATAATTATTTAAATAATATAATTAACTTATTCTATAATCATTGTCATTTTAATGATATCTTATATGATCATATTATCATCTTTTTATGAATAAAATTTTATTATTTCTTGTTATTGGGGTATAAATGACTTCATTTTCTTATTCATATTTTATCGCATAAGTTCCAATTATTCTTCATAGGTTATAGTTATATCTTTTCCAGAAGGATATTAATATAATATATATAAATTTTTTTAACTATAAACATGATTTAATTGATATCCTGTCAAATAAATCTCATCTCATTGTTGAGATGGTAGGTCATACGTATACATGAGCATTGCTATCATTCCGTCAATTATGAAATGGTATAGAATTTAATGGTATATATATTGTTATAGAATAAAAATATTGTTATATTAATCATATATAGTTATTATTTACATCATTATATCCATCTAGGTAATGTGGTGGTGAAAAAATATTACACCACGACATGGAGACGATAAGTCATATGTACGCACGCGTGGGGAATTTTTTTGTAGGATGAATATAAGGTGAAATAAGGTTGTTAAATAAATATAATAACATCTTATTATATAGGTGATAATTGATTTACTACTTAATAATGGAAACAACAAAGTAAGATGATGTTGAAGAAGAAATGACCTTGAGAGAGTTGGTAACAGAGATTACCTCTTCTTCGGTAAGTTCCTTCTAGATATTCTTCTAAAGGCACTAAAATTTGGTCTTTTGAGAAGACCATAGCCTATAAAATGTGACTAGTAAAGTTGATAAGGAAAATATTTAGGGTATTTAATAACTTGAATGATCATTTTGTTGTGAATAAATGAGGGAGGTGGTTCCCTTTTATAGTTGAGTTTGGGGGAACCTTTGGAATTTATAAAAATATTAATTTTTAATAAATTAAAAACACATCAAAAAACAATTAAAATGTCTTAGATTCAAAGATAAGTTGAGATAAAATTTTAATATCATCAAAAAATTCTTTTTATACATGTTTTTATTTCCATTTAAACCGTATCATTTTCATTTAACACTTAGTTATTCTATTTAATTTTAACTAAGGTAACAAATATTTCAATATTAAAAGGGTAAAATATTTACTTATTTGATGTAAATTAGACAAAAATAAATACTTTAGAACATTTTATTCCATTTAATAATAATTATATATTTTAAAAAAAAGTTTTATGATTTTTAAATAATTTAATAATACATTATTCTAATAAACAATCAATAGAGTCAATTTTGATACTATACAATTAATTGATTTTTGGAAATACAATGATAACAAGTTAACATAAATTTTGTTTATTTTATTCATAAAAGGTAAAGGTAAACTATAAAATTCATCAGATATATTAATTATCTCAAATTATATTTATTTTAATATTTTAATAACATTTATTCGTTATCTCTATTAATAAAATAATTACATTATCAGTCTTGTGTAATTATTTAACAAAATTATTTGTTGAATAAAAATTAAAAAAAATACCATGACAACGATACATCCTATAACAATCATAATAATACATATATTTAAATAAATATTCTAGAAAATTCAACATAAAAATCGTTATATTTATTAAAACATTTCTCTGAAAACTTTAACATCACTTTAAATAAAATATTATAAGTGTCATCAAATTTTCCATTTTAAATAAAATGGTCCATTATTAGACCCTTAGAAAAATATGGTTGATATATATTTGAAAAATAACATATTTTCAATTTTTATTTTCTTTTAATGGTTATTATGATTTTAATAAAAGTTATTTTATTGATTTATCATCAATTAAATAATTTTCGCATCATTAATGTATAAGCTATTAAAGTGATTATTTATTTCATAAAAAATTAAACTAAATTTACATAGTAAATAAAATAATATTAAATTTAAAATGATTATTTGTAGTCTAATTTATCTTCTGTATAACCTTATATTAAAAGTGATATAGTTATTAAAATTTGAGAAAGAAATATTTAACTTCTCTTTAAATAAAATAAAATAAATGTTCTAATGTCATACAAATGGGTTCCAAAGGACACCATTTCGACCCACAGATAATTTAGGTAGAAAATATCATCCAATGATATTATAATAAGTGTTATGATAATTTTATAACCTTGTCTTTACCCTTAATTACCCAATTTACCCTTTTACCGTATTAATAAAAATATCCGAAGTTGTTATTCATAATGCCCAAAAATATAAGAAAGAAATTAACACAATTTGGAACTACTGATTAAAAATATGTAATTGATTTTTTAAAATTAAAAACATTAATGTTTCAGTTATTAGTTTAAAATTCATCTCATTGTCGGAATGAAAAAATGAGTTTTAAAAGTTAAAACATTGCAATAGATTGAAATATTTTTACATATAAATTAAATATAAAATTAATTTCAACGACCTAAATTATAATAAATGATAAAAATATATTCTATATATACTTTAAATCCATTTAGTAATACAATTTAACCATAAAAAATATTTTTATGCATTTTTTTCAATTTTGATTTAGTATATTTCTATTATTTATCAAAACTTTAAAGTTATCATAAAATTGTCAAAAAATCATCCAAAGTAAACTTTTATATATTTATTCCAAATAATAAGCTTATGTTGTCATATACATGTTATTAATATGTCAAAAAATTAATTTAAAAAGGGTTCTCCATTAGAAGGCGGTAAAATTACCCTTTTGAAAAATATAGGTTTTCATACCTAAATTTGGGTTCATTTATACCCTATGATTAAAAAATATATTAGATGGATATTAAAAATATTTTATTAAATATATAACATATATATATATATAATTAATTTCATTTACTAACTATAATTCACTTAATTTATTAATACAAAAATATAAATATTTCTGTCACATTTGATTGGTTTATATTTTTCAAAAATAATTGGTGGCTAAAGAACTCACCATACATTTACATAAGTTAGTTATTTTAATTCTTGTTAAATTCAAGGTGAGGTTATAAAGGTAATTTTATAACAATGGTATCTCATGGTTCGTTTAAACTCACGATTTCATGCAACTCAAGATATTTATGAATTAAAATTATTTAAAGAAAATACTTCATAAAAACATCTGGGTGTTTGAATATGATACCAATTACAGAAACCCTAACTACAGTAACCCAAAGTTTATGTATACTTTATAATATTGACATACAATAAAAGATGTCACCTCACCAAGGATCGACCAATATAATAGTCTTGAAGATCTAGATACATATGAAATTGTTATTTTACAATGGAAATAAAATATAAAACATAGTAAAAGTAAATATTAAAACTCATTAAAATTCATTCATAGATTCCTTCTTAATATCACAAGTAAAGGTAATTGAAATAAATTTAAACTCGAATTCTCAGTAATTATTGTGGAAAATGTAATCAATCATGACTAAATAAGGCATAATTAATATATAAAGGTTATTAATTAAAAACACATTCCATTTAATTAATAAATTGAGAAACAAATGAATCAATGTACAATATCAATGTAATAATATCATGTATAATAGTAATTTAAATCCTAGTGATGGAAAAGCATAATTATTGACATTATTATCAATTCCTTGTGCTAAGATATTTTCAAATATTGATAGGTATACACCATAAACCCATTTAATAGGGCTAGATAATTGGGTTTTCTCATGAGACACTTAGATGCATTGAGTGACTATATATAAATTAACACCACCATAATGGCATATCCAATTAATTCATCATAAATTTAATGATAAATAAAATTAATAAACAATATAAATTGTCAATAAATAATTGTATTAAGTAAATAATATGGAATATCATTATTTTCTCAACTTTCATAGAAAAAACACACATATATTAAGGGAATATATTTTAGGTAAAAAAATATACATTACAAAAATAATATTCATAATAAAGAGAAATAAAACATATGATTACAGATGATCACAAAAATTTGAATGTTTTAATAGAAAGTATTGACCAAAAAAGTAATCAAGAGATGGAATATGACTATCAATACATAAGAAAAGTGTATTTTCTAATAAAACCAAGTATTCAAGAGAATAGAAGAAAATCAAAGAATAAAATTTATTATAAATATTCATTAATGAATTTTATTTTTAAAACCATAAGAAAATTTTAGAAGAAGATGAATAGTGTAAAATAGTTATGGTGAAGGGAAAATTTGTTAATACCAGAGATGTTAAAAAGAAACATTCCTTACGACTATTTGTATAGAAATTAAAAAACAAACCTTTAATAAAACATTATAAACATTCCTTTAAAACATTATAAGAACTCAATTATAGAATAAAATTTCTGAAATAAATTATTTGAGTTAATAAAAAGGACTTTTGTAATACAATTTTGAAAAAATATGCTGATGGAATGAAAAATATACCTAGTAAAAAAAGAGAAATAAAATCAGATTTTATTCTAAACATTTATTTCTTGATTTTAGTTCTAAAGAGAGTAAAATTTATAAAAAATATTCAAACTAATAAAATATCCATAATATAATAAAATACATGGATTTAATAAAGGATACAATATATCATTCCTTCAATGAAAATAAAATCAATCCCAAAAAAGTGGTTGTAAAATAAATTATTACCTCTTTGGTAACATTTAAATTATAAAACATTGAAACAAAAAACATGAATTAAACATTTAATTACTATAAGGTGATAAATATTAATGTTATATATATTAATGGTGTATTATATACTCTATATAAATGAAAATTGGTGTATAATACCAAATATACCTCAATGGAGTGGAAATCGAGATGAAATCCCTTACCTCACAATTTCACATTGTTGAAAATTATTTCATCTTCAACATAATAAATTTATATTTTTTATAATTATATTAAATAACTATATAAATAACAATAATATCATATATTATTCAATTATATTATCTTATCAACCATTTTCTAACAATATTTCATTATAATCATTATTTTCAGTGTTAACAGATTTTTTTTCATATATACTTCATAAATATGTTTCAGTTATTATAAAAATGTTTCAGTTTCATCATATATATAATTATTATCATTTTATAAACATTATATATTTTTTCATTAGATACATTTCCAAACTCTTTCATGTAAGTTGTTAAAGAAAAATGAATCACATCGACTCATGGACTTAGTAGTTTATACGTATGCATGAGCGATGACATCATTTTACAATGGATATGTGAGAAAATAGGTAATTATTATTTTATAATTTAATAATGAACATTATATAATAAATATCATGTTATCCCTTTAAATACACAGCTATACACCATTCATGTGAGGTTATGATGGAAACCAAATTACATCAGTTCACGATGTAGTAATCCATCGTATACATGAGTGGTGGTATTGGTTAACTTTTAATAGAGAAGGATATGGATAGATATTATTACACAACATTAATAACGTATAAGTATATGAGTGAAATTAGTTTTATTATTTTTTAATGGTTAGATAGTAAATGATGTTGGTAAAAGAAGAAGAAAAATTAAAGTGTTTGTCCAAGATGATTACCTCTTCTTTGAAAAAGATCTTTTAAATATCCTCTTAAGGATCTTAGGGTTGGTATTTTTGGATGGCCATAATATATAGAATATGGGTAAGAATTTTTGGAAGATTTTTTTAGGGTTTGGTCGACCTAAATGGCTCAAGAGATTTGGATAAATGAGGGGAGGAGGTTTCCTTTTATAAGTGTGGTGGGTGGAACACTTGTAAATTATCAAAGTTTTAATATATTATTAAGCCAATTTATTGGAAAATTGATACCAAATTGAGTATATTATCAGTTTTATAAGGCAATAGTTGAAATATAACCAACTAATTAGGTTTAATATTGTGTTTTGTGTTATATTTAAGCCTTATCCCCTTTCAACCCATTTTACCCTAAATCGTGACACCCAATTTTTACCACTTTTACTATTAATAATGATAAAAAATAAAAGTTAACTCATTAGTAATTTTGGAAATGAAAAATCAGAACACGTAAACCATTTTATGAAATTAAATTCTTATAATTAGTTGAAGCTAATTTTAAAATAAACCCATAAAATGTGAGGCAAAACAATTTTTCATGAAAATAATTTTTTAGGCATATACTGATTTTACATTAAATATATGACTAGTAAAAATAAATATAAAAATTTAAATTAATATATTTATATGCATAATATATAAATTTTATTTAAATAATTAATTATTATGGATTACTTTAATTAATTAAAATTTAAAACATTATGCACTTAAAAATAGTTTTCTAAAAATATTTTATTTACATCTAAATGATCTTGTATTTATTTCTATAAAATTAATGACCAATATATTATTATAACATATTATTAAAAATAAAATGATTATTAGTTAAATTCTATAATTTCAATTATTCATAAAATAAAATTTTTAAAGGAAAATTTCAAAAACCCACTTTAGGATTATTTTGAAATAGATAGTTCAAAATAGATATTCATCCTATCAAATTATAATTTTTGTTTCATGAAATGTTAAAATGATAATTGTACTATAGTTCCTTGAAAATAAAATTATTTCTTAATATTATTAAATCATAGGTGATACAAACTTACTCATAATTTATTGGATACAATAGTCCCATATTCTAGTGAAACTAAAACACACAATAAAACTCACACTCCCATGAGACATGGCCTAATAAACCTAGGATAAATAACCCAAAAATCTGTACATTATCATCTTAAATGTTAGTTATGATAGGTCAAATCACCTTTAATACTCCTATAAAACACGTAATCTCTTTTATTCCAAGTCTAACCACACAACCCCTACCATCTGGACATTGTTCCAAAACCATGAGCGCATAACCATTCTCTAACCATGACATGATAAGAAAAACCAAAACTAGAAATAAAAATAGTGATAAAAATTCAACAAAACTATCCCACTAAAACCACCTAAAAAACAGATGTCAATCCTAGTACTCATCCTCTCAATCCTAAGGATTCCACTTGCCTAACCAAAATGTAACTTTCTATAGAACAACCTATGGTGATAACAGACCCATATGGGCCCCACCAATTGTAATATTAGATATTCCCACCCAAACCATAGTAGATAACATGTATTTGGATCCCCACTATAAGACTAAGTAGATAACATGTGGTAGAAACTTTCCCTACCCTATAAAGGATAAAATACATTCACTGCAACATGACCCCGAGACCTTAGGGAAACCATATCCTCAGTGAAACTTGAACCCAACTAAAAATCCTATTACTAATTCTTACCCTAATTGACCCATCACCATGGTATGTAAATCCTGATATGACACTCTAGGGCCTACATACATCCCTCAACAAATGAATTTCATTTCTATCACTAGTGTGGATCTCTCTATAAGATCTGCATGGCCTCTAGTTAGAGGAAATATACCTTCTATTTATTTGAGTATAATTCCACCGAGAAATTATATGGGATAACACCATATTTTTTTGAAAACTTTAAACCACCAAACCTATATCTTCAGGGAAATCACACATAGAAAAACATATGTCATGTGAATCATACATGCTTAATATGATGCATGTGCATATGCCTCTTTCCATCAGGACAGAACCCAAAAACCCAAAAATTAACAAATCCAAATCTCAAGTCTATAAACCAAGGTGAAATCATACAACTAGAAAAGTAAAAACCAAGAAGAATAATCCCATCACCATAGTAACTCAAATTTTCCATCAGAAAGGTGTTCACGATGCACCAGTCCAATGTCTATCACAAGCTCTAACACATTCCTAAACCATATGTCTACCACCTCTAAAATAATCAGATATGAAGAATAGATGGCTATGATACCATATTTTAATAAACTATCTTGTTATGATAAGACACATTACCCAATCTGGCTCACCATAAGTCATCTAGAGTACCTCCCCATATAAAAGAGGATATCGACTATCAACATGGGTATAAAAAAATATAGTCGGGTGACTATACTCTAATATTATGGTACAATAATAATATAAAATAACCAAACAAATCCATATAAAAATCAGAGTGCACAATAATAAATAAATAATAGTGTTCTATAATGAATGGATTGAAACATATAGGTTGTAGGTGTTTTTATAATATACAAAAACCGATCTACCATGTGGATGATCACATATATAGAAAAAAATAAGTGAAAAAAATCATGAGGCTCTATTTCCACCCCCAATCCATATATCAAACCTAGTATCCAACAACTTTTGAGCTACTCTAGCACAATTCATAGACACCACATGAGTAGTCCCACGTGATCATGAAACACTTGTCCTCAACCCTATCCAGTTAACATCCCATTATCAACCTTAAAGAAAAAAAATAATGGTTTAAATGCCCATGAAAGTACCCATATAATGGGTGATAATATAAATATTAGTTGGACACCCCAATGGTGCACCTATAATCAAGTATCATATGAAATTTCATACACACATGATATGCTCAACCAAGTCAACTAAATACAGCTGATATAAAAGTGAACAACTAAAAAAATAAACACCATTGATAATCAGGTTCTAAGAAAACTCTTGAGATTGACCAAACCTACACTAGTCAGTGCTAGAAAACTCTGTCCATGTGGATAACCATGACACAATACACACACATTAGGTACATCCAAAAAATCTTAAAGAATCTTATGGAACTATAACACACAAAAATGAATGAACAATGAACTATAGGGTCTCAAACTAGGCTTCCAAAATAGAAATGGACCACTGATGGGTTCTATGAATCCAATTAAAAGATCTAAACTGGTGATAAGAACTCTAAACATCGATGAGATTACCTAGTCAAAGAAAATTCTTACTGAACTAATCAGGATCCATCATGAATTGATAGATCAAAAAAACCATTTTCCATTATAAAATGTTTAGGGCCACATAAGTGAATACATAGTAAAATAAAAAACCTATGTAGAGTGGTAAAAATATCTATATAATTCATTATATCCATAGACCTATGTAAAATTAATCAATATAGGAGATAATATTGGGAAAACACCCAATCCAGTAATATCCCAAAGGTCTACTCTCACATCCAAATTGAAAAAATATAACATCAAACATACCCGACATAATGCTTAAAAACCTTGGTTGAACTATTCTTGAAACCATCATCATGAAAACAAAAACAATAGTCTCAAACCACTGATATTTGGGTTTTAAGGTGACACCCAAAATTGCTAACACTAGATTTAATAACTGACCCTCTATGGGGTCATCATAACATGGGGCACCCATGGTCCCTTGGATCACCTTAGACCCATATCAATGTCTACTTAATGGAAGCAAATAATACCCAACACATTAAAATTTGAACCAAAATCAAAGGCTTTAAATTAACTAAAACTAATGCACATGGATCTGGAACCAAAACTGCTCAAACCTTGACAGGAAGGTCCCAACATCCAAGGACCAACCAAATAAATACCTAGAATACCTTTTAGGAACCATCCCAAAAACCCAAGGCTAAACCCATTTTAATCACCAAACCAAGTTGTCCAGCAATCTCAAGACCCTTCCCTATGTCTCAGACCAATTCACTTTCATGATAATACTCAAACAAAAATCCTAATGAAAACCTATCACCAAAACTCACCCAACCTAAATCACCTCACAAGAAGCCTCTAAAAACCAAAGGTTCCTCTCCATCACATTCTATAAAGAAAGACATTCACAATGGAAAAATCAAAAGTCTAAGTCTAATTCAACAATGAGGAAATGATAAAAACCTATTGAAGGGGAAAAGTATAGAGAGTGTACCTCATGTGCACATCTTATAACTCCAACAATATTACCTGGGAGGATACCACATAAAAACCCAGTGTACACTTCCCCAAATGCAGAATGTAAAAAAAAACCTACACTGCATGCACATCACATGAAGTGCCTAGACATGTACCTCACACTACCTCTATCCAAATACCGTACAAAAAAATGATTATATACCTCACATGTGGTATGAACATGTACATTACAAAACCATGTCATAACATCCTGGTTTCGGGGGTCTCCTAGAGGTTCCCTATTCCCGGTTGGTCACATGGACTCAAACACATTTCCCCAAACATAAGAGTGTCTATTTACTCTTACGTTGCACGACCATAGGGGGGATGGAATTTATACTCCCTCATAGTGTCAGTAAATCATAATTAAAAGACCATAGGGGGAATTGGATGCTGAGTGCTTCCCCAGTGTGTCTATTAGTTACTGATATAAGACCACAAAGGGAATTGATGGTGAGTGCTTCCTCAGAGCGTCTTTTCTAAATACGAACAAGAGGGGTTAGACTGTGATTACTTCTCATAGGGTTGCTTTTGTTTGATTTGTTGAACCAGAGGGGTTTGGATGTGATTACTTCCTAGAGGGTTACTTATGATTGTTGGCTCCTTAACTAATAAATGAAAATTGATGTAATTTAAACTATAGGATTGTTTACTTTGAGTACTTCCTTGTTTATTGCTTCATTTTGCATATTTCCTACCCTATATATTAAATGACTATTAGGCACATATCATTGGGTGGTTTTCTACTAGGATTAGTCTCACACTCTATTTGGGTCATGTTTTTGGGCCCCAGAAGATTACATTGCTTCCGGTATAGATATGGGAAAGCACCCTTCTACTTCAGGTACTTGATTTCTATGGAGTTGGGGAGCATGGGACTATGTTGAGGCTTGCGATGCTATGGAGTTATTTACTTGTTTTTATTGTACTTTATTTTAGTACTGTATTCTATAATTTTGACTTGTTTGGCTAATTTCCTAGACATATGTATCATACATCATTATATCTATGTGCTCCAGTTGTTTATTTCTTTATTCTTCCACTTTTCACATACTGAACATTATCACAATTTCTGTTATTGTTATTTTTTTATGTTGTGTTACTTTTCTAATGAGGACATAGTTTTGCCACTATCACACCCAAGGCCCTCACTACTAGTCATCATCCTCTGGTATTTGGGAAAATGCACTTAAGGCCATGTGACCAATAGGGTATGGGCCACCTCTAGGCGGAACCCAGAACCGGGATTCTATAAAGTGGTATTAGAGGGTATTTATTTCTCATTAACCTACTATTTGAAGCCTATATCCAGGGGTAGGAAAGAATAGGTACATGGTAATATACTGTGCCCAGGAGTAGCTGACCCATGTAATAGGAAAATCCAAATTACCCTAATTATAGCTACTTTTATGGTTTTTCAATTATTACAATTGATTTGATTTCACTGTTGGGTGATTCACATGTTTTTTGATGTTATTGTTGATATTATTGAGATTATATTTCTGTTACAACCCAATTATATGAGGATATTACATCTCATGCATCATATATGCACTTGATAGAGATCACATGTCATGCATTCTTGCCTTTCCATTTAGGGTGCATTACTGATTTTATGTTATTGTATTTGGTGTTGTGTAATATATGCATTCATTTGTGATAAATGAATTCATATAATACCTACTATTTGATAGGTTATTTATAATATGTGAAATTTTAGTTTGAATCATTTCCAAAATTTTTGTTCTTGAGGTGTTGTGGGCCCTCATGGACCTGAATTTGGTGGATCATTTCTCTGTTATGTTTTTATGTAACATTTATAAGATTCCAAGATTTTATTCGCAGGGAGTATGGGCCCCCACAGATCGTAATTTGTCACCTTAAAGGTCATTTCTGTGTTTTTTGGGTTCCAGAGTAGTTTCTGAGACTTATTGTCTAAAAAAACCCAGAATATATAGTGTGTAATGATGAATACATTCCATGTGTCCTTCTTTTCAGGAATGCACTATTTTTATTAAGTAAACATTGTTTACTTTATATACTCATCGTGTAGCCTCTAACCGTGTCACCGACTGTGTGGGTAGAGGCACGGGGTTGGGAAATATTTGGTGGGGCACGTTGTGTACCAGATGTACACATTGTGTTCTATTGACCATGTGTCCACCTTTGTGACTAATGACACCGATGGATAAAACATAGGTTATACATTCTATGTCAAGCTTGAATACACCATGTATTATTACCCTTGTATACAGATGTGTAATTAACAAAATGGGGTCGTGGAATATTTTTAGTACATGCTGGGTCCATCTGGAACACGCCATGTAGAGTGAGCCATGTAACCGGACGTGTGACGAACAACATGGGTTGGTAAAGTTCATCTAGTATATGTCGTGTCTAGCACTAACACACCATGTAGTCTTTTTCTAGGATAACCATTTGGCTTAGATGTGTAAGGGAACTCAGGCAAGGAAAGATTATTTTTGTACACGCCGTGTGTTTGGACAACACACCATGTATATGGGGTGTTACATGACCTAGGTTGAAAAAAGTACATGCCTATGTGAAGGATTAAGGGAACACACCGTGTATTGGTTTTACTTGCAGAGTATTTATGTTTTGAAAAAAAAACATGAATGATTTATTTCACATGTTTAATTATTACAAATATAAGTTTTATTCCTTGATAATCCTGATCTAAGGTGTGTGCTTAACCTTGTAGAGTCATTCCTCTAAAACATCCTATAGTTGTGCGTGAGTTTCAGGGTAGTGATCAGACACCAGATATGGATGATCAGGGAATACCAGCAGATCCCCTAGTTGTGCCAGTCTTGGAACCAACCGTTATTCCAGACCCAGGTTCTGCACACAGTTCCAAGAGGGAATTATGAGGTTTATGCAGACTTTCCATGGAGTACCTCATTCTGCCCCTTCTATGGAAGAGTTGATGCAGCAACAACCTCCTCCCACCTTCATAGGGGATAAAGGACCTCAGGCTATAGAGTCATGGTTAGAATCCATGCTTTCTATCTTTGAGAATCTGAATATGCCTCCAGAGAAGAAGGTGAAACTTTCTACGTACATGCTATGGGACTCTACTATGATATAGTGGGATGTGATCTCATAGGAGGGATTCCAGCATGTTATGGATTGGGATGAGTTACAACATGCCTTCTATGATTACTTTAAACTAAATACCTTGAGGTCCAATCGAGCCCGAGAGTTCATGAGTCCGTAGCAGGGTTCTATTTCAGTTATGAAGTATTCTTCTCACTTAACAGAGCTACAAAACTTCACGCCCATCACAGGAGGTGATGAGTTATTCCTGAAAAGGGTGTCTGGGGATGGTCTCAGGAACGACATCTGATCTCTAGTCAACATCTTCAGGTTGACTTCCATCAATTCTATAGTCAACTATGCACTGATCCTGGAGCATAATATGAGAGATTCTAGAGTTGTGAGCCAGGGCGGATCAACATCCAGGGTTGGTATCCCTCCTCCTAACAGTAGGAAGCGCCGCTGGGAGTCTTTGAGCAGAGATCCAAGAAGGCAAGAGACATCTTCTGGTAGCTAGGTAATGTGATACCAGTGCCGGAAGAGAGGGAATATGAGGTGAAATTGCCAAAAAGACCCAGTGGAGTGCTGATCTTTTGGAAATATGGGGCACCTTCAGTGTTTCTGTTATTTTTTCTCATTGAAAGAAGGTGAAATGGGTTTGTCTATGACTCCTTGTAAAATAGAAGCACCAACAGCTCTCATCAGTCAGGGTACTAGAGTTCTTTCAGCCGTTCAGGCTGAGGTGGAGGACGTGGCCGTGGTAGCTAGCCACTAGGTTTTTCAGCAAAAGTAGGGTGGATCATCTCAGGGTGGTCAGGTAGGGTTGCAGGGATATGGTACAGGTCATACCTGTGTAGTGGAGCATACTCAGTAGTAGAAGTATCTCAAACCCTCTAAGTATGAGGTACGATCCTAGTTTCCTTAGTTTTAGCTTCTACTCTTTTCAATACGGGGGGTTTCCTGTATCTTTATATATTTTTTCTATTTTGGAGATCCTTGGGCTCTATATCTTTACTTCTTATGATGTCTTGATGCTTAACACACCATTTTGGACAAGAACGACTAGTGTACGATAGTGCAAGGAGTTCCCTTTAGAGGTTGGTGGGTGTCACTTCTTAAGGAACCTCTATGTCCTAGAGATGACAGCCTATGATGTCATTCTTGTTGAGTCAATAAGTTCTTCCTTATGAATTTTCCATTCCTTCATACTTAGGGGAGATTGTTTAGTAAATAATGTTTCCTTATGACTTTACAATTCCTTCTTGTTTTGAAAATCACAAACACCTTATCTCAAGGGAGATCTCTTTTTACCCTATGTTTTACTTCTATAAGGAAAAATTTCCTTCCCCAAAGAAATTTATCCTTATCATGTTTTCATTGATCATATCATAATTTGTTTTCTAAGTGTAAAATTAGGTTTGAAACCAAATACTCAGAATCCTATAATTACCTAGATATGAAGCATTCTATTTAGGATCCGAATTCTCCGAATTCTGATTACAAATTATAGATATGAACTCCTCTACGTTTTGACTCTGAATTCCAAATAAAAATTCTAGATATGAACTCCTCTGAGTTCTGACTCTGAATTCCGAATACAAATTCTGGTTACAAACATCTCTGGGTTCTGACTCCGATTTCTCTGAATAAGAACTCTGAACTCCTATGAGTTCTGACTCCGAATTCTCATGAACTCTGACTCCGAACTTTGTAAGTTCTGGTTCTGAATTCTTGTGAATCCAGATTCCGAATTTCCTTGAAATTCAGCCTCTAGAATTCTATAGAGTACAGGTTTTGAATTCCTAGAAACCATAATCCGAATATCCTTGTATTATAGACTCCAAATTCATTTTTGGTTAGACTATGAACTTTCATATTTCCTTACATTCTGAATATTGGATTTTAGTTATGTAACAATATTTTTTCTTACACTTGTTCTATTATTAAACAATTTCATGCTTCCATTTACTAACTAACCGTTTTTTGAGTGACATTTTACAGGTCCCTCCAAAATTCAAGGAAAAATATGAACGTTGGAAGAGGGAGCTGACCATTGAAGCTGTTCTTATAAATAGCAGTTTATATGAAAAGAGCTCAATACTATTCTATGAATCTAGAGATGACATGTTGTTGAAGTGATTTATAGAGAGATACTATCATTCTTAGTGTGTACTAAACTTCGTGTTCATATTTTCTTTGTGAGGCTCTAATTTTTGCTGGCTACAATCGAGGGATTCTGGGGATAGAAAGAAATTGGTGCCGACTACCTTAAAGTTGAGGGCTTGTGGGGATAGTAAGATAGACTTCGATCTTCGTATTGAGGGCTTACCATAGTGTGGGTAAGATAGACTTTCTTGAAAGTATAAATCAAGGGACATTTATCTAAGGTTGTTGAATACCCTTCTCTTTGAGTTAAAAGATTTACTACTTGATACTTGTTTTGTTACAAGTTTTCTGCTGCATTTGTTTTGTTGAGGATAGTATAACTATCTTATAATTCCATCTATTTGTACTCTGATTTTTGTAAGATTCTATATTATTTAAGGTAGAATATTTTTGTTGTAAACTTTCATTATGTTTCACTTTCAAGAACCATCTTTCCAGAATCACTTTCTCAGAATCATATTTCCGGATTCAAGGAAGTGTGAAAAACTAGAGGTTTTGGGAATTATCTTGTTTAACCTTGTTAAACATAACCATCATTAAAAGTTCCAAGGAATTTTTTAAAAGTATAAAATTCACCCCCTCATGTATTTTGAGTATCATTAGATACTACATATAGTATCTATATTATTTGGATCCTAAATTTGGTATTATAGAGTATATCATACTCACATACCATCTCAACAACTAGTATCATAGAATTGGTTCAATATGAATTATTATCACGATTAAGTTCAGAAGAGAATTAATCTCAATCTTTTTCGGAATCAGTTTTTTGGACTCGTATAGTTCAAATAAATTTTTTCTTATATATACTATTGTTCTATATTTTCCTTGCTTAGGAATATTTTCCTTGTTTACAAACTTTTTCTATTAACAAGTTTTTGTGGAAAGTTTATTTCTTAAAGATGGTAGGAATCAATGTTGGTTCCACAGACAATCTCTATCCAACTAGACCACCTATCTTTTATGGAAATGATTAAAAATATTAGAGAGATCTCATGAATACTTTCATTATCAATACTGGTGTTGATAATTTTTTAATGCATACTGGAGGATATTAAATCCCTAACAAAGAAGTTAGTACCTTCACCAATCAAGAAAAGCATGAATATCAACTGAATTATAAGGTATGAAATACTTTACGTTTCTCCATGACTAGAAATATATATAGCCACATTTCATCTTGTGAAGCATAAAATTGTATTTGTATGAAACTTGAAGTTACTCACTTTGGAACTTCCAATGTTATTGAAACTAGAAGATCCATGCTTAGATCTGAATATCATGGTTTCTGCTTTCCTTATGGAGAACCCATTTGTAAGGTGAAACAAAGATTCATGACTATTTTGAATAGTTTACAATAAATGGGTGATAAAGGATTAGATAATGATTCCCCTGTTGATAAGATCATAGAAATCTTTCCTAATGAGTGGGAATCCAAGAGGATAGCTATAGATGAGAACAGAAAGGTTACTCAGATTTCTCTTGATGAACTGTTTGGAACTCTTCTTCAGCATGAGACTAGAATAAAGAGAGATGTTGATAATGTAAAGAAGAAGAATGGAAATGACAATGTTGCTTTTACTACAACATCAAATCAAATTAAAGATAAGACTCATGATAGAGTTACCATAACTAAATATAAAAGGTTGTTATCTAATCCGAATCTAGTGGAAGTGAATCCTCAGAGAATGAATTAGCTAATATTGATCGAAGGATGAACAAGATAGATGGACGGAGGAACTTTCAATCCAGATACAAGAAGAAAGAAAGGAAAGATAAGAAAGATTCAGAAGTCACATGTTAGGAATGCAAGAGAGCTAGACATATAAGACCTGATTGTCCTATGCTCAAGATAAAAGAATGAAAGGAAAAACATTCTAAGAGAAACAAAAAGAAGTATTACATGGATAAATCTAAGAAAGTATTGAAATATAATGACACCTGGAGTGCTAGTGGTGGAGAATCTTCAGATGAATCTTCAGATTATGAATCTTCTGGACAGAAGAATCTTAGTCTAATAGCCAGACTACCTATTGACAATCATTGTTTAATGGATAAGGTACACAATACTGAATCAATGAACAATGTTTCTTTAAATAAAAATTATAGTAATGATAAATATTATAACTCTTCTGATGAATAATCTTCTTCTGACGATGATAATACTTTACCTTCTTATGAATAAGTTTCTAGGTTTTCTAAACTCTTTGAGATTGAGAACTCAAAACTCATAAAAACATTTGATAAGGTAAAATCCAGGAGTACTATTCTTACTAAGGAAATATCAGATCTTTCTAAAGATCTTGATAAGAAAAATGTTGACTTTGAAAGTATTTAAAAAATTATTAAGGATGTAAATTCTGAGAAGAATAAAATTTCTAAAGATTTATAAAACGTAATTTTGAAGAAAGATGTTTTCGAGCCTAAATCTAGTTCAAAATTGAATGTTTTGAAAGTAAAGAACTTGGTTATCAAACTGAAATCTAAAATATTTTCCTTGAGGAAGTGTTTGTCAAACTTTACCTTAGTTAATTAAAATTTTGATAAAATTTATTCTCAAATCCGACCTCTAAGGAACAGTTCTAGTTTTGGTTATACTGGTTCTAAACCGATTTGTAGTAGCAATTATTTTGTTCCTCAAAGTGCTCCATTTTGCACTAAGTGTCAGTGTGGTGAACACTGGGAAAAAATTATTCCACAAAAAAAAACAGTCTTTGGGATTTTATAAATCATATTTTTCTAAAAATATGTGTGTGCCTAAAATTTTTCTTTCTGAGATTTTTGGATCCAAGCAAGTCTAGATTCCGAAAACCTAACTTTTTTTTTTAGGAAAATAGAGAAAGTACCAACAACAATACATGGTACATGGATAGTGGATTTTCCCGACATATGACTGGTTAAAAAAACTATTTTTAAAAGATTATCAAGATGAAAGGAGTAAAAGTAACTTTCAGAGATAATGCTCAGGGAGAAATTAATGGTATAGGTAACATTTTTCTTCTTGGAAAAACATTCATTTCAGATGTTTTATTTGTTAAAGGTCTTATGAACAACCTCATTCGCTTAGGAAAATTATGTGATGAAGGTTACTTTGTGAATTTTAGAAATGAAAAGTGCCTAGTACACAATTCAAAGTAAGAGTTTATTCTTTCTACCCTTAGGAAAGAGAATGTTTACACAATAAACTTAGAAGACCTTAGGATCCAAGATCTACCTTGCCTCAGTGTAAGGGAGGATCATTCTTGGTTGTGTCATAGAAGGTTAGGACACTGTAATTATAATGACCCATACTTTACATACATTGTTAATACTTCAAAATTGAAGCATACTTATTACAAAATATAACAAAACCATGAAAGGATCGTATAGGTATAGTGTCTTTAGAAACTGGGAAACATAAACAACTAGTTCATAAATCATCTATGTTGTCTCCCATTTATTTCATCATATCTAGAGTCCCTTTTGGCATATTCTAATTATTACCCTTCTTCCTGACCTGGGGAAAGAAAACATACAAAAGGGTGAGCTCAAATGCTCAGTCAAGGTAAACAAAAGAAATATCAATCACATCTTATTCATAAGAACATAACATTTTGGAAATCTTAACCTGCAAAAGAGATCATAATTTCATAAAATGGGATAAATCATAGTAGTGAAATGTAATCTCAATAATCATAACATAAAACATGTAACTTTTTGGAATAAACATATAATCACAGAGAATCATTTTTTATTAGTCTAGACTCATTTCCAATACTATCTTAGCAGACAACGTCCATTTCTGAACTGAGTTCACTCCTCGTTTTAGTCTTGTGTCACTGAACCAGATTAACCTACCATTCTAGCCATGTCTATATCATGAGATATAAATCTTTACCCAATGCATTTGAGGGAGATATAGGTCCCACCCATCTCATAATGATACCATTATTATATGTTCCACAATATCATTAATCATACATCATAGAATAAACCATGTAATAAAAATGGGATTCTTAAACATCGTGACATCATAAAACAATTCGTATAAGATAAAGGACTTCATAAAAATAATTCCACCACAATACAATCAAATCAATGTAATAATAGGGATATAAACAGAAACCTATATTATCTTAGATGGAAAATAATTTTGATAAAACACTTGAACTCCCTTCTTGAGGAAAATATCCTTTCTACTTTAAAAAAAACATTTTTTCCATTCTTAACATGTCATACAATTTTAACCTAAAATAATTTGATTAAAAATAAACTTGAAAACTTTTAAAGGAAGAATCATGGAAATAATTTTCTAAAAGTCCATTCAGGCCGTATAAGTTAAAAAACATTCTTCTCGTACTATGGCCGGAAAAGTCAAAAAGTACCTCGTACTAAAAACAACAAAATATTCCTTTCATATCTTTTACTAAAAACTCACCAATGGGTAAAATTGGATTTAAAAAATTGTAGGTGGATGTAGATAATATTACATATTGAGGAAACATGTATTTGGATGATAAATATTCCCCAGTAAATCCGGAAGTATAAACAATCTCGGATAAAAATGAGATTGTGAGATTTTCCCTTACCTTAGGTATGATGTCTTTCGTACGTGTCCGAACCTCATGTACAATGATTTAAATAATGTTATTGACTTATTACAGAATCTTACTCATTGTTATGATATAATATGTGGTTATATTCTTAGCTTCTTATTAGTAATATTTCATTGTTACTTGTTATTCGGGTGTTTATTGCTTTTTGTTCTTATGCATGTTTTGTTGAATAAATTATTATTATTCTTTTAGGTTATAAATAACTAATTTAAAGAATGGTATTAGTGTAATATATAACATATTTATTCATTAAATTCATTTATTTAATCATTATGCAATGAAGATCATGTAGAATGAGTCGCATCACATCGTGGAGACAGTAGGCCGTACGTAAGCATGAGAGATGATATCATTCCAATGATCGTGGAATTGTATTTAAATGTATGTATAATATTTCATAATCAATATCAATTTTTAATAATCATATATAGTTTTTATTTACACCATTATACCCATCCAAGTAAGGTGGTGGTGGAAAATAGATTACACCACGACGTGGAGACGATATTCTGTACGTACGCACGTGTGGTGATTTTGTTTTCCTTATGATTGATAGATGGTGAAATAGGGTTGTTTAATACTTATAATAACATATCAGTATATGAGTGATACTGATGTTATTACTTCATAATGAAACAACTAAAGAAGAAGAAGAAGAAGAAATAAAGTTGAATGAATCGGTAACAGACATTACCTCTTCTTTGAAGCGCCTCTTCTTAACCTCTTCTTAGGGCACTAAAGATGGTCTTTGAAGAAGACCAGGACCTTTAGGATGTTTCTAGGGAAGTGGAGACGATAAATTGTGAGGGTTTTCACGAGCTTGAATGCTCAAAGTGGAGTTAGGAGGAGAGGGAGGAGAGGGGCACCTTTGGAATTATAAGAAATATTAATTTATAATAAATTACAACCACACTTAAAACCCCCAAAAAATGACTCAAATACGAGGATTAAATGATATAGGTTTGTAATATCATCATAAAATAAAATTTAGACATGTTGGGAATTCATTTTAAACATTATCAACATGATTTGTCCTTATATAATCTATTTAATTTTATTTATGGTAATAATATTCTAAATTTTAAATCATTATAAATAATTACTTATATGTTGTTAATTGTCCATAATTGAATACTTTATTTAATTTTAGACCATATATATTTTAATTTACAATTTGTAAATATTTTTGTGATTTTTAATCAATTTTATAATATGTAATTTCTATAAATTAACAATAGTGTCAATTTTGACACTATTCATTTATTTGAGTTTAAATAAAATATATACAGAAGATATTTTAGAAATAAAATATTTAATAGATTCATAACATGTCATTATTATATAGAAAATTAGGTGATCACATTAAATAGTTCATATAATATTTATTTTAACACTTTTAATATCATTTATTTGATATTTCAATCAGTAAAATAATTTCAACATCACTATTGTGTCATAATTAATGATAATTATTTAATCCATAAAAATTATAAATAAATTCATATGATGTAGATAAGTTTATTATATTTCTTGAGACTATTCATGTTTGAAGTTTCATTAAGTTTATCACTAAATTAAAATTATTATACTTATAAGATTTAAGAGAGTGACATGTTGTCACTTTCTTTGGTTTTAATAATAATTATATTATTTCATGGATAAAAGTCCATGAAATGAATATATTATGACTGTTAGGTGATATGAGTCTACTTTTATTCATCCAATATGATTTTTTAAAGTGTTAGGGTAATTTTATATTCTTATATTTACCCTTAATTACCCGATTTACCTTTAACTACAGTAAATAAAAATTACCGTGGTTACTATTCATAATCTCAAAAAAATAAAAGTAACCTTTTAACATAATTTGGACCCACTTGATCCAAATATGGAATCCATTTTTCAAAATTCAAAACACATAAGTTTCTGTAATTAATTTCAAATTAATCCCATTGTTAAGCAAACGGGTTTTAAATGTTAAAACATTGCCAAAGACTGAAATGTTTTTACCTATGAATTCAATGTAAAATTAATGCTAATGACATAAAATAAATTAAATGGTAAAAATATATTCTATTTATACTTTAAAACCATTCAATATTATAATTTAACCATATAAATTATTGCGATGAAGAAAGCTATTTTTAATTAAAATATAGCGTGTTTTTACTATTCATCAAAATATGAAAGTTACCAGAATAATATGAAAAATTAATCCAAAGTAAATTTTTATATACTGATTCCAAATAAAAATTTTATTTTGTTAAATTGAACTTATAAACATGTCAAAAATTATATTTAATGTGGGTGTGCCATCAAAAGGCGGCAAAACTGCATTTTTTGAAAAATACTTATTTTACCCGAAAATTTTATTTTATTCTCAAAAAATGTTCTAGAAAATATGTAAGATGAATAATAATGTTATAAAATTTAAAATTCAGTTAATACTATTCATAATGGCTAGTTTATAATATTATAATAATATATTGTTGTTTTTTGGAACTCGGTATTGCGTACTACACATGCTATCGAGAAAGGTCGCGAGTGTGTATAACGTAAGCCAAGCTAGTGTTGTGTGCCGTGAAAGATTACTTTGATGTTGTGTATAACATAATACATACAAAATATAATTCTCATATAATATCAGGGTGTTACAGTAATCTTAGGAACTTATGCAATCTTTCTAAGAAAAGACTAGTTAAGGATCTACAGGATCTTAGATTTGATTCTTCAAAAGTTTGTGACCCTTGACAATATAGAAAGAAACATAAATCGCGTTTTAAATCAATCGATGAAGTCTCAACTACTGATGCATTAAATTTAGTGCATATAGATCTCTTTGGTCCAACAAAAACTAGAAGCATTGGGGGAAAGTATTATGTATTTGTTTTAGTTGATGATTGCACTATATTTACGTGGGTTTATGTTAAGGGAAATGTAGATCCAACCATTTTTATAGATAAAGATAATAAAAATGATTTGAATGTTTAAATTTATGTTGATGATATTATATTTGGTTCAACTCAGCAATCCTTAACCGACTCCTTTGAGGATCTAATGAAATATTAGTTTTAAATGAGTATGATGGGTGAGTTAACATTTTTCCTTGGTTTTAAAATCTCTCAAAAACCAGAAGGAATCTATATATCCCAGAATAAATATATTAAAGATCTTCTTAAAAATTATGGATATGACAACACTAAAAGTATAAGTACTCCCATTGGTACCTCAAGCACACTTGATCTTGATGATGCTGGGAAACCAGTAGATCAAACATCTTTTAGAGGTATGATATGATGTTTAATTTACATAACAGCTTGTCATCTAGACATAATATTTTCAGTATGATTATGTGCAGGATATCAATCCAATCCTAAGGAATCTCATTTAATGGTAGTGAAAATAATTTTTTTCTACTTAAAGGGAACCATGGATTTATGACTCTTTTATACTTCTGGAAATGATTTTGTTTTAAAAAGCTTTTCAGATGCTGAATTAGGTGGATGTATAATAGATAGAAAGAGTACATCAGGAACATGTCATTTATTAGGAGATTTATTAGTTTCTTGGTCATGAAATAAGAAACACTCAGTAGCACTTTCCACTACTGAAGTTGAATATGTAGTAGCTGGAAGTTGTTGTGCTCAAGTGTTGTGGATGCAACACACACTCACAGTCTATGGTATGAGTTTTACCAAAACAAAAATTTTGTGTTATAATAAAAGTGTCATTGAACTTAGTAAAAATCCTGTACATCAATCTTTCCAAAATCACATAGACATTAGGCATTACTTTCTTAGAGATAACACACAAAAAAGAAAATTTCATTCTTCAATTTATTGGAATGAAAGATCAACTTGCTGATATTTTACAAAATCATTACCCTACGATAGATTTGAATACATTAAACAAAAGTTTAGAGTGATAACCATAAGGTAACCCTCCTTGTTAACTTCCCGTTGAATCAATCTACTTACAGTAATAAACTCCTTTTCATAGGGGGTACATTTGTTCATAAGTTTTTCATATTTATCGTAATGAAACTTTTCATATTTTTCATAATGAAGTTTTTCATATTTTTCGTAATGGAGTTTTTCATATTTTTCATAATGAAGTTATTCATATTTCTCATAATGAAGTTTTTCATATTTTTCGTACTGATGTTTTTCATATTTTTTGTAATGAAGTTTTTCAAATTTTCCTTAAGGATGTTTTTCTAATTTTTGGTAATTAACTTTTTCATGATTTTCATAATGAAGTTTTCAAAAAATTTCGTAATAAATTTTTGAAAATTTTTCGTAATGAGGATTTCAAAAAATTTTGTAATGAAGTTTTCAAAATTTTCGTAATGAAGATTTTCGTAATGAAAATTTTTGTACTCAATTTATTTTTGTAATAGAGTTTTTTTTCCTGTAGTCAAGCTTTTTTTCAGAATCTAATGTTATTCAAAAAGAATATTATCTATTATGAATAATCATCCTTGCAATCTGAAAGGTATGATTCTTTCTTGAGTTTTAGTAATCACCTTTTACTTGCTGGTATTTTCTTTTGTATTTTTAATTTTTTCGGATTCTAGTTATCATAAATCCGAATGTTTTTCTTTAAAACCCTCAAAAGATCATATCCTACCAAATTTTCCTTGCGGCTATCTTTTCAACCGTCAGATCTGATCAGAAGAATTCTCATCCATTGGATTGAAATGGGAAGATGAACCATCTCCTCAAAACCTATAAAAGGGGACCCCCCGATGGTTGTCCCACATCGGTTTTCAATATTTTGTGTGTCGAACCTATTCCCCACTTCAAAAGACCGTTCCTGATTTTCAAATATTTTAAATTCCAAATGTCTGGTTAAGTTCCTTCTCAAGATATGTCTTCTGTCAAGACGATTGCGGAGTGGTAGGTATACAGAGAGATATTGGTGAATATGAACTTCTTCAATAAGTATGATTCAATTATCTCCAAAAACATCAAGGTGAATAGATGGGAAAGCATTTTCATATTAAATTCGGGAGATCAGGATGTAGTGTATCTAGACTTGCTGATAGAATTTTATGAATCAGTTTGTTTTTTCAAGGAAGATGGCAGAGAAAAATTTTCCTTCAAGAGTTATGGAAAAACATATGCACTTTCATACACTAAGGCTACTATCTTGATAGGTTTATCCTATGATGGAGAAGCAGAATTTTGTTCTCACAAGTTTCCAAATATTAAAGGAAGTTTCATAAAGGTAAAATCTATGGAGTGTCTTGGACTTACAGATGTCAAGAACGCAAAGATTTCTCACTTATCTACCATCAATCAGATCCTTGAGTCATGGGTTTAGGGTTTTATCATACCGAGAAAGGGTGACAAGGACACACTAAAGAAATGTGATATGTATATCTTGGATTTTTTGGTAAATCTTAGGAAGATCAATCTGATGAAGCATATTATCATTACGATAGGGAATATCAAGCATGAGAATTTGAGAGAACATATAATCATGTATCCTTCCCTACTCTCCAAGTTGATTGTTCAATGTCTTGAGTCCTTAAAGATTCCATGTAGTTCCAAATCGAGGAATTTAAATGTTATGTTAGTTAGGGATGAAACTTTGAAAAGAATTAATGTCAGATTTTCTAAAGATTCCCGAGAGTTTTATGATATAAAATTGGAAGAATCAGAATCCATTCCAAAGAATGTAGAAGAGGATGAACCGTCGAAGAAGGCTATAAAGTAAAGAAAATTGAAGGAAGTAGAAGTTGAAGGTGAAACCCCTAAAGCTAAGGAAGATCAAACTGCACCTCCAAAGCCCAAGAAGCAGAAAGCCTATCTGGATGAGGTAGTAGCCAAATGGGGGGAGGATAAGAAAAACTGGAAGGAAGGAGAACCACAGTTTTCTTTAGATCCTGCTGAGGCTAAGGTTCCAAAAGAAAAGACAGCTGAAGAGCTTGAGAAGCAAGCCAAAGACAAGAATCTTAAGAAGAAAATGTCTGAGCCTAAAATTTGTCAATCCCTTCTAAGGGATACTGAAATAGCATCTGAGAAAACCCCGATACCAAAATCTTTCTTAGTAGAACCATTACCTGAGACATCGGGGAAGAAGTTCATGATTCTGGAAAAAGTACTAGAGAAGGCTGTCGAAGAAAAAGGAAGTTGTGGAAGAAGTACAAGAATCCAAAAGTAGTTATGATACAACTGATCTAATAAATAAAGTTGAAGTCTTTCATGAGAAGAAATGTCCATCCAAAAAATTTTCAATCCGGACTTCTGAAGCTGGATCTTCCAAACTTTCTACCCTTGGAATTGATGATAAGGCTGAAGATGAAGTGAACAAATTATCTGAGGAAGAGAGTTATAATCATCACTTCATACACCCTGAGGATATTGAGGTAGGAGCCAAGAAAGAAGAAATTGATGAAGATAAGATTTTTCAGTTATCTGAAAGTGAGTATGAGTCTCCAGATGAATAAACTGTTCCGAGGACCAATAAGGGAAATTAGGTGGTTGTAGATACACCTACAAGAGTAATTTTAAGGAAGAAGGAAGTTGGTGGATCTTCTAAAAGGAAGCTGGTAGAGCTAGAGAAAGAACCATCACCAAGAAAAGTGTTAGATCCAGATTCATCAGCTCTGGGACGTGATTTTTTTCATTCAATCTTTAAAGAATCTTGTTGACAACATTCTGATCTTTCCAACCATTGACTCTAGATGTCAAATCCTCCAACATAGCCTGAATCAAAAATCGGATTCTATTTCCATGGTGATGTATAGGAGTATAAATTTTGAGGCTGATTACAACAATTTCTTTATCAACTATGAATCCCACAAAAAATGTTGCAAGAAAATGGTTAGCTATTAAAAGAATATAGTTGAATATTAGAGATATCTTGATGACTTTGAAGGTGATGTTAAGGAAACTTTTGATTCTCAAGACCGAAAAATCAAGGATCTCACAAATAGATTTGAGGAAAAACGAAATATTAAGCAGAATACTCGGATTCATGATGTCAAAGATCTGAATGGGAAGTTGAATTATGTTTTACAAAGATGGAAAATAGAAAGGGATCTCCGGATCAAGATTGAAGAGAAGTTAGTGAAGCAAGATGACCTGTTGAAGATTCAGGCAGAGACTCTGAAGGCTCAAAATGATAGGATCAAAGTCTTAGAGAAGCAAGAAGAGGAAGATCAAAAGGAGCTAAAGAAGCTGAAAACCATAGTAAAGAAGTTAATACCCAAGAATAAGGAAGGAAAATAGATCAATCCGATCTTTTACTGTATTCTTTCCCCTGTACAAATTCTTCCAACCTTAATAAAATTGTGGTTTCTCATTTTTTTGTTTGTACTAATATTTCAGGTACCATATTTTTTTTCCATTCCCTCAAACTGTTTTTGAAAATCACAATGGGGGAGAAGGAAAAATAATTCTATGAAAAGAAGAAATATCCCTAACTAAGGGGGAGTTTGTCCAAGTGGAAGTTTTCATTACATATATTTCCATACTCAAGATAATGAAAAATCTCATTCTAGAAATCTTGAATACTATACTTAGTGTTCCAAAGCCTAAGGGGGATTTAGTCGTATTCATCTTTGCCAATGAAAAAGGGAGATAAGTTTTATTTCAAAGTCCAGAAATTTTTTTCTAAGTCCTTATATTCTTTTTTGTAAGGATGTTTGTACATTCCAAAAATAGGAAGATTATTGAGTCAATAAGGTTTTCCTTATGACTTTTCTATTCCTTTATACTTAGGGGAGATTTTTTAGTCAATAAGGTTTCCTTATGGCTTTACAATTCATTCTTGTTTTGAAAATCACAAACACCTTATCTCAAGGAAAATCTATTTTTACCCTATGTTTTACTTCAATAAGGAAAAATTTCCTTCTCCAAAGAAATTTATCCTTATCATTTTTTCATTGATCATATCAATTTTTTTTTCTATGTGTAAAATTTCGTTTCAAACCAAAACCTCGGAATCCTATAATTACCTAGATATGAATCATTCTGTTTAGGATCCGAATTCTTTGAATTCTGATTACCAATTCTGGAAACGAACTCCTAGGAGTTCTTAGTCCAAATTCCAAATACAATTTTTGGATACTAAATCCTCGGACTTCGGACTTCGAATTCTGAATACTAATTCTGGTTATGAACTTCTCTGAGTTCTGACTCTGAGTTCTTTGAATACAGACTCCGAACTCTTATGACTTCTGACTCCAAATTCTCATGAACTCTGACTCTGAACATTGTATGTTCTAGTTCTGAATTCTTGTGCATCAAGATTCCGAAATTTCCTTGAAATTCAGACTCTGTAATTCTATAGAGTACATGTTCTAAATTCCTATAAAAAATAATACAAATATCCTTGTATTATAGAGTTTGAATTAATTTTTTCTTAGACTCTGAACTTTCATATTTCCTTACATTCTGAATATTTTATTTTAGTTATGTAACCATATTTTTGGTTACACTTGTTTTGTTATTAAACGATGCCGTGCTTTCAGTTACTAACTAACCGTTGTTTGAGTGACAGGTGTATAGTTCCCACTGAAATTCAATGAAAAATATGACCGTTGGGAGAGGGAGCCGACCGTTGAAGTCGTGCCTATAAATAGAAGTTCATTTGAAAGGAGATCAACACTATTCTATGACTCTTTAGATGACATGTTGTTGATGTGATTTCTAGAGAGAGACTCTCATTCATAGTGTGTACTAAACTTCTTGTTCAGATTTTCTTTGTGCGACTCTGATTGTTGCTGTGTACAATAGAGGGATTCAAGGGATATGAAGACAGTGGTGCCGACTACCTTAAATTTGAGTGCTTGCATGGATAACAAGACAGACTCCGATCTTCATATCGAGGTCTTACCCTGGTGTGGCTAAGACAGACTTTCATGAAAGTATAAATCAAGGGACCTTTATCCAGGGTTGTTGGATACCCTTCTCTTTGGGTTAAAATATTTACTACTTGTTACTTGTTTTGTTACAAGTTTTCTTCTGCATTTGTTTTGTTGAGGATAGTATAACTATCTTATACTTTCTTCTATTTATACTCTAATTTTGTAATATTCTATATATTTTATGGTAGAATCTTTATTGCTGTAAACTTTCATTAGGTTCCACTTTTCGAAACCATCTTTCCGGAATCACTTTCTCAGAATCATATTTTTGGATTCAAGAAAGTGTGTAGAACTAGAGGTTTTGTGAATTATCTTGTTTAACCTTGTTAAACATAACCATCTTTAAATGTTCCAAAGAAATTTTTTAAAAGTATACAATTCTACCCCTCTTGTATTTTGAGTATAATTAGATACTACATATAATATCTCTATTATTTTGATCCTACATTTGGTATTATAGAGTATATCATACTCACATACCATCTCAACAATTATCAAAATGTATAAGTTATTTCTCTACCAAGAAATTGTTGATTGCTATCATCGTAGAGTAAGTTTCATTTTACCATAATGTGGACCCTTTTTACATAAGGGAGAATGATATTTCTAGGAATTCATTACAGGGCTCGACCATCATGGGTTGGGACGAGTTACAACCCATATTGCTAGTATATATCTGGATGACAAGGGGACTTCACAGATAGACTTTCCTCCAGGGGTGGATTGTTTCAGGGATGTCTTTCTAGAGTACTTTTTTGGTTTTCCTCTAGAGCAAGAGGTATAATGTTTTATTGAGCATGTGCCAGGAGCGGCATTTGTGTCCATTCCTCATTATAGGATGGATACACTAGAGTTGCAGGAGATCAAGAAGTAGTTGGAGATGTTGCAGGAAAAAGGTTTCTTCCAACCCAGTACTTCTCCTTAGGGTTCTCCTGTCCGGTTTGTGAAGAAGGCAGATAGTACCCTATGACTTTGTGTGAATTATTGAAAGCTTAAATAGTTAACAGTCATGAATTGATATCCCTTTCCGAAGATTGATGATCTCTTTGATCAACGTCAAGGAGCCCAGGTGTTCTCAAAGATTGAATTGTGTTCTGGTTAACATAATTTTTGTGTTATACTTTCAGATATACCTCTTATAGACTTTTATAGTAGGTATAGTCTATACGAGTATTTGGTTATATCGTTCGGTATCATGAACGTGCCTATATTCATCATGGCAGAAATGAACCGAGTGTTCTATAAATACTTGGATTCTTTCATGGTGGTCTTCGTGGATGATATCTTGGTGTACTCTCACACTCAATATGACCATGACTCACATCTTGAGATAATTTTTAGTACACTGAGAGAGCATCAGTTATATGATAAGATCTCAAAATGAAACTTTTGGATGGACCAAATTCACTTCTTGGTTCATGTTATGTCACAGAAAAGAGTATCAGTAGTGCTAGTGAAAGTGAGAGAAATAGTTTTCTAGGAGTATCTGAAGAAAGTCTTTGAGGTGAAGAGTTTTCTATGGATGGATGGTTACTAAATACGTTTCATACATGACTTTTCACTCTTAGAAGCACCACTGACGAGCCTGATTAAGAAGTGTGAGAAGTAATTGTGGTCAGTTTTTTTTGTGAGTCAGCCTTTCAGGATCTGAAAGGGAGGATTACTTTAGCACCGATACTAGTATTTCTAGAGCTGGGAAAGAGCTATACTATGTATTGTGATGAATCTTGTATCGGTTTGGGAGCAGTTCTTATGCAGGGATCACGAGCTGTTGTGTATGGGTCTTGGCAGTTGAGACCACATGAGAGAATCTACCCGATGCATGATCTCAAGTTGGCTGAAGCTGTTCATTATTTACGACGTGGGAGACATTATATTTTGGGAGAGAATTTTGTGATTTTCACCGACCACAAAAGTCTCACGTATATCTTCACTCAACGCAATCTGAATCTGAGACAATGAAGGTGGGTTGAATACCTTTAGTCCTTTGAATTTGAACTTGCCTACACGCCAGGGAAATGCAATGAATTAGCTGATGCAATGAGCAGGAGGACTCAGATATAGGCCATTTTGGAGGACAACAGTGAGTGGAATCTTATTTCTCTGTTCTCTGAAATGCATTTGGAGGTGCACAACAGACAGGGGAAGATGTTTCTTTCTTCTATGGATGTTACCTCAACTCTTCTTGATTGAGTTATAATGAGGTAGTTATCAGATTCTAAAAGACTATTCTTATGACAGAGTGTGTTGGGGGAGGACCCTATTCCTAGATAGACCATAAGATAGGATTAGATCATGAATTTTCATTGGAATGTATGTGTTTCAGCAGACATACATGAGGAGTCGATGAGGGATTTTCATTCTTCATTTTGGGAAGTTCATCCTAGTGTTACCAAGATGTATCGTGATCTTCACCATTAGTATTGGTGGCCAGGTATGAAGAGAGATGTTGCTAGTTTGGTCGTGAGGTGTTCCACCTATCAGAAGGTGAAGGCAGAGCATCAACGACTAGTAGGGCCTTTGCAGTAGTTACCCATTCTCGAGTGGATGTGGAATGATGACGTAATGGAATTCATGACAGGGTTACCGAGGTCGCCTCGAGGTAATGATGTAGTTTGAGTTGTCATTGATATACTCACAAAGGTTTACCAATTATTACCAATAAAGGATACTTTCAGTGTTGATTAAATGGGATGGTTGTACATCCAATAGATTTTATTTCAACATGGGGTTCTACACTCCATTGTGTCAGACATGGATGGTTGTTTTACTTCTTGGGTCTGGTAGGGACTACAAAGGGTGTTGGGTACATAGGTACTTTTGAGTACATCTTACCATCCCCAAACAGATTTCCAGTCTGAGCGTACGATTCAGGTGCTTGGGGACATGCGTCAAGCATGCATTATTGATTTTGGAGGTTCTTTGGAGTAGAACATACCTCTTTTGGAGTTTTCCTACAAAAATAGTTTTCAAGAAACTATTCAAATGGAACCTTATGAGGCCCTGTATGGTAGGCCATGCCTATCATCATTATTCTGGCTATAGGAAGGGGAGGAAGCTATTATAGGACCTCATCTTGTCCAGGAGACCACAAAGCAGATAGAGTTGATTCATAAGAGGATGGATACTACACAGTCACAACATGAGTCTTATGTTAATCAACGGATATGAACTCATGAGTTCGAGGTCATAGATCCGGGTTTTCTACATGTCACACCGAGGTTGGGACACTGGAGGATTAAGAGATAGGGTAAGCTTTTACTAAGGTATGTCGAACCATTCAAGGTTTTGGAAAGGGTCGATCCGATTTCCTATCAGTTGAGTTACCTCATAGGTATCGGGCTATGCATGATTTCTTCCACGTTTCTCATTTACAACGTTAATTCTCAGACCCATCTCTTGTTTTCCACCCCGAGGAGTTTGAGATCAAGGTGGACACCTCATTTAAAGAGCATCATATCCTGATTGTTGATCGTAGTGTAAAGGTTATCAGTGGCCGGTCTGTTCTTCTAGTATGAGTGATATGGAAGCACAGGAAAATACAGGACGAGACTTGGGAGAGGGAGTCCAATGTACGATCACAGTTTCCAGATATGTTCGAGGATTCTTATTCTATTCCACCTTCTTCGGGAAATTCAGGGAAAAATTTCTTTAAGGGGGGGAGTTTGTAAGAACCCAGATCTTCTTTTCGGGTATGTTTTTCTTTTCTGGCTTTTAGAGAAAAGGCAGAGTTTCTGGAAATTTCAGGAGTACACGCCGTGTACTTATAAGAACACACCATGTACTCAGTTGTCGCATGTTTCCATGTTCTGGCCATGTAACATCCGAACACATTGCTGTGTCGGGTGACCTAGAGACCGCCTAAAGCAGAGGCCGGTTAAAGAAAGTACACATAATGTACTCTTAAAGAACATTCAGTGTAATTTCTTTTTATTTCATTAAATGGACGGGGGTCGCGTTAAATGGATAGAACCATCTTCTTCTTTACCTATCTAGTCCCAGAGCATCCGTACGACTGATAATCTTCTCCAATCCCCCAACTCGCCGTTTGTTCTCATATTTGACCTCCGTTGGTTTTATTCAATCGCATCAGTGATTTTTCTTTTATTCTTGAACCTCATCTCCTCATCTCTCATATTTAACAAGATATCTTCGGTTGAATGTGTTTATTGTTTTTGTATATCTTCACCATTATAGGGAAATTAAATGATTGAGGTTCATGTATATCACTAGTACAACACTGAGGTAGATGGTTGGTTCCTTTCCATAGATAGTATTTGAATTTTATGTGAAAAAGTTCCCAATACCCAAGAATGGGGTATTCTGAGTTCATGGTTTTTAGCCTATTTATTACCTAATATGCATTTCTTGTTTGGATAGAGGTTAATTTTATGTAAATAGGGTTAAATTTTCCATGCTATGATGTTTTTATCATGTTTCTTGTTTTGACCATTTGGTCTATCTTTCCTGTTAGGATGCTTTGCTTTTCATTCCTAGTATGGTTTGAATGGAGTGATTTTATCTAACATGCTTTGAGATATGGTAGAATATTTAGCCAAGTAGTTCTTGAGGTTAAATTTGGTTGGTTCATATAATTATGCACAATTGACTTACAAAGGGATGTGGGAACCTGGTGTAGCAGACCATGGGGAGAATAGACGTTGAGGGCTTCTCCAGAGTGTCTGTTTACTCTTACGTTGCGATACTATAGGGAAGATGGAATTTGTGATCCCTCAATGTGTCTGTAGTTCCTCGTTATGAGACCATTGGGGGAATTGGATGTTGAGTGCTTCCCTAGAGTTTCTATTAGTTAGCAATACGAGACCATAAAGGGAATTGACAGTGAGGGCTTCCTCAGAGTGCTTTGCTAAAGCAGAACCAGAGGGGTTAGACTCTGAGTACTTTCTAGAGGGTTTCTTGTGTTTGATTGGTTGAACCAGAGGGGTTAGGATTTGATTACTTCCTAAGGGGTTACTTATTATTTTTGTTTTCTTAACTAATAAATGATAATGGATTTACTTTAAACTATACAACTGTTTACATTGAGTACTTCATTGTTTATTGCTTCATTTTTCATATTTCATGGTATATATATTTACTGTATGTTATCACTATTTCTGATATTGTTATATATTTTGTTTCTACTATTTTACTTTTATAATGAGGGGATAGTTTCCCTACTATCACACCCAAGGCCCTCACTGCTATATGGTAGCCTCTAGCATTGGGGGAAATGCACTTGAGTCAATGTGACCAACCGAGTATGAGGCACCTCTGGGAAGACCCAAGAATTGCGATGTTACACATGTTCCCTAACACTGAGTGTATGGATAAGGAACCAACCACACCATAAGTCACATTTATATGGAATGTCCCAAACAGACATTCCATGTATCTTTCACCTTTTATATTTCTTTCAAAATAAATAAGATACAGTGTGTGTTCTCCAAACTGAACATTGTGTAGAAGGGTTTTCCAAAACAAAAATTCATTATGAAGCTCTAGAAACCTCATATTATTCCCAAATACCCCATATTGATGCTTTAGGGATCCCATAAAACATATTTATGGTATTAAAAACTCAAAATGACTAATTTATTGTGTGATCGTTGGAAAAAACATACATCCTACCTTGTGGTGTAAAATTTAGAAGCTTTAACCTCAAATATATTCCACGAACCTATTATATATCAATCATGGTCTACTCTGGCCCCTAATGTGATCCAATTTCTTCTACCTCCCTTTTTCTCTTAGAAAAATGTGATAAATGGAGATCTATTTAGTTCTTTCATGACTCTAGAGGGGGAAGGTGGAAAAAATGGAAAACATAAAAAGAATAAAAAGAATAGAAAATAAAAGAAAATGTATGCTTAAGGGGCCCTAGTAGATCCCTAGAACCTATGATGATTTTACACCTCACCCAGGGAAACCTTCCCATTATGGACTAAACCATGATAATAAAAATTCATTCTGAGACTCCATTGAAAATATATCACTCATCACTCTTAAAATATTAATTATTATTTAATTAATTTAATATTAAATATTCCTTGAAAAAAATGAACGACTCAAAAATCCAAAAAAATATACCATAGGGTAAAAAGCTAGTTTTCGGAATCCAAATATGGGTTAGAATATTATTTATAGGTCTTCTAATAAGCAAAAATACAATTTTTCATGAAAAACCCATTTGGGTTCAAAAATTCAAAATTCCCATGATTTTCTCAACCCATGAAGATGTGAGTAATCACACATACGGTATGTATTGGTTATGATAAATATTATACTTGGTTAACCACCTACTAATATACTAATGTAAACTAGATACAATATATTCTTTATTTATAAGGTTGTTTTGAATTATTTAAAAAGAATAATAAATCTACCTAATTTGAATATTTAAATTTGTAATGTTTTACTCAAACATATCACAAAAAGAATAATTCTTTATATCCTAGGCTATGTTTAGCTTGATTTTTACATATTTTTTTTGAAATTCATAATTTTATGCACATGTTCTATACATTTTTATTTTATGAATGTAGGATGTTAATATTCATTTTATTATATGAAAACAACAATGTAATATTATAGTATGTCCATTTTCTAATTTATTTATTTTATTGGTTATTAAAATAAAACTACTACTAATAAATTATGATCCATTTTATATGATAATTAACTTGATTATTGTTTTGATTGAAATACTTAGAGTATGGATAAAACTTTGATAGTTGATAAACACATTAAAAGGGTCATGTGAATATGATTTTTTATATAAATTATTAAGAAGCTACTACACATGTCAGTGATTGGTGTTGAGATAAGATCAAAATTCCATCACTTATATACATATCCTACCTTTTCCCCTGAATTAGATGAGGCCCCAACATGGTATAGCCCTATACCATCCCCATGGTATGGGTGTGCACCCTAAATGACTTTATAATAAGTTTTATTAGGATGGGTGAAATGGTTTCACTACTCAGTGGGTGTAATATTCTGAGACAAGGCTTGAATTAGGTATGGCATGTTTGGATCCTCCTGATAAAAGGAGTTATTTTTTATAGAATATAATTTATTTATTTTATGCTTATATGTTTCTATTCCATATTTCCTAGATAATTTTATGTAAATTTGTTTCGATTTATATCTATATAAATAAGTTTTTTGATGTAAGTACAAACATGATGGTATTTTATATATACTCAAAACCTATTGGTTTTTACCAAGTATGATATGCTCACACATTACATATAAACCTCGATAGACATAAAACATCATTATATGTCTTGAATATTCCCATATATAATGGTGAAATCGTGATTTTCTTCTATGGATGATTATCTTTGGTACGTGTTGATTTCTAAAGTTATAATGGATCAAATAACAGCTGAGGGGGGGGGGGGGGGGTTGAATCATTTTTTCAATTTTTATGAGTTTCAAAACATTTAGAAACATAACCACCAAAACCTATTAAGATTTATTTCTTTATCAATATTTAGTAAATATGAATGAAACAAAAGTAGGAATGAATTTAAAGAAACCAAGATTTAAAAGGTTCAGCCTTAGTGTGAGATCCCACAACCTTTCCATTGTCACTCCCTTAGGTCTATGGAAATTAACTATTATGAAAAGGTGAATACAACTTGTGAGAACTCCCATTAGATACCTTCTATCTCTAGATAGTAAATATTACACAGACTCCACTCAGATTAAAATGTTTCTTACAAAATAAATGTGCCAAAAAAAGAATAAATACATTGTTTAAATTTATCCACAAATGTTCACTCAAAATTTTCATTCTGATTTAGATGAGTCTGAATTTCTATGTCCGATGAGCTCAATAAAATTCTCCCTTGTATAATTTACACTCCTTGAACTTTTCTCAGAAACTCAATATAATATTCTTAAATCCATTTAACTCAACTTGATCTTCTCAATCCGATTGGAAAACAAGAGTAGTTTTATATTCTAAATAGATCTCTATCTAGTAGTAACATTCACTTTTAAATCATCATTTCTCTATATTTTTTACTTATGTGAAAATTTATATTGAAAAAATGATATAATAAACTATTTATAGACAAATCATAATAGAAAGAGTAGGAAACATTAAAACTTTCCCCGCTTCCCCAAATTTCAAAAACTATGAAAATAACTCCCATTGAAAATTCAATATTCACTTATTCAATACTTCTCACATTTCTCAGAGAGTTATAAAAAATTTGAATTTCATGTTTTACCTCTCAAATCTTCATTAAAAATATTGATTCTTCTTTTTGAGTGTCCTTCGTATTCACACTTCCCAAACTTTCTAACATTTCTTCAATCTGGTGTAAATTTATTCAGTATCAATACGATGTATATTCCTCAGCTTCAGTATTATAGATCTTTCTTAACTTCATCTTCCTATTCTCATTACAATCGGACTTTATTTATCATCTCATTATAATCTTCCTTTCCTTATTTTATTTCTCTTATTTTGGAAAAGGAAACTTGAAGCAACCACCATTTTTCCTCCAATTATCCTAGATATGATGATCTATATATTTGATTTATCAGTCTAATTGAAAAAATAGTATCTCCATATTATATTGTTTCTTTATGCTGATGATCTCATAACTGTATAATTATAATAGGGGTGCAATTCTCATTATGATGTTTTCTATCCAATTAAGACTTAATACATCAACTTTAAAATACTTTAATATTCATCTTCCTTCCACTTTCTCATTAGGATAAACTTATTAATGTCACAAATAATTAATATTTAATTAATAGTATGATTGAATTATCATTAATATTAACTTCAATATATTAATTTGAAAAAATTTATCAACTTGACTCAGAAAAACTACTGAAAATCCATAGTTTGGTACTTTTGGATTTAATGGATACTTTGTCTAGATTTCTGGAACTGAGGAAATATTCACAGTCCCTAAAATTTTTCAATAAATTTTATCATTAGAGTTTTCATGATCTATAAGTACTTCAATAATGGAAAGTCATCACATGAATTAGTTTATAAATTATGAGAACTTTCTAACTCATGAATTAAAAAACATCTTTCAAAACTCTTTAGCAACAAAATTACCTTTTCACATAACAACTTCATACTTTCTAACAAACACTGAGTCAGATGGATTATAAATTTAAATCTAATGTACCCAAGACCGAAGGTGTGTCTGATCAATGACTTCATCTTTCTATCCACCTTTGTATCTGCTGTTTCTTGGTCTGATACTATGCATCTGGTGCTTGTTAATATGATCCTCTATGTTTGAAAAAAACATTCTTAAAAAAAACATATCTCCTCATTTATGTTTTAATTCAAAACATTTATCAAATTTCTAATTTCTTTTAAATCTCATTAATATGGACTAAGTCAAATCTTAAATATTAAAAAAATTCTTATAAAAAAATATTAGTTTCCAACAAATAAGAACAAATTTTTAAAAAATTTATCATAAAGTTTATTCTATCTCCCTTTTCATAATTGTTGACAATCCTCGTTAAAAACTCGTTTTTAACTCTCATAAATTTTCCAGAACTCAAAATTTGTAAACAAATCACGTTTTTTGAATTTTACCAAAACATAACATTTCTCAAAAAACACTTTCATGACACCACACTACTGGATAAAGAAAAAGTTTTTAAAAGGATTCCATCCCATAGTGAAAATAAAATTGTATATCCATGTTATGATAAACATTCCTCACTTCCTAACTTTTCTTTCTCTCTCAATTTTCTTTTTATTTCCCCCATTTCTGATAAGCACAACATCAGATTCAAAAAATAAAGATATGTAAAAACTTCTTAAAAAGTACAAAGTTTTTACTTTCACTACCCATTTTTCAATACAATTAAAAGAACTAAGGGAACCTTCCTTATGAGGTTTAGAAAGTCATTGCGGGAAGCTAAACTTGAAGTAGCAGCCTAAATTATAAAAATATTTTTTGGCTTGGATTTTGTGAAAATATCAATAATTTGATACTTTTTGAGATCTATTCTAGCATAATATCTTCAGCCTCAAAATTATCCTTTATAAAGTGAAACTTTATATCAATGTGTTTTGATCTAGACTGTTGGAAAAGACTTTTAGAAAGTTAAATTACCCTTTGATCATCAAAAATTATCTTAAATGGTTTAGAAAAAATTTCATTCAAATCATCTAGTAGAACTTTCATCCCCAACATTTTAGTATAATCATATATAGTTGCAGCATATTTAATGTCCTCTCTGATCTATGTTACTAAAATTTGTTTCTTACTATGAAATCTCACACAACATTCACCCAAGAAAAATATTCCTCCTGAGGTTGATTTTCTATTATTACAATATCCAACCCAATCAATATCAGCATAACAATGAAACTTTATCTCACAATTTCCTTTATTTAACAACCCATGCAGAGTTGTTATTTTACATATCACAAAAACATCTTTAATACCGACATATGTGATTCTTTTGTATTTCTTTGATACGTAGAACTCAAATTCAAAGCATAAACAATATCAGGCCTTGAGTCTGTATGGTAAAGAATACTTTCTATCATCTACTAAAATACTTTTTGACTCAAACTTATTCCAGATTCATCTTTACTCATCTTTGTGTTCATTAAAATATGGGTTGAATCATATTGGGATTACATCATCTCAAACTTCTTTAACAATTCCTTGGAATACTTTTCTTGACATAATAAAATATATTTTTATTTTTTTGAACTTTTATGCCAAGGAATAAAGTTAATTCTCCCAACATTAACATTTTAAAATTTTTCTTCATTTCATTAGAAAATAATTTGTAAAACTCTTCTTCATCCCCCAAAATAATTATATCATCTTCATAAATGATTAAAATTAGAGTTCCAGAGTCAAAATCATTCACATATAAGATTCTATCAACTTTTCCTTTATAAAAGTTCAACATTCTCAAAAAATTATTAAGTTTAGAATACCTATAACAAGGGGGTTGTTTCAACCCATACAAGGGTTTATTCAATATATAAATATTTTTTTAATACTTATCAAGTTAAAAACCACAATTTTGTTTAATTTAAATATCTTTCTCAATATCACTATATAGGTAAATTTAATTTACCTACATCTAATAAACTTTTCAATACCGATGTGCATCAACTGAAAAAAAATCCTAATAGTTTCTATTCTTCCAACTGGGGAATTTTTTTCTTCAAAATAAAAAACTTCCACCTATTCATATCCTATATAAAAAATCATGGATTTGTTTCATGAAACTTCTACATGTTTATTCAACTTGTTTAGGTAAACCAACTTCATTATAAAAAAAAATTTATCTGATGAAAATGGAACAAGTTCCCCTGATTCATTTTTCAAAATCTAACCCAAATCTTCATTCATAGAATCCTCTCATTTATTGTGTTCAATATATTATGAAACTAATTATGGTTCAAATTTTCAGATAAATAAATTTTAATTTTCTGATATAAAATTCCTTCTGGACTAAACTGGAGCCTTTTTATTTCCAATAATATTTTCAAACTCAACATGTTTTTGTAAGGTATGAAATTTCAAAGTTTCTCGTTCTCCAAAACATTCCTCATCACATGAATCTCTTGAATCTTAGTAAGGACGTTTTGACTTAATTTCCATGTTATTGGAAATATCCAGTTTATCCACCTCAGCATTCTCAACAACTTTTTTTAAGAAATTTTTATTTTTAATTACTTTTAAATCAAATGATTCCAATAACTTTTGTAAACTTTTGTTCCAAAATTTATAATTTCTTCCATTGGGAAAATAACCCCTAAATGTTTTTTCCTCATCTTTCTCATTAAATTTACCGGATCTAGATTTTTTATTTTGAGAAGATCTGGACTTCCAAAAACATTTATTTCAATTATGGTTTTTTGTTATACCACATTTTGTAAGGAGTCAGGTTGTTTTCTAGTCTTAGAAAACATCTATTTTGAACATGTACAATAGTACTAATAGATTCTCTCCAATATAACTTTCAAAGGTTATATTCTACTAACATACTAATTATTATTTCTAAAGAACATATATTATTTCTTTATACTACTCCATTTTTTATATTATATGGAGAATTATACTAATGTTTGATACCATGGATTCTCAAATAGTATTCAAAAGTATTGGTTGTGAATTCAATACCAGTATTTATTCTTAACTTCTTTACATAATTCCCCATTTTTTTCTCAACTTATTTTCTAAAAAAACCTAAACATTTCCACAACCTATGACTTGTGTTCCATAAACATGAGGTTTTTCATATGTTTGAAAACATTAATGATAGTGATAAAGTATTTATATTATTGTTGGGACTGATGTATCATCAGTCCAAAAAATTCAGAATGAATAAGTTCAAGAGGGATGGTAAACTGAATATCAACACTCTTATGACTTTTGTTAGTTATATTACCATTATGAAAAGTAATAAAAATATATTATTTTGTAACACCCCAAAACTCGAATGTTATGTATTGATAATTTTATGTTTACATTTTGTTTGAATTTAATAATAGCTAAACAAAACATGTTTCTCATGAGGTAGTAATAATAAGGCTTTAATTTATATTAGAATGCAATAAAGTAAAACATGAAAATGGACACAAGGATTTTCATTAAAACAAGAACACCTTAGTGTTTACAATGTACCAAGATCACAAGAAACATTTCTACCCAATTATACCTATTAAAAATGATATCTAAATTACACGGAGACCACTTAAAACAATAAGAACCCCAAGGGAAAAATATGTGTCCTTAGAATCAATCATAATGAACATAAGAATGTACAAAGACACTGTGGAAACACTAAGCACCGATGGTATGATGTGAACCATCTTCTCCTTTGTATTGAGTTTTAGAACACCCTAGGGCATGGTTTTATATAATTCAATGACTTGACCATTTCCTTGGGTGACCGTTGAATTCCAATGGCTATAATTATAGTCGTTGTCCTTGTGGTGAATTAACTAAAAAAATTTAAGTAAAAATTGGTTTTCCAAAATTTATAAATTGGAAATTAAAAGATAACCTTTTATTATGGTGAAATATTCTGAATTACATGATTTTGAAAAACTATTAAGGAATTAAAAACACTTTTCAAATATTTCAAGATATAATGTAATGATCTTCATTATTAAAAAAATGTTTTAAACTATGTTTAATTTTATTTAACTAAAATATGCTTTTGATTAACTTGGTTTTGACTACTATAATAATAGTATAAAATATTTTATGTGGGTATCCAAAATTTCAATTTATGATCTTGAATGTTATTGTTTTAGTGTTTATAAATAATTTTAGTAATATTATTAGATAAGGTATAATTAGGTATTCATTAAACATTTTCAAGATTATATAAAAGTCACGTTTAGAAGAATTATTTTTATATAGTATTTTTTTCCTCAATAATTCAGTTTTTTAGGATGGTTTTTATAAAAAATTTGGCCCGTTAGGGCCAACCCATTATGGTTGGGCCAAGGGAGGAAGCTCATGCTAGGTGGCTGAGCCGACCCTCATCCCAAGCCTAGGACAGCTCGAGCGCGGGAATAGGTTCCCTGAAGGGTGCATGGGAGCAAGAGCGCATGAGCGTGCCACTGTGGGCGCAAGGCCATGGCGCGACATGTGTAGGTCGAGGCCTTCAAGGGAGAGGGGGCATGTGTAAGCCTCCCTAGTGTGTGCTGTGTGTTTTTCTGAACCATCATTCGGAGGCTAAGGATTATAATGGGGGAACAAAAATCCCACCTTTTCGATTTGGGACGCATTTTTTCAGGTAAAATGAGATTTGGGCCCTTTGATTATGTATCACACGATCTGGACCATCGATCTCGACCCCATGCTCGACCCTCAGCAACCGCAAATTTCTCCACGTTTTTCATGGAAAATTTGATCTGGAATGATCTAATCATGACCATTCAAGGGTTTTAAAATGCTGTGATGATAATGAGCCACCCAATCATGCCGCAACTCGATCTGAGCTGTCCATCACCTTTAGAAACCACAGATGTACCCTAACCATTGGATCGAACCCAGATAAAATCCTGACCGTTCATTATTTTTCTGATCTTTCAATTCCGTGTTGTATTCTTCTTCTCCACCTGCTTTGAACAACTAACCCTACACCCTATATTTTCACTATTTTTCTTCTCCTGTGAAAGCCACTGGTCTCCCTCCATTCATGCAGATTTCATAAGGACTTACCATTAGTATTTTTATAAGCCACTTGGGATTCATATTTGATGAAATTTCATTAAAATATTCAGTATGGTTTATAAAAAAGCACACCCTAGGCATCCCAAAACCTCTCGGTCCTTTGCTCTGAGCTTCCAGAATACCCCAACAAGTCTCCTCCGGGATTTACAGTGCTTTCTCAAGATCCTCATCCTTCTCCTCCTCCTCCTCAAGATAAGGTAGGAGAATTATATTTTTCATTCTTGTTGAGTCTTAAGTTTTATTTTTATATATTCTTGTTATATAAATATACATCACCTTGCAGTCGAGTTTGAACCCCTCTTTACCAGAAATAGAGCTTCAGGATTTTTCAAGTTTATAGAGAATTAGCAGACCTGAAGCATATATACTACTTGCGAACATATTTACATGCCACATCCACATACCATATATATATATATATATATATACATATATATATATATATTTTCATATGAACAACCCTATAGTTTTTCATAAAATCATATGTCCAGAATTAGGTTTTACTAAAAACATTGAGGTTCAAAATTAATGAAGAACTATAAAATGCATGGAGTCATTTTTGTAAGAATAATTTTATACTTGATTAGGTATGTTCTTAAATATATATATATATATATATATTATATAAATGACCTTAGTTTTTAGAATATATATACATAAGGGTGTAACTTCTTCTTAATCATGTTATGTTTAAGGGTATGATCTAGTAAGGGAAATACAATTTATTATCAAACATTCATTTATCATAAAATTATTCATGTAAAGTGAATTTTTTTCTCCCCTTTTTCCACATCAAATCATATAAGGAGATTATATATTTTAGGTAATAGATTTAATTTATGAATATTTGATATCATGTTTTAATTTAAGTTGTGTACGGAATAATTGTATTTACACCTCACTTTTGTGTTCTGAAAATCTAACGTATGGGATTTCATTTACTTAAATTATGAATTACTATTATAATGATAAGGGTTATTTTTATTAAAAAAATTATGTTTCTTTTAATATGTTCATATATATATATGACTTTAGTTTATAGAATATACAATTTAAGGGTGCACAAAATAAATTATTTTGGATTTTTGGTTCATAGTTATATGTATGCACCTATAAGTTTGAACCATAATCCGAATTAACTTTTCCTAAAACAAATTTCGGTGGTTAAAGTATGTTTTTGATTTGTTTAATTAAATATATGAATTATATAAAACAAATGATGAACTGAAATTAAATTATCCTTATATACTATGCAACATAAGACATATTTAATCAGACGTGACCATTTATCAGTGCATGCTTTGTGTACAAATGACTTCTGTCGTAATTCAAACTTAGTCATTTTAAACTATAAGTGTTCATTTCAACAAACCAAGGATTTTGAAAATTAAGGAGCTTTCATTTTATGTGGTAACCCCATCCATTCATTGTGCTTTAAGCCATTATCACATGTGAAAAGAACATTTACTAGACGATGCATGTCATTGGGAAATTTATTATCTAAATAACAACTGACATATTATGATTTAGTCCAATGTCATTTCCATTTATCCACGCATGAATTGATCATGAATAACACATATCCGAAGTTATAAAAATGCAATGTAATGCATCAAATGTTTATGGAAGCAGTTGTAAAGTTAATTAATTTATGTGATAAATCAAACTATTTATTATTCATCACTTATGATAATGAATTAAGAATTTAATTATTGGGACTGGTATGGAACACCCCAAATAAAATACATGTTATTATGTGTTGAAAGTGGTATGAGACACTTTGGATACATTTCCTTATTTAACATATGATGAATGTATTGGACTAGTATGTTTCTGGGTTGGGGACCGGTATAAGCAAGCCCTCCGGGTTGGGGTCTAGTTACGTCAGACCCTCCGGGTTGGAGTCCGGTTACATAGGCTCTCCGGGATGGAGTCTATTTACAGAAGATCTTTGGGTTGGTGTCTAGTTATAGTTATTCCCTAGGTCTTGGTATAAGGCCTTGACATAGATATTAATGTTCGACATTATACATTCCCTCATTATGTGCATAATAATTAATTAACCAAATGGATACTCGACCAGTAGAATGTCCATGATTAAGAGCCAGTACTTATGAGTATCATAAAAGTAAAATATTTTGGAATGAAATATGTTTAAACACTTTGTGATTTAATATTTTATGTATGAAATTTGAGTTATTACCTTACGCACAACTCTGATTACTCATTACTCTTATCTATTTAATTTGTGCTTACATATTATTATTTCATACATGTTTAGAATTTCTTCTATTTATTACTATAAATGAGCATGCCTATATTTGAATCATGAATCCTTGTATCTCTGCTAGCACATTTTTCTTTAAGCACTTATATGATATGTACATGTGTTACCGGTTTTCTTTTATATAAATGTTTAGGAGAAGTCTTAAAGAATGTTTTCAAAAAAATTATTGGTTTATTTAAAAAACCCTTACTGGGAATTTGTATGCCCACCCTACGTTTTTGAAATAAAATTTTCTGGTATCATGTTTTAGTTGAAGAAGCATTTCAGATGTAGCGGGTTTTCTGGAACCTGAAATAAATTCGACCCTCTCTATGGGTCATGATGTATAATGTATCAGTACATGTTTTTTATGAATTACACATCATATTTCAAGGCATCGGTCTTGGGTATTTGATCGTACCACGATTCACTGTTTTATTCCACCCTTACACCACTATTTTAAACTAGTTTTGTAAGAATATTTCAAATATAATAATAAATTTAACTTTATGTTTAAATCATTTAATTAATTTTAATCAACATTATAACGGTCAATGTTACTTGTTTTTATTATTTCAATGTAGGTGGAGGTGATTTGGAGGGCCCTTGACGAAGTGGAAGAAAAATGGACCAAAATTGCATGGATCCATGGACATCTGTCCACTGTTTTTTATAGTACACGAAATCCGTGATACCAAATGGGCTGAAAGTTTGTGGTCCTGTCCAAAATTTAATAGGATACATTTCATATTAAGGAACCCAATCCTAATTCGGATTCTATGGGGCCCATCCGAACTGATCTGTCCAAGACACCGAATTTCGACCAATTCAAATGTGGTGTTCTGTATTTTATCAATATCCTCAGATATAGTTGTCCAAATGGTTCCAAACTTTCAGTGGAAACATTCAAGAAGTAGGGATACGACTTTTCTATTTTCTATAAAGTGAGATAAGGCTGTCTGAATTCTGAAACACATGTTACATGTGGATTGATGAAATCTGTGTGCCTAAAACCACCTTCCAATTTTCCTATAAAAGGGCACCAAGGGAACCTTATTTGCATGTTCGGACAAGGAGTGAAGTGCTGCCAATTTGGAGTCCTATAGGAGTCTTATAATCACCTTGGAGATTCTAGAGGCCCCTATCCTCATAGTGGAATCAAGGATGAAGAAGGAGTTCCACCCGAGCTTCCTCATCAACCTGATGTCGAGCTAAAAGTTGGGTGTTCGTTGTGAGGGAGATACACACATGTCAAGGGTGTTACGATGCATAAAATAGCTACTTGTTTGGATTAATTTGGGTTTTTAAACATTTCATTCCATGTATCTTATTTTTATTCAGATTTGAATGCTTGATTTGAAGCATGTGAGTGGTATGCTCCTAATTTCTAACCGATCGGTGTGAGGTTTTGAGTGTCGGACTTGTGTTGTTCCGATTGGACATCACAAGAATCCTTTTCATACCCACATTATTTAGATTTCAATCTTCTTTGAAAGCTCTTATTCCATTCAAAATTACTGGACCTTGACAATACGACTGTTACATCAAGGTTTGGTCCTTAAAGCATTGAAATAAAAGCTTAAGAATTAATCAAGATTCCAATTAACTCCAACCAAAGAATTACTCAAAACCTAAGATGAATCTCTATGAACAATGAACTTGATATGTGTGTAGTGAAATCAGATCAACCCTTTTATCTCATATTTTTCAAAACCCACTAGGTCACTCAACTTTTATGCTATTTCAACTAAGCCATTGTTTTAAACTCTTTTAAAAAACACCCCCTCTCTTAGTCATTTTTATTAAAAGAGTCGATGTGATTTCAATACACACATATCAAGTTCATTGTTCATAGAGATTCATCTTAGGTTTAGAGTAATTCTTTGGTTGGAGTTAATTGGAATCCCGATTAATTCCTAAGCTTTTATTTAAATGCTTTAAGGACCAAACCTTGACGTAACAATCGTATTGTCAAGGTCCAGTACTTATGCATGGAATAAGAGCTTCCAAAGCAGATTGAAATCTCAATAAGGTGGGTATGAAAAGGATTCTTGTGATGTCCAATCAGAACAACACAAGTCACACACTCAAAACCTTGCACCGATCGGTTAGAAATTAAGAGCATAACACTCACATGTATCAAATCAGGCATTCAAATATGAAATTAAATAAGATACATGGAATGAAATGTTTAGAAACCCAAATTAATCCAAACCAGTAGCTAGTGTATGGATCGGAACTCCCTTGAAATGTGTGTATCTCCCTCACAACGAACACCCAACTTTTAGCTCGACATCGGGAGAAGGAGGAGGCTCGGGTGGAACTCCTTCATTCTTGATTAACCTATGAGGATAATGGACTCCAGAACCTACAAGGTGATTAGGAAACTCCTCTAGGACTCCAAATTGGTATCACTTCACTCCTTTTCCAAACTTGCAAATGAGGTTCCCTTGGTGCCATTTTATAGGAAAATTGGAAGGTGGTTTTAGGCACACAGATTTCATCAATCCACTTGTACCATGGGTTTCAGTCTTCAGAAAGAATTATCCCACTTTGGAGAAAATAGAAAATTTGTATCCCTACATCTTGAATGTCTCCACCGAACGTTTTGCGCAATTTGGACTACTACAGCTCAAGATATTAATAAAATACAGAACACTGCATTTGACTTGGTCCAAATTCAGTGGCTTGGACAGATCAGTTCGGATGGGCCCCATAGAAGCCGAATCAGGATTGGGTTCCTTAATATGAAATGTATTCTATTTGATTTTGGACAGGCTCACAAAAGTTCAGCCCATTTTAATTCACGTATTTTGTGTACTATGAAAAACAGCGGATAGATGTCCATGGATCCATGCAATTTTGGCCCATTTTTCTCCCACTTCATCAAGGGCCCTTCAAAACACCTCCACCTACATTGAAATACTAAAAACAAGTAACATTTCCCATTATAATGTTGATTAAAATTAATTAAATGATCAAAACATAAAGTCAAATTTATTATTATATTTGAAATATTCATTACAAAACTGGTTCAAAACAGCGGTGTAAAGGTGGAATAAAACAGTGAATCGTGGTACGATCACACCCCCACACAAAAACATTTGTACTCCTGGGAAAATACACATATCCAAATACAAAGATGCATATATATATATATATATTTCCAACATCCTGAAGATTTATCATTTGAGGAAATTTTATTTAAAGTAAAATGATCAATGCACGAACCACACCAAGGAGTTCTCCCTAGTGAAAATAGAAAAAGATGTCTCATAAATCATATCATAGTGAAATTCAAAAAGATTCATGATACCCAATTGATAAAGGAATTAATAAGTAAACCATGACACTAACTCTCCATGTGTGTGTGTGAAAACCATTTCATGCTATTGTTTCCACTTATTATCCAATAAATATAGGTTATTTTATCATTTTTCAGCTTAAATGATTTTTCACCGAACCTGTCCTACATCCTTTGCAATCATATTTCAAGGCCCACTCATTTAAGCATTCACAGAAGTCAAACCATAATATCCCAACATAGATATCCCCATATGTTGCAAATTTCATCACTCCCCTCAATTATTATATTTTTTTTAAAGTTTCATTTGGAACATACCTCACACTCATCTCTCAACCCTTACTTGATCTCCTCACGACACTAATTATAATAGTTATAACAAGATCAAAGGATGAGGATGAGTGGTTTTTGACCCACCTAAGAAAAAACCAATTTTTTTGGAGGGCGTACAACATTCAGAGTGTTGGTAGGTTTAGAGTGTGTATTTTTAATAAAAATGACTAAGATTGGGGGTGGTTTTGAAAAGAGTTTAAAACAATGGCTTAGTTTAAATAGCATAAAAGTTGAGTGACCTAGTGGATTTTGAAAAATATGAGATAAAAGGGCCGATGTGATTTCACTACACACATATCAAGTTCATTGTTCATAGAGATTCATCTTAGGTTTTGAGTAATTGTTTGGTTGGAGTTAATTGGAATCCCGATTAATTCCTAAGCTTTTATTTCAATGCTTTAAGGACCAATCCTTGATGTCACAATTGTATTGTCAAGGTCCAGTACTTATGAATAGAATAAGAGCTTTCAAATCAGATTGAAATCTCAATTAGGTGGGTATGGAAAGGATTCTTGTGATGTCCAATCGGAACAACACAAGTCAGGCACTCAAAACCTCACACTGATCGGTTAGAAATTAAGAGCATAACACTCACATGCATCAAATCAAGCATTCAAATATGAAATAAAATAAGATACATGGAATGAAATGTTTAAAAACCCAAATTAATCCAAACTAGTAGCTAGTGTATGCATCAGAACTCCCTTGACATATGTGTATCTCCCTCACAATGAACACCCAACTTTTAGCTCGACATCAGGAGGATGAGGAAGCTCGGGTGGAACTCCTTCTTAATCCTTGATTCCACTATGAGGATAGGGGACTCTAGAGTATCCAAGGTGATTAGGAGACTCCTCTAGGACTCCAAATTGTCAGCACTTCACTCCTTGTCCGAATTTTCAAATGAGGTTCCCTTGGTGCCCTTTTATAAGAAAATTGGAAGGTGGTTTTAGGCACACAGATTTTATTAATCGAATTGTACCACGTGTTTCGCTCTTTAGAAAGACTTATCTCGATTTGGAGAAAATATAAAGGTTATATCCCTACTTCGTGACTATCTCCACTGAATAGTTGGCACCATTTGGACTACTATAGCTCAAGATATTGATAAAATACAGAACACCACATTTGACTTCGTCGAAATTCGGTGGCTTGGACAGATCAGTTCGGATGGTCCTTATAGAAGCCTAATCAGGATTAGGTTATTTAATATGAAATGTATCCTATTATATTTTGGATAGGCTGACAAAATTTCAGCCCATTTGGATGCATGTATTTCGTTTAATATGCAAAAACGTGGACAGATTTCCATGGATCCATGCAATTTTGGCCCATTTTTCTTCCACATCATCAAGGGACCTCCAAATCACCTCCACCTACATTGAAATAATAAAAACAAGTAACATTTCCCATTATAAATTTGATTAAAATTAATTAAATGATTCAAACAGAAAGTTAAATTTATTATTATATTTGAAATATTCATTACAAAACTAGTTTAAAACAGCGGTGTAAGGGTGGAATAAAACAATGAATCGTGGTAAGATCACACCCCCACACCTAAACATTTTCACTCCTGGGAAAAGTCACATATCAAAATACAATGATGCATATATATATATATATATAAATATTTCCAACTTCCTGAAGATTTATCATTTGAGGAAATTTTATTTAAAGTAAAATGATCAATGCACGAACCACACCAAGGAGTTCTTCCTAGTGAAAATAGAAAAAGATGTCTCATAAATCATATCATAGAGAAATTCAAAAAGATTCATGATACCCAATTGAGAAAGTAATTCATAAGTAATACATGACACTAAGTCTCCATGTGTGTGTGTGAAAACCATTCCATGCTATTCTTTCCACTTATTATCCAATAAATATATGCTATTTTAACATTTTTCAGGTTAAATGATTTTTTCACCGAACCTGTCCTACATCCTTTGAAATCATATTTCAAGACCCACTCATTTAATAATTCCCATAAGTCAAATTTATTATGATTTAAAGGTTGATTTATAGTCTAGGGTAGACCCTAGGTCATCTCTCAAGGAGCGTTGGTAGGTTTAGAGTGTGTATTTTTAATAAAAATGACTAAGAGAGGGGGTGGTTTTGAAAAGAGTTTAAAAAATGACTTATTTGAAATAGCTTAAAAGTTGAGTGACCTAGTGGATTTTGAAAAATAAGAGATAAAAGGGTCGATGTGATTTCACTACACCCCTATCAAGTTCATTGTTCAAATATATTCACCTTTGGTTTAGAGTAATTCTTTGGTTGGAGTTAATTGGAATCCAGATTAATTCCTATGCTTTTATTTCAATGCCTTGAGGACCAAGCCTTGACATAACAATCGTATTGTCAAGGTCCAGTACTTATCCATGAAATAAGAGCTTCCAAAGCAGATTGAAACCTCAATATGATGGGTATGAAAAGGATTCTTGTGATGTCCAATCAGAACAACAGAAGTCACACACACTCAAAACCTCACACCGATTGGTTAGAAATTAAGAGCATAACACTCACATGCATCAAATCAAGCATTCAAATCTGAAATAAAATAAGATACATGGAATTAAATGTTTAAGCACCCAAATTACTCCAAACCAGTAGCTAGTGTATGCATCATAACTCCCTTGACATGTGTGTAGCTCCCTCACAATGAACACCCAACTTTTAGCTCGACATCAGGAGGATTAGGAAGCTCGGGTGGAACTCCTTCTTCATCCTTGATTCCACTACGAGGATAGGGGGCTCCAGAACCTCCAAGGTGATTAGGAGACTCCTATAGGACTCCAAATTGGTAGCACTTCACTCCTTTTCCGAACTTTCAAATGAGGTTCCCTTGGTGCCCTTTTATAGGAAAATTGGAAGGTGGATTTAGGCACACAGATTTCATCAATCCAATTGTAACACGAGTTTCGGCCTTCAGAAAGCCTTATCTAGATTTGGATAAAATAAAAAAGTTGTATCCATATTTCTTGACTATCTTCACTGAATTTTTGGAACCATGTGGACAAATATAGCTCAAGATATTGATAAAATACATAACACTGCATTTGACTTGGTCCAAATACGGTGTCTTGGACAGATCAATTGGGATGGGCCCCATAGAAACTGAATCAGGATTTTGTTCCTTAATATGAAATGTAGCCTATTTTATTCTCGACATTCCCACAAATGTTCATCCCATTTGGATGCACGGATTTTGTGTACAGTGCAAAACAGTGGATAGATGTCCAAGGATCCATGCAATTTTGGCCCATTTTTCTTCCACTTCATCAAGGGCCCTCCAAATCACCTCCACATACATTGAAATAAATAAAACAAGTAACATTTCCCATTATAATATTGATTAAAATTAATTAAATGATTCAAACATAATGTTCAATTTATTATTATGTTTGAAATATTCATTACAAAACTAATTTAAAACAGCGGTGTAAGGGTGGAATAAAAAAATGAATCGTGGTACGATCACACCCCCACACCTAAACATTTGCACTCCTGGGAAAAGTCACATATCCAAAAACAATGATGCACATATATATATATATATATATATATATATTTCCAACATCCTGAATATTTATCATTTTCGGAAATTTTATTTAAAGTAAAATGATCAATGCACGAACCACACCAAGGAGTTCTTCCTAATGAAAATAGAAAAAGATGTCTCATAAATCATATCATAGAGAAATTCAAAAAGATTCATGATACCCAATTGAGAAAGGAATTCAAAAGTAAACCCTGACACTAAATCTCTATGTGTGTGTGTAAAAACCATTCCATGCTATTCTTTCCACTTATTATCCAATAAATATAGGTTATTTTAACATTTTTCAGCTTAAATGATTTTTTCACCGAACCTGTCCTACATCGTTTTCAATAATATTTCAAGACCCACTCATTTAAGCATTCCCAGAAGTCAAACCATAAGCTCCCGACCTAGATATCCCCATATGTTGCAAATTTCATCACTCCCCTCATTTATTATATATTTTTTGAAGTTTCATTTGGAACAAATCTCACACTCATCTCTCAACCCTAGCTTGATCTACTCAGGACACTAATTGCAATAGTTATAACAAGATCAAAAGTTGAGGAGGAGTGGTTTTTGACCTGCCCAAGACACAACCAATTTTTTTGAGGGCGTATAATAGTCGGACATTAGGTACACATGCATAGGTCAATCTGGTACAGTAATGGAACAGATCAGATAAGGAACGAACGTATGGAAATATCATTTCAAGCTGAAAAATATTAAACCAACATATATTTACCTTATATTAAGTAAGAAATATTCACACTTTTTGGTTTGGTGAAAAAATGTATGGAGATATTGGTGACACAATTTTCCAAAAAACTACTCACACAAAGGGCATCAATCATCTCAAAGGTTTCACATAGATATGACAATTTATATCATTGATAGAAAACCAATTCACTAAAAATCACTCCCTAATGTTAAATTCATACAAAAATTCTTCTTAGACTTCATTATGTTATTTTTACTTTCCCCACTTTATGGACGCCAAATCATGGAACTTCAAAATTGTTGATGAGAAAAAATTAAAACACCGTAAAGAAGGCCAAAAAGATAAAACAAAAGAATAAAATGATGAAAATTCCTAACTAACCCAGGAATGTATCCACTCCCACACCTAGAGTATGCAGTTTCCTCACTGTATTAAAACAGAATGTGGGAAGGAAGGATACAAACTGGTGGATGTCATTCATAGTTAGCTTCTTGAACATTGAGTTCCTCCATCGGGGACTCCAGAATAGGTTCGTGAACATGCTTCAGCCGCTACCCATTGACAGTGAAGGTTTGCTTGGTTTCTTCATTTTGAACCTGAACAACACCAAATGGAGAGACATTAGAAACAATGTATGGTCCAAACCAGTGGGAACAAAGCTTACCAGGATGCAATTTCAGACTTGCATTGTAGAGGAGGACCTTCTGCCCAATATGGAACTGACAATGAAGGATAAGACGGTAATGGGAAGCCTTGGTTCTCTCGTTATAAATCCTAGAGTTTTCACATGCATCTTTTCTCATTTACTCTAGCTCATGAATCTGCAACTTCCTTTGAGCACCTGCACCAGAATGATTAGAATTGCATTGTTTGATGGCCCAGTAGGCCCGGTGCTCAATCTCAATAGTGAGGTGGAAACTATTTCCAAAAACAATACTATAAGGTGACATTCCAATGGGAGTTTTAAAAGAAGTACGGTAAGCCCATAATGAATCATCGAGTCTAAGACTCCAATCTTTCCTGTTGGGTTAGACCATTTTTTCAAGAATTTGTTTTACATATCTATTTGACACCTCAGCTTGACCATTGGTCTGTGGATGATATGCAGTAGAAACTCGATGACCGACCCCATACCGACGCAAAAGTGATTGCATTGTTCGGTTGCAGAAATGAGAACCCTAGTCACTAATGATGAACCTAGGTAATCCAAACCTACAAAAGATCCGAGTTCTCAAAAATTATACAACTATTTTGGAATCATCTGTCCTTGTGGCCCGTGCCTCTACCCATTTTGATACATAATCAACAGCCAAAAGAATGTACAAGTTGCCAAAATAATTGTAAAATTGCCCCATAAAGTCAATGCCCCAAATATAAAGAATTTCATGAAAGATCAAGGTTTATTGTGGAATTCCATTCCTTTTAGAGACATTCTCCATTCTTTGACAATGAGGACAAGATTTACAAAATTCATGGGCATCCCAAAAAAGTGTTGTCCGAAAGAGACCAGAATCAAGAACTTTGCAAGCAGTCCGTTGGGGACTAAAGTGGCCCCCACAAGCAAGAGTGTGGCAGAATCTAAGGATATATTGAAACTCGCTATCGGGAACACAACGCCTAAGGACCTGATCGGTACATGTGCACCAAAGGTAGGGGTCATCCCAAATTTACCAACGAGACTCATGTTTTAGACGACTATCTTGGTTTTTGTTGAAATCAGTAGGAATGCAAGATGCTACCAAATAATTTACAATTTCAGCATACCAGGGAATAACATCATTCACTTTGTACAATTGCTCATCAAGAAACAAGTCATTAATGGTAATAAAGGGGGATGAGACAATGTCTGAGGATGGGGGATCCTACTGATATGGTCTGCCACCACATTCTATGATCCTTTTTTATCTCTAATTCCTAGATTGAATTCCTGAAGGAGGAGAATCCAACGAATGAGACGTTGTTTGGCATCCGGTTTCTTTAAGAGATACCGGAGGGATTCATGGTCTGAGAACACAATGACTTTGGACCATGAAAGGCATGATCTGAATTTATCCAAGTCAAACTCAATGGAAATAAATTCTTTTTCCGTGGTGGTGTAGTTATCTTGGGCAGGGTCCAAAGTACGTGAGGTATAGGCAATGACATGTGGATCTCGATCGACCCTTTGTGACAAGACTGCCCCAACTGCATAGTTAGAGGCCTCACACATGAGCTCAAATGGTAAATCCCACCGAGTTGGTTAGATTACCAGGGGTGATATGAGACCCCATTTTAATTTATTAAAAGCTTCTTCAAATTCTTTATCAAAAACAAAATCTTTTTCTTTTTGGAGTAAGCGGGAGAGAGGAAGTGCAGTCTTACTAAAATCACAAATGAAACGACGGTAAAATCCAGCATGACCTAGGAATGACCCCAAATCACGTACATTTTTAGGGAATGGTAGGGAAGTAATGAAATTCACTTCGATTTATCTACTTGGATACCATCCCAAGAAATGACATGTCCCAAAACTATACCTTGTCGCACAATGAAATGACATTTCTCATAATTTAATACAAGATTCTTTTCAATACATATGTCCACAGTTTTATATAGTAAACTAAATCCGTGCATGAAAATGGGATGAAATTTTGCGGACCTCTCCAAAATTTAATAGGATACATTTCATATTAAGTAACCCCATCCTGATTCGGCTTCTATTGGGCCCATCCGAACTGATCTGTCCAAGCCACCGAATATGGACCAAGTCAAATTTGGTGTTCTGTATTTTATCAATATCTTGAGCTGTAGTTTTTCAAATGGTGCCAAACTTTCGGTGGAGATATTAAAGAGGTAGGGATACAACTTTTCTATTTTCTCAAAAGTGAGATAAGGCTTTTTGAAGGCCTAAACGTGTGGTACAAATGTATTGAAGAAATAAGTGTGCCTAAAACCACCTTCCAATTTTCTTATAAAATGGCACCTTGGGCTCCCAATTTGGAAGTTCGAAAAAGGAGTGAAGTGATGCCAATTTGGAGTCCTAGAGGATTCTACAAATCACCTTGGAGGTTCATGGAGGCCCCTATCCTCATAGGGGAACCAAAGATGAAGAAGGAGTTCCACCCGAGCTTCCTCCTCCTCCCGATGTCGAGCTAAAAGTTGGGTGTTCATTGTGAGGGAGCTACACACATGTCAAGGGAGTTCCGATTCATACAATAGCTACTGGTTTGAAGTAATTTGGGTGTATAAACATTTCATTCCATGTATATTATTTTATTTCAGATTTGAATGCTTGATTTGATGCAAGTGAGTGTTCTGCTCTTAATTTCTAACTGATTGGTGTGAGGTTTTGAGTGCGTGATTTGTGTTGTTCCGATTGGACATCACACGAATTATTTTAATACCCACCTTATTGAGATTTCAATATTATTTGGAATCTCTTATTCCATGCATAAGTACTGAACCTTGACAATATGATTGTTACGTCAAGGTTTGGTCCTTAAAGCATTGAAATAAAAGCTTAGGTATTAATCGAGATTCCAATTAACTCCAACCAAAGAATTACTCAAAGACTAAGATGAATCTCCATGAAAAATGAACTTAATATGTGTGTAGTGAAATCAAATCCACCCTTTTATCTCATATTTTTCAAAATCCACAAGGTCACTCAACTTTTAGTCTATTTCAACAAAGTCATTGTTTTAAACTCTTTTCAAAACCACCCCCTCTCTTAGTCATTTTTATTATAAATACACACCATGAACCTACCAACACTCCTTGAGAGACGACCTAGGGTCTACCCTAGACTATAAATCAACCATAAAATCATAATCAATTTGACGTGTCACAACAACGCGTCCTAATTTTGGCGTCGTTGTCGGGGAGCACTTTGGTTTTTTGTGCGTGTTTTTGATAAAATTTCTGTAATTTTTGTGAATATTTGTTTGTTTTATCTTCTAAATTTGCATTTATTTTTGTGTTATAATTTTTTTATTGTGTAGGTTCTGTGTATGAAGCGTTCTAATCTGGGATACTTACAAACATTCAAACCTGAACTGGAGAGGATCCTACATCAACGAAATCGAGACATACAAGACCACACTTTGAAGGAGGAGACATCACATCTTAAAATTCTTCTTGATCCTTATTCTTCTTCTGAAACCAAATTTAAAACTGAACATAACTTGTATAACATGGCTGAAAATAATAGAACACTAAAAGAACTAAACTCACCTGATGTTGATATCTGACCCACTTACATTCAATTACAAGGCGAGGCACCCTATTTTGAACTAAAATCTGGTTTAATTCATTTATTACCCAGATTTCATGGACTTCCTGGAGAAGATCCACATAAGCATTTAAAATAATTTCATAATGTGTGTTCAACATTAAAACCCGCTAATGTGGATGAAGAAAAAGTAAAACTTAGGGCATTTCCATTTTCATTAGAAGACACGACTAAAGATTGGTTGTATTATGTTAATTCACCTATTAGGGGTTGGACAGACATGAACCAACTTTTTCTTGAAATATACATCCCAACCTCTCGAACTGCAACAATAAGGAAAGAAATATATGGGATAATACAATATCAAGGAGAAAACATTCATGAATATTGGGAAAGATTTAAAATATTGTGTTCAAGTTTTCCACATCACCAAATAAGTGATCAACTTTTAGTTCAGTATTTTTATGAAGGTTTAATCCCTATTGATCGAAACATGATTGATGCTGCTGCAGGTGGTGCACTAGTGGATAAAACCCCAATCGATGCAAGGACTCTAATTGAGACCATGGAATAGAACACTCAACAATTTAGTTCAAGGTCCAGTGTACCCATTCGAGGTGTCCATGAAATGAAAATTAATGAATTCGAGAAGAAGGTAGAAACAAAGTTTGAAGAGGTAAGTACCCTTCTACAACAACTTTCTCTTTCCCAAGGGAAATTCCAATCTCCTCCTCCCATACATTGTGGTATATTCTCTTTGGATAACCACTATTCTGACCAATGCCCCCAATTGAGAGAAACGTCTGAGATTTGTGAGGCAATATTTCCAGGACGCCCATATAACCAACCCATTAGGAAAGAACCTTACTATCCATCCATCCCTGGGTGGAAAGACAACCAAGCCTATAGGCAAGGAGGGTATTCAAACCAACCTCATCAACCATGGAACCAACCAGGGCAAAGTAGTCATCAACTACCACCACCCAGAAATTTGTCAACCACCCCAAAGGCCTTTCCAACAACCCCCTCCAAAAACTGAACCTAGCCTAGAAGATATGATGAAACAAATGGCTTCCAATAATCTCCAATTCCAACAAACCACTCAGACAACCATACAAGACCTCAAGTCCCAATTAGGCCAACTAGCTAACTCTGTGGGTGAAATCCAAAGCCATGGGTCTGGTAAACTACCCTCTCAACCACTTTTCAACCCTAGGGATAAGGGAAATGTTAGTGCCATCACCCATAGGAGTGGAACTCAACTTTAAAGCCAAATGAACCCTCCATTAGAGTCATCCTCTCCTAAGGGAACCACCATCCCAACCACTGAAAAAGGTTCAAATGAGATGGAACCTTATCTTGAGAGAAGTCCTACCAAAGGAAAGAGTGTGTCTATTGATGAGTTACCAAGCCCAAGCATTCCTCTTCCATTACCCCAAAGAGCCACCCAACCAAGGAAAAAAAGGAAACTGAACTTGATAAAGAAATATTGGAGACTTTCAAAAAAGTGAAGGTTATCATTCCATTGATTGATATCATCAAGCAAATTCCGAGATATGCCATGTTTCTGAAGGATATGTGTACCCACCGAAGGCGACTTTGAGGTGATGAGAAGGTGAGCCTGGGGAGGAATGTCTCAGCATTGATACAACCATCACTTCCCACCAAGTTCAACGATCGTGGAACATTCTCAATTCTGTGCACCATAGGGGAGTATTCTTTCTCCAATGCTATGCTTGATTTGGGTGATTATATTAATGTGATGGCTCACTCTATATACTCTTCTTTGCAGGTCGGTGAACTAAAGTCCACATGAATAGTTGTTCAACTAGAAAATCAGAGTACGGAACACCCTTCTGGTGTGTTAGAGGATGTTCTTGTGAGGGTTCAAAATTTAATATTTCCTGCTTATTTTTAGGTGCTAAAAATGGAAGATGATAGGATGAATGGACATGCCACAATTATATTGGGGAGACCTTTCTTGAAAACTTCAAAATCCATAATTAATGTCCATAATGGTACATTATCAATGGAATTTGGTGGTGACATAGTCCACTTCAACATACTTGATGCCATGAATCACCCCTCAGAAGAACATTCCTCTCTCTCGGTAAATTCAATTGATGTAATCCCTTCCCCTAAAATCACTTCATTTGTTTCCCCTGACCCCCTTTCTGAATTTTCCTCTTTGATTGAAATTCTTGGTAATTAATCATGTGTTGATTGTTGTAGTGGTCCAAAAAAGTGTCATGCATGTTTATTAATTGATAATTTCTTGAACACGGAGGATCACATGACTATTGATGGTACTTCTATGCTTGTAAAATATAATTCATCATCTGATGGTGATACCATTGAGTAGTTAGATGAGATTAGTGACCTCTCACTTTCACACACACTCCCATCAATCCAAAATCCACCTGAATTGGAACTAAAGCAACTGACTCAAGATTTAAAATATTCATATCTTGAGAATGGAAACTGGTTTCCTGTCATCATTGCTAGTTCAATCCCTCCTGAGCATGAATTGTGACTACTTGAACTTTTGAGGGAGCATAAACAAGCATTGGGATGGACACTTGCAGAAATTCTTGGTATTATCCCATCAATTTGTACACATCATATTTTATTAACTGATGAGGATAAACTAGTGAAGTAGGAACAAAGTTTACTGAACCCAAACCTCTTATAAGTTGTTAAAAAGGATGTAACAATGTTATTGGCTGCTGTAATCATTTACCCCATCTATGACAACCAATGGGTCAGTCCCGTTCAATTAGTTCCTAAAAAAACTGGCCTAACGATAATTAAAAATGAAAACAATGAATTGGTTCCAACTCGTGTGCAGAATAGTTGGGGTGTCTGTATAGATTATCGCCGACTAAACCAACACACTAGGAAAGACCATTTCCCATTTCCATTCATTAACCAAATGCTAGAGATGCTAGCGGGAAAGTCCCATTACTATTTTATTGATGGGTATTCTGGATAATTTTAGATCCATATTTCCCCCGAGGATCAGGAAAAGACAACCTTCATTTACCCCTTTGGCACATTTTCCTATATAAGGATGCCATTTGGCCGTTGAAATGCTCTGGGTACTTTCCAGCGATGTCTGGTTAGTATTTTTTTGGATTACCTGGAGAATTGCATGGAAGTTTTCATGGATTATTTTACTATTTATGGATCCTATTTTGATGAATGTTTAAGTAGTCTTGGTTCAGTCATATGTCACTGCATTGAAAAGAATCTTGTATTAAATAATGAGAAATGCCATTTCATGGTGGGACAAGGTATAGTTTTGGGACATGTCATTTCTGGGGATGGTATCCAAGTAGATAAATCGAAAGTGGATGTCATTTATTCCCTACCATTCCCTAAAAATGTACGTGAGGTGCAGTCTTTCCTAGGTTATGCTGGATTTTATCGTCATTTCATTTGTGATTTTAGTAAGATTTCACTTCCCCTCTCCCACTTACTCCAAAAAGAAATAGATTTTGTTTTTGATAATGATTTTGAAGAATATTTTAATAAATTAAAATGGAGTCTCACATCACCCCCGGTAATCCAACCACCTCGGTGGGATTTACCATTTGAGCTCATGTGTGACGCCTCTAACTATGCAGTTGGGGCAGTCTTGTCACAAAGGGTCGATCGAGCTCCACATGTCATTGCCTATGACTCACGTACTTTGGACCCTGCCCAAGCTAACTACACCACCACTGAAAAAAATTCTTTCCATTGTTTTTTCCATTGATAAATTCAGGTCATACCTTTTAGGTTCTAAAGTCGTTGTGTTCTCAGACCATGCAGCCCTCCGGTATCTCTTAAAGAAACCGGAAGCCAAACTAGGTCTCATTTATTGTATTCTCCTCCTTCAGGAATTCAATATAGAAATTAGAGATAAAAAAGGAGCAAAGAATGTGGTGGCAGACCATATTAGTAGGACCCCCATCCTCGGACATTGTCTCATCCCCCTGTATTCGCATTAATGACTTGTTTCCTGATGATCAATTGTACAAAGTGCAAGATGTTATTCCCTGGTATGCTGAAATTGTAAATTATTTGGTAGCAGCTTGCATTCCTACTGATTTCAACAAAAACCAAACCAATCATCTAAAACATGAGCCTCGTTGGTACATTTGGGATGACCCCTACCTTTGGATCACATGTAGCGATCAGGTCCTTAGGCATTTTGTTCCCGATAGAGAGTTTCAATTTGTCCTTAGATTCTGCCACACTCTTGCTTGTGGGGGCCACTTTGGTCCCCAATGGACTACTCACAAAGTTCTTGATTCTGGTCTCTTTTGGCCAACACTTTTTCGGGATGCCCATGAATTTTGTAAATCTTGTCCTTGTTTTCAAAGAATGGGGACTGTCTCTAAAAGGAATGAAATGCCACAAAAACCCTTGCTCTTTCATGACATTTTTTATACTTGGGGCATTGAATTTATGGGGCCATTTCCTAATTATTTTGGAAACTTGTACATTCATTTGGCCATTGATTATGTATCAAAATGGGTAGAGGCATGGTCCAGAAGGACAGATGATTCCAAAATAGTTATAGAATTTTTGAGAACATAGATCTTTTGTAGGTTTGGATTACCTAGGTTCATCATCAGTGACCAAGGTTCTCATTTCTTCAACCAAACAATGCAATCACTTTTGCGTCAGTATGGGGTCGGTCATCAAGTTTCTACTACACATCATCAACAGACCAATGGTCAAGATGAGGTGTCAAATAGAGAGGTAAAACAAATTCTTGAAAAAACGGTCCAACCCAACCGGAAAGATTGGTGTCTTAGACTCGATGATTCATTATGGGATTACCGTACTACTTTTAAAACTCCCATTGGAATGTCACCTTATAGGCTTGTTTTTGGAAAGAGTTTTCACCTCCCTATTGAGATTGAGCACTGGGCCTACTGGGCCATCAAAAAATGAAATTCTAATCATTCTGGTGCAGGTGCTCAAAGGAAGTTGCAGATTCATAAGCTAGAGGAAACGAGAAGAGATGCATATGAAAACTACAGGATTTATAAGGAGAGTACCTAGGCTTCCCATGACTGTCTTATCATTCATCGTCAGTTCCATATTTGGTAGAAGGTCCTCCTCTACAATCTAAGGCTGAACTTGCATCCTAGTAAGCTTCGTTCCCGCTGGTTTGGAACATAAATTGTTACTAATGTCTCTCCATTTGGTGTTGTTCAGGTTGAAAATGAATAAACCAAGAAAACATTCACTTTCAATGGGCAGCGGCTGAAGCACTTTCATGAACCCATTCTAGAGTCCCCGATAGAGGAACTCCAAGTTCAAGAAGCAAACTATGAATGACATCCACCAGGTTTTATCCTTCCTTCCCACATTCTCTTTTACTACAGTAAGGACACTGCATACTCTAGGTGTGGGGGGTGGATACATTCCTGAGTTAGTTATGAATTTTCATCATTTTCTCCTTTTGTTTTCTCTTTTTGGCCTTCTTAATGGTATTTTCATTTTTCCCCATCAAAAATTTTGAAGTTCCATGATTTGGCATCCATAAAGTGGGGAAAGTAAAAATACCATAACGAAGGATAAAAATAATTTTTGTATGAATTTGACATCAGGGAGTGATTTTTAGTGAATTGTTTTTCTATCAATGATATAAATGGTCGAATCTATGTGAAACCTTTGAGATGATTGATTCCCTCTGTGTGTGTAGTTTTTTGGAAAATTGTGTCACTAATATCTCCATAAATTTTGCACCAAACCACAAAGTGTGAATATTTCATACTTAATATAAGGTAAATATATGTTGGGTTAATATTTTTCAGCTTGAAATGATATTTCAATATGTTCGTTCCTTATCCGATCTGTTTCATTACTGTACCAGATTGACCTATGCATGTGTACCTAATGTCCGACTATTGTACGCCCTAAAAAAATTGTTGTGTCTTGTGCAGGTCAAAAACCACTCCTCCTCAACCTTTGATCTTGTTATAACTATTGCAATTAGTGTCGTGAGGAGATCAAGAAAGGGTTGAGAGATGAGTGTGAGATTTCTTCCAAATGAAACTTCAAAAAAAATAATAATAAATGAGGGGAGTGATGAAATGTACAAAATATGAGGATATCTAGGCCCGGAGCTTATGGTTTGACTTCTGGGAATGCTTAAATGAGTAGGGCTTGAAATATGATTGCAAAGGATGTAGGACATTTTTGGTAAAAAAATCATTTAAGCTGAAAAATGTTAAAATAACCTATATTTATTGGATAATAAGTGGAAACAATAGCATGGAATGGTTTTCAGAAACACACAGGGAGAGTTAGTGTCATGGTTTACTTCTGAATTCCTTTCTCAATTGGGTATCATGAATCTTTTTGAATTTCTCTATGATATGATTTATGAGACATCTTTTTCTATTTTCACTAGGAAGAACTCCTTGGTGTGGTTCGTGCATTGATCATTTTAATTTAAATAAAATTTCCTCAAATGATAAATCTTCTGGATGTTAGAAATATATATATATATATATATATATACATCATTGTTTTTGTATATGTTACTTTTCCTAGGAGTGCAAATTTTTAGGTGTGGGGGTGTGATCATACCACGATTCCCTGTTTTATTCCACTATTACACCGCTGTTTTTAATTAGTTTTGTAATGAATATTTAAAATATAATAATAAATTGAAATTTATGTTTGAATCATTTAATTAAGTTTAATCAACATTATAATGGTCAATGTTACTTGTTTTTATTATTTCAATATAGGTGGAGGTGATTTGGAGGGCCCTTGATGAAGTGGAAGAAAGATGGGCCAAAATTGCATGGATCCATGGACATCTGTCCACTGTTTTGTATAGTACACGATCTTCGTGAATCCAAATGGGCTGAACGTTTGTGAGTCTATCCAAAATTTAATATTATACATTTAATATTAAGGAACTCAATCCTGATTCGGATTCTATGGGGTCAATCCGAACTGATCTTTCCAAGCCACCAAATTTGGACCATGTCAAATGCGGTGTTCTGTATTTTATCAATATCTTGAGCTATAGTTGTCCAAATGGTGCCAAAATTTCGGTGGAGACATTCAAGAAGTAGGGATACAACATTTATATTTTATCAAAAGCGATATATGTAACGCCCCGACCCCAGTTACCCAGAGTCGGTGCATTATTTTAATACATTGGAATGATTACAAGGAATCAAGTCCTGAAGGACCGATCAGTTTAGAAGTATTGGAAAAATAGATCACATAGATGAATGTTACATTTTCAATTTAAGACGTACAAAAAAACATAAATAATTTGTATGAATGCCATTGTTCCCTTGGCTTACCCCTGCATATCAATCACATTAAACTTCTTGGAATCTTGGGAAAAATAAAACATAGAAAGGGGTGAGCTCAAATTCTCAGTAAGGATAAGAAATACAGCGAAAACTTTCAAAAATAAGCATAAACATTTAAGGCAATGTATAACTAAAACAAAATCCTTTTAAACTTGAACTTCATCATAATATGGCAAAGATAAAATGAAATAATTCCATTTACTTATTCAAATGGATATTCTACTAGTCGAATAAGCACATGCAATATCAATAACCACTTTCATAATGATGGAATGAATGATGCCGAACTTTAATTTCTGTGTCAAGGGCTCATGCCAAGATCTAAGGGATAACTGTAACCAGAACCCAACCTATAGATCCTCTGTAACCGGAATCTATCCCGGAGTGCCTCTAATATCCGGACACCAACCTGGAGTGCCTCTAATAACCGGACACCAACCCGGAGTGCCTCTAATAACTGGACACCAACCCGGAGGGTCTGCTATAACCGAACCCCAACCCGGAGGGCTTACTTTTACCGGTCCCCAACTTGGAACATACTAGGCCAACACATTCATCTTAAGAAGAGGATGAAATATAACATAAACTTTGTATTAAAACTAACATACAAAATTTCAAAACTTTAATCATTAACCATTAATGGCATAAAAATAACTCATCCATAGTCAAAAATATCACAAAACCTTAAATAAAATATGGATGATTTGTATCATAACAAATCAACTTGAAACAAGTTTAAAATTTATCAAAGGATGTTGACATAGATGAAATCAATACTATTTGATAGAAATATCTCTTTTTTGAAATCATTTAAAAGTCGCATAATTATAGAGAAACCTTTATTTTGAAAACATATTTACAAGCTGGTAAAGGAAGATTCAAAGGTGTAATAATGGTACAGAATAACCGCACCTGCCGTATAAGTTAAAAAGATACATTCTTACCTTAATTTTGTCAAAAAGGTTAAAAATTAACTTGTTTCAAAAATGTTGGAATGATTCCTTTAAAAACATATAAAGTCAAATAAGGGTATAAATGAATTTAACCCATTATCTATTAAATAGTAAAAATGTTTTGAAATACATTTTTAAGAAACATGGATGTGAATTATAAAGAGGTCCCAGAAGATATTTACGTATAAACAACCTCAGATAATGAAGAGATTGTGAAATAAACCCTTACCAATTTGGTAACTTACGAAACATACAACCCATGAAAGAGGTATCATACAATGAATATGTAAATACACATAAATTAAATTGTATTACACAAAGAATATAATTATGGGAAGTACATACACCACACAAAAGGTAATAGTGGCAATATGGCATGAATGTCACGGGAATAACGAGTGAGATGAAAACCCCTTACATTGCACTTTCCTTTAGTCGAGGGTACGTTTAACCTCCTGTACGAAGATCATAGTATTTTATTAAATTATACCAGAACCATATTAATTTTTATGATATCATACATGATTCATTTATGACTTTATATTACCCATTTAGTAATAATTTCCATGTTAAGTTAACATTTCGGGTAAAAATCACTTTCTTTATCGTACGTGTTTTAACTTGTCACTCTTGGTTGTATCACATAGATCATGATTTAAATATATCCAGAATATAAAACATGATAAATATATCATATATATTTATAATATAAATATGTATTATAGAAATATATATGAAATGGAAAACAACGTTTATGGAGACGGTAGTCCGTATGTACGCATAAACGTTGTTTCTGTTTTCATATAGTATTGAACGGAAGTAAGTGAATAAGATATATGTAAGTAAATAAATCCTTATATATATATATATATCTCTAGTAGCATTATTATGTCATTCATTACATACTTATTAGTAATTTATATTTTTATAATCATCGATGAATGGTGAACTTGGAAATGAATCTCATCGCGTTGTGGAGACGGTAATCCGTACGCACGTACAAGAAAAAATATCATTCTTTTGATATTAAAATAATATATAATTGGATGGTATATAATATATACAGAATCATTATAATGTCATATTTATTATTTATATGAATTACAAATCATTATTATACCAATCCAAATAATAATATATTGAATAACAATTACACCACGACGTGGAGACGGTAAGCCGTACGTACACATGTATGGTGACATATCATTAAAAGTATGGATAGAATACTGAATATGGTTGTACCATTTTTATAATAATATTAAATTATATATGATATACTGGATTTATTGTTTTAGAATGGTAATAACAAAGAAATAAGAAGTGGAAGAAGAAGGGAACTTGAAAAAGGGTGGTGAAATCATTACCTCTTCTTCGGGTTCATCCTTCTGATTTGATCAAAAGGGAACCTTAGGATGGATTTATGACTAAAGGAATGCCTTTAGAATGAAGTTAGTGAAGTTGAGAGAGTATTGGGGCAGGATTTGGCCGAACCAAAAGGCTTTGAAGGTGTGAATTAATGAGAAGGGGGTGTCTTTTTATAAGAGGGGTGAGGGGCACCTTTGGAAAAGCTAGAAATATTATTTTATAATAAATTCATATTCAGTTTCTAATGGCTCAAAAGTGGATTATTTAAAGTTTAATCTGGGTATGGGTCGAAAAAAACTCAATAAATAGAATTTATACAGGTTTGGGTCATTATATTAACCTTATCTTTTATTTTTAACACTTAGTTAATTAGTTTGACACTTACCATGTCACTTTTTATTTTTATATTATATGGATAATAAACATACTATATACATCCAAGCGACCCCCAAGTGGTCCATTAATGATAAAACTATCATGATATAAGTCTTTTGGACGAATATTAGATTTTTAGGAATTTAATATCAATTAATAATATAATATATGTTTTGAAAACTGTTTTATTTCAATTTTGACACTATTCAATAATTTACTTTTGTAAAAATCATTGCAGAATGATTACTTCAAAACAAGATAATTAAATCAATCTCAATATGTCATATTATCCTATAAAATTAGTTTAATTCATTAAAAGTCTCAAATTATATTTATTTGGGTATTTATAATATCAATTATTTTAATTTTACACTATTATAGTAATTACTGCCTCATCATTGTGTCATAAATAAATTAAAATATTTAATGTCTAAAAATTATAAATAAACTATCATTATGTAGGAAATCTGGTTATATTTCTAATGAATATTTATAGTATAAAATCCATCATATATAACCCTATGTAAAAAATGTTTTTCTAAAAGATATATGCTTATGTCATTTTTGCATTTATTTTAACTTAATTAAAATAAAGTTTCCCTATCACCTACAAGTGGCTCCATGGGTTCCAAAAATCAACCCAAAGATGCCACTGGTCTGACATGTATCAACCAATTAGTTTAGGACACGTTTTAGGGTAATTTAGTATTATTATAATATTATTTTTTAACCCTTATTTACCAGATTTACCCTTTAACCATGGTAAATAAAATATTTACCGAAGTAATTATTCAAAATGTCTAAAAATAAAAGTTACCTATTTACACAATTTGGAAATCCTGATTCCAAATATGGAATCCATTTTTCCAAATTCAAAACACAGAAGTGGAAAAAATTAATTTAAAATTAATTACCGCTGTCAAAACAAAAAGTGTGTTTCTAAGATATAATAACTCTCAAAAGATTGATACTTGTTTATGTTCGGTTTAATTGTGAAATTATGTGAAATGACCAAAATTGTATTAAATGGTAAAAATATATTCAAAATATACTTTAAAACCACTAAAATACATAAGTTATCACTAATAATTATTTTGATTAAAAAAGTTGTTTTTAATTAAAATTTAGAAATTTTCACTATTCATCAAAATAATAAAGTTATCCAAAAAGTACCAAAATTTCACCTTAGGATAAATTCGATATTCCGAATCCAAAAAGGAAGTCAATTTTGAGAGATAAAATTTCTAAAATTTTAAAAAGTAGGTATTACTATTCATAACGGCTACTTTGATTGGTCGTGGTGTATGTTAGAACTCGAAGTTGCGTAGAACACACGCTACTGTATTATTCAAAGAGACGCGTATCGTGGAAGGTCAGGGTGTTACATTATCCCCTCCTTCATCAAATTGCATCCTCACAATTTGATATTGTTCTTTTAAAATAAAGGTTGAGAATAGAAAATATCCTTGTGGAAAAAACCCACATCGAAAATTTGGTTAATAAAATTTAGTCTTAACAAGATGAAAAGAGAAATGAAAGGGTCACCAAAAAATTATGATCTCGATTAGGAGGACATTGGTGGAAATTATAGACATATAACTGGAGGAAAAACCTAAATATTTATAGGTAGTGATTGAGGTCATCAATCAAATATAAATTTAAAATTGAGGTCCTTAAATTCATCAATCTATGATGATTTAAAATACCATCGGTTCAACAAAACATAAGGTATTAGGATAACACATTTTTGACGATTCAAAATATCTTAGTTGAAATCCCACATAGAACAATGAATTAATGAGGGCTCTATTTAAAATAAAGAGTGGAAAGTATGAAGATTACTGAAAATAACACATACTAGGGTTCCATGTAGGAAAATATGGATATGGAAGAGAAATCTAACCATCAATTATCTGATGGAGAGTGGTAGAGAACATGGATATGAAAAGTCCAACAATCCCAAAGCCATAAATTAGTGATGATCTAAGGCACCATCTAGGACAATTTTTTTTTCTATGTTCATTTTCTTAATGTTGTGGAATTTATTTATGAGATTGGCTAAGATCATAAGGAGATATAATTAATTTATAATTAGAGTTTTATCCATTAATAAATCTCTACCACAAACTCATCTTTCACCCCAAAACATAATAAAACTCAAAAATACTCTATTTATCCTAATCGTATAGGATTCCAAATATAATGAATTTATATTTCACATATCTGACCCTTTATGTAAAGAAACTACATTATACCATCCAGGATCTTCATGTAGCACAATGGTAGGCGATAAATCCCAATTGCACTATGGTTGTGGGTTTGATTCCCACAGCTTTGTCTGACACGATGGGTCGTCACACGGTCTACGCGTTGTCCTTTTATAAAAATCCAAAAAAACTAACCTTTCACACTTAATCCATTCCAACCATTAGACTTATCCAAAATAATATTATCCAAACTCACAGTCCAAAATTTACAAGGAAGTTAAACATAATGAGGATCCTTTTTTCCAGGTAATAACATGTGAACTCCTTCCTCATATATTCTTTTAAAACACAGCAACATCAGGAATTACCAAAATCAACCATCTCTTATTCCAAAATCACTAACTCAATATTAGGACCATATTAAGGTTTATCTTTCCTTCAACCATGTAATTTCCAAAAAAATTCAACTTTCTGTAGAGTCACTTTTATTAGTACCATAAAATCTCAAATCCTTAATTAAATAGTATTGCAGTACAATCCTTATTTATTTCCAGAACATCATTGATACATCACATAAATTAAATAATTCTAAAATAAAAACATAAGAACACTAGTCATTCCTCTTCATCTGTGGTAGTATGATAACCTGATTATTATCCAATAGCATCATTTGCGGCATAGTCTGATGACTGGGATACTGGTTCATGTAGTGTCCAAAAACCTTTGCAAATGAAGCATTGTATATTTGAAACCTTTTTCTTACCCTTTCAGTCACGTACTTTGTGACCCTTTTCCTCAACACTTATAACAAACTCACATTCCTTTCAGGAAAGTTCCAGGGTTTTTCTTCCCACAGTTATCACATATGGGAAAATTCTTCTTTTCCCTATTCCCTTTATCCATATTTCTCTCTTCCATACTTTACTTCTCTTGCTTCCCTTCAAAGCCATCGGACTCTGAGAATTCTTTACTCATCTTATCAACACATGATACTATTTCTTCATATGATGATAATACGTGAGAAACTATTTCCCTACTAAATTCTGGCTTAGGACCATGAAAGATATCATCCTTATTACTCTTTAGATCATACGTATTATGGGAGTTCACATTCCTTCTACTGGGAACCATTTCTATACAATAACATAAACTAGTTTAGTTTATGAATTGAAATGAATAATTACCAAACTTGTAAAATACCTAACACAAATTGAACAGTTTATGGATATAATCCACAATCATAAAAAATGTTTTCTTTGACTAAGTATATACTCATAAGCCCTTCATAATGGTTTGTAAAGAAAATGAAAATTATCCTAAGCATATCCCCCGAGAGTGTCGTAACCAAGAGTGAAATAAGGCCCGTTGTCGTGCACTAGTTCCCATTTGAGTCTAGCTCAAAGCGGTGTTTTCGGGTTTTACCCCTAGGTACATCTGTGCCAGAGCTGCCTCTACCTGCTCGTATCCAGACATGGATGTATTGCTCGGAAAACTCACAAAATCTCTATAATACCAAAATTCTAGGAAGTTCTTCTATACTAATCTTCAAAGTCTATCTTAGGGCTATGTGCTCTAATCAGAGTTTATCTAAACCTAGTTTCCAAGGTTATTGCTAAACTTCCTCTGATACCAACTGTAACGCCCTGACCCCAGTTACCCAGAGTCAGTACATTATTTTAATACATTGGCATGATTACAAGGAATCAAGTCCCGAAGGACCGATCAGTTTAGCAGTCTTGGAAAAATAGTTCAAATACATGAATGTTACATTTTCACTTTAAGAGGTACAAAACAACATCAATAATCTTTATGAATGCCATTATTCCCTTGGATTAACCCGGCATATCAATCACATTACACTTCTTGGAATCCTGGAAAAAATAAAACATAGAAATGGGTGAGCTCAAATGCTCAGTAAGGGTAAGCAATACAGCAAAAACTTTCAAAAATAAGCATAAACATTTAAGGTAATTTATAACTAAAACAAAATCCTTTTAAACTTGAACTTCAGCATAATATGGAAAAGATAAAATGAAATAATTCCATTTAATTATTCACATGGATATTCTACTAGCCGAATAATCACATGAAATATTAATAACCACTTTCATAACGATGGAATTCATGATGTCGAACTTTAATTTCGGTGTTAAGGCCTCGTGCCAAGACCTAAGGGATAAATGTAACCGGAACCCAACCCGGAGATCCTCTGTAACCGGAATCTATCCTGGAGTGCCTCTAATAACCGGACACCAACCCGGAGTGCCTCTAATAACCAGACACTAACCCGAAATGCCTCTAATAACCGGACACCAACCCGGAGGGTCTGCTATAACCGGACCCCAATTCGAAGGGCTTACTTTTACCGGTCCCCAACCCAGAACATACTAGTCTAACAAATTCATCTTAATAATTTGATGAAATATAACATAAACATTCATATTAAAACTAACATACAATATGTCAAAACATTAATCATAAACCATTAATGGCATAAAAATAACTCATCCATAGTTGAAAATATCACAAAACCATAAATACAATATGGATGATTTGTATCATAATAAATCAACTTGTATCAAGTTTAAAATTTATCAAAGGATGTTGACATAGATTAAATCAATACTATTTGAGAGAAATATCTCTTTTTTTGAAATCATTTAAAAGTTGCATAATTATAAAGAAAACCTTTATTTTGAAAATATCCTTATAAGCTTGTGAAGGAAGCTTCAAAGGTGTAATAATGACGGAGAATAACCGCACCCGCCATATAAGTTAAAAAAAGACATTCTTACCTTAATTTTGTCAAAAAGGTTAAAAAGTAACTTGTTTCGAAAACGTTGGAAAGATTCCTTTAAAAACATATAAAGTAAAATAAGGGTATAAATGACTTTAACCCATTTTCTATTGAATAGTAAAAAAGTTTTGAAAGACATTTTTAAGAAACAAGGATGTGGATGATAAAGAGTTCGCATAAGATAATTACATATAAACAACCTCGGATAATGAAGAGATTGTGAAATAAACCCTTTCCAATTTGGTAACTTACGAAACATACAACCCATGAAAGTGGTATCATAAAATTAATATGTAAATACACATAAATTAAAGTTTATTACACAAAGAATATAATTATGGGCAGTACGTACACCACACAAAAGCTAATGGGGGCAATATGGCATGAATCTCACGGGAATAAGGAGTGAGATGAAAACCCCTTACCTTGCACTTTCCTTTAGTCAAGGGTACGTTTACCCTCCTGTACGAAGATAATAGTATGTTTTTAAATTATAACATAACCATATTAATATTTATGATATCATACATGATTCATTTATGACTTTATATTACCCATTTAGTAATAATTTCCATGTTAAGTGAACATTTCAGGTAATAATAACTTTCTTTATCGTACGTGTTTTAACTTGTCACTCTTGGTTGTATCACTTAGATCATGACTTAAATACTTCCAGAATATAAAAAATGTTAAATATATCATATATATTTAGAATATAAATATGTATAATAGAAATATATTTGAAATGGAAAACACTGTTTATGGAGACGGTTGTCCGTACGTACGCATAAACGATGTTTCTGTTTTCATATAGTATTGAACGGAAGTAAGTGAATAAGATATATGTAAGTACATAAATCCTTATATATATATATATATATATATATATCTAGTAGGATTATTATGTCATATATTACATACTTATTAGTAATATATAAATTTATAATCTTTGATGAATGGTGAACTTGGAAATGAATCTGATCGCGTCGTGGAGACGGTAATCCGTACGTACGCACGAGCGAAAATATCATTCTTTTGATATTAAAATAATATATAATTGGATGGTATATCATATATAAAGAATCATTATAATGTTATATTTATTATTTACATGAATTACAAATCATTATTATACCCGTCCAAATAATAATATATTGAATAACAATTACACCACGACGTGGAGACGGTAAGCCATACGTACGCACATATGGTGACATGTAATTCAAAGGATGGATAGAATACTGAATATTGTTGTATCATATTTATAATAATATTAAATTATATAGGAGATACTGGATTCATTATTTTATAATGGTAATAACAAAGAAATAAGAAGTGGAAGAAGAAAGAAACTTGAAAAAGGGTGGTGAAATCATTACCTCTTCTTCGGGTTCTTTCTTTTGATTTGATCAAAAGGGATCCTTAGGATGGATTTTGGACTAAAGGAATGCCTCTAGGATGAATTTAGGGAAGTTGAGAGAGTATTTGGGCAGGGTTTGGCCAGACCAAAAGGCTTTAAATGTGTGAATTAATGAGAAGGGGGGGTGTCCTTTTATAAGAGGGGTGAGGGGCACCTTTGGAAAAGCTAGAAATATTATTTTATAATAAATTTATATTCAGTTTCTAATGGATCCAAAGTGGATTATTTAATGGTTAAGGTGGGGATGGGTCGAAAACCACTCAACCAATAGAATTTATACAGGTTTGGGTCATTATATTAACCTTTTCTCTTATTTTTAACGCTAAGTTATTTAGTTTGACACTTAAAATGTCACTTTGTATTTTTATATTATATGGTTAATAAACTTACTATATACATAATAGATACCCCCAAGTGGTCCATTAATGATACAACTATCATGATATAAGTCTCTTGGGTGATCCTTAGATTTTAAGGAATTTAATATCAATTAATAATATAATATTTGTTTTAAAAACTCTTTTATGTCAATTTTGACACTATTCAATAATTGACTTTTGTAAAAATTATAACTGAATGATTACTTCTAAAAACGTTAATTAAATCAATCCTAATATGTAATATTATCCTAGAAAATTAGTTTAATTCATTAAAAGTCTCAAATTATATTTATTTGGGTATTTATAATATAGATTATTTTAATTTTTCACTATTATGGTAATTACTGCATCATCATTGTGTCATAAATAAATTAAATTATTTAATGTCTAAAAATTATAAATAAATGATCATCAATGTATATTTATAGTCGAACATCCAACTTATATAACCATATGTAAAAATTGTTTTGCTAAAAGATATATGCTTATGTCATTTTTGTATTTATTTTAACATAATTAAAATAAAGTGTCCCTATCACCTACAAGTGGCTCCATGGGGTCCCAAAATCAACCCAAATATGCCCATGGTCGGACATGTAACCACCAATAAGGTTAGGACACATTTTAGGGTAATTTAGTATTATTATAATATTATTTTTTAACCCTTATTTACGAGATTTACCCTTTAACCATGGTACATAAAATATTTACCGAAGTAATTATTCAAAATGTCTAAAAATAAAAGTGACCTATTTACACAATTTGGACATCCTGATTACAAATATGGAATCCATTTTTACAAATTCAAAACACAGAAGTGGCAGAAATTAATTTAAAATTAATTCCCGCTGTCAAAACAAAAAGCGTGTTTTGAAGATATAATAACTATCAAAAGATTGATACTTGTTTATGTCCGGTTTAATTGTGAAATTATGTCCAATGAACAAAATTGTATTAAATGGAAAAATATATTCTAAATATACTTTAAAACCACTCAAATTCCTAAATTATCACTAATAATTATTTTGATTAAAAAAGTTTTTTTTAATTAAAATTTATTAATTTTCACTACTCATCAAAATATTAAAGTTATCCGAAAAGTACTAAAATTTAACCTTAGGATAAATTCGATACTCCGAATCCAAAAATGAAGTCCATTTTGAGAGATAAAATTTTAAAAAAAATTAAAAATTAGGTATTACTATTCATAATGGCTACTTCTATTGGTCGTGGTGTGTGTTAGAACTCGAAGTTGCGTAGAACACACGCTACTGTATTATTCAAAGAGAAGCATATCATGGAAGATCGGGGTGTTACATTCTCCCCTCCTTTGAAAAATTGCGTCCTCACAATTTGATATTGTTATTTTAAAATAAAGGTTGAAAAGAGAAAATATCTTTGTGGAAAAAACCCACATCGGAAATTTGGTTAATAAAATTTAGTCTTAACAAGTTGAAAAGAGAAATGAAAGGGTCACCAAAAAATTATGATCTAGATTAGGAGGACATTGGTGGAAATTATAGATATATAACTGGAGGAAAAACAGAAATATTTATAGGTAGTGATTGAGGTCATCAATCACAAACAAGTTTAAAATTGAGGTCCTTAAATTCAACAATCTATGATGATTTAAAATACCATCAGTTCAACAAAACATAAGGTATTAGGATAACACATTTTTGACATTTCAAAATATCATTGTTGAAATCCCAAATTGAAAAATGAATTAATGAGGCCTCTATTTAAAATAAAGAGTGGAAAGTATGAAGATTACCGAAAATAACACATACTAGGGTTACATGTAGGAAAATATGGATATAGAAGGGAAATCTAACCATAAACTATCTGATGGAGGGTGGTAGAGAACATGGCTATGAAAAGTCCAACAATCCCAAAGCCACAGATTAGTGATGATCTAAGGCACCATCTAGGACAAAATTTTTGTTCTATATTCCTTTTCTTAATGTTGAGGAATTTATATATGATATTGGATAAGATCATAAGGAGATATAATTACTTTATAATTAGAGTTTTATCCATTAATAAATTTCTACCACAAACTCATTTTTCACCCCAAAACATAATACAACTCAAAAATACTCTATTTATCCTAATCGTATAGGATTCCAAATATAATGAATTTATATTTCACATATCAGAACCTTTATGTAAAGAAACTACATTATACCATCCAGGAACTTCATGTAGCACAATGGTAGGCGATAAATCCCAATTGCACTATAGTTGTGGGTTCGATTCCTGCATCTTTGTCTGACACGATGGGTCGTCACACGGTCTGCGTGTTTTCCTTTTATAAAAATCCAAAAAAACTAACCTTTCACACTTAATCCATTCCAACCATTAGACTTATCCAAAATAATATTATCCAAACTCACAGTCCAAAATTTACAAGGAAGTTGAACATAATGGGGATCCTTTTTTCCAGGTAATAACATGTGAACGCCTTCATCATATATTCTTTTAAAACACCGCAACATCCTGAATTACCAAAATCAACCATCTCTTATTCCAAAATCACAACCTCAATATTAGGACCATATTAAGTTTTATATTTCCTTAAACCATGTAATTTCCAAACAATTTTAACTTGCTATAGATTCAATTTTATTAGTACCATAAAATATCAAATCCTTAATTAAATAGTATTGCAGTACAATCGTTATTTATTTCCAGAACATCATTGATACAACACATAAATGAAATAATTCTAAAATAGAAACATAAGAACACTAGTAATTCCTATTCATCTGTGGTAGTATCATAACTTGATTATTATCCAATAGCATCATTTGTGGCATAGTCTGATGACTGGGACACTGGTTCGTGTAGTGACCAAAAACCTTTGCAAATGAAGCATTGCATATTTGAAACCTTTTTCTTACCCTTTCAGACACGTACTTTGTGCCCCTTTTCCTCCACACTTATAGCAAACTCCCATTCCTTTTAGGCAAGTTCCAGGGTGTTTCTTCCCACAGTTATCACATATGCGAAAATTCTTCTTTTCCCTCTTCCCTTTATCCATCTTTATCTCTTCCATACTTTTCTTCTCTTACTTCCCTTCAAAGCCATCGGAATCATAGATTTCTTTACTCTTCTTATCAACACATGATACTATGTCTTAATATGATGATAATACGTGGGAAACTATTTCCCTACTAAATTCTGGCTTAGGACCATGAAAGATATCATATTCTTACTCTTTAGATCATACGTATTATGGGAGTTCACATTCCTTCTACTGGGCACCATTTCTATACAATAACATAAAGTAGTTCAGTTTATGAATTTAAATGAATAATTACCAAACTTGTAAAATACCTAACAAAAATTGAATAGTTTACGGATATAATCCATAATCATAAAAAATGTTTTCTTTGACTAAGTATATACTCATAATCCCTTCATAATGGTTTGTAAAGAAAATGATAATTATCCTAAGCATATCCCCCGGGAGTGTCGTAACAAAGAGTGCAACAAGGCCCGTTGTCGTGCACCGTTTCCCGTTCGAGTCTAGCTCCAAGCGATGTTTTCGGGTTTTACCCCTAGGTACATCTGTGCCAGAGCCGCCTCTACCTGCTCGCATCCAGACATAGATGTATTGTTCGGAAAACTCACAAAATCTCTACAATACCAAAATTCTAGGAAGTTCTTCTATAATAATCCTCAAAGTCTATCTTAGGGCTATGTGCTCTAATCAGAGTTTATCTAAATCTAGTTTCCAAGGTTATTTCTAAACTTCCTATGATACCAACTATAACGCCCAGACCCCAGTTACCCAGAGTCGGTGCATTATTTTAATACATTGGCATGATTACAAGGAATCAAGTCCCGAAGGACCGATCAGTTTAGCAGTCTTGGAAAAATAGATCAAATACATGAATGTTACATTTTCACTTTAAGACGTACATACCAACATAAATAATCTTTATGAATTCCATTATTCCCTTGGCTTAACCCTGCATATCAATCACATTACACTTCTTGGAATCCTGGGAAAAATAAAACATAGAAAGGGGTGAGCTCAAATGCTCAGTAAGGGTAAGCAATACAACGGAAACTCTCAAAAATAAGCATAAACATTTAAGGAAATTTATAACTAAAATAAAATCCTTTTAAACTTGAACTTCATCATAATATGGAAAAGATAAAATGAAATAATTCCATTTAATTATTCACATGGATATTATACTAGTCGAATAATCACATGCAATATCAATAACCACTTTCATAACGATGGAATGCAAGATGCCGAACATTAATTTCTGTGTCAAGGCCTCGTGCCAAGACCTAAGGGATAAATGTAACTGGAACCCAACTCAGAGAGGCTCTGTAACCGGACTCCATCCCGGAGTTCCTCTAATAACCGGGCACCAACCCGAAGTGCCTCTAATAACCGGACACCAACCCGGAATGCCTCTAATAACCGGACACCAACCCGGAGGGTCTGCTATAACTGGAACCCAACCCGAAGGGATTACTTTTACCGGTCCCCAACCCAGAACATACTAGTCCAACACATTCATCTTAAGAATTGGATGATATATAACATAAACATTCGTATTAAAACTAACATACAAAATGTCTAAACTTTAATCATAAACCATTAATGGCATAAAAATAACTCATCCATAGTCAAAAATATCACAAAACCATAAATTCAATATGGATGATTTGTATCATAATAAATCAACTTGAAACAAGTATAAAATATATCAAAGGATGTTGACATAGATGAAATCAATACTATTTTAGAGAAATATCTCTTTTTTTTAAATCATTTAAATGTCGCATAATTATAAAGAAAAACATTATTTTGAAAATATCCTTATATTCTTGTGAAGGAAGCTTCAAAGGTGTAATAACGATGGAGATTAACCACACCCTCCGTATAAGTTAAAAAAAGACATTCTTACCTTAATTTTTTCAAAAAGGTTAAAATGTAACTTGTTTCGAAAACGTTGGAAAGATTACTTTAAAAACATATAAAGTCAAATAAGGGTATAAATGAATTTAACCAATTTTCTATTAAATAGTAAAAACGTTTTGAAATACATTTTTAAGAAATATGGATGTGGATGATAAAGAGGTCGCAAAAGATAATTATGTATAAACAAGCTCGGAAAATGATGAGATTGTGAAATAAACCCTTACCAATTTGGTAACTTACGAAACATACAACCCATGAAAGAGGTATCATACAATTAATATGTAAATACACATAAATTAAAGTGTATTACACAAAGAATATAATTATGGGCAGTACATACACCACACAAAAGGTAATGGTGCAATATGGCATGAATCTCACGGGAATAAGGAGTGAGATGAAAACCCCTTACCTTGCACTTTTCTTTAGTCGAGGGTACATTTATCCTCCTCTATGAAGATCATAGTATTTTATTAAATTATACCAGAACCATATTAATATTTATGATATCATACATGATTCATTTAGGACTTTATATTACCCATTTAGTAATAATTTCCATGTTAAGTGAACATTTCAGGTAATAATCACTTTCTTTATCGTACATGTTTTAACTTTTCACTCTTGGTTGTATCACTTGGATAATGATTTAAATACTTAAAGAATATAAAAAATGTTAAATATATCATATATATTTAGAATATAAATATGAATAATATAAATATATATGAAATGGAAAACACTGTTTATGGAGATGGTAGTCCGTACGTACGCATAAACGATGTTTCTGTTTTCATATAGTATTGAACGGATGTAAGTGAATAAGATATATGTAAGTACATGAATCCTTATATATATATATATATATCTAGTAGAATTATTATGTCATATATTACATACTTATTAGTAATATAAATTTTTATAATCGTTGATGAATGGTTAACTTGGAAATGAATCTCATCACGTCGTGGAGACGGTAATCCGTACGTACGCACGAGCGAAAAGATCATTCTTTTGATATTAAAATAATATATAATTAGATGGTATATCATATATAAAGAATCATTATAATGTTATATTTATTATTTAGATGAATTACAAATCATTATTATACCCATCCAAATAATAATATATTGAATAACAATTACACCACGACGTGGAGACGGTAATCCGTACGTAAGCACGTATGGTGACATGTCATTCAAAGGATGGATAGAATACTTAATATGGTTGTGCCATATTTATAATAATATTACATTATATATGAGATACTGGATTCATTATTTTATAATGGTAATAACAAAGAAAGAAGAAGTGGAAGAAGAAAGGAACTTGAAAAAGGCTGGTGAAATCATTACCTCTTCTTCGGGTTCTTCCTTTTGATTTGATCAAAATGGATCCTTAAGATGGATTTCGGACTAAAGGAATTCCTCTAGGATGAATTGAGGGAAGTTGAGAGAGTATTTGGTCAGGGGTTGGCCGAACCAAAAGGCTTTAAAGGTGTGAATTAATGAGAAGGTGGGGTGTCCTTTTATAAGAGGGGTGAGGGGCACCTTTGGAAAAGCTAGAAATATTATTTTATAATAAATTCATATTCAGTTTCTAATGGATCCAAAGTGGATTATTTAAAGGTTAAGGTGGGTATGGGTTGAAAACCACTCAACCAATAGAATTTATACAGGTTTGGGTCATTATATTTACCTTATCTCTTATTTTTAACTCTTAGTTAATTAGTTTGACACTTACAATGTAACTTTGTATTTTTATATTATATGGTTAATAAACTTACTATATACATCCTAGAGACCCCCAAGTGGTCCATTAATGATACAAATATCATGATATAAGTCTCTTGGCCGAACCTTATATTTTAAGGAATTTAATATCAATTAATGATATAATATTTTTTTTAAAAAACTCTTTTATGTCAATTTTGACACTATTCAATAATTGACTTTTGTAAAAATTATAACAGAATGATTACTTCGATAAAAGTTAATTAAATCAGTCATAATATGTCATATTATCCTAGAAAAATAGTTTAATTCATTAAAAGTCTCAAATTATATTTATTTGGGTATTTATAATATCAATTATTTTAATTTTTCACTATTATGGTAATTACTGCATCATCATTGTGTCATAAATAAATTAAATTATTTAATGTCTAAAAATTATAAATAAATGATCATTATGTAGGAAATTGTTTTATATTTCTAATGAATATTTATAGTCGAACGTCCAACATATATAACCATATGTAAAAATTGTTTTGCTAAAAGATATATGCTTATGTCATTTTTTAATTTATTTTAACTTAATTAAAATAATGTGTCCCTATCACCTACAAGTGGCTCCATGGGGTCCCAAAATCAACCCAAATATGGCCATGGTCGGACATGTATCCACCAATAAGGTTAGGACACGTTTTAAGGTAATTTAGTATTATTATAATATTATTTTTTAACCCTTATTTACCAGATTTACCCTTTAACCATGATACATAAAATATTTACCGAAGTAATTATTCAAAATGTATAAAAATAAAATTTACCTATTTAAAAAATTTTGACATCCTGATTACAAATATGGAATCCATTTTTCCAAATTCAAAACACAGAAGTGACAGAAATTAATTTAAAATTAATTCCCGCTGTCAAAATAAAAAAGCGTGTTTTTAAGATATAATAACTATCAAAAGATTGATACTTGTTTATATCCGGTTTAATTGTGAAATTATGTCCAATGACCAAAATTGTATTAAATTTTAAAAATATATTCTAAATATACTTTAAAACCACTCAAATTCATAATTTATCCCTAATAATTATTTTGATTAAAAAAGTTTTTTTTAATTAAAATTTAGTAATTTTCACTATTCATCAAAATATTAAAGTCATCCGAAAAGTACCAAAATTTCACCTTAGACTAAATTCAATACTCCGAATCCAAAAATGAATTCCATTTTGAGAGATAAGATTTCTAAAATTTTAAAAAGTTGGTTTTACTATTCATAACGGCTACTTTGACTGGTCGTGGTGTGTGTTAGAACTCGAAGTTGCGTACAACACACGCTACTGTATTATTCAAAGAGAAGCATACCATGGATGCTCAGGGTGTTACAAGATAAGGCTGTCTGAAGGCTGAAACAAGTGTTGCAAGTGGATTGATGAAATTTGTGTGCCTAAAACCACCTTCCAATTTTCTTATAAAAGGTCACCAAGGGAACCTCATTTACAAGTTCGGACAAGGAGTGAAGTGCTGCCAATTTGGAGTCCTATAGGAGTGTCCTAATCACCTTGGAGGTTCTGGAGGCCCCTATCCTCAAAGGGGAATCAAGTATGAAGAAGGATTTCCACCCGAGCTTCCTCATCCTCCCGATGTCGAGCTAAAAGTTGGGTGTTCATTGTGAGGGAGTTACACACATGTCAAGGGAGTTCTGATGAATACACTAGCTACTGGATTGGAGTAATTTTGGTGTTTAAACATTTTATTCCATGTATCTTATTTTATTTAAGATTTTAATGCTTGATTTGATGCGTGTGAGTGTTATGCTATTAATTTCTAACCGATCGATGTGACGTTTTGAGTGTGTGACTTGTGTTGTTCCGATTGGACATCATAAGAATCCTTTTCATACCCATCTTCTTGAGATTTCAATATTCTTTAGAAGCTATTATTCAATGTATAAGTACTGGACCTTGACAATACGATTGTTACGTCAAGGTTTGTTCCTTAATGAAATGAAATAAAAGCTTAGGAATTAATCGGGATTCCAATTAACTCCAACCAAAGAATTACTCTAAACCTAAGATGAATCTCTTTGAACAATGAACTTGATATGTGTGTAGTGAAATCACATCGACCCTTTTATATCTTATTTTTCAAAATCAACTTGGTCACTCAACTTTTATGCTATTTCAACTAAGTCATTTTTTTAAACTCTTTTCAAAACCACCTCCTCTCTTAGTCATTTTTATTAAAAATACACAGTCTAAACCTACCAACGCTCCTTGAGAGATGACTTACGGTCTACCATAGACTATAAATCAACCTTAAAATCATAATCAATTTGACGTGTCATGACAACGCATCCAGTATTCTGGTTTCGGGTCCCTACAGTTGGTATAAGAGGATTCAGTTTGGATAACTCTGGAATACCAAAACTAAAACAAAGAAAAATCAACTTAAGCATTACTAAATATGAAATTTTTCCTGATTTTCAGATGGAAAATTAAAGTACTAGTCTTTTGTCTCTTCCCATTGAGGCTCTAGAAACCATAATTTCCATATCCAGCCATGAAAATATTATAAACAATACTTATATCCAAATGACATGTAAACACCTCTATGACATATCCAACTCTCCCTGAGTACTTAAACTCCACTGAAGAGCGGGTCTATATTATATCTTTATGATGAAAGCCCAATTTCGATCATACGTACGATGGGGAAAATATTATGAGGGGCTTTTTAGGTGCTTCACCATAGTGGAAGGAATCCTATCCCTCACGAACTTCTAAGAAGCTGAAGCAACAGGAGACCTTCATGTGGCATATATTTGTCAAGTCCTATCATATATCCATTTTGGTCAGGTAATGGACTTTGAAATCCTTGAATATGAAGCCTCCCGTTCTGTGTACACACAACAAGTACATAAGGAAGTCTAATAGTTGTACACCACACATGTCAGACTCTGGAGACAACACAAGTGCACCCACGATATTGAACCATATTGATCGGGTTTCATATGGTTCATGGAGATCAAATGTTTTGAACTAGTTTTGGGGATTCGTGTATTAGGGAATTAGAGAAATCATTAGCCCTTCCTTTTTATGAACTAGTGGTTATCTGAGAATATAATTTTTCATCTATCATTTCTTCTATCATTACTCTATTTATACCCTTGGATGGATATCAACGATTGAACTTACATAATTGTTTTTAGATGGAAGTATAGACTCACATATTATCGCTCCCAACTGAGATACTAGAGACCATCTTGGTCAAAACCTGTGAAGATGCATACCTACCTTTCAAAAATTTGAGAAAAAAGTTCAAGAAACTTTATGAAGTGTCAAAGAGTACAGACATTCTCTGTTCCTATCAGGATAATGCCTACATATACCACAAAATAACCACAATGAAATTGGTCAAGAACAGAAGAAGAGGGGTGTACCACGAGGGACTCTTTCTATGCTTTACTCTGGGCCAGAACTTCACAGTTAGAGAGAGATTTCAAGATGCTACTTTTGAGGGAGACCTTTGCACAACTTACATATACCAACTTCTTAGTTTAAGCTTTTATGACAATGCATACGACTTATATATACTCAATCGATAGTCATTCTGGTTAATTCTCCAAGATTTGGTCCATTTGGACATCTCTGAACATTCCACCATTCAAGCATCTCTGTGGGGTCCCGAATGCACTATGCAGAGGTTCAACCCTTTCTACTCAAAATGTATCTGGTCTGGAGAAGTTGAAGAGTTAAACATAAACTTGGGGATTCACCTAGCCACACTAGAGGACCCTCCATGATGGAGGTTGTGGTAAAGTTGGTAAGAGTCTTTCTCTTATGCGTATGTAGAATGAATTGCGACAATGCAATTCCTCATAGGGGAAAATTATGTAACAGCCTAAAACTCGAACCTCATGTATTGATAAGTTTATGTTTACATTTTATTTGAATTTCATAACAGCTGAACAAAACATGTTTCTCATGAGGATTAATAATATGGTTTTAATATAAATTAGAATGCAACAGAGTAAAACACACAAATGGACACAAGGCTTTTCATTAAAAAAATGAACACCATAGTGTTTACAATGTACCAAGATCTGAAGAAACATTTCTACCCAAATATACCTATTAAAAACCCTACCATAATTATAGGGAGACCACTTAAAACAACGAGAACCCCAAGAAAATAATATGGGTCCCCATAATCTATCATAATGAACATAAGAATCGATAAATACACTACGGCCACACTAAGAACCAATGGTATGATGTGAATCATATTCTTCTTTGTCTCGAGTTTGAGGACACCATAAGGCATGGTTTTATATAAATAAATTACTTGACCATTTCCTTGGGTGACCATTGAATTTCAATGGCTATAATTATAACTATTGGACTTGGGGTAAATTAAATAAAAATATTTTAGTACAACTTGGTTTTCCAAAATTTACGAATTGGAAATTATAAGATAACTTCTGATTATGGTGAAATATTTTGAATTACAGGATTTTGAAGAATTATTAAGGAATTAAAACAACATTGAAAATATTTAAAAATACAATGTAATGATCTTCATCATTAAGAAAAGGTGTTTTAAACTATGTTTAATTGAATTTAACTAAACTATGCTTTTGGTTAACTTTGTTTTGACTACTATAATATTAGTATATAAGATTTTATGAGGGCATAACAAATTTAAATTTATGATCTTGAATTTTAAAGCTTTAGTGTTTATAAATAATATTAGTCATATTATTAGAAAAGGTTTAATTAGGTATTCATTAACCCTTTTTAAGATTATATAAAAGTCATGTTTAGAAGGATAATTTTTTATAGTACTATTTTTCCATAAGAATTCATTTTGTAGGTTGGTTTTTATAAAAAATTAGGCCTTCTAGGGACAAACTATTCGGGTTGGACCTAAGGGAGGTAGCTCACACTAGGTGGTTGAGCCTACCCTCGGCCTAAGCCTAGGCCAGCCCAAGCGCAGCCATAGGTTCCCCGAATGTTGCACGAGAGCAGGATATCCTGAGTGCACCACCGTAGGTGCAAGGCCGAGGCGAGGCATGGGTAGGCTGAGGCCTGTGGGGGGGGGGAGCCAGTGTGTAAGGCTCTCTAGTGTGTGCTGTGTGTTTTTATAAACCATCGTTCGGAGCCTGAGGCAAATAAAGTTTGCGCAAACATCCCCCCATTTCTATGTGGGATGCATTTTTTTGGGCGAAATGAGATCTGAGATGTCGGGTCATGTATCGCGTGATCTGGGCCATTGATATCGATCCCGCATTCAACCCTTATCAACCACTAATTTCTCTATGTTTTTTATGGACCATTCGATCCAGCGTGATCTAATCATGAACATTCGAGGTTTGTAAAATGACGTGATAATCATGAGCCACCTGATCTTTCCACTGATTGATCCGAGAAATCCACCACCTTTAGAAAATGTGGATGTACCCCACCCGTTGGATCGAACCTGGATCAAATCCTGAAAGTTCATTATTTTTTGATCTTCCTCTTCTTAGATGTCTTCTTCTTCTCCTCCTGCTTTGAACTAGTAACCCTACACCGTATATTTACACCGTTTTCCTTCTCCCGTGACAGTCGTTGGTCTCCCTCATTTCACGGGGATTTCACAAGGACTGACCATGAGTATTTTTATAAGCCACTTGGGCCTTGGATTCCATGCACTTGCATTAAAATATTCAGTATGGTTTATAAAAAACACACCTGAGGAATCCCAACACCTCTGGGTCCATCGCTCTTAGCTTCTAGCATACCCCGACACGTCTCCTTCATGATTTATAGTGCTTCACTGATCTCCTCCTCCTTCTCCTCCTCCTCCTCCTCAAGCTGAGGTAGGGGAATTATAATTTTCTTGATTGTTGAGTATTAATTTGTATGTTTATATACACTTGTTATATAAATATACATCACCTTGTGGTTGAGTTAGAACCCCTCTTTACCTAGAATAGTGCTTCAGGATTTTTTATGTTTATAGAGAATTAGTGGACCCGAAGCATATATACCCATTGAGAACATATTTACATGCCACATCCACATACAATATATACATATATATATATTTTTTCATATTCACATCCCTATGGGTTTTCATAAAACCATATGTCCAGAATTATGTTTTACTAAAAACTTTGAGGTTCAAAATTAATGAAGAACTATATAATGAATGTAGAAATTTTTGTAAGAAAACATTTATACTTGATTATGTATTTTCTTAAATATATATATTATATAAATCACATTAGTTTTCAGAATATATATACATAAGGGTGTAACTTCTTCTTAATCATGTTATGTTTAAGGGTATGGTCTGGTAAGGGAAATACAATTTATTATCAAACATTCATTAATCATAAAATTATTCATGCAAAGTAAATGATTTTCTCCCTTTTTCCACATAAAATAATATAAGGTGATTATATATTTTGAGGAACATATTTAATTTATAATGATTTTATGTCAACTTTTAGTTTATGTTGTGTGTGGAATAATTGTATTTACACCTCTCTTTTGTGCTCTGAAAATCTAATGTAACAGATTTAATTTTCTTAAATTATGAATTACTCATATAATGATAAGTGTTATTTTTATTAAAAAATTATGTTTCATTTAAGATGTTCATATATATATATATATGAATTTATTTTTTAGAATATACAATGTAAGGGCACACAAAAGAAATTATTTTGGATTTTTGGTTCATAATTATATGTATGCACCTATAAGTTTGAACCATAATCCAAATAATCTTTTCCTAAAACAGACGTCGATTGTTAAATTATTTTTTCAATTTGTTAAATTAAATATATGCATTATTAAAACAAATAATGCACTGAAATTCAATTAGCCTTATATGCTATGCAACATAAGACATATTTAATCAGATGCGACCGTTTATTAATGTATGGTTTGTGTACAAATGACTTCTGTCGTAATTAAATCTTCATCATTTTAAACTATAAGTGTTAATTTCCATGAAACAAGGATTTTTAAAATTAAGTAACTATCATTTTATGTGTTAACCCTACCCATTCATTGTTTTTTAAATCATTATAACATGTGGAAAAAATGTTTACTAGAGTATTCATGTCGTTGGGAAATTTATTATCTAAATAATAAATGACATATTATGATTTAGTCCAATCTAATTTTCATTTATTTTCACAATAATTGAGCATGAATAATACATATACAAAGTTATAAACAGGAAATGTAATGCATCAAAAGTTTATGGAAGCAGTTGTAAAGTTATTCATCTATGTGATAAATCATACTATTTATTATTCATCACTTATGATAATGAATTAAGAATTTAATTATTTGGAGTGGTATGTGACACTCCAATTAAAAGACATGGTATTAGGTATTCAAAGTGGTGTGGGAAACTTTGGATACATTGCCTTATTTAACATATGAAGAATGTATTGGGATAGTATGTTTCCAGGTTGGGGACTAATAAAAGTAAGCCCTTCGGGTTGAGGTCTGGTTACAGTAGACCCTTCGGGTTGTAGTCTGGTTATAGAGGCTCTTTGAGATGTAGTCTAGTTACAGAGGCTCTCCAGGTTGGGGTCCAGTTACAGTTATCCCCTAGGTCTTGACACAAGGCCTTGACACAAATATTAAATTCCGACATTATAAATTCCCTCATTATGTGCATAATAATTAATTAACAAAATGGATATTTGACCAGTAAAAAGTCCATTGATAATATCCATTACTTATGAGTATCATAAAAATAAAATCCGATGTCATGAAATATGTTTAAACACTCTGTGATTTAGTATATGATGTATGAAATTGAAGTTATTACCTTACGTGTGATTATAATTATTCATTACTCTTAGCTATTTAATTTGTGCTTATATATTCTTATGTCAAACATGTTTAGAATGTCTTTTATTTATTTATCTAACTGAGAATGCCTATATTTGAATCATGAATCCTTGTACCTCTGCTAGAATTTTTTTCTTTAAGCACTTCTATGATATGTTTATGTGTTACAACTTTTCTTTTAGATAAATGTTTCTGAAAAGTCTTAAAAAATGTTTTCAAAAATTATATGGGTTTGTTTTAAAATCTGTTACTCGGCATTCGTATTCTCACTCAACATTTTTGAAATAAATTTTTTAGGTATTAGGTTTTAGTTGAAGAATCATTTCACAAGTAGTTGGTTTTTCGGAACCTGAACCGAATTCGATCCTCTCTATAGGACATGATGTGTAATTTATTATTACATGTTTTTGTAATGAATTACACATCATGTTTCAAGGCACTGACCCATGGTATTCTGGGGTCGGGTCCCTACAATTCCTTAATTTTAAATTCTAGTATGCTTCTGATAAAACCAACATTAGAAAGTTTGTTCATGTTTTTCTATTTAATATGGACAAGTATTCGATGCCTCGATTTTTTTTTCATCTTTTGAACATAAGTAATATGATTTATTAACTCTCATATTTAGAAAATATTCCCACTTATTCTTACTCATTTTGAAAAAACTTTTTAATCATGCAAAATTTTGATAACACAAGAATATTTTGTGATGATTACATCTTTTCAATCCTCAAAAAGTAGACTTACACTAAGTAAGTAATTTTTTTTCCTATCAAAAAATAAAACATCCATAGATTTCAACTTTCTTTCTTCAATATCATCCATTCTGATTCCGTTAATTTTTATGGAACAATCATTACCAAAGGTAGATTCTCATCAATATTTATTTTCAACACATTTCAATATTTCCATATATCCTATCATATGCGAGGAATAACCACTATCATGTATGAATTGTTTGTTACTTCTTCTTTCTTTTTAATTTGTCTCAAAAATAAGAGCAGTCTCTTAAACATTGTTATTTCTAGAATCCTTTTATTTAATTCTATAAGAAACTAGTATTGGAAAGTGTGTCATACATTTTTTTGACACAATTACCATCATCATCACATCTTCTAGAAACATCTTCGAGTCATTTAAATTGATTTTTTGGAAGGTTTCTAACATCTTGAGTTTTTTCTTTTCTAGATTCCTGTGAATTTGGAAAGTTACTCATTCTACTTATACTATTTCTTCCAATTTTATTAAATCATCTTATAGGTAAAGATAAATTGTGCTAAAAGTTATATTTCATATTCACATAGACTAAAACACACCAATAATATCCATCAAATCTGGATTTTCTATTGAATTATGATCTTTATCTAAAGAAACTTTGTTGCGGTTGATAGATTATTTAAACTCTAACATTCTCTGGGATTAGACCATCATTCATCCTTGGTGAATTTTCACCTTTTATAGATTAAATAGGTTTCTCCCCCCATTTTTCAACCCAATATTTCCCAATACTTTTTTATGGAACTTGAAATTTTAGAAAAATAAGATGAACCATTATTTTTCTATATGAGGATTTAAACAGATTTTTTATTTGTGATTTATCAAAAATCTTATAATTCTAATATTTTTCTTTGAAGGCTTTGTTGAAGTTTTAATTCATCTTCCTTAGAATAATTTTAGACTCAATTTTTTTATATTGAAACTTGTTAACTTCTTCTTCCTTGGATTCTAGCTTCATATTGAGATCTTTAACCATATTTCCTTGTTCAAAAAATATATATTTTTAATATAATTGTAATGTCTCAGATTTTTTCCATGTGTTATTTTAATATTATGTGGGAATTCTTTCAAGACCAGGCTTTGAGACGGCATGGTGTTTTGAGGCCTGGTGATCCCGGAAAAAATATTTGAATTAAATTAAATAATTAAATTACACGCGCATGTGGTTTTCCTGAAAAAGTGGAATAACTCATGAACGGGTGCTCATATCAGAAATCCAAGGGCACTGTTGCATTCAGAACAACGATTTTACCTTAGGTGAGGAGTAACATCAGCTGGAACAGGTCAGTGGTGAAATCCAGTTTTTGGACGTAACTGTAATAAAATATTAAATTAAAATATTTTATTAAGTCTTGTTGTGACAAATATCTCTTATCTTTTTAAAAAGTTATTTGCGCAGGGGTCCCGGGTTATAGACCTCATAAACGTAAAACCTCTAGAGGCTCTAGAGGAAATACCATCAAGGAGACGACGTTCTTGATGGGTTTCGCCGGCGATGACGACACGACGACCAGATCTTTGCCAACAAACACCGCAGATGCATGTAGGATGTTTGATTTTTGTTTCTTTTCCCTATTCTTGATTCTTAATAAGAACACAGACCAATCTATGAATAGATTAGCCTGTGGATTAATCATATTTGCGGGATGGGATTTTTTGGGGATTTTGGGGATTTGATTTGTGAATTTATTTTTGGTTTTGTTTAATCTTCTAACGATGATGAACCAAGATCGACATGAACATCAATCGAGGATCGTCCCTCTCGATTTGTTGTGATGTTATTCCTGAAACTCTCGCATTCTTCTTGTGCGTTCTATGTGTTCTTCACGGGATAAGTACAACAATCGAGTGTGCCTTCGATCTGCGGTGTAATGATCTGAGATTGTAGATCCAACATCAGGAGGATGGTCCAGAGATGCTATGACGATTTCAGCAGACAGTTCGGAGCGGATCGAGAGATATGAGATTTTGGGAATTTTTCTTTGGATGGATCGTTGGAGGTCTATGACCCGTCGAAGGACCGAAAAAACCCGATTCTATATTCGCATGATGGGATGAACCAGGACCTGAAGCATCAGGACGAACAGACGAGAGATCGCGAATCTGGAATTCCGGCTAAGGTGCGAGGAGGAAGGTGGCGTTTCTAGCAAATCCCGACTACACAACTTGTAGTATGGGCTACACGACATGTGTTCGTCAGCGGGCTACCTAGCATGTACTCCAAGAGTACACAGACACAGGTTGGGTACACATCCAAGGACACAACGTGTGTTCCCTTCCCCAGCCAAACCCGGCCAGATACACGGGATACCCTGTGTACTGGTACACGGGCAGGTGACACGGATAGAGACTGTGTATAGGCACATGGTCAACATACACAGAGTAAACCCCAGATTCTCGTACATGATGTTTAATCCAAGTATATTCCATGTAGTGATTCTTTAAACGACATGCCTAATGACACAGGCCGTTTACACGGGCAGTGACCAGAGTCAGGGAAGATGGCGTGTGATCCTTCTACATACTGTGTAGTCGAGTTTTACATAGCTTGGACGAATGACACGAACCGTTTGCATGGGAAGTACCTGAGGCCAAGGAACATGGCGTGTAACTTATTTTTATGTGGATTGAGCTAGTTTCCTTCTATGGATTAGACTAATTTCCTTAGGGTTCATCCCCTTGGACTTTATCCTGAAGGTTTCCGGTATCATTTCCTACGTACAGGAGTATGATACCTTTAGCAGGACTTCAGGAATAGAGTTGTTCGAATCCCCTCTCTGAGACTTAGAGATGGATCCTCGATTCGTTCTTGGAACCCTAGGTAGAGTTATTGGTATCGACGTGACCAACTTTACCCGGGAGCTGATCCTTTGCTTAGCGGAATACTTTAGGCTGAGTTGTTGGAATCACCCCATAGCTATTGGTTGTGATCCTCATCTGAACATCGTATTATCAAGTTCTTGTGGAGTGTGTTATCCCAGAATGAGTACTTCATATCTCTCTCTTAAAACCTAGGAGTTTGTTCTCTTTCTTACGTGCTTAGTGGAATCTTTGAGTTGGATCTTAGTGGTGGTTTCACGATGGTCGTTTGTGTATGTGTATATCTGGATATTATGGTTATATGTTCTATAAACATATACTGTGTAGAGCTGACTGTATCTTTCCTTTGTGGTATTTTTCCCTTGTTGTATTCCCTTGTGGTTTTGGGGTGTCCTACTGGGTATTTTTATACTCACCCCTTCATGGGATTTTCCCACACGTGTCGTGTCTTTTGCAGACAAGCGAACCATTGAAAGGGTTCTAGGTGGACCAGGACCGGATGGTGCTCAGTGAGATCAGACAGGCCGAGGTGAGTTCCTACAACTACGGATTGTAGTCCCAACACCTTTTTTTACAGGTTGGACTTTGTTACAGACTCTCTTTTGGTGAGATTCTACTTTTGGACTAGGGTTTTACATTAATGTACTTTACTTTCATGTCGTACTCTGTTGGTTGGAATTTTAGTGTATGCATGCATTTCCATTTTTAGTAGTTTTTTCTTTTCAACTTTGTAGGCTTTGAGATGTGTGTGTGTGTATAGGTTTAGAGGCAATGCCTCCCATGTTAGTGACATGCCTACTCGGTTCTAGTCACTAGCCCATGGCCTATTGGAGGTGGGCTTGGGGAGTTGCGACACATGACCCACTAGGATAGGTCGTGATAGAGTGGTATCAGAGGTGGTCGGTTGTCTGTGAGTTGTTTTGGGGCAACAGTGTTAAGATTTTTGAGTTCAGATTTTAGGCCAGGGACCCCAGTGTTGGTGTAGGCGGCCGACGTATCCATACACCAGGACTCTGATAACTTGCTTTTTGACTCAGAACATGAGAACAATAGTTGCAGGGGAAAGTAACGGTACATGCATCATATAGAAATGGGTTGTGGTTTCCATGTCCTTCTTGAGTCAGCTCTCCAGATATACTCACTAACTGAGATACATCTTGTTTCTTTACAAGATGCCTTCGCGATGCACACCCACTAGGATCCAGCAGCTCAATCATAAGGATGACCCCCTCAGTGATGAAGCTTCGATACAGGGTCCAAATCCGCCAGTTTTACCATCAGGCGGTGTGACCATTATTCCACCACCTGTGGAGAAATCTTTAGTGCCTACTGTACCTGTAGAGGAGGAGCGCATGCTGAGCGCACTCCACGAGTTTCAGAGACAGAGACCACACAGGTTTCAAAGTGAGCTTAACTCTCAGGCAGTGGAGGACTGGCTTGAGGCAGTGACCATAGTCCTCTGTTTGGTCAGGACACCAGCAGACCAGATGCCGATCCTGGTAGTGAGCCTTCTACAGGGCTTGAAAGGACGATGGTGGAGTTTGGTTATCCAGACCCACGATGAGGTGACACTTACATGGTCAGAGTTTGAGAGTCTCTTCAGAGATGATTTTTCATCGGTTACCCTGAGAGCAGTACGTATACAGGAGCTTCTTCCGCTCCAGCAGGGAACCATGAAAGTGGATGACTATTCATCGAGGTTTACCGACCTCTCACGGTACTTGATGGATATGTTCAGATATCAGTACTTTAGAGCTCGGACTTTTCAGTGGGGCTTGCAAAGAGACATCTGAGATAACATTATCCCTATGAGAATTCCTACTTATGATGGGGTTCTTGAGCGGGCTTTGGTGGTCGGAAGCTTCTTGGAAGAGCAGAGAGAGCCGACAGTTGTCAGAAGTGAGCGAGATGGAGTAGAGACCTTGACAGCAGGGAGCTGACGTCAGGGACCTAGGCATGGGAGAAATTTTCATAGGAGATCCTAGGATGGAGGATATGCCGTACAGGGTTCACAGGGCGCATCCAGCCAGCCTCGAGAGTGGCGATGCTACTCCTGTGATGGCAGAGGACATCTCGCTCAAGACTGTCCGACCCGCCATACTACTGACATGGGAGCAGTGGATGGAACATTGAGGCAGAGGCAACATGTGGAGAAGACAGATCCGCAGGGCAGTGGACGTGGTAGAGGATCTAGGATAACAGCTGGAGGTGGTCAGCGGTTTGACCTTTTACCACCACCACCCCCGGGAGGTCCACCCCAGGCTCAGGGAGCTGGTGGACAGAGGCAGGTACAACTGAAGGTAGGGGAGGCTTATGACCCAGGTACTCCCTGAATGATTAGAGGTACAATCTGTGTCTTTTCTAAATTGGCTCCCATACTAATAGGCATAGGTTCTAGTCATTCATTTCTAGCTGCTTATCTTGTTCGAGACCTTGGGATTCCAGTTGAGCCATTGACTCGACCATTACTCTTAGAAACACCGACTGGAGAAGATTCCGAGATCACACACCTTTGCAAACAGTGTGACCTAACCCTTGGAGGCGAGAGTTTTGGTTGGAACCTCTTGTTGGTAGCGTCGAGGCCTTATGATGTCATTCTTGGTATGGATTGGATATCCATAGTTCATGCCCAAATTGATTGTTTTAGGCGAAGGGTGCGGTGTGTCCGCAGTGATGGAACGAGGTACTACTTCGTCGGTGAAAAGGAGACCCATGCAGTTTAGGATGGACTCATGCGTAGGAAGGCACAACTGATTTCACATCAGTTGGATAGCCTAGCCCTTGGCGCAACATATGTTACGAGTTTCCAGTTTCAAGTAGTAGTGGCTGAGTACGAGGAAGTCTTTCCGGAGGGTGTCCCCGTACTACCTCCCCATCAGGGGATAGATTTCTGCATTGAGTTGTAACCTAGGACGACACCAATATCAGCATCAGCATATCAGATGGCTCCTGTAGATCTTCGAGAGAAAAGAATGCAGCTGGAAGACTTGTCGAGGAAGGGCTTCGTGAGACCCAGAGTTTCACCCCGAGCGGCCCCAGTTTTATTTGCTAAGAAGGCAGACTGGAGCTTGAGGTTGTGTGTGGATTACCGGCGCTTGAATCAGGTGACCGTGAAGAACCAGTATCCACTACCGAGGATCGCTGACCTATTCGACCAGTTAAGAGGGTAATGATGGTTCTTGAAGGATGGTCTATGATCAGGCTATCACCAGATGCGAGTAAGGGATGGGGATATACCAAAAACAGCTTTCAAATGTTGCTATGGTCCCTATGAGTACTTGGTGATGCCCTTCGGTGTGAAGAATGTCCTGACAGTGTTTATGAGACTTATGAAACAGATCATTCAGACCTATCTAGATCAGTTCATAGTGGTATTCATCTACGATATCCGTGAGTACTTTGTGTCTGAGGAGGAGCATGTGAGGCACCTGAGGATGGCTCTAGACACACTCTGAGAGCACCAGTTATACGAAAAACTCTCGAAGTGTCAATTATAGATAGAGGAGGTCCACTTTCTGGGGAAAATTATCTCAGCAGATGGTGTAGTAGTGCACCCAGCCAAGGTAGAGGCAGTGTTAGCATGGGAGCCACCCCGGAGCATGACAGAGGTTTGGAGTTTCCTTGGGTTGGAAGGGTACTATCGGAGATTCATTCTTGATTTCTCCATGATTTCGGCACCCATGACCGCTTTGAACTGAAGGAGGCAGCCTTTTGTGTGGACCGAGAGATGCCAGCATACTTTTTAGCAGCTGAGATAGAGTCTGACGAGCACCCCGATCATGAGATTACCAGAGGAGGGTGTTGAGTACCTAGTGTTCTGCGACACATCAGGAACTATGCTTGGTTGTTTCCTGATGCAGATGCAAGCTATAGAGACCCGACCTTTTATTACATTACTATTACATCATTTTAAAGATAAACAACATAATCATATTACACACAGAGGATCCAAAGGATTAGTGTGTTGGGAAAACTAGGACCATACATAACAAATACAACATCATTCATAAACATATTTAATTTATTCTTCTCTAGCTTCTTATTGGCACCTATCCTCTCCATAGTACATGTATCCACCAGAGTATATACATCAAAAGGGGTGAGAAAAAAGCCCAGTAAGAGGATAGATAAGAACAATATAGCATGGGGTGAGCATAATCATAACATAGGAAAAAGATCATGAACATGAGAGGAGCATAAAAAAAGACTTGACATGTGGCAATGCATAAAAATGAAACATCATGTCTTAGTGGTTAACTACCACACATACTTGTGAACCACGCTAGCATCTTTTTCACACATCATTTCAAATTTACTCATGAGATTCATCACTTTACCCAATTAATTGGATCACTTTATAATTCAGGGTGCACCAGTACCATTGAAACATTCATATTGCGCTATATAATTCCGGGCGCACCCGTCACATCATAACATTATCATCATTGTGCTTGCCACATAGAACACATATAAAAAATGTACATAACTAAACCATATATTGTAATTGGATTTATCTTATATGAACACATTCATAAACTTTGGGCTCCCAAAAGTAAGAGTGAATGGAATACATGTTACAAGAACCATCCACTTTGAGTGAGAAGTAAAAGGGGTGTTCTTAAAAGAGGAGTTCTTTTGGAAAACATTTGGTTTCACATAAAAACCTGTGAAAAACATGTATATCACAGAAAATTAAATACAATGATTAAAAAATTATCTTTACGGAGTAACGATATCAAAAATGGAGTAAAAGAGGGAGAACCCGAAGATATAAAATTGGGTTCGAGATTTCCCCTTACCTTGTACCCGAATGCTTCCTTCTCTTTAATGTCCTGTATAATGAAATTATATTCATTAATTAGAAATCCATAACCATTTATAAATTAATATGGTTCATTACGGCTTCATTAATTGAATTTATGTTCCTTTGGATGAGTTATAGTGTTTAAAAAAATTATTTTGGAATGTTTTTTATGGTTTTCTTGAGTGGTTCACTTGTATTCTTAAATTGAAGTTTGGGTAAAACATGGGTAACCATCCAAAACTGATATTACATGTTATTAATGATATTACAGGAGTTTGTATGATCTAATAATGAATCAAATTAGATCCATGTGGATGAATCATTAGATAAGAATTAAATTATGGTTATTTGGGTAAATTTGGGCGGTTTTTGGATCACAACGAACTTGTTTTAACTTATCACTTATAAATATGGCCATATGTTATTTACAGAACCTCAAATAGAACATAATACACTTAACATATTATGGTTCAACCATAAAAATGGTTTCATTACCAGATCTGAAGGTAGAAATGGAAGAAGAAAGCATGTCGTTCTTGAAGGTGATAAATTAACACCTCACAAACAACGTTCTCTTTAACAAAATAAAAGGAAGAGGGAAAGGGGGATGGATGGTATAACATCCAATTAGAATCATAAAATTAAATTATATGTATAATAATGGATTTTAAATACAATTTCAATGAATATTGGTGGGGAGAGATCAAGAAATGAACTTGAACTTGAAAGGAAATTAAAGGAGAAGAGGGAGGGAAATTACCTCTAGAATCCTCCTCTTGAGAACCTCCTTAAGATACTAAGATTTGTATTTTAATGAGACCAAAATCTCTTGGACGTGGGGTAGGGGATAGGGAAGGTGTTTGGGAAGATTTTAGTGATGTATTGGAACTTGAGAGGTGTGAGGAAATGACGGTGTGAAGGGTGGCTTTTATAGTGGAGGGGAGAGGGGTTTCCTTAATATAAAATTCATTAGTTTATTAATTACCCCTAAGACAAGTAATAGTGAGTCTTGGATGACCAAGAATAGTAATTTTATCATGTTATCCTGAACCAAGTGTGCTTACATCAGTAGCGCATCATTGATGACTCAATTTATCCATTATTTAGCATTTATTGTAAATTATCGGATTCTACTATTAATAAAAAATTCATGTATCTTAGAAAAATCCCAAAAATTTACCGCTACCATTTATTGATGTGTAGAATCCAAAAATGAAATTCATTTTTCAAAAATAATTTTTTAATTATTATTAATTTAATATTTAATTAAAATCATAATTTTCTAAAAAGAAGTTTTTAATATTAAAATAGATTTTATAGTGCTTTCAAAAATTACTCAGGGTCTTATAAAATTATCTAAAAACTATAATACATTGATTTGATATATAATGAATACATTTTATGAAAATTAATTTTCCTTTAAATTAATTAATTAGTTATAATTAATTATTTATGACTTACAAAATTCCAAAACGTTTACTAAGGTCAAATTTTACCTTTCTAATATGTATAAATATTATTTAATTATTCATGGGTAAGGTTACTCTAATGTTGGATGATTTACTATTCATAAGGGTCATATTACTATTAATTAGGGTATGTTACTATTCCTAAGGGTACATGACTATTCATATTTTTTTTGTTTCATTAGACTCCAAAAATCATCTTGAACACAACCGTGTATGTCGGATTTTTAAAATTCCAAACACAGAAGTGATAAAATTATGTTTAATGGTCACTTATCACTTAGTAGTTCATTATTTTGTGATTTCATGTTATTTTATGACATAAATATTATAATGTAATTTCCATTGAAATACATTGGGTCGTTACATTCTCCCCCCCTTAAGAAATTTCACCCCCAAAATTTTACTTTACAGAAAACAGGTGAGAGTGTTTCTACTTCATTGCCTCTTATGGATCCCAAGTTGCTTCCTAAAACTTATGGTTTCTCCACAACACATTGACAAGAGGGGTTTTCTTGTTGCATAGAATCTTATCTCTACAATCTAGAATCATTACTGGCTTCTACTCATAGGAGAGATCATCTTCCAGTTGCACCACCTTTGAGTTCAGTACATGTGAGGGGTCTAGTATGTACTTCCCCAGTAGTGATACATGAAACACATCGTGAACTTGGGCCATATTTGGTTTAAGGGAAATATGATAGGCCACAGCTCATATACGGTCAAGGATATCCAAGGGGCCAATATACCTTGGTCTTAGATTCCCTTTCTTCCCGAATCGCATGTCTCTCTTCCATGGAGATATTTGAAGGAAGACTTTATCTCCAACATCGAACTCCAAGTCCCTTCGATGGTTGTCAGTATAGTTCTTTTTCTGACATTAATATGGTTTGATGTGTTTCTGGATGACTTAAACCTTTTATGTCATCTCTTAAATATGATTGGGTCCAAGTAGCTTTCTTTCTCCAACTTCATCCCAATAGGTTGGAGTTCTACATCGATTTCCATACAGATCTTCATATGAAGCCATCTAAATACTCGAGTGGAAGCTATTGTTGTATGAGAACACAACCAACAGGAGATGATGATCCCAACCACCTTTGAATTCAAGAGATCAGGATCTTAGCATATCTTCAAGCATCTGAATAGTCCTTTCAGACTGGCTATCAGTTTGTGGGTGATAGGCGGTGTTGAAATTTAATTCATTACTCAATGCATGTTGAAGGCTCCTCCGGAACATAGATGTGAACCTTGGATCATGGTCAGAGACAATTGAGAGTGGAACAATATACAGTATCACCAATTATTTCACATATATCATAGCAAGTTGTTCAAGTGAGAGATCTTCCTGAATAGCAATAAAATGGGAAGTTTTGGTGATTCGGTCAACCACAACCCATATCGCATTATTTCCCTTTGACGTCTTCGGGAGACCTGTGACAAAGTCCATAGTAACATTTTCCCATTTCCACATGGGTATAGGCAATGACTGCATCATAAATTTGGACTTTTGTCTCTCATCTTTAACTTGCTACCATTCCAAGCACCTTGATATATATTCTTCGATCTCTTTCTTCATGTTATCCCACCAGAAGTTTTCCCAAAGATCACGGTACATCTTGGTACTCCCAAGATGGATAGATAAAGTTGAGCTATATGCATTTTCCAATAGATCCTTCTTTATCCCGGGTGATGAAGGCACACAAAGTCGTTGTAACACCCCAGGATTTCATAGTGTGTTATTTCTTAAAAATAATTCAATAACTTTCACTACACGCAACACCGAGTTCAATCATACCATGACGTACAAAAAAAAATCCATTAAAAGAGGTCATGAATAGTATTAACAACATTTTGAACTTTATATAATCCTTATAATTTTAGAATCCCTATTATGAGTTTCTTAGTCATAATGCAAGAACAGATTCATTTTCAGTATTGCACTTTTATCAACTTTAATAGTGAAACCTTTTTAAATAAAATATTTTAAACTATCTGAATAAATTGGGACATCAAAAAAAAATTAAAATGAAACATACCAAGCTTCCACGGTACGCTTTCCTTTGAATAAAATAGTAGCGTGTGTTGTACGCAACCTTGAGTTTTAACACACGCCACAACCAATCAAACTAGCCGTTATGAATAGTAATACCTAAAGTTTGAAATTATATATATTTTATATTTTAAAATGGACTTCATTTTTGGATTCGGAATATCGAATTTAGCCTAAGGTGAAATTTTGGTACTTTTCGGATAACTTTCATATTTTGATGAATAGTGAAAATTACTAAATTTTAATTAAAAACAACGTTTTTAATCAAAATAATTAACAGTGATAAATTATGAATTTTAGTCGTTTTAAAGTATATTTAGAATATATTTTTACCATTTAATATAATGTTGGTCATTGGACATAATTTTACAATTAAACCGAACATAAACAAGTGTCAATCTTTTGATAGTTATTATCTCTTAAAAACACGCTTTTTGTTTTGACAGCGGGAATTAATTTTAAATTAATTTCTGCCACTTCTGTGTTTTGAATTTAGAAAAATGGATTCCATATTTGGAATCAGGATGTCCAAATTGTGTAAATAGGTAACTTTTATTTTTAGACATTTTGAATAATTACTGTGGTAAATATTTTATTTACCATGGTGAAGGGTAAATCCGGTAAATAAGGGTTAAAAAATAATATTATAATAATACAAAATTACCCTAAAACGTGTCCTAACCTTATTGGTGGACACATACCCGACCATGAGAATCCTTGGGTCAATTTGGGGACCCCTTGGAGCCACTTGTATGTGGTAGGGACACTTTATATTAATAAAGTTAAAATAAAAATAAAAATGGCATAAACTTACATCTTTTAAAAGAACAATTTTTACATAGGGTTATACATGTTGGATTTTCGATTATAAATATTCATTAGAAAGATAAAAATCTTTCCTACATAATTATATTTTATTTATAATTTTTAGACATCAAATAAGTTAAATTATTAATGACCCAATAGTGATGCAATGTTTACCTCATTAATAAATCATTGAAATAAATAATATTATAATGATTAAAATATTATCTAAAACCTTTCCAATTCTTATTGGTTGATGTTATTTAGAATATGAGTCATCTTATATTCGACCTCAATTATTTTTGGACCATTATAAACCGAATATAATTATATTATAAAGTAATACTTTCACTCTTTCCTAAAGAGCCTCTCCTCTCCCTTATAAAAGGAGACCACTTCTACTCATTCCTCACACCTCTCAAGCCACTTGGCTCGTCCAACCTCTGACCAACTAAGCTCCCCACACCCCTCTCCTCCTCCTTGAAGCTTCCCCTTAGGCATAAATCATTTCAAGAAGCCCTTTGGTTCCAACCAAAGTGAGTTACCTAAATTAAAGGTAACGATTTCTCTTAAATTATTTTCATTTATTTTGCTTCTCCAACCCCCAAAATCTTTTTATTTCCTTTCTTTTGTAACAACACCAGTATCCTCAATATACTAGGATGTTGTTATAAGAAGGATTCAAACTACACATACACACAACTCCATCTAATGGATGATGAACATAATGTTTCTGTGGATGGAAAACTAACGCCTCACGAAACGATGATTGTTCAAATACATATTACCGCCTCTCATGGTGGCCATTATGATGGCACTGTAATTAAATATGATATTAATAATATATATTTTATATATAAGCTTCTGTAATTCCATTTTATTTCATACCATTATTCGTTTCATGTTGTATATACATACGATAATTTCATTTGAGGAAGTGCGGACTACCGCCCCCTTAAAATGATATGACTCGTTCATACCACACATGGAACGTATAAAGGATGGTGTTAATGAACTTAAGTAACATATATAAAATATTATATTATACTGTAATAGTAATATACCTAAGTATCATTTGGATTCAATTCTTTTAAAATAAAAATTAAATGGAAGTTGCGTTCGTGCGTACGTACGGACTACCGTCTCCACGAACGCAATGAGATTCATCCTCCATAGTATCCATTCAAGTATAATTATCATTTTATGATTTAAAAATGATGTTTAAGGACTTGATACCATTCTGGATTTGAATAATATACAACCTATCCTTTACAAACATGTCTTACGTAACAAAACATACAAAAGAAAACAAGTAAGTTAACACCCGCAACAACGATAATACTAAGATATTATTATCAAATCAATATTAAAAGATCATATATGATATCATATTAATATATATGATTCTTGTATAATTTAATAACAATTATTTCACCATTATACAGGAGGTTAACCAACCCCAACAAAGGAAAAGTACAAGGTAGGGGTTATTTCACAATCTCTTCATTATCCGAGGTTGTTTATACGTAATAATCTACTGGGATCTCTTTATCATCCACATCCATGTTTCTTCAAAATTTATTTTAAAACATTTTTAATTATTTTCAAGAACATGGGTTAAATTCATTTATACCCTTGTTTGACTTTTTATAAGAGGCTTATAAAGGAATCTTTCCGTCATTTTCCAATCAATGTGATTTTTAACCTTTTAGACAGAATTAAGGTAAGAATGTTTTTTTTAACTTATACGACGGGTGCGGTTATTTTCTGCCGTTATAAAATCGTCGAAGCTTTCCTTATAAGCTTATAAGAATATTTTCAAAGAAAAGGTTTCTTTTATATTTATGTGATTTTTAAATGATTTCAAAAGAGAGATATTTCCCTCAAATATATGAAAATCCAGTGTAAATGTATACGTATTTAACGCAAGCTTAAAAATGTTTTCAGAAAACCTGACTCTCGAGTTTGGTAGATAGGAAGGGATTGGGAGTGGACCCATCATGGCCTGTAATTAATCGAGAAGTCTCATAATTAGTTATTTTGTTTTCAGAAGCTTTCATATTGTTTTCAGAAAAACACTGGAGTATATTTTATCAATTTTAAACATAATTATCTTCTAAAAAAATTGCATCGGTAGGTCTCATGAGACAAACTAGTGTCTTGGCACAAGGCCTTGACAAAATCTTATTTGTAGTCTTGGCACGAGGCCTTGGCTATGTGGTTATGATAGTCTGGCATTATGCATTCCAACATTATGAAAGTGGTTATTGATTTTTTCATGTGATTATTCGATTAGTAGAATATCCATGTGAATAATTAAATGGCATTATTTCATTTTATTTATGCCATACCATGTTGAAAGTTCATATTTAAAAGGCTTTTGTTTTAGTTATACATTGCCTTAAATGTTTATTCTTTCCGCTATATTGTTATCCTTACTGGGCATTTGAGCTCACCCCTTTTCTATGTTTTATTTTTCCCAGGATGTGAAGAAGTAAGTTATGAATGACCTGCAGGGATTTTATGAGGGGTTAATAGTGTGGATTGTGGAAACATTATGTTGTTGTAGTAGTTTTTCATTTTATGATGTAATGTAAAACTTATGAATATATCTAGTGTTTCCAAGGCTACTAAACCAATCGGTCTTTCGAGATTTGATCTTTCTTGTGATCATGCCAATGTTATGTAATAATGCACCGACTCTGGGTAACTGGGGTCGGGGCGTTACAGTTGGTATCAGAGGAAGTTTAGTACAAACCTTGGAAACTAGATTTAGATAAACTCTGATTAGAGCACGTAGACCTAAGATGAACTTTCAGGATTAGTATAGAAGAACTTCCGAGAATTTTGGTATCGTAGAGATTTTGTGAGTTTTCCAAGCAATACATCCCTGTCTGGATACGAGCCGGTAGAGGCGGCTCTGGCACAGATGTACCTAGGGGTAAAACCCGAAAACACCGCTTTGAGCTAGACTCGAACAGGAACTGGTGAACGACAACGGGCCTTGCTGCACTCTTGGTTACGACACTCCCGGGGGATATGCTTAGGATAACTCTCATTTTCTTACAAATCATTATGAAGGGTTTATGAGTATATACTTCCTCAAAGGAAACACTTTTATGATTATGGATTATATCCATAAATAGTTCAATTTATGTTAAGTGTTTTATAAGTATGGGATTATGTATTTTGATTCATAAACTGATCTAGTTTATGCCATTGTTTATAAATGGCGCCTAGTAGAAGGAATGAGAACTCCAGAAATGCACATGATCCAAAGAGAAGGAAGGATCATATCTTTCATGGTCTTAAGCTAGAATTGATAAGAGAAATAGTCTCCCATGTATTATCATCATATGATGAAATAATATCATGTGTTGATAGGATAAGTAAAGAGTTTACTGAGTCCTATGGCTTTGAAGGGAAGCAAGAGAAGAAAAGGATGGAAGAGAGAAAAATGGATAAAGGGAAGAGGGAAAAGAAGAATTTTCCCATATGTGGTAAATGTGGGAAGAAACACCCTGGAACTTTCCTGAAAGGAATGGGAGTTTGTTATAAGTGTGGAGGAAAAGGGCACAAAGTACGTGACTGCAAGGGTAAGAAAATGGTTTCAAATGTACAATGCTTCATTTGCAAGGAGTTTGGACACTACACGAACCTATGTCCCAGTCATTAGACTATGCCACAAATGATGCTATTGGATAATAATCAAGTTATGATACTACCACAGATGAAGAGGAATGATTAGAGTTCTTATGCTGATTATGTCAATTGAGTGTTGTATCAACAATGTACTTGTTATAATAATTATGGAGTATATAAGTATTGTACTGCAGTACTGTTTCATTAAGAACTTGAGATTGTGTGGAACAAATAAATGTGACTCAATAGCAGGATAAATTTTTAGAAAATATATGTTTGAGAGAAAGATAAACCATAATATGGTTCTGATACCGAGGTAGTGATTTTAGAATAATACATGATTGATTTGGATAAATTATATTGGATATTCTTGACTACCTTGAAGCTGATTAATGATTTGTATATTCCATCATTATTGGGGTTTAAAACATTTTTGGATTGATGAAGTATATCCAACATTCTATATGGAATAAGGGAGCATGAATGTAACCAGTAAGTATTATGGTAATTTAGGATGTTTCAGTGTTTTAAAAGAATACATGATGAAGGTATTCATATGCTTTTACGGGGTAAAAAGGATCTATATTATGTTTTCCTTCCTTATAAATGTTGGACTGTGAGTTTGGATAGAAGTATTTTGGATAGTTCTAGTTTGGATTATTTTGGATTACCATAAAAGGACAACCCGAAGGTCGGGCGGCAACCCGTCGCGTCCGGCAAGGCTGCGAGACTTGAACCCGCAACCGAAGGGAGACAAGGGTGTATCAACTACCACTGGCCCACGAGATGTCTTGGATTAAATAATTTAGTTTTTATTAAAAGATCTTTTAGATGAATTATAAATTTGTTTATTTTGGAACCCTATACGAATAGTGTAAATAGAATTTTTTTTACATTATATTATCTCTTAGAGTGAAAGATGAGTTTGTGGTAGAAATTTATTAATGGATAAAACTCTAATTATAAAGTAAGTATATCTCCATATGATCTTATCCAATCTCATAAAAAAATTAATCAATATTAAGAAAAGCAAATTAGAACAAAAATGTTTTCCTAGATGGTACCTTAAATCATCACTAATTTATGGCTTTGGGATTGTTGGCCTTTTCATAGCCATGTTCTCTACCACTCTCCATCAGATAATTGATGGTTAGATTTTTCTTCCATATCCATATTTTCCTACATGGAACCCTAGTATGTGTTATTTTCGGTAATCTTCATACTTTCGAATCTTTATTTTAAATAGAGGCCTCATTAATTCATTTTTCGATGTGGGATTTCAACTAAGATATTTTGAAACGTCAAAAATGTGTTATCCTAATACCCTATGTTTTGTTGAACCGATGGTATTTCAAATCATCATAGATTGATGAATTTAAGTACCTCAATTTTATAATTTTTTGTGATTGATGACCTCAATCACTACATATAAATATTTACGTTTTTCCTCCAATTATATGTCTCTAATTGCCACCAATGTTCTCCTAATCGAGATCATAATTTGGTGGTGACTCTTTCATTTCTCTTTTCCTCATATTAAGACTAAATTTTAGTAACCTAATTTCCGATGTGGGTTTTCCAACAAAGATATTTTCTATTTTCAACCTTTTATTTTCGAAGAACAATTTCAAATTGCGAGGACGCAATTTATTGAAGGAGGGGAGAATGTAACACCCCAGGATTTCATAGTGTGTTATTTCTTAAAAATAATTCAATAACTTGCACTACACGCAACACCGAGTTCAATCACACCATGACGTACAAAAAAAAATCCATTAAAAGAGGTCATGAATAGTATTAACAACATTTTGAACTTTATATAATCCTTATAATTTTAGAATCCCTATTATGAGTTTCTTAGTCATAATGCAAGAACAGATTCATTTTCAGTATTGCACTTTTATCAACTTTAATAGTGAAACCTTTTTAAATAAAATATTTTAAACTATCTGAATAAATTGGGACATCAAAAAAAAAATTTAAAATGAAACATCCCAAGCTTCCACGGTACGCTTTCCTTTGAATAAAATAGTAGCGTGTGTTGTACGCAACCTTGAGTTTTAACACACGCCACAACCAATCAAACTAGCCGTTATGAATAGTAATACCTAAATTTTGAAATTATATATATTTTATATTTTAAAATGGACTTCATTTTTGGATTCGGAATATCGAATTTAGCCTAAGGTGAAATTTTGGTACTTTTCGGATAACTTTCATATTTTGATGAATAGTGAAAATTACTAAATTTTAATTAAAAACAACTTTTTTAATCAAAATAATTAATAGTGATAAATTATGAATTTTAGTCGTTTTAAAGTATATTTAGAATATATTTTTACCATTTAATATAATGTTGGTCATTGGACATAATTTTACAATTAAACCGAACATAAACAAGTGTCAATCTTTTGATAGTTATTATCTCTTAAAAACACGCTTTTTGTTTTGACAGCGGGAATTAATTTTAAATTAATTTCTGCCACTTCTGTGTTTTGAATTTAGAAAAATGGATTCCATATTTGGAATCAGGATGTCCAAATTTTGTATATAGGTAACTTTTATTTTTAGACATTTTGAATAATTACTGTGGTAAATATTTTATTTACCATGGTTAAGGGTAAATCCGGTAAATAAGGGTTAAAAAATAATATTATAATAATACAAAATTACCCTAAAACGTGTCCTAACCTTATTGGTGGACACATACCCGACCATGAGCATCCTTGGGTCAATTTGGGGACCCCTTGGAGCCACTTGTATGTGGTAGGGACACTTTATATTAATAAAGTTAAAATAAAAATAAAAATGGCATAAGCTTACATCTTTTAAAAGAACAATTTTTACATAGGGTTATACATGTTGGATTTTCGATTATAAATATTAATTAGAAAGATAAAAAGATTTCCTACATAATTATATTTTATTTATAATTTTTAGACATCAAATAAGTTAAATTATTAATGACCCAATAGTGATGCAATGTTTACCTCATTAATAAATCATTGAAATAAATAATATTATAATGATTAAAATATTATCTAAAACCTGTCCAATTATTATTGGTTGATGTTATTTAGAATATTAGTCATCTTATATTCGACCTCAATAATTTTTGGACCATTATAAACCGAATATAATTATATTATAAAGTAATACTTTCACTCTTTCCTAAAGAGCCCCTCCTCTCCCTTATAAAAGGAGACCACTTCTACTCATTCCTCACACCTCTCAAGCCACTTGGCTCATCCAAACTCTGCCCAACTAAGCTCCCCACATCCCTCTCCTCCTCCTTGAAGCTTCCCCTTAGGCAGAAAGCATTTCAAGAAGTCCTTTGGTTCCAACCAAAGTGAGTTACCTAAATTAAAGGTAACGATTTCTCTTAAATTATTTTCATTTATTTTGCTTCTCCAACCCCCAAAATATTTTTATTTCCTTTCTTTTGTAACAACACCAGTATCCTCAATATACTAGGATGTTGTTATAATAAGGATTAAAACTACACATACACACAACTCCATCTAATGGATGATGAACATAATGTTTCTGTGGATGGCAAACTAACGCCTCACGAAACGATGATTGTTCAAATACATCTTACCGCCTCTCATGGTGGCCATTATGATGGCACTGTAATTAAATATGATATTAATGATATATATTTTATATATAAGCTTCTGTAATTCCATTTTATTTCATACCATTATTCGTTTCATGTTGTATATACATACGATAATTTCATTTGAGGAAGTGCGGACTACCGCCCCCTTAAAATGATATGACTTGTTCATACCACACATGGAACGTATAAAGGATGGTGTTAATGAACTTAAGTAACATATATAAAATATTATATTATACTGTAATAGTAATATACCTAAGTATCATTTGGATTCAATTCTTTTAAAATAAAAATTAAATGGAAGTTGCGTTCGTGCGTACGTACGGACTACCGTCTCCACGAACGCGATGAGATTCATCCTCCATCGTATCCATTCAAGTATAATTATCATTTGATGATTTAAAAATGATGTTTAAGGACTTGATACCATTCTGTATTTGAATAATATACAACCTATCCTTTACAAACATGTCTTACGTAACAAAACATACAAAAGAAAACAAGTAAGTTAACACCCGCAACAACGATAATACTAAGATATTATTATCAAATCAATATTAAAAGATCATATATGATATCATATTAATATATATGATTCTTGTATAATTTAATAACAATTATTTCACCATTATACAGGAGGTTAACCAACCCCAACAAAGGAAAAGTACAAGGTAAGGGTTATTTCACAATCTCTTCATTATCCGAGGTTGTTTATACGTAATAATCTACTGGGATCTCTTTATCATCCACATCCATGTTTCTTCAAAATGTATTTTAAAACATTTTTTATTATTTTCAAGAACATGGGTTAAATTCATTTATACCCTTGTTTGAATTTTTATAAGAGGCTTATAAAGGAATATTTCCGTCATTTTCCAATCAATGTGATTTTTAACCTTTTAGACAGAATTAAGGTAAGAATGTTTTTTTTAACTTATACGACGGGTGCGGTTATTTTCTGCCATTATAAAATCGTCGAAGCTTTCCTTACAAGCTTATAAGAATATTTTCAAAGAAAAGGTTTCTTTTATATTTATGTGATTTTTAAATGATTTCAAAAGAGAGATATTTCCCTCAAATATATGAAAATCCAGTGTAAATGTATACGTATTTAACGCAAGCTTAAAAATGTTTTCAGAAAACCTGACTCTCGAGTTTGGTAGATAGGAAGGGATTGGGAGTGGACCCATCATGGCCTGTAATTAATCGAGAAGTCTCAGAATTAGTTATTTTGTTTTCAGAAGCTTGCATATTGTTTTCAGAAAAACACTGGAGTATATTTTATCAATTTTAAACATAATTATGTTCTAAAAAAATTGCATTGGTAGGTCTCATGAGACAAACTAGTGTCTTGGCACAAGGCCTTGACAAAATCTTATTTGTAGTCTTGGCACGAGGCCTTGGCTATGTGGTTATGATAGTCTGGCATTATGCATTCCAACATTATGAAAGTGGTTATTGATTTTTTCATGTGATTATTCGATTAGTAGAATATCCATGTGAATAATTAAATGGAATTATTTCATTTTATTTATGCCATAACATGTTGAAAGTTCATATTTAAAAGGCTTTTGTTTTAGTTATACATTGCCTTAAATGTTTATTCTTTCCGCTATATTGTTATCCTTACTGGGCATTTGAGCTCACCCCTTTTCTATGTTTTATTTTTCCCAGGATGTGAAGAAGTAAGTTATGAATGACCTGCAGGGATTTTATGAGGGGTTAATAGTGTGGATTGTGGAAACATTATGTTGTTGTAGTAGTTTTTCATTTTATGATGTAATGTAAAACTTATGAATATATCTAGTGTTTCCAAGGATACTAAACCAATCGGTCTTTCGAGATTTGATCTTTCTTGTGATCATGCCAATGTTATGTAATAATGCACCGACTCTGGGTAACTGGGGTCGGGGCGTTACAGTCGTATTCCAAACTGAATCACACCATCACCATCAATATGGAACTCTGGCAGTTTCCCTTCCTTTACTACATTCACCCTCTTTTGTATCTCCACATCATCCCTTTGTTCTTCCTTAATATCCTCTTGGATGGATGGTTGTTCAATCATTTGAGAACGGTAGGATGTATCCCCTAACCTTATGATTTCCAAATCCATTCTTTGCATATCCAAGAAGATAGGGTATTTCTCAATACGCAACATGGATAGAGTAGCATGTTCTTTTCTTCTTAGAGCATCAGCAACCTTGTTCGCCTTTCCAGGATGATTGTGAATAGAGTGATCGTAGTACTTGATTATCTCTAACCATATCCTTTGATGCATGTTGAGCTCCTTTTAAGTGAATATATACTTTAGTATCTTTTGGTCGGTGTATATGTCCCACTTCTCTCCATAAAGGTAGTTCCGCCAGATTTTCAAGGAAAAAATCACGGCTGCTAGCTCTAGATCATGCGTTGGGTAGTTCTACTAATCGATATTCAACTGTCGTGAGGCATAGTCTATCATATTTTCATTTTCCATGAGTACACAACCCAATAATTTCTTTGAAGTATCACTGTATATCACAAAACTTTCTCCTCTTTTCAGTAGTGTGAGTACAGGTGAAGTGATCAACCTTCTCTTTAGCTCCTTGAAGCTTCCCTCACATTCTTCCATCCAGAGATACTTTACCCCATTCCTTGTTAACTTAGTTAGCAAGCTTGACAATCATGAGAATTTTCTCACAAAACTTTGGTAGTACCCAAATAATCTAAGAAAACTACAGATTTCTGTGACACTATAGTGTAACACCCCAAGCTTTCACGATACGCTTCTCTTTCAATAATGAAATTGCTTGCATTGTATGCAAGTTTGAGATTCTAACGCACTGCGACCAATAAAAATAGACATTATGAATAGTAATACCAACTTTTTCAAATTATATATGTTTTATACTTCAAAATGAACTTCATTTTTGGATTCCGAATATCGAAATTAGCCTATGATGAATTTTTTGTATTTTTCTGAGAACTTCCAATTTTTTATAATGAAAAATACTTAAAAAAAACTTTTTTAATCAAAATAATTTATAATGATAAATTATAATATGGAGTGGTTTTAAAGTTCAATTAGAATATATTTTTACCATTTTATCCAAAGGTGGCCATTTGAATTAATTTCACTTTGAAATTGGACATAAACAATTGTCAATCTTTTGATATATATTGTTTCTTAAAAACACGCTATTTGTTGTGACAGTGGGAATTAATTATAAAATTAATTAATGAAACTTATATTTTTGGAATTTTGTAAAATAGACATCATTTCTGAATTCGGAATATCAATTATAGCTTAGGGTGAAATTTTGGCATTGTTCTGAAAAACTTCATTTTTTAATGAATAGTGAAACCACTAAGTGGTAGTTAAAAAACTGATTTTTCGTTTAAATGAAACATTACCACTTCTGTGATTTGATTTTCAAAAATCCGACATACATGGTTGTCATTAGGAAGTAAAATGTGGTTCAATGGGATGAAAATAATTTTTGGTGAATAGTAACTTTTAAGTTTAATTAATCACGATTAAAGGTAATTAGTGAAATTTAAGGTAAAAATGATATTATAAAAATATGAAAATACATTTACAGTTGTCCTACCCCTGTTGGATGAGTCATGGCCGACCACAACAATCCATGGGTCAACTTGGGGACCCCATGGAGCCACTTTGGTAGGAAAATGACATAAATAACTTTTTATTTAAGGTTAAAATAAAAATGTCACAAACAAGAGTTGTTTTACTAAAACAATTTTTAAATGGGGTTATACAAGTAATATGTTTGACTATAAATATTCATTATAAATCTAATAATATTTACTACATCATGATATTTTTTTTTATAATTTTTAGACATTAAATAAATTAAATTATTTTTGACACCATGATGATGCAGCGATTACCTCATTAATTAACGATTTAAATAAAATAAAAATATAATGTAACATCTAAGACAGACACTTGTCAAAAACAAATTGGATGAGTATATTTCGAACCCTTATCACCTTATCCCTGAAATATATAAGTTTGGGACCTTTAGAATCCGAAAAAGCATTTCATAATAAAGTAACATTTCAATCTTTCCAAGAGTGCCCCTTCTCTCCTCTTATAAAAGGCCCCCACCACTACCACCTTACTCACACCTTCAAAGACTTTTGGCTCGGCCAAACTCTTCCCACATACTCTCTCAACATCCCTACCTTACTATTAGAAGCCTCACTTTGGGCAGAAGTCTTCCCAAGGAAGCCTTTGACTCAAATCAAAAAGAGTTACCCGATTTTAAGGTAATGTCTTCTCTAATGTTGTTTTGTTTTATTTTGCTTCTAAAACCCCTTAAACTCTTTTAATTTATTTCTTTTGTAACAACAACAGTATATAAAATATACTAGGATGTTTTTATGATAGTTATTTGGTTTACACTTACACACACCTTCGTCTAATGGTTAAAGAACATATTATTTCTGTGGGTGGCGAAATACTGCCTCACGAAACGATGATTGTTCAAAATTCATTTAAAACCTATAATGGTGGCCATTTTGATGACACTATTTTCATATATGATATATATATTATGTTTATGTTTTACTTATGCTTATTTATTTCTCATTTATTGCATACTTTATGATTTCTATTATGGGTAAATGCGATAATTTCATTTTAGGAAGTGCGGACTACCGCCCCCTCAAAGTGATTTGAATCGTTAATGCCATATTTGGGATGCATAAAGTATGGGGTAAATGGTATTATACATTATATTATACTAGAATTATATTATAACTTTATATAATTATAACTTCATTCCATTAAATACGAAATAGAAATGAAAGTAGCGTTCAGGCGTACGTACGACTTACCGTCTCCATGAACGGTGCATTGCATTTCTTACATCTAAATACTATGTAATATTATAAATGAATGTATATACTAGATATATATGATGTATATGATATATAAATCATGAATATAATTATTGATATAATGGATATTTTACCACATGAACAAAGTGTAATTATAAGAAGTTTATTTTTGACTCAAGTGCCTAAGATCGACAAAACGACCGTTATAAACATAAATAATTACATAATGTTAATGACATGGTAATAAGTGATATAAAAGGAATAATGAACTTGAAAAAGGTTCTTAAGAAGGTAGAGATTAACTCTAGTTTATTATTCAGGAGATCAAAGAACGGTCGAGTGAATTCGGACACGAGGTAAGGGAACTTCTTAACCCGATTTCCATTCTTTGGGTTAATCTCCTACTTTCAAATTATGTCATGATATTATTATGTCCTAACTTGTATATATACTTTTTTTATGTGTACATATATTGAATACACATAATAGATATATTTTATTTAAAAATTATCTTTTTAATAGATTTCGTCTCAATCTCCATGCATTGAGGCATATTTTGTTTTATACACAAATTTCTTTTATACGGTGTATAAAATCCTTTGAATTTTACATTTATTGAAAAGGAATATTTTTTATACGAAGAGTTTTACTAAACTACAAAAAGGGAATGTTTTTCTTTCCGTGCATATGCGGTGACTGTGACTTCTCCGCCGCCGTGACCCTTATTTGTGTTTCGGCTTCCTCTACAAGCCATAACTTTTTTTAATGAAAAATAAATACAATGTTTTAACTTTCTTTTATTTTGGTATTCAAAATGGTTTTGAAAGTGTTTTTATTATATCAATGTGTTTTATTGATATCTTATGTTTGAAATGTGGAAATGTTATGTTTCATTTATGCATGTTTTATGTGATACGATTATGTTATGGTTTATGATATGTTTAAACCTATTCATATGAGGAATGCATTGGACTTAATAAGTGACAGGTGGAGACTGATACAACTCCTCGATGCATCGGTAGGTCTCATGAGACAAACTAGTGTCTTGGAACGAGGCCTTGACAAAATATTATTTGTGGTCTTGGCATGAGGCCTTGGCTACGTGGTTATGATAGTCTAGCATTATGCATTACATCCTTATGAAAGTGGTTATTGATATTGCATGTGATTATTCGACTAGTAGAATATCCATGTGAGTAAGTAAATGGAATTATTTAATTTTATTTTTTCCATATTATGGTGAAGTTAAAGTTTAGAAAGGCTTTTGTTTTAGTTATACATTGCCTTAAATGTTAATGTTTATTTTTAAAGCTTCCGCTATATTGTTATCCTTACTGAGCATCTGAGCTCACCCCTTTCAATGTTTTAATATTTTCCAGGATGTGAAGAAGTATTTTATGAATGACCTTCAGGGATAGTCAGAAGAGGATATGAGTGTGGACTGTGGAGACGTTGTTATTGTAGTATTTCACTTTATGATGTAATGTAACATTTATGAATGTATCTAGTGTTTCCAAGGATACTAAACTAATAGGTCTTTCGAGACTTGATCTTTTGTGATCATGCCAATGTTACGCAATAATGCACCGACTTTGGGTAATTGGGGTCGGGGCGTTACAGTTGGTATCAGAGGCAGTTTATTACTAACCTTGGAAGCTAGATTTAGATAAACTCTTATTAGAGCACATAGCCCAAAGATAGACCTTGAGGATTAGTATAGATGAACTTCCTAGAATTTTGGTATTATAGAGATTTTGTGAGTTTTCCGAGCAATACATCCTTGTCTGTATACGAGCAGGTAGAGGTGGCTCTGGCACAGATATACCTAGGGGTAAAACCCGAAAACACCGCTTTGAGCTAGGCTCGAATGGGAACTGCTGCACGACAATGGGCCTTACTGCACTCTTGGTTTGGACACTCCCGGGAGATATGCTTAGGATAATTCTCATTTTATTTACAAACCACTATGAAGGTTTATGAGTGTATACTTCCTCAAAGAAATCATTTTTATGGATTATATCCATAAATAGTTCAATTTATGTTAAGTATTTTAGCAGTATGGAATTATGTATTTTGATTCATAAACTAATCTAGTTTTTTCCATTGTTTAGAAATGGAACCTAGTGGAAGGAATGGAAACTATATCAATGCACGCACTCCGTGTAGGGATTTCACTCCTTCTCAAGATAATTATTGTGGATCTGTAGATACATCTGGTGCTGATCAACTTATTACCATACTGGGACAACTCACTCAGGTTATGAATAACAACCTTACTCGTATGGAGAACCCTGATCCGCAACGTGGAGGATCAATGTTAGACCGCTTCATGAGGCAAAAACCGCCAACATTTAATGGGGGTAAAAATCCACTAGTAGCTAAGAAATGGATAAACTCCTTAGAGAAAATATTCCACGCCTTGGGGAGTAGCGAAAGAGAGAAGGTTATCATTGCAGTTTACCGCCTCACTGGAGATGCCGATCAATGGTGGTCATTGATTCAAAATACAAAGGAAGATGAAGAAGTATCAAATATGGAATGGAGAGAGTTAAAAGATCTTTTCTTAGAAAAATACTTTCTACATGACCATCGAGCAGATATGGAAAGGAAATTTCTGAGTTTGAGACAAAATGAGGATGAGAATGTCTCAAAGTATGAGGCTAACTTTACAAGGTTAGCGAGGCATGCTGTAGATTATATACGTAACCCAATATGTAAGATTGATCATTTCATTGATGGGTTAAAACCATTTCTCCGTCGAGCATTAGTATCACAAACCTTCACGTCATACAAAGATACCGTCTCATGTACTATCAAGACTGAAAAGGAATTCTCTAAGTCTTATGACAACAAAGTAAAGCAAGAGAAGAAGAGAACGGTGGAACAAGATACAGATAAAGGGAAAAAGGGAAAGACAGATTTTCCATTATGTGATAATTGTGGGAAGAATCACCCCAGCGCTTGCCTAAAAGGAATGGGAGTTTGTTATAAATGTGGAGAAAAAGGTCACCAGGCTCATGACTGCAAGGGAAATAAAGAGGCTATCAATGTTTAATGCTAAAATTGTAGGGAAATGGGGCATTATTCAAATGAATTTCCTAAGAGTCGGGGAAACTTACCTTAGAAAAGTCCAAGGGATCAAGGACAATCTTATGCTGTTACTACAGTTGAAGAGGAATAATTAATGTATTGGTGCTTTTGGACTCAAGGATTATATTCTGGTTATAAAAATAATGTGATATATATAAGGATTGTACTGCAGTACTTGTTGTTATCATTAAGGTTTTAATATGATGAAGGAAATCATATTTTTAGTATGTGACAATAAGAGAAACTTTACTTTGTTTACGGAATATAATGTTACTATTGATTTTGGAATTTAAGGACCCTTTAGAGAAAGTTTGGACGGAGTTATTTTGGATAACTATAAAGTTTGGAATGGATTAAGTTTATCTTTGGATAGTATTGTATAATGTTAAAACATTTTTGAATATTATTTTTGGAATATTATAATACTATAGTTTTAGGAAAAGGACAACCTGTAGGGTGGGGCATAACCCATCGCGTCGGACAAAGCTACAGGAATCGAACCCACAACCATAGTGCGACAGGCCTTTATTACCTACCACTAGCCTATAGGAAGTCCCTGGTTATTGCAAAATAGTTTTCCTAATCTAAATGGTATGTGGTAATATTTTGAACCTTATACAATTAGGATAAATAGAATATTTTTGAGTTTTGTTACCATTTGGAGTGAAATATGGGTTTGTGGTAAAAATTTATGAATGTCTACACGACAAGTATGTATATTTCCTTACATTCTTAGTAAATCCCTTAAATAAATTCCTCAACTTTATGAAAGGTAACTTAAAACAAAAACGTTGCCGGTTAACTTTTCAAACTGGGGATTCAATGATCGTATAACCAATCACAAGTTTGTGATTTTCTTATTGTTAACTTTCTCCTAGTCCTGTTTTCTACAATTCTCCATCAGACATTACTGGTTTGTTTTTATTCCTTATCCATATTTTCATAGAATCCTAGTATGGGCTATCTCGGGTGACCTTTTTACTTCTCTTTCTTTCTTTTAATGTTATATTCTTATTAACCCTACTTCCGATGTGGGTTTTCCACAAAGGTATTTTCTATTTTCAACCTTTTATTTTCGAAGAACATTTTCAAATTGCGATGACACAATTTATTGAAGGAGGGGAGAATGTAACACCCCATGCTTTCACGATACACTTCTCATTCAATAATCCAATAGCTTGCATTGTACGCAAGTTTGAGATTCTAACGCACCACGACCAATCAAAATAGCCATGATGAATCGTAATACCCACTTTTTGAAATTATATATGTTGTATACTTCAAAATGAACTTCATTTTTGGATTCAGAATATCGAAATTAGCCTATGATGAATTTTTGGTATTTTTATGAGAACTTCCAATTTTTTATAATGAAAAATACTTAAAAACAACTTTTTTAATCAAAATAATTTATAATGATAAATTATAATATTTAGTGGTTTTAAAGTGTAATTATAATATATTTTTACCATTTTATCCAATGGTGTCCATTAGAATTAATTTCACTTTGAAATTGGACATAAACAATTGTCAATCTTTTGATATATATTGTTTCTTAAAAACACGCTATTTGTTGTGAAAGCGGGAATTAATTATAAAATTCATTAATGCAACTTATATTTTTGGAATTTTGTAAAATAGACATCATTTCTGAATTCTGAATATCAATTATAGCTTAGGGTGAAATTTTGGCATTGTTCTGAAAAACATCAATTTTTGATGAATAGTGAAACCACTAAGTGGTAGTTGAAAAACTGATTTTTCGTTTAAATGAAACATTACCACTTCTGTGATTTGATTTTTAAAATTCCGACATACATGGTTGTCATTAGGAAGTAAAATGTGGTTCAATGGGAGGAAAATAATTTTTGGTGAATAGAAACTTTTTTGTTTAATTAATCACGATTAAAGGTAATTAGTGACATTTAAGGTAAAAATGATATTATAAAAATATGAAAATACATTTACACTTATCCTACCCCTATTTAATGAGTCATGGCCGACCAATAAAATACATGGGTTAACTTGGGGACCCCATGGAGCCACATTGTTAGGAAAATGACATAAATAACTTTTTGTTTAATGTTAAAATAAAAATGTCACAAACAAGAGTTGTTTTACTAAAATAATTTTTAAATGGGGTTATACAAGTCATATGTTTGACTATAAATATTCATTAGAAAGCTAAAAATATTTCATACATAATGATATTTTTTTTTATAATTTTTAGTCATTAAATAAATTAAATTATTTTTGACACCATGATGATGCAGCGATTACCTCATTAATTAACGATTTAAATAAAATGAAAAGATAATATAAAATCTAAGACTTACACTTGTCAAAAACCTATTCGATGAGTAGATTTCGAACCCTTATCACCTTATCCCCGAAATATATAAGTGTGGGACCTTTATAATCCGAAAAAGAATTTCATAATAAAGTAACATTTCAATCTTTCCAAGAGTGCCCCTTCTCTCCTCTAATAAAAGGACCCCACCACTACCACCTTACTCACACCTTCAAAGCCTTTTGTCTCAGCCAAAATCTGCCCAAATACACTCTCAACTTCCCTAACTTACTCTTAGAAGCCTCACTTTTGTCAGAAGTCTTCCCATGGAAGCCTTTGGCTCAAATCAAAAAGAGTTACCTGATTTTAAGGTAATGTCTTCTCTAATTTTTTTTTATTTTGATTATCCAACCCCTTAAACTCTTTCTATTCCTTTAGTTTGTAACAAAACCAGTTTATAAAATATACTAGGATGTTGTTATGATAATTATTTGGTTTACACTTACACACACCTTCGTCTAATGGTTAAAGACCATACTGTTTCTATGGGTGGCGAAATACTGCCTCACGAAACGATGATTGTTCAATATTCTTTTAACACCTCTAATGGTGGCCATTTGGATGAAACTATTTTCATATATGATATATATATTATGTTTATGTTTTACATATGCTTATTTATTTCTCATTTATGGCATACATTATTATTTCCATTATGGGTAAACATGATAATTTAATTTTAGGAAGTGCGGACTACCACCCCCTCAAAGTGATTTGAATCGTTAATGCCATATGTGGGATGTATAAAGGATGGAGTAAATGTTATTATACATTATATTATACTAGAATTATATTTGACCTTTATATAATTATAACTTCATTCCATTAAATAAGAAATGGAAATGAAAGTAGCGTTCTTGCGTACGTACGGCTTACCGTCTCCATGAACGGTGCATTTCATTTCTTACCTCTAAATGTTATGTAATATTATAAATGAATGTATATACTGGATATATATGATTTATATGATATATACATCATGAATATAATTATGGATATAATGTATATTTTACCACATGAACAAAGTGTAATTATAAGAAGTTTATTTTTGACTCAAGTACCTAAGATCGACAAAACAACCGTTATAAACATAAATAATTACATAATGTTCATGACATGGTAATAAGTGATATAAAAGGAATAATGAACTTGAAAAAGGTTCTTAAGAAGGTAGAGATTAACTCTAGTTTATTATTCAGGAGATCAAAGAACGGTCGAGTGAATTCGGACACGAGGTAAGGGAACTTCTTAACCCGATTTCCATTCTTTGGGTTAATCTCCAACTTTCAAATTATGTCCTGATATTATTATGTCCTATCTTGTATTTATACTTTATTTATTTGTACATATAGTGAATAAACATAATAGATATATTTTATTTAAAAATTATCTTTTTAAGGGATTTCTTCTCAATCTCCATTCGTTGAGGCATATTTTGTTTTATACACAAATTTCTTTTATACGGTGTATAAACCCCTTTGAATTTTACGTTTATTCAAAAGGAATCTTATTTATACGAAGCGTTTTACTAAACAAAAAAAAGGGAATTTTTTTCTTATTGTACATATGTGGTGACTACGAATTCTCCGCCGCTGTGACCATTATTTGAGTTTCGGCTTCCTCTACAAGCCATAACCTTTTTTTAATGAAAAATAAATACAAAGTTTTAAATTTCATTTATTTTGGTATTCAAAATGGTTTTGAAAGTTTTTTTTTATATCAATGTGTTTTATGGATATATTATGATTGAAATGTTGAAATGTTATGTTTCATTTATGCATGTTTTATGTGATACGATTATGTTATGGTTTATGATATGTTTAAACCTATTCATATGAGGAATACATTGGACTTAATAAGTGATGGGTGGAGCCCGCTACACCTCCTCGATGCATCGGCAGGTCTCATGAGACAAACTGCTGTCTTGGCACGAGGCCTTGAAAAAATCTTATTTGTGGTCTTGGCACGAGGCCTTGGCTACGTGGTTATGATAGTCTAGAATTATGCATTCCATCATTATGAAAGTGGTTATTGATATTGCATGTGATTATTCGACTAGTAGAAATCCATGTGAGTAAGTAAATGGAATTATTTAATTTTATTTTTTCCATATTATGCTGAAGTTCAAGTTTACAAAGGCTTTTGTTTTAGTTATACATTGCCTTAAATGTTAATGTTTATTTATGAAAGATTTTTCTATATTGTTATCCTTACTAAGCATCTGAGCTCACCCCTTTCAATGTTTTAATATTTTCTAGGATGTGAAGAAGTATTTTATGAATGACCTACAGGGATAGTCAGAAGAGGATATGAGTGTGGACTATGGAGACTTTGTTATTGTAGTATTTCACTTTATGATGTAATGTAACATTTATGAATGTATCTAGTGTTTCCAAGGCTACTAAACTAATCGGTCTTTAGAGACTTGATCTTTTGTGATCATTCCAATGTTACACAATAATGCACCGACTCTGGGTAACTAGGTTCAGGGCGTTATAGTTGGTATCTGAGGTAGTTTAGTACTAACCTTGGAAGCTAGATTTAGATAAACTCTGATTAGAGCACATAGCCCAATGATAGACCTTGAGGATTAGTATAGAAGAACTTTCTAGAATTTTGGTATTATAGAGATTTTGTGAGTTTTCCAAGAAATACATCCCTGTCTGGATACGAGCAGGTAGAGGTGGCTCTGGAAAAGATGTACCTATGGGTAAAACCCGAAAACACCGCTTGGAGCTAGACTCGAACGGGAACTGGTGCATGACAACGGGCCTTGCTGCACTCTTGGTTACGACACTCCCGGGGTATATGCTTAAGATAATTCTCATTTTCTTTACAAACCACTATGAAGGGTTATGAGTATATACTTCTCAATGAATTTTTTTATGGATTATATCCATAAATAGTTCAATTTATGTAATGTATTTTACAAGTATGGAATTATGTATTTTTATTCATAAACTAATCTAGTTTATTCCATTGTTTAGAAATGGCGCCTAGTGGAAGGAATGGAAACCGTACCAATGCACGCACTCCGTGTAGGGATTTCCCTCCTGCTCAAGATATTTATTGTGGATCTGGAGATACAACTGGTGCTGATCAAATTATTACCATACTGGGACAACTCACTCAGGTTATGAATAATAACCTTACTCATATGGAGCACCTTGATCTGCAACGTGGAGGATAAATGTTAGACTACTTCATGAGGCAAAAACTGCCAACATTTAATGGGGGTACAAATCCATTAGTAGCTGAGAAATGGATAAACTCCATAGAGAAAATATTCATCGCCTTGGGGAGTAGCGAAAGAGAGAAGGTTATCATGGAAGTTTACCGCCTCACTGGAGATGCTGATCAATGGTGGTCATAGATTCAAAATACAGAGGAAGATGAAGAAGTATCAAGTATGGAATGGAGATAGTTCAAAGATCTTTTATTAGAAAAATACTTTCCACATGACCATCGAGCAGATAAGGAAAGGCAATTTCTGAGTCAGAGACAAAAGGAAGATGAGAATGTGGAAAAGTATGAGGCTAACTTTACAAGGTTAGCAAGGCATGCTTCAGATTATATATGTAACCCAATAAGTAAGATTTATCATTTCTTTGATGGGTTAAAACCATTTCTCTGTCGAGAATTAGTCTCACAAACCTTCTCATCATATGAAGATATCGTCTCGTGTGCTATCAAGATAGAAAAGGAATTCTCTAAGTCTTATGACAATAATGTAAAGCAAGAGAAGAAGAGAACGGTGGAACAAGATACGGATAAAGGGAAAAAGGGAAAGAATGATTTTCTATTATGTGATAATTTTGGGAAGAATCACCCTGGTGCTTGCATAAAAGGAATGTGAGTTTGTTATAAATGTGGAGAAAAAGGTCACCAGGCTCGTGATTGCAAGGGAAAGAAAGAGGCTATCAATGTTCAATGCTACAATTGTAGGGAAATGGGACATTATTCAAATGAATGTCCTAAGTGTCATGGAAACTTACCTCAGAAAAGGCCAAGGGATCAAGGACAATATTATGCTGTTACTACAGTTGAAGCGGAATAATTAATGTATTGGTGCTTTTGGACTCAAGGATTATATTCTGGTTATAAAAATAATGTGATATATATAAGGATTGTACTGAAGTACTTGTTTTTATCATTAAGGTTTTAATATGATGAAGGAAATCATATTTTTAGTATGTGACAATAATATAAACATTACTTTGTTTAGGGAATCTAATGTTACAATTGATTTTGGAATTTAAGGACTCTTTAGAAAAGTCTGGACGGAGGTATTTTTGATAACTATAAAGGTTAGAATGGATTAAGTTGATCTTTGGATAGTATTGATTAATGTTAAAACATTTCTGAATATTATTTTTGGAATATTATAATACAATAGTTTTAGGAAAATGACAACCTACAGGGTGGGGCATAACCCATCGCGTCGGACAAAGATGCAGGAATCGAACCCACAACCATAGTGCGACAGGCCTTTATTACCTACCACTAGCCTACAAGAAGTCCCTGGTTATTACAAAATAGTTTTCCTAATCTAAATGGTATGTGGTAATATTTAAAACCTTATACAATTAGGATAAATAGAATATTTTTGAGTTTTGTTACCATTTGGAGTGAAATATGGGTTTGTGGTAAAAATTTATTAAAGTCTACAGGACAAGTAAGTATATTTCCTTACATTCTTAGTAAATCTCTTAAATAAATTCCTCAACTTTATGAAAGGTAACTTAAAACAAAAACGTTGCCGGTTAACTTTTCCAACTGGGGATTCAATGATCATTTAACCAATCACAAGTTTGTGATTTTCTTATTGTTAACTTTCTCCTATTCGTATTTTCTACAACTCTCCATCAGACCTTGCTGGTTTGTTTTTCTTCCATATCCACATTTTCATAGAATCCTAGTATGGGCTATCTCGAGTGACCTTTGTACTTTTATTTCTTTCTTTTAATGTTATATTCTTATTAACCCTATTTCCGATGTGGGTTTTCCACAAAGGTATTTTCTACTTTCAACCTTTTATTTTCAAAGAACATTTTCAAATTGCGAGGACACAATTTATTGAAGGAGGGGAGAATGTAACACCCCAATAGTTCACGATACGCTTCTCTTTCAATAATGCAATAGCTTGCATTGTACGCAAGTTTGAGATTCTAACGCACCGCGACCAATCAAAATAGCCATTATAAATATTAATACCCAATTTTTTAAATTATATATGTTTTATACTTCAAAATGAACTTCATTTTTGGATTCGGAATATCGAAATTTGGCTATTATGAATTTTTGGTATTTTTCTGAGAACTTCCAATTTTTTATAATGAAAAATAATTAAAAACAACTTTTTTAATCAAAATAATTTATAATGATAAATTATACTATTGATTGGTTTTAAAGTGTAATCAGAATATATTTTTACCATTTTATCCAATGGTGGCCATTATAATTAATTTCACTTTGAAATTGGACATAAACAATTGTCAATCTTTTGATATATATTGTTTCTTAGAAACACGCTATTTGTTGTGACAACGGGAATTAATTATAAAATTAATTAATGAAACTTATATGTTTGTAATTTGGTAAAATAGACATCATTTCTGAATTCGGAATATCAATTATAGCATAGGGTGAAATTTTTCCATTGTTCTGAAAAACTTCAATTTTTGATGAATAGTGAAACCACTAAGTGGTAGTTAAAAAACCGATTTTTCGTATAAATGAAACATTACCACTTCTATGATTTTATTTTCAAAAATCCTACATACATGGTTGTCATTAGGAATTAAAATTTGGTTCAGTGGGATGAAAATAATTTTTTGTGAATAGTAACCTTTATGTTTAATTAATCACGATTAAAGGTAATTAGTGAAATTTAAGGTAAAAATGATATTATAAAAAAAATTAAAATACCTTTACACTTTTCCTAACCCTATTGGATGAGTCATGGACGACCATGAAAATCCATGGGTCAACTTGGGGACCCCATGGAACCACTTTGGTAGGAAAATGACATAAATAACTTTTTATTTAATGTTAAAATTAAAATGTCACAAACAAGAGTTGTTTTACTAAAACAATTTTTAAATGGGGTTATACAAGTCATATTTTTGACTATAAATATTGATTATAAATATAAAAATATTTCCTGCATCATGATAGTTTTTTTATAATTTTTAGACATTAAATAAATTAAATTATTTTTGACAACATGATGATGCAGTGATTACCTCATTAATTAACGATTTAAATAAAATGAAAAGATAATGTAAAATATAAGACATACACTTGTCAAAAACCTATTGGATGAGTATATTTCGAACCCTTATCACCTTATCCCAGAAATATATAAGTCTGGGACCTTTAGAATCTGAAAAAGAATTTCATACTAAAGTAACATTTAAATCTTTCCAAGAGTGCCCCTTCTCTCCTCTTATAAAAGGCCCCCACCACTACCACTTTACTCACACCTTCAAAGACTTTTGGCTCGGCCAAACTCTGCCCAAATACTCTCTCAACATACCTACCTTACTATTAGAAGCCTCAATTTGGGAAGAAGTCTTCCTAAGGAAGCCTTTGGCTCAAATCAGAAGGAGTTACCCGATTTTAAGGTAATGTCTTCTCTAATGTTGTTTTGTTTTATTTTGCTTCTCCAACCCCTTAAACACTTTTTATTCCTTTATTTTGTAACAAAACCAGTATATAAAATATACTATGATGTTTTTATGATAATTATTTGGTTTACAATTACACACAACTTCATCTAATGGTTAAGGAACATACTGTTTCTGTGGGTGGTGAAATACTGCCTCACGAAACGATGATTGTTCAATATTCTTTTAACACATCTAATGGTGGCCATTTTGATGACACTATTTTCATATATGATATATATATTATGTTTATGTTTTCCTTATGCTTCTTTATTTCTCATTTATGGCATACATTATGATTTCCATTATGGGTAAAGGCGATAATTTCATTTTAGGAAGTGCGGACTACCGCCCCCTCAAAGTGATTTGAATCATTAATGCCATATGTGGGATGTATAAAGGATGGAGTAAATGGTATTATACATTATATTATACTCTAATTATATTATAACTTTATATAATTATAACTTCATTCCATTAAATATGAAATAGAAATGAAAGTAGCGTCCATGCGTACGTACGGATTACCGTCTCCATGAACGGTGCATTTCATTTTTACCTCTAAATGTTATGTAATATTATAAATGAATGTATATACTGGATATATATGATGTATATGATATATAAATCATGAATATAATTATGGATATAATGGATATTTTACCACATGAACAAAGTGTAATTATAAGAAGTTTATTTTTGACTCAAGTACCTAAGATCGACAAAATGACCGTTATAAAATTAAATAATTACATAATGTTTATGACATGGTAATAAGTGATATAAAAGGAATAATGAACTTGAAAAAGGTTCTTAAGAAGGTAGAGATTAACTCTAGTTTATTATTCAGGAGATTAAAGAACGGTCGAGTGAATTCGGACATGAGGTAAGGGAACTTCTTAACCTGATTTCCATTATTTGGGTTAATCTCCTACTTTCAAATTATGTAATGATATTATTATGTCCTATCTTGTATTTATACTTTTTTTTATGTGTACATATAGTGAATACACATAATAGATATATTTTATTTAAAAATTATATTTTTAAGGGATTTCATCTCAATCTCCATTCATTGAGGCATATTTTGTTTTATACACAAATTTCTTTTATACGGTGTATAAACCCCTTTGACTTTTACGTTTATTCAAAAGGAATCTTTTTTATATGAAGCGTTTTACTAAATGAAAAAAATGGAATATTTTTCTTACCGTACATATGCGTCGACTATGAATTCTCCACCGCCGTGACCATTATTTGAGTTTCGGCTTCCTCTACAAGCCATAACTTTTTTTAATGAAAAATAAATACAAAATTTTAACTTTCTTTTATTTTGGTATTAAAAATGGTTTTGAAAGTGTTTTTATTATATCAATGTGTTTTATTGATAGCTTATGATTGAAATGTGGAAATGTTATGTTTCATTTATGCATGTTTTATGTGATACGATTATGTTATGGTTTATGATATGTTTAAACCTATTCATATGAGGAATGCATTGGACTTAATAAGTGACGGGTGGAGCCCGCTACAGCTCCTCGATGCATCGGCAGGTCTCATGAGACAAACTAGTGTCTTGGCACGAGGCCTTGGCAAAATCTTATTTGTGGTCTTTGAACGAGGCCTTGGCTATGTGGTTATTATAGTCTGGCATTATGCATTCCATCATTATGAAAGTGGTTATTGATATTGCTTGTGATTATTCGACTAGTAGAATATCCATGTGAGTAAGTAAATGACATTATTTAATTTTATTTTTGCCATATTATGCTGAAGTTCAAGTTTAAAAAGGCTTTTGTTTTAGTTATACATTTCCTTAAATGTTAATGTTTATTTATGAAACATTCTGCTATATTGTTATCCTTACTGAGCATCTAAGCTCACCCCTTTCAATGTTTTAATATTTTCCAGGATGTGGAGAAGTATTTTGTGAATGACCTATAGGGATAGTCTGAAGAGCATATGAGTGTGGACTACTGAGACTTTGTTATTGTAGTATTTCACATTATGTTGTAATGTAACATTTATGAATGAATCTTGTGTTTCCAAGGATAATAAACTAATCAGTCTTTCAAGACATGATCTTTTGGTATCATGCCAATGTTACGCAATAATGCACCAACTCTGGGTAGCTGGGGTCGGGGAATTACAATAGGGCCTGGGCCATTCCACAATCGCCTTTGTCTTTTAATGATCGATAGAAATTCCCTCACTTGTGATCACATTCCCTGAGAACGTGACTTGCTTCATCCAAAAGTCACACTTTCTGAACTTGGCGTTCAACTTCTCCTTTCTTAATGTCGCCAACACAAGTCTTAGATGTTCTTCATATTCCTCCTTTCTCTTGGATTAGAAGAGAATATCATCGACAAAAACTACAACAAATTTGTAGAGGTAATGTATAAAGACTCTATTCATCAAATCCATGAAGATTGCAGGGGAATTAGTAAGTCCAAAGTGCACCACCAAAAACTCATAGTGCCCATACCTTGTACGGAAGGTAGTCTTCTGAATATCTTCCTACTTCACCTTTACCTGATGATATCCAGAATGAAGATCCACCTTTGAGAAGTATTGAGATCCTCTTAACTGATCAAACAATTCATCAATCATTGGAAAAAGATACTTGTTCTTTATGGTGATCTTGTTGAGTTCCCGATAATCGATACACAGTCGCATTGTTCCATCATTATTCTTCACAAAGAGCACCAGTGCACCACAAGGTGATGCACTAGGGTGTATGAACCCTTTTTCTAGATGCTCTTGCAGCTGCTTCTTTAACTCCTACAGTTCGATAGGAGCCATCCTATAGGGACACTTTGAGATCAGAGTAGCTCCGGGAATGAGTTCAATTGAGAAATATACATCACTATCTGGGGGAATTCCAGGTAACTCTTCAGGAAATACATCATTTTATTCCCTCACGACGGGAATTTCCTCAATGATGGCACTTTCCTTTGACTCAACCATTTGGTAGAGGTATTCTTATTAATAGGGAATCAACACCCACACCATTGACGGATTTTTCAAAGGAGATTCATGATCTTCCTTGCATTTGTAGAGGATCATGGGATGGTTTGGAATATGAAAAGATATTTCCTTTTACTGACAGTTGATATGTGCTCTATATAACAAGAGCCAATCCATTCCCCTTATAGAAACAAATTCTACCAAGGGATGTATTAGGAGATTTGCTGGAAGAATCTTCCCACCTACACCAATGAGAGAAGAGTCAAACACTTGGGTTGAAATTATTGCACCACTCTGTGTTTTTCCAAATATCTCCACTTCAGGGTTTCAGGACTTCAATTCTATAGTTCTAGAAAACTTTCAATATATAAAGGAATGCGTAGAACCAGAATCAAATAAGACTTTTTACATTATTGAGTAAATAGGAAGTGTACCTTGTACGACTTCATTATCATGATCCACCTCCACAGTAGTGATGGCATAAGCCTTCCCTTGTTCCTTTGGCATTGGTGGCTGTTGACGCTGATTACCCTCGAGAGCTCAAGGTTTAGTGCACTAGTTTGCATAGTTCCCCAGCTCCTTATAGTTGTAGAATTGAAACATGAGTGGTGCTCTCCTTTCATCGGCTACATTATCCTTCCTTTTCGTGTCTTTTTGACACTCTTGATCATGGTGTCCTTCTTTTCCACACTTGAAGCATTTCCCCGTCCCTTTGAGGCAGTTCTCATGGTGCATCTTCCCACATTTTTGGCATGTGGGTTGTTGATTTTTCTTCTCGCCATTTTCTTTAGATCCACGATCTTGAAACTCCATGTTTCTTTTCTTATCACTTTATCCACAAGACCATTCTCCCAACTCCATATCTACATTGAGAGCACACCGAACTATTTCTTCATAAATCCCAAAGTCTCAAATTGAAAGAGACTTTTGAAGGTGTGGTTTTGATCCACTAAATAATCTATCAATTTTTCTATCATTGTTGATAAAAAAACCTGAAACGTACCTTTCAAGCCTTGTGAAATTTGCTTCATAGGTTGTGACAGATTCTCCTTATTTTTTCTTGATCTCTATAAATTATCTCTCCATCTTCGTGTGAAGAGTTCGTGGGAAGTACTTATTAAGAAACATTATCTTAAAGTCTTCCCATTCCATCTCTTCAATTTCCTCCCTCGGCTTGGTGTTCTTAATAAAATCCCACCATTGATCGGCTTCTCCATCTAGACGATAAATGGCTAGGGTCACCTTCTCCATCACAGAATAGCGAATAATGGAAAATATATTTTCCATAGAGTTGACCCACTGTTCCACAACAAGTGGATCGGAATATCCACTAAACGTCGGTGGTCGTTTCCGCATAAAACATTTGATTGCCAGTTGCTCCCTCTTTGATGAAAGAGGACGTTCCAAATTATTATGGTTATTGTTCATAACCTGAGATAATTGGGTAAGAATCGCCATGAATTTTTGAACTCCACCTCCCAAATCATTGGGGATATCGTTCGGGCAATCGTTGCAATGGCCCTCACAAGAGTTGTTGGCCTGATTTCTCCTCATTCCCACCATTTTCTAAAATAGAAAAGGTTAGAAAAAAATATAAGTCAACAAGTCATGAATTCATAAATTATTCATTTGAACAACTTATACTAAAATAATGACATATGGTATCCCTATGTAAATACTCTTGTGTCCATATTTGTACTCAATCTCATACTAGAGGTTTTCTCTAGGGTTCACTAATCCTAATTCCAAAATTAACTACACCTTGCATCTGATACCAACTATAGTAACCTAAACTTTTCTTACATTACTATTACATAATTTAAAAGGTAAAAAACATAATAGTATTACACATAGAGGATCCAATGGTTTAGTGTCTTAGGGAAACTAGGACCATATATTACAAATACAACATCAAGCATAAACATTTATTTAATTTCTTCTTCTCTAGCTTCTTATTGGCACCTGTCCTCTCCTTAGTACATGTAGAAACCTGAGGATATAAATCAAAAGTGGTGATCTAGAAGCCCAGTAAGAGGATAGATAATAACAATATAGCATGGGGTGAGCATAATCATAACATAGTCAAAAGATCATGATTATGAGAGGAGCATAAATAAAAGACTTGAAATGTGGAAATGCATGAAAATGAAACATCATGTCTTAGTGGTTAACCACCACACATACTTGTGAACCAAGCTAGCATCTTGTTCATAAATAATTTCACATTCACTCATGAGATTAATCAATTTACCCAATTCATTGGAGCACTGTATAATTTCAGGCACTCCCGTCACATTGAAACATTCATATTGCGCTATATAATTCTGGGCGCACCCGCACATCATAACATTAGCATCATAATTATTTCCACATAGAACACATATAAAAAATGTACATAACTAAACCATATAATGGAATGGGCTTCATCTCATATGAAAAAATTCATAAACTTTGGGTTCCCAAAAGAAAGAGGGAATGACATACATGTTACAAGAACCGTCTACTTTGAGTGAGAAGTAAAAGGGGTGTTCTTAAAATAGGAGTTCTTTTGGAAAACATATAGTTTCACATAAAAACCAGTGAAAAACATGTATATCCCAGAAAATTGGAGGCGATGATGAAAAAATGATCTTTAATGAGTAACCATATCAAAAATGGAGTGAAAGAGGGAGAACCCGAAGGAAGAAAATTGGGATCGAGATTTCCCCTTACCTTGTACCCGAATGCTTCCTTCTATTTAATGTCCTGTATAATAACATTATATTAATTAATTAGAAATCCATAACCTTGTGTACATTAATATGGTTAATTGTGGTTTCATTATGTGAATTAATGTGCCTTTGGATGAGTTATAGAGTTTAAAAACATTATTTGGGAATGTTTTTTATGGTTTTCTTGAGTGGTTCACTTGTATTCTTAAATTGAAGTTTGGGTAGAACATGGGTAAACATACATCACTAATATTACATGTTATTAATGATATTACATGAGTTTTTATGATCTTATAAGGAATCAACTTATATACATGTGGATGAATCATTAGATAGGAATTAAATTATGGTTATTTGGGTCAATTTGGGTGGTTTTTGGATCACAACGAACATTTTTTAACTTATCACATAGAAATATGGCCATAGGTTATTTATAGAACCCTAAATATAACATAATACATATAAAATATTCCGGTTCAAACATAAAAATGGTTTCATGAACATATCTGAAGGTAGAAATGGAAGAAGAAAGCATGTCGTTCTTGAAGGTGATAAATTAACACCTCACAAACAACGTTCTCTTTAATAAAATAAAAGGATGAGGGAAAGGGGGTTGGATTATATAAAATCACATTATAATCATAAAATTATAGTATATGTATAATAATGGAGTTAAAATACAATTTGGATGAAGATAGGTGGGGATAGATCATGAAATTAACTTGAACTTGAATGGAAATTAAAGGAGAAGAGGGAGGGAAATTACCTCTAGAATCATCCTCTTGAGAACCTCCTTAAGGGACTAATATTTATCTTTTTATGATACCAGAAGCTCTTGGACGTGGTGGAGGGTCTAGGGAAGGTGTTTGGTCAGATTTTAGAGAAGTATTGGAGCTTGAGAGGTGTGAGGAAATGACGGTGTGAAGGGTGGCTTTTATAGTGGAGGGGAGAGGGGTTTCCTTAATATAAAATTCATTAGTTTTTTAATTTCCTCTAAGACAAGGAATAGTGAGTCTTGGATAACCAACAATAGTAATTTTAGCATATGATCCCGAAAAAAGTGTTCTTACATCATCAGATCATCATCAATGACTCAATTTATCCATTATATAGCATTTATTGTAAATTATCGGATTCTACTATTAATAAAAAATACAAGTATCTTAGAAAAATCCCAAAAATTTACCCCTACCATTTTTCGATGTGTAGAATCAAAAAATGAAGTCCATTTTTCAAAAATAATTTTCTAAATATTATTAATTTAATATTTAACTAAAATCATAATTTTCTTAAAAAACAGTTTTTAAGATTAAAACTGATTTTATAGTGCTTTCAAAAATTATGCAGGGTCTTATAAAAATATCTAAAAACTATAAGAAATTGATTTGATAAATAATTAATACATTTTAAGAAAATAAAGTTTCCTTTAAATTAATTTATTAGTTATAATTAGTTGTTTATGACTTACAAAATTCCAAAACATTTACTAAGGTCAAATTGTCACTTTCTAAGATGTATAAATTTTATTTAATTATTCATGGGTAAGGTTACTCTTAGGTTGGATGATTTACTATTCATAAGGGTAATATTACTATTCATAAGGGTATGTTATTATTCCTAAGGCTATGTTACTATTCATAGATTTTTTTTTGTTTCATTAGTCTCCAAAAAAACATCTTGAGCACAGCCGTGTATGTCAGATTTTTAAAATTCCAAACACAGAAGTGAAAAACATATGTTTAAAGGTCACTTATCACTTATTAGTTCATTATTTTTTGATTTCATGTTATTTTATGACATAAATATTAGAATGTAATTTCCATTGATAAACTTTGGGTCGTTACATTTTCCCCCCTTATGAAATTTCGCCCCTGAAATTTCACTTTACACAAACAGGTGAGGGTGTTTCTCCTTCATTGCCTCTTCTGGTTCCCAAGTTGCTTCATCAAACTTATGGTACCTCCAAAACACTTTGACAAGATGGGTTGTATTGTTGCATATAACCTTATCTCTCTGATCCAGAATCTTTACTGGCTGCTCCTCATAGGAGGGATCATCTTGCAGCTACACCACCTCGGTGTTTAGTACATGTGAGGGGTCTAGTATGTACTTCCTCAGTAGTGATACATGAAACAAATCATGAACGTGGTCCATATTTGGTGTAAGGTCAAGACGATAAGCCACATCTATTATATGGTCAAGGATATCCAAGGGGACAATATACCTTGAGCTTAGCTTCCCTTTCTTCCCGAATCGCATGTCTCTCTTCCATGGAGATATTTGAAGGCATACTTTATCTCCAACGTCAAACTCCAAGTCTCTTCAATGGTTGTCAACATAGCTCTTTTGCTGACTTTGAGTAGCTTTGATGTGTTTCTGGATGACTTGAACCTTCTCTATCATCTCTTAAACAAGATCAGGTCCAAGTAGCTTTCTTTATCTAACTTCATCCCAACAGGTTGGAGTTCTACATCACTTTTCTTATAGATCTTCATATGAAGACATATAAATACTCGAGTGGAAGCTATTGTTGTATGAAAACTAAACCAATGGGATATGATGATCCCATCCACCTTTGAATTCAAGAGAGTAGGCTCTTATCATATCTTCAAGCGTCTGAATAGTCCTTTCAGACTGGCCATCAGTTTGGGGGTGATAGGTCGTGCTGAAATTTATTTCAGTACTCAAACCATGTTGAAGGCTCCTCTGGAACATAGATGTGAACCTTGGATCACGATCAGAGACAATTGAGAGTGGAACACCATGCAGTCTCACCAGTTATTTCACATATATCTTAGCAAGTTGTTCAAGTGAGAGATCTTCCCGAATAGCGATAAAATGGGAAGTTTTGGTGAGTCAGTCAACCATAACCCACATCACATTATTTCCCTTTAACGTCTTTGGGAGACCTGTGAAAAAGTCCATAGTAACATTTTCTCATTTCCACATGGGTATAGGAAATGGATGCATCATACCTTTGGACTTTTTTTTTCTCAGCTTTAACTTGCTAACATTCCAAACACCTTGATATATATTCCATGATCTCTTTCTTCATGTTATCCCACTAGAAGTATTCGCAGAGATCACGGTACATCTTGGTACTCCCAGGATGGATAGAGAAAGTTGAGCTATGTGCATTGTCCAATAGCTCCTTCTTTATCCTGGATGATGAAGGCACACAAAGCCACGTTCCAAACTGAATCACACCATCACCATCGATATGGAACTCTGGAAGCTTACCTTCCTTTACTACATTCATCCTCTTTTGTATCTCCACATCATCCCTTTTTGATTCCTTAATCTTCTCTTAGATGGATGGTTGTGCAATCATTTGGGAAAGGTAGGATGTATTCCCTACCCTTATTATTTCCAAATCCATCCTTTTCATATCCAGGAAGATAGGGTCTCTCTCAATCCACAACATGGATAGAGTAGCAGGTTCTTTTCTTCTTAGAGCATCAACTACCTTGTTCACCTATCTAGGATGATAGTGAATAGAGCTATCTTAATCCTTGATTATCTATAACCATCTCCTTTAATGCATGTTGAGATCCTTTTGAGTGAATATATACCTTAAGCTCTTGTGGTCGGTGTATATGTCATACTGCTTTCCATAAAGGTAGTGCTGCCAGATTTTCAAGGCAAAAATCACGGCTGTCAGCTCTAGATCATGTGTCGGGTAGTTTTGATAATGGATCTTCAACTGTCGTGAGGCATAGTCTATCACATTGTCATTTTTCATGAGTACACAACCCAATACTTTCTTTGAAGAATCAATGTATATCACAAAACATTCTCCACTATTCAGTAGTGTGAGTTCAGTTGCAGTGATCAACCTTCTCTTTAGCTCCTTGAAGCTTCCCTCACATTCTTCTGTCCAAACATACTTTACCCCATTCCTTGTAAACTTAGTTAGCGAGCTTGACAATCATGAGAAGTTTCTCACAAAATTTCTGTAGTACCCAGCTAATACAAGAAAACTATGGATTTCTGTGACACTAGAGGGCCTGGGCCATTCCTCAATCGCCTTTGTCTTTGAAGGATCCACATAAATTCCCTCACTTGTGATCACATTCCCCAAGAACGTATGTTGCTTCATCCAAAAGTCACACTTTCTGAACATGGAGTTCAACTTATCCTTTCTTAATGTCGCCAACACAAGTCTTATATGTTCTTAATGTTCCTCATTTCTCTTGGATTAGATGAGAATATCAACTATAAAAACTACCACAAATTTGTCGAGGGAATGTCTAAAGACTCTATTTATCAAATCCATGAAGATTGTAGGGGAATTAGTAAGTCCGAAGGGCATCACCAAAAACTCATAGTGCCCATACCTTGTACGAAAGGAAGTCTTCTGAATATCTTCCTTCTTCACCTTTACCTGATGATATCCAGAAAGAAGATCCACCTTTGAGAAGTATTGAGCTCCTCTTAACTGATCGAACAAGTCATCAATCCTTGGAAGAGGATACTTGTTCTTTATGGTGATCTTGTTGAGTTCCCGATAATCGATATATATCCGCATTGTTCTATCATTCTTCTTCACAAAGAGCACTGGTTCACCCCAAGGTGACACACTAGGGCATATGAACCCTTTGCCCAGATGCTCTTGCAGCTACTTCTTTAACTCCTCTAGTTCGATAGGATCCATCCTATAGGGACACATCAAGATCGGAGTAGCTCCAGGAATGAGTTAAACTGAGAAATATACCTCACTTTCTAGGTGAATTCCAGGTAACTCTTTGGGAAATACATCGATGTATTCCCTCACAATGGTAATTTCCTCAAGGATGGAACATTCCTTTGACTCAACCATTTGGGAGAGGTATGCTTCTTCATAGGGAATCAACACCCACACCATTGAAGGATTTTTCAAAGGAGATTCATGATCTTCCTTGAATTTGTAGAGGAGTATGGGATGGTTTGTAATATGAAAAGATATTTCCTTTTCCCGATAGTTGGTATGTGATCTATATAACAAGAGCAAATCCATTCCCATTATAGAATCTAATTCCACCAAGGGAAGTATTAGGATATTTGCTAGAAGAATCTTCCCACATACGCCAATGAGAGAAGAGTCAAACACTTGGGTTGAAATTATTGCACCACTCGGTGTTTTTATAGATATCTCCACTTCAAGGTTTTGGGGCTTCGATTCTATAGCTCTAGAAAACTTGCAATATATAAAGGAATGCATAGAACCAGAATCAAATAAGACCTATTCCATTCTTGAGTAAATAGGAAGTGTACCTTGTACTAATTCATTATCATGCTCCACCTCCGCAGTAGTTATGTCATTATCCTTCCCTTGTTCCTTTGGATTTGGTGGTTGCTGACGCTGATTACCCTCGAGAGCTCAAGGTTTAGTGAACTGGTTTGCATAGTGCCCTAGATCCTTACAATTTTAGCATTGAAACATGAGTGGTTCTCTCCTTTCATCGGCTACATTCTCCTTCCTTTTCCTATCTTTTTGACACTCTTGAGAATAGTGTCCTTCTTTCCCACACTTTAAGCATTTCCCCATCCCTTTGAGGCAGTTCCCATGGTGCACCTTCCCACATTTTTGGCATGTGGGTTGTTGATTTTTATTCCTGCCTTTTTCATTAGATCCACCAGCGCTAAACTCCATCTTTCTTTTATTATCACTATAGCCATGAGACCATTCTCCAAACTCCATCTCTGTTTTGAGAGAACACCGAACAACTTCTTCATAACTCCCAAAGTCTCGAATTGCAAGAGACTTTCGAAGGTGTGGTTTTAATCCACTAAAGAATCTATCAATTTTGCTATCATTATTGATAACAAAACCCGAAACGTACCTTGAAAGCCTTATGAAATTTTCTTCATAGTTTGTGACATATTATCATTATTTTTTTTGAGTTCTATAAATTCTCTCTCCATCTACGTGCGAAGAGTTCGCGGGAAGTACTTATTAAGAAATATTATCTTAAAGTCTTCCCATTCCATCTCTTCAATTTCCTCCCTTGTCTTGGTGTTATTAATCAAAGCCCACCATTGATCGGCTTCTCCATCTAGAAGACAAATGGATGGGGTCACCTTATCCATCTCAAAACAGTGAATAACAGAAAAGATCGTTTCCATGTAGTTGACCCACTGTTCCGCAACAAGTGGATCAGAAGATCCACTAAACATCGGTGGTCGTTGCCGCATAAACCATTCGATTGCTAGTTTCTCCCTCTTTGATAAAGGACAAAGTTCCCCATTATTATTGTTATTGTTCATAACCAGAGATAATTGGGTAAGCATCACCATGAATTTTTGAACTCCACCTCCCAAATCATTGGGGATGTCATTCGGGCAATCATTGCATTGGCCCTCGCAATAGTTGTTGGCCTGATTTCTCCTAGTTCCCACCATTTTCTAAAATAGAAAAGTTTTAAAAAAAATAGTAAACAAGTCATGCATACATAAATTATTCATTTGAAAAATTTATACTAAAATCATAACATATTGGATCCCTATGTAAATACTATTGTGTTCATATTTGTACTCGATCTCATACTAGAGGTTTTCTCTAAGGTTCACTAATCTTAATTCCCAAATTATCTACACCTTGTCTCTGATACCAACTATAGAGACCCGAACATTTCTTACATTAATATTACATCATTTTAAAGAAAAACAATATAATAGTATTACACATAGAGGATACAATGGTTTAGTGTCTTAGGGAAACTAGGACCATACATAACAAATACAACATCAAGCATAAACATTTATTTAATTTCTTCTTCTCTAGCTTCTTATTGGCACATGTCCTCTCCTTAGTACATGTATCCACCTGAGGATATACATCAAAATGGGTGATCTAGAAGCCTAGTAAGAGGATAGATAAGAACAATATAGCATGGTATGAGCATAATCATAACATAGGCAAATGATCAGGAATATGAGAGGGGCATAAATAAAAGACTTGAAATGTGGCAATGCATAAAAATGAAATATCATGTCTTAGTGGTTAACCAAAACACATACTTGTGAAAAAAGCTAGAATATTTTTCACACATCATTTCACATTTACTCATGATATTAATCACTTTACCCAATTCATTGGAGCGCTATACAATTCCGGGCACTCCCATCACATTGAAACATTCATATTGTGCTATATAATTCCAGGCGCACTCGTCACATCATAACATTATCATCATAATGCTTTCCACATAGAAAACATATAAATAATGTACATAACTAAACCATGTAATTGAATGGACTTTATATCATATGAACACATTCATAAACTTTGGGTTCCCAAAAGAAAGAGGGAATGGAATACATGTTACAAGAACTTTATACTTTGAGTGAGAAGTAAAAGGGGTGTTCTTAAAAGAGGAGTTCTTTTGGAAAAAAATTGGTTTCACATAAAAACTAGTGAAAAACATGTATATCCCAAAAAATTAAATAAAATTATGAAAAAATGAACTTTAAAGAGTAACCATATCAAAAATGGAGTGAAAGAGGGAGAACCCGAAGGAAGAAAATTGGGATCGACAATTCCCCTTACCTTGTACCCGAATGGTTCCTTATCTTTAATGTTATGTATAATGAAATTATATTCATTAATTAGAAATCCATAACCTTGTGTACATTAATATGGTTCATTTTTGTTTCATTATGTGAATTTATGTTCCTTTGTATGAGTTATAGCGTTTAAAAACCTTATTTGGGAATGTTTGTTTTAATGGTTTTCTTGAGTGGTTCACTTGTATTCTTAAATTGAAGTTTGGGTAGAACATGGGTAAACATCCAGAACTGATATTAAATGTTATTAATGATATTAAAGAAGTTTTTATGATCTTATAATGTGTAAAATTTTATCCATGTGGATGAATCATTAGATAAGAATTAAATTATGGTTATTTGGGTCAATTTGGGCGGTTTTTGGATCACAACGAACTTGTTTTAACTTATCACTTAGAAATAGGGCCATAGGTTATTTATATAACTTTAAATTAAACATAATACATATAAGATATTCTGTTTCAACAATAAAAATTGTTTCATGACCATAACATAAGGTAGAAATGGAAGAAGAAAGCATGTTGTTCTTGAAGTTGATATATTAACACCTCACAAACAACGTTCTCTTTAATAATATAATAGGAAGAGGGAAAGGGGGTTGGGTGATATAACATCACATTATAATCATAAAATTACAGTATATGTATAATAATGGAGTTAAAATACAATTTGTATGAAGATAGGTGGCGAGAGATCAAGAAATGAACTTGAACTTGAAAGGAAATTAAAGGAGAAGAGGGAGGGAAATTACCTCTAGAATCATCTTCTTGAGAACCTCTTTAAAGGACTAAGATTTGTCTTTTTATGAGACCAGTAGCTCTTGGACGTGGGGGAGGGGCTAATGAAGGTGTTTGGGCAGATTTTAGAGAAGGATTGGAGCTTGAGGGGTGTGAGGAAATGACGGTGTGAAGGGTGGCTTTTATAGTGGAGGGGAGAGGGGTTTCCTTAATATAAAATTAATTAGTTTATTAATTTCCCCTAAGACAAGGAATAGTGAGTCTTTGATGACCAAGAATAGTAATTTTATCTTGTGATCCAAAAACAAGTGGGCTTACATCAGTAGAGCATCATTGATGACTCAATTTATCCATTATTTAGCATTTATTGAAAATTATCGGATTCTACTATTAATAAAAAATTGAAGTATTTTAGAAAAATCCCAAACATTTACCCCTACCATTTTTCGACGTGTAGAACCCAAAAATGAATTCCATTTTTCAAATATAATTTTTTTAATATTATTAATTTAATATTTAATTAAAATCATAATTTTCTTAAAAAAACTGTTTTTAAGATTAAAATTGAGTTTATAGTGCTTTCAAAAATTACGAAGGGTCTTATAAAATTATCTAAAAACTATAAGACATTGATTTGATAAATAATTAATAAATTTTATGAAAATAAATTTTCCTTTAAATTAATTAATTGGTTATAATTAATTATTGATGACTTACAAAAATCCAAAATGTTTACTAAGGTCAAATTGTCACTTTCTAAGATTATAAATTTTATTTAATTATTCATGGGTAAGGTTACTCTTATGTTGGATTATTTACTATTCATAAGGGTCATATTACTATTTATAAGGGTATGTTACTATACCTAAGGGTATGTTACTATTCACCGAAAATTATTTTTGTTTCGTTAGGCTCCAAAAATCATCTTGAGCACAACTGTGTATGTCTGATTTTTAAAATTACAAGCACTGATGTGACAAAATTATGTTTAAAGGTCACTTATCACATAGTAGTTTATTATTTTGTGATTTCATGTTATTTTATGACATAAATATAAGAAGGGAATTTCCATTGAAAAACTTTGGATCGTTACAAAAGCGGTGATTTCCTATGGCTCATGTCAGTTGAGGCTCTACGAGCGGAACTATGTGATCCATGATCTTGAGTTGGCAGCGGTAGTCTTTGCGATAAAGATGTGGTGTCACTACCTGATGGGCGAGCGGTTTATCGTTTACTCTGATCACAAGTGTCTTAGATATATCTTTTCTCAGAATGATATTAATTTGAGACAGAGACGATGGCTTGAGTTCTTCCAGGATTATGACTTTGAGATCGTTTATACTCTTGGGAATGGGAATGTTGTGGCAGATGCTCTTAGCAGGAGATCCAGTTTGTAGTTGCTGGATGAGGTGATGAGGCAGTTGGCCTCTTTATAATTATCCTTCATGGATAGAGATGAGGTAGCGTACCTTCAATCGATGGTTGTTACCCCTCCACTCTTACAGAGAGTCAGGGAAGCGCAGCTCGGTGATGTTAGCTGTGATACTTTATGTGCTCTGATATCCGCAGGTGATGCTACTGATGGATATTCAAAAGGTGGGGATCATGTTGTTCTTTTTAGAGGGCGCACAGTAGTACCAGTGATGTTTTAGGAGGAGGTTCTGAGGGAGTTTCATACATCTCCATTTGTGGTTCATCTAGAGGTGGAAAAGATGTACCAGGACCTCTGACATCAGTTATAGTGGGCCAGAATGAAGAAGAGTGTGGAAGATTTTGTTTCTCGGTGCCCTACTTGTCAACAAGTAAAGATTGAGCACCAGGTTCTAGATGGTTTGACTCAGAACCTTGAGGTTACAGAGTGGAAGTGGGATGGGATATACATGAACTTTGTGACGGGTTTACCACGTACGTCCAGGGGACACAATGCCATCTGGGTGATCGTTGACGGACTCACCAAGTCGGCTCACTTCTTAGGAATATGGGATCAGAGTTTAGTAGAGAGATTGGGACACCTCTACGTGCTGGAGATTGTTCGGCTTCATGGAGTTCCTTCCATGATCTTCTCAGATCGTGATGGTTGTTTCACATCCCGGTTGTGGAAGGGATTGCAGGAAACGTTTGGGACTCAGTTACGCTTGAGCATAGTGTTCCATCCTCAGACTGATGGTCAGATGGAGCAGACCATCTAGGTTCTGGAGGATATGCTACGAGCTTGCATACTTTACTTTGGTCGTAGCTGGGAGGATCACCTACCACTGGTGGAATTTTCTTATATCATCAGTTATCATTACACTATTGGTATGGAACCATTAGAGGTTTTGTACGGACAACCTTGTAGGTCACCACTTTGCTGGATTGTCCTAGGAGAGTCAGCAGTCATGGGCCCAGAGATGGTGTGAACTACTACAGAGAAGGTGAAAGTCATCCAGGAGTGGATGAAGACTACACAGAGTCGACAGAAGTTTTATGTCGACTGGAGACAGAGGCCCTTGTAGTTCGAGGAGGGAGACAATGTGTTCCTTCGGGTCTCACCTCGAAGGGGATTGTGCAGATTTGGCTGAGGTGGAAATCTATCTCCTAGGTTCATCAGCCCTTTTCAGATTCTGAGTAGAGTTGGTGAGGTGGCATACTGCTTAGCTCTACCTCCTCAGATGGAATGGGTACACAGTGTCTTCCAATTGTCATAGCTATGGAGGTACGTGCATAATCCATTGCACGTTGTCGACTAGGGCGAGATGGAAATTAATGATGGAGCGACCTTTGCTGAGTACCCAGTGGAGATCGAGGATCGGCAAGAGAAGATCCTTCGTGGGTGAGCTATTCCCTTGCTGCGTGTTCGGTGGCAACACGAGAATCTCTAGGAGAGCATGTGGGAGAGGGAGGCTTAGATTCGTGTGCAGTACCCACATCTTTTTGAGTAACCCTTGTTTTGGCTTTTTGGGGATGTAAAAGCTATAAGGAGGGTGTGATGTAATGTCTCATATTTTTTCCATGTGTTAATTTAATATTATGGGGGAATTATTTCAAGACCATTCTTTGAGACAACGTGCGGTTTCGAGGCCCGGTGAGCCCGGAACAAATGTTTGAATTTAATTAAATAAATAAATTATGTGCGCATGTGTTTTTTTAGAAAATGTGTAATAACTCCTGAATGGGTGCTCGGATCGGAAATTAGAGGGCACCGTTGTGTTCAAAATAGATATTTTACCTTAGGTGAGGCCTAACATCGGCCGGTGCAGGTCGGTGGTGAAATCCAGTTTTTGGGCGTAACTATAATAAAATATTTAATTAAAATATTTTATTAAATCTTATTGTGAAAAATATCTCTTATATTTTTAAATAGAGATTTGCACAGGGGTCCAGGGTGACAAACCTCATAACCCTGAAACCTCTAGAGGCTCTGGAGGAAATCCCAATGAGGAGATGACGTTCTTGACGGGTTTCGCCGGCGACGACGACGCGACGACCAGATCATTGCCAACGAACGTTGCAGATCCAGGTAGGATGTTTGATTTTGGTTTGTTTTCCCGGTTCAATATTCCTACGATGAATGCTGACTAATCCACGAATATATTAACCAGTGGATCGATCATATTTGTGGGATGGGATTCTGTGGGGATTTTGGGGATTTGATTCGTGAATTTATTTTTGGTTTTGTTTAATCTTATAATGATGATGAACCAAGATCGACACAGACATCAATTGAGGTTTTTCCCTCTCGATTTTCTGTTCTTTTCTTCCCCAAACTATCGCGTTATTCGTGTGCGTTCTATGTGTTCTTCACAGGAGAAGAACAATGATCAATTTCACCTTCAATCTGTGGCGTAATGATCTGATATTTTAGATCCAACCTTGGGAGGATGGTCCAGAGCTGTAATGACGATTTCAGTGGATGGTTCGGAGCGGATCGAGAGATATGAGTTTTTAGGTGTTTTTCTTCGGATGGATCATTGGAGGTCTATGACCCGATCGAAGGACCGAAAACACCTGATTTGGTGTTCGTATGATGGGACAAACCTAGACCTGAAGCATCAGGATGAACGAACGCGAGATCGCAAATCTAGAAATCCGGCCGAGGTGCGAGGAGGAAGGCGACGTTTCTGGGAAATCCCGACTACATGGCATGTAGTATGGACTACACAGCCTGTGTTCGTCGTCGGACTACCTGGCATGTACTCCTGGAGTACATGGACACGAGTTGGGTACACGGTCAAGGACACGACATGTGTACCCTTCCCTGGCCAGATACACGGGATACCCCGTGTACTGGTACACGGGCAGACGACATGGACAGAGACCGTGTATGGGAACATGGCCAATGTACACGGAGCGAATTTTAGATGCTCAGACATGGCGTGTAATACAAGTACACACCGTGTAGTTACTCTTTACACGGCATGCCTAATGACACGGGCCGTTTACAGGGGCAGTAACTGGAGTCAGGGAACAGGTCGTGTGATCCTTCTACACGCCGTGTAGTCGAGTTTTACATAGCTTGGATGAATGACACAGGCCATTTACATGGGCAGTACCTGGGGTCAAGGAACATAGCGTGTAACCATACTACACGTCGTGTAACCTATTTTTACATGGCTTGACCCAGTTGCCTTCTGTGGCTTGGACTAGTTTCCTTAGGGTTCATCCCCTTGGTCTTTCTTCTGAAGGTTTCCAGTATCATTTCTTACGTACAGGAGTATGATCCCTTAATCAAGACTTCAAGAATAGTGTTGTTGGAATCCCCTTTTTGAGACTTAGATCAGGATCCTCTATTCATTCCTGGAACCCTAGGTAGAGTTATTGGTATCTACGTGACCAACTTTACATGGGCACCGATCCTCTGCTTAGCGGATTAGTTCAGACTGAGTTGTTGGAATCAACCCATAGCTATTGGTTGTGATCCTCATCTGAATATTGTATTCTCAAGTTCTTGTGGAGTCTGTTCTCTTGGAACGAGTACTTCGTATCTCTCTCTTCTGAACTAGGAGTGTGTTCTCCTTGTTACTGCTTAGTGGAATCTCCGAGATGGATTTTAGTGGTGGTTTCGCAATGGTCGTTGTTCTATGAGTATATCTGGATATTCTTGTTATATCTTCTGTAAACATATACTATGTAGAGATGACTATATCTTTCCTTTGTGGTTTCGGGGTGTCATACTGGGTATTGTTATACTCACCCCTGCACGGTCTTTGTCCGCACATGTCGTGTCTTATGAAGACGAGTGAGCCTTTGAAAGGATTCTAGGTGGACCAGGAATGGATGATGCTTAGTGAGATCAGACAGGCCGAGGTGTGTTCCTACGGCTACAGATTTCAGTCCCAGTACCTTTCGTTACAGGTTGGACTTTGTTACAGTCTCTCTTTTGGTGTGCTAGTACTTTTAGACCAGGGTTTTACATTACGGTACTTTACTTTCCTGTCATACTCTGTTCATTGGGATTTTAGTGTATGCATGCATTTCCATTTTTAGTAGTGATTAATTTTCAGATTTATGGGCTTGGAGATGTGTGTGTGTGTACAGGTTTATAGGAAATGCCTCCCATGTTAGTGACATGCCTACTTGGTGCTAGTCACCTGCCCCTCTCCTATTGGAGGTGGGCTTGGGAAGTTGCAGCACGGGCCCCACTAGGATAGATCGTGACAATAATATCTCATTAATGTATTCTTCCTCATTCTTGATGACATATTTTCTTTCTTCAGAAACTTATTCACCATATTTTTTTATTATTCCGATTTATTTCTTGAGAGATTTGTTTTTCTCTAGACATAAAATAAGTACTATTTTGAGATAACTTATTAACTATTTGAGGAGTCTTTAAAAATATCATCTCGGGAAATGAATTTTATGAACTTTTCTTATCTTTCAACTTTTGAGGAATTTTTTTTCATTTGAGTCAGATTCATATTTCTTACTCAACATAATTATCTTGTTTCGAGTAAACTTATTAATATATTTTTTGGATTACATTTCTTCTTTACCATTTTTTTCCAACTTATTCTATCATGGCGTGTCCTTGGAATCATGTCAATATCCCCCATCATTTTTCTTGGGGAAATCAATAACAAAGTGTACAATTAGACCACACTCAAAATATATTAGAGAAAGTTTTCCTCAATTACTTACACTTCATATTTGATGGTTCTTGGATACAAGAGACATTATTTTTTCATTAAAATCATCATTATCTTTATCTTTAAGGACACAAGGATCAATATCTTCAACATCATGTTTTTGTATTTTTCTCATGGATGGAAAATCCATTTCATATTTCATATTTTTCTTGAACATTATAGATTTTTTTCTTTAATAAAAAATAAGAATGTTATGAAATTCATTAAGAGATAAATCATCCTTATCTTCTAAAGAATAAATTTCATAATAAAACCTGTCCAAAAAGTTTCTCAAAAGATTATTATCAATTTTAGAATCTTCTAAGACATCTAAAAATCTTCTGATGTTGCAAATAATTTCATTAACTCTAGTGAAGTATTAATCAATAGTTTATTCGTCCCTCATTTTGATTTATTCAAACTTACTATGCAATATTTGTATATTTTCTTCTTTAACATTACTATTCCCATCAAAAAAACATTTTTTCTTGTCCAACACAATCTTTGATGTTTTTAGACCCATCACCTTTTGATAAAAATTTTATGATAATTACATAAGGACAAAATTTCTAGATTTTACATCAAATTATATATTTCCATTATAAAAAAACTACATTGAAGAATCTTTCTCAATTTGTGGAAACCCAATTGTAGAATTATTAATAATTTCCAACAAAAGAGATAGGAGATATGGAGTCATCATATTTTTCCGTCCATAAATTTATTCCATCAAATATATGAATTCCTCTATTGTTGATAGAATTGAGATTATCCATGATAAGGATTCAATAAGGGAACCTCCCTCTGATACCAATTGATGTTACAAATTATCAAATAATAAATAATAAAGGGGGTTGAATCAGTTCTTCAATTTTTATGAGTTTCAAAACATTTAGAAACCTAACTTCTACCACTTGTTAAGATATATTTCCTTATAGAATTTTAGTAAATACTCATGAATGAAAAAGTTGGAAAGAAAGTAAATTACACAATATTTAAAATGTTTGTCTTTAGTGTGAGAGCCTATATCCTTTCCATAGACACTCCCATGGGTCTTTGGAAATCAAATATTATGAAGAAGTGAATTAAAATTGTTCTAAATACCATTCGATACCTTCTGTCTCATTATAGAAATGATTATGCCAACTCCTATAAGTTTTCAATATTTCTTACAATATAATTGAGAAAAAAAGAATAAATACATTGTTCAAATCACCTCAAGAAATCCCTATGACTCCTTAGTCTAATTTGACTGAGTCTGAATTTCTTAGTCTAATGAACTCAATATAGTTCTCCCTTACTCAGTCTTCACTTATCAATTTCCTCTCTTAATCTCAATCTGATCATCATTAATCTGATTTAATTAATATGATCTTCTCAATCTAGATGAAAAAACAAAAAAAATCTAATCTTCTAAAGGGATATCTATCTGGTCAAAAATTTAACCTATAATACTTTAGTTATATAAGTTTTGCACTTACATGACAATTTACAATGAATGAATAATCTGAACAATTATCTATAGAAAACTGAAAAAAGTAAGGGCAAGAAATACAAAAAATTTCCCCCCTTACTCAAATTTAAAAAACTCTAAAAATCACTCACATTTAAAATTCAACTTTGACATCTTAAGTCCTTCTCATATTTATCTTTGATATAAGAAAAATTTAACTTAATGTTTGACCAATTCAACTCATCATAAAACTTCTCGAGTATTATTTTTGTGTCATCTTTATAATCATCCTTCTCAGAATTTCTAACATTTTATTAGTTTGATGTAACTTCCTCAGCTTCAATAAAATGTATCTTCCTCAGAATAAATATGTTGGATCATCATCATATTTAACTTACTCTTATCATTATGATCAACCTATCTTCATCATATAATTGTGATATGACTTTATTTTACTTCTCTTAGTTTAGAAAAAACAAACTTTCAGCAACCATAGTTTTCTACCTTCAATTATTATCGATCTGATGATCTGTATATTTGATTTATCAATATGATTGAAAAACCATCATCTTCAACTTATCATTTTTTTATGTCGATGATATTTTAAGGATAATATTATAACAAGGACATAATTATCATAATGTGGTTATGTATTCGTTTAAGAATTCATACAACAAATTTGAAATCCTTAAATTTTCATCAATCTTTCACTTTATCATTATGATGAAATTATCGATGTCACAACTAATTATGATGAAATTCCCCATATGATGGAATTATCATTATGATGAACTTCATTATGTGAATTTGAAAAGCATTATGATCTTTACTTGGGCTGAATACAAAAAAATTATGATTCTATTACTTCTGAATTGGATAAAGATTTGGTCTTGATTTCTAGATTGGATGCAGTCTTCATGATCCATCCATTTCATCAACATTTTTTTTATCATGAGAGTTTTCATGATCTTTGAAAACATTAATATTGTAAAATCATCGTCTGACTTAGTTCAAAAAGAATGAAAACTTTCTAACTATTGACTTCACAAACTTCATTCAAAACTATTCATCAAGAAAATGACTTCTTCACTCAATAACATCAGTATTTATAACAAATGATGAGTTTGATGAATATTGAAATTAATACAAATGGACTTCAAATGGATGGTTCCTTTGACCAATGACTTCATATTTATGACTAAATTTGCATTCAGTGCTACTCGGCCCTATACTCTATGTTTGGTTCTTCTCAATTCGATCCTCTGAGTCTAGAAAACGACATTCTTAAAAACAAAACTTTTCTTCCTTTTTATTCCTGGATTGAATCATTAAATAACATTAATATTTCATAAAAAGATCATTATGATGGATTGTGTCTAATCCTAAATAACAAAACATTCTTATACAAAAAGATTTGTTTTAAAAAATTCAACAAATTTTTTGAAACAATTAATCACAAAGGTTATTAAATTTCTACTCAAAGTTAGAGATGAATACTAAAGGCCATGTTAGCACTATGAAATTTGTTTTTGGGACACATTATTATTATTCTATTTTATCTAATATGTATATTTTAATTATTTTTACTTGAACTTAATTCATATATAATTGGTTTCCCTTATCTATAACCCACTAACCATAGTGGGTAAATCAACCTCATAAAACTTCTAGACCCACTATGCTCATATCTAGCGCTTAGTGATCAGGGTGTACTTTGGGGATTATGTGGTTAAATGATCAAAAATTATTATAGTAAATTTAGGTTGTAATACTTATACATTGGGGTAATATTAATTAACTAAAACCAAAATCATAATTTTACATATATTTTTATTGGTTAATGATATTTTATTCATGTTCCCTTGAAAGATGATAATCCTTTATTTGGTAGGTCTTGGTACTAGATGCCTTATGGTTTTGGATATGAGATATATTTTTGAGGTATTCGTTAGACTTGTCTTGGAATTTTTGGTTGGTTATAATCAATCAAATGCTTTGATATAGTAGGTGATATTCCCCAGATTTTAAGTCATGACTCTCTGTAGAGTGAGATGAGTTCATAGTGGGGTGAGTTAGTGATGATTCATATTAAGTGGTTGATCAGGTGATAATTGATAAGTGGGTATTGTTCATTATTCTTGGTCTATAGGGTCACATATCTCAATATTTTTTTTGAGAATCATGGTAGTGTTGTGCTTATACGTGACAGAATTATTCCCTAAATAATAAATCACATGTGATGATCTGGAAATACCATTGGATATGGAATGAATGATTTCGAGGAACATCATATTTATTGATGAAGGTTATTTCATAAATAATGATATTTCATGTGACCTCCAGTCAATCATATTGTACAATACACAAGGCAATTGAATGTTAACTTTTAACATTAGGGAGTCACCCAAAATTATCATTAATTATCTATTTCATATGATGAAATGTATGAGAGTGATTAATTATTTAGGGGGTTACAAAGTTTTTTTATCAACCTGATTAACTTGTATGATTCATAATGTAAAAGTTAATGATTGAGGAATCAAGTAATGTTTTTAAGGTATATTTAACGTGGAATTCACCATAATATAATGTTGGTATAAGCCCAATGATTCCACAACCAATTCTCATATTCCCAAAGATCCCTTTATTCTTCCTCCTTTACCATGAGAGAGACTAGTATTTCATGGGGAGAAGAAGAATACCACCTAAGCATTAGGTGATTTGGTTCAACCCATGGATATACCATATTGGTGGGGGTCTGATGACTACCACTAATGTATCTTCATCATATCATTGTGATGAAGATAGAAGTAGTATCTCAAATGGTGAATGGTACACAATGTTATATATTTTATGTTTATACATGGTTTTGATTTAATTCACTATTGATCTGGAAATTTTTGGTTTCAAATTTATTATGCTACATTTATTAAGTATTAATAAGTCATTAAAAACTCATAAATCATATCAATATTTCACCATGATTCATGATTCTTAAAATCATGTTTAAAATGAATATTATTTGATATTTCTTTCTTTCCATGTCACACATTTTCTAATATGATTGATATTTTGTTATATGGATTGGTGGATGATATTGGATATGTTTACATATATTTGGGTTTGTCTATATGATATGTGATTGAATATCATGTGAATTTGTATATTCATTATATTTTTAATATATCATAGTGTATTATATAGACAGTCATAACGTATGATAAATCCAATTGAAGACACCAGAATGGAGTGTCCCATCACCTTTAAGATATAATGACATATAGTAAGAAATAATTTTCCAAGAGCCATAATTTTTAATCCTATGTAGGTTACTAAGAATTAGGTTAATATTACACATCAAAAATTTACCCTTATGGAGGAACCCGATTGTTCTAAGTTAATATTAAAGAGGATATATATCTTAGGCTATGAATACAACGCGCTTCTTTGGGTTAATATTATGAAGGGACCATAACTTATCACTATCTGCCCATTATCTATTATATAGTATGATAGATAGTTCATGCACACAATGTATCATGCCTTATGATATAGTAATATCAAACAATATGATACAGTCAAAAAAATTGATTTTTTTAATTTTAAATATGAATTGAATTAAAATTTTATAAATTGTGTATAAATTATAGAAAAGTTATTTTGGGAAATTTAGTTAATTTAAAAAGGTATATATAAACTAATTAATTAAAAAATTTATAATTAATTAATTAAATATTTATGAATAATTTATTAAATAAACCTTCCATGATATTATTTTTTCATATTAAAAATACTATTTTTACCTGGTAATTGAGTCAGAGGCAAAAGACCCCTAACAATTTATTAAAGGAATGAAAAGGTACAGTAGAGAAAGAAAAGGGATATGAACATACATCTTGCCCACACCTAGCCATCAGTTCCAGTAGAAATGAGACAATTACAAATCATAATAGTCATATCCTTCACCACCACCATAGTAAGGTGTTTCCTCTACAGTAGCTGATTCCCACTCTGAATTCATTTCACATTCTTCAAGAGATTGATGTACTTCTCTCTTTACTTCAACTGTTCCAATGATAAATCCTCTTTCTTGGATTGTCCATGACCTTTTTTATAAGCATTAATATCCCCTCTCTCCATCTTAGCTGAAGACCTGGTGGTCACTGGCTTTGGTAGGTTAGAATAATCTTTCCTTGTTTTCTTCCTTTGTAGCACAATCCTTATTCTATCATTTTCAAACGTCTTACATCCCCTAATTTGAACAATTTCACTGTAAGAAGGCCTAAAAATTATGCTATTTTCTTTGTAACTATCTTAGAAACATCCCTTTTTTCCAGTGATTTTTACAGAAGAAAATTTCCTGACTCCATAATCCCTCCTCACCATAACACTCTCTACAACATCTAGAATCCCTCTCAGATCAGATTTCATATTATGATCAGCCATGGAATGAACTTGATTATTCACCACGTTTCCATGACCATAATGCAGTTCCGTCTCATGTTCTTTCATACTGAATCTCAATGATTACTGAGATCATGCTTCATAACATCAGACACTTGAGGTCCCTCAACCACAACAGGAATTTCACATGTTCCAAGTAAGCAAACTAATTGTCTATTCTACTATGATCTTGCACTCCATTGTTTTCACGATCCACACTGCCCCACTTCTTCTGATGCCTAATAACCAAACTCAAATGAGAGAAACTATCAAAATTATCCATCACGGACATCTTACCAAGCCCAAGGTCACTCACCAATCTATCAATCACACGCTTCACCAAAAGATTAGCGGACACCTAAAACTCCTTCACTCCACAACCACTCACGGGAACCTCTGTTGGATCACCCTGCCACATCTCTAGCACCACCACTACAACCAAAGGCTATAAAACCACTACATCTCTATTTTTATCCTCTCCCACACAGACGCCAGCATTTCTACCCTCAATCGGCAAGAGAATAGGACTAGAGTCCTCACATCCATAAAAACCCTCCTGCAGGCTTCAACTCAACTTCGCGTTACAGTAGACCAACTCCAAATGACCAAAACGAAAATAGGTTGGGCAGTAATGCATCCAAGATTCAAAAAAACCTATTTCCTCCAACAAAACTCCTTACCAAATGTAATACAAACTCAGTTCACCAGAGGCCTCACAACATCGACCTCGACACAAATCCACAGACAAATTGGATGACACACTTACTCAGTATGATTTTCAGAACACAATAAATACCCTAACATTTTCCCAATTTCACAAAAAATGGAAGGGTTCTAAAAGGAAAGGGGTAAACAAGGAAAGCTTACCCATGTCACTATGTTTTAAGGGTGTCACCTCATATGAAAATCAAATCTCCAATAGAAAAGATAGAAAGGGGATTCACTGCATTATCTAGTTTCCCTAGAACAGGCATCGATCATGTCTTCTTTCGAACCAAATCGGACCATGAAGTGCTTTTGGTCAAGAAAACCAAAAACTATCCATTGAAAAAAATTCCAATTAGCTTTGATGAAATGATCAAACACTTCCACCGATGGTCAATTGAGCTGGAAGCGGGCCCCTAGGGTGAGATGACATAAATCCGAGGCATTATTGAGCTTCACTAGAAGTAGAGACAAAATGGTCGCCTCAGAAAAAAGACTTGTAACCTTCAGAGAAATCTGGATTCTCAAGAAGGGAGAAAGAAAAGAACAAGAAGATGGAGAGGACCAAACCTTCTCAGGCAAAGGAGGATGTGTAACTCCCCCCTCTGATAAAGAGGAGGGAGCAGTCTCTAGTGACATGTAGCTAGGGAATCACTGCAAGAGAGAAGCGGGAGCGTCTCTCTCTTAATACATTGGAACTCCACAACATCCTTCACAAAAATACTATTTTTAGGTTATATGACATGACTTATAATCTAGATATAAAATGATTATATGTAAATTTTAAGGTTAACTGATAAATTGTTTATAATTTAGTAAAAAGGAAAAATATAAAATATTTTCATTTAAAATTATGATTTATTCATAATTATTTAATTTAAATTATTCAAATTAAAGGTCTTTAATTGAGGAATTATTTAAACAATATAAATTTTCTTTTTGATAATTGATATGATCATGATTTAATTATTATTAAAAATCGAATATTTAGTTTATATAAATTTTATAAATAATAGATTTGGAATATAAATTTTTAATATTTAATTTAGTATCATTTATTTAAGTAAATTACATATAATGATAAAATGGAGGAGTTCATATTGGATATGAATATAATATGTTTATATTTAACTAATTATGGAATTTTTGTAAGGCATGCCTAAATTCTAAAGTGTTAATAATTTATTTGTTTATGAATTGTTCATAAATATTTTTAAAACATGTTTAAATATATAAAATTTTCATTTATTTAATTTTTTACTTAAATTATTCATAATTATAAATTTTATATTATGAATTGAGGCATGCGTTAGTTTAAATATTTAAATAAATTTTTAAATTGTCATACATTCATATAAGGAGTTACATTATTGGTACTCTAATTGATTTAGTTTTCTTTAACCTTGAATTTGGATTATATTGAGTTATGATCTTGAATTAAAAAGATAATTATAGTTTATACATACCTGGTGTTTTAATTATAATGGAATTGAGGTCTCTCTTTACTTGAGTATCTTTATTTAGGGGGAATTTGATATAGTCTGCTCATTGATATCAAGGCTTATTCTACGCTTAGAAATGTGGGGGTTGACTATCTCTCACTATAATATTACAATTATGGGTATTATTGGATTCAAATTATTCTAAGAATTTACATGAAATGGTTTCATGAAATTTTTTTTAGGAAATATATTTGGATATTCATGAATATAGTAACCTTTTTAATTTCAGTTAGAAACTTAATCTATGAGTTTTGTAAAGAGTTACACATAAATATGATTAGAACATATTGATTTGGTTGAACGAGGGACACTTGTCCAGATCATGATAATTCAATATGAATGGCATTAATAGTTATGAAATCATGGATTATCTTTTATAAGATAAGAAATTAATATGGAATACCTCACATTTTGGTGCCTCATTCATTGAATATTATTTGGGGTACACTTATGTAAGAAACTCTAATCCTTAGGATACCATGGGAATAGAGTTGAGTGAATACATTTGAAGTATTAGGGTAAAAAATTATCAACTCAACCATCAAAGTGTCATATATGATATGGTTAACATGATTGTATACTATATATAGTCATGGATTTTTTACATGATTAACTAGTATAAATTAGGGTGAAATATGAATTTTGGTCAACTCATGAGTATGATGAGTTTATGAGGGGTCATCATTTTAGTGGGATTATATTTAATAAAATTGATTATTATATTAATATAAATTATGATACACATCGGATAAAATATTCTATTTTCAATTAATGAATCATTATAATCTAACATGAATTTGAGATCCATCAAATAGAATGGATAATATTTATGTATGAAAATTCTTATATCGGTATAAAATATTACAATTTTTCTCAATAAAGAAAGAAAAGTCAATGTGTTAAAGGAATACCTTCCCAAGTAACCTTATGTTGAAGTTAATCAATAAGTATTTCTAGATTATTATGATAAGTATATAATGATTAAATTATGGTTTAAAATTCATTAGATGTAATATGATCAAGGAAAATTTTGTCTCAACTCTTATATTCAATATGATTGGATATATTAGTGACTTTAAAAGACTGAATATTTCCATCAACCCTAGTTCTAGTTTTTTATTTAATTATAGAATAATCATTGGAAATGTTTTGACAATGTGAATGAATTCAAGAAATATTTAACCAATTTTCCCAAATTGTTGATAATAAATGATAATGAAATGTGATATCTAGGATCTGTTGTTGTGTTGAAAATAAAATTATTTAAAATTTGAAAACTAATGAAGAAAACTATATTGGAAATTATAGTAATGTTTCCTTAAATATCCATACAAGTTCATTGAAACCTAAATAAGGTGTAAGGATGGAAGAGTAATGATTTTATAAGATCAAATTTTATTGAATACCAAAATAATTATGAAAATTCTATAGATATTATATGTTACGTGTTAATATAGAAATCAATTCTTCTATTTTTAAGGTCTATGATACCAACTGTATGTTTTACAAGTGTTATAATTAAACTTGAGTTAATGATCAAATTAATGGTTTGATAGAGTGTTTAGTTTGTATTAAATTGATTATGTAAAGGGTTTATTAATCATGTAATTGATATAAAATAATATATTTATATCATATAATGTTGAATAAAGGATGTCTTTTTTCCTCTTATTTGTTTTTTTATTATATAAAAAGTTATTTTTTTTTAAAATAGTTAATATGAAAAATTTGATATGATGGATTTAATACAAATGGTTTACGATTCATCATAATCGTTAAAATTTTATGAGAAGAATATTAGGATAAAAATGTTTTACCAATGATAATTTTTTTATTAATGTTATTTGTTAAAACATAATGGAAATATTTTCCACCAACCATCAGGGGTTAGGCTTATTATTAAAAATATTTTTATTAACCCTACACAATAGATGTATACAACTATTTATAGAGTTAGGCTTATTATTAAAAATATTATTTAATTTCTTATATGGATCATAAAAAAATAATAAAAGTTAAATGGCCCCATGGTATAAAATGATATTTTTATTATTTTTCAGGGTGTGTTCAAACCAATATGATGAAAAATATTATTTTATTTGTTTGAAAATAATTATTTATCACTATACACAATATGGGTATGTTTGTCTACCTTGGTATTTGTCAAATATTTGGATAAATATATAAATATATATTTATTCATAAATATATAATATTTTTATATTTTAATGATTGAATATTTATTAAGTATTCAATTATTAAAATAAATATTACATTCAATGTTTGGTGAATAAATATTTATTAAATATTGTTATAATTAAATAAATTATTTATTAATAAATAAATTATTATTTATTATCTTAAGAATGATAATAAATAAATAAATATTATATATTTACAAAATTAAAAAATTACCTCATGAATAAATATTTATATAATATCATTGATTAATAAATATGGAAGAAAATTTATTCCTCGAGCCTTGGAATAATATTTCTTATAATAAATAAATTCAAATAGAATTCAATTGAGATCAATGGAAATACTTAGTGTGTAACCCTTTAGTATCATTTCTCATTTCCATTAGGTGATCTTGCCTAAAGTCCATGATTAATATATAGTTGTGGTTAAGGAGTCAAAGAGAAAGAGTTTAATGTAACAAAATTGAAAACCACACCTGAATGATTACTATGTAATATAATCCTTTTTTTACAATATCACATCATATAGGTTGCACAAAAATGTTAGTAACCTTTATGCTTGATATTCCTTTCTTTTAATGTTTGAAATAAGATCATCATCACAATATGACCATGGAATATAATGAAATTGTTCCATTTCAATCTAAGGTTTGAGATATCAACAGTATCTATAAAGATGGAAGTGAAATATTATTCCAAAACTTATTAATTAATAACACATCACTCACGATTCTCCCAATGTATCCAAGATAACCATGAATTTTATTATCATGGTTTATGAAATAAATCAATGTGTATGAGTGTTGACAGGGATTAACAAAAAATATAAATTATATAGACCACCACACACACTTAAAAATTATAATATCTAATGACACATAAAAATTTGGAATTCCAATAGGTGGGTCTATTCTCATAATCAACATTCATAGAAATTAAAAAATTTGAAATTCATGAGAATAAGTCTGATATGATTATGGTTACTCTCAAATTATAGTAAGAATTCCATGTTTCCCATCATAAAATGTTATCTTACCATAGAAATACATTTAATAATATCATCATGTTATTTCAAGGTTCTCATCACAGAGGAAACGTATATAACCTTATTAATGTGATAGATAATCTAGTATATTATTAAATTAAATTCATGTAGAGAAATGATAAATATGTATTAAATTGTTTTATTAATAATAAAATCCTAAAATATAATTGTAATATAATGTACAGACAATTGGTTCAAGACAACCACTCCAATAGACCCCCACTTGGTCTAGAGGCAACTGCCTAAAAAATTTAGTCTTCTAAACCTCACAAGATGATAATGATTCTATTGAGTTAAGTATTTAATCAAGGGGTCCACCATGTTTTCTACCATAGATACTCTTCTCACTATTACATAACCTCTTTTAGGAAAATTCCCCAATATATGACATTCTCGATGTATATGCTTTATCTTCTAATGTGACCTTGGATCCTTTGCAAGATCCACCACTAATGTATTATCACAATAATGTGTGATAGTGTCATTAACATTATTAACCACTTAATTCCCTTGGATGAATTTTTATATCCATAAATTTTCTTTATGTTCCTCATAATCCGCAATATACTCATAATTTTCTATAGAATCTTTGACTATGTTATGCTTTGAGATCTTAATACACAAAAACCCCACCAATGAGAGTGAAGATGTATCCTGAATATGATTTCCTATCACATTGTATTTTTATAAACTAACTTCTAAATATCCTCTAATGACTGGTTCCTCATCTACTTCATAAACTCAGAACTTATCCTTAGTATGAATTAGATACTTAAGGATATTCTTGACTACCATCCAATGGCGATCACCTAGGTCAACTTGATATCATCCTACCACACATAAGGCATATGCGACATCTACCATGGTAAATATAATAACAAGTATGACTGAAAAAATCACCAATACATATGTATTCCTTTCCATACTCTATATTTTCCCATGTTTTAGAGGACACATTTTATTGGAAATATGAATCTTATATCACACTAGAAATAATTCCCTCATTTATTGTTCCATAATGGATATCTTTAGTATATTTGTCAATATATATAATTTGACTTAGTAAAAATTGAATCTTGGATCTATAATGATGGATATTGGTCCAAAGAATATATGTTGATTCACCTAAGTCCTTCATGGATAAGCATGTGATAAATATGGATTTAATATACAGTAAGACTAGTATTTCATTTCCGATTAACAGTATGTAATTGACATAAATTATATAAAAAACGATTACCCTCATATTAAACTATTTATATACAAAGGTGTCACATTAATTATTTATGAAACTAAATTCCCTTATGGACTGACAAAAAAAATGTTCCATGAGTTGGATGTTTCCTTAAATCTATAAATTGATCTTTGCAACTTGTACACCTTTTTGGAATCTTTTGGTTTCAAAAAACCTTCAGGTTGTGTGATATAGACATATTATTGAATTTTACTATTATGGAAGGATGTTTTAACATCCATTTTCCAAATATCATAATCATGGTAAGATAATATGGAATGTACAATTATGATATATTTCAACATCAGAACTTGTGCAAAGGTTCTATCATAGTCTATGATTTGATGATGTTTGAACCCTTTTGAAACTATTTATGCCTTATAAGTACTGAATTGTCCTTCCATATATATCTTCTTCTTGAATACCCATTTACAAAAAATATTCTTTAAATCCACTAGAGTATCTACAAAAATAAGAACTTAGTTTTGATGCATGGAATCTATTTTAGAATTTATAACTTCTTGCCTCTTGGAATCATTTTTTCCACTTAATTCTTATTTATAGGTTACATAATAATTATCATAAAATAATAATTAATCCCTATCATTGGTGACTAGAAAACCATATTTTTAGGTTCTCTAAACTCTCATGTATAGTTACACAATACATGTGTCTCTAAAACATCTTCTTACATGTGGATTTATGAAAACTGTCCCATTAATAACTCTCGTGTACCTTAATCATAAACTTCGTTGAATTATATCTCACTCCCACTATCTATTTTAGATGTGTTATCCCTCTATAAATTTTTAGATGTCTATTACCACAACATTATTTTCTATTGTGTCATATAGGCAATATCCTTTCGTTTCCTTAGGATAACCTATTAAGATACACATACTGCCTCAAGGTGAAAGTTTTTTCTCACGAAGAAGCTTTAACAAATGCGTCACAACCACACACTTTTATATACGACAACATGGTTTTGTTTTTGTACAAAATATGACATGTAATTCCATTTTTTATTTTATTTGGAACTCATTTTAGTATACATACTACTGTCAGTAAGGTGTATCTCAAAAAAGATAATGGAATAATCACATGACTCATCATTAATATCACAAGGTCTAACAAGTTTCTGTTCTTATTTTTTCTTACACCATTCCATTGAGGTGTATAAGAAGGGATGTTTCTAGAAAGAAACTAAAAATATCATAAATAATCAATGAATGCTTGATTAAAATATTCTCCAATACAATATGATAAGAGTTTCTTAATATTTTTTTCCATGAAGGTTCTCATCTTAATTTTTATATTCCATGAATCTATTAAATAAATATGACTTATACATAATTAATAAAACATATCATTATCTAGTCAAATCATTCGAAATAGTTATGAAGTATGTTCCCCAAGCCCTTAAATCAACTAGAAATGGTCCACAGACATAAGTATAAACTAATTCAAGATGTACCTTTGCCTGTTAATTTTTTCTACTAAATGAGGATTTGGTCATTTTTCCTTGTAAAAATTAATGACATACATAATTTGATTTTGATATAAATAATCAGAATATCTATCTTATTGTAATATAGTGAAACAATTTTTGATTACATGACCTAGTTAGTGATTCCATAGTTGACTGTGGTGTGATTCATGTGAACTATTTTTGTTATATATTTAAACTACCTAGTTCATGTAATATAACACATAAATACCATTATTTAAATGTACCTTACCATATAAATACATAGAAAAATTATATTCCTCTCCCTTGGATAAAAATGTCTCACACACCTTCTGGTTTATGAAAATTTTCACCAGATATCGATGAATCTCTTTCGGAACTGCTGACCTCGGCTCCAAATCCATCGCCTTTGGTGGTTGGTGCTATAAATCTCTCTTTTGGGGTTTTACTTCAATACCATAGGGATTTAATTGATACCCATAAGTGATAGCTTCACGTGTTACTTCATATCTTTTTTACCGGGGTGCTTTTGGACCCCAATTTTTGGCCCTGATCTCTGACAAAGCCATGGTTTCTGATGATATCTATTCAGGTTTTCATCCCCTATTACCTATGGTCACTCATATTTTCATGGATCTGAAGGATTAAGAAATTTTGGATGGTTCCCCAGCCCTGATGCTTCCAGAGGGTAAAATTTTAGAAATTTATTCTACCCCCAATGGACTCTTATTGTGAAATTTGATAAGGAATAGCCTTGACTTCTGACATTATCTAGTTTTTTAAATTATTGGGACCTCTATGATGTGGTGGTGGTTTAAAAGATTAATAGTAAATAATTTAAAATTTATATGTTATTAGACTAGTTTTTATTCAGGAGTCGGTAAGAGAGGCATGTTCTTAAGGTCATTAATGTTTCCTTCTTCACTAATGGTCACTTGATGATCACTAAGGAAAGGAATATTATATATCCATATTTTTATGTTTTCTTACTATAATTACACCCCCTTTCAAAATATGGATGTCCCTAAATCTATTGGAAATTATTTTGGTTATTTATTTTGTGCTGATGATGCCATTCTTTGGATGGAATATACAATGGTTGATAGTATATGTGTGTAACTTGATCTATCCTCTACTCTCTCGCATATAATACTTATTTGTATAGTGTTTAACTTTTATCTATAGAAAATTATTTCATATATTAATTGTCATGGATTCTCTTCCAGTTTCTCTCTACAAGTACATTAATAACCCTACTATAGAAATCATGGTCTTTGTAACTTGTCCTCATGTGAGATATTGATCCATTCATCTTATACCAATATGAAGGTCCCCTCTTTGTTTCTTACCCCAATTCCTTTTTAGAATTCATGTAAAGATATATTCTCTCAATATCTTTTGGGTGCTATATCTTAGGTTGCAATTATTCCAACCCCAATCACATTTTTTTCTGAATCTAGAATCTCTTGTGGTAGAGGTTACCCTTTCACTAGTGCAATATTCCTCTACTTAGATCCCTTTAGAGGGTGCCTTAGATTCAAATTATACTATAAGATATTCAGCCAGTTCTTTGATTCCTCAAAATGGTGTAGTAGACCCTGGTAATTTTTAATTACTGATATATAGAAACCCTGCCCCTTGAATAGGCTGTTGATCCTGCTATCTGGTGTATTTCCCCTCCAAATGTGATGCCTAAGCCTATTACTCAGGTTACTAGTCCTTTTATTTTGGATTTCTAGTCTCCCATACCCACGGGTTTGGAATCCCCTATCCTTGAAGTTGTCTCCAATGATTTAATGTATGATCCACCATATTATCATATACAAGATCAAAAATGGGATACATTTGAATCACCTAATGATTTAATCATATTAGCCTCTTCCAATGAATCACTCTTTATCCTTTCCCCTAAATAGAGTAAGAATAGGATATCCAATCCTTTTATCCATACACCTTGTTGTATAATTACTTGCTCCATGAAATCTTCTATTTATTCTGTTATGGATGTATCTAACTCTACTTCGAACCCCAATGTCTCTCTTGAATCAACCTCATGATTTCTACAACAATTTTGAATTTTAGGGTTCTTGTTTCTATAATAAAAACAAAGTTTTTGATCAAAGCTATAAGGGTAAATGATAGTTCAATTTTTTGAAAATTTTCAACTGAAAAAAAGAATCCAGTCTATTAAAGGGTTTTATCAGAAACTTATCATACACAATAGTATGAATTTTTATTCTAAAAACACTAATATTTAGATCTTTAAGAAAGGGTAAGTTCAATTGTAATTTATTTATATCTTTTATCAACATATTTCTGTAAAGGATAGAAAGAATAAATATTTTTTATGTCAGTATTTTATGCAAGCTATGATGTCAATGCAAGAGTTAACCTTTCAAAATCCTAATATCAAAAAATTATGGGTTCACATGAAAGGTTTCTAATGGGATACTTCAACAATATTCTAAAAATTCATAAGAATAAGGATGGATATATTTATTTTATTAGGGATATGAATTATTTCAAATCCTTTTTTGCTCAGAACAGATTGCTTGATCTAGGATTCCTTGGAAATCAGTTGACCTAGAGTAAAAATAAATGAGTCTCTTGTAGTATTTGGAGCAGTTTGGATAGATATTCGGTAAATATCAAAGTGATTGAACTCTTATCATATTTGGGTGTTATATATTTTCATCATCTCTCTCTAATCAATTTCCACCACTTCATCAAATAATTTCAATTATTTATGAAGAAAAAATATTATTCTTCTAATAAATGATTGATTCTTTGTGTTTTAGTTCATTAGACCATAAATCCTAGTTGGGAATGATGTTGGGGTGTCCATGGGTTATTATACTAAACAAACTCTAGAGACTCAAAGGGGATTTAATCAAGTGGAAAAAACCAAGTGATTGATGACTTTAGTATCCAAAGTCTTCAAGAGGAAATTGACCAGCTTGATTTATTTCTTTATACACATTTGGATGATGAATTTTTTTTCTATTTTTATCAAGAAAATAAGTTTTTGGAGAAAGTTATCATGGTTGAAGAAATTGAGGTTAGATAGTGGTCTAGAATCAAATGGATAAAGGAGGTAAATAAGAGCCCAACATTATTTAAAGCCTTTCTTAGGGAGAAAAAATTCACTCATAAAGTGATTCTGACATTGGAGGATGCTTCTAACTCTAGTGATGTGGAAGTCACTGTACCACTTGAAGTTTCCCATGTCTCTAAACTTCTTGAAGATATGAGAAAGGGTGAAAGTAGAGGTATTCAATTGATTTATCACAATGATAATTCTTTTACTAATGTTCCAATATCAATTCATGTGAACTATAAACATTCCATGAGTGTGTTACTAGACGATAGGGAAATTTTTGAGGTCAATAAGCCTCAACCCAAACAATTCTTCTAATCCCAACAACTTTCCAGGTTCCTTTTTCTTGACCAATTGGGATTTGATCAGATTTGAAGTCCATTATACTATTTCAGTTTTATTTCAAAGGTGGTACCTCCAAAAAGATATGTATAATAGTATCTTGTTCCTCATCCCAAAGGTCATAAATATAAATAACAAAACATTTCATGTTTTATTATTAAATTATAGCAACCATTATCAATAAGAAGCTAGCTAGGTACCTGGGGTCCTTAATTTCCATTGATAAACATGGATTCCCAAAAGCCAAGAACATTAAAGGATCCATTTTCCTAGCCCTGGAGATGATATCAAATATTTATAGATGGCTATCAGATCCAACATCAGGACTAAAATAGATAATGAAAAGGCATATGACATAATGGAGTGGAGTTTTATTTTAAAAGTTCCCAGGAAACATGGGTTTAGATCACATGATTAGAATATTTTCTTCCACTTGTTTCACCATTTCATTAATGAGAATGATATTTGGATTCTTCAAATAAATCGTGGGATTTTGATAATGTTTCCCCCTCTCTTCACGCATATTCATTATTTCCATGGTTGTTCATAGTATAATCCTTAATAGAGGTATCTTCAATCATCTTGTCCATACCTTTAGAGGTCAATTTAGTTTCAAAGGAATTTATCAATTATTATTTGAAGATGAAATGATTTTTTTCATCAATGGTTGAAGAAATTCCGTTTCCAAGATCAAATCAATCTTAAATACTATATACTATTAAAGTGGATACCGTATTAGTTTTAACAAGTGTAGTGTCTATATCTCTAAATTATATCAAAAATGATACTCATGATGAATTGAGGAAAAAATGGGATTCCGAAGAAATAACTTTTCAATGGAATATCTTAGATACCCATTTTCTAATGGAATAATTAATATTAAGCACTTTTATGGGATATGAAATATAATCCCAAGAAGAATCAAAAACTAGAAAAGTAAATTTCTCTATTTTATAGGGAGAATTACCTTGGTGAATAGTGTCTTGTTCTCTATTCCGATGTCTGTTTTATCATTTTGTAAGGATCCAATGGAAATTATCAGGAATATTGATAAAAATATCAATGCTTTTATATGGGATGCACATATTGTTGGGGGACACCATTAGGCTAGTTGGCATAAGATGGATAAGCCATTTGATCGGTATTTTTTATATAAATATATTTATGGGTTATTATATATGAATTCATTGAATATTAATTTATTAAATTATGGTTCCATGGAAGATATTAATGTTTTGTTTATTCTTATGTTGGACTGAAATTTGGAGAAATATGAATGTTTGATAACAGAAAATGAATAAGATGTTGAGGTCAATTATTGAAGCCAAAGAGAACAAGAGAGGTTTCAGAGGCACAAAACTAAAGAATCAAGAAAAAATGGAGGTTCTAGAACTTTAAGTAGAAGATAAATATCATATGTTTAATACAAAACATGAAAATTTATAATTTTTTCACTTTTTACATGTTGTGATAAGAATAAAACAGAACTGGAGTTAAGATCACCTATGCCATGGCATGACACATATATGTCATGCTGTGATGCATCAAGATTTTTTTTATAAAATTTTTTAGAACATGAAGCATTCCATGAATGATTCAGGGAAAGAATTTCACATTTCTTGTAATCATTACATGACATGTATGTGTTGGGAACAGCAGAAAAATAATTATTTTCAGATTATATTTGATGAAACTTTTTCATAATGGCCATATAAATAATTATTTAACCCATAGAATCCCATTAATGACCAAGATACATATAAATAAATATTATATCCAACAGATATTAATTCCATTCTAGGTATGAATAGGATTGATTTCAGAGAGGATACCATAGGGTTCCATCCCACCATTTTTCATATATAAGTTTATGTTTTTATTTTCTTTCCTTAATGTAATGTTGATTAAATTCTATTTTAATTCCAATATTTCTCTTTTATTCGTTCTCCTTCTCAATAATTCATTTGTTTCTATTTATTTCATTAATTATTTGTTCAAGATATTTTTAATCATTTTATCATTATTTCAATTATGGATTGCCTTGTTTTAATCATATAATCTTTATATAGAGCATTCTATTCATCAACTTACTTTTATTCAATTCATTCATGAAAAACTAATCTATTTAGGTTTAGGGGATGAAGGTAAGGGTGATCTTAATCATTCCAAATCTATAAATAAAATCTTAGTAGTCTTAGGGCTTGTAATTGGGTTAAAAATAATTTTTGATCACATTATTTTTTATAACCATGAAAACGGGAAGTGAAATTGAATTAAACTAACTGAATTAGAGTTAAGAAGTTCTATAACCATTAGCATATGATGATTTATACATATAAGATGAGTTTTAATTACCCAATATTTTATAAATAAAATTATCCTTGTGATTTAATTAAATGTATAATTTTGTAATATGGTTATATAAATATCATTCACTTCATTGGTTTTTTTATATCTTATCAGATTTAAAAGGACATTAAGAATCTTTATAATTTATAATATAACAATTGAACAATAATCACACAATTAGGATAAATATATTGATTTAACAAGTCCAATTTGAAAAGTCTCTAGATGTGATGGCCTCAATTAATGGGATTGTACCATAAGAAACCCATTTATCATTGATTTTGAGGGAGTTATCATCTAAATAATTTTCCCTTGACCAAACCCATGCTGAAATCCCATAACATAAGAATGATCAAATCCATTAATGGGATATGATCAAGATTATTGAGATAACACCCAATCAATGTATGTCAAACCACCCCTTGAAAGTCTCACCATCACAAACCACACTCTTAGGGAATTTTATAGTGTTTTAAAGGGATATATATCATGAATATAATAGAAAGAATATTAATATTTTATAGAATAATTAATATATCTTTCATTTTATTATTCTTACTTTATAAATGTTTTTTATTTCGATATAACAAAACAAAATTTTTATTTTTGGGTAATATTAAAACTCAATTAAGGAATTTTTGAATTAATTGATTTTTGAAATAAATATTATTTTGTTAAAATATTATTATTAAATAATTTTTATTAAATATAAATTATTATATAATTTTTATGAATCCAAAATTAATTTTTATATGGGTTCGAAAACTATTATGTTAAAAAACCCCACCATTTCACAAAAATGTTGAATCTTATTTTAAAATTGAAAATTCACATATTTAGAAAATTATCTAGATAAAATAAATATTATATTTATAATCCAAACATCAAAATTATCAAATGGTTATTTTTTCATAATTTTCAAAGATAATCGATTTTTTGGATAAAAATTAATTACGGTATAAATATATGGTGTGTATTATGACATCATAAAGACCCCAAAAGGATTTAATAAATACATAAATCGGTATAAAAGACCAAATATATGTTTTAATTTTAAAATAATGTGATTTTATGTATATTTTATTAATTTTATTAATCCTTTATTAATCCTCCAAAAGTGATAATATATTTTATGGTTTTAAAATCATTTCCTTTAGAGTATGACTAATCTCGATATCCCCAGGTGTAATATTTTAATAATTTCATTCCTTTTCCTAATTAAATTATGAAAACACTCCCCTTTGGTAGAAACCATATGGAAAAACCATGGGAAGGTTTTTGGTTTTGATTATTTTGTTATACGGAGTCCAGAACATATGTTTGAGAAATAATAAATAATTATCCCACACATTTACTATATTAAACAACAAAATATCCCATTAAACATTAATAAAAAAGAATTTTCTTACTCTTAATTACCCTCCCTATATTCCTCCAATGTTCCCCCAAGCTCCAAATAAGCTCTTCCTAAGCATTTGGAATCACACTCTCAAGGGAAGGGATCCTCTCCTTCACCTCTTTATTCAAATTTCTTAATTATATTAAATATATGAGAACTATTTAATAATGATGGTATATGTTGTTAAATATCCCCTTAATGTCCATTTTTTTTCTAAATTATGATACACCCCTTTCAATCTCATTAATCCCACACATGAACATTTATACGCCCCCATTATGCTGCCAAAATTTCACTACAAATTTCCATGACAATCAATTGTGTAGTGAATACCCATACCCATTTACTATATAGGGTTTTGACCTTAATGGATGTATAAATATTTTATTGGTACATACAGGTATGTGTTACCAAATCATTTTTCATGGAATAAAATATAATGATAAATGATTCCATGTTTTATGATCTATATGGAAAACTTATGCATGGGAATGAAATGAAAGTGATATTTGTGCTTGAAATTATATAGAACTTCAACACATTGCCTAATTTTTTAGTCTCATGATACATCATCAAAGAGAATATGTAGTAATCCTAATCCATCATGGTACTTTCTTTATCATAATTGCTTGTTATTTATCTTTGATTTATGTTTATGATGCTGTGTTTTAAGTTGTTTCCACATTTCCCATGTTGTCTTTTGTATTATAATGTAATATGATGCCTCATTGCACATATTTATGATTGTAACCCATTTTATTACATTTTATAAGCCTATTATATAAAATGTAATATTTTTTTATTCAATTCCATTTTTATTCAATTACTTGTCCTTATAGCTCACCGTTTTTTATGTATATCCCTAGGTTATCCCATGTGGTTTTATGTAAAAAGGAATAATTTGAGAATATTAAGGAGGTTTTGAATAAAGATGCTGTATTTACTATTTAATGTTTTTATGTAACACACTTAATTCCCAAATAAAATAGGATTCTAAATCTTATGGGTTTTAATACATGTAATTTTATGTAATAAATCATGTATTAACATGTAATGAAGAGCATGGTTGTCATTATTTGTATCAAAGGGAAGATTAGTTTTTTTGGGAATATGATTAGAAAACATGAGGGAAATCCTTAAGAATAATACTAAATAGAAGAATACATCCCAAAATTTTGGTTAAGTATATATAAAGTGGTTACCCAAAAATATATCCCTGTCTAGATACTATAAGTGGATATGGCTCTGGTACATATGCACCTAGGGGTAACACCCAAAATCCCAACATTGAGCTAGACTCAATTAGGTCCTTGTGTATGAAAATGTTCCTTAATATACACCTATTTTAAAACTTCCATGGTATAAAATTTTGTTAATTCACAAGATCATTATTAATAATTACTAAAGTAAGAAAAATTCTTATAATATTATATGTTAGTAAATAGACTATGGATAACATAGATATAATCCTAAGAATTCATATGTTAAGAAATAAATTATATTTATAAGTTTTCTTTTTAAGGTCCTTGGATTATATTTTATGTGTTTAATAGTTTATAAATAATCATCCCTAATTTTCCATTTATTCTATCCAATGGATGAAAAAAATGAGGAATTGGGAAAACAAACAATGTCAAGGGAAATGTGATGACTGCCCAAATGAGATTCCCAACCCGATGAGAATAAGAATAGTGAACTTTATGATGATACACTATTATCCAACTTAGGTTTTGAATAGAATATTGGACCAGGAGGAGTACCCAAATCTTCCTAATAAAGAAAAAGCTACAATTGAGACCTTTATATGACAAAGGACTATGAATTTCATTGGATCATCAAATCCCTTAATTATCGAACAATGGATCAAATCCCTTGAGAAGATATTAATTATCCTTTAATGTTCTGATAAAGAGAAAGTTCTACTAGAAATGTATCATATGGATGGATAAGATGACCAGTGGTGGATGTTGATCAAGAATACGATTCTCGACGAAGAGTTCAATGTGATTTGGTGGATGGAATTCCAGAAAATGTTTTTTTGACAAATAATTTCCTCACACTCTCTGAATTAAAATGGAAAGGGATTTCCTTGGCCCCAAGAAAAAATAGGATTAATCCTTTTGGGTGTAAAATAAAAAATTTACAAGATATTCATTATACACCTCTATTTTTGTCAGTACCAATGAATGAAAAGTTTAACACTTATTTGGTGAACAAAAACCAAGTCTACAAAAAGACCTTGAAATCTAAGACTTATATATCTATGAAGAAATTGTCTAGTTTTCCATGAAATTTTAAATGGAGGATGGAGAATCTCAAGGGTATCATGGGGATAAGAAGTGAAAAGTTGAATTTAATTCTAGCAGTCCACTAGATAATTATAATGGTGTTAATAAATTTCAACATCCCACCTTTAAAATGTGGGGAAAGAATAACCCTGATAATTATCTATGGGGAACAAGGTAATGCTTTATGTGTTGGAATAAAGGATACATAGCTCGAGATTGGAGATAGGTTAATCCCACTAATGAGATGAAGGAAAGGAATGATCTAGTTAACCCTCAATTAATTGTTGATTATTTCAACTAAAAGTAACTAGGGAACTTTACAAACCAATGTACTAAGTCGAGAGTTTTTAGAGACAACCAACAACAAACAAGGAAAAAATGGTGAGCTTATTCCATCACAACCATTGATGTGGATCCCAACAATGAAGTTGTGATAAGTACACTAGTTATTCATTCAATAATATAAAAAATTATTTTGATTATGGTTCTATTAATTACTTTATATCACAAAATTGTAGTAGAACTATTCAAACACCACCAAAAATACTAGAAGTGGAGCAGTCGGAGAAAATGGAAAATGGGGAAATTATTTCATCCCATGTATATAACATGTCCTTTATAAAATTTTTGGGTTGGAATTCCCATAAATCTTTGTGATACTACCTTTAGTGTAAATTTTTGTAATTATGGGCATGGATTATCATTTCCTATATTGATCTAACATAAATTTTCAGGATAAAAAATAAAATATCAATATTGTGAATCTTCCCCCAATATCATTCAGGTTCATGGAGGAGGATGATTCATTTTTATAACCAATATCTCAATCATGGATATTATTTACCAATATGAAATAATATCTTACTCAAATTATTGAATATAAGTAAAGGATCATCCATGAAAAAATTCCCATTATGAGGGAATATGCTAATGTGTTTCTCAAATAATTTCTTAGTCTTCCTCCCAACTGAGAGGCTTAATATTAAATCGATCTTATTCCTTAAGCATTACCATTATCCAAGACTCTGTATAAAAAATATTTTTTTGGAACTTGAGGAGTTGATGAAAAAGCTACATGTGAATCTTGATAAAGGGTTGATACACCCAAGTGTTTCACCTTGGGGTTCAGAAATCCTCTTCATTAAGAAGAAGGATTGGACAATGCATCTTTGCATTGATTATCATGAGCTAAACAAGATCAAGATAAATATTTTGTATCCTCTACCATGGATTGATGAATTTCTCAATCATCTATATGGAGGAAAATAATTATCCAAGTTGGATATTAGGTTGTGATATTACCAGGTTAGGTTGAAGAAGGTGGATATCCCCAAGACTGCTTTTTGTAAAATGTAAAAACACTATGATTTCATAGTAATTCCATCAGACTCACTAATGCTCTATAAATCTTTTTAGATTTGATGAATATTTTTTTTAAGGATCTCCTTGAAATTTTTTTTGTAGTCTTTATAGATGATATTAAAATATACTCCAAAACCAAGGAGGGGAACTAGGAGAATCTGAGCATTGTGCTAAGGACAATACAAAAGGATAATATTAATGAAAAGTACAAAAAATGTTATTTATGGTTGAAAGAATTTCCATTTTCGGGGTATATTATAACAAGAAATAGTATATCTACATAATTGACGGATTATTGGGACTAATATATATGGAAAAAATCCATATCTTCCATAGATTATCTAGGTATCAGCATTGATTTGGGAGAAATTGATCACAATATCCAAACCATTAACCAAGATAACTCATAAGGGATTCAATTTTTTTTAATAATAAATTCCAAGAGAGAATCCAGTTGATAAGTAAGAGGCTTATCATTTCATATATACTTATGATACCCATAAGTGGGGGAATTTTTGTTTTATTCAGAAAAGCATCAATGAAGGTATTGGTTTGTGTGTTAATTTATAATAAAAAAGTGATAGCCTATGATTCAAGGAAATTAAAATTTCCCAAACAAAACTACCAAACACATGATCTAGAGTTGGATTCAGTGATCTTCACATTGAAAATCTGGTGAAATTATCTATTTGTAGATAATTTTGAAATATATACATATTATAATAGACTCAAATATATATTCACACCGAAAGAGATGAATATGCACCAGTGATGATGTTTAGATCTGGTCAAGGACTATGACTACTCAATACACTACCATCCTAGGAAATTGAATGAATTATAAGATTATCTATGTTGAAATAATCCACAAATTTTATCATTCATGAGAATTGATAAGGATATGATTTTCTTATACTTGAAGAGGACAGAAATGGGGATCCTAATGGAAGGAATGTTTTCAATCCTTCCACAAATTATTTCACAACTATACCTTCTAGAGAATATAAAGGATGATCAAAGGGATGATGTGGAAATCAAAAAAAAAGTGGAATTTGTAAGAAAAGATAAATCCTTAGAGTTAAATGTTAATTAATAAGGATTTCTATGATTTGGGAAATGAATATATGTACCATAAAATCTGGAGTTAAAGAAGGAACAGTTTCATGACGTAAATAGATTGAATTTCACTATCCATCAAGAAATCACAAAGATGTATTGAGATAATTGATAGAACAATTGTTGGGAAAAATAAAAAATGAGAGCATAGATTATATATCAAGGTGTGTTGAATTTAATTAGGTGAAGGTATAAGTAAATAAATCCAATGGGATGATGAAAACTTTACCCATACCGATATGGAAATGGGAAAACATCAATATATACTTTTTCACTGGTCTTTCAAAGAAATCAAGAAGAAATAATTCCATATGGGTTATAGTGGACAATATTATAAATAATAATAACTTAATTAAATTTCTAGAGGACTTTTTACTCATTAAACTTGAAAATATATTAATTAGTGAAGTGGATAGGATGTATGGAACACCACAATCAATTTTATTTGAATGAGACCCAAGATTTACCTCTATGTTCTGGAAGAGACTCCAAAATTCTCAAAATAATGAGGTGAAATTCATCATGACTTATCACCCTGGAATTGAATACCATTCCAAGTAGAATATCTAAAAACATGAGGACATGTTTAGAGTATACACAATATACCTCAAAGGTGGATGGGGTTAACATCTTTCTCTGGTTGAGTTTTCTTACTGTAGTAGTTTCTAATCGAGTATCCAAATGGATCCCTATAAATCACATTATGGGAAGAGTTGTAGAACACCTGCATTCTAGGATAAAATTGTGGAATACAAAATACTAGGTCCAGAAATGGTTTAGGAAATAATGGTAAAGATAAAGACTATTCAATAACACATCATGGCTACTCAAAGTCAATATAAGATCTTTTCTAACAAGCATCGACTAGATATAGATTTTCAGGATGGAGATATGGTATTCCTATAAATATCTTCATGGAATAATGTTATAAGATTTGGGAATATGGGGATTATTAGTTAAAGATACATCGGTCCCTTTTATATCCTTGATCACATCTGAATAGTAGCCTATCAACTAAAACTCCCACGTAAACTATCTAAATTCATGATATATACCATGTATCCCTCTTATGGAAGTAAATTCTGGACCCCTCACATGTACCCAATATAGAGGAGGAACCAAAGCAAGACAGTACACCTGATCATAGTGATATGGAGAAACCACATGTTTAAACAATGTTGGAACTGAATGAGGTGGTGAAACAAAGTTACCCACATCTGTTTTAGTGTGAGAAATTAAAATTTCAAGGGTGACATTTTTAAAGGGGGGAATATTTCAACAACCTAATCCTTTATAAATAAAATTTTTCTTGTGAATTAATTAGATATCTTATTATGTAATACAGTTATAGAAAACACAAGTACTTCATTAGTTTTATTATATCATATTAGATTTAAAATATCATTAAGAATCTTTAACATTGATTATATAACTGTTGAACAATGATCACATGATTAGTGTAATCATTTTTTTAAGTAATCCAATTGACACATACAATGGAAGTGATGAACTGAACCAGTAGTATCATACCCAATGAATCAAATTTTGAAATCATCCAAGGGATATATCATCATTTCTATTTTCCATTGACCAATCCCAAGATGAGATCGAACAACTTAAGGATGAGTGAAATTGTTTATGGTAGAAGTCAAACTCATCGAGATCATAACTCAAACCATGTACTCAGAACCACCCCATGTATGTCTCACCATCACACAGGTTACTCTTAGAAATTTTTTTGGTGTATTAAATGGATATGCATAAAGTCCCTAATAATATATATATGTATATTTTATAGAATAATGAATACGTTTTAATTTTTTATTGTTACCTTATAAATGATTTTTGATTGTGATTCAAAAAACTAAAATTATATTTTTGGGTAACATTAAAATTCAATTATGGAATTTATGAATTAACAGAATTTTTTAAATAAATATTATTTTAATGAAATAATATAATTAAATATTATTTATTAAAAATAAATGATTATAAAATTATTATGAAGAAAAATATAATTTTTAGGTCCCAAAAATGTCATTATAAAAAAACCTGAATTTCTCAATTAATGTTGATTATTATTCTAAAATTGAAAATACAAATATTTAGTAAATTATTTTTAATAAAATAATTATTATTTTTGGAATCATAAAGTTTAAATTATCCAATGGTTTATTTTTCATCATTTTCTGAGGTAGCTGAATTGTTTGGTAAAAATTAAATTCTGTGTAAAAATACGGTGTGTATAATGACATCATAATGAAAAAATAATGATGTAATAAATACTATTTTGGGTATCCATGACTAAATATATGTTTCCCGTTATTATAATTTAATTTTAATTTTTTTTATTAATTCCATAAATCCTTTATGAATCCTCTAAAACCAATAATATATTTAAAGGTTTTAAAATCATTTCATTATGAGAATGAATCACCTACATGTCTTAAAGGGTAATAATTTAATAATTTATTCACAAATACTCATAAAATAATGAAAAATAATATACTTTTATATAAATAATTGGAAAAAACCATGGTAAGGTTTTTGGTTGTGTTATTTTATTATATAGAGTCCAAAACCTAATTTTGAGAAATAATAAAGAATTCCCCACTCATTTCCTATAAACCCCCCCAAGATCCCATTTATCATTACTGAAGAACCTTTTAGAACATAACTTCTCTTACTTACCCTCTCTAGAGTCCTCACAAGGTTCCCTCAAGATCTTAAGAAGCTCTTCCCAAGCATATGGAATCATAATCTCGAGGTAAGGGATCTTTCCCTACTCCTCTTTTTTCAAGTTTCTTCCATATATTTTGTATTTTATCTCTAATTCTTAACAATGGGATGAATTATTACATATCCCCATTAGTTTCAATTTTATTTATAAATTATTATATACCCATATAACTCTCATTAATTCTATCCATGGACATTTATACTCCCCCGTTAGGCTGCCAAAATTTCACAATAATTTGTCATGGAAATCAATTGTATAGTGAATAACCATACCCATTTCCTATCAATGGTGTTCACCTTAATGCACTTGTAATTATTTTATTGGGGATATACATGTATTTATTCAATATGACTTGATCATGGAATAAAATGTTATGATAAATGATTCAGTGTTTTATAATCATTATGGCACACTTAAGCTTGATAATTAAATGAAGGTGACATGAGTGATTGAAATTATATAGTGCTCCAATGCATTGGGTAATGTTTTAGTCTCATGAGATTTCATACAAGGGAATATGGAGTTAACCTAATCTATCGTGGGAATTTTTCCATTATTATGTCTTGGCAGTTATCCTGGACCTATGTTTATGATGTAGTGTTTTAAGTTATTTCCATATTTCCCATGCTTCCTTTATGTTATCATGATATATCATGCCTCATTGTTCATGTCTATTATTATTACCCATTATTGACCTTTGATATGCCTATTTTCTAATATGTAAGACTTTTTCATGTTATTACATGTTTATACCTATAATAGTAATTATAGCTCACCCCTATCTTATGTATGTCCCCAGGTTATCCCATGATGTTTTAAAAATGAAGGAGTAATGTGAGAATATTAAGTACAATTTCAAAAAAGTGGATGTATTTCTAATATTATGTTGTTAGATAATGTACCTAGTTACCACATACAATAGACGTATAATTTTTCCTGGGTAGGTACATGTTTAATATTATGTAATAAATCATAAATTAATTTGTTATAAAGAGTAGGGTTTTCATATAAGCATAATTCAACTAGTTTGTTACATATAAGCTGACCATGAAATAGTTACATCATAGTAAGATTCAATTATTTTGAACAAAACCAATTAGTGACCCTTAAAACACTTCACAACCTAAGCCATATGAATATTATAAGAAATATTTAGGATTATATTTTTCATACAACTTGAAATTGACCCTGGTCTCTTCTTCTCTTTCTTTATACATTTCAATTTTTTCAATCTAATAAGTTTAATGAAATCAAACTGAAATTGGATCAAGCTGAACATTGTTTAATAATTTTTTGATTCATTTCTTACTCTCTGTGGGTTTTTACCCATACATACACTTCACTAAAACATTTTAGTTAGTGTTGTTAAGGATAAAAAAAATATTATTTTGATTATACTTGAGGAAAAAAATGATGCCCTTTGGAATTATCAACATTTCATGAAGGTTGAATCAACCTCAATATCAAAACTAATAATATATCTTTCAAGTATGAAAAAATTTATAGGGATGATCTTATATGACAATCTATTTGTGCCACTTTTATTAAGAAGAAATATGGTTCTTTACATACCTATTGGTATGTGGGAACCTCGATCTAAAATTTATGGTAGGAACTTCAGAATAACATTATAACTATTCTTGATAACTCTAACTGGATTATTATTTGGGGTGAAATATCTTTCGAGTCTGACAACATGGATGATTTTCCTCTTTATTTTCTAAGTTGTCCAATTTCAGACATCAGCTATAATTAGTATTTCTCTTTCCCTCATTTCAAAGAGACCATTCTAAAAGAGAATCATAAAATCCTACATAATAGAACTCAGCTAGAAGAAATCCTTTATTTTATTATCTTCCATCCCTCCCCTTTGGGAGGTTTCAGTTGTTCATCTTTTCATGATCTGATTTATGATCAAAATCTTGTTGATACACTAAGAAATATTCTATTTTGTAAACAAATTCCCATCAAGTTGAAAATTTTTCTTTGGAGTATTCACAAGAATGGTCGTCCTAACATTTATTAAGTCTATAATAAATGAATTCAAATTGTTTCCAAGTGTTATTGTTGCATCAAATATAACATCAAATCCATCATTCACTTAATCAAGGAAAGGGATTGGGACTGGTTTATCTATAATTTTATTAGAGGAAACACATGGTTTTATTAATTACTGGATCATTTATTTTCCTACTATTTTTATTTTAATATAGGTGATGCACTAAATGATATTTTTCATAATGTTTTATTCATGTATTGTTTCTCAGACATATGAAATAACCTGAATTATGGCACTGGTATGATTACATAACCATCTTCGATTATCTAAATTCTATAATTTTATATGAGATAATATTTATACTTTAACTATAAAGGTTTAGTACTACAACTCTTTATTTTAACTCATTTTCCCTAGTTCATGGATAAGGGTTTGATTGGTAGAAGGTGAAGGGTCTCTTGGATTTCTAGAAGGTTCCCTGGGTTAGTATTAAAATTAATTATGATGGTTCCTATTTTCATTAGACTATATATGGAGGTGGCCTTGTGTGTGATTCTAGTGTATTAGTTGTCATTACATTATAATATCACTTTGGAGAAGGAACATTACTTCAAGTGGAAGATATTTCCATGATTTTCTGTCATTCTATTTTATATTCCTCAAATATCATTATTTCTATTATAAAATATGGTTTCTCTATTTTGGACTATTATATATTAGGAACTAGCCCAAGCCACTGGGATATTATGTATTCTTTTAGAATATGTTGAATGATACATCATGATGACATTGAGATTCTTCATACTTAAAGGGAGGGAAATTAGGCCCCCAAATGACTTGATTAAAAAGGAAATCAAGTGGTTAAATTTAATAAAAATTGATCTTAGGTTCTATACCGATTGAATTTATTAATATTATCCAAGGGGATTCCCTTGTTCTTTATAATTTTAGACCCCATTAACTTTAATCATCATGTTTCCTGTCTGTATTATCTTTTGGCAAAATGAAAAGTATATTTTTAGTCAACATTACAATAAAACATTCTATCCTTATAAAATAAGTTACATTTATTCCCAAATTTAAAAATAAATCCATATTTATCATTTATGGATAAATAAATACTTTATTTGGAAACAAATTACACATAATAATAATATTTTAAAACTAAGATCATTTATATAATTAATTTGAGCTGGTAGTCCCGACTATCCATAACATTAAGTCTAACTCAGTTGAATATTTGTAATTCCACATTACCTAATGAAATATCATGCAGTTGACTTAGTTCCTATTTTTAATATATATTTGTGAGCACCACATGCTATATCTAATACCCATTTTTTAAAAATAGATAAATTTAATTCGATAATGAAAGCACATAAATCTTCTTCTTGCTTCTTTTTTGGGGGGTAATTTTTTTCGAGTGGACCTTATTTTAATATATGAAAAAGACAAAATCCTATTCCTTTACTTGTACCATAATCCTTCCTTTTCGTAAGGGATTTCTAAATATGTTTTATATTTTTATCTCTTTACCTAGAATTTTTTTGTTAACTATAATGATTAAAGGATTTTCACACATTATGATCTTATGAATATAAGAAATAAGTGGGGGAAGATCTAGAAGATACTTATCTATGTTGTTAATATTTAAATAAACAAAAATTCTAAAGAAGATATGAGGAAGGGATGTAATAATGAGATCAGTGCACTATTCTTCCAAAAAATTAAACCACAGAACCTCTTAGAGATAATGTGTCAAATGAGTATGACTACATAAGGACCAGCTAGAAATAATTATTCAAGTATACACTAGAAGTGATCCTTGGATATATAAAACCATTCCTATCTTGTTATCTCTTATTAAATTCCATGAAGATTTTAGAGCATGATATTTCCATCCATGAGTTCATGTGACTTCATGAGTTCATTAGTATTGGATGAATTAATTAAACATTGAATGTAAAATGAACCACTCAAGTGTTTAGCTTATACATAAAAATATTCATCAATATCCTTTTTTGTAGGAAGATTAGGTAGTGTATATTCTATAATGTAATATATCTTTTCATGATACAACACTACCTATAAGAATATGAACCATTCCAAGACGTTACTTTTTTTAAGGTGGTCTTTCTCCAGAATTGATCATAGGTATAATTTTCTTAATACACTTTCAATTAATTTACAATATTAAAAAATATTATTCTTAGTAAATTACATTATTACAAATTATATGAGACAAATTAATAAATTTAATTTTTTTAAATCAATTTATATTTTATCATGTCTCATATCCATCACCATTGAACAAAAAATTTACAATAACTCAAGACATTTCAGTGGAATGAATCTATATTTCCCTTCACTATGATACAAAATATGGAAATAAAAACCACAATAAGGTTTTTAGGTTGGTGGTCTCTCAAACTGTAAAATGGAAGCTCCTTGTACTGTGGATTGGACTCCCCAATCCCAAAATCCAAACTTGGATTTCCGTAACACTTTCCTCCAAATTTGTACTGAATAGACTATATCTCTTAAATTAAATATAATTTTTGTTAATTTGACCTATAATATTAGTTAATATTCTCTAATAAATAATATTTCCCCTAAATATGGCATGAACCAACACTTTAACTATGGTTCTGTCTTAATTTAGATGATGGGTGGTATAATAGATTAATATCAACTTTAGGAATTCTCTTTTATTATTCCTATATTTTTTATTTTTTATCATTTAATTGTTTTTCTAATATTATGTGGATATGATTTAAGTGATTAAACTTGTTTTTATAAAATATATATGCATAATCAATTTATTTAAATTCTATATTTTCACATTATTTGATTTATTTATGAGATCATTGTATATCACCAATAAAATAAATCACGCATAATACAGTAATAAATGAATAGATAAATTACCTAATCATGAACTTTTCTAATGGTTTATTTATTGAGTGAATAATAAATCAACCCATGACCCTAGTCAAAAACTTCTTATACCAGTCTTGGCATCATTTACAACATTCCACCTATCCACCTTTGTGACCAATGAGTTGGCTTCATCTTCGTTCCATCTTAAACCACCTTTTCGCACCTTGGGATACTGCTTTTATCACATATGTTTATAACTCACACATATGTGAGGGGAACCATAGAATTTGTTTAGTGGAATTAAATAAACAATTTAAGTAACCGAAATCTAATATAATAAAAGAGGCATGTATGACACACAATCCATTATATTTAAATTAATAATAATTAATTTCAAACCCATGCAATAAAATTGAATTAAATTAAGCTAACTCATACAAAGGTCTGGTTAAAGATCATTATTGATCATACACATTAAAAAATTATATAAAAATTCAATGGCTAGAATTATGTTCATTTTGTTCATTGTTATTAATATAATCACACTTGTATTAATTAATCAATTAATCCATTAATTATCTCTGTCTTAATGCCTATATAAATTAAAATAGAGATACCCATCATAAATGAATTTAGGGAAAATAAATGAAATAAATAATAATTATAGATAATTAATAAGAATTTATTGATAATTTATTAATTCTTCAAAACCATTTTTACACAGTTAAACACATCAGGTTTTAATAGTGTAATTAGGTTTTAATGTTGTAGTTATGTATTTTAATTTAATTTAAAATTTTCCTTCATAGGGAGACTACATGGAATATCCTAATTAGATACACACCATATTCTTCTCTTTCCATGTATCTGGGATAAACAAATAGAGAATCTCCAAGTATCTTGGATAAATTAAATAGTGTATACTAATGAGCTATACTCCATATAGTCAGGTTTCTATATGTCCATGTAACTCGCCGATTGACTCCGCTTGTTCATAGGATTTTGGGATTAATGAATCAGATGACATGCATGAAAACTACATGTTGTGGGTTTTATTAATGTTCTATATTTTCAGACTAATGCGATATAATCCATGTATTTGACCACATGAGTAAAATGAAAGCTTTCACTAAAACATGTATACTACATGATGTGTTTTACACATAGACGCTATGTAGTCTGAAAAATCATGTGTTAGGTTTTCCTATTCAATATTTAATGTACAATAAATAAAAAATGTGTAATAAATAATCAGTGTGTTAGGTATCCTATGACAAATATATGTGTTTTTAAATTGGGTACACGCAGTGAACTCCATATACACATTGCGTAACCCAATATACTGATCATAATATTTGGGACCTCCCAATGGAATCTCTGATCTGTATTCATTAGTTCATAGTCATTATAAAAATATAAATCATTAATAGAGAATATTAAAATATCAAAATCCTATTAATTAAACATTTTATTAATGAAATAATAACCTCAAAGTAAAAAACTAACAAAAATTCCATATATATGATCAATATTAAAATAAATAAGTGTAAATTTAAACATAACCCATCTTATACCACTTGATGGTTCTAGATGTAGCATAAACACATTTTCAGGAATAAAGCAATTAAAAATTTAGTCAAATTTGATAGATCATGAAAAAAATCTGCAAGAACTAAACTTCAGGACAAATGAAATTTTTACAAAGAATATTTAATTAGAAAGCATAGAACCAAGAGAATAACTTTTTCACATAAAATGTATAATTAATTTAAATATATTAGATTAATGAATACTTTTTCATATGATATTTCTATTATGAACATGTTGATCATCTGAAACCCTTTTCATGTTATCATCATTGCATTTGGAGAAACCAAAATAGAGACCCTCTAGTGGTGATCCATATGTTCTCCATTAATCTCTAAATAACATTGATGGATTATCGGCTGCTGGCATGGAAGATTGATCATCATTCATTATTCATCATTATTTCTTAATGTTCCTTTAGTATTTCATGAATCTCTCTTATTCTTATCATTCTTGATATTATTAGAGGAGTAATTTAGAGTGAAATTAATTGTTCACAATAATTATGTATTATCAATTAACCCAACACAAAATTTATAGAAATCTATTTATATATTTAGGGTTACGGTTAAAAATATTATTTAATTTCTTTTGATTCCATTAAATATTATAATAAAACATATATAGCACCATTACATATAATAATATTATTATATTTTATTGTGCACATATACTCACACAATGATTATTTTACTAACTGCAGTTCAATATTTTTCACCTGACCCAATCTTGGTCAACACATCCTCCTAATCATTTATTGAATACCCAAATAAATATTGAATTAAAAATTATTCATAAATAAATATTTTATCCACAACCTAGTTAAAAATTATGTATTAGATATTTAAGATTTAAAATAAATAATCTATTCAAAATCTAATAAATGAATATTTATTATGTATTTATGTAATTAAATAGATTATTTTCTAATAAATAAATAATTTTTTATTACCTTAAGAATAATAAGAATTAAATATATATTATATATTCTTGTAATTAAACAATTACTCTATGAATAGGTATTTATTTAATATTAATTATCAATAAATCCTCAAAAAAATTATTCTTCGGTCTTGATAATAATATTTATTCTAATAATTAAATTCAAATAGAATATAACTGATATCAATGGAAATACATAGCTTTTCCCCTCTATGATTCTTTCCCCTTGGGATTAAGATGGTTTTCCTAGAGTCTAAGATTACTATCAAGCAATGGGTCGATGCACCTCATAGAAATATGTTAATTTCATAATTTTGATAACCACATATGAATGATTACTGTGTAATATAATCACTTTTTACAATATCTGATCAAGAAGGTTTCACACACATGTCACTAAACTATGTTCCTGATATGTATTTATTTGAATATCTAAAATAAAATCACCGTTACACCATAGCATCAATATTTAATGTGGTAGTTCCATTTTAGTTAAAGGGGTGAGATATGAACTTCCGTAAAGATGGAAGTAAAAAATCCTTATTTGAATTATTAATTAACAACACATCACTCATGACACACCCAACTTATCCAACATCAACATGAACATCATCATCATGGTTTATGAAACACATCAAAGTGCATGAGTTATGAAATAAATTTATAATGATATTAAAGTATAAAGACCATTACACATACTCATAGATTGGAATATATTATTACACATAAACATGTAGAATTCCTATAAGTGGGTCTATTATAATTACCTCCCATCTAAAAAATTACCAAATGGGAACTTCATAAGAATAAGTACCATCATCTTACGAGTACCCACACCTACCAATCAACATTATTGGCACCCCCTCATAGAATGTTATTTGTCCTTGAAACTATATTTAATAATATTTTCATGACATTTCAAGTTTCTTATTATGTCAAGGAACTGCTATGACCTTATCAATGAGGAATATACTCTAGGAAATTATTATATTAAATTCATAAAGAATAATAAATAATATTTAATAAGATTATTTATTAATATTCCAATCAAAGAATATAAATGTAATTCAGAGTACAAAACTTATGTTCTAAAATACACACTCTAATAATATCCATGATATCATTATTTTATATTTATTTCATAATCTCATGAAGAGAAATGATAATCAACTTCTCAAAGTAAAAATTTTAGTTATCCCAAACTGATGTTCTATAAAAATTATTATGGGTTGTGATTAAATTTTAGGTAAGTGCCTATAATATTTCATATAGATATATGAAATATTCTCATGATATAGAAAATAGATTTTTTGATCATGATGAAAAATGCAGTATACCACATGGAGTTTCATACACTAGGTACTTGGTATACTAAGGATGCATGTTTCATATTTTTATTCCCCCATACAAGAGATTGGAGAGTCACTTAGTATTTGAATATTCATAATTTTATATATTTCTAATAATATATATTAGGATTAGATAATTAGAGGGTGGTTGGGTATGTTACTAATCATGTTGTCATTTGGATCAAAACCATGCTGGTATTTGACATCTATTATGATCCATATGAAATCTTAACCCTTGATTGAGATGGTTAGAGGAAGTTTATGGACATAAAAAGATAGGATACACAATATTATTACCCATATGGATGATGGGAATGCGATGTGTTATTCTATTAAGGTGAATGACATGTGATGTATTCATCAACTTGGCCAGTCTATACTTAGATAATTGTGAACATATATAAAGCTATGTGAGATTGAAATACTCGGTGTCCTGTGGTTACATGATGTATTAGAAACTAGGATTATACAAAAATTCATTCTCGTATAATATGTATATGGAGGAAATAGTTATACAGATCCTTCTGTTTGATGGAGATCACATCATATCCATTTATAGCTTGAGTATAATTTACAATTTTCTAGTGGTTTCTCTTTTCATAAATTTATGAGTTTAAGAATTCATATTTTTTTTCAACACTACAAAGTCCCACGGGGTCATAGTTTGTGGTTGAATTAATGGGCTTAATTTTTGACTCATATATAATCTCTTAATGAATTTTATAGTATATCTAAAAGAATTTATTTTATGGAAATTCACAATGTAATACATATGATGTGATAAAAGGTGAATTTAATGATCACAATTCAAAATTGATTAGGAAGATCCAAAATAATTTTTTGATATGATTTAACATTATATTATATATAATACAATAAAAGGTGAAATAGAACTAAGTATATGAGACTTTAATGTAAGTGGGAGATTGATAGAAATATTCCCCAAAACCTATATTGTATGTGATAATATGAGAATTTCATATTGTAATACATATATGAATCTAATGAATATCATATGCCCTCATTAAGGGTGTATAATAATGCATGATATGTCATACCATTCCCTATTAGTAAAATTATATGATTGATAAGGTAGATGAATGTTAACTATTAATTTCAATGATTTTTATAAATCTATAATTAATTATTCATTTCATAAGATAAAACGTATATGGGAAATGAATCAGCTGAGGGTTTACAATGTTTTTTAACTACATGATTTTTCATACATTTTATAACACATGTGTTAATGTTTAATCACCCAAGGAGTGTCCTCAGGAGATATTTAATGGGTAATTCACTATAATATGGGGTTAGTATGAGCATTAAAAAACCACTTTATATTATTATATGCCAAAATCAATCTTTCTTCTTCTTATTTTACTATAAGATATACCAGTATATCAAAAAGATTAGAAGGATCCCACCAAAGAATTATTAGACTTGGTTCAACCAATGGATATTTAGGGGTGGAGGGAGTCTGATTGTTGCCTCTAAGGGGTCTTTATCAAACCACTAGGGGGATATAATAGTAGAGTATCAAATGGTGAAAGGTGAATAAAGTTATTTATTCAATGTTTGTACATGGGTTTAGTTTCATGCATGGTTGATCTTAGGATGTTGTTTATAATCACATTTACAACCTTGAATGAGTTCCCATTTAACTTCTAAAAACCCATCCATAGATATGTAGTTTAATGATTAATTTAGAGTGAAATATAATTCATTCTTATGTGGTGATGATGTACGATTGGAATTTGATGTCAGTTTGAGTTTTTTTGGGTGGTTTGTAATGGTTGGTTGTTTTATTAGTGGTTATGTTATCATGGGAAAATTTCATATCAATATTTATAAGTAGGTAATTGACTATATATAAGAGAGTTTTATATAATATATGATTCTTAGGTGGGTTTTTCATTTTTAATAAGTATTCTATGGGTCCTTGGAGCCTTTTAATAGGGTCTTAACTAAAGAAAAATCAAGGCCATCCAAGCAATATATGAGTTCTAGAATTAGTGGTATCTACTTTCTTTTGGTTACTTAGACTTATGAGAACCTGTTATTTGGTTATAGGATGTTCAAGTATTTTTCTAAAGGATTGTAAATCTAAAGGATATACAGGTGCAAGTAGAAATGTCTGAATTCCTTCATTGGGATTATAATTGGTGGAAAGACCTCGATTATAGAAGAGTGAGGTGATGTCATGGATTGAATTTTATTCCATATTGTATGAGTGGATAGAGTTATAGTATAAGGTCTTATTTTGAGAGTTCATATAGATTTAGTAGTAGTGGAAGTTAGTAGCATAGTATGTCATTAAATTCAGAACACTATTTAGTTTCATGTCATTCTTTAAAGGGAATGAGTTTGTTAAGGATCACTACTTCATGGAAGTATTTGAGTACCCACTAAAGGTATAATTTGACTCCTTATATTTTTACACCTATGTGGAAGTAGTAAAATAGTCTCTATTAAATTAGGAAGAGACTTCCTTTCCTTAGGAATAATTATGAAGAAAGATTTCATCTGGACTGGGATAGAGGTTGGCTGTCGAGCAACATGATTCTAGTGGTGGATCTAATCAGTGGTACGATCCATAGGATTTAGAATAAAAAGAAATCATGTCATTGAGTGTTTAAATTTTGAAAGGCTTGGGAATATTCATTTTTAGTTTCTCATTGGGTTGAAGGAATTCCACTCACATGGCATGATATGAAAATTGTAATAATTCTATGTATGGTCTTAGAAGACAGATCCAGAAGAATATAGGGAATTGTATTTTATGTTATAAAATTTAAAACTTATGTAATGATATTTATTATACCTATATAAATACATTTAATGTATTTTTTCAGTGGAGTATAGTATTTATTTGGAAAGCTAGTGGTTATTTTGGTAAATAGGTTGAATGAAATTCTTAGGGATAAGATAGTTTATAGAAATATTCATATGGTATGAAGGATAAGATGTGTGGGTATATGATCAATGTTTAAACTGATAATCCAAGGGTGGGAAGAACCCCATCAGTCTATTGTTGATTTATTTTTAGGTCAAGGGATGTATATAAATATTAATATTATTAGATTGTATGATTTTATTCAATGAGTGGATAAATTTAGTGGTTTTGTTATGATGGAGGTTCGATGAATCATATGTGGTTCTATCACCACACTAGATTCGATGATTTTACTATAATAGTTGAGTCTATTAGTATATTTGATTGATTAAGATGAGAATTATTTGGTAAATAAGTTAAGTGGATCTCTTGTGTTACTATAAAATCATTCAAATATGGGTGTCAGTTTTGGGTTACTAGTTTGCATAGTGGGGGACCAATTTATATCTGGAGGAAATTTAGGGTAATTAAAGGGATGGATTGGGGTGAAGTGGTCCAATCCTATATAGAATGAGCCTAAAAGTGATTTTCCCATTTAGTATTTTATTTAATACAGGATTTGGGAATTTATTTGGGGCCAGTATAAATTTTTAGTGGGCTATTTCATGGGCTCAATAACATTCATAATAAATATTAAAATAATTTTATAAAAATTATTAAATCACTTATTATAAAATAATACTATATATTAAACAAAAAATAGTGATCATATAATATTTAATTTATATATATATTCATCAAATCCTTTAAAAAATATTTGTTTTTCATAAAAATGATACATTAAATTGAAGTAACTTTAAAATGAGAAAATAAAAATAAATTTTTTTTAGCTCGCAAGATGGAATGTCTATTCTAGGAATAGTAAAATTTGACCCACTTACTTTTACCTAGTCAATTTAAGCTCATGGGAAATATAGGAAATTTTTAAGACTACAATGCCCAATAATTACATGCCAGTGTACCGAACCTGTGGGCCTAAGACCCATTATGCTTCCCTAAGGAAATTTAGTGCATGAGAGAGCCAACTAACCCTTATCTGAGTAATTAGTTATGGTAAGATGAATTATATATCATATGTATTGATGGGAAATTTTTGTAATTTATAGAGGATTGGATGTAGATTTTTAGTGAAAAGCCAGTCTAGTTAGATTGAGAGTGGGTGTAACGTTTTGACTTGTCTGTAATATGGAATGATAAGTGGTGTTAGATTTTGATAGATAAACCAAGAGATAGATAATTTTCAGGGACGCTTATTATGGATAATAAGAACATTGGGGATGAGTTTTGAATGAATCACATCATTATAGGTTAGTGAATTTATATGTAATTTTATTTTTTTTATTATGTCGCTTGGGTGTTTTGAGAATTGGAATTGAATTTGAAATTATGATAAATAGGGCATATATGGAAGGTGTTTTTACACATTTTTGAGTGTTTCTGTGGATTTTGAGGTTTTGGGATATGATTTGAATGGTGAATGAGCATTATTAAAATAAGTAGACCTCGTCGGGTACCCGGTAGAGGTCCACCAGTTATCCAATTATTCCTCTAGAATTAGGGTAGCCCTTGGGGATACATTGGGTACCTGATGGACATCAACAAAGTACATGATTACAATATAGCTTATTTTTTTTCTATATTTATATTTTAGATAATTTTTTTAAAAAAAATTTAAAAACTCCCTCCCTCTTCTCTTTTGAGATACCTGAATAGAGAAACCACTTCTCCTCTCCCCCTCATTATCCCTTCTCCCTCATGTATTTCAATAGATCTTGGAGGATCATCTCTTATTGAATCTATACAAGATATCAATATAGGTATTTACCTTAGAGAGTCTAAGGTAAAACCTATGTTTCTCTCTTATCTAAATACTATTATATCATAGCCCTCATTTGAGGGTAAATTTGTAGGTTTTATCGATCATGTGAGAAGAACTATATTAATCCATGATTTGGATGAGTTTTCTCCTATAAGCAAAAAGGTTGGTGGCTCCATTTATATTTAACTATATATGTGCGTGTACATATGTGATGTGTGTATATCCTTGGGTTTTGGGTTTAACAATTTAATGAAGGTTCTATGTGAGTCTAGAATGGTGTGATAGGCCAGGGTAAATCCTTCTAGGAGTGAATTAGGAATTCCACACATAGTATATATATTCTAGAGAGGCCTCATGTGAATTTTTTTTTTCTAAAAGTGGGTGAACTAAAAACAACTTTAGTAATACGTTTCAATTACCATATCATGTATACAGATATCCATACATGATGTTATCTTACCACAATAATGGTTTTACATCTACGCACACTATTTAAATAGTAATTTACTTAGATTATTTGTCTTAGAAAATGGTTATAATAATTCACATAAGTAATTAGAACCTGAATATACTATGAAAGTAATTTAAAATATTGATTCTATGTCCAAGATACATTATAATAATGGACACCAATTATGTTTGAATATCTGGTTCTGGGGGATCATAAGAACTGGGACTTCTTCTCATTAAAAATTCACTTAGCGATCTCAAGCATATGAGATCCGGGGTATTGACACACCAATAAAAACATAATATGTTTTGGGTGTTAATGGATGTTCCTATCTATAAACATGGGTATTTTCCTCTTTATATTAGGTCATTATCAATGTTAATCAATTGATCACAAAATTTGATGAAAAACAGAAACAATAAAATATAAGGTTGTGGTGAGGTAGTTTTCATTGAGTTCATCTTTGGTGGTATGATAGTGATTGAATGATCAAATTATAATATTTCACTTTAGAACTAAGGGAGAGATATCTCAAATTTACTCAATCTGGATGGTATTGCCATTATTAAATCCACTACCCAGCTAGAAGTATGTAAGTTCATCTATAATAGTTATTAAAATGTTAAAAAATATAAGTATGATTACACGAGGGATGCATCATTCTTTATAGGATATCATTAGAAAATTGGACTATATTTCACGGAGTGTGCTTGAAGGTGGTTTTTGCTGCTACGGGTAAACCTTATCTCTTTAGGGGACATGATGTGTTTCTAGATACTAGTATTGGTATATAAGTATGACTCACTACTATTTATATAGGTACATAGAGGTTCACACAAAAATAATATTTAGAAGTTAGGTCAATTATGATGAATTGATGTTTAGGACATGGTTGGCCCTATAATGGTGGTTGGGTTATGTCCATGTTTTAATGATCAAAAGAAATAAATAAATTCCATATCATATGAGTCTATAATAAAAATATTTTAATTTATGAAATCAGTTTATTAATAAGTCATTAGGTGAATACAAGTATAATATTTAATGAATGAATATTTATTATTCAAGGATCACTTAATATTTTTTGGTAGAAGTGAGTCAAGTTAGTTGATCATTATTTATTATGTAATAATATTATAATACTACAAATAAGTGATAAATTATTTATGGTATTTATGATATGTGTAATAAGTCATTAGTGTCATTTTGGAGAATATTTATATGGTTAACCTTATTAATAAGATAAATAGAAATTTTTAATAACATTAACCTACTTTTATATAAAAAAATATTCCTAAATTAGATTTTCCTTGAATTTCAGAGATTTTCGCTCCCTTATCTCCAGTTTTAGAGAGATAATGATAGGTTTGGGGCAACATGATCCATGTAATCCCCCTCTAATAGAATAAATAGTGTTCTTACGATCAAGTGGATGTCGAAGGATTCATCACTTTTCCACAATAGCATCTAAAAAATATTCATTGATGATCAAAAAAGTGTTTGATGCACGTGGGGATGATTTAAAGGGTTCAATATTTTGTTCCTTTAAGAAATTATCATCGATGAAGAACAAAACATGTTTTCGGTTAAATTAAATTAAGGTATGGTTTAAATTTTATTTTTCATTCTTAATTAAATCACATGGGATTATTTGGTTGTGAATCAGGTGTTGTATCACTAGTGATGATGTTTCAAAGTTGATTGTAGTGTATAAATTTTAATTTCCCTTCTATTTATTCATCCTCTATAAACCATGTACCAACAAGCGGTGTCAGATCAATCATGTGATTTCTTAGGTCAAATTAAAATTAAATTTTTATTAATTTGAGTAGAGGGTTTCATAAGGGTGACAACACCATTAATGATGCTTAGATATGATCTCCTATGGTATTGAATTTGGAATTTGAAGACCAAAGAATAGATTTTTAGGTTTCAAAAATATAACTCTCACACACGCACATAGACACATAGACATTAATATATATATATATCATGGGGAGGTGCCTCTATCATGAGATTACAGGTTAATAACATTATAAAACCTATAGTATCACTGGTGAGGGAATTCTACAATATAAATGATGCATAAACACTTGAGAAAAAGGAAATGATTAAATAATAAGGAATGATTTGTGGGTGGATTTGATGTGGTCATCTTACCCTTATCATTCCCACTGATTGAGTGTGGGGGATTGAACATTCCAAAAGGTGATATCATATGTTAGAAAAATTAAATTTTGTTTTTCGATAAATAACCGAACAGTAATAAGGGAGAATCCATGAAATCCTGCATTCCCCTATGAGGTTCACTCTAACTATCACTTGGTAGACTAGTTAGGTTATCCCAATTTAGTCCAGGATAGTTTTATCCTAACTTTCCTGACCTATATATGTCTAACCATGACCTAGAACCCATTCAACGGGTTTAAAAATACCATGGGAGCTCAATAAAGTTTTAAAAAATAATAAAAATGTTAAAAATATTTTATATTAATTTTTTTGTGGAATTGTGTGATAATTAATTTGTGAATTAAAATTATGTAAATTAATTTTAATTCATATTTAATTTCCTTGAGTATAATTATTTGTATAGTTAGTTTTATTAGGCAAGATTACTATATTACAACTGAATATGAGTGAGACTAAACAATGTAAGTTTTTTATATTATCTATTTATTTAATTATTTAAATATTTTAATGTTTTTTAACAATTAATTAATTAATGCTGGTTTGTGTATCATCCCTCAAACTAAATTTATGTATAAGGTTTTGCACTTCTATGAGTGTTATTATTCAAGTATACCAAATATTCTCAAGACCACCACACCAACATGAGAGCATTATTTTATAACTAGGATGATGAAAGGATACGTGGTACATGCTAGGACTTGGTGGAATATCAGATGGATATTTGATGCATCAGAAAAGGTTAGAACTACAACAAGATTAAAACATGACTCAAGGATCGATGGATCAACTATTATAAATTATTGTGATCATGTACTTATTTTATTATATATATAGTTTATTATTTTTATGTATATATATATGTACATGATAAAAAATAATAATAAAAAAAGTATTCAATTATAAAATTTCATTAACATGCTATGATTTATTTATTTTTAAACAATGATCAGGTTGTGAGTGTAATCATGTGAGAAAAACATGCTAAATAAAAAAGTTATTTTATTCATCTATAATAACCTATAGTACCAAAATGTAATCACTAATTTATAGAAACATTCCAATACTTATGTTTGAAAAAACCATAGTATGAGATGCGTATCAATCATAGTTGAGAGTTCCTCCTTTTATTGGGGAGTTCTAACAAGAGTGGTTGGTAAAATTTACAAAATTAACATCAAAGAAATATACATTGCTATTTTAGTGATATTTTTGAGAAGGAATTGAATAATGTATTGTTTCTATCCATAGAAGTTTATAATTTACCCCACAAATCTAAAAGTTGTGGGTTAATGTGGTTGGATAGATACAATCCTAACATGAAATTATATGAATACTAGTGTAATAATAATTTTATAAATCAGGATAATTTTTTAGGATACTCGCCCCTTGAATTATAAACAGACCATGTATTCCGATTCTAGTATTTATGGGATTTTAGGATTTGATAAAAAAGTTGGTGATATTTAATATTAATAATTCAATAATATCAAGTAATAAATAATAAATATAAAAGTACTAATCTTCAAAAATTCCATTTTATATAAAATTTTATATAATAATATAGAAACCTTGAGATCAATAATGGATAATTAGAAAATACCTACCGTCACTAATTAACAATATTAGTACAGGTTCTTGGGAAATATACTATGATATAAATAGAAATTATATGTTATGGAGTCCCCACTACCTGATGAGATACTTCATGAATCCAGTGAGGGTTAAAAGGAGGCTTATAAGAGAATCATGGATGATTATACCATATTTTATCATCTCCAAGTATCATTTTATGAGAAATTGAACTGAGCATTGAATTACAATTATATTACACCTAATATGTGTAAATAAAAAGATAAAAGCCATGATGGTATTCATGTACAGCAAGTTGATATAGTAAATTGATTGAATTAAGATCTTATAATAAATCTCATTCTCACATTCTTATCCCCCCATTAGTCTAGTTTCTTGAAGAATTATAAAACAAATTGTTTGGAGAAACTTATCTGATATGATTTGTGTAAGGTTATCAAAGAAGATAAAAACTAAAATATAGAAAAATATTTAGTTCATAAATTTTATAATAATAATGAAAAGGTGAAAATGAAAATGAAATGTATGATTCCAAAGTTACCTTCACAAAATCCTTTGAATATACCAGTGATAAAGTGGGAGATCATTGAATAAGATTTCATTTTCTTCACATGTGTCTATAAAGGTCACTAGAAGAGAAAATTCATTGAATTAGAGAAGAACCAAGCTGAAGCTTCTACTTCAAGTATATTCATCACTAACTGTAATATTTATATTTTACTTCATGGGTGTTAAATATAATATGTTATTTATATATTTTTATATAAATAAAAGGAACAATTTTTTTTTCTAAAACATTACAAGAAGTAAGAGGGATTATATGAGTTTTTTAGAAAGGTGATTCCTATGTTAGTAGTGAGAAGAACATGAATTATCATTTTCCAAGTTGATTGGTTCTAGTTGGACTATTATTTTCCATCAATTATTACAAAACATTTTTATTATGTTCGCATTGGACAGAACATGGCATTATTCCATTTTGGAATGAATTTCCTTTGTGGTGTTTCATAACCAAATAATAGTTTAGTAATATTTTAATCATCTACAATGAATAACGAACAATATATGTCACATACCAAGTTCTAAAAAAATAATTAATTTTACGTAAAACTATAACTTATTATTAAAGATATACCTAGTATAATTTTTGGAAATATTGAAGCTAAAAAAATTAATGATTATTGACACACTTATCTTGTTTTTAGAAAAATAATCATATAGAAATAATGTTAAGTCAAAAATCTTTTTGAGTTAGTTTAGCATAACTATGTGAGATATTATAAGGAGAAGTTAGAGTTAGATTTATATACATCCTGATATTCAATAAATTTAAAGAATTTAAAGGTGAATAAAGGAAAATTCTTGGATAGAATATATGATTTAATTCAGGCTTGTAATCCAAAAAACATCTTAACCAATTTTCAAAAATCATGAAAATGTAGAGTGGATTCATTCCTAAACTCACATTTCCTTTTACACAATAGGTCCATAATGTTAGTAAAAGGAGGATTAATGTTGAATCATAAAATAATTAATCGATCCTGAAAATATAGATTGGATTTATTCTAAAACTCGTGGTTCCTTATACACATCAGATCCTTGGAGTTAATAATAAGAGGGTTGATGATGAGTTTTATATGTATTACAAATTGATTCTTTATCTTTTTGATACATTCTTCAAAAATAGTAGTGAGAAGCTATAATGGTAGTCAAAAAATAATGATAAAGGGACATCATATGAGTTAAAATATAAAAGAAATTCATTGTTTCATATTTTATGAGTTTAGATGAAAATAGTTTGTCAATTCTAATTCAATTAACATACTAGAATCAAGAAAAACGTAAAGTGTATATTAGGTAATTATCCTTATGCTTGTAATGATATTACATAAATCCCTTAGATACAGAAATTATAGGAATGTAGAAGAATATATTTCTCTATGTAGGTGTATATATCTATTTGATATAGTGGGAGAAATATTGACTTAGATAAAGTTAAGGATTGATATGTATAAGTAGTTATCATTGGAATAAGTTCCCCCATAGATTGTAGAAAAGTAATGTTTTAGATAAACATAATGCATTAAAAAGATAAAATGAAAGTAATATGGTTTTATAATCACATGTTAGGTGATATATAATTCATTTCGAATACTGAGTCTTTATCCAACAAGAAATAATTCAATATAAATAAATTATGATTGAAAACATTATATGAATAAAATATGTATTCAAATTACTAAAATCCAGTTATGTATTTTGGTTCATTTTTCAATTGATGTAAAGTCATTGGTGGGTATTCAAATGAAACTATGCATGTTTGGAATTATAATGGCAATAACAAGGTTAAATTTTATATACCAAGTAATCATGATTAAATCCATTAGAGTTATACTTGTCATATAAACTTTCTATGAGCATTATATTGGGTATCAAATATTAAGATCACCTTTCTTGGATGGTGTCTATTCAATGCAAGGTCTGATGAAACCATTGATTTCCAATATTGAATTAAAGTTATAGATATCCATTTATAAATTAATGAATGTATCATGATAATAGAATTTTCAGTTGCAATAAAATATTTTCACATTTCTACCAGAGGTTTGTGTGAGCACTAAAGTTTTCCCAGAGAGATATGTTGATAAAATATGGAAAATAGTTATCAGTCTTACTTTCAATAATTAATGTGTTGAAAGAAACTCTACAAATGTTGAAATAAAGTAGTATCATAATTTCTAGGGTATAATATAATTTAAGTTGTATCTAAGGGTTGATTAGACCTAGTCATAGTATATATACAAACAAGGTGTTTTCCAAAAAATTTATAATTTTTTTAAAGAGTCATTTCTAATATCACATGGAATAAATCTCTCCAAGAAGTCATGTATAAGTCATAAGAGTAGATTATAATGGTGAGTATAAATACATATACTTCATAAATAAATGTAATTATCATACCATTATATATTCTAGATATGATATTATTAACACATTCATTAAGATAGGAAAATTTCAAATAAATACATGGGAGCTGCATGGGAAATAATCAGACCCATCCAATATTACATGAGAAAGTATAATGGTTATATAATTGGTATGTAAAGAGAAATAAACTCTAGTTATGAGGGAAAATAAACTTTTCTTCTTATAGAACAAATTATCATATATCACATTTTTGGATAAAAATGAGTAATAAAATATCACTGAAGCCAATGGTATCCATATATAAAAATATTGATCTTATTATGGATTTTGATAAAACTAAAGTAGAAATACAAATATACAATGACTTATTCAAGTTCAGGGAATTTTACCTATAGTGTTAAGTATTATCAAAATACAAATTAAGATAAACTAATAAAACTAGAACTATCTTGGAATTCCAAGTTACAATAGTGAAAAAATGGGATATTTATATAAGGATATCCCGTCATGAAGAGTTTTAATCAAGTAAGTGAAGTCACAAATAGAAGAGTTTCCATGTAAGAGAAGATTTCCAACCTAATTAATGAGTACATATCTCAATAAATTCATAATTTTATCATGTAAGAGATAACAGGTTGATGGTTAATAATTTTGATGCCATACCAGTGGGAGTGTTGTGAAAGTGGGTTCTATATACCCAACTTGAGATATATTTTTGGATTTATCTATCTTTTATAAAAATAGTTTTTCATGATATTATCTTATTATAATAGTAATGTTAATTCTATGTAAATTATTTATATGATAATTTTATTATATTATTTTTCATATCAAAAGGTTATAGTACTTCTAACAATAATGATAGACTCAAGATACCATGATAATGATTTTAAACATTTGTATTATGGTATAGATAAATTATACCGACAGGGTATAGATGATATTGAATGCTAAGTTATTAGGACTGTAATAGTTGATACCTCTTATCAAGAAGTTAGTACTTCGTGATCATGATTATAGGAGTTCAAGAGAACTAACATGATAATAAGAAAGTAACATTTTTGGGTGTCATTAGATGTTTCAATCTATAGAAATATGTATTTATCTAGACTTTCACTAATTATCAGTCTGTATCGTTTTATCACTCACTTTATTGTAAGATAAAAACCATAAGATTTATGTTTTTGGTGAGGTGTCTTGTATCAGGAGAATAATTCGATCCATAGAATTGATTGATTGATCAAAACATAATTTGTCACTTAATATTAGAGGAATATATATCTTAGGCCCATATGAATAGGATAATATTACCATTATTAAATCTCTGGCCACTGTAAAATAATTCTTATTCATTCAAAATGGTCCTTAAAAGAATAAATAAATTAAATAAGGTTGGCGATACAAGTGATGCATCCTTTTTTATGAGATATCATGAGGCAAATAGATTATATTACACATATCATGCTAAGGGTAGTTTTTAATTTCTATTAATAAACCTTATATCCTTAGGGGACATGATATTTCACAAGATACCACTCTCGGTCTATGATAATGACCAATTACTATCAAGACGAGGTCTTAAAGGGTCACACACATACTATATTACAAAGCTTTGAAAATTATTAAATAGTATACTTTAAGAAATTATAGACCCAATGAAGAAGGCCAATTTATGTTTATGTTTTAATTATAACAAAAAATAAATAAATTCCTTTTTATTTAAATTTAGAAAAAAAAAATATTTTAATATATTAACTTAGTGTATTCACAAGTTATTAGGTGAATACCAATAATTTTTTTTATGAATGAATGTTTATTATTTAGGGTTCATTTAATATTTTATTAGAGAAGAATTCCGAGTTAGTGGCACATAATGTATCATGTAACATTATTTTCATTATATATGTGATAAATTATTTACAAAATTTATCACATGACTACTATGTCATTAGTGTCATTTTGGGGTGAATTTAGAAGGATAAAATTATTAAAAGGATAAAGTGAAAATTTTAATAATTTTATGTTACCTATATAAGGAAAAATATAGCAAAATTCAAGGGGTATTCATACCATTGAATTTTATAGATTCTTTGTCTCCATAATCTCTAGTTCTAGAGAGATAAAGAGAGATTTGGGTAACCCTGATCTATGAACTCCCCGCCTATTAATGAAAAAGTGTCACATCAATTGTGTAGACGTCCAAATATTTTTAGATTATCATTTTTATCAATTATAAATAAATCATTACTTATCCAACAAGATTTTAAAGCATATATGAATGATCTAGATGGTTCTAGATTTTGATCCTTTGAAGAATGATCATATATTATCATAAGAATTCATTTTCAAATATAATCAATTAAGGGGAAGTTTCAATTTTATTTTTATTTTTTAATGAAATCACATGAAATCATTGGGATGTGAATTAGGTGTTTCCACACAGGTGATGACATTTTGATGTTTATCATTACCTAAAACTTTTAATTTTCATATATTTTATGGTTCCACTGTGCGTATGGGGCCAAAAATCTCACATAGGGGAGAGACCTCCTATTAGGTCCAACAGACCTCAAGATTGTATTAGATCATGTAGAAAATTTTAAATGGATTTTTCTGAACCCAAAAAGGATTATATATGAATTGTTTAGGGGTCAATACCTTGGGTATGGGTTTCAATGAATTTTTGGTCTTGGGGTTTTTATAAGTAAGGTCTTAGGTATTCCTTATAGACCTTAAAAACACTTGATAAAGACTAAGTGATGGTGAAATGGTTCCTTTGGTTTAAATGTTTTTCTTAAGAGAAAGTAAACATAAATTATAAGTAAATGGCCTTAGTTATACGCATTGTCTTCTTATTTTGGAGTGGGTAGTTTTTTAACCAAGTGTAGATGAGTAAAAATACTTGTTCTAAGTTCTTTCACCACCCTTAACCATAAGGAATTTTCAATGTGAGGCTTGAATGATTCCATTCAACGAATGAAATATTGTTAGAAGGAATGTGAGTTATTTTTGTGGTTTTGGACATGCCTAGTGCTTGAGTAAGAGTTTTTTTGTTCATGTATAGTCCTTTTAGTGTGATGTAATGGGTCGACTAGAATGGGGTGTTACATGATATATGAGGGGACCCTAGTTCTTGGGAAATTTTGGGAAGGAAGATATTATTTCTATAAATCCCCTTAGGGAGTCTATGGATGTATTCTTAGATGATATGATATAGATGTGAGTATTTGAGACAATGGTGAAAGGTTTATCCCACATGAGGTGTATAACAACAAGATATGTGTATGGATGACATGTAAGGTATTTTTTAACTATTTATACCCAATGGAAATAAAAATAACCATGGGATGTTTTTTATAATTATGTTATGTTTGAGATGTTTATGATGAGTGAGATTTTATAGGACATGTTGTGTGTAGTGGTAGTGTGTTATCCTCTAGTAGAGTGCAATGTATATAATTGTGGTTAGTTGACTGTTAGAGTATGTCCATTGAAATTTCATGCATTACTAGTTTTACCTAATCATTTTAAAGAAAATGATGATTAACCTAAGGATTAGATGACTTGGGATCAGAGTTTTGAGTTAGATTGGCTAGGTTCTCATCGTTCTTGAGTTTTGGGAAGATCTCCAAAGTTTGAGATGATCCTTAATTGATCTATTATATGGGTATAACTATGACAATCTATTCCTTGAATCATTTTCTATACATTTATCTGATTATGTTTAGGGAGTTCTAAGCTGGGGAGAACAAGGAAACTAGGGATCATGGTTTATAGTCAAATCAATAATGGGTTTCTTCATTCTAAATGTCGGGTGGATCATTGTTGGGTGAGGAGATCCTCGTTAATCTATACTACTTGGATTTACTATGTTACATCCTTCCCTATTGGGTTTTATATATGTTATTCTAGTTTTCTGTCACATATACTAGATGTATTTACAATTTTATGTGGTTATGATATATCTATTATTGATGTTGGTTGAATAATTTGGGGTCATGTATTGAGGTTTCATTATTTTCTCATAATGACCTGGTGTTAATTTTCTCAGATCATATATTACTAATTTATTTTACTTTCATTACATATCTAATGTGATGTATTAATCACAACTTTCATAATAACCCTAGTGTGAATAAAGACATTATATTTAGATTTTAGGTACCAGGTTGTATATGAGATCCAACCAAAGTAGCTGTATGTGTCTTAGAGACTAAATTATGAAGGGACTTGGGTTTATTGTTATGAATACAATATATTTTATTTATTTTAATTCAATTCTTGATCATACCAATGGGAGATCCTTGTATTTTATATATATGTTGTGATCTATATTGATCATGGGTTACATTTGGATATTACACATTATTTATGGTTAGATCATAGATGTAATTCCATGTACTTACTCTAATGTTTTACATTCATTTAGTTATTTATATGTTATTTTATGTGATAATACCAACAATATAGTCTCCCTGTGTTGGTAAAAAACTCTTACCATTATTCATTATCCTCTACTATATGGAGAAGCACGCTTCATTTCATGTGGACCCCTGACATTACCATAATTCGAATGGAATTTGGATAGGCAGTTACAATATTATTAATTATATAGATAGGTTCCAATTTTAGAAGATTTTAAAGTGATTTGATATCATCATACAATAATTTATTCCCACCCCTATTAAGGAATTTTACCCCTTTTGGAGAAATAATTAATATAAACACATGGGTTTTTTTGTTATTTTTCTGATGTTGAAAATTATAGAATAAAGACTTTAGGGAACCAAAAACATATTTCAATTTTGATGGAAATTATTTCCAATCATGGAAATTTAAAATTTTATACTTATCATGATTACTAAATATGAATATCTATAATAATTTGGAAGTTGAAATAAATATAATAAATATAAAAACACTAGCATTCTCATAAAAATATCATAAAGAATTAGATATTGGTATAAAAGAAATTAATACCTTGGGGTATTAATATATAATTTTTTTATACAAAAATAATGTAATTAAAATCACTTATGTGATGTGGTAAAATTTGATAAATATTTATAAAGGTAAATTTAAGTTCAAATAGGTAGAAAAATTCATGTTTTATAGAATATATTTGAACATATAAATATGAAATCCTTATAAATTATTATTATGTTATTAAAGATAGTGATTATATTTTTTAGTTCTATGTGTAGCCTTGGTGAGGTCATTAATGTTGTTAACATTTTATGTTGGATTTTATGAAGGCTACCTTATTATTTAAATTGAAAGATTCATGATTGAAGTGATATAATTTTTTTTCTTGATGATTTATAAAGAACACTTCTTTCTTATAAGATGAGTATAATAGAATACATACTCTTGGTATAGAAGAATTCTAGGAAGATGAACTTCAAATTTTTGAAAATATTATATATGAAAAAAATATAAATGAAATAATGGTGTTGCTCAATTATTATCTCAAAAAAAATAAACTGAAAAGTACTATTTAATTCATTTGGTATTGGGATATTAAGAGTCTCATTAGAAAGTTTCCAAAGAAGTATCAATCGGATAAAGAGTAAAATGAGGCACTAAAAATATATTCAAATAATATTAAGAACCAAATGATTTTTTAAAAGGAAAGGATCAAATGATATTTTTTTCTCAAATGGAGATGACCACTTGGACAAGTTTCAAGTTAAATAAATTGAGAACCCTAAAGGAAATTATGGGGATTCCATGGTTGTTTATATTTATTGTTATATTTGTTTCACTAAATGTTATAGATTTTTAGTTCATTTAATGTCATTTTAGAAACTAACTTGCGTGATTTCATGTTGTTCTATTAGGTTTTCCAAAAAAATGATTTTGGAGGAGTGATTTCCCACAATATAAATACCAAATAATTGTGTTATAGTAACATGTGTTTTTATTACTAATCTACCATTTAATATAAGGATAATAGAAGAAAAAGGAAAAAATCCCATGGGTCCCTTCCAAAATTTCATAGTCCATGAAAACCAGTAAAAACATGCGATTAATTGAGGCACTAATAGAAAGTTTCTGGCATATGTTATGGAAATTTGAATGGTGTCACATCATCATGATATAATACATTATAGAGAAACAATATGATCATTAGAGAAGAAATTCAATAAAAAAAGACAAGTTACACCTATTTCAAGAGGGATATGGAAATAATTTGAAGCGGCACACTAAAGTGAATAGATTTTGATGAAAGAGGGTTAACATGAAAAAATATATTATTTTCATTATAATTTTTTCTTTTATATAATAATTTTATATCATAACAATGGTCAGTTATGTCATTCGATTTTTAGAATAGGATAAAACTCAAATGTTTGATCTCAATGGTTAATGGATAATCAATTTTTATTATTTTAATGAGTTTATGATTTTATATAATTAATAAACACTAAAAAATTGAGTTCAATTATAAAATTAAAATTATTTCCCCAAATTAAGTTCTTTATTTAGTAATTCTACACATAAATTCATAGATAATACTACAATATTGAGTATAGGTGATCAAACATCTTTAGTCTTGTTGGATTTATCTCCCTTAATCTATTTGAATAAATTATTTTGTAATTTCATTATAGGAATCAAAACATTAATCTAAAACCTAATATTAGAACATTTAGAGGAATATGATGCCCCTCCACCACCTTCATCTTGGTATTTTTCAAACTCCTTAAATTATCATTATTCTTAATTTTTCTTAAGAAAAAAATTCATAATTCCATATCTTGAAAATTATTTCCATACTTACATTCACACCAAAAAGTTATTCCTTAGGGATTGACCCGAAAATCCCATAATGCTGCCATATATTCAAGTAGAATTTATTATAAATTTATACACTTTGGTGAACACTCATGATGAAAAAACTATGTTTTGGGAATATATGTCAAGGAATAATGTTTATACTTGAGTATTGGAACCATTTTTTTATTAGTGTAAACTTATTACAATTCTTATTTTTACTTTATTTTTATTCATAAATACACTAGGTATTTTTTATATATTACTTACAGTCTAGAAGGTTGAATATGTCACAAAAATCAGGGTAAGTATTATTTTAATTAAACCCTATGATTTAAAATATATTGATGAGGATCTATAAATAAATAATAATGGATGTTAGAGAATAAAGGTTTAACCATAAGACCTTATGCAACTCAAAACCACAACCAGAATAACCATAATAGGAACAACAGAGATCATTGATATATTATGACAGTCCTTTGTTGAGAGTAACATATATTATAATTTTAAAGACAAAAATAATCTTATATACATTTAAAATAAATTTATATACAAAATATATAAAACAAAAAAACTTAACTTAAGGATTTCTAATAGAATAACCTAGTTCATATATTTTATTTTTTGAAAATATATTTGATAGATTTAAAATTAATGTTGTTTCAGATGATGTCATGTAGTTTTGAGAATTTCAATTTTATTTAAGATAAAAATAAAAGGATTGATTAAATAATGTACCTCTGCAGTCAATAAAGAATTGGATTATATCATCCAAAAATTTCTTGTAATGTGCATACCTTCTTCCATTAAAAAGAAAATGAGGGAAAAATCCAAAATTTCAACATCTTTAAGATAAAATACATTATGAAGCATGGAATAAAATCCAATCACTTATAAAAATATTTCCACATCATGAGTTATATTTGTTTATGTTTTTATAATCATTTAATATTGAAACATGAATGAACTTGGATACTTCTAGAGGGGGAAAATTCTATAAAAATAAAAAGAATATATATTCAACTTACTTAATTAGATGACCATGTGATTTTTTTAATGGAATATAGAGTTAATTTTAGATAGTAGTTGAGTACCCCATGTGGGTAAAGAAATTATTTTGGATGCAACGATAGAGGTGACTTTAAATCATATTAATAAATTAAAGATAACACCAAAGTAGAATATGAATACAATCAATGAATGATTTCAAGGATATGGAGGAGTTCATATTATAGTAGAATGTTTCAAGAATTAAGCTCCACCAAATTAAATAATTTAGGAAGAATTTTATTTAGGTTATGGAATAAAATATATGTGACAACAATTTATACCATTTAGAAATATAAATATTTAAAACTAACAAGGTTTATGTTAGAGATCTTAGATTTCAGGGTAAGGAAGAGTTTAAGTACTTCTAGGTTCTCAAAATCATAGAAATCAATATTTCCAAAATCAAAATCAAGGTAAATTCTGATGTAGACCACAAGAAAAAGAATCTAAAAGTATAAATGATGAATTTACTCAAAAATTGAAAAAAATTAAAGAATCAAAAATTAAATATTTTACAATAATTATGGATAAATAATTAGAATCCATGAGAAATTAAGAGAAACAATAGGTCGAAACAGTGAGTAATATGGATAAAATAGAAAAACAAAAATTTCTATAAACACCAAAATAAATACCCTGGAATACATAAATTATATCATGTTGAGAAGTGGAAATTTTGTTGACAACAAGAGGGTGGTTGAAAAAAATAATGAAAAAGATGACAATAAGAATGAAATGTAAGATAAAAAAGAAAAATATTCAATTAAAAATGAGGATAATTTTTTGAATAATAAAAGTAGATAGAGATGAAAAAACATTCTAACCCTTATTCAACACAATTTATATTTTCTACGAGACTGATGTTACAAAATAAAGAGGTTAAATTATCCAAATTCATTAATGTTTTTAAGATGTTAAGAATCCATACACCATTTGATAATTATTTGGATACAATTCCAATATATTATATGATTTTCAAATAAGTTATCCCAAATATATATAATCTTGATGAATTGGGGAAAATAACTCTAAATAATGATTGTTAATAGACATTTCAAAACAAAATTCCTCAAAATATGGACGTTCCTGATATATTTATAATACTTTACAACAATACTAAATGTGATTTTGATAATGAATTATGTTATTTTAGTGAAATTTTAAATTTTATATCATTAAAATCAATTAAAAAATTGGTATTTAAAGAGTTAAAGCTGATAAGAATGACCTTATAAATTATCCACCACACAGTTAAGTATCCCTATGGTATATTGAAATATGTTTTGTTTAATTTTAATAAATATTATCATCATTTAAAAGTTTTTATTTATATTTAAAGGATTATGTTTATGTTTTATTTATCCTTGGGAGACCATTCTCTGTAACCATTAACTCGTTCATAAATGTTGATAATGAATGTCTTTGATTTAATGTTGCTGAAGAATAAATATATTTTGAATTTGGTTTTCAAGAATTACCAATGTTGGTGCATTTTAATTTTATTAATGTGATGGTGTAAAATAAAATTTACAGAGGGGAAAATTGGTTTAGTGAAGAAATAATGATAATGTATATGGAGTTTCTTCTTTAATAGTAAATCAAGAACACTTAAGAAGAAGTAAAAAACATCTTATAAATTGAAATTTTGAATCCAAAATTTAAATAATGTGATTGTACATACACTACAATGGTAGATAAGGATCATGAAGAAGATGGAGAAGAGAGATATTTGTATAATGAAGATGGGGTTGATGATATTCATGATTATTTATAACTGATTGATAATGTGTTCTAATTGGAAACAAATAATGTTAATAACAATGATAAGATCAAACCTTAAACTGAGTTAAAGAATCAAAAAATGAAGAAAACGAATAAATAACTAGTTAAGGGAAATAAATGTTGAATGAGTAATTAGTTACTAGAGAAATATATAAATTATAGATAATTATAGGTAACAAAGAAAATGTAAGGACTATAAAAAAGAACTTCCATGGAGGTAACCTAATGTGAATGGTTAGTTTTAACTATTTTCTAGGTTTAAGTAATAAAATCCAAATTAAACATGAGATATGTATGGATTCTTTTCAAATTAGGAATAGTTTCATTCCACCCTCAAAAAATTACGTCATGTGATTCATAAAGTTAAGACCCAATAATGATATAAGGAGCATGATACCCTTATGAAAGGACTCAACTCATGCCATTTTTAATAAAAATATCGTGAAACATGAATGCATTTATGCAATTTAAAAATAGTTCCATGACAATTTTATTTAGATCTATTCCAATTTATCAACACCTTAAAACATGGACCAATTATCCATGAAAAAAATCAGCATGGTTTCATGCTAATATTTCACGGTCTTATGCTTACTCTCAATATATAATAGAAGGTATTACCCAATAATTTGTTTTACATTTCAAAAATTAAATCCCATTTTCCCTCAATTTGTTTTATATTGTAGTGATTCTAAGAATTATAATTCAAGGTGATAATGTACTTTTTTTATATTGTTCTATTATTTTAGTTTAGATTTTTTTTATTATTTCCCTCTTTCTTCCTTTTATTTCTTTTTTATTCACTTTTGGATTACTTTTCTTTTATCATTATTTTTATTTTATTTTATTTTAATTTCATTTTTAATATGGGTATTAAGAATACAAGATATACTTGAACACTTATTATAGGGTATAAAAATTAAATTTAACAAAAATCTATAATATAGTATAATAGAGACCAAAGGTTTTCTCTTAGTAGAATTAAAAAATTATAGTCACAATTAGTAGGGGGTTAGGGTATTATATTTTGAGATAAAAAAAATGAAACTAAAAAAAGTTTTGTTTCTTCAGATGATGATTAGAAAGTGGATTAATGGTTATATCACCACTTATAATGTTTTCTTAGTCTTAATATGGTTAATTATTTTTTTTCTATTCACTATGTAGTGAAAGAATCCACAATCACTTAAACTTTTACTTAAGTTAGATTAAATGTGAGTTTTGATCAAAAAGATAATAACGTCTTGATCAGGCCCATTGACTATATTTTTTGGATGTTATTAGACAATATCTATGAAATATTAATAATAAATTATTCCTTAATTAATTAGGAAAATCACAATTAGATTAACTAACTCCCAATAAATATGACAACAACTCACTAATTCACTCACCCACATCATCAATTTCAAGATACTTAACTAAACAACATTATTATTGTATTTTATATTACCTATTTTAAATGTAGGGAGAATTTTTATTACCATACCAATAATTAAACAACTACCATAAATGATAAACTAACTACAATCACATTTAAAATAATAACAAGATAATAAAAATGAGATTAAATAATAGAAAACATTTTTTACTCAAAGAAATACATAATGAAGAATTACATGATGGCCCTCAATCCCACTATACCAAACACTAAAAGGGTTTTTACCCCTATATGTTAATGGTTTTGGTAATTGAAGGATCTAATTACAAATCATATGAAAATATAAAATCCAATCTAAAACCCCATCTTTGATCCCTCACTTCATCTTCATGATCTCCTTGAAATAGCTTAAATAAACATTATTTTTTTTCAATATTAATGAGATTAACTCTATGTTTATTTATAAAATTATCTTATATATCTCAATATTCCAATAAATAAACATTTTTATTCCTTATTCATTAGTTTAGATGAACCCAAGATTTTATGCTCCCCCCTTTTCTAATTTTCCATCAAAAAATATAGCATAAAGACCCTATTATGATTTATTCTTCATTCACAGGATTTGTGAGGTATCATGATAATATTTTTCACCTAAATAACCTATTTTTATAAAATTTTATTCTCACTCAATATCCACAATTTTATTTTAATAAAGACAATCTTATGTAAACCAGTACATCTCCATATTATTATGACATAATTCGATGTTAATAACCCCAAAAATTATAATATGATAGTTTATTTTTATACCACCTTGGGTTAATATGATTTTTACCCTTATAAAAAAGATTAATTTAACATAGGTCACTTTTAATCCACTATGAATTCTATTAATTCTTTCGTATCATGTTTTCACTTTTCCACAGGTTCCACCTTATCTTCTATAACTCATGTTTATTCTAAAGGGACATTTGTAATTCCAAATTTACTATTTTGTTTCTATTTATTCTTTTAGAGTTAATATAACATAGATTTTTTAGTTTCAATATGTATGCATCCATATCACTTAAATTTTATGGAATCTTTCTTCTAAAACATAATTTCAATATTCAACTTATTCAAAAACAATTACTTCTGCTCTTCATCTATTTCCATTATTATGAATAAAAAATCCTCCTATTTTATTTTCTATAAATGGTTTTGAAATTTTCATTCTTATATAATTCTTCAATTGATCTTGCAAAAAAAACATTCTAGTATTTTTTTCTTATGTAGGATCCACACTTTTAATCTCTTATATCAATACATTTGTTTGACTTAATCTTAAGTAGCACATGAGTTAATCGTACATGAGCTCTATAAAATATTATGTATCAAACTTTTAATATTTTATATCACTAGTATGGATTTTTAACATTGAAATGGAATTTATAGAACTATTATTATGCATCTCGGATCTCCATTTCTATGGTAATGGTAAATTACCAAGATATTGCCTTAAAGACTTTAATATATTGTATAGAATTTTCCAAATTTCTTCTTTAGATCACATTATTCACTTATTCATATAGATTATTCTTCATATTTTAAAAAGAATAATTGGTTTATTAATATATGACCATTAATTTTATTTCGAAACATTAATAAAATCATTTATATTAACAATTTTGGCCTTTTGAAGAAAAATTCAAAAAATCCAATGAAATATTTCTTTAATTCCAAAACTTCATAAGACTCAATTAATTAAAAAAATTTAGGGAATAATATTAATTTAATATTGAAAAAATATAATATATTAATTTAATTTATCAATTCCCCCACACATAATCCCTTGTAATGATAGACCAAGGAATATCAAAAATGCTACCTACGTAAAATTTAAAAAACAAGCCAATGTGAGTTCCATTCTTTTACAACCATGTTAATCCGACATATCACGACTCCTGTATTTTATTTAAAAAATTTTCCTCATGAGATAAATTTATTTAATTTCAACATTTACATCCTCCCATATTAATTTATACCAATCTTTCATGGAAATATTTTTCTCTACATAATCTATGGATTTGTAGAAAATATTTTCTCAATCAAAACTCATATAGGGGATATTATAGACTTGCCTTATTTTTAAATCTATACATAACGAGTCAATAACTTGTGTTCATATGGTGTTATTTTTTGGGTTGTTCTAAGGTTATAGGTGTGTTGATGTTAAATCTTTTAAGGTATAAATAATAGTTTTTGATATAAATTTAAATTATACATCATTAATAGTTTACTATCAAGTATATAATCTATAGTCACCGACCTTATGATAATTGAAATCCTCACTCATTTAAATTATAATAAAGTGTTCACACATAAATCACTTAAAAAACAATAAATACTTCTTTTATCATCTTCCTTTATTTCCTTTTTCTAGAAATCTACTTGGAGTGGATTTTATATCATGAAGATTAATAGAAATATTGAACTTGAAATAGTTATGTAAATTTCTTTCCTAAATTTTAATGGTATTTTCCCCACCATATTTACTATAAATTATGTTTCTCCTAATATCCTCCCAAAAAACATCATCCCCCCCCACACTTGATTTTAGCTATGATCATGCATTTACTTCTAGAAGTGGGTGGTCTTGGATTTTAGGCTTGTAATGTGGCTACACAATTAAGATGTTCATGATTTATGGGGTATTAATCATTTTTAATTCTAGTTCCCAAATTCTTCTATGTTTTGACTAAAATTCATAGATATTTCTAGTTTTTAAAGAATGGGATGGTTATCTCAATACTTTATGTAATTGTGAAGAAAATTTCAATAATTTTTTAGAATCCTATAAACTAAAATATTTTAATACCAGAAAGAGTTTAATAGAATGTGATTAAAATATTTGTGTCTTTCAATGAATGTCCTAAAATTCGATTTTGAAATTAAATTAAAAGAGTTAATATATATTGATTTAATTATAGTAAAAATAGTTTCTCACAATTTAAATAGTTTTCAAACATTTAAATGTATTCAATATTGATAATAACAGGTTTCAAAAACACACAAAAATTAGACAAAACACACAAAATTAAAAATTAAAAATAAAAAAGGAAAAAAAATTGAATTCCCAAAACATTAATGGTATCCCTTATCAACACTTTGATAATATATTTTACTAAATTAAATTAAATATGTATCATAATATTCATTATAATTTATATTAAGAAAAAAACTCAACTAGATTAAATAAGGGAACAACCTGATGATTTTATTAGTAGAAATGTTGTTGGAGTGTTACATCCTTAACTGGTGTGTCCAATAGATGTCCAAAATATTTCTTCTATATTTTCAATTTATATTTAATTAGATATTCTTTCCTTATATAAGTTCATTCAAAAAACCAAATGGATAAACATTAGTTATGGTAAATGGTCCTTCCCATCTAAAATAAAATTCACATGGCATAAATTTTAGTCTTGAATTATAGAGAAAAACTCATTCTCCGAGATGAAGAACTATTTTTTAAATCAACTTGAAATGTAATATCCCAATTATATCATTGTATATTCTAGATTTATCAAATTATTATCTCATGGTTTCTTTTATCTCTAAGATCTAAAACCCATTTTTCTATCAATTTTTTTCCAAATCTATGTTCATCTCCTTTACTATCTAATATGCATTTTGTTCTAGATGCATAGGTAGTTGAAATATTTTCCCATATATTAGCTAGTGGGGTATCATTAAAATTTGGGTTTTAAGCTATTATTTATTCCTAAAAGTTGTAATTTAATATTTGGATCCAATATTTCCCATTAGGTTTGACATATTTTTTAATAATTTATTTAATTTCTTATTTGGAAGCATAGGCTTATCAATTCATATATGGGTATAAAGGAGTTGATTATTTTTGTTTTACTCTATATATCCTATTTAATATTCCATGATCCCATTGTAAAATAAGGTTCTATGATTAACGATTACTAATCTTATAATTCCAAATGTATAAAAAATATTCATCCATATAAGATGAAAAAACATCGAAGAATCACTTGTTTTTGTTGATATTTATAATATCTATTTTAAAATTTAATCCATATAAAATAAAATGTATTAATATTCAAAATTAATGAAAAATATTTCTGTAAAATATATTCCCTATACATCAAAGATTACATATAAAAATTTGGACTTCGAGGAATTTATTGTAATTTTGAAATATTTTTAATAGAATATAATTATTATAACTTATTATAATATTCATAGGAATATTAAATTTTTCTTTGCTAATATAATATAGATTATAAGACAATTATAATAGTAATTTAAGTCACAAATATTACTCTAAAATAAAAGGCATGACAAAAAATAGAGTATAGATTATACATCACTTCAAGGTAGACATATTGTTATTATGTGTCCCTTAAATTTCTTCCAAATATATAGATCATCCAAATCATAAATACTTGAGTCATATTTTATCCTTGAAAATATATTTCTATGTAGTTTTGAGAGAATATTATAATTAGATATAAAATTTACCATTTTTGAATGCCATGATATTACTCATTCAATTAAATAATGTTTTTCACTAAGATAGTAATTATTTGGAAATTTATCTGAATTTTCCACCTAAACATGGTGAGGTTGTCTACTAATGTGATCAACTAGTTTATTTTTAGTTCATTTTTATGAAACTCCTAGAGTAATAACATCCATCACACAAAACATGTATTTTATTTTATATTCATCAGTGGGTAACAAAGGGTTGTATGATAAGAGAATGCATTCACTTTAGTCCTAATAAGATACGAACTGAATTTCTATTTGAAAAAAAATTACTAAATAATTTTTTTAGTGGTGGTGTAGTGATTTTTATCTCCATCTATTTTCCTTTAAGAATAGGAAATAACATCATTTATTCCCACAATTCTCTAACAAAAAAACCATTCCCTCTATATTGTTTGAAGCGTCAAATAATAACTCAAATGGGTGTTCCTAATTTGATGGATATATCATAGGTGATGTGGCCAATTTATACATTTGATAATCATAAAATTTATAATATTTATCATTAAAAAAATTAGAATTATTTAAAAGTAACTTGGAAAATGATTACTAAAGTCATTGATAATTTTTATATATAATTCAGCATGTCCTGAAAAGAATAATAAATATTTCACAAAAGTTATCAAAGGAAATGTAATGATGATTTTAATTTTTGATCTCTTATCATCACAAACATGTTGTGAAATCAAATTTTCATGAAAATTTCCTCTCTCAACCATGAAATTACATTTCTTAAGTTCCATACAAAGTTATTTTCAATGAAATTTTTTAATACTTTGACCAAATTGGACAATAAATTCTCAAATTAATTTCCAATCATATTAGAAAAATAAATAAATACTTTATAATATTCATTAACTAAATAAAAAAAATTATTAACATGTTTATTCGGAATATACCTGGTGCATTGAACAATCTAAATAAAATCCTTATAAAGGAAAATCTTCTATATTGATAGATGATGTTTATCTTTTTTTAGTCCTTAGGTGAAATGCAAACCTTGAAGTATCCTCAAAATATATCTAGAATATAAAAAATGGGGTTTTTTCTCAATAGTATTTCAATATTTGTGGGGAAAATTTTTATGTAAAAATGTTCTTTTCTTATGATTTGATTCAATTTCATGCAGTTAATAAAAACACTCCATCTTTTTTGGACTCTCATATAGATTAATTAAATTTGGTTCATTATTCATAATGGTGTGACCAAATTTCCTAGGTAATATATTAATTGGTCTGACCAACTATGAATAAAAAATATGATAAATTCTTTTGACCTCTGTTTTACAAATTTTTAACCACTTCCATCATTTTTGGATTGAGTTTCATTTTAGATTGTGTAACATGTTTTAACTCACTTTCCATTGAAATTATATGCATGTATATTTTATGACTAATATTAGGAATGTCTTCTAAATTCCAACCTAAAGATTTCATATTTTCAATCAAAAGTTTCATCAATTTCTATTATTGATCTTAGATAGAGTTTCTAGTAATAGTTACTTGAATATTTTCATATTTTATTAAAAAAACATTAAATCTACTTTTAGTGGTTTCAATATTATATTTGGTGTTTATATTAATGATAAAATCATATTTTCCTAACATAACATCATGAAATGAATTTAATATAATAATATGAACTGTCAACTTCTTCATCGTCAATTAAAAATTCAAATATATCAAGGAAATAATAATTCAACATAGCCTCAGATATTTTCACAACACTCTTAGGTTTTTTCTAATTGTTTATATTAGATTTTACATATAACATTTGGTAACCCCAAATGAAAAGATTCATCTAAAATACTAGTTTCATTAAATGGATTAGATTCATGAGAATATGAAAGCATAAAAAGTTAGTGTTATTCATTTTTGTATTTTATATAATATATTTTATTAAATTGGAAAATTTTTTATCCAAATTTAATTCTCAAATTAATTTCATTGACATTATTTATTTTATTTTATATTTTTAATAATACCCTTCCTAAAATTATTGGTGATTCAGGTAGTATGCTATCTTCTTACTTGTTAAGGGTGTAATTTTTTAAAAAAAAATTAAATTATGAACTCTTACTAAGAGAAATTTTATAATAACAACCATGAATGAATTATATCTATTTTGTAGATGAACACACACACTTATTAGTTCATGTTATCCAATTTGTATGGAATACAAAACCCAATGAGGAATGGAATTAATATATTTTCTTTAATCACATAATATGGATATGGAATAAATGGTTACTATTGATCATGGAATAATAAATTTCTATGGATCATGATTTTTTGGGGGGAATTTTTGGTGTTATAAATATTGAAGAATTATTTCCAAAATTTACTACTTAATTATCTTGAGGTATATTTTTTGGTGAATAGTTCATTAATGAATCTGTCATACATGAAAATCTATTTTGGGAATTCAAGAATGGGTATATGGATTTCAATATTTTTAATGTTTCTAGAATTTAACTTCAAATTTAATCCTCATTAGTTTTATTTGATTTTACCATCATTTATGTAAATGGTAGTGGGAGGTTTTCTTTTGACTCAATTTTTTTCAAGTTGGTTTACAATTTCCCTAAAAATATTTTTATTTTTCCAACATATTACTCAATGTTTGAATTGGTTTTTTGAGAATCAGATTTGTTATTTATGTGAATAATATTTTGACACCAAGTTGTTTCGATGTCCTCATTTACTTTAAGATTAGGCATGGGTCATGCTAGAAATTTCCTAATTTTTTTTCACTATTCCAGCTAGACTTCTTGACTATATTTTGAATTCCTTCATTCAACTTTTTAAATCTTAATTTATTTTATCAGGTTTTTTATATAATTATAGTTGAAAACTAGAAGGAATATTTTCATAAAAATTCTTTAATTGAATTGGTGGTGGTTTTATGGATGGTCGATTGGATTTTTTTTACATGGTTTCTGAAATGATGGATGTTAAGGATATTGGTTTTGGAATTATGGTATAGACTAATTATATATATTTCAAAACCCATAATATGCTTTGAATTTTTCTCTCCATCATTGTTTATGCTATTTAAACTATATTTTGTTGATAAGAAGTTTCAAAAAAATATGTTTTATGAATGTGATCACACATGTCAATATAATAATTTTGAGAAGAAAAAATACCACATACCTTTATCAGTGAGAGTTATCACACAATTTATTAAGATATATCTATCTAAACAAGGTGGTTATTTCCACCAATTTAGATTCATGTAAAGATGATTCAGTATATCTTAATTCATACACTTTACTCATCCTAGAACATGTTTCACCCAATCATTTAAAATTTTAATCCATATTCTCAACTGATTTTATCTTTAGTTGTATATTTTTAAATAAATTATATTTCTAATGATGCATACAAAATTCATTATCAGTATATAGAAACCCCTAGTAGAAAAAAAATTAGATGATGATGCTCTTATATGGATTGATGTGGTTGGATTGAACCCAACTTCTTGAATCTAACCTAATATGAGAAGAATTGTTTTTCTAGATAATTTTTGGATTTTAATAGATTTCATTCTATAAGGTAGTGATTCTTGAGGTTAGGATGAATATTTAATGAATTATTTTTTAATTCATCGTACTCATTAATTTATCATGGTTAGATGTTGTAAAACTATACCTTGAATAATCTTTCTAGAGATTAAGGATATTCCCACCCCTTTACCATCTCTATAACTGATTCTCTTTTCTTAAATTTTTCAAAAACCATATTGAATTTTTATCTTTTATTATTTGGATATTCACTTGAAAGAAAATGAAACTTTAGTTAAAGATGGATTGAACTAGTTTTTGTGTTCAAAATCGGCTTTGAAGGTAGGAATAATAACTTAATTATTCATTATTTAGGAAATGAGGTTTACTAAGATTTCATAGAGTTTGATTAGGGTTTTCTACCATTATTTTACAGGTGTAATAAAAGTGATCATTGTAAGTATCACTTGATTTAGTCAATGTAATGCTATCAAATTATAAAGAAATGATGAGATCTTTATTTTATGAATATATGTTATTGTGTTTTAATATATATATATATTTATTTAAATGAATATTATTTCTGTTTTTTGAATGGTTTAACACATTTTCTGTTTTATGGTAGTATAGAATAATTAATTGGAAAAGGAGAAAAAATCCACTTTGTACCACAAGAAAAGAATGTTGGCATGAGACCAGATTTTAGAGGATGATAATGGAGCACTTACAAGTAACATAACTGAAAATCATAGTCAAAATGAGGTCTCTAGAGTAGAAAAATGACATTAAATGTCGTGTATTTATTATACATCATGAACTGGTGAATGTTTTGAAATAGAGACACATAATGATGTAGAAGAAAGATGCAAAAAGTAAAAATGACATGTGTCACAACATGAAACATATGTGACATTCCATGAATCAAGTGATTATGACCTAAAGAGATGAATTTTAGGGATTCTAAACATATGTTATAAATGTTACACACCATTAAATCACAACATGAAGTGTAAAGTGTTGTGATAGGAGAAAAATAGCCAGCAACCTATCTTTAATTTTGACATGTTTTAAGACCCAGTACCCACCCATTAAAACTTTTTTTAAAATACTTAATTACATTAAATACTATATTATCCCATATACACTCTATAACTATAGGGACACAATCCAACTATGAAGGAGACACTGAAGGAAAAATCTCAGAGTGAGAAGCTACATTGTTCATGGTCTTTCATCTTCAATTTCATTATTTTTTTATTTTTTAATTACCTATAATTTTCTGATTATTTGGATGATGATGTAAACACAACTTGTGATATGGTTATGTAATATAAGGGAGAAGTTTTTTTAGATTTATTCTTCTTTTCATTATTTATATATTCTCTTTGTTGCAATTATTCAATCAATTTCCAATCCCTTTCTATTAATTTTATCATGACCATTGGTATTTGAATATAAAAGGAATATTAAATTGTTCAGATGCATACCCTAAAGGAGGCATGGAAATTGTCAAATTTATTATAATTAGGTTAAAATAAGGAATCGATACAAACTAGATTTAGTGGAACACTAAATTATTATACCAAGGGAAATAAGTTATTACTGCATCAAGTAGGGGATACCATAACCATTGTATATCTCTAATCTAGAATTCAACATCAAAAATATATTAATCAACTTGTTTTTGAAAATTGAATTTCACCTAAACCCTAAAATTACAAAACCCTGACATGCTCTTCAAAATCTATTTTCAAAACAACCAATCATTTTACTTTATTTTCATCCTTCTTTATTCAAATTAATTAAACCAAACATTTCACACCTCTATCATTAATCTAATAAAATAAAATATTTTGAAAAAAAAATCAAAATAATTCACCATATCTATGGGTTCAACCTCAAACATTCTAATACTAAATTTTCATTAATCGAGTAACATAGTTTGAGTTTTTATAAATTTTGAATTTTTATTAGACTCGTAGGGAAATAATGATTCCATATAGAACTATTATGGGTTATCAAATATTCTAATCCCTCTATGTGTAGGAATAATATTTATCTCTATTTATATTTTAAAGGTGAATAATTGATCAGTGCTAGATTTGGTCATGTAAATCATGGGATGGGATAATTTTAATTAACTATGAACAACCTCATCAATAACATCATGATTTTGAAAAACTTACCACCAATTTTGAAATAAATTTAAACCTAATGTTTTTATATAATATAGTAGAGACCAAAGCTTCTCTCCAAAGTGGGGTGAAAAATCATGTTTTTATAATTATGAAAATATATATTTTAGTGTATTTTAATTTGAGAGAAATTAAAAAATCAGAAATTTTGAGTTTCATAAGATTATTATTAGTGATTCAATTAAGGGATAGATCCATAAATGTAATGATATCCTATTATAAAGATAAATAATTATTGTTCTTATAATTTTTTTTTTGAAAAAATACAAAATAAAATATCTGTCACATTAGGTTGATAATCAATCTAAATCTTGATCAAGAAACGATCACTGTTTGCCCGCGGGGGTTGGGTGAGTTGGTTCAAGGTGGTGGCATCCTGTCATCGAGGTTCTAGGTTCGAGTCCTCGCAAAGGAAATGAACTTTATATGCCAGCGATCCTCTCATCCCCTCAACTCCACGTGGAACTAACCCAAGCCCAATGGTTGGCCACCTTGGGGGTAGCTAGGGACGTGCGACAAGGGGTAAGGTAAGGCTGCCACAATACCCCCCAAACTGCCCAACACATTTTCAAAACTGTTATATTTAAGATAAAATAAACAATCAATTCAAGTGATGGAGCTCTAGTCGAAGCCGCCACAATCCCTAGGGGTTTCTCGGTTCTTTTAGCTTGGATACACTGATTCAGTCTTCCTTCCTCATGCACATGAAGGGTTTTGATCCAGAGGAGGAATTCGCCTCCGTTCAGAAAGAACTTACATTCAAACCCATTGAAATAGAAAAACCGAGAGGTATTTCATTTATTGAATCTCTTAAAGGCATTAACCGAAGCATAACGACATCCTCAAAGGCCTCTCTTTGCAAGAAGCATGATGATGGTCAATACGCGGTTGATGCCGACCTGGTTGCACTAAAACAATGAACATAACATTGTATGTTTTCAGTTATGGCTTGAATCTCTTACCTAAAAGGTGATAAACTGTGGTCAAACACAGATCTGAAGCTTCGAATCTCGCACATTTGGGGTCTCACCGATTGGAAAGTAGTTCCAATCAGTAAGGGTTACTTTCATTTGCTCTTGAAATCTCAGGAGGATCTTGATCGAGTATGGAGGTTGGGTAATCTTCAGCTCAAACTGAGGTCTCTTCTCATCTCAGAATGCGATCTGAACTTCAATCCGCACAATACTCGCAACACCCTGGTGAAAATTTGGGTTCGCCTACATGGTCTTAACTGGTTTTATTGGCATCCGAAGATTATAAATGATATATCTTCTTGTATCAGGATGCCACTCAAGATCTACCAGCGCACTCTCAATGTAGAACTGGGTCTTTATGCCCGTGTGATGGTGGAGGTAGATATGGCGGTCAAAATACCTGAATCTATTGTTTTCAATGCCAATAATCATAAAATGGAGATTCGGGTCAAATGTGAGAGAATTGTTCCATATTGTAAGATCTGCAAAATCGTAGGACACTCCCTGTTGAAGTGTAGAGTGATCAAAAGCCAGGTGTCTCCGCTGACAGATGATGGTTGGACCGAGGCCAAGTCGAAGAAGAAGAACAATGTGGCGGGTTCTGAAAGACCAGTAAATCTGAAAAAACTATCTGATTTTTGGATCAAGAAACCACTGGTAATTGGTGAATCCTCTAACCCCACCTGGGCTGACCTAGTTGAGGAAGAAGAAAACATGGAGCAACAACAAATCATTCTCAAATACATTGAAAGGCCTATGCTGGACACTTGTGAACATGATTTGGACAATTCTAATCAGGAGGTCGGCCTATCTTTAGTGTTGTCTGGTAACATTCCCTCAGCTATGGTTGATACAGCGCTCAGGCCTCCGCATTCTCCTATCTGCGATGCAGTAAGCAAGCCTTTTAATTTACCAGCTACTACTTCTTTGTCTTCTATTAGTTCAATAACAATTAACTACTCACCTCTGTAGACTAAGGATACTTCTACTCTAGGGATGCGGCCCGCTAATACAGATTCTAATGGTTTAGTATCTGTACTTCCTGTTTTGGCACGTGCTAACCCCCATACTGCCTCTACGATTTCTCTGGAAAATAATACAGGAAGTGAATCGAATGGAGCAGTAGACCTTCCATCAACTACTGCTCCACAAACTCCAGTTTCATCAAGTGATGCAATGGTGAATAATGTGGTTAACAGTATTACTGATAATCAAGATTCAATTATTATTGCATCTATTGCTAATAACAAAAATGCTGTTGGATTATTGATTAAATAGGATTTGAAATCCTCTCCAGTCTTAGCCTCTATGCTTAGAAGATCTAAGAGGAAGAAAGGCTTAGGGGGCTCCAAAAATAAGAAGAGGAGTGGTGACTCTAAATCAAGGTTTTAATGGATATTACTTTTTGGAACTTCCAGGGTGTAGCAAACCCTGGAACCACTACTGTTCTTAAGAGACATGTCTTAATCAATAAACCAAAACATTTTGCTATTTCCGAACCTAAAATTTTCTTCACTAGACAATATATGAACTTTGATTTTTCTGGTTACTCCTTTCTAGGTGCTTGCAAAAATGATACTCCTTTTGATTCCCTTTGGGGTTTTAATCATAGTTCTTTGCAAGACATTAAAATCTTTAATATTTCTGATCAAATTCTTACCTGTGATTTTATCTTGGAGGGGTAGCATACTTATTATTCATTTATTTATGACAAAAATAGATACCAAGACCGTCGTCCTCTCTAGCACAATCTTATTATGTTGGATTCCACCATACGGGTCCCTTGGTTAGTTATAAGAGATTTTAATGCTATTCAATATCCAAGTGAAAAACTTGGACCAATACATTCCCACAATGCCACTAGTGAATTTAGGGCTACGATAGAAGACTGCAATTTAATTCAAGTCAATCTGACTGCTGCTAAGTTCACTTGGTACTGTCGGAATTATAATAGGAATGTCGCTAGTAAAATTGATAGATCTTTCGTTATAATCCCCTATTTGGATTCTTGGGACACCATTTCTAGTATCACGTTACCTAAATTAAATTCGGATCATCATCCTATTCTTCTGAGTCTCCTTCCTAAGCACCCCAAACCCAATATTCCCTTCAAATTTTATAATGCTTAGTCTATGGATCTAGAATGTTCCACTCTTATCCAAAATTTTTGGGATTCCATGAGCCACCACTCTGATGACTTTGCCCATATTATGAAACTCAAACATTTATAGCAAAACATAAAAAGTTGGTGTGCATCTAAAACTATACAAATTGACAAGGATATTGTCTCATTGGAAGCGGAGCTCAACCTCATTCAAAACACTTCCACCAACGCTGATTTATCTTTAGACCCTAAAAATGAAATTAACGTTTCTATGAAACTTAATTCCCTCCTTGTGATCAAGGATAACATTCGTAAACATGTCTTCAAAATGAAATGGCTTACTGATGGGGATAGAAATACTAAATTCTATAATGCCTTTCAACGGGTTAGGAAACTAGGATGAAAAAACCATAGTGATATCCTTTGGGATATATCTAGGGATATGTCTAACTATAAGTCCAAGGATGGTTAAAAGTATATAATAATTTCCTGTAATTTTGGTAAAAGACAGTGTGAGTCATTTTTAAGAAATTATATCCTTGTCTAGATTTTAAAAGTGGATGTTGCTCTATATCATAGGTACATATAGGTAATAAATATGAAAAGGGAACATTTATCTGGAATCTATCATCACCTTGTGTGAAACAAAAATACTAACAACACACATAGTTTGAAATTTCTATGGGATATGGTTTGGAAATTCTAAAAATATTTACAAAAAATTATTAAGGATTTATATATTTTATTACTGTGGACGTCCAAGGATAAACCTAAGGTTTCATAGATTAAAAATAATGTTTCATGATTTAGATAACATAAATTATTTATCATGATTTTGGGGTTCCCTACAATGAATATTGATTCATATACTGTGATTTTTTGTTTTATTCAATGGCTAGAACCTCAAGAAATAGTGTTAATGTTGAATGAGCAGATAATGAAATGATTTCCTTCTATGAAATCAAATTCTATGGGAGATGAAATTCATAACCACAATCCAATGATCACACAACATTCTCATGTTCTGAATCTTTTTGAATTTCAAAATGAGAAAAGGAGGGAAGAATATTATGTTGATCCATTCATGTGGAAATATCGAACTTCTTCCCACTACTGGAAAACTAACCTATACCAACGGTTTGGAGAACCGTGGCGAAGTAAGCCGTTGGGATAGGTCTATACCAACAGTTTTGGGAAAACCGTTGGTATAGACCTATCCCAACAGTTTTGAAAACCGTTGGCATAGGTAATATGAAAATCTATTCCAACGGTTATAAAACCGTTGGTATATGTATTTCAAAAAAATACATTCGGTGTGATTTGATCCCTGAACCCCTCGTTTATAATAGAACGACTTAACCACTAACCTAATATGAATTTTTAAACATAATTTCATAAATATATATATGTATTATAATAATTATTTAAAATTTAGATTTATATAATGTTCTCGGGCAGTAGACCTGGAAAAAAAATCGAAGAACCTATCCCAACGGTTCGCAAAACCGTTGGGATAGGTGAATATTTTCTTTCGAGGCGTATGCTGGATTTTGGGGCACCCTTTCCCATCGGTTTGGGAGAACCGTTGGGAAAGGGGTGGGTCTTTCCCAACGGTTCTCCAAAACCGTTGGGAAAGGGGTGTTTTGAGCTCCCTTTCCCAACGGTTTGGGGGAACCGTTGGGAAAGACCCACCCCTTTCCCAATGGTTCTCCCAAACCATTGGGAAAGGGGTGTTTTGAGCTCCCTTTCCCAACGGTTTGGGGGAACCGTTGGGAAAGACCCACCACTTTCCCAATGGTTCTCCCAAACCGTTCGGAAAGGGGTGTTTTGAGATCCCTTTCCCAACGGTTCTCCCAAACCGTTGGGAAAGGGTTCCTATACCAACGGTTTTTACAAACCGTTGGTATAGAAGTGTTGGGAAAGATCTGATTTCCAGTAGTGTCCTATGGTTAAACTGATTCAATATTTCCTAAGAAACATATCTTTACAACAATAAATATATTTTCCATTTTCCAGTGTTCATAGAATGTAATATTAATTTTGGATGTCTACCATTTGAAAGGTGTGGAGGATCATTGGTGTACTCTTATTAATAATACAAGGCAACGATAAGAAATTTACTCCATGATGTTGGATGATTTTAAGATGTTATTTTTAAATAGGTAAATTACTTTTATTCTTCTCAGAAAAATGGATAAATAATTCCTCAAACATAAGATAATGTATGATGAAAATTTTGGTACCTATAAAGTTTATTTAATAGGACTTTCTAGGTACTTTTTATGTATTTTCATTCAGCGTGAAATCACTGTCGAACAATTATTTAGTGGATTAAAATAAAATATATAAAGGTAGTTAGCCATAATGGAATTTTTATTCTCGGATGAAATAATTTTATATGTAATAAGAGTGGAAATGGAATACGCAAACACTCTTCGTTTCAGTGATATGAAAATAAAGATGGGATTCCCTGAAAATCCAATGATATGTCACCTAAAGGGAAAAATGGTTTCATACACTTACATTAAAAAACATGGGAAGGAAAACTTATGTGAGTTATATAAAGGAACAAGAATTTGTTTCAATAGTGGGAAGCCTGTATATAGAGAAAAAGAATGTAGATGTGATGTGTAGAGGATAGTCAATGAAATTAATAGAGATATATCCCAATAGAATGAACCAACAAAACTCTAGTGTTTCAAGTGTAGGAATTTTGTGAATTTTGAAAATTAATAACCTAATCCAAGGTATATGTGTATGATAAGACACCACAACCTCTTAAGTAAATTTATGAAGGCCAATATTATTAAATCATAATGGATGAAGTGAATCATTATAATTTGGTAAAAAATATCATCCCCTCAGTAGTTCAGAATTTCATATCTACTTTTTTATGAATGAGACATATAAAAATAATTTGTTCAAAATTTAGTGAAATTTCATGTTATCATCTTCCTCTATAAGGATTATAGAATAATGAAATCACATTTTATATTATATTTGTATTAGGATGAACCCATGCTTCCAATGATTTTTTTTGCATAGGTGATTATATAAATAATAATGGGAGAATAAAATTTTGTAATTTTATATGTGTCCATATAAAATTAAATTAAGAGTTATAGATATCATCATGCATATAAGGTTGATCATAAGTTCAAATTATTTCAAACCCCATTTGAGGTTTTTTTGTGATGGGGGATTATAAAAAATAATAATATTTTAATAGAAAATAATGGAAATACCAACCTTTGGTTTTGCATATATTTTAGTAACAAAGTTATTTGATGAAGAATTCCCTTACACTTCATGGACATATGATTAAAGGTACTGGTAAAAATCAGGGATTATCTTGTCTTTGATGTTTAGTTAATAATGAGTTATAGTTAATCAAATTAAAAAGTCATCACAATTTGTATCTATATAAGATGACTTATCTATGAATCTGTTTTCTAGAATATATGTTAAAGATATGATAATATATCATAGAGTGTTACATTAAATTTTATATAACCAGGAACCAAATTTTTCCTCGAATTTTTGGTGAAGTGTTTAGTAAAAAGTTGATATGGAGTTGATTTTCAGTACAACATATCATCCTCACACATTGGTTAGTCTAAGAGAATAATTCATACCCAAGGGGATATGATATGATATTGTTATATGAATTTTAAATATTGTTGTGATCAACACCTTTATTTAGTTGTGTTTTCTTACAACAATTTCTTTTAATCTTGAATTAATATGGCTCCTTATGATACCATTTATGGATACAAGTTTATAACTACAACATATTGTAAGGATGTTTCAGAATAAAAGAAATTTGGACATGAGAAAACTGATGAAATGGAAGAGAGGATCAAATATATTCAAAACAATATAAGGTAAAAGTTGATAGAAATGTTATGATGATAATTGAAAATGTGATCTAGAATTTTATATTGGTGAGAGGGTGTTTGAATTTATCCATAAATGAAATAATGGAAAACTAAGTCCAAGTTATAAAGGTCCATTTGAAATTCATGATAATATTGGTACATTAGATAATTTTTTGGAGCTTCTACTGAACCTATATTAACATCACATTTTGTTCTATGTATCTCTCCGGAAGAATTACAAACCTAATCCATCACATTTATTGAACTCATAGGTCATACCTCTAGAGCATGATCTTTCCTACAAGGAACAATCAGTTGAGATTTTTGACCAAACATAGAATGTTTTATGAAATAAGGCCACTCATCTGGTTATTTTTGTGTGAAAAAACCTCCATTTTTATGATGTAATGTATGCAGTGAGGTTGAATTATCCTCATTTGTTGGTAAGAAAGTGAATAATGTTATGAGAGAAATTCATTTTAAGGGGGGTAGAATATTCCCCCGAGAGATATTGGGAATTATATTTTTGAAATAAATTTAATATTTTTGATAATTTATAGAACACTATGTTTTGATTATGTAACATGGAATAATGATACTGTGTTGTGTTACATGAAACCCCGAGTTTATCTTTCAAAAAATGCATCATCGAGTTTAAATGAAATGTGACGTACTATTAAAATTCTATTATTTAATTTAATTGTCATCATATAACTAGTGGAATGATATGTATGAATAATATTAACTAAATTATGAAAAAATGGTTTACCCATATATATATAATGAATTCTATGGTGACCAATTATTATATTATAAATAAAAAACTTCTGGATATAAAATAATATTTTTTTTTTCTAAAAAACTATTTTTATGCACACAAATGTTTTTACATCAAAAAATTAACCAAATATATTTTTTGAATGATTTTAATTAAATTTAAATATTATAAAATCAAAAAATTATTAACATTCATCTTATAAGTTTTTCGACAAGTGATAAGAACAAATCTGATTTTATGCTTAAAAAATTATCTTTCTTAAGAAAATTTTTATCAAATTTTAGGTCATTATAATAAATTTATTTTTTAGAAAATTTATTAATATAATTTAATAAAATAAAAAACAATTTTTAAATCATCATGTAAAAATTATCTTAGGGTGAATTTGTGGGATTTTTCAAAAATGAAAAAAAATTCAATGAATAATGAAAAATACATGTTTTTATTAAGAATTTTAATTTATTTTAAAACATGAAAACACATAAGAAAATTTTAGAAGGTTTTAGAAGAAAAATTAGTGAAATTATATATCTATTAATTCAATTTATTCATTATAATTAATTTCATATAGTATTTTGATATAAAAATGTCTAAAACTTCTGATCATTTTCTCTTTGAAAACATGTTTTCTCTTCATATCTATGGGATTAATTTTAAATGAAAATTATACGATTCAGTGAGATTAATTTTTAAAAATATATTAAATATTTTTAATTAGAATAATATATATTACTTAATATTTTCGAATTAATTTTTTACCTTTATGAATAGTAAAAGTAGTAAAAATTATTTACCTTGACTAAGGTAAAAATGGGTTTACCTGGGGTTAAAATAAAATGATCAGGGATAAAAATAACCCGAAACATGTAAAACACACAGTTTATGTCCATAGGTAGACCTTTTTAGTTCTATTTACATTAATAATCCATTTTAAATCCCTTTTGAAGTGAAAAATGAGGGCGCACCTTTTTCTTTTCACAAATTACAAGTGTGCCACTCAACTCACTTATTAAAGTTCACTCCCTCTCCTCTCCTACTCAAACCTTAAAATAACTTTGGTTTAGTCAATAACTAAATATAAAACTTCTTTAATTACACCCTTTAATCTTATAAGCCTTATTTTGGTTATAAATCAATCCTAAGAATCCTTTTGGTGTAAACCAAAATATTTTGTTCTAAAGAAGAGATAAAATCCCTAACTGAGCCTATTATTTTATTTCTTACTATAACTACTTAAATTATTTTTAAACCATGATTATATACTAACATTATCATATTATATATAATTATACGTTATTATGTTAATTTAATATCTTAAATCCTTCTCTACTTCCATCAAATGGGTTACAAAATCATCATTCATGTGTACGATAGATTACCTCATGGTGAACCGATGTCATTCATTTTTTTAGTACTACCTCTCATGGTTGAAAATAATGATGTATTTATTTTGTTTATATATTATATATATGATATTATTATTCATATTTAATTATTATATTACATATACCTTCTTACATTCCATTTTTTGGAAATAAGAGAACGTCGTTTGTGTGTACAGTAGACTACTGTCTCACATAGCGATATGATTCATTCATGATTAGAATGGAGGGAAATAAGGATCATTTTAATTAAAATATGTGATATATATGACAAAAAAATTACAATTAAAAGATAATATATCATTTAAATTTCTCTATTTAAATATATTGAAAAAATGGAAAGAGTATTCATACATACGTACGACCTACCTTCTCAATGAATAATGTATTCCATTTTATATATCAATATTTTATAAATTTCTATTATAAAAACCCATACATTACATACATTTTTATTACTTCATAATTGAAGGACACTTATTACAACATATAACAAAACCAGGAAAGGACCATATAGGTATAGTGTCTTTAGAAACTGGGAAACAAAAACAACTGGTTCATAAAGCATCTACATTGTCTCCCATTTATTTCATCATATCTAGAGTCCCTTTTAGAATATCCTAATTAATAACCTTCTTCCTGACCTAGGGAAATAAAACATACAAAAGGGTGAGCTCAAATGCTCTGTAAGGGTAAACAAAAGAAAAATGAATCACATCATATTCATAAGAACATAACATTTTGGAAATCTTAACCTCCAAAAGAAATCATAATTTCATAACATGGGATAAATCATAGAAGTGAAATGTAATCCCAATAATCATAACGTAAAACATGAAGCTTTGTGTAATACACACATAATCATAGAGAATCATTTCTTAGTAGTCAAGACTCATAGGCAATACTATCTTAGCGAACAAAGTCCATTTTTGAACCGAGTTCACTCCTCGTTTCACTCCTGTTTCACTGAACAGGTTTAACCTGCCATTCCAGCCATGTCTATCTCATGAGATATAAATATTTACCCAATTAATTGGGGGGAGATATAGGTCCCACCCATCTCATAATTATATCATTCTTATGTGTGCCATAAAATCATAAATCATACATCATTGCATAACCCATGGAATAAAAATGGGATTCTTAAACATCGTGACATCATAAAAAAATTCATACAAGATAAATGAATTCATAAAAACAATTACATAAAAAAATAATCAAATCAATGTAATAATAGGGATAGAAACAGAACCATATATTATCTTACATGGAAAATAATTTTGATAAAACACTTGAACTTCATTCTTGAGGAAAATATCCTTTCTACTTCAAAAACATTTTCCTTTCTTAACATGTCATATAATTTTGAACTAAAAGAATTTGATTAAAAATAAACATGAAAAATTGTAAAGGAAGCTTCATGGAAGTAATTTTCTAAAAATCCATTCATGCTGTATAAGTTAAAAAAACATTCTTCTCATACTTTTGTCGGAAAAGTCAAAAAGTACCTCGTACGAAAAACGACAAAAGATTCATTTAATATCTTTTACTAAAAACTCACCAAAGGGTAAAATTGGATTTAAAAAATGGTACGTGGATAGAAATAATATTAAATATTGCGGAAACATGGATGTGGACGATAAAATACACCCCAGTAAATACCAAAGTAAAAACAATCTCGGATAAAAATGAGATTGTGATATTTTCCCTTACCTTAGGTCTGATTTGCTTCGTAAGTGTTTGAACCTCCTGTATAATGATTTAAATAATGTCATTGACTTATTCCAGAATCATAATAATATTTATGATATCAAATATGTCCATATTCTTAGATTCTTATTAGTAATATTTCCTTGCTACTTGTTATTCGGATGTTTATTACTTTTTGTTCTTATGCGTGTTTTGTCGAATAAATTCTTATTCTTTTCTTTAGGTTATAGATACCTCATTTCCAGAATGGTATTAATGTAATATATATCATATTAATTCATTCAATTTATTTATATAATCATTATTCAATGAAGATCATGTAGAACGAGTCACATCACATCGTGGAGACGGTATTCCGTACGTACGCACGAGCGATGATCTCGTTACCATGATCGTGGAATTGTATTTGAGTGTATATATAGTATTTAAGAATCAATATAACTTTACAATAATTATATATAGTTATTATATACACCATTATATCCATCCAAGTAAGGTGGTGGTGGAAAATAGATTACACCACGGCGTGGAGACGGTATTCCGTACGTACGCATGCGTGGTGATTTCGTTTTCCTTAGGATGGATAGATGGTGAAATAAGGTTGTTTCATACTTATAATAACATACCAGTATATGAATGATACTGATGTTATTACTTCATAATGATACAACTAAATAAGAAGAATTGGACGAAGAAATAAAGTTGAAAGAATCAGTAATGAACATTACCTCTTCTTTGAAGCGCCTCTTTGAGACCTCCTCTTAGGGAACTAAACATTGTCTTTGAAGAAGACCAGGACCTCTAGTATGTTTATAGGGAAGTGGATAAGATAATTTTTCAGGGTTTGGCCGAGCTTGAAGGCTCAATGTGGTGTGAGGAAAAGAGGGAGGAGGTGCCCTTTTATAAGGGAGAAGAGGGGCACCTTAGGAAAAACTGAAAATATTATTTTATTATAAAGTCATATTCGGTTTTTAATAGCTCCAAATTGATTTATTTATAAGATAAGTTTGGGATGGGTCGAAATACTCTCATCCAATATAATTTAGACAAGTTTAGTTTTCTATTTTAACCTTATCATTTAGATTTAACTTTAAGTTAGATAATTTAACTTTTACCGTGTCTTCTTGTTTTCTTACTCTATAATGTTAATAAACTTACTATAACAAGTCAAAAGAACCCCAAGTTTCTTATTATTAATATATATAACCTTATATAAGTCCTTGTTCTGAACCTCATATTTTTAGGGATAAAATAACAATTAATAATATAATATTTGTTTTAAAAACAATTTTATGTCAATTTTGACACTATTTGGTAATTGATTTTTGTGATAATCATAACAGAAATATTAGTTCGAAAAAAGTTAATTAAATCAATAATAACATGTCATATTAACCTATAAAATTATTTTAATTCATAAAAATTCTCAAATTACATTTATTTGGGTATTTATAACATCAATTATGTCAATATTTGATTAATAAGATAATTACTGCATCATCATTGTGACATATATAAATTATATTATTTAATGTCTAAAAATTATAAATAAAATGCCATTATGTATGAAATATTTTTATATTTCTAATTAATATTTATAGTAGAATTTATCTTATGTATTACCCTATATTAAAAATGATTTAGTTATTAAACTTTGATTTTTAACTATTTTAACCTTTCTTTAAATAAATTAATAATAAATGTCCTAATCTAATACAAGTGAGCCTAAATGGTAATATTTTATTCCTAAGGTTGTTTTTGGTCGAATTAAACTTATCAAATAGAATTAGGACATGTGTTAGGGTAATAATAATAACATTTTTACCCTTAATTACCCAATTTACTTTTAACCATGGTAAAAAAAGTAAAACGTTACTATTCACCAAAAATTATTTTCATCTCATTGAACCACATTTTAGTCCTTGATATTAACCATGGCTCTCGGATTTTCTAAATTCCACTCACATAAGTGGTAAAATTATGTTTTATGTAAATTTTCAAATTCTCCTAGGAGGTGGGTAAAAGACGGTGAAAAGTTCAATAAAAATTTTATATATCTAAAATTATTATAAAATGACTCCAATGAATTGCATTGAACTTATATAGATATTATGTATCAATTTTGACCTAAAATAAATTTAAATAAAAATAAATAATTATTTAAATAAAAAGTCGGTTTTTAAATAGTAACCTAGTGTTTTCACTATTCATCAAAAATTGAATGTTTTCAGAAAAATACCAAAATATCACCTTAGGATAAATTCGATATTCCGAATCCAAAAATGAAGTCCATTTTTGAAAATAAAATTTACAAAATTTCAAAAAGTGTGTATTACTATTCATAACGGCTAGTTTTAATAATATTTTAATAGCATATCGTTGTTTAATGAAACTCGGTATTGCGTACGACGCAAGCTATCGAGGAAGGTCGTGGTTGTGTGTAAAGAAAGCCAAACTAGTGTTGTGTGTAGTGAAATATTCCTTTGATGATTTATAGAACATAAAAAAAAATATTTCTCATAAAAGTCTCGGGTGTTACATTCTACCCCCCTTAAAATGAATTTCACTCTTGAAATTTGTCACTTTTTAACAAACAGATGAGGATACCTCTCCCTCATCATATCATCAAGCTCCCATGCAGCTTCTTCTAATTGGTGGTTCCTCCATAAAACTTTCACCAAGTGAGTTGTCTTGTTCCATAGGACCTTTTCGCTACGATCGAGAATCTCTATCAGCTGTTCTTCATAAGAAAGATCTTTCTCCAGCGGTACAACTTCTGAGCTGAGTACATGTGAAGGATCAGGTATGTACATTCTCAGTAGAGATACATGGAACACATCGTGAACACGGGAGAGATTCGGTGGAAGTGACAATCGGTAAGCTACCTTCCCAACACGATCCAGTATTTTGAAAGGACCGATATACCTAGGGATCAACTTTCCCTTCTTTCCAAATCTCATGACCCTCTTCCAGGGAGATATTCGTAAGAACACTTTATCACCCAATTCAAACTCTAGGTCTTTTCTTCTGTTTTCGGCATAAATTTTTTTTCGACTCTGGGCTGCTCTTATGTGTTGTTGAATAGATCTAACCTTTTCTACGATCTCATCAACAAGATCAGGTCCTAATAGCTTTCTTTCCCCAACTTCATCCCAGCAAGTTGGAGTCCTGCATTTCTTTCTATAGAGAGTTTCATAAGGATCCATATGAATACTGGAGTGAAAGCTATTATTATAAGAAAATTCCACCAAATTTAGGTGTTGATCCCAACCACCTTTGAAATCCATATAGTAAGCTCTCAACATATCTTCTAGAGTTTGAATTGTCCTCTTAGATTGACCGTCTGTCTGAGGATGATAAGCAGTGCTAAAACTCAACTCTATATCCAAAGTATGCTGAAGACTTCACCAAATATTTGAGGTAAACCTTGGATCCTGATCAGATATAATCGAATGTGGTACTCCATGCAATCTTACCACTTCCTTCACATATATCCTGGCAAGCTGATCTAGAGAGAAATCCTCTCTAATAGAGATGAAGTGTGCAGACTTTGTAAGACGATCAACTATGACCCAGATAACATTATTGCCTTTGGATGTTTTAGTAAGTCCAGTGACAAATTCCATAATGATGTTTTCCCATTTCCATTCGGGTATGGGTAATGGTTGTAACATCCCTTTAGACTTATGTCTCTCAGCTTTAACTTTCTGAAAAACCAAGCATTGAGAGACATATTCAACAACATCTCTTTTCATGCCATCCCACCAGAAGTACTCTTTTCGGTCCTTATACATCTTCGTTCTTCCAGGATGAATAGAGAATGAAGAAATATGAGCCTCATCCAGTAGCTCCTTCTTTAATTCTGGGATGGGAGGAACACAAAACCGATTCCTGAACTTTATTATCCCATCACAATCAAGGTTGAATTCAAGAACATTTCTCACCTTCTTTTGTAACTCTACATCTTCTTTCTGTGCCTCTTTAGTCTTCACATATATAGATGGTTGGACATTCAATTGAGAAAGATAAAATTTTTCCCCTTTAATTATAATTCCAAGATCCATCCTTTGTAAATCCATAAATATTGGATCTTTTGTGATCCTCATCATGGATAAGCTAGCATGGTCTTGTCGACTTAATGCATCTGCCACCTTGTTTGCCTTCCCTGGGTGGTAATGAATTGAGTAGTTGTAATCCTTAATCAGGTCCAACCATCTTCTTTGGCACATAATTAGCTCCTTTTGTGTGAAAATATACTTTAAACTTTTATGATCAGTATAAATATCACACCTTTCACCATAAAGGTAATACCTCCAAATCTTTAATGCAAAGATTACCGCAGCTAACTCCAAATCATGAGTTGGGTAATTTTGCTGATGGATTTTCAACTATCGAGAGGCATAAACTATCACCATATCATTTTTCATAAGAACACACCCCAGACCCTTCTTGGATGCATCACTAAAGATCAAAAACCTTTCTCCACTACAAGGAAGTGTGAGCACAGGTGCACTGGATAACCTTCTTTTCAACTCCTTGAAATTCTATTCACATTCCTCTGTCCAAACAAACTTAACTCCTTTCTGAGTCAACCTGGTGAGTGGATTAGACAATCGTGAAAAATATTTCACAAAACGTCAATAATATCTTGCCAGACCAAGAAAACACCGGATCTCGGTTACTGTTGTTGGTCTCGACCATCTTTCAATAACCTCTGTTTTTGCTGGATCCACAGATATCCCCTCTTTTGAGATTATGTGACCCAAAAATGCAACCTTTTGAAGCCAAAATTCACACTTGGTAAATTTGGCATAAAGCATCTCCTTTCTCAGGGTCTTCAATATAATTCTCAAGTGATCTTCATTTTATTCCTTGCTCTTTGAATAGACAAGAATATCGTCGATAAAGACTACCACAAACTGATCAAGATAGTCTCTAAAGACTCTATTCATCAGATCCATGAAGATATCAGGGGCATTAGTAAGACCAAATGGCATAACTATAAATTCATAGTGTCCATACCTTGTACGGAAATCCGTCTTTGGTAATCCTCCCTTTTGACCATTAATTGATGATACCCTGAATGAAGATCAATCTTGGAAAACTATTGACCTCTGCATAGTTGGTAAAATAAGTCATCAATGCATGGGAGAGGATATTTTTTCTTGATTGTGATCTTGTTAAGTTCTCGATAATCAATGCAGAGTCTCATTGATCCATATTTCTTCTTAACAAACAGAACAGGTGCTCCCCAAGGTGACGCACTAGGGCATATGAATCCCTTATCAAGATTCTCTGGGAGTTTCTTCTTCAATTACTACAACTCAATTGGGGCCATTCTATAAGGTGTCTTTGAAATAGGAAAATCACCCAGTACGAGTTCTATTGAAAACTCTACTTCACGATTTGGTGGAAGACCTGAAAATTCCTATAAAAAAACATCATCAAACTCACATACAATGGGCATATTCTTAATTGTGAGTTTCTTACCAACCATTTGAGATAAATAACCTTCATTTAGAGGAATCAAGACCCATAAGATGGAAGAAATTTCCATTGGAAGGTTATGTTCATCCTTGAATCGATAGACGATCATAGATTGATCTGGAATATGAAATGTGACTTCCCTTATTTGGAAATTGATATGAGCTCCATATAAAGAAAGCCAATCCATGCCAAGAATCACATAAAATTCCACTATAGGAAGGATCACAAGATTTTCAGGAATCACTTTCCTACAAACTTCAATCGGAGAAGAATTATAAACTTTTTATGCAACTGTTGTGCCATTAGGAGTTGTCACAGCCACCTCAACATATAATTGTTGAGGTAATACGGCGATACCCTTAGAAAATCCTTCATAAATAGAAGAGTGGGTGGACTCAGAATCAAATAAAACATTTTCTACTTTAGATTGGATGGTATGTGTACCTTTCACCACTTCGTTAATGTACTCCACATCACTGATAGAAATTGCATGTGACTTTCCTTTGTCTTTTTCCTTAAGAGTTTGTTGACGTCGATCATCATCATCAACCCTTCGATTTGGGCATTGATTGGCATAATGCCGCATCTCCTTGCACTTTAAACATTGATGTGTAGTATGGTCATTCTCTGTATCCATTCCTTTGTTTTCATCATTACACATCTTATTCCCATTATTTTGACATTCAATTGCCCGATGACCTCTTTTTCCACAATTATAACATTTTCTTGTCTCTTTAAGACAATTTCCTCCATGCTTCTTTCCACACTTTTATCATGAGGGAAAACTCATCTTCTTTTCAGTGTGCTCTTTAGATTTTCCTTTGAATTCCATTTTCCTCTTCTTATCAGACCCATATGACTGATGGGTTACTCCAATCTCCATCTCAACCTTGAGAGCACATCGAACAATTTCATTGTAGCTATTAAAGTCACTTATAGCTAACTCCCTTCGAATACTTGGTTTTAAGCCACTAAAGAATTGATTGATCTTACTCTCAGGTTGGATAATAATCCCAGAAGCGTACCTTGAAAGTCTTGTAAAATTTTCTTTGTAGGTACCAACAGATTCATCATCCTTTTTCTTTAGTTCAAGAAACTCTTTCTCCATCATTTTTCTAAGAATACGAGGGAAGTACTTATTGAAAAATAAGTTGTTGAACTTGTCCCATTCCATGGAATCAATTTTATCCCTTTGCTTCATATTCTTAATAAGATTCCACCATTGATCAGAATCTCTTTCCAAACGCTAAACTACTAAGATGACCTTATCATGTTCAGAACATTGAAGAACTGAAAATATCTTTTCAGTGGTACTAATCCATTGTTCAGCCACTAATGGATCAGTAGACCCACTGAATGAGGGTGGATGCTGCCTCATGAAGGATTCAATAGAATGTTGCTCCTTACTTTTCTCATTTGGAAGTTCTTCATGATTTATAGCTTGAGAAAGTGGTGTGACCACGGCTACAAGATTTTTCATTCCAGCTCCCATAACATTTGGTTTCTCAGGGGGACAATCATTGCATTGCCTATCGCATTCCGTATTAACATGGTTCCTTCGGGTTCCAACCATTGACTAAAACCATGAAGAATAGTGTGAGGAACAATAATTATAATAGGGATAACACATAATCAAGAATAAAATTTCACACATAAGGTCTTATCATAGGTTGTTCATGGCCATTTCTAAAACACTAAGATTGTGTTCTATGCTTAGACTAATCCTTAGGTTTCTGACAAAGGCTTTCACATACTAGTTTCCAAAGGTTGACTATACCTTTCCTCTGATACCAACTATAATGACCCAGACTTTACATAAATTGTTATTACTTCATAATTGAAGCACACTTATTGCAACATATAACAAAACCAGGAATGGACCGTATAAGTATAGTGTCTTTTTAAACTGGGAAACATAAACAACTGGTTCATAAAGAATCTACATTTTCTCCCATTGATTTCATAATATCTAGAGTCCCCTTTGGAATATTCCACTTAATAACCTTCTTCCTGACTTGGGGAAAGAAAACATACAAAAGGGTGAGCTGAAATGCTCAGTAAGGGCAAACAAAAGAAAAATCAATCACATCATATTCATAAGAACATAACATTTTGGAAATCTTAACCTGAAAAAGAAATCATAATTTCATAACATGGGATAAATCATTGAAGTGAAATGTAATCCCAATAATCATAACATAAAACATGAAGCTTTTTGGAATACACACATAATCATAGAGAATCATTTCTTTGTAGTCAAGACTCATAGCCAAGACTATCTTAGCGGACAAAGTCCATTTCTGAATCGAGTACACTGCTCGTTTCAGTCTTGTTTCACTAAACCGGTTTAACCTGTCGTTCCAGCCATGTATATCTCATGAGATATAAATCTTTACCCAATGAATTGTAGGGAGATATAGGTCCCACCCATCTCATAATGATACCATTCTTATTTTTGCCACAAAATCATAAATCATACATCATTGCATAACTCATGTAATAAAAATGGGATTCTTAAACATCGTGACATCATAAAACAATTCATATAAGATAAAGGAATTCATAAAAATAATTCCATCACAACATAATCAAATCAATGTCATAATAGGGATAGAAATAGAACCCTATATTATCTTAGATGGAAAATAATTTTGATAAAACACTTGAACTTCATTCTTGAGGAAAATATCCTTTCTACTTCAAAAACATTTTCCTTTCTTAACATGTCATAAAATTTGGAACTAAATGAAGTTGATTAAAAATAAACTTGAAAACTTGTAAAGGAAGCTTCATGTAAATAATGTTCTAAAAATCCATTCATGCCGTATATGTTAAAAAAAATATTCTTCTCGTACGTTTGTAGGAAAATTCAAAAAGTACCTCGTACGAAAAACGACAAAAGATTCCTTTCATATCTTTTAATAAAAACTCACCGAAGGGTAAAATTGGATTTAAATAATTGTAGGTGGATGGAAATAATATTACATATTGAGAAAATATGGATGTGGATGATAAAATACACCCCAGTAAATACCAAAGTATAAACAATCTCAGATAAAAATGAGATTGTGATATTTTCCCTTACCTTAGGTCCGATTTGCTTCGTAAGTGTCCGAAAATCCTGTATAATTATTTAAATAATGTCATTGACTTATTCCAGAATCATACTAATTGTTATGATATCATATATGGCCATATTCTTAGCTTCTTTATAGTAATATTTCATTTCTACTTGTTATTCGGGTGTTTATTACTTTTTGTTCTTATGCGTGTTTTGTCAAATAAATTCTTATTCTTCTCTTTAGGTTATAGATAACTCATTTACAGAATGGTATTAATGTAATATATATCATATTAATTCATTCAATTTATTTATATAATCATTATGCAATGAATATAATGTAGAATGAGTCGAATCACATCGTGGGGACGGTATTCCGTACATACGCACGAGCGATGATATCGTTCCAATGATCGTGGAATTGTATTGGAGTGTATGTATAGTATTTCAGAATCAATATCACATTAAAATAACCATATATAGTTATTATTTACACCATTATACCCATCCATGTAAGGTGGTGGTGGAAAATAGATTACACCACGGCGTGGAGACGGTATTCCGTACGTACGCACATGCGGTGATTTCGTTTTCCGTAGGACGGATAGATAGTGAAATAGGGTTGTTTCATAATTATAATAACATACCATTATATGAATTATACTGATGTTATTACTTCATAATGAAACAACTAATTTAGAAGAAGTGGAAGAAGAAATAAAGTTGAAAGAATCAGTAACAGACATTACCTCTTCTTTGAAGTGCCTCTTTGAGACCTTCTCTTAGGGCACTAAAATTGGTCTTTGAAGAAGAACAGGACCTCTATGATGTTTCTAGGGAAGTTTAGAAATTTTTTTTTCAGGGGTTGGCCGAGATTGAAGGCTCAAAGTGTTGTGAGGAGGAGAGGGAGGAGGTTCCCTTTTATAAGGGAGGAGAGGGGAATCTTAGGAAAAACTGAAAAAATTATTTTATTATAAAGTCATATTCGGTTTTTAATAGCTTAAAATTGATTTATTTAAAATATAAGGTGGGGATGGGTCTAAATCCTCTCATCCAATAGAATTTGGACAAGTTTAGGTCTCTATTTTAACCTTATCAATTAGATTTATCTTTAAGTTAGATAATTTAACTTTTACCGTGTCTTCTCGTTTTCTTACACTATAAGGTTAATAAACTTACTATAACAAGACAAATGAACTCTAAGTTGTTTATTATTAATATATATAACCTTATCTAAGTCATTTTGCCGAAACTTAGTTTTTTAGGAATCATATAACAATTAATATTATATTTTTTGTTTTAAAAAATATTTTATGTCTATTTTGACAGTATTTGGTAATTGATTTTTGTGAAAATCATAACAGAACTATTAGTTCGAAAAAAGTTAATTAAATCAATACCATCATGTCATATTAACCTATAATATTATTTTAATTCATAAAAAGTTTCAAATTACATTTATTTGGGTATTTATAACATCAATTATGTCAATATTTCATTAATAAGATAATTACTGCATCATCATTGTGTCATAAATAAATTAAATATTTAATGTCTAAAAATTATAAATAAACGACCATTATGTAGAAAAGCTTTTTATATTTCTAATGAATATTTATAGTAGAATTTATCTTATGTATATACCTATATTAAAAATGGTTTAGTTATTAAACTTTGATTTTTAACTATTTTAACCCTTCTTTAAATAAATTAATAATAAATGTCCTAATCTAATCCAAGTTGGTCTAAATGGTCATATTTTATTCCTAAGGTTGTTTGTGGTCGAATTAAACTTATTCAATAGAATTAGGACATGTGTTAGGGTAATAATAATAACATTTTTACCCTTAATTACCCTATTTACTTTTAACTGTGGTAAAAAATGTCAAAAGTTACTATTCAGGAAAAATTATTTTCATCTCATTGAACCAAATTTTAGTCCTTGATATTAACCGTGTATCTCGGATTTTCGAAATTCCACTCACAGAATTAGTAAAATTAAGTTTTATGTAAATTTTCAAATTCTCCTAAGTGGTGGGAAAAGACCGTGAAAAGTTCAATAAAATTTTAATATATCTAAAATTATTATAAAATGACTCCAATGAATTGCATTAGAAATTTTTTAGGTATTATGTATCAATTTTGACCTAAAAGAAATTTAAATAAAAATAAATAATTATTTAAATAAAAATTCGGTTTTTAAATAGTAACCCATTGTTTTCACTATTCCTCAAAAATTGAAAGTTTTCAGAAAAATACCAAAATTTCACCCTAGGCTAAATTCGATATTCCGAATCCAAAAATGAAGTCCATTTTGGAAAATAAAATTTACAAACTTTCAAAATGCGGGTATTACTATTCATAATGGCTAGTTTTAATAATATTTTAATATCATATCATTGTTTAGTGAAACTCGGTATTGCATGTGACAGAAGCTATCGAGGAAGGTCACGATTACGTGTAAAGAAATCCAAGCTAGTGTTGTGTGTAGTGAAAGATTTATTTGATGATTTATATAACATAGAAACAAAATATTTCTCATAAAAGTCTCGGGTGTTATAACTATAAATTAATATACAATGAATATATATTATTTAAAATTATATAGATGATTGAACCATAAACATATTAAGAGGACCAAAATCAAAAAACTAAAACATACATGAAAAACCAAGTAGTTATTTCATGAAAGACGACATCAACATATAATTGTTAATAAACGAGTAACAAATGATCATAAATAAATCATATATTGTATGGTGTATATATATATATGTATATATTTATTTTTCTATAATCTATGTATAAAAAAATTAAATTTCTTATACAAGAGGTTTGGACTTATACGAAGGATGTTGAGACTTATGATAAGAGTTTTCTGTCTCACTTTTTACTTCTCAGAGTCACATTCCATATTCACCACCTATTTCATTTAAGTTTTATGTATAATCACACTTAATGTATTTTTTTATTATTATACTAAAAATTATTGGTATTTAAAATTACATTTAATATCTATATTTCATAGTGTTTAGGGTTCAAAAGTTACCAAAGTGGCATGTGATTTTTGTCTAAATTTTACTTCTTTGGAACATATGTTATGTTATGAAACTATCTTTATTCATGAGCTTTATATGAAGAAACTTTGACATTTAATTTCATGAATTTATTTATTATTAGGACAATTTATGCTTCATTTAATGTTATTATTTAATAGGGACTATGACTCAATGTTACAAAAGTGGTAATGGTTTTATGGTGTAAACTCATTGATTATTGGGATTGTTTATTTTTATGCTTCCAATAATGAAATATTATGATCCATATCTCAATAATCTCATGAATTTTATACTACAGAGGTTATTTTTGTATGATACATGTTTTCCCTTTATTTTATTCTCTTTCTAAACTCAAGAGTGCAATTTTTTTAACAAAAATAATATTTTTAGTATAAAAAACCTTTTTGTTACAAAAAAATATTTTATAAATAGGATTCAATTATTTTTTAAAATTCTTAAAATTATTTAATAATAAAATTTTTACCCACTTTTTTACTTTTTAAAAAGTCTTTTTAAGGGAATATTCATATAGTTTTCCAAAAAATGGTCATTTTAATTTTTCCAAAAATGTGAAAGGAATTAATTTTTTCAAATATAGATATTGAAAAAAAATCAAACCATAATTAAGATTATTTTCTTTGAAGAATTCATTATATGTTTTGAAGGTTATTTTCAAATAAAAATATTTTCATTTTTTTATGTTTTAAACATTATTTTTCAAAGAATAAAGAATATTTTTCTCAAGAAAAGTTTTAAATGATCATTAACTCTTATTTTCATAGAAAATCATTTTGAAAATTCTTTAGGTTTTAAAAATAGTTTTAATATTTTACTTATGAAACATTCCATGTGATATTTCTAAATAAATTACCATCTATGATTATATCCTTTGATGTTACTTATGTTTTGCTGGTGGATTTGATCAAATAAAACAATTATTATTCTTTCAAAGATAGAATTTTTTTTCCTGATATGTTTATAAATTCCATTTATCATATTGGGTTATACTATGATGAATTTATGAACTATTTATGGACCCCATTTTTATTACATGGTTTATAATATAATGATATTATGCATGTTTAATGATAATTTGACACACATAATTACGATTTCTGTTTTGAAATGGGTGGGAACTATATCTCCATACAATTCATGGTTAAATATAGATAATTCATGAGTAAATATTTTGTGTGTTAAACAAATTACATGTTACAAAAATTATGAATTAACCAGATAAAATGTTGACAATTTTATGTGTGAACCTAATAACACATTCACAATATTATGAATGGATGTGATTAAAAATTTAAAATATTAAGTGTTTACCAAATTACTCTTTCAAAATTTTATATTTTGACTTGGATTTAATGTTCATAAGTATATTCATGGACTTGTTTGCATGCCCATAAGTTTACACAAGGGCCTACTTTCAGGTCCCTAATTTAAATAGTGAACTTGTTTCTATTTATATATATTCACAATTTTATAAGATGATGTGTATACCATAAATCTATGTATTATGATAATGTTATATTCTCAAAGCTCTTGATCTTTTATTTAATTATTATTATTCTATCAAGAACATCCAACATTTATACCATCACTTAATTTCATGTTATATGATATGTAGTGTATGGTTTTAAAATGTTTTTCTCTAATTTTCATTACCTTATGCTCATGTTATGTTTATATATTTTCCTTGTTTACCCTTACTGAGCATCTAAGATCACCCTTTCTTATGTTTTATTTCCCTAGTTTACAAAGGAAGGTTTTAAGTAAGTTATTTTTATGAATATTGATAAATTGGAATATCATTGTGGGATACATTGAAAATATATCACTTGATAATAAGAATGTGTACCTAGTATCCAAAATAACTAAAAACAATTCGATCTTATGGTGTGTGTTTGTTAATGAAAAGAATATTCATCAAAAAAGTTGTAATATCTTTATATGAAAATCATGGTTTACTACACTAACACTTGTCCTCCCTGTGAAGATATACTAACTACAGGACATTACAACCACTGATGGGTATATGCCTCCCTTTCATGTCTTACATATGAGATTGTATCCTAACTTCCATCTTCTTGTACCACTCTATGTTTTACCTCATATCCCTATTTCTGACCCTATCACTACATATCCAATATCCATGAGCTTTTTTGATGAAACCTCTCTAAATAACACATTTCTCCACTCTCCCAACACTCCCTTATAGGCTGATCACACTACACTGGATTGTTCCATCTTTTTCCATAATAATGAATAAAATCGACCATCTACTCTATGGTGGCCTCCCCAAGTCTCCAGTATAACTACCCTAATCATTCTCTTAATAGTTTTTCTTCATAAAACATAGTGTTGCACACCTATCTCCCCAGACAATATTTTATGACATAGTATAGTCACATCCATCAAGTTCCCCTTATTGATCAAATCCTGATTCACTACTTCTGAGAATGAGTTCAATATGAATATGTTTACTTGTACCTTAATAAAATTCCACTAACTATCCTCAAATATTTCCACCACAGTGATATCATATCATTATATAGGTAATAAAAAATAAAAAATCAATGTAAACCTATTAGAATAATCGAGGTCTAATGTCCCCCATTCTTCTAGTGAAAAAATTCATGGTCTTAATCTACCCTTAAGTACATAGGAAATAAGTTCTCAAAGAATATAGTCTTCAAGTCTGTTTAAATTAGTCCATCAAGCCTCCATGCCTTTAGTTATACATCCCACCAATATTTCATTGGTCCCCTTTACATTTATGTGTCCTACTCCACCATCCACCCTCGGGGTATCTCAATATGATAAAAAATTATCTACATGGACTCTATCAAAAACTCTACAATAGTTTTTCCACCCTCTTCCTAGAACAAAGGAGGGTGTTGTGGATAAAACCCCAGCAATAGATAATCCATGTATGAATCATCTCTCTATGTTCCCTAGAAAATTCATTGAATGAATATCACCAATCCCTCCTTGGGATTAACATCTTTCCATGGACCAAATTCCACTATTTGTTTGTGGCCCAAAATCCTCTACCCACTATTTTGGTCATGCTTGCCTCATGTACTCCACCTATGGATCATTCTCACTATTACACTCAAGGACGTCATCCCATGCACACCCTAAAAACCCACATATCTTCCTGTGAAACTCCAATGGAGCTTGTATTGGTGACGTCACACTGAGAACCAAATACCACAATTAACAAAAATATAATAGTCCTAATATAACAAATTGGAAAAGTAGTAATAGGTAGAACATCTCACCACCCTTACACTTCCCTTATACACCCATATCACATATCATCCATCCATATGGACCCCTTCCTACCCATATCAGATATATGAACCACACACACCATATAATCATATTATCACATTTCCATAACATCAAGAATCACATAATTGGGCTTACTGAGTAGAATTTCACCAAGAGACTATATTGGAAAACAATATTTAGTATATTTTTTAAACTTTAAATAGCCACCCATTTCTTTTCATGAATAAATACCTTTTCCTAGGGTGTATAAGTAGAATTACACCAATAAAATATATAGTAAAACATTATTTAGTCTTTGTTGACACTTTAAATATCTAACCCCTTCTTTTATTCCAAGTCCCATGAAAAAATATTAAGAACACACATATATCTTTTGATCCCTAAGTTCCCACCAGGATGCATGAGTAGTCCCTATTGCCTCTTAGGATAAAATCCCAACTACTATTTTTAAAATAAAATAAAATTTAATCCCAACAAAATATCCCAATAATTACCATGAAAACAAAATAAATATTCACATTTCTTTTGGTAACATGGAATTGAGTTCATGTGGGTGCTGGCCAGACACTCAACAAAACTTCCATTTCATGTTTAAACGTATTCCTAGGATCTTGTATACCATAACCTAATTAAAAAACCAAAATTCAATAACCATACTTTAATACCACCTAGAAATATACAAAACACTATTAACACTTTGTAATAAAAATCTTTTATTAATAATATATAAGGCCCAAGAACATTGATGTTGTCATGCAACACAACCTCCTATGATACCACTTTGTAATATCCTGCCATAGGATCCACTAAACTAGTGTTCTAGGACATAGATATACTAGAACTCAATCACTCATTGTATTATAGAGGATTAAAACTAATAAAAATTGATTCTTAGGTGATATTGTTGAGATTATATCTTCTACCGATAATAATTATTATAACAACAACACTTCTAAAGAAAAAAATCAATATAAATGGAAGAAATTTGAAATAATAGCTATAATGAAACAAAAGTAGGCTTGTGATATATACTAAATAACATATTAATGTTATTCCAGTCATGCCAAAGTAAGCAAGATCCCATATGGGCTGATCATATATGTACATGAAAAAAACCCAAAAGATCATCAACCCGACACTAAAAAACTACTATGTTCATCTTCCCAAAACCATGTCATTAAGCTTCTGTGCCATATTCAATATCTTTTTTAGTAATCTTTAAACCACAAGCCTGATACCTTTCTCATACTCAAAACTATAAATTCATAATATGTCTTGAGGGGCCCATGAAATGTGTGATTATGAACATAGTAAGAAACCGCCAATGAGTAATTTATAGATAATATTATTAAATATTCCGGGGGAAAATAAGAGCATGAAGAACACATGAGTAATTTACTAAAGATATTAATGAAGGATAAGTTGTGTGAAAAATTTAGCAATTGTTTGTTTTAGATATATAATGTTTCATTATAGGGTTATATATTTTCAATATAGAGTATATCTGTGGATCCTGAAAAATGAAATTTATTGAAAATTGGACTTGACCAACTACAGTGACTAGGATCCATAATTTTCTTTCGTTGATTTGATATTATCGATGCTTTTTTGATAATTTCTCATGGATATCTAATCCACTCACCATGATAACATGGAAGGTAGAACCATCCCTTTACATAAATTATTGTGAGAAAAAATTCAAGGGACTAAAGAGAAGATTAGTTTATGAACCCATTATTGTACTACCCTACAATGTAAAAGGTTATTTGGTCTTTAGTGGTGCATAAAATAAGGGACTAGGTGTGTATTCATATAAAATTATATTTTTATATCTTACGCCTCAAAAAAATTGAAGGATTAGGATATACCCAAATCATTATTTGGAGTTAGTGGTGGTAATTTTTCATTAAATATATTTAGGAATTATCTTAATGGGGAATGGTGTGATAAATATTCTTATCATTAATGTTTAATGAATATATTGACTATGAAATAATAGAATATTCATCATATTATATTGTTGGATTTTTCTATAGATTATGAATTCCAAATACGTTACCACCCTGGAAAAGAGAACAAGGTGCAAAATGCCATGAGAAGAAAGGATCATGCTAGTTCATCTATAATGAGGGATCCCTTATTTTTTTATTTTCAATAGATGTATTTGGAAATATTGATAGAAGGTTAGAAATATTATCTTACACAATTGAGTGTCTGACCATCTATTATGGGAAGACTAAATATGTATAGAAGGAGGATATTTTGTTTTTAAAGAAAGCGGGAACTGATTCTATATTTAACCATGATTTTGATGGAATTATAATGTTCAGAAACATTATATGTGTCCCTTTAAAACCATTTTGAAGAAATATTTTTTTTAAATAATTCTCAAAATTCATCATTCTCTATTCATCCTAGAAGTTTGAAGATTTATATAGATCTAAAAGTGTTTTTTTAGAATAACATGAAGAGAAAAATTATAGAGAATGTATCTTGGGGCTTGTTATTTCATAATGTTAAGGTTTAGAGATTGAATTATATGAGTCTATTACAACCATTACCTATTCCATAATAGAAATGTGAAAAAAATAACCATGTACTTTTTTGTTAGACTATCTAAGACATCTAAATTCTATAAATCTATTTGGGTTATGGTTGATCACCTCATGAAGTCTACATATTTCATTAATACCATAAAATATTTCACTATTGATCTTATTTCTAGACTATAAATTATGTATGTGGTTAGGTTTAATAGAGAACCAAAATCTATTGTATCTAATTGAGATCTGAGGTTTTCCTTAATGATCTGGTGAATCCATCATCAAGATATGGATTTTAAGTTTTATTTTAGTACTTTCTATCATCCTAGGATAGATGGTCAAATTGAAAGAACCGATAAAACCCTAAAATAAATTCTATAGACTTATTATATGGATTTTAATGATTTTTTGGATAAAAAACTTCATCTTTTTAATTTTTATTACAACAATATCATTCACTCAATAATTCAAACAACTCATGATGAAGGCCAATATGTAAAGAATTGTAAAACTCTAATGTGATGGAATGAATTTGGATTTTTAATGATACTCAGACTTGAGTTAGCTGAGTAACTGATAAAGAAGGTTATAGTTATTCAGTCTAGAATCAAGGTGGCTTAGAGTTGATAAAAAAATCATGCTAACAATCATTAGTGAAATTTTAAATTTGGAGTTATTGAAAGGGTATTATTATGAATGTATCCATGTAATAAGGTTATGATATTTATATATAATGGAAAGTAAAACATTGGGTATATTGAAAATTTTGAGATATAGATCTAGTAGGGATGGTAACTTAATTCTTGGTGCTTCTACTAAACATATCTCAAATACAAAATGTGTTCCATATATCTCTCATGATGAAGTAGATACTAGATATTTCACACAAGTAAAAATTAGTTATTATACATATTTATAATGAACTTTATTATAAAGAAAAACTGAATGAAATCATGGATCTTGGAGAATATGTTCTGTGGAACAAGACTAATCACCTGGTTATAGTTCTTTAGAGGAATAATAAGTTCATATATTTTACTTAGGAAACATAGTATGTGATGAAATAGAGACAACCTAATTTTTTTTGAATCATATTGATGAAATTTCAATGGTTAAATTGTAACACCCAGAGATTTTATGAGAAATATTATTTTTAATTTCTTTTATATCTTCTGTTTTATGCTACACCAAGATTCGATTGCACTATACGCAACACTATATGAGTTTGCAGTATACACAACAATATTCTTGGCTCCTCTTACACACAATTTCAAGTTCTTTTGATGGAAATTATTCAACACAACATTGAGTATAGATTTTGTTCAATGTATAAATGAAATAAGTTTTGATTATGTTATATGGAACAATAAAGGAAGCTTTCACTACACGCAATCCTGACTTGGCTTGCATTACACACAAGAGCGACTTTCCTCAATAGTGTGTGTTGTACATAATATCGAGTTTCACTAAACAATGTTATATTTTTATAATATTATGAACTAGCCATTATGAATAGTAATAACTGTATTTTTAATTTTATAACATTATAATTCATCTTACACATTTTCTATAATGAGGTATGATAAAAAATAAATTTTTTCGGATAAAAGAAGTATTTTTTAAAAAATGCAGTTTTGTCGCCTTTTGATGGCACACCCATTTTAAATCTAATTTTTTATAAGTTCATAACTTCTATTTTACAAAATAAACTTCTTCTTTTGAATCAGGATATAAAATTTTATGTTGGTTAAAGTTTTGATATTTTTCTGATAACATTCATATTTTAATAAATAGTGAAAATATGCTAAATTTTAATTAAAAACAAATTTGGTCATCAAGATAATTTATATGATTAAATGATAATGTTGAATGGTTTTAAATTATAAATAGAAGATATATTTACCATTTAATGTAATGAATGTCAATAGAATTAATTTTACATTGAATTCATAGGTAAAATCATTTTAATCTTTTATAATGTTTTAAACAAAAACCCATTTTTTCTAACAATGGTATTAATTTTAAATTAATTACTGCATCTTATATGTTTTGAATTTGTAAAAATGGATTCCATGTTTGGAATCAGGAGGATACAATTGTGTAAATAGATAAATTTTATTTTTGGGCATTATGAATAGAAACTGCGGTAAATTTTATTTACAACAGTTATAGATAAATTTGGTAATTAAGGGTAAAAATAATATTATAAAATTATACAAAAACATGTATTAATAATTAGAAGACTCAGAAACAGGCAATCCTACTCCTAGAAAAATATTATATATAAAAAGATTAAATACAGAAAAAGAGGAGGAACATGGGATCAACAAAGACGCGTGTAAACATCACCATGCGCATCAGCATCAACTAGACCACAGCAGAAAATTGGTGTAACAAAGGACCAAAAAGAGAATACCTCTTCAATCACATACTTGGACAGAGAATTAGCAACCTGATTCTCCTCTCTATAAACATGAGTGACAACCAAACAAATCAGCTCCATAATCTTGAGACAATCATCCCAAGCAGAGAGCAGCTTCCAAGGGACATTTCATGACCACTTTCTAAGAATATAAACCACCAGATTTGAGTCAGACTCCATCCATAAGGTCATTCAACCAAGAAAATAAGCATACCAGATAGCCTTGATCATAGCCCATAACTCCGCCTCAATATCCAATCCATTTCCTAAAAATTGATAAAAACAGCCTTTAATAAAGCCCCTATTGGTGTGGAAAACACCACCACATCCAGAAGGCCACAGAGAACCTAAAGCCGCTCCATCCACATTAACTTTCAGACACCGATAGATTGGAGGAATCCATCGGATATACTTTATCCTAATTGTCTTCTTACATCTACTAGAAACACCCAACGTGCGCAAGATAACCAGATCAAAAACATCATTTCACATGACTCCATTTCAATCACGTGCAGAAGCAAGAACACAAGTATGAAGCTACTAGATACCAATAGAAATTAGAAAAATTTTGGTGTCAAAGACAAGAGAAATCCGGGCATGACAGATAAATGAAACAACCGCTGAGGCAGCCGAGATGAGCAGTGGTTTCACCTGAGAAATGCAATCAGCTCGATAAATGGAATCCATAAGCTATCCAAAACCCTCCAAGTTTAGATGGCATCCAAAAACACCCTAAAAATAATTCCATAAAGCAGATGCAGAGTAGCAAGATATAAATAAATGATCAAGACTCTCATCAGCAGCAAGATATCGAAATCAAATAGGTGAAAAAGAATTTCCAACACGCTGCATCATCCGTTGTAGAGGAAATCTACACATCCAAATCCTTCACATAATAAAATATTGATCCGGTGGGATATATGCAGCAAGAAACTTCAGCATCCAAGAAGGAACCATCGATGGTTCAATGCACATGAGTCTATAATCCTCTTTAGTGCTGAACGTTCCTGTAAGACTGGGCAACCAGATTAAAGTATCCACTGCAGAGTACTGATAACATCCCAACTCCATTTTCAGAGAATCAGAAAGCAACCCCTGAGCCAATACATTATTATGTAATTCGGAAATGGAGATATCCTTTATCCGAAAATATACGTGGGTAGAAATGGTATTTATTAAAACCCAATTGTATGTGATTAAGACCTTTAATTTATTTTTTTAAATGAAAGTGAAATATGTCTCACTCAAACATTAATAATTAAATTGTTTTTAATATAAGGTTATACAGAATATAAATTCAGTTATAAATACTCATTTGAGATCTATAATGTTTTTCCTTATCATGTTAATTGATTTTTAATTTTTAAGAAATATATAATTACCTTAATAGCTAATACATTAATGTTGCAAAAATTATTTATTTAGTGAAAAATAAATAATATAGTTTCTATTAAAATAATAATACCCCTAAAAGGCCCAAATACATGACCAAAACATATTGGTCGTGTAAATATAGACCATAATAATCCAAAGGTGGAATTGTTGACCATTTTTAACCTTATAAAAGTGATTATGAAACTTATATTATTTTATTTTAAATGATATCAAAGTTGTCACCTTCATAATTTAATAAACATAACATTTTAAAAGTTGGTTGTTTTAGAAGATAAATTCTATTAAAATTATTCTTAAGAAATATATTAGATTTATCATCATCATAGTATTTTATTTTTAGTTTTTATGCCACAAATAAGTATATTAAATAATTATACAAAAATGTTCCTGTAATTATTTTATTAAGATAAATATCAAATAAATGGTTTTAAAAATATTAAAATAAATAGTATATGAACTAATTAATATTCTCCAAAAAATTTATAGATGAATATGACATGTTAGGAACCAATTAAATATTTTGGTTCAAATATATTCTCTGTGTGTATTTTATTAAAATTAAAATTATTGAATAGTGTCAAAATTTACAGTATTGGTATTTTATAAAAATAACATACAATTACAATATTTAAAAATCACAAAAATATTCAAAAACTACCAATTGAAAATTATATTTTCAAAAAACTTATAAAGTATCAAATTATGGGAAATTGACAACATATAAGTATTTATTAATTAAAAAACAAAATTTAGAATATTATTACAACAAATAAAATTAAATAGATTAAATAAAGACAAATCAAAATGAGAAGGTTTAAGATAAACATAAAACATGTATAAATTTTATTGGATGATGAGATTACAACCCTATCACATCTCATCTTCGAATTGAGTCATATTTGGAGGTCCTTAAGTGGGGTTTGAATTTATTATCAATTAATATTTTTTTAGGTTTCCAAATGTGCCCCTCTCCCCCCTTATAAAAGGGCACCTCCTCCCTCTCCACTTCACACCATTTTTGAGATTTCCAATTCGTCCAAAACCTACCAATTTCACTTCTTCGCTTCACTAGAAACCTACTAGAGGTCCAGGTCTTCTTCAAATACAAACTTTTTTACCTGAAGAGAAGGTTAAGAGGAGGCGTGTCAAAGAAGAGGTAATATCTTTTATTGATTCGTTCAAACTTATTTCTTATTCTACTTCCTCTATATGAGTTTTCCATTATTAATTAATAATTGAAGTATCAATTGTATAATGATAATTTATTATTAATATTAAAAAACCATATTCTATCTTCTATCCATCCTATGAAGGAATGAAATCACCACGCGTTTGTATGTATGGATTACCATCTCCATGCCGAGGTGTAATATTTTATTTCATCACTAACATACATTGATGGGTATAAGGATAGAAGAAATAACAATATATGATTATTTTAAAGTGATATTTATTCTGAAATATTATACACCATACACTTCAATACAATTCCACCACGGGAATGATATCATCACTCGTGCGTACGTACGACCTACCGTCTCTACAATGAGATGGGACTCGTTCTACATGATCTTCATTGAATAATAATTATATAAATGAATTGAATGAATAAATATGATATATAAAAAACTAATCCTATTCTATAAATTATCTATCTATAACCAAAAAATAGTAATAAGAATTTATTCGACCAAACACGCATAAGAACCCAAAACAATGAACACCCGAATAACAAGTAGCAATGAAATATTACTAAAAAGAAGATACGAATATGACCATATATGATATAATAAAAATGAATTTGATTCTATAATAAGTCAATGACATTATTTAAATCATTATTTAGGAGGTTCAGATACTTACAATGAATATCGGACCAAAGGTAAGGGATTATTTTGTCTCTCTTTTATTTCTGTGAGATAGATGCCATAATCACCACCTATTTCTTTTGTACAGTGTTTATGCTTCCCATGAATGTATTATTATTTTTATTATGAAGGATATTATATTTAAATATTCATGTAATTTTCCTTATTTTATGACATGTATGATTTCACTGATTATAAATGGTAAGTGATAATTATTCCACTGTTATTCTTATCTGAGATTTTTTATTCGTATGTAATTTATGGGGTTATATTTATCATCCATGTTCATCTTTTTTAAAAATGTTTTCATGTATTTTCAATGTATTTTTTAACCATTTTTGACTTTTACTAAATGGTATGTAAGGAATGTTTCTTTTGTTTACCATACAAGGTACTTTTTGACTTTTCTAGAAAAAGTACAAGGAGAATGTTTTTGTTTAACTTATACGGTATGGATGAATTTTTTTACGGTTTCATAAAGCCTTATTTCCATGAATATTCCTATGAAATATTTCAAGATTATTTTCAATAAAATTAATTCCTTCTAAAATTTCATGTTATTTTGGGAGAAGAAAATGATTTTGAAAATGAAAGAATATTTTCTTCAAGAATTAATTTCATGTGATTTATCAAAACTATTTGCCATCTAAAATGACGTTATTTAGTGTAATTATGTTTCAAGTATAATGTTTATTTTATTTACATTGATTTATTTTTCTTATGATGAAATGATATGAAATTTTTTATATGGATTATGTTAATATGGGATGATGTTTATGAAACCCATTTTATTCTGTCGGCAACGGTGAATGATTTATGATTGTTTTGTGGAACATGTAAGAATGATTTCAATATGAGATGGGTGGGATCTATATCTACCTTTAATGCATTGGATAAAGATTTATATCTGATGAGATAAACGTGGTTGGAATGGCAAGTAAATTTGGTTTAGTAATACAGGGCTGTAATGGCAAGTAAACCCGGTTCAGTATTGGACTTTGTCCCCTATGATGGTCTTGGCAGCAATTTCATGGCTACTATGGAAATCGTATCATGTTCTTAATGGTGTTCCAAAATTACATCTTTTATTACAATTCTATTTTATCATTATTGATGTTTCTTTATGATCTATTCCTTATGTACTGTAATGTTTTATGTCATTGGTCATGATTTAGATGTCTAAATATTATGTTTATGTTTTCACATTCAAATGTTTATGGATTGTTTTATGTTCTCAATGTTTTCCTTTAATTAGCATTTGACTAATCATTTTTATGTTTTCTTTTCCCCAGGATATAAAGAAAGATATTAGGTAAGAAAAAAGGGGAAGATCTTTATGGTAGATGTTGAAGATCCATCACCATGATTAGAAGACTGTGATCCATGGGTCCAAAGACACTAAACTATTACAGTCCACGGATGTATATTTTTTTATGTATTAAGTACTATTCAAAAGTAATGTAATTTCCATGTACGTCAAGGTTGGGTCTCTATAGTTGGTATCAGAGGAAAGGTTTAGTTAACCTTTGGAAACTAGGATGAGAAAACTTTAGTGACATCCCTAATGATTTTTCTATGATATGTATAGGGATGTCCATAAGGATAAGTATAAGTATAGGTTATAGTCCTAGAATTACGGTAAAGATATTAGAATTAAATCTGAGATGTTATATATTTAAGGTTCCCCCCTTGATTATGTTGTTTTTCTAGTATTATTTTTTCCTCTCACACTATTATTATTGGGTTTTAGATAATGGCTGGAACCCGAAGGAACGTTGTTAATGAACAATGCACTGGGAAATGCAATTACTGTCCTTCTGAACAATCAAATGTTATGGTAGATGGAGTGAAATATCTTATTGTTATACTTACACAAGAAATGAATCATTATGGAATTCCAAATGAGTAGATAAGGGAACAGTATTCTATTGAGGCTTTCATGAGGAAATATCCACCATCTTTCAAAGGGTCTTATACTCCAATTATTGCTGAAAAATGGATCGGTACCGTTGAAAAGATATTTACCAAACTTCACTGTTCAGAACATGAAAAATTCATTTTGTATGTTTACGATTTAGAGGGGGAAGCAGACCAGTGGTGGACTCTAATTTACAATACAATGCCCCAAGATGAAATTGAATCCATGGAATGGGACACGTTCAAGAACTTGTTTTTCAATAAGTACTTCCCTTTTATTCTTCGAACAAATATGGAATAGGATTTCCTTGAGATTCAGAAAAATGATGATGAATCTGTAGGTGTATAAGAGGTGAAATTTACAAGTCTTGCAAGGAATGCATCTGGCTATATCATCCAACCAGAAAGTAAAGTTGATCATTTCTTTAGTGGCTAAAAACCATGTTTTAGAAGGGCATTAAAGATAAGTGACTTCAGTAGCTATGATGAAATTGTGCGTGGTGTTATCAAGGTAGAATGGGAAGTTGGTGTTACATATCCATCTCATGGTTTTGACAGGAAATGAAAGATGGATTTCAAGGAAAAGTCTCAAAACAATGGTGAAAAGAAGGAGATTGTTTCTTTATTCTCAAAGTTTACAAAGAATCATGGTGGATATTGTCTTAAAGGGACTAGAAAATGTTTTAAGTGTGTAAAAAAGGTCATCAAGCAAATGAGTGCCAATGTAATTGGAAAATGCTAGCTAATGATGTGAATATAGAAAAGAAAATAAAGAATGAACCACCAACACTTCAATGTTACAAGGGCAAGGAAATGGGGCATTATGCTTACCAAAGCCCTAATCCAAGGGTTAATGATGATCGACATAAATAACCTCTTAAGGAAAAGGATAAAGGGAAGTCACATGCGATCACTATTGGTGATTTGGAATATGAAAATGTAGTAGTGGAATGATTAAGTGTTTATGTAATGGGATTCCAAAATAGTGTTTTGGAATCTCATTTATAGTATCATGGAATATTGGAATATCTATGTATTGATTTTCAATAATTGTATGGTATAAAGAACCATGAAAAGTGATTGAAATATTTTTGGAAAGAAGATGATATGTGCATAATGAGGGGATAAGGATAAAATAATATGTTTGATAGTATTAATGGGCTCATGGATGATATAAGGACAAAATAACATCATGAGTCTAATATATAAAAACATTGGGATTTTGGTATGCGGAAAGAGTTAAATTTTGATAGAATTCATGTTTTCACTAAGGTTCTATGGTAATTCATGTTTCAATAAAATACACGATTATGTTATTCACATGTTTGGAATGCGACCAACAAGATATATCTTATGATATATGGGGGATAAATGATTGTATTCGCATTATTGGAAGATGAGAATTCTAGTAATTGTTTCCTTTATAATATGAGATTGGACATAATTATTTTGGATAAGCCTAAAGATTGGAATAAATTAAGTTGGAAATTATATAGTATTGTTTAAAGCTAGATATTTTTGATTTTATGATAGAATAGTTTTAGAAAAAGGACAACCCATAGGATGGGAGACAACCCATCGCGTCGGAGAAGGATGTTGGAATCGAACCCACAACCGATGTGAGATAGGCCTTTATCTCATACCACTAGATTAAAAAATGTCCCTAGTTATTAGATATTAGTTTTATTTTATTAAACGGTATGATATATGAATTATAATTCCATTTTTGAAATCATATACGGTTAATCTCACCATAGATGGAATTATATATATTTGACATGTTTTGCTAACATTTTGTTCGAGACAGATGGAATGACCCATCATTCTATCACATGATCTGCTAACACTTCATGAATGACAAATTCAACTTCATTTCTTTCATTAAGAGATGAAGTGGAAATTTTTCATGGAATGACCAACGATAATATTGCATTGAAATCAATTAAGTATTTCTCCTTATGCAAAAATTTATCAACATTAAGGAAATGATCTTGAAAACAAAATATGTGGTACTAGTACCCTCATATCCTATGAATTAGATGGTACCTTAGATCATCACGAATTTATGGCTTTGTGATTGTTGGATTTTTCATAGCAATGTTCTCAACCACTCTCTATCAGAACATGACGATTAGATTTATCTTCCATATCCATATTTTCACCTATGTTCTCCTATGTGGAAACCTAGTGATGAGTTAATTTGTGTGACCATTACGTTTCATAATTTAGTTTTTAAACTTACGTTTTAGTATTCCTTTTTATGATGTGGGTTTTCATGAAAGAAACAATCAAGTAGTAAACTATTTATAGCCCCGATGAATTTCGAGGGAGAAATTAATTTTAAGGGGGTAGAATGTAACACCCCGAGATTTTATGAGATATATTCATTTTAATTTATTTGATATCTTTGGTTGTACACTACACAAAGATTATCTTGCACTATATGCAACATCGTATTAGTTTTAAGTATAAGAAACAATATTCTTGGCTCGTGTTACACACAATTTCAAGTTATTTTGGTAGAAATTATTATACGAAACAATGAGTATAGATTTTGTTGAATGTATAAAAGAAATAATTTTTTATTATGTCCTATTCAAAACCAAAGGAATATTTCACTACATGCAATTCTGACTTGGCTTTTATTACATGCAAGAGAGACCTTCCTCAATAGCATGTGTTGTACGCAATACCGTGTTTCACTAAACAATGATATATTATTATGATATTATGAACTAGCCATTATTTATAAAATTAACTGAATTTTGTAATTTATAACATTATAATTTATCTTACACATTTTCTATAATGAGTTATGAGAAAAAAATCAATTTTTTTGATAAAAGAAGTATTTTAAAAAAAATGCAGTTTTGTCGCCTTTTGATGGTGCACCCATTTTAAATATAATTTTTGACAAGTTTATGAGTTCAATTTTACAAAATAAACTTCTTATTTTGAATCAGGATATAAAAATTTATATTGGATAAAGTTTTGATATTTTTCTGATAACATTCATATTTTGATGAATAGTACAAATACGATAAATTTTAATTAAAAACAAATTTTTTCATCAAGAAAATTTAAATGGTTAAATTATAATTTTGAATGGTTTTAAAGTGTAAATAGAATATATTTTTACCATTTAATGTAATTAATGTTAATATCATTAATTTCACATTGAATTCATATGTAAAATCATTTTAATCCTTTGCAATGTTTTAAACAGAAACCCGTTTTTTTGCTGACAACAAGACTAATTTTAAATTAATTACTACATGTTTTATGTTTTGAATTTTTAAAAATGGATTCCATATTTGGAATCAGGAGGATAAAATTGTGTGAATAGATAACATTTATTTTTTGGCATTATGAATAGTAACTACGGTAAATTGTATTTACAATAGTTATAGGTAAATAAGGTAATTAAGGGTAAACATAAGATTATAAAATTACCCTAACTTATGTCTTAATATAATTGGATGATTATATTTCCTCATAAAATATACTTGGGTCAAAATGGTATCTATTATAACCCACTTGTATGGGATTGAGACATTTAATTTATTTTTTTAAATGAATGTGAAATATGTCTCACTCAAACTTTAATAATTAAATTGATTTTAATATAAGGTTATACAAAATATAAATTCAGTTTTAAATAATCATTTCAAATATAAAATGTTTTTCTTTATCATGGTAATTTATTTTTAATTTTTAATAAATATATAACTACATTAATATCTTATACATTATTGATGTAACAATTATTTATTTAGTGAAAAACCAATAATACAGTTTTTATTAAACTGATAATACCCATAAAAGGCCCAAATACCTGACCAAAACTTGTTGTTCGTGTAACTATAAACCATAATCATCCAAAAGTATAATTTTTGTTCATTTATAGCCTTATAAAAGAAATTATGACACTTATATTATTTTAGTTTAAAATATATCAAAGTTATCACCTTCAAAATTTAATAATCATAACATTTTAAAAGTTTGTTGTTTTAGAAGATAAATTCGATTAAAAGTATTATTAAAAAAGATAATAGATTTATATTCATCATCTTATTTTATTTTTAATTTTTATGCAACAATTAAGTATATTAAATAATTATACAAAAATGTTGTTGCAATTATTTTATTAAGAAAAATACCTAATAAATGGTTTTAAAAATATTAAAATAAATATTATATGACATAATTAATATTCTCCACAAATTTTATAGATGAATATGACATGTTCAGAACCTATTAAATATTTTTTTTCTCATATATTCTCTGTGTTTATTTTATTTATTTTCAAATAAATAAATAGTGTCAAAAAGTTTACTATTGTTATTTTATAAAAATAACATATTATTAAATTATTTAAAAATAACAAAAATATTAAAAAATTAAAAATTGAAAATTATATGGTATAAAAGGTTATAAAGTATCAAATTATTGGAAATTGACAACATAAAATTATGTATTTATTACAATTTAAAATTTTGAAAATTATTACCACAAATAAAAATAAATAGATTAAATAAGAATAAATCAAAATGATAAGGTTAAAAATAAACATAAAAAATGTATAACATTTATTGGTTGATGATATTAAAACCCTATCACATATCATCTTCGAATTGAGTCATTTATGGAGGTTTTTAATTGGGGTTTTAATTTATTATAAATTAATATTTTTTAGGTTTCCAAATGTTCCCCTCTCCTCCCTTATAAAAGGGTACCTCCTCCCTCCCCACATCACACCATTTTTGAACATTGAAATTCGTCCAAAATCTAACCATTTAACTTATCCTCTATCTTAGTAACCTACTAGAGGTTCGGGTCTTCTTCAATGTCCAGCTTTTGTGCCCTAAGAGAAGGATAAGAGGAGGTGAATCGAAGAAGAGGTAATATCCTTTACCAATTCATTCAAACTTATTTGTTCTTCTACATCCTCTATATGAGTTGTTTAATTATTAAATAAAAACTGTAGTATCACTTTTATTCTAATATTTTATTATGAATATGAAAAAACCATATTCTATCTTCTATCCATCCTATGAAAAAATGAAATCACAACGCGTGCGTACGTACAACTTACCGTCTCCACACCGTGGTGTAATCTTTTATTTCATCACTAACATACATGGATGGGTATAAGGATAAAAAAATAACTATATATGATTATTGTAAAGTGATATTTATTCTGAAATATTATACACCATACACTTCAATACAATTCCCCAATCATGAGCATGATATCATCGCTCGTGCGTACGTACAGCCTACCGTCTCCACGAGGTGATGCGACTCGTTCTACAAGATCTTCATCGAATAATAACTATATAAATGAATTTAATGAATAAATATGATATAAAATACACTAATAACATTCTTTAAATGATTTATTTATAACCTAAAAATCGGAATAAGAATTTATTAGACCAAACACTCATAAGAACATAAAGCAATGAACACCCGAATAACAAGTAGCAATGAAATATTACTAATAAGAAGATAAGAATATCACCATATATGATATAATAAAAATGAATATGATTCTAAAATAAGTCAATTACAATATTTAAATCATTATACAGGAGGTTAAGATATGTACAAAGCATATCAAACCTAAGGCAAGGGATTATTTTGTCTCTCTTTTATTTATGTGAGATATATGCCTTAAACACCACCTATTTCTTTTGTATGGTTTTTATGATTCCAATGAATGTTTTATGATTTTTATTATGAAGGATATGATATTTACATATGTATGTAATTTTTATTATTTTATGAAATGTATGATTTCATCGATTTTAAATGGTAAGAAATAATTATTCCAATATCATTCTTTTCCAAGATTGTTTATTCATAAGTAATTTCTGGGGTTATATTTATCATCCATGTCCATGTTTTCTAAAAAAAATTTCTTGCATGTTTAAAGTCTTTTTTACCCATTTTTTACTTTTACTACATGGTATTTAAGGAATATTTCTTTAGTTTACCATACACGGTACTTTTTGACTTTTCCAGCAAAAGTACAAGGGGACTGTTTTTGTTTAACTTATATGATATGAATGAATTTTTTTACAGATTCATAACACCATATTTCCATAAAGCTTTCAATGAATGATTTCATGATCATTTTCAAAAAAAATTCATTACTTTTAAAATTGCATGTCATTTTGAGGAAAGAAAATGATTTTGAATAAGAAAGAATATTTTCCTCAAGAATTCATTTCAAGTGTCTTATCAAAACTATTTCCCATCTAAGATGACATTATTTAGTATTATTATGTTTCAAGTATAATGTCTCTTTTATATAAATGGATTGATTTTTCTTAAGATGAAATGATATTAATTTGTTTTATACGGATTATTTTATGATAGGATTATGTTTAAGAAACCTATTTTATTCTTTGGCTTATGATGAATGATTTATGATTATTTTGTGGCACACGTAAGAATAATTTCAATATGAGATGGGTGGGACCTATATATCCATTTTATGCATTGGGTAAAGATTTATATCTCATGAGATAAACATGGCTAGAATAGAAAGTAAATCTGGTTCAGTAATACAGGGATGGAATGACAAGTAAACTCGGTTCAGTAATGGAGTTCTTCCACTATGATGGTTTTGGCAGTAATGCCTTGGCGACTATGGAAATCATATCATGTGCTTAATGGTTTTCCACAATTATATGTTTTATTCCCATTCTATTTTATCATGATTAATGTTTATTTATGATTTTTCCTTATGTACTGTAATGTTTTATGTCGTTGCTCATGATTTTGATGATTAAATATTATGTTTATGTTTTAACGTTCAAATGTTTAAATATTGTATTATGTTCTCAATGTTTTCCTTTATTGAGAATTTATGCTCACCCTTTTTATGTTTTCTTTTCCCCAGGATATGAAGAAATGTTTTAGGTAAGAAAGAAAAAGGGGAAGATCTTTATAGGAGATGTTGAAGATCTTTCACCATGATTAGAAGATTATATTCCATGTTTCCAAAGACACTAAACTGTTACAGTCCTTGGTTTTCTAATTTTATTATGTATTAAGTAATCAGAAAAAGTAATGTAATTTCTCTGTACGTCAATCTTGGATCTCTACATAAATTAAATTTAAGCAAGGTTTAATGTTTCCCCCCATGATTTTATAATATAATTCTCTTCAAATAAATTTAATTTTTCGATAGCTTATGAAACGCACAGACCCATCTTTAAATGAATCATAATATAATATATTGTTTTAAAGTATCCATTATATTATAAGATTTAATAAAAATAAATAATTTTTGAAAATTATGTATAAATCTTTTCGATAATGAAAATATATAGATAAATATGTAATCAATTTTTAGTGAAGTCTTTATATCTTTAAAAGGTAAATTTATCCTCAGAAATTATTTTTAATAATTTTTCTAAGAAAATAATATAACAGTTAATTAAAATTTTATAAAATAAATTGGAAAAAATTAAAATAATGTTTTAAATCAACATGTCAAATTTAACTTAGAGTCAATTTCTGAGAATTTTATGAAAAGTATTATATTTTAAAAAAAATGAAAATACTTATTTTGTTGAAAATTTTATTTTAGATTAATCAATTTAAAATGTTAATTTTTTTTAATAAAATGGTTTTAAAAGTAAAATTAGTTCATTTATATTAATTATAATTCAGTTAAGTTTAGTTTAATTAATTTTATGTTGTATTTTAGTATAAAAAAATTTCATACTTAAGAAAACATTTTTTGTAAAACATTTTTTTTGCCTTTTATAAGTATAATTTTAAATTAAATCTTAAAAATTTTGTGAATTTTATTTTATAAAATTGATTCCAAATTTTTAATCATAATTTCAGAATTTTTTAATGTGTCCAATTTCATTTATTTTCATAATGAATTGTAAAATAGTACAAATTTGTCACTATATTTATGGGAAAAATGGATTTACTAAGGGGGTAAACCCAGTTTTACGGATAATATTTAACATTAAAATTGTATAAATTTTATTTTATAGAAATATTTTGGCCTCATGATCTACTAGATTCAATCCTCTATCCATTTGGATGTATTTATCTGGAAAATTGATTTATTATATTTTAATTTTTTTATAAATTCCCTATGTGTCCTCTCTCCAACTTAAAAAGGACACATCTCCTTTATCTTATTTACACAACTCTGATCCATCTATCTAGACCAAAACCTACCCAATTCTCTTATAATAATCTCTATATAATATTTTTATGTTATGATCTTAAAAAATATTCCAATTCCTTGAAGAAATGATCTAAAGGAGTCCTACCCAAGGAGACATAATCATCATACCCGATCTATTTCAATTTATATATTAGTCTACCTCATTTAAATCTATGTTATTCAGCATAAAATAAAAAAATAAGTGTCATATATATGATAAAATTCTTTTCTTATTATTTAAACACCAGAATTAATCTTTTTTTCCATGAAATGTGAAGGTAATGTCTCTCTGGTGCATACATGTACTAACACCTCCATGTAGTGATATAATTCACTTTCTATCACCATATTTAATGGATTGTTATTATGATGGGTTTAAAGTTATATGTTATATTATTATTATTATTATTATTTATTTATGATATAATATCATTATTATTAGCATTCAATCCATTGGAAAATGATATTTTTACTCATACATATGTGTTCACTATCACCTCCATGAAGCGATGTGACACGTTTTTCATTTCCACTTTACATGGATGGTAACAAGGATTGATTTAATGAATATATATATATATATATATGTGTATTATTTAATAATTAGTCAATAAATGGGAATTATTTTTTACCTTTATTTCATTCGATCCCTCAAAAAGTGGAAACAATGTTCATGTGTACATACGATCTACCATCTCCATGGATGATAAAATTAATTTTTCTATATATACATATTATGGATGACTATAACTTAATATACAATGATTTTATATTATATTTATATCATTAATAAAATCCTTATGAAGATTTATTAATGATAAAATTACAGGAACACGATCCACTGAACTTAAATTCCCATCAAAATAAAATAGTTAATGACTAAATGATGATTTTAAAAAACAATTAATTATTAATGGGTATTGAAATATTAAAAGGGGATTATATAGGAAATTATAATTATTTAAATAACTATGTTATAAAATTATAAAAAATTAATATTTATTATACAGTATGTTAGAAGATCTTTTGAAGAATGTCAAACACAAGGTAATTGATTTATGTACAGTATCATTTTTTATCGGTATTCATTTTGGTGAAGTTTCTAATAAAGAAGTTTTAGGATATAACTCTCCAGAAAAACATGTGTTTTCTTATCATATGGTTATTTTTGGATATACATTTTTTCCTTTCATTTTACTATCTGGATGAACTAAAGATACTAAAAGAGTTTTTTAAGTAAAAATGAATTTTTTTTATCTTTGGTCAAAAGTCATTTTTCATCCACATCCATGTTTTCATAAAAAATATAAATATTTTTTACATAATACTATAATTATTTAAACTCATTTTTTTTCTCATGATTAAATTTTTAAATATTTTTAAAATTATTATTTATTTCATTTTTTGAATGTGGTAATTTTGAATTGTAAAAAAAAAGAAAAAACAACTTTGTTTTAATGTACATAGCATTAATGGAATATCCTACCATCATGAGCACTCAATGATTCAGATTATCTTTCAAAAGTTTAAATGATTTTTTACAAATAAATTCTTTTACATAAAATATAGGAAATTTTTATATTTTAAATAAGTTATTTCAATGTCAAAATGGTATTCTTTTCAAGGAATCTTCTAGGCATTTTTAAGGCATTATCCTCCACTGAAAACTTCCCTTGATGATGATTATTATTTACTTGGGATATGATTTAATGATATAATCCAATTTCATTCTTTGAATGTATTATTACTATAACAATGTAAGGTTGATTCTATAAAACTTGTTTCTTTCCCATGAGTAAATTATGTTATGATGAAACCATTATGAAACCCATTTCTTTCTCATGGGCCGTACTATGATGAAATTATAAAATGATTACAAACCTACTATATTTCCTATGAAAATGATATGATTATTGTTTTTTATGTTCTTGTAGAACACAAATTTATTATTTTTATTATGTGACCGGTGAGGCCAAAATTGTATATCCCTTCAAGGCATTTGTTAATGATGTATACCACATGGGATGTTATGGACATGAATGTAGAGTCAACCTAGTTTGGTAAGGTAATTTTTCCACTATTATAGTCTTGATGGTGAACCATGACTAAGGATATGATGGATGGAGGATTGATCCAATTTACGATGATAGTATTGGTAGTGATCCTTGACTATGGAAATGATTTTTTATACTTTTGTGTATACCAAAAACTTTTGTCTTATGATAATGTAATGCTCTTATGGATCAATTTTTTGATTCATTTTTGATTCATATTTTATGAAATACCAAACATTATTTCATGACTCAATATTATGATATATGATTTGTTGGTTATGGTTTTAAAATGTTAATCTCATGTTCTCATACCAATATGATCGTATTAGCTTTAGTGATCATTGATATCTCCGATATTTTCTCTTATTGAGCATCTTATATCACACTTAATTATGTTTCCATTATCTAGGTAATGAATAAATGGTTAAACTAGGTTATTTCTAAGATGATTAATATATAGGAAAATATTTATTGGAGATGTTTAAAAACATTCAAGAAATATGGAGATTTTGTATCTTGTCTCCCAAGATAGGAAAACATTATGGTATATAAGTGTGTAATTATAAAATGTAATATATATTAATCTATTATGATGTAATATACATGAATAAAAAGTATGGGGTTATTTATATTAAGAATCATATTATGACAACTCAAAGTATACAAAAGACCTATGAAAATAATAGAAACATGGATTTGGAATTTCAAGTGGAGGATACTGAATTATTAAAGTTATATCCATTTAATGGTTGATTAGTTTAAGTAAAAAGATAAATTTATGTCCTCATTATATTATACATTATGAAATTCTATTGATAATTGGTGATGTGGCCTACAATTTTTCTATTCCACCAACCCATCTAAAGTGCATGTTATCTTCCATGTTTCATTAATAAAATAAAATATTGAACCAAGTAATATAATCACATTTGTGTAAATCAAGCAAGAAATTAACTTGTATTATAATTAAGTTACTATTAATATCATAGGCACTGAAATAAAGTGTTGCAGAATCTAATTTTTTTTAGTGAATGTTCATTGAAGAAACTATTGCTTTGAAAAGGAAACATGGGAGTTGAAAGAAGAACTGATAATAAATTAAACAAATTAGTTAATTAAATAAAAATTTATCATTTTAAAGGGTTTAAATTATATAATATTGATAATTTCATACCCTAGATTACAATATAGAAGGTTAGAACTATATTCCAAAAAATATAACATAATACACATTCTAATACCTCAATATTATAGAATAATAAACTAGATCTATTAAGGAATATGTTTAAAATATAAATTCCAAAATTTTATGATATTAATTATATTAATTGAACACAAATTTATAATTATTCATTTTCTAATTATCTTAGGGTTATTTTTAGGTATTATTTTAAATGGTTGATTTTTTGGTTAATAGTTAATAATACAGATTTTACAAATACTATCACTTTCATGAAATTATAATGACATAATAATGAATTTAAATTTTATTAAAACATATTCATAAATTAAATAAATATCTAATAATTAATTTAATGATTCTAAAAATATTATTTGGGACTCATAAATCTATATTTTAAATTTTATAAATCTATGTAATGTTTTTAATCAAATAAAAACTATTATTGGATCTTCCATTTTAATCATGTTTTCACTAAGATAAATTTTTTTTTATTAAATTAAAATAATTAACCTTATTTTTGGAAGAAAAAAATTAATTCAATCGGAATTAGAAATATATATTATTTTTCCATGATATTATATTTATACATAAAAATATTTTTTTAAAAAAAATAGTTTTTGGTTACGTAATTTGAACTTATATTAAAAATTATTTTCATCAACTATGAAAGATGAATATTTTAAAATTGATTATAAATTTTGAATAATAATTTCTAAATTTTGAAATTAGTATTATTTCTTTTTTAGTCACAAGGAACAGTTTCCTTGGTAAAATATTGTCACCGTGATAATGATTAAAAGGATTAACAACATGGTCAAACTATAAGATGAGGACTAAAATATTGCTATAACATGTATGAAAATGATTTTTTGAGTGTATTATTACATTAAATTATCCTAAAATTGAAATTGTAATAAATTGGATCCACTTTACATGAACAATACTTATTTTATATTTTAAATATCTTAATATTTACAAGGATTCCACTCCTCTCAATAAAAAAATGGAAACGACACTCATTACTTGTCCATGCACATTTATGGATCTATATTAAAAAATATCTACCCAAATAACTATAAAGATTTCATCCCCATGTAATATTGATTTTTTCATTAAATCACTAATACTAGAAGGATTAATATATATTCCAATGGAAGATATCTAAGGAGGAGGTATAAGTGTTTACCAAATAATTTCATGTTTATTTCTTATTATACTTATTTAAAATATATTATAAACAACCAAATATAATAAAATAAATATATATAATATACATAAATGTTATTATGTTCATGAAACAACCATTTAGTACCTTCATTCTATCTTATGGGAAATGAAAATGTCGCTCGGGTATACATGTGAACTACCGCTTCCAGGAAATGATGTGTTCTATTTTTCATCACTGCCTCATATACATGGAAACAATTATGGATTTAATGGGTATTAATTATATTTATACTTATTTATTATTATAGAAAGAAAATATATTAACTACCTTCCTTCAGTCCCATTGGTTAGAAAATGGAAATGTCACTCATGCGTATGTATGAACTACCACATCCACGAAGTGATGTGCTTCAATTTTCAACACTACCTCAGATGGATGACCGTATAGAAATATTTAATGAATAAATATTAAGTTTATGATATTATAATTATTCTATTATCTAAAAATTTATTTACATTATTTCCTTTTCATCAATTAGAAAAACAAAAATGTCGCTCACGTGTAAATATGAACTATAGTCTCCATGAAATGATATATTTAGTTTTTCATGAAAACCATACTTTTATGGTTAATAAATTATATTTATCATATTAAAATTACAATTATACAATTTTTAATATTATCTAGATTATGTAACCATCAACCCTTTTACTTCGGTCAACTTACCTAAGATATTTTAATGGTTAAAGAAAGAATGACCTAAAAACATTCAATGTTAACTTCAATGATTTAGTTACTAAATATAAAATATTAATAAATTAAATTTAAGGAATAATGGTAATTAAAAAAAAAGAAAATGGTTCCTACAAATGTAAATATTTAGTATATGTTTATTATTCCGGAAATTATATGTCGTATAAAGTGATTCAGGACTCAATGTAAGGAGTTTTCATCTCAAATTTCATTCTCGAGGAAATGATTTGAATTATAATCCCATGTTAATTTATATGGAGAATATAATATAAATTTGAAATATTATCTGTTTAATATATTCATACTCTTTTTATTTTATGTTCCATTTTATGTAATTTATTTTGATGTGATTTTGATTTTAAAATCTATAATGTAGTTTTCTTTGAAACATTTTTTAAAATGTTAAATACTCTTCATTTTATATATCCATGTTCATTATAAAAATATCAATAATTTTATTATTTTCAAATTTATGTTGTTACACATTATTTTCAACTACATTTTAATTACTTTAAAAAGTTCTAAAAAGTAATTTTCCAATTATTTCCTAATGATTATTATTATTTATTTATTATAAAATCGAAAAAATATATTTTTAACATTTTACACACAAATACCTTTTCCCACCATCATAGTTATTGTTTACTACATTTATTCCACTATAATTAAATACGGAATTTCAATTATGATACAATTCCCCTTCTTAGGGAAATTATTAGTTTTTTAAAAGGTTATTATTTTATTGAAAAACATTAAAAGGGATTTTATATTACTTATGTACATTTTTATCTTGCACTACATATTTTTTTTACTTAGGCATGGTTTATTTAAAAGATCCCACAATAGTAAATTATTTTCAAAATAATTTATTAAAATTATCCTTGACACCTTATGAAAGGAGTTTTGTAATTGTTTTATAACATAAATTATACAGAAATTTTACAAAATTTTTAATAATATTTTTTTATAAGTTTCACTTCTATTTTACTATATATTTTACAATGGTCATTTCTATTTTAAAACTACATCTTATCTGATGACTTCATAGTCTCCATTATTTCCTTTTTTTATTATTATGGATATATTTAGTATAATTTAAATGATGACTAAACTGTAAACCTATTTTTATATATAGTGTTTATAAAAGGAATATTACTATAAATATTATTCTATTTATATGGACATAATAATGTTACATATATTTAATTTAATATAGATATTTATTATAATGAAATATTTATTAAGTATTTTAGTTTTTAATAAATATATGAATAATTCATTATAAATGTTTAATTGAATGTTTGGTTATGTTATAAGTCTTTGATTCATCATAAGGTCTCATAATACCAACATGAATCAGTATTTCATGGTGTATACCAAACCATAAAATGATAAAGTGTTTTTTGAGTGAATTTATAGAATGTAATATTTCTGGGTTTAGTGGCCATGGTAGTATGAAAGATTTCATGGTTGAGAGGCATTTAAAGGGGATTAAAATGTACAAAATTATGCGCATTGAATCCAGTTATTATTATCAATGTTACTAGTTACATTGAACATGTATATATTTCACGCTTAATTGGATGATTACATAAAACATTTATGGATTATATACCCTAAAATATTGTTTATGTCTTATGTAATCTTGATAGATTACATTATACACAACCTTTTTTGATCATATGATTTTAGTATTTAGTTTTTTTCCTTTCCCTGTGCTACCAAGAAAAAATATTTTAATTATTTCAAGGATAAAAAAAAGATATAATCAATTTTTTATTATTTTTACAAGATATGATTTATTTAACAAGAGTATTATAGGAATCATATTTGTATATATTCCACCAAGATTACTAAATTGTTTAATCCTTTAGTTATCTAATCACAAGTATCTTATACCAATGTAATAAAGTAAATGTTTGATCTTAGTAACTAGAGTTATAGTTGTTACACTCCTAGATAAAACTCAACAACCTACTATAACAAGGATGCTCTATCCTCATGTCATTATGGTATTCAATATTTTATAAAATTGGGTAATTTATATGTTTTGAAAAAGTTTTGAATTTTTTATAGTTTAGTAGTTTTAGACTATAGAGTAGTTTCAAAATGACATAGGTTGGTTCCAGTATGATAGTTATTTCTTGGTACCCTGTAGTTTTTTATATAGTGGTTCATACAAAAACATTTTAGGGCCACACCATGATAGGTGTGTTGGGAGACCTGAAATTAAGAATTGTAGTTGGTTACTCCATGATAGAGGGTGTCACATCATGAATGACTTCTTTCAGGGTGGTTGAATCATGGAAAAAAATTCCTTTGAAATATGTCCTAATATTTTTTACCTCTTTTTGGGAGGCATATCATGTCATGATAGGTGAGGTCGTGTCACAAACTGATGATCCCAGTTTTAATTTTTTGATTTTTTGATAGTACCCCCATTTTATTTTAAAGGGTCATATGCCTATTTTCTCCCCCCTCTAAAGTGAACTAACCAAATGAGATATCTTGGATCTTCTCCTCTCCTCCAAATATTTGTATGTGTCTTCTATTCTTGGAATTCATGTTTTTTTATGGTAATACACCACTTTATCTTTCTCATCGCTTCCCATTTTCCATTTTCCTAAATTTTAATTTCTTATAAGAACCCTAACACCCATGGGGGTGATTTTTTCTGTTTGGTATGGGTGTGACCATGGGTATTTAGATCTTCATGGTGTGTATGGGTCAATTACCAGTGAGATAATTCTTCCAGAACTGAGGTAAGTGATTTCTGATTGTTTGTGTATGTGTTTTTATTCAATTCCATTATTTGGAAATTTCATGAAATAATTGACCATTATAAATCAATTGTTTATAAATTTATATATATATATAGGACCATTTAGAGTGTTATAAAAAATTTACGGTTTTATATGCTTATAATAGATTATTTTTAATGGATTTTATGTATTTCATTTGGACTAATTTTTTTACATGCCATGTGTTTTTGAAAATTTGTTTAAGGATATTTTGAATTTTTTTATTATAAACTAAGGGCGTAAGGCCTATATTTATTTTTAAATATCTTAACCCATTTTAAATGTTTTTTTAAACCAAATAAACGTTTGGTTTTAAAGTGACTCAAATAAGAGTAAAATAATCTTTTTAAATAGTGAATCCTTGTACCATTTTCAAATGTTTTTTTAAATATGGATCTTATATTCTATTTAAAGACCATACTGTCAATTTTCATAATAATTTTATTAATGATTATAACACCCTAATTATGAAACTCTTGTGTTCTTATTTATATAGAATTTTCCTATTTAGGGGAGGTGAATTAAATTATTATTATTGATGATTATGTATTTGAGAAGGGGTTATTTTGTGTGTGGGTATTGTACATGATATGAGTTTTTTTTATAAATTTTGAAGTATATAATGATTATATTGAATATTTGTTTCTCACATCCACATTGATTTTTTCATAGGAATAAGATTTAACAATATTAGAGATTTGGTGTATATTATACTAACTTCATTAATAAATTTATTAGTGACCCATTATGTAGGTTATGTCATTTCTATTGGTTCCATGGATACCTTCTAATAACATTACTGGAATACACACCAGCATAATATCACAAGAATGCTAATTTTTAAATAGAATGTAACAATATTACAATCCTAAATCAATGATCTCTCTATCCTCTAAAAAATATGATAACAATAAACAAATATAGAGGTTCCCAACTAGTGATTATGGTCAAAAGCATATATTCATGGGTTGAAACCCCCCTAAGAATGTTCTCGTGGATAATAATCCTTTTAGTTAAAGTCTCTCATCACCTTAACTGAATCAACTTGTGTACTATTCCCATTAAACCTTCTCAGTGATTCTCACCTATATATTTCCATGATATGAACCTGAGCAATTTACACTTACCCCACTCCCTTAAATGAATAAGTAATCATACCTCTAGATATTCTCCTTCTGGTGGTCTTTGTTATCTCTACTAAAAAACTATTCTCGAATGGCTATCCCTAATAATCTCTGACTTGAGGATTATTTTCCTGATCTTCATCAATAATTCATTCCTTAATATTCCACACACTTCCTTCATCTTGAATTTTAGATATGAAGCTATATTGTTCCCAAACCATAAATTTTTGGTCATCTAAGTCGAAATGAGGTGTATTTATTCCCAAATACGTCATTGGAATCAACTTTTGTTAACATGTTAAATGGATTTAAAAACCCCTATACATTTTATATGATTAATAAACCATCTTACAACATCTTTCCTATTAATGGGTACTATTATTAGATATTCTTAATCAAAGAATGGAACATCGTATTTCAATCAAAGTAGATTGTGCTCTGTGAATTAAAACAAATTCCATCTTTTGATCAACTTTTATGATCTTACAACAACTCATTCAACCAAACCAACTCATTATTTTCTTTTATCAAGGAGATGCACTCTACATTCATTAGTGAGTGTGAAATTTATAGTTGAATCTTTGATATCTAAATCATTGTCATTATTCCAAATGTAAACAAGTAAATAGAAGTTCTCTTCCATGTATCTAAATATCCACCAATGTATATGTTTGTAAAACCTTACAATGACCCATTTCATGAGTAATGTATAAATGAACATATACAATGGTGTATATCTAAATTCAACAAGATAATGCATATGGAACCTTCTCCATGTACTCAACCTAAGATTATTCCCGTGTTGAATTCTTTTTTATAAATTTAAACTATCAAACCATGGGTGTATACATTGTTTTGATTCTAAAATGATTAAGTTCTCAATTATCTTCCATATGCAGTATTTTAAATTCATGTATAATGTACTAGAACATAGTTTTCTCAAGATCCAAATCAATAAAATCCACTTCTCTAGATCAAGGTCTGTAATATCAAAGCTTTTTAACAACTCAAATTTTAAATAATTGATCCTTTCCTTCAATGGACCTGCAATCAGAATCTCATATACATAGAGAAGTTTGATTATTAAACCACCATCACAAAAGTCATTCCAATAAAAACAATGTTAAATATTTTTCTTAAGAAACTTACTCTCCTTAATGAATTAATTGAACTTAATATTTAAATTCCTCTATGATCTCTTCAAACTTTAAAAGGCTACATTTTAGTGGGAATATAATTATTTGGATCCATTGATCTTGAAAATTAGAATGTTACTCCATATATATTTATTTATCAAATTACCTATTATGGAATGTTGTATTTATGTATAACAATTCCACAAGATTTCCTTCCAATGTGGCCATACTCAAAACTATTAAAATATCTATATAATTAACTATTGTTGAAAAGATCTATAAGAAAACTAAAAATTCCTCTTGTTGAACACCTTTCATGAATTATCCAATAAACCCATTTTTTATAATACATTGTTCCTAATAGGCCTCTACATCAGCACCCATGTCTCGAAAAAATTGGGGGAACCATGTTCACACCTCATGTAAAACTCCCACTATGACGAGTCTTTCAAAAATTCATTCCTACCCTTGGTTCTCGGTTTCTTAATTGTCTGTTATGAGTTAATTATAAAAACTATCACTATATTTTTATGAAAAAATGAGATTTTAGTAAGTGTTATTATTTAAATAAATACTATATTGATTAGATTTTATAAAATATAACACATAACTTAAATTAAATATGTTATATTTTTGAATGTATGATAAAAATTAATAAATCATGAGAAAGAAATGTTGAATATCATTAAAAAAATTACAAAAAGATTAAAACATCAGGTAAATAAAAAAAATTAAAATGGTTTATTTTAATTCCCAAAATATTATTATTAATTTTTGATTAATAATTTATCTTTTTTTAATAACTAGGAAATAAAAAAAGTATGATTAAAAGGTAAATAATTAGGTTCAATGGGATGCGATTAAACTGATTTAGTGTTAACAAGGACTATTTTTTTGAAGAATTGTATTTTTATGTATAACATGTATTTTCATCTTTATTAATTAATATTTCTAATATTATTATAGTGTAATATTTTAAATTATAAAAATATTATAATTTATTTAGTTTATAATTGATATGAAATACGATTAATAACATTTAAGCTTTAAAAAATTCATTTTCATACAAAAATTTTTTTATATTATATTTTATGTTTCAATTTGGAAGTTAAATTACTAAATTCTTGAATTTTAATTTGAAATGATAATAAATTTTTTGATTAATAATGTTAAAATTAAATTTGGATGTTTTTTGGGTGTCATTCTAAAATGGTTAATTTTTTTGTGAATAGTGGAAAATACATATTTTACAAATACCTTAACATTACTGACATAAAAGTGGATTAAAAATTTATGATACCCATTTATTAACCAAATAGTTTTTTAATAATTAAAATCATACATTTTAAATATATATTTTTTAATTTGTAAACCCATGATCATGTTCTTAGGACATAAGTTATATTTTATTATAATTTAAAAACTTATTTCATTTTCCATTAATTAATTATTCAAAATGATCCAATAATTTTTTTTATTTTTAAGTAAAAAAACTATTTTTATTAATCATAAACTAATAAATGTCATGATAATTAAATTTATACTTGATTTTAGTGTAAATTCATTATTATGATTAATTATTTTTTTACAAAAAAAAAATGTGAGAGCATACATTTATAAAAACATATTTCCACCACCTATAGAAATTTAAGAATATAAAATTGTTTTATAATTTATAATAATAATTATAAAAATATTTATTAAATTTTTTTTATGAAAATAAATTATGAAGGTAAAAGACTAAGTTTTTATCATAAAAATAAATCATGGGAAATGATTTTTTTGAAGGGGATGGTGCCTTTTCCATGAAACCAATCCCCAATAATTATAAAATAAAGAGTTTAAAAGAGTCTAAAAGACAGAAACATATTACAATCCTTTTTATGAAGGGGTAGTAAATTAACTGGGAGATCCTCTAGATAGGTAATATTTTGATTGACTCTCTTGTTAGCAAGGACATCTATAACCATGCTTTCTTTATCATATATATGGGTGATGATGAAGTTAATGTTGAGAAGAGGGCGAGCGAAGTCCATCCAAAATGTGGTGATCATCCATACAAGATGTGTCAAGACATTCGTAATTTCATGGATAAGGGTGGCCGGGTAACACTCAATACTTGGGTTTTTCCAACCATATTTCTTAGAAAAGGAAATAACTTGTATCATACTCATCTGTTCAACCTCCAGTAAAGAGGAAATGCCAAAAATACATTAAAATCATTGGAGGATCTGACCATGATGGTTCTTGACAATTTCACTACAAAGGGCCCATATTTTCTTTGGATAAACCATCCACATTAACTTTAACCCAGCCAGGGAAAGGAGCATGCCAAAAAACATCAAAAGTGTAGTAGGGTTGGTAGAATATTCCATCATTTCAAATATCTTATAGAATTATAAATTCATTCACATTGTTGTTGCAGTGGACATTTTGGATCATATCATCTTTTCATATGTAAATAAGTATCCTCAAATAACCTACATTATAGATAAATGAGCAATTATTATGAATAAGAGAATTTCTCTCACACTAGATAACATGATAAAGCTCAGATAAAATATGAACAAAAATGTTCTTAATTTTCAATGAACTACATATATCTACACATATCATTAGTTGAGATTTTACATAATCATGAGTCAACCATCTACAGTAAAAAATGACAAAAATATAGTTCCAAAGAGAAGAAGCAGTGGGAAAGGAAAGAAAGATATGATTTGTTTCTTTTTTGGGTCGATTATAGAGTCTACATTTAAAACATAGTCGAATACAATATGATTTATAATGACCATTATTGGGGATAAAGTTTTTAGCAAGGTGCAAAATAATAGTGAATCTTGAAGGTTTTATCCTATGTTTGTTAAAAAAATCATCCGACCAAAATCAATTTTAGTGTTACCAAAAAAACATTGTATTTTTTTTGAACTAAGAATACCATTATGTGTAGGATCCCAAATTAATATATTATTTTTTTTATAGAAGGTATAGTTGTCAATGACATTCATAATTGTGTTAGGGTGGTAGTAATTTTAGGATTTTAGCATATCATTGATAGACTATTTCGTATTCTCAGGGACTTTTCCAGGTGAAACCAATGAAATTATGTGATTTCTAGTCCAGTTATCCAACTTTAAGTTCATTGAAGAGTCTATATAGACCACCCACCTTGAGTTTATCATAATGGAGGAAAAGTATTGTTTTATGGATATCCAGATATAAGAGTTAAAATAATTTTAATTTCCATTATTATGTTTTTAAATAAATCTACCTTTTAGAAAAGCAATGTAGTTAGATTTATTAAAGAGAATATTCCAATTGAGTCTAGATTAAAGAGCCTCATTATTGTACTTAAGGTTTTTATGACAATACCACCATTATCAATAGGTTTTAAACAACTCATCCAGGGTACAATAACAAGTTTCCTCTCCAAAGTGCTACTAGTAATTTTTTTAATGGGATATTTATTTTTTTAATTAGAGTAGTAGGATATTTATATACCATCATAGAATAAATCATTTTTGACACAATAAAATTTTTGATAATGCAGATTTTTCCTACCATAGAGAGGGATTTCCCTTTCCATGAAGATAGCTGGTTAAGAACTCGATCAACAATTTCACAGAAAGGAGATGATTTAGGTCTTATTGAAAATAAGGGAACACCTAGGTACGTAAAAGGAAAATATCACTCTTTTATGCCTAGTTCACCTATAATATTTCATTTATTATTAGTGGGAATGTTTTTTCAATTGAAAATTGAAGGATTGTTCTAAATAATTTCTTGTCCAGAAACCTTCTCATAGTGAGCGAGGGAATTTTTGAGTTTTCAAAATTTTCTTTTATCAACTTGTAGAAAAAGGAAGATATCTGTAAAGACCCAGAAATTTCAAGGAATATTTTTTCTTAATTTTCTTTGGAATTTTACAAGAATGCAGTTTCTGACAGCGCCTGATTCTGAGACTCGGTGTTCCAGGAATTTATTTCTGAAGTTTATCTCGGGTACGTTCAGTGAACGAATGAGCGGGAATTTCTAACTTTGAAACCAGTGCTCGGAATCAAATTCCGAGGGCTCTGATGGAACAACAACACTAGTATTTTCTTAGGAACGCCTATTCCGGAGTTGCGTTTTCACGGGAGGAGTTGTTAAAATTTGTGGCTTAATTGAGGAATGAATAAAATTGTGAGAAAATATTATTTCTCAAGTCTAAGGTAGTTTTATCCTACATGGGGAAGTTGGGGTGGCACCTAACTACCCATGTGAGGATAAATGAGAGGATAATGTGTGGTGGGGCCTACACGAGCCCCCACCTTTTCAAATTCCCTATAACTCCCAAACTCCTCTCAACCCCCCACTTAAGTTGTGTAACTCTTCCTCTCCCCCCTCTCCCTCTTAAATTCTTGCCAACCTATCACTTAATTAATTAGACAACTCATTGTTTAATTGATTTACTGAATCAGGTTTTCAATTTTTGTATGTTTGAATGCATGGCAAAATAATAAAATAAGGAGAGGCCTTATTTTATTTTGGGAGTTTGGTTGTGTGAGAGAATTTTGAAGAGAGCTCTTCCCTCTTTTGAAGAACTTCATCTTCAAAGAAGAACGACGCCTCTTCAACAAAGAACGAAGACACACCCATTATCCTCTTCTTCATGCAACAAGAGAGGAGAATCTGATTCTTCTTTGGGTGCACTTCTACAACGACGGAAGCGATGAACGTCAACAACCTTCTTCGACTTCCTCCCTCAGATCCTACCAACGTGTAGTGTCTTCCACGGCCGACGTAGCTCGGGATTGGGAGTGTGTGACGAACGTGGAGAAAGATGAACTTCATTTTCTTCTTTCCGCAACACCATCAATGAATAACGAACGTCGATCGACGAATCAAAAGTAGGGGTTTGTTTTGTTTTGTTCTTGATTCTATCTTTGACGTTCTACGAGTAATGAGAACCCCTTGTTATCGTTTAACGGGAGGAGGCCGTACCACACGAACACGGCCGAACCTCCTCCCTTTTTATTCTTTCTTGTCATTGCGGATCGAAAGAGAGTAATGCGGTGCCGTCGCACCACGTGGGAAAGAACGACAAAGATGTGCGACATCGTCACGCCGTGCGGGATCAAGCGGCAAGAATGCACGACGTCGTCACACCACGCATTCAAAATTTTTAAACCCTCGTGCGTAGGTATTTGATTGCAAGGTGATCGTATAATTTATTTTGGATAAATTATACCCTCGTCAATGATTAAAATCATGTGTTATTATTTTCCAATTGATAACACCTAACGCGGAGGGTGCGAGCCGAACAAACACGGCCCGACAACCCTCAGCAGCTTTTTTATCGATGTGTCGATCGATGGGCGACGACGAAGCAGGCCACTATGGCGTTTGAATCCATTCGCAGTGAAGGTTAGGTCTCGGGAGGACCGTAGGAGAAGACGGAAGGAGAAACGGACCACCAGAGCGCATCCGGTGGTCCGCAGAAGGCGGCGGCGGCGGCGCTCCGCCGGAAGACCGGTGGCGGTGGTCGCCGCCAGCTTCAATTAGCGGCGAGGGCGGGCCGCGCACACCCCTGCCCGCGGCTTTCGCTCGGCCGTGCTGGCAGAGCCGCGGCTGGCTGGTCGAGCGGGACCGAGCCGGCTGGGCCCATCCGGGTCGGACCCGGGCCGGGACGGTTCGACCCGGTTCGGGCCGACCCAGGGGGGTCGGGCCGGGCCGGTCCGGGCCCAGACCCCCCGTTTCGGACCCTCTTTCGTATTCTTCCCATATCTTGAGTTGTAGACCTCTGATCGATGCAACGTCAGCGAAGATGCGGTCCTTGGATCGAGACGGTCGTTTCGGTATATCGCACTCAAGGTTTTGGAATATTTTGGGTTTGGCAGGGTTGTTTCGGATACGAAACCAACCGGGCCCTCGGAGTGGAAACGCTCGTAACTTGAGCTTCGGACGTCCGATTGATGTGTCGTACACTTTGTTGGATTCCTCTTAGTGAGGCGGATCTTTTGGCGTACTCCGCTCGAGGTTTGGATGCCGCCGGAGTGTGGTCGGGTTGGTTCGCTCACGAAACCAACCGGGCCCCTAGAACGAAAAAGCCAATAACTCACAGACCGGGCGTCCGATTGACGCGCCGTCTATCTCATTGTTTTCCTCTTGATGAGACAGAACTTTTGGCATACTTATCTAGAGTTTTGGTTGCTGTTGGATAGTGGCTAGGTTGGATTTTACCTGAAATCCAACCGGGCCCCTGGAACGGAAAAGCTGATATCATTCAGACCAGACGTTCGTTTGACGAACCGTCAGCGGCGTTGGTGATCACGTTGAGAAACAGTACCTATGAGTATACCCTATGAGTGTTTGGGGGATAGTTGAGTTACGGACGGATGAGTTTGCACACGAAACCAACCGGGCCCCGGGGACGAAAAGGCTAGTAACTCACAAAACGGGTGTCCGATTGACGCACCGACTGTTGCGTTGAGACCCCTATGATGAGGCGGTCCTTTGAGATACTACTTCGTGGGACTTTGTGATACTTGGAGTATCGACCTATAGCTCGTGGAGCGAACCCTCCCGGAGACGAGCGTACAGAGTACGAAGACCGTGTAGCCGGCTGAAACCTGACGACTGGTTGACCGACTCGACTTGGAGTGAGTCGACTAGCCCAGTTGACGGAGCGGCTGGTACTTGGCGACAGACCCACGGCGGACGGAGCGCCTGGTAGTTGGCCTCAGACCCGCGGTACTCGATAGGAGGAGTACCTCTGTAGGATATTAGGGGGAGCGCCCGGTGTTTGGTGACAGACCCACAGTGGACAGAGTCCCCAGTAGTAGGTCGCAGACCCGTGGTACTTGACAGGAGGAGTACCTCAGCAGTCTTAGGTTAGTGAGAAGTACCTCGGAGTCGTGACAGGACTACTGTACACTTAAGAGACGGATCTCTTCAACAGTTACAGTTTCGATAATGAAAATCCTGGATTAAGCTAAGACTTTTTACCTTTGTGTTTCCTCATGATTGAGATGGGTTACTTGATAACTTAGGTATATGTATGGGCATATACCGGGGTAGTGGTTATCCGTTGATTTCATAATCCTTGTGTTTCCTCATGATTGATATGGGTTACTTGATAACTTAGGTATATGTATGGGAATATACCTAAGTAAAGGTTATCTGTTGAGATATTCTTTGTGGTTATCCATGTTGGTTTTAGTGAGACCTTGAGGGTCTCGGGGTTCCTACTGAGTATCGTTATACTCACCCCTGCACGGGCTATGCACGCACCTTGTTGTGTTGGTTGCAGACGACAGATAGTGCTGACATAGGCCGATTGTTCGAGGACTCGACAGTACCATGAGGTGGACCACACGACGAGTCAATATACAAAGGTGGACTTCGCGACGAGACGACTCACGGAGGAGGTTGACGGGAGAGAGTGTTGTGGAGGGTATCTGTACTTACCCTTCAGGTAGGATCCGTGGTGGACAATCCAGGAGCTGCGTCATCTGTACCTACCCTTCAGGTAGGATTCGAGGAGGACGATCCAGGAGCTGCTTCCTTTCTTCCAGCTGTTGTCTTTTCCTGTTGTACTTGTTCAGTTGTAGTTGTACTTTCATTTGGGTTTGTATTCTGGCCCATTTACTTTTCAGCACTTTCCTTTGTACTTAGTGTTTTTCTTCCTCTTGTACTCTGTGGTGTTTTGTTTACTTTTATAAGGCAATGCCTTCCGAGTTATCGGGATTTATGCCTTTGGTGCTAGTCGCCAGCCCCTGGCCTATGGAAGGCGGGCTTAGGGTAGTCACGGCACGGGCCCGAGGACGGGACGTGACAAATTGGTATCAGAGGAGTCGGTTCTACCGCATAACTTATAACTCTGATATTTTCTTTCTGTGAAGGGATAGTGTTAAGAGTACTGAGTGTGGTTTTCAGTTCAGGGAGTCCAGTGTTGGTGCGGACGGCCGACGTATCCATACACCAGGACCCTGACAACTGATTTCTAACATTGTGCATGAAAACACTATTTGCATGTGTGATTCTATAAGTTTTAAAAGTCAGCTCAAACCAGGTCAGCTCACCAGGTAAATCGTTTGACCGTGTCACGTTGTTTCTTTCAGGATGCCTCCTCGTGGACGACCAGCTAGAGCCCCGAGAGTTGTAGGTTCTGAAAGCCCGCTGAGTGACGAGGCGTCAGTACAGGGCCATATCCTAGTTGAGGCACCAGTGGTACTACTACCCATTGGGCCACTGATGCCACCATCCCCAGCAGCAGAGGGTGCACGTCGCTTGAGCGCACTGCATGAGTTCCAGCGCTAGAGGCCTCCCAGGATCCAGGGAGGGACAGACCCGAAGGCGGCTGAGGATTGGATGGAGGCTGTGTTGAGAGTTTTCATGCTAGTGGGGATACTGACAGACTTCATGGTGATCCTTGCTGCCAGCCTTCTTCAGGCAGCAGTAGGCAGATGGTGGAGCCTGATGCTCCAGATGCATGACGAGGAGACACTTCTTTGGGCAGACATCGAGAGCCTGTTCTGGGCAGAGTTTGTACCAGCCAACCTTCGAGCGGTGCGTATACAAGAGCTACTTCAGCTGCGGAAGGGCAGGATGACAGTGGCACAATATTCAATGAGGTTCACAGACCTCTCGCGCTACTCCATAGATATAGTACGGGACCCATTCGTCAGGGCCCGAACCTTCGAGCAGGGGCTCAAGCGAGAGATTAGAGCTTCTGTTGTTTCTCACAGCATTCCGAAGCAGACAGGGGTGTTGGAGAGAGACCTCTTAGTGGAGAGTTTCCTTGCTGAGCAGTCCCCAGAAGCAGGACCAACCACTAGCCGGCTTGCGGCAGAGTCTTCTGCAGCAGGCAGTAGACAGATGACGCATAGGTCTAAGAGGAACAGACCTACCGGTGGCCGACTACACGACTCAGGTTCAGTTGTGCGCGGAAACCAGGGTGGAGTCAGAGCCAGACATGCCGAGAGTGGACAGTGTTACTTCTGCGGTGGAATTAGTCACATGGCACGTGACTGTCCAACCCGCCATGCAGATGACCAACAGTTAAATGAAGAACCTCCCAGCCAGAGGCAGGGATTCGATCAGGGTAGACTGCAAGGAGCAGGCAGCCATGGAAGAGGAGCTGGTCGTGTAGCTGGAGGTGGACGACACTTCGGGGTGTTTCCACCCCCACAACCAGGAGGACCACCCTGACCACAGGGGACATGAGGACATGGGAGAGCACAGCTTCAGGCAGCTGAGGCCTATGGTCATGGAGCTCCGGAAGCAGATGGACAGGAGCGGGACTAGCTTCCGACCTGGAGGCTATTGATCCTGTTTCTTTAAGTTTTGTTGATGTTTGTCTGTAGTTGTTTCGTGTCTTTGTACTATTAGGTGCAATAATAAAAAGACACTTATCTTTGTGATATTTGATTTACTATCATTTTGTTTGGTTGATACTGAGTGGTTCCAGTTAAAAATGTTGACTTGACCCTCACTTTTGAGATTTCTACTGGAGGAGACCTAGTGACCTCACACTGATGCCAACAGTGTGACTTGACCATTGGAGGCGAGAGTGACAGTTTGATCTCTTGGTAGTTACGTTGAGGCCTTACAACGTCATCCATGGCATGAATACATCATTCATGTTAGGATTAGCTGTATTAGGCAATGAATGTGGTTCATCCAGGGGATGAGACCATATTTCCCTTATCGGTAAAGAAGAAATCATAGCAGATCTTGTGAGACTAGAGAAGGTCCAGGTCATCCAAGAGCGGATGAGGACAGCACAAGGTCGACAGAAGCCTTATGGTGACTGGACTTGGAGGCCTCTAGAGTTCGAGGATGACGATCATGTCCTTATACGGGTCTCACCTCGACAAGGATAACAGAGATGTGTCCAAGGCAGAAAGTTATCTCTGAGGTTCAGCGGACCTTTCTAGGTCTTCAGATGGGTAGGCAGGGTGGTTTACCTCTTGACCCATTCACCGCAGTTGCACCAGGTGCACAAAGACTTCCACGTATCTCAACTGAGGAGATACGTGCTCGACCCTTCGCATATCATCAACCATGAGGAGCTGGAAAATGGCGTTGGGGTGTCTTTCACAGAGGTTCCAGTGGGGATCGAGGATCGATAGGAGCGGATCCTACGAGGATGATCGATTCCTCGGGTGCACTTTCTTTGGCAGTACGGGAACCTCCAGGTGAGCACATGGGAGCAGAAGGCTCAGATGCGTGCTCTGTACTGTTTTCGTGACCCTAGTTCTATGTTGAAGATTTACGGGGACGTAAATCCCTGAGCTGGGAGTAATGTATAGACCTGAAAATTTCAAGGAAAATTTTTTCTTAATTTTATTTGGAATTTTACAAGAATGCAGTTTCTGACAGCGCCTGATTCTGAGGCCCGGTGTGCCCAGAATTAATTTCTGAAGTTTAGCTCAGGTACGTTCAGTGAACGAACGAGCGGGAATTTCTAACTTTGAAACCGGTGCTCGGAATCAAATTTCGAGGGCACCGATGGAACCGCGGCGCCGGTATTTTCTTAGGAACGCCTATTCCGGAGTTGCGTTTTCACGGGAGGAGTTGTTAAAATTTGTGGCTTAATTGAGGAATGAATAAAATTGTGAGACAATTTTATTTCTCAAGTCTAAGGTAGTTTTATCCTACATGGGGAAGTTGGGGTGGCACCTAACTACACATGTGAGGATAAATGAGAGGATAATGTGTGGTGGGGCCCACAAGAGCCCCCACCTTCTCAAATTCCCCATAACTCCCTAACTCCTCTCAACCCCTCACATAAGTTGTGTAAATCTTCCTCTCCCCTCTCTCCCTCTTAAATTCTTGCCAAACTATCACTTAATTAATTAGACAACTCATTGTTTAATTGATTTAGTGAAATAGGTTTTGAATTTTTGTATGTTTGAATGCATGGAAAAATAATAAAATAAGGAGAGGCCTTATTTTATTTGGGAGTTTGGTTGTGTGAGAGAATTTTGAAGAGAGCTCTTCCCTCTTTTGAAGAACTTCATCTTCAACGAAGAACGATGCCTCTTCAACGAAGAACAACGACGCACCCATTATCCTCTTCTTCATGCGACAAGAGAAGAGACGCCGATTCTTCTTTGGGTGCACTTCTACAACAATGTAAGCGACGAACATCAACAACCTTCTTCGACTTCCTCCCTCGGATCCTACCGACCTGTAGTGTCTTCCACGACCGACGTAGCTCGTGATTGGGAGTGTGTGACGAACGCGGCAAAAGACGAACTTCATCCTCTTCTTTCCGCCACACCGTCAACTAATGACGAACGTCGATTGACGAATCAAAATTAGGGATTTGTTTCGTTTTGTTCTTGATTCTATCTTTGACGTTCTACGAGTAATGAGAACCCCTTGTTATCTTTTAACGGGAGGAGGCTGGACCGCACGAACATGGCCAAAACTCCTCCCTTTTTATTCTTTCTTGTTGTTGTGGATCGAAAGAGAGTGACGTAGTGCCGTCGCACCATGTGGGAAAGAACAGCAAGGATGTGCGACATCATCACGCCGCGCGGGATCGAGCGGCAAGAATGCGCGACGTCATCACACCGCACATTCAAAATTTTTGAACCCTCGTGCGTGGGTATTTGATTGAAAGGTGATCATATAATTTATTTTGGATAAATTATACCATCGTCAATGATTAAAATCATGTGTTATTATTTTCAAATTGATAACACCTAACGCGGAGGGCGCGGGCAGAACAAACACGGCCCGATAACCCTCCGCAGCTTGTTTATCGATGTGCGGATCGACAGACGACGACGAAGCAGGCCACTATGGAGTTTGAATCCATTCAAAGTGAAGGTCGGGTCCCGGGAGGACCGTAGGCAAAGACGGCAGGAGAAACGGACCACCGGAGCGCGTCTGGTGGTCCGCAGAAGGTGGGGGCGGCGCTCCGCCGGAAGACCGGTGGCGGCGGTCGCCGCCGGCTTCAATTAGCGGTGAGGGCGGGCCACGCACACCCCCGCCCGCAGCTTCCGCTCGGCCGCGCTGGCCGAGCCGCACCAGGCCGGTCGAGCCGGACCGAGCCGGCCGGGCCGGGACGGGTCGACCCGGTTCGGGCCGACCTAGGGGGGGTCGAGCCGGGTCGGTCTGTGCACAGACCCCCGTTTCAGACCCTCTTTGGTCTTGTGCCTATATCTTGCGTTGTAGAACTCCGATCGACGCACCATCAGTGGGGATGTAATCCTTTGATCGAGACAGACGTTTCGTTATATCGTACTTAAGGTTTCGAAATACATTGTGTTTGGCCGGGTTGGTTCGGATACGAAACCAACCGGGCCCTCGGAGCAGAAACGCTCGTAACATGAGCTCTGGACGTCCGATTGATGTGCCGTCGACATTTTTTGATTCCTCTTAGTGAGAAGGATCTTTTGGCTTACTCTGCTCGAGGTTTGGATGCCGTCGGAGTGCGGTCGGGTTGGTTCGCTCACGAAACCAACCAGGCCCCTGGAACGAAAAAGTCAATAACTCACAGACCGGTCGTCCGATTGACGCGCCGTCTGTCTCGTTGTATTCCTCTTGATGAGGCGGAACTTTTGGCATACTTCGCTTGAGTTTTGGTTGCTGTTGGATAGTGGCCGGGTTGGATTGTACCCGAAATCCAACCGGCCCCTTGGAACAGAAAAGATGATATCATTCAGACCAGACGTCCGTTTGACGAACCGTCAGCGGCGTTGGTGATCACATTGAGAAACGGTCCCTATGAGTATACCCTATAAGTGTTCGGGGTATAGTTGAGTTACGGCCGGATTGGTTCACACACGAAACCAACCGGGCCCCGGGGACGAAAAGGCTAGTAACTCACAGACCGGGCATCCGATTGACGCGCCGACTCTTGCGTTGAGACCCCTATGATGAGACGGTCCTTTGAGATACTTCTTCGTGGGACTTTGTGATACTTGGTGTATCGACCTATAGCTCGTGGAGCGGACCCTCCCGGAGACGAGCGTACGTAGTACGGAGACCGTGTAGCCGGCTGAAACCTGACGACTTCTTGACCGACTCGACTTGGAGTGAGTCGACTAGCCCAGTGGACAGAGCGCCCGGTATTTGGCGATAGACCCATGGCAGACGGAGAGCCTGGTAGTTGGCCGCAGACCCGCGGTACTCGATAGGAGGATTACCTCTGTAGGCTATTAGGGGGAGCGCCCAGTATTTGGCGACAGACCCACAGTGGACGGAGCGCCCGGTAGTAGGCCACAGACCCGCGGTACTCGACATGAGGAGTACCTCAGCAGTCTTAGGTTAGTGAGGAATACCTTGGAGTTATGACATGACCACTGTACACTTTAGAGATGGATCTCTTCAGTAGTTATGGTTTCGATAATAAAAATCCTGGTTTGAGTTGAGACTTTTGACCTTTGTGTTTCCTCATGATTGAGATGGGTTACTTGATAACTTAGGTATATGTATGGGCATATACCTTGGTAGTGGTTATCCGTTGATTTCATAATCCTTGTGTTTCCTCATGATTGAGATGGGTTACTTGATAACTTAGGTATATGTATGGGCATATACCTAAGTAAAGGTTATCTGTTGAGATCTTCTTTGTGGTTATCCATGTTGTTTTTAGTGAGACCTTGAGGGTATCGAGGTTCCTACTGAGTATCGTTATACTCACCCCTGCACGGGTTATGCCCATGCCTTGTTGTGTTGGTCGCAGATGACGGGCAGTGCTGACGGAGGCCGATTGTTCGAGGACTAGACGGTACCCGGAGGTGGACCACATGACGAGTCAGTATCCGAAGGTGGACTTCGAGACGAGACGACACATGGAGGAGGTTGACGGGCTAGAGTGTTGTGGAGGTTATCTGTACCTACCCTTCAGGTAGGATCCATGGTGGACGATCCAGGAGCTGCGTCATCTGTACCTACCCTTCAGGTTGGATCCGAGGAGGACGATCCAGGAGTTGCTTCCTTTCTTCTAGCTATTGTCTTTTCCTGTTGTACTTGTTCAGTAGTAGTTGTACTTTCATTTGGGTTTGAATTCTGGCCCATTTACTTTTCAGCACTTTCCTTTGTACTTAGGGTTTTGCTTCCGCTTGTACTATGTGGTATTTTGTTTACTTTTATAAGGAAATGCCTTCCCAATTATCACGATTTACGCCTTTGGTACTAGTCGCCAGCCCCTAGCCTATGGAAGGTGGGCTTGGGGTAGTCACGACACAGGCCCGAGGACGGGACATGACAATATCACCAGCATATAGTAGGTTGGTGAGATAATTAACATTCCTCAAGACATGAATGGTATTGTGTTTGTTTTTATCTACAAGATGAGTGAGAAAATGACTATGGTATTCTTCCGCAATAGATAAAAGGATGAAAAAAATGGGTGACGTTTTCTAAAACCTTTCATGAATTGGAAATATCCCTTGCGGAAGCCATCAAATAGAATGAAAATAGAGGTTTAATTCAATGAAGTTCAGATAGTAGGGATAAAGGTATCATTAAAATGAAAATATTTACGTACCTTGAAAATAAATCTCAAATACATGTCATCAAAATATTTTTTAATGTCAATTTTAATGGAAATATTACCTCTTCTATTAGCTTTTTATAAAGTGTTTATGAACTATGATGAAAGAAATATGTAGTTTTGAATGGATATATCATTAATAAACCTAAATTTACTCCAAGAATCTATTTTTTCAATGATAGAAGAAATCCTATTAGCAATGATTTTCCTGAGGATTTTATAAAGGGAGTTAATGAGCGCAATGGGCCTAAATAAGTGAATTTCAGAATCATTATATAATTTAGGGATTAATGAAAGAAAATGGGTATTTCGGCCATGAGGGAGAACACCATTGGATAAAAAATATTTAATAAGATTGAAAACATAAAATTGTATAACATACCAGAAAGGTTGAAAGAAACCATTTTTAAAGCCATCCGGACTATGAGAACTATCAGGATTTAAACTAAACACAATTTCATTAATTTAATGATCAAGAGGAATGTTAAGAAGAAAAGTGTTATCTTCATTATTTACCCCCATTGGTATGATCTCACATAATAGGTCCTTGTTATTTTCAGGGCCATTAATGTTAGATTCAAATTAAGATAAAATATTTTTAGCAATATCATCTTCATTGTCTGAAAAGTTGTCTTCGTATTTTAAAACGGTTACCAGCCTACAAGATTTATAGCTATTTTATGGGAGTTATAGAACTTTGTGTTTCTATCATTTTCAGATAACCATTTTAACTTAAAGTATTGGTTCTTCATGATCTATTTAAAATTGATCAAAGAGTTGTAATTCACTGAAATATTTATTTCATGATTCTGATCATTGTTAAAATTAGATCAACTATTAATGTTTCAGAATAGATTTATCTCTTCATTAAGAATGAGGATTCCAATGTTAATTTATTTAGCATGTGAGCTACCCCATCCTTTGAGAGTCTATTGGTCTAAGTGGAATCTCAAGAGGAGGGTGAACTGAGTTTCTGCCTTAAATTTATGTTAAAATCATTATTATTATGATCCCCCAAATTTTGAAAACATCTCAGTTAATTAAGGCAGTAGAGATATAGATGTCTAATTGGTCAACAGTTTTCTCAAAGGGTGATTCGTCCTCAGTTGAATTAGTGTATAACACATCTTCAACTTTTGAAAGAAGTATAATGAATTAAACACATACACACACTTACCTAAATTAACTATCAATGTGAATGCAATATAGATTTATGTTTTAGCAATATGCAATAAAAAAAGATAAATCAGAGTAAAAAAATATAGAACACAGAAAAGTTAAACAAGAGGTTCAGTCTCAAGCTAAGAATTAATACTCTCCACTTGGTGATCACCTACCACTGAGAAGTTTATATTAATAATAAACTTGATACACAGCTTGTATCGGTCTTTAAAACATTTTTCACAAACTGTCAAGGGTTCACACCCTCAACCACTGTTCTATGAGGGAGAGACAAACAATTAAGACCACACATGGTCTCTTACATAGTTATATGTGGGAAAAATGTAAGTGAGGTTTGATGTGAGGATATTCAGTATCCTCCAGTTTAAGTACAGAGATAGTGTGTGTAACAGACAGACACACACACTTATCACAAATGTAAAATGAATGAAAACAATAGAGAAAATATGATGAGATAGAGTTTAGAAGGCTCTATGTGTTTTTAGTTCAGCTCTTGACTCTTAGAAGTGAAGAATTTTAAAATGGAGTCATTCTATGGAAGTTATCGCCAAAAGAGAGTGTCTCAACTCCAAGTTCTAGCTTTCAAAAATTGAATGTTCTGATTCTTGAGTTGATTGAAAAATATGAGACATAGAAGGAAACCTCAAGTTGTTTTCCTTAAATGATCTTCTTGATGTTCTTGGGGTTCTTAGTGAAGGTTCTCGAATGGTTCTTCCTAGTTCTTCAGTAGTTTCTTCCTCATGGATTTGACTTCTAGACTTGGATTACTCATTTTTCTATGTTCCTTATTCTCTCTTTCTTCCTCAGTCTTCCCTTTTATATTTTAGGTCATACAATAAGATTAAGTACATCACGTGAAATATTTCTCGTACCTAATACTATCAAGATATGGTCTGAAGATATGTCTACAATAAGCATTAAATAAAGTCAGAAGCATTTAATTGAGCTAATATGACCGTTAAAATAATCATAATAATTTGAAAATTTATGGAGTAGAAGAGTATGTTAGACTGGTAACGGTAGCCTTTACAACGATAGGCAGTGCACATCGGTCAACATTCATCGGTAACCTTTCCAATGATAACCTTCAATCAATAACACTATATTGGTAGCCTTTCATCAGTGATTCTTCATCAGTAACCTTTCATCAGTGGCCCTTTATTGGTACCCGTTCACCAATAAGCTTGCATGAGTGACTTTTCATTAGTAACCATTTCATTGGTAAACTTTACATCAATGACATTTTCATTAGTAACCTTTGCATCAGTAGGCATTCATCGGTGAATTTTCATCGATAACCTTTGCATTAGTAACCTTCATATCGATGACCTTTTTACATAGATAAATTTTTCACTATACTATTAAACCAACAACCAGCGAGATTAAAATTATATGAATATTACTTTGATATAAACATTATTTTCACATAAATGATTATCCTATAAGAGAAACATAATTATCACATAAAGAAAACATGATCTGGGAGTATCAAAACATGATTTGGGATTATCAAAACATGATTTGGGATTATCAAAACATGATTTGGGATTTTCAAAACATGAATTGGGATTATCAAAATAGATGAGTCCAATAATCTCCCCTTTTTGATAACCACAAATTATGTCAGTATTTTTTGAATTAGGGTTATGCACACATGCTAATTTAATTAGTGATGTTATCATACACATACTATTATATCATTACAACTAAATTGAAGATTGAAAACTAAAAGAATAAACAATTTTCCCCCATTGGGTAACTATGAGATTTATGATTCAAGTGTAAATATTTTTCCCCCTTTGTGATTAACAAAAAACATACATAACCAAAAGAGAGAAAAAAATAGAGTGTTGGTATTACTAAAATATTAATAAAATATAGAAAAATAAATACACTTATCCATATCATCTAAGACAGCCCACAATCAATTCACATCAGATATGTGCATTAGATATTTGTCTTTAGAAGCTGAGGATGCAGGTTCTAAAGGTAGAGAGATATGCTGAGGGATGGAAATTAGCAGTGTAGGAGGAGCTGTAACAGAAGAATATGTAGACCTGTAGTGAGTAGATCTCTGAGGAATGGTGGGGGTCAAGTTCTTATGGCTAGTTCAGGATTCATCAAAGTTACAACACTGGGAAATATTGAGGCACCTGAGGTAGAATGCAAGGCTGGAGGAAGAATGATGGGTGTGCAATCCACATGGAGAAAGGGTAAAAGAAGATTTCTAAAATACATAATAATACTTCATCGTATTTCCATAGGAGAAATGAAATCATCCTTATTCTCCATAAATTTCTCTAAAGTAGGAGTCATTTCTATAAGAATGCTCACTTGACCCATAAATGGCTGAGTGACATGAGGGATTCTCATGTTTTCCAAAAGCAGCATAAAGTTACTATCCATATTATGCTTAGTTTAGACCCATTTTTAATAGAATTTAAATTTCTCTTTGATGGAATTCTGATCTTTATCAGCTTACCTTAGATAATTTTCCACAAGTTTATGATTTTCCCTGGTAAAGGAAATGACCTGAGAGTCTAAGCTACTAGCACCAGATAAATTTTCCATTTCTTCACTAACAATGGTCCTGAAAGCTTCAATTTCAACTGGAGGAGGTACTAAAGAAAATGCATATGCACCCAGAGGTGACATAGTGAAATCCACAATCTCCTTAAATAATTTGTTTATACCACTGATTATCCTTTTCACGTCATCATCTTGGCCTTTCACATATGTTTCCATGGACTTCATAAAATCCCCAAACACTGTGACAATTTGCTGAACCACACTTTTAACATATCTAAGATCTCTTCCCACATGATCCCTTGAATCCATATAGGAGTCCATGCTTGAAATTTACTATTTCACACTTTCCGTATACTCTATAATGGTTTTCACTTGTCTTTGTCTTTCCATCAATTCATTAATCAAACTGGAGTGAAAGGTGGAGATCACCCTTTCTAAATTAGATGCTACAAAATCCAGATTGAGAGCCATTGATCTCTCTATTCTAATAGATTTATCGTCAATGGGCCTCTTCAATTCTGAATTCAATGATTCCAAATCAACCTTATTCACATATTCTCGAGGTAAATGAACCAATGGCTGCACAATAGTGGTTTATGAAATAGTTGTTGAGTCAATAAGGTTTTCCTTATGACTTTTCCATTCCTTCTTGTTTTGAAAATCACAAACATCTTATCTTTAAGGAAAATCGCTTTTATAAGGAAAAATGCTTTCTTAAGGAAAATTGCTTTTATAAGGAAAAATGCTTTCTTAAGGAAAATCGCTTTTATAAGAAAAATTTATCCTTATCATATTTTCATTATTTTTCTTAAGTATGAAATTCGGATTCACTTTCTCGGAATCATTAAAACTGATAAAAAGCATTCTGTTTTAAGATTCGGTTCTGGACAAGAACTATAAGGAAGTTTCATTCCGAATTCCGGATATGAATTCTGACTAAGTTCTATTCCAGATTCAGGATACGAATTCTGATGATGAATTCTCATTACGAATTCTATTGACGAATTCCCATTACGAATTCTAATGAAGAAATCTCATTCCGAATTCTCATTACGAATTCTGATAAATAATTCTCATTACGAATTCTGATGATGAATTCTCATTACGATTTCTGATGACGAATTCCTATTCCGAATTCTCATTCCGAATTCACCTATTAAACAGAATCTGATTATCATTGTTTTATACACTCTGAATTTATTCACTCTGAACTTTCACTCCGAAATTTCTATTCCGAACCTTTATGTTAGAGTTTAAAACGATGTCGTACATTCTGTTACACTTACTTTGTTATAAAACGATGTCGTCCATTTTGTTATAAACTAACCGTTGTCTAAGTGACACGTGTACAGGTCCCTCCGAACTTTAAGGAAAATATGACCGTTGGAGAGGAGCCGACCTTACCTATAAATAGGATCTCATTTGAAAGAGCTCACTGCTGATGAATGCTGATGCATATGCCGATTGCTGAAAAAAGTGCTTACATGCTGTTGAAGTGATTTCTAGAGAGAGAGTCTCTTATTAACTCTCAAAGCTTCGTGCGACTCCGAATGTTGGTGATTACATTCGAGGGCTTCCGGGGATAGGAAGACAGAGGTGCCGACTAACTTAAAGATCGAGGGCTTTCTTACTGAGAAAGACAGAGGTTGCCAACTACCTTGAAGTTGAGGGCTTGCGGGGATAGCAAGACAGAGACACCGATCTTCGTATCGAGGGCTTACCCTGGTGTGGGTAAGACAGACTTGCTTGAAAGTATAAATCAAGGGACCTTTATCCAAGGTTGTTGGATACCCTTCTCTTTGGGTTAAAAGACTATTATCTTGTTACTAGTAGTATTACTACTTGTTTTATTCCGCTGTAATTTGTATCTTAAGGAAAGTATAACTTTCTTATACTTCCTTACTTACTCTGATTTGTTTAGATTCTATACGCTTTAAGGTAGAATCTTATATTGTAACTTTTGTTAAGTTTCAATTTCCGGAACCATATTTCCGGAACCTACTTTTGGAATCTCCTTCCAAGTTTAGTTCGGTGTTAGAGGTGTTGTGAATTTACTTAGTTTAACTTTGTTAAACATAGTTCTTTTCTTTTCTTAAGGAAACTTTAGTTATTCATAACTAACTTTAAAGGTTCCAAATGAATTTTTAAAGTATACAATTCACCCCCCTCTTGTATATTGAGCATCTCATATTATATTTCGATCCTACATTTGGTATCAAAGCAAGGTTACTGAAATACTTGTACTCACATACAAGTTTTTCTTGCTCAATTTTCTATTCCGAACTTTTTCTCATTCCGAACTTTTTGATTACTAATCTTTTTCTATTAACAAGTTTGTTTCCAAGTTATTTTTAGTATGGCAGGAATGAACGTTGGATCTATTGACAATATGAATCCTACAAGACCACCTATCTTTGATGGTAATGATTATGAATACTGGAGAGATCGTATGAAGACTTTTGTTATCAATACTGGGGTAGATAACTTTGTCATGCTTACTGGTGATTATAAAATTCCTGACAAGGAAGTCAGAACATTTACTAACCAGGAAAAGCAAGAATATCAACTCAACTACAAGGTACGCAATACTTTATTATGTTCAATGACTAGAAATATATATAGCCAAATTTCTTCATGTGAAGCAGCTAACTGTATATGGAAGAAGTTAGAGGTTACACACTTTGGGACTTCTAAGGTGATTGAGACTAGAAGAGCTATGCTTAGAGCTGAATATCATGGCTTCAGTTTTCCTTATGGAGAACCTATCTGTAAAGTTCAACAAAGATTTATGACTATCGTCAACAGTCTACAATCTATGGGAGAAAAAGGTTTAGATGATGAAGCTCTTGTGGACAAGATTATTGATATTATGCCCAATGAGTGGGAGTCCAAGAGAACAGCTATAGATGAGAACAGGAAGGTTACTCAAATTACTCTTGATGAATTATTTGGAACTCTTCTACAACATGAGACAAGAATGAAGAGAGATGCTGACAACATCAAGAAGAAGAATGGAAATGGAACAGTTGCTTTTACTTCAACTTCAAATCAGATGAAAGCTAAGACTCCTGAGAGAGTTACCAGATCCAAATCTAAGAAAGTCATTTTCCAATCCGAATCTAGTAAAAGTGAAGTTTCAGAAAATGAATTAGCCAATCTTGCTCGAAGAATGAACAAGATAGCTGGACAGAGAAACTTTCAATCCAAGTATAAGAAGAAGGATAGGAAAGATAAGAAAGATGGAGAAGTTACTTGTTATGAATGCAAGAGAGCTGGACATATTAGACCAGATTTCCCTATGCTCAGAAAGAAAGAAAGAAAGGAAAGGCATTCAGACAGAAACAGGAAGAAGTATTACAAAGCTAAATCTAAGAATGTTTTGAAAGCTAATGACACCTGGAGTGCCAGTGGTGGTGATTCTTCAGATGAATCTTCTGAATATGAATCTTCAGGATAGAAGAATCTTGGTCTTATAGCCAGATTACCTATTGAAAATCATTGTCTTATGGCTAAGGTACGAAATGCTGAATCATTGACTAATGTTTCCTTAAATCCTAATGATAGTAAGTATTATAACTCTTCTGATGAAGAATCATCTTCTGATGAGGAAAATACTTTACCTACTTTTGAAGAAGTCTCTAGGTTTGCTGAACTTCTTGAGATTGAGAATTCCAAACTCAACAAGAAACTTGATAAGGCAAATTCTAGGAATTCTATTATTACTAAAGAGATATCAGATCTTTCTAAAGATCTTGATAAGAAAAATGCTGATTTTGAAAATATTTCAAAAAATCTTGAGGAAGTAAGTTCTGAGAAGAACAAACTTGCTAAAGAATTAGAAAAAGTAATTTCTAATAAAAATGTTTTCGAGCCTAACTCTAGCTCCAAAACTAATGATTTTGAGGATAAAAACTTGGTTGTAAAACTCAAGTCCGAAATTTTTTCCTTAAAGAAGTGTTTATCAAACTTTACCCATGGTAAGGAAAATTTTGATAAGATGTATTCTCAAATACGACCTTTAAGAAATAAATCCGGATTTGGTTATACCCAGGCAAAACCTGTTTTCAGCAACAATTATTTTGTTCCTCAAAGTGCCCCATTTTGTACAAAGTGTCAATGTGGTGGTCACTGGGCAAGAAATTGTTCCTTAAACAAAACCCAATCCTTAGGTTTTCATAAAGCTTATTTTTCTAAGAAAATGTGGGTACCAAAAATTTTATTGTCTGGAAATCTCGGATCCAAACAAGTTTGGATTCCGAAAATCTAACTTTGTTCTTAATTTCAAGAAAATAAAGAAAGTTCCAGAAACAATATTTGGTACATGGATAGTGGATGTTCCCGGCATATGACTGGTAACAAAAGCTTTTTTGAAAAGATTATCAAAACGAAAGGAGGAAAGGTAACTTTCGGAGACAATACTAAGGGAGAGATTGTTGGTATTGGTAATATAGTTCTTTTGGGTAAAACTTTGATTTCAAATGTTCTTTTTGTTAAAGGTCTTAAGCACAACCTCATTAGCATAAGTCAGTTATGTGATGAAGGTTACCTTGTGAATTTCAGGAATGATAAATGCTTAGTTCACAATTCCAAGGAAGAATTTATTCTCTCAGCCAATAGGCAAGAGAATGTTTACACCGTAAACTTAGAAGACCTAAGAAGCCAAGATTTACCTTGCCTAAGTGCAATGGAAGATCACTCTTGGTTATGGCATAGAAGATTAGGACACTGTAATCTTAGAAACCTATGTAAACTCTCTAGGAAGAAACTTGTTAAGGATCTACCTGAGCTTAGATTTGATTCTTCTAAAGTTTGTGATCCTTGTCAATATGTCAAGCAACATAAATCTAGTTTTAAGTCAATCGGTGAAGTCTCAACAACCAATGCATTACAGTTGGTGCATATGGATCTTTTTGGTCCAACACAAACTGGAAGTATTGGAGGCAAATACTATGTGTTTGTTCTAGTTGATGATTACACTAGATTTACTTGGGTCTATTTTCTAGCAAGGAAATCTGAAGCCTTTTCTTATTTCAAAAGTTTTAGAGCTCAAGTTAAAAATGAGAAAAACCTTTCATTGAAAACTATTCATAGTGATCATGGAGGAGAATTTCAAAATTCAGATTTTGAAACTTTTTGTAGTAAGAAAGGTATTACTCACAACTTTTCAGCACCTAGAACTCCTCAACAGAATGGTGTAGTTGAAAGAAGAAATAGAATTCTTCAAGAAATAACTAGAACCATGTTGAGTGAATATTCTATTTCTAGAAATTTCTGGGCTGAAGCTGTAAGTACTGCTTGTTATACTTTAAATCGAGTTTTGATTAGACCTTTTCTTAATAAAACACCTTATGAGTTATGGAATGGTAGAAAACCTAGACTTTCCTACTTCAAGGTTTTTGGCTGCAAAGTATTCATCTTGAATACTAAAGATAACTTACATAAATTCGCACCAAAATCAGATGAAGGAATTTTCTTGGGTTATTCCACAACCTCTAAGGCATATAGAGTTTTTAATAAAAATACTTGTACTGTTGAAGAAACTGTACATGTAAAATTTGATGAATCAGATCCTTTTGTTTTTAAAACCTCCCAACCTACATCTTCGGATGTGTTTTCAAAAACTGATTATCAACCTTTGATAGAAGAACCTTCTGATAAGGAAATTGTTCTAGAAGATACTTCTGAAACATTTACCCCAGAAGACTTTCTACCCTATGTTGATGAACAGGTTTTACAAAACCCAAACCAGATGTTTCTTAAGAATCATCCCAGTGATAGTATCATTGGTGATGTAAATCAACCTGTAAGGACCAGAAGTTCCTTAAGAAATGAAGTAGAAAATCTAGCATTTCTTTCCCAATTAGAGCCTAAAAGCACTGATGAAGCTTTAGGTGATGATGATTGGATCAAAGCAATGCAAGATGAACTAAATGAATTCGAAAGGAATAATGTCTGGACCTTGGATGAGAGACCTAAGGAAACTTCTGTTATTGGAGTAAAATGGGTTTTCAGAAATAAATGCGATGAAAATGGAGTCATTGTTAGAAATAAAGCTAGACTTGTTGCTAAAGGCTATAATCTGCAAGAAGTAATAGACTATGAAGAAACCTATGCTCCAGTAGCTAGACTTGAATCCATCCGTATTCTACTTGCCTTTGCAGCATTCTTTAATTTCAAACTTTTCCAAATGGATGTGAAATGTTCTTTTCTTAACGGTTATGTTCAAGAGGAAGTTTTTGCTGAACAGCCTCCTGGCTTTGAAGATACAAAACATCCAGATCATGTTTTTAGACTTACCAAAGCTTTGTATGGCCTTAAACAAGCCCCACGAGCATGGTATGATAGACTCACTGGATTTTTGCTTCAAAATAACTATGTTAAGGGAAATGCAGATCCAACCCTTTTTATAAAGAAAGATAAGAAAAATGTTTTGATTGTTCAAATATATGTTGATGACATTATATTTGGTTCAACTCAGCAATCTTTGACTGACTCCTTTGCTAGTCTAATGAAATCTGAGTTTGAAATGAGTATGATGGGTGAGTTAACATTTTTCCTTGGTTTTCAAATTTCTCAAAAACCAGAAGGAACCTACATATCTCAACATAAGTATATTAAAGATCTTCTTAAAATGTATGGTTATGACAACACTAAGAGTATAAGTACTCCCATTGGTACCTCAAACTCTTTAGATCTTGATGAAGCTGGGAAACCAGTAGATCAAACATTTTTTAGAGGTATGATCGGAAGTCTACTTTACTTAACAGCTAGTCGACCAGACTTAATGTTTTCAGTATTCTTATGTGCAAGATATCAATCCAATCCTAAGGAATCTCACTTAAAGGCAGTAAAAAGAATTTTTCGCTACCTTAAGGGAACCATGGATCTAGGATTATTTTATACTTCTGGAAATGATTTTGTTTTAAAAAGATTTTCTGATGCTGACTTTGGTGGATGTAGAATGGATAGGAAAAGTACATCCGGAACTTGTCATTTCTTAGGAGATTCATTAGTTTCTTGGTCATGCAAGAAGCAACACTCTGTTGCACTCTCCACTGCTGAAGCTGAATATGTAGCAGCTGGAAGTTGTTGTGCACAAGTGTTGTGGATGCAACACACACTCACAGACTATGGCCTGAGTTTTACTAAAACTCAAATTTTGTGTGATAACACAAGTGCCATTGCCCTAAGTAAAAACCCTGCACATCACTCTCGTGCAAAACACATAGATATTAGGCATCACTTTCTTAGGGATCACACACTCAAAGGAGACATTATTCTTCAGTTTATCGGAACGCAAGATCAACTTGCTGATATTTTCACAAAATCTTTACCTTCTGATAGATTTGAATATATTAAACAGAAGTTAGGAATGATAACCGTAAGGTAATCTTCCTTAATTAACTTTCTGTTGGAAAAATCTCCTTACAGTAATAAACTCCTTTTCATAGGGGGAGTACATTTGTTTGTTTGTTTAACAAAGTTTTTCAAAATTTGTTTTCAAATTTTTCGGAACGAAAATTTCCGGAATGGAACTTCCGGAACTACCATTTTCCAGAATGAATATTTTCGTACAGAATACTTCTGGAATAAAAGTATTCGTATTGAAAATTTCCGGAATGGACAACTTTCGTACTGGGACTTTCATAACCAGTTTTTCGTACCAAGTTTTGTTTTTCATATTTTACTATTTCATATTGAATTTTTCATATTGAGTTTTTCGTATTGAGTTTTTCGTATTGAATTTTACGTAGTCGTCTTTATATTACCCATTACGAATAACTTTCCTAAGCTAATCCGAAAGGTATGATTTCCTTACTGAAGTTTTCGTAATCATATTTTACATGCTGGTAGTTTCTTGTATTTTGTTTTCGGATTATAGTTTTCTAAAATCTTTGTTTTAATAAAACCTCAAAAAGATCGGATTCAAGCTTTCAACCGTCAGATCTAATCGCAGATCATTCTAAACCGTTAGATCAACCGAGGAAGTTGAACCGTCATCCCAATGCCTATATAATGGGGACCCTATTTTATCGTCCCACATTGATTTCAAGCTTTTTCGTGCTGAAGCTCTGACTCTCTGATTTAAGGCCGTTCCGAACTACAGATTTTCAGTTCCGAACTTCAGTCTTCTCAGTTCCAAACTTCTCAGAGACTTCTAATCCGAATGTCTGCAGAGTTAGCTTCTCAAGAAATGTCTTCAACCAAGCCCATTTCTCAGTGGTTAGTCTACAGAGAGAGGTTAGTTCATCCGAATTTCTTCAGCAACTATGATTCTATTATATCAAAAAATATCAAGCTGAATGGCTGGGAAGATGTTGCGGTATCAAAAACCGGCAACCAAGATGAAGTCTACTCTGACTTGCTTGTCGAGTTTTATGAGTCAGTTGCTTTCTTCATGGAAGATAATAGAGAGAAGTTTTCCTTCAAATCGTATGGCAAGACATACAAGCTATCTTACACCAAGGCTGCAAGCTTGGTAGGGTTGAATTATGAAGGTGAAGCTGAGTTTATCTCGCATGTTCTGCCAGACTCCTTGGGGAGTTTCAACAAGGAGAAAGCCTTAGAAATTCTCGGATTGGATGATGACAAGGCTCCGAAAATTGCAAGTCTTTCTACAAACTTCCGGATTCTGGAGTTATGGGTGCAAGGGCTTATTGTACCGAGAAAAGGAGATAAGGATAGCTTGAAGAAAACTGAGATATACATCTTGGATTTCCTGATAAATCTAAGAAAGTTCAACTTGATGAAGCATATTCTTCTCAACATTGATAATTTGAAGAAGGGGAATCTGAGAGCTCAGATAGTGATGTACCCGGCAATATTGTCGAAGCTGATAGTTCGGTGCCTAGAATCCTTCAAGGTTGCTTGTAGTTCTAAGCCGAAAGTTTGCAAGATCATGTTGCTCAGTGATGCAACTCTTAAAAGGATGAATATAGCTTTTAACAAGGAGTCAGGGAAGTTTATTGATCTACCTCCTCAAGTAGAAGAGACTCCGAAAGTGGCTGATCCGGAATCATCCAAGCCGGTAAGGAAAAGGAAGCAGAAAGAAGTGGTAGTCGATGCTGAGGAACCTAAGTCTAAGGAAGTCCATTCCGCACCTCCTAAGTCTAAGAAGAAGAAGACATATACTGATGAGGTTGCAGCGAAGTGGATAGCTAACAAGGAGAAAAGGAAGGAAGGAGATCCGCAGTTCGGATTGGATCCTGCAGAGGCTAAGGCTCTGAAAGAAAAGGCTGCTGATGAGCTTGAGAAGCAAGCTAAGGAAAAGAAGCTGAAGAAGAAGTTGTCAGAAGCTGAGGTTGTGCAAGCGTTGTTAAAGTTTAATGAAATGGTTTCAGCAACCATTCCCGTTCCGAGATCTTTTTCTCTGGAATCTCTACCTGAGACTCCAGGAAGAAATCTTGTAACTCCGGAAGAGGCTGTTGCTACTGAGGAAGTAGAGCAAGTGGAAGAGGTTGAAGAAGCGGCTGAAGGAAGTGGTGAGACAGGAGATGTGCTCAAACAAGTAGATGAATATAAGGGAACTCCTTCGGAACACCTCTCGCTCCGAACATCTGAAGCTCAATCTTCAAAGCTTGCTACTCCTGCAATGGAAGAAGAAAAGGGAGAAGAAGAAGTTACTTGTCAAGAACATATTTTACTTGATGCTGCTCAGATGGGAAACGTGGAAGCCAATGTTCAAGAAGTTGCTGATGAGGAAGATAAAATTGTTCAAGTCTCTGATAGTGAGAACAGATCTCCGGAACAGGTTTCAATTCCGGAAAAAGATAAGGGAAAGCAAATTCTTGCTGATACCCCGAGTTCAGAAAAGAGTATGAGGAAGGAAGCTGGTAGCTCTTCTAAGAGGAAGTTGGAGCTTATTGAGGAAGAAATTTCTCCTAGCAAGATTTCTGATTCGGAGTCATCATCGTTGGGGCACGATTTTGTTGTTCAGTCCTTGAAGAAGTTGGTGGGAACCATTCCGACCTTCTCCAGTATAGACTCTAGATGCCAGATGCTTCAACATACGATGAATCAGAAAACCGACTCCGTATCCATGGTTATGGATAAATGTGTTGAGATAGAAGCCCAGTTCAAAAATTTCTTTATTGGTTACGAAGCCCATAAAAGATCTTGCAAAAGGATGACTAGCTGGTCGAAGAAGAATGTGGAAGAGATGAGGTTGCTGGATGAGTTTCAAGAAAATGTTAAGGATGCATTTCAAACCGAGGACAAGAAGTTTCATGAGATGACTGCATCTTTCGATGAGAAATTGACAGAGGAAAAGAACATTCGGAGTCAGGAAGTAAGATATTTGAATGGAAAGCTCAACTCTGTTATTCAAAGTTGGAAATTTGAAAGGGATCATCGGATCAATTTTCTAGAAAGAATGAAGGCTCAGGAAGAGAAGATGAAATCTCAGGAAGAAAAATTGAAGGCTCAAGAAGAAGTAATTCAGGCCCAGTCAGCAAGAATAGTTGCCTTGGAAAAGCAAGCAGAGGAAGATCACAAAGACCTCAAGAAGATCAAGAAGATTCTTAAGGGGCTCATGTCAAAGGAGAAAGATCCGAAATGACCAATCCGATCTTTTTGTTGTAATTTTTTTTGCTGACTTTACAAATCTAATGGAAATTGTGCTTGTTGTTTCGTTTGTTGTCATTACTAATCTTTCAGGTACTTTGTTATTTTTTTCCATTCCCTCCAATTCTTTTTGAAAATCACAAAGGGGGAGAAGGAAAAGATCCTTAAGAAAAAGAGGAAACTCTAATAAGAGTTTATCAAAGAGGGAGAAAGGAAAAATACCCCAGGAAAAAGAACTCTAATAAGAGTTTGTTTAAGGGGGAGTTTGTCTTAAAGAAACATCACTACAGAAATATGAATACGATCCTTAGAGTTTCAAAGCCTAAGGGGGAGTTAGTCGTATTCATCCATATTCTTAAACCAAGGGAGATAAGCTTTAATGTGTTTCTTTCTTCTTAGAATAGCTTTTTTGTAAGGATGTTTGTGCTTTCCAAAAAGGGGGAGATTGTTGAGTCAATAAGGTTTTCCTTATGACTTTTCCATTCCTTCTTGTTTTGAAAATCACAAACATCTTATCTTTAAGGAAAATTGCTTTTATAAGGAAAAATGCTTTCTTAAGGAAAATTGCTTTTATAAGGAAAAATTCTTTCTTAAGGAAAATCGCTTTTATAAGAAAAATTTATCCTTATCATATTTTCATTATTTTTCTTAAGTATGAAATTCGGATTCACTTTCTTGGAATCATTAAAACTGATAAAAAGCATTCTGTTTTAAGATTCGGTTCTGGACAAGAACTATAAGGAAGTTTCATTCCGAATTCCGGATATGAATTCTGACTAAGTTCTATTCCAGATTCAGGATACGAATTCTGATGATGAATTCTCATTACGAATTCTATTGCCGAATTCCCATTACGAATTCTAATGAAGAAATCTCATTCCGAATTCTCATTACGAATTCTGATAAAGAATTCTCATTACGAATTCTGATGATGAATTCTCATTACGATTTCTGATGACGAATTCCTATTCCGAATTCTCATTCCGAATTCACCTATTAAACAGAATCTGATTATCATTGTTTTATACACTCTGAATTTATTCACTCCGAACTTTCACTCCGAAATTTCTATTCCGAACCTTTATGTTAGAGTTTAAAACGATGTCGTACATTCTGTTACACTTACTTTGTTATAAAACGATGTCGTCCATTTTGTTATAAACTAACCGTTGTCTAAGTGACACGTGTACAGGTCCCTCCGAACTTTAAGGAAAATATGACCGTTGGAGAGGAGCCGACCTTACCTATAAATAGGAGCTCATTTGAAAGAGCTCGCTGCTGATGAATGTTGATGCATATGCCGATTGCTGAAAAAAGTGCTTACATGCTGTTGAAGTGATTTCTAGAGAGAGTCTCTTATTAACTCTCAAAGATTCGTGCGACTCCGAATGTTGGTGATTACATTCGAGGGCTTCCGGGGATAGGAAGACAGAGGTGCCGACTACCTTAAAGATCGAGGGCTTTCTTGCTGAGAAAGACAGAGGTTGCCAACTACCTTGAAGTTGAGGGCTTGCGGGGATAGCAAGACAGAGACACCGATCTTCGTATCGAGGGCTTACCCTGGTGTGGGTAAGACAGACTTGCTTGAAAGTATAAATCAAGGGACCTTTATCCAAGGTTGTTGGATACCCTTCTCTTTGGGTTAAAAGACTATTATCTTGTTACTAGTAGTATTACTACTTGTTTTATTCCGCTGTAATTTGTATCTTAAGGAAAGTATAACTTTCTTATACTTCCTTACTTACTCTGATTTGTTTAGATTCTATACGCTTTAAGGCAGAATCTTATATTGTAACTTTTGTTAAGTTTCAATTTCCGGAACCATATTTCCGGAACCTACTTTTGGAATCTCCTTCCAAGTTTAGTTCGGTGTTAGAGGTGTTGTGAATTTACTTAGTTTAACTTTGTTAAACATAGTTCTTTCCTTTTCTTAATGAAACTTTAGTTATTCATAACTAACTTTAAAGGTTCCAAAGGAATTTTTAAAGTATACAATTCACCCCCCCTCTTGTATATTGAGCATCTCATATTATATTTCGATCCTACAATAGTTGGAATTGGAGGACTTCAGATAGGATGGTCATCTTTAGAATCTTCATAATCTAAGCCTAAAACCAAAAATCCCAGAGCTTCTATCTAGTACTTTATTCCATGATCAATATAAACTAATCCTATAGCAACAGGTTCATCCCCCTCACATGGAGCATTCTATTTATTAAAAATATCTATCTATGACATACCTCCTTGAGCAACTACATCAACAAGAGGGTCCACTTATACTTATTATACTGAATATTCAACTACTTATAAAGAAATTTCATCTTCAACTCAATCAGTAAATTCTTCATATACACCTTTAATCATTTCTGTATTTTCTATTGGAGGACTAAGACAAAGAAATTCCACTTCACTTTCAGCAGAAACTATCTCAAAGTCATCATGACATGAATCTGTTTCCTCATCTCCATATGAGGTTCCTCTAATGTCTCTTAAAACATTTTCTATCCCTTCTTCCTCACTGGACTACCCATCATCACTATACCATAGGACCGTCTCCCTTCTGGGAAATATCATTGGTGGGATAGGCTCCCCAAAGTATACAGTATTAGCACAAGGATCTGAAGGAAGGTCTGGATCACTCCAATCATCTACAGGAGAGTTATCTCTTTCTGGCATAGCAACAGATTCTCATTCTTCATCTGAATATGCAGGTTCTACTACACTATTATTAAGACCAGAGTCTCTCTTATTTTTAGGTCTAATTGGATGAGAAATAGGGTTAAACTCTCATATACCTTCGCCTCATAATTCACCCATATTCTCAGCCATGAATTCAAGGTAATCTTCATAAACTTTCAAAACACTTTGGTGATGCAATGGTTATCCCCAAGAATAACAGTTTCCTCCTTAGCTCCAGTAACTCCTTTTACTTTCAACACAAGGGATACTAACTTAGCATGAAATTGGGAATTGGATTTGGAACTCGGCTTGGACATATATTCTAGTTGAATAATCAACAACCTATTTAAATTTATTTTCTCTCCATGCTTTAACAGATACAAAAGAAATACATCCTGAAATTTTAGTGTAGTAAATTCCCCTCTCCTAGGACTTAAAACATGCTAGAAAAACTTGAAAAGAAGCTTATCTTCTCCTAACATCTCAATACCAATGATATTCCTAGGGATCCCACTCCCTATCAGTTCGCCCAAGGATTCTTCAAAACATAAGAGCTCAGTCGTGGGAGGTACCATTCTCGAGTAGTAATCAGAAATCACTTCATGTGGTACTCTTAGATATTCAGCCCATTCAACAGAGGAGAAGCTCACACTTATTCCATTTACTCTGGAATTAATCTGGTTCTCATTCTCAGATTGCTCAAATTATAGATATTCATAAAAATCCTTCACAAGCTTTGGATAATAAGGTCCATTAATGTTTGCAAAGCACTCAAACCATCCTTGAGCTTCATGTGCCTTCATCAGTAAAGACCAGCTCGTCAACAACCATTCCGAGCTCAGCTCCTACACAATCACTATTTTCATCTTCGATAAATGAGGGTTAAGAACCATTTCCACTATCTAGATTCCACTAATAGATGCATCTCTAGGTATCTTAGAATCTGGTGCATCTACTTCATCAGAAAACACCAGTCTTTTCACTCTTTCCATCGATCTAGAGTGGTTTGAGGGTTTCAGAAGAGGGTTAGGTTCAGGATTAGGGAGATAAAGGTTTGGGAGAGAGTTTGATGTGGATCAAAATGTGTTATGTGTTTTAATTTTATCATTTAGGGATTGAGAAAACAATTCAATTAAAAGAATAAATAAAACTGAAATTTTTCATCTTCTAGTAGAAAGAATACACGTCATCCATAAAAATATCGACTCTCATTAAGACGACGTCAGTAAGGTCCTATCATTAAGGTCAAATGGTAGGGTCCTATCGGTAAGGTCCAACGTCGAGGTTCTATCGGTAAGGTCCAACGGTGAGGTCCAATGGTAAAGTCAAACATTGAGGTTCTATCAGTATGGTCCAATGGTGAGTCACAATAGTAAGGTTCAATCAGTAAGGTCCAATGGTGAGGTTTTATCGATAAAGTCCAATGGTGAGGTTCTATCGATAAGGTCCAACAGTGAGGTTCTATCAGTAATTTCCAATGGCGTGGTTCTATCGGTAAGGTCCAATAGCGATGTTCTATCGGTGAGGTTTCTAACGGCGAGGTTTCTAATGGAGAGGTTTCTAATTTTGAGGTTTCTAATAGTGAGTTTTCTAAAAATGAGATTTCTAATGGTGAGGTTTCTAACTCAACAATTTATCATACCTAACTCATGTTTTATGTAGTTTAACCTCTCAGAATTCAAAGGCTTTGTGAATATATGAGCCAATTAGTGTTCAATGCTGATGAATTCAAGAGTGATATCACCTCTTTGATAATGATATCTCAAGAAGTGATGTCTCACATCAATGTGCTTTGTACTATCATAAGATACTTTATTTTTGGAGATGTTAATAGAACTTGTGTTATCATTGTTTATAGAGACATGTTGGAATTGATATCCATAGTCTAGTAAAGTGTGTTTCATCCACATAATTTGAGCGCAAAAACTAACAACAACTATATATTCATCTTTTATAGTAAATAATGTAACATAATTCTTTTTCTTACTACACCATGATACTAGTTCCTTACCTAACATGTGAAATGTTCCAAAGGTGATTTTTCTGTCTAACTTACAACCAGAAAAGTAAGCACCCGAATAACTTATTAAATTAAATGGATTTCCACTTGGATAAAAAGGTACTAAATTTATATTAAACTTGAGATATTTAACAATACTTTTAATAGCAGTTTGATGAGATTCTTTGGGATTGGCTTAAAAAATGAGCACATGTTCAATCACTGAACATAATGTTTGGTCTACTAGTAGTAAGGTACAACAGACTCCCAATCGTTCCTCGATAATTGGTTTGATCCACGAGTTTACCAGTTTATTCAACATCAAATATACAAGTGTTACTCATAGGTGTATCACTACCTTTATTACAATCCAAACCAAAACACTTCAAAATATCCTTAGTATATTTACTTTGACTTAATATAATATAATTTTTATTTTGAAAATTTTGAAATCGAAGGAAATATTTATGTTCCACCATTAAACTCATTTCAAATTCTTCTTACATAATTTTTAAAAAATCAATACATAAATTTCTTTAGAGGATCCAAAAATTATATCATCTATATAAATTTTTACAATTAAAACATATTTGAAAATACTTTTAATAAACAGTGTAGGATCTACTATCTCTTTAGTAAAGTATTTTATGATAAAAAAGAACTAAGTCTATCATACCAAGCTATTTGATCTTGTTTTAGACCATATAAGGATTTAGATAGTTTAAAAACATGATTTTGAAATATGGATTTGTAAATCCAGGAGGTTGATCAAAAAATACATATTCAGCTACGTAACAATTTAAAAATGCACTTTGGACATCCACTTGATAAATTTTAAAATTCAGATGAGCTGCATAAGCAAGTAGTATCATAATTGATTCTTTTCTAGCTACATGAGAAAATATTTATTCATAGTATATTCTTTCTTATTGACTATATCCTTGTGCTACTAGTCTATCTTTTTTTCTAACTATGTTTCCATATTCATCAACTTTATTTCTAAACACCCATTTAGTGCCTATGGTCAATGTGTATTTAGGTATGTCTACTAATTACCAAAAATTGTTTCTTTCAAACTGAATCAATTCTTCATTGTTAGAAATCACCCAAAATTCATCACTGATTGCATCATTAATATTTTTGGGTTCAATCTGTGAATGAAATGATTGATGTTCAACCTAGTTTCTCAGAGAAGCTCTAGTTTGAGTCCCTATATTTAAATCACCTACTACAACATCCAATGGATGAATTTTTAGAGTTCTAATACCTATAGAAAAAGTAGAACTAGACTCCTCTTGAATTTATACACGATCATATTCACTAGGATCAGATTTTGGAAAATTTCCAGAAATGGTTGTTTCCAGAGGGATGTTACGGTCTTTATCATTATGATCCAGAATAGACATATCTTCCTTAAGATGTTCAATAGTGGTTTTGGGTTCATGTGGATCAGTCTCATCAAATTCAACATGAACAAATTCTTCCACACATTTGGTTCACATATTAAATACTCTATAGGCTTTACTAAATATTGAGTATCCTAGGAAAATTCCTTGATCACTTTTTGAAGCAAATTTGTCAATATTATCTTTAGAGTTAAGGATAAATAATTTACAACCAATAACCCTAAAGTAATTAACCTTAGGATTCATATTATTCAATATCTCATAAGGGGTCTTCTTAAGAACAGGTCTAATTAACACTCTATTGATAATGAAACAAGCTTTGTTAACAGATTTATCCCAAAAATAGATAGGTAGATTATACTCATTAAGCATAGTCCAGATAATCTCTTGAAGTGCACAATTTTTTCTTAATACAACTCTATTTTGATGAGGTATTCTAGGAGCTTAGAAATTATGAGTGTATCCATTTTGTGAGAAAAAAGATTCAAAGTATAGATTTTCAAACACAGGACCATGATCACTTTTCAAGGCCTTAATTTTATGTCCAATAATATTTTCTACAGGCTTGGATTATTTAATGAAATAAGATCATGCTTCAATTTTGGGAGCTACAAAATATACCCAAGTATATCTAGAAAAATCATATATAATAACATAAGCATAGTTCTTCCCATTTAAACATGAAACTCTAGATGGTCCAAAAAATTCCATGTGAACCCACTCAAGCGGTTGAGAATTAGAAACTTCTTTCTTTGGTTTGAAAGATACTTTGTGTTGTTTTCTCTTTGACAGGGATTACAAAATTTGTTAAGAGGGAATTACAATTTAGTTATGTCTCTAACTAAACCTTTCATATTCAATTTCCTAAGTGAGTGCACATTGTAGTGTCCTAATATTCTGTGCTACAACCAGGATTCTTTATGAAACACATTTAATTAGGAAAACTTTTTCCTAGATAAAGAATCGAAATCAATAACATATACCTTCTCATTTCTATGAATAGTAAATATAAAATAGTTTTTAGAATTAAAAACATTGCATGAATCATTTTAAAATTTAACATTGAAACAATCATCATAAAACTGCGAGATATTTATAAGATTGTATTTTAAAACATCAATAAAGAGTACTTTTGAAATTAATACATCATTAAGGTTACCAATTTGGACTAAGCCGACGATCTTCCCTTATTCATTATCTCCGAGTGTGACATGTCCACAATAAAATTTAATTAGGATTTTGAAGCATGAGTAGTCTTCTGTCATGTGTCTTGAACATCCACTGCCCACGTACAATAGAGTTTTATAGGTGCTCTTTAAATATTTTTTCTGCAAAATAGATTAAGCGCTGGGTAACTTTGGTTCCCCAATTTTATTGGGTCCAGAGAGGTTAGCAAGTAAAAATTTGGGAACCCATAATTGTCTCACAGATTTCCTATAATCAATAGATATCTTTTGGGGCATAAACATTTTGTTTGGTCCTTTAGATAATTTTTCTTCAAGAAATGGTCCAAAACATGAACTAGTAGTGAACTTTACAGGTTTTGGAACAAATTTATTCTTAATAATTATTCACTGTCCTGGATGATGTCCTAAACTAGTTGTATATTTTGGAGCAATTTTTTCCTTGTAACTGAGTCACGGTATCTATACCTATAGTAAACTTCTCAAGATCTCTCTTTAATTTCTCATTTGATAATTTGAGTTTAGTATTTTATTTTAAGAATTGAGAACATTTTTATTTTTCAATATCCAGATAAGACTTATAATTTCCATTTAAGTCATGTTGTCTTTTCAATAATTTATATTTATCCTTGAGTTCATTAACGGTATCCTCAATAATTCCACAGTATTCAAGTAAATCATCCATAGTCATATTTTCATCATTGTTTGATTCATTTTCATTCTCAGAATAGTAAGAATTTTGTATAGGATAATTGGGTGTTACCTAGGATATTTCTGTCAGGAAACACAGGTTTGCATGTTTGTTCTATTCAATACCAGAAGTGTCAGATCCACTTAAGCTATCTTTTGGGGCACTCCAATGATATTTCATATCCTTTTTATAACCCTTTAACTTGTCTTCATACTTCTTCTTAAATTTTAGCTTGGGACAACTAGCTTTGACATGTCCTTATCATTTTCACTCATAATAGACTATCTCATTTGTGTTATCTTTCCATTTTATATCGTTTTTCAACTGTCCTTAATTAACATAACATCCTTTTTTGTTTTATTTTCTATATAAATTTTTATTTCGGTATAACTTCTTTAATCTCCCAGCAAGATGATCCATCTCATCATCACTATCAGAGTACAAGTCTTCACTGGTGGAAGTGCCTATATGTGCTCGAACTTTTTATTTTTCTCTGTTATTTGAGGTATCTATCTTGAATGCTATAGATTTAGTCATTGGTTCTTAATATACTTCATGATTAAGCTTAATTTCTTCTTCATACATCATAAGACTTCCAATAAGTTCATTCACTGGTAGCTTGCCTATGTCATAAGATTCTCAGATAGAAACAAAATTTCTTCTCCATCTGTCAAGTAGGCATCGTAGTAATCTCATAATTTGGTCCTTGTTTCCCACTGGTCTCCCAAGCAGACTCATGGTATTCACGATTTCATTGAACCAGAGATATATTTCAAAAATATGTTTATCAGGTTTCATTTTAAAATTATCATTTTTAATTGTGTAAGTATTTAATCTCATTTCTTTACCATTGGTTGTTCCCTCAAGAGAAACAGCTGAAGTATCCTAAATGTCATATGCAGTTTTACAAGAAGATATTCTATTGAATTATTCATCACCTAGAGAACTGTACAAAGAATTAATTTCATTACAGTTATTATTATATGTAGATTTAGTCAACTGAGACCATGTATCCCTAGAAGTATCATGAAATACATGTTTTTCCTCGATTGTGTCCAAGATTTCAGGTCCCAGGATCACTATATACATTGTAATTTTTAATTTCCACTAAGAATATTTATTACCATTAAAGAAAGGTGTCTTATTAGTATCAACAACCTCAACTCTGTTATCCATTGTTATTTAGAATTTAAATAATTTAAAATATCAATATCACTAAAATTTTATGATCTTTAAGATATAACTAAAATCATAGTTGAAGAATTTGACAGGATTCACAATAGTACAGGTAGTAGTAAAAATAAACCGAACTAGTTACTCTAATAAAAAATGTTGGTCAGAGTGGAATATCAAGAGGGGGGTGAATTGAGCTCATACTTAAAATTTCTGATAAAAAAATAATTATAAAGATCCCCCAAATTTAAAAAATGGACCAGTTAATTATGGAAGTAGTGATATAAATGTCTAATTGGTTGAATAGTTTCCCAAAGGGGGATTAGTACTCAGTTGAATCAGTGTATAACACTTCTTTAACTTTCAAAACAAGTTTAATGAATTAAACTCATAAACACACTTACCTAAACAAATTATCAATGTGAATGAAAAACATATTTATGTTTTAGATATAAGTAGTGGAAAAAAGATAAAACAGTGTAAGACAAAATATAGAACAATTAAAAGTTAAACAAGAAGTTCAGTCTCTAGCTGAGACTTAATCCTCCCCATGTGGTGATCAACTGCCACCAAGTAGTTTATATTAATAATAAATTGGATAAACAACCTGTATCGGGATTTACAATAGTTTTCACAAACTATACAGGGTTCACACCGTCTACTACTGTTCTTCATGGAAAATGAAAAAAATAAAGACCACACATGGTCTCTTCCACAGTTATATGTGGGAACAAAATTTATGTGAGGTTTGATGTGTGGATATTCAGTATCCTCCAATTTAAGCACATAGAAAGTGTGTGTAACAGACACACACACACACAATTATCAAAAATGTAAAATGAAGAAACACAATATATCAAATATTATGAGATATAGTTTATAAGGTTATATGTGTTTTTAGTTCATCTCTTGACTCCTTGATGTAAAGAATTTGAAGTTAGAGTCTTTCTCTTGAAGTTTTCTCCAAAACAGAGTATCGTAACTCCTGGTTCTAGCTTTCAAGAATTGAATGTGCTGCTTTATGATTTGATTAAAAGTATATGAGACATAGAAGGCAGCCTCAATTGTTTTCCTGAAATGATATTCTTAATGTTTTTGGGGTTCCCAGTGAAGGTGATCGAATGGTTCTTCCTTGTTCTTCAGTAGTTTCTTCCACAGGATTTTGGATTCTTGACATGCATTACTCATTTTTCTCTGTGACTTGTTCTCTCTTCCTTCCTCAGTCTTCCCTTTTATATTTGAGGTCCGATAATAGGAGTAATTACATCACGTCCAATCTTTCTCGCACCTCATTCTTTCAATATATGGTCTCCTGATATGTCAACAATAATGAATAATTAATGTCAGAATCATTAAAGATAGAAAATACAACCGTTAGAATAATATTAATAATTTCACAAAGTATGGAGTATAAGTGTATGGTAGACTGGTAATGGTAGCCTTCACAACATTAGGTAGTGAAAATTAGTCAGCATTCATTTGTAACCCTTCAAATTATAACCTTATATAAATAACTCTCCATTGGTAACCTTTTATCGGTGACTCCTCATTGGTTACCTTTCATCAGTGACCCTTCATCGGAAGGCTTGCAGCGGTGACTTTTCATCAGTAAACTTTTCATCAGTAACCTTTACATAGGTGACCATTTCATCAATAACATTTGCATCAGTATTCTTACATCGGTGACATTGCATCGGTAACCTTTTCATCAGTAACCTTTACATCAGTGACCTTTGAACTTAGATAATTTTTTCACTGTAATATTAAACCAACAAGTAGTGAGATTAAATTCATATGAATATTACTTTTATATAAACATGATTTTCACATAAATGATTATATTGTAGGAAAAACATAATTATCACATAAAGAAAATATGATTTGGGATTATCAAAACATGATTTGGAATTATCAAAACAAGATTTGGGATTATCAAAACATGACTTTGGATTATCAAAATAGATGAGTACTACAACGTCTATTTAAGAGATTTTAATTTGATAAAAAAATAAAAGGAATTCTTGGAGTGTGTAATGGAAATCCAATTTTTTTGATCATGTAAGTGCATTAAGTATTAGAGAAACAGACATTATTAAACCTCAATGGAAGTGCATGTTTCATGGTTTTTGTGGAGACATTGAACAAAAAAGGGTGATGGTAATATTGCATCTTGTGAAGGGTGGATGGTGTCCCATTTTTCTAAATCAGGAACATTCGTAAAGGCTCCATATAGTTTGAAGGAGACCAATATATTGTAATGGTTTTTATACCTAGTATATTCAGAACCCGTAAGATTTATTCCGGTAAGATTGTTTTCTTAAGTACACTTTTTAAATTATCACTTGGACATTAGAGTGTGAGGGGGTCCAATTTTTTCACTTGAATTTAGTATAGCATTAAAGTACCCAATCAAAAATGAAGGTGTGTTAATAATTGAACCTAAATACGTAAGATCATCCTAGAAGGAACTATTATCTCGGTATCTGATTTTGTAATAGAAAAAAGAGTAAAAAATAAGTGTTCCATCAAAAATAAAGTCAAAAGTGAAGGCTTTCTCAAATATGTTGAAACATTCACATTTCAAATGGATGAGTGAAAAAAAAATCCAATGATATTCAAAATAGGAATTTTTTTGTTGCAATAGAAATGGAATAACCATGTTGACACAAATGGAAGACGTTGATGAAAAATTAATTTTGGGTTCGGCAATAGAAAACAAAATTGGGAAGTGAATGTTAACCATTCTTTTTAAAATAGTAAAAATGTTTGAGTTGAAAATGCCCAGAAAATTGAAAAAGGGGATATTTATTTAAACCTATATTTGGAGTTAGAAATCCATTTTTTTTCTTGATCCCTTGTGCCTAGAAGATTTTTTGACCTTTTTATTAGGTTTAGGGCTCATGGTCTATTCAGGGATACTTTTAGAAGTTGTAAGGGATTTTTGGGTTACCTACCTTAATGTTATCCTTGGAAGGATCATGATGGGGTGAATTCATAGATAAATTCATAGAGTTTTTATTAATAATAATATTATAGTCCACATCATGATGAGCATTCAGGTTCTCATAGTTAGAAGGTATAACAATGTCATTAATAATTTGATAAATAACTATAGAAAAATGAAAATTTTGGTGGGGTGGGGGCACCCAAAACAATTGCATTAGGGATTTCTTGATTTATAGTACCCGATAAATTATCAATGGTCTTCCCAGAACCTAGGGAAATTTTTTTTGTGTCCACCAATTTCAGTTTACCTTGAGGAGTGATAGAGGTACACCCCTATTCCTTGTTCAAATCAATACCCAAAGTAGAATTTTCATCTTCTTTATCTTACAAACCCGGGGAAACTAGGACTTTCATGCTGGAAGATTTATGGTTTATTGTATTATCCAGAGCCAAGGATATGAAATCAGTCTCTCAAATTGAATCATCTATAGGTTCATGTGCCATGGTTTTTTCCTTGATAGACTCACTTCCCGCACTGAGTGGGGGTGATTGGATTGTTTAGTGTTACCATTGTTCTAATATTTAGTGTCACTACCCAAACTAGATTCATGGAAAGAAGTTGCTTCTATAGCTAATTGTGTGTTGGTATTTTCTCCATCCCCCCAGTGCAACCAGATTATTCATGTTGGGGTGTGTATTTCAATGAACTATCCAGAGTTGAGGGAGTGTGATCATTTAAAATGTTATGTATTTTTTTTATTCAGAGGTTCATGTGACAAGGCTTTATACTGATGAGGAACACTATCCGAATTGGGAGGAGGGTAAGAAGGCTAACTATAAGGTAATTATTGTAACGCCCCGACCCCAGCTGCCCAGAGTTGGTGCATTACTTCGTAACATTGGCATGATCACAAGAAAGATAAAATCTCGAAAGACCGATTGGTTTAGTAGCCTTGGAAACACTAGATATATTCATAAGTTTTACATTACATCATAAAATGAAAAACTACTACAACAACATAATTTTTCCACATTCCACACTATAATCCCCTCATAATATCCCTGCAGGTCATTCATAACTTACATCTTCACATCCTGGGAAAAATAAAACATATAAAAGGGGTGAGCTCAAATGCCCAGTAAGGATAACAAAATAGCGGAAACTTTCATAAATAAGAATAAACTTTTAAGGCAATGTATAACTAAAACAAAAGCCTTTCAAAAATGAACTTTCAACATGGTATGGAATAAATAAAATGAAATAATGCCATTTACTTATTCACATGGATATTCTACTAATCGAATAATCACATGCAAAAATCAATAACCACATTCATAATGTTGGAATGCATAATGCTAGACTATCATAACCACATAGCCAAGGCCTCGTGCCAAGACTACAAATAAGATTTTGTCAAGGCCTTGTTCCAAGACACTAGTTTGTCTCATGAGACCTACCGATGCATCGAGGAGCTATATCGGGCTCCACCCGTCACATATTAAGTCCAATGCATTCCCATATGAAAAGGTTTAAACATAACATAAACATTCGTATTAAAACTAGCATACGAAATGTCAATAATTTCACCATAAACTATGAATGGTATAAAAATAGCACATCCACAGTCAAACATATCACAAAACCTTCAATACAATATAGAAGTTTTGTATCATAATAAATCAACTTCAAATAAGCGTAAAATCCGTCGAAGGATGTTGACATAGATGAAATCAAAACACTTTTTAGAGAAATATCTCTTTCTATTTTTGAAATCATTTAAGAGTCATATAAAATAAAACATTTTCTTGAAAATATTCTTATAAGCTTGTAAGGGAAGCTTTGATGATTTTATAACGGCAGAAAATAACCGCACCCGCCATATAAGTTAAAAAAACATTCTTATCTTAATTCTGTCGAAAAGGTTAAAAAGCACCTTGTTTTGAAAACAATGGAAAGATTCCTTTATAAACCACTTGTAAAAGTCAAAAAGGGTATAAATGACTTTAACTCATATTCTAGTAAATAGTAAAAATGTTTTGAAATGCATTTTTAAGAAACATGGATGTGGATGATAAAGAGATCCCAGTAGATTATTACGTATAAACAACCTTGGATAATGAAGAGGTTGTAAAGTAAAACCTTACCTTGTACTTTTCATTTGTTGGGGTCGGTTAACCTCCTGTATAATGGTGAAATAATTGTTATTAAATTATACAAGAATCATATACATTAATATGATATCATATATGATCTTTTAACAGTGCTTTATTAATAATATCTTAGTATTATCGTCGTTTCAGGTGATAATCGATTCGTTCTTCTTAAATGTTTGGTTACGTAAGACATGTTTGTAATGGATAGATTAAATCTTATTCATAATCATAATGATATTAACATTATTTTTAACCCTAAAATGAGAATAAGACTTGAATGGATACGATGGATGATGGATCTCACCGCGTTCGTGGAGACGGTAGTCCGTATGTACGCACGAACGCTACTTCCATTTAATTTTTATTTTAAAAGAATTGAATCCAAATGATACATAGGTATATTACTATTCCAGTATAATATAATATTTTATATATGTTACTTAAGTACATTAACACCATCCTTTATACGTTCCATGTGTGGTATGAACGAGTCATATCATTTTAAGGGGGCGGTAGTCCGCACTTCCTCAAATGAAATTATCGTATGTATATACAACATGAAACGAATAATGGTATGAAATAAAATGGAATTACAGAAGCTTATATATAAAATATATATCATTAATATCATATTTAATTACAGTTCCATCATAATGGCCACCATGAGAGGCGGTAAGATGTATTTGAACAATCATCGTTTCGTGAGGCGTTAGTTTTCCATCCACAGAAACATTATGTTCATCATACATTAGATGGAGTTGTGTGTATGTGTAGTTTGAATCCTTTTTATAACAACATCCTAGTATATTGAGGATACTGGTGTTGTTACAAAAGAAAGGAAATAAAAAGTGTTTGGGGGTTGGAGAAGCAAAATAAAGGAAAATAATTTAAGAGAAATCGTTACCTTTAATTTAGGTAACTCACTTTTGTTGGAACCAAAGGGCTTATTGAAATGATTTCTGCCTAAGGGGAAGCTTCAAGTAGGAGGATAGGGATGTAGGGAGCTTAGTTGGGCAGAGTTTTGACGATCCAAGTGGCTTGAGAGGTGTGAGGAATGAGTAGAAGTGGTCTCCTTTTATAAGGGAGAAGAGGGGCTCTTTAGGAAAGAGTGAAAGTATTACTTTATAATATAATTATATTCGGTTTATAATGGTCCAAAAATCATTGCGGTCGAAGATAATATGACTAATATTCTAAATAACATCAACCAATAAGAATTTGACAGGTTTTAGATAATATTTTAATCATTATAATCTTATTTATTTAAATGATTTATTAATGAGGTAAACATTCCATCATTATTGTGTCATTAATAATTTAAATTATTTGATGTCTAAAAATTATAAATAAAATATCATTATGTAGGAAATCTTTTTATATTTCTAATGAATATTTATAATCGAAAATCCAACATGTATAACCCTATGTAAAAATTGTTCTTCTAAAAGATGTAAGCTTATGCCATTTTTATTTTTATTTTAACTTTATTAATATAAAGTGTCCCTACCACATACAAGTGGGTCCAAGGGGTCCCCAAATTGACCCAAGGATGCTCATGGTCGGGTATGTGTCCACCAATAAGGTTAGGACACGTTTTAGGGTAATTTTGTATTATTATAATATTATTTTTTAACTCTTATTTACCGGATTTACCCTTAACCATGGTAAATAAAATATTTACCACAGTAATTATTCAAAATGTCTAAAAATAAAAGTTACCTATTTACACAATTTGGACATCCTGATTCCAAATATGGAATCCATTTTTCTAAATTCAAAACACAGAAGTGGCAGAAATTAATTTAAAATTAATTCCCGCTGTCAAAACAAAAAGCGTGTTTTTAAGAGGTAATAACTATCAAAAGATTGACACTTGTTTATGTTCGGTTTAATTGTAAAATTATGTCCAATGACCAACATTATATTAAATGGTAAAAATATATTCTAAATATACTTTAAAACCACTCAAATTCACTATTTATCACTATTAATTATTTTGATTAAAAAAGTGGTTTTTAATTAAAATTTAGTAATTTTCACTATTCATCAAAATATTAAAGTTATCCGAAAAGTACCAAAATATCACCCTAGGCTAATTTCAATATTCCGAATCCAAAAATGAAGTCCATTTTGAAATATAAAATATATATGATTTCAAAAAGTAGGTATTAATATTCACAACGGCTATTTTAATTAGTTGTGGTGTGTGTTAGAACTCGAGGTTGCGTACAACACACGCTATCGCATTATTCGAAGGGAAACGTACCGTGGAAGCTTGGGGTGTTACATTCTCCCCTCCTTCAAATAATTGCGTCCTCGTAATTTCTAGGGTATTACTGCATAAAAAGACTCGGGTGGTTCTTCATCATAAGTTCCTCGGGTTCCCACGTTGCCTCTTCCATCTTATGATTTCTCCACAAAACTTTTACCAGACGTGTCGTCCGGTTTCTCAGTACTTGTTCTCTTGTATCATGAATCTTGACGGGCTCTTCACAATAAGACAGATCGGGTTCCAGTTCTAATTCCTCATAGGTGAGTACATGTGTTGGGTCAGGCATGTATTTTCTCAACAGAGATACGTGGAACACATCATGAACTTTGGAGAGACTTGGCGGCATTTCCAATCGGTAAGCTACAGCCCCAATTCGTTCTAGAATTTCGAAAGGTCCGATGTACCTGGGACTCAATTTACCTTTCTTACCAAAACGTATGACTCCCTTCCATGGAGATACCTTTAGGAAAACATGATCACCGACCTGAAATTCCAAATCCTTCCTTCGATTATCGGCATAGCTCTTCTGCCTACTTTGAGCTGCTTTGATGTGATTTTGGATTACCTTCACCTTTTCCACCGTTTCCTCCACCAGTTCTGGGCCTACAAGTTTTCTTTCACCAACGTCATCCCAACAGGTTGGTGTACGACATCTCTTTCCGTATAACGCTTCATATGGTGCCATCTGAATACTTGAATGGAAGATATTGTTATAGGAAAATTCTACCAGAGGTAAATATTGATCCCACATACCCTGAAAGTCAAGTGAGCAAGATCTCAACATGTCTTCTAAGGTTTGAATAGTCCGTTCTGATTGTCCGTCTGTCTGAGGGTGGTAAGCAGTGCTCAAATGAAGTTCAGTATCCAGGGATTTCTGAAGACTTTTCCAGAATCTTGAAGTAAAACGGGGATCACGATCAGAAACAATCGATAGGGGTACTCCATGAAGTCTCACAACTTCATTAATATATAGTCTTGCTAGACGTTCCAGGGGTAGATCTTCTCTTATAGCAAGAAAATGTGCTGTCTTGGTAAGACGATCAACAATAACCCATATTGCATCGTTCCTTCTAGGAGTCTTTGGTAGCCCCATGACAAAGTCCATCGTAACATTGTCCCATTTCCACTCCGGTATGGGAAGAGGTTGCATGACTCCTCCAGGATGTTGCCTTCCAGCTTTCACTTGTTGACAAACCATACATCTTGACACAAAATCAGTAATCTCCCTCTTCATGTTGTCCCACCAAAAATGTTCCTTCAAATCTCTATACATTTTGGTGCTCCCAGGGTCTATAGAGAAATTGGAACTATGAGCATCATCCAGCAATTACCTTTTTAGATCAGGTATATTGGGAACACAATGTCTCTTCCCAAATTTCAAAATTCCATCTTCATACACAAAGTCTCTCAATCTCCCATCATTCACAGCTTTAATCTTCTTTTGGAATTCTTCATCATCAGTCTGAGAACTCTTAATCCTTTCTAGTAAAGATGGTTTGGAAACCATTTGAAAAAGCACTGATGTTTCACCTTCCCTGGTTATTCCCATGTCCATCTTCACTAGATCCATGAAAATTAGATCCCTTTCAATTATCATCATGTTCAGAACTCCATGGTCTTTTCTGCTCAAAGCATCTGCTACTTTGTTTGCTTTCCCCAGGTGGTAGCGTATCGTGCAATCATAATCTTTGAGTAATTCAAGCCATCTCCTTTGCCTCATGTTGAGTTCTTTTTGTGAGAAAATATACTTCAAACTCTTGGGATCAGTATAAATCTCACATTTTTCACCATAGAGGTAGTGCCTCCATATCTTCAAAGAAAATATTACAGCTGCTAACTCGAGATCATGAGTATGATAGTTTTGTTCATGAATTTTCAACTGTCGTGATGCATAGGCAATAACTCTATCATTCTGCATAAGGACACAACCAAGTCCTTTCTTCGATGCATCACTATAAATAACGAACCCATCATTCCCCGATGGTAGAGTCAATATAGGAGCATTGACTAATCTTCTCTTCAGTTCTTCGAAACATTCTTCACACTCTTTTGTCCAAACAAATTTAACCCCTTTACGTGTGAGCTTCGTTAATGGGTTAGCCAATCGGGCAAAATTCTGGACGAAACGTCGATAATAACCTGCCAAGCCAATAAAACTACGTACCTCAGTTATACTCGTAGGTGCTGGCCATTCTTGGATTGCCTTGGTCTTAGAAGGATCAACAGAGATTCCATCTTTAGAGACAATATGGCTAAGAAAAGAAATCTCCTGAAGCCAGAATTCACACTTGCTAAACTTCCCATATAATTCATTCCTCCTCAGAGTCTTCAAGATAATGCGCAAATGATTTTCATGATCTTCGTAGGTTTTGGTGTATACCAAGATATCATCAATAAATAACACCACAAATTCATCGAGATACTCCTTGAAAACTCTATTCATCAGATCCATGAATACAGAGGGTGCATTAGTCAATCCAAACGGCATTACAGTAAACTCGTAATGCCCGTACCTGGTTCGAAATGCTGTTTTCGGAATGTCTTCCTTCTTCACACACAGTTGATGGTATCCAGATCGAAGGTCAATCTTTGAAAAGTATTGAGCTCCATGCAGTTGGTCAAATAAATCATCAATACGAGGTAGGGGATACTTGTTCTTTATCGTTATAGCATTGATCTCCCTGTAGTCGATACATAACCTCATAGATCCATCTTTCTTTTTAACAAAAAGAACAGGGGCTCCCCATGGAGAAACACTAGGGCGAATAAATCCCTTATTACTCAATTCCTCTAGTTGTTTCTTTAGTTCGACTAACTCTACAGTGGCCATTCTATAAGGGGTCTTCGATATAGGCCTTGATCCAGGAATCAAATCAATGGAAAACTCAACTTCTCGTTCTGGAGGATGTCCAGGTAAATCTTCCGGAAATACATCTACAAATTCTTTCACAATAGGTACATCCTCTATTTGAACATTCCTTTCCTCACCGATAGTTACTTCATTCTCTTCCTCCCCAATAATTGAATTTAGTTGAGCTACTGGGGGTGGATCTAAATAAGAATTAGGTGGTGACGATTCTGCTCTAAAAATAAGGTGTTCCTTATCATTATCATCAAGAATCGTAACCTCTTTCTTCTTAAAATAAATCTTCGCATCATAGTCCGAAAGCCAGTCCATACCGAGGATTATATCAAACTCAATCATAGGTATGACGATGAGATCAGCAGATAAAGAAAATTTATGTGCTCTAATGGGGACTGATTCACAAAACTTTGTTGCAATGATACTTCCCTTAGGAGTTTTAACTGACAACTCCCTTATTAAATCAAATTGGAAATATCTAATTTTCTTAGCAAACTGGGAAGATATGAAACAATGCGATGATCCAGAATCAAATAATGCATTTTCTAAACATGAGGAAACCATTAAATTACCTGCCACCACGTCTTTTGGAGCTTCTACCTCTGCAGTAGTGATAGCATAAGCATGGCCTTGATCCCTTGGCCTTTTCTGAGGAAAGTTCTCCTGATGCTTAGGACATGCATTTTCATAATGCCCCATCTCCCTGCAATTGTAGCACTGAACATTGGTAGCTTCCTTCTTCCCCTTGCAATCATGAGCTTGGTGGCCTTTTTCACCACACTTGTAACAGACTCCCATTCCCTTCAAGCAAGTACTGGGGTGTTTCTTCCCACATTTACCACATGATGGATATTCAACCTTTCCTTTCTTCCCCTTATTTCCATTCCCAGATTGATCAGAAGGTCTCTTCTTCTCTTGCTTTGCTTTAAAGTCATAAGACTTAGAGAATTTTTTTTCGGTCTTGATAGCACATGAGACAATGTCTTCGTACGATGAAAAGGATTGTGAGACTAATGCTCGACGGAGAAATGGTTTTAACCCATCAAAGAAACGATCAATCATACTTCTTGGGTTGCGAATATAATCTCCAGCATACCTCGCTAACCTTGTAAAGTTAGCCTCATACTTTGTGACATTCTCATCCTCCTTTTGTCTCAGACTCAGAAATTGTCTTTCCATATCTGCTCGATGGTCGCGAGGAAAGTATTTTTCTAAAAACAGATCTTTGAACTCCCTCCATTCCATATTTGATACTTCATCGTCTTCCTTCAGGTTTTGAATCAATGACCACCCTTGATCAGCATCTCCAGTGAGGCGGTAAACTGCCATGATAAATTTTTCCCTTTCACTGCTCCCCAAAGCCTGAAATATTTTCTCTAGGGAATTTATCCATTGCTCAGCTACTAAGGTATTTGTACTCCCATTGAACGTTGGTGGTTGTTGCCTCATGAATCGATCTAACATTGATCCTCCACGCTGCGGATCAGGGTGCTCCATACGGGTAATGTTATTATTCATAACCTGAGTAAGTTGTCCCAGTATGGTGATTAGCTGATCGGCACCAGTTGCATCACCAGCCCCACTATAATTATCTTGAGCAGGAGGGAAATCCCTACATGGAGTGCATGCATTGATACGGTTTCCATTTCTTCCACTAGGCGCCATTTCTAAACAATGGAATAAACTAGATCAGTTTATGAATCAAAATACATAATCCCATACTTATAAAACACTTAAATAAATTGAACTATTTATGGATATAATCCATAATCATAAAAATGTTTTCTTTGAGGAAGTATATACTCATAAACCCTTCATAATGATTTGTAAAGATAGTGAGAGTTATCTTAAGCATATCCCCCGGGAGTGTCGTAACCAAGAGTGCAGCAAGGCCCGTTGTCGTGCACCAGTTCCCGTTCGAGTCTAGCTCAAAGCGGTGTTTTCGGGTTTTACCACTAGGTACATCTGTGCCAGAGACGCCTCTACCTGCTCGTATCTAGACAGGGATGTATTGCTCGGAAAACTCAAAAAATCTAAAAAATACCAAAATTCTAGGAAGTTCTTCTATACTAATCCTCAAAGTTCATCTTAGGTCTACCTAATCAGAGTTTATCTAAATCTAGCTTACAAGGTTTGTACTAAACTTCCTCTGATACCAACTGTAACGCCCCGACCCCAGCTACCCAGAGTCGGTGCATTACTTCGTAACATTGGCATGATCACAAGAAAGATCAAATCTCGAAAGACCGTTTGGTTTAGTAGCCTTGGAAACACTAGATATATTCATAAGTTTTACATTACATCATAAAATGAAAAACTACTACAACAACATAATGTTTCCACAGTCCACACTATAATCCCCTCATAATATCCCTACAGGTCATTCATAACTTACATCTTCACATCCTGGGAAAAATAAAACATATAAAAGGGGTGAGCTCAAATGCCCAGTAAGGATAACAAAATAGCGGAAACTTTCATAAATAAGAATAAACTTTTAAGGCAATGTATAACTAAAACAAAAGCCTTTCAAAAATGAACTTTCAACATTGTATGGCATAAATAAAATTATATAATTCCATTTACTTATTCACATGGATATTCTACTAATCGAATAATCACATGCAAAAATCAATAACCACTTTCATAATGTTGGAATGCATAATGCTAGACTATCATAACCACATAGCCAAGGCCTCGTGCCAAGACTACAAATAAGATTTTGTCAAGGCCTTGTGCCAAGACACTAGTTTGTCTCATGAGACCTACCGATGCATCGAGGAGCTATAGCGGGCTCCACCCGTCACATATTAAGTCCAATGCATTCCCATATGAAAAGGTTTAAACATAACATAAACATTCGTATTAAAACTAGCATACGAAATGTCAATAATTTCACCATAAACTATGAATGGTATAAAAATAGCACATCCACAGTCAAACATGTCACAAAACCTTCAATACAATATAGAAGTTTTGTATCATAATAAATCAACTTCAAATAAGCGTAAAATCCGTCGAAGGATGTTGACATAGATGAAATCAAAACACTTTTTAGAGAAATATCTCTTTCTATTTTTGAAATCATTTAAGAGTCATATAAAATAAAACATTTTCTTGAAAATATTCTTATAAGCTTGTAAGGGAAGCTTTGATGATTTTATAACGGCGGAAAATAACCGCACCCGCCGTATAAGTTAAAAAAAACATTCTTATCTTAATTCTGTCGAAAAGGATAAAAAGCACCTTGTTTTGAAAACGACGGAAAGATTCCTTTATAAACCACTTATAAAAGTCAAAAAGGGTATAAATGACTTTAACTCATATTCTAGTAAATAGTAAAAATGTTTTGAAATGCATTTTTAAGAAACATGGATGTGGATGATAAAGAGATCCCAGTAGATTATTACGTATAAACAACCTTGGATAATGAAGAGGTTGTAAAGTAAACCCTTACCTTGTACTTTTCCTTTGTTGGGGTCGGTTAACCTCCTGTATAATGGTGAAATAATTGTTATTAAATTATACAAGAATCATATACATTAATATGATATCATATATGATCTTTTAACATTGCTTTATTAATAATATCTTAGTATTATCGTCGTTTCAGGTGATAATCGATTCGTTCTTCTTAAATGTTTGGTTACGTAAGACATGTTTGTAATGGATAGATTAAATCTTATTCATAATCAGAATGATATTAACATTATTTTTAACCCTAAAATGAGAATAAGACTTGAATGGATACGATGGAGGATGGATCTCACCGCGTTCGTGGAGACGGTAGTCCGTACGTACGCACGAACGCTACTTCCATTTAATTTTTATTTTAAAAGAATTGAATCCAAATGATACATAGGTATATTACTATTCCAGTATAATATAATATTTTATATATGTTACTTAAGTTCATTAACACCATCCTTTATACGTTCCATGTGTGGTATGAACGAGTCATATCATTTTAAGGGGGCGGTAGTCCGCACTTCCGGAAATGAAATTATCGTATGTATATACAACATGAAACAAATAATGGTATGAAATAAAATGGAATTACAGAAGCTTATATATAAAATATATATCATTAATATCATATTTAATTACAGTGCCATCATAATGGCCACCATGAGAGGTGGTAAGATGTATTTGAACAATCATCGTTTCGTGAGGCGTTAGTTTGCCATCCACAGAAACATTATGTTCATCATCCATTAGATGGAGTTTTGTGTATGTGTAGTTTGAATCCTTCTTATAACAACATACTAGTATATTGAGGATACTGGTTTTGTTACAAAAGAAAGGAAATAAAAAGAGTTTGGGGGTTGGAGAAGCAAAATAAAGGAAAATAATTTAAGAGAAATCGTTACCTTTAATTTAGGTAACTCACTTTGGTTGGAACCAAAGGACTTCTTGAAATGATTTCGTCCTAAGGGGAAGCTTCAAGGAGGAGGAGAGGGATGTAGGGAGATTAGTTGGGCAGAGTTTGGACGAGCCAAGTGGCTTGAGAGGAGTGAGGAATGAGTATAAGTGGTCTCCTTTTATAAGAGAGAAGAGGGGCTCTTTAGGAAAGAGTGAAAGTATTACTTTATAATATAATTATATTCGGTTTATAATGGTCCAAAAATCATTGAGGTCGAAGATAAGATGACTAATATTCTAAATAACATCAACCAATAAGAATTGGACAGGTTTTAGATAATATTTTAATCATTATAATCTTATTTATTTAAATGATTTATTAATGAGGTAAACATTGCATCATTATTGTGTCATTAATAATTTAAATTATTTGATGTCTAAAAATTATAAATAAAATATAATTATGTAGGAGATCTTTTTATCTTTCTAATTAATATTTATAATCGAAAATCAAACATGTATAACCCTATGTAAAAATTGTTCTTCTAAAAGATGTAAGCTTATGCCATTTTTATTTTTATTTTAACTTTATTAATATAAAGTGTCCCTACCACATACAAGTGGCTCCAAGGGGCCCCCAAATTGACCCAAGGATGCTCATGGTCGGGTATGTGTCCACCAATAAGGTTATAACACGTTTTAGGGTAATTTTGTATTATTATAATATTATTTTTTAACCCTTATTTACCGGATTTACCCTTAACCATGGTAAATAAAATATTTACCACAGTAATTATTCAAAATGTCTAAAAATAAAAGTTACCTATTTACACAATTTGGACATCCTGATTCCAAATATGGAATCCATTTTTCTAAATTCAAAACACAGAAGTGGCAGAAATTAATTTAAAATTAATTCCCGCTGTCAAAACAAAAAGCGTGTTTTTAAGAGGTAATAACTATCAAAAGATTGACACTTGTTTATGTTCGGTTTAATTGTTAAATTATGTCCAATGACCAACATTATATTAAATGGTAAAAATATATTCTAAATATACTTTAAAACCACTCAAATTCACAATTTATCACTATTAATTATTTTGATTAAAAAAGTTGTTTTTAATTAAAATTTAGTAATTTTCACTATTCATCAAAATATTAAAGTTATCCGAAAAGTACCAAAATTTCACCCTAGGCTAATTTCAATATTCCGAATCCAAAAATGAAGTCCATTTTGAAATATAAAATATATATGATTTCAAAAAGTAGGTATTACTATTCACAACGGCTATTTTAATTAGTTGTGGTGTGTGTTAGAACTCGAGGTTGCGTACAACACACGCTATCGCATTATTCGAAGGGAAACGTACCGTGGAAGCTTGGGGTGATACAATTATTCCATCACTAAAAATTTAGTATATATTATCATGGTAAAAATATATATTTAACTTTCAAATAACTATAAAAAACTAAACATAACAACTTTTTATCTCAATGAAAAAATATTATAGATATGAAAAGAACGAAAATGACATTTTTTTTATTAATTCTCTACGTAAAATAATAATAAGGTAATTGTAAAGGAATGTTTATATAAATCACCAAATTTTATAATTTTGGGTGATTATTATCTAAAATCACTCATAAAATAGAATTATGGAATGTTTTAAGAGGCATTAAAGTACCATCCCATAGTTTTAATCTTATTTTACCAATTTTACCATCACCATTGTGAAAACATTTTTATTTAGGTATCTATTCCTAATGAACAAAAATAAAATGGAATTATTTAACAAATTTGAACATCAATATTTAAAATATTAAATTAATTTCATTCTATTAGTTTTTATAATTGGATTAGAAGATTAATAAAATAAACTAGTGAAAAGTGATGAAAAAAAAGTTTCCATAAAAATAATTTTAAGAATAAAAAATGTTTTTTATATAAAAAATAAGAGTAATGTCAATTACAATATTATTAATTAAATTATTTTTATTCTAAGTGAAAAAATAAAATTTTAAAACAATTCAAAACGAAATGTTACATTTTAAATACTTAATAAGATAAGAACGTTTTCTATAGAAATTGAATTTTCACTATTCACTAAAAAAATAAACCTTTTCAAAAAAATCCATAAAATTTACCCAATTATTATTCTTATATATTTATTTCAAAAAAATATATATGATTTTTATAAAATAAAACTTCTAAAAGTGACAAAAAATTAATTTATAATATCCAAACACAAAATAAAATCAAACATATTTTTGAATATTTTTTTTGAATTCTAAAATTACATTACTAAAAATTAAGTTCTTATTTCATAAGAATTAATCATTAGATTTTTATAAATTAGGACCATTATAAATTTATCTAATAATCCATTTACTCATAATTATATTCACCAACCAAAACTATATTATAACAGTCAAATTCAAAATAATTTTATTTATTTGTTTGCCTAATCTCAATTTTTTTGTCTTATACAATATCAAACATATACATATTTTAAAATATCAAGGTATTAAATACCCACCATAAAAAAGACTATGTCCCCAAAATTTTATCTCATTCATGGTAATTATAGGTTTTAATATTTGAAACTCCCTTTATTGAAAAGTTACACTGCAAAAAGGTTAATTAAACTACAATTGAAAATGGGAAGTGTGAAACATAATGGTCATTAGAAATAACATATAATTAGTTTCCCATATAAGTTCCAAATTATCCAGAATTGAAAATATAGATATGGTGTAGAAATAATAATGTCTAAGGGATAATAAAGAGTTATAGAAAACAAGATCATGAGAATGTTAATGAACAAAAAATGATAAATCAATAAGAGATTAAAAAGACTACTAAATAATCACAAATAAAAGTAATTGGATAAAATTTTATTCCAAGATAATTTTTATAGTGTTTATTAATTATTTTAACATCTAAAAAAATAACATAAAATAATATACTTACTTTATTTTCTACAAATCCATAAACATAATTTCATCATTTGGTTGTGTTTTTCAATCAGTTTCCACCTTTATCTAATCTTTTAACCCAAATTATGATTATGAATATATAATTCTTGAAGTAATATAATAAACATATGACTGTCCATGAAGTAAATAAAAGTATAAAAATATATTATTCCCATATTTACTAACACCAAAATGGTTAGCAGATGATAAGATAATACCCAAATAAACCCTTATATGAAGATATAAACCAATATCCATAAATAATTAAAAAATAACACCTATGGATTAACATAAATAATTATATAAATATCTAAACCATAAAACCATTAAATTTATGTTTTTAAAAAAATAATGTGAATCACTATAAAAATAATTAATGTTGTTACCTTCACTAAAATAACAAGAATCAACTTTAGATATTATCCTTAAAGGTTATCCGTGTCTTCATCATACATATCCTCAAAATAATTTCCATGCAAAAATATCACTTTTCAACCATCATAGTTAACCCAATATCTAATAGATGATATTTACGTCAATGAATTTTCCTTCATAAAATATCGTAAAAGCTTCAAATAACCTTAATGTGTAATCCCTTATGACCATAATAATAGAATTCTCTCCATTTAACACACAATCAACCTTAAACTTATATAAAAATGATAGTATCAATAAATCTTAGATTAACCTTAAATGAAAATATCATAATCTATAACTTTATTTAAAACCTCCTCTAATTCTAACAATAACATCAGTTAACTTTCACTAAAGGTTTTGGTGCTAAAAACATAATCTTTATATCTCTAGATATAATACCAAAAATCATGACATAATAATAATTATCCGAAAATTACAATGTCATCAGACCAAATTGGATATGTTACATACCCAAAGAACATTATGTTTCAATGTTTGAGATAAATAAAACAAGCTATTAACAAAAATTACTTATGTCTTTAAGTGAGAATTTACCCTCTATAACAAGCTCCTCTTATTCCAAATTATCTCTTCATCATCTCCTATATGAAAACCTTATATACATATCTTACTTAACTTCATTATTTTTTGCCTATGGAAAAGGAAACATAAGAAAGGGGGGAGGATAAATGATCATAAAGGGTAAAGATTAGATTTAACATCTAAATATAATTAGTTAGCATGAGATGATCATATGGGTATAAATATAGTGAGAATAACATAAGAGAATTCTTACCCATCAAAAACTATATCATAAAACATATGAAATGGAATAAATTTTTAAAAAATATAATAGTAATAAGATCCTTTAATCACCAGCCATTTTAAACAAATCTTTACCAAATGAATCAATAAAAACTAAAGCATAGAGAATATATATTGATGTTGCTCTCTAACCTGGAACGTTGTATTTATTTTTCCCAATTAATATTCTTTTATTTTTGGATAATAATAATATTATTAATATTATTATTAGTTATATTATTATTAGGTTTTATTTATTTTATTTTTTTCTCTTTTTTTATCTTATTTATTCGCTCTCTTTTTTTATCCTCCTTTCTCCCCCATTATCCCCTCAAGTAACGCCTCACCTGTCTCCCTATCCACCTGCATTGTGCCACCACCTCTCCCATTAGTCTCTCTCCCTTCCGCATCCTCCCTTAGGTGTGCCACCACCGGCGCCCTGCTATCCCTCCCTCCTCTCACTTAGACCCGTGCGACCCCATCCCATGGGAGCTATCCCCTTAAATTTACTCCACAACACCATACGAAAAATATATACAAATTTCTCCACGATTTACCCTATGAATATTCTAGGGATGATTCTCTCATATCTTCTCCTTATTTTTGTAGCAATGATTCAGCCTAACTATCAACCTGTAGGATTTGACCAAACTCCAGCTCTTTGGGGGTGATCCAATTTTCAGTTGGTTTGTGTTCTAGGATGGTTTGATTGGAACCTCAAGTCCTGTTGGTGCATGTTCTATAAATCACTACCAAAGGAGACGAATTTTGAGGTGTTACAGTTGACCAAATTTTTTCTCATGTTTCTTGATTTTTCACCAATTTAATTTGGGAGATTTAGTGTTTTTGACTCCCTAGTATTTAGTTGGTAGTGTTTTGGTTTGTTTCGGGTGGTTGGGATTCAATTTGGTTCACCTATACCAAGTGAGGAAAGGTTTTAGATCTTTTTTTTGTTTTTTCCCCTACTTAATTAGTGTATTTATGTGTTTTAAGATTCATAGTAATTATCTTGAAGTGTTAAATCCATTTTTATAAAGGATTGATTAAGCATTCATTTTTTAAAGTAGTTTAATTACCTAAAATTGAGATAATTTCCTTTGTAACCCTTGTTGTGTTATTTGAGGTCATTTTTAATACATGTTATTGGTCTGTTTAATGACGCAAGGGTTGTGTATTTTGTTTTGGTATGATTTTGGTGTGCATTTAGTTTCAAAAATGTGATCTTAAGTGGTCATAGTGGGTAAAATGTTGTGTTTCTCCTTGGACTTATTTTTATAAAATTTTAATTGGTTACATAAATAATATAGAGGGTGAAGAACAAGTTTGGGTGATATTTATATTGATTACTAACTTAATTTAGTTTTTTTAGAGCCCTTGGTATACTCAAAACTACTTTTTATTACTGTGATGTGTTTTGTTCATCATTGTGATGATTTTGGATGTCAGTGGAAAAGAAATATATGTACATACATGGGTAACCATGTCCATATGTATACCATCCTTCCACATATTCCCTCATGGCATGAGGAATATGTACCCGGGTCAAAGGATATATATATATATATATATATATATATATGAAAATGTATATGCATGTAAGGTGGAACCGACATTGGTTTCCATTTTCAAAAGCTTCATTTTTCATGTTAGGGACTATTATGCCACTGGTTGGTTTCAAATCTGATTTATGGTGTTATTTTGATTTTTTAAGGTTCGTTCTAATAGTTTTATAGTTCAATGAACAATATGGTACGTTTTTGATTTGTTGGTCCAAGGGAAACTCACCTACATATGAATAGTTATGTATATGTATATATGTAGGTTCCCATGTTAAACATATATTCATCCATGGTAGTGAATATACATGTACATGGATAGGGGTTCCTATTTTTATATATAAAAATGCATATGTAGGTTAGTGGTGACTATTATATGCATATATGCATATATGTATGGATCCACTTATACATGATCATGGTCATGTGGGTGTGTGAATAGTGGATATGTGTCCTTAAATGTATGTGAATGTGAATATTATTAGTGGGGGAGAAGAAACCTTGGGTTAGAAAGCACCACAAGCTGAAGTGGACGGCATGATTTCACTCTGAGGTAGGTTCCCAATTCCTATGTCTTTAACTTGAATTCCAGGATTTCTTGACTGATTTTAAAATGTTTTTTTCATTTCTATATGAAATTAATACAATATATAAATTTATATAATTGATCATGGTCTTTAAAAAAATGGTTTCACACTCAATTATTATATTTTCTTGTAAAACCTTAAATGTGAATAGTTTGAATTATGCATGGTATAAAGAATTTATTTAAACGTGTGATTCTATGGTTTTTCATTTCAGGCATTAAAATGATTTTTTTAAAATGCTTATTTTGGATCCTGATGGTTTCATGACTTATGTTAATGGTGAAAAAGGTGTTTTTTAACGTTTTTAACATCAAATGGGTTGAAAGTTGATTTGGTGTGATTGAAAATATGGAAAACTTACTTCTTATGTGAAATGGTGGTTTTTAAATTGTGTATTCAATTTCTAGTGTGTGAAAGTGAATGTGGTGAAACATATGTGATGGGAGAAGTGGAAATAGAGAACATAGAAATCCTAGGGTATCTAGGTTGGTGGAATAATTCTAGCATGACTGTGATTCTGATTGGTTCATCTCTGCATCACATAGCAAGTCTGACGCTTACAACACTAACTAAACATTTATGGTGATGTTGAAGACCACTAGGTTATAGCTGTGTTTTCCTACCAGTGTCTCCTACATGAGAACAAATATCTATTATGGTTATTCTTACATCGATGCACGAGGATTTAGGGACCCCCACGAGCTAGATGAAACCTATTTATTTTGACCATGGTGCTCACTAATGACATAATTCATGTGGGGTGCTTTCATTTCAGTTGTTTCATGCATGCTCCGTATTTTGTGAAAACCATACATGAATTCAAACTATATTTATTTCATTTTGATGTGTTAATATAAGATTGGAATATAATTATAAAGATATTATATGTGAAATGTTTACCATAAAGTTGAAACTTGTTACCTGAATTTGAAAAGAATGAAAAAAATTACTTTATTAGGTCTTATATTCAAACTAGCATAGTTGGATTTGTTTTTAATGGAAAGGGAAAATGGTGTTGTTTTTCCTTGGCATTCCAACTGAGCATATCTATGGTCACACCTACTTTAATTTTCAGTTTCATGTTTTAGTCTTGGATCGATCATGGAGAAAGTGTTGTTCTATGTTTAGTGGTGACCTATGGGGTCACTAGGAGATATGTCTAGTGGATTATAATTATTTTATTTTCTGCTATTACTATTTTCCTATTTATTTATTTTATTTCTATTTAAATATATTTTATTTTATTGGATAAATCATTCCCAACTACTTATTTTGATTCCCAGAAGTAGTTGGTATCTTGTGGGGATCAGGAACGACCTTCGGGCCATGCTGTGGACTGGCTCAGGTGACCCGTTCTAGGTAGACCAGGGTTGGTTTGTGACACTAGGTTTCATGGAACATTATCTTCGTCACCCTTATTCAATAAATCCATAAATAAAATTATTATAGTTTAATCCATTAGAGAAACCACCTCAGTTAACACCAGCCTAATTTCATTTAAATATATGGAACATTACCCAATGCATTGGAATTCTATATCATGCTCACCAATATTGTAAGATATATCAGGATATCCTATATTCAGGAAATATATCAGGACCACCATTCATCGTCAATAATTTCCAAATATTGTACCTAAATATAATATATGGAAGAATTAATTTTTATCACCAAAATTTTACAAACAACATACATTTACCCATGGAAGATAATTTTTTTATATAATAATATCATTTAAAAAATCATCATAATCTATCCATAAAAAAATGATTTAAATCATAAGATCATATTCCCAATAAATCCTGAGAATTTTTCATTCATATTGATGTAGAGAAAATATCTTTAAAAGAATATTTTAATTTTTTTATGAACTCGGTAAAATAACATTTTCTTTTAATACTTTTTAAAACTAATAATTGAAAAAATAATAAGAAAATTTTTTTCTTTGAAAATATCCTGAGAAATTATAAATTATGTTTTAAATCAAATAAAAGTTATGATGATGGGAAAAGTCAGTCAAATTGTATTTCTTTTAAAAACAACTTTTCTCATTTTGGTAAAGAAAGTTAAAATGTATCATATGGGAAACATTAAGAAAACTTTTTTAAAATTTTTTATAAAATTAAAAATGTAGGTAATCATAAGTTCTTTATAATAATTAGAGTATAGAAAAATATTCCTGAAAGAATTTTTTAAATAATTGATATGGAAGAGAATATATTCGTAACCAAAATCTGAAATAAGGTCTGTTTCTATTAAAACCATTTTTTAATCTTCCTATGTAAAAAAGAGATAAAAATTAAACGAAATCATGTAAACCTCTGAAATAATTAGTGGATAATAAATTATATATGATTTGGGAGAATTATATTTTACAATTTATTTCAAAGGAATATTGATTATAAATAATCCAGGAATAAAATAAGAGTATAACCTAAAAACATTACCACTTTGGTAACATAAGAATAAAAATCCATTGAGAGGGAAACGTTATTTGTATATGTAAATAAATTTAATTTTATGATGTAATATATTAAAATTCATTCATAGGATAATAAGTACACCACAAAAATAAATCATGGTGCTCGACTTGAAATATTTCTCAAGAAAATGAGACTGAGATGAAGAAAACACTTCAAAATATCATAAAAGTTTAAGTGATAATTAATCCATAATTTTATTTTGTGAGAATATGTAAATATATATTAAAAAATTGGTAATATAGTTGAATTTTTTTAATATTAATTGATACTTAATTACAGAATAACAATTTCAATGAAAAAGTGTTATAACCCAATAAATGAAAATTTAGTTAAGAAACCCATTACCACATGTATTGACTTGATATATATGTTTTTTAACTCATGTACACAATTATAAAATTATAAAAAATTTAATAAACATTTATAGGTTTATTCCTTTATCATTAAACAATTTATTTCAATGAAATATTTTATTACATAATTTTTTTAGTCCACTTCAGGTCTTTTGAGGGCTTTCAATTCAGAATTTAAAATTAATTTGGTAGGTTAAAAGTGATCAAAGGGGTAATTTTCTAATATTATAAATAATATTTTTTTTTGAAATTGTTATAAATTTTATACATTAAATACAAATTTTCTTTCAACCATGATTCCAAATCTAGAAAAATGAAATACGTTGCCTCGTGAGGCTGTAGTTCGGACGTACACATGAGTGATGTTTTAAAATTTATAAGGATGAAAAATAGAGAAATAAAATAAAATATTATCTTCAAAGAATTATAATAATTTTATAAAAACCAGTTACCTTTATTAAATACGTCCCCATGTCCATTCATAATAGGTGATATTGAAAAAATAAGTATATCTCTATATTAGGATGGTAGTACGTACGTACCCTTATTTGATGAGTCCATTTTTTAATGATTAGAATGGTATAAAGATAGATAATATATCATATTTAAAAAAACATAATTATTTCCTTAATATAGTATATATAAATTAAATCTCTGATAATGACCATCAATGAGATTATGTGAAGTGAAACCAAATACATCAGTTTATGGGGTGGTAGTTTGCACTTAAACATGAATGATGGTTTCTTTTACAATTTCATAGTAAATGAGATCGATAAGGTTTTATATATCAAAATAATAAAATATTATTAAATTTAATGTAATTATGTTATTATATGTCAGTGGTTATCATATTATTGAAAGAGGCAGAAGAATAAATAAAATAAAATAACATGATTTAGAGATATAATTAATCTTCAAAAGACCTCCTTCATCTTATAACATATGTCTTACAGGTTGGTATTTTAGTGATTCTAGGAACTCAAGGATGTAGAGAGGTATGTTTATAATTTTTTTATGTATTATTCAATATAAATAGTTCTAGAGGTGCGATGAAGAGAGGTTGTGCAGTGTCATTATACATGAGTGTAGAGGGATGCTCTTAGAATTACATAATGTATTAAATTAAAATATATTAATTTTGAGGATAAAGTGAATTAAAATTGATATATTATTTATATAATATATATTAAAGTACAAATAAACTAATTTAATAAAATTTAAAATAGTTTAAAAGATATCTTAACCCATATCATTTAGTTTTAACCTCATGTTAACTGTTTTAATGATTATCATGCTAATAATGTTTTTTAATCTTTAGGGGCCAAGAATTTTTATATAATAGGACATGTTAAAAAAATATAAAGAATGATAGAAAAAATGAACTACATCCCATTAAATTTTACAATTATAAGATTTTTAATCAATTAATAACATCTTTTTTTAATTAATATACCATTAAAATCATTTTCAAAACTATTCACATAATTTGGCATTTAGAAATATCAAGACAATAATGCAGTTTGAAAATAATTTTTTTAAATAGATAATAAATTTTATTTATCTATAAAATTCTCACAACACCATAACTCACCTGGAAAATATTACATTATTAAATTTTAAAACCATTCAATTGATTTTTCAACTATTTGAACAAGTACTCTATTAGCGCTACGTAAAAATTAAAGGTAATTATTCCATTACTAAAAATTTAAATTAAATTTACAAGATAAAAAATTTCATTAATTTTTTAAATAACCATTAAAAACTGAACATAACCCCATTTTATCACAATGAAAAAATATATGAGTTAATAAAACAAAGAGAGTGGCATTTTTTATATAATCTTTATAAAAAATAATATTATGAGCATTATTAAAGTAAATGGAAAATAAATTTCCACATTTTATAATTTTGGATGGTTATAGTTTAAAAAAACTAATACATTGAAATAAATGGATGTGTTTTGGTTATTTTAAAGTCTTATCCCATAGTTTTAATATAATTGTTCTTATTTTAACCTTATAATGATGAATTTTTTTTTCGAAGATTACTATTCATAATGAAAAAATAAAATAGGGTTGTTTATAAAATTTAAACCACATGATTCCATGTATGGAATCCATTTATCCAATTCATTTATTATAAGTTTAATAAATTAATTTTAAAATAAACTGAGGAAATCAAATGTTAAATGTGTTTTCATAACAATAAATTGTATGTATAAATAATATTTATATCCAAATCAAGTGTAAATTCGATTAAAATATAATTAATATGATTAATTTAATAAAAAAGGAAATAGCTATATTTTAAAAAAATTTAATCAAAAAATCATGAATTTATAAATACTTAAAAAAATTCCATTTTCTATAAAATTAGTAGTTTAAATAGTCACTAAAAAATCTATATTTTCATGAAATTACCTAAATTTAACCCTAAGATAATTTTGATATTTTTATTTTTAAAAATTAATTCCTTTTATCAAATAAATATTACAAATTTGGTAAAAATTAATTTAGATCATTTTTGCACAAAATTCCATAAATCCTATTTGTGTTGATGATTAATGTTGGAAGCCAAAATGACATTAAGAAAAATTTTGTTCTTATTTAAAAAAATTTAATGAATTTTTTTTCATTTATTTGGACTATTATAAATTTATTTAACAACAAAATTACTCATATTCATACCTTCAAATTCATCATATAGGACAGAACAATCATATTAAAAATAATACTACTTTATGGTTCATTTGGGATCATTTTTTTTCTTGTATGCTACTGAATATAGTCCTATTTGAAAGTATTAGTTTTTCACTTAATCATCCTAACTCTATCATGTGTGAGAAGTCAAAAAGTAATTATTTTTATTTAATTGAAATAGTTAATAAAAAAAATAAAAAAAATCAAGTTAAATTTAAAATATAAACAAAATACTAAACACAATATGGAATTAATTTTTTCACCAAAAATATGTCTTGTAATAGGGCCATTTACATCCTATTAAAAATATAAAAATTTAATATAATACTATTAGTAGAGACCTACCAAAATATTTAATAAATATTTGTCATTAAATGAATATATAAATTAATAAAAAAATTACTTACCATATGTCATCGATGAATACCAAATGCATGACTCCTAGCATTGTGGGTGGAACCCTTCCTCCCAAATTTTCTTTATTTGATGATGAACTCCTATAAAAATTACCTTTTACCCAATAGAAGCATAATCCTTCCAAATCCTGGACTAGTTTGTATTCTATTATATGAGAGAATAAAGATGGATAAAAAACTGTAACAAAAGCCTTTTCCATTTATCTCTTTATATAATTATTTAAAAACTGATTTAAATACTCTTAAATCCAAATCTACCATTCCTTAAAAATATATTAGTTCAAGATAACATTTCTAGTGTCTGTTATTCCTACGAATATTTAATAATATCTAGAAAATAATTTTATATTTTTCTTAAAAATATTTATTTATATACCAATCATTAATTATACATGTTGTGATGAACGTCAATAAGAACTTAATCACACAACACCCATGGTATATAAATTTAATTTGTATAATCATACCCATATTCCCTATAACTGTATGTGAAAAAAATGTTCAAAAAAGAATATAAAATAAAAAAATTAGTACATAAAAAATAAATAAATAAATTTAAATTAGTTGAAATATATAAATGGAAAACCCATCGTAAGGATGGATCAAAATAAATGGAGGTATATTTCTTATGAACATGGTCTTGTATCATAAAACTCATTATGATATGACGCCTCATTTTTAACAATGCAGTGGTAACATCTTGTCGGTCAGATGATGGGTCATCAGGCTAATCATCGGGAAGCTCAACATCCATGAGGACATTGAAAAGTCCATCCATATTTTATACATCGATCTATATCAGAAAAATAATGTTTCATGTCAATAATTTTTATTATAGTTGTAAAATATAAAAAACATATATTTTTAAATAATAATCTAACACATCATACTTTTTGTTATTATTTATATTCGTCAGTCTCAATGTTTATATATTCCACCACAATATCATCTATTTTATTTAAACTAAATATCATCATATATTGTTATTTATAATTAATTTTTTACATCATCAACGTTATTAACACCATCATAACTTTACTATTAGGTTTCTTCATCAATATCTATATATATTTGAGTAAAAGATATTTTTTTGATGTATCTTTAGAGATTTCAATATCTTTCACATAATAAAAGAACTTTCATTTTCAATAAATATATTTTCATGAGATTTTATATTTATTACACTCTACTTGTTAGTTAAATATCTCATATAAGTATATTAATTTTTGTAATAATATTTTATGTGATTGAGTCATGATTATAAATTCTCTATTTACAACAAGAATAATTTTTTATTAATTTCATTAATTCCATGTTGAGGATGAACATATACCCCTAAATCTATATCGATTCAATGAAATTTATACTTTATTATGTAATTATTTCCAAGATAACATAACTCAATTATTTCATCCACCAACACATAACAATAAACCTTTCTTCCTTTGTCATGGGACATTTTCAAATAGATAGCACTGTTATTTAATTTTTTTTTGATTTACCATATGCACATCTATAAAATCAAAATCCATTAACTATATATAAATTATAAGTTTTAATTAATTTATATTTTGGGTTACTTAATTCATACATTCAAAAATCAATTTTATTTACATGATATGATACATAAAAAAATAAAAAATTATAAATATTTATAATAAATATTTGATTCCATATGTTCTACTATAAACAATTTAACTTACTAGTGTTTGAAACTGATAGGAAAAATGTCATTGTTTAAATGCTTCAAGTGATGTTTTTATAATGTATGTGAATTGATTTTGGATATGATTATCATATAACCTATAAAATAATTAAAAGTAGTTAAGTTTTAAATATATTTTATTAAATATATAAAAGTATAGTTTACTAAATAAATCTTGTCATTTATTTACAATTGAGTAGAACAAATATAGGAGCTATGTGTTGATCATTATAAAAAATACATTATTAAAGAACACCACAAAAAAATATTGGGACTATTAAATAATCAAAATTGATGGTCTATTTCATCGGTAAATGTTACATCATTAGGAACCATTCAATTATGTTTTGAAGGATATTCATATTGGAAAAAATTTGTAGAAATTTGAAATTACCTAATGTAAAAATGATTCTACAATTAACCATTCAATTGATTATTTGTTACATACGTTCTTATTTAATTTTTAAATGCATCAATCAGATATTTATCTTCATCAGAACTATACTATCCCCCCATATTTCTATTTATACAATAAATTTAATATTAAATATTCCATTAATATAAGTAAACCTAATGAATTTTCATCCAATTTAGATAAATTTTTACAAAATCACACTGTAGCATACTTAGTGAATCCTAATCTATTGTCACCCAAATAATATGTAAAAAATATCATATTAATATTAACACATAATAAAATTAATAATTTAACTAACCTTCCATTATGACATAGAAATCATAACGTTTTATCAGGAAATATTTCCATTTATCAAACAATATTCCAAATAATAGGAATATTAATATAGTAACCTAAAATCAATAATCCATTGATATAATAAAAATTGAATTTATTTAAAAAGTATATAATATACTTTTGTCTTCCTTAAAGTTCGAAATATTTAATTTTTAAATAACTCAAGTTTGAGATGTCTGTAAATTTGAGTGATATCTTACAATGCCATTATAGTATCTTTAGTATTACTAGGTGTGTCTATAAAGGTACAAAATATGCCATAAAATCATTTATCATCACTTTTATTGACATATAACATGTTATAGACCAAAAAATCATAATAATATAGTTGGTTTCTTAAATAATATTTTTTATCCAATTGTGATCTCAACCAAAGTGACAAATTTTTTCCGGTTTATTTTATGTCTTAAGATTATGGGAAGTAATGAATTGGCCAAATATTTTATATGAAAATATGAATGACCTATTGGAGGTATATCCCTTTCAACTATTTTATTTCTAATATTATTTGTATTATCTCAGAATTGATAATATTTTTGAATAAATCATAGATAATAGTAAAAAAAGGAAGTATTTTATTGACATGAATATACAATTTACTTTCACTCATGAATTACATACACGATTTCAGACCATATTTCTTATATGAAAATAAAATTCAATATACTGTAAACTCACTGACTATTAACATTGATTGAAAATTAATTGTAAATTTCCCTTTTTCATCACATCAAATGTTCTTACATTGTTGGTCCAAAAAATTTTAAGTAATTAATTTGTCGCTTGAAATAAACATCAATATTTGTATTTGTATGTCTTGGAATTAGTAATGTCGTATATACATTTTGTTCTTACATAAACATATAAGTAGGTATGTTATATGGAGTTATTAAGAATATCCAACAAGAATACTGACTTCTATAAGAACTTAATGGATAGAAATAATTAATAGAAAGACCTATAATCATATTATAAGGATATGAAATAACATTCAGAATAAACTAATTATTGTGTATCTAAGAATAAATATAATAATGATGATTTAATATTTTACTAGAATAAATTTTGGGTATATTATATTTAATTAATGTATTTGTGTTGGAAGACATAAATAAACACTACAATTAACGTGTCATTATAAAATACATAAAACATTTAACAGAAAAAACTATACATTCCTTATTATACATATTTATAAATAAATTTTCACATGTAATAAAATTAAGTAAGTGATTAATATTCACCATAATATAAGATGAAATCATTTGACCATTAATTGATCTTTAATTAACTAAAAGACAAATTATATAACAAATTCTTTCTTTTATATCAACATACATAAAATATAATTCCCTCATGTAAAAATTATTTACCCAAAACTCATATTTTATTAAAACATTTCACACTCCATTATATTATTTAATACCACTAAATTTCATATCAAAATTAATTTTTCTTATATTGGGTTTTGGATATAAGGCCCCCTTGATAGAATGAAACAACTCATAAAATTGATATGGTTACAAATTAGGATCCATATTTTAATTCTATGTTTTAATTTTCTAAAAAGATGTGCAAATAACATCATGTACCAATATTTCAAAATATAATTGAACCCAAACCATTTTTTTCATATTCATATGAATTGTGTCCACGATGTTGATACCAAAAAAATAATCTTTCCTAAAACCAAAAAACGAACCCAAAAATTTTCAATCATTTCAAATATACTAAAATGGAATTTCTTCCATAGGTTTATAATTGTCCATTATGATAAATTACTAATTTTATGATGCATATGATATAAAAATTTCAACGCCCTAAATATAGACAATATTTTTATCATAATAGTTTGTATTTATATGATGATTTACCAATAAAGAGAGTTTTCCTTAATTCAAAAGTACAACTGCAACAACTCTGTTAGGGATCTTGAGATCCTTCACTGTATTGGAGTTTGTGGAAACTACCCAAAGACCTAATATACTCTTTATGTTTTCTGGCAAGCTCCTCCTACTGGCTGGAACAAATTCAATGTGGACAGAGCTTCAAAGGGAATCTCAAGACGCTTGGGCTATGGAGACATCTTTCGAGACCATCTTGATCAGATCCTAGGATATTTCTTTGGATGATGATGTCTCTTTTCTGCTTGGGAGGATGAAATTATGGGTGTTATTCATTCCATTTACTTTTCCAAAATGCACAACAGGAAAAACATTTGGATTGAGAGCGACTCTACAACTATAGTGCAATCCATTTGTAATGGCATTGCCTATCTTACATGGACTCTCACCTCCTGATGAATTGATTGTATTAAATTGCTAAAGAATCTCAATTTCATTGTCACTCACACCTATCGTGAATCAAATAGGATTGCCGATGGTCTTGCCAATATGAGAGTTCATAACGAAGTCACTTGGAGGAATGACCATCCTACAGATTTTCTTCTATGCTATATGAGAGACACAAGAAAAATACCTACTTATCATCTCAGGTAATTCCCCTAGTTATATTTTCTTTCTTGAATAAAATTTAGTGTTCTAGACTTTTTCCAGAACATAACCATCTTTAAGAAAATAACAAATCTTAAGAAATATTGGTTGAAATTAATCTGTTAGATGGGAGAAACTCGGGAACAAAACTGATTAACTCTTAATAAGTATTGATTTTGACTAATTTGATATATGGGAAGATGTGAGGAAAAAATTGATCAAATATTATTCAATATTAGTAATGATAAATACTATATAGTAAAAAAAATTGGATACTAATTATTCCTAATTATCACTAATTATTTTAAATTATTTTTAATTATTGTTAATTATTGTTAATTATTACTAATTATGTATAATTATTCATAATTATTCCAATATATATATAAATTATACCCAATTTTTACAAATAATAACAACTTCTTAAAAATTAAGGCAAATTATTCCAAATTATTGTTAATTATTGATATGTAATTCTAATTAATAATAATAATAATAAATATTTCCTAATTATTCAAAACTATTTCTAAATATTATTAATTATTTATAAATATTTCCAATTATTTCTAATTATTAGTAATTATTCATAATTATTTAAAATTATATCTATTTATAATTAATTTGTCCTAATTATTTATAATTATTGAAAATTAGTCATAATTATTGCTAATTATTGGTTATTTTTTCAAATTAATCATATTTAATTATAATTATTTCTAATTATTTCAAATTATTGCTAATTACTGCAAATTATTCCTAAGTATCCCTATTAATTCAAAATTATTTCAAATTAATGAAAATTATTCCAAGTTATATGCAATTATTCATAATTATTTCAATTTTTTCTTAACTATTCCTAATTATTCATAATTATTGGAAATTAATCCTAATTAATCGTAATTATACCTAATTATTTCTAATTTATACTAATTATTTATAATTATTCATTAGTATTCTTAATTATTCTTAATTATTCAAATTATTAATAATTATTAGTAATTATTGTTAATTATTCGAAATTTGTCCTAATTATTACTAATTATGAGTATTTTTTTTACTAATTTTTACTTTTTTTAAAGAATTTGAACATTTTTTTATAAATTTTACCATTTTTTCCGAATTCTACAAATTTCTAAACAATTTTAAAAAATAATTAAAAAATGTTCATAAATACTAATAATTATTACTAATTATTTCTAATTATTCATAATTGTTATTATTTTTTACAAAGTATTCATTATTATTACTAATTTTATGAATTATTCCTAATTATGTATAATTTTAACCACATTTTATGAATTATTCATAATTTTTAACATTTTTTATGAATTCTTACAAAATAATACTAGTTTTTAATAATTATTCAAAATTATTATCATTTTTCATAAATTATTATGATTTTTTACAAAAAATTTCTAATTTTTACAAATTATTAATATTTCTATTTTAAAATTGTTACTATTTTACAAATAAATAGTAATTTCTAGAGATTATTTTAAATTATTTATAATTATACATAATATTAACTAATTTTTCATATTTTTTACTTATTATTAATATTTTTTACTACTTTTTATTAAAAATTACTAATTATTCTTAATTTTTTGTTATTATTCTAATATTTTTTTGAAAAAAATCTATTTTTTTAATTAGTCCTAATTTTTGTAAATTATTACTAAATATTTCATTTTATTACTAAATTTAGTGAATTATTAATCATTGTTAGGAACTTTTAATAAATGTTGTGATATTTACTATTTATTTCAAATTTTTACCAATTATTTTTCATTTTTAACTATTATTTCTAATTATTAATGATTATTTGTAATTTTTACTAATTATTGTTAATCTTGGTGAATTGAATATAATTTTCAGTAATTATTTCTAATTTTATTAATTATTTATATTTTTTAAAAATGAATAAAAATATTTAATAATTGTTATTAATTAATACTAATAAATTAAATAAACAAACGAATTCTATAATTAAGAAAATAAATAAATAAAATCAGTCAATATTTATTGAATTTTTAAAAATACGTTATAAGGGAAGCTTCAATTGAAGAGACATGAATTGCAACTTGAAAATTTTGTCTCTAGAAATTGAAAATTTTGATAGACAACAAGAGTGGGGGAGTATTAGATTATTAAGAATGGGAGGGAGGGGAGGGGTGTTTTATTATTTATAGTTTTTTTGTGATGTGCCATTTGTGACATAATCACTAATTTAGAAAAGTAATTTGAAATGACCTATATATCCAATTCAATTGGTGGAAACTATAAAATTTCCCCCCAATCGAAAAACATTTTTCATTGAAAAAATATGTCACAATTAAGTCTCTTGAATTTTTTTTTGCAATGAATTGCTTTCTACATTACAAAAAATCATTTTTACAATCACATTTAAGACGGAGTGCTGAAGTCCATTACATATAACCTGTTATCTCCACCCCATGAAACTTGGTTGAATTATAATTTGGGATTGGAATATATTTACCACAAATAGTCATTAGTAATTAGGGTTTATGTGGTAAATATGTCTCACCCTCACAAATACCCACTTTTAAATTACTATTTGTGATATTTTGGATTTCCATCTAAAAAAAGCCTTAATTAATAAATAATATTTTCCCTATTATGAAGTTGGAAAATGTTCTGAAATGAACATATATTCATTGAAATGTATTAAAATGAATGGAAAATTATTTAATGTTTTTAATTTCCAGGTGTCAATGTTTGAATTTTCACTAATGGAGGAGTTTTGGGATGAATTTATTTTGATTCTAAACAGGAATTAAATTTTGATTAATTTTTGAACATTTTGAAATATAATATTTCCTTTCAAAATGTGTATTTTATCTATTGACTATATTTTGATTATTTTAAAGAAAGGTATGTTTCTTATAGTGTTCTTTTTAGAGATTTTTTATTGGTTTAATCTATTGATTTTATTGGGGTTATTTTATTTCAGTTGTAAGGCATAAACGGGTTGTTGGAGTGGGTGTTCTAGAAACAATTGTGTGACCTTTGGATAATATTTATATTCAAATATTTGAATATTAATAAAACATGTTATTACATACTATTCATTGTTCCATATAACATTAATGTAATAACTTCCTATAATATATGTAACATTGATATGGTCATTGTATTTCTCTACTATGATGAGAACCTTGAAATTAAATACTAATAAACATCCTATTAGAGGGGGGTTTTAGAGGTGTTATACACAACCCCTCGAGAATCATTTTTTGTATTATTATAGGGGGATATGCATTACCCAATCACTTATGGAAATTTGAGCTATAGTTTTCCCAAACCATTGGTATTTCCCACCTATACAAATAGTTTTAAAAAACCATTGGTATAGAATATATATTGGAAGGCTATACCAACAATTTCATTAAAATGTCGTTATAGATAACAATATCGGTACTATTTTAAAAAGCCTATGGTATAGTGTATGGTATACAAATAGGTTTTTAAAATTATTTGTATAGCCTTTAACACATATATGACTAATATTACATCCACTACTCCTATCTCACTCCCATCCAGATTCAATCCCATGGAGGGGCCTTAAATTTTCTTCCCCACATATGGTGATCTCTTGTCAAATCCTATTTTTAAATTTTTTTTCAATATCAAATAAGTGAGTTTGAAATATGTCATCTATTTTTCCAATAATAATTTATTATTTTTTTCTCTCTATAACACAGTATCCGATATTATTTTATGTCAAGAATATTCATATACATTGAATGAGGGATTTTTTTAATATATTTGTCATTCTTGTTCATAATAAATCAAATTATATGGGATTTATTTTTCCAATCTAGTTAATGAATAGTTTCATATAAATTTAATATTAATCTCTTATTTTTTGTGATGTATGTGTTAAATATGTAATTATTTATTGTACTAATTTTTTATTTTTTCAATATATTAGTTCTTATGAAATTATTTATTAATTAATTTTTATTCTAATAATTGAAATTATACATTTTAGGTCTTAATATATTTTTTTATTTAAAATGAAATATATTCGTTAGATATATATATTTGGATTCATTTCATAAATCCAAAATATAGATCGAATTTCTTTGTTATATTCACTCCATAAATTATGTTAGTTGTGTGAAAAAAACATTTACATAAAGGAGAATTTCATTTCATTTTATATGAATAATGAGTAATTTTTTTATTTATCAGTCCTCTCATTGGTGGTTTTGAGAACGTTCTTGTTATTAAAAACTCCATACTAAAAATTTACATATTTTACTAATAATAGAATCTTGTTATTGACTGATCTTAATTAATTCCATGTTTGGTTTGTAACTTGTGATATATAGGAAACTATATATAACACGGTTAATTTTTTATATACATTCTATTATATTATTTTATAATTATGATATAGACTAGTTTGTTAGTCATTCCATATGTATTATAGTTCTTGTGGTATTATGGTTTTATATAAAAGTATTTTGTTATATATATAGTATTTTTGTAGACTTTTATATTATAATTCTCTTAAGGAATTTTTTTAGTAATTATTTTATATAATGTGAAAAATTATCATTTCATTAAATATAATTTGAATTTGGATTATATGTTATTTGATTTCTATTAGAAAATTATATATAACAGTTTTTATGAAAATGGGCAGAAGTTGGATATATAAAACAGATCATATCACAAGAGTTTTTTCTAATAAGTTATTTTTTTAGATTTTGAATTTATAAATGATTCAGATAGAGGTATTATACACTAATCATATTATAATTATGTTTGAATACCATGGTTGATTCACAATGAAGTTAATTACCATAAAAATTATTTTGAAACAATCTATTATGTATGTCAACATAGCCGGTATAAAATAATGTCTCAAGATGTCAATGATCAGAATTGAAGGGATAGATTAGTGGATTTATTATAGGACCAGTTACTGTTTTTTATCAACATTAGAACTATAGTATTCCAATTTAAGAAGACAATGATACGTCAACACATGATACATGTGATGATGTTGACTGAGAGAAAAACCTGAAGGATGCTACCAAGACTCTAGTATACTGGACATGTGGTAAAATGAAGAATATTAAAATTGTAATATGACTATTTCAATGGAAAACTGTTTATAGAATTTTGAATATTTTCTTGAATTAAATACTTAGGTTTTTAAAGGACTTACTTTTATATGATGTAGTTATTCAATCAAACCAATATATGGAAGACAGATTCACAAAAACATTGATTTTCTAAAAAAATAAAAGCTCTTCTGAAAGATTCCAACTTATTATAGAGGGAAACCACTAGTCGAAATGGTTGTATAAAATAAGGAAAATATTGATGAATTCCATGTATTGATGGAACAATATCTCATTTTCCATAGAAATTAATCTGGCACTAGCTATAGATTTACAAACCCTAAAATTATTTCACATCGAATAAAATATCACCAAATATGTGATATAATGATACTAAGATTAGTAAGGATGATGATGATATAGTTTACACAATATATGTATTAGCATGAAGTATAATTAACACTCGATATCCTGATTTCCATCTTAGGTATATAATGTGTGGTTGGGTCTATTATGTGATGATTTTAATCAATTTGTTCATATGCATACTTCATATAGCACATGACCTTTTTTCAAACACATTTATGACATTCCTCTAGATAGTTATTTGAAAAAACCATTCACTTTCATGATTATACTTATATATGGACCTTCAGATCATAAAAATGATAAAAAAAATATACTCTAAACCTATAATAAAATAGTTTTATCTTATTTGTAATATGGGTGTGTTCACATTCAATGCTTATTTGAACCACATATTTCCTATGAATTCTATTCTTATACGGATGATAAATTACATTCATGCATATGTAATGATATTTGACTTGAGAATGAAAGGAAACAGTCTTGTCCAATTTTTCTGAATAATACACAATCATGAAGACTTAAATATCATCATAGTTTTAATTTTATAGTAGATTTATTGTTCTTTCCAATTGATCATAAATATAGGAACAATCATCGATGGTTTGAAAATAAAATCTAGATTGAAAATAACCCCCAATATATGTCTATAAATAATTACCTTAATGTTTGTAAGATGTATATTTTTAAATTAGGAATGTTTAGATAAAATCTTGAAAGAGGAAGAATTTTTTCAGTGAATCTATTTTTCAATTCTAAGAAAAAAGTATCTTCATTGGGTTTCCTTATTTTCCATCTAAATTTTTCCATCACTATTTATATGAAATTACTGCTGAAAAAAATATATTTGAAATGATTCACTCAATACATTAAAATGTCCGGGGGAAGAAAAAATAATATTTACAATATTGATTTGTCTTGGTAGATTTAGGTATCAGATCACAATCACATCCTGTGAGTATCAGTGAAAATAATTGGAAAGTTCCATGTGGTTATTATTTTACGAAACCTTTAAAAAAATAAATTTATTGATATACTATAAATTTTCAAGGTGCATAATGTGAAACATATAAAAATGGTTTAATAGAATAGAGTGGATGTTGAAATCCTTGAAGGCACATGACTATCCCGTCATTCTTCATGAGTTGATTCGAATAGAAACTTTTCACCTACTATTAAAATATATAAGTTTGGTAGTGATTCAATTTTTTAAATTTTTATAGAGATATTTTTTCTAATTTTTTTTTCATTTTCTTATTTTAATAAATATCGGAAGAGTCACCATTAATTTTTCATGAGTCAGAGAAAATTTTTCCACTATCAATTTTCGCATACTTGTGGTTTTTGAAATTCTATCATCCAAATGAATTATTTCATGACCCTTCTAAGAGGGGCCCTTGTCGTGACTCCCCAAGACTGCCACCAACAGTCATGGGGAAGGTGACCAGCACTTAGTAGGAATATAAATAACATGGTAGGAATTGCTTTAGTACCTTTACTCACACACATAAATCTAAGGAAAAAAACGATGAAATGTAAAAACAATACATAAAAAATGAATGAAAACCATTATATCCACAACCAAAGTACAATAATACTCAATTGGAAACCCCGAAGCCACAAAGCAATAAAAAAGGAATATACATTCAGATATACACTAGAATATGTCAACAACATTAAACAGGAATATCCAGATATACTCAAACCATACCACACATCCTAGGGTAAGTCATAACCACCACATATCACCACTAGGTATTCAGCTAGAAGATTCCTCAAAGCACTCATTAGGGATAACACACTCTTGAGTCCAATAGCACTAAGTTCATCCGTCTGAGATGTATTGTTCATGAGAAACAGTCATGATAGATAAACGTTAAAATATATATAGAGATAGGATACACCATATGATGATCATAGCCAATGACATGGGGTGATACCAACAAATCAATCTGGATTAACCTACCATATAAAGGATCAAAACCCGGTGAAGTTGGTCACATCAATACTAAAAACTCTACCTAGGGAACAAAAAAGGAATAGGGGATCCTATCCTAGCTTCTTAGGAAATCCCCACAACTCTATCCTGAAAATCTTGAAAAAGGGATCATACTCTTATGAGTAGTAAACGATAATGAAAAACCATCTTTGAAACTATAAAGGGAACAAACCCCAAAAAAACTCATACAAGATAAAGTATACAATGGAACTAATTCACGTAGAAATGATAGGATTCATAGTGAGTAGTAGTCACACCATCCATACCATGTGACCCTGTGTACTACCCGTGTGAAAAACCCATTTCACTGGAAATATTTCCAAGATAAAACCGACCATTGGTCTCACAAGGACCGTCATAGAGTAAGGGTCCCAATGACACTAATGGAATGTCAAAAAAACACTCCTTTTGTATGTTATGGCCGTTTTAGTGAAAAGGTTTGACTTGGGTCTCGTCGGAGTCTAGCCCGATCTGTAGACATGACTTGACCCTGCCCAGTCAACCTGAACTAAACTCATCCAACTTGATGGTCCTGAACCGACCCATCCTGTTTGCCTAGGCCCACCCTACTAGGCATCCTTTCCCAACCAACTAGGCCGCCTTGTGCATCCCAACACTTTTGTTCAGGCATGTATGCACGCAGGCTAGTTGGTCTGTCGCACGTTATCCGCCCTAACGTCGTGACCCTGGTTCTCCCATTCGTTTCTAGGAATGTACCACATGGACAGACCACCACTTATTCATGCACCCATCATTCCCTTTCTTCTTGCAACCACTACATTTCTGCGGGCTCACATGTGGCCACACCATGCCATGTTCCTCCTCGCTGGCGGCTCACCATCCAACTGGACCGCACCACCACATGCTTGGACAGTGCCACCGCTCATGGGGAGATGTTGAATATACCATGGACTACACCGTTTTGCACTACTATCCTGACCAAATCATGTCTCACTATCATCATCACACCTTTTCTGCTTCGTAATAGGGTAATATCTTCGATTTCTGATAGTTTCACCGTGAAAAAAAATCACAATGATTGTTTGTTTCAAACCCATGAAGAACACCAAGAACACGTAGAAAATCAGGGGAGAAAATCACATGGAACAACCCAAGGAACAATCCTCGATCAGTGTTCATTCCAAACATGATCAATTCCATAAGAATTATCATATAATCATATCAAATCTTAAAAAAAATCAACTACAGTAACAAATTCAATAAATATAATCCCAACCCACAATATGCATGACCCATGAATCAATCGAATCGTCAATTGATTCATGATTATCATAGTAATAAATAATGGGGAATAAATAACTAAAATACCAATGCCATACCTAGTGTTTGGATCAATCGTTGATGAAGAAAAATTGTGCTGCCGTCATTAAAGAGATCCTCCAACTCTATTGGCTCGACGATCCATGATCTACTTGATCTGTCATCACCATTTTCTAAGAGGGTTCCCCACTATACCTCAATGGATTTATAAGGTTATGTTTATATCCTTGAATATCATGAAAAATATTATTTTAAATAAAACATCTCCATGTCAAATAAAAATTTGTTTTATTCAAATATTTTTATTCCCATTACGTCTAAAAACAACTTTTCAAAGTCGGTCCACGCAGGCCGATGTTACATCCCACCTAAGGTATATATGATAGTACAAACACAACGGTTCCCATATATTTCTAATATAGAAATCCCTTTATAAGTTATCCAAAATTTTCCAAAAACCAACTGATACGTACTATATAATGTTTAATATTTTTCAAACATTTATTCAAGGCACACCAGGCCTCAAAATATCATGCTCTCTCAGCACCTATTATTGAAATAATCCCATATAATATTTGAAATATTACACAAAAAAAATCATTGACATAACATTATTTACACATTTTGGATTTACATCCTCAAAAATCTAGAAACACGGATACTCAAACATATATGGGTACTACACAAGAATATGAGACTTTCACTCCCATGTACTCTCCTGGATATTCCCATGCTGCCATTGGAGATGCACCATTGGAATCTCTCACCCACAAAGGGTATTCTCTTTCCGTTCCTTGATCTCCACCAGGAAATCATCAAACAGTTCTCCATCCTCGGTATCTAGCTTTCCCCAATCAAGGGAGTGTGATGGGTCATGCTTGTCCCTCATCTTCTATGAAATGTGAAACAATTCATGTACCTGGTGCAACTGTGGGGGTAGATCCAAGTTGAATGCCGCCCTCTAACTCAATTCCATATCTGGAAAGGGCCATTGATCTTTAGAGATAACATTCTGTCCCGACCAAATCTCTACAACCCATGTTTATGTGAGACACGAAGGAACACATGGCCTCTATCCTAGAACTCCAAGGGTCTATGTTTCCTATCAACATATGACTTCTATCAGCATTTCATAGTATTCATCCACTCCTAGGTAATATGCACAATGTTAATAATATCTCCCACCAACTCTGTGACCATGAGTGCTGACTCTCTTGGTTCATTCCAGAAAATCATTGGAATGTAGGGTCACCCATATAGAGCTTGGAAGATTTCCATACCAATGGTGGAGTGATAGATTTTTTTTAAAACAAACTCTACCAGTGGTAGGTGGTCATCCAAACTCTGTCCGAAGTCTAAGATACCAACCTGTATCATGTCCTCTTGAACCTAAATTGTCGTCTACATCTATCCATCTCTCTAGGGATGAAATGTTATTTTGAAAAAAAACTATGTCCCCAAAACCTCCTATATCCCCTTCAAATATTCTATGTGAAATGATCATCATGATCTGAAAAACATTTTGATGGATCCCCATGAAGAAAAAATATCTCCTACACATAGAGGCTTTTTATGCTCTCTAATGAACTATACTCCCGGATAGGTAGGAATTGGTTCGAATTGGTGATTCAATCAATGATCTCCTAGATAGTATCATGTCTCCTAGACATATTTGGTAAACCTATGAAAAATTCCATCGATATTACATCCCACATCAACTCTGGAACATCAATGGGTTGTGCCAAACTTGATGAAACATGGTGTTTAGACTTCACTTGCAGACAAGTGTGGCATCAAGAAATGAACTCTACAACTCCCTCCTTCATCCATGACCACAAGAACTAAAATCATTTGTCCTGATACATCTCCTCCATGCTAGGATTTACTAATAAAGGGGATGTGTGAAACTACCTCAGAACCTCCCTCAACAATTCCATTGGTAGAAACATGCGTCCTATAAAAATAAGGACGTGCTCCTCACATTTTGAGTATTCATATAGTGTATTCCATATAGATAACTATGCATGTAGAGTATTCTACTGGCTATCTCGACGTTGTACCTCCCTAAACCATTATATGAGTGTAGGGTAACAACAATTGAATAAAGGTATGTTACCTAATCCCCATCCAAAAAGGATAACTATAATGAGGAAAACTGGTCTGATGCCTTGTCTAGAATCTACAATCTCGATCTATTGCTGAGAACATCTTCCACCATGTCCCCCTTCCTTGGAGTGTATACGATATCAATGTCATAATCTGAGAAGAACTCTATACTTCTACTTTGTCTCAAGTTTAGATCCTTCTAAGAGATGCTATACATTATACTCTTATGATCAGAGTTGACAATAAACAGCTCACCCATCATGTAGTGTTTCCACATCTTAAAGGCGAAGACTAATACTTCAAGATCATGATCTTGGGTCAAATAATTATTCTCACGTTCTATCAATTAGGGTGAACCATCTACAATCATTTATTTTGTCTCGATTCATAAAAAACCAAGCCTTGTTCCAGATGCATCCAATAACAATATGTATTGGAAACCCTCCTCTAGAAATCTCATGATCGGGGCACTCATCAAACTTTTCTATACTACTAGAAATCCTGTTGGGACTTCTCTATCCACTCGAAAGGATTCCCGTTTTTGGTCAAAGCAGTCATGGGTGATGATATCTTGTAAAAATCAAGAATGAATCTCTGGTAATATCATACTAACCCAAGGAAGATCTTCACCTCCATCACGCTCCAAGGTGGCTCCCATGTTAACATTGCCTCAACCATGGCAAAGTCTACTGCCACTCCATCTATCGATAAATCATGTTCTAGAAAGTAGATCTCCAGAATCCAAAACTAGAATTTCAATAATTTACCATAAATATGGTTCTCTCTGAGTACATCTAGAAACATACGTAAGTGTCTCATGGGTTCCTCCTTAGATGATGAGTGCACAATGATATCACTGATGAAGACCATTACACACCGATATGAGTCTAGATAAATGATCCATTTCATAAGTCCCATGAACACTCCAAGTGTGTTCATCATGCAAAAGGGCATAGACAAGTACTCATAATGATCATAACGGAATCTGAAAGCCATCTTAGTTATATCTCCATCCTCTACTCACAACTGTTGACATCCATATCAAATATCAACCTTCCAGAACCATTGTTGCACCCACAAATGATTGAAGTGGTCATCGATCCTTATAATTGGATAATTGTTCTTCAGGGTCACCTGCTTCTGGGGTCGGTAGTCCACACACATCCTCAACCTCCCACCTACCTTTTGGAAAAAAACACTAGGTCTCATGAAGAACTTCCTCTACAAATTCTCCAACTACACCCTCAGCTCCCAAAGATCTACAAGAGGAATTTGAAACTATAGTGAGGATATCAATATAATCTCATGGAGGAAGTTCATAATAAATTTTATCCCCCATAGGTTTATCCAATCGTAAGGGTTGAGTCAATGGTGCTACCAGAATCTTAAGGGCTCATCCAAGATATATTCTATGTAATGAATAAAACCTATATTTATCTGTATTATAGCTAACATTGAAATTACATAGATCATACCTTAAATCATCCCTAGAGACCTCGGTTCATAAACCACGACTGCATGCAGTTGTTCCTGCCCCTTTCCTCTAGTTACCTATTCTTGGCGTGGACCACCTGGGGGTGTTGGTGGTAGAAATTATAAAAGACGATGAACTTCTGATGCTATCTCAACCATTATTCCATGTCCTATATATTGTGGATCTTCTTGTTCCTTCCTCTTCATCTACCTCAGTGATCCATCCATTGTCTCCCTATTAGCAGAACCACAGGTTGGACAATATATAGAGATATGTCCCCGTCCATCACATGAGTAGATCCACCTCTATCTAACATAACCGGATCCAACATATGAACCCTGAACTATTGTTCCTATACCATAGGACCTCATCCTAAAACATGTCCCACATTCAGATCCATGAGTTTGATGTCATCCCCCTATTTCCAAGGTCTGTACACCTGCCTGTCCTCTACTGACCGTCATCAGTCATATATACTCATCATGGAAGCTTTCTATCACCAATTCCTACTTAAGAAGCCCGAGATAAGTAGTAATTGTCATAGGTATATTGCTGGCTCAAAAATATATAAATATATATCTCTCAATGTTTCATGCTTGGAAGTAATATTCATGGACCATATCAATTGAGTTCCTAGAAGGTTTTTTAAACCACAATGAATAAACAGCTATTTTCATTGTACAATGTTGGATCTAAATAAGCTTCTATATGTTCACATATCATAGCATAACTAGTGAAAAATGTTCACTGAAGAGGTGTTCGAACTATGTCCATGAAAGGGTCACCTCATTATGAGTCTGGATAGACAAACTCTATCATAATCCTATGGATTCCTACTGAAGGCTAACTGATAGGACTACCATCTGATCTATTGGTGTCTTGAGTAGATGGAAAACTAATGTTACCACCTCAATCCAGTCCTCAATTTCCTTGGGGTTGATCTTTCCTTATAACCATATGAGTATATTTCTCTGAAACTCGTGGAGTGCACCCATCCCGTGATCCTCTTTTGTTGGTACTATAGGTACAACGGGAAGATCCACATGTGGTGGTATATCTGGTGCACCTCCTAGAGGTAACATCTTGGAAACTAGTCCCTATACTGAAGCCTCATTACTGAGGGCGTCATCCTCATGATTTTGTTTCTGAATCCACACTGGTACACATCACAGAGGCCTCCTGTAAGGAAACAAGATGTACCACAGTGAATGAGTTTATCAGGATAACTGACTTAAGAAAAATTCCAATTCACAACCCATTATTTTATGATGTATGTACCATTATTTTCCTTGAAAAAGTGTTCTCTTATACCGAGTTGAATAGAATGTTATCCTAGTTTTGGTGTATAGATAAATTATCTTAGGCACCATCATTGGATTATCTATCCTGAATGATGAACTCGAAACACATAACACACTTTAACCAAACCAATATCATAGACTCTCGGTCCTAATATAGAACTAACCACCACTGATAACACTCTATCATGACCCTTCCTAGAGGTTCCCATGCCATGACTCCCCAAGACCGCCTCAAATAGACTTGGGAAGGTGACTAGAAATGTGTAGGCATGTCACTAAAATTAGTGGCATTTCTTAAGTATCTATATGAATTAAGACAACTTCAAGCCCCCATTTTCTTAAATGAAAAATCACTAAGTAAAAAACTGCATGCAAACCACTTTAATAAACAACCAGAGTCCAATAAAGATTTTTTTGGAAAGTGTAAATGTCATGAATACAAGCCCACAAAAAATAAATATTAAAAAAATGTTCTCAAAACTCACCCACAGAACTCCCTACCAGAAAAATAGGTATTGGGGAAACTATATGAAGCATTAGGATCACCCTGGTCTGACTGATCTCACAAGGCTCCATATGATCCTGGTTCACCCTGTAATCTATAAAAAATTCACTCATCTGCACAAGACATGATATGTGAGGGAATTAATCATTCATGAGAGACTATAACAATAATCAGTAAAACACCCTAAAACAAAAAATAAGCACAAAATAGAATGTAAAATCATCTCTATATAAGTACATGTCTACAAAATATAACAAGAATATACAGATATAATCAAACCATACCATACAACCTTTTGTAAGTCACAACTATCACATACCACAACATGAGATTCAACTCAAATATTCCACAAAGCACTCATCTTGGAGAACACACACTTGATACTGATAACACTGATGACATCTATCCGAGATGTATTGTTCTCCAGAAACCATCCGAAGAGAGATATGCTAAAAGATCCGAATATATATGATAAAGTAGATGAGGATCAAAACCTAGGATATGGGGTAATAACAACAAATAAATCTAGATTAAACTGATAAGTACATGATCAATGCCTTATGAATTTGGTCATGTCCATACTGAAGACTCTACCTAGTGTATGAAGAAGGAATAGAAGATCCACTCTGGGCCTCTCAGGGGATTCCAAAAACTCTCTCCTTGAAATCATGAAGAAGGGATCATAATATTTTGAGTAGAAAATGATACGAACAAACCTTCAGGGTAATATTAAATGGAATAAACCCTAACAAAACACTTACAATATATAGTTTAATAAAGAATCAATTGACATATAAAAGAGAGGGTGAAAGGTGGGTAGTAGTCATACACGCCGTACCCCTTGATCCTGGGTACTACCCATGTAAACAACCCACATCACAAGAAATATATCTGAGATAAATACCACCATTTGTCTTATAAGGATCATGTCGTAGAATGGGTCCAAAATCCACGGAAGACACATCAAATGAATTCTCCATTTAAAATTTATGTTCATTTTTGTGAAAAGATCCATCCTAGGTCTGATATGAGTCCTTCTCGATCTCCCAACTCAACCCGACCTAGTTTGACTTGCTGGGCACGATTTGACTTGCTGGGCCTAGTTCGGCCCAAAAGTTTTGGCCTAGCCTGACCTACTAGGTTTTCCTAGTATTTCATGAATCCTTTATTACATCCCACATTCCCATGGGTAGGCTAGTCCACCACACATAGTCCCCCCCTGACTGTTTGTCCCCTGGTTCCCCCACGGTGTCATGCCGCATCTAACATGGACATCCCACTATGTCTATGCACACCTTTCACAATTCTACTTCTCATAGCCTCAATGCCACCACATGATCCCATGTGACCTTGCTGGGCTATGTTCCTCCTCTGCCGTCCTCCCTGATGACGGCTCGTTGTCCGCCTGGACCGCCCTACCGCTCGCTTGGACTACGCAACTACCCACCTGGCCTGACTAAAGACACCAAACTAGTCACTTCTATACACCACTGCCTACACAACCATGTCCCACTGTCTTAGAAAAATTGTGCCAGACCATGAATTTCTCACCTTCGCGGCATCGTCATAAGGTCAGATCTTTGATTTTGGATTGTTGCACCACAAAATGAAGGCTCAATGATCCTTTGTTTGAAAACCATGAAGAACTAAAAGAACATGATGAAAATTAAGGGATACATTAACATAGAACAATCCAAAGAACACAACATTCCCATTTTTCATTCCTACCTAGATCCATTTCATGAGAACGATCACAAAAACACCTCAAATATTTAAATAAATCAGCTATTATAACAAATTCCACATATATAATACCAACCCATAATATGTACGACGCATGAATCAATCCATTTTTAGATTGATTCAAATTTCTCATAGTAATAAATAATGGGGAAGAATGAACTAAAATCACAGTTCCATTATGGGATTTTGGATCGATCATTGATGAAGAAGGTTGTGTTTCTTTCATTGGCGAGATCCTCCAACACTGTTTGTGAGGTGATCCACAATCCACTCGATTCATCATCATCATTTTCCTTGAGGGTTCCTCAATATTCTTTAGAGGAATTCATGATCTATAGTTATAACCTTGAATTTCCTGAAAAATGTTATTTTAAAAAAAATGTCACTAAATGAAATAAAAAATATTTTTATTAAAATATTTTTATTCTTGTTATGTCCAAAAAGAACTTTTCACAGCCGACCTTCACCTGCTGATGTAGAGCCCCACATAAGGTAAACATGTAGCTCTAAATGAAATGATTCCCTTAGATTTTTGATTTAAGAACCCATTTATAATTTATCCCATTTTTTTAAGAACCCCTCTTGTGCATGCTATTTAAAGTTTAATATTTTTCAAACATTTATTTTTGGCACACCGAGGCTCAGAATTGCACGCTGTATCAATTCCTGATCTTTAAATAATTACATGTAATAATGAAGATAATAGATTAAAAATTCTTGGATATTACAAATTACTTGTTTGAGGACCTATTAAATTTCATTGGTTGTACCCAAATCAAAAAATATACATACATATCAGTATTATTTCCAAAAAAGGAATCATATTAAAGGATAAATTATGAATGGTTACTTGGATAAATAATGTATAGACTCATGTTCAATGTATTTGTCTGACGTGGCCACAAGATATAACCACACGATGTGAAATGAAGTAGATAATTATGAGATTTCTTTCCCAACATTCCTTAACTTCCACAAGGATGGGGAATCCCTATATCATACAAATTGACTACATTAATCCTTGATGAGTGTGATATGGCACATCAAAAAGTCTTGTTTAACTATGATTTAATTTATAACTACAACATGTAATTAAATTGAACATGAATATGTTATCTCAACCCATGTAATTGTACGTATATGTTAAATAATTTATTTATTTTCATATAGGGAACCTAAAAAAAATTAAAATAGGATTCATCTTGAATTACCTCTGAGAACAAGAGATTCTTTTCATAATAAATAGTTTTTTTGATTGGTTGAAGTTAAATATAAAAGTATTACTATAATAAACTAAAAAATATTTATTTATTAAATTTTTTAATATTCATTTATATTTATATTATTTAGTTTAACTACTAAATCTTTCTCTGAATAAATAATAGATTTGTATTTTTTTCATAATTATGGGGTTCTTCAATTAAAATAAATTGTGGTCAATGGATACAAATTTATTTTCTCCAAATGAGCTGTGAAATAGGAACACGACATGATGGAGTTTTGGAAGTTTTAGACATTTATTTTATCTCAAGTTAATTATATAGTATTTCTTGATATAAAATAATATCTTATTGTGGTGTGGTTGAGAAAATACTAAAATTGAATTATTACTCTCATAGTCAAGTCTCTATGTTGAAATGCATGTCATCTGATTCAACATCAATATATGGAACATATACTGATGACTATGAATTTTTTGTTATTTTCATGACTCATATATTTTCTACTGATGAGCCATATACTTTGGAATCATTATAGAAACATGTTTCTTATGTAAAATAACATTTGAGATGTGATTTTATTGTTGTTTTTGATGTAATATCAAGAAATATTTTTTATTATGGTGTGGATGAAATTGGAACCATCATTACCCCCATTGGAATTAATAAATTTATTAATAATAATGAATCAAATATTAAATTTTTAAATGTTTATTATGGACCTTAAGTTTTGGTGGGTAATATATAGAATCATCCATATGTGTTTTTAGTTATTTTTTAGTTCAACATGTGTATTTGAGTTTGGTACTATTAAAATTACATTAATGTTTGTTTCAGATATTTTTTTCTCCACCTTGACCTTCTTGTGAATTTTCAATATAATATTACCACAATTGTTTTTCATTTTATAATATTGAGTTGAACTGTATTACAACCTAACAAACCTAAAAAACGAAATAAAACCAATTTGAAAAAAAACCATAATTGAAATCAAATATATTAATGTAATTAGAATGAAAAATATTAGCAATGAGTAAGTATTCCCAAGACATAAAAATTGGTAAAATTTTCAAATGAGTAATCCCAAAATATAAACCAAATGACTTAACACAAAAAATCCAAATATCCTAATAAAATGACACAAATGAACCAAATGACCAAATAAAACTGAATTGGATTTTATTGAAAATAGAAGAATAAAAGTATATCGTACCAATTCTTAACATGATAATTAGAAAATGTTAATTTTTCTATGACACATGTTTTTTTGACATGTTTTAAATTATTTTTTTTATGATTTTGTTATCTTATTAACTATTATTTATTCATAATGATAATTCATATCCCCTAATTGTGTAACATTAACTCTTCTTTCTTGTTTTCCATTCGCATTAAATACAAATTTTTATTAAATGAATATTTTTTATAATGTATAAAAGGAAAAAAAATATTGAATATAAAAGAAGTTGATGTGTGATAATAATTGTTACATGAGAGAGATAAAAATTCCTCCTCTAGTTCAAATTATAAGAATAATATTTCAGGTATATATATCAATAACATATAATTTCATGTGATTAATATTTAAAAAATAAAATTAAATAAGAAAAATCAACCAGGATAAAACTATACTCTAACCTACCTCATAGTTGTAGTGTTCAGCTTGACCTACTCACACGACTCTTCATAGCCAATCACACACAGACCCTTCATCAAAGACACCATGTAGCAATGTTTCTAATCACATGGTTCTTTTAGAAGCTCTAGGAATATTTATACCACTTATATTGTCACCAACACTTAGGTCTAATCCTATTCCTATATATTTTATTTGTCAAGTGATGGCTACCACTCCCCGTCCATATTATCTATTTCTGGATACGTCTATGAAACATTATTTTACACCTAATTTATTCTCTTCATGATTTTATATCCATACAACTTTGACCTCTAATCTAGTGAATTATGAGACTTTTGAGCATAGTATTCATCATGTGCAGACATTTACCCCACTACTACCTAGGTCAATGATCATCCAAAACCTAAGGATCCATTAGTACCCATATATTAACCTAGACTAAGCACATTTATAAGGCCCTAGTAAAAACTTTCGACCATAATTTATTTTCATTATAGGATGAACTAATAGAATATTTTTATTTTCTTATTTAAAATATAGATTTTATACTAAAAGGAACTATGGGAGTATATTCATGGGTATTCGGTGGAATTACCACACATTAGTAATGGTTGAGAATAATGAATATATTCAAATTATTGGATGTTTTGGTAAAGAATTTAGAAGTTTTTTAGAGATGCTTTTCAAATACTATGACATCATTCCTATCAAGCTACACTCTTAGAGACACCATTAAAATGAAATGAAGGATAATTATTTCTCAAAAATGGGTAAGAAAATTCAATATATTTAATGTAATATAATTATTTTATGTACATGTATTAAAATTTTTGGTAGCGGCTTTTTTATAATTTTTCAAATGGTGAGCCTTCAAGGACCACACAACTAATAAAAAAAGGCCTGATATAGAGAGGATATAAACATGAGTTGTAAATTAGTTGGGTTTCAAGATTTGAAATATATTTAGAGGCTATAACTATTTTTAATTAGTGTATTGTAGAACAATATCATGAAATGACAGCTCATTGGAAGAGTGATGTGTTTAAGGTATTATTCAATATTTTAGTTTTTGATTGAAGATGAAGATAATTTTCCATAATAATTTGTTTTTAATTATTGAATATTAATTATTAAGAAGGTATACTATGAAATAAAATAAATTATGAAAAAAAGTATCTCTACACTTTAAGGTGAATAACGATTCTGAAACATGAGCAGAATCAGGTATTTTTCATCGACACTTTTAATTTGGTACAATTTCTGAAAACAGTACTATTTAACATAAAATAATTTGGAGAGTTTTATACCCTCTAATTATTAAATTGACATTTTAGTCCCATATAATTATGATTTGGTAATTTTAAAAGCAATTCTAATGGATCATGAAACACATTAATTCAAAATATTTAGTAAATGATATAACTAAATAATAGAAGCTTATATAATAAAGAAAAATGCTGTATAGATAACCTTTTGGAACAATAATCAATTTTTAAAGAATTAAAATGTATATTTTATACTAAATCAAATATTAATTAAATATATATAAACATACACTATTTCCAAAATAATATGAGGCATGTAATTAAAAGATCTATATTTTTATTTTTATTGAAGAAAATAAAATATATTATAGAAAGCTGATGAGCAATAGAAAAATTCCATACCAATAATGAAATTTAATTTTTTTCATTTCAGTTTTATTGGGGATAATAAAATAAATTTATATGAAATTTTATTAAATAGTATTTGGTTATTTTCATTTAAATATTTTTTAAAATGACTTTATTTTATTTAAAAGTATAGTATTATTGAAAAATTATTTTTAACATTATGTCTCATTTCATAGGGTGATATTGAACATTGAATGATGTGTGAATCAATAAAAATTGTTTTAATCAATAAGAAATAAGAAATAATGATGTTTAGAAAAGGAACCGACACAACACCAGATTATGAGTTTTACTTTACATATTTCAAATTCAAATATCTTTTTTTATTTAAAAATTTATCAATATTTTCAATAGTGTGTTTTATGGTCCTTTATGAGTAGTAAGTGGGAAAATATTGTATAAACAATCATTTTCAAAAGATAATAGGATATGAGTACCATGGGAGGGTACCTTTTCAACTCGGGAAGAGTATTTTTCTTACTAGATATTGTCGTACTTTAGGTTCCTCTAATAGTTAAAGTAGCACCAAGTTGGAAGTGTATTGGTAAGAGTAATCCAAGGCTCATACAGAGGTAGCATAGACAAAAAAAATTTCACTAATGGTCAATAAATGAATTCCATAAGTCCAATGAGAAATTTATGAACTTTATGGATATATTATTTTCATCACATACTCTAGATATTGTTGTGGTTTATAATACATGCACGAGGGAAATGTGTTAATTTTATAATGCCCCATGTAATAGAAATGATAGTCCTAGTGGTAGTAAAGAAAATGAATATTATAGTGATGGTGATGGTGATGACGATGGGGATGAAGGTGACAGTGGGGGTGTGTATGACAATGATGGTGATAGTGATGATGGTCATGATAATGATGGCGATAATGATGGTGAAGAGTAAATTGATGATGACGATGATGATTGTGGTAGTGATGGGAGAGAGATTAATCATTTATATTTCTTAATTATATTTATGTCTTATAATGTTTGATGACTGAATGTGATTACATATATATGGTAATTTTAATGAGTATTGTAACCGGTTCAAAGGATAATTTTTTTTCAATTTTTATATATTTTATAAATGTTTTTTTGGGGTGTGGGTATAGGTGTTTTGGGTGTGTGATGGTTTTGGACCAATATGGGATGTACTTCTAGTTTCCTATATCAAAGAATGCAATATAAATAGTTTTTAAAAGTTTTGGTATATGGTAAATCAAAGACACCAATATCAATAGTTTCTTTGAAACCATAAGTATAAGGATATACCCACACCTAAGCAAAAAATAGTTTAAGGTAACATTGGTATAATCTAAAAAAATTGTTCCCCAACCTATAACAACCTTTTTAAACAATTTATATAGGGTACATTCCATGTAGTGAAATGACATAGATGAAATAAGCGATAACTTTGACCAGTGGGATCATACCCTTTGAATCACATTTATTAGATCTTACAAGGGAAATTGTATAAATTTTCCTTGACCTTGAATAATACCAATCTGAGATACCAAAACATAATCATGAGAGAAATCATTTATAGGATTATTTCAAGATTATCAATATCACTTCCCAAAAACATGTTCTCAAAACCATGCTAAGAAAGTGTTACAATCAGACACCTTACCCTTAGGGTACATAATGGTGCAATAAGATGTTGTGCATCTTGACCCTACCTTTTTTAAAATGTATATTTTATTAATTATATAAAAATAATTGTTATATTTATACCTATTTATTATTATTTAAAAAATAATTAAATAATTAGTTTAAAAAAATTAAATTTTAATTCAATGAAACTCAAATTATAGTTTTTTGAATATATAGTTTAAATCACGATATATTTTTTATGAATTCAGGAAATTTTGAAATAAATTTTATTTAAAAAAGTATTATTATTAATAAATATTTATTTAAATATAAATAATATTAAAATTTTATGAAGTCTAGTGTAGTTTTTATAAATGTGAGAAAATTGTTATCGGTGTAAAACCCATTATTTTTTAACAAATGGGATTTTAATTTAAAATTGTAAATTTAATATATATATATAATTAATATTATAAAATAAATATTATTTTTTAAATCCATACATTTAAATTAACAAATAGTGATTTGTTCACAATTTTTTGAGATAATAGTTTTTTTCACTGAAAATTAAATACGATATAAATACACAGTATGTGTTAAGACAAAATAAAATCCCAATAGTTATGTAATATATAAAATAAATACTCTCCATTACCAAAATTATTTTTTCTTTTTAAAATAATATGTTTTTATGTTATTTGATTAATTTTATAAACCCTTAATGAATTCTCCAAACCACATATTATATTTTGGTGTTTTAAAATTAATTCTTTAGGAACATGAATCACTTCCACATATCCAAGGTTATTATTTTAATTATTTTTGTTCTTATCATTGTAAAATATTGAAAACCACCCCAATTTGGAATAAAATATAGTCCAAAACCATGGGAATTTATTTTTTATTAATTTATCATATAGAGTCTAAAATATATGTTTAGAAATTAATAACAAAATATACCCTCTTTTTCAATAAAATCCACCCATACTCCCTTTAATATTCTCTAAAACCCTTTCAGCATTAATTTACTCTACCTTTACCTTTATATATACATCCAAAGTTTTTCCCAAACTCGTAATAATCTCTTACCATGATATAAGAAACCCCCTATTAGGGTAAGGGATACTCTCTTTCTCCTCTTTGTTAACACACATTCCTTATATTATGCCATTTTAATTCCATTTTTTCATGTTAGGTTATATTTTGAAACATCCCTATTACATTACATATTATTTACAAGTGATGATTTACCACTTTCAATCTCTTTAAACCTACCCATGAATATTTATGTACCAAAATTATACTGTCGAAATTATCTTGTGATTTTCCATGCCAAACATTTGAATAGTGAATGCCCATATCAATTTCCAATGTAGGTTATTCACCAAGATGTATCTATAATTAATTTATTAGATAATTTCATGTATGTAACCAACACTCTTTAATCACGAGATTAAAATTTACGAAACATATCCTTATGTAGTGTTATCTATGTGGCACACTTATGCATGAACATGATATGAATGTGATGGGTGGAACTGTAATTATATAACCCTTTAATGCATTGGGTAATGTTTTTATCTAATGAGATAATATGTATAGTTAATGGGAGGCTATCTAAAGTTCACTATTTTAATATCTTTCAGATAAGTAATATTTTACTCATGCTTAATATGTCACATTTTATGTTGTTCTCAAATTCCTATGTTTCATTTATACTATCATTTTATATCATGATTCTATGTTCATGTTTTTGATTATCACACCTATTATATTACCCCAATATTACTATTTAATCAAAAGTACTAATTTATAATATTATATTATTCTATTATTGCTTGAAATGGTTTTATAGCTCAATTATTTCTCATGTATGTCCCTAGGTTTCCCATGTTGTTTTAGAAGTCCAATGGAATTTTAAAGGTACATTCATAGTTTTTAAATATTCTTATTGTAAACATGTTTCTTGTTATTATGAAATTTAACTAATTTCATAAACATACTAGGCCTAAATATATTTCTAGATTTTATTATTTTTTCATTTATGTAATATAATCATGAATTGAGGTGTATTTAAATATATGATGTCATAGTTGGTATTAGAGGAAGTTCAGGTTAATTAATGTGTCAGGATTAGAGAACCCTTGGGAAATACTTTTGGATAATAATAATCATAGGATAACATCCCTAAATTTTATCAATTAATATGTTAATATGTTTCAAAAAATATTAATCTATATCTAGATATTAAAGGTGGATGTGGCTCTGGCATAGTTTTACCTAGGGGTAATAACCTCAAAAATAGTGAATTGGTCTTGACTAGATTATCAAAAAGTTAATAAAAATAGAAATTAATGCAGACTTAGGATTACACTGTTGATTTTTTTCTTCGGAAATTTCTATATATCTCTATGTACCGTTATTTAGGGAACAAAAATTCCACAACGATTTCATTTTAGAAAAAATATCATGTACAACATTGATTAAAGAATATAAATTAACAGGTTAACCAATAAATTTTATTTATGTGTTATACCATTAATGTTCATGGTTTACCATTTATTTATTTAATATTTTAAAAATTATCAACCCAAATAATCCCATTAGTTTAATAAATGGTCAGAAATAAGAGAAATTGAGTCAAAAACCAAAGTGGTGAGCATTGTAATGGCTACAAAATTGTGATTCCCAACCCAATGGGAGAATCAGTTGAGAACATTATGATAATATTTTCTAAATTATTTCATGTTATAAGTAGAACCATGAATTAGAGGGTAAACCTGCAAACCACTTAATGAGGAGGAAGTTGAACTTGAGACCTTTATGCAACAAATGTATTTTAATTTTAATGGATCTTCTAGTCAATTAATTTCATAACAATAGATTAAATTCCCTAAAAATATCATCGCCATCCATCAATTAATTGATAAAGAGAAGGTCATGATGGATGTTTATTATATACTAAAGGACAATATGATCAATGTTTTATGTTGATCAAAAATTGGAATCCTAAGGAAGAGATTGAAGTGTTATAGTTGAAGGAATTCTAGATAAATCTATTCAATGAATATTTTCCTCACACACTCTGACTTAAAATGGAGAGGGATTAACTTGGACTCATGAAAAATAATGATGAATCCATCAAGACATATGATGAAAATATCACAAGATTTATATGATAAGACTTTGTATTTGAAATTACAATAATGTTTACTGCGACTTTGGTTTGATAAATTTCAGTCAATCAATTTTTTTTGTTATTGAATACTTTTAAAGCAATGAGAAGATTGTATGATGTTCCCTCAAAGTCAAAATTATGATTGGAGAAAAGTATGTACAAAGAAAGCATATGATTTATTTTAATTATAATTATGTGATGTATAAATATCATGTGAAAATTAATTTTCAATATCCCACTTGTCAAAATTACATACAAAAGAAACTAGAAAGTTTCTTAAAAGGGATTAAGAAATTTTTTAGTTGTGATATGGAATGTAACAAAGCCAGTGACTGTCAAAGGAATAACCCCACCAATGTGACAGAATAAAGAAATTATCCAATAAAACCTCAGCATATTTTCCAATATTTCAACAATAGTGAATAAGAAAACTATGAAATTCAATGCACTAAGCCAAGGGTTGCTAATGATAATCGATGATATCAATTAATAAGTCCTAGAGAATATGGAAAAGTTTATTCCATCACAAATACTAAGTCGGATCCCAAAAATAATGTGTTGAATGGAACTCTTGTTATTAATTTAAGTATAGTGAACATACAATTTTATTCTGGTTCTATTAATTATTTCATGTCACTAATTTTTAGTAGAACTATCGATGAGTATGGAAAATGGGTCAATTATTGTTTCCCAAGTATGTAACTCATCCCCTATAAATATTTATGGGTTTTAGTTCCTTGAAAATCATGTCAGATATTAATTTATTATAATTAAATTCTATTTAGGGAATGGATTGACATTTATTGCATAGATCCAATGAGTGAAGAATATCACCCTTCATATCGAATATCTCCAACCAATTATAAAAAAGTGCAAAGAGGAGGATGAATATCATTTTATATCAACATATAATGAATGGATATTACAATTTTATTAGAAATAATATCTATATCAACTAATTGGGACTAAAAATGGTTATCCTCAATGACATTCCCATTTCTAGGGAATACACTGATGTAGTTATTGAATAATTTCCTAGTCTTCCTCCAATTTGGAGGATTATTGGCATATAAAACATAAAATGAGATATTTTACAATATCCAAGACTCCATGTAGAAAATAAATTGATGAAATTGATGAGTTTAAGAAGGAACTATATGATAATATGGAAAAGGGTTTATACACCAAAGTGCATCACCATGGGGTGCATCATTCCTTTTCATTAGGAAGAAGAATTGGTCAATATTACTTTGAAATGATTATTATGAACTAAAAAATACCATAATAATGAAAAAGTGACCCATTACTAGGTCTAATGACTTTTTGATCAGTTATGTGAAGCCCAATACTTATCCAAGGTGGATCTTCGATGCAGATATTAACAAGTAAAGGTATAGAAGGAGTATAGGGCCAATAATTCATTTCATATAAGGTACGGAAACTATATGTACATAGTGATTCCATTTGTACTCAATAATTCCTCAGAAATCAATATTGAAATGATGAATATATACTTTAGGCAATTCCTCAACAAATTTGTTGCAGTCCTTATAAATTATATTCTTATCTACTCCAAATGTAAAGAAGAACATGAGGATTATACGAATGATTTACTAAAGTTCTTGTAAAAGGAAATTTTATATGAGAAGTATATTAACTGAAATTTTTGAATGGATATAGAAATAGTAAAAGGTAATTTTATCTCTAAAAATAGTTATTTGTGGATCTTTCAAAAATAAGGATAATTACAGGATGTCCCAAACAAACATATGTAATGTAAATCCATATTTTTCATCAATTAACTAGGTAATATTATTGATTTCTGAGAAAATTATCATGATTTAAATCCCACTAACCAAGACAAATCAGAAGGGAGTCAATTTATTTTGGACTAATGAATTCAAGGATATATTTAAAGAGTGAAATAAGAGGATAATAACAACACATATGCTCACATTACCCAAAAATAGGGAATTATTTGGGATCTAGAATAATATAACCAAAAAAGGTTTGGATTGTGTACTCAAGAAAGATGAAAATGTGATAAAATATAAATCATTCAAATTAACAAATCTATGATTAGAAATAACCAATTACTGATCTAGAATTGATTGCATTGATCTTCACATTGATGATTTGGAGAAATTATCTCTATGGGGAGAAGTGTGACAGATATAAAAATAAAAAATTCCTTGAGTATATATTAAAAAAAAGTATATCATTATGAACCAAAGAATATGATTCGATATGATCAAGGATTATGATTTTTTGATCCATTACCTTCCTGGTAAGTAATAAATAGTGATAGATTCCCAGAGTATAGAGGATCCTACAACCCTAAACATGATTTGGATTATAAGGGATCCAATCTTCTTGGACATGAAAAGGATGGAAATGGGAATAATAAATATGTCTTCTACCTACCTTGTGAAAATAAATACTCATCCGTCATTATTGATATGTTCAAGGGAGTCGAAAATGATGATGAAGTGCTATAGAAAATGGTAGAGAATATTCCAAAGATCGACTTTGATAAAATAGAGTTATATGGTTTTGAACCTAGATATTCATGACATAAACCCATAACTAAAGTGGGAACTTCTAGGTGATGTAAATAGATCATCCTTTTACATTCATCCATAATTTATTAATATGTATAGTGATATAAATAAAATATTTAGGTGGGATACCGTGAAGAGGGAGATAGAATAATTGGTACCTCATTTCTTAGTATGTCAACAAGTCAAGGAAAAAAAATAGAAGTCTAAGGGTATGATACAAAAATATCCCATACCAATATGTAAAAGAGAAAATATAACCACGGGTTTCACCATATGACTCCCCATTATATAAAAATTAAATAACTATAGTGACCCTCACTTTAAAAATATAGGCATTACAAAATGTTTGCAGAATACATAAACAATATACTAAAAGATTCCCAATGAATGTTGTTGGTATAATGCCTTTAGAAAATGGAAAAATAAACATTGGTACATAAGTCAACTACGTAATCTCCCACTAGGTACCTTAAGGTTGGCATCCTTCTTAGACACATCATTCATAATACATATCTTCATAACCTGGGGATGTAAATATAAAAATGGGTGAGCTAAAATGATCAATAAGTGTAAACAAGGGAGGAATTTAAATATAAACATGATCATAAGGGTATAAGAACATGATCATGAAAATTTAAGATCATTCCGTGCATATCAAAGATCAAATACATGAGTCATGGAAAAAATATTGGCAATTCATAAGAAATGAATAAAAAGTAAAGGACTTAAGCTAGGAAATAATATAATTGGAGTAAGAAATGGAATTTTGGAAACACAGAAGGATATATTGATTCACATAGTAGCCAAGGAATCAATTCCAAAACCATCTTAGTGGAAAAACACCTTTATTGAACTAGGTAAATCCACATTCCAGCCCTGTATTACTAAAGTGAGTAAACCCTCATTCCATCACTGTATTACAAAACCTAGTAAACCCTTATTCCATCCCTGTATTAATGAATTGAGTAAAACCTCAGTTCAGGACTATATTACGTAACTGATAAAACCCTCATTTGATCCCTATACTACTAAACTGAGTAAACCATCATTCTGGCCCTGTATTACTGAACTGAGTAAATATTCATTCTAGCCATATATTACTGAACCATGTAGATCTTCATTCCAACCTTGTATTAGTGAACCAAGTAACCCTTAATCCCATCCCAATATATTCCCGGATATATAAATCTTTACCCAATTCATTGGAGGGAGATATAACTCCCACCCATTACAAAATTAAATCATACTTACATGTTCCACAAGACAATAAATGAACATATCATAACCCATGAAATGAAATGGGTATCATAAACATGTAAATATATCATATCTTGTGAAAAGAGGTAGGATTCAAAATCATTTAATCATAAACCAAACATGTGAAAATAAAAAGTTTTTAAATGTATATAACACATGAAAGAGAAACAAGTTTCATAAAAATATTAGCCATGGATAATAAACATATTTCATAAAGACAATGAAATTAATCATAACACATTTATACAAAAGATATTAACGTAACCTTTGTATCATTTCCTTGATAGTATGATTAACATAAATAGATTTCACCTTAAATAGAAAATAATATTTATATATTCTCTATAAATTATTCTTGATTATATTTCCATTTCTTATTTGAAAAATTATTTCAATACAGAAAACCTTTTGAAAAATTCTTTCTTAGAAAATACCATGAAAATTTATAAAGAAGACCTGAAATAATTTTGAAAACCTTTTTCCTTTAAAAAATTTAAAATAAGCTTTCAAAAATATTCAAATCCATTTTCTTTGAAAACAATAGAAAACATTTATAGAAAGCTTGAAAATGTTTTTGAAACCATTTTATGGAAAATAATTTGAAAACATATAAATAAATCTTGAAAAGGTTTTAAAAACCATTTCTTTGAAAGAACTTTGAAAACTTGTAAATAAGACTTGAAAAAAATTTGAAAACAATTTTCTATGTAAACATATTAAACAAGTTTTAAACCATATAGAAAATAATATTTCTTGAAAATTAAATTTAAATACATTTTCATAAATATTATCCTTTTTAACAACGAAAATGGATCATTGAAGAAATTATGGTGAGTTAATATGTGCATGTTGTAAGAGGTTAAAATCACATTCATTTTTCATGGTGAAAAGGTTAGAAAAGTGCCTTGTTTGGAAAGAGACCATAATATTACCTTTAAGTGATTGGTAAAAATAAAAAAATGGAAATATTTATTTTATATATTATAGGTTAATGGTATAATATTCTTGGAAACTCTATTTAGAAAACATTGATTTCAGACCGAAGAGAGGGTAATGTTAGGCTTTAATAAAAACATTATTAAATATATTTTGTACCTATGTGTAGAAAATGTTAAAAATAAATTAGAATATCATGTAATAACAATGGAAAAATAAAATTAGGAATATTATTGATATTTGAGTCAAAATATTTCATCAAAGGAAGAATTAACTTAAAAAATATGAAAAAGCAATTAGATTGTCTTTATAATATCCTATAAAGTGGTGTCTTATGATCATGATCTCCATAAAAGGAAATGAAATTTAAATGAATCATAAAATATCATAAAAATATTGAGATTCATGAGACTCCTTGTAAAATGGAAGTATATAGACCCTAAAAAAGATTTTATGGGCATAACAAAACATGAGTCTCAATGAAAGAAAATTGAGGCAAAACATTTTTTATGATTTTGTAACTTTTGAAACCTAAAACATATGAAATAATCATAAATAATGGATATGTGAATACCCAAAAATTTAATTATATTATCTATAGAATAAAATCATGGTTATTACATACACTATAAAAAAGAAAAAAGTGACAAACAAATCATGTATCTCACATAAATTAAAAGTTAGATGAAAATACCCTTACCTTGTGTCTTGACTCTCTCTGTACTCGTAAAAGTTTCAATTATTAAAAATATAATTTTATTATATATATTTTATAGAATAATATTAATATATATATTACCATATATTATTTTATTATAATATGATATTTCCCTACCTTAAGGATTTACTTCGTGTAATACTCTATTTTTTCTTCACATGTGTCGTAATTTTCTATATTGTTGATCCTTATAATTATATCATGATTCCATATAGTAGAAAATGATATAAATATCAGTTATATCTAGTGTAATTTTATTATAATAATCTATAGAATAATTATGTATGTAATGAAATACACCGTTCATGTTGACGGTAATCCGTACGTACTCATGAATGATGTTTTCTATTATTATTGTTGTAATAAAAGAAAGCATGTAAATGAAAAATATATGTATATATAATTATTATATTAGCTTGAATATATCTTATACATCATATAATTTCATTAATCCCATTTTTTATACATTTTATGTTGTGTGTGAAAGAATCATATAGCTTTGAGGGGGTGGTAGTACACACTTCCTCAAATGAGATTGTTATATTAACACCAAATGGAAGGTAAATATACATGTATTGTAAAAGGAATAAATATGCATAAATGCATAATAAATAAAATATATTACATATATAAATAGTTTTTCCATTATAATGGCCACTGTTATTGGGGGTAAAGGAGAAATGAACAATCATTGTGATGTAAGGCAGTAGTACACCGTACACAGAATTAGTATTTTCATAATCCATTAGATGGAGTTGTGTATAAATGAAGATAAAACCATTTTAATAAATAAATCATATTATATGTAGGATATTTTTTTTGTCTCATAATAATGTAAAAAAGGGAGTTTATGGGGTGGATAAAGATAATAAATGAATGGAGCATGAGAGAAAACGATACCTCTTAATCGAGTAACTCCTTTGGGTTTGTGCCAAAATGCTTCCTTGAGAGAGTTTCTACCCAAAGGGATGTTCCAAGGTAGAATGGAAGTTTTTTGGGCGACTAGATTATGTTATATTTTACTAACTTAAATGGTTTTAGAGTTGTGAGGAATGACTAGAGGTTGTGGCGTTTTATAAGGATGGAAAAAAGAATCACATAGAATTTTTAGAAAAAAATTAGGTGTGCACATCTTTTTACCTAAATATTATTAAATAATTAAAAACAACACAATAATGGAAGTTTTATGTACTAAATATGGACAAAAAATTGGTTTAAGAGATATTTCTAGGATATTTGGGCCCTTAATTTTAAGGTTTAGTCCCTAATCAATCTTTATTTAGCCTTAACCATTGTGATTAATTTTAATCACTTTTAATAATAATTTTGGACAAAAATTATATTGGTATTATTAGACTCTACATATTAGTATAAATAAAATGGTGTATGTGATATTTCTTAAATTCCAGTCACATAAGCAGAATAGTGCTAATCCTGTAGACAGGATGAAATAATTGTGTTTTAAAGTATGAAAAAGTTCAAAAGTTTGTTAAGATTTTTTTTATGAATTTCCAAAGTGAGGTTGATCCCAATTAATTTAATTTTATTATTATATATAATATTAATATAATTTTACATTAATACATATTTATAATATCATTTACCATTAATAATTAACTAGACAAAAGGTATTTTTTAACTAAAAAGATATACTTTTCCCATTTGTCAAGAAATTATGTTTCTCAGAAAAATCCCTAAAATTCACCATAGTATAATTTCAACATTATGGATTGAAAAAATATTTTTCTTTTATCAATTTTAGTTTCTAAATATGTAAAAAATTACATTTATAATTAAATGAAAATTAATAATCTAAACTATATTTTTAACAAAAAAATATTTTACTAAAAGTATTATATTTGAATATCAATATGTTTTATTTATATAAAACATAAAATATTTTAAAATTTATAATCCCTATGTATAATTTATAGGTTATAATTATCTTATTTAAATAATTTAAATAATATAAATAGTTGTTTCGTAGAAACTTAGTGTTGCATGCATTGTATGTCAAGTCAGCGTTGCTTATAGCGCAAGCCATGATGGTATTGAGTGCGAAAAGAATGTTTGAATCAGTGTTTTAATATATATATATATATATATATATATAATTATATCTAGTGACATGTGAAATGAAAAAAATTTAAAAGATAAAGTTATTTTTAAAAAATAATTCTCAAAATCTCACGGTGTTACAATAACACATTATGGGAGGTATTCAATCTACTTACAAATTCAAAACATTTTATTTCTATCAGAGAAGATTTATCTCTTGAAAATCTCAGTAACATTTATATAATATAAGTGGTAAGACTACATAGAGTTACACTATCCATTATATCTGATTGAGATACGAGGTTTACCTCATGGTTATGAAGAATCCTTCAATAAGTACTTGATATTGAGTAAAGTTTAAATATTATTTATCACCGAAATATAGATTTTTAGTTAGAAAGATCTATTATAACTCTATAGGATATGTTGAGGTCATTTTGAATGGATTTCCATGGATGTTAGTAGCAACACCTTCCCCTATTAAAGTTCTTATATAACAATATTTTCTATTCTAGAAATCAAATGACACCTTATGAGACTCGTTATGGGATGATTTGTTAGACTATGACATACTGGGATGAAGTCGGATTGTATAAGTTAATGGTAACTAACATTGTCTAATAGATTATAGAGAATGTTAAAACCATTCAATGTGAAATTAAATCCACATAAATTGGGCATCAAATCATTTTTGGGAATTATCCTTTAGATCTTGAGATTGATGTTTAAGATTAAGTGCTACTTCATATATCACCATGGGAGAAATTCATGTGGTTTAGGAATAAGGGAATGATTTTTCCAAGATACTTCACCCCTTTAGAGATCATTGATCACATCATTTTTTATTCCAATTTATTATCACTCCAACCTAACCTATATAATGTTCATGATTCATTCGATGTATCCTTCTTGAATATGTATTCCCCAAATCCCTCACCTGTACTAAATCTATAGATAGTACCATTATATAATGGTATTTAAAATGAGTTGTATCATGTGAATATGTTAGGTCATAGAGACAATGTTATATTAAACAAGAAAACTCACCTAGTAAAAGTACTATAGTGGAACAACATGTTTGGGTAAGCAACACATGAATCAAAAGAGGTGATGAAATAGAAGTATCGTCAACTATTTTGGGTTATGAAGTGTGTAATCTCTTTAGCCTGATTTTCTCTCACATGAACGAATCAAGTTGGAAATGTAACCTTTTGCACACCTCCATGTATGCCAGAGGCCTCCTTCTAGCAGTGAGGGTGTACGAAATATAGTGAGGAGACACAACGTCTAGTTTATAATTATGATAAAATTGAAATAATAAAATAGGATAAAAAATTGTGGAAATAATATAAATAATTGAACAAGAATATATATCATAATAAAGGACAATAATTTAATCTAATAAAAAAAATCATGTGATGATAGGTTGAATTAAACTAAATGATATCTCAATCGAATAAATTAAAAAATTGAAATGAAAAAAGACTCCAAAATACCATGCTCCAAGACCCATGTTGGTCTTGTCTCCAAACTCTAACCAATACATGTTGTGATAATCAACAATAGGGTCCCTTTACCTTACCCATACCTAATTATATAAAATATTCTATGGTAAAAAACAACAACCAAGCCAGGTTGTGAGTACAACTCGGATGGTCTAACACCCATGGTGTCTAAAACAATTTAATTTGAGTATACAGTGAATTTAAAAATGTGATGAAAATGGAATTAATTAATAAATTAATACAGCTCATAAAATAAACCAACTGACCCACATGTTTCAGATTTAAAACTATGGTTTCAATCCTACATTGTCTCGATGCCATTTGTTTCTATCAAATGGGGGATTCTCTTACACTAGGATGAATCACTCAATTTGGTCGAATATTCTCCTATAAAGAATGAATTGAACATATTGTATCATGAAAAATAGTTCGCTAACCTACATATAATAATAATATCACCCTCATACATCATGGAATCTCACCTTTAGGAATCCAAGGAAATTTCCATTTACCTTTAGGTGGATTGTATCCAAGAAAATTACTATGAGAAGTCACATTTGGTTCCTTTCCACACGCAATAAAAGAACATTTATTGATAAAATAAGAACTCAATGTTCATGTAACACCCAACCGTCAAGCCACAATCAAAATATAATCCCCTCAAAAAATTTTATCAAGTAGTTTACACAATCAAACATCAAGAAAAGAATAGGTCATTAATCCATAATGGCCAATTCATTCAATTAAAATTTATCATTTAACTGTAAGGTTGTTATCATGACATTATATACATATATCATCAAGTAAAATTGCTCAGTCATTTATAATCATTTAACTAATTTTTGTCTATATTATTATATATTAGGAAATTTTTGTTATTTAATATTACTAATAAAATGTTGAACTGACATTGATAAGATGAAAACCTCAATGTCAATCAACAGGTTCTTTCTGATTTCATGGGAAGGCTCACATCTGTGGTGGCCACATGCCCCGTCTAAATTCCATGGATCCAACAAGATCCATGGAATGTAAATAAAAAGTAATTTTTCATCGACAAAGTTTTATTAAAATTTATAGATCATGTGTATGATGTACCAATTCGATATGAATCATTTCATATAATAGAATAATTTAAAATTGAATTTTGAAGAGTTTTTTATACCACCTACCACAATGTAGAGTGGATGTTTGCAATTGTCAATGTTTGAGGAAAAGTAAGGTTCCTCTCTCATTTACTTTAATATCAAAATGTATATTACTAAGACTTAACCGAGGGATATTCTATATTGGAAGAGTTGTGTTTGAAATCACTAGAAGGCATGTAAATCTTAATAGAGTATGAATGTGTTATCAAAACACGTGAATGATACTTTTGGATTCAAAACAAGTTGTGGTGGATAATTTATGATGTATGTATGGGATTTAAATTTCCAAAAAATGAATCACATATTCACTGAAAATCCCATTATCTCTAATTGAAAACAAATAAAAACCATTTTTACATCACAAACCATATTTAAAAAATAAATTCTCGTTTTATTGAAATCTTGAAAAACATATGGAATAAACAGGATTTATGGGGTCGACATTCTTGAGAAATTTATGCTATAAATTAATAATTTAAATCATATAATTTCTTGGTATCTTGATCCTTAAATAATTATGTAGTACTTTCCTAGTACTATTATAACTCTCCTTAGACTCTAAAACCAAGTATCAAATAAAATTAAACAAAACCATACATGGTTTACTAAAACATAAATATAGATGCACCTAGAAAAAGAAAAGATACTACAACCTAACCACCACACAATTTCTTGTCTCGATTAGCTCTACGAGTCACTATGGGTTACCATTGAACAATTTTGGACACATTTTTTTGTTATCATTTTCCCTCTCATAGGTCTCCTCTTACACATCCACATGTATCCACTGTTATTGAATGATATGCATGGTATTTACTCATACTTATTTTCCCACTATGGTCCACAAAATGCATCTAATGGTCTTTATAGGACACATAAACATCCATATCAATTTCAAAAAAAATATTTCACGTGGAAAGGGTCAGTATTTTATCTTTTATTTTGATATATAACGAACATTATACATAGTTTTGTAACAATGTGAAATAGATAAACAGTTTTCCATTGGGCCAAACCATTACATAATATCAAACAGCCTGACAAACCTAGGGGTTAGGTTCCCCTGTTTTCCAATAGGATGTTTCTCCATCCTAGAAAACTCCCAATGAAAAACATTAGGTCCAATATAAAAATATAAATATCATATCTAATGGTCATCATATTATTAATTTCAAATATTCATAGTCACCAAATAATTTTTTTTCAATTAGACCTACTCAAACATCTAATACACAAGACTAGGTCCAAAGAGCAATAACTCCCCAACCTCTCACTAGAATATTTTCAAATGACACGTCCTTCAATAAAAATCCTCAAAATTATCCATTTGGGTAAATTCATAAAAGTTTTCATTATTGGATAACTCCTTGAGTTGTAGTTGTTCTTCCCACAAACCATTCAAATATAAAACACAAGTTTGTAACATATCCCCTAGAAACTGATTTTTTATTCATATTTCTTATCAATATAAGGATGATAAGATATACTCATAAGAACCGACAATACCAAATCCTTCAAAAGGACCTACTAGAACCGAGACATGAAACGAGGATCTTGATCAGATATAGTAGTCATTATAACACCATGAAGTCCCACTGTCTCCAATATGTACAGACGTCCAAGATCATCAATGGTGAATTTTCCCTAATATTCACGAAGCAGTGTACCTTCATTTGTCAATAAATGATCACCCATACACCATCTTTATTGTAGGGTATCCTAGTAAATCATGTTATGTAATCCATAATAACATCATCCCACTTACATTATTAAATGGGTAGAGTCTAAAACATCATAGTAAGCGTTTAGTGATTATCCTTCACCTATTGATGGGGAAAACTATCGCTATGGATCCCTCTATATCTTGATTAATTTTTTTCTTCTAGTATTGTGTAATGATATTATGATACATATTTGTTATAAAATTATGTTCCAAACATCTTGAATCATGAAACTCCACCATCATATCCTCACACAAACCTATAGAAACCCACCCATCACCATGGAAAAGAAGAATATCACTTTTTCTAATAAAACATCGTGATGGTGGATCCCCACCATATAAGTTTTCCTTCATATCTAATAACTAGAGATAAGAAAATTTCACTATCTTGATCAAATATAATATAATGGTTATAATAGATGTTGATATCATATATACTCATCCATAAGACTCCTAAATATCTTGATGGATGTTTACAAAGAGTTCCATCAGCTACAACTCATCATATGACTCCAATACTACATAAATCTATGCCTTCTAACATAGGGATTCAAAATTGACATTTACCTTTCCTAGAGTATAATCCATCTATAAATTGAATGAAAATAGATACTCGACCCACCTCCTCTACCGATGGTTTAGGTCTTATTGAGAGAAGTTATCCAGGAGCTTATTGTCCATCCACACCACAAAAATATCACCTATCACATAGTGAATCTAGAGTCTCAAATAATGTACCACCACAACTAACTTCATATCATGGGTACGGTAATTCCTCTCATGTGATATCAACTTTCTAGTGATACAAACTCTAACTCAGTCCTACTGTATTAGAAATACTCCATGTTAAACTGTGGAAGCATCATAATACATGGTATAATCTTTACATGAAAAAGGTATGGTGGGGGATCAGTGTGGAGTTAAAATTTCTCTTAATCTCATGAAACTATCTTTTTCAATCATCTGACCAAACAATTTTCCCCTCTTTCCTGGTCATCCTAGACATCATTTCTTCCAATATAGGATTAGTCATCAATGAAATGATGATAGTTTTCTATATATAGAACGCTCTTAATCACTAAGAAATTAAAATTTATCTCCTAAGATACCATGACTACAACCTTATCTAGGTCCACTGACATTTCAACATATAAGATGACATGACCCAAGATGTTAGAAAAATCAATCTAGAAACTATATATAGATAGATTGAAATAATTTCGTTGAACTCTAAGAATACACAAGATGATGCGTAGATGTTTACCATGATCATATGTAGATAAAGATTACACTAAGATTTAATTGATGAAAAATTCCAAAAATTGATCTTGGAAATGATATAAGAATTGACTCATCAAAGCCTTGAATACCAGATGTGTTTTTTTATATTGAATGGCATCCCCATGATATCATTTAATCCATACCTGATCATAAAATTATTTTGGGGTATATCTAATGACCCCACTAAAAAATGATTGTACACTAACTTAAATTCAATTTTATATAAGATACTAAAACCTCTCAAAAATCAAAGAGAACATTTATTCATAGAATGGTATACTTTTTCTTGTCCATCATGTAGTTCATTTTTTGATAATCCACACGTAAGCACATGGCTCTATTAACCTTTTTTTAGAAAGCATGGCAGACCCCATAGTGATGAAATAGGCTATATTAATGATATAACTTCTATATTTTCCATATAATCTTAAAACAAATGAATAACCAATGGTTCCATTATATATATTTGGTATATAAGCTAGCTCACCTCCGGATACAAACATTATTGTTAAATTGATATCTTGCACTATTGGTTTGTCAGATAACTCTATAGGAATACTGTCTTAAAAATTATCCACCACTGGTGGAAAATTCTCATTCTAAATTCCTCCATCATCAATAATAAGGCTGGTTATCTAATATTAGATGAAATGTAATATGTACTAAACTGGTCATGGATAACAATCTTGAATATCCCACTCACCATGTTGAGTTTATATTACCCCTTTTGGAGATATAAAGGAATCCATCTTATGTTAAAACTTGATATGATCCTCCTATATAACTAACTAATCTATACTAAGGATAAAATAAAAACCAATAATTTCTAACACAAACATCTCTTAATGGAAATGGTTGTAGCTAATTTCTAGATATCACTCATTGTACCACACTCCCAATGGTGTGTTAATTGCCATAAATCCATAAAAACCATGCATAATAGATCCAAAACTATTTAAAAATGGATATATATAGAGGAATATGATTATCCTATATAAAAAAATTCAAGAAAGGGTAGATGATACAATAATCATACCTATGGCGATAGAAGTTCCTAAATCCACACTAGCCAGAGTAGACTGCATGACGCGGAGCTAACTCAACCCACTTCCCTAGGCAATAGTTTTAATCCCATGTACTTTTCCTTATACCTTGTACTACCACCTTTTCTATAGGGTATTCGATAACCTAACATGGATATAATTCTTGATGGAACTCTAGATACCAGTCCACTAAGGGGAAATTGAGGTCTTTATAGATTTCAGTTCCTAACTTGATCCCTAACCAATGATCTATTGTGAATGTTCTTACAGAACCTATAAAGATATACTAAATATCATTAGTCATGACAGTCCACTATGGGGTAAAAGAACTGTGGTTTTTAACCCACCCATCCATATATAAATAACTAAACTAATCCATGGTTCTAAGAATCATGTCCACTCATCTAGATACCCTTCTTGCTACATCCCTTGAAATAACTATCACAATAGTACTTATTTCCTCAAAAATAAAATCCCTCCGATCATCCTACTAAAACTCCCTAGATGAATATATAATATTCTATTAGATTCCATTCGATAATGTGATTTTGATTAATCAGATGTGTAATGTTTATTAGGATGAAAACATTCATATGAGAACATATCTCATAGAGAATCCCATCACGAACATGTTATACTCTCACGATATCATTATATGGTAAATAATTAGAAATTACTATAGGTTAGAGAATCAACCAACATAGTCCATCACAAACATGTCTCCCTATATCAAGTTCATGAAATCATTATCCTTCTCATCCCACAATGTAACTGAATAGATGTGCATTAGGAAATTCACATAGAATTCCTTCAATGATAACTCCTCTTACTACTTTGATGACTCTAAAATGTCTCAGCAACAGTTAGCTGTTCCTAAAAGCATGTAAGAATAAATATTCACCACCTCATCTGTGGGTGCTCTAAGGTGTCTAAAGATCCCCTCGAGTGAATAAATATAGAAATCTTCTTCATAGGGGAATCTCTTTCCATTGAATGTAGGTAGATTCTATAGCTAGAACTCTTTCATTATATTATAAATAAAAATTATGGTGTGAATAGTCTCCCTATTAATGGACCACATACCCCTCAAGAAACTTCAATGATGCTAACTTTCCATCTGATTCCATATATCTAGAGGATGTTTCAGCTAGCTATGTTGGGAACATGTTGATTTTGACTCCCCTAATGCTCGATCCGATGTTGAAAAGAAGACATGTTTTCTATAATTACTAACACACTCCGGAGAATAGATGATAAAAAAAATAAACTAGAATAGGAGATAATAAGAGAGAACCAATGGTTCATGGTTCCTCTCTAATCATGTTCACATGTGAAATTTTCATAACATAACAGATTCTTTCATTTCTTTTTATCGGGTATATCCAGGAATTTAATTTAACAATTTATATGGGAAAATACTTCCCATGTAATAAATTTGTTCCCACCTTGAAATATTCATGACATCATATATTCATACTGGTGAATCATGATGCATGCATACTAATCACATTTCGTACCATCCCACGAATCAAATATCTTAAATCAGTAACATCACCCCACATGTGAATCACCCGTGGTGAAATTGCATCAAAATGATAACAAGAAAACATAATGAACAATAATACCAACCAGGGGCCATTGGGTTTCCCCAAAAAATAGGTTAAATTCTCCTATTGATGAGAAAATTACATATCATTGACACATCTTAGTCTCCTTTCAACTTTTCAAAAATAGTAATGATACATAAAACAAACCTAATTCTCCGATACCACTTTGTAACAACCCAAACCTAATACTTCCTCTTGTGACCGAGACAAGTTGGATATGAGCCCTTGGGCATGCATCCCCATATTCAAGAGGCTAATAATAAGAAGATATGGTGTTATGAGTAATGTGGGGAGACTATATCATGTGGCATAATGTTTCAAAAACTAGAGAAAATAATAACCGACTAATAGAAATTATATAAATAATCAGACATGAATGCAGGGTATAATAAAATAAAATAAAATAATACAACAACAAAAAATATCATGTCATGATAGGTAGAATGAAACTAAATGAAAATATTATGAATAAAAAATATATTTAAAAATAGAAATTAGAAGACTCTAAAATCCTCGATCGTAATCCCTATGTTAGTCTCATTTCCAAACACCAACCCATCATGCCAGTAACAATAAAAAATTAGGTCACTTTCCCATATATGTACCAATATCCATGAAATTTACCCAGCTACAAAATTATGGATTAGATCAGGTTTGATTATAACTTAGTAGGTCCTAAATACCCAGTGTCTAAAAAATCCAATCTTAGCACATAGTAAATTAATAAAAGTGATAAAAAATGTATTAATTAATAAATTAATATTTCTCAAAAAATAAACCTTCCAATCCTCAGGTACAAGATTTAAAAACAGGGTCAGCCAAATATTCTTCATCTCCATGTAGATTATTTATGTAAAATAGAGTATCCTTCAGCATCTGGATACATCACCCAATATGAGGTATATTCTCCAACTGAGGAATAACCACACATATAGTATCATGAAAAAGGACCTTTCTGTTAATCTAAAAAAATTATTTTCCATTGGATGAAATGAATATAAACCTCATAAATTTAGTGAAATATCACCATTCATGTGTCTAGTGATTTTTTATTTTACCATCAGGTGGACCACAACCACGCGTCATTCCCTCATGCATAACATATAGTTATATTCTACACCAAATAAAAGAAAATGACTTGTCGAAACCTGAAATCAATGTTTATGTAAACCACATCCCTCTAGAACCAATCTTAACAAAAATCATCTCAAAATAGAATAATAGTAGTAGGTTCACCTAACAAAATATCAATAAAAAATATTTCACCAAACTATAATGGTCAATTCATTTGATTACCATATATCAACTAACCCTAAGGTTGTTAGAATTTAAATATAGCCATAACACATTAACTAAACTTTTAAAATCCCATTACACATCATTCAAAAAAAAACTATTCAGTGTGATTCTATCTCCCGAAAACAGTACTATTCACTTTTTTTGATAGATGATATTATTATGCCAATATTAATCTCACATAGATAAGCCAAAGATAATAATTTCAATCCACTATTCCCTTATGTTTTTAAGTGATAGTTCACTTAATTAGAAATTGAAATGCAAGTCCCAATTACAATGGATCCAATGGGTTCTATGGGAGGTCCAAACAGTGTAATTTATCATAAACTGTAATTTATTCAATTTTATAGGTAACATGGATGACATGAAAAATAAATTTTAGTAATTTTATTTACTAAAAGATTTTAAAATAAACATTTAGGGAAATTTTCTAGACCATATAATTCAAAGATGTGTGGATTCCAAGAATAATGACTATCTAGAGAGATGTTTGGCTCCTCCTCCCTCCCTTAAATCTAACAATCCAGATTACCAAGATCTAATTGAGAAAGTTTTTATATTATATGGTTTATCACATTCATCGCTGGAAGGCCAACTAATTGAAAGATAGGAAGAACACATTATCCATAAATGTTGCAGTCATTTTAGGTTTTAAAACATGCTAGGATAAGATAATTTAATATATAAATAATAGACATATATCATCAATTAAAAGAATCCAATATACTCCAAAAATACCATCACATAGAAATAATACTAATTAAAAACAATTTTTAGATCATAAGCCTGATTTATTATGTAAATTAGGGTTTTACGACCTACCCAGATAAACTAATGGTGTTAAAAAGTTTTATTAGGTCAACATGACTAACAAAATTTCACAATAATTTAATCATTTACACCATAAATTTACTATGTATCCTGCACCTCCTATAATTTTGAAGCCCATTCCCAGTACATATCTAACTCACCTTAGTCTCTCCTATAAAGGATTAAACAGAAGACACATGTACGCCAATAGGTTTACCAAAACATTAATAGAGACACACCTAGAAAAACATGGGATCTTTGAAAATGAAATTTTGTTTGTGTGATTTTTAAGTGGGGGGATAATGTAATGACCCAAAATTTTCTAATTCAAATTCCATTTCAAAATGAATAAATTACTTAATAAGTAATTCTGTTATATAAAACACATGCCCTAATTTGGTAATTTTGGACCATTATAAGTTATATCTATCAGATTTAAAAAACTACTCTGCATCATAACCATTGATAATATATATATTATATATTAACTATAAATATTACTATATATTAAAGGTTTTGATAAAATATATTTGACACAGATGAAAGAAGTGATTTCCTTTACTAGTAGAATTGTATCATATAAAGTCCATTTATCATAGCTTCTAAGGGAGATTGAATCACCGGGATTTTCCCTTGACTAATCCCAACCTAAGATTTAATAACTAAGGTATGACTAAAACTATTTATTGGAGATGTTAAATCTTATTGATATTGTGACCCAATCCATGTACACCGAATGACCCCAAGAAAGTTTCACCATCGTGTACCTTACTAATAGGGAATAAACTAGTTTAATAATGGGTTATGTGTCTAGACAGTGACCTTATAACTTTTTAAAATTTTTATTTTTAGTAAACGATAGTCATTATATATATATATAAAATTTTTTCTATTTCTTTATAAATGATTAAATAATGAATTTAATAAAATTTATATTTTAATAAGATGAAAATCAACTTATATTTTTGAAAAATATATAGTTTCAACCAATGAACTCTTTTTGGTGAATTCCATTATTTTTAAAATAAGTTTTTTATTAAAATATTATTATTATATTATATTATTTTAAATATAAATAATAAAATAATTTTATTAAGTGAAATGTATATTTTATAATGGTCAAAAAACTATTATTATCATAAAAATTGTTATTTTTCAATAAATTGGGGTCTTTATTTAAAATCATTTTTGTCTATATTTAGAGAAATATTTTTATAAAATAAAAAATATTTTTGAAATTATCGTGTCGAAATTATCCAATGGGTAATTTTTCAATAATCTCTAAGATGATCGAATTTTTTGGTGACAACTAAATATTGTACAAATATACAGTATGTATTATGAAATCATAAAAGAAAATAAGTGATGTTATTAATACTATAAACAACATTAATGACAAAAATTGTTCCTTCCCTTTAAAATAATTTGTCTTTAATGTTTCTTGATTAATTTTATGAACACTTAACAATTCCTCCAAAACATATATTATATTTTATGGTTTTCAAATTATTAATATATGATCATTACTCACATAAACATCACCAATGGTATTATGAGTTCATTTCCCAGTCTAATAAAATATATAAAACTTATCCTCTCTTTAATAAACCTTCAAAAAACCAAGGAATGTTATTTTATTTTTATTATTTTATCAAATAGATTCCAAAACCAGTATTTAGATATTAATAAAGAATTGCCGTCACTTAATCAATAAAAAACATCCCAAACTCTCATTAATATATTCTCAAAACCCTTTATAAATAAAATTTCTCCTAAATTATCTCACTAAATCTCCCAAAGTGTTCCCAAGATCTTAGGAATCTTGTATTTAGATTTTATAATCCCCCTCTCATAGTAAGGGATCTTATCCTTCTCAACTTTATTCATGCACCATATTTATATTATGCCTTTTAATTTAATATTATTATTAGTAGGACATGATTTCACACAACCTTATTACTATCATTACCATTTCCATGTTATTATAGACACATTTAACTCTTATAAATCCCTTCCATGAATCTTTATATACCCCCATTATGTAGCCAAAATTATCCTTCGAATTTCAAAGCCAAAGATTTGTATAGTGAATACCCATCCCCATTTCCACTCAAGGGAGTTATAAAAAATGTAAATATACTTAACTTATTTAGTAATTCCTTCCATATAACCCATACTCATTAAACGTTGGATTAAAAGTGATTAATATATACTTATATTGTATGTTCTATGTGGGATAATTATTCATATACTTGAAATGAATGTGACTGGTGGGCCCAAAATTATACAGAACCTTAATTCATTGGGTAATGTTTTTATCTCATTAGATACCATGTATAGTGTATAAGATGTTATTCTACGTACAATATGTCATGATGTATTTATGGTTATTGCCAAATTATGTTTATGATTTAATGTTTCTTTTTGTTTCCACATTCCCATGTTTCCTTTATGTTATAATTTTATATCATGATTCAATGATAAATATTTTGATTTTAACCCCTCTTATATTACCCTGTTATTCCTCTTGACTCATATTTATTACTTTACCTTTTAATATACTCTAATTATTCTTATACTGGTATTTATTTCTCACTCCATTATTATATACATCCCCAGGTTATCCCATGTTCTTTTGGAAGAGAAATGTAATTCTAAAGGTCTATTGTGGAGCTTTTAAATGTTTTTTTTGCACCCATGTTTCAGGTTATTGTGATTTGTACCTAATATTACAATGACAATATGCCTCATGATATTATGGGATTGTATTATGTGTGAATTTAAATAATAATATAATTAATTAAGGGGTATTAAACTATTTATTCTCATAGATAACATACTATGATGGGAAATAAAGAATTTTATCTCTCAGGTGTGAGTAAATAAAAGAAAGCAAGTCTTCTTCTCATGAAGATTGCACATGGAAATCTCTAAGATGAGATATTATGATAATAGAAACTCTTATAAGAATTTTCCTTGTTTAAATGTCATTGTCTATTACTATCTTTCAGAATGTGAAATAGTCATTAATATTTAATATTATTGTTAATTCATGTCATTACTCACACACTTTGATTTACGAACTAAAACAATGTTTACATATGCTCAAAGGAAATAGGGTATCTTGGGGGCATCAGAAATTACATAGAAAATTTTAGGAAGGATTTATCTAATCTATGTTTGTGGAAGTTGGTATCTCATACCTTTGATTGAAATAGAACTTCGATATTAAATTCAATGGATGTAGTGTAAGACTGATTTTATTTTATTTAGTTAACGAAAGTCATATCAAGTACATAGGTTGATGAAACATGTGTGAAACATGCTTTATGAGATATTATGATAATTTTATTATATATCATTGTTAACAAAGTGTATGATTGTTAATTTTTCAACATTAACTGCTTTCTATTGGGTACCTCGACCCATTTTTAGAAAATAGTTTTAGAATTTAGTAAAACCACACAATTCTAATGAGAATGATGTTTATACGGTCACACGCTAAGTGTTTTCATTGATCTCAATTGAATTTTAATTGAATTTTATTTTAATTTTATTTGAATTCTATTATTGTATTAAATATTATTCTCAAGACCAAGGAATGATTTTATTTAGGTTTTATTTATCACTTATATTTTCAATGTAATAAATAACTATTTATTCATTAATTAATTAATAATATAATTGTGTAAATATTTTCTAAATATTTATTTGATAGTGTGTGAATAGAATATTTATATTTATTGAAAATTTAAAAAATATTTATTCCCCAGAGTGTGAATAGAATATATATTTATGAATATTTTGTAATTTATATATTTATTTGGTTATTTGATAAACATTATAGAGGATGTGATGAAGAAGATGGTTTCTAATGATAAATATTAGGTTAAATTACGGTAAAATAATATCAATAGTTACCGTAGTTAGTCCACACAATAAAATAATAAAGATATTATTCTTAGAAGGAATGGGGTAAGACATGGTTTATTATATTATTTAAAGGATTTTGTGTAATTTAATAACACTATTAACCCTAAAAAATCTATAAATCGATGGTTTTGTCTACTGTTTAGACCAAAACAAAATTTCAGAATCATTGTACAAAATGTATTTCCTTCTTGATTCCTCCCCCTCAAATCCTATCAATAGAAGAAAACAAAATACGGTCCTTCATTCTTAGAGGCTCTAGAAGAAACAAAGATAAAAAACATATGATAATAAATCCATAGTGATAGTTCTTAACAATTGATTTTTTATTCAGATATCAAAGGACAATGTGTGGATCATCTCTAGAGGGGTGATATATTTGATCCTATCTAAACAATGATTTTAATCTAAAAGGGGTCTTTTATGATCAACGTATTCTTCAGAAAAAGATCATAATACATGGTATTTTTTCTTGTGATATGATTTAGAATAATTATAAATACATAGATGAAATATATTCACATGGTTCTAGAAATACTATGTCAATATTCACTAGAAAAAATAACATTAGTCATGATGTTTTTTTATTTCATAATTAGAGAATGATCCTTTGAATATATGAAAATCCATTATAGTTAGGCACCCCCAATGTTCTTCTAATTATTCTAAAACCATTAAGTGGTATTAGATGAGTCATGCATAAATTAATAATTAGTTATTTTATAGTTGATATATATTCCCATTTGTGTTTAGTTTTGTTTTTTATATTAGTTGTTGATGAGTATAAAGTTAAATATACATGATTTTTAATTATAATATCCATCTTTAAATATTTGAAATTACTTAAATCCCAATAATAGTCAATGAATGGTCAGGGATTCCATCGAGAGGTGCCAAATTTTTTGGCTGGTAGATTACATTACATAGTGTGTAGCGAGAGTGAACATCATATACCCAAGATCAAAATACCTATAAATGTAAAAGGAAAAATTATTTACCAATTATTTATTACATGTGGTGTATTTATGTACACTGTGTGTTGATTATGAGAACTTGGAACATATGTTTTCAAACTACGCTGCATGTTACAAACATACATGTCATGTAGTCTGCACAGTATAACCGCAAAATTCATGAAAATTGTGTCGTAAAATACATGGGATTTCACTAAGTGAGATTAAAATCCTAGACCATTATCGAAACACACAATGCATTTCGGGTGTAAACATCATGTAAGTCAATAATCCATTCATCTAAAGAACATTCTGAGTCATTCAGAGGGTTATGCAGACACATGGTATGCGAACCACACAAAGTGTATCTCATTAGAACACACCATGTAATCCAGTATAGTTACACATCAAACAATTTGAATTTATCCCATGCATAAGGTAACTGGACAACATGATGTTCAAAATTTTACAAAATATCATGTAATCTTGTCATGGTATATGCTGAATCCCCAAACATTTATACCGAATACATGGAAATCGAGGAACATGGAATGTAGAATAATAGTACATGCCATGTAGTCTCCCAATACATGAAATAATTAAATAAAATTTATAAAATTAAATGTTTCATAAAATCTAATATACAATATTTATGGTAGTTATGTTTGACTATGTAATAAAGGATTTACATAATTATAAAATTCTTAATTAATTCCTTGTAATTATCTCTAATTATTGTTAATGACATTTATTTTTGCTAAATTATTTAACTATGGGTATCTCCATTAGACATCATATGGTAATTTTGATGAAAGTAAATAAATAAATAAATAATTAATTAATACAAGAATTTTAAAATTTATTATAAAGAATATATTGAAGTGACTACAAGCCGGGGTACGTTTGTGCATTCATTTCATGCGTATGACTAACCAAGGACCATTTTTTTTAAAAAAAAATTGTTTAAGTTAATTTAATTTATTTCATGGGTTTGAAATTAGTTATTAGTCAATTAAATATAATGGTCATCATGTCATCCTTTCCACTTTTATTATATGGGACATGAAAATTGAAGTGTTTTTATGTAATTTACCTTACCCAATAATTTTGTTCCCCTAACCCATGTGTGAGTTATAGAAATATTTTATAAAATAAGTATCTTAAGGCACATGGAGGAAGTTACAGATAGAAAAAAGTGAAACCATCTCATGGATACATATTTGGACATGTGTAACATCACATCAGGTTTCAAGACTTGCATAAGGAGTCTTCCATAAAGGTTATAGGTTGATTTATTATCTTCTCAATAAATTAACCATTATATAAGGTAATGAATTATTCATTTATTTATTTTGGATTTTTCTCTTATGCATTATTTATTTTATGGAGGTAAGACCACGATGACAAAAATAAATTGATTAATATGTATTAAAATAATTAAATAAATAGAATATATGTATTTTTTTATTTCAACATAGTTAATAAAAAAAGTATATTCCACTTGATATCAAATAGACTTTTAAATGAAAAAATAAAAAAAAATCATAATAATACAAAAAATACCTAAAGTTAATATTAATTCATAAATACTTCCACTGTATGATTAGGAATGAAACTATAGAAAGAAGTGTTTTACGATCCATTATTATTAAATTTATATTTTATAGAAGAGTTCTTATGAATGTTTTGATTTGACATAACTAGTCACATTAAGAGAAATAACACATTATAGACTTGATGTAATCTGGAGAAAGATGTTATGGGAATCTAAGTTAGGGTTTCTAGATTGTGGAGTCTACTTAATAGATCAAGGAGTTATAAGCCCACTATTGGAAAAGTCCTTCCTACCTAAATAACTTTGAGTAATGGATCAGTCCCTCACTTGGGTTATGAGAAAGTAAATATAGATCCTTTCCACTCAAATTTCTTGATTGATGGGATATTTTGAGTTCAATGTTAAGGGAAGTTGAGAATTGATAAAATATTATGATACATAAAAAGACTAAAATTATTATTATATCTCACATATTTTGTAATCATGAAAAGTAATGATAATATTATGAATAAATTTTTTAGAATAATGGAAAGTTCAAGATTCCATTATCCATGTAATCAATTATAGTAAAAGATCATCTACATAATTCCAGTAACTTCCAGGAGTGGTTTTGATTCATATTGGTTTTGTTATTCCTTTCAGATCCACCTACTAAAGTGTTGCGTGATGAGGAGTCCACGTTATATGATAAAAAGTTTAGTGATGTTGTCTATTTTCATCATTTAATGCTTACATACATGTATAGTGAACTCATGAAGTCACATGAAGAAATAGTTTCTTATAGCATGCTCCAAAATCGCTATGGTCTATATCAGGAGGGGGAAATACATGAATGATTTCAGATATCTAGTGCACACTAACATAGTAAAATTTTAGAAGGTATGCCAGAAATTCCATGTATATTCAAATGAATTCTCTACACTAACCACATAGATATTTTAGGGTTTAATATTCTTGATTAAGTGGGAACTGGTCGCATTATTTCATCACTCTCTTAAAGATTCTCATGTATTGTTTTTAATTTCAATATCAACAATATAGAGAGGTATCTTACAGATCCTCTCACATTTATTTTCCATGTTAATATGGTGATGATGTTTGAAAACCCTTTTATCTTTATTTCAAACAAATGTAATATCCTTGTTGGGATATCTAAGTCGAAATATCTTTTACATGGACCATATAAGAAAATAAGGATCAAGGGATCAGAAAGGGAACCTGATTTTATCTGTTTTTCATGTTAAAAGTAGGGCCACTATAAGAAAAATTGATCCTATGAAAAATAAGAAAGGGGGAGGTATAATTGTGTTTGTTATATAATTTAATTTATCTATATCTAGAAATAGGTTATTAGATATAACAATTTATGCTCACATATTTATTAAAATATAGGATCCATGTAGATTCTAGAAGTATTCATAGGATAATGTATATCTTTGAGCCTCCAATGAAGCCAGAATTACTATTGTGGATATTGGGGAATACCACCTCACACTATTAATGGGAATGATCTTAGTTTAAGAAGATTTTTATTATGTTCTATCGGTTACAAAAAATATTTTTTTATGAATCCAAACTCAATATAGATGGATTTTTTTTTAAATTTGGGAATATATTACATATTTTATAATTATATACTTTTTTATGGTATGTAAAATTTAAATAATTTTATTTATGTGTTATATTATTAAAAACAAGTAATTATAATTGATAACAAAGATATTTCACATGAATCATACCACACCCAAATATGAAATCACTAGGTAGGTTATTTAAATGAAACATGTTTGACAAAATTACATCTAGGTAGATATTTGGAGTATTTGTAACTAGATCCACTTAGTGTATGTCACCCATACTTACAATGTAAAATAACCAAAAACCCATTTTGAAGAATGATTAAAGGGCTAAGGATATTATTGAAATAGTTCATACCAATGTGTGTGGACCATTTATAGTTGAAAAAATGGGTGAGTACACATACATTATATATTTTAGAAAAAATATTAGTTGATATAGATATGTATAGTTTATGATTTATAAGTCATATTCATTAAATAAATTCAAATGATAAAAAGGAAGTTGACAACTATCTTTTTAAGAAGATTAAAAAATTATGATCAGATCTTGGTAGTGAGATTCTTAATTAAGTCTTTATGATTACTTATAGGTGTTTGGGATGTTATCCTAACTCACTAAACCTAATAAACCATATGGTAATGAAGTGAAAAAAATTAGGAACCATGCATTACTAGAAATGTTGAGATATATGTTTCATCATGTGAGTCTTTAATTATACTTTTTTAGACATGCATTTTATGGAATAGCACAAATAAAAAACCAGGTTCCAATTAATGTTCTAGATGGTATTACATATAAATTTTAGATAGAAAGGAAACCCATGTTATAATACTTACAAATGTAGAGGTTTTAGTCATATGGTAATAACTTTTATGGAAAAAATGTTCACCCTGAGGCACAACATGTACCTTTATAAGACACCCAAAGGAAATAAGTGTATACTAAATAAATGACTCCTCAGACAGAATAGTATTTATGGTTATAAATTCCATATTACCTAAGAAAGAGAATATATTCAAAAGTAATAAAGGATAAAGATAGATTTTTTATAGTCTAGGATCAAGGTACAAAAGAGTTGGAACAAGAATATATTCCACAATGCCTAGTGGGAGAAGAAGTTCTAGAGACACAAGTATTGCATATGAGTTCAAGAGTTGTTGGAAAACATGAAAGTCATGGGTTTATATTCACCAAGGATGGAGACTCATTGTTAGTTGATAATAATGATCTTGTAAGCTATATAGAATCATTAACTGGAACAAATATTTTTTAATAGAATGAAGCGTTGAATTTTGAAATGGATTCTATATAACAAAAATATGTTTGGATTTTGTCAGATCATCCAGTGGATATAAAACCTATTGTTTTTAAAAGGTTAATAAATAAGAAACTAGAAAAGTAATGACAAGTAAGTATTTTTAAGGAATTAATGGTTAAGAAAGGGTTATAGAGTGTCTAATCGTATACTATAGGGACACCTTTTCACCAGTATCTATGATGAAATCCATTAAAATTAAACAATCCAATATGGATTATAATGACTAAGATATTTTTAAAATCAATGTCAAAAAACATCATTAATGGGAACCTTTAGGTAGATGTGTATATGACACACCCCAAAATTTTTTACTCTAAAGGATGCTAACAAGGTATGGAAATTGAAAATATCCTTTTATGTATTAAATTGAGAATCAGGGTCAACAAACTTTTTGATTGATGATGCCATAAATTATTCTTTTTCAAACAGAACATATGTGACCTTTGTGTCTATAAATTTTTTAGTGTGAGTGTGGCCATTTTCATAGTATTATATTTAATGACAATCTACTTATTGGAGTATTATATTTCCTTAAATTCTAATTAAACATGTGCTTCTCCATTAAGGACCTAGGTGAAGTAACATTTATTATATGGATAATGGTCCATTACAATAGATCTAAAAGGCTGGTTGGAGTAAGTCAAAGTGTATATATTGATATGATATTGAATAGATTTAGTACAGAATAATCCAAGACATGATTGTTTCTAGTGTCACATGACATTAATTTTTCCTAGAAAGTGTCTAATTAGACACATGGGGAACGAAAGAGGGTAGAATGGAATCCATACACATTGATCTTTAAGTCAGTCATGCATGGTAATCTATGTACTAGGAAACATGATTCCAATTCTATATGTGTTGAAAGATAATATCAATATGACCCATGTGACTGCCACTGGATGGTAGTCAAAACTATCTTGAAGTATCTTAAGCACACTAATGATATATTACACATTTATAGAGGATATAATGAACTAGTCTACATTGTATGTGTAGATGATATTTTCTAAATAGATCAATATGATCTAAAATTATATTCGATAAACATATTCACCATCAAAAGAGGTTTTGTGAGATGTAAGTGATCAACACAATCCATGGTCACAGATTCTATAGAATTTTCTATGTATAATTTGTCTTTTGTGGTAGATAATTATGTTGTTTTGATATGAAATTTATCTTAGAGCTTGGAGAGATACCTAGTAGTAATGACCTAATCACAATTTATTATGATAATACTGTAGTGGTGGATCATACATTAGAGGCAAGGTCACATCAGTGGATGAAGAACATAATTTTAAGTTATCATCTATTGAGTGATTTTTCTTGAATATGAGATGTCATAATGAGAATAATATCCATAGAATACAACATAGAGGGCCCCTTGACATTTCATTAACTAAAAATGAAACATGATCATCATGTGAGGTCTACCAGACTGAAAGTCATAAGCAATTGGCTCTAATATTTTTGGGATTCTGTTGGAGTTTGTGATCAAGAAAAAAAATTGTTTACTTTGGATTATATGTATATTATAATATTTGAATATTAATAAAACAACTTATTAAATACTGTTAATTATTCTACATAACATTTATATAATAAATTTCTAGTGTATTTGTTGCATTGATAAGTTCATAGCAGTTTCCCTCTATGATGGAAGCTTGGAAATTTCGTAATGAAATTATTAAATATTGTTATATAGTAAGATAACATACTATTATGGGACACATATAATGTTTAATATTTTGTGTTGCTCTCATAAGAAGATTATTCTTCTTCTCTATATGAATGGACTTTGTAATCTCCGAGAAGGAATATTATGAGAATTGAACCACCTGTATGAATTATGAATTTTTACGTGTCATCAAATATATACCTATCTAGGATCATGTATGATGGTATTTTGAATTTTATATTTCTATTTATTCATTTTAGGACTAAAATTATATTTACTAACAAAAACCATGATGCCATATATTCATGGGAAGTAGGGTAAATTGGGTGCATCATAAATTTCTTGTTACTAATTGATATGTCGTGAAAGGATTTGTCTATTATATCATTATGGAATTTGATATCTCAAGAATTTTATAGAAATAAAACCATCATAGTAAATTAAATATACACTTTGTAATGATGATTTTATTTTAGATACTCAATGAAGAGACGTATCTTTCACAAAGGTTGATGACACGTGTGTGAAACCTTCGTGATGAGATATTATGATTAAGGGATAATATTATATAGTAAGAATTTGAGTGTCATTTTCAATGGTATAACATTATCTTCTTTATCATAGGTACCTAGACCAATTTCATGATAGTAATCTTTGATGTTATGAAATAACACCTATTTCCAATAAGAAATAACCCAAGATGGTCAGAAATTATGTTTTTATTGATCTTAATTAAATAATTCTTAAATTCAATTTTTAGAATAAATATAATGCTTAGGACCATGGAATAATTTTATTCAGGTTATATTGTTCACAATTATTAGAAAGATAAAAAATAATTATTTATTCACTAGTAAATAAATAACTACTTTCATGAATATTAAATTAATATTTTCTAGATAATGAATAGAATATTAATATTTATTGAATATTTAATAAATATTTATTTTCCATATTTTTAATAGAATATTTATTTATGAATAAATATTTAATTTAATATTTATTCAGTCATTGGATAAATACTAAGAAGGGGGAGTGGGCCAAGATGGTGTCCGATGATAAATATTAATTTACAAGAAGGTAAAATAATATCAATTATTATTTCAATTTGTATATTTGATAAAATTATAATGTTATTATTATTATATAACATGGGGTTATATATGTTTTATTTTATTATCTAAGGGATTTTGGGTAGTAAAATAATATTTTTAACCCCAAAATATACTATATAAATAAATAGTTATATCAATTGTGTAGGTTTAGTATACATTTGAGAAACATTGTAAACAATATATTTCTCAATTGATTTCTCATTTTTACATCTTCTCAATAATGATAAGAATAATAGAGAATCTTTTAAGACTAGAGGATATAGTAGTGATCAAAACGAATAATTCAAGATGATATATCTTCGACTCTATCACATGAGAAATGATTAATGTTGATTCATATATTAAAGGGACATAGATAGATCACTATTGAAGGGTATATAACTTGGGTCCTCCCTATAAAATGACGATTATCTAATGTTGTATTCAGACAATTAACATCTTCATTAAAAACTGTACCTAAGAAGAGGTATTCTTTCTTTTAATGTAATTTACATTAACAATAAATTTAATGTGGAAAAGATATAGTCTTGGTTTCTCCATTTATATTTCAATATTAAATAGAAATATATTTGTTGGTCATGACATTTATGTCTCTCACAATTATTGAATGATCCATCAAATAAAAAAATAATTGTTATTATTAACTAAAAAGACACCTTTTTTAATATGAAACCTTCAGGGATTATTTTAATGTTTCAATTTATATATAATATTCCTTCTAGATTGGTCTTGATGAAACATAGAGAGTTTTTATTGTGAAAGATCCATAGGTTGATTCCAAAAATCATTTAGGTGTAACTGTTTTGGTTTTTGATGTTTTGTAGACTCTGAATAGAGTGGTAAAGCTAGAACCTACAATAAAATTAGACTGTTTGAATCAAATCATATGTAACTTGTACACTAAACATGTTAATTTGAGGTGGTGGAGTGTTTAGAGAGAATTCAGGGTATTTAAATTTTTTGAGATCCACTAGAACTTAATTTTTTAAAGTGATTAATTTTATGCATCTTTATCTGGGTGAGAAAGTGATGAAGGACTATGTAGATATTTTATCAATTTTAGTGTTCTATTATCAATCATGTTACCAATAAATTTTTTTAATTATCATTTTGTGAGAGTGGTATCTATATGGACAACAAACCAGTTATGTTGAATTTGGACTATTATTCTATTTAGAATTAGTTGAGAGGGATCCTTAGATGTATTCAATGCTCTATTGATAATCAATTTTGGTTTCATTCTTGATGAGGTTAATTTAAGTTGATGTTTCAAGGTAATTCATGAATTATGTGCACTTAGGTTCCCAAAAAATTTATCATATGGATTGTTGATTAATTTCGTGGTACTTATACCTTGTTCTTATGCCTCTTTATGTGGGTATGTGATGTTTTCCATGTTTCGATATTTATATTTGTATAAATTTCTCATATAAATACTTGGGTACATGCTTAGATGACTTCGATGAGCTCTATACCGTTATAGATTTTTTATCTCATACCAATTTTTTTATTTTTATATATTTTGTTTTTTACTATGTTCAATTAGAGAAAGTGTTTTTTAATCCATGTTCTAGGTTATTTGTTATTTTTCACCATGATCTTTGGTCATATCCCTTATCAATGGATATTTTACCACTATATCTCTCACTTTCTTATTTTGTGTGATGGTAAAGGACACTATGAGTTTGATTATGGTATTTTAGCACCCTTTTTATATTTCTATTATCCTTCATGGTATTTTAAACCATATTTTTGATTGTTTCTTATGGTTGATATAGTATTATTTTTTCTGTTGATGAATTTTGATGAAACTGGGAGGATATGTTGATTTAATATTAATGAAAAGGTTGTTTTTTATTTTATCCTTATTTTAAATAAACAATTAATGATGTGGAGTCCTATTTTAGGTCTCCATTATATTTGAGATTTGTTTATTTTGTGGTTTAGATTAAGTTGGAGATGGTTGATGGTATTGATGATCAGTTCCATTTATTTTTTTGGTGTTTTATTATGTCTGATGATTATTTATCACAAAGCCACATGTGTTTTTCTTGAACCTCCCACATATTATGTTATGTTTTGAGGTTTTCCTTTTCTTTTCATTTTAATATTAACAAATACTTTATAAGGGAACATAGTGTAAGAGTTGGGAGAATCATGATACCCACATGTCACAGTGGTGTTTAATATGGTATAAATATGAGTTATTTTGATATTTTTGAAGAGTTTTTAAATTTTATATGCCTGAAGTGTTTAGAATAAAGAATGGTCAATATGTTACATAGGCGGGTCACACCATGATATGTATATTGGGGTCCCTAGAAGTTTTATCTGTAGTGGGTCATGTTGTGACATTGGAAGGTAATGCCACATTGAGTGTGTTGGGTGACATGTATTTATAAACTATAATGGCTTATGATGGGATGGAGGGTGAAACTCTATGAAGTCTTTTCCACAGAGTGGTTTCACTATGATGATGGATGGTCAGGCCATTAAATAACCTAAATAGTGATCTTGAGATTACATGCCTCTGTATGTGAGGCATGTCACACTATATTGTGACTAGTTTTAAATTTTGTGGTTTTATAGTTATAACCCCATTTAGTTTATTGGGGTTTGGTAGTATTTTTTACCCCTATTACAAAACCAAACCATAAGAGTTCTCTTAGAGGTCCCTTTCTTCACCCCTATTATTTAGTGGATTCTCTCCTTTGATTTCAAGTAATTTTTAATGGAAATCCACCCTTTATTGTTTCCCATGTCCTCCTCTATTCTTTTTTCCTTAGTTTTACATTATTCTATGAACCCTAATTCTAATTGGAGATATATTTAAAACATTGGATTTAGAATGGATCTTACCGTTGTGATTTCATTGTTTAAGGAATGAATTTTTTGAGATGTAAAAGTAAATAACATTAAAAAATACATCGTCATGGTTTTTTTGTCAAGAATTCACTTTACCACATTTTAAAGAACTTTATGGTTTTTAGTTATAGAGAGTGATTACATAACTATTATATAAAAACCCATCTATTAAAAAATTTGGACATCTACTTAGTATTCATTTTTAAAAGACTATTAAACAAAAATCATATTTTATTTCTGGGAAAAATGTCCACGACAATCATCTTGAGTAATTCATTATTCCTAATCTTCAATAAAACGTACTAAAAATATTTTAAAATAAAAAATGCGAAAAATATATCAAAATGGGATATAAGAAAAGATGAAGAAATAACTTTTTATTCCATTTCAAAACAATGATATCAAGAAAGAGAGTTTTCCTTTAACATAATAAAATTTTATGTCCAATAAATGTTTATTTACACATAAAATCAACTTCAATACCAAAATGTTTTTTAAAAAAGTTTATAATAGAATATAAAGGACATTTTATAAATATAGGGGGTTTTTCAAAAAACATGAGAACCCATGAAAAAATATTTTCTTAAAATAATACATTTTTATCCTAAAATGGAATAATAATTACATTATAATAATAGAAAATTAGGGAGACTTTTGGAATCAAATGACTTATTTGAAAACTCACTATCAGGCATAAAAAATAAATGAGGTTCCCTAGGAAATCATCTTTATCAAAAAAAATATAAGAACACTTATAATTATAATAAATATTTTGGTTAGTTTCCAACGACATTATCGAAGGAAAATAATCATTAACCATTGAATTAGAGAGCTATATTAGGATGCCACATTATTATGAGCTATATTGGGCTCACATGTCATCATAATCATTTTACAAGGACCCTAAAATTTATAAAAACATAAAAATATTGTATTTCTATCATTAATATGTTAAAAATATACTTTTGAATCCCTAAGAAAACATTTTTTGATATCGATATATTAATTTCCATTAAAATACGAATTTCAAAAATAAAATTTCAAAAATAAAGGGTATAATTTTGGTTAGTTAAATAAAAATGACTATAAATTAGTCCAAATATAAAACAATTGTGGTTGTGGTAGGAACATCCATTCACACTATATACTATATTATAGAACATTCATTTTTTCCATTTTTAAAGAAAGCCAAAATGTTCTTTATATACTAAAAAAAATATTCTTTTTGAAATTCATTGAAATAATTTGAAAAGAGACGTAATATTAATTTTATAAATTATTAATTGAAATATAAATATATTCATAAAAAATTGAACAATATGGACATGGAAGAAAAATATTTTGATAATGAATGTTTTAAACATTTAAAAATGATGTTTTCATTCCTCGTGTCTAAATCATCACATAAATTCCTTCTATTCATGAATAAAAAAACAATGTTAGTTAATTACTTTATTAATAACCATTTTTAATTTTCGTATTCCTTTTATTTTTTATATTACCTTGTTATATATAAACACTTAATCAATAAATTTCACATCATGTGTTTTCGTAATACACAACTCATATATCCAAAATGACTTTTATTAGTTCAATATTATAAAAAGGTAATTATTAAATTATATAAATGGAGATAATAATATTATAAAACAATTATAATTTTAAATGCAGCCATTAAATAGGGTTATAAGAAATGAACTTCCTTGAAATCGTGGATATGGTAGACATTGCGTACACATGAGTAATGTTTCCATTTTTCAAAGAACATAATGGAAAGAATGAAATAATTATTTTATCTTTAAATAATGTTGATAATATCATAATTATCATATTATATATTTAATGAAAATTATACTTATAATCCATGTGACGTGTGTAATGCCACGACCCTAGTTACCCAGAGTCGGTGCATTATTACATTACATTGGCATGATCAAAAGAAAGATCAAATCTCGAAAGACCGATTGGTTTAGTAGCCTTGGAAACACTAGATATATTAATAAAGTTTTACATTACATCATAAAGTGAAAAAATAATACAACAACATAGTCTCCATATTCCTCACTCATATCCCCACATACTATCCCTGTAGGTCATTTATAACTTACTTCGTCACATCCTGGAAAAAATAAAACATAGAAAAGGGGTGAGCTCAAATGCCCAGTAAGGATAACAATATAGCGGAAACACTCAAAAATAAGCATAAACATTTAAGGCAATGTATAACTAAAACAAAAGCCTTTTAAACTTGAACTTAAAAATAGTATGGAAAAAGTAAAATGAAATAATTACATTTACTTATTCACATGGATATTCTACTAATCGAATAATCACATGCAATATCAATAACCACTTTCATAATGACGAAATGCATAATGATAGACTATCATAACCACATAGCAAAGGCCTCATGCCAAGACTACAAATAGGATTTTTCCAAGGCCTTGTGTCAAGACACTAGTTTGTCTCATGAGACCTACCGATGCATCGAGAAGCTACAGCAGGCTCCACCCGTCACATATTCAGTCCAATGCATTCCCATATGAAAATGTTTAAACATAACATAAACATTCATATTAAAACTAGCATACGAAATGTACATACTTCATCCATAAAGCATTAAAATAACATATCCATAGTCAAACATATCACAAAAACTTCAATAAAATATGGAAGTTTTGTTTCATAATAAATCATCTCCAAATAAGCTTAAAATCCATCAAAGGATGTTGACATAGATGAAATAAAAACACTTTTTAGAGAAATATCTATATCTATTTTGAAATAATTTAATAAAACATTTTATTTGAAAATATTCTTATAAGATTGTAAGGGAAGCTTCGACGATTTTATAACGGTGGAAAATAACCGCACCCGCCGAATAAGTTAAAAAAACATTCTTACCTTAATTTTGTCGACAAGGTTAAAAAGCACCTTGTTTGGAAAACGATGGAAAGGTTACTTTATAAAACTCTTATAAAAAGTTAAAAAAGGTTATAAATGACCTTAACCCATATTATTTTAAATAGTAAAAATATTTTGAAATACATTTTTAAGAAACAAGGATGTGGATGATAAAGAGATCCCAGTTGATTATTACGTATAAACAACCTCGGATAATGAAGAGATTGTGAAATAACCCTTACCTTGTACATTTCTTTGATTGGGGGTAGGTTAAACTCATATATAATAGTGAAATAATTGTTATTAAATTATATAATAATCATATACATTCATATGATATCATATATGATCTTTTAACATTGCTTTGTTAATAATATCTTAGTATTATCGTCGTTTCGGGTGTTAACTTACTCGTTTTATTTTATATGTTTTGTTACATAAGCCATGTTTTTCATGGATAGGTTGTATATTATTCATATACATAATGATATCAATTCCATAAACATTATTTTTAAATCATCAAATGATAATTATACTTGAATGGATACGATGGAGAATGAATCTCATCGCGTTCGTGGAGACGGTAGTCCGTACGTACGCACGAGCGACAATATCATTCTTTTGATTTTAAAATAATATATAAATGGATGGTATATAATATATACAGAATCATTAAAATGTTATATTTATTATTTACATGAGTTACACATCATTATTATACCCATCCAAATAATAATATATTGAATAACAATTACACCACGACGTGGAGACGGTAAGCCGTACGTACGCACGTACGGTGACTTGTTATTCAAAGGGTGGATAAAATACTGAATATGGTTGTACCATATTTATAATAACATCATAGTATATATATGATATTGGAGTTATTATTTTATAATGGTAATAACAAAGGAAGAACAAGTGGAAGAAGAAAGGAACATGGAAACGGGTGGTGAAATCATTACCTCTTCTTCGGGTTTTTCCTTTTTATTTGATCAAAAGGGCTCCTTAGGTTGGCATTAGGATAAAAATAAGGCCTCTAGGTTGTATTTAGGGAAGTTTTGAGAGTATTTGGGCAGATTTTGGACGAACCAAAAGGCTTTGAAGGTGTGAAGAAATGAGAAGGAGGAGTTCCCTTTTATAAGAGGGGTGAGGGGCACCTTTGGGAAAACTAGAAATATTAATTTATAATAAATTCATATTCGCTTTCTAATGGCTCCAAAGATGATTATTTAAATTTTAAGGTGGTTATGGGTCGAATAAAACTCAACCAATATAATTTAGACAAGTTTGGGTACTTATATTAACCTTATCTTTAAGTATTAACTCTATATTAATTAGTTTCACTTTTACAATGTCTCTTTGTATTTTTATATTATATAGTTAATAAACATACTATATACATCCAATATACCCCCAATTGGTCCATTAATGATACACCTATCATGATATAAGTCTCTTGGCCGAACCTTAGATTTTTAGGAATTTAATATCAATTAATAATATAATATTTTTTTAAAAAAACTCTTTTATGTCAATTTTGACACTATTCAATAGTTGATTTTTAAATTTAAGTAAATCATTACTAACATGTCCTATTAATTTATAAAATTAGTGTAATTCATATAAAGTCTCAAATTATATTTATTTGTGTATTTATAATATCAATTATTTTAATTTTTCACTATTATGGAAATTACTGCATCATCATTGTGTCATACATAAATTTAATTATTTAAAGTCTAAAAATTATAAATAAATTATCATTATTTAGGAAATATTTTTATATTTCTAATGAATATTTATAGTTGAAAACAAAACATATATAACCCTATGTACACATTTTTTTTTTGAAAGATATATGCTTATGTCATTTTTGAACTTATTTTAACTAAATTAAAATTAAGTGTCCCTATCACCTAAAAGTGGCTCCATGGGGTCCCAAAATCGACCCAAAGATGCCTATGGTAGAACATGTATCAAAAAACAAGTCTAGGACACATTTTAGGGTAATTTAGTATTATTATAATATTATTTTTTAACCCTTATTTACCGGATTTATCCTTAACCATGGTAAATAAAATATTTACCGAAGTAATTATTTTAAATGTCTAAAAATAAAAGTTACCTATTTACCCAATTTGAACATCCTAATTCCAAATATGGAATCCATTTTTCTAAATTCAAAACACAGAAGTGGAAGAAATTAATTTAAAATTAATTCCCGCTGTCAAAACAAAAACTGTGTTTTTAAGATATAATAACTATCAAAAGATTGATACTTGTTTATGTTCGGTTTAATTGGGAAATTATTTCCAATGAAAAAAATTGTATTAAATGGTAAAAATATATTCTAAATATACTTTAAAACCACTCAAATTCATAATTTATCAATATAAATAATTTTGATTAAAAAAGTTGTTTTTAATTAAAATTTAGTAATTTTCACTATTCATCAAAATATTAATGTTATCCGAAAAGTACCAAAATCTCACCTTAGGCTAAATTTGATATTCCGAATCCAAAAATGAAGTCAATTTTGAAATATAATATATATATAATTTCAAAAATAATGTATTACTATTTATAACGGCTAGTTTGATTGGTTATGGTGTGTTAGAAGTCGGTGTTGCGTACAACACACGCTATCACATTATTCAAAGCAAAGCGTACCGTAGAAGCTTGGGGTGTTACAACGTGGTTATGAAAAATGAATCATATCACTTTATGGAGGTGGTAATCTACACATACCAAGAAAAGACATTATCATTTTTTAAGGGATGGAAAAATAACAATGTTTATGATTTATTACCTTTATAGAATTATAAATTTCTAATAAATTTAATATATATGAATCAAATCAATCATTATAACCATTACTGGGAGGTGTCTATGCAAATTAATTGTATTAGTTTGTGAGGCGGTTGGTCACTGTATGGAAGAACAATGATTTTGTTTCAAATTTGTTGCATGTGGAGATTGATATAAACTATTCACCCAAAAAATAACATATAAGTATATAGAATATATTAATTTTATTTCCAAAAAATGTTTGAGTAAGATTTAACGGAGGAATAAGATGAAATAAAATGAAAATGCATTTTTAAGAACTATAGCCGTTATTCAAACAACCTCTTTATATTTACACCTCAAGCCTTCCTAAGATGTTTTTTTAATCCAGGGCCTGTAGAACAAGGGAAAGGATTAAAATATGGTATTTATTCAGGAATTTGTTGAAATTAATTTATCTCTATGTATAGATAGTATTAGAAATAGGGTTTCCTTAGGTTATTGAGGGAGGTGACACACTTGGAATTTTTAAAAATATTAACATATATTAGGATATTACTCAATCCAAATATATTTAAAATGAAAAATATTATAATATTTTATTAAATAAGGAAACATATTAGAAAAAATAGAATTTAGACAAGTTTGTAGGTCATTTTATCCATTATGGCTTAATTTTAATCCCCTGGTAAACCAATTTTAGCATTAACTGTGGTAATATAATCTTATTTTTTTACAATTCATTATGACAAAAATTCATGTTGAACATATTACCTAATATTAATTTATTTATTAAAAATATGGAAAAATATTTATAAAATTCTATTTAATGAAGTGGAATAAATAAATTTATAATTATACCTACAAAATGTGATGAAAAATGGGTATTTCGATAAATGTATTTTTTGTATAAAAATGTTTTTATAAAAATTAAATTATAAAATTCATTAGAAAGACCAAAAATTTATTATTTATAATAAAAAATATCTAGTAAAATTTTAAAAAGAATACAAGATTGAAAGTGACATTGTAATTTCTTAAAATGAAATGACAGTTTTCAGAAAAAATCAGTATTTTTCAATATTCACAAAAAATTAATATTTTTTAAAAAATTATAAGAAATTCAACTTAATATAAATGATGAAATAAAAAACTAAGTACATTTTATTAAACATAAAAAATTTAATTCTGAAATAAATATTTCAAATAAACCCATTTAATATATGATAACCCAATTTGTTTAGAAATAATGGTACTTTTCTTCTGACAGAAAAATCAGGTATTATAATTTTTATAAAAATAAAACTATAATATATAATTACTGAATATTGATAATAAAATTAAATGATGTAAGTTAACATTATTTGGGTAGATAAATTCTTCACACTTTTTTTGAAATTATATCCTCCAAGTTTTGTTTACTATTTAAATAAGTTGGGTTAACTTTTCAACATATCATTTTCAGATTCTATAATAACTTATTCAATCATATGGTTTTTACACAAAACCATATCTTGGTGAATCACATTATTCCACAATAATTGATCTCTACTATAAAGAATATGAATATTATATTACTCATATGAAATATTCACTTCCAACTAAACTACTTTACGGATCAATACAAAAGATTCTTCAGGAACATATTTTCAGAAAAATAGAATATGAAATAAATCATATTACTAAGATAAACATAGTGGAAAGTAAAATCAATAATAAAGTGCTCCAACAATCCCCATTATTATATATGGTCCAATGAACCATATATATGGATTGGTTGTTTTTACCAAAATAAGAAATACTTTTCCATTGGTACTTTAAGAAAAACATGATCACCTACCTCTAAAGAAAGTTCATTCCTTTAGCTATCATCATAACTTTTATGCCTTCTCTCAGCTATTCTCATATGTTTCTTAATCATCATTACCTTATAAAACATTTATTCTACTAATTATATTACTAAAAATGTAATTTAACCTACTTCATCCCAAAAAGCTAGAGTTCATGACTACATTCCACATACATCCTAAAAAGTTACCATCTATATGATGGAATGAAAAGTATTATCATAAGAAAAAAAATGAAAATGAAAATCCTAACTTTCCTGATAATCAAGTGATCATGATCAAAGAATGTATTCCAAGGTACAAATCATTCTATAAGGTTTTCCATCCAGTTTAGGATGAAAAACTGTACTAAAATTTATTCAGTACCCAATTTCAAATAAATGTATTTCTAAATGTTATTTATACACCTAAGAGAATATTTAGATAAAATAGATAGAGGAAATTTATGTATTATATTAAATTTTTGTGGTATAATGGAAAAAAGCTAATATAAATACATATTATCTCAAATAGGAAAAATGAGAAGATTTATTTTCTTAGTCAATAATAAATCAATTCAATATATTACGTCAAGATGTATTTGAAAATCCTGCCTTTAAATCCTTGTATTTATTTTCTAATTTCAACTCCATCACTTTAAAAGGAGGAATCATTCACTTTGGTAACTACAATTTGTAAGGTATTATAACTTTTCATTTAAAAAATGATCCTACTTCTATGAGTTCTTAGTTATTTAGAATAGATATGATTATAATGACACCATAAACAAAAAAGATGAAGGTCGTGCATGAAAAAATTTTAAGAAAAAATTCAAAAAAACATTAACCAAAGGGTTGTGTTCCAAATTTGAAATGGTTAATATAGAACAGTCTTTTTAACTTAAAGCATCAGATAGTAATGAATCATTCAATAATAATCCTTAATCAGTTCCAACCGTATTCTCTACCTCATGTTTAAACATTTATGGTTGAATATATACTCAACATTTTTATGAGTAGTTCATATTTCACACTTATTGTATATAAATGATTCCAACAAATTTTTAAATAATAAAACACAATTGGTAATTATATATCATGTTTAGTATAATTTAACACTTTAGGTTTTAGTTTACATGAAAAATATGAAATTATATTGTCATTATTCTTTAGAATGAAACTGTGTCCTTTAAATAAACCATATTTCTAGATGAAAAAATAAATATATCTTGAGGTAAAAGTCAAAATTGGTGAAATGACAACTATAATTTCTTGTTCATAGAAAAAATAAGCACACACATTTTTTCAGATGAATTTTGATCATTCTTTAGTTAACTTAATCAAGAGGCTACATAATCGAGAAACGATTTCAACAAATTGCCAATTGGGACTCAATAATCCAAGAAAAATAAAAATCTATTTGAAATTTGTTGAAATATTTCATTTTCATAATAGATTAAATTCATCTAGGTAAAAACTTAATTTTTCTTTAGAAACAATATTTCCAAGGAATGAAATTTTTTGTAACCAAAATTCATATGTTTTAAATTTTCTAAATAACATATATTCCTTGAATCTTTTTTAAAAAACAATGTGGTGTATTTAATTACCCCATTAAATTTTATAAAATACATATATATAATCAATAAAAAATCATAACATTATCTAAATATTCATGGAATGATTTATTTATAAGATCAATGAAGACAAACAGTGTATTAGAAAACCTAAACGTTATAATGAAAAACTCATAATGCATGTATCTAGTCTTAAATATTGTCTTTGAAATATCTCCCTCCATTAATATAGAATGATGATACCCTAACCCAAGATTTATCATTTGAAAATAGTATACTACTTAGGTATTAATAATAATTAATTTAAATGAGGAAATGAATACATGTTTTAATAGCGATGTTATTCAAGGATCTATAATCAAATAAATTTCACAATGAAACATCATTATCTTTCAAAAATAAAATAAGAGAATAGTATAGTGAAATTCTAGGATGAATAAACACATTTTATTCCAACTCCTTCAACTAACTTTGAATTACAAAATTTTACATTATCCATTCAATAATGGTGTTTTAAAATTGGTTGAGCATCTAAAACCAAGTCTACAATAGTATCAACATCCAGATCAAGTATAAAACAAAAAACTCTTCAAGAAATACAATGAGATTATAATTATCTATATGTACATCATCTATATGAAAATTATCCTTATTATCAAAAATATGTGAAATATAATTTTATTTCCACATTTGAATAGTTTTTTACCACGAATATTTGTTACCAATGGTATAAATTCCTTCTTTTATACACACTGAAACTCATTCAGAATGAAAACCTCTTTAACTCTACAATCTAGCATAGCATGGTTACCAGAAATCCAATGTATGCCTAAATTATCATCAAAATATATATGGGAAATAAAACGTAGTTTTTAGGTAAATCCATTCAATATATTATTTTAGGAAGATTCTTATAATTTAATTTTCATCAATACATTATCCATGTGTTTTTACTAAAAGTTATTTCTTAATTTCTATTTGATAAAATTCTAATTTATTAGAAAATTTCACAAAAATAAAAGATTTTTTATACCCTAACTAAACAATACAGTGACATAATTTGAATAAAAATTAATTTTCCTATATCTACATCATTAGAAAGCCAGAAATCTACCAATGAAATCAAAAAGGGTTTTGTCACAACTTCTAATTTTTTTATTAATTAGTTCTATCCTTCATTCCTATATTTGGAAAAGTACTCAAAAAATGATCCATTACTATATAATTAATAATCCTACAACTTCCTTTCTAATAAATTTATTATAATTATATTTTTATTCATGAGAAACCTGTCCTAAAATTCGACATCAAAAACACTTCCCAAATTTTTCAATACGTTCTATAAGGTTCCTATTACAACATTTATCATAATATGGAAAATTAATTTTATGACCTCCATAATTTTTTTATTGATACTTCAATATCATATTCCATAAAGAACATCTTTTATAATTATTATTATATGGTATATGATCATCACAAAACTCCAATTATGCATTTTTGTGAGATAAAACATGATTATCATAACATTATATTTCATGGAAGTAAATTTCCTTCGATATCTGGGATTTAGACCTTGGTAAAACTGATTAATTTTATTATATATTCTGAGATAAAATTTGGAGCATACTTTTCCAATCAAGTTAATTTTTTTTCATACACATCGACTGAATCCTCCTCCTTTTGACTCAATTGCAATTATTTATTTTCGATCCTAAGTCAAATAACCATTAGAAAATATTTCTCAATATAAAATATCCTTTAATGAGTCTCATTCCATGGAATTAACTGCTTCCCATTATCTGGTGTTCCTAACCATTGACAACCATTGATTAGATATACCTTACAAATAGTAAATATAAAATATTTTCCTGTTTATTATAAGTAAAAACCATAAATCTAGATATCATTTCCAAGGATTTATCCCATCCTTCAGCTATCACAGAGTCCGATGATCCCCTTAATTTTTAAGGGTTTTGTTTTATGAGAATCTCTACATTAGGCATGTTCTCCTATGGTGAATGTGGTTACTCTATTTCATAGATACCACCACCATTTATAGTCTATTTCATCTAAGCCATCCCAACAAAAAACTACATTTTTTTTAATTACAACCATTCCAGGATTCTAATATGGATGAATATTATCATCTAAGTGACTTCCTACTCCAACTTCCATATTTAATTTGTGGAAAACCATTCTAAACAAACATATATTAAATGAATCAATATTGTAATATTCTAATACTATATAATGATATCCATAAAAATTAATCTCTTCAGGTTATTTACATCTATTATCCTAACCTTTAAAATCATACATACCTTTCTACTGATACCAACTATAATGTCCCAAATAAAAAACATTACATAGTATTGTTTTTTAGATAATAATTAACATGATTAAATGTTTAAGATATTTATAATTTATAGTTTTGTTTAATTAGATCATATATCTTTTTTAACAACCACATATATTAAAATGTTGGCACTTTTACTCAATATCCATTTTCCAAAAAAAAATTAACCATTAAAATGACCTATTTTCTTGTCCGGAAAAATATTTATGACTTTGAACTATAATTTTTCTTTGTTCTTAATCATCCATAAATCCTTTTAAAAAAATTTATAACATGATATGGGAACTAAAATATTAGTAAGATACATGAAAAAATAAGAAATAAACATGTTAATCAATTTTATAAATCTAAGATCAAAAAATTGATTTTTTAACGTACTAAAATTTTATCCCAAATAATCATTTAATTACAAATTAAATTAGCTTCATTGTTCTATATATTTTTTGTAAAACACATTATAGGAAAATATAATTATAAAATCATAATCACAAGGGATTATTAGAAAACATTATAACACAGAAAAAATATTTTTTAAATTTCCCATTTTTACCCACAAGGTCATAATGATTCCTTTAAAACAAAATACCATTAACATACCATTTAAAATTAAATGATTTCATTGAAAATTCAACACCGTGAATAAAAATGTCATATAGGTGCGTTAAGAAATCCTATTCATAGAACAATTACAAGAATCATGAAAATTGGAATAAACATTATATTCGACTTTCAAATTAATTGTGTGAAGGATATAATCATTAACCAATGCACTGAGGTTCTATATTGGGGTCACCCATCATCAGGTGCTATATCAGGATCACCCCACATCATGCAATATGCCTCAACAACGAATCACCCTAAAAAATTTTTAGGGACCATCATATCCTTGAAACAATTTTTTTTTTAAATTTCTATTGTTAATCTCATATAAATATATTTATGAACCCATAAGAATGTTTTTTTTGATATTAATATATTCCTTTTAATTAAAAACTAATTTTCAAAACAAAAATTACCAAAACAATTAGCAGGAGAATATTTCTTGAATAAAACAAGGAATATGATAATTTAATATAAACATAAAATAATGTTTTTAGTGGTTGGAAAATCCATTCAAGATGAATACATTTAAATTAAACATTCATTTTTTCCTTTTGTAAATAAAGTACGAACATTCCATAAAAATTACTCAAAATGATTCCTTAAAAAAAGAAAGTCGAATGAAAAAAACCATTTACTATATAATTAATTTATATACATTATAATATATTCATAAAAAAAATTATGAATATATACATGGAAGAAAAATATTTAAAAAATATATCTTAAAAACATTGGAAATTGTGGTTTTGAATTAAAGTGTCCCTAACCTCGAGTTTGACACGTCACATAAATTATTTACCTCCCAAATAATAAAATTATGTTAATTATTAAATAAATTTCGAAAAAATTAATGTTTAATATTATTTTTATTTTATATATTACAATGTTATATATAATTACAAAATTAATTAAGTTCACATTAGATTTTTAGATGATATTCATCACATATATCCAAAAAAAATTTATGTTAACTATGGTCAAAGAGGAAATTATTTCATGACCTCTAGAATAATAATCCTTCCATAATTTTTATTTTTAGATAATAAGTATTGCTTTTTGAAGAAAACAAAGTAATATGGATTTGAAAAATGAACAATGTTACAACCATGATGACTGTAGGTCATTCATATGCTTGAGTAACAATTCCATTTTTCAACAAACATGATGGAAATAAGATAAGTTTTATATTAAATTTGCAGAAGTATTATTATATCATATATATCAAATTATTTCTTTAAATAAACTTATATATCCTATCCATGAGTTTTTTTTGAAAAATGATTCACATCAATTCATGGAGTTGTTCATCCACACATACACATAAAAAAATTATCAATTTTATATGGATGAAATGGTAAAAAATTAGATGTTATATCATCAAAGTTTAATGATAAATATAAGGACCATCCTTAAACATTACATAATCATGAGTTAAGTCAATAATTTTACATAATTTTACATTGATAATACTTTCATGTTTATATCTCTAGATAATTAGGTCGTAACTCACACATAAAAAAACCCTAGAAATATAAAGTGAAAACTTCTAATAATATCAATTTCTTTCATAAAACTGAACCTTTAATATGAAACTTTGAATATTTTAATGTTATAGTCATTATATATATTCCTGGATCCAATCTATGGATCTATTCTACATTAAATCTTTTAAAAAATTTGAAAAACCTGGGATGAGCATAAAATTTTAGTAGGGGATATAAAATAAGTAATGAAACCATTAGTCCAGGAATATTTTAAAATCATGATTTTTTTTCAGAAAATCATAATTTTCACCCATAAAATATAAAATATTTAACATACCTCATGAAATAGTGTCTTTCCTAAAAAATTCATGAAAATCATAAATAGTAACGGTAAATTTTGGCATCCATATCATAATTTCATAATAACTTTCACAAGTACATTAGGAGTATCCTTCAAGGTTAGGTTTGGAAGACACATAATAATATATTCCCTAAATATCATATTGGAAAGATTATCATTTAACTATGTCTCATTACCCAATGAATTGTAGATATTTTATGGGATCACTCGCCCTAAATTTATCATGGAACCACCAGTATACATAATCAATTCCCCTAAACCATAACTTAATCATAAAACATTAACAAGAATAAAATAAAAATAACATTTCCACATTGAAATCACAAGATATCATTTGAAGATGTTCTCAAAATAAATCCCTTCTCAAAACTATTTTCAATACCAAAATACATGAAATGGTAAAATGGTATTAATTTTCATTTTATTAACATTATGTCTTATAGAGGAATCCAAAAATCAAATTATGGTCATAGTGGTAAAAAAGTAATTGTCACCAACTATGTAAAGGACATTCCTTTTGTAATTTATTAAAATAATTTTTATTAAAATATTAATTTAGAAAACTAATGAATGTGTGACAACTGGATCCCGATAAAAGTACAGACACCCGCCTTAACACAATTGTCGGGTCCCGACCCACCATGTACCAACAGTTTCCCTAGAGACACATGGACCCTACCGTAGGGCCCACCCACATGCCAAAACAGGTAATGTGACTAATGGAAATCCCCACAGGCCAACACATATCCTTTCTAGTATGTTTTTTCCTCACTCATACTTTCTAGTGTGTGTTTTACTCACTCACACACACCTTGAGAAAATTACCAGAAGGTCACCCATCATGATCACTACTCTAGGACAAACATGCTTAACTGTGGAGTTCTAATCAGACAGGCTCCCAAAAAGGAAGGTGCACCATATTGACATGAGTCATATCATTAAGTCATTTAAACCTTTATCGTTCAGTGGTGTTACAATCACCCCCCTTTAGAGCACAACACCCTCGTTGTGGGCCCTATATCTCAACCCAGGCAGTGCATCGCACTTAAGGCTGGGTTCCTCCTTTGATACCAAATGTGATAACTAGGCCCCGGTGAGAGCACATGCACCTCGCCGTAACACGACCGTCAGGTCCCAACCGACCAGGTACCACCAGTTTCCCTACAGACACACGGACCCCACCCTAGGGCCCACCCACATGCCTAAACGGGTCATGTGACTAATGAAAATCCACACAGGCCAACACATGTGCTTTCCAGTGTGTTTTTTCCTCACTCACACACACCCTGGGAAACATCCTAGAAGGTCACCCATCCTGATCACTACTCCAGGCCAAGCATGCTGAACTATGGAGTTCTAATCAGACAGGCTCCCGAAAAGGAAGGAGAACCTTGTTGACATGAGTCATATCATTTAGTCATTTAACCCTTTATTATTCAGGGGTGTTATATAATGAAATTTAAATTCAAAGGGGTTAATTAAACACTATATAAAAGAAGGTGGTATATAACATCAAAATATTCCCCAATGAAATGAGAGTCATATTTTGTCCCTTTCTTTACGTCCGACTCATCGTGTACAATATTTATATTCCTGAAAAATAAACATAGAGAAATTTATACTTTATTTATAACCTTTTTCTAGTTTATTTTTATTTTTATATCACTTATTAACATTTTATTTAAATTATTTAATTATTTGAGTACAAATCAGATGTTTTATTGATATTCAGTACATGAGTCGAAAATGACCATGGGTTTTATGTGACTAGTTCATGTGGTCATAATTCACCCATCTAAAAATTAAATTTCATCAAATAATAATCACTTTTAGAATTGAATTATAATTTCTAAATCAAACCATTAATTTTTGGTATGAAAAATGAACTACATTATAATCATGGTGCTGGTAGGTTGTACGTACGCATGAGTAACGTTTCCATTTTTCACTACTAATTTTTTGAAATAAGGTAGATATTATTTTACCTTTAGATAATGATAATATTATTATTAACATAATAATAATCTTATAAATATACTTATATATATATCATATAAGGGACGTGGTTAATAAAAACGATTCACGGCGCTTTGTGGAGATGATATTTTACACATACGCAAAAACGATGTTATCTTTTTTATGTGAAAAAGGTAATAAAGTAATTTAATATTTATCTAAAATGATAAATATTTAATTTATATCATAAATAAACATTTATTCTATCTTTATAAAAATTATATATAGATGTTAATGAAAAATAAACTATATCGGTTCGTGAGGTGGTAGTCCTCCATACACACGAACAAAATGTTCATTTACCATGTGATAAAATTGGAGAATAATTTAGGTTATTATATAAATATAATAATATTTATAAATATTTAAGATACTCTATTTTTTAGTTTATATTAGAGGAAAAAAATTTATAGGAAGTGGGAGTATAAATAAAATAGAAACACTAAAAATACAATACCACTTCATTGATTGATCACCTTTTAAGAACACCTTTTCACCTCTAAGAAGTGTGTTCTACCTAAAATAAGGCCTCAATAATGTATGGAGGGATTTTAGGAATGTTTTTTGATAAAACATGGATGATCAAAAAGTATTTGGAGGTGCGAGTGTTAGAGAATAGTGGGTACCATTAATAGGAGATGGGACAGGAACCTATAGAGACTCTTAAAATATTAAATTAATATAATCTAAATATCAGTTCCAAATGGACCTAAAATAATTTATTTATAATATATTATTATTTTGGGCCGAAGAAACATTGTAAAATTAAAATTAAATGAGTTTTTAATATTTTTTATTCCTTATCTTTTTTTCTAATCCATTATTTTACCCATTTAATATTTCTATGATATTATGATATTTACAATTTTTGGATTAATATAATTACCATAAGATGTCAAACGACCAAGAAAAGTGACATTTATGAAATATATAGAATTATACTAATAATTTTTTTCCAATATTAGATTTTTTGGAATTTAAAGTCATTTAATAAAATATTTTATATTTTTAAAAACTGATTTTTTGAGTTTTGACACTATTTATTAGTTGAGTTTTAAAAAGTATCGTATGAGGAAGATAAGTTCAAATAAACTCCTTTAAATAATAAATAACATGTCAAATATATCCATTAAATTTTTTATAGAATAAATAATGTAATATAATAATTATTTTAATATTTATGAAATTATTTATTTAATTCATTACTTAATTAAGAAACTACTAAATCATCTTTGTGTCACCATTTAATTAAATTATTAATTTCCTAAAAATTATAAATAAGTTACCATAATATATGAAATATTTTTATATTTATAATTAATATCAATATTTTAATATATTAATTTTTTACCCAATATTAAAATTGTTTTACTTATTAGAGACATGATTAAGACATATTGGTCTTCATTTTAAATAAAATTTTTATAAGTGTCATAATCACATCCAAGTGGCTCCAAAAGGTCCTAAAATAGACCCAAGGATGATCATGGTAGGATACACTCAAAAAATTAAATCAGGAAAAGTTTTAGTGTGGGTTTATCTTATTATTATATTATTTCTACATTTAATTACTCGATTTACCCTTAACTATGGTAAATAAAATAATTACTAAAGTTACTATTCATAATGTGTGAAAAAATAATGTTTAAATATTTAAATAATTTGGTACTTATGATTCCAAATATTGAATAAATTTTTCCAAAATAAAAACAATTATGTTGCAGTAATTAATTTAAAATTAATCCCCTTTGTCAAAAGAAGAAATTGGGTTTTTTAAAAGTAAAAACCATTAAAAGATTACAATGAGTTTATTTATAATTTTAAGGAAAAATTACATACAATGAAGAAAATTGGATTAAATGATAAAAAACTTATTTTATTACACTTGAAAACCAATTTAACGTATAATATAACAACATAATTAAATTATATGAAAATATAGTTTGAATTAAAATGAAGCATTTTTTTTCAATATCTATTAAAAAAGAAGTTTATCATAAAAATACCAAAAAATAAACCATAGTGAATTTTTATATCTCTATTCTAAATAATAAGTATAATTTTATTTTAAATATAACATATAAAATTGACAAAAACTAGATTTAAAAATTTATCTCAATCAAAATATGGTAAAACTACATTTCAAAATTATTAGAGTATTTTTCATGAAATTGGATTTATTCTCATTTTAAGAATAAAATTTTAATAGAGTAAATTGAAATCATTTAATAAAAATTATTAAACATAATATATTTATTTTTGTTCATTCCTTCCACTAGAACAAATAGGCGATATGTACAATTTTAAAATAATAATATTAATATTGAATTATTTTTCGGTATATCTTTATGTTGTGGGTAAAATAAGATTTCAGAGAAACCCATTGTTGTGCATTGACTACGCTATAAAACTAAAAATCCTAGTTAAGGTAAAATTAAAATATAATTGAATGATATTAATAGACATTTAAAATTATTATTTTATAATCACCTAGGATGTTGCATCCTTCCACCTTTTGGAAATTGCATCCTCAAAATTTTAATTTTTTGCTCGTTAACTAATGTTTCAATTTTAAAAATTACTAAAGTAAAATCCAAAATTGGAAAGTTTTCAATAGAAAATCCACTTTAAAAAAAAGTGAAGAACAAATTTAAGATTACATAATAAATACGAGGGTTCCAGGTAGAAAAACATGACCCGGAGAATATTTACAATAAAAAAACCATAAATTTGTGATTGGTTAAACAAACTTCGATTTCATTATAGGAAAGTAAATGGAAAAATTTTTTGTTTTTAAATACTTTTAATCTAGTTGTAGAAATATTTTAATACTTGTACTAAGAACATAAATTAACATACTTACGTAATACATAGAGTTTCATCCTTCAATCAAATTCCACCACAAAATCACATTTTTCTATAAATTATGTGTAATTAAGATGAAATTTTTTCCATCTAAAACACTAGAATAAACTTCTAGAAATTAATATAATTAGAAAAATATTAACTATATATTTCTCCTCACTTGAAATATAATCCAAAACAAAAAAAAATTGTACAATATCAGATAATTCTCCCAAAATATTGAACCATTGTATGAAGAAAAATTAATTTTAATCTCCAAAATTCAAAAGTAATATCAAATGTTCCACAAAGAAAATTCAAAAAATAATTTTCCTTAAAATTCATATAAATTATATAGACTACGATTGAAACCCAAAATTCATAAGCATTTGATCACATGATCTCCCATGATAAATTTTAACATTTATCTCCAAATAACAACAATCACTATTAATGTATCATTATAAAAAGTAATTAACCTAATCCCATATTTTCTATGCTAGGATAAACATTTCAATAAATATCATAATTAACATAAGTTCACAATTTAAACTTATATTATTCCAAAATATAGATAAACCATTACTCCAAATATAAACTCCCATGGTATTATATTTTTTATTAGGCATATATGGTTCCCAAAATAGTGAATGTATTCAAAAATATAATCTATCACTTAATCCCCAAATCATTTTCCAATACCAACGATATGTATTTGATAAAACATATGTATCCAAAATCATCTAATTAATATTCCATCAACCCCTAGAAATAAAAAAATAATGTTATAATAACAAGAGACTTCATGTTGGCTACTCGTAAGAAATGCACCCTTGTCACCCTTTGGTTGTGGGTTTGATCCCCATGGCCTTGCCAGACATGATACGTTGTTAAAAATCTTATTTGATTTCCTTTTTCTAAAACTATATCAGAAAATTACAATATTCCCAATAAGAGATAAAATCCTCAAAAAATAACCATATCATGTTTCACCCTTAAATGGGGTCATATACCTCTCATTTTCATACGAACACATAATGACCTCAACATTTCAATCTGTGGAGTCTTATATATACTGAAAAAAAATTTATTTCTTTTATTTCACATATATATTATTTAATAAAACCATTACCAAAATAAAGAACATAATACCTTTATCATGGTGTCAACCTAGTTTCATTTTTATTTTGTCCATATGGATATAAGTCCCATGAAATGCAGAAATGATTTAGATATTCTTCAATATAAGTTTCTTCCTTTTTTTAAATAAACCATGTACAACTCGGGTCGAATGGGTTTTTTCAGTGACATTATTTTGGAAAATAATATTGTATGACATATAATTTCAAAACATCATATACCAATTTATTTTTATAAAACATTCTGACCGAGTTTGAATAAAAACATTCATTCAATAGTCCTTTTAAAATTCCATAAGTATATTCTAAAAGACTGTAATTTAAAATAAAAAATTAATAGGTTTTATAAGGGTATCCTTATTCGAGATCTATTTTTATATCATAATATGATTCATAATATTGTGATAAGGTAAAATATCTAAAAATTCATAGATAATATTTTCCTTTTTTGAAAATATGACAATATTTAGAAATTATTATTTGATTAAAAATAACCCACGATCCATGTTGGTATCACGGTATAGTGGAGGTGCTTGGTATCTCAAACGACAGCTTCCATGTATTTTTTATGTTAAAAAATGTTTCAGAATCATCTAAACAAGACTTTTCAATTATTATTTCATACAAGTCATCAAAAAGAGATAGTAATGTTATTTGATATCCTCATCCATCCATTGGTAAGGGAATTTCATTAATCTGAAAAATTTATAGAACAAGGATTTATCCTAAATAATAGACATAAAATGTTACCAGATGTTTATCCAAAACATTCAATCCCTAATGTTTTCTAAACCATCCTTTGATACCAACTATAAGGCCATATCCTTAAGCATTACATAATCCCGAGATAAGTCAATAATTTGACATTATTTCACATTGATGATATATTCATGTTTAGGGAGCTATAAAATTATTCCATAACTAATACGTAATGATATTCTAGAAGTACAAAGTAGACCCTTCCAACAATAACCATTTCATTCATAAAATAGAAACATTTAAAAATAAATGCGATTTATTTTCATGTTTAATCATCATAATTTTTTCCAAATCCCAACCTTGATTATATAGTAACATAAATTTTATGATTTTTTAACAACATGAGATGACTAAAAAATTATCATTATGGGATATAAAATAAGGAATGATATAGTTAGTCAATGAATATTTTAAACCCATGGAAAAATTTTCAGCAAATCATTCTTTTAACCTATAAAAAATAAACTCTTTAACATACCTCCAGGGATAATATTATTCCCTAAAAATCATGGAAATCATAAATCATAAAGGAAACTTTTGGCATCCATATCATATATACATTTTAGCATTCACAACTACATAGGGAGTACCCTTCAAGGTTATCTTTGGAATACCCATCATAATATATTCCCTAAATCTCTTAAGAGAATCCTTATCAATTAACATTATCCCATTGACCAAATAATTGGAGAGAAATAATGGGCCCACCCACCCACATATTATCATGTAGACAATTTTATACATAATTAACACCAAATAAACATAACATAATCATAACTCATTAATAAGAAAAAAATAAAAAATAACATTTTCACTTTTAAATCTCAAGATATCACTTCAAGATGTTGATATAATAAATCCCTTATGAAATCCATTTTCAATAACAAAATACATTAAAAGATAAAATGGTTTTTATTTTCCTTTTAAAAAATTAAGGCTTATAGTGTAATCCAAATATCAAATGATGGTCACAGTGGAAGAAAAATCACTATTTCCGCATATGAAAAAAAATCATTTTTTCATTTACAAAAATTCTTCATTGAAAAAGATTCCATTATAAATTATTTAAATTGAATTAAAATTAAAAGTGGTTACTTATAAAAAATATAAAATAACATGGTGTATAACATAAAAATATGCCTTAATGAATGGAGATTGAGATGATGTCCTTACCGTGAGTCTGACACATCATTTATAATAGTTATATTCTTGAATAATAAACATATATTATTTTATATTTTCTTTATAACATTTTTAAAGTTTGTTATGTATCTTATTTCACTTATTACCATGTTAAAAAAATTACAATAATATTTATGTTTAGATTGGTTGTTTTGTTGATATTCTGTACTTGAGTCGAAAATGAACATGGTTTTGATGTCAATAGTCCATGTGGTCATAATTATATCATCTCTAGAATAAGACTTGTGAAATAATAATCACCTTTATACATAAATTTTAATTTTTAAATAAAACCATTCATTTATGGTATGAAAAATGAACAACGTTATAATCATAGAGATTATAGGCCATACGTACACAATAGTAACATTTCCATCTTTAATTGATGATTTTGGAAATAAGGTTATTATTATTTTACGATTCTAGATTAACATCATAATAATAATTTAAATATACTTATATACATATCAAACAAGTGATGTGGTGAATAAAAATGATTCACATTTCTTTGTGGAGGTGATAGTTTACACATACAAACGATCAATGTTATCATTTTTATGTTCATGAAAGGTAACATCATAATTGAAATATTTTTTTAAATGTTAAAATTTTCATAAATATAATATATAAAGACTGATTCCATCATTATAATAATTTTTGATATATGGTAATGAAAAATTAATTATTTCAGTTCACGAGGCAGTATTCTTCCATACACATAAAGAAAAGTTCATTTCCCATTTGATGAAATTGGAGATGAATTGACTTGAAGATATACACATAATAAAATTTTAATAAATTTATGATACTGAAGTTATTAGTTAATCTTATATGATAATTATTTAAGAGATTATAAAGAATAAATAAAATAAAAACACTTAAAAACGATACCTATTTTTATGTTGTTCACCTTTGAAGAACACTTTAACATCTCTAAAAAGGGTGTTAGACCTAAAATAAGGCCTCAAGAACATAGAGAGGGATTATTGGAAGTGGTTTTGGTAGATAGTGTTCAGACCAAAAGGCTTGGGAAATTAGTTTAGAGAAGAGTGGGTTTATTTTTATAGGATATGGGTGGGACATCATTGGAAACACTTAAAATATTAAATTAATATAAATAAAATTTCTATTAAAAATGTATCCAAAAAAATTAATTTTGAAGGTAATATGATTTTTTGTAGAATACCAATAATCAAATTAAAATTAAAAAAAATTTAAATTTTTTTTATTCCATATATTTTTGTTTAAACCATTATTTTACCCTTTTCAATCATACCATTATATTATATTATTTACACTTTGTTGGTTAATGTAATTAACACAACATGTAATAATGTCACACCTGGTTTTTGAAGTCATTTTTTTGATCCGGTTCATTGGAAGTCCAAATAATTTTCTTTGATCTTGGGTGAGAATTAATATTGATTTATGAAGTTTCATTTATGTCTAATCACCATACTTTGGGTTCCCCATTGATTGTTTGGGAGTTTTTGGAGAAAGGGTGGGAACTTCATGATTTTTGACAAACCATGAGCCCATTACTGGATTTATATTTTTTTTAATAACTATATTTTTATTCAATAATTTTCACCCATTTCACTTCCTAATATGTCTCCCCTAACATATTAAATCCATCATATCCTTTTATACCCCTTAATAATTCATATGCATAGCGTATTGGGGTTACTTAATTAGGTATTGGGCCAGCCCATGGGCCCATTTCCAGTTTAAAAAAATAATTGGTTTCTATTATATACTATTCATTATTTAGAAAATTCAGTGATTATACCTCCCAATCTAACCCCAAATCTCTATCCTCACCTCCTTTATCTATTTTTCCTCATTGGAGCCCATTTGAATCACATATTAGGGAGAAAGTTCTCAGTGTTCCTCAAATCATCTAGATTTGAGAAGGTTAATCGTTTCATCCATAAATCATTAATTTCTCACTATTTTTCGCCAAATTTATTTTCATTGGTTCTTCTAGACCTAATACGACCCCCACTGAGTTTCGAACAATTTCCTCTCCTATAAAATTGTGGATCCAAGGGAAGATGAATAGTTTTCTAGTATCCATGGTGAGATTCCTTCTCCTTTGTCCTCCCTCTTCATCCTCTTTCCATTTTTTCATTGTTATTTGATCTCCCATGGTCATGAATATACTAGGGTTTTGATTTGAAATTATTATTTATGCGTTTAATATTCCATTAGTGATGTTCATATTTTTAGAGTTTATAAACCCGCAACGGGTGATTTCGATTATGCGTTTCCATTTTTCCAAGTATTTAAGGCAGGAATTCCATTTCACTTGAATTTTTTTAATATAAATCCATTTCATTCTGTTTTAGTCATCCTAACACTCTGAAAATGGTAATTTATTATTTGGATAATTTTTTTGTGTGCCATGTAGTGGATAAAACCTTTTTTGGTAAAGTTGTGTAGTTTTGATACAATGGAGCACACCACATGTTTGTTAAAATGATTTCTCAGCTTCAAAACCTGTTTTGTAGTAATTTTAACATGGTTCATTAGATTGAATAAGTTTATGGAATTCCATTTATGTTTTATTCCATTTCGAGTGCAAAAAATGAATTGTTTTGTTTAGAAAAAACCATGCCATTTGTTCGATAAGTTTCCCAGTTGGATTTTATGTGTTGATTGTGGTATAATTTTTTTTGCATTTATAATAATATTAGAAGCAGTAAAAGTAATTTTTTGGGGTTATTTATGTGGATTCCCAGTAGTTTTTGGTTTTTTGAAGTAAGTTGTTTTGGTTTTAATGTATTTTGACTTGTGTTTCTAAAGGAAGTCCTGTTTGGAACTTTTATCAAAAGGGTTCTATAATGGACATGAAATATAAATATTATCAATTTGGTTACCAATATTTTTAATCTTAAAATGGTGGGTTCTCACATCCTTCTTAAATTTGGTATTTTTGGTTTTGAAAAATGTTGGTTTGGGAAAAATGTTTAAAGTACTGTTTGGCCTTTCCTAAAAAAATGAATAATTAGTGTTTTACATGTATATACATTGTTGTGTAAATTGGAATTGTTTTATAGTCCATGAAATGATTTTATTAAATGTATGTAGGGCTAAAAAATATGTTTGGGTATGGTTTTGTTGTGATTTTATCCCGAAACGAGTGTTTTTCAATGAGTTTTATGTGTAAAGCCTTATTACACTCATTAAAATTGTTTTATGAAAATTTTATGTGGTTTATAGATCCCTGAAAGAAATGTGAATCATGTTTGTGGTCTGTTTGTGTGTTTATGGTTTGGGAATTTAATTATCATATGGAATGTGTATTTTAAAATATGTGTAACTTTATTGAGCTCTAAAGGGAATCCCGGGTATCTAGGTGGGAGGACGTGTACTAGAATGATAGTGATCCCGTTGAGTTTGGATCCTGTTTCGCATAGCTAGATTGACGATAACAGAAATAACTAAAAAATGATGATGATGTTGTTGTAGAACCACAAGGTTATGGGTATAATCCCTACTGTTGTATCATGTTCATGATAATATATATTTATTAGCGTTTCTGTCACTGAGATACAAGGTAAATAGGGCTCACAACTAACTAGATTCTAGGGGTGTTCTCGTGACTTGTACGCATTGGCTATTTTTTACTCCCCATCGGTATAAAGTGTGTTTGGATTGAAAATTATGTTGCATGTGTGATTTATTTAAAAGTGTAAATTATATAAATCATCCCTCAAGAAAACTATTTTCATTTGGATGTTGCATCTCTTTGAGAATTGTTACTAGCATTCTTGTTTATAAAACATGCAAGTTTTTATGGTAATTTTTTTATAGAATGGGACCTCAATTGGAAAACATACCATTATATATTTTATTTAAAAATTTAAATTTATGTTTCTTTTATTTTTATGTATGTGAATTTGGAATATAATATCGTGCTAACCTATTAAGTTATAATACTCACGCCTAGAGTCATTTTTAGTTTTTATCCCTTGTGCTAGTTTCAAATTGATTTCGATCGCATTGGGAGATGTGTGATCATTTTGTTGGAGAGTGACTATATAGGTCACTTGGAGTTATTTTGTTATCATTTTATGTTATTTGAGTTGGTGGTTTAGTTATACTTTTAGTTTCTTACACAAATAATGTTCTATTCAATTTTTAGGTAAATGAATTTTGGATTGTCCACTTATTTCCTCTATTTGATTGAATGTTTTAAAAATCAATCACTTGTGTACTATATTGATGGACTATGTGTTTTTCGCTATCCTAGGAGGACTGGGAATTCCTCTTGGGACTTATCTCGGGCTGGCCTGGGAGAACAGTTAAGGGTCGACTCGGGCTCATTTATGACAAAATGGTATCAAAGAAGTTCAGATCTTAGAAGACCTTTCTTTTTATATAACCCATGTAATTTAAATGATGTCAAGGTAGATGTTGAAGGATTTTTTGTACTTGAGTGGTAATTTTATGAAAAGCATCGTGAAATATTGCTTGTTCTGATCCATGGGTTTCCACGAGATGTCTAGTTTTATTAGTATCGTTTGTTCTTGTTGATTTTTTGGTGATGGGATATGACAATGGGAGTGTGACTAATGACCTCAGTTAGATCACAAGTCTTAGAAATCCATGTGGAGCAGGGTCATGGTCCTAATAATTCTCTCTATGTTGGTGTTGTGTTTGAAATATTTCCACCAACCATATAGTCGAGTCACCCACCGATAGTAGTTCCCTTTTGTGGGTCTCTTGGTCCTTTCTTGAATTCTGAAAATTTATTTTGAAAATCCTTGTGTGAGAATTGGGGAAATGGGTTTTAAAGGAAGGATTGGATTTTGAAAACTCGAAAAATGGGTTTTCAGAAATTAAATATAAGAATGTATTTGGAATTTTATGTTTTGGTGAAACAAATTTTGGGGAAGAAGTGGAAATGATTTAACGGGATTGTATTTTTCATAATCTATACTTGTGGGTTGTTGATATAAACTTCATTGAAATTGTGAATAATTTTAAGGTGATTCTGAATATTTTATTTAAATGCGGTGTTTTGGGATGTTGTAAAGTGTTTGAATATGATAAATTGGTTTTTTAAATTGGTTTTTACTTTTTGGTGTTTTCCAAGAAAGGGTATTGGTCTCAATGGTCATAGGATTATAAAAATATACATTTCAGAATTTTAGAAAGTGGGAAGGGGTTGTTTGGAGTAGCTTGATTGTTTTTAAATGTGTTAAAAATGAAAAGATGTAGGTTTTTATAAGTGTAGTTTGTTTTTTGAAATTTGAAAAGGGTTTTTTTACATTTTGGTTGGTGTTACTTTGGAAGGTACATTATTTTTGGAATGATGTTGTTTTATTTTATCCTTTGGTGTTTTCATGGGTTCTCACCAGCATGGTTTTATTGATATCAAGAATGTTTTCTTATATGGAATGGTGGTTGGGTGGTTGAGGTTCCATGGAAATGTGCATGAGATTATGACTTGTTGAAACACCATTGGTGCATGTGGAAACCCACCATGTTAGTTTGTTTTTCAAAAGTGTTTTGAGCTGACAACTTGTGCATTAGTTTATAAACAGATAGTTATGTGGCTAGTTTTTTCTATGTCATAGAATATTTTTTTATTCGGTATTCTTCCTTGTGATATAGATGTCATACTCTGCTTATTTCAGGAGATAAGATCTTGTCAGTGGATAGGTTTTGGAGTAATGTTCAGTGGGTTTCTAAAGATTTGTTGGATGTTGTGATTTGGACATGGATAGTTCTCTATTGGAAGTATATCATATTGACCAACCTAAGGATTCATTTAAAATATTAAAATACACCTATTCAGATGATTCCTTTTCCCATTTATAGGAATATAGTGATTTTTGGGATTGACTAAATGTGATTACAGGTCATGATAATTCTTTTGTACATAGTAGTTATGTTTGGTGATGTTGATGTGTTTTGTCGTATTCCTTGTCCATTCTGATCCTTGCTTTAAGTGAAAGAGAACGTTTCTATGTATCTATGAGTTCTGTATTAAATGAATCTATGTTGTAGATAAAGTGAGTTTTGTGGGGTGTTGTGATCCTTTTCACCTTTCTACGGTGCAACAGATGCTTCAGGCATCATGGCTCTAGCCATAGGCCTCGAAGTCAATCGTTTAACACATTCAAAAAATTTCCAATGGTGTGTGGGGCTCAACTAATCTCCTATCTTCATAATTGTTGTAAGTTAGTTTTTTTCTCTATTATGGTTCCACATTATTGTGAATTTATTCTTGTCACATCTAGTGATGTGGAATTACCCCTCACGTAGTGTCTATTGTTTTTCCTTCTCGGATGTCGGTTTCTGATCAATGTCCCTGTGTAGACCACCAATGTTAAATAGATGTGGTCTTGGTATTACCTATTTGTATATGGAGAGTGTTTGGTGGTTCCTATATTAATTTTTTGGATTGAGTGGCACAATGATTGGGTCCCCTGCCCTCCTCTCCCTTAGTGGTGGAGGTATTGATCTGTGCCAAAAGTGTTAGCCGAGTTCTTGTACCCTCTTTTTATGAGTGGGTGGTTTAAACGTTCATGTTATAACCCTATTATATTGGGTTATTATGTTTTTTTGGAAGAGTTTTCATGGACTGTGTGAGTGAGGAACAATTCTATTTAATGTTGAATTATTGTTTGTTCTTTGCTAGTTGGGTTCAAATGGTGGGGAGCCCCACCATAGGTCTCACTGATTTTTACTCCTAATACCATGTCTAGTTATAGTTTTTATTAAAGGTATGAAGTCCATTACTTACAACCATGGAATCTTGGGTTTTCTTGAGTGCTCTTTGGTTTGGGTGATTGTTTGGTTCATTAGAAAAAATGCCTAACAATCGGGTTCTTGGTTTGGTTGTGGAGGTAGTGACTCGATATTTTGTTTGATTCAGAAGAAGTGGTTGAGAGTATGTGTTTTGGTTGATGTAATAAGATTAAGTTAAATTAATGGTGGATAGTGTTTCATTGGACTAGGAAGATAGACCATATTAATAAGGAATCCTTAGGTGCTGATCTATCAGCTAGAATGTGTTATGGCATTATGAGGAAAAAAAATATTGTTTTAGAGAATTGTCACACCCATTTTTTCATGTCTTTGTATTCATCTAGTTTATTGGAAATAATTAAAATTTTATTAATGATTTGGAGATATGGATGATTATTTTTGATGTTTCATCTATGTCTAATCACCCTACTTTGGGTTCCCCCTTCCTTGTTTGGGAGTTTTTGGAGAGCGGGTGGTTACATCAGGTTTTGGCCCAAACCATGAACCTATTTCCAGATTTAAAAACAAATAATGTTTTCTAATAAATCCTTGTTTGTTAAAAACTTTTCCCCCATTAAACTTCCCAAATTTCTTCAGATAACATATTCAAACCACCATATCCTTTTGGAACCCTTAATAATTCATAAGCATGGTGAAATTCAGTTACTTATTTAGGTATTGGGACAACCCGTGGGCCCACACTAGTGTAGAAATCGTTTTTTACGTCACCATTTTTAAGTCGATTATATATAACCGATGTAAAAATGCTGCGAGTAGATTTTTAACGTCGGTTATTTTAATAACCGCCGTTACAAATCACGCCTGTTGGGTTTTTACGTCAGTTATTTTATAACCGACATAAAAAACCAATGCGCGAGGGGTTTTTTACGTCGGTTATTTGGAAACCGACATAAAAAAACCCGATATCTACGCATTTTTTACGTCAGTTATCAAATAAACGATGTAAAAAAACAAGGCGCGAGGTTTTTTACGTCATTTATTTGATAACCGACGTAAAAAACGCGTCCGGGCTTTGGTTTTTGACGTCGGTTATTATATAACCGATTTAAAAAAGGTGTCAATATCGGGTTTTTACGTCGGTTTCCAAATAACCGACTTAAAAAACCCACCGTGCTTTGGTTTTTTACGTCGGTTATAAAATAACCGACGTAAAAAATGCGTAGATATCGAGTTTTTTTACGTCCGTTTCCAAATAACCGACGTAAAAAAACCCCCGTGCATTGGTTTTTTACGTCGGATATTTTATAACCGACGTAAAAAACAAAAGCCCGGGGGGTTTTTTACGTCGTTTATAAAATAATCGACGTAAAAAACCAAAGAGCGGGAGATTTTTTACGTCGGTTTTAAAATAACCGACTTTATAAATTTAAAAAATAGTTTATAACGTCGGTTATATAATAATCGACATTATAAAACTTTTAAAAAAATTAAAGCCTGTGGACTGTCATTTACGATTTTTCGATTGACAGTCCGCCGGCTCGTCTCTCTCGCGTGGTAAACCCTAGTCGGCTCATCGATCGACCTGCGTTAAACTCAATTTGGCTTCATTGTTTATCTTCCTCACTCCTCTCGGATCTATCATCTCAACTCGCAACATTCAAGTAATCCTTCCACGAATTTATTTCGTTCTTTTTTGTTTCGATTCTTGATGTGCTTTTCGTTCGTTTTTGAATCTCGTGGAATTTTTTGTGAATTGCAAATAGTTATTTTCAAATGGTTATTTGTATTTTGTTATTGAAAATGGTTATTTCTATTGCAAATGGTTATTTGTATTGCAAATGGTTATTTGTATTTTGTTATTGAAAATGGTTATTTGAATCTCGTGGAATTTTTTGTTGATATAACAGACTATTTTGTTGATATAACAGACTATGTTGAGGGAACATTAAACTAGATGAATAATGAGATAAAAAAGACGTTCATCATTACTTTAAAGGAAAATAAATAATAATTACTTTTTATAACATATTTTGGATCGTTTTTTTATAAATTAAAACAATAAATGTGATCCCCATTATATGATATTGGAGGAGTACCATGGTTTAACCACACAGTATGGAAAACCTAGAACCAACACTAAAAAATGCATATGCATCATGCTGTGTGATTTCATGATAACTAAGTATGGTTTGTACAAAATATATTTCCTCCATTATATTTGTAAACAAATGTAAAATGTTTCCTAGGTAGAACCTCATGGTATTCACTAACCATGTTCCAACCATGAATAAGAATTTAAAACTATAATATCCTAAAAAGTCAAAAAATAATAATACAAGGATGAATAAAAAAAAGTTAATCAAAATAATTTGATTTAATAACCTATAATAAATATAGAGGTGTTAAAATAACACAAACCATACTAAATTCTACCCCTAGAAGAATATGTTGAGGATGTTGGACCTAGATTGAGATTAGGCCACTACTCCATTATCAATGGCTCTCACACCTATGCCTCATTGGAATCGAAAACATGTTACCAATGATATTAAACCATATGAATTGCCATATCACTTAGAACATTCACTTGAGAATATAAAACACATTATTATTGTTAATCATATACATATACATATTTAGTCTTGTAATTTCTAGGCTGTTCACTATTGCTGTTGATATTTGTTAATTCTTGGTGTTTAGAATTTCTGAACATGTTTCCTGTAATTGGAATTCAGTTTTTGTCCATGGTTGTTTTGTTTTCATTTTTGGATTTTGAAAACCTAAAATAAACAGAGTTTTTAGTCGAGTTTTATTTTGATTGATAACCGTTAAAGCTGAAGGCCAAGTACAAAATCAAATCCCCACAAGATATGTTACATGGGATTAAAAAGCAGAAATAAAGGATTAAACCGAATCAGTGGGACTATTGTTATTCTGAGCAGACTACTGTTGGACGCGTTGGGCGGACCTCTCAGCCTACCAATGCAATTAACGATGATCAGAAACAAGAATGAGTGAATTGCTGATAAAATAATAACATGCTGGTAGACCTCTTTTTTCCAGTCACACCGAAGGGTGATGAATACCAATATCAAGGTCTACACGCCATTTAAAATAGTTTGTTTATCTAATATATTAAAACATCAAAACCGCAATCAATATGAATCTATGTAGGCGTCATGATTTTCTTTGATTCAATGAAATTTAAAATTGTTATATCTAACTATATTTTGTTTTAAAAATAATATTCCAGAATATTTTTTTAAATACCTATAGATATGTTTTATATTTAAAATTGTTTTACATTCAAATCATGATTTTTTTCATATAAACATGTATTTTTCTTATCTTAAAAATATATATTTTTTGTTGATATTTGTTATAGGTAATAATGAGTCAAAGTTGGATTACGACACATCGAATGAGAAATGAATTTGAGGAAGGTGTTGATGCCTTTTTGGAATTTGCAAAACGAAATGTTCCAAGTAGTGACATTTTTTTCTGTCCATGCCTGAAATGTTTGAATATGAAGAAGTTGAAAAGTATAGAGATAAAAGATCATCTGATATGTCATGGTTTTAATCCGAGTTACAGCTCTTGGATTTGGCATGGTGAAACTGGACGGAATGTCACTGATGATGATGATTCGCAAGATGGTAACTCCGATGGAATTGAAGAAATGATTCGTGATATTGTAGCAAAACAAATTGAGATAGAACCAAAAGTTGCGCGTCTATATGGTGATGCTGAAAAACTATTATATCCCGGTTGTACAGATTTTACGGTTTTGTCGGCGGTGTTAAGATTGATTAACCTGAAGGCGAAGCATGGATGGAGTGACATAAGTTTTACAGAGATGCTACAATTGATGAAATACATTCTTCCAAAAGATAACAATCTTTCAGATTCACATTACAAAGCCAAGAAAATATTATGCCCGATGGGATTGGGATACAAGAAAATATATGCCTGTCCGAATGACTGCATTATATATAGGAAGAAATATGAATTTCTGTCAGAGTGTTCAAAATGTGGGACATCACGGTATAAAGTGAAAGAAAAATCACAGGGTGATGTAGAGATTACAAATCTCCCTTCAAATGTATTTTGGTATCTTCCTATAATTAATCGTTTCAAATGTTTATTTGCAAAATCACATGATGCAAAAAGGTTAAGATGAATTGCTGAAGAGCGGGTATGTGATGGAAAAATACGTCATCCAGCTGATTGTCCACAATGGAAGAAAATTGATGCACAGTATTCTACATTTGGAAATGAAATTAGAAATCTCAGACTAGGGTTGTGCACAGATGGAATGAATCCATACTGAACACTCAGTAGCACACATAGTTCATGGCCTGTTTTATTGGTAATTTACAACCTCTCTCCTGATGTTTGTATGAAGCTCAAATATGTCATGTTGAGTACAATGATCTCTGGTCCAAAGCAACCCGGTAATGATATTGATGTTTACTTGTCACCGTTGATTGATGATTTGAAACTGTTATGGGTTGATGGTATTAGGGTGTATGATTTTTATAAAATGGAATATTTTCAACTGCATGCAGTGCTTCTGTTCACTATAAATGACTTCCCAACATATGGAAATTTGTCTGGATATAGTGTTAAAGGGCATAAAGCATGTCCAATTTGCGAACAACAGACGTTTTATTGTCAATTGCATCATTGGAGGAAAACAGTGTACATGGGTCATCGAAAGTTTTTGCCTATGGAACACCCTTATAGAAGACTTAAAAAAGGCATTCAATGGCTCACAAGAATTTGATACTGCTCTAAAACCTTTATCCCCTGATCTGTATTTTGAGAGGGTGAAAAACCTTGACGTGACATTTTGAAAGACACAGAAATCTGGTAATGATTGACATATTTGGAAGAAAAGGTCAAATTTTTTTGAGCTACCATATTGGAGGTATCATGAAGTTAAACATAATATTGATGTCATGCACGTGGAGAAGAATATCTATGATTCTTTGATTGGAACATTGTTAGATATTAAAGGAAAGACTAAAGATGGGTTGAATGCAATATTAGACTTACTATCAATGGGAATACGTTTGGAGTTAGCTCCCACTCCTAAAGGAAGAAGGAAATTTCTTCCCCCGGCTTGTCATACATTATCGAAGAGAGAGAAAATTAGCTTCTGTCAGTGTCTTCATGATACCAAAGTGCCTCAAGGTTATTCTTATAATGTAAAAATTTTTGTCTCATTGAAGGACTTGAAGTTGATAGGTATGAAATCACATGATTGTCACGTCATGATGCAATAAATTCTACCAGTTGCATTGCGTGGAATATTGCCCATTCGTGTCAGAAAGACTATAATGAAGTTGTGTTATTTTTTCAATTCAATTTGTAACAAGGTGATTGATGTGAATGCTTTGAACATTTTGGAAAAGGATGCAATTTTTATACTTTGTCAATTGGAAATGTATTTTCCTCCAACTTTTTTTGATATAATGGTGCATTTAATGATTCATCTGGTTCGAGAAATAAAGCTTTGTGGACCTGTATATCTTCGTTGGATGTATCCTTTTGAAAGGTATATGAAAATATTAAAGGGGTATGTTAAAAATCTATATCGACCTGAAGCCTCCATTATTGAAAAGTATATTTCTGAGGAGGTAGTAGAGTTTTGTACGAGTTACTTGGCTGCGGCACAACACATAGGTTTGCCTCCATCTCGCCATGAACGAGTTAATAATTAGGGAAAGGGGATTCACTGCTTGAAAGTCAAATCATTGTCAGCTGAGCAGATGAAGAAGTTAGAATCATAAATCTTGAATAACATATCTGATGCTCAACCGTATATCATAGTGCATATTAATGAGTTGAAACAATGTCATCCAAAGAATAAAGAAATGTGGATTTTGAATGAGCACAACAAAACTTTTTTTTCATGGATTAAAAAGGCTTTTCTTGGTAGATCAGATGTATCAGAGACATTAAAATGGATAGTGGGTGGTCCATGTTTAAATGTGATAACATGGTCTGGTTATGACATTAATGGTAATACATTTCATACAAAAGCTCAGGACAAGAGAAGTGCAGTTCAGAATAGTGGTGTATTGGTGTTTGCAGAAGCAATGCATTTTTTGAGTGCTAAGGACAAATACCCAATTTCTGCATCAAATGCATATTATGGAGTGATTGAAGTCATATGGGAGGTTGATTACTTTAAAATTAAAGTTCTCTTTCTTAACTGTAAATGGTTTAACGGTAACAACAGTGTCAGACATGATGAATTTGGAATGACACATGTTAATCTGAATAGATTGGAAGACACAACTGATTCTTTTATAATGGAAACACATGAAAAACAAATTTTTTATGTAGTAGATCAATCAGATATGCAGTGGGCTGTTGTTTTACAAGGGAAAAACAATATGTTGGTAATGATAAACTTGATGAATATGCTGATTTATGTGAGATCCCTACTTCCATGGAAATATTAACAGAACATAATGATGATCATGTTGAAGACATAGTTTGTTCCATAAGGAATGATCACGACGAAGGAATTTGGGAAAACAATCTATCTGTATATTCCTAAAATTACAGCTAACATATGTTTATTTCCTGTTTACATTTATTTTTTCCATAAATGTTAGATATTGTAAGTTTCTTATTTATTAAAAAATGTTTTAAAATAAAATAAGTATATGTTTTTGTTTGTTTTAAGTTTGTTTAGTTTACTTTATCATGTTTATAACCATTACATGAATTTTAAAATGCTTATTTTTGTTCACTGACAATTACATTACCATGTTTACAATGTTTACCAGGTTTACCATTTTTACCAGTTTTACCATCTTGACCATCTTGACCATCTTTGTGATCTTTACCATTGTTTAACATGCTTACCATATTACCAATGTTTACTATTATTTAACTTAGTACAGTTTTCTATTTTCTGATTATAGTAGTATTAAAATATTTGAATTTGTATATTTGTTCACTGACAATTACTTTACCATGATTACAATGTTTACCAGGTTTACTATTTTTACCATTTTTACCATCTTGAACATCTTGACCATCTTTTCCATCTTTACCATGGTTTAACATGCTTACCATATTACCAATGTTTACTATTATGTAACTTAGTAAACTTTTCTATTTTCTGATTACAGTAGTATTAAAATATTTGAATTTGTATATTTGTGAACTGACGATTGTTTTTTTTGATTTGAAGGATAATGACAGATCATTCAGATGATCAACCATATGATTCTGGAGAGGAGCATATTGCTGGTCATACCTCTGGGGATGAACATTCACATGATCCTATTATGAAAAAGAGTTCAAAGGTTGGTAAACGTGGGTTCACACGTTTACCAAAATTATCACTTGCCCGTATGCAGGATCAGAGGATAGTAGTTGAGTTTGATGATGATGATATTCCTAGAGGTCCGAATGCCAAATACTTTAAGAGTTTTGTTGCAACCTAGGCTAAGACCAAAGTAAGCATTCTGTATGATGATTAGAGAGGTGTGGATAAAGCGATTATCTCTCAGTTGTGGGAGATGATTTTGGTAAGATCTTTTGTCATTGTTTGACCATTCTTTTAATGTTTCTAGTATATAAAATATGTTTAACCTCTTCTTTATCAGATGACATTTGATATTCCTGACACCGGAGGAGTCAGGAAGAAATGCTTATCGTTGGCTGCCAGGAGATGGAGGGATTTCAAATCAACCCTCTCATCTGATTTCATTTATGGTCATAGGAGTTATGACAATCCATGTCATATATATCCTTTTATAGACGAAGACATATGGAGGAAATTTTTTGAAAGTAGAAAAAAAGAGTCATTTCTGGTAAGGGCAATGTAAACTTTTATAAACATTCTTATATAAATTATTTTATTAATGTTTTGTTAATGATTTCTTATTCTTAAATTACAGAAAACAAGGAAAGCTCATCAGGAGATCCAATCTAAAAATGTATTCCCTCATAGTTTATCTCGAGGAGGGTATACACTATTGGAAGAAAAAATGATGGTAAAAAAATTTCAACAACTAAGAGCTGAGTCTTCAAGCTCTGGAGAGGTGGCCCCTCCATCCCCTCCATCTAGACATTAAAAATGGAAGAGATCTCGGAAGGGGAAAAAGGGCAATATCTTTCAGAAGAATTGAGAATCGTAGCTGAGAGGATTGTAAGATATCTATTTAATTTATTTAAGTTAACTTTTTTCTTCATATAAGTTTCAATCATTACATAAATTTTCAATTAATTAATACATGACTCTCTTGAGGAGAAGAGTTCAGAGGGGACATTTACAGCTACTGGGAGGGAAGATATTTTATTTGCAGCATTGGGAAAGCCCGAACATCCTGGTCGTGTAAGAGGATATCCGGCAGGTGTATCGGTAAGAAAAGTGTTTCCACATTCTACAACTTCTAACATTGAGGGGGTTTATAAAAAAAATAGAATCCTTGGAGGCTGATGTTCAAAATATTAATGCTACGATGGAAGACAAGATTAGAGAGTCGGTGCAGTCTATGTTTGCAGAAATGCAATGACAATATCAGACTGCAGCTCCCACACCTCCACCTCCTCCTGCAGACCCCATTATTTATCCTCCACCTCCGCCAGTAGCTCCCACTCCCCCAACTCAGCCTGCGGACCCCATTTTTTATCCTACGCCTCCGCCGCAGCTTCCTACATATTGCGAGTTGTATGTAGATGATTCTCAACATCATATAGTAGCATACGGGTTGGTATATTGTATAGGAGATACAGTTTGTCATCAACAATTAGAGGTAGAGAATCATTGGGTCACTGTACAGGATATTATAGATAGATCAGCTAGGGTACCAATACCTACAGATGAGGTGGAGACAGTTGGACAGAGTATCGACCATTTTTTAGTTTGGCCATCCAGACTTCTTTGACTCATTACCATAGAGGTATGAATTCTATATCTTTTATTTTATTTTTTTATTAAAGTTGTTTTATCATTTGAAAACAACTATATTTCTCAAAAAAAATTTCACAGGAATACTTCAATGGTAAAGAAATACTGTATAGACAACAACAAAGACAACATGCTATGACATCAGATACATATTCCAGTGGTCTTCATAGATTGTCAAGATATTCACATTTGTTGTTGGGTTTTTATCAGTTTCAAATGGAATCTCATGTTTGTGGACGTGAAATAAGTGTGGGGATTACAAAATCTGATATCATGGAGCTTGTTACTGGAGATAAGTTGGGCATCAACGTGGTGCAAATTTTTTCCATGTAAGTCTTAACACCTTTTCCCTGCGTTATATGTATTAAAAATGTATACTTATATATGTTTTGTATTAGGTATATTTATAAAATTTGTGAGAGGAATGAACTGACAGATGTATATGGATTCATGGACCCGCAATTGATTTCCCCTGAAGCATGTGCATTGACTGAGGAACAAAGAATGGTTTATATTGCTGAAAGATTTGAAAAGAATATAATCAGACAATGTTGGATGATGCCTTTTTGTGAGAGGTAAGAAACACATTTCTCTCAAAGAGTTAATTATCTTTTAACATAAAAAACCACTAACATTAAATTTCCTTTTATTAGTGATCATTGGATGTTAGGTATTTTTTTCCCAAGGGAGAAAGCTCTTTATTGGATATGCTATGTTCATGGTGATGTGCGGGAAAGTTTTAAGAATATATTGGAAAAGTAATTTTCAATTTCTCAATAGTTTTATATATTATAATGAATTTTAGATTTACCCCATTCGTATTATTTTCTAACAGTGCATGGGTCTACTTTTGAAAAAACACAAAGAAAAGAAATGCAAAGATCAAATATGTAAATGCGAAGGTAAATTTCCATTTATAATTTGTACTTTTTGATTTATTACATAAAAATAATATATTGAATTTACACTCATTCAAAACAAAATTTTCATGAACAACAAGGCCTCATCGAATGCGGATATTATATGTTAAGATTTATGTATGAAATAATAACAACTGGGACAGTTGTGAATTTTGACCTGGTACGATTTCCTCTTAAACTTTTCTATAATATTTCAATTTGATTTATTCATTATACACGTTTACTATCTTCTTTTTCGTTTGTTTATTTTTAATGACCCTAAACCCTATACTACTGAAGACATCAAACACGTACAAGTGGAGTGGTCAAATTATTTTACAGGTTTGACTAAATTTTAGTTGTCTGTAATGTAAAATGTAATTTTGAATATTGTCATTTTAAATATGTATTTGGTAGTTGTTTAGGTTTGATTTAGTTTTTTTTGAAGTTGACAGTGTACGTTTTGAATGTTATATAAGTGAATGTTTAATTTTTCTCTACTTCTTGTTTCGGTCTACTTTTGATGGTTCTTCTGGTATGGATTTGTGTCTGTGGGGGTGTGTTCAATGGGGTTGGGGGTGTCCAGCGGTCTGGGATGGCTGTCTAGTGGGGTGGGGGGACAGTCCTGGGTGGTGGCAGGGATGTCCAGGGGTGTGGGAAGCCGGTCCAGGGGTGTGGGAGTGCTGTCCAGGGGTGGGGGGTTGTCCAGGGGTGTTTGGGGCTGTCTAGGGGTGTGGTGGGGGCTGTCAAGTGGGGTGAGGGGTGAGGAGGTGCTGTTCAGGCGGGTGGGGGGTTGTCGAGGGGTGTTTGTGGGTGTCCGGGGGTCGGGGGGCAGTCCAGGAGTGTGGTGGGGGATCCAATGGGGTGGGGGAGGGTTGTCCAAGGGGTATACATGAGGGTGGGAGCTCCAATGGGGAGGGGGAGGGCTGTCCAGGGGGTATACATGAGGGTGAGGGATCCAACGGGGTGGGGGAGGGCTGTACATGGGGTATAAATGAGGGTGGATGCTGTCTAGTGGGTAAGTTTTATATGTTATCTTTGTACATGCTTAATAATTATGTACTTCTGTTTTTGTGGTACGATTTCTTGATTTGTTTTCTGGTTGATTCTGGTGGAGAGAAGATCACTGTATTCTGTTTAAAAAAAATATTGGGTTTATCACGTCGGTTATTTAATAACCGACGTGATAAAATGCCTGGAAAATAGTTTATCACGTCAGTTATTTAATAACCGATGTGATAAATGGTCTGCAGAATGGTTTATCACGTCGGTTATTGAATGACTGGTGTGATAAAAGGCCTGGAGAATGGTTATCATGTCGGCTATTAAATAACCGACGTGATAAAGGTCCTGGAGAATGGTTTATCACGTCGGTTATTCAATAACCGACGTGATAAAGGGCCTGGAGAATGGTTTATCACGTCAGTTATTGAATAACCGACGTGATAAACGGCCTGGACAATGATTTATCACGTCGGTTATTCAATAACCGACGTGATAAACTGCCTCCCTCCGGTTTATCACGGCGGTTATATAATAACCGACGTGATAAACCCCCCTCCCCCGGTTTTTCACGTCTGTTTTATATGAACCGACGTGATAAACCGCACTCACCCCCGTTTATCACGTTGGTTCTATACGAACCGACGTGATAAACCACCCCGCCCATGTTTATCACGTCGGTGGTTTAAGAACCGACGTGATAAACCATTGTCCAGGCCGTTTATCACGTCGGTTCTTCAATAACCGACGTGATAAACCATTCTCCAGGCCCTTTATCACGTCGGTTCTAAAATAACCGACGTGATAAACCATCCTCTAGGCCCTTTATCACGTCGGTTCTAAAATAACCGATGTGATAAACATCGCGATTTTATGTTTTTGATGTCTTTTTTTAAATAACCGACGTCAAAAACCTTATTTATAACGTCGCACGTATTAACGTCGGCAAGAAACCGACGTAAAAAATTAAAAATAACCGACGTAAAAAACGTTTTCTGCACTAGTGCCATATCCAGTTTTGAATAAAATAATTTGTTTCTTTTATATCATATTAATTGTTTTTTAATTTTTTGTGATTCTACCTCCTAATCGAAACCAAAATCCCCATCCTCACCCCCAATATCTATTTTTACTCATTGGATCCCATTTTAATCCCATAATAGGGAAAAAGTTCCCAAGGTTCCTCAAATCGTCTGAATTTGAGCAGGAAAATTATTTCATCTATAAATAATTCATTTCATAATATCCCCCCCCACGAAATGTGCTTCCCATTGTTATTATAGACCTATGGAGACCCCCAATGAGTTTCAATCTATTCCATTTCATCTAAAAGTGTGTATCTAAGGGAAGATGAAGAATTTTTTAGTTTCCAATGTGCGATTTCTTCTCCTTTGACCTCCCACTTCCTCATATTTCCATTATATCGTGGTTATTTCTTCCCCCTAGACATTAACTACCTAGGGTTATGTTTTGGAATGATTTTTATGGGTTTTATATTCATTTACGGATGTTCTTCACTACTTTAGGGTTTATAAACCCGTAGTGGGTGATTTCGGTTGTGCGTTTCCAATCCACCAAGGATTTAGGGTAGGTTTCCCATTGAACATGACCTTTTTATTTCATATTAATATATTTTATGATATTTTCATCTTCCTAATACTCTGAAAATTTTAATTTATTCTATGGATAAATTTTTTTGTGTTCCATGTAGCGGTTAAAACAATGTTTTTGGTAAGGTGGGGTAGTTTTGTTAAAATGGTGCACATCGCGTGTTTGTTCAAATAATTTCATAGCATCCACACCTGGTTTGTGGTATTTTGAACATTGTTTTATAGATTTAATGAATATATGTAATCACATTGATTTTATATTCCTTTTTGATATCTTAAAATGTTTTTTTTGTTAACAAATCATTCAATGTGTTTGGTAAGTTTCCCAGTCGGCTTTTATGTGTTCCTTGTGGTTTAAAATGATTGGTTTGTATTGATAATAATAATGGAAGTGGGAAAAGAAATTTTTTTGGGTATATTATTTGGATTAAAATAAGGGTTTTGATTTTTATAAATAAGGTGTATTGGTTTAATGATATTTTGACATGTGTTTCTAATGAAAGGCCCGTTTGGAACTTTTATTAAAAGGGTTGTGAAATGGACAAGAAATATTAATATTTTCAAGGTGGTTATGAATGTTTCGAAATGTTAAAATAATTGGTTCTCATATCCTTATTAAATTTGGTATTTTTGGAATTGAAAAATTTTGGTTTGGTAAAAATGTTTAAAGGACTGTTTGGCCTTTCCTAAAAAAGAAGAATGAGTTTATACATCTATATACAATGTCACATCAATTGAAATTGTTTTATGGTCTTGGAAATGATTTTATTAAATTCTATTAGGGTTTCCAAATATTTTTGGATATATTTTGTTGTGATTTAATCCTTAAAATAGTGTTTTGGAATGAGTTTTATGCGCAAAGCTTCATTACACTATTTGAAATTGTTTTATAAAAATTTTATGTGGTTTATTGATCAGTGAATGAAATGTGAACCATTTTTTTTGGATATTTGTGTGTTTATAGTTTGGGAATTGAATATTCATGTGCAATGTGAATTTGATAATATGTGTAACTTGATTGAGCACAAAATGGGATCCTAGATATCTAGGTGGGCAGACATATACTAGTATGCTAGTGATACCCTGGGGTTTGGCCCCTGTTTCACATAACATGTTTGATGATGAAAACACTATCTAAACTATGATTATGTTGTTGTTGTAGTGACACTAGGTTATGGGTATTTTCCCTACTATTGTCTTGTGTGCACAATAAAATATATTAATTTTGGTTACCTTTACCGAGATACAAGGAACCCTGGGCTCCAAACTAACTAGTGCTTAGGGGTGTTCCCGTGACATGTGCTCATTAGCTATTTTGTAATCACCATCAGAATATGGTGTTTTTGGTTGGTAAATTCATTTGTCTTTGTTAATTATTTAAAAGTGTACATTCATTAAATTATCTCTCATGAAAACTATTTTTATTTTGAAGTTGCACGTTTTTGAAAATTGATGCTAGAAATCTCGTTTATAAAATATGCAAGTTTTCGTCTGGTAAATATTTATAGCATGGAACCTAATTTAGAAAACATATAATTATATTATTTATTTAAAACATAAAGTTTATTTTCCTTTTATTTTAATGGAAGTGAATTGGGAATATAATATCTGGCTAACCTACTGAGTTTTAATACTCACGCCTATAGTCTTGATTTGTTTTTATCTATTGTGCAGATTACATCTTGAGTTCGATCACCAATGAAGACCTGTGATCATTATGTTAGAGAGTGGCCAATGGGGTCACATGGAGTTAGTTGGTTATCATGATTTTTCTGTCGATTTTTTCTTTTAGATGTACTTTTAGTTTCATGGTTAAATAATGTTCAATTCAATTTTTAATTAAATGTATTTTGGACCATCCATTTTTTACATTTTTGTTTGATTTTTTATATTTGGGAGAAATAATTCCCTTGTGTACTCTGTTGATTCCCTCAGTGCTTGTCTCCAACCCGAGAGGATCAAGAATGACTCTTGGAACTTTTCACAGGCTGGCCTAGTGGATCGATTCAGGATCGACTTAGGCTAGTTCATGGAAAAAAATACCAACATGAGTTCCATTTAAAAAATATTTGGACTTATCTTAATAATTTGGATCAATAATAGATCTTTAGGAATTTAATATCATTTAAAAAATATATTTTATGTTTTAAAAGACCAATAGTGTCAACTTTGACACTATTCATTAGTCGACTATCAAAAAATATCCTAATAAGAAGATATGTTTAAAACAACTCCATTAAATCTTAAAAAACATGTCAAAATTATCCAAAAAATTCTTCTATTGAATAAATTATGTCAGATAATATTTATTTTAATAATTAAAACTTCATTTAATTGATTCATTCATTAATTAATAAATTACTATAACATATTTGTGTCACCAATAGATTTAAAAATTAATTCCTAGAAATTATAAAGAAATTACCATAATGAAGAAAATATTTTTATATTTATTATTACTATTTATAGTCTAAGAAATATCTTTCCTAACCACATATTATAATTGTTTTTTATGATATACATAATTATGACATCATGGTCTTTCTTTTATAAAAAATGTTTATAAGCATCACAATCATAAACTAGTCCCTCCACATAGTCCTCATACAGACCCAAGGATACTAAGGGTCAGAAAACAGTCATAAAATTGAATTAGGATAAGTTTTAGGATTTTTATATATTATTATAACATTATTTTTATAATTAATTACCAAATTTACCCATAACTGAGGTATGTAAAATAATTATTAAAGTTATTATTCATAATATCAAAAAAAATAACATTTTTACATAAATTAGACCTTATGATTCCAAATATGGAATACATTTTTTTCAATTTTAAAACACAGAAGTCTCAATAATTAGTATAATATTAATCCCCAATATCAAAATGAGAAAACTAATTTTTTTAAAGTAAAAACCATCAAAAGATTAACATGTGTTTACATCTAATTTCACAGTAAAATTACATCCAATGACCAAAATTGGATAAAATGAAAAAAAAAGTATTTACTTATTTTTCAAAATTGTATAAAATGGTAATCTAACTATATAATTACATTATATGTAAACTTATTTTGAATTATAATACCGTATTTTCTCACTATTCATTAAAAAATAGATTTTATCTGAAAAATACAAAGAATTCAACCAATGTGAATTTTGATATCCAGATTCTAAGGAAAATGTTTATTTTTTCATATAAAACGTATTAAAGTAACCAATACTATATTTAAAATGGTTCAACATCAAAAGGAGGTAAAAATAACTTTTTAAATATATTATTTTATTTTATACTTAAAATTGGATTTATTCTCCTTTTAAGCCTTAAAAATTTATTAGAAGAAAGTAAAAATATTAATAATCATGTCTAGACATAATAATTTTAGTTATGTTCATTCCCTCCAATACAAAATCATAGAAATAACTTCCATTTAAAATAAAAATATTAATAATGTATTCTTTTTGATATATCTTAATCTTGTGTGCAATATAAGATTTCATAGAAATCCATTGTTTTGTGTCCAGTATGCTATCAAACATAGCATCCCTATTAAGGTGAAATTATTATCTAAATCATAAATAATAATAAATATGAAAATGAATTATTTTATAATTATTTGGGATGTTACAATAAATACTTCATGGATACCATATATATGCAATTAATACATCATTTTAACTAGTTGTTAGAGGACACGAGGAAAAATGAATTACGTTGGCCCACGAGGTGGTAATCCACTATACTCATGAATGACTGTTTTATTTACCATTTGATATAGTAGGATGTGGATATATATTGTTCCATTAAAATAATTACATATATGAAAATATAAGATATTAATGTTATTATATTAGAAATGTTGAAGAATATTTTAAGTAGGTAGAAGATGAAATAAAATTAAAATTATTGGTCAATAACTGTAAAACACCATGGTTCCACGGTACGTTTTCCTTTGAATAATGCAATGGCGTGCATTGTACGCAACTTCGAGATTCTAACACAACACAACCAATAAAATTAGCCGTTATGAATAACGAGACCTACTTTTTGAAATTTCATAAATTTTTTCTTTTGAAATGGTCTTCATTTTTGGATTCATAATATCGAAATTAGCTTAGGGTGAAATTTTGGTACTTTTCGGATAACTTTCATATTTTGATAAATAGTGAAAATTACTAAATTATAATTAGAAAAAACTTTTGTATTCAAAATAATTAATCGTGATAAATTATTAATTTGAGTGGTTTTAAAGTATATTTAGAATATATTTTTACCATTTAATACAATGTTGGTCATTGGATGTAATTTCACATTTATACCAGACATAAACAAATGTCAATCTTTTGATAGTTATTATCTCTTAAAAACACGCTATTTGTTTTGACGATGGAAATTAATTTTTAAATTAATTAATGAAACTGATATGTTTTGAATTTGGTAAAATAGACATCATTTTTGAATTAAAAATATCAAATATATCTTAGGCCTAATTTTTGGTGTTTTTTTGGAAACTTTCATTTTTTGATGAATAGTGAAACCACTAAGTGGTAGTTAAAAAAACTGAATTTTTCAGAAAACATAATTTTACCGCTTTTGTGAGTGGAATTTCGAAAATCCGAGAGACAAGGTTAATATCATGGAGTAAAATGTGGTTCAATGAGATGAAAATAATTTTTGGTGAATAGTAAATTTTTACATTTATTTACTACGACTAATAGTAAATAGGGTAATTAAGGGTAAAAATTAGATTAATATTACACTAACACATGTCCTAATTCTATTGGACAAGTGTATCTCGACCACAAACAACCTTTGGAGAAAAATATTATCATTTAGGTCCACTTGTATTAGATTAGGACATTTATTATTATTTAATTCAAAGAAGAGTTAAAAGAGTTAAAATCATATCTTATTTACTAACATATTTTTAATATATGGTTATAAATAAGATAAATTAGATAATAAATATTCATTAGAAAGATAAAAATTTTTCTTACATAATGATATTTTATTTATAATTTTTAGACATTAAATAATTTAATTCATTTATGACACAATGGTGATGAAGTAATTACCTAATTAATGAAATATTAAAATAATTGATATTATTAATATCAAAATAAATGTAATTTGAGACTTTTTATGAATTCCACTAATTTTCTATGTTAATATGACATATTATTATTGATTATATAAATTGTTTTCTAAGTAAAAATTCTGTTATGAATTTATCAAAAACAAAATACCCAATTCTTTCAAAATTTACATAAAAGAGTTTTTAAAACAAATATTATATTATTAATTTATATTCAATTCCTAAAAATCTAAGGTTCGGCAAAGAGACTTATATCATGATAGGTGTATCATTAATGGACCACTTGGGGGTCTCTTGGATGTATTTAGTATGTTTATTAACCATATAATATAAAAATACAAAGAGACATTGTAAAAGCGAAACTAATTAACTAAGAGTTAATACTTAAAGATAAGGTTAATATAATGACCCAAACCTATATAAATTCGATTGGATGAGTGGTTTTCGACCCATCCCCACCTTAAACATTAAATAATATACTTTTGATCCATTAGTAACCAAATATGAATTTATTATAAAATATTATTTTTAGCTTTTCCAAAGGTGCCCCTCACCCCTATTATAAAAGGGAACTCCGCCTTCACACTGATTCACACATTAAAATCATTTTGGATTGGCCAAAACCTGCCCCAATACTCTCTCAACTTCCCTCACTACAACTTAGAGGCCTTAATTTGATCATAAATACATCCTAAAGTGCCCTTTTGATCAAATTAAAAGGAAGAACCCAAGAAGAGGTAATGTTTTCACCACCCTCTTTCCAGTTCCTTTCTTCTTCAACTTATTCTTTCTTTGTTATTTCTATTCTAAAATATTAATTCCAGTATATTCTATATACTATGATATTATTATAAATATGGTACAACCATATTCAGTATTCTATCCATCCTTTGAATGGCATGTCACCATACGTGCGTACGTACGGCTTACCGTCTCCACGTCGTGGTGTAATTGTCATTCAATAAATTATTATTTGGATGGGTATAATAATGATTCTTAATTCATGTAAATAATAAATATAACCTGATAATTATTCATTATTTATGATATATCATCCAATTATATATTATTTTGACATCAAAATAATGATATTGTCGCTCGTGCGTACGTACGGGCTACCGTCTCCACGAACGTGATGAGATTCATTCTCCATCGTATCCATTCAAGTATAATTCTCATTTGATGATAACAAATAATTTTTAGGGACTTGATATAATTCTGCATATGAATAAGATACAACCTATCCATAACAAACACGACTTACGTAACAAATAATATAAAGGAAAATGAGTAAGTTAACACCCGAAATGACGATAATAGTAAGATATTATTAACAAATCAATGATAAAAGATCATATATGATATCATATTAATGTAAATGATTATTTTATAATTCAATAACAATTATTTCACTATTATACAGGAGGTTAACCTACTGTCAACCAAGGAAAAAGTACAAAGTAAGGGGTTTCTTATCTCACTCTTAATTTCGTGAGAATTCCATTGTTCACCACTTATTTATTGCATGTGGTGTATATGTATTTCCCATGATTGTATTCATTGTGTAATATAAATTAATTTATGGGTATTTACATCATCATTTTATGATCATTCTTTCATGGTTTTATGTTTCTTAAGTTACCTAATCGATAAGGGAATTTGAAATTTCAATTTGCACTCATTCAGCTTTAGGCATACTTCATTGATTATTTTAATCCAAGATTATGTGTGGAACCACTATTCATTTGATTATGTCATAATTTCCACTCCCCTTTCTGTGGGTATAATTTTTATACACATAATCACTCCACTGATAAATTCTCAAGTCATCGGTATGAACTTGATAAGAGTAATTTTAACTCAATCTCCATTTGTTGTGTTAAATATCCAATTCATTGGTGTTGTTTTTAAAAGAATATGTGTGAATGTCATCTGATTGATTTATACTAAATATCCAATCATTTTTAGTGTATTTATATTTGTCACACATAATTATTTCGTTGATTTATCCTTAACCTAAGGATATGGTCTTTGTAGGAGAATTCATCTCAATTTACATTCCATTGAAACTTCTTTGTTGTTATACACCAAATCACTTTTATATGGTGTATATAATGTACTTTGACATAGTATATCATTAATCCCTTTATTCTCATGATATTTTAAAGTTTTGATTACGTCAATTTTTTGTATTCTAGTGTCTCTCTTTTTGTTAGAAACTCTAACTAAAATACATTTTTAACTGTTTTAATGATTTATTTTTCTAAATATTTATCATTAATGTCCATGTTTTAAAAATGGTTTTAAGAATTTATTTTTATGAAAATTAAAGTTTTAAAATTAAAATTAATTTTAAAAGTTTCAATGTGGTATGGGACACTTTGATTCGAAAATCTATTTTAAATGGCTTCTTGACAAATAGTGTGACTTTTAAATGATTTCAAGAAAAATGGGGATATTTCTCTCTAACAGTTTTGACTATTATTTTCATCTATGTCAATATCCTTCATTATTCTCAATTGAGATTAATCTGATACAATACAATCTTCCATATTGTATCGAATTAGTTATGTTTGACTATGGATGTGCTATTTTTATACCATTCATGGTTTGTCGATTAAGTATTGACATTTCGTATGCTAGTTTAATACGAATGATTATGTCATATTTCAAAATTTTCATATGAGGAATGCATTGGACGTAGTAAGTGATGGGTGGAGCCCGATATAGCTCCTCGATGCATGTGTTGGTCTCATGAGACAAACTAGTGTCTTGGCACGAGGCCTTGACAAAATCTTATTTGTAGTCTTAGCATGAGGCCTTGGCAACGTGGTTATGATATTCTGGCATTATGCATTCCGTCATTATGAAAGTGGTTATTAATATTTTTATGTGATTATTCAACTAGTAGAATATCCATGTGAATAAGTAAACGGAAATATTTCATTTTATCCTTGCCATATTATGCTGAACTTCAAGTTTAAAAGGCTTTTGTTTTAGTTATACACTGCCTTAAATTTTTATGGTTATTTATGAATGTTTCCGCTATATTGTTATCCTTACTGAGCATCTGAGCTCACCCCTTTCAATGTTTTATTTTTCCAAGGATGTGAAGAAGTATGTCATGAATGACCTACAGGGATAGTATGAGGGGATATGAAGAAAATATGTTGTTGTAGTTTTTCACTTATTGATGTAATGTGAACTTTATGAATATATCTAGTGTTTCCAAGTCTACTAAACTAATCGGTCTTTCAAGACTTGATCTTTCTTGTGATCATGCCAATGTTATGTAATAATGCACCTACTCTGGGTATCTAGGGTCGGGGCGTTACAATAACTATACATATTTTTTGAATAAATCATTAGATTTATACCTAAATCCTTCATAGGATGGATTTATTGACCAAACCATATAATTTAGGAAGTGGATAGGGATGTAAGAAGGGGATTTGGTTAGAGATTAGCTTAAACAAATGGCTCTTTGAGTGTACAAGGAATAGGAAAGGGGTGTCTATTTTTATTGTGGGAGAGAACACATTTCCAAATATTTGATGATTTAGGTTTTAAATATGGATATCCAATAGAATTTATAAATGTTTCAAGGTAATTTTGAACCTCATCACTTATTTCTAAGCCGTTAGTAAAGCTGTGTTATCCTTAACTATAATAATACTTTTTTTCTATTTTTAATATTCCTTATGAAAATTTTATCCCAACTTATTATCTAATAATAATTATGATGATTAAAAATATAAAATCCATTTTATAAAATGTAATTCAAATAAATGGAAAATTTTAATATAAACATAATTTTTCAAAGTATGTTTAAAAATAGTTTTTTAAAAAATTCCATTCTAGTATAAAAATATTTTTATACCAAATTCAAGTATAAAAATAATTTAGAATAGAAAAATTGTATTATTTTTAAAAAAATGGAACAAATTAAAATTTTAAACTAATCTAAAATGAAATGTGACTTTGTAAGTACTTGAAAATAATAGATGGTTTTCAATAAAAATAATTTTTTAACTATTCATTAAAAATTATACTTTTTTGAAGAATATAAAAAGTAAATCATATAAAAATTTTGAAATGATGAATTGAAAAATTATGTTCATTTTATAAATTTAAAATTGTATAATTGGGAAATTAAACTTCTATATAAAACTATATAGTCCATAAAAACCAAATTTATTTAGAAATAATGTTTTTCTATTTTGACTAAAAACCAACCTAATATAATTATAATGAATATAGATATATAAAATATATTTATATAATATTAATAAGACATAGAAATTATTAATAATAACATTACATGGGTTTTTATAAATTATGATTTTGTCCTCGAAGGTGATCAATTTTTTCTTGATTGAGGTATGTTTTTTTTATAATCCATTTTATTGATAATTTCATGTCATTATTGAGTGTTAAATAATATTTTATGATAAATTTATATCTATATGTGCCCCATTAATGGTTTATAAAATATTTTCAATTTTTTATATACCTATAATAATGCATTCTCAGTGAATTTTGAGTAATTCATTTTGGAAGAATTTTTTTTGATGACATGTGTTTGAGAAAATGTCATTGAATATACTTTACAATTGTTTCGATGATACAAAAATGGATTTAGAACAGTTTTTATTTTTAATTTAATTAAATAATTTTTTAATAATTTTTTTAAAACTAATTAAACCTGTTGTTTTCATGTGACTCCCACAGGAGGAAAAAAATGTTTTTAAAGAGAATATCATTGAATATTTTTCAAATTATTTTTTGGAAGGTAGTTATAATATTGTAATTATAAGATATATTGATACTTTATAAAATGTGGTTATTGGTTATTTTAGAACCCAAATTCAAGTCCCCTGGTTATATACATTATATAGACATCCCCCATTTTTGGAAGGTGAATTAATTATTATTGATGATAATTATACATGTGAAAAGAGATTATTTCATAAGAGGTTTTTGATATCAGGAATGAGATTATTGTTTATGAATTTTTTATTATGTGGTGACTATATTAAAAATTAATTCCTCATATACACATTGATTATATCATGGGAACCTGGAGTAACTACATGACTGATTTGGTGTATTTTATACTCACTTTATTTGAACATTTTTTGTAACCTATAGTGTAGGTTATATCATTACTAAGTAATGGACTAATTATAATATAAGAGAAAATTATATGGAGTAACCTCTCAAGAATTTTGTAGCTAATCATATTGAGTACCCTTGTTGGACTGTGGGATCTAGAAAGGAAGGGTGACCCTAATTAAACCAGGGGAGATAATCATAAGGAACGTACCCATGATATTGCGAGAGAAAGATTATATTTTATCCTCTGGAATTCATCATAGGAAAGGTGATAGTTTCATTTAAGTGTGTGTGGGACCCTTTCATATTATAACATTAATAGTTCTCTCTGACCCTAACTTTCTAATTGTGGAATCATATAAGGGCTTTCTATTAGGTACATTATTTGAATACCTATATTCTTATATTAATTTCATAGACCCATTTTATTACCATCTATTTATATTATCCTTCTCAATTTGATGGATCTTGTTATTAATTTCCTACTTTATTTATGATGTTTTTTACTTTTGAATTTGGATTGAAAATGTTTTTTGGGAAATGTTTTTATAGAATGAAAAAAGGGTGGTCTTTATTTTGTAAACATGTAATTCCATACTTCTAAAATTATTTAATGGGTTTTCCCATCCTATATGGTATATTCCACCCCTTTAGATAAAATGGGATTTCAAAAGATAATTTTAATGAATGTATGATATATTTTATTAGGTTTTAAATCATGGTTTTCAATCTGAAAGATGTTTTTTTAAAATATTTTACCTTACTAATCTGGAAAAAGTATTATATATGACACTTATTTTAAATTATTATTTAGAGTTATAAAAAATTATTTTCTAAATGATGTTCAAACTATCAATTATGATTTTTTTTCAGAATTAATTTCCTATAATCTTTGTTGAAATCCTATGGATCCAATTTAGCTCAAACCCTATATTAATATTTGTATGTGTGTGGGTAATTATTTTTTATTTATAAATTTTACTTGGTTGAGATATTAGTTTTGAAATCATTTGTGCGGTTTGTATGGCATTGATCATGGGTCAAATGGATATGCATTAGTGGTTACTCTGGTTATTTGATTATTTTTTGGTATTATTATGTATTCTCTTACATTACTGACTACTATTATATTTTTTAGGTTTCTTTTATATTGGAATAATGTTGTGTATTTACACTAGAACTGGTATTTTTATAAATATAATCTATTCACTAACATTTGTTATGTTTCATTTGGTTTTTTTAATACATACTTAACTTGTTTATTTAATTATATCTATAAAATTAATTATTTATGGAGTTTAAATATATGGATGTATTATTCCCAATTATTGGTTGTCTTTGATGCTTTATTATTATCAATCATATTGTAAATCCATTTCCAAGATTTTTTCATTGATTCCTAGGCACTACTTTCTATCTCACGGGGATCAATAATACAATTTTTGACTTTTCAGTGGATCAAGTCGAGTTTTGACTCCCGTTAACCTAGACTAGATCATTATAATTATGACTAAACCATTATCAAACATAAAAAACCTTGATGAGTAAATTATTATATATCAATATGAAGAGAATAAATCTTCTCCTTTAATATCCAAGTAGATCCCAAATCATTAATAGGACCACCTCAAAACATCATTCTCATCACATCATCGATCACATCTTCATTCCCTATGGTGTACGAGATCTCTTAGTTTTAGATTTGAATGAAATATGTTTACCATTAAATAATTTTTTAGAAAACTATACCTGAAGATATTTTATTTTTAATGACCTTAAATATTTTCCCATGAGATAATGTTTCATGAATTTATATAAAACAACACTTTAGTCAAATAAATATCAAGGGTTTCAAAGTTATTCTCAAGGGGATGTAATTACTCATACATATATGAGATCAACAACCTTTACTACAAAAAAATAGACCCCAAGACTATATGAGGATAATTATATAATACCTTGGACATGTATTATTTTTTTTAGAAAGTGGATAATGAGGGAATTGATAATGTTATCCTTTGGGTAATAAAATACCACTTGACTAACATTAGTCCATACGAAGTTCTATTTTTTACTAGTTAAAGTTGTCAAAGGAGCTGATATACAAGAGAGATTTGACAAAAATCTCCACTAATACCATGTTTGACAATGGAAATAGAATAAATCATCAGCATTATTAGGATCCACCCATGTATCGACTGTTTCTATATTTAAAGGATTTATTGACATGCCCTAATTAGACATAGCATTCCAAATAAATGGAACCAATCATATCTAAAACATTTACTAGGATAGCATTCCATGTAATGGATGTCACTAAAATATTAAAGGATATTACTAATATGATCAACATTATTCGACTTTGACATTAAATATATGGTAATTTCAAAAATGAACACTAATATGAACTGATCCAATAACTTGTGAAGCATATAGTTCATCAGTACAATGACAATATTTTGATATTTCAAGACATTTATGGGAATAAGCATAAAATTAAAGTGATATATCATCACCCAAAAAAATTCTTTACAATATCTTCCACCTTCACCCACATATGGTGATTCACAAACTCCAAATCAAAAATAGATATCTGACTAATTCCTTTTACCAGATTGAATAAATCATTTGTTGTCATTATTATATTGTGACTCTTTACCATCACCTGGTTGAACTAATTATAATCGATACAAAACCATAATCAAACATATTATTTCTTAGAAGAAATACCACAGTGTGCCTATGTGACATACTAGACCAAATAAAATCCTCATATAGTATTTAATCAACTAGAATTGACAACTATTGAAAATAAAATGTTACACTAATAATGATCTGTTATAATTAAAGATACCATTGGATGAAACTATATTGAAAACATGATATCTCATCGATGGTGTAGAATCACAACATTCTTAGGTAAAAAATTATATAAATCTTTAATATCTTGAGGTAATTATACTTCATCAACTTCCAGGAAACTCAAAATTATAACCTCAAACTGAGAAGGAAGAGTATCTATACACCTAAGACTCATTTGATGATCACTATTTATTTCATTAATTATTTTTTCCTTACATATTGAAGAAAAAATCTACTCTTGAATAAATAAATAATAGTATACACAAAAAAATCAAATCCATTCCAAGAATTTAATTTTATGGGTATATCAATAATAATAAGAAGTACGTGAGTAAATAATAACCCCATAGTTACCTCACAATCCCGACACACATGAGACAAAATAGCCTAACCTATAATGGAAATACTCATGACCAGTGGAACAAGAATTCTCTTTAACCCAATTTTCAAAGATCAATCCAATGTAGGTGTGATAAGAATGTGTGAATATCTCAAATATAAAATTGAATTAGACATGGTGGAAGATAAATAGCTGATAACTCATACTGAAAATAACTATCGTAGAATTTTTTAATCCACATATAAGAGATTTCCATTCCCTACCTAACAACCTAGTTATCCCTAAATATGATCACTTACATGAACACAAACAACCATATGTCCATGAGGTTGAGTAACATCAAGAAGAAGTCATGTTCCATCTCGGTCTCTCCTATATTATCAAAAATTATGATAACCCCACAACTGATGATAATACCTCAGATTAAATGGTTATTGAGGCTATAATATAAATTGAACACCTAACTAATGTTGAAAAAAATTGTTTGTCAAGCACTAGATCTATTAATGAACCTAACTTCAATAGTAATAAAAATCACTATACCATAACCATTTGAACATGATAAAGAATTTATATCTTGTGAGAATATAGAGGAAGATTTTTGGGATTAATTCCCCACCATTGAAAATAATAACTACATAGAAAAATAAGACCCCCCCCCATTTTTTCATTACTAATAAATTTCTGCGACTACCCCACGTAGAAGAATTTATTTAAAAAAGAACCTTCATTATCACATATTTCATTAGTAGAACCTTATGATTCATAGAAAACAAAAATAGGTTGACCTATTTTTGGATTATTGGATAAAAAACCTCCTCAAAATGGAATTAATTATATTCTTCATATAATATAAGATATGATGTAAAATGCATAAGATCCTTAAGTCATACTCCAAGCTACAACATAATCAAGATCCCCTACTTATGAAAAGAAACTCTTATAAATAAAAAACCATTATTGTTAAGGAAATAATATTAGTATGAAAATACATTGATAAATGAACTAATGATATCTCATACTCCTCATAATCATCAAGAAATAAAACCCAAAATAATGAGTATCACACCACAAAAAGTTGAAAACCAACATGATCAAATACACTTTTACATAGGGAATAGGCTAAAAGAAATAACCAATTACTTTATCCACTACTCTATATCCTGAATGATGATATTCCATTCATACTTATTCATGATCTATTATAGGAACTCATGAGGCATCATCCTCAAAGAATCCCACTCCTCAATTATGAACCCCCTAAAGTCAACCAAATCATCTCTCTCTACCCATATAATCAAATCCACATGAAGATGGAAGCCACTAAATATCTTTATTACACATAATAAGGAAACTCCTATGCCCAAGAATATGGAATTCATTTAATATCACTTAATTCTATTTATTTTAAATTCTAAAATTATTCCAATTAAAAAACATGATGAATGTGTTTTAAAAAAAATTCAACCACATAATTCGTGTTATCTCTATCAGTATTTTTATTAAACTTAATGCCCCCACATAAGACCATATGGTCCCTTCAACACCGATAACATAGTTAATATTATTTTTCCACATCACAAGTACGATCAAATAATATTTTTTCTCTACAAAAACCATGTATACTACACTTTTTTCAACTCCAAAATCCACCCACACTCATAACCAAGCTCTGTGACCACATTTTCATTTACCACCCCCCTCAAAAATCTCTTGGACTAGTATTAAAAAAAATATAACGAACACCAAAGACAATATATAATAGGAAACATGTTCAAAAATAGCACCGAGGGTATAAAAAATATAAATCGAAGGAATTACCCTCAAAATAATAGAAATATAAGATGAAACCCCACTAATAAAATCCATAATATAAAATAAATCCAATTACATAGTATGTGTAATTTCATATATAATAAAGGCATCCAGAAAATAAAAGATGAAAAACATATGACACTAACTCCAAGAACACTAAATTCATCATGAGAAATTAAGGTCACTATTGATAACCAACTCTATCGTCTAGTTCTGAAAAGGAGGAAGTATATAGAAATTGATGAGAATAAAAGTATACATAACAGGATCCTCCACAAAACAAGTCATGAAAATATGGAAGGAACAAAATAATTCCCTAGTTAATAAAAAATAGAACCAAGTTATCACCAATATCAGAATATTTACCACCCATCCTCACCTTGGATCAATAACCTAAATTCACAAACAAGGTAGTTGAGTAATATCAATGTAATATATAGAAAGGTGGCTCATTACTATTTCAACAATAAATTAGATTCCATCATTCCCTAAGGACATTTGTTTTGACAGACCCATCCATTATATATCTATATAACCACATAACCAAATCATAACCACAACCATATCTCCATACCCATATAAGATATAAAACAACAATATATAAAAATCCTCATACCATATAATAGAAACCCATCATATCATCTTTATGGTAGGGTATGTAATCATGAATGGAATCAACCGCATTCCCTCATCTTTTTATATATACATTCACCATGAACCCACATCACAAGTATAAAAAACTCAAAAAACTATAGGTCATAGAACAAAACCATAAATATGTTGTGATGTGGTTTTGTTATATGGTAAAATTTTTTTGATACATGATTGTTTCCAGTGGTTTGTGGGTATGGATGTATGGTTGTGGTTATTATTTGTTCACAAGGTTATATAGATAAATAGGGGATGAAATTGTAATGAAATAAGTGGTTAGGGAATGAGGAAAACTAATTAAATGTTGAAATTGTTATGAGGTACCTTTTTAAATATTCTCTTGATATTACTTTACTACCTTGAATGTGAATTTGGGTAATTTTGGGGAATGAAGTGTAGTTATATACCATTGGAAGCACCATCCTAGGAATTGAGGAAAACACTTTGAACATATGACCCCATATATAAATTCACAAGGTTAACAAACTTGGGTTGTAGGGCATTAAAATAACATGAAAATAAAGAGGATATAATAACTATATAAGACTATCCTAAATGTTAGACTCTCAAATGTATACATTTATCACAGAACACACAATAATAACTTTATCACCACCGCCATGCATCAAGAACCACTACCAGAAAAAACCATAACCTAAACTAATATCACTAGTAACGCCCAACAACAACACCTCAATCAAAATATCCCATGGACCATATTATTACCAATCTTATTGATTTTATAGTTACTAACATTGTTAAATTCATCATTCCATATGGGTTTCTATTATTAATATTTTATACCACTATCCCTATTTTTCCTCATTACATTATTAAATTTTATATATCTATAATGATGTAAATGTTTATTAGATTTATCCTAACATTTTTTTTATTATAGTGCATACCCATTAATAATATTATTAGTTACCACTTCATTCTATATTTATGAGAATCTATATCATAAACCATAACCTATCACTATATTATGTCAATCATCCCAACATCTCATGCCTACAACAACAATATATATTCCACCCATTTCCCAAAATAACCCATTTTCATTCCATATAAGCCACACAAAACCCCTTCTATAAAAATGACATACCACCACTACAATTTCAAACGCAACAAGAAGGAACACAATGAGAACAAAATCATGCATAAAATATGAATTAAATAAATATAAAATAATATTATTTTTTCATACCACTTTATTTATCAAACATTATATACATAATAAGAACACTATTATATTCTATAATTTTACATCTCTTGTCTCATTATCTTAGTTAAGTGATTATAGAATTATGAATGTGGTAAGGAATATTATTAAGAGCAATGAAAGATATTATAACAACACATATCCATAAAAAGTATATTTATTAGTCAATAACATAAAATCTCATAAATAACCTAAAGATCACATTAACACACAAAATTAATTTAACATTACTCAATATATTTATAATGTGAATTCAAAATATATAATAATTAAAAACATAGGCATGGTAATTCCACATTTAAAAAAATATTAGAGAGATCTCATAAACTCTACCAAGATTGATTCTCAAAGAATGTGTTATTATAATATAGAATCAGTTATAAAACATTTCCAAACACTAATGGATTGACTACATGACATATACACATCATAATTTCATAAATAATAGTGTACATCCTAAAATATTGCTTTAAACCATATACACAACCACTTGAGAAATAATAATGAAAAAGAGGGGAAGATAATTGACTGGAATTTTGAAGATATAACCATGGATAGAAAAGTGATTCACCACAATAAGAAATAGTTTAAGATATATAAGGATATAACTTGGATTTGCCAATGGTGTTTCTATGATCCACTAGGGTTTGAGAGAATAAAAGGAATTTTAAATGAAAAAGGAGTCTAAAAATTAATTATATAGAATTATTAGGTGACCCTAGCATGCCATTGTGAAGTCCACACCATGGAATCGTGGAGGTTTATCAAATATATTTTAGAATTCAAGAATTTAAAAGAACCTCATACCCTAAATATCACAAAAATTTTAACCATTTTAAAAATTATATTGAATACTGCCACAATATAATGAACATTAGAATGTTCATTTAAACCTTAACCCTCAACCCATTCATCAAACCACTATTTAATGGGAATACCACCATCTCAATTCTCAACACACTTCATTGAAATACCATACTAACTAAATGTTATTAAAGTGAGATAATTCTTCCATGAATTTTAAAATTTGTATTTCAATGGTCCCTGTCTATCATAAAGATTCCACCATATGTCTCTAGGAACAAAACTCACGAAAAAACCATTCATTATGGAATAAATTACTGAAACAACATATATATAACCTAAAATGTGTGATTTAGACCTCATCCCACCACATCTATTAATATTTATTAACCACTACACCCACAATAATTACACGACTTTTAAAAAAGTATATGATACCTCAAAATGGTAGTTTCAGAACTCCAAAAGTAAAAAACCAATTTCTCTCTCCCAGAATTCCTAAAAAATTCTTCCCTACTAATATGTGTTAATGAAAATAATGATGACATATGTTGGGGGTTAAATGTGTTCTCTAAAAAATCCTATAACAATTAAATTATTTCACGTTGGAGATGAATCAATTATTTCATTCTCTCTTTAATAATGAGTTATTAGTTGAATGTAAATAAATAAAATTACAGTACACAGTGAAATATAGTTTTCTGAGTCACAAAAACCACACTAATTCACTCCACCAATTCTCTCCCTATGTTTTTAGTAGTTTTCACTAGTTGATCCATTTTAGAGGATTCTCTACAACTATGTGCAGTTATTTTACCCCTTACAATCAAGTATTTTATAAGCCCTTACGATTCTCTTATAGGGAAGTGAAATATAAAAATATTTGTAAAACAATATGAAACTCCACCAATGACTTAGTATGAGAGTCCAATAATCTAAAAAAATAAAATATTAGGATGATAGATGTTGGAAACAACTTTAGAACATAGTTTATTAAGTAACTGATTGTTTTATATAATATATAATACAACACTGTAGAATAAAAATATAATTTGACATCAAAATGAATTCCCTTATACACTACTATAGAAAACACTAAGAATATGATAAAACATTTATGTCTCCAATGTGTAACTATGAAAAGATTTTTTTTGAACAACATCAAAATATTTTCAATGAAATATAATAGTAGAAATAGTGAGTTGATAAAATAGATCAAAACATGTATGTCTCCAAAGTGTAGCTTTGTAGGCCACAACTGTATATTATTTTAGAAATTACCTCTATATATTCATAAGGATAATATATCTTTCTTTTTTAGAAGCCGAACATGTCACAATTTATCCTAACAGTCGAATTGATTATGGTCAAACAACTCCAGAATTACCACATGATAAATTGTGAATATTTGAATTAAAACCACTTAAATAATTTTTTAACTTTCATTAGAAATACTAATGATTTAAACAATTGGGGAACAGAATATGAATCAACATTTAAATTAATTTAATGAGATATTTATCTCTATAGAGACTATTCAAAAAATTGGGGAAAATATCTTGAATTTAAATGTTGTTATTAACTTTGTCAAATGTAGGTTTTATCTACATTGTTAGAAACTCAAAAATTATGGTTGGAAATGTAACGTTGATTAAATAAGTTTGAATGATGAATCATATGTAAATATTTTTATTCCTCAGTCATAGGGATTATTCTAAAAGTAGGGTTTTAGTACATATTTTCATTTAAAACATATGGTATTAATAGTGTTTCCAGATTACTTATAAAAAATCTACAATACATATACTATAATATGTAACGCCCCGACCCTAGTTACCCAGAGTCGGTGCATTATTACATAACATTGGCATGATCACAAAAGATCAAGTCTCAAAAGACCGATTAGTTTAGTAGCCTTGGAAACACTAGATACATTCATAAATGTTACATTACATCACAAAGTGAAAAACTATAATAACATAGTCTCCATAGTCCACACTTCTATCCTCTTATGACTATCCCTGCAGGTCATTCATAAAATACTTCTTCACATCCTGGAAAATATTAAAACATTGAAAGGGGTGAGCTCGAATGCTCAGTAAGGTTAACAATATAGCGGAAGCTTTCATAAATAAACATTAACATTTAAGGAAATGTATCACTAAAACAAAAGCCTTTTAAACTTGAACTTCAACATAATATGGAAAATGTAAAATGAGATAATGCCATTCACTTCTTCACATGGATATTCTACTGGTCGAATAATCACATGCAATATCAATAACTACTTTCATAATAATGGAATGCATAATGCCAGACTATCATAACCACATAGCCAAGGCCTCGTGCCAAGACCACAAAATAAGATTTTGTCAAGGACTCGTGCCAAGACACTAGTTTGTCTCATGAGACCTACCGATGCATCGAGGAACTATAGCGGGCTCCACCCATCACTTATTAAGTCCAATGCATTCCTCATATGAATAGGTTTAAACATATCATAAACCATAACATAATCGTATCACATAAAACATGCATAAAGGAAACATAACATTTCCACATTTCAATCACAAGATATCAATACAACACATTGATATAATAAAAAAAATTCAAAACCATTTTCAAAACCAAAATAAAAGAAAGTTAAAACTTTGTATTTATTTTACATTAAAAAAAGTGATGGCTTGTAGAGGAAGCCGAAACTCAAATAATGGTCACGGCGGCGGAGAAGTCGTTGTCGCCGCATAAGTACGAAAATAAAAGCATTCCCTTTTTGTCGTTTAGTAAAACGCTTCGTATAAAAAATATTCCTTTTGAAAAACGTAAAAGTCAAAGGGGTTTATACACTGTATAAAAGAAATTTGTGTATAAAACAAAATATGCCTCAATGAATGGATATTGAGACGAAGTCCTTTAAAAATATAATTTTTAAATAAAATATATTTATTATGTGTATTCACTATATGTACACATAAATAAAGTATAAATACAATATACAACATAATAATATCATGACATAATTTGAAAGTAGGAGATTAACCCAAAGAATGGAAGTTGGGTTATGAAATTCTCTTACCTTGCGTCTTGTCCTGACTCGACCATTCTTTAACCTCCTGAATAATAAACTAGAGTTAATTTCTATTAACTTAAGAACCTTTTTCATGTTAATTATTATTTTTATATCCCTTATTACCATGTTATGAACATTATTTAATTATTTAAGTTAATAACGGTCGTTTTGTCGATCTTTGGTACTTGAGTCAAAAATAAACTTCTTATAATTACAAGTTGTTCATGTGGTGAAATATCCATTATATCCAGAATTATATTAATGATTTATATATCATATATATCATATATACAGTATATAAATTCATTCATAATGTCACGTAACATTTAGAGGTAAGAAATGAAATGCACCGTTCACGGAGACGGTAAGACGTACGTACGCATGAACGCTACTTTCATTTCTATTTTATATTTAATGGAATGAAATCATAATGATATAAATTTATAATATAATTACAGTATAATATAGTGTATAATACCATTTAATCCATCCTTTATACATCCCACATATGGCATTAACGATTCAAATCACTTTGAGGGGGCGGTAGTCCGCACTTCCAAAAATGAAATTATCGCGTTTTACCCATAATGGAAATAATAAATTATGACATAAATGAGAAATAAAGAAGCATAAATAAAACATAAACATATTTTATATAATATATAAATATAGTGACATCTTAATGGCCACCTTTGAAAGTGTTATATGAGTGTTGAACAATCATCATTTCGTGACGCAGAAATTCGCCATCCACAGAAACCGTATGTTCTTTAACCATTAGATGCAGGTGTGTGTAAGTGTAGCTCTAATAATTCTTATAAAAACATCCTAGTATATTGAGGATACTGTTTTTCTTACAAATTTAATGAATAAAAAGAGTTTAGGGGGTTGGATAAGAGAAATGAAACAAAACAACATTAGAGAAGACATTACCTCAAAATTGGGTTACTCTTTTTGATTTGAGCCAAAGGCTTCCTTGAGAAGAGTTCTGCCCAAATTTAGGCTTCTAGGAGTAAGAGGGGGAAGTTGGGAGAGTATTTGGGCAGAGGTTGGCCGAGCCAAATGGCTTGAAGGTGTGAATAAGGTGGGAGATGTGGGGGCCTTTTATAAGTGGAGAGGAGGGGCTCTTTTGGAAAGATTGAAATGTTACATTATTAAACAATGATTTTCGGATTCTAAAGGTCCCACACTTATATAATTCGTAGATAAGGTGATAAGGGTTCGAAATCTACCCATACAATAGTCTTTGGACAAGTGTACGCCTTGGATTTTTCATTATCTTCTCATTTTATTTAAATCGTTAAATAATGAGGTCATCGCCGCATCATAATGATGTCATAAATAATATAATTTATTTAATGTCTAAAAATTATAAAAAAAATAATATGATGTAGGAAATCTTTTTATATTTCTAATGAATATTTATAATAAAAATTTGCACTTGTGTAACCCCACTTAAAAACTGTTTTAGTAAAATAACTCATGTTTGTGTCAATTTAATTTTAACATTAAATAAATATATATTAATGTCATTTTCCAACTAAAGTGGCTCCATGGGGTCCCCAATTTGACCCATGGGTTGTCGTGGTTGAACATGACTCATCCAATAGGAGTAGTACAAGTGTCATGCTCATCTCATATTATTAAAACAATATTTGTACCTTAAACTACACTAATTACCTCTAATCGCGATTAAGAACTTAAAAGTTACTATTCACCAAAAAATTATTTTAATCTCATTGAACCACATTTTATTTCGTAATGACAACCATGTATGTCAGATTTTTGAAAATCAAATCATAGAAGTGGTGATATTTCATTTAAACGAAAAATCAGTTATTTAACTACCACTTAGTGGTTTCACTATTCATCAAAAATTGAAGTTTTTCAGAACAAGGCCAAAATTTCACCCTAAGCTATAATTGATATTCCGAATTCAAAAATGATTTCTATTTTACAAAAGTCCAAACATATAAGTTGCATTAATTAATTTTATAATTAATTCCCGTTGTTACGACAAATAGCGTGTTTTTAAGAAACAATTTATATCAAAAGATTGGCAATTGTTTATGTCCAATTTCAATGTTAAATTAATTCTAATGACCACCATTGGATAAAATGGTAAAAATATATTCTAATTATTTCTTAAAACCACTAAATAGTATAATTTATCACAATAAATTATTTTGATTAAAAAGTTGTTTTAAGTATTTTTCACTATTCATAAAAAATTAGAAGTTCTCAGAAAAATACCAAAAATTCATCATAGGCTAATTTCGATATTCCGAATCCAAAAATGAAGTCCATTTTGAATTATAAAATTTCTATAATTTTAAAAAGTGGTTATTACTATTCATAACGTCTACTTTGATTAGTCGCGGTGTTTTAGAACTCGAAGTTGCGTACAATGCAAGCTATTGCATTATTGAATGAGAAGCGTATCGTGGAAGCTCGAGGTGTTACATTCTTCCCTCCTTCAATAAATTGCGTCCTCGCAATTTGGAATTTTGTTTTTGAAAATAAAAGGATGAAAAGAGAAAATACCTTTGAGGAAAACCCACATCGGAAATAAGGTTAATAAATATATAACATTAAAAGAAAGCAAGATAAGTACAAAGGTCACCTGATATAGCCCATTCTAGGATTCTATGAAAATATGGATATGGAGGAGAAAAAACCATCAAGGTCTGATGGAGAGTTATAGAAAACAGGATTAGGAGAAAGTTTAACCTCAAGAAAATCACAAACTTGTGATTGGTTAAACGGTCATTGAATCCCCAGTTGGAAAAGTTAACCGACAACATTTTTGTTTTAAGTTACCTTTTATAATGTTGAGGAATTTATTTAGGAGATTTACTAAGAACATAAGGGAATATACATACTTGTTATGTATACTTTCATTCATTAATAAATTTTTACCACAAACCGAACTTTTACTCCAAATGGTAATGGAACTCAAAAATATTCTATTTATCCTAATTGTATAAGGTTCCAAATGTTAACACATACCATTTAGATTAGTAAAACTGTTTTGTAATAACCAGGGACTTCCTGTAGGCTAGTGGTAGGAAATAAAGGCTTGTCTCACTATGGTTGTGGGTTCGATTCCTGCAGCTTTGTCCGACGCGACGGGTTATGCCCCACCCTGCAGGTTGTCCTTTTCCTAAAACTATAGTATCATAATATTCCAAAAATAATCTTCATAAATTTTTTAACCTTAAACAATACTATCCAAAGATCAACTTAATCCACTCCAACCATTGTAGTTATCCAAAATACCTATGTCCAGACTTTCTCTAAAAGGTCTCTTAATTCCAAAATCAATTTATCAGATTCCCCAAACAAAGTAAAGTTTCTCTTATTGTCACATACTAAAAATATAATTACCTTCATTATATTAAAACCTTAATAAACTCAACAAGTACTGGAGTACAATCCTTATATATATATATCACATTATTCTAATAACCAAAATATAATCCATGAGTCCAAAAGCACCAATAAATTAGTTATTCTGCTTCAACTGTAGTAACAGCATAAGATTGTCCTTGATCCCTTGGCCTTTTCTGAGGAATGTTTCCCTAACGCTTAGGACATTCATTTGCATAATGCCCCATTTCCCTACAATTGTAGCATTCAACTTTGACAGCCTCTTTCTTTCCCTTGCAATCACGAGCCTGGTGACCCTTTTCTCCACATTTATAACAAACTCCCATTCCTTTTAGGCACGTACCAGGGTGATTCTTCCCACAATTATCACATAATGGAAAATCCTTCTTTCCCTTTTTCCCTTTATCTGTCTCTTTTTCCACCGTTCTCTTATTCCCTTGCTTTACTTTGTGGTCATAAGACTTATAGAATTCCTTTTCTGTCTTGATAGCACACGAGACGATATCTTCGTATGATGAGAAGGATTTTGATACTAAAGATCGATGGAGAAATGGTTTTAACCCATCAAAGAACCGATCAATCTTACCCCTTGGGTTACGTATATAATCGTCATCATGCCTCGCTAACCTTGTAATGTTAGCCTCATACTTTGCGACATTCTCATCCTCCTTCTGCCTCAGACTCAGAAATTGCCTTTCCATATCCGCTCGATGGTCACGAGGAAAGTATTTTTCTAAGAAAAGCTCTTTGGACTCCCTCCATTCCATATTCGATACGTCATCATCTTCCTTTGTGTTTTGAATCAGCGACCACCACTGATCGGCATCTCTAGTGTGGCGGTAAACTGCCATGACAACCTTCTCCCTTTCACTACTTCCCAAGGCATGGAATATTTTCTCTAAGGAATTTATCCATTTCTCAGCTACTATAGTATTTTTACTCCCATTGAAGGTTGGTGGTTGTTGCCTCTTGAAGCGGTCTAACATTGATCCTCCACGTTGCGGATCAGGGTGCTCCATACGAGTAAGGTTATTATTCATAACCTGCGTGAGTTTTCCCAGTACGGTGAGAAGCTGATCAGCACCAGTTGTATCACTAGCTCCACCATAATTATCTTGAGCAGGAGGGCAATCCCTGCACGGAGTGCGTGCATTGATACGGTTTCCATTCCTTCCACTAGGCGCCATTTCTAAACAATGGCATAAACTATATTAGTTTATAAATCAAAATACATAATTCCATACTTGTTAGATACTTAACATAAATTGAACTATTTATGGATATAATCCATAAAAATGTTTTCTTTGAGGAAGTATATACTCATAACCCTTCATAGTGGTTTATAAAGAAAATGAGAATTATCCAAAGCATATCCCCCGGGAGTGTCATAACCAAGAGTGCAGAAAGGCCCGTTGTCGTGCACCAGTTCCCGTTCGAGTCTAGCTCAAAGTGGTGTTTTCGGGTTTTACCACTAGGTACATATGTCCCAGAGCCGCCTCTACTTGTTCGTATCTAGACAGGGATGTATTGCTCGGAAAACTCACAAAATCTCTACAATAACAAAATTATAGGAAGTTCTTCTATACTTATCCTCAAAGTCTATCTTTGGGCTATGTGCTCTAATCAGAGTTTATCTAAATCTAGCTTCCAAGGTTAGTACTAAACTGCCTCTGATACCAACTGTAATGCCCCGACCATAGTTACCCAGAGTCGGTGCATTATTACATAACATTGGCATGATCACAAAAGATCATGTCTCGAAAGACCGATTAGTTTAGTAGCCTTGGAAACACTAGATACATTCATAAATGTTACATTACATCACAAAGTGAAAAACTATAATAACATAGTCTCCATAGTCCACACTTCTATCCTCTTCTGACTATCCCTGCAGGTCATTCATAAAATACTACTTCACATCCTGGAAAATATTAAAACATTGAAAGGGGTGAGCTTGGATGCTCAGTAAGGTTAACAATATAGCGGAAGATTTCATAAATAAACATTAACATTTAAGGCAATGTATAACTAAAATGAATGCCTTTTAAACTTGAACTTCAACATAATATGGCAAAAGTAAAATGAGATAATGCCGTTCACTTCGTCACATGGATATTCTACTAGTCGAATAATCACATGCAATATCAATAACCACTTTCATAATGATGGAATGCATAATTCCAGACTATCATAACCACGTAGCCAAGGCCTCGTGCCAAGACCACAAATAAGATTTTGTCAAGGCCTCGTGCCAAGACACTAGTTTGTCTCATGAGACCTGCCGATGCATCGAGGATCTATAGCGGGCTCCACCCATCACTTATTAAGTCCAATGCATTCCTCATATGAATAGGTTTAAACATATCATAAACCATAACATAATCGTATCACATAAAACATGCATAAAGGAAACATAACCTTTCCACATTTAAATCACAAGATATCAATACAACACATTGATATAATAAAAACGTTTTCAAAACCATTTTCAAAACCAAAATAAAAGAAAGTTAAAACTTTGTATTTATTTTTCATTAAAAAAAGTGATGGCTTGTAGAGGAAGCTGAAACTCAAATAATGGTTACGATGGCGGAGAAGTCGTTGTCGCCGCATAAGTACAGAACTAAAAACATTCCCTTTTTGTCGTTTAGTAAAATTCTTCGTATAAAAAAGATTCCTTTTGAAAAACGTAAATGTCAAAGGGGTTTATACACTGTATAAAAGAAATTTGTGTATAAAACAAAATATGCCTCAATGAATGGCGATTGAGACGAAGTCCCTTAAAAAGATCATTTTTAAATAAAATATATTTATTATGTGTATTCACTATATGTACACATAAATAAAGTATAAATACAATATACAACATAATAATATCATGACATAATTTGAAAGTAGGAGATTAACCCAAAGAATGGAAGTTGGGTTATGAAATTCCCTTACCTTGCGTCTTGTCCTGACTCGACCGTTCTTTAACCTCCTGAATAATAAACAAGAGTTAATTTCTATTTAATTAAGAACCTTTTTCATGTTAATTATTCCTTTTATATCCCTTATTACCATGTTATGAACATTATTTAATTATTTAAGTTAATAACGGTCGTTTTGTCGATCTTTGGTACTTGAGTCAAAAATAAACTTCTTATAATTACAAGTTGTTCATGTGGTGAAATATCCATTATACCCAGAATTATATTCATGATGTAGATATAATATATATCATATATACAGTATATACATTCATTCATAATTTCACGTAACATTTAGAGGTAAGAAATGAAATGCACCGTTCATGGAGACGGTAAGCCGTACGTACGCATGAACGCTACTTTCATTTCTATTTCGTATTTAATGGAATGAAATCATAATGATATAAATTTATAATATAATTACAGTATAATATAGTGTATAATACCATTTAATCCATCCTTTATACATCCCACATATGGCATTAACGATTCAAATCACTTTGAGGGGGCAGTAGTCCGCACTTCCTAAAATGAAATTATCGCGTTTTACCCATAATGGAAATCATAAAGTATGCCATAAATGAGAAATACAGAAGCATAAGTAAAACATAAAAATATTTTATATCATATATAAATATAGTTACATCTTAATGTCCACCTTTGAAGTTGTTATATGAGTGTTGAACAATCATCGTTTCGTGAGGCAGAAATTCTCCATCCACAGAAACAGTATGTTCTTTAACCATTAGATGTTGGTGTGTGTAAGTGTAGCTAGAATAATTCTTATAACAACATCCTAGTATATTGAGGAAACTGGTGTTGTCACAAAAGTAATGAATAAAAAGAGTTTAGGGGGTTGGAGAAGAAAAATAAAACAAAACAACATTAGAGAAGACATTACCTCAAAATCGGGTAACTCTTTTTGAATTGAGACAAAGGCTTCCTTGAGAAGAGTTCTGCCCAAATTTAGGATTCTAGGAGTAATAGGGGAAAGTTTGGAGAGAATTTGGGAAGAGTTTGGCTGAGCCAAATTTCTTGAAGGTGTGAATAAGGTGGGAGAGGTGGGGGCCTTTTATAAGTGGAGAGGAGGGGCTCTTTTGGAAAGATTGAAATGTTACATTATTACACAATGCTTTTCGGATTCTAAAGGTCCCAAACTTATATAATTCGTGGATAAGGTGATAAGGGTTCGAAATATACCCATACAATAGTCTTTGAACAAGTGTAAGCCTTGGAGTTTTCATTATCTTCTCATTTTATTTAAATCGTTAAATAATGAGGTCATCGTCGCATCATAATGATGTCATAAATAATTTAATTTATTTAATGTCTAAAAATTATAAAAAAAGCACTAAGATGTAGGAAAGATTTGTAGCTTTCTAATGAATATTTATAACCAAAATTTGGACTTGTGTAACCCCACTTAAAAACTGTTTTAGTAAAATAACTCATGTTTGTGTCAATTTAATTTTAACATTAAATAAATATATATTAATGTCATTTTCCAACTAAAGTGGCTCCATGGGGTCCCCAAGTTGACCCATGGGTTGTCTTGGTCGGCCATGACTCATCCAATAGGAGTAGGACAAGTGTCATGCTCATCTCATATTATTAAAACATTATTTGTACCTTAAACTACACTAATTACCTCTAATCGCGATTAAGAACTTAAAAGTTACTATTCACCAAAAAATTATTTTAATCTCATTGAACCACATTTTATTTCTTAATGACAACCATGTATGTCGGATTTTTGAAAATCAAATCACAGAAGTGTTAATATTTCATTTAAACGAAAAATCAGTTATTTAACTACCACTTAGTGGTTTCACTATTCATCAAAAATTGAAGTTTTTCAGAACAAGGCCAAAATTTCACCCTAAGCTATAATTGATATTCCGAATTCAAAAATGATGTCTATTTTAAAAAATTCAAAACATATAAGTTGCATTAATTAATTTTATAATTAATTCCCGTTGTTACGACAAATAGCGTGTTTTTAAGAAATAATTTATATCAAAAGATTGGCAATTGTTTATGTCCAATTTCAATGTTAAATTAATTATAATGACCACCATTGGATAAAATGGTAAAAATATATTCTAATTATACCTTAAAACCACTAAATAGTATAATTTATCACAATAAATTTTTTTGATTAAAAAGTTGTTTTAAGTATTTTTCACTATTCATAAAAAATTAGAAGTTCTCAGAAAAATACCAAAAATTCAACATAGGCTAATTTCGATATTCCGAATCCAAAAATGAAGTCCATTTTGAAATATAAAATTTATATAATTTTAAAAAGTGGTTATTACTATTCATAACGGCTACTTTGATTAGTCGCGGTGTTTTAGAACTCGAAGTTGCGTACAATGCAAGCTATTGCATTATTGAATGAGAAGCGTATCGTGGAAGCTCGGGGTGTTACATAATACCTCAAATTGCCTCTCACAGTTTTAAGAACGAATATGATTCAAGTTTAAAAAATAATTTATTCCCATAATTATTATCCAAAAATTCACATAATGTATCTTCATTAGTAATATAATTGTGGTTGTTTGTGAGAATAAAAATAACAAATAAATTAACAAATTTTTTGAATCAACCCATGCTCATCATCTTTGAATGAAATGATAAAAAAATTAATGGTCCACACACAAACTCATATATATATAGTCTACTATACAATTCCAAATATAATTTTATGTAATTTAATTTATTTTTACCTTATTATTATTTATATTAAATTTCGAATTTCTATGATCTAAAATATATAAGTCATTAATGTGTTTTTTTAATCCATTAAACATTACATTCATAAAAATAGAATAAAATTTTTTATTTATTATATTTAAAAAGACTTCCCTTTTAAGGAATTACATTTTAAAAAATTACATTTCTGGATAATACATGATAAAATTTTTATAATAATAATGAAAATATTCCATGAATAAATAAATTTACTACCGTTATAAATACTAAGGAAACACTTTTCCATTACTAACTCCAAGTCCCATTTTTTACTTAATAAAATCTTATATTATCTAAACTAAAATGCATTACCCCAAATATTTGATGTATATTGGGAATCTAATGTCCTTGACTTATTGTCAATGGAATTTGTTTCCATCATATTAATACATGAGGTGTTTGAACTCTCCAAATGTTTATTCTTAATTATCTATTGATATTGAGGATAATTCCTGTTACAATGATCATATTATTCAAAAAATATGAATTTCCTTTCCTTTGTTATGTTACATTTTGTAGGTTTTAGTGTAGATATATAATACATGTACGTTACACATGTTGACTTATCATTAGAATTGAGTTTAACCTATCCCTTATTCCCCACTACGATATGAAGTGAACATCATCAGGTTTTGTTTCATTGTTATCAACATATTGTGAATATTATTGTGGTTACAATCAATATTTTCATAATAAAATTTATAAGGAACTCATTAAATAATACCAAAAATTATTATAGGACCACATAAATGCCTCCATAGTTATTGGGGGGAAACCATTTCCTCTCATTATTATTTATGTTCACAAACAATAATGAGCACATGAGTATAAACTGTAGTTAATTTAGAGATATTAGACTAAAAATGACTTTATCTCATCGTACCATTAAATTTAATATTTCTCATGATAAATCACACTATGGTTTCAAATTAAATTAAATGAATCCATTTATTTATATTTATTTTGAATATTAGGAGTCATAGTAACAAGAATCAATCATGATACATCAAAAGAATTTCACTTATGATTCTTGTAATCATTCTTATAAGAATAAAGGGTAGTGGTAATAAGTTTCTCTAAGATAATATATTGAAAACATATAATTTTCCTTTATATTATAGAATATCATGTTATGATACCTATACATGTAGTTATTTTCATTAAATTTTTCCTTATCACACTTTTATATCAAGGATAAATTTTGAATTTGTGTTTGATTCCATGGATAGCAATAATAAAAAATGTTTCATTATCAGTTTCATCTATATCATTATTCAATATGATATTTTATTAAATATACATCAACAAAAATAAAAAAAATCAATATTATAGATATTTTTCCATGATCCAAATTTCTACATATTGTAACTCGTCTAAGATCAATTATTAATACATGAAAATTTACGTAATAATTTATTATTAATTATAACTAATATAACACCAAGTAATTTAGTAAAAAAAATATTTCCCAATTCATCTCAAGAATTTAATTGACACCATTCTTCTAGGTTACAATATGATTGGGTTACATTGTATAGTTTCATCTAAAATTAACTTTCAATAAACTATAAATTAGTTCAATTAACACATTATAAATAATTTATACTTAGCTAAACACAATAAATCATTTTTATAAATCAACGTCTTAATGAATGCGATTCTTATTCAGAGGAATCTAATACTTGGATATTTAATATTTATTTTTGTATTTTGGCTTACCATTGACATTATATATAGCACATATGTACTGTACATGATCATTTTAACATTAATTAAATATTATGTAACATATACATACCAATTAGTCATATAAATACTAATAACATATATCATTTTAATTTTTATCTCATATATTGTTAAATACTTAAATCACATTACATGCTAAAGTTATATTTCATTATATTCATTTCAATAAGGCATATATATCTAGTATTATTAATTGTATGCGGTAGTAGAGTAAAAAACAAGTGATATTTCACACAATGGTTGAGAGGCTACCAACTACCAAGAAATATTATTATGAAGGAAAATCAAAATTTCAAAATTTCCATAAATTTTTCATGCGAGTATAAAATGAGTTTTATGTTGTATAAATGTATTTTAATATTATACAACAGTATAATATTTCATTTTATATTTTATTTTATTGACTATGGATTTGATACCACTTATAGGTTTTAATAATGATACAGACCCTCTGTTTTCACTTGTAGAAATAATAAAACCTTTTAAGATCATTAAAAATAATTAAAAAATAAAAAAATTAAACAAAAAACACCTTTTAAAATAGTTTTGGAATGTTTATATCATACCTAAATTGAGGAATTCAACACTCATTTAGTATGCACCCATAACATTAATCACCAAAACCAGGGTGGGATATCCATTCTGTAAAATAGACTATAGTCACTCTATACAAGTATGGGATTAAGAAAATAAATATACATACACTAGGGGCATATCAGATGATAAAAATAGATAACTCTATTATAGGAGGAAGAATAGATGTATTTCTCACAAATAAAGAAATAATACAACTTTAAGCACTAGATTATATTTATTTTTAATAGAGTGTATAATAAACCCTTCCTACATTCTATTTATATAAATAGGGATATTCAATTCTGAAAAGAAATATAATCTGGAAGATAACATTAATATATGTAATAAATAGTATCTATGTGTTATTTAGAGTATTAAAGATCTTTTAAAAGTTTATTAACTCCCAAGACACCATAAAAAATGTATTAATGAGCATGAAAATTAGTTAATAAAATTAGGAGCATGAATGATCTCTTTAACTGGAAATAGGAATTTTATTTAGGTAATAAGAATTTGAATAACATTAAAAAAGCTTAAAACCAAATACTATTGGGAATTTTCATTTCATCATATAGATATTTTAGTAATATAAATAAATACTTATTTATTTTATAACATCAAATTAATAATTTAATTATTATTTTAAATTTATAAAATGAATATATTTTTTATGTTTAAATATATATTAACATATTTTCACATGTACTAATAACATTAGTAAAAAATTCCAATTATAATTATCTTATATGTCACCCCAAATACCCTTTGTGAAGTTGGAAATGGTCGTGAGTCTCATTAATAATCATAAAATGATATTGATATCCTTAAACACATCTAAGATACCTAATTTAAAAAAATTATTGGTTTAATCTAATCCACTGCATGTCTATTATCTAAGTTCCATTGTCCTCGACATCAATACTAAGAATGAGATATATATAATGAAAATATTTTTTTACTTAATTTCTTTTCATAATTTTATAGATTAATAATATTATAAAATTAAATCACTTGTTATTATTCTATAATTTCAATGATTTTATTCATAAGAAACTCAATTGATCTCCTTAATATCATAAGCCTTCATATGGTATGATAAATCATATCTCAATTATTCAAATTATCTGAATTGATTTTCATGATACTAAATCACATTATATTATGAAATATTATGAAATAAATTTTAAAAAGTATCTAATCTTGAAACCTCAAAAGTATGAAACAACCTCAAGTCAAAGTATCCATAAGTAATTTTCACTTAATCCACACCAATGATACAAATATGATAATCCATGTTGTTTACTTTATATTGGTTAATCAAAATACAAATTCCCTATCTTATATCCCATATGTGACTAATTATTTCTTTATATAAGTGACCCTACTCATACTAATTTTAAAATATCATCACAGATGAATATTAGGATCATGAATAAGGTATAACATGAAAATATGTATATTGCTTATGGTTTTTATCATATAATATACGATGTTATATAAAATAAAAATAATTAATTAATTAATTATTCTCACTAATATACTTTACATGTTAAAATATTTCCATTATAAAATAATATTTTACATACTTTAGAGAACATACCTTAACAAAGTAAATATATTTCTTTTTAATAGTTTAAATCTATATGATAATGGGTGACAACTGGTTGAACTAGTCATGCCATTATATGTCATGAAATAAGTTATAATATATAGTTTAATTCCATAGGAGCATGGATAATTACATTTTTAAGGTTATGAAATAAGTAACAAGTTGATTCATTTTTAGGACATGTAATAAGGTCTAATGTTGTCCCATTTTTTGGCATGGAATAATGAATAATGTTGTGACATTGAAGATCTTTTAACCAAAGAAAATTTTCTTCCATTCAATGTTATAAACATGGACTATACTACTCCTTTTAATGTTGTTCCACTGGGAACCACGTTCCTTAAAATTTAAGGTCACATGAATAGGAAAACATTTAAAATATTCCCAATAAAGTATTAAGTGCAATAATTATACATGTAATGGATTGATATTTAACACTATTAAATGAACTCGATAAAGGTGTGGGGGTTAAATCAAGTAAAAAATCCATAATGATTAAATTTTGGTGTTATATTCATTTGAATAGATTAGTAATTTAAATAAGGTAATAATTGAATAAAAAAATCTTTAAAAGTATTCAGGGTGGGGGATAATAAAAATCAGGGTTCTTACACCAAAATGGCTTCCTTAGAATATAGGTCTATACGTCAATAGGAACAATATAATTTTATGTAAGGAATAAATTCATAGGTTATTCAAGATGAACGATCCTCATTATCAATGTTATACATGGCTTCTCAACATTGAATGGTCCATGTTAGGGATAAAATTCAATGGGGAATGACTCGAATAAGTTAAAAGATTCTAACTATTAAAGGATTAAATGATCCTATAGGTTATATTTATTTGAAAAAATGACCAACTAATGAGAATATTTCTATAGAGGTGAAAGTGTGGGTAAAAAAAATTCAATGACGAATGACCTAGAAATAATAAAGCATATATAGTCATAAGGATCATTTGAATAAAAGATAAGGGTTTCTCTTAGATAGGAAACCTAGGTAAATATTTAATATTTAACAATGTCTAAATTTATGATTTATGTGGAGTGGTATTTGAAAAGGGTTTTATGTATGAAAATGTTGGATAACATAAATTCACCATTTTTCTCCTCCCTTTGGTTTTGGGTTTTTAATCACCTATGAGAGTGCATGGAGATTGGAATTTTTTTCATGGTTTATTTTTATTAACTATTAATAAATATCTTCTATAATAAATAAAGATGTAAAAAAGGGTAAATTAATAGAAAATACACCTCAATATCACTTTATTGATCTTAATGAACACAAATCCGTTGGAAAGGTGTATGCACAGTTTTAGATGTGGTTCATGAGTTTCCTTCTTGGAACATGAATAAAAATATGAATGGAATGAAAAAAAACTTGAATAGGGAATCTTATCATCCTTTAGTAGGGAACATTACCAACCATAAAATTTGAATTTACTAAATCATATGAATTTTATAAAATCCCTAATGAAAAATTCAATATTGAAATGCCATGAATATTTATCTTAGAGTTTCATTTAGCTTCACAATATATCAAATTAATGTCAACAGAACAACGTACTCATGATTATCAGTATTCATATATAATTTTCTTTTAATTGAAAAAATTATCCCTTAGAACTGTATTGATGATTATGAACGAAATTGTAAAAATATATGTTATACTTCTAGTTTGAGGTTCTCACCACCACACCACCATACTAGGTAAATTTTTTAATAATCTACATTCTATAGTGTGTGAGAAATAATATAGTATAAGAAAATACCATTTACATCTTCATTAAATAAAGTTATAACCCTTTTTTTCAAACCCAAATCATATTTTCCATTTGAGGATCATTTCATGGTCTTCATGGAAACATAGGTTTCACATTTTTTGTGCCAACTTCTCTTAAGTGAAAATAAAATTTAACGGTATTATTTCATTTTGAAATATACTTTATGTGATATATATTAATTGTGATGATTTATTTGAATGGTTTTATGGTTTTTATGAACCATTTATGATTTAAAATAGTTTTTTCATAATTTTATTGATTTAATGGAACATGTTTATTATGTTTTTCATATAAAAAATTGTTTGTGTATTTCATAAATTATTTAAATTATTTGTAATGGGTATTTGGATGAGTACATGATATTAATGAGATATCATGATTATACAATGTGTTTGGTAATAACTAAATTATAGTTTTGTATTATCAGCTAAAACTGGAAAAGTATAATTTTATTTCAATGTGTTTTCATGTTCATCATTAATTAAAAAATCCAAGGTTAAAGAATTTTACAATATAAGATTCATTTTGAATATATAATTCCTTTTTTCTTAAGATTCATTAATGATGAGAAATTTAAAAAATACCTTCAATAATAATATATGAGATTTGTTGGAAATTTAAATTTAAGGATAAATTTATTTAAATTATGAGAATTTTTTTTCAATTTAACAAAATAATATTTTTAATGTAAAATGGACATTTTGGGCCTCAAATCTATAAAATTATTAGAAAATAAAATTCAACATCAGACCACTAAAATGAAATCGGAACCCAAAATTAAATTGAAGATAATGAAAAATGTCAACTAAGGGTAGATTAATTCTTATGTAATATTTAATTTATGCATGTTTCAATATTTTTAAGGTTATCAATAAATCCAATGATGAAGATAAAAATTAAAGGCCATATTTCAAGGACCAAAATAATTTCCCACTATTAATTTCATAACATCATTAAGGTTGGTAAAAATGAGCTCAAATATGGTTTAAAGATAGAGAAGGGGATTTAGAACAATTTCATTACATGGTTACCACCTAGATTCAATCATTTTCTAGCTCAAAAATTCTTTTTAAATTTAATCATTGGAATGTGAAGAGCCTACCAAGCCAGAAAAATAGACATTAATATATTGACCATAACATTTTATATAGCTGTAATAACATTGAAATTTTGTGGGTTTATTAATAACAGTGAGGTAAATAAATTATGATATTATAAATTGTCTATATTTAATTATATTATTGTTCATTTATGAATTAAAAATCTAAGGAAAAAATTGGAAGGAAAATAGCTACCCCTCTTGACAATAAATAGGTGCCTCCACTTATATTTGTGGGGTCTAATGTTTCAGTAGATAATGAGGGTAATTTTTCATGAATAATAAAATGTAAATATGTGTTGGAAATAATTTTTAAAACTCTTGTTTCACCTTCAAAAACCATTATACCATTATATTTTTGTCTCAAGATCTCCGTTATGCTTTAGTGTATTGTTAGGTTGATCATAGCTTGGGATTCAATTTTATGTGGCTCAAAACTATATATTTTAAATAAAAAAATATTATAATCTCTATTATTTTATTCTAATTTTATTATTCACCACAAATAATTAGTTTTTTGGTGTTTCTCTTTTCAAAAAATTATTAAATTGATCATTATTTGATTACTTTTTAGTATTAAATACGGTTTTTATAAGTCAAATTGGATAATACAAATAATTTTTTTCATAAATGGAGGGATTAACCAATTTTGTGTTGATTTTAGAGAGTTTTATGGGATATATTGGACATTATTTATTAATATTAAAACATTTAATTAGTTATATAAATTGATATTTTTATTTAATGTCTAAGTTCTCCATCTTTTCTCAATTTAAGAACTACAAAATTTGAGTAATAATAAGATTGTATACCTTGTAGTTATTGTTAAAATGATTCTACATCTTCTTAGGTTAATAGATATAAATTTTTTATGGATTAAATAAGTTAATTATGATCTAATCATTTTTACTGATAAATGGATATTTATTGAATTAATGAAACCGATTTCCCCTAAAACCCCATCTAATCTAGCCTTATAAATAACATAAGATTGAACCTTATTCATTAATTATTTTTATCTAAATACTTTGGTATTTGATTAATCTAAATAAAAACAAACCAATCGTTTTAATCATTATTGGAAAACTCCTCTATAATATTTTTAGGTCTTCGGTTTACATATTTGGTTTCAATTGAATTAACAACCCAAGTTCTACTACAAGTGAAACCATAAATCCAAAAGGTAAATTTCAGTGACAAAACATATGAAATAATTTCTATAGACCAAAGTAGGTAATATTATACACTATCATTATATTATCATCTATATTTGTCTATTATTACCCCCGTTTTATTTATTTTTACCCTTTTCTATCTGTGTATTTTATATTATATCTGAAACTACTCATACTGAAATGTTAGGGTGGAAAATCATGGGGATATGGAATCAAGTGAATATAATGGTATTCTATATTTTAAATAGAAATTTTATTAATTATTTTGTCCATAAACATGATATCAATATTATTGAGGGTATGTCATATAACACCATAATAATATTATATTGGAATTAAATTTAAAATCCTAACGGGATAGCCCCTACCGTGGGGAATGTAGTAGAACAAACCATGAATGTATACTTATGCCTTTCTAGACCAATTTATCCTCATACATCAATAAAACATCCCCTGAATTGGAAAATTATGTCTTAAAACCCAAAATACTATGATAAATTATAAAAATTAATTGGATTTAGTCATAGAATCCTTATGTTCATGTCAATTTGTCTAAGGTAATTGTTGAGACCAAGTGCCCCCTCGTCAAACAGAGTCATCCAAGATAAAAATATTCCTTTTTCACAAAAAAATCACGTAAAAAATTTGTTAAATAATTTTAGATTAGTATCTATCCCACAAAAGAACCGTTTACAAAGAGATTCAAAAATAATACATTCTTCACTATAAGTCAATTTTTATTGAAAATTGTTAAAAAATTATTCAAAAAGAGAGATAATTTTTTCCAACATGAGAAAAGTTTAACAAAAACCTACATAAGGCACATCACAATGTTTATTCTATACAATAAAAAATTTATATTTTTTATAATGGTTTTGATCAATGAAACAAATAATTCAATTAATTGATACATAATGGGACCTTTAAAAATTAAACCCCCAATAATGATTATCAGTATCTATAAATTCATACAAATAAAAATTAAAAATAGAGAACCTCTCTTTATATGGTGAAATGAATATTTTTTAGGGAAACTAAATGTGTATAGGATAATATTTAATCTCTATCTATGAAGGATTATAAAATACATATTAGGAATGTCTATTATGTTCAATTTATTTCCATTTTTCTATAATTTGTAACAAGCATGACAATGAGATTGATAATTTCCTAACCATTACTTCATTCTAGTGGATTCTTCTAAGAGGGCCTATATAGGACATTATTTTAAATTTTCAAATAATTTATTACCAAAATAGTTTCAATTAACGATATAATGATCATACTAGTGTTCATTAAGTGGATATTCAATAAAATAATCAATAACAATGTCCAAATACCTACCATACACCAAAATATGCAACACATCACCATTTTTAATACCAAATATTCATATTCAAAAATTATTTGATATAATTAAGTTAAACAATAAAACTAACTAAATGTAAAATTGGGATAAAAAAATAAAATTAAACTATTTTAAAATCTATTCAACTTTTTTTAATTGAATAATTTTTAAAAAAAATGGAGAAAATGAATTTGAAGGATGAATCACATAATATTAAATTTAAAAAAATTAAAACTGGATAGGAAACCATTCCCGCTCAGTGTCTCCCTTTATTAACCATGAGGGGACAATCTAGTACCCTAAAAGCACTTTTGAACAACTTGATGAAATAATTGTCTTGACAATAGAAAAAATCATTAAGTAACCCAAAAAAACATTAATAAATCATTTGATTATTCCAACTATAATGATAAAGATAATAAATCACCCTTAAAATATGATAAATACGAGGAGATCATGAAACAACATATACCATTGAAAAATTATATATTATATTATATTCCAAAAAATAATGTTTGAGGGAATCTAAACATTATATGAGTGAATCATTGGGGATACTTTTCTATCATTTTAAACTAAATATCCCCTTGTAAATACCTTGAACATAGTACCAAGAGTCAGTTGTTAATTTGTTACTTGGGTTATATATATATTAGATCACATCTTAAATTACTGAATAATGTATTTTTAACACTCCAAGATTTTTTGAATTGGTTTTTTTAGAATTAGTTTAACCTTTGTGATATTTATCTTTCCCAATAACACTGAAAATAGTTTATTTCATATTAATGTAAAATGTTTAGATTGGGTTATATACAATACAATGTGAATAATACAATACATAAAACATTAATTTTAGCATGCTCTAAATGGATCACAGAGGTGATTTTCGACATGGTGTACATAAAACACAACATCGACTTGGGATATGATACATGCAACACTTAGTATCTGAAAAACATCTTTTTAATATTAGGATTAATTAAATGATATAATTATAACATTTATATTAAAAATAGTAATAATACTACTAATAACTAATTTTAAAATATCATATATAATATTTTTATATTAGTTAAACATTTTGATAACGAAAGATATAATTATTGGTAAATTGCTTATATGTTTAAAAATACTATTTTCTCAAATGTTATTCATTTAATGCCCTTTTGTAAAAAATAATAAAATTAATTTTAGACAGATATTGGAATCTAATTTTATATAATAATCTTTATTTTTGAATTTATAATCTTAATATTATCATAGGGATAATATTTTCCATTTTCAGAGAAACTTCATTTTATAATGAATAGTGAAAAAACATAGGATTTTAAATCAAACCTTTTTTCATTTAATTTATTTTTAAGGATAAATAATATTTTAATTTTTTTTAAAAGTTTAATTATATAATTTTTTAATCTATTAATATAATTTAGGTCATTGGAATCAATTTCACTTTAAAATTGTGTATAAAAAAATTAGCAAGTGTTTGGATAATTTTACAATAATAACTCATAGTGTTGTCCTGTCTATAGGATTAATATTAAATTAATTTCTACAACTTACATGATTATAATTTAGAAAAATGGATTCTATATTTGGTATGAAGATAATTTATAATTTCTAAAATGTTCAAGTTTTCTTTTGACCAAAGATATTAGTGAATTTAATTAAAATTAATTATATAGTTTAAGGGAAAATTTCCCATAACTAAGGACGTAAACATAAATTTGAGAACCCAAAAATGCATATACACTTGTGAAAATTAATTTTTTGTCTGTGGTTCACCCCTGAAATTTCTATTATTTAGTTTTGATTGTTTTTTATTATTTGTTTTTGTAAAAACGTTGTTACACCTAACTTGTTTTCAAAAATTCCATGTGCATCCTTTCCATAACATAAAAAAGGACACCACCTATCCCTCTTCCTCACAATTAATAAGCCACTTTTGTTCAACATATATCTTATCATTAAACATCCCAACATCCAAAAATTCCAATTATAAGAATCCCCTTGTATATAAATCAATCAAAGGAATCCTTCTGGAACAATCCCAAATGAGTTACCCAATTAAGGGGCAACATCTTCTCTCAAGCTCAACTCTATTTTTTTCTTTATAAAAATACTACACTATATTCTCTACATGATTGAATAAAAACCTAGTATCCTTAATATACTATGTTGTTTTTATTCCAATTTGTTTCACCTACACACACACTCCCCTCCATCTAATGGGTAAGGAACATATTGTTTACCTGTACAGTGATGTACCACCTCACTAAATGGTGATAGTTCAATTTTCTTTTATTGACTATATTGATGGAAGTTATGATGGAAAATATATTTATACATTTAATATATTATATTTATTAGTCATTTAATCTTCTATTATTCTTTTAAAACACAGGTCTTTGTACTTTCCATTTTGTGTTACTTTGATAATTTATTTTGAGGATGTGTGGACTACTGCCCCTAAAAGCGATGTAATTCATTAATACACAACAAAGAATGTATTAAGTTGGGGTTTTGTGAATATATATGATACATGTGTTAGAATAAAGATACTATAGTAATTATATATATATATACATATATTTCTTAACTTTCATTAAATATGACCATTAAATGAATGTAATGTTCATGCACACATACAGATTACCCTCAACATTAATGGTGTATTCCATTTCATACTTATATATTACATGGAATATTATAATAAAAATTTAAATAATTTAAACTATATTTAAATCATGGATCACATTATATAAATAATTATATAATTATAAGGACTAATGTTATGACAAATTAAGACAAATGCACAGAACAATGTATACATTACCCAAAGTGAAACCTTAACAATGTATTGTTAAATAAGGGGTAATATAAAGCTATAATAAAAACATATATAGTATTATAATTAATAATATTGTTATTTTATAGATTTAAAATAAATTTATATTTCTTATATATGAAGTATTTAATGACTACAATGAGAGTCAGGACACATGGTAATGGGATTTCATCTAATTTTTTATTTATGTGAGATTCAAGCTTTATTCACCACCCATTCCTTTTGTGTGGTGTGTATACTTTCCATGGATATATTCTATGTTTATTATACTAAAATTTATTGGTATTTTAATTTTCATTTTATGATACTTATGTCATGGTGTTTATGTTTAAATAGTTACCAAATAGTTTAATTAATTTTGTCTCAATTTTCCAACTTCGAGACACATACCATGTTAAACACCTAAACTTTTATATAAGGTGTATAAAATTACTTTTACATAATACATAATGAATCTCATTATTTTCATGATATTTTAAAATCTATGTAGATTTATTTTTCAACATTGGGATTATGATTCAATGTTTCTGGGTGGTAAGAGTTTATTAAAACAATATCACCGTTTATCGAGATTGTTTATGACCACATTTTTGTTAAAAAACCATATGTTCCATATCTAATGAAAAATCATGAATTTTTCTTTTCCTGTAGTTATTCTTTATGTATTCTTGTATTAGTACCATTTTTTTCCATTCTTGGCTAGTTAAGATAAATAAAATAAATGTTTTTAAGAAAATATGAACTTATATCTCCCTTTGTACAGAAATTCATGTTCTTTCAAACCATATTTTATAAAAAAGGGTTTACAATAATATTATAATATTATGTAATAATATTTGAAATGGTTTTCCCTTTTTTTACCAGTGTTTTCCATATAATATTATTATCACTTTCTAAACAAGTAATTTACTTACCTTTTTTACAGTACAAAAGGAATATTATTTTTAACATGTATGACATGCATGGATTTACCCAACATCATTTCTATGAAATTACTTTCTATGTTTAAAAAGGTTATTTTTGGAAAATGATTTTAAATGTCATTTTCAATGAAATGTATTTTATATATTTTTTCTTATATTCTTTTAATAGTTTTCATGTAAAAAGGTTTTTGAAAGGTTTTCAATCTTTATTTATATATTTTTAATGTTATTTACAATGAAATATTTTTTGAATGTTTTCAAGATCTCTTTATATGTTTTCATAGAAAACATATTACAAAAGGATATCACATATTTCTTTATAAGAATTAATGTTTATTTAAAAAATGGCTTTTAAAAGGGTTCTGTGTTTTAATGAGTTTTTTAAGGAAAAAGGGTATTTTCTTCAAGAAATGATTTCAAAATATCTTTCCATTTCATTTTCCATATATGATGACATCTTTTGATGTTACTCATTTCATTATAAAAATGATCCATTGGATCAATTCATATTATTTCTTGAAAGCTTTCTTTTTTTATGGAATGTTTCTTATTGAACCCTTTTCTCTTCCACAGTGTTATGTGCTTTTGAAACCTAATTATTTTCACAGGTTATTCTTTTGATAAAATAATTATGAATCTAGTATCTTTTTCCATAGGTTGTAATGTGATTACAAGTTTATGATACCCATTTCATTTCATGGGTTATGTTATGATTTTTTATGATTCTATGTAACATGTATGTATGATTTAACTATGAGATTGGTGGGGCCAATATCTCCCTCCAATGTATTGGATAATAATTTATATATCATGATATAGACTAAGATAGTAATTCAAATGAACCTTGTCTTCTATGATGGCCATATGAGTGAATCATGGCTACAATGATGGTATAAAAAGTGAACTCATGCTACTAAGATGTCCATGGGAGTTAACCATAACTACCAAGATGGTATGGGGAATAATCCCATTATACCAAGTTGTTATTGGAAGTGATGCCTTGTATACTATACAAATCATATTACATGTTTACGTGTTTTCAACTATTCCATGTTTTATAATTATGCTAATCATTCATGGTTTATGGTATTTATTTCCTTATGATTATTTTCTTATGAACTGCCAATATTTATGCCATGATTCATATTTAGGATCTCTGATATTCAAGGCATGATCTTATATTTTCCGGATCACATTTTCATACCCCTATTTAGATGTTAATTCTTACATGTATCCCATTATTACCCTTACTAAACACCTGATCTCAACATTCCCTTTATGATTCCTTCCCTAGGTTATAAAGGTATTTATTGTGTTTGAAATGTCTATGAAGGGTTCTAGTAAATAATAACCTAGTGGGTGATAATTTAGTTAACTTATTTACCAGCTTTCATGATTCAATTTTTCCAAAGGGACTATACTATTACAGTCTTTGGTAGTATTTTAGAATAATGTTTTACGGATTTTTAAAATGTTATGTAATGTTAATGTTTAAAAAGAAATGGATTTTATAATTGTAGTCTTGGAAAACTTGATACATAATTTAATCTTGTATTAAATTTTAGAACATTAAATTCAACATAGTTAATCTAAAAAATTATAATTGTTGAACTCATTCAATGATTCCTTCTTCATATTTTGGGGAAAGGATACAAAATAAAGAATATCTCAAATACTCAGTGGGAGTTATGTTAAGTGGATGCTATTATTAAGGAAAATAGAATAACCAAAAAGGCATGATCAAAAAATAAATTTAAATATCATAACATTAATTCCGTTTACATAATAAAATGATGCTCATGATTTTATAATGAATAATAAATATATAAAATAAAATAACATAGAACAAATTCCATTTAGTCCATAAATAGATAAAAAATTCATCTATGGAAAACATAATTTCACTAACCTCATGGATAATAATAACTGAATTATTAATGAATAAAACGCTTCTGATTTTATTTCATAGTCTTATAAATCATGACATCAATCCCATGTAGACCATTCAAAACAATTTTTAAAACATTAGTAAAAAAAATTTATGGGTATATTGTTGATTTTCCTCCTGAGAATATTGATGAATGGAGGGGCTATTTAATTTTTGTCCCAATCCACCACTACATATTCAAAACATTCCTTATATATTAAAGTATAAATTTAATTAATGAACATCATAGTTTATCAATAAATCTCTACATTTAATAAAGAATATATAATATAAAAATATCACTAGTCAATCAAATAACATTCATAGTGAAAAATAATATGGTAAAATTCTATACAAATAATGTAATAAAAATATACAAGATAAATAATATGGATATTTAGTGTCATTGTATAACTAACTATCATAAGAAATGGAATATTTTGAGTGAAAGTTAATGACTATAAAATTAACCAAGTAATTTAATTTTAATACTCTACCAAGTTAAACATATTGTAACCATCTAGAGAAATAATAATAATTTAATAAATACAAAATACACCAAGTTCATTATATGTAAAATAAAGGGTTTTTTCATTGATATATAAAAATAAAATTAAAATAAAATTTAAAACATTCTTCGGGGGAAATAACCCTTTTATTTTGAAAATTAGCTTAAAACTTTTAATGTATAGAATATTAGTAAAAAATCATTTTAAAATAATGTTATTTAATTGTAAACTATGATTCAAATTAATGAGTGGTATTGATGGTAAGAAAGTTCTGTTCATGACATGTATATTAAAATAAATATTTCTTTCAGGTATTTGTAAAAAAGTACATTGTTTGAAAAAATATTAGAGGATTCTTATTTTTTTTAAAGAATCCAATTTTCAGAAAAATCATAATTAAAAAATCATAGTAAAACATTTTTGAAATCCATTTTATGAAACATGGATTTGGAAAAAAAAAATATTATTGACCGAAGGGAAAAATAACGCAGATTATTATTTAAAAAATATAAATTATTTATAGTACTAAAGAGATGAAAATGGAAATATTAATAGAGAACTTCATGAATAAATATTTGAGAAGAAACTTAAGGTAATTTTTTATAAAATTATCAAATAATTTCATTTAATGAAAATTCATGTATAATGAATCTCAATTAAAATAATATTAAAATATAAATCTCTTACTAATTTGGTAACTATTTAATTGTAAGACCTAGAAACGAAATAACATAAAGTGAGACATTAAATATCATGAAAATAAATAGATTAATTATATAAAATATTAAATGGAGAAGTTGACATAACTTATAAAATAATATAGGATTTTAACATAACTTAAGTCCCAAAGAAGATAATTTGAGATAGTAAACCCTTTCAATGATCATAAAAATTATTTAAGAATTAATGAATGAATAGATTATGTGTATAAAACGTAAAGAATCAAATAAAATTAGAAATGAAATAAAATTTTATAAAAATTAATCAAGAATTTAATATTATAATATCAAATATAATGAGTTAGTAATATAGTCCACTAAAAAGGAATTGAGTAATGAAATTATTTTCCACTTGTTAATTTTCAAGTGAAACAACACTGGATTAATTAAATAAAATTAAAATATAAATTTCCATTAATTATAAAGTATTCGTGATATTAATTTTAAAATGGGAAATATATACACCATATAAAATAAATTAGGTGTTTAAAATTACAATATTCCTCAATAAAAGGAAATTGAGACCAAATCTCTTACCACACACTTTTTCTTTTAGTTAAGCTAACTTAAAACACATATGTAATGGTTCTAATAAATTTATTTATATATAAAAAAACCATATTCACTTTATAATATCATATATGATCCTATAATATCATCTTACCACCCATTTTTCAATAATAATATATTATAATTTTTATTTTTCATGTAAATGACCTTGTTTTCTCATGTGTGTTTTATCATGAATGTTCAAGTAATTACATTTAGGTTTTAGTTAATTCATATATATAATTATATTAATGACATAAATATCATATTTACTTATTGGATTCATTTTTATTAACATTATTTAATGCGGGAAATGGATAACGAGTCGCATCATTTTGTGGAGACGATCATCTGTACGTATGCATGAGCGATGAAATCATCCCCTTAATGCATGACAGGATAAGGAAGTGGATGATATATTAATTTTATAGAATAAATATAATTTTATAATAATTATATATATTCATTATTTATGTTATTATGCCTACCCTTGTTAGTTATTGATGTAAAAAAAATTACCTCAACTTGTGTGGTGGTATTCTACTATAATCACAAGCGATGACTTTGTTTCCAATTTGACAAAGTTGGTGATGGATAAATATTATTCCATAAACATATTAACAAAAAAATTATCTTAGATATTGTTTTTATTATATTTTAAGTGATAAAACATAATTTATTGTGGAAATGGAATAATTAATAAGAAATATCTTAAGGACGACAATTACACTCACTTATAAGAACCTCTTTGGGATCTATTATTAACCACCCAAGTATTGATCTTTTAGGAATAAAATAACATATTAAATTCTTATTAATATGTTTGGGGAGAGATATTTCTTTTAATTTTATGGTCATGAAAATTTTCATGATAGGTGGAAATAAGTGAGGGGATGGAGTTTTGTTTTATAAATAAGAAAGAGTACACATATAGAATATTTGTATAGTATAAATCATACCAACATTTTTTACATGAACGAAGGCTCAAAATAGATCAGTATAAAACCATAGTTGTTTTATGGTAGAAAAATATGTATAAATTTTTATTATACATATTTTAGTTTATTTTAACAATTATCTTCTTAGTTTATCCCTCGATAAACACATTTTCATCCCAACTATGGAAAAATATTTTTACAGATTTTACATTCATTACAACCAAAAATTATGTTCATATTATTATATAATATAAATAATGATTATTAAAAACGTTTAATCAAATATTTAAAATTAAATTAACTGATGTAGAAGAATTTGATATAAAATAAAACCTAGTGACGTGTTGAAAACATGTTTTCAAGAAACACATTTTTCATGCATAAGATGATCTTTTATTAACTATATCACTAGTAAGAATCAGGAGATGGATTTAAATTAATATATTTCAATATATAATCTATAAATTTAATTTAATAAATTAGTCATTATATGTTATATTAATTAATTTAAATGGAGTAACATGATTCATTAAAAATAGTTTTATGAAAATTATGATTTTACGCAAAAAAATAAACTCAAATCAAAATCTGTTGTAAAGAAGATTAAAATGTGATTATTTATTATTATATATAATTATATAATTCTTTACATAATTTTAATTCATGTTAAAATAATAATATTAATTTAAAAATTAAAAATTCAATGCATATACAGAGCAGTATTTGAAAAATTGATATTTTTCACTTTTCCATGAAAATCAAAATTTTCAAAAAAATCCCAAAATATCACACTAAGATAATTTTTATATTATGATTTAAAAAAATTATTTCATTTTTATAAAATAAAATTTATAATAGTTTAATATATTTATTATAATTCCTAACATAAAATTCAAAAGAAACCCATTTTTTAATGAATGTGTATTTTGAAACATTAAATGACTTTACAAAAACAATTGATTATTTAAAAAACATTTATCAATAAATATTTATTAATTAGGACCTATATATATAATTAATAACTTAGTTAATCCAATTGTTACCCACTAATTAAATAACTTTTTTACAACACTCATAATTAAATAGTATCTCATGGTTCCTTTAGTCTTGGTGTTGTTTCTCGTATACATCATAAAACACAATATTAATTATTTTGATTTTTGAGGTTTCATGTGAAAATATATATTAAATTTATTAAATTTATTTTTAAATAATATAACTTAAAATCTTATGGTGTAACATTCTCCCCATATTCCATAATTTTCATCCACAAAAATTAAACTTTCAAATAGAAATAAAGGGTTTGAAATTTGAAAACTCATTAGTTGAAAAGCCAAATCTTAAAAAGGATTCAAAAATCTTATCTTAATAAGATGGAAAATGACGTTTAATGTTAATCTAAATTGAAACATAGGTTTATTTAAAACCTGGATAACATTATAGGAAATTGAAAATATTTAAATGGAAGGAAAGTGTAAATAATATTAGAGAGTGATAGAGACAATTGACCATAATAATGTAAATGATCAAGTAAAATTTAATGACCAAAAATCCATAAATATATGATGTGTTAAACGATCATATGATTCATATAATATAAAGTTAATAAGATGATATTTTTTCAAGATCCTTTTTATATAGTTGAGGAATTATTTTTCAATTTGAGAATATAAGGAAATATACTAACATGATATCATTATATTTTCTAGGAAAACTTTCATCATTGTTTTGTGGTTATATGAATTTAAACTTCATATATTACTCCATGAAAGGAATATCCAAATTGAAATTTTATTCCTTATGTTCTAAAAATTTAAATTTAACAGATTACAATATTCATAAATGAGTGACAATTATTTCAATCTATTTCTAATGATTTCACAAAACCAAAATGGTTAGCCGAAGTTTATAGGATAAGTTATTATCTAAAACTCAAAGGTAACACCCGATTTTTTAGTTAATAATCATCCATAAAATTTTTTAATTAAAAAATGTAACATTAACTAGTACATCACATAGTCTAGTGGTAGCTGTTACACACATACTTCCCTTGCATTGCGTGTTTAAGCCCCATGGCCTCACTAAATGTGATGAGTTGACACCTAGAATGTTGGTTGTATGTTATCCATTTCTATACTAATATAATTCCAATAATTTTACTAAATTATTATGACCCGTAAATACTAAAACATCAAAGATAATATAAACAATTTAGTTTACCAATACCTTTAATCTTATATCCACAAAGTTTAAATTTTTTCTACCATAATTATAATTTTCATATACTAAAATAATAAGATGTACCACCATAAAGGTCTCCAAATATATCATTAATTATGATATAATACCATAACATAAAACCTCAAAAAATTAGTTTTTAATAATTTGAACTTATGATTTACCTTGTAATCATAAATTCGTGATGGTATCTATAATTCTAGAGTTAATATTAGATGAAGATATATATGCTTCAAAAAACTAAAACAATCCTTATATGATTAATGATTATTATAAGAAAAATTACATTAATAAAAATACTTCAAAAATTTAATTCTTGAATCCCAATATATATATACTTCATCCCTTTTATTTCAAAATATATACTTTCTTGGTCTGGGAGTTATCCTTTAAAAAATTCTATTGACTTAGATAATTATCAGCTTCCTCACATTCAATAAAATGAACTATAAATGGATTCATATTATGAAATGTATTTCTCTTCACTAATCTCCTAATATGTTACTCATCAATTCATCACTATATTCCATTATTTTCAAAAAAAAATAATTTTTTTGTTTCATTGAGATATTTTATTTGGTGTCTATTTCTATATTTCAGACGTGATGGAAATATATCTTTTTTTCCTTTATATACTGCACCACCCCAACTCTTAATAGATTTTATCCTTCACTAATTTAGTGTGTTTGAGAGTTGGATAAGTTGTAGGTTTTTAATCATATATCACGATAAACCATTAAAAAATCATGATATCTTTTACTATAGTATTCATCCTAAATTTTTCTCATAATCAACACATTTCCATTCATATTCAATGTTATTTTGATTTCTTTTGGTATTAGCCAATAACTAGGAAAATCATTGTGTGTGAAATAATAATTATAGATGAAAAAAAATTTAATATTTTATAGGATTTCTAAATCATGTCCCTTTCTTATGAATCTAAGACAAAATAATTTTAATGTATGTAATTTATTTTTATATTATATTAAAATCCTTCATAATGGTATATAAAAGAAAATTTGAATTACTATAATTATATCACCAAGTAGTGTCAATATTTATGAACATTATGGCCTATTGTCATGCACTAGGTGATGTCCATTTCAAATACCAATATACAATTTTTAGTGTAATTAACCCTATGTATAAGTATTATAGAACCATCTCAACTTGTAGAACTGAGACAGAGATGTATTTTAAGGAATAACACATAATAACTTCCTTACAAAATCATTAGGATGTTCATTTATACTTATCCTAAAATCCTATCAAATAGTAATTTTCCTAATTCTTTGTTCGCATAAATGTTGTTTCTATGGTTTATAATAATCATTATATCATGCCAACTATAAATAACCCAACCCTAGTATCCCATAGTGGGTGGTTACTTTATTACACTGGTTCTAGATACTTCTGACCACATACCAAAGAACCAAATAGAGTAGTAGTCTTGGTAAACGAGATACATGATTTAATGTCACATTTCATTTAAGAAAATTTAATACAACATAGTCAAGGAAAATAATTTCCTATCCTTGAAATCATTCAGGTGATTCTTTATTTATATCCTTGGGAAAGGAAACAAAATAAGGGTGATCTTAATGACTCAATAATATTTAAATAAAGTAGAAGTTATCATGAATAAAAAACTTCTAGTCAATCAGGATGAATCAATATGGAATTTTTATTATCTCAACACACATTTCATTTTATCAATAACATCAATATCATGATTAGTTAAGGAATACTAAATATGGAAAGGAAAATAAATTAACATAAATTTTATTTAATAAAAAACCTAAGAACATAAAATAATCCATGGATAATACCAATTTAATAATCTCATGGATAATAATATTGGAATTCTTAATGAATGAAATACTTAATATTGGATGCATGATCTCAAACATCATAAAATCTATACCATCGTGACCAATAAAACGATTTTTTAAAACAATGGGTACAAGATTTATGATTTTACTCAAGATATTAGAAATAATTTGAGGGGATATATAATTTTGGGCCCCATCCATCAAAACATTTCTAACTGATTCCTCATATACCAAGTGATTGATTTAACTCATAAATAACATGCCTTTTCAATTAATGTCTATATTAAATAATGAATATGGAATATAAATATTTCCCAATTCAAAAAAATACATTCCAATGTAAAACTCCATATGTAGAATTGATATATAGTTAGAGAAGTAATCATATACATGAGAAACAATATGGATATTTAGGGGAAATTTATGACCAATGATCACAAGGAATTAAATATTTCCACAAAAAGTTAGTGATTAATATAATTAATCATGAATGAGAATTTTAGTACATTTCCATGAAAAAACGTACATAAAGTATATATAGAAATAATGAATATGGTATAATTATGACACATAACCATTTGATTATATGAAATATAAAGGGTTTTTGTCATTGATGAATAGAAATATTATTAAAAATAGTTTATAATAAAATTAAAGAAAATAATATTTTTATTTTTAAAATAACTTTTGAAAACTATGAATGTCAATATTATTATAAAATCCATTATATTTTATCAAAAAAAATTATACCTATAAAATAATCTTCAAGGAAAAGAGTGGTTATGTGGCTAATAAATTTTGGTACATAAATAGTATAATAAAATAATTATTCCATCCAAAGTTTTATAAGAAACATAAATAGTACATTATTTGGAATATGATAAGAAGGCTAATTTTGAAGATATTTTTTAAGAATTAGTTTATGGAAAAAATAACATTAAATAATCATACTAATAAATTTTTAATGAATTTTCAGAAAACATGGATTTAGAATAAAAAATATTATCGACAAAATAGTGAAATAAAGTTATATTTAATTAAAAATGTTTTCTCACTCAGTTTAAGTACCAAGGGGAAGAATATGGTACATTTACTTGGGAACTTAATAAATCAACAATGGATATGAAAATTTAATATATTTATTATTCAATGATGAAATAATTTCTTTCGATGTAAATTCAATTAGAAATAATCCTGAATAAAATGAGATTGAAACAAAAATCTCTTTTAACATTAGTAACTTTTGAAATGTCGGACCCATGAAAAAATAACATCTAATAAAACATTTAATTATTTGAATATAAAGATATTAACGATATTACATAACAAAGGGTAATTAGATACAACTCATAAAAGAATATAGTTGTATAATATTACATATATCCCAATGAAGATAATTTAAGATGAAAACCCCTTATAATGATCATAAAGTTGATGTGAGAATTAAGAAATGTATCAATTAGTATTATAAATTGTAAATCAACATAAAAATGTTTAAATATATGGCAATATAACAAAAATTAAACACACACATAATCTTATAATATAAAAGACAATAAAGATGTAATTTGGCATAATGGAATGAAAATATGTTATGAAATTCTTTACCAATTGGTAATTTTCATGTCAAATACCCATGGTTGAAAAAATTAAAATTAAAACAAAAATAAAATTTATTATTAAGGATTGAAGATATAACATTTTAAAGGGTCATTATATAGACTATATAAAAGAAATTATGTTCATAACATTACAATTTTTCTCATTGAAAAGGAATTGAGACAAAATACTATACATCTAGACTTATTCTTGTCGAACACGATTTTAAACTCCAATATATTGTTTTTAAGAATGGTTTTAATTTATAATAGAAACCTATTAACCGTTATAATATCATAAATTATCTACTTATATCATTGTACATCTAATTTGTTAACAATATTTTATTATTGTTATTTTTTTCGTGTTAATTGTCTTGTTTTCTCATGCGTGTTCTGTCATGAATGTTATGGTTCTTGTGTATAGTAAATAGATACATATTATATTTAATTTAATTATGTTTATGAATATAAAAATTACATATTGAATTAATTTTTTAATCAATTCTGGAAATTGGACATGGAAAATTAGTTACAACCCTTTATAGAGATTGTTGGTTGTACGTACACATGAGAAACAATATCATTTCCTTAATGAATAAAAGGGGAAGGAAGTTGATGGAATATTAATTTTAAATAATTATTTTCATGTACATATGTATTATATATATTTATTATTTAAATCATTAATACAATCAATGTGATTTTGTGATGGAAAAAAATTACATCGATTTGTGAAGTAGTCATCCATCACACACATAAGCGATAACTTTGTTTCCCATTTGATGGGGGAAGATATTGATAAATATCATAAAATAAACACAATAACATCTCAGTATATGTTATATATAGGTTTTACTATTTTTTAATTGTTAAAACATAAATTATTATGAAAAATAAGAATTATAAATTAAGAAGTTAGTGAAGACAATTAAATTTTCCTAGAAGATCCTCTTTTTGATCTCTTAATTAGGACTATAGGGTTGGTATTTTCATATTACAGATAACTATATAATTTATAAAATTATTATAGGGAGATATTTTTATAGATATTTTGGATGAAAAATTTCTTGATAGGTGTGAATATGTGAGGGGAGGTATTTCTTATTCATAATCAGGGAGGATCACAAATGTGTAATTTTTGAAAAAAATAAAACATATTTACATATTTACATTCCATAATGCTCCAAAATGGATCATTATTTATCCTTATATGTTATAACGTCTATATATTAACATAAAATATAAATTATAGATTTTTTTTCTTTTTAACACTTATCTTTTTAGTAGAAACCCTGGTAAACCTATTTAAACATTAATAGCGGTAAAATATATTTATTAATTTCCATATTAATTCAGAAGAAAAATAATATAGATCTTATTATTTTTAAATATATCTAAATAATTCTTATTTTACATTTAAATAAATTTAAAATCACTACAACACTTCCAATTTGTTTTAATGAAAACACATAAAATTATTTGAAAAATCGATATTTTTCACGATTCATTTTAATATCAACCGTTTTTGATAAATAATAATCTTTAACCAAAAGATAATTTTCATATTATGATAAAAAATAATTAATTTTATAGAAGTTAATTTATAAATTTTGCAAAAATTGATTATAATTCCAAACATAAAACGAAAAATAAAACCTTTTTTGAATAATATATATTTTAATCATAAAATGACTTCACTAAAAAATCAATGATTACATATAATAATTTCTCAATAAATTTTAATATATAAGGAACTATATATATATATATATAATTTTTCATTTAATGTAATATATACCCACCAATTGAATAGTTAGGATATAGTGGTCATATATAAATAGTATATCACAGTTCATTTATGCTCAATGTTTCCTTTTATATAAATTGTAATACATAATTTTCCTATTTTAATGTTATTAGGTTACATGTACCAAAATATATACAGGAGACTAAATTTATTTAGAATAAATACAATTTAAAATATTTGGGTGTTACTCTCATTTTTAATGAAATACAATACATACCACAACAACCAAAGAAACTTAAGGACATGTGTACTTTTAAATGAAAATACTTTCATACAATCCATGTACTTTTAGATAATAAGAAACACTATCTCAGTAATAATTCATACATAGATAAATGACCCTATTTTTTTATACATCAACGCTTAACTAGAATAGAAAAAAAATTTCAAAGCCATGTGTGATCTAGGAGATAATGTTAACATTATACAAAATGTTATGTAATCTGATTTAGGTACTGGGGAGGTCTAATTTTGATATTTAAATTTCAAAATCACTAATCATAGTGTAAAATTACCCATGAAAATTTTAAAGTATGTAGTTATAAAACATGATAATTTCATTTACCATGGCTACTATATTTTCCTTTACATTCATACAAAAAAAGGCCCTAGTGAAAAATATCCAATTATTCATGGTTATCCCATTTTATTGAAAAATATAAACACATATATTTGATTATGGAAGTGAAACATGACCATAAAATTTAAGAACATGATATTTGCCCTCATCATATAAAATATTTTATGAACCATACATTTTTAGTAAAATTTTATCCTGAATAATATGTGTAATATTATATAGTACTATACACATATAACATGTAGAGAAAAAAATAATAGTTTTTTAACTAATAGATTTAATTATAGTAGTAAAAAAACACATGAAAATTCCTAAAATTTATTATGGAAAATAAATAAATTAACAAACTAGTATGGAAAAATTTGGATCATTCCAATCTTTTGTAATCATCACAGTCACAAGAAACACTATGGAAAATAAATATTTGTGAAAAAATGAACATTTTAGAAAATTAAAAGATCAAACCTTTGGAGAAATTGTTTGGAATGATGTATGAATGAATGAAGATGTATTTATAAGAGGTAATATTACTATTATAAAAGTAATGTGATAGTTAGAATTTTACCAGGATGATTAGGAATAGAAACCAGACCCATGGGATTAGAAACATGTCTATTAGAATTGTTATTTTACATAAACATAATAAATTATAAAATAAATAATATTTATCATGAGTAATGTATGAAAATATAAATATTTCAATTATATAGAATATTTTTCAGTATTAAAAGATAAAATAAAATATATGTAAATTTTTAATAAACCCTATTTTAATATATAAAATAAAAATCATATTTTATAAATTAAATACTAGAATTCTCTATGTTCTGAAAATTATTTTGAAAAAATGAAATTAATTTTTATAGTATTAATGTTGAAATTTTCTATGGTTTATTATTTTGGTAATTATCTTAAATAGTTTAATTTGTTAGTGAATAATAAGAATACAATTGTTTCATTGTCAGTGTACTTTAAATAAAATTATTTGAGATTTAATAATAACATCATATATTCTAGAAATTTTGGATCAACCAAATTATATTTCATTTTATAAATTGGACATTAAAATAAAATTAAATTGTTTCTGATAATAAAAATTGTTTTCCAAAGTGTAAAGTATAAATTATTCAATTAAAATAACAATTTTTCATTTTATCACATTTATTTTCATTAAAATAATGACATCATATTTGGAAATACTAAAAATTCATAAAATATTATTATTTAATTAAAATATGAATTAAAACTTTATAAATATCGCTATTAATGTTTTTTACTATCAAAAATTTATTTTATTGAACATTTAATCCTTAAAATAACCCTCTCCGAATGTATATTTAACCCCACACCACTCTATTAGAAAACCACTTCACTCTCAATTAACAATCCTAATGATATAACCAAATCCCATATCTAAATTACCTTATAATCCTTAGGTTAGTTTTTTAATAAAGTACTCCAATCATTCAAGGAGTCTTTTGTGGTAAGAAAGTAGAAACACTTAGAACAGAGTCAGTTTTCATTAACTATTCTGTAATATTTCCTTTTATGTACCCTATTTTTCTCTATTCCATTCAAAACCAAATCTTATAAGATTAATTAGTAATTTAATTATCATTATACTAATGATTTTAAGATATTCTAATTGTTATATTTGAGTTGTATTTTTATTCCATGCCTCTCATTCCACTTCATTTGAAAATGTCTCATCAATGGTCGAATAACTACAAAAAAGGACATTTTGAAACCACTATTTATCAAAATAATTATATATGGTTATAATATATTATCGAAAAAATATAAATGTATAAATATAATTATTTTAATATTTCTTGAGTTAATATAAATAATGTATAAAATTTATTTAAGGAAGATCATTAAATCTAATCATGAGGGAATATTTTAAAGAAAATATTATATCAATACATTTGAAATTTAATAATGGTAATTAAGGAATATAATTCAATGACTATTCAGGAGGTTGAAAAGAGATGAAATGAAGAAGGATTGAAGGCAAGGGGATTATCAAACCCAAATAATTGTTTATTTTATCTTCTATTTCACATTGATTTCAGTATAAAAATTCCTATAATATCATGAAATTTTAAATTAAATATTATTTCCCCATTATTTATGGGGATATTCATCTTTCTACATAATTTTTATTATTTATAATCAAATTAATAAGCCTTTTAAAAAAGGATATTATTTTTCTAAAACATATATTAACACCAATTTAGTTGTTTCTTATTTAATGATAAATTATCTTTTATGGAAAATTATGTCTTCCATTATTCATTTTAGAAACCTAATGGTTATTAAAGAAATTAAAAATTATGAAACCTTCAAGAAAACCATTCCATTCCATGTTTTAATTTTATGAATAAAATTGTTTTAAAATATCTTACCATGTGCCATGCTTGATTATGATTATTTTATAAAGTGATGGGTGGGAATACATGTATATATACCTCCAATGGATTGGTTAATATGATATATCTCATGATAATATTTTTATTATACATGAACACGATTCTCTCTTTGTTCATAATTATGATGTTATAATTTATTTAGATATGTTATGTGTGAACGTAATGCATGATTTTTTTCAACTATGTTTGGTATTTTACCACTTGGTTATGATATTTTATTAATATTTTTATGACATATTCCATTTATTTATAAAATATTTCGATCATTATTATCATGAGGATTATATTCCTCTGATATAAAGATTTTTATTATGATCACCCTTATACTATTGATTAATATGCCTTATTTATCCCATGATATCACCTTCCTTAACTGGATTTTAGCTCACCCCATTCATTTATTTATATCCACATGTAATTACATATACTAATGAATGTGTGAGATATTTTAGGAGGGTAAAGAATAATGATTTAAATAATATTTATGATTTATTATGTTCAAGTTATTTATGAGCCTAATTTTCGCATGATATCGAACATTTTTATCATTGAATATACGAAAATTAAGTTACATATCTTAAAAATTATGTAATAACTAAAAAATAAAATTTTGGGTCACTATAGTTATCATTATATTATAGTTTAGTGAATTTGGGATTTAAGATTAGAAAACCTCAGTGAAAAAGCCAAGGATATATCTCAATATAGGTAAATAGACTATGTTATGGTAAAGTATAAGAGCACATAGTTTCCAAATAACTAAATTGCTATTAATAGAATACAAGTTTATGTGGGTCTATCATAATTTTACATAGAGTAAATACCCACAAAATAGAGAATTGTGTATTAAATTGACCATCATCTAATTCATGATAAAGATGCCTTACCGCACACATGGTTTTACACTCCAGAGGGATATGTTTAATTTAATAAAAAAATATATACTAACCACTATGAGGGATATATAGAAAAATTAATTAATGATTTTAATGTTAAAAAATAATTAAAGTACATGACCTTTGAAGACTTGATTTGAGAAAAAGAAATAATAAAGAAATCAAATAACCTGCAAATTTATAATTAATTCTCATGTAAAAATAAATTGTATATTCTATCATTGTTGAATTATGTTTTATTTAATCCTTTTAAATTTTATAAAATTATGGGGACTAGGAGAAACCATACCAAAAACCTATGTGAGTTTCAATTCAATGATTGACCGAAATACATTACCAATGACATGGGAGGTCAAGTTCTCAACATCAAGGTAATTGTTACGCATTTATCTCGGGCTATGAAAAATAACCTAAACCATGTTATGTTTATTACTTTACCTAATATGGATATGGTAAAAATAGAGTCTTTTTAAAGTAAATAACCATAAAGGTGTGTGAAAGCTTCCAATCCACTTGTTGTAGAACAGTGAGTTAACTCAAGGGAGAGGATAATTTTTTCAATCCATTGTTACGAGAATGAGAAATTTACCTTGGTTTTAAATATTCTACATGTCAAGGATGATAAATTTCGGGAATTGATATATAAAACAATCCAAATGATTAATTAGAAGAAATATAGTTGGAGGAATTTAATAATTTATATTATAATGAGTGTTTCCAATGAACTCTTTGAACAAAGATGAAGGGAGAATTCTTAGAGTTTAAAGAAAAAAGAATATAAATAATTCAAATATTATAGGAAATTTCATATGTCTTTCAAGATACACGTAAGGTTTTTTATCAAAAATGATTTAAATATAGTTATATTTTTTAGTGGCTAAAAACCACACCTTTTAAAGTTTCTATTTATCTGAGAAAATGGAAGTTACAAAGAATTAATTTTATGTCATATAAAATTATAGATGGTATTTGTAAAATAGTTACATGTATATGGAGATATTAAGAGAATAATGGAATTTCAACCTAGTGGATCAAATGAAAAAAGAGGAAATCAGATCCAACCACTCACATATAAAAAATGTGGGAATAAGAAAATTTTGAATTTAATAAATGGTTCCTGGAAATTCATCATGATTAGGAGATAAGGCCACTAAGATCATAAATTAAAATAACACATAAATAAGTAGACTAATATCCTAGAGGAAAGGAAGACACCCCAAAAACACCACCAGTAGTGAAAGACTATAATTGTAGGGAAAAAGGGAATTATGAAACTCAAATTAACTAACCACATTTCATTGAGGATAATCAAAATCATTAACACCAAATAAAAAAAGGATCAATGAAAATAATATTCCATCAATACCACTAAGGTGGAAAATGAAAATTATGTTATATTAGGTACACTTCCTATTCACTCAAGAAAGGAAAAATTATTATTTGATTATAGTTCTATGGATTCCTTTATATCCAAAAATCTTCCTATAACTATTGAATAAAAACCCTTATACATTGATGTAGAAAATAAAAAAAATAAATAGTGCTATTTTCAATTAAACTCATGTATTAGACTATTTCCTAATTAACATATATGGGAATATTCTTCTAAATTGTTTTGTAATACTTGGTAAACTTTTATTCTATAATTTTCATTTATTTTATCTCATTATATGGATCTAAGAAAAACTATAGGTAAAAGGAAATATCATTCTATATTTCATACCATCCAATGATCCTGTAAATATTTAGGTAATAACATGAATATCCTTTGAAAAATCCAACAATTAAGTGTGTGTTTATACCATGGTGAGAAGCATACCTCTCCCAACTGGTGCACTTAAAGGAAAGTATTAGACCTAATGAAATGCCCATTTTGAGGTTATATACTGATGTTTTTCTAAATAGTTACCCAACCATCCCATGGATTGTAATGTATATTTTTTAATAGACATTACAACAAAATCTGTTTCGATCTCCAAATTCCCCAATATGATTGCCTCGATTGAACTAGAGGTGTTAAAGATTTAATTGAATGATAATTTAGAAAAGGGTCCATACACATTAGTGCATCACCATAGGGTGTTCCATGCTCTTTTTCAAGAAAATTTATGGTTTATTGTTGTTATGTATAAATTAAAAAGATATTAATAAGATCCATATAAATAAAAAGTATCCCCTACCATGGATTTATTAATTGATCAATTAACTATGAAGAGACCATTACTCCTCAAATGCATATTTTCATTTGGGATGTCAACATATGAAAGTGAAGAGGGAATATATTTATAAGACAATTCTCAAAAAAAGTATTGACAATATAATTGAATTTTGATTCCCTTAAAACATGATAATACTCCTAAAATATTTTTAAATTTGATAAATAACATCTTAATGGATGACCTGAAGATATTTTTGGTTGTTTTATTGATGATATCCACGTTTAATATTTATGAAAGGATGAACTTGAAGAGTATCTAAGGATTATATCAGTTACTTTAATAAATGAGAAAATAGTCACTAATCCATAAAGTTGGAATTTTTGACTCAAATGTTACCTTCTAGGGCCACAAGATCACATATGGGAAAATTTCAACAGACCCTTTAAAGATAATGGAAATTTATGAAGGGATCAAACCATCAACTGTAATATAAATCTATATTTTTCTTATATTTTTTAGGTACAATTGATGTTTTTTGCGAAATATATCATGATTTTCTATCCTTGAAACTAATTTACTATAGAAAGGGTTAATGTATGCCAGGATTGAACAATGTGGTGAATGGTTCAAGGAGCTCTTGAAGAGGATAATAATTGTTCACCTACTCTTGATACCATCAAGTGGAGATTGTTTTGTGATATAAATTTATTCTTACAAAATATTATCGGTTTGTGTAATCATGTATAATGATAATGTGATAGACATTGTATCATTATAGTTTAATATCCATGATAAAAACTTCCCGACACCTAACATGGAGTTATAAGTTGTGATATTTTCTTTAGAGATTTGGATACACTACATTTATGGTGATAAGTGTTGCATTTATGTGGATCAAAAGTGTCAAAACATTAATTTCACATAGAAATAATTTAATATTATTCAAAAACGAATTTTAGAGTTCAACACGAATTACAATTAATCCATTCACTACCATTATCGAAAGGAAAACAAGGTAGTTGATTCTCTAAAAAAATGATAATATTCTACTCTATCTATGTAATATATTGATAAATAATCTATCTTCATGGATATGAAAATGAGGAATTGAGAAATCATAATGATATGTAATAAATCCTACGTTTCAAAAATTATTGCCCATCCATTTATCTAATATAAAGTCAATGAGGCACAAAGGGATGGTATGAAGCTTCAAAAGAATGTAGGAAGAGTAATAAAGGTGAATACTTAGGAATTATACAATGATGAAGATGGTGTCCTTTGGTTTGGAACCAGAATTATTGTGACTACATCACCAGTGATTGAGAAATATCTATTTGATAATTCACATTTCTTACATTTCACTATATATCATGGATGTACCAAGACATAATTTAATATTTGAGATAACTTCTAGTGGAGAAATATTAATAAGGATATTATTAAATGTTATTGGAATGTCATCATGTTAAAGAAGAGTGATAGGAGTACAATGATATGAATCCACCATTTCCCTTACCCCATTGAAATTGAGTGTAGGAACTCGGATCTCATTTTTAGGTATGTCATCCATTTTTATAGAGTTTTGAGAAAACATGGGTTTCGGGAAAATTTTGAAGTACACGCCGTGTACTTTATAAGTACACATCGTGTACTCCCTTACCACGCCAGGCCATGTGTTGTCTATGTCCGGGCCACACACATGGTGTGTATGGGTGAATTGGAGGCCACTTAAAGCAGAGTACGGAAAAGTAGAGTACAAGCCGTGTACTCAAGAAGTACATGTCTTGTATTTTCTTTTTTTTCATTAAACGGACTAGGGTCACGCCTAATCGACAGAACCATATTCTTCTAGGTCTCGTTCGACCGAGAGACGTCGTATGACCACAGAACTTCTCTGAATCCCCGAGCCTTCTTCCGTTCTCGGAATCGACCGCCGTCGATTGCGTTGGAACCATAGCGGGGAGTTATTCCTTCTCCTAGAGCATCATTTTCCAATTCATCTTCTTTCATATGTTATCATCGGTTTAGTTTTTTCTGCATTTTCATACATCTACTCTGTTTTGAGGAGAATCAAGCCTCGTGGTTCAAGTATATCGATCTTCTAGGATCAAGGTAGGTGGTTTGTGCCTTACCTTTTGATTTCTTTGAGTATTATGTGAAAATTCCACCAATACCCATGGAAAAGGGATTGTGTTTTTACCTTTTTTCCATTGTGGTTATTCTTGCATTGCCTGCATGCTTGTGTAGAATGAAATTGATCATGTTTATGGATAATTGTTGTGTTTTTATGTTTTTCCCATGCCTTGTTCTTGTTGTTAACTTTGGGTCATGTTAGACTTTGGTCATTGTACCTGTTTCCATGCCTTGTGATCATGGGATGGAATGATGTTGTTAACATGCTTGTTTCTCTATAGACAGTTTAGCCATGTAGCTCTATAGGTGTACTTTGGTCATCTAAGTAGCTCTATAGGTCTAATCTGGCCTTATAGCATTAATATGCACTGACTGGCATGTGAGGGTGAGAACCCGGTGCTATAAACTATAAGGGATAGACTGAATGAGCTTCCCAGAGAGTCTTAGATATTATACACTATAAGGGGATAGACCGAGTGAGCTTCCTCAGAGATTCATGGACATTATAGACCACAAGGTATAGAATGAGTGAGCTTTCAAGAGAGTCTTAGTTATTATAGAATACATGAGGGTAGACTGAGTGAGATTCCTTAGAGAGTCTTCACCTTGTTTGAATGTCTCCAAAACCTTCCCAGGCTAGCGAAGTAATTGACCGAGTGAGCTTCCTCAGAGAGTCTGTGGTATACCTGAGGCTATAAGAGGATTGACCAAGTGATCTTCCTCAGAGAGTCTCTAGACCTTGGGGCCAAGAGGGTTAGACCACATGATCCCCCCCAGAGAGTCCCTCACTACCATAGACTATAAGGGGAATTGACCGAGTGACCTTCCCCAGAGAGTCTAATAATTTCATATAACCAAACCAGAAGGGTTAGGTTGAGTGCATTTCCCAGAGGGTTGTGTTACTTCTTGGATAGGACCAGAGGGGATGGATGCGAGTACCTCCCAGAGGGTTTCCTGTTTGCTTTAGCTGTTGCTTCACCACTACTTGTTGTTTTGTGGATTGATCACTGCTTTATATCATCTTGTTTACTGCTTACTGATTACTGCCTGCTATTGCTGCTACTGATTACTACATTTTTTACTATTACCTGCCATATACTCACTGACAGTTAGGCACAGTTCTTCAGGTGGTTACCTACTAATATTTTGTCTCACACCCTATTTGGGTCATGTTTTTGGGCCCAAACTGACTATGTTGTTGTAGGTATATAAAATGGAATGCACCCTTAGACTTCTGGTACTTGATTGCTTTGGAGTAGGAGAGCGTGGGACCAAGCATTGGCTTGCGATGCTGAGGAGCTGTTTACTTTCTTTTGTACTTGTTTTGGTACTATTGTATTTTTCAGCATCGTGACTTGATTGGATGCTTTCCTAGATATGTATCATGCATCATTTCATATATATACATATGAGCTCCAGTTGTTTTCAGATTTAGTGGTTCCGCTATTTATTATTGTTGGTTATTTACGGCTTCGGCTCTTGCATGATTATTTACTTCCGCTATGTACTCTTCCAATGAGGGCATAGTTTCTCCACTATCACACCCAAGGCCCTTTCTTCTAGTCAGAAACCTCTGGCGTTTTGGGAAATGCTCTTGAAGCAATGTGACCAAAATGGTATGGGGCGCCCTGGGTGGCTTCCGAAACCAATATGTTACAAAGTGGTATCAGTGGAATTATTTTTTCTTTATTTACTATTTGGATCCTTTATCCAGGGATAGAACAGATTCGATACTTGGTAATATGTTGTTCCTAGGAGTAGCTAACCCGTGTACAAGGAAAATACATATTACCTCGTTTATTTCAGTTTTCTAGTTTTTAGATTTTATAGTTGACATTATTTCACCTAGAGTGATTCACATGACTTGTGTTTTTATTGTTTTTTCTATTGTGGTTCTATTTTTGTCGCAACCCAATGAGATGAGGGTATGCCATCTCATGCATCGTATATTCACTTGTTAGAATTCACATGAAATGCATTCTTTCCATGCCATCTAGGATGCATTAGCGATTTCTTGCTGTTTTGATAGACCTTTTGTAGATTATGATTGCTATTTTGATAGATGCCTAGATATAATCTCTGATGTTTGATAGAGTATTGGTTGTATTGTACCATGCTTAAATGAATGCCAAATTTTAGTTCTTGAGGTGTTATGGGCCCTCTTGAATCATAGATTGGTGAATCACTGAACTATTTTTCCTTATATATGACTGTATTGGATTCCAAGCTTTGATTTGTTGGGAGTATGGTCCCTCACAGATTGGAATTTGACACCTTCATGCCTTATTTTTCTGTGGTTCTGGGCTTCGGTGCAGTTTCTAAGCTACTGCCCAGAAAATCCCAGAATACACGGCGTCTACTTTAGGGCTTCACACTGTCTAGTTTTAGACCGTGTTACTGACTGTGTGAGAAGGAACATGGGGTTAAGGATATGTCTTCAAGAACACGCCGTGCAGTTTTTATACACGTCATGTAGTATAGAACTATGTACTAGGCCGTGTCACTAACAAAACGGGCTAGGGAAACTCGTGAAGGACATGCCTTGTTGGTAAAGAACACACCGTTTAGTTTTGTTCCAGGTACCCGGTCATGTCAAGAACAACACGGGTCGGTGTTATCTTCTCCTATATACCGTGTTTGTTCGGAACACTCCGTGTAAGGGTCAGCCGTGTAGCTGGCTGTGTGGCTAAAAACACAGGTTTCCAAAACCATGTCTAGTACATGCCGTGTCCATAGTGAACACACCGTGTAGTATAGGGATTAGAAGACTTTGTGGGTTAGCCATGTAAAGAGACTCGGGCAGGGGAATAGAGTTCAAGTAAACGCCGTGTGTGGCGATAACACGCCGTGAAGTTTGGGTGTTACACAACCCGAGGTGGCAGGAGTACACGCCCATTTCATTGGTTTAAGTGAACACACCGTGTAGTTTTTTATACACGCCGTGTAGTCGTGTTTTGTAAACTCAAATGTTTCCTTCTCCTGTTCTCGTTTTGTACTATTCTGTTCTATCCCTTTGATAATTCTGATCTGATGTGTTCTTTGGTTATTTTTAGAGCTATACCTCTGAGACATCCTCCATTTGTACGTCAGTTTCTAGATGATGGTCAGACACTGGATATGACCGATCATGGACCTCCTGTAGATCCTCTTGTTGTTCCAGCCTGGGCACCAGTAGTCAGACCCATCGCAGGCGCCGATACGCAGTTTAGGGAGGACTTCCTGAGGATGATGCAGACTTTTCAAGGAGTACCGCCTCCAGCCCCATTGATGGCCAAATTGACGCGGGTCTTTCAGTAGCAGCATCCTCTTACTTTCTCCAGGTATAGAGGAACCCAGGATGCAGAGTCATGGTTAGAGTCCACGCTGACGATCTTTGAGCATCTGGAGATACCCCCAGAGAAATGGGTAAATCTGGCTATGTATATGGTCTAAGACACTTCCAAGAGGTGTTGGGAGGTTATCTCGTAGTCGGGGAGCTTGGAGAGTATGTCTTCGGATGATTTCCGTCCCACCTTCTATGATTACTTTTACCCAGAGACCTTGAGAGCTGACTGAGCCTGGGAGTTTATGGGTCTGCAGCAGGGTACTCTTTCTGTTATGGATTACTCGACTCGCTTTACCAAGCTGAAGCGCTTCACAGCGATCCCAGTAGGTGATGAGTTGTTCCTTTCTAGGAAGTTTGAGGACGGTCTCAGGCAGGAGATCCGTTCCCAGGTGAATATCTTCAGGTTGACTTTGATATCCTCTATCGTCAACCAGGCGCTGATCACTGACCACAACCTGAGGGATTCTGCAGTAGTGATCCAGGTCGGTTCGACATCCAGAGCTGGTGTTCCTCCTATGGATAGTATGAAGCGCTTTAGAGAGTCTTCTCAATGAGATCAGAGCTGGCGGAATGTATATTCAGGCAGCCAGGTCGTATGCTACTAGTGCGGTAGGAGTGGACATACTAGGCCTTAGTGCCAGAGGGACCCGATGGAGTGCCGATATTGTGGCAAGATTGGCCATTTTCAGCACCTCTATCAAATCTTCACACCTTCAGCTGGTGGTAGGGGTTCTTTTATGACCCCAAATTCTGGAGATGCTTTGCCAGTTTCTCACTAGTATGGGAACTGGAGTTCTTTCGGCTGTTCGAGATGAGGTGGAGGTCACGGCCGTGGTGGTCAGCCACCACGTTACCAGCGACAACAGAGTGGATTAGCTTAGAGTGGTCAGCCAGGGGCACAGGGCCACGGTACAGCCCAGACTTTCGTCGTGGAGCAGTCCTACGAGTGGCAGGATCCTAGCCCTTCTACGGTTCTAGGTACGCTCTTAGTATCCTGAGTTTTATCTTCATCCCTTTTCGATACTGGTGATTCGCATAGTTTTATCTCTGTTGCTGTTGTGGAGAGCCTTGGGCTCTGTATCCATTCGTCTACCGACATGTTCACCCTTGACATTCTGTTGGTAACGAGGACATCTAGCATACGTTAGTGTAGAGAGTGTACTCTTGAGGTTTCAATGTGTCATTTCTTATGGGACCTCTATGTCCTAGAGATGACGGGTTATGACGTCATTCTCGGGATGGACTGGTTGGTTCCCTTCCAGGAAGTCATCGATTTCTATCACCGCAGGGTGAGTTTTGTATCACCAGAGGGTGGATCTTTCCTTCATAGAGGTGAGTGGGATGTCCAGGATGGTAGAGCTAGACCAGAGCATCATGGGCTAGGAGGAGTTACAGCCCGGATTCTAGTCTTTATCTGGATGACCAGGGGACTTCACAGTTAGACTTTCGTCCAGTGGTGGATTGTTTCATGGAAGTCTTTCAAAGTACTTTTCAGGTTTGCCTCCGAAGCGTGAGGTTGACTTATTGATTCATCTCGTGCCAGCAGCAGCACCATTGTCTATTCCTCATTATAGGATAGCTACACCTGAGTTACAGGATCTCAAGAAGAAGTTGGAAGTGTTACGAGAAAAGGGTTTCATCGGACCCCGTACTTCTCCTTGGGGTTCGCCTGTCCTATTTGTGAAGAAGGAAGATGACACCCTTCAGATTTGTGTGGATTATCGGAAGCTGAACCAGTTTACTGTCAAGAACCAATATCCCTTGACTAGGATCAGTGACCTCTTTGATCAGTTTCAAGAAGACTAGGTGTTCACGAAGATCGATTTTAGGTCCGGTTATCATCAGTTGCACGTTAGACCATCATATATACCTCTTACAGCCTTCAAGAGCAGGTATGGTCTATACGATTATATATTCATGTTGTTCGGTCTCACAAATGCGCCAGCAGTTTTTATGGAACTGATGAACCGAGTGTTCCATCCGTACTTAGATTCATTTGTGGTGGTTTTCATGGACAAAATCTTCGTGAACTCTTTCAATCAACACGACCATGCCACACATCTTGAGATCATTCTGAGTACACTGAGAGAGCATTAGTTATATGCTATGCTCTCAAAATGCCACTTTTGGATGGATCAGATTCACTTATTGGGCCACGTCATCTCAGAGAGAGGAGTATCAGTGGACCCAAATAAAGTGAGAGCTGTAGTTTCCTGGGATCAGTTGAAGAATGTCTTTGAAGTGAAGTGTTTTCTAGGGCAGGCTGGATACAATAGGCATTTCATACATGAATTCTCGCGCCTTGCAGCACCACTGACAGGTCTGACCAAGAAGGGGGTGATGTTTTTGTGGTCAGATTCTTATGAGTCTTCCTTTTAGGAGTTGAAGGGGAGGTTGACGTCAGCACCGATACTAGTCATGCCAGAGCTAGGCAAGGGCAATACTGTGTACTATGATGCATCAGGTATCGGGCTGGGAGTTGTGCTTATACAGGAGATGGGGTCATTTCATAAGGGTTCTGGCAATTGAGGCCACATGAGAGGAACAACCTGACACATGATATGGAGTTGGCAACTGTTGTTCATGCCTTATGCTGTTGGAGACACTATCTTCTGGGAGAGAACATTGTGGTTTTCACTGACCACAAGAGTCTCAAGTATATCTTCACTCAGTGTGATCTGAATCTGAGACAGATCAGGTGGGTCGAGTATCTTCAGTCTTTCATCTTCGAGATCACATATACGTCAGGAAAGGGAAACACAGTAGCGGATGTGATGAGTAGTAGAAATGAGGTTCAGGCAGTTCAAGAGGCCAGCAGTGAGTTTCATCTTATTGATCTATACTCTGATATGCATCTGGAGGTGCACGGCAGACAAGGATAGACATACCTATCTTCTATAACTGTTACCTCTTCTCTTCTTGATCAAGTACGGATGAGGCAACTATTAGAATCAGAAGGCTTAGTCCTGCAGGAGAGTGTGTCAGTAGAGGATCCTCTTCCTAGATGGACAGTGGGTGAGAATGAGATCTTGCGGTTCTAGGGACACATATGTGTGCCAGCAGACATACGCGAGGAGCTGATATAGGATTTTCATTCCTTAGTTTGGGAAGTTCATCCTGGTGTCCCTAAGATGTATCATGATCTACATCGCCAGTACTGGTGGCCAGGTATGAAGAGTTATGTTACTGGTTTTGTCATGAAATTTTCTACTTTACACCATGTGAAAGTAGAGCATCAGTGACAAGAAGGGATTTTATAGCATTTACCCATTTCCGAGTGGATGTGGACCGATGTCACGATGGAATTCGTGACGGTTTACCGAGGTCACCTCAAGGAAGTGATGTTGTTTGGGTCATCATTGAGAGGATTACGAAGGTTGCTCACTTATTGTCGATCAAGGAGACCATCAGGGTTGATGAGTTGGGATGGTTGTACCTCAGGGAGATTGTAAATATACATGGATTTCCACACTCCACTATTTCATAAAAGGATGTGCGCTTTACATCTCGTTTCTGGAAGGGACTTCAGAAGTATTTGGGTACACAGGTACTTTTGAGTATAGCATATCACCCCTAGAATGATGGCCAGTCCAATGGTACGATCCAGGTGCTTGAGGATATGCTCCGAGCTTTTATTCTAGAATATTTTGGTTCTTGGGAGAATCATATTCCACTGGTGGAGTCTGCCTATAACAACAGTTTCCATGAAACTATTCAGATGGTGCCTTATGAGGCTTTGTACGATAGGCCATGTCGATCACCCTTATGTTGGCTGAAGACAGGAGACGAAACTTTGCTGGTACCTCATATTGTTTAGGAGACCTCAGAGCAGATAGAGTTGATTCAGAAGAGGATGGATATAGCACAGTCTCTGCAGAAGTCTTATGCTAATCAGTGGTGACGACCTCTAGAGTTCATGGTCGGGGATCAGTTTTTCCTGACTGTCGCACCGAGGGTGGGACACAAGAGGATTCAGAGACACGGTAAGCTTTTACCAGGGTACATTAGGCCGTTTGAGGTGTTGGAGGGAGTTGGTCCGGTTTCCTATCAGTTGCAGTTACCTCAGAGGTACCGAGCTATGTATGATTTCTTCCACGTTTCTCAGCTCCGATGTTACATTGTAGACTCGTCTCATGTCTTTCAACCCGAGGAGGTTGAGCTTGAAATGGATGAATCGATTGAGGAGCATCCCATCCAGATTTTCAATCATATTATGAAGGTTCTATGTGGTTGGTTTGTTCCTATAGTTCATGTGCTATGGTAGCATGGGCGAGTACAGGGCGAGACTAGGGAGAGGGAGGTTGATGTATGATCACAATGGTCAGAACTGTTTAGGATTTCTTCTTCTGCTCCTCGCTAGGGAAATTCGGGGATGAATTTATTTAAGGGTGGAAGTTTGTAAGAACTCGGATCTCATTTTTAGTAATGTATTCCCTTTTTTGGAGTTTTGATAATAGAGGGGTTTTGGGAAAAAATTTAAGTACACGCCGTGTAGTCCCCTGCAGCACTAGGCCGTGTGCTAGCCACGTTCGGGCCACACACACAGTGTGTAGGGGTGAAGTAAAGGCCGCTTAATGCGGGGTACGGAAAAGTATACTACACGACATGTACTCAAGAAGTAAATGCCGTGTATTTTCTTTTTTTTCATTAAATGGACTGGGGTCGGGCATAATAAGCATATTTGTCTTCTTCTAGGTCCTGTTTGACCGAGAGACGCCACACGGCGACAGAACTTCTCTAAATCCCTGAGCCTTCATCCGTTCTCTGAATCAACCATCGTCGATTGCTTTGGAACTGCAACGATGAGTTCTTCCTTCTCCTAGGGCATCATTATCCAATTCCTCTTCTTTCATAAGTTATCGTGGGTTGATTGTTTTGTGTGTTTTCATATATCTATGCCATTTGAGGAGAATCAAGGCTCGTGGTTCAAGTATATCGATCTCTTAGGATCGAGGTAGGTGTTTTGTGCCTTACCTTTTGATGTCTTTGAGTTTTATGTTAAAATTCCACCAGTACACATGGACGGGGTTTTGCGTGATTTCTTTTTTGCCCTTGTGGTTATTCCTGCCTTGATTGCATTCTTGTGTAGAGGTAAATTGATCATGTTTATGGATAATTTTTGTGTTTGGATGGTTTTCTAATTTCTCGTTCTTGTTGTATCCTTTGGGTCTTGTTAGCCTTTGGTCGTTGTACGTGTTTCCATGCCTTGTGATCATAGGACGAAATGATGTTGTTAACATACTTGTTGCTCTATACACTATTTATCCAAGTATCTATATAGGTGTACTTTGGTTAGCCAAGTAGTTCTATAGGTGTACTCTAGCCTTATAGCATTAATATGCACTGACTGGCACGGGACCGTGATAACCTAGGGCTGTAGACAATAAGGGATAGACCGAGTGAGCTTCCCAGAGAGTCTCAGATATTATAGACTATATGGGGATAGACCGAGTGAGCTTCCTCAGAGAGTCATGGACATTATATACTACAGGGGATAGACCGAGTTAGATTCCCAAAGAGTCTTAGTTATTATAGACTACATGAGTGTGGACTGAGTGAGCTTCCTCAGAGAGTATTTACCTTGTTTTAATGTCCTTAAAACCTTCCCAGGCTAGAGGAGGAATTGACCGAGTGAGCTTCCTCAGAGAGTATTTAGACATTGGGGCTAAGAGGTTTAGACCACGTGATCACCCTCAGAGAGTCCCTGACTACACTAGACTATAAGGGGAATTGACTGAGTGAGCTTACCCAGAGAGTCTTATAATTTTGTATGAACAAACCAGAGGGGTTAGGCTAACTGCATTTCCTAGAGAGTTGTGGTACTTCTTAGATAGGACCAGAGGGGATGGCTGCGATTACTTCCCATAGGGTTTGTTGTTTGTGGTAGCTGTTGCTTCACCGCTACTTGTTGTTCTGTGGATTGATCACTATTATATATCATCCTCTTTACTGCTTACTGAATACTACCTGCTATTGGTGCTACTATTTACTGCTTTTTGTACTATTTCCTGGAATATACTCACTGACTGTTAGGCACAAATATTTGGGTGGTTTCCCACTAGGATTTAGTCTCACACCTTGTTTGGGTTATGTTTTTGGGCCCAAAAATACTATGTTGTTGCAGGTATAGACAAGGGGAAGCACCATTAGACTTCTGGTACTTGATTGATTTGGAGCAGGAGAGCATGAGACCAAGCTTTGTCTTGCGATGCTGAGGATATGTTTACTTTCTTTTGTACTTGTTTTGGTACTATTGTATTTTTCAGCATTGTGACTTGTTTGGATTCTTTCCCAGATATGTATCATGCATCATTTAATATATATACATATGAGCTCCAGTTTGTTGATTTAGTCATTCCGCTGTTTATTATTGCTGGTTATTTACTGCTTCTTCTCTTGAATGTCTATTTACTTCCGCTGTGTACTCTACCAATGAGGGAATAGTTTCCCCACTATCATACACAAGTCCCTCGCTGCTAGTCGGTAGCCTCTGCAATTTGGGGAAATGCGCTTGAGGCCATGTGACTAACTAGGTACGGGGCGCCCAAGGTGGCTTCCGAAACCGGGACGTTACATTGAGAGTACATCACCATGGACTATTTCACTAGTCTCCCCAAGATATACTAAGGATAAAATGTGATATGATTTCTTAGGGATTGACTCACCAAGACTGCCCACTTCATTTATATTATGGATGATTTATTTCATGGAAAAAAATCATGGTTATATAGAAAGGAAGTAATGAGGAAACATGGGGAAATAAATTCAATTATCTCTGATCAGGGTCAAAGGGTCACATCAAAAATATAGAGAAGAATTAAGCTTGTTTGGAATAATGAATTGAATTTAGGTATGTCCTATCACCCCAAACTAATTTAAAATATAATAGGACCAATCAAAGATAAAATAACATACTAAGAACCTTTTCAATGGATCTTGATGTTGGATGGGACCAACATCTCCTATTAGTTAAGTAATCATATTACAAAATCTTTCACTAGAGTATTCAAACAGATCCATATTAATATCTATATGAAAATATATTAAGAACTCATTATTATTGTAATGAATCTAGTGATAAAAATCTACGTGGAACTGATGTTGATCATGAGTGGAAATAAAAGAATAAATCCATCCAACAATATATAAAATCATGTCAGTGTAAACATAAGATATAAAATAGTCACAGATAGATGGATTTAGAGTTTGATGTTTAAGATATGGTTTTATTTTAAAATATCACCATGTAAAATAGTCATACAAATTTATAAAAACAAAATATTATCCCTAGAAACATTTACCCGTTTTAAATCATTGACCGTATAAGAACAATGTCCAATTGACTAGCACTTACCAAAATTTTGGTTGAATTTCATAATGTTTTCTATATATCTCTCCTGTGGAAGTACATAATTCATATCTCCCATCACTAATTTTGGAAGGGTAAAAGATAGAACACGAACTCTTTTATGAGGATCAACTTGTAAGGATCTAGGACCGTAGAGTAAAATATCAATGTAATAATATAGATTACCTTGTAAAAGTGTTGTTGTATAATCATAAATATGAAGAGTTCAGATGGGAACCATAGGAAACATTGAAAAAGAAGTACCCTCATATATTCTCAACTGATAATATAATTTGAAATTTTAAGGATAAAATTTATATTGGGGGGGAAAAAGAAACAATTCATATTTTATTAGTGATATTTGTTTCATGAATAATTGTGTGTTATACTAAATATTATTCCTTACATATATAAAATCGATCAAATAATCACACATAATTTAATTTATATAGGTTGTTACATTACTCAATAACTAAACCCATGAAAATGAAAAAAAAATTACAATGGGATAAAAAATAGAAAATAACAAAATTAGAATGTGAAATTTTTTGATAATTCCATTTTCTATAATGATCACTCCCACAAACACTAGTGTGGAAAAGAAATCAAATATTAGTAAGACAATCAACATCATAAGAAAAAAACATTGGTATAATTCTATTGAATTATTTAAATAGTAATAAATAGCTACATATAATATGTAATATGACTGTTGGAATATTAATGTGATTGTTGGAATAGTAACCTCACCTTTAGTAATATTAACCTTACCGTTATGATTAGTAATGTGATCGTTAGAATAGTAATTTGACCTCAAAATAATAAAATCTAATACAAATAATATTTATAATCATTAATTTAAGAAAATATATATATTATAAATCTATAAGATAGATATCAAGGATAAAATTTTATATGATATATAATAACATTTTTAGTAAATATCATTTTAATGTATTTCAATAAAATTCAAAAAAATTTATATGAAAATTTAAAATTATCTATGTTAGAAAATTATATTTATAAAATTAATTTTATTTTTCTAATAATCACTCAAAAAATTTTGAAGGTTGATTTTTCGGTAATAATTTGGAATACTTTAGTTTTATGGTGAATAGTAAAAATAATTTTTTTTCATAATCGATGAATTTTAAATTACATCATTAAAGATGTTATAATGACCCAATAAATTATAGAAATATTAGGTCAACCAAAAACATATTTACTCAGATAAATTATTAATCTGAATACAATATATATTTTTCCAAACCTTAGAGTTATTTTCCAAAGTCCAATTTTAGTAGTGTTCCATTAATATAACTATTTATTATTTTTCCACATTCAATTTTAATAAAATAATGATTTTTATTTTAGAAATCCATAAAATAAAAACAAAATTATATAATTAAAATATAAAATAAAATTTAAAAACTATAACTATAAAAAAATTTACCATGGAAATCATATTTTTTTTCAATATTTTATGCTTAAAATACACTTATCTTCAAGAATAAATAACCCCTCACACATCCCATGAAAAAAACACCCCCCTCAAATAAAAAATCCCAAGATCTACACAAATCACCTATTTAAATAAAATTATAATCCTTAGGAATGTTTTTTAGTAACAAAATCCCTAAATTCAAGCACTTAGTTGCATGTGAAAAATTCTACACTAAGAGGAGGGTAATTTTTCCTCAATTTTACTTATATTTTTCACTTATATTCTTCATTTTCTCAATTCCATTCAGTCCCAAATATTATAATATTAATTATTTTTTGTGTTAAAATTATATTAAATATTTCAACATATTTTAATTTTCATGTTTATTATATATTAATATTTTATTATTCTCTTTCCTATTCTTTTGACAATGTCCCATCAACGATGGGTTAACCACCCATGAGGGAATTTCCAGCTCTCTAATTATCAAAATTATTATAGGTTATCCTAATAATTTATTAATAATATATATATTTATAAATATAAGTACTTCAATGATTCTGGTCTTAATCATAATAAATTATAAGTAGAAATTTAGAAAGATCATTAAATTGATGTGTTATAGAACAACATTAAAGAAAATATGATATTAAATGTTTGAACATTAAAAAATGAAATTAAGTAATTAAATCTAATTTTTATAATTTTTAAATAGTGGAAAATAGAACATAAATTAGTTTTGGTTCTATGTTTTAGTCAACCTGAGTTTATTATTCAAAGTTGGAAATCTGAATAAATAATGAACGATTTGAGGAAAGATGATTATCAAACCCAACTCACTATTTTAGGTAATCTCTTATTTCGAATTTAATTGACATTTGAAATTACTATAATATCATAAAAATTTATATTAAATATTATCTCAATAGTATTTCTATTGATATACATGTTTCTACTATTTCAATGTCATTTCTAATCCAATTACAATGATTTTTTAAAAAAGAACATCATTTTTTCAAAAATTTCACATACTTCAATGTGAGTTGTTTCTTATTCAAATAAAAAATGATATTTTACATCAAAATATGGCTTCCATTAATCATTTTTTAACCCCAAAATTTTATCGTGAATGTATTTTTTATATAACCTTTAAGTAATCTATTTCTCTTCCTAGGTTTATTTGATTAATATGATTATTATATGATCTCTTCTCATGTTGAAAGTAATATTATGAGAATTTTATATTTTGATGGGTGAGCCAAAAATTATATATTCCTCCAATTAATTGGGTAATTTGATATATCTCATGATATTTTGTTTATTAGCCATTAAAATAAATGTATATTTGATCCCAATTTTTTTATGATTTATGGAAAAATGTTATTCTTGAAAATGAAATTGGATTTGTTCAAAATTATGTGTTGTATTTGACCATTATGTTGTGGTGTTTCGTTATAATTATTATGATAAATTTAATTAATATATCAAATGATTCCCTCAATATTATTACTATTATATTATTCTTATGATATGATTATTTTTATTTTGATCACCCATGTAATATTGATTCATGCACTTTATTCCTCCCATTAAATTCCTCCCCTAATTAGGCTTTTATATCATCCCTTTCACTAATGTATCTTCTAAGGTTAGTTTATGTGATAAATAGAATGTGAGGGATTTCATAAAGATAAATAATAATGATATAAATAACTTCTAAATTATATTATAAACATGTTACATATGAACCTAATTTTCAAAATATAATAAACCATTCAATCCTTCAATGTTTAACTATTGTGATATTTGTCTAAAATATTATGTAATTGTCATGTAAGAAAATATAGGGTCACCATACAATAAATTTTAAAAAATCATTGATGGCGAGGAGGTTCATGTGTTCAATATTATAAGTACCATTGATTGTAGGTATGAGGAATGTTAAGGAATTATTAGACAATGTTCAAGATAATTGGAAATCAATTTTTTTTATTCACATATAAAATTTTTATCTCTGGATTGAATCTATTTCATATTTATCCTATGATTATTTTTTATGATAGAAAATTAAATAAAACATACATGAAATCATGATATTTTAATATTTAATGATTCCTAGCACTGATCTAGCCATTTTAGATTATAAAAAATATTCACTAAATTAAACAATTATTCATAGAATTCCAAAACGTTCAACCAAGTCAGAGTATATATCCCAATTTATCTTCGGTAATTTGGCCAACCTGATCTTAAACTCAGGACCTCCATTCTTATAATAATTGATTATACTCTCAAATGAAACCAATAGGGAAATATTTTGGTGTCTTAAGAAATTATGTTAAAGAAATTAAATTATTTTTTAGATATTTTTTGAATTATATGAGTCATCAAGACCCATTTGATTGTTATAAAAATTGATTATAAATTCAAACCAAACCCAATGGAGAATCAATCCTAATATTATAGTGGTTTTGAAAAAGTAAATAATTAATATGTCAAAAGAAGGAATTATGAAATCCATTATTGAGATTATGTGGGTAATATTACTTATAGTAGTTCCTAATAAGGATAGAATTATTGTGAAACCCAGGGGAGCCGGTTGGCGACATGGTCAAGAGACCATGTGGATAAGAGGGATGCATCTTGGGCGAGCTGTGTTTAATATGGAAAATATGGCCCGTGTGACACGAGATGATACGGAGTACCAGGAAGCACTGGTGGCCCATTGGACCGTGCCTGTTCAGTCCAACCTAGACCAACTGGGTCCAGTTAGGTATGATCGGACCTGACCATTTTTTCTAAATTGGTTATTTCATTCAAATGGGAGGTCATTTTGACGATCCATCTACTGCGTTAGGAACATTGTGACAAGATGATCATTTTTGAATACTATAAGTGAGCTTTTGTGGATGTTGGTCTACAACATAATATCTTTAGGAGTAGGATCTCTTTTAATGAGTGTGTTTTGAGCATAATCATGCAGATTGCTTTGACTACGTGATCTTAGAGTCTATGTGATCTTGGTGACTATGTGATATGTGTGTCTATGTAACATGAGGGGGGAGATATAACCCATTATCACCCTATACTCCATCGATTCCATGTACACCCTTGATGCTCTGTGTGCCATCGACGCTCTAAGATCCATCGATACCCTTGGAACCACCTCCACTCTGAGCACCACTGAAGCTCTTTGCACCATTGACACTCCATGCACCATTGAAAATCCATGAACCATCAATGATCTATATTCCATCAACACTCCATGCACCACCAATAGTTGTAGTTTCATGGATATTGGGAGATCTGTGAACTATAAAAGGAAATTCTTCTCTTTGTTCTTTATAGTTATAATTATGTGTGTTGTCCACATTAACTATTAATTGTGTGGTTCCTTTGTGGTGTAACTCGTGTGTTTCATTTGTGGTATACATTATGTATATATTTTGCATATTACATTTTTGGTTTTGAGGTGTCCCTGTGATCATTGTTTTACTCACACCTACACGGGATTTTACAACACGTGCCACATCTTATATAGGTGATTGATGTATAGATAATGTCTTTGGGGGACTAGGACCATGTGTTTCTTTGATTGATCAGACAGGTGAGGTGTGATCCTATGGCTACACACATCTGTCCTGCACCAACTTTTCTGGTAGGGTTTTATATGGATAACCATCAGAGACTCATGCATTCACTTTGTTATACTATTCTATTGGTGGGCTTGTATATTGGCCCTCTTTAATTTAATATTTTACTACTACCAATTTCTGGGATTGGTATCTTAATGCTTTCATGAATTGTTTACTTAATGATTTTACATTTCAGAATTTTGGGATTGGAGGTGTGTGAGTGTATATATGTACTTATGAAAATTCCACCCATTTAATGGATATTCTTACTCTTTTCCTGTTGTCATCCCTTGGCCTATTGGAGGCGGTCATGGGTTTTTCATGACATGGACCCCTCTGGGATAGGTCGTGAAAGAGTGGTATATGTGTAGGTCGGTTCTACCTAAAGAACCAAGAGTCTATGATATTAGTTTTGGGCAACAATGTTAAGTGTTTTGAGTTCTACTTTCTGACTAGGGACTCTATTGTTGGTGTGGTAGCTGACGTATCCATACACCAGGATGCTGAATTCTTCTTTTAGACTCGGTACATGAAAACACTAGTTATTGGGAACATGAATGGTTCATGCATCATATAATATTTTCAGTTTTTTCTCATATATTTATTGAGTCAGCTCAATAAGTATACTCTATTAACATTGGTACATCTTGATCTATTTCAAGATAACTCCATGCAGACAGCCAGGTATGATTTTGATATGCGATCACGAGGATGATCTGCTGAGCAATGAGGCATCGTTACATGGACCAGTTCCGAAGATAAAACCCCTTAAGGGTGTACCAGTAATACCACCACCCAGAGATCATCATTTATTATCATCACTTCCAGTTGAGAATGTATATAGGCTGAGTGCATTGTATGAGTTCTAGAGACAGTGACCTCCCAAGTTTATGGGTGAGATAGATGCCTAGGTAGTTGAGGATAGGATGGAGGTGGTTACTCGTGTCTTTTTGGCTAGTGAGGACGCCTCTCGACTAGATGGAATTCCTATCCACGAGTCTTCTACAGAGTTCATCGGGGAGATGGTGGGGCTTAGTGTTACAGACTCATGAGGAGATGACCCTCACATGGATAGTCTTCAATCATCTCTTTATGGAGGAGTTCTGTATAGTGAATCTATGCTCCATGCATATATAGGAGAAAATTCATTAGGAGTATGAAATCTAGATAGTTATGGAGTACTTCGAAATATTTATATATCTTTCTCACTACTCCTTAGATATGGTGTTGGACCAATTATTTTCGGCTCAAACCTTCAAGAAGGGCCTATTATAGGAGATAAGGTAATCCATGATATCTTTTAGAATTCCAACACATGTTGGGATTCTAAATTGATCTCTGCTAGTAGAGAGATTTCATGTAGAGAAGATGCCATTAGTTGTAGTTACCAGTGGGCATCAGGTAGCTAAATATTTTACATTACGTAGCTGACAGTTGATGCTTACACTACTGGAATTTCGGGTATTTGCAATGGGCTATTTGTGATGGGATCCTGTTGCAATAACTCTTTTGTGACGGGATCCCATTGGAAAAAATATTTTCTAATGGGGTCCCATTGCAAATAGGCCGTTGCAGAAATGGGGGTCGAAAATAGTATTTTTTCTGACAGGTTCATCACAAAAATTACTATTTTCGACAGGATGTGGTCCCCTTTGCAAACATACCTCATATTAATGACATTATATATATATATAAAAGAACCTATTGAGAAGGGCCCATCGCAAAAAGTTGTTGGGATGGGACCGTCTTCCATCCCAAATAGTTCTCATTTAGATATGTTATATATACCAAAAAAATTTGGGATGGTCCCGTTGCAAAACTTATTTGTGAGGGTAAAAGAACCTATCACAAAAAGTTTTAATATATATATATATAATATATTTGTGACGGTGTCCCATTGCAAAATTCCCCATCGCAAATTATTAATAAAATAAAAAATAAATATTTAATAAAATTATGTTTAAGGAAAATATAATATTAACATTATTAAAATAATTAAAAAATAAAAATATTTGAATTATCAATATTAGAAAAAATATATAAAAAAATCAAAAAATATTATTATTATTATTTTTAAAACAAAAAAACATTATAAAATATAATACTAATAATAAATATTAAAATATTAAAAATAATATTAATAATAAATTAAATTATGAAATATTCACAACAATATAAATTAAAAAAACTGTAAATAGTTCATATTACACCAAATGTTGACTTAAAATGTTTTTAACATAAGAAAAAAATACAGGGAGAGGTAGTCATTAGGAGGAGGTGGAGGAGCTAGAAGAGATAGAAGAGGAAACTCCATCCCTAAACTACGAGTTAGATGATGCATGTACTCCATTTGATCGTGTTGTTGTTATTTCCATTAACATATCTCCTCCTCATGCTGCTGCTACTACTAATGCTACCATCGATGCATGTTCACCTTGTACTGCTGCTGCTGCGGACGCATCTCTTCTTCCAAATGTTTATACTGCTGACACATCTCTTCATGTTGCTTCTGCAAACTCTCTATAAACTCAGTATGACCTCGCAACTACTCCTGATAATGTGAGCCAAAAGATGATTCCCCTCCACGATCTCCTCTCGAGCTGGTTTTCGACATCATAATAGTACCATAATAAGTCCCGTGAGTCCAATTAGAGCTGATACCAACTACTCGTCCATTCTCGAAGGCATATCAGGTCGCTTGTATATATTCCACCTCATCAAAATGGTGGGAAGTAGTCTAATCGGTCATCTCAGCCCGGCTCTCAGCATGGGTCTGAGAGGTCATGACATTGTATAACTCTTTCTGTTCCAATTTGAAATCAAAGTAGTCAAAATATTATTTGCAGTTATTTTTTAAACTGCAAAAGAAATAATACTGACCATAAGTTGCCGCTAGCGACCACCTCTAATCTGTGATGATAGTCGAAAATAACAAGAATTTTTTACCATTGACGATCATAATGGCTTAGTTTTCTTTCATATAGTAAGAACATGATTTTAGACAATGTGAACTCTTTCCAGATAACATGCCATATGCGGCGAAGTCACTAATCATCCGCATCAATGCTTCTTTTAATATGAAATTTTGTTTCGCAGCAACGTCAGATGTACTAACACCATTACTCCATAGTGAATTTAACTTACCAACCAATGGTTTCAAATAAACATCAAAATTCTTTTTCTGATGTCCGAGGATTAATAAGGTCAAAAGGATATAGGACTCCTTCATCAACATCCATGGATGTAAATTTTACTAAGTTATAAAGACATTCCAACATGAATACTGACTACCATAAGAACCAAACTAACAGAAACAATTAGTAGAAACACCCAATAAAAGGTTTCAGGCTCATAAAGAAAATGATGGATACAGTATGTAAAAATATTTCCATTTATCACCATCAGATAGATGATTCATGCTTTTAGCAGTAGAAATATTGGTTTTATGCCATGAAATCATTAACATTGTGTTTTGAGACATAAATTAATGATTCAACCTCGATGTAAATGGGAAATATCTCAACAATTTTATTTTTTATTACTAATTATTATTAATTATTACTAATTATTACGATTTATTACTAATTATAACTAATTATTACTAATTGTTACTATTTATTACTATTTATTTTTAATTACTACTAATTATTACTAATTATTACTAATTATTTCTATTGATTTCGAATTATTTCTAATTATTTCTAATTATTACTAATTATTACTAATAATTACTAACTATTACCAATTATTACTAATTATTACTAATTATTAGAAATTATTAATAATTATTACTAATTATTACTAATTGTTACTAATTATTACTAATTATAACTAATTCTTACTAATTATTACAAATTATTACAAATTATTACTATTTATTAGTAATTATTACTAAATATTTCTAAATATTTCTATTAATTACTAATTAGTTTTAATTGTTACTATTTATTAGTATTTATTAGTATTTATTAGTATTTATTAGTATTTATTAGTATTTATTACTAATTAATATAAATTATTACTAAATATTAATATTTATTACTAAATATTAGTATTTATTTCAATTTATTACTATTTATTACTAATTTTTAATATTTATTACTAATTATTACAAATTATTATTAATTATAAGTATTAATTACAAATTATTACTATTTATTTCTATTTATTATTAATTTTTACAAATTATTAATAATTATTACTAATTATTATTATTTATTACTATTTATTAGAATTTATTACTATTTATTCATATTTATTACAAATTATTACTATAAATTACTAATTATTAATATTTATTACTAATTATAACTAATTATTACTAATTATTAGAATTTATTACAAATAATTAGTATTTATTACTAATTCTTGGTATTTAATACTGATTATTAGAATTTATTACAAATTATTATTATTTATTACTAATTATTAGTATTTATTACTAATTGTAAATATTTGTTACTATTTTTTCATAATTATTTCTAATTAGTGTTAATTAATATTAATTGCTACAAAATACAACTACTAATTTATAATTACAGCTAATTATTTATATACATTACTAATTATCATTAATTATTAATAATTATTACTAATTACTAAAAATTAGTACTAATAATTTCAATTCATTATTAAAAATAAATACTGCTGACAAAAAAAATATTCATCTAAGTTAATTATAGCTAATCAAAAATAACTAAAATTAATATAAATGAATGAAATAAATACTAAATTAAATAGAACATAAATACCTTTAAACATGATCTCTTATAATTGTAGATGGCTTCACAACAACTTCATAAAAAAAGTAACTCTGAAAAAATTTCACTCTAAAATTAGAGCATAGAGAAGCAAAGAATGTATGAATTGAGGGGGATGAATGAAAAAATGGATGGGGGTATATATAGGATAGATTAGTTTCGGTTGGACTATTGGCGATGAGATTGTCATCGCAAATAGAAGTTTTTACGATAAGACCCATCATAAATACCTTCGATCACATTAATTACTATTGGCAGTTAAAAGGTTATTTGAGACGAGACCTGTCACAAAAAGTAAAACTGCTGACACACTATTTAAGATGGGAAAACATCCCATCACATATACCTTTTACAGCCATCGAGTATTTGTGATGGGTCCCATTGCAAATACTCTCCAGCTGACGGACTAGTTGGGACGGGGGATCCCATGTTGCAACTAGTGTTTAGTGCCTCCCAGTATTGGCGACGAGAGGTGCCTACCCGTCCCAAATACACTTTCACAAAGTTTGGCCTGCAAACCACACATATGTTTTTGCGACGGGTCACCTAGTTTAGTCGCAAATAATTAACCAAGTATTTGGGACAACACCCATCACAAATACCCTCTGACAAATAGACTATTTGCGATGAAGGATCCCCCCATTTCAACGACTGTTTACCACCTCCCGGTATTTGCGACGGGAGGTGTCTACATGTCGCAAATACCATATTTTATGGTTTGGTGTGGAAACTTCACCAAACCCCGTGTAACATATTGGGACGGGGTGGCTAGTCTGATCGCAAATAATTAGTTATTCGTGATAGGAAAATCAACCCTCACAAATAACCTCTTCGATGGACTATTTGCGACAGGATTTATTCCTGTCGCATATAACCCGTCAAAAAATTATGTTTTTTCCATAGTTATAGATACAATCAAATTATATATTTCAATGGATGACCTCAGGGTACGAGTTCAACGGTGCGAGGCTCCTAGGGAAAAGTGAGTCAATCATAGGAATGGTTGTGTTACTCTTGTGGTGGTTGGGGGAATCTCGATGAATAATGTCTAACGCATTGTATGTCTGATCAAGAGGTAGTCGGGGGACCGTTGAGGCTGAGGCGAAGGCTAGAACATGGTGGTCTACGAGGTGGTGGATGTGGTAGGGGATTTGGATGGAAATCATGAGGTGGGAAGAGGTTATAGGTTCTACCACCACCTCCCCTAGGTGGTCCGCCATGGGCTTAGGGATCTTTAGGATAGGGAAGAAAGAAACATCAGATGATGGAGGATTATAACCCCAGTTCTCTAGAGATGATTATAGGTACAATATGTGTCTTTTACAACCCTATCTGTAGTTTTTATTGACATCTGTGTTACCCACCCTTTACTCACCACAACCCCTGTTCAACATTCAGATATTCTAGTGGAATAGATGACTCAATCCCTACACTTAGATACCATTTATGGGGGAAGATTCAATTATCATACACTAGTTCCATTAGTGTTACCATACTCTAGGGGGTGATAGTTTTGGTTGGGATCTATTGGTGGTAGGATTGAGGCCTTATGACATCATTCTCAGTCTCTAATGGTATCTTCATTTCTTGCCTATATTGACTATATTAGGCGTAGAGTGTGGTGTGTTCACAGAGATGGGACAAGGTTTTCTATTGTTCATGAAAAGGAAATGCTTTCAATATAGGATGGACTTACTCAGTGGAGGGTGTAGCTGATTACTCACCAATTGGGTAGCCTCACCCTCAGTTTTGTGGATGAGAGGAGTCCCCAGTTTCAATCCATAGTGGAGGTGTATCAGGACGTCTTCCTTAATGATGTCCATGGATTACCTCCTCACAAGGAGGTATAATTTTTCAATGATATGTACCTTGGGATGGAAATGATATCTACGCCTACATATTAGATGGATCCTATGAAGCGTTGTGAATTGAGGGTACACATGAAGGACTTTCAGAGAAAGGGCTTCATGAGACCTAGTGTTTCACTATAGGTGGCCTTGGTTTTGTTTTCCAAGAAGGATGACAAGAGATTTCTCTTATGTGTGGACTTTCAGTAACTGAACCAGGTGAATGAGAAGAATATGTATCCACTACTTAGGATTTATGGCCTCTTTAATTAGTTGAAGGGATAAAGTTTGTTATCAAGGATAGATGTAATATCTGTCTACCAACACCTTTGTATTCGGGATGTAGATGTACTGAATACATCCTTTAGGTGTTTGGCATGAACAATACAATTACATAGTGATTCTTTTTGGTGTGATTAATTCCCTGGTAGTGTCCATGGTACTATTGAAAATTACCTTTTATCCTTACATAAACCGATTTTCATGGTCTTCATTGATGAAATCATAGTGTACTCAACATCTGAGGAGGAGCATGTGATACACTTGGGGATGGTCTTAGACACACTATTATAGAACCAGATTTATTTGATTCTCTCTATGTGTTAGTTATGGATTTAGGAGGTCCAATTTATGGTATAAAACATTTCGAAGGCTTTATTTTTAGTCGATCTGGTGAAGATTGAAGTGATTATTTCGAAGGATCCTCCCAAGAGTGTTAATGTGGTGTGGAGTTTCTTGGGCTTGGCCCGGAACTATCATAGGACAGTACATAATGTTTTTAAAGTAGCCTCACGCTTGATAGCCTTGAAATGGAAGGGGAAGCCATTTTGTGTGGACATAAAAGTTCCAATAGTTCTTTTAGGAGATGAGACAAATATTGATGAGCACACCCATCTTGATATTACTAGAGGAGGGTGTTGAGTACATGGTGTTTAGTGATGCATTAGGGACAAGTCTTGGTTGTATCATTATGTAGGGGGAAGCGTTGATGAACTATGGTTCACGCCATTTGAGTTATCATGAGATGAACTACATGACACATTATCACGATCTTGCCACAGTATTGTTTTCATTGAATATGTTGTGACTCTACCTGATGGGTGGGTAGTTTACCATCTACTCTTACAAAAAATGTTTCATGACTATTTTCTCTCAAAAGGATCTGAACATGAGACAGATATGATGGATGATGTTTCTCCAGGACTATTAATTTAAGATTGTCTATACCACTAGGAAGGGACACTTTGTGGAGGATGCTCTAATACTGAGATCCATTCTACAGTTACTGAGTTAGTCATTAGAGCAGTTGGCTAAGTTATAGATATCCTTTGTGGATGGATATGGAGAAATAAACATCTAGTTTATGGTTATCACCTCTCCACTCTTACAGCATGTTAGGGTGAAAAAACTCAGACACATTGACTCTGAGACATTACATGTTAATATTTCCATATAGAATAGCCTTGATAGATATTCAAAAGGTGGAGAGAAAGTCGTTCTCTTCAAATGATCCACTATAGATAAATTGATGTTGAGGAAGGTGGTCATGAGGGAGTTCTATACATACCATTTGGTCATACACAAAAGAGTATAAAAGATGTATCAGGACCTATGAAATCATTTCTGGTAGTCATAGATGAAGAAGGTGGTGGGATATTTGGTTTACTAATGCCTAAATTCTCAGCAAGTGGAGGCTTATCATTAGGTTTTAGTGGGATTGAACCAACCACATTAGGTGAACATGTAAGTGAGATATGATATTGATGTACATCAATAAAGGTGTACCCCACACATCCAGAGGACATGATTCTATCTGGGTGATCATTGAGTGACTCACCTTGCCATCCCACTTCTTACCGATCATTGTGCAGAGATAAGTACAGATCCTCGGAAGCCTTTACATTCAAGAGATTGTTCAACTTCATGGAGTGACATTGGTGATCATTTGAGATTGAGATATTCACTTCACATCTCATTAATGGAAGGGATTATAAGAGGTGTTTGGGACTCTATTGCACTTGGGAACAATGTTTTATCCCCAAACAGATTTCTAGATGGAGAGGACCATCAAGGTTCGTGAGGAAAAGCTACAAGCTTGCGTCATAGACTTCTACCATAGTTGGGAGGATCACATACCATTTATGGACTTTGGGATCAACAACATATATCAATCCACCATTGGTATGGAACCATTTGGGGACCTATACGGGTGACCATTCAAGTCACCACTGTGATGGAAAACCCTAGGAGCGTTAGCACTCCTCGGTCATATGTTGTAATGGGATACCATCGAGAAGGTAGAAATCATCCATGACAGGATGAGGGATACACATAGTCATCATAAATCACATAAATATGGGATACAAAGTCCAATGGATTTCTAGGAGGGGTTCTATGTGTTCTTTCAGGTCTCACCATGATGGGGATTCTATAGATTTGGTCATGGTAGAAATTTATCTATGGGAAATTTTATCCCTTTTTCACATTCTGAGTAGAGTTGGCACAGTTACATAAGACCTATCTCTTCTCCCATAGTTTCAATATGTTCCTTATTTCTTCCACATGCTTCAACTAAGGAGGTATTAGAATAATATGTCTCACATCATCAACTGGGTAGAGCTAGAATTTGATAATGGGGTGACTCTTGCGGAGTACCCAATAGATATCTTGGATCAACAAGAGTAGATTATTCATGAGTTGTTGATTTCTCTAGTGTGTATTCGGTGGTAGCATAATAATCAACATGAGAGGACCTTGGAGTGGGTGGATCATATTCATGTTCAGTACCCTCATCTTTTTGTCGAGTAGCCCTTGTTTTGGAATTTAGTGACATAAATTCATATGTAGGGGAGAATGTAATGACAACTATTTTTTAGGGTTTATTTTTATAAATTAATTGGAAACATTATATTTCCTAAATCTAAGATGGTGTGAGATTATGAGGCTTGTTGTGCATGTAATGATATGGTGAAAATTGTTATGTTCTTAATAGCACATATGAGGGGGTTTCCTGTGGAATTACATCTAGAAGGGTCCCCAAATTAGAAATATGAGGGCACCGTTGCATTTAGAACATGGTATTTACTTTGGGCAGGGAATAACATCAACAGGGGCGGGTGGACTATGAAAGTTAGAAATTGGATGTAACCATCATAAAATATTTTATTCGATGCTGTGTTGGTTTATTTTAGTTAAGGTAAATTTTTAGGAATCCATGTTTATCACCATAACCCTAGACATTCTTTAACAGAAAGCATATGGAAACCACTATGCTGAACGATGAAAAAAACAGATGGATTGAGGATCGATGATGACACAGAACCATGTTCGTCATCAACAACTAATTCACCCTCAAGGTAAGATGTTCATCTTTTTTTTATTTTTTCACCTTATTAGATTCAAACGAAGAACAAAAACCAACCCATGAATAGATTTATCCATGGTTAGATAAAATTTATAGGATGTATTTTATTTTTTGGATTAATGGGATGATTAATTTTTGTGAAAATTGGTGGATTTTTGTTGGTTAACCCTTCTAACATGAAAGGATCAAGGCATACATGAACAAGGCCAATATCCGTCTATTTTGGTGTTAATATTTTTCTCTATTTGAATAAATTTCATGAGTTCTTCATGAATGATAATCAGAGGATAATATTTCCTTCTATATACCCGGAAATGATCACAAAACCAAGGATCTGATCTCATGGTGGTGTGAGGTGGTGGTAGCGCAAGGTGGAGGCAGTTTCAGTTGGCTTTGGTGGAGCACCAAAGGGTGAGGCCACTGGTAGGGGAGTCAGCATTAGAGGAAGAACCGACCCATTAGGGGAGGATGGGATAGGAAAAGCACGACAGGATGGGCCTCCGGTATGGTGGCCAATGATAGTGGTGAGATGCAATCTAGGCGGGATTACATCAGAGGAGGCCAAAAATGGTAGAGGCTGTAGGAGGAAACCAAGGGCCACGACATGAGGGAACAATGACGACAACTATACACAGATCGTAGTCACATGGGACAAGACCAATGATAATGATGAGGCCACGAGACTTGAAGGACAAGGAGGGCCATCCATTTGAACGGTAGGCTATCCACATGAAATGTGGTTCAACACAATATTTATAATGGGATCTAGATAGCCATGTGGCCAGGACACACATATAATAAAGGGAAATTGATCAGGGGGCCCTTTTTATGGGAGAAAATCCACCCCACATGATGCAGGCCGGGATAGAGAACCTGAACACTCTAGTGGTCCAACAGCCCATCAGACCAGGAAAGTTTGGGCCATCCTAGACAATTCGGACTGGGTCAGGTTGAACCAAACTGGTCCATACCATTTTTTCTAAATATTCAATATCATTTAAATTGGAGGACTATTGGATATGTCATTTGCGGCATTGGAACCCTTGTGATGATACTACCCTTTTTAGATACTCTATTTGAGTTTTTGTAGAATTTACTATATGACCTAATGGATTTGGGAGTAGGTGATCTCAGAAAGAGCCCACTATCACATAAATCTATTGCTACCTATTTCTATTTGTTCTTGGTGACTATATGAATTGGGGGATTTATGACCCATTTATTCTCCATGCACCATAATCATTCCATGCACGATCGATACTCTATGTACCATTGATGCTTCTTGCACAATCGATGCCCCAGGCACCAACGCCAATCTAGGAACCACCGATACTCTATGGACTTTTAATGCTCCATCCGCCACCAATTCTCAATGTTCTATCGATGCTCTGGGCATCATTCATGATCAGTGTCCCATCAAAAATTGTAGTTTCATGGATATTGGGGGATCTGTAGACTACAGGTAGAAATCCTTCTCTTCGTGCTTTAGACCTATACTTGTGTGTGTTGACGGTATTGATATTACATCGTGTGTTTCCTTTGTGGTGTACTTTGGGTGTTTATTTCATGGTATATATCATGTATCTCTTAGTGGTATTACCTTTATAGTGTTGGGGTATTCTATTGCGTATTGTTTTACTCACCCCAACATGGGATTTACTCGCATGTGTTGTGTCTTGTGCAGAAGATCAATGCTTTGATGTAGTCCTAGGTGTAGTATAACTAGGTGGTTCTTAGAGTAACCAGACCTACGAGGTGTGCTCTTATGTGTTCAAACACCTATCCTACACCTACCATTCTAGTAGGGTTTTCTATGGATTAGTTTCATGAACTCATGCATTCATATTGGTAGAATTTATTTTTTCGGTCTTGTATTCTGTCCTTGATTACTTCCTTGTTTTTTTACTTTCATACTCTGTGATTGGTATATTAGTGTATTCATTCATTGTTTACTTAGTGTTTTTACATTACATCATTTTGGTATTGAAGATGTGTGCATGTGTACATGTAATTTGAAAAATACCTTCTATTTGTGGGATATTCCTACTTGGTGATAGTCTCCATCCCTAGGATTATTAGAGGTAGGCTTGGGGTACTCATGACACGGGCCCCTCTAGGACATGTTGTGATATTCCCATACCTCATGTCTTGACTCTTGTCTTACTCATTAAAATCATTTATATAATAGATGAAAATTTATTATACATACTTTATAGAAAAATATTCTAATTTCAAATACCACATATGAACTGATTATGACCACATATTACCTGCTTGTTAATAATTCTATGTTAAGGATTCAGTTCAGGTAATATTAACCATGTTCTTCTCATGTGTATTAATTTATTATATATTTGTTCCTCATACTTATATCATGATTTCAAAAATATTTCTCATGATATAAATATCATTTATATTAAGAATATTTTTTTATGATAACCAATATAATATAGAAGTATTAAATGAAATACACCGTTTATGGAGACTTTAAGTCGTACGTACACATGAAAGTTGTTTTCGTTTTAATTATTGTATTGAAAAAATGAAGGTAAATGATATATGTGTGTATATATATAAAATTATTTAGGTAGAATTATTATATCATATAATATCATATAATATCACTAAACCAATCCTTAATACATTCCATGAAGTCTATAAACAAATCACATCGATTTGAGGGTGTGGTACTCCACAATTCCTCAAATAAAATTATCATATTAACACAAAATGGGATGTAAAAATACTTCTTCCATGAAATAATTAAATAAGATTTAATAAATAATAAATATAATATATAACATTATAAACTGATTTTATATTATAATGTTCACCCTGATAGGTGGTTAAGGAAAAATGAACAACCATCGTTTTGTTAGGTGGTAGTTCGCAATACTCCTAAACAGTATGTTCGTTACACATTAGATGGATGTGTGGGTAATTTTAGGTTAAAAATTAAGAACAAAAAAATTCTATTATATATAAGATACATGTTTTTTATACAATAATTGAATAAAGAGAGTGTATGGGGTGGAGAAGGAAAATAAAAGAAAGGAGCTTAAGAGAAGACATTACCACATAATCAGGTATCTCCTATGGGAAAATTCCAAAAGGCTTTCCTCGATTGAAATTTGCCCAAGGTGGGGATTATATGAAAAATGGATGGCTTTTGAGAAGTTTATTGGGTATATAATGGCTGAAAATAATTGGTTTTATAGGTTTGAAGAAGAGGTAGAGGTAGTGGCCTTTTATAGAGAATGGAAAGGACACATGTTGAATTTTGGAAAACAAGTTAGGTGTACCCACGTTTTACCTAAAAAGACATAATATACCAAATAAAAATATAAAATGTATGGTTAATGGACAAATATTTACCATCTGGTGGGTTTTTAAAGAGTATAGGTCATTTTATGACATTAAATTTAGGTTAAACTTATTTTTCTCTTAATCATTGTAAGTAATTTAATCACTTTTACTAATAGTTTTGGTAAAAAACTATGCTAAAATTATTATAAATTATAAATTATTTTCATTTTAAATATGGAATATATTTTTTATAAATCTTAATAACAGAATTGGAATCAATGAAACTAAAATTAATCCCAAAGTTGAGTCCAAAATTTAGTGTTTTAAGGTAAAAACACTCAAAAATTTGATATGTTTTTATACCCATGATTAAAGAGAAATTAATCTCAATGAAATACATTTTATTAATTCATAAAAATATTATATAATTAAACTTTGAATCCAATTTAATCAATATTTGTTCCTTATAAATAAATTAGATTATTTTTTTTTGAATTAAAATCAGGTATTTTTCACTATTCGTCAAAAAAGCTACTTCACATAAAAATCCAATAAATTCCCGTAAAGATAATTGAACCATTATAGATTTTTAAATGTAGTTTACTTTATCAAATTCAATTTCAATATGTTTCTAAATAATATTTAGTTATTTTTCACAGAAGGACATTAAAAGCAATTCATTTGAGAAAATTGATTTTTAAAGATATAAGGAATTTACCAAAAATTATCGCTTCAGTATCAACATGTTTTATTTATATTAGAAAATTATAAAAAATATATTAAAATTAGTTATTAAAATTAATATATCTTTGTTTAATATCATGTTTATAATTAATTAATTTAAATTATTATAATAGTAAAATGATGTTCCATAGAAACATCAGTGTTGTGTGTAATGTATGCCAAGGCAGTGTTTTTTGTATCATATGCTGAGTGGGTGTCTTGTTGCATACACCAAGTAATTGTATTTTTAAATATATGTTTGAATTATTTTATTGTAATATATATATGAAAATATTATTTATTCAAAATAAATGTCCGTAAAAACTCAAGTTGTAACATTCTACCCCCATTAAAATTAATTTCACGCTCAAAATTCATCAATCGCATAAAACCTAATGAGGGTACTTCTGATTCATCATATCATCAAGATCCAAAATTTCATCCACAAAATGGTTATTTCTCTACAAGACATTGACCAGGTGAGTGGTCTTGATTCATAGGTTATTCATTCTATGATCCAGAAAATGAAACAGGTTTCTCCTCATAAGAAAGATCCTTCCCCAATGGTATGACATATGGGTTCAGTATATATGAATGGTTAGGTATATAATTATTTCTGAGAGATATATAGAATACATCATGAACATGTGAAAAATTTAGAAGATGTTCCATGTGATAGGGTATCATCCCAATACGATCAAGAATATCAAACGGACTGATATACCTAATTCTTAGTTTCTATTTCTTCCTAAATCACATTAATTTCATCCATGGTGGGATTCATAAAAACACATTTTCACAAACTAAAAATTCAATATAACATCAAAAATTATTAGAATAACTTTTCTGCCAAATTTGATCTTCCCCGATATGTTTTTAAATGGTTCTAGACTCCTTAACAACATCTTTAGCAATCTAAAGTCCCAACAAACTTCTTTATCTAAACTCATCCTAGTACATTGTATCCCTAAATTTATTCCAATAAAGGTCTTCCTAAGGGTCCACCATAATTCTTGAGTAAATGATATTTCTATATGAAAACTCAACTAGAGGATATTGTCGATCCCAACCCCCTTTGAAATCCAGAGAAAAAGATCCCAACAAATCCTATATTAATTTAATTGATCTTTTAGAATGACTATCCATCTATGGATTATAAGATGTTATAAAAATCAATTATGTATAATTTTCATGCTAAATAATTCTCCATAATATTGAGGTAAACCTACGATACCAATATGATATAATAGAATGTGGTACTCAATGCATCCTTACCAATTCCATAATGTATACCCATGAAATATGATACAGGGAGAAGTCTTCTTTGATAGCGCTGAAGTGTGTGGACATAGAAATTCTATCTAATAACACCCATATTTAATCGAACCCTTTATAGGTTTTGGGTATTCCGATGATAAAATTCATATTTATGTTATCCAATTTCCATTCTAGTATGGGTAATGGATGAAACGTCCCCTTTGACTTTTGTCTTTCAGCCTTAACTTTTGGGAATACCAAGAATGATGATACAATCTCTGCGATATCTCTCTTCATTCCATCCCACCATAAGTATTTTTTCAAGTGCCTATACATCTTAATACTTCCAGGATAAATAGAGAATGAATAACTATGAGCATCCTCTAATATCTCAATCAAATATAGAATGGAAGGAACATATACATGGTTCTAGAACCTTGTCATTCCATCTTGATCATGTTTAATCTTAGGAACATTATGGCTTTGTATTTTAACTCTAAATATTCCTTTTTCACCTTCTAAATCATTACATGGATAGTGGGTTTAACATTCATTTGAAAAATATAGAATTTTCCGATTCCTTCAGGATTTACAGATCTAACCTTTGTAAATACATAAATATTTGATATTTTATGATCCTCATCATGAATAATATAACACAATCCTTCTGACTCAAAGCACCAACCACCTTGTTCACATTCCCAGGATGTTAATGTATTGAGCATTCATAAACCTTTATCAACTATAAAAATATTATTTGGAACATGTTTTAATCCTTTCGTGTGAATACATATTTTAAAATTTTCTGATTCATCTATATGACACACATATTTTCATAAAGATAATAATTCTATATAATTAATGAAAACATTATCACGGCTATCTCTAAATCATGTGTGGGATAATTTAACTCATTAATCTTCCATTATCACAAGTCATAGGATATAACCTTGTTATTATATATAAGAATACAACTAAATACCATTTTGGATTCATCACTATAGATTAAAAATCCTTCTCCACTAAAGGGTAATGTATGCATAGGTGTAATGACTAACATTTTATTCAATTCAATGAAATTATACTCACATTCATCTATATAGAAGAACTTGTTACCCTTTGGAGTAATCTAGGTCACAAGATTATATAATAGTGGGAAATCCTACAAAAACCATCGATAACATACATCTTAAGTAAGAAAGATATTGATCTTGGATACTTTGGTTGGTCTTGGGAATCAATCATTAGCCTACATCTTTGATGGATCCAATTCTATACCATCTCTTGAGATTAGGTGAACCAAAAATGAAAACTTTTGCAACCAAAATTCACACTCTATAATTGTTTTAGATATATTTTCTTTTCTAACAGTCTTAAATACAATTCTCATGTTATCTTCGTGATCTTCCTTGCTCTATGAATTGATAATAATTTCATATATAAATACTACTACTATCTGATTTAGGTAAAATATAATGACTCAATTAATCAAATATATGAATATAGAATGATAATTAATAAGACCAAAATGAATCACTATATATTCAAAGTGTATATACATTGTATGAAATATCATCTTGGGTATATCCACTTTCATAACCCTCAATTGATGATATCCCAAAAGAAGTTCAATCATGGAAACGAATTCATATCCACTTAGTTGATCAAAAAATTCACCCATATGAGGAAGAGGATATATTTTCTTGACTGTGATCTTGTTCAAATCCTAATAATCAATGTTGAGTTACATTGATCTATCTTTCTTTTTAACAAAAATAATATGATCACCCCAAGGTGACATACATTGATGAATTAATCCCATATAAATGTTTTTTTTAGGTGATTCTCTGATTTTTGAAACTCAATAGGATCTATTATATAAGGAGACTTTAAAATTGGTGTAGAATGTGGTATGAGATCTATTGAGAACTGAACTTTGTGTTTTTTTGAAAGGCCGAGAAATTCTTATGGAATGACATCCACAAATTCTTGTACAATAAGAATATCATTGAAATCAATTTTCTTCCTAACCAATTGAGATAAAAAAACCTTTTGAATGGTAATTAAGACCCATACACTAGATTTAATCTCTATAAGAAGATCATACTCATTGTTAAATTGATGGAAGATAATCATAGGGTTTTAAATATAAAAAATTACTTATCTTCCTTATATATTGATTTTCTATTTATACATTTAAATCCATTCCATTCCAATGATGACATAAAATTCATCTAAAGGAAGAATGAAAATATTTTTAGGATGCACATTCCCGCAAACATTAATTGGAGAGGAATCATAAACATGAGATAAAATCATCATACCATTAGGATTTCTCACTGCTAATTCCATATATATTTTTTTTGGTTGGATCTTAACAGTGTTATAAAATTATTTAGATATGAAATAGTGGGTATATATATAATCAAATATGAAATTACTAATTCTAGTGTGGATGGTAAGTGTACCTTTCATCACATCGTTTTCACACCCCTCATAAAAAATATAAATTGCATGAGATTTAACCTTGTCTGTAGGATTAAGTGGTGTTTGAAATCGATCATCATCACCATACCTTGGGTTAGGGATGTGGTTATCATATTTCCTGTTCTCCTTACACTTGTAGCATTGAATTGAGGGAGGTGAATTCTGTGTCACTTTATCCCCATTCACAAAATTTTTTAACTACTTCCCATAAAATCAGAAAAAAAATTCGGATGGCCTTCCCTTCAAAAATTAATACATTTATTATACCCCATAAAATATTTCCTTCGTTCTTCTTCCCACAATTATAATATAATGGCATGTTTATCTTCTTTTATTCATGGTTTCTATATTTTCCTTGAAAATAAATCATCATCTTCTTGTCAATACCATGAGATAAATTTTTGAATCAAACCCCTAAATGAAATATCATTTCACAATGAAAAATATCTTCCTAGTTACTAATGTATCTTATGGACAACTCCCTTATTTGTATTGGATTTAAGACACTAATGAAACTATCAAAATTACATTCAAGATGGATGATAATTCCAAAAAAATACCTCAAAAGTATCTTGAAATTATCCTCATAGGTACCAATAGATTTATCACCCCATTTAATCTACTGAAGGTACTATTTATCCATATAGGTACGAAGTGTATGAGGAAAGTAAATATTGAACAATATGTTTCTAAAAACATCCCAATACATGGATTCAATCTCATCTTACAAAATAGTGTTCTTGATTAGATTCCACATATGTTTTTCTTTACCTTCTAACCGATAAAAAACACGAATGAATTTCTCATGAACTGATCTCTAGATAATAGATTATATCATTTTAGTAGTACAAATCCATTATTTTGCAAAACTTTCTTCAGAAAACCCGCTAAAAGATGGGGGATGGTGCCTAATTAAAGACTCAACACAATGTTTTTCACTCTATTTATTATTTGGAAGTCCACCAAGAATCATATATTGAGAATGTTGTGTGATCGTAGAAATGGGTTTTTAAATTCCAACTCCCATAGAATTTAGTTTAATTGGAGGAAAATCATTTCATTTACCACTATAATCACTATTTACATGGTTTCTTTGGGTTCTATCCATTGATTAAAACTAAAAAGAGTAGAGTGAGAAATTTTTATCAAAATGAGGAACCACATAATTATAAAAAGTCACCTATAGGTATGATATGAAACATTAATCAATCTATGACATCCTAGGTTTATCCTATATTTTTCATATCCAACTTATATATTAATCATTTGTGATGGTTTATGAAGTGTTTTTGAAATCCAAAAAGCATGTCCCCCCAGAAGTGTCAAACCAGGTGTGCAGCAATTCCCATTGTCATGTACCAAATCACCCTCAGTTTTTCCTGGAACATATTTTCAGAGTCATACCCTAAGATACATCTATTCTAGATCCACATAAACATGTATTATCTAAATAGTTATTTATTTGATGAAAACCAATCAATCTATCCTTTATCAAAATCCCCGGACATTTTCGATACTTTTCCTTATCCTTATACTTATTACTTGACATGTCCTTAGGGTTTTCACTATGTTTTATTCATCATATCTACCAATGGTTAACTAAAAATTTGATCTGATACCAACTATAGTGCCCAATATTGACATACATTAACAATACATAACTATTTTTGAATACTTAAAACATTAAAAAACTGATTCCTAAAGAATTTACAATTCTAGTTCCTTTGGTAAATTTAATCAAAAACACCGATATATAAACAAGCTACATTCAATAATACAAAAATGGGCTTTATCAGCGATCAAAATGGGCTTTATCAGCGCTTAGAAAGCATTATAAAGCTCAGCGGTGATAAAATGTACACTTATCAATGCTAAAAAGTGCTGATCAAGGATTAGTTTATCAGCGCTAAAAGAGGGCTGATAAAAGCATTGTTTATCAGCGCTCTTTTAGCGCAGATAAAGGATTCTTTTATCAGTGCTAAAAAAGAGCTGATAAATTCCCTCTCTACGGCACAAAAAACTTCTACAGTAGCACACCCAAATAGCACCTACCCAAACATCACCTACAAATAATTCATCATTTCAATAACTATACCCATACAAAATTAACACATAAATCATAATCTAATTACACCATGTATACCCATACACCATTAACACATAATTCATAAGTTAATTAAAAACATAAAGAATTCTATTAAAAATTCAAGGGGTTGGGGGGTTTTCAGGGGTTTTAGGAGGCTATCCAAGGGGGGTAGGGGGTGTCTGGGGGGGACGGGGGTGTCTAGGGGGGTGGGGAGGTACAGAAGGTTGGGAGGCTGTCCAAAGAGGGTGGTGGTGTCCAAGGGGGTGGGGGTGTCTAGGTGGTTGGGTGGTGTCTAGGAGGGGGTGTAGAGGTGAGGGGGGGGGGGGGGTTCCATGAAGGTGTCCAGGGGGGTGGGCTGGTGTCCAAGGTGTCAGGGGGGGGGGCTTTCCAGGGGTGGGTGGGGTGTACGGGGGGGGGGGGGGGTCTGGGTGGGTTAGTGGGGTATCCAAGGGGGTGGGGCAGTGTCAAGGAGGGTGGGATGGGGGAGTCTGGGGGGATCGGGGTGTCCAGGGGGTGGGGTGTCCAGGGGGGTGGGGGAGGTCTATGGTGTCGGTAGGGATGTCCAAGGGGGGTGGGGTGGTGTCCAAGGAGGGGGTGTCTAGGTTGGTGGGGGGGTGTTTATGGGGTGTCCATGGGGGTGGGCTACTGTCCAGTGTGTCAGGGGGCTTTTCTAGGGGGTGGGGGATGTCTGGGGGGTCCAGAGGGTTGGTGGGGCTGTGTAAGGGTGGTGGGATGGTGTCTCGGAGGGTGGGGGTGGTCGTCCATGGGTGGGGGTGTCCAGGGGGGGTTGGGGGTATGCAGGTGGTGGGGTGGTGTCAAGGAGGGGTGGGGGTGTTGTCCATGGAGGTGGTGGTTGTCCAGGGGGGTGGGGGTGTCCGGGGGGGGGGGGGGGGGGTCCGGGGGGGGGGGGGGTGGGGGGGCTGTCTGAGTTGGGGGGGGGGGGGTTGTCCATGGGCGTGTCAAGCGGGGTAGGGGTGTCAAGGGGTTTAGGGGGCTTTCCAGGGGGTGGGGGTGTCCAGCGGGGTGGGGGTGTCCAGGGGGTGGGTTGGTGTCTAGGGGGTGGGGGTGGTCCAGGGGGTTCGGTGGGGTTGACTCTTACACATCAAAAAGTACTGATGGAACATTCTCATAAAGGATCAAGATGATACAAATGTGTTTGGTTGGATTTTTTTAGGTCAGTAGTTGTTTTCACTTAAACTTTTGTCCAATTTAAATAAAAGAGAGACCCTTTGAGTGGTACCATCCACACCATGACTCATATTGAGGCGGAGATGACTCGTACACATCACAAAGGACATGTGGATCATTATACTAAAGGATCAATAAAATCCAAATGCGTTTTGTTAGATTTCTGTTGGTCAATTGTTGTTTTCCCTTAAAATTGTGTTCATTTTAAACAAAAGAGAGACTCTTTGAGTGATACCGGCCACACTGTGCCTCTTATTGAGTAGGGGATGACTCGTACATGTGAAAAATGACCCATGGATCATTCTCTTAAAATATCAATAAAATCAGAATGTATTTGGTCCGATTTCCGTAGGTCAGTTGTTGTTTTCACTTAAAATTTTGTCCATTTTAAACAAATTAGAGAACCTTTGAGTTATACCAGCCACACCATGACTCGGATTGAGGTGGGGATGACTCGTACACGTACCCAACACACCTGTGGATTGTTATCTTAGAGAATGAACACAATTCTAATGCGTTTGGTCAGATTTCTGTTGGTCACTTTTTTTTCACTTAAAAATTTGTCCATTTTAATCAAAAGAGAGACCCTTTGAGTGGTACCGGCCACACCATGCCTCTGATTGAGGTGGGGATGACTCATACATGTCAAAAAGGACCCGTGGATCATTATCCTAAAGGAACAAGACAATCCAAAAGCGTTTGGTCAGATTTCCGTAGGCCAGTTCTTGTTTTCACTTAAAAATTTGTCCATTTTAAACAAAAGAGAGACACTTTGAGTGGTACTGGGCACACAATGCCTCAGATTGAGGAGAGTATAACTCTTACATGTAACAAAGGACCCATGTATCATTCTCATAATGGATCAATACAATCCAAATGCATTTGGTTGGATTTCCCTTGATGAGTTGTTGTTTTCACATTAAATTGTGTCCAATTTAAACAAAAGAGAGACCCTTTGAGTATTACCGGCCACACCATGCCTCAGATTGAGGCGGAGATGACTCATACATTTCATAAAGGACCCGTGGATCATTCTGCTAATGGATAAAGAAAATACTAAGGCATTTGGTCATATTTATATCGGTCAGTTGTTGTTTTCACATAAATATTTGTCCATTTTAAACAAAAGAGAGACCCTTTGAGTGTTACCGACAACACCGTGCCTCAAATTGATGCAGGGATGACTCTTACAGATCAAAAAGGACCCATGGATAGTTCTCATAGAGGATAAAGACAATCTGAATGTGTTTGGTTGGATTTCCGTAGGTCAGTTGTTCTTTTCACTTAAAATTATGTCCAAATTAAAGAAAAGAGAGACCATGTGAGTCGTACCGGTCACACCGTGCCTCGGATTGAGGCGGGGATGACTCTTAAATGTCACTAATTACCCTTGGATAATTCACCTATAAGATCAATACAATCTGGATGCGTTAGGTCAGATTTTCGTAGGCCAGTTGTTGTTTTCACTTAAAATTGTGTTCATTATAAAAAGAGAGAGACTCTTTGAGTGATACTGGCCACACCATGCCTCAGATTGAAGCGGAGATGACACTTATATGTCAAAAAGGACTCATGGATAATTTTATAAAGGATCAATACAATCCGAATGCATTTGGTCATATTTCCATTGGTCAGTTGTTTTTTTCACTTAAAATTTTGTCCATTTTAAACAAAAGAGAGACGCTTTGAGTGTTACTGGCCACACCATGCCTCAGATTGAGGTAGGGATGAATTTTACACATCCCAAATTCACCAATAGATACTTATATTAATGTATCCACACAATATGAATGTGTTTGTTTGAATTTCTATAGGTCAGTAGTTGTTTTCACATAAAAATTTGTCCAATTTAAACAAAAGAGAGACCTTTTGAGTGGTACAAGCCACACCGTGCCTCGAATTCAGGCGGGTATGATTTTTACATGTCAAAAAGGACCTTTAGATCGTTCTATTAAATGATAATGACAATAAAAATATGTTTGGTCAAATTTCCGAAGGTCAGTTATTGCTTTAACTTAAAAAATGATCCATTTTAAACAAAAGAGAGACCCTTTGAGTGGTATCGGCCACACTGTGCCTCGTATTGAGGTGGGGATGTCTCTTAAACATCCCCAACACACCTGTTGATTGTTATCTTAAATTATCAACACAATCTGAATCCGTTCGGTTGGATTTCCATAATTTAGTTGTTGTTTTCACCTTAAATTGTGTCCAATTTAAACAAAAGAGAGACCCTTTGAGTGGTACTGGACACACCGTGACTCGGATTGAGGTGAGGATGACTATTACACATCTCAAAGGACCTTTGGATCATTCTCATAAAGGATAAATACAATCATAATGAATTTTGTTCATATTTCTGTAGGTCAGTTGTTGTTTTCACCTAAAATTTTGTCCCTTTTAACCAATAGAGAGACCCTTTGAGTGGTATCGGCCACACCGTGACATGTATTGAGGCGGGGATGACTCTTACACATCCCGAACGCTCCCATGGATTGTTATCTTGATGGATCAACACAATCCGAATGCGTTTGGTCAGATTTCTATAGGTCAGTTGTTGTTTTCACTTATAAATTTGTCCATTTTAAACAAAAGAGAGACCCTTTGAGTGGTACCAGCCACACCATGCCCTGGAATGAGGCGGAGATGACTCTTACACATCAAAAAGGACCTGTGGATCATTCTCTTAAATGATCAAGATAATCCGAAATCATTTGGTCAAACTTCCATAGGTCAGCTGTTGTTTTCACTTAAAAATTTGGCCATTTTAAAAAAAATAGAGACCCTTTGAGTGGTACTGGCCACACTTTACCTTATATTGATCCGGGGATAACTCTTTCACATCAAAAAAGACCCATGGATGGTTTTAATAAAGGATCAAGACAATCAGAATGTGTTTGGTCAGATTTCCATAGGTCATTTGTTGTTTTCACTTTTAATTGAGTCCAATTTAAACAAGAGAGACCCTTTGAGTGGTACCAGCCACACTATGCCTCGGATTGAGGAGTGGATAACTCGTACACATCAAAAAGGACCCATGGATCGTTCTCCTAAAGGATCAAGACAATAAAAATGTGTTTGGTCAGATTTCCGTAGGTCAGTTGTTGTTTTCAAATAAAAATTTGTACATTTTAAACAAAAGAGGGACCCATTGAGTGGTACCGGCCACACCATGCCTCAGATTGAGGTGGGGATGACACTTACTAGTCATAAAGGACCCATGGATTATTCTAATAAATGATAAAGACAATCCTAATGCGTTTGGTCAGATTTATGTGGGTTAGTTGTTGTTTTCACTTAAAATTGGGTCCAATTTAAACAAAAGAGAGAACCATTGAGTGGTACCGGCCACAAAGTGCCTCGGATTTAGGCAGGTCTGAATCATCCATGTCACAAAGGAATCTTGGATCGTTCTCCTAAAGGATCAATACAATCAGAATGCGTTTGGTCAGATTTCTGTAGGTCAGTATTTGTTTTCACTTAAAATTGTGTTCATTTTAAACAAAAGGGAGACTCTTTGAGTGATACTGGCCACACCATGCCTCGAATTGAGACGGGGATGACTCATACACATGAAAAGGACTCTTGGATCATTCTACTAATTGATAAATACAATCCGAATGCGTTTGATCATAATTCTGGAGGTCAGTTGTTGTTTTCACTTAAAATTTTGTCCATTTTAAACAAAAGAGAGACCCTTTGAAGGATACTAGCCCCAACGTGCCTCGTATTGAGGCAGGGATTACTCTTACATGTCCCCAACACACTCGTGGATCATTATCTTAAAGGATCAACACAATTTAAACTCTTTTGGTCAGATTTCCATAGGTCAGTTGTTGTTTTCACTTAAATGTTTCTCCATTTTAAACAAAAGAGAGACCCTTTGAGTGGTACCCGGCCACACCGTGCCTCGGATTGAGGTGGGGAGGACTTGTGGACATCCCCAACATGACTTTGGATAGTTATATTAAAGGATAAACACAATCTGAATGGTTTTGTTCAGATTTCCATATGTCAGTTGTGGTTTTCACTTAAAAATTTGCCCATTTTAAACAAAAAAGAGACCCTTTGAGTGGTACCGGCCACACCGTGCATTGAATTGAGGTGGGTATGAATCACACACGTCCCCAACACACCTGTGGATCTTTATCTTAAATTATCAACACAATCCGAATGCATTTGGTCGGATTTCCATAGGTCAGTTGTTGTTTTCACTTAAACTTTTTTCAATTTTAAATAAAAGAGAGAACCATTGATTAGTACCGGCTACACCATGCCTTGTATTGAGGTGGGGATGACTCGTACACAAAAAAAATGATCTTTATCTTATTCTTCTAAATTATCAAGACAATTCGAATGAGTTTGGTCAGATTTCAATAGGACACTTGTTGTTTTCACTTAAAATTTTGTCCATTTTAAACAGAAGAGAGACCCTTTGAGTGCTACCGGCCACACCGTACCTTAGATTGAGGTGGGGACGACTCATACTTGTCTAAAACTCAACCATGGATCATTATATTAAAGGATCAACACAATCCAAATGCATTTAATTGGATTTCCATAGGTCAGTTGTTGTTTTTACTTAAAAATCTGTCCATTTGAAACAAAAGAGAGACCCTTTGAGTGGTTCATCATTCTTCCATGTTGTTGGTTCATATCATCTGTTAAAATGGGAAATTGACTAATTGGAGAAATGATATTTTATTTAATAACAATTACAATATTCCTAAAAACATTTACATACAACAATGTGTCATCTTTTGATCCCCTAAACCCCTCTAAAAAATGACCACCGATTGTACACGCCCCCAAGTAAGATCTTCATGTTATTTGTGTAGAATATATCATCAGGTATGTGGCCCACTCATTTCTGAACATATCTATTTTGTCTTGTGAGTATGTGGATTTTTAGCAGTCAAAGTAGTATTGAAAAAAATAAAAATAAAGAATTAATAATTAAATTAAACGAACTAGTAGTTGTTTTTGAAAATACCTCTTTACAGATGCTTGTTTGTTGATGAAAAAAGATCTATTTCATAAATTTACAAACATAATAACCGCAGTCATTATCATTTGTTTGTTTTGGAATCTAAAAAAAATTGATCATTAGGTGAATAAGTAACTTTTGTTGAGATGTGTTTGGATAGTGAAATTTCATTATATATACCCAGATATTAGTCTACTCATAGTGCATTCTCTCTTGCTTATGCTTAGCCCCTGTCCTCATTTCATTTTTAGACGATAATGATACACCACCCTTTTATAATAGACTCTTTAAAAGAAAATTTAAATTATATTACTTGATTTTTAGACATAAAATGTTGGATGTAGTGTCTTACAGATTCACGAACTCCATCATGTGTGGTCAGTTTGATGGATATCCTTGCTTTGAATCCATAAAATAAATATTTAGAGTATCCAAGGTCACCAAAATTAGCATCCAATGTTTCCTAAAAACACAAAAAGTAATTAGTAATATAAGAGTTCAGAATATAATTGATATTCTTTAATTGTAGAGTGTTACCCCTGCACGGTTGGTATTAAGAAGAGTGTGCCATCTATAATCTTGCTTTTAAATGTTTTCAGCAAGCCTTTCACTATTTCCTTCTCTTTTGATGGCTCTATTATCATTAGATGTGATGATGTGGTATGAGGACTAATGAGTCCAAATTTTGGATCATGGAAAAATTCATTCAACTATTTTTCATATATACATCTGTCAACAATATAAAATGCATTTAGTCATAATTTTCACATTAGATCAGATTTTAGAAAATCAATTCATAGAAACGTACCTCATATATATATTTACAACTATGATTCCTAGCCAATAGTTTTCAAGGATCACATTTACATTTTCATCAGTAATGAAATATTGACTTTCCAAAATGTATATATTCTCTTCAAAAATCACTATACGACAACTACCACCTCTTAGATTTGTATCCACATGAGTCTTCAATGCTAGTAAATGTGGATAGAGAACATGTGGTGTTATTGTGCTTTCAGTAGTTCCTTGGGATTATTTTTTTGATCCTTTAGACGGTTTTGAGCTGATGTTTTTCACCCCCTTCCCTTTCTCTATCTATAATAACATTCATTGGTTCAGACCCTTTTTTCATTAACTATTACGGGTTTATCATGAAAAAAAGGAAATAAATAACTCTTTGTACGCATATACTCTTACCAGTTGTGAAAGTCATGCAATTAATGTCCCAATATCCTTTTCTACCATATGAATATCATCATAATCAGGTGGAATAGGTAGCTCTGAATTTGGATCATTAGATACAGTAATCATCACTTTCAGATGATCTTTCGGAAGTGGTCTATTATAAAGCGTGTTATCTGGGATGTTGAACACTGTACACCTCGCTACAAGGTGATAGGTGGGTGTTGACAGATATAAATCACAATCATTATCACCCTATAGAAGATCAGTGCAGGAAAAGTATCAGTGTTTGTCTGATTCACATTTCATGGGAACAATTATTAAAATATTGATTACCATGGCTAAGACAACTCTTTGAGGGGAATGGCTCGCCTCAAAGATGGTGGGGGTTGGGGCGGGATCTTCACACACTGGTTGTTTATGAGTTGTGTCTTCTCCTTGCTTCCCACCCATAAACGTTGATATCAACTCTCCCTACCATTGCAATCATTCTTCAAGGGTTTCTAGTTTTTCGCTCATTTTTTTCAATGTTTCATCTCTATCATCCGTTTTTTCTTCTTCTCAAAATATACTCGAGGTGACACCCTAAACCCTGCACCCCTATCACGACCATATTTTTATGGCTGCATCAAAGCCGTTGATAATAGGTCTGCATCTACTACAGGAGTAGCTGATTCCTGTAACTGTCATATATAGGAAAATAACTAATTATTTTTATTTAATAGCAATTTAAAACAAATATTTAAATCTTCAAGTCATACTTAACACTAATTTCCCACACTTTTTGTTTGTTATCATCAACTAGCTTCCATTCCTTATTCACACGTGCCTCCTTCTAACGCACATGACATGGTATGGAAGTGTATTTGGTTTTAGACACATCAATCTACATATAAACATAGAAAGATAATTATGAGGTTTTTTGTTGGCACCTAACAATATTACTGTAAATTTAAAATACGTACAATTTTATTTTCCAGTGAAGTGTACCCCATCCTTTCTTTATGATAGGGGTATGTTGTTTTTGATGCACGTTCCTTAGTTTCTTTACAGAGTTGTTGTTTGATAAATGAAATATTGATAATCAAAGTGATGAATACATGTATCCTTAAACAATGTATTATCACCCACAATGTACCTGAAACTTATCATCCCCAAGGTGGATAATAAATTTATCCCATAATTCTTGGGATATCAGGTGAGGGTAGACAGTGGGTGGGAGTAGGTTTATTTTACCTTTGGAATATTTAAGGAGACATCTTTTTAAAATAGTGTGAAAAACTTGATGAATCCTTCCTGAAAGCCTTAGTACATAATCCTTGTGTGAATAGTCTACTATAAATGTATACTGTAAGTGATTAAGAAGAGTAATACTTTATTTTATTATTTTATTTTCTAGTAAATTAATGAAATATATTCATAATGTTATCCTAATTTCTTCCCAGATCACATCCTTCAGCCCGGAAACAACAAGGTGCCATGAATCTATGTCAATCGGCACGCGTTGCCGAGTGACAACTATAATGTGACTAATAAACATAGACTTTTTGGGGTTCACATGTTGGACTTCTTCATTCCATCTGACGTCAAATTTTATGCCTTTTCTTTTCGACTTAAGATCATTGACTAACACCGTCAAACTATGACGCACTTGTGTTTTCTGTGATGTCGATCCTTCATTCCCGAACATTTCATCAGTATCAAAATCTACTATATGTTCATCTGAAATGGTATCAATGACATGTGCTGATGGTTGTTGGACCTCAACACTAGGAGAAATAGGAGCCGCCACAGCAAGTGCAGCAGGAGCAGCAGGAGCAGCAACAGGAGCAGCAGGAGCAGCAGCTTGAGAGACTTTTTCAGCCTCAAGGTTAGGAGCACCAGAATGTGCCAAAGTCATTATCTACAAAAGAGGTTGAACAATTAATTTATATTACATAAATTCAGTAATGATAAGACAATAACATGAGATAACAATATCTATATTACAAAAACAGTATAACTTGTTTATTAAACTCTCATTCTTTTTTTCAAAGGCTGAAGGGATTTGAAACTTCTATCGATTATCCAAATCCCTTCATTGTGGTCTCCTCTAACATAAAAAACATCATCTACATTTGGACTGCTCCGAAATGATTGTGACGTACCACTAAAATGATCTTCCTCAACTGAACTTTCATCGGAACCTTTAGCAGTTTTGGATGCTAACAGAACAATCAACCACTTTCAGTTTGCGGGATCAGGAACAAAAAAACTTGTACTTCTTGTGATTCCATCATAAACTGTTCTCCATTGTACCCTTCTATATTAAAATCAATTTTCACAAATCCCCATTCATCTATTTTAACACCACTATTGTTATCAACCCATTTGCATTGAATAATCGACAATTGGAATGTCGTATAATCCAACTCACATATTAGTTTGATAATGCCAAAGTATGACATATTTGCATAAATTGGATTTTTGTCCTTTCTACCTGAAACATGAATTGCTTCAACCACTAGTGTAACTCCACTATTTTGAATGGTACTATTTTAAACATGTTAATTTGTATAGAATGTATAACCATTAATTACATAACCACTGTAAGATAATACATACACACTTTTTCCAATGGCTAGCCATCAAATTCATTCTAAAATTGAATTCGTATTTTCATGGAATTGCTTAAAAATATGGTCCTAAAAACATCCTATAAACTGGTGATTATGTATATTTGACAACCATTTTTCTTCCCTTGATGGATTCAACTACCTATGAATTTCTTTGTGAGTTTCAGTATATTGACCAACCTCCCAACTTTTATCCAAAACATAAAGGTGGGCCTTCTCTTGATCTGAAATGCTAATTGTCACAACATCTCTTCCAGAAATTCACTCCCTCTCATTGCGTCTAGTGTGATGAGATTTCAGGAGACCAATGATTTCCACATCAGATAGGTATTTGGTACAAAATTCAATGGCTTCCTCAACAATATATCTCTCCACTATACAACCCTCTGGCCGACATAGATTTGTGACATACACTTTCAAAATCATCATATACCGTTCAAAAAGATACATCCATCTATAGTGCACAGGACAAAAAAGTAGAATCTCTCTCACCAAGTGAATCATCAAATGAACCATTATATCAAAGAATGTTGGTAGGAAGAACATTTTTAATTCACATAAAATGATGAAAATTTCTTTTTCCATAGCCGGAAATTTCATCGGGTCTAAAATGTTTCTACATATAACTTTGAAAAAGAAACAACGGTTGGTTAACGTATGATGAACATTCTTGGAAAAAATGCAATGTAAAGCTATAGGAATTAGATCTTTCATCAAAACATGGATGTCATGTGATTTCAAACCTTTTAACTTCAAATAATTCAATGACACAATGTTCTTGATATTTGATGAATACCCCTATGGAACCTTTACATCATTGACGATGTTGCAAAACTGGTATCTCTCCTCTCTAGAATAAATATAAGCAGCTGGAGGAAGAAAAATTTGATTTTCACCATTCACGAGAGCCAAATATTCTCGTATTACCATTTCATCCTTGTCCATCCTTGCCTTAATTCAATCATTTGTTTTTCCAGGGGCATTTAGAAATGTTCTGATAACACTGTCACGTACATTTTTTTCCACATGAATCACATAAAGAAAATTTATGATGTACAAACAATTCCAGTATGATTATTCAAAAAAACTGATCTCTTTTTCCAATTGATTTTTAAGGTTTTTCAAAAATGGTTTACCAATAACAGTGTTCACATCTTTTACTTTCTCAAATAGCTCATCACACATTAGTGGAGACAGTGCTGCATGTTGTTCTGAACTTCCATTGAATGATTTCATCCATGATCGTTACTTATGCTAACACGGTAGAAATCCCTGATGTCCTAGAAACAGATATTTCGATGAATGTTTCATCCTAATTGATTTTATATATTCTTCGCACATGAGACACCCTTGAGTTTCTTTAATGCTATTTCCTGACAAATTTCCATTTACAGGGAAATCATTTATTGTCCCATACAACATTGCTCTCAAAATGAAGTATTCACTTTTATAAGAATCATACAACATAACACCTAAATCCCACAATAACTTCAAATCATCGATCAAAAAATCCAAATAAACATCAATATCGTTATCTGGTTGTTTTGGTCCTGATATAATCATAGATAACTTGATGAATTTCCGCTTCATTCATAACCAGGGTGGCAAGTTATAATTTACCAACATAAAATGCCATGAACTATGAGTACTGTGTTAAAAACCAAAAGGATTTACTCCATCTTTAGATAATGAAAGATGAAGGTTTATCGACTCTTTTCCAAATTCAGGATACTCATGATCAATTTTCTTCCATTGAGTAGAGTCGACCGGATGATGTAATTTCTCATATTTATTTATTTTATCTACATGCCACAACAATTGTCTTATAGTTTATTCACTTCCATTTATATTCCTAAACCTTTTAATGATTGGAAAGTACCATAAAACTTTTGTATGATTGGATTCATCTTTCTTGAATCAAGAAGCACCACACATTGGGCATTCTACAAGTGATTTGTTCTCCTTAAGAAAAAATATACATTCTTTTGAGTAGGCATGTATTCTTTCAGAAATCATACCCATCGATTGTAGAATTTTTTTCTCTTCATATGTCCAGATTGGGAGCTCATTATCTTTAGGGAGCATGTAATTCAAGAGAGCATGTAGTTTTGTAAAACTGAAATCACTCCATCTATTGCCTGCTTTCAATTTATACAACTTTAGTACAGCTGACAATGTTGTATACTTTGTGCAACCATCATACAATGAAATCTTTTCACAACTCTTTAACTTCTCAAACAATTTTGTGCAATCACGGAGTTCATCTCCAATTGTCTTTGTCATTTCCTCAATACGATCATCATTATCATTGAAATATGTAATCAAATCCTCCATATGGTCTTCTTTATTATCCATATTTGTATTTATATCTGATGATCCATAAAACATTGTTTTATCCCATCCAGTAGCTATATTTATTTTTTCTCCATGTTTATTACAACATTTATAACTCCGATTTATTCTATGACATATCAAATGTTCTTCAAACTTCTCTAGAGTAAGTAGTCTAGAATAACAACAATGTAAACACGGACAAAGGATTTTAGAGGGATCCTTTGCATGATACTTTGCAAATTTGATGAACTCTTTCACTCCGTTCTTGTACTCTATTCTCAAATGATTAGAATCCATCCAATATTTATTCATATTCATCCTATTTGAATATCAAATATTAGTATTTATGGTTCAAGTACACAAAACAATACTACCAAATACAGTACAATAGAACCACCAAATTATAAAAATAGAGATTAATAGAGTGTAACCATTAATATTTATTCATCGTCATTAAATATAATTACTTTAAATTAATTATAGTTTCCTCAAATCACCCCATTCCAAACACAATAATAATCAAGAATGATACAACTACGACTCCTAGGTCTTTGTCATATGTTCAATATCATCATGCCTAAATACCCATATATCCACACATACACATGTCACAAACACATAAAAAACCATATCCACATCAGAACCAAAGTTTCGATATGAATTTCAATCAGGTTACTCGACTAAATTGGTGGTGTGTAAGAAATAATAAGAAAATATAATAAGTATACAGTCACACATAAATCTCAAACTGGTGTTAAAAATCCAATAAACCCATGGTATCATTCCATCTATCAGAATACTATAAAGGAGCCCATATGCGACAGTATTCCTAGGTGGTGAAGGTTCTTGGGGAGTAAGGGGAGAACACACACCTATCAGGGTTCGATTTCAGGTCACTAAGATTGATGGTGGCCTGATACTCCTACAAGGGTTCATTCCATGTTTCACAAACCATGTCCTGGTACCCTAGGATGTTAAACTACTGCAGGTGGAAGTGAAACTGTTCCTGATGATCATGACAAGAAGAAATGGAAACGAAGAGGGGGGAGTGGTTGAAAATACCTCAAGCAAGATGAAAAAACATGGTATTTGAGAATAGGTTAGTTTCATCCATGTTGTCTAGAAACCTCTCCAATAGACTCCAAAAGCATTGATGGCCTCTGTAGTTGTTGTACTAGGTGAAACTATTACCTGATAAGCTAAGATCAATGAGGCCCTTCCTAGCTATGAACTGAACAAACTCCATGATGGCCTTCCTCTGGAATGGGCTTCTGCCTTTCCTTTCCGTTGGGTTGGAAATGACATTATTGTCACCCCCAAAAAATAATGGATGGTGGCTGAGATCAAAGGTATTTTGTTCACTCTAAAGAGATTCCCTTTTAAGAGGGTCATAGCTTCCAAAAACAAAAGTCATAAAGAAGGAGGTGTCACCGTTGGACACATTGGTCGTGATGAATTGATTACAATCTTTAATAGTCTCAACAACATATTTATTGTTCCAAAATACACATTTGGGTCTGTTGGAGGGGTCAGAGTGTAGAAATCCATGCATCTTAATCTTCCAGGATAATTCTTTGATCATTATAGGGGTTTTTGTGTTATTTGGGGACAACAATAATGAAATTATGATTTTTGACTTCAATGGTGAAGAAGTCCAATTTATCATGGGCATTAAGACCATGAGAATTAGATATGAAGATAATAATTATGGTTAGGACAGGACTCTGGCATTGGATCTAGATCTAGTAGCCATACTGATGTGGGAGGATGATCACTCATTGAGGTCCCTGTATTTTGAACATGTTCGTAATCCCTTCTAGTTGATAATATTCATATGAGTGGGAGATGTGGATCCAAAGGGGTAGGAGAAGGATGGGTAATTAAACATGGGGGCTAGTGAGGGAGTTCTCCCTGGATCAATAAGTATTTGAAGCTGGATAACAGGCTCAGAGCCAAGGGAGATAGAAAAAACACTTCTTGGAATGGGCCTTGCCACTACAGAGAAGCAGTCAGTAACCTCGGTGAGGGATAAGGATAGAGATGGAGTTAGGGGGAAAGTCTAGAAAGCATGGTCGTCTAGGTATCATTCCATACAAGTGCACTGCAAACAAAGTCACTAAGATAGTAGTAAGGAAAGAAGGGGGGAACCCCTAGAAGAAAACAGGGTTCAAGAATTGGATGACCTAGAAATTCATCAGAACTGGGTGGTGTTTTCCTTAAAGAAAAAGGTTATCCATCATTCCTTACATTTACGGTGACATGGTGTTGGATCTCAGGGGATCAATGATACTTAGGAGGAATCTAGTGAAACTAGAATTCATGTGCGAAGGACCTTAAATTTTTCATAAACTTCACTATGATAGTGTAAACTCATGGATCGCCAATGATGATGATCATATCAATATTTTAACCAATACTAGGTTTCTCAATAGATATTTTAAATGAATAAACCATTCATTTAGTCTGAGATATATGGATTGGAACAAAAAATCCAATATCCTACTTATACGTTGTTTTATGTGGTGTTGAGCCACCACAAGCCCCTTCTCACATCAGGTCGTTATTCTTGCATAACACGCAAAAAATTCTGGGACACACCCCCTTTGGTCCATGAATAATGAACTTAAACCTTTTTCATTCTTTACCAATATTTCACATGGTGTAGGGACTCTATGGATGGTGAATTCACCTCACCCTCACTATATGTTCTAGTTGCATGATATGAAACCATGTAACATTTTCGTAAAATATATTCAACATTAAAATACATTATAATAATCCTAATAAGAAGATAGTAAAATGTGTGTCCAATGTTCTCATTGAATTATGTTAAAAACATGGTTCATGTCCCAATTATATGATATAAAACTTTGAAATGAATTTATTCTTCAACTGAGAGGGATCCCTCTTTCTGAGGTCGAGCACTTACCGCACCATGTGGAAGAACTAAATAAGGATTGATTCCCATTTAATATCATGGGTTATCAAGAGACTGAAAAATTATATATCATTGGATTAAATCACTCATTGAACTAACTCAACACTTCCATCAATGAAAACAAGTTTTCCTCTCAGTCACAGATGCACTCCATCCAAGTGCGTTTCGACATGTGGTGGCAGAAAACCAAGGTTGTCAAACCTTCACTCAAAAATTTCACTAACTCAACTTCATGATGTAATAATCCTTAATCATAGGTCCCCATAATTATAGAACAATATTTTTAATAGGAGACCAAAAAAAATTGCACACCTAGTCCGGAAATGTGAAGATCGAGGGCGGCGGAGGTCTGGCAATGCGAAGATCGAGGGCGGAGGATGTCCGGCATGAGAAGATCGGTGGTGATGGAGGTCCGGAAACACAAAGCTCGAGGGCAGTGCAGGTCTGGAAAAGCGAATCTCGAGGGCGGCGGAGGTTCGACAATGTGAAGCTCAGCGGGCAGTGGAGGGGAGTCGCAGGGTTCTAGTAACGCGAGATCTTTAGGTCACAATAAAATGATGGCACTGTGCGACCGAATTTATAAAAAAAAGGACTATGGTTTTATCAGTGCTGAAAAAAGAGCTCATAAAGGATACCTTTATCAATGATAAAATTTTCTCACTGACAAAGTTATCCTTTATCAATGATTTTTTAGCCTTGATAATGGTCCTCTTTATCAGCGCTAAAAAGTGTTGATAAATCCTGCCTATATCAGCGCTAAAATTTTAGCGCTGATAAAGGGATTCTTTATCAGTGCTTTTCTAATAATGATAAAGGGTCCGTTATCAGCACATTTTTAGCACTGATAAAGGTAATCATGTATCAGTGATAATATCTTTGCACTGATAATGGTATTCTTTATCAGTTTTTTTCTAGAACTAATAGAGGGACTCTTTATCAGTGCTAGAGAAGGGATGATAAAGAGCACCTGTATCTGCGCTAAAATTTTAGTGTCAATACTTGGTATATTTATGATCACTTTTCTAGCACTTATAAATAATCCCTTTATCAGCGCTTAAAATTTTAGCGCTGATACAATGTTTCTTTATAAGCGGTTTTTACTTAGCACTGATAACATGTGGCGCTTCCCTTGCCCATTTTTGTAGTAGTGATTATCTACAACTAGGTTCTTCTTGACTATAAATATTATTAGAAACATCAAACATAATACATATATTCATTACCTGGGGAAGGAAACATAAAAAGGGGTGGGCTCAAATACTCAGTAAGGGTAATCAAGAGAGATATATAAGCTAAATCATGAGAATTAGCGTGTGAGAGCATGATCATGGAAATAGAATATCACACCCTATATATGATAGATCACAAACTATAATAATGACAAAAGGTTTCTTAGTTCATAAGACATGAATCATAATGATATAAAAAAATAAAACATAAAATTATAACATAGTAATAAAACACATAATTTTGGCGGGCACATAAGAATATAATATTATTTCCATTGTAAACAATCTATCACTACTAATACCTTCTTGGTAGTAGGGTTTCACTCCCCATTCCATCTTGTTAGTCATAGTTCACTCCCATGGCCATCGTAGTAGAATTGATTCACTCATTATACCATATTGGTAGTAATAGTTAACTCCAATGGAAATAATCGTAGTCAAGGTTAAATGACAAGACCATATTATTCTATATCATGATATATAAATCATTACTCAATATATTAGAGATATATAAAGGTCCCCAACCATCTTATTGTGAAATTATACATACACGTGCCATAAGATTATAAATAATCATACCATAACCCATGAAATTAAATGGGTATTATAAACACATAATAATATCATAACTTTTGTGAAAAAATATTTCATAACCATTTCATCATAAATATAACTCATAAAAAGAAGTTGGGTTAAAAAGAAAATAACCTCTTAAAGAGAAACATGTTTCATCAACACAATTCCATTAAAAAATAATCCATTAATAGAAATTATATGAATGGAAACATTGAATAATTCACTTAGAATGGAATGAATAACACCAATAGATGTAATCATAGATGAGAAATAATTTTTAATTAACTTTTTAAAACATTTCGTGAAGAAAATATCCTTTATGTATTGAAACACATTTTTAATACGTAAAACCTTTTGAAAACTGTTTTATTTGAAAATTGATTAAAAATCATATAAAAGAAGTACTGAAAAAAATAAAACAATTTTCTAATCACTTTTCATTGATAAATATCTTCATGGTTCAAATTATTTTTTTATAACATGGTTTTTAAAATAACACTGATTTCCAAACAAAGAGAGAAATACGTTCAGATTTTCATAAAAAAAAGTTCTTAATTATATTAAGTACCTAAGAGTGGGAAAATGGTACATATACATGGATATAACTTGAATAAACATATAATAATGAAAAACATTAGAATTATTGAGATATGTATCATAATATTTTATTTAAGGAAGAATAAACATATACAATCTTGAAAAAAGATGACATTATTTCAACAACCTCTTATCACTTGGAAATAAGGGATAATAATATCCATGTAAGAAAATAAAATAAAATTAAGCTGAAAATATCATGAAAATAATTATATTCATGATATAATATGTAAAATTTATGTATATACACAATATAAATAAATTATGTGCATCATAAAACATGAGTCTCACTAAAGAAAAACCAAGACAAAACTTTTTTTAAGATTTAGTAAATTTTGTAACATAAACCCTATGAAATAAATATTATTTAATTGACATTAATATACCTCTAAATTTTATTATATGAATTAATTAATACATCCATGTGTAGTAAACACATCACACAAAAGTAACGACTGTTGAATAAAATGTGTAACTCACAGAAATAAAAAGTTAACTGAAATTCCCTTACCTTGTGTCATGACTCTCATCGTACTCATTAAAACCACCTATATAATAAATATTAATTTATTATAAAACCATTAAGGAACCCAATTATTATATCTAATACCATATATGTTTTTATTATGACAACATTTACTTTCTTGTTAACAATCCTATGTTAATGTTTCACTTCGAGTAATATTCAGTACGTCCTTCACCTGCGCCTTAATTAATTTTATATTTGACCCTTATACATATATAACAATTTATCAAATTTAAATCATGATATAAATATAATTTATGTTAATTATATTTTTATTATAATAATATATATAATATAGAAGTACAAAATAGGATACACCGTTCATGGAGACGGTAAGCCGTATGTACACATGAATGTTGTTTTGGTTTTGATTATCATATTGAATGAAATAAGGTACATTAAATATTAACCTATATATAATTTTTAAATTATCATGATTATATAATATATATCATTTAATTTCACTAAACCAAATATTAATACATTACATGTAGTGTATAAAAAATCAAATCACATTGAGGGGGTGGTAGTCCAAACATCGTAAAAAAATAATCGTATTAACCCAAAATAGATTTTATAAAGACATGGTCTTTAATAAAATTAAATAAGATTAAATAAAAAATAAATATAATATATAAAATATAAAAACATAGAGTCCATCATAATTTCCACCATGAGAGGCTGTAAAGGAAAAATAAACAATCATCTTTTTGTGAGGCTGTTGTTTAACGTATACGTAAACAATTTGTTCATTACCCATTTGATGGAGGTGGGTGTAGGTGTAGGTAAAAAAATGGAATAAAAACATTTTTTAATATTTAATATATTTTACTTTTTATAAAATCATGTAATTAATAGAGTGTAGGGGTTGATAATGAAAATAAAATAATGGAGCCTAAGAGAAGATGTTACCTCTTAATTGGGGTAACTCCTTTTGGTTTGTTCCACTAGGATTCCATATATTTATTTCCTCTAAAGGGGAGGATTTTAGGATTATGTTATAGATTTTGGATAGTTTATTGGTATTTTTTTCTGATCCTAAGTTTTTTATAGGTGTGAATAATAGAGAGAGTTGGTGGCCATTAATAGGGAAATGAAATGACACATTTTTCACTTCTTAAAAGAAGTTAGGTGTACCCACATGTTTACAAAACAAAATTCATAAAAAAAATTAAATAAATAATGGATGGTTTATTACTGAATAATTTCCCTAAAATGGGTGTTTTACAAGTGTTTAGGTCATTTTCAGTCTTAAATTTATGCTTAACCATATTTTTCTCTTAATCATTGTAATAAATATTAATCTTTTTCAGTAATTTTTTTTTCAAAAACTAAGATTAAATTATTAGAAATTAGAAATTATTATTATTCTAAATATTTAATCCATTTTTAAAAATAAAAATAAAATAATTGGTAAAAATTATATTGAAATTAATCCCACATTCGAGTCAACAATGGAGGTTTTAAAAGTAAAAATATTCAAAAAAAATCTATGTATTTATACCCATGTTTAACTAAAAATTTATCTTAATTACCTAAATTGTATTAATTGATAAAATCATTATCTAATTGAACTTTGAAACCAATTTATAATATAATTTATCCTTATAAATAAATTATATGAAAATAAGTTTTTGAATTAAAATATAATATTTTTCACTATTCATTTAAAATTGAGGATACATAGAATAATACAACAGAATCCTTCCTAATGTAACATATCCATATTAAATTAAAAATTTAATTTTTTTATGAAATGGAATTTCTAAAGGTGTGATACATTAATTTTATTATTTTTCCTTGAATAACATTATAAGCAGTTCATTTGAGAAAATGATATTTTTAAACATATAAAGACTTTATAAAAAATTACATATTTCATTATTGATATGTTTTATTTATATAAAAACTTATAAAAATTATTTGAAAATTAGTTATCACTATTCATATAACTAGTCTTAATTTTAAGGTTATAATTATCTCATTGAAATTATTACAACAACAAAATGATGTTTCATAGAAACAGTAATGTTGTGCGTAACATATGACAAGTAAGAATTTTTTGTTACATGAACCGAGTTAATGATATATGTATCATACTCTATTTTGGTTCCATGTAACATACTCCAAGTCAATTCCATGTGATTGTAATGTTTTACTTAGTCCATTCCAAGAAACACAATAATATTTAATTTATTCGAAAAAAAGTTCCATTAAAATTGGGGTGTTTCACCATCCATAGAATAATTAATTTAAAATCCAGGTATCATTTCAACTATAATATAAACCAAAAAACTATAATACCATCCCTATAAAACCACTCAAGATCTCGGGTATCACTGTAGGTGTGGTATAACATCACACCTATTCATGTTTGTCCTTGGAGTTCCCCTATGGGATACCAATTATCAACCATAGAATATATGATCAAATTCATAGGAATCTATCCATATAAATCCGTAAAGAATATTGGTGTAATTTATTATATAATATTCCTACCATAATATTCCATCCTTGGTAACCATATTAGGGGATGCAGTGTCCCTCATGAAAAAGCAAGGTGCCTGACAATTGAGTCTGTCCATGCCATTCATCATTAAATCCATGTCTCACTCAAGGAATAAACATTCAATATCATTCAATACTATTTATTAAATACCATTAAATCAATAAAATTAAAATATTTCATTATCCTCACAAAGAATAGTCAATTAAAACCACTCCTCCAACGCAAGATAAAAACATTGGACAAATATATATATATATATATATATATCTTGGCTCTAAACTACTCACGTGGGAATTTCACTATAAAAAGAATTTCAAAATACAACAATAAATTACATGGAATAGCCTCTTTTTGACTCCAATGGTTACATAAATAAAAAGGGTAAACTTAATATCATTAAACAATCCATTACATGGGATGGACCAAGGTTCAGGGTCACTCCATTCTATCTCTTTAATCAACAAATTTACAATTGACATTACATTCCAATTTAAATATAAATTCACAATTTAATCATCAATTAGAAATTCAACATCAACATCCCATAAAATGTGGTAAAAGGAAACACCCTAAGTTATCCAAGTCAATAAAACCTTAGTGGCCCTTTCAATTAATCAATACAACCAAGGAAGTGTTTCCAATATCAATGTCCACTACTTATTATCATTCATTAAGAGCCTCTTTAATTTAATGGGACAAGTCTAAAAATTCAATTTAAGAATTTAAATCCATTTTAAGGGTGATGCTCTATAAGACCTTGTGATTTTATGAGTTAAATTATTCACAATTTATTTGATGTCTCATGTCGTAAGATACACTAAGATTAACTTGTGGTATACGTATCACTATGCTTGGGTGGTGTTAGACACAATTTCAATTTCTTTTGATAGAATTAATTTCACTCAAGACCACATATAATTGAAAAACTTAATATTATAACCTAATCATCAAAATGGCTTGTATGAATAGTATTAACTTTCTTCTGAAATTTTTTTAAATACAAATAAATGAGTCTATAAAATAATAAAATCACTCTTTATGGATTTTATTAATGAAAAAATTAAATTTTATATTATATACTGTCACGACCCTCCTTCAGTAAGATGAGGAAATGGACAACAGATTTCCAGACCCTTCTTTCTTCAATTTGAAGGAGAGATAATTCCCAGCAAAACCCGCCTTCAATAGGTCCCAGAGTGGTGACTAGAAGCAAGGGTATAGAATCACTCACAAGATTTAAGGCATTCCCCTTTTTCTTTAACAGGATCGGGAGATAAGATGGTAAAATCCCAACAACACCAAAACTGGAAGTAAAAGTAAATCCAAACAACCATTCCCATATGCATGATATAAAAGCAAAGAATATAAGCCCCAAAAACTCCAAAGTTAAATTACCAAGAAAAAGGAAATGACAACAAAAACTGCCCCACGGTCCGAGCTAGTACCGTCCCACACGATCCTTGAAGTTCTCCTAGAAATCTGAAAATAGTTTTATATAGGTAGGGTGAGCATACAAGTATAATCAGTAGGAAAACCAAAGACTCTCGTGCAGAAGTGGGGAGGAATACTAATTCCCTGTGAGAAAGGAGGCAACCAAACACCTAGCAAGGAAACTAACCACCCAACCCTCACCAAGGCACACTCCCCAAATAACGCAATTCAAGTAAAGTACAGTAATAAAATATTGATATTTGGGTACCTCGTGCCGCTTTCCCACTGTTTATTGATAACATCCTACACATCGAACCAATCCTGCCATTCTCACCGCAGTCCCACGGCCAAACCCGCCTGCACACACCTGGGCCACAACCACACATCCCGCCCACAAAAAACTTGGGCACAACAACCTCATGTAACAAGGCTCGCAAATACTTAGTCCAGAACAACCGATTCCACACCCGAAGAAACCTGGGCCAGAAAGATACCTTCACGCCCAAAGACACATGGGCCTCATCCCAAAGATACTTGGGAAACAACCTGCCCATAAACACCTGGGCCAACCACCACAAATACCCCGCGCAAAGATTCTTGGGATAATAATAGACTTCAGGCCATCACTGCCTACCTGAAGAGCCTTGGGCTATTCCGGAAAGGGAGCAGAAAAGGAAATAATAACTAGCTACACATAAGAGTGATGGGAAAAACACCCTCCCCATGAAATGGGGTGTTCAGAACTAAATTCTCAACTTGGTTGGGGTTAGAATAAGAAACATAAAAGCTACAGATATATGTAAAGGTAATAACCACTCATCCCAACCTAGGGGTTCTAAAACCGAAGCACAAACACCCTTGTTACTATTCATTCAAAAAAGAAGTGACTGCACTTGCGACTAAGTCACAACTAATTCCCAAACTAATTCCCCACTCAACCATTCTTGTTTTCATATTAAATTGATCCCATTAGGGTGAATTCTTCACTACCGGGAAACTAAAAGGTATAACCACATGCCAAAAGGGAAGAAACAACCAAAAAACAATTTAAGCATTCACACCTGGTTCTCTTGAAAGTCACAAAAACAAAAGGATAAGTGATATCCCTCGATGTACTACAACCAAGGGAAACCCCGAGATATAGCCCCATGATCCCAAAATCCAGAAGACAACGGTTTCTCAACAACAGAGGATTCCACCCCAATTCTTGATGTAAGCAGAGTAACCACACGACCTCAAATTCACAACCAGAGAAAGTATAACAATAGGGGATCCCATCCCCACCCGCATCGCCCCAGCAATCGTCCCGTGAAAAAAACAACAAAATATCTACCACCAACACAAGGCAGTCCCACACAGGTATTTTTCGATTTAAAAGATTTAACACACTCAAGGATTTCAATTCCGCTGTTCTTTATCCGGGGTTATCACAGAAAAGGTTGATCCTGGTGATTTCAATTTATTTAACTGAGTACACGTAATTAACCAATTCCATGTTGTGGTTATTTAAAAATCTAGGAGCACCGAGGTTCAATAGTGCACAGATAAAGACCACTAATAGCCATGATTTTTAGTGAGCATAGGCCCGTATAATTCACAACACATAACAATATAAAGGGTAATATAGAACATCGATCACACCCCCCATTCATTCATTAAAGGTTAGTTCATTATCTTCACTATGTTCGCTTTCATTAATTTCCACAGGGGAAAAAGAATACCCACCCCCACATGATACATAGAAAGGAGAGGAGAAGGAGAAAATCCCTACTTGGTTGATCAAAGATCGAAGTTCCAACTCCGCATCAGGAACATGGGATGGACGACTTGCAGGGCTCTGGTATAGTTGCACCACTTGACTCGGGAACAAAGGACTTCAAACATATAAGGAAGAGAAGGAGACTAGCCAAGAGGAAGGAGAAGAAAATCCACTGTGATAAATAGATGAGATCCCAATGTTACGGGATAAGAAATTTGAACGCCATGGAAGTCGGATCGTGGTTCTACATGTGGCAATGTGGTTACATACAACTGGATTAATTGTTTTTTAGTAGGGAGGTTTCTCTAGATTTTTTTAGATATTAATTATGGGCTTAAAAACGTCCTTGAAAGGCATCAAAAGGTTAAAAAGTCCTAAAAGAGTTGTTACAGGAAAGACTATAGAAGGAAAGACCCGACAAGGCTGGATGACACAGATCGGTTGTGCCGATCGGTATCGGTTGTACCGATCGGTCGCGCCGATCGTCGCACCGAAAAGAGGTGTGACCCCTTAGGGTCCCAGAATTTTGCAAAGAGATAGATCATGAGGGTCTGGTCCATTACATATATAATGTTTAAAATTAATATTTTATGTTTTCTACACATCATATTAGAACAATTTTCAATTTTTTAGATAAAAGAAGTATTTTATCAAAACATATAAATTTTTTAGCCTTTTGATGGCACACCCATTTTAAATGTAGTTTTTTAAAATTTTTAAATTCAATATTATCACATAAAACTTTTATTTTATTGTGTAACATCGATACATACATTGGTTTAATTTTTTATATTTTTCTTACATGTTTTATTTATTCATAAATAGTGAAAATATTAATTTTTATTCGAAACTTTATTTTCTTTTAAAGTCCTTACATAATAAAATAATGTTTTGGTTTAGTTTTAAATTTAAATTTTTTGATTATTACACAATTATTTATTTTTAAAATAATTTTAAACATGAATTTATTATGAAAACATTTCCCATTTAAAAGTCTTATTTTTCAAAATAAAACTGTTTTTTTTTTGACATTTTACTGGTTTTATTTTAAATTTAATTATGGAACTTTTGTGTATTGAATTTTAAAAAATGGAGGTAAATTTAGATTCTTGAGGTCCAAATTTTTTATGTGTGTCCCTTTTATTTTGGAACTATACTAATTGTAACCATGAATTTTCCTTACCACGGTAAAGAGTAAATTATGTAATTTAGGTTAAAAATAAATTTATAATGACTATAAAATGACCAAAACAAATGAAAAAATTTTATATGATGAATTTAATTAGACCCTTAACACATAAGTATCTATATTATGTCATTTAATTGATACATTTCCTTGAAATGAATTTAATAATATTTAAATCAAAGAAAGACACAAGTGTCGTTTTCATTGCCTTTAATATCTATTTTGTGTCCACATATGAAACAATGGGTGGTATCAAAGAATATATGTTGTAATTGTTTACTCACTAAATATATATCCACACTAATAATTTATTTTTGATGTTTTGATGCTATTGGGAGATATTAATGTATTTGAATAAATATATTCCTATTAAATATAGTAGATTTATATTCGTAAAAATGTTTTATTTATATTTTTTATTAAACTGGTATTTATATTAAATAATTTTAATAAATTAATGTAGTAATTATATTATTAATAGAGATAACAAATAAATGTTATTAAAAATATTAAAATAAATATAATCTATGATAATTAATATGCATATTGAAATTAATATACTATATTGATCTTTTATAAATATAATAAAATATATAGTTCTAAGTTAATATGTTATCATAATATTTTTTAAAAATAAATGAATTAAATTGTTGAAAAATTTACACAATTGTTTTTTCATCAAAATAAGGTTTATTAAATTATTTAAAAATCCTAAAACATTTTAAAAAATATATAATAATTTTAATATGATATAAAATAATATAAGTTATTTATTTATGATTTAGTTTACAACAAAGAAGTAAATATTTCACCCATTTATAATTGAAAAAATTGTTAATGTAGTTAAAATGAAATAGTATAACAAAAAGTTTATTTAAAATTATACTGTTTAAATGGACAGAAAAACTGGTTTAAAATTTAATATATGATAATATTGGAATCTTATCTCATCAAATATTAAAAAATAGGACATATTGAAGGTTTTTCACGGGGGTATATTTAATTATAAATTAATATTTCTGAGGACTCAAAAGTTCCCCTCGCCTCAATTATAAAAGGGAATATCCTCCCTCACTTCTTAAAATTAATTTGAACTATCATGCTTAGAAATAACCTTCCCATTACCCTTTTCGTCTTACCTAATTACAATCTATAGGTTTTGGTGATCTTCAAAGATAAACTCTAGTGCTCTATGAAGAGATTCATAAGAAACATGTTGGGGAAGAGGCAATCTCTTCAACTAATGCTTTAAAACATCATTCTTCTTCTACTTCATATTCAATAGTTGTTTCATTATGAGGTGATAATTTCTGTTTCACTCATATATTGATATTTTATTATTAGGATGTAACCGTATTCCACCTTCTATCCATCCTACGAAAAATAAAATCACAACGCATGTGTACGTACAACTTACCATTTCCATACCATTGTGTAATGTGTTTTTGACCTACACCTTAATTAGATGTGTATAATTATAAAAATAATATCCATATATGATAATTGTAACATGATATAAATTATTAAATATTATACGCCATCCAATTAAATATCATTCAATAATTATGGGAATGATTATGTCACTCGTGGGTACGTATGACCTGTCGTCTCTAAGATATGTTGCAATTAATTAAACATGATATCCTTTAATTAAGGCCTATATAAATGTAAAAGATAAATAATTATTATATTTAATATTTTAATATAATTTTTAATGATATAAATGTGACCTAGCAAGGTGAACTGAAACTTATTCGAAAAAACATGCATAAGAAAATGAAGTTTTTTATACCAGGATAAAGTGTCATAATGAAATATTATTACAAAAATGGGGATAATATGATCATATATGATATCATAAAAATTACTAGTATTCTAGAATAATTCAACTAAATAATTTTAATTTTTTTAGAGGTGGTCCAGATACATGCAAAAGTTACCATACCTGTGGTGTGAGATAATTTTACAATCTGATTATCATCTGATATTGTTTATTCGTAAGTATTTACTGAGGTATATTTATCATTCACATCCATGTTTCCTATGTATTTAATATTATTTCTTTTTTTCCACAAATTTTTAATGTTAAATTTACCCTTTCATTATTTTTTATTAAATTGTATGAGAGTAATATTTTATCATTTTAAATATGAGGTTCATTTTGATTTTCTTCAGAAAAAGTATGAAGATAATGTTTTTTAATTTATACATAATTTTAATGCTTTCATGGTGCGTTATTTCAATGAATGTTATATAATATTTTTTTAGGTTAATTTAAAAAAATAATTTCTTTTAAAATTGCATGGAATTCAGATAAAAGAAAACATATTTTAAAAAGAAATGATATATTCCTCAATAATTAATTTCAAGTGCTTTATCAAAAAAATTCCATCTAAGATTAAGGATATGTTTCAAGTACACTATCCATACTATTCTGATGGTTGATTATGTTTATTATGGAATTATATTAATGAAATATAATTATTTAACATAGATTATGTTACAAAGGAATTATGTTTAAGAATCCCATTTTATTAATAGGGTTATGCTATGATGAATGATTTATGATTTTGTGGCACATGTAAGAATGATTTAATTATTAGAAGTGATGGAAATATATATCCCTCCATTTCATTGGGTAAAGATTCATATCACATGATATAGACATGGATGAAAAAAATAAATCTGGATCAGTAATACAGGGTTGGTATGAGGGGTGAACTCAATTCAGTAATGGACATGGTCTTGGACGTGAGCCTTGGATAATATGGAAATTATTTTAAATGATTATATGTTTTCCATAATTTCATGATTTATGTTTATTCTATTTTACCATTGTTCGTTTTCAGGCCAAACAATTTGAAAATATTTATTTCACGAGTGATGATTTTTATATTAAAAATTTATGATCATGTTTTTACATTAGTATTTTTAGGATTTGTTTAATGTTATTCATGTTTATTTTTATGGATAATTTTAGCTCACCCATTTTATGTTCTATTTTCCTATTTATATAAAGAATCGTTTTAGGTATGGAAAATAAAAGGGATGATCTATATGGGAGATGTTGAAGATCATTCACCCTATAATAATAATGTGTTCCGAGTATCTAAAGATACTAAACTAATATGGTATTTTTGAGTCTATTTGTGTAATGTATTGATTTTTAATTAAATGAAATATAAGGTCTATGTAAATAATTCTTGGTTTTTTAGAGTTGGTATCAGAAAATGATTAATTAAACTTTGTAAAACAGTATTTGAAAACATTAGTGAGATCCCGAGATATATTTATAAGAAATTTCAAGAGACTTATTAAGGATAATTATAATTTTAAGATACAGTCCAATTGTTTTTGTGATAATTATAAATAAATTAGGGTTAAATCAAATATATCATATATTTAAATATTCTATGTAATTTACCATATTAATTTCTAATCTACGATATGAATTTATCAAACTTTTCATTCTGGTTACAGTCAATAGCTAGAACTATATAGAACATAGTTAAACATTGAATTTATTAGATGTAGAATGTATGATAATTATGAAGATATAGCAACTAAGTGTAAATATCTTGAAGAAAATCATGATCATTGTAAGTGTAAGTGTTGGGTCGGAGGTGATGGCAAGAGGGGGGGTGAATTGCCTTTTTAAAATTAATTAACAATTTAAAACAAATTTAAATGCAGCGGAAAGTAAAATGGAAAGACACAATTGATAACGGAGTTCGGCTTTAAACTTAAGCCTACGTCTCCGCTCCCAACTCAACCGTTGGGAGATTTATACGACCGCTTGATTTTTAATGGTTATAGCAAGAAACCCACTAGCCGTTTTAAGGTAGGCTAGATCACCTTCTTACAGCTTGCTTTTTTATTATGGTTGTAGCAAGAAACCCAAATTGAAAGAAGGAAGAAAAAGGGTGGTTTGTTTTAATACAAACCCAATTAAGAACTAAACAATTGAAGTAAATAATTTAGAACAAACTAGAGGAAGCCTTGAGCGCCAAGAGGTGAGTGTAGTTGATGTAGAGGCAGCCCAAGCTTCAAGGATGGCAATTGGATCTCAAGTAGCCTTTGAGAATTGTCGTAGGAGCCTCAAATGATCAAAATAGCTTTGGTATGCTTCGGTATATTATCAGTGGTGTTCCCGGCATCCATGGACGTCTATTTATAGGAGAAATACTCCCAAATACTTCAAAATAGCCGTTGGAGGGCTTTCGGAGCCGTTGGGGATCAAGTGGGCCAGCCTGGTCAAAGCCTAACGGCTAGTTTGACTGAGCACACCGGCTGGCCGGTGCTGATCCACCGGCTGGCCGGTGCACCAGACAGAAGCAAGGGATTTCTGTCTGGATCCACCGGCTGACCGGTGCTGAGCCACCGGCTGGCCGGTGGTCTGGACAGAAGCATGCTATTCTTGTCTGGGTTCCACCGGCAAGCCGGTGGTCAGGCACCGGCTGGCCGGTGGTCTGGACAGAAGGTATGCCATTCTGTCTGGACCCACCGGTTGGCCGGTGGCACCTGGTAGAGGGCAAGGCCTTCTGCCTGGTCCACCGGCTGGCCGATGGGCTGGATCCGGCTGGCCGGTGCCCTTACCGGCTGGCCGGTGGTCTCACACCGGCTGGCCGGTGGACTTAAACAGTCCATTTTGAATTCTTCTTGGGCCAGCTTCTAGGCACCCTATTTCCTATCATCAAAAACACCTGAAAACAAGTTAGAATACAATTAGAGTGATTGTGATCATTAAAATCCAAGAGAGAGGGGTGCAACAATCTCCCCCTATTTTGATGATCACAATCACAAAAGAGAAAGCTTTAAAAAAGGGTATGTCAATTGAAAACTTAAATAAACAATTTGAACTTGGAAAACTTAGAGACGTGCCAAATATAATTATCTTGAAAGCATTGAAATACTGAGAAAGGGTCATTTTTTGAAATTGCAACCAAATGCCATTTTTTAAAGAAATCAATTGAAAACAATAACTTAACCATTTAAAACAGATTTTGATGACATCAATAACTTAAAATGGAACTTGTAAAAAGAGCATTTTAATGAAATAAGTAACTAAGTATGTAATAGAGAGATTTTCTTCTCCCCCTTTGGTATTATCAAAATAGAAGGAAAAGTACGAAAGAAAAATTAGAAAAACACAAATAAGAAATGAAAAAATGGATGAAAGATATGATAACTTGAATTTTATAAAAGACGAACCGTTACATAGAAAATTCAAAATACAAGACAAGTCAAGAAAACAGAAACGGCTCTATTCACTCCTCGAGGGCCGAGAGTGACGATGACGCCGGAAGGTCGGAGGAGCCGGAGGATCCTGGGCCGCCTCGAAGCAACGATCGAGAGAATCGATCCGAGAGTGGAGCTGATCAAACTGAGAGCTGATGTAAGAAAACTGCAAGTCCAGCCGGATCTCAATCTGATCCTGGAAGCGTAGGAACTGATCAGCCGTCACCGGCAAGCCACCAGCATCAGCAGGAGGGGGCACAGCCTCAGCAGGCTCAGGTGCATCATCACCCTCTCCAGCCTCCTCATCAGCATCAGCATCAGCCTCACCTTCGCTGTCACCACTTCCTTCCTCTTCATCATCATCACTATCCTAACTGTCTGAAAGAGGATAGGCAGCGGCAATAGCAGGAGGCATGGCATGGGCAGGAGGATGGGAATGAGTCTGAGGAGAGTAGGCCTTGAGAAGACAGTCCTTGTCGACAATCCATTCCTGACGCCAAGGGTGCCAACGGATGTTCATTCATTGCACCATCATAAAATTCATTATGCTATCCTTCGTTGGCTGCTCGAAGGAAGTAGCATGAAGAGGCACATCAAGAAAGGTAAAGATTTTAGTCAAGAGGCGTCCGTAGGGTAGAGTTTTGGACCGGCGCGGGTGCTCAGCCACATAAGTCATGGCCCAGAACAGAAACCGGACCAAATTGAAGTGAATGCCTCTGGTGATAAAAGAGAGAAGATAAATATCAATGAATTTGACATTATCATGATCCCCGATACGGGGTGCAAGGGAAGTTTGAATGAGGCTCTCAATAATACGATGGTTAGGAGAGAGCTGGGAGAGCTTGACAATGGGATTTGTGGGCTGCCCTGTGAGATGCTCAAGGGCTACGACTATATCAAACTCACGGTCCCGAGGAAACTCCCCCTGAGCAAAAGCATGAGGTCCAACATGAGGAACTCCCAGCATCCGGGCAATTTCCACTGAAGTGAAAGTGATGGGTTGCCCAAGAGCAGTGGAGGAGATGGTATCAATGTCATCAGAAACGGACCACGTCAAATGAGCATAAAATTCCTTGACAAGAAGAGGATAAATGACATCCTTTTCAGGAGGTTCAAAGAAAGAATGCCAATGTTGATACTCAATAATCGAGAAAATCTCAAGACGAGCAGTAGACAGCCAAGAATAATCAATTACTCTACCCGGCAAAATGACTTTGTCATGCCAAATGTCCGGGAGTTGAGGGATTGAAGGAGGAGGAGGAGCTTCTTGAGCGATTCCCTTGCCTTTGCGTGTAGAGCGAGGTCCCATGATGGCAAAAGGGAGAAAATGAAGAAAGAGATTAAGAGAAGAAGGATTTTGAGTGAGCAAGGAGGAGGAAGAAGGCTAGGGCAAGGAGGGAGAGGCTGGCTGGACGAGGCGCACGAGAGGGAGAGATAGAGATATGAGGGGAAGGGTTTAAATTAATTTTTAACCCTTTCCCCGGCCGGCCCAAAAATCAAAACCCGACACCACCGGTTAACCGGTGATGTACCACCGGTTGACCGGTGGTATTGAAATTCACAAAAAATAAAAAAAACAGAATTTAACAAAAAAGGTGTTTTAAAAAAATTCTAATAAAAATAAAATATAAGCAAGCCAAGAAAGTCAAATATTTAATAGTGCTCATTGACGAATCATTCCTAACTCCCCTTTAATAAAATCAAAATGGTCAACCGGGAGCGGTTTGGTAAAAATATCAGCTAATTGGAAATCAGTAGGAATGAAGTCCAAAGTGATATCTCCTTTTTGAAAATGGTCACGAAGGAAATGATGCCTTAAGTCTATGTGCTTTGTCCTAGAATGTTGTATTGGATTCTTAGAGATACTAATGGCACTAGTGTTGTCACACCGAATAGGGACATGACCATAGGAAAGACCATAATCCAAGAGAGTGTGTTGCATCCAAATAATTTTGGCACAACAATTACCAGCGACTACATACTCGGCCTCGGCAGTAGAAAGAGCAACACAATTTTGCTTCTTGCTACTCCACGAAACAAGGGACTTGCCTAGCAGATGACAGGTTCCACTAGTACTCTTACGATCTAATTGACATCCGCCAAAATCAGCATCGGAATAAGAAGATAGTTCAAAATAAGTATTTGAGGGATAAAATAAACCAAGATTTTTGGATCCTTTTAAATACTTAAAAATTCTTTTGACCGATTTAAGATGGGATTCTTTAGGATTGGCTTGAAAACGAGCACAAAGGCAAACACTAAACATGATGTCAGTACGGGTCGCAGTTAGGTAAAGTAGACTCCCGATCATACTCCTATAAAGCTTGTTATCCACCGGTTTCTCGGCTTCGTCTAACGTAAGCTTACATGAAGTACTCATGGGTGTACTAATTTCCTTTACTTGATCCATACCAAAACGACTTAGAAGCTCGTTTGTGTATTTGATTTGGCTTAGAGAAATACCTTTTGAATTTTGAAAGATTTGAAAACCAAGAAAAAATTTCAAGTCTCCCATAAAACTCATTTCAAATTCTTTTCTCATTAAATCTGAAAAATCAGTACAAAGAGATTCTTTGGTAGAACCAAAGATAACATCATCAACATAAATTTGGACTATTAAAAGATCTTTTGAAGTGTGTTTTAAAAAGAGGGTACAATCGGCTTGACCCATTTTAAAATCATTTTCTAAAAGAATTTTTGTTAACCGCTCATACCAAGCCCGAGGGGCTTGCTTTAAGCCATAAAGAGCCTTGGTTAACTTAAAAACATGATTCGGAAATTTTGGATCTTCAAAACCGGGAGGTTGTTCAACAAAGATTTTTCAGAAATAAAACCATTTAAAAAAGCACTTTTAACATCCATTTGAAAAAGCTTAAAATTTAAGTGGGCGGCGAATGCCAACAAGATCCTAATGGATTCTAACCTAGCAACGGGGGAAAAGGTTTCACCATAATCGATTCCTTCTTCTTGATTATAGCCCTTAGCTACTAGGCGAGCCTTGTTCCGGGTTATGTTTCCTTGATCATCAAGTTTGTTCCTAAAAACCCCTTTAGTGCCAATAATTGGATGATCATTGGGTCTTTCACAAAGAGTCCAAACATTATTTTGAGAGAATTGATTTAGTTCCTCTTGCATTGCAAGAACCCAATTCTCATCATTAATGGCATCATTAACTGTTTGAGGTTCTAGGTGAGAAATGAAGGCTTGATGTTCAACTTCATTGAGGATAGATCTTCTAGTTCAAGTACCGACTTGAAGGTCACCTATGAAATTTTCTAAAGGATGGTCTCTAGAAGGTTTCCAAACCTTAGGAAAGGTGGAAGGTGAAGAAGGTGAAGTGGGTTCTTGATGGTCATCCTCCTTGGGAGGAGATGAGGAATCATTCAAATGAAGCTTATCAAGCTTATCTTCAACATCCTCAAGGACCGAGTGAGGTTTTGGAAGAGTTTCATCAAATTTGACATGAGATGATTCTTTGATGGTTTTTGAACGTTTATTGAAGACACGATAGGCTTTGCTTGAGTTGGAGTACCCAAGAAAAATACCTTCATCGGATTTGGCATCAAATTTCCCTAGGTTATCTTTTGTGTTAAGGATAAAGCATTTACACCCAAACACTTTAAAATAACCAACTTTGGGCAATTTGCCTTTCCAAAGTTCATAGGGGGTTTTCTTAAGAAGGGGTCTTACAAGGACTCTATTAATAATATAACAAGCAGTGTTTACCACCTCGGCCCAAAAATATTGAGGGAGGTCGAATTCACTAAGGAGGGTTCGAGCGATTTCTTGGAGTGTTCGGTTTCTCCTTTCAACCACTCCATTTTGTTGAGGAGTCTTAGGGGCAGAGAAGGTGTGATTGTATCCTTGAGAGGAACACAATTCATCGAATTCTTTGTTCTCGAATTCACCACCATGATCACTACGAAGAGATATGATTTTATATCCTTTTTCGTTTTCTACTTTCCTAGAGAATTTCAAAAAGGTTTTACAAGCATCATTCTTATGGGCTAAAAAGAAAACCCAAGTAAAACGAGAAAAGTCATCAACAATGACTAAGGTATTGGATTTTCCACCTAAGCTTGCTACGGGAGTAGGACCAAAAAGATCAAGATGAAGGAGTTCAAGAGATTTTGAGGTGGACACTTCCTTCTTAGATTTGAAAGAAGACTTGTGTTGCTTACCAAGTTGGCATGGCTCACAAATCAAATCTTTCTTAAATTTAAGTTTAGGAAGGTCACGAATGAGCTTGTTCTTATTAAGCTTTAGAAGTGAATGAGAGCTACAATGCCCCAATCTTCTATGCCAAATCCAAGACTCATTGTCAAGAGCACTTAAACATTTAACATTTTGGCTAGCTAGAGATTTTAAATCAATAATGTAAACATTTTGAAAACGGGAAGCAGAAAATATCAACTTGTTTGGAAAATCAAACACATTGCATAAATCATTTTGAAAATTGACTGAAAAACCACTATCACAAAGTTGACTAATTCTAATTAAATTATGCTTTAAACCTTTAACTAATAAAACATCTTTAATAAAAGAGGAGCTACCAAAACCAATGGTACCTATTCCGACGATCTTGCTTTTTGAGTTATCACCAAAGGTGACATATCCTCCATCGAATTCTTCAAGTGAGTTGAACTCGGAGGGATCGCCACACATGTGCCTTGAGCAACCACTGTCAAGATACCACGAGCCTTTAGAGGTCCTACTCTTTTGGCGTTTATCCTACAAAATCAAGAAAGAAGAGATTTTGGTACCCATATAAGTTTGGGTATGGAAAGATTAGCTAAAAGGGACTTTTGAACCCATAATGTTCTAGAGGGATTCCTTCTATGATACTCATCCGAGTAGGTAATGGATTTGGGTGTTCCATACCTAGCATTTTTACAATCACATTCATAAATCATGTGACCGGTCTTTTTACAATAATTACAAAATTTGTATTGAGAGCTCCCCCTTACAAAAGTAGTGGGTGCCCTAGAAAAAGTGGATTGCTTGTTATAGCCAAGTCCATGTGTGGTTCTAGCCGAACGCTGAGAACCTAGCAATTTAGTTAAGTTTTGTTCACCTTGGGTGAACTTGGCAAGAGATTCCTTCAAATCCTTAATGGTAGAATTTAAAGAATCTATATTTGGAATATTTTTGACTTTAAGGGAAATCTCCTCATTCTCTTTGAGAAGTTTGTCTTTTTTGGAAATAAGAGTTTTGTTTTTCTTTTTCAAGGTCAAAAATTTAGAGGTAAGTTCGTGAAAACCTTCCTCTAATTGATCTCTTGCATTTTGGAGTTCTTCATAAGACATATCATTATCAAAAGAAGAAGATGAGGAAGAAGAGTGAGAAGAAGAGTGAGAAGAGGATACCTCATCAAATGCCATTAGGAATTTTCCACCTTCATCGCTTGAGTCGCTTGAAGACATGGAGTCATCACTTGCACTCCATGTTGATGCTTTGAAGGCCTTCTTGTTTTTCTTTTCTTTTAACCTTTTCTTGAAAATGGGGCACTCCGGTTTGATGTGGCCTTTCTTTCCACATTCAAAGCAAGTGATTTCTTTCTCCGCCTTTGGCTCTTCCTTTCGTGCCTTTTGAAATTTCTTCTTTTTCTTCATGAACTTGCTCATTTTCCTTGCTAGTTGAGCCATCTCGGATTCACTATCATCGGAGGAGCTTTCTTCCTTTGCCTTGAAAGCTATGTTCTTTTTATCCTTGAAGATCTTTCCTTCTTTATCGGCTTGCCTCTTCATGGTAATCTCATAAGTCATGAGTGACCCTATGAGTTCTTCAACCGGCATCTTCTTGACATCTTTCGCTTATTGGATTGCCGTCACCTTTGGTGCCCAAGAGCTTGGTAGGACCCAAAGAATTTTCTTGACCACTGTTTCTGCTGAAACATCATCACCAAGGGACTTTCTCCCATTGCAAAAATCAGTAAAACGAGTAAACATTTTGGTGATTGACTCGTGTGGGTGCATTGTGAAACTCTCAAAGTCTTGACGATACATATCTAACCTAGTGTCTTTGACTTTGTTAGTGCCCTCATGGGTCACTTCCAAAAGTTTCCAAATTTCGTGTGAGGTGGTGCAAGTAGAAATACGATTAAACTAATTACGGTCTAACCCACAATGAAGAGCATTCATGGCTTTGCCATCAAGCTCAAAATTGGCAATGTCTTCGGGGGTCCATTTAGATTCATCCTTTCTAGAAAGAGTGTAGCCTTGCATAACAATTCTATATATAGGATAGCCAATACTTCTAAGAAAAGTAATCATTCGTGTTTTCCAATATGTGTAATCGGTTCCATCGAAGTATGGAGCCCGAGTCATGGAATACCCTTCGGGTGCTTGTGAGAAAGAAGCCATCACTATGGATTTTTCGTTTGTAACTGGTTAAGGTATTACACAAACGCTCCATTTGATACCAAATGTTGGGTCGGAGGTGATGGAATGAGGGGGGGTGAATTGCCTTTTTAAAATTAATTAACAATTTAAAAGAAATTTAAATGCAGCGGAAAGTAAAATGGAAAGACACAATTGATAACGGAGTTCGGCTTTAAACTTAAGCCTACGTCTCCGCTCCCAACTCAACCGTTGGGAGATTTATACGACCGCTTGCATTTTAATGGTTATAGCAAGAAACCCACTAGTCGTTTTAAGGTAGGCTAGATCACCTTCTTACAGCTTGCTTTTTTATTATGGTTGTAGCAAGAAACCCAAATTGAAAGAAGGAAGAAAAAGGGTGGTTTGTTTTAATACAAACCCAATTAAGAACTAAACAATTGAAGTAAATAATTTAGAACAAACTAGAGGAAGCCTTGAGCGCCAAGAGGTGAGTGTAGTTGATGTAGAGGCAGCCCAAGCTTCAAGGATGGCAATTGGATCTCAAGTAGCCTTTGAGAATTGTCGTAGGAGCCTCAAATGACCAAAATAGCTTTGGTATGCTTTGGTATATTATCGGTGGTGTTCCCGGCATCCATGGACGTCTATTTATAGGAGAAATACTCCCAAATACTTCAAAATAGCCGTTGGAGGGCTTTCGGAGCCGTTGGGGATCAAGTGGGCCAGCCTGGTCAAAGCCTAACAGCTAGTTTGACTGAGCACACCGGCTGGCCGGTGCTTATCCACCGGCTGGCCGGTGCACCAGACAGAAGCAAGGGATTTCTGTCTGGCTCCACCGGCTGACCGGTGCTGAGCCACCGGCTGGCCGGTGGTCTGGACAGAAGCATGCTATTCTTGTCTGGGTTCCACCGGCTGGCCGGTGGTCAGGCACCTGCTGGCCGGTGGTCGGGACAGAAGGTATGCCATTCTGTCTGGACCCACCGGATGGCCGGTGGCCAGACACCGGCTGACCGGTGGCACCTGGCAGAGGGCAAGGCCTTCTGCCTGGTCCACCGGCTGGCCGATGGGCTGGATCCGGCTGGCCGGTGCCCTTACCGGCCGGCCGGTGGTCTCACACCGGCTGGCCGGTGGACTTAAACAGTCCATTTTGAATTCTTCTTGGGCCAGCTTCTAGGCACCCTATTTCCTATCATCAAAAACACTTGAAAACAAGTTAGAATACAATTAGAGTGATTGTGATCATTAAAATCCAAGAGAGAGGGGTGCAACAGTAAGTACCCGGTTTTTGGCTATAAATGACTTTGGAATATACTTGATGTTATTCCAGAGCATCACCTTCAGACGGCGTGTGATTTCGAGCCCCGGTGTGGCCGGAATAAAATTTTTAGTGCATTCACACTGGAAATGCCAAATAAATGGGATAATTCCTATACGGAGCTTCGGATCCAAGATCTGAGTGTACGGATGGATCCGAAATGGGGTGTTTACCCTAGGAATGACATAAAAAATGTCGGCGCGGGACATTTGGACCCCTCACTCGCTTTCGGAACGTTAAACAGATAAATTAATTAATTAATTTATTCGTTTAATGGTGAAACTCAAGTATCTCTTAAACGGTGGCTCATATGGGAAAAATGAAGGCACCGTTGAGTTTAGAACATGCCTTTTACCCTAGGAGGGGTATAAGTTATGCGGGCACAGGCCGTCAGTGAAAAATGGCCCCAGTGGCGTTTTCATAATTTGGTGGCCTCAGGCACTAAGTTTAATAAATTTTGAGCAGGGCCTCAGATAAAAATTCTGAGACCGCCGTTGCGCTCAGTGCATGGTTTTTATCCTAGGGGAGGCTTAATCCCAACCCCGTAGGGAGTTCGGGTACGTGGCCGCGAGAGGGTGTTTAAGTTAATTTATTTATTTAATTAACCTAACCCCCCTTCTCTTCTCTCTCATTTCCCCCTCCCCTGGAAAGCTCCTCTCATCCTTCTTCCTCCTCCAAGATGGAAACGAAGTATTGGAGGCAGTTTTGGCCGCGACGAAGCTCAGATCGAGCATAGAAGCGTCGACGTTCTTCCTGCAGGTAGGCGGATTTGAGTTTTACACCCTTTCCACGCATTAATTTCCATTTATTCTCAATCGCACCATTGGATCATCGAACGAAGCCCATAATTGCGTAGATCCTGTCCTGAGATTTCCGGAATGCTATACGGATCTAATTTTCGACCACCGGATCGTTTCTGCTAGTCCTCTGAAGTTTTCCTGCCACGAGGCCGGTTTCCGGCGAGGGTTTGATAGCAGCGGATAGTGGTGCGGCAACTGGCATGGCGGAAGGACGGCCGGCCAGCCAGCCGGCCGGGAAGCACATCGCCAGTGCAGGGTGGCGTAGGCGGACCGGCTGAGGGTGCTGGCCGAGGGCGCCAGCGAGGGGACAACCGGGGTCGCATGGGTGCGACCCCGCAGGGAGACAAGGACCTGCCAATGGTGGGTCTCCGCGTGGACGTGACCGGCCTACTGGTCGGTCGGTGGAGGAGGCCGCGCAGACACACGGGCCTCGCTGGAGAAGGCGGGCCATGGTGCGGTGCCCTGAGGGTCTAGCTGGGCCGCGGTTCAGCTGGCCGGCCCGAGCGGGGCGGACCGGCCAGACCGGGCCGGTCCGGCCCTGGCGTAATCCCCCTTAGACTTTTGGACGCCCGTATTCTGAGCTACGGACGTCCGTTCTATGCACCGTCTACAGCGGCGCGGACCTGACGACGAGGCGGACGTTTTGAGGTGGTTTCATGAGTTTTTAATTTCGAGACGAGGGGCTCGGGGGGCACAATACGTGAGTAAAGAAGCTTAGCAGGCTTCCCAGGAATTCTTGTTTTGGGTGGCGCAGACACATCTAGAGTCCGTTTTGGGCATCGTCAGTGTTGTTGCAACCCTGGCACCAAGGCAGAGTTTCCAGTGTGGTTTCGGGCATTGAATCCCGATTTGAGGCATGGGGCCCACGGCCCATCTTTTGAGCTGCGAGTAGCATTTACCGACTTTCTCGTCAGGCGTCTGTTCGAGACATGAGAGCAGTTGATTCTGGATGTTTTCCAAGGGGATTGCATTGGCGTAGTCTTCCAAGTTTAATTCTGCACGCTAGTGTAGTCCCCATGAGGGTCGTTTGGGTGTTTACGGTGATTTTCCATATCTATCACCGAGAGACCATTTTGTACAAGTGAATAGTCCATCTTGTGCACTTTTTCGAGAGGATCACAACGGTGCGATCCGTTTGTTGTGTTTCGGGACCGGGATGCGAGTCCCACGAAGCACCGCTGGTGTACGGTGTGCCAGAATGTATCTTTTTCTTTGGATATCCGTTCTACTCAAGTGAGTAGTGCTTTTCACGTGTTTTTTCAAAGAGCATCGTGATGACCAAGTTTACCTGACCTTATTTGGGATCGTGGTGTGGGTCCCACCTGGGCTAGCTACTGAGAATAGTACCTTTTTCACCGGGAGTTCATTTGGGGCGATTGAGTAGTCAATCCCGTGTGTTTTTCCAATGGGATCGTAGTGGTGTGATCTGTTTGTTCAGTTGCGGGATCTTAAGGTGGTACCCAAATGGGTTGGTTACGTTGAATAGTACTTTTTTCACCGGTTGACCGTTTCGGGCGAGTAAGTTGTCTACCTCTTGTGTTCTTCAGTGGGGATTACAACGGTGTAATCTGTTTAGGCGAGCAGAGCCTCATCCACGATCTTATTAAATGTGCAAATTTAAAGGTACCCCAGTGGCGGTTCTTCTGCCATGTTTTTAGTGAACCCTTGGCATGTCATCGTGTGCACTCCTGTGTGATCGATGTAAATGCTTGAAGAGATGTGGTTTTTTGTGCCTCAGCCGTTGAGGTGGCAGGTTGGAGTTGTTACATTTGGCCTTTGCATTTTCGATGGGTTCCGTGTGCACGTTATCCTTTGGGCTGGGACGTGGTATACTCTTGGAGTATACAGGAACACATGGAGGTACATGTGGTTGTTGTACCTGGGATCGTTTGTGTATTCTGTTGGGGTTAACTTCGGGACACATGTCGTGTAGGACCCATGTGTGTGTCATGTTCTGCTTTGCGTACTTTTGACCTCTCGCGATGTATAGGGTTCCTCGATTCTCGTTTGTTGACCAGCATGGTTGAGCTTTCCCCTGGTTCTGTTCTTGATGGTTTGGCTGGTAGCGATGCTAGTGACATCTAGTTATGGAACGGGTGCTGATCCTCCTTTAGGTGAGTTGTTCTAGAATTGGGTGGTTGCGCGGTACCCAATCTGTGCTTGGTTGGAAAGTGTTGTACCATTCAGTACAGATAGCCAATGCAGTTCTGGGATTACCCTCCAATAGGGTTGGGCAGTGGGTTGCTCATTGACTTCTCAGGGTTTACCCTCTAGCAGAGACTAGGCAGTGGGTCACCTGACGACTCTTGAGGGTCTACCCTCCAGCAAGGCTGGGTAGTGGCTTCATCGTCGTCTTGATTCAGGTCTACCCTCCTGTAGGGCTGGGCAGTGGGTCGCCTGTCGACTTGTTCTGGGATTACCCTCCAGTAGGGTTGGGCAGTGGGTCACCCGTCGACTTTTTCCAGGTGTACCCTCTAGCAGGACAGGGCAGTGGGTCACCCGTCGACTTATTCCAGGTCTACCTTCCAGGAGGGCTGGGCGGTGGGTCACCTGATGATGTATTATGGTTTACCCTCCAATAGGGCTGGGCAGTGGTTCACCTGATGATGTAGTATGGTTTACCCTGCAGTAGGGCTAGGCAGTGTGTCACCCGATATCTTATTATGTTTTAGCCTCTAGCAGGGCTGGTCAGTCGGTCACCCGTTGGAATTTCAGACTCATCCCTTCTTGTGTGGCTAGTCGGTGACTTTTCTCTGTGGCTATCAGAGCGGGACCCTTGTTTGCACGGTTCAGTGAGGTGATAGCATTGAATTTTGTAAGAGACCTCCTGAAAGCTGGGCAATGACGAGGTGTGGTTTGAATTAACCCGAATCTCTCAATTATGAGGGGAACTTTTCCCCACCGAGACGCGTCCTGGTGACATGACCGAAAACCGTGAAGGTAAGTCAGTGCCGCCCAAAGCGGATAGTGTCGATGTGCGGTGGTTTGAGCCCCTTGACTTGTATTTTGGGGCAGACGTGTGGGATGCCGGCCATCGATGGTGTTAACTTCTAGGACTGTTGGCAACTCACCTTCTTGGGCTGAACTACGGGGTGGAGATCCCCTTACGATCTTGTTCGGGCTTCTTGAATGAGCATATGAATATGTATATACATTGTTCTAGTACGCACTTCCTGGGTTTGGTTACTCTCCTTCCCGGAGAGGAGAAGACGTGTAGGGTATGCCATGTGAATTCTGTGTCTAGATTCACGTGGTTGGACAAGTCTACTCTCCTGCTATAGGTAGCGAAGACTCGAAGGGAAGTTCATCTATTCACCGTTTCAATCTCCTTATGTCTTGAAGATTATACCTCCATTCTCTTGTTGGGTTTATCTGGACTCTCTACTATCCTTTTGACTGCACTCTCGGTTGTACTCCTTTACTTTTCCAGTTTTCTCTACTACTCACCCTTCGGTGCCTCCTTTGTTTCTCCCTCGAGCCTCTGGGGTATCCTACTGAGTATTTTTATACTCACCCCTTCTTGGTCTTTTCCCACACATAGTGCACCCTTACAGATGACGGACAAGTTGGTCGTGACTTCAGTAGAGCTTCAGAGTTTAGGAGCATGGACCGCATGCGGTGGTAGTAGTTAGGTTCCAGGTGGGGGACCCTTCCAGATGTTTACTTTTGTTTACCTATTTCTGGGTTGTTGAACTTTTTGGTTGGGCGCGTGTTTTTCCCCTTTTCTTTTCGGTTTACCTTCCACTTCTACCTTGTTATGTTTAGAGGTCAATGTACATTTGTGGTTTATATATATAGCAGTCGCCCTTTTCTTTTATTTTTACTCTGCACTTTTTCATTGAGTGTGATGCATGTGTGTGTGTACAGGTACTCAGGCAAAGGACTCCCCAAGTTATTTGTGCCTTCGACACTGGTCTCCAGCCCCTGGCCTATGGAGGCGGGTTGGGGTAGTTGTGGCTCGAGCCCGGGTAGGGTCGGGTCGTGACAAAGTGGTATCAAAGGTGGTTTGTTCCATGGGACACTGTTCGGACGGGCCTAAAATAAAAAGGAATTGGTTTGGATCTAGGGAAATATTTTTAATGTGTCTCAAGAGCGGCTCACAGGCTAGGGAGTCCAATGATGGTGCAGCGGCTGACATATCCATTCACCATGACCCTGATAACCCGCTTGTGGACTCAGCATGCCGCGACAATTGTTGCAGGGAAAATTCGTTTGTGCATCACATAAGATTGAGTCTTTAACTGTCCTTTTTGAGTCAGCTCTCCATCGTTGTTATTGGTATATACATATATGCTAATATGACCACATCACTCCTTGATAATATTACGGATGTCTCCACGAAGACAGCCAGTCAGGACACTAGCTTTGGTTTGTGACGACGACCCTGTGAGCTACGAGGCCTCAGTCCAGGACCCATCATGTGAGCCCCTTTCTCCAAGCAGGCCGGTAGAAGCCCCCCCCCCCCCCGCCTATTGAGTAGCAGATAGCTTCAGCAGAGTAGGCTGAGTTTGAGCATAGGTTGAGCGCGCTCCGTGAGTTCCAGTGGCAGGGACCGCTAAGATTCAGTGGTGAGCCAGACCCTCAGGCAGCAGAGGTTTGGCTGGAGACAATGGTTCACCTTTTCAGGCTTTTGCAGACACTGATAGGTCTTATGGTGGCTTTAGCTGCAAACCTTTTTTGTGGAGAATCTTGGCGTTTGTGGAGTCTAGTGACTCAGTCTCTTGACAAGTCGTCACTTTCGAGGGGAGACTTTCAGTTATTGTTCCATGAGAAGTTTTACCCCTCTTTCTTGCACTCCGTTTGGATTCAGGAGCTCCTGCAGTTTTAACAGAGAGGGATGATGGCGGTCGAGTACGCGACTAGTTTCATAGACCGTGCACGCTTTTACCCGGACATGGTACATGACAACAATATCAGAGAGCAGAAGTTTGAGCAGGGTCTCCGCCGGGAGATTCGTGCTATCAAAGTACCCTTGGGCATTTCCACATATATCAGGGGGCTAGAGCAGGCGCTGGTAACAGAGATCTTACTATCACGTTCTAGAGTTAGTGGTGGCAGCATGCACGTTGGAGTTGAGACATAAGCAGTAGCTAGCTGGCGTCGACAAGCAGAACCTCAACGCAGGTGGATTTTTGAAAACCGGGCTCTGGGGCGTGGTCGTACACCACAGTGGCGCTGGAGGTCACCAGTGCAGCTCGAAGAGAGTGGGTGCTATGCTTGCGATGGTCGAGGTCACCTGGCACGAGACTGCCCGACCAGGTATAGGGAGAGCATCGGCCAGGCAGCAGGTGCACCACCACGACAGAGGCAACACCATGATCGGAGTATCACCCAGAGAGGTGGTGCTAGCAGAGGAGCGGGAGGAGCCGGTAGTGGGGGTTGTCTTTACGAGATCTTATCATCACCACTAGGCGTTCCACGTCAAGCTCTGGGAGCTAACAGTTTGGACCGCGGACAGTCGCAAGCTTTGGATGTATATGATCCTGCAGAGCATGAGGTAATAAGAGGTACACTCTACAACTCCTCTACTTTTTTCTATAGAATGGTTAGACTCTGCGTGTGAAATGTTTTCCTCCCCACTCCTTGCTTGGGGTGTTACCAGGGTGACACGGGGCGTCAGTGTAACCATGTGTTGGTAAGGTTAAAAGGTGTGGGAACTTTTTATTTAGTCGATGGTGGCAACTCCTTTTCCTTTTGAGCGTGTAAGAGAGTCTTAGTTATGGGACATCGACTGTGAAATCTTGCATGACCAGATATCATTGGGTGTTTCACCATATGGATATTCTGAAAGAGGGAATCATCAGGCCTTGTTCCAGGTGCGGGATGTGATTCCAGTCTCGGCGTGCAACGTAGGGGATAGGTTAGGGAGGTGAGTTACCCCCAAGAGCCTTCGGGCTGTTTGAGACCACGCAAAGGGATGGCGAGGTTCCCCACCACCAATCCCTAACCCCAATGTCTGGAGTGGGTGCACGACAACTCCCATGTAGCTCACCTGAGGAGATGTGTGCGTGCTTATAAGATCATCATCGGCGAAAGCAGATATCGCGTGAAGGGATCAATCCTTTGGTCTGTGTGTGGTGACGCAGAGCTATGCGTGAGTTCTTCTGGGTACGGGGGAGGCAGGTGTGGGCTTAGTACCCTGAGTTGTTCCCTGGTTTTTCTTTTCGGGGACAAAAAGATTGAAGGAGTGAATGATGTAAGAACCCGGTTTTTGGCTATAAAGGACTTTGGAATATTATTGATGTTATTCCAGAGAAGCACATTCAGACGACGTGCAATTCCGAGCCCCAGTGTGGCCGGAAATAAATTTTCAGTGCGTTTACACTGGAAATACCAAATAAATGGGATAAATACTAAACGGAGCTTCATATTAGATATCTGAGTGTATGGATGGGTCCTAAATGGGGTTTTTACCCTAGGAACGACATAAAACATGTCGGGGCAGGACATTTGGACCCCTCGCTCGCTTTCAAAACGTTAAACGGATAAATAAATTTATTTATTTATTCTTTTAATGGTGAAACTCAAGTATCTCTTAAACGGTGGCTCAGATGGGAAAACTGAAGGAACCTATGAGTTCGGAACATTCCGTTTACCCTAGAAGTGGCATAAGTTTTGCGGGCGCGAGCCATTAGTGAAAAATGGCCCTAGGAGCATTTTCATAATTTGGAGGAATTGGGAGATAAGATAAATAACTTTTGAGAGGGGCCTCAAATTAAAATTACGAGACCTCCGTTGTGCTCAGAGAGTGATTTTTAGCCTAGGGGAGGCTTAATCCAGACCTCGTTAGGAGTTCGAGTACGGGGCTGCGGGAGGGTGTTTAAGTTAATTAATATATTTAATTAACCTAACCCCCCATTCTCTTCTCTCTCATTTCCCCCTCCCTTGGAAAGATCTTATCCTCCTTCCTCCTCCTCCAAGATGGAAATGATGGATCCAAGGCATTTTTGGCTGTAGCGGAGCTCGGATCGAGCATAGAAGCGTCGGCGTTCCGCCCGCAGGTATGCGGATTTGAGTTTTACACCCTTTCCCCGTATTAATTTCCATTTATGCTCAATCGCACCATTGGATCATCGAACGAAGCCCATAAATGCGTAGATCCTGTCTTGAGGTTTCTGGAATGCTATCAAGATATAATTTTAGACCACCAGATCGTTTCTGGTGGTCCTCTGAAGTTTTCCGGCCACGATGCCAGTTTCCGGCGAGGGTTTGATGGCGGCGGACGGCGACAGAAGGACGACCGGCCAACCGGCTGGCTGGGCGACACGTCACCAGTGCGGGGCAGTGTAGGCGGACCGACTGAGGGCGCCGGCCGAGGGTGTCGGCGAGGGGACAACCGGGGTCGCAGGCGCGAGACCCCCGTAGGGAGACCAGGACCCGCCGATGGTAGGTCTCCGCGTAGACGCGACCGGCCAGCTCGCCGGTCGGTGGAGGAGGCCGCGCAGACTCGCGGGCCTCATGGGAGAAGGTGGGCCACGAAGCGGCGGGCCGCGGGTCTAGCTGGACCGGGCCCAGTGACTGGGTCGCGGTTCAGCGGGCCGGCGGGAGCGGGCACACTGGAGCGAGGCAGACCCGCCGGACCTGCCCGGTCAGGCCTAGGGGTAATCTTCTTAGACTTTTGGACTCCCGTATTCTGAGCTACGGGCGTCCGTTTTGCGCGCCGTTTACGGCGTTTTAGACCTAATGTCGAGGCGAACATTTTTAGGTGGTTTTGGGAGTTTTAACATCTGAGACGAGGGGCTCGGGGGCACGACATGTGATTAAAGCAGCTTGGGAGGCTTCTCGGGAATTCTTGTTTTGGGCGGCGCAGACACATCCGTAGTCCGTTTTGGGAACCGTCAGTGGCGTTGCAACCCTAGCACCGAGGCGTACTTTTCCAGTGTGGTTTCGGGCATTGAAACCAGATTTGAGGCATGGGGCCACGACCCATCTTTTGAGCTGCGAGCAGCGTTTAGTGACTTTCTCATTGGGCGTCTGTTTGGGACGTGCGAGCAGTCGATTCTGGATGTTTTTCTGAGGGGATTGCATTGGCGCAGTATGTCGGCTTTAATTCCGCACGCTGGTGCAGGCCCCATGAGGGTTGTTTGGGCGTTGATCATGATTTTACATCTCTATAACCGGGCGACCATTTTGGATAAGTGAATAGTCCATCTTGTGAACTTTTTCGAGAGGATCGCAATGGTGTGATCCTTTCGTTGTGTTTCGGGACCGGGATGTGGGTCCCATGAAGCACTGCTCGTGTCCGGTGCGCTGGAATGTATCCTTTTCTCCGAATATCTGTTCCACTCAAGGGAGTAGTGCTTTTGACGTGTTTTTCTGAGAGCATCGCGATGGCGCAGTTCGCCCGACCTTTTTCAGGATCGTGGTGGGGGTCCCACCCAGGCTGACAACGGAGAATAGTACCTTTTTCACCGGGTGTTTGTTTTGGGCGATTGAGTAGTCAATCCCGTGTGTTTTTCCAAGGGGATCGTAGTGGTGTGTTCCGTTTGTTTGGTTGCGGTATCATGAGGTGGGTCCCACACGGGTTGGTTACAGTGAATAGTACCTTTTTCACAGGTTGACCATTTTAGGCGAGTAAGTAATCTACCTCAAGTGTTCTTCAGTGGGGATTACAATGGTGTAATCTATTCAGGTGAGGGGAGCCTCATACGAAATCTTATTAAATGTGGAAATGTGAAGGTGCCCTGGTGACGGTTCTTCTACCGTGTTTGTAGCAGACCCTTAGCGTGTGATCGCGTGCACTCCCGTGTGAGTGATGTAAATGCTTGAAGAGATGTGGTTGGTTGTGCCTCAGCCGTTGAGGTGGAAGGTTTGAGTTGTTACATTACTCCTTCACGTTGATGTTGGGTGTCATGGGCATTTTATCCTTTGGGTTGAGACATGGTATACTCTGGGAGTATACAAGAACGCTTGGAGGTACATGTGGTTGTTTGTACCTGGGAACGTTTGTGCATTCGGTTGGGGTTAACTTGGGTCCACACGTCGTGTAGGCCCCATGTGCATGTCGTGTTCTTCTTAGCATACTTTTGACCTCTCGTGACGTAGAGGGTTCCTCGGTTCTCGTTTGTTGACTAGCAGGGTTGAGCTTTCCCCTAGTTTTGTTCTTGATGGTTTGGCCGGTAGTGGTGCTAGTGACACCCAGTGATGGAACGGGCGCTAAACCTCCTTTAGGTGAGTTGTTCTGGAATTGGGTGGTTGCGCGGTACCCACCCCGTTCTTGGTTGGCCAATGTTGTACCTTTCAGTAGAGATGGCCAGGGAAGTTCCGGGATTACCCTCCAGTTGGGCTGGGTAGTGGGTTGCTCGTTGACTTCTCAGGGGTTACCCTCTAGCAGAGTCTAGGAAGTGGGTCACCCGATGTCTCTTGAGGGTCTACCCTCCAGCAGGGCTGGGTAGTGGGTCGCCTGTCATCTTGATTTAAGTCTACCCTCCAGCAGGGTTGTGCAGTGGGTCGCCTGTCGACTTGTTCTGGGTTTACCCTCCAGCAGGGCTAGGCAGTGGGTCACCCGTCGACTTCATCCGGGTGTACACTCCAGCAGGGCTGGGCAGTGGGTCACCCGTCGACTTCTTCCAGGTCTACCCTCTAGTAGGGCTGGGTAGTGGGTCACCTGATGATGTATTAGGTTTTACGCTCCAGCAGGGCTGGGCAGTGGGTCACCTGATGATGTATTAGGGTTTACCCTCCAGCAGGGCTGGGCAGTGGGTCACCCGATATCTTATTATGTTTTACCCTCCGGCAGGGCTGGGAAGTGGGTCACCCATTGGAATTTTAGACTCATCCCTTCTTGTGAGGCTAGTAGGTGACTTTTCTCCATGGCTACCAGAGCGAGACCCTTGTTTGTACGCGTCAGTGAGGTGAGGACTTTGACTTCTGGAAGAGACCTCTCGACTACGGGGCAGTGATGAGGTGTGGTTTTACTTAACCCAAAACTCTCAACTACAAGGGGCACTTTCCCCCACCGAGACGCGTCCTGGTGATGTGACCTAAAACCATGTGGGTGAGTCAGTGCCGCCCAAAGCGGATAGGGTCATGGTACGGTGGTTTGAGCCCCTTGACTTGTACTTTGGGGCAGACGTGTGGGATTCTAGGCATCGATGGTGTTTACTTCTAGGACTGTTGGCGACTCACCTTCTTGGTCTGAGCTATAGGGTGGAGATCCCCTTACGATATTTTTCGGGCTTCTTGATTGAGCATATGAATATGTATATACCTTTTTCTAGTACCCACTTCCTGGGTTTGGTTACTCTCCTTCCCGGAGAGGCGAAGACATGCAGGTTATGCCACGTTCTTTCTATGTCTAGCTTCTAGTGGTTGGATGAGTCTACTCTCCCACTATATGTAGCGAAGACTCACCAAGAAGATCATCTTCTCACGGTTTCTAGCTCCTTGTGTCTGGAGGAGTCTACCTACTTTCTCTTGTTGGTTTGAGCTGGACTCTCTATTGTACTCTTGACTGCACTCTCAGTTGTACTCCTTTACATTTCCCAGTTCGCTCTACTGCTCACCCTTCAGTACCTCCTTTGTTGCTCCGTTGAGCCTTCGGGGTATCCTACTAAGTATTTTTATACTCAGCCCTGCTTGGGATTTTCCTGCACTTGGGGTGCCCTTGAAGATGACAGACATGTTGGTCGTGACTTCAGTGGAGCATAGGAGTTCAGGAGCTTGCACCGCGTGCAGTGGTAGTTGTCAGGTTCCAGGTGGGGGACCCTTCTAGCTATTTTCTTTTGTTTACCTGTTGCCAGGTTGTGGAACTTTTTGGTTGGGCATGTGTTTTTTCCCTTTTCTTTTCATTTTACCTTCATCTTGTACCTTTATCTATTTAGAGGCCGATGCACATCTGTGGTTTATATATATAGTAGTTTCCCTTTGCTTTTCTTTTTTACTCTGCACTTTTTATTTGAGTGTGATGTGTGTGTGTGTGTACAGGTACTTAGGAAAAGGCCTCCCCAAGTTGTTTGCGCCTTCGATGTTGGTCTCCAGCCCTTGGCCTATGGAGGCGGGCTTGGGGTAGATGTGGCTCAAGCCCGGGTAGGGTCGGGTCATGACAGTAAGAGTATTGGTCACAATATAGGGGATAAATTGATTGTAAATGACATGTGAAAGGTGTGTGATATTATTCCAATATTGTATACATTAAACCTAACAAGGTTCAAATTGAGAAACCTTAAGACAAGATTCATATTTAATGAATGATGGAAATGATGGGTCTTGAGTAATAGTATAAGAATAAAGTTGGATGATTGAGATTTACTAGATTAAGAATTTAAGGATTTTTTTTATATGATTCATGAAATATATAGATTTTTTTAGTATAATTTTTTCTTAATGGATTAGAAATGATATTTTTAATAGTTATATAGAGCCAAAAGAGTTATTTTTGTTTATGGTGACATACTTGGAGAAGTCATGATTAAGGGAAATATAAACCTTAGTGCATCCTTTTTGTCATGTTAATGATTTTTGGATAATGTTATGTTGGATTTGAATAAGTAAATTGGATGATGATAGTATCTTGAGAACTAATTATATAATTTTTGAGAAGAGGTTTATTCTATCGCAGATGAAGTATACTAATTTTTTGGAATTAATGAATAATCCACTATATTTTGGATTAAGGAGACATTTATTCTTTAAAAATGGATATCTAATAATTTAGGTTGTTACTATGAATCATGAGAATACACAAACAAGGTGTTTAAATTTTTTGAATGTGACCAAATAGAGATGAATTATGATATATGTGGGCTAAATATTAATCCAATTTTATAAACCTTTTATATTGTTTTGGAATTTAATATTTCAGAAGGATTTTAAGGTTATCAAATTTTTTAAAAGATTAAGTTAAACATAGGATTATTTTTAACAGAATAATGTATTATCTAAATATATACGGACTTATTCATGTTTGATAACTAGTGATAACATTTTTTTGATAAAGATTAATGGAATGACCTATAATTCAATTTATATATTTCATGATCTGCTAACAGTTCTGGAATGAAAAATTCAACATCATTTATTAGAATAAGAAATGAAGTGGAAATTCTTATAGGTATGATCTAAGATGAGATTATAACGAAATCAAGTATGCATTTATTCTCATGTTCTTCAACATTAGGAAAACCAACTTTAAAACCATGGATTTTATCCGAGTACCTTATTATCTAATGAATATGTTGGTCCCATAAATCATCACAGATTTATTTCTTATTGATTGTGAACATTCTCCTACCCATGCTATCTATTAATTTCCATTACAACTTAATGGTTAGATTTTTCTTACATATCCATGTTTTTACTTCTCACCTATGTTCTTTTATATGGAATCCTAGGGAGGAGATACTTTGGGTAACTATTATGTTACTAACATTCAATTTTTAAATGATGTTTTAGTATTAATTTTTAGGATGTGGGATTAAATGAATGAAAATTTTGAGTTGTATTCCTTTTATAACCATGAGGAATTTATTTAAAAAAAATAATTTTAACGGGAGTAGAATGTAACACCTCAAGATTTTATGAGATACATTTTTTTAATTATTTTGAGGTCCTTTGTTGTACGACACAGTAAGATTAACATGCACTATGTGCATCACAGTCTTAGCTTGGAGTTTATGTAACACTATTCTTAGCATGTGTTAAACACAATTTCATGTTCATTTGATATAATTCATTTAATGAAAGTCCATGTTAATGTTAGAATCTAAATATTATAAAATAATCATTAAAATGAAGAGTATGAATAATATAATGTTTCTTCTAAAAAATAATTTAAATTAAAATAAGTGAGTTAATAAAAAAATAAAATCAACCTTTATAGATTTTATTAATGAATCAATTATGTTATATGTTATATATTATGGTTAAAATTCATCTCATATTTTTTTACATGATATAAGAACAAAATTATTATTTTCAAAATAAAATCACTTTTCAGAAAAACACTGTTTTTCCGCCTTTTCATGGCACCCAAATTTTAAATCTATTTTTTGAAACTTTTATATATTTAATTTTACATAATAAAATTTTAATTTTAATTGGAATATACTTGGTTAAAAATTTTATATTTTTCGGAGAAGTTTCATTATTTGAGGAATAGTAAAAATACTGATTTTTATTAAAAACATTATTTTCTTTTTAAGTCATTCAATATTAAAATAATGTTTTAAATTTTAATCAGTTATTTTTTATCTAATTATGTGTACTTAAAATATTATTACTCATTAATTTATTATAATAAAAGTTTCCATTTAAAAATGGGCAATTTTTTTTAAAAAAATCATTTGTTTGACATTTTACAAGTTTTGTTTTATATATAATTCTTAAAAATCTCTGAATTGAATATTTAAAAATGGATTTCAAATTTGTATTCATAAGGTCCAAATGTGTTAATCAGGTCAATTTTGTAAAGACCCGGAAATTTCAAGGAAATTTTTTTCTTAATTTTCTTTAGAATTTTACAAGAACGCAGTTTTTGACGGCGCCTGATTCCGAGGCGCGGTGTGCCCGGAATCAATTTCCGAAGTTTGGGTCAGGTATGTTCAGTGAATGAATGAGCGTGTTTTTCTATCTTTTCAACCGGGGCTCAGAATCGAATTCTGAGGGCACCGATGGAACCACAGTGCCGATATTTGCTTAGGAACTCCTATTCCAGAGATGCTTTTACACGAGTGTTGATGATAAAAATTGTGGATGTGTATTTTATAATTAATCTACAATTTTTATTATTTTTACTCTAAGTGTTTAGTTCTTGATGGAAGTTGGGTAACAACCCAACCTCCAGAGGTTATGAGGGTGGTGGGGCCCACACGAACCCCACCCCTACATATTCTCTAAAACCCCCCTCAACTCCCACTTTAATTTTGTTAACATAAGTTATAACTTATGAATTTAATGTAATAAGTTTAATGAGGTAAGTTGTGTGTGGTTAATTGAATTTCAGACTCTTGAAATTCAAATGGTTAGGTTGTGTTAATAAAATAAGACTTGGTCTTATTTTATTATTGTTAGAGTTTTACCACCATGAGAGAATTGGGAAGCGTGAAGTCTTCTTCTTCTTCAACCTCGACGAAGAATGTGAGGAACATCTCAGACTCGGACGAAGAACACCATTCTTCAATGAGGAACATCTCTGTTGAAGAATGCGACGTCTTCTTCCAACGACGTTACCTCTTATAACGCACCTCGACGACAACAGAATGGACATTCTTTTTCCGCGACCCTCGACCTCCGCGACGCTCATCATCCATGGCTTGATTGACGCGCACCGTTCCTGAACCGAGGTAGGGAATTTATATTGTGATTGTTGGTGAACCATCGTTTACTCCCTTCTAACTCTAAGAATGCGGATCAACTAAATATTATGTTGATCCACGAAGATTAAATTTGCGGGATGGGATTATTGTTATGATTCTTTTTAATTATGAGGTTGTATGGGGTTTATGTGTTTCTTTACGTGATTTATCTTCCGTCTTTTATCCGCGTATTTTCGGACCACATGATATCGATTACCAGGAGGAGGCCGGACCACACAAACACGGCCGCCCCCTCCCTTATTAATTATTTCTTTTTGTTTCGAATGGAAAGTAAGTGACGCGGTGCCGACGCACTGCGCGGAATCGTGTGGAAAGAATGTGAGACGTCGTCATGCCATGCAATCAATTAATTTTTGAATCAACTCCACCGCGCCGCCGCGTCGCGCCGAAAAACCGCAAAAGAACCACGGTCAGAGTCAGGCCGCGGCGAAGGGTGCAGCGCCATCGGGTCACACTGGAAAACTACAAAGACGACGCTTTTCGTTTTGACGTGCGGATTGACGGGAGACGACGAAGCAGGCCGCTTTGGAATTTGAATTCCTTCGTAGTGAAGTTCAGGTCCCGGGGGGACCATAGGCAAAGACGGCAGGAGAAACGGACCACCGGAGCACATCCGATGGTCCGCGGAAGGCGGCGCACCACCGGAGGGTTGGCGGTCGGCGGATCCGCCACCGGCCTCAATTAGCGGCGGGCGGGGGAGTCGCGCACCCCGCTCCGCGATTCGGATTAGCCATGATGGTAGGGTCGCGGCCGGCCGGTCGGGCCGGACCAAACCGGACCAAGCCGGACCGGGCCGGGCCGACCCATGGGGGGGGGGGGGGTCGGGCCGGGTCGGTCCGGGCTCAGACTTCCCGATTTCGGACCAAATTCGATCAAATGCCCATATCTTGGGCTACGGACCTCTGATCGATGCACCGTTAGTTTCCTAACGATCCTCGGAACGAGATGGTCATTTCGGCAAATCGCACTCAAGGTTTCGGAATACTTTGAGTTCAGCTGGGTTGGTTCGTTCATGAATCCAACCGGGCCCTCAGAGCTGAAACGTTAATATCTTGAACTCCAGACGTCTGATGGATGTGCCTTCGACTTGGTTGAGTTCCTCTAAGTGAGAAAGATCATTTAGAATACTCCGCCCGAGTTTTGGACGCAGGTGGAGTACAGTCGGGTTGGTTTTTCCTTAAAAACCAACTAGACCCCTGGAACGAAAAAACCAATAACTCTCAGACCGGGCGTCCGATTGACGCGCCATCTGTTGAGTTGAGTCCAGTTGACGATACGGAACTTTTGGATACATCAACTTTGGACTATGTGACAGTTGATGTATCAGACTCTCGGCTCGTGGAGCGGACCCTCCCGAACGAGCTTGTTGTGTGTGGGAACCCAAGTGCTGGCAGCGACTGCGACTTCGACGACGACTGTGAAGAAATCCTCAGTAGTTTCGACGGTGAAGACTACAGCACTCAGCGTTCCTACGGGGATCAGTGCTATAGATCCTGTGTGGGTCCGATCCTGTGTGGGCCTTTGCGGAGATTAGTACCTATCGATCCTTTGTGGATCTGACAGCTGGTCTTGTATCCTATGTGGGTCCTAGCTGTGATGGTCATGTATCCTATGTGGGTCCCAGCTTAGATGTTTCAATACTGGTCTTGTATCCTATTTGGGTCCCAGTATAGATGAATTAATGAAGACAGCTGGTCTTGTATCCTCTGTAGGTCCTAGCTGTGCTAGTCTTGTATCCTATGTGGGACCCAGCTTAGATAATTCAATACTGGTCTTGTATCCTAAGTGGGTCCCAGTATAGATGAATTAATGAAGACAACTGGTCTTGTATCCTATGTGGGTCCTAGCTGTGCTGGTCTTGTATCCTATGTGGGTCCCAGCTTAGATGATTCAATACTAATCTTGTATCCTATGTGGGACCCAATATAGATGAATCAATGAAGACAGCTGGTCTTGTATCCTATGTGGGTCCCAACTAGATGATTTAGTATCTTTGTCTGATCATCTCTTTCACCTTTTCGATGATGTATACATGTGTGAGCTGAATCTTGTTTGCTTTCCTATGTGGATTGTGTTGTGCTATCCTGTATGGATTATGTTTTGCTTTCCTATGTGGAATACGTATACTTTCCTGTGTGGACTGAGTTGTACTTGGGCTCAAAGGTTGGAGGGTTTTAGAATTGTTGACTTAGGTATATGTATGGGAATATACCTATGCAGTGTCGGTTATTACTTCGTGATTGTATCTTTCCTTTGTGGTTTATCCTTTGTGGATTTTGGGAGACCTTCGGGGGTCTTAGGGTCCCTACTGAGTAGCTTATACTCACCCCTGCACGGGCTATGCCCGCACTACGTTGTTTTGGTTGCAGATGACGGATAGCGTTGATCGTGGTTGAGGCTTGCAGAGCTTGACAGTACCTGGAGGAGGACCACTGGGCGGGACGTACTTGGAGCGGACGGCGGGACCCGAGGAGTAGTGGAGCTATCTGTACCCACCCTTCAGGTGGGATTTCCAGTGGACAGCTCGGCGTAGCGGCTTTTACTTTTCATTTGTTGTTTTCCCTTTTGAGTTGTACTTTTCTTTCAGTTTGGGTTTGTATTATGGCCCACCTACATTCCGCACATGCAGTTGTACTCTGTTTTTACTTAGTGTTTAATTTTTCCGCTTGCTTACTCTGAGGTTCTTGTTTACTTTACAAAGGCAATGCCTTCCCTTTTACCAGGATTTACACCTTTGTGCTAGTCGCCAGCCCCTGGCCTATGGAAGGCGGGCTTGGGGTAGTCACGGCACGGGCCCCGAGGATGGGTCGTGACAAATTGGTATCAGAGGTGTTCGGTTCTACCGCAGACTCTAATCTTTCTTCTATGTGAAGCAATAGTGTTTAGCGTATTGGGTGTGGTTATCAGTCCAGGGAGTCCAGTGTTGGTGCGGCGGCCGACGTATCTGTACACCAGGACCCTGACTTCTAATTTCCGACTTAATGCATGAAAACATTGATTGTGTGTGTGTTTCATGTTTTCTTTGCGATTACTTGTGTCAGCTAACCAGGTATAAACGTTGACTGTGACGCATCTGTTTAGGATGTCTCCATGCAGACAGTCAGTTGGAGTTCTGAGAGAGTACTCGATGACGGCCCACCGAGCGACGAGGCTCTGGTGCAGGGCCCTTTTTACTATGTTTGCATCCATGGGTGGTGTACTAGTAGCACCACCACCTGTTGGGAAGCAGATGCCAATAGATATACTAGAAAACTGTGCACACGGGCAGAGCACATTGCACGAGTTCCAACAGCACCGGCCTCCGAGGTTACGAGGCGAGATAGATTCCTAGACAGCAGAGCAGTCGCTGGAGGCGATTTCTTAAGTTTTCCGCCTATCTAAGACATCAGTAGTGTGGATGGTGGACTTGTCCATTAGTTTTTTACAGTGAATGACCATGAGGATGGTCTGCATAGTGATGAGGCTTCAGTACGTGGACCAATGCCTAAGATAGTACCTTTGGGTAGTGTGTCGGCTATACATCACTACCTGTTGGTCAGCAGTTACAACCGGCGGTACCAGTAGGTGACACATGTAAGCTTACTGCCTTACATGTGTTCTAACATTAGATACCCTCAAGTTCCAAGGCGAACCTGACTCACATGCGGCTGAGGACTGGCTTGAGGGGGTGGCAGAGAGTTTTCTAGAGCTTATACAGTTTCGGCGGGATGATGTGTTGATAGCTGAGAATTCATCGAGGCATACCGAACATACCGGGTACTCGATGAATGTGTTTTGATCAGTGCAATAGAGGTCGGACCTCTGAGCATGGAATGTTTAAGGGCTTCCGATCCAGAACCTTTTCTCTATGAATTCCTACTTAGGCTAGGGTGATAGAAGGAACCTTTGTGGTTGAGAATTCTTTGCTGAACAAATACAGCCAGAGAATGATAGAAGTTTGGAAAGCAGGAAACTAGCGCTAGTCTTGGGGACTTGGGTGTGTAAAATGTTTCAAGAGGAGGAAATGTTAAGGACAGATGAATCGGAAGAGCAGCAGACATGGAGGCAGAGCTAGGAGAGCAGCTTGTGGTGGTGTACATTTCAATATGTTACCATCACCCGCCATTGTAGTCCCCACTAGACTCAGGGAGTTGGAGAGCAGGGGAAGAGATTAGCTGCTTGCGGTCATGGAGTTCGACCAAAAAGGGCTCTAAGGATGATTCTAAGTGCGGACTTTGTCTTCTACTAGCTACTGTAGCCACATACATCGATATGAATCATCCCTTCCTTCCATGAATCTAGTCCCATACCTATAGTTTCCGGTTAAGACATTGACTTGACCCTCACGTCTGGAGATACCTTTGGGATGAGACTCGATAGTCACACTTACGCCGACAGTGTGATCGGACCCTTGAGGCGAGAGTCTCGGTTGGGACCTCTTGGTGGTAGTGTCGACCTTACGATGTTAGTTTGAGTATGGATTTGGCAAACACTGTTCATACTCAAATTGACGGTATTAGGCAAACTTCGGGATGGGTTTTCCTTGGTCGGAAAAAAGGAAACCCTGGGAAGCACAAGTTAAAGTCATGCACGGGAGGGTGCGACCGATCACTCTTGAGTCGGCCAACCTTAACCTCGTGGCAGCAGTCGTTTGAGTTCCAGTTCTAACAGGAATTGGAAACCTCTGTAGTTCGAGGATGACGATCATGTCATCATGCGGGTCTCACCTCGACATGGATTAGGGAGATTTGGCCAAGGTTGAAAGTTGTCTCTATGCCTCATCGGACCCTTACAGGTCCTCAGCAGGATTGGCGAGGTGGCTTACCGCCTAGCTCTACCGCCTTTGTATCCCTAGTTTGTGTTGAAGATTTACGGGGACACAAAGCCCTGTGGTGGGAGTAATGTAAAGACCCAGAAATTTCAAGGAAATTTTTTTCATAATTTTCATTGGAATTTTACAAGAACGCGGTTTTTGAAGGCGCTTGATTCCGAGGCCCGGTGTTCCCGGAATCAATTTCCGAAGTTTGGCTTGGGTACGTTCAGTGAACGAACGAGCAGGTTTTTCTATCTTTTCAACTGGTGCTCAGAATCGAATTCTGAGGGTACCGATGGAACCGCAGTGCAGGTATTTGCTTAGGAACACCTATTCCGTTGATGTGTTTATACGAGTGTTGATGATAAAAATTGTGGAAGTGTATTTTATAATTACTCTACAATTTTTATTATTTTTACTCTATGTGTTTAGTTCTTGATGGAAGTTGGGTAACCACCCAACCTCCCTTGGGAGGTTATGAGGGTGGTGGGGCCCACACGAACCCCACCCCTTCATATTCTATAAAATCCCCCTCAACTCCCACTTTAGTTTTGTTAACTTAAGTTATAACTTATGACTTTAATGTAATAAGTTTAATGAGGTGAGTTGTGTGTGGTTAATTGAATTTCAAACTCTTGAAATTCAAATGGTTAGGTTGGGTTAATAAAATAAGACTTGGTCTTATTTTATTTTTGTTAGAGTTTTTCCACCTTGAGAGAATTGGGAAGCGTGAAGTCTTATTCTTCTTCAACATCGACGAAGAATGTGAAGAACATCCCGGACTCTGACGAATAACACCATTCTTCAATGAGGAACATCTCCGTCGAAGAACGCGACGTCTTCTTCCAACGACGTTACCTCTTTGAACGCACCTCGACGACAACGGAATCGATGTTCTTTTTCCACGACGCTCGACCTCTGCGACGCTCATCATCCGCAGCTCGATTGACGTGCACTGTTCCTGAACCGAGGTAGGGAATTTAAATTGTGATTGTTGGTGAACCCTCGTTTATTCCCTTCTAAATCTAAGAACGCGGATCAACTAAATATTATGTTGAACCGCGAAGATTAAATTTGCAGGTTGGTATTATTGTTATGATTCTTTTTATTTATGAGGTTGTAGGGGGTTAATGTGTTTTTCTTTTCGTGATTTCTCTTTCGTATTTTATCCGCGTATTTTCGGACCACTTGATATCGATTAACGGGAGGAGGCCGGACCGCACAAACACGGCCGCCCCCCTCCCTTATTATTTATTTCTTGTTGTTGCAGATGGAATGGAAGTGACACGGTGCCGACGCACGCACGGAATAGTGTGGCAAGAATTTGCGACGTCGTCACGCCACACAATAAATTAATTTTTAATCAATTCTGCGGCGCTTCCGCGTCGCGCCGAAAAGCCGCAAAAGAAATACGGTCGGAGTCGGGCTGCGGCGAAGGGGTGCGGCGCCATCGGGTCATGCTAGAAAACTCCAAAGGCGACGCTTTTCGTTTTGACGTGCGGATTGACGGGTGACGACGAAGCAGGCCGCTTTGGCATTTGAATTCCTTCGTAGTGAAGGTCGGGTCCTGGGGGGACCATAGGCGAAGATGGTAGGAGAAACGGACCACCAGAGCGCGTCCGGTGGTCCGCGGAAGGCGGCGGCGGCGCCGGCGACCGGCAGCGGGGGCGCGCCGCCGGCCTCAATTAGCGGCGGGCGGGGGAGTCGCACACCCCGCTCCGCGATTCGGCTCGGCCATGCTGGTTGGGTCGCGGCCGGACGGTCGGGCCGGACCGAACCGGACTGAGCCGGACCGGGCCAGGCTTACCCAGGGGGGGGGGGGGGGGTCGGGCCGGGTCGGCCCGGGCCCAGACTCACCGATTTCGGACCAAATTCGGTCAAATGCCCATATCTTGGGCTACGGACCTCCGATCGATGCACTGTCAGTTGCGTAGCGATCCTCAGAATGAGACGGTCGTTTCAAAATATTGAACTCAAGGTTTCAGAATACTTTGAGTTCGGCCGGGTTGGTTCGTTCACGAAACCAACTGGGCCCTCGGAGCGGAAACACTCATATCTTGAACTCTGGACGTCCGATTGACGTGTCGTCGACTTGGTTGAGTTCCACTTAGTGAGAAGGATCTTTTGGAATACTATGCCCGAGGTTTGGACGCAGGTGGAGTACGGTCGGGTAGGTTTTTCCTTAAAAACCAACCGGACCCCTGGAAACGAAAAAGCCAATAACTCTCAGACCGGGCGTCCGATTGACGCGCCATCTGTTGCGTTGAGTTCCTATTGACGATTCGGAACTTTTGGATACATCTACTTCAGACTATGTGATAGTTGACGTGTCAGCCTCTCGGCTCGTGGAGCGGACCCTCCCGAACGAGCTTGCAGTGTGTGGGAACCCTAGTGCTGGTTGCGACTGCGACTTCGATGATGACTGTGCAGAAATCCTCAGTAGATTCAACGGTGATGACTATAGCACTCAGTGATCCTATGGGGATTAGTGCTACAGATCCTGTGTGGGTCCGATCCTGTGTGGGCCTTTGCGGGGATTAGTACCTATCGATCCTTTGTGGATCTGACAACTGGTCTTGTATCCTATGTGGGTCCTAGCTGTGATGGTCTTGTATCCTATGTGGGTCCCAGCTTAAATGATTCAATACTGTTCTTGTATCCTATGTGGGTCCCAGTATAGATGAATCAATGAAGACAGCTGGCCTTGTATTCTATGTGGGTTCTAGCTGGGCTGGTCTTTTATCCTATGTGGGTCCCAGCTTAGATGATTCAATACTGGTCTTGTTTCCAAAGTGGGTCCCAGTATAGATGAATCAATGAAGACAGCTGGTCTTGTATCCTATGTGGGTCTTAGCTGTGCTGGTCTTGTATCCTATGTGGGTCCCAGCTTAGATGATTCAATACTGGTCTTGTATCCTATGTGGGTCCCAGTATAGATAAATCAATGAAGACATCTGGTCTTGTATCCTATGTGGGTCCTAGCTGTGCTGGTCTTGTATCCAATGTGGTTCACAGCTTTGATGATTCAGTGCTGGTCTTGTATCCTATGTGGGTCCCAGTTAGATGATTCAGTATCTATGTCTGATCATCTCTTTTACCTTTTCAATGATGTATACCTATGTGAGATGAATCCAGTTTGCTTTCCTGTGTGGATTGTGTTGTGCTATCCTGTGTGGATTACGTTTTGCTTTCCTGGGTGGAATACATATACTTTCCTGTGTGGACTGAGTTTTACTTGGGCTCGATGGTTGGAGCGTTTTGAAATTGTTGACATAGGTATATGTATGGGAATATACCTAAGAAGTGTCGGTTGTTATTTCGTGATTGTATCTTTCCTTTGTGGTTTATCCTTTTTAGATTTTGGGAGACCTTTGGGGGTCTCGGGGTCCCTACTAACTTGCTTATACTCACCCATGCATGGGCTATGCCCGCACTACGTTGTGTTGGTTGCAGACGACAGACATCGTTGATCATGGTTGAGGCTTGCAGAGTAGGACGGTACCTGGAGTAGGACCACTGGGCGGGACGTACTTGGAGTGGATGGCGGGACCCGAGGAGCAGTGGAGCTATCTATAGCCACCCTTCAGGTGGGATTTCCAGTGGACTGCTCAGCGTAGCAGATTTTACTTTTCAGTTGTTGTTTTCCCTTTCGAGTTGTACTTTACTTTTAGTTTGGGTTTATATTCTGGCCCACCTACTTTCCGCACTTGCAGTTGTACTCTGTTTTTACTTAGTGTTTACTTTTTCCGCTTGCTTACTCTGAGGTGCTTGTTTACTTTACAAAGGCAATGCCTTCCCTTTCACCGGGATTTATGCCTTGGTGCTAGTCGCCAACCCTGGCCTATGGAAGGCGGGCTTGGGGTAGTCACGGCACGGGCCCCGAGGACGGGTCGTGATAGATTTTATTTTTTACCAATATGAGTATTAACCATGGTAAATTTTGTTACCATGGTAAAGGGTAAATTAGGCAATTTAAGATAAAATAAAATTATAATTACTATAAAATGGAAAAAATAAATGATTTTTTGATGAATTTAATTCCTCCCTTAAAACTAGAGGATCTAAATTATGTCATTTTAAGGAATATTCTCTATGAAAATGACTTTAAAACTATTTAAATCAAAGAAAGTCATAAATCACATTTTCGTTGTCTTTAATATTTATTATGTGTTGACATATGGAAAACAATGTGTGGTATAAACGAATATAAGTGGTAATTATTTACTTAATAAACATATCTCCATAATAAAAATTTATTTTTGATGTTTTGGGGCTATTTGAAGGATATTATGGCATTTATATTATTTTATTTAATGAAAATTTTAAGATGTCACATTCATGTATTAAATAATATATAATTTTTAAATAAGTTAATATAGAAGATATATTGGACTAAAAATACTTATTTTACTGATAAAATGTTTTTACTTATCATGGTAATTTTTTTTATTTTTTAGGAAATAAATAATTAACTTAAAGGGTTATAAATTGATGATGGATAAATTATTTAATTGATGAAAAATAAATAAAACAATTTTATTAAAATGATAATAAATATTAAAATACCAAAACCATTAACCCAATATTTTTTATGATTAAATCATGACCATAATAATTCAAGTGTCAATTTAGTAACCCTTTGTAGCATTATATATGTGATTTTGACAATTATATTATTTTATTTAAGTTTATGTTAATGTTTTCACATTCATAATTTAATAAATATATCATTTAAAATTCTAGATTTTCTAGATGATAAATTTGACTACATATATTATGATAAAATATTGAAGATTTATCATCATCAAGAAATTTTATTTTCAATTTTTATTCAACAAATAAATATATTAAATAATTACAAAGTATTTATGTAGTAATTATTTTATTAATAGAGATAACACATAAATATTAATAAAAATTTTAAAAAAAATATATAATTTGGGATAATTAAAACATTTAAATAATTTTATAGATTAACATGAACTATTTTTAAAATAATTAAATATTTGTTGATAGGTTAATTTATTATATTAATATTTTTAAAAATAAATAAATTTAATTGTGGAAACATTGACACTATTGTTAGTTTATCATAAAAATGTTTTATTAAATTATTTTAAATTTATTGAACATTTTTAAAAGTTTGTAATAATTATTATTTGTTGTAGAACGATATAAATTATTTATTTATGATTTAATTTACATCAAATAAGTAAATATTTTACACTTTTGATATTGAAATATTTCTTACGCAAGTTAAAATGATATAGAATAACTAAGTGTTAAATTAAAATGATAAGGATTAAATGGATAAAAAAAATTTATAAAATGTATTATTTGATGATATTGAAAACTTATCTAAACAATTTTTCTATAATATGACAAATATTTGGGTTTTCATTGGAATTTGAGTTTATTGTAAATTAATATTTTTTAGGCTTCCAAAAGTTCACCTCCCCTCAATTTTAAAAGGGAACATCCACCCTCACAAATTCACATAAATTTGAGTCTTAAATATTCTCCATACCCTTCCCATTTACCTTATAAACTTTTCCAGTTACAATATATATATTAGGTATATCTTCAAAGACTAACTCTAGTGCTCTAAGAAGAGATTTAGAGGAAACACGTCGAGGAAGAGGTAATATCTTCTACCAATTCATTAAAACATCTTATTTCGTCTACTTCCTATTGATTATTTTTTTCATGATAAAGTAATAAAATATGTATAAATCATTTACTGATATATTATTATTATCATATAACCATATTCCACCTTCTATCCATCGTACGAAAAATGAAATCACCATGTGTGCGTATGTACGACTTACCATCTCCATGCCAGGGTGTAATTTGTTTTTCAGCACCACCTTACATAGATGGGAAAAATTATGGAAATAATAACTATATATTATTATTATAATATTCTATTTATTAATAAATACTATATACCATGCACTTCAATTCCATTCAACTGTTATGGGAATGATATCGTCGCTCGTGCGTACGTACGATCTATCATCTCCACGATGCGATGTGATTAATTCTACATCATATATTTATAAAATAATTATATACATGTAAATAATAAATAATTATTATATGTATTACGTTAATGTCATTTTTTAATTATATAAATATGACATATTAATGATAACCAAAACTTATTCGAAAAAATAGGCATATACAAATAAAGTAGTTTGTACCCAAATAACTAGTAATAAAGATATATTATTACCAAATTAATGAAAATATGATCATATATGATATTATAAAAATCAATATTATTTTGGAATAAATCAATGAAATCATTTAAATCAATATACTGGATGTTCAGATCTATACAATGGATACGAGACCTATGGTAAGGGATAACTTTGTAATCTCATTATCATTCGAGGTTGTTTATACGTAAGACTTTACAGTAAGAACCCTGGTTTTGAGCCTGTAAGACTTTGAAATTTTCTTGATGTTATTCAAGAGCAGGGCGTTCTGACAGCGTACGATTCCGAGCCCTGGTGTGGCCGGAATTAATTTTGGCATGCGTTCACACTGGGTGGGCTAAATAAATAAAATAACTCCTGAACGATTGCTCGGATTGGAAAATCGAGGGCACCGTTGAGTTCATAACATGCCATTTACCCTAGGAGGGGTATAATTTTCACGGGCGCAGGCCAACTGTGAAAAACGCCCCCAGGGGCATTTTCGTAATTTGGTGGTCTCGGGCATCGAATTTTATAACTTTTTAACGGAGGCTCAGAATAAAATTTTGAGGCCGCCATTGCACTCGAGGCATGGCATTTACCCTAAGGGAGGCCTAATTTCGGCCTTGCCGAAAGTTCGGGAACAGGCCGACGAGAGGGTGGTTAAGTGTGCTTTTATATTTAAACACACTGACCACCCTCTTCACCCACCTTGGACATTCTTACCTGGCGCAAGGGCTCTCAATGGTAATTCCTCCCTCTCCTCCATCACTCCGGCAAGGCGCGACGGCTCCAGCATCCCGATTGTGAAGCGTCGGGCAAAGCCCTTGAGGTAGGCTAGTGTTCTATCTTTTCCAATCTCGCAATCTTCATAAATTTAGTATCATCATGTAAAATTGTTGTCCGATCATCGAGTGAATCCCCTGGTTTCATAGTGCTCAATTTTATCTCCTCAACGATCCATTCAGATCAATTTTTGGAGTCCCGGGGTGCCTGGTGGCCCCGGGAAGTTTTCCAGCCAAATACCCCATAATTCCGGTGGATCCAGGGTGGTTCGACAACCTAGGAGACGATGAGGTGCGTTAAAGTGGTGATGGAGAGATCTGGAATAGTGGCGCAGGCGGCGGGCTCCAGTTCTAGGCGGTGGCACAGCTCACAAGAGGTGGGATCCGGCTTTAGGCGGCGGTCGTCCGGGTACACCGGGGTCGCGGTGCAACCCCTCGGTGGGGAACCGAGACCCGCTAGAAGCGGGTCTCCTCGTAGACCAAAGAACGGCCACGGGGGGCCGGTCGGCAGAAGCGGGGACTGCGGGTCTGTAGCCGGCCTGCTCATCAAAGCCGTGGGCCAACCGGCAAGGGCCGGCCCATGCCGGGTGGACCGGCCGGCTAGGCCGGTCCAGCCTAAGGGGCATGTCCCCTCTGGCTTCGGACACCCGTAAATATCGCTACAGGTGTCCATTTTAGATGCCGTCTATGGCAGGGTAATCCTTGTCTCGAGGTGTATATTTTGAGGTGGTTTTGGGGATTTTTAATTCCCATAATGGGAGCTTGGTGGCGCGTCACGCGTGTTCAGTGCTACACTGGAATTCTTGTTTTTGTTGGCTCGAACACATCCGATGTCTGATTTGAGCGCCGTCAGCGGTGATGAGACCCAGGCGTTGAGGTGCAGTTTTCCTGTATGGTCACGAGCATTGAAGTGGGAATTGAGATGTGGGACCCACGGTCCGGCTTTGAGCTGCGTGCAGCATGTTTGCGGCTTTTTCACCAGATGTCCGTTCAGGGAATATGGTTAGTCCTTTTTGTGTGTCTTTCTGAGAGCATCACGATGGCGCAGTTCACCCGATGAGTATTAGAGCCATGGTACGGGCCCCTCATGGACCAACTAAGGAGAATAGTACCATAATCACCGGTTGTCCATTTCGAGAGAGTAAGTAGTCTATCTCGCGTGTTTTTCTACGATAACTACAACGGTGCAACCTTTTGGAGCATGTGGAACCACCTTTGAGATCGTATTAATGTGGGGTATAGATCTTCTTTTACAGGCTCCAAACCAACGCACAGTGGCATTGTTAGTGACACCTGGTGATGTCAGTAGTAGTGTAGAGCTATCAGGATGATTCAGGGTCTACCCACCAGCAGGGCTAGGTAGTGGGTCACCTGAACACACCTTAGGGTCTACTCTCCAGCAGGGCTGGGCAGTGGGTCACCTGTCGTCTTGTTCCAGGTTTACCCTCCATTAGGAATGGGAAGTGGGTCACCTATCGAAGTTTTCCCGGTCTATCCTCTAGCAGGGCTGGGTAGTGGGTCACCCGTCGCCTTATTCCAGGTCTACCATCCACCAGGGCTGGGCAGTGGGTCGCCTGTCGACGTATTCCAGGATTACCCTCCATCGAGGCTGGGAAGTGGGTCACCCTTCGATTTATTCTAGGTCTACCCTCCAACAGGGCTGGGCTGTGGGTTTCCTAATGATGTATTAGGGTTTACCCTCCAACAGGGCTGGGTAGTGGGTCACCCCTTGACGTTTTAGACTTAGCCCTTCTAATGAGGCTAGTCGGTGACTTTTTCCTCTGTGACTACTGGAGCAGGACCCGGATTTTTTGGATCAGTGTTGTGACGGTTCTAACATTACCTAAGGTTACACAAGGAAGAGGGGTACTTTTTCCCACTGAGATGCATCCTTAAGACGCGACCTAAAACTGTGCGAGTGAGTGAGTGCCTCCCAAAGCAGATAGTGTTGAAGTGCGGTGATTGAGCCTCTCTAACTTGGGTTTCCTAGGTGGACAAGATGAGATGTCGGGCTATGAGGATGGATTAATTTGGAGCTGATGGAGACTTAACCTGGGCTGAGCATGGAGATGGATATCCCCTTACGCACTCGTTTGGGTTTCTTATTGAGCGTATATATATACATAATTGGACCCTGCTTTCGTTCCCACTCCATGGGGTCCGTGCCTACATATTTCTGTTGGGTTGAGCTGCACTCTCATTAATAAAAATTTCTATTGTTCTTGTTATTCTACTGATTACCTCTTTTGTGCATCCTTCGTTGCTCCCTCAAGCTTTCAAGGCATCCTACTGAGTATCTTTATACGCAACCCTACTTGGGCTTTGACCACACCTGGTGTGCCCTTGCAGAAGACAGACCGATCGATCGTGACTACAGAGGAGCGTAGAGGCCACAGTAGTTGGAGCAGTATACCACGGTCGTACTAGAGTATTTAGGTGGGAGTCTATCCAGTGGTCTACTTTTGTTCACCAGTCACCGGGTTGTGGCATCTTTGTGGTTGGGCGCATGTTTTCCCTTTTTAATTTTCAGTTTACATGTCAGTACTTCTAACACTTTACTTACTCTTTTTAGTTGATGATACATGATTGTGGTTGTGGTATAGCTGCCTATCTTTTGGTTTCTTTTATTTTAATCTTCACCACTGCATCTTGTGGGTTGTGTGTGCGTGAGTACATGTACATAGGCAAAGCCCTCCCTGAGATTGTTACGCCTTCGGTGCTGGTCGCCATCCTCTAGCCTATGGAGGCGGGCTTGAGGTAGTTGTGGCTCGGAACCGGTAGGGTCGGGTCGTGACAAAGTGGTATCAGAGGAAGGTTCGTTCCTTGGGGCACTGTTCGGATGTCCCTAAAAAGGAACTGGTAGGTTTTTTAGGTCAATGATGTTGACGTGTATCGAGAGCGGCTCTCAAGCTAAGCAGTCTAGTAATGGTATGGGTGACCGACATATCCATTTACCATGACCCTGATAACCTGTTTGTCGACTCGGCTAACTGAGACTTGTTACAGGGAATTTTGAAACATGCATCCTATCGGAATGAGTCTTTGACCGTCCTTCGTTTGAGTCAGCTCTCCTTTATTATTACTATTATGTATATATATATATATATTCTCATCTGATCATGGTATCCCTTGATAATTTTCATGATGACCCCACGACGACAGCCAGCCAGGTTACCCTCTCTAGCTCATGATGACCGTCTGGTGAGTGATGAGGCATTAGTTCAGGGACCATCACGTGAACCCCTTCCACCCAGTTCTTCAGCAGTAGCCCCTACACCTGAGGAGCAGCAGTTAGTACCGGCGGCTCAGGCCGAGGTTTCACGCACACTGAGTGCGCTTCGAGAATTCCAGCGTCAGAGGCCGCCGAGGTTCTGTGGGTACCCAGATCCCCAGGTGGCGGAGGATTGGATTGAGTTAGTGGAAAGACTCTTCAGGCTGGTACAGACCCCAGAAGACCAGATGGTGGCCCTAGCCGCCAGTCTTTTCCTCGGGACAGTCGGGCGATGGTGGGATCCGGTTTCATAGACCCATGATGAGTCATCCCTCACGTGTGATGCCTTTGAGAAGCTTTTTTAGGAGGAGTACTCCCCCTCGTGTTTGCGCTCCGTTCGAATCCATGAGCTTATGGAGTTGAAGCAGGGAGGGATGTCTGTGTCCTAGTACTCGGCCCGGTTCACTGATCTTACGCGCTACTCACAGGACATGATCCGTGACAGCTACTTCCGGGTGAGAAAGTTCGAGTAGGGTCTTCGCAGGGAGATCCGAACTAGCGTGGTGCCCTTGTGCATCCCCACATAAGCCAGGGTGTTGGAGAGGGCGCTTTTGACTGAGAGATTCCTAGCCAAGGGGTTCCAGATAGTAGGACATAGCAGTGGACATTTTAGAGCAGAGTCTTTAGTAGGAAGATGACAGAGGGTTGGGCCTCAGCCGAGGAGTCCCTTCCGTGAGCAGACCCAGGGACAGGGTCGCACACCGCAGTGGCGCCGTAGGGCACCAGGGAAGACAGGAGAGAGCCGATGCTATGCTTGTGACGGACTAGGTCCCCTAGCACGAAATTTCCTGACCAGGTGTACAGATCATCCGTGACAGGAAGCGGGCACACCACAGAGGCAGAGGCAGCGCCGTGACTAGGGGTCACCTAGGCGAGGACCCGGCGGTCCTCAGTGAGGTGGCACATGAAGAGCAGAAGGACCAGGAGGTGGGGGATGGCATTTCAAGATTCCCCCATCGCCACCACTGGGTGGCCCATGCTAGGTTCAAGGAGATGGTTGTAGGGGCCGCAGGCAGCTTCAGGCCATGGGTGTTCGAGATCTTCCAGCGCACAAGATGGTCTGAGGTACACTTTGTGTTTACTCTGCACTTTCATCAGTACTAGTAGAAATGGGCACCGTCCATTACTTTATATCACTGTTGTTGGTACGAGAGTTGGGGCTTCCAGTAGAGGTGCTGACACCTGCACTTATCCTTGAGCTTCCTACGAGAAGTGCCTCGTTGGTGACTTTTATCTGCAGACAGTGCGAACTATCGTTCGGGGGAAGGGGTTTCATGTGGGACCTGATCGTCATCAAGATGGAACCTTACGACGTCATCCGTGGCATGGATTGTCTTTCTATGGTTCACTCTTAGATCGAATGTCGTCATAGACGAGTCAGAGGCAAGTTTTATGATGGTATGAGGTTCGCCATCTTTGGTGAACGAGACCTCATGGCAGAGTAGATGGGTACTCTAAGCAGGAGACCCCGACCTTTTTTGCACCATATAGCAATAATTCCTCTCGGGGAATCGGACACTACATGCACCTGGAACCCTATCATGGTAGAGGACTACATGGACGTCTTTCCTGGGGATTTTCCGGGAATACCTCTGAGGCGAAAGATGGAGTTCTGTATTGACTGGCAGCTGGGGACTGCTCCGATATCTTGTGCAGCATATCTGATGGCACCCATAGAGCTTCGAGAGCTACGACTTCAGTTGGATGACCTTCGTGAGAAGGGATTCATCAGGACCAGTGTGTCCCCCTGGGCAGCCCCAATACTGTTTGTGAAAAAGGTATATGGGAGTCTACGGCTTTTTGGGGATTATCGTCACCTGAATCGGGCCATGATAAAGAACAAGTACCCTTTGCCGAGGATTGACGACCTCTTTGACCAGTTGCGAGGTGTGAAGTGGTTCTCGAAGATCGATCTTCGAACAGGCTACCACCTGTTGTGGGTTCGTGAGGATGATATTCCAAAGCTGGCATTCTGTTATCGATATGGGCACTACGTGTTTTTGGTGACGCCCATTAGTGTGACAAATGCCCCTACCATCTTCATGGCTTTGATGAACCAGATTTTCGAGTCGTACTTGGACCGGTTTGTGGTTGTCTTTATTGAAGACATACTCATTTATTTGTCGACGGAGGAGGATCACGCAGAGTATTTGAGGATGTTCCCAGACTTACTTCAGGAAACCAGCTATACGAGAAGCTCTCGAAGTGCCAGTTTTGGATTCACAAGGATCACTTTTTGGGGCACCTCATTATTAAACATGGATTGGCTGTGGATCCTGAAAAGATAGAACCAGTTCTTGCTTGGGAGCCACCCAAGAGCACATCTGATGTGCGGAGTTTCCTTGGGTTGGAAGGGTACTACATGAGGTTTTTGGAGGACTTCTACAGGATTACTGCCCCTATGATCACATTGACACGGAAGGGGAGACCATTTACCAGGACTGATCAGCGTCAGCAGGCCTTTGAGGAGTTGAGGCAGAGGTTGACTTGTGCACCAGTGTTGAGGCTGCCAGAGGAGGGTGTTGAGTTCGTTGTATATTGCGATGCTTCAGGAGCTGGGCTCGGGTGCGTGCTGATGCAGCAGCGGGTGGTGATAGCATATGGGTCGAGGCAGTTGAGGCCCCATGAGCAAAATTATGCGACTCATGATTTTGAGCAGGTAGCGGTAGTCTTCACTTTGACGATATGGAGACACTACCTTTTGGGTGAGCGTTTTGTGGCCTACTCAGATCACCAGAGCCTCAAGTATATCTTCACTCAGAGGGATTTGAACTTGAGGCAGAGGTGCTGGCCAGAGTTTCTGCACGACTATGATTTCTAGATAGTCTACACTCCAGGGAAGGGTAACGTAGTAGCATATTCCTTTAGCAGGAAGTCCCAGGATCACCTAGTGCGGGAAGCTTCAGAGTAGTTGGCATCCCTTCGGCTGACCTTGGTGGAGCATGAGGGTACAACTTTTCAACAGTCGATGGTGTTGACTCCTTCGCTCCTTGAGCATGTGAGAGAGTCGCAGTTGGGAGATGTTGATAGCGAGGTACTACATGATCAGACATCCACGGGCGACGCACCCGATCGGTATTCTGAAGGAGGGAATCATGAGATCCTGTTTCAGGGGAGAGCTGTAGTACCAGTGGAGAGGCAGGAGGAGGTGATGCAGGAGTTCCACACTTCTCCCTTGGCCGTACATCCTGGTGTGGTAATGATGTACAAAGACCTTCGTTGGCAGTTTTGGTGGTCTGGCATGAAGTGGAGTGTAGCCGAGCTCGTTTCTCTGTGTCTTACCTGTCAGCACGTGAAGGCAGAGCACCAGGTTCCGGAAGGGTTGTTGTAGCCCCTTGATATCCTGAAGTGGAAGTCGGATGGTGTATCTATGGATTTTTTCACAGGGCCTCTGCGCACAGTGAAGGTCCATGACTCCTTTTGGGTGATAGTGGACCGACTCACAAAGTCGGCACACTTCCTTGCTATCAGGGAGCAGAGCTCGGTGGAAAGCCGGGGATAGTTATATGTTTGGGAGATCGTCTGTCTTCATGGAGTACTCTCGACCATCGTCTCTGACCACGACACGCAGTTTACATCACGGTTATGGCGAGGCCTGCAGGAGGCATTCGGGGCTGAGTTGCGGATGAGTACATCTTTTCACCCCCAGACTGATGGGCAGACCGAGCACACTATCAAGGTGTTGAAGGATATGCTCTGGGCGTGCATGTTAGACTTTATCCAAAGCTGGGAGGAGCACCTTCCCTTAGTAGAGTTTGCATATAACAACAATTACCACTCTCCTATTGGCTTGGCACCTTTTGAGGCCCTCTAAGGGAGACCCTTCAGGTCACCCTTGTGCTGGACGGAGGTTGGGGAGACCTCCCTCGTGGGCCCAGAGTTGGTGCAGGCAATGACAGAGAAGGTGTAGGTCATTCGTGAGCATATGAGGATGGCTCAGAGCGGACATAGGTCCTATGTAGACCGACATCACAGGCCCATGGTGTTTGAGCATGGAGACCATGTCTTTTTGAGAGTCTCCCCATAGCGTGGAATGAGGGGGTTCGACCGCTGAGGAAATATGTCCCATAGGTTCATTGAGACCTTTGAGATCATGTGCCGGGTTGGTGAGGTCGCATACCGTCTCGCTCTACCCCCACAGCTAGAGAGAGTGCATGACGTCTTCCACATGTCATAGCTGAGGAAATACGTGCACGACCCCACACACATCATCGACTGGGGAGAGCTGGACATTGAGGATGGAGCCACCTTTGCGGAGCACCCAGTGGCGATTGAGGACCAGCAGGAGCGGACTCTGCGTGGTTGGGCCATTCCTCTAGTTCGTATGTTGTGGCAGCACAGGAGGGTGGATGAGAGCACCTTGGAGCGGGAGAGCTAGATGAGGGATTAGTACACCGAGCTGTTTTTGTAGTTATGTCTTTCTGAGATGAAAAACGTGAAGGAGGTAATGATGAAAGAACCCTGGTTTTGAGCCTCTAAGACTTTGAGATTTTCTTGATGTCATTCCAGAGCAGGGTGTTCTGACCGCATGCGATTCCGAGCCCCGGTGTGGCCAGAATTAATTTTGGCGTGTCTTCACGCTGGGCAGGGAAAATAAATAAAATAACTCCTAAAATGTAGCTCAGATGGGAAAATCAAGGGCACTGTTGAGTTCAGAACGTGTCGTCTTCCCTAGGAGGGGTATAATTTTCATGGACGCGGGCCAACTGTGAAAAACGCCCCCAGAGGCATTTTCATAATTTGGCGGTCCTGGGCGTCAAATTTTATAACTTTTTAATAGAGGCCCGGATTAAAATTTTGAGGCAGTCATTGCACTCTGGGCATGGCGTTTACCCTAAGGGAGGCATAATATCAGCCCCAACGAATGTTCGGGAACAGGCTGACGAGTAGGTGGTTATGTGTGTTTTTCTATTTAAACACACCAACCACCCTCTTCACCCTCCTTGGACATTATTCCCTAGAAAAGGAGATCTCAATGATAATTCCACCCTCTCCTCCATCAGTCCAGAAAGGCGCGGTGGCTCCAGCATCCCGATCGTGAAGCGTCGGGCAAAGCCCTTGAGGTAGGCTCATGTTTAATCTTTTCCATTCTCGCAATCTTCTTCAATTTAGTATCTTTGTGTCGAATCATTTTCCAATTGTCAAGATAAGCCCTTGGTGTCGTAGGGCTCGATTTTATCTCCAAAAACGAACTTTCAGATCAAATTTTGGAGTCCCAGGGTGCCCGGGGGGGCCCCAGGAAGTTTTCTGGCCAAATACCCCATATTTCCAAAGGATCCAGGGTGGTCCGGAAGCCCAGGCGGCGGTGCGGCGCGTTCCAGCGGTGGAGGAAAGCTCCAGAATGGTGGCGCTGATAGAGGGATCCAGATCCGGGCAGTGGCGCAGCTCGCAGGCAGTGGGCTCCGTCTTCAGGCGGCGGCTCGGTGCTTCGAACGACCGGCGACGGTCGTCTGGGTAGACCGGGGTCGCGGTGCGACCCCTCGGTGGGGAACCGAGACCTGCTGGAATCGGGTATCCTCGTAGACCAAAGACCGGCCACGGGGGGCTGGTATGATGAAGTGGGGACCACAGGTCTGTGGCCAGCCTGCGCGGCAAAGCCGCGGGACGGCGTAGCGAGTCGGGCCGGCTGGCTAGGCCGGTCCAGCCCAAGGGGCTGGTCCCCTCTGGCTTCAGACACCCGTAAATATTGCTACGGGTGTCCGTTTTACACACCGTCTATGGAGGGGTAATCCTCGTCTCATGGAGTATATTTTTAGGTGGTTTTTGGGACTTTTAATTCCCGAAACGGGAGCTCGGTGGCACGTCACACGCGTTAAGTGCTACGCCAGAAATCTTTTTTTTGGTTGGCTCGGACACATCCGATGTATGATTTGAGCGCCGTTAGAGGTGATGCGACCATGGCGTCGAGGCGATGTTTTCTAGTATGGTTGTGAGCGTTGAAGTGGGAATTGAGACGTGGGCCCCACATGCTATTTTTGAGCTGCGTGCAACATTTTTGTGGATTTTTCAATAGATGTCAGTTCAGGGCATATGAGTAGTAATTTATGCGTGTCTTTCCGAGAGCATCGTGATGGCACAGTTCGACCGATGATTATCGGAGTCGGGGTGCGGGCCCCTCATGGACCGACTATAGTAAATAGTACCATATTCACCTGTTGTCCGTTTCGGGAGAGTAAGTAGTCTATCTTTTGTGTTTTTCTGTGATAACTGCAACGGTGCAACCCATTGGAGCATTTGGAACCTCTTATGCGTTCGTATTAATGTGGGGTGGATATCTTCTTTTACGCGCTCTGAAACAACACACGGTGGCATTGTTAGTGACATCTAGAGATGTCAGTAGTAGTGTAGAGATATCAGGGTGATTCAGGGTCTACCCTCCATTAGGGTTGGGCAGTGGGTCACCCGACGACACCTTAGGGTCTACCCTCCAGCAGGGTTGGGCAGTGAGTCACCTGTCGTCTTGTTCCATCTTTACACTCCTGTAGGGCTGGGTAGTGGGTCACCTGTCGATGTGTTCCAGGTCTACCCTCCAGTAGGGTTGGGCAGTGGGTCACATGTCGCCTTAATCCAGGTCTACCCTCCAACAGGGCTGGGTAGTGGGTTGCCTGTCGATATGTTCCGGGTTTACCCACCAATGGGGCTGGGCAGTGGGTTATCTGTCGATTTATTCCAGTTCTACCCTCCACCGGGGTTGTGGTGGTGGTTTCCTGATGATGTATTAGGGTTTACCCTCAAGCAGGGCTGGGCAGTGCGTCACCCATTGACGTTTCAGACTTAGCCCTTCTCATGAGGCTAGTCGGTGACTTTTTCTTCCATGACTACCGGAGCAGGACCATGATTGTGTGGATCAGTGGTGTGGTGGTTCGAACATTACCTAAGGACCCACAAGGAAGAGGGGTACTTTCTCCCACTAAGAAGCGTCATTGAGACGCGACCTAAAACTGTGCGGGTGAGTCAGTGCTGCCCAAAGCGGATAGTATTGATGTGAAGTGATTAAGCCTCTCTGACTTGGGTTTCATAGGTGGAAGAGACGAGATGCCTGGCTGTGATGATGGATTCATTTGGAGATGATGGAGACATACCCTAGGACGATCTTGGATATTGATATCCCCTTACGCACTCATTTGGGTTTCTTGTTGAGCGTATATATATATATAATTGGACCATGATTTCGTTCCCACTCCCTAGGGTCCGTGCGTACATATTTCTGTTGGTTTGAGCTGCACTCTCTTTACAAAATTTTTATATTGTTCTTGTTTGTCTACTGCTAACCTCTTTAGTGCATCCTTTGTTGCTCCCTCGAGCTTTCCAGGAATCCTACTGAGTATCTTTATACTCACCCCTGCTTGGGCTTTGCCCACACTTGGTGTGCCCTTGAAGATGACGGACCGGTCGATCGTGACTATAGAGGAGCATAGAGGCCACAACAGTTGGAGTAGCGTACCGCGGTCGTGCTAGAGTATTTAGGTGGGAGTCTATCCAGTGGTCTTATTTTGTTCACCTGTCGCCTGGTTGTGGCATCTTTGTGGTTGGGAGCATGTTTTCCCTTTTCACTTTTCAGTTTACGTGTCAGTACTTCCAGCACTTTAATTACTCTTTCTATTTGTTGATGCATGATTGTGGCTGGGGTACAGTTTCCTATCTTTTGGTTTGTTTTATTTCACTCTGCACTACTGTGTCTTGTGGGCTGTGTGTGCATGAGTATAGGTACTTAGGCGAAGGCCTACCCAATATTGTTACGCCTTCGGTGATGGTCGCCAGCCTCTAGCCTATGGAGGCGGGATTGAGGTAGTTGCGGCTCGGGAGCGGTAGTGTCGGGTCATGAAAAAGTGGTATTTGAGGAAGGTTCGTTCCTTGGGGCATTGTTCGGACGTCCCAAAAAAGGAACTGGTTGGTTTTTTAGGGAAATGATGTTGACTTGTCTCGAGAGCGGCTCTTAGGCCAGGGAGTCCAATAATGGTATGGGCGGTCGATGTGTCCATTTACCAGGACCCTGATAACATGCTTGTAGACTCGGCATGCTAAGACTTATTGTAGGGAATTTTGAAACATGCATCCCGTATGAATGAGTCTTTTACTATCCTTTGTTTGAGTCAACTCCCCTTGTGTTATTATTGTTATGTATATATATATGCTCAACTGATCGTGGTATCCCTTGATAATTTTCAGGATGCCCCCACGACGACAGCCAGCCAGGTTACCCTCTCCACCTCATGATGACGGTCTGGCAAGTGATGAGGCATCAGTTCAGAGACTCTCACATGATCCCCATTTTCCCAGTGCTTCAACAGTAGCCCCTACACCAGAGGAACAACAGTTAGTACTGGCGGCTCAGGCTGAGGTTGCGTGCAAACTGAGCGTGCTTCGAGACTTCGAGCATCATAGGCCGCCGTGGTTCCGTGGGGACCCAGATCCCCAGGTGGCGGATAATTGGCTTGAGTCAGTGGCATGAATCTTCAGGATGGTACAGAACCCAGCAGACCAGATGGGGGCCCTAGCCTCCAGTCCTTTCCTTGGGACAGCCGGGCAATGGTGGGATCTGGTGGCACTGACACATGATGAGTCATCCCTCACATGGGATGGATTTCAACAGCTTCTTCGGGAGGAGTACTACCCCACGTGTTTGTGCTCCATTTGGATCCAGGAGCTTATGGAGATGAAGCATGGAGGGATGTCCGTGTCCCAGTACTCAGCCCGGTTCACTGATCTTACGCGCTACTCTTAGTACATGATCCACGATAGCTACTTCCGGGCGCCGAAGTTCATGCAGGGTCTTCGCAGGGAGATCAGAGCTAGCGTGGTACCCTTGTCCATACCCACTTATGCCGGGGTGTTGGAGAGGGCACTTGTGACCGATATAATCCTGGTCGAGGGGTTCTAGATAGCAGTACCTAGCAGTGGCCGTTTTAGAGCAGAGTCTTCAGCAGGTAGACGATAGAGGGCTGGGCCTCAGCCGAGGAGGCCCTTCCATGAGCAGACCCAAAGATAGGGTCTCACACCGCAGTGGTGCCGTAGGGCACCGAGACAGATAGGAGAGAGCCGATTCTATGCTTGTGACGGACTGGGTTACCTAGAATGTGATTGATTGACCAGGAATATAGATCAGCCGTGGAAGGTAGCGGGCGCACCACAGAGGCAGAGGCAACGCTGAGACCTGGGGTCACCTAGGCGAGGACCCAACGGTCCTCCGGGAGGCGGCACAGGCAGAGCGGCAGGACCAAGAGGTGGGGGATGACATTTCGAGATTCCCCCACTGCCACCACTGGGTGGCCCATGCCAGGATCAGGGAGCTGGTGGTAGGGGTCGCAGGCAGCTTCAGGCCATGGGTTTTCGAGATCCTCCAGCGCATGAGATGGTCCGAGGTGCGCTTTGTGTTTACTCCACACATTCTTCAGTACTAGTAGCCACAGGCACCAGCCATTCCATTATATCTCTGTTGTTGGTACAAGAGTTGGGGCTTCTAGTAGAGGCGCTGACACCAGCACTTAGCCTTGAGGTTCCTATGGGATGTGCCTCATTGGTGACTTTTATCTGCAGATAGTGTGAACTGTTGTTAGGGGGAAGTAGTTTCACGTGGGACCTGCTCGTCATCACGATGGAACCTTACGACGTCATCCTGGGCATGTATTGGCTTTCTATGGTTCACGCTCAGATCTACTGTCGTCACAAACGAGCCAGAGGTGAGTTTTCTGATGGGATGAGGTTCACCATCCTTGGTGAACGAGACCTCGTGGCAGAGCAGATGGGTACTTTGAGCAAGAGACCCCGACCTTTTTCGCACTAGCTGGGGAGCATGGATCTTGGGGCAGTGGACGCTACAGGAACCTGAATCCCTACCGTGGTAGAGGACTACATGGACATATTTCCCGAGGATGTTCCGAGACTACCTCCGAGGCAAGATATGGAGTTATTCATTGACTTGTAGTCGGAGACTGCTCTGATATCTTGTGCAGCATATCGGATGGCACCCACAGAGCTTCAAGAGCTATGACTTCAGTTGGATGTCCTTCGTGAGAAGGGATTCATCATGCCCAGCGTGTCCCCTAGGCAGCTCCAGTTCTGTTTTTGAAAAAGGCATATGGGAGTCTACGACTTTGTGTGGATTATCGTCACCTGAATCAGGCCACGATAAAGAACAAGTACCCTTTTCTAAGGATCAATGAACACTTTGACCAGTTTCAAGGTGTGAAGTGGTTCTGGAAGATCTATTTTTGATCTGTCTACCCCCAGTTGCGGGTTCATGAGGCTGATGTTCCGAATCTGGCCTTCCGTTGTCGATATGGGCACAACGAGTTTCTGGTGATGCCCTTTGGTGTGACAAATGTCCCTGCTGTCTTCATGGCTTTGATGAACCATATTTTCTAGACGTACTTGGATAGGTTTGTGGTTTTTTTATTGACGACATACTCATTTACTCGACGACAGAGGAGGAGCACGTGGAGCATTTGAGGATGGTCCTAGAGATACTTTGGGACACCAGCTATACGGGAAGCTCTCAAAGTTCCAGTTCTGGATTCACGAGGTTCACTTTTTGCGGAACGTCATTACAGAACATGGATTGGCTATGGATCCCACAAAGATAGAAGCAGTGCTTTATTGGGAGCCACCCAAGATCGCATCTGTGGTGCAGAGTTTCCTTGGGTTGGCAGGGTACTACATAAGGTTTTTGGAGGACTTCTCTAGGATTGCTGCCCCTTTGATCGCATTGACACGGAAGGGGAGACCGTTTACTAGGACTGATTTGTTCCAGCATGCCTTTGAGGAGTTGAGGCAGAGGCTGACTACTGCACCGATGTTGAGGCTGCTAGAGGAGGGTGTTGAGTTCATCGTATATTGAGACGCTTCAGGAGATGGTCTGATGTGTGTGCTGATGCACCAGTGGGAAGTGATTGCATATGGGTCAAGGTAGTTGAGGCCCCATGAGAAGAATTATGCAACTCATGACTTGGAGCTGGCAACGGTAGTCTTCGCCTTGAGTCTATAGAGACACTACCTTTTGGGTGAGAGTTTTGTGGTCTACTTAGATCACCAGATCCTCAAGTATATCTTCATTCAGACGGATTTGATCCTGAGGCAGAGGCGCTGGCTGGAGTTTCTGCATGACTATGATTTCGAGATAGTCTACGCTCTAGGGAAGGGCAACATAGTAGGAGATTCCCTTAGTAGGAAGTCACAGGCTCACATAGTGTGGGAAGCTTCAGAGCAGTTGGATTCCCTTTGGCTAAACTTGGTGGAGCAGGAGGGTACATCTTTTCTACAGTTCATGGTGTTGACTCCTTCGCTCCTTGAGGGTGTGAGAGAGCCATAGTTTTGAGATGTCAATGGAGAGGTACTGCGTGCTCAGATATCCACGGGCGATGAACTCGATGGGTATAATGAAGGATGGAATCACGAGATCCTGCTTCAGGGGTGAGATGTAGTACCAGTGGAGATGCGGGAGGAGGTGATGCGGGAGTTCCACACTTCTCCCTTGTCCATACATCCCGATGTGGGAAAATGTACAGAGACCTTTGGCAGTAGTTTTGGTGGTCTGGCATGAAGCAGAGCGTAGCCGAGTTCATTTCTCGGTGTCTTACCTGTCAACAGGTGAAGGCAGAGCACCAGGTTCTAGAAGGGTTGTTGCAGCCCCTTGATATCCCGGAGTGGAAGTGGGATTGCGTATTCAAGGATTTTTCACAGGTATTCCACGCACAATGAAGGTCCACAACTCCATTTGGGTGATAGTGGACCGACTCACGAAGTCGTCTCACTTCCTTACTATCCGAGAGAAGAGCTCAATGGAATGTCTGGGACAATTTTATGTTCGGGAGATCGTCCGTCTTCATGGAGAACCCTCGACGATCGTCTCCGATCGTGATGCACAGTTTACATCAATGTTATGGAGAGTCATGTAGGAGGCATTCAAGACTTAGTTGCAGATGAGTACATCTTTTCACCCTCAGACTGACGGGCAGACCGAGCACACTATCAAGGTTTTGGAGGATATTCTCAAGGCGTGCATGTTAGAATTTGGTCGGGGCTGGGAGGATCACCTTCCCTTAGTAGATTTTTCATATAACAACAGTTACCACTCTACTATTGTCTTGGAACCTTTTTTCACCCTCTACGGGAGACCCTGCAGGTCACCCTTGTGCTAGATGGGGGTTGGGGAGACCTCCCTCGTGGGCCCATAGTTGGTTCAGGCAATGACAGAGAAGGTGTAGGTCATTCGTGAGCGGATGAGGACGGCTCAGAGCAGACAGAAGTCCTATGCAGACCAACGTCGCAGGCCCTTGGAATTTGAGCAAGGAGACCATGTATTTTTGAGAGTCTCCCCACGACGTGGAACGCGGAGGTTCGGCTGGGGAGGAATAATGTCCCCGAGGTTCATTGGGCCCTTTGGGATCATTCTCTGGGTTGGTGAGGTCTCCTACCATCTCGCTCTACCCCCGCAGCTGGAGAGAGTGCATGATGTCTTCCACGTGTCACAACTGAGGAAATACGTCGAACACCCCATGCACATCATCGAATGGGGAGAGCAAGATATTGAGGACTGAGCCACCTTTACGAATCACCCGATGGCGATTGAGGACAGGCAGGAGCGGAATTTGCGTTGATGGGGCATTCCTTTAGTTCGTGTGCTGTGGCATCACGGGAGGGTGCATGAGACGACCTGGGAGCGGGAGCCCCAGATGCGGGCTTAGTACCCCAAGTTGTTTTTGTAGTTTTTTTTCGGTGATGAAAAACGTGAAGGAGGGAATGATGTAAGAACCCCGGTTTTGAGCCTGAAAGACTTTGAAATTTTCTTGATGTTATTCCAGAGCAGGGCGTTCTGATGGCGTGCGATTCTGAGCCCTGGTGTGGCCAGAATTAATTTTGGTGTGCGTTCACACTGGGCAGGCTAAATAAATAAAATAACTCCTGAATGGTAGCATAGAAGGGAATATTGAGGGCACCGTTGAGTTCAGAACGTGCCGTTTACCATAGGTGGGGTATAATTATCACGGGCGCGGGCCAACTGTGAAAAACCCCCCTAGGGGCATTTTCGTAATTTGGCGGTCTCAGGCGTCGAATTTTATAAATTTTGAACAGAGGATCAGATTAAAATTTTGAGGCTGCCATTGCACTTAGGGCATGGAGTTTACCCTAAGGGAGGCTTAATCCTGGCCCGGACGAAAGTTCGGGAACGGGCCGACGAGCGGGTGGTTAAGTGTGTTTTTGTATTTAAACACACCAACCAACCTCTTCTCCCTCCTTGGACATTCTTCCTTGGCGCAAGGGCACTCAATGAGATTTCCACCCTCTCCACAATCACTTTGGCATGGTGTGGCGGCTCCGACATCCCGACCGCGAAACATCGGGAAAAGCCCTTGAGGTAGGCTTATGTTTTATCATTTCCATTCTCGCAATCTTCTTCAATTTAGTATCTTCGTGTCGAATTGTTGTCTGATCGTCGAGCGAGGCCCCTGGTTTCGTAGGGCTCGAGTTTCTCTCCAAAGTGATACTTTTGGATCAATTTTTGGAGTCCTGTATTGCCCGGGATGGCCCCAGGAAGTTTTCCATCGAAATACCCCATATTTCTGGTGGATCCAGGGGGTCTGGCAACCCAGGCGGCGGTGTGGCGTGTTCCAACGGCGGCGGCAAGCTCCGGCACGGTGGCGCAGGAGGAGGGCTCCGGTTCCTGGTGGTGGCACGGCTCACAAGCGGTTGGATCTGGCTTCAGGTGGCGGCGCGGGTTGCAGGCGGCGACGCGGTGCTTCGAACGGTCGGCAACTGTCGTCCGGGTTGACCGGGGTCGCAACGCGACCCCTCGGTGGGGAACCGAGATCCGCTAGAAGTGGGTCTCCTCGTAGACCAATGACAGGCGATGGGGGCCGGTCAGCTGATGCGGGGACCGCAGGTCCATGGCCAGCCCGCATGGGAAAGGCGCAGGCCGGCGCAGCGAGTCGGGCCAGCCGGCACCGGCCGGCCCAGGCCGGGTGGACCAGTCGACTAGGCCGGTCCAGCCCAAGGGGCTTGTCGCCTCTGGCTTTGGACACCCGTAAATATCGATACGAGTGTCTGTTTTACACGCCGTCTGTTGCAAGGTAATCCTCGTATTGAGGAGTATATTTTGAGGTGGATTTAGGGATTTTTAATTCCCAGAATGGAAGCTCGGTGGCGTGTCACGCGCGTTAAGTGCTACGCTGGAATTCTTATTTTGGTTGGCTCGGACACATCCGATGTCCGATTTGAGCGTCGTCAGCGGAGATGTGACCCTAGTGTTGAGGCGGAGTTTTCCAGTATGGTTTCATGCGTTGAAGTGGGAATTGACATGTGGGCCCCATGGGTCGTCTTTGAGCTGCATGTAGCATTTTTGCAGCCTTTTCACCAGATGTCCGTTCAGGGCATATGATTAGTCGTTTCTGCGTGCCTTTCGGAGAGCATCGTGATGGTGTAGTTCTCCCAAAGAGTATCGAAGCTAAGGTGTGGGCCCCTCATGGGATGACTATGGTGAATAGTACCATATTAACTGGTTGTCTATTTCGAGCGAGTAAGTAGTCTATCTCGTCTGTTTTCTGCGATAACTGCAACGGTGCAACCCATTGGAGCATGCGGAACCTCCTTTGAGTTAATATAAATGTGGGGTGGAGATCTTTCTTTACGTCCTCCTAACCAACGCACGTCGGCGTTGTTAGTGACACCTAGTGATGTCAGTAGTAGTGCGAAGCTATCAGGATGATTCGAGGTCTACCCTCCAGCAGGGCTAGGCAGTGGGTCACCCAACGAAACCTTAGGGTCTACCCTCCAACAGGGCTGGGCAGTGGGTCACCCGTCTTCTTGTTCCAGGTTTACCGTCTAGCAGGGCTGGGAAGTGGGTCACCTGTCGATGTGTTCCTATTCTACCGTCCAGTAGGGCTGGGCAGTGGGTCACCTGTCGCTTTATTATAGGTCTACCCTCTAGTAGGGCAGGGAAGTGGGTCGCCTGTCGACGTGTTCCGGGTTTACCCTCCAGCGGGGCTGGGCAGTGGGTCACCCTTCGATTTATTCCAGGTCTACCCTCCAGCAGGGCTGGGCTGTGGGTCACCTATTTACATTTCAGACATAATCATTCTCATGAGGATAGTCGGTGACTTTTTCCTCCGTGACTACCTAAGCGGGACCCTGATTGTACGGATCAGTGGTGTGATGGTTCTAATATTACCTAAGTACTCACAAGGAAGAGGGGTACTTTTCCCCCCCGAGACGCATCATTGAGACGCGACCTAAAACCGTACGGGTGATTCAGTGCTTCCCAAAGAGGATAGTATTAAAGTGAGGTGATTGATCCTCTCTGAATTTGGTTTCCTAGGTGGACGAGATGAGATGTTGGGCTGTGAGGATGGATTCATTTGGAGCTAATGGTGACTTACCCTATGATGATCTTGGAGATGGAGATCCCCTTACTTACTCGTTTGGGATTTTTTCTGAGCGTATATATATACATAATTGACCCTAATTTTGTTACCACTCCCTGGGGTCTGTGCCTACATATTTCTCTTGGGTTGAGCTGCACTCTCTTTACTAAACTTTTCTATTTTTCTTGTTAGTCTACTGCTCACCTCTTTAGTGCATACTTTCTTGCTCCCTCAAGCTTTCTGGGCATCCTACTGAGTATCTTTATACTCACCCCTACTTGGTCTTTGCCATCACCTGGTGTGCCCTTGTAGATAAAGGACATGTGAATCGTGACTAAGGAGGAGCATAGTGGCCACATCAGTTGGAGCAGCTTACCACGGTCGTGCTAGAGTATTTAGGTGGGAGTCTATCCAGAGGTCTTCTTTTCTTCACTAGTCTCCGGGTTGTGGAATCTTATTGGTTTGGCACATGTTTGCCCTTTTTACTTTTCAGTTTACGTGTCAGTACTTCTAGCACTTTACTTACTCTTTTTAGTTGTTGATGCATGATTGTGGTTGGGGTATAGCTGCCTATCTTTTGGTTTCTGTTATTTTTCTCTACACTACTTCATATTTTGGGTTGTGTGTTCGTGAGTACAGGTACTTAGGAAAAGGCATCCCCGAGATTGATACGCCTTCGGTGTTGGTCGCCAGCCTCTAGCCTATGGAGGCGGGCTTGAGGTAGTTGTGGCTCAGGACCGGTAGGTTCGGGTCGTGACATTTACTGTGGTATATTTATCATCCAAATCCATGTTTCCTAAGTATGTAATATTATTTATTTTCTTATTAAATTTAATATTTTTAATTTACCCATTTAATTATTATTATTTAAATAGTATGAAGGTAATTTTTTTTTTGTTTTCGGTATGAGGTTCTTTTATACTATTCTAGTAAAATTATGTGTAGAATGGTTTTTTTAACTTATATGTCATTTTACTCTATCATTATGACTTATTTCCATGAAGCATACCTTAAACGTTTTTTAGGATATCTTGAATGAAATTCATTTCTTTTAAAATTGTGTGGCATTTAAAGAAAGGAAAACATATTTGAAAAAGGAAGGATTCTTTACTCAAGAAATAATTTCATGTTTTTTTTATCAAAATTAGTTTTCATATATGATTGTGGATATGTTTCAAGTATAATATATGTATTATTATTATGTTTTATTATGAATATTATGGAATTATATTTATGAAATCCATTTTTTACATAAATTATGTTATGAAGGAATTATGTTTAAGAAACCCATTTTATTCCTTAGGTTGCGCTCTGACGAATGATTAATTTTTTTTGTGAAGAATGTAAAAATAATTTAATTATGAGATGGGTGGGACGTATATCACAATCCAATTCATTGGGTAATGATTTAAATATCATTATATTGAAATGTTTTAAATAATAAATAAATATGGTTCAACAATACTGGGTGGGAATGTGAAGTAAACAAAGTTCAATAATTGACATTGTCTACTATTATGGTCTTAGCAATGAGTCTTAGATAATATGGAATTTATTTTATATGATTATTTGTCTTCCACAATAAAATGTTTTATGTTAATTCTATAATATCGGGGTTCATGTTCATGACATATGAACTTCCTTTATTTAATTAACGAATAAATACATTGATAATAAAAATTTAGGTTCTTGTTATATTCTTATATTTATGTTTCATTTATTATTCTTCATGTTTACCCTTACTGAGCATTTGATCTCACCCTTTTTATGTTTTCTTTTTCCCAGTAGGTAAATAAAGGATTTATGTTGGGGAACTAAATGGGAAGATCTTTATGATAGATTTTTATTATCATTCACCATGTTATTAATATTTGTTCCAGGTTTCCAAAGACACTAAGATAATATTGTCTTAGGGTGTCTAATTGTGTAATGTATTAGTTTTTATGCCAATGAAATGTAATTTACTTGTACATAATTCTTTGGTTTTTAGATGCTCCAAATATTGGGCACATGGAATATATATATATATATATAAATATACATATATATAACACATATTCTTTTAATTAAAGGCACAATACCACCTCTTATTGGTTCATAGAGGATAGTTCATCTAGTATCAGCTCCTAATTTGACTCTGATAAAGAGAAAAACAAATAATATACTAAAAACTTATTAACATGTCATATTATATTGCACCAAAATAGAAAAACTAATAACAAACCAAATGAGGAATTACTAAAATTGATTTGAGAACTCATTGATGTGGATCCAACAAGATGAGCCATTCCTAAATTGAAGATTTGATGAAGATTTAGTGGAAATTTCTAGTTTAATCAATCAAGAGGGATTTCAATGTGAGACTTTTCTATTTTCTGAAGAAATGAAAATTTACAATTAGAAATATATTTTTAACATTTTGAAAAATATGAATTTCACTCAAAATTGTGCATCACATGGTTTGGATGCAAGGTTTTCAAACTATGTTCCAACCACTCAGAATTTTATATGGAGAAGGGATCATCATATGGTCTACTCACACAATTTGAAAAAAGATGTACAAACCACGAAAAGAACAACTATATAAAGTGAAAACATGGGAACACATTTGTGATCCCATACACTATCCAACCTCTCATGGTTTTATCAAATTGTTCAACCTGCCCTATACAGCTTACTCTAACCATGTTCTAGATCATTTTCACCCAAAAGGATGGGTTTTAGGCATCAACCATTCCCCATAGAGCCCTAATACATCAATGACCCAAAATAGAATTCATATTAGGACATATTTAGGCCATTAAACTAGAAATTGATAGAATAAAAGGGTCAAAAACTCAACAAAGAACCGGTTTCTTACAAACATACCCCGTAAAGAAATTCATCCCCAAATTACACACTCATGTTTAGTGAAGATTTTTTTTGGACAAAATATGGCCATTGTTCCCTTATATTGTGTTCCCATTCCCAATTATCATAATTAACATGGTCGTGCAGACATAACACTCATATAATAGGAACTGATCGACCCTGGGGAACATTTATGCTACTATCCACACTAAGTATTGGATGTTACTGAAAGGATGAAACAACCTATAACCCAACCTCATTGGGATGAAATCCATTAGATGTGTTTTCATAATAGTGTAATTTCTAAGATACATGGATGATGTCATGCATCGTTCGATACCTATGTATTAATTATAACCAATTGGATATCGGCCCGACATTATCACGAATCTGAAATGGCCTAACATATAATGCTAAACGTTTACCCTATATTATTATCCACATATGTCTCAAACTAGATGATAATTTTAAAATGAACTAATCCCCAACCATGAACTGTAAATGTCATATGTGGTGATCAATGTATGATTTCTGGTGAGAATGTGTAGTGGTCATCCACTTTTGAATCAACTGAACCTCATTTGTGGTCTCCTAAACAAGAAAATTTCTAATAATAGATAACTCTCATACCTTTAACTTACACAGGGTTATTCAAAATGTCTTACGAAACAAAGCCTCATATGGCACCATCTGTATAGTAGCATAAAATCAATTTTTGTTGGAAAATTCAACTATGGGTATATGGTTCCCCCAAGATCCCTGAAAATCAAGGACACATAACTAAAGCTTGCCCACAAGAACCCAAATCATGCACATTGACAGGAATCCTATATGGGTATGGAATTCCATGCTCAGAAGCACTTGTTTACCCAATTACTTTTTCATCCCTTTTTTGAACTATGAAGTAAAATGGGAATCCTTATCTGAAATTATAGTATGTGGGACCCCATAAAGTCGTTATATCTCAAAGATATAAAACAACCCAATATAATCTCCAAAAAGGTCTCATTGATAGGTAATAAGTGAGTGAACTTTGTGATCAGGTCAATAGAAAACCCATATAGAATCATTACATAAAAAAACCTTGATAAACTTGTCACAAAATCCACCATGATTTCATTCCATTTCCATGGAGGAATAGGTATCTAGGGTATACATATTTCTGGTCCTTGGTGTTCCACCTTCACCTACTAATAGATGCAAGACGTAATGAGAAAACTAGCTATATCCCTTTTCATCCCTTGCCACTAATACTAAAGATATAAATTCTAATACATCTTAGTGACAAAGGGGGTTTAATACACCATTTAAATCAAGAAAGTATCACATAAACTACTCAAAAATGTCCTTTGAAACCCATTCCTGACAATGTTCCCATAGTATCTAATCCTCACTTATGGTCTAACAAATATGATGGTTCTGACTTACCAAACATTCCCATTGGGCTGGGCCATAATAACCGAATAGCTTCATTATCCCTACACTTTCTATAAGGGTATAAGTAATAGATAAGGGTGATAGAAAATTCTTCCCTGGATTATTTTGTACCTCTAAGTGTATCTTAGAGAATAGATTAATGATATTACACACACAATGGGGCTACTAATCTATATATATCTGATTCTTCTTACATAGTGAATCTGCAACTACATTTCCATGACCTTGAGAATAGGAAATCATGGTGTCCAAACATAGTAGGCACTCAACCCACCTTCACTGCCTTATATTCAGATTTTGATGTGTAAATATGTACATGAGGATTTTATGGTCTCTGTAAACCAAAAAAAATCTTTCCAAGTAATTAATTTCTCTAATAGTGAAATACGTGAAAGATAATAGCTAACTCAAGATCGTGTGTTGGGTAATTTCACTCAAGTGGACTCAACTGCCGAGACCCATACAATGCCACTCTATCTCCTAGAGAAAATAACTCCTCCTTGATGGATACATTTTGTATCCCAGTACAAAGTTAAACTCCTTCCTAGCTCAAGAAAAATCAGTATTTATGCTTAATTCAATACCCCTTTAAGAACATAAAGGGGCATCTCATAAGAATCTGACCATACAGACATGACACACATTGTAGTTAATCCCATAAAAATTTATTCTAGTCCAAAAAAGGATTGTATGAATTCTAGTAATATCGTAAAATCCTTAAGAAACTCTATACCTCAATGATAATCTCAGGTTTCTCCAAAAAATATAGATCTTACCATCTCTAGTTCAACTGATTCTTCAATCTATGAGATAATGTGACATTGTACGTGAATATGATCAATCTAAAACTAAAACATTGTGATCATATTATATAATTGATTATCTCATAATATATTCAAAAGAATATCAAATTTTTTTTCATGGTTGTATCGATTGTGAGAATACACCAAGATATCAACAATGAAAACTACCATAATGGAATCTGTATAAGGATGGAAAAATTAGTACGTCAATACCATGAGGATAGATGGAGTGTTTGTGAGGCCTAATATCAAAACCAAATACTCATATAGACCATACCTACTAAAAAAAGATATGTGAGGTATATATGATGGTCTAACACACATATGATGATAACCGGATCTCAAATAAATCCTTGGGAAGACCCAATCTCTTTAGACATGGTCAAAGAGATCATTTATCTGTTCTAGAGGATATTAGATCATAACCATTAGCTGGTTAAATTTCTAGTTATCCACACATATCCTAAGGGTAACATCAGCCTTTTTTGCAATAAGGACCAAAAAAACCCAATGGGAAGTACTAGGTTAGATAAACCTATTTTCTTATGAATCCATTAGCTTCCTCTTAAACTCTTTCTTCTCAATGGTAGTCTTCTAATAAGGAGGAATGTATATAAGTGCATCTTCTAGAAGAATCCTGATAAGGAAATATAGAAATCTCACTAGTGGGAAAACTAAAAATTAATCTAGGAGGAATTCACTGAAATTATCAATTTCTAGATTGAAATCAGCCTAATGTGTACTTTTATCATCTATATATAAAATCACAATTTGGGTTATCATCCCACCCAACCCATGATACTTGGGTCTAGCACATATCACCTTTATATCCCACCCACCCTTGTGAATAAACTCGCTACCCTAAGGTGATGTGAACATTTACCTTGGGTTATTGAAATTAGTGAAAAAATGAGAGGGAACCAATATTAACTCCCCGATATTGATTTTAAAACCCATCATCTTAGGGAAGAAAGAGTTCCCTTACAAAGTGACACCCTCTAATCTCAAGGGGTAACTCCTTGCACTAACCTACATCCTCCATTATAATATAAAATGTATTGAAAACCATCATTAATCCATCATAAGTATAAACACTAATCCCTAGGATCTCTAAAAAGGGTAAAAATATTAATCTATGAGAAGCTCATATATCAATAAGTGTAGAAGATAAAGAAAATGCTACTAGAATATTACTTGTGATAGTAATTGGTAGGGGATCCTGATACTCATGGTTATATTGCACCATATATACCCATCCCGAATCACATTCCTCTAATACTTCCTAGCTACCAAGAGAAGATCCATTGTATTGTCTCGATAAAACAGTGAGATGAATACTATGGTCATGGTCACCACCTCGGCCTGATAAAACAACTATACTCCAGCTCCCTCTATGATGAGATGTTTGTGTCCCTACTAATTAATGTAGGGTCGGTGTATACAGTCTCTCAATTGAAGCCAGAGGTAATTTTCTATAGAAGTACTATAGATGACCCATCTTATCACTGGATCAGCGCTCGAATCTGTCTCTCATATACTAATGGCTCTTATGTCTCGACCTATCGTACTGGTATCACCTCAACTTTATAACTTAGTGTGTTGTTTCCATGTAAATGTAACTATATAGAATCACCATAGAACACTTAACACTATTTATTGAAACCGTAACAGATCTAGATGTCGAACTAAAATGGATCACAGCTTTAAACTCTATCAGGATTCAATCGGGGATAAGCTCAAAATTCATTAAACTAGGAATAGAAGTATGCCGAAATATATTCACATGTGATCATATTACATAAGATATATAATCCTAAATTGGCCTAGATTTCGATAAATAATCACCCATCAGAATAGATATGAATATTTTGATCTCTGTAAAATGGGTCAAATAATTCATAAATGATAGTGCGCCCTCCCCCAAGTTCATTAACACTCAGGCTATATCAACCTTCAACGTCTTGGGATATATGTTTTCATAGAATGATTTTCTAAAATCCATCCACCCCATATCTCTACGAGGATCCTTCGATGCTATGACATCCTACCATCTCTTGGAGGAATCATGAAACATATACCTAGCGAGCATTACCCTCCTCTCAGGAGGCATCTATAGATTCTCAAAAATAGATGGAATTGACTCTATCCATGAATCCAAAAACTCTCATTAACCATTCCCCCAAAATGTGGGTGGGTAATTCTGCTGGAGCTAACACATCAACACTACTATAGTCGGGGAAGGAGAAAGTTATCTCCGAATAGTCTATAGGAATTTCATAAAATATTCACTGAACAATGACTCATCACTTCAATTTGATTCTAATATAGGTGTTTCACCATTCACTATTAAAAGATAAATTGGTATCCCATGGCCCACCACCTCTAGAGTTTGGTTATCTCCACCCTCCCGGTGTGTGACTGGAGGAAGTCGCAGAGGAATACCTCCACAAATTCCCATAACACACCTCAAATCAATATCATTATCAATGTTCATAGCTTAAAAACATTGATACTGAAATAGGATAGGTACAAGCCTTCCTATATAAGAAACACACCCATGTTCCTTCTCATAGAGTTAGTTCTAGGAAAAGTAAATATCATATTTATATAAGAAAGTAATTATACATGCTACACATTACTATGGCCAGGACTCAGTATTGTTATCAGCCTTAAACAACTCATTTTTCCATTTCATTTTCATTTAAATTAATATTTTAATTATCATTTTAATTCATACCCATTTTACAGTTATATGTCATTTTTTATACATAGGTGTAACCCAATGGTTCACCCAATTCTGACCCATAAGGGCCCATACTCCCCAGGAACCAAACTACGAAATCCACTAAATTCACACTGCAACATATTCTAGAACACCTATCTCAACATTAGACATATCTATCATAGACCCATTCAAAACAACATGTAATAAGTAATGCATCCTAAATGGAATGGCATAATCCATGGCATGTGACATCTAACAGGTTCGTAAAATGATGTATGAGATGAAATACCCTTATCACATCTAGTTATAACAAAATTAAATCCACAATCATATCATGAATAACATCATAATTCAATTTCACCACCTAATTATAGAATCAAATAATCTATAATAGTCAAAATCTTGAAAATAGAAATTTAATTCAAAGTAATATTTCTTTTCCATTATGCGGGTTAGATATGCTCAGAAATAGATCATTAACAAATCCATAATTCTTCACATCCAATTATGTTATCACTAATTAGTAAAAAAAACTATAAAAATTATCTAATTCCACATTCTAACATCCCAGACCCAGATAGAAATCAACAGTAAAGTGATCCAATTAGACCCATGGCCTCAAGCACATCTTCCTAAATTCTAGAGGCTACCGACTAGCAGTGAGGTCTTGGGGTGTGTTCATGGGGAGAATATTTCTTCTCACAAAATTTTAGCATAGTGTAACATCAATAACATACAAATAGATAAATCAATAAATCATACAGAAAATAGATGCACAGTAGGAATAAAGAATAATATCAAAAGAATGATCATATACAATGATGATGATACATGTCATTTTTCTCTAAGAACTCTCCATTATAAGAAGACATGAAAAGTATATGATACCTATTTAAAAGTTAAAAAATTTCTAAAATATATCACAACTAGCTTTAAAGACTCAACTTGGTCCAATGCTCTCTAGCTCCTAAGAAGAAATCAAGAACCTATAGTAGGATGATTTCCCTTATCCATACCTGCAATCATATAGTCACTTTGGGTACCCAAAGGAAGCCCAAATAGGGTGTGATACATAATACTATTAGGATACCATACAAGGTCATGTGTCTTCAAGTATGAGAATATCTATGAAATATAATGTGCATCCAGTAATACATTAGGAATCAAATGTACTCAAAATAAATATCCTATAATGTCCAAGTTCTCATTTATAATCTAATTAATTTAATCTATCAATTTCATTTAATAATAATGTATCAAGACTCAGTGTGTATCTCGGCATCCCCCATGTAAATATAGAACAAAAGGATTCCAAAATAGGTCATCCATAATGTAAAACAAATATTGAAGCCAAGCATGTGATTTGTCTTGGCAGATGGGTCATTAACTAATTTCATTAATTAATAAATTTTGAACATGATCCCATAATTGGACACATAAATTTGGTATCTAGGTATCACTCCAGGTATAATATTACCAAACATCATACACGCTTATCCACGGTGAAGCTCTCAAGGAAAAATCTATCTATCTATGTGTGGTAAACATTAAATCCATTCGAGTATATCCATGGTGGTCCACTATGGGAGACCAAGTATCACCCATGGAATGTATTGTCAAATTACCTTGTGTCTATCCTAGTAATTACATATGAAATCTATCTATTACTCAAAATATAATAGCCATCCCCTATGAGTACATCCTAAGAAACCATATCAGTAGTCCATGTTTTACTCAGGCATAATAAAGGTTTATGCCAATTGTGTCCCTCCATGGAATTCATATTTAAATCCATGTGTCACCCAAGTCTTAATAAATCTATATCTTTCAATACCTTTTATTTAAATTCATTAAATTAATTCCATTACAATATTTCAAGGTCATCACTAAGGATAGTTATTCAAACCTCACCTAAAAGGTGGCTAAAAGCATTGGCCATGTTTTGAAATCATGGATTTTAACCACTTTTGTGGGGATATCATTATAATGGGAAATTCCATATTTAACATGAAATTACATGGAATAGACTATATTTAACTAAAAACAACACATTAATAAAAATGGAAAATTCAATATCATTAAACTATATATTACATCGAAAGGTCCTAGGATCATGGTCATTCCATCCCTTCTATCAAATCAATAAATTTATAATTGATATCACATTCCACATTATAGATAAATTAAAAGTTCAATCATCAATTGGAAATTCAAAATTAACATTCCATGATAAAGGGTAAAAGGGAACACCCTAAGGTAACCATGTCAAGCCACCCTACTTGTCTATTTAATTAAAAAACACACACATGAGGGTGGTTCGAATTTCAAGGTACTCAACCTATAATCATTAATTAATGGACTAAATATTTTTACATGACAAGCCTAACCATTAAATTTAATAATTTTTATCCATTTAATTCTTGACACTCTTATTATTGGGTGTGTGTCACAACATAATATATATAAATCACTGAATTTTAATGAAAGGGATGAGACCATATAACATAGTTTCATAGTGTATAGCTCGTCTAGTATTAGCTTCTAATTCATCTCAGATCGAAAAAATGAAAAATGAAAAAAAAAACCTATTAAAAGGGAATATTATCTTACACCTAAATAGAGTTGATGATACAATACCAAATGCGGAATGGATAAAAAGAAATCAAGAACTCATTGATGTGGTTTCCATGATATTAAAAGATCTTTAATTGGATATTGTATAGATATTCGGAGGAAATTCCTAGTTTAGTTGACCAAGAGGGGCATCAATGTGATCCTTCTCTATCCATTGATGAAATGAGGCTTTATATTTATAAATTTTTTAACTAGGGAAAAAATTGTAATTTCACCGACAATTTAGAAGGAAATGGTTTAGATGTATGATTTATAAACCATACGCCTACCATGCATAGTCTACAATTGAGATGGGCACATCGCACTATTTACTCACAGAGTTTGACTAACCATGAAAAAGTTGTGAAAAACACCACTATCAAAATTGCAGACAAGGAAACATTGTTCTGTGCCAAATATATCACAATTTGATCTAACTATGTGCCCTATAAGATTTAATTTTCCTTCCTCACATGGATAAATATTACCATGTGTCTTTCCCCACACGATTTTCTATAACCATGATCCATGACATTTTCACCCAAAATTTTTGGTTTTGGGCTTCGAACCAACCATGAACACCCCAGATAACTATATAATCCCCCAGGGAATTAATATTAGTTTATATATAATCATTTAAACTGGAAATTTTTGGAAGAAAATATTTTTTTCCACAAGAAGGAACTATGTTCTTATATCTAATACCACTCAAGTTTGATTTTTTTAATTTATAATGATATAGTTAGACAATCAAGTGAACCTTGGAGACTTCATTATTTTATAAAAAATTTCGTGAGTCTTCATACCCTAAACTAGAGTTCACTCATATATAAGTCCATCCAAATAACCCTATAAAAAAATTGGGTTGGAATCAAATGTAAAATCTAAATGTGTAAGACCCTAACATGGGGAATGTTATAGACAAAACAAGGAATGAATACTTCACACCATTTTAAAACAGTCCCCCTAATTAATCAGACATAATAACCAAGGAGAGGCTAATCATGACATCAAACCCATGTCCTATCCTACCTTCCAACATTTCTTGAGATGGACATAGGGAGGTATTTCCATCATATTGAGGAGTTTAAAGGCATTGTTGAGACTATGTTCCCCCTTATCAACTCAAATAATCGAAGATAGAACGGTGTAATTATCCCCTAAAATATAATAATAATAATTATTTAAATAAATTGATAACAATATCTATCAATATATTAGACAATTACAAATGGTGTTTCATAAAAAAATATTTTCGCAGGCATAATGTAGTTTCACTTGTACAGATAATTCAAAAAAATTATTGAAATAGTGGGAGATAATGTTTATGAAACATGGGAGTGGTTTAATGATAACCTAAACATGGAATCATAATACACATTTTCAATCCCAAAAAAGATGGAATATTTTATAATGGGTTTGGTCCTGAATACAATCAATTCATCAACATGATGTGTAATGGGGTAATATAAGAACTCCTCTAATAATTCTTATGAGTGCCTAGAAATTCATATTATTCAAAACTAAATAAGAGGAACCTATCTGTATTATGAAAAGGATCCCATATATAGTGGCTAGAACACTCTTAGGGATTATTAAAGGCTTAATGATATACTTTTATCCCTATTAAGGATGGTACAATAAATATATCTTAGTATAGTTTATGAAGTTCAATTTATTAACCATGTTTTCAAAATTTGAGACTAACATGGTGATATGACAGATAATATCCAAATAATTATTTAATAAAGGTGGTTCTTCTTGTAATAACATATATGGGGGTTATGGATATTTTTTTTGTAAACATGATTTAAAATCATTTTCAATCCATGGTATTAAAATAGTCATGGGTATTTTTTGAGAGATAATCAAAAAGTCAATCAATTGTAAGGTACATATTCGTAAACTAAACAAAAACATTCAACACATAACCATTTTTAATCAAAAAAATCCAAATTCAAAAATATTCTAGTGAAATTACTATTACCCTTCTAATAACATAAATATATTACAAGATAAACCAATTAGATCTTACGCTAATACAATTTGTTCCCATTCAATTACTTAAAAAACAATGCATGAAAATAATGAAAGTTAATTTTGAGTTTTCATAATTAATATATGAATATAAAACAAGTGAAAATTGTAAATAACACATTAACACTCAAGATATCACTTCATGAAATTTAATAGGGGAATATAATGGCACAAAACACTATTTTCAACAACTTTATGATATAACTTTCTTGATAAGTGTAAAAGTTATTGATAAACATAAAGAAACACTTATAAACCATTGGAGTCTTATGCCTCTAATGATCATTCTTAATAACCATTCTTAGAATATGAAAAACCTAATGATATCATTTTTTGACCTATACCTTCGAAAAAATAATGAAATATACTATATTATCTCAAAGTAGGAGGTGAAGATACAATCTCCATGTGAGTGAAACATTGATAGAAATTTTCTATCATGTTAACCTCTATATTTTTTTTCTCAATTCTATCTAAACCCTAAATGTAGAGTAAATTAACCTCAAATAGTTGTGTAATTTAAAAATGGAATTCTATGACAAAATCGAAGTCTTTTTTATACTAGTAATAGCACCACCAACTACGGATCCATCCATATATGTTAAAGGACCCTTAACATCCACAAATTAATGTTGATCTTGAGGTAATTTTTTTTCAAACCACTATGTGAACTATGAGACAATGATTACCTCATTCAATATGTTTTGTATTTTCATTTTGCGATTGAGGATCCCTAAACCATATCTATCACTCTCTATCCCCCTGATTTTTGTGTTATGGAACACAACGATATATTATAGGACGTTCTAGTTTAAAATGAATCTTTTATTTACCTTGTAAAAATTATTTATCTTGAAAATAATAAAAAATTAGCTTCCTATCAAAAAACCCCATAATATTTTTTCTTTCCTTATTATAAAATAATATACTCAATCATCTCAGATTGAAATTGAAATCTGGTCATGGACTTTCAAATAAAGACCCTGGATCTAAGCACATACAATTCAATACCTTAAAATGGTGATGGTGAGGTAGTTTATACGGTGAAATTTTCTGGCAATGTTTATGTATGGATTTTTTAACTTCAATGAAATATTTAAGGATGGTTATTAATGAGGGGATCCATTTCCTTTATTTATAACTAGATAATTTATCTCATTTTGTTGAATATTTTTCATATAACTCCTTTGAAGTTTTTTGGGATTACCAATAAATAAAACCTTGGGAGATATCATGATATTTTTCTTTATATCCATTGTTAATGTTGCTATATCCATTTTGGAGGTTGAAACCAATTATATCGTGATGGATTTACTGGCCACTGAGGGAGATTAGTGATTAAACATTAGTCTATGTACAATAATAACTTTTCTCCACTTTTCATCATTTTATAATAATTGACAAAATTACCAGTTAGGGAATGGATCCCTAAATTATCCCAATAATAATAAGGATATTAATTATGAGATGAGATAAAAACAGACATAGTGACACAAGGGATTACATGCTTTACAATACTCTTTTCATCAAGTGGTTACATCATGGGTGATTCAACGGTTATCATACCAATGAACCCTTTACCAACTTAATATCAATGTTGAATGACCTGGAATATAGATAAAGTGAAAATTCTTTAACTATTATAATATTTTCCAATAAAATGAGAAGGGAAATTTATTGGAAATAAGATAGATCTCCCGAATGTGTGATCCTTCTTCTATCATCCTTGAGTGTATTTGAACATTAGATTAGGTTTTTATCCTTGTTTTCCCTTAACACAAACTATGATATTCAACCTTCCCATGACTTTTTCAAAATGAGTACTACATTAATTTATTTATATCAATCACAAGAAATATCAATTATAATTTTATAGAGATATTTTATATCATTATATCTTTAATGAATATCATGACCAGTACATTAGTACTAGATATCCGCATCGTTCATTATAAGATAACTTCATCAAATCTTGAGTTAATGATTTTTGGTTGATAAACAATGCTTCCTATTTTTATACAATTTTTCATACTTCAAATACATGAAATATGGTTTTATGATATTCTGGAAATAAAAATATTTAGACATGACTCTATAAGTCAAGTAAAAATAATTGATTATATTTTGTTATACATTCCTTAATGGTAAATTTTTTTATAAAAAACTCTGTCCAATAATTATATTTAAAATACATATTTTAATTTTTCATTATATCCAATAAATCCACTTCTAAATTGTTGTGATATCAGGTATATTGGGGCCTAGAATCTAAATCTTCTTATGTAGTCACCTTAGGTAGTTTGGAAGCCATATATTGATGATATATTGAATACAGAATTTCCATAATCACCAAATCGTAGAAATATTTCTATATATGGTATTACAGTGTTGATATTTTGATTACATGACATGTTTGATACTCGGAAAAATCTAAAACTGAAAAAATACTATATGTAGAATAATTATTATGTGACTTATTCTATTGTGTCTTGTTCTTCTCTACTCCAACATTTATGGAGTAAACAATTGTGTTGTTTCACATGAATGATTTGATCTAAAACTAGTTCTATATCAACTTCTTCATGATGTTCTTCATGATAGTGTAGACTCCTCCCAATGCTTTAAGGGCATTCCTCATGGTGAAATATATAGAATTAAGACGTGATTCAACCCATGTTAGATTAATAATTTTCTATTATAATTGAATACCAATGGTGCATTCATTCCATGTTAGATCTACTCAACATTTTATTAGTATTTTTATTATATATTAAATGTATACAACATGATTATGATCATGTTAGATTAATCTCATTGTTATAAAAGTTAAAAAAAAATTAATGGCCTGGTCATTATCACTCACATCGTGAATTAAGCATCCTAAACAAAAATTCATCCCAACCCCATATCCTTTTTATCATAGTTAATATAAATATAGGTTACAATATCTACATTTTAATGAATTATTCTTTTAAGATAAATGATAAAAACATAATAATATTTATTTCCCCTTGATATTCTACAACTGAAAGAATTATTCCTATCAATGACATAACATCTACTCCAATCCTCTCCAACCATTATAATGTTCAATAATAACTTTCATGATGATATAAAATCATTTCAAGACACTTCATTCACATTGATCATTGTACTTATTCTTTATTATCTTTTTCAAAGTGATAAAATATGTGATATATCAAGCTTTATTGTTTAGATAAATACATTATCTCAAGAATTTTAGCCTAAAAACACTATAAAGAATATGTAAATGAAATACCTTAGTGTGTCATGAACTCATAATTAATTATTTACAATCTATATCCATATTTTTTTAATGTTTAATTACACCACACTATCATGATAAATGGTACATGTGAGAGATATCTATCCCTTAGTGAACATGTAATCATTTTTCCAATGGAAAATTCTTTGATAATCACAAGGATTCATAAGATCTAACTTGGATTTTATACATCATGTGATCCCAAATTCATCTAAAATTTAATCATTATATAATTAAGGTATTAGAACCTCAATGAATATCTTACAAAATATATCAATTTACCCTTTTATACATATCCTCAATGAGGCAAACAAAAAAACCAGTAGATTCTTATGTCTCTATAGATAACAAAGACTATCCTCTCACAGTGTCTTATAGATTCTTATAATAGAATTACTCTTTTTTTATACTCCTCACATTATATTTTTTGACTCCATTTTCAATTATAACCTTCAATCATTATATTCCTTGAATGAATAACATGATATGAATCCATAAATAATTCCAAATCATATCGCACTACTCAATGTATTCAAAATCCATCATGATATAAATCACCAGGATTGATTGGTGTCATCAACCATTTAAGAAAAATGAGACATGATATTAAAATATAATTAATTCATGGACTTTTTCTCTAATAAATTCATGAGAACATAAAAAAATTTATTTGAAATGATCTAGTTTATTCTACATTTCTAGTAAAATTATTTAATTATGATTCAACTCCTAATATGATTCTGGTAATTTTGTAAAACCAGCTCATGAACTCAAGGTATAACCTCCCTCAACTATTTATGGATTAATAGGCGAAAAACCCATTCATCTTGTTATTTATACTCCCTTAAAACCCAATATTTAATAAGAATTTCTTTAGTTCCTATGTAATCACATGAAATAAATTGTATTACACTTTTGATATCCAACGGATTAACCCACTAACGCGGACCCACATGACTATTCATAAATAGGTTTCTAAACCTTAATAAAACCTCAAAAAGTGTTTTAATACTAATAATATTTACGGTGAGAAAAAACAAATCCGGAATTTGTGGAAATATCGTATTATCTATCATGTTTTTAAGAGTGAGTAGGTAATACTAATTCAAGTTGTTATTAAGAAGGATACAATTACTATGATCACCAATGAGGATGGTGACCCATTTTTTACATGTTTTAGCAATATATTTATATTTGGTATAGATTATATAAATTTGGACTCATGTTATTTGAATGATCATTTTTCATTGTCCTTTTGCTAATTTTATCTCATTCACACAATCATTTGACTTAATTTTATTAATTTTATAATTTAATTGGAAATTAATTCCTTAATATTTATTGATTGAAGCTATTTATGTAAATAAATATTTAAAATGAATCTTGGTAAAATTAATCAAAATAATGAGTTTGTAGAAATTTTATTGTAGAAAAATATTTTATATTTTATATGTAACAATGGGAATATACAAATTCAACCAATGGAATATCATGGTTATCACCATGCATATATAGGAATGGTTTAGAATAGGATTTAAATTGGAATAATGGATTTACAAATTCATTTTGGAACTAGGAAACTGTATGTTGGAACGAGACAAGAGAGCCACGACAGGGTTCAGTACCACACCGGATTTATGATCTTCTTTAGTCATAATTAAAAATATAAAAGAGTAGTTCAATGAATGAACATAGGATGTGGTAGAAGTTTATGTGAATGTAATATTTATTTAAAAAATACCGTAATACATTCCATTCAATTGTATCAACCCCTTAGAACAGAACCAACCCACTGTTTTCCACTTTTTCTGATGAACACCCACCTCCGCAGACAATAGGAATATGCCATGAATATATATTCATGAGATCATTATCAAGATATTTATTCACCTAAAATAATAGGACCACCATTAAAACAAAACTAGAAAATATACAATCATTTTTACATCCTCTATAGCGTTCATAAATGATAGTCATGTTGGATGGAATCTTGGTGATCCACTAACAAATCATGATGACTACGATAGAGATAATGAAGTAATAGTATTGTATAAAATGATGATATAAAGCTTCGGGTTCCTTAAATGTAGTATAATATATTATAAATGTATTGTTGATTATTTTTGTTCATTTTATATATGGGATCTTCATTCCATAAATTTAGATGTAGTGGAGATGCATATTTTCAAATTTTATCATAGGACATGAGAAATGTGGTTTATAAAATGTAGTTGTGAGTGTTATCATTTCATATTATTTAAAACTCATGTACACCATGATGATCATGAATGTGGTGCATGGGTGGATATCGAAAAATTTTAAATATTCAAATGAGAAATTCATGACATGACCTAATTATGTCATGTCATCAAAATTTCCTGACCATACAATGAAAATTCTAATTAATGATTTATTTGCATTATGAAGATTTAGTAGTTTCATAAGAGTTAGATGTAAAAGATATTTTACATCCATGTATACCATTTCATGCATTATTTATAAGATATATTTAATTTAATATATAAGTTGGATATGCATGTGGATTTCCTGAATAATAGTAGATTTGGAGGCCGAACTGATGTAGATAAAGATATGAAGTAATTTAAGATAGGGATAAATACTATAATTAAAATATATCTAAAAATTTTGAAATATATTTTTTCCATTAAATTAAAGACAGTGTTTCCATTCAAAGGAAGATCGATGGGAATATTCCGGTTACAACTTGAAGGATTGCCTAATTCTATAATTTCTATAGGATTTTATTTCCATTGATTTGTTCACCCTCTATTTGATTGTATGAGTGCATAAAGTATTTAGTGTCAAGTAAGCTATCATGGAAAACATATTATAGTAATTATTTGGTTTTATGTTAATCTTATTTTGGGGATTCTTTTTGGATTAAATTATTTTATATCTATCTTTTAGTTATATATTTATAAAAATTGTGTGGAAAATTGGGGACAATCATTTTAAATGTTATTACTATGGAATGAACTTATCCATGAACATTGGGTTGGTTTAGTTCAATACGTAATCATGGTTTTCAGGTTGACTCTATTACAAATTATCTAATGTACTTGATCATAAGAAATGTGTGGTTTAGTGAGTGTGATAGAGTATTAAACCAAACCAAGTAGATTATTTATATTTAATTTCAATAAAAAAAGAATTAATCATTGACTTTCACACTTTATTATGTGAGTGAACTAGGATCATTAATTCCTTTTACAATTTTTTAATTTTATTCATTCTTTCAAAGAAAACAACATTCTATATTATTATAATTTATGTAGTTTTAGTACAAATCATCCTAATTAGTTCATCTTAATTATTAAATTTTTAGAATTATCTACCTTTCATTCATGGTATCAACTAAAGACCTAAAATAATTATGCTACAAAATTATATATTTAGTGACTAGTAGTTCATGCACTTTATAAATTCAAAACAAATTGATCCAATTAGAAATTAATTAATCTTTACAGGCATCCCACCTCTATCTATAAAGTTCATAAACAAGTGGTTGGGCATACATTCTATTTTGTTTTATATAGTTATTCATTTTATAAAAAATTTGATGTTTCCATAGAATAAAAAATAAAACACAATTAATTGTCTATTTGGTACTGTTTACGTCAATAATATACACTTTAGGTTGTGTAATTCCCATAACACATTTCAAAACATCATGATGATAATTCTTTATATCATGATCATGGGTTCCAAGAAGTGTTTATTATTTCCGAATTCATTTTGAGGGATACATTTGAAAAATGATTAATAAATGTTTTTAGGGTTTTGTTAAGATGTGATGAAAATAATTTTGTCCTAAAATAAGAGTTATTTCATTATATGGTAAATAAAATATTTTTATTATGGGGTTATATCTTTTTTAAAGGGAAATAGGTTAAAAAATCCAATCAATTTATAATTCTTCACAATCTATCTAAAAAAACATTCAGAGAAGTATGTTTATTCTTCAGAAAATAATGTTTTTATTTTTGATTTATTATGAATTTTATCTCTATTTCAGGTCCCATTCACTATTTTTTACCAAAGAAGTTCATCTTATTTAGATAAAAATTTATGAGTAATAATTATAGACCCTCAAGTTATGTCTTATCAAACCAACCATCAGGAAATATCAAAATTAGGACCTTGATATTGAATTCATGCGTGATGTGAGTGAGATTCCTATAGGATATGCCGTAGTATAAAGGTAATAAAAGACTCCATTTATCATTATATATTTGATAGAATCATTTAGTGATGAAAATAACAATTAGGAAACCATTAAAAATAATTAATTATTATTTACATATTTTACTTAGTGAATTTTAAATCATAGCTCTTAGGGTTACTCATCACCATATTCAATAATAATTATACATTAAAATAAACTTTCCAAAAACGATATTATAAGTCCATATTAATTTGGTATGTCCTTATCTTTAAATAAATTTACATAATAAATATGGAAAATGATTTTGAATATTTTGTAGATGAATACATTTATATATACCAATTAAATGATAATTTATCCAATATTTCTATGTTATATTTATTTAATTATGAGAATAATTGTTTTATAAGTTATTTTCAATGGTATTCTAATATAAAAAACTTTTTAACAACTATAATTTAAAAATTAATAAGAACTCACGTCAGCAAAAATTCATTTCTAATTTCAAAAGTCTTTTTTTTCAATTATCCCTACCTCTATAATTTATTCCTTTGATCAAGTCAACCAAATATGTGTCACAATGTTTTAGATTAAAGTTATTATCACATTTTATCTTGAATACATGGGTGGAAGAAAATTTTTTATAAATAATCCCAATAAAAAGGGATACAAAGTGGTTTACTTTAGCCTTTTCTTTCTAGGGGTTCCTATTTTTTGGAAATATATCCTTAGATTTAACAACAAGGAGACATAAATAAAAATAACCAAATTCCCCTTAATCCAATTCCAATTTTTGAATTTTTTTTTATTTTTTTTATTTTATGGGAATCATACCAAAATCTCTGTAATTTATCTACATTATTCTAATTAATGAATAATTTACATAATGAAAAAATATTTTTATCATTTTGAATTTAATGGGAAATAATTATAGACCAAAATATGTAGAGGGAGTGAATACAGATTGGTAGGAGGAGGTATTGCCCATGGAGCTTTTATTTCAGAAGATCGATCATCAGTGGGTGTGTGGTGTAGATCTTTTGAGAATATAAGATAGTTTACAACTATATATAGACTCATTTTTATGTTTTATCTTCAAATACCCATAAAATAGTTGTTTTGACGTTTTATATATTTTAATGGGTTTTGTGGACCCTATCTGGGGTGCATCCATGATTCTTTTATGCTAATTTTGGATTTCACGGAGATCATAAGTGATTTCCATTATGGAAACCTATTTACATTGTGTGTAGTTATAATAACACAAACCCAATGTTATACCTTTTAGGGGAGGTGAGGAAGGAGGGGTACACAGTGAGTGAGTTTAGTACATGTCGTGTATTGGAAACCCATGGAATAGCTGGAGGCACCTCCATACACCCCATGTCAGGGGAATTTTTCAATGTAGTGTATACAACCAGATCTCGTCTAAGGTAAATAAATAGTGGTAATTTACTATAGTTGGACAAACCATGTGTTGGTGTACATGTACATGTACATGACCAGACAACCAATCTATGGTAAGAACCATGTACTAGGTGGAACAATTGTGTACTTAAAAGATATATACAATGAGTTGGATGTGTCACACAACTATGTAGGACATTTGAGGGTATATAATATGTACATTAAGTATCCTTCATGTACTTTTACTTGGTATGTTTTTCCTCTTTTCCACATAGAGTTATAATTGGACATTAGAGGAGTCCATTATGGGTTTTTTAATATATATTTTCATGGTAGTATCCATTTAGTTTTAAATGGATGTTTGGATAATGTTTTTAATTGGAAAATAATTTGTAAGATGATTTCATCAAGGATTGGATTCAGAATTCTTTAGTTGGTTGGGTTGCATGATGTGAGACCCAAGTGAGAGGTGTGATCTCATTAGTTGGATTTTTATATGGAATACATGTTTTTTTAGAGTTTATTTCATATGGATCTCAAAAAGTGGGATAAATATGAATATCTTAGGACATATTGGGTTGTCCCAAGATATTGTGATTGATTTATAATGTTAAAGAGGTTGAGGAATAAATATTTCATTTGATGATTAAAGAGGTTGGAGAGTTTTGGATGGGTTGATGTCATGGGATGAAATTTACATTTGGTTATGATTATTTATGATGACATGGGACTTAGGGACCCATTTGGATTCCTTTATCTATAAGATGGTATTCAAGGATATGATTTTTATTATAGAAGATGATTTATGTTTTCTTGCTATTGGATTTTCCATGAGGTTTCATCTGTACTATATTCCATTATAAATTTTTCCTTTATTTTATGTAGTCATGGGGACTGTTGAGAATTACCTTATAGGAATCATCACAATTTTGGATTCCATTATGGGTGTGTTATTGATCGAGGATCAATTAGAGAAAACTAAATTTTACTTTAGGATATTTCTCATATAAGTCTTGGCCCATGATTTTTGTTGAGAGAGTGATACCCCTCGTAGGGTGTCCAACTAATGTTGTGGAATATTTTTCACATGAGGATAATTCGAAAAGGTTCTAAAAAGATCTAAGTTGTAATTGGGGAGTCTCTATTAATACTTATATTTATATAGTTACCTTAGAGACTACAATATCCTTGTATCTTGTTAGGTGAGAGTTGATCAAATCAACTAATTCATCTTCTTAAATTATGGGTTCAAGAGTAGAACTGAGCTATGAACATGATGTATTTTAGGGAAGAGTTGATAATATTTGTTTTTATATCATTTTAAATGATGGGTTTGAGAGTGGGATCAATCATGTCCTAATATAATTCGGTGGACATGTTTGAAGAAGTTTCTTCTCAGGACCTAGTTTGAGGAGAAGACACTTAGGATATCTTATATCAGGCATTAGCCATGATTTTTTAACTAGTTCACTCATATTTTTAATGGTTTTAGTTAGAATATACTAGGGAGATAATGGGAGATATAGATTATTGAACCCCTCTAGTTGAGAGTTATTCACTACTATAGGTTTCATGCCATAAATGTTTAGCACACCACGTTACATGGATGGGACCACAAAGACAGTGTTTCCCTTGAGAACATGAAATGATGAGACCCAAGAGATAGTGTATCTATCGGGCCCATAGAAGGTGGGATCCTTGGACTTTTATATCTATCAATCCCATTTTTAGAAGCTGATTTGTTTTACAGAAATTTTGGGACATGAAAATTTATCTAGGGTCTTTTATAAAGATCTATATCTAGTTCAGATCATGCTATGAAATACCTAGATCATGTTATATGTGTGTTTTCATGTGGATGCCTATGGTTATGACATATGTTCTAGAATTTTTTTATATTAACTTAAACATATAAGAGCTCAAATATAGATCTAGTTGATGTTAATGATCACTATTTTAGGGTCAGCAACGTGCTATAAATCCTATAGATTGTCCAGAGTAAGGGTTGGGTTACCATAAGTGTCAGGATAGAAGCCATTGTTTTTTTTTCAATGTTTTGGTTTATTTCCCTTTATTTTATACACATTTTTGACTCATGTGATTTGTGATAAGTGTTTTTCTAGGATGTTAATATCTTGTGTGCATGAAATTTTATATGATTTCACATTATAGGTTCACTATTGGGTGACCTACTAAGATTTATTTCTTACCCCATGTATTGGAACCCTGGTGTGCATACATTTCTCATGCCTTCATTCAGATGTAGCACACATTTCATAGTGTATAGTGTGGAGGTATAGTTTTTCTAGGTTACGAAGATCGATTCGTATGGAGTCATAAGATTGGGATGATGCAGCTTGAGTGTCTTGGGGGGGAATGTATATGTTTTTTCATGGAGTTGAAGGAATACTGTGATACATTTATTTTATTTTTATTTATTTTATATATGTGGCTGTCCTAGAGGGTGACCCAATATTGTTTGTTTCAAATGATTTGAGTCTATATGATTGTATTCCTTATTTTATTTATTACAGCATGATGTTTTTTATGTTTATTTATCATGTGTAGTATAATTTTTTTCCTTATGGATGCTTTGGATATTTGTAATTTTGTTTTTCTATGAATAGAGGTTATAATATTCTCACTTTATCTATTATACCCTCGACTCTATTTGTAAATCTATATAATTCAGGGAAGCATGTCAACCTAGGATAGTTCAAAATATTAGGCTGTATGCAGGATATATTAGGTGACATGTTAGGTAAAACTAGGATATTTCGCTAAAAATTATATTAAAGGTGTTTGTTTTTATAATATGATGATTCATTAGATTGGATATCTTGGAATTTATTGAGACATATTATGAAAATTGTTCGTCTATATCATGAACACATTTTTATATTAGAGGTTCAATTTTCTCGAGCATAGAATTCCTTTTTTTGGTTTCCATTTTTATGATTGTGTGATTTCCCCTAGTGTGATTCACTAGGGTTTGTGGATTTATGGTTTATCCTAGTTCATGAATCTTATCCCATGTGAAAGGTTCCAATATTTATAAAACATTCTAGTCCTCTAAGATTCATATGATATTTTTATATCACTGTGTTATTTCACAAATGATGGATGTTTCGTTATTTAAATTGTTCATAATGATGTATAAGTCATATGAAATATTTATCCTCAGTATAGTTTTTCTGAACTAAACCAAGTTTATATATTTTTTTTCAGATTAAGGGTAATGTGAGTATTATTGTTAGATGTTAACCAGTGACTAAGGTGTTGTCCATTCATCAACAGACGAATTTGGACCCTTGTTGGTCATTGTGGTATTTGAGTGTCCTATTGGGGGATCAATAAGGGAAAGAATAACTAAGATAAGTTTGGATCATTTTTTAGGTAACTTTACATGGTGGTTCCCCTAATGTTCTGGGTTTGAGTTGATTTTGATGGAGTTTTTCTTTCTACATGTTGAATTCATTGTCTTACAGTAGCTCTAGTTTTCTTACAATAATCAATGACACGGGTGCACATGGTTGTTCTCCGTTGGTGGGTACATTGTGTTATTTTATCTCTAGGGTATGTTTAGGCATGGGAATTTATGGTTTTTTATAAATGAGGTTCTGGGAGTGCTTCCAAAATCATAGTTTTCTTGAGAAATTAGGTTTGGATGGTTATATAGACCTATTCATTTTTCATCACTTTTGGTATCACAGAGGGGGCATTGTTGAATTATTTTGATTTTGGATATTCGTGAGTAGAGGATGGTTGTGTGTTTGATTTTGAATGAGGTGGATGCCTCAATTTTGGGGAGGATATTCAGGGGTCCACTAGTTTCACGGAAGTAAATTATGTGAGGATTATGGTCAGTATTTTCCTAGCATTAATGGTACATGTACCATGTGAGTGTGAGTCATTTTGTGTTTTAGGATTTATTTAAGGGAATATTTTTGGTGGTGAGTACACTATACTATATTTGATGTTTCGAACCTCGTTTGAAGTAGGTAACTGGGTGAACCAGTTTAGATTCGTAGGGATCCATTAATGAGTATTGGTTGTCGTTGGTTTTGTACAAGCACTTAAGTGTGATTGTTTTTGGGCATGTCTATCCATTTAATTCTGTGATGGATATATCATAGGCTATGTGATTTGATGCTTGAGTGGTGAGGTAAGGAAAAGTATAATCTTGTGGTGGGGGTATTGGAAAAGTTGTAAAGTAATTTCTCTCATGTTACTTGAGAGTAGTGTAAGTTGTAATGTTGGTTATTGTATGGTTGAGATAGAAATGGATGTTCTATTAATTGTTTTGATACCATAGATACTAGTGGGCCAACAAGGATTATCATTGGTTAGAAGTGTTTTTTTGGGAGTTTTTGATGACCCTCTTATTTATGTGTTGTGAATAATGAATAAAAAAGTTAACCATTTTTTTCTGGAATGTTTTTCAGGAAAAAATGTAATTTTTCCAGTGATGTGACCTTAGTTATTAGTTTTGGCCACTATGCAGTTACTAGAATATGGTTTTTATCTGTGGACAAGTGTCTTGTATAAATATGATATGTTTATTGTTTAGGAATATTTAATATTTAATTAATTAAATATTAATTTATTCATACATGTTAGTTCAATGATATCTTCTAAATGGATCATTATATTGAGATTCCATGTCCATAGCTGAGTCTAGAAAGTATATTTTTTCCTAGGTGAGGTATAAGCTCATTAGGGGCATCCGTTTCTGGCCTGAGCACCCTTTTCGTTTAATTTTCATTTTTAACTACCTTTTCTGTATTTTTTTATTTCTTTTACTTTTCCATTTATATTATTTTTTATGACCCATATGGAACCTATGTCACACTATTAAGAAATGTATAATTTTAAAATAGGAGATTGATGTGGATGAACTATATGAGGATCTTTTCTTGTTATAGATCAATCATATAATGGTTCATAGCACAAATATGGAGTGAATCTATGGAAGGTTTTTTCATTGAAGTAAGACCATTATATATTTTTTATTTAAATACCCATGTTGTCTAATTTTTTATGTTTTAAATCCTTTTATTTGTTTTTGAAGGCCATTTGGGTGTCTATTTGAGGCCATTTCATACTAATTGGCGGATTTAAGGAAATCCCAAGGCATTTACTTTCAAGAAACACATTTATATAGGGTGTAGTTCAAAGAACACATGTCATGAATTACTCTATTTTGGAAAGGTGTGGAAGAAAAGGCAAAAAACATGTGTTTTCGGGATATTCCATGTATGGGTGACTCATGGGTTGTCTGGGGGAATGTCTATACACCCCATGTTAGGGGAACATGGCCATGTAGGGCACAAGACCAGAGCCCGTGTGTGTCCCACAACCATTGGCCATGTACTATAGTTAGTTATACCCCATGTGGGCGTATATTACATGGTTCAAGGATAGAAAATCCATATGGGGTATACTTAATGTACTAGGTTGAGACCCCATTCTCTTAAGAGATGTACATTCCATTTGGATGTTGCACCCAACTAGGGAGCATCATTGGAAATACACACTGTGTACATTTCCTTGGCATCATTTACCTATTTTTCTCAATGAAGTAAAAACTGGAAAATAGATAAATATATTTTAAACAAATCAATTAGATCATGATAAATGTATCATTTTAGTGCCTATAGTATTTTTAGATGGAGTTTTGATTATGTAAATATTTTTTAAGAGTATTTATTATTGTTTTGGACTCATAATCCTAAAGCAGGTTGGGTTGTGTGATATGATACACAAATGAGGGTAAATATCTCATTAGTTTTTCTTAATTATGGATAAAGGTTTTATTTTATTTGAGTTTATTTCGTATATACCATAAATTTTTTGACTGAGTAATATCACTATAAAGATATTGGATTTTCCCTGGATGCTTGTAATGGTTACATGAGGTTAGAAAATATGAAGATTAGATCCAGAATTTAAGGATTAGATCAATTAGTACTATTGGGATGGGTTGATACCATGGGTTTGAATTTATGACTGATTTACATTATGATATTAATATTTTATTAAGATACCTAATTTCATGCCCTTAAATATGAGATGATACACAGATATGTGTTGTATATCAGGGAAACCAATTGCAATTTTCCAGAAATGGGATTTTCGTATGTATTTTCTTATATTGTGGAACCCTTATTAGGGTTTCCTATTTTAGGGGTGGTCACGAGGACCAATGAGAATGTATTTATAGGCATGCTTATGTTTTTGGATTCCCTTGTGAGCATATTGTTGATCAAGGAATAATTGGAGTCCACTGGGGGTTAAATGATGATATTTCTTATTTCAGGCATGGATCGAGATTTTGGATGAGATAGTGGAACCCATCATAGGGAATCCTACTATTGTTATGTAATTTTTTCTTTTTTTAGTATCATTTGATGGAAATTTCCAGAGTTAATTGTGAAATAAGGGAGTCCCGAGTAGGATGTAAGTTTATATTGTGACCCCATTGACCATGGGAGAACTAATTTTTATTAGTTGAGAGTTGATTGGATATGCTAGTTTTTTTGGGATAATGTTTTCAAGAATAAAATCAAACTAAATCCTATATTTCATTTAACCAAGAGTTGATGATCACTATTTGTTCAGAATTTGGATGATGAGTTTGAGTGTTTTATTGAACCACATTCTGGTGGAGTTTACATAAGATTGTTGAGGTAGTATATACACATGAATTTACTTGGAGAGGAAACCCTTAATATATTTTTATTGTAGACATTGGAACCATGATATGATATTTTTATCACCTTCATTGGATGGTTGTGGTGAGATAGTCTTAGGTAGATAATGAGAAATCTGGGTGAGTGTACAGCTCTATTTAAGTGTTACCCACTGGAGAAAGGTTTTGTTCCATGGATAATGATAATAATTAGTTACATGGGTGGAAAACCTAGAATGAGGTAACAATTTTCCCAATGGATGTACAAGTTCCTTTGGAGAGTGTATTTGTTATTTCCCTAGAAGGGGGGGCCTTGGGATAATGTATTTGTCGGTCCCTCATTTAGAGACCAATTTGTTTTGATGGACTTATAGGACATGATATGTTCTCTTAGTTCTATCAACGAGATCTATTTATATTATAGATCATGTTGTTGGAGTAGTATATTCGTATATATATATGTGTTGTTCTGTGGATAGATATGGTGAAACTTGTGGTATAATATTCATGCCTTTTCATTTAGACATCATAGAGATGATATGTATTTATAGAAGTTGTACTTGATTTCTTGTGGTGGAGTGAGACACATTCTATAAATCCTCTGGTGTGGTCCATAAGAGGGGTAAAGTTACCTTAAGTTCTAGGATTTAACCCACAATTGAATTTTTCACATGTTCCCCCCTTTTATTTTATTTAGTTGTTTATTTTATTCAATTTTTTTTTCATTTCAGCTAGGATGGGGATATCATGTGTGCAGGGACTTGCATATGACATATGATTATAGGTTCACCATTGGGGGTGGTCTAATGATATTTTTTCCCACCATAGGTACTTTCACCTCAATATGCAAGTTAACCAAATTTTCTACTTTTAGATGGTGAAAAATTTGTGTATTTGATCTGGTGGAGCCCTACTGTTTCCTGATCAAGTGTGTCCACTTGTGTGGAGTCTCTAGATTTAGATGGTGATGCTCAAGAGTCATGGGAAAAAAGTATCTAGTTAAAATAAAAGTTTTTAGTAAATCGTTATTTATTTATTTTAGTTTTGTTTATTTTTTATATTTGGTTGACCCAATGAGTGAGCGACTATTTTTTTTTTCATATGCTTTTTGTTTATAGGACTATTTTCTTTAGTTAACTTATTATATAATGTTGTTGTTTTAGATTATTTATTATGTGCACTATGATGTTTATTCCTCTGGACATTTTTGGTTATTTCTAATTTAATTTTACTATAAATAATGGGTATAGTCTCCTAAATATATCTTTTAGAACCTCACCGCTAGACAGATACCTCTGGAATACTATGATGTATTCTTGAGGGATTAAGGTGGTCCAAATTGGGTGAAATGTTTGGATGACCTAGGTTGGTTCCATACAACAACATTATGCAAATTATATTAATATAATTAACAAACATGGCTCAACCTAATACACCACCCTATCTAACCAACTATAAAGCCCAAATTAGGTTCTTGATCATCATAGGCTGGTGATAAGAACTAATGAATGAAAATAATAAATAGTGAAAATATTTTTAACCTCACAGAAGTATATATAAATAGTAAAAACTAGAATATAATTTTGAAATATAGATCCCCAAATTAGACTTCAATTCATATAAAATAAATTATCATAAATAATAAAACCAAAAAAATAGGTCATACACAATATAAGAACCCCCGAATCAATTTATAAAATACTAAATATTATTATAGAATAAAAAAAATACATATTTCTCACATGAACCATAATTGGATAGGGCATGGAAAAAATTAAACTGCCTTAATCAAAAAATAAAGAAATAACCTAAAAATTAATAACATGATCGACCACACATTCATTTATATTGGACACATAATCACACACCACATCCCAACACATTCATCTATTGACTATAATGTAGGAAATATAATATGAGATGAAAACATGGAAAACATATATGTAAACAAAAGGTATATATAATTTTCATTGTGTGTATATAGCATGTTAGAAAAACATTCCATGTAGGATTTCACTAAATAGTTTATAAAATTCCTTTTATAAAACATTTTAAAAAAAATTTAACATCATTTAGAAAATTATTTTTCCAAATGGTAATGTAAAAATAAATAATCTATTATACATTTATGATTTCCAAATCCATAAATTAAAACATTTATTGATGAATAAAAATAACTATAAGGCATGAAACAAAAATTAAAAAATATTCAAATTTAATTATATCATTTGAATATACTTTTAACAAACCAAGGTGGGAATAATCATTTTAAAAATGATAAACATAATATCATTAAATAGGTTGAATTCCACATTTATGAATACTAATCTAAACAATTTTTCCTCACAGATAAATTTCAATAAAACCCCAACTCAAATTACGTTTAAATAAATACGAAACAAAAAAACCAAAACATATATAATTAAACGAGAACTATAATATAAATAAAAATAATGTAGGTAAAAAAATAATGAAAATTGTTCCACTATACCACAATTAAACCATGAGGAAAAAATATGAAGAACTAATCCCCATGATAACATCATTAAGTAGGAAGAAAACAAGGAAGAAAACCCCAATATAAATCAAAATGAGCATAAACCCCATGAGATCTAACCATTGGATCAAGTAAACTAAAAAATCTATTGAACAAGGACCTCACTAAAAGAACATTGGTTCTTATTGTGTAATCTTGATAGAAACCAAACTCTGACTTATCCTCTTGGTTTCATTAAGTGAAATACCCTAGCTAGGAAGTGGTATTCACTATGTGTAGTAGTCATTAAATAACCCAATCTAGTATAACACTCATCCAAATCACCCAAAGACATACCTAAGGATCCCATGACTTAACCAAAGTAGAGGTGATAAAAAAAGTTAAATAATCATCAAATAAATAAATAGTAAAACAAAACACATAAGCCCTCACCTCTTCTCCAACATGTAATCTCAAAAAAATCCCTATCATATCTATACATACATAAAATAATAATTAGATCATCCCATTATAGGACGAAGCCTATATTAGACTTAAACTAAGGGGACTTGTCTTAGAGTGTTATAAACATCAAGAAAACATACTTTTTATAAGGATCTAATTTGGACATCCAAACCAATAGGGATGAAAAAAAGCTATAAACGTACTTTGAATGCTAAAAACAACATTTTAAAAATATTACATTCCTATACTAGAATAGAATTAAAAATAAAACACTTATATAACTGAAAAAAACCCTTTAAATATAGTTTTATATCATTTTTAAATCAAAATTGGTCTATATCCATTATTTATTACAAAGTTCATATGAAAATACCCTCTTAGGAATTTATAAAAACAAATGGATTATATAACATTTTAGATCAATATAACTAATAGAAATTCATTAAAATACCCCTATGGAAATTATATAAATCCTTGAAAACATTCTAAAAATATATAATGGGTATCACATATTGGAATATATTGAAAGGATATTATTTTATGAAGACTAAATATCATTTTATGATATTGAAAATCAAATAACTGACCAAAAAAACTCCAATTATAGAAAAAATCCACATTTGATTGTGAAATCAAGAACATGGAAGAAAACAATGTAACACCCTGAGATTTTATTAAAAATATTCTTTTTAATTTCATTAATGTATTGTGTTGTACATTACACCAAAAGGAGCTTGCACAACATGGATCCCTGACTTGGCTTGCATTACATGCAATCACGACCTTCCATGATAGCGTGTGTTGTACGTAATACCGAGTTTCGCTAAACAACAATATGTTATATAAACTAGACGTTATGAATAGTAATACCCAATTTTTTAAATTTTATAATTTTTATCTTTTGAAATGGACTTCATTTTTGGATTCGGAATACAGAAATTATCATAGGGTGAATTTTTGGTATTTTTCTGAAAAATTTAAATTTGTGATGAATAGTGAAAACACTGGGTTACTTTTCAAAAACCGACTTTTTATTTAAATAATTATTTATTTTATTTAAATTTATTTTAGGTAAAAATTTATACATAATACCTATATAAGTTCAATGTAATTCATTGGAGTCATTTTATAATAATTATAGATATATAAAATTTTTATTGAACTGTTTACCGTCTTTTACCCACCTCCTAGGAGAATTTGCAAATTTACATAAAACATAATTTTACCGCTTCTGTGAGTGTAATTTCAAAAATCCGAGAGACACGATTAATATCAAGGACTAAAATGTGGTTCAATGAGATGAAAATAATTTTTGGTGAATAGTAACTTTTTACTTTTTTTACCATGGTTAAAAGTAAATAGGGTAATTAAGTGTAAAAATGATATTATCATTACCCTGACACATGTACTAATTCTATTGGATAAGTTTAATTCGACCATAAACAACCTTAGGAATACAATATGACCATTTAGGCCCACATGGATTAGATTAGGACATTTATTATTAATTTATTTTACAGAAGGGTTAAAATTGTTAAAATCAAAGTTTAATAACTAAATCATTTTTAATATACGGTTTCAAATAAGATAAATTAGACTATAAATATTCATTAGAAATATATAAATATTTCCTATATAATGGTATTTTATTTATAATTTTTAGACATTAAATAATTTAATTTATTTATGACACAATGATGATGCAGTAATTATCTTACTAATGAAATATTGACATAATTGATGTTATAAATACCCAAATAATTGTTTTATGAGACCTTTTATGAATTACACTAATTTTATAGTTTAATATGACATGTTAATATTGATTTATTTAACGTTTTTAGAACTAATCATTAAATTATGATTTTCAGAAAAATCAATTACCAAATAGTGTCAAAATTGACATCGAATAGTTTTTAAAACAAATATTATATTATTAATTGTTATTTTATTCCTAAAAATCTAAGGCTCGGCCAAATGACTTATATATGGTTATATATATTAATAATATACAACTTGGGGTTCTTTTGGCTTGTTATTGTTAGTTTATTAACCTTATAGTGTAAGAAAACAAGAAGACGTGGTAAAAGAAAAATTATTTAACTTAAAGTTAAATCTAAATGATAAGGTGAAAATATAAAACTAAACTTGTCTAAATTCTATTGGATGAGATAATTTAGACCCATTCCCACCTTGTTTTCGAAATAACTCAATTTGGAGCTATTAAAAACCGAATATGACTTTATAATAATATAATATATTTAGTTATTCCAAAGGTGGCCCTCTCCTCCCTTATAAAAGGGCACCTCCTCCCTCTCTTCCTCACACAACTTTGAGCCTTCAAGCTCGGCCAACCCCTACCAATTTCTCTTCTCCACTTCCCTAAAAACATCCTAGAGGTTCTGGTCTTCTTCAAAGACCAATGTTAGTGCCCTAAGAGGAGGTTTCAAAAAGGCGTGTTGAAAGAAGAGGTAATATCCGTTACCGATTATTTCAACTTTATTTCTTCTTCTACTTCTTCTTATTTAGTTGTTTCATCATGAATTAATAATATCAGTACAACTCATATACTGATATTTTATTCTAAGTATTAAACAACCCTATTTCTCCATCTATCCATCCTATGGAAGACGAAATCACTGCGCATGCGTATGTACGAAATACCGTCTCCACGCCGTGGTGTAATCTGTTTTTGACCACCACCTTACTTGGATGGGTATAATAGTGTAAAGAAATAACAATATATTATTACTGAAAATTGATATTGATTCTGAAATATTATACATACACTTCAATTTAATTCCACGATCATGGGAATGATATCATCGCTCGTGCGTACGTACGGAATGCCGTCTCCACGACGCGATGAGATTCATTCTCCATGATAACCATTCATGAACGATTATAAAGTATATATAATAAGTAATCATGAAATATATGACATAATAATGATACTGGATCTATGTGTATATATATTTATGTCATCTACATAATTTCATTCAATTCAATAAAGAAACGAAAATAGCATTCATGCGTATGTACAACCTACCGTCTCCATGAACGGTGTATTTCATTCCATTTAATCGATCTATCATATATATATATGTATAAATGAATATATATTATATATAAATCATGTTTTAAATTCTTTAATTATGTAAATCAGGATATAAGTAATAATATCAAGAACAAGAAGTCCAAACACGAACGATAAATAACACGATTTTACCCAAAACGCTGCTTTAACATGGAACTTACAAAAGAACGGGTAATATAAAGTCATAAGTGAACCATATATGATATAATAACAATTAATATTATTCATTAATAAGTCAATGAAATTATTTAAATCATTATACAGGAGGTTCGGATACATATGAAGAATATCAGACCTAAGGTAAGGGATAATTGTGTAAATCTCATTTTTATCCGAGATTGCTTATTTGTAATTGTTTACTATGGTTATTGCTATCATCCATGTCCATGTTTTATAAAATTGTATTCATGAATGTTTAAATTCATTTTTACCCATTTTAATTTTACCTCATGGTATGGAAGGAATCTTTCATTTATTTACCCTACAAGGTACTTTTTGACTTTTTTCGACAAAAGTATGAGGAGAATGTTTTTTTATCTTATATGGAATGAAAGGATTTTTACGGTTTTATAAAGTCTTTTTTATGAATCTTACATCAAAAGATTTCATTACTATTTTCAACAAAATCATTTTCTTTTAAAATTACACGACATTTAGTGAAATGAGAATGATTTTTAAGAAGAAAGTATATTTTCCTCAGGAATTCATTTCAAGTGTTTTATCAAAACCATTTTCCATATAAGATGACATTATTTCATATGTGTATGTTTCAAGTATCGTGTCTCTATGATTTACATGGTTTCAATTTTCTTATTATGAAATGATATCCATTTCATTTATATGGATTATGTGATGATGGGATGATGTTTATGAAACCCATTTTATTTATTGGGTTATTATGAATGATGTATGTTTATTTTGTGGCACAAGTAAGAATGATTTCATTATGAGATGGGTGGGACCTATATCTACCTCCAATGCATTGGGTAAAGATTTATACCTCATGAGATAGACATGGCTGGGACGGTAAGTTAATCCGGTTCAGTGTTATAGGACTGAAATGAGGAGTGAACTCGATTCAGAAAGGGACTTTGTCCACTAAGATGGTCTTGGCAGCAATGCCTTGGATACTATGGAAATCATGACATGTGATAAATGGTTGCCATAATTACATGTTTTATTCCCATTGAATTTTATCATGATTGATGTTCCATTATGATATATTCTTTACGTACTTCCACGATTTATGTCTTTGCTCATGATTTTGATGTTTAAATTTCATGTTCATGTTTTTTGCTTTGAAATGTTTATGGATTTTTTTATGTTCACTATGTTTTCCCTTACTAATCATTTGAGCTCACCCTTCCTATGTTTTCTTTTCCCCCGGATATAAGGAATGGTTTTAGGTAAAAAAAAAGGGAAGAATGTTATGGGATATGTTGAAGATCTTTCACCACGATTAGAAGATTACATTCCAAGTTTCCAAGACACTAAACTATTACAGTCCTTGTGTGTCTGTTCCTGTTATTTACTAAGTATTCCGCAAAAGTAATGTAACTTCCATATACGTCAAGCTTTGTGTCTCTACAAACAACCTCTATAATCCCTAGAAAATAATACTCATTATTTTACTATCTAAAATCCTTTGTTATTCCACCATGGCTTTTAGGGTTCACGATAGAAGAAGAAACCAAGAGTAAATAGTATAAGGATGAAAAATGGAGGCTTTACCTACCAAATTCTCATGGAATCCATGATGAAGAATATAGATTGCACATTTAATAAGGATAGAATAACCATTTAGTTTCACCTCAGTTGGACATGTGAAATTAAGAGGAGAGGACATAAAAATTATGATAAACCAAGTAGGGGTAGAATAGAAAAATTAATACATAAAATTTGGATATCTTTCATGGTTTTGTTTTATGGTTTATGAAATAGTGTTCCAACCATTTCACATCTATTGTAATATTGATACACAATCTCACATGAATAGATGATATAATTATCTAAATTATGTGCAACATATTAAAGGAAAACCTAATATATATATATATATATGAGACACATAATTACTCCTATATGTTACATGGTCATATAGTAACAATTCACCATAGGGAAACACATTTTAAGAGTAAATCACACATTTCAACCTAATTATATTCTAACTATTCACCAAAAATGAATAAGAAAATTCCAATTTAAGCATCACCTTCATAATTTTTGATTTCATGTGAGATTCATTTAATGATTTTACCGGAAAAATGAAATGTTTTCAATATGGTTACTAATAACCATATGTTATCAATGAATCATTTAATGAATAAAATCCTTATATATAAATGGTTGTACATTGTTACCTATAAGAATTTGGTAACCATGAAAAACCATAAAATAATGTAATTTATCCAAAAATAAAAATACTATAATAAAAAATAGTAAAAATTAAAGAGGAATTGAAATTATATAAAATATTACATAGTAGTGAAATTAGAGTGTCACAATTATCACCAAAATGCCAAATTATTCCCCCATAAAGTTATCATTAGAAGTATAAATACAATGTGATAAAAAATACCTCATTAAATCCTGGGATTACTGGTATTAGATGAAAATAAATAATGTAAGTGGATACACATGATTTTATTCTAAAAGAACATTCAAAATGTATAAAACCTATTCGCTGATATAAAGAATTAACACACAACCAACCCATTGTCCTAGTATAATGTTCGGGAGGTTCAGGGAAATGTAAAGATATATGTTTAAAAAAACCCCAAACAACCACAAAATTCCTATAAATAAATGGAATAATCATTTAGCACCATCTATTAATGTAAAATATAACCCAAAATGAAATAAAAAAACAAAAAAATACTCAAAAATCCAATATATTCTCATTAGGTCTACTAAAAACATATAATTTATCTTCAAATAGTGTGATAAGATATTGAAAAATCCATTGTAAAAATATTATGATAAAACACACTTTCATCAAGTCACATAGGGATAAAATATCCACCAATCAAAAAATACCACTCAAGAATTTAGTTCTGATTTCTATAAAAGAAGAAAACCCAAAAAGGATACCCAAAAAGACATAATATATGGTAAAAAATTCAATCAAAATACATCAATAAAATTAATAACTATAAATAAAAATAATGGGAAATAAACTCAGTTCTTGAATCTGACAAGAAGTGTAAACTAGGAAATCGATTGCGAAATAATGAGACATGATAAAATTGATAGTAACCCAAACTAGGTTTAATATCTTTAATGTGGCATCATCGAATGAAAATTAAAAATTAGTGAATCACTTATCTTAGTTACCGAAGATCATACCAAAGGAATCCAATTAAAAACACATCTAGATCCAAATCTCATCACATGAATAAAATCATATATTAAACTCAAAAAACATAAACAATAAACAAGAAAGGAACATAAAAAAATAACCAACATTGCATTAAAAATATTCAGGGAGGAACCCAAATGATGAACCAAGAAAGAGTTTCCAAAATAGAGTAAACATTTTATATACTCATTGAGCATAAATATGAAGATAAATCACCACTCAATTCTCATCTATCTCTGAGACATGTTATACTTCCAATAATTCATCTCATAAAATTCCTAACAATGAATCAAACATCCCCATCGAAGATAGATCATCATAACCATCAATCAATAGGGCATAGAATTTACAAGTGTTCCAAACTAGAAACACATTATAAATATATACATCCTGATGTAATACATTTACTCATACTAGGGGAAACATAAACATCATACACTATAGGTAATAATATAAGACCAGATTTAACTAACAAAATTATTTCAACCACATCCATAAAAGAGATAATGATTGGTTCAGATTAAAATGATAAGTGGTTTTGGTGGTGTACTCAGTCATGGAAATGATCCTTTAAAAATTCATTGGTGAGTATCTTGGTAGAAAATAACACCAAACCTAAAAATTGATCAACATACTTCTACATTATTTTTTACCCCAATGAATTCTCATGAATTCAATGGATTTATCCATATTGATTCTCTTAGGATAATGAAACTATATAAACATGGCATTAAAATATTAACATGACATATCACCATGAAACTGGGAAGGGAAAATATTTTTCCAGTGTTTTCATATTGATCCTTCAAACAATCCTATAAATGTTTTTCCTTTCATAGATTCAGAAATTTTAATAGAGTTAAAGATTCTATCAATCCTCACTTATTACTTGATCACCTAAATTAGACATTTATTACATAGGAAACATTTGGACTATGATTTATTAATTATTTTATAATGTTCATGAAAAGACAAGATTTTATCTTTAGTACTCTATTATTAGTTTGGGTGGTGTAAAAAATATGAATGTTCACACATAAATACAGGATAAATCACCATATGGATAATATGTGAGGATATAAATTCTGTATTCCATTGTGAACTTTAATGGAGAAAAATTATACATAATAAGAATCATAAAGACAAACAATTTATGTGTCAAAATACAAATTAAACATTTCCAATATAAACAATGGTATTAAACAAAAAATAAAATCATAACACAAACAAAACACACAACTAAAAAGTTCTTTCTTTCAAATCAACAACATTTGACAATGAGTTTACAAAATCACTTTATAAAATCATTCATACTTCTGATACATTAAATCTCGTTTAAATAACCATAATAAAATATATTTCCCAAATATAATTTAAGTTGAAATTCTATCTTCTATGAAATTTCTCCATAGGGAATTAAAAACATCGATACAGATTTTAATACCACAAATTCATTTGGAAATAGTGTAAGTAAATCTATATTTTAAAAAATAATTTTATTTAAAATACCATGCTAAATATTTTCATATATCCCAGTATTTTTTTTAAAAATTTTATATGATGATTATGAAATTTTAAAAATCAAACCAAAATACCTCATTTTAAAATAAAAATATTTCATGAAAAATATTATCCAAAAAACAATCATTTAAACTTAAATCTAAACAACATAAAAACCTCAAAACCCATATTGTATCTAGATCTAGTAAATGAAACCCATTTTAAGAGAACCTTAAAATAAAAATATTTTTCAATAAGAAATTTAGTTGGGATGATATTTTTATGCAAAAAAATCACAATAACAAAAAAAGAGAGACCAAGGAAAAAACAAAACTATCTAAAGAGGTCGTTAAAATAAAATCCCAAAATAAACCAACAAACCATGCCACCACTCATATATCTCAATTCCACCCACTTTCACCCACCACATCCCAACATGTACATCATAACACTAACCTAAAAAAATATAATTCAAGATCCCAACCTAGGAAACTATATGAAAAAATAAGTTTTATATTCACAATTATTTGTGTGTATATAGGGTGTGATCTAATAAGCCCAATAAGATTTCACGAACGAGTCTATACAATTAGTTTTATTAATAATTTTAGAAAAAGTACTTTTAATATAATTTAGAAAATGTGGAATCCTAATGGGAATGTATATATAAGAAGGTATCACATGGTTATTATTTTCCAAATCCATAATGTATAATATTTCATCAAAAAAAATCACAATCAGTATTAAACAAATATTTAAAAAAATATAAAAAAATATATATTTAATTTATAATCACTCATTTAAATATTAATTTATATAAATAATGTTTTGGATCCTAAATTTTAATAATGAGACACATAAAAACATTAAAAATATGGACACCCAATATTATGAAAATAAAATCATACCATTTCCCCATTTAAACACATTGCACAAAACCCCATCTCAAATCAAGTTTAAATGTAACATCTCCGGTATTTATAGAATAATACATTTTCAAATATATTAATGTTTTTTAATTTAATATTAATTTTAGTTTAAATGGGACACTATGTATAGTAGCATACCTGGAACACAACAATGGGTTTCTTAAAAATGTTACGTTTCACAAAACATTGAGTTATACCGAAAAATAATAAAAAAAATATTTTTATTTTAAATGGAAGATAATTTATTTTCATTGTGTTGGTGGTAATGAATATAAATAAGTAAAATATTATTATACATGTTTTTCAACTTTTTTTACTTTTATCTAACAAATTTTGGAGGCTTAAAATGAGAATGAATCAAATTTTATGCATAAAATACTCTAGTATTTTTAAAAGGTAGTCTTGTAACTTTTTAAAGGTGAATTATTTTTGAATATAGTTATTATCACTTTTAAATGTTATAGTTGACAAAATTATTTTATTTATAAATGGGACATCAAAATTTACTTCGATTGAAATTTTGGTAATTTTCTAATAAAGTTCATTTTTTAATAAATAGTAAAAAATACAGCATTTTATGTTAAAAAATGCATTATCATCTAATTTATTTATACAGTTAGATTTTACATTTAATTTATTTTAATGTTAAATTGTATTATTTATTTTATTTTATCCAATGATGGTAATTGGTAGTAATATCAATTTTAAATTAGACATAAACCCATGTCAATCTTTTGATAGCTTTTAGTTCATAACCCCTTTTTTGGTTTTCATAAAAGGAATTAATTATAAAATATATTTTTAAAATTCTGTGTTTTGAATTTTGAAAAATGGATTCCATAATTGGGCTCTTAATGTATAAATTTTTTTAAATAAGAACCCTTTATTTTTGGACATTATGAATTATAACATCAGTAATTATTTTTATTTACCATGGTTAAAGGGTAAATCTGGTAAATGAGGATATAAAATAATATTATAAAAATATAAAAATATCCTAACACATTTCCTAATCCTATTTTATACAATATTTCCAACCTTGGGAATCCTTGGGTTGATTTTAGGATCCCATGGAGCCACTTTGGTGTGATAATGACATGTTATAAGAATTAATTTAAAGTAATGAAAAATATAACTTAATCATATATCTTTGACTAAATAAATTTTAATATAGGGATATATAAATGAACTATTTTAATATAAATATTCATTATAAATATAAAAATATTTCCAATTTCATGGTATTTTATTTATAATTTTTATACATTATATAAATAAATTTAATTTTGACACTATAATGATGTAGTGATTGCTTCATTATTAATGGATTCAAATAAATTATATTATAAATATTAAAATAAACAATATATGAGAAAAAATATTCCATAAAATGAATTTATAGATGACTATGACATATTATATTCGAGTTAATGCCTTAGGTTTGAAGGATTAAAGTTGTAATGACATAATAAAAACAACTACTAAATAGTGCCAAATTTGACATAAATGAGTTGAAAAAATTTATATTCGTAAATAATATAATTGTCCAAAAAATCTATAATTTAGATAAATAAATTATATAATGTTATAAATGTAATTAATTATCTACTTTTTCTTTTATTGGAATTTATAGTAACTATAGAAACAAAATATTATGAAAATATTATAAGAAATGGTAAAAGATAATGTTTTTAACTAAGGGTTAAAGCTAAAATAGAAGGTTAATTTTGTGACCTATAATTGTATAAAACATTTTGTACGAGAGGATTTTGACCCATTAGTATCATATACTGTAAATATATTACTTTTTAACTGTTATAATTTGAAAATAAATTTATATAAAAATAGTATTTTAGGACCTTCCTAAAGTGCCACTCCTACATCTTATAACAGGCCACCAACTATACCCACTTAATCACATCATTCCATTCCCTTGTATAACCCCTCTTCTACTCAAATAATATCCCAAAATCCCTCCCTTCCACCTAGAATCCTTAACATAATAATAAAGAAATTCAAGAAAGTCTTTTGGCTCAAATGAAAATAAGTTACCTTATTTTGAGGTAACATCTTCTCTCAAGTTCCTTTCTTATGTTTTACTTATTAACTCCATATTATATAAATATTATATGATTAAATAAAAAAAAATTATCCTCAACATACATGGAATCTTTTATCTTAAGGATTCAAACATTACTTACACACACATCCGTCTAATGGATATGAACATACTGTTTCTATGCAGGCGAACTATGACCCCACAAATTGATGATTGTTCAATTTTCTCCTACCACCTCTCATGGTGTACATTACGATGGAAATGTATTTATATATTATATATATTATATTTATATTTTCCTTATTCTTATAATTATTTTTATTTTCATAATACCATTATGCGTTATATATTATGTAAATACGATAATTTCATTTGGGGAAGTGAAAACTACTACCCCCTCAAAGTGATATGACTCATTCATTACATAAATTGAATGTATAAAGGATGGAATTAATGAAATTATGTAACATATATAACATATATTTTATAATATAATTATAACATAACTATATATCATTTAGTATTCATTCCATTAATATTATAAATAAATGAAAGTAGTGTTCAGGCGTACGTACGACCTACCATCTTTATGAACGATACATTTCATTTATTATCTCCAAATGTTGTGGAATATTATAAATACATTTATACCAAATATACATAATATTTAAATCATGAATAATATTCTGGTGGTGATGGAATTTTGACCACATTATCATTTTACATCAGACAAGATCATTTTTGACTCAAGTACAGAATATCTAAAAAATGTCTAATATGAAATTAATTAATTATGTAATATTTATAACATGATAATAAGTGATATTAAATGAATAATAAACTTTAAAATGGTTCTCAAGAATTAATAAATTAACCTTTGTTTATTATGTAGGAATATAACGAATGAACGAGACATTTCAGATTCGAGGTAAGGAACTTTGTATCAATCTACATTCACTGAAAAATATTTAGTATTATGTAATAACATCTTATATATGATGTATAATAAACCACATTAACTTTGAATTTAATTAAATTGTTTTCAAATGGAATATTTTTTCACAAACCATTTTACTAATTGACAAAAGGAAGGTATCTTTATTTACATATACGGTGACAACAACCTTTACATCACCACATGAATTATTTGAGATCTGGATTCCACTGCATGCCATAGTTTTAATAAAAATAATATTAAATACCACATTTCATTTTAATGTATTTTGGTAAAAATACTTGTTTTGATAATGTATTTAATATTTTAAAATATTGAAATGATATATTGGTATTATAATTTGGAATTGTTATCTTTCCTTCATTCTTTGTTATGTGTTATGATTATGTTATGGATCACATAAATTGTTTACATATACGGGTGGTTCCATGATAAACGGTGGGTGTGTGAGCTCAAGATAACACTCCAATTAATTTGGTTATCTATAAGTGGGAATTGTTATGGTGCCTCCTATGATATTTAGGGAACAGACTATGATGGGTATTCCAAATGTACCCTTGAATGTTACTCCCTATGTAGTTATGAAATCTACAATATAAGTATGTTATGAATTCCAAAAGTAAAATTTATGTTATATGATATCTATGAGTTATTTAGAAATTTTATGATTTCATGAGGTATGTTAAATAGAATTTTTTTATGAGTGAAAAGTATTATTTCACTGATTTTTATGTATTTAAGGACTGATGTTCTATTTCCTTAATTTATAACCCTTATTGAGATTTTTATGCTCATCACATGTTTTTGAAATGTTTTTCATACGGTATTAGGAAGGGTATGAGATGAAATAATTCTAAAAGAACTTTTTATCAGGAAAATAATTCTAGTTTTATTTAAGGAGTATTATTAATGTAAACAATTGGGTAGTGTAAATGTGTCTAATTGAAAATTTTATGATGTAATTTATTAATAATGGCATCATTCCTTAAAAATATAAACATGATTTGATATTATATTCAAATTAATCTACCAATATTGACTTATATCAATATTATGTAATGTTTTAAGGAAGGATCCTTATATGAAATGTAAACTAAATCATAAAATAAATAATTTATATAAGAAAAAAATCAATATATTATCAAATAAATACAATTATGGTAAATAAAAATTGAAAATGGATCCAATAAAATAATTTGAGAAAAAGGGGATAATATAATGCATGATGTAAGAATCTCCAGGATAACATCATCATGTATGAAAAGAATTGGGGATAAAAAAATATAATATACTTCATAATGGGATCTAGTATTTGGTTTATGTAAACTAAAAAGTGGTGTGTCACCTATGACCTTGCTCATAGAACACAAGGTTGACCTATGTTAACCTAATATAAACATATCCTTCACATACCATATTGGACTCACTAGGTGATAACACATTCTTATGGAATGTATTTTATTAGGGGAACTATCTAATTCATATCCTAAAATAGAGTATCACTCATCCAAATCACAGAAAATCATACCCATGGTCCCAATGACTGAACCAATGTAGATGTGAGAAATAAAAATTCTTATAATCATCATATAAATCAGCAACAAAATAAAAAAAATAATTCCACACCTCACCTATAAAAACATCTAAAATATATCCTTTTACACCCATATATATATAATAATAACTCAAATCATACCAAAACGAGAAGAATTATATATATAACATAAAAAAATGCATTTTAGATGAAGGTATCATAATAATTAATAGAAAATCCATTTATAATGTTGAAAAAATCCCTTTAAAAAACATAGTTAAAAAACATGCTATAGACATCCTTTGAATGGTATTTAAAAATACACAATTTAAAAACCTTTCCTTTCTCTCTAAAAATATATTTTAAAATAAATCAACTTTTTAACAGGAAAAAATACTTAAAACACATGTTTTAATATTTTGAAAAGAATACTTAAAAAAAACTATCTTTTTCATCAAATTCATTAGAAAAGAGTCACTTAAAAATTAAAAAAAATACTTTGCAACCATAATATTTTAGATCATAATGAATACTATAAAATCATTAAGAATAAATTCTTTCTAAATATAGTAAATGTTTAAATAATTTTTAAAATCCATTAATTTGAATCATATAAATGTATATTATGATACGAAATTAATTTCAAAATATCAAACATTTCAAGATATTATAAATAAAATATATTCAGAAAAAACCAACATTAATTTCTGAAAAATCCACCCTCTATAAAAAAGGAAAACCATGGGTAAGGATATCCTTCATAATCCCTAGATAAAAATCCCCCTGATTAGTCAATAATAAAACCTAAGTTCATCCTTTATGAACATTATGGTTCATTAGAGAAGAGAAAAAAAAGAGGAAATTGTTGAAGGAATAAAAATGGTAGCCTTAACATCCAAATACACTTGAAATACATGGAAAATGATGTTGGTTTCATGGAAAATTGGAAAATATCACCTGATCATTCCCTTAGTCTACCATGTGAAATGAGGAGGATATGAGGAAAAATGGGGTTAAATTTAGTTTTTAATGAAGTTTTAATTATTAAAATTCTGGAGGCTCTCACTATTTTGTGAAATGATTTACCATAATGTGTACCAACTATGAAATGCACACAATAATTTAGCTACTCCCCCTAACATGGATAACTCACATAGTTCTATAAATGATGAAAAAACCAATAAATAAATAACACTTATATGAAAGTAAAATAGATGATAACTCATAAAGCTCTCATGGTTGTTCATGAATAGTGTACCATAAGTAAACTCAAACATAAGAGTAACTCACATAGTTATACCAAAACAAATGGTAACCTTGTAAAAATATACTACAAAAACTATAGGTAAATATAACCTGCATGTTGTATGCTTCGCCTAAGATTCATTCACTTGGTTTAGTAGAAAAAATATTGTTTTTTGTGTGGTTATTACAAACCATGTGCCTACTATGAGTCATTTTGAGAGGAAAATCCTTATTTTTGAATATTCCCACACAATTACTAGAATGATAGTGGTAACCATATAATAAAGGGAAATAATGTAAAATCTCTAAATAAATTAAATGCTAGATCAAATTCATAAAATTTCTAAATAAATCAAAATAATATAATATATTAGGCAATAGTGACGTTGTGGTGTCGCATACCCTCAATGGGTAGTTGAGATCTAGAATCCCTCTAGTAATCACATATTTCTGTTGAATAGTCATAAGATATAGACATTTATAGAATCATACCATAAACATTAAACTGAGAAACTGTTTAATTGGACAATATATAAAGAAGATAACAGTTGAAAATTTGTGGGTTAATATCAAGATAAAAACTTTAAACACTGCTTTCTGAAAGTAAACATGACTTCCATTTATTTGTTTATTTTGTTGTTTTTTTGTTATTTTATAATCATCTTAAAAAAAATATTTGTTTGTTTTTATTCCTTATTTTGGTTTTTTTGTTTTTAGTTAAGGTAAACACTTGAAGTTTCAATGGTTATTTAATGAATTTTTGAGATATTGAAAAGTTGAAGAAGTTGTAGGATTTTCAAATGAACCAAATTGATTCTCAATATCAAATGAAATATTTAATCATAAATGAGTAGTATGTGTGTGACCTAGGTCATGAATTAATAATTAATTATTGTTGTGTATTTTTATTAAAAGAAAGTGATTTTTCCATTACTTAATTTACAATATCATTCTAAAACTTCCCTCCTCCATTAAAATTTATTCTTCTTTTTTCAAAACATGGGGATGTGTTACTGTATGTTGGGGTGAAAAATGAGAATTTCTGAAAATAATTGTTTTGGAAAAAATAGAAAATTTAATTTCATTATCCTTTCTTGTGCAAATGTATTTTTATCATTTATAATAAATTTAAAATAAATTTTTATGCATTTCTTTTGATCTAAATGAATTCTTTTGTTCCTGATAAATATTTTTATAAACATGGTTGTCTGGTGTTATTTTTCATCATCGAAATTTTCTTCCATAGTAAAAAATTCAAAATGTGTATAATTTGGATTTTATTGTGTATTTTCAAGTTCTTGGGGTATATAAACTCACATAATATGATTTTGGATATCATTAAGTTTAATTTGATTATATAAAAATTAAAAATTAATAAAAATCCATTGGTAAAATGTCTACGTAAGAAAATGGAATGTCCTAATGTGGAGTGTTTGAAAATTTAGGATAGTAACTACATAGTTTTATTTCCTAGATTTTTGTTTTACATATCTTTCACAGATCCTAGGAATGACCAAATGTGTGGCATAAAAAACATGTAAACATTGAATCCCAGGTTGTCTTATATAGAATTATTTCTTTTTATCTATATTATTATTGAAAAAAAATAAAATAAAAATAAAATAAAATATTGATAAACATCATAATGTAAAAAAATTTATCATAGCCCAGAACTTTAATATTTCCCTCCATGAATAAAAATTAACCCCATTTATTATGAGATTAAAAACAAATCTTTATTCATAAATGTAATTTTATGAAAGGTGTTAGTGAAGTGAAAAAAATGAATAGTGTTGGGATTTGTTAATTCATATGTACTTGGAATATTTTAACTGATTTTTATGATATTCATGATTTCTTGTTCTATGTTATCAATGCTAAAAATATATCATAAAAAGTAATTTGATATGGGAATTTTAATTTTATCACTATGAGTTAGTAATTTTTTAGGACTATGAAAACATAAAATGTGAAATGTATTAACAATTGAAATGTAATTATTTTCCATAAATTTTGTAGATTTTTTATGTTTTTAATTATTCAAAAAATTATACGTTACTTGAATTTTCAATTTAAACTATATATCTCATTATATATATAACTCATACTCTATAATCATTAATCTTGTCCCATTTAATAATCACGGTGTTAAGGGAACTCTATAGTACTACTTAAGATTTAATATTTAAGGTAAAATTTATTAATATTTTGGGGAATAATTTCTCCTTATAAATAAATGGAATATTTATAATAGATAATAGAATTTTTGGGTGTTTGATCTAGAAAATTTGGGTGAAATTAAATTGCATATATGACCACAAAAATGGATTTGGTGTATAAAATTCAACTCCAATATTCCTTTAATTTTATCTATATATATTTGAATTAAATAAGATCATTTAATTTTATTTTTTTAGAAGATATTTTGGTAGTTTATATAGTGATTATGTTGTCCCAAGTTAAAGATGACAATTCTAGTCTATATTTCAGGCCCAAACTTTTATATCTCCAGGTTTTTCATAAAATCATCCATGTTGTTCAAAATTACCTAAAACATTCATTTAATATATATTATATGGTGATGAATAATTTCAATAATTTTGGGATTCAAATATTCCCCTATTTTAAATGTTATAATTTCATGTAAAATTGATTCATTGGAATGTGAAGTGTTTGTGAGGGTAGAAAAATAAACTTTAGTATGTTGTCCATAACAATTACTATATGTGTCTAACTGAATTTATTAATTGTGTATTCATATGTAAGTGTGATATAAAAGATATTATATTTAATCAAGTTTCTATACTGTAAGGTATGATGGGTCAATGCGGTGTGAAAATATGAAGGACTTAATTAGATAAATAGTGGACACCTTTTTTTTATAAATGGGTACCTCCACTAACATCAATGGGTTGGAATATTTTATAGATTAAGAGGATCATATGAAAATACCACACTATGAATAATTTATATAATAAATTTTCATAACTCTATTACATACTTAAGAAACAAGTACTCTATTTTCCTTTTGTAAGAGGTTTCCCATTATTCTTTATTCTAATGTAATATTATTCTAGGAATGTTCTTCAATTATAAGTGGATGAAAATTCAGTATTGTTTTAAATAAAATTTCTTCAATATTTTATTTTAATATTATCCTTTTATTATTCACAGTTATTAGTTATTTTCATGGTGTGAAACTTTTCCCACAATAATGTATGTGTTATGATTTAATTACTTTCTATTCTTAAGTCCCACTTATATGAGTCAAGTTCCATCTTCTATTGATAGATTTACATTAATGGAGGTATAAAATTATGGTGAGTTAAAATATTCATCCAGTTATTTAATTTGTGATTTCCATTTAGATATATATTATCTTTTTCATATATAATTTATTTAAATGGTTATTTTTATTTAGAATTTATATGATTATATATCGTAAAGTGATCATGAAAATTATTTTATCAATGATTCAATTATTGAAATTATATATTTTTTGGGGATTTTTTCATTTAATGATGATTTATGTTTTATTTCGATAAATAGATACTTACTATAGAAATGAATCTGAGTTTTTTTTAAGAAAGTACCATCTAATCTAGACAGAAAAATAAACTATGATTTTCCCTTATCCATTAATTATTTTATTCTGAATATATGTTTATTTTAATAGTCCAAATCAACTCTTTCCAATATTATACCACTGTATATCAAAATCCCAAAACAATTTCCGCATTTCTTTATTTTACTTCTTATGTCTCTATGGAATAAAAACAGTTGTTTTTCTACAATAAATATTTTTCATCATTTAGATAAAATTTTAGTAATCAAATAATTGAATATGGTTTACATGGTGAAAATATTTTTCTTATATGGTGATATGAGTACATGTTTTTGAAAAGGATAAATGATTTATTTCATGATGTGTTTACATATTATCAGGTCTATAAATAGCCAGGATATATTTTATGATTTTAGAAGGATATTTGAGTTTGTAATGTGCTGACTTTTACTATAATTTATTTTATTTTTTTAGTTTTATTCCTTATTGTCACTCATACCTAGATTTTGTTTTATATATATCTAGTTGTAAACCATATTTTAAATATTCCCTGATTTTTATTTCATCAAACACACATTCCAAAGGTGGGTGACTTTTAATGTGATTAAACCACACTTTGCGTATTGCTTGTTTAACATAAGGGGATGTGAGGATGAATTATCTCATAATAGAGATTATTTTCATTTTAAATATGATATTATTTATTGAAAAATATAATCATGAATTCCATGTTGAATCTAATATAGGGTTTTTATATCACTCATCACCACAATAGGGTGAACACTTTTTCTAAGAGGAGTAGATAGATTAGGACATTGAATGGATAATGTGATTAATGTAAATCATCATGTTCTCAAAGAATAAGGGTTATCATAATAATTTCACTAGGATTCTCATTTGAAATGAACAAATGGTTAAAATACATGTAATAGAGAACTATAGAATTTAACACTATCCAAAAATGTAATTAGACTAATAGAACATAACCAGGGAAATTCATATTTCTCTAGTTCTCCTCTAGTGATTCGATCTATTTACACATCATGAATAGAAGGATAGATTTTGTGAATCATTATTAGTATATAATTATATTTCCTTGTAAATAATATGAGGATGGGATCGATTTCTTATCATTAGAGGTTGTACCAATTGAATCTTCATCAAAAGGATGTTGGTTTCAAAGGATCATCACTGGTGGTTTGATCTATTGTATCAACCATAAAAAGATAATACGTTCATTGTCGAATCACTAGTGGTAAAATTTATTGTATCATAGTCAATAAAATTATTGGTTAACTAAATTTTTATTAGTGGTTTGATATATTTTAATATCAAAAATAAGTGGATAAATTATCCTACTCATTACTAGTGGATTAATCAATTGGATTTTCTGTAATTAGAAGGATTATGTTAGGGACCCATTCAGAAGAGTTACCAAATACCAACAGATAAAATGTATTTTTATTAAATATTTTATTTATTATAAGAATAAAGGAACTACTATATCCACGCTAGAAGGTTCATGGAGTTATTGGAACATCAATAGTGAAATAATATTCGGTGAATTCATCTTATCATTGGGAACCGAATCAAGGGGATACATTAGTTTCTTACTTCCTAGAAAGGATGAATGGTTTTATAATGGTGGAAGTTGTATTGGTGATTTTATTATGAATATGATAGGGTAAATATATGATTCACTAAAATTAGAATGAAAGACCCAATAGTTTTTTGTAATTTAATGAGGCACGTAATTTCTTTAATGTTCATCTATTACAGACCATAGTGTTACCTTTTAAAGTCGTACATCTATGACATACAATTCCTTTTTTAGTTTGTGAGTAGAAAACCAATGGTTCCTTTTAAATCAGTTCATTCTAGACCAATGTTTATATGGTTTTATGTCATACTAATAATACCCTTTCTATGTAGTTTAATGTCATGAAAAGTTCATTACAGGGTGAAAGGTAAATATAAATGGTTTTATGCGGAACTTAAGAAAAAGTGAAAATTTTCATCTACATCGGCATATAAATCATGTGGTTGTGGGTATTACACTATATTGGATAACCGTTTGGGTTCATCTCATATCTATAATAAATTAATAAGAGGGAATGATGACAAGATTCATTGTGGGTGTGAACAATAATTAATTATGTTCGGTATACACCTAATTAGTATCCATTTTATATATGTGACTCATTAATTTTAAATAAGATGGCTAACTAGTTGGTTGAGAGATACAAAGACTCATTTAGAGTATTAGGGATGAGTTTCTTGAGATTTTAAAGGTTCCACTAGTTTCATATAAGGATAGATCTCAATTATTTAAGAACATAATAACCGAAAATTCTATAGTGACGTGATAAGTTAGGGTGGACAGCCAAGAAATTCATATTATCAAAGTAATACATGATCTAAAGGAACAAATTCTTGATCATATGTATTGGAAGGTCCTGGAGGAGCCCAAAATGATGTAATATTTCTAAGGGGTTAACATGGGTGAAATGGTTCTAGCTTGGTCTTTCCAGACATTGGGACAAATATTAAGAATTTTACCAAGGTAAGTATCCCAAAGGAGTAGGTTTTCTGTATAGGTATTAATGAATTTAGGTCCCACTTATGTTTTTATGAAAATATTGATATACTATTCAGTATTGAAACAAATTAACCTTCAATATAATGGTGATTAATGTTGGAAGAATAATTTCATCCCTTTAGTAATGGAAAATGATTAATGTGTGAATACTTTTGTCTATGTCATGGAAAGTGTGGATTTAGATCAAAGGAATCACGTAATTCATACAATAATGATACTAATAGTTTATTGAGTCATTGAAAAAAAGTTTTAGTGTGTCATGTTTTTGAAAATGAGAATTTTGAATGGTAGGTTTTCTTATGAATTCCCATTCAAATTGGCACACAAAACATCTTGTAGAGAATAAGAACATTTGAGTTCCTTGAGAAAAAGTTCCTCAACTAATCTAAAATGGTGCTTGAGCACAAGTTCATTGAAGAGATCTTGATCAATGATATTGATGAATAACTTATTCTTAATTTATCTTATTTTGAAGTAGTAATGCATTTGATGGAGATAAATTAATGTATATAATTTAACTCAGAGATTAACAAAGAATTACATATACATAAGTGTATACTTTCACATATTTAGAGTGGTTTCCCTTAAAATGGTAGTTGAGAATAAATAAATAATGACAAAAATTATGGAATTCTAGGATATATATAGACCAAATTTCATGGATTCAGAATTATTTATTTTCAAGTGGAAGTATGAGTGGTGATATCAATGTTACCATTCAAAAAAATTGACTATTTTAGAAAATACTTTGTGAATGTCCATCCCCAGGTGCTACTCAAATTACATTCATATATTACAAATGTTTCATTACCTTAACATTTAAATAATTGGTCTATCATAATGGTCTTCCAAGGTCATTTGATTTCCATAGGAAAAATAGATACTTTCATAGTATGGGAGTTCTACAGTGCCTCATCCGAATGGCAGAGTGGGAAGATATATGAGACTGGTATAATCATGAAAATTTTTACATGGTACGTGATTTCATATTCATATTCAAAAAACATCATGGCCATCAGCTTCCACTATAGCACAATCCCATGGAATTTAATTTCTTTCTAGTATAAATGATTACATTGCACACATATGGAAGTACTCATACACACCCATAAGTCAATTTTTGTAATTTCTTTAACATTTTAATTTTTTTTATGATCATTCAATTTTTAATTACACATAATCATTTCATATTCCCAAAAAGACCCCCTTATAATTAAGATTATCTATCGTTAAAATGATCCAATTATGATTTCAATTGGCGATGTTTTATATATTTTCATGTCCTGAGAAGTATAAATGTCATTTTTTTCCTTTATATATAAATTTCTAAATGATTTAGATTATACCACTTACGTCCAAACTTATTGTATATAAAATTATATCCAAATGCTTAAGTGATTCAATTCATAAATTACTTTCTTAATTAAATCATGGATTCATTTGAAAAATTGTTTTATTTATCTACTTCCATGATCAAATATTCATAATTTTCCTTGAAAGCCATTTACTTGAACCACACTAACATCCATGTGGGCATATAAATATTAAACAGTCTTATGATTATTTGATGTTTTATTACATTCCAAAATTTTTGTAATATTTTATCCTTATCTTTTTCTTCTACAGAATAGAAAATGTTTGAGATCATATTCAAAACATTCAATTTGAGGGCCTATGATATTTTATCTAAAATCATCCTGAATTTTCCTTCCAAATGGATTTATCAACCCCTTTTAATATTCTATAGACTATAAAAATTTATTTTTTCAACCATGGTGGTTTTTAATTGATTTTCTAACATTAATGGATTATAGTAACAACATGGATGATAATGGATACAGTTAACATACATGGTAACAACATTTGGTGAAGAGGATTACATTGTATTTTATGGTTATTATGAGGATGAGAATAGAGTAAATTGTGAATTAAGTGACATGATGATATTTTTATATATTAATGTCATGTAATTGAGAGATCAAATCATGGAGTGTGATGGTAAATCTCTTATATATGAGGTGAATTATGTTAAATTTTTTAAACTATGGTTTTTATATAAGATTAGAATTACGTGGAATCATTTTGTAATGAATAAAAGAATATTGGTGAAAGATTAACTGCCCATGGGAGTTTTAGAGAGCACTATTTCATGTTGGTTATGGAAAGATGAGATCAATGACATTGTTGTGTTTCATAAGCTGTTAAAATTTGATGAATTTTTTTTAGTTACATGATCAGTAACCTATAGATGGATATTTTATTTCTAGATAAGACATTGAGTGTTTGATGTTCTTTTTCTATAGAAGTAATTTTGGTGGTGAGGTGATCTTTGATGGTTATATTGAATTTAAATGATATTATTCAATTATTCATGAAATTTTAAAATCCATAATGGGTCAATATATTTTTGTAGGAAATAAGGAGATATTTAATATTAGTTTTTGAAGTTATAGAGGTTTTTAGATAATATTAATCAAAATATGATACATCGATTCATTATGTCTCAGTGTAAGATATTTTTTATATCATTATTTATTGAGTTATTAGCAATAAAATTCATGGAAGTAACTCTATGTATGAAACAAGATCTTTTTTTAAGTATGGATTTAGTTTTCATGTTCCTTTAAAGGAAAAACTCAAGATGGAAAATTTATGGAGTACTCACTGTGTACATCCTTTTACATGTTATGTACCTTAGCAGCAAGTCCATGACATGTTTGGTCATGTCAAAACCACATACATGACCGTGTGATGACATGGAAGGGATAGTTATGGCGGGACATGTAATGGCATAAACACTCCATCTATCCTTAGGGAAAATGCATTTTATTTTTATTTATAATTTTATTATTGTATTGGGGTAGAGTCTCATTTATAGAAACATATTTCTTGGTTTTTTTCATCCAGGAGAGACTAAAGATTTCTGATTATTGTCTGAGCCCTCGAACCATAGTCTGTGATCTAAATAAAACTCTATCGGTTGGTTTGGAGTCGAATCTGTGAGTTCTTCCTTCTTCAAGAACCTAATCTCTTGATTCCTCCTCTTTTATGAGAAATCCATGGTTGAACAGTTTAGAATTTTTTGTAGATATATGGTGTTCTAAGTCAATACTGTGGTTAAGGTTCATCTATATCAATCATAAAACATCTATGTAAGCGGGTTGTGCCTTTCCATAGATTGCCTTTGTGTTATTTGTGAAAAAATGCCCAATTCCATAATTTAGGGTATTACGTGCTTATGGAATTTAACCCTGTTATTTCTGATCATGCCTTTCTACCTTGAGAATGGGGTTTTTTTGAATATAGGGTTATTTTACTTGATATGGAAATGTTTGACCATGTTTGATCTGATATTGGCCATAAGGTATATTATTCCCTCTTAGGTTTCTCTGGTTTCTATGCATAGTGCTGTCAGGATGGAGTGATATTATCTTTCATGATTTTGTTATGCTTTGTAGCTATTTATCCAAGAAGTTTTTCTGACTAAATTTTTCTTTTGATATTCATTTGGGAACAATTTCATTTCAAATGGATGTGGGAACCTGGTGTAGTGTGATAATAGGGTGAATGGATGTTGAGGTCTTCCCTATAGTGTATGTGGTTCTATTAGCACAATGAGTCCATCGGGGGGGAGGGGGGGGGTTTGATGTTGAGGGATCCCTCAGAGTTTCTATAGTTATCGTTACAAGACCACATGGGGAATTGATGTTCAATGATTCATTAGAGAGTCTGTAGTTTATCCTTAAAATACTATAGGGGGAATTGAATATGACTACTTCCTTAGAGAGTATTTTTTTTCATGAGACCAAAGGGGTTAGACTGTGTGATCTTACCTAGAGGGTCGTTATATCCTTTTGTTAAGTCGAGCCAGAGGAGAAAGGCTGTGTAAACTTTCCTAGAGGGTTACTTTCATTTATTTGGCTGAATAATTGACAGTGTAAATGAATTTTGTTGAAACTGAAGTACTGTATAATTTGTAGTACTTCCTTTATTATTACATCATTTTCATATCGCCTGTTATATATATTCACTGGCATTTAGACATAAATCTTTGGGTGGTTTCATATTAGTATTCTTATGACACCCTATTTGAGTCATGATTTTGTCCCCAAATAGATTATATCATTGTAGGGATAGATTAGGGAAATAAATCTTCTACTTTAGGTACCTGATTACCTTGGATCTGAGGATCATGGGACCAAGATTAGGTTCATAATGCTATTGGAGTTTAATTTTTTAATATGTAATTGGTTTCAATACTATATTCTAGCATTGTGACTTGTTTGGATGATTTCCTAAATAATTGTGACATGAATCATTATTTACATATATATATGATACAATTTTTTATTTACTTTCAGTCTTCCTCTGTTTACTTATTGTATAGACTTTCTATTTCCGCTACTATAGAACGTTTGTTTGCACGGTGTTACTTTTCCAATCATAGTATATTTTTTCCTCTATCACACCCAAGGCCCTCACAACTAGTTGGAAGCCTCAGGCGTTCGGGTAAATGTGCTTAAGGCCATGATACCAATCTGGTATGGGGCACCTTTTGGAGGCACCTAGAACTGGGATGTTACATTCTACATAGAAATTTCATTACATTGTTTTTCCTGAATGTTATTTTTCTGAAAGAACATTACATTTGTATTCACCCTAGTTTATATCACCAATGTGTCACCACCCTGGGACACTAGCTACATCATCATATGCATATGTCCCCAACTGTGAAATTCCCTCAAAATTAGGGACTATTAGGGGTTAACCCCCTCACCACATATAGATTGATAGGTTGACCTTACCACCCTTCCAAAAACCATGCTATAGAATTATAACAATATTCAGTATACATAACACACACATAAAATTATATAGTTATAATCTTACAATTTCATATTTTTATTTCATTATGAGTTACATTAGTTTTAATTATATACTCTAAAATACATAAAAATTGAATAAAAATTGGATATATGACCAAGGAATATGTTTTAAAAACCATATATGTAATGGCCCTATTTGCAACAGACATAATTTTTTAGGTAGATTTATTTATTATAAATATACTAAGTATGATAATTAATTATTCATCTCTCACAACACAACGAACCTTTATTATTTAATATAATATATTTTTTTATCATTATTTATATTTTTTTGGTGAACTACTTCATTATTGGTATTGATTTTTTTCGTGATTCATGAAGATGGAGATTATCCCAGCAATCTCCTAGTTGTGATGATTTTATTCTTTTATCTCTATTGTCTCCTAATTTGTTTCTCATTAAATTGATGCATATAATTTTTGGGGAATATTAAAAAATTGTGTGTAATACATTGTTTAATATGATTTTGTTTTACTGTAACACATACAAATGTATAAATCATATTTTCTTTTCATATCTTCAAGGTTTTATTTTTTAAACGTGTTTTAATCCATCAAAAATAAAATAAAAACATTCATTAAAAATAAATATCAAAAAAATAATAAGAATATAAACAATGGATCCTAAAACATGGAAAATTATATATAACACATTATAAAATGCTATGTGATACCATTTTCATTTTATTTACAATTATGGGATGAATAAGATGGATATGGAGTGGTCGATCATCTAGTAAAAAGTTGGGATTGTGTTTGGAAAATTCTTTTACAGTGGAATACTAAGGTGCTAGAGTAAATGGATGGTTTTTGGCTGTGATGTCTAGGGTTTATGTTATTTTTTTAGTATTATTATGATGTTATGTGTTATGAACCATACTGGGTACCCTGGTAAACTAATAACGGAGCTAGCCCTAGCATTACCCGAAAGGTGTTCCTCATGGCTACATGTTGGTGACTAAAACCAAGCATCAGACAACATTCATGTGGGAATTATTTTCTCAAGTGAAATAATGGAAAGAAGAAATAAATTCAATATTAATAATAAAGAATCTCCACTGGGAGTAAGGTACCAGAATACAAGAAGGAATAAAAATCCGAATGTAATACAACCCATGTACTAAAAATAGGAAAAATAGCCCCAATGTCTCTAAGGACATGACCCACCATGTCTCAAGATCAACCGAAAGATCCACCACCAAATATACCTTCCCATTGCCTGAACATAGAAGAAGAAAGTATAAAAACACCCAAATGGAAAGGTACAGTTTTAGACTAATCCTAGTAGGATAAGAGAAAAGATTTTATAATAGATTCCACATATAGATTATCCAAATAAAATCATTCAATTTTCAAAACAAATACATTGGTAAATTCAAAGGAATATTTAAATAGCACATCCTATACTTTTCAAAATGATGGAAAAATTATTTTAAATAACAGTATTTATATTATAAGTGATGGAATATTTATAAAGCAATGGCCTATATAAATCTGTCCCATTGAAAAATTTATGTAAACCAAATAAGGCATGTAAATAATTTTAAAAACTTTGGAATACATTTATATCTCAAAAAAAATTTAAAAAAAATCAGAAACATAGTTATTTGACATGTAGTTATGATGGTATTAACCACCTATTTGATTCCACACTTTCTAAGTGGTCACAAAATTTTTTTATTCTCATGTCCCCTGGACACTGGCAATAGGTGACTCATAATCCTCCAATCGAGGATGTGGCCCACCACATGTATGTTTTCGATCGTTGTAATAACATAGAGTGTATCCAAATAAATCACCAACTATATAAATCTTTAATGTGGTTTTATATAATTTGATGTTAATATTTATAAATCTTAAAATAATATAAATACAATTCATTAATTAACAAAATGAAAATTTTATTCCATTTAAAACCAAAACTAGTTTAAAAAAATAACTTATTAGAGTATAAAACCACTCGGATTCTATCAAAACATTTTTTACGATTTCATCAAGTCATAAATCTATTCAAAACCAATTAAATATTTTTCAAAATACATTTACCATAATTAAATTGAAAAATTTATTTAATAACATTTCTATCAAATCCATAATTTAAATACAATGATTTAAATCATCCAATTTACCTATACTCAGATCAATTAAATGGAATTTGGGTGTATTTTTTTAGATTTCCATTCCAAAACCATTTAAAATATAACAATTATATGGATTTGGTTTTTTATAAATTTAAATTATTGAATTTTTTTGAAATTTAAATTAAAAACATTCGAAATAAATCATGTAATACAAGAATAATCAATTTTGATAGTTGAGACATAACCGCCTTCCTTTTCCTCAAACTTGACACTCATAACAACACATTTCAATGAGATCGAAGGAGTATAAGATAACGAGGCTCAATCTAGATTCTAGAGACAATATCATAAAGAAAATATCCATCAACATTCGAATGACCTGTATAAATCCAATTGGAGGAGAAATAGATATAGATTAAGAACAATGAAGAACATGAACCAAGATATCACCTACCAAAGAAACAATGATTGATCACCAAAGGAATGGATCATAAAAGTCTATAAGGCTCCAATAATTCATGGGAAAGTCCTTAGGATGAAGAAAGATGAATTGGATTTAATTGAATGAATAATAACCATGCACACTTCCTCCATTTGTAGGATGATGTTGGGGCATTACACGACCAGAATTCTAGTGACACACTTTGAAATAATTTTTTTTTCGTAATGGAGAAAAAACATAAAAATTGTAATGCCCTATTAAATTAGTTGAATTACATGAAGTTTAACCCCTATTAAAATGAGTTAATTATTAATATTAATTGATGATAAACCCCCATCTTTAAATAATTAAAAACGACTAGAAAAAACATCATGTCGTATAATGGGAAGTCACAGCCCGTACCCATTACAACAAGAACCATGCTTAATCGCATGCACCTGGAAGCAGATACACAACATGTAATCAAGTCATGTGGCATGTATTATCCAGAGAGATTAAAAAACACAAATCTTAATGTTTAAAAATCCAATAACTGTCAGATGTTACCATTATAGGTGTCCTTAAAATCCAAACTCAACCCTTACCCAATCAATGAAAAGGGAAACTACAAATTTTTATTAAGAAATTCTTTTCAAAAAATCCAAAGGATGTTAAAACCACCCCACTATAAGAAATTTATATCCCCATAAATCCTACAATGAAGGTTCTATGACAAAAATAATAGTCCACTTCTCTCTCATAAGTACCTCATGTTCCTACATCTTCTAACAATCTGAACTATGCTTATATAGCACCTGGACCAATGTTATCATCTCCCATGAAGTACCATGGTCTCATAATCAAATATCCTAACATGTCACTAAGTTAAAGATAAATCATGTTCAATCTCAAGAACACTCCATCTCAAAATGTGAGATGGATCAGATAGATAATTTCTCAGTTATGATACGTAGAATACGTTTTGCATCGATGTAAAATATAAGGGATGTGATAAATGGTGAGAAACTTTCCCCACCTTCTCAACAACCGTTAAATGTACCACAAAATGTAGAGAAATATTCCCATTCCTCCGAAGCTACTGATGACCCATCTAGGGTGAAAAATTAAAAAAATGAAAAATCACAATTTGATAACTCCAAAACTCTACCGTGTTGATAGTCATAAGACATATATTGGATTTGTTTTGTCAGAATTTTCTTATGAATTATCCTACACAAAGCTTGTTCCAACCAAGGAAAATTCACCATCCTCTGACCAGAACAATGGATATTTACAAGGTCATCCTTACAAGGCCTCAAAATGATCCATCCTGGTTGTGGACTGGTAACTATTGTTATGATAGAACTCAACATGTCCAAAGTGATCATCCCATGCCCTACCATAGTCTAGAACTAAAAAAAGAAATCACATCCTCAAGAATCTATCTAGATATATCTTTTGGGACATCTATATATAGAGTATAGGTTGTGCTCTAATGAACATGATATCCTAATTCATCTTGAAGTAATCTCCAAAAGTAGGAGGTAAACCATCGATCCCTATCAGAGAATATTGTGTTTGGAACAATGTTTAAATGAAGTATAACTTTCCTAAAAAATATTTCTGAACTCCGCAACCTATGATGTATCACAAATGGGTATAATGTGATCTAAAAAGTCCATCATGTCATTCACTTCCAATATTGCATTCATCTTCTTCTAGGTGTGAGGAAACCCAACCCAATAGTCCATTGAGATTTCATCTCAGTTCCAAGTAGGGACTAGAAGTGGTTTAATTAAACCAAAGGATACTAGTGATCAACATTAACCTATATTTATGTATATCAATGAGAAACAAAATCCATAATTCCCCATATCATACCAGGACACTAGAATAACCACAACACATCATAGAAAATCATCAGGTTTTCTAAGTGCAAAGACCATAAAGAATTATGGAAATCCACCATCACAACATTTCCTTCCACTGAAGGCACATCGAAGAAAATTTAATATCATAGAACAACCAAATTAGATAAAACCCATTAAAAACATATACACCCACAATAAATAGATACTCTTATGCTATATAACACATCATCAAGATCCTCATCATGAAGATTCATATCGGGAAGAGATGATGATAATTAAATGATATCCAATGAAACTTCACCCTCTTTCTTCTGATATCCAATATGATACTATGAAAAGAGAGCCATCAAATTCAACTCTTCTGAAGATTCATTCATTGTATGCGTTTGAATTTTCCTTCTTATCGCATCTGAAATGAAATTCCCTTTCTATGGGGTATAGGTGATATAAAATTTGAAATATTGTCAGTACTTCACCAAATGACTCTAGTGAAGATTAAATACATTTATAGAAAATATATAACTCATTATTTTGTGGTCTAAATGCATGGTAAACTATTTTCCATAAATGTAATTCCAGCAACTCTTAAGAGAATGCATCACTATTTGAAGTTTCAAGCCATTGTTATGATAATTATTCTCATGTGGCCCTAGATGATGAGATCCCTAAGAGACTACACGGTCTCCCAACATAATAATATATCCCAATTCTGAACCCGATGCATCACCAAAGACCCCATAGCCCTACCTGCCCAATGGAAGAGTCATTCCGTGCACAATATTAAAAAGGTGTTTCATCTCAACAAAATGAATATGACTTTTTTCATTGAAAAACAACATAACCACCTTCTGAGTTACAATATTCATTGGAGAAAACAACCTTGAGAAGTCCTTGACGAGCCTATGATAATATTTTTCTATGACCAAAAAGCTCTGATTCATGAAGACAATTTGTGGGTGCTCCCAAGTCTTAGCATCATTCACCTTATTATGATCGAATGATATACCCTTTTCAGAAACCACTTGTCCCAATAATTTCACATCCTATATCCAGAAGTCACATTTCAGGAGGTTATCATTGATTTAGTGAAATGTCACCTGACTCAGAACTATTCTCAAATGTTGAAAATGTTCCTACTTGGATTTTGAGTAAACTTTAATGTCATCTAGAATGAAGACTACAAAATTATCCAAATACTAATGGAAAATACTGTTAATTAAATCCATCAAATCTAAATGAGAGTTTGACTGATCAAAGAGCATAAAAGAATACTCATAATGGAAATAACAACTCAAAAAGCCAGTTTTATGAATGTATAATTTCTTTATCCATAACATATGGTTACCATATCGAAGGTAAATCTTTTAAAACCACATTTCACCTATCATGACGCATCCACCAGAGACCATTCTGTGACTACCCCAATCCCACCTCCCACTGGCCAGGGGGATGGAGACTAGTGTAGAGAGGGAATATCCCACAAGTGGGAGGAATTATCCCAAGTACCTGTAGATAGGAACCTACCCCATGAAAAAGTGATGAACCCAGAAACGTTGACCCGACAATAAAACTCAATGTAAAGGGGGATAATATACAATCCCAACATAATAAAATTAAAAACTACAAAAATCCATATGCCAAATACCCTACCAGAAGCCTAGGTACATAAGCTGTCAGAGGTCGATGAAGTGAAATTCATCTGTCGGGTCTCCGTCCAAGAACCACCATTACCTGAACCGCCATGGAATTTTTCAAATTAGTTGATCTTCCTCATAATAGATGACAAATGAAGGTGAAGCCCATGTAGGGGTGAGTAAAAAATGACTCAGTGAGGACCCTAATCCTCATTGGTAAGACCACAAAGGTATGTACACAATAAGAATAGTCATTATGGATAGTACCCACGATGTAAGATCAATAAGGATGGTATAGTAAGTACAAACACCATGTGAGGTACACAAAACGTATTCTAATTACACCACTAAGGTAGGTAAACCATGTATAATCACTATTTAAGTACACACCTTATATTCAAAGTACACAACTATGGTATGTACACCAAGTAAATTCAATAAGGAAGTCACACAGATGTACGTTAAGTACACCACCAAGGTAGTACACCAAGTACAATCACTATGTACCCCATGAATTCTATGTACACGATTATTGTAAGTACATAACATATGGTCACTGTGGAAGGTACACACAAGTACGCTAATTACACCACTAAGGTATGTACACCAAGTAAGTTTACTTAGGAATGTACACAAAAGTATGCTATGTACAACACTAAGGAAGGTACACCATGTACGGTAACTAATTATATACAAAATGTAAGTACTCCATGCACAATCACTAAGTAAACCACTAAGGTAAGTACACATGAAATGAATTCATCTCACATAGCTATAAGTATATTGTATGAAATTAAAGACCAACTAACATAATCACAGAACACCCAATACTATTGAGTCACTTAGGCTTGCATAGTCACTTAGACCCACATAGTCACCTAGACTAACTGAATGAATTAGACCTAATGAGTCACTTAGACCAACTGAGTCACATCTACCAACTGATTCATAGTCTTCTCTTTATAGCCAGTCACATGATTCCCACCGATAGGGCACTTATTCAGGGGGAACATACTTCTATATTCATATATTGTATGTCTAATTCTATTAAAACCCACATAAATAATCTAAAAAGGATGGCCTTACTGCGAATTTCGAAATGCTACTAATGGATCTCCAATCAGTTGTATTGTTTGGATGATATGAGAGTTTTAGTAAAAAGGGGTAAGTTGGGTCAGGGTTCGGACCAGACTGTCCAGACCGACCAGACCAGACCTGGCTTGGGTCTTACCGATCAAACCTGCTGGGTCAGCCTAGCCCACTATGTGGGAAAGCTAGAGTGGGCTAGTTTGTCCCACTCAAGATGCAGTTGGTGCCTCCCCCATGACCGATCATCATCATAGTGGACACAACATTCAACATGGATTTGACATGTGTTCCCATCGCCATGGTCCATATACACCATGATACATCAATTGTATCCATTGAGGCCCACCAAAAACCTCATATGGGCGACCCCTATATGCCGCCTAACTGAAGTTGCCGCAGGGAACTCTACTACTGGAAATAATGCCAGCAGACTACATCTGAGTGGCCACAACACCGTGCACCTCCATTGGAAACACCCTAGTAGATCCAACTTATGCGGGACACCACTTTTACAGTGGAAGTCCTTTTTATGAAATATTATAATCTCCAGGATCCTTTGGTTTTCTTTGTCACTATCTCATTCACCAAAAGCATCTAGACATCGCTTCGACATTATGTCCAATTTCGGATCCTCCAGGAAAATCCCGATGCAAATGCGGGGGTCCGTCGGTGAAGAACACAAGAAGCATGGGTAGGAGATATCACCAAGAACACCCAAAGAATGATTGAATCCTTTTTTCATGTCAAACATAGAACATTATTTTCAGTGGTATTATAAATAATGTAAATAATGGTGGTAATCACAATGGTCTACTTCTCATTAAATCATTGCAAAACAATTCTTAAACCTGCACGAATGACTATCTTGTGGATCAAATTGTTTGTGAGTTGATCTATGTTCATCATTTAGAATTGAAGAAATGAGAATGGTAATCACATAAAAAATAATCCCTTTCCTGGAGTTAGGATCATTCAAAATCGGGGTTTTATTTTCACTAGGGATCCGTTATTGAGTGATCCCAATCCTCAGCGCTATCATCATTGGAATGATCCTTTGAAGAGGATGGGTGTTTTTTGTCATTGGTTATTCTTCATTCATCAACACTATTCCCCCAGAGCCTTTGAGAAATATATATAATTTTCCCCTAATCTCATATCATTCCCAACATGTTAATTTGATAAAGGAAATTCATCATTTCAATTATGCAGAGTCACAGCGTTGAAAAACTGTTTCTTTTATAATGGCTAATGACGGCTTAGTCATCGTGGTACAAAATTATTTCTTCACCATGTAATGTCAAAATAAAATAATTTATTTGATATTTTAAAGGGATACATGTTCAAAAAATATCTTTTTATATCAACCTACACTAGTCAAGTTTAGGCCCTTTATAAAGAAAACATACTCTCACGAGCTCAACGGTGGTATTAGATTTTAAATAAATGTTAACATTTATGATTAAGAGGGATTTTGAAATAATTTGTTTAGTTTAATTATTTTATTTGTGATTATGTCCAAAATCAATATTCCATTGTTGGCCTACACCAGCCAATGTTTTGTCATCCCTAGGGTTAAATCAATATTCTAAATGCAACACTGCCCTCCGATTCATGATCTGGGAAACTATTTGGATGTTATTCAACTTCTTTGGAAGAACGTTGCATGCTCATATTAAAAAAAGTTTAAAATTAATTGAGAAATTCTTTTAGGAACATCAGTCCTCTGAATCACATGTCGTCTTAGCATCTAGTCTTGAATTATTCCCAAGTACCTCCTAAAATATGAAATCAATAAAAATCGAGTCATTAATTTCTCCAAACCCTTAGGCTTTACATCCTTAAATTCCAAACCAAGGGTTATACAAGGGATGATGGTGCCAAGGAATAACCCAATCCTTCCATTCCCATGTTCTCTTCCAGAGGATCTCATGTTGTCATCATATATACTGCAAAGGAACCTCATGTACATGAATGATCCCCTCCTTTCGATCCTCGATATCCAGGACCAGGATGAAAATGAGTTTCATGATATAAAACTATTGTTGATGGAAATCTAGAGAGTATAACTATATCTTGTATAAAGAGGAATCCCAAGCCCACTTCTAAACACTACCTCCATCTCAATTGGTGGTGGACAGACTTGGTGAATCAAAAAATGATGATCTGATTCAAGAAAAGAACCAAGCATTCAAATCAAAATGCATGACCAACTTCAACCCATTTTATCATTCATGGTGTCCTCCAGAAAATGACATCCATATCCCGATGCATCTCACCACTCTAGGAATCCACTACTGCCACAAAACACCGAGCCACCCCACCCCACATATAAAAAAGCCTTGAGTGATTATCCACCCATTGGTCTCATCACACTTGGAGAAGTTTCAAAAATACATAATAACTTTTCTCGTAACCCCAACACAAGGCATTAATCCTCCCCAAACCAAGAGTTCTAAAGCCTTAATGGGAATGTATCGTCTAAAAGGGATGGTATTAGAAGTCCTCATAACCAGCTCCATCGACCTCGCTGAACTATAGTGGGTCCTTTTAAATGAATGACAGGATCCCAACCTTTCAAATGACCATCAACAGTGTGTCCTATGGACATTTGGGCATGTTGGGTGTCATAGTCGATATTCTCAAGCTGTGTCTCATTAACCTTCTGTATGAGTGGAATGGTGACAACCATCGACTAAAGGTAAGATACTCCATATAAATTAAAAAAGGATAATTTTAAGGTGGAAAGCCACTCTGATTCCTCATTTATTAATTTCATGATGGATGACCCACTGAAAGAATCTACTTCCATGTTCCCCTCCACATGAGTATCGAAAATTTGGAAGTTGTAGTCAGGGAGGAAACTTAGACAATGCCTCGGTTTCAACCTACACTATATGTACTATGACTACCCCAGCATTTCATAAATTTTATTACTCATAAAACCCACTAAACTAAGTGTTTTGATAGAAAATTGATGATTAATTGGCCACAAAATCTTATATGTGAGTCCATCCTTTGCTTCGTAGGATTCCATTTCACTACAAAGGAAGCCTTATTCCACTACTACGGAGACACAACACTATTTGCCTAAAATATTCAATCTCGACATGATCTAATGATAACTAATCCATGAAAATAATGATGTAGTCATGACCCGTCCTTGGGGCCCATGCCGTTACTACCCCAAGCCCACCTTCCATAGGCCAGGGGCTGGCGACTAGCACCAATGGCGTATATCCCGTTCAAAAGGGAAGGCATTGCCTTTATAAATTAAACAAACACCACAGAGTAAGCAAGGTGAAGTAAACACTAAGTAAACTGGGTACAACTGTATGTGATGGAAGGTAAATGGGCCAGAATACAAACCCAATGGAAAGTAAAGTACAACTGAAAAGGATGTACATCAACTGAAAAGTAATGCAGAAACGCTGAGCCATCCAATAGAAATCCCACCTGAAGGGTGGGTACAGATAGTCTCCTCAGCTCCTCGGGTCTAGCCATCTGCTCGGTGTATGTCCCGCCCAGTGGTCCACCTCCAGGTACTGACTCGATCCATAAGCCTCAACCACGATCATTGCTCTCCGTCGTCTGCATCCAACACAACGTAGTGCGGGCATAGCCCGTGCAGGGGTGAGTATATGCTACTTAGTAGGGACCCTAAGACCCCCGATGTTCTCCAAAAATCCACAAAGGATAATCCAAAAAGGAATGATACAATCAAGAAGTAACAACCAACTTTAATTAGGCATATACCCATACATATACCTAAGTCATCAATTTTGGTTCGACTCCAACATCCGAGCCCAAGTTCGATCCTGTCCACACAGGAAAGCACAACCAATCCACACAGGATTACATAACCAAATCCACACAAGATATCAAAACAATCATTTCGAAGATAATGATTGATAGTCAAGACTCATCTCACACATGTATACTTCTTCGTAAGAAGATAGTGATGATCATATGTAGATACTGATTCATCTAAGATGTCGGACCCACGTAGGAAACAGGACCAGCTAAGCTATCAGACCCACAAAGGATACAAGACCAGCCACTCTGTCGGACCCACGTAGGATATAAGTATAGAGTCAAATACTGCCGGACCCACGTAGGATACAAGAATAGTAGTCACATACTGCCAGACCCACATAGGATACAAGAACAATAGTCATCACCATCGATCCCACAGAGGATTCCAGTATGGTCGTTGTCACTACCGAACCCACGGAGGATACCAGTACAATCGTCATCGTCGTCGCAGTCACAGCCAGCTCTAGGGTTCCTGCACACAGCATGCTCGATTCCGGGAGGGTATTCTCCACGTTCCAAGGGGGTCGATACAAAAACTGACATGTAGTACGGAGTTGATGTATCCCAAAGTTTCGTCTTGACAAAAGGAACTCAACGCGACAGACGACACGTCAATTGGACGCCCGGTCTGAGAGTTATTGTCTTTTTCGTCCCAGGGGCCCAGTTGGTTTTTAAGTGAAAACCAACCTGATTGTACTCCAACAACGTCCAAAACTCAATAGGATTATTCCAAAAGAACCGTCTCACTAATAGGAAACCAACAAGGTCGACGACATGTCAATCGGACGTCCGGAGCTCCAGTTATAAGCGTTTCCACTCCGAGGGCCCGGTTGGTTTCATGTTTGAACCAACCCGGTCATACCCAAAGTTCTCGAAAACCTTGAGTGTAATATATCTAAATGACAGTCTCGATCCAAGGACCGCGTCGCAACTGACGGTGTGTCGATCAGAGGTCCGTAGCCCAAGTCTTTGGCATTTGAACGGATCTGTCCGAAATCAGGGGGTTTAGGCCCGGTTCGACCCGGGCCAATATCCCCTGGGTCAGCCCGAACTGGGTCGACCCAAACCAGGTCCGGGTCTGAACCCGTTGGGAACATCCTGGCGGGCGGGCCCGGCCTGGCCCGGCGCTGGGGTCTGGCCTAGCCCGGGCGGCCGGTCCGGCCTGGGCGCACGCGTGTTGAGTGGATACAGGGAGGGGAGGTGCAATGCCCCTTGCACCGAAACGGCGGACCCGAGGGTCTGCCCTGTGCTGACTTGGGGTTCAATCCCCCAGTTTTCTCGGATCTGGCCGTCCATAACAGTGGGCCAATTGCACCTTGCGGGACCTCTTGGTCCTGCCTCCTGAGCGCTGGTGACCGGCGGTTCCGGCCGCCCTCCCCTGCTCTACCGCAGCCAAAGGCCACGACCTTGGTCTGACCGGAGCCGAGCAACGGCGCCGCGCCCCTCCGCCACGGAACACCCCAACCGCGGCCCTCCGTAGTTCTCCGGCGTGGCGCGACGGTGCCACCACGGCCCTACTCTGTGAATGGCCTCTTTCGCCCTCAACGGCGCGGCATGACGGCTCCACGCTCCTCCCCCACGGTGATATTCTTCATTCCCGTGCGGTGCTGTTGCACTACGCCGCCTTCGTTCAAGCCCTAATGAGTAAAATAACAAAGGTTAAGGAGGGTCGGGCATTTTCGTGCGGTCTGGCCCCCTCCTGTTAATTAGATAACAAGCGGTTAAAGAATTTAACGTTGTATGGAAAAAGAAAATTCACAAACAAAAAACCAAACCCTTACCTCATGAAGTTGTCGTACAAAGATCGTCGCGGGAAAATGGCGTCGCGAGGGTAGATTGAAGATGGCATTGGCGAGCGTCCAAGAAGAGGATGTCGTCCCACACCAGATGCAGATAAGGGAGAGATCGGAACGTCGTCTCTTCTTGGTTCTCCGACATTATTTGCGTTCTTCAAAGAGGAAGAAGATGTCCTTCAAGACCGCAAGAGTTCTCTCCTCTATTCCACACAACAAAACCACCAACAATAAAATAAGACCTTGTCTTATTTTATTCACACACACACATGCCAACATTAATTTTAAATTCAAAAGATCTCATTCAATTAATTAACTTAATTGAAGAGCATTTAACAATACAATTAATTGCAAGAGTTGACATGTCATAAAATTGGGGAAGTGGGTGAGTTAAAAAAATAAATTGAAAGAGGGAGGTTTAATGGAATTGAAGGGGTGGGGCTCGTGTGGGCACCACTTCACTAGTATCCTACCAAGTGGATTTAGGATGTAGTGGGTCCCACTCCAACATCCATGCATAGGTTATAACTACTTAGAACAGAAAAAAAAATTTAGAAAAATTTTTTATTTCACTCTTCAGTTAACCCATTTATTTAATAACCTCACCCAAGAAAACAAAACTCCAGAAAAGGTGTTCCTAAAAAATTACCGATAGTACGGTTTCATCAGTGTCCTCAGATTTCGATTCCGAGCACCGGTTCAAAATTTAGAAAAACCCGCTCACTCGTTCACTGAACGTACCCGAGCTAAAATTCAGAAATTGATTCTGGGCACACCGGGCCTTGGAATAAGGTGCTGTCAGAAATTGCGTACTCGTAAATTCCCAAAAAAATTAAGAAAAAAATTTCCATCAAATTTAAAGGCTTAACATTACTCCCATCTTAGGTCGTTACGTCCTCGTAAAGATACATCACAAACTAGGGGAACAAATGAGGGTACTGAGCACACATCTGAGCCTCCCGCTCCTAAGTGATCTCCTGGAGGTTCCCGTGATGCCACCTAATGCGCACTAGAGGAGTCGACCGCCCACGTAGGACCCGCTCCTGTCGATTCTTGATCTCCACCGGGACGTCTGAAAAAGTCACCCTGTCATCAATGTCCAGCTCTCCATGGTCGATGATATTCTTTAGCTCGTGCATTTATATCCTCACCTGAGATACGTGGAAGACGTCGAGCACCCGGTGCAACTGAGGTGGTAGATCCAGGCGATAAGCCACCTCGCCTATCCTACTGTGGACCTGGAATGGTCTGATGAAGTGCAGAGATAACATGCCGCCTCGACCAAATCTCTGTAATCCACATTGAGGTGAGACCCGCAAGAAAACGTTGTCGCCATCCTCAAACTCTAATGGTCTCCGCCTCCTATCATCATAAGACTTCTATCGGATCTGAGCTGTCCTCATCCACTTTTGGATGACCTTGAACTTCTCTGTTATGGCCTGGACCATCTCTGGCCCCACAAGTACTGACACTCCAAGGTCAGTCCAGCACATAGGTGATCTGCAAGTTCGGCCGTACGATGCCTCGTATGGTTCCATCCTGATGGTGGAGTGGTAAATGTTGTTGTACGCAAACTCCACCAAGGGTAAGTGATCCTCCCATCTATGACCAAAGTCGAGGACACAGGAACAGAGCATGTCCTCGAGAGTCTGAATGGTCCTCTCTGTCTTACCATCCGTCTGAGGGTGAAAGGTGGTGCTCATACGTAGTTGCGTCCCGAATGCCTCCTGAAACCCCTTCCAAAACCGGGAAGTAAAGTGAGCATCTTGATCAGTGATGATAGATGATGACACACCATGAAGTTGTACGTTCTCCTGAACATAGAGGTGTCCCAATATCTCCACTGATCCCTTCTATCTGATAGGTAAAAAGTGGGCCGACCTGGTGAGTCGGTCAACAATCACCCAAATGGAGTCGTGACCTCTGGGAGTACGTGGATTTCCAGTCAGGAAATCCATATATATCCCATCCCACTTCCACTCCGGGACATCCAAGGATTGTACCAAGCCTATTGGTACCTGGTGCTCCACCTTCACCTGCTGGCAGGTGAGACATCGAGAAATGAACTCTGCCACAACCTTCTTCATACCCGGCCACCAGTGCTGTCATCTAAAATCCCGGTACATCTTCGCCACTCCTGGATGTACCGCTAAAGGGGAAGTGTGGAACTCTCTCAGAACTTCCTTCTGTAAAGAAGCTAGTACCATTTTACATCCTCTAAAAAGAATGTCGTGTTCTCCTCCTACATAGAATCCATCAGGTGCCTGTCCTAAGGATATCTGTGCAGGCTGCATCTCACAGTCAACGTCCCCACGCTGTGCCTCTCTTACCCGCTGTAGTAGTGGAGGAGTGATGGTGAGTGATTATAGAACATATTCTCCATCTCTATCCATGAAGGATATCTACAAAGCGGCTAGCAGCTCTGTTGCCTCCCCAAGTAGCGGAATGCCCATCCTCCTGCTGAGAGCATCGGCTAATACGTTCCCCTTTCCAGGAGTATAGACTATCTCAAAGTACAGTCGTCATCGTCGCTGCAGTTGCTACCAGCTCTATGGTTTCCGCACACACCATGCTCGATTCCAGGAGGGTCCGCTCCATGATCCAAGGGGATTGATACATCAAGAGACACGTAGTTCGGAGTTGATGTATCCCAGTGTTCTGTTTCGACAAAAGGAACTCAATGCAACAGACAGCGCGTCAATCGGACGCCCGGTCTAATAGTTATTGGCCTTTTCATCCCAGGGGCCCGGTTGGTTTTTAAGTGAAAACCAACCCGACCATACTCCAACTTATTCTAAACCTCGAGCGGAGTTAGCCAAAAGAACTGTCTCCCTAAGCGGAAACCAACAAGGTCGACAACACGTCAATCGGATGTCTGGAGCTCAAGTTATAAGCGTTTCCGCTTCGAGGGCCCGGTTGGTTTTGTGTTCGAACCAACGCGGCTGTATCCAAAGTAATCCGAAACCTTGAGTGTAATATACCTAAACGACCGTCTCGATCCAAGGATCGCGTTGCAACTGACGGTGCATCGATCGGAGGTCCTTATCCCATGTCATGGGCGTTTGACCGGATCTGTCCGAAATCAAGGGGTTTGGGCCCGGTCCGACCTGGACCAATACCCCCTGGGTCGGCCCGAACTGGGTCGACCCGACCTGGGTCTGGGTCCGGCCCAGTTGGGCACAGCCCGTCCCGACTGCCACAGCCTGGCCCAACCTATGCGGCCCAGCTCGGCGCGGGCGGCCCGACCCAGCGTGGGTGGTCCGACCCGGTGCGGCCGGTTCGGCATGGGCGCCTGCGCGCTGAGCGGACCAGAGCGGGGTGCGCTCCACCTTGCTTCGAAAATGGCAGACCCGGGAGTCTACCCTATACTGACCGAGGGTTCAATAACACGGTTTTCTCGGATCCACCTGGCCGTAACGGCGGGCGGCTGTGCCGCGCGGGACCGGTTTGTCCCGCCTCCTGAGCGCCGGTGGCCGGCGGTTCCTGCCGCCCTCCCCTGCTCCACCACAGCCAAAGGCCGTGGCCTTGGTACGATCAGCGCCGCGCGATGGTGTCGTGGCCCGCCCCGGTCGTGGCCCTCCATGGTTCTCCGGCGCGGCGGGCTAGCGCCGCGCCCCTCCGCTATGGCCCAGCTGCGGCCGCAGTGTCTTTCGGCCTCAACGGCGTGGCGTGACGGTGCCGCACTCCTCTGCCACGACGATCTTCCTCGTTCTCGCACGGTTCCATTGCATCGCGCCACATTCCTTCGATCCCTATCGAGAACAATAACATAGGGGGAGGAGGGTCGGCCGTTTTCTTGCGGTCTGGCCCACTACCCTTAATTCGATAACAAGAGGCTAAATAATTTAACGTTGGATGACAAAAGAAAATTTAGGAACACAAAACGAAACCCCTACCTCAAGAAGTTGTCGTACAAAGATCATCGCGGAAAAATGGCGTTGTGAGGGTGGTTCGAAGATGGTGTTGGCGAGCATCTAAGACGATCATGTCATGCCACACCGGCTATAGAGAAGGGAGAGATTTACACATCGTCTCTCCTTGGTGCTCCAGCATTCTTCACATTCTTCAACAAAGAAGAATATGTCCTTCAAGACCGCAAGAGTTCTTTCCTCTATTCCACACAATGGAACCACCAACAATAAAATAATACCTTGTCTTATTTTATTCACCCACACACATGCAAACATTAATTTGAAATTCAAAAGATCTCATTCAATTAATTAACTTAATTAAAGAGCATTTAACAATCCAATTAATTGCGAGAGTTGACATGTCATTAAATTGGGAAAGTGGGTGAGTTATAAATATAAATTTCAAGAGGGAGGTTTAATGGAATTGAAGGGGTGGAGCTCGTGTGGGCCCCACTTTACTAATATCCTACCAAGTGGAGTTAGGATGTAGTGGGTCCCACTCCAAATTCCATGCATAGGTTATAACTACAAAGAATAGAAATAAAAATTGTAGCACAAATTTTTATTTCACCCTTCAGTTAACCCATATAATTAATAACGTCACCCAAGAAAATGCAACTTCAGAAAAGGTGTTCCTAAGATATTATTGGCACTGCGGTTTCATCGGTGTCCTTGGATTTCGATTCTGAGCAGTAGTTCAAAAGTTAGAAAAACGCGCTCGCTCGTTCACTAAACGCACCTGAGATAAACTTCGGAAATTGATTCCGGGCACACCGGGCCTCAGAATCAGGTGCCGTTAGAAACTGTGTAATCATAAAATCTCAAAGGAATTAAGAAAAAAATTTCTTTGAAATTTATAGGTCGGTATAGATGTTGTAAGGAATTGACGCTGATACCAAGAGATCACATCTGTAACTCTCACGTCTATGAGTCAGGACACACTTTTGGCACCAATGCATGATCATTGGGTCTCCTCAAGTAAGAGTACAGATGCGTGAGGATCAAGTCCATGGTCGAACTAGAATCTCTAGGCCCAAAGAAATGTCTATGGAATGATTTTATTGATTAGAACATATGACTATAAATATGGATTTAAAGATATTATATACCCAGACCATTCCTCAAATCATTTCAAGAGCCCTTGCGTCACATTCTTGGACCACATATAGTCATCCCATTCCTAGTACCCTAGCTCCTAGAGCCTGGTACAGAACACCTGAGGTAGTGGTGGTAACATGTATAAATGTATACCACCTCCTGCTGCACTCCTAGATCATCTAGAATGTCTACTGACATGTGGATCAATCTATTCCTTCTTGCCCACTAATGAAAAATTTATGTCTGATAACTCTCAACTAAGGGACACACAACCACAAAGGATGACTCTAACTCCCTATAATAGTTAGGAATTCATTAATGGGTAACTATACATTAGATATAACCATGAATTACTTGCTCAAAGGACCAATCCTTAAATTAATAGTTGTGTATCATACCCATAAAGTAGATAGGATGGTTAGTATGCCTCGATGAAAAGTCATATACCAACACATCATACATCCAGAGATTTTGAAGCATCTAGAATTGCCTAATCATTATCTTATAAGTTGATAAATATTATAACTAAAGTTTATCAAACACTGTCTATGGATGAGTCACTTCATTCTAATATTGGGTAACCAATCCCACCATTACCCTACTGATCCACATAAAAGGCCCGCTGCTAGGATCACCATCTGATCTGTTTGCGTCCAAAATAGATGGAAAACGTGGGTCACCACCTCAGGAAAATAATCATCTGCCTATATGTTGTTCTCACCTTAGAACCTTAGGGGTCTCTATCACTAAAACTAATGATCCATACTTAGCATGAAAACCCCACTAGCTAGTACTGTGGTTACCCTGAGTTGATCTACAGGTGGTGGTGTGGCTAGTGCACTAATTAGATGTGCTTTCTCTGGTAAAAATCCATATATCAATATATCGATACTAGGAAGATCATAAACATGATAATGAAATGAAATCCTAGATGGCTCTCTGAATGGATTCATATTGATGTAAAATAATATGTACCACAATCAATAGAGTATAAATGTGTTAGATGACTCATAATGGACCTGAGGAAACACTCAAAATACTATATGATGGATGCATATTTTATTTCAAAGAAACCACTATTTTCATGTATCAAGTCAGAATGTACGTGTCTAGAGTTATGGTGTATGGATACGTTGGTCACCAAACTAACACTAGAGTCCTTATTCTGAAATAAAAACTCACAACAAATAACACTATTCCCCCAAACTAATCTCCTAGACTCTATGTCCAAATATGGAACCAAACCTACCTCTGATACTCTTTCATGACCCCTCCCCTAGGGCCAATTTCATGAATACCCCAAGCACACCACTTATAGTCTAGTGGATAGCAGCTAGAAGTGGTTAAACATATCCCATAAGTGGGAGTCATTTTATGAAGTACCTGTACAAATTCACACACCCCCAAGAAAATGCGCTAAAACTAGAAACAATGAGAAGAAATTACAGAATGAATGTAAAGGGGGCCAATATACAAGCCCAGAAAAAGAAATGTACATGTTATTGGAATACATATACCGAATAACCTTCATAAAAGGTACATAAAGATGTGTTATGAGGTGGATGAATTGATCCTCATATTTCATGCCTACCTACCAGTAGCACCAAGACCTATCTAAACAAATAATCCATCAAATATATCGATCGTCTATATTGATACGACACATGAAAGCGAAGACCATGTGTGGGTGAGTAAAACAATACAAACTGAGCACCCCAAAACACAAAGGTAAGTCCATAAAGAAAAGTACACAAGAATTATACTAACTATGGATAGTAAAAACGAAGTACGATCAATAAGAATGGTATCCTAATTACATACACCAATGGAGGTACACACAAAATTTTCTAATTACATCACGGAGGTATGTACACAATGTAAGGTCACTAATGAAGGTACACACCATGTAAGATAAGTAAAGTACTATGTTATGTACACCATGTAAGGTCACCAAGGTAGTTACACACCTGTATGATATGTACACCACTAAGTTAGTACACCAATTACTGTCACTTAGTACCCCATGTATGCTATGTACACGACTAAAGTAAGAACACCAAGTATGATCACTACAGAAGGTACACATAAGTACACTATGTACACCAATATTGTATGTAAACCATTTACGATCAACAAAAAAGGTAAAAAAAGTAAACAAAGTACAACACTATGGTAAGTACACTATATATGGTCACTAAGTACACCATTAATGTAAGTACACCACGTAAAATCACTATGTACACCATCATGGAATGTACCCCAAGTACGTCCAATAAGTACACCACTAAGGTAAGTACCCCATGTATGGTCACTAAGTAAACCAATAAGGTAAGAACACACAAAATACAATAATCTCACAAATGAACAAGTCTTAAATATTAAAATAAGGACTATTATATGTAATCGTAGAACACCTAGTAATGTTGAGTCTTGTAGGATCACTGAGTCACATTGACCTGCATAGTCACTTAGACCCGTAGAGTAACTATGACATGCTTAGTAACATATAATATATGAGTCAATTAGACTCACTGAGTCACCTAGTCCCACTCAGTCATTTAGAACCATTTCATCATAGTCTTCTTGTCACAGCCGGCCATAAGATTACCACTCACAGCATGCTAGTTTCAGGAGAACCAACACATCAAGAAAATGACCATATTTTTGCTTCCATTAAAACCAATGAATAGAATCTAAAAATTTATTTCTAGTCATTGGGGCTGTAATTCTGCAAATGGATAATCAATTAGGCATATGGTTTGAAAGAAATGTGTGTTTTAGTCAAAAGGGGCCTATTCAGTCTGAGTCATGCCAGGCCTATTGGTATAGACCGGACTAGACCTGGCCTAGGTCCTTTGACCCAACCAGTGTCCTGTATACCCTACCCACTAGGTCATACTTTCCTGACCTAGTAGGTCTATCTTGACCCGCTTTGTCAGACCCAATTCTCCCTGTCCATCCAGACCCTCCAGGTTGGCCCGACCCACTTCGCCACCAATTCCCACTACACTGACCTTAAATCTTATCTAATTCCCCTTTAGCGGTATAGTATTTTTCATTCAAGATGTGTGTGGTTCTGCATTACCATACTTTATGAACATGGGAGGTCGTCGCATTGACCACCACACGGCTTAGATGCAGGGTCCCTTCAAGATAGTCTAGCTGGAACACAACACCTCAGTCGTGTGACACGACCTCCTGCCGCATCCACTGAGGCCTACTGCTGGACTCCTTTTAGGAGCACCTATACACCACCAAAATGCAATGCTTGGAAGGACCTCTACCCCTAGCGGTAGGTAGGCGAACCCGCCACTCTCCACCCAGGTTGCTCCTCCTTCCACAGGACGACATTGTCGTTGTGGTGATCTATTCGTCGAATTATGGGAACATCCGAGATCCTTAGGTCATCGACATCACTACCACATTCTACAAATAATATTTCCATCACTTCTGGGGTCCATCCAAATTATTAACTTCCAAGAAAAATTTAACGTGACCATGGGGGACCGTCGACAAAGAATGCAAGAACTGTGGGTATGAGAGATCAATAGGATCACAAAAATAATGATCCACGAATTTTTTCATGGCACCATTAGATATTTCTTGATAGTAAGATAATAATGAATGTAAATAAATGAGGTAATAAAAATGATATATGTCTCACTAAATCCCTAGAAAATAATTCCCAAACCACCAAGAATGATCGACCCATAGATCAACTTGTTAGTGAGTCAATCCACATATGTAATTTAAAAGGTAAAAATGGGGAATTGTATCACTTAAAAAATAATCCCCTACAGAGAGATAAGATCATTCATATTTGAGGATTTATTGACATTAGAATTATCCTAAAGAGTGACCATGATCTGTACCTCTATCATTGTTGGTGTGATCCCTCTAAGAGGAGGTGGTTTTCGCTGTGACTGGTCATTCATTTTTCATCAATGCTATTCCTACATAGATTTAGTGAAATATCTATGATTGTCCTCTGATATTGTATCCCTGTCATTATATTAATTGGATAAATGAGATTTAGTGTTGTTGTTATGATAAATATTAGGGTCATTATGCTACTTCATTTAAGAAGTGTAACAAATTATTACTTGCGACATAAAAAATTAATTATATCACCACGAATTGTAAAAATAAAACAGTTTTATTAAATATTTTAATGATGTGCACGTCTAGAAACTATCTTTTTCTCTTGACATGTTCTGGTCGTGGTTTGGCCCTACCTAAATAAAACATACTCTCATATTCTCAACCGTCGTCTCATATTTTTACTTTGATTTACCGTTTAATAGTTATTTGGATTTGGAAATAAAATATTTTTAATTTATTTTTTTTATTTGTAGATACTTCCTAAAATATACATACCACATTTAACCAATTATAGCCAATGTTAGGTCACACTTAAGGTAAAATCGAAATCTCGAATGAAATGGTGCCCTCATATTTCAGATTTGGGCAACCATTTGGATGTTATTACACTTTTTCGGATGAACGGCGCATGTGTGGACAAAACAAAAGTTAACAAGTTTTGAAAAATTATTCAGGGCACATCGGGCCTTAGAATTGCATGTCATCTTAGTGCCTATTATAAAAAAAATTCCAAGTAGTTCTCAAAATAAGAAATTAGGAAAACCTGAGTCATTATAGAAACATTCAACTAATCTAAATGATCATTAATCTGTGGAAATGGATACTTGTTCTTTATCATAACTCGATAGATATTTTAAAATTAAAAACATAGGAAAAGAGTACCATAACCATTCTAGGTGAAGAGAAATATCACTCATGAAGGTGACACAGTAAGTTGTATAGAAGCTTTATCAAGAAGATCATCTAATTGGAAATTTATCTATTTATGTTTAGCTGGAGCCATTCGGTAAGTTGGAATTTAAATTAGTTGAGTTCTAGGAAATAAATCAATTGAAAAATAAACCATTATTGATGGTGTTAGTCAATAGTAATTAGAATGAAACACATTAGGAAACTCATTGATGATTAGAGGAACATCCACACTCATAGAATCCTACTATGGATAAAAATAAAAAAATGATATCTATTTCCACAACTCTAGAAAAAAGGGTATGTCTCTACTTGACCTTATGTTCCATTATCCTAGAAAGACTGAAGGCACACCACTAGGTGTTTTAAGGTTTACCCATACAATATAACAATCAATTTAGGCTTATTTTAAATGACCCAATCCATCCTGAACATGATGTCAATATTTTTCATGTCGAGAACCAAATAACCCCATGAAAGATTGACATTAGAATGAGAGAAGACATAAGATGGTCTATGATGACCATGTTCTCTCTTCGTACCATGGGGTGTAGAAATATCCATTACAAAAGATAAATTATCCATAGGATCATTAATCATATTAACAATAACGGTTAAAATAAATCTATGAGATGCACCAAAATCAAATAGGGCAGTCCATAATGATGATTCTATAGTAATGAAACCTCTTAAAGTCATCAGATCCTTGTCTATTTCCACTGGAGACTCTTCCATTGTGCCAGGAAGATTCAAGACTGATGCATGAGGTTGAAACCCTTTTTGTGTGAAGAATATGATTTTACAACATTTTAAGAGGAGCTGATGATCCTGTTACACTACGCAGAGTAATGAGTTGATGGTAGAATATCATTAAGTGCCTGAACGTCTACATGGGAAACAGTTCTTGGGTGCACCATTTATAACCCTTATAGAATGTATTTCTTTTATAGACTAGTATCAAACCAAATAACATCCTAATTGTGCTGCATGAGGTCTAAAATTACTCTTACATCAATATATACATTACAGATCATTAGGCTTATTTATTCCTTTGAAGGAACAAGCACTTCCACTAAGAGAAACTGAAATTAATGTCAACCATGACATTCCAACCAGATCCATTTCAACCAGTATCTCCATTTCCATAAAATCAGCATAATTGGGTAGTATCCTCAAGAAATAAAGAGAACATATATCTGACTGAAATCTACCTCTAAGCATATATCCATCATATTTATAATAGATAAAATATCATTAGAATAATTCAACATATCATTAAACTGATTTTAATACACGTTCAAGGTTTTTTCTGCCTCCTCAAGATTCAAAAACTATACACCCATGGACAGAACCATGGACAATGAATATAATTTTTTGGTGAAAAAATCCTAGAATTACTTTCTCTCTAAGACCTCAAGCATCCATACCATTACCATTATGTCTCACTATCTCCTATTTGGTCCCGCCAGCACGGCTATGGAAAACTTTTCCTTGATCATGTCTAATGTTTCTAATAACTCGTACAGATGTTATATCTTTCTCAATTATTCCACCACATGTTGAGGATACGTGGATCCTTTGATAATTGGGGGATTTTGGTGAAACAAATCTTGATAACTATTATGTTAAACAACCCCCAAAGGATCCAAAACTTGAGAATGAATGGAAACAATAGGTGGTGCCTATCCTAAAGCTTCGATAACCCACATAATCACATCAATGAGATTTTCATCCACTAGAGGATTCATGCACTGAGGAAACGTATCAGTTTTCCCTAGATCCAATTAAAACATTTTATCACTGTAATGATGCTAAAACATCATCATAAAACATTTAAGACCTCAGATTCACACAAAAACATATTTTTACGGGAATTTATACAAAAAATGTAGAACAATTTTTTTGATTCGACTTTATCCAAATTAGAATATGTAAAGAAGTAGAAGTAACCCATTTGATGTCCTTACATAACCACCCCATGAAACATAAGGTTCATTGTAGTGAGAGCTGGCAAGTAAATAAATATAAATCACCTTCTAAGACCCAACATGATTTATAAAATGCATACTAACATCCAAGAAAAAGTGGAACAACCACCCTATGATACCACTTTTTCACAAACCATCACATTTACCCTGGTAACCTGATAACCAAACTGGCCCTAACATAGCCCTATGGTCATTTTCGATCCCCATTGGTCAGTGACAAGAACTTGGAATCATACAATGTGCATGTGGGAATGATTTTTCCACAATTCATAGGGGATCTAACACTAGAAAGTAAATATGAATTCAAAAGAAAACCCACATGGTGTAAGGTACCTGAATAGAACAAGGCATAAAAAGCCCAAAATACTAAAACCCAAGTACTAAAAATGTGGAAAATATCACCAAGGTCCATGTTGAAACAACCCACAAAGTCCCAAGATCAATATCAAGATCCACCACCAAGAGATACCTTTACTTTTCTTGAACTAGGAAGAAGAATGTCTACAAAATCCTGATGAAAAAAGTAGGGTGTGACCCTATTCATAGTAGAAAACCTAAAGAGATTCCAAAAGAGATTCCACATATATATTATACAATGAATCAAATTCAATTTCAAAATAGACAGGTTTTGAAATACAAGATAATATTTTATCAATACATGTTATACATTTTCAAAATCGTGGAAAATATATTTAAAGGGTAAAATTTACTTTAAAAGAGATGGAATATTTATAAAACAATGGATTAAATAAAATAGTTACATAAAATATTTTATGTAAATCAGGAAAAGGTATGAAAAAAATATTAATTTTTTTTTCATACATTGATATCTCAAATATTGATAAACCAGATAGAAACACGATCATATGCTATGTTGGTATGATAGTATTAACGATCTATAGGATTCCTCACTCTATGAGTTATCATTGAAAAATTTCTACACTCATGTAGCCCTAGCACCAACCAAAGGTGACACGTCACTCTCCCATAGGAGATGTGACCCACTTCAGGTATGTTTTAGAATGTTGCAATACCGTATAGTGTATCAAAATAACTCAGAAAGTACATAAGGCATGAATTATCTCTTACATGATGAGTTTTTTTAAGAATTATTATAATATAATAAATCTCATTATTACATTTCAAAAATTACAATTTCTTTCCATTTAATAACAACATGGGTTTTAATAAAAAACAAGTATTTTCAAAAGATATAACTAGTGGTTTTGTAACAAAATATTTTAAACCATTTTACCAAGTTTAAAATCCATTATAAACCAATAAAATCAATTTAAAAACATATTTTCCAAAAATAAAATTAAAAAATTAATGGAAAAAATTTCCCTCAAATCCAAATTATAAAATCAACACTTTAAATATGGAAATTTCCATAGTCACTACCCAAATCAATGGAATTGTCGGTTTTCCAAATTTTTGTGCCAAAAAAATTTAAACTAACCTAATTTACTAGAATTAGGGTTTTATCAATATAATTGAAATAAATTTGGAGAATATGAATTTAAATTAACATTAGAAAATATTCAATAAATTCATGGATAATCAATTTTTCCAATTGGGACAGAACCCCCAACTTTTTATGGAAGCTCGACACTCATAATGGCCCTCGTCAATGAGATAAAATGTGTATAATAACTTGAGACTCATCATATAATAAGGATCTGATATCATAGAGACTAAATCCATCAACATTAGGGTAATTAAAAAAATCCTAAATTATATTCAAGGGTGATAGATGCAGAACAGTGGAGAACTCTTACTCAAATATCACCTACTAAATAAATGATAATTAGTTATCAAAGGAATGGATCAAGATGGGTTTAAAGGATACATGAATTCATGGGGAATGCCTTTGGTCAATGGATTGGATAATAGTGAATTAAAAAAAACCAATCATACTAGATCCTTTTATAAGTTTTTTTGGGGTGTTACGCTCTGTGTAATTCAGTTAAACATCGTGAAAGACTTAATTTCTGCAATGGTGAAAATGTGTTGAATTTGTAACACCCATTTAATATCAAGGTATTACATGATAGTTAACCCCTATTAACATCATGTAATTCATTTTATTTGTTACCAATGAAACGCCCATCATTGCACATTTATAACTAACCTGAAAATTCTTCACATCGTGTTATGGGAAATCATAGCATCTACCCATCACACCATGAACCATGCTTCATGAATTTCACATAGAAGAAGATACATAGTTTGTATACTAGTTTCAAAGTGTGTATCCTAGTTACATGATGTGTAATATCCTTGAAATTTACCATTAAACCCTTTCTTAATTTTGAAAAATCCAAAAAGTTTCGTACTTTTCCATTATAGGCATACTCCCTATATAATCTCAACACTTACCCAAAAAAAATGTAAACCGTGACACATTTTCAGTCATACCTATCAAAATGGTTAAAGGATGTTACAACCTCCCCACCAGAACTATGCATCCATAGGACACAAATCAATGTTATAATCCTCCCACTATGTAACTTTCTGTCAGAATCAACTATCCTGAATGGTCTCTTTGCCAATTTTAAATAAGGATAAATCAAAATATCCCTCTAGAAAAAAATGGTACAAGGATTCGATAGATACTTTCTTTGCTGTGATAAATGTAATATTTTATGTATCCACATAATATATGGTTGAAGTGCTCAATTATATAAATCTTTCCCCCCCAGCTCAAAAAAAAATGAAAGGTCCCTCAAAACAGGCAGAAATATTCTATTTCTTCTTAATTAGATGATTACACAACTAGGGTAAATCATTCAAGAATATAATATCACCTATAGAAAACAAAAACTTTATAAGGTGTCTATCAATATAAAAATTATATTGTATCTATTATTTAAATATGTTTTAACAAATCAGTTGAATCATTGATGACTTAACCTACACCAATATTGATCCATACAAGGTTATTTCACCATCCTTCGACCATAACAATAGAGTTTTAGAAGTCCATCCATACAAGTCCTCAAATGGATCCATCCTAATTGTGGACTGCTAACTATTGTTATGAAAGAACAGAACCAGTCTATTGTGATTATCCATTCCCATACCGAAGTTGAGAACACAATAATGAATCATATCCTCAAGAATATTTATAGATATCTCTATCTTTCAATATGATTTCAGAAGCTAGTCCATGCTCAAATCAACCTAAGATACTAGTTCCACCTGAAGGCCTCTCCTAAAGAAGGATGAAAACCAAGGATCTATATTATATACTACAGAATATGGAACTCTGTGAAATTGAGAAATCTTCTTCACCTAGATATTTACCATCTCCTCAACCATAGATGTATCATTATTGTGTATTAATTGAACAAACATGGTCTACCTATCTAATAGACCCCATATAGACTTACACATCCCCTGGTTATGATGAAACCTAACCACAATCTCTATAAATATTTCATCCCTTATATTGGTAGGTACTGTAAGGGTTTGGAGTAAACATGATGGTTTCTGGTCCTCATCATTCACATGTTGGCATGTATAGGAATAAGAAACCAACTATATAATTCCCTCTCTCATACCATGTCACCAAAATTTTTACTGCATATCATAGAAACATCTTAGTGGTTCTATGGTGCAAAACCCATTGGTAGATATGAAAATCACCAATTACATCATTTCCTTCCACTAACATTTTAATGAAGTTATTTCTATTATAGAGAAAAACCTATTTGGAAAATGATTATTGGGAAATTGTCTCCCCCACATAAAAAGAGTTAAAAATTATACAAAACACTTTATCATGCTTCGGATCATGATGAATCATCTCAAGAATAGAAGATGTTAACTGAATGACAGCTAAAGAAACATCAACCCCCTTCTCCCAAACTCTAATATGAAACTATCAAAATAGAGCCATCAAATTACACTCTTTCGAATATTATTTCACTAATAGGGTTGGAAAATTCCATCTTAATTCATTTGCATTGGCATTCAATTTCATTAATGATAAGGTGATGTAAATTTATAATGATTACAGGAATTCCACCCAAAGCCTCTAGAAAAGATTCAAATAATTTTGAGAGAAATTGTAAATCATGAATTTGTTGTCTAAAAACATGGTAACACCTTTTACATAAAGTTAATGCCACCAAATCGTAAGCATGTGAATAACTCTTGTTAGTTCATGGTCACAGGTACTATAGTTATTCTAATGTGGAATAAGCTAACATGATCCACAAGAAACTACATGTTTTCCTTATATAAGAACACAACCAAGAATGATCCTAGTGTATCATAGAAGACCATATAGCATTGCATGAACTCTATAGGAGTCAACACTAGATCATTTTTCAAAATGCGTTTCAGATCAACAATATAATTCTTACATTTTCTATCCTATTAAGGCATGACACCCTTCTAAGTTAAAGCAGTCATCAGAGAATCTGACATTGATAATTCCTTCATGAACATGTGTTAATATCTGGCTATGACCAAGAATCCATGAATCTCAATGAATTTTTTTCTCCCATTTCATATAAACATTCACATTCTCATGATCAAATGACATACCCTATTTAGACACCACATGTCTAGAGAATTTCACATCTTGAATCCAGAAGTCACATTTTGAGAGCTTTTCATAGAGTGAGTGACTTCTTAGAAGACTCGAAGATATTCGTATATGATGCACATGTTTCAGCTTGGATAGTGAGGAAACCAGGATGTCTTCATCAAAGGCTACTACAAAAGTATCTAGTTACTTGTGGAAAATCATGTTCAGTAATGAAATCAATGATAAAAGATCATTTTACAATTAAATGGGAATTAAAAATTACTCATAATTATTATACCTTCTCTAAAGGGAATTTTCTAAATGTATGATTTCTTTATCCTTAACTGATGGTAAGTAGATCAAAGGATTATATTTGAAAACCACTTCACGCATTTCAACTGATGAAATAGATCACCAATCCATGGTAATAGATACTTTTTCTTTATCGTAACTTGATTGAAATTTTGAAATTCAACACATAGGCTATGATAACCATCATACATCTTGGCGAAGAGAACCATAAATTCCGAAGTTGACAAACTGGGGCATATAATGCCATTCTCTAGAAGATTTTCCTATTGGGCTTCATCACTTTTAGTTCAGATAGAGCCATTTGGTTAGAGGTAATGAAACTGGTTGAGTTCTAGGCATTAAATAAATTGGAAACTCTAACTCTCTTACCTATAGTAGATTATAGATATCATATTGAAACACATTGAGAAACTAGATTTTGACTGGAGGAAGATCCCCAAAAAACTAAATCCTAATTTAGATCAAAAGAATACATTGATATTACATCCTTCGACTCTGGATAGGATGGTCTGGCTCTTCTCGACCATGGATCCCATTCTCTATAAAATACAAGAGGTACACCACTGGGTGTTGTAAGGTAGACCATTCAAAGATAAAAATTGATTTAGGATTTATTTGAAATGTTCTAATACATACCTAATATGATTTCAATATATTTATTATTGAGAATGAGAAAACTCTAAGAAATATCGACATAAAAATGGGAGATGCTTCCACCAGGACAATGAATACCAAGTTCTCTATGTACCATGTGTTTCAATAATATCCATTTTACAAGATAAAATATCCATATGATAATTTTGTAGACTAACAATATGGGTTGAAATAAATTAATATGATTCCACCACATCAAATTGATTAGTCACAAATGATGATGTAGTAATAATGGTACTAATCACCATCATTGGACCCATGTTTGTTTTCTCTTGAGAATCTTCCACTGTATGATGAAGAATAATTTTGGATTCTTCTATCTAGAACCATTTTGTAATAGAAGAATTAGTTTTCTCATATTTTAGGAGGATCTAATCATCCTGTTACACTATAAGGAGTAGAGAAGTTATGGTATAATCTCTATATGTTCTCTGTACATCGTTAGGATCTATAGTTCTTGGGTACCTATGTAGAAACCACTTATAATTTCATAACATTCCACAATGGTAGAAAACAATAACTTCCTCCTATTATTGTAGGAGGTCTTGAATGAATTTGAAATCAAGGGCCTCTATGTGAATCAAAATGATTCCATTTTCTATTGAAAGAACCAAATCATCCACTAGGAGAAAAAGAAACTCACAACAACCCTGAATTTCCTTCAATGTCCATCTAAACCTTTACCTCACTTTCTAGAACTTCATCATTATTCATAGTGTCAATAAGAAAACATTAAAATGGATAAAGAAAAAAAAGTTATGAATCTAATCCTTGACCCATCATCGATTAATTAGATACAATATTAGAAGAAAACTATACCGGCTCAACAATGTGATTTTAATACTCAGTCACAGTTTTTTCGGCATTCACAATCATGAAAAGTCCAAAACCTGGGCCGAAACCATTAACTCTTGATATAATTGATTGGATAAAATAACCATAATGTCCTTCTACACTAATAACTCATTCCTCACTTCCATCACCATCATGTTCAACCATATCTAGGTTTTTCCCTCTAGCAGGAAGGCATGAAACATTACCTTTATCATGTCTGTTGTTTCCATGATCTGAAACATATGTTATATATTGTTCAATAGTTACTTATAATGTTGATGAGCAGCGATTCCTTTGAAAAATACAGTCTTATAGTGAAGGAAATCTTGAGAACAATTTCAAAGAACATTTCCAGGAGGATCCACAACTGGAACATCAATGGATACTAGAGGTGGTTCCTGCACTAGCGAAAAAACTATAATTAACATCAGTTTTTAAAATTTTTGATGTGGGGTTATAAGTGACATATTTAATGGAGACATATAAATTAACATTTCATAATCAGTTTTTTTAAATACTGATGATGAAAAGTGAGATTTGGCGTTAGTATGAAAACAGACATCAAAACACACATGGGGGTCAATTTTTGGCATTAGTTTTCATAAGAACAAACTTTAAAAACTAGTAGGCACTCAGTTTTTGTGATATTTTTTCAAGAAAATCAATGCCAAAAACCACATGCGAATGATTTTTGGTGTCCGTTTTAATGAAAACCAATACTGAAACACATATGGCTATATAAAAGTTTGTGCATCAGTTTTTAGCAAAAACCTTGATAAAGTTAAAAAAATTATAAAAATAAGAATTTCACATTTCCAAATTAATAATAATCCAAGTAATAAAAATAAAATATACATCAATCAAATAGAAATACTCATTAAATTAAATCCTACAAAATCTTACATCTTTTATTCTATTTAACCAAAAAATTATAAATGCATTCTATTATAATGTATATTTTAAATATGCATACCTAAAATTTACAACATCCTCATTGTTTGTAATTTTTGAAACATTCATTTGATATAATTTTATTAAAACACATATTATAAAAAAGATATTTATATTTTTGGTCACATTTTATTAGAAAAAAATTAATATATTGTTCATAAACAATAGAATATACATACCACAAATAGGAATCATACTAAAAAAATTGTTCGCAAACAAAGATTGATGATGGGTATGTCAATTTTGGGAATATGACTCCATATAATATAATGTTTACAATAAAATTTAAATATATTAAATTAAAAATATAATATAATGATAGAGAACAAAAAAAATATAGCTATCCTAATGAAATTTAGTAGTTACCCCAGTTGTGATTTTCACATACATGAATCGTATAATGTAATACCCACATTTAAAATTTCATCACTTATGATGACACTATAGTTATAAACCATTAACTCAATAATATATATATATATATATATATATCAAAAAAATATAACAATATATATTATAAAAAATAATTAACATTATTTTAAAAAAATTGATTGCATTTGGTTCCCTTATCGACACGTTTTCTCCATTAAGAATTTTCCATGAACTGCATTTTCATATATAATAACTAATAATACATATATAAACAATGAGAATAAAATATAATTAGTTTATGAAAAACAAATATACTTACCATTATATTAAGGTGAAAAAACTATTACCCACACTCCATAACAAAGAGAAAAACCAATATAAGTTGTATTCACTTTGGAAAAATACTACTAACATCCAATTCCCCCTACATTACAAATAAAAAATAAAAATTAACTACATAATAATGATCTTTGGTTCAAAATTATTTTTTTTCTTCTTACTTGTCATGAAATGGAAAAAACCAGCATCCAATCTTCGTATGTGATAATCTCTCACATATATATGCAACTCTACAAGGATTCTTCCTATGTTGAACATCCATGGAAATGCATTCTGCTTCTATAAATTAGAAAAAGACTGTGATGTAATTTTTTACAGGAAGTGTGTCTATGTACCAAATTTAAAATTTAATTATATTTAATCAATTTAAAACAAATTTTTATGAAACAAATAAAAAATCAATCATTAATTTACTTACATGGAAAACTACTGCAACACATTCAGGCTGAGCTCTTCAAAATCAACAAGATTCATAATATCTTAATTGTGAAATCTTAATGGATAATATAATCCTTCTATATTGTATGTCATATAGAACTCATATAAATTATTCAAGGAAAAATAAGATGGATATAAAACTTTTATCACAAGAAAAATATAAGAACTATCTATAGTTTATTGTTCGAGAACGTGTTGTTTCTATTCAATAATTTATTTTACTTTGAGATAACATTATATATGTTACGTGATAGACAATATAATAAGTAATTTACAATCATATGTAATTAAAATTTAAAAAAATTAATACCTCATATAAAATATAGTGAAGAAGACCAGATGGATAAACTAAAAAATTTACTACAAAATCCATAACACTAGTAATATCTGTTGTAGGAAATGGTAGTAGAGAATTAGGATCAACAATATCATGTAATAATACTCTGTCCTAACACATAATCATAGAATGGTGATTCAAATAATCCCCCAAAAATATTCAAGTCCAAACAAAACAATATGTATATGGGGATCTCTAGTAAACAACTCACAATATACAGTTTAGTCTAAGCAAGGAGGTGAAGGATCAATATAGGTAGGTTGGGAATTGTAGATTGTCTACGATGGAGGCGGAGGATCAAAATAAGTAGGATGTACAGGGTAGTGCAGCTGGGTTTCCAGTGGAGGATCAATGTAAGCAGGCTGGGCAGGCGAGGTAGGGTTGTCCATATGGGATGAAGGTGGAGGATCAATGTAAGTAGGTGGGGCAGGCTGAGAAGGTCGTAAAAATTGTGACTAACATTCCAATTGTTCTAACTAATCCAGTAAAATGGATAATTGAATTTGATCACCCATAGACTGTTTCATCTCTTTCAACCGATCTTTTGAGGATTCATTTTTTGGGGTTTTAATTGCTTAGCTTGACAAAAAACATTCTGAATACTAACACCCACCTGATATCTTATAACATAGATGGGGTGTTATGGATTTAAAAAAGTAGGGTCTAGGATGTTAACCCTACCCTCAGTGAAAAAATATCCCTATATCTCTTTCTCGTGATGTTCATCCTGAACATACAATGTAAAATGTTATTTCATGTTTATAATTTATGAAATAGAAAAAGTCATGAAAAGTAATTAATATTTACTTATAAATTTTTCAGATACTTGGTGAGATTCCCTTATAAGATAATTTACATTTTTTGCTTCTCCACCCTCGTTTCCATTTTTCATATAGAGTGGGAGGTGATGGACGACCAAACTGGACCTCTTCAGATTCACTACTAAATTGATCTCTTAATGATTCAAATTTTTCATCATTAATATTTTGTTCCAAATATGGATACCTTCTACATGATAATGTATGAGGGTATACATTTTTCAACTAGATCTCTTTATGAGATCTCCTTGAGGATTTTCACAAAAAAATAATCTAATTAGTAATAAGATAAATATATAATAAATTTTATAATATGAAAGAATTATCATACCTGGAATTTTTCTTCCAGACAAGTGTCATCAAATCTCATCGATTTATATTTATTTATATATCGATTCATAAGGTAGGGTTTTTCAACCATTTCATTTCCAAAAACATATTTTTGTCCATTTTGTTTGAAAATCTCATCATCAAAACCCTACTAAAGAGAGATTAGTTTTATTAATTTCTTCTGTTTCATCAAAATTGAGTGTCATCTGTAACTGAATAAATATAATATGTCATTAAAATATTTAATATAAAAAAACTTGTATAAAATAAATAAATAGAGATATTTTGTAGTCCTAGCCTCCCAAAGCTATTGTTTTGAAATCCTATATGTAGACATTCAATAAGGATATAAAATAAAAATTCTACAATAGATCATCATTGATATATTAATGAAAAACTAAACTGCATTTGGTCCAGTTTCATTATTATTATCATAAAAAAGAATATGTAATATTTCCTCTCAACGAGAAAGATATTGTTTTGGTAAATGTTTAATACCACATTTACCAATGTGAGATCATTATTTATATATAATAATAGTAGAAGTCCCCTCTACTGAGGACACATTAGTAGTCTTACATAGAAAATTTATAAATTAAAATTTTTCTTCCATTATATAAGTATATTACAGAATATTTAATAATATAGAAAAATAAATATACCCTGGTATTGATCGACTCTCTTTGTATCTAACATTGACCCAATAAAATGTAATTAAATTTTGTATATGTGCATAATATTTAAACACTAAATATTTCGAAACAATAATAAAAAAATTAGTAAAAAATGATTCAGGCATGTGTTTATTTAAAAAATGAAACAAAATTTAAATAATTACCATAAAAATTATGAGACTAATTTAGTGTCCACCCATATGCCTTCATCATGATCATTACTTACTACATGAACTATGTCTGCCTTGTACCGATTATAATCATCCAGAAATCACTTAATAGATGAATAAGACACATGTAAATCAATAACATCATCAGCATCATTCTCATGAACCAAATGGTATCTTATTTCTTGAATAACAAAGGAATATTTATCATTCGATGGATGAATGAAATAAAATATCTACATTTCATTTGTCTCCTGGATAAATGGTTAATCATTGTAAATAAATCTATCACATTAGCCAATAAAAATCCACAATAATCATGTTCCACACCACTATTGCTATCAACCCAACTACACCTAAACAAAATGACTCAAAACATTGTATATTAAATTTCCCATATACCCTCAAGAACTCCAAACTATACCGATGATGCAGAAATTGTGTTTTTATATTTTTCACTTGAAAAATGAATTACTTCAGCAATAACCATCACCCCATTATTCAGAACGGTACTCTTATCATCCATATTTTGTGTGTGTAAAATTTGTACACATTATTTTCAAAACAAGTCAATGTTATCACATTAAGAGTTAGTTCCCTTGAAAACTATTTAATCATTTCTAATTTAGATATATCTAGTATTAGTTTATCTTGAAACCATGAAATTGATATCCTTTTATAGTCAATCATCAACCACTTTTCATTTATTTTTGAATATCAACTCTTTAATTCTGAAATATGTGATGAAATATAAGATTCAACATCATCTATGTTGTTCAAAATATATAAATTTTCCTGTATTATTCATCACATAGAATTATATTTACCATTAAACCTTAAATACCTATACCTTCACTATCAATAGTCATATTTCAAGATATAGGGAGACTGATATAATCTACTTTATACAAATATTATGTATATAACATAATCTCCTCTTTAGATACATATTTTTGGAATGTTAGAGGCATCCTATCGATATGGATTTGTAAATTATCTCTTTAAATATTTAATACACTTATCTAAAGTATACATACAATGTAAATAAATATTCCCACATATTATTATCTCATGCACTAGATGAACCATTATATCAAAAAATGTCGGTGGAAAATACATATCTAGTTGAAAAAGAATAAGAGAAGATTTATTCTCCAACTCACCTTAAATATTTTGATTAATAACAATTATATAAATGGATTAGAAGAAATTATGTAACCTGGTGATAGTATTTCTAATAGCTGATGTAAATATACCATGTGGTGTGACTAGTAGTAGTTGTTGAATCAATACATGAAATTATGGCGTTTTTATACCTATTAATTTACAATCCCTCACTGAAATATAATTGGTCACTTTTTTAGAGTTTAATCTGGGTAATTTTATACCATACGAACACTGACACAAATTCAAATTCTCCGCATACTTAATTTGTGACAAAATGAAGGTACAAATGTTTTTTTTTCCTTTCATAGTGCATATTATCTCCTAAAATATTCCAATTTCTATCATGTCCAATATAAATTTCAGTCCATCATTTGTTTTTACTTTTATTTTTAATAATGTTCCAATCAAAAAATCAAATATATTTTTATCAACATCGAAAACATCAATGTTATGTTTTATTACTAAAAATCTCTAATAAGGTAGTTCAAAAAAATATTCTATTTCTTCCAGATATTTTTCTAAAGACAAGAACTAATTTACTTTCCAAATGTAGAATCAATATTTTTCACCATGTTGTAATGATATTTCACTAAATTTGTTTACGTATGAAAATTGTATTCCAATAAACCATTAAATTCATTTTTTAATCTACGATAAGGATGAAAAATTTGCAGAAATATTTGATGCCCATTATACAATATCATTATTCTATCCTACAATTGATAATATAAAGTCTCTTATTTAGAAACAGTACTACCATTATGTCCCTTAACAGTGTATCCATATATGTTTCCATATATAGAAAAGTCATTTATACAGAACGTTATCATAGTACATCATAAAATATTTTTTATACATTCATATCTATGGGGATAACTTGTAAACTACCATAAATAGTTCTTGATCTATGTTGGCTACATAAAATCTGATATGGATTCATTATATCTATAGAAACTCCTATTCTATGATTTATAGCTTCATTTCCAATGTTAGTAAATTTATTATCATATATCTTCCATTGTGTTGAGTTAGAAAGGTGATATAATTTTCTATTAGAGATACGTTCATCTGAATGAAATATTAACCTTTTTTCATCAACATAATTTGAAAATAGTTTCATTAAACGATAAATTATTGGAAGGTACCAACTTTATTTAGATGGATATTTGATTTTAGTACATAAAAATGAATCAAGTATAATTTATAGAAATTATATGAATGGATTGTTGGAATAAATTATTTAATTTAGCATGAGGTTATATTTCAGTACCATATAATAAATCTAAAATAATTTTTTCATCCCCCTTATAGAATGTTGTTTCACATGTTGGGTAGTTTGACAAAAATTAATACTATTTCCTATACAACACCCAATACTTGAGGAATGAATATATCTTCTTATACCATAATAACATTGGGCATAATATTTTTTTCTCCTCATAATTTTAATATGTATCCCATTGTCGTCTAGAAGTATCTATTTTAAAAGCGCATGTAATATAGAAAAACTTTTATCACCCCAACCATTACATGCTTTAATGCTAACCAATCCCAAAACAGATGATAACACTATATATGTACTATATCCTGGGAATAATGGTTTCTCATAATCTCCAATAAATGGCATAACACATGCAATTTTTTCAATGATTTCCACACCTAAATCTTGAATTAAATCTTTAGTACAATCCTTTATTAGATTATGAATATTACCATAAACAATAATTTTTGAAATTATAGTTCTTTCACCATGTCATATCCAACTTGTAAAATTTGGTCCAAAACCATAACAAATTAGATGATCCATGATTTCTATGGATTTTAACTTTCTCATATTCAGACACATCACATGGACCAAAAATTAAATAATTTCTTTGATGATTTTGTTTAGAAAATTCTAAGAATTAATCCACTCCCATTTCAAATTCATCATTGGTTCTTCGTAAATTTGTATAATTACGATCCAATAAATTACCAATATTTAATTATAATTGGAGAATGTATTAAAACATATAAAAAATAATTATATACATATAAACTGATAAAATGAAAACAAAAACAAATTAAATAAAAACAATTGATAATTAGATAGACAATATCATATATAAAACACAATTACATATAGTAAACTTTTTATTTTTATATTATATACATATTTTTTATCAATAAAATTATTTAAATATTTTTAATCATCTAACATTTATTTGTTCAATTTTTGTGGTTGTTACATTAGTTCGGTGTTGAGTGTGTTAATATAAAAAAATATTTAAATAATTTATCAGTTCATTTTACATAGTTGTTTCTAAAATGTGATGTATGTTACAAGTGAAATTAAATGGTTCTAATAGATATGTAATTCTCACATGTCAGCAGTACACCTCAAATAGATTAAAATACATCATTAACACTCTATCATGGATACTGACCAGGATGATGTAATACTATAATTGTATGATCTATATCAACACATCATGTAACATACTCATTCCTACCATTTGGGTGTTCAATTGGACATCACTGTAGTATAATTCTATTATAATAAAAATTTAGACATATAAATCACATATACATCCAATATGAATATACCACATAGTATATTTAAAAAAATTAGATCACGACACTACTATATGAATTTATGACATGTTTTATTAAATTAATTATGTCTTTCCTAAACCATGAGTTTATAAATTTTTTGATCTCTTTTCACCATGTTAATTAAATAAATTTCTATATAATGTGATTCAATACTCATAAAAACAATCACAGTAGAGTTATAATCTATAAATTAATATGTATTTATCCCATATTGTATTATTTTAAAGGGTTTACAACACTATTCATAAATATAGGGAGTTGTTATAATTATTAATAGTGATTTTATAGGTGATGGTTTACTAGTGGACAAAATAATCAGTTGACTATTTTTAATGCAACCAAATGAAACTCACTTCGAAATTTTGAACAAAAAATAAGGTATGTTCTAAATTTTTATTTATAATATATTTACATGATATTCTTTTGAATTATGTTTGGAAAAAATTTTGTTTATAAAAATTTTATATCAAAAAACCCATCAATATCATCAAATGAACATAAATGAATATTCATTTGATTAATAGATTAAAAAAAAATTATATACATATAACAATATAACATAGAGGGATAAATTATATTCCATTATACAATATTACATTTTTCATAACTATATAAGGATATCATGGGATAAAATATATCATGACTAATGTTGAAAAAATTGAGAGATTTATAGAAATAATTTCTTAATCATATTGAACGTCATAACATTCCAAATAATGGGTGTCAAAAAATAAATTATCATGTCCCAAAAGTGATATCAATATATCACATAGAATTTTATAGTAAATTTATTTAGTTTTAGTATGTCATGTGGAATTATATATGTGATAAGAATTAACAAAAATAGTGATACTTTTTATGGGGGAAACAATAAGTTCACCTCCTTTAAAATTTTACCAAATTTTTTTAACACAAGTTAAAATGAATGACCAGATTGGTATGCACACACCAAACTAATATCAAGGAATAAATAAATTAGGAACAATAGATTTTTATGAAGTTTATAACATTAAATCAGTATCTAAAACCTTGGAATTATCTTGTAAAACTCATTATCACACATTCCAAAAAATTTAAAAAAACATAAAAAATTTAGTGTTGAAAATTTCCATGATCCAAAATCCTAACTTCATCCCTTGAATGCATTGTATGAATAAGCACCGCGTGCAAGATCTAAATGAAATTGATTTAAAAAATGAACATTAAAAATGAAAAAAAATAAAATCAAACAATAGTTTAGGTTAGAAATGGGATTTCGAAATGAAAATAACACAAGTATGATGATGTAATCATAGAATATAATGAATGGAGACTATATATTATTCATATCAAGGAATATCTGACCAAAATTGCATCTGAGATCACATGGTGGCATTCAAAGTGTCACAATTTTGGAGAGATTTTTCACCAGCGGAGGATGTTGTGGATCTAAAAAAATGAGGGGTTCCCAATAATGAGATATTTTTAAAGACCTATGCCATCATTTATTACAAAACCAAGGATGAAAATCCTAAAAAAATAATTTTTCCATCTGTTTTTACAAAAACCAATGTCAATAATATTTTATTAAAATTTTTCTAATTTGTTTATTACAATGACGATGAAATATATATATTGGCATTAGTTTTTTACAAAACCATCAACAAAAGGGTGTATAAAACATTTTCAGTGTCATTTTTTATAAAAGCTGATAGAAAAAAACTCCCACACATACTTTTTTGCATCGGTTAAGAAAACCGATTTCTTGTCCCTAATGTTAAAAACAATATTTATTGTAGTGTTGTAATAGATCATGGACAGTGTGAACCATCACTTCTACAAGATCATCATCCACTAGAGGATTTTCTCACTGTTGTTCAGTGGTAGATTCCACTTCAATTTGATTTATACATATTCTCGAAATCATGATCCTACATCATCAGCTGAAAAAGATGTAGACATTAGATTTATACTCAAACTTAGTATCAAGGGATTTTGTCCCCAACAGATGGAACAACCTGAATTAGATTCCACTTTATAAAAATTAGAAAAAATAATGGACTAGAACTAATCCATATTATGTTTTTATATAACCACCCCTAGTTACTTATAGGTCATTGGGGTGAGAGCTATCTAGGAACTTAATAGAAATTACCTCTTTTGTCCTGAAATGATTTTAAAAAATTCACAATATCTTTAAGAAAAAAGGTGAAAAACCTCCATTTGATACCACTTTTTCATGAAACATCCCAGGTGAACTAGTAACCTTATATCCATGAAAACCCTGAAATAGCCCAAATGGATTTTTCAATTCCCATGTGTTGGTGACTAGCACATAGAATCATACAACGTGAAAGTGGGAATGATTTTTCTAAATTAAATAGTGGAATTAAGACAATCAAGTCAATATGTGTAAAAAATAAACTCCACTGTGATTAAGGATCCAAAATAGAACAAGGAATAAAATTCACAATGCAATACAACCCAAGTACTAAAATTAGGGAAAACAGCCCGAAGGTCCGCAAGGACATGACACACCATGTCCCATGCACACCATGAGATCCAAATCCAAGAGATCGGTTTCCTTTGGATAAACCTACAAGATGAAAATCTACAAGCACCCAATGGAAAAAGTAGGGTGTGAGCCTACACACAGTAGGATACCACAAATGAATCCAAAATATATTTCACATATATATTATACAACAAAAATATTTCAATTTTCAAAATAAAGGGATTTGTAAATTCATATTAATATTTAAACAACAAATGATATTCATTTTCAAAATAATATAAAAATAATTTTAAAGAACATACATTACCTTACAAGAGATGGAATATTTATAAAATAATGGATTAAATAAAACAGTAACAAAATGTTTTTTTATATAAATACAGAAAAGGAATGTTAAGAAATTTTACAATAGTGTAATATATTTATATATGAAATATAAATAAATAAGTGTGAAACATGACTATCTACAAAGTAGGTATGGTAGAAACAACAAGATATAGGATTCTTCACACTCTATGTCACAACAAAAAAATGAGTATACTCATGTCCCTCTATGATTGTCTAGAGATGATTCATCACTCTTCCATTGAGGATGTGACCCATTGAAGGTATGTTTTAGAAAGTTGTAATAGTATAGAGTGTATCCAAATTACTCACCAACTACATAAGGATAGAATGCACCGTTACATGATGTTAAATATATTTTAAGAGTAATTAAAGTACAATAAATCCCATTAATTCATTTTAAAAATTCCAATTTCATTACATTTAAAACAAAAATAGTTTTTAATTAAAAAAACATGTGTTTTAAGAAGATAAAACAACTTGTTTTTTATGAAAACATTTTAGCAACTTTCACATGTTTAAAATCAATTCAAAACTAGGTCTATACTTTTCACAATTCATTTCCAACATTTAAATTAAAATATGTAATTGAAAATGTTTCCATCAAATCCCAAATTTAAATTCAACAATTTAAATCAAGAAATTTCCATTAAAAAAACCCAATTAAATGGAATTGGGGGGTTTTTAAAATTTCCAGGCCAAAAACATTTCAAATATATCGATTCACTGGAAAATGTTTTTTATCATTTTAATTGAATGAAAATTTGAGCAATTGAATATAATTCATAAATTGAAAAAAATCATGGAAAACATGCATAATCAATTTGGATAAATATGATATAACGACCTACCTTTTTTAAAAAACTGACATTTGTAACGACACCCATAAAAAAGAACGTTGGTGTAGAAGATTTCGAGACATAACCTAGAAGTGATATCCAACATCAGAGAGAATATATCAATCGACAATATTATGAGTCATATAAATCTAGAAGTACGATAAAGAGATACAGATGAAGAGTAGTGAACTACACTTACTTAGATATCACCTGCCAAAAAAATAATGATTTATCACCAAAGGAATGGATCTAGATGTGTTGAAAGGCTCTAGGAATTGATGTGGAATGCCTTGGTTTGAAAGAAAATTAATTAGAGTGGAGTTAATGAAAATCTTACAAGTGCAGTACCTCCTTTTATATACTCTTGTTGGGGCGTTACATGGTGTGTAATCATGTTACACTCCATGAAAGATTTAATTTCTGTAATGGTGAAAACACATCAAATCTGTAACACCAATTTAAAGTTGGGGTATTACATGAAATTTAAACCCTATTCACATCATTTAGTGCCTGATATTTTGTAACCAAGGATACCCCCATCATTACGAATTAAAAACCAACCTTAATATACTTGACATTGAGAAATAGGTAGTCTTGATGGGTACCCATCACACCGTGAGATACACTTCTCGACCTACACCCAAAATCAGTTACACGACATGTAACATAGTTATACAGTGTTTAATATCCATGAAGTTTACAAAACACCCTATTTAATTTAGGAAAATCCAAAAATATTCAGACATTACCATTCTAGGTAACCTCCTAATCCGAACTCAATCCTTACCCAAACAAAGAAAAGGGAAACCACAACATTTTTTAAGACATACTAGTCAATACGATAACGAGATGTAACATTATGGATTATGGAATCCTATATTATCCGTATTGGAATGAGTGAGTGAATTCATGCATCATTATAATAATTTAGGTTTATATTTCATACATGGGATTTATTTTCACTTTTGTAAGGATAAATTTTATTAAATAACAAATAACCTATATTCACTAGTCTCCAAAATCTATCATTAGTGGTATTTAATACTTTTATCCAAATCATGTCGATTATTATAGTCATTATTATAGTGACTAAATTTAATATACTAAACACTTGGATATGACACTTGGGTAACTCATATGTATGATATTCTGAGAAGTTATGCATATCCTTTTGGATTCTATTTCCGTGTAGTTTCATTAGAGGCACAATTTTTAATTACTTATATAATTTTAATATTTTTTTATTAGATGAATTTAGGAGATACTATATTTTAATTAGATAATTTCATCTCATGTATATCTAATATTAAAAAATAGGTACTAAAAATACAATTTTCTAAAAAAGGGGAATATCCCAAATAATCATATATAAATATACTAGGGTAAGGTTGATCATGATTTATATTATGAACCTACATCCTAGGTAAAAATAACCATTAAATAGGTGTATTGAGTATTGTGTGGTAAGGAGTAGGATGTACCTACTTGGGAGGGTAGAAAATGTATGAGATATATTGATACATTCCACTATAATACTCTATATCCTTAAATATAATTTGTGGTACATTGTATGAATGGACTTGAAAGAGTTTATTCATGGTATAATTGATTTTTTGGAGATGTATGATGGAAATATGGTAAATAATGAGACATATATTCTATATAGTTATTCTAAGAGGTAGTGGGGTTTGATTATTTATATTGGAACACATGAAATTCGTTCATAGGTTTCTATCAAGGATCACTTCTTAGGTGTTATATCAAAATACACAAAGATTGGATACAGAATAATATTTTTTGTATCTCAAATAAGGGATATCGTTTGTGGACAACTAAACTAGTTATATTAAAATGTTTATCTATTTTCAAAAACTTTTAGCTTGAAATGAAATTCTATAGGATATGAGGTTTTTGATTATCATTTATTCTGATGTGATTAAAAAGGTTGAGATATTATAACTAATATATTATTCTAATTTATCTCACATGTATCTAATTGTTCAGTAGTGATTAGTAAATGATAGAGAAATAGACATTTTTTTCATTTCTGCAGTTAGTCATATAGTGTCCTTCTGGGTGGATATTTTTTCCCTCTTATAGAGATAATAATATGAGGTATGAGGATATTCTTAGGGGCAATAATATGAATTTTTGGTAGGAAATGGTATCTTTTTTCCAATAAATATGATCGATGACCTCACTCCTCCTATTCTATTAGTTTCATCATTATTGACATTGAGAATGGTGTGCACTAGTCCACTACAGTAGATAAATTTATATAGTTGGGGGGATTCTATATTAGTTATTGTAATTAATTTAGAATTAATATATTTATATCATCATAGAGAATATGTACTGGTATATCATTTTGATTGGTGGACCTCATGAAATATAATGTATTTTCCTGGGAAGAGGGTTGGTGATTTATATGAGGATATCAACATCCATTGCACACAAAACCTCATGGAGTAGTTCCTATAGCTAGGTATGAACCTATAGGGATAGATCATGGATCTGTGGAAGAATGATCTTATTCTTGGGATAAAACTCAAGTAGATGGATATATGGTATCTGTAAATTTTAGAGGTATAGTTATAGTATCCTAAAAACTTTTAGTTTTATTTTATAATTGTAGAGATTAACATTGTTTCATTTCTACATGATTTATCTCAGGGTTATGGGGGATTTAATATTTTTCAAATAGTTTTCTTATATTTATACACAATAAGAGAATATGATATATCATGTTTACTGGAATATAATTTGTATTGTAATGGTAGGGAGATATAGATATTCTTAAAATGTTAGCATTACATGCTTGTGGGGTCTCATTCAATAATAGAAAATAAGGTGTCATTTACCTTATATAGGGGAGATGAGTACATTCTACGGGGGGTGCAGGACACTATGGAACGAATATTATCTCCCTATTTTAACTGTGTTTCTTCTATTACAACCTAACAATATGGTGTGATTATTTGGTTACGAATGGTAGTAGTTGAAGACAAATTATCACTAGTGGTGGATATCTTTTTTGATGTATTTCATGCGATTTCATTTATGAATTACTCAAAATGCTTATATTGAGTTCATGATTTATTTCCATCTAGGTATAGATCCTATACTGATCCCCCCTTATAATATGGGACAAACAATGTTGGAGGAGCTGAAGGTGAATCAACATACATTATGACGAGTTGAATATCAAATATATTTTATGATGCAAAAAGTTTTTCGGATGTGTTTCAAATTTATGGATCAATTTGGTTATATTATAGGATTTATTCCACACTTTTTCACTATATATATAAAAAAATAAGTAAAAAAATTACAATATCGATTATTTAAAAACATTTTTTTTCTAGTATCAATATGAAATGTTATAAAAATGTAATTTTTAACCAAACATCCACACCTTTAAGACATTGTTATGTGGTGTGGATGTTAGATTTATAGTAGGTCAATTTTTTATTACCCATTTCTGAGACATAGTATATAGATGAGATAAGACAATTGTATGATTCAAAGGTGTTGTTGTCTCATGGTGTTATTTTGAGAAAAATATTAGATTGATATGTGTTCTTAACCTATATATATTTTTATGTATTGTATAATGAAATGTTATCCCAGTTCAAATTAAAAAAAATATATCGCATTTTAATTTATGAGTAATTATTAAAGTGTATTTTTTATCTTATTTAACAAATATAAATCCCGAGAACATGATTTTCTTTCTGTTTTCAATGATAATACATCATTAATGAATTTTACATATAAAAAATACACCAATACTTGGCTAAAAAATGACCCATTTTATTCATATTTAAGAGGAATGTTCCACTAGATAATGTTTTTTATAGGGGTGACAAAGTCATCTATTTTTGGACTGAGCATGTATTTATAAACCTTTAACTGTGATCAGTTGATATGGACATGGTTTGATTTCACATATAATACATAACAATAGTTTATGGACTGGTGGTAGAAACCCTTTTAGTTAATATTTGGAGATCACATATTTTTAAAGGTATCACATTTGTTTAATAATATAATATTGAATGAGTTGGGGAATCTAATTCCATGAATTTTGTTTCATTCAATGTTAGGGAGTGGGTTGGAATTATATCTTATCAATGTGACCTATATATATGAAATTGATGTATAAATGATATAATAATATTTTTCTTCCATTAATGTATAATATAGATCCAATTCATGTGATCAAAGATAATGAAATCAATCTTTAGGATGAAAATACATTTGAGGATTTAAATTTTAAAATTTTAGTACGAATCAAAAAGTTACTATACATGAATATTGAACCTCTCATCTGGGTGTCATGTTGGTATGGGTGGATCAAAAAAGAGATATGGAAGGGGAAATCAAATTTATGTGAATAGTGATAGTATTTGTTCATCCAAACCCCCTTGAGATGTTTAAAAATGATGTGATACTCAGATATGGGGTTATTGTATTTCCCCTTTAATTTCATGGGGAGTTTTGAACTAAATATATTTTTTAAGTAATTTTAATTGTATCATGTTATTTCAGTTCATATTATTGCCTCATGAGTAGATTGTAATATTTTTCCATACCTAAAGGCTATAATATTGTGGAGGAAATAAGGAATGGTTTGGAATATAGAGAGTATCAATAACATATTGTGTTATCATGTGGGATTCTCTATGGAAATTTATTTGGTGGACACCCAATGAAAATGGATATGTACCTATGAGAAACGGGAAATAATTAAGTGGTTAATACCCTAACTAATTATTTTACATAATCATGGTTCATAAAACCATTTAATAGGGGATTATCAATATTAGGTTCCTTGACATAGCACATGTGGATGCATTAGGATCAATTCCTTGTTTGAGAATTTTCCGTACATAATGTCATTTCATTCAGAAACCCTTAATTAAGTATTCCCTCTTCACTATTGACTGTATAAATACTTTTCCCTAGTGGGGACTTCTTATTAGCTATTATATATTACTAAATATTTTCTCATATATATTTAATGTTTAATCCATTAAATGTGTTCTCACATAAAAATAATATAACAATCAAATAACTATTTACATTCATATTTTTCTATCACATTTATTGTTTTTTGAAATGAATATTTTTTAAATAATCAATTAATGTTTTTTAGTGTTTAGGCATGAATAAAGATTCATGGGGAGACACACCATATCTACACTCTAGAGTATGGTTATAAAAACAAATTATTTGATCATTGGATTTGATATAATGTGAGTTGAGCCTATCATTATTTTAAATTATTTCCATAAGATCAACATTATATATAACATGTAGTAAAAAATTCTAATAATGGATGGTTTAGTTTTTATGATTATCTTCACACAATGATATAATATTATGAATTATGTAATTTTTTTTCCATAATATTACCACACTAGACCCCCTCATAAACATCTAAAATGCAATAAATATCTTCTTAATCATGGAAAATTAAACCATGAGAATATGTTGAAATGAAATTTTTGCTAGATATATCAATATTTTGTTATTTTTTTGAAATTAATAATATGAGAAGACATGATCAAAGGATAAATATCTTATTTTTTGTAAATTTAATAATAAGAGTTACTCATAAGACATGATTGATGAAAATATAATGAAAAATAAGAAATCATATATGTTGGTAAAAACATCTAAAAGAATGATATAATAAACATGATACATACACCAAAATCAATGGAATATGAAATGAATTTGCAACATTAACTTGAAAATTATAATGAAAAATCGTTGTCATAATTATAAGAATATGGTATCGTTTCCAATTTTTGTTAGTGAAAGAAGCAATGGATTTTGGAGTCACTACCCAAACCCTCATGATCCAAAAATCATGCTATGAAATTTGTGACTAAATCATCACAGTGAAACAATTCAAAAAACTAATTTCACACGCACTACAATAAGTCACCACTTTACCTCACCCCTTCACAAGTCACTACACGAGACCACACATTCATTGGTTTTTACATACTCTCACACCTTTATGAGTCACAACCTTCTCTCACTCTTAAAAGGAAAATTAATTTAAACCTTGTATAATTGTTTGAGGAGACATAAACATTTTACCAATGAATTTAAAGTATATATAATACAAAACACATAAATATTATATACATATGTCTTCAAATTTAAAATAATAATTCATAACATCATAAAAAATCGATGGTAATAAAATAGAGTTCCTAATATTTCATTATGGGCCCACTAAAATTAACCTCATGAATGTAAATGGTCAATACCCAAAATTCAAATACCCCATAAGATTATTTTTTATGAACAATTTGAGTGATATTCATAAAAAATAACTAGATATGAGATAAATATTTGTATGGTATAGAGGGGAATTGAAAAAAAAATATTAAAGATACATTTAAAATAAATTAAAAAACATTGATGCAATTAAGAGAATTTAATTTTAATTTCAAAAATATATGTTCATAGAAATTTCCAATAAATATTTTTAAAAATGAATATTTTTTAACAAATAAAAAAAATTATACATTAAAAAATAACTAATGGTTTCAAAATATTTAGGTTATAGAATTTTTAAAAATATTAGTTTTAAAACAAATATTATAGAACAGATCACTAAAAATACAGATTGTTTTTCAAAAAGGTGAATTGACATAATATTGGGAACAATTTCAATTAAAATTAATATTAAATATTAAACCTTGTAAAATAAATTAAGGTTTTAAATTGGTGAGGTTGAAATGTTGTAATGTCTTATATTTTTAAGGATAATCATAAATAAAATAGTTATAATGAAATAACATGGTCATCAAAATGGAATGTGGAGTGGAATAAAAAACCTTTTTTTGAAAGTTAAATACCTTTTAATATTCTAAAATTCCATTTTTGAAAAAAATAGTAAAAATATATAATTGAACTACCTTTTGAACGATTTAAATTTAAATTTCAAATTTCACATGGGAAAAAATATAGTTGGTTTTCAAAATAATAAATAAACACATTCTTTGAAATAATGATCTCTGAAATGGATGAAAAATATTCATTATTAGAGAATAATTTTTTCCAAAAAATGAATCAATTTTATGAGAAATAGAATCATCGAGAATGTATAATTGGGAGAAAAATGACATTTTTCTGATTGGGAAGAGAATATTTCTATAATAATTGAAATTTAAATAAATTTTCAATCATATTAGAATGATGTTCTAGGAATAAATATTTAACTTAATGATTTTAAATTTGAGTATACTAAATCCCATGTGGGAATCAAATTCATGAAGCTTCAGACATTAATAAATGGAGTTTTTTGTTTGAAATGTAAATTCACAACACACAAGGATAAAATAACACATAATAAATTAAAATTATAGATATAAACAACTTATGTAAAATAAGTTCATGAATAAAAATGATAAATATTTTAATGATAATTGAGCTATGTAAACCTATATATCTTATTAATATTTTTATTTGAATTTTTATAAAATGTAGAATATAAAATTTATTGGTAAATCCTTTCTTTTTTATGTAAAATATGAGAACAAAAAACACCATGTGGAATTTCTATACCACAAAAAGTAATGAAATGTTGAATACAAATCATTTCTCAATGAACTAAAATTGATATGAAATACTATTATGATAATGGTAGTATAAGAATAAAAAAATGTGAAATACGAGGAAACAAATATTAAAATACAATAAAATCGATTATATTCAATATAAATGGAGGATATTTGGATGTGAATGCAGCATATAAATGTTCAAATAGTGTGAAATATAAAACAAGTATTTATGAATTGAAATTATATAAAATTAACATATATAACCCTGGTCCCCTTTGAATCAAAGATCATTTAAAAAAAGAACATGATAATAAACATAAAACCCATGAATTAAAATAATATTTATAAATAACTACATTATATTATAGTCACAACATAAAAATATATATTATATTTCACATTTTAAATTATATATCATGAAATAAAATTTGATATGATGAACCCTTTACCTTAACCATAATATTCCACAAAAACATTAATATCATATGTAAATAGAATAAATACATTAATAACCAATTTCAATGTCCTTCTAATATCTATAAACTTTAATATAAATCATTTATAAGTATTTATTATAAATATATTAGTTAGTTATTTTAATTCTTCACTGTCGAATCTGTGTAATATTGATCATTCATTACTATATTCCTAATAGAAGGGTTGTTATTAATTATTATCATACCATTTTCTTAATTTTATCAAGCATGGTACATTTATTAATGTTATTATATTATTTATACTTTTTTTAATTTCATAAAATGTGAGTTTTTTTATAAAATATTAAAATATAAAATCAATGATGATCATGTTTCATTGATTTTATGATGAATGAATTTCAGTTCAATAATTAATCAGTTCAATATTATTGCTAAAAATATATTAAAAAATGAAAATAATTATTTCAAAATTTATATCATATATTATTAGTAAATATTTTCTCATGTAAATCCATAAAATTTTTTTATTTCATTATTATATGAGGTGTTTAGTCCAAAAAAATCATGAATAGACCATAATCAATGAATCTGTATGGTTATGAAACTGGTTAATTTTTTAATAATATATTAATGATTGAATCATATTAATATTTTTTAGATAAATGTATTCTATTAAAAAATATTTCATATGTATTTAATAAACAAAAATGAAAGTAGATGACAAATAATATTTGATACTTCATTGATGTGATAGTTTGTATAAGTGGATGAATTACTTTTTAATATTTCCAAAGGGAAAACTGTAAAGGTTTATAATGAATGTATCCTTATAATATAAAAAATATTAAAAAAATATTACTGATTTAAAAATTTTTTAATGAAAAAAAAATTATTTTTTATGATTATGCATGAAATGAAACGAAATTGGTGATGGATTTATACTAACAATGTGAAATTGACTTTTTTCTAGGAGTACATAAAAATTGAATGAATATAATTTTATATTATAACAAATATATAATCGAATAGGAGATATAAAATATGTTATGGATGTTGTGTATGGTTTTTATAAGGAACCAAACCTTTGAAGTGGTATTTCAGAGGTGCTGACAGGATACATTTAAATGTTGTCAGAATGGAAATTTAAGAAATATTTCATTATAATATAAATAGAGAAACTAATTCACATGTAAAGATTCCCTGATAATGAAAAATAATTTAGGGGAGTTTGTTTCGGGGGTTTCACCCATAAAAAATCATTTTTAAATAATTCATTATCATGTTATACAAGTTAGTCATTTGGTTAACCCTATTTATCATTTTTCTTTTACCACGATATCTAGTTTTAACTAAGTAATTAAATTATTTCCAAAAAATATAGATTTAATTATTAAATAATATAGAAATCACAATTAAAAATTTTAAATCTATTTTATTTTTTTAACATTATGAAAGTTGGAATAATAAATTATAAAATTAAAAATAAATGATGTATTATAAATAGTTTTAGGATGTTTTTTACTTAAATAAAAAAATAACAAAAATGGTTTTAAAAACTAAATAAAAGATTTAAATATTTTTTAGTTTCTATTATAAAAAATTATTTTTAATATTAAAGGGATTCATTAATTTAAAAATCATAATTATTTACTAATAGATTTATAAAAATTAGGATATTTTAGTAATGATATTTTTTACTTATGACCTGTAAAATGATTCATTCCATAAAAATAATAAAAAAATATCCAATGATTAAATATCATTCAAGAAAATAAATATTATAAAAATATGTTTTTATACTAACATTTAAATTTTTAGAAATATTCATTTAAAAAAATAATAACTTTTATTGGAAAAAAATATTTATTTGAAAACTAATTTCATACATTCAAATAATTATTATTTATATTTTTATAAAAAAATAATAATGTTAGTATGATTCAATAAATATTATAATTTTTTATCATCATGATTTAAAAATAATTTACTTGTTTTCATTAATAATATATACAATACATAAAAAGTTTAATTTTATTATAGTAAATTCAAATAACAAAATGAACTATGTATAATTTATAAAATGATATTAATATTTATATATATATATTATAATTAATTTTATCATATTTATTCATGGTGATTAAATGAATATTTTAAAACGATCATATTAGAATATATTAGTGTTTAATTTTTTTACATTACATATATAACAATCCATTAATATAATATTTATTTTTGGAATATAAATTTTGATGTATTGAATTGTTTGATTATTCCCCATTAACAAATATAATCCTCACCATTTTATTTCTTCCAAACTAATAAATAATGATAAGGGATCTATAAGAACAATTATATATTTTATATTGGGATATCAGCCTCAAAATAATAGATACTAGGGGGATCATAATTTCCATAAAAATATTAATGTATTTAGATTTTAATTTCTGTAAAGAATAATGAATTTTTTTCCTTGTTTATTTATAAGATTTTTTAGTTCCTACTATTCACAGTTTCATATTTATGATCTTTCTTCCTTTGTAGACACTAAATCCAAATTAGTTATTATGTTATCAAATATATAAATTTTTCAATGATCATAAAAATATGACATCTCAATCTTAAAATTTATTCTCCAATAACACATTAATTCCAAACTATGATATTTTTTGACAAAATATGATATATTTCGATAAACTAGAAATTCCATCAGTTTTACCAAGGTCTTCCTAACCCATCAATATATTCAAACATATATAATGGTTCAAAATAATTGTATAATCAACCATATCATATCCCATATAAGTTTCAAGACATGTGTTGATACTTATTCCACTCATAGTACACGATGTAAAGATTGAGTTATTACTCATCCATCCTTATTTAGGTTGATTATTAGTAGGTGGATAATTTCAATAGATAAATCTACTTTCTAATATCCAGAAAGGGGATAAATTTCTCAGATAATCTCTCAATCTAAAAATTACGCAAAATTCCATGAATTTTTCCTATGCCTAATCCCATAAATAATTATATATATATACGTATAATTGTAATAAAATTTATGATCTAAAAAGTTCTTACATATAAATAAAAACCATATTTCATACCAACTATGAAATATCATGCAGATAATTTAATGTCTGATGGTAAAAGACATATATTTCAAAAAATATTTTATTCTCAATGAGATATTTCCAACTAAATTATTTATAATTTTATAATTTATAAATTTCAACGCATAATAACCCCAAAATATGATGAATAAATATCTGGTAGTCTTTTATGATCATCTATAAAGAAATATTATTCTAAAAATTCAAACTACACAAGACCCAAAACTATAATTATCACAATTTATATTCATCATAATATTCTAGGGAATTGAATCAAAAGAAAGGAGGGGGATGAAATAAATGGATAATAAAAAACACAAAAATATTCCATATTATGTTAAATATTAAACATATAAGAAAACATATTTAGGGGGAAATGTATTATTGAAAATAACATAGAACAATAAACGTTTTCCATTTTTCATGAAAGAGGGAAATTTAATATTCAATTAACAATCAAGTACTGTTAACTAAGAGTGTGAGATAATAAACATGAAACATAGTAAACAATCATAGGAATATGAAATTGAAATTTGGAATGCTAATTAAATAATCAACATAAATTAACAATATTCTAGAAATAATAAAGGGAAAACACATAACTATAAACACTTCAAATATATAATTATGTCCAAATATAAACATACGAGAACTAATTAACCATAATTACACCCACACAATATCTTGTGAGTGTAATTTATCTAAAATTACACTTAAACATGGTTTTTATAGAGTATATCATAACACAATTACACTAATTCACCATTTTTGTGAGCATATGTTACAAACATTAAACCCATTCACAATATTTTTGGGCATATCATACCATACTTACAATCCCACATACTCTTTGTGAGTTAATATAAAGTCATTTACACACACCAACAATTTCATTATCGAATGAGATATAAATATTTTACAAAGTCATTGATGGGTGATTCCATTATCCCATTAGAAGTTCTGCATACATATATGTGCCATGTGAAAATACATATTTGTCGTATCATAATGAAAACTGGGAATCCAAAATGTGTTCTCGAAGTTTCCATATGGTATCACTAATAAATTAAATTGGTGATTCTAATAATTCAATCATCCTAATTTTTTAATGAGAAAATAAATAGGGTTATTAATGAAAGACAAATTCGAAATAAATAACCAGATTACATATATTATGGAAATTGATAGTCAATCAATAAGTCAGTTTTTGAAAATATTTCTAATAATTTCATGAATGAAAAATTTTATGATCACCCTCAAATATCAATTTTGAATGGGTTAATTTAAATTATTTTTTAAAATTCACTTTAAATAAAATTTTTAATAGTATATAAAAAATTTTGTTTGATTGGAAATGAATTTTAAGTGTACGATTAAATATTTGATTATAAATGGTCAGAAACCCATTTAAATATATTTAAATAAATTTATTTAAAACCCACATAAAAATAATTGTTAGTGAAACATTACATTGATATGTTGTAATATAAAATATGAATCTCACATGAGTAAAAACATGTATTTATCTACAAAATAATGGAAATCATTCCTGTGAATGAATAACATAAAGGATGCGGAATAAAATACTATTATTGGCATGATTTTTTTAAAAATATTATCCTCTATTATCATTATGAGAATCATATATTTTAAAAAATAAAATAAAAAATATGATAAAGGAGGAAATATAAAATCAAATACTAAATAGAAAATTTTAATATACATTAAAGAATTATGCTTGAAGAATAATAATTTATTGAAATTAAATAAATTTTATTTTATGAAATCTTGTATTAATGAAAAACTTTATGTGGAATGATTCATTTTAGAATGGGTATATATATGGTGGATGTATAAATCCTCAATGAAAAATTACATAATACAACATAATGAAGTCAAAGAGAAGAATGTAACTAACTTATATAAAATATTTTCAAGATGAACATTTACAACTCAATGAATGAGAATAAAGTTAACAATTACCATTATACAACCGTTAACCATTTATTTGGAATCCCATTATGGGTGGAACATGAGATGGATCTCTAAGACCCATTAATTTCATTAAAATACATTAATGGTAATCCAGGTAAAATTTTTACACCATAAAAAATAAATTGGTTAATACAGATCACATCATCGTGATGAAATGTTTAGATAAAAAATCATTTACCTAGTGTATTGATATTTTTAATAAATGTTCCAAATATCAAAAAAATAACAATATTATAATTAAAAAATATTTCAAGGCTATTTTACAGAAAAACACTTAGTATATACTAATTTATTTGAAGGCGATAATTAGTGTCATGGACTTCTAAAGAGAATTTATGTTTTTTGTACCTTTTCCATTTAGACTGGTTAAGAGCATGATTATCTAATTCTATAGAATTTTATTTGTTCAGTAGAATGCAAATTATTCCCATCAGAGATTTATAAGGTTTATATTTTTCTATGAAATTATACTTCTAGGTGTAATATTAAAATACTATTTTTTCTCTTTGGAAAATATAATGTGATATATGTTATAGTTGGTCGGTCGTAAAATAATAATGAAACTCATGTGTGGTATCTTCCACTCAATAGGTTGGAAAGAAAATAATCATGAGTCCCAGAATTGATGAGATCATAGTCCTATATTAAATTTTATGACGTTTTTAATTTTCCTATTTATAATTATCTATTTCAAAAAATTTTATTGCAAATTAAAATTATTCTCCACCAGATGTGAATTATTTGATTTCCTCATTTCTTATTTGATCTTATTTTCCTTCTAAATTTATTATATTAGTTTTATTGTGAAATATAATACTAATATTATTAAAAAAATGAATGAAAGGGAACAGAAAATTATATAGAGAAAATATGTGTGATACAATATCATTTTCATCTACCTATGTTACCTAATTTTTATAACACCCACATATATTTTTCATCATTATTTATTTTGTGAAATATATTTCAAAAAAACATTCTCCCCATCCATAGAGTTTATAATAAATTAAATTGAACTATATATTATTCTTTTCATGTATTCTTCTTCAGAATTTCCAAGTCAATTCAAATCAGACCTCACTGGATATCCTCTTGATTCCGTGACTCTTCATGGTGCTTATAAATGATGGGAGTCAGTTAATTATCTATTCCACTTAAATAACTATAAATATTAACATCCATTTTAAACTGAGTAATATCTACACTCATAGATAACCTAATATATATATATATATATATATATAATACCCAAGAAATAATTTATTATGTCCTCTCTATGCATCATTTCAATATTCAATATCCAATGTGAATACTAGAGTTGAATATATATGATTATTTGTAATTAATTTCAGTTTTATTTTGGAGTATATGATCTTAAACTAGATCCTAAATCATGGGCTCAATCATATCCTTATTATAACTAATGACTCAAAATTAACAACACTCTTTATTATAGACATTATCTTACAACATTACCTATTATTAACACACATAATAACATTATCTTAATATAAAATCACTACTGTGGAATTTTCATTCTTAAAGGTGCCACCTATATAATGCTTCTTTCATAATTATTATAGTAATGCATTCACTTAACATTATTTCATTAGAACATTTACTATATTCAAGAAACAATTCCCCCAGTAATTCACATGATTCAAGCATTTTCAATATACCGTTTATTCCTTTCGATTATTATGATATCCCAAACCACAGATTAATTGAAGGATTTATGGTTTTCAATTCAATTAATGCAACATTTCTTAGAGTTTCCATGGTTTTTTATCCCCATTGAATTTCTACAAAAAATGAAATATAATTAATTTTTATAAAACCTGAATATATGATGATTCATGTATAATGATATTTGAATATTTTCATCTTATAAAAAGATTTATATACACAATAAAATAACTTCTATAGATTCATTTTCACATAGGGTAGCACAATAAGATATGTTTATTCTCATATTTTGTAAATCACATGTGAATATATTTTCTTATCTAGAATATATAGGTAGATTCACATACTAGGTTCTATACCTATTACACCAATTGAAGAAACATATTGTACCATCTTTATCTTTCACCCTTATATTATTGATTCTCTTATTTAAAATTACAAGGATCACAATTACCAATATCATTATTTATTATCCATTAAATGTCAGTTCCATGTCATTGTATATTATTTTTTTATCGTATCTACTTCTATATTATGACCCATATTATATTTTCAACATGTCATAGATAATTACATTGTGTCGTCTATCATTACAGAAGTGGTTGATCCATTCTCAAATTATGATCACAGGACCTATAATTTGGTATCTTAAACCATCATGTTTTCAAACTATTTACAGAATTGGTTATTTGACTTAATGTATGGTTGATTCAATTCCATAACATGATGAAACCATATATTTTATCACTGAACTATTCTATTATATGATTACACTATAAAATATATGATCTCCTTGGGCCAACACATGATCACACCATAAAATGAACATTTTCTTTCACTCTTATATCATTTTTATGAATCATTATCTATCACATATATGGGACTACAAAAATATTTGAATTATAAAATAAACACTACACACATAGATTGTTATTAATAATTCACCTTTGTTATTTTTTGGATATAACTTGTAAATGAGTATTTAATATATGTTATCTTCATTCCAACTCCACATATTCTCATTAATAATTCATTTAAATTTCTATACCATTATTGGAAACAAAATTGAAAATAAAATTTTAATTTGTATAAATTCATTCTTATGTAATTTTCTATCATTAATATCTCTCTAAACCAATATGAAGCACGATAAGTGTAGTTAAACTTATAATTATATTTAGAAATAAGTTTTTCCATTATACATTTTACTTCAAACTAAACAAAATAAGAATTATTTATATTTCTCAAAAGATACCCAACATTTTCCTAGATGATATAATTTAACATCCTAATGAGGTATAGAAAAAATAAACTTATATCTCTTACACTCTCTTCAATAATGAAGTCTCAAATATTCATGAATAATGAAATATTTATGTCATAATAAATTAACCTGAATCATCAATAAATATTTCACTATAGTTTAATTTATTTAAATAAATTTATCACACTTTAAGTAATGATTTTATTTCAAGGCACCATGGATGATTAATTAAGAATGAAACACATTTACAATGAATCTATTTTGTAAATATAACATAATGATTTGTTACTTTGTAAATATAGAGTTTTAATTCTATTCAATATTCTACAATTGTATCCCCCTAAAATATAATAATCTTATGATATTCATAATGATGAATCTATTTAATTGGTATAGTTAATTATATATTTATTTAGAATACATGAAATTTTAATTGGACATGGGGAAAACGTAAGATCAAACCAAGATTTAATCTTTATCATTTTTCTATAAATGTTTGTTCCAATTCACATCCTTTAACTTCATCAAATATGATCTAGAAATCATATTTTATAGAATAAAAACTTACTGATTAATAGTATAAGGTTAATACCTCATCTGGGATTTCCAAAAGTGAACATGAATACTTCATATTAGTTTATACCTATAATCCCATGTCGTACCTCCAATTACCTTTTATTTAATACTAAATACCATAAACTATCATTAAGGGAATAAGGTGGATCTTCCTTCTTTATTAATGTGAAAATAAATGATGACACCATTTTCTTATACGTGTTACTCTATTTTTTCCACTCTATCTGCTTTCACACATGACCATTAATTCAGATTTATTTAAATGAAACCACCAACTAACCCTTTCTTAAATTTCTATTTGGGTTATTATACCTTTCTGAATATCATCTATGAAACATGAATGATGATCCATCGATCATCTGTATGAAATATTCTTATGCTAGAATTATAATAAAGAAATCTATAAGAGTATGTCCTTCCAAATTGAACCTTAGGAAGAGTACATCATTCAAAAATGGATTAAATTAAATTGAAAACTACTCCTAAAATTCAACTTGTAAATGTGAACCATGCCATTATCCTATAAACTAAAAAAATTTTGTTCTATTTTTGAGTTTTTTTCTCTCTAAAAGAGATGGTTAAATTACTATGTTTCATGTGGTTACATTTGCATTCACTATTGATACATAATATGAAATATTCAAATTGATTTTTTTTTCAGTACTTTTTAATTAGGAAATATAATTCAGATTCTTGGATTTCTTAAATGAGAATAATTTTTAATCCTTCCATGTAGATTCCATTAATGATTCTAGATTTATATATTCCTTTGCCTTTTATTTCATGTGTATATCTTTAGTGTTCAAGCCACTTATAAAATTTTCATCCTATTATATTTTTATGAATTATAAGATTTTCAGGATCCATTAATAGGGGAAATTATAATTAAAACATCACATGTATTACCAATCATTCATAATTTGTATGAAGAACATAGATTTTTTCAGTTATGATCCAGTTTATTTTTTATTTGTGTATTTATCCCCCAAAATATTGGATTCTATTTTTCATCTAAAATGCGATTATTCTTGTAAAGACCCGGATGTTTTCATTTATGTTTTTATTATATAGAATTATTATGAGTCTACGAAAATTGATGGCACGTGATTTAGAGACTGTATGTTACAGGAATAAATTTCTGAACATTTTTATGGTATGTTCAGTAAACTCGCAAACGGTGTTTCATAACATTAGAACTGGCACTCAGATTAAAAATCTGAGGGCATCGTTGAATCAGAAGTGTCAGGATTCTCCTAAGGGAGGCTCCATATCGACCATAGTAGGTCGGAAGAAAAATATATATTTTTTACATTTAAAATAATAATAAAATAACAATGTAATTTTATTTATCTTTTTTTCTCCAACAGACGAGCGGTGGTGGTGGGACCAATGAGTTTTCAAGACAATAAATGGCTTGACTATAACACCCTGAGATTTTATGAAAAATATTGTTTTCATTAATGTCTTGTGTTGTACGCTACACCAAAAAAAGCTTGCACAACACACATCACTGACTTGGCTTGCATTACACGCAATCATGACCTACCTTGATAGCATGTGTAGTACGCAATACCGAGTTTCACTAAACGAGATATTATTATAATATTATTATGAACTAGCCGTAATGAATAGTAATACCCACTTTATGAAATTTAATAAATTTTATCTTTCAAAATGGATTTCATTTTTGGATTCGGATTATCGAAATTATCCTAGGGTGAAATGTTTTTTATTTTTCTAAAAACTTTCAATTTTTGATGAATAGTGAAAACACTAGGTTACTATTTAAAAACCGACTTTTTATTTAAATAATTATTTATTTTATTTAAATTTATTTTATGTCAAAATTGATACATAATACCTATATAAGTTCAATTAAATTCTTTTGAGAAATTTTATAATAATTTTAGATATATAAAAATTTTATTGAAATTTTCACCGTATTTTACCTACCTCCTAAGAGAATTTTGAAATACACATAAAACATAATTTTACTGCTTCTGTGAGTGGAATTTCGAAACTTTGAGAGACACGGTTAATATCAAGGAAGAAAATATGGTTCAATGAGATGGAAATAATTTTTGGTGAATAGTAATTATTTACTTTTTTTACCACGATTAAAAGTAAATAGGGTAATTAAGGGTAAAAATGATATTATTATTACCCTAAAACAAGTCCTAATTCTATTGGATAAGTGTAATTAGAAAAACAAAACCTTAGGACTAAAATATGACCATTTAGGTCCACTTGGATTAGATTAGGACATTTATTATTAATTTATTTAAAGAAGGGTAAAAATAGTTAAAATCAATGTTTAATAACTAAAACATTTTTAATATAGGGTTATACATAAGCTAAATTCGACTATAAATATTAATTAGAACTAAAAAAATATTTCCTACATAATGGTATTTTATTTATGATTTTTAGACATTAAATAAATTAATTTATTTAATGTCACAATAATGATGCAGTAATTATCATATTAATGAAATATTGACATAATTAATGTTATAAATACACAAATAAATTTAATTTGAGTCTTTTTATGAATTCAACTAATTTTATAGGTTAATATGGCATTTTATTATTGACTTAAGTAACTTTTTTCGAACTAATCATGCTGTTAAGATTTTCACAAAAATCAAATTCCAAATAGTGTCAAAATTGACATAAAATAGTTTTTAAAACAAATATTATATTATTAATTTTTATTTTATTCCTAAAAATATAAGGTTTGGCAAAATGACTTAGATAAGGTTATATATATTAATAATAAACAACTTGGGGTTCGTTTGTCTTGTTATAGTATGTTTATTAACCATATAGTGTAAGAAAACAAGAAGACACGGAAAAAGATAAAATATCTAACTTAAAGTTAAATCTAAATGATACGGTTAAAATAGAAACCTAAACTTGTTTAAATTATATTGTATGAGAGTATTTTGACCCATCCCCACCTTATCTTCGAAATAAATCATTTTGGAGCTATTAAAAACCGAATATGACTTTATAATAAAATAATATTTTTAGTTTTTTCCAAAGGTGCCCCTCTCCTCCCCTATAAATGGGCACCTCCTCCCTCTCTTCCTCACACCACATTGAGCCTTCAAGATCGGCCAACCCCTGACAAATTCTCGTCTCCAATTCCATAGAAACATCTTAGAGGTTCTGGGCTTCTTCAATGACCAATTTTAGTTCCCTAAGAGGAGGTCTCAAAGATGCGCTTCAAAGAAGAGGTAATGTCCGTTACCTATTCTTTCAACTTTATTTCTTATTCCACTTATTATTCTTTAGTTTTTTTCATTATGAAGTAATAACATAAGTATTACTCATATACAGATATGTTATTATAAGTATTAAACAACCCTATTTTACCATCTATCAATCCTACGGAAAACGAAATCACCGCGCGTGTGTACGTACGGAATACCGTCTCCACGCTGTGGTGTAATCTGTTTTTCCACCAACACCTTACATGGATGGGTATAATGGTGTAAAGAATAACTATATATGGTTACTATAACATCATACTGATTCTGATATATTATACCATCCACCCCAATTCTATACAATAATTATGGGAATGATATCATCGCTCGTGTGTACGTACGGACTACCATGTCCACGACGCGATGAGATTCATTCTCCATGTTAACCATACATGAATGATCATAAAGATTATATAATGATTAATAATGAAATATATTAGATAATAATTCTACTGGATTTATGTATATATATATATGAATGTCATCCAATTAATTCCATTCAATTCAACGAGGAAATGAAAACAACGTTCATGCGTACGTACAGCCTACCGTCTCCATGAACGATGTATTTATTTCCATTTATCGATCTATTATATATATATGTATATTATAAATATATATTATATATAAATCATGTTTTATATTCTATAATTAATTAATCATGATCTATGTAATCATATGAATAATTACAAGTCAAAACATAGATGACAAATGAAACGATTTTACACAAAACGCTCTTTAACATGGAATTTACAAAAGAACTGGTAATATAAAGTCATACGTGAACCATATATGACATAATAAAAATGAATATGATTCTGTAATAAGTCAATGACATTATTTAAATCATTATACATGATGTTCGGATACATACAATGCATATCAGACCTAAGGTAAGGGATAATTTTGCAAATCTGATTTTTATCCGAGATTACTTATTCATAAGTATTTACTGGGGTTATTTCTATCATCCATGTATATGTTTTATAAAAGTGTTTTCATGTATTTTTAAAGTCCTTTTTACCCATTTTTGAATTTTACTACATGGTATTTAAGGAATCTTTCTTTTGTTTACTATACGACGTACTTTTTGACTTTTTCGACAAAATTACAAGGAGAATGTTATTTTTAACTTATACGGCGTGAACGGGTTTTTATGGTTTTATAATGCCTCATTTTCATGAATCTTACTCTACAATATTTTATGACTATTTTCATCAAAATACCTTTCTTTTAAAATTTCATGGAATTTTGTGAAAAGAAAATGATTTTGAAGAAGAAAGGATATTTACCTCAAGAATTCATTTCAAGTGTTTTATAAAAATCATTTTCCATCTAAGATGACATTATTTCATATGTGTGTGTTTCAAGTATAATGTCTCTATGATTTAAATGGTTTCAATTTTCTAATGATGAAATATCCATTTGTTTTATATGGATTATCTGATGATTGGATGATGTTTATGAAACCCATTTTATTCTATGGGTTATGATGAAAGTTTTATGTTTATTTTTTGGCACAAGTAAGAATGATTTCATTATGAGATGAGTGGGACCTATATCTCCCTCCAATACATTGGGTAAAGATTCATATCTCATGATATAGACAAGGATAGAATGGTATGTTAATTCGGTTCACTATTACAGGACTGGAATGAGGAGTGAACTCGATTCAGAAAGGGACTTTGTCCACTAAGATGGTCTTGGAAGCAATGCCTTGGCTACTATGGAAATCATAACCTGTGTTGAATGGTTTCCACAATTACATGTTTTATTCCCATTGTATTTTATCATTGTTGATGTTCCATTATGATATATGCCTTATGTACTTCCACGATTTATGACTTTTCTCAAGATTTTGATGTTTAAATTTCATGTTGATGTTTTTTCTTCCAAATGTTTATGGATTTTTTATGTTATCTATGTTTTCCCTTACTGATCATTTGAACTCACCCTTTTTATATTTTATTTTCCCTAGGAAATAAATAAAGGATTAGGTAAGGGAAAAAAGGGGAAGATCGTTATGGGAGTTGTTGACGATATTTCAACATGATTTGAAGTTTATATTCCATGTTTTCAAAGACACTAAACTATTACGGTCCTTGTGTGTCTGTTTTTGTTATGGATTAAGTATTCCACAAATGTAATGTAATGTCAATGTACGTCAAGCTTCAGGTGTTTACAGTTGGTATCAGAGGAAAGGTTTAGTCATCCTTTGGAAACTAGGATGCGATAACTTTAGTGAGATCCCTATAGGTATTTTTAAGGTATGTCTAGGGGTTTCCCTAAGGTTAAGTATAAGTATAGGTTATAGTCCTAGAATTACGGTAAAGATCTTAGAATTAAACCTAAGATGTTAGATATTGAAGGTACTCCCCCCTTATTATGTTGTTTTCCCAAGCATGATTTTTTCCTCTCACACTATTCTATTTGGGTTTTAGACGATGACTGGAACCCGAAGGAACCGTGTTGATCAATGCAATGGATAATGAAATGATTGTCCCCCTGAACAAACAAATGTTATAGGAGATGGAGTGAAAAATCTTATTTCTATACTTACAAAAGATATGAATCATTATGAACTTTTAAATGAGCAGAGAAGGGAACAATATTCTATTGAGTTCTTCATGAGGAAACATACACCATCTTTCAGTGGGTCTTCTGATCCACTTGCTGCTGAACAATGGATCAGTACCACTGAAAAGATATTTTTAGTTCATCAATGTTCTGAACATGATAAAGTCATCTTAGTAGTATATCGTTTGGAAGGTGAAGCTGATCAATGGTGGAATCTTATCCAGAATACGGGGTCAAGTGATTAAATTGAGTCCATGGAATGGGACGAGTTCAAGAACTTATTTTTCAATAAGTACTTCCCTCGTATTCTTTGAACAAATATGGAGAAAGAGTTTCTTGAACTAAAGAAAAAGGATGATTAATCTGTTGGTGTATATGAAGAAAATTTTACAAGGCTTCCAAGGTATTCATATGGCTTTATCATCCAACCTGAATGTAAATTTGATCGATTCTTTAGTAGCTTAAAACCAAATCTTTGAAGGGAATTAGCTATAAGAGACTTCAGTAGCTATGATGAAATTGTGCATTGTGCTATCAATGTTGAAATGGAAGTTGGTGTTACTTATCCATCTCATGGTTTTGACAAGAAACGAAAGATGGAGTTCAAGGAGAAATCTCAGAATAATGGTGAAAAGAAGATGAATGTTTCCTTATGCTCAATGTGTGGAAAGAATAATGGTGGAGATTGTCTTAAATGGACTAGAAAATGTTTTAAGTGTGGAAAATATGGTCATCGAGCAGCTGAGTGTCAAAGTAATGGAAGAAGGGTTTCTAATGATGTGAATAAAGAAAAGACTGCAGAGAACGCACCACCAATACTTCAATGCTTCAAGTGCAAGGAAATGGGGCATTATGCTCATAAATGTCCTAATCCAATTGTTAGTGATGATCGACATGATAAACCACTTAAGGAAAAGGACAAAGGGAATTCACATGCGATCACTATTGGCAATGTTGAATATGACAACGATGTGGTGGAATGATTAAGTGTTTATGTAATGGGACTCCAAAATAATGTTGTATATACTATCTTGGAATATTGGGATATTTATGTATTGGTCTATTGTGGTTTTCAATAATTTTATGGTACCAGTAACCATGGAAAGTGATTGAGATATTTTTGGAAAAAAGTTGATATGCACATAATGAAGGTATAAGGAGAAAATGAAATGTTTGACAGTATTCATGAGCTCATGAATGATATAAGGAAATAGTTATATCATGGTTTGAGTATATAGAATTTTGGGGTTTTGGTATGTGGATAGAGTTAACTTTTGAAAGAACTCATGTTTTCACTAAGATTCAATGGGTATTCATTTTTCATGAAAATACATGATTAAGGCCTTCAAATGTTTGGAATGTGACCATCAAGAAATACCTTATGATATATGGGGATCAACGATGGTATTAACATGCTTGTTATATGAAATCTCTCGTAATCATTTTCACAATAATATGAGAGTGGACTGCAGTATTATGGATAAGCCTAAATATTGGAATGGATTATGTTGGGCATAAGTTAGTATTGTTTGAGGATATAAGTTTTTTCGATATTATTTATGGGATGTTATAGTAATGTAGTTTTAGAAAAAGGACAACCTGCAGGACGGGCGACAACCCATCACGTCGGACAAGGCTGGGGGAATCGAACCCACAACTGAAGTGTGACTGGCCTTTATCGCCTACCACTGGCCTACATGAAGTCCCTGTTTAGTAGAATGTAGTTTTATTATATTAAGCAGTATGATATATGAAATATAATTCCATTTTATGAACCATATATGATTAATATCACTATAGATGGACATATGTATTTTTGATAACTTTTATAACCTTTTGTTTGAGACAGATGGAATGAACCATCATTATATCACATGATCTGTTAAAACTTCACGAATGAAAAATTCAACTTCATTTCATTAAGAGATGAAGTGGAAATTTTTCATAGAACGAACAACGGTGAGACTGTACCAAAATCACGAAAGTATTTATTCTAATTCCAATTTCATCATCTTTAGGGAAATGATCTTTAAAACCCGAAAATGTTGTCCTAGTGCCCTTATATCTGATGAATCAGATGGTACCTTAGATCATCACAAATCTATGGCTTTGTGATTGATGGATTTTTCATATCCATGTTCTCTACCACTCTCCATCAGAACATGATGGTTAGACGTTTCATCCATATCGATATTTTCACATATGTTCTCCTTTGTGGAAACCCAGTGATTAGTTAATTTGGGTAACCATTACATTTCATACTTTAGTTTTTAAAGCCAAGTTTTGGTATTCATTTTTACGATGTGGGTTTTTATTAAAGAAACTTTCGAGTAGTAAACCATTTATAACCCTGATGAATTTCAAGGGAGAAATTCATTTTAAGGGCGGTAGAATGTAACACCCTGGGATTTTATGAAAAATATTCTTTTCATTAATGTCTTGTGTTGTACGCTACACCAAAAGGAGCTTGCACAACACGCATCCCTGACTTGGCTTGCATTACACGCAATCACGACCTTCCTCGATAGCGTGTGTAGTATGCAATACAGAGTTTCACTAAACGAGATATTATTATAATATTATTATGAACTAGCCTTTATGAATTGTAATACCCACTTTTTGAAATTTTATAAATTTTATCTTTCAAAATGAACTGCATTTTTGGATTTGGAATATTGAAATTAGCGTAAGGTGAAATTTTGGTATTTTTCTAAAAACAATCAAGTTTTGATGAATAGTAAAAACATTGGGTTACTATTTAAAAACCTACATTTTATTTAAATAATTATTTATTTTATTTAAATTTTTATTATTTCAAAATTGATACATAATACCTATATAAGTTCAATGAAATTCATTGGAGGAATTTTATAATAATTTTAGATTTATAAAAAATTTATTGAACTTTTCACCGTCTTTTACCTACCTCCTAAGAGAATTTGGAAATTCACATAAAACTTAATTTTACTGCTTATGTGAGTGGAATTTCGAAAATCCGAGAGACACGGTTAATATCAAGGACTAAAATGTGGTTCAATGAGATGAAAATAATTTTTGGTGAATAATAATTTTTTACTTTTTTTACCACAGTTAAAATTAAATAGGGTAATTAAGGGTAAAAATGATATTATTATTACCCTAACACATGTCCTAATTCTATTGGATCAGTTTAATTCGACCAAAAACAACCTTAGGAATAAAATATGTCCATTTAGGTCCACTTGGATTTGATTAGGACATTTATTCTTAATTTATTCAAAGAAGGGTTAAAATAGTTAAAATCAAAGTTTAATAACTAAAACATTTTTAATATAGGGTTATACATAATATAAATTCGACTATAAATATTAATTAGAAATATAAAAATATTTCATATAATTTTATTTTATTTATGATTTTTAGATTTTAAATAAATTAATTTATTTATGACACGATAATGATGCTGTAATTATCTTATTAATGAAATATTGACATAATTAATGTTATAGATACCCAAATAAAGGTAATTTGAGACTTTTTATGAATTAAACTAATTTTATAGGTTAATATGACATGTTATTATTGATTTAAGTAGCTTTTTTATAACAAATCATACTGTTATTATTTTCACAAAAATCAAATATGAAATAGTGTCAAAATTGACATAAAATAGTTTTTAAAACAAATATTATATTATTAATTTTTATTTTATTCATAAAAATATAATGTTCGGCCAAATGACTTATATATGGTTATATATATTAATAATAAACAACTTGGGGTTCTTTTGTCTTGTTATAGGAAGTTTATTAACCTTATAGTGTATGAAAACAAGAAGACACAGTAAAAGTTAAATTATCTAACTTAAAGTTAAATCAAAATGATAAGGTTAAAATAGAAACCTAAACTTGTCTAAATTATATTTTATGGGAGTATTGCTACCCATACCCACCTTAGATTCAAAATAAATCAATTTGGAGCTATTAAAAACCTAATATGACTTTATAATAAAATAATATTTTTAGTTTTTCCAATGGTGCCCCTCTCCTCCCTTATAAATGGGCACCTCCTCCCTCTCTTCCTCACACCACATTGAGCCTTCATGCTCGGCCAACCCCTGAAAAATTCTCTTCTCCACTTCCATAGAAACATCCTAGAGGTTCTTTTCTTCTTCAGAGACCAATTTTAGTGCCCTAATAGGAGGTCTCAATGAGGCGCTTCAAAGACGAGGTAATGTCTGTTACCGATTCTTTCAACTTTATTTCTTCTTCCACTTCATCTTCTTTAGTTGTTTCATTATGAAGTAATAACATAAGTATCACTGATATACTGATATGTTATTATATGTATGAAACAACCCTATTTCACCATCTATCCATCCTAAAGAAAACGAAATCATCGCTCGTGCGTACGTATAGAATACCGTCTCCACGCTGTGGTGTAATCTATTTTTCCCTCCACACCTTACATGGATGGGTATAATGGTGTAAAGATTAACTATATATGGTTATTATAACATCATACTGATTATTATATATTATACCATCCACTACAATTCTATTCAATAATTATGGGAACGATATCATCACTCGTGTGTATGTACAGACTACCTTCTCCACGACGCGATGACATTCATTCTCCATGTTAACCATACATGAATGATCATAAAGTTTATATAATGAATAATAAAGAAATATATTAAATAATAATTCTACTTTATTTATGTATATATATATATGTATGTCATCCGGTTAATTCCATTCAATTCAATGAGGAAACGAAAACAACGTTCACGCGTACGTACGACATACCGTCTCCATGAACGGTTTATTTATTTCCATTTATAGATATATTATATATATGTATATTATGAATATATATTATAGATAAATCATGTTTTATATTCTAATATTATTTAATAATTATCTAAGTAATCATATGAATAATTACAAGTCACGACACAGACAACAAATGAAACGATTTTACAAAAAATGATCTTTAACATGGAATTTACAAAAGAACGGGTAATATAAAGTCATAAGTGAACCATATATGATATCATAAAAATGAATATGATTCTTTAATAAGTCAATGAAATTATTTAAATCATTATACAGGAGGTTCGGATATGTACGAAGCATATCAGACCTAAGGTAAGGGATAATTACTAAAATCTCATTTTTATCCGAGATTGCTTATTCGTAAGTATTTACTGGGGTTATTTCTATCATCCATGTCCATGTTTTATAAAAGTGTTTTCATGTATTTTTAATGTCATTTTTTCCCATTTTTTACTTTTACTACATGGTATGTAAGGAATCTTTCTTTTGTTTACCATAAGAGGTACTTTTTTGACTTTTCTGACAAAAGGACGAGGATAATGTTATTTTTTAACTTATACCGCGTGAAATGATTTTTACGGTTTCATAATGCCTCATTTTCATGAGGTTTACTCTACAAGATTTTATGACTATTTTTATCAAAATAATTGTATTTTAAAATTTCATGGAATTTTGTGAAAAGAAAATTATTTTGAAGAATAAAGGATATTTTCCTCAAGAATTCATTTCAACTGTTTTTTAAAAATCATTTTCCATCTAAGATGAAATTATTTCATAGGTGTATGTTTCAAGTATAATGTCTCTATGATATACATGGTTTCAATTTTCTAATGATGAAATATCCATTTGTTTTATATGGATTTTGTGATTATTGGATGATGTTTATGAAACCCATTTTATTCTTTGGGTTATGATGAATGTTTTAAGTTTATTTTGTGGCACAAGTAAGAATGATTTCATTATGAGATGGGTGGGACCTATATCGCCCTCCAATGAATTGGTTAAAGATTTATATCTCATGAGATAGACATGGCCGGAATGGTAAGTTAATCTGGTTCCGTGTTACAGGACTGGAACAAGGAGTGAACTCGATTCAGAAAGGGACTTTGTCCACTAAGATGGTCTTAGCAGCAATGCCTTGGCTACTATGGAAATAATAACATGTTCTGAATGGTTTCCACAATTACATGTTTTATTCCTATTATATTTTATCATGGTTGATGTTCCATTATGATATATGCCTTACATACTTCCAAAATTTATGACTTTTCTCAAGATTTTGATGTTTAAATTTCATGTTCATGTTTTTGCTTCCAAATGATTATGGATTGTTTTATGTTATCTATGTTTTCACATACTGAGAATTTGATCTCACCCTTTTTATGTTTTATTTTCCCCAGGAAATAAAGAATGGTTTTAGGTAAGGAAAAAAGGGGAAGATCATTATGGGAGTTGTTGAATATATTTCAACATGAATAGAAGTTTATATTTCGAGTTTCCAAAGAAACTAAACTATTACGGTCCTTGTGTGTCTGTTTTTGTAATGTATTAAGTATTCCTCAAAAGAATTGTAATGTCCATGTACATCAATCTTCGGGTATTTACATTGAATCCCCATTATTTTTTTTGTAACCACAATTTTGGAATTTGGATGGTTAATTAATTAAATGAACCTCATAAATTCCAAGTGCATTACTCAATTTTACACTATCTTATTTATATTGAGATATGGGTGTAGTTTTGGCATAGATTCAATAATAGATGAAGCTCTGGAAATGTACCACGATTCCAAGAACATGAAGGATGAGATCGGTTTTATCAAGCGGTGATGAGCTCCACCGAATCACGAACTGGCGATAATGATGAAGGAGGATCCACCGATCATGGTTAGTGAATGTTTCTTCCCATTAGGTGGATTGTTTAAAAGATATCAATAATTTTTTACCTTGCTCCCTCAAGATATCAAATTAATGCGGAGGGCACGGTCCAATTGAATAAGGCATATACCATCCCCTTATTTTAAAATGCTCCATTCATTGGGAACAATTTATTCAGATTGACCGCAACACGAAATAGTGGGTTATGCTATAAAGGTGGTAGCATAATAGAGCTATTGGTGCAGAATTCACCAAGAATGGACTACCAGAGCATATATGTTGGCTCGTGGAAAAAATAGCTGGTGCACCATGTTAGCAGTAGCCCATGGTGCCCGGAGAAGACCCTAAAAACTAGCTACAGGTGTGGAAGGCGGCACGCGTCATCATGCCACGGTGGCCGAAGGCGGCAGTCCCAATCTGCCCACACGAGAAAAGAATTGTCCCTAGAGGTGTCGCTAATGGCACAAAGAAACCCCGACCAGTGGTCCATGGCAAAAGGGGGTGTACGAAGAATCTATAGAAAATAGGCTGCGGTAAGAAGGAGTGGCATGGCACCACGCTGTGCCACGTATGTGGAACCTAGTTGGCCAAACAGCCGACCATTCAGGGAGTGGGGCAGCGCCCCACTTGCTAGTGAAATAGCCCTGCAACTGGATCACCGGTGGGACATAACAGTCCCCCATTGAGTGGACTGAGCTGGAGGCAGTTTGGACCCGCCAGTGGGCATGGCCGGACATGCAGCATGGGCCCGTGAAATGAACCGGGCTGACCCCAACTGTGTGAACCTAGTGAACCGGGCCGACCCTTAATGTGTCGGACCTGGGCAGGGTCAAGTAGACCCTGGGACCCGTTGGGTTGGGCTTGTCTAACCGAGTCGGACCGGGCTCATACCAACCGTTCCCCGAATAAAAAATGCTCATAACTGACGAACCGAGTGCCCATTTGACAAGGCACTAGTGGCATTATAAGTCATTTTTAGAAGAAACCCTTTGGCATATTCCAGCATGCCAAACCAAGATGGGACAGACTGAGGTGTAATCACCCCTGATTTAAAGAAAGGGATGTAACTAAAATACCAGGAATCTGATCGAAGTCTTGTCTTTGATATAAATACCCTTGTGAGTTTTAACGGAGTCTGCATTGTGACTTGGGTTGGATCAAACTTGAATCCAACAAGGCCTTTTCTTAATACAAAAGTTCCCATATCTCACAGACCTGGCCTCTGATCAACACACCATATTCCATGTTGGGACCCCAATGATGGTAATGTCCTTTGGGTATGATTTTTAGGGGACTTCGTATCAGTTGAAATATGATGGATGTATTGAAGAGCGATTCTCCCAGAACCATGCGTTAATTGAGTGGGAATCCTATGGCTGAATGTATTTGAAGTAGAGATCCTATATGGATCAACATCATCGTGATCCTGTCCTGATCACCATGATAGAGACCATGTCTGGATCAACATCGTAGCTAAATGATGAGGACCCATTTTTGAGTGGCCCATCTAGGATCAGCATCTAGCGATGCTATGTGGATCAGCATAGAGAAACCCTATACGGATCAGAATTTCAGTGACCCTATGTGAATCAGCATTATAGTGACCCAGTGTAGATCAAAATTCTAGAGACCCTATATGGATAAGGATTGTAGTGACCCTATGTGGATCTGCAGTAGCGTGACTCAATGGGGACCCTCCTTACAGTGGCCCATTGTGGAAAAATTATATACGTCCATGAGTGTACCTATAGTAGAAGAACTTATTTGGGGATCTGTTTTGGAACTTATAATGAAGTAAGAAGATATAGATTAAGACTAATAATCAACACTCCTAATCTCTGAGTTTTATACATAGTGTGAGATGACTATTACTTCATGATTCTTGATTGAGGTCATGCTTTGTGGAACACTGGAAGACCTTGGGGGTTCTTAGGGTCCCTATTGAGTATTGTTATACTCACCCCTACATGGGCTTCCCCCGCACCATGTTGGGTCTTGTGCCGACGATGAGTAGCTAGGTGGAGACATGAGGAAGACAGGACTAGGTGATATTTGGAAGATACAGGCTAATGTGGAGTGATGTGGAGAAGATTTGTACCTACCCTTCTGGTCGGATCCTCGGTGGATGATCTAGGAGATATTTTCTATTTTCAATTTTACATTTACATTTTAGTTGGTCTTCTATTTCGGATAGTTTACATTCAGTACACATTTTACAATAACAATTTACTTCATGGTTGACTCTTGTTGTGTTCTAGGTTTGTTTGTTTGAATAGGTTTAAAATAAATGACTTCCTATTATGGGGACATACATTTTTCGTTCTAGTATCCAACCCATGGCCTATGGAAGTCTTGTCTGGGGTAGTCACGAAATCTACCCCGAGGGACACGTCGTGACAACTATAGAAAATTATATTATAGAGTTACTTAACTTCTCACAACTCCAATAGTTACGCACAAAAATTATTCTCTTTCTTTTTAATACTAACTATCAAAATTTATAGGTAATATATTTTTGGGCCTTGCACTCCACTGGTTTTGATTTTCATGTTTAACTATCATCAATAATAATTCTTATATCCACTATGAATATGTTATTAGGATTAACCTAATTTTTATTCATCCACACTTGAATAGATTTATTTTCAATGTTGTACTATTTTAGAAACTAGTTTTAAGAAATTTATTATAGGAATGTAAGGATAATGCCTATATCATAATGAGATATTGTTAATGATCTTAAAATGATATTGTAATATTATAAAAACATTTTAGATTTATTTTTTTACAATAACCACACAAATGTTTTCTATAACATATCTACAGTTATTTGATCAAGTAGTCTCAATTTGTATCATTTCAAAACATGCGTATTTGATTTCAAATTCATGACATTTAATATTTTATGAATTCATTATATATTTAATGAAATCGACATTTTCAACATATTTATTCTTCATTATTTTTGTTTCAAATTCATTAATTCTATCAATATATTTAGGAAATGTTTCAAGATTTATGTTTTTCATGGATATAAAATCTTGTTTTAAATCATTGATATCAATGTCTTATTTTTATTATAATATTATGTATTGATATTTCATTAACGATTCTATATTAAATTTTCATTCTTTTGAGATTAAATGAAGACTTTATTTAAAAATCATGGGTGATATATTTCATAATAAACATTTATTATTTTGAAGGCTCTATTCTATTTAGAGAACATTATAAATTTTCGTACATACTCTTTTTGATCCCTCTCAGTGTTTTAATCTTCAACTTCAAAACAAGTGATTTATTTTTTCTAATTTCTAGAAATATGAATAAATTATTTATTTTTCCAAAGTGTATATCATCTATATATTTTTTGGAAGATATATATTCTAAATTAGATAATATATGGTCACTTTAACTTGTTACTAAATATTGTGAATGGTTTTTATAACAATTCTCAAATATATCCTGATCAATTGACTTCCTTACCCAACTCATGAAATGTGTGTTTCTATTTACCATAGTGATAAATTTTATCATGCATTCATAGATATGAAATTTACATCTACCTTTAATGTTTTCATGGGGTAGATATACAATGTTCATCATAATTCATGAACGAGGTATATAATTTAAAAATTACGATTTTTTTACATTCTCTTTTCTTCAAAGTGTTTGATGAAACAAAATTTAAATATAATAGCAATGAATCTTCACCCAAATTACACATAATTTTTTACATAGTAATTTAAATCAAATTATCAAATTAAAATAACCACAATGTTGAGAATAAAATACTAGTGAACCCATGTTGGATAATAATTTGGAAGACCACATGGGATATACTTAATATTGAGGTGTGGTGAATCAGTTTTATGGATTTTTTATTCAAATTGAGGACTTTTTTACCTTTAAATCATATATTATATCAGATTATGGTTCTTAATTTCTCTAACTATTTTATTTTTTGAACACATAAAAAGTTCTATTGGGATTTACAAGGATCACCATTATATAAAAATTGATAGTCCGTAGTTCCGCAAGGATATAATACTTGATTTAATATAAAACAATAATTGGACAAATGTTATAGTTGTTTGGGATAAAAAAATTCCAAAAAATAATGGTTTTCCCAATAATCAAGTTGGATAATATATAACATTCTAGATTCCATGGAATCATGATAACTGGTATAACTAAAACACCATATAAGATCATTATATTTAATATATAGATAGAAATAAATTTATAAAACATATTTTCATGAACAATGACATAATTTAAAGGTTTTTACTTATATTGATACTTTCATTTTTTATTTGTTCTCATTCCCCAACCTTTTCTATTAAATTCAAAAAAATATACATAACACTCATTATTTTCTTTACTAGTAGACATGGATGTAAATACAACATTCTTAGAAGAAAGTTAAAGTGTTAGTCCTTAAATTTCATCTTAATATCTAAATAGATATTCACACCACCCTCCTTTATTCATCATTATTTCTTCTTTCTATGTAATATATTTTAATAACTAATTAATTTTTCCCATTTAGTTCATTATTTTAATTGAATTTCAATTTATCTTCTTAACTATCTCTCAAAAAAATTTCATTATTTTTCAATGATATATAGAGAAATCTAGATAACACCCACTTTAATTAACTCCTCATGATGTGTATGAATGATGGGATAATTTTCCATATTTTTTATTCCTCATTAACAAAAAATATTCACATCATTGTTTGTATCGTATAAGATCAAAACTCATTTACAACATGAAATATATTTATATATGATAATAAATGTAGTGTCAGATAATTCTTCATATCCCTTAATTATTTTTAATCACTATCCCATGTGAGTAATTTAATTGAAAAACTATTATTTTCTATAATTCAGAACCCTTGGATATTAAGTCCATGATCTTTAACAATATAAATAATTTTTGGCTAAACATCTTTTTTTATTCTACATGACGGAACCTTTACTACTACAATTATAATACACATTAAAAAATCTCATCTTATAATATTAAAAAATAAAAACCATATAATAATATACACTATATACTTTAGAGTAATAATTCTACAAAATCTTTCAATTTCAATTCATGATTCTTATGTAAATAAAGTTATAGATCCTTCATCATTTGTGTAAATAATTCATAAAATATTTGTGTCCTAAAGACCATGCCACTTATTCAAATTCGTAATTGATAAAAATACCAGACATCCTATTGATCCTTATTTAATTTTGAAACTACAATTTAATAAGATCAATATAATTATCAATTTTATTAATTTCATTTTCGATAAAATCACTTAAATTGTTTATCCTCATTAATCATACATTAAAAAAATCTTATATGGTGTTCTCTATATATATTAATAAATAATGATTCATGTGTATAATTTTTTTATATTTTCATCATGTATATAGATTTTTATACATTTCCAAATTTTATTCATGTAATCATTCATAAAAAAAATTACATCCAGCTATAAATATATATCTATGTGTGAAATACCATATAATAATATTTCATCACATGAAACATGTATGATTATTCACATACCTGGTTATGTGCCTATTCAATACTCATACTAGATAATTTATTCATTATTATACCTTACCCATTTTTTTAATCATCAGTGAGATTTTACTTTTCAAGGATTATGAAGAAAAACATAATAATATTTAATTCCGTATAGAGTAGTGCAGAAATAATTACCCTATTCAATTTTTAGTAGATCCATAAGATGTGTGCCTTACTATCACTTCTACTACATGTTATAACTAATCAAAATGTGTGGGAAATAATTACTTTTAAAGATGACGAAATCTAAAATTGTTTTTTTCTCATTCCATCCGGTATACACTGAACTATTAATGTGATAAAATTATTATATACTTTTGGTTTGTCTAGATAAAGTATAGTCAATTCATTTCCATTTTATGGTTCCACCAAAAAAGGTATTCTCATGACATAACCTCACATGGTCTCACCACATAACATACAATTGTACTACTCAAATTCACAGTCTAAATACACAATATTCAATAACAAGAATTCATATGCTGTATTCATCTATCTTCATAAATTTGTTCAAATGGAAGTTTCATTTTATAATTAATATTATTGTAAATCTTCTATATTAATAAACATAATTTTTTTATAATATCTAATTTTCATTCATTATTTACATTATATGATAGCAATAAAATAATTATAACTCCAAATTCAACACTCTGGGATTCATCATAATCCAATTTAAAAAGTCATTACCATATTCACATGCATTGGAAATTATTCCTTGAAAAAGAAAATCAATAAAATTAAGCTATAAAAATATAAATAAATATTTCATATTTCATTATCTATTTATTATGAATGTTATTTATTTTTTAAATAGTTTTCACTAAAACAAATTACATGTGGTGGTTAGTTATATTTCAGTAAAATTTCCTTGATATATTGACTATTTAATTATTTTCTAAATAACCTAATAATATAATAAATATTATATCTAGAATAATATTTCAGTATCCCTATGTAATCAATAATTCTATTAATTATATTTTTTCCAAAATATATTATAATTTATAATTGTTCTTAGATTTTTTCATTTTCGACTCTTATTTTACTATGAATTTTTTTATTAATATAACTAGTATATTTCAAAAATTATTTTAGAGAATATTAATATGATAATAAATAAAATCTTTATTTATTAAATCCATTTGAACATAATCCATGTTATATGATATTGGAAAATGAAATATGTTTTTTTGTGGATGAGATAGTCTTTATGTAAAACAAGACAACACACTAATTTCCCCAAAAAAAGGGTGTTACAAAACGAAATATTTTAACATTAAAAAGTATTAATATGTTTATTATATGTTATTATCCTTTAAAATAATATTTATAACCAATCATGAAGGGAGGTTTGAAAAAAAATATAATATGTTAGTCATGGAGGTGTAAACCACAAATTCTCATCAAGGATTTTTCTGAAATGTTTTTATAGATAAAAAAGTATGATATATTATTTTTATAATTACAAAAAAAATTCCCAATAATAATGATATATAAAAAATTCATGTATATAAAATATTTTTTTGGTAATATAAAAAAATGTAATACTGGATTTTTTGATAATATCACCTCGACCTTTGGATGTTTTCCCTATGGTAACAACTTATTAATCCATAGCCTGGTATTCGGGAAAAATAAAGGACACTAAGACGGGGGGAGAGTTTACTAGGGACTAGGGTAGTTTTATGTTTGAGATAAAGAAGTTCAATTTTTGGATAAAGTTGGTTGATATGAAATTATTTTATAATAGATGAAAATTAAATTTTCATAACTAATAAAAGATTTAAAATAATGTCATTACACTATTATGAGGTGAATGATTTCTAAATGGAAAAGAATTTATTTTATGGATTGTATGGGAAATGTTAAGGAAGATAATACTCTTTGTAAGTAATTTCGTTCGTTATTTTAAACATTATTTAATAATTTTATGGTTGTGGTTTACTAATAGATAAATGTAGCTGTCAAATCATTTAAAGGGAAAAACATGTTCTTCTAAAGTATATATCTTATATTCTACATATAATTGTGACTCTGATCATCTATATATATATTTAATATAGATGGTATATCTTTTTATTTTGTCTCCAATACCATTATTGATATTATTTATCACTATAGTCCTTCCTATGAAATATGGGTTGACACTATTGGTTAATACAAATACAACTCTATATCTATGTACATTACATGAATTTAAACATTAGAGATAAACTATTTACCACAAAAAAAATTCACTATCCACTATTTTCAAGTGCCTCCCTCATTTTACACCTCCTCACACATCAAATAAAAATATGTAATGATATGGAAATTAATCACATTTCAAATAGGCCCATAAGTTGAATCATTTTCCCAGTATAAGGAATCTAAAAAGTGTGATTAATGAGAGGAAAAAATATACAATAATAATTCTGAGTAATCATAATGGATATTATGACCTCATTCAATGTTCATTTTTCTCCAAAAAAATTAAACATAAATGACTTGTATGCTCTGATCATGTAATAAAAACATAAAATCTTGAAATTGAGAAATAAATAATTTTATAAGTAGATGCTCAAATTAATGAATTTATGAACATTCAAAAATCATGAAAATGAAAACATTTATAGAAGAGTGAAAAGAATATAAGTAAATATGGATTCACTGGAAAATATCATTATATTAAAATAAATCTTCACAACCACATGATTATTTCAAAGAACCACAATAAATTTGATCTCATCCTCGAGATCCCTCAGTATTGATACTACAATATAACCACTTTCCCTCATCACATGTTCTTAAAATGTGGTAGTCACTAAAGGAAAGGGGGTTATATTACTTGGATTAAAAAGATAATCTGTGGATGATTTCACTATAAATATATTTTTATTCATTAATTAATTAATCATTAAAATTAAATCATTGATCCACTTAAGTGGAAAAATAACTGAATATTATGATGTGAATAATAATTAAATCAGACCTCATGTAAGGAATCCATTATATACTTAACATTGAAATTCATTTTAAAAATTTACAATTTATTCATGATTCATAAAAGATTACAAAAAATAGTTGTGAATGAAAAAGAAAAATATAATTTTACTATTATAAAAAAATATAAGCTCTATACAATTTAAGATTCAATGATGAAATAATAATACATAAAAAACAATGTTCAGAAATATCCCTATGGGTAATACATCAATTAAAAGGGTCATGTTGCACAACCAATTTGGAAGAATAACTACATGTATAAATTATAATTATGAAATATCCCAAAAAACTAAAATTTCATGGAAATTTACCACAAATCCCCCCTAGGGTATAAACAACCTCAATATACAGAATAAATCATTATGAAATTTTTTGATTCCTATTGTCTTGGGGAAATATACTTTTTTTAAATGGAGAGATACTAAGACATTAAAAATTGATAATTTAACTACGTATCACATGGGTAAAACAAAAGTCAATACATATATAAATAAAAATATTGAAACATATTTTCAGATATAATAACAGGGAGCTCATTTAGTGGTTTTAATGATTGTATGACCCCATCCATCATCCTTTTGTCTTTTATTTTAATTTTTTACTAAATATTTCTCTGCCCTGATCTTTATGGTAAAATATTAAATTATAACTATCTTAGTTTCATTTATATATAAGGGGTTTTGTGGAAAAATAATTTTACACCAGGTCCATTTCTTCTATCATTATGCGATATTCTGAAAAACTCGTTCACACAATTTCATATAGAGACACATATTTTGATCACAATTCATGGATTGACCATGATTTGTTTTGTATTCACTATTAATTTTAACTCTCCACCTATAAGAAAAATTCATTTATGTTGTATTTGAATAATATGGATGGATGCATACAGATTTATTCATAAATTTTAATTTCTTCCAATATTGATGACATATTACCAGTTAGTTTTAGAAACTACACATTATTTATTGAATAAAATGAATACAGGTTCATTAATCTATTTTGTATACTTTTCATTTTGGTTGGTTTTGAAATTATAAATTATATTGTGGTTTAGAAATTAAAAATTAAAATCAATTCAAATAAGTAGATTAAATATGGTTGGTATAAATAAAAAATTAAAAACGATTAGGAATCTAAAGGATTTCAAATTTTTAAAGAGTGTATTATTTTTATTATTTTAATGGATTTAAATAACATGATTATACAAGAAAAAGGGAATAATTATATGAAATGGAGTAAATAATTTAAAAATTTTGATGATTCATCAGTTTATATTATTATGATTGTGGAGGGTTTCCATAAAATATATAGTAAAGAATACAATATAACCACTATAAGTTATAGAGAAAACATTTCACTAGAAGTTGAAAAATGGGTATCATGATTGGATAGGAATTACAAAAATAATGTGTAATGACACTCCGCATAAACTAAAAATTAATTTTTAATTACCATAAACCCTATTTTAAGGGAAGAGAGGGAACCCAACATGACATTAGAGACATAAGATAAGAATCATGCCCCCCAAGATCAAAAATCCCAAGGCAAAAAATCCCAGTTCAAGACTACAATGAAAGACTCTCCAAAGAATAAATACATTTAAGACCATATTACAGCATCACATTGTTTCTCGGATAACTGTCTCATGCATGAATTCATGGTCCTAGTACCAATAGAAACATCCATACACTCTAAAACAACCAAATCTATATAGTAATATATTTTGAAAACATCATGATCTGATCCTCTTCTAGAGAATCCCCTTTAGAAAAATAGGTTCCATTTCCCCCTTGACTATAGTCCGCAGTGCCTCAACATAGAAAACCCAAAAAATTTCTTCCATAATATCAAATAGTTCTTCAGAAACATACAATAAAAAATTCACAAAACCATATCCACCATCACCATGAAGCCTTCACAATAAATCCTTATCTTCCACCATTGACATATCAGACATCAGAACTGTATGATGAATATATCCTCTCCAAAACCCACGTGACACGCTATGACACTAATTTTTTTATTTTTTATTTACCAGAACCCTATGATGCTAATTCCGTAGAAGAAACCTTAAGAGAATTTTTTTTGAGGATCATGATATTGATCCATCATCACCTAGGACTATATGGACCAACACCACACTTAGTGATTGTCACCAATGAGGGGGTCTAGGCCTGTTTGAACCAGAAATTCTGCTCTTTTCATGAAACTAGTTATATATAAACAACGTAAAAACCCTCACAAAAGTCCAAATCATGATAACCATATGTTAAGAGACTTGTGAGGAGAGAAATGGGCACACTGACAACATCAATTCCACAAAAACGTAATCCGGTCTTCCAACATCAAAGGCGTCAAAGCAAAAAAATCCTTGATCCACAATAGTATTTGGATTCTAAACCTGTGAGAAGGATGTGTTTTTGATTTATGTGGATTCCTCTTTGTAATATTGTATTCCCTGTCAATATCATCATATAATATGAAAAATACAAACATATGTTGAGGGGAAAATAAATAAAAATTAGTATATGGATTAATACTCTTTCCTAGAATTGGTAGGGGGATGTTAATAGAAATATTTAGTAATCTATTAAAACATTTTTCAATGATTAGATACTTAATTATTTAAATATCGTAAACTAATATAATTTTTTTCTATATAATTCATCTATCTACATAGGGTTTGAAAAAAATATATTATCTCTTCCAAAAATTATAATCAATAGATTCCTTCTCGCATTTTATCTGTACAAAAATCATAATATTTATTCTATAGTGGTATCTAATAAAATATAAACTATATATTATTTTTAAATTAATTATCTATTTCTGAATCATTCATAAATGAATTCAATAGGAAATAAGAATCATTGGTTATTTGGAATAATTTTATGGAGTTTTTTTCTACAATTAAAAAAAATTGGTGCATATTTGGGGAATTAAATATTGTGTATGACAGAAAAAATGTTTCAACATTAATATATGAAACATGAAGGGAAAATATTCATTGCAATGATATTTATGATATTCTAGAACAAACAAATTTCTATGAAAAATGTACCTTGTATAAGAAGATCATAAATATGATATTTCGAATTAATGATGATAATATATTTATTACTAGTCATAAAATATATTTTTGGGATAATATTAATTATTTTATTATATGTAGTGTGAGTTTTAATAATCAATCCTTTGTTCCTAATTTTTATAGTAGATTGGATATGAAACACAGTACATATATATTCATCAACACATGGTTTAGTCTACCGCATCAAATAAAAATTAGTATGGATTAACTAATTTTTATAAGATACGATAAAAGAAACTAATCTTATTGTCTGATGGTTTTATCTTCACCTTGAACATAAATAATGGACCTGATCCTAATAGAATCTCAAATAACTGTACTCAAACTTTTCAAAATATTTTGCACACATTTGTTGAAAAATTGATTATAGTAATTTTTTGTAATAATAATATTTGAATTGGTCATAATTAACAATTTATAAATTTGATTCCAACAGAAAATAGTAATGATGATATATCCCATTTTAGATGTATTTTCCTAGACGATAGTATTAATATTTTCTTGATTAAGCTTATGGATTTTATGTTTTGTGAAATTATTCAAAATGATCAATCAATTTTTTTATTTTATAAACGTGATAATGTTTTTGGGAATTCTATTTACAAACATTGATTATATAAATTTGTTAAAAAATGTGGTTGGAATGTTTCACATATGACTGATATCATAAATGGATTTGATACCATGAATTTTGAATTAAAATTTTAATATCATATAAATATTTTGATTCAACAATTATTTTATCACGAGAATATAACATTATTTTAAATCTATTACCATATTTTTCATTGTGAATAGATACTAAGAGTTTTATATCATTTGTTCATATCGAGTGGCAAAAGTATAACCCCTTTCATCATTTATATTTTTTATTTAGTGGATTATAATGGTTGTTTAATCAAATGAATGGAAAAATAATTCAAGATTAATCATATTCAAGTATCATTATTCATGTATTATCATTACCATTTACTCTATACTAACAATCTCATTCTATTTTTGAGTGTGTTAAGTAATATTTATAAAATATCAAAAAAAATTCAAGAAATATAAATTATTTTGAATGAAATCATTAAATTTATGATTTTTAATTATTTTATGATCTATGCATGTGTATTGAATGGTCAATAGAGGATTAAATCCCATCGTCATAATTTTTTCATGATAGATAATATATTTATATGGTTATTAATTACTATCAAATGAGTAGATTGTTTTGAAACACATATGAGTCAGGGTTAGGAAATTAAAATAATACAATAAGTCAAAACATATTATTATTTTCAAACCCTACAGAGGATATTAACTAATAATGAATGTTGGATCATCTTTCTCTATGACTAAATTTATAAATTTTTTAAGACAAAGCATCATAATTTTATAGAGTACTATATCATGTTGTCTTAATGAGATACCCCAAAATTTAGTAATTTATATTTATATTTTTTAGAATCATTGAACACATAATTTAAGTCAGGATAATAAAAATGTCTTTTAGTTCCACTAATTATTTTAATAAATTATTCTAGGATTAATAATATATTTATCCCAATTAAAGGTAAATTAGAGTAAATGTCTATAAAACCTCTATATTTCTTCCTAAATAATGTTTGGAAACACCACCATGGTTATATATATTTCCCTAATTAGGATATTATTAATTTATAAAAAATATGTATTTTCACAGATATCTTTATAATAATATATTTTTTTCGAAAATCAAAAACTATTTATTTGATGAGCATCTTAAATACCATAAAATGAAATTTTTTACACCTCCAATTTTCAATATTTTATGGAATTTTGCTTACGTTTTATTTTAAACTATTATTATTTTGAATAATTTTGGAATTTTGTGTTCATCTATTTTTTGTATATTAAAAATTTGTGTGGGAAAATATTGATCAATTAATTTTGATCATTGAATTTATAAGTTACCTATGTAATCTTATTTTTAATTTAATTGAATATATTATTATTTTTGTTGGTCACTATTGTGATGGAATTCATGGATGACATTAAATGAAATTATCCCCATAACTAGCTAACTCATTCAGTTTTTTTTCATATTCAAGTTTCAAATCATAAGGTATAAAAATAATAATTGTTAATTATATCATTACTAGATTACTTAAATTTTTTACTAATATGTATGTTTTTCTTGTTTCATAACAACAAACATCTGATCATTTTTTTATATATGTAAATGTTTCGTCTATAAAGGTGGCCTAACCATATCCTCTAGTAGTGTAATTTGTTTTTGTGGTTTATAATCAACCTTTCAATGTATTAGTTCTACAAAAATCTATCACCAGTAACATAAAACCATTTTTAATATAACCACATTGAAATATGATACAAGATAATGCATCCTGGATGATCTAAAAGCATATAAGTCTTTAAAAACTAGATACATTCCTTATCATCACAATATATATTACAACTTAAAATACAACATAAAATTTCAGAGTTGAAAATATTTTTTATCACTTATATCTATGTAATAATCTATATACCACTTCTTTGTATCATGGGGAAAATTAACTAATATAAACTTTTCACTAAAATTATTATTAACAGAAAGTTTACAAAAATGATATCATAAAAAAATTAAAGAATGACTATAATAGAAAACATAAAAAAATAATATATTCTATATAACTATTATTATAATTCGGAAATATGAACAAGAATGATATATGAAAGTATAAAATCACATTGAAAACAATAACTAGATTCATAAGGATTTAATTATTAAAGAAGTACAATATAATATATCATTCATGTACTTGTAAAAAGTCAAAAATTAAAACAGATACTGAATATGTAAAATACCAATGATATATTGTTTCATAAGACTTATAGATACAACAAGTGTATGTTTAATGTTGGAACCAACACAATATTTAATATGACTAATGGATTAATGAAATTAATGAAATGAATAACAAATCAATACATAATCGAAAAGATATTTTTTTTTGGAAAACTAGATTTTTTATATTTTCCTAAATAAATCACTAAAATAGCATGATTATAAACTATTAAAGGTAATATAGTTGATGGTATCCTCATATGATCTCACATATTACACATAAGATTCACAAACTGGTTTTATTCATAGATGGAAATAATTGGAAAAAGCACTGGAACATTTATTAAGGAGAACACCCATATAATTTTGAAATAAATTAGTTAATGTAGAAAAATTAGAATAATATAACAAAGAAATTTATTTTATATTGAAAATTTAATATATTAATGGATAATTCTGTGATATGAATATTCATGTTGATATAAAAATTTATTCATTTATTAAAAATTAAAATACTAAATATCATAAAACATTTTAAAAAATGTAACATATTCTGAAAAAAAACAGCACTGAACACATGTTGTTCAAAGTAAAAACTTGGTAAAATGTAAATTAATTGATAAATAGACAATTTTTAAAATAGTCCCTAGAACATATTTTAAAACTATTAATACTGAGGAAAATTATTACTAATCTAAAAGAAAAAAATGTATGTTTTTGTTAAACATATCCTCCAAATATTTTCATTACAAAAATATAAGAATTTTAAAGGAAAATTGAAATCTAAAATTACTAACCATGATGAAGATAAAAAAAATATCTTTTTGATAGATCATATAATTTCATCATCAAGAAATTTAATCATAAAAAATTTAGATAAAAAGATAAATTATTACATGAAACCATGACTGCTATTCTAACATATTATATATAACCCACATGAAGTATATAAAATAAAATTAATCATTATATTATAAGAATATAATGATAATATTTATATGATATAAAAATGGATGATAATATACACCACTATAAAAAAAAATTTATTATGGAATATATCTTAGAGAAACAAAAGTGAGAAAAGAAACCCTAACCTCAAGTTAGAGTTGAATCATCAGTGAATTCCCCCTATTATAAATTTTACTTTAAAATAATTATATAAAATTATCATATACAAATTAATTATTTTATATGTGAAAATTAAAAATATAGTATCACCTATTTAATAATAATTCATTATTTGAATCCCAATTTCTAAGGATTATTATTTCATTATTCATGTATGATTCTATTTGTATATTATAGACCTCAAACTTTTATAATTCTTACATTATCTCTATATTGTTAATAAATTAATTTATAAAATATTATTACATAATATGACAAGGGAAATATATTTATTTATCATTCATTTCATAAAATTTATAATATCACTCACGTTCTATGTAAAACCAACCTTAAAAAGACTATGTTATAATGACTGAATGAGTAAGAACGTTCTTTGATATAATTGTGATATATCTTTTGAAGAATAAGATTCTTAAAAAAACTATATTCATTATATATAATTTTTCTTCTATTTATTATATTAATACATTTTAAATGCAATATATACCTCCTATAAACTATATTATTTATATATATAATAATACAACTTCCATTTTCTAAATAATAAATTGAAAAGAAAAAATAAAATATTTCATAGTACTATAATTATTTATTTAACATAAATATAATTTATATTATTTAAATATATCATTATAACAATTCATGGTAGTTGATGATGAAAATAATCACATTTCTACAATGAGGTGGTTTTCTATACATATAAACAAGTGATATGTTCATTTCTCATTTTAGTAGAAAAGGGGGAAAATTATTATACTATAATCATAATAAATTTTCATTATATTTATAATATTTGATTAATTATTTTTTGATGGATATTATTGAATTTTATTAATATTTACAATAAATAAAACATTATAGATTTTGTAAAGATGATTACATCTTCATTGATAGACCATCTTTAGCATATGCCATTATCCCTCATATGATGTCCTTCAGAGAATAACATATTGTTCACAATGAAGCTAATAAGTCATGGAAGGATTCAGGAGTTGGGTTTTGATGAGATAAAGGGATAAATCCATGTTAATAAAGGAGGATATGAAATTTCTTATTATAAATGTGTGTTGGTATTCACATGGAATTATTTGAAATAATATTAGTTAATATATATACTTCAATTTTATAATTGAACCAAATATTTACTATTTGAAATATTAATGTGATGATGTCAAAATAAGATAATCTATTAAGATTTAGACTTTTATTATGGTCATTTAAACCCTTATAAGTTTAGTATTTCCCTTGGTAAACCATTTAATGTATTAAAATAATTGCAAATTCATGACTATTTTAGGGTTCAAAATTTAAATATAAAATTTCCATATATGGAATAAAAGGAAAAATCATGATATATTACAATATTTAACATAAAATTGAATCATTATATAGTATATATTATTTTCAAATGATTTAAAAATATTTCCTATAGAGTAAACACCATTTCAAGACATCATTATGACTATTAAAAAAACATAACAATAAATTTATCAAGATGATATATTAATTAAAATATAAATCCATTAACCTTGAATAATATTTTGTAAATATCCCTGGTATTCATGAACTTAATAAATTCATTAATATAATATATCATTTTTAAGTCATTCAATTATTTTTCTCTACTAAATGCACATGCTCTAACTCAATGATGTGTAAGAATTATTCATAATTGTATACTAACTAAGATTTAAATTTAATTTAAAATTTAAAATTATGTTATTATTATTATCAAAAATGTTAAAAATAATATTTTTGTATTTTTCTATTTGGATATATAATAGTTCAATTGAAACAAATATAATGTCATTTTATATTTATTCTATACTTGAAAAAAAATGTAATGTAATTATCAAAGAATTATGTAACCATGTTTCCATATCATTGAATATTGGAAGAGGATCATTGGAATGAAATTAAAAAATAGAAAAATGAAAATCTATTGGGAAATTTTTAAATCCTTATCAAATTATTATTCACATTAATTACAAGATTTTATAATTTTTAGTGATAAAAAATATTTCCAATAATTACTATTTTTAATATAAAATAATTTTTCATATTTTAAAATTTATCACAGTGATTTGATATATTTCATCAAATTATAATTATTCAATTTCTACAAATGGATGAAATTTATTTGTCTAATTTCCCTATATAAAGCAGAATTTTATTTTCTATAAACCATTTTGACGTATAAAATTGCACTGACATGAAAATAAAATATAAGGATATTTTCCACATTATTAATTTTATAATATTTATTAGATGGGATATTATTATACATTAAATGTAAATTATAAATTTTAACTAACATTTATAATATTCAATTGTAAAAAATAAATGAATTTTTTGAATAACATAATAAATTTTCACTTATTTGAACACATATAAAGTATTTTATAAAAATAAATAATAATAACTATCACAATGTTTTAAAATTATTAAATAGAAATGATATTTATTATTTTTTTTAAAAATTATCCAAGTTGTATAAATTAATTTCAAAACTTACACACTAAATGAAATAAATATCATTTTTAATAAACAATATTTTTTTAAAATACAATAACTCTTTTCACATACATTGAATAATAACCATAATAAAATGAATATTAATTCATGAATATATATATATATATATATATTAGAATGATGTAATTATAGTAATTTATTTTCGTGATTAATTATATTCACTAAAATACATATAGAAACATTAAAATTTATTTCTCAATAATATCCATTTTACCTTAATAATATTATATATTTATTCCAATCAGTTTTATAATTAATATATTATTTAATATTTACTTTTTTAAAGAAAAACATAAAATATAAATTTCAAAAAAATATTATTTCTATTAATATAGACAAGATAAATATAATCATTATAATAGTCTTATTTAAATTATAATATTTCCATCATAAATTATTTATATTCGACATTGTGTATACCTCCACCTATAAAATATATTATTTGAAAAAATATAGTTCTAATATCAGGAAGAGTTGTACGTTCAATATAAACAAAAGATAAACTATTATGACTTGATTCATAAATATTTAATACTTCATCTTTCATCATTGTATGAATCCAATCCCTTATTTCACAATAGATTTATGGATCTTTCACAATGAATTTATAAATGTGGAATCACTTGAATGTTGAAACATCATACTTGTAGAAAATTCATTAATATATATAGGCAGTGTATAAGGACCCAACCTTTTTATATACATAATCATGAATTTAGTCATGAAAACAATTCTATTTACATTGATGATCTTATCAAGTTTAGAGCTTTAGAAAATTAGGACAAAAAAAAATGAAAACATTACACATTATTACAAAGTGGATACCATAAATACGGTTTCCATTTTTTTCAAAATATAAAACATTAAAACATAAAACTTGACTTCTTGATAATTCTTCAATAATATGACATGGATTCCTTCATTGTCTTATACATCATTATAACCTATAAAAAACTTTTAAAAACATGGTATGAGTACAAAATCTCAATAAGGAAAATAAAAATAAGGAAAGAACACAATAGTCCATGGATACTTTTAATATATGAAATCATATTCAAAAGACATACTTTTCACCTGTATATATATACATACATGGTGAAAAATGATATTTCCATAAAACATAACAACATAGTTAGAACCATAAAGTTATCTTGGGGCAATAGTAACATAATCAAGTAACCCACTCGACTACCATATAATTTGTAACCATCACGACTACTATAGTAATTGTATAACCATTATAGTTACACTTGGAGTAACCATACGACCAACTTCCAACTTACACATACCCAATTCATTGGAGGGAAATATTGGTCCCACCCTTCATCATAAATAAGGCTCTATATCCAATAAATAATAATAATACATGAATTTTTGCATAAAAAAATTGCATTTGAAATTTCGAAAACCGAATTTTAAAAGAGGATTTTAAAAGAAAAGTCCAATATAAATATCATATAATAGATGAGAGATATAATAGAGTGGATATAATATTTATATACTCTGTAAATATACATAATTAAACTTATTATAATCATAAGTCATCACACAAACAATATAAATACCACATAAATAATGAAGATTAAGGTTAACCCAAAGTATTGAAATCAGGATAAGAATTCCCTTACCTCAGGCTTGTATTACTCTATACTAGTTTACAAATTATGTATAATGATTAAATGAGTGTTATTACTATATTATAAGAACGTTTTCATGTTTATAACATATTATTTTATCATTTCATATCCTTATTTTATCCCTTAACTGTTAGTATTTTGTTCCCTGCACTTTTTTGGGTGAGTTCCTTACATGATTTCCATGGTTGGTTCATGATGGATGTTATTGTCGATAGGAAGTGAAAATACAGCATTAGAATGGAAAGGTATTTAAATATTTTATGTACCATAATTTATACTATTTATCATTTTGATGTTTTATATGAGGATGATTAATATGTTAAAAAATTAATGATGTTCGTTTAGATCATTTTAGTGGATCTTCGATAATAACAACCACCTTTGGTCTTATAAATTAAAACTCTAAGTAAAAAATAACTCCAGAAACCTAGAATGGTAATTATACATATATTATAACTTGTTTCAACCATGAAAATTTATTCATGACCAGACATGAAAGAGTTAATGAAAATTGAAATCACATCATCCACAATGTTTATAATTCGACACATCACAGACCATGTTTTTATTCCTAGAATAAGTGGGAGATGAGACGAATAATGATATGAATTATCCATGAAAATGGGAAAATCAATAATATACATGTTTTATAGAGATTTTATTCCAAATGGTTATGAATATATTATTAAAGAATAAAAAAATAAAGGAACTCAAATTCAAAAAATTATTGAAAAACACCTTACCAAAATTCGGTTCCCTTATGGCTATGTAACATGGTTTTAGAAAATATTTAAAAGGGAGGGAACAAGGGTCACCCATCCAGAAATGAATCACAATACATAATAGATCATAATAAGGAAATATGGAAATGGTATAGAAACTAGAACATTATACTACATAAAAGATTACTTGAATGGAAAAAGAATGAAATTGACAATTTTCTTACCTTGTAGAGTAACTCCTATAACATGAATTTTGGGACCTTGGGGGCATGATGAATCTTTGAGAGGACTAAAAGGGAGGTATGGAGACCATAGATTCATTTATGAGGAATTTTTAATGATTTTAATTTAGGAATGGGTTGGTATTTATAGTAAAAGTGAGGGATTATTTTAATAATTTCCAAGGGACACCTCGGTAGTGGCAACTGAAAAACCAAGGGCTTGCCCATGGTATAAGATAATTGGGACACCTCATAACATATATTATATTACAAAAGTATAATAGATTTATTACATAATTATTATATCATTAATGATGTCATTAACACACCAAAACTAAAAACTCTATTTTTACTATTCAGCAAAAAATCAATTATTTCAGAAGAAGCCCCAAAATTAACCTTAACAATTTATTGATGTACAGAATTCAGAAATTATTTTTTTTGAAAATAATTTTCTAAATAATTTTAATTTAATTTTAAAATAAAATCATACTTAATTCAAAAATTAGTAATTTAAAAACTATAACTGCTTTTATATCACATTTAATAATTAATCAATATGTAATTATCTTAAATCCATAAGACATAATAATAATAATAAAATTTACTATTAATTAGGGTCATATTACAATTCAAATTTCTATTCATATGGATATTTTAATTGTAAAAACCCGAGATTTTATAAGATACATTCTTTTTAATTTCATTCATATCTTCTATTGTATGACACACCAAGATTATCTTGCACTATACGCAACACTGTATTAGCTTCCAGTATGTGCAACACTTTTCTTGGCTCTTGTTACACACAATTTCAAGTTTGTTTGATAGAAGTTATTCTTCTCAACATTGAGTGTATATATATATATTTATATTCAATGTATAAATAAAATATGGTTGGATTATGTTATACGCAAGAACAAAGGAGTTGTTCACTACACGCAACCCTGACTTGGCTTGCATTACACGCAATCGCGACCTTCCTCGATAGCGTGTCTTGTACGCAATACAGGGTTTTAATAAACAATGATATATTATTATAATATTGTTATGAACTAGCCGTTATGAATACTGTTAACTAAATTTTGAATTTTATAACATTATTATTCATCTTACACATTTCTAGAACATAGTATAAGAACAAAATAAATTTTTCGGGTAAAATAAGTATTTTTCAAAAAATGAATTTTTGTCGCCTTTTGATGGCGTACCCACATTAAATATAGTTTTTGACATGTTTATATGTTCAATTTGACAAAATAAAATTCTTCTTTTGAATCAGGATATAAAAATTTACATTAGATAATGTTTTGATATTTTTCCGATAACATTCATATTTTAATGAATAGTAAAAACACGCTATATTTTAATTAAAAACCACTTTTTTAATTGTAATATCATATGTGGTTAAATTATAATATTTAATTGTTTTAAAGTATAAATAGAATATATTTTTACCATTTAATATAATGTATGTCATTATCATTGATTTTACCTTGAATTCGTAGATGAAATCAATTCAATCTTTTGCAATGTTTTAAAGAAAAACCTGTTTTCTTTCGACAACGCGATTAATTTTAATTTAATTTATGAATCTTTTGTTTATTGAATTTGGAAAAATGGATTCCATATTTGGAATCAGTGGGTCCAAATTATGTTAATAAGCTACTTTTAATTTTTGGGCATTGTGAATAGTAACTACGGTAAATTTTATTTACTATAGTTAAAGGTAAATCGAGTAATTAATGGTAAGTATAAGATGATAAAATTACCCTAACACTTGGAAAAATCCTATTTTATGGCTAAAAGTAGACCCATATAACCTAAGTGTCAGATTAGATTCATTTTATGGACTTTTGTCCATGAAAATAATTTAATTATTATTAAAACCAAAGAATGTGACAACATGTCTCTTTCTTAAATCTTATAAGTATAATAATTTTAATTTAGTGATAAACTTCATGAAACATAGAACATGAATAGTATACAGAAAGATAATACAATTATATACATCATCGGAAATTATTTAGAATTTTTATCGGTTATATAATTATCATTTATTATGACACAAAGATGATGCAGTAATTGTCTTATTAATGAAATATTGACATAATTGATGTTATAAATGCCCAAATAAATGTAATTTGAGACTTTTTATGACTTACACTAATTTTATAGGTTAATAGGAAATGTTATTTATGATTTAAGTAACTTGGTTCGAACTTACCATTCTGTTATGAATTTCATAAAAATCATGTACCAAATAGTGTCAAAATTGACATAAATTAGTTTTTAAAACACATATTATATTATTAATTGTTATTTTATTCATAAAAATATAATTTTCGGCCAAATGAATTATATAAGGTTATATATATTAATAATAAACAACTTGGGGTTCGTTTTTCTTGATATAGTAAGTTTATTAACCATATCGTGTAAGAAAACAAAAAGACACGGTAAAAGTTAAATTATTTAACTTAGAGTTAAATCTAATTGATAAGGTTAAAATAATAACCTAAATTTGACTAAATCCTATTGGATGAGAGTATTTCGACCCATAACCACTTTAGCTTCGAAATAAGACCCTTTTTAACCATTATAAACCGAATTTGTCCATAATATAAAACAATATTTTGAGATTTTCCTAAGGTGCCCCTCTCCTCCCTTATAAAAGGGCACCTCCTCCCTCTCCTCATCACACCAATTTGAGAATTCAATCTCGGCCAAACCCTGCCAAAATCTCTTCTCCACTTCCCTAGTGTCATCCAAGAGGTATTGGTATTCTTCAAAGACCATCCTTTGTTCTTTAAGTGGAGGTTAAGTGAAGGCGCGTCAAAAAGAGGTAATATCCATTACTGATATTTTTCAATTTCTTTCTTCTTCAACTTCTTCTTCTTTAGTTGTTTCATGATAACGTAATAACACTAGTATTTATTATATACTGATATGTTATTATAAGTATGAAACAACTCTAATTAACCTTCTATCCATCCTACGGAAAAAGGAAATCACCGCGCGTGCGTACGTACGGAATACAGTCTCCACGCCGTGGTGTAATCTATTTTCCACCACCACCTTAATTGGATGCGTATAATGGTGTAATGAGTAAATATATATGATTATTATAAATTGATATTGATACTGAAATAGTATACATACACTTTAACACAATTCCACGACCATGGGAACGATATCATCGCTCGTGCGTACGTACAGACTACCATCTCTACGATGCGATGAGATTCATTCTCCACATTAACTATTCATGAATGATTATAAAATGAATAATAATGATATATATGACACGTTAAATCTACTGGATTTATGTATATATATATATGTATGTCATCTACTTACTTCCATTCAAGACAATAAGGAAAGGAAATATGATATCATAAAAATGAATATGATTCTGTAATAAGTTAATGACATTATTAAAATCATTATACAGGAGGTTCGGATACATACAAAGCATATCGGACATAAGGTATGGGAAATATTACAATCTCATTTTTATTCGAGATTTCTTTTTCGTAAGTATTTACTTGGGTGTATTTTATCATCCACATACATGTTTCATCAATATTTAATGTTATTTCCATCCACCTACAATTGTTTAAATCCAATTTTACCCTTTGGTGAGTTTTTAGTAAAAGATATGAAAGGAATCTTTTGTCGTTTTTCGTACGAGGTACTTTTTGACTTTCCGACAAAAGTACGAGAAGAATGTTTTCATTTAACTTATACGGAATAAATATATTTTTAAAACATAATTTCCAAGAAGCTTCCTTTACACGTTTTCAAGTTTATTTTTAATCAACTTATTTTAGTTTAGAATTGTATGACATGTTATGAAAGGAAAAGTGTTTTTGAAGAAGAAAGGATATTTTCCTCATGAATGGAGTTCAAGTGTTTTATCAAAATTATTTTCCATATAAGATAATAAAGGTTTATGTTTTTATCCCTATTATTACATTGATTTGATTATGTTGTGATGGAATTATTTTTATGAATTCCTTTATCTTATATGAATTGATTTATGATGTCATGTTGTTTAAGAATCCCATTTTTATTACATGGGTTATGCAATGATGTATGATTTATGATTTTTTTGGAACACATAAGAATGGGTTCATTATGATATGGGTGGGACCTATATCTCCCTCCAATGCATTGGGTAAGGATTTTATATCTCATGAGATAGACATGGCTAGAATGGTAGGTTATACCGGTTCAGTGAAACAGGACTGAAACAAGGGTGACTCGGTTCAGAAATGGACTTTGTCCACTAAGGTAGTCTTGGAAATGAGTCTGGACTAATAAGATATGATTCTCTATGATTATGTGTGTATGCCACCAAGTTTCATGTTTTATGTTATGATTATTGGGATTTCATTTCACTACTACGATTTATCCCATGTTATGATATTATGATCTCTTTTGCTGGTTAAGATTTCCAAAATGTTATGTTCTTATAAATATGATGTGATTGATTTTTCTTTTGTTTACCATTACTGATCATTTGAGCTCACCCTTTTATGTTTTCTTTTCCCCAGGATATAAAGGAAGGTTTTAGGAAAGGAAAAAAGGGAAGATCATTATGGGAGATGTTGAAGATCTTTCACCATGATTAGATGATTACATTCCTAGTTTCCAAATTCACTAAACTATTACGGTCCTTGTCTGTGTGTTTTTGTTATATAATAAGTATTCCGCAAAATTAATGTAATGTATTTTTATGTTATGCTTCAGGTCTCTACAGTTGGTATCAGAGGAAAGGTTTATTCAACCTTTGGAAACTAGGATACAAAAACGTTAGTGAGATCCCTAGAGATATTACTAAGGTATGTCTAGGGATGTCCCTAAGGATAAGTATACATATAGGATATAGTCCTAGAACTACGGTAACGATCATAGAATTTAACCTAAGATGTTAGATATTAAGGGTAATCCACCTTTACTATGTTGTTTTCCCTATCATTATTTTTGCCTCTCACAGTATTCTTTTTGGGTTTTAGACGATGGCTGGAACCCGAAGGAACCGTGTTGATCACTGTAATGGACAATGCAATGATTGTCCTCCTGAACAAACAAGTGTTATGGGAGATGGAGTGAAAAATCTTATTTTTATACTTACACAAGATATGAATCATTCTGGACTTCCAAATGAGAAGAGAAGGGAACAATATTCTATTGAGTCCTTCATGAGGAAACGTCCACCTTCTTTCAGTGGGTCTTCCGATCCACTTGTTGCTGAACAATGGATCAGTACCACTGAAAAGATATTTTCAGTTCTTCAATGTTTTGAACATGATAAAGTCGTCTTAGCAGTATATCGTTTGGAAGGTGAATCTGATCAATGGTGGAATCTTATCAAGAATACGAGGCCAAGAGATGAAATTGAGTCCATGGAATGGGACGAGTTCAAGAACTTGTTTTTCAGTAAGTACTTCCCTCGTATTCTTCGAACAAAGATAGAAAAGGAGTTTCTTGAGCTAAAGCAGAAGGATGATGAATCTGTTGGTATATACAAAGCGAATTTTACAAGACTTACCAGGTATGGATCTGGCATTATCATCCAACCTGAAAGTAAAGTTGATCGATTTTTCAGTGGCTTAAAACCAAGTCTTTGAAGGGCATTAGCTATAAGAGACTTCAGTAGCTATGAAAAATTGTGCGTTGTGCTATCAAGGTAGAAATGGAAGTTGGTGTTACATATCCATCTCATGGTTTTGATAAGAAACGAAACATGGAGTTCAAGGAGAAATCTCAAAATAATGGTGAAATGAAAATGAATGTTTCCTTATGCACAAAGTGTGTAAAGAAGCATGGTGGAGATTGTCTTAAAGGGACTAGAAAATGTTTTAAGTGTGGAAAAGAAGGTCATCGAGTAGCAGAGTGTTGAAGTAATGGAAAAAGGGTTTCTAATGATGTGAATAAAGCAAACACTACTGAGAATGCACCACCAACACTTCAATGCTTCAAGTGCAAGGAAATGGGGCATTATGTTAATAAATGCCCTAATCCAAGGGTTAGTGATGATCGACATGAGCAACCGCTTAAGGAAAAGGACGAAGGGAAGTCACATTCGATCACTATTGGCGATGTTGAATATGACAACGATGTGGTGGAATGATTAAGTGTTTATGTGATGGGATTACAAAATAATGTTATATCATGGAGTATTGGAATATTTATGTATTGGTCTAATGTGGTATTCAAAGTGATTGAGATATTTTTGGAAATAAGATGATTTGTGCATAATGAAGGGAAAACAAGAAAACGAAATGTTTAACAGTATTCATGAGGTCATGATTGATATAAGGACTAAGTGATATCATGGTTTGAGTATATAGAATTTTGAGGATTTTGGTATGTGGAAAGTGTTAACTTTTAACTGCATTCAAGTTTTCACTATGGTTCAATGGGTATTTATTTTTTCAAGAGAATGCATGATTAAGGTATTCACATGATTGGAATGTGACCAACAATATATATATATATATATGGGGGATAAATGATGGTATTCACATGCTTGGTTGATGACATTTCAAGTAATCGTTACTATGAGCTTGAACTGAAGTATTTTAGATAAGCCTAAATATTGGAATGGATTATGTTGGACATATGCTAAGTATTGTTTAAGGATAGAACTTTTTTCGATATTACAGATGGGATTTTATATTAATGTAGTTTTAGAAAAAGGACAACTTGCAGGATGGGTGACAGCCCATCACGTCAGACAAGGCTATGGGAATCGAACCCACAACCGAAGTGCGACTGGCCTTTTTCGCCTACCACTGGCTTATAGGAAGTCCCTGTTTAGTAGAAACTAGTTTTATTATATTAAGAAGTATAAGTCCATTTTAGGAACTATATAAGATTAATCTCACTATAGATGGACTTATGTATTTTTTTTGATAACTTTTCTAACCTTTTGTTTGAGGCAGATGGAATGACCCATCATTCTATCACATGATCTGCTAACACATCACGAATGACAAATTCAACTTCATTTCTTTAAGAGATGAAGTGGAAATTGTCCAAAGAATGACAAAAGGTGAGACTATACCAAAATCACAAAAGTATTTCTTCTAATTCCAATTTCATCAACTTTAGGGAAATGATCTTGAAAAATACCAAAAATGTTGTCCTACTGCCCTTATATCCGATGAATCAGATGGTACATTAGATGACCACAAATCAATAGATTTGTGATTGTTGTATTTTTCCTAGCCATGTTCTCTACCACTCTCCATCAGAACATGATGGTTAGATTTCTCTTCCATGTCTATATTTTCTCCTATATGGAAACCCAGTGATGAGTTCATTTGGGTACCGTTATATTTCATACTTTAGTTTTTAACGTTCAGTTTTGGTATTTCTTTTTACAATGTGGGTTTTTATGAATAATAAATGATTCATAACCCCGACGAATTTCGAGGGAAAAATTAATTTTAATGGGGGTAGAATGTAACAACCTGAGATTTTATAAGATACATTCTTTTTAATTTCATTCATATCTTCTATTGTACGACACACCAAGATTATCTTGTGCTATACGCAAAACTGTATTAGCTTGCAGTATATGCAACACTTTTCTTGGCTCTTGTTACACACAATTTCAAGTTCGTTTGATAGAAGTTATTCTACGAAACATTGAGTGTATATATATATATGTATATTCAATGTATAAATAAAATAAGGTTGTATTCTATTATATGTAACAACAAAGGAGTTGTGCACTACACACAACCCTGACTTGGCTTGCATTACACGCAATCGCGATCTTCCTCGATAGCGTGTCTTGTACGCTATACCGGGTTTTACTAAACAATGATATATTATTATAATATTGTTATGAACTAGCCTTTATGAATATTGTTAACTAAATTTTTAATTTTATAACATTATTATTCATTTCACACATTTCTAGAACATAGTATAAGAAAAAAATAAATTTTTCGGGTAGAAGAAGTATTTTTCAAAAAATGTAGTTTTGCCGCCTTTTGATGGCGCACCCACATTAAATCTAGTTTTTGACATGTTTATATGTTCAATTTGACAAAATAAAATTCTTCTTTTGAATCATGATATAAAAATTTACATTAGATAAAGTTTTGATATTTTTCCAATAACTTTCATATTTTAATGAATAGTAAAAACACGCTATATTTTAATTTAAAACAACTTTTTTCATCATAATATCTTATGTGGTTAAATTATAATATTTAATGGTTTTAAATTATAAATATAATATATTTTTACCATTTAATATAATGTATGTCATTAGCATTGATTTTACCTTGAATTCGTAGGTTAAATCAATTCAATCTTTTGCAATGTTTTAAAGAAAAACCCATTTTCTTTCGACAACGGGATTAATTTTAATTTAATTTCTACATCTTTTTTGTATTGAATTTGGAAAAATGGATTCCATATTTGGAATCAGTGGGTCCAAATTATGTTAATAAGCTACTTTTTATTTTTGGGCATTGTGAATAGTAACTACGGTAAATTTTATTTACTATAGTTAAAGGTAAATCAGGTAATTAATTGTAAATATAAGATTATAAAATTACCCTAAAACTTGGAAAAATCCTATTGTATGGATAAAATTAGACCCATATAACCTAAGGGTCAAATTAGATTCATTTTAAGGACTTTTGTCCATGAAGAAAATTTAATTATTATTAAAACTAAAGAATGTGACAACATGTCACTTTCTTAAATCTTATAAGTATAATAATTTTAATTTAGTGATAAAAATCATGAAACTTCGAAAATTAATAGTATCCAGAAAGATAATACAATTATCTACATCATAGGAATTTATTTTGAATTTTTAGGGGTCAAATAAATATCATTTATTATGACACAAAGATGATGCAGTAATTGTCTTATTAATGAAATATTGACATAATTGATGTTATAAATTCCCAAATAAATGTAATTTGAGACTTTTTATGACTTACACTAATTTTATAGGTTAATATGACATGGTATTGATGATTTAAGTAACTTGGTTAGAACTTACCATTCTGTTATGAATTTCATAAAAATCATGTACCAAATAGTGTCAAAATTGACATAAATTAGTTTTTAAAACACATATTATATTATTAATTGTTATGTTATTCCTAAAAATCTATTGATCGGCCAAATGAATTAGATAAGGTTATATATATTAATAATAAACAATTTGGGGTTAGTTTTTCTTGATATAGTTAGTTTATTAACCATATAGTGTAAGAAAACAAAAAGACATGGTAAAAGTTAAATTATTTAACTTAGAGTTAAATCTAATTGATAAGGTTAAAATAATAACCTCAATTTGACTAAATCCTATTGGATGAGATTATTTAGACCCATCCCCACTTTATCTTTGAAATAAGACCCTTTTTAACCATTATTAACTGAATTTGACCATAATATAAAATAATATTTTGATATTTTCCTAAGGTGCCCCTCTCCTACCTTATAAAAGGGCACCTCCTCCCTGTCCTCCCCACACCAATTTGAGCATTCAATCTCTGCCAACCCCTGACAAAATCTCTTCTCCACTTCCCTAGTATCATCCAAGAGGTCTTGGTATTCTTCAAAGACCATCCTTAGTTCTTTATGTGGACGTTAAGTGAAGGCGCGTCAAAAAGAGATAATATTTATTACCGATCTTTTTCAATTTCTTTCTTCTTCAACTTCTTCTTCATTAGTTGTTTCATGATAAAGTAATAACATCAGTATTTATTATATAATGATATTTTATTATAAGTATGAAACAACTCTAATTAACCTTCTATCCATCCTATGGAAAAAGGAAATCACCGCGCGTGCGTACGTACGAAATACCGTCTCCACGCCATGGTGTAATATATTTTACACCACCAACTTAATTGGATGGGTATAATGGTGTAATGAGTAACTATATATGATTATTATAAAGTTATATTGATACTGAAATAGTATACATACACTTCAACACAATTCCACGACCATGGGAACGATATCATCGCTCGTGCGTACGTACGGACTACCGTCTCCACGACGCGATGAGATTCATTCTCCACATTAACTATTCATGAATTATTACAAAATGAATAATAATGATATATATGACATGTTAATTCTACTGGATTTATGTATATATATATATGTATGTCATCTACTTACTTCCATTCAAGACAATAGGGAAAGGAAAACAACGTTCATGCGTACATAAGGACTACCGTCTCCATGAACGGTGTGTTTCATTTCATTTATCTATCTATTATATATATATATAATGAATATATATGATATATAAATAATGTTTTATATTCTAGAAGTATGTAAATCATTATATAAGTAATAATAATGTCAAGAACAACAAGTCCAAACTCTTACGATAAATGAAACGATTTTACCCAAAACGCTTCTTTAACATGGAATTTACAAACGAACGGGTAATATAAATACATAAGTGAACCATATATGATATCATAAAAATGAATATGATTCTGTAATAAGTTAATTAAATTATTTAAATCATTATATAAGAGGTTCGGATACATACAAAGCATATCAGACATAAGGCAAGGGAAATATCACAATCTCATTTTTATCCGAGATTTCTTATTCGTAAGTATTTAATGGGGTGTATTTTATCATCCACATCCATGTTTCATCAATATGTAATGTTATTTCCATCCGCCTACAATTTTTTAAATCCAATTTTACCCTTTGGTGAGTTTTTAGTAAAAGATGTGAAAGGAATCTTTTGTTGTTTTTCGTACGAGGTACTTTTGGACTTTCTGACAAAAGTACGAGAAGAATGTTTTCTTTTATGATGTCATGTTGTTTAAGAATCCCATTTTTATTACATGGGTTATGAAAAGATGTATGATTTATGATTTTGTGGAACACATAAGAATGCTATCATTATTAGATGGGTGGGACCTATATCACCCTCCAATGCATTGGGTAAGGATTTTATATCTCATGAGATAGTCATGGCTGGAATGGTAGGTTATACCGGTTCAGTGAAATAGGACTGAAACGAGGGTGACTCGGTTCAGAAATGGACTTTGTCCACTAAGATAGTCTTGGAAATGAGTCTTGAATAATAAGATATGATTCTCTATGATTATGTGTGTATGCCACAATGTTTCATGTTTTATGTTATGATTATTGGGATTTCATTTCACTACTATGATTTATCCCATGTTATGATATTATGATCTCTTTTGCAGGTTAATATTTCCAAAATGTTATGTTCTTATGAATATGATGTGATTGATTTTTCTTTTGTTTACCATTACTGAGCATTTGAGCTCACAATTTTATGTTTTATTTTCCCCAGGATATAAAGGAAGGTTTTAGGAAAGAAAAAAAAGGGAAGATCTTTATGGGAGATGTTGAAGATCTTTCACCATGATTAGAAGATTACGTTACGAGTTTCCAAAGTCATTAAACTATTACAGTCCTTGTGTGTGTGTTTTTGTTATATAATAAGTATTCGGAAAAAGTAATGTAATGTCTTTGTATGTTATGCTTCGGGTCTCTACATTATTATTCCCCAAAAAAATAATTTGGTTCTAATAGACTCTAAATAACAAACAAAACACAATTTTAGATGACCATTTTTTGAAATTCAAAACATAGAAGCAATAAGTTATGTTTAAAGGCTACATAATGATACTAAATTTTTTTTGTCAAGAATTTCAATTTAATTTTAGAATACCTTGGGCTGTTACATTATCCCCACCTTCTGGAAATTTCATCCTCACAATTTTATTTTCATATTAAACAACTTAGAGTACCTTTTCCTCATACCTTTTTAGACTCCCATGTTGCTTCTTCAACCATGTTGGTTTCTCCACAAAACAAGTACCCAGTGGATTACATTATTTTGCAATACATACTCCCTTTGACCATGAATCAGAACTGGTTTCTCTTTATAAGAAATGTTCTCTTCAAGATTAATTACTTCTGGTCTCAACACATGTGCTAAATCTGGTACATTCATTGTCACCATCAAAACATGAAAAACATTGTGAACATGAGACAAATTCGGAGGCAAAGCTGCTCAGTATGAAACTAGTCCAACATTATCTAGGTTTATAAAAGAACTAATTAACCACCAACATAACGTTCAATTCTTACTAAAACACATCCCAATTTTTCAAGGAGTTATTTAAAAAAAAACGATCACCTACATCGAAAGGGAATCTTTACTTCTGTTATCTGCCTAACTTTTCTTCATGCTCTAAGCTATCCCCATGTGATGATGGATCATATTCACTTTCTCAGCCACTTCCTCTACTAATTCTGGCCCCATCAAATTTCTTTCATCAAATTCATCCCAAAAGGCTAGAGTCTGACACTGCTTTCAATACAATTCCACAAAAGGGTCTATCTGTATATTGGAATGGAAAATGTTACTAGAAAAAACAACTAAAGAAATATGTTGATACCAACTTACCTGGAAGTCCATTGAACAAGCTTGAAGCATATCATCTAATGTCTAAATTGGTTCATTCTAACTTCTCATTTGATTGAGGTTGAAAAGCGGTACTGATATTTAATTCTCTGCTCAACGACTTCTAATGTATATTCAAAAAGTTAGAAGTGAACCTAGGATCCTGATCCGATATAATTGAAAGTGTAATCAATTTAAACTGACAATCTCATTAAGGTATAGTCGATAAATTTAATCCAAAGGCATTGTATCTGGAAAAGAAATAAAATTTGACGATTTTTCTACTGATCAAAAATTCCCAAATTGCTTTGTTTCCCCAAGAAGTCTTTGGTAGTCCTATCATGATGTCTATGGATACATTATCCCATTTCCACTCTGGAAATGGAAATGGATAAAGCATACCCTTCAGTAATTTTCTCCATGCTTTAACCTGTTGATATGTCATTCATTTCATGGTAAAATCTCTAATATCTCTTTCTATTCCATCCCACCAATAATACACTTACAGGTCTCTGTAAATATTATTACTTCAAGGATATGCTGAAAATGGAGAACTATGATCTTCACACAACAATTCATTCTTCAATAGGGAATCACAAGGCACCCCCAAACTTTTACCAAATCTTAAAACACAATCTTTATCAAGGTTAAATTCTGGAAACCTTACCACTTTAACAAATTATACCTTTTTTGTAGCGCTTGGTCTTTCTTCTGTGATCAATTAATTCTATCTAACAAAAAATACTACATTGAAACCTGATAAAAAATAGATTTATTCCTAGCACCAATAACATTAAATCCAAAATTTATCAAACCATTAATCAAGGGATCATGTTCCGGTCATAACATGGTTAATGATGCGTGATTTTTTCGACTCAAGGTATCGGCCACTTAGTTTTCTTTTCAAGGGAGGAAATTGATCATGTAATAATAATCCATTATTATTTAATTACATCTCCTATGCCTCAAGTTTAATTCTATATGACTGAATATATACATCAAACTTTTATGGTCAATATATTTTTGACATTTGTATCCTAATAAATGATTCCTCTAAATTTTCAATGAAAAAATCACAACTACCAATTCCAAATCATTTGTGGGTTAATTTAACTCAAGAGGTTTACTATTCCTTGAAGCATAAGAAATTACATGATCATTATGCATCAATGCACAACCAATTCCATTCATAGAAGAATAATTTTTTATGACAAACTCACCATTTCAGGAAGGCAAGGCCAAAACAGGAGCATTCACCAAACTCTTTTTCAGTCCCTAAAAACAAACATCACATTCTTGTATCCAAAAAAATTTAATCTCTTTTCATGTTAACATAGTTATCAGGCTAGATAATCATGGAATTTTATTAATAAAACTTCTGTAATAACCCGCTAAACTAATAAAAGTATCGATATATGTATCATTTGCATTTATTTTTTATTCATCAACCACTCATGTTTTGGATAGTTAAACTGTTATTCAATCATTATTTACAATTTCCCCAGGAAAATAAATCATTTTCAAAAAAAATCACACTAGGTGAATTTTCAATAAAGTTCCTTTTTCATTGATGGTTTTTAGAATAACCCATAGATATTTTTCATGCTTCTTATTATTTATAAAATATAGTAGAATTTCAACAATAAAGATAACCTCAAACTAATCAAAGAACTCATAAAATACTATAATCATAAGATTCATGAATACAATAGGTGCATTAGTTATCTCAAACGCTGTAATAACAAATTTATAATTCCCATATCTAGTAGGAAAGGTTTTTTTTCAGGATGTCACCCTTCTTGACCTTTAGTTAATGGTATCCAGATGTCAAGTGAATCTTGAAAAGGTAATGAGATCCTTGGAGAAAATATAAAATGTCATTGATGTGCGAGAAAAGATACTTATTTTTAACAGTGATTCTATTGAAATATACATAATGAAATAAATTTCTCATGGAACCATAATTCTTTTTAACGAACAAAACAGGGGCTCCCCATGGTGAAGTGTTAGGATAAATGTATCCTTTACCAAGAAAATCCTGCAACATATTTTTCAATTCAAGAAATTATATTTGAGACATATGATAAAGGGGTTTAAAATTGGATTAGAATGAAGAAATAATTCAATTTTGAATTATACATTCTGATCAGTTATGACAATGTGTCACTCATCAGAATAAACATCATGATATTTATTTACCACTAACACATCATTAATCTAAATCGTTCCGTTGTATTGTTGAATATGAACAAGATAACATTCATTTCTATCTTTTTGAGGTTTCTCATAATTCTAATATCTGATCAATTCTAAGTGTTAATTCTTGTATACAAACTGAATGTCTTTATAAAAAAACTTCATTAGATCTACAATCAATCGTTGCAAGATAAACAAAATTCCAATCCATTCCCAAAATAACATCAAACTTGACTAATGGTAATACAACAAGGATTTTTGGTAAAGACTTTCCAAATAACACAATAGAATGATTCTTATAATTCCGATTTGCTATAATATTTCCCACCTGGTATTTTAACAACAAGTTCTTATCTCATTTGTCGAGGTGATATTTCATATTTACCAAAAAATTTCTCAGAGATGAAAGAATGTGTAGACCATGTATCGAAAAAACATTATAAAAATCTGAGTGAAAAAACATAGTACCTGATACAAATTAATTGGATGGATAAAAATCTACTAACGTAGTAACAAAGTATCTTAATATGCCTTATTTCTTATAGTATGGATTCTTTGAATCATTCATATCTCTCTTTGGGTAGGAATTTGATTAATGACACATCTCACCACATTTAGAACACTTTACAGTTTGATTATCATGATTAGACTTAAGATCAATTTTTTTACAATCTCGGGACATATGTCCAAACATACCAAATTTAAATCACTTTAATGTTTTTCTAAGACATACACTAGGGAATTTCTTGCCTCAATTTTCAAAAACAGAAAAATGGATTTTCTTACCATCTGATTTCATTGGTTGATTCTTACCCATCGCTTTCCAGTTTGACCTATTCTTATCCTTGTTTTTAAAATGCACGTTATAATCAACAAACTCCATCTCTACCATATCTGCACATCAAACAAGTTTCTCATAACATTTCAATTCACGGGAGGCCAAATCCCTTCAATACAATGGGTTAAATACTATGTAAACGCAATTTATTTTTCTATCAAGATACAGAATAAGATTTTTATCATACCTTGCTATTAGGGTGATGTTTGTTTCATACACAGCCACTAAATCCTTATTTTTTTCCTAAATTCAATGAATTTATTCTCCATCCATGTTTTACCCACATTAGGAAAATATTTTTCAAGGAAATCACATTTAAATCAATCTCACTCTATGGAATTAAAATTCTATCTGCCCCTAATATTATTTACCATTTACCACCACTGATCAACTTCACCTTCAAAATGATAAATTACGACACATACCTTTTGATTATCTAAAAAACCCATTACATCAAATATCTTTACAAGGGATTTAATCTATCCTTCAGCCGCTATTGGGTTAGATGATCCACTAAGAGAAGAAGGGTGTTGCCTCATTAAAAGTTCCACTATTTTCATGTTCTATTGTGGTACCTATAACTATTCTCTCAAACTGATGCCACCACCATTTATTTCTTGTGTTAGCTGAGCCATTAATGTCACAAACTGCTTGGGTCTAATCCCTAAAATTCGAGGATGATGCCTCCCCTCTTTAGCTTCCCTATTTCTTCTATAGACAACCATTCTGAACAAAAATATCTTAGATGAAGCAATATGGTAATCATTAAAGTCTATAACATTTAAATTTAATGAGAGATTAAAAATCGTTTATGGTATTATTTTAACATCATCTTAGCCCCTAAATATATCTAAACTGTCATCAAATACCAACTATAAGGACATGACCTTATTACATACATAATCTTAAATTTAGTCAAGAAAAAAATTCCATTTACATTGATTTTTTTTCATGTTTGGAGATTTAGAGAAATAGGACATAATAAATTAATAACATTTCACATTGTTACAGAGTGGATACCATAAAAATAGTTTCCAATTTTTTCTAATTATAAAACATTAAATATCAAAAGAAGATGTCTTCATACTTCTTGAAAAATTTAACAAGGATTCCTTCATGGTACTACACATCCTTATAACTTATAGGAAACCATTTAAATAATTGGGATGATCACAAAAGATCAGTAAGGGATATAAAAAGAAGGAAATAACACATTAGTCCATGAATACTTGTAAAGTCTGATATCTTTTTCAAAAGGCATACTTATCACCTATATATATATACACATACATTGTGAATCATGATATTCCCACAATATATAAGAACATAATTATATTCATAAATGTATCATGGGGCGTACTTACACAATCTCGTAACCCTCTAGGCTACCTTGTAATTTGTGACCGTCATGGCTGCTTTATTAATTGTGTAACCATCGTAGTTACACTTGGAGTAACTAAAAGTCTGACCTCCAGCATACAGATACCCAATGCATTGGAGGGAAATATAGTTCACACCATTAATTATAAATAATGTCCAAGATCTAGAACAAAATCATACAACATGAATGTTATCATAAAAACAATGATTTAGAATTTTGAAAAACAAATTTTAAAAGTGGTTTTTAAAAAAACAATTCATATAAATATCATATAATTGAAGTGAGACTTAATAGAGTGGATGGAATATTTATATAATCTATAAATATACATAACATAAAGTAGTATAATATTATTTCAACACTCAAAAAATTTAAATTCCACATAAATAATGAAGAATAATTTTAACCCAATGGATGGAAATTGGGTTATAAATTACTTTACATTAGGCTTGTCTTACTTCAAACATTTTTAAACTTTTTTATAATGTTTAAAAGTGTGTTATTAGTATTTTAAAGGAAAATTTTCATGTTTAAAATATCTTATATGGTAATTTCATAACCTCATTTCAGCCATTAATTATTAGTATTTTGTTCCTTGCACTGTTTTAGATGATTTCATAAAATGATTTCCATGATTTGTTCTTGGTGGATGTTCTTGTCGACTAGATGTAAAACTCTTGAATTGGGATAGAATGGTAATTAAATATTTATGGTACCATAATTGATACCATTTGTCAATTTTATGTTTTATATGAGTATGATTCATACGTTAAAACATTAATGATGTTCGTTTAGATCATTTTCGTGGTTCTTTGATAATAACAACCCCATTGTGTCTTATAAATTAAAACCATGAGTAAAAAAAATTAAAGAACCATGGATGAGACATAATACATATATTATAACAATTTTCACCCATAAAAATGTTATCATGACCTTACGTGAAAGATTTAATGAAAATTTAAATCATATCATCCATGATGTCGGTAGTTAGACACATCACGAATAATATTTTTATTGCTTCAATAAGTGGGAGAGGGGAAGAATAATGATGATGAATTTTGAATGAACATGATAACATATAGAAATAAATTATTTATGATGATTTCATGCCTCTTGGTTAAGAAGATATGAAGAAGTAATAGGAATATAAAGGAACTCAAAATAAAAGAATAATTAAGAAACACCTTACCAAAATTCGACAGCCCAACAGTTATGTAAAATGGTTTTAGAAAATATTAAAAAGAGAGGGGACTAGGGTCACCCATCCAGAAATGAATCATAATATATAATAGATAAATAATAATAATAAAATAATAACATGGTATGGAAACATGAAAATTATACCAGATAAAAGAGATCTTGAATGGAAAAAGAAATAAATTGAGAATTTTCATAACTTCAAGACTAACTCTTAGAACCTGAAGGATGGGAGCTTTGGGGATTAAAGAAACCTTAGGAGGAATAATAGATAGGTAAGGAGGCTAGAGAATCATTGATAAATAATTTTTAATGATGTTAATGAATGAATGGGTTGGTATTTATAGCAAAATTGAGGTATTATTTTGTTAATAATTTCCACTGGACACCTTATTAGTGGTATTTCAAAAACCATGTGCTTTCCCATGGTATTTCCCATGGTATAAGCCACTTGGGACACCTCATAACTTATTTTACAGTAAATATATGGACAATATTTATTACATAATTATTACATCATTAATAATGTTATTAAAAAACAGAAACACAAAACTGTATTTTTTCGTATTGACTGAAAAATAAAACATTTCAGAAAAATACCAAAAAATCAGCCTAAGAAAATATTGATGAGTATAATTTATAAATGAAGTATTTTTTTGAAAATTATTTTCTAAATATTTTTAATTTAATTTTTCATTTAAATAATACTTAATTAAAAAGTTAATAATTTAAAAACTAAAACTTTTTTTATATGAAATTTAAAAATTAATCAGGTGTCATTATCTTAATGTTATTAATAAATAAAATAATTATACAATTAACTATTTATTAGGGTCATATTACTATTCACATTACTATTCATAAGGGTATGTTACTATTCACCAAAATACATGTTGGTTCAAATAAACTCTAAATAACATACTGAACACAATTTTTGGTGACCATTTTTTGAAATTAAAAACATAGAAGTAGTAAAATTATGTTTAAAGGCTATATAAAAATATCCACATTAAAAAAATTTCAAGCATTTCAATTTATCTTTAGAAAACCATGGGGTGTTACACAATGAGCCCTTAAAATTCAATGTATCCAAAAATTTCAGATAATGATTATTTATAACTTAAGGTCTCATTAAATAACAAGATATTTTTTAACTCTCTAAGGTCATAGATTTATATTACATTGTATGATTACACTTTGATGCAAGGATGTTGCAATATGCTGCCTAGACCACCTAATGTTTACCCAAAATGGCTGTAAGGCAAGGATTCCTACCACATGTGGTGGTCCACAAGGACAAAATCACATATTCCTTGTTAGTATGGATTATTAATCTAACAAAATCAAAGAAAAATACCTAAATAATGGTTTTTAGGAGTAAAGCTCGCAACTCTTATCATTCATTTAAATTTTTAGGATCTATATAGTGGTACATTACTTCCACATGGAGTGTACCACCTATTCCTTTGGCCACTATTTGAAAATAAATTTAAAATTAGGCTACACTCTTTATGTCAACTCAAACTTGGTGTGTACATGACCATTTAGTGTATAAAAAGATATTATGTTTTTTGTAATTATGAATTTATTACAGTAATATATAGGAATGAAGCATGTTCCCATGGAATGTTTTTTGTTCATTTTATAAAATTTCACTAGTTTGAATTGATCCACATCCTACTTTGGTACCTAATACATTATTTTTCATATCATGTTATAATTACACATATTGTGTGATGTTTTCAAAATATGAATAAAAAAAATTAATACATAAAATAAAAAAATGTTTGGGTAGAATTGGAAGGTAGGGTCATTGACCATTGTACAAAACACTCAGTTTCAATTGTATACAGCTGGTACAATTCCATTAATATTCATTAAAATAGAACCACATGATGTGTATTATTATAATCCTCTTTTTTTAGGATTTAAATTATAATATAAAATGTTTTTCAAAATAATAAATCTCCTAGAGTTGATCTGGGTTTATTCGAAGATTCATAACCACAGCTTCAAAAGTCCCATGATCGAACTCTTGTAATATACCTATATCATCCAAATAATCAATAATTTAAACCACACATCGTTTGTTACTGATTTCACTATGTTGGAAAAAAATATGAACTAATATTAAATTTAAATAAAATCTGTTGTACTACAACATTCAATATAGTGGTTTAGGGAACACATTTTTATTGGCATGTACCCAAGTTCGAATCATGTTCTGAGAACTCGACCAAATGTTGTAGTCCACATTTTGAAATTTTAGTAAACTCGATGTGTATTATATAGATGCACATCGTTTATAGAGTTATTTATATAATTTTTTTCTATTTTAATAAGATAAATAATAATTAATATATAGTTTATTATAATGAACAATAAATAAAAATAAAAATAATAATAATAATAATAAAATACATTAATTACATATACGTCACCATTGAATTTCTGTGGTTTGTCCATTTAAGTCAAGAACCCTAACTTGCCACACCCCATTTCTTACACCCATCTCTTCTCATTTTATTTCTTTATACGCTTCCGAAACCCATATCTTTAAATACCCATTATGGTTAATTTCAGGGATATTTATATTTTTCCTCTTTATGTTTGATCCAGGAAAATACTAACACACCCTTTATATCTCTGTTTTACAAGTATTGGGTGCGACATAGGGATTAGGTGAACCATTTGAATGAAACACCTAGTATAAAGAAAACATTAATGAATGCTCATCGTGTACTATCTATACATGATCAAATAAGCTCAATTCTAAAGATGAAAATATACATCATGTGTTTTTAGCACATGACCAGCATAGTTCTTCTTCCCAGCTTATGGAGAACCAGCATCCTAGCCTATACCCGACCATACATGTCATGGATAACACACAACAAGTTTGTTCAAAATATGTCGTGTCTGGTATCCTTGAGGAAATTTATTTTCCAGGGAATAAATGGGATCATTGTACATGTTAACACACATGGAATGTGCCTATTCTACATTCCATTCCTCCAATTTTTTCATACACATGCCTACTCAACATGTGTATCGATAGAACTCTTGTTTGCATCACAATAAAACTACACACCATATACTCTAGATTCACACATGTTGTACCGTTATTTTTATGAATTGTCACTATTTTTCTTTCTTTTATAGTTTCATATCATTCATTATATTCTTTTCCATCCTTTTCATATTATGGATTATGAAGAACATGTGAGTTGTATGAGATCCATGCCTTATATAGATGGGGAGTTGACTGGACTCTTTCGAGTCAAGATTAAGAAACAATGAGGGCACACCATGAATGATATACCAACTCACCAGCTTCCATATGTGGTGTTGTTTCCCCATATCCCATAGGATTCCACATATTTCACATCATCATTCAATCTAGATAAAACTGCATGCCCTTATATAGTTTTTGAGGGATCCAGTTCAGTGGATCCTACATATATCAGACCATCATATGATGTGACCGTGCCACATTATACTTTTGGTACATCTTCAAAACCATCTATAGTACCAGATGATCCACCTAATACCACAATAGATAGACCATCCACACCAGTGGTTTATGATATAGCATATTTTTTTCCAGTAGCTATCCGACCCTATCCTCACCCTGGACAGATCTCCGAGGAGTGCCATCTGGTAATAGATCAAAAATGGTGGTTCTCACAGTTGATGCATCATCTAGGCAGTCACTTCCTCATCATCATTATTAATTATTTTTGGTAATATGGGAGGAGATCAATAATCTCATCTGGAACACTGACCTCATAGACAAACTCTATTTCAACATTCCATCGTTTGGAGATTTTTTTGATGTTTTTTGTGACCATTGTCTTTGAAGGGCCCTCACTCCTTGAGATGCCTAGGGATATGGTGACTCGATTCATTTTACGACTCAGAAGACTATACATATCCATCAGAATGGGAGAGTTCTAATGAAGTTTATGTTGTTACACTAATCCTCCCACCCCACACATTTTTTCGTCCCACACATTCTCAAAGAATTGATACATTTTATCAAAGTTTTGGGAGCGTACATGACCATATCATAAGTACAGTCTCACCTGATTGAAGGTAACCCTCATCATTTTCGGTACAACCATTACATCATCCATTCCCTATGTTCCATACCTTTCCCTGACTATGTGGACATGGGTTTCATTTCGGACAGTCATATGGTTCCCCTTACCTTCGTCGTCCTACATTATTATCCCATCCTCCCCAAATTCACCATATCTTATTTCCACACCATGATCAACTATTGTTTGAGAAACCTGAATGGTATATTCTATTTCACCTAGTCAGCAGACCATATAGGGGATTTTTTAGCCATCTCTCACACTTATCATTACCTAGCTTCTTCCCATTAGATGGACATCATCAATATTATTCATGTGGTGATTGTAAAGTGGTGTGTGGAAACCTTTGTTCTCATGATGGATTCCCCCACACTACATGCAGTGAGAGAGGACACCACTTCAATTGATGTTTCTACTACATCGATCACACTCAGTCAACCAGAATAAATTCTATCTCCACCACTCTCCACAACATCAACAGTTCCACATTTTCCACAAATCCATTTTCTTCTAGACCATACAAATCCCCACCATTACTTAAAAAATTAGATAATATCTCAATTTCTCCCCAAATTTCTACCTTAGACCACCACCAGTTCATGATGGACCCCCACAAGGATGTCATGGATATCAAAATCATCTTGACATAGGTTGTGTTGTGCCTTATTATTAAAAAATCGGCATTTAGTTATCCCCATCCCCAACTCCTCATCTTGATCCTCACCCATCAAGAACAAAAGACCCATTTATATATTTGGAAATGGATTCATTGACATTATTTACATATGTATTGGATAAAAAAATTTCCACTATAGCCAGTGAGATACCAACCTCACCCACTCCATAGGGAAAGGAACCAACAACTATTGATTCCACTATATATATGTCCCTTATATCCTATATCCATCTATAATTTCCATTACCCCTATTAAGGCAACATTGTTACTCTATATGACACATATTTCTTCCATTATCTATTATTTTTCTTAATTAGTTCAATGTGGTGGGTTTTATGCATACAATATTGTTTTTATATTTCATCAAAATTCACTAGTACAATGTCACATCCTTGAAATTTCATTTCCACTAATTTCAACTTTCAATGAAATCCGTGATGGGATTATTTTTTGTTTCATTATTTCTCATACTTTTATTCATATTATTTATTTCACAACATTACATCTTACTAGCCTTGTGGGGGTTTACATATCTTCTTATATTACATTCTGTTTCACTAAAAGGACTATAAGTTATATTAACTGTAACGCCCCGACCCCAGCTACCCAGAGTCGGTGCATTACTTCGTAACATTGGCATGATCACAAGAAAGATCAAATCTCGAAAGACCGATTGGTTTAGTAGTCTTGGAAACACTAGATATATTCATAAGTTTTACATTACATCATAAAATGAAAAACTACTACAATAACATAATGTCTCCATAATCCACACTCATATCCCCACATAATATCCCTATAGGTCATTCATAATTTACTTCTTCACTTCCTGGGAAAAATAAAACATAGAAAAGGGGTGAGCTCAAATGCCCAGTAAGGATAACAATATAGCGGAAACTTTCATAAATAAGAATAAACTTTTAAGGCAATGTATAACTAAAACAAAAGCCTTTTAAACATGAACTTTCAACATGGTATGGCATAAATAAAATGAAATAATGCCATTTACTTACTCACATGGATATTCTACTAATCGAATAATCACATGCAAAAATCAATAACCACTTTCATAATGTTGGAATGCATAATGCCAGACTATCATAACCACATAGCCAAGGCCTCGTGCCAAGACTACAAATAATATTTTGTCAAGGCCTTGTGCCAAGACACTAGTTTGTCTCATGAGACCTACCGATGCATCGAGGAGCTATAGCGGGCTCCACCCGTCACTTATTAAGTCCAATGCACTCCCATATGAAAAGGTTTAAACATAACATAAACATTCGTATTAAATCTAGCATACGAAATGTCAATAATTTCACCATAAACTATGAATGGTATAAAAATAGCACATCCATAGTCAAACATATCACAAAACCTTCAATACAAAATAGAAGTTTTTTATCCTAATAAATCAACTTCAAATAATCTTAAATCCATCAAAGGATGTTGACGTAGATGAAATCAAAATTCTTTTTAAAGAAATATCTCCTTTTATTTTGATATCATTTAAGATCCAAATAAAATAAAACATTTTCTTTGAAAATATTCTTATAAGCTTGTATGGAAAGATTTGAAAATTTTATAACGGAGTAAAATAACCGCACCCGCCGTATAAGTTAAAAAAAACATTCTTACCTCAATTCTGTCGAAAAGGTTAAAAAGGACCTTGTTTTGAAAACGACATAAAGATTCCTTTATAAACCTCTTATAAAAAGTCAAACAAGGGTATAAATGACTTTAACCCATATTCTTGTAAATAGTAAAAATGTTTTGAAATACATTTTTAAGAAACAGGGATGAGGATGATAAAGATATCCCAGTAGATTATTACGTATAAACAACCTCGGATAATGAAGAGATTGTGAAATAACCCTTACCTTGTACTTTTCCTTGGTTGGGGTAGGTTAAACTCTTGTATAATGGTGAAATAATTGTTATTAAATTATACAAGAATCATATACATTAATATGATATCATATATGATCTTTTAATATTGATTTGATAATAATATCTTAGTATTATCATTATATCGGGTGTTAACTTACTTGTTTTCTTTTATATGTTTTGTTATGTAAGACATGTTTGTAAAGGATAGGTTGTATATTATTCATATCCAGAATTATATCAAGTCCTTAAACATCATTTTTAAATCATCAAATGATAATTATACTTGAATGGATACGATGGAGAATGAATCTCATCGCGTTCGTGGAGACGGTAGTCCGTACGTACGCACGAGCGAAAATATCATCCTTTTGATATTAAAATAATATATAAATGGATTGTATATCATATATACAGAATCATTAACATGTTATATTTATTATTTACATGAGTTACACATCATTATTATACCCATCCAAATAATAATATATTGAATAACAATTACACCACGACGTGGAGACGGTAAGCCGTACGTACGCACGTATGGTGACATGTTATTCAAAGGGTGGATAGAATACTGAATATGGTTGTACCATATTTATAATAACATCAAAGTATATGTGAGATACTGGAGTTATTATTTTAGAATGGTAAGAACAAAGGAAGAAGAAGTGGAAGAAGAAATGAACTTGGAGAAGGGTGGTGAAATCATTACCTCTTCTTCGGGTTCTTCCTTTTGATTTGATCAAAATGGCTCCTTAGGTTGGCTTTATGATCAAACTAATGCCTCTAGGTTGTAGTGAGGGATGTTGGGAGAGTATTTGGGCAGAGTTTGGCCGAACCAAAAGGCTTTGAAGGTGTGAATAAATGAGAAGGAGGAGTGCCCTTTTATAAGAGGGGTGAGGGGCACCTTTGGAAAAGCTAGAAATATTAATTTATAATAAATTCATATTCGGTTTCTAATGGCTCCAAAGTTGATTATTAAAAGGTTAAGGTGGGGATAGGTCGAAAACCACTCAACCAATATAATTTAGACAGGTTTGGGTACTTATATTAACCTTATCTTTAAGTATTAACTCTAAGTTAATTAGTTTCACTTTTACAATGTCTCTTTGTATTTTTATATAATATGGTTAATAAACTTACTATATACATCCAAGAGACCCCAAAGTGGTACATTAATGATGAAACTATCATTATATAAGTCTCTTGGCCGATCCTTAGATTTTTAGGAATTTAATATCAATTAATAATATAATATTTGTTTTAAGAACTATTTTATGTCAATTTTGACACTATTCAATAGTTGATTTTTGTGAAACTCATAACAGATTTATTACTTCGAAAAAAGTCAATTAAATCAATCCTAATATATCATATTATCCTAGAAAATTAGTTTAATTCATTAAAAGGTTCATATTATATTTATTTGGTTATTTATAATATCAATTATTTTAATTTTTCACTATTATAGTAATTACTGCATCATCATTGTGTCATAAATAAAATAAATTATTTAATGTCTAAAAATTATAAATAAAATATCATTATTTAGGAAATCTTTTTATATTTCTAATGAATATTTATAATCTAAAATCCAACATATATAACCCTATGTAACAATTGTTTTTCTAAAAGATATTTGCTTGTGTCATTTTTGTATTCATTTTAACTTAATTAAAATAAATGGTCATTATCACTTACAAGTGGATCCATGGGGTCCCAAAATAGACCCAAAGATGACCATGGTCGACCATGTGTCAACCAATAGGGTTAAGACACGTTTTAGGGTAATTTAGGATTATTATAATATTATTTTTTAACCCTTATTTACCGGATTTACCCTAAACCATGGTAAATAAAATATTTACCGCAGTAATTATTCAAAATGTCTAAAAATAAAAGTTACCTATTTACACAATTTTAAAATCCTGATTCCAAATATCGAATCCATTTTCCTAAATTCAAAACACAGAAGTGGCAGAAATTAATTTAAAATTAATTCCCGCTGTCAAAACAAAAAGCGTGTTTTTAAGAGATAATAACTATCAAAAGATTGACACTTGTTTATGTTCGGTTTAATTGTAAAATTATGTCCAATGACCAACATTATATTAAATGGTAAAAATATATTCTAAATATACTTTAAAACCACTCAAATTCATAATTTATCCCTATTAATTATTTTGATTAAAAAAGTTGTTTTTAATTAAAATTTAGTAATTTTCACTATTCATCAAAATATGAAAGTTATCCGAAATGTACCAAAATTTCACCTTAGGCTAAATTCGATATTCCGAATCCAAAAATGAAGTCCATTTTCAAATATAAAATATATATAATTTCAAAAAGTAGGTATTGCTATTCATAGCGGCTAGTTTGATTGGTTACGGTGTGTTAGAACTCGGTGTTGCGTACAACACACGCTAGCGTACCGTGGAAGCTTGGGATGTTTCAATTTAAATTTTTGATGTCCCCATTTAGTCAAAAAGTTTAAAATATAGTATCTAAAAAGGGTTCACTATTAAAATTTGGTAAAAGTGAAATACTGAAAATGAATTTGTTCTTACATTATGTCTAAGAAACTCATAATATGGATTCTAAAATAATAAGGATTATATAAAGTTTAAAATTTAGTTGACACTATTCATAACCTCTTTTGAACAGCTTGTTTGGTAAGTCATGGTGCGATTGAACTTGGTGTTGCGTGTAGTGAAAGTTATTGAATTATTTTGAAGAAATAACACACTATAAAATCTTGGGGTGTTACATTCTCCCCTCCTTCAATAAATTGCGTCCTCGCAATTTGAAATTTTTCTTCGAAAATAAAAGGTTGAAAATAGAAAATATCTTTTTGGGAAAACCCACATCAGAAATTGGGTTACTAAAACTTAGTCTTAATATGCGGAAAAGAGAAATGAAAGGATCACCACCAAATTATGATCTCTATTAGGAGAACATTGGTGGCAATTATAGACATATAATTGGAGGAAAAACGTAAATATTTATAGGTAGTGATTGAGGTCATCAATCACAAACAAGTATAAAATTGAGGTCCTTAAACTCATCAATCTATGATGATTTGAAGTACCATCAGTTCAACAAAATATAGGGTATTGGGATAACACATTTTTGACGTTTCAAAATATCTTAGTTGAAATCCCACATTGAAAAATTAATTAATGAGGCCTCTATTTTAAGTAAAGAGTGGAAAGTATAAAGATTACCGAAAATAACACATACTAGGGTTCCAAGTAAGAAAATATGGATATGGAAGAAAAATCTAGCCATCAATTATCTGATGGAGAGTGGTAGAGAACATGGCTATGAAAAGGCCAACAATCCCAAAGCCATAAATTAGTGATGATTTAAGGTACCATCTAGGACAACATTTTTGTTCTAAGATCCTTTTCTTAATGATGAGGAATTTATTTATGAGATTGGCTAAGATCATAAGGAGATATACTTACTTTATAATTAGATTTTTATCCATTAATAAATTTCTACCAAAAACTCATCATTCACTCGTAAAAAAAATTCTATTTATATTATTCATAGAGGGTTCGAAAATAAACGAATTTATAATTCATCTACCCGATCTTTTAAAAAAACTACTTTATTTATTCCAGGACATCTCGTGGGATAGTGGTAGGTGATACACCCTTGTCGCCCTTCGGTTGCGGGTTCAAGTCTCGCATCCTTGCCGGACGCGACGGGTTGTCGTCCGATCTCCGAGTTGTCCTTTTATGGAAATCCAAAATAATCCAAACTAGAACTATACAAAATACTTCTGTCCAAACTCACAGTCCAACATTCATAAGGAATGTAAACATAATATAGATCCTTTTTACCCCGTAATAGCATATGAATACCTTCACCATGTATTACCATATTCCTTATTGATTACATTCATGCTCCCTTATTCCATATAGAATTCTGGTTATACTTTATTAATCCAAAAATGTTTTAAACCCCAACAATGATGGAATATACAAATCATTAATCAGTTCCAAGGTAGTCAAGAATATCCAATATAATTTATCCAAAACAATCACATATTATTCCAAAATCACTACCTCAGTATCAGAACTATATTATGATTTATCATTCTCTCAACCATATATTTTCCAAAAAATTATCCTGCTATTGAGTCACTTTTCTTTGTTCCACACAATCTCAAGTCCTTAATGAAATAGTACTGCAGTACAATCCTTATATACTCCATAATTATTATAACAAGTACATTGTTGATACAACACTCAATTGACATAATCAACATAAGAACTCTAATCATTCCTCTTCATCTGTGGTAGTATCATAACTTGATTATTATCCAATAGCATCATTTGCGTCATAGACTGATGACTGGGACATAGGTTCGCGTAGTGTCCAAACTCCTTGCAAATGAAGCATTGTACATTTGAAACCATTTTCTTACCCTTGCAGTCACGTACTTTGTGCCCTTTTCCTCCACACTTATAACAAACTCTCATTCCTTTCAGGCAAGTTCCAGGGTGTTTCTTTCCACAGTTACCACATATGGGAAAATTCTTCTTTTCCCTCTTCCCTTTATCCATATTTCTCTCTTCCATCCTTTTCTTCTCTTGCTTCCCTTCAAAGCCATAGGACTCAGTAAACTCTTTACTTATCTTATCAATACATGATATTATTTCTTCATATGATGATAATACATGGGAGACTATTTCTCTTATAAATTCTAGCTTAAGACCATGAAAGATATGATCCTTCCTTCTCTTTGAATCATGTGTATTTCTGGAGTTCTCATTCCTTCTACTGGGCACCATTTCTATACCATGGCGTCAACTAGATCAGTTTATGAATCAAAATACATAATCCCATACTTATAAAACACTTAACATAAATTGAACTATTTATGGATATAATCCATAATCATAAAAATGTCTCATTTGAGGATGTATATACTCATAAACCCTTCACAATGGTTTGTAAAGAAAATGAGAATTATCCTAAGCATATCCCCCTGGACTGTCGTAACCAAGAGTGCAGCAAGGCCCGTTGTCGTGCACCAGTTCCCGTTCGAGTCTAGCTCAAAGCGGTGTTTTCGGGTCTTACCCCTAGGTACATCTGTGCCAGAGCCGCCTCTACCTGCTCGTATCCAGACAGGGATGTATTGCTCGGAAAACTCACAAAATCTATACAATACCAAAATTCTAGGAAGTTCTTCTATACTAATCCTCAAAGTTCATCTTAGGTCTACGTGCTCTAATCAGAGTTTATCTAAATCTAGCTTCCATGTTTTGTACTAAACTTCCTTTGATACCAACTGTAACACCCCGACCCCAGCTACCCAGAGTCGGTGCATTACTTCATAACATTGGCATGATCACAAGAAAGAACAAATCTCGAAAGACCGATTGGTTTAGTAGCCTTGGAAACACTAGATATATTCATAAGTTTTACATTACATCATAAAATGAAAAAAATACTACAATAACATAATGTCTCCATAATCCACACTCATATCCCCACATAATATCCCTGCAGGTCATTCATAATTTACTTCTTCACTTCCTGGGAAAAATAAAACATAGAAAAGGGGTGAGCTCAAATGCCCAATAAGGATAACAATATAGCGGAAACTTTCATAAATAAGAATAAACTTTTAAGGCAATGTATAACTAAAACAAAAGCCTTTCAAACATGAACTTTCAACACGGTATGGCATAAATAAAATGAAATAATGCCATTTACTTACTCACATGGATATTCTACTAATCGAATAATCACATGCAAAAATCAATAACCACTTTCATAATGTTGGAATGCATAATGCCAGACTATCATAACCACATAGCCAAGGCCTCGTGCCAAGACTACAAATAAGATTTTGTCAAGGCCTTGTGCCAAGACACTAGTTTGTCTCATGAGACCTACCGATGCATCGAGGAGCTATAGCGGGCTCCACCCGTCACTTATTAAGTCCAATGCATTCCCATATGAAAAGGTTTAAACATAACATAAACATTCGTATTAAATATAGCATACGAAATGTCAATAATTTCACCATAAACTATGAATGGTATAAAAATAGCACATCCATAGTCAAACATATCACAAAACCTTCAATACAATATAGAAGTTTTGTATCCTAATAAATCAACTTCAAATAATCTTAAAATCCATCAAAGGATGTTGACGTAGATGAAATCAAAATTCTTTTTAAATAAATATCTCCTTTTATATTGAAATCATTTAAGATCCAAATAAAATAAAACATTTTCTTTTAAAATATTCTTATAAGCTTGTAAGGAAAGCTTTGAAGATTTTATAACGGAGTAAAATAACCGCACCCGCCGTATAAGTTAAAAAAAACATTATTACCTCAATTCTGTCGAAAAGGTTAAAAAGGACCTTGTTTTGAAAATGACGGAAAGATTCCTTTATAAACCTCTTATAAAAAGTCAAACAAGGGTATAAATGACTTTAACCCATATTCTTGTAAATAGTAAAAATGTTTTGAAATACATTTTTAAGAAACATGGATGAGGATGATAAAGATATCCCAGTAGATTATTACGTATAAACAACCTCGGATAATGAAGAGATTGTGAAATAACCCTTACCTTGTACTTTTCCTTGGTTGGGGTAGGTTAACCTCCTGTATAATGGTGAAATAATTGTTATTAAATTATACAAGAATCAAATACATTAATATGATATCATATATGATCTTTTAATATTGATTTGATAATAATATCTTAGTATTATCATTATATCGGGTGTTAACTTACTTGTTTTCTTTTATATGTTTTGTTACGTAAGACATGTTTGTAAAGGATAGGTTGTATATTATTCATATCCAGAATGATATCAAGTCCTTAAACATCATTTTTAAATCATCAAATGATAATTATACTTGAATGGATACGATGGAGAATGAATCTCATCGCGTTCGTGGAGACGGTAGTCCGTACGTACGCACGAGCGAAAATATCATTCTTTTGATATTAAAATAATATATAAATGGATGGTATATCATATATACAGAATCATTAACATGTTATATTTATTATTTACATGAGTTACACATCATTATTATACCCATCCAAATAATAATATATTGAATAACAATTACACCACGACGTGGAGACGGTAAGCCGTACGTATGCACGTATGGTGACATGTTATTCAAAGGGTGGATAGAATACTGAATATGGTTGTACCATATTTATAATAACATCACATTATATTTGAGATACTGGATTTATTATTTTAGAATGGTAAGAACAAAGTAAGAAGAAGTGGAAGAAGAAATGAACTTGGAGAAGGGTGGTGAAATCATTACCTCTTCTTTGGGTTCTTCCTTTTGATTTGATCAAAAGGGCTCCTTAGGTTGGCTTTCTGATCAAACTAAGGCCTCTAGGTTGTATTGAGGGATGTTGGGAGAGTATTTGGGCAGAGTTTGGCCGAACCAAAAGGCTTTGATGGTGTGAAGAAATGAGAAGGAGGAGTGCCCTTTTATAAGAGGGGTGAGGGGCACCTTTGGAAAAGATAGAAATATTAATTTATAATAAATTCATATTCGGTTTCTAATGGCTCGAAAGTTGATTATTCAAATGTTAAGGTGGGGATAGGTCGAAAAACACTCAACCAATAGAATTTAGACAGGTTTGGGTACTTATATTAACCTTATCATTAAGTATTAACTCTAAGTTAATTATTTTCACTTTTACAATGTCTCTTTGTATTTTTATATAATATGGTTAATAAACATACTATATACATCCAAGAGACCCCCAAGTGGTACATTAATGATGCACCTACCATGATATAAGTCTCTTGGCCGAACCTTAGATTTTTAGGAATTTAATATCAATTAATAATATAATATTTTTTTAAGAACTCTTTTATGTCAATTTTGACACTATTCAATAGTTGATTTTTGTGAAACTCATAACAGATTTATTACTTCGCAAAAAGTCAATTAAATCAATCCTAATATATCATATTATCCTAGAAAATTAGTTTAATTCATTAAAAGTTTTATATTATATTTATTTGGGTATTTATAATATCAATTATTTTAATTTTTCACTATTATAGTAATTACTGCATCATCATTGTGTCATAAATAAAATAAATTATTTAATGTCTAAAAATTATAAATAAAATATCATTATGTAGGAAATCGTTTTATCTTTCTAATGAATATTTATAATCTAAAATCCAACATATATAACCATATGTAACAATTGTTTTTCTAAAAGATATATGCTTGTGTCATTTTTGTATTCATTTTAACTTAATTAAAATAAAGGGTCATTATCACTTACAAGTGGATCCATGGGGTCCCAAAATAGACCCAAAGATGCCCATGGTCGACCATGTATCAACCAATAGGGTTAAGACACGTTTTAGGGTAATTTAGTATTATTATAATATTATTTTTTAACCCTTATTTACCGGATTTACCCTAAACCATGGTAAATAAAATATTTACCGCAGTAATTATTCAAAATGTCTAAAAATAAAAGTTACCTATTTACACAATTTTAAAATCCTGATTCCAAATATGGAATCCATTTTCTTAAATTCAAAACACAGACGTGGCAGAAATTAATTTAAAATTAATTCCCGCTGTCAAAACAAAAAGCGTGTTTTTAAGAGATAATAACTATCAAAAGATTGACACTTGTTTATATTCGGTTTAATTGTAAAATTATGTCCAATGACCAAAATTATATTAAATGGTAAAAATATATTCTAAATATACTTTAAAACAACTCAAATTCATAATTTATCACTATTAATTATTTTGATTAAAAAAGTTGTTTTTAATTAAAATTTAGTAATTTTCACTATTCATCAAAATATGAAAGTTATCCGAAATGTACCAAAATTTCACCTTAGGCTAAATTCGATATTCCGAATCGAAAAATAAAGTCCATTTTCAAATATAAAATATATATAATTTCAAAAAGTAGGTATTACTATTCATAGCGGCTAGTTTGATTGGTTACGGTGTGTTAGAACTCGGTGTTGCGTGCAACACACGCTAGCGTACCGTGGAAGCTTGGGATGTTTCATTTTAAATTTTTGATGTCCCCATTTAGTCAAAAAGTTTAAAATATAGTATCTAAAAAGGGTTCACTATTAAAATTTGGTAAAAGTGAAATACTGAAAATGAATTTGTTCTTACATTATGTCTAAGAAACTCATAATATGGATTCTAAAATTATAAGAATTATATAAAGTTTAAAATTTAGTTGACACTATTCATAACCTCTTTTGAACAGCTTGTTTGGTAAGTCATGGTGCGATTGAACTTGGTGTTGCATGTAGTGAAAGTTATTGAATTATTTTGAAGAAATAACACACTATAAAATCTTGGGGTGTTACATTAATTGTGGGGGAGAGTCTCTTGACTACAATGGAAATTTAAATTAACTAATCTAGTAGACATCATTGATTTGATAAAACATTTTAAAATATAGATTTTTTGGTTATTTATAATTATAAATACATAATACATAATTTATGATTTTAAAATTTGTATTATTATTTTTATTTTAATGTAATTTAAAATTGATTTCTGATATATTTCGGAATTTTATTTATATTTATGGCCATTTTGATATATTAGAATGATTATTTTTATTCATGGAATGACCTAATTTAGCTCTTAATATCATTATTTCTAAAAATTATTTTATTCCCTTTAATATATTATTTTTTATACCCTATTAATTGATAGTTTCATTAGATCTACAGAACTATAATAAAATCAATGTTTTTCTCAAAAACAATTGAATACATTGAGTCATAATAATTTTATTGAGGAATTTGATTTATTTTTCCTCTTCATTGATCATTATACCAACCCTATATCTTCCCATATAAATCACACTGAAACCATGAAATTACTTTATAGTAAACCACATAACTTTCCATATCATCATTCTAACAATTATTATTTGTTAATATTGAATAATTATAAATTAGATCTTTAAAGAGGAAGTTTGTCTATTAATGGTAATTTTTTTATGAAAAACCCTAAATTTATGTGTGGGTGGGAGGCCCACATTTTCATTAGAGAAGAAGTGTTAAATAAATACAATTCACAATATTTCTAGGGGTAATCTATTAAAAAATAAAAACAAAATAACCAAAAAATTCAAAAATTGAACCCAATTCATTTGTTGAAAAATTTCATGGTTTAAATACCTGTAAAAGAAATAGAAAACCATGTTGATTTTGTTCATTGAAAGTTCTTAATTGGGATTCATTCTCATTGAGAATTGTTACTAATAATTATTAATTATTATTAATAATTTTTTTCATCCTTTTTCAAGAATCTCATATTATTGTTCACATAATATATTTTATACCCATTTCCTCATAAACATATGAAACTTATTGAAATATTTCATTATTTTGGTGATTTATTTTATATATGGAGAATAAATATATATTAAATCCAATATATAGAGTGTATATACATGAAATTTTTCAAAAAAAATCACTAAACTATATTGGTTGATGATTATGTGATTTTATGGCGAGGAAAATCGCAGGTAAAATTTATATAATGAAAAGTTATAAAATGCATCAAAAATGAGATCATACATTTTAATTGAATTATAAATTTGGAATTATTAGAAAACATTTATAATGGAAATATGTTTTGTTCCTTTTAAAATCATATTCTATGACTATAGTATCTATATAGATAATTAATTGAATTATCCCCTTTTTAGAGTATGGATTGTTTTAATTTGATGGTTATATTTTCCTTGAGTTAAAGAAAATGACTAAGTGTGGGGGATTTTTATATTCCTTGGTTGGGATTACCTATATCATATATTTTATTGATTATGAAAACATGAAGTCACCAAATCTATTTTTTTGATCAAATGCTTTTATTTGGTCTTCGTGGTGATTTAGGGTGTTTTCAGTCAAATTCATAAATCAGGTGTGATCACATCAAAAATTAAGATATAAATAGTATGTACATTATAAAAACACACTGTGTACCATTTCTCATTCATTACATGGCCTACCCGAGTACTTTCCCATGAAGTTGAGGAAGATCAATGTGTCATGTACTCTTATTTCCCAAGTCAAGTATTCCTTTCCAAAAGTGGTTAATAGAAAATAGAGATTACACACACCATGTAAGTTGTAACCACATGCAATTTTCCTTCACTCATGGACCCCTAATGCTTCTAAATTCAATTGACAGTGTAGCGGAACACCTACCAGTGGAGAATAAAAGTCCAAAGTCAGTTGAACTGACTACATGGAATGGAATTTTGGGTAAATTTCATGTGGATTTTATTTCTATAAATTGAGGGGACGTTCTCAGTTATTTTGGTTGGAAATCCAAGGAAAAGGTGCTGCCTCTTGTCTATTGAAATCCCTTGAATCCGAATTTGAGTTTTCTTATTCTATTACCATTTATCTTTTATTGTAATTTCTCTATTCCATTTCTCCTATATTATCAATGAGAGAGGTTGATTTTCATCATCACTAGGATAATGTAACCATGGTCATAGAGGATAGATTTCTTATATTGGGTTTGTAATATGATTATTGGTGTTTTTTCATTGAAATTTGGAATTGTTTTCTATTATTTTGATTTTACATTATTTTTAGTTTAATGAATAAAATTTTAATTACACTAGTTTTTTCATATCAAACAATTAATGAACAAACTGGGGAAACTCAAGGATTTACAATATGTGAACCCATGACTATTGTGTGAGATTAGTTCCACTATTTTTGGGGTGATGATGTTGATATGGATTTGAAAATTCATTCACCAGGATAAGGGATTCGCAATTAAAAAAACAAATTCATATCATCAATACCAAAAAATAATATTTAAATTGAATCACCATAGTAATAGTATATCATAACTAATTATAATATTAAATAATTACTTATTCAAAATACTATAGTCATACTGAAACAGATACACACTTGTTTTCCCAATTTTTTATGACACTTCGTTTATTTTATTTTAGTTTTCTCAAATCATTATCGCTTTTTTATTTTTACCTTATTTAATTTTGTCTAGAATAACTGCTTAGACTCACCAATAATTTAATATCGTCGCTCCATCATTTTCCCACTTTGATTGAACCAAGCTCCCACTAACTATCTAGTTAGTCAAATTTGTAGTAAAAAACATTTAAATTTCCAAACATCATGATGTGGTCAGCCAAAGGAAAATTAAATTGAATTTTTTCTCTTCTAATTATACTAAAAGGGTATATTTCAGTAGTTAGGGTCAATCCAACCGAGAAAATAGGGAAGAAATGATCATTGAAATTCATGATGTTTAAGATGATTATATAGGAAAAATTAATGAAAGGAAATAAATAAATATGTCATTCAATTTTCTAAAATCCAATTTAATATAAAGAAGTTACAAAATAAATAAGAAAACAGTTGTGTTGGGTATTCATTTTTTAGGGTATTTTTAAAAAAAAATTATTTTGTATTCAATTTATTTATTGAACACTTTTACCATTGGGTTTTAATTAAAAATTGTTTCCTAATTTAATAACATGCATTTGTTTATTTAAACACCAATCCCTTTTTTAGGTTATTGAATGGTCAAAACAAAATCAAGATCATAACCCCCAGAATAGTGTCAACAAGCCACCCCAATAGTCATGGTATCTCCAAATGTATCTCATTCTGTTACAATAGTTGTGTCATATTAGACACGATTAGATTCCCAAATTATTCCAATAAAATTGAATAATGATTAATGAATATCAAAATCTATGTGATATTCATAAAATACCATCACTAGTGTACCATGATCATTTTTGAAAATAAAATATTTAATAAATATATTTGAATTATTCCCAAGATAATATTATCTATTCCTTCCAAATTCATTATTATATCTATCTATTTCATAACATTTCTTTAAAACAGATATTCATCTTACTTCACCTGCCTAAAATGATGTAATTCAAGTTAGACAATGATTTTGGGTACAAATTTCACCTAAAACACTATTGCACGTGAGAAACCCCACATATGAATAGTTATCAGTGATTTATCTAATTATCGTTCCTAAAATAATAATAATAATTCACTACATAAAAATAATCTTTATTTATAGGCTACGCAACCTAGTGCCTTATCTCTTAAATATTCCCATCAATTGTTAGTAACAACATAATAGGGTGATCTGGATCATCTATTAGTGGTGCATGTTAATCCCCATAATTCTAGAACACCACTAATAAATGAGGTCGTCACATGTGAATTCTATAATAGTGACCGGAATAAGGACTAATAAAATATCTAATATAATACTTTTTATCTATATTTATGTTAAGTAGTAACATTTATAAAATCTATCTACTATTTCCCCACAACCTTTAATATAAGGGTATCGATAAGTCATATTCCCACAGGAGCCCCATCTACCAAATATCAAGGGTTTTTAATAGATATAGGATTATTATAACCAAAATTAGACAATAAATATAAAAACAATCATCTATATATAATTTTTTAATCATATAACTCATGGAAACACTATATATTATTATGTTGAAACATCAATCAACCAAAGCCTATATCATAATAAATGTGATTAAATTATTTAAATAAAATGACTTCCATGTGAATATTATCTAACAATAATGACATTTAAAAAACCCCTTATAACAATAGGTAAAATATAAAGTAATAAATAAAAAATTATACACTAATTTTATGAAAATTAAAAAATTATAACTTTCATGTATGTTAAAAAACAATCCCATTCAATGTAATAATAAGCTTCCCTATTTATTTTATTGATACTCCTTGGGATAATGATTATTTAAATATCTAAAAACAACATTCCAATATGTCACATAGCTAAATAGTAATGAAAAAAACTAGTATATCATTCTTGGTCACCCAATCCATGACCAAACTAGATAAATAAATAAAAACACTTTCATATTAATTTACAAGAGTGTTTAGTGACCAATAGTGTAGGATAATTATAAACATATATAATCTATAACATCATTTAAAAAATAAATAAATATTATAATAATTAGTAATAATTATAGTAAAATAAAATATAACTGTAGATATATTGATTATATCTTTGTTCTAACAAAATAAAAATTACATAAATATCCAAACCAAAATTATCTATTATAATTCAACATGAGTCATTAAAGGATAAAATTGGCATACAATGGGTTGATCATAAGCATTATATTAATAACAAGATATTATAGATGGATAGTAAATGTACTAGGGTCCCTAATATGTCCAATATTCTAAATGAAACACTATTTTTATCTCATCTATCAATAAAAGCCAATTTTCATACCCATGATAGAAAACCTAGATTCTGAACATCGACTATGGTGCCTATGCTGGATCAGAGTACAACCCAGTAGGCCACTACCAATGGTGTCCATAAAAATATTCATAATATATAAGTACAAGATTATGTGACATGAAAATAGTAAAAACATTAATAACAAATACTCTAAATGAATATGTCCACTAATATAATCCAAGTGATTGAAAATAAATTCATTAACTAGTTTTTGTTTCGAGCATGAACATTTCAAATATATAAATGAAGGGTAAGCATGAAATTTAATGTCAACACACCATCACTACCAAATATCGTTAGTAATACACTAGAAATTAATAACTAAAATAACATTGACTAGTAAGAAATAAAAACTTAATAAGAAAATAAAAAAACCATGATTTTATACAAATCCACCCCTACTAATCAACATGGTTTTAATCACAACAATCCATATAATATGAAATCCCCAAGGATATAAATAAATTGAAGCTTGTCACATCCAATACATAATGAGATCATTACAAAAAATGGACAAAATATTATTTCTGTATGAAATTTAAACCAATCACCCACTAATCAACACAAAGCGTTACAATTACATGAAACTATATACCAAATAGTTCCGTGGAATGAAATTTCCCCATTCCCATACTAAAAAACACAAATAGTTCGAATTACACCCCATCATATTTCATATATATCATCAAGTTGGCATTACACTCAACTACTATACAAAAAGACACCTTTGATATATATTACACTCAACCACATGCCCTGCATATACTCGAGTTTTCATTGCTCTTATATCATTAAAAACAATATGACTAGTTAGAATTCCATCATGTTTTATGTCATTAATATTTCATGGTTTGAATTACATTGATGCACATACTCGAAAAATATTCAAATAATAGTCTATGAATAAATACCCAAATAAAGACATCCACATATTATTAAACTTAATTGTTTAATAGATATTACAAATATTTAACAAAATAACCTTAATCCACATTGGTTGTAAAATTTCCAAATCCAATTTACAATTTACATTATATTTTATACTCATTGATTTTTTCTTCAATATACTGATCTCAATCAATGATATTGTCATACTAGCATCAATTTATATTGCTTCATTTCATTAAAAAAATCATATAAGATATCATGTTCACTATGTTATAATATATCCATGGAAATGCCTCCTGGGATCCACAGTAAACTATGTTCTCTAGTTAGCTCCAGTCATCCCAAAAACAAATAAAAATTAATAAATCTATTGGAATTCTTAGGCAACACATATGTATCCCTCCCAGTTTTTATGAATTATTAGTTTTAAAAAAATTATTTCATTTATATCATTTGTTAAACATAAAACTTGGTTTTATAAGACATTGTAATACTATAAATATTTTAATGACCCTTGTAACACTTCTATAAAACATTAAGGTATGAATAGTAATAAAAATATTTTTAATATTATTTATAATTTTTCATTCAAAAAATATATGTTAAAATATTTAGTTAATTATAAGTAATATCTTAATAGTTGTCGATTTTATTTTCAAAAATAATAATTACATTGGAATTCTTGAAAATGAATAAAAATAAATTTTTAACCTTTTAGAAAAAAATTTTGATCAAAAAACCAAATTTTTTGAACAAAAAAGCTCAATTAAATATTATGTTTGACATTTTTAAATTTTCTAAAAAAATTATATTTTAATTTACAAGTGAAGACACTCTTATGGTTATGAAAAAATACCTTTAGATCACTAAAATAAAAATGTTTCATTTTGTATAAAAAAATTTTAAATTAAAATTAGTTAAATTATTTTATTTTAAAGAGAATTTATTTTTTTAGATTCAAATTAATTTTTTCTTGAGATATTAAAATATTCCATATATTTGAAAATTTTATCATTGGAATCCCACTTTTTGTTACTTATGATGCATTAATTGTGAATGAAAATTATCCCTTTCAATGACTGGAAATTAGTGAAAGGGATTGAAATATTTTTATAATCTTTATTTATAACTCATAATATTTTAATCTTATTTTTAGGTCAAAATGATATGTTAAAATAGAAAAAAAATTAATTTCATAGGTTATGTTGTAATTAGGTTTACTAGAGTTTAACTAAAAAAAGGTAAGGGTTAAAATGACCTATAATATATTCAAATTCATATTTTGTTGTATATTTTTGGCATTTTCTCAGATATGGTGTATTAATGAACTCTATATAACCCAATTTAAAAATTTAAAATGCATTTACATTATTAATTTTCAAAAATTCCAGTATCCTCATACCCACTAATATACTAAATCCCCAGTCCCTCCCCTCTTCACACATCTAATTCCCATTGTTTTGGGAAATACCGTCCAAAATATATTCTGTAATTCCATTAACAGATCTTATAGGTCTTATTTATGTGTGGATACCCTCATACAAGGGCTTTTGGTGTAATCTTAATGTGTTGTCAATATGAGAGGTATAATATTTTACTATGTGTTTCCATTTTTTTCTTCTTCCCCCTTAAAATAATATATTAACATTGTTATACATTCACATCATTATTAAAAATATATTTAGTTCTTCTTATGTAAATTTAGTTACCCAAAACTATATCCTATTGTATTAAGTGAGAAATTAATCTATCGATCAAGTGTAAGAATCAATACCTCCTTACGAACCAATGTAATAAAATTTTCATTACTTCCCATAAAAGCTAAATTGAATTTAATATAAGTATATGATATTGAAGAAATTTTTGTACATATGGAATTGTAAAATAATTTATATTCTTATATTCAATATCATTGGGATATAATTACATTACTTATGATTATGGAAGAATACCACCTCACGATGAGATGTGAATAATTTTTTTACTTATGGATTTGCATAGAAGGTAATATTTGTGTATTTAAGGAATATATTTTACATAAATAAAAATATTATGGATCTATATTGGCTATATATTATTTACCTTATTGTATTCCATCAATCAAGAAAATTGAAATGTCATTCATGTGTAGGTATGGTCAACCATCTATATGAATGGTGTAATTAAATTTTTTTCTCTAAATTTATGGATTAGAATAAATAATTATATAGTGAATATATATTAAAAATATATCATTGAAAACATAATGAATATTATGGAAACATGATAAATTTTAATGGAATTAAAATACCAAACCAATACATACATGGAAAAGAGTTCATTTTTCCCAAAACTAGAGTTTAACATAGAATTGTTAATTATTAGGTAATCAAAACATATATATAAGTCATATATGGTATAGTACATATTAATATGGTTCTATAATTGATTTATAATAGACATATAATTTATAAATATGAGATTAACAATTGTTCGAAGGATGTAAGGACTTGTTGTAATTTTTTTCATAACACTTTTTTTGGTAGGAAAAAACCCATATTATCAAGTATTATAATATTATGTGGTGGAAATACTTCAACTAAATGAAATTTGGAATTGTTATATATAAATGTTTTGATATAAATATCAATAAATTTTTTTTATTCTACGAGTCTTTTGATTGAAAAAATACAAATGTGGAATTAATTTTTAGATAAAATCTAATTATTTATCATGATATATTATAATAATGTTCCCATTTCCGAGATATTACAACAATACTATCAATAGAATAATGAATTTTATTTTAAAAATATTATTTTATTAAAATTCACGTGTACTATTTAATTATCACTATTTATGTATTGATGATTTTAAGTAAAAAATAAAAAAATATAAATTTTCTCTTCGATTGAAAATCCAATTTCATCAAGGCCCATGTTTTATAAAAATGTGTTAAAGAATTTTTTTATAATTCACTAAATACTTTTTAGTGATAATTTTACCCAATGTTCATTTTTTAAAATATTTTTTTTGGTAATATTATTTAAATTTTTTTCCAATTAGAATCTATATACTTTTATATAAAATGTGATAGACACATTGTTTTAATGTAAATGACATGAATGAAATATTCCACCATCAAGATCAACAAATTATTTGAGGATTATTTTAAATGTTTCCAATATTATTTTTATTGCAAATTATCTCTTCAAAATTTCATATACTTTTATAATATAAATCAGTTATTTCCCAATGAAGATTATATTTTCCTCAAGTTATTTTTCAATTGATATTTAAAAATTATTTCTCTTCTAGGATGAAATACATTAATATTATATAATCTTTGAAATAGATATAATCAAATTATATAATCATTATTATTTTAGTGGATGTTTTATTATTTTGTTATAAATATGTTTAAGAGAAACATTCATCTGTAGGGGTTATAATATGATGAAATAGTGAAATTTTTATGAAAAATGTTTATCTCCAATGGGTTATTTTATAATTAAATGATTAGGAATGATATTTCATTTAATGGATTTGTACATAGTGAATGTTTTTTTCATCATGAAGAACATATATTTATTTTAATTATTTTTGGGAAGGGTGGAAGATATATTGACTTTAATTTCATTATATAATGAATAATATATCATGAGTATGATATTATTGAAAAGTCAACCTCATTCAACAAGGGATATTCTTGAATATGATAGTCTGAGGAGTGAACCATGAATACTATGTTTGTTTTAAGAGTAGTATCATTCCACTAAGATAGTATTGGAAACAATCCTAGTCTAATGTGTAAATAATTTTATATACTTATGTATCTTCTTCATATCTATGTCTTATTCCAACATTATGATTTCATATCCTGGGTTATTTTATTCCATTATTATTCATGAATTACGAACATCAATTAATTATTTAATGAATAATTTTTATGATCTATGATTTGTAGGGGATGGTTTTAAAAATTTATGGTCATTTAACCATCCCCTTAACATCATGCTATATTGATATGTCAATTATTTACCATTACTATTTAAACATGTCACCTTTTATTATGTATCATTTCATTACATTTTGAAGAAATGTACTGTGTATAATATGTCAAAGAAGGGTTATTTTTATGAATGATATAGTTTGAGGTTATTTAAATGCGTTATAAACCATTTTTTAATGTAACCTTGTTTCCAAATTTACAAGATGTAAATTAATCAGGTGTATATCCTTATGCTATTTAACAAATATGCATGTAATAAGATGTGATATATATTTAAAAAAAATTTGGGTCATTATAGGTTGTATTAGCTAAGGGTTTGTTTATTCCATTGAAATATAGGATTAATTTTTTTTGTGAGATCCCTATGGATAATTCTAAATATTAAAAAATACCTTGGAATTTTGGTGAAGGAGAAAGTGAGTGGTTTTTGTGTAATGAAATCCCGATCATGATTATTTATGTGGATTTGGATTCGATATAATTGTTCCTTTGGGAAACAACTCTAAAAATGACTCATTGGGTTAGACATGATGATCATGTGGTATCGAAAATAAGCCTTTCTACCAACCATGTTTGACACAGATAAGGGATATATTTTGGAAATTCTCTATATCTTTTAGAATCTTCATGAATTATTTGAATAATGAAAGAGAATAAATGAGGTAATATTAGTGGTTTCATAAATTTAAAATTATGTGTCATAATTTAGTGATAGCGTAAGTTATGTTTCCTGATTATATGGTTCCCCACTATGATTATTTCATTTCACACTATTCATTTTTTGGTTTAATTAAATTGATAGAACATAAAATAACCCTTTTAATATTGAATTTAACAAAAATTTAAATAAATTTATTCTATTGAAACCAAATTTTATAGGATTTCTAATGAAAAAAATACATTATATACTTAAAAAAATTTTCAATATATATAAATCATGCAGAAAATATAAATCATCAATAGGTGAAGCAATCTTATATTGAGCCCATTATGAGTCCACTTCCACCTTCATTTAGTGGTTTTGGTGACCCAATAGTTTATGAGAAATGGATTAGATCCACAAAAAATATATTTTCTATTCTCATGAATTTGGATCATTAAATTTTTTTGGTAGTCTATCCTTTTGAATGTGAAACAAATCAATGGTTTAATCTTATAATTAATATGAATAAGATATATAATATTGGATCAATGGAATTTTATGAGTTTAATAACATAATTTTAATAAGAACATTTAAGAAGGTATTTTCATGTAAATTGTGAAGTAATTCCTTATGTTAATGAAGAATGATTACGAATAAATTAGTACCTATTAGGTGATTTTTACATGAAATTTGAGGGGTTTTTCTTATATTATCATATAACATGAATGAATTTTTAATTGATTCATCAGTTTCCTAAAATAAGGTCACCCACAGGCACTATCCATAATAAATTTCATTGTATATGAGTAAATCATTTGTTGTTTATCAATGTACACAATGATATCATAGTGTCACAAAAATCACTTGGTTTTGATAAAAATATAATGATGGAATTCAATGTAAATTTAAAAAATCATAGAAAACACAAGATTATATTTATTTCATGCTTCATGTGTGGAAAGAATCATAAGGGAAATTGTATTAAGATGATTGGTAAATAATTTTAGTGTGGTTAGTATTTCATAAAGATATTTATTTCTTATGTAATGAGAAGAAGAAAAGTTATGGTGCGAGAAGAAAAAAACCATCAATGGATAAAATACCCACACACCGGTTTTTCAAATGTAATGAATATGTTAATAATGATAACAATTTTATAAATCTATAAAAAATGCTAATTATCAACATCAATATCCTCTTATGTATGGTGAGTAAGGGAAATATATGTAATAAATATTTATATTATGGGTGACATAACAACTTGATGAAAGTTACACATAGAATCCACACTAGAAAAGATAATGTATCATTTTTCTTTAGTTATAATCAATTTTTTATTTCTAATAACTTATATATTTTTATGAAAATCACAAACCAATGATTATATATTGGATTTGAAATTAGAAAACTAAAGGAATAAAAATGTCATCTCATATACATGATTCAACTATACTTTATTTTTGTGGTAATTTTATTCCGGAAAATCAGGTATTTCTATATATAATAAAATTTTATGTTATGTTAGGTATGGATTGTAATTCGACATATATATCGCTTATAAATTTCAGATTATGTTATGTAACAACTGATCTTCCAAACTAATCATTTATAGTTTATCAGTGGGAATATAAATATAAAATTCCCACAGAAACCACATCTATTTTTTATTATTAGTTAACTTAAAAAATGGGTTTTCATCTACGAATGTTTGGGATAAACTCAACATCAATGATATTCCTATTTTATGGGATTTTTTTATGTATTTATATTATATTTTCTTGGAATTCCACAAAAATGTGATATTGAGTTCTCCGTAGTACTCCAACCTAGTACTACACATATTTAAATGAATCTATTGAAAAGGGAACCAACTGTGTTTTATGAATTTAAGACAAAAATATAGTAGAATCTCAAAAAATGGTTTTATTCAGTCATGTGTGTCATCATTGGGTGAACCTATTATTTGTGTTGAGAATAATGATTTATCAATGTGACTTAGAGTGGATTATAGTTTGATAAACCGGATCGTAATAAAGAACATGTTTCATCTACCCAATATTTATGTCTTGTTTGATAGACTAATTAAAAATAAATATGTTCCCAATATTGATCATCATTCTATATTTCATTAATTGATGGCCAAGATTGATGAAATACCGAAGAAAATATTCCATTAAAGGTATGAAAACTACTTAACAACCCAACCCCATCTCAGGATCAAGATACAACTACACCAGCCCATCCATAGTAGTAACTGGGTTGTAATAAGAGTTAAAATAATAAATAACATGGGGGTCTATTTATTAAGTACATTTAAAAACAGATATATTTATCACGATGCAAAAGTGCGGATTTAAGGAATAAAATATATTGTATTTTTATAAAAATATGCCATAGATGTATGAACATTAATATTGCACCAAGTTATGATAGTGTAAAATGAATGTAAAGCGAAAAAATAAAATACAAATAAAAAATTCTTCGCATCCTATGAAAAAATGGAAGTGTAACAATTGAAAGAGAGAATAACTCTTAAATCCTAAGCAACGACCACCATTCAAGGTCCAAGAAGCCAATATACCTATGTTTCACTACATTCTCTATTTACATGTTTGTATTTTGAATAAGACATGATACATGTAGGAAAATCCAACGAATTGGTGACTATAAACCTTCCAAGGAGGATTCCTCGAAAGATGAAGTGGGGATGTAACTGATAAAATATAGGAGAAAAATACAAGATAGCACATGGTATGGTGAAAGAGTATATCTCAACATGACAAGAGGGAATATAGGGTCATAAAAACATATTATTATTGACACAATTAGTATATGAAATACTCTTCGAGCCTTCACCACCTATATTTGAAGAGTAGAGTCACCCAAAAATGATAATAAAGTCATAGAAAAAACAATCCATACCCAATGCATCTTCACCTCTCCTAGAATGGAGAGTAAAAAAATCCAAGAAGTGGATAAAGAATAATGATATATATATAGGATAAATCAAGGAATACCAAATGAGATAGTATATTGATCCCCATTAAATAGGTCATCCTAAGAATAGTGGTGTCCAACAATTCAAATGGTTTATTGATAATTTCTAGCATATCAAGTGCCTATCAGAATCATTCATATGGAGGGCCCCTACCCATGTGGGACAAGAGAGTAGAATCTCCATCAGGATCATAATCATGGAGGACCCATGCTTTGTCAGAATTGGGGACTACCTTCTTTATGAGAAGAAGTATCAAGGACCTGTATGCTAATACGAAAGAGGAGTGTGATCTACATGAATAAAGTGAATGTATGCTTTTACTATAGTGGAGTACCTTCTCTAAATGCACATTCCCAGAGTGGATGTCTCCATTAATTGAGCATAGAATAACCAAAAATATAGGACACATCAATAGAGGACCCATGCCCTAGTGCTACGAGGGAGTACCACCTCAATCTTGATGTTGATTATATCATCTAATCACAATCTTTATAGTGCACCTCCAAATGGGGAATCACACTCAAAACTTCTCTTTATAAATCTCAAAGGCCACTAAAGAGGTAAAAATAATGCAATATTCAGAAAAACACATAGGAGATGATACTATGTAGATGGAATATTATTCTATACTAAAGGGATATGGAATTTTAAAGACTCATAATGAAGAACCTGGCATGTTAGGAAGCCACATTTTGCTTGGTCCAGCTTTATTATGATGCCATGTTGTTAAAAAAATATTTATTGGTGCCTATGTATTACTTCATTGTGTTTAAGGGAACTACAAGACATGTCTCAATAACAAGAATAAATAAATAATTATTTTCATCATCGTTTTGAAGGGGGAAAATATAATTTCACTAATATTATTGTGGAAATGGACTCCGATGGAAAAATAGATAACACCATTGTGACCCTCATGGAAAATTCCCAGGATTTTCTATCCACGTTACCAATTAGAAAACCTAGTGAAAAGGATTAATTTCACTATATTACTCTTAAATGGAATCTTATAGGCCTAAGATATATATTCGAATTAAATACCCAAAATGGTCTTGAAATTTCTACACTAATTTTAGGGCCCCATCTTTACATATGGTTCATCATTCCCACAACACAAGAGGGAGATATTTTGGATTTAATATCCAAAAAAAATAATATTTTGTTTATTATTGGGTGATTCATTAACCTGTGTTATGAGTCTGAAAAAGGTATCAAACGTTTGTCATAAAATAGTCATCATAATTCCAATGTCACACTTCCACAGGTGGATGATCTATTAGAAATACTACACATGATATAATTTCAAAAAACATTTGATGAAAAAATTAATATCAATAATAATAAATTTTTTAAAATTATTTTATATATTAATAACATTTTTTAAGATAAGAGGACATGTTGTGATCACCCCCAATACACCTTATTTGTGGCACATACACCCCCCTTATGCACTTTATATTTTAATTGTTTACCTTTCTTTTTTGATCATATTATCTATAAAATCTCCTGTCATTCTCCATGATATTCTCTTATCTATCATCATATTCAATGATTCCCACAATAATCTCTAAATGTCTCTAGTTTCATGCTTAGAACCCTAATCTTAAACATTCTTGATATGATGTAAAACTGAAAAATGTGACTCCTATATCACACCACCATGAAACCTCTCCAGTGACCCATCATGCCTATGCCTCGATAGGATGAGCCTGACAAGCCAACCTTATGCTGGAACTATCACACCATTGACCCACATGACCATCTTCAATCACATCAACTAATCTCTTCCCAACTCATCATCCATCACCACTAGCCCCATTCTAGGATTTAATTTATTGAGATGATCCATACTCGATTGATACTCCACCAAATAGATGCTCGGTGGTGGTAATGTGAAGAAAGAATGAAAAAAATCTAAAATAAAAATTTCAATAATATTAAACAATGGCCATGTACTTTTAATTATTGATGGGAGTCAAGAATGATATATGTTATTCCAGAAATATATTTAATATTTACTCACTCCAATTCCCTGAAAAAACATGTTGGATAACCAAATAGATTACTAATCCATAGAATATTTTTGTAAATAATTAATTTACGTATGCCTCTAATTTTGAATGTAGTTAAAATCACAACAAAAATTCCTACCTATGGATTATATAATTTTTTGATCAGAATGTAATTTCAAATGATGGATGAGATATTTTTGTTTCTTTTTTATTTTATTCATCTTGATCCAATGGTTTTTTTCTATGATGTTGGTTTCTACAATGTTTGAGAGATGAATATATATATATATTTCTTCCAAAGTTTATGTGGATAACTATGGAGAATTTTTTCAATTGATTCTATTAATGTCTATATATTGTTCTAAAAACAGACTAATTAATTAATTAACAATCAATTAACTACATAAATGCACCACCAATAAAAGGGTAATCCAAATGTCCCATGAAGAACCATTTCATGTCACGTCTACGGTAAAAACCACATTACGAAAACCATTGTGGTGTCTGATTTATGATATATGAATCCATTTATGAGATATTATTTATTTTCAAAAATACTATGTACACATCAAAAAAATATAATAAATATTTTTAGAAAATTAATTGCGGGCCCACCGTGGTGCCAGATCACATATCTTATATATAGCTGGCATCAAAAATATATATAGGATTATTCCAACATCGTACATAGAAAAAAAGAGTCCATACATTAATCCATTCATAAAATATTTTCATCCCCTTAAATTAAATCTATGTATAAGGGTGTGGATACTGACCCTACATCTATATTTTCTACTCATTTTCCTTACATCAGGGTGTATAGATAAAGGAGAAGTATGAAACTCACCCAATCTACTCTTTACATAATGTGACTGAAATCACAATTCATCCCTAAAAAACTGCCATGATTCCCTTCTTCAAAAAATCCATCATGTAAAACTCATAAGGATATCTGGTCATGAGGAATCTAATAGTAAATGTTCTCTAAAAAGTAGTTCCATTTGATAATCAAGGAGAATACTACCACATTACCTTAACCTAGTGAGTGTCGTAGTTCTATTCATGGGGTCTCAACTGTCTCAAGGCACATGTGATAACTATTTCCCACTAAATTATGGTTTATATCAAGCATTCAAGGTTATCAATGGATGAATAAACTTAGTAGGTTCATCCATCTAAGATATTATAGGCATGAAAACCACATAAAATAACCTGAGTGTCTTTGAATCTCTGGTAAGGATAGAAAAACCAAACTAAAAATCCCACCATACCCACTAGTTGAATAATAAAAAAAAATTTCAAAAGGATATATCAATCATCAATTCCAAGAAATGCTCTGATACTTCATCGCACAACCTATCACAAAATTAACGCATCTATGGAAATTGTTCTCCACACCTCAAAAATATCTTCATTAGGTGTCATTGACTCACTCAAATTGTTATAGTAGCATCAGAAATCACATATTTTTGGGGAAGGAATCCCTCTTCCATATTAATCTATATATAGGTTAAACTTAATCATTTCCTCCCCCATTATCTTAAATAAAAACCGATTCAAAATGCATGAAGGTGCTAACGAATTAAAAAGGGTCACCCAAATGCTCAACTGGGTCTTATTGGGCCCTATGTTTGAAGACACCAATACATCAACCAACCATGAACGCACAATTTAGAGGGAATCATCAACCAAAACACCATACCATCCACTTTGGGTGGAACTAACACACGCTCATGGTTTTTCATGCATCTCAAAAAATGAGTCTTGGATGGGAAATACCCCTCTTACTCATTCATTTGAAGCTACATCAAACAAATTTGGTACATGGTTACACAGTTTCCCCACATCACCTTGGTTAAACCTTGATAAATGAGTGGAATTAAATGGGTAGCTCAAAATAGTGTCGTAAAAATTACAACAAAAAAGGTAGAATGGATACTGAGCATAAAAGTAATCATATCACAAACCACATTTTAAAAAATCCTCCTAAACATACAGTTGTCTATAACCATGAATTCCATATCCTTGACACTAAAGATGGATTCCTTTGGAGTTTGTGAAAGGATTTCATAATAGTATTGACCTCCAATATCTTTTCTTACTCCTATTCTATGTACTTTTACATCAAGAGAAATATTCTCTCTCATGGGAGATACCTGGTCGTTGAACCACCTTTACTATAGAGGTCCAACACCTATCCGCATGTGTTCCTCAGTTGGCCTGGTCGGGTAGTCACAAGCCATGTGACTTATCCCATCACAGGCATAACACTTCCCCTCACAGGCTATCACTAGTCCTCTATGTGGTCCCTGAAAATCAACACCACATGAATATGTCTTGTCATGTGTATGACTCATGTGACTTGTTTCCTTTAATCTTTATGAAAATACTGATGTTAGTACCCAATGATTCCATCTAATATCTCCTGTGGTACGACACCCCTCATATAAGAAGATATTTGTCACTATATCTCTCTCGGACACTCTAGCATATGAGGGGATTACCAAGGGTATTACAAAAACATAGATTTCACTATATAGTCCCATGGAAAACATATTTTATTAGAAGTATCCATTGTGGATTATTTCAAGGTATTGAAGGGTATGTTCGGTGATCCCAGACGTATAATAAGCAACCATCATCCCTCCCTACTACTGCACCAGATTCTCCTTGATCTTAACTGAGCCCAAGCTTGAATAGTAGTACTCTTCATGGAATATCTTCTGGAATTTTGTTTATGAGTGTGTTGAATCTTCACTCAATTGTGTAACATAGATCCACTAGTGTCCGGCTGATCTGTGGAAAAAGAGAGACGCTAGTCCCATCATATATTCTTTAAGTGTCCAAATAATCATATAATCATCAATCACTAACTCCATAAAATCCTACATTGCCTCTGAGTATGGATCACTGAAGAACCTCAATGGTCTCTGGTGATAGAAATCATGGAGTTCCTTAAGAATATGTGCATCCCAATCTTAATCTTCTATCATTATCAACTTCTTAACTGGTGGTGGTGGTACTAACTACCCACCTAGAGGAAGGATTTCATAGGATGAACCCCAAACTGAGGACTTATTTTTCATTGAAACATCATCAAGAATAGGTTCTGGTATCCTAATTTGCTTTCATCGTGGAGGAATATTGAATGTTATCAAGGAGTACTATTGTAAGATGATAAAAAATATATATCAATGATAATCAGGAGCTGAATCAAAAAGGAAAGTCAATGAATCAATCCTATATGGTGCATGTACCATTAATCCCTGAAAAAAATGTCTCACCATTGTGAGTCATCATAATGGTTATTATGATCCTAGTGAATTTATGTGTCAGTAATCACACCACCACTGGATTCCCCAGCTTGATATCCTCACTCGAGACAATTCAACACTTTTTCCCAAAAACCAACTAAACCCTCTTAATGGGATACATCCAATCAACATCCCAGGGAATGAACTTTCTCATATACAAATATATCATGACCTGACCTAATTAAGGGCTTGATCTACAACTATACCACTCCCACAAATATAGGCTTGGCATGGAAGAATGTAACTAAGGCATAACCCACTCCGAGAGCCCTTATCCAAAGTACCTATACACACAGACATATTAAACCCATGGTAAAAGTGCATGGAGGAAATAATGAAATATGAAACACTTATAAAAAAATAAACCAAAAATACATGATACTATAGATATTATGGATATATGGTACTGTAAATTTAATGTATAGTGAAGAAATTCACTCCCAACCTGAAATATATCAAAACAAGAAAAAAAACTAGAAAAGTAATAGAAAAAAGTCATTGAAACTCTTGAATCTCAAGCTACCACCACCATACGCAGTCCAAGAACACATTATCTATAAGATTCTCTTTAGTCACAGTAAACATGTTCATCATCTACATATGACACAAAATGTGTGGGAAAATCCACTTCATGGGTGAGTATAAACATACCAAGTAAAATACCACAAAAGTTTATGAGAGTGCAAAAAGAGATATAATATAAGAGAAAGAGAGAATATATGACACGATATGGTGAAAGAGTAAAGATCAACAAACAAATAGTGATATTAAGCTCATCCAAACATATGTGGATAAACACGACGTGTACATGAACTACCCTATCAATTCATCACCACCTAGAACAAGATAGTAGTGTTTTCTTACTATATAATGCTAGACATGGAAAGCATGCGACATACCCCTCGTTTCTTCTCCACTCCTTAAGTAGTATAAATAAATATAGGATTTGGATATAGAAGAAATATTTATTTATATTTGTGATCAATAAATGAATCCCAAATGGTAGATTCTGGGGATCTCAATCTCACAGTTCTTCCAAAGAATATGGGTATCCTAGGGTTCCTAAAGTATACATACAATGTCCAACACCTTATGTGCCTGTCTAAATTATTCATATGTAGGAAAAACACCCTAGTTTGATAGGTGACTATTTCCTTGATCATAAAAATGTGCATGGAGGAACTTCCACCTAGTGTGATAGGGGAGTACCTTCTTCATGATAAGATCTATAGAGGACCTACATGATGATATGATAGTAAAGTACCACCTCTATGAATAGAGGAGTCGCACAATTTTTGGATAGCGGAGAACCATATCTATATCTATTTATTGATTCACTATTTTAATGTGACCCTATACCCATAGTTGTACCCCATGTTTATAGCCCCTAAACACATGAGTATATGAAATTCCCATGGTTTTATGAACCATGGTTGATGGAGGAGTCTATATGACCAATACCCCCAATTTCTAGACAAACTGTTGGTATAGGTCCTACTGATTTTATGATACCCATAGTTTAATAAAAATTGTTGGTATAGATTAACCGAGGACGGAAACTGTACACACAGTTTTGTGAGGTATTGGTATTATTACTTACCTATATTTCACACCAATAGCAGATACACCTCTTCCATTGCCACATAAACCTGTAAATCAAATATAACTCACCGTATACCACAAAGGCTGTAGAAATATTAAATATTTAACATTTAAATAATATAATGTAAGAATTTCAAAACCATATACTATACTATAACCTGAAAAAAAAACATTTATATAATCAATCAATTAAAGCCATTGAAATTAATCTACATGTATCATTCCTACAATGAAAAAATAGAGGGGATAATGTTCTACCCCATCACAAATCTCTTATCCATGAGAAACATCTCCCCCATCACCAACATCTACACTGTCAAAATCAAAATTCATACCATTAGCAACATCATCATCAGAAATATCATCATATGGAGTATCAATGTCATCAAAATGATCATCATCATCATCACCACCATCCACCAACACTAGGACCCTCATTGGAATCACCCATTGAATCATTTAAAGTGATAATTGATGCCATATATGAATCAATATTAGAAAAATCCTTTTATCGAAATGAATTTCATGTTAATCACAGAGCATTTAAGATGCTGTTAGTGATCATAATACATATTTTAGGCTCTGGTTTACATCTTTAACGCTCTTGTAATGATTTTTTTCCTCATATACTACTACATAAGAAATTTTTAGCTTGGGTGTATGAAAGGTTCAAGAGGAGCCTGATAAAGAACAATACCTAGATGTGTAATGTTTTCCCCTGCGAAATCAAACTCTCCACTTGTCATCCCAACCAAATAGATAACTCAAATGACCATTTGGAATGAATTTTTCATCTTCATTATAATTGATGACCTCCATTACAAGATATTAAAAATATAACTGTTACCAAATTATGAATTTCATAAAAATAATTGAAATATAAATATAAATAAAAAAAATATTTTCTCATTTGTGTGAATTTACTATACTTATATCCTTTTTCTTCCTTCCCATGAAAATTAATTTTTCTTAAGGAACATAGCCTTCGATGCATAATATCAATTTCATCAAATAGAATTGATTATTATATACATATTCATAATATGAACATGATATAATATTGAATAATTTTAAAATGTAATAAAATTTAAAGGAATGAAAAATTTATAAATTTAATCATCTGATAAACATTGATGAAAAAATCCGAAATAAAATCTAATGATTAACAATATATAATTTTATGTAGTCATTAGAAGAATTCTATAAATATTATTTATTATATGGTGTTGAAAATTGAAATAAAATCCTAGTAAAAAATACCAAAATTCATTGAAAATATATATTATCATAATATAAATATAATAAAAATATTTAGAATTTATATAAGTCATGAAAGGTTCTTAGAAGAGGAATTACCTAGTCCATCTCACACTCGGGCATTGTATTACACCCCAATGTGTGTAGATACATTATTGACTCCTTGTCCTTTTTTTCCAAAATCTTCCATAAAATATATATGTATTTATTAAGCATTAAATTCCACATGAAAACTACTTAAAATTGGAAATACATTAAACTCACAAGTCTTCTAATATATGGTCATTTTTTTGATAGAACGATTTTGGATAGTCAGGTAATATGGGTACATCTTATTAATATAAACCAACCCTATTCCCCAAACCAATATATAACTAATTCTTGTAATAACGCCATAAATCAGCATGATCTATCAACTTTGTAACCTTAGTAGCTTCATCATTGGGAAATTTAAATAGACCCTATAATGATCAAATTAATTAATATAAATAATACAATTTTATCGATGTAAATTTATATTATTTTAATAACTATTTTGGAACCCTTTCTCAATCCATTATGTAATTACAGAGATGTATCCCTCAAATATATTCCACCAAAATGATTACATTGTACATGGATATAGTATCCTTAAAGCTTCTACACTATCTAGAATATTTACCAACCATCTGATTTTTATGATTGTAAACCACCATTATTTTTGTTTCACGTTTCTAGGTTTCCAGCATACAGGTGTGGCCACATTTCCTACTAGTCGATCCCATTGAATATTATAAAAGGGATAAAAAAGAATAACTAAGACCCTGTATAATAGAACAATAATTAACTGATACAATTTCACATGGTTATAATAAAAACTTTTGAAGGCTAGAAAGTAAGCTCTGATGGATCTATGGTTTGTCCTTGAATAGTAAGTTATAAATGCTATTTTTGTTTCGATGCTTGCTCTATGTGATCTGCATGAACTTGAGTTAGAGATGATGGATCATATACATCAGATCATGGATATATTGAAGTAGATACATGAAATGTATACATGATATGATATGGGCTATTGGGATTGAGATACAAAAACAGATATAGAAGCAATATAGGTGGTACCATCCCTGTACGAGATTTATAAATGGTGTGGGATGAATAGGGAAAATGAGATGATGGAGAAGGAATTCATAGGAACACCCTTATAAGTAATGTTGTTCTAGAATGGGAAGAAGAGTCTAGGTGGGATTATGATGGAGGCATGGGTAGGAACACCCCAATAGAAAATGTAAACATGGTAATAGAAGAAGAGTATAAATCAGATGACGTTTTAGGCATTCGTGGGAACATCCCTAGAGGCTCTAACAAAAGGTGAGAATTTTTTTAAATGGGGTGCTTGTTGGTGGGTCATGGTGGGAACATGAAATATGGATTCTCCATTTAGGTCTAGGTGCATCCCCACTAGGTCCCATACTAGTAGGATGAGGAGGAGTCAAATATAATGCAACTATATTACACTAATAAAATTGATAATGAATATGAAAATGTCATTATATTCATTGCAGAAGAAACTATTAAAATTATTATACTCGATATGGGAACAAGAGGATGTAACCCACGCTTGCACCTCTATTGAAGAACATCATATAATTGCATTTTAACACCCCAGGTAAATAAAGAATATGACATCTTTATATTTATACATATTTTTTAATCAAATATTAATATTACTTTAAATGGGATGTTATGCTCGATGGCGTACCCAACACACAACAACAAGTTTCTTGGGAATCTTACGTTGCACTCTAATAATAAAATAATATTATTTTAAAAGGTAGTTAACATGCAGCCGTTGTATTGGTGGGAATGGATAGATATAACTATAATATGATTGTATATGTTTTTAAATGTTTTTAGAATTATCCAATAAAAGATAAAGGCTTAAAATACGGAAAGAATTCAATTTTAGGCGTATATGCCCTAGTTTTCACTAAAGGTTCACTTATCGCCTTTTGATGGAGAACCTTCATTAAATATAGTTTTTTTTCACTCTTATAAATTCTATTTGACCAAATAAAACTCTTCTTTAGAATCAGGACATCAAAATTTACTTTGTGTAAATTTTTGGTATCTTTCCGATAAAGTTCATTTTTTAATGAATAATGTAAAATGTTGTATTTTAATTCAAAACCTCTTTTTAATCAAATTTATTTATATGATTAGATTATCTTTTGAATTGGTTTTAAACTGAAATTAGAATATATTTTTACCATTTAATCCAATAGTGGTCGTTGGAATTAATTTCACTTTGAAATCGGACTTAAACTAGTGTCAATCTTTTGATACATTTTGTTTCATAAAAACACGCTATTTATTTTGACAGGGGGAATTAATTATTAAATTAATTAATGCAACTTATTTGTTCTGAATTTTTTAAAATATACATCATTTTTTAATTTGGAATATCAAATATAGCTTAGGGTGAACTTTTGGTAATTTTCTGAAAAACATCAATTTTTTATGAATAGTGAAACCACTAAGTGGTATTTATAAAAACTGATTTTTCTGTTTAAATGAAATTTGGCCATCATTGTGTTTTGAATTTCAAAAATCCGACATACATGGTTTTCATTAAGAAGTAAAATGTGGTTCAATGGGATAAAAATAATTTTTTGTTGAATAGTAACTTATTAAGTTTTTAATCGCGATTAGAGGTAATTAGTGTAGTTTAAGGTAAGAATAATGTTTTAATAAAATAAAATGACCTAGACACATGTCCTAACCTAATTGGATGTGTCATGGACGACCAAGAAAATCCAAGGGTCAACTTGGGGACCCCATGGAGCCACATTGGTTGGAAAATGACATAAATATCTTTTTATTTAATGTTAAAGTAAAAAATGACACAAACATGAGATGTTTTACTAAAAAAAAATTTACATGGGGTTATACAAGTCATATTTTGACTATAAATATTCATTGAAAGTATAAAAATATTTAATACATCATAGTAATTTTTTTATAATTTTTATACATTAAATAAATTAAATTATTTATGACATCATGATGATGCAGCGATGACCTCATTATTTAACGATTTAAATAAAATGGAATGATAATGTAATATATAAGACCTACACATGTCCAAAACCTATTGGATGAGTGGATTTCGAACCCTTATCACATTATCCTCGAAATAAATCAATTTGGGACCTTTAAAATCCGAACTTCTTTTGAAAATAAAGTAACATTTTGTAACATTACAAGCGTGCCCCTCCTCTCCTACTATAAAAGGCCCCCACCTCTGCCTCTTTACCCACACTCCCAAAGCCTTTGGCTCAGCCAACCCCTGCCCATTTTGTCTCTCCACTTCCCTCTATTACTCCTTGAAGCCTCACTTTGGGCAGAAGTCTTCCCAAGGAATCCTTTGAGCTCAAACCAAAGGGAGTTACCCGATTTTAAGGTAATGTCTTCACTTGAGTCCTTTTGTTTTATTTTGCCTCTCCTACCACCTAAACTCTTTTTATTCGTTTATTTTGTAACAAATACAGTATCTTCAATATACTAGGATGTTGTTATAAGAATTTTTCGAGCTATAATTACACACACCTACACTTAATAGTTAAAGAACATATTGTTTCTGTGAATGGCGAATTTCTGCCTCACGAAACGATGATTGTTCAACACTCATATAACACCTTAAAAGGTATCCATTAAGATGTCACTATATTTATATATGATATATAATATGTTTATGTTTTACTTATGCTTCTGTATTTATAATTTATGGCATACCTTTATAGTTTCCATTATGGGTAAACGCGATATCTTCATTTAAGGAAGTGCTGACTACCGCCCCCTCAAAGTGATGTGATTTGTTAATGCCATATGTGGGACATATAAAGATGGATTTAAAGTTATTATATATGATGTTATACTGGAATTATAATATACCTCTATATAATTTTTATTTCTTTCCATTAATGTATGAGATAGAAATGAAAGTAGCGTTCATGCGTACGTACGACTTACCGTCTCCATGAACGGTGCATTTCATTTCTTATCCCCAAATGTAATGTACTATTATAAGTACATATTTATAATGGTTATATATAATTTATGTTACATATAAATGATGAGTATAATTTTGGAATTAAAATATACATTACTCTCATTTATTTTTAATTCCATTAATATGACAAAGAAATGAAAGAAGCGTTCATATGTACGTACGGCTTACCGTCTCCATGAACGGTGAATTTAATTTCTTACCTATAAATGATTATGTAATATTATAAATACATGTATATGATGGATATATAAGATATATATGATATATATATCATGAATACAATTCTGGATATAATGAACCTTTGACCACACGAACAACATGTAATTGTAAGAAGTCCACTTTCGACTTAAGAACCAAGTATCGACAAAACAAACATTATTAAATTAAATGATTACATAATGTCTATGACATGGTAATAAGTGATATAAATGGAATAATTAACATTAAAAAGGTTCTTAAGGATGTATAAATTAACTCAAGTTTATTATTCAGGAGATTAAAGAACGATCGAGTCAAGTCTGACCCGAGGTAAGGGATCCTACTCCACTCTTTCTTTTTAAGTACACTCTTTTATGTCATTCCTTTTAAAGCTCGTATTTCTTGTTATTGGAATGTTCTTTTATATTACTATTACTGTAATTTGTATTGTTCATATGATGAGAGACCCTATTATCTCTCATCAATCCATTTTGGATGTTTTGGGTGGCGCCGTTAGGCAGCCGATTTTTCGTAAGAGATCTAACCTCTCTCTTTCTTTTTAAGTACTCTCCTTTTTGTCACATATTTTAAGATCCTCTTTGTTATGTTGGGGATGTTCTTTTATATTCCTCTTTCTATAAACTTTATGTTAATATGATGAGAGACCCTATTTTCTCTCATCAATCCATTTTGGAAGTTTTAAGTGGCGCCGTTAGGCTGCCGAGTTTTCATAAGGGATTTTTCATCTCACTTTTATTCCCGTGAGATTTATGCTACATTTGCCACAATGTTCTTTGAGTGATGTATGTACTTCCCATTATTCTACTCTTTTTGTAATATACTTTCGTTTATGAGTATTTACATCAAATATGTATTGTCCTTCTTTCATGGGGTGTATGTTTCGAAAGATACCCATGTCGGTAATGGAACCTTTCACCCTCCTCTTTTTTAAAAGAATTATTTTGATGGGTCTCTTAATTCACATACTTTTATGTCGGGATATGTTATCCTATATCATTATTGATGTAAATTTTATGTCCAAGTGATGAGATACCCATTTTTATCTCTCATCATCTCTTTTTCTGAATTTTGAGGTGACGCCGTTAGGCTGTCAAATTTTTTCAAGGGAACTTCTTAACCCAAATTTGATTCTTTTGGATAAGCTTGTACTCCTTGAATATGTTATTCTATGAATATGTGTGAATTAACTCTGATTGTTTTACACTTAATATCCACTTATATTTGGTGTATTCGTTTGTCACAGATAATTATGAAATTGATTTATCATTAAACCAAGGATACCGTCTTTGTAAGCGTCTTCGTCTCAATCTCTATTCATTGAGGCATATTTTGTTTTATACACAAACTTCTTTTATACGGTGTATAAAACTCTTCGACTTTTATGTTTATTCAAAAGGAATCTTTTTTCTACGAAGCGTTTCACTAAATGACAAAAAGGAATTTTTCTTTTTACGTACACGGTGACAATGACCTTTTCCGCCGCCGTGAGTATTATTTGATATTTGGCTTCCTCAACAAGCCGTAATGTTTTTAAAATAAAATAAATACCATATACTATTTTTGTATTTTGTTATTGAAAATGGTTTTTATAAAGGATTCTATTATGTCAATATATTTAAATGATATATTGTGATTGAAATGTGGAAATGTTATCATTCCTTTATGTTGGTTTTATGTGTTATAATTTTATAATGGTACTTGGAAAATTTACGGGTGGTTACGTGATAAACCATATGATGGGTGGTGCCGTGAATACCAGGATGGGTGGTTACGTTATAACCTCCAATGCATTGGGTATGGAATTCGGCCGTATGGCTATTCCATTAAGTATGTATGGAAGTTGGCTGAATGGCTATTCCATTAAGTGATATGTGTGGAAGTCGAACTTATGGTTATTCCACTTAAGTATGTTTATGTCCCAAGTTACCTTTATATGTTATGTCATCTTTATATGGGTTTTATGGTAATGTTTTGGTTACCGAAGGGTAAGTAATGAACTTTTATTCAGAGAGGAGTTTTTACTACTTCGAAAAGGTGAAAAGTATTACATTGTTAAAGTATACATGGTTTAATTGTTGTTTTGAAAAACTAACTTTTTTCATTCTTTGTGTATCCCTTACTGAGCTTTTTATGCTCATCCCAAGTTTTTTAAATGTTTTTCACAGGACTTAACATGCAATAGGGTCAAGGATGGGATCAAGGGAATGTCATGCTACCTAAAACATGGAACTAGACATGTTTCTTTTTAAGAGTTTTTATTTTATGGAAACTTAGTAGAAGTTTCTAATTTGTATTCTTTTGAGATGTAATAGTTATGTCCTAATTCTCTAAAACTCTAAACCTGAAAAGATCCTCAATGTGAATTATTCATTTAATTGAATATTAATTAACGTTTATGGCTGGGACCTTATAGTTGGAATCAAAGGGAGGTTTAGATAACTTTAGATGTTAGGGTATTCTATAAGCATAAGTGACATTACCATAATGGTTAGGATTTCAGAAAGAGTCATAGTTTTTAGGTAAAGTGAATGTGTAAGTATATCTTCGTCTTTATCACATGATGGTTTTGTTGATATACTCACACTGACCCTTTTTGGTTTTAGTAAATGGCTGGATCTAGCAGGCACCAAAGTAACAGTGGATGTGAAGGAAACTATGACAGTTTTCTGAGTGAGCAGCTGAATGATATGGGAGCTGCAATGAGAACTCTTGTGTTTATCCTCAACCAACTATCTGGAGTCATGATTGACCACCTAAACCATGGTGATTTCTATAAGGCATCATATATACCAGAAAAAAATCCCTACGGAACTATAGGTAATAATCATAAAGGTAAGTGTGTTAAAAAACCTATGTGTCATAGATGTGAAATGAAACACCTAGGGAAATGTTTCAAAGGGACAGAAATATTCTATAGATGTGGAATTGAAGGTCATAAAGCAAGAACCTGCCATGGAAAAAGGAAGCATCATGTTGACTCAAGGAAAGGGAAATAAGTTCTTTCTGGGGGATCAATTGAATGTTTTTAATGTGGTGTGCATGGTCATTATGCAAACACATGTCCTATGAAGAAGTTTCGTGAATGGGATCACCAAGATCATACAAATACTCGTTTACCAATACCTAATGCCATTCCGATTGAGGATGAAGAAACTGACAATGACCAATCAAAGGTATGGATTATTTCTAAACTTTTGTTTTCTATTTTGGAATCTTAGGATATGATTCATGATTTTGTTTGTAGAAAAGAAGTATTTCAGAATTAGTTGGAAAGGAATGGTTAATGGATCATGATGAATGTTGAATGAGTAAGAAGTCAACATATAAGGGCTTCAAGAGTTATGGTGAAATTCTTAAGAGTATTAAGTGTATTTTGATGATGGGGTATATTAGAAGACTTTTTATAGTATGTGTAACACTAATGTTTAATATATGAAAATTTTATTCAAGGAATAGTTATCTTTTCTTTTGTGGACATAGTTATAAAGAACCATTTGGGTTTATATGATCATTACTTTTGAGGTAATTATGGGTTACTGTATGTTATGATGGAAGTGAAAGGCTTGAGATAAAATTGAGGTTAAATTATGTTATGGTTATTTTTGATGATTTTATCTCTTTTTGGGGAATGATTTGAGAATTATATAGTTTTGGAAAAAGGACAACACGCAGACCGTGTGACAACCCGTCGCGTCAGACAAAGCTGCGGGAATCGAACCCACAACCAAAGTACGACTTGTATTTATCGCCTACCACTGGACTACGTGAATTCCTTGGTTAGTTTGACTGATTCATTTTAGTTATATGATTTTATAAATTAAGAGTAAGTTGATTTTTGGTTATTATTAACCTATCATGGAGGATATGTGATTAGGTTAATTACTTTTCAATACGATACATTAAGAGTAACTGATGTTATTTGGAGATAGGTGTTAATTTGTACCCTGGAATACTATGCGAGTAAATCCATCAAATATTTGGGTTTCAATATTATTTTGTTTTTCTTTGAATTATATTATGGAAAATTTGTTTATCGAATAGTCCTCGTTGGACATTAGGTTTTGTTGGACAAATTTTGGAGATTAAGCATAGATTTTCTTTTTAAAGGGTTGTCCTTTTCTGGATTATCTGACCTTGTACTAACCTTTTTGGTTTTGTTTTTTGTTAAGCTAAAGACATGGGAAGTATATAGTTCTATTTGGTGGATTAGGTGATTCTCTAGAAGTTGATTATAGTACTCTTAATGTGAACATGTCTTCCTAAATACTCCTCTTTTGGAGAAAATATGAGTTTGTGTAAGGAATCTAATAAAAGTTGAAATTCAACATGATAAGTGATTATGTTTCCTTATGAATAAATTCCTCAATAAAAAGTAACTTAAAAAAATGTTTTCTATTAACTTTTCCTACTGGGGAATCAAATACGGTTTAACCCATCACAAGTTTGTGATTTTCTTGTTGTTAACTTTCTCCTAAACATGTTTTCTATCACTCTCCATCAGAACATGACCCTTTGTTTTTTTCCTCCATGCCCATATTTTCATACTTGGAATCCTAGTATGGGTTAACTCGGGTGACCATTGTACTTATATTTCTTTATTTTAAAGTGATTGTTTTACCGACTCTTATTCCGATGTGGGACATTCAAGGATGTTTCCAACCCCAATTTTAAAATTGCGAGGACGCAATTCCCAAAAGGGGGGAAGGATGTAACACCCCAGGTAAATAAAGAATATGACATATTTATATTTATCCATATTTGTGAATAAAATATTAATATTACCTTAAAGGGGATGTTATGCTCGATGGCATACCCAACACGCAACAACGAGTTTCTTGGGAATCTTACGTTGCACTCTAAAAATAAAATAATATTATTTTAAATGGTAGTTATCATGTAGCTTTTGTATTGGAGAGAATGGATATAAATAACTAAAATATGATTTTATATTTTTTAAATGTTTTTACATTTATCCAATAAAAGATAAAGGATTAAAATACGGAAAAATTCAATTTTAGGCGTATATGCCCTAGTTTTCACTAAAGGTTCACTTATCGCCTTTTGATGGTGAACCTTCATTAAATATATTTTTTTTTCACTCTTATACATTCTATTTGACCAAATAAAACTCTTCTTTAGATTTAGGACATCAAAATTTACTTTGTGTAAATTTTTGGTATCTTTCAGATAAAGTTCATTTTTTAATGAATAATGTAAAATGTTGTATTTTAATTCAAAACCTCTTTTGAATCTAATTTATTTATATGATTATATTGTCTTATTAATTTGTTTTAAATTGAAATTAGAATATATTTTTACCATTTAATCCAATAGTGGTCATTGGAATTAATTTCACTTTGAAATTGGACTTAAACTAGTGTCAATCTTTTGGTACATTTTGTTCCATAAAAACACGCTATTTGTTTTTACAGAAGGAATTAATTATTAAATTAATTAATGCAACTTATATCTTCTGAATTTGGTAAAATAGACATCCTTTTTGAATTCGGAATATCAAATATATCTTAGGGTGAACTTTTGGTAATTTTCCGAAAAAACTTCAATTTTTGATGAATAGTGAAACCACTAAGTGGTACTTATAAAAACTGATTTTTCCGTTTAAATGAAATTCTTCCATCATTGTGTTTTGAATTTCAAAAATCCGACATACATGGTTGTCATTAAGAAGTAAAATGTGGTTCAATGGGATTAAAATAATTTTTTGGTGAATAGTAACTTATTAAGTTTTTAATCGCGATTAGAGGTAATTAGTGCAGTTAAAGGTAAGAATAATGTTTTAATAAAATGAGATGACCTAGAAACATGTCCGACCCTCATTGTATGTGTCATGGCCGACCAAGAAAATCCATGGGTCAACTTCGGGACCCTATGGAGCCACTTTGGTTGGAAAATGACATAAATATCTTTTTATTTAATGTTAAAGTAAAAATGACACAAACATGAGATGTTTTACCAAAACAATTTTTACATGGGGTTATACAAGTCATATTTTTGACTATAAAATTTCATTGGAAATCTAAAAATATTTCCTACATCATAGTATTTTTTTTATAATTTCTATACATTAAATAAATTAAATTATTTATGACATCATGATGATGGAGCGATGACCTCATTATTTAACGATTTAAATAAAATGGAAAGGTAATGAAATATCTAAGACCTAAACATGTCAAAAACCTATTGGATGAATGGATTTAGAACCCTTATCACCTTATCCTCGAAATACATCAATGTTGGACCTTTAAAATCCGAATCACTTTTGAAAATAAAGTAACATGTTTTAACTTTACAAGAGTGCCCCTCCTATCCTCTTATAAAATGCCCCCATATCTACCTCCTTACCCACACTCCCAAAGCCTTTGGCTCATCAAAACCCTGCCCATATTGTCTCTACACTTCCCTATCTTACTCCTTGAAGCCTCACTTTGGGCAAAAGTCTTCCCAAGGAAGCCTTTGAGCTCAAACCAAAGGGAGTTACCCCATTTTAAGGTAATGTCTTCACTTGAGTCCTTTTGTTTTATTTTGCCTCTCCAACCCCATAACTCTTTTTATTAATTTATTTTTTAAAAACTCCAGTATCGTCAATATACTAGGATGTTTTTATAAGAATTATTCAAGCTACAATTACACACACCTACATATAATGGTTAAAGAAAATACTGTTTCCGTGAATGGCGAATTTCTGCCTAACGAAACGATGATTGGTCTACACTCATATATCACCTTAAAAGGTGGCCATTAAGATGTCAATATATTTATATATGATATATAATATGTTTATGTTTTACTTATGTTTATGTATTTTTAATTTATGGCATACCTTTATGGTTTCCATTATGGGTAAACACGATATCTTCATTTAAGGAAGTGCGGACTACTGCCCCCTCTAAGTGATGTGATTCGTTAATGCCATATGTGGGACGTATAAAGGATGGATTTAATGTTATTATATATTATGTTATACTGGAATTATAATATACCTCTATATAATTATTATTTATTTCCATTAATGTATGAGATAGAAATGAAAGTAGCGTTCATGCGTACGTACGGCTTACCGTCTCCATGAACGGTGCATTTCATTTCTTATCCCCAAATGTAAGGTACTATTATAAGTAAATATTTATAATGGATATATATAATGTATTTTACATATAAATGATTAATATAATTCTGGAATTAAAATATACATAACTCTCATTTAGTTTCAATTCCATTATTATGAAAAATAAATGAAAGTAGCGTTCATGCGTACGTACGGCTTACCGTCTCCATGAATAGTGCATTTCATTTCTTACCTCTAAATGATTATGTAATTTTATAAATACATGTATATGCTGGATATATATGATATATATGATATAAAAATCATGAATACAATTCTGGATATAATTAACCTTGTACCACACAAACAACATGTAATTGTAAGAAGTCCACCTTTGACTTAAGAACCAAGTATCAACAAAACAAACATTATTAACTTAAATGATTACATAATGTTTATGAAATTGTAATAAGTGATATAAAAGGAATAATGAACTTGAAAAAGTTTCTTAAGGAAGTATAAATTAACTCAAGTTTATTATTCAGGAGATTAATGAACGATCGAGTCAAGTCAGACCCGAGGTAAGGGATCCTACTCCTCTCTTACTTTTTAAGTACACTCTTTTATGTAATTCATTTTAAAACTCATATTTCTTGTTATTGGGAGTTATTTTATATTACTCTTACTGTAATTTTTGTTGTTCATATGATGAGAGACCCTATTCTATCTCATCAATCCATTTTGGATGTTTTGGGAGGAGCCGTTGGGCTGCCGAATTTTCGTAAGAGATCTAACCTCTCTCTTTCTTTTTTAGTGCTATCCTTTTTGTAACTTCTTCTAAGATCCTCTATGTTATGTTTGGGGATGTTATTTTATATTAATATTTTTGTAAACATTATTTTAATATGATGATAGACCTTATTTTCTCTCATCAATCCATTTTGGAAGTTTTAAGTGGTGCCGTTAGGCTGCCGAGTCTTCATAAGGGATTTTTTATCTCATTTTTATTCCCGTGAGATTTATTATACATTTGCCACAATTTCCTTTGAGTGATGTATGTACTTACCATTATTATACTCTTTGTGTAATATACTTTCGTTTATGAGTATTTACATAAATGATGTATTGTCCTTCTTTCATGGGGAGTATGTTTCGAAAGATACGCAAGTCGGTAAGGGAACCTTTCACCCTCCTCTTTTTTAAAGGACTTATATTGTTGGGTATTTTAATTTACATATTGTTATGTTGGGATATGTTCTCATATATCCTTATTGATGTAAATTTTATTTCCAAGCAATGAGATACCATTTTTTATCTCTCATCAACTCTTTTTCTTAATTTTGAGGCGACGCAGTTAGGATGTCAAATTTTTGCAAGGGAACTTCTTAACCCAAATTTGATTCTTTGGGATAAACTTGTACTCCTTGAATATGTTGTTATATGAATATGTGTGAATTACCTCTGATTGTTTTACACTTAATATTCACTTATAGTTGGTGTATTCTTTTGTCACACATAATTATGAAATTGATTTATCCTTAAACCAAGGATACCGTCTTTGTAAGGGTCTTCGTCTCAATATCCATTCATTGAGGCATATTTTGTTTTATACACAACCATATTTTATACTGTGTATAAACCCCTTTGACTTTTATGTTTATTCAAAAGGAATCTTTTTTCTACGTAGTGTTTTACTAAATTAAGGAAAGGAATTTTTCTTTTTACATACGTGGTGACAATGACCTTTTCCGCCGCCATGAGTATTATTTGATATTTGGCTTCCTCAACAAGCTGTAATGTTTTTAAAATAAAATAAATACCATATACTATTTTTGTATTTTGGTATTGAAAATGTTTTTGATAAATGATTCTATTATTTCAATATATTTAAATGATATATTGTGATCGAAATGTGGAAATTTTATCATTCCATTATGTTGGTTTTATGTGTTATAATTTTATCATGGTACTTGGACATTTTACGGGAGGTTACGTGATAAACCATATGACGGGTCGTGCCGTGAATACCAGGATGGGTGGTTATGTTATAACCTCCAATGTATTGGGTATGGAAGTCGGCCGTATGAATATTCCATTAAGTATGTATGGAAGTTGGCCGAATGGCTATTCCATTAAGTGGTATGTGTGGAAGTCGACCTTATGGTTATTCCACTTAAGTATATTTATGTCCCAAGTTACCTTTATATGTTATGTGATCTTTATAAGGGTTTTATGGTAATCTTTTGGTTACAGAAGGGTAAGTGATGAACTTTTATTCAGCATGGAGTTTTTACTATTTTGAAAAGGTGAAAAGTATTACTTTGTTAAAGTATACATGGTTTACTTGTTGTTTTGAAAAACTAACAGTTTTCATTCTTTGTGTATCCCTTACTGAGCTTGTTATGCTCATCCCATGTTTTTGAAATGTTTTTCACAAGACTTAACAGGGAATAGGGTCAAGGATGGGATCAAGGGAAATTCATGCTACGTAAAACATGGAACTAGACATGTTTATTTTTAAGAGTTTTTATTTTATGGAAACATAGTAGACGTTTATACTTTGTAATCTTTTGAGTTGTAATAGTTATGTCCTAATTATCTAAAACTCTAAACCTGAAAAGATCCTCAATGTGAATTATTCATTTAATTCAATATTAAGTAAGGTTTAAGGCCAGGGCCTTATATGCATCCTTCAATCTTATTTCCTAATCGGTATAATAATAAAAGTAAAAAATTTTAGAAACTATATTTTAAAAATAATTATTAATATATTTATGTAAAATAAGTCATAAAAAATTGGACAACATGTTTTTGTACCAATAATTTAACACCATGTTATACATTTTTTAACATCTCATTTTAAACATTGTTTTTTGAGTTTAAATGAATCTAATTATTTTTAATGACACCAAATATTACTGATACAAAAATATCATTCCAATCTAACAATATATTAGAGTAATTACATTGATACAATCCTGAGAAAATAATTTAAAAGTAAACTGAATGAGATTTTAACATATATGGTTCCTTCTATATATTACCCTCCAATACATCTGATCCATCATCAACTCTCACAAATGGACAATATGAGTCGTAAAATGAAATATTTTGTTCAAATCCAATTTAGGAATCAAATTTTACAAATTTTCACCAGAATCATGAATAATATGTCTCGGTATTAAATCATTAATAACCTTGAAATTATTTCTTATATGATCTTACACATAAAACACTTGTTTTTTCAAGGATTCCATAATGTATGATTCATATGTATCCAGGTATCAACTCATTTCAACAACTCTAAATCCAAAATTATCAATAAATGTACATTTTCATATCATTGAGTCAAACAAATTAAATTTCATCATTGTTACTTTACCTCGGGAGAAGTAATACAATTCCAATATTTTCTAAACAGGCCCACAATAATACACGTTCATACTATGTATGACTATCTAATGAATTGGAATAACATTATGTTGTTGATGTTAATATTACTCCATTATGATGTGTTCTCATTTTTAGTGGATGATCAGTTGTACCAAATTTTTACCCATTAATTATTAAATATTTTCATTCACAAAACAATTAATTGAGGCCAAAATCCAAAGCTCTAAATTCATCAAAAATGGAGTCAACTAGTGAAAATAATACCTAAAATATATATAAATAAACAAAATTAAATAGATATCTATATTTTTTTAGTAAATTAATGTGATGTTCATACCATTTATTCCATCCAAAAAGGGAACACTTTACTCTACAAATCCAAACTCCTAATTGAAAGAATAGATCAATGAAATAAAAATTTAATTTTTTCCCCTACATAAATTCATAATAAATTTATATGTTATATTTGAAATAAAATTCTTCATGAAAACATATAAATATCAAAATTACACACATGATATTTTCTTCAAACTGACCATAATGAAATGAGACTGTGTGATATACCACATCCTTCTATTCAAGGCTCAATGTGGCCAATGTATATGAACTTTGAATTCCGCATGCATGAGGAAGAGATTGAAATAAGGGCTAAATTTAACAATACTATTCATTTTCCTTTCTTATTTTCAAGATACGTCTCATGCTCATATCAGATTAATACATTGAAAAAAATCTATTGATTTTTATATATATAGCATCTCAAAATTGAAACATCAAAACAATTCTGGTTTCGGGCATAATATATCAATTTTCACATATTTATTTCACTATGATAAATCCACTGAAATGTAATGAGTTCACCAATAGGTTTTTTAGTTAGATGATGAACTCTTAAATTTAGCATGTATGGGAAAATTAGAGAGGGGTATTATTTTCAAAATTTTGTAAAATTAATGGCACCTATTGTTGAATTTTTATCAATAATGAATTAGATACACTTTTATCACAACAATATATAAAAAATGTCTTAAGAGGATCACTTTCACCCTCGTATTATTGTATAATTTTTTTTGAATTTCTATTTGAATAAATTAATGAAGAGGGATATTATAATCATGTTTTTTTGGATTCTAGTTTTAAATAGCTTATATTTACTTATATAGATATATTTTAGGAATATATATCAAGAACCTTGATATTCTCTAATATTTAAATAATTTTATTTTTCTTTAACGGTCTCAACACATATGAAGCACAATGAACATTCCATTTGTTTCCAATAAAACAAATAGGATGTAGTTCTAGTAGAATACCCCAATCAATCATGTCCTGATGAGTTAATGAGTAATCCTTGGTCTTCCCCTTAATATTTAGAATTATTGAAAGTTACATTTCTCATATATGTTTGTCAATGTGAATTGCATCGAAACAATGACGTAATAAATTGTTATAAAAATAATGAAACTCATCAAAAGACTATTATACTATTACAATTTTTAGTGGCTTCTATTTCAACATTATTCCTTGTTTTATATTTCATTTGACATTTCTATAATGAAAAATCGAAATCATTCAATTCATTAATCACATTAGTTCCAGAAATACATTGATAAAGTTGTTTTCTGTCATCATTATTATCAAAACTCGAGAGATGATTACTGTATTGATTATCCTATTTGAATAATCACTGATTCCACATAAAACATAAACTACTATGATATTTAATCTTTCTTAATCATTTATTCTTTATTAAAATAAGAAAAAATAGTTTTCCATTTTTTCTCCAATCAAAAATAATTTCATAAGCAGGTAAATCATTTATAGTCTATATACGGGCATCACACATCAGAAATATATATATTTAATAATCATCAAATGTGTGCACACCTATATCCATAGATACAAAAATACACATATTAAATGTATTAATAAGAAGGCAATATCAATACATAGATAATAATGTCCATATATCAGTACAATCATTAAAGTGAAAGGATTTATTATACACATTCACTTAGGAAGATTACAAATATAAAAAAACTGGACACATGATATTTTCTATAATAATCTTACCAAAAATATTAAATCCATAATAGGATAGACCCAACCTGACATTATGCACATCATCAATGAAATCTGGATGTTGTGAATGAATTTTCCCTCCATTCTAATCAATCTTCATATAAAATCAACTCAATATTACATTTAATTACCACAACATCATTACATCACATATTCAATGATATTTCTACCGACATGAAGTGTTTTTGAATCATTATAGTCTATGATAAGTGACATAAGACTTTTTTTGGAACATTAGTTGGTGTTAACTCTAAATTTTCCTTCAATCAATATGTATGAAATTTTTTTAAGTCATTATGATCCGTTGTTTCCTCCAAAAACAAACTAAAATCTTTCATACATTAATTGAAATTATTATTAAAGAATACATGGGGTTAAATTAAATTTCATTCTGTAATGTGGATTATCATTATTGTGAAAATTTATCAATTATAGAATGAAATTAAGATTATTGATTTGATGCCCCCTTATTTATAAAGGATAGAGTATCCTTACACAATTATTAATACCGAAAACATTAAATTTTTTAGGGATTATAATAATATATAGATAAATAGAATGGTGTAATATTTTCATTGTTGGATTGTGATAATATATCCCTTAATAAGTATATTCATGTAAAATTTACCCATTTTTGATGGATGATAACTATGTTCTTAAATATCTGTTGGTCGAAGTGGATACTCAAGAGGGGGGTGAATTGAGTTCCAATTAAAATTTCTGGTTTAAATCTTTGTCTTAAAAACCCCCAAATAAAATACTAAATTAAACTGTAGTGAATTTATATCAAATTAAGTGTTCGGTTGAGTTCTCAAGGGATTGATTATTTCCCAGTTAATCAAAACAAAAAGGTTGATTATCTTTTGAAACCAACTTACTGATTTACAAATAATATAAACACTTGCGAATTTAATTATCAAAGTGACTTTAAAACTATTTTGGTTTTAATGAAATTAGCAGCGAAATAAAAGAATAACTTTGAAAAATATAGTACAGCAGATATAACCAAGAGGTTCAGTCTCAAGCCGAGACTTAGTCCCCTCAAAAATTTGTATAAATTTGATCCACACCCTGGATCGGGGTTCACAACAGTTTTACACCTCTCCAGGTCCAAGACCTCTACCACTATTATTCGTGGGAAACAGAAAAACAACAACCAACTGTCCAGGTCACACACGACCTCTAACACTTTCTCAGTGGGACATAGATGATGTAAGAGTTTGAGTGAGGATTTACAGATCCTCCAGTTAAAGTATAGGAGACAGTGTGTGTGTTAAATGCAGGAGATAACACACACTGCTCGAAATCTAAAATAATGAATCACAGAGCAGAGATGTAGAGTTTTGAAATGGCTCTATTGATTGCAATGAATCTGTGGACTCCTTGAGTTTGATCAGAGATGATCTTGAGTCCTCATCTGGTTTTTGTTTGAAAAACAGAGTGTCATCTTCTTGCTATCCAGATTCAGAGATAGTGAGAAATGTAGTGAATGAAGTTCTTCAATGTCCTCGTGGAAATACAGAACTCTTCTTGAGTAAGCTTGAGTGTGTATGAAGATCTATGTTTTTCAATGACTGTCTCATCCACCACTCTTTTTGATCTCCTGTCTTGTCGTTGTTACTCCCGTATATCTCTATGCACCAGCAAGGGCTTCTTGTATTTATGGCACGAGATCCAGTAAAAGAAATGATTTCTTTTTGCAAGTACGATGTACGGTTCCCTGAAATCCAACAACCTTCATTAAATAAATGACATAGCATTAAAATATTCCTAATATGACCATTGGTTAGATAAAATAAAGATAAATAAATTCAAACAACTGTTTATGACTATCGGTGTGTCAAGTGATCGGTAGGTCATCAACATCAGCATCGGTGAGACATCTTTGGTGACTCAGATGATCAGCAACGGTGTGTCATCTTCGGTGACTTATTTGGTTAGCATCGGTGTGTCATCTTCGGTGACTTATTTGATCAGCATCGGTGTGTCATGATCGGTGACTCATTTGATCAGCATCGGTGTGTCATGATTGGTGAATCATTTGATCAGCACCGGTGTGTCATCTTCGGTGACTCATTTGATCAGCATCAGTGTGTCATCTTCAGTGACTTATTTGATTTTCATCAGTGTTTCATGATCGGTGAATCATTTGATCAGCATCGGTGTGTCCTCTTCGGTGACTCATTTGATCAGCATCAATGTGTCATCTTAGGTGACTCATTTGATCAGCATCGGTGTGTCATGATCAGTGACTCATTTGATCAGCATCGTTGTGTCCATTGTCCTTTGATATGGATCGGTGCGACCGTTGTCCTTTGATATAGATCGGTGTGACCGTTGTCCTTTGATATAGATCGGTGCGACCGTTGTCCTTTGATATAGATCGGTGCGACTGTTGTCCGTTTGATATAGATCGGTGCGACCGTTGTCCGTTTGATATGGATCGGTGTGACCGTTGTCCGTTTGATATGGATGGCATCCAGAATACTTATAAATCAATAACAAAGAGATAAAAACATGATCCAGCCAATATACATAGATTCACTAAGAGATTGTTATTATGTATATGAGAAATCCAACCGGTTTAAGTAATTGATGATTTGTGATTATTAAAAAAGAAATCATAGGAAGAATTTCAACAATCTTCTAGAGGGCTCAAAAATCTCCACCTTTCTTATAATCACAAATCTTAGCCAATCACAAATCTTATCCATAAATAAATATAATATAGCATCAATAATAAGGCATAATAAGAATAAAAACATAATGAGATATAAATCTCCCCCTGAATTTATGCCTTTATATACTTATGCAAGCATTGCCATAAAAGATATAAATCTCCCCCGTGAGAGATGCATCTCCCCCATATCCCCATAAGTCTATAGATATACAGATTTCTCCCCCTTTGGGAAAATCAAAAAGGAGGGAAAACAGATAAAGAAGAGATTAAAAGAAGGCATCAGTGGGAATAAAAAGAAAAGAGAATAATGTTTATAAGACATCACAGTACAATCACAATAGTATTCACCCTATCAATAATAACGCACAACTATTTCTGGGGAAATAACGGGGCTTTTCCCTTGTCAGAAGGATCAATGGTTGGTAAGTTAGATGGCTTGGAGGCAGGATGAACTGGGAGAATTTGAAATGGTGGTAAGATGACTCTGGAGGTTGGAGGAGAGGATGCCACTAGGATTTGCTGTGGATCTGTAGGAGCTGGTTGAGAAGATTTCTGAGGAACTGGTCGGAGTTGAGATAGAGATTGACCAACAGAGATCTGATTTGGAGCAACATCAGAGGCACTGAGAGGGTCAGCAGTAGGAAGCATAATGGCGGTGGCTTGAGCATTCATATAAGGCTTCAAAAGATTTATGAAATTCTGAATAACTTCTGCACCATACTACATAGCCTTCTCAAAATCATCCTTATTCTCCATGAACCGTTCCAAGGTTGGAGTAAAATCTTACAACTATCGAACTTGAGTCTTGAAAGCTTGATTGACTGTAGGTAGTCTCAGATTGTCAGCTAACACTTTGAAATTCGTGGTCATCTCATGCTTGGTATAGATTTTTGAAAAGTAGTGATCAACCTTTTACATGATCTCTCTTTGAGCTTTAGTGGCATTTGCGGTCATCTTATGAATGCACAATCTGCCTTAGATCCTCTATCTCATGATTAGTGATCTTGGTTACTTTGGCTGTACTGGCTTGAGCAACTATCTGAGTTATCTCAGATTTCAACTTTCTCAGATCAGACTTCTTAAGATGTTCAATCAGATTCCACAACACCTCCATCATACCAGAGATGTTGGATCTAAATTTGTTGGATAATGAAAATAAGCCAGATTGTAGATCCTTCAGGATCTCATTTAGAGAGGCTATGTGCCAGCCAATAAACTCACCAGTATTGACCAGGTCTGGTTTAGTAGCATTTTAAATCTCTTCCCTGTCTGTATCTCTCATTGCAGTAAATAACTCACTTTTGAACATATCAAAATCCGACTGAGAGATAGTAGAAATAGGTAGATGAGCACCTGCATCATCAATGACATGAGCAGACCTTGCCTCAACTGGTTGGCTTTCCATCATAACCACAGTAGATTCTGATTCTTCTTCTTCTTCTTCAGAATACTCTAAACCCAAAACAGAAAAACCTGGGTAATCATCCCAGACAACAGCACACAGAGTATATTTGTGTTTATCATAACTTGTTTTTTCATTGATTTAAAGAGATTCTCTCTTTCCATTGGCATCTGTTTCTGGTACAATTTTATGTGTTTCTGTTGGAGGTACAGCAAGACCATCCACTAGTCGGATATCACCATCATCATTATTATCATCATCATCATCCCCATTCTCATTTCCATTCTTCACAGAAACGTCACTGTCAGATACATCAGTGTCACTAGATTCTTCATCACCAAGAACTAGTTCTGATTTAGGTAAGGGTAAAGGTGGACTGGCAGATCCAAAGTCTATTCTTCTCTTAGGGCTCACAGTATCAGGATCACTCCTATCATCAGGAGGTGACATACTTCCTTCTTCTGTTTCAGCTTCTTCCATCCCTTGTTTACCAGACTCTTCAGTGTCATTATTCTTTTCAACATCTACTTCTTCCTCATCATGAGAATAAATTGGCTCCACATCTGATTTCAAACTAGGGTCTCTCAAACTCTTCGGCCTCTTTCCATGGTCAGTGGGATTGTAAGATTTATAAAACTTGTCCTCATCAGCAACCCAACATTTCTTCCATGGGTTACATTTTCTTTTCATCAGTTTGTAAATTTCTTTATTAAAACAACAAGCACAATCAGATTCAACTATCTCATCAGCTTCATCAACATATTCCAGATTCTTTAACATAGAAGAGATCATTTTGGAATAGAACAGGGCAGTGGCTTTCTTAGAAGGTTACACCATTCCCGCTATGTGCACCATTAGATATCTACACAAATTTATCTTCTCATGGGTCTTTATTAAAAACAATAGAAAAACATCCTGGTATCTTATAACAGCAAAATCTCATTTCATGGGGAAAATTTGGTGCTGAATAAACATAAAGAGAAGTCAACATTCACCATCCAGCTCTGAGGCTATGATTCTCCTTGACTCTCTGTTTCCAGTCCAAAGCTCCAAAGATAACTCATAAGAGAAATATTTAGTGGTTGTAGGAATGTTTCTAGCATAATCCTCATACCGACCCTCATGGGGTACATTCAAACATTCAGCCCATTGTTTAGACGAAATAGATATTTTCTTTCCTTTCACAACAGAAGAAATTCTGGCAGCCTCGACACCATCTAAAGTAACTTGCATATTTATATGAAACTCATGCACTGGATTTCGGTAGTATAGACGAGTGTTATCTGAGAACCAGGCTTTCCATCCTTGCGAAACTAAAACTTGTAACAACAACGACTTACTTGTCAAAAGCCATGCGGAGCTGACTTCCTTTTCTACAGCAACAATCCGAGTTTCCAGGTTCGGATTTACTGATCTTTGAGTGGTACTACTCAACTCGCCTCGGGCACGCTTTGAAGGTACAAGACTTTCTGATCCTTTTCTCGGTCTCTTCTGCTTAGCCATTTGACGATTCTGTGGAATGAAGGAGTTCGAAGGTTCAAAGTGGAGGAAAAGAGTGGAAATAAGGCTTGGCGGGAAAGAAATGAAAGGTCGACGGTTTGGGGAATAGAAATAGTCGTGTATTATTTATTTCATCATTTAGGGTTCCCATAATAAAGATAAATGTATTTAATTAATCACAACAAAATAAAAAGTAATATAAAGAAAGATCGGTTTCACAGATCGGTTTCACAGATCAGTTTCACAGATCGGTTTCACAGATCATTTTTACAGATCAGTTTCACAGATTAGTTTCACAGATCAGTTTCACAGATCCGTTTCATAGATCTGTTTCACAGATTAGATTCACAGATCAGTTTCACAGATCTCTCATACACAAGTCTAGTTTTATAAAATTCATTCTTTCATTACATAAAGGCTTTGTAAAAATATCAGCTAATTTATGTTCAGAACTAATAAATTCTAGAGAAATATCACCTTTCTGATAATTATCTCTTAGAAAGTGATGTTTGATATCAATGTGCTTAGTCCTAGAGTGAGACACCAGATTCTTAGACATGTTGATCGCACTAGTATTGTCACAGTTAATTGAAACCTATTTAAAATCAAATCCATAGTCCAATAAAATGTGTTTCATCCAAAGAATCTGTTCACATCAACTACCAGCAGCAATATATTCTGCTTCAGCAGTAGACAATGCAACTGAGTTCTGTTTCTTACTACACCATGATACTGAGGAATTTCCAAGTAAATGACATGTTCCAGATGTGCTTTTCCTATCTAACTTACATCTAGCAAAGTCAGCATCTGAATAACTAGTTAGGTCAAAAGATTTTCCTTTTGGATAAAACAAACATAACTTCACAGTATACTTAATATATTTAAAAATCCATTTAACACCCAGTAAGTGGGATTCTTTAGGATTACCTTGAAATCTAGCACACAAACACACACTAAACATAATATCCGGCCGACTAGCATTAAGATAATGTAAACTCCCAATCATGCCTCTGTAATAGGTTTGATCAACCAGTTTCCTAGTTTCATCAACATCCAACTTACAGGTAGTACTCATAGCTATATCACATTCCTAAATACTATCTAATCCAAAACGTTTTAATAAATCCTTAGTATATTTAATTTGATTTAGAATAATACCATATTTAGTATGAAAGGTTTAAAATCCAAGAAAATACTTAACCTCTCCCATTAAGCTCATTTCAAACTCGTTTTCCATAACCTTTGAAAATGAAGTACATAAAGAATTTTTTGAAGATCTAAAAATAATATCCTCAACATAGATTTGTACTATTAACACATCTTTTGAAATCCTTTTTATTAAAAGAGTGGGATCATCTATTACTTTTGTAAATCCTTTTGAAATAAGAAATTTTGAAAGTATTTCATACCATGATCTTGGAGCATTATTTAAACCATATAAAGCTTTAGAATGTTTAAAGACATGATTTTGAAAATGAGGATTTGTGAAACCATGTGGTTGTTCTACAAAAACATCTTCAACAATAAAACCATTTAAAAAAGAACTTTTCACATCCATTTTATATAACTTGAAATTCATATGTGATGCATAGGAAAGTAAGATCCTAATAGCCTCTAATCTAGCTACAGGTGCAAAGGTTTACTCATAGTCAATTCCTTCTTCTTGATTGTAACCTTGTGCAACTAGCCTAGATTTGTTTCTAATGATGTTTCCAGATTCATCAACTTTATTTCTAAACACACATTTTGTGCCTATGTTTATAGTGTCCATAGGTCTTTCTACTAATTTCCAGACATTGTTTCTTTCAAATTGATTTAGTTCCTCTTGCATAGCCATTACCCAAAATTCATCATTGATAGCATCATTGATATTTTTAGGTTCTAGCTGTGACAAGAATGCTGGATGTTCATCCTGATTTCTAAGAGAAGCTCTGGTTTGTGTCCCTCTATCAAGATTTCCTACAATAGCATCTAAAGGATGATTATTAAGAATTCTAGTTGATCTAGAAAAGGTAGGGCTCGGGATTTCAGGTTCATCTACAGGTTGAGGTTCAACAGAAGCAGGTTCTGGAAAATTTCCAGAACTGGATGTTTTAACTACAGGTCCATTGTCTTTATCATTAAGGTTCAATCCAGAGAGATCATCTTCACGATTTTGAAGAGATGTCTTAGGTTCATGTGGATCAGTTTCATCAAATTTGATGTGAACAAATTCTTCCACACATTTGGTTCTTTTATTGAAAACTCTATAGGCTTTACTGGAAGTGGAGTAACCCAAAAAATTTCCTTCATCAATCTTGGATGAAAATTTGTCGATATTGTCTTTAGTGTTAAGAATAAACACATTGCAGCCAAAAACATTGAAGTAGTTAACCTTAGGTTTCCTATGGTTTCACAACTCATAAGGGGTCCTCTTAAGAACAGGTCTGATCAAGACTCTATTGATAACATAACAAGCTGTATTTACAGCTTTAGTCCCAAAATAAACAGGTAGGTCATACTCATTAATCATAGTTCTAGAAATTTCTTACAGGGTTCTATTCCTCCTTTCTACTACACCATTCTGTTGAGGTGTCCTAGGGGCAGAAAAATTGTGACTATAGCCATTGTGTGAGCAGTAAGATTCAATCTCATGATTTTCAAACTCACGGCCATGATCACTTCTCAGAGTTTTAATCATAAGTCCACTAAGTTTTTCTACAGACTTGGAATATTTAACAATGTAAGAATATGCTTCACTTTTGTGAGCTAGAAAATATACCCAAGTATATCTAGAAATTTCATCTACAAGAACATAGACATAATGCTTCCCATTTAGACTAGAAACTCTATAAGACCCAAATAAATCCATGTGAACCAACTCGAGAGGTTGAGAAGTTGAAACTTCTTTCTTTGATTTAAAAGAAACTTTATGTTTCTTTCCCTTTTGACAGGGATTACAAACTTTGTTTGCTGGAAATTGAAGTTTGTGTTGGTCTCTAACTATATTCTTCCTAGCAAGTTTTCTAAGTGAATTCACATTGTAGTTTCCTAATATTCTATTCCAAAGCCAAGACTCTTTATGAAAAGCATTTAAACAAGTAATATTTTGCTTAGATAAAGAATTTAAATCAACAGCATAAACATTTTAATTTCTCAAAGCAGTAAACACTAAAACATTTTTAGAATTAAAAACATTGCAAGAATCATTTTCAAATTTAACATAAAAACCATCATCACATAACTGAGAAATAATTAACAAATTTTATTTAAGTCCATCAATAAATAAAACATTAGAAATTAATATTGAGTCAGTGTTACCAATCTGGCCTAAGACGGTGATTTTCCCTTTAGAATTATCACCAAAGGTGACAAAACCTCCATCAACTCTTACTAAGATTTTAAAGCATGATACGTCTCCAGACATATGTTATGAACATCCACGGTCCAAATACCAAGGCTTTATAAAGGAGCACTTTAATCAGGTTCCCTACAAAACTGATTTAGATAGGAAATGATTTTGGTACCCAGATCTTCTTGTGTCCAGAAAGGTTAGCAATCTGAGCTTTTGGTACCCAAATTTGTCTTATGGGTCTCATAAACTTTGTATAATCAATAGATTTTGAAAGGTAAACCCTATTAGATCCATAATAATGAATATATCTAGTTGAAGCATATGAAGTTTCAGAACTAGCTACATTCTATCCAGATTTAGGAACGAATTTAGTTTTGGTAATCTTCCTTTGTCCAGGTTGGTATCCTATACCATTAGTGTATCTAGGTGCTATTTTCTTACATAGAATCTGAGTAAGAGTATCTTTACCATTTGTAAATTTCTCTAAGTATTTCTAGAGTTTCTCATTAGATAATTTCAGTTCAGTGTTTTCTTTAATCAACTGAGCATTCTTATCCATTTCAATATCAAGATCAGATATATGTTTAACAGTTAATGTATACTGTTTCTTTAACCCTTTGTATTTGTCTTTTAGATCATTACAAGTTTCTTCTAACATATCACAATATTAAAATAGTTCAGATTTTGACATGTTTTCTGAGTCAGAATCACCTTCAGAATAATATGAATTTAAAGAAGGAGTTTCAGATGTTACCTCAGAGGTGTTTTTCATAAAACACATGTTTGCCCTATTTCTGTGCTCAGTTTCAGAAACTTCAGATTCAGTGGAGCTATCCTTAGAATCACACCAAGTAGCCTTCATAGCCTTTTTGTACTTACTGTCACTGTAATCATACCTCTTCTTGTATTTCAACTTTGGACAGTCTGCTTTTATGTGTCCCTTTCTTTTGCACTCATAGCAGACGACATCATATGATTTTTCAGATTGCTTCCAATTATTTTTCCAATGCCCCTTGCTATCATACTTACCTTTATAAATTGATTTTCTGAAAAACATATTCTTCCTATAAAACATTTTAAATCTTCTGGCAATGTGAGCCATCTCAGCATCACTATCAGAAGCACTTTCACTGTCTTCACAGCTTGAACTCTTATTTATAGTATGAAGCTTCTCCTTATCCTTGTTCATTGAAGTTGAAGTCTTGAAAGAAACTGACTTCCTTCTAGGTTCATCATCTTCTTCTTTGTTAACCTTGAGTTCCTCTTCATAAATCATCATCTTTCGAATTAGTTCCTTGACTGGTAGTTCAACAACATCACATGATTCTCTAATTGAGACAGAAGTTCCCCTCCATCTTTCAGGTAGACATCTCAGAATTCTCATAATTTATTCCTTTGATGGAACATCCTTTCCCAGAGAAGCCATTGTGAGGACAATTTCATTAATCTGGAGATACATGTTCGAAATGGGTTCATCAGGCTTCATCTTAAAATTATCATACTTAATAGTATAAGTGTTCAATCTCATTTCCTTAACATTAGTTGTTCCTTCATGAGAAACTGCTAAGGTATCCCAAATTTCATAAGCAGTTTTACAAGAAGATATTCAATTAAATTCCTCATCTCTTAAAGCACAGTACAAGGCATTTATAACTTTGCAGTTATTATTGTAGCCAGCCTTAGTAGCTTCATTCCAAGTAGTTCTAATAGTAGTAGGAATTTTTTATTCTGATTCTATAGTAGTCCAAATATCAAAACCAATGCTTTCTAAATGAATTTTCATCTTGATTTTCCACTGAGCATAGTTAGTGCCATTGAAAGATGGTGGTATATTGGTAGCAACAACTTCAAGTCTATTATCCATGATAGCTTAATTAAAGCAAAGATTTTAAAGAGATAAAAATTTAGAAATAAAAGAAATTTTTAGAACATTAAAATACAACTAAAATCACAGTTGAAAAACAGTGTACTTTTAGAAAATATTTAAATCTTACTCTGATACCAATTGTTGGTCGGAGTGGATACTCAAGAGGGGGGTGAATTGAGTTCCAATTAAAATTTCTGGTTTAAATCTTTGTCTTAAAAACCCCCAAATAAAATACTGAATTAAACTGTAGTGAATTTATATCAATGTAAGGGTTCGGTTGAGTTCTCAAGGGATTGATTATTTCCCAGTTAATCAAAATAGAAAGGTTGATTAACTTTTGAATCCAACTTACTGATTTACAAATAATATAATCACTTGCGAATTTAATTATCAAAGTGACTTTAAAACAGTTTTGGGTTTAAAGAAATTAGTAGCTGAATAAAAGAATAACTTTGACAGATATAGCACAACAGATATAACCAAGAGATTCAGTCTCAAGCTGAGACTTAGTCCTCTCAACAATTTGTATAAATTTGATCCACACCCTGGATCGGGGTTCACAACAGTTTTACACCTGTCTAGGCCCAAGACCTCTACCACTGTTATTCGTGGGAAACAAAACAACAACAACCAGCTGTTTAGGTCACACACGACCTCTACCACTATCTCAGTGGGACATAGAAGATGTAAGAGTTTGAGCGAGGATTTACAGATCCTCCAGTTAAAGTATAGGAGACAGCGTGTGTGTTAAATGTAGGAGATAACACACACAACTCGAAATGTAAATAATGAATCACAGAGCAGAGATGTAGAGTTTTGAAATGGCTCTAGTGATTGCAATGAAGCTTTGGACTCCTTGAGTTTGATCAGAGATGATTCTGAGTCCTCTTCTGGTTTTTTTCTGAAAAACAGAGTGTCGTCTGCTTGGTATCCAGGTTCAGTGATAGTGAGAAATATAGTGAATGAAGTTCTTCAATGTCCTCATGGAAGTACAGAACTCTTCTTGAGTAAGCTTGAGTGTGTATGAGGTTCTGTGTTTTTCTACGAATATCTCATCCACCACTCTTTTCGATCTCCTATCTTGTCATTGTTACTCCCGTATATATCTATGCACCAGTAGGGGATTCTTGTAGTTATAGCACGAGCTCCAGTAAAAGAAATTATTTATTTTTTCAAGTACGAGGTACAGTTCCCAGACATCCAACAACCTTCATTAAAGAAATGATAGAGGATTAAGATATTCCTAATATGACCGTTGGTTAGATTAAATAAAGACAAAGAAATTCAAAATAGCTGTTTATGAATATCCATCTGTCAAGTGATCGATAGGTCAACAACATCAGCATCAGTGAGACATCTTTGGTGACTCAGATGATCAGCATCAGTTTTTCATCTTCAGTGACTTATTTGATCAGCATCGGTGTGTCATATTCATTGACTTATTAGATCATCATCGGTGTGTCATGATCGGTGACTAATTTGATCAGCATCTGTGTGTCATGATCGGTGACTCATTTGATCAGCACCGGTGTGTTTTCTTCGGTGACTCATTTGATCGGCATCGGTGTGTCATCTTCGGTGACTTATTTGATCAGCATCGGTGTGTCATGATCTGTGACTAATTTGATCAGCATTGGTGTGTTATCTTTGGTGACTCATTTTATCAGCATCGGTGTGTCATCTTCGGTGACTCATTTGATCAGCATCGGTGTGTCATGATCGGTGACTCATTTGATCAGCATCGGTGTGTCTGTTGTCCTTTGATATGGATCGGTGCGACCGTTGTCCTTTGATATCGATCGGTGTGACCGTTGTCCTTTGATATAGATCGGTGCGACCGTTGTCCGTTTGATATGGATCGGTGCGACCGTTGTCTGTTTGATATGGATCGGTGCGACCGTTGTCCGTTTGATATGGATATCTTCCAGAATACTTGTAAATCAATAACAAAGAGATAAAAACATGATCCATCTAATATACACAGATTCACTAAGAGATTGTGATTATGTATATGAGAAATCCAACCGGATTATGTAATTGATGATTTGTGATTATTAAAACAGCAATCATAGGAATAATTTCAACAATCTTCCAGAGGGCTCAACAATATCCATTCACTAACTAAAAATTTCTTCAGAACAAGTAGTCTCCTTCACGTCTAATTAAAAAAAATTCATTATTTTTGAATTTTTTTATAATTTGTTTCATCCCTATAACACTGTCCACCACCAACAGGAGTGATAATTTTTATACTATAATATTTTCATTATAAAATATCAAATTAAAAATTTTAATTAAATAAACCATGTTTTATTATGTTTCATAATAAATTTATTTTTTAAAATTTTAAAATGAAATCATATAAATTTTTCTATAAAAAATATAATAATACATGTGTTATGTCATATAAACAAATAAATTTTTTAAAAATTATAGATTATGTTTTTTAATGAAAAAATAAAATGAAAATTACATAGCACATTAGGATGGAAACCGATTGGATACTTGAGATATTTATTATACATGAATCTTAACATGTTTAATTGTCTTATCCTTGAACCCATTTATTACCTATTTAATTTTTGTCCTCACTACCATAATAAGGAATCACATAATTAGTAACCAATTTTTCTTGCAAAACAAAAAGCATAAACAGAAAGAATATAGGTTTCATACATTAATCTAAGAACAATGGGATAAAATATACATATAAGGTAAATTCCTTAATGTGAACATAATGCATCCTACTATCATAGATCTGACAAATGGGATCACAAAAATTTGTTCTATCATGTATTTTAATAACCCAAGGTTCATATATCACACTACATGCCTATATAATTTGAAATCTCAGCATGTATCTTAGGGAAATTTATACTCTATGGGATCCATTTTTCTAGGTTTGTGTTCATTGAAAACATAATCCAAGAGCATAGAATCAGCCATCTATCCCACCTACTACATTCCCCATGTCTACCATTAAAATTGTAAAAGTAGGTGATAAAAATAAACCAATTATAATGATCAATTATAAACCATTTTAAACACAACATGCCTCATCTACCAAATCCTAAAAAATAATAATACACACTTAATTCAAAACACATGCAGAAAATAAAAATTTATCAACAATAACCAGCCCATCATGACATCACAAACAAGCATGGTGAAACAATATTGAAAAGGGGCATAATATTTTTTCCAAACATTTATAAATATTCCTTATTTATAAATAAAAAAAATACTTCTTTAATGAAACATTATTCGAATTCCATGTTAACTCAAACAATAAAAATAAATTTTAATTTATATTTCAGACTAATTTTATTAATACACATCCTGAAACTAAATTGAAAATGACTGTTCACTTTAAACTTGATTAGAAAACATTCTCATCTACAATCATGTTTCGAAACATAGTCGTCATGGGATAAATCAATCATTAGAAATCAAAATAAGAATTTTTTATTTATTTAAGAGTTTTTGACATTAAAAAGAATTTATTTAGAAATTAACCATGTTTGAAAATAGTTTCGAATATAGATAATATGGGTGAAGGCAACCCATTTTAAAATTAAAAAACCAAATTTATATACTTCAAAAACATTAAAAACACAAATGAATTAGGATTTAAATCTATTTAATAAAGAAATAATTTCAAAACCTTAAGCTAGTACTCTCCAAAAAAATATTTCTGCATGAAACCTTCATTAAGGTCTATTAAATAGTTTTTAAAAACACTTTCACAAAATATGTTCTCATTAAAAAGTTTAATTCCACCATTAAATTTAATTTTCCAATCATGGTTCACATATATAAGATTAATTTAAAATAAAACAAAGTTACAATGATGTTTCCAACAATGTGTGGGACTGAATGTTATAAAATGAGATGACTCTATCCTATGGGTAAGAGGAGTAATATTATTGTGTTTATATACAATGTAATAAAATTCCATCCCTTTTTGATTACAATATCATACATGGACCAAATAATTACTAGAAATAATTTTGAACAAAAATACACAACCAAAAAATATGTATTGGCATTTTTATTGTTCCATTCCCAAACCAAATTGAAAATATAGTTTATGGTTCACCACACATATGATAATATACAATATATCAATCACATACAATCTCTAGAAGAACCAACACATACACTGAGAAAATAGTGAGGTACCTAGTAAATGACTTGGCTAGACATGCTCAAGAAAAAACAACACTAAACTTATTAAATATAAACCCAAAAATGGTATTTAGTCCAAAAACAGAACAATAGAAATACATGAAAATTTAAAATCTTTCCATTATAATTTAAACCACTTGAAAAATATTACCAACATATAAATAATATATAATAGGAGGAAAAAATATTACCATATAATGATAACAATAATAAAAATCACCAAAAAAAGAGGAGGAATGTTTTTATGTGAGAAATATCTCCTTGGGTGAGCCAAAATCTACTTAGGAGGGTAGTAGGGGGTGTGGGAAGATATTTCATGGGTAGAGGAAGGGGTTAAAAAACACATAATAGGGGAGGGAGGAGTTAAAAATGGCCAGAGGTGTGGGGGGAAACACATCTGAACATGAAGAACTCGGGTTTAAATGAAGTGTAGGGGAGGATGATCCCAAGAGGGTATCCATATCAAATTCTCTATAACAATAGATTTTTAAGAACATTTTGTATAGAAAAACCTATACCAAATTTTTTTTGAAAATAGTTTTGTATAGACTTATCCATGAACTCTATACCCATTATTCCTCTAAAATGTTGCTATAGCTATATTGCGATAGATTCACCCTCTAGTAGAGATTATAGAATATTTGTGCACTGAAGTGACTACAGCGTGTCATATCCATCAATAGAGGCCTCTGGACTTGGTTCCATATATGATTAAATCCTTTATCTAGACTCTTTTGATGTCATCTGATCACGGTCTATATCAAGCACTACCTACAGGAGCATCAATCATGATAAATCATGTATCACCTTTCGAAGACCAATATAAACATCTCCATCACATTCATTTTGAAAAAACACTCAGTATTGGTTACTCATAATCCAGAATCGATGTACAAATGAATTTGATATAGATTTTATAATACTCGGAATAGAACACAGAAAATGTAAGGGACCTAAACGACTTGTTGTCTTACTATGTTTTCAGGACATTTTTTTTGTCATACATATTCCTGGCCACCTAGTACTACATGGAATGTATAGGCACTACATGACAGGTCTCATCCAAAATATTAATGAATGCACAAGGATTTTCAATAGTATAGAATAATTAATTTCACTTATATGCATTTGAAGACCACCTCATTTGGCCAAACTAAACCCACCAATGTGATCCACATTGAAAAATTATCAGGATATGATATTCATTGACCCAAATAAGATATTTTGTTAAAAGATCACATTTCCTAGTATTATTCTCAAATGGAATATCATAGAACTGATCCAAAAATCAAAATTAAATACCCAATCATTTTCATGTAACATCAAAAAAAATTATAAGGTCAAAACACCCAGGAAGGTTATCAATTCAACACCATATGAAATAAATATGTCATCTTTAAGATCCTAATATAACAATAATTTAATAATTATTTTGTTTTTCATTGACCTTGGGAATGTGTTAGAAAAATAAATCCAATATACATCCTAAAATTACCATCTGGGTTACCAGGTCACACAATCCCTGAGGTTCATAAATCATAATTTTTACATAGAAGATATGCCCAAAAAAGTGTTTGATGAAATTATCATTATAATAATTATTATTAATGATTCATTAATAAATAACAAATTTTTTAATATAAGTGGCCACACTAGGCTCTCCCAATACCTTTTGATGGAGGCTCTCACCTACCCCCAAGAACACTTCATATTATATTATCAATTTTTTATTTTATTTTTATCTTTATATCTCTCTTATCTCTTCTCACCCTCTACAAATTTATTCTATATAAACTCTTATTCCATAGTGTCTAAAATTCACCCCAACCTCAACTAGTTTCACACTACAAACCCCAATATTCCATTATCAAGATATTAGGAAACACCGAAGAACAAAACTACGAATTGAAACCACCCCATAGCCTCTCTGGGTAGTCATCATGCATATGCCTTGATAGGATGATCCTGAAAAGACATTCATCTACCGAACCTCTCTCACTATTGACCCACACAACCATCATTGATCACATCAAAAAATTTCTTCCTGACTCATCATCCATCACGACCAACCCCATTCAATAGTTCAATTTCTGGATCAAATCCATACTCTCTCGAAGTTTCTTCCAAATAAATGTTTTGATGGTGATAACGGGAAGATATAAGGATTAAAAAATAAAATAAAATCTTGAATAACATCCATAAATTTCCATGTTATTTTTTATCATTATTGAAAGGATTTATGAACAATATGATGTATCTTTTAAATAAATTCAATGTAGAATAACTCTAATTTCAAGAAAAAACATGTGTGGTAAACAAACCGAAGACCGATCTATGAATTGATTTTAAAACTAATTAATTCATGATTTCCTATAAATTTCAATAGGGATAAAACCAATATGAAAAATACTACCTCAATATTGAATCAATTATTGATGAATAATGTTCTTTCCCATTGAGGGGTAGATCTATTGCATTTCGTGTTCTTCAAATCATATTGATCCAATTATTTGTTGTAATCTGATCTTTATTATTCAGCAAATGAGGGAGGAAGAGATCTAGATTTATACCAGGGTTTATGCAGCTACACCTAAATAAATTTTTATCAAGATACTATAATGTCATATATATTTTTCGTAGAAAAAATAATTATTTAATTATTAAATATCTCATTAAATGCACCTCCAATGAGCGAGGGGTCTGAAAATACCATTCCAACCCATTTCATAGTGAAACAGAGGTAAACACTACATTCTAGACTCAATAATGATCTCAATTTTCAGATTCAAGTTTCTATTTATGATATATTCCACTTTTTATGAAAAACTGTGTGTATGTACAAAAAATATAATTAATATTTTTCTAATCATTATTTTAGGATCAATGTGTCTTGTATTCACACATCATTTCAGCATATGGATCCAAAAATATTCATAAGAATATTCAAAAGTCATACAACAAAAAACAAGGTACCCTGCAGAGTATGAGTATATAGTATTTTATGGTAGTCATTCTAATTACCTTTAAATATTCATGGTTTTAATGTATTGAGTAATTATAGATTATGTGTAAAATTTATTTTCTATCATTATAGATGATAATACACACTATTAAATGAAAAAAATAATATGATGAATATTAGTAGAGAGTTTCAGTTAAGACCCTAAATAAAGATATTATGTATGATTAAATTATGAAGTATGATTTTTCTCAAAAAATGATTTATTTATTGTTTCTAAAATATAAATAAATGGTATATTTGTGGATCCATAAAAGAGGGAGGCTATTGAAAATATTCTTAATGAAACCATTGTAATTGAAATCAAAAATCATTTTGATTTGGATGGTGAGTATTTATGTTTTGTGGAGAAAATATTTGTGCTATCTAATCAACTCATTAGGTTATCTCAGAATAGATAAAGTTCTTATAGATATATGATAATGGAAAATGTCATGGGACATTAAAGCAGAGTATTAATCATGAATATAGTTACATTTTCAAATTTTTTAAGAAGCCTTCTAAATATATAGTGATGAATATAGGAAGATATTGTGATGTGTTCTCATGGATAATATCATTTTTTATCTTATGAATCATGATAATTGATTGATAATGGGAAACATTACCCCACTCATGATTTTGAGTTATTTTTGGTATATTTTTTTATTAATTATATAGATTCATGTATCTACATATAAAAAAATTATATTTCAAAAATCATAAAATATAAAGATATGTTTTGAAATAAAGTAAGATTATCTTGTGAAAGAGAAGATGGTAGGATATGATTAATGATTTTGACTTCTCAATACATTGTCGTCATAGAAAAGTGAAAAATATTGGAAATAAATTAATTCAAAATGATTTTTCTAGCTTAACCATAACGAGGTTCAAAAATGATCCAAAATTTATATTTTTTAAAGGATGAATTTAGATATCTTGTGTAATGGGGAGAAATATTATATTTCTCTAATTACTGTTGAAACATCTCTAAATGTATTTATTAAATTTATAAATAAGGATTATGTAAAAAAATAAAATAATTTTATAAATTTTATTCAGTATAATGGTGATTATGAGGGATTAATACGGTTCATGAATATTTTTTGTGTGCCTTAATACATGTTTCGAGAAATAAGCTATTATAGGAGGCTCAAATTTCTTATTTCTATAATAAACATGGATATTTATTAGGAATATTTATTTAAAAGTGGATCTCTAGTATTATTTAATGAAGGGATATTTTGATGAGTTTTTATCTTAGTACATTTCATGTTATAATGTCAATTTAGAGAGATAAAATTATTAGGGGATGTTACATCCATTACCCATAAAAGATTAGAAATGGAAAAATATCACTACTGATTTTTTATTCAAATTCCACAAAACATCTAATGGGAATACTTATTAATGGGTTGTAGTGAATTTTACTATATATTAATTACATTTCATCCCTATCATGGAATATTTCTATAAAAATTTTATTTATTGGATACAAATTATGGATTTGTTATATATACATGGAAGAACACATTCCGCTATATCTAATATGGATATGAGGATTTCATTAAAGATATTTTGAATTACATATCATGCTTTTTTTATGGAATATGGTTTTATCATTGTGTATAATCATTAGATAGATGGTTAGTCTAAGATAACCATTCAACCCCTATATAACATGAAATGATATTTTTTAATGGATTCTACATGTGTTTGGAATCAACACCTTCCTCAAGATGTGTTTATTAAAAACATAATATCATTCCCTCCAAGAATTTACATGGATCCGTATAAAGACCTCAAGGTAAAAAAGTATTCAACTCCAATTTATTGTGATAATTTTTGAGAAGTAATTATAGTGGAACATGAGGTAATATATGGAATGTAATATAATGTTAAAACTTTTCAACAACACATAACAACATCAAAATGTTAGAAAAAAATTTATTCTTAAATTCACATGTTGTATATTGAATTTAATATTGGTGAAATGATTTTTCTATAAATTTTACCATTTAATAATGTTATGATATTTGGAAATAATTTTAATATAATCACTATAAATAACCGTCTCTTGGAAATTCATAATAATATCAGGATTTGTAGCATATTGTTTGCACTTCCATCAAATATATAATAATTCCATGATGTGTTATATGTATCACTACCAAGGATTTACATAATAGATCATTCAAATGAATTGAATTATTACGTAATAATTCTTTAAGATTATATTTCTAATAAGAAGCAACATTTAGATATTTTTATCACAAAGATAATGTTCTATGACAAAAATACTTTCACCTACTGAAATAATTTTTATGAAACCAAAAACATAATGAAGTTATGTAAATAGTAGAGTATGTAATGAGGAATATGTTAGAATGTTCTTTTTAATAATGTGATGAATTTTAATGGGATAAATTAATTTTTATGGAACTATATTGAAACACCCTAAGATTTTAGGATATATTTTCTTCCAAATAAATTTAATCTGTTTGATAACATATGTTACAATTTTTTTTAAAAAAACATGAGATAATATTAATAATACAATGAAAATTATAATATTGATGTTAAATAAGGTTTTTTGAAATTTAATAACAATAATTTTATAATTCCCATTGATGTTTTATTCAATGAAAAATATATTCATAAATATATAGTTAATTTTAATAAATTTATTTATATTCATTTCAAAAGTATATTTTTATCAAAACATTAATTATACCATTTTTTTAAAAAAATAATAAGGTTATATTCTGGTAGTTTTTGAAAATTCATTTTAAAAAACTGACATTATGTTTTTAATTAAAATTTTATAATTATCATAGTGTTGTATTTTTTTAATTTTATGAAAATATTAATTATACAATAAATTTTGAAAAAAATAACGAATTTAAAAAACTACCTTCTCTTTTAATTCATTTGCATTTTACCCTCATTTTTTAATATTTTTTCAATGTAAATTCAGTTCAATTATTTTATTATGAAATAATATAATTTTTTATAAAAAATCAAATTTTCTTTTAAAACTATAACATTCTATACTTTTAAAATTTTTCTCATATAAAAACCTATTTTACCAAACATATATGGGTTTAATGGAATCATAATTTCATTCTTTAGAAGTTGTATTTCTTAATTTTCATAAAAATGTTATAGGAATCATTATTTTAAAATATAATGCGTGCATTAAATTTACATCCATAAAAATTGAAATAATATGGGTCTACACAAAAAAATGATGGTTTATACTATATTCATAAATTGAAAACATTTAATAGATGAATTTATTGACTTGACATAAGAAATTGGAATTTCACATTTAATATATTATACATAGAAGAGGTAAATATGATGGAAAATAAGAAAATTTATAATCTCGACAGTGATAATAATATATTTCTTATCATTAATGTAATAATGATATGTACAAAATTATAATAACTACATAAGATAAAGATTCTATAACATGGGAGAAAAATAAAGAGAATTAATAAGTAAAGGGTAATTAGGGTAGTGGGGAAGATCCTTTTTTAAATGTTATTACACCATTTTTAAAATCCCATATAATAAAAATAAAAAATAAAAAATATTTTAAAAAGGGAGATGATATATATGTTTTCTACATTTTGTAAAACATAATTAGTCTTAAAAATAAAAAATAGAACATTGGAATAAAGGTAAATAATGGAAAATGAAGGGGAGCCGTCATTTAAGAGGATGATTAATATTATTAACATAGTTTAATTTTCAAAAAATCATTATAAATAAATAATAAATATGGTTTTAACAAATATTCATCCCCCATTATTGAAATATGGTGTACCATATGATATTAAAGGAAAAAAGTAAAAACATTATTGCTCATAAGAAAAAATAAATGGTCTAAGACCATTATATTTCTAGGAATCTATTAATTATTGATGTTGGTAATAAATGAATTTTTTGAATGTGAAATTTACTTGTTGGAAGTTAAATTATGATAATAATTGTCATGGGGATGCAGCTAGAACATAAAAAATATTTTTGGTTAAAAATATAAAATCAATCATTATTAAAGGGTGATTGTGATGGAATCTCTTTCATCATGTACAAAATTAATTTGAACATACACTTAAATTCATGAATCATCAAATTAAATTTTTTAAAAACATTCTTAAACCTTCCCCTTCTGTATTTAAAACTATATGGTCGATATATAATCTCTTATCACCAATATATCTAATAATCATTACTTATATCAGTTACTTGTTTTTAATTGGTCAATTTATCAAAATAATTGATTAATTTTTCACAATGGTAAAAGTGTTTTAAAATATTATATTAGTGTCTTGAAATTATTATTATTCTTACTTTTAATATTCTATTAGAGAAAATTTTATAGAAGTAAATATTTTCTTCTATAAAGGTACTCAAATTAGAATGGATACTTCAATATTTATTATTTATTGGTTAAATTTAATATAATCATTTTTTCATTAATATAAATTATTAAATATAAAATATAATCAATAAAAAGTACTAATTGTTTTGTGAATTACATTTATTTACCTTACAAACAAATTTTCATTGAAAAATGTTAGTCATTATGAAATAAAATATTGAATTATCAACACGTGGAGGCAATAATCATTAATTTTAATCAAAAGATGAATTTTTTTGAAAAAAACTATCAAAGAATTAAAATAAATATTATTATCATTTAAGAATATTTAATATGTTTTATTGATAATATTACATAAGTAAAAACATTTTTTAACTATAAATGAATTTTATTAATGGAAAATTGAACTTCACATTCATGGAGGTTGTAGTCCAGTGCAACACATGATGACATTTTGATATTTATTCCTTTTGTTTGATGGTGAAAAATTTATATTCTATTTTTATAATTAATTACAAAAATATTAATAATTTTATGTTTTTATTATACTATCATGTATTGAATAGATTCGGTTTTTTAAAAGTAGAAAAATAATCAATCAGGCTTGGTGAAAAATATTACCTCTTGCAATGGATACCCTCCATTGATCACAAAATTTGTGCTCCATATAAAGGTATTTGTTAAATAAAAAATATTCTATGTCGTGGTAAAATGTATAATGAGTGACTGTGATATATTTCAGGTCAATATTAATGAGATTTAGGAGGTCTGTATAGTGGCAGTGTTGTTGGTTCCATGTATAATTTAAGAAAAAGTAATTTTTGGCACATAAATCTTATTAGTACATATGCATAACCCGTTTCACATGTCATGTGAAGAAAAATTGGATAATATTATATTTGAGTAATGGTTAAGGTTGATGGAGCCTCAAAAAAATTTACACACATTTTTTAAACATTATATAATTCATTTAATCTTATATTTTTTACATTTATAATTATATGGTTTTACTGAGATAATTAATTTACACATAATTTATTAAATTTCATTTCCATGAATTAAAATGATAAATTTTTTATCATTTAAAAAAATTATTATAAATAGAATGAAAAATTTACTAATTTTTTTATAGATTCATGTAAATTTACTCTTAACAATAGTGAATCGAATGTTTAGAATTTTATTTTTTGAAACATATGAATTTTTAAGAATTACATTTTTAGTTTGGAAAAAAATTACTAGTTTTAGTGGTTATATATGTGATAAAATGTATTTAACTATTAATATTACATATTACATACATTAAAATGTGTCAAAAAAATCCCACTATGTAACAAATTTTTTATATGAATAAAGTGAAAAACACATTAAAAGAGAAAATATATTTTCAATAATGAAAGTATAGGTTTTTAATGTCAACATAGAAATTTAGAAATAATAATTCATCCTTAAAAATATATTTTTATAGTAAAATTGTTAAAAAAATTCACGGGTATCCGGTAAAATAATTTCATAAAAGAAATAGTATTAATACAAATAGTATTTTTCAGTATTCAAGTAAACAAATTATATCCGAAAAATAAAAATATCAACTTTGACTATCATTTTTTAATTAATCAAAAATTTATTTAAATTTTTTCAAATACAAATATTTAATTTTTTAATTTTTTATCAAAATTTTTATTATATAATGAATTTTTTATATAAATTATATTTAAAAATTTAATTATACTACAAAATTTGTATTAAAATATTTATTTTGAATTATTTATATATATAAAATCATATTTTAACTACATATAAATATATGTGTAAAACATATATTTATAATAATTAAGTATCATATATTTTTTACTTTATGAGTTATATTAATCTAAATTTACTAATTAATATTATAAGACAAAACTATACGTATTGGATATATTAAAAATTCCCACATTTTCAAGGACCAAATTTATAATGTGTATAATATAAATATCAATATTTTAAACAAATATATATAAAAAATGGACATTTCATTACCTTAAATATAGAAACACTAAAGTATTTGTTCTATCAACCGTCACCTATGATGGAATAATTTCTAATTCATATATCTATATTTATTTATTGATTTATCAATAAATGTTATTTTCCACATTATTGTGTTTTGGATATTGGGTATTCTAATGATTGGAGATGATCCAAGGGATTTCCTATTCAAAGAGATTTTTTTTATTTTATATCTATTTCCCTATAATTATATATGAACTAATAATGGAGGAGTTTTATCCATGTTGAGTAAATGTAAACTATCCAAAATACATTGTTTTATGTGCATTTGTTCTAAATTTTTCTTAAGAATTAATAACTTATTTCTATTTTTAATCATATATATGACTTATTTTCTTATTAATAAAAATCCCATTACAAATATAGAAGGAATAGGTTAGACTTATATACATATATTCTTAAAGAAAATATGTTTCACAGCTACCCAAAGAATTATGGGATATGACCCTCGGGTAATTGAGGATTGGTATTGACAGCCCCAAAGGGTATCTTTATTTCCCTACTATGCTATGAATTTTTTTTTCTAAATCCAAAACAATGCTACTCACTAAAAATGTAGAATATGAAATGGTTGGGTGTAGAACCCACAAAAATAGTGCATTTGATCTAAATTTATTATCAAAATAAAAATTGGAATTTTTTGGTTTGTTGAAAGAAAGATTATTAAAAATAATATTAGTTGGTTGGATATTCAATATGGGAGGCATGCCAGGATAACTGATTTTTAGGGGCATGTGCTTGGGATTTATGTGAGACTGTGTTTACTCAGTATTGGTGTTAGAATTGGGTCAGTGGGGATCCATGGTATTGGTATACAATCATATTCCTTTTATCACTCTTTTGGAATAGTTATCTACATAACTTAATCAACTAAATAGGTGACCCAAAACCTTGTTTAAAAATAACCGACATAGATTTCATAATGGCCGCATGAAAAATAAGGTGATTAATTGATGAAATAAAATGATAAATTTCGGAATATAGCAATGGTCATTAAATATAAAGAGAATGATATTTTTAATTGAATGAAAATCCATTAAAATTCCAAACATGAAAAATGTAAAAAAATAATCCCTATGAACAATCCCCCTAAAATCACTTCACTGACACTCTGGGATTAGTCACTCATGATGAGAGAGAGCGACATGGTTACCCTAAGAACAAAGGTGGCATCGCTAGACCCTGAATCATGGCTCATTCATCTAGAGTCGTTCCGTTGATGATTCTTATATTCCTTTACCTCCAAGTTTCATGGATGGGTGTCCCAAGGTATCCTATTATTGGAAAACTCATCTAATACTTGTGGCCCACATCGCCTTATTTTTATATGTTCTTCAACCACTACATGTCGTGAACCTAGGGTACATGATATGTAACTAAAGGAATATTTATCCTCCTCCATATTGAATCTACTAAATTCTTGTATGTTGGTTTGACTGTCATCATGTCGTATAGTGGTGTCTCATGATGTGTACTTGGATTTCATGTTGTGTATGTTCATCATTACATTTCCAAATCATTTATGACTAACATAAAATAAAAATTACATGTACTTGTTTTACACTATATGTAGTCATGTTTTCTTTAGTTTTCCAACTGAGCTTCATCAGCAAAATCTAAAATCACTCTGGGATAGATGTTTATGGTGTGAAGGGTCATTCTGCTAATTTTTTTTTAATTATATGTTATTTCATGCAAAAATAATAAAACGACTAAATTTTTTCCAAACATTAAAATCATATTATTAAAATAAACTACTCATTAAAAAATCACTAAAATATTCTCATGAAATAGATGTATCAAACTCCCCCCAACACTTGAATATAACCGGGTCCTCACAGATGGAATCTCAACATACTTAAAAGTAAATTCACCTTATGAAGATTCAAACTCCATTTCAATAAATTAAATTTAACAAATAGAAAATTAAATGTTTAAACATCACATGGATAAATTCATCAATGCATTATTTTTTAAATAATTAAAATCAATCTTGTATTTTACTTTTTCTCTTCAAAACAGCCAAGCCTTGGAAATCACACTTTTTTATTTTTAAATTCATTATTAATATACATGCCACATGCAATTGACGTCACATGAATTTTTATTATCATAATTAGAGTAAAAATTTAAATATCATGAATCACATCCTTTAAAAACATATAACATACTGTAGGCTTGTAAGGCATATATCATCTTTATAGCATAAAAACAAAATCAGAATTAATCATGAAGGCTTCATCATTAATGATCATATGAATTTGAGGATTCATGTTAGGTAAGTAAATTTTTTAAAAATTAATGCTAAAAAATTAGGATTGAAAATAATGTACATTTCTTGATAATAAATTTTAAGTTCAAAAATTATCTCCCTTTATAATTTTAATCTATCACTTCCCACAAAAATCTCAATGTTGGCTCATGATAAATCTAAATTTAATTAATGTAACAACCTCTATATAGATATTTTTATTTTTTGATGGTTATTATTAGGTCAAATCACACATCCATCACCTAACCACATATGACAAAAATCATTAGTCTAGAAAATGGAGATTTTTTATCCTCCTAAGACACAACTCATTTTTTAAAATTTTCTTTTCATTAATTTTTGAAATTTGTTTTAGGAAGTTTAGTTAATTGAATAATATAATTAAAGAATTAGGGGACTCTCCAAATATCATAATGAATATCCCCCCTAGAGAAATATTAAAAATGAGGTACATCCCCGAACACCCAATCGTTCCTCCCCAAACATATTCATTAAAATATCATGCAAAACATTTTAAGGATGCTAAGAATGGAAATAATAGTATTTTAGCATGGATAAATTCCTAAAAATGTTCTTCATGGATTCTACCATATTAAAAATTATTAATGCTTGTTGGGTCTCATTATAGGGGAAGTAAAAAGGAATGCATTAATCATATTAAAATTCATTCTGTGTAGTCATATCTTTGATAAGATGTAGTGAATGTTCTATAAGAAAACATGACTGATTTTCTCCAGTAATATACTTTGGAAATAATAGAAATATTTATCCTAGTAGATTTCTTGGGAATAAGACCAATTGTTGGGATAATCACTCATAGAAATGAATATGAATAATTACATCAATTAATGCACACTTTTTAAATTTCAAATTATAGAAAATTATCGGAAAAATTACATCTACACAAATTAAAAAAATCCAATAAATCATCATCTGTCAAATACTAATCCATATTATCATCACTAATAATTAATTTCTTCATTTTTCACATTCAAATTTTGTAAAAAAGTAATCAAATTACATTATCTGGAAAACTTTATGGGTAATTTCATGTGTCTGAGATCATTTGAGTAAAGATTGAATATAGTGAGGGGTATAAAATTTGTAATTAAAAATATAGTATCACTGAGGTTAATAAAATGGAAAATTAGTAAATTGAAACTCTTACCCCCCTTGCAATTGATGCATCAAAATTTGGCTGTATAGGTTCTGCATGAACCCTTTGACGATGTGTATGTGCCATTCATGAAGTGTACATTGTCTGTAGCTTCTTCTCATGCTACTTTCCTCTTTCTTTAATTGATATTCTGGAATAATTGAAAATAAAAATTGATATCACAATCCATAAAATTGATATTATTAATATATTTTGGGGGTGAGTTCATAAAATAAATAAGGAAAAATACTAAAAACCCGTGTTTCCTCCCGACAGCACTTTTGTTTACAATTGTTTGATCTACCATACCTCTTAAACTCGGGTGGGAAATGATAAGAAATAGGTTACCTTATTTGGATTTATGAAATTTCAAAAAATTATTCCTCAGTGTGGATTGGTCCTCTCAATTTCTTTGAAATTATTTTTTTCTATCATAATTGAAAACCGCCTCAATTTCCATGGGGCCAATCAAGCAGTTCTTGGACCTTCCTGCATTACAAAAAGTAAAGTCACTAAACTCACAAAACTATTTTCCTTCTTTGAGATATTCTAGAATTAATGTTCTTTTACTACTTATATTTTTTTCAACAATCTCCTGTCTTTCGTTATCTTGTTCTTATATTCTTATATACTTTTCATAGTAGCAACATCAACTCTCCTTCCATAGAAAACTTTTTATGCTTTTTTCATAATTTTTTTTTGAAAAATCATCAAATAGTTCATATGGATTCAATATTTCATGGTGCAGAATGAATATTACCTCTGATTCTCTTACTCTAAAACTCAAATCTACATTCTGAACATCAATTAGTTTCCTTCCTATATATAGGACAGATTATCCCAAAATTATTGGCCCATTCTCTTCACCTATGTCTGTCACCATAGAATCTTTTAGAAAATAGAACTCAACCACTATGGCGATGAAATATTAATATTTACCTTGAGGAAGTCTCATTGTTTTATCATATAGTTGATGCATAACCAGAGTTGGTTGATTCTCCTTAAATCCCATGATTTTGAATGTTTCAAATTACATCATACTTAAACTAGAACCTAAATCACATAATGCTCTACCAAACTCACTATTACCAATGGTAATTGGAATGGAAACCCTACTGTGAACACATTGAATCTTTAGTATAATGCTTGAAACTACTTCTAAAATTTCACCTTCCAAACGAATAGTGTCGAGTTATTCAAGCTTCATCTTGATTGTCACCAAAACCGTCATCATCTTTTCCTACATAGGATTTTTTTACAATTGCCTCATCAAAGGGGATGATGATGTGTATCTTTATGAACATCTATAAAACTAATTATTCCTATATTCAATCGTCACCTTATTCTACTGATATAAAAATGGTAGCGACGGTTGGTACAAAGGTGGTGATTCTTCATCATCACTTTACTTAGCTTCACCATTCTTTTCCTGACATTCTTGTACTAATTGATATGGATATCTTTTCCCACTAAATTCTATTTGACTCTCTCATTTCATCCTTACCCTTCTAAGCAGTATGGATTTTCCATCTACATGTGGATGTTGTTCTGGAAATCATAGTATCTCTCCTCTCTATCTTTCTCGATGTTTTTCGTCAATCTGAATGTCATGTTCTTCCAAGACCCTTAAAGATTCTTGTTGATTTCATGAGTCATTTTCAGGTTCTCCAATTCTAATATGTTTATCTCTTGAGTATACCATCATATCTTTATGTTCATATTCTATGGAGGTCATTAAACAATTTTAGTGTCTCCTCCACTGAATAAAATTGACAGGTTAGTGTCAGCCCTTGTTGTGGAAGTTTATAGCAATATTTTCATAGTTGAAATCCATGACCATGATTCTTATTTTTCTATTGTGGTATTTCTATCCTACATCCCTAAAAATAATTCTTTTTAATATAATAAATATAATTTTTATTTTCCCAATACATACCATGGGTATTATTATGGGTTATCATTGCGTCCATATTCCCTGTCATAGTCACCATTTAACCAACCATCCATTAATTTTCCACAATTTGTACTCCTTGTACTCATCATTATTCCAGATACCATTGGAAAATGATAATTGAAATCTTATATAGTAGTTTGAATCTTTACACTAGTGAATTTATCATTATAGAACCTCCCGCAACACCATCTAAAATATACTTATTCCCTTACAACTAACCTTTATAAATTTTTTGAATTAATATCCACAATTCAATTTCATGATGTTGAAATCATCTTATTATTCCATTAAAATCTTCCCATGAACATTAAATATATTATTCATTTAATTTCTAAAATTTTAGAATACTTACAGATAAATCCATAGATTTTGAAGGTGGGAAAACAAATGATAAAAAATTTCTTACCAGTTCCTCCATGGTGGTAATTGAATGTGGGGGTAGAATTTGGATCCACTCATATTATTTTTTCTTCTGTGAAAATATAAACAATCATTTCCTTAAAAATATTTCGGATGTTCAATAATTATAACATATCACAAGTCTCCATGAAACATCATATGTGGTATTTGGGGTCTTCATGTTGTATCCTGACAAGTAGCAGCGAATGTCTAATCATCTGGATGACCTCCGACTTGATTTCAAAATGTAGGGAAACAAGAGGGGTATGAGAATTCTTGGGTTTTATCCCATGTTCTATGGGATTCTGTAATTGATGTTTTATTGGACCCTGAAATTATTCCTTGAATATGTTGTTCTTCTTGTTGGTTTTTCTCTCCTACAAATTTATCTCTTCCATCCATATTGACTTGTTCTAGACTGGACTCTTATTGTTTTCCCATATTTTCTTTCATAGGGTTATCTCCAATTCAGGAATGAATTTGAGATATTCAATTTTATCCTTGCCCTAAGTGGAGTGTTTATTCCATGAATGAATACATGTAACAACATCAAGGCATGAACATGTGTAAAAAATGATCTAAATTACTAAATAATTCTATATTAATGGCATCCGTTCTTGGAAACTGTTATAGTCTGAGATCCCTGAATGGTGTCGTTAGTTCCCTATCGTGCTATTCCAAAATAAATTTATAAATCCCAAAATATATTAACTCAATTAAAATATGTTATAATGAATATTCAGTTGTCTAACCAACCAAAAACATGCATATGTTCTAAATTATCTAGTAAAATAGAAATTGGGATTTGTTCGGTTTGTTAAAAGGAAGTGAAATAAAAATAGTATTGATTTGATTTAAATTCAACATGGGAGGCATTCCAGGTTCAATTATATTCAATGGAATGTGCTGGGAATTTACATTAGTGAATTTTTATTTAGTATTGATGTCAAAATTAGGTCTGTGGGGATCCTTGGTCTTGGTTTCCCATCTTAGTCTGATGATCACACTTTTGGAATAGTAATCTAATTAGCGCAATCAAATAAATAGGTGACTCAAAAACTTTTTTAAGCATAAACACTAATGATTTTAAAATGGTGGTATAAAAACTATGTTGATTAATCAAATCAATAAAAATAAAACATTCCAAATGTATCAATGGTCATTCAATAAGAAAAGAAAGAGATTTGCAAATGAATAAAAAGACTACAAAAATTATAAAATTGAATAGAATATTAAAAAGTAATACTTAAGAACATATCCCCCTACAATCACATCACCAAAACTATGAGACAACTTGATCATGATGAGAGTGAGTGATAAGGGAACCTGATGAATAAATTTGGTTTCATTGGACACTGGATTTTCACTCCTTCATATTGAGGCCTTCTATTGGATCTTCCAGGATTTCTCTACATCTGAGTGTCTTTGATGTGTGGCAGGAATTATATTTTTATAGGAATTCTCATTCGAAATCTGTGGCCCCTGTAAACTGATTTTTCTCATCTCGTTGACACCAACATGAATTGTACCTAGGGTAAACAATGAGTACCTCAGATTTTATTTTTTCATCTGCTACGATTAATCCATGAAAATCTCATACACGAGTTTGATTGTCCTCATGTCATGTAATGGTTTATCACGATGTGTACATAGCTTTCACATTCTATATGATCATCATGTCTTTTCTAGGGAATATATGTTTCATTTAAATTATTCATAATGTGTACTTTTGGTACAGAATGTGTAGTCAATTTTTCGTCAGCTTTCCATCTCCTCTTCATATGAAAAATCTGTTGTCACTGTGAAGGGTCATTCTTCTCATTTGAAATTTCATTTTAAAAAATATAACATTTCATTACAAAAATAAAAAAACAACACAATTCATTCTAAACATGGAAATTTATCATTGATATAAACAAATAATTACAAAAAAATGATGTAAAATATTTTCATCAAATAGAGGAATCATGTATCAGCATTTTAGTAAGGAATGCCATCTGTTAGGTGTATGGAATTTTATGATTCATGGATAGATATTCTGTAGGGTATATATGGTTCCTTGATGAGACTTACCAAGTTATTATATGTTTTTTTGTGAGTTATGACCCTAGTAATATAAAGTATTCAGGGTGCTTGATCTACCCACATATGAATTTATGTTCTTTATGGGATGATGAATTATATTATCCAACATGGGTCACATATTCTATCATGAATATTGGTTTATTTCCATAATATTTTATTTTTATTGAGATACAACATCATTCTAGTTGAGGTGTCAATGGTCAATTTTGGGTTTCACAATTAAAACTGAGGATCAATGGTTATTTTTCAATGTATTTCCATTATCTGAGCTTTTATATATCTAGAATTTAAATATTTTGTTTTAGGGACACGACAATGATTATATAAAATTGGTATAATGCAGGGATAAGATAAATATAATTTATTTCTAAACCCTATTAACATATGACTAGTGCACATGAAAACATTATTTTTTTCTTTTTGGTCGATCATAACGAATGTACTTGATTAATTATATACCTAGTGTTAGATGAATATTCTATAGAATCTTGACTAGGGATTAAATAATGTGATTTAGGTAGGTCTCAGTGATATCTATAGAGACCTTGGTATTTTATTATTATTTTTATCTGATTATGGGTTTGGTATTGCTGGTGGTTATTTGTTGTGTGCCAACATGCCAATTTGATTATATGGTTCCATGATCATGAATTTAATTTTACATATAATCTTATTTTTATTGTATTTTTTGCACTATCAATATCTATTATATATGATATATGGTTATTTTTTAGTCATTGATACATTGATATGATGGTATAGTCTCCTAATAAAACAAATAAAAACCTAACTACTATTTTGTGTCCTATAGAGTTTTGGGAGCCTTTCATCTGATCATATAGTGATAGATATCTTATTCATTCCTCAATAGTGTTTTTACTTGAAGGAAATTACAATGTTTGTTTTTATAACTTTTCCCTCTTAAACGTTTTCTAATGTAAAAAAGGTGATATTGTAATGTGTGGTAGCAAGTGATTGGTATTATATTGGAGAATCGTGAATATATTTTCTAGTTGAGAGTCCATATTAACTTGGATTAACATTTGTTATTAATATTTTATTATTTTATAGTTTTATAAATCCTCATAGGATGAAATATTTTTGTTTTTAGACATATAATTTATTTTTTATGGGTCTTGGTTCTTTGACATGTGGGTTGGGAACATGAATCAAATTTTGATTTCATGATTTACAAAAAATACACAAACATTATTTTGATTTATATTATTGATGATAAGTGGGTTATCTATTTATTTTGAAAATAATATCTAATTTTGTTAATAATATTACATTTCTATGTAATTATAATAAACCGAACAAGATTAAATTTTCACAAATAAAGGGTAATGTGGGATCTTTGAAGATATTATATTTGATTGTTAATATAACATCATTATATGTTTGTGATATATAGTGATACCTTATGTGGTAGTATTGATATTTATGGATTAATAATGGAATCATTAGGGGGTCTTCAAATTGGTTTGTTTACATAATATGTCAAAAAAATCCTATATGTTGTTTAATAATATAAATTATTTATTAGTTAATACATAACTAAGCTATAAGATTATGGTATACTTGGCCAAAAACATCATAGGATTTTGTAATTATATGTTTATAGATTTTACATGATCCTCTATAGGGTAGGAGGATATGAAACTTTTTTATGAGTATGGGCTAACATGAGGGGTGATGTTATAATATGTGTTTCTAGTTATGTATAGGTTTGAATAATTCTATGTGTTAATTGGGAAATTTTATGTCTTACTATGCTTTGGATAGGGAAACAAATGTGAAATTTGGTTGACTAACACTATGAGGAATTATTTTTGTGCAATTTTTGTGAGACTAGTGACCTTTTAAGATTCCAATATGGGTTTCATGTGAAACATGTACTATGATTGAGGTTATAGAGGTATCTGGTGTTTACCTCAGGGAGGTATTATTCCATGTTCTTGATTTGAGTAAAGATATAATTATTGTGAAGATACCTAAGTACTATGTGATATAATGAAAATTAAAAAATTTACACATAAATATAATATCTTAATTGATGAAAATGAAATACATTTTTCAAATAAAATATCCAAGTCTAAAAAGTATTAGTGCCTCTAGTGACAAAATACACAACCTTCTTATTTGATGAAATAAATTCAGAATATCCTCAAAATATGTTCCCATGTATTAATATACATAGAAACACCCCCATGGAGATCAATTATTAAAATTATGGGGGAAGGAAAAATTTGAAAAGTGAGACCAGTTTCTCAGTATGAGTAAATAAGGGAGATATCAATGATCTCACAATACTAACATGAACTCAACGGAATGAGAACATGAGAAAATCATTTGAATGAAATTCCTACCATGTCTTACATAAAATTATTTATTCATTTCATGGATCACTATTTTTATTAATAAAGGAATCATAATGGAATCAAATTAAATGATCTGTGAGGTCCTAACAATATAAAATTTAAAAAATATATGGTATATAAATACACAATGATATTTATTTAAAATTTTCCAGGATCAATAAAAAATATCATTATTTAATGGTTTCACTTTCCATTACAATATTAATTTATTTAATATTAACTAATAAGAATATCATAGAGGGTAGAGTCCCTTATTTTCTTATGAACATTACCAAATACAGAAATTTTATCTCATTAGATACTCTTGATTACACAATTTATTGGAGTGTTTTTTATACCAATCCCACTGGTCACATAATAAAATCAAATATACATGTGTGTGTTTGTGTGGGTTTATCCCAAAATATAATAAAAATGTCATAATATATTTACTCATTGATAATAATTGGGGTTCAAAACCATTTCATCAATTCAAAATATAATTATCTAGGGAATGAAACAAGTTTGTTAATCACTTACTCATATCAGAATTAAATAATCGGTTTGAAATGGGATTCATAAAATCATCATTAAATAGTCAACATTATAATTCATCAAAATAATGTATTTGGATGTTATGATTGGATAATTTACTCATTAAATCATAGTTAACACATAAAATGGCTATAATAGAAGTAAAATATATTTATAATACTAAAAGATCTTTTCTTACGAAAAACAAAATTTACATTATATAATAAATTATTTAAAGTCTAAACATTTACTCAATTATAAGGAAGATTATTTCAAAAATATTAACCCTAGAAATGTATAATGAAAGACTCAAATCATTTTTAATTCCTAATGGTGTAAAATTTCATTATTTCATTTTATTAGAAACAAAATCCATTTTTCATTTTTAGTAAAAATTATTAAATTACTCAGTTCAAAAATTAGAAGAACATTCCATTTAATTTTATTTTGAAAATTTTTGTCATGGGTATAAAGGAAATAAACCAACAATAGTATAATATAAAATAATCAATTTTTTTTATTTTAGTTAACATTTATAAAGAAAAAAAACAACTTTTGATAGATGTGAGTGATTAATTCCATTTTACATAACTAAATCATTTCAAAATATTTAGTTGTGAAAAAGAGGAAATTAAGAGAAAAGATGGTTATATCTATAAATAAAAATTGGAGGATGAAATCCATGACGTTATTGATATATAGATGAAAAAATTTCTTCATCAAAAACTCAATCCTTTAAAATCCCAATAAAAAATGATTTTGTAACATAAATCTCTTACCCAGAGCAAGAATTTTATATAATGTGTTTTAACACCATTTATTCAAATTTAAATTTTCTATATCTCAATAAACGAGTAATATAAAAAATTATTATATCATATCTTTTCTATTTATCAGATTTAGACAACCATTAATTAATAATTTGTTCCTAAACATATCATTTTTTGACGTTAACTACTTCTTTTTTTCATTATAATTTTGTTTTGATAGATCTGATATTTTACAATTGTCCATGGGAATACCATTTCCATAAATCAAATAATTATATAAATATAAATTATATTAATTATATATATTTATATATTTTTTATTCATCCATTTATGTTTTATGTTGAAAAATTAATTACATCGTTCTCCGAGCTGAAATATTGTATATAAGAATAATTGATGTTTTCACATTTTAAAGTAATTTTAAAAAATAATGATAAATAATAATTCAAAATTACATAATTTTTATTATATCATATTTATAATTTATATTCATTAAATAATTCATTATTAGTACCATTACAAAGAATAGATGAAAAATGATCCACATTTCTTCATGGAGGTTGAAGTCCACACATATGCAAGAAAGATGTAATCGATTCCCAAATTTTTGGAAATGTTAGAAGGAAGAAATGATATCAGAATACCATAATAATAAAAATATAATTTATTTTTTATAAAATATTTTAACCCACCATAATAACCATCTATAAGTATTTGTAATGGAAAAATAATTTTATATCTATGTTAAGATAGTAGTATATACGTACACAATAGTGATAGCTTCAATAACAATTAGATATAAAATAATTTCAATAATGGTGAACCATAATTAATTATTTTTATAATATTCATAACCCTGAATGCTTAATTTTAAAATTATTACAATGTACTAATAGTATGTAGATGAATAATTAATTTTAAAATCGTTTGGTCAAATGATTACCTCTCATTCGATAGGCCTACATCAGGTCCCGTCATAAGGATCCTTGAAAAAGTATTTTAAGAGTAAAATCACATCTAATTAATATATATGAATGTTAAGGGGTGATTATTTCTAATTTTTTTATATATATGGATCAATATAGTTTAAATAAAAGAAAGGAATGGTGTCCTTTTAATAGTGGGGAAAAAGACATACATTGATTTTCTTAAATAAATTAAAATATAAAAAATTTATTTTAAGGAATAATTATTCCAAGTGGATAAAATATATAAGGATGGATTTTATTAAGTCATTATATGGATAATAGATAATATTTTTGCATGTTGTTTTTTGAAAATTTACCCCTTTATATTTGTTTTATGACATAATAAAAACATTTTAACATCAATGAAAGTGATGTTTTTTAATTTTTTATAATTAATTATGACCAAAATTGAATTTTTCCTTACATATAAAACTTTAATTTCTAATTTGATATATTTAAACTATTTTATCAAATTCAAATCATATAATTTGATGTGTTTAGTTTAAAAATTTACTCACAAAATAGGATTTATGGATTGTTTCCAATGAAAAAAATGATTTCTTATGTGTACAACATTTTTAAACAAAAAACCAAAATAAAATTCCTCAAATAAATATATTAAAAATTAAAATAATAAAAATAGAATAGTGTTTATTTTAATTTAATTTTAATGCTATGTAAAGAAATTTAAATTATTTAATAGAAAATACTGTTTTCATTAATAATTATTATATTTCTATATTCATTGACTAGGATATCAATTACAAAAACAACACAAAAATAATTAAAAATTAATTTTGAATTTATCAATTTAAAACTAATGTTCATTATTTTTCTAATAAAATTCTTCCAAATGGTAGAAAATTAATTATATAATTTTATCAAAATTATAATAAAACGCACTTTAACAAAAATTGAATTTTTGATGCATATAAATAATTTACTGAAAACAGGTTACTTTTTAATTAAAATATTATCATTAAAGAAATCCTTTATACATTATTTTAATAAAAAATTTATTCCAATTCACTCCCCCTTATTGATTGAAATTTTATAAAGGATTATTATTGTATGATTCTTTTAGACATGGGTTTTCATGTTTCACTAGATATTGAAGAAACTAATCTTACTTGAAGGGAAATATATCGTAAATATAGTTGCCTAATATTATTCTTCTACTAAACATAATTTATCCCACAAAATTACCTCACACTTATAAAAAATAAATGAGGTTATATATATTTCATTACATCATTGGGTTCCTAATTAAGAATTTGTAATTTATTATTATTATGAAAAAATTTAAGCATGTGGGTAGTCTTATTCTATATAACTTTTCCTTTTATGATCTAAGATTAAAACTAGTCATTTTTTAAGAATGGTCAGACATTGGGGGTAAAATGATCAATTATAGTACATTTAAAGGATATGGTAGGTTTATCCTAAAGAGATATATGGGTAAAAGATTAAAAATTTGATATAGGTTTGGTGGAATATCTAAGATATTATATCCCATACATACTCGATAAGTAATCTTTCTAGGGATAATATACAGAGGGATAATATTTCCTTTTATTTTAAATATAATAAATAGTAACTATAGAGAAATTCATAGAAATAATTTCTTCTGATCATTGATTTACATATTTCAATGATGATTGTAAAAATAACATATCAATTGACTTATGATTCCATTTTTGTTAATGAATGTACCTTAAACTCATTATCCTTTCAAGAGCTAACTCGTGTTTTAATAGCCTTCATTCCCAAAATTCATCTAATCATATTGTATTTTTATAATTTTTTCAATTGATATATTTAGTATAAAATAATTTAAATATTGACTAAATTCTATTAATATTTGAATGCAATACATGATATATGTTCCAGAAACATCCCCAACCATGTGTCCACTAAATTGAGGCCTTGTGATGGGCCTCCACATAACTACAAGCATGTCACCCTATACACCAAAGGCTGGCGACGAACAACATGGATCTAAATAAATACATGAAAAGAGTATACATTATCTTAGTAAAGTATTCCCTAATAAGAATTAGTATGAAATAATGAAAACAATAAAAAATAAATAATAATCTTGAAATACTCCATTTCAAATGATTGTGTAAAAAATCAACAAAAAAATAATTATGTCATGTAATTCTAATATATCCAAAAGTAACAAAACCGAAAATAAAATCTTACACAATCATCCACAAATAGGGTCCTTACTCAATGTTTGAATCCTTATCCATGCACATCCTGATCCCAACTAAACTACTTATTATAATTTCTTTACGCTTCTTCTGAACTAAAACCATTAAATTTTCTTGGTTACCCAATGGTAGCCCAAGCTGGGTGTGAGTATAACTCAGTAGGTGACCACCAATGGTGTATAAAAAATATATATTATAAAATTATAGTGAATTATTGTATGAAATTAATGGAATGGTAAATAAAATAATAACTTGGGTGCCATTAATTATCATTATTTACTTCATCTTTTTCCATCACCATTTCCATTTCCATTACATAAAACATATTCATTTCTAAATTCATTTTCCTTACAGGTTCCATGGGTTATGCATTTACTACATTTACCCAATGACCTAATATGGTCAACCATCATGTATAAGGGTATATGTTCATTTCCAATCTCACATGGGATAATCATTCCATAAATTATCATTGCACACTTATCTTGGAGCCTTAGTCTAGGTAGTCTCATCCAATACAACCATCAGGGGCCTAAATCATTATTCTGACACCCTAAACCAAGACGTTTACGGTAGGGTTATCACATTTGTACAACTCAACTCATAAAAGGAGCTTCAGTCCATTATTTGACACCACCAAGACATCTATACCTTATTATTCATCTTGTTACCACATAAACCATATCATAACCATGCATAATCAATACACATACATGAAAAATTCAGATTCCTTTCCATATAACATAGTATGAAGACAAAAACATTTTTAAATTTTCCATTTATTTCACTAAACACATCTTTCAAATTCAAAATATCCCATAAATTAACCCATTTATCATATTCATCAATTAATTATCCTTAAACCTTATATTTTGTTCTGTTTCAAATTCATAATCCAATTGACACATTCCCATTAATCAAGTTATCCCCTATTTTATATAGGGAAAAAAAATCTATTTTCCATTTTCAAAAACTATACACAAATTCTTTTTGTTCTTATTATCATTTAAACCATCATTAAAACATATTTATCATGTTTTATATTTCAACACAATTCAAAAATATTCGTAAAAATATAATTTTCAATGTTTGGAAATGTTAGAACACCCAATGGTGGCCATAAATTGTTGTATTCTGTCTTCATGCATCCCACATGGATCATGAGGGTACTAAATCATCATTTATAATAACTTTTTGAAAAATATGACAAAATAAACTAAATAAAAATCAAGACTGATGAAATATCATAACAACAGTATTACAAATCGATAACAAAACAATGTGATATTACATGATGACCACCTACCTCAAACTCGAAGACAACCACATGCATATGAATAAATATAGGTCAGGACTCATTAAACCATTGAACTATAACACTAGATCCTGTAGAAATTTTTTTCCCTATGGATTGTGATGAATATGAACGAAATCAGAAGTTCTGGTCTAGCAGAGGGAAAAGAATGGTGCATTAAACATACCTGGATCTTCGATCTGCAATGTAAATCACTCCAATGGCCTAGTATTAAGGGAAAATTATTCGTGGGAATATTTGGGTGCTATGGTTCATCCCTAAGGTTTCAATGGAAATATCATGGATGAAAATTGTGTGAGGGAATTAAAATCTAGAGGGGGATGTTTAGTAAATTCCATAATTTTAATGTGGCACACAGTATGACTTCAGGATTCGCAAAACCGTGCAGAAAGGGATCCTATCACATTCCTAGACAGATCTTGTCGCATGGTTTCCAAGATAGGTTCACATGGTTTGAAAAACCATGGAATATCCATTCGATATATCTCTGTCCAAGGTTCCATGGTTTGTCTTCCTACATCTAATGGGTTTCTCTATGTATGCGCAAACTATGAAACAATCACCAAATGGATCGATTTCTATTTATTTGTTTTGTCTTGAACGCTTAGAACACTCTCAAGATTCCATAAACAACAAGTTAATATCTCATTAACAAAGAATAGATTATAAAAACAAATATTTAAATACATCTGTTATTTTTAAGATCTTACAACATTAACCCCTTATATCAACACTCCCTCTAGTCAAACTCACATACAACACTGTACTTCTGAATCAAGGAGATTGGGAAACTGGTCCCACATATCTAACTCTCTCTCCCATGTTTCGTCTTAAACATTATATTTCTTCCCCAAAACTCAGACCAATGTTACAATCATTTTCCATAATACTATCTCACTATGATCATCAATATGATCTGGATGATCCTCAATTGATGTATTTGATGCTATTTAAACATCCGCCTTTTTAATAACAAGAGATGGTTGAGGGTGATATTGTCGAAGTTGTGACACATTAAAGATGGAATTCCTGACAATATATTATTTCCTAAGATCCAATTGATACACCACCACCCTAATACTCTCCATAATCACAATCTTCCCCAGACACATGGGAGCCAAATTTAACTAAATCCAAAACTGATGGGGACCCAACCTTGGTGACACAAAAAGAAAGAAACTATCACCAAAAAAACTGAAGAAGTCATAGAAACTGATCCACATATGACTTATACATATTTGGTGTCCTCTCCATATGTTTCTGGATCAGCATAATCTATTTTCAGATCTCATACATGAGACTCATCCCTGATAACTCTAATTCACTAGCATCCATACATCAAAACAGAGATCAATACAATATATCTTAGGGCACATCAAATTATTCCATCATAATGATTGATTACTACATATTGTTACTGGAAAACTAAACTAGCATTAGATGATTTTCATAAGATCCATCGAATTTTATGGAACATTCCCTCAACATGTCCATTAGTACTTCAAGGTTACACTCTAGCTTCCCATAAATCTATATGAGGATCATCATTCTCAAAAACACATGGTTACCAATCACCTTCTATAAACCCTTCCATAAGAATGAAATTAAACATTAATCATGATATTAAACTATTTTTGGAGGAACCTAGCACAACCACACAATCTCCCTCACATATAACTCACCAGACTAGTCCATAATGAAATTATGTCAAATAATTTGGAAATAAACCCCTTTAGTAAAAAAATCAAATACTAACCAAATAATGTCATTACTCTATGGCGTCGTTAGAAGACCCATAAGAAAATACATTGTTACATCATCCCATTTCAATTCATTAACGGTAAATGGATACAACAAACCACTCATACCATAAAGTTCATACTTCAACCGATATAAGTTATGGCCTCAGACATTGAAATATGACATCACTTTCTTTATTAAAGAACATCAAAACTATATATGGATATCATGATACATTTAGGTTAAACTAGGATTCAAGTCCATCATTGAAGGATGAATCTCATGTATCAAATCTTCTTGAATTCATGTGGGAACAACCACATGACCATGAACATAATCAATCCCATCATCTCCAACAGTCAAAACTGAAGGTGACTCCCTTACTTTAAGATTTCCTATAAAGGACAAACATTTTGAATACTCAATCAATCTCCCATATATTTAGTTTGTAAATATGGATTCCACTACTAAGGATACAATGTTCATCAACCATTGTAAATCCCACACATCTAGATTCATCTTAGAAATAAATGAAATCATTTTCCACTCAGAATTATATTTCTTAATGCCCTTATTTTGAGTCTTTGAACTCAATAAATATATAACACTGTATCTATTTACCAGTGTGTATACCAACTTATAATCCAAAATATACATTAATTAACCCATACTAACTACTAAATGTTCCAATCACACAGTGGGAAAATGTACTTCAAGAATCATATGATATGTATAAATAGTAAATATTTCATCAAACATGTTATTTGACCAAATAATTATGTAATAAACCACTGAGTCTAATTTGAGATCATCTATATGTTAATTCTTTTCATGAGGCCTAAACTACCTTAAACCAGGATAAATAACCTTATTATCATTCATCAACACTACTTGAATACAAATAAAAATTTAACTACAAAATATGATATACTATATAACTATCTCAAATATGATCATAATTAGTATATTAGTCAACTAATTCATTAACTGTTAGAAATCATTTTCAAATTCCACAGAACACTCATTCTAAATATCCTTTTTTTGAACTTGAAAGTGGTTTTTTAAAAAGGTGAAATATTTAATTATACTTTTTTAATAAATGTCCATTCCAAAAAATCATTAGATATCTAATTTTTTTAGGAATCTCCCAAGAAAAAAATATATTCTTTTTGTCCATGTCAAATAACAAACCTTACTCAGAGATTATGTATCTTATAAAATTAACATTTTGAATCGTAAATTGAAATTTGGATAACATGGTGTATAGAATATATTATTTTAGTGTACTCAAGACACTTTTATGATGTTTTAAATTATAATCATGAGTATTAGGGTACACCAATATGTCACCAAAAATGAAAAATATGATTTGATCTAGGTATGAGTGTGTGATTCAGTTCCTTAGAACCATAAACACAACCAGTGCATTGTTCTATCCTTACAGAATCATAAGTAACACGTACAACATGCACCTTTTCTTGAATTAAGGTCATTATAATCCTAAGGTATTACCCTTATCTTATGATACCCAGATTCGAAATAAATATCAGAGAAAACAGAAGCACTGCTTAGATGGTCAAAAATATCATCGATTCAGAGAAGATGATATTTGTTCTTAACATTGATTTGGTTATACCTCTTATAATAGATTCCTAACTAAAACAATATATCATCCTTCATGGAATAAATCACTAGATATCCTCAAGGTGAAAATATTGGATAATTAATAAATTTATTCTATAATTCCTCCTAATTAGTATTTAACATTTGTGTTTCATCCGGCACCATTATAAATTGAGAAATGAAAACTAGTTCAACTCCTAAAAGCATCTATATTCGGAATTCAACAACCCTCTTTAGTTTCAATCCAGAAAAATACACATCAAATAAATCATGAAACTAATATACCACATGTATAAATACAATATACTCTCCCCCTCCCCCATCAAGTAAAATACCAGCCACATGGGCTGTGAGCTCACCCCACTGCTTCCAAACTGTCCCTACAGAGCCATCCCATACAACCCATTAACCATGATGAAAATACATGTATCCTTTAAGATATTTGAATGTTACACTATAATGGTAATGGTAAATATGGGAGTAGTACAACACTAACACTTACCATCAAAAAATTAGATCAAAACTCATCAGAATAAGCACAAACAGATCGCAATGAAATGGGTACATAACAACATCTAGAGTACAACCCTAAAAATTCCTGATATTTTTTTTGTCCTAACTCATATTGTTGTATAAATTGTCATTACCCACACATATGTTCCCCTAAAAGGCTCAAAACACTCAAAAAGTGAGCTTATATAAAAAAATGTAAAACACCTATATCAAATAATGTACTAGAAAGTGTCGATGATACATGGATCGTACCTCGAATGCTCGATGGTCCAACATCACGAAAACCTCATGTAAACTATAATACATGAATTTTAACTAACCCTATACCACATGATCTGGTCTGAGATCCTGTTTATTCATAGCCATGATGATATGAATTCTCTTACACTAATGTACCACGTTAACCCCATCTAACAGTACAGATAGTTAAGCTCTAACTGCCTTCCTGATATGGTCTAACTGACCCTCTTCCAGCAGTCTTCGCTATCCCGAGGTATCGATCATTACCCACCTACCTCGGATTCTAATATAACATATCCACATTCCCCATTATATCATATGTTCATCCCATAACTAGTGGTTGGGTCACTAACTGTGCACAGTTCTCGCCCTGCCACACATATATCATAAGAATAGATCACTACCCTAAGAAATGGGTTCACTCTTATAACTAATATTCCAACCACTGATATTGTTTAAAATATCAATATTGAACTTCCTAAAATCAGATGCTTCACCAAAATATCATCTAGATTGAACTGATTTCTTGGTACCAAATGCTTTGTAGAGTTTCCGTCTTGAAATAAGGTAATATCCTACTAACTTAGTAACCCTGTTAAAATAGAATATATTTACACGTGAATTGATATTATATAGGATTACATCCAAGAAATTTCTTGTCATGGCTACCTCATCTCCCACCAATGTATAAAGGAAGAACTACAAATCGGTGAAGCATCCAATATACACCATCACCGATATAGATCACTGGGTCAACCTAAATAAGTTCACAACATTTTCCATCATGAATGTTTCTGAATAAAAATTTTCCAAAAACTTTTTTTTGAAATCCTTCCATGTGATATCATAAACCTATTGATTCTAGAACAATAGATCACACAATCACTTTTCCTAACCCAAAGCATGTAGGCCACCATCTTGACTCTCTTTTCAGGAGAAGTCTCTATGTGATCCAGAATTGTCTAGATTTAATCTATATAGAACTCATATTCATATTATTATCCATATCTAGTTTATGTATGTGGGGGTTTTAGCTGGAAATGCCTTTTCATGTTAAACATTCTTGAAATGACCTTTCCTATGTCTCATTATAAAATTTTCTTGAATCGAGATAATTTCTCATTGAAAACCACTTCCCCCCAATTACCCTAAATCACCATGTTTTCATGCTCCATTTTTTGGAGGATCATTCTCAAATACATCTTCATATTTTCCTTTCAGAAAATGGATCCCTAATATAATCTAAATAGAATTCCAAAAAACAAATCTCAAAAAACATAGCATCAAACATCTTTAAATTACCTAAGAAATAGGCTATCGTCTATCCATAAACAACATAATTTACAAACACTCTCCCAAGAGACAATGGAACACCTATTTGATTGACCTATACTTGACCTACCTCATGAAATAGATAAAATAGGTTTAAACAACGCACATAGTCACTAATCCTTCATTAGAGATACTTTTAATACCATTTCCACTTTCATAAGACAAATCTATCTCTTAGGAAAATATCAAATTTCACACATTATTATAGTGAACATTTTAACCCATTTACATCCAATATTTGAGAACAATTCATTAACTATTATCTAAATTTCTTTTTTTACTTAACCACATGCATTTTCAATATTAGAAATTATTTTACATCAAATTTTCAATAATGTAAAATGCATCCTATACTTTATTCCACAGACACCAGCCACATGAGTTCATATGAGGATGCATGCCATATATATCCCTAGTATCATATATTAATGGATGATTGATCATACTCATATTATTTCATCCATGAGAAAAAAATCCTAAAAAAATCACATCTGAAAACAAGTGAATCACGCAATGGTTTAATACAATTCATTTATCAAAACACATATCAAAATAAACAATTTCCCACCATGGGTACCTGGGTTTTAACTTATACAATGGTTATCTACTCCCATGTATATCCGAATTTTAGTGCCTTATCACATTATAATATCTATTATTCCCTCCAATATATAATGGCACAAAAAATATAATCTTTGATACAACTTTTTTATTCCCCATAATTTTGTATACTAAATTGGTTCCCCATGTAGGGTTGTCACATAACCTCAAGTGCACTTCCCCGTACACTAGAGGAAAATGACTAGTAGCGATGAAATAAATAAAAACATGTTGGCACTATACACTCTTTTACTAGATTGTTCCATAACATAAAATTGTAATAATTAAATGAAAAATCAAACAGTAACTAATAAACATTCATTACACCATTTCCCATGACTGGGTAAAATATAAAAAAACAAGAAATATTTTATGTAATGATAACAATGCCAAGATTGATGAAATCCAAAAAAAATATGAAAAATTCCTCATAAAAATATTTCCACACTACAAGAAACGATCCTCATCAGTTCACATCCCAAGCCCAACTCATCTTTTGATGATATGGCCTTTTCTCTTACACTGGTAAGGAACCCTAAAATCAGCTCGGGTACCCAATTGAGGCTTGAGTATGATGTGAGTACAACATAGTACGCCACCACCAATAATGCCAATAAAATATACAATATAAAATTATTTTTTATGAATGTATGGAATAAATTCAATGATAAATAAAGAAAAACATTACTTACATTGATTTAAAATATTCATATTAACCATTTCAATCATAATTTCCATTTACATAACATAAATCATCTTCATTTCCTAATTCATTTTTCTCACATATTCCATTTCATAGGTGTAAAATACATTTAAAAAAGAGCCTACGATACAAAATAATCATGTATAGGGTTATAAGATAATTTACCTATCACACTACAGATGAAAAATTAATAAATAATCATAACCCAATTACCATGGAGCTTGGGTTCATATTGTCTCATACAATAAAATTGTTAGAGTCCTATAGTATCAGTTAGAATCCATAACACATGCATTATGGAGTATATTTTTGAGATTCATCCCATCCTGACTCATAGGAGGATCCTCCGTCCATCATCCAACACCACCAATCCATGTGAACAAGCTAATTCATCCCTTTAAGACATATATCATACAAGAAAAAAACATAATCCATTTAGATACCAGGAAAATCCATATTCATTTTCATATAACCCAATATGATTTCATAACCAATTTATATATTTAAAAATTATATCACTAAACCCATTTAAATGATTAAAAAATTACCTTACATTAACTCATCTTTCACATTCATCGATTCTTATTTTTAAAACCATTCACAAAATTACATTAAAAATTTATAAACCAATTGACACGTTCCCACTAATACATTTAACCCCCTTTAAAGATCATTTCAAAAAAATCCATTATTTCATTTTATACAACTATAAAAAACTACCATTGGTTAATATTATGATTTACACTCAAATTTAAACATATCTATCAGGGGTTCTATTTCAATAGAGTTTATCCATATTCTTAACAGATAATTTTCTATGTTTAGAAATGTTGGTGCACCCAAAGGTGACCCTAAATTTTACTATTGATAATCAATGCATCCCATGGGGATAATGAAGGTTCTATATCTTTATTTTGATTCATATTTTACCAAATATATCTAAATGAATCAAATTTACATAAATTCGAATGAAATATCACAATTAAACCTGAAGAAATCAATAATACAACTATGGTATATAACTTACAGACCACCTACCTCGAATTAAAAGACAAAAAAGATGCTTTAACATAGCCGTAGATCTGGATTCAAGAAAAATTTAAACCCTAAACACATTATCCACTATAAACTAATGGTTTTGGCCTTATAATAATAATAAAGAAATAATAATACATAATTTGGAAATTCAAATCAAGGGTAGTTTTAAACTTACCCAGAGCTTCAATCAATAAACAATGATAGACCCTGTGACCTAGTATCGAAGGAGAATGATCCTTGATGAGATTTGGGATCTTTGGTTATTCAATATTGATCCGTTGTGGATTATGCAAATGAAAATCATGTGAGATACCTAAAAATTGTGATGAGGATGTTTAGTGAATTTCTTTTTTTAATGGGGATCACAATTTGGCCACACAGTTTGCAAAACCATGCCCAAATGGTGTTTCAGCCTCTACACAAGAGATTTTATGTTGCAAAATTTCATAAGGATATTTGGAGGGAATGGAAAACTATGATCCAAATCTATGAGATGCCTCTAACAAACATTTCATGGTTTGTCTTCCTTTATGGAAAGATTTTTTTTAACTATTCACCAACCATGCTACATGCACATAATTGACTGATTTCCCTTTAATTCATGTCCTAAACCCCTAGAGGGACCCTGTGCTTCCCCAAACCCAAAATGAACATCCCATTACCAAAAAAGTGTTTTAAAATAATAAATAAACGATTAAATACCACCACAGAGTCCATAATCATATAATGTTTGTCTCAAAAAACATTTAACTAAATTGAACCTAACCTCAGTAAATCCACCTTGGTTTGAATAGTTCTCTTAGGGGTAAAGGTTTTATGAAGATTATAGGAAGTATTTGAACACACATTTAAGTGTAGATAATATATAATACTAAATGTATTCATTGGATCACAATCAGATATAATATAATGTATAAATCATTCAACTATACAAAAATATTAATATATACTTTGGAGTACAGATCAAGATAGTATTATACATTGATAAAAATGAAGTGTTATGACTCCATTAGGTGATCAACCACATACCAAATTACATTACGGAATTTATAATTTTTTGCGAGTCTAATGAACAACCACAAAGTGATGTATTATATTCTCCATTATAGTATGTGTAATTATTAAGACATTATCATAGACTTAGGTATCCCATTATTATCTTATTCATCTACACAAAACTGTGATACATACTATGTAATATATATCATCATTTCTTAAGGTTTGGGACTGAAACCTCAATTTATTATTTGGCAATAAAAAGTCCATTTTTAACTGAGTAGAGGTAAACCCATTATATTTCCGAAAGGCGCAATGGGCATATATCCCATTACGATACCCGTCATTGAAAAACGATAATGATCTTTTAAAATCAGAAAATAATTTACATTTTAGTTATTATCTATGTGTTAATTTATTGAATAGTCATCCCATCTAATCAACTCCAACAATTTCCTCTAGCACGTTTTTATACTCAATATATGTGGATATATGATTTTATCATTTATGATCACAATATATATCTACACATTCCCCATAAAGATAATGGATTTATATAGTTGTTACAAAAATTGACATAAGTGACTCAGAATACAATGTTTGTTAATTTTTCCAATGAACCATTACTTTTTTAGGCATAAGCTATCACCATATAATTATACATGAGTAAGAATCTTCGTACATTCATTAATGTATCCCTAAAAATTATTAAACCATCTCTAACATATGGTGGTGTAACAAAAATTTCTATAACAGACTATATATTTAGTTCAATGAAATTTTAATCACATTCATCAATCCAATGGGGCACAAATATAATCATAGTTATCATGTTATATGGGCTATACAGTAACTAAAAATTAGTTCAATATCATCAATAATATCCAAAAAAATAAATGAAACTAGTGAAATTATTTAGCAATGTTGGTCTTACAAACTATTCAATAATATCATTCATTGAAGGGTATATTGATATAAAATCTCATGATAGAATATGTCCCTGAAAAGAAATTTTCAATACCCAAAATGAAAAAATAGTTATTATTTAATATGTATATCCTTCCATATGGAATTAATTGTAATCCTCAATATATGTTCATTTTAATATTTCCTATAAGAATAAATAATTATATCATTTTTGAGGACATTCATTAACTAACAAGGGTAATCTATAATGAAAATATTCATTAAATATAAGAAGGATGAAAGGGGATTACTATGTCCAAATGGAATATATATCCATATTTCATAATGAAGTAATTCATGGGTTTGAATTTACCATGGAACATCAAATGACATTATCCCTTTAAAAGATAATTAAAAAAATGTTGATCTCATCATAATTTATTCATTAAATAATTAGTGTATGTAATAAGTTACAAAATTATAACTATGATAATTTTCTATTATTGAGAGTAAAATAACATACATACTGACCCCTCAAACATTTTATGAAAATGTAATACTAAAACTATTGGTGAGACAAATTAGTTAATGAATCCCTTCTAAATATTCTACATCAGTCCTTTATTTAATCCCACTAACTCAATAAGGTAAATTCATTCTAGAGTCTTTGATATATGTAAACCTATGGGCATGAGTTTAATATATTCCAAAAAATAATTATTTAAACTGAATGTATATAAATTTTATGGATAAACATCCAACAACACCTAATAAAATAGACAAATATTTGATGTTTAGTTTCTCCCCAACCAACTAAAATAAACACCCATTTTGAATTGGCATAATGACCCATATAGTGGATACAAATTCCATCTGATTTCTATATTTGGATCAAAATTAGTATACATTCATATACTGGTTCATAATATCAAATGTTACTTCCCTTCATCAACAATTGATATGGAAAATTTTTAAATAAATGATATTATTCAAAAAATAACACAAAATTCAAAAAAATAGTGAATTGTGATATTTAATAGAATCACATTCTAACAAACACCAATAAGAGAATAATCATAAAAATAAGAATCCATAATCACACCATTCATGATTTTATCGTCAAATTTATAATCTTATTGTTAATGTGGAATTGTCATACACTTATTAAAAAAATGAAATCTAAAATAGTTGGTTAATTAAGAATCAATTTTGAAATAACCAATTCTATTTTTTATGGTATGTGTAACTTTCAAAGATTCAATATCATACCCAAGAGAATAAATGGTTATTTAATGATATTTCTAATTTTCACTTGGCCTATGTGGTTAATATCATAATTCATTACCATTAAAAATCATATTTTTTATATGTTTAGTATAATGTCCATACTCCATGCACTTCAAATAGTAGAGTGTGGGTGGTTCATTGTTTGGTTCTTTATCTCCATCATTTTCCAAAGTCTTCATTTCATCAAATCAAAATTTTATTGAATGATTTATTTTAAATCAAATTATAAAACTTTTATACATCAAATTAATAAAATTCCATCCTTATTTACATCCACACATCAAGTGAAAATTAAATCCCATCACCTTCCCTTTATGTATTATATTACTATAATTTACTTTTAATTAATATTTTTTTAATTTGTAATCAAAACCATGGGATTAATGAGTGACTATAATCTCTATATCCACCCTTATAGTACATAGAATTATACAATAATATTTTATGAAGTCACATATGGATAACACCCTTATGAATATTTGTTTTAATCTAGTGATGATTGATCAATCAAACATCGTGGTTGGAAGATAAAATCAAATATGAACCTTTCAGGTCATTTAAAACATCCATCATATGTATTAATGGATTATTAATAAATATATTTTATCTCAAGGAATATTATCAACATTTTCATATAATTAATTTGTGGTCATTAATATTACAAAACATTATTTTAACAAAATAACACTTTGGGTAATTAATTACATATTATTACCATGTATTATTTAAAAAAATCCATAATTTATATACATTGACCTGAAAATAATAAAAAATAGTGTTTTTATTTTATGATCACTAGAGAATAGAAAAATATAATTTTTTTTTGTGGTAAAGAACAATTTCTAAAAAAGTATTCGGTTTTTAGACCAACATAAAGTATGAATATTTGGTCTCATGAATCTCTAAATAGAACATTTTTCCTAATTTCATATTGAATTAAACATGATTAACTTATTGAGAATGTTCCATAAGAATGGAATCTTGATTTCTCATTCGATCTCCCATAACATTTGTTTTATTATAAGGAAGACCATTGAATTTTATATCAAATTCAATATTGAAATTATTTATTAAAATAAATTCTATTTAATAATAAAACACAACATGAGAAACAAGAATCATAGTGTTAAATCACATAATTAATAAAAATTATTTTTATGATTTCTAACTAATTAAATATTTTCTTCAATCTACAACACCATAGGTTTATATTTGGTAATTATTGGCAATAATCAATTCAAATACTATATTAATTTTGATAAAAAATATGTGTTAAGACATGTATTTATCATATGATCATAAAACAATGATCCTTATAGGGGAACACTAATCATGAACTAGAGTGATTATTGAGATATAATCAGCCTACACTTTTTGGGGTTACCACCCCAATATACATATGTGACAAAAACACATCCAGTTATAATGTCTACACTAGGATATATCTATTAAATAACAACATAATAGATTCCTTATAATTTTTTTTATTGTATACATTACATAAAACTATCCCCATGGTACTCACCAATGTACTTTAATCCATTTTACAAAATATAAAATAAACATACCATATGATACCAACTAAGGTGAAAAGTTATTTTTTTGATAAATATATAATCATAATAGTTTAATAATATTTTCATTTAATAAAACATTATTGAGGACTATAATGTTTTATTTTCATTGGATAATACATAAAAAATATTGTTATTTCATGAAATATCATCATCATCTCCCATAAAGATCATACCATATATTTCTGTTCATTTACATACCCAATATAAATCAATTCTTCATAAATCATGTAAATGGATCATTAGAAAGGATGAACATAGATGATCATTAAGGGTAAAAAATGTGATATATCAATGATAAATTAATCATATTATAATAATTGTTATATTGATACATAATCATAACATTTGAAAAACATATAGAGTATATCATAGATTGTTAACTTGAGTTATGCAATAATGAATGGTAGTTTATAAAACATTAATCAAAAATGAATAAATGATTATTTTAATGATTTAAAAACATTGACATAATAGAATATATTTTTTCATACACATAATCATATAAAATCATTACCTTTGTCAAGTCTCACATTCATGATTGTAGTAGTGGATTAGGTTCAATTATAAGATTTCAAAATTTTATTTAATATATTCATTCAGATTTATTTAAATTATATTATATCTTTATTTAAAAAAAATTCATAGTTTACATTGTGTTATATGAAACACCATGTTTATATTTAATTTTATGTAACATTGGGTTTCCTTGATAACTTATGTTACACATAAGGAAACTTCATACAAAACAATAAAAAACTATTGATATTATTATTTATTATGGATGTTATAACTTATCCATTATATTTTTGGAGTGAATAAAGTTATAATTATTTTACTAGTTTATAATTTTTTTACATTTATCTAGTATAACTAATATGAATAAGATAAGAAAAACATAATGTTTTATGCTATAAAACTGTATTTTTCTGAAAACATTTTTTACCTCATTTTAGTCAAACAAAAATATTAAATTTAAATATGAAAATTTTATAAATTTTATTTTCCTAAATAAACATATTTTTTCTATATAAATAGAAAACTTTTCACTGGGTGAATCTTTGGAATTTTTTTGAACAGTTTCATTTTTGATAAATAGTGAAAAAGACTGCATTTTAATTGATAAGTACTTTTTTATAATTTATTTATAATTATTAATTAATTTTAAAATTGGTTTTAATGAATAATTATTTTAATTATACATCATTCAATCTAATATAAGTCAATGGTATGGATATATATTGGATTTTATTTTGTAAATAAAACTTCATATTTTATAATATCTGAGTCTAAATTGTTTAATAATTCTCACATTAATTTATTTTCAATGGATTAATTACATAGTTTAAAAAACTATATACCTAAATGAAAATAATGACCAAAGTAAACCTAATATATTATGATAAAATGATAAAAATAATTTTATTTTTATATGGTGTGGGTGTGGATAAATAGTACTCCTCGTTTACTCAATTAGATGTCATTTTGAAGCACATGAGGTAAGGTATACCTCCCAATATTGTTTTTATTTTGTTATTTAAATTAATATCACTCCCACATCTCTATAAAAATTATTTTCATATTATTTTTACATCACAAATCCTAGTCTATTTGGATTATCTGACCCATTACAAAAATATACACCAAAAATCAATCCTCTCATCCTAGAACCATCAATTTGAAAAAAAAATCTGACCCTCAAATCCCTAGGGTCGAATCCAAATTCATTTTCAAAAAAAATAGTTAACTATCTACAACATGATTTTTTTATTTATTTTCTCATAAATTATTTATTATTATTATTATTCCAGGAATATATAATAACCTAATCATCCAACATATACTGGGATATTTCTATGTTAATGGTTCAACCTACACCTACACATGGTTTCATCAAATGGATAATGAAATTAACGGTCATTTGAGTAGAAGACTACTACCTCGCGAAATGATGTCAGTCACTATATATAATTATTTAATTTCTTTATAACACATATCTTATTCCTCTAGATTCTATAGGTATACTTTTACATCATTCTTGGACCTGTGGACTACTACCTCCTCATTGAGTGTAATATGTTCCCACATTACATGGAATGAATTAAAGTGGTTATAATTAAAAAATTGAAATAAATGAAATATATAATATATTTATGAAATATTTATCTTTCTATAAATATAATATATCATTTTATTAATTAAATTTTCACACATGTAAAATTGATAATTTCATTCATGGATTTATGGACAACCACCTCCTTAAAGCATTGTATTTCCCTTTAAACCACAAGAATTATATATTTATATATATGTATATATTGTAAATAATATGGTATATATTATATAATGATCATTATATAAAGATAAATATAACTTAATATCAATTCATGACAATAATAGATGAATTAGAACATTACTCATGCGTACATACGACCTACCATCTCGATTACTGTAATATTGGTTCATTTTTCATAACCATTGCAAATTTGGTGTCATAAATGTGAATTTTTTTAAGAAATGATTTTTATTTAATTAATATTATTATAAATATTTTTATATAATTTACTCTTTTACCATAGTCATCATACTATAGTCATTTTGACACATAAACCAAATATGGTTAAAACACCCAAAATAGAATTAAATGTTTAATAAGATGAAAAAACAATGTAATAATTGGAATAAAAATAGTGAAAAACATGAAAATTTTACTAAAAATGTAAATAATTAATAAATTTATATTATTTAGAAATATAAATACACAGTTTACATGTCATGCTCAGTGTAAGGGAATTTGTGTCATTCATTTTTCATTGATGCATTATTTGATGGTGTCCACCGTTATTCGTTTATAAGTTGTATATACAATACCATTTACTTTATATATTGATATTTTATCTATTATAATATTATTTATGGTTTTTTTAATTTTTATTCCTTCATTTGGAATATGATTTAAATGATCAATGTGGTATATAAAACATTGAATGTTTTTTGATTTAATTTCAAACTCCTTTTATCCTTGTCAATTTTGTTAATATTATATTAGATATTAATTTATTATTATTTAAGTTGATTATAAAGGAAATTATATTTTTATATTTTTTTTCTATAAATGGGTTTCAAAAATAATCATTTTATGGGTTTTTAAGGAACATTTTAACTAACAAAAAAATGAATATTCTATTCATAACGTACATAGTGACAATGATTTTTCCGCCTCCATGGAATTTTTCTTATTTTTTGATTCCATTGAATGAATTTATTTGACTTATACGAAACAAAATATTTTTATTTTGGTTATTTTTGTATTGATGTGGTATTTCTAATGAAATCAGAGTTTTGGTATTGGAAATGGGTTTATAAAAAATGATATTTTTACCCAAAATCATTTTTTATACGAATTTGAAATATTTTTCAATTAATTTTATTATTAATGTGTATTCATGATATAGTAAATGAGAATTATACGAGATGCGTTATTCCAGTACATATTAATAAAGGGTTTGATCCCAATTATAGCTCACAGGGGAGCCTGATATAGCTCATATAAAGGGTGTATCCCTAATATTGCTCATGAGTGAGACCAATATATCATATTTGAAGGGTTGATCCCTATTATGGTTAATGATTAATATTTGAGACTAGTATAGATTATATTAATAGTTTCCACCCATTATTTGTCATGATAAATGTGTGAGAATGATATAGCTTATATAAAGGGTTTAGAAACATTATAGCTCACGAGTGATCCTATTATGGCGTATCCAAAAGTTTTCCCCATTATATATTTCAAATTAATTTGGTAATAATAATTCTATATGTAAAAATTATGGTTATTTAAATTAAAATTGTTTTCAAAAGGTTAAATGATTATGAAAATTTATTCAACCAAAAGTGTTATATTTATTGATTTTGTATTTAATTGTTTTTTTGAGAAAAATGAGTGGAGTTTTTTCTTTTGATTTTTTTATTCCATATTCTCAAAGAACATTAAAGATAAAGGTGAATTTTTTATTAGTTTTAATTTTTTTAATTAACTAATGGTTTTCATTATTTTTATATCCCTTAATATGATTTTGTTCTCAAACTATGTTTTAAAAATATTTTCAAATGGTTTACGGATGGGTAAGGGATAGGAATAATACAAGTTTACTATAATGGTTATCTTCCAAGAAAATAATTATGGTTTTTTTCCATGTTTTATAATATTTGAAAAAGAGATACTAATCTAATATATACACAGTGGGTTTTATGAACTTTTTATGATTGAGTTAGGGTTGAATTATCTAATACTGTAAACCTGTAAAGATCCTCAATGTGGGAGAAATTAAAATTCATGACATAACACAATATAGTGTAATTTTTTCAGTATGAGGCCATTGATATTATTTCTAATATATATCTATAAAAACATTTCAAGTTAATATTTTTCTAATAGAATGAACATATAAGATTATAATTTATAGATAGTTTGATATGATAATAAATATTAATATTTATATGTATCTTAATCTAAAATATGTCTATTTAGAATGGTTTTCCATATATGAATCATGAAATTTTTAGTGGGAACGAACCTATAGGAAAATATCCCTCCATAATAGAATTCTAAGTCTGTTGACATCACAATAGAATAATTTACCAATGTGATGGCTATGTTCAAAGAAGATATTAATGGTGGTGGTATCCTTACTATATAGGAACCTAATATTTCTTAGTGGGACATGACTATAATGGAGAATTTTATGAGGCAACATCCCCCCTCTTTCAATGGATTATATAATTCAGTGGTAGCAGACGTTTGGATCAATTCCATATAGATTATATTTGATGTCATGGAATGTCAGAATGTCCAATGTTAACTATTGACATTAATTATGATGATGTTTAATTTTTCCAATGGTGGTCTTTGGTTATTAATAAGAAAAATAATGATTGTTTCGAAGCCATAGAATCAGAATCTTTTAAGAATATCTTCCTTGAGATATATTTTTCTATGTTTATTTGGATTTAGATTGTGAAACATTTTTTTAAATTAAAGTAAAAGGACGACCATTCAGTTTTGGATTATAAATAACACATTTCTATATCGGAAAAAATGTTTCAAATTTTATTCAATACATTGATATTAAAATTAATAGAATTTACTATGTATTAAAACCATGTATATTGAGATATTTTGACTCCCATAAATTTTAATGTTTTGTGAAAGTGTTCAATAGGTCATTGAATATTGAGATCGAGTTACAAGAAACTTATGTTCTACGATATTTAAATTGTAAAAATTGATCATGATAGAATGAAATAGAGAAGAAATAAACTATGAATTCACGATATAAGCATAATACAAGTTCCAAGTGTGGTGAAATATATTTTTTGGAATATTTGTTAGTTTTTGGAAAACATTATCTGTGCTTTATTCCTTTTAATAGGGTAAAATAATTAAATGAATATAGTATGGAGAAATACAAGAGTGAGATAATTTATATCCAGTCAATAGTGAGTTGTTTTAGCTATAATGTGTTGGGGAATTATGATAACATGTGTCTGATGTAACATACTAATGGTTGAAATAATCATGAACATAAAAAATATTTATGTAAAATTCATTTAATATATTTACATTTAATGATGGGATATCTAATGATGTGATGGAAAATTAGGGGACCTCAGTGTTTTATGAATTTTAACCATATGTTTAATGTTATAGAAAATCCTTCCATTGTATTATGTGATGAAATCATAAAATGAATACTGGATTTTTGGGAGGTGTTTTTCTTATTTTATGTTACTGTAAGGAATTGTGTTAATTATAAGTATGACTTTACTTTTCAAAATTATTTTAAGGTATTGATTACATTTAGGGTTTACTCAATCATTGATGATTAATGATGTTTGTAGGGATATTCATCATATTTTTTGGAATGTTATGAAGATGAAATTGTGCTTATAGATATAAATCAAGTAATTATTTTTGAATATAATTATATATTATAAAATAACTAATAATGTTATGTAATAATTTATTTCCAACATAGTATTTTCATATTTCTTTCTGTTGTTTAAAGAGACCATGTTCAATTTATAAAGAAATAATTCTTTTAAGGGGGTAGAATGTAATGTGCTTTTACTTTAGGAAATATATTCTATAAAATTTATTTAAATTATTTTATATCTTGAAATACATGAAATTAAATATTCATATTTAATTATTTGTAACACCATGTTCATATTTCATATCACAAAACACCATGTTTCTTCTATTACTTGTGTTACACGCAAGGCTGAGCCTTACTAAAAATATTTTACTATAGATATTATTATATATCATGGAAGTTAGAATATATCAATAATATTTTTGTTTTTGAGTAATATGACCAATATTATAAAATTTAAAAATGTTTTTACATTCTATCAACTTATATGGTAGGAATAATATTATATTAAATATTGTTTAATTCTTAAAAACTCTATAATTTTAAAAGCAGTTTTACCACTTTCTAATGGAATACTACTTTTGTAAAACTAAATTTTTACACAATAATAAATTTTATTTGAAAAATAAAACAACATTTTTGAATGAGTAATATAAAATTTTTATTTGGTTCAATGTTTGGAATTTTTCTATGATGTTACACTTTTCATGAATAATGAAAACCACTATATTTTCCTAGGAAACATTTTACTCATATAATTTTTTTATTTAGATAAATTATATTATAAAATGTATGTAAAGAACAATTATATTAATAATAAATATATAAAAAAAAATTAGGTCAATGGATTCAAATTCGTATTGAAATTGGATATAGTATTATATGAATCTTTGATATTTTATCCTTAAAAATCCGGTCTCTCAAAGATTCCCTTGGATTAGTATTAAATATATTTTATCCATGTATGTGAATTTAATTTTAAAATTTTCAATAAATTTGTGTATTATGTATTCAATTTTTGTTCTATTAAAAAAACATTTTTTTAAAAAAATTATTAACGAAAACATATATAATTAATTAAAGAGATTATGGTATGAATATGAATACTTAATGATTCAACTTATAATATTAGGTGAATAAATGGTCAAAAAAATTTAATGCACACATTTTATGGACATAGTTATACCCTAAATACTTATTTTTTATTTTTATGAGTTATTGGGATATTATTCTATAAATGATACCTATATAATAATTTATGTATGGGAAAATACAAAAAAGTAACCTTCTATACGATTAACACTCATAAAGAATATGTGGAAGGAAGAAGCTACATAGGTTAGATTATAATTATTATTTTGGAAGAAAAATTAATTGTTGTTATCATATAAATTTATTTTTAATTTTTATATATAATATAATTTTATTAAATTCCAAATAAATGAAAACACTAGGACTATTTAGTTAATAATTAAATAAAATAAATGATGTTTTATTAAATGATTAAAAATTAATGAAAATATAATCTTCTTCTAAGTGATTTTTTAAATATTAATAAATAAAACTATTTTTCTATTAATGTTCTAATTATTATTTTTTAAAGATCATGTTGACCCATAAACTGTCGAAACATTATTAGTATAGTTTATGTTAAAGAAGTGTCTTTTCACATTACACGTGTTTCTGTTAAAATTAATTTACATCACATATCCTATATTAATATTATAAATTATATGTGACATTTTTGAAATAGTGTCTCAAATTAATTTAATAACACACTTTTTAATTAAATTCAAAATGGGAGAAGAACATTGGTTATAAAACTAGCAAACTATATGATAATCCAAAATGAAAAAAATAAAGAATCCTAAAGACAAAGTATCAAATGATAAAAATGATTTTATTTTCTTCTATTGTGATTGCGGATATACCATAAATATCACTTAATCCATTATATATCATTTTTTATAAACGTGGTGTAATTAAGACCACTCAATAATGTTTACCTGTTGGTATTTACAAGAGTGCAACTCCTCCTCCTCTATAAAAGGAGATTCTATCTTGTCCTATCATCACAATTTCGATTCACATGGACGGTTAAAAAATACCCAAATCATTTCCAATACAAAATATATTAATCTAGAATCCCAATTTTTGTCACATATATAACCAATGGTTGACTTTAGTGAAAACTAATACGAGTTACCTAAATATGAGATAATATTCGTCAACATGAATTTTAGTTTCATTTATTTCTCCAACCACATTAATTATTCATATTACATACATACATAATAACCTGGGTATCATAAATATACTAATATATTGTTCTGGTTAATGGGAATACATACACCTATAGAAAAATCTATTATATGGGTAGTGAATTACTATTCACATATAAAGAAGATTATCACCTACAGAAATGCTGTGGTTAGGTTATCAATTACCTAATCACAATGTTTTTTGTTATGAAAAAATAATTTTTTATTGATATTTATTATATTTATAATTTATTCATCATTTTCTAATTTTTATATATCAATTACCTTAATTCTTTAAATTGAACCATAAATCAAGATCTTTAATAATAAATTATGTAATCAATAGACAACAATAAAATATAATATAATTTATAAACCATTAAAATATAGAAGATTTTAAATATATACACTGTATATAGATCAAGAGTGTAATATTCTCGGATAATAATGAAGTGTTCTGACTCAATTAGGTGATCAAGTAGATACCAATTTATATCAGAGAATTTATACTTGTTGGGGGTGTATTTGAAAAACTATATAGTGATTTTTTATAGTTTCCATTAATTATTGGTAAATTTTAAGACATTCCCATTGACAGAGGTCTCTCATTATTAAATTATTTATTTACACAGAACCATGATACATTATATGTACTATATATCCTCGTTTTTTAATCGTTGGGGACAAAGGCTCATATTATTATTAAACCAAAGTAAATACCTCTTTTAACTGTGTAGAGAGAAACCAATTACATTTCCTAAAGGCCTAGTGGGAATGTATCCCATTATGACACCCATCATTGAAAAACTAGAATGATCATTTATACTCAGAAAATCATCAACATTTTTCTCTTTATCAATGTTGTAATTTATTGAAAATTCTTGTCATTTAATCAACTCCAACCATCGTCTCTTGCACATTTTGATGTAACTTTATGTAAATATATACTTTATTCATTTATTATAATAATATATATAAATAAATTCCCCATAAATATAATTACATTATATAATTGTTACAACAATTTATGTAAATAACTCCCAAAAAACGACGCTTAATTTTAACTATAACCATTAATGTTTTTATGCGGATGCTATCACCATATAATTATATATGAGTAAGATACTTGTTTAATTAATTTAGGTATCCCTAAACATTATTAAAACATCTCCAACGTATGGTGGTGTAATAAAAGAATATCTAATAGACCATATCTTCAGTTCCATGATATTTTCATCACATTCATATATCCATTGGGACCTGAATCCTATCAATGTTAACATGGTATTTGGGTTATATAGTCACTAAAAATTATCTATAAATCATCGATAATATCCAAATAATAATGAAATCTATGGAATTTAGTCACAATGGTTGGTCTGCGAAAATTTTCAATAACTTCAATCATTGGGGGTCCAATGAAGTAAAATATCATGATATAATATAACAATAGAATGAAATTTTCAATATCCAATATTAATAAATGGAAAATATTTAATATATAATCTCCTACCATATGTTATTAATTGTAATCCTCAGGATATCTTTATTCTCTTGTTTTATATTGGAACAAATAATTATATTTCATTTTAGGACTTCATTAACTAATCAAAGTAATCTCTAATGACAGTATTCATTTAATTAATGATAATAGAAAGGGGATTACTATGGAGAAGTGGAATCACTACTAATATATGGTCTCCATACATAATAAAGAATTAATCCATGGGTATGAATTTACCTTCGAAAAACAATTACTCATATCGATTTAGAATATCAATAAAAAATATTGATCTCATCATAATTTATTCATGAAACCATGAATAAGAGGAATTATATACTAATTAATGACTATTATATTTTTCTATTATTTGTAGTAAAAGAACTTACATACTAATCCATAAAATATTAAGTGACTTTACTACTGTAGCGATTGGTGAGACACATCAGTTAATAAATCCCTTATAAATATTCTACATAAATCCTTTCCCTAATTAATACAACTCAATAAGGTACATTCATTCAGGAGTCTTTGATATAAGTGAACTAGTGGGTATGCATTTTATTTATAAAAAAATGAGATTTAATAGAAAACTATATAAATATTCATGATAAAAATCAAACAATCCCTAATAAAATAGACATATATTTGATGTTGAGTTTCTCTACAACCATTTAAAAACTCAACTTTTGAATTAGAATGATGACCCATATAGTGGATTTAAATTTTATCAGATATTTCTATATACCACCACACTGATATATGATCATATAATTTTCCCAAATATGAAATTTAACATCCCTTTCCCAATAATTGGAATAAAAATAATATAAATAAATTAAATTATTCAAAAAAATGACACTAAATTCAACAAAATAGTGAATTATGAGATTTAACAAGAATCACATTCTAACAAACACCAATAAGTGAATAATCGTAAAATTAAGATACCATAATCATACCATTTGTGATGCTGACATCAAATTTATTATCTTATATTTAAAGTGGTAATGTAATACCATTAGAAAAAACATAAAATCTAAAACATATTTTCAATCAAGAATCAATTATGAAATTACCACTTATGAAATATATTATATCTTTATCTTTCACAGCATCAGCATCATACCCAACAGAATAAATAATGCTTCCATGATATTTTTTATTTTATCTAGGATAAAGAGGTTATGAACATAATTCATCCCCAGTAATTATCATATTTGCGATATGTTTAGTATAATATACATACTAAATTCAAATTAAACACTATAGTGTGGGTGGTTAATTTTTTGGTTCTTCGTCTCCTTCATTTTCAAGCTTCTTCTTTTCATCACATCAATATTTTATTTAATGATGTATTTCCATTCAAATCATCAAACAATTACCGATAAAATTAATAAAATTTCCACCTCATTTACTTCTACACATCTAGTGTAAATGAAATCCCATCATCATATCTCCATAAATAATATTACTATAATTTACGTTGAATTCATATTTTTTACTTTATTATCAAAACTATAGGATTGAAGAGTGACTATAATCTCCATATCCACCCTTATTGTACATTGTATTATAAATTTAATTTTTATGAATCCTCATATAGATAACATGATTTGTAAAATTTGTTTTAATCTACTGATGATTGATCTATACTATATCTAGGTTGGAAGATAATACCAAAAGGGTAAATTTCAGGTCATGTAAACGTTTCATTATATGAATTAATTTATTATTAATAAATATGTTTTATCTCATGGAACTTGATTACCATTTTCTTATAATTAATTACCTGTAATTTCTAATTAATAAAAATTATTTCAAGAAAATAACACTCTGTGTATTCAATTACATCATATTACCATGTATTATTTATAATGATCCACATTTTATATACTTTAACACTAAAATCATATGTAAAAAATCGATTTTTCATTTTAAAATCACTAGAGAATAGAAAAAAATATTTTTTTGTGTGGTTCAAAAATATTTCTAAAACAATATTCTATTTTTAGACCCGTAAAAAGAATGCAGATTTGGTCTCATGAATCTCTAAATAGAACATTGTTCTTTCTTCTTGATTTTGGAACTCAGCCTGATTCACATATTGTGAATGTTACAAAATAATAGTATTATGATTTCTCAATTGATCACCCCTAAAAAAATTATTTCTAATGAAGACCATAGAATTGTATATCAAATCTAATATTAAGATTATTAATTTAAATTCTTTATATTGACAAATAAAACACAATATGAGATAAAATAATCATTGTTTGAAATTATATAATATAGAAAAAATCTTTTTACGATGAATATCTAAGGAAATATTATCTTCAATTTATGAAACCATAGGTTTATCATTGGTAATTAATTGTAATGATATATTCAAATACTATATAATGTTGATATGAAAAATGAGTTAACACAAGTATATACCTTATTATCCTAAAAATATGTTCCTTATATGGAGACACTCACCATGAACCTATGTGATTATCGAGATATACTTAGCCAACAGATTTTAGGGTCACAACCCCAATATGAATATGTTAAAAAACACATCGAGTTATAATTTTATGGCTATGATATCTATAAAATAATCACATAATATATTCCTTAAAAAATTATATGATGGTATAATTTATAGATAATTATCCCCACGGTATTCACCAACGTCCTTTAATCCAATTTTCAAAATATAAAATAAACATATCCTTTGATAACAACTATTTGAAAATTTGCTTTTTTGATAGATATTTCATCTTAATCGATGAATAAGAATTTAATATTAAAAATACATTATAAATTACCATAATGTTTTATTTTCAAAGGATCATACATACAAAATCTTGAAATTTTATGAAATATCATCATCTAATCCCAAAAAGATCATACCATATATTAATATTTATAGACATACCCTATATAAATTCATTCCTCATTAATAGTGTAAATGAACCACTAGAATAGATCAACATAGATGATCATTAAGGTTTAAATGTGAGATAACAATAATTAATTGAGAAAATTATAAGAATTATAGTATTGATACTTGATAATACCATTTGAAAAACAAACAAATAATATCAAATATCACAAACTTGATTCATGTAATAACAAATTATAATTTATAAAGATTGAATCATAAATGAATAAATTATTATTTCAATTATATGACAATATTGACATAATGAATCTAATTTTTCATACACATAATAATAGATAATCATTACATTAGTCAAGTCTCACATTCAGGACTATATTAGTGGAGTGGAATCACTTATAAAAACACAAATATTTGTTAAATATATTCATTTAAATTTATTTAAATTATTTTATATTCTTATTTACAAACAATTCATAGTTTACATTGTGTTATATGAAACAAAATTTTTATATTTAATTGTTTGTAACATTGAGTTTCTTTGATAACTTGTGTCAAACACAAGGCCACTTCATACCTAATAATAAAATAAAAATTATATTATTATTTATTATGGATGTTATTTCTTGGAAAATAAATCTGTGGAGTGAATAAGACTATATATATTACACAAGTTTATAATTTTTTAAAATTCATTGAGTAGACCTAATAAAAATTAGATACAAATGAATCTAGTCTTATGCTGAAAATTGTATTTTTTTTAAATCAATTATCACCACATTTTAGACGAATGAATGTTTTAAATCAAACTTCTTACACTTATTAAAATTGTATTTAAATATATTAAGTTCTTTTTGAAATAGGTATATCAAAATTTTTACTGGGTGAATTTTGGGTATTTTCATGATCTCTTTCATTTTTTGATAAATTATAAAAAGACTGTATTTTAATTAACAAGTAAATTTTTTTATAATTTATTTATGTCGTTAAATTAAATTTAAAAATCATTTTAACATATAATTATTTAAATTATACTCTATCCAATCCAAATTAATTCAATGGATTGGAAACATATTGTATTTTATTTGTAATTATGATTTTATATTTAATAAAATGTGAGTCAAAATTGTTTACCCAATCTAACATTAATTTATATTTAATAGATGAATTATAAAGTTGATAAAACTATCAATTTAAATTTAAAAATAAAAAAATTAAACCTAATGTATAACGATAAAATGATAAAAATTATTTTAGTTTTATATAGTGTGAATGTTGATCAATTGAACCTCTTATTGACTTTATTAAATATCATTTTGTAAGCACATGAGTTAAGTTATACCTCTCAATATTTTTTTCCTTTTGATATTTACAATAATATCACTCCCACATCTCTCTAAAAGGCTTTCAATCTTATCCTAACTTCACAATTCCTAATCCATCAGGATAATCTGACCCTTGAACAAATAAACAAAAAAAATCAATCCTCTCATCCTAGAAACCTAAATTATAGAATTAATATGACTATGGAATCCATAGGGTCAAATAAAAAAGGAGTTACCCAAAAAATAGTTAACAGTGATCACCCTGATTTTTTGTTTATTTATTTTCTCCAATTTTCTACATTATTCTTATTCTAGGAAGATATAATAACATAATACTCCTTATTATACTGAGATATTTGTTTTTTAATGGTTCATCCTACACCAACACATGGTTCCATTAAATGTGTAATGAAATTACCATTCATTTGTATGATAGACTACTACCTCGTGAAATGATGTCTGTCATTTTAACATTTCCACTTATCAAGGATGCGAATAATTATGGAGTTACTATTTTATATTCTATATATGATATTTATAAAATATAGATACATAATTAATTTCTATATAAAAAATTATATAATTCATTCAATACCATGGGAATATTATTATTTCGTTCTTGGATGTGAGGACTAATACATACTCAAAGAGATGTAATATGTTCACACGTTATATGGAATGAATTAAAGTGGTTTTAAATAAAAAAATGTGAAATAAATGAAATATATTATATATTTATGATATAATTATATATCTAGAAGTATAATATATCATTTTATTTATTTCCCTTTCACTCATGAAAAAATGATAATGTCGTTCATGGATGTGTGGACAACCGACACCTCAAAGCGATGTATTTCACTTTACCCCACAAGAATTATATATATAAGTATATGAGTTTAATAATATTGTATATATTATATAATTATCATTATATAAATATAATTGTTACTTACCATCAATACATAATAATCAGATAAAAATGGGAATGCTACTAATGTGTATATATGACCTACCATCACTATTACAGTAATATTGGTTCATTTTCCATAACAATCACAAATTATTTGTTTTAAAAGTGAAATTGATCTATAAATGTTGATAATTATTTCATTATTATTATTATTATTATGTTTATATAATGTCCTACCTTACCATAGTCAACCTACCTTAGTCGTTTTGACATATAAACCAAATATAGTCAAAACACCCAACATAGATTTAAATATTTAATTAGTTTAATATGACATTGTAATAATTGAAATAAAAATTGGGATAAATATGAAATAGTTTCAAAACCAGGTAAATACATAACCAATGTATATTATTTATGAATAGAAATACACATTTGATAAGTCGTACTCAAGGTAATGGAATTTGTCTCATTCATTTTTCATTGATTCGGATTTTTATGATGTGCAGCTTTATACTTTAATAATGTGTATATACAAAACCGTTTATAATATATGTTGATATTTTATCTATTATAATTTAATGTAATGTTTTCTTAATTTTAATTTTGTTATATGGCCTATGATATAAATAATCAAATGGGTATAGGACACATTGAATGTTTTACGATTTAATTTCAAACTCTTTTTCTCCTTATAAATATTCATAATATTATATTAGATATTTTATTTATTATGTTATAAAATTGTTATAAAGGAAATAATATTTCTATATTTAATTTGATTCATTGTTTTTCAATAATATTAATTTCATGGGTATATAAGGATCTTTTTATCAAATGAAAAAATGAATGTTGTTTTTTAACGTACACAGTGACAATGATTTTTACACCTCCATGATATTTTTCATATTACTAGATTCCATTGAATTATTTTATGTTTTTTATATGAAAACAAAAAAAAGTTTATTTTTTTGGTATTTTTGTATTGATGTGATATTTTCATAGAAATGAGTGTTTTGTTATTGAAAATGGGTTTATAAAAATGGGTTTTTAACCCAAAACCATTCTTTATATGGGTTTGAAATATTTTTTCAATTAATTTATTATGAAACTGTATTCTTGATATAGTACATGAGAATTATAGGAGATGAGAGAATCCAATACATTTAATACTACTGGTTGATCTCAATTATAGTAAGCAGGTGAGCCTGATATAGCTCATATAAATGGTTTATCCTTATTATAGATCAATAGTGAGAATAATATAACACATTCAAAGGGTTATTCCCTATAATGGATCATGATAAATATGTGATACTGGTATGGATTATATGAATAGTTGATCCCCATTATTTTTCATGATAAATGTGTGAGACCGATATCAAATATATGAAGGGATGAGAAGAATTATATCTTAGAGGTGAGCCCAATACGGCATATTCAAAAGGTGGTCCCTATTATATATCTCTAATGCATTGGGTAATGATAAATTTGGATGTCAACATAATAGTTATTTAAAATAAAGTGGTTTTGAGTCGGTTAAGTTAATATGATACTTTATGCAACCAATAGAGTTTTATATTTATTGATATTGGATTTAGTTATTTTATTTGAAGAAAATGAGTGTTGTTTTCTATTATGAATTTTTTTATTCCATATTATAAATGAACATTAATGATAAATGTGAATGTTTTATTAGAATTAATGTTTTTTTAAACTAATAGTTTCTTTTCTTTTTATATCCCTTACTATGATTTTGTTCTAAACCCCTGTTTTAATAATATTTTTAAATGTTTTGAAAGTTGGTAAGGGATATGAATAAACCAAGATTTATGTAATGGATATTTTTCATGAGTATAATTAAGGATTTGTTTTAAGTGTTTTATAATATAGGAAAAATAGATACTAATTGAAAGTGTACACTAGATGTTTTATGGACTTTTTAAGTTTGAGATATGGATGAATTCTCTTAAACTATAAACCTAAAAAGATATTCTATGTGAGAGAAATTAAAATTCTTGATATCACAGAATATTATGTAATTTTTAAGGATGATGGCATAGAGATAGTTTCAATGTAATATCTACGAAAACATTACAATTTAGGATAGTGTTAATAAAATGAACATAGAAGATTTAAATTTATAGTTAGTAATAAATAATAAAGAATTCTAATATTTACATGTATACACATCTAAAATATGTATATTTAGAATGGTTTTGAATATATGAATCATGAATGTTATGGTGGGAAGAAACTGATAAGAAAATATCCTTCCAAAATAGAATTATGAGATGGTTGGAATCTAAACATAATAGTTTACCATTATGACGACTCAGCTAACAAAATATATTTATGGTGGTGGTATCTATAATATATAGGAACCTGATCTACTTTAGTGGAAAATTAATATAATGGAGAATTTTATGAGAAAACGCCCCCCACATTCAATGGATTATCTAATACAGTGGTTGCTAAAGTATGGATCAATTCTATGTAGAATATATTTTATGTCATGGAATATCAGAATGTCAAAAGTTAACTATTGAAATTTATTATATTGATGTTGAATTAGGCCAATGTTAGTCTTTGGTTATGGAGACTATTGTGAATTATGGTCATGATGCCATGAAATGGGAATATTTTGAGCATCTCTTCCATGAGAAATATTTCTCCAAGGTTGTTTTGATTTAGATTGTGAATAAATTATTCTAATTAAAGAAAAAGGATCACCATTATGTATATAATTATAAATAGGACATCACTATATTAGACATATATGTTTTAGATTTTATTGAATGCATTTATAGTAAAATTAATACATTTTACATTGTATTGTAAGATGTACAAGAATAAATATTGACTCGCATGAATTTTATTTTATTTTTTAAATGTTTAATCATTCCTAAAATTTTGATATGGAGTTATTTGGAAATTATGTTCTATGATATTAAAATAGTTAGAAATTATCAAGGTGGATGTAAATGGAGAACAACTAACTGATAATTCAACAAGTAATCCTAAAAAATGTTCCAAATGAGGTGTACTTTAATTTTGTGAATTTATGTTATTTTTTAGAAATCATTATCTGTGTGGTATTTATAGTAATAGGGATCAATAATTTAATAAATTTTGATATGTAAATTCCAAGATTCAGATTATTAATATCAAATCAATAGTGATTTGGAATAGATGCGATGAGTTGGGGAGTTATGCTAACATGTCTCTGGTGTAACTTACTTATGGTTTCAATAATCAAGACAATTAAAGAAAAATGATTTAAAATTTATTTTATTTTATTAATTTTTATGGGGGACTATCTAGTTATGTGATGAAAACACTGGGGACCTCGACATTTTATAATGGTTAGCCATATGATCTGTGATTTAGAAAATCCTCTGAATATTTTATGTGATGAAATCATAACATGAAGACTAAATTTTTGGGAGATGTTTTAATTTCTATATGTTCTTGTAAGTAATTGGTTTATTTATATGTATGAATTTAGTTTTCAACATTATTTCTATGGTATTCATAAAATTTAGGGTTTACTCAAACATTGATGATTAATGTTTTTCAAGAGATGTTCATCATATTTTTTGGAATGTGTGAGGATGAAATTGTTCTTATAGATATATATACAGTAAGTATTTTTTATTATATTTTTAGAAAATAAAATAATTACAATCGTTATAAAATATATTATTTTTGAAATGGTATTTTCAATCTACTATCAATTGTTTACTGAGATAAAGTACAAATTCAAAAAAAATTAAGGTGGTAAAATGTAATGTGGTGAGATTTTAGGAAATATATTCTTTAAAATATATTAAAATTATATTATATTTTGACTAACATGAAATTTAATGTTTATATTTCATTATATGTCACACCATATTTATATTTCATTTCCCATGACATATAGGTTCTTTCATAACTTGTGTTTCATACAAGGCTGAGGCTTACTTAAAATATTTTATTTTTGATGTTATTATCTAACATGGAAGTTATCATCTATCAATTATTTTTATGGTTTGGAGTAATTTTAACTGTACTATAAAAGTTTATTTTTTTTTTAATTTCAATCTTTAGATATGATAGGCATTAGCTTATAAAAAATCCATTTTTATACATAAAAACTGTATTGTTCTAAAATGTAGTTTTCCCTATTTTAAAAAGGAATAATTATTTATAAAATAAATTTCTACACAATTATAACTTTTATATGAAAAAATTAACAACTTTTTTTGAAACATTAATATTTAAATTTTCTCTTAATCAATGTTTTGAATTTTTCTAGGAAGATACATTTTTTCATGAATAGTGAAATCCACTACTTTATAATTAGAAGCATCTTTTTAATATAATTTATTTATTTAGAAAAATTATATTTTAAATTGGATTTAATGAGCATTTATTTCAAATATACATATATCAAAACAATTTTGGTTAACAGATTTAATTTCTCATTGAAATTGGATATTCAATTATTTGAAACCATTGAAATTTCCTCTTTAAATGCCTAATGTCTCACAGTTTATTGGGAATTAGTCTTAAATATAATTTTAGTCACAGTAGTGAATTTAATTTGAAAACATTCAACATATTTTAGTATTATGAATTAAATTTTTTGTATCTTAAAATCATCTTAATTTTTGTGGGGAAAATTGTTATTGAAGATATTTAAAATTAATCATTGTGATTAAGTTACTAATATGCCTACTTAATGATTCAACGTAGAATATAAGGTATATAAATGGTTCAAAAAATTTAAAACTCCCATGTTATAAAAATATTTATACCCTAAAAAGTTATTTTTTTTTACATTTTTATGAGTTATTGGGATACAATTCTATGATAGATACCTATATAATAATTTATGTATAGGGAAAAGGCAAAAAAGGATCCTTCCTTACCGTTAAAACCTATAAAGAATTTCTAAAATTAAAAAATCTATATTGTTTGGATTATAATTATTAATTTGGAAGATAAATTATTTATAGTTATCATATAAATTTATATTTAATTTATAGATATAATATAATTATATTGAATTTCTAATAAATGAAAACATTTGGACTATTTTTATAGGGACCCAGCCTTTTCATACATTATTATTACATAAATATAAAGATAAAAAATATAAGAGTATTAATAATAGAGTATCCAATGATTTAGTGTCTTGGGAAAACTAGAACCATACATAACAATTAAAACATCAATCACAAACATATATTTAATTCCTTATTTTCTTGTTTCTTATTGGCACTTGACCTATCCATAGTACATGTAGTCACATGAACATATATATAAAAAGGGCTGATCTAAAAGCCCAGTAATACGATGGATATGAACAACATAACAATGGGTGAGCATAAGCATGACATTAAAAAAGGATTATGAACAAGATAGGAATCATAAATAAAGGACATGAAATGTGTAAATGCATAAAAATGAAAGATAATGTCGTAGTGGTTAACTACCACACATACTTATGAAAAAAGAAAGAATATTTTTCACACATATTTTCACATTAACTCATGGGATTCATCACATTACACAATGTATTGGAGTGATGTATAATTTCGATCACACCCATCATAATGAAACATTCATATTATGCAATATAATTTCGGGCGCACCCGTAACATCATTATATTATCATTTATCATGAATGTCATAATTAAAATATATAAAAAATTAACATAATTGACTGATAGAATTTAATGGTTTTCATTACATAAGAATACATTAATAAACATTGGGATCCCAAAATTAACTGGGAATAACATACTTTATGCTATAACCATCAACCATTAGTGTGACGTAAAAGGCATGTTTTTAAAAGAAGATTTATTTTGGAAAACATTTTTTGAACATTTTCTTCAGTAGAAAACAAGAATATACCAAAAAATTGAAGATTATGATGAAAAAATAATTTTTAAGGAGTGAACATACCAAAAAAAATGAGTGGAAAAGGGAGAACTAAAATAAACAAAGATGGGTTCATGATTTTCCCCTTACCTTGTATCCGAACATTTGCTTCAATTTAATGTCCTTCATAATCCCAATATATTCATTAATTGACAATTGAAAAACATTTCGTACATGAAATTGTTTCATTATGGTATGCTTAAGTTATTTAATGGTCCTTTGGATGAGTTTTAATGTTTAAAATCATTTCTCGAGAATGTTCATTTTTATTGTTTTCTTGAGCGGTTGACATGTATTCATAAATGGATGTTCATGTAGAACATGGATAAATATCCAGAACTTTTTATTCATGTTATTAAAGATATTAAATAAGTTAAAATTATGTTATAAAGAATTATATTTTATTCCATGTGAATGAATCATTAGATAAGAATTAAATGATGATCGTTTTGGTTAATTTGTGCGGTTTTTCGACCACAACAAACTTGCTTTGTTTAATAATTTTGTAATATGAACATAATTTAGTTCCTGAACATAAAATATGAAATTATTGATATAACATATTCAGGTTCAACCATAAACCTTGTTTCATAACCATATCTGAATGTACAAATGGAGGAAGAAATCATGTCATTCTTGAATGTGATATATTAACACCTAAGAAAAATGTTTTATTTTATAAAATAAAAGTAATAGTAGAAAGATATTTTATGGAATAATATCCCATTACTATCATAACATTACTTTATATTTATTATACTATAGTTACCATATGATTTTGAAAAATATAGGTGGATAGATAATAATAATAGAACATGAAATTGAAAGGAAATTAATGGAAAAGAGGTAGAAAAATTACTTCTTGAATCCTCATCTTGAGCTCCTCCTTAAAAAACATTGTCATGGTCTTTTGATTATACCATAAGCTCTTTCATGTTTTGGAGGGGCTAAGGAAGATTCTTGGGAATATTTTAGACATGGCTTGAGGCTTGAGAAGTGTGATCAAATGAGGGTGTGAAAGGTTTTATATAAATTGAAGGGGAGAAAGTATTTCTCAATATAAAATTCACTTTTTAATTATCTCCCCACAATATAAAGAATATTGAGTCTTCCATGACCAATAATAGTAATTTTATCATGTGAACCTGATGAAAGTGGGCTTACATCAGAAGAAAATCATGCATGAATATATAATTAGCTTATTTGGCTGATTTTGTAAATTATGGTATTTCACTATTCATAAAAAATCATGTATTTTAGAAAAAACCCAAAAATTATCCCCAACCATTTTGACATGTAAAATCTGAAAATGAAGCCAATTTTGAAAAAATAATTTTATAAATATTATTAATTTAATTTTTTATTAAATTCATAAATTATTTGAATAATATAGATTTTAAAATTTAAAACTGATTTTGTAATGCTTTAACAAATTATGCAAGGTCACATAAAATTATCTTAAAACTAGAAGATATATATTGGCTAATTTATAAACATATTTTAATATAATAAATTATTTTTTATTTAATAAATTATAATTATATATTTAGGACTTACAAAAATTCCAATACATTTTACTATAGTCATATTGTCAATTTCTAATATTCATAAATTTTATTTAAATATTCATGAGAATGGTTTCCCTTACATTGGACGATTTATTATTCATAAATGGTGTATTACTATTCATAAGTGTGGGTTACTCTTCATGAGGGTAGGTTACTATTCAAAAAAAATTATGTTTTCCCTACGAGTCTCAAAAAATCATATTGGTCACTATAGTGAATGTCATATTTTTTTAATTTCAAAAACATAAGTTAAAATATTATATTTAATGATCACATAGTTTTTAGTATCATAATATAGCATTTTGATTCATAATTTAATAATAATATATTTCATAATAATGAAATTCTACTGATAAAACTTTGGGTTGTTACATTATTCCCCCTTAAGAAATTTCTCCCTCAAAATTTTGTTTTACATAAACTAGTGAGGGTACTTCTCCTTCACTATCTGTTCCAGTTCCAAAGTAGCTTCGTAACACCCCAAGATTTTATGAGAAATATTTTTTTAATGTCTTTTATTTCTTGTATTGTATTCTACCACAATATTAGCTTGCGCTATAGGCAACACCGTATTAGCTTGTATTATACGCAAACACAAGAGCGAACTTCCTCAATAGCGTGTGTTGTATGCAATACAAAGTATCCCTACACAAAGATATATTGTTATTAACTAGCCATTATGAATAGTATTGACTACATTTTGAATTTTATAATAGTATCATTCACCATACACATTATCTAGAACATGGTATGAGAACAAAAAAATTCGGGTAAAATAATTATTTTAAAAAAATGAAGTTTTGCCGCATTTTTATGGAGAAACCACTTTAAATATAGTTTTTTACTGGTTTATAAGTGAAATTTGACATATTAATATTCTTACATGGAATCAGGATATAAAAATATACAATGGATAAAGTTTTGGTATTTTTATGATACGTTTCATATTTTGATAAATAGTTAAAATACGGAAAATTTTAATTAAAAACAACTTTTTTGATCAAGATAATTGATATGATTAAATTATTATATTTAATGTGTTTAAATTATAAATATAATATATTTTTACCATTTAATATAATGTAAGACATTATCGTTAATTTTACATTGAATTAATAGGTAAAAAAATTTCAATATTTTGCAATGTTTTAGCTATTAAAACCCGTTTTCTCAATAGCGGGATTAATTTTAAATTAAATACTGCCACATCTGTCTATTAAATTTTTTAAAAATGGATTTCATATTTTGAATTATTAGGTACAAATAATGTTAATAGGATACTTTTTAATTTTAGTCATTATGAATATTAACTACGCTAAATTTTATTTACCATAGTTAAAGGTAAATCATGTAATTAAGGGTAAATATAATATTATAAAATTTAACTGACACTTGTATTAATATAATAGAATAATTTTATTTTTACCTAAATCATACTTTTGACGAAATGTAATCTATTGTAACCCACATGGATGTGATTAAGACCTTTAGTTTATTTTATTTAATGATAGTGAAATATATCTAACTCAAGAATTAATTATTATTGATTTTTTAATATAAGATTATATAGAATATAAATTAGAATATAAATTCTAATTTGAAATATAATATGTTTTTATTCATCTTGTTAATTTATTAGGGATTTTTAAGAAATATATATTTACATTAATATCTTATACATTAATGATGCAATTTTTTTTATTTATTGGAAAATCAATAATATAGTATTTATTACAATAATAATACCCATACAACAAACCATAAATATGATAAAACATTATTGGATGAATATATATATTTCATAATCATCCAAGGGTCGAATTTGGGACCATTTTGAGCATTATAAAATAGATTAGGACATTTATATTATTTTATTTTAAATGATGTCAATGTTTTCACCTTCATACTTTAATAATGTTAAAACATTAAAAATTGGTTGTTTTATAAGATAAATTCAACTAAAAGTATTATTATGAAATTTTTTATATTTATCTTCATCATAGTATTTTATTTTGAATTTTTATGCAACAAATATTTATATTAAAAAATTATACAAAAAGGTTTTAGTAATTATTTTATTAAGAGAAATATAAAATAAATGATTATAAAAGTATTAAAATAAATATTATATGAACTAATTAATGTTCTACATGATTTTTTTAAATTAATATGACATGTTAAAAATTTAATAAATCATTTTCTTCTAAAATATATTCTTTATGGGTTCTATTTAAATTCAGATAAATGAATTCTGTCAAAATTGACACTATTGACATTTCATGAAAATAACATGTTACTAAGGTGCTTAAAATTCAAAAAAATATTTAAAAATTACAAATTAAATTTATATGTCCTGAAATGTCATAAATTATCAATTTACAATTAAAAAACATATTTATGTATTTATAACCATTTTAACTTTATAACATTCTTACCACAAATAAAATTAAATAGATTAAATATAGATAAATAAAAATGATAAGGTTTATAATAAAATAAAAACATTTCTAAATTTGATTTTTTGATGATATTACAACCCTATCTTACCTCATATCCAAATTTTATTCACTTTGTATGTTTTTATGTGGGGTTTGATTTTATTATTAATTAATATTTTTGAGGTTTCCAATAGTGCTCCTCTCTTCTCTTATAAAAGAACACCACCTCCCTCTACTATTCACAAAATTTTGAGCCTTCAAGATCAAGAAAAGCCATGTAAATTTCCATTCTACACTTCCCTAGAAAAATAATACAGGTCCTGGTCTTCTCAAAAGAGAAACTTTAGTTCCCTAAGTTGAGGTATAGAAGAGGCGCGACGAAGAAGATGTAATATCCTTTACTGATTCTTTCAAATTAATGTCTTCTTCTACTTACTATTATTTTGTTGCTTCATAATAATGTAATAAAATAATTATCACTCATATACTGATATGTTATTATAAATATGAAACAACCCTATTTCACCTTCTATCCATCCTATAGAAAATGAAGTCACCGCGCGTGCGTACGTACGAAATACAGTGTCCACGCCATGGTGTAATATGTTTTCCACCACCACATTACTTGAATGGGTATAATGGTGTAAAGAATAACAATATATGATTATCATGACATTATACTAATTCTTAGATATTCTATAATCCTCTCTAATACCATTCAATAATTATGATAACGATATCATCGCTCGTGCGTAAGTACAGATTACCATCTCCATGACGCGATGAGATTCATTCTTTATGTTAACCATTAAAAATGATTATAAAGTATATATATAATAAATAATAAGAAAATATATGACATAATAATTCTACTGGATTTATATATATATACATACTTCATCTACTCCATTCAATTCAATAAGGAAATGAAAACAGTGTTCATGTGTACGTACGGTCTACCGTCTCCATAAACGGTGTATTTCATTTCCTTTATCTACCTATTATATATATATAATGAATATATATGATATATAAATCAATTTTTTACATTCTACAAGTATGTAAATCCTGATATAATTAATAATAATATCAATAACAATAATCCCAAACAAGTAAGATAAATGAAACGATTTTACCCAAAACGCAACTTTAACATGAAATTTCTAAATGAATTGGTAAGATAATGTCATAAGTGAATCATATATAATATAATAGATATTATTGTGGTTCTGTTACAAGTTAATAATATGTTTAAACCCACTATATAGGAGTCTCAGACACATACGGATGAAATTGAACATAAGGTAATAGATAATTTTGCAATCTCAGTTTTTATCTGAGATTGTTTATACGTAAGTATTTACTGGGGTTATATATATCATCAATTTTCATGTTTTATAGAAATGTTTTCATAAAGTATTTAATATTATTACATGTATTTTTAATGTCATGTTTACCCCTTTTTGACATTTAGTTTGTACCATGGAAGTAATCATTCTTCAGTTTACCATACGAGGTGCTTTTTTACTTTTCCAGCAAAAGTACAAGAAGAATGTTTTTTAAATTATATGGTGTGAATGGATTTTTATAGTTTCATAATGAATTATTTCCCTGAAGCATATTATACAATATATCAGGAATATATTCAACAAAATTATGTTCTTTTAAAATCACACGACATTTTGAGAAATGAAAATGATTTTGAAGAAGAACTAACATTTTCCTCAAAAAATCATTTCAAGTGTTTTTTAAAAACTATTTCACATCTAAGATGAAATTATTTATTATTATTAGGTATCAAGTATAATGTCTCTATTATTTATATGGTTTTATTTTTCTTATTATGAAATGATATCTATTTTTTATATGGATTATGTTAAGATGGGATGATGTTTATGAAACCCATTTTATTCTTTCAGTTATGATGCATGATTTCTGATTGTGTTATGGCACATGTAGGAATGATTTCAATATGAAATGGATGGGAACTATACTGCCCATCAATGCATTGGGTAATTATTTATATCTCATGAGATAGACATGACGGGAACAAAAATTAAATCTGGTTCATTAATACAGGGCAGGAATGGAAAATAAACCTGGTTCAGTAAGGGACTTTGTCCACTATGATGGTCATGGCAGCAATGCCTTGGACACTATGGAAATCATATCATGTGATTAATGGTTTTCCACAATTACATGTTTTATTTCCATGTTATTTTATCATTGATGTTCCATTATGATGTATTCCTTATGTAATGCAATGTTTTATGTAATTGCTCAAGATTTTGATGTTTAAACATTATGTTCATGTTTTTTAATTAAAATGTATATGGTCTGTTTTATTTTCTCCATGCTTACCCTTACTGATAATTTGAGTTCACCCTTTATATGTTTTCTTTTCGCAAGGGTTTGAAGAATGGTTTTAGGTAAAAAACTATTAGGGAAGACCTTTATGGGACATGTTGAAGTTCTTTCCCCATGACTAGAAGATGATGTTATAAGTATCCAAAGACACTAAACAATTACGGTCCTTGGGTGTTTATTTTTGTTATGTATTAAGTATTAAGATAAAGTAATGTAATGTCTATTTACGTCAATCTTGGGTCTCTATAAGCTTCATCAAACTTATGGTTCCTCCAAATCAAATTAACAATGCGAGTTATGTTTTTCTGTAGAACCTTAATTCTTTAATCCACAATCATCAATGGCTACTCCACATATGAGGGATCATCTTTCAGTAGGACCTCTTAGTTCAGTACAAGTGTGATATTGGTTATGTACTTCCTCAAGAGTGATACGTGAAACACATCATGATCTTGAGACATATTTGGTGGAGGTTCAATCCGATTGGCCCTAGATCCTCAGAATTAAATGATCTCAAAGGGACCAATGTAATTTGTGGATTTCTCACCTTTCTTTCAAAACAACATGACTCTCTTCTATGGTGATTTTCGAAGGATGAATTTATCTCTAATGTCGAAATCCAAGTCCCTTTGACTATTTTCAGTGTAGCTATTTTTCTTAATATGATTATCCTTGATGTGTTTCTGGATGACTTGAACCTTCTCAGTCATCTCTTACATAAGATCAGGTCCATGTCGCTTTCTTTCTCCAACTTCAACCCAATAGGTTGGAGTTATATATCTATTTCCATAAAAAGCTTCATATGGAGCCATATGAACTCTCAAGTGGAATATATTATAGTATGAGAACTCGACCAATGGAATATGTTTATCCAATCAAACTTTGAAATATAAATAGTAGGATCTTATCATACATTCAAGTGTATGAATAGTCCTTTCAGATTGACCATCATTATAGTGGTAATAGGTCGTGATGAAATTTAATTCTGTAATGAAATCATGTTGAAGAATCCTAAAAAATTTAAATGTGAACCATGGATCATGATCAGATAAAATCGAGAATGGAACTCCATGAAGTCTCATAACATGCTTCACATATATATTTTAATGTTGTTCAAGTGTGAGTTCTTTCAAAATAGAGATAAAATAGGAATTCATGGAGGGTCGTTCAACCCCAACCCATTAAGAATTAATTCACATTGATATATTCAGGAGACCCATGATAAAGTCCATAGTAACATTCTCTCATTTCCACATTGCAATAGGCAATGGCTGCATCTTCCCTTTGGAATTTTGTCTATATGCTTTAACTTGCTGAAATACCTAGAACCATGATATATATTCCGCAATATCACTATTTATGTTATCCCACCAGAAGTGTTCTCGGAAATCATGATATATCTTGGTACTCTGAGGATGGATAGAGAATGTTGTGCTATGTGCATTTTCTAATAGATCTTTCTTTATCCCAGTTGATGAAGGCACACACAGCCAAGTTGCAAACCGAATCACACCATCATCATCGATATGGAACTCTAGCATCTTTTCATCCTTTACTGCATTCACCCTCTTTGGTATATTAACATCATCCCTTTGTCCATCATTAATCTCCTCTTGGATAGATTTTTGCACAATAATTTGGGCAAGGTATGATTTACCCCCATCCCTTATTATTTCTTAATCCATCTTTTTCATATCGAAGAAGATAGGGTCTTTCTCAATATGTATCATGTATAGAGTAGTAGGTTCTTTTCTGCTTAGAGAATCAGCTACCTTGTTCATGTTTCCAAGACTACAATGAATAGATAAATTACAATCCTTGATTAGATATAACCATATCCTTTGATGCATGTTGAGATCCTTTTGTTCGAATATATACTTTAGGCTCTTTTGGTCACTGTATATGTCACACTTCTCACCATAAAGATAGTGACGCCAGATTTTCGAAGCATTAATCACAACATCCTACTCTAGATCATGCATTAGGTAGTTATGCACTTGGATCATCATCTTTCTTGAGGAATCAGATATGAAACTATCATTCTTCATGAGTTCTCAAACAAATAATTTCACTGATTCATCACTGTATATAACAAAACATTCACCACATTTTAGTAGTGTGAGTACATGTTCCATGATCAGCCTTATCTTTAGCTCCTTAAGTCTTACCTTAAATTCTTCCATCCAGACATGGTTTTCCCCTTTCCTTGTAAACATAGTTAGTGGGATTCATAATCATGAGAAGTTTCTCACAAAACATAAATAGTACCCAGCTAATCCATGATAACAATGGATTTCTATGACACTAGAGGTCCTTTTCCATTCCACAATCACCATTGTTTTTGAAGGGTCTACAGAAATTTCCTCATTTGTGATAACAAATCCCAAGAACATGAATTACTTTGTCCAAAAGTAACACTTTATGAACTTGTTCATTATGGTGATCCTATTTAATTCTCAAAAATCGATACACAGTCGCATTTTAATATCATTATTTTTCACAATGAGCACTGGTGCACCCCAAGGTGATGCACTAGGGCATAAGAACCCATTGTACAAATGCTCTTTCAGATGCTTTTTTAACTAATATATTTAGATAGGATCAATCCTTTTGGGACACATTGATATAGGAGTAGATTTGGGTATGAGTTATATTGAGAACTCCACCACATCATCTGGGGCAATTCCGGGTAACTCTTCAAGAAATACATCATAGTATTAACCCACGATAGGAATTCCCAAATGGTTTGTGCTATCCATTGACTCAACCATTTGGGTGAGGTATGTTTCTTCATAGGGAATCAAAACCCACACCATTTAAGGATTATTTAATGGAGATTCATGATCTTCCATGAATTGTTAGAGGATTATGGTATGGTTCGGAATATTAATAGATATTTGGTTTTCCCAATAGTTGATATGTGATCAATATAACAAGAGCCAATCCTTTCACATTATATGATATAATTCCACCAAGGGAAGTATTAAGAGATTAATTGGAATAATCTTCCCACATATACCAATAGGAGAAGAGTCAAACACTTGGGTTGAAATGATTGCAACACTTGGTGTTTTTATTGATATTTCCATATCATGGTTTTGGGGCATCGATTCTATAGTTTTAGAAAACTTTAATGTTATAAATGAATGTGTAAAAACAAAATCAAATTATTCTTCTTCCATTATTGAGTGAATAAAAAGTGTACCTTGTAATACTTCATTATCTTGATCCACTTCCACCGTAGTGATGGCATAACCCTTCCCTTGTTCCTTTGGATTTGGTGGCTCTTGATACTGAATACCCTCTACAACTCAAGGTTTAGTGCACTGGCATTCATAGTTCCCTAGCTCCCTATAGTTTTATCATTTATCCATGGGTGGTTCTCTCCTTTATTCCACCACATTCTCGTTCATTTTCATGTCTTTTAGAAACACAAGAGCATGTGGTCATTCTTTCCCAACATGACACACATCCCTGTCCTTTTGAGGCAATTCCCATGGTGCAACTTCCTACATTTTTTGGAATGTGGGACATTGAGTTTTCTTCCCATCGTTATCATTAGATCCTCCATCATGAAACTCCATATTTCATTTCATATCACCATATCCATGGGGCCGTTCTCCAAACTCCATCTCCACATTGAGAGCACATCGAACAAATTAATAAAAACTCTCAATGTCATGAATTTCAAGAGATTTCAAATGTGTGGTTTTGATCCAATATATATTCTATCTATTTTTCTGTCATTGTAAAAAAAATTAATCATACCTCTAAGGCCTTGTAAAATTCTCTCTGTAGTTAGTGAAAAATTCACCTTCTTTTTTCATGAGCCCTATGAATCCTTTCTCCATATTTTTATGTAGTGTTCTTGGGAAATACTTATTAAGAAACATTATCTTAATGTCTTACCATTTCATATATTAAATTTCCACCATTGGATTAGTGATCATAATAAAATCCCACCATTGATCAGACACTCCATCTAGACAATAAACAACTAGTGTCACCTTCTCCATATTAGAACAGTGGTGCATAGATAAAGATATTCTCTATGGAGTTGACCTAGTGTTCTACAACAAGTGGAATGGAAGATCCACTAAATGTCGCTAGTCGTTGCCACATAAAACATTCGATAGCCAATTTATACATATTTCTTAAAGTAGAATGTTCCCCATTGTTAAAGGTTATTTTTCATAAACTTAGATATTTGGTTAATAATCACAATGACGTTTTAAACTCCACCTCCCAAATCAATGGGGATGTGGTTCGGGAAATCGATGCATTGTCTATCCCATGAGTTGTTGGCCTAGTTTCTCCTAGTTCCCACAATTTTCTAAAATTGAAAAGGTTAGAACAAAACATAAGTTAACTATTCAGGCATAAATTAACCATTTTTATGATTAATACAATAAGAATAACATATATCATACCAATATAAAGATACATTTTTGAATATTTGTACTTATTCTCATTATATAGGTTTTCCTTAGGGTTCAATAATCTTAATTACCAAATTAACTAAACCTTTCATATCATACCAAATTTAGCAACCCAACATTTTCTAATATAAATTTTACATCAATTTAAAGATAAATCACATAATATAATTAGACATAGAAGATCCAAATTTTTAGTGTCGTGGGAAAAGTATGACTATACATAATAATTACTACATCAAGAATAAACATTTATTAAATTCTTTATTCTCTAGCTTATTATTGGACTTTGACCTATTCATAGTACATTTAGTCATCTGAGGACATACATCAAAATGGGTGAGCTAAAATCCCTCTAACAGGATACAAATGAACTATATAACAATGGGTGAGAATAATCATAAAATAGGTAAAAGATCATGAAAATCAGAGGAATCATAAAGAAAAGACTTGAAATGTGGAAATGCCTAAAAATAAAACATCATGTCATAGTGGTTAACAACCACAAATATTTTTGAATTAATTTATCATCTTGTTCACAAATTGTTTCACATTAACTCATCTGATTACTCACTTTACACAATGCATTGGAGCACTGTATAAAATTGGGCACATCCGTCACATTATAAAATTATCATTTATCATGCATGACACAATGACAAAAATATAAATAATGAACATAACTAACCAATAGAATGGAATGTGTCTCATATCATATGAACAAATTCATAAACATTATTTTCCAAAAATAAAGTTGGAATAACATACTTTATAAAATAACAATCAACTTTGACTGAGAAGTAAAAGGTGTGTTTTTGAATGAAGAGTTCTATTGGAAAAATTTTGTTTGAAATAATCTTTAGAAGAAAAAATGTATTTCACATAAAATGGAATATAATGAAGAAATAATTAATTTTATGGAGTTAATATTCCAAAAAAATAGTGAAAGAGGGAGAACGTGAATAAAGAATGTTGGGTTCCAGATTATCCCCTTACCTTGTATCTGAATTCTTCCTTCACATTAATGTCATGTATAACAACATTAGATTCAATAATTTACATTTTAATAAATATTATTACATTAATATGTTTTATTATGGTGTAATTAATTTATTTTATGGTTCTTTGGATGAGTTATAGAGTTTAACAAAATTTCCCACGAATGTTTGTTTTTACTCTTTTCTTGATAGGTTCACATATATTCATAGATTGAAGTTAGAGTATAACATGGATAAACATAAAAAACTTATTTTTAATGATATTAATGATATTAAATAATTTAAAATGATATTATAATTAATTATATTATATACTATTTGGATGCATCATTAGATAAGAATTAAATGATAAATGGTTTGGTTAATTTTGATGGGTTTTCGATTACCATGAACTTGTTTTGTTTAATCATTTAGTAATATGTACATAATTTAGTTAAAAACCCTAAAATTGGACATTATACATACAAAATATTCTGGTTAAACCCTAAAAATGGGATTCTGACCATATCTGATGGTAAAAATAGAAAAATAAAACAAGTCATTCTTGAAGGTGGTAGATCAACACCTCACAAACAATGTTTTCTTTTATAAAATAATAGTATGAGGAGAAGTAGGTATTATAGTATAATATCTCATTATAATCATAACATTTTAGTACATGTATGATACGAGATTTACCTTACCATTTGGAATAAGATAGGTGGAGAGAGATTATGAATAGAACATGAAATTGAATGGAAGTTAATGGAAAAGAGGGAGAGAAATTACCTCTTGAATCCTCATATTGAGATCCAACTTAAGGGACATAGGATTGGTCATTTGATGAGACAAAAATCTCATGGACGTGGTGTAGGGAATAAGAAAGACTCTTGGGAATATTGTAGGAAAGTCTTGAAGCTTGAGAGGTGTGAGGAAATAAGGCAGTGAAGGGTGGCATTTAAAGTGGAGGGGAGAAGGTATTTCTCAATATAAAATTCATTAGTTTATTATTTCACCACAAAGTAAGGAATAGAGATTATTCCAGGACAAAGAATAGTAATTATATCATATGAACCCAAAATAATAAGGCTTACATTAGTATAACTTCATCCATGAATCTATAATCAGCTTATTTAGCTTATTATTTAAATTATGGTATTTCATTATTTTAAAAAGAATTGATGTATTATAGAAAAAAACCCAAAACTTCACCTCAAATTTTTTTCAATATTTATAATAAAAAAATTATGTCTGTTTTTAAAAAATAATTTTCTAAAAATTATTAATTAAATTTTTAATAATATTCACAATTTTCAGGAAAATAATGTTTTTAAAAATTAAAACTTATTTTATAATGTTTTCAAAAATTACGTAAGGCCTCTTAAAACTATATGAAAAATATTTGAAATTTAATAAACACATTTTTATATAATAATTTTTATTTTTAGTTAATTAATTATAATTATTTATTTTTGGCTTATAAAAATACCAATACATTTACCGTAGTAAAATTTTCACTTTCACAGATACCTAATTTTTTTTATTCTTGGGCTATGTTACTATTTTTTAGATGTTTTACTATTCATAAGGGTCATATTAATATTCATAATAGTGGGGTACTGTTCATATGGGTAGGTTACTATAGACCAAAAATTCTATTTTCCCTATCTGAATACAAACATCTTACTGATCAGAATCATGTATGTCAGATCTTCAAAATTCCAAACATAGAAGTCAGAAACGTATGTTTAATGATCAAATAGAATTTAGTATAATAATATATCACTGTAATTCTAAATATGATTATACCATAATGAATAAGAAGGAAATTACATTGATAAAACTTTGGGTTCTTACAATTTAGATAATAATCAATTAAAATAAATTATGTTTTCTTAAATGATCTAAAATTACAGGAAATTTAATATTCATCCACGTAATTTTTAACTAATAATAAATAATAAATATTGTATTAATGTTCCAATTTTTCTTCTTTAAAGACCATGTGGAACCATAAATAGTAAAAACCTTATTAGCATAATTAGGGTTAAAGAAGTGTTTCTTCACATCACATGTGATTCTATTAAAATTAATTTCTAACACATATGATATATTAATATTATAAATTAAACCTAATATTTATGAAATAGGGGCTCAATTTTTTTTAATAATCCTCTCTTTAATGATTTCCAAACGGTTGTACTACATTGGTTAGGAAACTAACAACCTATATGATAAACCAAAAGGAAAATAATAAAGATACATTAAGACAAAATATAAAATTATAAAAATGATTTAATATTTATCTTAGGTGAGTGTGCATATACCATAAATATCACTTAATCACATATTTTACATTTTTTATGAACATATTGTAATAGAGACCTCTCAATAATGATTAAATTTTGGTATTTACAAGAATACCACTCCTCCTCCACTGTAAAAAAGGAATCTCTCTTATCCTCTCAGCATAAATACCAATCACATGGATGGTAAAAAAACTACCAAAATCATTCCCAACACAACATATATTATTCTAGAAGCCAAATTTTTGGCACACATCTAACCAATGATTTAATTTGGTGTAAACTAATATGATTTACCTGAATAAGGGATAACATTCATCCACATGAATTTCAGTATCATTTATTTCTCCAATCACATTATTTATTCATATCACATACACATATAATAACATAGGTATCATAATATACTAATATATTTATCATGTTAATGGTTCTACATACACCTATAGACACATCTATTATTTGGGTAGTGAATTATTGTTCCCGTGTAAGGTGGGCTACCACTTAGAGAAATGATGTTGTTCAGTTTTTCATTACCACATCCCAATGTTTTTAATTGTGTTATAAATATATTTTTAATGATATATATTATATTAACAATGTATTGATAATTTTTTTATTTTTATATATTGTTTACCATCATTCATTCCATTTTGGGGAAATATGGTGACAACATTTTTGAATATGTGTACTACCTTATCCTCAAAGAAATGCGATATGTTCACATGTTACATTGAAAATATTAAATATGGTTTTAATTAAACATATATGAAATTAATTACATATATATTATATTCATGATCAAATTATCCTTTTTTGAATATTATATATCATTATATTTATTACATTTTCACAAACCGAAAAAGATAATAAATTGGGTTCAATCCCAAAGAAGATTTTCATTTTCTCAATAGATATAAATATTTATGTAATTAATTGAATAAATATATAATTCTAGGATAACCCATTAATAATTTAATATATTACATTGTTGTTCCTGAAGATTATACAATATTCATCATTAGTATAATACGTGGAATAAAAATAATTATCATAAGAAGATCATCATTTCATTGTTGCATAACCAATGGATGATAGAGGTGATTCATTTTGGTTTCATCATAACACTGTTAAGTTTGATTTCATTTATTATTACCCCAATTATATTAAATTTTTAAGAATTATTTACAATGGAGAAGAAGAAATTTTTCCAAGATGGATATTGTTCTATATATTTTTTATGCTGAAGATAAATATAAATATATGTGAAATTAATAAAATAATATAATGTGTGAAAATGTACATAAATAATGTTAATTTATATAATTGGAATTAAATGATAAATAATATTTATAATACTTCAGGATTAAAAATAAATTTTTTTAAAGAAACAAAATATCAAAAGATTTTATATCCTAATTCGAATTTAAATTTTATCATAATAGGAAATATAATTTTATTAAATGTATTTAAAATTTGGGTTGAAGAAATATGAATTTTTTAAGTAGGTCATCCTATATATTTGGTTGTAAAATAACAACAATGAGTAGTAGGTTCTCAAATCATTATTCTAATGTGTCTCAAATTTGACATCAACTATTTTATAATTAGACCACAGAGAATATATTTATTTAGTATGATGAAGACATACATAATAGTCTCATCCATATTTCCCCACCTGAATCCTCTAACACTCATTAAACACCATTTTACCCCATATATAACATTCCTGTATACATAGTTTTTTGTCATTTTCACTAATAAAAGAAGTATAAATCTAAATTTTTCAAGACACGTCAAAAGAATTAAATTCAACTGAATTATGATATAACTATTACTTTACCGTGAATATGCATAAGAAAAATTATATTTCATTGATATCATCTGGTTTAATGTCATTGAGAAAAAATTGTAATGACTTTGTACTCAATTTAAGGTTTAGAATAAAATTATTTTGATGAAATGATTTGGCACCACTTAACAGAAGGAAATGATGTCCAGACTAATGGAGATGAAGATTAAACATAATGGAATGGGAGAGACGGAGATTATGGACAAAGATTAATTGATATGAAAGAGGGAAGAGGTAATGAAATAATAATGATGCTGAAATTTCAATGATTCAATTTTACAAAAAAATATCAAGACTTTTTTATTTCAACAAATTAATATTTATTAAAAACATATTTATCTATTATTTACTGAACACATGAAACAACTCTAAAATACCTGATTTGTTTCTTTTAATTATGAATCATTGATCTAATAAAACATAAGATCCATTTCTCAAACAAATTACATGATCTAGTGCTCAAAAAATGAATGATTCATCTGCTCAAAGAAAAAATGTGTTTCACTATTCTAAAATTTGTTATGTTGCTGAAATTAAATACATGATCTATAAATAAATGAAAATAAAACACTCTCTTCCGTGTAAAAAGATCTACTGCCCTAAAAAATTGAAATTAATAATTCTTAAAATTAATTGTAATTAATAATATTTTAATGTTAAATGATTGATGAACAATAAGAAAATATTTATACAAAAAAATGTTGTTGTTGTACTTGGTTTTTTAGTTATGAGTATGACTTATAGTGGTCAAAGAACAAATAATATGGTTGGAGATGAGCACCTACACATTAATCCCATATGATTATCTTCACAGATAGTAATTTTTAAGAAGAACACATACTATGTGTGTCTAAAAGGAAAACACATTAATAAAAGATCCTGAAATATGTATAAGATGTCTATAAAACACCATTTTTTACAATTCGGAAACACTTTAACAAGAAATCCATAAATATATATGTATAACTAATAGGGGAACCCTTATATAGAAAAAAATCCCGAATCTATTTTTTTTTGATCAATAATTATGAAATTCTGTAAACATAAATCCAATTTGAATGCAGGTCCACCAATATGTCACCTTCAAAAACATCAGTGGAATGGTATGTAGAACCATATAGAGTAGTCAGTGGGGATGTAGAGGTATCCAATAAAGTAGGTTCCCTTAAAATAATTTCTTCAAAAACTAATTTTCCAGGAGAAGATTCATATTTCTTAGATGATTTTAGTTGACATCCCCACAATGCCCAGAGGATCCTCCTTTCATTAGATGCACTACAACAAGAAGAAAAATATAACACGATCGAACGATGTATCATACCAAATGCACAAGACTATTAAATTTCCATTAAAATCATTGGGTTTTGAATTATTCATATAAAAATGTAATGGATTTGTACTCAATATAGTGATTCATGCCTTTTCTTCATTATCAAAAGTTAGGACAATAGTAGAATGAATTAATTATATATAAAAAAGAAAGAAAATTTACTCCCAACAAATTGAAATGAAAAACAGGATCTATAATACAGTTAAAATAATAAAAGGCAATAAAAACAATGAAAATTGAATATTGAAAATATCATTGTTACATAGTAGATTTTGTTTTGAAAACATGAAAATAGAGCTGAATGTTTGCACATGTTTTTTGAAAAAATTGTACCCATTATTCAAGCTATCCAAATCCTTGAGAGAGCACACTTATTATTACCAACACCAATAAGCATGCTATGTAAATCTACACAGCATGTTTAAATTATTGAAATCACACACCATTAAAAAATTAAAACATGTTGACTAAGAACATACTATATGTTACTAGTCAAACAATTTTTTTAATGCTTTTATGTTTACTATATATTGATTAAAACTATGCACTAGTAAACTAAAACAGTTAAAACGTATAACTGACTATAAATTTCATTATTAATGATCATATCTAGAGGCGTAAAATTTATATGTTAAAGTGAAACAATGAAATTGTTCAGAACTACAGTCCATGTTTTTGGTATTTTCTAAACACTTTTAAAGGATTTTTTTGACCCATATATTGATTTCAAACCATGTACCAAATTCAAATATCACCTTACCAATTTAAAATAAAAACCCCTTGTAAATTTCAAATTACAAATTGATATCAACTTATCCACACAAAATCTAGATCCTCAATCCCCCTTGAGTCGTGCTCCCTTGAATATAGCCCGATACTAACACATACATTGACCTATTCACCAATTGCGTCACATGTTGATCAAATTTGTCCTTGTTGTTTACACATCACATCATTGTCACCCGCCCACTCAATTTCTATAAATCGTCATCGTTAAAACCATTATAACCAAATCACAGATAAGATAGATTGATCACAACATCAACGAACTAGAAAAAACCACAAACAACCAATGGATGAAAACTCCAAAATGACCATTTCCAGAACAATACTAACACAAATAATGAAACCAAAACCAGGGGAAGAACCAACAACAGATCCAATTCTGTTCACAATTAAATGAAACCACCATCATCACAATCCTCTACCAAACAATGGAACCTCACATAACCACTATCAATGGAAAATAATCTAATAAATGAAATGAAACAAAATTGATCATGCCACCTGGAACCTCGAAAATTCTCACCTAACATAGCCAAAACCACCCACAAAAACCATTTCACCAGACTAAAATGGTCCTAAAACTATAGAACCAGAATTCAGAGTAGAGATTAAACCATACAAGGGTGTCGAAAGAAAAGTAAGATCAGATAGAATAACAACCAAAAGTGATGTAGAAAATAAAAATTAATGTGGAAGTGGTGGAATTCAAGGTTACCGTATATACAAATGATGGAAATTTGGGATTCAATTCTTTTGAAATAGATGGATGATGGAAGGAATCCTTAGAAATGGACCATGGGTGCATGGTGCGATGTAGTCGGAGACCAATGCACTAGGAGGCAGAGAAACCGGTGGAGGATTCAAATGTAGAGGAGCTATTGGCAGAGGCAAAGAACATAGATCAGGAATAGAAGATGTATGTGAAGTTGGCGGAGGTGGAAACATAGTTGGAGTTTGAGTAGGTGGAGATGAAGCACCTAGAGGTGGAGAAATTTTAGGCTAAGAACTCGATGGAGTAGAAGAGTAATGGAGCTGCAAACACCCTAGTATTGGGAGAAGAAAATTGCGACCAGAAGTATTTATCAAAAAGAATACCGATGGAAGGATATAGGTTTGTGATAGGAGATGTTGAGAAGGTGACATGCGGCACAAAATATGCCAACCTTAGTATATATATAGATTTAATCACATTGATTATATATATTAGTTATTTATCCACTATTAACAACAATAATTCTCTTGTATTTCATTTTCGAATGATATTTATTGAGAAGTTAAAAATTCTAAATTTATGTTTTACATACCATTTAACATCCATTATTTATCTCTCTCATAATCCATCATAAAAAACCATTGTAAAATTCTGTATATAACTAAATCAATATAGATAATTTTTTGATATTTTATTATGTTGATTGTATAACCAATATTTATTCTCATCCCAATCAATATAAAAAATGTATATGTTTCTCATGTGAGTTTGTCGATTACCTCCATCGTGAACAAAACATTTAATTTTTCATCAACCCAATTCAATAAAATATCTAGAAAAATTTTTATGTAATAAATATGTTAGTTTTTTCATGATAATTATTATATAAGTATAAATTATTATTTCTATAAGTAATACTATAAATATGAAATAATTATAAAATTAACTACCTAAAATGAGAAAACCAGGAGGAAATGAATTTTATTTAGAAGTGAAAAAATCAATTTCATTTATAATATTTTTAAAACAATTCAAATATATAATCTTTAAACATTATTACATTTATATATTTTTGTTATACATTTGTGAAAATGATATTATAATATAATATTATGTTATATAGCCACAACCACACATAAATTGAATCATTCTCTTGTAGGGTCAGTTTAACTACCTATTTATAAATTTAGATAAATTTCAACCATATATGGAATATCAAAATATAAATCAATAATTTTCTTATAAATGATGATTTATTCATTTCTTATTAATAGTATAATAATTTTCCTCATTAATTATTCTACCACCATTAATTTCTCAATAATCATTGCAATGTGCCTACCGACAATTTCATTCAGAAATTTTTAATTGAAACAATACTTGAATGAAATTATAATATATTGAAAAATCTTAAAACAGAAATTTAAATTTGATCCATTAACTTGGAGTGGTGAACTTGGGATTGAAATAAATAAAAACACAATAGTTTAAAACAATCAATATTCCTCACATCCAAAATTATATATAGACTATAAATAACTAATATATATGTAGAGACTAATTTAAAATGAGATTTTTAAAATATTATAGATATGCATAATTTTATAAAATATATATGAATGCTATTTATATTTTTATATTTTTATATTTGGTTCCTTAGATGAAATTAAAAATTAATATATGGATTTATTCTATCAAAATTATTTTCATGAGACATCATTTGTTTTATATAAAAGGAATACACTGGAATGGTATATATATAATCACATTATATATTTATATCATGATCCTCTCATTTATACATTTATTTAGAATTTCATTTGAAACAATATCCTTAAATGGGACCTAATTCAAATGTTTCTAATATCAAAATGTTTTCATGTATGAAATTTATTTTATGGAGAAATAATTTTTTTATCCATCAAGAATACATAGATATGTTCTTATTATATCCTAATGAAATAATATTACCTTTTTCAATTAATTTATGAGGTCTTACCATCCATTTATTTTAATATCATTAGATGTATTTCGATTCTAATGATATAAAGGTCAAAAGGTTCTTTATTGACACAAATTATTTCGTTCAGTTAAAATTATTATATTTTCTCATCTTTAATTCGTGAAGAATTTTTTTAACCATTATATTCTATGTCATTATAAAATTTATACTGTTAGAGTTGATGTTTTTTTAAAGATGTAATTGCTTTGCCAGGATGAATTTCATTCTCCAAAATTATTTCACCATAAATAATAATTTACATTAACTTTAAAAAGGATTTCTCCCACATGTCCATGTTTTCCCATCCTTCCAATGTTCACTATTATATTCTCTACCCTAATTTTTTTTATCTAATTTAACATTCGTTGTTCAATTCTACATTAAAAATGCATGTTATTTTATATCATTTTTGATGTGGGTTTTCAATAATTGCATTTAAGAAAATAATTTTAAATAAATATATTATTATTTATTTTCAAATTAATTTTAATACTATTATGTAATTTCAAGTATCTATTATTTATGTTTATTTTTAAAAATTTCATGTTTTCCAAGTCATTCACTTTTCATTTGTTTTTTTATAAATATATGATTTTTTCTATTTCAACTGTAAATTTTTTTTGAAAGGTGTTTAATTAACCTTTTTGAAACTTTTATATATTTTTAGGGCATTAATAATGAGATTTATTTAAAAATAATTATTTTGAAAATTGAGGAATATTTGATTTCAAAAAATATAAATCTCTAAATATATATTTTTAATGTAACCGTGACTTCCGTTTTTACCCCACATATAATACAATTTAATAAAAATTAATTAATTAATATTGTACCATTAATCAATTCTCACTAAAGGAAATAATTATATATAAATACTTTTATATGATTATAAAAATATTTTTCTTATAAATTAATATGTTATATACAATTGATTTTTTCTAATCATCTGTTTACACGATTGAGGTCGATTATGGTGATACCAACTTGATGTATTGCGAAACACAATTTTTATTCCATGGGTAATTTATGATTTAATAATGATTGATTTCAATTTTCCCTCATATGTATTGAAGATTTATGGGTGTGTAAATATATTTGTATCTAATGAATTGATTAATTTTTTATACCACATTTTATATGTTTTTTGAGTATGGGAATAATTTTTACTAATAATATATTTTATGGAAATTTTATTTGTTCACAATAGGAAGCATGAGCATATTTTTTGTGCACAATATAAAGAATTGTAATTTTTTCTATTTCCATTTTTATAACTTCTATTTACTAATACTTATGTAATCATAATTTTTATTATATATTTTATGTATATTTTTTATCTCAATTCTATTTTCCCATAAGTATGTCCATAGGAAATGATTATTATCCTATGATAATAAAACCTTTTTTATGGTATGTCTTAGTTCATATGAGAAATCAAGTCCTTATATAATAAATACTGAAAAAATATTATTGTTCTCTATTAATTTTAATAACATATTTCTCAGTTGTTTTGTTTTCTCACATACTTATGATTAATACCTTGATGACGTATTAATGGTTTTTCCATGCGTGAATTATTTAATCACAACCTATTATTTATTCTTCCCTCGGAAATTGTTTTCATGGAAATATTTAAATTATAATTTTATGTATACATTCATTGTGTGATATGATGAAATTATAATAAAATATTATTATATTGAAACAAACATCCTTTTCTAAGGTAAAAAACATGGTCTCAAATCCTCCTTGACACTAAACCTTCCATTCATGAGATTTTGTGATTTTTGATATATGTAATGTTTAAATTATCAAAATAATATGAAATAATGATATAAAAGTATTAGGTATCTCTCTATAAAATTATTATACTACATAATATTTTTCAACAATGTAAAATCAATTCCTTGGATTTTTATTAACATTATATCTTAATATTTTGATATTCAGTGAAATTAACTTAATAATCACAATAGAAGATATAAAAATAAAGAAATAAAATTGAATATGTTTTCATATAATTATTATATCAGTAGTGTTAAAAAATATATCACTAAAATAAGTAAAATAACATTTGGAAAAGAAATACTTATTCCACATATTCCATCATGAACTACACCAATATTAGAATGATCCTATAAAATATAGGATAATATTCTTAAACAAATTTTTTTTATAATCCTTATATAAATTATATAATTCATGTTCAAATAAAATTGGAAAAGTGTGAGGGGTAAATTTTAATACTAATATGATTTAAGGTATGATATCCCTCACATGTGATCTAGAATAAACAAAATGTATATGACTAAGTACACAATGAATAATTTCTAACCAGAATGATGTAATTATAATATCCAAAAACCAATCATTATTATAATAAATTCGAATCTAATACTCCATATATATTTAAGGAAAATAAACAAGGCATTATATCCACATGCATATATAAATCACAATTTCACCTGTCTTATAAATTTTATCTTATAGACAGATGATCCCTTTATAATTAATGTTCTTCTAAATCCATAAAAAATTAAACAAAAAATCCTAGTCCATCATATAACCCTTGATATAATTGGATGAATTATATCAAATCACAAAAAATCACATGACCATGGACACACAAAATCATATTCATATTGTTTATAATTAGTGGGTATAACGACCCATAATTTACATACATTGTTAATACTTCAAAATTGAAGAATACTTATTCAACATATAACAAAACCATGAAAGGACCGTATAGGTATAGTGTCTTTAGAAACTGGGAAACATAATCAACTAGTCCATAAATCATCTATGTTGTCTCCCATTTATTTCATCATATCTAGAGTCCCATTTGGCATATTCTACTTATTACCCTTATTCCTGACCTGGGGAAAGAAAACATACAATTGGGTGATCTCAAATGCTTAGTAAGGGTAGAAAAATAAATATAAATCACATCATATTCATATGAACATAACATTTTGGAAAAAATAACCTATAAAAGAGATCATAATATCATAACATGGGATAAATCATAGTAGTGAAATGTAATCCCAAATAATCATAACATAAAACAAGAAACTTTGTGGAATACACACATAATCATAGAGAATCATTTCTCAGCAGTCAAGACTCATTTCCAAGACTATCCTAGTGAACAAAGTCCATTTCTGAACCGAGTTCACTCCTCATTTCAGTCCTGTTTCACTGAACTAGAATAACCTGCCATTCCAGCCATGTATATCTCATGAGATATAAATCTTTACCTAATGAATTGGATGAAGATTTAGGTCCCACCCACCTCATAATGAAACCATTCTTATGTGTGTCACAAAATCATAAATCATATATCATAGCATAACCCATGTAATAAAAATGGGATTCTTAAACATCATGTCATCAAAAAATAATCCACATAAGAAAAACAATATCACAAAATATATTACATCATAACATAATCAACTCAATTTATAAATATGGATAGAAACATAACCATATATTATCTTAGATGGAAAATAATTTTGATAACACACTTGAACTCCATTCTTGAAAAATATATCCTTTCTACTACAAAAAAATTTTCCATTCTTAACATGTCATATAATATTAAACTAAAAGAAGTTGATTAAAATTAAACATTAAAACTTGTAAAGGATGATTCATGGAAATAATTAAATAAAAATCCATCCATGCCGTATAAGTTAAAAAAACATTCTTCTCGTACTTTGGCCGGAATAGTCAAAAAGTACCTCATACTAAAAAAGACAAAATATGCCTTTCATATCTTTTACTAAAACACAACAATGGGTAAAATTGGATTTAAAAAATTGTAGGTGGATAGAAATAATATTACATATTTAAGAAAACATGGATGTGGATGATAAATAGGCCCCAGTAAATTCGGAAGTATAAACAATCTCGGATTAAAAAGAGATTGTGAGATTTTCCCTTACATTTGGTCCGATTTGATTTGTATGTGTCCGAACCTCCTGTATATTGATTTAAATAAAGTTATAGACTTATTACCGAATCATACTCATTGTTATGATATCATATGTGGTCATATTCTTAGCTTTTTATTAGTAATATTTTATTGTTACTTGTTATTCGTGTGTTTATTGCTTTTTGTTCTTATGCGTGTTTTGTCGAATAAATTCTTATTATTATTTTAGGATATAGATATCTCATTTATAGAATGGTAATAGTGTAATATATAAAAAATTTATTCATTCAATTCATTTATGTAATCATTATGAAATGACGATCATGTGTAACGACTCGTATCACATCGTGGAGACGGTAGGCCGTACGTACGCACGAGCGATGATATCATTCCAATGATCATGGAATTGTATTGAAGTGTATTTATAATATTTAAGAATCAATATCACTTTTTAATAATCGTATATAGTTATTATTTACACCATTATATGCATCCAAGTAAGGTGGTGGTGGAAAATAGATTACACCACGGCGTGGAGACGGTATTCCGTACGTACGCACGCGTGGTGATTTGGTTTTCCGTATGATGAATAGATGGTGAAATAGGTTTGTTTCATACATATAATAAAATATCAGTATATGAGTGATACTGATGTTATTACTTCATAATGAAACAACAAAACATGAAGAAGAAGAAGAAATAAAGTTGAAAGAACCGGTAGCAGACATTACCTCTTCTTTGAAGCGCCTCTTCTTAACCTCATTATAGGGCACTAAATATGGTATTTGAAGAAACCCAGGACCTCTAGGATGTTTCTAGGTAAGTGGAGAAGAGAAATTGGCAGGGTTTGGCCGAGCTTGAATTCTAAAAGTGGTGTGAGGAGGAGAGGGAGGAGGTACCCTTTTATAAGGGAGGAGAGGGGCACCTCTGGAATTACAAGAAATATTAATTTATAATAAATTCAAACCCCACATAAAAACCTCAAAAAATGAATCAAATTTGAATCTGAGATGATATAGGGTTTTAATCTCATCAACCAATAATATTTAGACATGTTGGAAATTTATTTTAAACATTATCAACAAGATTTATCCTTATATAATCTATTTATTTTTTTTGGTAATAATATTCTAAATTTTAAATAATTATATATAATTACTTATTTGTTGTGAATTGTCCATAATTGTTTAATTTATAATATTTTAGACCATATAATTTTTAATTTACAATTTTTAAATATCTTTGTGATTTTTAAACAATTTTATAATATGTAATTTCTATAAATTAACAATAGTGTCCATTTTCAAACTATTCATTTATTTGAGTTTAAATAAAATATATACAGAAGATATGTTCGAAATAAAATATTTAATAGATTCATAACATGTCATTTTTATCTATAAAATTATTGGATCACTTTAAATAGTTCATATAATATTTATTTTAATACTTTTAATATCATTTATTTGATATTTCAATAAATAAAATAATTTCATCATCACTATTGTGTCATAATTAATGATAACTATTTAATCCATAAAAATTAAAAATAAATTCATATGATGTAGATAATTTTATTATCTTTCTGGATAATATTCATGTTAGATATTTCATGAAGTTTATCACTAAATAAAAATTATTATACTTATAATATTTAAGAGAGTGACATGTTGTCACTTTCTTTGGTTTTAATAATAATTATATTATTTCATGTTCAAAAGTACATTAAATGAATCTAGTCCGACCCTTAGGTGATATGGGTCGACTTTTATTCATCAAATAGTATTTTGGAAGGTTTCAGGGTAATTTTATAAACTTATATTTACCTTTAATTACCCGATTTACCTAAAACTGCAGTAAATACAAATTACTGTAGTTACTATTCATAATCTCAAAAAATAAAAGTAACCTTTTAACATAATTTGTACCCACTGAATCTAAATATGGAATCCATTTTTCAAAATTCAAAACACTTAAGTTTCAGTAATTAATTTAAAATTAATCTCGTTGTTAAGGAAACGGGTTTTAAAAGTTAAAACATTGCCAAAGATTTAAATGATTTTACCTATGAATTAAATGTAAAATTAATGATAATAACATAAATTATATTAAATAGTAAAAATATATTCTATTTATACATTAAAACCATTCTATATTATAATTTAACCATATAAATTATTTCGATGAAAAATGTTGTTTTCAATTAAAAGATAACGTGTTTTTACTATTCATCAAAATATGAATGTTACCAGCATAATATGAAAAATTTATCCAAAGTAAATTTTTATATCCTGATTGCAAATAAGAATTTTATTTAGCAAATTGAACTTATAAACATGTCAAAAACTATATTTAAAGTGGGTGGACCATCAAAAGGCGGAAAAACTACAATTTTTGAAATATACTTATTTTACCAGAAAAATTTATTTTTTTCTCATAACATGTTCTAGAAAATATGTAAGATGAATAATAATGTTATAAAATTTAAAATTCAGTTAATAATATTCATAATGTCTAGTTTATAATATTATAATAATATATCATTGTTTAGTGAAACTCGGTATTGCGTACTACACATTCTATCGAGGAAGGTCGCGATTGCGTGCAACGCAAGCCATGCTAGTGTTGTGTGTCCTGAAAGATTCATTTGATGTTGCATAAAAAATAATACATAAAAAATATACTTCTCATAAAATATCAGGGTGTTACATTCTATCCCCCTTAAATTGAATTTCTCCCTCGAAATTCATCACTTTGTAACAAACAAATGAGGATACCTCTCCATCATCATATCCTAAAGCTCCCATGTAGCTTCTTCTAATTGGTGGTTCCTCCATAAAAAATTCACCAAGAATGTGGTCTTGTTCCATAGAACTTTTTCGCTATCATCCAGAATCTCTATCGGCTACTCTTAATATGAAATATCTTGCTCCAGCGGTACAACTTCTGAGCTGAGTACATGTGAAGGATCGGGTATGTACTTTCTCAGGAGAGATACATGGAACACATCATGAAATTAAGTGAGATTTTCTGGAAGTTCCAATCGGTAATCTACCTTCCCAACACGATCCAGTATTTCGATAGGACCGATATACCTAGGGCTCAACTTTCCCTTCTTTCCAAATCTCATTACCCCCTTCCAAAGAGATATTCGTAAGAACACTTTATCACCCACTTCAAACTCTATGTCTTTTCTTTGGTTATCAGCATTACTTTTTTGTTGACTCTGAGCTTATCATATGTGTTGTTGAATAGATCGGACCTTTTCTGCCATCTCATAAACAAGATCAGGTCCTAATAGCTTTCTTTCCCCAACTTCATCCCATCAAATTGGAGTTCGGTATTTCTTTCCATACAGATCTTCATAGGGATCCATCTGAGTGCTGAAGTGAAAGATATTATTATAAGAAAATTCCACCAAATGTAGGTGTTGATCCCAACAACCTTTGAAATCCATAGAACAAGCTCTCAACATGTCTTCTAGAGTTTGAATTGTTCTCTCAGACTGACCGTCTGTCGATGATAAGCAATGCTAAAACTCAACTCTGTATCTAGAGTATGCTGAAGACTTCACCAGAACATTGAGGTAAACCTCGGATCCCGATCAGATATAAAGTAAAGTGGTACTCCATGCAATCTTACCACTTCCCTTACATAAATCCTGGAAAGCTGATCGAGAGAGAAATCATCTCAAATAGAAATGGAGTGTGAAGACTTTGTAAGACGATCAACTATGACCCAGATAGCATTATTTCCTTTGGATGTTTTAGGAAGTCCACTGACAAAGTCCATAGTGATGTTTTCCCATTTCCATTCAGGTATGGGTAATGGTTGTAACATCCCCTTAGACTTCTATCTCTTAGCTTTAACTTGCTGACAAACCAATCATTGAGAGACATATTCAGCAACATCTCTTTTCATGTCATCCCACCGGAAGTACTCTTTCAGGTCCCTATACATCTTCGTGCTTCCATGATGAATAGAGAATGAAGAACTATGAGCCTCATCCAGTAGCTCCTTCTTTAATTCTGGGATGGGAGGAACAAAAACCCAATTTCTGAACCTTACTATCCCATCACAATCAAGGTTGAATTCAGGAACATTTTTCACCATCTTTTGTAACTCTACATCTTCTTTCTATGCCTCTATAATCTTCACATGTATAGATTGTTCAACATTCATTTGAGAAAGATAATATTTTTCCCTTTCTATTATAATTCCAAGATCCATCCTTTGTAAATCCATAAATATTGGATCTTTTTTATCCTCATCATGGATAAGCTAGCATGGTCTTGTCGACTTAATGCATCTGCCACCTTGTTTGCTTTCCCATGGTGATAATGAATTGAGAAGTCATAATCCTTATTCAGCTCCAACCATCTTCTTTGGGGCATATTCAACTCCTTTTGTGTGAAAATATACTTTAAACTTTTATGATCAGTAAAAATATCATGCCTTTCACCATAAAGATAATGCCTCCATATTTGTAATTCAAAGATTACCCAAGTAACTCCAATTCATGCGTTGGGTAATTTTTCTCATGGATTTTCAAATTTCGTGAGGCATAAGCTATCACCATATTGTTTTGCATGAGAACAAACCCCAGTCCCTTCTTGGATGCATCACTATAGATCACAAAACTTTCTCCACAACAAGGCAGTGTGAGCACAAGTGCACTGGATAACCTTATTTTTAACTCCTTGAAATTCTCCTCACACTCCTCTGTACAAATGAACTTAACTCCTTCTCGAGTCAACCTGGTGAGTGGATTAGATAATAGTGAAAAAACATTCATAACACGTCGATAATATCCATCCAATCCAAGAAAACTTTAGATCTCAGTTACTGTTGTTGGTCTTGACCATCTTTCAATAACCTCTGTTTTTTCTAGATCCACATATATCCCCTATTTTGAGATTATGTGACCCAAAAATGAAACTTTTTGAAGCCAAAATTCAGACTTGGTAAATCTGGAATAAAGCTTCTCATTTCACAGGGTCTTTAATACAATTCTCAAGTGATCTTCATGTTATTCCTTGATCTTTTAATAGAAAATAATATCGTCCACAAAGACTACCACAAACTGATCAAGATAGTCTCTAAAGACTCTATTCATTAGATCCATGAAGATAGAAGGGCCATTAATAAGACCAAATGGCATCACTCTAAATTCATAGTGTATATACCTTGTATGGAAATCCGTCTTTGGTATATCCTCCCTTTTTATCATTAATTGATGATACCCTGAATGAAGTTCAATCTTGTAAAAGTAATGAGCTCCACGTATTTGGTCAAATAAGTCATCAATGCGTGGGATAGGATATTTGTTCTTGATAGTGATCTTGTTAAGTTCTCGATAATCAATGCCGAGTCTCATTGATCCATATTTATTCTTAAAAAACAGAACAGGTTCTCCCCAAGGTGATGCATTATGGCGTATAAATCCCTTATCAAGATTCTCCTGTAGTTCTTTCTTCAATTCATATAACTCAATTGGGGCTATTCTATAAGGTGTATTTGAAATAGGCAAAGCACCCGGCACGAGTTCTTTTGAAAACTCAACTTCACGAATTGGTGGAAGACCCGAAAATTCCTCTGGAAAGACATCATTAAACTCGTGTACAATGGGTGTATTCTTAATCGTGAGTTTCACTCCAACCATATGAGATAAATAACCTTTATTTAGTGTAATCAAGACCCATAGGATGGATGAAATTTCCTCTAGAAGGTTATGTTCATCCTTGCAACGATAGACGATCATAGATTGATTTGGAATATGAAATGTGAATTCCCTTATTTGGAAATTGATATGAGCTCCATATAAAGAAATCCAATACATGCCAAGAATCACATCAAATTCCACTATAGGAAGGATCACAAGATTTTCCTGAAGCACTTTCCCACAAACATCAATCGGAGAAGAATTGTAAACTTTTGATGCGACTGTTGTGACATTAGGGGTTGTCACAGCTAACTCAACATATAATTATTGAGGTAATACGTCGATACCCTTAGAAATTTATTCATAAATAAAAGAGTGGGTGGATCCATAATCAAATAAAATAGTTTCTACGTTAGAGTGAATGGTAAGTGTACATTTCACCACTTCGTTATCATACTCCACATCGCTGATAGAAATTTCATGTGACTTTCCTTTATCTTTATCCTTAATAGTTTTTTGATGTTGATCATCATCAACAACCCTTAGATTAGGGCATTGATTAGCATAATACCCCATTTCCTAGAACTTGTAACATTGAAGCGTAGGAGGTGCACTTTTTGTAGCATTTTCTTTTTTCGCATCACTATACATCTTCTTCCCATCATTGCGGAATTCAGATGCCAGATGAGCTTCTTTTCCACATTTGAAACATTTAATTGTCCCTTTAAGACAACTCCCTCCATGTTTCTTTCCATACTTTGAGCATAAGGGAAAACTCATCTTCTTTTAAGTGTGCTCTTTATATATCCCTTTGAATTCCATTTTCCACTTCTTATCAATCCCATATGATTGATGGGTTACTCCAGTCTCCATCTCAACCTTTAGAGAAAATTTAACGATTTCCTCATAGCTATTGAATTCCCTTATGGATAATTCCCTTCGAAGACTTGGTTTTAAGCCACTAAATCATCGATCAATCTCACTCATAGGTTGGATAATAATATCAGAAGCGTACCTTGAAAGTATTGTAAAATTTACTTCGTAGGTACCGACAGATTCATCATCCTTTGCTTCAGTTCAAGAAACTCCTTCTCCATATTTGTTCGAAGAATACGAGGGAAGTAATTATTGAAAAATAAGTTCATGAACTCCTCCCATTCCATGGACTCAATTTCATCTCTTGGACTCGTATTCTTGATAATATTCCTCCATCAATCAGCTTCACCTTCCAAACTATATACTGCTAAGATTACATTATCATGTTCAGAACATTGAATAACTGAAAATATATTATCTATGGTACTGATCCATTGTTCAGCCACTAATGAATCAGTAGACCCGCTGAATGAGGGGGGACACTGTCTCATGAAGGATTCAATAGAATGTTGCTCCTTCCTATGCTCGTTTGTATGTCCTATATGATTGATAGCTTGAGAAATTTGTGTAAGTATGGCTACAAGATTTTTCATTCCAACTCCCATAACGTTTAGTTGCTCAGGGGGAAAATCATTGAATTTACCGTTGCATTCCGCATTAACATGTTTCCTTCGGGTTCTAGCCATAGACTAAAACCAAGAAGAATAGTGTGAGAAATACTAATTATCATAGGAAAACCACATAGTCACGAATAAAATTTCACAATTAATGTATTATCATAGGTTATTCATTGCCATTTATAAAACATTAAGATTATGTTATATGCTTAGAATTATCCTTAAGGTTCTTACTAAGGCATTCACATCCTAGTTTCTAAAGGTTGACTATACCTTTCCTCTGATACCAACTATAACGAACCATACATTACATACATTGTTAATACTTCAAAATTTAAGCATACTTATCACAACATATAACAAAACCATGAAAATATCTTATAGGTATAGTGGCTTTAGAAACTAGTAAACATAAACAACTAGTTTATATATCATCTACGTTGTTTTCCATTTATTTCATCATATCTAGAATCCATTTTGGAATATTCTACTTATTAACCTTCTTCCTGACCTGGGGAAAGAAAACATACAAAAGGGTGAGCTCAAATTCTCTGTAAGGGTAAACAAAAGAAATATCAATCACATCATATTCATAATAACATAACATTTTAGAAAAATTATCCTACAAAAGAGATCATAGTATCATAACATGGGATACATCATAGTGGTGAAATGTAATCCCCAATAAATATAAAATAAAACATAAAACTTTGTGTCATACACAAATAATCATAGAGAATCATTTCTTAGTAGTCAAGACTCATTTCCAAGACTATCTTAGCGGACAAATTCCATTTCGGAACTGATTTCACTCCTCGTTTCAGTCCTGTTTCACTGAACTGGATTAACCTTCGGTTCCAGCCATGTCTATATCATGAGATATAAATCTTTACCCAATGAATTTGAGGGAGATATAGTTCCCACCCATCTCATAATGAAACCATTCTTATGTGTGCCACAAAATCATAAATCATACATCATAGCATAACCCATGTAATAAAAATGGGATTCTTAAACATCATGTCAATATAACATAATACACATAAGAAAAAGGACATCATAAAATATATTACAGCATAACATAATCAAATCAATGTAAAACTAGAGATATAAACCGAACTCTATATTATCATATATGGAAAATAATTTTGATAAAACACTTGAACACCATTCTTGAGGAAAATATCCATTCTACTTCAAAAACAGTTTCCTTTATTAACATGTCATATAATTTTAAACTAAAAAAAGTTCATTAAAAATAAACTTTCATACTTTTAAAGGAAGCTTCATCTAAATAATTTTCTAAAAATCCATCCATGTCGTATAAGTTTAAAAAAACATTCTTCTCGTACTTTGGCCGGAAAAGTCAAAAAGTACCTCGTACTAAAAACAAAAAAATATTTCTTTCATATCTTTTACTAAAAACTCCCCAATGGGATAAATTGGATTTAAAAAATTGTAGGTGGATGGAAATAATATTACATATTGATGAAACATCGATGTGTATGATAACTATTCCCCAGTAAATTTGGAAGTATAAACAATCTCGGATAAAAACGAGATTATGAGATTTTCCCTTACCTTAGATCCGATTTTCTTCGTACGTGTCTGAACCTCCTGTATAATGATTTAAATAATGTTATTGACTTATTAAAGAATCTTACTAATTGTTATTATATCATATGTGGTCATATTATTAGCTTCTTATTAGTAATATTTCATTGTTACTTGCTATTCGTGTGTTTATTGCTTTTTGTTCTTATGCGTGTTTTGTCGAATAAATTCTTATTCTTCCTTTAGGTTATAGATACCTCACTTACAGAATGGTATTAGTGTAATATATAACATATTTATTCATTCAATTAATTTATTTAATCAGTATGCAATGAAGATCATTTATAACGAGTCGCATCACATCGTGGAGACGGTAGACCGTACGTACGCACAAGCGATGATATCGTTCCCATGATCGTGGAATTGTATTGAACCGTATGATTACAATTACAGAATCAATATCACATTTTAATAATAATATATATTTATTATTTACACCATTGTACCGATCCAAGTAAGGTGGTGGTGGAAAATAGATTACACCACGGCGTGGAGACGATATTCCGTACGTACGCACGCGTGGTGATTTCGTTTTCCGTATGATGGATAGATGGTGAAATAGGGTTGTTTCATACTTATAATAACATATCAGTATATGAGTGTTATTTATTTTATTACTTCAGAATTAAACAACTAATGAAGAAGTAGAAGAAGAAGAAATAAAGTTGAAATAATCGATAACGGACATTACCTCTTCTTTGAAGCGCCTCTTCTTAATCTCCTCTTAGGGCACAAAAGATGGCCTTTGAAGAAGACCAGGAACTCTAGGATGATTATAGGTTAGTGGAGAAGAGATATTGGCTAGGGTTGGCTGTTATTTAATGCTCAAAGTGGTGTGAGGAGGAGAGGGAGGAGGTTCCCTTTTATAAGGGAGGAGAGGGGCACCTTTGGAATTATAAGAAATTATAATTTATAATAAATTCCAACCCGACTTAAAAACCACCAAAAATGACTCATATCAGATTCTTAGATGAGATAGGGTCTTAATATCATCATTCAATACAATTTAGACATGTTGGGAATTTAGTTTAAACATTATCAACATGATTTATCCTTATGTAATCTATTTTATTTTATTTGTGGTAATAATATTCTAAATTTTAAATAATTATAAATAATTACTTATTAGTTGTGAATTGTCCATAATTGTATACTTTATTATATTTTAGACCATTTAACTTTTAATTTTCAATTTTTAAACATTTTTGTGATTTTTAATCAATTTTATAATATGTAATTTCTAAAAATTAACAATAGTGTCAATTTTGACACTATTCATTTATTTGAGTTTAAATAAAATATATACAAGAGATATGTTCGAAATAAAATATTAAATAGATTAATAAAATTATATTTTTGTCTATAAAATTAGTGGAGAACATTAAATAGTTCATATAATATATATTTTAATACTTTTAATATCATTTATTTCATATTTCAATCAATAAAATAATTTCAACATAACTATTGTGTCATAATTAATGATAATTATTTAATTCATAAAAATTATAAATAAATTCATATGATGTAGATAATATTATTGGATTTATGAAGACTATTCATGTTTTATTTTTCATGAATTTTATCACTAAATGAAAATTATTATACTTATAAGACTCAATAGAGTGTCATCTTTTCACTTTCTTTGGTTTTTATTATAATTATATTATTTCTGGGTCAAAAGTCCATGAAAATAATCTAGTCTGACCCTTAGGTGATATGGGTCGACTTTTATTCATCCAATAGGATTTTAGAAAGTGTTAGAGTAATTTTATAATCTTATATTTACCCTTAATTACCAGATTTACCTTTAATTGTAGTATATAAAAATTAACGTAGTTACTATTCATAATCTCAAAAAAATTAAAAGTAGCCTTTTAACATAATTTGGACCCACTGAATCCAAATATGGAATCCATTTTTTAAATTTCAAAATACAGAAGTTTCATTATTTAATTTAAAATTAATCCCATTGTTAAGATAACAGGTTTTAATAGTTAAAACATTGCCAAAGATTGAAATGTTTTTACCTATGAATTCAATGTAAAATTAATGCTAATGACATAATTTATATTAAATGGTAAAAATATATTCTATTTATACTTTAAAACCATTCAATATTATAATTTAACCATATAAATTATTGCGATGAAAAAATTTGTTTTTAATTAAAATATAGCGTGTTTTTACTATTCATCAAAATATTAATGTTACCAGAATAATATGAAAAATTTATCCAAAGTAAATTTGGATATCCTGATTCCAAAGAATAATTTTATTTTGTCAAATTTAACTTATAATCATGTCAAAGACTAGATTTAATGTGGGTGCGCCAACAAAAAGTGAAAAAACTCCATTTTTTGAAAAATACTTATTTTTCCCGAAAAATTTATTTTATTCCCATAAAATGATCTAGAAAATATGTAAGATGAATAATAATTTTATAAAATTTAAAATTCAGTTAATACTATTCATAACAGATAGTTTATAATATTATAATAATATATTGTAGTTTAGTGAAACTCAGTATTGCATACTACACATTCTTTCGAGGAAGGTTGTGATTGCTTATAACACAAGACAAACTAGTGTTGTGTGCCGTGAAATATTCCTTTTATGTTGCGTATTACATAAGACATAAAGAAATATACTTATCATAAAATATTAGGGTGGTACAGTGGGGATGTCCTATACTTGTTATATGGATACAATTATTTCAAAATCAAATCATGATGGTCTTACATAAATCTATCAAATATTCAACATAACTAATATGTATAACATACATAGCAAAAATATATATAAAAATTCTTATAAAATTAGTCCCCTAATGTCCTGAATATAAATAAATAAATAGTATATATAAAAAATCATAAAAATTACCGTAGAAGAAGAAGCAACAAGTGAATAAATAAATATAACACCATATAAATAAATGGAAGACCATTCAGTACATACTAAAAAATAACGGTAATAAAATATAATAACCCCAACCCAAAAAACATAACAAAACCTACACAATCATTAGACTTCACATATTTATATCTGATCCATGTTTTATTCTTCAAGAGATACTTGTACCATTATAAAAATCATTATAGTGTTCCAAAGTACATCAAAATCCAAGTAATGTATGTGTGTAGGAGTTGTATCTAATGACCATGTTTGAATCGAAAATGAATTTAAAATTATTTGTTTTGATGTGATCAATTTGATAGGAATATAATAACTATAATTAAGGAAATAATGATCAATTAACAAACCCTTCTGGAAACATAACACGCGATGCATATACATGGATATGAGTTTTTTTCCCTAACTATGAAACCATAACAGTTGATCATTCATGATTAAACTATATATAAAAAGGACATGTGTCCACTCATTTCATAACCTGAACCACTCCCAAATTAAATTTATATGTTGTTATACTAAGTCCATCTAAAATATAAATATTATTGGTATGGACTTATACCATTCATGGATGATATATCATCATACAATATTTGGTGCATTACCAAATCCTAACCACAACTCTAATGTACATGGAAATGTTTCAGCATCCCCTAACCTAGCCCTTATTAATCAATATAGGTCCAACACATATTATCATATTCATATATTCTCACTCAAGAGACACATCACATGACATAATCAAGAAAACCCTTTTAACTTATGCAGGGTTTCACAACCCAATGTAGGACACACAATATCCGTTATTGTTTTCTACGTTATTACAGATTATGAAGACACTATCTCATTAATGGATGTCCTTAGAGTTCCCTACAATTAAAGGTATCACTATTGGTTCTAGATATATATCACCAACACTAGAATTGAGTTCCAATAAAAAAACATTGTCCTAAAAACGATAAATATAAAAATAGTTCTACATCGAATATGTTGGTACTATATCTAAACACTAGGGTGATAGTATCTTGATACACAGTCCACATCTCAAACACATTTCATAACACAAAGAGGTTTTTATCCAATTTTTAAAACATATCACATTGATAAAAAAGACATCAAAATATAAATAATATTATATCCATCATCACACATTAATGTAATCAATAGTAAATCACAAACTTGAAGCATGATAATCACATTATCTTATGAAAATAGGGAACCATCCACACAATGTCAAAAAACCCATAACACCATAATCAATCAAATCATTCCTTCAATTAAAAACATTTCAAAATATTTAGTTAAATTAATTTTAAAATCATTACTGTACTATATTAATCAATCTAGGACCTCTTCCTAAATCATATAAAATTTACTACATAAAAACACAAATAGTTTTTAAAATAAAATTTCCAAACCAATTTTTCTAACATCATTTCCACTTTGAATCACTCAGTGAAATAAACCCCATTTAAAACATATTAAAATGGAATACACTAATTATAGGAATTCAAATTAGTTCCACAAAAAATCCATAATGTTTCTAGCATCACATGTTCATCTATGGTATGGCCATCAAAATATTAAGAAATCTATTTTTCCCATATTGAATATTATCAAAATGTGAGACAATCACATTTTCTTGTGGAAGGTCACCAAGGTAATTAAAAACAAAAATAATAAAAAATTTATGCAATGAAATAATTAATTCATAAAATAGAATATATATATATATGTGTGTGTGTGTGTGTGTGAATTTTAAGTATACCTACATCATCCTACTTTCCATTAATTTGTAGCAATATTTTACAAACATACTTTTCATCCAAAAGCATCAATGTCATCAACAACCATTGAAATTTAATACACCAGATAATTTTAACTATAAAAGTAGAAATATTTATTCAAAATTTAGTGATCAACCAAGGATTATTGGAACTATGAAATATTTTAAGTTCTACACTTCTAATACACACAAAGACCAAACCTAAACAAAATAACATTATTAAATACCTAAATCAATGACCTATTTCCTGGAAAAATCAGAAAAATGTAATGATACTAATTAGAAAACATATAATAAAATTAATAGTTAATGATTTTTAGACTTCCTCATCCATGGATGTCCTCCACATGTAACACAAAAAAACAACACCAAGGTGGAAATTAATCAATAATATTGGGAAATCGAATCCTTAAACCCCTATATTAGAGAACAAATATTGGGTGAGAATATGTATTTTGAAAAAAAATTAGAATGAGATTTAATAAAATAAATTATAAAAATATCATTCGTGAACAATATGTATCATTTAAAATCTATTAGATGGTAATAGAGGACAATGTAGGGAACATTATCATTCTATTGGTCAGAAAAAATGAAGGCAGACCAGGGGTACCAAAAAATAACCCCCATTATAGGAAGGTACCTCTAAAAAACTACCCATCACCTAGGATATGAAATTTCGATTAAGAACTCATTATTTATGGATTTACCATTATGGGACATATTGCTATATGGGCTGAATAGTTGTCTCAAAAATTTTAAGTCCAAAATAATGAGAGATTATAAAATATTAAATTTTAGTCGGTGTAGTGTTCATGAATTGATTTGATGTTAAAAATGTATGAACACTAGGAATTATAGTGGTTTTAATCACAAATATATTATTCCAATCCTTAACCTCTTTAACATGTCATGGATTTGGGAATCCACTATGAACATATTTTTTAAATTTGTTTCAAACTTTTAATAGATGCTTTTATTTATAAGAACCTCGAGAAACAATAAAACCTATTATAGGAGATAGACCAAGTATATTTACCTGAATTTTGATTTTGAGTCACCACCCATTATTTATTTTTGGTGGTGTAATTATGATATGAATAAAAGACTTTGTTTTGATTGGGAAACATATAAGGAAAATAAGTATAAATACAAACAGAAGGAAAAATATTACATAAATATAAAATAATATTGGGATATTTGTAAATGATAAAAAATGTTGAGTATGTTCAGACTCATTGATTGTTGAACACTTAGAAGGAACAAATATCATGGTTTAAGACCTTATATGGTCATATCCATTGTACAAAATTCACAGAATTTCATGAGAAATTGGGAGTATAAAAATGTGTTAAATATGCATTACATGTAATCAATCGAATGGATAGTACTATTATTATTTTATTCCTTGAAGATATATCCAAGAATGTGTCAAAAAATATCATATTGGAGTGTGTCCATGTCCAATATCTATTAAACACTTGTTATATAATATCCATGAAAAATTACATTTTTCCGTTGTTTTTTGAAGCGACCCTACAATTTTTTTATATTTATTTAAGAAATTGTAATTTAATATAAATAATATATTATATATAGAAAATAAAAAAATATTATATTTCTACGGAAATATAAATGAATTCATACTCATATTGATTATTATTTCGTAAAAACAATAGTATTATAGAGAATCCAATTTAATTAAATTTTCAGGAATATGTGTACAGAAATAAATGTTGCGATTATTTTTTACACACACATAAAATATATATTTCAACAAAAAGTAATAAATTAATTATTAATGTTATTTATTTTAATAATAAATAAATACAATTAGAAACAAATTTTAAAAAATATTATAACTAAAAGTGCATTAGAAATGTTGGTTGTATATTGTCTTAGTATTGGATTCTAATAGTTGAAAAAATTGTTGTGGTAGACTCTGATACCACTAAAATAAAAAAATTGTGGCCTATTTTTTCTACCACATAAAATAGAGGGAAGTAGTTTTCCTACAGTGGAAAAATGATAAGATGATATTTTTTCACATTAAATCATACAATAATTATAATTCACCCAAAATAAAAACGTTCCCATGCTACATTTTCATCAAAGTGATTCAGGAGAAGAAACAATGTTTTTAGATGTAAAATAGTTGAAATGACATGTCGTTGGATAATTTCCAACATTGGCTGATTGAAAACACAATACAAATAAACAAATGAAATAAATGTAAGAGACAAACATAATATAATAATAATATTATACAAAAAATTTATAATAGATGATCAATATTAAAGTATAAGTACAACTACTGAGCCTTGAAAATATAATTTCAAGGTTATTCTATTATAATTACAACACATGAAACACAGATTTTCTACAATTGGGGTCTAACTATGGAGAAATAGAGAATTGAAGATTTCAAATTTTCTAATGGAATATCAATTGATTATGAAATTTCATATTTCAAAAGTGTGTTAAACCATTTTCAAGAGACGAAATATAAATCATGGATAACACATGGTGTAATAATACCAATGGAGATAACTACTGGTGTATATAAAAATTATTTACCAATGAAAATGAATATGTGAAACTATTTTTGCGAAAACCGTATGAGGATTTGAAATAGTATTTCCTACAGAATCTTGGAGAATAGTGGGAGAACTTTGATATATTAATTATAAAATAAAATAGTTTCTTGAGAAACTATAATATAATGTTCCTCATATAACATATTTTAGAAGATGACTGGAAATCTAAATGAAGAAAAATAATGGGATTTCAGAAATGGTTGTGGGAGATAAAATAAGATTGAACGGATGATAAATAAATGATCTGATGAAAAATTCTTTCATCGATTTTTAATTTTAGATGTATTGTGAAATAGAAACTATAACCCACATATATTAGGAGATAATGAGAAAGATAAATATATCATAAAAGTAGTGATGATCCACAGTTAGAGATAGATATAGGGAATAATCATTGATTACACTATTCACAGACATGCCCGTATCCTAGTGGGAGACATAGCCTAACCCATGCACCTAGCAGTGTGGTCTATCGGCCTTATAATGTTCTGCATGCAATAATAATTTATTATTCACAACATGCACTCCAGCCTCCATGTGGGATATATGTGGAAATACTTCCCAAGGGTTTGTCCTAATGGGACCCCTTAGTGGTTGATGGCTAGAATATGTGACACACTTTGAAAGACCAATTTTTGTCTAAAAAATATTACACATAATTAAAAATAAAAATAAAATGAAGTATCATTTTGAAAAATTTACAAAAACATTATAAATACATGAAATTTTAATAAAAATTATTTTTAAAACAACTGAAATTTAATAAAACTACAGAGATAGTAATTAAAAAGAAGATATTTTAATGAATTTAATAAAAATTCTCAATTTCTAAAAAGCTCCCCATTTTTTAAAATTACATTAAAATATTATTAAAATTTAAACCAAAATGACCCCTTTAAAAATCTATCAATAAGTTAATTACAATGTAATATTTAAAAGTGGATCCCTATTAATCATAAAGATATACTGTAAAAGTAATAGATTATGAATTTTAGAAATCAGTAAAAATATGATGATCTTTTTTGAATTTAATGAAATTGATTATACTAACTTATCATTTGTGCTTCTAACATACCCAATTAAAATATCATCTTTTCAATATTAATGGTAAATAAGGGTTTTGGGAAAATATAAGACAAATATTTCTCATTAGGTGTATATTATAAACATATATCACATTTAGTTTTAGTATCCCTAAGAAAATAAAATAAAACATGTATAAGTTTAGTTATAGAATGTTAAAGAGTGATTTTAGAAATTGAAATTCCACTTTAGTTTTCACAATATATATATTTTTTATTAAAATTGATATCTAAATCATATAATGTTTTTTAATCCATAAGATACAGAAAAAAATACAATCAAAAACTTATTTAACTATAAATATTGATAGTTATATTTAACGTTATTTATTATAGATCTATTAAAATAATCATTCTCTTGGAAAGTGACACATACTTGTAGTTCCTTTATGGTCATGTCTATAACCTCAAAAGTCAAAATTAGGGTAAGATAGAAAATAAAAAAATTAATATTAGAATAAAATATTCTTGTAAAAAGAGTACCCTTGATATATCTAATTTAACTTTTATCATTATTATCGTGACATTCAATTTGGTTTTTTCGGAAATCAAGCAAATAATACAACAGATAATGTGATTTCTGATCTCGAATTAGTGGGACACAATGGAATTCCTATCCATCATCTATATATTTTAATATCAAATGACATAACATATTTGTTTAAGGCCAATTTTGGATTAGTAATCATTCATGTTTCCTTAGACTTACTAGAATGATGCTTGATCCATTTACCAAGTTCATTATCATACTTAACATGATTTAAGAAAAAATCATCTTTACATTGATTAATTTGTAATAAAATAAAAAATAGTTCTCCAATTAGGATAATGTATAATTTAAATTCCATTAGTATAGAAAAATTATTACACATAGAATATTTTTTATGCCCATATTATATCATCATCATGTATTTGTATAATCATTATTCCATTTTAAAGAAAATTATAAAAAAGTTTTATTAGCCATATCTTTAATTAAATAATTTTGTAATAGAAACTATTTTAATAATAAAACCATGATAATGGTGTTTAATAAAATACATATAAGGCTTCATTATGTTAAATTACATTATTTAGGAAATTATTAGTTTGGAATCTAGGGGGTTAGGTAAAATAGACTTCTATGAAATGAATCTTTTTAAAAAGGATCTATTTATATCGATTTGAAGTAATATAATGTTTTAAAAACTAAAAAATGATAATAGGATTATAATTTTTTCCATACATGAAATATGATAAAATGAATATTTATAGTGAATCCCTCTTCCTTTGAATAACCTTGATATATTAGTCTTTGTTTTTTTGAACTATATCTCTATGTTTATCAGTTTTATTACGAAAAAAAGTTCATATAACATATTAATCATTTATAAAATAATATACTTCCAAAATTTAATTCATTTCAAATGTATTTAATTCATCAGGAATAGAATTAATCCAATCGGAATATATTAAATTATTTTCTACATTAACAGGAATAATGTCTGGAAGAAAAGGCAGAATTGGCACTATAGTTTGAGTTGAATTTTTTGTTTGAATACAAGATTATATATTTCCAATTAAATCGTAAATATAGTATTTTCTATGAGATTTAAATTCCTTTGGAATAGTTCTATCGGTGATATTACACCCCTTAATGGATACACTATCATTATTTTTGTCATTATAATTATTGAAATTAAATTCTATAAATTCATCTCTTTCTCTAACATATTCAGAATCATTCGAAATGTAAATTTTTACATAAATCACAACATGGACTGGTTACTCAATAGATATTGTTTTCTTATTTATAACTATATAAAAATTGTTATTAATTGAATAACATTAATTTATCCCTGGTTTTTTTATTGTCAAATTTTTCTATAATATATATTTTATTTAAGAAAAATACCCTATATCCAAAACCATGAAATAACCCAAATAATGTTTAAACCCTTTGAAAATATCATAAGGGCTCATATTTTGGAAAATTATAATTGAAAAAATATTTAAAATATGGAATGATTTATTTATAGTAACGTCCAAAAAGTATTTAGGTACTCTAAATACCATTATAATAGACCAAGCCATTTCATGAGTATATTTATTTCTTCTTTCTACCAAAGCATTCTACTGTGATGTACCTAGTGACAAGAAGTAATGTATATATCCATTTTATTCACGAAATTTATAAAATTAGAGAATCATAAATTTAACACATCTATCACCTTTGATTGAGATGGTTGAAGAAATTTTTTAATATATTCCATAAATTTACAGAAATCAGAAAATATGGATAATGATTAATTATTATAGGATAAGAAATAAATCCATAGGAATATAATATAGTATTCTAAAATTATATACACATAATTATTACCTCCAATAATAGTTGGATATATTTGTTGAGACAATTCATTATAAATTAATTCCAAACATCAATATGTAAAAACTTTATTATTAGATTTAAATATTTATTTATTTTTCATACATTTCGACAACAATAAAAAAATGATTTACAAACATATACATAACATGGGAAGAGACAAAACAAATTCATTTATTTAATTATTTTTGAAATTGTTTTAAATTTTCATGCACATGATTCATTTTCAAATGAATTTTATCTTTATCTATAACATTAAATCGCATAACCTTATATTTTTTAGGACAAAAAAATAATGAGTTTATAATTTATATTTTATATTTTATGATATTAAAAAAAATTTATTTTTCAAAACAACACATATAACAATTTCAAATATAAAATTTAATAAATCAACAAATAAATATGAAATAATTATGATATTATTTATAAAATAAAGTATATAGAAATCTTCTGAAATAATAAATGTTTCCAAAAAATCGACTTTACTAATAAATGTAACATGACCATTTATGTTATCTCTATATGTGACAAGGAAAACATATCTTGAATTAAAATATATAATTTTTGAAATATCACATGTCATGTTCCTAGAGATTCAAAATCTATGTATGATGAGTCAATCATATTTCTAAGGTATGCATCATAAAATTAAACAATAAAATTGTTTCAGAACCAATTCCTACATCAGTCAAATTGGATTACTAACTGAAAAAATAACCACAAAAATTTATTTCATTAATTTATTACTATAATAATTATAAATTAATTAATTCAAAATAAATATTCTAGAATACAAGAAATATTATTTATATCTCATTGAACAACCACTGGAATAACTCTCTTTAATTAAACATTTTAAAAATTAACATTGGAAATTTGTATTGGCATAGAACTCTCGGTTCCATCCTTTTGTCAAATTTGGTGATTGAGGTTTTTTGGGAGGTCAAGGATGATTATCCCCAACACTTTTCCAAAATTCCTATTATTTGAACATTGTTTCCAGTATTATGAATAGTTTCATCTGTTAGATAGATTTTAATAGTGTCATTGGTGAGGCAGATGTGAATAGTGTCATCGATGAGACATTTGTGATCATGGATTTAAGTTATTCATTTGGGAATAGTGATGTCGGTGAGTCATTTGTAAAAAATGTTTTCAGTGATAATTTTATGAATAGTAATATCACTTAATCATTTGTGAACATTGCTGTCAGTGAGTAATTAGTGAACACTGTTGTCGGTGGGTTATTTTTTGACAGTGTTTTCAGCGATTCATTCATAAATAGTGATTTTATTGAGTAATTGGTGAACAATTCTCTCAGGGACTCATTTCTGAACATTTTTGTCCTTGAGTCATTTGAGAACAGTGTTGTCAGTGTGTCATTTCTAAATAGTGATGTCAGTGAGCCATTTGTGAATAGTGTTGTCATTGAGTCATTTGTGAATAGTGATGGCAGTGTATAATTTTTGAACAATGTTCTCGATGTGTCATTTTTGAACAGTGCAGTCTGTGTGTCATTAGTGAATAGAGTTATTGGTGATTCATTTATCACTAGTGTTCAAGATGAGTCAATTGTGAATAGTGTTGTCAGTGAGTCACTTCTAATTTCATCAATCCATCTTCTCTTATTTCTCCATTCTAGGTTATGGAATGTGACCTCCAGGCTTCAAATGAAATTTTCCTAGTTGTCGGCTGGTTCCATAGTGTCATAGAATCCCTGGGTGGTTGCAGTTGTCATGGAGGAGAGGATCATAATATGTTATTTGGAACGTTATCATATAAAGAACATGATGAAACTTGTGAGGTAGGGGTTTCATTGACACTATATTCATTTACATGAAACTTTAGAATTTTCATGTTTTATCCCACATGATCGAAATGAAATTGATATAATAAATATTTGAACAGGAAAAATAAATTGGTGTCGGTTGTATGTTATTTTTTATTTTTTATAGAAAGTGATATTTATGGTTTCATTATTTATAATTTCATTCTTGGAGGAAAATGGTAAATAATTTAAACTTGTATAATTTCTAATTATTTGTTGAAAGTAAAATAGACATCTAAAATAATTATGTAGGTGTTTTTTTAATTTGATGATAGTCAAATTGGTGTAGTAAGAATGTTCTATTGTTTGTGATAGCTATAATAGATTTATATTAGGGTTTACATCGTTTGAACCTACTAGGAATGAACCAGTTAATTCACTATGTTGTAAGGAACTACTTGGTTGATAAATGATAATTCATTGTTTGGTTCTGAGTTACCCTCATCATTGTAATTTCCAGGATCCTTATGCTTTGATCTGTGAGAGCTCATTGCGTGAGAAGTATGAATTCCTTTATTAGGGGAAATGATCCCAATCAATATTATGTTTTTTTCAACTGCTTTGGTACTTATGTGAGACTGGTTGGATTTTGGGATTTGTGGGTGTAGCTAGACCCATTGGTTGTGGAAGTAGTTGACTCCTAGAGTGTCCGTATTCAACGTTTTATGCAAGTGGGTTTTGAGGAGGACACCAGAGATTATAAAATTGGTTGTATATAAATTTAGTATGATTTCTGAATCCTGTTAGTTAAATATATAATTTACCTCCCCCATAAATAAAGGTATATTTTCTTTCTTACCCTCCTTCCAAAAGGGGAAAGGATATGTGGGTAATTCCACATTCGTTCCATTTTTATCTTCTTGAGGTAATATGGGTCTACTCTCTTGTTAATGGTGGTAAATCCTTAGTGGGTAGTTCACCAATTCACCATGTTGAGCCATTTTTGATTAGTAGAATAGGTTTTTTTATAATTATTATGAATATGTGAATGTAAAAATGCAGTTTATAAATTATTGAATAAATGTTTTCACCCAATGGATTGGTGTTTGCTCGGATGTAATGTTGAGGCAATATTCTAAGAAAATATGGACTTGGATTAGTTATTCCTAGATGGTATGAATCTTTTTTTTGTTTCTAAAGGAATATAATGTATAAATTTCAATGGATAATTAATATTTAATTAATTAATTAACATAACGTAAAATAGAAAAAACAGAATGAAGTAAGTTATTAAATATATTTAAATAGTACTGTATATATAGGATACCTAGTATTAGTAGTGGCTGCCCTGAGACTGAGAGATGTTTTCTATAGTTGATTCTAATATTAGGATAGTGTGGTTGTGAGCTATATTATATTCTGTACATTATGTGTCTATATATGCTACTCCATCCAATCTGTTAGGGAGAATGAAACACCAAGGATTCTGAGCCATAGGAATGTTTTTTCCCTAACATTGCGGTGGGAGGATGGATGAATGCATAACCCCATTGGACCTACTCTCTTCCCTGGTAGTTAGTTTTTATGGTAGGAACAATGGTTAGTTTTCCTTATATATATGTGTAGAGGTCTGTAAGGTCTTGTCGTTATTTAAACACATATATTCTGTATATAGTTTCCTATGGACTACTATTGGTGTAACATGTATAGGATATTATGGCTCGAGGATCCTTTCTCAATGTAGGGGCTATTATGGATTGAGAATTAATACATGATGTATGATACACGTTATATAATCCATGGTGGCTCCTAGAAACTACATGGTTACTTATGTTACATGGACAAGGGTGTTTTGTCTGACAAGGTGCATGTTGTGGTGCTACACCCAGGTGTCCATAGGCATGCCTTTTTTGAGAAAGATGTCTTAGGACATGCGACATTGGGGTAATGAGGAAATCAAGAGTAAATTTGGTAGTGGAGTATCCTTGATATTCTATATTATATTATATACTATTGTATACGATTATGGTTGAGAGTATTCATGGTGATTCTGGGAAAATAGTATACCAATTTATGTGGTGAGTTAGTTCCACTTGTTGTTCATTGCACTTTAGTATACCTAATTTACTTATACAAGAGAGGATACATGGGTGATCCAACTAATAATACTATTATACTCACCCATTTTATGTCTAAACTTCATTTCTGATAACTTGATGCTGGTTGGAGATCAAGATGGTTGCAACTATCTTGGGGTTACATGAGTTGTTCATTAATCGTGGTTGATGTTGAATTTACTTGCCTTTGGTACTTGTAGTTTTCTATTTAAGTTGTAATATTTATCACATGACTATACATACATGTACTTGGGATTTATTTTATATTTAATTCTATGTAGGAGTTGGTTGGTGTCTGTCTTATCTTTATCTTCTGCATCTGTTCACGTAGAAGGTAATTTTTTCCATTTTTGTGATTATAATACCCTTAGCTCTAGTCATCAACCGAGTACCAACATGAGGCATGACTCAGGTGAAAATATCTACATTATCACATTTTGAGATTAGGAGGGGTAAACCTTGTTGGGATGGGTCATGACATATTGGTTTTAGTGATCTGGTTGAGGGATAGGATGTTGTTTGGTGTTCAGCATAGGTGATGAAGCATAGGTTGGTAGGAAAACAATGTCAGTCAAGTTTAGCGAGTGATATAACATTGAATACCATATAATACATAGGAGTTTGGTCCCTCTATGATATGGTGAACAAACCATTATATTTAAAGTGGTTACTAAATGAGGATATATTGGTTTTTGGGTAGAGGCCTATGAAAGGATCTTGCATCTTTCTTCTTTGTGCCTAGTTTTTAATTGGTTGAACTTGGGATAGGTTAAACTAAAATGAAAAGAAGAAGAAAATTAAATAATTAATCTTGAATATTCCATATACTAGGTTTGGAGATTTGACTATATGTTAGATTTCATGTACGTCTCAAGGATGATGTATCATTAGGTTTGCGCAGAAGATGTATAACAGGTTGTTCCCGAAGATCGCCACAGGATAGAGGTTGATGACAATGACACTTGGTGAAATAAAGTCCACATGTTTTGGCACTAGAGTCTACATAATTACGAGGGATTCATTTCCGATTAAGTCATGGAATACTGGGTAGATTTGGTTGAGATATCCATTAATTCAATCAGAACATAGAGGTATCACTAGGTTTCATTTGTTATGACTATGTTGGGTGTGGCAGCGAGGTAGTTGTGGTTCATGTTCATATGGGATCACGAGTAGTTGGCGATCATGTGGTACGAGTTCTGAGACATGTTCATAGTTTTTTCCATTCTTTGACCATTAAGGCATCGATTATCCAGATAATACATACCATTCAAAAGGGAATCTATAATGTGTGAGATTTTGGAATCCAATTTCAGATCCTTTTATGATATTCTTAGACATGTTTCCATATAAGAAATACAGACCAAGAAATTATGAGGAGGATTTGATTCCATATATCTAGTTCCATCTACCCCAATTTATTATGAGGACATATATTACGGTGCTGGTTAGGGAAGATGTCTTAGAGAGGACATTATTTGGAACCAGATCATTATGAGAGGGGATTCGTCACGATTCAATGCATAGTTGATATGTATTTTGGGGTTCTTTGTTTTTCGGGTAGGAGGGTTTCTTTTCAAAAGGGGGTATGTCCTAGCCCACAAAATCACATTTATCTAGGGGAGGTGGCTCCCATGCCTATTCCAAGGGATCATGTGATTTTTTTTTCTTTTGGAGTCCATGTTAATTATCATCAATTGTGCATAAACTTTCTAAAAATTCATCATGCACCTTATTTTCTGCTATGGGTTCTTCTATTGAGGTAGTTACAACCGAGCCAACAGCAGTAGGTTGTACTAACATTCGATTAATAGAGAGTATATGGGGAAGGTATAGGATAACCCCATGATTATCCCTGACCTTATAGAGTAGAGGACGACCCTTATGGTGGTAGTAATTTGGGTCATAGAGGAAATGAATTTGGTCGTAGTAATCATCATTCTTTATAGTTAACATATCCCAGAAATACAAACATCTTTTGAGGTACAAATTTCATATTTTATACTTGGTTGTATGACTTTTTAAATCCATATAAATGCACTCTTTAATATCACCTATCCTTGTCAATGCTTTGGGACATGAGGTAGAGAGGCTTCGAATTCCCTTGGTATTTACTACGCCAGTAGGAGGTCGAGCTGACTTGTATAAAATATGTAGAGATTTGTAAGCTAGTGCAGGTATAGAACTTCTATTGGCGATATTTCCTATGTTTATGGATACAACAACATGATTTCATCCTCGGCAGGGATTGGTTATATTCGGTATAGGCTATCGTGGATTGCTTAAGGAGGTAGGAGGTTTTCTTCAATGCTGATTGAGAGGAAATAGTATTTTTTGGTGAGGGAGAACCTCAGATGGGTCAATAGAATGTTTTTTATTTGTAATAATTGATGGTAGAGATGATGTTATGTTCTTTTGAGGTTAAACAGTTTCTGTTTCACTAGGTCATAGAAGAGTACCTTGATGTCTTTTGAGGAGAGGTTGTACCATTACTCCCTCATTGAGAGATCATGTTTGGGATTCAGATATATCCAGGATTGTCTCCTATCTCTATATCTCTATATTGGATGGACCCTTATGAGTTACGGTATCAAGATATATAACATTATTACAATTTATAGTGAGGTAATTTTTTGGCTGAGCATGTCACCATGGGGTGCCCCAATTTTGTTCAAGAAGAAGGCAGATGGTAATTTTTGGTTTTATATGAATTATCGTCGCTTAAAAAATGTTGAAATGAAGAAGCGCTATCCAAAACTATAGATTGATGATTTATCCGGTCAATAGTAGGGTGCAAGTTGATTCTCAATGATCGAACTGAAGTTAGGATATCATCAGATGTAGGTGAAGGATGAAGATATCCTGTAGACTGCTTTTTGTTTTCGTCATGATCATTAGGAGTTCGTTGTAATGTCGTTCGGTGTGATTAAGGATCTAGATGCATTCATAGTGTTGATGAATTCCACATTCCATGAGTTCCTGGAAAAGATCATGGTGAATTTCATCGATGAAATACATAAGTAATCCGCATAAAAAGAGGAACATGAAGAGAATCTGCACACTATTTTGGGAGTTCTTAATCAATAGTAAATGATTGGTATGTTGTTGAAGTGTGATTTTTAGGAAAGATAAGTCTGTTTCTTCTGGAATTTTGTATCCCAGTATGGAGTATTAGTAGACCCATTGAAAATAGAAGTTGTTGTTTCATTGGAAGCACCCAATATAGTGACAAAGATGTAATGTTTCCTTGGTCTTGCAGATACTATTGGAGGTTCTTAGAAGACTTCCCTCTGGTTACGACTCCCCTGATAGCATTGACCTAGATAGATTATAATTCATATGGAATGATCATTGTAAGGATACTTTTGTTTGTCTAAATGAGATGTTGGTAAGTGATCAAGTAATTTTTTTACTAGTATAGGGAGTTGATTTTGATGTTTTCTCGGATGCTTCCCATCTGCGGTTAGGTTGTGTTCTGATGTAGTATAGGTCGGACGTTTTATTTGGGTCTCGTCATTTTTTTACCCATGAAAGTAACTATGCGACCCATGATATTGATTTGGATGTCATGTTTTTTTCTGGGATTTTTTGGATACATTACCTCATTGGTGATTTTTTTTGATTTTCACCAATCCTAAAAGCCATAGGTATGTTTTACCCCGGTGGACATACACTTGCATTAGTGTTGGTGAATGGAGTTCTAATAAGAATATGACAATGAAATATCCTATATACCTAGAAAGTGGAATGTTTTTGATGATGTACTGAGCATTAAGTCACGTAGTGATAAACTGTGTGAATCTAGTGATTCATTGAAAGTCATTAAAGAACATTCAGAATTAAATTTAGAAGTGGGATAAGGTGGGGGATAGGTTTTAATTTTTAGATGACCATTTGGTCTTCTGAGGTGAAGTTGGTGGAAGAGTCTTAGATGAGATTATTATAGGTGGAGGTCTTGAGAAACTGAGATATTTTGTTGCAAGGCCCTTGATGGTTGGTCTGATGATGAACAACATAGAGTGTTGTATCAGTGAAGGATCTTTGTTCCTTTGGTAGTGAATGAGATGGTCCTTACAGGGTTAATTTTTTTTCCTTCTAGCTATACATTATGGAATGAAAACGTTTTACCGATAATTTAGGAATTAGTCTATGTGGACTTGGATGAAGCATGATGTTTTAGAGTTTGTGTCTCATTGTTTGGTCAGTTAGACAGTGAAGGTCAGGCATCGTGTCCCTGGAGGTTTTGTCCAGCCATTAGATTTTACTCAGTATAATATGGGAGGACATCTCAATGATCATTGTTACTGGTTTACCTTGAGATCTGAGATTCCATGATGATATTTTGGTGGTAATTGATCGTTTATCAAATTCATCCAACTTCGAAGCAATCAAGGAGTTGAGCATAGTGGAGGTTTTTTGAGGTAGTATTTGGTAGAGGCAGTGAGACTCCATGGATTCCCAGGTACGATCATTTGTAATAGAGATCCTTGTTTTACCTCTATATTGTGGAGAGGTATCCAACATGCTTTTGGTTCTTAGTTATTCCATATCACTACTTTTCATCCATAGAAAGACGGTCGTACAAAGTGTACCATCCAAAATCTTGAATACTAGTTGATCTCTTGTGTCATATATTTTTGATGATTGTGGATGAAGAGCATACCCTTGATGGAGTTCATATACAAAAATAGTTTTCACTACATCATTGGTATGGTGCCATTTGAAGCCTTCTATGGCCGACATTTCTATTCTCTGTTGAGATGGACTGGTGTTGGAGAGTCAAAAAATCTCTGACCACAACTAGTGCAGGATACGATAGATATGGTTCTTGTGATTCACGAGAGGATGAAGGTTGTAAAATATCATTAAAAATCATATTCTAATCAATGGGGGAGACCTTTGGATATTTATGTTGGGAACCACATGTTTTATAAGGTGACTCACTTTCATGAGCAGTGTTGGTTTGGTTGTGGTATTATGTTTTTTCTCTGGGTATTTGGGCCTTTCTAGGTGTTGTCTTGTGCTGTAGATATGGTGTATTCGGTAGCACTTCCTCTGTATAAAATCTCTATACACGATGTTTCTCACTTGTCACAACTCTATAATTATATTCATGATTACTCATACATCATCAATTGGAGTATTATCGACATTGATGATGATAAACCTTCAAGGAGAGGCCTATAGAGATTTAGGACCATAAGGAGAAGCTGTTGTGTATGTGTGTTATCCCCTTGGTTCGTGTCTTGTGGTGACATTGTGGCCTGGAGAATGAAAAATGGGAATGTCATTTGTATATACACACTCAGTACCCCGATCTGTTTTATGTTTAGATCATTACTTGTAATGATGTTCATTTCTGGTTGTAAACCTTTTTTGTTTATGGGATGGTATCTATGGGCTCTCACTAATTTCTAAAAAATAAAAAATCACCTGTGGAGCTTGTACAATATCTAAATTTTACTCTTGAATTTAAAAAGTAATCTATAAATTAAAAAAAATCCTATGGTTTCCTAATAAAAATATAACGGTAATTTAAAAATCATCATCCCATTGGTCTATATTAAATGAAACAAACAAATAAACCACATCAGACTATCCTCATTCCACCATAAACTTTTTTCATTAAAAAATTATTCTAAAAAAACATACTAAAAATGATTCCACTATTATATGAAAAATAATAATAATTGGAATATTTTATACAAACCATAGAAAATCTATTATCATGATGCATGAACAACCCATTGAATCTCATATAGTCATTATGACTCATCTAAACCATAACACATCTCATATTAGTATTATTAGTTCTTTACAATATCTAAATCGTATAAGATTTCATATTACCAAAAATGGTACCCCCCATAATAATATGTTTCATCCTTTGTAGTAATGAAGAGGAATGATATTGTTTTACATTACAAGGCTTTAAAAACAAACTCCTACTTTAAATATCATCCTCTAATTCTAAATTGGACCTGATTCTATTTTTAATCATCCATATTTAATCACATAACTGAAATTTGGGTAAGGGTCTACACATGACCAAAGCAATTCATCCATTATGTTAGAGTAGAAAAAGAATATTTTTGAGGAGCTAACATAGTATTGGGGAGAATATTTCCTACCAATGAAATCCTAAGGGCCATTCCAAAATCAACCAAAAAATCAAAATGACATATTTGTTTTAAGGAAATCCTAGAAACAAATTGACTAAAATATAGAATCTAATACGGCCCTTATAAAAACCTATACAATTTAAGAAAAAAATTAATTTCATTTTTTATTAATATTTATATTAATATTTTATGTATTAAAATGATGTATTATATTTTTAGGTAATCTTTTCAATCAAAAAAATAATTTAATTATAAATAAAATATTTTCCATGAATTTTAATATTTCAATTGATTAGTTATCTTATTAATGAATAAAATTTATTTTTTCCAAACGATCATAATTTTCTATGACATCATAAGAAACATTTCATAGGTTTAATTTAATGGGATTTTTCTCAATACATATAATTTTTGGTGTATATTTGAAAATATTTATTTTTATCAAATACATAATTTTATTTAAATTATTTAAAATGTTTAATTCTATTTTGTGATTAGTTTTAAATTATTATTACTAGAATTTTATTACAAATAATAAATTTTTTTAAAAAAAATTGTAATTAAAATATATTTTTCTATAAATTAAATTTTAATCCTAATCACACATTTCTCTAAATAAGTGATTTTTTTATCATTAATATAATTAAATTCTTATGAGTGTAAAAAAAATAAATATTTAAAATATATTTTCCAATTTTGAGTTAGTATTTTTTAAATTAAAAATATATAGAATTTCATTTTTTTTCTATAATGAATAAATATAAGTGGGAAATTTATTTAACACATTAAAGGTTAACAATGGTCATATAATATAAACACTAAGTGATATGGTATGTATTAATTGTCTAAATTTTTATTGGATGACAATACATTTACCATTTCTGCACTATATAAAAATACATGGAATAAATATTATAGTAGAATAAATTTAAGTGTAACAACCTATAAATATATCTATAATGGTATTTTTTTATAAATCATATTTTTTACACTTTGTGTAATTTCATGGGATTCATGGTATATATTGAAATTATTTTGAATGTACTATAATATATTTTAGAGATATCAAAATTTTATACAATCCCAAAGGTGTGTTTAATTTTTTATATAAGAATTAGTTCATACATTTTATAACATATAAATAATAAATAAATATTAAAAAAATATGGGGAATGTTATAATATATATTTCAATGAATTTAAGGAATTCAAATAATATAGTGATGTGCCTATAAAAAATGAATTTTTTTAATAAATTTCATGAATAATTTATATGTTTAATTTATCTATTATGAATGATGAATTTTTAAATTACTAAATTTCCAAAGAAAATAAAATTTCAAAAAAATAAAAATAAAAAGATTCAATAGAGCTATTAGATTTCAAAATAATCAGTTTTCAGAATTACGTGGAAATAGATTTGTGTACCTTAGTGCTTAAACATGGTGTGTTATTATTTTTTATCAAAACTAAAAATGGTTCTATGAGGAATCATATTTATTATATTTAAAAACCCCACAAAATTAAAAAAAACTATCTTTCACCTCATATCAATGAATTATTTGATCGACTCCTAGGTGCTCAATTTTTTCTATTTATGAATTTTGATCTGACAACCACTTGTAGATTGTGAAATACAATCATTTTTTGAGTAAATCGATTTTTTACTAGGTACAACCATTACATGTTATATAGGTTGATCTACTAAAATGAAGAACACTTAATTTTTATTTGTGGATCATATAAATTGATATTTCATTGAGTACATTACTATATTTTTTAACCAATGATAGTTTTATTCAAGATTATATACAGATCATAGGAATCAATCAAGATTTTTTTACAAAAATTAAATGATTGAATGTTTTATGGAATAAATAGTAAATATTAAATTTAGATCTATATTTCTTATTTCAATGGTAATAATATTTCATATGTTTACAAAAAATTTTTTACTTTTTAATCTAATGAGTTAGAAGAGTGTCCACTGTAATTTCCCAGACCTCTACGGTCCATTACATTGTGAAAATGTGGTGTTGGAGGTGTTTTGAGAGTACAAGGTGACATATCCCCAACACGTTTCCAAATTTCCAGTTCTGTGAACTGTGTTCCAAGTTTTATAAATTGTTTTATCGGAAGGTGTAGAGTGTTTCAAAGATCGGGTTCACAGATCGGTTTAATTGATCAGTTTCACAGATCAGTTTCACAGATCGGTTTCACATATAGGTTGCACAGATTGGTTTCACAGATCACCTCTATAGATCGGTTCCATAGATGAGTTTCACAGATCGGTTTAATAGATCGGTTTCACAGATCAATTTCAATGATCAGTTTGAAAGATCGGTTTCACATATCGGATTTATAGATCGGTTTCACCAATCAGTTCCATAGATCAGTTTCACAGATCTGTTTCCAATATGAGTTCCATAGATCTGTTTCACAAATTGGTTTCATAGATCGGTTTCACAGATCAGTAGGTGTACTGTAACGATAGGTGAATAGTGTTTCCATCTTCCTATAGTTTTGCCTCTTTGATGTTTCCTTTGACGTAAAATAACATTAAAGCTTTATTTTAATGACTCTTAAGGCCTATTGAAAGGCCATAAATCCTATATTAATTATTCCTATGGCTCGTGATGTTTTTACTTGGTCAAATTGTGTGGGTTAATGTTATCCACCTTTAATGGTGAATTCAGCGTATCTTAAATGGTCTCCCCATTAAATCATCAAAAGGGGAAACATATATTCCTCCCTTTATCTTCTACACTGTTCTTGGCTATGAGACTCTATAACCTTTCAATCCTTCCCATAGGAGTTTCACAGTCGAACTTCACTCCTCAGATTGGTTCCGCTCTATTTTGATGCAACTGAGCTATATCGTACAATCATTGATATAAGGTATGTTTTATAGTCACTCCTTTGGGGATCGTCTCCTCCTGTATCTCCATTCCATTTTATAGCATTTAATATCCATGCTTATAATGGGTTTTTTTCTTGGGGTTTGGTTGGTTTGGTCGTACTGTGGCATCCTCAGGTGGATGCAGTTTTCGCGAGAGGGGGATCGTGACCCGTTGTGTGGATAAAGAACGTGAGGAATTATTTGAGGTAGGGTATTCGTTGATTCCCTTTCTTTTACATGAAATGTTATTATTATCATGGTTAATCCCACTATATAACAATGGAATTGATATAAATAATATTTTAACTAGATACATAAATTGATATCAATCATATTTTATTGCCTCTTATTTTGATAGATAATGTGATATTTATTCTTGCATTGCTTAGCTATCTGTTGTGGATAGAAATCGGTAAAGAACGTAAGCCAGGATTAATTGATAATTGTTGGATAAAGATAAAGAGGCATGAAAACGAATCGGATTTTTGTTGTCATTTTATGTTAATCAAATTAGTGTAGTAATCATTTTTATTTATTTGTGATAAATTACTGATTAGGATTCCTAAATTTGGAACATAAGTTTAATAAATCTGAATTCAATATGTATTAAAGAACTTATTTTTTGATAATTCTTTAAAGGGTTTTGAGTTACCGTCTTGGTTGTTAAAGGGCTAAGTGCCCTATTGATGTGATATTGTTTTTCTACTACTTGTGTTGTGATGCGATCATGGATGGAAGTTGTGATATGTGGTGGCATGGAGGCTTTTGGTTGTGGAAGCATATGAAACCTAGTGTGGTGATATGCATCGGTTTATGCATGTGGGTGTCGGGGAGGACACCAGGGATGATGGAATGGGACGGATGTGATTGTTGGATGCTTTCTGTTTCTATTGGTAGTTTATCTTCTTTACTTTTCCCCACTGCTCATGGTATCTATTCTTACTTACCCTTCTTCTGAAAGAGGTGATGAAACTTGGGGTACACCACATGCTTTCAATGTTTAGATTCTCAAAGAAGGATGGGTTTATTCTCTTTATATAAGGGGAAAAGACTCGATGGGTAGTACATCTACTCACTGTGTTGATCCCCCTTGTGTTTAGTAGCATATAATTTCTTTCTAGAATTATTGGGAATGTTGGAAAGTATTTCTATAATGAATAATTTAATAAATGGTGTTAACCCATGGGGATGAAGATGCTGGAACAAAATGATGAGGTTTTAATTTTTGAAGGAACAGTTGACAATGGGCGTAATGGTAATGAAATTTAATGTGGAATTATTCATGGTTAATTAATTTTTATATACTTAATTATAGTAATGTGGAACTGATAAAAAGGGAATGAAGTAATCTAATAAATCTCTTTAAATGGTGGGCTACATATAGGATACCTAGTCTTAGAAGTAGCAGCCCGTAGTCAGAGAGACATTAGCTGTAGTGGGATGAAGACTAGGTTATGCCTATAGTGTGCTTATAAGTTATTGTATATTCTGAACTTTTTGTGTTTCTATATGCTACTCCACACTGTCAGTAAGGGAAACTGACAGCAGAGGGGTTCTGAGCCCTAGGGGTGTTTTCCGCAACATTCTGGTGGGAGGATGGATGGCTAACTAGCCCCTTTGGCACTGCTCTATTATCATGGTAGTTAGTGGTGATGTCAGGAACATTAGTGAGTTTTCCCAATATATTTGTGTAGAGGGATGTAATGGATTGTGTTTATTCAGACACATATGTTCTGGATATAGTTTTCTATGTACTACTATAGGTGTAACATGTATAGGATGTGATCACTTTAGGATCCTTACTCGGTGTATGGGATGTAATGGCTTGAGGTATTATACCCGATTTATGATACACGTTATGCGAGATATGGTGGCTCCCAGAAACTACCTGGTTACTTTGGTGTGTGGACGTGGTGGTTTTGTTGTAGGAGGTGCATATTGTGGTGCTTCACCTAGATGTCTGGGGGCATGCCTTTTTGGAGAAAGATGCCCAGGACGTGCGACGTTGGGGAAATGCAGCAAACTAGTGGGGATGTAGTGGTAGGGTACCCTTGATATTATTTTTCAAATGATATATTCGTGTATGCATTATTTTTTGAGTGTACCCATGGTGAGGTTGTGAAATTAGTACACATGTTTAGGTAATGAGTTAGTTTCACTTGTTGTTCAAAGTGCTTTAGCATGCTTTATTTACTTTTTCACGAGAGGATTCAGGGAGGATCCAACTATGTATATTGTTATACTCACCTTATGTATATATATAAATGTTTTTAGGTCACATGGAGCAGGATGTAGATTAAGCTGATTTCTACTAGCTTGGGGTTGCAGGAGATATTCGTGCTTTTGGTTGCTGATGTTTTTACTTTCTTTTGGGTACAAGTAGTTTTTCCTTTCCAGTTGTATTACTTATGCTTGACATTACATATGTACACTTGGGTTTCTTTTATATTTCAGTTCTAAGTTGAAGTTGGTTGGTGTCTATCTTATCTATCTCTTCCGCATGTGTTCTCTTAGAGGGTAATGCCTCTGATTTGTGGGTTTATTATACCCTCGGTGCTAGTCGCCAACCCGGGGCCTATTGGAGGAAGGACTCGGGGTTCATTATCTCCCTTCACACATTGCCGGCCCAGGAGGGGTACACTTTGTGGGGACGGGGATGTGACAGAGTGGTTTCAGAGGGCTGGTTGAGGGATATGATGTAGTTTTGAGTTAGGAACAGGTGAGGTTGCATGGGTTTGTAGGGAGACGGTGTAATTCATGTCTAGAAAGTGAGATAAACAATGGAGACCAGCTGAGTCATAGACATTTAGGGCCCCTATGATATGATGTATGGACCATTATGTTTACAATGGCTACTAAACATGGTGAGACTAGTGGAAGGGTATAGACATAGGAAAGGATCATGCATAATTATTAATTTTTCCTATGTTTGAATGGGTAGACCATGGGATAAGTTAACCAAAATGAATAAAAGAAAAAAAATTAATTAATTAAAGTTGAGTCTTTCATATTCTAGGTTTAGTAACTCTAACGATTTTTATTTTACAGTATGACTCCAGGTCGACATCCTCGTCAGGTTTTCAAAGAAACTCTCCAGCAGGATGTTCCAGTAGATCACCACATAGTAGAGGTTGATGATGACGACACTTGGAGTAAGACACTTTGAGAGTTTCAGTGCTAGAGTATGCAGAAGTATGAGGGCTCTCTTTCAGATTCAATCATGGATGACTTGTTAGAGAAGGTCGAGATCAGATTCAGTTCAATTTGTGCTCGGATGGAGCACTGGGTGTCCTTGGTTGTGACGATGGTACGTGGATCAGCGAGGCAGTGGTGGTTCTTGTTCCTCGGGGATCATGAGGAGTCAGCGATCTCATTGGAGGAGTTTCGAGATAGGTTTAGAGTCGAGTTTTATTCTTATACTGTGAAGGCATCCAATCACTAGGAGCTTCTTACCCTTCGACAGGGGAGCTCCACTATTTGAGATTGTGGAAGCCATTTCCGAAACCTTTTACAATATGCTTCATACCTACTACAAGACGAGGAGGCCCAGTCTAGGAATTTTGAGGAGGGTTTGTTTCCATCGATCCCTCGCCAATTCAACCAATTAATGCTGAAAACATATCTTGACGTGCTGGTGAGGGCAGAGGTTTTTGAATGGACTTTGGACAGGACCTGATCATCACAATAGGGGAATCAACATGATTCCTAATAAAGCAGAGTTGTGGTCCGGTGTTCTCGGTTTTTAGGGTAGAAGAATTTTCATTTATCCGTTGGTATATCCCAGCCCTTCACATCTCATTTATCCAGAGGGAGAAACTCTCAGGCCTATGCCAAAAGATCATGTGATTTTTGTTTCTTGTGTTTGTCGTGGCCATCAGCAGTGGGAGTGACCGACCATTCAGAGTAGTCATCGTGCACCAGGCACTATGCTCCAGATTCCCCCGTTGAAGTAGTTCCAACCGAGGCAGCAGCAGCTAGTTGCACCAGCATTAAATCAACTGAGGGAAGATGGGGCAGGTAGAGGACATCCCCATGACTCTTCCCATCCTAAGAGAGAAGAGTACGGCCGTGGTGGTCATAATAAGGGTCAGAGGTGCTGTGGAGGAGGTCGTGGTCAGCTTCATGATCTAGCGTTTCCAGATCCAGGAGATCCAGATGTTGTTATAGGTTCCCTTTGCTTTTTTTCCACCTTGGTGTATGCCTTGTTTGATTCAGGAGCGACACAGTCATTCATATAACCTACCATTTTCCATGATTTGGGACATGAGGTAGAGAGGCTTCCAGTGCCCTTGGTATTTACTATGCCAGTTGGAGGTCGAGCTGACTTGTTTTAAGTATGTAGAGACTGTAATCTAGTGTTGGGGAAACACTACCCTTGGTGATATTTCCTATGTTTACGAATACAACTATATGATGTCATCCTTAGCATGGATTGGTTGTATTCGCTATAGACTATCATGGATTGTTTTAGGAAGAAGGTCATTTTCATTGGTGCGGATAGACATCAATTGGTGTTTGTTGGTGAGCGAGACCCTCAGAAGGGTCATATGCACGTTCGATCCTAATCATCCATGATGGATGAGATGATGTTGAGTTCTTCATAGGTTTAGTAGTTGGCGTTTTCTAGGGTCATAGAGGAGTACCCTGATTTCTTTCTAGACGAGGTTTTAGCATTACCCCCTCAATGAGAGATTGAGTTTGGGGTCAATAAACAACCGAGAGCACCTCCCATATCTATGTATCTATATAGGATGGAACTTTTTGAGTTATGAGAGCTATGTAAACATCTTCATGGTCTATTACTGTTCTGTTTTGTTCGGCCAAGTGTGTCACCGTGGGGTGCACTCGTTTTGTTCTTGAAGAATGTTGGCGGTAGTTTGCGGTTGTGTGTCGATTATCGTTGCATAAACAAAGTGAAAATAAATAATCGTTATCCTCTTCCATGGATTCGTGACTTATTCGATCAACTGAATGGGGATAGTTTGATCTCAAAGATCCACTTGCGGTCAAGATATCATTAGATGCATCTGAAGGATAAGGATATCCTGAAGACTGCTTTTTGTTGTCGTCATGGGAATTATGAGTTCTTTGTAATGTCTCTTGGCATGAAGAATTCTCCAGATGTATTCATGGGATTGATGAATGTCATGATTCGTTAATTCCTTGTCATGTTCATGGTAGTTTTCATCGAAGACATCCTTGTATACTCCATGTCCGAGGAGGAGTATGTAGAGCATCTTTATGCCGTTTTGGGAGTTCTTAGTAAACATTTTCTATTTGGGATGTTGTTGAAGTGTGAGTTTTGGGATTGTGTAGTCCATTTCATAGAACATGTTGTGTCCCAACAAGAAGTTGTTTTGGATCCATCGAATATAGAAGCGGTTGTGTCTTGGGCTGCCCCAAAGACAGTTTCAGAGGTGTGAAGTTTCTTTTCTCTCGCAGGCTACTACATGAGGTTCGTTGCCAATTTCTCACGATTTTCGACTCCTCTAAATGATTTGACCCGGATGGATCAGGAATTCATATGGACCGATCAGTGGAATGTAGTTATTGAGTATCTAAAGGAGAAGTTAGTAAGTGATCTAGTACTTTGCCTTCCAGTTGAGGGAGTTCAGTTTGATGTTTTCTACGATGCTTCACATCTGGGGTTAGGTTGTGTTGTCCTTAAGGAGAGGTCAGTTGATTCTTATGGGTATTGGAAGTTACTTCCCCATGAATGCAACTATGCCTCCCATGATTATGAGTTGGCATTCATGGTGTTTTCATTGAAGTTGTGGGCACATTAACTCATTGGTGAGTGCTTTGTGGTTTTCACCGATCATATGAGTTTGAGGTAGGTTTTATCCTAGAATCACAATAACTTAAGATAGCATCGGTGGATAGATTTCTTGAAGAAATACGACATCGAAATATCATATACACTTTGAAAATGGTATGTTGAAGCTGATGCATTGAGACAAAAGTCACGTAGTGATGCTGCGTGTGAATACGGTGATTCCTCGAGTGTAATAGATGAACTGTCAGTTTTACATCATGATATGGGAGAAGTTGGGGGTAGAGGTGGTCTTTTTTAGATGACAGTATAGTCATCCATGATGTATAATGTGAAAGAGTCCCACATGGGAGATATAGAGGTGGAGTTCTGGAGTGACTGAGTTGTTTTTGTTGAGGCCCCTAATGGTTAGACTGAAGATGAACAACTCTGAGTGTTTTATCATGGAATTATTTTTCTCCCTTGACGATGCGCGAGATGGTTCTCATAGAGTTTTAAGTTCACCTTTAGCGGTGCATCCTAGGGTGACAAAGATGTACCGAGCCTTAAGAATCTAGTTTTGGTGGTTTAGGCTGAAGCATGCCGTTGCAGAGTTTGTGTCTTGATGTTTAGTCTGCCATAAGGTGAAGGAAAAACACCGTGTTTTGGTGGTCTTCTCCAGCCATTAGTTATTCCTCTATTTAAGTGGGAGGAAATATCAATGGACTTTGATACTGGTTTACCTCGAGCTCCGAGAGGAGATGAAAATATTTTGGTGGTAGTGGATCGTTTAACAAAATCGGGCCACTTCATAGTGATCAAGGAGTCGAGCTCAGTGGAAGGTTTGTCGAGGAAGTATCTTGAGTAGGTGGTTAGACTTCATGGAGTACCTAGGATGATCATTTCTGATCGAGATCCTCATTTTACCTCTAGGGTGTGGACATGTCTCCAACGTGTTTTTGGTTCTCGACTAGGCCTTAGCACTACTTTTCATCCTCAAATGGATGGTCTGATAGATTGAACTATCCAGACTCTTGAAGACATGTCACGCTCTGGTGTTCTTGATATTGGAGGTTCATGGATGAGGAACTTACCCTTGGTGGATTTTTCTTACAATAATTGTTTTCATTCCACCATCGATATGGCGTCGTATGAAGACTTATATGGCCGGCCTTTCTATTCTCCATTATACTGGACTGGGGTCGAGGAGTCAGCAATTCTAGGACTGGAACTAGTGTAGAATTTAACAGAGATGGTCCAGGTGATTCGTGAGAGGATGAAGATAGCACAAGATCGTCAGAAATCATATGATGATCAAAGGAGAAAACCCATAGAGTTTAATGTTGGGGATCATTTGTTTCTGATGGTGACTCCCCGTCGTGGGCAGCAAATGTTTGGTTGTGGAAGTAATCTTTCTCCCTGGTTTGTTGGGCCCTTCGAGGTGTTAGCTCGTGTTGGAGTTTTGGTGTCACCAGTAGCACTTCTCCCATAGATGAGTTGGATACATGACGTTTTCCATGTTTCACAGCTCCATCGTTATCTTCATGATGTCTTTCACATTATCGATTGGGGGATGATCGATTTTGCTGATGATGCAACCTTCAAGGAGCGACCTATGGAGATCCAAGACCACAAGGATAAGATGTTGTGGGGGAATTCTATCCCCTTATTTCATGTCTTGTAGAGACATGTTTGAATGGAGGAGAGTACCTGGGAATGTGAGTCAAAAATACATGCTCAGTACCCAGAGTTGTTTGATGTTTAACACTTTTCATGTAATGATGTTCCCTTTGTGGTTTTACCTTTCATTTTTTATTTAGGAATTTCTTTTGTTGATTTTGTGGCTTACTCTCTTTTGAGAGGTATCTCGATGGGTGGTTGTTCAGACCCCATTTCTTTTTTTGTCTCTATAGGTTGGTTTTTAATTGTTGAGGATGAGAATGTTTTTAGAGGTATCTTGTGTAATTCCCCGGACCTCTCCGGTCTATTTGTGAAAATGTGGTGTTGGAGGTGTTTCAGGAGGTCAAGGTGACTTATCCTCAAAATGTTTAAAAATTTCCAGTTTTGTGAACAATGTTTCCAGTTTTATGAAATATTCTATTAGTAAGTATATAGTTACAGTAGGTGTACAGTGTTTCACAGATCGTTTCAGAGATCAGTTTCACAGATCGGTTTCACAGATCGGTTTTAGAGATCGGTTTCGCAGATCGGTTTCACAGCGCAGTTTCACATGTCAGTTTAAGAGATCGGTTTCATGGTTCGGTTTCACAGATCAGTTTCATAGATCATTTTCCCAGATTGGTTTTAGAGATCGGTTTCATAGATCGGTTTCACAGATCAGTTTTCACATATCAGTTTCACATATGGGTTTCACATATCGGTTTCACATATCGGTTTCACAGATCGGTTTTACATATTGGTTGCATAGATTGGTTTCACATATTGGTTCCACAAATCAGTTTCACAAATCAGTTTCATAGATCGGGTTCATAGATCTGTTTCAAAGATTGGATTCATAGACCAGTTTCATAGATCGGCTTAATAGATCGGTTTCACATATCGATAGGTGTACAGTAATGGTAAGTGAACAGTGTTTACAGATTCCTACAATTTTTCCCCTTTGACATTTCCTTTGACGTAAAATAAATTTAAATACTTATTTTAAAGACTCTTAAGGCTAATTAAAATTCCATAAATCCTATATTAATTATTCCTATGGTTTGGGATGTTTTTACTTGGTCAAAATGTGTGGTTTAATGCATTCAACTTTTAATGGGGAATTAAGCCTATTTTAAACCGGAACACCATTAAATATTCAAAACTGAGGAGATATCTTCCTCCCTTTTTATTCTTATTTTTTATCGGCTATGAGACGCTAGAGCCTTTCAATACATCCCATAGGATTTGAACAGTCAAAAATTACTCCTCGAATTGGTTTCTCTCTATTTTGATGCAATCGAGCTATATCGATCAATCTTTGATATATGTAATGTTTAATATTCATTCCTTTGGGGATCATCACCTCCTATTTCTCCTTTAAATTTTATATAAAGTATTCTCCATGCTTCTAATGGGGATTTTCTTTGGGTTTGGTTGGTGCTGTTTTACCGTGGCATCCTCAGGTGGATGCAGTTGTCGCGAGAGGAGGATCATGACCCGTTGTGTGGATAAAGAACATGAGGAACTTTTTGAGGTATGGTATTCACTGCTTTGATTTATTTTACATGAAACGGTATTGTTAGAATGTTTAATCCCACTGGATGACAATGGAATTGACATAATAAATATTTTAACTGGATAAATAAATTGATATCGATCGTATGTTTTGCCTATTGTTCTGCTAGATAGTGTGATATCTATGCTTTTTTTGTTTATCTGTTTGTTCTTGATTGAAATTCGTAAAGAATTTAAACCATGATTAATTGATAATTGTTGGATAAAGATAAAGTTTAATGAAAACGAATATGGATCTTATTGTAATTTGATGGTAATCAAATTAGTGTAGTAATAATGTTTATTTATTTGTGATAACATACTGATTAGGTTTCACGAATTTGTAACCTATGAATAATAAATATGAATTCCAGATAGATTATATAACTGATTTTTTGATAATTCCTTAATGGATTATGACTTACCCTCTTGATTGTTAAAGGGTCAAGATCCCTATTGATGCGATGTTGCTTTCCTACTGCTTGTGATGTGATGTGATCATAGATGGATGTTGTGATATGTGGGGTCATGGATGCTTTTGGTTGTGGCGGAAAATTAAGCCTAGTGTGGAAAGATGCATCACTTTAGGCATGTGGCTATTGGGGAGGACACCAGGGATGATGGAATGGGACAGATAAGATTGATGGATGCTTGCTGTTTCTTTTGGTTGTTTATCTACTTTACTTTTCCCCACTTTTCAAGGCATCTGGTCTTAGTTACCCTTATCTTGAAAGAGGTGATTATGCGTGGGGTATTCCATGTGTTTTCTGTGTTTAGCTTCTCAAGGAAGGATGGGTTTATGCTCTTGATATAAGCGGAAAATGTTCTACGGGTAGTACATCTACACACCGTGTTGATCCCCCTTGTGTTTAGTAGAATATAATGTTTTTCTATAATGCCTGGGAATATGGGAAAGTATTTCTATAATGAATAATTTAATAAACGGTGTTAACCCATGGGGATAAAGATTCTAGGACATAATGATGAGGTTGTAAATTTTGAAGGAACAATTGACTTTGGGTGTAATTATAATGAAATTTAATGTGGAATTATTCATAGTAAATTAATTATTAATGAATTAATTAACATAATGCGGAATTAATAAAACGTAAATTATGTAATCTAATGAAGCTCTTTAAATGATGGCAAGCATATTGGATACCTAGTCTTAGAAGTAGCATCCCGGAGATTGAGAGACGTTAGCTGTAGAGGGTCTAAGACTAGGTTATGCCCATGATGTGGTTGTGCATTATAGTATATTATGTAATTTTTGTTTTTCTATACGCTACTACAACCTGTTAGTAAGGTAAACTAACACCCCTAGGATTCTAAGCCCTACGGGGTGTTTTCCCCAACATTCTGGTGGGAGGATGGATGGCTGACTACCCCCTTTGGCCCTTCTCTTTTATCTTGGTAGTTTTTGGTTCTGGCAAGAACATTGGTTAGTTTTCCCCTTATATGTGTGTAGAGGGCTATAATGAATTGTGGTTATTCACACACATATATTCTGGATATAGATTTCTATGTACTACAATAGGTGTAATTTCTATAGGCTGTGATGGCTTGAGGCTCTTTACTTAATGTATGGGTTGTAATGTCTTGTGGTATAATACTCAACGTATGATACATGTTATGAAAGCTGTGGTGGCTCCCATAAACTACCTGGTTACTTTGGTGTGTGGATGTGTCAGTTTTTTTGCATGAGGTGCACATTGTGGGGCTACTCCCAGGTGTCGGTGGGCAAGCCTTTTTGGAGAGAGAAGCTGAGGATGTGGGACGATGGGGAAAAACAGCAAACTAGTAGCGATGTAGTAGGAGTACGCTTGATATTATTTATTATGTAATAAATTGTTGTATTCATTACTTGGTGAGTGTAGCCATGGTGAGGTTGGGAACTTAGTATACCTGTTTAGGTGACTAGTTTGTTTCACTTGTTGTTCACTATGATTTAGCATTCTTTATTTACATTTCACAATAGGCTTCGGGGTGGATCCCACTGAGCCTACTTTTATACTCAACCTATGTATATATAAACTGTTTTTTCAGGTCACATGGAGTAGGTTGGAGATCATGCTAGATTATACTAACTTGGGGATGCAGGAGCTATTCGGGCATGTGGTTGCTTCTGTTTATACTTTATTTTGGGTACATGCAGTTTTTCCCTTCCAGTTGTAGTACATTTTCATGACATTACATATGTGCACTTGAGTTTCTTTTATATTTTAGTTCTGAGTTGGAGTTGGTTGGTGTTTATATTTTCTCTCTCTTCTGCATGTGTTCTCTTAGAGGGTAATTCCTCCCATTTGTGTGTTTATTATACCCTCGGTGCTAGTTCCCAACTCGGGGCCTATTGAAAGCAGGACTCGGGGGGTCATTATCTCCCTTCTCACATTGCTGGCCCAGGAGGTGTACATTTTGTGGGGAGGGGGTCATGACAGAGTGGTTTTAGAGGTCTATTTGAGTGATTGGTTGGAGTTTGGAGTTACGCACAGGTGACATTGCATGGGTTTGTTGGACGAAGGTGTCATTTATGTATATAAAGTGAGGTAAACACTAGAGACCGGCTGAGTCATATGAATTTAGGGCCCCCTATGATCTGATGTACGAAACGTTATGTTTATAATGGATACTAAACATAGTGATACAAGTTGCAAGGTAGAGACTTAGAAAAGGATCAGGCATCATTATTCTTTTTTCCTGTGTTTGAATGGGTAGACCATTGGACAAGATAACCAAAAATGAATAAAATATAACAAATAATTAATTAATTTTGAATCTTCCATATTCCAGGTTTTGGAAATCTAACAGTTGTTATTTTATAGTTATGGCTCTAGGTAGACATCCTCATCATGTTTGTGCAGAAAATGTCCAGCAGGCTGTTCTAGTAGATCTCCACAGGGTAAAGGATGAAGATGACGACACTTATAGGAAGACACTTAGAGAGTTTCAGTTCCAAAGACTGCAGAAGTATGAAGGCTCTATTTGAGATGCAATCACGAAAGACTTGTTAGAGGAGGTCAAGATCATATTTAGTTCGATTCATGCTTAGATGGAGAACTGGGTGTCCTTGGTTGTGACGATGCTACGTGGAGCTGCGAGGCATTGGTGGTTCTTTCTCCTCAGGGATCATGAGGAGTCAACGATATCATGGGAGGAGTTCTGAGATAGGTTTATAGTCGAGTTTCTTTCTTCTACTACGAAGGTATCCAGTCACCAGGAGCTTCTTACCATTCAATAGGGGACCTTCAGTATTCGAGAGTTTGGAATCCATTTCAGGAACGTTTTATGATATGCTTAAGACCTACTTCCAGATGTGGAGACCAAGGCTGGGCATTTTGAGGAGGCTTTTTTTCCATAGATCTAGAGCCAGGTCACCCCATTTATGATGAAAACATATCATGAGGTGTTGGCGAGGGTAGAGGTTGTCGGAAGGACTTTATCCAGGACCAGATCATTATGAGAGGGGAATCAGCATGATTACTCATGAAGCAGAGCTATGGTCCGGGGTTCTCGGGTTTCATGGAAGAAGAGTTTTCGTTTAGCCGTGGGTTTATCCCATCCCTTCACATCTCATTTCTCCAGAGGTAGCAACTCTTAGGCCAATACCAAGGGAGAAGGCTATTTTTTTTCTTATGATGGTCGTGGACATCAGTAGCAGGATTGCCCGACATTTATGAGTATTCATCATGCACCAGGAACTATGCTCCAGGTTCCTACATTGAGGTAGTTGTACCCGAGGCGGTAGTAGGTAGTTTCACCCACTTTAAATCAGATGAAGGTAGATGGGGAAGGTAGAGGATATCCCCATGACTCTCCCCATACTAAGAGAGCAGAACGCGGCCGTGGTGGTCGTAATCATGGTGATAGAGGCCGTGGATGAGGTCAAGGTAAGCCTCATGCTCTAGCATTGTTATCTCTAGGCGAGGAAGCCATCATTCGACGTACCCTTTTTCTTGATTTCTACCTTGGTGTATGCCATGTTTGATTCAAGAGCGACACACTCATTCATATCACCTATTCATGTCCATACTTAGGGACATGAGGTAGAGTGGCTTCCAGTGCCATTGGAGTTGAATACTCCAGTTGGAGGTCGAGCTGACTTGTTTGAAGTCTGTAGAGACTATGGACTTGTGTTGGGGCAACACCACTCTTTGGGAGATTTCCTATGTTTACAAATACAACTATATGATGTCATCCTATACATGTATTGGTTGTATTCGGTGCAGGCTATCATTGATTGCTTTAGGAAGAAGGTTGTTTTCATTGGCGCAGATGGGAAGCAAGTGGTATTTGTTGGTGAGAGAGACCCTCAGATGGGTCATAGGCACGTTATATCCTTATCATCCATGATGGCTGAGATGATGCTGAGTTCTTTAGAGGCTCAACAGTTGGCAATTTCTAGGGTCATAGAGGAGTACCCTGATGTCTTTCTAGAAGAGGCTGTATCATTACTCCCTCTATGAGAGACTGAGTTTGGGGTTGAGCTACAACCAAGAGTGTCTTCCATCTCTATGTCTCCATATACGATGGACCCATCTGAGTTAAAAGAGATAAATATATAGCAAGATGGCCTCTTATAGTGCGGTTTTGTTCTGCCAAGTGTGTTACCATAGGGTGCACCCATTTGGTTCGTGAAGAAGGCTGACGGTAGATTGTGGTTGTGTGTCGATTATCATTTCTTAAACAAAGTGTCAATAAGGAATCACTGTCCTCTTTCACGGATTGGTGAATTATTCGATCAAATGAATGGTGCAAGTTGGTTCTCAAAGTTCTACATGCGGTCAGGATATCATCAGATGCGTGTGATGGATGAGGATATCCCGAAAACTACATTCCATTGTCGTCATGGGAATTGTGATATTGTTGTAATGTCTTTTGGAATGAAGAATGCTCCATATTTATTCATGGGACTGCTGAATGTTGTGTTCTGTGAGTTCCTGGACATGTTCCTGGTAGTTTTAATCGACGACATCCTTGTATACTCCATGTCTGAGGAGGAAAATGCTGAGCATCCACACGTTGTTTTGGGAGTTCTTCGTCAACATAAGCTTTTTGGGAAGGTGTCGAAGTGTGAGTTTTGGTCTTGAGTAGAATTTTTATTAGGGAATGTTGTGTCCCAACAGGGAGTTGCTGTAGATCCTTCGAAGATAGAAGCAATTTTGTCTTGGGCTGCCACCAAGAAAGTTTCAGAGGTGCAGAGTTTCCATTGTCTCGCAGGCTACTACAGGAGGTTCGTTGCCAATTTCCCATGAGTTATGACTGCTATGACAGATTTGACCTGGAAGGATCAGGAATTCATATGGACCGATCAATGTCAGGAAGCTTTTGGGTATCCAAAGGAGATGTTAGTAAGTGCTCCAGTCCTTTGTCTTCCAGTTGAGGGAGTTCAGTTTGATGTTTTCTGCGATGCTTCACATCTGGGGTTAGGCTATGTTGTCATGCTGTAGAGGTCAGTTGTTTCTTATCGGTCTCAGTAGTTTCATCCCCATGAATGCATCTATGCCACCCATGATCTTGAGTTCGAAGCCGCGGTGTATCCACTGATGTTGTGGAGATATTACCTAATTGGTTAACGCTTTTTGGTTTTCACAGATCATATGAGTTTGAGGTATGTTTTCTCCCAACATGAATTGAACTTAATATTGCATCGGTGGATGGAGTTCTTGCAAGAATACAACATTGAAATATCATATACACTTGGAAAAGGTAATGTTGTAGCTGGTGCACTGAGCCGAATGCCACGTAGTGATGTTGTGCGTGAATCCTTTGATTCTTGGAGTGTAATGCAAGAACTATCATCTTTACATATTGATATGGGAGAATTTGGGGGTGGAGTTTGTCTTTTTAAGTTGAAGGTATAGTCATCTTTGATACAAAAGTTGGAAGAGTCCCACTTGGGAGAAATAGAGGTAGAGGTCTGGGGAGACCGAGTTGTTTGTGGTCAGGCCCCTAATGGTTGGACTGAATATGAACAACACCGAGTGTTGTATCATGGTATGATATTTTTTTTCCCTTGATGATGCACGAGGTTGTTCTTAGAGAGATTCATAGTTCTCCTTTAGAGAAGAATCCTGAGGTGAAAATAATGTACCAAGCCTTAAGAAGCTGGTTTTGGTGGTCTAGGCTGATGTGTTGTTGTTGTGGAGATTGTGTCTCGATGTTTAGTCTGCCAGATGGTGAAGGCCAAACACCATTTTCTGGTAGTCATCTCCAGCCATTAGATATTCCTCTATGGAAGTGGGAGGAAATCTCAATGGACTTTGTTTCTAGTTTACCTCGATATCTGGGAGGACATGATTCTATTTGGGTGGTAGTGGATCGTTTAACAAAATTGGCCCAATTCATTGCGATCAAGGAGTAAAGCTCAATGGAAGTTTTGTCGAGGCAGTATCTAGAGGAGATGGTGAGACTTCATGGAGTCCCTAGGATGATAATTTTTTATAGATATCCTCATTTTACTTCTAGGGTGTAGAGAGGTCTCCAATATGATTTTGTTTCTCTACAATGACTTAGCACTACTTTTCATCCTAAAATGGATGGTCAGACAGAGAAAAAAATCCAGACACTTGAATAGATGTTAAGATCTTGTGTTCTTGATATTGTAGGTTCATGGATGAGGATGTTACCCTTGATGGAGCTCTCATAAAATAATATTTTTCATTCCAACATCAGTATGGTGCCGTTTGATGCCTTGTTTGGCTGACCTTTCCATTCTCCATTGTGTTGGACTGGGGTCGGAGTGTCAACAAGTCTCGGACCGGAACTAGTGTAGAATACAACGGAGATGGTCCAGGTGATTTAGGAGAGGATGAAGACAATGCAAGATCATCATAAATCATATGTTGATCATAGGAGGAGACCCTTGGGGTTTAATGTTGGGGATCATCTGTTTCTGAAGGTGACTCCCCGTTGTGGGCAACGATGGTTTGGTCGTGGATGTAAGCTTTCTCCCCAGGTTTTTGGGACTTTCAAGGTGTTAGCTCATGTTGGAGTTGTGGTGTATCAAGTAGCACTACCCCCATAGATGAGTTGGATAAATGAAGTTTTCCATGTTTCACATCTCCATAGTTATCTTCATGATGACTCTCACATCATCGATTGAGGGGAGATTGTTGTTGATGATGACACAACCTTCGAGGATCGACTCGTGGAGTTTCAAGACCGTAAGGAGAAGGTGTTGCGTAGGGGTTCTATCCCCTTAGTTCATATCATGTGGAAACACGGTGGAATAGAGGAGAGTACCTAGGAACATCAGTCAAAAATATGTGCTCCGTACCCAGAGTTGTTTGATGTTTAACTCATTTCATGTTACAATGTTACCTTTGTCGTTAGACCTTTCATGTTTTATTTAGGAATTTCTTTTTTTAATTTTTTTGATTAAACTCTTTTGAGAGTTATCATGATGGGTCATTGTTCGGACCCAGTTTCTTTTTTGTCTCTTTAGGTTGGTTTTGAATTTCCAAGGATGAGAATGTTTTGAGAGGTGTCTGATTTAATGGCCCGAAACACTCTGGTCTATTACATTGTGAAAATGTGTTGTTGGATGTGTTCCGAGAGGTTAAGGTGACTTATCCCCAACACTTTTACAAATCTCCAGATCTATGAACAACGTTTCCAGTTTTATAAACTATTCAATCAGTAGGTGTACAGTAATGGTAGGTGTACAATGTTTCATAGATCGGTTTCACAATTGGGTTTCACAGATCGGTTTCACAGATCTGTTTCCGAGATCAGTTTCACAGATCTGTTTCACAGCTCGGTTTCACAGGTTGGTTTCACAGATCGGTTTAACGGCTCGGTTTAACAGATCTGTTTCACAGATGGGTTTCACATATAGGTTTCATAGATTGGTTTCATAGACCGGTTTCACATATGGGTTTCACAGATCAATTTCATAGATCAGTTTCACAGATCGATATTCATAGATCGGTTCCACAGATCGGTTTCACCGATCGGTTTCACAGATTGGTTTCACAGATCACTTTCACATATCGGTTTCACAGATCGGTTTCATAGATTGGTTTCATAGATCAGTTTCACAGATCAGTATGTGTATAGTAATGGTAGGTTTACAATGTTTTCATCTTTCTACAATCTTTCCCCTTTGATGTTTCCTTTGACATAGAATACATTTAATGCCTTATTTTAAGGAATCTTTAGGCTGATTCAAAAGCTATCAATCCTATATTAATTATTCCTATGGTTTGGGATGTTTCTGTGTGGTAAAAATGCGTGGGTTATTGCGATATTCTTTTAATGGGGAATTAACAATATCTTAAACCATCAACCAATTAAATATTCAAAGGGATGGGATATAATCCTCCCTTTTTATTCCTCTTTGTTCTTGGATATGAGACGCTACAACCTTTAAATACTTCCCATAGGAGTTGAACAATCAAACTACATTCCTTGGATTGGTTCTGCTCTATTTTGATGTAACTGAGATATATCGGTCAATCTTCGATATAAGGTATATTTTATAGTCATTCCATTGGGGATCATCTCCTCATATTTCTCTTTTCCATTTTATACCATGTAATCTCCAGGCTTCTAATGGGGTTTTTATTGGGGTTTGGTTGGTGCAGTCATACCGTGGCATCCTCGGGTGGATGCAGTTGTCACGAGAGGAGGATTGTGACCCGTTGTGTGGATAAAGAATGTGAGGAACTGTTTGAGTTAGGTGATTTGTTTCTTCCTATTATTTTACCTGCAATAGTGTTGTTAGCATGTTTAGTCCCACTGGATGAAAATGTAATTGATGTAATAAATATTTTAACCAGACAAATAAATTGATATCAATCGTATGTTATTGCCTCTTGTTTTTCTAGATAGTGTGATATATAGGCTTCTTTTATAAGATGTTTGTTATTGATGGAAATCAGTAAATAATGTAAACCATGATTAATTGATAATTGTTGGAAAAAGATAAGGAGACATGAAAATGAATCTGGTTCTTATTGTATTTGGATGTTAATCAAATTAGTGCAATAAGCATGTTTATTTATTTGTGATAACATACTGATTAGGTTTCTCGAATATGGAACCTAATAATAATAAATATGAATTCAAGATATTTTAAGGAACTTATTCTTTGATAATTCTTTAAAGGGTTCTGAGTTACCCTCTTGATTGTTAAAGGTCCAAGACCCCAACTGATGTGATGCTGTTTTCTTGGAGCTTGTGTTGTGATGTGATCCTGGATGGCTATTGTGATATGTGGGGGAATGTATTCTTTTAGTTGTGATAGAAAATGAAGCCTAGTGTGGCAAGATGCATTAGGTTATGCATGTCGGTGTTGGGGAGGACACTAGAGGTGATGTAATGAGACATATGTAATTGTTGGATGCTTGCTATTTCTTTTGGTTGTTTATCTTCTTTAATTTTCCCCAATGCTCAAGGCAGCTTGTCTTACTTACCCTTCTTCTAAAAGAGTTGACTATAAGTAGGGTATTCCACATGCTTTCCGTGTTTAGCTTCTTAATGAAGGATGTGTTTATACTTTTTCTATAAGTGGAATGGACTCGACGGGAAGTTCATCTACTCACCATCTTGAGACCCCTTATGTTTAGTAGCATATAATGTTTTTCTAGAATGCATGGGAATGTGGGAATGTATTTCTATAATGAATAATTGAATAAATGGTGTTAACCCATGGGATGGATATGCTGGAACATAATTATGAGTTTGTAATTTTTGAAGGAACAGTTGGCTTTGGGTGTAATGCTAATGAAATTTAATGTGGAATTATTCATGGTTAATTAATGTTTAAAGAATTAATTAACGTAAATTGGAACTGATAAAAAGGGAATTAAGTAATCTAATAAAGCTCTCTAAATTATATTATGCATATAGCATACCTAGTCTTAGAAGTAGTATACCAGAGTCTGAGAGACATTATCTGCAGTTGGTCTAAGAATATGTTATGCCCATAATGCGGTTGTGAGCAATAGTATATTCTATACTTTTTGTGTTTCTATACGCAAATCCAACTTCTTAGTTAGATAAAATAACACCTAGGGGATTCTGAGTCCTAGGGGGTCTTTTCCCCAACATTCCGGTGGGATGATGGATGGATGACTACCCTCTTTGGCCTTGCTCTTTTCTCTTGGAAGATACTGGTGTTGGCAGGATCATTGGTTAGTTTTCCATATATATGTGTGTAGAGCATTTTAATGGATTGTGGTTATTCACACACATATATTCTGGATATAGTTTTCTATGTACTACTATAGGTGTAATGTTTATAGGATGTGATGTCTTAAGGATCCTTACTCAGTGTATGGGCTGTAATATCTTGTGGTATAATACTCAACATATGATACACATTATGCAAGCCGTGGTGGCTCCCAGAAACTACCTGGTTACTTAGGTGTGTGTATGTGGTGGTTTTTTTACATGAGGAGCATATTGTGGCGCTTCTCCCAGGTCTCTGTGGGCAAGCCTTTTTGGAGAGAGATGCTCAAGACGTGCGACGTTGGGGAAAAATGGAAAACGAGTGGGGAAGTAGTAGTGGGGTACCATTGATATTCTTTATTATATGATATATTCTTGTATGCATTACATGGTGAGTGTAGCCATGGTGAGGTTGGGAATATATTATACCTGTTTAGGTGACGAGTTAGTTTCACTTGTTGTTCACTATGCTTTGGCATGCTTTATTTACTTTTGCACGAGAGGCTTCAGGGAGGATCCTACTGAGTATACTGTTATACTAACCCTATGTATATATAAACTATTTTTCCGGTCACTTGAAGTAGGTTGGAGATCAAGCTGGTTTCTATGATATTGGTGTTGTAGGAGCTATTCGGGCTTGTGGTTTCTGCTTTTTTTTTTTTACTTTTTTGGGTACATGTAGTTTTTCCCTTCCATTTGTAGTACTTTTTCATGACATTACATATGTTCACTTGGGTTTCTTTTATATTTCAGTTTTTATTTGGAGTTGGTCGTTGTCTATATTATCTTTCATTTTCATGTGTTCTCTTAGAGGGTAATGCCTCCTGTTTGTGTGTTTATTATAACCTCGGTGCTAGTTTCCAACCCCGGGCCTCCTGGAGGCAGGAATCGTGTGTCATTATCTCCCTTATTACATTACCAGCCCAGGAGGGGTACACATTGTGGGGAGGGGGTCGTGACAGCCAATGCCTACTGATGTTACAAAAAACCAATTAATTTTGGAATAGTGTGTCCCTACTAATGATTTAATATTTTCATTTAAAAATTATCTAATGGAACAAACATGATCATTCAAAAAAGTGTTAGATTTATATAGATTAGATATTTTACTGTATTTTTCTATAATTTAAATTATGATAGTTTAATGCTCATTTTTTTAGATTTTCTATCTTGTAATTGGTGGTTGTTAATTACAATCATGCATTATTGAAACGACATGGTTTTATCTTGATTCAATATTTTCAAATAAATATATTCATTTCATGCACAATTGAAACTCAATAAGAATAATTTTGAAACACATGATCTTGATAGTTCAAAAGTGGTTGTTACTTATAAAATTTTTTAGGAATTGTTTATATAAAGAAAATTGTTAAACAAATACTGTTTATATAGGTTTTTAATATATATTTTTCTCAAAATAATTCAATCATGAGAATGATAACGTGGATGGTAATAAGAATAAATTATGAATGTATATTTTTCACTCATCCAGGTAATGAGAACAATATTATTGATTCCTTAAGTCATAAATATAAATCATTAACAAGTGTTATAGGATAATAACACAATACAGTAGTTGATGATTTAATGAATATAGGATTGTATTTGTTGTTTCTAGAATCAAATTCACTTTTATCTTATCTATAAGTAAAATCATAACTAGAAGGAAAAGTTAAGATATCTCATAAATAAGTTCCTAGTTTCAAAAAAAGGAATAATTTGTTACGGTAATTAAAATTTTTACATTAATATTAAGAAGGAATTTATTGTTAGTCATGGAATGTGTTTATGTGTCCAACATTATTTTTTATTTGGTTAATGAATTATTCAATGAGTCCCTAAACTCTCTAATTTAAATTCATCTTAGATGCACATTGATGTTATGTTAATATCAAGGATGTTTCTAGTTAGAATGAATAAAAATAGGGACTAAAAAATGAAAAATTAAATGATTGAATTTTTTAAATGTTAAATCTTATGGACAACTAAAAAATTAGATATTTTTACCTTTTATATTTAAAAAAATGTAATTTAAGAATATGTAAATTGATTTCATGGTTTAATTTCTAATAAATCTCATGGAACAATTCAGATTGAGGTTTTTATAATTTGATTAAATCATCAGATTTTCATCCCATTCAAGATATTATGTATTTCTATCTTCTTTTTTATTATTATGATAAAAAATTTAGGTTATATGGTTTCTAATAAACTATTTTTTTCTACAATTATTTTTTATTTTCCATAAATATTTCAAAGAGTTGTTAGATGATATTAGAAAATAAATTATATTATAGTACGACTTTTCTTCTTCAAATTGATGGATACATTGATAAAAAAATTAAACATTTCAAGATAATTATTAAGTTCTCACAATATATTATCATGGATATTTGGATCAATAAAATGTTTTATATATATTTTTTAAAAATAATATTTTTTGTTCATGAATATTGCTATACCATTTATTGGAATCATATTGAATGTGGTGTCAAACATCAAAACAATTTGTTGATTTTAGGGAAAATAAGATGATAGAAGCTGAATGGGTATAATACATGGTTAAAAGTTAAATATTATTCAACACAATTTGAGGGAATCATTGGGTAGTTAGATAATATTTGAATAAAATCATAATAAATATTTCTCATTTTAAGATGGTCATCTTGTATTTCATAAATTATCTCCATTGAAAGGTGTTATATATTATAAATTCATGGGAATTTATTTCTAAGAAATTTCATTTAATATGATATTAATGGAAAAGTGACATCAATTTCACAATGATTGGCCTTACCTCTGAAATTATCAACACTCGATGGTATATTTTAAATTTCATTATGATAGAAATTTATACAAATCAAATATCATGTTTTGAGACCCATATGTGATATAGTTGGAAGAAATTACTTCATATAAGGAATACCGTGTTAATTTTTTATTTAAAATATAATATTAATATTATAAAATGTTGATTCATTGTGTTATATTTTCATGGATAAATTGATAATTGATGAATAAAAATGGGAATCAAAAAAATCTTTGATGGAAAAATACCCTTTTCTTTTCAGGAATAAAATACAGTTATGATAAAATAATGAAATTATTATGAGAATATATTTATATCCAAATTAAATTTGACAAGAAATTAATTTTATGTCTCATTAAAAATCATGAATAGTTTTTCAAGAGTCATATTCAATATAATGAATTTATGTAAATTTTCAATCACAAAAAGGCTTTATTCAAACATAATATTTGTCCACGAATTATTATATTTTATTTAAAATAAATCCTCATAAATTTAATACATTAAATTAAATGGATGTATCTATATGTTTATATCATAATAACAAATACTATTTAGATTTAATTTTAAACATAATATTGATATGATTGATTTTTCTGTGTAATGTAAAAAATATATTGACTTAAACAAATCATTTAATTTAAAATTAATAAATATATTTATAAAATATTTAATTTAAATTAATATAAAATTATTAATGATTAATAATATTTAATACAATTAATTCCATGGGAATCAAAATTATACTTTTTTTGGGAATAAATATCTGCATCATTATAAATGCATTTTCATAAAAAAAGTTATTTTCATTGAATTTTACAAAAAATATATCGAAATTAATTTAAAAGAGTCTTAAATTTTTTATATTTTACAATATATTATATATTCATAATCATTATATTCAAATATTTTACTATGGTGTAATAAAAATTAGGTTTTCCAAAGAAGTGGTATAACCCATAGCCAAGTTCAATTGTGTTTATTTCTTCTTCTACAAACTTGAAAACAATCCTTTATATTTGTATAAAATATGTTAAATATCTGAAATACAAATAATTCCTATTATTTTTAGGGTTAAACCCATTTTAAATAGATTATCATATGGGAATAAATGGTAAAATGGTTCTTTTTAATGTATAAACTAATTGAAATTTTACTATTCAACTATATAATAGACACTTGTAGAGAGTTTGGAAACAAGGTAAGGGATTTTTATTTAAAACATTACATCCAATGTCTAATTCATTTCCTATACAATATTATTCCACAAAAAAATATCTATATTATTATTGGTGATATAAATTGATTTTTAAAGAAAATTTACTCAAATTTTCGATATAAAATGATTTAAAAAATGGAATCATTTTAATATTTTCATTATGAGTCACATGGCCTCCATCTTGCAAATTGTAGAAGAATTTATTTTAATATTTATTACAAGACCCCCCTTTTCCCACCATCATTATTATTAATAATTATCAAGATTCCTAAAAATGATTTATTATTATTTAAAAAAAATACAATTAACCCCACATCTATGGATTTTTATTTTAACATTTTATTACATAAATTTTTTTTTGATTATAATTATATTTAAGTGATGTTTGAGTTTTCGTCTATATAGGTGTCACACAAACTATTTTAATAGATACTATTATATAAATAATGAATTTTGTGTATTTTTATCATAATTTTCATAATGTATAAGTTATTTGATATTGGTTGAGAATAAGACAACTATAACAATGGGTTTTCCCCATATAAAATCCCAAATCATTTGGTTAATTTATAGAGTTGATGGGAATAATTTTAATCCTAGGAGACATAATGGATTTAACATTAATAGTTATTATATTATAAGGGTTCTTTTATGAGTGAAATTAAAGATACTGTCCTAAAATTACAAATTGTGATTTCATTTCATTTGATGATTTTAAATAAAATATTGTCATTTAATAAGGTATGAAAATATAATTATGATTAAAAGAATTTTTTTGATCACATAAAAGAGAAATACTAATTATAATTAGTTCTCATGTTTTATAAAGAAAAATTAATGACTATGATTTTACTGATATTCTTATATACAAAATGTATTAGAAAAGAATACATATTTTTGTGGCTTTGATTTATAAGTAAGGATTAATTTTAGATTAATTTGGATTATATAGAATACATATTTAATTATGGGATTTCATAAGTTTACAATATGATTAAAATAATACCATTTTTTAATATCATATACCAAGATTTTTCATTCACATTTAATGATTTCAAATGTTTGTTCCTAAGACTGATGGATGGTTAGGGTTTATTTCACGACCAATATTTACAAGTACTAATCCTTGAAAATGTTTCATGGATTAAATAATTTTGAAACTATAAAAAATATATTTCTATGAAAAATTAATAACATATCTGAATGCCCATTTTATTAGTTAATGGTATTTTTCATTTTATTAAACTATAAAAAAATATTTAGGAAATGAATGAATGTAAAAACATTATTATAAATCATGTAATAATGTGTAGATTATGATACTGGGAGTTTTGGACAGTAAAATACAGAATGGCTATCGATAAATTATCTATATTAATCATCATAAGTACAGAACTAATCATTAATCCTATATTTAAAATTATGGATGTTCCATTAAAATAAATTCTATAATTTATTATACATGAGTAATAATAACTAAAAATATAATACACCAATCTCTAGATCAAATATCTTTATTGAAAAATCCTAATCATTAGCATCAAAAACATGTTTATAAAACAATTTATTCATACCAATTTTATACATATCACATTCAATAATACATTAATTTCCCCACCCATACATTGAACCCCATATGACGTATCGTGGGATGGGTTGACTCATACTGTCCACTAGTAATCCCCAATTCCATATCAATATCTTTCCTTTCCATGATATGGTGGATATGTATATAATTCATAAAATAAATGTACTAATGCTCATGTAAAACACCAACCTGAATACGTGATACCCAGAGAACATAAAATAATATGATTATGTAATTCCTATTAAAAATAGACCACTATGGAAACCATCCATACCTAGTTATGCTCCATGAAAAAGGAATGGAGTCACATCATGCTGAAAAAAACCAATACATGAGGCCTCTTGGTAATGTTTTATACTAGTCATGATATGTACACCAAGACTCTAAGAATTATCATAGGACATGTCCGAATCATACCCAATGATTCTATGTGTAGATTCAGGATAATCCCGACAATGTACCCAATGGTTTAGGGTATTATCTCCTCATTTCATTAACCATATATTCCTAATAAATGGAGTTCACACCCCAATTGTCTTTGTAACCTATTTTCACACTATAGATATTTCCAATGAAATAATAATTTAAATATAAGGCCCCAACCTTAATCATTACTTAATCTATAGTTAATTCAATAGTTTGTCATTTAGTTCACATTGAGAATTTTTTTAGGTTTAGAGTATTCGATAGTTAGGCCATAAATTACACATAAATACTTGAAAATTACAATTATACACTTATAAAAAATATCCATGTTTTTATATAAAATATAAACATTTTAAAACAAAACATGACATCATTTAATGTTCTAATATTAGAACATTTATTTGATCCCATACTGGACTGTACTATTCATTATATCCTATAAAAAATTCCAAAAAATGGGTGAGAATAAATATCTTATTAAGTGATACTTAAATAAATAAAATTGTTTCACTTGGGATAACATGAAAAAAATGAAAACAATATTATAATGTACGAATTTTCAACTTTTAGAAGTATCAAAAACACATCACATAATATAAACTCATTTCCTACCCTTCATGTAACCAAAATATTATCATAAATCCCATAGAAAAATACATATAACATATAAATGTAAATTTTGACACAAAAATACATAAATGAAAGAACCATATGGTCAACATCTATACATATCAGAAAATGTAATTTCAATTAGGCTGACTTAAATACCCAATGCATTGAAGGTTATAATTTAACCACCTATCCTTGGTTCATCACAAAACCACTTGTAATTTGGAATATCACATAACAACCCATCATTGATTTATAAAGTATCCTCCCATAAAATATTCATGTAAAATAATATAATCATAACACATAAAACAATAAGAAATTAAAAATATTAAAATTACCCATTTCAATCAGAAGATAACATTTCATGATATAGAAATAATCATTACATATTAAACACTCAAAAACAATAGTTTAGAATCATAGTTTCCCATTCTAATATAAAACATTTAAATGGAATTTATAAATTAAAACACTGAAGTAAAAAATAAATAAATGCATAATACTATTTTTAATACATGTTCATTAATGAGTAATATTTAAAATAATAAATCATTAAAACATTTAAAACGATGTTTTAGATAAAGAGTCCATTTCGATTTGAGAAACACTTGAAAAAAAATCATTAAGGAATAAAATAAAAAAATAACTTCAAATATCATGATAATATACTAATTTATGATATAAGGTGTTAATACCCTGAAATTTCAAGGAAATTTATTTATTAAATTCTTTGTAATTTTACGAGTCTATGGTTTCTGATGGCACTTGATTCCGAGGCCCGGTGTGCCCGGAATCAATTTCCGAAGTTTAGCTCAGGTACGTTCAGTAAATCAACGAGTGTGATTTCTCTATCTTTTGAACCGATGCTCGAAATTAAAATCTGAGGGCACCAGTGAACTCGCAACACCGGTAATTTCTTAAGAGGACCTTTACCGAAGATGTGTTTGCATGGGAGAAGAAGTTAATTTTTTGTGGATTAATTGAGAGGTGAATAAAATTGTGGAACAATTTTATTTTTTTATCTTAAGTGGTTATAACCTACATGGGGAAGTTAGGGTGGGACCCACTAACATCCGAACTACCCATGTGGGGATAAATGTGAGGTGGGGCCCACATGATCCCAAACCCTTCACATTTCCATAACTCTCATAAACTCCCCCTTTAATAATTGTTAACTCCCTTTAATTAAGTAACTATACCTCTCTCCCTCTTTATTACATGCCAACACACATATTAATTAATTAATTGAAACTCTTCATTAATTAATTAAGTGTTTGAATTTTGTAAATTTGAATGCATGGAATGATTTAATAAAATAAGGAAAGCATTATTTTATTTTCGGGTTTGGCATGCTGTGTTGAGTTTTTGGGGAGAGATAACTCTAGTTTTATTTGAAGAACATCATCCTCAACGAAGAACGTCAACTCTTCGACGAAGAACATCGACTCAGTGACCCTTTTTTCTTTGTCCTATTCTTCCTCCGTGACAAGGGAGGAGACAACGACGTGAGAACTCACCAACAATTTCACACCTTTCAATCATCTCTCCGTGAAAAAAAGGGGAGACGCCACTTCCTCCTCGGATGCTCTTCGTCGACGTCTAAGAACCCTCATCCCGCGACGCCAACTCTCATAATCTTTTGTTGAGGTACGGTGTGTTGATTCAATTTTATTAAGAATAAAATTGTTCATTGTGTTTAATGAACCTTGTGCATTCTTGTCCATGTGATACCGTCTAACGCGGAGGGCACAGGCCGAAAGAACATGGCCAGATAACCCTCCGCTGAAACATTATTCCTTTGGAATTGGCAACCGGAGGCCGATGAAAAACACAGGGTCGTCGTGCCATGCCGGGATCATGACGAAAGGAACTAGTGCCATCGTGCCGTTTTTGTGGAACAATCCTCATCCCGCAACACGGGCCGTTTTGGCAGAAGAACCGGCCGGCCCATCGGGCGTCCTGGCGAAGTGGAGTCTCGACGCCAGGAGGGCGCAGTGTTAGAGGACCGGTCGGCCCGTCGACCCGCCGGGCAGAGCCGGACCGCTGTGCCAGGAGTGTACCACGCTAGTGAAAAGAAGCCCGCCCATGCGTGCCACCTGTGCTGAAGACCGGCTGGTCGAGCCGGCCAGTTTGGGGAAGGGCGGCGCCGCTGGTGAAGAAGACCGGCGTGGCCGCCCCCCGCCAATTGGAGCCGCGTGCCCCATTGGGACGCGCCAGGCCGGGACGAGCCGGGTCGCGCCGGGCCGAGCCGGGCAACACAGATCAGTGCCTTGCCGAGCCCCGCCCCGCGGGGCCGAGCCACGCCACGCCGGGCCGGACCGCACCACTTCGGGTTGGGCCGCTCCACATCGGGTTGGGCCACATCCCTACAGGCCAAGTTATGTTTTTCTTCGGACCGGTCTGACACCCCTACTGGGTCAGACCCGACAAACTTAGTCAACCTGACCCGTTGGCCGACTAGTCTAAATGGGTCAAGCACGTTATTCACTTATACGTGAATAACGTAAGGACCACGCGTTCGAACGATGCGCTGTTTGTGAAAGTGGGACTCTTTCGAGGATACGGTCATTTTTTGATACTCTAAGTGAGTTTCGAATGATTTTGGATATCATCTGAGTTAGAAACGAGCATATTTCTAATCGAGCCCCTGGGACGGAAAAGCCTATATCTCTCAGACTGGGCGTCCGAATGATGCGCCATCTATTGCGTTGAGTTCTTTTTGATGAGACATAACTTCAGGATACATCAACTCTTGATTTTGTGACAGTTGATGTGTTGAAAATCTCGGATATTCAAGCGGACCCTCTCAGAATCGATCGTGCTATGTGTGGGAACCCTAGAGCTGGCTGTGATTGCGACGACGATGACGACTGTACTTGGATCCTACGTGGGTTTAGCAGTGAAAACGACTGTACATGGATCCCCCGTGGGTTCAGCAGTGATGATGACTGTACATGGATCCTACATGGGATCGACAACAATGGTTACTATACTAGGATCCTACGTGGGTTCTGCATCAACGTCTTCTGTACTTGGATCCTATGTGGGTTCGATATGCGAGATGATTCATAGGTTACATCTATCATCTCTACCCCACTTCGTGAGTAGTATACCCGTGTGAGCTGAGTCTTGACTTTTAATCAATATCATCGATATAATTGACTTGATTTCCTGTGTGGTTTGGGTTGTTCTTTCCTGTATGGATAGGGTTGTACTTGGGCTTGTGAATTGGAGCCGAACTAGAATTGATGACTTAGGTATATGTATTGGCATATACCTAAGTAGAGTTGGTTGATACATCGTATTATTATCTTCCCATTGTGGATTCTGGGAGACCCTCAGGAGTCTCAGGGTCCCTATTGAGTATCGTATACTCACCCCTGCACGGGCTATGCATGCACTACGTTGTATTGGATGCAGACGACAGAGAACCATGATCGAGGTGGAGTCTAGTGGAGCAGGACATTACCTAGAGGTGGTCCACTTGGCGGGACATACATGGAGTGGACGACAGCACCCGAGGAGTGGAGGAGACCATCTGTACCCACCCATCAGGCGGGATAGACGGAGGATGAGTCGGTGGTTCAGATTTACTTTACTGCTGTTGTATTCTCTTTTCAGTTGTACTGTACTTTCGGTTGGGTTTGTATTCTGGCCCATTTACTTTCCGACACTTACTTTTGTACTTAGTTTCCTTATTTTTTACTTCATCTTACGTACTCTGTTGTGTTTCTTTACTTATATAAAGGAAATTTCATCCCTTTTATCGGGATTTATGCCATTGGTGCTAGTCGCCAGCCCATAGACTACGGAAGGCGGGCTTCGGGTAGTCACGGCACGGGCCTCGAGGATGGGTCGTGGCATAATGAGCCAAAAGGGTTGTATAAACACATTATAGGATTATAATTGTGCATTACCACAAGATATCCCTCAACGAAAGGATATAGAAATGAAAACCCTTACAAAGATCATTTTATAAAAAGAAATATAAAGATAATGTGTATTCACTATAAATACACATAATTAATGTTTAAAAACCTGATCAGATATCCAAATTAATATCTCACATAGTCATAGCATGACATAATCATGATGTAGAAAATAAACACAATGAATGGAAATTGGGTTAATAAGTTCCCTTACCTTGAGAATAATTCATCACATATGTTCCTTGTTTTCCATGAATAATAAACTTATTTAAATTTATAATTTCTTAAAAACCCTTTTCATGTTTTTTATTTATTTTTAGTCACTAATAACTAAATTATAAAAATTATATTATTATTTTCGTAAATATCAGTCGTTTTTTTCGATATTGGGTACTTCAGTCGAAAATGATGTTGTTATAATGAAAAATTATCCATGCAGTCAAATGTAAATTGTCTCTAGAATAGTATTCATGATTTAAATATCTTATATATCTAATATATATGTATTTATAATATTTTTTATCATTTTTTGATAAGAAATAAAATTAATCATTCATGGAGACAGAAAGTCGTAGGTACTCAAGACCACTACTTTCATTTCATATTAATTTTTATTGGAATTGATACTAAATGATACATAAGTATATTATAATTATATTTTAATATCAAATTTTATATAAATTAAATATTTTCATTAATTAAATCCTTTATATGTTCCATGTTTGGCATGTACGAGTCATATCACTTTGAGGGGGTGGTAGTCCGCACTACATCAAATGAAATTATCATACATTCAAATCATGAAAAGAATAAAGTTACATTTTTAAATTAAAATTATAGTATAATAGTGACAGGATAAATATAATATATAACAAATATATATATATAGTTCTATCATAATGCCCATCATGATATGTGGTTGGGTTTAATCGAATATTCATTGGTTCATGATGTATTAGTTTGTCGTACATTGAAACAATAGGTTCATATCCATTAGATGGATGGCTGTGTATGGTTAGATCTAATAAATCTCATAAAAACATCAAAATATACTTAATATAATGGTTTTATTATAATATATTTGATTAAATATATTTTAGGGGGTTAGAGAATGAAAGTAAATGAATGATGCTTGAGAGAAGACATTACCTCAATTAGGTTAACTCTGTTAGATTAAAGCTAAATTTCTTTCTTGAATTTTGTTATTCCTAAGTTAAGGATTATAGGAGTAATATAAAGATATTTTTATATTATTTGGGAAGATTTTTTATCATCCATTTTTCTTGAGAGGTGTGAGTAAGGGTCAGAGGTGATGCCCTTTTATTAGAGGAAGAAGGGGCACTTTAGGAGTGTATTGAAATATTATTTTATTATAAAATTATTTTCACTTTAAAATGTTTCCAATGTCATTTATTTCAAATATAATATGTTTTGGGGTCTAAAAACACACAACCAATAGTTTTTAGATAGGTCTAGTTCACAATTATAACCATGTCATTCAGCTTTAACCCTTATTTAACTAATTTAACTCTTAACATGTGTTCTTCTATATTAATAATATATTATTAATATATTAACAATAAAATTCCAATTGAACCTAAAGTGGTTCATTACTGAGTTTTTAAATATAATCTACGTAATTTGGGATAATATTATATATTTAAGACTATTAAATAATTTAATTAAACATTATATCTTTTAAAAACTCATTTATGTCCATTTTTATACTATTAATATCATATATTTTTTAAAATCCATATCAACTAGATTAATTCGATAAAACATCAATAATTAAATGTTAGCAAGTCATAATCATCATTAAAATTCGTGTATCATAAAAAAAGATTCAAAATAAATTTATTTTAATATTTATAATGTTTTTTATTTAAATCATTCATTAATAACGAAATCACTAATCATCACTATGTCATAAATATATATATTTATTTGATTGTTCCAAATAATAAATAAAAGATAATGATGTAGAAATATTCTTAGATTTATAGTTATTATTTATAGTAGAATAGATAACTTATATATCCCTACATAAAAATTGTTTTAGTAAAAGATACATGTTTATGTTATATTTGTCATTACATTAAAATAATTCTTATAATATTTCATTTTCACATAAAAGTGGGTCCATGGGGTCCCATAATTGGCCCACTGATTCCCATGGTTGGAAAAATCTCATCAAAGATGATTAGGACATGTGTTATTTAGTTTAATATTATTATAATATTTTTTACACTTATTTTCTAGATTTACTCTTTTACCATGGTATATAAAAATATATTGAAGTTACTATTCATAACCTCTAAAAAATGAAAGGTATTTATTTACAAAACATTCACCTCAAAATTCCAAATATGAAATCCATTTTTACAAATTCAAAACTCCTAAGTTTCAGTAATTAATTTAAAAATATTTAATTTTTTCAAAACCCACAAGTTGGTTTTTAATAAGAAATGACTATCAAAAGATTAACATGTTTTCATGTCTGATTTAAAAAGTTAAATTACATCCATTGAAAAAAATTGGATTAAATGGTAAAAATAAAATCCAATTATACTTAAAATAAAATTTAAATAATAATCATTCTACATAAATAGATTATATGAAAAGCCAGTTTGGAATTAAAATGAGGCATTATTCAGTATTCATAAAAATATTAATTTTATAAGAAAACAAATTTCATCAAATGTATTTTTTTTCTTATTATATAGAAGATTTTTTTGTCCAATATAAAATATAAATGTGAAAAAACTGAATTTAAAAATGAAACAACTCTAAAAGGCGGTAAAATGACCTTTTTAAAATATAAGAGTATTTTATGCATAAAATTAGATTAATTATTATTTTGAGCCTCTATAATTTATTAAACAAAATTAAAAACATATAAAAACATGTATAATCATAATGTAGTTTTTTATATTCATTCTGCCCAATATATTTACTAAGAATTAAGTAACATTTAAAAAAATTATATATTTATTCTATTATTTTTTAATATTATTCAATCTCTTGTGTGACATATGATTTCAAAAAAACCTTGTTTTGCATGATGATGTAGATTTCAGAAAAATAATTCTCTTTAAAATAAAATGAATATCTTATTCATAAATACTAATAGATATATAAATTTATTGTTCTTTAAATACCTAGGTTGTAACATCCAATCCTCATGAATCAAGTTATCTCGCACACCCCATCTCAAAAAAGGACATATAACTTGAGGTTCTCTATAATCTACACATATCTAGGACCCCATCTCACCCATTATGCTCCGGTCAGTTCGTTTTCATTCAATTTGGGTCCAAGGACTCATGTGTTTGATCCAATGATTTTCAAGAATAACAATACATACAATAGGTTGTGAATTTTAGTTTAAAAATCATAGTATAACATAATTTTAATAAACAAAAAAAATCATGTTTAAGTAGAATATCAGACTCATCGCTTATTCCGATTAAAAGTGTCACAAAATTTGAAAATATCTATTGTCCGATTAAATCTATGTAAGGAATCATAATCATAATGGACCCGAATTTCAGAGTACAGTTTTCATAATATTGGTAAATATAATAAACATATTCAGAATAGATATACGAAAATGATGTTTTAATTTCACATAAAATGATCATAGGAAAAGTTTATTGAAAGAAAAACGTAAAATAATATCATTAAAAAGAAATATTAAATTTTAGTCTGTTAAATGATAAAAATAATACATCAAGAAGTGTAAGGGATTCTATAACTCATAATAGTGGTATCCATTAGATTATAATTACAAAAATGATTGTATTTCTTACAAAGGAAAGACATCGATATAATGATTGGAATGTCTTTACCTTTCTATTCCTAGAAGACCACAATATTATGATCATCATTGTCCTACTATATGTATATGCCCTCGATTTGATGGATCAAATTCTCCATCTTTCTATCCCTGTAATCCCTCAATTGTTACAATGTTCGGACACATATTACAATTAAAAAATCATAATGAAATAACAATGATAAGGATTAATTGAAACTACAAAATTATAAACAATTTCAAGGAATAAGAACAAGATGACCATGCTATAAAATATAGAACGCTCTCGTGAAATGAGTAAATTAAAATGTATCAAACTACACCAAACTCATCCAATGAACTTTAATTTATAGAAATCCTCCCAATAATCATATTCCTTTGAGTTTGTCACAATGATATGGATTCTTGGAAGTAACATATCATAATGAAATTATGTAACATAATATACAACCTCATATTGGTTTACACTATTATATTATAAAAAATTCTACAATATGATTGAAATAAGTTTTTTCTATTCAAACTATAAACTACAATCATTCTAATGTATTTTTTATCAATTTAAATATGATGACCATTATGAGTGTGAATATGATTTTAATAGTCTGAAGGTTTGTCTGATTATTAATACTTTTTCAGTATGAAAGACATGATATAAATTATAACATATGGTTCTGTTATAGGCATGTCTGACTAATCATACTCATACTCATTACATTAATTTAAATAAAGAAATTTATGGATTATAATATTAATTTATTTGTAATTTTTATAAGGTATGTTGTAGTGTATTCTACAAAAACATTATAAAAACGTTTTGTGAAATTAAATTAGTAAATATTTTCATTTTCGGTGTATTTTATTTACTAGACAAATGGTGTGGAAAAGTAAGAAGTAAAGTGTTTGACTCAATTATATCCTCAATTTTCGAAATTACAATCACAAAAAAATGTAATAGTTACTTTGTAAACTTATATCCCTTGTACTTATACATTCATCATATTTATATCAAAACAATAAAACTTTACCCCCGCTAAGATTATGACTCTTTAAATTATATAGAGAGAACTATGGTGAATTAGATTAACTCAACCTTAAGATTATATCACCCCATAAGGATCATATTACCCCCCTTAATGAAAATTTTTCATTTTGTAAAAACATTTTCCCCAAAAAAATAGTACTCCCCCATTCTGTAAAATTAGCCAAAATTTTAATTTTCCAAAATATAAGAGAAAATTATGATGTCTGATGAAATGTTATAGTAAATAATTACAGAAGATAAATAAATAACCATTTCAAAATCTAAATAAAAAAGGAGTTCAAATAAATTTTTTTATTTATTTATCAATTATTTCTCAAAATAATTCATCTTATTTATTTCATTTCTTTCCTAATTTATCTTGTTACATTTATATTCTGGAAACCAAAAATTTTTACACAATTCATAGTTCTGGTCACTTATTACGATTAATTTTTCTTAAATCAGATTTGTCCCTCTCAAATATAGCTCCAAATATTTAATTAATGTTTCAGACTGTTAGAATACAATGTTCATTAATTAGTAATACCTTTTGAATCATCCAAAAACACAAGCCTATAGGTTATGTCATTATAATTTTGATTGAAGGATATAATATATTTATTCATGACCTTTTTCACATAATGTAAATTCTTATCATTTTATTTTATATTATCTTCATCTTGATTAAAAAGTTTCATTATTTGAGTATTATATCTCAATCACACACCTATCACAGGGCATGGAAATGGAAAATTTGTATGTTTTCCAAGTGCAGCATAGAGGCTAACCAGGGTTATCTCACATGAAGAGCTTTGTATTGGATTGAATCAATAATACTAATTCACCTATTATAATTATATTTGTTGTTTTTAAAATTTATTGAAAATGATGGTTTTATGGTGTTTTGGAAAATAGTGAAATTAAAATAATGTAATGAAAACATTAAATCTAAATGTAGTTGAAAATGCTGACAGAATGAAATTAGGGAAGTAACCACATGGTCCTAGTGTTGGATATCATGAGTTTGTTCATTATTTATTTATTGATTAAATTATATTTGATAATTCATTTTACAAAACCTCATTGATGAATTACTTTCCTTTGATTTAAAGAGTGTGATTTTATCATGCCTCTAGAATACAAAACCACACATCCTCCAATAGTCATCAAGGATCACACCTTAACTGAGAATGAACTCCTAAAATGACCCATATACACTATATTCCATTTCATACCATATCGAAACACCACCTCCGCCATATGATGGGTTTTCCAAAGATAAATGTGGTAAAATGAATTACTTAATGGAATATAATGGATTGGGAAGCAATGTCGTGGGGGACAACCGTTGCACCCGTGTAATATTCCCACCTCCAATGAAAATAGAATAAATATTTTTTAAATTGAAGTGAAATAATGATGAAAATCATGAAACCTCCCCTAGGTTGACGCCTCATGTAAGTCACATTCTGTGAAACTGTGCATAGATATCACAATGGAAGATGAAAAAGAGAAAATGAGGATTAGATTTTAAAGAGAAAAAAGTATGGAAGAAGAAATGGGAAACATGTTAATAAAATATATGTATCTGTTACATGGAAATGAAAATTGAATTATAAAAGTAAATTATAAAAAAATACTAAAAGTCCCCATGGCCTCCTATCATTGGTGTCGTAGATGGTGTTTGGAATAAATGGTATAGAGTGGTTGGAGCACTTCTCCTATTATATGCAGAATTTTTCCTCCAAAAGTTGTCACGTTGTTGACCTATTTATTTAAAGATTAACGTGTGTACCCTTTAATGAAATTGTTTCATAAATGTGTTCACCGTTCACCCTCCAAATTTCATCCCATTTGGGCACAATATGTATGCATTATGATTTTTTCATTGGAGGTTTTTTTAGTATGATACATCCGAGATTCTTACCCTAAGAGTATATCCTCCAATAACAACTTTAATTACATCAAAACTCCCTAAAAATAATTTTAGAGTCTTGTCTATGTTTCCTTGTGCAATCCTATGTGGAATCACTTCAATTTGAGATTTATATGTCAAGATGGATGCCCATTATTGTGGTGGCTTCCATGCAGTACTCCTGGAAAAATCATCAACTTCATTGATATGATTAGGCCTTTATATGATAGATTACGTCCATAGTCCAAATGTCAATGATTAAGGTAATAAAATTTGAAATCTAAAAAAATAATCACTCAATTTGGAATAATATTTTTCATGAAATAGCCTTAATACCTTTGATGTTACAATCTATGAAAAATCCAGAATTAAGCACTTTTTAAAATTTAGCTAAATTTAATTCTACAATCCAAATGACTTATTATTTTATTAAAAAATTTAAAAACTTGTTTTTATCATTTAAAAACATTGAAAATTATTTATTATTTGATTAACAATATGAAAATAAATTTTCTCTATCAAATACCCCAACACATAAACCATGATTTCCCTCATGCATAAAATATTAACATGGAATTTTGAGGACACCGATAAAACCAATATCCAAATTCCAAAATAAAATAATCAAACAATTTTCAACATAAAAATAAATTTTCAAAAATCACCATAAAATACCAACTTAATTTCGAAATTTTTACAGAAAAAATTAATTCATATATTTTACGTTTTCCAATTAAAAAAATATGTCTCCTTTTTTCCTTCATTCATGCTTCTAATCTAATTTTTATTAAGAATTTCACATTTTGATTTATCTCAAATATGATTTTTCCCCACATATTTCATTATATATTTCAATTATAGTAATGATCATATCATAATAACATGGACCATATCCATAATATTGTAAAATAACTACATTATCCTCTTTGTGTAGACAAAAGGCACATAAAATCATGAGGACATTTCAATAATGGATTAAATTACTATAATTATTAAAGATTTTAATGATTTGATGTTTTAAAAACTAAGGCTCAAGGATGAGAATTATCTCTTAAGTACAGTGCATTATATCCAAATTTTAACGAAATTCTCCCCTTCAATATAACAACACCCACTTCCCGCAAAACATAAAGTATGGTCACGATCAAAATAAATAATAATGAATTACTAATGCATCCTCTACATTTTTTATTTTTTTTCATTTTATAATGTTATTGTTATAATAACCTCACATCCACCACCTAACCACATACGATAAGAAGATTGTCTATCTAGAAAATACTGATTTTTGGTTATCCAAAATCCCAACCCTTTTTTTCAATTTATTTGTTCATTTTCTCATTTTTTTTATTTTTAACTCATGATTTACAAAAAATGATGTATAATGAAATATTCCTCAACCATTTACAATTACCATAATATACCCCCAAACATTTTCCTTACATCGTATATGATCTATTTCACTCTGATTCCCATTCATCCCCACACTTAATTTTTAAAATAACATGCAAATGCCAAGAGTAGAGTTGGAATTGATAAAAATGGCTTTAAATATGGATCGTCCCTATAATAGTCATTCATGGTCTCTATGAGATAAAATAAGTATTTATTTAAAGTTTCTATGTAAGGATAAGGGAATTTAAAAATATTCCTCAGTCATTTTAAATATGTTAATGAATAGTCAAAGCATTGAAAAGCTCAAATGCATGTTCTGGTCGGTGACATGTCCCATGATCACTTAAGAAATATGATCAAGAATAAATAGGAAGTATGTTTTTTTGGAATCCTCTTAGGGACGAGACAAATGATATTTGACAATCACTAAAGGCATGAATAATAATAACCAATTAATTCACTTAATTTTTCTAATTTCAATGTAACAAAAATACTAAGGAAATTTCATTCATATAAATCAACTAATTCCTTTAATTCACGAGTCATCATTTCAATATCAAAGCTTCAATTTAAGCATTCAATTTTATATTTTACTCTTTCAATATATTTAGCATTGAAATCTAAATAATGGAATAACATGTTTCCTAAGAAACTCATGACTCTTAAATAAGTTAGGTAATGAAATAATTCAAGTATGGGCATGCAATTATTATCATTAAATTTCTAATCAATTTTCAGACCAAAAAAATGTAAATAGTTAAAAAATTTAATCTATATAAATGAACTCCCATTTGATATAAATCATCATTCCCCTCATAAAATTTCTGTCTTCATTTTCCAATTTATGAACCAATATAAGATAATTACTATATTAAAAATAATGACCATGTCATTAATGATCAAAAATATAACTAGGAGTGTGCCATATTCCAGCTGTTATCAAAAATCAAAGGGTGGATGAAGCTTCTTGGATTTGAACCATCACATGTCGATTTTCCCAAAATCCACATCTATGTTCTTGTTAAGGAGGAATACATGCATATAATTGACTAGATCCTACACCAACACTATATGATACAACATACATAATAGGTTTAGAATGAAGTATGAAGCTTCCTCCTCCTTCATTTCTACTTGTGAAATAATCTATTTATCTTCTTGTATTCCACCAAAATAATATTCAATGTCATTTGGAATCTCCAAGTGTTCCTCAATAGGAGAATCTTCTTCTTTCTCATCATCATACATGGAATTATAAGAGTCATCCGAATATGAAAATTAAAAACAATTATGGGGGATACTGAAATTAGTTTCAATAAAGTCATATGATTTTGAGTTCAAGATGTATCATCTATGTGACTAGGTTCATCTCAAATATTTTCCTTGGTTAAAAGTACCTTTTGGAGTTGATTATAACTATATGGAGGTAGGTAGTCTTGCTCATCTATCTTCACTTCAAATTCCACTTCTTGGGTGGTGTATTCTTTAAGTGGTGATGGATTTTTATCATTATAATTCATGGGGAGATCAACCAATTCCTCAAATTCATTCTAGAATTCATCCAATTACTATTGATATCTAACAAGTAGCATAGTAGGGAAGTCAACTATTATTTATCTATCTCATGTAGAATTAGTTGAGTGATTATGACAGTGTCTACAAATACATATTAATTTAACTCTTCTGGTTCTTCAATGATGAGTGTTGAAATTTCATCCACCATAACCTTTGGTTCTGGATGCATATCAGGGATGGGTTTCTCCATCTATGTACAAACATATTCAAATTATTATACCATTTTATCCCCAAGACATCCATCGTATTTCTTATCTTATCCACCTGATCATTTACACCATTGTAATCGACATATGGTTTTTGATATTTCACCTGTGAGTAATCTTCCCATGCATAAAAACATAAATTTTAATACATCAAGGAATATGTTTTTTTAGAATTTTTTTATGAAAAAGTAAAATATTTAGAGAAAATTTGAATTTTGAAAATTATATTGAAATAACTACTTAGCACCCTCACAATAATTCTAGTTTTGACTAACACCGATCTTAGGGCGTGAAAACAAATTCTATGTTTTCCTAGTGCAGCAAAGATGGTAACAAGGGTCTTCTCACATGAGTAAATTTGTAGTTGGTGTAATAAATAATTCCAATTAACCTATTCTAATTATTTTTGGATTTTGTATTATTTACTTAAAATGATGGTTTTAAGGGGTTTTAAAAAAAATTGAAATTAAAATAATGTTATGGAAAAATTAAATCTAAATGTAGATGAAAATACTGACAGAATGAAATTGGGGAAGAAAGCACATGGTCCAAGGATTGTATAAGATGTGTTCTTTCATTATTTATTAATTTTATATATTCAATTTTATAATTTTTTTTTTGAAACCTCATTAATGAATTAATTTCTTTTGATTTAAATAGTGTGTGATTTTAGCATAACTCTAGCACACCAAAGCACACCTCCTATAAAATTCACCTAGGATAACACCTCAACCAAATATTCTATAATCAAAATACCTAACTCCACCAAATTCCATTTCGTCCCTTATTGAAACCCTAACCCCACCGATGGAAGCATTTTCCTAAGAGAAGTGAGGGAAAATTAATTAATCAATAGAATTTAATTTATCTGTAAACAATGTCGTGGTGGATGACTTCCTCACCCGTGTAATATTACCTCCTCCACTAAAAATAGAATAACAAAATTTTTAATTGAAGCTCAATAAGGAAGAACATGGTTCAGCCTCCCCCAGGTCCATGCCTTGAGTTATTCACTTTTAATGGAGAAGTGAAGATTCAACATGATAGAATGATGGATGAAAAAAAACTTAAATTTGAGATGGAAGAGAATGATGGATGGAAGAATAAAATAGAAACACTTAAATGAAAAAGGTGATTATTTTAAATTTAAATAAAAAATAAATAATGAAAATAAATAATGAAAAATCCTAAATGGACCCTTGGAATCCTCTTTGTTGGATCCCCATTTGGTGTTAGGAAGGAATGTAATTGAGAGGTATGAGCTCCTTTCATCTTATTATTATAATTTTTCCTCCACATGTTGTCACATTGTTGACCCATTAATTTTACGATGAATAGGTGAAAAACTTCATAATGTTGTTTTAAAATTTTTATGTTGTTCACCCTCTAAATTTCAGTCCATTTGGGAAAAAAATATATGTATTATTATTTTTTTCATTATGGGTTTTTTTCTATATGATGGTTCTAGGAAGATTCCTCTAAAAGTAGAACCTCCAATGAAAACTTTAATTACTTCAAAAACTCACAAAAATTCATTTTTGAGTCAAGTATATGTTTCCTTGTGCTATCACGGGTGGAATCACATCAATTTGAGATATGTAAGTTGAGATAGACATCTGTTAATGTGGTGGGGTCCACGCAGTCTACTGAAAAAAATCATAAACTTCATTTATTTGTTTAGGCCTCTAGATTACTGATTCAACCACTAGTCCATAGTAAATGATTAAGGAAATAAAATATAGATTCTATAAAAACAAATCCCTCAATTTTGAATTATATTTTTCAATAAATGACCATAGTAACGTTGATGTAAAAAACTACTAAAAATACTGAATTAATAAATTTTCACCATTTAGATAATTTTTATTCAATAATAAAAATTTCACATTATTTTAATAAGACATTTTTATACTTGGGTTTAATTATTTAAAAAATCAAAAATTCATTATTATTGGATTAAAAATATGCCCATATGTTTTTATGTCAATCAGTTATGATTTTAGGAGTGTTTTTTTAAGGTCTTTCAACTGATCTTTGAGATGAATAACATTCTATGTTAAAACCATTATCGATTCTAATAGGTTAAGAGTAATTTCACGAATAATATATCATTAATATTCACATTTTGTAAAATAAGGAATAGTTCCTTAAATATTTGTCAAAGGACAATCAATATAATCAACTCCTTCAAAAGAAATGGTTCTGGATGTGTTCAAAAAATCTTGTTGAAACTTAGGAGGGTCTATTATGATCATAACTATATCTAATTTTCCATCACATTTATCAATATTTGATAATTACTTCAAAATTATCATTTTTTTCAACTCCACTGTCCTTTCATAATTCAGGGATTCAAACAACCTCACTTTTAGGTTTATGAAAAGGTTTTGTTTTTGAAGTTTGACCTTTTTACTACTTAATTAATGAGGATTATTCATCCAATAATGAAAATTAGTTTTTAGAAATACCTTCTTCACATGACTTATTGATTCGAGTGGGTTGATCTGAAAATATTGATAATGATGAATCTGATAATTTTTTATCAAATTGAATTTCATTCATATAATCTACTTATTTATTCCGATCCTCCTAGTCAAATTATTCTTCAACATATTCTTCAATTTCATTAAAATCTTATTCTTCTTCACCATATTTTTCTTTTCCTTATTTCCCAACAATATTTTCTGATAGAAATTCATCTACATGTTCTTATTTATCTTCTTTTTCTATTTACTTAAATATATTTAGATCTATTTTATTGATTGTATCTATTTACGATTATTTTTATTTAACTACTATATCTAATTCTTCATAAAAAATGTGCTCTCTTCCATTCTCTTTGATATAAGGAATATTTGAATAAACAATATAGATTTTATAAAAAAATAACCCAATAACAATATTTACCTTATCATTATGATAAGGGTTAAGAACAACATTCATAGATTCAATATAAAAACCTTCCATCAAAATATCCAATATTTGAGCAATAATAATCGTATAATTTATAATTAGTTTCACTTTTTTATTTTTCTAATGATTTTGTATCCGGAATTCTGAAATTATTGGAATCGACATGGTCAAGTCTGATATGTTGATCTATTGCTTTTATTCCTGCTTACTTTTTCATCCACACATTAAAAAATAGTCTGGTGTTGTTTTATATTTATTATTTATTTTTTTGAGAGGTCTAAACCATACTCTTCTTCTTCTACTTCTTATCCATTTTTTCCTTTCATGATGGTTCTTCCTTTGATGTGAAACCACCAACATTCTCAATAAAAATTTTATACTTATTTTCAAAAACATTTCCATCCTATTTATCATATCATCCAATATAAATGGAATATATTATATCAACATAGTATATTTTTTTTATAATTTAAAATTATTTATACATTCATTATATATGTTTCATATTAATGTGAAAACATGATGATTTTTTTTGATTATACTAGTTTTGATATTTTCAGTTGTGAGAATAAAAAACATGACAAGATGAATTTTCCTCATATTAACTTACTAATCTAGAAAAAACATCAGATACATTTAAATTATCTTGGTATAATTTTCTTGGAATGGGTAATCCTTGTATCCATAGAGAAACAACACATTTTTTTAAAGTCTTATGAGAAACAATCCTAAATATTTCATAATGATCAAACACCAAATCTCTATTCTTCTTTCTATTGAACATACTGTGCTCATTAGGCAACATCTGTGATGGATAGAAAGTGTCTCCTTCTAACTATGTTATTAATAAATATGAAACATTCATATATAAAATCTTATATATCATAATATATAATGTGAAATAAATATCATCCTTCTAAACTCCATAAAAAAAATAGATTCATAAAAATCATGTACAAAATTAGGATGACATAAGATAAAATCCATATCGTGGTTCTCAACACATATATATTCCTAACATTGAAATGAAAAAAATTAATTTTTTAGTGTAATATAATTCTTATCATAAAAATACATTTTGATTAATCATTCTCTAAAAATGTAAAATTTTGGAAAAACAACCTTGGTGGCCAACATTTTCTAAAAAAGAATATGAAAAATCAAACTAAAAGAAAATTTATTTAATAGATGAACTAGAAGGTGACATATTATAGGGAGAAAAACTTATCAACTGATATGGGACATTGGGGATCTTTCTATGTATATGCATCATTGGTGGTGGTTGAATTTCTAGGTGAAAATACATAGTTTATATTAAATCTATTTTAATATGATGATTGATATTGATTTAATGAAATTTTTATGAAAAATTATACTCAGATGGTATTAAAATTATATATGCATGGAGTATTAATACATTACTAATTGTTTTTTTAAGAAAATTCAAAACAATACAATGTGTTCTATAGAAATCTAAAATTTTGGAAATAGAGATAAAAATAATTACCATAATGAGGTCATGTGAAATAAGTAAGAGTTCTATTCGAAGTGAAATCATAAATTAGTATGAAAAAATTATTATTAATACTTTCATCAAAACTATAAAATTATGGTTGTCATAATAAAATACTATATATTATTTTCCTAGTTCAGAAAACAATTATGATTGATTAAAATTTAACTCTAAATAAGATATTTATAAATGTAAAGCTACATATGATATATCAAAAATAAAAAAATATTACAAAATCACAATGTTTCCAGAATGTTTTTTAAATTTTAATCCTAAAAATTTAAAACCATTTTAGTGTTCGAAAACTATTTTTAAAAATCAGACTCTAAAAATTTAAAAAAATTATATATTTCAGTAGTACCCATTAGAATTATATTCTTGAAAAACAATGTATTTATAAAGCAAAATGTTTTTCAAAAACATATGACATGCATACTCTCCGTAGAGAAATACATAACCTAATATAAGGAATTGGGTAAAAAATTGAAAATATATGAATGATTAATTTATGTTTATAATTCCTATATTATTTTAGTGGTTTTATAAAATATTATAAAAAATTGTTTTTAGAAAAATTTCATCAGGTTTTTCTAGAAATAAATGAAATTGTAAACTGATATATCATTTAACTATGTGTTCACAAAGGAAATGGTGTACTATATCGACATTATTTTCACAAGAATCGTGTGATATAGGTTCTACTTAAGGAAATGGTACTTGTATTATCATAATGTATTTGAGTTTTTGAAAACTCGATCCATACTCAGTGTGTGTGCCATGAATCCAATACAAATGATAACCAAAAATTCCTGCTGCCATATATTGGGTATTATATTTAGAATGGGATAATGAGTTATATTTCATAAAATACCATGAAAATAATGATTCTTTTATGGAAAGAAATTTTCGACATGTTCTTTCTGTATCTATTAGATATCCAAAAAAATTAGTGTACCGAAATCATTTTATGTCAAAAAATGTAATGAATAATTGAAAAGTACAAAATCCATTTTACCTTAACATAATGAAATATTCATTTTACCACATTTAGATATGTATTTTTTGTATTTTTTTTTTATATCACTCACATTGGAATAAATAAAATATTAAATATGGATGACTAGAGGATATGTAATGTAAACATCATTTCAGACCACTTAATATATTTTTATAAAATTTCTGACCAGCCTCTTCATGATAAAGAATATTTTTGGTACCGATAGATGTAAAAATACATTTTGTTTTTTTATATCCTAATTTCAAAATAGAATCCTTTATTTTATTATGCTAATATATAAATATTCTGTCGTATTTTTTTTGATATTTTAAATCCATGAAAATATATTATCTCATCCATCATACTCATTTCAAAGTAATATATTATAAGATCCTTAAAGAGACCTATTGATGATTTTTGAGTTGAATTGAGTATATAAATAACAAAATTAATTTGTACAATCATATTTTTTTATTTACTTATATTAAAAAAATTGTATGATACGTAGAACCCTGACCAAAATTTTTTTGTACCAAAAATGATGTTAACCTATCATAATAAGATCTAGGGCTATTTTTTAATTCTATATAATGGTTTGGTATGTTCATAAACATATTCCTGATTTTTGGTATTTTCAAAAAAGGGTTCTTTCAACATAAATATCCTCCTAAAATTGGTAAAAAAAATAAAACATCACATCTATTAGAAAATTTTTGAAATTAAAGAATGATTCCAAGGCCAATAGTACAAAGTCAGGTTCAATTAAATCTACTTGTGCATACGATTTTTCATAATCAATGCTTTTATTATTATAATCATTCGGAACAAGTCTAGATTTATTTCCAAATATTATGAAATTTAAATTTCATTTTCTCCAAAAAAACCACATTCTAATATATTTATTGATGTTTATTTAGGTCCTTCAGCTAATGAATAGAAATTATTCCACTAAAAATCATTGAGTACATATTTTATTTCATTAATCCAATACAATTCACCTAAATCCTCATCAGTATTCATAGTTTCATTTGAGATAAGAAATTATTATGTTCAATTTTATTACTTAAAGAAATTTTACTCCTAAATGGTTGATCAAAATCACAAATTATATATTCAGTTGGATGATTAATATTAATGATCTAACTTTTTTTAAATATTTTTATTCAATATAAGTTATAAAATATTCATAATGAATAACTTCCCAAACTATTTATAACGTTTTATCCTTATGATAAGATTCTTATAACAATGTTCAACAATTTTTTTTATAATGCTCATCTGACTATGCTGGTAGGGGATGTTTGAAAATGAAAGGGTAATTTTCATTAGGGATAACATGTATAGTTACCTCAATAGTACAAGAATTTTAATTAAAAAACTCTATATTTCATAGATGTAATGGAATTTCTTAAAAATATTCTGTCATTATATTTGGGTGAAATTTACGTACATTTTCATTAGTAATCATGTGGAATAAATTACAACCATATACTCTAATGTAATATATATTAGGTATTCTTCCTATCTATAACCCTTAAAAATTTTACAAGGAATAGGGATATTTAAAACTCTCTTTATTTTACTACTGTAAGTACTAACACTTTCATCCAAAAAAAATATCAATTGTGTAATCACATAACATGGTTTTAATTATTTGTTAAAGAATTATATTTATTCGTTCAAATGCACCATTTTTGGGGGTTATAAAAGATTAAAAATTTGTTTAATTACATTTCTTACTAAAATTTTTTTCCAAATAATAATATTTATATTATACACTAGGGTCACAATGAATATTTATCAAGGAATTATATTTCACAATCATAATATTGGATAACAGAGTTTTAAAATAAAAAAGATTCATATTTACTTATGATAAAATAAACCCATTTACATATAGAGTAGTCATAATATAATTAATATAAATATAAATTTAAACCATTACATCAGGTTTGTATAGAGGAAAAAAATCAATGTTCACTAAATGTAATGAATCATATTATGAGTCTTCACTAATAGATTGAAAGTGTGACCTACGTTTCTTATAACGTTGAAATGTTTAACATACCATTGAAAAATAAATAATATGATTAATTAGATCCTTAAAATATCCATTATTAGTAAATTTTAAGACATTTAAAATGATAAAATTTCATACCCTTATATTTCATAAAAAAATATTGATATTCCACTGCACTAAGACAAGAAATGTTTTAGCTCCTTAGGTATTCTATGATATGAGTATAAAACTTATTGGGTCAATTTTTATAATAAATAAAGTAATCCTTGTAAATATGTATTAAACATTTATAATTTCAAAATAGCACTAGGTAACCTTCATAAAATAATTCACAAATTTTTAAATGGTTGTGAATCAAAAAAATTAAAATTTGAAAACGTGACCTAAGAGATTTACAAGGAAGAAAAATATTACATATTCTAATAATATATCCTTGAGAATTTACTCCAAAGATGACTTCAACCCATTAATCATTATTATCTTCTCCAAAATCTATTTTTTATAGACATGTCTCTGGAATATGCACAATATAAGTATGATATTTAATTTTCTCTTACTACACCATTTGATATCCTAAAAAAATAAATATTAATCTTTTCACAACCCAACCAATATTTGGTCATTTAATTTTAGGAAAAAATACTTGGAATACAAATATATTTATAAAAATAGGCTCATTGAAATCCTTGGAACATAAATATAATTAATTAACAATTCTTTTTCAAGGACAATTAAATTAACACACTGTTAAAATGATGGAATTTTGGAATATTGAAATTGTTATTGAAAAAAAATATATGTGAAACCCATTCCATAATGAGTACCATGAGGATAATAGTTTTAATAAATTTAATCATGTTTTTATTTAACAATATTATATATTGATGATAGTTTAATGATATATGAAATATTATATTTTAGTTTTACAAAAAAATACTTATCTACATTATAATTTTTCAGGGAAAATTATTTGGTTCGTAAAACATATTTCTCAAAAAATACATTTTCAAATACATTAGAAATAGTTTCTTTTTCATTATTATTCTTATCAAGATAATTTGGAGGATCTTTTTTTTCACTTGTTAAAATTTATATTCTTGAATCAGCCAAAATTAATTTTCATCCCCATTATCATGGTTTTTTAAAATCATACAATTTTAATTCACAATGTATTTTAAAAAACATGAATATTTATTATAAAAAGGAATGAGATTATATAATGATAATGAATATTATCAATCAGAATATATATAAGCCTCCTCGTTAAGATAATTTCAAGTTTATGTATTGTGGGCATGGTTCTCAACTATTCATACCCTAGCCAAAAAAAATTATTTTAAATTTTCACATTTATGAAATATATCAATGTTCCTATAACTAAAACTTTTATTATTTAATGAATTCCTAAATTAATCATATCCAATAGAAATACATGCTTCATCATTATTCAGATAACTATTTCACTTTTATTTTGAATATTTCATGGTGTTTATTTATGAATTATATTCATTTCTATATTTACTCTTTAGATTTGGAAAATCTAGTATAATGTGTCTGTATTTAATACATTTATAATAAGTAACTTCATATTTATTGTCACATCTATCCTTATGAATTTTTTTAAAATGATATTAGAAACCATTCTTTCCCAATATATTATTCATTCTTTTAGAGAGGATTGAAAAATCATTTATAAAATGATTAGAATTACATGAATTATATTTAATGACAACTTTATTCTTTTTTGAGGACATAAAAACATCTTAAGTGTTTAATAATTTGTAAGATATTTAGTGGTAGAAAATGAAACACCTCCATTATTTTTCATTTTCTTCTCAGTATATTTTTTGAGCCTACCCTTTTAATAAATTATTGTAAAAAATAAGATCATTAGAGTTATTATTATTCTACATAAATATTCCATACAAATCATACCTTTTTTATTCCCAGTCATTATGAATGTTATTAATTATCTTTTTAGGTAGTATCACTTCATCAATACCATTTTCTCTAATATATCGAAGACTATTTATAAATTTTATAATTATATAATAAATTTTAGAAACTAGATCTCCATGATTAAAATATATTTCATGGTAGTGTACACTTAATATAGATCTATCAGTCTCAACATCATTAGATGTACTAAAATGTATGATGTCAAGTATTTTCCAAAAACTATTGGGAGCTACTAAGATAAAATCTGACTATAAATTCAATTTTGCATAGAACATGTCATGACCCCCTCCCCACAAAGTGTACCCCTCTTGGGCTGGTAATGTAGAAAGGGAGATAATGACCCCCGAGTCCCGCCTCTAGTAGGCCTCGGGTTGGTGAGTAACACTGAGGGTATAATAAACACAAAAATGGGAGGCATTACCCTCTAAGAGAACACATGCTGAAGAGAGAGATAAGATAGACACCAACCAACTACAACTCAGAACTGAAATATAAAAGAAACCCAAGTACATATATTAAATTCCATTCTAAAATACTACAATTGAAGGGGAAAACTTCAAGTACCCAAAGGAATGTAATACAACAGCGACCACAAGCCTGAACAACCCCTACAACAAAAGCTAGTAGTAACCAAACTGATCTCTAATCTTTTCCAAGTGACCTGATAAACAGTTTATATAAACATAGGGTGAGTATAATAGTATTCCCAATAGGATCCTTTCCAAAGCCTCTCATGCAAACGAAAAGAGAGCATAATAAAGAACAATGAACAACAAGTGAAACCAACTCATCGCCTAAACTTGTATACTAAGTTCCCAACCTCACCATGACTAATCTCACCATGTAATGCATACTAGAATATATCATATAATAAAGAATATCATGGGTACCCAGCTACTACATACCCACTGGTTTTACACTTTTCCAAATGAAATGCATCCTGTGCATCTCTCTCCAAAGGTGTGCCTGTATAAACAGGGGCTAAGCTCCACAATCTGCACCACCTACACCACAAAGGGTTGCCCGCAGACACCTAGGCGAAGCACCACACCATACTCACGACCAAACGTAACCAGGTAGTTTGCAAGAGCAACCACATCTCACTTATCGTGTATCATACATCGGGTATTTTACATCAAGCCATTATAGCCCATACATTGATTAAGGATCCTCATTCCATCACAACCTATACATGTTACACCTATAGTAGTCCATAGGATACTATATCCAGAACATATGTGTGTGAAAAATCCACAAGCCATTACATCCCTCTACACACAAAAATGGGGATAACTAACTGTTGTGCCTAATGGAGCTTGTATCTACCAAGAGAAGAGAGAGGGGTAAGGGGGTAGTCAGCCATTTGTCCTCCCACCAGAATGTTGGGGAAAACACCCCCTTGGGCTCAGAATCCCCAGTGTGTCAGTTTACCTTACCGACAGGGTGGAGTAGCATATAGAAACACAAAATTACAGATTATATTATAACTCACAACCACACTATGGGCTTAACCTAGTCTTAGAAACAATTGTTGCCAATGTCTCTCAGACTCTGGGCTACCACTTCTAAGACTAGGTATCCTATAAGCACCCAACCATTTAAAGGGATTTATAAGATTACTTCCTTCCCTTTTTATCAATTCCACTATATGTTAATTAATTCTTTATACATTAATTAATCGTGAACAATTTGTCACACTAAATCCCATCAACATCACATCCAAAAACCATTGTCCCTTCAAAATTTCTCAATAACATAATTAAGATCCAACAAACTCCAACCCCATGGGTTGACATAATTTATTAAAACACTCATTATAGAATTACTTTCCCATGTTCCAAGGCATTATAGGAAAGCAACATATGCTAGTAAACACAAGGGGGATCAACACACTGAGTAGATGTACTACCCATCGAGACATTTCCACATATAGGTATAGTGTAGACCCATTCTCCCATGGGAGGCTAAACACGGAAAGAACGTGGCATACCCCATGTATATTTACCTATTTCGGAAGAAGGGTAAGCAAGACAGCTACCTGGAGCAATGGGGAAAAGAAAAATAGATAAACAACCAAAGAATCCATAAGAATACAAAAACAACATCCATCCCATTCATCATACTTGGTTTCCTCCCCGATACCCACATGCATAAACCGATGCATCTCACCACTCTAGGTGTCATCCGCTGCCACAACCACAAGGCCTCCCTACCTCCACGTATCACAAGACCCCTCCAGGGTCACATCACAACACTAGATTTCACAGCACCCCTTCCAGTGTCACAACATAGCACAAGTAGCTGGAAAAAATTCATTACAAGAAATGGGCTATTGGCCTTTTCACAAGGCATCCGACCATAAAATAACAAACACCAACAATCACATCAAAAGGGATTTTATCCCTACTTCACAACAAGAGGGTAACTCCGAACCCTGCATGGAACTCAATCATGTTATTTAACCCATATCGAATTAAGAGATTCAATTTTTTGGTTCCAACATCATGACCTAATTATGTAATCTATCACCAAAGATTAAACATGATTACTATTCCAAATTATATCAACATCAAATTAGAACCACTACAACAACGGCAACAACCAGATTCATTTACATGCCTCTTTATCTTTAGACAATTAATTATAAATTAATTCTGGCTTTACTTTCATTATCAATTTCAATCAAAAACAACATGCTAACATATATGGAATATATATCACACTTATCTATAAAATCAAGTGGCAAACCATTATCATGGTATAAATCAACAACATGAAATCAAACCAATTTTTTTAATCTGGTTCATGTATTTAATTAGGTCAATTCCATTGTGATACAAAAGTCTAAATCAAGATAACTATATGATTTAAAATAAACAATTAGAGAATCCATGAATCCTCTACCGTAAGGGTCTTCGAGGAAAACCACAATGGTCGATGAACGCCCATGAAGCCAGGTTTATTCTCTACGAATACTCCTTAGATATCCTCTCATAACACAACCAAGACCAAAGCTCATCACAATCGACATCCACACACCTAGATCTACCAATAACATGTGTAGATCTAAGATCCTGATAGAAGAGGGGGAGCAGATCTAGGTAGATCTAAGAAACTGGTACGCGCGTCGCAACGCGTGCAAATTTGCGAATTTTATAACCGACTGGCTACTGTAAAAGTGGCGAGCAGGGTCGAACCACAGAGAGCACGGAATCTAGTTCACTAAAAATATTTCGTTGGACGGTGTTTAGATGAACAAGGACAAGGGATTGAAGGAATACCTATTTGTGAGTTTTCCCTTTTTTTTCTTTTTAATTAAACTAAAACGGAGAAGACTAAAGGTAAAAAGAAAATTGCAAATGAAAATGATGATGGACTCTAAGTCAACAAAATGTGTCGGGGATGCTGGTGTCACAATTAAATTATCACGCAGCCGTGCAAGGTATTCTTTAGGATGATTAATTATTTATTCTGTTTAATTATCGCCAGTTCCGAAAATATAACCATTTTTTAGATGCTCAATTTTTAATTTCCCAATTTTATTTAAAGTCCCGTTCTCTGGTGTCATAAATAAATTAGAAAACTCGTTCAAGCCCCGAACTACACGGCGAAATGACACAACCCGTTTCTCACAAAGTTGTGTCACTAATTTGCACCTACCATCAGTCAACGCGGTTTACCTTCTCGGACCGCCGCGTCGACTTATAATTAAAATGGCCAGTTTTAATTTTAGCAATTAATTCAGTGCAAAAAAAATTTAAACAGATAAATAGTAAATTAAAATAAATTTAATTGACAATTAATCATTAAATAGTACGTTGCATGGCATGCGCAATAATTTAATCATTCAACCAACATCCCGACACAAAGAAAATCACCCCGACATCACAACTGAAAATGTAAACACGGCAATAAGATGACAATTCATGTAAAATAATACCGTGTTACCAACAAATAATCGTGTCAGTCTTCACTCTCACTGCATGCAACTCGTTCTTCAATATCTAACTGCACCTCGACACGTGATGACGTCGCGCGCCAGCTATGCTACCACCGGAACGGAGGATATGAGCGGTGAGCGGTGCGCGGCTACTGGTCGACTCCTCGGATGGTGGTGACCGGTGCACTGCAAAGAAAACAAAGAAAACGGGGTGCGGCCGGGAGATGAGCAGGGAGTCGGGTCGTCCAGGGTAATGCTGCGTGTGAGGAGGGTAGCGGCGGCTGAGTGGAGGTGGGGCGCGCACGACGTGGAGAAGGGAGCGGCCTGGGATGGTCTGGCCGAGAGAGGGAGAGGGAGGAAGAGTGGCGAGGGAGGCCGGGTGGCACGCTGGCGGCGAGGAGAGGGGTCGGCCAAGGTAGGGTGGCTGGGTGGCGTGCGGAGAAGCGGGCGGCGCGGCCAGGGTAGAGAGGGAATGCACCGTGCTGCAGGAGGGGAGGCGGCCGGGAGATGCGTGGTGCACCGTGCAGCAGGAGGGGAGGCGGGTCTACAGGGGAGAATGGGGAGCGGGGTGAGCAGGGTGATGGAGAGCGGCGGGGCAGGGTGGCGCGCGGGGAGCGAGGGAGGCGGGGAGAGGGAGTGCTGGAATGGGGGAGTGCTGGAATGGAGAAGGCAGCAGAGGGCGACGCGCACGGCCCAGAGATAGGGGCGGGGCCGGGGGAGAGATAAGTGAGGCGGCCGGTGAGAGAGAGTGCGGGTGAGAGGGAGTTCGGCCGGGAGATAAGGGGGAGGGTGAGGGGAGAGCGGGTCAAGGGGGGCGACGGGTGAGGAAAAAAGGGGGGGGAAAGAAAAAAAACAAAATTTCAAATTTCAAAATAAAAAATAAAAATAAAAAATAACTAATAAAAATAAATTAGTATAAATAGGATTATATTTATATTTATAATTAATTAATAAACTAAAAGTAATATTAGAATAATATGAAATGTTAATAAAATAAAATTCTAAAAAAATGAAAATAAATAACTAATGTTCATATAATACTAACTAAAAACTATAAAAACAAATAAATTATTTAAAATACTACAAAAAGAACCTAAAAGCACAATAATGGTTAAAACTAAACGAAAATAAATAAAAAAATGTTAGTAACATCCATGTACATCAAATCCCCCACACATAAACTTTTGCACTCCTGGGCAAAACAATCCGAAATAAAACACAAGTGGTCCTGTAGACAAATCCAAACATCGAAATTACAAGTTCAAAAATTGTCAATCTCTTTCCTCATAATATATCATGCTTCATTTAAAACATCAGTTTCAAAAAATTGTTCTTTCACTTGCATTTTTTCAAAACAAGTACGTGCACTCATTCATCATGTGACCTACCTCACCATCACTCTCATCTCTCAAAAAACATTTGATCAAAGTTTTTCTCAGTTCTCATACACATGCAGGCTTACCATATGCTTGCCATGAATTTCTCATCTCCACTAGTGGAAATCTAAAGAATGCACCAATCTCAAGGACTTTACATGAGGTTCAAATGTTTCTGAAGTTGTGGGACAGTGGGTAGAAAAATATTGACATCTTTTTGGTAAAAAGGAGGGTTGAATCTTGAAATAAATTCATGATAAGTCCATCTAAATGTCTCCCTCAAACTCTCGCTCCCCCACACTTAAAACACTGCTTGTCCCCAAGCATTTGATAATCCAATCTTTCGCTCTTTTTTTTACACAACTCACTCAAATAAGATGGGTAGGAAAAACAAGTGAGTATCAGTTCCAAAACCCCATGAAATAAATGTCAGACAATAATCCCAAAGAAAGGTACACATGTAGCGTATACGATGTATCATCTCAATGAAGGTAGGTCATATAGAAAACTTTCTAGTTCCTGGAGTAATGGATCATCACTTTAATAGGTATCCCTAAAGTCGAGGGTTACCGCGTAATGACCACCAATGTACTCATTGTTGGACCTGAAAAGGGTTCTATATTCCTATATCAAAATAATATGAAATGAATGTCGCTACTGTGAAAAAGAGCTCAATGATCAGGATGGAATAATGTCAATCCATGTACATCAAATGACTCGCTGCCCCTCGAAGAACCCTCTCCATGAGTACGTCTCTCTCCCCAACACATAGATTGAAATAATCATGCAAAAATTCAAGAAATTGGTAGGGAAGGGTATCGTCTTGGGCTCATCCTAAAAGGCTCCTGCATGGCTTCTAAGGGCTATACGAAGGAGAAAATGTTTGGGTGGCTCAGTGGGTCAACGGGGATAAAGTATCAAACAGATGCCTCGATCATTTTAGTGCAACTTTCAAAAAATCCTATCGCTTTGATGGAAATACATGGCAAGTTCTAGAAGACAAAACATGGTTGAGATTCCCTCAAGAAAAAGAGAAATAAGAGATGATTTTGAAATGGATTAGAGTCCTCACGGGTATGGAAATATAATGTTGGACAGCACAGATGAGAATAATTGCAAATAAGTGTCTCAAAAATATTGAAGTTTTTGAAAAACATTCTCGAAGCATGAAATAATATCATCAATCATCTAAGTCATGAGATCAAGGATTAATGAAATCCAGAACAAGAATCAGGTGCTCAAACTGCCTAGGGACACAAGTGGTATGTTCCAGACTGGGTTGCGATAAAAATACAACAGTTCTTATGTGGGTTCATGAATGACAGGAGTGTTAGTATTTTTTTTCACATGGTGTTTTTGGAAGCAGAAAATATGGCGAAAATTAAAACACTTACCTGTGTAAGTGCAGATAGATGCGGAGAGGCTGCCTGTATCCGATGAAGTCCCAGAAATGATGTACCTGTAAAATCTACATATGGACAACACATACCCGCATCATATCATAAAGATAACACCAGGAATCATCTAAATAGAAGTAGAGATGAAGAAGAGTGACAGGTGCATACAAATATCAGGAGGAGCTAAAAAATCACACATGCCATGTTTTATTTATTTTTTATTTTTTTTTCAAACAAATTACAACAGGTAAAAGGAGAAAGGGGGGGGGAAATGAAACTGGAACATGGGTTGCCTCCCAGGAAGCTCTATGTTTAACGTCTTCAGCCAGACGGATGGACAATGTTCAATCGTCTTGGTCCATCAGCTCAGAATTCCTCTGCCTCTTACGAGAACTAGTGGCTGTGTCCTCGATCTCACGGGGACGCTTGGTGGGATTAACCACCTCCAGAGCAAAGTGAGCGTGAAGCTGGTGAGGGAGGAATGGAATCTGTGCTCTTTGTGGTGGTGCTGGATGCTGAGCACGAATCTCCAGTGAAAGTTCCTCAAGCCGGCGCTCGATATTAGCCAGCTCCTGAGTTATCCGTCGTACTAAGTCAGAGGGAGACGGAACAAGCGCATCGATGACCAGAGAAGAATCAGAAGAGCTAGACATTTTTTTTAGCTGCATTCACAAAGCAGATAGAGAGATAGAGATAGAGTAAGAAAACAAAGATCAATGAATAAAGAAGCAGTCGGGTTGCCTCCCGATCAACACTAAGTTTTACGTCTTCAGCCAGACGGATAACTTCTCATTGCAATTGTAGTTCTTCAATGATTCCTATCTTATCCGAAGTGTGGTAAAGTTTAAGGCGTTGACCATTTACATTGAATGGGGCATCTTCCCATCAGAAATTTCGACAGCACCATGTGGATAAACAATTGTGACGGTGTAAGGACCTGACCACTTTGACTTGAGTTTTCTAGCCATGATTCGAAGTCGTGAGTTGAAGAGGAGAACTTTGTCGCCTGTTGAAAAAATTCTTTGTTGGATCCGTTTGTCATGACAGGATCGAGTTTTCTATTTGTAAATCAAAGAATTTTCATATGCTTCTCTCCTCATCTCATCCAGTTCATTCATTTGTAGAAAACGCTTCTCTTGGGAAGTTTTGAGATCAAAATTCAGTTTCTTCACAGCCCAATAAGCTTTATGTTCCAATTCTACAGGTAAGTGGCAGGTTTTTCCAAAGACCAACCTATATGGGGACATTCCAATGGGTGTCTTGTAGGCAGTTCTGTAGGCCCATAGTGTATCATCAAGTTTGGTGACCCAATCTTTCCTAGATGTACTTACAGTTTTCTCCAAAATACCCTTAATTTCTCGGTTTGAAACCTCAGCTTGGCCATTGGTATGTGGGTGGTATGGGGTGCTCATGTAGTGATGAAATCCATGGCGAGTCATTAGCTTCCGAAACAGCGCATTATTGAAGTGGGTACCACGGTCACTAATGATGAGCCTTGGAATTCTGAACCGGGTAAAAATGTGTTGCTTCAAAAATTTAATGATGACTCGAGCAGTATTTTCCGAGAGCGCCTCAGCTTCCACCCATTTTGACACATAGTCCACAAAGACAAGGATATAGGATTTACCAAAAGATTTAGGAAAAGGACCCATGAAGTCAATTCCCCATATGTCAAAAATTTCAATTCCCAGGATTGAGTGTTGTGGCATTTCGCACTTCCAGCTTATACCCCCTGTTCTTTGGCATTTGTCACAATTCATGACGAATTCATGAATATCACGATTCATGGTCGGCCAGTACAAACCACATTGTAACACCTTGCTGATTGTTCGATGAATCCCATGGTGTCCTCCAGCTTCTCCAGTATGGCATAAGTTCAAAACACTCTCCACTTCTTCTTCAGGGATGCATCTTCTTATCATTCCATCCGCACAGTCTTTGAAAAGTAAAGGATCATCCCAGTAGTAATGTCGTGATTCATTCAGAAATATTTTCCTCTGTTCCTTTGATACATCTGGATGTATCACACCTGAAGCTAAGTAGTTCACGAAATCAGCATACCAAGGTGTGATTGTCTCAATGGCATAGAGTTGTTCGTCAGGAAATGTTTCCGTGATTAGTTCGACATTGATTTCACTTGTGTCATGGTCGAGGCGTGATAAATGATCAGCAACGACGTTCTCTGTTCCCTTTTTGTCCTTGACTTCAATGTCAAATTCCTGAAGTAACAGTATCCATCAAATGAGTCTCGGTTTTGCATCTTTCTTGGCCATTAGATACCTAAATGCAGCGTGATCCGTATAGACAGTGACTTTTGAGAACAACAGATGGGATCGAAATTTATCAAAGGAAAAAACAACTGCTAACAGCTCTTTTTCAGTTGTTGTGTAGTTATGTTGGGCCTCATTCAATGTTCGGCTAGCATAGTAGATTGGCCTAAAGATCTTTTCTTTTATTTTCCCCAAGGCAGCTCCAACTGCCCAGTCACTAGCGTCACACATTAACTCGAATGGTTGCTCCCATTCAGGTGAAATCATTATTGGGGATTCAACCAAACGCTTCCTTAATAATTTAAATGCTTCCTGACATTCAGGGCCGAAGTGGAACGTGACATCTTTTCCCAATAGATTCGTAAGGGGTCGGGCAATAACAGAGAAATCCTTGATGAAGCGTCTATAGAATCCAACGTGCCCAAGAAAACCTCGAATGGAACGAACTGAAGAAGGCATGGGTAACTCAGAGATTTTACTAATCTTTGCGGAGTCAAATTCAATTCCTTTCTTTGAAATTTGATGCCCTAAGACTATTCCACTTTGGACCATGAAGTGTGACTTTTCCCAATTAAGTACCAGATTCTTTTCTTCACATCTTTCCAAAACCTTATCCAAATGTTCTAGACAGTCATCAAAAGAATTTCCATACACTGAGAAGTCATCCATGAAAATTTCCAAGAACTCTTCAATCATGTCATGGAACATTGCCATCATGCATCGTTGAAATGTGGCTGGAGCATTACACATTCCAAAAGGCAATCGCCTATAAAAAAATGTACCATATGGACAAGTGACCGTGCTTTTTTCTTGATCCTCTGGTGTCACTGCTATTTGATTATAGCCCGAGTATCCATCCAGAAAACAGTAGTAATATCGTCCTGCCAATCGTTCAAGGATTTGATCAATAAAAGGTAATGGGAAGTGATCCTTTCTAGTGGCATCATTTAATTTCCGATAGTCGACGCACACTCTCCATCCAGTCACTGTTCTTGTGGTTATCAATTCTCCTTTATCATTCTCAACCACTGTGGTTCCACCCTTTTTAGGTACCACTTGCAACGGGCTAACCCACTGACTGTCGGAGATTGGAAAAATTAAACTGGCATCAAGAAGTTTAATGACTTATTTCTTGACTACTTCTTTCATGGGAGGTGTCAAGCGTCGTTGTGGTTGCCTGCTGGGTTTTGAATTATCTTCCATATGTATTCTATGAGTACAGATGGCAGGAATTATACCTTTTATTTCAGAAATCGTCCAACCTATTGCTGGTTTCCTTTGTGATAGGACATTGAGCAATTTTCTCTCTTGTTCACTCGAATGATTGGCATTTATGATGACTGGTAAGGTGTTTAAATCTCCCAAGTAGCTATATCTCAGGTTTGATGGAAGAGGTTTAAGCTCAAGTGATGGAGGCTTTTCAAGTGATGGAGTAAGTGAAGTGAATTCATGTCTATCTAAAGGCTCGACTATATTCCTGATGAATTCCACTTCCTCGATTGATTCAGTGAACTCTTTATTTTCTTTGTGCAAATCTGCGAGGTCCAGCACATCGCTTGAAAACTCATCCCATTCTTCAATCGTATCCAGGAAATGACCGTCTGCTAAAGATGGTTTTTCCATGGCCTTTAGGACATCAAATGTTATGTTCTCATCCCCAATTCTAAAAATTAACTTTCCCTCTTGGACATCAACCAGTGCTCTGCATGTCGCCAAGAAGGGTCTCCCGAGAATGAGTGGGATGTCCTTATCTTCTTCCATATCGAGGACAATGAAGTCAGCATGGAAGTAATATTTATCAACCATGACAAGAACGTCCTCTAGAATCCCTCGATGATGCTTCACTGATCAGTCAGCCATTTGCAAGGCGACTCTCGTTGGCTTTAATTCGGTGATGCCCAGTTCTTCAAGGATTCCAGACGGCATGAGATTGACACTAGCTCCGAGGTCGCACAAAGCTCTTCCGAATTGACATCCTCCAATATTGCAAGGAATAGTGAAACTCCCAGGGTCTCTTAGTTTTGGAGGTATGGATCTGGGTATGACTGCTGAACATTCCTCGTGCATTATGACTGTTCCCACATCATCTAATTTTCTTCTTTTTGACAGAAGTTCTTTGAGAAATTTGGCATAGTGGGGCATTTGTGTGATGGCTTCCACAAAAGGAATATTTATTTGAAGCTTTTTTAACATCTCCATGAATTTTGAAAATTGAACATCCAACTTTCTTTGCTTCAGTCTTTGTGGAAATGGAGGAGGTGGTATGTGGGATTTCTCTCTTTCGTTGAGTGTCTCATTTTCCTTCTCCTTTCTTGCCTTTTCATTCTTTGAAAGTATATTTTGATCTTCCTCCTCTTTGGGTTCAAGTTGGATTGCTTTGTTTGTTGAGTCGCCATTTTCAGTGGAAGGTATAGGCGTCTCATCTGTTGGTTGAACATTTGGCTTTTGGTGCTCTGGTAACTGTGTGCCACTTCGCAGTATGATGGCTTTTGCTTCTTCTCTTGGGTTGACTCTGGTGTTGCTTGGTAGAGTTCCTTACTGTCAGTTTTGCATTTGTGCGGCTAACTGACCGACTTGATTTTCAATGTTGCGCATGGAAGCCTGTAAGTTTTGGGTTGCCATATCTTGTGATTCAAACCGTGATTGATTGGACATCATTAACTTTGCTATAGTTTCTCCCCAATCTTTTTGACCTTGTGTTGCAGCAGGGGCGCAGTCTGTTGTTTGCTTTTGCTCCTTATACTGCTGTTGCTGATGGAACGGTGGTCGGTATTTCTGTTGAGACCCTTGATCTTGTGGTTGCATGGCGGGTCTGAAGGTAGGTTGAGCAGTGAATCCAGGTGGACCCATGTTATGGTTCATTGGCTGAGTAGCCACTGGTTCCTTCCATCCTTGATTTTGGGTATTGCCTTGCCAGTTTGTGTTGTAATTGTTCCCATAATTTCCACGGTTGTAACTAACGAAGTTAGCTTCAGACATCTTGGTCTCTGTAGTGTTATATGGACACATGGAATAATCATGAGGACCACCAAAGTGTGGACAGTGTTCAGCTTGAACAACATGGACTGGCTTAGGCGGGTTTATTGACAAGTTGTCAATCCTCTTGTTGAGAGCTTCAAATTGTGCAGCCATGAATGTCTGAGTATCAACCTGATGCACTCCTGCCTTTCGTCTTGAAAAATCTTCTGGCCACTGGAAACTGTGTTCGGCCATGTTTTGAATCAATATGTACAGGTCCTCCGGATCCATTTCCATGAACGCGTTTCCAGTAGCTGTGTTGCTGGCAGACTTACTCTCGGATTGAAGTCCATAGTAGAAAGCTTGCAGCTGGTTTGCCAACATCATCCCATGATGGGGACAACGTCTTAACATGGACTTGAATCTTTCCCAAGCTTCTCCTAACGATTCGTATTCACTTTGACAAAAGGAGTCGAGGTCTCTCTTATTTTTCAAAGATTGAGCTGTTGTGTAATATCGATCAAGGAATTTTCTTCTCAACACTTCCCATGTGAAAACTGTTTCGGGGTCGAGACTCTCCAACCAGTCCTTGGATTTCCCATGCAATGAAAATGGAAACAGTCGTAGGATCAACGCATCATCCGTTACTCCGTTATATTTAAATGTGTCACAGACTTCAAGAAATCTGTTCACATGCATATAAGGGTCTCCGCTGCTTAATCCATGAAACTGTGCATGTTGTTGGAGCAGGTTGATCGTGGACAGCTTCAATTCAAAGTGCGTTGCTTGAATTCTGGGGCGTGTTATACCTGAGCTTATTCCGACTGTGTTGGGTCGCAACTCCTGTCTCATAGTAGTCCGAGGTCATTGATTATGGAGACGGTTTTGGAAAAGTGGATGGACTTGTCCACTAGGAAGTGTCGGAATATGAGTTTCAACGCTTTCCACAGGTGGATTCATTGCGTTTGCAGCTGAGGAACTGACTTGTTCTTTTCCCTTTCTTTGATGATCAAGTTGTGGATCAAGGGGTGTGTTGTTCTTTGACAGATCAGAAGTACGAGTGTTCACCATTTAGGCGAACAGTGCCTAAAGAAAGGTCTACTTGAAATTTTCTTAATGCTAGACGTGCGCGTGCTGCCCGGCAACGGCGCCAAAAATTTGGTACGCGCGTGGCAACGCGTGCAAATTTGCGAATTTTATAACTGACTGGCTACTGTAAAAGTGGCGAGCAGGGTCGAACCACAGAGAGCACGGAATCTAGTTCACTAAAAATATTTCTTTGGACGGTGTTTAGACGAAGAAGGACAAGGGATTGAAGGAATACCTATTTGTGAGTTTTCCCTTTTTTTTCTTTTTAATTAAACTAAAACGGAGAAGACTAAAGGTAAAACGAAAATTGAAAATGAAAACGATGATGGACTCTAAGTCAACAAAATGTGTCGGGGATGCTGGTGTCACAATTAAATTATCATGCAGCCGTGCAAGGTATTCTTTAGGATGATTAATTATTTATTCTGTTTAATTATCGCCAGTTCCGAAAATATAACCATTTTTTTGATGCTCAATTTATAATTTCCCAATTTTATTTAAAGTCCCATTCTCTGGTGTCATAAATAAATTAGAAAACTCGTTCAAGCCCCGAACTACACGGCGAAATGACACAACCCGTTTCTCACAAAGTTGTGTCAATAATTTGCACCTACCATCAGTCAACGCAGTTTACCTTCTCGGACCGCCGCGTCGACATATAATTAAAATGGCCAGTTTTAATTTTAGCAATTAATTTAGTGCAAAAATAATTTAAACAGATAAATAGTCAATTAAAATAAATTTAATTGACAATTAATCATTAAATAGTACGTTGCATGGCATGCGCAATAATTTAATCATTAAACCAACATCCCAACACAAAGAAAATCACCCTGACATCACAACTGAAAATGTAAACACGACAATAAGATGACAATTCATGTAAAATAATACCATGTTACCAACAAATAATCGTGTCGGTCTTCACTCTCACTCTATGCAATTCGTTCATCAATATCTAACTGCACCTCAGCACGTGATGACGTCGCGCTCTAGCTATGCTACCACCGGAACAGAAGATATGAGCGGTGAGCAGTGCGCGGCTGCTGGTCGACTCCTCGGATGGCGGTGACCGGTGCACTGCAAAGAAAACAAAGAAAACGGGGTGCGGCCGGGAGATGAGCAGGGAGTCGGGTCGGCCAGGGTAATGCTGTGTGCGAGGAGGGCAGCGGCGGCTGAGTGGAGGTGGGGCGCGCACGGCGTGGAGAAGGGAGTGGCCTGGGATGGTCCGGCCGAGAGAGGGAGAGGGAGGAAGAGTGGCGAGGGAGGCCGGGTGGCGCGCTGGCGGCGAGGAGAGGGGTCGGCTAGGGTAGGGTGGCTGGGTGGCGCGCAGAGAAGCGGGCGGCGCGGCCAGGGTAGAGAGGGAATGCACCATGCAGCTGGAGGGGAGGCGGCCGAGAGATGCGGGGTGCACCGTGCAGCAGGAGAGGAGGCGGGTCTACAAGGGAGAATGGGGAGCGGGGTGAGCAGGGTGATGGAGAGCGGCGGGGCAGGGTGGCGCGCAGGGAGCGAGGGAGGCGGGGAGAGGGAGTGCTGGAATTGGGGAGTGCTGGAATGGAGAAGGCAGCAGAGGGCGACGCGCACGACCCGGAGATAGGGGCGGGGCCGGGGGAGAGATAAGTGAGGTGGCTGGTGAGAGAGAGTGCGGGTGAGAGGGAGTTCGGCCGGGAGATAAGGGGGAGGGTGAGGGGAGAGCGGGTCATGGGGGTGGCGGCGGGTGAGGAAAAAAAAGGGGGGGGGAAAGAAAAAAAACAAAATTTCAAATTTCAAAATAAAAAATAAAAATAAAAAATAACTAATAAAAATAAATTAGTATAAATAGGATTATATTTATATTTATAATTAATTAATAAACTAAAAGTAATATTAGAATAATATGAAATGTTAATAAAATAAAATTCTAAAAAAATGAAAATAAATAACTAATGTTTATATAATGCTAACTAAAAACGATAAAAACAAATAAATTATTTAAAATACTACAAAAAGAACATAAAAGCACAAGAATGGTTAAAACTAAACGAAAATAAATAAATAAATGTTAGTAACATCCATGTACATCAAAACCAAACAAAAGAATCACATACCTTGAGAAACTAGCTTTGATTCGTGAAGAGAATCCTCTGGATCACCTCCAAGTTTCTTGGGAGAGGTTCTTCCACCTCCAAGGAAGGGTAATCCCGAGTGATGGCTGATTAGGGGCTTAAATGAGGTTATTAAAAGAAAAAACGAGTTAGATTCACAATTTCAGGATCTAACTTTAAGTGCCTACATGGTTAGTCCACACGGTTTAACAAACCATGCACAAACCGTGCGTTAGCTTCTTCCTCGAAAATCTATCCTCGCACAGTTAATCTGCACGGTTAGACAAACAGTGCACTAACTTTGTGTTAGCCACTGCCTACAAGACCAGCCTTGCACGGTTTGGCCACATGGTTCAGGAAAACCGTGCACCTCTCGTATGAAGGCTATAACCCTTTAGATTTCTTTAAAAGTACACCCAAAGGAACCCCAAGACACATTGACCTTATAGAACACCTCTAACACCATATTTCCACAATGGAATTGACATGAGAGGTCCGGGACATTACATCAGATACCTCTCAAAACATTCTTGTCCTCGAGAACCCAAAACCCACCTAAAGAGAAAAAAGAACAGGGTCTGAACAACCACCCACTGTGATACCTCTCAAAATAGAGGAATCCACCAAAGCAAAAAACAGTGAAATCTCATAAACATGAAGGTTTCAAAACCACATTACCTACAACGATACATGAAAATAGTTAAACATCAAACAACTCTGGGTACTGAGCACATATCTGGTACTCACGTTCCCATGTACTCTCCTCTATGACACCATGTCTCCACAAGACCTGAACCAAGGGGATGAAATGCCCGCGCAACACCTTCTCCTTGCGGTCTTGGATCTCCACAGGTGGATCCTCATAGGTGGCATCATCATCAACATCGATATCTCCACAATCAATGATGTGAGAGTCATCATGAAGATAACGATGTAGCTGTGATACATGGAAAGCATCATGTATCTGTATCATCTGAGGGGGAAGTGCCACTCGGTATGAAACTGATCCAACACGAGATAACACCTCGAAAAGCCCAAAAACCAGGGAGAAAGCTTACTTCCATAGCCAATACTTAGCTGCCCATGATGGGGAGTCACCTTGAGAAACACATGATCCCCAACATTAAACTCCAAGGGTCTCCTCCTTTGATCAGCATATGATTTATGTGCTTCCTGCGCTGCCTTCATCCTCTCCCGAATCACCTGAACCATCTCTATTGTATTTGGCACTTGTTCCGGTCCAAGAATTTCTGACTTTCTGACCATAGTCCAACACAATGGAGAATGGCAGGGCCGACCATACAAGGCTTCAAATGGCACCATACCGATGGTGGAGTGGAAATTATTATTATAGGACAACTCCACCAAGGGTAAGTGCCTCCTCCATGAACCTCCAAAATCAAGTATAAAAGATTGCAACATGTCTTCAAGAGTTTTATGGTTCGCTCTGTCTAACCATCCATTTGGGGATGAAAAGAAGTGCTAAGGTATAGATGAGAACCAGAATCATGTTGGAGACCTCTCCATACACTGGAGGTAAAACGATGATCTCGATTAGAAATGATCGTCCTAGGGACTCCATGAAGTCTCAACACCTCCTCCAGATACTTCCTCGAAAAAAACTCCAATGAACTTGACTCCTTGATTGCTATAAAGTGGGTTGATTTCGTTAAACAATCCACTAACACCCAAATAACATCATATCCACCAAGTGATCCTGGTAAACCTATAATAAATTCCATTAGGATGTCCTCCCACTTCCACTGAGGAATCTATAATGGAAGGAGAAGACCACTAGGAACATGTTGTATGGCCTTCACCATATGGAAAACTAAACATCGACACACAAACTTTGCAACCACATTCTACAACCCAAGACACAAAAAATTGCTCTTCAAGGATCGGTACATATTTTTCACACCAAGATGAACCACTAAAATAAAACCATGGAACTCTCTGAGGACCGTCTCGTGCATCTCCAAGGGAACAAAAATCCTTCCATGATGCCACACTCTGTGTTGTTCATCCTCCGACCAACCATCGGGGGCCTCACCACGAACAACATGGTCTCTCCAAACATCCACCTCAAGATGCCCCAACTGGGACTCTTCTACCTTCAGCACCAGGGATGGCTGCACCGTCATCTGAAAAAGATATCATCTACCCCCAACATCTCTCATATCAAGATGTAATGCTAATAGTTCTTCAATTACTTTCCAGGAATCACCAGATTCATGCACAGCATCACTGTGTGACTTTCGGCTTAGTGCATCAGCCACAACACTCCCTTTACCAGGTGTATTAGATATTTTGATGTCATATTTCTGCAAGAAGCCTATCAACCGACGATGTAATAACTTCAAGTCACGCTGGGAGAAAACATACCCCAAACTCTTATGATCAGTGAAAACCAAAAACCATTCACCAATGAGGTAATGTCTCCACAAATTCAGAGAAAACCCTAAGGCTGCCAACTCAAGGTCATGAGTGGAATAATTGCATTCATCGGGACACAACTGTCGAGACCCATAAGAAACAACTGACCTCGGTTGCATGAGAACACAGCCTATACCGAGATGGGAAGCATCGCAGAAAACATCAAACTGAACTCCCTCAACTGGGAGACAAAGAACTGGAGCACTTAATAACTTCTCTTTTAGATTCTCGAAAGCTTCCAGACACTGATCAATCCATATGAACTATTTATCCTTCTTAGTCAAAGGTGTTAGAGGAGTCTCAACTCATGAGAAATTGGCTACAAACCACCTATAGTATCCTGCGAGCCCAAGGAAACGTCGCACCTCTGTCATTGTCTTGGGGGCTATAATAGCTTATATCTTCAATGGATCCACAAATACTCCCTATTGAGACACAAAATTCTCCAAGAAATGAACTTCTCAATCCCAAAACTCACACATCTATAACTTCCCGAATAGATGATGTCGACGAAGAACTCCCAAAATGGGTCATAGATGCTCTGCATGCTCCTCTTTAGACGTGGAGTACACAAGTATGTCGTCGATGAAAACTACCATGAACTTGTCTATGAACTCACGGAGAATAGCATTCATCAAACCCATGAACAAAACAGGAGAATTCTCCACACCAAACAGCATTACAACGAACTCATAATGCCCATGACGACAACAGAGTGCAGTCTTCAGGATATCCTCATACTTCACACGCATATGATGATATCCTGATCGCAAGTTAATCATTGAGAACCAACATTCATCCTTCAGTTGATCGAATAAGTCATCAATCCATGGAAGAGGATAGTGATTCTTTATTGTCACTTTGTTTAAGTGGTGATAATCGACACACAACTGCAAACTGCTATCGGCCTTCTTCACGAACAGAGCTGGTGCACCCCATGGTGACACACTGGGTCGAACAAAACCACACTACAATAGACCATCAAGGTGTATATGTAGCTCTTGTAACTCAGAAGGGCCCATCCTATATGGATACATAGATGTAGGAGACGCTCTTGTCTATAGCTCGATCCCAAATTCTATCTCTCGTCGAGGGGGTAAAACTACAACCTCTTCTAGAAAAACATAAGTGTACTCCTCTACGACCCTAGGAAATTCCATCTTCCGAACCTTTGAAGAACTCAGCATCATCTGAGCCACCATGGATGATGAGGATGGAACTCACTTGTGACCCATCAGAGGATCTCGTTCACCAACAAGAACCACTTTCTCTCCATCTGCATCAATGAAAACAACCTTCTTCCTGAATCAATCCATGATATCCTACACTAAATACAACAAATCCATGCAGAGGATGACATCATATGGTTGTATCCGTAAACATAGGAAATCTCCCTAAGAGTGGTGCTGCCCCAACACTAGCTCACAATATCTATATACTTCAATCAAGCAAGATCGACCTCCAACTGGCATAGTCAACGCCAAGGCCACTGGAACCCTCTCTACCTCAAGTCCCAAGGCATGGAAAAGGGTAGGTGATATGAAGGAGTGGGTCGCTCCTGAATCAAACAAGGCATACAATAAGTTAGAAAACACGGAAAGTGTACCTCGAACGACGTCTGGATCATCTGGAGCTGGCAATGTTAGAGCATGAAGATGACCACGACATCCTACATGGCCTCTTTGACCATGATGACGACCACCACCACAACCGCGCTATGCTCTTTGAGGATGAGGAGTATCATGGGGATGTCCTCTGCCTGCCCCATCTACCCTCTCCTGATAAAAAGCTGGTGTAACTGGCTATTTCTACCTCGACTGGAACTGCCTCAACAGAGGAACCTAGAGTGGAGTGCCTAGTGCACGATGACCACCCTGAAAGGTCAGACACTCCCACTGCTGATTTCCATGACCACCACAAGAAAAACAAGATCCTGATCCCTTGTTATAGGCCTGAGAGTTTCTGCCTCCGGAGAAACGAGACATGAAGGGCTGAGACCTACCCCCAACTGAATGGAAACTCTTATGCCCTGAAAACTAGGAACCCCAGACCACAACCTTGCTTTGTGAGGAATCATTATGATTCCCCTCTCATTATGATATGGTCCTAGACAAAGACATCTCGACAACCTCCACTCTCGCCAGTACTTCAAGAAATGTCTTCAGCATAAATGGGGTGACGTTGCACTGGTTCTCTGGACGCAAAGACTCCATGAAATGCCTCGCCCTAGCCTCCTCATCTGGTAATAAGTCCGAAGAATACCGTAAAAGGTTCTGGAAACAGATACCAAACTCCCAAATAGTAGAGCTCTCCTGTCGAAGGGTAAGAAGCTCCTGGCGAATGGACGCCATTGCAGTCGAGGAAAGGAACTTGAATCTAAACTTATCTCAGAACTCCTCCAATGAGATCGCTGACTCCTCGTGATCCCCAAGGAACAAGAACCACCATTTCCTTGCTACTCCACGCAGCATCATCATAGATAAGGGCAACCAGTTCTTCTTCCAAGAAGGGATAAAATTGAAGCCTATATCAACCTCCTCCAACCATTCATTTGTCACTGCATCTGAAATGAAGTCTTCATACTTATGTAGACTCTGGCACTGAATCTCTCGGAGTTTCTTCCTCCATGTGTCATCATCATCAACCTCTACCCTACAATGACCTGCTGAAACAGCCTTCTGGACATCTTCTACACAACCCTGACGAGGATGTCGACCTTTAGCCATACCTTCAAAATGAAAAACAATTACAGATCCTAATCCTAGAATATAGAAGACTCAACATTAATTAATTAATTGTTCTCTTTTCTTCGTTTTAGGCTAACCTATCCCAAGGTATACCAATTCAAACATAGGCACAAAGAAGAATGATGCATCATCCTTTCCTAGGTCACTACCCTGCAAATAGTATCACCTTATTTAGTAGCCATTGTAAACATAAGGTTCTGTACATTAGATCATAGGGGGCCCTAAATGCCTATGCATGAGCTGGTCTCTAGTGTTTACCTCACTTGCTAAACATGAATGACACTGTTTCCATACCAACCCATGCAACCTCACTTGTGCCTAACTCCAACTCCATCCTTTCCCTCATCCAAACCTCTGATACCACTCTGTCACAACCCCCTCTCCATAAAGTGTACCCCTCCTGGGTCAGAAAAGTGGAAAGGGAGATAATGACCCCCCCGAGTCCCGCCTCTAGTAGGCCCCGGGTTGGCGACTAGCACCAAGGGTATAATGAACACACAAATGGGAGGAATTACCCTCTAAGAGAACACATGAAGAAGTGAGAGATAAGATAGACACCAACTAACTCCAACTTAGAATAGAAACATTAAAGAAACCCAAGTACATATATGAAATTACATGAAAAATACTACAACTGAAGGGGAAAACTATAATTACCCAATGAAATGTAGAACAGCAGCGACCAAAAGCTCAGACAACTCATGCATCACAATCTAGTAGTAACCATACTGATCTACAATCTATTGCATGTGACCTGAAAAATAGTTTATATAAACATAGGGTGAGTATAATAGTATATTCAGTAGGATCCTCCCCGAATCCTCTCATGAAAAAGTATAGAGATCATGCTAATGCATAATGAACAATAAGTGAAACTAACTCATCACCTAAACAGGTATACTAAGTTCCCAACCTCACCATGGCTACTCTCACTAAGTAATGAATACGAAAATATATCATAAAATAAAGAATATCAAGGGTGCCCTACTACTACTTCCCCAATGGGTTTCCACTTTTCCCCAACGACATACGTCCTGTGCATCTCTCTCCAATGGCTTTCCCGTATAAACTTGGGCTATGCTCCAAAATCTGCACCACGTGCACCACAAAGGCTTTCCCGCAGACACATGGGAAAAGCACCACACCATCCTCACAACCAAAGGTAACCAGGTAGTTTATGGGATCCACCACTGCTCGCATAACCTGTATCATAAGTCATGTATTATACCTCAAGCCATTATAGCCCATACACCAAGTAAGGATCCTCATGCCATGAAAGCCTATACATGTTACACCTATAGTAGTCTGTAGGATACTATATCAAGAAAATATGTGTGTGAAAAATCCAAAAGCCATTAAAACCGTATACAAACATATATGTGTAAAAATAACCATTGTGCCTCATGGAACATGTATCTAACAAAAGAATAGAGCAGGGTCAAAGGGGGTAGTCATCCATTCATCCTCCCACCGGAATGTTGGGGAAAACACCCCCCTAGGGATCTGAATCCCCAGGGTGTCAGTTTCCCTTATCGACAGGGTGGAGTAGCATATTGAAACACAAAATGTAAAGAATATATTATAACTCACAACCACAATATGAGCATAACCTAGTCTTAGACACAACTGCAGCTAACATCTCTCGGACTTCGGGCTGCCACTTCTAAGACTAGGTATCCTATAAGCACACAACCATTTAAAGGGATTTATTAGATTACTTCCTTCCATTTTTATCAATTCCACTATACGTTAATTAATTATTTATACATTAAGTAACCATGAAAATTTTTTCACATTAAATCCAATTAACATCACATCCAAAAAACCACTTTCCCTTCAAAATTTCTCAATCTCATCATTAAGTTACAAAAAAATCCATCCCCATGGGTTAACATCATTTATTCAAAAACTCATTACAGAATTACTTTCCCATATTCCTAGGAATTCTAGAAATGAAACGTATGAAACTAAACACAAGGGGGATCAACATGGTTAGTTGACGTACTACACGTCGAGTCATTGCCGCCTATAGCAAGAGTGTAGACCCATTATACCTTGAGAGGATAAACATAGAAAGCACGTGGCATAACCCGCATGTCTTTGCCTCCTTTAGAAGAAGGGTAAGCGAGAAAAGATTCCTGGAGCAGTGAGGAAAAGAAAAACAGAAAAACAACGAAAGAATCCACAAGCATCCAGAGACCACATCCATCCCATTCCATCATCCCAGGTGTCCTACCTGAAAGCCACATGTGTTAACCGATGCATCTCGCCACTCTAGGCGTCATTCGCTGCCACAACCATAACGCCTCCCTACCTCCACATATCACAAGACCCCTCCAGGGTCACATCACAACACAAGATTTCATAGCACCCCTTCCAAGGTCACAACACAACACAGTAGCAAGAGAAAAAGCATTACAACAAATGGGATCTTGGCCCTCTAATAGGGCATCCGACCTTCAAACAACAAACACCAACAATCACATCAAATGGTCTTTTATCCCTACTTCACAATAAGAGGGTAACTCTGAACCCTTCATGGAACTCAATCAAGTTATTTAACCCATCCTGAATTAAGAGATTCAATTCATTGGTTCCAACATCATGAACCAATTCAGTATTCTATCAATGAAGATTAAACATGCTTACTATGCCAAATTTGATCAATATCAAATTAGGTCAACTACAACAACAACAACAACCTGATTCATTTACATGATTCTTTATCTTTAACAAATTAATTATCAATTAATTCTGGCTTTACGTTCTTTATCAATTTCCATAATGAACAAAATGCTAAAAAGGAAGGCATATATATCACACTTATCCAGAAAATCAAGAGGCAAAACTTTATCATGGTTCAAAGAAACAACATGCGATCAAACCAATTCTTTTAATTTGGTTCATGTATTTAATTAGGTCAATTCCCTTGCGATCCAAAGGGAAAAATCATGTAAACTCTATGATTTCACATAAACAATTAGAGAAGCCATGAATCCCCTACCTCAAGGGTTTTTGAGGAAAACCACAAGAGTCGATGAACGCCAAAGAAATCGGGTCGATTCTCCATGAATCCTCCTTAGATATCCTATCCAAACACAACCAAGACCAAAGCTCATCACAATAGATATCCAGATACCTTGATCTACCCATTAAAAGTTTAGATCTAAGATCCCGAGGGAAGATGGGGAGCAGATCTTGATAGATCTATGAAAACAAACAAAAGGATCACATACATTGAGAAACAGACTTGGATTCGCAAAGCGAAGCCTCCAGATCGCCTCCAAAATGCTTGGGAGAGGTTCTTCCACCTCCAAGGAAGGTTAATCCCGAGTTATGGCCTATTAGGGGCTTAAACGACGTGATTGAAGGAAAAATGATTTAGATCCACAATTTTAGGATATATCTTTTAGTGCCCATAGGGTTAGTCCACACGGTATAACAAACAGTGCGCTGACCGTGCGTTCGATTCTGCTTCGACAATCACTCCTCGAATGGTTTTTCCACATGGTTAGACAAACCGAGCACTAACCGTGTGTTCGACACTGCCTCCAAGACCAACCTTGCACGGTTTGGACACATATTTTAGGCAAAACGTGCGCCTACCGTGCGAAGGCCATAACCCTTTAGATTTCCTTGAAAGTCTTCCCAAATGCAGCCCAAGCCACCTTGACCTTAAATAACACCTCTAACACCATATTTTAAAAAATTAATGGACCGATGAGGCCCGAACCATTACAGAACCTATCAAATTATTCCTTACTCTATTATTTAATTGATTTTATTTTTCCTCTAGATCAGTAAAATTTTTAACTTCCATATAAATAATTTTATAATCACTAGTGATGATTACAAAATTCTAAACTACTCTATTTATAATAAAATACTGTATCCTATCCTGATAGTACTCACAATCAGCACCATCAATGATAGGTAGATTCTTAGGATTGCATGTTCTACAAATTCTAAAATAAGACTTGAAAACTTTAAAAATATAGAAATACTTTTCCCAGATGTACACATTCACGTAAAAACATTTATACCACCATATTTAAATAGTCTACAATTATAATGAAATTATAAACTGAAAATGTATTTGAGGAATGGAATTCTTCTCTGATAAAAATTGTTGAATCATATGATCTTCATAAATAAAAATTTCTATAATAGGTGTTGATTTGTATTTCAATACATTTAATATATTAAAACTAAAAAAATCCAAAACCTCAATATGTATATTATCAGACTTAGACCTTAGTACAATTAATAATTTCATTGAGTTAAAACCTAGATTTGGTCTAATAAAATTAGAATTAAAATACATAATCATTATGTATTTAATTATAAAAGTTTAGTTATCGTTGTTAGGTTCAATATGATAACACAAATCATAATCGAAATATGAATATGTTGTTTCAATTTATTTTAAAATTTACCAGATAATATAAAAATGTAAAGAATAGTTAAAACAATATCATAAAAATAAATAAGGATTTGTATAGTATTAAAAGATAAATATAATTTAACTTTAATAGATCAGTTTTATATAACCAAAACTAATTGGATAAACTATATTGTAAATAGAGAAATGAATATATTTCCATACCAATTAAATCCCTCGATACAATTATTATAATGCCTCTTTATTCCTATCCTTAGAATCTATCGATATGATTGTAGGCTCTATATTATTATCCCCACAATCCTTCAATCTGGTGGATCATATACTCCATTTTCATATCACCATTTGGACATTATTTTTTTTCATGATCAAATTATGATCAAAATAGAATAATATCTTATAGAAATAACCTTGATCTGGATTCCTTGGAACTACAAAACTCTATTAAATACAAAAAAATAGAACAATTTGGTCACACTAGGAAATATATAGATATCTCATTAAATTCGAAAATGCAAAAGAATAAATTGGATAAAAAAATTAATGAATTACCTAGTATTTATATGCATCCTCCCAAAGTTCATATTGATATCTTAATAGTCATATTTCTCTATGTATATCACAATATCTTGGACACCTTATAATGATACCTCACAATGATCATGCATAACTAAATATCAAACATTATATTGGTTTGCACAATTATAGATTAAAAATATTTCAATACGAAAGAAAAATTATTTTCTTATTTAAATTGTAATCATTATTATGTTAAATATTCTTTTTAAAAAATTTCAATACTATAGAATTTATGAGGGTGAATTTAATTATATCAGTACCGATGTCCGTTCTATTGTAAAGACATTATCATTTAGAATGAAATGACATAAATTATAAATTTGGGATCTGATATAGGTGATTATGATTAATCATAAACATACACATTATGATAATCATAATGAAGAAATCTAATGGTTATATTCCCAATAAATTATATATTTATCTATTTAAGGTAAAAGGTAATGTTTTCTACAAAATTATTTTGAAAAAATTTGATATAAATAATTAGTAATCATGTTTTATGTATGGTGATTTTGGTTTACAAAATTAATGGTATAAAAAATTTATAATTCAATTTTATGACTCAACATCATGATCCATATCTCCTAATATATATTCTATTGGAAATCACAAATATGGAATCTTAATGAAATTAAATTGATTGTAGGATGTTGTAACATTTCTCATAGCTCACCCTATCTTCAGTATGGTGATAGTATCTCTAAATCAAATAGCATGTCCCAAAAATGTCCCATACCCAATTTTGACACACTAATAGGTGTGTTCTATTAACAGAAACCAACACATTACTCTGATTATGAGAGAGAAATAGACCATCCAATATTGAACACATTCATCATCATATATCAACACAATCCTTGGGAAATCAAAAATGGGTATATAAAAATGAAAAAAAATGAAAAATAGGCATTTTAAAACATTTGATTAATTGAAGGAAACTATCATGATCAACCCCTTTAGATATTACATTTCAGACCATTACTAATTCCTCATTTTAAATGGTATATAAATTGATTCCCAATCTATCCAAATTTTCATAATCCTATATAAATATATCATAAAAAACTCCATAAAAATACAGATATTATTCATTAACATTTTTAATCTAGCGTCACAAATCAATATATCCCCTATAAAATTCATATTCAAATAAACCATTTTTAAAACAACATTATTAAGAAAATCTTCTATTCTTAAAAATCCATCAAATTACACAAATATATATAGTCTTCCACTGAAACATTTCAAAAAAAGAATCACTATCAAACCATTTAGAAGCTATGTGATCCATGATTATTATTAGTACTACATGATCATGTTCAAATTTATGAGGAAATCCCACACAAGTCATATTTCATGTAGAAAATAATAATAATAATTGAATTAAAAAATAAAATCACAAAAAAAAATAGTCATGGTAATTTTATTGTCACCAACCTCTATCAACTATCCATAAACCCATTATCATATCATACTAAACTTTTATGAGTACAAAAGAACCTATATCATCGACAAAGCTAAACTATTTAACATCACAAATAAATATATGTAAATTTTTAATTTGTAATAACTAATTTTAAATTCATTGAATAATCTTACAGCACTGAAAAAATGATATATGGGATGTTTTCTAAACTCAACACACACCAAAAACCAAATCCACACAAAATTTCATATTAATAACCTAATTTAATGGAAAATTTTACCAAAAATTAATTTTCATATTGAAACACAAGGGGAAAATAATGAAACAATAATGAATAGTGGATTAAATACATTTTTGTGTGTTTCTCTATATTATGCACATGAAACACCATCTGAGAAGATGATGAAACCATGAATTAGTGTAATTATTTCCCGATTACCATATATTGAGAATAATATTAGGAGGGAACAATGAAGTAGTGAAAAGTGGGAACACTCATAACTAAAAATGAATTTGTGTTGTCATCTTATACTAAACAAGTAGTTTCAAATAGATATAATGAGAGGTAAATATAGATCCAAAGAGGTTTATCCCCCCTCATGATGCAATTTAAAATAATAGATCCTAAGAGGTTTCAAAAAGAATAAACCCTTTGAAATTACAGTAAGGGACTAAAAAACAACAAAACTTTTAGGGCACCTTGTTTATTTGAGAACAATGTCATGGTTCCTCATTTCCTAACAATGCAATATTGTGACCATTATCGATTTTCCATAACTAAACACCTATAGTGACCCAGTATTTTCATAAATAGATAATTCATCTTATTTTCTAACCATACACTATATATTATATCTATCTAGAAAATAATCATAAAATATTAGGTCCATTGAAATATGGGAAGTATAATAATTTTTATATAAAAAACCTTTATTATCAAACTCTTTACCTAACACAACTATAACAATTCCTTTATATTATGACCTTTTTGATTGAATGTGGATTTTATATTTTGGAAAAATTTGATGATGTTTTTACTATATTTTAATCTTATGAAAAATTATATAACATTTTTTTGTTTTGGTGGTAAAATTATGTACTACTAGAATAAAAAAATTAGACTAATAACGCTTAACAAAATTGGACATTATTGTTTTAATTTTTTAATGATTATTTCAAGAAATTTTTTTAGGACACATATTGTGTCATGTATGATGTATTTGAAATGAAGTTATAAGTATTTGCAGATTTTAAATAACCATTGAGTTATATGATAAACAAAATAAAATAAAGCTATATCGCGAAAAAATTCTCAACATCTTATGTTTTTTAAAAACTCATCAACCATGATTTGTTGAAGATATAAAGCTAATGTGTGATGGAAACCGGTATGAGGTTTTGAAAGATATAAGTTGATTAATATATTAGAAATCATTTAATTTTTCATTGTATGTCATTCAATGATTTTCTGATCTCAATGTTTCCAATATCATGGAGTGGCCATGATTTAATTTTTTATATAGAAGTATATTATATATATAGACAATGTCATTCTTCATGGGAACAGAAATGAAAAATGAACCAAATACGGAAATTTGTTTTTCTAATGGTTTTCAATGGCTGATTCCATTGGTTTTTTAGAAGAATTGATATTCCAATCCATTTTATGGAATACTGATCATAAGGATCACTCCTATAAATTCACCATATATTTTTGAGGTTTAATAATAATCCATTTGACATTGTTCCTTCAGAAATCTTGTTATATTGATATTGCATACAAATAATGATATTGATAATACATTAGTTGAGGAATATCCTCAAAGTAATATAAGAGTAGGTAAATTAAAAATGATGATATGTTATTGGTTTTGAATAATCAGTAGGGTTTGAAACACTGATCAATCAGACGATGTACACTAATGTAGTCAACCATTTTTATGAGATCTGAATCATCAGTGTGTGTATTCATGGTGTTTTGTTTTCAGTTTCGTTTGAAAAAAAGTTATAACTATTTTCAATGGTTTCAAGACATGTCATAATTTTTTGGACACAAATATAATTAATAGAAAATAGAGAGAAACACATCAGACACATACTGTTATTGATATTTTATTAGATGTTAGAATTACTCTGTCATTGTTTCATCAGTCTTAGTAAATGATGAAAAAATATGGAAAAATGAAAAATATTGATGTTTAAATTGTACTACTACTAGGTTTTGAAGTATATAAAATTTTTATCAATGTTAATGTATGAAAATGATCAATAGTTTTAGAATAATGGCATATAATGTCTTTAGTCATTCATGTTCTCTATTTGATTAAGATAATCAGATTAAATGATTGTTTCAAAATGAAATAATGTATCACAATTGGAAATTTTTTATAATTTTAAAGAAGTAAAATGTTTTTATATATTTCATTAAGATTAGATAACAGTCTATAATAGTTATAAGCACTAAAGAAGTCAAAATTGTTTTCAATGTTAAAAAGTCATGATTTTGAAATTTGGCTGAGTGGGAATGTGAAATTATACTCATACCCATTAAAATTCTTGAAAGAATAACATTTTTGACATTAAAGATTATGACATTAAACACCAAATGATAAAGGAAATATGTCATCAGAATACATTATGAAATATTTTTTATTTGAAATAAATTCAATCTATGATATATATTTCCATGTATACAACATTTTGTTTTCTTGTATTACATAGAACAATGATTTTCATCAATAAATTGTGTTATATGAAAGACTGATTTTTCCCTAATAATATTTATATTATGTTGAAAATTATCACATGGAAATTAAATTGATGGTTATGAATCAGATTTACAAACATTTGAAAATATATATTCAAAATCATTGGTTACTAAATGATTATAAATGAAAATAAAAACCCATTGAATATATAGGAATGGTTTAAAAATAATTTTTTTTTTCATTCTCCCTTAGATATTTTTTACCAAAAATTAATAATAATAATTACCATTATAGAATAAATTTAACTAAATTCATATATTATATATTCAATGAAAATGGATACATATATCCAATATATTTTATAAGAATATGAGACAAAAAAAATCAAATTTTATGAATAAGAATATATATTTTTCAAAAGGCCATATTTTTACCTTTTAGTCATGAATTGGGTTTCAAACTAATTTATTATATATTTAAATATTTAATTTTAAAAAATAATACTCATTTTTAAAATCATAAATTTGAAATTACTATATGGGTAGTGCTTTGTATTTTTCTATGAAGATCCATTTCTTTGATGAATAATTAATAACGTTGTATTTCAATTGAAATTATTTTTTCATCTAAGTAATTTATAATGTTAAATAATATTTTCATTTTTTTAAAAGTAAAAATAATTAAATATTTAATTTATTAATTTAAAATAGTTTAACTTTATATTTTTATAATTAAATTTCGATATAAAAACATTGTAAACTTTTTTTATAATTTTCACCTTAAAAACAAATATTCTCACCATGTCTGCGTGATTAATTTAAAATTAAAATTTTCAAATTTTGTTAATTGAATTTTAAAAATGGATAAAATATTTGGAATCATCATAACTTATAATTTCTAATAAATTTTGCAATATTTTTTAATCAAAATTAATAGTTAATTAAGTAAAAATTAATTAACACATTTATATGAAAAAAAAATATAATGTGGGGTATGTCTAAAAAGATGAGGATTAAAATAACTTAATTTTTTTCCAAAACCTAGAGTATGTCTATATTATCAATATAATGACTTTTGGCTTTAATTTTACGTGTTTTTGGTTTATATTTCCCTGAATGTTACCATATAACATGCAATGTAATGAAAAAGGAAAAAGAATCTTTTCTAACTTTTATTTTAAAAAAGCATTAAGATAGTGGGAAAACAACATATATCAGGTTATGTATATCCTCTTAAAAGATAGAATATATTTTTTGGCCATCATATTTTTTGGTGTAATTAATTATTTTGATTATATAGTTAGTAATTAACAAAAAGAAATGATAATAAAATTATAGAAAACAAAGTAATTTGAATAAATTATCTCAATCAATTAAAATTTTAGATGAATATTTTTTGATAAAAATATTTAAAAATAGATTATTTTAATTCCATAATTTTGTTGATATTTTTAAATTCATATTAAACGAATTATGTCAAAATTTAATTTAATGGTATTTTATTATAAATTATATTTTATTAAATGATTTAAAATTATCCATAATACTATATTTGTGAAGTTTATTATAAAATATTAATAAATAAAAAAGGTTTTCCATTATTGGAAATTTTTTTCTAATATACTAACCATATTGACTAAAAAATTGTCATTTCAATGTTACAATTGTTATGGTTAATGTAGTGTTTTTTCAAATAACTTGGGCTTGTATTAAAATTAATTTCCAAAACACATAGTATTTTTATTATATATCATATTTGAAATCATTGGGTTAAAATTATATAAAATGGATCAATTTAAGATAGTCTCAAATTGATAGTTTTATATATATATTAAATACTTACATTACATAATGAAAAACCAAAATGGTAAAATAATGAAACTTAAGAGATAAGAATGAAAATTTATAAAACATGTGTTATAATGTGTGGTGGAGAGGTTGGTTAATCATATAATCCATAAAACCCATTAATTATAAATCTTGGAGACACTTTTCACAAGATTTAACTTCCAATATTGAATAATGTTGACTATATATAAAAATGAAACTACTCCTAAACTATAAATGGAAACCCTCTTCCCCCATATAACCACATAAATAATGCCATCTGGAATGACCAAATTCATCTAAAATAACATCCCAAATTCAATGGAATCATACAAGATGCCATATTTTCAGCCAAAAGACAACCCTTATAGGTTGTAGTGCATACCTAATGAGGATACATGTAGAAGATGTAATGTTTTTCTAGAAGAATTTATTATCTACATCATTAGCCTACATTAATTAAAAGTACACCATTATTAAATAATAATGTTATTATATTATATATATCCTGATAAATTATTTTATATTTATTACATATAATCAAAATGATCCATAAAATGGGTTGTAAAATCACTATTTTTGAGTATGACGGACAACTTCCTCATGAATCGATCTTGTACATTTTATCCATTACCACAATTATATCATGGAAATAATGATATACATACTATTATTTATTTTATTTGTGATAATATATATATATATATATTATCACACATAACATCATGATTTATATTTTTTTTAATACGATAACGTGGTGCTTGTGTACTGCAAACTACTTCATTAAAATGGGATGTGATTAATTCAAAGTTTACATGAAATTTATTAAGGATAGGTTAAATAAAAAAAGGATATATGTCAAATAATAAATATTCTTTATGGATAATATATTTTAATATATATTTTTTATTATAATACATCTTGAAAATTAAAATTGTATTGATGCCTACATATGACCCACCATCTCTATGAATGATCTAGTCCATTTATTATCAAAATATTGTATGGATTACTATAAATAATTATTTACTATTTATATATGATATATATATCAATTATTAAAATCTATAGTTGAAGATATCATGGTTTTTGTAAAATTAAAAAAAATCATACAAACACCTACATGAAAAATAAGGAAATCAACACCCAAAATAATGAAAAAAAATTAAATGTTATACACAAAAGGACGGTAACATGTTTAATAATGATAGATTAAAATATTATAAATATAAATATGGTTCTGTTTAAGCTATTAACATGATCAAAAAATTTAAACAATAGGTTAAATAGCGTTAAACTAAATGGAATTGTAACTTAAAATATTTTACCTCTATTTTTATTATATTGAGAATTATAATTTATTATCAATAGAGTAACATCTATGTGTTTTTTATAATCCACAATTTTCATGTAATATCAATAATAATTTTATATTCATGTTATTTTATGATTCCATTTTTATTATTTCGTCCTTGAGTATTTGACCTCAAAATTACTAAAAAATAATTATTATTATGTTGTCTCAATTATTTTTTTTCTTGTTAGTTTTTTATTAAAAATCACATTGTTGTAATAATTTTTTATGAGCCATTAAATTAATAATAAATGTATATATTATTTTTTAATTCATATTATAATTTTGTAAACTGTATTAAATTTTTATATATGGGGTTAACATAGAAAGTTATTTAATTAACTAGGGGAATATTGATAAATATGTATCCTTTATTCAATAAGTATATTTGATAAGAATCATTGATTATTAAATAAATTGATTATTCAATATATAAGGAATGTTTTGGAGGCATGGATTCTACTAATTAAGAATTACCGTCATTGATAATTAATTTTTTAATATTATTTGGGATATTTTTCTATGGACTTATATACGGATTCATTTTATCCTCTGTTTATTTATTAAATGGTATGTTAATTATGTTATTTACAATAAAATATTTATTTAATATTAAATCACTATTATATTCAAGATAATTAAATGGATTTTTTCATTTATATTCCCATATATAGAGTATTTACTTATTGATTAATGTATTCGTCTACAATTAATAACCCCTACCGGGCATTTGAGATCACCGTTGTGTTTTTTCCTTTTCCTGATTTTTGAATAGTAGATTATTTAATATGTTTTAATTGATGATTTTATTAATTTCTTTTATGTATTATGTTTTATTTTCTATTCCCAATGTAAAATTATTGTAATGAATCTATAAAGTCCTCCAAAACTATTAGATAGACTGGTGTTTCAGGAAATGATCCCTCATAATCTTATTGTTGCAGTAACGTAAGACATCGGCATTGACCTATAAAAGAAGGGTTCATTAAAGTTTATGTTGGAGAAAGATTATTTTAATAATTATAATCTAGATTTAAGAAAACATATATTAGGGAAAATAAATATATGATAAAAATTAATTTTATGTATATAATAGAATCATTAAGTCCTGTTATGGTAGTTATTATATGGGTATTCCTAATAATACATCCCTTTATGGATACTATAGGTGGACATGGTTTTGAAACAAATATACATAGGGGTAATAACTCTAAAACGTGTCGGACAATCATGCATCATGTATGACCTATTTCATTCCAACCTAGATTACAACAAACTTGTTAGGGAAATCCTGGAATATATTCTTATGACAATTCAAATTTTCATTACTAAAAATTATGAGGTATTTGAAGATAATTATATCCCCAATTGAACATTGTTTAGTACTTTGATATTTACTATGAATGATTTTTTATTCTATGTGTTAAACCATATTTTTAGTTATATATTATTCACAATCAAATCTGCTACTCCAATATATTCCATTTTTTTTGAAATGGGACCTGAATGGATGAAATGTATCACTAATCGTGAACATTGCATATGTTTACCTAGTGTGAAATCCAATATATGTGGTGTTGGAACTGATCGTGTTATGAATATATGAGGGAATCTTAATCAGTTTGTAATGACCATAACTTTTGGATTATTTTTTTCATAAAATGTTGGTTACATTATATTATATAGAAAAAAAATCATTTTTAATAATGAATAAAATATACATGGAAATTTTATTATATAGATTCTGCCATTATATCACCATTGTTCAATATGACCAATGGGAAATACACTCTTGATAATAATTTAAATGTTATAATTAGTTTTTATATGAATATTTTGACAAGGGATAATATGAGCATATATTTTAGTCGATGTCCACAACTAGTATAGTCATGTTGTTTGAATCCCATATATCAGAAAAAGGGATGGAGGTTTCATCACTAGTCTTCTACCTTTACCTAGGCAAGTAGAGCATCGATAAGTAAATCTTGAACACAATTTTCTACTGTTTATGATCAAGTTAGTGGACATTAATACTCAATTAATGTTAGTCAAGGCACCACAGAAAACATCCGCCATCACACACCTGACTCTTAGAGTATGCATGAGGTAATTAGGGGTTACTTGTTCATACATTAGTTATTTAATGTTTAATTATTTTGTTTAAATATAATTTTTATACAATAAATTCTATTTGACGACTAGTTTTTATTTTTAAAAATATCGTTAATAAATATATTATTTAATAATTTTAATTTTAAGACCCAAATTTTACATTTAAAAAATGATATAAATTTTTATAATAAAATTATTAATTTTAAATAGTATATATATTACTAATATATTATTATAAAAACACTTTTATTTAAATATAAATGAAATAAATAAAGTTAATTTTTTTTGTGTCAGATATTTTTCTAAGCATTATCAACCGACTATTCTTTTAAATTTAAGTATTTTTATATTTGAAAGATTAAATTATCATATTAATATAAATTTTATTATAAAATACCCAATAATTATTGAAATCATAATTTCAATATCAGTGTAGGGTCAATTTATAATATGTTTAAAAAATATTTTATTTATTCCTCAATAGTAAAAATATAGTATGAAGTTTTTAGCATGTTTAATGAATTCATAATTATTTTATAATTGATTAAAAATTAATTAATCATAATACATAGCTTAAAATATGTATTTTTATTAATATTATTAAATTTAATTGATTTTAATAGATTATGAGGAAACCATAATTGTTAAAATAAAAAAATAATATAAAATAATGATAGCGTCTTGTGGATTAAGATAACATAAAATGTTTCCCAAATGTCAAAAACCATTGGTAAACCCTATGGCAAATACTATGGTTTCATATTTTATATAAAATAGATTTATGAAGACTATATTTTGATATTTATAAACAAATGTTTCACTTTCGCTATAAATACCAATACATTCCTCCATTTTTATTCACTCAAAATCCATAATACACGAATATATGGTGTATTCATGTCCTATAGAGTCGTCCAAAGGTTTTATCAGGCCCCAAGCTCCCAATACTCTTGTTTTAGGAGTTAATGTGGAATATAAGGGAGTTATACATATTTTCTATTCAATTAAAGAACTTATTTTCATATATTTCATCAAAATATTGTGGTTACTCTATTATATTACCATTTTTAGAAAACTCTTACATCAAAATTATTATTTTTAAATTGATGAACATTTTTCCCTATGATTTTATCCTTTTTCAAAACAAAATTTTATATATGTCATGCTGCCAAATTTACTTCCCAAAATTTCACTCTTCTCCTCATAAAATTATAATTTATATTCTATGTGTGAATACCTAAATCTCCTTATTGTCTTAGAGTATTCAACTATATGTAAAAATAATTTATTTAATATTTGTACTAATATACATGGAACCCTAATTTCCATTTGGTGGTTTAAAAATTACATACATAACATTTCATTAATCATTTTTGAAATGTCGTTATTGGGACATGGAACCCGGGTTTTTTTATTATCCATGGTTTATTTATGAAAATATATATTGTGAACTATTTTGGTAAAATTAAATAATACATTTTAAGGATGCACCCTGATATTTATCCATGTTATTGGGAAAAGGATTTAATCTCTATAGATGACATGTTATAAGATACATTGGTTAATATTTTTGGTAATATTTATGAAAGCTTTGTGATCAAACATGCTGATATACATTTGAATCTCTAAATTAATTGTTGTATCCACATTTAAAAGTTATTATCAATATTATTTTTATTATTTTCTGCCTTCTGATCTCTTTTTTAGGACATAATTATATCCTTCATGTTATTATGGATATTTATCAACAAGCCTTTTAAATTATGACCCATTCATATTCACTTAATGGGACTTATGGTAAATTTTTCAATTTATGTTTGTCACTGGGTTATGAGACAGAGTACAAATGCATAAGATAAATAAATGAATAATCATTTAGTTTTTTAAATAATTTTTTATATTTTCAAGTATTATATACAATTTTTATGAAATAAAACATTAAAATTTTGGTTGTTTGTACAATTTAATAAGAAGTTATTTAATAAAATGGTTGGATTACATAATTGGTATTAAATGAAGGATTAATTTTTTTTGTACAAATACTGATTTTAAATCCAAAAATGAAGCCTATGGATAATTTAACATATATTGAAACATCATATTAATTTTTTAATGTATTAATTATCCACGTTTAGATCAATGAAATTCATGTTTGGATATGAAAAAGTCGATGTGGCTCTGATATAGATGTATCTAGAGGTAAAACATGAAAAACAATCTTTGAGATAGACCTGAATGGGAATTAGTGAATGGAAATTGGCCTTTCAGTACTCCAAGTATGACACTCCAAGGGGATATTTTTTTATAACATGATTTTTGTGAAACTTTTATGAAGGATTATTATCAATGATTAACATATTTGTGTATGGTGATTAAATATATTAAATTAATTTTGAAATTTATGATTCTAAAAAGAAACTTGTTTCCCTATAAGGTTTTCATAGTTTATTAAATGGACATAAATATGAGGAACTCTGTAAAAGGTTAACTCAACGGACCATGCACCGAAAACCCTATTATAGATGAGGAAATGGATAACTTTAAACAAATGATGTCTAAAATGAATTAGGTTATGAAAAAAATTAATCAATATGAGATACTATATTCAGCTCAAAGGGAAAAAAATTCTATTTAGACATTTATACATAAACAACCACCTTCATTAAATGGATCTAAAATACCATTGATTATTTAAAATGGATAAGTTCTATTGAAAAGATATTATCATTACACCATTGTTTGGAATAATATAAATTTACCCTGTCTATTGACCACTTAAATAAGGGATCTGATTAGTGGTGGATAATGATTTAAATCATTAACCCAAGAAGGTATACTGATGTTTGGCCATGAGAATATTTCAGGGGAATTATTTTCAATAAATATTCACCCATTCTATGTGAATGGAAATAGAGAAGTAATTAATATAAATGAAGTATACAAGGAATGAATCACTGGTAATCTATGAGATGAACATTAAAAGACTTTATCATTACACCAATGTATTTGTTACTGATGATACTGTAAAATTTTATAGATTTTTTAGTGGAATGAAACACCATTTGTAGAGGAATCTATCCCATTGCTACAATGATAGCTACCAAGAGATAGGAGTAGTTCTAAGAAGGTAGATCTAGTTTTTGGAGATATAACATGGTCACATTAATCGAATTAAAATAATAGATCTATTGATCCAAACTTACATAGAATCATTGATCATGGAATTGAAGTAAAGAAAGTAAAACATCCAACATGCATCAATTGCGGGATGAAATATTCAAGGAACTAATTTCTAGAGAGGGAAAATTTTACAATTATAGATGATATTTCAATATTTCTCAAAATTTCTATTGGGATGTTAATCCTAAACTTCTCAAAACTAGTAACAAATGAATCACATTTAAGTTCCAGCATAAGGTTCAATGTGCAATGTGTGTGTTGCTAGAGAAATTCTCCAATAACTATTAAAATAAATAGATTATAGAGGGGAGTCACTATGAACACATCATTGGAAAAGATATTATATTTAAGAATTTCATATCGAGACATATAATGTAGATGCTCTAAATTATGTAGTGTAAATTTTTCATGTGGATCAATAAATGATAACAAGTACATTGTTTGATTCTTTTTCTAATCATTTTTTTATTTCCTCCATGTTTGAAAAGAATATAGAATCCATCTATCATCTTCTAAAAGTAGAGTCATAAGTCAATATTAATTTAGGAATTATCCTATCATAAGAACTGTACAAAAATTCTTGTATTGATTTTGGATAGCATATTATCATTTCAATTCCGACAGTCATTTCAATGATATAATTTGACATTATACTAGGGATGAACTGAATCTCCATCTATAATTTTTATATAAACCCAAAATGAAATTAAATATTAGTATATTCCAATGGACAACCCAAATTATTTTAAAATGAGTGTTATCAAAACTTCTGATGTGTCTAGATGAAACTCTCATGATCACCATTATTATGATGATTAGTGAGGATAAAAAAGAAAATAAAATTGTAATAATATAAAATGTATGCATCATTGATAAATACATAGATTTATTTCATGCGGAGTTTACCCAAAAACCACTAAAAAGAGAGGTAAAGTTATCCATTGATCTCAAACTCGGATCCTAACCAATATCGAAGAACCTATATTGAATGGAAAAGGTAGAGATGGAGTAAATAAAGAAACAACATCAAGATATTATGGATAAGGGTGTTTTCTAAAAAATAGCGTCTTCATTGGTATCACAAGTTATCATTGTGAAGAAGAGGCACACATCAATGAGGACATTTATTGATTATAGAAAACATACTTGGATCAGAGTGGAGAGCATGCACCATCTCCCAAGGATTGATGATTTATTTCACAAAGTTTACATTTCTCAATTCTTCCCCCAAAATGATCATTTATATTTTTATAATTAATTAAGGGAAACTAAATAATATATTACAAAGAACATTTTACAATCCTGACATAGTAATTATGAGTTTCTTTTTATTCACTTTATCTTTTATACTACTCCATGTATTTTATTTTGATTTTAGGAATGTATTATTTATAGATTACCTTGATAACAATGTTGGAGTTTTTATTTATGATATTACAATATATTTCAAAATTTATGAGGGGAATGAGGATGATCTAAATGTTATATTTAAAATATTATAGAAGGAAATTTTATTTTAAATTTACAAAAAATGTGAATTTTTTTATGACATGTTACATTATTTGGGAACATTGTAACTAATAAAGAAATATCAGTTGACCCTATCAAGAAAAATATAGTGGGGGAGTGGCCTAATACTATAATAAAAATATAGATTAATAGTTTCCAAGTTATACTATTATAGTATAAGATATGTGGGAAAAATTATGGCTTTATAATACACTACCCATGCTAACTTGAAAAGGGGATTTATTCATCTAGCTGAAGGATTGTGAAGAAATATTCCAAGAGATAATGATGTGATTGGTTACTCTAATTATGATAACTCTACTATATACATTAGAGAAATGATTGTTATTTTAACGATGAATATATAAAAGGACTTGGGTGTGTCCTCATGAAAAATGAAAATGTTATTGCGTATGCATATCTACATTTTGAGCCTCATTAGAAAAATTATCAAATGCATGACCAAGATTATAATGAAATTATTTATTCTCTATAAAATATTAAGGATCTAGATTTATGGTGAGAAATGGGACACATACATAGACGACTAATGATTATTGAATATTTTCATGAAAAATAACTGAATATGAAACAAAATAGATGGTTAAAAATTTAGAAATGTAATTATAATTAAATACATTATCAAATAGAAATAGAAAACAATGTTTTTGATACATAATATATGAAAGACCATGACGATCTATCAATGATTAGGAATCGAGGAGATTCTTTGACAAATGACCTCGTAAAAAAAGAAAGGATAATCATAAGGGAAGGTAGAAAATCAACACTTTCACAAATAGTTTTTCAACTACACTTACTTAGGATTATCGATAAATATCATAGATAAGATTCGTTATGAAAAAATAAGATAGACGCTATGATGAATGAGATGTTTTTAGAGTTCAAAATTGTAAAAGAAGGTTTACTAAATTTTCTTTTAAGGCTTGGTTTTCCATGAATTTTTGAGATAATGATAAATTTGAGAGATGAAGCTCATAACTCTACATTATATATCAAACAAGAATCATGAAATTGTATATGTTACTTCATGAGAATTAATAGTGGGATAACATGAAAAGGGATATTTTTTATGTCACTTAATGTTTCATGGTACACAATATTGTAAAGGTGAAGTGAAAATTTGTTAATAGGGTATTGCAATAAGTACCAAAACCATGTGTATGTGGGAAAATAACACGATGAACATTTTTGATTAGTCTCCTAATTACAATGAATGGAAATAATAAAATATGGGTAATAGTGGACCAATTAACCATGATTTCCCATCTCATTGCTATTTGGTTAGAATTATATGGTGAAAAACATTCCATGATTTAGATAATGTTGTGTGGTTGAATGCAGAACCACTTCATAACATTTTTGATCTATATCAAAGGATCACATAAAAATTATAGATAATTATTCATTATTATCTCTATGATGAATTTAATTTTAGTATGGACTATCATCCTAAAACTGAGGACCAATCAGAAAGTACTATCCAAAAAATCAAGGACATCCAAGAAACATCATTTATAATATTTAAAAGTGTATTGGATCAACATCTCTCACTATTAGCAATATAATGATGAAAAAAGTCGTTCCATAATGTATTAAAATGGAACTCTGTGACGATCTATATGGGAATCAATGTCAGAAACTTTCTTTATGGGGTGAAGTTAGGCTTATAATGCTTATTACGCTTGATATTATACAAAAAATGATATAAATGGTTCATTACATCCACCAACACAAAAAAGAATACTTAGATTTGGTATAACATATATGATTTAATCCATTTAACGGATATAGAGTTTGATGATAAACAAAATTTCCTCAAATACCACCTTCATAAAGATTCATATGGTTTTGGAAGAATGGGATGCCTATCCTCAGGTACATTGTCCCATATGAAATACTGAAATGCATAGGATATGTTGTCTATACAGTATAACTTACAAACAAATATAGCTCATGTTCAAAATTTATTCCATGTTTCTCTCTTGAGAAAGTATATAGCTAACCCTTCACTTATACAAAATATAGATATGGTACAACTGGAACATGTCCTCTCTTATAAGGAGGATATAGTGGATAACAACAACCGTAGAGATGATGTTCTACACAATATGAATACCCAGATCATTAAAGTGTTTTAAAAGACCATAAATAAGATGTAGTGACATGACAACCAGATAAGAAAATGCAAAACAAATACCCAAAACTTTTCTCAACTGAGAGAGAATCTTAAATTTCGGGTGAAAAATTACATAATGGTGGAATAATGTAACATCCAAGACATTTTGAATTATTATTGATTCCTAATTTTGTTGTTATATAATTTTATAAAATTAAAAACCATATATATATATATATTAATGAAGTAAATATAAATGGAAATTTGATTATCTAGACTCAACTCTTATATGATTATTTGTATGTTATGACCATTGTACATTATGACTGGTGGGAACTATAATCTTGATAATAATTATTAAATTATAGTTATTGTTTATATGTAATCTTTGAAATTGATAATTAATGAAAAATGAATAGTTGATTGTATCTATAAGTTGATTGGTTCCATTTGAATCCCATCTCCTAAAACATTTTAGTAGCTATCATCAATGTTGTTCTCACATAAAAAATCCCAATCATTTCTTTAACAATTCAATCATGAATGAAATCACATATGGGATAAGTTCAAGACAATGTAAAGAACCACTAGGTCGACATAAGCGGAGGAACCCCATGAAATTACCACCATCGTACACATAACACTTTAGGCGTACATGGGTATAATAATGGTTTATGTGTACATTCCATTGATATATAATGTTAAATTACTTATATGAATAAAATTTTTATTCCATTAATTTCTTTTTCTGAATATTTTTTCCAAATAAAATATCTTTATGTAAGATATTATTTATTTATTTTAACTTTTTAACCCAAAGTTTACTTTTTAGAAAATATTTAAAATTTTATAATAAACTTATTAATTATGTATTATACTTATTTTAACATAGTATTATTTTAAACACAATTTTATTTTAATATAAATGATAAAATAATTTTAAATTTTTTATGTGTTTTAACTTTTTATATGCATTTTCAACCCTCTATTGTTATTAATAAATAAGGATTTCAATATTTAAAAGGTAAAATTATCAAAATTATAGAATAATTATGAATAATTAATCACCATTTTTAAAATCATTTGGTTGAAATATAATTACGGTGAATTAATGATATTTTTGTAAAATATATTCCTTTTTGTGAAAAGAGGAAATATAATTTTGAGGTTTTCAGTATGTTTATCGACTTAAAAATTATGTTATAATGATGTAAAAAATTATTAAACATAATAAATAGCATATAATATGTAATTTTACTAATTTAATATTTTTTAATATATTTTAATAAATTTATAAACCTTAATTTACTTTCAAAAGTCTAAAATGGAAATATTTACATTAATAATATTATTTTGTGGAAATAATAAATTTCTACAAAAATGAAGTAATATAAAATGATGATATAGTCTTGTGTATAAAAATTATATAAAATATGTCCCCAAAATAGAAAAACAATAGAAAACCAATGGGAAGGACCATGATTTTTCATTTAAGACACCATATATTTTTAATAATTATATTTGAAAATTAAATGAAATCATTGAGTTTTTTAACAAATACACATACATTTATACATTTACATTAACAAAAAATCTACCATCTAAGTATCATTAACAGTGTTACAACCCAAGGATTCCTCCCAAGGTTTCTTCAAGAACCACAGTTCCCAAATCATCATGTTTTATGAGTTAATTTTAAGGTAAGAGAATTATCATTTTTTTCATTTAGATTCAAGAACATCTTTTTGTATTTTTCATTCAATTTTATTAATATTCTATTATATTATCCCTTTGATCGCTAAATTAATCTTGAATAATTTTTTATCAATAACATAAAATTTTACTTCTAATTTTACCACTTTTCAAAACCACATTTTATAATCATTATGTTTTCCAAAATTACTTCTCAAAATATCCATATTTTCCTTAAGAAATTATATTTTCATTACGTTTTTTGAATAAAAAAGTCACTTTATTTTAGGATTTTTTTCAAACAATGGTATAAATGGTTAATGTTATTATTGTATTAACATATATAAAACCTGAGTTTCCATTCTTTGGGTTAAAATTACGTTATTGTCATGTAATTGGAAACTTTTAAATGCAATTATTTTGAAATGAAACCCGTGATTATTATCCATCATGGGTTATTTATGAAATTATTGATTATGTTTTATATGGATATCGTAAAGTAATAAATAATAAGGGAACACAATTATAACACTCCAATTGATTTGTAAAAGTATTTAATCTCAATAGATGAGATGTTATGCAATACCTTGGTAAATAAACGTGGTATATTTTATGAAACATTGATGATTAACATTGGTTTTATACTTATGATACACTAAATTAATGGTTGTAACCATAATTAAAAGCAATTATTCATTTTATTATTATTATTTTCTCCCTTATGTTCCATTGTTCTTTCCATAATGATATTCCTCATATTCTTATTGATATTCCTCATGATCACATGCAAACTATTGCCCTTCCTTATTTTCTTATTGTTCCATTTTCTCACCGTTTCTATTGATGTATGTATACATGTTATGTGATTTTGTAAAGGAAGATATTATTAAGTATTGAAGAAGAGTTTCATGTTTTATTGAATTAAATATCTTGTTTTCATGTATTATGTACCTTACTTATGATAAATTATACATTAAAATATTATATGTATTTTCAATGTAATAAAAACATATTTAATAAAAACCTGGATTTCCATCAATGTTATGAACCATAACATTGATCATAAAAGAAAACATTTGGTACATTGAGCTTATTGGATGTCATACCTCTTTATTCAATATATTCCCACATCATTTTGGTGGTAATTAATACAATAGAGGCTTTGAAATCGAATAATTATTTATAGAAGTTATTTATTTCATTTGGATAAGGTTAAAAGAAAAAGTTCACAATTATAATGTATTGTCCAGAGTGGTATTTTTTTCAATGGTTTTTTTGATTAAGAATACTAGGGAGGGAAAGAAAATATATCTTTTCTATTGAAAATAATTTAAGGATACATTATTTTGAAAAATATTACCCCCATTTGTGAAAAGATGGATATAAAGGAATGGTCCATAAATTAAAGATGTTGGAATATGAAATTATTATAGAGTATAAGGATACCTTTTGGAGGATACAAATGTATTCAATGGATTTATTATAACTTATATTTTTATTATTGGAAACTTCTATGGTGGGAAAGTTCCATGTTTTTTAAGTGATATTGTCTCTCAAAAAATTTCTTTATTTGATGATTTTTTTGTTCAATAAATATAAGGAATTATTAATTTAATTAATATAGATGAAAATGGATTCCAGGGAAGAATATGAAATTATGGAAAATAATTGATAAAGGGAATATGGGAATGAATGATTTATCTGTATTTCATAACTACGGGATGAATCACCCGAGTAAATGCATGAAGTGATGGGTGTCCTTTACAAGTGTGACGAATAGGGTCACCATGAAAAATAATTCTAGGGGAACATATAAAAAACATTTATTAAGTGCTTGAATTTTATAGAGATAGGGACATATTCTATTTAATTCCCCATAATTCAAAAAAATATACCTTAGAATAATATAAGAGGTCAAGGAATTTTTTTTTTCTATTGATACAACCAAAATGTAATTATTAATTATCTTAATTATTTATATCTTGGAATAAATTTTATTATTATTCGATTCATGATAGTGAAATTATATTAATAGGGATATGTATAAGGTTTTTATTTTACTACTATTTTTTAATGTATTTGTAACCATGTACTGAATAATACTGTGAAACGTTATTCCATTGAATGTTAAACATCATGGAAAACGCCATATTGAGAACCCTTGATATGTTCCTAATGTTGAGACAATGAATTTTTTCCATTGAAAATATTGATTTGGATAGTGTAAAATGGATAATAATGACTACCATGGAACTGATTAACAATTTTTTTAAAATATTGTTTATTATCTCATTGATGGTGTTAAACCATTTTTGTATTTAATGAATATATCAATTATTCTATGATTAACATGAGGAATGAGGAAGCATACATGTTTTCAAAAAATCCTAATGGTAATTCATGTTACTAGCAAGTTTCATGAAAAGAGAGGATAAATGTATTGACATGTTTTTTATGTGAAAATTACGAGTTATATCATGTTCATTAAGGATTAATATGTTAATATTTGAAATAAAATGGCCTTCATTCAAATGTTTTGGATCATAATATATTGCCAAACTGAACCATTTATGAAATGGTTTAATTTGATTATCATACATGTTTTTAGAGATTACTTTATTTCCATACAATATGATGAATACATGGATAAGAGGAAATGTTAAAATAGTTCATATCCAAACCAAATAAAAGATTGTTCTTACAAAATGGAATGAATAAATAATGTATGACCTCTTCAGAAGTTTCATCAACATTATGAAAACGGATCCCAAAATATGAATGCTATCCTATTGTATTAATATCAGATGAATCAAATTCTCATTTAAATAATTCCATATTTAAGGTTTTAATTACCATAAAATTCCATTGATCATTCAATTTTATTTGAAAAATGACCTCTATCAATATCTATTAGTGTTTGGGGGTTAGTTTTTTATTCCATGTCCTCATTTTCATTTCCCACCTATGTTCACATATTTTAAACCCATGTTATGTCATTATTCTAGATGTCTTTTATACTACACTTTCTCTCTTACTACAATATTTTTTTATTAACCATTTTATGATGAGGGAAATTCAACATATATGTTTCTCAAAATTAAACCCTAGAATACCTTGATAATGTTTACATTTTGAGAAAAAAAATTAATTATGTTGGGGAGATTGTAACACACTAAAATTATGAATTTTTTTTATTCAATATGATATACAAAAATAAAAACCAATACTATAAGGAAATATAATATCTTGATACATTATGATATATAAATTATTTTATAAATATTCAATCGTGGATATAGCTTGTGATGCATGGAACATTGAGTCATCTTACATTACATTCAACAACAACATTCCTCAATAACATGTTATAAAAATAACGCCATGTTTTTAAAAATTATATTAATTGAATTTTCTTAATTATATACCATTATTTAAATTAAAATTTATCAATATTATTGAAAAATTGAGGATGATATATGGATGAATTCATTTGTTACTAATTTATTATAAATGAAAATTACAACAAATTTAATATGAAGAAATTATTTTATAAGAAAGTATTTTTATACACTAAATGATGTTTTATATTAATAAATTAAATGAAATACTATTATTGAATTATCATAATGAAATATATATATTATGTATTCTATAAAACTATTGTATATTAACCCAATTTATTTTATTTTAATTATATAAGAATAAATGAAATTTCAACCATACAAGTTATATTTTTATAAATTAGTTTTTCCAACATTTAATGGAATAATTAATTTAAAAGAAAATTGTGTGATTTATTAATTTATAGTTTAAAAGATAGTATTAATTATTAAAATAATAATTTTAATATTTTCTTAGTGTGGTTTTTTAGATTTATCAAAGATGTTTACTTTTTTAATGAATTGTTAAAAACACTTGATATTAATTGGGAATGACCATTTGGTCATCATAATTGATAATTTTAATTTATATTATGTTTTTTTAGTGTCACAATAGATAAATTATATATAAAATATTATAATTTAGTTAAGCAAAATAAATATAATAACTAATTTAGATATTAAAACATCTTTTACATTTGAATATTTTCAGTTAAAAACTCATTTTCTTTCCATGTCCGTGAGAATTGTTTTAAATTTCAATTTTCAGCATCGTTGAATTAAATTTTAATTTTTTTTCTATATTTGGAATCAACATAATGTATCATTTCTAAAAATTTCAAAATTATTATTGAGAAGAGTGAATAATGAATTATTTAAAAATAAATTATTGTGGTTATGGTATAAATGGATTTATAGTGGGGTTAATCAAATGAAATATGTTCTATAAAACCAAATATTTTTTCCAAAACCAATTTGGTGAGAATATTTGAACTCTTATGACATTATGACAGAATTTATTGAGTTTACTGGATATTTTTCATTGAATGTGACCCATATAATATGTTATGCAATGAAATATAAAAATATATATTCTTCCTATAAATTTATAGAACTCTTCAGGTTAGAGATAAAATAACATATGTTTTATTATGTATATCCTTTAAAAATGTAAATTTGTATTTATATAATGAAAATAAATATCGATTTTATGATATTATTTAATTATATTAAATTTTTATTTTGAAATGACAACATGGTAAATATTGTTTTAATTACTAACTTAATTAAATGATACTTATTATATAATAAGTGAGGTAAATTTGTTAAATTGTTGTATTACAATAAATTAATTGATTAATATATTATGTTAAACATATATTATTTTTATATATTAAAATTAAACCATTTTATGAATATTTTAAAATATTTATTAAATGAATAATGTCCAAATTGACATTTAGGTTATTTTTTGAAGAAATATTAATTTTTTAGAATTACTAAAAATTCAAAAAAAACCAATCATATTATTACTGGTTCTTAAATGTTAACAAATATTAAATATTTTTCATTCATGAAAATTTTTTGTATCATATTTACAAAATTAACCATTTAATAGTAAAATATAGTCTTGAATAGATGCAGATATGGTAGTGTTCCTGCACAATACATGGGCTTATGATAAAATTAATTTCCACCACATGTAGTATATTATATATATATATATATATTAATTTAAAAAATATGATATTATTATAAAATAATAGTCACTTTAAATTAGTCTAAATAATTAAATTACTTAGTTTTGAAAGAAAAATACCATTAAGAAAAAATGAAATGGTAAAATAACAAAACATAGGTGTTTAGGAACAAAATATTTAAAAAAGAGTTCTATTGTGTGTTAGAGAAATATATCAACCATATCATCCCTAAAACAAATGAATTTTCACTTTTGGAGAATCATGAGTTATTATTAGACTTCAATTATGAATCCATTTTAGTATTTACATGAAATCCACTCCACAATGATAAAAGAAAAGCCATTCCCTTAACTTCCTCACATATCTCATCCATTTTTCTAAGCCAATGTCTACCAAAAGTTTTACACAATGAGATTTTATGAGATATATTATTTTAATTTATTTTATATCATTGGTTTAAAATTACCCCAAAACTATCCTGTGATATACAAAACACCATATTAGCTTTTAGTATATGAAACACTAATCTTGTCTTGCGTTCCATGCAATTTCACATTCTTTTGATAGTATTAATATCACAATAAACTGTGTATATAATTTGTTCAATGAATAAATTAACTATTTTAGTATTATGATATAATAAATACCAATGGAATATTTCCCTACATGATACATTGACATGGCTTGAGTTACACACAAGAGTGACCATCCTCGACAGTTTTCATGGTATGCAAGACCGAGTTTCACTAAACAATGATATATAATTTTAATATTATATAAACTAGATAGTATGAATATTATTAACCACATTTTGAATTTTATATACCATTATCATTCATCTTACACATGATATGAGAGAAAAATCATTTTTTCTGAAAAAAGAAGTATTTTTTATAAATGCATTTTTACCGGTTTTGTTTGTCGAACCCATTATAAAAATAGTTTTGACACTTTTATATGTTATATATGAGAAGATAAATTTCTTATTATAAATGGGGACAAAATAATTATTTTTGATATATTTTTTATAATTTTTTGATAACTTTTATATTTTAATGAATAGTTAAAATACACTAAATTTTAATTGAAAACAACATTTTTCATAAAAATAATCTATATGGTTAAAACATAATATTGAATGGTTTTAAATATAAATTGAATATATTTTTATAATATAAGACAATGTATTTTATTTTCACAAATCTTAAATTAACTTCATATGTAAAACCATTTCAATATTTTGAAATGTTTTAAACAAAACCCCATTTTTTCGAAAATGAGAATACTTTTTAATTAATGACTGAAACTTATGTGTTTCAAATTTGGAAAAATTGATTAAATATTTGGACTCAAATGGTATATGTTTTGTAAATAGGTCCATTATTATTTTTGTAATTTATGATTAGTAATGTTAGTAATTATTTTATTTAAATTGGTTAAAGGGAAAATCTATTAAATAAAGGAAAAAATACAATTATAAAAATAATAATCTATCTAACACATGCCCTAGTCCAATTGAATGATATATTTAAGACCAAGGGAATCAGTGGGGTTATTTTGGTACCCCATTGATTCACTTCGATGTGAACATGAAAATTTGTAAGAATTAATTAAATGTAATGATAATTATAATCTAATCATATATTTATTACTTAAACTCTTTTAATGAGGGGATATATAACATATTTTAATCTATATAAATATTAATTTAAAATAAAAAATATATTCTATATCTTGAAATTTTATTTATTCTTTTTAAACTTTAGTTAATAATATTTAATTGTGACATAATTATGATGCATTGATTATCCTAATTAATGAAATATTCAAAAAAATGAATTAATAAATATTAATCTAAGTTTAATTTGAATATTTGGATGCCATCCATGAATTTTATGGATGAAATTTATATATTATGGATGATTTAATTCCTTTGGTTAGATATAAAAAGGTTGTTAAGAAATTTTAAATTCAAGTATGATTAGTTACCAAAATTTACACATTTCGCAACATAAAACATAAAATAGTTTATTAAATGGTATTAAATTACAAAAAATATAAATTTTTTCCAATTGGCTAGTATAAGTCAAAATATTTCATAAATATCTTTTTTTGGGTCATTTCGCATGATATTGTAATCACATTAACCTACAATATGTAAATAAAATGATATCACTATAAGATTAAAAAGGGTAAAATAATGGATAAATGAAGAAGATATCGATACAAAAAATATTCAGAACATGTCAAAAAATTATTGTATGATGGGTATTTGAAAAATAATATTATTATATTATAAATGAATAAGTGTTTAATTATTTTAATTGAAAATTGTATTTATAATAAATTAATATTTTGGAACATTCTTAAAGTGCCCCTCCACTCTCTTATAAAAGGGATCCTCCTCTCCATCCTCATCACACCATATTGAAAACTCATGATCGTCCAATATCTTTCCATTTCTCTTCTATAATTACTTTGTTACATTATATATGATCTGGTCATCCAAAAAGACCAAATCTATTACATTAAGAGGAAATTTAAAATAGGCACGTCGTGGAAGAGGTAATCTTTTCTACCGATGCTTTCAAATTTATTTTTTCTTATACTACTTCTTCTATAGTTTTTTAATTATGAAGTAAAATCATTGGTGTCACTAATATACTGATATTTTATTATTAATATGGAAAAAAAATTCACCCGTCATCCATCCTTTGAAAAATGAAATCACTGCGCATATATACATATGAATTATTGTCTTCACATAGTGGTGTAAAATATTTCTCACCACCACATTACATGGATGTGTATAATGGTGGAAATAATAATTATATATGATTATTATAACATAATTCTAATTATGAGATATTATACACCATCCAATTCAATTCTGTTCAACAAAAATGGGAATGATGTCGTTGCTCGTGCATACGTACGACTTACCGTCTCCATGACATAATTCAATCCATTATCTATGATAACCATTAAATAATGATTATAATTTATATATAATAAAAAATCATTAAATATATGAAATAATAACTCTACTGTATTTTAGTATATTTATTTCATTTAATTATTTCTATTCAATTTAATTGGCAAATGAAAAATGCATTCATGTGTACGTATGGCCTGTTGTCTCCATGAATAGTGTATTCCATTCCATTTATATATCTATTATATATATTTATATACTAAATTTACATGATATATAAATCATTTTTTACATTATTTATGAAATTAAATCATGATCTATTTACCAATATCAATAATTACAAGTCCAAAAATGTATGTTAAATAAAATGATTATTACCCAAAACATTTCATTAACCTAGAGTTGAAAAAATGAACAGGTAATATAAATCATATATGATATCATAAATATTATTATGGTTCTGTTATAAGCTAATAAAATATTTAAACCCACTATATACGTTTTTCAGACACATACAGAAGAAACAGTACCTATGGTAATAGATAATTTTCCAATTTCAATTTTTTCTGAGATTGATTATATGTAAATATTTACTGGGGTTATAATTATCAACAATGTCTATGTTTTCTAATAATGTTTTCTTAATATTTTTATTATTATTAAATATATTTTTAAAGAAATTTTTAACCATTTTTGACTTATACTACGTGGTATGGAAGGTATTGTTTTTTAACCGTTTGAGGTACTTTATTTTACTTTCCTAGGAAAATTATTTTGATTTTTTTGTTTAACTAATAAAAATGAATAGATTTTTACGGTTTCAAGATGATTTATTTCTTGTAGGATTAATCTACATTATTTCAGGTTTATTTTCAAGTATATTGTTTTCTTTTAAAATTATCCATCATTTTGATAAAAGAAAAAAAATTGAAGAAGAAATGATAGTTTCCTTAGGAATGATGTTCACATGTTTTATCAAAATTATTTTCCAACAATGATTACATATGGGTATCTTTCTATCCCTATTATTAATTTTATTTGATTTTGTTTGTGATAGAATTAATTTTTTATGAACTACAATTTTTTAATATGGATTATGTTATGATGCCATGATTTTTACAAATCCCATTTAATTTCATGGGTTATACGATGATGAAAGATTTATGTTTTGGTCAAACATGTAAGAATGATTTGATTTTGAGATGGGTGGTACCTATATCTCCCTCTAATGCATTGGGTAATGATTTATTTATCATGAGATATAACTTAATGGAACGACAGGTATATCAAGTTCATTAATACATTGCTTTAATGGAAAGTAAACACAGTTCAGTAATGGACTTTGTCCACTACGATGGTCTTGGAAACATTGTCTTGTCAATAATGGAAATAATATTATGTGCTTAACAGTTTTCCATAATTCTATGTTTTATTCAAATACTATTTTATCATGATTAATGTTCTTTTATGATATATTCCTTACATACTATTATGATTTATTCCAGAACTCGAGATTTTGATGTTTAACCTTTTTTTGTTCATGTTTTACGTTCAAATGTATATGGTTTGTTTTATTTTCTCCATAATTACCCATATTGAGTATTTGATGTCACCCGTTTTATGTTTTCTTTTCCATAATATATAAATAGAGGTATTATGTAGGAAAACAAAATGTGAATATTCATATGGGAGATGTTGAAGATCATTCACAATGTTGGAAGATTATGTTCCATGTTTCCAAAGTCACTAAACTAATACGGTCCTTGGGAATCATTTGGCTTCTTTTAGTAAGTATTATGAAAATGAAATGTATTCCCATTTACATAATGATTGGGTCTTTATATTTGGTATCAAAGAAAATGATTAGTAAACCAATGAAATCTAGTATGTGGAAACTTTAGTGACATCCCTAAAGATATTTCAATGTTTTTTCTAGGGATATAACAATTGTTTTGTATAAATATTGGTTACAGTCTAAGAATTATGGTAACGATTATGAATAAGATAGGAATAAACCTATGATTTCAGAGATTGAATGTACAACCCTTGATTATTTGGTTTTTATAGAATGATTTTTTCCTCTCACACTATTATTTTTCTGTTTTAGTCAATGGAGTGAAACATAATGAATTGTGAAAACATTGAATGTGATGATAAAATTGGTGATAGTGAGAAAAGAAATTCTGTAATGACTAGAGTGAATGATATTGTGATTATGATGAATCAATCATTGTGGTATATGGTTAACAAGGTGCATTCTAGTTGTAATCATATATCATCAAATAAGATATAGATTTACTTTCATGCATGTTTCTATAGTGTGGAACATAGAGGAAATATGATTACGGTTCCTATATATAAATTATATGGGAAGATGAACCCTGAGGATTCCTCAAATGGAGGGGAATATGTTATCTCTATTGTAAAAAGCGTCATAGAGTGAGAAATTTTTATAGAGTTCAATGTCTCATCTATGGAAAACATTGACATTACCCAACCCGATTTCCAAACAAAGGATCTACATCAAAGATGAGGAAAGACATATATAATGCCTAAAATTAATGTAGAAATATCAAATTATTTATATATTTGAATCCACAAATGATTAATGGTGAATTATATAATAGTTTTCTATTTATGTTTTTCGATTATCATTTTCACAAAATGTTGAATAATTATAATGGATAAAAAAGGTGATTTAATTAAATGGTGATATTCCTAACAAACCCACGATTAATGGAAGGATAACACTCAATAGGAGCATTATGATGAGATAATTCTATTTGTATAAAGATATGTTAAACAACTTTAGTTACCTTGGAACAGTTTAATGTTTTGTTGAAATGCGGGTGATGTTGTCACAGATGAAGTATACTACTTTTTGGGACTTATGGAATATATTTAATATGTTATGGAATAAGGAAACATGTATTTTTTAAACAATTATATATGGAAATTGTGGATATTACAATGACAGAAGAGAATTCATGATTAAGTCTTTCAAATGTTTGGAATGTGACCAACAAGATATATCTTATGATATATTGGTGATAAATTATTGCATTGACATTCATGTAATATGACCATTCTGTTAATTTTTTTTGTATTCTGATATTGTATAGAAGTATTTTGGATAGGCCTAAATGTTAGAATAGATTATTCTGGACATCAGATAGTATTTTATAAGGGTATAATTTTTTTTCCTAGAGTGTTATAATAGTATAGATTTGGTAAATGAAAAACCCACCAGACAGGCGACAAGAAATCATGTCGGATAAGGCTATAGGAATTGAATGCACAACCAAAGTGTGACATGCCTTTCTTTCCTTCCAGTGGCCTACCATAATTCTCTAGTTAGTATAAATTAGTTTCATTTTATTAAGTGGTCTCATAGATAAAATATTAGTCCATTTATGGAACCATATTCGATTAATCACACCATATATGGACTTATGTATATTTAATAACATGTGATAACATTTTTGTGTTAGATATAGATGGAACGTCTTATCATTATATCGCATGATTTTATAACACATAATGAATGAAAAAATCAAATTCATTTATTTAAATAAGTGATGAAGTGGAAATTGTTCAAGGCACAAACAATAGTGAGATTTTACTAAAATCAAGTAAATATTTATTCTCATGAAAAAAATTTCTATTTTAGGGGAAGGATATTGATGAAAAAAAATTTATTCCTAGTACTTAATTATCTGATGAATCACAAGGTCCCTAAAATCAATGTAGATTTATGTCTTTCTAGTAGTTAACTTTCTTCAGACCTTATTCTCTATCATAATCTATTAGAATCTGATTGTTAGTTTTATCTTCCATATCTTTGTTTTCAGTTCCCACAAATGTTATCTTATATGGAAACCCGATGATATGTTAATTTGGGTGACCATTATTTTTTTACATCACTTTTTAAAATTATTTTTTAGTTTCCCTTTTTTCAATGTGCGTTTCCATGAAATAAACTTTCAACTATTAAACCATTTATAACCCTGATAAATTTGGATGGTGAAAATAAATTTATGGGGTGTAGAATGTAAAACACTGAGATTTTATGAGATATATTCTTTTAATTTATTTGATATCATGTGTTTTACACTAATTCAAGATTATCTTTCGCTATACACAACACTGTATTAGCTTACAGTATACACAATACTATTATTGGATTCTATTACACATAATTTCATGTTCATTTGATTGGTTTTATTCTAAAAAACACTGAACATATATGTTGTTCAATTTATAAATGAAATAAGTTTGGATTATGTTATACACAGCACCATAGGATTCTTTCAATACACACAACATTGACATGGGATCTGTTACATGCAAGAGTGACAGTTCTTGTTAGCTTCCATGTTATGCAATAATGAGTTTCACTAAACAATTATATATTATTAAAATATTATATAAAATATAAATAATGAATGATATTGACAACATTTTGAATTATATTTAATAGTATCATTCATCTTACACATGATATGAGAACAAAATCAAATTTTCAGATAAAAGAATTATTTTTATAAAAAAAATGTAGTTTTACCTAATTTTGAAGACGCACCAATTTTAAATCTAGTTCTAACACTTTTATAAGTAAAATTTGATAATATAGGCTTTTTATTTGGATGTGGGACATAAAACACTATTTTGGATAAATATTTTTATAATTTTCTAATAAGATTCATATTTTGATGATTAGTGTAAATACGCTAAATTTCAATTGAAAACATATTTTTTCATAACAATAATTTATATAGTTAAAATATATTATTTAATGGTTTGAATGTATAAATAGAATATATATATATAGTTTAATACAATTTAATTCATTTTCTTTAATTTTAAATTAATTTCATATGTAAAAGGATTTCAATCTTTTGCAATGTTGTGAAACAAAACCCATATTTTTCGACAAAGAGATTGATTTTAAATTCATTACTGCTACTTCTTTGTTATGTTTTTGGAAAAATTAATTCCATATTTGGAATTATAATATTAAAATTATGTAAATTGGTAATTTTTTATTTTCAGTCATTATGAATATTAAATTCAGTAATTATTTTATTTATCAGGATTAAAGGTTAAATCTAGTTAATAAATGTAATAAATAATATTATAATAATAATAAACTTCTCTAACACATTCCCTAATACTATTGGATAATATATGTATGAACATGGGAATCCATTGGTAGATTTTAGGACCCCTTAGTTTATCTTGGATTGGAAAATGAAAATTTATAAGAAATTATTTAATGTAAAGAGAATTATAACCTAAACTTATATCTTTTATTCAATTAATTTTAATGTGGAGTTATATAAAATAACTATATGAATATAAAATTTCAATTAAAAGATAATATTATTTCCTAAATAATGGTAATTTATTTATAATTTTTAGACAATAGATAAATATATTTATTTGAGACACAATTATGATATAGTGATTACATCATTAATGAACGTTTCAAATATATAAATTAAAAAATATTAAAATAAGTTATATTTGAATATTTTGATTCCATACACGAATTTTATAGAGGAAATTAAAATAGTAAGGATTATTTAATTCCTTTTTTTCAAATTAATAAGGTTCTTATGGATTTTTAAAAAGTCATGTATGAATAGTTTCCAAAATTGACACAATTCATAACATAAAACATAAAAGAGTTTATTGAATTATATTAAAATCATAAAAAAAATAAAATTTTTAAAAATGGTTAATATAAGTCCAAATGTTGATAAAAAAATTTCTTTGGGTTTTTAGATGATATTATAATTACATTAATAGACAATTGGTAAAAAAAATGATTTCACAATTAGATTAAAAATGGTAAAATTAGGGTTAAACCAAGAAGATAATGATAAAAAAATATTCAAAACATGTAAAAAAATTAATGGATGACTGATATTATCAAAAATATCATCTTATATTAAAATTAAATATGTTTGGTACCATTTTATGTCTATATTGAATTTATAATAAATTAATATTTAGTAATTTCGTAAAGTTTCCCTCTCCGCTCTTATAAAAGTGAACCTCCCCCCTATACTCTTCACTATATTTTTAGCCTCAAATCTCATCCAACCCCAGACTATTTCTATTTTAAACTTAAATATTTACATTTTAGTGGTTCTGGTCTTCTGAAAAAACTAACACTAGTTCCTTAATAAGAAAATTTAAAGGAGGAATGTCGCCATAGAGGTAATCTCTTCAACCGATTCCTTTAAATTAAGTTCTTCTTATACATCAACAAATTTAGGTTGTTTCAGTATTAAGTAATAACATAAGTATCAATAATATAATTATATGTGATTATAAAATTAAAACAACCATATTTTACCTCATATCAATCCTATGAGAAATGAAATAAACGTGCGTGTAAGCGTACGGATAACTGTCTCCATGCCGTGGTGTAATCTATTTCACACCACCATATTACTTGGATAGGTATAATTGTTAAAATAATAAATATATATTATTATTATGACATGATAAAAATTATTATATATTATACACCATCCAATTTAATACCATTGAAGAACTATGGGAATGATATCGTCGATCGTGCATACGTACGGTTTACTATCTCCACGACATGATGAGATTCAATATACATGATAACCACTCAAGAATGATTATAAAGTATATATAATAAATAATAATGAAATATATGACATAATAACTGTACTTTATATATATATATTACATTTACATTCTTCCATTCAATTTAATAAGTAAATGAAAACAACATTCATGCATACGTATGACATACCGTCACCAAGAACGGTGTATTCCATTCTGTTAATCTCTCTATTTTATATACTTATATACTAAATATATATGAAATGTAAATCATGTTTTACCTTATATATGTATATAAATTATGGTCTATATTATAATACCAAGAATAAAAAGTCCAATCATATAAGATAAATAAAATGATCATTACCCAAAAATTTTCTTTAACCTGGAATTGAAAAAACAAACGACTAATATAAATCATATATGTTATCATAAATATTATTATGGTTTTGTTAGAAGTTAATAATATGTTTAATCCCACTATATATTATTTTCCTATATATACAGAAGAAATTGGACCTATGGTAAGGGATAATTTTGCAATCTCATTTTTATCCGAGATTGCTTATACCTAAGTATTTACAGGGGTTATGCATATCATCCAAGTGCCTATTTTCTAAAAATGATGTCATAGAATTATTACTATTCTTCACTTTTTTAAATATAATTTTTATCCTTTTTATAATTATACAATATGGTATGGAATGAATCAATATTTTTTTACCTAACGAGGTACTTTTTTAACTTTTCCATCAAATGTATATAGAGATTTTTTTAAAAGTTTTGCAGAAAGAATGGATTTTTACAGTTTCATGACACCTTATTTCTGCAAAGATTCATCTAAATTATTTCATGTTTATTTTAAACTAAATTATATAAATTTAAAATTGTGTGGCATTTTTGTAAAAAAAAGTTTTCAAGAAGAAATGATATTTTCCTCCAGAACTAAGTTCACGTGTTTTACCAAAATTATTCTCCCTCTACGATGACATGGAGTTATGTTTCTATCACAATTATTACTATTATTTGATTGTGTTTGTGATGTAATTATTTTATTTAAGTAAATTTATTTTATATGGACTATGTTATGATGACATGATGTTTATGAATCTCATTTTATTTCATGGGTTATGCAATGATGAATGGTCTATGTTTTTGTGGAATATGTATGAATGATTTCATTATTAGATGGGTATAACCTATATATCCCTCTAAAGCAACGTGTAATGATTTATATCTCATGTGACTGACATGACTATAATGGAAGGTAAATTATGTTCAGTAATACATTTATGGAGTGGAATGTCAACCTAGTTTTTAATGGACTTTGTCCACTATGATGGTCTTGGAAACAATGACTTGGCTACTATGGAAATCATATTATGTGCTTAATGGTGTTACAAATTTCCATGTTTTATTCCCATGATATTTTATCATGATTATTGTTACATTACGATCTATGCCTTACGTACTGCGAATATGTATTTCATGACACACAATTTTGATGTTTAAACATTATGTTCATGTTTTTACATAAAAATGTAAATGGTTTGTTTTATTTTCTCCATATTTACCCTTATTTGGCATTTGAACTCCCACTTATATGTTTTATTTTTTACAAGATATAATTATATGTTTTAGGTATAAAAAATGGATTATTTTTATGGTTGATATTGAATGTCATTCACTATGTTAGAAGATTATGTTCCATGTTTCCAAAGTCACTAAGCTAACATGGTCTTTGGGCATATTCTATGTCGTGAATTAACTATTCCACTAAATAAATGTAATTTCCATGCACATTAATCTTAGATATATACAAAATTTACATTCTTTCTTCCATAACCGAGTTTATAAATTTTTATTTTTGGTATAAATAAATCCTTTGAAGGGTATACTATAAACCTAAAAAGGATACCTGAAGAATATTTAATGTTCTTTTTAAAGTTTTTTTTATTTTATTTCCATATACAACACAATTAATTATTATTATTACATGATTATATAATAAATATAATATATTCTTTATAGTTAATTTTTTTTATTTTATGGTTACGGGTAATATCATTAAAATTTTCAATCAAATGGGTTATGAAATCACTGTTCGGGTGTACGAAAAACAAAAGTCTCAAGAACTAATGACATTCATCTTTTCTATTTCCATATTTCAAGGCTGAGAATAATGATGTAAAAACTATTTATTCATGAAATATATGATATTATTACACATAGGTTATTATTATATCAAAATTAAATTCATGATTTCCATTTTTTAACATCATCCATGTTTACAGTGGTCTACTACATAATAATGTAATGTGTTTCATTAAATATTTTTGTGGAATGTATTTAAAATTTATTTAATAAGAATTTTTGAAATATATAACATAAAAATTGTTCTAGAAATATAATTTATATATCATTAAATTTTCATTAAATCAATATCAAAAGAGAATGGAAAAGGTATGCACTCGTAGGTACATACTACTGTCTCCATGAATGATGTATATGATTTCCTTTTCAAAAATAATATGGGTTACTAAAAAAACTTATATAGTTAATATATATCATATTTATTTCATGGATTATAATCTAGATATGTTGAATCAATATCAAAATAAGAGAAACAAAAAATAAAATGTCAAAACATACTTCAAATACAAGGCAATTAAAACACAAAACAATGAAAATAAATAAATATTATTAACAAACATTTGATAATGTGTTATAATAGGATAATATATGATGTTAAAGACATGTATATGTTGCTGGTATAAGATAAAAAAGGATTAAAAACATTATACATGAGGTTAATGAGAATTTAACATGTAGTAAGGGATTTCATCCCAATATACTTTTCGTTGATACATATTAGTTATTATGAACCTATTTATGTTTATGATATGTGAATTCATCCCATTAAACTGTAATATCCTGAATAAATATATTTTTTAGGATTAAATTTTATTTATATCATTCATGTGGATTTGACTTGAATATTACCAAATTGAAAAAAAATTATGCAATCTCTTATTATTTTATGATTGTTAAATTGCACAAAAAACAATCACATTATAATAATCATTTTTCATCGATTATTAAATTAATCATATATAGTCATATTAATTTTTGGTGAACATAATAATTTCCTAAACAAAATAATTTTTTTACATAAGGTGTTTACATAGTATTTTACTTTATTAAATGAAAAAAATTTGCAAAATGTGTATAATTTACTCAATATTGGTATTTTATAAGGAACAATGATGATAAATTAATTCTAGTATTTGATAGAGAAGGAATGATTTTGGAAAAATAAAACATAAATGGAAACTGATTAATTTAATCACCATGTTGCATCTAATGTATCCTAAGATGAAATAGTTGGTATATTAGATAAGATTATAATATGTGTGCTTTTAATCATTTATTGAATGGTCTTGATAGTAAAGGAACTATGTACCTATAAAAATTACAGCTAATAATTTAGAATTACCTTTATTAAGACTATTATAATTATTTTTATTATTCAATATAATTTTGTCCTACAATATATATGGATGTATTTCATTCTTATTATAGTGACAAAATGGAAATCATTTTCTGTTATTTAAAATACTATATTGGCTCTGGATTTTCTCACTAGGATTGAAAAGTTATTTAAATAGAATGTGTGTTCAATTAACTATGTCATCATAATAAATGTACTTAGATATTCTTGGGTTATTATGCTATACATATCCAAATCGATGCATTTGAGATCACCCTTATTTTATTTTCTTCCATAGGTTATAAAGAATAAATATTTGAATGATTATCAAAGGATTCAATTTCTTAAATTTTGTTATGTAATAAGTTTTATAATCTATTACCAGTGTAAAATTAGTATCATATATGTAAGTGTTTATCAAATAATATAATAATAATATAGAACTCAGGAATTTATTACATGTAATAATGCCAAAAAAATAATTTTATGGACAAGTTCTGGGATACATGGGTTGGGGTCATTACATTTTAATTTGGTTAAGGAAGGATTTTGTACATAATTCTTTGATGAAACATTCACATGATAGAAGAATAGGTATGAGGAATTTGGGTTAAGTGTTTTTCACATCATAATGATAAATTGGACTGATTTTTCAGGGAAAATAGAAAATCTATTCCTAATTTTTTGGACTATCCATTCATAAAAATTTTTAAATATACAATTAGAGAGAATAATTATACTGTATAATTATTCCCCATTTTCATAAAAATCCCATTAAATTTGTCACATCCTGGTTCGGGGTAAAAAATGATAGATAATGTTTTTTCAAATTACAAAATTTATTTATTTAGATGATGTATGATGACATGATCAAAAACAATAGGTGGCGATTTGAAAACTTGTTAGAAAATATTATTTTTGTTATTGTTTCAAGTAGAGGCACAAGGAATAACGGATTTATTGTAGTGATAGACATGTTTATGATTATTTCGTAGTATTTTTATACACATAAAAGGTTATTTTAGTTGATTTTGGGGTAATAGATTATTTTAAAACAATTACATGTAATATATATTCTTATTTACTTGTTAACCTTTTAAATACTTCTATTCAAATATATATTTGAATGTAATGTTTAGAAAAATTCAATCAATCATTAACAAGAGGTGATGGATTTTAAATAATAAAGATAACAAAAAATAATAATAAATTACTGATTCGACCCTCCAACTCATAGTTATTATTGTTATCATTTTAACTTCAATAAAAGTGAATGTCCCTTCAATTACTCATTATTTAATTTTTTAAAGAAAATTTTTCTTTGTGAATCGTAATTTCATGAATAGTAATTGGATTCTCGTTTTTAATTGAATGAATTATAACATTTCGAATGACAAAATTTTTCATAACTTATATCATTGGGATATAATATTTTTGAATCTAATACATATGTATTTCCTCATCTTGTGAAAAATGTTTCTCTTACATCCGATGATAAGAAAATGATAGGGAATAATGGATGGGATAAAAATAAAATACATTTTTCATTCACTGAAAATTTATTATCTTATCTAAAAAAGTGTTGCAACTTGAAACTATATTTTGGAGATGTCCATGAATATAAATGAAGGAAATATGATGGTAAAAAATGATAAGTTTTAAATTGATACAATGATGTTTTAATATCTCATGATGGGTTATTATGAACCCGTTGGTTAATTTTTTACAAGACTAAAAAATATTGTCATCACTATAAATTGTCATAGTGAGATGTTGGAATATTCAAATAACGTTTAAACATATTATGAAATATTATTGATATGATTAATCCATTGTTTTATATTTACACGATAGGGATTGTAATAATAAATATTTTGATGATCTTAATAATATTCTTGTAATATATGAAATAAGAAGAGATATGATTATGAAAAGGAAAAAAATTTGATAGATATATCCACTTAGGGTGTCAATGAAATTAAAAACATATACTATTATTATACATGACTAAGAAAGTGATTATGTATCAAAAATTGAGTTTACATGAATTCTTGATGGGTTTTTATCCTTATTTATTATGAATGTGAATAGAGGTAAAAGAACAAACAAAAGTAAGTTAACCTTAAAATTTTATGATTATGGGGATATTGGAAACATTTATATGAATTTAAAAAATAAAAATAATGAATATTAAATTGCTTAAGATGATATAAGGCCAAGATTATATTGGATGAAATATCTTGAATAATATTAATATTATTATATGGGAAATGATAAAAATTATCTAATTACAAAAGGACAATATTTTTTCTTTTATTGATTAAGATGAAAATAATATAGTTGAATATAAAAAGATCTCTAAATACAATTTAGGAAATATGTCTATTTTAAGTGTTAATGAGGGAATATATTTAAAAAAATTAATTATAACAGAGATGAAATTGAGTTAGACATTCAACTATAATGTGATTTGATAAAATGTCTTTGAATATTAATATGACACAAAAGATAAATCAAAAAGTAGAAAAAATAATGTTCTAAAAAACAATCAAGATACACATCCTGAAAGAATAATTTTCATGAAGATATTTAATACTTGATGAAATATCTTTAAAAATAAAATATTTGGAATAAACATATTTATGTGAAGATGAAACAGGAGTCAGAATTTTTTTGAATTTTTTTCGAAAGCTTAGTAGGGTCATATATTTTTCAAAACTTTTATCTTTTAATTTAGTAAAATATTAGGAAATTGTGAATGTAAAATAATAGTAAATGTTATCATAAATGTTTGGAGAAACATTTAAAGAATCTCATTATAATTATAATGATGATAAAGTTATGAATGTCTTTTGTAGAATAAATATTTATAATTTAAGAAATTATACAATTTAAATTTCTGATTAAAAATTTTCTACCACTTTTAATTTCAATAATGTTTGGAAGACATCAAAATTGAAGAAAATAATATAGGCTGATAAGATATTGTTTGGTGATAAATAATGTTCTAATATTAATCATAAGAATATTTTTGAAATTAAATCTTAAAATTATAAGTTGTATTTGAAGTAATAGTGGTAAAAATTAATTTAGTTGATACAAATAGTATTGTGCTGGGTTTGGCCATATAGTATTATTTTGGCCCAATCAATATAACTATGATAATACCATGTGTTATAGGAAGAAAAGTAAAATGTGGAGTCAATTATTACAAAGTATGAATTAAAAAAACGTATTTTTTAAATATGAATTTAGGTTCCAACGACAAGAATATATTTCTAAATTATGTGAACAACTTGGGGATCTTGAAAAATGATGCATTTTTTATAACAACACATAATCTTGTGTATATATATTTTAAATGATATATATGAGGATATATAAAGTGTGTAAAAATATATTTGTTTTTAAACTACTCTCAATGATACAAATAGAGAAAAATCCTAGATTTTGGTAAATGGTTTCTCCTCATATATGATATAATATAAGATGTTTTTGATGAATGCGATGGATTTTCAAAAAGTAATAGTAAAATTTTTAAATGCTGAATCTCTCATAATCTACATTGTTAGATCTTATATTTTTGGGAAATTAATGAAATACAAGAAGTCCTTGTATGTTGATGGGTTGAAACATAACATTTCATGCATTTAATTAATTTTTAATGAGGGTGATAATGATATTTTATGAAAATATGGGTTTTCATGATATGTGATGATGCTAAAAAATTTGTTAATAGAGGAAAATATACAAAATGATATTTCTTTCATATTTATGAAGTTCAGAATTCATGTTATCATAAAATGATGTAAATAAATGAATTTTTTATAATATATTGGGACACATGTTTTTGTATAGTATGATAATGTTTACAAATTGAGACAATTATTATGATATTAATGATATGAACTGAATAATATATTTGTTTGGATAAATATTTCGTAAAGGGTTGATTAAAATCCATGTGCACAAGAAATTTGAAATTTATTCAACCCATATCATTGATCAAATTCATTTTGATATATGTGGGTTGATTAGAAAGAAATACATTTATAAAAGATTAGTAATTCATTTTATACATTTATGATTTTACTAACATTAATAGTATTCTTTATTCAAGACATATTTTATAAGCTCTAAAACTAATTAAGTTTTTTAAGTTAATTGTTTAAAAGTAATATGGGTATTCATTAAATAATTTTGGAACTGATATATTTGGTGAAAATGATTTAATAATTTGGATTTTATGTTGAAAACATAGAGTTATTTTGGTAGTTTTTTTCACCATATACACAATATTATAATGTATTTTCTAAAATAAAGAATTAATTTTTATTTGAGATGGGGCATATAATTTTTATAGAACATAGAATTTTTCAAAACTTATGTGGGTAGGTGATGAGTTCAATGATTTTTATTCAAAATCAATTTTTTACTAGCCTTTTTCTTATATAAGTCCTTATAAAATTTTGTTTGATGATAATATAAATTTCAAAGACATTATATTTTTATGGAGTCCCTACATCATAAATGAATAATTTTTAAATCATTGAAACATAGATCAAAAAAGTGATTATTAAATTTTCCACATCGATTATCTTGATGATAGAGTTTGTAGATGTTTAAAAAAAACAAAATTAGAATAATAGTAAACTCAATTTAGTTAAATATTCTTGAATAATATGAGGAATATGTTCCAAAATTACATGAAGTTATGGAAGAAAAAAAAGATGATTCAATTATTACTGTGAAACATGACAACGTTTTCAATAATGGTGATGAGAACCAAATAGAAGAATCAAACATAACTATTTCTAATGATTAATAATGACTTCATAGATATCATCCTTGGATGAGAATACATGAAGAAGTTCAAAAAATTATTGGTGAAAAAAATAATTGCATTGAACATGAAAAACAATAGAAATTTTTTCACATACATACTTGTATTCAATAGTTGATAAAAAAATATTTTAATGATGTTTTGGAGGACACAAATATATTTATTCTATAAATTATTAGTTTGATAATATTGAAAAAAATTATACATGACATATTTTACATAAAACAATTGATGAATACTTTTATAGTATAAATTTTGTGTCCCGAAACACGATTAAACAAGATTATGTGTTAATAAGGAAAACAGAATGATTTTTATTGAAATGATACTCATATTTGTATTAGAAAATTTCTTTAGTTTCAAGGTTTGAAACAATAGGATTCATTCTTGAAATCTAAGTACAAATAAGATACAATACTTTTTAGATGTATGTGAAATAATCATTTATCAATGTAGAAAAATTTGATTAGGTTTATATTTAATAACCATGTGGATGTTTTATTGTAAATTATGAAAGTTATTTATTGATGATGGAGGACGTTTTTATGGTTAAAAACAGCATAAATATATTGGTATTCTAAACTAGATACCTAATTAATGAATTTTAACTTAATTAATGGAATATTTGATTAAAATCATTTATCAAAAAAATTAAATACATTTCAATAACTGTTTTCATATATTTTATTAATATTTTATTTACTAGTTATGATTAAGGACCATGTGAAAGATTTAAAAATGAGAAGATGATGTTGTTTGAGATATCCATGGTCAGTTAAAGGGAATAATTTAATTACATAAAAAACATACAAATGATGAAATTAATTTTTTAATCTCAAGAGAAGTATGCTACAAACCTTACTAATAATTTTAGACTAGAAAATTCTAAACATGTTTCATCACTAATTTCAATGATAAAAATGTATTCCAAATATATATAAGAAAATAAAGTGGATCCAAAATAATTTATGAATCTATTTTTATGTTTGTTATATATAACTCTTTCAAGACCAGATATAGTTTATGATGTTACCTTATATGGAATATTTCAGAGTTATCAAATGGAATATCATCTCTTAAGAAGAATATGTATAGTATGATATATCAGTGGTATATAAAATTTTCAATTAGATAGGAATGGTCAGGAGGAAAAGATTTGTTTTCTTATACACATGCATATGGTGAAGGAAGTGTTGACAATAAAGGATCCACATCAGGTGGAGTTTTATTAATTAGGTAATGTTTTGTTGATTCCATAATAAAAATTAAAATTCAGTAACTCTTATCATGTAATATTTTCAATATAGATATTCCACTAAAGATGAATCATAACTTAAATGGACGAAGATTCAATTTTAATAAATTCTTATTATGTAATTTTACCCTAAATCTTTTGTTGTGATAATTAGAGTTGTATTAATCATACTATAAATCTTGAAAATCATTAAAATTAAAAACAAATTTATTTTTAATATAACATAATAAAATTTATTGTGAAGAATAATTAAACAATGAAATAATATGTTCGTATAAGGGTACTATTTGTGGAAAAATTCAAAAAAACATTTGATGAGGAATACACTTTTTAAACTAAATTTGAACATGTCGGTCCATCCTCTTTATACCCATGGAAGAGGAATGTTTTTTGACCCCAATAACATCACTTCTCTGGATAGTGTCTTCAAGGCTGGTAAAAATTATTTTTCATAAATCTATCCCTTATATATTTATTAAACATTTTAGGGGAAAATATATTTAGGGTTGTTATCTGTAAGGTGCTAATAAAACATGTTAGTGGGTGAAATATTTTAAAAGATGTTGACATTCTTGTACGAATCATTTATTTATATAAAATTGAAGTAATTTATGAATGTTAAATCTCAATAAAGTCAAGTAAATTATGTCGTGAAAAGTGAAATTCAATTATGTAATTAAATTTTGGAATTTTTATGTTTGATGTTCTTAAGTCAAAACATTTAGAAAAATTTTGTTTCTCTTAATTACTATGGTATATAAAAATTGGTTTCCTCATATAGAATTAGAATTATTGAAATGTGATAAATATAATGAGGATAAAATGTAGTTGTGATTTCTGAAACATGGTTGGAAAAAACCTGAAGGGGGTTATATTGAGACAATGTTGGATGAAAATTCTTTTCAAATGACGAAATAATTGGTCGATGATTGTATTTCATTTTATTTTCCTTCACATTAAATTGTACATTTTTTTGATCAAAATAAGTATTATTGGATTCGAGAGATTGGACACCATATACGTAAAAAAATTCATCTTATGAGGTTTTCTATCCTAGATATTTTTTCTAGGATATTTTTTTTTTCATACACATATTTTATCCAGTATGATTTATTTTTAATATAGTGACATACTTCATCGGATTAAGAATGTAGTTCATATAATTATATAAAAATAAATAATAATTAATATTTATGAAAAAAGTTATTAAAATCATATGTTTTATAAAAACATGTGATCAATGCTTTGTGATGGAAAGGGGGAGAATATGAGTAATAAATCGGTTGGATTTTAGGAATGATAGAAGGTGTTGAAATATATATTTCTTTAGAAAATTTCAAAATAAAGCATACGATTCTTTTTTGATAATAATTTTCCAAACACCATGAAAGTGGTCATGATACAAGAATGAATTCGTAGAAGAAAATAGGATAAAAATTCTATGTCTTCCATTATATGATCATCTATGAATAAAGTATCATATATTGATATATAGTGTTTTCTATGGGTTTTTTGGATGACGTTAGAGGATTATTATAAGTAATATTCAACTAATCAATCAGAAAAGATAACCCAATAGATGAAAATTTTCAAAAAAATTAACCATCTATTGTTGAGGTTTAGAATAATAAATTTATTAATATTGTTCCATCAGAATTGACATTCGACTGATCCATCAGCTAAATTATTACACCAATGATACTTCAGAAGATGAATATCATTAGAGGAAGAGCATATTTCATGATGAATAATATATAAAAGTCATTTATTTTTATTAATTAAATGGGTTTTAAATAATGATCCATCTAATTATGTAAAATAATTTTTACATTATATTCATGAGATAAAAATAATAATAGTGAGTTATCAAGGTGTTTTTTAGTTTTTTGGGAGAAATATTTATGAACAATTTTTCAAATATGTAAAGACTCATCAGTTAGTTGTTGAGACAATCTATTGTATGTGAAAAATTTCTGATTAATTAGACATATATTGTCACCGATAGGTCATCGAATGTTGGATTTAACATGATATAGTTATATAAGTAAGAGGAATAGTAATGAAAATGATAAAATTTGAGACATATAAAAGCATACATTAGAACATTTTGGGTTTCTACATTATTTATAAATTGTATCAATGTTAATGGTAGAATATGTTTGATTTATTTGGAACCATGGAATGTAAAATCATTATTCATGTGCATTATCCATTGAATCATGAGAATCCGAGTGACTAGTAGTATCAAAATAAAAAATTGTAGAATACTAGATATATTATGATATTTCAACAAATAATTATGCTAATATAACTTTAAATATTATTATAAAATAATATAATTTATTTTAAATGTGTTGAAGAAGTAAAAAAATGATGTACAAAATAAAAAAATCAAGATTTTGAAATTTTTATGAACGGTAATGTGAACATGTTTTCCTCTTTATTTCACATCTAATGTTCCTATAAATTCTGTTCAATGTATAATTTACTGTAACGAGTGTTCAAAATTCAGTGAGAACAAGAGCAGTAAATTTTTAATTTGGAATATAAAGGATTATTGGATTACATTCTTAATTAAACCCTTACATAACATAAGAATAGTATATATGATGTTGTCGTTATCATTTTCAAGATTAGACCATGTAATGAGAGAGGTTGTTTTGGGAAAATAGAGAAGTGATTCAGAATTTTTGCTAGTCTATCTATTCAAAATAATTTCCCTACTGAAGAATTTGATTGAATAATCAAACCATGTTCATATACAATGTCTGGAAAAATTGTTTCAACATAATTCTAGGTATGAAAGTTAATAATTGTGTTTTGAATAACTACAAAAGATAAAATTGTTAATGTATAAAACTGATATGACAGAAACCAACTGGTGATAGTTTCTTAAAATGTTTTGAAACTGTATTTACATATTTTTTGATAGATTAATATCATTCATTGTTGTGTTAATCAAAGTGGTACATAATTGTATAGGTATGTTCTAAATATTTAATCCAAATAAATATTTTTTTCTAGTATATTTTTTGGTATTGAATTATTTACATAACATACCATTGAATAACTAGTCATATTGTGTAGTTAACAATATAAATTCATGTTTTACTATATATGTATGAATGTATAGTTTTTAAAATGTTATAAATCATTAAAAGGTGGTGAAGGATGTTATATGTGAAAGGTAAAATAAAATAAATAGATTTCACTAGTTTACCCCTCCCCATCTTAGTGATTATATTGATCCCTTTTTATCCATTTCAATAAACATATCATAAAATTATTGTTCATTTTAACATGGGGAAAATTTAAAAATATGTAGTGCTCGAATAATATGTTAATAATGGTAAACAAAAGAGATATAAATCAATTATCACAAGTCAGAATAAGATATTCATAAGGGTATGTGATCATTGTAAAGACAATAAATTTTCAAATCCAGTCTACCATATATAATAAAAATGATTTATAGTATAAGTCATTATTATTTCCATATAAATAAATAATAATATTAAAGACTTTATATAAATAAACTAGAAAATATTATTTCATATCATAATCTTGAAAATGTGTGTAATGAGGGCCGATCCATCATAAAAAAAGAAACCATATATTTAGACATAATTAACTATTGAGACAATCATATCATAGTTTATTTTGCATTAACACATATTTTTAATCTCATTATTTCATATGAATCACAATTCATTTCACAAATAATAGTGGATAAATCATAAAAAAAATATGTCCCATATCAGGTGGATCAGGTAGAATTACCTATTTCCCATTGGGTATCGATCCCATTAATTTAATTCCCATAATTATCTCATGAGGGACAATCCTTTTTTAATAAATTATTGTACAATAATTGAACCACACATTACACGATGATAACTATAGATATGTGCAAAAAAATATTATAAAATATTAATAAATTAATCATATCATAATCCATGAAAAAACAATGTTTCACATAAATTCTACCATTTCAGAATTTTTAAAACATGGTAAAATTATTTATTTTCATAAATATTTCATCATAACATAATTATCCTAAGAAAAGAAAACATGAATCTTTGAATAAACCATAAAACCACACCTTCCTAATATTTATAAAGAAGGAATGTGGATGATATCTATAAATCATAACCATTGTGAAGGGTAAAAATCCTAACATGATTTCAAAATTAAGGGAAATTAAATTTAAATGGTTATTTGATCACTTCATTTAATACGATAGAATAAATTATTTTCATTTAATACTATTTTACTTAACAATCCAATAAATATAAAATATATTTAATTGAAAATTACAAATTAATTTTTTAAAATAATTTTAAATTTTAAAAAAGGTCCATGATTGTGAGAAAATATGTTCATGTTGTATATATAAAATGAAAAAATCCTTTAACATGTTTGTAAAAATGTAAAAATTATTTCATTATAAAATTATTTCCATTAAATGTGTCATTTTAATTAGTTTTAATTAAATTTAAATATAGTTAAAATTCTCATTTTAAATCATAAAATCTATATAAAAATAAATTTTTTACATTTATTTATTGATGATTTCTTGAAATGGAAAAAAATTCCATTGACCAAATAAAATATAAGCTTGTTTTTTTTATTAAAGACAATTTCTAAGTCATTGTTTTATAAAATTATGGATTGTGGTACTAATAGATAATAAATATATAAAAAAAATTTAGAATAAAATGAAATTATTTTAATTTAAAAATATTATATATCATACATAGCTTATATTTAATCATATAAACTCTTGATTAAAATTGGACTCAAACGCTACTATGTTAATGTATTGGGGATTAATATATCAAAAGATCGTGAATGTGAAAACATTTGAATTTTTTTAAATACCCATAATTTCAATACTTATAATCGTAAATACATTAATATTATGTGCCTAAAATACACAAAATAAATAACCATAGAATGTTTCATATGTCTCATAGAAATAAAAGTGTAATCAGAAATTATATTCCATCATGTATAATCTAGTGCAATTCATGTTTGAACCACCTATTTGATAAATAGTATTTATTATAAATATATTATAAAAATATATTTATATATTTAATACCATATATTATCTAATTATAATATTTTATTATTGGTTTATTAAAAATTCATTATTAGTGTAATTTTTATGGATGCCAGCTGATTTGTTTTTTCTAAATGTTTCTATTTCATTGTACTAAATATTGTATATAGATCATGGTTCCATCATAAAAAAATTTTAAAAAATTTTAATTATTATAATATTTAATTATTAAATACACAATTATATGTATTCATATAAAATATTCATGAGTAAATTAATTTCATCACATCATAGAGATGGTAGTATGTATATTTTCCTAAGTGATGTTTTTATTTTTCAGTTGAGGTATTGAAGTAAATGTAAAAAATAATTAAAAAATATAGAACCAGAATATTATAATTTATATAATTTATATTAACTAAATATATAAATATTTCTGACAATTAAACTTGGTGTTTGAAAATGTAATACAATGCTTCGTGGTGGTGGCCTTCCACATATAAACATGGTCTATAGATTCATTATTCATTTGATCGGATATATGATAATAATGATTGTTATTTAATAATAATAATTTTTTTTTATATTTATGATATATAATTATTTGTTTTATATTAGATAACATATATTTACAAGTGTTAAGAGATGAAATAAAATTTAATGTTTTCAATTATGAGTTATACCTTATCATTAAGAATACCTCTTGACTTAAACATTAAGAAATGTATGGAAGGTCTCATATAAAAAAATAATCTATATATCATAGAAAATTCATATGTCATGATATTCAAGTAAGGATTTACTAATATAGAATCTCTAAAATTTTTAATAAATGGAAGATTAGGTCTCCATTAATAAATGATGGGAGAGACACCCTTTCAAATATAAAATAAATTAAACTAATAATATTTTATATTTAGTATCACATAGATGTATGTTGATATATTCTAAATCCTATATAAGGTTACGTTGTAATAATAGCATTCAATAATATTTGGACATGTTTAAATTATATAAAAAACCATTATCTCTTAATTTAACCCAAGGATATCCTTTTTGGAAATTACCTCTTATCAATATTTTTTCTTTTTATGGATAATTAATGTCACTAACAAGGGAAAATTGTTCCATATGTTTATGAAGCTATAATTAATATACCCTAAAAATTTAAAATGTAATTTGCATATAATTTAATGAAATCTAATTCATTTAATAAAAAAATATTATTCTTAATATATTAATAATGTCATTTCTAGAACAATTCTTCATTGTTTACTATAAAGTAAAAATTATCAAAATAGAATTTGAATAAAAAAATCTATGACATAATTATTATTTTATACATTCCAAAATTAATATATCATAATAATTAAATAAAATTTCAATACATTAAAAATATTGAAATAATTTATTATATTTATTTTATTACATGAACAAAATCTCTGTTAGGGATGCATATGCATTTATAATCATTGTGAAAACAATAAAAATTAAAATAATTTACCATGATCATAAAAATAATTAATAATTAATATAAATATTTAGAACCTAATATATCCTCTTCCCAAACTTATGAAATTTATTTAGAAAAACTATAAATATAGATAGTGGCATTTTTTAATATTCATCTTCTTAAAATAATGTTATTGTCATAATGAAATTAAAATTTTACAGGGTATAAATGTTTCATAAACCTTTATTGTAATGAATGAAATACGCAAATAAAATATGAAACATGGATGTTTTAGTGGGATTATAGTGTCATACTAAAACTTTTTAATCACATATTATACATTTTACCTATATAGAGGTGACTAAAAATAATTGAGATTATTATTCATAGTGAATCAAAATAAAATAGAAATGTTGTTCAGAGTTAGTAACTCATTAGGCAGGTTAATTTTCCACCCAATAAATAATTCAATAAATTATATAATTTAAAAAAATACAATAATTTAATTAAAATATCAAAGTATATTAAAAAACTGTCAGATAAAAGACTCATTTTTTACATTAATTCTCCATGATTGATTAAATCTTGGTTAATAACTATATATATTTTTAATTTGACATTGAAAATAAATTTATTAAAAATACATTTACAAAATATCATATCAGTTTGATACATAGTATGATCAAGTTGGAATCCAAAATTTGATATGTATTTTATATAAAATAAACTTCTAGTACACAACCTTGATCAAGGATTAAAATAGTATACCCACTGTTCAGAGCACACATGGCATCTTCCATAGTTTCCATGTGAGTGTAAAAATTAACATGTGCTTACTGGACCTCCACCACAACATGTGGGAAACAGGAATAAAACATTTTTTGATGATATATGTGTATATTATAGTTTAGATCATGATATAGTTATATCTTCTAAAATAGAGTAACACACACTACTCGTAATGTGATGAAAATAAACAAACCGTTAAAATAAATAAGTTAATAAATAGTTTTCTCAGTCTGTTAGGATCTACAACTTTTAACACCTTGATAGAGATTTATCCTTATTGTAAAGTTAGATTTTGTAAATATATTATAGAACATAGTTTCATAGACTCTGTTATCTAACCATAGAAAGGAAGTAGATGAATGATATGATTTAGTTTCATCAGATGTTAAAAAGAAAGATGAAGTAGGTATGTCTTTCTCGTTCTTGTAATAATGTCCAGATCACTTCATCTATATAGGTTATCTTTTCATTCATCAAATTTATTATAATCCTATATGACTCAACTTTATCATTTAAAAAAATTAACAGTTAATAGAATCTATTAAATCTTATGCTTCTTGGACTACATTATCTGAAACCAACTTTAATTCATATCTATTAAGCAATTAATGAATAGTCATTAGAGTATGTTTGTGCATTGAATTAAATAAAAAATGTTTTAGTGAAATTTAATTCAAAATGAAAAAAAACATTGATTTTTTGTCTAGTGAGGCTTGAAACTTTTTTTAGTGACTCCGTGGAAGGGTGAAACCTCAAATATAGTCTTTGTATAGAAATTATACATTGTTACCATGTCTTATTCGAGTGATGATCCGTGGTTTTGAGTTGTATAAATTTGGTGGAGTGTCATCCCAATACTATGCCAATTTTTCATTCTAGGTGTATTATTTCTATGATGGTGTCTTAATGTGAGGATGAGACTTTTGGACAGTGAGATATTTTATCGTTGTGTCCATACACATTCAAATTTCCATCTCAACAATTGCCGATTTCGGATTTTGAGACTTCATGACTGTGAGTCATTCTCAGACATATCCTAATTATTTACAAGAATTCCAATTATATAAAATACTAATAAAAAACAAGAATCTCATTATTTAAAATAATTATAATATTTTTTCATTAAAATATGGATGTCGACAATATCCTCATTATTTTTATAACAAATCATGGAGTTTTATATACATGATATCAATGATAAATGAGAACATTTCATATCAATGAAATATAAAGGTCTGATATGTAACGAATATATTGATGGTATTAACGAGGAAATTTTACTATTTATACCTATAATATAAAAAATAATGATTGTAACCATGGAATAAATTCAAAAGTATTGTACTGAAAAAAAAGTATGTAAAAATAGTGAGGTATCAAAGGAAAATGAAGATATACATCACTAGAAAACTAAACACCATGAATCATATCCCCCATTACAAATTATCAAAATGTAAATAATTATACATAAATAGTATTTTAATAATAATTACATATGAAATGAAAGGGAATATATTTAATAATAACAATTGAATAACCATGAATAAAATCCTTGAAAATACAACCCAAAAAGTTTTCATTAAATGGTACATAATAATCCAATCAAAAATAGATATTCCTATGATAAATGGTGATCATGTTGAGTTGATGAAAGAATAATATATCTTCCATTTTCCTTGTTAGAGGAAGATAAGTTAGTTGATGGTATTTAAGAAATAATAGTAATTGTTAAGGGTACTGATGGGATAGTTAATGGAACATAGGATATAGATGAAAGAGGTCGAGTATCTCAAATGAGTATCAGATACTATATTTGTACTACCTAACTAGGAGTTTGAGAAAATGGATAGAACATTTCTATAAAAGTTGAATGTGGTTATCTACCTAGTCCATGTTAGAAGCACTCTAGGGTAGTTGTAGGAGGTGTTAGTTAATATGTAATAGGGATGGGATAATCAGCTACAACAAATATTACATGGAAATTTAGATATGGTTTCATAAAGTGTTACACTTCCATTATAATAGTTCCAAATTTCTCCATTTCACTAAATACGACTTTATTATCCTCCATAAAATTATTTGACATATGTTCTGAGAATATAACCTGATTGGATTTTCTAAAAAAGCACAGGTCATTGGAGGCACAATTAAATTATCAACTTGAGGGCATGGTCATTTTTATACCTTATTTTGCATATGGATTCTGGAGGCATGGTCTCTTATCTAACCACTAACATGAGAATCATAATATCGCAAATAGAAGATGGAGAAGTAGTAGAACTAAAATATAAAAATTTAATATTTTAAACTCTATCAAGAAATAAAACCATACATTATTCAATAGCAGACTTCTTTACTTCCACAATTGATCTCAAAGACTCCATCACTCCAGAATGACATTTATACTCAACATACGCTTAGGTAAAATTTTCCATCATATTTAGTTGTATGTTTTGGATCACAAATAATACAAATATCTCTCATATAGATAAATAATATTAGAAAGATGTGGTTATTGAATCCTCAAACTATTAACAAAATCTAAAATCATATTCAATTTGAAATCATTCTAGTCACCCATATTGACTAAAAAAACTAGAACAAGTGGAATAAAATGTAAAGGTTCCCTCATAAAATAAATATTTTCTACCAAACCAGAAACATAAAATTTATCAATGATCAATACTTTTTTATCTCTATCTTCTAGAAAGGTTAGTTCACTATTCATTAGTGAACATCCAACCATAACAGAAAAAAAATATGTTTCTTCCTAAATGGGATCAATCCAATATTCAGAAGGCTTTCCATATGGCACAACCAATGATGAAATAGAAACTAAAGACACCCCTACCGATGATACAACAATGTGGTATCAATTTTTGTCTCTTTAATTGAAGGTTTAGAAACTATATGCTCATCAAATGAAGGAATATTGAATGTAGCCACATGTATAAATTTATCATCAATATTTATTATAAAAATTGTCGCATATTCATTGGTTAATCCAAACACAACTAAACAGCCCCAATAGTTATCATTTTATCAACAAAAAACTATAAAAACTATATCCCATAATTAGCTATAAACACATGATTTCTATCAACTAGAGCATTAACAACTTTAACACTTCCCATACAAGGGGTTTTCTCACACCAAACTGATGAAACCTTTTATTTTATAGTAGAAACATTCATTTCTCTAATGAAACTATGAATGTCCAGTGATCTTCAAATAGAACCTTTGGTAAAAGCAAGCAATTTTTCAGGAGTCTCAGTATCCTATCTTTTAGCCTTCCTAGATGATCAAGTAGCATCTAAATCATCATCATCGCCATTTCTATATTCCTAGTCATAACCATATCCATTATAATAATTACATTTAGAAATACCCCTGAATAGATCTTCTCTATATACTCCATTCCCTTGTTCATCTCTTTTTACTAATTTATCTATCTATGGTAGTGTATCATGTGAAATTTTAGCACTAAAAGTTGTATCCTAAGAAATATGACAAAAGTCAAAGACAGTACCCCCATCCACTGTATATTCCACCTCTTGTTCTCCACCAACAAAATATTCTCTGATATCATTAAAATTAAAAAATATCATGAGGTTATAGAACATGGTCATAATGATCTTTTAGTCTGATCAAAATGGTTAAAATCATGATATAGATTTTCACTATCTACTACGCACTACTTTTTCTAAGGTTCCCTTTTTTTATCATCCATAAGAATGTATTTCTAGTTATACATAAAAAACTAAAGACCACAATAGATTATTCATTTTCATCATTGAAACCAATAGTTTTAAACACATAATAAATCATTTTGGGATAGATTAAATAATTTTATTCTAATTTAGTCTTGAAAATTTATAATATATAAAGTATATGGTATTTATGAATGATTATCTGGTGTCCTATTTTCATATGAAAAATAAAATTTTCATCTAGATACCTTTGAGTAGAAAATTCATCCTTCCTTGAGGAATTAAATTTTTGGATTAGTTCATGAGTTAGTTAATGTATTAATTGTTAATTATATATCAGGATAAATTATTAGGTACGATCAAGATATCATTAAATCTATAAATACTCCAATTTTTCCTAATTATTACAATTTCAATAATATTAAATATTAACAAGAATCCTTTGGGTTCTAAGAAATAACTAAAACTAAAATAATTGTATGATTAATAAAAAACATATTCCTAAATTATTATAATAATTTATAATATGTCTAAACCAGTTGAAATTATTTTGATTATAGTACACCATATGTTTTACTTTGGTCAATAATTTTCATTATCTATTAATATCTATTATGATATATAGAAAAGAAAATTATAATTATCCAATATATATCCCACAAGATTGTAAAATTTTATGGAATATAAGACTTGTTACTATGGACTACATGAAAATCGAATCAAAACACAAGGTTACTTTTTTATATTTTTTACTATTGGTATAATAGTTATAGAATAATGTACACATAAAATATATATACAAGTATGAATTTATATGAAACCACATAATATATTCCACACCAAAAACAGTTATATTTTCTTATATAAATACCCTCACATTATATCATATGGTTTTGTACCGTAATATTGTATTTCCTAAATCTAGTTCCAATTTTTTTACTAAAATATATCTAATATCAATTTTAATGACTCGAACTCCAGTTTCATATTTTCATGGATTATATTTTCACAATGGTTGCAAATACAAGAGGTAATATTTTAAATTTCTAAATAGTTTCATATTCTTGGTAAACAAGATCCACACTTTAATATCATATTACATTTTAATATATTAAATAATATATATTGAATGTAAAAATCTTTTAATCCCTGAACTCATTGAAATATTCCTTCTTGAATTCATTAGAAAAATACAGAAAATATAAAGATGTTCTCAAATTATTGGTAAGATATATGGAATTTAAAAACTATAAAAAAATAAATATGTATAAATTAATATAAAATAGTAACAATCATAACACATATTACATTTAATGAATAATATATCATTCATGATTAGATATGGAATATTCAATGTGGAAATCTATGTAACTGAACATATATGACTTTTAATAAGTAACATGAGCACAAAATAAATTTATGTATAATTTCAATGAATTAATGTCATATATAATAATAACTGAATTATTAATGAATGAAATTATTAATATTGGATGTTAGGAGTTCAGAACACATGATATATATACCCTCAATACCTTTTATAATATTTCTTAAAATAATGGTCACAAATCTATTTAATTATAGCTTACTTATTTAACTCAACAGACTATAGATTAATAGATAAGATATATATTTGTGGCCGCCACATGTCACTTCATAAACATCGAATTTATCATATATTGAATCATAAATTCTACTCACGATGAATAATAATTTCCAACCATTGTCTTTATTGAATAATAGATAATAAATATCCATAATACCCATTTAATTCAAATAATATTAAAAAACACCTTGTAGAGATATTATATATGGTTTAAAAAATAATAATATATGTGATAAATAATATAGATATTTTGGGGAACTTGTCTTACCACGATCAAAAAAATTGAATATATATGAGGAATTTTATTTATTACATAAATTAACTAATAAGAATAATTTAAATACTTTACCATATCAATTTTACCCATAAACATCAAGAGAAAAAAATAATGGAGGTATAATTACATCATATTCCTAGTGGATTGTATAAAAAATTAAGGTTTATTGTCATTGTATAAATAAAAGAAAATAAATATATGGTTAAAAGAATTGAGGAAAATAACAATTTAATTTTTAGAGTCACATGTAAAACGTTGTATTTATTGAATATTTGGAAAACTGTTTCATTTAAAAAAATTACTCTTTTATATGATTCTATGTGGTATGTGTGTTCATGTTGGTGTAAATGTTACATTCATCATATGCTTATTAATATAAATATTACATTCTCATCTTTTCTGAAATGTCACAAGATTAATGTTTGGAAAAATATAGTGTAATACCATTGAAATAATTTTTTTGTATAATATTTTGGGTATATATGTAATTAAATAATCATATCAAAACCTTTTTGATTTTTTTTACAATACATGTATTTAGAAAATAAATTATTTTTGACAAAACAGAGAAATAACGTCAAGTTTTATTAAAAATATTTTCTAAATAATTATTGAGTAATTAAGTGTGAAAAATGTATTAAATATATTTTATCATTATAAATAACAAGATAAGAATAAAATAAAAGGATTTAATTATAAAATAATCATTTAATTTTCATTAAATGTTTATTTACATATAAATATTCAACATTAAAAAGAGATTCATATAGAAATCTCTTACCATATTCATAAAACTTGAATCATAAGATGCATGAGAGGAATAATTAAATTAAATATAAAATAAAAAAATATTAATATATTCATAAAATAAAATTTTAATGGAGTATTAGATGTACCAAGTAGAGTAATATAGGAGTGTAATGTGAAATATTCCCAAAAAGAGAATATTTAAGATGGGGAACCATTAGGATTTTTATAATGATGACGTGAGAAGTAATCAATGAAATGATTTTATGTAGAAAAATATAAATCCATATAAATAAATATAAATAACTAATATTATATTAATAAGTCATTAAACACATAATCTTATAATATCAAAGGAAAATAATAAGTAATGTGATCCCATGATAAGATGTTGTGTTTTTAATGAAAATACCACATGGTAACTTTCATGTTAAATAACCTTTAATAAAATATTAAGAAAACATAAAATAAAATTATTTGATAATAAATGATGATGTTAAAGATATAATTTGTAGTATAAAAACATATTATGAAAATTAGGGGGAAAACATTAATTTATAACTCAATGAAATGAAATTTAGAAAAAAAAAACCCTTCCCTTATGATTTATTTTGGTTAAACGGTCTTTAAACACATTTATAACTTTATTTAGAATTTTATTAATATATTAAAAAATATATAATGTTTTATAATATATATATGATCCAATTATAAAATATTTCCACCAATAATTTGAGATAATTTATTATTATTATTATTATCCCCTTTAGTGTTACATTCATATTTTTAAATACATTTTTTTCATAAATTTTCCAATTATTTGACATAATACACAGTTCAAGAATATAAAAAATGAAAATCTCTATTAAAAATATCATATTTACATTAAAAAATAATTTTTTAAAAAACTCAATAATCAACATAATAAAGGATTCACATTTTTTTGCGGAGACAATATTTCTTATATACATATGAAAAATTATATAATTTACTTATTGTGTGAATGAATAAGGAAGATAATGTAATAATAATTTTACATAATAAAATGTAGGTACTAATTATTATATATATTCATTATAACAATACTTGTAAATATTCATTTTATATAGTGATGGAACCAAATTACATCAGTTTTCCAGGTGGTAGTCCACAAAAAAAACGAGCGATGGATCTCTTTCTAATCAAATAGATGACGTGATTTACAAATTTAATTACATTAAAATATTTTAATATATTTTTTATATTGGTTCTATTGTATAATTGGTTGTTATAAATATTTTTAGGTGTAAAAATAATAATTAAAAAAAGAGCTTATTGAAGAAAATTATATTCTGTTGTAAGAACATTAATTATTTCTCTTATTTATTACCATAGGATACGACAATTAAAAAAACCCTATCCCCAAGAATGTTACTAAGTATTTCTAGGTAATATGTTTCTAGGTTTTGGTTTATTTAATTTTCTTTATAATATTAAATAAGTGTGGGTAAGGAGTGACCTTTTATTATTTATGTTGATGAAAAATATTAAATTATTTCAAACAAATATATCATGTGAACATTTTTCAAAAGAAAAAAGAAATAATACGGTTTATTAAAAACCCTTATATGTCATAATGTCTAAAAAAGTACATATATTAGGAGTTATACACTGATTTATGTTATTTTAAACATTATCTTCCATGTTTGACCACAAATAAAAGTGTTTTCACATTAATCATGGTTAAATTTGTGTACTATTTTCACAATTCATTATTGAAAAATTTTATTTTACCTTAACATATAATATAAAAAATTGTGATTCCAAATATGAATTCCATTTATCCATGTTCAATTAATATAATTGGGAAAATTTATTTTAAAATTGAATCTACAGATGTGTCAATTTTTTTTGCAAAAGTGTATTTTTTTATAATATGTTCATTTTATGTCAACTAAGCTTTTTGTAATCATCAAGATATGGATTTAAATTAATATCATTAGATAAAAAATATATAAATTTTATAATAAATTATTAATTACTAATTATTATTTTAAATAACCATGATTGGAAAAAATTATGCCTTTTAAAATTGTTTTGTGAAAAATACAAATTAAATTCTAATAATATATTATGTAAAAATTTGGTATAAAAATGATAAAAATTTAACTAAATTTCAGGAATTATAATTAAATAATAACTTTTAATATAAAATAAAATTTAAATAATATTAGGGCATTAAAATTACTAAATTAATTGAAAACACATAAAGGTAATGGAAAAAATATTTTTTACTATTCCTATTAAAAATAAGATTCCTAGTAAATTCATGAAATTTAACCATATGATAATTTTGATATTATGATATAAAAAAATATTTTTCAAAATTAAAATTTCTAAAAGTGTTGTTAATTTATTATAATTCAAAATATAAAATTCAAATAGAAAACAATTAATTGATAAATATGTACTTCGATGCATTGAGTGACTACTAAAATTTTTACTATTTAATAAGAATTAAAAAATAGTTAATTTATTGCGAACAATCTATATATACTTCAAAACTTAATATCCTATTTATATCCTCTAATTAATATTTAATTTTATAATGTTAATGTTTAAATTGAATCTCACAATTCATTTTTTCATATTATTTCATGTTATATACGCTATCAAACATTATGTTATTATTTTAATGTTTCTATGATACATATAACACTTGTTATCAAAGATATTCATATAATTAAAAATAAATATACATTAAAATATCATGGTTCTAAAATATACAAATATATTAAATCTTTTTAGATGAGTATCAATTAAAAAATTATGATTTATGCTCAATATGTAATGGATTAGGTTTTTGAGAAATGTAGAAACGTCTAAATATGGCTCAAAAATAAGAAATCATCGCCGATTAGTTCTTCACAACTAGAAAGCATCGTGAAAATATCATACATATTATCATCCTTCATAACCAAGGTAAAATTAAAACAATAGAATGTGTAATCATTGATACTAAATATTGGTAAATATTAGTGATGGAAATTAGTGAAGATAAGTGAGAATAAGATAATAATAAGGGGATGAGATCATAAACCATATCTAAATAGTTCTTACCCAATCAATTTTAGATTATAAACACGAGTAATGTATTAAAATTATATCTTTATTGTGACATGAATAATAAGAGTTAGGAATCATCACCAATCAACCATGGAAAATTGTGTCAAATCCTAATTAATGAACATTTAAGATGATTGTTCACCATCATAGGAAATGAAAAAAATGTATTTTTAGGGTCAAATAATTATTCCTTCATATAATAATTAATGATGAATCAACACATGATACCCATATCAAAATTCATCATGCATTATCAACAGTTTTCCATATCATATTCAGTAGGAATCAAAGAATGTTTTCTTTGTGATTATCATGTACATAAACTTGTATATCATAATTATTGTATGTGATATAAGGTGATACCTAACACATTTTAGTGTTATAATTTCCCAACTAATTATAAATGAATACCATACATATGAGTTATAATAGATAGAAAAATATCCATCATTTAATTATAGCATAATTATTGAAGATAAGTATGTCCATAAAATTGCATCACTTTATTATTATTTAAACTATACAATGAATCATGATTCAAAAATATTAACACATCACCTAATTAATTAATCTTAATGAAATGGTATTCATTAAATAAAAGAAAACAATATCTTCTTTTTTGTAAAAATAATTAATGTTAGTGTTATCATTATATCATGACCATAATGACTAATAAAACTTTATAATTTCTATATAAATATATAAAAATTTTCTTTTAGAGATCCATTAAAAATTTAATGGAATAAATTAGATTTTATTCTACAATTTTGAACAAATTTTATCTCAGGAGACCCATAATATATTAAAAATTACATTAATTGAAAATTAAAAGGATGTGTCAAATAATATTGGGTAAGTGATGCCAGGAAAATCTTGTCATTTCGTACATGTAAAATGAAAAATATTTCTCGCATAATTTTTTAAAAGTTATAAATGACACCTTTGAGAAATTCATTCCCTAATAAAAATCTATTTAAAAAAAATGTCAAACATGTTATATTTAGTGAAAATTACCAATTTAAAATAGTTTAATTATTTTTAAAAACATTTTAAAGCCAATATAGAATTGTGTGTTAATGGAAAGAAAATATCAGATAAAGAATGATGTAAGGTTGAGATTTCATTTAAAAATGTTGGTTTTGTTTTACTAAAAAATCGTGAAAATTAGTTCTAATATATAAATTAAAAAAATAAATATCTAAGAATATATTGAAAATGTTTTATCAGATAATGAAAATATAATTTCTTGAATGGATATTTAAGTATAAACAATCCCATTCAAATTGGAATTGAAACATAAATCACTTTCTTCTTTAAAAATATTTTAATTAGTACCTCATTAAATAAAAAGCCATATATGGATTTAAAAATCCCAATTATTTCCATTATGTGAATAATAATATAATTTATTATTATTTATATACACCACAAAATGGATTAAATTTCTGAATATTGAATATCCCTGAGAGAAATAAATGAGATACGATAAATCATTAAACCTCATGTCTCTCTTTTCTTCGTCCATGATCAAAACTCTATTATAATAAATATATTTTTATTATCCATATATTATAGAACCATTTTCATACATATAATTACATATATCATATAATTATAACATTTTTTCACATGTTTATTGAAAATTTATAATCAGAATAACTTTTTAGGATTATAAAATATTCGTTTATGATACATGTTTTGATATAGAAGTGTGGTACTTTTATAATAATAATTGTTCAATCATCACTATATTTATAATCATTTCATCAGAATCATATTTAATTATTTTAAAAAAATCATGATGATTCATATAAATATGTCATAAAAAATGAATCACACCATATTGTGTAGATGGTACATTGTACGTTTGAATGAGTGATGTTTCAATTACTCTATAGATGAATAAAAAAAATTAAATAATATATCACCATTATAAATATATAATAAAATAAAAAATATCATTTATTTCAACTAAATCAATCATTATTACAATTAATATAATGGGGAAATGAATAAATTTATGCATCACTTTGGGGAGGTGGTACTCCACGTATAAGAAAGAGTGATAATTTCATTTCCCATTTGATAGAATATTGATGAATAATTATTATTTTAATAAAATTTATAGCAATTAAAAATATTTAATATAAAAATAAAATTCATTTATAACAGTTAATAAATAATTATATGTTGTAAATGAAATAAATTAAATGTATATTACTTAGTTATGAGTTATGGATGTTCATTGAGAAACATTCATCGTCTAACTAGATAAGCCATGAAATAGTGGTCTTTGGTATAGGAATGTTGATCAACGACATATACAATGATTATAACAATATGTTAGGATTTGGAAAACAATATATAGAACATAAAAAACTTGCTAATTATGGAGGATAATAGGTAATATTTTATATGTGAGGGGTGATGAACCCTTGAAATTACGAAAAAGAGTTAATTTTTTTAAAAAATAATCATTAAGTGGCCCAAGATTTATATATTTTAAATAAAGGATTACGATATGTCATTTTATCCTTCTATAATAATATTTCTATATTTTTGGATGTTTTTCTAACCCTTATCACTTATTTATAACCAATGGAAATCCATTAATAAATTACAAATATATCCCTATTTTTTGTTATTTAATGATTAATAATGATACAATAAAATGATTATTAAAAAATATGTGGAGAATGGACGATATTTTAGAAATTATTCAAATAATGAGGCTCAATATAATATTTTATATCATTTTTTTCCTTACGAAAATATTATTAATCCTATAATACCATTAAAGTCATTTTAAAAATTATTACCAAATAATGATTTTAACGGAAAAAATATTTAGATTGTATTAGAATAAAAACATTTAAAATATCACTATAATAATATATTTTTATTTAAAATTAATTGAAAATAATCATAAATCAAAATTTCTATAATGTAATTATTTTAAAAATATTTTATCTTATTTTTTTTACATGAATAAATATTGTGTCATCAATGTGTAAACATTTTTGGTAATTATTGAAAAACAAAAAATTAATAATAAATTATATTTATTAAAATTAAATTCAACATTAAAATAATTATTTATAATTGAACATAACCTCTTTTTATCCTTTTGAAAAAATATATTATATTTAATGTCAATAGAGTGATATTTTGTGTTTATTTTTTCCTAAAATAATACAAAGATCATAATAGATAAAAAATGATACAAAGATAACTTATTTTATGAATGTAATATAATGGAAACTAATGATCTTTAAATATAATGAAATAAGGTTTTATACAAATTTTAACACCATATCCCTATGTTTTATCACAATTTTAAACATTTTTCTTTTATTGACTCGTAAAAAGATTCCAAATGTTCTTATTCATAATAAAATCAAGATATTCATAAAATATAATCCTCATCAATAAAAATATTCAATAATTTTTTGAATATTAGCTTTTCATATGTGGAAAATTCAAATTTTAAATTAATCATGAAGTACGCAATGTATACTAGTTTTAGAAAAATTTATTTTAAATCCTAAAACATGATTTATTCAAATTTTTTTCCATATAGAAACTGTCAAATGAATATAAAATAACTTCATTGAATATATAAAATATAAAATTAATTTTCATAATTTATCGAAATTAATTAATTTAATTTATTTTAGAAAAATCTTTTTAGATACAAATTGTTTTATGGAAACCGTGTTTTAAGCACACAAATTGCTTCTAAAAAATCATGAATACTCATAATTTTTTTATTATAAAATACATATTATAAAAATAATTTCTCCATATGATTTTTGTAATAAAAAATAAAAAACATAGAGAGAATTTTAAATTTATTTATTTAGTTAAATGATAATAATGTTTTATAACAACCAATATTTTAATTTTTCAACCAAAAAAATAAAATTTAAAATCATTCATAATTTAACAATAAGATTAAATGGACACTAAAAAAATATTATTATTATTTTTTTGAAATTAAAATTTTAAACATGTCACACACTAATTAGAATAGTCAAATATATAATATATTGAAACCACTATTTAAGGAGTCATATTTTTAATACATAAAATTACTTCACAAAAAATGTGAATGTACAAATTGGCCAATAATTATTTATTTATCAATTATATATATATATATATCATAATAAGTTAATTGTTTTCATAATCATCAATTTAGTTTCTATACAATAATATATTGTAATTTTTTTAATATTAGTGTCACACATTAAAAAATATTTCGAACAGTAAGAATTTTTTAAAGAGATACTTTGTCTAAACATTTTTGGTGTTACAGATCCGATTGAAAGGGTTAATGACCCAAAAAATCCCTATATTGATATATTATATGGATTTCATATAATTATTTCCAAAACTAGGGCCATGTTGTGGCATTGACCACAATTTATAGAGAAACAATTCTTGCGGGGTATCCTAAGGCCCTTCCACCTAAGATCCCACTATGGTATAACCAATTGACTCTAAAATGAGTCCTTACTCATAATTATTTTCATAAATATTCACCTTACAACTGCATCATGTCTATCACAGTCATAGGACACCACACATCAATGTTATTTATTATTTAATGGTTCCCTGTTTTTATGTGATATTCATTTGATGGGCCACCCTTACACTTCTTCAATGGTCACCTGAGCACCCAAAAATCGAAATAGGTCTTTATCTATGACCAAAAAAATATAATATAGATTTTTAAAAATAAAAAACGTAGATTTGAGTTGTAATTCATCGACCATTCCCTAAAATAAGGCCAAAAAATTATCTCTGTATTATTTTTCCAATTATGATACATGTCATTATTGTCACATTTATTAAATGTGAAAAATCAATTTCTGATAAATATCTTTTAAAACCATATTACATATGAGACATTTTTAATGTACTCATAACCAATTATTTTTAAATAATTATTAAAATTTTCATTACAATGGAATCAAAATAATTAATTAAAATTTATGGTACCTAGATGATCGATCAAAAGCGTGTCATGGAATACAGTAAACTATTGTCCCTAATAAGATTAGCACTGATGATATTAAAATGGTTATATCAATTAATTATAAAAATATAACAATATAATAATGAAATTTATAATCTATATAAAATAATGCATATCTAATGAATATATGAATACTGTTGGGAAAGATAATTTCAATAAATATTAATAAAATTTAATAAATAAAATAATAATTATAAAATATTATTTTTGAATAATAATAATTATTTCATACTAATTAAATTACTAAAATATTTTTTAGAATATTTAAAAAAATTAAAATTATTTTTTATTATTTACAAATTTAAATCAAAAATGTAAGTGGAAACATCATTACAATGAATTCAATCAACAAAACAATAGATAATTATATATCATTATAGTGAATGATAAAATGTTGTATTTATATTTTATAAAATATTATAAGAATTCCAAAAAAGGATTGACATCCAAAATGAATATAACATAATATATCTTATTTTTTATTCCCAAAAGATAGAGTACCGATGAAGAACATATCCTATAATATTTTTGTGAGATTATTTCTTTTAATAAATACCCTATTTAAGAAAATAATAACCAATTAATGAATCCACCATATTGAAATAATAGAAATTAATTCCCCTAAAATAAATTCAATTAATTGTAAAAAAATATTTTCAAATATATCTCAATAAGAACCCAAAAAGTTACCTTTATAAATTTTCCCTTTTAAATATAAAAAATATATATTTAATCAATTATATAAAAAAATTCACTACCTCAATAATCATGGTGTTCCTATTACTAATAAAATATATAAACATATATTATATATAAAAAAGTAATGATAAAATAATTTCATATTTTAATTTTATGTGATAATAAAGGAATGAATTATAAATTCTATTTTAGCCTACATAAAAGTGACACATGATAGTCACTAATTTTTAGAAATGATAAATGAGTAAAAAATAGATTAAAAATTATTCCGGTTTAGAAATAATGATTCTTGGTAGCCTAAATAAACATAGAACCAAGTTGAATATAATTCCCATTGAATCATGCTATATTTTTTACTCTTCTGTCACTTCATGACGTGACCTGTTCTTATAAGGCCATGAGGATTTAATAACACCTAAAAATTCATTCTAAATCATAGAATCAAACAAAATACTGGTATTCATGATGTGAATGACCATAAAAACCCTCCATTATATAATTTTTCATATTTTATGATCATCTAACTCTGGGTTCCAATCCTTTTTCTGTAGTTAATATACTAGTGAAATTCAAGTCTGACCCCCAATAGGTTATTAGAAAATGATTATAACTGAGGGTTTACTATAAATAAGGGAGGAATTTACAAAATAAATACTAGAAATATAGGGACTTAAATAAGAATAAAAACCATAATATAAATTAAATTTATAATCAAAATACAAATTTCCATCTATTTATATGTCTTATAAATATGTGTGTTTAAGAAAAAAAATCTCCTAGAAACATCCATAAAAAAAGTCCCATATCCAAGGTAGTTATTCCAAAATTGTATCCCAAATCTCAGCTATAAAATTTTAATATAAACTTATATAAATTATTGTGGGAATACATGAATACACAAAGTGATCCTCATTATTTCCACTAATGAATAAAATTTGATATAGTAAAAAGATTCCACAGTGAATATATAATAGTACCAAAATGCACCTCTTTCTGATCATCATACAACAAAATACTAATTATCACTTAGTAAGTATTACCTATTATTATAATAATATAACAAAAAATTTAAGAAATGGGTAACTCACACCAATTCCCCACGAGAGTTTTTTATCTCAATCAAGATCAACTAACATCATGACACACACATATCTCCCATATCACTATAACCATATCCGTACATAAAAATGAAAAAAAATAATATTATAATTAAATCAACACATACAAGAACAGAAAAAAATAATTATATAACTCAATATACATCACATATCAACAATAATATTTTATCATGAACTAGAGATACATAAACTACATTCCGTCGTCCAACCATGCATGACCCCAACTATATACCACATCATTATATCATCATCGCCATATCAATCTAAATTGTGAATTATGGTAATCAAAACATGTTCAAAACATCCTCTACAAGAGTATAAAGGGATTATGCATGATCCAAACATCTTTTACTCGCTAATTAAGATTATTTGGGAAGTCATATTGAAACAAAAATATCATGGAATTTTAAAAACTAATCTTACTTGGGATGAGTAGAGTGGAAATAAAATTAAACTCAAAGTATCAAACCACCACATAAATGACCATACTAATGATCAATACCAAATACAAAAATAATAACCCATAATAATCATTACATTTCCACCATCCTCCCTGAAAACTGATTACACCTCTAGATATCAAAATTTCGCATTTTTTATAAAAAATATTAATTATAGTAACATGAAATTATTCATTTATTATTTAATCAACTAATCCTATATGTAATATATTACATATATATCATTTCCATTGATCCAATAAATAATAACATTTCATGAAAGATAATTCATCTATCATCACAGTCATACAAAGATTATATACTTATTAAATCCCTACCCCAAAACTAGATTTTTTTTTGATAACCACATATATTAAATTTTATTCAATGCCAGTTTCTTTATAATGATTCCACGTCAATATCCACATCCATCTTCTATATCCACCACAGCACAACCTACCCATACAATGAATGCATCCCATCCATAATAGAAAATTGAATAAAAAATGAGAAATATTCAAATATGATAATATAACTTATTACCCATTTCATGAATATTACTATGATTGGATATAATAATCATCATTTCATTTCTGTATTACAATATCATTACATTAATTACCATTTTTATGTCGCAACACAATCATGATATATTTTTCATTTTATAATCAATGAAATAATATATATTTCTCTGTAGTAATGAATCAAATATCATTAAGGAATTTATATATGAAAATATGAATACCATAAACATTAATTCCAATAAAAAATCAACAAAAAGGAAAAAAACCTCAAGTGATATTGTCATACCATCGATTTAATTAATTTTTATTTTAATTTTTTTTTCTTTTTTGTTAATACATACCAGGTAATCAGAATTGAACAAAATTATTTAATTCCATGCATTAAAAAATAAAAGGGATAGTTCATTAATCCCATGTGTCTATAATCACTAATATTGTTCATACACATGACCAAGAAATAATATAAGATGATAGCAAGTCTTATATCATGATGGGAACCAACAACCAATCGCAAATGGTCCCTCTGAAATCCATGGATGAGGTCCTTTTCATATTAGTTGGAGAGGTTTCGTATAATCTTATGGGAGTGAGTTACTCAATTTAAAAAAAATTATATATTCCAAAACAAATAGAGATATTCTAAATAGTTTTTACCAAAATATTCGACCAACACTATAAAAAATACAGTTCAAAATATGTTCTATAAATTGGTAATACTTAACCAACATTTAAATTACATAAGATAGGGTTTAAATCCTTTAATGATATTAAGAATTTAAATAAATTTCTAAAAATTAATTTTTCTATTTAATGATATAATATTATATTTTATATCGTAAAATTGGATTTTGGATCATTTTATGTAAATGGGAATACCACAATGATAGATATTTTTCTTATCACGTAAATAAGATAGCATAATAAATTCACAAGCAACTATGATAAAAAACAATTATGGATATTTCAGGTATTATATAATATATAGAAGATATATAAAATATTGAAAACATGTGATACATATTTTATAGTATGAAAATTTCATGAATAATATAGTTGATAGTGTGATATATAAATATATATATGTATTTATAAAATTTGATTCATATTAAATATTTTTATGATTATAAATAATTAATTTTTTTACACATTATGAAATATATAATCTATTGAAAAATTAGATTATGTAATACATTTTAATAGGTGTAATTTAGGTTTGTTTGTATTTTATATTTAAATAAAATTAGATATGTTGGATTTTTCATGTTAATGGATTATCAATTTTCTGATACATAATATAATTTTCCTTAGATCTAAAATTATACATTATATATTTCCAAATTCACCGTAATTCATAATATTTAATACGAAGTAAAAAATTGGCCACAAATCGAAGAAATTGTAATAAAACACAAAATTATTGAACATCACATTAAATGATTAATTATATAAAAAAATAATGATTTAGATATAAAATTTTATTATTTTTTATAAAATAATGGAATCAATTTTAATCAAAAACATTAAGGATAAAACATTTTTAACCAAAAAAATAAATTGGATAACACTACCATTAATCAAGAATAAAAGGATGAATGACTGAAAATTAATTTTTCATTATAGAAAACACTTTTAAGGGAAAATTTAGAAACCAAAGATCAAGAACTAAAGGAAATAACATAACCATTTAAGGACAACTTAAGTCTATAATATTTTTTCTCCCTGTATAATTTCCAAGAAATAGTACTAACCTGAGAATTTGGATCATCCCTTAAATGATCTTCAAACGGATACACCAGCTTGTCCCAGGACTGGATGTACTCCTCATGACATATCTTCCCAGCATTAAATCCATTGATAAAAATTATATCTTGCTTTTCAATCCAATTACCTTTATCTTAGTTGGTAGCACACTTGTTGACCTTTACATCATCTTCTCAACATCTTCTTTAGTAGCCTTAATTGTCATAACTGATACAACAATTTCGTCTTCCAAGTGCATAAGCAGCTCCATAGAACAGTCGCTCACTACACCAAGCCCCCTTCATTCGAGAATCAACCTTGGAGGTAGGAACACTTCCCTTAATTTTCTTCAATGATCGGGTCTCCCTTGGTGGAGGAATATATGAATAGTCCTTCCTCACATTCCGAGTACCCCACTGGTTCCTGCTGCGCCTCAGACATGTAGTCCAATCACCTTGGTTGTCACCTTCTATATCTCTTGATGAATATTAAGAGTCCTCATCAATGGAATTGGACTCTAAGGCCCCCTGTTGATCCAATGAAGGCCTAACCGGGTCAATTTCAGCCTCCTGAACCAGATTATCATGCAACAGCCCTTCAAATCTTTTTCTCAACGCAATAACGACCACCTCTTCACACTGCAGCACTTTACAACTAGATGAGTCTATCTCCCTTGGTGACTTAGAGGACTTAGTTAGACCCTTGTCAAAGGTACTAGCCCCTGAGCGCACTGCCTCGGTGTATGAAACAGCCTTGGGAGTCATGGAGCCTCCTTCATCCGTCGAGTGTGGATCCACATGGATGTGACCATTATCCGGCCACACCTCCGCCACAACAGAACCCTCTAGACCCAAATCATGAAGTGAGGGTTGGGGTATGCCCAAATCATTCCTTAAGCGATGTAAGACGTCAGACACCAAAGGATTCACTTCCTATGATCCATGCTTGACATCCATTGCTGATTTAGACGTAGTGTCCACTCCCACCAACTTCTATCCCGACAAGGATGCCTCATCATGGGCCTCTATGGCCTTACCACTTTCGGAAACCATCTGCTTGGTGGTATTCAAAGAACCTTGTCTACATGCTAACATCTGATGACCTAGACGCTTACAGATAGCACAAAAATCAGACCACGATTCATAAACAACATGCTGCTTATACCGAAACTCTTCACCTCCGGTGATCCAAACATTATCGAATGGAACAGTTGATACATCCACTTCCACAACGAATTGCGGGTTAACATGATGGAATATAGCTTTAGTATGACTATCTGAACACAATAATCTACCCACTATGTTCCCGCGCATCCTGATCATAGTGGGGTTTTGAAATGATAGAGGAGGATTAACGAAACAAACCCATATTTCCATCGAAGAAGAATCATGCTTCATGTAGATGTTGTAGGTCTATATAAATAGGTAGAATCAGAATCCATTATAGCTCTGGGGTTTTCTAGACCAGGATCTAAATAAATCGTCTTCTGAAGTAAAGTGTATCATAATATTCTTACTATCATGAAAACCCACCATCGCCTTCTCTTGTAAGTCCCAATATCCAAAAACATACCTATCAAAAGCATCATCTGAGGGGCGTCACATTCCAAATCGAGAAACCAAAGTAAGTTTTAGAAGATCCGAGGTTTCTTTGAACTCCGCAATATATATCAGAAGATTAGGGCTCCCCTCGAACAAGTCAGGGACTTTTAGACTCATCGAAGCTCGAGGAAAAGGATGAAAGAGGGAAGGGTTAGAAATGGGGGAAAAAGAATAAATCTCTCCCATGATGGATGACGAAGGTCTCTCTATAGCATCCCATCTTTTCATAACATAACTTTTCATTCCATTACACGGAACTGAGGATCTTTAAGGTTTAGTGTCTTGGAAACAAGGAACATAAAACATGAAACAAAAAAAAACATTCTTCTTAAACACATGAAAGGCTTCTCCTCATGTTCACCCTAGGCTCATTACTGCATCTCATAACCTGGGGACATACATCAAAAGGAAGGGTGAGCAGAAGGCCCAGCAAGGGAAACAAGTGAAACATTTTACATATGAACTTGAGATACATCAATAAAGTCATGAAAAGAACTTTAATGCATGAAAATGAAATCATGAGGCATATCATAATAAAAATAAAACTTTTTCATAACATGAAGATGTGGCTACATCATTTAACATAGACAATCATGAACATATCACCAAGGTCCATCCCCAAGGTGTCATTTTAAAATTTCCAAGGTTATTCACCAAGGTATCGTGAAGATTGTAATCTATAGTGGTTACATCATTACCTAATGCATTGGAGCGCTATCAGGGCGCACCCTTAAATTTTCCTTTATTATCATGTGAGCCACATATATCATCATCAAACATTTCATAAATAACCCATATAGCATAAAATAAAAGGGTTTCATTTCATAATCATAACGTTTTAAAAACTGCTTTAAAGACATGATCTTTACATCACTTTAAACCCCACAGAAAAGGAAGGTGGGTCTCATGTATGTAAATCCCAGAATTTAAAATAGAACATTTTGGTATATATGTGAATACCCCTTTAGAAAAAATAGCTTTGAGTATTCAATTAATAATATAAAAGAACTTTAGAAAAAGAGAGAGACATTTTGAGACGGAAATTCTGCAGCATAACGGCTATGTTACGAGGTTATAGAAGACATTAAAAAGGGAGTTAAAATGGGTCAAACATTCATAAATTACCCATAAAATAGTAGATGGACAGAATAAGAAGGATACATAATCATGGTAATTAAATTTCAAGGTCATACCATTTGAAATTAAAAACAAGGAAGGAAGAAAAAAATTAGATTTCTCTAATGAAAGTTCGGCAGCCTAACGGCGTTACTTAAACTTCAACAAAAATGATTTGAAAAGATCAAATAGGGTCTATCATCATGTGAACATAAGAGTTAAGTATGATATATATAGATATAATTCCCCAACATAACAAAAAGTAACTTGAATGAATTGACAAGAAAGTAGAACTTCAAAACGAGAAGGGTGAAGAACCACTTAAAAATTCGGCAGCCTAACGGCGCCACTTAAAACTTCAAAATACTGAATTGAAGAGATAAAATGGGGTATCTCATCATATTAACATAAGAGTCCAGTATGATAGATATAGAGATCATACCCCAACATAACAAAAAGGAACTTGAAAGAATTGGCATTAAAGTAGAACTTCAAAACGAGAAGGGTGAAGAACCACTAAAAAATTCGGCAGCCTAACGTCGTCACTTAAAACATCAAAATACTGAGTTGAAGTGATCAAATGGGGTCTCTCATCATATGAACATAAGAGTCCAGTATGATAGATATAGAGATCATACCCCAACATAACAAAAAGGAACTTGAAAGAATTGACATGAAAGTAGAACTTCAAAACGAGAAGGGTGAAGAACCACTTAAAAATTCGGCAGCCTAACAGCACCACTTAAAACATCAAAATACTGAATTGAAGAGATCAAATGGGGTCTCTCATCATATGAACATAAGATTCCAGTTTGATATATATAGAGATCATACCCCAATATAACAAAAAGGGACTTGAAATAATTGACATGAAAGTAGAACTTCAAAACGAGAAGGGTGAAGAACCACTTAAAAATTCGGCAGCCTAACGTCGCCACTAAATACTGAATTGAAGCGATCAAATGGGGTCTCTCATCATATGATCATAAAAGATCAGTATGATAATTTAGAGATTATACCCCAACATAATAAAAAGGAACATGAAAGACTTGAATGAAAATAGAACTTTAAAACGAGGAAGGTGAAAGAATCCCTTAAAAATTCGGCAGCCTAACGGCGCCACTTAAACATTCTTAAAACGAATTGATGAGAGCAAGGGGGGGGGGGTCTCTCAGAATATGAACATGAAATAGGAAGTATGATGAATATAAAATAACATCCTCCAACATAAGAATATGGAGTATAAAAGAAAAGACATAAAAGAGATTACTTGAAAAGAAAGAGAGAGGTCAGATCCCTTACCTTAAAATGTAACTCTTAAACCTCAAAGGTTGGGACCTTGAGGGCTTGGGGGCACCTTGGGAGGACTCCTTGGGAGTTAATGAGACCAGAAATTCGTTGGGAATGAGTGGGGAGTCGAATGGATGAGAGGAGGGCTTGGTATTTATAGGGAAAGTGAGGGGACAAGGCATTAATGGCCAAGGGACACCTCACATGTGCGTTTCTCAAACCCATGTGCTCTCCCTTGTCATTTATCATGGAGTTAGGCCACATGGGGCCCCCAAAACAATAATTCATCAACCTTGGCCGGCCAACCCTCAAAAGATCTCATTACATCATCATGACACCGTTATGATGTCATTAAACATACCGAAACCCTAAAACTGTATTTTTACTATTCACTGAAAATTCAACTTTCTCAGAAAAATCCCAAAATTTCACATTAACCAAATATCAATGCTCTGATTTCAAAAATGAAATCCATTTTATAAAAATAATTTTCTAAATATTTTTAATTTAATTTTTAAATAAAAACACTATTCATCGAAAATTCATTTTTTTCAGAAAAAACCCCAAAAATTACCATAACATAATATCGATGATCTGAATTCAAAAATTAAGTCATTTTTATAAAAATAATTTTCTAATTATTTTTAATTAAATTTTTAATTAAAAAACACTATTCACCAGAAAAAACTAATAATTGAATAATAATTAATGAAATTGTTATTTAACTATTTTATTGAATCACATTACTTAATCAAGGTGCCTAGATTATTTTAAAACATTCTTTAAGTGAGTTTACTAATCCATTTAGTCATATTACTAATCCTAATCATAAAATCACTATTCATAATTTACTATTCATCAAAAATCAAGTTGATCTTATTAGACTCTAAATTTAGTACTGAACATAATTGCAGAAGACCATTTTTTAAAAATCATTACACATTTTTAATTATTTAGGGTTTACATAAAAATATTTAAAATATCCTTTTTTCTAAAATTCATTAAAAATATGCATACTATATTTATCCGGTCATTTCAAAATTCATAAACTTCATCATAAGAAGAAATCCCAATTTTTATTTGAAACAAGGATTACACAAGGTAGTTACGGTCTCGTTACATAACCCCTTATAATACCAGCATATGACCTAAGAGTAAGGTGTTCTAGGGTGATAGAAGCTTGGGGCGGCTCAGTCAACATTGCCTGAGTAGTAATTTCTATCAGTTTGAACTTCCCACAAAGGCGATTTCGTTCCAGCTTCACATAATGAAGTTCGGCTTGGATTTGATCCAGAGCAAAGCCCAGTGGTGCTACCTCCTTCCCAAGCTCTGTTAGATGGGCTTCGATCGGTCCAAGACTACTAGGTGAGGCCATCAAATCTTCTTTCTAAAATAATTAACCAATATTACTTATATTTAGAGACAATAATCAAAACATTTTGTTCACAGCGGTCATGTTGACCGATGGTTATATAATAGTCAAAACCCACTGATCTCATTTTAATTATAATCATGTTTATCAAATAAAACATTTTTGTTGAGTATAACAATAACCCATAAAATTAGGAAACAAAATTTATTTAAAAATTTCGGGTCGTTACAATCTTCCCCTCTTAAGAAATTGCATCCTCACAATTTTAAAATTGGGTTTTGAAATTTCATTGAATGTCCCACATTGGAAAAGAAGTCAGTAAAACTATTACTTTAAAATAAAGAAAGGGAAGTAAAAAGGTCACCCGAGTTAACCCACACTAGTGTTCCATGTAGGAAAACATGGACATGGAGGAGAAAACAAAGGGTCAAGTTCTGAGGGAGAGTGATAGAGAACATTATTAGGAGAAAGTTAACCATGAGAAAATCCCAAACTTATGATGTGTGTAAACGGTCTTTGATTACCTAGTAGGAAACGTAAACCAACAACATTTTTGTTTTACGTTTCTTTTCATAATTTTGAGGATTTCATTTACTACATAGAACAAAAACATAAGAAAATATACCTGCCTTCAAGTAGAGTTTCATCCTTTAACAAGTCCCTACCAACACTAATCTTTTCTCCAAATGATGAGAATTCAAAAACACTTGGTCTCATAAAAGCACAAGAATAATCTTCTATAGACTCACATAATCTACAAAATATTAACTATCTATTTATTCTATCTTTAGACATTATCCCAAAAATATAAAGGTTAAGGTAAAACAACTCTTCAAAAAGAACGAATCCCATAGGAATGGAAACTACTTTTAAATCATCAAAGTTCCATGGTACTACCCAAAGTTCATCATAGACCATTCCATAAATAACGGTCCTTAAAATTTCTCAAAACAAACCAAACTAAGATTGAAACCCAAATACAATAAGGATTTGATATCATAGTCTTCCAAAACAACTTCATTGTTCATCTCCAGACAACATCAACCACTCCTAACATCTTATAAAAAAGTAGCTAACCTAAACATATTTTTCCCAAGATTGGTTAGTCATTCCCAGAAGTAACCTAAATTACTATAAGTTCACCTTAAATTCATCGATTCTTCAAAATATAAGTCAACCTTACTCCTCAATGAAAATACCATAGTAATCTATTTACCTCGATCAAATATGTTTCCCAAAATAATGAACGTCTTCCAAAATAATAATCATATTTTAATCCCCTAATCATCCCTGTCATATTAATACGAAAATCGTCGCATTTCCTATCACATTGGTTGTCGGAACATGTTCTTCCATTTCCCACCATTAACTAAGAAGAGAAAGCATAATTAGGGGCATAAGTACTTAGCTAATAATCATGAAAAGGAACTGAAAGCATATAAGGATAACTTGTATATGAAAGGTATACCCTAACTTGTGATCTCCTAGGTTCCCATCTAGGTTATGAATGATCATATATTCTTATGTGAACATTTATTTTATTTTATTTTTATTCCTTTAACAATGGTTCATACCAAGCTTATGAATTTACCAAAGCATATCCCCCGGGAGTGTCGTAACCAAGAGTGCAGCAAGGCCCGTTGTCGTGTACCAGTTCTCGTTCGAGTCTAGCTCAAAGCGGTGTTTTCGGGTTTTACCCCTATGTACATCTGTGCCAGAGCCACCTCTACCTGCTCGTATCCAGACTGGGATGTATTTGCTTGGCAACCCCTTACTCAATACTCACAAAAATACCAGGAAGATTTCCTATATTAAACTTTTCTATAGGGTTCCTCCTAGAGTATTCATATCCTAAGTTCCACAAATAACTAAACCATCCTTTGATACCAACTATAGCATCCCGTCTTTTTATAACATAACTTTTCATTCCATTACACGGAACTGAGGATCTTTAAGGTTTAGTGTCTTGGAAATAAGGAACATAAAACATGAAACAAAAAAACATTCTTCTTAAACACTTGAAAGGCTTCTCCTCATGTTCACCCTAGGCTCATTACTGCATCTCATAACCTGGGGACATACATCAAAAGGAAGGGTGAGCAGAAGGCCCAGCAAGGGAAACAAGTGAAACATTTTACATATGAACTTGAGATACATCAATAAAGTCATAAAAAGAACTTTAATGCATGAAAATGAAATCATGAGGCATATCATAATAAAAATAAAACTTTTTTATAACATGAAGATGTGGCTACATAATTTAACATAGACAATCATGAACATATCACCAAGGTCCATCCCCAAGGTGTCATTTTAAAATTACCAAGGTTATTCACCAAGGTATCGTGAAGATTGTAATCTCTAGTGGTTACATCATAACCCAATGCATTGGAGCGCTATCAGGGTGAACCCTTAAATTTTCCTTTATTATCATGTGAGCCACATATATCATCATCAAAAATTTCATAAATAACCCATATAGCATAAAATAAATGGGTTTCATTTCATAATCATAACGTTTTAAAAACTGCTTTAAAGACATGATCTTTACATCACTTTAAACCCCACAGAAAAGGAAGGTGGGTCTCATGTATGTAAATCCCAGAATTTAAAATAGAACATTTTGGTATATATGTGACTACCCCTTTAGAAGAAAGATCTTTGAGTATTCACTTAATAATATAAAAGAACTTTAGAAAAAGAGAGAGACATTTTGAGACGGAAATTCTGCAGCATAACGGCTATGTTACGAGGTTTTAGAAGACATTAAAAAGAGAGGTAAAATGGGTCAAACATTCATAAATGACCCATAAAATAGTAGATGGACAGAATAAGAAGGATACATAATCATGGTAATTAAATTTCAAGGACATACCATTTGAAATTAAAAACATGGAAGGAAGACAAAAATTAGATTTCTCTAATGAAAGTTCGGCAGCCTAACGGCGTTACTTAAACTTCAACAAAAATGATTTGAAAAGATCAAATAGGGTCTCTCATCATGTGAAAATAAGAGTTAAGTATGATATATATAGAGATAATGCCCCAACATAACAAAAAGTAACTTGAAAGAATTGAAAAGAAAGTAGAACTTCAAAACGAGAAGGGTGAAGAACCACTTAAAAATTCGGCAGCCTAACGGCGCCACTTAAAACTTCAAAATACTGAATTGAAGAGATCAAATGGGGTATCTCATCATATGAACATAAGAGTCCAATATGATAGATATAGAGATCATACCCCAACATAACAAAAAGGAACTTGAAAGAATTGGCATTAATGTAGAACTTCAAAACGAGAAGGGTGAAGAACCACTAAAAAATTCGGCAGCCTAACGGCGCCACTTAAAACTTCAAAATACTGAGTTGAAGTGATCAAATGGGGTCTCTCATCATATGAACATAAGAGTCCAGTATGATAGATATATAGATCATACCCCAAAATAACAAAAAGGAACTTGAAAGAATTGACATGAAAGTAGAACTTCAATACGAGAAGGGTGAAGAACCACTTAAAAATTCGGCAGCCTAACGGCGCCACTTAAAACATCAAAATACTGAATTGAATAGATCAAATGGGGTCACTCATCATATGAAAATAAGATTCCAGTATGATATATATAGAGATAATACCCCAATATAACAAAAAGGAACTTGAAATAATTGACATGAAAGTAGAACTTCAAAATGAGAAGGGTGAAGAACCACTTAAAAATTCGGCAGCCTAACGGCGCCACTTAAAACTTCAAAATACTGAATTGAAGCGATCAAATGGGGTCTCTCATCATATGATAATAAAAGATCATTATGATAATTTAGAGATCATACCCCAACATAATAAAAAGGAACATGAAAGACTTGAATGAAAATAGAACTTGAAAACGAGGAAGGTGAAAGAATCCCTTAAAAATTCGGCAGCCTAACGGCGCCACTTAAACATTCATAAAACGAATTGATGAGAGCTAGGGGGGGGGTCTCTTAGCATATGAACATGAAATAGGCAGTAGGATGAATATAAAAGAACATCCTCCAACATAAGAATATGGAGTATAAAAGAAAAGACATAAAAGAGATTACCTGAAAAGAAAGAGAGAGGTCGGATCCCTTACCTTAAAATGTAACTCTTAAACCTCAAAGGTTGGGACCTTGAGTGCTTGGGGGCACCTTGGAAGGCCTCCTTGGGAGGTAATGAGACCAGAAATTCGTTGGGAATGAGTGGGGAGTCGAATGGATGAGAGGAGGGCATGGTATTTATAGGGAAAGTGAGGGGACAAGGCATTAATAGCCAAGGGACACCTCACATGTGCTTTTCTCAAACCCATGTGCTCTCCCTTGTCATTTATCATGGAGTTAGGCCACATGGGGCCCCCAAAACAATAATGCATCACCCTTGGCCGGAAAAACCTCAAAAGATCTCATGACATCATCATGACACCGTTATGATGTCATTAAACATACAGAAACCCTAAAATTGTATTTTTACTATTCACTGAAAATTCAACTTTCTCAGAAAAATCCCAAAATTTCACATTAACCAAATATCAATGCTCTGATTTCAAAAATGAAATCCATTTTATAAAAATAATTTTCTAAATATTTTTAATTTAATTTTTAAATAAAAACACTATTCATCGAAAATTCATTTTTTTTCAAAAAAACCCCAAAAATTACAATAACATAATATCGATGCTCTGAGTTCAAAAATAAAGTCATTTTTATAAAAATAATTTTCTAATTATTTGTAATTAAATTTTTAATTAAAAAACACTATTCACCCGAAAAAACTAATACTTGAATAATAATTAATGAAACCGTTATTTAACTATTTTATTGAATCACATTACTTAATCAAGGTGCCTAGATTATTTTAAAACTTTCTTTAAGTGATATTACTAATCCATTTGGTCATATTACTAATCCTAATCATAAAATCACTATTCATAATTTACTATTCATCAAAAATCATGTTGATCTTATTAGACTCTAAATTTAGTACTGAACATAATTGCAGAAGACCATTTTTTGAAAATCATTACACATTTTTAATTATTTAGGGTTTACATAAACATATTTAAAATATCCTTTTTCTAAAATTCATCAAAAATATGCATACTATATTTATCCGGTCATTTCAAAATTCATAAACATCATCATAAGAAAAAATCCCAATTTTTATTTAAAACAAGGATTACACAAGGTAGTTACAGTCTCGTTACATAACCCCTTATAATACCAGCATATGACCTAAGAGTAAGGTGTTCTAGGGTGATAGAAGCTTGGGGCGGCTCAGTCAACATTGCCTGAGTAGTAATTTCTATCAGTTTGAACTTCCCACGAAGGCGATTTCGTTCCAGCTTCACATGATGAAGTTCGGCTTGGATTTGATCCAGAGAAAAGCCCATTGGTGCTACCTCCTTCCCAAGCTCTGTTAGATGGGCTTCGATCGGTCCAAGACTACTAGGTGAGGCCATCGAATCTTCTTTCTATAATAATTAACCAATATTACTTATATTTAGAGACAATAATCAAAACATTTTGTTCACAGCGGTCATGTTGACCGATGGTTATATAATAGTCAAAACCCACTGATCTCATTTTAATTATAATCATGTTTATCAAATAAAACATTTTTGTTGATTATAACAATAACACATAAAATTAGGAAACAATATTTATTTAAAAATTTCGGGTCGTTACACTCTCCCCCATCAATGGAAGAGGGACTGGCACAGTGACCGCCACCATCACGAAGCAGGAGCGAGCATCGTGCTTCCCCTGTAACGAAAACCCTCCCTCACAATCCTTAACATCTTATCTATGTAAAGAATTAAAGGATGGGTATGGGACAAAATCATGACCCTTATATAGGACACCTCCAATGAAATTCAAATCCACAATAATTAAATCCATCCTAGGAGAAAATCCAACAATTAATACTAATAATCATTGGGGTATACCCCTCAAACATAGACAAATAAATATTTAAATAATGATGTTAAATTTAATTAAATAATATCTACAATATATTATTATACCAAATGGATCCAAAATAATGAAAATCTTAGTCAAAAATAAGTTAGTAAATAAATAAAACCTATAAAAATCACATTTTGACTAACAATACCTTAATACACCACGAATCTACACAAATTGAGACAAGGAAATAACTCTCCCATGAATAGGCTTATGATAATAATCCTAATTTTTATATTTTTATTCCATGAATATAATTTTATCCCCAATACTCATCTCTACCCATCAAATGTCAAGGGTGTCAGGTAAAATAAATCACTATAGAAAATTAATTGGAAATACATCATGGATTAGGTTTATCTATGGGGGATTCATTAGAAGTTTTGATACATCACTAATTCACCCTAATAAATTCTATATACTGATAATCCATATATAAATATTACACCAATGGTAAATACTCTACTACCCATAAAGAGGAGAACATTTCATAAATATGTGGCCTCTAATATTGATGTATATTTATATCATTATTTGATTAACATATTAATTTTAAATATATGTATACTAAATTAATCACTTATGGTTTCATCTAGACATTAACTTCCATAATCTTTACAACATCTTGTCTATGGATTGTATACCCCCATTATTTTTCTGAACGCATTTTTCATATGATTGGATGTCTATTGAAATCCTATATAGGTTCATGAAAATTGAATATTATAAACCACCTATATAAAGGACTCCAACAAATTCAAAAAATATACCCATTATCCCAAAAAATATAAACACATTATCTCAATATATCATCTAATTTTTGTAAACATATTAGTATTCAATTGTATCCTTTTATGAAATTAAATTTTTATACGTAGATAAGATCATAATGAACATTAAAATACTCTTAATACTTTTCATGTAAAATGAGGTTCTTATGAAGAGCTTTTAGACATTGATACTTTATGAGGCAATACAATATTATCCCCATAACAATTATCCAAAAAATATATAACAGCCAAGACCCAGAGCAATAAGAAAAATGATGAAATTATCAATTGATCCTTTAACACAAAATTAGAATAATATGACCCACTCAAATACTTTTAAAATGATAATGAAATCCATGAATATGTACTCCCACATAAATTCAAGGATATATAGTTATTGAACCAACACACCTTGAAAATGATGTTTTTTCATCAACTAGTATAGGATTAAGAATAATGGCAGGAAAAATTATATTGATCTATTTATCAAAATATATCATAACTAACTCAATAAATAATCATACATCATGGTTACATTAGAATTATAAACTAAGGATAGGTTGTGGAACACATGAAGAAAATCCTAATGTTACAAATGGAGAACAAGAAATCTCCCCTGAAATAACATCAAATGTTGATCATCCTCCAACTGTCTCTCCTATGTATCACTATAATATTAATACCCCTACATGACCTCCTCCTCCGAGTATCACCATTTATGTTTCTATAATTGATGATTGAAGGAAAACACTATGACCATTGAACATAGGAAACCTAAACTATCTTTCACATCTTCTTAATGATTAATCATTGCATGCACATTAATATATACGAGAAATTTTATAGACTACATGATATAAACTAGAAAGAAAATACAAATAAACACATCTGAAATAACATTACTTTTTAATTAGTTATAGTAGGTATTAATGTAAAATTATAACAATATACCCTTAAAACTAAAATTTTATATATCCAGATACAGTATAAATAAAATATACCCAAAATATTATAAACTATGTAGAAAAAATAGAATTTTTTAATGAGGTAATATAATAATAGAATCATATAAAACATTATTACCTCTAATTAAATGGGTGACTAATTTTGATCATCATGATAAAATTTCCTAGACCAATATTATATCACTACCACACTATACATAATGAAACATCCTAAATATATATGATAAGAATAAAAAACCACAGTCATCACTATCTTATAAAGAAGACAAATAATATGATAACTAAAAATCTACACCTTATGGTGGTCAAAATATTCATCAATGTGATTTGTAAATATTATATCAAAGTCATTCCTAATAAAATATTTTAATGGGGAACCAATATATTAGTAATTAAACATGAAAATATAATAACAGACTTTTGTATCAATAAATATATAGATATTTTCATAATATCTTGGTGCATCCAGTGAAACAACATACTTGATATTTGACAGGTCAGTAGATACTTCCAATAATGACACCACATGTGAATGTAAATGTTTCTCATGATTCAAAAACATAAATATTATAGTATTTCAAAAGAGTTGATAGTTCTGATAGAATTTCAAAAAATTCCCATTCTATATAGAATTCTCCTCCTTCGACCTCTAGTTTACGAGTCTGTCATCATGTAAAAACCCAATTTTCTAATATAAGAAATCCAGAAACAATTATTTCAATCTCATGAAGACATCTAGGTTGATTATAACACTGAAATATTAACTCATAACTCAAAGAACTTATTGTGAATTATGAATATGGTCTTCAATATAGCCTCTTCATTTACCATCTTTAAGTGGGCCCCAACTAGAAAGAAATATTCAAAAATATACTGGAACCCTCAAACTAGAATAATATGTCATAATTCCTTAAAAGGGGATAATGATTCATATCAATTAAATGATTTAACTTTGTAGAAACATATACATAACTACATAACCTATTTCATAATATTATTTAATAACACCAAATAATTCCACAAGGATACGTTATATTAGATGATTCTTATATTCATCAAATTATTAATCTTGATCCAAAATTCCATAAACTCAGAGAGAACAATATGATAATTGAACATAAAAAAGGTCGATTAATCATAGATATACTCTATCACAAAATCAGTATCATAAAGATGTTATAGTGAAACAAAATTTTGATATAAAATATCTAGAAACTCATAAACTACTATAGGAAACTCTTTCACCTTCAACTATATCAAATCTAATGATAAAACTATTTCATGACACAACACATATGTTATATATCTAAATCCAAACCAATAATCCTACTATCTAGAGAATGACATACCCATTCACTCATCATCATTGAACCCAAAATTTGATAGAAAATAGTATTTGATCTTGCGTAAAGAAATCTACCAATACATGTATATATAGACATCATAGGGTTGTATTTTAATGAACCAAAAAATATAAAAAATATATATAGTACCTTATCATTATCTCGAAATCCCAAAATAAATCAATGATTATAAATTCTCATCACACTAATATAATAAACATTAGGGGAACAAGAATCCCATCTACCTTGAGTGCTATAGAGATGGGAAATTTATATGCGATAAAATATTTGGATTAACACTAATTAAATAATTAAAAATATAGACTAGTGGATAATTTTAATGTATCTCTAACACTATATAGTTCTTCAGGTGTTGTCATATTTGTAGAATGAACCAATCCTTATCCATCTTTTTTACCTCAAAAGACCAATAGGTGAACACCTCCATGTTAACACTCAACTTTATTCTCTCATGGGTGGGGAAATGTTTTTGTCGAATATGTACTAGTTCTATAACTCCTCAATGCACTATAATCCAAATGTCTCTAAAACTAATACAACCTTTGAGGAATCTAATATTGTGAATAAAAAATTAACATAAAACTCACCATATGTAGGTCCTTAATGAATTTTTGACAAGAGAATAATAGATAATCAGTATCCCCACAAGTGAATTAAATAGTAGAAATGATAGTGATTGATACATGAGAAAGACAAGATCCAATGGAGTGATTATTATACTATAGAGTACCATTATATGTTGGTTAGAACATCACCTATCTTAATATTCTAGTTTCCCATTACATAGATTATATCTTGAAGAATCATTGGTGGATCTATTTTTTATATGATCCTATGAATGAATAAATCTCCCTGATCCATACCCACACATTTTCTTCACATCTATAAATATAATTAATTTAAATATATATACCAAATAACTAATAATATGGGGGTTTAACCCTCTATATGTCATTCTATAGATTCATAATTTTGAAAAAGTAGTGTGAGAGAAGATAATAATACCCTATAAGTAAATCCCACGATTCTCCATATTCAATAACCCCTATTATATTGATAAAATCTTCTAAATATCTAAATCCTTCATCATTGATTGTAGGAATCCGATGTGAAATTTCGTATAAAAATAATCAAATGTAACAAATGATTCCTACAACTCTCTATGATATAAAATCCACCAACATCCTGATACTCTTTTAAACAAGGTATTATAAATCAAAAAATGAAACTACTTATTACATTATATAAATATAAAGGATATCTTGAGATCCTTAACCAATAGCCTAATATTGATTTAAAACTAGATTTTTTATTTCCGAAGAAAATTTGATGAATATATACGAAAATAAAAAAAGTCATAACAAAAGTTTTTTTAAAAACTATATTGAAATCCCAAAAATATTAAAATTAATATTATGAATATTTTAAAAAACCACCATATATAATCCCCATTTAATTGTAGTTAACTTTTTATCTGGGTAAACTATGATAAGATCATCAAAATTATTTTCATGTTATCCCATGTATAGATATATTCATATAAATGTTTCTTTCATTCATTGTGACATTGATAAAAATGTGATCTTTTATTTTGATCTGTGTAGTTTCAAATAAAATAATCGTATCATATATTTTATTGATAACATCATTAAGATAATTCATTTGGAATTATTAATCTAACAGTTATTTTTTGATTAGAGGATATGCTCTAAACATTTTCCTTCTTCCACAACAACCATTCCTACAATTATATTCATGTCTTCAAAAGGCAGTGATTCTTTTTCGTACAAAATTATTCTTTACCTTCAAGAACCTTAATGGACTTTATTAGAGGTTACTCTCTCAAATTAAATAATACATAATTAATATCTTCATTGATTTTTTCTACATCTATATATGTTTCTATATTATTTATATTTTATATATGCAAGAATATGGATAAAATTATTTTTGAAAAATTTGAATAATATTTTTTAGTCCATGCTCCCACCTTGTCAGCCAAAACAAATTCCAATAAAAATGAATACCACTTTTACCTTCCTCGAGCTAGACCAAACAATAATGGACCCATTGGAGTATAATTAATAGACGAACATAAATTTGTAGATTAAGTGTTCATAATATAAATTTTTATGATTATTTTAATCTATCATATATCTCTACATCCACAACATATTATTTCTAGTGCAGGTTCATTTTCTATCTTGGGATATATATTCTCAATCCTCCAGGAAAAACAATTTTCTTTTCTTTTACAATCATGGTTGAGAAATGGATTCTAAGTATAACATGTCTGGATGAGTCCAATTGTTCATGTGACCCCCTTGTTGAAGGAAATTCTGAATTCAAAAGAAAGACATAATGAAACATAGAGAAAACTGTTAAATAACCATGTGTTTTAATACTATTTCCCCATGAAGAATATTTATTGGGATCCAATCCATTTCCCAAACATATAAACACAACACTATCAAAAAAATAGGGGGAGGCCATGGGTGGCGTATGTTCAGCCTCTCCCATGATCTGTTCTGTTGACATGGAATCAACCAATTCATTTCTCAAAAAAGGAATTGATATCTTCAAATCTTAAGTCAGAGTGCATAATTGATTGTATATATTATAATCATTAATGAATTTATATTTCATAAATAATTTAATTAACATTAGGGAGTCTAGTTGATAAAAAATTCCCAATAAACTAGCTAGGATGCACCACCACATGAAGATCCCTACCACCATACAGACAAGATGGAAGATATTTTTCTAAATTATTAGAAGGAAGACATTATTACTTCCATTTTATATTACCACCTAATGCTTTAATAAAAATAATAACCAACCAATGTAAAAAAAACACAACTGAGGTTTTTGGAAACAGAATCCTCGTCACATATATTTTAGATAATAGGGTGGATAAACCTGTTTTATCAACATTACAAACATAAAAAACATTATACCATATTACTTTGCATGGAAATGATAGTATAATTCATTAATATAAGATTTATTTAATGGAATATTACTCATTGTTCTGTATATGGTGAATACCACATATACTGAATGTCACATGACCATTGAAAGATAAATACGTAGGATTTGTTGCAAATTTCTGGAGATCTAAACCATTAAAAAATAAAATGATCCTATGATTAAAACCATGGAATGATGTTCTTCTTATCAACATTGATAATAGTCACACTATTCTCTAAACACTAGGATATGTACATTAACATGTTTAAGTAGTTAAATGATGGGTCTCTTAAATGAAGAGAGCTTCTAATGTCATGTTTTAGAGATATGATTCTGTAGTGAACTTCGATATGGAAATTCCATTTTGAGTAGATTCTTCAAATAGATATTGTATGTTATGTATGATAATTATGTCTGGGGAACGGGAGTGGAAATCAAAATTACATAATGGTATGAAGGTATGAAGTAGATCTCCGATGTGAGGTGAAGCCACCATTCCAATGAGAGAGGGACCGAAGCAATGTCCATCTATGCATAGGGATTCACCATGAACACCAATTAGGAGAGAATGTGATTATAATATTAAAATTATATAAGTATAATTCACTTTAAAATATGGCATTGTATTCAAATATAAGTTATATTAATTAAAAATTACTAATAGATATAGATAAATCTAACATAATTAATTCCTCTAAGATAGTTCCTCTAAAAGTTATTCAATCATGCACCGATCAAAGAGGTTATCCTACCAGACCTCACAAACATAAACAATTCATGTGAAATTAATTAGAACCAATTAAAAAATAATTAATAAAATGTCTTAAATCTACTATAAAATAATTCATTGAATATTAATTTATGTAAATTTCCATTAACTTTACCGAAATAATCCCAATTAAAATACATCTATAAACAGATTTGTGGCTTATACCACTCATATGTCTCTTACATGTATTCAAAATAGTATTTATATGGTGTAATATAATATTTTGAAACATCTGTTAAATACTGATGGTCCCAAATCAAATAGGTTTTGTTGGTATCCCTTTAATCAATACACATTATGCTTTACTTAGAATGTTTCCCTAATAACTCTTTAATATCATCATAAATTCGTAACTCAAAATTCCTTATTAACTGTGATCGATGTATTTGATAAAATATTACCATAACCATCACTCACTATGAATGCCTCAAAGGTCTGCAGTGAAGACAAGAGTGTCCCCCCAACTCCCTCCTCTAATACACAATGGGATTGAAACTATTATCGACTATATATATATTAGTATATGAGACATTAGAAAATAATTATAATAAAAATATAAATAATTGGATAGTAAATAACATAATATTAAAAAAACTTATCTAATTATTAAACAAATTAAATAAAAATATATTAAAAATTCATGTATCTGATGTAAAATTACAAAATAATATCTGTAGTATAAACTCAAACCAAAACACCAAGTAAAAAGGTGGTAATATCCATCTTAGTCTCTAATTATTTTTTATATTCGAAAAAATGATTTATATATAACAGTGATCATAAACCTATACCTTCTATGATACTCCTAAATAACTCTAATAATAAAATAGATGAAGGTGACTGATTCCACATTGAGTAAATTGTTAACCCAAAATGCACTTATATGAAGTCAACTATGAAAACCATACTAAGGATCTCTCCCAAAGTATCTATTCTTTGATGAATTAAATAATATTAAAAACATATATAGAAAAATGTCTCCACAATCAACATGCCTGTTTATTTCTCTCTTATGTCAAAACAAACAAAATCCTTGGTCATTATTTCTTTCTATTTAAACTATAACCATATCTAGACATACCACTAAAATAACATCACTGATCATTTTCTACATACCCAATATACAAAACTAATCTATACATAGAATTTTAATAACATTAAGAAATCATGACTACGATGTAGATAAAACTCATGCCATCTTAATTTCCTGTATAACCCTGACTATATACCACAAGATCAAATCAATATAGCAACCTAAATAGAAAATTTGAGTTTTTAAACTATTAAAAATTCATATAAATATTTAAAAAATACATAATGGAATAGAGGGAAATCATCCATCTATTCCAATGCTAAAATGAATTTTTTGGTAAGTTACCAGGAACAAAAAACATTTTGGAATATGTATATTAAATCATCATGGTAAGAGTGCGTAAAAAATAACATGAAAATTCCAATTTGTTACATCCAAAAGAAATATTATCCTATAAATCCATTAAAAAATAATCCTATAAAATCCATAAATATCCCACATTTCTTCCATCTTCTAAGATAACTTCCATCAACTATAAACTTAAATCAATCCAATTATTCAACACAAATCAACCACACCATTAATCTTGAATTCTGATTTATTAATTTACCCAGTAGATTCTAGAGTTATTGTTTTACTGACATATTATAATCACTACTAATTCATTAAAAATAGTTAATTAATAACTATTCATAATTCATCAATATCATTCACTCCATATTTCCTTATGTTCTTTTATTTCAAAAGTGTTTATTTTTAGTTGGAACACACTAAATTCTATCATGTTTCCTTGCTCTATTTTAAGTTACTCTAATTATATTACACATATAATCATATTACCAGGCCATTAAAATTTCCAACTCACCATTGAAATTTATTCTCTACACAACCCACTATTTGACCAACCCTCCTATAGAAAAAACAAATCTATCGAAATAAATTATAGATAAAATTAATAGTGATCACATAATCAATTATCGTATATTACTATTTTCATTCATATTACTATCCTTGAAAATTATATCCATCATCATAGTTCTCAATAATCAAGAAACCCATTCATTAATATCCTTATGCTTTTATACACATACAAGTAGTGTTTTGGGTGGTTAATCCCATCAGAAATAAGTTATTACTACCAAAAATGAACCCTTAATAACATGAAATTTATATCAGTAATAAAAATATTATATATGAATAAAAAATAATAACTATCACAAAATCAAATTAATATAAACACTCTTTTTCGATACTATATTTCAATCAATTTCAATATTTTATCATATCATTTCATTATTTAGGGAAATAAATACCATCTAATTGAAGAGGAAAATAGATATTATTTCATCATTTTATATAATAAAAGAGACATTATTGAATACATTACCTATGTATATTCTACAATATCCCATTACACATTATTGGGAAAGAATAATAGAATATATCATTTTCTAACACATGGTGGGAAACATTTACCAATCAATAAGTGTCTAAATAAAACTGAATGGTGTATTTTCGATTTTCAATTTTTGAGAGATAAAGAATAATTGAATGATATGTAAATAAAAAATTAATATAATAGATTCCAAATTATGTAGACAATGTAATAGGTATTCCTTTATACATGATCTTTTAACTCGCCCTAAATTCCAATTTCAATCGGGTGTATAGATTTAGCATCCCTGTGAACCATCTAAATTCATCAAATATGTATTTGAATCATGAACTGTGGACTGGTTTTTCATTTCATTTTAAAAAATTTCAATAATAATGATTTTATTTATTTAACATATATTTTTTAAATAATAAAATGTAATTGTAGTTGAACTGAAGAAAAATTAACTCTAGAAAATTATATATATATATATATATATATATATATATATATATTAACCTCCACATTGATGGGAATGTATAAGATTTATTCCACTATTAAATACCATTAAAATAATATTCCTTCCTATAATATGCAATATATATAATACATGTGATATTTACATCATTTGAAATAAATATTACATTACCAATGTTCCATACATAATATATTTGATTGTACATTCTATGTTTACTTTTTTAAAATTTTTAGATGTTTTTTTATATATTTTAAGAGATAGTTTATATTTTATAGTTTTTGAAAAAAAGAATAAATTTTATAATTATTGTTATTATTATATATTCATTGGAGGAATTTTGATATAATTTTTTTATACATTAATAAAAATTATTATGTAATTTTATTAACTACATAATGCGATATCCCATTCAAATAATTTTATTAATTTTAAAAAATAAAATTTTAAAATATTATTAATACCACTATAATATGTAATAATTATCACTTCAAAAAAAATTGATACACAATATAAAAATGATCAATATAAAATAAGAATGAAAAACTTATTCATATATATGGAATTACCATAAAATTATAGTATACATTAATCAAATATATAATTAAACCGAAAACACAAAAACATTTTAATACAACAATTTTAATTAAAAAATCTCCCACAACCCCCAAAGTCACTAAGTAGACGTGTATAGGATGTATATGAATAGGCAGAGTGTGGTGGATATTGGTCATACATGTTAAGGGGCCTATGGTCCATTTCAGGGCCTATAACCCTTTGATATTTCTGGCCATATTGAACTTATATTCCATATTTTCAATGGAGCATATATGCAAGGAGATTTGGATTAAGGGTATTCAATAACTAAATTTGTGCTGGATTTATCCCAGAAAGCCTATGGGCCACCATCACTTTAAATATCTGATGGAAATTAATTCTTATGACCATTTATTGTATAAAAATAGGACTACTATCTATATTCCACTTCTAGTTGGGAGGGATGATATTTCACCCATATGGATATTCAGGTTCTTTTGTGGGTTTGTTCCAAGTAATCCTCTTTATATATAACAAAGAAATGATTTAATTTTTATATTTATAATATGTTATTCTTCGTAATTATATTTAAATTTTATATAATTAATAATATAAATTTAATAACATATATTTCGATAAATAGTCATAATAAATTTGATATATATTTTTATTCAAATATAGTGTATATATTTAATTTTTATATATCTACATCATATATAGAGTTTAAATCTGTAATATTTAATATTCCTCCACTCAAATTTTATTGGTTGGATCTTATATTTATAGAACTAGAGGTTCTCAATGGGGGTGAGGTTTGTGGATGGCACAATGTGGGATAGATATTGTTATTTTTTACATGGGAGAGTAGGGACCATTATAACAACTAATGGTTAGTGGGATTTCATAGTTGGATGTTCAGAAGATAGTGTTTAATAACCATTAATGTAAATGTTTTTAATTAAAATAATAATAATAATAATATTTTGAGAGGTATAGCGTTCGTTTGATATTATTCTAGAATTTAATATTTTTTGGTTTCTGGTCACAAACATAAAAAAGACATTATGAATATTGGACTTCTAGTCATGTAATATGTTCTCCCACAACATTCTAAAATGGTGTGATCTTATTTTCTTAATAAACAATATCACCCTAAATAAATTTGATATATATATACATCACATTTCAAAAAAAATTAAAACAGATATATGATTATAATTATACACATAAACACATAATGAAACACGAAAATATACATATATTAAAAATTATAAAATATGAAAATAAATATATAAATATATAAATATAAATATTATATATGTACCATGTTTTATAATATCTTCTTAGATAATTTATTTTCTTATTTTTAAAAAATATAAATATTTAATTATAAATATATTTAATTATAAATATGGTTAAATAAATAAATAAATAAATATATATTTCATATAATAATATAATTTATGTAATATATATTATGTTTATGAAGATATATAAATATAAATCATAATTTTATGGGATCACATTATTAGTGAATAAAACATTTATAAAGGGTGAATTATAAAAACATTTGAAATTATCTTCAAAACATTTTATGAGTGATAAAAAATGGTGATAAATGGTGTCTAATATCATCACATTTTTTATCACTAATAAAAGGATAATCTTATATTTTTATTTGAAAATCAAAGAAAAAGGATTCTATTATAAATTCCTTTTAGATGAATTGAATTAGACGAATGCACTAGATACAAATTTTGTTATAGTATCTTTACCTAATTAATCTCACATATTAATTTTTTATTAGAGTTATATCCACACAATCACTATTAATCATTCCATTAAATAATAAAAAACTGCATGTATATAACATTTATTTAATTTTATAGCTTTTAAATACTAGATAATGATATGTCCAATTTCTAAAAATATAAATCGCATGATCTAATCCACATTTCCACATTTAAAATAAAATATTAATTCTTCATTGTTTATGATTATTGAAAAAATATGATATTATTTCAATGTGTAGAATGATTCATAAAAATTAAATTAGTACTACATCTATCTGAGAATAATTATAATACCCTTTCACAAAAATCAATAATCATACTCAATTATAGAAATAAATTAAATTTATAAAAAAAACAATTGATCTTGATCATAATATATAACCAAATATCGTCATTATCATTTCTTAATGTCAATATGACCCTCCAAATGATCTAATGGGAAATTTTTTTATGTAAAATATATTATTCTTCTAGCAGGATCTATGATAAAAATTGCATATTCATGTCATTTTAAATCTGCATGAAAATTTATGATTAGTTTTTTAAATTAAATTTGTGATTGTTTTTTTATTATGTTATTTTGGTAGACATTACCTAATATATTTTAGTTTTCTACTGGGTAATTGTAGCAGAATCAAACTATTTATCGCTCTCCACTAATTGAAACATGACATGAATTGTATTTATTCCCATAATATTGTTGTCAAACTAATACGGTTAATCAATTTGACAACCATAGATTGAATAAAGGGAGGAAGGCATAAAATGGTTTAATGGTTTCCTTGAAATTCCTATAATAGGGACCCCATCCCTTATTTTACACTTCAAAGCATTAAAAACCTCTCCATCCTTATCTCAATCAATTAACAAAATTTTACTCATAATCGATGTTTTTATTTTTTTTATCATCAAAATTGTGAAGTAGTTACCTTTTTTAAATATATAAATTATTTAGAATAATATGATATTTTTTTTAATTTTAATCAATTATTAGTATAATTTATTTTTAATTTATTGAAATTATATTATTTTAATCAAAAATATATTATTATTTTATTAAATGTGAAATACTAAATTGATAATTTATTATATTTTTTAGTTTAAAGTAATTTATTAAGAAAATATATATATTTCTTTACAATAAAAAGTTTATAGTATATTCTTTAAATTTTTTAGAATATTCTATTAGTATATATATAAATAAATTAGATGTTTAGTATTAAATTGAATGGTTCTTATTAGCTGGTAATATTAAATTATCTGTTTAATAAAATTGAATGTAAAATTATTAGAATAATGATGTCGTTATTTTAATAGTGCTCTAATCATTAAGAGTAATTGTAATTTTCAGGTTTTATATAATTATAATTAATAAATTCCATTCATATGTCTGTTTCTTTCTTAATTATATATAACATGTTTCTATTATCCATATAAAATTTTATTCATAAAATTTTATTTATTTTTTCTAGTTTAATTATTATGAATATTATTGAATAAAATTTTTAATTTTAATAAATTGTATCAATCTATTCAGAATTGTGAGATTAATATATTGACTATCTCAATAATTTAATTATTCAAGAATTGAAATGGTGAGACAATATAGTTTGTATCTATAAAATGGTTAATTATTTTATTTATATAAATATTGGAAAAAATTAGTGAATCACATGGGAACATACCTAAACATAAGAACATATGTTAAATTTTTTTATGTGAAGAGTTTGTTTCTTATTAATATTGAAATCCCTATTTGGATAAAAACATGATGAAGGTTATGCAAAAAAATAATTTTGTGGTAATAACCATATATATTTTATTTTTGTTTTAACACGATTTTCACATAGTGAACACCAAATTGGTTTAACTACACATTAGTTTTTAGATAACTAAGGGATTTCATTCGATTGATTTTATTCAACATAAGAAAATTTTTGTAGATATAGAAGAGTCTTAGTTGGGATGATTTTTGATTTCTCAATAAGATTAGTTGTATGTAATATTAAAAGAAACCTATAATTCAAATATGCAAAGAAAAATTAATTTTTTTAAATATTTAATAACAAAGGTTGTTTTATGAATCAAATATAATTATTAACTATGTATTATTATGGATAAAAATATTTTCTTTCATATTATTATTTAAGTGGTTTGATAATTTATAAATAATAATCAGATATTTGTATAAGAAAAATAGAATGATAGTTAATACCTGAGGATTTTACATCTTAAAAACTATTGAGGGAAAAATAATCAACAGTTAAAAATAACTATTAACTATGTGATATCATTTATCATTTAAAAAATATATTTATTGATAGATTTCGGCATATAGAAAATTATATAATTATTTCAGAGGTATTTGAAATTATATTTTAACTAGTTAATGACTTTTCTAATCCTGAAATGGTGGAATTTTTTTAGACTATATCTACTACATATATATTATTTTGGTTGTGGTGTTAGTCCATAATAGCCTTAAGAAACACAATTATATCTATTGGGTGAGATATCTCATAAACACAATGGATTTTCTTGGATGGTTATCAACATGATGTTGATTTGATGGTATAATATTTTGAGATTATTGAAAATTCAGAACAACAATGTGATAGAGATGATGCAATATATAGAAAAAAATTCGATGGACAATTCTGACATATCCATGTGACATCAATTTTTTTTGAATCATCATCCTTCGTTGGAAAATTTACCAACAAAAGGAATGAGATACTTATTGAATTTTATAGGAAAATATTTAACTATCAATGAATTTCTAGTAAATATGTTTTGAATAAATCAATCAATGGATGAATGTGATATTTATATTTAGATATATTCTGATAGAAATTAATATATTTATAGAGTGATCGATCACTAACCCAAGGAGTGAAAACTAGTCATTTAATCAAATATCTGAAGGGATAAAAATATATTTATCATTTTGATATATTTAATATAACCTATAAGGTGATCAATTGATATATATTGGATAATAATTTCAACTATTTATGAATCACTAAATTTAATTTTCTCACAAGTGTGAACAAAATTCTATCAATAGGTCACATCGATATAAATATAAAATTCCTTATACTATTGTTTTTCAAATAAAATTTGAATGAAAATACATTTTTTAGTTTTAGTGGTAGATGTAATCTGAAAAAAATTATGTTTATCATATTTCACAACAGATGGAATTGGACAAAGAAGAAAAATCCATAGTTAATGTTTATGTGGATGTTAAGGCATATTATCTTGTTTTACAATATCATTTATATATTTTTTCCAAACAATGATGTTATCAATAGGTTAGACATGGTTTAATGTACTATGAAACATCACATATGCGACCAATTAATGGCAGTGTTAGTTTTAATAGGTTATACATCTTACATTATGTGGATAATTTCAGGCATTATATGTAGTTTATATGTATTTATGACCCATTTTTCAATATTATGTATACATGAATGTTAATTTGTTTCCACCACATGATATTTAAATTGTTCCCATGTTCATATGCGATTTTTTATTTTTGATTAATAAAAACTGCACTCTTTGGTGTTGGTTTATGTCCATCCTACAAGAGTTTATGTTAGAAATTTGTATAATTTTTCTATTTCTAATAATCATAGAAGATAAATTTTGTTTCATTATCTATTAGTCTTCCATAGATACTAATTGATTAGTTTAAACATTTTTATTAGACACTTTGTACAAACAATGATGGATATGTTCAGTGATGAGTCCATTGAAGAATAAAATCATCAAGCATGGTAAATATATTATTCTTAATTAAAATTTTCTGTTAGAGAGAATACTTCTATATAAGATATTATTATTTCCTATATTATTTATAATATAAAAACAACAATTGGTTTTGGTGATGAATTATTAATGAATCCACCCAGATAATTATAAAATATATAATTACATTTTTTAAATTCCCATTAATAAATGGTCACTGAAATAAGAATATGGGAGGTTATATGAACACATGTTGCCCAATATTATATAATTTATTAATAAAGAATTAATGGGTGTTCAGAACAAATACTTCATAGGAAATTACAAATATTAAAATATAATATAATTAGTAAAATATTAAAATATTTTAATTTTTCGTTTCATTAAATTTGTTTAATTTGTAAACTCTAGGTAGAAAAAAATCACATTAGACCTCTTATGTATGGATGTGTGGGATTTTCCATAACTATAATCACTAGGATATCAAATTTTTAATCCACATGTCTCACACTAGGTAATATATTTCAAGAATGTTGTTTAAAAGAACCATAGTTTAATAATTTATTATATTTAATTAAATAAAAATTATTGATATAGTGGAAAAAAAATTCTATGCAATTGTAAAATATTTTATATAATGGGAAAATGAGTGAGAAGAGGGTTATAACATAGAGAAGAAATATAAGGACCATTTTAGTTTAACATTGATAGGATTTTCCCAGATTCCACGATGTATAATTCCAATTAATTTGATCATACTGGGAAACAATTATTTTCATTGAGTTTTATGATCCATTGAATAGTACCACCAGCCATATTATTTAGTTTCTATAATGAATGTTTTTATGATTTTTTTAATGAACAAGAATTATGGTATCCTTTATTAAATGTGATCCTAATGTGATATTTTGTTTCAAAATATTGACTAAAATTAATTGATCATGTGTATCAACTACATATTATTATCAACTGTTATAGTTATCAATTTATTTATATAAGTGAATAATGAACTGATGTTTTCCCATTAATTCTAATATTATTATATGAAATGAATTTTTAATACCCCAAATTTATAGTTCCAAATAATACTATTATTATAAAATACAAAACAAGATACACTTGGATCTATTATATTTTTGATATTCTATAAAAATATTAATATGTGAATGTGATTAATATAAACTATCTATTAAATAGAAAGTATAAATATGAATAACCATATTATGAACAACACATATAATTTTTTTAAGTTATTAAATATATTTATTAATGTGTAAAATATGAATACTTAGTTTTTATCAATATTATATTATATTTAAAAATTATTTTTTCATAAAATGGGATTTTATACATTAATCAGTGTAAATAATAATTAATTTAAATCATTTTTTCTATTTTATTTTACAACATAAAAATAAATTTTAAATAATCATTTTGAAATTATCCTACTGTAAAATTTAGTGAAATTTATTAAAATATTGATTGTTTAGTGATTCCTAAAAAATACTGATTTTTGTAAAACTGGAATCTCATGTCTTTAAATCATGTAATATAAATCCAAAATTAGAGTATGAATTTGTTCATAATGTGAAATTTAGATCAATTAATTATATATAATCTATTTAATTAATAAGGAATCATAAACAGAAAATATTTTGAGATGAATATATTATTAAGATTAAAAACAATTCTTGTTCTAGATTCATTTTCCATTATCATAATAAAAATTATAATAAAATTTATTTATGTAAATTATTGAATATATATTTTCAAAAAAATGTACTCCATATATTTAATAAATTGATAAAATTTTATAAATATTTAAATTATATTTCTGATCATTTTGAATAATAACCATATAGAAAATTCTTATCCTCAGTAAGAGTAAAACATGTTATATAAAATTGAAAAATTAGGATAATGAATTAAAATCTCAAAAACGATAAATTATTATAATTATTATGGTTTTAATCACCATATAGATATATTATAAAAATATTTTTATATCCCTTGAACATTCATTTGACTATAACATTTCATTTATTTAAATAAATGATAATGGTTAGCAGTGATAGGTCTTAGACAAGGGGCAAAGGACATATCCCTTTTATCAAAATTCATGGATACCGAGAGAGAAAAGGTTATACATGGAAATATTACCCACATTAAAACCTAAATGAGTCAAATGATTAAAATAAAAAAAAACACTAATAGTCCAGAAAATCAATATATTGGTATTTTTAGGACCCCTCCTACCCTAAATATGAGGGACTATTTCATAATGATTCTATCCATGCTTTGAAGAAATTACACTCTACCAAGGATATTGGCCTTAATTTGAAGACGTTTTGGTGAATTCTATCAGACCCATTTAATTAGATATAGTTCCATAAATATTCTTCTATATATTATGACCATCCCACACTCCCAAATATCCTCCTAAAGAATTCACTATATTCACATCCTCCAATACCCCTTCCCCCAGTTGAGTCATATATCATTGAATGAATTATATGTATCCACTATTGATCCCTTTACCTCGTCATGTGAACTATATAATGTCTGTGTTTTTTGTTGAAATTTTTTTAGTATGTATCAGATTGAATAGTACTACATATGCAATCTTAATATATGTGAATACTTGATCCTTGTACATATTACCATGTTTAATGACCTTATCATTTTCAAAAATATCACATCATTCCTCATATTGTGTATGAGTTGAATCACTATCCATGATGAAGGAAGAAGGGAAATGAGACTACCCACAACTTGGATTTTAATTTTAATCTTTATTCCTAGAAACCATACCTATAATATCTAATGGATAACCATGATACAAAGTTAAATACAATATAAGAGTGGATAATTTCATACCAACTATGTCCAAATAATAGGTGAATATTCCACTATATTTATATTTTTTATTGTCCAGTTTTAGGAAAATTATTCAAATGATCTTCATTATTAGGTATATCATTGAATTAATATATCTCCATAAGAATATAATTTGTATCATCCATATTCTCTATGGATGTATCCTATTTTTTCACTAGTATTCAAAATTATACTGTAATTATAATATTTAATTATAGTAGGTCATTCTTGTTTTTCGTAAAAAAATTGAATCCTCAAACACCAACATCATCTCCCTTTACTATCTCCTAAGGATAATGGTTTTGTACATCTATAAAAAATATAAAATTCATGTTACACATTAATTTCACATACATATACCTTATGATTATCCTCTTCATGGACCCCTTAAACTGAAACATCTTCAATGGATGATTATATATTGACCTCATCCTCCAATAAAATGTTGTGTGTAACATGAAAGATAGTTACTTTTATTATACTCTAATATTTTTTTTTCTCATATATACAGAAAATAATTTTTTATCATAATTAATACAACAACATTTTTTATTGGATTTTGTAAAATCAATGTCCAGAAATCTTGATCCACACTCCTTTTAAAATAACTTTGTGCATTGTCATTTCAATCAATCTCAATGGGATTAGAAACATTTCAAATATCATGTCCAAAAGAAGAATTACTTTAAATTTATAAGGATGCTTTACTCATCCTTCCCACCCATTATTAGGATATTTCCTTATTTCTATTTAAGGATGTGATAGATAATACAACAACGCTATTATATGCGAGATTATCATGACTATGTAAATTCTAAAAATTATAATATTTAATTAATTATTCATTTTCAATTTTTAATTCAATATCCCCAAATTTCTTTGATATGAATATAGTATGAGTTAAACAAAAAACAATATCCACCACAATTTACAGTTTTATATTGTGTCTAATCATTGGTGTTTTAATTGCATTTTCCATTTTGATATGAATACCAATGTATAATGAAATTTCATAAAAATTTATATTATGCAAGTTGATTATATTTAAATCATGAAACCTCCCTCAAATATGATCCTTTAATTATTTTATTTTTTAAGAGTCGAATATAGAGTCTCAATCCCAGAGAACCAATACTCCTAGTTAGATGTAAACAAAATCATGTCTTAACACCCAATTTTTTCCTCCATGAGAAAGATTAGATGATAAAATCCATGACAAGAAAAATAACTCTCCAATTGTCTAAACACTGGATTTCGGAATGCTAACTGATTATATAATCTTACATTAGTTGTTTTGATCCCATGTGACTAGTTGAAATTTTGAAAAATGAAATATTACCCAAGTTATATAATATAGTAATTTCTTCTTGATTCATAATAACCTGGGTGACGATCACTTTTTTCTATAATATTTGAACACCCATGCCATTGAACTATATGAACAGCCTATAAAAACAATCATATATATCCTTAATATCATAATTTCCTCCTTTAAAGGCTGATTCTAACTTCTATGAATATTTAACTACACTAGAAGACATCACATTTAATGAGTAATCCCTTACACATTGCGGAGCATCATATAATGTCTAACCAACCCAAATTGGTGTTCTGTGAAACGATTACGAAAACTAAACAATATCATCATTATGTCATATAGGCAATAGAATGGGTCTTAGAATTTGTGTAATAATTATGATCACAAATCCTAAGAACCACCATCATCGCCGAGAAGGTTTTCCAAAATATACAAAACACTCGTCCTATAAAAAAATAGTAAATTAAAATTTTCAATCTTTTTATTTTAACATGTATATTATTTTATTCTTGAGATAAAGAAAGTTAAATTATTTATAATATTGTTATTAATTATAATAATAAAAATATTCAGGGAAAAATTTTATTCATTCATTACCTTAAATATTTAAGCAACACCAAACAACTAGAAATTCACTAAATATAAACACCATGTTCATGATATTAGAGAAAACATGTAATATAATTAGAATGAATTTTTTTTAATGATATATTATTCTGATAAATATACATATTATTATTTTTTATTTAATATATAAATAATACATTTTTATTTTTACAATATTTAATGTTAAATTATGTGAATAGTTTAGAAATGATTGTATCTTATCTTATTTAAAAAAAATTATATTAAATAATGTAAAATTAAAATAATTATATTTTCCAATTTAATGGGATTATGTTGAAAAGATTAAGCATTGTACATTTTTTAACTATTCCTTTTATTGTAAATTTAATTACCCCTAAACTAAATGATACAATAGTGTCATGGTAATCATTAAAAGGGATAATATAGGGGTAAAAACTAAGAGATAAGAGTGAAAATAAAACATCAAAATGTCATGATTATATTGGAAGAGAGCATTTAATGTTTTCTTGAATTATAAAATTTTTGGTCACTATACAATAAAAACTAATTTTAATTAACTTAATTTTTAATATAATTATAATGGTCCACTCCCATATCGTATAAATTGGATCGAATTATACATTCTTCCGCAATATTTTTTTGTAGTCTGTTTTGGTAAATCCCTACCCAAATATCACCCCATAAATACACCCCACATATGATAGGTCCTAATCTTAACACAATTCTAGGCCTTAGATTCCTAATGAGTATTGAGAATTCATTATCTAAGGATTGGGTATAATTCAAAACGGATAAATTTCAAATTTATTTGTTCTTCTATATTATTACGATATTCATTTACAATGTTGAAATAATATTATCAATATCATCCATATACAAAAATGATATTATTATTATTTTAAAACCCTATTTCATCTCTTTCTCCATTATATGATTAATGAAAAGAATCAGTCATGCATATGAGAGGATTATCATCTTCATAAAGTGATGTGTTTCCTTTTTGTCCCAAATTCAGAAGGATGAATATTCTAATTGGTTTAATATATATATATATATGATATTAATGATAAGTTTATAACCATAGAAAGAATAAATACAATTCATTTCATTATTTTTCTATCCATTTAATAATGATAATATTCTTTTTTGTATGTGTGAACTACCGTCTTCACTAAAAGATGTGATTTATTTTTCATGAATATAATTACGGTTGACATAAAATTATCATTTTTTTTATTAAAATTATAATCATTTAATGGTGAATATTATATAAATTATGGAGTATAGGCCCATTTTATTACACAATATTATTGATTCTATTTCATGATTATTTACCTAACAAATAATGTAATCATAATTCATTTACTAGCTAACTAAAACAAATATAAAAATTGAATAAATGAGAGAAATATTATTGAATGAATAATAAAATGGTTTTGAAACATCTGAATAACTAATATAATTGTATTTAAAAGGAATTAAGGAGCATATAACTATATCATGTATTTGATATATGTGATTTATTTTCTCAATTTACTTTTTTATGAATAATTTATTTTCACAATGGGTTTTCATTTCTCTAATGTGGGAAAAAATTAACAAAGTATTTTATCATTAACCTATAAATAATAAATTTTTCTAAAAACTAATTTTGAAATTCATTCCTTTATAAATATTTTTTTCCATATAAATGTTTACATTTTATTTTTTTAATGTAACATCTTATTTATTCATAAATGGTTTAAAAAATCATTTATACTACCGTTTTCTTTCATATACAGTATAAAAATGAATTTTATAATCTTTTAATGAAAGAGGTAGTTTTAACAAATGAGTGAAAGAAATAATTTTATTAAAATTTATTTCAATAATGAAATTTCATTATTTCATGAAATTACATTTCATTAAAGCAATGATTTAATGTTTTCATAGATATTTTCCATTATAATATGTCTAAAACATTTTTATATTTTTTCATTGTAAATTAATTTTTAAATGAGGTGGTATCTCCCTATCTATTTATTCAAAAATATAATATTTTTATGGGCTTAAATGGGGTTTTCAAAGGATTTTTATAAAATATATAATCATAACAATTTCATTATCATGATATTGATCACATGCATTTTTGATTAAGATGGGTGATAATTATACAACATATATTATGGGAGACTATGATATAATTATCAAATGGAATGGGTAATTTTTCTTGTCCTCAATGAAATTAAGGAGTGTGAAAAGACATTTTCTCTCAAATTTATTTTTATAAAACATCTAATTTTGGACACAATTGATCAATATCATTGAATATAATTCTCTATGGGTTTTATATGTGTATCTATTATGTAATTTTGTATTCCAAAGGATTTATTTGTAAAAAAAATTGTGTTAATAAGTCGATTGTTCTTTATTTTATCCACTAATAGACTATCGATAAAAATGTAAAAGTATATCATCTTTCCTAAATTCCATTAAAAAAATAGTTTCCATTTTTTTATATTATGGATTTTTTTGTTTTCATACCACATTTTCAATTTTTGTATGTTGTTTACTGATCATTATGATAAAATAAAATTCATGAGGGATGTTTTGATGATTTTATAAGAAAATAATCTATATTTAATTTTATTAATTTTATATTGTAGGGGAAATGGATGTTGAGTGTTGATTTTCCTCTATTTAATAAATAAGATTCTAATGTATGTCTGGTAACTTTGTTACCATCAACTATAAACCATAAATATCCTTTAAATGTATTAATGATAATAAATTTCTTATTAATACAAATTATGTTTGGTTTTATGATTGGTCTCTTATAATTGGTATCAACATAAAAAATTATGATAATTTATTGGTTAATATGATTAATATAAAGATTTTTTATGATTTCTATATACCATTACAGATTAATTAGACTATGCATATGATGATATCCTACAGTACTGGTAAATAATTGTTTTTACAGTTTTCATAAAAATTGAATGGCTATATAGAAGTTAGAAAGCGAAAATTTATGTATAAGAGATGCACATTGTGTAATAACTTTAAATGTTGTGGGATGGGTATTAAATCAATTGACACACAGTGCATAATAAAGGGAACAAAACTAATCAAATATCTAGAAACTCTTAATATATATTCCTACGGTTATTTCATGATTTTTAAGAACCATTATAAAGGATATACACATTACATTATATATTTTAATGATGAACATGTGAAACATTGCTAAAATATAAGGGTTTTATATTAAATAGATGGGTGTCACTTTGTTATATATTTAAAATTTATTTAGTAGTTCACACAAATTTACTTAATAATTTTTTTAGTTATTTACTCACACATTTCCTTCACTAGTGAAAATTATGTTTTCAAGATTAATTGATATAACTCAAACACAAACGTCATTTATATTATATAGGATTCAAATAAAATAATAATTATAAAAAATGGAATTTGGAAACAGTGTATTTTATTTAACATTACTACAAAACAGATTATAATGTATTGTAATCCTAATATATACTTAAATATAATAGATCATTTTGGGTTGTATTTGACAATTTTTTGGATATTAAACTTTCTTATCATACTATTATTTGGATAATCCTATAAAGGAAGGTATAATGTTTTCACAATATATGTCTCAAAAAAATGATTTCCAACCATTTAAATTAATACAATAGATGTTGTCCTTTGATGAAATTATTTCATTAAAATTTCATATCATTTTTTTATATACAATAACACTTATTAGTGAAAAATAATGTCTAATTGTATCCTTATGTTTTATTGAAAACAATTTCATTTTGACGTCTAAAAGATATATATTTTATCCACAATGATATTAACATATTTAAGTCTATATCTATAAAAATATCAGTCAAGATGTAATGATATTAAATGGAGAATTGAATAATGTGTACTTCAAATGGTTTTGAAGAATTATAAAAATCAATTGAATATTTATTATAAATCATTGGATATCCATTATCAAGGTTGGGATATGAGTGAATCGCGAATTATATTTTATTTGAAGGAGTTATTTATTTTTGAATAATGAAATATGAATCCATTGAGATTCATAAAACATATGACATGATTTATATTATTGATTTTTTGATGAAAATATAGTGGTATTGGATGTAAAATCTTGGATAATGTAATATGAATAATGTGGAATGATTTATGTATCTACGTATAGGGTTTAATGATTTTTTTGTAGAGGTATTAATTGAATGGGATTAAAAAATTTATGATGTTTTTCTATTATATTTAATTAGTATTTTTTGATGTTTTATGGGATAAGAGTAGTTTGGTATATATTTATTGTGTTTTCATATATTATTAATTTAAATATAACCATAATGTTCAACATTATTCTTAATATGAAGCTTATTTTTAGAATTTTTTTATATTTCATATATATGTGATATTTATAGAAAACATTTAAAGATATAATGGTCTCTAGTGTTGTGGTATCTATTGCAATATGAGATAATAAGGTTATATAAATTTCTGGCTAAATAATTTATAAAATAAATAACCCTTATATTGAATAGTTATTACATGACTATGGGATTGATGTTATATTTCAATAAGTTCACTGTATTGGAATATTAGATGGTTAAGGTAATTAGAATTTTTTTGTCTAATTTTGTAAACTATTTCAGAAATAATAAATAAAATATATTTTGAAGACATATATGATATTATTGTGGATCCATATTGATTTTTGTTATTTATTGAAATTTTTTATAATTTTGAGATTATATATTTAGTAAAGATGGATTTTTGGTATATAGATTTTTGGGTGATTTTGAAATTATTTTTCATTTTAACATTGAAAAATATAATATTTAATATTTCTAATAATTTGTTTGTAATCTTGGTCATGCATATTTGTAGTGTTTAATGGATATATATTTAGGGAATGACTTAAGAAATTTTTTTTATTGAGGCATTAGATATTAATATTTTTCCCATTAAAGTTTATACAAATCGACAAATAAATTTTATGTTGTTAAATTTTTTTATTTGATTAATAGATGGTGAAAAGACAAAAAAATTGATAAATATGTATTACTTTTTATTGGTTAAAAGTAAAATATTGTTTATTATGTATAAAAGAAAATTCATCTTGAATAAATTTTCATGGAGTATGATATGAGAAAAAGTACCACATCATCCCAAATCAAAAAAATAATGATCTAATCATTTAATTTTGAAATAAAAATTAATCCAATATGTATATATTATCATGTTTTATATCTTGATCATAATAGAGTCCACTAAATCAATTAAACGGACCATGACAAAATGTTGTTATCCTAGTAAATTAATTGATGATTAATTTCTTATTTCTTTATTCCGTACAAATTTATGTATATTTGATAATAATCATTCTCATGCGTGTGTTATTTATCACACTATATTATTCTTTAGTCATTATTTTCCTCTTATATGTCAATATTGTTACCTTTTTCTAATTTTCCCTTTATCTAGTAACCGAATTATGTGTTATACTTGGGAAACAACTAAATTAATATTCTATTTCTCTAGAGGATTGTTTATTATTAATTTTTCCTTGTTGGTGTTTCAATAAGTGTACTTTTAAAAATAAAAACGTGTTTTCATTCATGATATAATGTTTTATAATCATCTACCTAGAATTAGTTTTATGAAATAATAATCAGAATGATAAAACATTATAATGAGATAATATTACAAGGGCAAAATTTTCTTATGGCGGTAGAAGGAATCCACGAGAATATTCAGTGATAGGGAATCCGTTGCATGATTTCATTCTATACGCGCAACACTAGGCATTTTTTTCATTAAAATATGTTTTATAAATAATAATATTTAAAAATTATCTTTATAATAATGTTATTAAATTTGATATAAGAATAAGACTATAAAAATTATAGAATATATGTATAATGCATTAATAAAATGAAAATTTATTGATTGATGGAAAACAAATAATTGCTATATTTTTTTTATTATTTTATTTTTCATGAATAGTTTTTCATTAGAATTTTTTTAATGTATTTCTTGAAAAAACATTAAAATTAATTTATATAACTTTTTTGGAATTTTAATAAGATAAATTAAAAGAATTATTGGAAATATTCTTTCAAAATTAGCACATGTTGAATTTTATTGAATTTTCATTGAAATATATAATATTCATTAAATATTGATAAATTCAAATTTTTTATATAAAAATCATTTAATTTTATTAAATAATGTAATTTAAAATACTCATTATGTACTAATATTGAAAATTAAATATGATAAGGCAATATTTATAACATATAATCACATTAATTTTGTAGGAAGTCTGAATTAAACATTATTTTGATATGAGTTATTTCTTATTCTTAAAATGAATTATTTGTTCTAATAATTATTATTAATATATATTATAGTTGATATATTCTTATTAATGATATTTTTTCCTGAAAAATGGGTTTTATATTTTGAATTTGGATGGTCAACTGTATTAACTTTTTAACTTACATTTTTTTTCTTAATGAATTGTAACCATAGTGAATTTTTTTAACCTTAGTAAGTGTAAAACTAGTATAAAAATTTTAAAACTATTGGATCAAATATTAATATATTAAAAAAATCCTGTATTTTATTTTATTAGAATTTTTTGAACATATATATCCATGATTCAAAAAAAAATTTGCGCATTCATTTGATTATAACATGTATATTATTTAATATAATGTATAATTTAAAAAATTTGTCATGATTAACTCCCTTCAAAGACGATCCACCTAAGCTGGAAAGAGAGAAAGATAATAAATAAGACACTATGTCCCACCGCCTGTAGGCCCCGGGTTGGCAACTAGTTCCATGGGTATTGAAATCTCACTAAATGAGTGGCATTGCAATAATAATAATAATTTTTTAGATAAAATTTATCTACCATTAAAAAACTACATGACATATATAAAAGTAATAAAAAATTCATAACAAATTCACTTTTTTAAAATAATATATGTGCTACAAAACAAGAGTCTACAATATAAATATGAAAAAAACAAGGCTATGTAGCGATACAACAAAAATCCCCAGATCCGAGCTACTAATGCCATTTATGGTACCAAAAGTCCTCTGGAAAACCTGAAAGATGTTTAATAACATAATGTAAGATTACAAGTATACTCAATAGTAAATCCAATGTCTCGCATGTAGATGTGGAGAATAATTTTAATTCCCCTATGAGAAAAAAGATAGATTAAAATCACACAACAATGTATACTAGCCACCGCAACGTCACTAATTTCCAACACACCATATAATGAAATTCATGTAATGTAATATTGTAATAATGTCGATGATAGGGTACCTCACACCATTTTACCACTGATTAGATGCTCTCACAACCTAATGGAAAACAACATGGTGTTTCCCCCTCTTTGGAAAGAACCACTTTACAACCCACTTGAACACATGTGGGACACGTTCCACATCACATCCCACATCCACAAACATGGGCCTCACAACTACATCTCAGTCCTCCAACTCACACATGTTATACATACCACACCACATCCGGAACTCACCTGAGAACCACAATCACATCTCATACCAATGAAACCGAAGTAGCATAACTCTCCCACACACACATGAGCCTCAAAAACCACAACCATCCCAGAGTGTCTTGGTCAATCACTACATGGAAGAGGGGGTTTAGAAGAGTGAGTGTCCAACCAGTAATCCTCCCACCCAGATTTCTAGGAAAGACACCATTCCCATTAAAATGGTGGTGTTCATCAGATATTTATCAAATAAGGTGGAGTGATTATAGAAATAGTAATGATATAAAAGTATATATATAGGTTCCAAACACTCATCCCATCCTATTGAGTTTAAAGAATAATAAACCATCCCATACAGAACCACCATTACTAATAAGTATATTGCATAAACCCAAAACCATCCACAAACAGAATTCCTAACCCCAAGACATTTAATTTATAAAGATATCATTATTAATTTAATTTACATTTATTTATTCAATATTTATCCAAGAAACATCCCAACACAATACATTTTATAAGGATGAAGTAATCATACCAAACATTACTAAATACAATTAAAGAATGATGGTCTATGGTAAGAGAATCCACTCTAAATTCATTCTTAATATATCGATCTCTTGAACCTTCAAGAAAAAACACACAGACAAGGTAACACTATCCTTCTTAAAAATCATCTCTCCCAAACCATCCTCGAACTAGAACAATCACAAAAACATACAACTATAACTAGTGAAAAACTACACCATAAGAATCCTTGGCAGAATCATGAAAAAAATTCCACATTAAGAAAAAACTAAACCCAAATGAGTAGTAGTCCCACTGCAAAAACATGCAATATACAAAAACTGTAACACTACCTATATGAAGTCCAACTACACAAAATGTTCATCAATTCCGTAAAAAACGAAATTTCATATGGATATTCCATTTCACAAAATATACCACCCCAATACACATCCACACTATCAGCCACATCGAAACACAACCAACAAAAGACACAATGCCAAAGAGAACCATACATTGTACATAAATACATCAAACCAAAAAGGTGTATTCAGATTTATCAACACTTTCTCATTAATTAATCTCGGATAAATTAGGGGTTGTTAGAGAACATGTTCATCCTGGGTGATCCATTTATTTAACAGGGTATACGTATTTAATAAGATTCATAATTATAGTAGTTTGACATTTGATCGATAAGAAGTGTAAATCCTCACCCATGCAAAGGTAAATTCCACCAAAAACCATGATATTTATAAAGAATACAATTAAAAATGTGGATCAAAGATAATAGATAAATTAAATGATGATCATCATCTTTTCCCCCTCCCATCATTTATTATAAATATAACAGAACATGTTATTGTAATATGTCTGATTATATTTATATCAAATTAGATTATATTCGTAATAACCATAATTCAATGTTGATATTGGAATTTAAACACAATGGGACATTAGCATACCCACATCTCATGACACAAAATTAATCAAATTATAAGGGACACCTACCTAGAAGAATGTACGATAATAAAATATGTCTAGTATCAAAAATAGGAGTTCATTAAAGAAGTAGGAAATACTCCAAGAGAAAAGTCGACTGACATATATAGAACAAATGCAAAAAATCTGCGAAGAATGATTTTTGGTGAACCATGAGAAAATGAAAAATTTCAAGGAAGAGAGGATATCAACTTCAAAAAACCCAGATCCTATATCAATGAAATGGATTTTATTTCTATGTACATTATGTTTGGATCGTGTTCAAGAACATGTGGCTTGGCCATTTCAATGCCTATGGGGTGTTAGGATATTAATGATATAATTAATATCCATTAAAACTACTTCATAAATGGTTAATAAATTTTTTAAAATCAATTTATGTAATATAAAAATTAATAGGGGAAACCGGAAAAACTATGAATAACTGGAAATTACTCACCCATGGGTGAGTCTCCGCCATGATTCAGTGATTACTGAGTCAATATTGGGTGACTTATTGTGGGAATTGACACCGGTTCAACCTTCTAACATTTCCCACTGATTCCACTTACCAAAGTGACTCACTAACAATACCTACCATCACAACATACAATCAAAATGAAATGTAACCACTCACTGACAACACTCATTGATGCAACTGAATAATGAAAATCACTGATCCCACTCACCAACACCAATTGCGGACTCTTTACCTACCAATTCCCACCTACCGACACCCTATCTACCAATACTCGACTTAACGATGCTCAACCTACCAATTTACAACTTACATATGCGTGACCTACCATTGGAAAAATAAATTTTCTATAACTCTTGAAATGAGTCACATTGACTCCCTAAAACACCTCATACCCTGAATCTTGACAATGTGATCGACTAGTGGGGTCTAGTCTATTACATAAGACACATATCCAAATACTCATTAAATTGAAAATTCAAAACCAAATAGAAAATAAATAGTGTTATGAACAACCACCTCATCTGATACCTCTCAAGGATCTTACTGCACTAGAAACACTACTACCATCATCAATGTTCAATGATAAAACACATAGTGTTGTACCAAATATAGGGTCAATCATCAAATCCATGAACACCTCCTCCAACAACTACTTCCCCAATAAACTAGAAGACATAAAACACGAGCACTAAAACAAGAGTATCCATAGACATGAATCAATTAATTACATCCTCCATGTCGAGATACTATTTTCTCTGGGAGAAATTGAATCACTCTCATGTGTTTAATCGAATCTCAATAAATTCATCCTAATTAGAAATTAGATCCTCTATTTCTACATCTTAGTACATCTTCACAAATTTCTGAACAGGAAGTAAACTAATCTCATAGAAAAAATGATGAAGCATTACATCACAATGAAAAACTAAAAAAAACTATTGATATTGGGAACTCATATATGCTTCCCACCCCCAAGTACTCTCCATGACACCATTCCTTTACAACACACAGACAAAAGAAGTAGATTGTCCATGTAGTTCCATATAAAATTGTTCCTAGATATCCACTAGATACTCTATGAACATTATGTTACCCTCAATATCCATCTCACCCCAATCAATGACATGGGAGTCATATTGAATTTACCGACGAAGCTGAGAGACATGAATTATGTCACGGATCCTCTACTACATTGGTAGAAACACTAACTGGTTTGTCCACTCACCAACCCTCCTTAACACCTCAAATATTCTAATGAACCATAGATAATTGTTTCTATTTCCCAAACCATTGTTTCACATGTCATGGGAAACCCATTCAGAACATGTATTCCACAACCACAAACTCCATGGGCTTCCTCCTATGATCCACATATGACTTATTATGGTCCTATACTATCTTCACTCCCTCAAGAACAAGACGAATGTTCCATTTCATACTCTTCACATCCTTAAAGACATGAATAGTAGTATACTAAACTGCAATCTAAAAAATTTTAAACAACATGATCTACAATAAAAAGTGTCAAATGGAGCCATTCAAATAAAATGGTTATAAATATTACTATTATAATTATATAACAAGGGAAAATGATATACCCTGGATCCACTAATGTCAATGTAGCTTGACAACAACATGTCCTCTAATGTCTGGATTATACGGTTTGTATTCCAATCTGCCTAAGAGTGGAAATCAGTGTTGTGGAATAACATTGTGCCAAAATAATGATGAAATCCCTTCCATACTCATGAGGTAAATTGAATATATTTATCTGAGACAATGGATATTAGAACTCTATATAGTCACACCACCTCATCCACATATCTATTGGACATGGTATCCACATTGCTCGACTCCTTAATAACTAAGATGTGATCCACTTTATTTAGTTGATCCACCACTACAGGAATTACATCATAACCTCCCTAAACCCTGGGTAATGATATGAAAAAATCCCTCAAGATGTCACCCCACTTCTACTCAGGGATATCAATGTCCTGCAAAAAACCACCAGGAAAATAGTGATCAGCCTTTCCCTTCTGGAACACTAAGAACATCACCACAAACTCCACCATATCCCTCTTCATTCCGGACCACCAAACCTATATCCGAAAACTACAACATATTATAGAAACTCCTAGGTGTACTGCTAGAGGAGGGATATAAAACTCACGAAGAACTCCCTCACACATTACCATCATATCAAATAGATTCCCATGGAAAACATATGATTTTTTCTATCGTACGACCATCCATCCAGTGTATCAAATTTTTCAACGTGATCACACATCACCTCTACCTCCAAGTCTCCCCATTGAGAGTCCTCGAAATGTTACCTCAGAGATGAATTCATTATCATCTATAACATATATACTAGACCTCCATCCATTACTATATCTATGTTCAAGGTCACCAACTCCTCCATCACCATTCAAGCATCTGTAGATTCAAAATGTTCTCCTTCGGCGAATTCATGCTCGAACCATCGTCCAAAACATTCCCCTTACCTAATGTTTAATATATCTTGAAATCATAATAATGATGAAACACCATCCACCCCTACTACTAAAGTTTCATTTCCCACTGAAAAAAGACATATCACATATGTTGTGAATTTATAAGACCACAATTAGCTGCAAAATATGGTAATGAAACCACAAATTTTTCTCAAACATTATTGATTTTAGCTTCAGATCATATGTGGCATAATTTTGTTCACGGGGATGCAATTTCCTATAACCATATTAGATCACTCCCTATTTTTACATCATCACACACCCCATGCCTATATAGAAATATTCACAAAATAACTCAAGCATCACCCATTCCTCATAAAACCATTGATCTAGGTAACTAAAAAACATCCCCTTATGATAGAAAAACGATGCATGACACTACCCACTACACACAATGTCCTGATCATTTCTGGTCATGGTAGTTAACAGAGCTACTACTCAAGTTTAATTAGGTACAAATATCTGGTCACATCCTACCAGACTAAAAAAATATGATCGTATTCCACATTTTTGTGTTTTTTTCATGAAAAACTGCTTTTACCATTAATGTGTCCACTACTACACCCTACTGTTACAATATATATAGATAAATGGTCACCTATCACATCCAAAACATACAACTAGACAAATTTTTCAAGTGATGGTGGCACTGAAGGACCTCAAAGAGTGTCTTGAGATTTTTAGTATACTCCTTCACTAACATATAATGGATTAGGATATCATCAAAGAATACACAAATGAACATGTCAAATATTTCATATATGAAAGTGTTCATGAGCCCCATTAACACAGCTGGTGCATTCATAACACCGATCGACAAAGAAACAAACTCAATGCTCCCATTCCTGCACTTAAAATAAGACTTCATGATATCACCCAATATCACCCTATACATGGGATACCTAGAGAAATGTCGATTATTGAAAACCAACATTCTCCACTATATTGGTCGAAGAGATCTTCTATCCTTGAGAGATGGTAACAGTTATTGATTGTCACCTAACTAATCCTCTAGTAGTCTATAAAAACCATCAGTACACTATCTGTCATCTTTGCGAACAAGAACATAACACCCCTGGAGGCACATTGGGAACAATAAATCCTTTATTCATCAATTTATAAATATGAATTTTCTTCTACTATAACTTTAATGGTTCCATCTGATAAGAAACCATCGAAATTGGAGATCCACCGAGTTTCATGTCTATCCAAAAATCAACATCACATCAAGGGGGTTGAGTAAAAACCTCCTTAGAGAAGGAATCCAATAATAAACCAATATTTTTGGTAATAATTTTGATATCATCATCTACTGATTCAAATGACCGCTCTACCAACATTTAAGGAATGGTCTCTACACATTTTCTTCCCATCTAATGACTACAATCGTTAATCAAAGCCACATTATGGACATCTATGTCTGAAAACATGTACCTTATCTTGAAGCATTCGATGAAATCATGCATGGAATAAATCATTCGATGACAATGATAAAATTTATGTATTCATTTTTAGTATAAAAGGTCCCCCCATGATTGATGTTTCCTCATTATCAGTCTATATCCTAATGAAATATCAAACAATTTGGTCTAACCTACGACTACCTTAATCAACACTAAGGGAACATGAATCCTTTCTATATCTAGACCAAAATAATGATATATAGAATGTGAAAAGAAGGAGTGTGAAGCTCTGGAATCATAAAAAGAACAAGTGACACTTCTATTAAATCTTATAAAACCAAAAACAATCTCCAGACCTAATAGAATAAATGCCTTTGAGGCAAGCAACTGACCAAGTCTAACTCCTATGACCCTCTATGGATGATTGTAACCTCATTCATTACTAGTTATAGGTTTCTTAGGAAGACCCTATGGTTAGACTCTACATTCTCTATCTCCCCTCTGTGTAGTAGGATCTAATTTTCCCTATTGAACGAATGGCTAGACCAGCAACTGTTGTTGTTGCGGCCATGAATCCTGCCCACCACCACCATAGAAAGCTCAAACTGGGAATTGACAATGATATTTAATGTGGCCTTTAAAAGTGAAACAATTTTTACCCAATATATTCTTAAATGCATAAGGATGAGAAGGTCGAAACTAAAATTGTTGAGGTTGACTCCCCGATAGAAAAAACCTAAAACACCATAGTACTAGAGACCTACTACTAGTAGGAATCACCTTTAATGAACCTGGCTAGATCCCCTCTCATGGAAGACATCCTTAAGAGTGAATTATCTCTACTAAATCAATAATATTCAAGAAATATAGGTATTTCAGGTAGTTTGTGGGGGTAAATTTGTACTATAGAGAAGTATAAAGTTCCTCCTATAAGAATCTCTCCCATGAATCCTCATCCTAAAAGATATCCGGAGTGAAGAAAAGATATCCTTGAAAATGATCCCAAACTCTCATACCAAAATTACCCCTACTTTTGGGAGAGTAACACTTATAACTTCTCATCCTTCATGGTTGAATAATTTAACTGTTCTTGGAACTACTTCTTTAAATAGACCTATAGAACACTGACGTAATTTCTTTCCCACAGGTACAATGTCCAACATTGATGAATAGCTCCCGTTATCTAAATAACATCCAATGGAACCCAGTATTTCGTCTGAGCCCATATCGGGATGAAGGTGATATCATGTTCATTGAGCTAGCTCTACTTCATTGAAAGAGGTTATGATGAAAAGGGGAAAGCATAAACATAATTATATTTAAATGGTACTTGATTCTTATAAATGATGATGGGTGAGTCCAATAAAATTTGTACAATGAGTGAGGTGGATAAAAATTATAAGAATGGTTTTCCTGATATAGATATCTAAAAAAATTGAGTATGGTTAATTTTCATCTAATATGAGAAGGATGTTGTTAACCTTTATTTTTTTCCAAATTTATTGTATACATAAATGACTTCCAACAATCCATTAATTAAATATATTCAATATAATATTACTTTGAATTAAATAACTTTTTCAGGTTTTTAGTATTAGATAATTTTTTAAAAACTCTTTCATAAATCACCAGTATGTTATAATGTGTAATAATCTACTCACTAGATGTTTTATCTCAAAATAAAATACTATTAAAATGGATCTCATTTTATTTTTATGTAAAACCTTCATGGTAATCATAATCAATTATAAATTTTTCTTATACATTCCAAAAAAATGTGTAAAATATTTAAAAACATTGAGTGATCAAAAAAATATTATAAAGGGGAAAAATTGAATTAATTATAAATGTAAATAAAATAAAATAAAATATTTTTTTAAAATTATCAACATATTTTATGAACATACAAAAAATATAATGGAATCATAAATATCAAAAAAAAATTAGTTAAAGAAAACATTTATAACTCATTGATAGAAAATAAAATCCATATTAGGAAATATAAATTATCAAATTTATAACCATTTTAAAAATAATTTTAAAATACTTGTATCTATGTTTAGTCCATTGGTTAAACAACTTTTATGAACTCCATATTTGTTTTCATTGATGTCAGGAAGTATTAGTCATTCTATTAGAGAGAAAAAATTTGTCTCATCAATCAAATAAGCAATATTGGTCTCAAACATTAATCATATATAATTACCATGTTCCATATAAAAAATAAAAACATTATTCTTGGTGCTTTTCAATATAAAACACTTCAAAATTTTTATAAACCAATATGAAAAACTCATTCAAATATCTAGATACCATTTATTTTATAGAAACCATGTTCAAAAAACAAATAAATTAAACAAAGTTATTGTTGTACTTTCATTGAATAAAAATAAAATCATATAAAATAATAAATTTATAAACTAATATTAATGGAAGTGGTAATACATTTTAAATTCGTATACATTAAAATTGAACATTTGTTTTACTATTTATAATGTACATAAAAATGGTCCATATAAAACATATAAAAGGTATCATTTAGAAACCCATTGAAATAATGTAAAAAGGAAACATAAAATATCATTCATAATTCAATAATATCCACATAAATAAATTCATAAATTAAATTTAAGAAAAATATATAATCAAAAAATGATACAATTGAATAATTAAAACATTTAAAATGATCTTTTTTAGGTAATGTGTCACATACATTTAGTATCATTCATAACGTACATTATTATCATCCTAAATAATAAAAATATTTAACTAATTATTATGTAACCAAAAGATTATTTAACATCGTATTTGAATTTAAATTATATACTATCTTGTAATATATAGTCGTGAAATCTATAAAATTAATGTTGGTTGTTCTGATGATATTAAACACATATGATCAAAAATAATCTATTATGTAGAATATAGATAAAGTGGTAATTATTCTATAAGTAATGGAAAGATAATAATTAAATAATTATCCTTCATATATATTTATTATACATTAAAATTAAATAATAAATATTTTCATAAATAATGGACAACATTGCAATTAAGGGGATTTTAGGTTATATATACAAATGAGTAACATTTCCATTTTCCAATGATCATTAAGAAAATAATATAATTTATTTTAATCCTTATGTAATTATATTTATATCATAAATTCCATATATTTTTTTATATAGATTTATATATACAATTCATTTTAGGTGGTTATGAAAATTGAACCACTAGACCTCATCGAGATGGCAATCGATATGTATGCACAAACGATATTATCATTATAAAATTAATGGAATTTTAATAAAATTAGATATTATATTATTTTAAATTAATGATATATATTTATTTGATATCATATATCAAATTTAAATCCACCATTATCACTAAATGTGATATATGAGGATAGAACAAAAATTACATCTGTTCTCAAGCCATAACTGCACCATACAGACAAGTGATGGTCTCATTGCTCATTTGATATAACACTATATATATTTACGTTATTTCATAAATTTAATAAAATATTATAATATTTAATATAATATAGACAATACTACATCCTAGTTAAATAAAATTTAAAGGAGGTAGAATATGAAGAAAACCTAAATCATTCATTTAAAAGAATAATTTTTTAGACAACCTACTTTTATTTAATAATTACACAATCAAAAGATAAAATTATTAATTGTTTAATCCCTATATTATAATTTGAGGTATTTTTAAGGTATTTGGTTGGTATTTTATGAAACAAACTGGTTCATAATGTGTGGAGTATAGAGAATATTGGGTTCCCTTTTATAAGTGAGGGCAGGGGCTCTCATATAATTTTTTAAAGTATTATAATTATATTAATTAATTTTCATGATATGATCACTCCAAATTTATATAAATATAATACAATTATATTATATGAATAATCATATGATGAGATAAAATATTAAAAACTATATTATAATTTTTAGGAACATTAATTTTTATTATCCATTAATTAACAAATTTGAAAATTTTGTGACATCAATATTTTACAAATATTAGTTTTAAAATTGAATAATTTCAATGTAAAATAAAACCATAAATTGGCCCTAGAAGATACTATCAAAAATATTATATTATCCATTCCATTAAATGAATTTTTTATATTTTAAATATTTTAATAAAATTATATTTTTTATTAAATATAATTAATATCGTATTTTTAAATTTCGATTATTTGAAATGAAAATCAACAGGAAATAAATAAGATTAAAATATAATCTATTAACACGTCTAAAATATATTATATTTATCCGAATGATTATCGAAATTCATTATCCCACTGAGCATATATTACATTAAGAGTTTTTAAAAATTATATACATTTTTTCACAAGTTTCATATGTATTGTGTTAATGTTATGGAAGAATTTTATGTACATATTTCATCAAGAAAAATTAAAAAAAAAATTTAATATTATAAATATTATTAATAATTAAAAATAAAAATTATTTAGAAAATGATTATTTTAATAGAAAATATTAATGATAATAATGGAAAGAGAGGGTTTTTTGATATTATATTTACATAAATTGAAATAAATGTTTCAATCTAATGTAAAAAGGAATAAAATTACCGAAAAAAATAAATAATTATTTTTATTAAAAAATATCTATAAAAAATAAATACATCTTTTTTATAAATTTTATTCCATATATCTATGTTAAGAAACATTAAAATCATTTTGACCTTAATGGTGATAAATTCAACTTTTACTGTAATAATATAAAAAAATGATCAAAAATAAAATTGGCCTCATAAAAATAATTTGGGAATAGTGATTAAAAATTTTGAATCCATTTTTTTAGTTTAAAATTTCAAATACATGAGAAATTTTATTAATAAAATTACACAGAAGAAATAAAAGAGAGTTTCTAAAAAATACCCGATTTGAGATTAAAAATTAATCTAAACAAAAAAATATTAATTAATTAATTTATTTTATGTCTACTATTTAATTAATAATAATTTTTATATATTGAATTTTTTAGAGAGAAAAATATGAATTTATTCTCATAACCACACCATTACATGGAAAAATATTGATTAATAGTTTTTAATTTTTTAAAATATAATTTATTATAAAAAAATAGATGTTTGGGTTTCCAATTTCCTAATAATGTTTTATAAAATATTATGGTAATCATAAAGTATATATTTTTTCATAGAACACTCATAAAATAGTATTAAAGAAACTGTTAGGGTTATTTAACACATTTAATCTATAAAATTAACACTAATTATCAGTTTTTACCCTGAACAAATGTGATAATTATTTACACATTTACTATTAAGGTTGACTAAAATCAGAAATAAAAATTACATACTAAATATGGTACTCATAATGTTAAATAATGAACCCATTTCTCATTATTCAATTACTCATATTTGAAAAACATTATTTATCATTAGAATGTTGAATACAATGAAAATTAACTATCAAAATGGGAAATTTTTATCTGAACAATCCATATTAAAAAATTTGATATAATGTTATTTCTATTTTAATTAAATATATTTTATATTGTTTATGAATAAATATATTACATTGAGATAGAAATGAATAAAAATTGTAGGTTTTAATGAAAAAAATCATTGTTTGATAAAACAATATTTTTCACTATTTATTGTTAAATTAATATTTTCTTAAATTTCCAAGAATTCCACCATAATATATTTTTATATTTTGATTTAATACTTTTAGTACATTTTTTAATTTATATTTTCAAAAATTTCATGTTTTTAATTCTAATTTTTTCTCCAGAAAAGAAATAAAAATCAAATTTTATGAAATTTTATTTTAAATAATAAATTGAAATTAATAGAAATTAGTTTATTATTTCATAATAATTAGTATATATATTTTTATTATGTATAAATGTTTATTATATTTAATAAGGTGGTAAATTGAATTTAATAGCACCAATTTAACAAATTGGTTATAACTATAACATTTAGATATTAATATTTAATTGTTTTATTAATCCTCTTGTTAATATTGTTTACTCTATAGAATACAGTGTTCATTTATAATATATCGACATTAATTTCTCAACCCACTAAAAAATTTCATCCATAGAATTATAACTCCATTTGAATAATCAAGGGATTGGGATTTGAAAATATATTTTTTGAATTCCTATAATGTTATAAGGTTTATTAAAATATTCCTTTTAAAATGGAGGAATGTGAAATATAATGATCCTGTTACATAACACATAAAAAGGTTTTAAAAAATATAAATTTAGTTATATCTGATAATATTTTCATGGAAGAAATATGTATTTTTCCAAATAATGATGTATAGAGGTAGATAAAATTCTACATAATAAATATATTTATCATGAGAGTGTTAGTTACCACAAACCCATAAGCCAAATATATTTGAAAAAGACTATGAATTCATCATAATTGATGGTAATGGGATAATGAATTTATTTGGAGACCAGTTTCATATATTTTCTAAATTATATTATAGTATACAGTAAATATATATGTATATATACATACATTAGATGTGTAATTTCATCCTTAATTCAGTTTACACCACCATCACATCTGTTTTTCCAAGTGATGAGAATTGAAGATGAATTTTTCATTTCCTAAAGAACTATAATAAACGTATAATGGTTTCCATAATTATAAAACATGATGAAAATTTATACCTTAAATATGAATACATTAAACAACACCTAAAAGTTTAATCACATGGTATGATTATGAATAATTCTTGACATAAAGAAATATTTAATTAACATCATAAATTCTATAGTAATACCCTAATTTCAAGAAAAATAATTCCACAAATATATATACTTAAAATTGATCAAAATATCCCTTATTATATATGAAACACAAAAATAAAATGGATTTGATCATATATTCATTTATGGTTAAATTTAAATTTATATAAACTCTTAATTAGTCGTCTAAAAGGGATGCACCTAATAGTTTATACTACCTAATGATATTGTCCCTAAAATAAGCCAATAATTTCCATTAATAACCACGTATCACCATAATGCCACATCAAAATCATATATGCTTCCAAAATAAAATTCAACCATTTATCTAAAAATAATATCTCATATTATCTTATAATATTTACATTAAAACTAAATGTTCCCCAAAAATATAGTTATCTTATACTGTAATTATATTGATCACAAAATGAGAGATACAATTTTTATACTCATGATAATCTCTATGATAAAAAATATATTATCAAAAGACTCTCAATATTTATTTTTCAGGTCATTAATTAAAAAAAGAGTTATACTAAATAGAAAATGTTGTATGTAAGTAGTATTATTTGCATCATTTTATTCCATTTGTTATTAGGTCAAGCCCCATGTACATTTTTTATTTGATATCTTGTCACATGACATACATTATATCCTGTTACATAAACTATAATAATATAATTCCTATAACATTACCAATAATATGATTAAAATCCAGAAAATAACCATTATGAACTCAAAATTGATAAATGATTTAACCTCAAAGGGTATCTAAAATGATTAATCTTACATCCCTAAAAATTTAATTACATTATTCTAAAATAAAAACCTTCATTAAACCAAAGGGATACATATAACTCAACCAAATAACACTTATAGATAAATATAATTAATCAACTAAAATTCAAAAAACATAAAAACTAAAAAGGTATTGTCGATTCCTTTGATCATATGGTAACTATAAGATTATAATATAATGATATTATTATTAACATAATATCACTTGAAAACATTATAATATCGATTTTAATCTAAACATTTCTTCTGATATAATCAGTAAGTATAGAAAATTGAATAAATAAAAACATTGAATCATTAGAATCAAATTATATTACATTCATCTAGAGTATATTTTATGGTTTTTAGTTTCATATAATTATTTCTTTACTCTTTATTATCAAACCAATATATTTTATTGTCTACACTACTATATAACTTTTTAAAATAATTAGGTTTTTTATTATTACCTATCCTTAAAACCATTGAAAAATGTTTTCAAACATGGAATGAGCATAAAACCCCTTTATGGGTAATAAATGTAATAATATAAAATATTATTGTAAAAAACATCAAAACCCAAAACATTAACCTGACCATCACATTCATTGAACGTATGAAGATAATCATATTAACATGAATAACACAAATACTTTTTATCAATTTAATCCTTTAAAAATTTTATCTATTAAATATAAATATATTTTTGAAAAGAAGGGAATCATATTAAAACACGTGTTAATATCATTTCTAAACCAATTGTATCATAGTAAAATCTAGAGGGGAATCTATCCATGTTAACTCCCTTCGTATTTACATTAAAAATAATTTACATTATCTAATGAATTGCATATCTATAGAGGTAATTTTATATCTTATAATCTATATCAATATCATATATTGATAATATTTGATTCCAAAATACTATATCATTAATAAAACATTTTATTCATAAAAATTTTCATCTAAAATACCTTGAATGAAACTTTTAAACCATACTGAAAAAAAATTCAGATATTTAAATACACATTAATTTAAATGTAAATCTTTTCCAAATTAAAATTACCCGAAATGGGAAATACCCTTTTAATTAAAGAAAACAAAAATATAGAAAGATAATACAGTAATATAAATTTTTTTACTAGGTAGGGATTAAACATTTTCACCATATACAACAAAATACAATATTTTTATATCGTTTTATAATGAATTTCAAAATGATTAGTATGAAATAAATAAGAGAGATTCATTTTAAAAACCATATAAATAATGTCAAAATTAACATATAATTTAATGTATAGATTATTTATATCTATATGAATTCATTAATTTTTTTATGATTATGTATGTGGAATAAATGTTATGTAAAAATAATATACAAAATTAAAACAGTGTTTTTATGTTAAGGTTTCTCTTACATTGAGTCTTACTTGTAACAAACGTTATTTAAATACCAAAATAAAAAAAATGTTATTTGTTTAATTACATATGAAAATTCTTCATGTTTGTTATTCCATTAAATTTAATAATACTATGATATATATAAATTCATAATAAAATAAATACATTTCAGATGTTTTAATGATACTCATGTTATATGTATAATGTTGATTTATTATGTTCTCTACGATATGATAGGTTATTATTACAATATATCCAAAATAATAATCATTACATAATTATAATTTTTATGCATAAATTATTCTCTTATAACCAATTGAAAATAATAGTAGTGTGAAATGAACTACGTTACAATCATAGAGATGGAAAGTCAAGCGTACATATGAGTAGCATTTCTATTCATCAATGATAATGATAGAAAGATAAAAAGTATTATTTTAAATCTCTATAATGATAATAATATTATAAATAAATTAATAATTTTCAATGATTCTAATATATAATATTAATGTGTTGTAGTGAAGGAAAACGAATCACCTAAATCCATGGTGGTGGGAGTCCACACATACTCATGAACAAAATTAACATTTTTTCCATTAAATGGAAAAGTATAAAAATATTTTGTATATTAATATTAAAAATTGATAATTTTTGTGAATAATATATATATATATAATTATTCACAATAACCCTATGTGATAGGTGGTTACAAAAAATGAATTACATCTATTGGTGAGGGTGTTGTCCTCCAAACACATGAACTATTGTTTTGTTTATAATTTCAAAGGATATTGTGTAGATATGGGTAAGGAAATTAATTTACAAATATCTAAGTATATGAAATATAATTGTGTTAGTATTTCATAATGTTTGAAGAATATTTGATAGAGGTAGACATGTAAATAAACCTAAAATATTCAATACATAGTTATATCTCTTTTTCTGAAAACCACATTTGATATAATCCTTAATCTATATGAGGATGGAATTATACATAACATTATACCTCTAGAATGTTTTTATGGATTTGATGAAGGTATTTTAACAGATCATGGTTGATCTAAATTTCTTCTAATGCTCGTATAGGAGAAGGGAAGTGGGGCCTTTTATATATGTTAGAAGGGGTACACTTGAAATTACTAAATTGTATTAAATAAAGATATATTAATCATCAAATAAAAATTGATCCATATATATATAATATTGTTTGTTTTAATATTCCCATAATGTAAAATTAGGACACATTTTGATGATGTTATCAACACTACTATTTTTAAACCCACATTAACTATTTGGATAATTATATTTATATTAATGTTATTCACTCATTGATCTTCAACAAACATACTATAAAAAATTAATTGTCCCTTAAATTTACCATTTTTTATATTTTCAACCCTACTAAATTAATCATTTAAAATTATTATTTTTCTAAATTTAAAATCATTTAATATCATATTTTTTATTATAAAATATAAATATTCCATTTATTAAACTATTCCCAATATTTGAAATTGATGAAAACACGACAGAAATTGAATTATAGTATACATGATTCAAAGTTATATAATATATTATAATTATCATAAAAATTTATAGAACAAATTTACTCTCCTGAAACATATTACATTTATAATTTTTAAAAATTTTATTTTTTAAAACTTCTTTAATAAGATATTTGACAACATTTTTTATACATTTATGGTACTTATATAAACCCTAAAAACATACCCTGATAAAAAAAGTAATATATATTTGGAATTTCCATTTATTATATTGTTTATGAAGTCTTCACTTAGTAAAAATATTACTAATATTAAAAAATTATATTTTTATAAATTTGTAATTATATTTCTAGAAAATGATATACTTGTTCTAATAAAATGAATGTATCATGAAATTTATAAAATCACAGTATATTTATATTAATGTTTAAAAAGATAAAAAAAATAAAAGACAATTTTTGGATTAATTTGGTTTCCCATATCCATGTTGTACAATATTAAAATCATTTTTCCCTTAACTATGATTATATAAATCTATAAATTGATGACATCATTAACTCATGAAAAAATAAAGGGGGGCTTATATGAAAATTTGGAATTATGAATTTTATTTTTTAAATAACAAATTAATAATTTTTATGACTATTAGATCAATCATAAACTAAAAGGTATCCTTCGACAATGCCACTAAATTTAATGAAACTGAAATAGTTAGAAATTTTTATAAAATATAACATATGATTATAAATATAATGTTTGGGTTACTGAAATGAAAATAATTTAAGTGAATAAATTATCATACACCATAATAATAACATTGTTCAGAAAACACTAACACAATAGGAAAAAATCAACTACCAAGGTATTACTATGATTTTACGTAACCTAGTTTTCCAAAATTTACCATTTAATGATTTGATAAATGTTAATATAGTTACTATTCATAATGGATAAAACTTAAGGGAAATATGTTACCAAATTTGAACCCCCTAATTAAAAAAATGGGATTTATTTATCATCATTTGATTCATATAAGTGGCCCAAATTATTTAAACACTAAATAAAAAAAATTCAAATAATGATTTTTATTCATGAAATTAGATTTTATGCCAAAAAGAGGACTTAAATTGCATTCCAGTATAATGAAGGATAAAATATAAATAACTAGATTATATCTAATTGAATAATACTTATTTAACATTGAGTTAAAATTCAAATAATAATGGTACTATTAAACTTTAAGAAATGAATGTTTTACAAAAAAGATGAATTTTTCACAATTTACTAAAAATCCACGTGTGCAGAAATGTAAAAAAAAATTCAAGATATAAAATTTAGATACATTATTTTAATTTTTTTGATTTTATAACATAAATTTTCTAAATTATATATAAATTAATTATTATCATTTCTAATAAAATTCAATAACGATTATTTTTGAAGAAAAAATATATTATTGATGTAAGAAATAACATCACTAAAGAATGTGTCTGTATTTATTTGGGATTAATAAATCAAAATAAATTGATAATTATCATAATATATGTATATTTCATAATGTTTTTATTCATATTAATACCCTCTAATTTAATGTCTAGGAATTGAATATAACTCATAGATATTATTATTTTATTAATAATTTAGGCTTGTTGTTGCATATAGTTTATGATATAGAAGAAAAAATGCTTCTAAGTTCAAGGGATATTACTGATTTAATTAGGATCATGTAATTATAGAAACAAGTGAACAACAATTTGTATTATAATTCTGTAATATACTCGTATGGGAATCTATTTTCATATTTCTATTTTTAATGGGTTTTTTAAAAAGAATAATTTTTCTATTTTTATATGATTTACTTTATACGCAAAAAAATAATGTGATAATTGGTTAAAATTTTATTGATTCCCATTTTGTCCCTAGTGTGCCTAATTTCAATATTTTATATCAATTATTGATCTTTTATTCTCATATAATATTTTTAAATGTATTTCAGTAGGATTAAGGATCAGTTAAAACAAAGTTAAAATCAAACTGAAATTTATAAATATGTTTCATGTAATTAATTCAAATTATATTAATTGTTTTAAAATGTTAAAAAAATTGAGACTTCATGGATGTGTAAACAATGTAATATATGTCTTTTCTATATATGATTTATAACCTAATTATCTAAAACTCTATAAGATAAAGATCCTCAAAACGTAAGAAAATGAATTTTAGTTTAAAAAAATTGTTCTATAATATTTTAATGATGGTTCTTTTTTAATATGATGCAACATAGAGGCTATCTATTGTGAACCCAAATTCGTAATGAGACTGATTGTTTTAATTATAGAAGATCATAAAAGGCGAACGAGCCCATGCCCATGTGGTAAGGGCTACTTCTTAGCATCCAAGAGACTCGGGTTCAAAACCATGTGGAGGTGAATTTCCGGGTCTCTTTAGCAGTACTGTAGTACTGTTGTAGCATTACTGTAGCAGTTATTGTTCAGTACTGTGGCAGTCGAAACTATTCACCCAATTTGGATCTTCGTGCCACCGGTTTGGGCCCATGGGTCTCCAGGGTCTTCGGGTCATTAAAGGCCTTCGGGCCACAGGGCCTTCGGGTCATGTAGACCATGGAGTAGCCCAGTTTAAACTGAACAGGCCCTAGGATAGGATCATAGCTACAGGAGTACCAGCCACCAAATGCAAAGCTAACTGGACTGGAAGAATGATAGGGTATGAAAGCCTCCATTGGGACCAAGCACTGTGCATCTTTGTATGAGGAAATGCTAGCCGATCATCAATGCAAGGTGGGGTGCTAGGAGATCAATGATGTAGAATGATGTAGAGAGGTAGTTCAAGTTAGATGGGCATACAAGTCATGTATTGGGCATGGTATGCCTCTAGGCCTTCAGGTTATGTATTGTGGGTTTTTCGGGCCTTGTGCCTTGGGCCTATGGGTCATGTACGGGTTTCCCTTCAACACTTAAGAGGGGGATTATCCATAATAAAATAAAAAATAAGGCCTTTGTGCCATTCCGAAAAGATCATAATAGAGGTGTTTTTAGGTATATAGGAAGGTCACACACACACACACCAATTTTCTTATTTTTACATGGAAATCGTTAATAGATCCATATTATTGATTTTATATTCTAGATATTAATTTCCTATTCACTTTAAGGAATGATATTAATTTTATTGTAAATAAAGATAACATTTTCATTTATTATGATTTCTAAAATCATATTAATAGGTGAATAATAGAGATTTTTAGTCAGAACATAAGAAATTATTTAAATTAAAGAATATTTATTTCTAACTGAATTACAAATAATTTTGAAAATGTTACAAAATTAGAAGGAGGCGGCTTTCTTAGATTTACAGAAAACTCATGTCCCATGTGAGGTATTCTCATGATGAACTATTTACCATCATTTCATTCACATATCACATCATTTCCATCATGTGTAACCTCTACCACCCAATTTTTCCTACAACTGAAATGGTAGATTTCATGATGTCTCTATATGTCACATTATGAAAATTGATCATCATTTTATTGTTTCATTGATCAATATATAGAAAATAAAGACACAAAAATTCCATCATAAATAGATGGAGATGCATGTTTTCTAAATGTAATTGTTTTCAAATAATGGTATTCACATCCATGGTATCATGTCCACCCCTTTGATTTTTTTCATTAAAAGATGATAGATAATGTCCCTAGTGTCTCGCCTCTACTAGTCTTTGGGGTGGAGTGTACCAATGAGGGTATAAAATTCTCACTATATTGGAGGAATCTACCAATAAAAATGAAACATTGTTAGGTTAAAGTTTAAAAATTTACATGAATTTATAGATTATTAAATAAATTTAAACTATTCATCATCCCAAATTAAAAAATAAAGTAAATATATACATATAAAAATATACAAATAATATACCAATGACAAATCTATGGTAGTTATTCAACAAAAGTTACAAACCCAAGATACCAATGTATATCATAGTCCCCAATGATCTCCAAAAAAATGAAAAACAGTTATATATACATCGGGTGAAAAAAACATGTATACTCCGTCAGTAAGTTTACAATGTATTAAGTACACCTGAGAAAACAACATTCTAATGATCCAATGAAAAAAATAATACCAAAAAGATCTGAAACATGTAATATAAAAAATACTCGATTCAATGTGGCCTACTCACCCAATCACATATCTAATAATATAATATCAGTTGAGACAATACCGAAAAAAAGTTCCCTGCTACATCAATGTCACTGATTTTGAACTCTCACACCCAAATTTCAATCGTAATATGCTCCCATCCAATATAATCACATAATATTATATCCACATCTCCTTATATCTTTCCCAAAGAAACATGTTTATTCTCTAAAATGGCTTAAGATGTATCCATACCTACCCCTACATCACATGGTCTCTCATCTTATATAATCATCATGTATCCCCATAACATGTCTCATATAAGGAAATATGACCCATCAAATCTCACCATTCCCAACGATCCATGAGTTGTCACATTATAAATCATTATATAATAGGAATATTAGTTTACCATGGTCTTGGTGGACTTTATTCTCATTCTCCCCGATACCATGCATACCTGAACCATATATCACAACACATCACTACCTCAACATATCAAAAATCAAATGAAAAAACAAGTGTTAAAACTACTAGTAAATCCCATCCATTGGTATATATCATCTCTCTGATTAATCTAAGAGTGTATATGAGGGCATAGTTGACCATTTCTATCATCCCCATCAAATATGTCATGGAAAAATATGAATTTAGAAACATTGATCATTGGTAAGGTTATTAAAATTGGTAAGCTAGTGGTCAATCCAAACCAAACCCCTATGAGATCTTTTTTGGATTATCCACATTTTATGGGTTGAGGGGAAATACATTGATCACTGAAAGGCTAAGATTCACAAGGCCCAATTCATGACTTAAACACACAATATAGAGTTCTTAATACATGAATTAATATCCCATGAGTCTACAACATGATAACTTCCCCTCCATAGCATCTATATTTTTAAAGGTACCTAAATCCACACCTTTGCTTCTTGATCACCTATTAATACTCTAGGTAGAGCTGTATGGTACCTAGTATTGTTGGTAATTAACATACCCCCTCTCATTTATATATTGTTATATCTTATCTCTTGGACACCACATTCCCAGTATCCCCATCATAGGCTTTCTCCTTTGTGATCTCTCTGAGATACTTCAGAGTTGTTTGTGTCTCAATGTCCATGAGACACTTAGGCCTAATATTGTAGCTCGATGGGACAAATTGGATTAACAATACCCTATTACACATTAAAAATAGTGCCTTATCTAGTAACTTTGAAATCCCCCACCCCAATTTTTTCTTATTGTTTTCAGAATTCAAGAAAAAAAAGTCTACAAATCAACTAGGGAATGCGTAGAAATAAAATAATAATAATTATAAATGGTTAAATTTAACATTACCACCAATATATGGTGTCTCATAAACTACAATTGTGTAGAACACATTACGACCACCATTCCACAACTTATGTACTATAACTTATTCCACCACTATATAAAAAATATTATCATGAACAAGTTGGAATGATTCTTTTTTAGAAGATGTAAAACTTTTGTTATGAATTTTGTTGAAAATGTAGTTAATGGAATAAAATAAATCACATTACATTTTAAAATAATATGACTAGACTGACAACCATTTTCAGAAAATCATACTCATACTGGTTATGAAAGTCCATTAGATTAGATAGATTTATTTTGTATGAAATGATTCATAGAACTGAACATGGGTCCACTATGAAAGAATGTCCAAAATGAGAAATATATTCCAATTATACTTTGATCTGGTATAAATATTACTATGACTTTCAGTTTTATAATTAATAAAAATCATAATTTTTCAATTAAATTATGATGAAATCCTCATGAAGGATAGGGGATAACTATTTATACAAATTTTAATGAGGTTTTGAATAAAATAATATGCTATAAAGGATGGAATGTTATGATATATAATAATAAAATCATGATGAATTTATGAAAATAATCAATGTACCCAAATTCATGAGGAAATCATGATAGAATGGGTTATATGTGGAATAATGAATTTTTTAAAGTTGAAGATTTCTTGTCTCTATCTATAGATGCATGATCAAAATATGCTGATTGGTTTAAAGGAAGGGATGGTTGATTATAATGTGAAAATATGAAGATTATAATTATCAGTCACCCTGAAATTCATGATAAAAAATAATATAATAAATAAGATGAGTGCAATAATTTCAATGGTATCATTTTTAGAAAAAGAAAGATGTTTTTGAAGTTAATTCTGGTGAAACAAGACCATCAAACATGGTGTTCCACTGATCAATCATAATATATTTTGACCCCATTAATATTAGTTGTATATTTTATAAATTGGATACATTTTCTTATTAGAGGAAGAATTATTTTTTGAAAAATTATTGGGACCAATAAAAAAAGTTGGATATAATGGGACTGATAAACGTAGAAAAAATAAATGTTTTTTATGACCAATATGAAGAATAATATCATATATTAGTCAAAAATGTCTTCAACCATTTTCTACTAGATAGATTTTGGGGTTTTCCATAACCATGTGGTTTTGGAGGAAATATGAAATCTGATATTTTTTTCATTAGGGAATGTTATAAAGTGTATATTTTCTTATATCATCAATTAGGTTAATAGACATCAAACAAAAATTGACACTAATTATCATAGTTAATCTAAGAATAATTCTTCAGACATAGGCTAACAATGATGACTTCATCATACATGATATCATCGATCAATGAACCAAAGAAAAGATAAATTTCTTAAAGTAAGTGTTATTGTTGTCTAGTTGATCAGATAAGCAGTTGAAGAAATTTAATGAATGGATTATTTATGTTTATTTTGGTTTATAGAATAACAATAAAGCATATATTATATCAATAATATTGAATAAATTATATTGAGAAGTTGGTTCTAATATTCATAAAGAGAATAAATATGTTTGTTTTTAAATTAGAAAAGAACAATTTAATGAAGAATATGATGTCCCTATCATAATGGAAAAATAAAAATTACATTTATCTTTGTGAATATGTTCAAATGATATCTTTACTCATGAAGAACCATCAAAATTTTCGATGAGTTCATAAGAGTTGAATAATTCAATTATATTTCAATGATTTATGTGAATTTTAAAGCTTTAGGAAATGTTGTTTAGTGGGATACATTTTTAGAATCCCACCTAATCCTTATTTGAATCACCATGAAATAAATTTAGTACATTGAAAATGATGTTTCTGATTCTAATTATGATAATGAGTTATATAAAAATCATGATGATTTTTTATCCTTGTTTTCTAAAAACAAGACAAGATGTTTCTGTTGATATAAATGGAGACATCCCTTTTAAATGTTATCAATGTTGAAACAATGGCCACTTTTCAAAAAATTATTACATGTTGAAATAAGTAAGATAATAGTGTGAAAGATGATTTAAGGTAGATAATATCAAGGAACAAATCGGGATACAAAGATAAATCGTATTCCACATTTAACTAAAAATATTATTTAAATAAAAATGAAGTAGCTTCTTGTCTAATGATTATTAATAAATAATTATTGTGGATGAATCTATAATTTCTTTTTAGAATGATAGATAAAATAACTTCATTGAAATAGTGTATGATTAATTTTTTTAATGTTGAAGTTATAATGAAAAATAAATCCAATTGGAATTTCATTTCATATCATAATCTAATGGATGATTTCGAAATACTGAGAGTCAAGAGAATGAAATCAATAAGTTGAAAAGTGATAAATCAAAAAATGCTAATCAATATTGTTTTTCTAATTAGAATATTTTATTTCTAGAAGAGAGTGATAATTTAAAGAAATATCAGGAAAAAGAAAATAATTTTACTTTAGTCCGAGAATTATTGTTGAAGGAAATATAAGAAGAGTTTGAACATGTCAAGAAAATACATTTAAATGGTGACCATAATGTTATAAGTTTTTATATTTATATATATGTGGTCCAATACATAAAAAATACTCATTATGATATGTAACTAATCACATTCATTGGGGACTCTAAATGCATTAATTGGGTTGTGTATATGAAACAAAAGTAATATTCTCAAAAATTGTTTAAACGAAACAATAGGAATATAGACAGGAAATGTAATAATTCTTTTATGGAGTTGAGAACTGAAAATTTTGGTGAATAATAAAATGAATAATTTGAATTTTATCTTGATAATCTTGGAATTTGGCATGATTTCATTACACCTTACACTCATAAAAATGATTTTATTGAATTAGAAAATATAATTTTGGTGGAAATGATCCATAAAATGATACATTAACATGGTCTTTTTCACTACTTTTGGAGGCATACCCACATTATTTTTGTATATATTTCAAATAGGGGTTTTATAGGCCATGTTAGGATTAGGATTCATACGAAATATTTTATGGAAAAAATAAATGACTGAAACGCATTTGGGATTATCGTAGTCTAGGCATCATAATGAATAACGGTGGAAACCATGGAATGATTGAACTTCCTTTATTCCAATGATGATGAAGAATCTGAAAAATATCATCTTAAGATATGGAAGAAAGCAGAATATCATTATATAATTAGTGATCAACATCAAAATTCCCATAAAAGAAAAACATCAAATGTTGTTACACATACTTCATTGTATTCAAAAGTTGGGTCAAAAGATGTGATGGTCGATTTTGAGCACCCATAATGGGTTTAGGCCTTGGAAAGATAGTATGATCAAATAGAAAAGAATGATAAATTGGAAATCGTACAAAAACCAAATGAAAAAAATGATTTTCGTACAAAGTGGGTATTCCAAAACAATATGGATGATAATGGTTATGTAATAAGGAAAAAAGAATGATTAGTATGAAAAGGTTACTCAATGATATGAGGAATTTATTTTGATGTAACTTTTGCTATTATGGAAAGAATTGAAATAATCAGACACATTCTTGATGTTGAAATATGGAGTTAAATATTTATGGATGGATGTGAAGTCATGATTTTTCAATAGTCATCTTGATGAGGAAGTTTATATAGATTGAAAATGTGTATTTTTTTGGACGGATTAAATTTACATGTATAAGTTTAATTAATCCTTGTATGGGATTAATAAAACTATAAGAACATGGTATTCCAAATTGGATACATTCTTTGGAAAGCTGAGTTTTAATAAAGGATAAATTTTTACAAATTTTAATATCATTGAATTTCAGGATTTTTCCATCATAGTAATTATTTATATTGATAAAATTATCTTAAATTGGTGTAATGAATGAACATATGAGGGATTTGGTGATGAGATGAAAAGATTAATTAATATTTCCATTGTGGGATAAATTAAAAACTTTTTTTAGATTTCAAATCATAAAAAATAAGAAAGGAATTTTTAATTATCAAATATATTTTTATAAGAATATTCTTAATAAGGTTAAAATATAATAATTGAAACCACTTTACAAATATATTTCAATAGGAACCATGTTTTCTAAAAATACTGAGGGTGTGGATATTGATTAGAATGTGGTTTGGAAGAGGGTATAATTTTCATTTTATGTAACTTCCTCAATTCCTAATTTTTTTTATTTTTTATCTTATATGAAATATATTATAGTTATATAAATGAATAACATATTTTATCTAGAAAGGAATTCTCATATATATCATAGGCATAGAAAATGTGAAACTTATTTTTTATGGCTCATAATGTATTGATTTTTTATGGTATTTGGATGCTGATTGGGTAGAAAATGTTAATGATAGAATATCCACATCAGGGGTATTTCATTTCTAGGTAATGGTTGTGATAGATTTAATACAATGAAACTGAATTTTTTAAAGCATAGAATAGTTTAAATGATTATGCTACTTCATCTCAACCATCCACCCAACATAGGTTGATAATGATCCAGTTAGAAGACGTACATGTTGAAGTGAAATTACCCTTGGTCTTGGGGTTTTATAATCAATGTTAAATCATCCTTACCAAAAAATGAGTAAACAATTCCAGTTCAAAACATATTGATATCAAAAATACATTCATCTAATATAATGAAGAAACTAAGGAATTAATGGTTGATTGAATTATTACATCTTTACAATTTTCTGACATATTCCTTATACCATTACTAAAGGAACCATTTCACGAACTGAAGAAGAACATGGGCAGTAAACCTCTTTATTTCAAGGTTGAGGTATGTGTTTTTGTATACTCCCTTACCTATTCATTGGATAGTGTTGTGAAAGTGGGATAATGTTTTATAAATATATCCATTTTTATGTGAAAAACCTTTTAATGAAGCATATATATTGGGGGAGTTATGGGTACACTCTCATATCATCATTGTAAATTTGTGAAAGTTTTTAACTGTCTGTTAGATAGGTTGTAAGAAAAAATGGTTTTTTTAATAATGTTAATGAAGAAAAACGAATTGGTGAGGAAAGGCAAGGTGTTATTAATGATAATTACCAATTCACAACATAGATTATATGTAAAAAATTCTTGTTTCTAACAATTAGTTATTATAAATAGGATATATAATTGTTTATAAGTAATCCATATCATGAGGTTATAATATTTAGTGAATTATGAACCTTGGATGTTAAAAAAATATAAAGGGGAATATTTCTCGGACCAATTTTTAAATAAGTTAATTTTTGAATTTGGACAATTATTTTGATGTCTTTTGTTGACAAGTAAGATTGATAAAAAATAAAATTCACTAAATTTTTGAAAGAGTTTGACAACAATGAACATAATATTCCGAAAATTTTATTTATAATGTGTGTGAATGACAATCAGATTGGAATCATTTTCTCTTTAATAGAAGCTTCATCATACTATCCTTGGGTCCTAAATGGTAGAATAATCATAATGAGTTAGAGAATCAGATTATTCATTGATATGATATATATTTTATGATTATTTTTTATTTTTTATTACACTAAAACCATAATCTACCTATAACCTGTGATTAATGCCTTTGGAAGGAAAAGGGGGAGAACTAGTGTTGCCAATCATAGTAGATTTTGGAAAGAAAAAAGATGGTAGAAATTATGTGATGTTAACATACATTCTAAAGTATGAAAGTCTATGTTATTTCAATCTTCAAAATATTCAATGTCTTGATGAATTCATGATATAAAAAAAATTATGTCGGAAGGAAGTCATTGATGATGAAGATTTTGGTTTCTATCCATTAGTGTATGATCACAAGATGTAGATTTTTTTAAATACTAAGAATGATTATTGGATCATGAACATATAAATATTCTTATTTTCAGTCAAACCAATATGATATGAGAAACAAATATTCATATAAATATGTTTTTGGATAGATGATTGTTGGTATCATAATTAAAAATGCGGCAATGTTACTAATGTCAAATCTGTTTAAACCCGTCTGTTAGACGCAATGTACCACAAATCCATCATCATGGATTCTGGCATTGATTCATTTGATTGGTAGATTTTTTATACAGGATGTTGAGTCTTATAAGAGGATGAATTTTTTTGTTGGTAATTTTTAGGACCAATGAAAAGAAATTAAATTGGGAGTTACTAGGAAAAATAAATGAAGAATGATAAATAGTTTTTCTGACTAATATTATGATTTAAATCAGATATAAATCAATTAAAAAGTCAACCCTTTTTATCAAGATAAATTTTTTGTTTCTTTCCTTAACAAGTGGGTCAAGAAAAATTAAGAATTATGATATATAATCCATTCGAGAATGAGATAAGGAATCTTTTTAAATATATTTCCAATTGGTTCAAGAGAAATCAGACTAGTGGTGACATATATTTTTTTGGTGAATCTGATATTGATTTATCAGACATAGGATGAAAATGATGACTTCATCTGGAACAAGATCAAAGGTTTGAGAAATAAAGAAAATGATAATTCATTGATGCTTGTCAAAGAGTTATCAAGGGTATCATAAAAGTGATTGAAGAAGAATGAACAATGGTACTTAAATTTTTATTTTTGTGGATATAAATGTAATGTAGAATATATTTTCTCCATAATAATGATGAAATAATAATGAGAATTTGGTTTCAAAAATCATAGTGAGACAACAGATATAATTTTTAAACAATAGTGTTGAGAAAAGTAATAAATAATATGATATCTCCATCTTAAATGACAAAACAGAAGAAGTGGAATCAAAATCAGACTGATGTTTTTGACGAATGTTGGAAGAAAGTTCATTTCTCAAATTTCTAAAAAGATTAAGGAAGAGTTTAGAATCACTGAATGCGTCATTCATATAGACATGTTTTTTTGTAAATTTGAAAATTTAAGAAAATCTTTTTGACCAAGAATTATTATTAGAATGATGACCTATCCTTATTCGAATAACCTATAAGTAGAGGAATTACTTTTATACATTACGTGCACAAGTATTGTCGGTGGAGGAAGAGAGAAAATCTATAATGTTCTATGAGGAAGATGTTTTAAAATTTTTCTTTCCTAAATAATTTTTCCAGAAAAAAGAATAAAGGTTTAGAGAAAATATCTAAATCAGGGTTTTTGGAGTCAGAATGAGTAATCAGACTGGGATTTTTGGACTAGGATAAGAGATAATTCAGATTTTTTCAGTGGTTTTTTGATAGTGAAATGTATTAGTTTGGTTCAATTAGAATTGCTATTATTATAATTTCCTATGGATAATAATATTACTGCTGGGTAATGATAATAATTATTTTTCTAAATCTAATATTTTTTGGATTTGTTTCAAGTGTTAATGTATCCGTTTTTTCACAAAAATTGTGTTACAACATTTCGAGATACTTTAGTCAAATGCACTATTTTACTAAACATAGTGCAACAAGTGTGTTATAAAATATCCTATTTAATGTATTCCACAATAAAATTATTGTTTTATATTATATATTTAGGTATTTTGTTGTATTCTATCCATAATAAGGACATATCTAATCTTTTCGAGTAGTGAAACTTGTAAATTATTTGCTTCATGTAGATGTGTGATTTTTTTCTGTATGGTCATATTTATTTAACATTATATGAAGGTTGTTTCAAAAGAATAAAAACCTAATGTAAAAAAGTTGTAAATTATTCCCTTTATCCACTATTAGTGATACATTTATCCTACAAGGAATTATCTCATATCACACCACCACACAACACCATGAAAAATTTTCCACATTCAATTATAGGTTCCCCAACATTTATTCAAATATCCATTTAGTTTGACATTATAAAACCTATTACATCATTCTATTCAATTATACTATTATCCATAGATCTATTCTCAAACCTAATTTATATTTTATTAGCATATTTGGATTTGTTTTTTCATCACAATTTTTTCTATAGTAAACAGAGACCCCATAAATGTAGTATCTTGCAACAATAGGCCCATCCCACAGAACCAATACCATAAAACCTCAAATACACATTCAATTCCAAACAACATCACCCATGCCACCTCACCCGACAAAACACCCACGAAACATCCTAACCACATATCAGAACACAATCATTTCACACAAATAATCTACAAATCACCACCAAAAAACCAACCTACTAAATGATAAAACATAAAACTCCTTTTATAAAATTCATTATAACCAACAAAAACATCATAAAACCACATAAAAAATATCCTATCATGCCTTTTCTATCACCTCGCAATAGCCAAATCCAAACATAGAATCACTCAAAGAATAGTCACATAAAACTACGCACATACCTATATCCAAAGTTATAAGGGGTAATATATTATAGTAATTTATATTTTTTTCAATAGTATCATTACAAAAAGTAGGCTACTATTGGAAAAATTTAATTATTCAAAATTTCATTCATTATAATGTGGTTTAGGGAGAAATCAAACATCATGACCTCATTAATATCAATGGATAACATATATTGTGATATAAAGGCTCTCGAAATTTATTATATTCAATAAGTACACAACATGGAATATACTATTTGGTAAGATATAAAAATCTATAATACAATTGATATCTCCCCATAACCATCAATTTCGGTTATACAAATTAATTTCCATGTTACGTTAAACCTTAAAATACTACCAATGAAAATTGATATCACGAAAACCACATATATAAAATATATAATTAGATAGACATATTACACTCTTCCAAAAATATAATTTTTGGTCTCGTTGTACACTACATGGTGATGAATAAAAAATTAACACAACATAACAGTGAAAGAAAACCCTAGATAAACCCAAAACTCACCAATTTTTTTTTAAATAATGTAGCATAATTTATATAATTCAAATACAAAATCACCAAACAACATCTACTAGAGAATAATGATATATAACAACCATTAAAGGGTGATGGTATTACCACATTTTCCCAAAAGACCAATGTTATAACCCAAGGATCGAGTTGTGGGAAGACAGTCTAGAATGTCTCCCATAATAACTATGGTAAGTCACAAAACGTGAATAAGTGTACTCCCAAATGAGAATAAATATTATCCGATTTAAATTTATTTAAAACCTGGAAATCCCCCCAATTCACATCAAGATTTCTAGATTCATTACGTAAATTAGTCGGGACCCACAGATTACACATCTTGAATCCATAAAAATGCATGAAACGTATATATATTTCATCTTTACTAAAAATGAAGTAATTTGAAATTGAATTTAATTACTAATCATAAATTTAATTTTCAAAAAGAAAATATTTTTCATGAACTATTCTAATTTTTTATATATTCCAACAATTTATTGGCTACACAATCTATATTTAACAACAAAAAATTTGATTCATGTTTATTCAATGAACCGAATGTTCTTGTTCTCCTGCATCTCCATCCTCCTCCAAAATCGTATCATATCTCCAAAAATACCTAGGACTAAAACATTATAGAAATGTAATTTTATTTTAAGGTAATATCATAAACATTAAATAATCTAAAATATTTTCATCCTCAATAATCATAAGAAAACCCATAAAAATGGACTGATCAAATGCATCATGAGATAACTCTCAAGGATATCATCAAACATAATACCCTACCAACATCAGAAAATAATAATAATAATCATAAAGAAACCATTGAGAATCCACATCAACACCACTCACTGGGAAAAACACCATATAATATGATACGAGAAATAAAACACCTCATTTTACACAAACCACATAACTATAAAAAACATTTAAAACATGTATAACCACTACATCACTACACAAACTGAAAATAAATCTCTTCCACCACACATCCAAAGGTAGAAACTACCAAAACCAATACACAAAACCTCCTAGAGTGAGGAAATCATGTAATTTCCTCACCCACATAATGATATTATCAACTTTGCGCTACACTGATTCCATCATATGGTTGTAATCACTTTAAATTATACAATATAATTATTTCCATTTAATTATTACATATTTCATAAATTAGAAGATGTAATAGACATCCCAAATAAATAAATTTTCATAACTCACAAAAAGATAAAGTCCAAAAAAACCTCATCAAAATTGAACAGAAGAATGAAAAACTAAAAATAGATCTAGTTACTATGTACAAATAAACATCTGTTGATCCAATGTAATATTCTCTAGGACACTATTCCTATAAAACAAAAGATACAAGGGAATGGAATATCTATGTAGCACCATATATCAATTATCCTATATATATACTGGTTTCTCCACAAATTACTTGTCAACACCAATATTCAACTCTCTATAGTAGATGATGTGTAACTCATGATGAGGAAATTGACGAGGATTCAATAGTTTTAATATGTTGTAGTTCCTCTCCATAAATAGAAAAAATAATAACTTTTATGCCACCTCTCTAACTACACCAACACCTCAACAAGGACAAAAAATATTGGGGAAGACTTATAACCCCCTTCCAAGCCATTGCATCCCTCATTAAGAAAACACAGCAAGAACACATGTTATTAATATGAAATGAGTAATTTCTTACATATATGATCATAATAGGCCCCATGATATTCCATATCTAACCTCATCCTCTCTCATATCACCATGATCATGCTCTACACCAAATCATGAAGCATAACTATTTACTAATTAATATATGCCCAACAAAATAGATAATGACATGGACACTAATACGATGCCTCAAATGGGACCATTCCAATGGTCAATTAATTATGTACTTTTCTTCTCACTCAACCAAATTCATTTTCGTTTCTAAAAGTCTTATAATTTATAAGATAAACTACCACAAAAAACCCTTCAATTTATAGATGGTCCAAAAAATTTCAGATAAATTTTAGGGTGGAAATATTTTCTAAGGTGCATCTATGATGTTAGAAAAATAATTAATCTCCTCTATACCTATGACATGAAATAGGGGTCCCAATCAAAGGTGAGGTTCATTATAAACCTGTGAGGCCAAACCACATCATCCATATACCACCTCTCTATAAAATCAAGTGTACTCAATTCATAGATCAATAGAAAATTAAATCACCTTTTTAGTATGTAATCTATTTACCAAATTTAATCACATATTTAAATATCTTAGGGTATAATTGGGATGATATAAATCCATATTCATTCCCATTACCACTCAGGAACCACTATGTAATATGAAAAAAATCTAATAACATGGTTCCCCAGATTAACTTATTGAAAATATAGAAAATTTACAACAATATCTTCAACTGACATTTCAAAACATGAAAACAAATCTATCCCCAAAATCCACATTACATGATGGTCAAACGATTATATTCCACTAATAGTGAACTATAAAACTCATGGAAATCACCATGGCTATTTCATGTGGAATAAACAACCTCCCTAGAAACAATATCTAGTTCTGGAAACCCATTGGCCTTCTATGAGGGGATTCACTATGGCCAACACTATAAAAAATAGCCATGACCTCTATGCCTATTTAACTTTAAACCACCACCTAATGCATCAAGGATAAGTCAACTATCATCAGAAAAAGGAAATAACAAAAAAAAAATCCAATTCTATGATATATAGTAAAAACCTCCTCCAAAATATCATAATCATCGATATAATTTAAAACCACATCTCATAAGGTATTTCATGTCAATGCATGAAAACAATTCCCCTGTCTTATGGTATAATAGAGATAAAAATAATATTACTAGAGAAAATATGTCCACCTTCACTGCCATAGTTTCAAATAAAATTGATTGAAAACATTTTTAGTTATATTATGGATCTTGAAAACCACAAAATACTCAACAATGAAATATTGGAACCACAAAATAAGTATAAACCCAACTTCCAAATACTATAGATTATGGGTGAAATTTATATGCTCACGGTGACTTATCAATATAGTACTATATGATATCAATACTCTATTTTAGATTAACAAACATCCAAAACACAAATGTCACATGCTAAATAAATCCTTAAACAATATTCCATCCACTTGGAAATAAAAAGTTGGAGCATAGAGCAACAAAAACATCATGTTAATGAATGATTCCTTGAACTGATCAATCCACCTATAAGTATATCTATTTTATCTATAACTATTATCATGTCATCAATTAAATATAAATTGAAAAAATTGACAATATCTTATGAGATTAAATAATCTAAGCAAGTATTCCACATAATTGGGTGATGACTGAGAAAAAATTACCTTGATCATGGATGGTTTCATAGACACACCATGCCGACACACCACTTTTCAGAGGAAATGTAACTCTCACATCCATATCTTACACTTCAATAACATCCCACTATTCTAGTGGTGTCATAGGACCTACAAAATAGATCTACCAGTATCCAAAATACATTCATCTGTTATTAGTCAGATCAAGATATCCTATAAGGACCCGACCTTAAACATTACTTAATAAGGAATTAATTGAATAATTCACATTGGGGATCTTTTCAGGTTTAGAGTTTTAGAGAATTAGGACATAACTATTACATATCATAAGATTACAAATTAGGAACTTCTACTATGTTTCCATAAAATAAAAACTCTTAAAAAGAAACATTTATAGTTCCATGTTTTAGATAGTATGACTTTTCCTTGATCCCATCCTTGACCCAATTCCACATTAAGTCCTGTGAAAAACATTTAAAAAACATGGGATGAGCATAAAAAGCTTAGTAAGGGATATAAAAGTACGAAATGAAAACATTAGTCCATGTATGAAATCATACATTACTAATAAAACATAAGAATTTTAACATACCTCATCAAATCACGAATAAATCATAGAAATCATAAGACATAACGGTAACTTGAGGCATTCACAACATTCTTACGTAGGGAGTAAACCTCATGGTTACGTTTGGAATACCCATCACAGTATATTCACTAAATCTCTTCAGAGAAGCCTTCACGTTTAACTCCTTCGCATTACCCAATGCATTGGAGAGCTATATCAAGCTCTCCCACCCTTAGTTTATCACAAAACCACCCGTCTTCAAAAAAATTCCCAAGAACCATAACATAATCGTATCACGTAAAACATGCATAAAGGAAACATAAAATTTCCACATTTCAATCACAAGATATCAATACAACAGATTGATATAATAAAAACATTATGAAAAACATTTTCAATACCAAAATAAAAGAAAATTAATACATGGTATTTATTTTTAATTTTAAAAAAATGTCAGGTTATGGCTTGTAGAGGAAGTCGAAACTCAAATAATGGTCACGGCGGCAGAGAAGTCGTTGTCGCCGCATACGTACGACAAAAAAAATTTCCATTTTTCATCTAGTAAAATGATTCATTTTAAAAAAAGATTAATTTTGAATAAGCGTAAAAGAAAAAGGGGTTTATACACTGTATAAAAGAATATTGTGTATAAAAAATATGCCTCAATGAATGGAGATTGAGACAAAGTCCCTTACCTTATGTCCGACGTGACTCAATTGCTCTTTAATATCCTGAATAATAAACTTGAGTTAAATTATATTTTCTTAAGAACCTTTTTCAATAACATTATTCCTTTTATATCACTTATTACCATGTCATGAACACTATGTAATAATTTATGTTAATAACAGTCATTTTAACGATCATTGGTACTTGAGTCAAAAAGAAACACTATATAATTACAAGTTGTTCATGTATCTATTATATCCAGAGTTATATTCATTATTTAGATATCATATATATCATATATATCCAGTATATACATGAATTTATAATTTTACATAACATTTAGAGGTAAGAAATGAAATGCACCGTTCATGGAGACGGTAAGCTGTACGTACACATGAATGCTACTTTCATTTCTATTTCATATTTTATGGAATAGAATCATATTGAAATAAAGTTATATTATAATTTCAGTACGCCTTCATATATAAAATCATTAAATGAATCCATTATATATCCTAGAAATGGCATTAAAGAATCAAATCACTTTGAGGGGGCAGTAGTCCGCACTTCCTAAAATGAAGATATTGCGAATACCCATAATGGAAGCCATAAAGGTATTCCATAAATGAAAAATACAGAATCTTAAAGAAAAAAATAAACATATTATATATCATATATAAATATAGTTTCATCATAATGGCCACCATTGAAGGTGTTAGAAAAATATTGAACAATCATCGTTTCGTGAGGCAGAAATTCACCATCCACGGAAATAATATGCTCTTTAACCATTAGATGAAGGTGTGTGTAAGTGTAGATATAATCCTTCTGATAAAAACATCCCAGTATATTGAAGATACTGGTGTTTTTACAAAAGAAAGGAATAAAAAGAGTTTACGGGGTTGCAGATGCAAAATAAAACATAAGAACACAAGAGAAGACACTACCATTAAAACGGGTAACTCTTTTTGATTTGAGATCAAAGGCGTCCTTGGAAAGAAATCTACCAAAATTTATGCTTCTAGGAGTAAGAGAGGGATGTGGAGAGACCAAATGGATATGGGTTGGCCGAGCCAAAGGCTTGAGAGGTGTGGGTAAGGTGGTAGAGGTGGGGGCCTTTTATAAGAGGAGAGGAGGGGCACTCTTGGACAATTATAAAAGGGTACCTTATTATAAAATGTTGTTCCGATTTTAAAGGTCCCAAAATTATATATTTCTAGGATAATGTGTTAAGAGTTATAAATCCACCCATACAATTGGTTTTTGACATGTTTATGTCTTAGATTTTATATTATCTTTTCATTTTATTTAAATCGTTAAATAATGAGGTAATCATTGTATCATCATGGTGTCCTAAATAATTTAATTTATTTAATGTCTAAAAATTATAAAATAAATATCACGATGTGGTAAATCTTTTAACCTTTCTAAATAATATTTATAATCAAAATTATAAATTGTATAAACCCATTTAATAATTGTTTTAGTAAAACAACACATGTTTGTGACATTTTTATTTTAACATTAAATAAAAAGTTATTAATGTCATTTTCCTAACAAAGTGGCTCCATGGTGTCCCAAAGTTGACCCATGGATTTTCTTGGTCGGCCATGACACATAAAATAAGGGTAGAACATGTGTCAAGGTCATTTTATATTATTAAAACGTTATTTTTACCTTAAATTACACTAATTACCTGTAATCGCAATTAAAAACTTAAAAGTTACTATTCAAAAAAAAATTATTTTAATCCCATTGAACCACATTTTACTTCCTAATGACAACCATGATTGTCAGATTTTTAAAATTCAAAACACAGAGGTGGTAAAATTTCATTTAAACGAAAAATCAGTTTTTTTACGTACCACTTAGTGGTTTCACTATTCATCAAAAATTGATGATTTTCAGAAAAATACCAAAACATATTCCTAAGATATATTTGATATTACAAATTCAAAAATGGTTTCTATTTAAAAAAATTCAAAACATATAAGTTACATTAATTAATTTAATAATTAATTATCGATGTCAGAACAAATAGCGTGTTTTTATGAAACAATATATATCAAATGATTGACACTAGTTTAAGTCCAATTTCAAAGTGAAATTAATTTCAACGACCACTATCAGATTAAATGGTAAATATATATTCTAATTTAAATTAAAAACCATGTAAAAAGATAATCTAATCATATAAATAAATTATATTAAAAATATGTTTTGAATTAAAATACAACATTTTTCACAAATCATTAAAAAAATAATCTTTATCGAAAAAATACCAAAAAATTTACCCAAATCAAATTTTGATGTCCCGATTCTAAAGAAGAATTTTATTTGGTCCAAAAGAATGTATAAGAGTGACCAAAACTATATTTGAAGAGTTATCTCCATCAAAAGGAGATAGGTGGACCTTTAGTGAAAATTATAGTATATATGCCAAAAATTGAATTCTTTTCATATTTTAACCCTTTATCCTTTATTGGATAAATGTAAAAACATTTAACAAACATATATAATCATATTTTAGTTATTTGTATTCATTCAAGCCAATACAAAGGCTATGTGTTTACTACCATTTAAAATAATATTATTTTATTACTAGTGTGCAACGTAAGATTACAATGAAACTCTGTTGCATATCAGGTACGCTATCGAACATAGAAAACACTTTAATGTAAAATTAATAATTAATTCATAAATATTAATATGTATGAAAATGTATTATTCTTTATTTACCTGTGATGTTACATCCTTCCCCCCTTTTGGGAATTGCATCCTCACAATTTTATTCACTTATAAAAATAAGTGGGGGTATTTATCCCTCATAGCATTTTGAGATACCCATGTCTCCTCTTCAATCATATGGGTTTTCCAGAAAACCATAACCTGATTAATTAAATTATTCCACAACACTTTCTCTCTATGGTTAAGAATCTGGACTGGTTGTTCTTCATAAGAGAGATTCTCTTCCAACTGATCTACCTCTGGGCTCAAAACATGAGATGGATCTGGAATATACTTTCTCAACATCGAAACCTGAAAAAAAAATTATGTACCTGAGATAAACTCGGAGGTAAAGCCACTCGGTAAGAAACTGATCCATCTTCTTCCAGAATTTCATATTGTCTAATGAACCTTGGACTCAACTTTCCTTTCTTACCAAATCGCATCACATTTTTCCATGGTGAAACTTTGAGAAAAAAATGATCACCTACCTCGAAAGATAGATCCTTCCTCCAGTTATCCGCATAATTCTTCTGCCTTCTCTGAGTTGTTCTCATGTGTTTCTAAATCAATTGAACTTTTTCTGCCATCTCTTCTACAAATTCTGGTTCCATCAGCTTCCTTTCACCCACTTCATCCCAAAAAGATGGAGTTCGACACCGCTTCCCATATAATTCCTCAAATGGTTCCATATGTATACTGGAATGAAAACTGTTATTATTTGAAAATTAAACAAAAGAAGGATGTTGTTCCCAACTTCCTGATAATCCATCGAACAAGCACATAGAAAATCCTCCAATTTCTGAATTGATCATTCTGACTGCCCATCGGATTGAGGATGAAAAGTTGTACTAAAATTTAATTCAGTACCCAACGACTTCTGAAGGCCTTTCCAAAAGTTAGAATTAAACCTGGGATCACGATTAGATACAATGGATAGGGGAACTCCATGTAACCTGACTATCTCATTAAGATACAATCGAGAAAGTTGATCTAGAGAAAAAGTATCTCTAATAGTAAGTAAATGAGAAGATTTAGTCAAGAGATCAACAATAACCCATATTTCATTATTACCTCGAGATGTATTCGGTAATCGCACAACAATGTCCATTGATATATTTTCCCATTTACACTCTGGAACTAGTAAAGGATGAAGAATCACTTTCAATAACTGGTGCTCTACTTTAACCTACTGACAAGTCAAACACTTCATAATAAAATCAGAAATATCTCTTTTCATTCTATCCCACCAGTAATACTCTCGCAGATCTCTGTACATCTTAGTACTGCCAGGATGAACTAAAAACAGAGAACTATAAGCTTCACATAACAACTCTGCCTTCAACTGTGAATCACAAGGCACACACAATCGCTTCCAAAATCTCAAAACACAATCATTATCAATGTTGAATTCAGGAAACTTACCCTTCTGAACTAGCTCTACCTTTTTCTACAACTCACTATCTTGCTTATGTGCTTGCTTGATTTTGTCTGATAGAGAGGATTTCACTGATACCTGAAACAAAACAGAAGAACATCCGGCACCAACAACTTTTATGCCAACGTTCATCAAATATTTAACCAAAGGATCACATTCCAAATGCAACATTTTTAATTAATCATTACCTCTTCGACTCAAAGCATCAGCCACTTTATTTTATTTTCTGGGATGGTAATTAATTGTACAATTATAATCTTTGATTAATTCTAGCCATATCTTCTGTCTCATGTTCAATTCTTTCTGAGTGAATATATACTTTAATCTTTTGTGATCGTATATATTTCACACTTTACTCCATACAAATGATGCCTCTAAATTTTTAAAGCGAAAAAAACATCATCTAATTCCAAATAATGTGTAGGGTAATTTAACTCATGATTTTTCAACTGACGTGAAGCATATGCAATTAACTGATCATTATTCATAATGAAATAGCCAAGTCCCTTCAACGAAGCATCATTGCATATAACAAAGTCACAATTCTTGGACGGATGTTCCAAAACTGGAGCATTCACCAATCTTCTTTTCAACTCATGATATCAATCATCACATTCTTTTGTCCAAATAAACTTAACACCGTTCTGAGTTAGCTTAATCATTGGACTATATAACCATGAACAATTTTCAACAAACCTTCAGTAGTAACCTACCAAACCAAGAAAACTATGCATATCGGTTAAATTTGTCGGTCTTGGCCATTTTCGACAACTTTTGTTTTTACAGGATGAACAATTATGCCATTTTTTTAAACAATGTGACCAAGGAAATAAAATTGTTGTAACCAAAAATCACACTTTATGAATTTTCCATACAGTTTATTTTCTTTTAAGGTTTGAAAGATAACCCTTAAATGACTTTCATACTCTTATTTACCTTTTGAAAACACCAAAAAATCATCAATAAAAACAACAATCATTTTTCACCTGAGTCAATTGAGCCTACACTACTACAAACTATTTAGTTCTGATTCTTACCATCTCAGTATACTGATTTGAAAGGTCATTTCCTTTTGTATGCCTTCCCAAAAAATCTATTCTGTTTCCTCTATGAAAAACCATTCTTTACACAGAAATATCTTAGGCGAAGCAACATGGTAATCTTTAAATGCTATATCATATCAATCGTACCATAAATTAATTTATAATTTAACAATTTTCTAACTCTTAAAGATGTATAAACTGACCTCTGATACCAACTATAAGGCCCCGACCTTAAACCTTAATTAATATTGAATTAAATGAATAATTCACATTGAGGATCTTTTCAGGTTTAGAGTTTTAGAGAATTAGGAAAAAACTATTATATCTTTAAAGATTACAAAGTAGGCACTTCTACTAAGACTCCATAAAATAAAAACTCTTAAAAAGAAACTTGTCTAGTTCCATGTTTTTGTTAGCATGACTTTTCCTTGATCCCATCCTTTACCCTATTCCACATTAAGTCATGTGAAAAACATTTCAAAAACATGGGATGAGCATTAAAAGCTCAGTAAGGTATATAAAAGTATGAAATGAAAACATTAGTCCATGTTTCAAATCATACTTTACTCACAAAACAAAATAATTTTTACATACCTCATCAAATATTGAATAAATAATAGAAATCAAAAGACATTACGGTAACTTAAGGCATTCATAACATTCTTAAGTAGGGATTAACCCTCATTGTTATGTTTGGAATACCCATCATAGTATATTCCCTAAATCTCTTCGGAGAAACCTTAACATTTAACTCCTTCGCGTTACCCAATTAATTGGAGAGTAATATCAGGCTCAGCCTCCCTTAGTTTATCATGAAACCACCCATCTTCATAATAATTCCCAAGAACCATAACATAATCGTATCACGTAAAACATGCATAAAGAAAACATAACATTTCCACATTTTAATCACAAGATATCAATACAACACATCGATATAATAAAATCACTATGAAAACCATTTTCAATACAAAAATAAAAGAAAAGTAATACATGGTATTTATTTTTAATTTAAAAAAAAAGTTATGTTATGGCTTGTAGAAGAATCTGAAACTCAAAATAATGGTCACGATGGCAGAGAAGTCATTGTCTCTGCATACGTATGACAAAAAAACATTCCTTTTGAAATTTAGTAAAACTCTTCGTATAAAAAATATTCCTTTTGAATAAGCATAAATTTCAAAGGGGTTTATACACCGTATAAAAGAAAGTTGTGTATAAAACAAAATATGCCTCAATGAATGGAGATTGAGACGAAGTCCCTTACCTCGTGTCCGACGTGACTCGATTTCTCTTTAATCTACTGATTAATAAGCATGAGTTCATTTCTACTTTCTTAAGAACCTTTTTCAAGTTCATTATTCCTTTTATATCACTTATTACCATGTCATGAACACTATGTAATTATTTATGTTAATAACGGTCGTTTTAACGATCATTGGTACTTGAGTCAAAAATAAACTCCTAATAATTACAGGTTGTTCATGTATCCATTATATCCAGAGTTATATTCATTATTTAGATATCATAGATATCAAATGTATCCAGTATATACTTGCATTTATAATATTATATAACATTTAGAGGTAAGAAATGAAATGCACCATTCATGGAGACGGTAAGCCGTACGTACACATGAACACTACTTTCATTTCTATTTTGTATTTTATGGAATGGAATCATAATGAAATAAAGGTCTATTATAATTCCAGTAAAATTTCATATATAATATCATTAACTCCATCCTTTATACGTCCCACATATTTCATTAAAGAATCAAATCACTTTGAGGGGGCGGTAGTCCGCACTTCCTAAAATGAAGATATCGTGTATACCCATAATGGAAGCCATAAAGGTCTGCCATAAATGAAAAATACAGAAGATTAAGGAATCAATAATCATATTATATATCATATATAAATATATTTTCATCATAATGGCCACCTTTTAATGTGTTATAAGAATAATGAACAATCATCGTTTCGTGAGGCAGAAATTCGCCATCCACTGAAACAGTATGCTCTTTAACCATTAGATGAAGGTGTGTGTAAGTGTATCTCTAATCCTTCTCATAAAAACATCCTCGAATATTGAAGATACTGGTTTTGATACAATAGAAAGGAATAAAAAGTGTTTAGGGGGTTGGAGAAGAAATATAAAACATAAGAACACAAGATAAGACAATACCTTTAAAATGGGTAACTCTTTTTGATTTGAGCTCAAACGCTTCCTTGGAAAGACTTCTGACCAAAGTGAGGCTTCTAAGAGTAAAACAGGGATGTGGAGATAAAAAATGGGTAGGGTTTGGCCGAGCAAAAGGCTTGAGTTATGTGGGTATGGTGGTAGAGGTGGGGGCCTTTTATAAGTGGAGAGGAGGGGCACTCTTGGAAAGTTATAAAAGGTTACTTTATTATAAAATGATTTTCGGATTTTAAAAATCCCATAATTATATATTTCGAGGATAAAGTGATAAGAGTTATAAATCCACCCATAAAATAGGTTTTTGTCAAGTTTAGGTCTTAGATTTTACCTTATCGCTTCATTTTATTTTCATCTTTAAATAATGAGGTAATCGTTGTATCATCATGGTGTCATGAATAATTTAATTTATTTAATGTCCAAAAATAATTAAAAAATATAATAATGTAGGAAATATTTTTTTTATTTCTAATGAATATTTATAGTCAAAATTATGACTTGTATATCCTCATTTAAAAATTGTTTTAGTAAAACAACACATGTTTGGGACATTTTTATTCTAACAATAAATAAAAAGTTATTAATGTCATTTTCCTTACAAAGTGGATCCATGGGGTCCCAAAGTTGATCCATGGATTTTATTGGTAGTCCAGGACACATACAAGAAGGGTAGGACATGTGTCAAGGTCATTTCATATTATTGAAACATTATTTTTACCTTAAATTACACTAATTACCTCTAATCGCGATTAAAAACATAAAAGTTACTATTCACCAAAAAAATTATTTTAATCCCATTGAACCAAATTTCACTTCTTAATAACAACCATGAATGTCAGATTTTTGAAAGTCAAAACATAGAGGTGGTAAAATTTCATTTAAACAAAAAATCAGTTTTTTTAAGTACCACTTAGTTGTTTCACTATTCATAAAAAATTGATGTTTTTCAGAAAAATACCAAAACTTCACCCAAAGATATATTTGATATTCTGATTTGAAAAATGTTGTCTATTTAATGAAATTCAAAACATATATGTTACATTAATTTATTTATTAATTAATTCCCATCGTCAGAACAAATAGCGTGTTTTTATGAAATAATATATATCAAAAGATTGACACTAGTTTAAGTCAAATTTCAAAGTGAAATTAATTACAATAACCACTGTTGTATTAAATGGTAAAAATATATTCTAATATCACTTTAAATCCAATTCAAAAGATAATATAATAATATAAATAAATTAGATTAAAAAGAGGTTTTGAATTAAAATACAACCTTTTTCACTATTCATTAAAAAATAAACTTTATCAGAAAAGTACCAAAAATTTACACAAAGTAAATTTTGATGTCCCGATTCTAAATAATAATTTTATTTGGTCCAAAAAAATGTATAATATTGACCAAAACTATATTTATAGAGGGTTCGCCATCAAAAGGCGATAAGTGGAGCTTTAGTGAAAATTAGAGTATATATGCCAAAAATTGAATTCTTTTCGTATTTTAAGCCTTTATACGTTATTGGATAAATTTAAAAACATTTAACAAACATATATAATCATATTTTAGTTATTTCTATTCATTCCCGCCAATACAATGACTGCATGTTAATTACCATTTAAAATAATATTATTTTATTACTAGTGTGCAACGTAAGATTTCAAAGAAACTCTTTGTTGCATATCGGGTACGCCATCGAGCATAGAAACCCCATTAAAGTAAAATTAATATTTAATTCGTAAATATTATCAAGTATGAAAATGCATTATTCTTTATTTACATGGGATGATACATATCCTAGATGAAAATAATGATGAATTGGTCTTGGAAGTCATGGAACACGGAGATCAGGATTTCCACTAACACAGATGTTGATTTTGTATCACTAAACAAAATTAATATTGAATAAATGTTCCTATATTTTCATATGATGGGTGTATTCCAAATATAATCTTCCATCACCATCAAATTTATATAATTGGGCAATAAATCAATCATTATAAACCCACTAACTCTTATCATTCAGTAGAAATTACCATTCATCCTTGGAAGAAGGAAATAGATATTTTCTCCAACTATAAATAGCTTCAATATATAGTCTTCATTCATGGTGAAAAACCTTGCATAACCCCACAACAAAAAATAGGAAAGATGAAAAAAATTTGAATAATATAATCCATAAGAATCCTCAACATGTGCATCTTTGTAACTGTCATCTAAAAGGTAGATATCAAAATAAGTGATTCTCTTCATAAGAAATATCTCTCGAACATGATGTTGTGTAGTGGTTGTCGTTTATAACCTATACTAGTAAAATTTCTAAGAACTCATCAACACCACATGGGACATCCTCATATATTAATCAATTTATATACCCCCTAATAGAGGAAAATGTGGATCCACAATCCTAAACACCATTTGATAACCTCTTTCTTCAAAAATCCAGACTCTCTTTCTCCTCCTATAGAAATAATAAAATATCCTAAAAACAATCGATGATTTTATTAATGGAATAAAACCATTAAATTATATATATAACATTGTATAAATATAACTTTAATAGTATAATTTAAATAACTAACCCATGATTCCCCATCCCTAGCATACATCCCGAAAACACATAAAAATCAACATAGCCTCCAACTATAATTGAGAACACAAAGGGGAACCACATTTTTTCTAAATATAAAGTCTAAAATTATGAACTAAATTAGTATAAAAAATTAGTTTGAGCCTTATGAATCAAATAAGTAATATAAAATGTCATATGTTTATCTAATTTTACCTTGAATTGCACCCAAAAATATTGTTGAATCAAACTCTAAAGTGTGCATCAAACCAAGCCGAGATCCTCTACCTAAATGCAACTAGCCTCTAGGGGAAAAAATTGGTCTAGGTTCCTATTGATTTGGTCTATCATAAGTTTTCCCTCTACCATAATCATTTTCTCTCATTTTATAAACATGCATTAGTGGTCCCTACTATTGAAACTACAATTGATAAAACTATTATTACTTCTGAAGAGGGGCTATAACAGTAACATGATATAATAAATCATGATGAATAATACCCTCATCAGGATGATATTAATTTCCTCATTTTTACATAAATTAAATATGGGAGTCATATTGCAAGTTATCAGGATCCACCTTCCCATGAGAATGGAAGGAGATCTATCACAATAAGATCCCCAATAATCTAAAAAATTCTTTCATGAGAATCCATGAGCCACATCCAGAACAATTTCTCTTGGAGATTCAATATTGTCCACACACTCAACGATAAACTCTTTGGGAAGTAGTACAGTTGAAAACGAAATTTTTTTCTACACTTTTTCATACACAGAGATCATATATAGTTAGTTCATACATGATCACATTGTGAAAATCATTCTCAACACCCCACATTCTGGACTCTTCACCTAGAATAATGGCTGGATAAATTTTCATGATTTCCATGAACCTGATATCATGATACATTACAGTAATAATACCTTGACTAAGGGAGATTGAATCCTCCCTCATGGATTCTGCCATCCTTGATGATAGATATTCCACTTTTAAATCACATTGAATGCTTTAAAAAAAGAAATATGGCTCCATTAAGTATCCCATAGTCATTTTCCCCCACTGATGTGAATCTACTCGAATATGACTACCTATAAATAGCATAATGTAATATGAATGTGGTTAGATCATACCAAAAGTGATCTTGTGATCCTCTATCATGGTCTCTATTTATAGATTTGACATGCTCCACTAATACTTTCCCAAACTGTACCACTGAATAGAACACTTGGATCTCCACCAGTTTTGTCAATTCATTGTCGGTTCATCCATCTGATGATTAACTAGACTACTATTTTGGAAATCAACTACCTAAGACACGGGTTAATGATGAACATGACCCATTAATTAAAATAATTTAGATCATCATAAGTCAAATTACATGTGATTTTACCAACAAATGTTCATGTAAATTAAATTATTTACCGACAAAAACAAAACTATGACCTGAACATAATCCTACATTATATATGTACCTCTCCTAGGTCAATACAAAATAAAAATGTGTTCCCCACATAGTAATTATACAAGATCAGTGTTCATGTACTGGATCTCCATAGACATAAAATACAATGTCCTAACTGGTCTCCCTTGCCCATGTCAAGTGTCAAGTTCAACTACATGGAATCCTCACTACGCAAAAATGTGCAGTCTATCCTATCTATAAAAAATAACATGTTATAGAAATCTGTTATCACACCCTCTCTCTAATGATTTCATAAAAAGGGAGATAGGTAAGAACCCATGATTCCTACATATAGTATGCCTTGGGTTTGGGGCTGGAATTGGGAGTGTAAATGATTCACTTTGTGGGATGTGTTAACCTCTATAAATTAAATAGTATTGGGACAAAGGAAAAAAACCAACATAATCAAAAAAAATAATATAAAGGTAAACATATAAACTTCCCACAGTGCATGAATATATTGGAATGATTTAATAATTATCTAAATAAATTTCCAAAAATATGTATATGGAAATGACCAAACATCATATCCCAACCCTTGAAAGAGATGTCTAGATAAAACTCCATGATCCTCTTTAAAACCTAAATACTAGTTTTAAATATGTATGATGTGTTGTACCCCTCTCTCTTGGATTTTAATGATCACAATCACTCTTATTTTGTTCTAACTTGTTTTCAAGTGTTTTTGTTGATAGGAAAAAGGTTGCCAAGGAGTTGGGCCAAGAAGGACTGAAAGTAGACTCTCTGAGTGTACCGGCCAACCGGTGGATTCCCACCGGCTAGCCGGTGGTCTCTGGCAGTAGGAATGGTTTCTGTCCAAAGCCACCGGTCATCCGGTGTGAGCTCCCCGGCCAGCCGGTATTGTCACCAACCAGCCGGTGGCTGACCACCGGCCCGCCGGTAGAACCTGGGCAGAGAGCTTGCTATCTGTCTGGAGCACCGGCCAGCCGGTGGCTCAGGACCGGCTAGCCAGTGGACCACTGGCCAGCTGGTGAGACACCACCGGCCAGCCGGTGTGCCCAGTCAAACTAGCTGTTGGGCTTTGACCAGACATGCACTTTTGACTCCAAACGGCTCCGAAGGCCTCTACAACCGCTCCGAAGACCCCCAACGGCCATTTGGGTGTTCCTCTCCTATAAATAGAGGACTAGGAAGCCCCAGAAATGTAATGTATCCCACGGGAACATTTTTCAATCATTTGGTGAACCTCCGGCGCATTCCTTCAAAGATCCCCACCTGCTCCAACTCACTTCCACAACCAAGGAGCACCACCATAGAAGCTTGGGAGCACTCTTAATCATCACCAATCAATCCACTGGATCCCAAGACTTCTCCTCTTTACGGTTTTTATTGTTTTATCATTTTGAGCATTATTTTGAGTTTGTGCATACAAACCCTTCTTTCTCTCATCCTCCCTTTGTTTGGGTTTTCACACCACCTTCAAGGTGTGAAGAGGTTAGTCAAGCCTTCCCTATAAAAGACTTGAGTCATAGGTGAGCTAGCCTTCACCTGTAAGAAGGCTAGTGGGTTTCTTGCTACAACCAATAAAAAGCGAGCTGTAATAGGTTTCTAGGTTGCCTTAAAGTCTAGTGGGTTTCTTGCTACAACCATTAAAAAGCAAGCTGTCGTATAAATCTCTCAACGGTTGAGTTGGGAGCGGAGACGTAGGCTTGGGATTTAGGCCGAACTCCGTTATCAATTTTGTGTCTTGCCTCTTTTATTTCCGCTGCGCTTTAACTTTTTCTTAAATTGTTAAACTTTTTTAAAAGGCAATTCACCCCCCCTTGCCATCACTCTCCGACCCAACATGATGAGCCTAGAAGGAATAACAAGTATGTACATAACAATGGTTTTAGGTTGACATGTGAAAAAAGAAAAAAAAATTTAAATTTATTGAATAAAAAAAGAATGATGATCCTTTCGATTTCATATAAAAAAACCATCCTCACCATGTCTTAGTCATGAAATGAGACATCAAATATAATAATATAACATCACGATAATAACTAATCATGGTTCAACACTATCATTTACCCATTTATTTTCTTCTCCAATTCCCAAGAATCAAATATCCTATTCCCCCATTTATTCCCTACGTATCACATCACTACCAAATCACATCACATCTCCCCAAAAGACACCAGGTCCATCTCTAATGTGGGTTAGGAAAAATCACTCCCCATCTCACCATCAAAATTTCTAACATCCTTTAAAAGCATAAATCATCATTACACTATGTATCGTCCGAAGTATAATGTTCCATCATGTCACTTATTTCTTAAAGAATACAAGGATGTCACAAAAAATATAATTACATATCTTGAGTATTAAGGATTCTTGAATGTGATGTTCATCATCCTTTTCCCTCTACTAACCACACATGACCCTCACTAAATATCCCAAAACATAATTTCCACATCACATCACATATTCCACAAATTTTCCTTGTCCAAAAGTACTTTTATATCCCTAACAACAACAAGTATCACATATACTATTATAAGAGAATTATAAAAGATTATTTATCTAGACATCTATGTCATCAAATATTCGGTGTTGCAGACAACAAATATAACAAAAATCTTCTATGGATTGAAAATTTTATCGATATCTTCTAGAAAATATTTCGAAATAAAACAAATAATAATTATAAATATATATTAAATAAATAAATCCCAGCCTATGGCTTAAAATAATCTTTTATAACACACACCACATCCCCACAACTATGCAACACATAAACTTTCACATATTTTATCGCTATTATATGTTGGATATCACACCACACCACTTATCCACACAATATTTCCCACTTTATATTATAGGTTTTACTAATTTTATTCATTTATCCATTCCATTTTATTTTATAAAGAACATTTTTTCATTTAATTTATTTATTCGATTTACCAAACATCTATTTCTAGCACATAATTCATATTTACCAGCATATTTGTTTATCTCTATCATCATAATTTAGTCCATTGAAAATACGGAAACTATCACAAACACACCACTCAAAAAACTATCACAACACCCTCAAGTAGTTCCACAACACCACACATACACCATTATCACCTCATGAAATCATCGAATTTATCTCTACAAAAAAATAACACACGATAAATCATAACCAAATCACACAAAAGAACCACTAAAAATACAATAGAACATCACCACCACACTACACCACCACACATCATCGCTACTACACACCACAACTTCTACAAAACACATCATATAACTTCCCACATCACATATATGCATTCAAATAACCACATCACATACGTACACATGACACAACAAATAAGGTCAACTCTATCACCCTAAAACATCACAAACCATGTTCAAGAACACTACAATATTAAAAACGCACATGAAAAAACATCTCAGCATCATCATTTATTCCACGTATTTCCATGAAATAATTATTTATTTTTTTGATAATATTCCAAAAATCAGTATTCTGTGGGAATCAATTTTATGGTTCAATGTTCATTATATAGCCTTTTATTTTTCGTGTGATCAAACTACTGCAAACCATGGATCACAACACATAACATCTAATATCCAATCAAGGCCCCCTTCAACAATATTTTTTACTAATGATACAACTTGTAAAAAATTCAGTAGTTAATTATAAAATAACCATGTGGTATTTCTCCATTCCAATACATTTCAGTTACGCTAAATAATTTTGTTGTTAAATTAACCTATAATATCCACAATTGTGAATAAAAATCATGAAATTCCAACTTAAAACATATATAAGGGGATATAATGTGGATTCCCTAAATCAAATATCATATTTGTTATCATTTTTCAGTCACATGTGTTATAGAAACGACATATAAATGAAAACCATAATGGAAAGCCCTAGATCAAACTATTCCTCAAAAAAGGGCGTGAAAAAATGAATCACAACATTTCTAATTTGAATCCAATAAAATTCATATAGATATCTAAGATTAAAATGAGAATAAACAAAAAAGAATCAGGTAAGATCATACAATTTATTATTGAAACACCACAAGTCAATTCCCAATGGTCATGGAGAGGGAATATTTGATGTAATGTTTCCCAAAAATTATTTATATTTTTTCATAATTTTAGAGGATATTAACTACATAATGGGGATAAAAATATTTTAATCAAAACCATTTGGTATCCTGGAAAACACTTGTAACATGTAATGAATTATGTAGTAACGACATGAGTTCTAAATGATTAATGGACTACATGTCCTTAAATATGTAAAAGGCATGTAACCTTGACATAATCTATTTCCACAAAAAAAATTCTCATCACCTTGAATTATATTACATTTCATGAATTCCAGTTTTATAAAATGAATTTTTCTCACTCACTACTCAACTACCTCAATCAATACACGAGTTCACCAGTTATAAAAGTCATTTATGACAATATCCATACTTGAATCTTGTTCCCATGATAAAAACCATTCTAGTTTACACCCACATCTCATGAATCTTCTTAACACTCCTCGCTCTTCTTCCAAAATCCAATGATTTTTCAAACTAGAAAAGTAATAGGTATGGAAGGAATAGACCATAAGATATTGGGGTGAAATTACTTGTTCCTATATAAGAGAATGGTGATTGGTTATAAAATTTTTCCCAGGTATTGATTTCATAACTATTTCACTTGTATTATAGAACTTTAATTTTGTATGTTTTTATTTTATTACGGATGTGGGAAAGAGATCATTTTATACAGATCACATAAAAAGTTAGCTCCACAATTCTTTGTGTAACAGCCCGAGATTTTATGAAAAATATTCTTTTTAATTTTATTAATGTATTGTGTGGTACGCTACACCAAAAGGAGCTTGCACAACACGCATCATTGACTGGCCTTGCATTACACGCAATCACAACCTTCCTCGATAGCGTGTGTAGTACGCAATACTGAGTTTCACGAAACAACGATATGCTATTAAAATATTATTAAAACTAGCCATAATGAATAGTAATAACCACTTTTTAAATTTTAGAAATTTTAGCTCTCAAAATGGACTTCATTTTTGGATTCGGAGTATCAAATTTAGCCTAAGGTGAAATTTTGGTACTTTTCGGATAACTTTCATATTCTGATGAATAGTGAAAATTACTAAATTATAATTAAAAACAACTTTTTTAATCGAAATAATTAATAGTAATAAATTATTAATTTGAGTGGTTTTAAAGTATATTTAGAATATATTTTTACAATTTAATACAATTTTGGTCATTGGATGTAATTTCACATTTAAACCAGACATAATCAAGTGTCAATCTTTTGATAGATATTGTTTCTTAAAAACACGCTATTTGTTTTAACAGCCGGATTTAATTATAAAATTAATTAATGCAACTTCTATGTTATGAATTTGGTAAACTAGACTTCATTTTTGAATTCGTAATATGAAATATAGATTAGGATGAAATTTTGGCATTGTTCTGAAAAACATCAATTTTTGATGAATAGTGAAACTACTAAGTGGTAGTTAAAAAAACTGAATTTTTCATAAAAATTAATTTTACCCCTTCTGTGAATGGAATTTCAAAAATCCGAGATACACGGTTGACTTCAGTAAGTAAAATGTGGTTCAATGAGATGAAAATAATTTTTGGTGAATAGTAACTTTTTACTTTTATTTACCACAGTTAAAAGTAAATAGGGTAATTAAGGGTAAGAATGATATTAATATTACCCTAACACATGTCCTAATTCTATTGGACAAGTGTATCTCGACCAAAAACATCCTTAAGTGTAAAATATTATCATTTAGGCCCACTTGGATTAGATTAGAACATTTATTATTATTTAATTCAAAGAAATGTTAAAAGAGTTAAAAACAAAGTTTATTTAATAAAACATTTTTAATATAGGGTTGTACATAAGATAAATTGGATTGTAAATATTAATTAGCAATCTAAAAATATTTCCTACATAATGGTATTTTATTTGTAATAATTTATTTATGACACAAAGATGATGCAGTAATTATCTTATTAATGAAATATTGACATAATTGATATTATAAATACCAAAATAAATGTAATTTAAGACTTTTTATGAATTAAACTAATTTTCTAGGTTACTATGATATATTAGTATTGATTTAATCAACTTGGTTCGAACATATAATTCTGTTATGACTTTCACAAAAATCATATATCAAATAGTGTCAAAATTGACACAAAATAGTTTTTAAATCTAATATTATATTATTAATTGTTATTTTATTCCTAAAAATATAAGGTTCGGCCAAATGACTTAGATAAGTATATATATATTAATAATAAACAATTTGGGGTTCGTTTGGCATGTTATACTGAGTGTATTAACCTTATGGTGTAAGAAAACAAAAAGACACGGTAAAAGTTATATTATTTAACTTATAGTTAAATCTTATTGATAAGGTTAAAATAATAACCTAAACTTGTATAAATCCAATTGGTTGATAGTCTTTCGACCCATCCCCACTTTACCTTCGAAATAATACCCTTTGGAACCATTATAAACCGATTTTGACTTTAATATAAAATAATATTTTGAGATATTCCTAAGGTGCCCCTCTCCTCCTTTATAAAAGGGCGCCTCTTCCCCCTCCTCCTCACACCAATTTGAGCACTCAAGCTCGGCCAACCCCTGCCAAAATCCCTTCTCCACTTCCCTAGAATAATCTGAGAGGTCCTGGTCTTCTTCAAATACCAATCTTAGTTCCCTAAGTGGAGGATTCAAAGAGGCGTTCCAAAGAAGAGGTAATATCCATTACCGATCTTTTCAATTTCTTTCTTCTTCAACTTCTTCTTATTTAGTTGTTTCATGATAATGTAATAACATCAGTATTACTTACATACTGATATGTTATTATAAATATGAAACAACCCTAATTCACCTTCTATCCATCCTAGGGAAAAATGAAATCACCGCGCGTGTGTACGTACGGAATACCGTCTCCACGCCGTGGTGTAATCTATTTTCCACCATCACCTTACAAGGATGGGTATAATGGAGTAATGAGTAACTATTTATGATTATTATAAATTAATATTGATACTGAAATAATATATATATATACTCCAATACAATTCCACGATCATAGGAACGATATCATCACTCGTGCGTACGTACGGAATACCGTCTCCACGATGTGATGCGACTCGTTCTACATGATCATCATTACATAGTAATTATATAAATTAATTGAATTAATAAATATGATATATGTTACACTAATAACATTCTGGATATAAGGTATCTATAACCTTAAAAGAATAATAAGAATTTATTCGGAAAAACACGCATAAGAACAAAAGGCAATAAAGACCTGAGTAACAAGTCACAATGAAATATTACTAACAAAAAGCTAAGAATATGACCATATATGATATCATATCAATATGTATGATTCTGGAATAAGTCAATAACATTATTTAAACCATTATACAATAGTTTCGGACATGTACAAAGCAAATCGGACCTAAGGGAAGGGAAATATCACAATCTCATTTTAATCCGAGATTGTTTATTCGTAAGTGTTTATTGGGGTGTATTTTATCATCCACATCCATGTTACCTCAATATGTAATATTGTTTCCATACACTTAAAATAGTTTAAATCCAATTTTACCCTTCGGTGAGTTTTTATTAAAGAATATGAAAGGAATCTTTTGTCTTTTTTTCGTACGAGGTACTTTTTGACTTTTCTGACAAAAGTACGAAGAATGTTTTTTTAACTTATACGGCTAGAATGGATTTTTAGAACATTATTTACAAGAATATTTCTTTATAATATTTCATGTTTATTTTTAATCAACTTCTTTTAGTTTATAATTGTATGACATGTTATGAAAAGAAAAGTGTTTTTGAAGTAGAAAGGATATTTTCCTCAAGAATGGAGTTCAAATGTTTTATCAAAATTATTTTCCATCTAAGATAATATAGGGTTATGTTTTTATCCCTATTGTTACATTGATTTGATTATTTTTTGAGGAAATTATTTTTATGAAGTCATTTACCTTATATGATTTGTTTTATGATGTCATGATGTTTCATGAATCCCATTTTTGTTACATGTGTTATGCGATGATGTATGATTTATTATTATGTGGCACACATAAGAAAGGATTCATTATAATATGGGTGGGACCTATATCTCCCTCTAATGCATTGGGTAAAGATTTTATATCTCATGAGATAGACATGGCTGGAATGGTAGGTTATACCGGTTCAGTGAAACAGGACTGAAACGAGGGTGACTCGGTTCAGAAAGGGACTTTGTCCACTAAGATAGTCTTGGCAACGAGTCCTGACTAACAAGAAATGATTCTCTATGATTATGTGTGTATGCCACAAAGTTTCATGTTTTAAGTAATGATTATTGTGATTACATTTCACTACTATGATTTATCCCATGTTATGAAATTATGCTCTCTTTTTCAGGTTAAGACTTCCAAAAGTTATGTTCTTATGAATATGATGTTATTGATTTCCCTTTTGTTTACCCTTACTGAGAATTTGAGCTCACCCTATTATGTTTTCTTTTCCCCAGGATATAAAGAAAGGTTTTAGGTAAAAAAAAGGGATGATCTTTTAGGGAGATATTGAAGAACTTTCACCACGATTAGAAGATTACGTTCTGAGTTTCCAAAGACACTAAACTATTACGATCCTTGTGTGTGTGTTTCTGTTATGTACTAAGTATTCCGCGAAAGTAATGTAATGTCCATGTACATCAGGCTTCGGGTCTCTACATTTGGTATCAGAGGAAAGGTTTAGTCAACCTTTGGAAACTTTGATGCGAGAACTTTAGTGAGATCCCTAGAGATATTTATAAGGTATGTCTAGGGATGTCCCTAAGGATAAGTATACGTATAGGATAGTCCTATAACTATGGTAATGATCTTAGAATTTAACCTAAGATGTTAGATATTGAAGGTACTCCCCCTTTATTATGTTGTTTTCCCAAGCATGATTTTTGCCTCTCACACTATTCATTTAGGGTTTTAGACGATGGCTGGAACCTGAAGGAACCGTGTTGATCAATGCAATGGACAATGCAATGATTGTCCTCCTGAACAAACAAATGTTATGGGAGATGGAGTGAAAAATCTTATTGCTATCCTTACACAAGCTATGAATCATTCTGGACTTCCAAATGAGCAGAGAAAGGAACAGTATTCTATTGAGTCCTTCATGAGGAAACGTCCACCTTCTTTCAGTGGGACTTTCGATCCACTTGTTGCTGAACAATGGATCAGTACCACTGAAAAGATATTTTCAGTTCTCCAATGTTCTGAAAATGATAAAGTCATCTTAGCAGTATATCATTTGGAAGGTGAAGCTGATCAATGGTGGAATTTTATCAAGAATACGAGGCCAAGAGATGAAATTGAGTCCATGGAATGGGACGAGTTCAAGAACTTTTTTTCAGTAAGTACTTCCCTCGTATTCTTCGAACATAGATGGAGAAGGAGTTTCTTGAACTAATGCAAAAGGATGATGAATCTGTTGGTATATACGAAGCGAATTTTACAAGACTTTCAAGGTATTCATCTGGCATTATCATCCAACCTGAAAGTAAAGTTGATCGATTTTTCAGTGGCTTAAAACCAAGTCTTCGAAGGGCATTAGCTATAAGAGACTTCAGTAGCTATGAAGAAATTGTGCGTTGTTCTATCAAGGTAGAAATGCAAGTTGGTGTTACATATCCATCTCATGGTTTTGACAAGAAACGAATGATGGAGTTCAAGGAGAAATCTCCGAATAATGGTGAAAAGAAGATGAATGTTTCCTTATGCACAAAGTGTGGAAAGAAGCATGGTGGAGATTGTCTTAAAGGGACTAGAAAATGTTTTAAGTGTGGAAAAGAAGGTCATCGAGCAGCTGAGTGTCGAAGTAATGGAAAAAGGGTTTCTAATGATGTGAATAAAGAAACCACTACAGAGAACGCACCACCAACACTTCAATGATTCAAGTGCAAGGAAATGGGGCATTATGCTAATAAATGCCCTAATCCAAGGGTTAGTGATGATCGAAATGAGCAACCGCTTAAGTCAAAGGACAAAGGGAAGTCACATGCGATCACTATTGGCGATATTGAATATGACAACGATGTGGTGGAATGATTAAGTGTTTATGTAATGGGATTCCAAAATAATGATGTATCATAAAGTATTGGAATATTTATGTATTGGTCTAATGTGGTATTAAAAGTTATTGAGATATTTTTGGAAATAAGATGATATGCGCATAATGAAGGGAAAACGAGAAAACGAAATGTTTAACAGTATTCATGAGCTCATGATTGATATAAGGACTAAGTGATATCATGGTTTGAGTATATAGAATTTTGTGGATTTTGGTATGTGGAAAGTGTTAACTTTTAACTGCATTCATGTTTTCACTAAGGTTCAATGGGTATTCAAGAGAGTACAAGATTAAGGCCTTTGAATGTTTGGAATGTGACCAACAAGATATATCTTATGATATATGGGGATCAATGATGGTATTAAATCTCTGAGAGTGGATGGAAGTATTATGGATAAGCCTAAATATTTGAATGGATTATGTTGGACATAAGTTTGGATAAAACGTTTTTTGATATTATTGATGGGATGTTATAGTAATATTGCATTAGAAAAAGGACAACCTGCAGGACGGGCAACAACCCATCGCGTCGGACAAGGCTGTGGGAATCGAACCCACAACCGAAGTGCGACTGGCCTTTATCGCCTACCACTGGCCTACAGGAAGTCCCTATTTAGTAGAAACTAGTTTTATTATATTAAGTAGTGTGATATATGAAGTATAAGTCCATTTTAGGAACCATACATGATTAATCTCACTTTAGATCGAATTATGTATATAATTTTTCTAACCTTTTGTTTGAGACAGATGGAATGACCCGTCATTCTATCACATGATCTGCTAACACTTCACGAATAACAAATTCAACTTCATTTATTTAAGAGATGAAGTGGAAATTGTTCAAGGCATGAAAAACAGTGAGATTGTACCAAAATAAAGTAAGTATTTATTCTAATGAAAATTTTCAACTTTAGGGAAATGATCTTGAAAACCAAAAATGTTGTCCTAGTGATCTTATACCTGATGAATCAGATGGTACCTTATATCATCACAAATCTATGGATTTGTGATTACTAGCTTTTCCATAGCCATGTTCTCTACCACTCTCCATCAGAACATGATTGTTAGATTTCTCTTCCATATCCATATTTTCACCTATGTGGAAACCCAGTGATTAGTTTATTTGGGTAACCGTTACGTTTCATACTTTTGTTTTTAAAGATTGGTTTTGGTATTCCTTTTTACGATGTGGGTTTCGATTAATGAAACTTTCAAATAGTAAACCATTTATAACCCCGATGAATTTCAAGGGCGAAATTCATTTTAAGGGGGGTAGAATGTAACATCCCGAGATTTTATGAAAAATATTATTTTTAATTTTATTAATGTCTTCTGTGGTACGCTACACCAAAAGGAGCTTGCACACCACGCATCCTTGACTTGCCTTGAATTACACGCAATCACAACCTTCCTCGAAAGCGTGTGTACTACGCAATACTGAGTTTCACGAAACAACGATATGCTATTAAAATATTATTAAAACTGGCCGTTATGAATAGTAATAACCACTTTTTAAATTTTAGAAATTTTAGCTCTCAAAATGGACTTCATTTTTGGAGTCTGAGTATCGAATTTAGCCTAAGGTGAAATTTTGGTACTTTTCGGATAACATTCATATTCTGATGAATAGTGAAAATTACTAAATTATAATTAAAAACAACTTTTTTAATCGAAATAATTAATAGTGATTAATTATTAATTTGAGTGGTTTTAAAGTATATTTAGAATATATTTTTACAATTTAATACAATTTTGGTCATTGGATGTAATTTCACATTTAAACCAAACATAATCAACTGTCAATCTTTTGATAGATATTGTTTCTTAAAAACACGCTATTTGTTTTAACAGTAGGATTTAATTATAAAATTAATTAATGCAACTTCTATGTTATGAATTTGGTAAAATAGACTTCATTTTTGAATTAAGAATATGAAATATATCTTAGGATGAAATTTTGGCATTGGTCTGAAAAACATCAATTTTTGATGAATAGTGAAACTACTAAGTGGTAGTTAAAAAAACTGAATTTTTCATAAAACATAATTTTACTGCTTCTATGAATGGAATTTCAAAAATCCGAGAGACACGGTTGATGTCATTAAGTAAAATTTGGTTCAATGAGATGAAAATAATTTTTGGTCAATAGTAACTTTTTACTTTTATTTACCACGGTTAAAAGTAAATAGGGTAATTAAGGTTAAGAATGATATTAATATTACCCTAACACATGTCCTAATTCTATTGTACAAGTGTATCCAGACCAAAAACAACCTTAAGTGTAAAATATTATCATTTAGGCCCACTTGGATTAGATTAGGACATTTATTATTATTTAATTCAAAGAAGAGTTAAAAGAGTTAAAATCAAAGTTCATTTAATAAACATTTTTAATATAGGGTTGTACATAAGATAAATTCTATTGTAAATATTCATTAGAAAGCTAAAAATATTTCTTACATAATGGTATTTTATTTTTAATAATTTATTTATGACACAAAGATGATGCAGTAATTATCTTATTAATGAAATATTGACATAATTGATATTATAAATACCAAAATAAATGTAATTTAAGACTTTTTATGAATTACACTAATTTTATAGGTTACTATGATATATTAGTATTGATTTAATCAACTTGGTTCGAACATATATTTCTGTTATGACTTTCACAAAAATCATATATCAAATAGTGTCAAAATTGACACAAAATAGTTTTTAAATCTAATATTATATTATTAATTGTTATTTTATTCCTAAAAATCTAAGGTTCGGCCAAATGAATTAGATAAGGATATATATATTAATAATAAACAATTTGGGGTTCGTTTGGCATGTTAGACTAAGTGTATTAACCATATGGTGTAAGAAAACAAAAAGACACTGTAAAAGTTAAATTATTTAACTTAGAGTTAAATCTAATTGATAAGGTTAAAATAATAACCTAAACTTGTATAAATCCTATTGGTTGATAGGATTTCGACCCATACCCACTTTACCTTAGAAATAAGACCCTTTGGAACCATTATAAACCGATTTTGACTTTAATATAAACTAATATTTTGAGATATTCCTAAGGTGCCCCTCTCCTCCCTTATAAAAGGACACCTCTTCCCCATCCTCCTCACACCAATTTGAGCACTCAAGCTCGGCCAAACCCTACCAAAATCCCTTCTCCACTTCTCTAGAATAATCCTAGAGGTCCTGGTCTTCTTCAAAGACAAATCTTTGTTCCCAAAGTGGAGGATTCAAAGAGGCGTTCCAAAGAAGAGGTAATATCCATTACCCATCTTTTCAATTTCTTTCTTCTTCAACTTCTTCTTCTTTATTTGTTTCATGATAAAGTAATAACATCAGTATTACTTACATAATGATATGTTATTATAAATATGAAACAACCCTAATTCACCTTCTATCCATCCTACGGAAAAATGAAATCACCGCGCGTGCGTACGTACGGAATACCGTCTCCACGCCGTGGTGTAATCTATTTTCCACCATCACCTTACAAGGATGGGTATAATGGTGTAATGAGTAACTATTTATGATTGTTATAAAGTAATATTGATACTGAAATAATATATATATACTCCAATACAATTCCACGATCAAAGGAACGATATCATCACTCGTGCGTACGTACGGAATACCGTCTCCACGATGTGATGCGACTCGTTCTACACGATCATCATTACATAGTAATTATATAAATGAATTGAATGAATAAATATGATATATGTTACACTAATACCATTCTGGATATAAGGTATATATAACCTTAAAAGAAGAATAAGAATTTATTCGGCAAAACACTCATAAGAACAAAAGGCAATAAAGACCCGAGTAATAAGTAACAATGAAATATTACTAACAAGAAGCTAAGAATATGAACATATATGATATCATATCAATATGTATGATTCTGGAATAAGCCAATAACATTATTTAAACCATTATACAGGAGCTTAGGACACGTACAAAGCAAATCAGACCTAAGGTAAGGGAAATATCACAATCTCATTTTTATCCGAGATTGTTTATTAATAAGTATTTATTGGGGTGTATTTTATCATCCACATCCATGATCCCTAAATATGTAATATTGTTTCCATCCACTTACAATAGTTTAAATCCAATTTTACCCTTATGTGAGTTTTTAGTAAAGAATATGAAAGGAATCTTTTGTCATTTTTTCGTACGAGGTACTTTTTGAATTTTCTGACAAAAGTACGAAGAATGTTTTTTTAACTTATACGGCAAGAATGGATTTTTAAAACATTATTTCCAAGAATATTCCTTTATAAGATTTCAAGTTTATTTTTAATCAACTTCTTTTAGTTTATAATTGTATGACATGTTAAGAAAAGAAAAGTGTTTTTAAAGTAGAAAGGATAATTTCCTCAAGAATGGAGTTCAAATGTTTTATCAAAATTATTTTCCATCTAAGATAATATAGGGTTCTGGTTTTATCTCTATTATTACATTGATTTTATTATGTTTTGAGGAAATTATTTTTATGATGTCATTTACCTTATATGATTTGTTTTATTATGTCATGATGTTTCAAGAATCCCATTTTTGTTACATGTGTTATGCGATGATGTATGATTTATGATTATGTGGAACACATAAGAAAGGATTCATTATAAGATGGGTGGGACCTATATCTCCCTCCAATGCATTGGGTAAATATTTTATATCTCATGAGATAGACATGGCTGGAATGGTAGGTTATACCGGTTCAGGGAAACAGGACTGAAATGAGGGTGACTCGGTTCAGAAAGGGACTTTGTCCACTAAGATAGTCTTGGCAATGAGTCTTGACTAACAAGAAATGATTCTCTATTATTATGTGTGTATGACACAAAGTTTTATGTTTTATGTTATGATTATTGTGATTACATTTCACTACTATGATTTATCCCGTGTTATGAAATTATGCTCTCCTTTGCAGGTTAAGATTTCCAAAAGTTATGTTCTTATGAATATGATGTGATTGATTTCTCTTTTGTTTACCCTAACTGAGCATTTTAGCTCACCCTTTTATGTTTTCTTTTCCCCAGGATATAAATAAAGGTTTTAGGTAAAAAAAGGGAAGATCTTTATGGGAGATATTGAAGATCATTCACCACGATTAGGAGATTACGTTCGGAGTTTCCAAAGACACTAAACTATTGCGATCCTTGTGTGTGTGTTTTTGTTATGTACTAAGTATTCCGCAAAAGTAATGTAATGTCCATGTACGTCAAGTTTCTTGTCTCTACACATTATTTGATTTTGAATGAATGTCTTCGTGGACACATGTATGTTTACATTATTAATTTGAGTTTTTTAAAAATGTTATGAATTGTATTTTTATAATGTAATCAAATATTATATGTTTTATGATTTGTAGCTAGTACCTTAAATATTTACATATCTTGTGGGATGAATTTAATATTTTTTTTATTTAATTTTTATGCCATATGTCCAGTTGTTTTAATTTAAACACTAGTTTTATTAACATTAACAAAAATATTTTAATTTCATTTAATGATTTTATAAAGATAAGATCGATTTAATTTTTTATAAATATAATAATACTCTTAGAGTTATAATTAATTTTTTTATTGTTCATATTAACTAACATTTTATTAGAATTTCTTCAACCATATGGCATAACATTGCATATATATCATGGGTCATTCAATTCACTCATTTATTTCAACATCATTGATTGGAAGGAACCAACTATATCATGTGATAGATTGGGTCTTATTCTCTAAACCCATGATCTCATGTCAACTGCGTAAATAATCATATTTTTTCCATTTAAAATTTGTAAAGGGACTTTTAAATTAAAATTATTTAACCACATTTAATAAACTATAATTATAATCTCATGACCAAATATTGAATCACTATACTCTAAGAAATCACTATATTTCTAGAGGTTTAATGAATTATGCATTCTATTTTCCAAAAATTCATACTAATTCCTAATGGGTAAACAATATTCGTTACAATAAAATATATTTTCAATCCTACTCTATATTTTCAATTTATAATCCTGACATCATAATGTATGTAAATAGTAGTTAAGATAAATGATTAATAATATTTATAAATTATTATGGAGGAAAATTTTCTAAGATTGATATTTTAGAATAAATTTGGATACAACATTTTTTTTATTCTTCTATACACATTCAAAAACATTCTCATCAAAAAACAATTTTTTAACATTAATAATCGTTTGTATTATCCTTAACCATTAATTTTTTCCTTTAAAATCCAAAATATTTTTCAAAATACAATTTTGTATAATATTCAGAATATAGAAATATTATTCAACTAAATATTTCTTAACTTAGATATTTAAAATACAATACTGAAAATATAATATAAATATTTTGGAATGTTTTAAAAAATAAAAAATCTATTTTTCAAATACATTCTTTATATTTGATTATTTTATAAAATAAATCCTTATAAAATAATTTTAGTTATTTTAAAATAAAATTACATAGTAATTAAAATATAAAAACTCAAGAATTAACTATAATAATTGATGGATATATTGGTATTTCTAACCACTAAGATGATAATGTCTCTCTAATTTTTTGGATCACTACACATTCCCCAATATTTTTAAAATGTGTTGGTTCAATATTCTAAAAAATCAAATGTCTACAATATTTGACTAAAGTTATAAAAAAACTAATTTAAATAGAGACATGATCAGACGATGAAATCATTACTATGATTTTTTATGAAAGAGAAATTTATATTGAATTATAAAAACAATTATGAAGTATGGAAATTTCAAGGATATAAATATTTTATAAAATAAGAAAATATATGTTTTTTAAAACATACATAGAACATTGATGAAATTTAATTAGTTCATGTCACTACAATTTTTTTAATAATTAATCTACCATGTTAAGGTTTTTTCAATAAATAAAAAATAGAACAAAAAATAAATATCTTTTAATTTTTAATATAAAATATTTTATGTTTTAGTTAATAAATTTTATAATGTTAAATTTAACACCATGGATAAGGGTTCATAATAATTATATTTTATTTATAAAATAACATAAAAATTAGAAATGATTTGGTTATATTAAAACGAATAAATATCTTAGAAAAAATTCAACATACATTTTAAAAAATAATCTAGTAACATATTAGAAACTAGATTTAATTTTGAAAACATTTTTTTCACCTATGAGGTTTTTTTTACAAAATTATAAAAAATTATAATTACATTCCTCCATTACAGAGTTATTTTGGATGATTTAAAATTCAAAATTTTTTATTAAAAGACTTTCAAGGATGGTTTTATAAAACATAGATCCAAAAATGTTAAAACATTATTCCACTATATAAAATCTCACATTATTAATCAAATTTATGATATAATGTGTTTCTAGGGGTTATTATATTTATAATTTTAATTTTAAAAAATATTTCCTATTATAATTACTTCCTTATATTTTATGCTTATAGAAAAATAAATGAATATTGTTATTTTCAAAATAAAAAATAACTAATATTAAAATTATATTATTAAAATAATAGAAATAAGTTACTTTTTAAATTGAGAAATTATAAAATATTAATTATTTGAAAAAAATTACCCCCGTAACCTATTGTATCATGATAAAATCTCATGGACCAACTTATTCCTACAAAATATACTTCATAACACTCACCCTTCCTCACACTAACATTTTTTTAATACATAGTAGTTTATCTTTGGAGGAAAAATTGAGGGGAGTTTGTCCAATATATAGATAATATTACCCATGACATAATAAATTATTATATGATACCACTAATTTTTTATCATGAAATGAGTGATTAAAAAAACCTCAATACATGATTAGAATTATCTACTTCTGATATAGTTCTAACATTACATATTGCATTGAAATAGGTTTTATATCTATTTTTATTAGCTTACTTCTAAATAAATCTAATATAATTATTTTGATAATGCCTATTTAAGACATAGTAAATGGTTCAAGATAAATGGAAGGTGATGTCACCTAAATTAAATTATTTTAATTTATCACACTCATCTAACATTACAGTCATGATCACACATCCTATGAATATATAAGAATATAAAGCTTTATAAAAATTATCTATATCTATATTAGGGGAAAAGACACCATAATTTACAACATATATGTTTTAAAATAGTTCAAAACATCTTCATTCTTAAATCAATACTTTAATAGTGTGAGATCATTTTTTTTAATACCTCTCACTTTGTAATGTGGTCAGCATTCCATCATTTTAATTTTTTAATAAAATTATATCGATCATATTTTTGCTACAAATATATATTTCCTTAAGAAATATATGGTAGAATAAAACATCTTGATAATGATCCGAGGATATAATCGATCAGATCTAATAAAGACCAATGTTCTTTATATATTCTTATAATGTATAGCTATTATTCCCACAATGTGTTGATCTTGAAATTAATCCCATAGAATGTCTCACACATCATTATATTACAAGGTGTATCTTAAAAGGTTTTTAAAATTTAATGCGGCTTTGATGTTCCCAACAATCGCTCGACCTTACCCCCTGAGCGATGTTGACTCCCTCCCATCATGACGACCCATATTCCGTTCTATGTGTGACATATTTCATATCATTGGCGATTCACCTTGCTTGTACCCTTGCATGATCTCAATAACTGATGTTAATGGTTCTTGGCTGGAACCACTAGTTTTTCATAATTTCTTTCCAATTCAAGTTACTATGTGAATTATTTTTATTTTAATAATTATTTATCTATAATTTTGGCTTGTAAGTATATATAGCCCATAATTTCTAATGTCTTATTTTTTATTACTTGTAATTATTATAAAATATTATTTTCAATAACTCCATTTACATAAATATATATAATCCATAGTCATTATATAATAATTAAAATATATTATATTCATATAATTTTAGTTATCCCAAAACATTTAACTATATTTTTGTTTATTTTTCAAAATTTATATGACGTAATATTTACTACAATAATTTATTCCCCTTATTTTCTATATTTTTAATATTCTGTCATACTTATTGATATTTAATATATTATCCTTATAACATGTTGTTTTTTGTTAACTATAATTTTATATTAATTTCATTGTTATAATAGTTTTTCATAACATATATTTCTTGAATGTGTATATTTATTTAATTTCAATCATTATAATTTTATATGTGACAATAAATTTATAATTAAATATTTTCAAATCACATTTACATAATTTCCTTGTTAACTTGTTAATTTTTATTTATTATTTCACATACTACAATATTTATATTTATCAACATCATTAAAATGATAAAATCATTTACAAGATATTATAAAATGAAAAATTCTATAGAAAAAATTATAATAAATTTTCAATATTTTAAAATAATATACTTCAAAATTCATTTTTTCCATAATTTCATTATTTTCATATGTTTTATTATAATATACTTTAATTAAAAAAATTATATTATCATGTAATAAGATAATAATAAAAATTAATTTTGTATCCATCATTTAATTATTATTTTACCTCAAAAAATCCCATTAAATAAATATCATTATGTTTTAATTTATATTTTTAGAATAACTCATATATTATGTTTAGTATTTTAGAAATTATTTCTTATATATGAAGATAAATATAAATTAAAGTAGTCAATATTTTATATTTATTTGATGAATATCTTATTTTCCATTTAATTTGATTGTTATATTATATATTTTTTTCCAATTTATGATTAATTGATGATAATAAATATTTTTAATATATATTCAAATCATATTAACCATTTACTAACATATATTATATATTTTCATTTTGTTAATACATTATACACTATCATTTAACAACATAAAATAATATAAATGTGGATGAAGTGTAAATTGGTTAAATGAGCATATAAAATATAACATTATGTCTACAAAAAATTATTTATAATTCGTCTGCTGTCAAATTCTACAGCACATAAATAAATTGGGTCCCAGTATTTATATTACTTTTTGATAAGTAATATTTTATGTGTTCTAAATACTTCTATGTTGAAATTTCTAAAGTGATAGCCACATTACTATCATGTTTAAGACACTATTTTTACCCTATAATATAAATGGATTATTATTTTTTTCTAAAATATTAGTGTCTCATATACTTCATAATTCTATAAATTATGCACCAATAGAAACCTAAATTGAATAATATTATTCTAAATATTCACTATTCAATTTATTAATAAAAAAACATTTATTATAATAATAGATTTACATATTAATATGAATGTCAAAAAATGTTCTTTATCCATTTGATCCTTCTATTCAACTAATAATACCTTGATTAAAATTAAAATATTATCTGAAAAAATAATGAATATTTTTTAATGTATCTCTAGAATAAATTCCTCAAAAAATCCATGATTTATATAAAATTTTATTCTCAAAATACATAATTGAAATTTAAAACTCCTTAACTATCAAAAACTAATAACATTCAAAACAATAAAAAAATTTAAGTCATTACACCAACACCATGTGTAAATCATATGACCATTCTCACACATTTGATTCAAAAAAATTCATACATTTCTCATTTATTTCTTTTTAAAATTAATTAATGTTAAATGAAATGTACCAACATTAATAAATTATAATTACAACCTCTATAATAAATGAGCACATACAATCCTGAAAATCTTTTGATGTTTAGATATTATGTATATTATTATTTATATAATAAAACAAACCTAACAAAATTCTAAATTTTTAAATTATTTTATTTACATTAAAACACATTTAAGGATACTGAATCATCACTCAGGATAACAATTACCTCAATATATCTATAAAAATCATTATTTAATGTGAAAAACATTTTTATAAAACACGGTTTGTGAATAAAAAATCATTATTTTGTTTTTAATAATAGATGATTATTTTATTTATATTCCAGAAAATAGAATGAAATAATTATCATCATATATAATACATTAAATTTAACGACTTATTTACCTAATCATTAATTACATCAATGACAATAATATTTTAAAGGGTAATTCGGGGAAAAAAATTTATAACATGAATTTGAGAAAGATTCTTCTTGAGATTTATTTGTATAGAATATTTTTAAAATATTATAAACCCATTATTATACATAAATACTATTTTGATCTATAGAAGATTGAAATATATTTAAGAGATATAAACTTGATATTTGGAAGTGTTTCTAAATAAATACCTTATAATTTAAATTTATCTACATTCAAATAAAATTTCATTTAAAAATAATAAAACACATACAGATGATGACCATAGTAATTACTAGATAGTGGATACATTATCCCATTGAAGTATATTACAATTGTTTATATCCTGATGGATTGAATAGTTTAGTAGTAATCGTAAACCAGATGCATGAATTAACCTCATGTTATATTTTAATATATAGGATAAAACATTTTATTCTCATTATGAAAACCAATATTCCATCCTCAAAATCCAGGAATATCATTCATTGTACACTTCCTAGAATATAGAGAAATGAATCATATGCCAGTTGGTTAGCCCAACATTGTAGTAATGGCAATGTATAATTGAATCCATCATGAGTAATTAAAGAATAATAATTATATAAAGGTAAATAATGTAAAATAGATTCCATTTAATTAATTACATAATAATGAGGGATAATTTGAATGAATAAAATAGGATCAATTAAATATATATAAATAATCTCATGGACTAGGATTATATCCATGGATATTATAACCAAAAAGAAAATCACATGGATATTAAAAACATGTTTTTAATAATTGAATGTATAATTGCAAACATATAACACATACCTTTGATGGATCATAACAAAACATATCACATAAATGGATATGGCTTAAGGCAAATACACAACATGTTTTGTCTCATGATACCTATTGATTCACCATGTTTAAATAAAATTCATTTCCTCACACGTAATGTAACTAGTCCAATTTATTCATCATAAGAAAAATTACACATATTATTCAACAAGACGTAATAATAATAAAAACTCTATTTATGAAGAAATAATATAAATATTTACATCATTTTACAAAGTAAAATTAATCATATACCATTGAAAAAATGAGTAAGGATGGTATCATTAATAAATATATCATTTGGAGGAAAATTAAAATAGAATGTTTTGGTCATTTAGAAATTTAAAAAATATATATAAACATCAATTTTTTTTATGAAAACAAACATTTCACATTTAAATTACCTTGAATAATAAAAAATATAAAAAATATTAGTGAATAAATAGTCAATTAAATTAATCAAGAAAACTATAATGGATTATTATTATTTGTCAGTCATGATGATAGTAAATTCCATTCATTTTTTGTATAACATAACAAATTCTCTATTATAATTTTATGTAAAATATAAAAAGTAACATATTCTAAAATATATAAGAATTTTATATTAAATACATTTTAATAATAGTTAATCCAGGTTTAAAATAAGTTAAAAAAATTCATTGGATAAATTTCAACAACTAAATTAATATATCATTAAATAACATTTATGTTAACCAAAATATATTTTTTCACTAAAGAGAGAAATAAAATCTGTTTTCTATAAAATAATTTATAGATCTATTCCGTACATAATGAGTTTAAAAAAGGAAAACTTATTATTTCTAAATTGAATTATAGGATAATTAAATAGTTATTATCTACTAATGAGATATCAAATAATTTCCTCAATTTATGTTCAGATAAAAACAGTTAGGTATTTTGATGAGATTATGAAATAATACCTAAACAAATTGGCAACCATCAAGAATTAATCCCCATGATAGACTCACTTAAAAAATCTAAATATATTTATGAGTAGAAAAATAATGTTCCAAATATTTATGGATCATTATAGACACATCATAAACAGTAATATTAACATAACATCAAACATGTATCTATGAAATAAAATAGAGATTTACAACCCTTAAATAATGTCTAATTTATATAATATATTATTATAATATCTTATATAACAAATTTAATTTTTTTATAATTCTAAAAAAAATACATTTAAATAATTATATTATCATATATTACTTTTTTATTTTATTTATGTACCCATGTATTGATAATTATTTATTAAAATATTCAATTTTTGTATTAATATTATTGTATTTCCATGTATGTTTTGGAACATAATTTTCTATCTCAAAACATTTAACATGATCACATAGTATATTAAATGATAATTAAGATATAATTACCATATATATTAAATATATATATATCTACAAATTTTGATTCAACTTTCAATGTTATATATAAAAATTCATTACACCAATCATCCAGATGGTGGGCCATACGTTAGTACGAACGTTGTTTTCACTTTCCAATGGATGTAATACAATAAAGGTAAATAATTATTCACCATTAATTAATTATTATTATATAATATATATCATAATTTTTTTTAAATTTATCATTACTATAATCTATGTAATGAAAAAATTGAACAAATCACATCGTTATGGAGTGGTTAAAGTCTACACTTCTATTTGAGAAACATTGTTATTTTCCCATGAATGTGAAAGAAATAAGGAATTTAAAATTTTGTAACTCTAAAATAATAATTACAACATAATTATAATATATAATTACAACATAATTATAATATATAATTACAACATAATTATAATATATAATTACAACATAATTATAATATATAATTACTATTTTCCACCATTGAAATATGGTTATCAAAGAAATTATATCGATGTGTTGTGGTCGTAGTCCACAAGTATGCATGACCGATTATAGAACTTCCCATTTGATGGAATAGACTATAGATAATGATTTTCCATAATAAATATAGCATTTATATATATATATGTATATGATACTAAAGATAATATGTTATTATTACTAACATGGATTTAATGAATTTATAAAAAGATATAAATTCAATGATCTTGGGAAAGATGATTACATCTTATCCTGGAGACCACTTTTATATCACATCATAAGGAAAGTTTGAATGGAATTATTGAAGAAAATTAAATATAAATAGTGGGTATTTAAGTTTATACTATAATTATGTTGGTTTTACTCTATATATATGGATCAATTTGGTGAAAATATAAGATAGATGGTGTATCTATTTATATGTTAGGGGAGGGGAATTCTTTGAGATTCATAACATATAAAATTAATATTATATAATTTTTATTTCCATTTCGATAAATATTATATACAATATATATTGGAAGACTATTTAATGAAATAATATTAAACAATTAAATTTATACAATCATAGGTGATGTTACCACCCTTATCTCATTATTTTATCCCTAAGTTAACAATTTTAAAAATTACCATGATATCACTTTTTTTTAATATTTGGGGGTCATGAATGTTATTATAAAAAAATAATTGATTAATAAATTTGATATTATTTATATTTTAAATAATAACATCTTCATATATACAAATATAATAGTTTTCTTAATTTTAAATATATTAGATAAAGATTTTTTAGAATAGAAATATCATTAATGTCAGTTTTGGAAATATATGACATATTTAAGAATAATAAGTGTTTAAATCTTGTAAAATGGTTTCAAATTGACATTTAATAATATATTTATATAGTATATATTCTTAATATAATCTTAAAATTAATATTTATAAAATTTTAGATATTATTTTCAATCTTATATTTTTGATTGACACAATTGTTACAAATTTTAACCACAATTACTGTAACAAATTATTGATTTATAAACAGTTATAATATTAATTATAATAAAAATTTAATTTCATAAATGGAAATGATATGTTATTTCAGACTATTATATTAGAAATATATATCTTCATTGAAATTTATTTTTTTAAATATTTTATTAAAATAAGTTTTTCCATAAATTATCATTAATGTCATTTTTGATACAATTAATTTAATTTGACTTTAATGGCATAATGATAATAATTTAATTCAATAATATTCTATTAAAAAATCTATAATAAGATATATTATTCAATAAAATTCGTGTGATACTGTAAATCACCCAGAAATATCATTTTTGTGCATTAAAATTTATTTTCATGTTTTATTTTCAACAATAACAAACATTGTTTCTATGTTGTGTGAGAATTTAAAGTATTATTTCATCACATAAATATGTAAATAAATAAATATAGTTAAAAATGAATCTATAAATATAATAAATTATAAATAAAATAATTCAATTTTAATCTTTATGTGATAATTTTATAGATAATAAAGTGAATATATATTTCATTTAGTAATTTTCAAGACATAATATAATATGAATATCATTATGAATGTAAAATCAATATTAAATAACATATATAGTAATTTTCAAGTATATAGTCTTATTTAACATACTTATTGAAGAAAATTGATAATTTTTGTTAATTTTAATAAATTATAATGTGATTTTAAACATGTTTTACCCATTTTACCAATTCAGATTGAAAAATAATTACCACGATTACAATCCAAAATGACCAAAAATAAAATATACCAATTTAGCTTGTAGTAAAAATCTAATTCCAAATATGTTATTGATTTCATTTTAAAAAAATAAATATATTATTCAAAAATTAATTTATTTCAATTTCTTAAATCATAATGATAATATTTTACAAAAATACCTTTTTAATAATAAGAGTAATATTATATTAAAATTATGATTAATGCTTATTCGAGTGGAAATGAATAAATAATTCAAAATAAAATGAATCTACTTTAATTTTTAGAAAAAATTCAAAGTATAATGGAACATTAAAATAACATCATTTTGTGAAAATAAATATAAATATCAGAAAAATAAGTATATTACACTATTTAATGGAAAATAAATTATTTTAGGATATTCCCAAAATATCACCCTAAATTGATTTTGATATAAAAATTTTAAAAAATAATGTTACTTTTATAAAATTTAAATTTTAAATTTTAAAATAATTATTTATAATGGAAAAAATTGTGATAATTTTTTTTTGAAAAAATATTTTTGAAGTATAAAATTATTTTACTGAGAGGGATTCATTATTTTATATCCATAATATATATAATGAATTTGTATAAGGATTTCATAATGTTTTTTAACATATTCATACCATCCAATCCAATGGCTATGATATAATTATTATTCTTAATAATAATATTTTAATTGTATATCATTGTTTGCATAAGGATCATTATTCTGAGTTATGAAAGCTATCTATAACAACATGTGCTTCTAACCAATATAGAACTGCTAGGGAATTTTATTTTATTGGAATTTATGGGATATAATATTATATTAATTTGAATTGAATACCTAATTTTATGTATTGAAATACATTATGGGATTATTATTGGAATTGGTTGGAGTCTAGAGGGGTTCCATTGAAGTCTCATTGAATTTCGAGTGCATCAGGCCTAAAAAATTCATTGGATTGTTAGGTTTAAAAGGGAACATCGATTGTATGAAATATTGTGGCCCCGATATAAAACTAAGGTCCTTATATATATGGGGGAATTCTTTTTACATGGGCGACACATGGTTTACCCAAAACATTCCCCTATTTCGCATATTTAGTTCCACATACGAAATACCAATTAATTTTTAATCACATAGTTATGACACTATTAGGAAAACCAAGTGACATAAACTGTGGGAGGTGGGTTTTCATGGTAGTGTCTGTCACACCATTTGTGCACTATTGGCACATATTTTTTACAAAACATGTGGAAAAATATGGAAACCCCAGTGTGATGGTAAATTTTAGGTTTCACCCAAAATGAAATATTAATATATCCTTCATCATTTTTCTTCTCATTTCCAACATGGGGATCCTCCTTCTACTAAAAGATATTTCATCCTCTATATGTTATGTATTATGATAACACATCTATCAGAAGTCAAAGTTGAATGTTGTTAGTCTCTATGGACCTGCTTCGGTATGCCCCCAATTTTTATTCAACCCTATTTATATTTTAATTCCAATATGTTGTGATATTTAGGAACAATCTCATTTTCCCTATTTTTAAGGGAAATGTAATTTTCCTCAATTTATTGAAAACTAAATCAAATCATAGAATTATATTGGTTGATAAGATCTTATTAATCATGATTGAGGTGGAATATAAATATTTCCAAATGTTTTCATTTTATATAAATACCGTCATTGAGCCTCACATAGGACTTCATCGTACGTTTCTTTAGTAATGTTTATTAAAATTAAAATGTATTAAAGTAAATGTATTATACATTTTTATATTTGTAAATTATGTTAACAATATTACATTTAATCATGGATACCCAAGGTGTGTGTTGACATGATTTGACCCTTTGTAATTACATTATTATATAATAAAAAAGTATTATATGCATTTCGATTAGATTAACAATAGTATTTCCCATTTTAGGAAATGGTCCAATTGGGAATTTAACCTATTATGGGAAATTTTGATCTCTAAAATTTTTTCCCATGTATGGTTGGATTTATAAATATATCAATAGGATGAATTGAGTTATAACTCTCGAATTTCATGATCAAATGTGCCAAATGATTTTTGTTAGAAATAATATCACGATTTCATAATTAGATCCCTAAAATTAGGTTCGCTATATGAAAAATTTCTAAGAGATGATTAGTTATTTAATTCATGCATGGTCATATTCGTTTTGTGTTTTCCCTATGTGTTATTTTGTAAACATACAAGGAATGATTTGGAAATATCCCTTAAAATATGTAATTAAATAGAGAATGCTTTTTAATATAAATGAATTTTAATTAATGATCCCCCACAGGTCATATATTGACTTATAAATATATTTTCATATGTACGTAAATGCACATTGTTCATTGTTCATTATAATTACCTTCTTTACCCTTTTTAAATTTAATTTCCATTATTTGTTAAATTAAATGGAATTAATTACTTTTAATGGATTTTTATCAAGGCATTCCTTCCTAAAATGGAATAAATAGTTTTTATGAAATATTTTTTTTATATTAAATGGTTTATGTGGATTGAACTATAATGGTTGGTGTGGCCACACTGATCATTTTATAAGTATCATAAAAAGTAAAAAATAGGACACCCTTGTTTATAATGGGCATGTATAATGTAACTAATTAGTGATAATGCATCATGGATTGTAGTGGTGTTATATATTTTATTACTCCTTGATATAGGTTATGGAAATATGGTAAGGGCTCTGTTGATCATGGAATAATCCCTTCCCTTAATGGGTTGTTGATTCATTACATCTCACACCACTGATTCATTGTGTACGGTGAGAATGGTGATCCATGTCCCTCATGGTTGATGACATGAAAAAACAATCACAAAATTATGGTATTGACATGATTACACACTCCCCATGTTGAGTAATGAGCATGAATTCTCCAACACATTATGATCTTTAGGGACTGTAGGAATTTTAGGAACAAAAATGTTCATTTATAATAGTCATGGATGACTGAGCTATTCACTATTCTGTCCCAAACTAGTATTTATGATATATGGACACTTATGATGACACATAGTAGTTTCATATTGGTGAATAAAATATATAGCTGTAATATGAATATATTTTTAATATATTCATACTGGTAATGATTATATCACATATTATGTCCATGAGACGAAGAAAGATGATCTTTCGTGTGTCCTTTAAGAACCAATGTGGCCTAGTTTTTTAATTTATGTATTATTTATATATCCATATTAACAGACTACTTATTTCCTTTATTCATGTATTGGATTTATTTGTATATATTTTTGGTGGTAAACTACTGGTATTTATTTCTTACACAAAAATTGAGCATTCATTTCTATTATTATCATCAGTATACTATATATTTTTAGTACCATGGATTCTTGCTTGTGTTGTTTTGCTTGTAACTAGTTTTTAGGAGAATAAGGCTATGCTGGAGCTTAGGATATTCTTAGATATTACCCTTGGGGATCTTTTTTGTTCTTTTCGTATACATTTAATGTATTTTATCATTTTATTTACATATGATTGCAATTATATATATGTATCATAATATAGAAATTCATTCATTTTATATAGCGTCATTGTCCATCTATTACATTCACTTTATATTATTCTAATCTATTATTTCATTAATTTATTTCTCCTCAATTAATTTCTATTTTTTAAATTCATATATACCACTATGATACTCTGATCATGAGGTTATAGTCTCTCAAGTACCACCTACATAGAACATCGATGTTAGTTTGATGCCTCTGGTGTATGAGGAAGCACACTTGATTCTATGTGACCCGCCGATCCAACTATATTCTAAATGGTCAGTAAGGTCAAGAAGATACAAAGTGGTATCAAAAGATTATTATTTCATTTGTCTCATTGTTTTTTACTGTTATATATGAGAATGAAAAATGTATCTGAGCAAGTTAAATAGTTGTTCCTATGACTTATCAGCCCATTTATAAAATAATGTCCAAGTGTCAATGGCTGGGTTTTTAGTTCATGTGGTTTAATATTATAGTTGATTTTGGTTTCACCATGTTTGAATAGAGTATATTCCGTAGATTATTGATTTATTGAAGTATAGATTTATTCCATTAGTCTAATAGGAAATGAGATGGAATCACATGCATCATTATAGGTGAATATAAATTCACATGGGGGGCATATTCCATTACATGTAGTTTCATTCATTGGTATCTTATAGATTGGGATTGTGTGCCTTGAGTGATATGGCATAATTTTTTTCTTCAGCATGCCTATATATATTACATGTTGTGCTATTTATATATTTTAACTTTTATATTACATCATTATATTATTATAATCAATTAATCCAATTTATTTAGCAGGATAATCTATTTTAATTCTTTTGATAATTTCCATAGTAATGTTTTTGATATATAAAGGGTATCATGGGATAAATATATGGGTTTCGAGTAATGAGACACTTTTTTAGTTGTAATTTTTAAAGGAACCTTATAATTGGGTAAGGGAATCCCTTGTACTGAAGTTTTTGTTGAACATGTATAAACATATATATCAAATATAAAAATGTAAATATATTAATGTTTAGAATTTATATCCACCCATTTTCAATTAATGATAGTCAATTACCAAACATTAATGTGTATGGTCTCTTAATGAATTTCTATATGATAACCCACATAATTGATCCATTATATGTTATCATTGTTTATTTATAAATTGTTATAAATTTGAAATATGTTAATTTTTTTAAACTCAAATGTTATGGTCAACATCTAAAGCTCAGTTAAATAATTTAGGTCAGTTAATTAATGTTTCATTTGATATAACTCAGTCATAGTGTTTTGGAACTATGATTATTAAAAAATTGTTAATGGGATTCATTTCTAATTAATCCATATTGGTTATGTAAGACCCTCATAGGTATTCTTAATTTTTAAAACATAAAAATATTACATATCATGAAGGTCCTAATTATGATGGGATGCAAATAAATGTTTTATATTTAACAGGTATGATTTATAATACATTAATGGTTTTCTTTAACGCATAAGTTATATCATGTACCAATTTTTTTTAACAATCAGTACTTCAATCAATGTTTTTATTATTTTTTAAGGATTAATAATTGAATTTGAAACAATTTAATGACATAAAAAACGAAACCTAAACTGATTCCCTTGATTAGACCGACATGTAAAGGTAGTTTAAATGATTACAAAGACATTAATTTTAATATAAATGGAATATTTATCAATAGGAATTTTAATTTTAAGAAATATATTAAATAATACTATCTTAAGCATAGTGAAATATTTTTCACCTATCCTAGTAATATGGTTGATTATTATGAATTTCTATGTAGATAGAATGAGTTATGGGGAAAATATAAAGCTTAAATTCTGTAAAAAATGTTGTGTTCTTTATTCCATTTAGTAACATCAGGTAATCATTAACCCTATTAAAAATATTAACTTGAAAATGTCACCCTAGTTTAGATGGGTGGTCATGGTATACATGGAATTAATGGGAATAATCCTCGAGTAATTATCTATTTTATCATGGTTAGATTTTTCTTGGGAAGAGTCTCCCACTTAGCAGGATGTGTGAACATATATTCTTTATCAGGGATGGATTAACCGATATATCATCATATGATTAAAGGGTATTATCGAGATATTTAACTTCAGAAAAATCACTCATATGAAACATACGACTCTTGAATTCATAGGGTGTATACCTAAAGGATAATATTCAAGATGAGCAATTTTTCTTATAAAACCTCTCAGTAGTGTTCATTCATATTTGTTGTACTGAGGAAGATTCAAATTTTTTTAATGATCCAGTTGAGTTCAGTGGAATGGTTGATACATGGACTATTGAGTACAGTCCAAGGTAATCTCTATATTATAAATTTCTAATAATTAATGGAAACAATTAATCACAATTATCTTGATATAGTTTCAATATTATTGAGTTTTTTTACATGATTCTTAGTGTAATTTTGGTTTTCATGCTAAATGTGTTTATATTTTTGGGCATGAATCTAGTAATATCACAAATATATTATAGTGGGATTCATTTTAATCACATATGAAGGATTATTGTATCTCTTATTTTTATGACTATGACACTCCAATGGTGGGGAGGATCACGTCAGTTATAGTGTTACATATAGGTGATTTATTGGAAGAGCAATGTTGATGTGGTTAGAGGTGTATGAAACTACTGAGAAACACAATTGGTCAAAGATAGTCTTTGGTGTTAGAGATTTAGCATTCAAAAAAGTCCTTAGGTGGGTAAAAAAGATCAGTTAGATTGATGAGGAGTCGACGAGTTATGGTGAGATCATTTTAATAAAATTAAACAAATCCTTCTTCAACATCCAAATTTTGTTTTTCATGGAAATCATCATACTCTACAATCATTTAGCGATGAGAATATCCCCGAATGTTTCATTGTATTTGATTCAATAATATGGAATTATTCTTATGCCACACTAATGTTTTAAAATCTATTAGGCACGTTTTTTGAACATAATTGGAGATTCCCAATGGAACTTTAGTTTTTTATCGTATATGGTTTTTCATGATTAATAATTGGGTTCCAATTTAGGAATTATTTGGTCAGACACTAAGACACCATCAATTCACATCTGAATTGACCATCTGACAAATTTTTTTGAAGTATTAGTAAACGTTTAGATGTAGACTCCATGAATTTTCACTGAAATCTCACTTATAAATATGGATTATGTTTAAAATTGTGATAGTTGCATAGACCACACTTAGTTAAATGAAATGTTATTTCGATCTTATTGTCGGGCTCGAATGAGATGTATATTATAGGTGGAGATACTAGTGATCATGAGCTGGTCACCCCTTATTCATGTAGAGGAAAGATATTTTGAATGTTCAGAAGATTGTTTTACTAGGGAACATCATAAAAAATAATTTTAATGATTTTTTCAATGTTCTCCTTGTAAAAACTCAATGCTTTTTATGTAGTTGAATCTGTAAATTTTTTAATATTTCGGATGTCTAATTTTAGTTTCATGATAATGGTATGGCAGAGAAATCTAAACTAGTTATCCATTGGTTCAATGTGTATTATCATGTGGAATCCATTTTAAACAGTTGCCCAGGTTATGTAGGGTGTGGCGTAAGGGTTGATAGTGTCTTTATAGGAATCTTACATGGTGAGTATTGATTGGGTTGAGTGGGACAAGATTTTTTATCTTCATTGAGGTCCATATTTGGACCTAGAAGGTAATCAAGTTCTCTTAGTTATACCTAACATGCCAAATGAATTTTTTTAACCATGAGATGTGTTCTTTGTAATGAAATTCCTACAGTGTGGCTTGTGGTTTCTCAGAATTGGCCATTATATTTTAAACCGCATTTCAGGGAGACCATTGATAATATATTAAATGATTCAATGATTTGATCATGTCTCTTAGTAATATTATTTATGTAATCTCTATTTCACTTTTTCATTTTGAAAATGACTGTGGTATCAGGTTTTGGTGGTTTAATTGGCATATGGTTATGTAATGCTCAGTGGTTTTTGGGGAATTATGAATCTCAACAAGCCCATTTGAATGGGACCTAGAAACATATATAAGTTGGGATATGTTTTTTTATTCCCCATGGTTTCTTGAAGAGGATATATTATAAATTGTTAGAGGTTTTACTAAACCATGTTATTAGAAATTGTAGTGTTTCAGGTGAATTTGTTTTCAAGAAATAACTAGATGGGATTTTCTTTAAACCAAGCTTAAAAATGTAATTTCTAAATTTATAATTCCTAAATGTGTAATTTTTAGACTTAAATAAATACATGAGGGGTTACCTAGGTGTCTTGTTGAGTTTCAAGAGTGTCATTCCCAAGAGATCATAAAATTGGAAGGTCTAAACAAGGCACATCATTTTAAAAAAATAGTTTCCCCCCAACAGCTACCCATGTGGCTGATGAATGTGAGGAATGATGATTATAATAAGATACAAATGGTTTACCAAATAGATAAACATATAATACATGGTTAATGACACTTTGGTAGTACTTATGTACTATTAATCACAAAATTGGTGCTTGCATAGGAAAATCATGAAACATAAACAATGTGAAGTGGGATTCCTAGGAAGTGGGTTCCCAATGTCTGGTGCATGATTTTTCCAAACCTTGTGGGAAAATAAGGCTCCACATTTTGAGGGTAAGTTTTGAATTTTGATAATTATTAAATTTTAAAACAACCCTCCTCCTTTTTCCCCCAATTTCTAGTATGGGGCTCCATCATTCCCCCAGTCGAGTTATCCTCATCTCCATGATAGGAATTGAGATATCTCCACCATACGATGTCCAAATTGAAGAATTTTACTCTCTATGAATATAAATTTTAATTCACTCAATTTAGGTTGAATACATTCTAATTTTGTTCCAATATATTTTGATTTTTTAGTAAGATATCTTTTTCACTTTTTGGACACTGAATTATTGTTTGTTAAATTTATTAAAATCCAGATAAAATAAAAACATGATATTGAATAATTATATCTTCCAATATATGTGGTAGGTGTTCTGTTACATTTTCCTCCATTTGTCATCATTTTAGAATTAGCACTATTGTACCTCATGTCAACATTCACAACACGATTCCTTATAAACTTTTTCTTCAAAATAAATTTTTATGCACATTATATTACACTCATATATCATTATAATGTTTGTTGAGAATTATAACATTGATTATGACTCACTAGATATGTGATGACTTGATTTTCCTTTGTTTTATTTTTTGAATTCTAATATTCCACTATTTGAATCTAATCACCAGGGTATATCTTCCACACAATTTCCTTCTTAGACCCTAACTACATGTTGGAAGCCTATATCATATAGGGAGGTACACTTGAGACAATGTTACCCACCATTCCATTTACATTCATAGTGGTCAAACAGGCTAAGATGTTACAGTACTGGGAATAGAATTTTAAATTTGTGTATGTTACATTCCTCCCCACTTAAATAAGATATCAAATTGAAAACCTTATGAGTCATAAATGGTGAAAATTTTGACTATACCTTTTTTAAAACCCCACATTGTCTATAAAGATTACAGAAATTCATTTCAAAATAATAAATGGGAATCATAAAAAATAATTGATAAAACAAATAATTGGGTTCATAAATATGGAGAAAAATTATAGGATACTAATTTATTATCATGGGGGTGAAAAATTGGAGTTATGGAATATTACAGATTGAATGATAAAACATTTATGAGAAATTTAACAACCAAGAAACCAAAAATTTATATTGTGTGAATATAACATCAATTAATCTTAAATGAATATGATAATATATCATTTTAAATTCATCATAATTTTAAAAATGTTTTGATATTATTATACTATAATGATAATGAACACAATCATATATACTCCAGTAATTCAATTTCATTCAATATGAACATTTATGTACATTGGATGTTATTCGATCAATATAAACTTCTTCTCCTAGTAAATAAATATATTATGATGATTTTATAATGACTAGTGGACTAAAATAACTAATTAATGCATCATAGTATCCACAAAAGGAAGATATATTATACCATATATTTTCACCACTGAACAAAAAAAATTATTTTTCTTCAAGGGTAAAATAATTAAATATTGGAATAATCATTCTTATGATGAAATAATATATTAATCATATAATAATAATCAACATCATTAAAAGATTAACTTAAATAATTCCATATAGTAACAGAAATTAAAAATCATCAAATACACTCTTCTCTATTTTAGAAATCCAAAAATCATAATTATTTTTCACATATTCCTCTAAGATCAATTTAATATTTATCTTTAAAAAATCAAAACCAATAATTTTTAAATCTATATATCCAAATCATACATTCTCAAATATATAAAGTTTTTTAAATAATTAATCTAAATAACTATAAAAACACTGAAACAATAATTCTTGTATAATTAAAATAAATATCTTTCCATCAAATGAAATCTTAGGGTTGTCTAAATAAAAAATCATATGTTTCAAAAATATAATATCCCTTTTTTACAAATTGTCCATTAAATATCATATTAACTTATAAGGTTCTCAATATCATTCAACCTATTTCAAAAAAATTCAGATGATCATAACATAAAATAATATTTTCCCCACAACCCGTTTTATACAAGAGGGTCGCATGCACCTCGAACATCTAGTAAAAAAAATACATATCTCTAATGTACATGCATCACCAAAAACTATATAAATGATATTTATTTAATTAGGCATATAACTATCTTTATACATACTAACCCAAGACGGTAACCAAAAATCATAATCTATCAACATATGAATCACAAACAATGTATTATATGGAAAATAGTCAAATTAAAAAATAATTTTAAAAAATTTCATAATGTTTTTTATATAAAATGGGAAATAACCCAATAATATCTCTCGAGAGTGTGAAAACATATGCACAGTAACATCACACTCAATGTGAAATATAATTTTGGTCAAGATATACTATATTAATCTTTTTCAAGTTCATTACTTGTATATGTGTTTGTTGAAATTATATATCCACTCATAGTATCCAAAATAATATATATTTCTTGGAAAAGAACATAATATATTACCTACCAAAACTATAGGATGTTATAATATACATATAATTATTCTCAAATTCATTCATAGATTTAGGTTACCAAATCTATTACTTCCAAAACCTAAATCCCTTGGTTTGTTGAAAAGTTATTATGTTAAAAACTCTAAAGATGCCGAGCCTAGTATCCCACAGTAGGAGGTCACATTACTACATTGGAATAATATATAAGTGATTTCATAATAAAAGACCAACTAATTTATAACAATTAAGAAAATTGATACATGTTTGAATATACTATTAGATTTGAATAGATAAAATAAAAAATTATATTTTCTTCATGAACACCATTATTCCCTCTAGAATATACATTTATATCAATAATAACATAATTCCAGCAATTCTAATGAAATGAAACATAAAATATCTGCGAGAAAAAATTCGTAGTATGGGGTACGTATGATAGATTAATTTAGGATTATATAAGTTAAAATAAATATGGAAAATTAAATATCTAAAAAACCTTTCATTTAAAAAATAACAATGGAATGAAAAAAAATATGAAATGAATAAATTATTTTCAAATGATCCCATCTAAATTATTTCATGTTGTTCTAACATATCCCGCAATTTCATAACATTTAAAACAATCATTTTAACACAAATATCTAATTTCATTATATTTAATTCATAATGCTAGACATTTATGAAATAAATTCGAGGCCTCATACCAAGACATCATACCGAAATGGGTAGAACCTATTGAAAATTATCGTCTATGTTTTACTCATGAGACCCCTCGATTCATATAGGGGATATAAAATGTGATTCCCCAACCACAATATAAAATATAAAATTATTTTAATTTTATGAAGAAATATTAGAATGTAATTAATATGACCTACTAATAAAATACTATCAATATTAAAATAACTAAAATATTGAATATAAATATATTCCCATTTCATTATAGTAAAAATTCTATAATTATTATAAGGAATGTATTATTTGTATTTATATACTGTGCGGAATAATTAAAATTCTATGTTTTTGTGGATTAATAGAAATACCGTAAAATGATAATTAAACACCTTCATAAAAAAAATTCAATTTTCACATTGAAAATATATTTGAAATTTTTTTATTGAATTTTAAGTAAATTGTTTTCATTTAAATAAATTATGGAATATTCAAATTTTTTTTCAAATAATTGAGTATTAATAAAGGTTGGAAGTTCAATTAATACTATGAACTTTAAAATAATGAATTCTATTAAATTTTGTCCAACATCCCAAGGGTTCTTCATTTAAAGAGTGAGATGAATATTACTTTTGAAATATGTTATGAATATTTAATCATGAAAAAAATAAATTTAAAAAATCATATGAAGATATAAAAAAACAACCATGAAAACTTATCTAGAAAAAATGGATAATGAAAAAATATATTTTTTTATCCCATGTATACATAATATTGGTTTTCAATATATATATTTTTCTAGTCCCATAAGTACATAATTAGATGAAAATTAATTGAATGATTATAATTTATATAAATAAAAATTAGGGATTTAGGAAAAAATGATTTTTTATATAATGATTATATATTTATCTTATTGGAGACATAGACATAAGAAATCCCATATAATGACGATGTTAAAAAATAATCTCCCAAAAATGTTCGTAAAATTAAAATCAAAATTACAAAGAAGAAAAAATAAAATTATAACATAAAATACGTAAATTTATTAATTTATTATATAAAATATAAATATATTATTATAAATATTTCATAAAAATATACATATTTATAACATGGAACATTCCTTAATGAAACAAAATTGAGAGGAAGAAAAATTACACAATGCCCAAATTACATAGAATGTATTTTTAATATCCTATTTAATAATATTAAATTTATAATACTTGTACATGATAACCGTATAATTAGATATAATATCAAATATAATATATTTATAATATTTCATAAAACTTTTATTAATAATTTACTATTAAAATCATTTTTTCTGAGTGTTAACTGTCTCATTTTTCATGAATTTTTCAGTTCAACATTTATAATAATTATAAAGGTTTTATTATCCCATAATCTATATCTGTTCAAGATTAATATAATTATATAATATTATCAGTTTATATTTAAATATTTTTATTCCTCAACAAAATACATATATATAGAAATTAGAATCATTATATATAGAGATGGTATATATTATAAATCCATGAATGTTGATTTCACCCCTCGATGGATAAAATATATTGAAAGAAATAGTATATAATGATTCAATATATAATATAATATATATATATATATATATATATCATATATATTTATAAAATATATCCATATTTCCATACATGTAACCGAAAAATTAAAAAAAATTGTGTCTCTTCATTGAGGAAGATTCCACAGGTACGTAAGATCTACGTTATAATTTTTCAATATATGGAAGGGTAAAAAGGTGGGTTTGATATAAAAAACTATAAAAGAAGAAATTTTCTTATAAATAATATATATAAACATACAACCCATAATTTAAGAAATTCATGAATGATAGTGAAAGAAAATAAATTGCATCATGACATGGAGTTGGTATATCACACTTACTGTTGAATGATATTTTCACATCCCATTTGATAGAATTGACGGTGGTTAATGGTGAATAAATAATAATAACTTTTTTATATTTATAAATATACATTTTTTATTTTATAAATAATATTATTGATTTAGAGTATGTAGAAGATGAAATAAAATGAATGTTGTTGGGTAGACGATTAATGTTTTTTGGTAGACCACTATTATGTCTCTTTTTCACGTCACTTGAAATGGATTATTGATAAGTATAAATATTATAATTTTTACATAGGTAAGAGTATAATTTAATTTTCCATGGTTTGGTCTATATCTATTTCTTAAATGTTTACACGAAATGGGGATAAGGGGATACATTTTCAATGTAAGGGTAACGAAATTCTTCAAATTTATTAATATCATAAATTAAATTAAAATAGATTTTATTTGTATGTTGATATCAATTTAAAATATTACAATATAGGATGATTATGTGTAGAAATATTCCTTTATAATAAAATCATGACATGTTTTGGTGATGTTTTTATCATTATCTCATTGTTTTATCCCCAGTTAAAACGTTTTTAAATTACCATGATATATATGTATTTTTACTATTTAAGAGTATGAATGATGTTTTAAAAAGGAAACAGAAACCCTAATTAAATAATGTTTGATATATTAAACAATATTTAATTTTATAGGCTGAATAATGGACTTTTATGGATTTTAAATTAATTAATAGAATATTATATTTCATACAATATCATTTATGTCATTTTTTATAATAAATGAAATATCATAATTAAATTTGTGCTTGAAATGTATAAACTGATTACAATTTAATTTTATCTAATTATTAATATCTTATGGTCTCAATAAAATCATCCAAATAATATTACATTAGTTTTGATAATATATTGAAGCATATATTTTCAAATAACCACATCTATTCGCATTTTTAACCATAACTATAGTAATGAATATTTCAATCATAAAATGTTATGATATTACATATAAGCTATTTTGGTAAAATAAATGACCATGATTTTAAATTATGTACAATATAGAATCATACATTCCCTATTGGATTTACTTATGATATTTAAATAATTTAATATAAACTTATTATTCATAAAATATCTGTAATGTATATTTTGTCACTATTCATTTAATTTGACATTAAGAACATCCAAATAGAAATGGAATTAAAATTTTAACCTTAAAAGTATCCCTAACATGTTACATTAATATATTTTTTTGTTATACTATTACTCAATGGAAATGTCTTACTTTAATTAGTTTTAATTTCAATTAATAATTGTTCTATGAGTTGTACAAGCACTATGTTGACACAGCTTAAGAATATAGGGTGATTATTTAATCACTAAATAAATAGATAAAGTAACAAGATAAAATATTTTAATTCATATTTCCAAAAAATATTATGATAAAAAAAATTCCATTTTATATATTATATTAATATATTAAAGATATTAACGTTGAGAGAGTATCAATTTGGAATGTTTTTTACTTAAAATAATATAAATACAATTATCATCGTAAAATAAAAAAAAGCGAAATAATAGAATTTATTATGTATGTGGAAAATTTTATCACATAAATTCTAAAAACACAATTTTTTTGACAGGATTTTGTGACCTTATTTCAAGTTTTTATCTATTTTTATACATTTTACCCTTATAATATGGAAAATATTTACAACATTTACATTATATAATGGCAAAAAAATGGTCCAATTTAATAAAATTGAACCAGAAACTCAATATTAATGTTTATATTTCCTTTCACTCAAATCATATATGTTTCAGAAATCTATTTTAATATTGTGACGTTTTACAAAATAGAGAATATTTTCAAAGAAAAAATAGCATTTATGAAAAAATTAACTTATATCATAATCATGAATATTTATAATTGAAATGGAAATAATTATATTATTATAAATTAAAATTTAGTTTTTGAACTAATGAAACAATTATATGAATTATGGTACATTCATATAACTTGATTTTAATTATTCAAATAAGAGTATTTGAACAATAATCATTTTCATTATTCACTGAAAAAATCATTCATTTTAAAAATGTTCCAAATTTTTTTCATATGTTAATTTTGATATTATGATTTAAAAAATGAAACAAAATTTATAAAATAATATTCGTAAATTTATTTGAAATTAATTATTATTTAGAGTGATAAAATGAATTAATTTTTTTTGATGAAAACAATATATTGATGTATAAAATTATTTTACTGAAAATTGAGTAAATATTTTTTATTAATCAATCAATTATATAATTAATTAATTAATATTTTTATTATGTGGTTAAATATATTCATATTCTCTTATAAAATATCTTGTGGATAACTATGATATTAAAAAAAATTATATTAAATTTATATTATAGACTACCTTAATATTGGTGTTTCAGGTGAAAAGGATATGGAGCATAATAAAATATATTTTTGAGTTGTTACAAAATAAAATCATGTGGAAACCAAAAACATTATGGAATATAAATTTTCTACTCATCACATTGTGTACAATGTCCTTTTTTGTTTTATTTTTTTCCACATTTCTCTTCAAATTTACAACATTGTGGTTCTATATTTAAATAAAATATATTTTATTCATTCCATAAAAATTAAAAATTTATTCATAATATATATATATATAGTATTTTCTGTAAAATTAGAAATATTTTTTTAATAGTCATAATTAAATAAATGAATTGAATGTTCAAACGAATAAAGACTCCAAGAAATATTTATCCATTTATATATAAAATATTAATATAAAAAACATATTTGAAATCATAATTAATTATTTTAAAACATTTACTTTATTATCAAGTGTTTTGTTTTCGAAATTTTAAACAATAGTATTTTAAAATATTATCCTAATACATAGATCATTTGGATTATTTGAAAATTATAATTTAATTTAATTTTTTAGGTTTTCATTTGATATGTATATATTAAAATTTTCAAAACATATATCCCACACATAATATGTTAATATTAAATACTCTAATAAAATATATTTGTTTACGTAAATATAACTATACTTTTCATTTTTTTTAAAAACTTGCACACAAATAAATTCATTTAATATATCTTTTTTAAATCATTTTAACATTTTTTTATTAATAAATTTTATTTGGTTGATAATTCAAAAATAAAAAAGGAAGAATTTCAATTTTTCACTGTGAATAATAAAATAGATACAATATGAAAAACATTCCCTCACCCCCAAGTCAGTGATTAAAACGAAACACTTCCTATATAATTTCTTATTTGAGCTAATGTTATCACATAACACCATTTTTTCATCCACCTTTTATATATTATTTTTTTATTTTATTCATTATTTTATGAAGGAAAATATTGGATAAAAGATCATTAAATGTAACCACTTTTATGTGATTCTGATAATATTAATGAATTATTCATTAATAATAATGATTGGGGATGGTGAAATATGGTTGTGGTGTCATCCAAAAAAATTTCTTATATTTTATTTTATGTAATTAATATCTTGTCACACGGATATTTATTTTACCAATATTTACACTACCCAAATCTAATTAAATCTTTGTTTCTATAATTATAAATCTTGTGGATTTCAACGTAACAATTCTGTTCGAATATGATAAAGACACCTTCCTACTATGTCATGTTGTATTTACACAATGATTCTTATGTTCTAGAAGATATTTCATAGGTATTATATATATATACATATATTTATATATTCCATATTATAATATTTCTATTGTTATAGTAAGTGGAATTAGTCAACACAATTTCAACTATATTATTATTAGAGTAGATGATACCATAATATTAAAAGAAAAAATTATTTCAATAGCATGGCATAACATTTTAGATTTCACTCAAGAAATAATTTGATTGGTCTCATCTTTATAATGATTTTGGATTGAGGATATTATTTGAATCAGGCTCACTACACGCATGAAATGAATGCTTGAATGGCCATTGGAAAAAGATTTATTGACTTTGATATGATGGATATAATACATTAGATAAAATAACCCAATTTATTTATTCATGATATTTATAGTAGAGATATGGTTTTTAAAATTCACTAATCCCGCATAAATTTCATATTCAATCTAATATTAGAATATAATACAAGACAATGCATATGCAACATTTGAATTCTATAGGGGCATAGAGGTTACCCACAATCAATTATCCATAACCGTGAATGTGGTTAACCTCCACTCATCATGATGAAATGTGATATTATATATGCATGAACTTTTAATTTACCAATATGCCTCACCTAGTGAAATTATTTCCACAATCTGACTGAAATAAATAATTTAAATATAATTTTAGATGTATATATATATCCACTCATTGAAAATATTTTATAATTTTTATTAATTATTATTTTTAAACATATTAATTTCATTACAATTAATTATATATTTATATATATTTATTAAAAGTAGACTAATGAAATTATATTATCAATTAATTGTTGTATTAATCCCTAAATGTTTCATTGTATTTTTATTTGTTTCCAAAAATTTTTATAAATTTTTATTTATAGCGATTATTTATTAAAATATCTTCCATTTTTTATATATTCTTGAAAAAATATATATTGGAATAAATATCATTACAATATATTTAATTTTTATTTATTATTAATAATATCATTTAATCTAATAATATTTTGACAAAATATTAATATTTCTAAAATTATAATTTTTTTATATGACAATTTTTTTGTATTAATACATAATTTTATAAAAATTATTGAATTTTTTTTAACATTAATATTATTAAAATAATATCATATTCATTTAAATTAAAATTTTTATTTCTAAAATATTTATATTTCTCAATTTTATTACAAATATATATTTTTTATTTTTATGCAAAAATACTCTGATAAATATTAAATAAAAATTAAAAAAAAATCATATCATAATATATTATGCATATATAAGTAAAATAATAATCCCATATATTAAATTATTTAAAATTTCTTTTTATAATATATATTTAATACTACATCTTAAACTCGTTCAATTCTTAATTTCTAATATTTAATTTATAAAGTTGTAGTTCAAAATTAATCAAATTTAAAAGATTTCATTAGATAAATATTAATTTGGTATATATTTGTAAATGATAAGATGCTATATATTTTTTAATTTAAATTATCTATTAACTATTGTAATAAATATAAATTAAATTTAGGAAAAAGTTAAATAGATTTTATTCGTATATTTTTTTAGAATAATTAATTTATTATAATATATATTTTTATAAAAAATATATATCTCATTGACCATAATTATTATTATATTAAATATTCTATTTATATTATTTACTTTCCAATATATGTTTTCTAATTTCAATTTGTTAACATATTACGATTATGCATTTGACCACATAAAATATTTTTACAAATGGTTATGGTATAAATCATATTGCATGATCTTGATAAATATAAAATTTTGTTTAATAAAATTTATGTTATAATCATTGCAGGTTTCATTGTTTCAATTAAGAACATCCTCGATTACACATTGCAGATTGTCACACATGACACAATTAAACTCATAGTTATAGAGATGATATATTGGACACACTATCATTCTTAGTACATTGGGTCCTATGACATGTTTCCCCAATATTTTATATTTAGACTTCCAAATACCATATGATAAAATCAAGATAAATTATATGGGGAGTACACATATTCTTCTTTGGATCATAATATCACATACATTTCCCTCAATGTGATTAGACAACATGGTTTAGTTAGTTTTATGTATTTTTAATGTTTTATTATATCTAAAAAATATTGGCTAGAATGTTATTTATTTTACAGTTATAGCGGTTACAACGGATAGTAAATTTCTCTTTTCATCTAGTTGGGGGAAATTTATTATCATGATAAATGTTATACAGATATAGTTGTTTTGTTAGATCATCTTGATTCATTTTGTTATAGTGTGTTTGGTTATGACCAAATGGTGTATCCTTATACGCATGATCCCATTGTGAAAACTGGGGATGTTTTGTTCTATGATCGTAAAATTGAAAATGATATAATTCCACCACCAACACTACCACTAGAAGAAGGGAATACGCAAGGAAATTGATAAGTAATAACATGATGATAGAGAAAATTATGCCTTAGAGTGGACCATTCCTAGGCTAAAAAATTATGGTAAATGATTTTGAACAACATATGTTTCATTGTAAATCTAATATACTCTCTTCATGTCATACATGTCCTTGAGAAAATGTTCTTGTGACACTGTAGGGTTGGCAATTTTATATCATATCATTATTTCAGAATTCCTGGACTTTTATTATTTCCCATGTTGACCTATATGATGATAGTATCCATTTTTAATCATCTTAAATTAATCATATTTGGAACCCATACATTTTGGAATATATCTCTACAAATGATATTATATAATAGTCAATGAAATATTGTAGGCTTTATTCTTATCATTAGTATATGCAAGAACCAACATCCTAACATAATTTAGTTCTAATAGCTAAAATGAATCTCAATATAGAGGTACAATAGTTATATCCATTTGTTCACATGTTATGAGAAATGCAATGCATGAAGTTGAACTTACCCCACTAATTGGCTCCCAAAAATTGTATAGACATATCACTTGATGTGTGAATGATGTTTGTACATTATGTTATTAGAAATTATATATAGTTGTTGGAAATTTGAAGATGGGATCTATAGTTGATGTCTCTAACATGTTTCATATATTAGTATATAATATTAAGGGAAATGTGTTTTCGGGAGGTTGGGAATCACAAAAATCAAAAAATGAAAAGGAGTTTATCGCTATGAAGGAAGAAAAATATGGTTCCTAAGACTTTTTTATTATTGAAGAATTAAATTTGTGGATCCCTGATACATGTAAGGATATTTAAGAAAGAAAAAAAGTATTTGGACTACTCCAAATGTAAAAATTACTCTAATTTTTCCAAAACATCATTACTTTTGGTAAAAAAAAATTTAAGGGAAGACATGACTTGGTAGAGTACACTATAAATAATACCTAGAAAACCATAAGAATAACACTTTAATCCTACAGACCCAAACTGATGTATACTAGTATGGAGATAAAAGAAAAATGTTCTAATCCCTTTGAATATCCAACAATTAAATATGTGTATGTTGAACTAGTGAGAACAAAGTGGATATTTTTATCTGAAAAAAAATTGTAATGGGATGTTACCATTTATTTTTTTATTTCAATTATGTTCATTTCAGTTTCCCTTTCTGATAATACCAATTTATATATTAGAGAAGAAGATGATTTTTAAAATGACTATACTCATATTACGTCCTACAAATTAGATATGTTTGTTCATTCCAATGAAAAGATAGAGGTAGAAGTTATAAAATTTGTTGAACCACATGTGGAATGTAGTAAGGTGTATGTAATAATGATTCATATTATTCCTTATTCCATGAAATTACAATTGATCAATCCCCATGAAAGAATCCACATTCTTGGGGTAGATATATTGACCCAAATGGCCCATATCTACTGTGTTTAACCATTTAATTCGAATATAATGAAAGTAATAACATCCCTAATTACCTAATAGTTCATTTTTATTGGTAAAATAGATACATTTTTAATTATGACATTAAATTTGAATAAAAAAATTAAAATATATTTCTTATCATGATTAATATCATTATATAATGAATATAAGTATGGTTCAATCCCTTTATAGAGTCATATCAGGTGAATTTTATGGTATATTTTGATGTTTTTTATGCACCCTTGTTTTGGAGAAGTGTCTTATGGTGCATTTGGGTGAACATTTAAGGATATCAAAAGGACAATGGGTTGCGCACGATTTTCACATGGTTTGAAAAACACTTCCACTAAATCATTACATGCATGAAAAACTGGACAAAGTGGTTTTCATGGTTTGTTCACCATTTGAAAAACAATGTGAAAAAACCATTCAATCCATGAAAAACTGGATAGAATGGTCTGCATGGTTCTCCCTTACTGGGTGTCACTTCCTAGGAAACCGTGAACATGAGATTTTTATTCAGAAAATATATTTGAAAAGAATCTGAACCTCAAAATACTCCCATATTTAGGCATGTTGTTCAACATGAAATATTTTCTCTTTGTTGTGAGATTTTAATAATGATGAAACATGAGTATAAATTGGTGTATAATGAGACCCCTAATTTTATTAAAATATTATAAGTAATTAATTAATTGTTTAATGAATTAATTTTAAATAATGTGATTCATTAATTTTTTAATTAATTATTAAAAATATATTAACCCTTATTAACGCAGAACCTAGAAGTATGATAGTTAAGGGAAGTGATATGGCCTTTTTGTTGACTATATGGCATGAAAAAAGGGAAAATGACATGTTTAATGTTTTTGTATTATTTTCTCCAATACATAAATGTTTTAAGGTTGTATTATGAAACATAATACAGGTGTTTGGATTTGTACAATAATACATCCCCAATGCTTGTTGAGGGAGAGACTAAGGTGTATGGCCCCGAATGAACTTACAGATAGGGAACATCATGAACAATTGTAAAAATATAAGGGGTAAAGGGAATAATGATGAGGGATCATTTCTCCATCCACGCAATTGAGGGATAGAGTGTAACATCCCAAGTATGTAATGAATAATAGATATTTTTATCTATGTCTATTAATGATTAAGATAGCGTTTTAGAGGCTTAAAATGAAAATAAATCCAATCTTAAGCAAGGAATACACTAATATTCTTAAAAGATTGTTTTACTGCCTTGTGATGGAAAACCCTTTTTTAAATCTATCTTTTGACAATTTTATAAACTATGTTTGTCAAAATAAACTTATTCTTTATTATTGGGACATCAAAATTTACTTTGTGTGAATTTTTGGTATTTTTCTGACAAAGTTCATTTTTTAATGAATAGTGAAAAATACTGCATTTTACATCAAAACTACTTTTTAATCTAATTTATTTATATGATTAGATTATCTATTGAATTGGTCTTAATGTGTAATATGAATATATTTTTACCATTTAATCCAATGGTGGTCATTGGAATCAATTTCACTTTGAAATTGGACTTAAACTAGTGTCAATCTTTTGATACTTATTGTTTCATAAAAACACGCTATTTGCTATGACAGCGGGAATTAATTATTAAATTAATTAATTTTACTTATATGTTTTTAATTTTTTAAAATAGACTTCATTTTTGAATTCGGAATATCAAATATAGCGTAGGGTGAATTTTTGGTAATTTTCTGAAAAACTTCAATTTTTGATGAATAGTGAAACCACTAAGTGGTACTTATAAAGACTGATTTTCTGTTTAAATGAAATTTTGCTATCATTTTGCTTTGAATTTCAAAAATCCGACATACATGGTTGTCATTATGAAGTAAAATGTGGTTCAATGAGATTATAATAATTTTTTGGTGAATAGCAACTTATTAAGTTCTTAATCGCGATTAGTGGTAATTAGTGTAGTTTAAGATAAAAATAATGCTTTAATAAAATATGATGAGCTTGACACATGTCCTACCCTCATTGGTTGTGTCATGGAAGACCAAGACAAGTCATGGGTAAACTTGGGGACCCCATGGATCCACTTTGGTTTGGAAAATGACATAAATTACTTTTTATTTAATGTAAAAGTAAAAATGACAGAAACATAATATGTTTTATGAAAACAATTTTTACATGGGGTTATAAAGATCAGATTTTTTATTATAAATATTAATTGTAAATATAAAAAGATTTCCAACATAATTTTATTTTTTTATAATTATTAGACATTAAATACATTAAATTATTTATGACATAATAATGATGCAGCGATGACAACATTATTTGACAATTTAAATAAAATGGAAAGATAATGTAAAATCTATAAACTAAACATGTCCAAAACCAATTGTATGAGTGGATTTAGATCCCCTATCACCTTAGCCACGAATATTATCAATGTGGGTCCTTTTAAAACCGAAACAAATTTTCAAATAAAGTAATATTTCTTTACTTTCCCAAAGTGCCCCTCCTCTCCTCTTATAAAAGGCCCCCAACTCTACCTCATTTTACACACTCCTCAAGCCTTTGTCTCGGCCAACCCCTACCCATTTACTCTCTCCACATACCTCTCCTCATCCTAGAGAATTTACATTGGGCATAATCCCTTCAAAGGAAGCATTTAGGCTCAAATCAAAAGGAGTTACACTTTTAAAGGTAATTCATTCTCTCATGTTCATTTGTTTTATTTTGCTTCTCCAACCCCCTAAACTCTTTTTATTTACTTATTTTGTAACAAAACAAGTATCTTAAATATAGTAGGATGTTTTTATAAGATTTATTTGAGCTAAACTCTCACACAACTACATCAAATGGTTAAAGAACATACGGTTTCTGTGGATGGTGAAATTCTGCCTCCTGAAACGATTATTGTTCAATACTCATTTAACACCTTCAAAGGTGTCCATTATGATGTCACTATTTTTATATATGATATATAATATGTTTATGTTTTCCTTAAGCTTCTATTTTTTTCATTTTTGGCATACCTTTATGGTTTCCATTATGGGTAAACACGATATCTTCATTTTAGGAAGTGCGGACTACCGCCCCCTGAAAGTGATTTGATTCATTAATACCATATGTTGGATGTGTAAAGGATAAAGTTAATGATATTATATATGTTATTATACTGTAATTATAATATACTCTTATATCATTATGATTCTAATCCAGAAAATATGAAATAGAAATGGAAGTAGCGTTCATGCGTACGTACAGCTTACCGTCTCCATGAATGGTGAATTTCATTTCTTACCTCTAAATGTGATGTAATATTATAAATACATGTATATGATGAATATATATGATATATATGTTATCCAAATAATTAATATCATTCTGGATATAATGAACCTTTGACCAAATTAACAACATGTAATTGTAAGAAGTCTATTTTTGACTTAAGAACCAAATACCGACAAAATGAACATTATTAACTTAAATGATTACATGATGTTCATAACATGGTGTAAAATGAATAATGATCTTGAAAAAGGTTCATAAGAAAGTAGAGATTAAATCAAGTTTATTATTCAGGAGATTAAAGAACGGTCGGGTCAAGTCTGATACGAGGTATGGTACTTTGTCTCAATCTCCTTTCATTGAGGAATATTTTATTTTATACACAACTTTCTTTTATACGGTGTATAAACACCTTTGACTTTTACGTTTATTCAAAAGGAATATTTTTTATATGATGCGTTTACTAAACGACAAAAGGGAATGTTTTTGTCGTACATATGCGGTGACAACGACTTCTCCGCCGTCGTGACCGTTATTTGAGTGTCGGCTTCCTCTATAAGCCATACCTTATTTTTAAAAGAAAAATAAATACCATGTTTTAATTTTCATTTATTTTGGTATTGAAAATAGTTTTCACATTGTTTTTGTGTTGTATTGATATCTTGTGATTGAAATGTGGAAATGTTATGTTTCCTTTATGCATGTTTTATGTGATACGATTATGTTATGGTTATTGGGAATTATTATGAAGACAGGTGGTTCCGTGATAAACTAAGGGCGGGTGAGCCCGATATAGCTCTCCAATGCATTGGGTAACGCGAAGGAGTGAAATGCTAATGTTTCTCCGAAGAGATTTATGGAATATACTGTGATGGGTATTCCAAACGTAACCAAGAGGGTTACTCCCTACGTAATAATGTTATTAATGCCTCAAGTTACCTTTATGTCTTATGATTCTATGATTTATTCATGATTTTATGAGGTATGCTAATGTGCCTATCTTTTATGGGTAAAGTATGATTTCATTCCTATATATATATGAACTCATGTTTCTTTTCCATGTTTTTGTAACCCATACTAAGCTTTTTATGCTCATCCCAAGTTTTTTTGAAATGTTTTTCACAGGTCACGGGAAAGGTACATGATAAGATGATAGAGTCAAGGATGTGTCAAGAAAGAATCCATGTTTTATTTTAAATATATTTCCATTGATGGGAATGAAGAATACTATCTTTATGTAACCACTTTGTTTATATGTGGAATGTAATGCAAGTTTTATGATCTAATTCTCTAAAACTCTAAACCCGAAAAGATCCTCAATGTGTAATCTTGTAATAACTCAAGATTAAGTAAGGTTTAAGGCCGGGGCCTTATAGTTGGTATCAGAGGTCGGTTTAGAAAACATTATGAGTTAGAAAAGTTTAAAATTATAATATGATTGAAATGATATAGCATTTACGGATTACCATGTTGCTTCGCCTTAGATATTTCTGTGTTCAGAATGGTTTTCCGTAGAGGAAACCAAGCAGCTATGTTGGGACGACATCAGGAGGAAGATAACCTTCCAAATCAGCAACCTGAGATGGTCGGAATCAGAACTGAACAGTTTGTTGCAGTGATGGAACAGTTGACTCAGGCTATAAATGGTGGTGGTATACATGCACGAGATCAGCCAGATCAACCGCAGAGGAACATGTATGTGGTGGAACATTTCATGAGGCAACATCCCCCATCATTCAGAGGATCATCTGACCCTGAGCAAGATGAAGGGTGGATTAAAGAACTGGAGAAGATTTTTGATGTCATGGGGTGTTCAGAACATCAAAAGGTTAGTCTTTCTATTTACCGTTTTGAAGGTGAAGCATATCAGTGGTGGTCGATGGTGAAAAATATAAGGGATAGTGATGAGATTGAGGATCTTCACTGGGACGAATTCAAAGGTATGTTTCTTGAGAAATATTTTCCTATGGTAGTTCATCTTAGGATGGAAAACAGTTCCAAGAATTGAGACAGGAGGATGATTCAGTGGCTGCTTATGAAGAAAAGTTCACTCGATTGTCAAGGTATGCTCCAAACTTCATACGAGATCTTGATAGTAAAATAAACCATTTTTACTCAGGGTTAAAGCCAAAGTATCGAAGGGCTTTAGCTTCTCATGAGTTCAAAAGTTATGAAAAACTTGTTCGATGTGCGGAAAAGGTGGAAATGGAGTTTGCCGATGATCAGGTGTTCTATGACAAACAACAGAATAAGAGGTCTATTTGGCAGGCAAAGGGGAAGAATTCATCAAAGAAGCAAGGAGGTAAGAAAACCAAATATCCATCCTGTGAGAAGTGTGGTAAAATTCATCCTGGAGATTGTTTATCCAAGTCTGGTAAGTGCTTTCGGTGTGGTAAGTCTGGTCATATTGCTCGTAACTGTAAGGAAGATGATCAAGCAGGAAATGAAAAGCCAACGGTAAGATGTTTTAAGTGTAATGAAATGGGTCATTATGAATACGAGTGTCCAACGAAGAACTCAACTGGGGGAATTCAGCCAGACTACAAGCAGAAAGGGGTGGTGAAATACATTGCAACAACTTCAGCAGATGTTGGGCCATCGAATGAAGTGGTATCAGCTCCAGGGAGCTCAGTATTTTTCGAAGATTGACTTGAGGTCAGGGTACCATCAGTTGAAAGTAAAAGAAGCAGACGTTCCAAAGACTGCGTTCCATACTAGATATGGCCATTATGAATTTGTAGTTATGTCTTTTGGTTTAACCAATGCACCTACTGTATTCATGGACTTAATGAATAGAATTTTCCATGAGTTCTTGGATAAGTTTGTGGTGGTTTTCATTGATGATATTTTGGGGTTTTATAAAAGTAAAGAGGAGCATGAAAGACATTTAAGGGTTATCTTTCAAACCTTAAAAGAAAACAAACTATATGGTAAATTCAGCAAGTGTGAGTTTTGGTTGCAACAAATTTCTTCCCTTGGTCAGATTGTTTCTAAAGATGGAATAACTGTTGATCCTGTAAAAACAAAAGTTGTGGAAGAATGGCCAAGACCAACAAATGTTACCGAGATTCGTAGCTTCCTTGGTTTGGCAGGCTATTACCGAAGGTTTTTTAGAAATTTTCATAGTTATCACTACTGGAAATCTAGCATTTCCCAATGTTTTAGAACCGTTGGGAAAGGCTGCAGAACCGTTGGAATATGTTATACCAACGGTTCTGCAAACTGTGGGGAAGTAAGCCGTTGGGAAAGGATTTTCCCAACGGTTTACACAGAACCGTTGGGATAGGTCAGAAAAAATCAACCAATCCCAACGGTTTGGCCCGTTGGGAAATCAATAGACAATTTTCTTTCCCAACGGTTTACAAACCGTTGGGAAAGGTTTTTACCAACGGTTCCATGAACTATTGATAAAAACAACCATGCAACAGGGTATCCCAACGGTTTACAACCGTTGGGATAGGGTGTTTTTACCAACGGTTCCTTGAACCGTTGGTAAAACAACTCCATAGAGCCTATGCCAATGGTTTTCAAACCGTTGCCATAGGCTTTGCTGTGCAAATTGCACAGCAGCCTGCAATTTTCACAGAAGGTCTGGTTTTTGGGCATTTTCATTTCAATTTTCAATCCAATTATGCCCTAGTTTTCAATTCATTTTTCAATCCAATTATTGTACCTGTAACACATATAATGCATACATATAGAGAACAAACCAACACATACAAATAATGAAAACCAACCAACCAACACATATAATGCATCCTGAAAATATACAAATCCATAATTAAAGTATAATTCATAACATAATTATAAACATATATAATTCATTTAGAATTCATTTTAAAATTTATATGACAATTATATGTGGAATCCGAAATTCAATTCATAATTTGATCTGTTTTTTCTATACCATATATTTTTACCTCAAATGATGTCCATTTTAAACAAAATACATACACCTGAAGTGATACAGGCCACACCGCACCTCATATTGAGGCGGGGTTGACTCGTACACGTCACATTTGTCCCATGGATCGTTGTGCTAGAGTATCGACACAATCCGAATACGTTTGGTCGGTTTTTCGTATGCTAGTTGATGTTTTTCACTTAAATGACGTTCTTTTGAAACAAAAGAAGGACACTATGAGTGGTGCCGACCACACCGCATCTCCAATTGAGGCGGGGTTGATTCGTACACGTCACATATGACCCATGGATCGTTCTCCTAAAGTTTAAATGGAAACCGAGTGCGTTTGGTTGGTTTTCCGTATGTACTTAAAATGTTGTCCATTTTAAAAAAAAGAGTGACACTTAGACTAATCCTGACCACACCGTGACTCAGATTCATCCCGGGTTGGCTCGTACATGTCACATATGACCCATGGATTGTTGTGATAAATTATCAAAAGATTATGAATGCGTTTGGTCGGTTTTGCGTATGCCAGTTGTTCTTTTCATTTATAATCATGTCCATTTTAAACAAAAGAGACAGAGTTAGAGCGGTGTCCGCCACACCGCATCTCGGATTAAGACGAGGTTGACTTGTACACGTCACATATGACTCATGGATCGTTGTGCTAAAGTATCGATAGATTCCGAATGTGTATGGTCATTCTTCCGTATGTCAGTTGATGCCTTTCACTTAAAATGACGTCCTTTTGAAACAAAAGACGGACACTTTGAGTGGTGTCAGCCGCACCGCATGTCGGATTGAAGCGGGGATGATTCGTACACGTCACATAAGACCCAAGGATCGTTCTCCTGATGTTTCAATGGAAACCGAATCCGTTTGGTCGTTTTTCCGTATGTACTTAAAATGGTGTCCATTTTAAACAAAAGAGAGTCACTTAGACTTATCCTGGCCACACCGCGACTCAGATTCATCCCGGGTTGTCTTGTACACGTCACATATGACCCATGGATTGTTGGGATAAATTATCAACAGATTTGGAATGCATTTGGTCAGTTTTCCGTATGTCAGTTGATGTTTTTCACTTAAAATGACGTCCTTTTGAAACAAAAGACGGACACTTTGAGTGGTGCCGGCCACACCACGTCTCCGGATTGAGCTGAAACCACCGTTCAACATTCTAATTATTATTTGTGACGTGTACGCGCAGACGGCACGTCAATCGGATGTGCGGTTTGCACGATACGACTCAATATTCGTGTTTTAAGTGATGCGCGCGCTTCGTAAACGCGCGTGAGGGGGGTCCAAACGGGCCGAACGAAGTCGGAATGGACTGAAATCAGACGAAAAATACAGGAGAGTTATTTATGAAGTGGTCGAGCAGACGGCACGTCAATCGGACGTGCCGTGTGCCCGCGGTGACCGACAACGCAGTTCTGGTGTCATAAACAGCCAAAACGGGCGTCCAACGGTCAAATTCATAGCGGACGACCTCAGATTGAGCTGAATCCACCGTCAAACTTTATAATTATTATTCGTGACGTGTACGTGTAGACGGTACGTCAATCGGACGTGTGGTTTGCGCGGTACGGCTCAATATTCGTATTTTAAGTGATGTGTGTGTTTTGTAAACGCGCGTGAGGGGGGTCCAAAGGGGCCAAATGAAGTCGGAATGGCCTGAAATCAGACGAAAAATACGGGTGAGTGATTTCTGAATTGGTCGAGCAGACAGCACATCAATGGGATGTGCCATGTGCCCGCGGTAACTGACAACGCAGTTCTGGTGTCATAAACGGCCAAAACGAGCGTCAAACGGTCAAATTCATAGCGGACGACCTCGGATTGAGCTGAAACCACCATGAAACATTCTCATTATTATTCGTGACGTGTACGCACAGACGGCACGTCAATCGGACATGCGGTTTGCGCGGTACGGCTCAATATTCATGTTTTATGTGATGCACGCGCTTCGTAAACGCGCGTGAGGGTGGTCCAAATGGGCCGAACGATTTCGGAATGGCCTGAAATCAGACGAAAAATACGGGTGAGTGATTTATGAAGTGGTCTTGTAGACGGCACGTCAATTGGACGTGCCGTGTGCCCGTGGTGACCGACAACGCAGTTCTGGTGTCATAAACGGCCAAAACGGGCGTCAAACGGTCAAATTCATAGCGGACGACCTCGAATTGTCCTGAAAACACCGTGCAACATTCTAATTATTATCCGTGACGTGTACGCGCAGACGGCACGCCAATCGGACGTGCGTTTTGCGCGGTAAGGCTCAATATTCGTGTTTTAAGTGATGCGCGCGCTTCGTAAACGGGCGTGAGGGGGGTCCAAACGGGCCGAACGAAGTCAGAATGGCCTGAAATCAGACGAAAAATACGGTTGAGCGATTTCCGAAGTGTTCGAGCAGACGGCACGTCAATCGGACGTGCCGTGTGCCCGCGGTAACCGACAACGCAGTTCTGGTGTCAAAAACGGCCAAAACGGGCGTCAAACGGTCAAATTCATAGCGGACGACCTCGGATTGAGATGAAATCACCGTGCAACATTCTAATTATTTTTCGTGACGTGTACGCGCAGACGACACATCAATCGGACGTGCGGTTTGCGCGGTATGGCTCAATATTCGTATTTTAAGTGATGCGTGCGCTTCGTAAACGCGCGTGAGGGGGGTCCAAACAGGCCAAAAGAAGTCAGAATGGCCTGAAATTAGACGACAAATACGGGTGAGTGATTGGTGAAGTGGTCGAGCAGACGACACGTCAATCGGGCGTGCCGTGTGCCCACGGTGACCGAAAACGCAGTTCTGGTGTCATAAACGGCCAAAACGGGCGTCAAACGGTCAATTTCATAGAGGACGACCTCAGATTGAGCTGAAACCACCGTGAAACATTCTCATTATTATTAGTGACGTGTATGAGCAGACGGCACGTCAATCGGACGTGCGGTTTGCGTGGTACGTCTCAATATTAGTGTTTTAAGTGATGTGCGCGCTTCGTAAACGTGCGTGAGGGTGGTCCAAACGGGCCGAACGATTTCGGAATGGCCTGAAATCAGACGACAAATACGGGTGAGTGATTTATGAAGTGGTCGAGAATACGGCATGTCAATCGGACGTTCTGTGGGCCCGCGGTGACCGACAACGCAGTTCTGGTGTCATAAACGGCCAAAACGGTCGTCTAACGGTCAAATTCATAGCGGACGACCACGGGGGCAGTCCGGGGGGGCTATCCGGGGGACTATCTGGGGTCCTAGGTGGAGGGTTGGGGGCTGTACAGGGGGCTGTCCAGGGGGCTATCCGCAGGGGCTGTCCGGGGGGGCTGTCCGGTGGGTGTCCGGGGGGCTGTCCGGGGACCAATGAGGAGGGTGGGGGGGGGGGGGGGCTGTGCGGGGTCTGTCCGAGGGGTGTTTGTGGTTCTTCAGGGGGTTGTCCGGGGTTGTTCAAGGGGCTATCCGGGGGTTGTTCAGGGGGTTGTTCAGGGGTTGTTCAGGGGTTGTTCAGGTGTTGTTCAGGGGGTTGTCCGGGGTTGTTCAGGGGGCTGTCCGGGGGGTGTTTGGGGGGGTTGTCTGGGGTCCAAGGGGGAGGGGGGGGGGGGTTGTCTGAGGGGCTGTCCGGGGGTCTATCCGAGGTCCAGGGTGGAGGGTTGGGGGATGTACGGGGGGCTGTCCGGGGGGCTGTCTGTGGGGCTGTCCGGGGGGTGTTTGGGGGGTGTTCGGGGTCCAAGGGGGAGGGGGGTTGTCCAGGGTCCATGAATGAGGGGGGTTGTCCATGGAGTTCACAAACACACAACCACTAAAAGACAACAACATCCATAAAAACAGACAATATATAAAAATAACTCAACTCCAATACTATATTACGAGTCTAGATAAAACCAACAACTAGAATAGATTAAACATAAAATCTCAGTAATATAAGTCAAGAATGTAACAGATCAATATATCCCACATCAGCATCACCATCACCATCATCATCATCATCATCACCCTCGTCATCGTCCTCCTCATCGTCCTCACCCTCCACAGCTCCTTCCTCCTCGCCTTGGCCCTCCTCATCGCCCTCCTCATCTCCCTCCTCTTCCGCATCAGACTCCTCGCCATCCTCATCTTCAAGCTGGAAATCGGCCTGACCACCACTAGAACTGCCACCTAGTGCACCATATATAGAATGTATCGACGACATGTATTCATCAATTGCTGGGCTGGCCTCTGCTGGAAGTGTTGGACGTAGAACTTCAATAAATTTCATAAATGCACTGTTTTCCCTAGTAGATTATTCTGCCGTCTCTGTGGCCCTTTTCTCAGCCTATTCTACTTGTGCCCTAACTTGCTACAGCTCGGTGGCACTACAACTCGTACCTGAGGCAGGCCAATACCTCTTCGGGGCTATCCTAGGTCGGTAGCGTACTCTGCCAGAATGATCCTCCCCCAACACCTGATGTAAGTGATCAGATGGCCCAAAATTGTCTGCTTCTTGGGCATCGAGGGCCTCTAAAGCATCCTGTTACAAATATAAATATATAATTAAGTTACTAAATAGATATTAAAATATAAAATCAATAGATTAAAACTTACAATCTGCTGCTGAGTCACTTTGTTGACAGCACTTCCATCCTTTTTTCGTCTACTTGAGAAAAACAGTTTTGCTCGAGGCACACGTCCTTCAATATTTTGTACTTTCCTCTACAATGACGTTGAAAACAAAAATTATATAAAAACTTTAGCAAATTATTAAATAATTGAGGAAACAAAAGAAAATGTAAGTCGTAAAGAAAACTTATAAACAATTGTCATACCTGCTGCCTCTCATGATCCGGCATCGTCGTGCGTCCTAGTGTATGGAGGTATATTTTTGCATCAATGTTTTTTTATTTTTTCTTTATGATTCCTAAATAAAATTCGATAATGCAAAGGATAATATTAATTCAAAACTTGAAAGTTATTATTTAAATACCTCAATTGAAATTCATACCTTAAACTGGGTACTTGTCCAATGAGTAATCATCTGACGATACTACTCTATAGGACAATCATCCATGACTGGTACCGCCTCTAACTCCATGCCAACTCTAGCACGCCAGCCAATATACAGCTCATGCTTTTAGGCTCTCCAAAGATCGCCTATATCCTTTAGACGTTCCAGTCGTGCACCCTCACCATCATGAAAATTAAATCGAAGCTGAAATCAAAATATTAATTCATATAAATACAAAAATAATTCATGGCATTAAATACAACAGATTTTTTTACCCATATCTCTGCCCAAGCTCTATCTTTGACCTCATGTGGAAAATGTCTCCACGACAACGGGCTGACGGGAATGATGTCGGAGTATTTGGCAAGCATCGCCAGAAAACTCCGACATTGCTGCCCTGTTTTCTCAACCATCTGATTGTATTCATTATATTCCACCATAACCTGTGTGTGACGGTTCCACACCGAACACATGCGTGTACGGCCCCTCCCCCGCCTCCTGTCAGTAGATGTATCTGTCATGAAAGAAAAACAAATATTTTATCAAAACATGTTGTAATGAAAATAAATATTGCTATAAAATTTGTTAGGGTTTTATAAATATACCTGCGCTAGTCTGATCAATGAGTGGTGCCGGATCCATAGAACCTGATGGAACACCCTCTGGTGGAACATGAGTCGAAGACGATTGAATATAAAAGCTCGGAGAGACAGAAGTAGAAGGAAAAGAAGATGGAATAGCTGTATGACCTGATGCTGACTGGGGAGTGGGAATCATCATGGGATGTGAAAATGATGGGGCAGACGATGCAGAAGGTAGCGAAAACATGGGAGGCCTAAATACCTCGTTTGTCCCTAACGACACACCGGGATCAGAATGTGGGAAGGCTGAAATGTCAGTGGGAGGGGCAGGGTCTAGTCAGGCACGCGCATCTCTACATCCACCTCTGGTACGAACCCTCCTCGTACCACCGGCATGAGTACTAGGACCAGTACTAGGCTCCTCGTCGAATAACTGTCGACGTAATGGTGGATCCTACAAAAAAGTCTACAAAAAAAATTAATCACATGAAATTATATATTCTGTATATATATATATATATATATTTGAAATAAAGTACTCACTATAGGCACTAATGGTGGAATGCCCATCTCCTCCATCCGACGATTGTTCTCCGCCATTTTTTTTCTCCGTCTCTCTTCAATTGGATGCATATCCTGCATTTGGAAACAAATATGTAATTAATTAGAAAAAGAAAATTAATGTTTAAACCAAAAAACAAAATATATGAGGGAATGAGGGGATTTATTGGTAATTTAGCTATCAATTGTTTTAGAAGAGCTTGAATGAATTTAATAAAACATACAAGTTGACTGGGAACACCGGCCGACCGGTGGTGTCTCACCAGCTGGCTGGTGGTCCACCGGCTGGCCGGTGCTGAGCTCCCGGCTGGCCAGTGGTCCACCGGCTGGCCGGTGCTGAGCTCCCGGCTAGCCGGTGGTCATCCAACGGTTGGCTGGTGGCACCAGGCAGTGGGCAAGTCTACTGCCTGGGTCCTCCGGCTGGCCGGTGGGCAAGAACCAATTGGTCGGTGACCATGCCGGCTGGCTGGTGCACTAGCACCGGCTGACCGGTGGATCTGGCAGAAAGCAATGCTTCTGCCAGAGACCACCAGCTGGCCGGTGGGAATCCACCGGTTGGCCGGTGGACTCAGAGAGTCCACTATTAGCCTTGTTGGGCCAACTCCTGGGAAACCTTTTTCCTAGCATCAAAACACTTGAAAACAAGTTAGAACATGATGAGAGTGATTGTGATCATTAAAATCCAAGAGAGAGGGGTACAACAGTAATGTTCACCATGTTAGAAATATTGTTTGATTTGGTTTGAATACAGTTCAATTCCAAATTAGAAAATCCAATTCAAATAAAACAGCAACCAATAAACATTGAAAATTCACATAACGGTCAAGTCAGCTAAAACATATTTGTGATCAATACTAAATAAATATGAATATTACCAACCTTAACAACCCAACTCGAGGTAAACCAAAAGAATTGAGAACATGGATGAATGATTCTATATATTTCCAACCACAACTTCAGGTTCACAATCAACTCTGACAATTGAGCTATTGGAGTCATAAAAAGAAATAAATGGATTGGTTCCAATTGAAATAGGGACAGTGTCAATTCCATTATCAGCATCATAAAAAATATGTCTTGGAATTACTTCAACTATGACACCAAATTCAGGTTGGAGTTGATCTTTGACATAAAAAACTTGTTTAGCCATTGATGCCAACACATATGGTTCTTCGGTTGCAAGAGTGCGGGTCATATTAATTACTCGAAATCCACAATCATCAATAAATGTGCCATGTCTCGTCATCAAATCAAACCAATGGCATTTCATCATTGTGACTCGTCCATGAGAGTAATAATCCAATATAATTATTTTCTCAATGACTCCATAATAACCCACATTTTCAAGTTGCGGTCTACTATCTGATGCACTGGCATAACAATCTGTTGTGGTAGTAACCATAATACCATCATCATGTGTTCTCATGTTTTTGGCTCGTTCAGTGACAATAAATCTGTACCCATTGATAACAATTGATTTACAGTCACGAACCACGATATTAGGACCAAAAGCAAAAGCTCTTATTTCCTGAGAGACAGATTCAGCAGACAAACTCAATACCTGCAATATAAATGACAGTTAAACTTAAGTAAATGTTGAAATAATTCATTTAAACAGTAATATTTTTACCTTCAATTTTAACCAAGAAGAAAACTCTTTGCTATGCAAAGTCTCTCTCCTTCTCAAAGATAAAGAATGATGCTTCTTATTTATCATGGTTTTATGTTCCCTGTAGATAAAAAAATATGAATAGTTTAACAGATATATATGTAAGATAACATATTCAATTTTGTTACCTGATATAGTCATCGAACAAATCATAGTTGAACAAAACTGTGCGATGTGCCATCTCCCGCTCTTCAAGGCTTAATGTCTTCAATGTATATGATCCAGGAATTCCTCCTGTTTGAGGAAGTGATGGAAAACTAGGATCAATTTTCTCATATTGTTCTTCTTCATTTCTAATTGGTCTGTTCATTCTTGTAGTAAGATCAGACAAATACATTGAACAGAAATCCGTACATTCTTGAGCTAAGTAACCGTTCACGATAGAACCTTCGGGATGATTCTTGATTCGAACATAAGACTTTAATGTGAACATATTTCTTTCAGTTGGATACATCCAACGAAAAGAAACAGGTCCTTCGAGAAGTATTTCAGTTGGAATATGGACAGTCAGATGCAGCATGCATGTGAAAAATGATGGGGGAAATATTTCCTCCATCTCACACAAAATTAATGGGGCATCTGTCAAATTTTTTTGCAAGAAAGCCTTGGACATCTTCTTAGCACAAAGATCTATAAACAAATGGAACAAGCGAATAACAACCACCCTTACAATATTGGACAAAAGATGACAGATTTCTATTGGATGCAACTCATGCAGTAGAATGTGATAATCATGAGTCTTCAAAGATTTTAGCTTCAACTCTCTTCTATTGACCCGTTTAGATATGTTTCTTGAATAGCCATCAGGAACTATAATAGTCTCTAATACTTCCAAAAATTGTTTTTTTTTCAGTAGGTGTCATCACATAAGAAGCACATGGATGTTTCCATTTATTTTCACTGATACGCACAGGATGCAATTCTGGTCTGATTCCCCAATCCACCAAGTCACGTCGAGATCGTAAATCATCTTTTCTCTTCCCCTTGACATTTATAAGAACTGAAAGAAACATTTCACATATATTCTTTTCAATACGCATTACATCTAAGCAATGACGTAGCAAATTGGTTGACCAACAAGTCAAATCAAAAAAGATACTCCTCTTCCTCCAATTGTAACAGGTTTCTGTGGAAACATTCTTTCTCTTTCCAGATTTCATTTGACCCTTCCCGAATGAAAAACTGAAATCATTCAATTCATTAAGCACATCAGTTCCAGACATACGCTGAGGTGGATCATCGGTCTCTATAGTATTATCAAATCTTCGACGATTCATTCTATATGGATGATCCTTTGGCAAAAATCATCGATGCCCCATAAAACTGAAACTCCAACGATGTTTCGTTCTTCTGGATCGTGTATTCTTCATACAAACTGGACATGACAGTTTTCCCTTCGTGCTCCATCCAGACATCATTGCATAAGCCGGAAAATCATTGATCGTCCACATAAGCGCATCACGCATCTGAAATTTGTCTTTCGAACATGCATCGTATGTGTGCACACCCACATCCCAAAGAAGATTCAACTCTTTTATTAAAGGTTGCATGTATACATCAATATCAATGGCGGGATCAGAAGGACCAGATATGAGTATACTCATGAAAGTGAAAGATTTTTTCATACACAACCATGGGGGAAGATTATAAATGTTTATAAAAACTGGACATGTGATGTGCGATGTAAGCATCTTCCCAAACTGATTAAAACCGTCGCATGAAAGACCCATCCTCACATTACGCATTTCAGCTGCAAAATCAGGATGTCGAGCATCAAATCTCTGCCATGAAAATCCATCTACAGGATCAACCAACTCATCATTAGTCTTCTTTCTCTCGGTATCATGCCATCTCATTTTTATTGATATATCATCAGACATAAAAAGATTCTGGAGTCTGGGGATCAATGGAATGTGACACATTACTTTCTGTGGAACGCGGGATGGTGTTCCATCAGATTTTGACTTCCAGCGGGATGTGCCACATTTTATACGTTCATTTCGTTCAGCGGTTTCTTCCCAGAATAAACTGCAATCTTTCGGGCAAGCATGAATTTTGTTTCTGTAAAATCCAAGTTCTTCAACTAACTTCCATGCCATATAGTGGTTTGAGGGAATATCTGCATCATCTGGAAGTAAATCCTTCAAGAGGGTAAGAATGTAATCGATTGCTGTATTAGAAATCCCACACATAGTTTTTCCATGAAACAATCGGATTAAAAATTCCAGCTTTTTCATTTTATCGCATTGTCGATATACTGGAGTCGTGGCAGTATCATTCAATTTTTTCACCCTATCAATATCATCATTTTCACTAGATTCATCAGTTGTCCTCATATCGACGTCTTCTTGAGTCGAAATCCTTTCTTTTTCATGATGATGAATAAACGGAAACCGATCATCTAACAAATTCTACATTCCAGTCCTTTCATTTCGATCATCACCAATTTGAGATTTCATTTTCTCCCCATTGTGATACCACACAAAGTAGTTTTCTTGAAAACCATTTTTGGTTATGTGGTAGCTGACTTCTTCACGACTCAACCAAGGTCTACCAACACAATTGGAACATGGGCAGTGTATGCGACCACTATCTGAAGCATTGTGAAATGAAAAATCTATAAAGCTCTCCAAATTGTTTTGAAAATCGCTTGAGATACGATCGGTTTCATACATCCAACTTCTGTCCATTCTGTAAAAAGAATTCATATAAGTCATTTTGTCATAAACAATTCAATAGGATTGAACTTTAATAGAAAATACATTTAAGTAAACGATAAAGGAAGAAAATAATCATGGTATCAACTACACATGTGATAAAACATACTAATGTGTTATTGAAAAAATGTAAAACCAACAAGAACTTAATGTGTTATCACATCAGAGCATGCCTCGTCCCATAACCATATTAGTAGGGTATCCTCATATGTGATTTACCTTTTTGAATTAATATGCACTTCCTCACTAGGTACCTGAGTAGATTTCATAGATATAATCATCTCACATCCTGTAAGGCTTCCATTATGTATGATCTGCAGAATAATTTGAGTGATCACGAATCATGCTTGGGATCTTCCCATGATCACTATAGATTATGAGAAGGAATTATGATAGGTCGCGTGAAGAACATAAAACACATATTTTAGATAATATGAGACAAAATATAATAAAATAATTTATAAATCTATGGAATTTGGGATAAAAGGTGGGTTGTCCACGGGGGTCGATGATGTTCGGACGGGGGGTTCGCGAGAGCACGGCCACCCCCTGTGGACAGCCCCCCACCCCCCCTGGACAGCCCGTACCCCCCCGGGATAGCCCTGCCCACCCTCCCAAACAGCCCACAACCCCCTCCCCTGCAACCCCACCACCACCACCTCGACATACCAACCCCCTGGACACCCCACACACCCCTCCCCCACCAGAACACCCCACCCAGACTCCCAAGACAGCCAACACCCCCTGGACAGCCCCGCCCACCCCCGTGGACAGCCTTTCCCACCCCCGTGGACAGCCCCGCCCACCCCCGTGGACAACCCACCCACCCCCGTGGACGCCCCCTACCCCCTAGACAGCCCAACCACCCCCGTGGACAGCCCACCGACCCCCCTCGACACCCCTTCTCCCTATGGACAGCCCCCACCCCCTTGGATAGCCCTCCCACCCCCTGGAAACCCCTACCCCCTATGGCCAGCCCACCCACCCCCCTGTACAGCCCGCCCACGCTTCCTTGACAGCCCGGTCACCCCCGTGGACAGCCCGTCCACCCTTGTGGACATCCCGCCCACCCCCGTACCCCCCCTGGATAGCCCCGCCCACCCTCCCAAACAACCCACACCCCCCTTCCCTGCAACCCCACCACCACCACCTAGACATACCACCCCACCCGGACACCCCACACACCCCTCCCCCACCAGGACACCCCACCCAGACCCCCAGGACAGCCCACACCCCCTGGACAGCCCCGCCCACCCCTGTGGACACCCCCTACCCCCTAGACAGCCCAACCACCCCCGTGGACAGCCCACCCACCCCCCTCGACACCCCTTCTCCCTATGGACAGCCCCCACCCCCTTGGATAGCCCTCCCACCCCCTAGACACCCCTACCCCCCATGGCCAGCCCACCCACCCCCCCTGGACAGCCCGCCCACCCCTCCTTGACAGCCCGACCACCCCCGTGGATAGCCCGACCACCCTTGTGGACAACCCGCCCACCCCCGTACCCCCCTGGACACCCCGTACCCCCTGGATAGCCCCGCCCACCCTTCAAAACAGCCCAAACCCCGTCCTCTGCAACCCCACCACCACCACCTAGACATACCACCCCCCCTGGACACCCCACACACCCCTCCCCCACCAGGACACCCCACCCAAACCCCCAGGACAGCCCACACCCCTGAGACAACACCTCCCACCCCGTGGACAGCCTTTCCCACCCCCATGGACACCCCCGCCCACCCCCGTGGACAACCCACCCACCCCCATGGACACCCCCTACCCCAACAATCCATTATCCAAAACATATCAAATTGGTTTGAACACAATCCATAATTCCCACAATCCATTATCCAAAACATGTAAACGTCCCAACTCTGATTTACATGTTTTGAACACTCTCCTTCCAAACATAGAATATAATAACATTAAACAAGTCCTCACAAACACAAACAATATCCTATTTAGATATTAATTTCAATAATCAATTAAACCACTAACACCTGGAAAAAATCTATTCAATAAAACAACTACAACAATATGGTTGAGATCAAATTTTACCTATTCGTATTGGGTGTACCTGTTTGGATGGGGGGTGTTGGTGTTCAGATTCGCGAGACCAGTGGAGTCGGATGGGGTTCACGAGAGCACCTGAGCGAATAGATTAGGGCTCTATCCGAATGGGGAGAGGAGATCGCGATCTGAAATTTGGGGGAAACCTTTTCCAACGGTTTATAAAAACAGTTGGCAAAGGCACACATTTCCCAACGGTTCACTGGAACCGTTGGGAAATGTGTGAGTTTAGCACCCCATTACCAACGGTTCCAGTGAACCGTTGGGAAAGGTTTGAGTTTTCCCAACGGTTCCACTGAACCGTTGGGAAATGTGTGATTTTAGCACCCTTTCCCAACGGTTCGAGTGAACCGTTGGGAAAGGGTCCACCGAAATTCTCTTTGCCAACAGTTTTCTTAAACCGTTGGAAAAGGCTCACTATACCAATGGTTTAAGCAAACCGTTGGTATACTGCCGTTGGGAAAAGACTAAATTCCAGTAGAGTATCTAGTCCAATGACTAAGCTAACTCGGAAGGGTGTTAAGTTTATATGGACAAAAGAATGTGATGATTGTTTTCAGGAATTGAAAAGAAGATTGGTGAATGCTCCAGTTTTGGCACTACCTTCCAGGAATGGTGAGTTTGTTATATACAGTGATTCTTCATTTAAAGGACATGGTTGCGTCCTAATGCAGAATGATCATGTAATTGCTTATGCTTCACGACAGTTGAAAACTCATGAGGTAAATTACCCTACACATGATTTGGAATTAGCTTCTGTTTTTTTTGCTTTAAAAATTTGGAGGCATCATTTGTATGGAGTAAAGTGTGAAATATATACCGATCACAAAAGTTTAAAGTATATATTCCCTCAAAAAGAGTTAAACATGAGACAGAGGCGATGGATAGAATTAATCAAGGATTATGATTGTACAATTCATTACCATCTGGGAAAAGAAAATAAAGTGGATGATGCTTTGAGTCGAAAATGTAATGCTTCATTAAAAATGTTGCGTTTGGAACGTGATCCTTTGGTTATGTATTTGATGAACTTTGGAATAGAAGTTGTTGGTGCAGGAAGTCCTTCTATTTTGTTTCAGGTATCAGTGAGATCTTCTCTATTAGATAGAATCAAGCAAGCACAGAAGCAAGACAGTGAGTTGCAGAAAAAGGTAGAGCTGGTTCAGCAAGGTAAGTTTCCTAAATTCAACATTGATAATGATTGTGTTTTGAGATTTGGGAAGATATTTTGTGTGCCTTGTGATTCACAGTTGAAGAGAGAGTTGTTATGTGAAGCTCATAGTTCTCCGTTTTCAGGTCATCCGAGCAGTACTAAGATGTATAGAGATATGCGGGAGTATTACTGGTGGGATGGAATAAAAAGAGACATTGCTGATTTTACTGTGAAGTGTTTGACATGTCAACAGGTTAAAGCAGAGCGGCAGTTACCGAAAGGGATGCTTCAGCCTTTACCAGTGCCAGAGTGGAAATGGGAAAACATATCCATGGACTTTGTTGTGGGATTACCGAGGACATCTCGAGGTAATAATGAAATCTGTGTTATTGTTGATCAGTTGACCAAATCTGACCATTTCCTTTATATACGAGATACTTTCTCTCTAGATCAAATTTCTCGTTTGTATCTTAATGAAATAGTCAGGTTACATGGAGTTCCTCTCTCCATTGTATCGGAACGTGATCCCAGGTTTACTTCTAACTTTTGGAAAGGCCTTCAGAATTCGTTGGGTACTGAATTAAATTTTAGTACAGCTTTTCATCCTCAATCAGATGGGTAGTCAGAATGGACAATCCAGACATTGGAGGATAGGCTTCGAGCTTGTTCTATGCATTATCAGGGAAGTTGGGACCAACATATTTCTTTGGTTGAATTTTCATATAATAACAGTTTTCATTCCAGTATACAGATGGCACCATTTCGGGAATTATATGGGAAGCAGTGTCGAACTCCAGCTTTCTGGGATGAAGTGGGTGAATGGAAGTTGATGGGACCAGAATTGGTAGAAGAGATGCTAGAAAAAGTTCAGCTGATTCAGAAACACATGAGAACAGCTCCGAGTAGGCAGAAGAGATATGCGGATAACCGGAGGAAGGATCTATCTTTCGAGGTAGGTGATCATGTTTTTCTCAAGGGTTCTCCTTGGAAAAGTGTGATGAGATTTGGTAAGAAAGGAAATTTGAGTCCAAGGTTCGTTGGACTATACGAAATTCTGGAGAGAGTTGGATCAGTTGCATACCGAGTGGATTTACCTCCGAGTTTATCTCAGGTACACAATGTTTTTCACGTTTCGATGTTGAGAAAGTATATGCCAGATCCATCTCATATTTTGAGCCCAGAGGTAGTTCAGCTGGAAGAGAACCTAACTTATGAGGAACAACTGGTCCAGATTCTTGACCACAGGGAGAAAGTGTTACAGAATAAGGTGATTCACCAGGTAATGGTTTTGTGTAAAAACCAAATGATGGAAGAGGCAACATGGGAATCTGAAAATGCAATGAGGGATAAGTACCCCCATTTATTCGATAAGTAAATAAATTGCGGGGATGCAATTTTCTAAAGGGGGGAAGGATGTAACATCCCAAGTAAGTAATGAATAATAGATATTTTTATCTATGTCTATTAATGATTAAGATAGTGTTTTAGAGGCTTAAAATGAAAATAAATCCAATCTTAAAGCATGGAATACACTAATATTCTTAAAAGATTGTTTTACTGCCTTATGATGGAAACCCTTTCTAAATCTATCTTTTTACGATTTTATAAACTATGTTTGTCAAAATAAACTTATTCTTTATGATTGGGACATAAAAATTTACTTTGTGTGAATTTTTGGTATTTTTCTGACAATGTTCATTTTTTAATGAATAGTGAAAAATACTGCATTTTACATCAAAACTGCTTTTTAATCTAATTTATTTATATGATTAGATTATCTTTTGAATTGGTCTTAATTTGTAATATGAATATATTTTTACCATTTAATCCAATGGTGGTCATTGGAATCAATTTCACTTTGAAATTGGACTTAAACTAGTGTCAATCGTTTGATACTTATTGTTTCATAAAAACACGCTATTTGCTCTGACAATGGGAATTAATTATTAAATTAATTAATGTGACTTATATGTTTTGAATTTTGTAAAATAGACTTCATTTTTTAATTCTGAATATAAAATATATCTTAAGGTGAATTTTTGGTAATTTTCTGAAAAACATCAATTTTGATGAATAGTGAAACCACTAAGTGGTACTTATAAAGACTGATTTTCTGTTTAAATGAAATTTTTCCATCATTGTGTTTTGAATTTCAAAAATCTGACATACATGGTTGTCATTAAGAAGTAAAATGTGGTTCAATGAGATTATAATAATTTTTTGGTTAATAGTAACTTATTAAGTTCTTAATCGCGATTAGTGGTAATTAGTGTAGTTTAAGGTAAAAATAATGCTTTAATAGAATAAGATGAGCTTGACACATGTCCTACCCTCATTTGATGTGTCATGGCAGACCAAGACAATCCATGGGTCAACTTGGGGACCCCATGGATCCACTTGGGTTGGGAAATGACATAAATTACTTTTTATTTAATGTAAAAGTAAAAATGACACAATCATAATATGTTTTACGAAAACAATTTTTACATGGGGTTATAAAGATCAGATTTTTTATTATAAATAGTAATTTGAAAGCTAAAAAGATTTCCTACATCATAGTATTTTATTTTATAATTTTTAGACATTAAATAAATTAAATTATTTATGACATAATAATGATGCAGCGATGACATCATTATTTTACGATTTAATGAAAATGGAAAGATAATGTAAAATCTATGAACTAAACATGTCCAAAACCAATTGGATGAGTGGATTTAGAACCCTTATCACCTTATCCACGAATTATATCAATGTGGGACCTTTTAAAACCGAAACACATTTTCAAATAAAGTAATATTTCTTTACTTTCCAAAAGTGCCCCTCCTCTCCTCTAATAAAAGGCCCCCACCTCTACCTCATTTAACACACTCCTCAAGCCTTTGGCTCGGCCAAACCCTGCCCATATACTCTCTCCACATCCCTCTCCTCATCCTAGAGGATTTAATTTTGGAAGAATCCCTTCAAAGGAAGCCTTTAGGCTCAAATAAAAAGGAGTTACACTTTTAAAGGTAATTTATTCTCTCATGTTCATTTGTTTTATTTTGCTTTTCCAACCCCCTAAACTCTTTTTATTTACTTCTTTTGTAACAACACAAGTATCTTAAATATACTAGGATGTTGTTATAAGATTTATTTGAGCTAAAATCGCACACAACTACATCAAATGGTTAAAGAACATACGGTTTTCGTGGATGGCGAAATTCTGCCTCCCGAAATGATGATTGTTCAATACTCATTTAACACATTCAAAGGTGGACATTATGATGTCACTATTTTTATATATGATATATAATATGTTTATGTTTACCTTAAGATTCTGTTTTTTTTCATTTTTGGCTTACCTTTATGGTTTCCATTATGGGTAAACACGATATCTTTATTTTGGAAAGTGCGGACTACCGCCCCCTGAAAGTGATTTGATTTGTTAATACCATATGTTGGATGTGTAAAGGATAAAGTTAATGATATTATATATGTTATTATACTGTAATTATAATATACTCTTATATCATTATGATTCAATTCCAGAAAATACGAAATAGAAATGGATGTAGTGTTCATGCGTACGTACGGCTTACCGTCTCCATGAACGGTGCATTTCATTTCTTAACTCTAAATGTGATGTAATATTATAAATACATGTATATGATGAATATATATGATATATATGTTATCCAAATCATTAATATCATTCTGGATATAATGAACCTTTGACCAAATTAACAACATGTAAGTGTAAGAAGTCTATTTTTGACTTAAGAACCAAATACCGACAAAATGAACATTATTAACTTAAATGATTACATGATGTTCATAACATGGTATAAAATGAATAATGACATGAAAAAGGTTCATAAGAAAGTAGAGATTAACTCAAGTTTATTATTAAGGAGATTAAAGAACGGTTGGGTCAAGTCGAATATGAGGTATGGGACTTCATCTCAATCTCCTTTCATTTAGGCATATTTTATTTTATACACAACTTTCTTTTATACGGTGTATAAACACCTTTGACTTTTACGTTTATTAAAAAGGAATCTTTTTTATACGAGGAGTTTACTAAACGACAAAAGGGAATGTTTTTATCGTACGTATGCGGCGACAACGACTTCTCCGCCGTCGTGACCGTTATTTGAGTTTCGGCTTCCTTGACAAGTCATACCTTCTTTTTAAAAGAAAAATAAATACCATGTTTTACTTTTCTTTTATTTTGGTATTGAAAATGGTATTCACAATGTTTTTGTGTTGTATTGATATCTTGTGATTGAAATGTGGAAATGTTATGTTTCCTTTATACATGTTTTATGTGATACGATTATGTTATGGTTCTTGGGCGTTATTATGAAGACGGGTGGTTGCGTGATAAACTAAGGGCGGGTGAGGCCGATATAGCTCTCCAATGCATTGGGTAACGCGAAGGAGTGAAACGTTAAGGTTTCTACGAAGAGATTTAGGGAATATACTATGATGGGTATTCCAAACGTAACCAAGAGGGTTACTCCCTACATAAGAATGTTATGAATGCCTCAAGTTACCTTTATGTCGTATGATTTCTATGATTTATTCATGATTTTATGAGGTATGTTAAAGTTCTTATGTTTTATAGGTCAAGTATGATTTCATTCTTATATTTATATGAACTCATGTTTCCTTTCCATGTTTTTATAACCCATACTGAGCTTTTTATGCTCATCCCATGTTTTTTTGAAATGTTTTTCACAGGTCACAGGAAAGGTACAAGATAAGATGATAGAGTCAAGGATGTGTCAAGAAAGAATCCATGTTTTATTTTAAATATGTTTTCATTGATGTGAATGAATAATACTATCTTTATGTAACCACTTTGTTTATATGTGGAATGTAATGCAAGTTTTATGATCTAATTCTCTAAAACTCTAAACCCGAAAAGATCCTCAATGTGTAATCTTGTAATAACTCAAGATTAAGTAAGGTTTAAGGCTGGGGCCTTATATAAAGAACATGGGATGGTTTTGAAAAGAACGTCTGAGTTGACAAGGGAGTTTGAGCTGCATCACCCTTCCACTTTTACTGTAGAGGGTGGACCTGAAGGATCTAAATTATGGACATAGCCCATATAAATGATTATTTACCACTAATATACTACATCTAGGAGGATGGTAATTTTGGAATCTTATATTATATGTGGTTCTTCAAGGTACTTGTGGGACATTCATGTACGACTAAGATAGAATGTTGATATTTTATTGAATGAATTTACCGAGATATTCATTAAACAGTTCTATTAGAGACACTGATACAAGATAGGGCATCATATTTTATGCATCAATACCATGCATGCATGTCTATAATAGATTACACCGAACAAGTAACACCCTAATCTTCCATAGTACGTTTACCTTTGAATAATGTTGTATCTTTCATTATATGCGACATGAAGTTTTGACACACCATGACCAATAAAACTACCCATTATGAATTCTAATGCCCAATTATTGAAATTTTAAAAATTTTGTTTTTCAAATTGGACATAATTTTTGAATTTAGAATATAAAAATTACTTTTGGGTGAATTTTTGGTATTTTTATGAAAACATTCAATTTTTAATGAATAGAGAAAAACCCTGAATTATTATATAAAAGAGACTTTTTTATTATTAATTATATTATTTGGATTTATTTTTGGTCAAAATAGATACACAATAACTATATATGTTCAATTTAATTCATTTTAATCATTTTATAATAAGTTTGGATATATAAAAGTTTATTCATCTTTTTACCGCCATTTACCCACCATCTAGGAGCATTTCCAAATTTGCATAAAGCATAATTTTACCACTTATGTGAGTTGAATTTAAAAATTCTGGGAGACACAGTTGATATTAGTAAGTAAAATTTAGTTCAATAGGATTAAAATAATTTCTTATTAACAGAAACTTTAGACTTTTATTTACAACGGTTAAAATTTAATAAGTTAATATATGGTAAAAATTATATTATAATTACCATAACACATGTCCTAATTATATTCTATAAGATTAATTAGATTAAAAAAATCCTTCGGTATAAAAAATGATCCTCTTTGGTCCACTTGGATTCGATTAGGACATTTATAACTATTTTATTTAAAGAAGAGATAATAGAGTTGATTTTAATGTTTATTAACTAAAATTTTTTTAATATAGAGTTTCACATTTTATAAATTTGACTATAAATATTCATTAGAATGAAAAAAATATTTTCTACAAAATTATAATTTATTTATAATTTTTAGCCATTTTATTACTTTCATTATTTATTACAAGACTATGATGTAGTAATTACCATAATAATTAAATATCAAAATAATTCATAATATAAATATATAAATAAATTTCAATTAATAATTTTGATAAATTAAAATAATTTAATAGGTTAATATGTCATTTTAGGGTTGATTAAATAAATTTTAATCTATGTGATAAATTTTATATGGATATTAAAAAATACTAAATAGTTTCAAAATGTCATAATTGAGTTTTTAAAAGAAATATTATATTATTAATTGATATAAAATTACAAAAAAATCTAAGTATCGGCCAATGGAATTAGATAAGGTTATTTTTATTAATAATATACCACATGGGGTTCGTTTTTCTTATTGTAATATGTTTATTAACCATATAATATAAAATTTTAAAGGGACTCAGTTAATTTCAATCTATTTAACTAAGAGTTAAATTTAAAAGATAAGGTTAATATGATGACCTAAACCTATACAAAACATATTGGATGAGTGTTTTTTGACCCATGCACTCATTATACTGTAAATAAATCATTCTGGAGCCTTTAGAAACCGAAAATTATTTTATTATAAAATAATATTTTAATCTTTTCCTAAACTGACCCTCACCACTCTTATAAAAGGGTACTTCCCCTTCTCTTAATTTCACACCTCCATATCCATTTGGCTCGACCAAACCCTACCCAAATATCCTCCCAACATTCCTCCTTTCAACGATGAGTCCTTATATGGGTCAATCAGCCGTCATATGGAGCCCTTTATATCCAATAAAAAGGAAGATTACTAAGAACAGGTAAATATTTAATCTCTTATATCATGCTCTTTCTTCTTCCACTTATTCTTTCTTTGTGGTTTCCACTATAAAATAATAAATCTGGTATCAACTATATTATTTTATGTTATTATAAAAATGGTACAAACATATTCATTATTTTATCCATCATATAAATGAAAATGTCACCATATGTTCTTACGTACGACTTACCATCTCCACATCTTGCTGTGGTTTTTTATTCAAACACTTCATCATTTTTATGTGTATTATAATTTTTATACCTTTATAAAATAATAAATATAACAAGTTAATTATTTTTTATATAAATATACCATACAATTACATACTATTTCACCATTAATATAAATATATAGTCACTTGTGCGTACATATGGATTACCATCTCCATGAACGCGATGAGATTCATTCCTCATCGTAATCATTCAAGAATAAATTTCATTTTTGGATTATATGTGAAATTTATGAAGATAGTATCATTCCATATAAGAATAAAATACGTCCTATTTATAATAATAATGGCTTACATAACCAAGCATATAAAGGAAAACGAACCAGTTAATAACTAAAACGATGATACTAAAAAAATATTATAATGAAATTAATATTATAAGATAATATATGATATCATGTATAAGATTATTTTATAATTTAATAATAATTTTTTAACTATTATACATAGGTTGACATACCCTCAACCAAGGATATGTACAAGGTAAGCGTTAATTTCACCATCTCTTTATTATCCATTCTTGTTTTTATTTACGTATCTAATGGAACCTATTTATCATCCACATCCATGTTTCATAAAAATTCACATAAATTTTTTTTTTTAATATTTACTTCACTATGGGTTAAAATAATTTATACACTTTTTTGAATTTTTATAAATTTTTTTGAATGGAATCTTTTTTTCATTTTCCAAATAAGGTACTTTCTGACCTTTTCAACAAAATTAAGGTAAGAATGCATTTTTTTAACTAATACATAGGTTTAAACTATTTTCCATCATTATAACATCATCGAAGTATCCCTTAAAATATTACTAGAATATTTTCAAAAAAAAATTTTTCTTTTATAATTATGTGAATCTTAAATTATTTCAAAATAGAAAGAGATATCTCTGTAAAAAAGTTTTTATTTCATCTATGTCAACATACTTTGATAAAATTTACAATTGTGTGAAGTTGATTCATTATTATACCAATATTCCATATTGTATTTAAGGTTTATTAATGTGTTCGACTATGGATTTGTTATTTTTATACCATTCTTGGTTTATGGTTAATTTATTGACATTTCATATGCTAGTTTTAATATTAATGTTTATGTTATGTTTCAAAATTTTCATACGATGAATGTATTGGACTTAGTATGTGATGGGTGGAGCCCAATATAGCTCCTCAGTGTATCAGTAGGTGTCATTAAAAAATTTTATGTGGAATTAGATGAGGCATTTCCCAATTTGATATACGATCTTAGCCGAGGCCTAAATCATTTTTAGGCATCCTGGCCTAGCCCTTAACAAGTTTTTTCAATAGTTTGATATTATACATTCCATCATTATGAAAATAATAATGATGGTTCATGTGGTTATTAGACTATTAGAATACCCATAAATATGTTTTATTATGTCATTATTTACTCAGTTCATATTCCATCCATCAAGTGTTCATGTTTATTTTTTTTAACGTCATGTGTTTTTAATTATTCACCATGAATAATGTTTAGGTTATCTTCCACTGTATTTCGTACCCTTAAAAATCATTTGAGCTCACCCCTTTATTATGTTTCATTTTCCAAAAATATGAAAAAGTAAGTTATGGGTGACTTGTAGGCATAATATAGGAGGCTAGGATGTTTCTAATGGCATAAATTAATATTTTATTTCAATTTTATGTTGGTATGATGAACTTATGTATGTATATTGTTTATAATAATATTGAACTGATTGCTCTTTCGGGACATAATTCCTTGTATCATGCGAATGTTATGTAATAATGCACCAACTCTAGGTAACTGGTGTTGGGGTGTTATAGTTGGTATCAATATAAGTTTAGTACAAACCTTGGAAACTAGATTTAGATAAACTCTTATTAGAGCACATTACCCTAAGCTGAACTTAGAGGATTGGTATAGAAGATTTCATAAAATCCTGGTAATGTATAAATTTTGCGTATTTTTCAAGCAATAAATCCATGTCTGGATACTTGGAGGTAGATGCGACTCCGGCACAGATGTATCTAAGAGTAAAAACTCTAACAAGAAAATTTGGGCTTCAATCGGGGTATCCTGGTACATGACAACAGGTATTGTTGCACTCTTGGTTACGACACTCCCAGGGGATATGCTTCGGGTAATACAATTTTTTAACAGAAACCATTATGATGGATTTAGGAGTATATAGCACTTCAAAGAATACATTGTTTTATGATTATGAATTATATCCATAAATCGTTCAATTTATGTTTTGATTATTACATGTTTAGAATTATGTATAACGATTCATAAACTAATCTAGTATATGAAATTGTTTTGAAATAGCTCATAGTGTAAGGAATATAAAATTTATCAACGCACGTAATACATGTATGTATTTCCCTCATACTCAAGATAATTATAGTGTAGCTAGTGATGCAATGAGTTCTGTTCAACTTATCACCATACTAGGAAAACCCACTCAGGGTGTGAATACTAACCTTACCCGTATGGAGCACCCTGATCCACAACATGGAGGATCAATGTTAGTCAGCTTCATGAGGAAACAACCTACAACATTCAATAGGAGTATTGATTGATTATTATCTAAGAAATGGATAGATTTCATAGAGAAAATATTTCATTCTTTGGGGTGTAGCGAAAGGTAAAAAAATTTCATGGAAGTTTATCGACTCACAGGAGATGCAGATCAATGGTTGTTATTAATCCAAAACAAAAATGATGATGAAGAATTATCGACCCTTGGAGGGGGGTAGGTTAAAGATATTTTCTTAGTAAAATACTTTCCTTGTGATAATCGAGCGGATATGGAAAGGAAATTTCATTGCTTAATACAAGATGAGGATGAGAATGTCACAATGTATGGAGATATCTTTATAAGGTTACAACGCATGCTGCAGATTATATACGTAATCCATGAAGTTTGAATGATCATTTTTTTGATTGTTTGAATACATTTCTTCTTCGATATTTAGTATCGTAATCCTTCTAATCACATGAAGATATTTTATAAATTGATATCAATATAGAAAATTAATTCATTAAGTCTTATACCTTTAATGAAAAGCATGAGATGAAGATATATGTTGAGTACTATAGGAAAGAAACAAGGAAACAGGGATGAAGGGAAGATTCAAATTCCCACCTTGGGATAACTGTGGATGGAAGAACACTGGTTCCTATCTAAAATGGAAAAAAGTTTGCTATAAATATGGAAAAAATACCATCATTATAGTGATTTTCATGAGAATAAAAATTCTATCAATATTCAAGGATGCATTTTCAGGGATATGGGACATTATTCAAATAAATGTCCTAAGCATCAACAAAAATTTCCTCATTAAAGGCCAAGGGATCATAGAAAAGCTAATGTGATCAATACTGCTGAGTTTCATTCTCTGAATGATGTGGTGGCAGGTAATTATTGGTTTCCTCATGTTTATCCAAGGATTTATTTGATTCTTGATCATCACAATGTTTCATATCATCCTAGTTTGCGACAAAAATAACATATTTTTAATAAGACTTAACAAGGGAGTTGTTAGTCAAAACTCCTAAGCGAAGTATCATTGAAATAATGTTTTGTAAATTAGTTCCCATTAGGGAATATAAAAGTTCTTTATCTATAGACTAATAATCATACTCAGGATTTAATTTTATATAATCTTTGGAATGGATTGGCTTTCAGACCATGATGTGAAAATTCCTTGTAAGAAGAAGGAGGTTACAATTTTTTATGATGATAAGAAGTACATTATCTTTAAAGAAGAATCGTCACCACCTGATTCTTATCTAGAACAACCCCCAATAGATCTACTAAATTCAGTTATTAGGGAAGAAGAGAATGAAATAAGCATGGGTGAGGAAAAAATGATAGAATACAGGATGTACCTATTGTGCAAGAATATGTTGATGTGTTTCAAGAGGATTTACATGATCATCCTTGAGAACGATAAATTGAGTTTTCCATTAATATAATTTCTGGTTAAAGGACCATATCAAAGACCCCATATAGAATGGACACTGTGAAATTAGTGGAACTAATGAAACAATTATAGGAATATGGTAATAGATTATTTATTCTCCCTTTTTTTTCTTTATGGGGAGCCCCTGTACTTTTCGTTAAGAAGAAAGACGAATCTATAAGGTAGTGCATTGACTATAGGGAGATCAGTTCTATAACAATAATGTTCAATTATCCCCTACCTCTCTTTGATGATTTGTTTGACTAACTTCATGGAGATCAATATTTTATTAAGATTGATCATCGATCTAGATATCATTATTTGTGTGTGAAAAAGGAAGCCATTCTAAAAATAGCATTTTGAACCAGGTACAGGATTTATAAGTTTACAGTAATGTTTTTTGGATTGACTAATGCACCCTCTGTCTTCATGGATTTAATGACTATGTTTTCAATGAATATCACGATGAAAATTTAGTGGTATTTGTTCATGATATCTCGTTATACTAAAAAATCTAAAAAGATCCAGAAAATCACTTGCATACTATTCTAAAAACCCTCAGATGAAACGAATTATATGGGATGTTTAGCAAGTGTGAATTCTGGCATCAAAAGATTTCTTTTCATGGCCACATTGTTACTAAATATGGAATCTATGTTGATCCTTCAAATACCAGGGTGATCCATGTTGGGATCGCTTTGATGAGTATAATTGAGGTAATCATTTTTATTGGTTTAGCAGGTTATTATCGATGATTCATCCATTATTTTGCCCAGTTGGCTATCCCATTAACCACTCTCACGTGTAATGGGGTAAAAATTGTTTGGAAAATAGAATGAGATGAATGTTTTGAATAATTTAAGAGAAAATTAGTCAATGATCCTATATTGAATCAACCATCTGGGAATGATGAGTTTGTTATTTATTGTCATGCTTCAACGAAAGGACTTGGATGTGTCCTTATACAGAATGATAGAGTTATTTCCTATTAATCAAGATATCTAAATATTCAAGATAAAAACTATCCCAGTATTGTTTATGAGTTAGCAGTTGTAATATTTTCTCTGAATATATAGATTTACTCTCTTAATGTTAAAAAATGTGAGATTTATTCATATCACAATATTTTGATGTATATTTTGTCACAAAAATAACTCATCAAGAGGCAAAATAGATTTCTTGAAATAATCAAGGATTAAGATTATAGTATACACTACCACATAGGGAAGCCAAATAATGTGGAGGATTCTTTGAGTAGAAAGGATCATAGAGTTTTGTACAATTTGAGATTTTAATGGGATTCTATTTTCAAGGATATAATAAAGATGGATATGGGATAAACCATTGAAGGTGAAACAATAATATGTTTTCATATGGTTTCCAAACCATTCTAACTATAATAGATAAAGTGTTCTTAGACTGATGATGAGGAGTTTCAATAGAAGATTAACGGTGTGAATGATGGGAGATTGAGTGACATCATATATGAAGATGGTATTATGAAATTTGAAGAGACTTTGTGTTCCTAACATACAAGATCTAAAAATAGAATTATTGGATGATTCAAATAGCTCCAATTTCTCTATACATCCATGGAGAACCATGATAACAATATAATGGAAGGAACATTTTTGGTGGGACAAAATGAAGAGGTAGATTGCAGATTTTGTGTGAAGATGTATGGTTTATCAACAAGTGAATGATGGAAGGAAAACATCTGGTGGAGTCTAGTAACCTTTTTCCATACCTGAGTGGAAATTGGATAATATTATGATGGAATTTTTAATTTTTCTACAAAAAATTCCTAAAAATAATGATGCAATATGGGTCATTATACATCGTCTTACCAAGTCAGTACATTTTCATTCTAAAAGAAAAAATATACCACTTGAACGCCTAGAAAGACTATATATTAACGAAGTTGTAAGACTCCATGGTGTAGCCATATTGATTGTTCCTGGTTGTGATCCCTGATATACATAAACATTTCGGAAAAGTCTTCAGAAGGCATTGGATATTGAACTTCTTTTGAGCACAGCTTACCACCCTCAAACCGAAGGAAAATTGAAACAGACTAATCAATCCTTAGATGACATGTTGAGAACATTCTCACGTGACTTTAAAGGTATGTGGGATCAATATTTACCTCTGGTATAATTTTACTATAACAATAGATTCCATTCACATATTCAAATGGCATCATATGAAGTTTTATATGGAAAGAATTATCGCACACCAACTTGTTGGGATGATGTTGGTGAAAGAATACTCGTAGGCCTAGAACTTTTTGAGGAAACAATGGAAAAGGATAAGGTTATCTAAAACCACATTAATGTTTCTCAAAGTAGGAAAAAGAGCTATGATGATAATTAGAGAAAGGATTTGAAATTTCATGTAAGAGATCAAGTTTTCTTGGTGGTATCACCGTGAATGGGTGTTATACGATTTCGTAAGAATGGTAAATTGAGTCCCCGATATATTTTACATTCAAAAATCTAGAAAAAATTGGGGTTGTAGATTAATGTTTGGCAATGCTTTCAAGTCTCTGAAAAGTTCATGATGTATTACACATATCACTGTTGGGAAAATACATGTCTGACCCAACGCATGTACTCACATATGAACAAATTTAAATGGAACCTGATCTGTATTATTGTGAAGATCCATACATGATTCATGATACTAGAGAACATGTGCTTGGGATATCATATGACTCTGCTGGTAACTGTTATATGGAGAAACCGTATGATGGAAGAGGAAATATGGGAACCTAAGGAACATATGAAGAAGAACCACCCAAATCATTTTATGTAGTGATATTCTAGAAATTTATAGGATTAAATTATTTTAAGGAGGGGAGAATGTGACACAAAAATCATCCACAGTACATTTCCCTTTGAAAAATGCAGTAGATTGCATTTAATTAAACTTGGACTATTATCACACCACAGCCAATAAAAGTAGCTATTATGAATAGTAATACCCACTTTTTTAAATTTTATAAATTTTATTTTTCAAAATGGACTTCATTTTCTAATTCAGAATATAAAAATTATCATAGGGTGAATTTTTAGTATTTTTCTGAAAACATTCAATTTTTGATGAATAATGCAAAACATTGTGTTATTTTCAAAATCCTAATTTTTATTTTAATAATTAGTTATATTATTTTAATTTATTTTAGTTGAAATTATATAAATAATAATTCTATATGTTTAATTTAATTCATTGGAGTCATTTTATAATTATTTTAGATATATAAAATTTTATAAACCTTTTTACCTTATTTACCCACCTTCTAGGGGCATTTACATATTTTAATAAAACACAATTTAACTACTTCTGTGAGTGGAATTTAAAAACTATTATAGAAAAGGTTGATATCAGTATGTAAAATGAGGACCAATAAGAAGAAAATATTTTTTGGTGAAAAGAAACTTTTGAATTTTATTTACCATGGTAAAAAGTAAATAGGGTAATTATAGGTAAAAATGATATTATAATCAACATAACACATTTCCTAATTCTATTATATTATTGTAATTATAACAAAAACAACCTTATGTATAAAATATAATCCTTTTTTGTCTACTTGGATAATATTAGGACATTTTTTATTATATTATTTAAAGAATATTAAATAGTTTTTAATTCAGAGTTTACTAACTAAACCATTTTTAATATAAGGATACACACAATATAAATTCTTCTATAAACATTAATTATAAATATATAATATTTCCTACATAATGATATTTTTTTTTACTATTTTTGGACGTTAGATAATTTAATTTATTTATGATACAACGATGATGCAGTAATGACCTTAATAATGAAATATTAAGATAATTGATATTATAAATATCAAAATACAATTAAACTAATACTTTTGATTATTTGCACTAATTTTATAGGTTAATATGTCATTTTAGGGTTAATTAAATAAAATTTATTCTATGTGATAAAGTTTTTATGGCTTTCCAAAAAATCAGATACTAAATATTGTCAAAATTGACATAATTGTGTTATAAAAACAAATATTATATTATTAAATGATATAATATTATAAAAAATATAAGGATTGGAAAATAGAAATAGATAAGGTTATATATATTAATAATGAACCACATGGGGTTCTTTTGGCTTGTTAAAGTATTTTTATTAACCATATAATATAAAAATACAAAGAGACATGGTAAATGTCAAACTATTTAACTAAGAGTTAAATCTAAATGATAAGCTTAATATGGCGACCTAATCCTGTCCAAAACATATTTGTAGAGATTTTTTCAACCCATCCCCAACATAGCCTAGAAATAAATCATTACATATTCTTTATAAACAAAAAATGTTTTTGTTACTAAATAATATTTCACGCTTTTCCTAAAGTGACCTCCACCTATCTTAAAAAAGGGTACTTCCCTTCTCTGAATTTCAAACCTCCAATGGCATTTGGCCCAACAAACACCTTCTCAAATATATTACAAAATTTTCTACCTTCATCCAAGAGGAATTCCATTGGTTATAAAGCCATCCTATGAATCCATATTGATCCAATCAAAAGGAATAACCCGAAGAATAGGTAAATATTTCAACTCCTATTTAAATTTCGTTTCTTCATCCACTTTCTATTTATTTTTTGTTTCAATTTTTCAATAATAACTCTAGTATCTTCTATATACTATGTTTTTATTATAAAAATGGTACAACCATATTGATTATTTTATCCATCATATTATTGATAAAGTCACCATACGAGCGTACGAACGTCTTACCATCTCCATGTCATGGTGTAGTTTGTTATTCAAACACTTAATTATTTGGATGGGTATAATAATGAGCAAAAATAATGTATATAATAAATATAACATGTTATGTATTATTTATATATGATATACCATCAAATTAAATACAATTTTAACCATCAATATAATGATATCGCCGCTCATGTGTACGTATGGATTACCGTTTCCATGAGCGCGATAAGATTCATTCCCCAGCATAAAAATTCAAGAATAATTTTTATTTTATGATTATAAATAGTGTCTATGAACTTAATATAATTTATTATATGAATCAAATACATCCTATCAATAATAAACATGACATACGTAACCAAGAATATAACAAAAAATGAATCAGTTGACACGTAAAACGATGATACTACTAAAATATTATTAATAATTAATTATTATAAGATCATATATGATATCAAATTTATGTATATGATTCTTAAATTATTTGATAACAATGTTTTAACTATTATAAATCAGATCAAATACTACCTACCAATGAAAATTTCAAGGTAATGGTTAATTTCATAATCTCTTTATTATCCGAGGTTGTTTTTATGTAATTATATACTGAGACGTCTTTATCATCCATATCCATGTTTCCTGAAAATGTATTTAATTTTTTTTTATATTTACTAGAAAATGTTTTAAAATCATTTATACTCTTTTTTTACTTTTTATAAAATGGTTTAAAAAGAATCATTCTGCCATTTTCCAAAAAATGTACTTTATGGCCTTTTAGACAAAATTTAGCCAAGAATTTATTTTTTATACTTATACGGAGGGTGTGTATATTTTCCACCATTATAAAATCATCAAAGATTCCCTTACAATATTATTAGAATATTTTAAAATTGAATTTTTTCTTTTATAATTATGTGACTCTTAAATGATTTCAAAATAGAATGAGATATATCAATCAAAAAGAATTTATTTCCACTATTTCATCATCCTTTGAGAAAATTTAAACCTATTTTAAGGTTATTCATTATGAAACAAATATTACATGATATATTTACTGTTTTTTGATATGTTCGACTATGGATGTGTTATTTTTATACCAATAATCATTTATAGTTAAATTATTGACATTTTGTATGATAGTTTTAATATGAATGTTTATGTAATGTTTCAACCATTTCATATATGGAATGTATTGGACTTATAATGTGATTGGTGGAGCCTGATATAGCTTCTAGGTGGAGCAGTAGGTCTCATGAGACTATTAAACGTGGAATTGGTTGAGGCCTTTCCCAATTTGAAATATGGTTTTGGCAGAGGCATAAATCATTTTTAGATTTTTTTTGCCGAGGCCATGAAAAGATGTTTCAGAAAGTCAAAAATTATACATTCCATCATTATGAAAATAATAATGATGGTTCATGTGGTTATTCTTATAGTATAATACCCATGACTATGTTTTATTATGGCATTATTTACTCAGATCATATTCCATCCATGAAGTGTTCATGTTTTATATTTGTAAAGTCATATGTTTTTAATTATTCACCATGCCTAATGTTTATGTTATCTTCCTCTATATTGCATACCCATAAAGGTCATTTGATATCACCCCTTTCTTCTATATTATTTTCCCAGTATATGAATAAGTTATTTATGAGTGACTTGCTCGCATAATCTTGGAGGATTGTATGTTTCTAATTGAATAAATTAGTGGTGTATTTCTTTTCAAGTTGTAATGTTGAATTTATATATGAATCTTGATTCCAATAATAATAAATTGAACATTTTTTAGGTACATTATTATATTTATCATTTCAATTTTATGTACTAAAGTACCTAGTCTAGGTAACTGGGGTCAGGGTGTTATAGAACATTTATCAGATTTGCAACAGTTTTCTCCATCTTTTGAAACAGATAAAGCTTCTTCGGAAAAATAATTTCAGGATGGACATAGGTGTGAAAATAAGTCCCATGTAAATATATTTGTATTGGATAACTTGTCATAAGTGGTTATTCATGCCTTCATTTTATATTTGAATATGAAGGAGAAATCTCATACATGAAATGTAGTTGACACTCGATGATTAGGTAGTGATCCTTCTGAGAGAAGGATTTACCTTCATGAGAATATTAGTCTTGACTATGAAAAGAAAGGTGGAAAACCATGAGTAAAAGTTTCACAATATAATAATAATGTTCTTTTCCATCGGTATGGTATGTATGGACACCATCAAACACATTGTCCTCATCCACCGTTGGAGTTTCGGTTTTGTGGCATATTGGGGATCCTATAGAAGATCTACATGAAGTAGTGATAAGCTTGTGCTGAGGGAGATGATGCTCAGAGATCATGTTTGGGAAGGGGGTCTTCTAACCCATATAGGCCTTCCCACTAATGTTCTAATGTTAGAGGCGGTAGAGTTAGTGGACCTGAAGATTTTAGTTATAATCATCCATATCACCAAAGTGGTGCTACTCAATGTAGTTAGTCGACACCATGGGAAATAGGGGAAGGAAAGTTACATGCAGCTCATCCTAAACTTGTGGTGAGTGTAATTGATACATCAATACTGATAGATACTATTCTACATTCTTATACATTAGATACGGACTTTTTTTATATTGGTTACACTCATTTCATTATTTATGAAAATCTAGTGAATAGATTGATCATGAAATTTGATTTCATAATTAGGGTGATGAATATCTATTCACCATTGGGAATGCAGTGTAGAGATATTATGTTATGCATGGGATGTTCAATAGATACTGGTGAAAATAATTTTCTTTTCGACACTTATCTCCTTGATAAAATAGGAATTGACCGAATTGTGTGTATGGACTTTCTAGTCGCATATCGTGCCCATATATATTGATACCACATGATAGTGACCATATATATTGTATTGGCTACTGGTATGTTCAATGTAGAGAATGGGATACCCACACAAGCTGAGATGAGCCAATTACTTAGCAACTAGGGGAAATCATAGCCCATGATTCTAGTCTTTTGCTGGATAATGGGACTGGTAGGAAATACATCCATCCAACAATAGTTAACATTTTTAAGATATCATTCCTAAATACTTCTCAGTGTTTCAATATGAAATAGATGTGGAATTCACTATTTAACTCCTTTGTGGGGGGGGGGGGGGGGGTAGATCCATTATCTATTCCACCATATAGAATGGCACCGACTGAGATTCAAGAGCACAAAATGTATTTTGTGGAGTTAGAGGATAGATTGGTTATTTTTCCAACTACATCACCTTGGGAAACGATTATTTTTTTACAATTAAGGATGAAGGGATTTTATGTTTTTGTAAATATTACAAGAAGTTCAAAAATGACCATATATAACTAATGTCCTCTTCTGTGTGTTGATGATCTGTTTTGACTAGTTTAAAGGGGCTTCTCTGTTATCAAGGATTGATCTATGATCATGGTATCATCAGTTGTGTGATTGGACTTCGAATATACAATGAAATACTTTTATAAGTCAGTATAGAATTTATGAGTTTTTTTTAATGTCATTTGTGGTTACCAATTCTCCAGCAATATATAAGGCATTGATGAAACTGATCTTTCACTCAAACATAGGTCAGTTTGTTTTGGTGTATTTATATGAAATCATGGAATACTCTAAGACTCATGAATATATTTTACAATATCTCGATATCATCCTGGATACACTGAAGGATATTTAGATATATTCCAAGATATCTAAATTAAAAGTTTTTATTGATAGTGTTCAATTTTTGGGGCATATCATCTCATTTGACGGTGTGGTAGTGGTCATAGAAAATGTTCATATAGTTATTTATTTGATGAAACCAAAGAATGTTTTTGATATCTAAATATTTTTTTGGATTAGGTGGTTATTACAAGAGGTTAATCCGGGGATTTTTTCATTTGTATGTATCCCTTATAGGTTTGAAAAAGAATGTGATAATGTTTGATTGGAAAGAAACATGAGAGAATTCTATCTAGGAGTTGAAGAGGAAGTAGAAATAAGCACCACGTTTGATCTTACAGAAGTCGGGTGAGGAGTACATGTTGTATTGTAACTCTTTTGGAATCTGACTCGGAGCAATTTTGAAGCATGTGGATTGGGTCATAGATTACGGGTCTCGGTAGTTGAGGCCACATGAATGGAATTACCCTATTCATAAACTAGAGTTAGAATAAGTTTTTTAGGATCTTAAGTGTTTGTTACACTATCTTTTGGGATAAAACTGTATAGTTTTTATGGATAAACAAATCATGATGTATATATTTTTATAGTTAGACATAAATCATTGGAAATGAATATGTGTAGATTATATGTTGTCCTTTGATTTAGAACTCACATATACACCCAGAATGGGGAATAGTTTGGATGATTCCTTGAGATGGAAAACTCAGATTCAATTGGTATTTGATTCAAATGTATAGTGAAATATGGTGAACATGTTGGTATAATTTCATGTGGTATTTTAGGAGAGTTAGGAGAGGATGAGTCTGGATTCTGTTTTAAAAGAGTATAAACTCTTGCGAATGATCATAGATAAACATTATGTGGAACCATAGTGTATTGATTTAAGGTAAATCCATGAAGGTGTGAGACACCATTATAATGGATAATAGATGTGGATGAGATTATCTCTATGAAAATTCAGATTGTTTTGCCAAAAAGTATACATGAAGAACACATGTTCTAATTTTATTCATCAAAGTGGGAGGTACATCTTGGGGTGAAAAAAATGTACCCGGACCTACGATAATAATTTTGGTGTCTATTACTGATAAAGGAAATAGCGGGATTCGTAACAAGATATTTTACCTATCAGAAGGTGAAGCTAGAGAATCAACGACCTAGGGGCCTATTGATATTTTTGACTATTTTTGAATGAATGTGGGATGATGTTACTATAGATTAAGTGTCATGTATTCCAAAGAAACATAGGAATAATGATTGTATTTGGGTTGTTATGGACTAAATAATAAAGTAGCACATTTCTTTCCTATATGGGAAACCATTATATTAGAGTAGTTGGGAGAACTGTAGGTGAGATATATAGTTCATTTGGATGGGGTGCCAAAGAATATTGGTTCATATCATGATTCTCACATTAATTTACACCTTTAGCGTGGATTATAGAAGGTTCATTGTACAAATATTCTCATAAGCACATCCTTCCACCCACATACAGATGAGCATTAAAAGCGTACCATATAGGTGTTAGTGGATATGCTGCGAGTATGAGTCCCTGAATTTGGTGGGAGTTGGGAGAATCACTTGTAATTAGTTATGTTTTTAACAATTGTAATCAAGAATTTATATATATGGAACCATATGAGGTACTTTATGGTAGACCTTGTATATCAACTCTATGATGGTTAGAGGTGGGTGATGTAGAGTTGTTGGGATCTAGTCTCATTCAGTAGACATCAGAGAAGGTGTAGTTAATTCGGAAATGTATGGATATGGCTCAGAGTAAGAAGAAGTCATATTATGATATATGTGGATTACCACTAGAGTTTACAGATGCTGATTGTGTATTCCATCAGGTGTTGTATAGATTGGGTCACCGTAGTATACAGAGGTACGGAAAGTAAGCACCAAGCTTCTAGGATATTTTAAGGCGGTAGAGAGAATCAGGATAGTTTTTTATTGATTTAACCTTCAATAGAAATTCATAAATATGCCTTATTATTGATATTTATCACAACTATGGTGGTATCATCCTGAACATTCTCATGTAATTAATGTGGAAGAGGATAAAATTTGAGAAAGATCTCTCCATTGAGGAGCATCAGATATGTGTGTTTGGTCGAGTAAGAAAGGGATACATTGGAAGATAGTGTCGTTAGTTCATGTGTTTTACAAACATGGATGTGTTAAATAAGAAAAAATGGAAAGAAAATCAGACAAGGGGGCTCAATGGACCGATCATTTTGGCTCATAATCATAGAAATGTTTGGGAGTGCAGCTCGAGAAGGAGATGTTATTAGGTGGAGAGATTATAAGATCCTGGACTCTTCTAGTGTCATTATGGGTACGTTTTCAGTTATTTTTTGAAGTCTTTATGTACCTTTATTTTATAGAAATGGCTTGGAGAGTGTTTGGGTGAAATGTTATGTAAAACTAAAGTAATGTGGCATTTTCATGATTTTCCAATGGTTTGACAAACCGTGCAACCATACTATGCCAAGCATGTGAAACTGGATAGAGAGGGTTTCATAGTTTGTGCTCTCTTTGAAAAATAATATGATCAAACCATGATAACCAAAAAAACATGGATATAGTGTTCCGTAAAATTGGTCCACAATTTTCTATAACCGTGCACCCCTACCTAGGAAACCCTGTGAAAAACGTTTTTATAAATCAAATCAAATTTTAAAGCCCCTGACCCCACTGAGACTCTTATCATTCGACCATGGATCAAACTCGTCAAATTATTGGTGACCCCAAATCCGTATAGAGGTATTATATGGTGATTCGAACATCGTTAATCTTGATCAAAATATTTTATTGAATATTTTATCTCTTCTTAGTATGTGAATTTCATAAAATCAATACTCTCATTCATTCACTATCATTCCTTGATCTATTCATTTAAGATCATTACTATTTTCATGGATCTAACCCTATGTTTTTAGTTATAGATCTATAATTGTGGATATAGATCTGTATTTCCAAGTTCTTTATGCCTTTGATTATATTTATTATTAGAGGATTTAGATTAGGAGCTTGATCGATGACATTATGCAGCTTAGATTTTGGACATTTCGTTTAGGCTTACATCCATCAACAAACCATGATATTTAGTCTAAATCGAACTCCCAAAGTCGTGAATTTGATATTTTAATGTGTGTTTTTTTATTTTGGAGATTCCATTGATAATTTAATTCATAAATTTGTGTAATTATGACTGTGGGTTTGAATTGGGATTTTCATAGGCAGTTAATTGATAATTTAATCACCAAAACAATGGAGGGGGTATTCCAGATAGATATTTGGTTTGTTGATTGGTTATGGGTTTAGATATTATATTTGATATATTTAATTTATTGTTTTAACAAAATTAAATTTGTGAAAGTAATTAGGAAATGATGTTAGAAATAAACTATAAATAATTTTTTTAATTATGTATGCATCATAATGTTGATTAAGGATAATTAATTCTCAAAAGTAATATTGAAATGTAGTGATTTGATATGGATAATTAATTGTGATGAATTAACAATGGAATGTGAAATATGTTTATTGATTAATTAATTGAGGGATATATTAATTGATTATGTTCTTAATTAATTGTCGAGATAACTAATGTCCACATAAACGATTTACTAATTATTGGATCATTAATTGAATAATGTGTCTAATTATTCTGAATTAATGATTTATTAAATGGTTAATATTTTTTTCTATACATGGTGTTCTAGACCAATTATATGTTGGAACTTGTATAAGGCGTTCCACCCCAATAGTTATCCAATCTTGAGAGTATGTGGTTCTCGACAAGAAGACATACACAAAATGAGATATAGAGTGATAGGCACGATGACCTACACTCAATAAGATTTTTGGTTCAAAACATGACGTTCAAAACCAAACGAATGGTATTAATGAATAATGATTCAAAGGGGAAAAATGAATTTAAAATGGTTCTAATATGATGATGAAATAATAAATAAAAATGTGATAAATTTTTAAATTAGGCATTATATTTCTTGCTTCATAAAACAACATATACTATCTTTTGACTTGGCTTTTTTAGACACTAAGGGTGGAGGACTACTGATTTTTACTAATAGCCTATCCTGACTACTTGATCAGCACATGAGTAGTTTTTTTTGTAATATAAGATAATGTATAGGCCTCGATATAGGTTTATTTATGTTATTGGAGCATGGGAGAGGGAACTAAACGTGCTTCAAGACCTTCAATAGATTTGTAGGGTCTTCATATTTATATTCATTTTAGACACATCAAATTCTCATTGTCATATCATGTTTTACTATTCAGTAGAGTATTGTATTTTCTTGTTTATAATAATAGAAAACCACGAAACATTCCAGTTTTTTATACTTTTACACAATTGGTTATTGTTGTTCTATTCTGTTTGTGTTTTATTCTTGATAACAGTTTGTATCCTCTCCCCAAGACGGACTTAACATACCCTCTCCGCTTGTCATCCCCCATTGGAATAGAGGTAGGCATGATTGATAGAATGTGGCCAACCATCTAGGGGCACCATTTAGTGGAACTCAGGTTGGGATGTAACAGTATACATGCATAACAGTCATTATAACCTTCATGTAATCTTGTGGAAACTGAAAACAATATGGGTTATATGAAATTATCCATAAGGGATACGTATAATGGTAGAATTAATGAATTAATAAAATTAATCAATATGTAATGTAAATAAATGATCTCACAATCAATTTAATTAAATTGTTTAATTTTATTGATAAATAATATTCATTATTGAAGGTAAATATCTAAAAACATATTATGATTAACCAATAATTGATAATGAAGTACAACAAGAAGAAAAATAATTTTGATAATATCTTGGATTAAAATAGTAACTCTAATGAAGGAAATGATTAAATATTATATGTCACGTTACCAAGTAACATGATACATTTACCATCAAGATATATCATCACTAATATATAAAACATAGTTTCTCAAAAAATAAAACTAAGGATATTTTAAATATTCATCTAATGAGACTATGGTTTTATAAAGGGGATATATATTATTAGGCCACTCATGTCGTAAATTTTCAAATCATTCCTCATTTAATGTTTAATCAATTAAATTCAAAAATAAGAGTCCATATAAAATATCTATATTGATTAAAGGATACATGTTTATCTATAATTACCTATTTATTCAAATGTATTTTAATGAAAAAAAATGTAGAAATGGTATATGGTTTTATTAAAAAAAACATTACCTTGATAATTAATTTGGATATTTGTGGAAAATTAAACATCCAATGGAAAGTGAACAATTCATTGGAATGTTTATTTCTACATAATTGAATCCATGAAGTGATTTTTAATAAAATATTTGGTCAAAAATAATTTTAATCAATCCAGAGGATGAAAAAAGATGGGAAAAATAAAATATATACCCATTAGAGTAAAAATACAAGGTTTTTGGAGTTGAATATAAATACAATAAAAATATCACTAATAATATTCCTGTTGAAAATATCATTTTCATTTTGAAAATAGTTTTTAAAAAACATTTTCATTGAAATTAAATTTTAAACATTTTTTAACGGATCATTGAATATATGAAATAGATGATTCAAATAAAATATGGTCATGTTTTTTGGTTATTCCATATGTTCAACAAAAGATAAAAGAATTATTTTTGTATTATGAAATGTTTTCTAATGTTCCTCATTTGAAAAATGAAATTAAGATTCCATTCATATTTTCCATAAAAGAAAATATGAAAATTATTTTGAAAATTATGTAAGATTCCATTGATTTTTTATATAATATAGAGTGGTTAAAAAATATTTGGAAAATTATTTCTATTTTTTATTAAAAAATTGATTATAATATAAGAAAATATGATTATTTAAGAAATTTTATTTGTAACAAAAGATATAGTAATCATATTTTCAAAAAATAATTGTACAAAAAACATTTTGTAACAAATAGTTCTAAACAAATTCATAAATAATAAGAAGAAATTAAATAATTACTTTTGATAAACAATGATCAAATAATTGAAATTAATTGATAATTCAGAATAAACAGCCTCGATTAAAATGATATTTTGAAATAAACCCAAAAATATTCACAACATCAAAGTGAACATTAATAAATGAATTTATTATATGAATAAAATATAATAAAAATTTAAAAAATTATAAATAAAATTATTATAGTCATGTGTCATTATTGGAAAAATCATATAACATCAATGAATATATAATATAACCTAATGTATTGAAATTGAGAATTGAAATTCGTTACCAATAGGTATATTTTAGTAAAAATTATAATAAAGTAAATAATTATAATTATAACTAAAAATAAAAATAAATATGTATTATTCTTGATAACAAATGTCTAATTGTAAATATATAGGCTATATAGTATAAATTATGTGCATAACATTACAATATGCTTCAATGAATGAAATTGAAATGAAATCACATACCAAACTCATCATTCGGGATAATCATGAATAAAACTATTATATTGTTTTTCTAAATAAGTTATTAAAATATTCCAAAACAATATTAACACTTATTATATCATATAATAGAACTTTAAAACATTTTATAATGGTCATTTTTTATTGTTTTTGGCTTTAATTGCCTTATTTTTCTGTGTGTTTTTTTATGAAAGATCTAGTTATTATGAATATGATATAGTTTAATAATATAAATAATAATTACCATGAAATAATTATAATATTTTAATAGTAATTTTACTTCTAAAATATGTAATGAATTATTGTTTTGAATTAATATTTATGTTATGATTCAGGAGATGGTATTCTATATGTACGAATGAGTAACGATTCCATTAATCAATGATTAGTTAACAAAGGACGTGAGTAAAATGTTATAATAAAAAAATGATAATTATATTATATATACCATATTATAAACTTATATATTTCTTATATTTTTTTGGTGATGAAAAGAGAGTCGTATCGCTTCATGAATGTTGTATGCCACATATACATTTATTGTGTTGTCATCTTTAAACGAGTCTAAAGGATTGAACGAAAACTATATATATTATATTTTTGAAATATTAAATATATTATAAATATAATAATTTTTTCATGTATATCACATATAATCATTATACATATTCATTATTATCTTCCATGTTACATGATTATTAATGATGAAACACATCATTTCGCAAGGTGGTAGTTTTTCGTACACATGAGGGAAATTATCAAGACTTTTACGAAATGATAGGTAACATTACATATTTATATATTATATAATGATGATGAAGGTATATTTATATTTTTAATATCATATATATACATTATATCAACCATCATACCCAACCTAGTGAGGTGGAAATGGAAAAAATGTCACCATCAGATCATGATGAAGTAGTCTACCATACAAACGAATGATGATTCAGTAACCAATTTTTTTTAAGTGTAGATGGTTTTAGTTAAGAAAAATAATATACTAAATTATCACTTTATATAATATAATTCTGTCATTATGTACTTATTTTATAACAATAATTGAAGGATATGTAGAAAGAAATAAAATAATGATGCACATTTATGAACATTAACTATACTTCAGGTGTCTTCAATTGGATTCCACTAAATCATAACTAGGTTGGTTTTAATAGCAACATAATAATTCTAGTATTAGGGAAAAGATGTTGGGAAGTTATTTTTATGTTATTTTATGATAAAATGGTCTATTAGTGTCTAAAGTTAAGTATAATGTGGATGCCCTAGAAAATTTGGGGTTAGTGACACACTTGTACTTTTTTGAATGACTGAATACTACCTCCATTTTAATTTATGTAATTGGGGCCCAAGAATGGTACTTTATAGTTTCTATAATTGATATTTTCTATATATTCCCATATAATGTGTTTTAGAGAAGTACCTAGGTAATTTGGATCCTATTTTTTATAGTTTAAACCCATAGTAAACTGATTTTTACCATAATCAATGTAATTAAATTTTATTGTTTTATTTAACTGATATTATAAAAAAATGAATTTTTCAGGATAAAAAATTATAAATAATTCGAATATATATTATTAACTCCATTTTTATAAATTCAAATTAAAAAAATTCATTGAATTTAATTTAATATTGATTCTACAAATGTGACCAGAAATGAGTTTTTCAATGTGAAAATCATCCAAAGATTACATCATTTTGATATCAAATTTGAATATTAAATTGATTCAAATCATCTAAATTTATTTTATAGATTTATAGTTTAAATATTTTTACATTAAAAAACATTCAAAAAATAATTTATCATTATAAATTATTGGGATGAAACTGCATGTTTTAATTAAAATATATCATTTTTATCTATTTTTCATAAAATGAAACTGTTTAGAAAATCCAAATAATTCATAATATTCTAATTTCTATCTGATTAATTTAAAAAAATTATTTATTAATATATATATATATATAAATGGGATAAAAATAAAATATTAATTATTTGTGAACGTGTTCATAATCAATCTTCTAAAAAATAGTGTTTTTATCAAAAAATATTATTTATATTTTATTTGATTATGATTATTATACATTATATATATAGCCAAAAATTTTGTGTAGAATATTTATATTTATATTTTATCTAAATGTATTCATAATAACCATTTCAATGTAAATTAGAAAACTATCATATCATATAATAATATTAATAACATAATGTTATTTGGTAAAAATGATCTTTTGTGTAATGAAAGATAAAATGAATTTGGTGAATAAAACATGAGAAAATAATTGCTTTATGTAATGTAATATAAACCCAAAACTCACAAAACATAGTATAAACTGTGTGTTTCATGAAAATCATTATATATAATAGAATAAATTTATTTAAAAAGTAAATTGATAATAATGTTATGAGATCATATATTCACTCCTACAACATTGTTGTGTGTCGTATATGATATCTAATAAAATTTAATTATTTGAAAATATGGTGGATTCAAATTTTCCACACATTAAATAAACAATCAGTCTTAAAATTTAAACATGATATTGGAATTCAAAGGATTAATATTTGGACATACCGTTGTTGAAAACCCCACACAATTAAAGGGTTAATAAAATACCCTCTTAATAAGTGATTAAGGAATGTATAAATGTCATATAGAATAAAAATAGGTAGGATTATAAAAAGTATTATATTAATGGAATGAAATGATATATACATAGAGGAAAATCATTAATAATTATATGGAGTGATTTTGGTCATTGATTAAATATAATTTAATGATCAATGGAATTTTAATGGCCTAAAACTCATAACTCAATAATGATTTTAAAGACCATCTGATTTATTGGATAAGAATATAATTTGGAAAAAATTTTATTTCAAGATCATTTTCCCAAATATGATGAATTATTTTAAAATCTATAAATATATGGAAATAAATTTACATTATCTATTTTTATTTTATAATTACAACTTCGTTCAATTATTTAGCTTTGATCAACATCCAATTTATACCTTCCATAAAAAACGGATATCAATAAATTTAAAATTTTAAGCCAGAATAAATAAGATTTACTTTTGAAATAATTCAAATTGCAAAAAAAATACTGTAAATTTTCCACTAACTATTACCGAAAACAAATATACTCAAGGAATGTTATCTAATATAGTAAATTAATTTATAAACCTCGATATAAACACCACGAACACATCATTAATATTTATACAGCATGTTGTTTATCTATTAACAAGTACACACTAACTATGACATATCATAGACTATTGGTTTTTGTAAAAATATTATAGCTATTCTTCCATGCGTTCTATCAATATGACCTTTCTAGACATGATGGGTTTTCAGCTAAAATACAATTTTTCATTTAAAAAAATTAATATAATTACTATGATGTTCCGAAAAAATTGATTTTCATCCATTAAATAAAATTAATCATAATATAACATTTTATATACAGTTTTCAAATAAATTATTTAAAGAAATATAGTAATCTCAATTTATTTTTATTATAACATCACTACTGTTCATAAAAACCTATAATGGTGATAATACATCAAAAAATTACATCTATAAAATGTAAATCCATTATTTTCAAAAATATATTTGGTACTAAAACATACAGTTCCGCAAAGTCACTAAAATTTCCTTAATACTGTGGCAATGCCATCACATTAAACTACAAAATTTGTAGGCCCATATAGACCCATGATGGTATTCATATAATGTAAGTTAATGAAGACGCGTACACTTATTAATGTAAAAAGAATCCATAGATGTTTCTTAATTATTATATTAAAAACATTATTGGTAAAATACTTCAAAAATTCAATTATTGAATCCCAATACATAAATATTTCATCCATTTTATTCACACAAAGGGCGCCACATGGACTAGGGTTTAACATTGTTCATTCAATTTCATTCTCTACATAAATAAATTATAATTATTGACAATGAAAATGTTAATTATTCTATGTATATCCCATAGGAGTGTTATGCTCGATGAAAAATAAGGTCCATTACAAGATAACAGTTAATGATCAATTCATTCATGCGAAAACTTTTTTAGACGTGTTACCTATAATTACCTTTATTAGAAACCCATATCCACTTTTTGTATATTAAAAGGGCTGTATTACTAAGTAAACCCATGTAATATCAACTATACCAAATCATTAGAATGTCAGAATATAAATATCCTCAATTTCAATAGTAGTGTTATGTTCCCCAATCTATGTTTTCACAAATATATTTTATATAGTTTCTACAAAATATTATATAATACCAAATTTAGTGTCTTTATCCCCAATATACTAGAGCGAATTTCTTTAAATAAGACATTTGAATAATATACAAGGAATTCTTTCCTAAAGGCCCACATATTTTAGTAGTCTGGGTAAACGAGTTATAAACATGAGTCTTACATTATATGTGAATAAAAAAATTTAATAATTTTTTTGATGATAATATTATTCTATATTCCATATAATTTCATATCATTCATAGTAAGCATCATGGAATCCACCTACAAGAAAAAAAATTAATGTTGTGCTCAAATTCTCAGAAAAGGTTATGTATAGATGTATTAATTATGAATCAATAAGTGTAATATATTTTTCAAAGAAAATTACTGAACACACATTCCTTTTTAAATAACATTATTGTATAAATAAATATGCCTTAATCAATATGTATAGGTAAATAAGTGAAAAAGTCCATTTAATCAGTAATTATGAATGAAATGAAACCTTAGATAATATCATTTTGAATATAACCTTGTTAATTATAAAATTATAATTGAATAAAATACATAATTATTTAAGTTCATTATTAACATGAACATAGTAACATTAACGTTAAGATCTATCCTTAAGATAGTTTGAAACATACTCATTAAAACACTACTTCACTAAAGAAAGCTAACTGATTTATCCCTTTAGAAAAAAATTACATTGAGGGGATATCTATAATATTTAACCCAATTATGTAATAACATTCCAAATCATTCCACATATATATAATATTCTATTTAATTCAATAAAAGTTCCTTTTTAAATATCTATATTGTGTTATAAATATTGAGTTATCAATATTACCCATGTTAATAATAAAACATTCAATGTATACACCAAATGTAAAATTTTATATGGTATAAGAAATATAAATATTCATGATAAATAATAATGATATTTTCTATAAATTTAACATCCAATGTAATGTGAAAAATTAATGAGAATGATAATGACTATAACTATTAATCAATGAAGACACTATCAATATATTCCTTGGTCAAAGTGAACTTAAACCACCCATATAATTACTAATGATGGTATAGGTTGAGAATATAACGTTTGGATATCTAATATATAGTTTTTTCTTTAGGAATAGACATATCATAAAATGATATTTAAAAATATTATTTTAGAAAATATCATTTTCATTTCATAAAACATTTTGAAAAAAACATTTCCTTCAAAAAAACATTATTTTTCAAATATGTTCATAAACTTTAATATAGGAATGAAAGAAATTATGGCCATGACAGTGGGTAATTCAATAAATGTTTTAAAATTGAAATAAATAATATTATTTTTTAAACTAAAAAATGTTCATAAATTTTCCTTGTTCAGAAAATATCGTGGAGATTCTAATCAAATTTTTAGTAAAATCAGAAAATGAAATTTATTTGAAAACTACGTAATATAACTTTAAAATAAATTCTTAATGAGTTAAAATGGGTAAATATTATATAGAAAAATAATTTTTAAGAGATATAAACTTTTTTAAAAACATTTTTATAATTAATTTTTTATTATAATTTTTTTTTCAACCAATGATATATATAATGTCATATTTTATTCAAAAAATTATTAATATGTTTTGCTAAAATTGTGGAAATGGCACTATATATAGAAAAGTCAATAATAACTAGATTAGAAAAAAATTAATTGGTTTATTGAAAAACAATCAAATATTTTCCGTTAATAGATATTAATTAATTAACAATCTATATTATAATTATATTCTCAAATAAACACTTGAAAATATCATAACTTCGATGTGTTAATTAATAAATTAATAAATTTTGTGTTTCAAATTTAAGTCCACATAAAAAAATAAAAATATATATAGATATTAAATATTTGTTATAAAAATAATTAATGACCATAACTGAAGATGTAAAATAACCTAAAGAAAAGAAATTGAGTAATGAATTTATTTACCACTTAGTAGCATTAAAATAAATCCCCTAATATGAAATAATTATATTTAAGATTTAAAGACCATGAATAATGAATTTTTCAGGATAATGTATGTCAATGGTAACTATATATACTCTATAAACGATATTAGGCTCATAAAATAATAATATTCCACTAAAAATGAAACTGATTCGAAACCCCTTACATTGTGCTTACTTTTGGTTACAAATTATTTATCATAAAATAGGTATTTTTAACCATAATTTAACATTATTATATAAATATAACAATTTTTTTGATATCATTTATGATCCTTTTATAAAATCTAATAATCAATAATTATTAACATTATTTTAGGTTTTAAGTTACTTATTTATTCATTTATGGTTTGTTATAAAATTTTGGTTCTTCTGAATAATATATAGTTTAATCATCAAAATAATAATAATTACATAGTAATTATAACAATTTTAATTAAAATTTACTTTTAATAGAAAAAATTAATTATTTTTATGTAGAATTAGGTATGTTATGACCATGGAGATTATAGCGACCCATACTTTACATACATTGTTAATACATCAAAATTGAAGCACACTTATTTCAACATATGACAAAACCACAAAGGACCGTATAGGTATAGTGTCTTTAGAAACTGGGAAACATAAACAACTGGTTCATAAATCTTCTATAGTGTCTCCCATTTATTTCAGCATATCTAGGGTCCCTTTTAGCATATTCTACTTAATATCAAACTTCCTGACCTGGGGAAAAGAAAACATAAAAGGGTGAGCTCAAATGCTCAGCAAGGGCAAATAAAGGAAATAAAAATCATATCATATCTTTTTGAAAATCATAACCTGCAAAAGAGATCATAATATCTTAACATGGAATAAATCATAGAAGTGAAAATGAGATCCCCATAATCATAACATGAAACTTGAAACTTTGTGGCATGCACACATAATCATGGAACATCATTTCTTGTTAGTCATGACTCATTGCCAAGACTATCTTAGTGGACAGAGTCCCTTTCTGAACTGAGTCACCCTCGTTCCAGTCCTGTTTCACTGAACCGGTATAACCTACCGTTCCAGCCATGTCTATCTCATGAGATATAAAATCTTTACACAATGCATTGGAGGGAGATATAGGTCCCACCCATCTTATAATGAATCCTTTCTGATGTGTGCCACATAATCATAAACCATACATCATAGCGTAACCCATGTAATAAAAATGGAATTCTTAAACAACACGACATCATAAAACAATTCATATAAGATAAAGGAATTCATAAAAATATTTCCATCACAACATAATCGAATCCATGTAATAATACGGATAAAAACAGAACCCTTTTATTATCTTAGATGGAAAATAATTTTGATAAAATACTTGAACTCCATTCTTGAGGAAAATATCCTTTCTTCTTCAAAAACACTTTTCTTTTCTTAACATGTCATACAATTATAAACTAAAAGAAGTTTATTAAAAATAAACTTGAAAACTTGTAAAGTAAGCTTCTTGGAAATAATGTTTTTAAAAATCCATTCATTCCATATAAGTTAAAAAAAATATTCTTCGTACCTTTGTCGGAAAAGTCAAAAAGTACCTCGTACGAAAAAACGACAAATGATTCCTTTCATATTTTTTTCTAAAAACTCACCGAATGGTAAAATTGGATTTAAACTATTGTAAGTGTATGGAAACAATATTACATATTGAGGGAACATGGATGTGGATGATAAAATACACCCCAGTAAATACTTACGAATAAACAATCTCGGATAAAAATGAGATTGTGATATTTCCCCTTACCCTAGGTTAGATTTTCTTTGTACGTGTACGAAGCTCCTGTATAATGGTTTAAATAATGTTATTGACTTATTAAAGAATCATAAATATTGATATGATATCATATATGGTCATATTCTTAGCTTCTTGTTAGTAATATTTCATTGTTACTTGTTACTCGGGTCCTTATTGCCTTTTGTTCTTATGAGTGTTTTGCCGAATAAATTATTATTCTTATTTTAAGGTTATAGATACCTTATATCCAGAATTGTATTAGTGTAACATATATCATATTTATTCATTAAATTCATTTATATAATTACTATGTAATGATGATCATGTAGAACGAGTCGCATCACATCGTGGAGACGGTATTCCGTACGTACGCACGAGTGATGATATCGTTCCTATGATCGTGGAACTGTATTGGAGTATATATATATTATTTCAGTATCAATATTAATTTATAATAATTATAAATAGTTACTCATTACACCATTATACCCATCCTTGTAAGGTGATGGTGGAAAATAGATTACACCACGGCGTGGAGACGGTATTCTGTACGTACGCACGCGCGGTGATTTCATTTTTTCGTAAGATGGATAGAAGGTGAATTAGGGTTGTTTCATATTTATAATAACATATCAGTATGTATGTAATACTGATGTTATTACTTTATCATGAAACAACTAAAGAAGAAGAAGTTGAAAAAGAAAGAAATTGAAAAGATCGGTAATGGATATTACCTCTACTTTGAAACGCCTCTTTGAATCCTCCACTTAGGGAACTAAGATTGGTCTTTGAAGAAGACCAGGACCTCTAGGATTATTATAGGGAAGTGGAGAGGAGAAAATGGCAGAGTTTGGCCGAGCATGAGTGCTCAAATTGGTGTGAGGAGGAGGGGGAGGAGGTGCCCTTTTATAAGGGAGGAGAGGGGCACCATAGGAATATATCAAAATATTATTTTATATTAAAGTCAAAATCGGTTTATAATGGTTCCAAAGGGTCTTATTTTGAAGCTAAAGTGGGTATGGGTCGAAATCCTATCAACCAATAGGATTTAGACAAGTTTAGGGTTTTATTTTAACCTTATCAATTAGATTTAACTCTAAGTTAAATAATTTAACTTTTACCGTGTCTTTTTGTTTTCTTTCACTATATGGTTAATACAGTTACAATAACATGGAAAACGAACCAAAATTTTATTATTATTATTTTATATGTCCTTATCTAAGTCATTTGGCCGAACCTTAGATTTTTAGGAATAAAATAACAATTAATAATATAATATTTGATTTAAAAACTATTTTGTGTCAATTTTGACACTATTTGATATATGATTTTTGTGAAAGTCATAACAGAATTATATGTTCGAACCAAGTTGATTAAATCAACACTAATATATCATAGTAACCTAGAAAATTAGTGTAATTCATAAAAAGTTTCAAATTACATTTACTTTGGTGTTTATAACATCAATTATGTCAATATTTCATTAATATGATAATTACTGCATCATCATTGTGTCATAAATAAATTAAATTATTTAATGTCTAAAAATTACAAATAAAATACCATTATGTGGTAAATCTTTTTAGATTTATAAGGAATATTTATAGTCAAATTTATCTTATGTATAACCCCATATTAATATTGATTTACTTATTAAACAATGATTTTAACAATTTTAACCCTTCTTTAAATAAATTAATAATAAATGTCCTAATCTAACCCAAGTGGGCCTAAATGGTCATATTTTATTCCTAAGTTTGTTTTGGGTCGAATTAAACTTATCCAATAGAATTAGGACATGTGTTAGGGTAATAGTAATATCATTTTTACCCTTAGTTACCCTATTTACTATTAACCGCGGTAAAAAAAGTAAAAAGTTACTATTCACCAAAAAAAATTTTTATCTCATTGAACCACATTTTACTTACTGATATCAACCATGTCTGTCAGATTTTCGAAATTCCATTCACAGATGCGGTAAAATTATGTTCTATGCAAAAATTCAGTTTTTAACCTACCACTTAGTGGGTTCACTATTCATCAAAAATTGAAAGTTTTCAGAAAAATACCAAATTTTCACCCTAGGATAATTTCGGTATTTCGAATCCAAAAATGAAGTCCATTTTGAAAAATAAAATTTATAAAATTTCAAAAAGTGGTTATTACTATTAATAACGGCTAGTTTTAATAATATTTTAATAGCATATCGTTGTTTAGTTAAACTCGGTATTGCGTACGACGCAAGCTATCGAGGAAGGTCGTGATTGCGTGTAAAGTAAGCCAAGAAAGTGTGTAGTGAAAGATTCCTTTGATGATATATAAAAACAAAATATTACTCATAAAAATCTCGGGTGTTACATTCTACCCCCCTTAAAAAGAATTTCGCCCTCGAAATTCGTCACATTGTAACAAACAGATGAGGATACTTCTCCCTCATCATATCCTCAAGCTCCCATGTAGCTTCTTCATGTTGGTGGTTCCTCCATAAAACTTTCACCAATCGAGTGGTCCTGTTTCGTAGGACTTTTTCGCTACGATCTAGAATCTCTATCGGCTGTTCTTCATAAGAAAGATCTTGCTCCAGCGGTACAACTTCTAAGCTGAGTACATGTGAAGGATCTGGTATGTACTTTCTCAGGAGAGATACATGGAACACATCGTGAACATGAGATAGATTCGGTGGAAGTGCCAATCGGTAAGCTACCTTTCCAACACGATCCAGTATTTCGAAAGGACCGATATATCTAGGGCTCAACATCCCCTTCTTTCCAAATCTCATAACCCTCTTCCAGGGAGATATTCGTAAGAACACTTTATCATCCACTTCAAACTCTAGGTCTTTTCTTCGGTTGTCGGCATAACTTTTCTGTCGACTCTGAGCTGCTCTTATGTGTTGTTGAATAGATCTGACCTTTTCTTCCATTTCATCAACGAGATCAGGTCCTAATAGCTTTCTTTCCCCAACTTCATCCCAGCAAGTTGGAGTCCTGCATTTCTTTCCATAGGGAGCTTCATAAGGAGCCATCTGAATACTGGAGTGAAAGATATTATTATAATAAAATTCCACCAATGGTAGGTGTTGATCCCAACCTCATTTGAAATCCATAGAGAAAGCTCTCAACATATCTTCTAGGGTTTGAATTGTTCTCTCAGACTGACCGTCTGTTTGGGGATGATAAGCAGTGCTGAAACTCAACTCTGTATCCAGAGTATGCTGAAGACTTTGCCAGAACTTCGAGGTAAATCTCGGAACCCAATCAGATATAATAGAAAGTGGTACTCCATGAAATCTTACCACTTCTTTTACATATATCCTGGAAAGCTGATCTAGAGAGAAATCCTCTCTAATACCAATGAAGTGTGCAGACTTTGTAAGACGATCAACTATGACCCAGATAGCATTATTGCCTTTGGATGTTTTAGGAAGTCCTGTGACAAAGTCCATAGTGATGTTTTCCCATTTCCATTCGGGTATGGGTAATGGTTGTAACATCCCCTTAGACTTTTGTCTCTCATCTTTAACTTGTTGACAAACCAAGCATCAAGAGACATATTCAGCAACATCTCTTTTCATGCCATCCCACCAGAAGTACTCTTTCAAGTCCCTATACATCTTCGTGCTTCCAGGATGAATAGAGAATGATGAACTATGAGCCTCATCCAGAAGCTCCTCCTTTAATTCGGGGATGGGAGGAACACAAACCCGATTCCTGAACTTTATTACCCCATCACAATCAAGGATGAATTCAGGAACATTTCTCACCTTCTTTTGTAACTCGAAATCTTATTTCTGTGCCTCTTTAATCTTCACATGTATATATGGTTGAACATTCATTTGAGAAAGATAAGATTTTTCCCCTTCCATTATAATTCCAAGATCCATCCTTTGTAAATCCATAAATATTGGATATTTTGTGATCCTCGTCATGGATAAACTAGCATGGTCTTGTCGACTTAATGCATCTGCCACCTTGTTTTCTTTCCCAGGGTGGTAATGGATTGAGCAGTCATAATCCTTAATCAGCTCCAACCATCTTCTTTGACGCATATTCAACTCCTTTTGTGTGAAAATATACTTTAAACTTTTATGATCAGTATAAATATCACACCTTTCACCATAAAGGTAATGCCTCAAAATCTTTAATGCAAAGATTACCGCAGCCAACTCCAAATCATGTATTGGGTAATTTTGCTAATGGATTTTCAACTGTCGTGAGGCATAAGCTATCACCATATCATTTTTCATAAGAACACACCCCTATCCCTTCTTGGATGCATCACTATAGATCACAAACCTTTCTCCACTACAAGGCAGTGTGAGCACAGGTGCACTGGATAACCTTCTTTTCAACACCTTGAAATTCTCTTCACATTCCTCTGTCCAAACAAACTTAACTCCATTCCGAGTCAACTTGGTGAGTGGATTAGATAATCGTGAAAAATCTTTTACAAAACATTGATAATATCCAGCCAAACCAAGAAAACTTCGGATCTCAGTTACTGTTGTTGGTCTGGACCATCTTTCGATAACCTCTATTTTTGCTGGATCCACAGATATCCCCTCTTTTGAGATTATGTGACCCAAAAATGCAACTTTTTTAAGCCAAAATTCACACTTGGTAAATTTGGCATAAAGCTTCTCCTTTCTCAGGGTCTTCAATATAATTCTCAAGTGATCTTCATTCTCTTCCTTGCTCTTTGAATAGACAAGAATATCGTATATAAAGACTACCACAAATTGATCAAGATAGTCTCTAAAGACTCTATTCATTAGATCCATGAAGATATCAGGGGCATTAGTAAGACCAAACGGCATCACTATAAATTCATAGTGTCCATACCTTGTACAGAAAGTCGTCTTTGGTATGTCCTCCCTTTTGACCCTTAATTGATGATACCCTGAACTAAGATCAATCTTGGAAAAGTATTGAGCTCCGCGTAGTTGGTCAAATAAGTCATCAATGCGTGGGAGAGGATATTTGTTCTTGATAGTGATCTTTTTAAGTTCTCGATAATCAATGCAGAGTCTCATTGATCCATCTTTCTTCTTAACAAATAGAACAGGTGCTCCCAAAGGTGACACACTAGGGCGTATGAATCCCTTATCAAGATTCTCTTGGAGTTGCTTCTTCAATTCCTGCAACTCAATTGGGGCCATTCTATAAGGTGTCTTTGAAATTGGAAAAGCGCCCGGTACGAGTTCTATTGAAAACTCAACTTCATGATTTGGTGGAAGACCCGGTAATTCCTCCGGAAAGACATCATCAAACTCCCGTACGATGGGAATATTCTTAATCGTATGTTTCACACCAACCATTTGAGATAAATAACCTTCATTTAGTGGAATCAATACCCATAAGATGGAAGGAATTTCCACTGGAAGGTTATATTCATCCTTGCATCGATAGACGATCGTAGATTGATCTGGAATATGAAATGTTACTTCCCTTCTTTGGAAATTGAAATGAGCTCCATGTAGAGAACGCCAATCCATGCCAAGAATCACATCAAATTCCACTAAAAGAAGGATCACAAGATTTGCAGGAAGAACTTTCCCAAAAACTTTGATCGGAGAAGAATTATAAACTTTTGATGCGACTGTTGTGACATTAGGTGTTGTCACAGCTAACTCAACATCTAATTGTTGAGGTAATACGGTGATACCCTTAGAAAATATTTCAGAAATAAAGGAGTGGGTGGATCCAGAATCAAATAAAACATTTGCTACTTTAGAGTGGATGGTAAGTGTACCTTTCACCACTTCGTTACCGTACTCCACATCGCTGATAGAAATTGCATGTGACATTCCTTTGTCTTTAGCCTTAAGATTTTGTTAACGTCGACCATCATCATTAACCCTAGGATTTTGGCATTGATTGGCATAATTCCCCATCTCCTTTCACTTGAAACATTGAAGTGTAGTAGGTTAATTCTATGTATCCCTTCCTTTGTTTGCGTCATTAGACTTCTTCTTCCCATTATCACGGCATTCAAATGCCCGATGACCTTCCTTTCCACATTTAAAACATTTACTTGTCCCTTTAAGACAACTCCCTCCATGTTTCTTTCCACACTTTGAGCATAAGGGAAAGCTCATCTTCTTTTCAGTGTGCTCTTTATATTTTCCTTTGAATTCCATCTTCCTCTTCTTATCAAACCCATGTGTCTGATGGGTTACTCCAATCTCCATCTCGACTTTGAGAGCACATCGAACGATTTCCTCATAGATATTGAAGTCCCTTATGGCTAACTCCCTTAGAAGACTTGGTTTTAAGCCACTAAAGAATCGATCGATCTTACTCTCAGGTTGGATAATAATACCAGAGGTGTACCATGAAAGACTTGTAAAATTTGCTTCATAGGTACCAACAGATTCATCATCCCTTTGCTTCAGTTCAAGAAAATCTTTCTCCATCTTTGTTCGGAGAATACGAGGGAAGTACTTATTGAAAAATAAGTTCTTGAACTCGTCCCATTCCATAGACTCAATTTCATACCTTTGCCTCGTATTCTTAATAAGATTCCACCATTGATCAGCATCTCCATCCAAACGATACACTACTAGGATGACTTTATCATGTTCAGAACATTGATGAACTGAAAATATCTTTTCAGTAGTACTAATCCATTGTTCAGCTACTAATGGATCAGTAGACCCACTGAAAGAAGGTGGACGCTGCCTCATGAAGGATTCAACATAATGTTGCTCCTTTCTTTGCTCGTTTGGAAGTCATGTATGATTCATAGCTTGAGAAAGTTGGGTGAGCATGGCTACAAGATTTTTCATTCCATCTCCCATATCATTTGGTTGCTTAGGGGGACAATCATTGCATTGCCCATCGCATTCTGCATTAACACGGTTCCTTCGGGTTCCAGCCATTGACTAAAACCAAGAAGAATAGTGTGAGAAACACTAATTATAATAGGAAAACCACATAATTCAAGAATAAAATTTTCATGCTTAATGTCTTATCCTAGGTTATTCATGGCCATTTCTAAAACACTAAGATTGTGTTCTATGCTTAGACGTATCCTTAGGGTTCTTACTAAGACTTTCACATCCTAGTTTCCAAAGGTTGACTATACCTTTTCTCTGATACCAACTATATCGACCCATACTTTACATACATTGTTAATACTTCAAAATTGAAGCACACTTATTTCAACATATGACAAAACCACAAAGGACCGTATAGGTATAGTGTCTTTAGAAACTGGGAAACATAAACAACTGGATCATAAATCTTCCACAGTGTCTCCCATTTATTTCATCATATCTAGGGTCCCTTTTAGCATATTCTACTTAATATCCATCTTCCTGACCTGGGGAATAGAAAACATAAAAGGGTGAGCTCAAATGCTCAGCAAGGGAAAATAAAGGAAATAAAAATCATATCATATCTTTTTGAAAATCATAACCTGCAAAAGAGATCATAATATCTTAACATGGAATAAATCATAGAAGTGAAAATGAGATCCCCATAATCATAACATGAAACCTGAAACTTTGTGGCATGCACACATAATCATATAACATCATTTCTTGTTAGTCATGACTCATTGCAAATACTATATTAGTGGACAGAGTCCCTTTCTGAACCGAGTCACCCTCGTTCCAGTCCTGTTTCACTGAACTGGTATAACCTACCATTCCAGCCATGTCTATCTCATGAGATATAAAATCTTTACCCAATGCATTGGAGGGAGATATAGGTCCCACCCATCTTATAATGAATCCTTTCTTATGTGTGCCACATAATCATAAACCATACATCATAGCGTAACCCATGTAATAAAAATGGAATTCTTAAACAACATTACATCATAAAACAATTCACATAAGAAAAGGAATTCATAAAAATATTTCCATAACAACATAATAAAATCCATGTAATAATAGGGATAAAAACAGAACCCTTTTATTATCTTAGATGGAAAATAATTTTGATAAAATACTTGAACTCCATTCTTGATGAAAATATCCCTTCTTCTTCAAAAACACTTTTCTTTTCTTAACATGTCACACAATTATAAACTAAAAGAAGTTGATTAAAAATAAACATGAAAACTTGTAATGGAAGCTTCTTGGAAATAATGTTTTTAAAAATCCATTCATGCCATATAAGTTAAAAAAAATTTCTTCGTACCTTTGTCGGAAAAGTCAAAAAGTACCTCGTACGAAAAAACGACAAAAGATTCCTTTCATGTTCTTTACTAAAAACTCACAGAAGTGTAAAATTGGATTTAAACTATTTTAAGTGGATGGAAACAGTATTACATATTGAGGGAACATGGATGTGGATGATAAAATACACCCCAGTAAATACTTACGAATAAACAATCTCGGATAAAAATGAGATTGTGATATTTCCCCTTACCTTAGGTCCGATTTGCTTTGTACGTGTTCGAAGCTCATGTATAATGGTTTAAATAATGTTATTGTCTTATTACAGAATCATACATATTGATATGATATCATATATGGTCATATTCTTAGCTTCTTGTCAGTAATATTTCATTGTTACTTGTTACTTGGGTCCATATTGCCTTTTGTTCTTATGCGTGTTTTGCCGAATAAATTCTTATTCTTCTTTTAAGGTTATAGATACCTTATATCCAGAATGGTATTAGTGTAACATATATCATATTTATTTATTAAATTCATTTATATAATTACTATGTAATGATGATCATGTAGAACGAGTCGCATCACATCGTGGAGACGGTATTCCGTACGTACGCACGAGTGATGATATCGTTCTTATGATCGTGGAACTGTATTGGAGTATATATATATTATTTCAGTACCAATATTACTTTATAATAATTATAAATAGTTACTCATTTCACCGTTATACCGATCCTTGTAAGGTGATGGTGGAAAATAGATTACACCACGGCGTGGAGACGGTATTCCGTACGTACGCACACACGATGATTTCATTTTTTCGTAGGATGGATAGAAGGTGAATTAGGGTTGTTTAATATTTATAATAAAATATCAGTATGTAAGTAATACTGATGTTATTACTTTATCATGAAACAACTAAAGATGAAGAAGTTGAAGAAGAAAGGAATTGAAAAGATCGGTAATGGATATTACCTCTTCTTTGGAACGCCTCTTTGAATCCTCCACTTAGGGAACTAAGATTGTTCTTTGAAGAAAACCAGGACCTCTAGGATTATTCTAGGGAAGTGGAGAGGAGAAAATGGCAGGTGTTTGCCGTGCTTGAGTACTCAAATTGGTGTGAGGAGGAGGGGGAGGAGGTGCCCTTTTATAAGGGAGGAGAGGGGCACCTTAGGAATATCTCAAAATATTATTTTATATTAAAGTCAAAATCGGTTTATAATGGTTCCATAGGGTCTTATTTCGAAGCTAAAGTGGGTATGGGTCTAAATCCTATCAACCAATAGGATTTAGACAAGTTTAGGGTATTATTTTAACCTTATCAATTAGATTTAACTCTAAGTTAAATAATTTAACTTTTACCGTGTCTTTTTGTTTTCTTTCACTATATGGTTAATACACTTACTATAACATGTCAAAAGAACCCCAAATGGTTTATTGTTAATATATATATCCCTATATAAGTCATTTGGTTCTAATGAATATTTATAGTCTAATTTATCTTATGTATAACCCCATATTAAAAATGATTTACTTATTAAACTATGATTTTAACTATTTTAACCATTCTTTAAATAAATTAATAATAAATGTCCTAATCTAACCCAAGTGGGCCTAAATGGTCATATTTTATTCCTAAGTTTGTTTTTGGTCGAATTGAACTTATCCAATAGAATTAGGACATGTGTTAGGGTAATAGTAATATCATTTTTACCCTTAGTTACCCTATTTACTATTAACCGCGGTAAAAAAAGTAAAAAGTTACTATTCACCAAAAAATTATTTTTATCTCATTGAACCACATTTTACTTACTGATATCATCCATGTCTGTCATATTTTCGAAATTCCATTCACAGAAGTGGTAAAATTATGTTTTATGCAAAAAATCAGTTTTTAACCTACCACTTAGTGGTTTCACTATTCATCAAAAATTGAAAGTTTTCAGAAAAATACCAAAATTTCACCCTAGGCTAATTTCGGTATTCCGAATCCAAAAATGAAGTCCATTTTGATAAATAAGATTTATAAAATTTCAAAAAGTGGTTATTACTATTCATAACGGCTAGTTTTAATAATGTTTTAATAGCATATCGTTGTTTAGTGAAACTCGGTATTGCGTACGACACAAGCTATCGAGGAAGGTCGTGATTGCGTGTAAAGTAAGCCAAGAAAGTTTGTAGTGAAAGATTCCTTTGATGATATATAAAAACAAAATATTACTCATAAAAATCTCGGGTGTTACAAGATAGTAGGCTGTAGGTACACACGAGTAACAATTCCATTTTTTATCGATCATTATAGAAAGATGGTAAGGAAAACATTACCATTAAATAATTTTCATGATAACATAAATACCATTTTATAATTCTATTTATGTCATTCTAGAATTTTTTTTATTGAAAGTGTGTCATATATCTTCATGAAGACGGATGTCCATACGTACAAGAGTAATGTTATTATCTTTTCATGAGTGAAAAAAATTAAAATAAAAGGATAAATATTATCATTCTATAATGGAACGTATTCTATGAATATAAAAATTTGTTAATTTATATAACATAAATTAATTTATAAAATTTGATCACCATCCATATAAAGTGCATGTGAATGACGAATCACATCGCTTCCAGATGTGGGTAGTCCTTTGTCAAGACGAGCGGGTTATAATGTCTCCTATATTCTGAAAGGAAAAAAAATATGGAATAATGACTTCATATGTATAATAATGTTCTTATATCTTGTAAAAACATTATATCCATAATCCTATCCAACCTTGTGAGGATGAAATGGAAAAAATAAGGACATCTATTTGTGATGTAGTATTCTTCCATTTAGAAGACTGATGAATTTATTACCCATTTGATAGAATTTGTGTTTTTTAGATAATTCCCCTATTAAATAACATTTCAGAATATGTAAGATAATTATTCAATTTTATAATCATGCAATAATAAGAATTTAAGGAGGGGTAGTTTCATATAAAATAAAATTTCTCATTGAGAAAAGTGTTTTAAGGTGTAATTTATGTAGAATATAAGGATTTTAATATGATTATGAGAAATTTGTGATGTGTTTCTGGTTGGATATGGATTACTCAATTGGATTTTAATGTGTGAATATAGTACGAGAGGAGCCTGTCTTTTATAAGCAGGGAGAGTGAAACACTTGAAATTTTTGGAAAGGGTGAATTCCAGCAACATTTTTCTTCATGTCACTGATAACAAAAAATTATCAATCATCGATCCTATAAGTTATAATTATTAAATATTTTTTTATTGTTTATGTAAATGTAACAATTTCATGTAGACTCATTTTTTATATTATTAATCCCTTGGTAAACGTGTTTTTACCTTAACCACATTAATTAATTTAACTTAATTTGACTTATCATGTTTGTCCAAATTAATTTTTGAATTATAATACAATTTGAATTATGATGATTATAATTATGTAACATGTTATTCTAAATTAAATTCCGGAAATTATTTTAATTTATATACAAATTAATCCTTCATATGGTATGAGAGAGTGAATTTTTAAAGTGAAAATGATAAAAAAATTATAGTTTTTTTATATCCCAATTCGATATAAAAAGTATTCCCATGAATGAAATTGTATTAATATGTGCATAATTTATGTATTGTGAGTTTAATAAATTTTTTAAATATAAATTAATTACCTAAATTATATATAGAACATATAATATTTCAAATAAAGTCCTTTATTGTTAAATATTCATCAAAAAATCAAACCTTTCATAAAAATATCCAATATTCATCTTAATATTATTTCTATATTAATATTTCCAAAAATTACTGAATTTTTTTCCTATATAAAATTAATAATTTTTAAAATTTGATTTGAAATGTTTTTTTCAATGTGTGATCAATTTGTGTTTTAGAAATATATAGTTTTTTAGTAAACAATTCTTATTAGGTTTAATTTTTTTTATTATTATTTATAATCAATAAATATCCAATAAATCTGTTAACAATATAAATTTTAATAAGTTATTTATTCATATTTATAACATCAATTCCAATGGATGGGTGATAATTATAATATTAAATAATAACATTAATAGTGTATTCATGTTAGGTAATACCTGGTCTTTCATATAACACATGTTAAACTGGGTGTTTTGTGTATGATATTCTAAATCTAGTGTTTAGTGTAACCTAAACTAATGCCATGATTATGTGTAACACAAGTCAAAATTGGCATTGAGTTCATTTTATTCTATTTAATAGATTACATTTATTAAAAATAGTAATTATATCATAAAGTATCTCGATGATATATTCTAATATATAAAAAGTGTTTTGTGTCATAAATATTATCAAATAAAATGTACTTTTATTAATATCAGGGGTTGTTACATGAGACTTCATCAAATTTATTATTAACGTGGAGGTTACAAAGATTATTGTAGAAAATAGAAATATATTTTCAGAAGATTATTACTGATGAGAAAGAGTTAAATAATTTTCATTTAGAATGGAGTTATTTAAAGGTACAAAGAACCAAATTTTTTTTCATATTTTGTAACAAAGTGGTGCCTCAAATAAATTCAAACATCCACTTTTTTTATGATCAATGTTTGGGTTCCAACTAAACACCTAAAAGTTATTTTCCCATAATTAATATATTATATATTCATTTATTCAGAAAAACATATTGATTTTCTTGTATAAAAATTAATATATATAAACCTATTGATTTTTATTAATTCATCAAATGATATTTTAGAATATATAGTTATTTATAAATTTTGGAAATCATTTACAAACTAAATGTTTTTGATATTAAAAATTTGAAAAATCCTTATAAAAAACATAATTTATAATTTCATTAAGTTTTGTTATAGAGTATATATTTACATGTAAATATTAATAGTCACTTAACAAATAAAATTTTCATTACATGATAAATTTAACGTTTGAAAGATATGAGAATATATATCTATATAGGAAGTATTTAAACTTGTGGATATCATTTTTGATAATCAGTTAATTATATCGTTCTCATTCTAAATATTCTATATTGATAATAAAATTGAGTATTTATTGTACTAAAAAATATCTTCTCATATGATTCATTTTGTGGCTATGATTTTGTTTCTTATTTTGAATTTGATATCATATTTTTCATTTATATTTATATAAGAAGAAAAATTCTTCCATTTTATGTGAAACTATTAATCTATGCAAGAACACAAATGTTGATTTTATTATATTAGAAAGGTAAAAGGTTGGATTTAAAATAGTTTTTTATATTTTAAATGATTTTTATAAATAATGTTATCAACATCCTCATCATTTACAACATCATTTCATAACTATTATGGTTTTTGGGGAATGTTTTAATATTATTTCTACATGTATGGAAAATAAATTAATGACTAGATGTTTGGGGTATTATATTAAATATATATAGGTAACTAGTAATGATTATTTTTGGAAATGTTTTTGTGATATGAAATGGAATTTATTCTCAAGGGGACTATCCCCTCACATGCCTTTAATCAAATGAATTTTCACAATTTTTCTTTATATTTTAGTGAGTATTTGATCTCTATTTTGGTCATCAATATCTAATTTTATGACAAGGATCTCTATGTGGGAATTTATAACACTAATAATGTACTAATATTTATTGAAAGAATATGTTGTTATTTACTACATCATGAATCGTGAATGAAATTTGGTACTTGTCCACATTTCACAAATTTATCAGGTCAGAATCATTGTATCTCTATACATTACACAAAAATTTATACATATCAAATACGATTTCATTTTCTATAGATAATTACATTCAAATAGTAATTGGTTTTGGGATATGATTTTACTCAACTATGTTAATCCCCTACCCCACTAAATCATTTGAATTAGAGGTTCTGGTTGTTACCCATGATATGGTTGGACAACATGTTAGAATTAATCCATCAATGGGTCGGAGAGAGAATAGTCATCCAAAAACTCATGTTCCCAATTTGAGTTACATTTATATATCTATTAATTATTAATTATTATGATTTTATATAAATATAAATTTATTTTATTTTATTTACATATTTATAGTGTATTTTGGTTTATTTTTTATAATAATTGTTATAGAATAAATATTATATGAATTATATATTGATATACACACATAAGTCATGAGATCATGAACCACATGCACACACAAACATGTACTTTTTTTGGCCCTGTATGGACACACTTATAAAAAGATATTCAATTTCGAATAAATATACTAATTTTAGCATAAATAAATGTTATCTCTTATTAATCAAAATTGGGGTACATATATGTTGTTATATGTTATATTTATATACATGTTTCACATTATTTATTTTTAACTATCATATATCTTGGATCGAATATATAGATATGTATGCCTATTAGGTGGAACAATACAAGAGGGGGTGAATTGTAGGTTTAAAAACCTTTTGAGTTTTAACACTGAAGAGATTACTTTAAATGATCTTAAACTAATACAAATACAAACACCCACAATTGTATTGAAAATTAAAGATATGATGTAATGTAATACTAATGAAATGTAAAACAATTGTATTCAAGATGAACACAAAAATCAGAGTAATATAAAGATGAATGATTCTATATTAAAGCGTATTGAATCAATCAATACAATAGGTAACCGAATGGATGTAATTGAAACAATTTCAAATGTATAAGAGACAAAAAAGGGAAAAAAACAATTTCATTTCTAATATAGATAGCAGTGGAAATGTAAAATAATTACAATTCTTTTAACCCAAAGAGAAGGGTTATCCTTTCACCTAGGATAAAAGGTCTGTCTCACCAACACCGTGGTGAGCCCTCGATACGATGATCGGACTATCTGTCTGCCTATCCCCGACATCCCTCGATACGATGATCGGAACGTCCGTCTGCCTATCCCCGGTAGCCCTCGATACGATGATCGGTCCGTCCGTCTGCCTATCCCCAGCAGCCCTCGATTTTGTAGTTAATCGACACCTCTGTCTTTCAATTACTTGAAAGCCCTCGATACGATGATCGGACGCACAAAGCAGATGAGAGAAGTCACAACATCTCTTTCTAGAATCTTGATTGAAGCAAAGTATCATAGTTATCCAACAAAGTCTCATTCATTGTTCTTTCTCAGCTTCAAATGGCCTCCTATTTATAGGCCTCAGGTTCCAACGGTCATGTTGCCTCCAACGGTCATATTTCTCCGAAAAAATCAGAGGGACTCGGACACCAGGCATCATAACGGTCATATTGAAACAGAAAGCATGACATCGTTTTGATTAGTTTGTAACTAACTCAACGACATCGTATTGGTTTAAACAATATATATGTTGATGATAAGCAATGGTACGATTCATATGAAACAATTGTTTTTGACTAAGTACCAAAACAGGTAATGAAATTATGAATAGCAGAGTCAGTACAATACATTTTCCAGAGTCAGTACGATACGATTGACATAGTCAGTACAATACGATTAACAGAGTCAGTACGGTTCAATTAACAAAGTCAGTACGATACGATTAACAGAGTCAGTACGGTACGATTTACAGAGTCAGTATGGTACGATTAAAAAATATTTATGATTTCCAAATCAAAATATAGAAGTCGAAAGAGAACTTTTGACTCAACAATGCCCCCCATTTTTGAAAGCACAACACATTAAGAAAATATAACAAGAAATAATTATATCCCCCTGAGTTATTAGAAACTCTTCTGAATATGAATTTGAATACAACTAACTCCCCCTTAGGTGTGGAATTTCCTAAGGATTGTATTCGTAGATTTTCCTTACGAGTGTTGTAAAGCATTCCCCCCCTTTATAAAACATTATCCCCCTTTGTAAGCATTCTTACCCTTTGTGATTTTCAAAAAAAGGGGTAATATTGAATTATCTGATGGAGTTAGAAAATAAACACAAGACAATGGATAAAAGAAATTTCATTACGATAACAAACAATACTAAACATGAGAACAAAATACAAGTCACTTGTTTTCTCTTTCTTTCTCCTTTTTGATCAACTCATGAAGAACCACATTCATCTTTTTTATCTCCTTCTTGTCTTTAGAAATAGCATCACCCTGATACCTGAGATGGTCTTATTGGTCTGCAAAGAATTGATCCTGATTTCTGATTGTCTCTTCCTAAACCCTGATTATATCTTCATGAGTATCAATTTTGTCTTGAAGATTCTTGTTATCTTTAGATAACACAAAATTTTGTTTCTTCAATAAAACCATTTCATCCTTGAAAGATGAAACCTTCGAGAATTCAGATTGAAAAGCATTCATTCTCTCTTGCAAGTCTTTTACTGAAGGAACATCGGCTCTTTGAGAAGACAAAAGATTCAACCTTTCTACCATTTCTCTGTCAAGCTTATTGAAATAAATTGAAAGCTCATTTGACATCCTCCTTATAACTTCAATTTCTATCTCATGGTCATTGATTGAGCTCCCTATTTTGTACGACCACTTGGTCATCTTATTTCAGGCCTTCTTTTGAGAAACCGAACATTCTGAAAGAACATTCAAATCGGCTTCAACTGACAAAAATTTCATTCTTAATTATTTTAGAGAGCCAAACTTCTTCTTTTGATATTCAGTAATAAAATCAATATTCCCTTCCAGCCTCGGTAAATATGGAATGGTCTTCTCAACCCTTCTCAAAACATGAACAATTTAATCACACGTCTTGAGAGAGATTGTATGTTCTCAATCAGTATCTTCATCGTACGAAGCCAGTTCATTTTATCGGCTTGAATCTACAACTGGTTGTTTTCCTTTTGCTTTTTCTTTCTGCATTATTTCTTATTCCACTTTGTCACTAATGTCAACAACTTTATCAGTGTGAGAGGATTGAGCACCTTTCTTTTCTTGAGGAGAAAATTTATCTGGTGTTCGTGCCTGATCGGCATGAGGGGTTTTTGAACACCTTCACTCAGCTTTTGAACCGATTTCTCTCTACTCTTCGTAGAACTTTGAAGAAATTATCAAAGAAAATCTCTTTCCTCCTCTTCCACTTTTTCTATCTCTTCCATCATTTGTTTTCCTTTTTCTTTCTCAGGAATGCTCTGTACGATGGGATCTTGATGCACTTCTGTGGTAAGTTGAGCACTAGCTTCCTCAACTGCATTCAAGACTTTAGAGATATCAAAGTCTTGAGCATTTTTTTCAAATCAGTTTTCTTTTTCTTTTAAGTCTAAAGGGTTTCTTCTACCCTTATTCTTTCTGCGAAAGCCTCAGCCGGGTCTAGACCGAACTTTGGATCACCTTCTTTTCTCTATTCCTTTTCCTTTCTCAATTTGGCTACAACCTTCATACTGTACCTTGGCTTCTTCTTAGGCTTTGAAATTGTTTGTGGATCAGACTTTTTAGTAACACCAGTAGATTGAATATCTTTGAATGGCATAAGTGCCGATTGATTCTGAGCCGATTCAGCTTCTACATCTCTGACAAAAAGTTTGGAATTCTGATCAAAACAATCATTCAACTTCTTCATAGTACATTTGCTAATCTAGGAGGGCTTCAAATCTATGGGTTTTCCTTTCAAAAGAATGTCACAAAACTTCATACTTTCGAGAATAAACTTTTTAAGGTTAGATGGATACATAATCATTTGGGACTTAATCCCTCATGTCTTGACATTATTAATGGTTTCAAAAACATACCCCATGAGATTTACTTTTATCATATTTATAAGATAGTAAAGCATAAATATATCAGAAACATTCAGAGTTTCTCTATTCCCATTCCTTGGGATAAGAAAACATTGAATCCATAAATTCACAAACCAATAGTCCGGAGAAAGATGAGACACTTTTCACTTTTCTTCATTAATAACAAACAAATAATTTTCGGCACTTTCTCTATTAAACGTACCAACTTCCTCTGGTAGTTAATGAGATGGACAGAAATAATCCCCTTCTATTGGAAAATTCAGAAAATGAGCCTCTTTTTTTATATACATAGACAACTTTCTATCATACACAAAAAAATTGATAGTCATGTCTTTGTTGAAAGATACGGTTTTGTAAAACTAACAGACTTCATCAAAGAGAACCGGATCTTGAGAAACAGGTCTTTCCACACACAAATGTTACCATCCTTGAAACAGAATGATTCTTCTGATTGTGGAATCATACGAATCAAAAAATTACAAAGAAACAATCCTTTATCTGTTAATTTCTTTCTCTATAAAAGTCTTTGAAGACATTTCGGCGGGAGTGTTAGTAGAGGATTGAGGCATAAAAGTGATGCAGATGAACGATCATACGATGATTTAAAACCGGAAGAGTAGATCTTCTCCTCAAAACCTGAAAAACCAATGTGCGATTGGGGAGGGGGTCTATTTATAGGCGAAAAAGTGGTGACCGTTGATCTTCTACAGTCAGGACTAGAGGAAAACAGATCAATGGTTAGGATTAAAAATGAAAAAGGGAAAAAGAAAAAAAATGGAAAATACCTTCCGATGAACGTAAGGTTGTTGTTGGTTTTAGGACTAAATAATACACAATTGTACGAAATAATATAAAATAAAACTATCAATCGACATACCGATGGAAAACAAAGTCGTTACCATGAACTGACAAGCTGATGGGAAACAATCTTCTGACCATGAACTGACAAGACGATGGAAAACAATCCTGTTACCATGAACTGACAAGCCGATGGAAAACAATCTCATTACCATCATCAGTTAGTACAATGGAAAAGAAATTTGTAACCATCATCGGACAGTACGATGGAAAAGAAATTCATTACCATCATCGGTCGATACGATGGAAAAGAAATTCATTACCATCATCGGTCTATACGATGGAAAAGAAATGTTTTTCCATCATCGGTCGATACGATGGAAAAGAAATTTATTACCATCATCGGTCGATATGATGGAAAAGAAATTCAATACCATCATCGGTCGAAACAATGGAAAAGAAATTTGTTACCATCATCGGTCGATATGATGGAAAAGAAATTTATTACCATCATCGGTTGATATGATGGAAAATAAATTTGTTACCATCATCGGTCGATACGATGGAAAAGAAATTCATTACCATCATTGATTGATATGATAAAGTAAATAATAAGATTGTCAATACGATAAATAGAAAAGTAAATGATACGATAAAACTGTCAATACGATAAACAGAAAAATGAATGATATGATAAAACTGTCAATATAATAAACAGAAAAGTAAAAACACATACCCGGAGAGTAAATAGTTAAAGAACATAAGATAAAAAGAAACATAAAAACATATAAAGAAATGGCCTACCCCTTTCAAAAGGAGTTTTTTAATGTTAGGAGAATTGTAAAACATGAAGTATATATGAATTATTATTTTAATGTAATCATTCCTAGATTCTGTTTTATAAACAAAAATCTATCGGATGGTAATGGCTTTGTAAAAATGTCAGAAAGTTGTTCTTGTGTTCTGTTAAATTGTAGAATAATATCTCCATTTTGTGTGTGATATCTAAGAATTTGATGCCTATCATCTATGTGTTTTTCACGAGATTGGTGTGCTGGGTTCTTACTAAGAGATATGGAACTTGTATTATCACAAAGAATTTGAGTTTTGGAGAAACTTAATCCATAGTCAGTGAGTGTGTGTTGCATCCACAATACATGAGCACAACAACTTCCAACTGCTACATATTCAGCTTCAGCAGTGGATAGTGCTACTGACTGTTGTTTCTTGCAGGACCAAGAAACCAAGGAATCTCCTATGAAATGACATGTTCCAGATGTACTTTTTCTATCCATTCTACAACCACCAAAGTTAGCATTTAAAAAACTTTTTTAAAAAAAATTATTCCCTGAAGAGTAAAAAAGACCTAAATCTATAGTGCCTTTTAAATACATAGAGATTATCTTTATGAATTTTAAATGAGACACTTTTTGATTAGATTGGTATCTTGCAAATAAGCATACAGAAAACATTAAGTCGGGTCAACTAGCTGTCAAGTATAGCAAACTTCCAATCATACCTCTAATGATTGTTTGATCTACTGGTTTCCCAGTTTCATCAAGATCAAGTGTATTTGAGGTACCAATTGGAGTGCTAATACTTTTAGTTTTGTCATATCCATAATTTTTGAGTAAATCTTTTATATACTTATGTTGAGATATATATGTTCCTTCTGGTTTATGAGACATTTGAAAACCTAAAAAGAATGTTAACTCACCCATCATACTCATTTCAAACTCAGATTTCATTAAATTTGCAAAAGAATCAGTTAAGGATTTCTGAGTTGATCCAAATATGATGTCATCAACATAGATTTGAACAATTAAAAACATTTTTGTTTTCCATTTTTATAAAAAGGGTTGGATCTGTTGTACCTTTTGTATAATTGTTTTGTAAAAGAAATCATGTAAGTCTATCATACCATGCTCTAGGGGCTTGTTTATGACCATATAGAGCCTTGGTAAGTTTAAAAACATGATCAGGATGTTTTGGGTCTTGAAAACCAGGAGGTTGTTCGACAAAAACATTTTCATGAACAAAACCATTTAGAAAAGCACATTTGACATCCATTTGAAATAGTTTGAAATAGAAATATGATACAAAGGCTAATATAATACGAATTGATTCAAGTCTAGATACATGAGCATATGTTTCTTCATAGTATATTACATCTTGTTGATTATAGCCTTTAGAAACAAGTCTTTCTTTATTTCTTACAATGATTCCATTTTCATCACATTTGTTTATGAAAACCCATTTTACACAAATCACAGTTGTTTCTTTAGGTCTATCAACTAAAGTCTAGACTTGATTCCTCTCAAACTAATTTAGTTCATCTTGCATTGCTTTGATCCAATCATCATCACCTAAGGCCTCACTTGGGATTTTTGGTTCGAATTGGTAAAGAAAAGAAAGATGTTCTATTTCATTTCTTAAGGAATTTCTGGTCCTTATAGGTTGATTTACATCACCAATGATGGTATCACTGGGATTATTCGTAAGAAACAATTGATTTGGGTTTTGTAAAGCCTGTTCATCAACGTATGGTAGAAAATATTCTGTGGTAAATGTTTCAGGAATACATTCTTGAACATTTTCCTCATCAGAGTGATCTTCTAATAATGATTGATAATCATTTTTAGAAAACACATCTGGGGATGTAGGATTGGGTTGGTTGAAAACAAAAGGATTGGTTTCATCAAACTTTACATGTACTATTTCCTCAACAGTACAATTGTTTTTAGTGAAAACTCTATAATCCTTAGAGGTTGTAGAATAGCCTAGAAATATTCCTTCATCAGATTTTGGTGCAAATTTGTGTAGATTTTCTTTTGTATTCAGAATGAATAATTTTCATCCAAAAACATTGAAGTATGAAACTTTAGGTTTTCGGCCAGTCCATAACTCATAAGTGGTTTTATTAAGAAATGTTCTAGTTAAAACACAATTTATAGTATAATAGGAAATACTAACAGCTTTAGCCCAAAACTGCTTAGCAATTGAGTATTCACTCAACATGGTTCGAGTCATTTCCTGAAGAATATGATTTATTCTTTCAACAACACCATTTTGCTGAGGAGTTCTTGGAGCTGAGAAATTGTGAGTAATACATTTCTTACTACAAAAAGTTTCAAAATCGGAATTTTGAAATTCACCACCATGATCACTATAAATAGTTATCAATGAGAGGTTGTTCTCATTATTAACATGAGATCTAAAATTTTTGAAATAGGAAAAGGCTTCAGATTTCTTTGTGAGAAAGTAGACCCATGTAATTCTAGTAAAGTCATCAACTAAAACAAATACATAGTATTTTCCTCCAATGATTCCAGATTGTGAAGGTCCAAAAATATCCATATGCACTAGGTGTAATGCATTAGAAGTTGAAACTTCATTAATTGATTTAAAGCTAGTTTTATGTTTCTTTCCAAATTGACTAGGATCACAAACTTTTGAAGAGTCATATCTATGGTCTGGTAGCCCCTTCACCAGTCTTTTCATTGGGAGTTTACTAAGGTTTCTCAGATTACAGTTTCCTAGTCTTCTATTCCATATCCATGATTGGTCTTCTATTTCACTTAAGTAGGGTATGTTTTGGCTCCTAAGGTCTTCTATGTTAATAGTGTAAACATTCTCTTGCCTATGGGTAGATAGAATGAACTCATCCTTGGAATTGTGAACAAGACACTTATAATTTTTAAAATTCACAAGGTAACCTTCATCACATAATTGACTTATGCTGATGAGATTGTGCCTATGACCTTTAACGAACAAAACATTTGAGATAAGAACTTTTCCAAGAAAAACAATATTACCTATACCAATAATCTTTCCATGAGCATTATCTCCGAAGGTGACTTTTCCACCTTTTGTTTTGATAACTTTTTCAAAGAGACCTTGGTTTCCAGTCATGTGTCGAGAACAACCACTATCCATGTACCAAACATTCTTATTGGTACACTTGTCATTTTCCTGAAAAAGAAACAATTAGATTTTTGGAATCCAAAATTTTTTGGATCCAGAAGGGTTAGATAAAAGATTTTTAGGAATCCACATTTGTTTTGAAAAATGAGCTTTATGAAACCCTAAAGATTGAGTTTTGTTAAGAGAACAATCTCTTCTCCAGTGTCCACAACATTGACACATAGAACAGAAAGTGGTTTTTTGAGGGACACAATAGTTATTGCTAAAAACAGGTTTGGAATAAGTATAACCAAGACCAGAATGATTTCTCAAATGTCTAATTTGAGAATACATCCTGTCAAAGTTTTCCATTCCATGAGTAAAGTTTGACAAACATTTCTTCAAGGATAAAATCTCTGACTTTAGTTTTATAACCAAATTCTTATTTTCCAAAACATTTTAATTTGAACTAGAGTTAGGCTCTAAAATATTTTTCTTCGAAATTATAGTTTCAAGATCCTTAGAAAGTTTATCCTTATCATATTTAAAATTCTCAAGGGGTTTTAAAATATTTTCAAAATTAGAAGTTTTCACATTAAGATCTTTAGAAAGATCTGATACTTCTTTAGTCAATATTGAAATTCAAGAATTTTCTTTCCCAAGATTTTTCTTGAGTTCTGAAATTCCATTTTCAAGTAATTTAGCAAATCTAGAAACTTCTTCAATAGAAGGTAAAGTATCATCTTCTGATGATGATAATTCATCATTTGAAGATTAATAATATCTATTATCAGTACAATTTGCATTCAAAGAGTCATTTGTAATAGATTCAGCATTATGTACCTTAACCATGAGACAATGATCTTCAATTGGTAATCTGGCTAAGAGTCTGATATTCGTCTGTCCTAAGGACTCATATTCTGAAGAATCATTTAAAGAATAACTACCACTTGCACTCCAGGTATCATTTTCCTTCAATACTTTATTTGTCTTATAAAACCATTTCTTGTTTCTTTGAGAGTGTTTCTCCTTTCTATCATTCCTTTTTAGTAAAGGAAAATCAGGCCTTATATGTCCTGCTTTCTTACATTCATAACAAGTTACCTATGAATCTTTCTTATCCTTCCTATATACTTTTTGAATCTATATTGGAAATCTTTCTTCCACACAATCTTGTTCATCCTTTGAGCAAGATTGGCTAACTCATTGTCTGAAAGATCACAATCAATTGATTCAGATATAACTTTCATGGCTTTTGATCTTGTAAGTCTTTCAGGTGTTTTGGCTTTAGATTCAATTCTACACCTCCATTCCCATTCTTTTTCTTGTTTAAATCCGCATCTCTCTTCATTCTCGTCTCATTCTGTAGAAGAGTTCCAAAAAGTTCATCTAGAGAAACCTGGGAAACTTTTTTATTTTCATCAATAGCAGTCCTTTTTGACTCCCATTAATTTGTCATTATATCTATATTTTTATCAACTAGAGCTTCATCATCAAGACCCTTTTCTCCTATAGATTGAAAAATGTTGACAATTGTCATAAACCTTCGTTCCACTTTACATACTGGCTCTCCATAAGGAAAAACAAAGCCACGATACTCTGCTCGAAGCATTGCTCTCCGTGTATCTATAACCATGGATGTACCAAAATGAGTGACTTCTAATTTCTTCCAAATAAAGTTGTATTCTTCACATGAAGATATCTGAATGTATATATTCCTGGTCATAGAGCATAATAAAGTATTGTGTACCTTGTAATTCAGTTGATATTCTTGCTTCTCTTGGTTAGTGAAAGTCCTGAATTCCTTTTCAGGAATTTTGTATCCTCCAGTAAGCATAATAAAATTGTCAACACCAGTATTGATCACATAAGTCTTCATAAGATCTCTCCAATACTCATAGTCATTTCCATCAAAAATAGGTTGTCTAGAAGGATTCAGATTGTCTATTGACCCAATATTCATTCCTTCCATCTAAAAACAAAAAACTTTTCCACTCCACATGTTTGTGTAGTAAGTAGTTAAAAAATAGTAATATGAAATAAATAAAGATTTTAATAAAAATCAGTGGAAAAACTCCTCTGATACCAATTGTTGGATTGAATATATAGATATGTATGTCTATTAGATGGAACTAAACAAGAGGGGGGTGAATTGTAGGTTTAAAAACCATTTCAGTTTTAACACTGAATAGATTAGTTTAAATGATCTTAAACTAATACAAATACAAACACCCACAATTGTATTGAAAATAAAAGATATGATGTAATGTAATACTAATGAAATGTAAAACAATTGTATACAAGATGAACACAAAAATCAGAGTAATATAAAGATGAATGATTCTATCTTAAAGTGTATAGAATCAATCAATACAATATGTAACAGAATGGATGAAATTGAAACAATTACGAATGTATAAGATATAGAAAAGGAAAAAAAACAATTTTCTTTCTAATACCGATAGAAGAAGAAATGTAAAATAATTACAATTCTTTTAACCCAAAGAGAAGGGTTATCCTTTCACCTAGGATAAAAGGTCAGTCTCACCAACACCTTAATGATCCCTTGATATGATGATCGTACTGTCTTTCTGCCTATCCCCGGTAGCCCTTGATACTATGATCGGTCCATCCGTCTGCCTATCCCTGGAAGCCCTCGATTTTGTAGGTAATCGGCACCTCTGTCTTCCAATTACTTGAAAGCCCTCGATACGATGATCATACGCACAAAGAAGATGAGAGAAGTCACAACATCTCTCTCTAGAATCTTGAGTGAAGCAAAGTATCGCAATTGTTCCGCAAAGTCTCATTCATTGTTCTTTCTCAGCTTCAAATGACCTCCTATTTATAGGCCTCAGGTTCCAACGGTCATGTTGCCTCCAACGGTCATATTTCTCCGAAAATCTCGGAGGGACTTGGACACCTTGCATCATAACAGTCATATTGAAACAGAAATCACGACATTGTTTTGACTAGTTTGTAACTAACTCAACGACATCGTATTGGTTAAAACAAGATATATGTCGATGAAAAGCAATGGTACGATTCTTATGAAACAAGTGTTTTTGACTAAGTACCAAAACATGTAATGAAAGTATGAATAACAGAGTTAGTACAAAACATTTTCCAGAGTCAGTACAATACGATTGACAAAGTCAGTATGATACGATTGACAGAGTCAGTACGGTACGATTTACAGAGTCAGTACGATACGATTGACAGAGTCAGTACGGTACGATTTACAAAGTCAGTACGGTACGATTAAAAAAACATTTGTGATTTCCAAAACAAAATATAGAAGTCGAAAGAGAACTTTTGACTCAACAATATATATATATACACACACACATATATGCACAGTCACACTTATGAGACTAAATAATTATAACATATATATATATATTCTATGACGCCCTGACCCCAGTTACCCATAGTCGGTGCATTATTACATAACATTGGCATGATCACAAGAAAGATCAAGTCTCGAAAGACCGATTAGTTTAGTAGCCTTGGAAACACTAGCTACAATCAAAAACTTTTACATTACATAAAAATTCATCTTGTCTTCATATCCCCTCATACTATCTCTGCAGGTCATTCATAAATTACTTCTTTATAATCCTGGGAAAAAATAAAACATTGAATGGGGTGAGCTCAAATGCTCAGTAAGGATAACATTATAGCAGAATCTTTCATAGATAAGAATAAACACTTAAGGCAATTTATAATTTAAACAAAAGCCTTTTAAACATGAACTTCAGCATAATATGGAAAAGATAAAATGAAATAATTCCATTAACTTATTCACATAGATATTCTACTAGTCGAACAATCACATGAAATATCAATAACCACTTCCATAATGATAGAATGCATAATGCGTGACTATCATAACCACATGGCCAAGGCCTCATGCCAAGACTACAAATAAGATTTTTCCAACGCCTTGTGCAAAGACACTAGTTTGTCTCATGAGTCCTACCGATTCATCGAGGAGATATAGCGGGCTCCACCCGTCACTTATTAAGTCCAATGCATTCCTCATATGAACAGGTTTAAACATAACATAAAAATTCATATTAAAACTAGCATACAAAATGTCAATACATTAACCAAAAACCATGAATGGTATAAAAATAACACATCCACATTCAAACATAACTCATTCGATAAAATATGGAAGATTGTATTGTATCACATTAACCTCAATCAAGAATAATGAAGGATGTTTTCATAGATGAAAATAATCATCAAAACTATTTGAGAGAAATATCCCCCTTTTTCTTAAAATCATTTAAAAGTCACACTATTTGTCATGAATCCATTTAAAAATATATTTTTGAATCAAAGTGTCCCATACCACTTTGAAACTTTTTAAAAGGATTTATAATTTTAAAACATTAATGTCTATATAAATAAATCCTTAGAACCATTTTTAAAACATGGACATTAATGAGCAAGATTTAGATGAATAAGTCTTTTAAAACATTTAAAAATGGTATTTTATTTAGAGTTTCTAAACAAAAGAGAGAGACTTGAATACAAAAGAATTGAGGTAATAAAAAATTTGTAATATCATGAGAATAAAGGGATTCATGATATAATATGTCAAATTACATTATATACACCACATAAAATTGATTTGGTGTATAACCACAAAGAAGTATCAATAGAATGTAAATTGAGATGGAATCTCTCATAAAGGTCATATCCCTAGGTTAAGGATAAATCGAAGACATAGTTATGTGTGAAAAATATAAATACACTAAATATGATTGGATATTCAGTGTAAAACAATCAATGGACATTCACACATAATCTTGTAAAAACAACACTAATGAATTGGATGTTTAACTCAACAAATGGAGAATGAGTTAAAATTACTCTCATCAATTTCATATCGATGACTTGAGAAATTATCAATGGATTTATTATGTGTATCAGTAGTATATACACAGGAAGGGGAGTGGAAATTATGACATAATCAAATTAGTAGTGATTCCACACATAATCTCGAAGTAAAATAATCAATGATGTATGCGTAAAGCCGAATGAGTGGAAATTGAAATCTCAAATTCCCTTATAGATTTGGTAACTTATGAAACATGCACCCATTAAAGAAGGATCATACAATGATGATGTAAATACCCATAAATAATAGTATATTAAACAATTTATACAATCATGGGCAGCACACATATACCACATGCAATAAATAAGGGGTGAACAATGGAATTCTCACGAAATTAAGAGTGAGATAAGAAACCCCTTACATTGTACTTTTTCCTTGGTCTACGGTAGGTTAAACACCTATATAATGGTGAAATAATTTTTATTTAATTATACAGGAATCATATTCATTAATATGATATCATATATGATCTTTTAACATTGATTTGATAATAATATCTTAGAATTATCGTCATTTCGGGTGGTAACGGGTTCATTTTACTTTATATTCATTATTATGTGAGCCATATTTGTTATTAATGGGATGTATATTATTCATATCCAGAATGATATCAAGTCCTTAAATATTATTTTTAATCATAAAATTATAATTATACTTGAATGGATATGATGGAGAATGAATCTCATCGCATTCGTGGAGACGGTAGTCCGTACGTACGCACGAGCGACAATATCATTCTTTTGATATTAAAATAATATTTAATTGGATGGTATATCATATATACAGAATCATTATCATGTTATATTTATTATTCACATGAGTTTCACATCATTATTATACCCATCCAAATAATAATATATTGAATAACAATTACACCACGATGTGGATATGGTAAGCCGTACGTACACACGTATGGTGACATGTTATTCAAAGGATGGATAGAATTCTGAATATGGTTATAACATATTTATAATAACATCATAATATATATATTATACTACAGTTATTATTTTATAATGGTAATAACAAAGAAAAAAGATGTGGAAGAAGAAAGGAACTTGAAAAGGGGTGGTGAAAACATTATCTCTTCCTTGGGTTCTTCCTTTTTATTTGATCAAAAGGGCTCCTTAGGTTGGCTTTCTGATCAAAATAAGACCTCTAGGTTGTAGTGGGGGAAGTTGATAGAGTATTTGGGTAGGGGGTGGCCGAACCAAAAGGCTTTGATGGTCTGAATAAATGTGAAGTAGGAGTGCCTTTTTATAAGAGGGGTGAGGGGCATCATTGGAAAAGGTAGAAATATTAATTTATAATAAATTCATATTCGGTTTTTAATGGTTAAAAAGTTCATTATTTAAATTTTAAGGTGGGTATGGGTATAAAACCACTCAAAAAATAGAATTTAGACAGGTTTGGGTCATTATATTAACCTTATCTTTAAGTATTTACTCTTAGTTAATTAGTTTCACTTTTACAATGTCTCTTTGTATTTTTATATTATATGGTTAATAAACTTAGAATATAAATCCAAGAGACCCCCAAGTGGTCCATTAATTACATACCTATCATTATATAAGTCTCTTGGCCGAACCGTAGATTTTTAGGAATTTAATATCAATTAATAATATAATATTTATTTTAAAAACTCTTTTATGTCAATTTTGACACTATTCAATAGTTGATTTTTGTGAAAAACATAAAAGAATTATTACTTCGAAAAAAGTTAATAAAATTACTCCTAATATGTCATAGTAACCTTGAAAATTATTTTAATTCAATAAAAGTCTCAAATTTTATTTATTTGGGTATTTATAATATCAATTATTCTAATTTCTCACTATTATGGTAATTACTGCATCACCATTGTGTCTTAAATAAATTAACTTATTTAATGTCTAAAAATTATAAGTAAAATATTATTATGTAATAAATATCTTTATCTTTATAATGAATATTTATAGTCTAAAATCTAACATATATAACCCTATGTAACTATTCTTTTTCTAAAAGATATATGCTTGTGTCATTTTTGTATTTATTTTAACTTAATTAAAATAAAGTGTCATTATCACTTACAAGTGGATCCATGAGGTCCCAAAATCGACCCAAATATGCCCATGGTCGACCATGTATCAACCAATAGGTTTAAGACAGGTTTTAGGGTAATTTAGTATTATTATACTATTATTTTTTAAACCTTGTTTACCGGATTTTCCCTTTAACCATGGTAAATAAAATATTTACCGAAGTAATTATCCAAAATGTCTAAAATTAAAATATACCTATTTACACAATTTTATCATCTTGATTCCAAATATGGAATCCATTTTTCCAAATTCAAAACACATAAGTGGCAGAAATTAATTTAAAATTAATTCCCGTTGTTAAAACAAAAAGCGTGTTTTTAAGAGATAATAACTATCAAAAGATTGGAACTTGTTTATGTCGGGTTTAAATGTGAAATTATGTTCAGTGACCCACATTGTATTACATGGTAAAAATATATTCTAAATATACTTTCAAACCACTCAAATTCATAATTTATCATTATTAATTATTTTGATCAAAAAAGTTTTTTAATTAAAATTTAGTAATTTTCACTATTCATCAAAATATGAAAGTTATCTGAAAGGTACCAAAATTTCACCCAAGGATAATTTTGATATTCTGAATCCAAAAATTAAGTCCATTTTGAGAGATAGAATTTATAAAATTTCAAAAAGTATGTATTACTATTCATAACGGCTAGTTTGATTGGTTGTGGTGTGTTAAAATCTCGAAGTTGCTACAATGCACGCCATTGCATTATTCGAAGGGAAACCTACCGTGGAATCTTAGGGTGTTAAATATTCTATATAGTTTGAATATATGTATGTATAATATATTATTTATAACATTATTAATTAATGTTATTCAAAAGTAATTAATTACATTTTTTATAGAAAAAAATATTAAAATATATGAATTTTAATAAAAAAATACATGCATAAATGTTATATTTTATTTAAAAATAATAACTTAAATATCGAAAATAAATTCTAGATATACTTATAAATAAATATATTAAATTTAATATTTATTTTAATTAAAAAAATTCCTAAAATAATTATGCATTTAAATAAAATATTGTTATATTATGTATAAATATCAAAAAAAATAATAATATACATTATCTATTCATTTATATGTTAATTAATATTTTTTAATATATATCTATAACGTCTCAAATTTTTTTATTATATTTGGACCTCATTATTTCACTTATTTTCCATTTATTTTTTGACTTGATCTATTTTTTCAGTATGGACTGTGGGATTGAGGAACATGTGGAATATTATAAGTGGGGTTTTTGACCATTCAATACAAAACCTGCCACACCAAAATGTTCTTGATCTGTGTAATTATTCCCACACTCAAGGGGAAGGGGTTTCCACTTGGGGACCATGAAAATGCCATAGATCAACAGTTCCTTCTCTATCAGATATCATGCCTCCACCACAGTATCAATTGTTCTTCATCATGGAGGCTAGTCTATTAGAGTTATATTATGGTTTCTTGTGCCAATCTATATATCCATCTCATATTCATTTTCAAAAATAAGTATAATATATTGGTCTTATGAATTTATAGGATTAAATGATCTATTTTGGAATTATGATTCTTATTCACATTCATTATTCAAGATGATTTAGTGAGGGTTTTCAACTTGGATCGAACCCATGTAGATATAATTTTCCAATCCTTAAATGAAATCATTCTATAACTCTGAAGGGATATACATACTAAATAACACAATAGTATATCAACGTTTTCTATATCTACTCATGACATGACATGGTTCTATGCTGTAGTGGTAATTTTGCAACATTTTCTTCTACATATGGTGCTTTCAAAACCAAATCACTCCAACATAACCAATAATGGTGTTTTGAAAGTGCACCATTCTTGATGATGGTATCTTTCTGTGAACCTTCACACCATGGTCGAAAACACAGTTTCATGGAGATATACTCAATCACACCTCCATGTAATAGAACACTAATTTAACTATTGTTCCTTAATTGGGAGACGTTTACCTTACTCATTTATCATGTAGAGTTTTTGGATCATTTAGATAGACCAAAAAATTTACATTGACAACAATTAACATTACATATTTTTTATTATAGTGTTGGGGTTTTCTTCTCTTCCTTATAAAAAATCATATTTCCTGGAAGTAGATCTTTTACTCATCATCATATGATATTGTACAAGTTGTTATAAAAATACAGTTCCAAAGATAAAACCTGTAATTACCCGCTCATTCACATTGGCTAGAGTTCACAACGATTAATTACGTGGCCTTAAGCGACAACCCAAATATCCCATAACATGTCAATAAAAGGAGAAATTTTTCAAATAAAATTTGTTGATGATTTAACCTTTATAAAATAAACCAATATACCAATAACCCATAACCAAACCATTCACTAAATGATTCATGAACAAAAGAAAGAAAACTAAACAATTTCATGTATCTCAAAACCACAAAAAAAGAGTGAAATAGTGGTAGAAAAAACAAGTATCAAAGTACATTGTGGAAACAAATATGAATACTTTCAAGAGGATACAAGACACCATAATCTATAAGATCCAAGATCCACAATCAACAAACATCCAAATATCATGAGGTAGTGATAAAAACGTGTGAATTGTTACATTTTCCTCTATCCAGGAAGATAGAATCAACAAAATAGCTGAAGTGCCAAAGTATGGGTGAGTATAAAACATTGCATGTTTTCCTGAAGTACATCCCTATTCACACCACTAGGATTGAAAAGTTATCCACTATTACATAAAATATTTTATATTAATTAGTTTACCAGAAAAATTTAACAAAATATAAACAAGTTACCAAAACCATTTACAACCAATTGAATATAAAATTAAATTTAACTAATTTTCTGCATGTTTTTAAAAAAAATAAGTAATCAAATAGTGAAACTTGTATATCTTTTCATTTGAAATAAAAATTCCATGTATCACAACATAACATTACATGCATTCTTCATTTGATAGTTCCATACTCATGAGCGGTATGTCATCCAATTACCATGTGTCCCCATGACACATGCCCTAGATTCAGGGTCATGTCTCTTGTACTCAAATGGTACTTGTCCATTTTTAAAGGTATATTAAACATGAACCCAAAGCTACACCATTTATTTCAAATCATTCCATTACAAAAATAATCCATTACAATCAAATTTACATTTTATTAAAAACCAAATCACAACCATATTTCAATGAAAATTTTTATTTCTATAAATCCATCCATTTTATTGAAAACAAACAAAACAATTCACGTTCCATCAATCTAGATAAATTCCCATTTTAAAATCAATATTTTAAAACAAATAGAAAATGAAGATTACTCAAACACCTAATTGTCTAGATTTCACTACCATCATTGAATTTTTTATCCAAAAAGTGTTCAATACCAAAATTACAATCAAATAAATTGAAAAAAATAAAATTGAAATTATTCCTATCATTTATATTATGTGGAGTCGAGAAAGAATCCTCTTTCATGGAAATGATTGGGTGAAAACACCAACAGCCAATGAATGCATAAGAAAACAAGGTCGAATCTCCAAGAACCTGCCTTAGATGTCTTCTACTAGAAAGTTAAAAAACATGTATCATCATATTTAGAATCCACAAACCGTTTTCTACCAATAATGGGCATAGATAAATGAAACCAAGTGAAGTTTTGAAGTGGATATAAGTATATATAAAAATCAATCAAGAATGGAGAAGAACAATTACATACCTCAAGAATCGCACTTTGATTCACCAAGGGAATCCTTCTAATTACATTCAGACCGATTGGAGATCCTTCTTGGATGTTAGGAGAAGAAAAATTCCATGTTATGTTTTATTATGATAAAATATGACCCATTTATAGAAAAAAAACCATGAGATGAACTATTTAGGTTGTTAGTTAAACCATCTGCAGAGTTAGTTCGCACAATTAGACAAACGGTGCAATAATTGTGTGTTAGCTACTGTATAGATAGACCCATTGATGACATCCCCACAAGGGTAACATAAAATTTCTATAACCATTATGAAGCTACTACCTGAAGAGGAATATTTCACACTATTTTTCATGCATAGTTAGTCCTTTTGTGTGACACCCGTGCGGCTTCCTTTTTTTCCCAAAAATACTTTCAATGTTCTCCAACTCTCGCATCCATCACCCTTAAACATTATAATCATGAAAACAATGAAGTATGGATTTCATACCTGAAACTTTGGGTACTAAATTCTCCCACCATTAGTCATTCCATCCTTGGAATGTTGAAAATAGATACTACCCTAAAAGTGTTCTAGCCACTGCTCTATCATTTCCTTCTCACGTTCTCATGTCTCTTCCAGAATCTAAACATATTTCCATAAAAACCAGACCAGTATGATGATTTATCCATCAAATATTTTCTATTTTTTATCCAAAATCCCTGCTGAGAAATTTAAAAATTATGCATCTATATCAAGGTTGTTGTGATCCCATCTGATCACCAGGTCCGGATAAGTATAATATGTTTTCATATGAGATACCTGGAACACATTATGAACATAACTTAACCATGTTGGTAATTCTAATCAATATCACACCTCTTCAACCTATTCCATTTTCTCAAAAGGGAAAATGTATTTACGATATAATGTTGACTAATTTCAGAAACAAAATATGTCCCCATCATTGATGGATTATCAATAACAAATGATCCCCCGCATCGAATGAAAATTATATTCTACGGTGATCTGTATATGATTTCTAAGGACTCTAGTCTATCATGATCATTATACTGATCAATTAGACCTTCACTATTTTATCTTGGGAAAGGCTCATCCAAACTAGTGAAGGCCCTCCTGTTTCAACCAAGCGTAGTCGATAAAGAAAAGGATGGTCGTACAATGCTTTAAATCGGTCCATAGGTAAAATGGAAGATAACTGTTATTATATGGTAATTAAACTATGTATATGTTCTCCTCACATGAGCCACAAAAATTAATTAAAAAGGCTCATAACATGTCTACCAAATTTTGTATCGTCTGCTCATGTTTCCCATCTGTCTATGGATGATACACCATGCCCATATTCAACTAAGATCCATTGTCTTTCACTATGGATTTTTAGAATCGAGACCTGAAACTCGGATATCTATATAAGACTATTGAAACCAATTTTCCCTGGATTTTTACCTCTTCTTGATATAAGTATGGGATAGATCCTCCCTGTATGATTTTCATGAATTGGAATGAAATGGGATGACTTTGAGTGTCATTCTACTATCACCAAAATCACATCATGTTTCTAGACCATTCATGGAATACCTATAATAAAATTTATTGCTATATGCTCCCATTTCTACACTGGGATTGGAAAATACTATAACATTTATTCTTCTAATTGATGGTCTAATTTAACCTACTGATACATTAAATAACAATGAGAGAAACTCGAAACCTTCCTTCTCACGCCTCTCTGAAAAAACAGCACCTTAAACTCCTTTTGAATTGTCTATGTACCTGAATGTACAACCCGTCTACAATGGTGGTAAGCATGGATGAGTTTTTCTTGAAAAACCTTAGGTAAAACCATCCGATCATTAAAAAACTTAACTGAACTCCAATCATGTTACCAAATATAAATGGTCTCTCCGCCATTGAGCTTTGAACTCACAACCAAAAATTCTACATCAGATGTTTTTTACTCTTAGGACAATTTTAACAAAATTTGAACAAGTGTAGATGATAATAAAATAGCAACATCACCTTGATAATCACATTCCACATTCATGTGATCTAGGAACTTTTATCAATGTCATTCATCTAGAGATTCATTCTCCAATTGAGCATATGAATTTCTTCTCAATGCATCTACCATTAAATTTTCATTCCCTAGTTTGAACATAAAGTCATTCCATCCATCTACATTATCTCAGATTCAAATCTCGCATCATAAAAATGAGTATCATGATTTTTGGTTGATGAAAAACATTAATTTCTCACGAAAGAGACAATGTATCCATTTTTTCCAATCATGGATGACAATAAGAAACTCTAAATTGAGTGTTGGGTAATTAGTTTAATGCACCCTAAACACCCTTTAATTATATAAAACCACATAGTATCCTTTCTTGAGAACACATACCAACCCTGATCCTGGTGCATCACATTCTATTATTATATTCATGTGATCTAGGACCTTTTCTAATGTAAGACAAACCATTAGTTCCTATAAACATTTCTAGAATTACATTATCTATTAGAATGAAGTAATCTTCTTTTTAAGAGGTATCATTGGAGAAGCTAGTAATGAGAAATCACACACAAACGTCGATAAAAACTAGATTGACTATGAAAACATTATATATCAAAGGAATTCTTTGGTGGTTTCCAAGAGATAACAGCTTCTATATTTTCAGGATCAAAAGAATCAACATCATCAGAAATGACATGACCAAAAAAACCTACTTGTTGTCTCTAGAAATCACATTTTGATTATTTTTCATAAAATGGTGATCTCTTGATATTTGTAACACAATTTTGCGGTGCTCCTCATGGTTAGACCTTGTCATTGAATACACCAATATTTCATCTACAAACACAAGGAAAAAGATGTCAGATATCATTGAAATATCTTATTCATCAAATCCATAAAGGCCACTAGTGCGTTAGTTAGAACAAAAATAATGACAACATATTCATTGTGGCCATATCTGCTTTTGGAATCTGTCTTTGGAATATCAATCTTCTGAACTCACAATTGGTGATATCTTAATCACAGGTAACTCTTGGAGAACCACTAGGATCCCCTTAATAGATCAAATAACATAAAATGTGTATGTGGATATCAATTAAATATTGTAACATGGATGAGCTTACGATAATAAAAACATAGTCAAAGAGTTCCATCAGCCTTATTCATGAACAAAATAGGTCTACCAATAGAGACGTACATGGTTTAATGAATCCCTTTCTTTTCATCCCCTCAAAATACACTTTGAATTCCCATAACTCAGTTTGTTCCATCCATTAAGATTGAAGGGATGTAGGATTGGACCTTGATTGGAGATCAATTGTAAACTCTACTTACCTTATAAGTGGTAACCTTTTGATGTTTTCAGGTGAAAAATCTGGAAATAGATCCAAAACAGTTACAAAAATATTTCCCTCAAACTCTTATATTGATTCCAAATTAAACACCACTAACTAGAAAGAGATCATTCCCACCATTGGTGTAATCAAGATATTTTCACCATTCATTACAATCCTCTCTCTTTTGAATAGATTCTTGATTCAATCCTTAGTAATGAAAATAACTTTTCTCATTTAAAAGTCGATTTCAGCCTTAAATGTTGTCAACCAATTCATACCTTGGATTACATCATATACATCCTTGTTCAATATTGAGAAGTCCCATTTCATCTCAACTCTACCTATAATTATAACATGTCGTCTTCACAAAACTTCTTGGAAATTTCTTTCAATGAGATGAGTTTTCAGTTTTTAAATAGAAGGCATAATTTACAACACTAATCATAGAAAAAAAACATTATGAAATGTAATAATAGAATGTGATGCAGCAGTATCGAATATCACATGAACAAGGTTAGAATTTAAAAGAATTTTACTTCTTAATGTAGATAGTGTATCCTGATTATCGAAAATCATCTTCATAGCTCTATATATTTGAATCATCACTATACTATTATCCTTATTTCCTTATTGAGATTGTCCTGGTTATGGATTCATGGTATTTTTTGAATCATCGTGCCTAGATCTGGTTTTCTATTCAGACTAATTCTTTTGTTCTTTCCCCATCAAAGCGTATGATGCTTTCGATGTCAGAGATGTGTCTCGAGCACATGACCATATAGCACTGCAAAAATAGTGCAAAAGGAACCCCATCTTATTGTAGTCATGGAATTCTCTAGTTTGTTCTACACACTGTCACATTATGTGGTCATTCAAACCACATTGAATGCAACCTTCTTTTCTCAGGGGTCATGGAGGAAGTTTCATTGATCCATCCATCAGATTCTGATTTCCACTTCCTCCATGAAAATAGGTGTCCTATTTCTGCTTATTGCCAGAGGTTGAGTTCCCACCATTTCATATAGATTTCTGCATACATCCTCTCATATATCATGACATATCACGTTCATCCGAAATCTCTTTTTTCAACATCTCTATATAATTTTTAACATAGAGCACTACAATATGCAATCTAATATACTATAGTAGCTTTATTCGATATTGTTTGACTTCAAAGAATCACATGCCACAAGTTTTGGTGAAAAATGAACTAAATTCACGAATTTAGCTACAAACTCTATTTGAGAGATAATAAATAGTTTCAGGATGAAGATATCCATATTTTTTAGATATTAAACATGTGATGATATAATTTTCTATTCAACAATACCTAAAAATCATCCCATGTAAAGCCTTCATCCAATTTAGCATGTACTGCTAAATCTCACCACTGGCATGCATGTTCTTTAACCATATATATCTCCATCATGACCATTAGCTATATTGGTGTGATGATGAATTTGAAAATATGATTCTTATTAGTCTTCCACACCTCCCCCTTCTCGAGTTCAACATCACCCATGAAGATTCGTGGATCCTTCTTCAAGAAATAGGTGGTATGATCCAAATTTAATGGATAATTCCTTCAGATAAACATATCCACATCTAGAAAATCTTGGAAAATACTCTGAACAATCTCTTGGTTCAAATGTGGCTTATGTGAAACTTCATATTCTACAACTTATTCAGGTTTTTTCGATGACCCCTATTAGGGGACATTTTCTAAACCAACGAAAAAATCCATAAATCGCACTCACTACCAGCTGATTGATTAGAATTTTAAATTCTATGACATAAAATATCACAAAATATATTTCAATGTGACCCATTTATATTCAATAAATTCATTAAAAATTAATTTGTGATTTTATAAATAGAACCATTTTCCAAATATATCAAATATACTCATTTAAAAATCGTTCATTTTAAAACAAATTCTGCATTTTTCAAAAATTAACTCCAAGGAAAAAATCATAAATTATTACTCAAAATGAAATATACAAACCCTGTGGGATTTCATTTCTATATAATTAATTTCTGGATCATCTAATTTTCTAAAAAATTTAAAATGGTATTTTTATTATTCTACAAGTGTCTCTGAAACACTGATGTACCGTAATACCTATTAACATGAATTTCAGAATAAAATGGTTATCTGCAAAATTTTATGATATAAATTTCATGTTTTGACTGTCCTACTCCTATCAATGATTTCAACCCAATAATAGAAAATAATTAATTACAACTCCCTATCCATGAAGACAACTTAACACTTGTTATGCAAGGACCAAACTAGCTGATAAAAATTAGAGTTCAAAGGAAGGTCCAGACTGATACAATTTGGAATGACCTTCTCATTCTAATTTTCATGAGAGCACAACAAGTCTTTACCTGGACATGAGAGGCATCCCCCAGACTCCAAAGGATTCCAATAAATGTTTAAGGTTTTTAAATACATGTGAGGGATGATTTACCCTTCATGAAATAGGAAAATAAACTAACAACCCATAACCTAACCATTCACTAAATGAAGCACATACAAATGGAATACAACTAAACAACTTCATGTATGTAAAAAAATATAAATTTGTGATAAATGGGAAGAACAATCAAGTATTAAAGTACATAGAAAATAAAAAATAATTACCCCCAAGAGGCCATGAGAAACCATACACCACAAGCTCCATGCTTGACAATCACCGAATAACCCAAATATCATGAGGTAGTGCTTAAAAAGGGTGAAAAATTACCTTTTCCCATATCCCAATAGATAACATCTGCAAAAGATCCATATTTACAAAGAATATGTTTGTATAAATCTCTGTAGGTCATCCCTCAATGAATTTCCAACAAAAACCACTAGGACAGAAATGTTTTGATCATTTATATAAATCATTTAATATAAAATAATTTACCAAAACAATTTATAATAAAATATAAAAAAGTTCCAAAATCTGTTTGAATCCAATTGAAAGGAAAACTAAATGAAAACAATTTGTAGATAACATATTTTCTCTGGAAAAATAAATAATCAAATCTTAAAAATAATAAACATATCATTTCGCATACCTATTCTATAAATGACAACACACCCAAACATGCATGCTTTGTTTGACTGTTCCATATTCATGAGCATGCACTCATCCAATTACCTTCTATCCCAATGACACACACCCATGTTTCAGGGTCATGTTAATTGCACCCAAATGGTACTAATCACTTGTTAAAGGCTCATAATGAATGTACTCAAACCAACAACATTTATTACAAATATTACCATAACAAAAAGAATCCATTCTAATAAAATAGAACTCTTATTGAAAGCCAATGGAAAAAAAGATCTCAAATAAACGTTTCATTTTAGTAAAACCATCCCTTTTATTGATAACAGCCAATCCAATTCATGTGCCAAAAATCCCAAAAAATACACTTTTTAAAAAAATATTTTTCACCCTAGAGGAAAATCACATTACTCAAACACCCAATTTAACAAATTTCAAATCCATCACTCAAAAAGAATTCCAATAACTATTAAAAAACAAATTCACAATCAATTAAACACCATAAATTGAATTTGAAATCATGAAAATCATTTCTACTATGTGAAGTTGATTAAGAATCTTCATACCACAAAGGTTTTAACAAAAACCCCGAAGCACGATGAACACACAAGAAAACATGGTCGATTCTCCAAAAACCTACCTTAAATCTCATCTACTAGAATGATGTAGATGAAATTCCATCGTAGTTGGAATCGAAAAACCTAGATCTACCCTCAATGGGCATAGATATATGAAACCCATTGAGGAGGAGAAATAGATCTATGTAGATCTATGTTTCTAATCAGAAACGTAGAACAACGATCACATACGTCATGAATTCGGCTTCGATTCATCAATGGAAGCCTTCAGATCACATTCAGACTGATGGAAGAACCTTATTTGAACATAGGAGAAGAATAATAACATGTTTTGGCGCTTTAAGCGAATAAAATATCCACTTAGAATCAAATATGTGTATGAACCACCTTATTAGGAACTCACTAAAATGATCTGCATGGTTTGTTCGTATGATTCGATGAACTGTGTGCTAATTTTGTGTTAGATACTGCATAAGAACACCATTTCACAACATTATATCAGGGTCTCTATAATCATGATCCTACCATACTGAAGCTACTAAATCAATGGGACCACTGCACATGGTTTTTCCACAATGTTAGGCAAATCGTGTGCCACCCGTGAGAGTACCAATTTCCCATGAACCTACTTGCAATGTTCTCCCAACTATCCCCGCCATCACCCATAATAATTATAACTATCAAAAGCATCATGTAATATTTAAATGCCAAAAACAACAAGAACTCAAAAAACCCTCACAAAATTTATCATTGAAAAACTAGAGGTAGTAATTTTATTACAATTTAGAGATCACATATACACATGATTCAATGGTTTTATTCATGTGTTCATATGGTTATTTTCATGACCAGTTAAAATTCATTTATTGTGTGTGCATCTAACAAGATACCAATATGTGATATATATTTCTGCATGAATTTTTATTTATCTTCTACCATTTCTGATATAGACTCACATGTATCTAAATAATTCTACAATTATTATCATGATTAAAGTATAATTTTTTTTATAATTATTTACCTTGTCTTGTATTATCATGAATGTTCATGTTTGGTTCTTTATATACATCAAATGTTTCAATTATTCAATGTTCCACACTTAAATAGGGTGTTCACATTATGTGATATAATAACAATAGTGGAGTGTGAAATACTTATACCAAAAATTATTTTTTAGGCCTTGATGATTCTAAGGAATGTGAATAAATGAAAACTATATTGATACTCATTTTCAATTAATATCAATTCCTTTTTGATACCATGTTTCAAATACAATTGATTCCTTGAGAAAATATAGAGACATTCTAACAACATCAGGTCTATTCCTAATATAATTTTCATCTAAATTATCCATTAATCATGGTGCCAATGTATAAATTTTTGGGGGGTTGTGGAATCATGTATATGGAATGATTTCTAAATCCTGTAATATATGTTTATAATTATTATATACAAATTATTTATTATCATGTAATACTCCTCTTATAGATGAAAACTTTTATAAAGTATGCATTGGTGGTGTCTTACATGGATGTATTACTCACACCCTATTTTAGAATTTCAATGCACATGTAAATATAATGTATTAGGATACGAATAAGGGAAAGGGGCCCATATGTGATTCTTGAGATAAATTTTGTGGAGTGGGGTGAATCAAAAAGATATATTCCATCTGATTACATCAGTTTTTTATATTTTTATTTCTTCACATGTACTATAGTTTGTCTTAATACATTTAGAGCCCTATTAAATGTCATAATCCATGAATTCCATATTTTAGTTCCACATGTTACTCTGATTTAATTTCTTATTATATTACATATGACTGGTATTTGTTTTTTTAAAATATTCTGAGGGTATAGTATCACCACTAATGTAATTAGACCCTCACAATAAGTCAACATCCTCTTACAAATGGGGAGGCACATATATGGTCACATGGTACTATAAATTTGAATAAGTGATTCATGTTGGGTTGATACAAGTTAATATAAAAGTTAAGGATTTAATCTATTAATTTTTGAAAACCATGTTCCTGGTAGTAAGGATATTTAATTGTGGGACATTTATAGCAGATTTTCCATTTTACAGTCCTTCAATTGTGTAACTGACCGTCATGTTACCGTTAAGTGTAATACGGTTATATTCTATGAAAATTTTGGTATTATCTATTAATCATGGATATTAAAATATTAATAAATTATATATATATATATATGGATATCTATTTTTTATGATTCATATTAGTTCATTATATTAGTTCCATGAAATGCTCATTTTTTTTGAAATTTCAACTATTTAGTGATGTATATCTATTTTATTTATTCATTTAACCTAGAACAATGTTATGTTTTATTATATACCTGAATTATGTTTAAAAGTTTTAGGGATAGATATTCATAGTTTGAAATATATGTGTTTTACATTGGGTTAAGGGTGGAATAATTATGAAACCATTGTTTGTCCCATAAATTGATTCAGGTTTATCCTCATCTATCTGTATTTCCTTAAATATCATATTTTTTTACAAAATATACCGCTGTATGGATGATAGGTGGGACCTCTTATTCTATATAATAGTGAAACTAAGAAACTACCCACTCACACTCTATTAATTTAGGATGATGGACCACTTAAACCATGAGTTTTCTCCTATTTCTCGTATAATTGGTGGGAGAAACCAAGAATATTATCCATTATGCTTGATGAATATATATCAATTATAATCCATCATTCCAAGGTGACATATGAACAAAAAATTCTAAATAATAGTTTTATTTTTTTGATAGTATCATCAACATGGTAAAGAACCTGGATGACATTAATGTCAATCATACAACCTATATTATTTATGTCAGTATTGTTCTTTGGTGTGATGTTATTATCTAAGAGTGAATTTTTCAGAGTCACACACATAAGTTAATCAAGTACCTCTGCTTTGATGTTTTAATTTATTTTTAAATAATGTTCAGTTTAGAACATTATTTCATGGATATTTGTAATGGGATGTTGATAGTGATGTATTACTCATCACACATTATTAAATTTATTTCCTTACACACTTATCATAGCTAGGAATGAAGAAAAGAAAGACAAAATTATGATGAATTATATTTGACCTTATATGGAATTTAGGTCAGTTAAAATGAACATGAAAAATATACCCATGATCATCATAACGATATGATTATAGGGAAATGAAAATAAGATGAAAGATTTGTCAGTACCTTTTTGTTATTCGAGACTTTGATGTGTGGAATTCCAAGCTCTACCAATAGAAAAAAAAATTAGATTAAAGTGGAATTCCTATGAATAAACTATAAGAAATTTTTCCAATCATTTTTTAGTTTATTCAGTGATCAAATACCTCAAGTAATGTTCCATATAATTTCATTTCTATAATGGTATATCAATACCAATTTTTACATATTACACATCAAAACTGTTTTCATAAGTGAGGAATGATGAAGAATATACTATATTTTTTCACTATGGATGTATGTCTATGGATAATATAGGGGAGTGGAATGATATCAAAAATGAAACAAAAATATAGACTGGGTTGTAAATAGTAGACTTATTCATTGAATTTGAATGGTAATAATTTTTAGGGATAGGGTCACTGTTATTATGTATCCTTGATATTTCAATGGATTAGACATATAAATTTGGTTCTGGGGGACCATCTACTATATAATATATGTTCTTGATCACTATTTAATTTTATAAAACCTTTTTTATATTGATTCATATAATTCCATCACTATATTGCACGTTATCAATGGACATGTCATAGTAGTAATGGTTTCACCTAATTTACATTCCCTTCATAAACCATTTCGATTAATTGGGGTCTATAATTAGGGATTACCAAAATTTCCTATATTCATTCATATTTATTGGAATATATGGGACATTATACTACTATAGATGAAATTCAGAATAATGAATTTTCTGGACCAGATAACCAGCTTTTTGAGATCACATTGATTGATATTAGAGTACAATGTCATTTAAATCTCCAAAATGTTATATGTATTCAATGAATGATATATTGGATATTATATTAGGTATATTTGTACCAATAATTATAAATATCTCTATGATATTAGAATAGATTTTGGATTGAATTTTTGGAATGTTTTTATTACATCCCATCATGTTTTATTCTAGTCGTGCATCCCTTTGAGGACATCTTTTCTGAAATACTAACTATAAGTCCACTTGATATAGCAATTTAATTTGAGATATAAATCATTTTAGGTTATCATATATGTCGATTGTTATTTTATTGAATTATATGATTTTATTTAGCTTTATTTGAATATCCAAAAATTATTGTAGAATGTCATTTTGAGTTTACGTATATCACTGGGGGTGAACAAAACTGATTTTCATGGAAATTGAATGAAAATATTCAACATTTCATTGATTACTAAAACATAATCCTTGTGATATTCAATAATATGTATCTTATCAGAAGAACTGATGATCATTTAGATCAATTATAGGGAACCTGGTTTCCATTTCATAAATTAAATTCTTCTATTCCCTCTCTCTCTCTAACTCCCTACCAAGAACTCGTATACACATAATTATGATTAGATGATATTCATTAGATCATTGTAGAGTAATATAGTGGTCCAAATAGGTATATTAATTATATATACATTTGAATAATGTTGTCGTGATTTTCAGTGGGTGAAATACATGTAGTGTTAAAATAATGGTGAACATAGTAACCTAAACACATTATCATTTGATTGAGTGGGTATGTATGGTGTGATTAAAGAATTTTGAGTGAACTATACCTTACTGATTGGTGTATATTAGGGTTTTCAGAAATTTAATAGTGTATGATAAATATTTTGTTATAAAACAATTATATTGATGTTATCAATTGAAAAATATGTCGGCAGAAATTTTATTCTTCTCTCACTACCACTGATTATTGTTTTCATGAAATCAGCATGTTATTCATATTTTTTTATTCATTTTTTTATTTAATAATTTTCCAAGTGTTGTTGGGAAATAATAAATATACAAGAATATAATAGGTGATTTAAAAAGGTTGATTGATCTTATATTGGGATCCTCAACTGAGATAAAACTTGTCAACCACTATATTATTGTTGGAAAAATATCATTTATTTTTTCACATCCATATAATATTCATGTCAAAACATGATACAATATCTGATGATCATTGTTAGAGTTATTTCATTCTTTCAATTCACTGATTGTAAATATATTTCTTTGTTTTATAGTTATTTCTATTTAAAAATTGATGGTTTTTTCAGACTAACATTACTATGAAATGATTGACTAATCCCATGTCTAAGGAAAAGTGAGTCAAAATGATATAAATACCTTCATTGAAATTATTATGTCTATATAAGAAGTTTAATTATATTATGAAACTCTAAATAAACCTATAAATGAATCACATCCAGAGTTTGAATGTGTACCACCACTTGTATTCCCTGTAGAACAAAATATTTTGTCTGGGGAATAAATACAATAAAATATATTTCAACTCCACGAACCAATTTTAGAAGATATTCTTGATGAATACATTCTAGGGGATACGTGTTTTTCAAATCAACATGATTTGGGTGAATTATGGAAATAATATGAAATATAAAATGAAAAACATATCTTTCAAAAATATGAATTATCCCCATTATATATCATTGTAGATATTAATGGATAATAAACCACCCATTTGGTGGTGTATACATAACAAATTGGGGATCCTAAAAACAAACTTCATTCTATTAGAACTCGACAATAAATGTAATATTATTTGTATAATGTTATTGAAGATAAAACAACATATGGATATAATATTTTAGTTAAATAATTTCACTACAATCCTATAGAAAAAATTTTATTATTAAATTTCATTGGTTCAAATTTTTAAAATAAAATAACCCTTTTTATTCATTGATAATGATAATGTAAAAAATAATGGACCTGATTAGGAACATGTGGAGATTCATAAACATGTATCACTTTTGTTATAAGGAGTTCATAATGTGGTATAAGTGTTTCTTCAAAAGGAAATACTGAAAAAATATCCATAAATTAAATGGAAATATTATGATAATTTTTTCATGTATTACTTTTATTCAAATAAAATAATACTATTAGTTTCACTTAATTATTGTATTTATAATTCATAAATTGTGGAAAATTATAGAGTAAAAAAGATATATTTCAAGTGGAAAATAATTTAGATGAAAATTCATATTTTATCATACCACTGTTTCAAAATATACATCATTTTTAAGTGGATGGATTTTGTTAACATTAATTATGGATTCGAAAATAAAAATTAAGTTTGAAATAATATAATATAGGGGTGCCAAGTTATTTAATCAAATAAAAAACACAAACCATAATATTTTGGAAAATATATTGTACATAATTTATGAATGAAACAACAGATTATGGCCCAATGGGGGGATTAATTATAGTCTCATCATTCTAATCATTTTTTTATTCTTGGAAAACATTATTGATTTAATTTAGAGGATCTAGTTTTAGAATAAAATATTATTCTGCACAACCACACACATTATTCTTCAAATTACCTTGATAGGGTTATTACACATAAATTATTAATTTTTATTTATAATTTCATGATGATAATGGCACAAGTCACTCCCCTCCCCTCAAAAAGAATAAATTTGGATGTCAAGATATTTTTTTTTCAGTGATCGCTTGTAAAATAAAAAATTTTAATCTTATTTTTTAAGCCAATTTTTACCTCTAAAATGGAATAATTATTCCCACACATAGAGATCATACTTTATTTGTCAAATCATAGATACTGTTGTTTATCAGGAATCCAATGATTCAATGTTTTATGCTTCTAACACAGTGACATCTAATGGATAAGATTTTGGATCAAATGATAATTGTAATGATTATAAATTAATAAATGCATAATAATTTTTGGGAATTAGATAATTCATTTAAATGTAATTATGTTAAAAATTAAATAATTTGACCGTTTTAATTTAAATAGTATTGATTTGTTATTATTATACTTTAAAATAGTGAGTATACAAAATTTCATGTCTGTTTTTATTGAGTAATTTTAGGACTAATATTTTTAATTATATCTTGATAATATTTTATGATTTATATTGATACATTCAACAAGAATTAAAATTTATTGGAACATGTTAAAAATATGATTGTACATATTTACATTTAATAGGACTGATGATTTTATTTAATTTTTCCAATTTCATTGAGAAACATATTTTCATACAACTAATATTAAATAGAATCATTTAATTAATGTGTTGGGTAAGATCCCAAATTAAATTAGGTATATCCAATTTATACTATATTATAGTATTTGCAATGATATTTTATATTGAATCATGAGGGTAATAGATGTCATGGTGGAAGGGATACATAATACTGAGATTAATAAGAGTGTAGTGATATTTTTGTTTTTGGGAAATGCTCTTATTCATTCATTTACTTTATTTCATTTTAATCAATATTAAAAATATAGTAAAATACAATAAAATACATAGAATAAATAAGTAAAATAAAAGATAAAATATAATGAAAAATATGGTTATGAAATTGGAGAATGAAAAATCACAATTTCTAGACTACTAATTTTATCATATGGGGTTAGGAGGTTAATTAGATATTTTTCCAAGAACAACATTCAAAAATATTAAAAAATATTAAAACAATTTATTCTAAAAGGAAATAATTGGATAATTTTTATAAAATTCAAGAGGGAGTTAGTTATTCAGTATGATTTCATTGATTATTAATTTTACATTGAGCATGGGAAGGAGGTGTTTTATCTTTTGTGATAGTGATATTTTAATTTCACATTACATTTGATATCATGATTCATGAATTATAATTAACCACCTATTTTATTCTTGAAATATTTTACATCATTACCTACCAAAATTAATATATAGATATATTCTAACATTAAATAAAAATTCCTCATGATTTCATTGTAATATTGTTATTATAGGATGGAGAATGTAAATCCATTACAAAATTTTTAGAAAGGATCATGTACTCTTTGTATGAGTGGAAATTTATATTTAACATTCATCATGTATAATGAGAGAAAAGAATTAATTTGTATGTTTTTCAATCCATGAATGACTTAATAAAAATTAATTATTATATGCGAAATTGTGAAAAAAGTATATATACAAACTTCAAATTTGGAATGATTGATACTTCGGTTTACAATCATTTTTGAATAGTGTGAAGTGGAATTGATATTTTATGTTGAAATTGACTGTCTAGTTTTATAATAGTAACAATATTTTAAATTGATTTGATATTTGAATATTTGTAACATATTTTCCAGATATATCTTATTTTTCTGATTCAATTATTGAAGAGAAAAATATATTATTTTGAGGGTTTTTAATGCCCTTAATTTTCATGATCTATTTTATATTTTGAAAATGAATTTAGATTTATTATTAATTTTTACTTGGAAATTAATTAGATTACTAAATTATAGATGATTTCCATTAATGAATTATTTTGGATAAAATAATTTTTAAATATAATTATTTTTTATGTGTATTTGTTTAAACATTAAAAGCTGTTAGACATATTTTAGGGAAAACTACATTCCCAAAATTTTATATCAAAAAAATGAATGTGTGTAAGCCAAATAACTAAACCCATTGGGTTATATGGAGTTCAATACCTAATAATAGGAACTACATAGGGAGTGATAGGAGAAAATATTTTCACATTCAACAAGAGTAGTTTGGTTCCTGGTAATAGGATAACAAAAAAAGATGAACCTATAGTGTGAAACAATGGTTATTGGGATTTTTTGGTGAGAGAAGGTATGATAGGTAGTACGAGTCTGCTATCTCTTCTATACATTGGTTATTTTGTTAAATAAAATAGATTTAATATCTATATTCCATATATCATGTTAATATATTTCAGTAGTTATGTGGGAATTGTTCATATTAACAAAAGCAATACAACATCACCCACCATTTATGCACCCTTGCACAGACATTCCCACGACTCCACCACTACTACCTACCACAATATATGTCACTAAATGTTTCATCAACTTACTAGGGAACACCATGTCCACTACTATGATAGCTCAATCTCAAGAAACATTCCCCTAGAGTGGACTGGGAACTGTTATGAAAGACATTTGAAGACTAAGATATCCATAATGAGGTCAAAAAGGATATTTAAAATCTGTATATTATAACAACCAAAAATAATGAAATTTCTAATGGAAAAAATGAGAAAAAAATATTTTTGTACACCATTGTTTTTATGTAATAAACAGATTCCATGGAAGGATAATCCATACTCTATTGGAGACTTGGCACATGAGACACTATAGGCCTTAATGTACATCTTAAAAAACAAGGATTTTGAACTGATAGTGGAGGTTATGACAAGGTTTGAGAGACATTACAATGGTCCGCAATAAATTGATTTGAAAAAATGAAGTTTCACCATATCGGATTCTGTTATACAACATGTTTTTATGGGATTTTTTTTTTCGAATAATATTAAATTTTCTTTTATATCTTACAATGAACTATCTCAAATATTAATTTTACCTAGAACCGAATTGAAATATTTTTCAAACAACGGTGAATTGGAATATGTTCCCTGAAACACGGAATTGGAGTTTGATGCAAGAAACACTGAGTTAGCATATGATACACACTATTTTGAGTTTCTACGAATTTTTTTTATTGATTTATTTAGTTAAATAACATATTTATAAACCTAGTTGTTAAACTGATTTATTTTAATAGTAATAACTAATTTTCAGATATTTTTTATAATCATTTTATATTAATCAAACATATGATTTTTGGTAATGTTCTTTTTATGTTTGAAAACATGCTTTTCTCGAAATAACTACATCTTATAATGAAATAATTTTAGACATATTTACAAGTAAAATTTTATAAAATATTTTTTAAATTTTAATGTAGAATTTAGAAATACATTTTGGGATAATTTTTGGGATTTCCTTGAGAATCATCATTTTTAATGAATAGTGGTAAATAATACTTTTTATTTAAAAACATGCATGTAGTCTAATTATTTATTACTGATAAATTATATTATAACAACGTTAAAAGGTGTGATTATTTTAATATCACAACTATTTATAGAATTTTATTTAGTTTAATCAATTACACATTGAAACCAAATGTAAATTCTTAACAAACATTTGATGTTTTTCATATATTAAAACCCCATTATATCATCCCGTCCGAGAGATAATCGCTAATCCTAATATTCATTCTTCTATGATTCTCTTTTTAAAAATCCAAAATATACCATTTTATTCATTATAATATTAGGAATAAAATTATACCATTTTAATTTGTGACTCAAATGATAAGAAAATGTGCTTAAAATTAATCATAGCAAGTATGGCCAACATAAGCTTAATGAAGGACTAAACCGTAAAATTAAGGTCCCAAATGACATAGAAACTTGTACAACACCCATTTTATTTTCAAATTTCGTCCATAAAACATCAATTATTTATATTTTTTGATCTTTATAACTTTTTTAAGTAAAAAAAATGTGCAAACCTAATTTTTAATGTAAAATTACATGGGAATCATTTTCTGCCGCTATAAAAGGGTACCACAACAACCCATTCCTCAAACCATTAAATCCAATTATGTTTGTGAATGTAGTTCAAACATTACATACAAAAATTACTCACATAATACATGAATCCTACCTTTGGAAAGAAAACACTTCAAGGAAGCCTTTTGGCACAACCCAAAAGGAGTTACTCGATTCAGAGGTAACATCTTCTCTCATGCTCCTTTCATTTATTTTCCATATCCAACCCCACTATTTTTATAAACTAATTTTGTGATTAAATATGTATCATAAATGTAATATGATGTTTTGATGAAATTTTTATGACTAACACATACACCCACCTCCATCTAATGGATGTTGAACATACTATATCTATGTACATCGAACTTCTGACTCACGAAACAATTATTCTTCATATCTCTTTTACCATTGATAATGGTGTCCACTATGATGGAAAATATTTTTATATATTTAATATATTATATTTATTATTGATTTTATCATATATATTAGTTTATTTATCAAAGGTCGTTTTACCTTAAATTTTGGGTTAATACTATAATCTCATTTGTGGAAGTCCAGACTTCCACACCCTTAAAGAGATGAGATTCGTCACACTCCACATAGAATTTATTAAGGATGGGTTTATTGAAATTATATGATATATATGATATATTATTTCTAATTTAATAAAGATATATATATATATTTCATTTACATACTTTCATTCTATTTGATAATAAAAATAGAAATAGAGTTCATGTGTACGTACGGTTTTCCGTCTCCATGAATAGTGTCTTCCATTTCGTACTTATATATGTAATAAATTATAATAATATTAGTATAATGGATATAATTCATATTTATATCATGATATATATAATTTAATCATGATATTAGTATAAGGAAAACAATATAACAAATTAATACACATGTGAAAAACAAAGTGAATATTACCCAATGTGAAAACTTAACAAAGGATAGTTATCAAGTGGGTAATATAAGGACATAATAAAACCATATATGGTTTTACTAAAAAATTTATACATATTTAAAACATGTATAATAAACTTATATTTATTATACATGAATCTTGAGAGAGTATACGGAAATTCAATACACAATTTAAGGGTATTTTCATCTCACAATTAATTTTTTGTGAGATACATGCTATGTTCACCACTCTTTTGATTTCTGTGAATTACGTACAGAACGTTAATACATTCTATGTATATTTAAAATAAAATTATGGTTAATAAAATTATCATTTTATTATCATTCTTTCAGGTGTTATATGTTTCAAATATTACCAATTTGGTAAAAATGATTTGTCTCAAATTGCCTTCTCTGAGACCCGTGGTTCTTTATGCACATAAATAATTTTTCTAGATTAATATAATTACATTATACATGAAATATAATGAATCTAAATATTTTCATGATATAATTTTTTAAATTAAATTTCCTTCCCTTATATAAAGTTAATGATCCCAAGATACCAAGTTATAAGAGTTTATTGAGAAAATATTATTACATTTTGAGATTGTTTATTTTCCTAATTTTACAAAATCTTGTGATACTTATATCAAAAAAAATAATTTTTTTCCTTATCCTCTATTAACTCATGATAAACTCTTGTATTGTTACCATATTTCTACAAGTTTGTATATAATTTATTTAAGATTGTTTATTTTTCGGAATAACTGACTTTACCTTCATTTCAGTCAGAAATCTAGGTTTTCTGAAAATTATTTCCATGAATGTTATAACATTCATCTATAAAATATAACATTTAGCTTTACCCTTTTTAAATGTACCATTCACATCAAGGGAATATTCTTTTCTATTTCCAAACAAGTTAATTTTCTATCCTTTTTACCATGAAAAAGTTATGTTTATTTGACCTCATACGACATTTAATATTTTCCGCCAATCATTTCATTGAAGCACCATTTTCATTGTTAAAAATTATTTTCATTAATAAATTATAGAAAAAATGTAATTTTTATGGAAAATAGTTTTCAAAATGGTTCCAAAATTCTTTTTCATATTTTTATGGAAACCTCTTTTCAAAATATTTCAAGTTGTATTTACATGTTTTAAAAGTGCGTTCAATGAAATGGATTTCAAAACTCCGTCATGATTTTATATAATTTTTCAAGAATATTTATATTTATATCATTATAAAGCTTTATTAGTTGTTATCATGAAAATATATCTCCATAATGTTTTCCTGATTATATTATAGGTTTTTAAACTATTTAAAAATAAATGGGTTTCAAATCATATTCATTATTTCTTTAAAATTTATCATGTTTTTTCAAATATTTTTTTTTAATTTTTTTTAATATTATATAAATATTTTCAAGTACATGTTTTTTCAAAATTATGGAAGTTATTTTCTGTGACTATGAGTTTTAAATTGTTTTATGTATTAAAAATAATTTTTCAAAAATGAAATGAATTTTACACACGAAATTTATAAGATTATATTTCCAAATTATTTTCCCTTTAAGATGACATCAATTGATGTTACTTATGAACTTCTAGAAATGATTTAAAATTTTCATCCATATCATTTCAATAGAGGATTTATGACAAATAACATGATCTTTTTGAAATCCATATCTCATTTAAGGGTAATATTTATATGAAACCCCATACTCATTCTGGGGATATAAACTTATGAAACCCACATCTTTTCATGGGTTATGTTTATGATGAAATGGTCATGAAATTTATAAAATTACTCAGGTTATGATATATTCACATGATTATGATACCCATTTCATTTCATGGGAAATGATATGATTATTTTTTATCTTTTAGAACATAAATTTATTATTTCATTAGGTAATGTGTGGGACCTATATCTTCATCCAATACTATTGGTATGGATTTTTATATCATGAGACAGAAAGGGATGGAACGAGGTTTTACTCGGTTCAGTAATACAGGTCTTAACCATGGTTTGTGCAGGTGAGTATTACAAAGTTAAAATGAAGGTTTACTCAGTTCAGTAATATAGTACCAGAAAAATGGTTTACTCAGTTTAGTAATAGAGAGTTGGAATGAGGGTTAATTTGATTTAGTAATATAGGGTTTAAATGAGGGTTTACATGGTTCAATAAAATAATTCCAGAATGCAAGTTTACTCAGTTAAGTAATACATGGCTAGAACAAGGATTTTCTTGGTTCAGTGATGTTAGTATAGAATGAGGGTTTAATCATTTCAATAATAAAAGGATGGAATATGGGTTCACCTATTTCAGTCAAAGAAATTTTCAACTATCACAATCTTGTAAGTGATGCCTTTAATAATATAAAAATCATTATATGATTATGATTGTCCATGATTCCATATCATATTCTATTGCTATTATTATATTGCTTATGATCTTTATTTTATTATGATTCTTGTCTCATTAAATTTTAGTCTATGTGTCATTATATTTTATATGTATTGTATGATATTATATATTTGTTATCATGTTCCTATACCCTCATGAACATGTTTATGTTTACATGTCTCTACTGTTTACCATTACTATGATTTTGAACTCAATCATTTTATGATTCTGTTCCGCAAGGTAATTATTATATGTAATATATTCGATAGGTCTAAAAATTTTCATATTAAAGAGGATCCTTGTGGAAGATGATGTACCTCACATATGTACAGGTTTTTATGATCCCATGATTCCTATGGCACTATATCAACTATGATGATTAGGTTTCTTTTTGTATAATGTTTATGTATTCTAAAAAATTAATGAAATATCAATGGTTGTAATGCCTGGGTCATTTCCATAGGTATCAAATAAAACTTATAATTTTCCATTGGAAACTATGATGAGAAAAACATAGTGATAACTCTAATGGAATGTCTTGGGAAACTTCTGAGGACAAGGAAAAGTATAAGAAAATGTCATGGATTTTTTTCATGGATAGAGTGAGTGGTTTCATAACAATACATCCTTTTTTGGATAATACACGCAGATATGGATTTTCCATTGATGTACCTAGGGTTTATAACTCAGAAAATAGGTTCTGATCTTGACTTAGGATAATCAAGTACATAGTAATGGGCCTTGCTACACAACTAGATTGATACTCGCAAGGGATATTCTTTGGGAATCAAAAAAATCACAAACCATTATGAAGGATTTAAAAATATGTTAGTTAATAAAACCTCGGATAATCCTATGGTGTCATAGATTATGGAATTTTCCATAATTCAGAATTCCTATAAGTTATTTTTCATGATTTTGTGGTTCTCCATTAGGATAACTATTTCTTACTCTATGATTTGTTTTTTTAATAGCAGGAACTCGAAGGAACATCATTAATAGAAATTATATTAGACAATGCAATTATTTTCCTCATAATAAAAAGAATTATACAAGAGCTAGAATGAAAAACCTTGTTTATATTTTCAAATAGATTATCCCAGGATATGATTCATTGAGGACATCAAAATGAGCAATGGAGGGAACAACATTTTATTTTTTCAATCATGAAGAAATTCCCACCAACATTCATTGGGTCTTAGGTTGAAATTTTTACTGGTTAATGTATTATTACCACTAAAAATATATTCTCCATTCTCCTGAGTTTAGGGAATGATAAATTCATTATGGAAATTTATTTCTTGGAAGGTTTAGAAGATCAGTGGTGGACTGTTATCAATAATATAGGTCAACATTACGATATTGAGTCCATGGATTAGTAATAGTTCAAGATCTTATTTTTTTTAAAATCACATTCATCAAATTCTTATTAAAAATATGGTGAACAAGTTCCTTAAGATTACTAAATGGGATGATGAGTTATTTGGTACCTACGAAGCTAATTTCATCAGAAATTCATGGTACGATTAAGGAATTATCTTCTAACATTAATTTAAAATTGATAGGTTTTTTGATGGTTTAATGAAAAGTCTCAAAAGGGAATTGGTCATTATAGACATTAGTATCTATAATGATATTTTGGGTTTTAAAAATCAAGGCTTAAATAGAAGTTGGATTAATATATCAATCTCATGACTTTGGCAGGAAGAGGAGGATTGAGTTCAAAGGAAACACTGTGAACCATCGAGAAAATAATTTCATCATTACTTTATGTAAATTGTGGGAAGAAGAATAGACCAAATTTCCTTATGGGTTAAAAAAAGTATAAATTGTTGAAGCAAAGGCCATAGGTAAATTGGTTGATGAGATGATGGGAAGATGTCTTCTTAATATTTGATTTTAGAAAAGGTATCACATAATGAACATCCCACGATTCATTTCTTCAAGTTTATTGAGAATGACCATTATGATAACCATTTCCCAAACCTGAGGGTTGGTGACGATGATCGACATCTTCCTCCTCATAAGACGAGGGATATAATAAAATATTATAAAATATTTATCTATGATGAGGAGTGGGTAACTAAATGATGATATTTACACATATCGTTAACACAAGAAATGCTAATGTCATATTGTATCTTGGATCTACCCACTCTTTCAAATTTAAATAATTTTAAAAGGCTGATAATATTCAAGAAAAAAATTAGTGGTGGAATTGTAAGTAAAAATTTCTAATGGTGTGATGATTTCGTCTCAAGTTTATGATTCCTCTCTAATTGAAGTTTGTAGGAATATGCTTCCATTAAATAATTTGATTATTCATTTTGTCTAATTTTATGTCATCTTAGGATTGTAATAGTTTTTTATACATAAATCCCACATAAGTTTCCATGTAAGGACAGTTATGTTCAATATTTCAAATCCAAATATGATAATCCATCAATGTGACGATAAGATTGATCTTCCTGTGGAAATTTCATATGGTGTATGGGTCTTAATTCCCTTTCAAAATGGGTTTTTTATCTCAAATGGTAGGGGAGAATATTTACATTGATTATATTCATGTTTGTCAAGATTTTGTGGATGTATTTCCAAAAAATTTTCTTATTCTTCCAACGAAACAAGATTTTTATTTCTCAATAGAACATATACGTGGTTCCACTTGATTTTCAAAGACTCATTTTAGAGTGGACCTGATTGAGTTGCAAGAATAGAAGTAGAAATTCCACGAAAAACTTGATAAGGAATTAATTAATCTATGTCTATGACCTAGGGGTGAACTAGTTCTTTTTTTGATGAATAATGATGGATTTATATGACTGTACATTGATTATAAATATATAAACAATGTCAATATAAAAAAATAGTATCATATTCCTCTTATAGATTAAATATTTGATCAATTTCATAGAGTTGAATTATTTTCCATGATTGACCTTTATTCTGGATATCATCAATCATGGTTCTGGAAAGAGGATATACCCAAGACGACACTCTATACAAGTTTTGGTCACTATGAATAAATAGTGAGTCCTTTTTGTCTCACTAATTACACTATTATCATTATGGATTTAATAAATATAGTGTTCATATATTACCTCAATATTATTGTGTTAGTCTTTAAAGATTATATAATTTCATAGTCAATGAAAAATAATTGCATGATTTTCACTTGACAACTGTAATGAACACACTAATGAAAGATAAGATGAATGAAAAATTTGGTATTTTTGACTTTTGACTAAAATTGTTTCCATTTTTGGATATAATAATCTCTATATATGGTATTGATGTAAATCCATTAAAGACATAGGCTATTGAAATCTACCCTAGACAAAACATGGTGACTGAGTTGCATAGATTTCATGGTTGAGCAGGATATGATCGACAGTTTTTGGAGAATATCCCATGACTATATAATCCTATGACCAATCTAACATTGAAGTGTGTGATGTTCTTCAGGATATATTAATGTGAATAAAATATCATCGAACTAAAGAGAATATCGGTCAGTGCAACTGTGAATACATTTATCTATAGTGGAGAAGGGTTTGTATTCAATAGATATGCATCCACGAAGGGATTGGTATATGTTCTTATGAAAAATAACATGGTTATACATGACTGATTAATATTCATGAGAAAAATTACACAACTCAATATTTGGAATTAGCGGTGGTAATCGTTGTATAAATGATGTGGAGGCATTATCATTATGTAAAAAGTGTGATATTCATACCAATAATAAAATAATAAAATATATATTCACATTGAACTAGTTGAACACAAACCAGATAATATGGTAAGAGTTTATAATGGTTACAAATTCTCAATACATTACCACCATGTGAAGGAAAACAAGGTGGATGATGCATTGAGTTGAAATGATAATTCCATATTATTTATGATAAGGATAACAGAAGATCCATTATTTATAGATTTTCAAAGTATGTATCTGGAAATATTTAAATAAGGGGAAAACATTATCTATATAAAATGAATATTCATACCTCTATCTAGTTAATGATTACGGAGGTGTAGAATGATGATAAATTGATACAAAAGTTTGTTATAAATGATCATGAGTTCATCCTTTATCAAGACGGAAATTATTTTCCTGAAACATTGTATGTGTCCCTTCAATACAATATTTCAAGAATGAGTTATAATGTGATGCACGTAGATCATCATTCTATATTCATCTAGGACATATAATGATGTATTGGAACATGAAGGAATACTTCTGGATAGATGCAATGAATAGATATATCAATAAGTTTGTATCTCGGTGTTTGGTATTTGTATAAGTTATGGCTGATAGGCCAATGAATAATGGGTTGTTTTATCCATTACTCATACCATAATGGAAATGAGTGAACATACCTATGGATTTTTCCATTTGATACCCAAATCCTGTAATGGGATTAATGTTATATGGTTGGTAGTAAATATACTTAATATGTCCACAAACATCATGGATATAAGGGAATATTTCTCTGATTAACAGCATGAAAAAATTTACATTAAGTTTGTGGTAATGTTTCATGGAGTACCAAATTCTATTTTATAAGATCTGGATCAAAGGGTCACCTCAGTGATCAGGTGAAGTGTTTATAAAAAACATGATACATAACATTGTTTTGTCACTGTTTATCACAATCATACATATGGTCAGTCTAAAATAACAATTAAAACCACAGAGGATATGTTGAGATATTTTTCACTGGTATTCAATGGTGTTTTGGATTAACACCATCTTCTAGATGATATTTATTAAACCATTATCATCCACTAAAGAATTCAATTGAAACATTATTAATTCCTATCATGGAATAAATGTAGAGCTCTAACGTGTTGGGATGAAGATTGAGAAAAAAACCAATTAAGAGATGTTATTGATTATGTAATGGTTAATAAAGGTTGAAGAAAGATATTTCTTACAAGGATGTACATACCTGATGGTTCACATGTACTGTACATAGTTTTAATATTGTTGAAGAAAGATATTTCTTACCAGGAATAACCTATTGAAATTCAGGACGAATTCGAGAAAGTTCTACGAAATAAGACCACACATTTGGTCAATGTTTTTTGGATAAGTCATCAGTTATAGGAAGATAAATTGTAACTTGAGGAAATGATGAAGTAAAAGCTTCCACACAAGTCTTTACCCTTGTAAATAATTTCGAGGGTGAAATTCATTTTATGTGGGGATGAATGTAAAACCAGGAGTTTTTATAGAGTTGTCTTTTCGAATATATTTTAATTTTCATTAATATCTATCAATGCACAAATTCAAATATTCCTTTCACAAAGAACTAAATTGGTGTACATTACACGCTACACCAACTTGGTGTATGTTCCATGCAACACAAAATATTCATACAATTCACACAACATTTAGTAGGCTTACAATACACACAACACATAGTTTCTATGGAATATTTATACTAATTTTATTATATATATAAAAAATTTAATTTTAACCTAGAGTTTAAACATTGTAATACGAATAGTAATGACTACATGTAAAATATTTTTTATAATTTATTTCTATAAATGAAAAATTGATTATTTTTAATGACTTTTGTATGACTAAAAAAATCATTTTCTAGAATAAACTAATTGTAATAATGAAATTTATAAATTAAATTGGATAAAATAAACTTCATATTGTAATTCCAAATGTCTTAATTAGTTTTGGGTGTATTTGTTGGATTTTTCCGAGAAACATCATGTTTTGATGCATATTGAGAAATACACCTTTTTAATAAAAAACTACCATTTTATCTAATTAATTATTAATTAAAATTTATACTATAAATATGATTCATGTTCAGATAAAATTAATATAAAATATATTAATTAAATTTCATTTGGTTGAATTAATTTCTCATTGAAAATGATTGTAAATTTTCAAGAAACATTTAAAAATTATTCTACATTAAAACCCTATTATCTCATCTTGTCTGCAGGATTAGAACCAATATTAATTTTACCATATCATAGATTTAAATTTAAAAACACTTAAATAGACCATTGTATTTAGTCTATTTTTTATAGTCTAACAACATCATAGTAATTTTAGACCAAAATTACTATGATGTTGTTATGAAAATGATCTGACCTACACATAATCACCACATCATCTAATAGATGTCAAACATATTGTTTCTATATATGGTTAACTACTGCCTCATGGAATGATGATAGTTCATTTCACTTTTACCACTAATCATGGATTCCATTATAATGGAAACACTCTTTATAAATGTAATATATTATATTTTTTATGAATTTAACCTCATGTATTAATTTTTTTACATGGATCATTGTACATTACATTTTTAGGTAATACAATAATCTTGATTATGGAAGTGTGGACTTACACCCCCTCAAAGTAATGTGATTCATTCACACATAACATTTAATATATTAAGGATGGGTTTAATGAACGTATATGATATATATGATATATTAATCAAATTGGAGTAATGTTATAAATATATATATACATCTGTCACTTACATTATTTATATCAATATGACAACAAAAACGGAAACCACATTAATGCATATGTTCTTCTTACCGTCACAAAGAACGATGTATTCCATTTTGTACATCTATATGATATAAATTATTATTATATTAAATTGCTAGATATAACTGATATGTGTATAATGATATGTATTCTTGAATAATTTTATTAGTATAAGGACCAATGATATACCAAATTAATACATATGTGAAGACCAAAGAGAGTATTACCCAAAGAGAAATCATAACCCAGGAACATTAACAAGTGGGTAATATAAGGTCACGATAAACCATATTTGGTATGGTTCATAAGGATATGATTCTGTAAATGATGTGTAACAAAGTTAAATTTATTAAATAGGTAACATGTTTGAGTACATATACAATCATGTCACAATATATGGGGATTCACATCTCACGATTATTTTTTATGAGATACAAGCTATGGTTTACACTCTTCCCATTTTTGTGGTGAATGTAATGCCAATGATTTTATTCTATGTATCTTCTAAATAAATTGATGGGTATTCAAATTCCCATATAACTATCATTCTTTCAGGGGGTTTTTGTTTCCATAGTTACCAAATTGGAAAAAATGATTTGTCTCAATTTGCATTCTTTGAGACTCATGATTTGTTATGCACCTAAACTCAATGTTCGAGATGAATATAATTAAATAATACATTACATAACAGTAATATCAATATTTTCATGATATTAAAGATTCAATTAATTTATATTATGTATATTGAGATCATGATACCAAAAACAATGTTATAAGGGTTTATTGAGACGTCCTCATTTAATTTAGATAATGTTTATGTTTATTCTTACATTGATGATATAATATGATACATCAATCAAATATATTCATGAGTTTACTTATCCGTTTTTATTTCAGGATATACTAATGTATCGTAACTATTTTCTACTATTTGGTAAATAATTTAATTAATAATGGGTTTTTAGGAAAACCTATCATTTATATCCCTTTAGTCACAAATCTAGGTTTTCTAAAATGTGTTTATAATAATATTAAATCATTCCTCTAAAATATCTATAAGAAATATTTACCCTTTTATTCTTTGAACAATCCCTTTAAGGTAATATTCTTGTTTCTTTTAGAACAAGGCACTTTTCTATCTTTGTTAATGTGCAAATGAAATTTTCATTTGACCTCATACAACAAGAATGGGTTACCCACCATCATTTATTGAAATCGCCCATTTAAATTTTAAAAAAAGTTAATCTATGAGATTTTTTTAGGATAGATTTTAATGAATTTTTTTTCAAAATGGTTTCAAACTTTTTCTATATGTTTTCAAGGAAAACTATTTTCAAAATGATTAATGTCTTGTTTTAATGATTTCAATGTTATTTGAAATAAATGTTATTCAAAATGTCTTTGTTATTTCTTATAAGTATTCATGAAAAATAACTTCCAACACATTTTAATAAATCATTATAATTTTTCAAGAAAATTGATTCTAAAAACGTTTTTAAGGTTTATATATAATTTTTCAAAGTATTTGAAAAGAAATGTTTTTAAAACATATTCCTGATTTATTTAAATTTTGTCATGTGTCATTATATAAATAGGTTTTTAATGTGTTTTGAACCTTATTTTATATATTTTTATAGATATTGTTTTTCAAGATAATTCAAAGTATTACAAATGAAAATGATTTTTAATGGGTTTTAGGTATTAAAGAGGATTATTTTAAAAAATATATATATATTTTACTCAAGAAATGTTTTTACAATATATTTCAATATAATTATTCATATATAATTAAATCTATTGATTTTACTCATGCATTTCGAGGAAGTGATCTAAAGGTTCAATTTATATAGTTTCTATGAATTAGTTATGATTAATTCCATGGACTTTTTGAAACCCATTTCACTTTCATGGTTAATATTTTTAAGTTTCCCGATTTTCATTCATCAGTTATATGATTTTGAAACCCTATTCTTTTCACATGTTATGTTTATGAAGATGTTATTATGAAACCTATATTTTTACATAGGTTATGATATGATTAATTTTTTATGATACCCATTTCATATCAAGGCTAATTATATTATTCATAATGAAATTATGGAATGTATGATTACATTTTATGAATGTTGGGACCTATATATCTCTCTAACTCATTTGGTAGATATTTATATCATATGAGTTAGATAGGGATATAATGAGTTTTTGTTATGTCCAATAATAAAGGACTGGAATGAGGGTTTTCTCGGTTCTATGATACATGGCTAGAATGAGGGTTTACTCGATTTAGTAATACAAGACTAGAATAAGGGTTTAATCAGTTCGGTAATATAGTGATGGAATGAGGGATTAATTAGTTCAATAATATAAGGTTATAATGAATGTTTACACGGTTTATTAATTCCATGATGGAACAATAGTTTTCTCAGTTCATTAATATATGGATGGAATGAGGATTTACACAGTTTAGTAATACAGAGATGAAATGAAAGATTAAATAGTTCATTAATATAGGGATGGAATTGGGGATCACCTAGTTAATTAAAGGAATTTTTCCACTTATATTGGCTTGGATGTGATGCCTTGGAAACAATTGAAATCAGAAAATGCTTATGGGTTTCCACAATTCAATGTCATATTCCTATGTTATGCTTTCATGGATTATTCTCTATATTTCATTATGACTCATGTCTTATGAACTTATAATCATTTATCCACGATCATTTATATGTACGATATGATTTTAGATTTTCATGATCACATTATCACACCCTTGGTATTGTGTTTATGCTTACATGTCTCCCTTTGTATATCCTTAATGAGCATTTGAGATCAACCATTTTATGTTTCCATTCCATCATGTTATATTGATATGTACTACATATGACATTTATAATAAGGTTTCTAGCCAATAAAAACCTTGTTGGAGATTATGTATCTCACATATATACCAATGTTTATGTTCCCATGTATCAAAAGGCACTATACCAAATACAATAATTGTGGATCTTTTTTGAATAATGATTAAGTATTATACAAAACTTAGGTAATTTATATGTTCGTAAAGTGATGATTTTTTAGTTTCTATAACACAATATTGTTTCTATTTCTTGTGGTAGTAATGATTTGATAATTTTTTAAAGACAACAACATTGTTTATATACTACCCAATATCCTACATGAATAGTACAAATATAGTTGAGGATAGTCATGGTTCTTGGATATTTTGTTGGGGTGATAATAATTAAAGAGGAATGTTTTTTTAATAACCTTTCACCATTTTATTGTTGGAAATATCATAAAGATGAAGTGAAAAAATAATTAATATAATGAATGTTGTAGTATAATTTTGAATTCTATCAAGATTTTTTAGTATACATTCAAATAAATTATATTATCAAGATATCATTGGGATACTAGATACATATTTCATTTAATTTATCATATATTTTCATTACAACCTCACTCATGAGAATTTTAGTGAAAAGTATTGTATTAACCCAGACCTTTTTTTCAGGTATGTTTTTGCTTTTTCTTGTGTTTTTTAGAAAAGAAGAGTTTCTTGAAATTTTTGAATTACATGCCATGGACTGCGATGCCACGCGAGGCTGTGTGCTAGCCATATCCAGGCTATACACACGGTCATGTGGGGTGATTTGGAGGCCGTTTAATGTGAATTATGTAAAACCCTAGTACACGCTGTGTACTCCTAAAGTACACACCATGTACATTCTTTTATTTAAATTTAAACGGACTGGGGTCGCATCTAAACATCAGTACATGCTTCTTCTCTAGTTTCTTCAATAGAGAGTATCCCGTACGGCCATGAATCTTTTCCGAGCCCACGAGCCTCCATCCATTCTCTGAATAACTACTTTCAATTGCGTTAGAACCACAGCGGGATGCTCTCCCTTCTTCAAGAGCATCGTTTTCCAATTCCTATTTTTTCATGTTATCTTGGGTTGAATTTTTTTTGGGTTTTTATAGATCTAATAGGTTTTATGGAGATTCATGCCTCATGGTTCATGTATATCGATTTCCTAGCATCACGGTAGGTGGTTTGTGACTTTCCGTTTGATGTCTTCGAGTTTTATGTGCAAATTCCACCCATACCCTTGAATGGGGTATTGTGTGATTATTGTTTTACCCCTGTTGTTTTCCTGCCTTTATTTTATTCTTTTGTAGAGGTAATTTAGTTATTTATGAAGATATTCTCTATGCTTGTATGTTTTTCCCATTCCTTGTTCTGTTTACGACCTTTTGGTTTTGTTCTGCCTTTGGCCGTTATACCTTTTTTCCATGCCTTGAAACCGTATGAAAGATTATTGTTCCCTGACATGCTTGTTATTCTATATACCAGTTATCCATGTACCTATATAGGTTTACTTTATCCAAATAACGTTATCGTTCAATGACTGTCATTGGGCCGTGAGATCCTGGTGTAATAGACTATAAGGGGATAGACCGAGTGAGCTTCCTCATATTGTCTTGGATGTTATATACTACATGAGGATAAACAGAGTGATATTCCTTAGAGATTCTTGATCATTATAGACTACAGAAGTATAGACCGAGTGAGATTCCACAGAGAGTTTTTCTATTGTTTTAATTTCCTTAAACCAATCCAGTATATAAGAGGAATTGACCGAGTGAGATTCCTCAGAGAGTCTCTAGACCTTGGGCAAATAAGGGTATTGGACCGCGTGATCTTCCTCAGAGAGTCCATGACTACCTTAGACAATAAGGGGAATTGACTGAGTGTTCTTCCATAAAGAGTCTAATATTTCATATGAACAAACCAGAGTGGTTAGGTTGAGTGTACTGCCCAGAGGGTTGTGTGTACTTCATGGATAGGACTAGAGGGGTTGGCTGTGAGAACATCCCAGAGGGATTTCTATTTTTTGTTATCTATTTGATTCATTGATTCTTGTTGATTTTTGGAGTGTTTTATGTTATGTATCCACCTATTTACGGGTTACTATTTACTACTTGCTATACTATTAAATGTCATATGCTCACTGACTATTAGGCATAGATCTTCAGGTGGATTCCTTCTATGATTTGGCCTCACACCCAATTTGGGTCATGCTTTTGGGCCCATATAGACTATATTGTTGTCGGTATAGACAAGGGAAAGCACCCTTCGAATTCAGGTACTTGATTGCATTGGAGCAGGAGTGCATGGGACCAAGCCGAGGCTTGCGATGCTGAGGGGTTTCTTATCTAGTTTTTCTTTTGAAATTGGTTTAGCATTGTATTTAGCATTGTGACTTGTTTAGATGCATTCATAGACTTATGTATCATGCATCATATATACATCTGCTCCTGCTGTTTATCATATTTGGTCCTCCATTGTTCACTTGGGTATGGATTGTTTACTGATTCCACTATTGTTTATTGTTTTCTCTTATTCTGGGTACTATGGCAATGAGGGCATAGTTTTCCAACTATGACACTGAAGGACCACGCTGATAGATGGTAGCCTCTGGCATTTGGGGAAATGTGTTTGAGGCCATGTGACCAATCGAGTATGGAACACCTCTGGATGGCATCCGGAACCGGGACGTTACAAAGTGGTATTAGAGGTGTTCTTTTATCCTGACTTATTGTTTGGAGCCTATAGCCAGGAATAGGATGAAATAGAACTTGGTAATAATCTGTGCCCAGGAGTAGAAAACCCATGTACAAGGAAAATCCAATCTACCTCATTTATTGTAATTTATTTAGGTTTTTAAATTTTTATAGTTGATATGATTTCACCATTGGTTGATTCACATGATTTGTGCTGTTACCGTTGTTGTTATTGATGTTCTATTTCTGTCACAACTTGATGAGATGAGGGTATTCCATCTCATACATCATATAGGCACTTGTTAAAAATCACAGGCCATGTATTCTTTCCATGCCATCTAGGATACATTAGCAATTTCATGTTGTTTTGATATACATTGTGTGGATTATGCATGCTGTTGTGGTATATTCTTTGATAGAATCTCAGCTATTTGATAGAGGATTTGTTTTTATAGTACTTTGCTTAAATGGATGCCAAAATTTGGTTATTGAGGTGTTATGGGCCCTCATGGACCAGAATTTGGTGGATCACTTCCTTGTAGCCTTGTTATAACTTGTATAAGATTCCAAGCTATGACTCGTGGGGAGTATGGGCCCACACGGATCAGAATTGGTCACCTTAACTCTTTTTTTTTCTATGTTTTTTATGATTTGGAGCATTTTCTGAGAAACTGTTAGAAAAACAAAGAATACACAGTGTGTAATTTATTAATACATGGCGTGTAGTTTTTAAACCATGTCACTGAATTTGTGGGCTGAATCACAGGGTTGTGAAAAATCATCTGGAATATGTCGTGTACGGTACTTACACGTCATGTAGTAGTGACTATGTGTCTACCTGTGTGACTAATGACCCAAATGGATGAATCTTCAACTTTACATGTCGTGTCGCATTATCAGACTTCGTGCCATGTAACCTAAGTACCCGGTCGTGTCACGAAGAAAACAGGTCGGGGAAAACCATTTAGTACACACTATGTTTTAACACCCCAAGCTTCTACGGTACGCTTCTCTTTGAATAATGTGAGAGCGTGTGTTGTACGCAACACCGAGTTCTAACACACCATAACCAATCAAACTAGCCATTATGAATAGTAATACCTACTTTTTGAAATTATATATATTTTAAATTTCAAAATTGACTTAATTTTTGGATTCAGAATATCGAATTTAGCCTAAGGTGAAATTTTGGTACTTTTCGGATAACTTTAATATTTTTATGAATAGTGAAGATTACTAAATTTTAATTAAAAACAACTTTTTAAATTGAAATAATTTATATTGATAAATTATGAATTTGAGTGGTTTTAACGTATATTTAGAATTTATTTTTACCATTTAATACAATGTTGGTCATTGGACAAAATTTCACAATTAAACCGAACATAAATAAGTATCAATCTTTTGATATTTTTTATATCTTAAAAACACGCTTTTTGTTTTGACAGTGGGAATTAATTTTAAATTAATTTCTGCCACTTCTATGTTTTGAATTTAGAAAAATGGATTTCATATTTGGAATCAGGATGTTAAAATTGTGCAAATAGGTAACTTTTATTTTTATACATTTTGAATAATTATTTCGGTAAATATTTTATTTACCATGTTTAAGGGTAAATCTGGTAAATAAGGGTTAAAATAAAATATTATAATAATACTAAATTACCCTAAAACGTGTCCTAGCCTTATTGGTTGATACATGATCGGCCATAGGCATCTTTGGGTCGATTTTGGGACCCCATGGAGCCACGTGTAGATGATAGGGACACTTAATTTTAATTACGTTAAATTAAGTACAAAAATGACATATGCATAAAAATTTTAGAAAAAAAAATTTACATAGGGTTATATATGTTGTATTTTCGACTATAAATATTCATTAGAAAGAATAAATGATTTACTATATAATGAAAATTTATTTATAATTTTTAGACTTTAAATAATTAAATTTATTTATGACACAATGATGATGCTGTAATTCCTATAATAGTGAAAAATTAAAATAATTGATATTATAAATACAAAAATAAATATAATTTGAGACTTTTTATGAATTTCACTAATTTTATAAGTTATTAGGAAATGTTTGTAATGATTTAATTAAATTTATTTGAAGTAATCATTCTGGTATGAATTTCTCAAAAATCAACTATTTAATAGTGTCAAAATTGACGTAAAAACGTTTTTAAAACAAATATTATATTATTAATTGATATTAAATTCCTAAAAATATGAGGTTCGGCCAAGAGACTTATATCATGATAGGTGTATCATCAATGGATCACTTGGTGGTCGATTGGATGTATATAGTAAGTTTATTAACGATATAATATAAAAATACAAAGAGACATTGTAAAAGTGAAACTAATTAACTTAGAGTTAATACTTAAAGATATGGTTAATATAAGTACCCAAACCTGTCTAAATTCTATTGGTTGAGTGGTATTCTACCCATATCCACCTTAAAATTTAAATAATCAACTTTGGAGCCATTAGAAACTGAATATTAATTTATTATAAATTAATATTTCTAGTTTTTCCAAAGGTGCCCCTCACCCCTCTTATAAAAGGGAACTCCTTCTCATTTCTTCACACCTTAAAAGCATTTTGGTTCGGCCAAACTCTGCCCAAATACTCTCCCAAATTCCCTAAATACGACCTAGTGGCCTTATTTTGATCATAAATCCAACCTATGGAGCCCTTTTGATCAAATCAAAAGGAAGAACCCGAAGAAGAGGTAATGATTTCACCACCCTTTTCCATGATTCTTTTTTCTTCCACTTATTCTTCCTTTGTTATTACCATTCTAAAATAATATCTCCAGTATCATTTATATAATATGATGTTATTATAAATATGGTACAACCATATTCCGTATTCTATCCACCCTTTGAATAACATGTCACCATAAGTGCGTACGTACGGCTTACCGTCTCCACGTCGTGGTGCAATTGTTATTCAATATATTATTATTTGGATAGGTATAATAATTATGTGTAACTCATGTAAATAATTAATATAACATGTTAATGATTCTATGTATATGGTATACCATCCATTTATATATTATTTTAATATCAAAATAATGATATTGTTGCTCATGCGTACGTACGGACTACCGTCTCCATGAACGCGATGAGATTCATTCTCCATCGTATCCATTCAAGTTTAATTATCATTTGATGATTTAAAAATAATGTTTAAGGGCTTTATATCATTCTGTATATGAATAATATACATCCTATCCATGACAAACATGGCTTATGTAACAAAACATATTAAATAAAACAAGTAAGTTAACACCCGAAACGACGATAATACTAAGATATTATTAACAAAGCAATGTTAAAAGATCATATATGATATCATATGAATGTATATGATTATTGTATAATTTAACAACAATTATTTCACTATTATACAGGAGGATAAAATACCCCCAACCAATGAAAAGTACAAGGTAAGGGTTATTTCACAGTCTCTTCATTATCCGAGGTTGTTTATACGTAATAATATACTGGGATATCTTTATCATCCACATCCTTGTTTCTTAAAAATGTATTTCAAAACATTTTTACTATTTAAAAGAATATGGGTTAGGGTCATTTATACCCTTGTTTGACTTTTTATAAGTGTTTTATAATGGAATATTTCCGTTGTTTTCCAAACAAGGTTCTTTTTAACCTTTTCAACAGAATTAAGGTAAGAATGTTTTTTAACTTATACGGCGGGTGCGGTTATTTTCCGCCGTTATAAAATTGTTCGAGATTCCCTTACAAGCTTATAAGAATATTTTCAAAAGAAAATGTTTTATTAAATGAATTCAAAATAGAAATAGATATTTCTCTAAAAAGACTTTTGATTTCATCTATGTTAACATCCTTTGATGGATTTTAAGCTTATTTGGAGATGATTTATTATGAAACAAAACTTCCATATTATATTGAAGGTTTTGTGATTTTTTTGACTATGGATATGTTATTTTCATGGTTTATGGATAATTTATTTACATTTCGTAAGCTAGTTTTAATACGAATGTTTATGTTATGTTTAAACCTTTTCATATGGGAATGCATTGGACTTAATATGTGATGGGTGGAGCCCACTATAGCTCCTCGATGCATCGGTAGGTCTCATGATACAAACTAGTGTCTTGGAACAATGCCTTGGAAAAATCTTATTTTTAGTCTTGGCACGAGGCCTTGGCTATGTGGTTATGATAGTCTGGCATTATGCATTCCATCATTATGAAAGTGGTTATTGATATTGCATGTGATTATTCGATTAGTAGAATATCCAAGTGAATAAGTAAATGGAATTATTTCATTTTACATTTGCCATACTATGTATAAGTTCAAGTTTAAAAGGAGTTTTTTTTAGTTATACATTGCCTTAAATGTTAATGCTTATTTTTGAATGCTTTCGCTATATTGTTATCCTTATTGGGAATTTGAGCTCACCCCTTTTCTATGTTTTATGTTTCTCAGGATGTGAAGAAGTACGTTATGAATGACCTGCTGGGATAGTATGTTGGGATATGAGTGTGGAATATGGAGAATATGTTATTGTAGTAGTTTTTCCCTTTATTATGTAATGTAAAACATTATGAATATATCTACTGTTTCCAAGGCTACTAAACCAATCGGTCTTTCGAGATTTGATCTTTCTTGTGATCATGCCAATGTAATGTAATAATGCACCGACTCTGGATAACTTGGATCGGGGCGTTACAGTTGGTATCATAGGACGTTTAGTACAAACCTTGGAAGCTAGATTTATATATACTCTGATTAGAGCATGTAGACCTAAGATGAAATTTGAGGAATAGTATATAAGAACTTCCTAGAATATTGGTATTGTAGTGATTTTGTGAGTTTTCTGAGCAATACATCCCTGTCTGGATACGAGCAGGTAGAGGCGGCTCTAGAACAGATGTACCTAGGGGTAAAACCCGAAAACACCGCTTTGAGCTAGACTCGAATGAGAACTGGTGCACAACAACGGGCATTGGTGCACTCTTGGTTACGACACTCCCGGGGGATATGCTTAGGATAACTCTCATTTTATTTACAAATATTTATGAAGGGATTATGAGTATGTACTTCCTCAAAGAAAACATTTTTATGATTATGGATTATATCCATAAATAGTTCAATTTATGTTAAGTGTTTTATAAGTATGAGATTATGTATTTTGATTCATAAACTGATCTAGTTTATTCCATTGTTTAGAAATGGCGCCTAGTGGAAGAAATGGAAACCGTATCAATGCACGCACTCCATGTAGGGATTTCCCTCCTGCTCAAGATAATTATAGTGGAGCTGGTGATGCAACTGGTGCCGATCAGCTAATCACCATACTGTGACAACTCACTCAGGTTATGCATAATAACCTTACTCGTATGGAGCACCCTGATTCGCAGCGTGGATGATCAATGTTAGATCAATTCATGAGGCAACAACCACCAACGCTCAATGGAAGTACAAATCCCTTAGTAACTAAGCAATGGATATTTTCCATAGAGAAAATATTTCAGGCTTTGGGGAGTAGTGAAAGAGAAAAAGTTATCATGGCAGTTTACTGCCTCACTGGAGTGCTGATCAATGGTGGTCATTGATTCAAAATATTAAGGAAGATGATGAAGTATCAAATATGGAATGGAGGGAGTTCAAAGATCTATTTTTAGAAAAATACTTTCCTCGCGACCATCGAGCAGATATGGAAAGGCAGTTTCTGAGTCTGAGACAAAAGGAGGATGATAATGTCGCAAAGTATGAGGCTAACATTACAAGGTTATAAAGGTATGTTGGAGATTATATACGTAACCCAAGAAGTAATATTGATCATTTCATTGATGGGTTAAAACCATTTCCCCGTCAAGAATTAGTGTCACAATCCTTTTCATCGTACGAAGACATTGTCTCATGTGCTATCAAGACTGAAAAGGAATTCTCTAAGTCTTATGTCTTTAAAGCAAAGCAACAGAAGAAGAGACCTTCTGATCAATCTGGGAATTGAAATAAGGGGAAGAAGGGAAAGGTTGAATATCCATCCTGTGGTTAATGTGTGAATAAACAACCCGGTACTTTCTTGAAGGGAACGGGAGTCTGTTACAAGTGTGGTGAAAAAGGCCACCAAGCTCGGGATTGCAAGGGGAAGAAGGAAGCCACCAATGTTCAGTGCTACAATTGCAGGGAGATAGGGCATTATTCTAATGAATGTCCTAAGCATCAGGAGAACATATCTCAAAAAAGGCCAAGGGATCAAGGCCAAGCTTATGCTATTACTGCTACTGAGGTAGAACTTATGAATGACGTGGTGGAAAGTAATTTAATGGTTTCCTCAAGTTTAGAAAATGCATTATTTGATTCGGGATCATCGCATTGTTTCATATCTTCCCAGTTTGCTAGGAAAATTAGATATTTACAATTTGATTTAACAAGGGAGTTGTCAGTTAAAACTCCTAAGGGAAGTATCATTGCATCAATGTTTTGTGAATCAGTCCCCATTAGAGCACATAAATGTTCTTTATCTACTAATCTCATCGTCATACCTATGATTGAGTTTGATATAATCCTCGGTATAGACTGGCATTCAGACTATGATGCGAAGATTTATTGTAAGAAGAAAGAGGTTACGATTCTTGATGATGATGATAAGGAACACCTTAACTTTAGAGCAGAATCGTCACCACCTAATTCTTATCTAGATCCACCCCCAGTAGCTCAACTAAATTCAATTATTGGGGAGGAAGAGAATGAAATAACTATGGGTGAGGAAAGGAATGTTCAAATAGTGGATGTACCTATTGTGAAAGAATTTGTAGATGTATTTCCAGAAGATTTACCTGGACATCCTCCAGAACGAGAAGTTGAGTTTTCCATTGATTTAATTCCTTGATCAAGGCCTATATCAAATACCCCTTATAGAATGGCCACTGTAGAATTAGTTGAACTAAAGAAACAACTAGAGGAATTGAGTGATAATGGATTTATTCTCCCTAGTGTTTCTCTATGGGGATCCCCTGTTCTTTTTGTTAAAAATAATGATGGATCTATGAGATAATGTATTGCCTACTGGGAGATCAATGCTATAACGATAAAGAACAAGTATCCCCTACCTCGCATTGATGATTTATTTGACCAACTGCATGGAGCTCAATACTTTTCAAAGATTGACCTTCGATATGGATACAATCAGTTGTGTGTGAAAAATGAAGACATTCTGAAGACAACATTTCGAACCAGGTACATCGGACCATTCGAAATTCTAGAATTAATTGGTGTTGTAGCTTACCGATTGGCAATGCCGCCAAGTCTCTTCAAAGTTCACGATGTGTTCCACGTATCTCTGTTGAGGAAATACATGCCTGACCCAACGCATGTACTCACCTATGAGGAATTAGAACTGGAACCCGATCTATCTTATTGAGAAGATCCCATCAGGATTCTTGATACAAGAGAACAAGTACTTATAAACCGGACGACGCGTCTGGTAAAGGTTTTGTGGAGAAACCATCAGATCGAAGAGGCAACATGGGAACCCGAGGAACTTATGATGAAGAACCACCTGAGTCTTTTCAAGTGATAATTATTATATAAATTTCGAGGATGAAATTATTTGAAGGAGGGGAGAATGTAACACCCCAAGCTTCTACGCTACGCTTCTCTTTGAATAATGTGATAGCGTGTGTTGTACGCAACACCGAGTTCTAACACACCATAACCAATCAAACTAGCCGTCATTAATAGTAATACCTAATTTTTGAAATTATATATAATTTATATTTCAAAATGGAATTCATTTTTGGATTTTTAATATCAAATTTAGCCTAAGGTGAAATTTTGGTACTTTTCGGATAACTTTAATATTTTGATGAATAGTGAAAATTACTAAATTTTAATTAAAAACAAATTTTTTAATAGAAATAATTTATATTGATAAATTATGAATTTTAGTGGTTTTAAAGTATATTTAGAATATATTTTTATCATTTAATACAATTTTGGTCATTGGACATAATTTCACAATTAAACCGAACAAAAACAAGTATCAATATTTTGATAGTTATTATAACTTAAAAACGCACTTTCGGTTTTGACAACGGGAATTAATTTTAAATTAATTTCTGCCACTTCTGTGTTTTGAATTTTGAAAAATGGATTACATATTTGGAATCAGGATGTTCCAATTGTGTAAACAGGTAACTTTTATTTTTAGACATTTTGAATAATTACTTCGGTAAATATTTTATTTACCATGGTAAACGGTAAATCCGGTAAATAAGGGTTACAAAATAATATTATAATAATATTAAATTACCCTAAAACGTGTCCTAGACTTATTGGTTGATACATGTCCGACCATATGCAGCTTTTGGTCGATTTTCGAACCCCATGTAGCCACTTGTAGGTGATAGGGACACTTAATTTTAATTAAGATAAAATAAGTTCAAAAATGACATAAGCATATATCTTTTAGAAAAACAATTTTTACAAAGGATTATATATGTTGGATGTTCGACTATAAATATTAATTAGAATGCTCAACGGATTTCCTACTTAATGATAATTTATTAATAATTTTTAGACTTTAAATAATTAAATTTATTTATGACATAATGATGATGTAGTAATTTACATAATAGTGAAAAATTAAAATAATTGATATTATAATTACACAAATAAATATAATTTGAGACTTTTTATGAATTAAAATAATTTTCTATGTTAATAGGACATCTTAGTAATGATTTAATTAAATTTTTTTGAAGTAATCATTATGTTATAGGTTTCTCAAAAATCAACTATTGAATAGTGTCAAAATTGACATAAAAGAGTTTTTGAAACAAATATTATATTATTAATTGATATTAAATTCCTAAAAATCTATGGATCATCCAATAGACTTATATCATGATAGTTGTATCATTAATGGACCAATTTTGGGTCGATTGTATGTATATAGTATGTTTATTAACCATATAATATAAAAATACAAAGAGACATTGTAAAAGTGAAACTAATTAACTTAGAGTTAATACTTAAAGATAAGGTTAATATATGTACCCAAACCTGTCTAAATCCTATTGTTTGAGTGGTATTCGACCCATCCCCACCTTAAAATTTAAATAATCAACTTTGGAGCAATTATAAACCGAATATGAATTTATTATAAATTAATATTTCTAGTTTTTCCAAAGGTGCCCCTCACCCCTCTTATAAAAGGGAACTCCTCCTCATTTCATCACACCTTCAAAGCCTTTTGGTTCGGCCAAACACTGCCCAAATACCCTCCCAACTTCCCTCAATACATCCTAGATGCCTTAGTTTGTTCATAATTCCAATATAAAGATCCCTTTTGATCAAATCAAAAGGAAGAACCGGAAGAAGAGGTAAAGATTTCACCACCCTTTTCCATGTTCCTTTCTTCTTCCACTTTTTCTTCCTTTGTTATTACCATTCTAAAATAATAACTACAGTATCATATATATACTATGATGTTATTATAAATATGGTACAACCATATTCAGTATTCTATCCACCCTTTGAATAACATGTCACCATACGTGTGTACGTACGGCTTACTGTCTCCACGTCGTGGTGTAATTGTTATTCAATATATTATTATTTGGATGGGTATAATAATGATGTGTAAGTCATGTAAATAATAAATATAACATTTTAATGATTCAATATATATGATATACCATCCATTTATATATTATTTTAATATCAAAAGAATGATATTGTCGCTCGTGCGTACGTACGGACTACCGTCTCCACGAATGCGATGAGATTCATTCTCCATCGTATCCATTCAAGTATAATTATCATTTGATGATTTAAAAATAATTTTTAAGGACATGATATCATTATGTATATTAATAATATAAAACCTATCCATGAAAAACAAGGATTATGTAACAAACATATAAAATAAAACGAGTAAGTTAACACCCGAAACGACGATAATACTAAGATATTATTAACAAAGAAATATTAAAAGATCATATATGATATCATATGAATGTATATGATTATTGTATAATTTAATAACAATTATTTCACTATTATACAGGAGGTTAAACTACCCCCAACCAAGGAAAAGTATAAGGTAAGGGTTATTTCACAATCTCTTCATTATCCAAGGTTGTTTATACGTAATAATCTATTGGGATCTATTTATCATCCACATCTTTGTTTCATAAAAATGTATTTCAAAACATTTTTACTATTTAAAAGAATATGGGTTAAGGTCATTTATACCCTTGTTTGAATTTTTATAAGAGTTCTATAAAGGAATCTTTCCGTCATTTTCCAAAGAAGGTGCTTTTTAACCTTTTCGACAGAATTAAGGTAAGAATGTTTTTTTAACTTATACGGCTGGTGCGGTTATTTTATGCCATTATAAAATCGTCGAATCTTCCCTTACAAGCTTATAAGAATATTTTCAAAGAAAATTATTTATTAAATGATTTCAAAATAGAAATAGATATTTCTCTAAAAAGAGTTTTCATTTCATCTATGTCAACATCCTTTGATGGATTTTAAGCTTATTTGGAGATGATTTATTATGAAACAAAACATCCATATTGTATTGAAGGTTTTGTGATATGTTTGACTATGGATATTTTATTTTCATGGTTTATGGATGAAGTATTTACATTTTGTATGCTAGTTTTAATACTAATGTTTATGTTATGTTTAAACCTTTTCATATGTGAATGAATTATACTTAATATGTGATTGGTGGAGCCCGCTATAGCTCCTCGATGCATCGATAGGTCTAATGAGACAAACTAGTGTCTTGGCACAAGGCCTTGGAAAAATCTTATTTTTAGTCTTGGCATGAGGCCTCATCTATGTGGTTATGATAGTCTGGCATTATGCATTCCATCATTATGAAATTGGTTATTGATATTTCATGTGATTATTCGATTAGTAGAATATCCATGTGAATAAGTAAATAAAATTATTTCATTTTACTTTTTCCATACTATGTTTATGTTCAAGTTTAAGAGGCTTTTGTTTTAGTTATACATTACTTTCAATGTTTATGCTTATTTTTGAATGTTTCTGCTATATTGTTATCCTTACTGGTCATTTGAGCTCACCCCTTTTCTATGTTTTATTTTTCCCAGGATGTGAAGAATTAAGTTATGAATGACATGTAGGGGTAGTATGTGGGGATATGAGTGTGGAATATGGAGACTATGTTGTAGTAGTAGTTTTTCACTTTATGATGTAATGTAAAACTTTATGAATATATCTAGTCTTTCCAAGGCTACTAAACCATTCGGTCTTTCGAGATTTGATGTTTCTTGTGATCATGCGAATGTAATGTAATAATGAACCAACTCTGGGTAACTAGGGTCGGGGCGTTACAATGTTTTGAGTGAGCATTCTGTTTAAGAGTGAAACATGAAGCCGGCCATGTATCTAAAAACATGGGTTGTTGAAACCTTGTCTAGTACAAACTGTGTCCTTTGTGATCATGTCATGTAGTCTAGGATTAAGAGGTCCGTGTGGGTTAGACATGTTAGGAGACTCGAGAAGGGGAGTAGAGTTCAATTACACGCCATGTCTGGGGATAGCACGCAGTGTGTTTGGGACTTTACACGACCAGTTGTGGTAGAAGTACACGCCCATGTGAATGGATTAAAATAACATTCAATGTAGTTTTCCTACATGCCATGTAGTTGTGTTTTTTAAAACAAGAATGTTTCCTTATCATGTCCTCGTCTTGTACTCTTGTGTTCTCTGTCTTTGGTAATCCAGATATAAGGTGTGCTTTTGACCTTTCAGAGATATGCCACCGAGATATACTCTGGTAGTACGTCAACTGCCAGATGGTGATCAGACAATGGAAATGGCCGAACAGGGACCTCCTGTAGGTCCTCCTGCTATGCCAACCATGTCACCAGTAGTTATACCAGTTTTAGGTGCCAATGCATAGTTTAGGAAAGAATTTCTAAGGATGATGTATACCTTCCAACGAGCGCCGCCTCGTGCCCCATAGATGGGAGAGTTGACGTGGTGTTTTCAGGAGCCACATCCTCCTACTTTTTTAGGGTATGGAGGACCTCATGCTGTAGAATCACGCCTAGAGACCACACTAAATAATTTTGCGCATCTGGTGATACCTCCAGAGAAGAGGGTGAAGCTCGAAACCTGTATGCTTTGAGACTCCGCCAAGAGGTGGTGGGAGGTGATCACACAGTCAGGGAACCTGCAGATTATGACTTGGGATGTGTTTTGGCACATCATATATGATTACTTCTACCTGGATACCTTGAGGGCTAGTTTATCCTAGGAGTTTATGACTCTGTATTAGGGTACTCTTTCTTTGATGGAGTACTCGTCTCACTTTAGTAAGCTGCATTGTTTCACGCCTATCCAAGGAGGTGATGAGTTTTTCCTTGTGCAGAAGATCAGAGATGGTCTGAGGCACGACATCTGCTCACAGGTGAACATATTCAGGTTGAATTATATATCCTCTATCATCAACCAGGCGCTCATCACAGAGTGCAATTTGAGGGATTCTGGAGGAGTGAGCCAGGGCAATTCGATATCCAAAGCTAGTGTTCATCCTACTGATAGCAGGAAGCACAGTTGGGACTCTTCTCGAGGAGATTATAGTAGGAGGAATGAATCTTCGAGCATCAAGGTAGTATGGTACCAATGCACGAGAAGAGTGAATACTAGGCCTCAATGCCAGAGAGACCCGCTGGTGTTCTGATCTTGCAGAAAGATGGTCCATCTTTAGCATTTTTTCAGATATTCTCACATAGAGCTAGTGGAAGGAGTTCTTATATGACCCCACATTTAGGGGATGCATAGCCAGTTTCTCACCAGCTTGGGAACTGGAGTTCATCTAGCCATTCGGGCCATGGTGGGGGTCACAACCAGGGTGGTCAGTCACCAGGTTTCCAGTGACAACAAATTTGATCAGATCAGAGTGGTCAGCTAGGGTCGCAGGGCCACGGTACAAGCTAGACATTCCCTGTGGAGTAGAACCATCAAGATCAAGATCCCGAACCTTCCATAGTTCAAGGTAAGATCTTTTTAGATTCATTTTTATCTTCTACACATTTCTATACTAGTGTTACGCATAGCTTTATCATGGTTGCTGTTGTGGGGAACCCTGAGATCTGCATCTTTTCCCCTGCCGATAATTTGACTCTAGACACACCGTTAGGGACAAGAACGGTTAGATTATGTCGGTGCAGAGAGAGCCCTATTGAGGTCCAAGGGTGTCACTTCTTATGGGACCTCTATATCTTAGAGATGACGAGCTATGATGTCATTCTCAGAATGGATTGGTTAGTTCCCTTTCAAGATGTTTTCGACTGTTATAACCACATGGTTATTTTCATATCACCATAGGGTGGATCATTTCTTCATATAGGTGAGTGGGATGTCTAGAAAATTCGAGCAGGAATCGAGCATCATGGGCTAGTAGGAGTTACAACCCATATTGATAGTCTTTATCTGGATGACAAGGGGACTTCATAGTTAGACTTTCCTCATGTAGTGGATAGTTTCAGAGATGTATTTCTAGATGACTTTTCAGGTTTACCTTCAGAGCGCGAGGTAGAATTCTCAATTGAGCTCGTGCTGGTAGTGGCACCGGTGTCAATTCTTCTTTATAGGATGTCTACACATGAGCTTCATGATTTGAGGAAGATGTTGGAGAATTTGAAGGAAAAGTCTTTCATCCGACTGAGTACTTCTCATTGGGATTCGCATGTACTATTGGCGAAGAAGGCAGATGGTAACCTCAGGCATTCTGTGGACTATCAGATGTTGAACCAGTTGACAGTCAAGAACCGATATACCTTTCCAGGGATCGATAGTCTCTTCGATTAGCTTCTAGGATCCCGAGTGTTATCAGAGATTAAATTGAGATCTGGTTATCATTAGTTGCACCATAGACCTTCTGATATACCTATTACAGCTTTCTAGAGCAGGTATGGTCTATATGAGTATATATTTAGAGACCCGAAGCCTGACCTTCATGGACATTACATTACTTTTTCGGAATACTTAGTACATAACAAAATCAGACACACAAGGATCATAATAGTTTAGTGTTTTTGGAAACTCGGAATATAATCTTCTAATCGTGGTGAATGATCTTCAAAATCTCCCATAAAGATCTTCCATTTTTTTACCTAAAACCTTTATTTATAACCTGGGGAAAATAAAACATAAAAGGGTGAGCTCAAATGCTCAGTAAGGGTAAATAAAATAAATATCAATCACATCATATTCATAAGAACACAGCATTTTGGAAATCTTAACCTGCAAAAAGAGAATAATTTCATAACATGGGATAAATCATAGTAGTGAAATGTAATCCCAATAATAATAACTTAAAACATGAAACTTTGTGGAATTCACACATAATCATAGAGAATCATATCTTATTAGTCAAGACTTATTGCCAAGACTATCTTAGTGGACAAAGTCCCTTTCTGAACTGTGTTCACTCCTTGTTTCAGTCATGTTCCACTGAACCGGTATAACCTACCGTTCTAGCCATGTCTATCTCATGAGATATAAAATCTTTAAGCAATGAGTTGGAGGGAGATATAGGTCCCACCCATCTCATAATGATACCATTCTTATGTGTTCCACAAAATCATAAATCATACATCATTGCATAACACATGTAATAAAAATGGAAATCTTAAACATCATGACATCATAAAACAATTCATATAAGATAAAGGAATTCATAAAAATATTTCCATCAAAACTTAATAAAATCCATGTAATAATAGGGATAGAAACAGAACCCTATATTATCATAGATGGAAAATAATTTTTATAAAACACTTGAACTCCATTCTTGAGGAAAATATCCTTTCTTCTTCAAAAACATGTTTCTATTCATAACATGTCATACAAAATTAAAATAAAAGAAGTTGATTAAAAATAAACTTGAAAAATTTTAAAGTATTCTTCTTGGAAATAATGTTTAAAAAATCCATTCATTCCGTATAAGTAAAAAAACATTCTTCTCATACTTTTTTCGGAAAAGTCAAAAAAGTACCTCGTACGAAAAACGACAAAAGATTCTTTTCATATCTTTTACTAAAAACTCACCGAATGGTAAAATAAGATTTAAACAATTTTAGGTGAATGGAAATAATATTACATATTGAGGAAATATGGATGTGGATGATAAAATACTCCCCAGTAAATTCTGAAGTATAAACAATCGCGGATAAAAATTGAGATTGCGAGATTGTCCCTTACCTTATGTCCGATATGCTTTGTATGTATCTCAACCTAATGTATAATGATTTAAATAATGTCATTAACTTATTACAGAATCATATTCAGTGTTATGATATCATATATTGTTGACTTGTGACTTTATATTACCTGTTCTTTTGTAAATTCCATGTTAAAGAAGCGTTTTGGGTAAAATCGTTTCATTTATCGTAGGTGTTTGGACTTGTTGTTATTGACTTTATTATTACTTATATAATGATTTAAATACTTCCAGATTATGAAACATGATTTATATATCAGATATATTCAATATATATATATATATAATAGAGAGATAAATGAAATGAAACACACCGTTCATGGAGACGGTAGTCCGTACGTACGCATGAACGCTGTTTTCCTGTCCTTATTGTCTTCAATGGAAGTAAGTAGATGACATACATATATAAATAAATCCATTAGCTTTATAATTTCATATATTTCATTATTATTTCCTACATATACTTTATAATTATTCTTAAATGGATAACATGGAGAATGAATCTCATCGCGTCGTGGAGACGGTAGTCCGTACGTACGCACGAGCGATGATATCGTTCTCATGATCATGACCTTGTGTTGAAGTGTATGTATACTATTTCAGTATCAATATAAATTTATAATAATAATATATAGTTACTCATTACACCATTATACCCATCCAATTAAGGTGGTGGCGGAAAATAGATTACACCACGGCGTGGAGACGGTATTCCGTATGTACGCACGTGCGGTGATTTCCTTTTTCCATAGGATGGATAGAAGGTTAATTAGAGTTTTTTCATATTTATAATAACATATCAGTATATAAGTAATACTTATGTTATTACATTATAATGAAACAACTAAAGAAGAAGAAGTTGAAGAATAAAGAAATTGAAAAAGATCGGTAATGGATATTACCTCTTTTTGACGTGCCTTTTCTTAACCTCCACTTAATGAACTATGTATGGTCATTGAAGATTCTCAGGACCTCTAGGATGATACTAGGGAATTGGAGAAGTGATTTATTTAGGGTTTGGCTGAGCTTGAATGCTCAAATTGGTGTGAGGAGGAGAGGGAGGAGGTGCCCTTTTATAAGGGAGGAGAGGGGCACCTTTGGGAAAACTAAAACTATTATTTTCTTATAAAGTCACGTTCAGTTTTAAATAGCTCCAAATTGATATATTTCGAATATAAGGTAAGGATGGGTCGAAATACTTTCATTAAATAGGATTTATACAAGTTTAGTTTATTATTTCAACCTTATCAATTAGATTTAACTTTTACCGTGTCTTTTTGTTTTCTTACACTATATGGTTAATAAACTTACTATATCAATCCAAACGAACCCCAAGTTGTTTATTATTAATATATATAACCTTATCTATGTCATTTGGGAGAACCATAGATTTTTAGGAATAAAATAACAATTACTAATATAATATTTGTCTTAAAAACTAATTTATGTCAATTTTTCCACTATTTGGTACATGATTTTTATGAAATTCATAACAGAATGATAAGTTATAACCAAGTTAATTAAATCCACAATAACATGTCATATTAACCTAGAAAATTAGTGTATGTCATAAAAATTCTGAAATTACATTTATTTGGGCATTTATAACATCAATTATGTAAATATTTTCTTAAAAAGGTAATTACTGCATCATCATTGTGTCATACATAAATTAAATTATTTAATGTCTAAAAATTACAAATAAAATATAATTATGTAGGAAATATATTTATCTTTCTAATGAATATTTATAGTCTAATTTATCTTATGTATAACCCTATATTAAAAATGATTTACTTATTACACTTTGATTTTAGCTATTTTAACCCTTCTTTAAATAAATTAATAATAAATGTCCTAATCTAATACAAGTGGGCATAAATGGTCATATTTTATTCCTAAGGTTGTTTTTGGTCGAATTACACTTATCCAATAGAATTAGGACATGTGTTAGGGTAATAATAATATCATTTTTACCCTTAATTACCCTATTTACTTTTAACCGTGGTAAAAAAAGTCAAAAGTTACTATTCACAAAAAATTATTTTCATCTCATTGAACCACATTTTAGTCCTTGATATTAGCTATGTCTCTTGACTTTCGAAATTCCACTCACAGAAGCTGTAAAATTAAGTTTTACGAAAAATTTAGTTTTTTTAACTACCACTTAGTGGTTTCACTATTCATCAAAAAATGAACGTTTCCAGAAAAATACAAAAAATTAGGCCTAAGCTATATTTGATATTATGAATTAAAAAATGACTTCTATTTTACCAAATTCAAAACTTATCAGTTACATTAATTATTTTAAAAATTAATTCCCGCTGTCAAAACAAATAGCGTGTTTTTGAGAGATAATAACTATCAAAAGATTGACACTTGTTTATGTCTGATTTAAATGTGAAATTACATCCCATGACCAACATTGTATTAAATTGTAAAAATATATTCTAAATATATTTTAAAACCACTCAAATTAATAATTTATCACTGTTAATTATATCTATTAAAAAAGTTGTTTTTAATTAAAATTTAGTAATTTTCACTATTCATGAGAATATGAAAGTTATTCGAAAAGTACCAAAATTTCACCCTAAACTAATTTTAATATTCCGAATCCAAAAATGAAGTCCATTTTGAAAAATAAAATTTACAAAATTTCAAAAAGTGTTTATTACATTTCATAACGGCTAGTTTTAATAATATTTTAATAGCATATCGTTGTTTAGTGAAACTCGGTATTGCGTACTACACACGCTATCGAGGAAGGTCGTGATTGCGTGTAATGCAAGGAAAGTCAAGGATGCGTGTTGTGCAAGCTACTTTTGGTGTAGCGTACAACACAAGACATGAAATTAAAAATAATATTTTTCATAAAATCTTGGGGTGTTACATTCTACCCCCCTTAAAAATGAATTTCGCCCTCGAAATTTATCGTGGTTATAAATGGTTTACTATTCGAAAGTTTCTTTAATAGAAACCCACAACGTAAAAAGGAATACCAAAACAAATATTTAAAAACCAAAGCATGAAACGTAACGGTTACCCAAATAAACTAATCATTGGGTTTCCACATAGGTGAAAATATGGATATGGAAGAGAAAGCTAACCATCATGTTCGGATGGAGAGTGGTAGAGAACATGGCTATGGAAAAGCCAGAAATCACAAAGCCAGAAATCTGTGACGATCTAAGGTACCATCTAATTCATCAGATATAAGAGCACTAGGACAACATTTTTGGTTTTCAAGATCATTTCCCTAAAGTTGATTAAATTGGAATTAGAAGAAATACATTCATGATTTTGGTATAGTCTCACCGTTTGTAGTTCTTTAGACTATTTGCACTTCATCTCTTAAAGAAATGAAGTTGAATTTGTCATTCGTGATGTGTTAGCAGATCATGAGATATAATGATGGGTCATTCCATCTGTCTCAAATAAAAGGATAGAAAATTTATCAAAAAATACATAAGTCCATCTATAGTGAGATTAATCATATATGGTTCCTAAAATGGGCTTATACTTCATATATCATACTACTTAATATAATAAAACTAGTTTCTACTAAACACGGACTTCCTGTAGGCCAGTGGTAGGTGATAAAGGCCAGTTACACTTCGGTTATGGGTTCGATTCTCATAGCCTTGTCCGACGCGATGGGTTGTCACCCATCCTGCAGGCTGTCCTTTTTATACTACTATAAAATCACATCAACAATATCAAAAAAGTTTTATCCTTAAAACAAAAATAACTTATGTCCAACATAATACATTCCAATCTATAGTCTTATCTTAAATACGTCAGTCCAAGGTCATAGTATAGAGAAAATGATCACATGAATGCCATCATTTATCCCTCATATATCTTGTTCGTCACATTCTAGTCATGTGAATACCATAATCATGTAATCTCTTGAAAAATTAATACCCATTGAATCTTAGTGAAAACATGAGTGCTATTAAAAGATAACTCTTTCCACATACCAAAATCCTCAAAATTCTATATACTCAAACCATGATATAACTATTTCCTTATATCAGTCATGAGCTCATGTATACTATCAAACATTTAATTTTCTCCTTATCCCTTCATTATGCGCATATCATTTACTTTCTAAAAATATCTGAATAACCATTCATGGATACCAGTACCATTAATCATACAATTTCAAAACTCAAGGAAAGACAACAGTGTAACAATCCTTTGATGTCTCTTTATTCCATAGTACCATGAGATTACTTATACAACATTACACTTGACAAACATGTAATCATTCCACTACCTTCTTAAACCATTGACCGAGCATCAACAATTCTTTCATCTCACAAATCATTTGTAGTCTCTTCATCATCATCAACATAAATACTACCCATACAACCATACTGATTCTCTTCATGAGACTTTCCCTTAGGGAATTGGTTTGCATAATTCCCGTACATTCCACATTTAAAACATTTAACCATTGTTGATGTCATAACAATACCATTATCCTCATCCCTGGTGTTAACTGAACCTTTTCCATTGCACTTACTAGCTCTGTGTCCTTCTTTTCCACACCCAAATCATCTTCCAGTTCCATTGAAACTTTCTCCTTAATGCCTCTTTCCACATGATTTAGATAGGGGAAATTGAACTTTCTTTCCTCTATGATCATCATGAAACTCCATCTTTCTCGTATTAGTCGAGTCAGGAAACTTACCAAATTTTACTTTATTGATCATATTATGAGATTTCTTATTCGGCATAATAATAATTTTTGGACCTCCAAATCCCATTTCATTTGGTTGCTCATGATGAATATCATTCCATTGTCCATCATATCCTCCATTATCGTGAATCATCTTGTTTCCAGCCATTTTCTAAAACCCAAAAAGAATAGTGTGAGAGGCAAAAATCATAATAAAGGGGAAGTAACATCAATATCTAACATATTTGGTTTAATCTAATAGCGTTACCATAGTTCTAGGACTATATACTATACGTATACTTATCCTTAGGGACATCCCTAGACATACCATAAACATATCTCTAGGGATCTCACTAACATTTTCGCATCCTAGTTTCCAAATGTTGACTAATCCTTTCCCCTGATACCAACTGTAGAGACCCGAAGCCTGACGTACATGGAAATTACATTACTTTTGTGGAATACATAGTACATAACAAAAACAGATACACAAGGATCGTAATAGTTTAGTGTCTTTGGAAATTCAGAATATAATCTTCTAATCGGGGTGAAAGATCTTCAAAATATCCCATAAATATCATCCCTTTTTTTTAACTAAAACCTTTATTTATATCCTAGGGAAAATAAAACATAAAAGGGTGAGCTCAAATGCTCAGTAAGGGTAAATAAAATAAATATCAATCACATCATATTCATAAGAACACAACATTTTGGAAATCTTAACCTGCAAAAGAGAGAATAATTTCATAACATGGGATAAATCATAGTAGTGAAATGTAATCCCAATAATAATAACATAAAACATGAAACATTGGGGCATACACACATAATCATAGAGAATCATATCTTATTAGTCAAGACTCATTGCGAAGACTATCTTAGTGGACAATGTCCCTTTCTGAACCGAGTTCACTCCTCGATTTAGTCATGTTTCACTGAACCTGTATAACCTACCGTTCCAGCCATGTCTATCTCATGAGATATAAAATCATTACCCAATGCATTGGAGTGAGATATAGGTCCCAGCCATCTCATAATGATACCATTCTTATGTGTGCCACAAAATCATAAATCATACATCATTGCATAACCCATGTAATAAAAATGGGAATCTAAAACATCATGACATCATAAAACAATTCATATAAGATAAAGGAATTAATAAAAATATTTCCATCACAACACAATCAAATCCATGTAATAATAGGGATAGAAACAGAACCCTATACTATCTTATATGGAAAATAGTTTTGATAAAACACTAGAACTCCATTCTTGAGTAAAATATCCTTTCTTCTTCAAAAACATTTTTCCTTTCTTAACATGTCATACAACTTTAAACTAAAAGAAGTTGATTAAAAATAAACTTGAAAAATTTTACTGTAAGCTTCATGGAAATAATGTATTAAAAATCCATTCATGCAGTATAAGTTAAAAAAACATATTTCTCGTACTTTTGTCGGAAAAGTGAAAAAAGTACCTCGTACGAAAAACGACAAAATATTTCTTTCATATCTTTTACTAAAAACTCACCGAAGGGTAATATAGGATTTAAACAAATGTAGGTGAATGGAAATAATATTCCATATTGAGGAAATATGGATGTGGATGATAAAATACTCTCCAGTAAATTCTGAAGTATAAACAATCTCGGATAAAAATTGAGATTGCGAGATTGTCCCTTACCTTATGTCTGATATGCTTTGTACGTATCCGAAAATCATGTATAATGATTTAAATAATGTCATTAACTTATTACAGAATCATATTCATTGTTATGATATCATATATGGTTCACTTATGACTTTATATTACCCGTTCTTTTGTAAATTCCTTGTTAAAGAAGCGTTTTGGGTAAAATCGTTTCATTTATCGTAGGTGTTTGGACTTGTTGTTCTAGACATTATTATTACTTATATCATGATTTACTTACTTCCAGAATATAAAACATGATTTATATATCATATATATTCATTATATATATATATATAATTGATAAATAAATGAAATGAAACACACCGTTCATGGAGATGGTAGTCCGTACGTACGCATGAACGCTGTTTTCCTTTCATTATTGTCTTGAATGGAAGTAAGTAGATGACATAAATATATACATACATAAAATAGTTTTATAAGGACATATATTTCATTATTATTTCCTATATACACTTTATAATCATTCTTAAATGGTTAACATGGAGAATAAATGTCATCGCATTGTGGAGACTGTAGTCCGTACGTACGCACGAGCGATGATATCGTTCTCATGATCGTGAACTTGTGTTGAAGTGTATGTATAATATTTAAGTATCAATATCAATTTATAATAAACATATATAGTTACTCATTACACCATTATACCCATCCAGTTATGGTGGTGGCGGAAAATAGATTACACCACGACGTGGAGATGGTATTCCGTACGTATGCACGTGCGGTGATTTACTTTTTCCGTAGGATGGATAGAAGGTTAATTAGAGTTGTTTCATATTTATAATAACATATCAGTATATAAGAAATAATGATGTTATTACTTTATCATGAAACAACTAAAGAATAATAACTTGAAAAAGAAATTAATTGAAAAAGATCGGTAATGGATATTACCTCTTTTTGACACGCCTTTTCTTAACCTCCACTTAAAGAACTAAGGATGGTCTTTGAATATGACCAGGACCTCTAGGATAATACTAAGGAAGTGGAGAAGAGATTTTGGCAGGGGTTGGCCGAGCTTGAATGCTCAAATTGGTGTGAGGGGGAGAGGGAGAAGGTGTTCTTTTATAAGGGAGGATAGGGGAACCTTTGGGAAAACTAAAAATATTATTTTCTTATAAAGTCACGTTCGGTTTTAAATAGATCCAAATTGATATATTTCAAAGCTAAGGTGGGGATGGGTCGAAATCCTGTCATCCGATAGGATTTATACAAGTTTAGGGTATTATTTTAACCTTATCAATTAGATTTAACTCTAAGTTAAATAATTTAACTTTTACCATGTCTTTTTGTTTTCTTACACTATATGGTTAATAAACATACTATATCAAGAGAAAAGAACCCCAAGTTGTTTATTATTAATATATATAACCTTAGCTAAGTCATTTGGCCGATCCTTAGATTTTTAGGAATAAAATAACAATTAATAATATAATATTTGTTTTAAAAACTAATTTATGTCAATTTTGACACTATTTGGTACATGATTTTTATGAAATTCGTAACAGAATGTTAAGTTCGAACCAAGTTACTTAAATCAACAATAACATGTCATATTAACCTATAAAATTAGTGTAAGTCATAAAAAGTCTCAAAATACATTTATTTGGGCATTTATATCATCAATTATGTTAATATTGTCTGAAAAAGATAATTACTGCATCATCGTTGTGTTATAAATAAATTAAATTATTTAATATTAAAAATTACAAATAAACTATCATTATGTAGGAAATCGTTTTAGATTTCTAATTAGTATTTATATACGAATTTATCTTATGTATAACCCTATATTAAAAATTATTTACTTATTACACTTTGATTTTAACTATTTTAACCCTTCTTTAAATAAATTAATAATAAATGTCCTAATCTAATCCAAGTGGGCTTAAATGGTCATATTTTATTTATAAGGTTGTTTTTTTGTCAAATTACACTTATCCAATAGAATTAGGACATGTGTTAGGGTAATAATAATATCATTTTTACCCTAAATTACCCTATTTACTTTTAACTGTGGTTAAAAAAAGTCAAAAGTTACTATTCACCAAAAATTATTTTCATCTCATTGAACCACATTTTAGTCCTTGATATTAACCGTGGCTCTCGTATTTTCGAAATTCCACTCACAGAAGCGGTAAAATTATGTTTTATGAAAAATTCAGTTTTTTTAACTACCACTTAGTGGTTTCACTATTCATAAAAAATTGAACGTTTCCAGAAAAATACAAAAAATTAGGCCTAAGCTATATTTGATATTATGAATTCAAAAATGACATCTATTTTACCAAATTAAAAACATATCAGTTACATTAATTATTTTAAAAATTAATTCCCGTCGTCAAAACAAATAGCATGTTTTTGAGAGATAATAAATATCAAAAGATTGACACTTGTTTATGTCTGGTTTAAATGTGAAATTACATCCAATGACCAACATTGTATTAAATTGTAAAAATATATTCTAAATATACTTTAAAACCACTCATATTAATAATTTATCACTATTAATTATTTCTATTAAAAAAGTTGTTTTTAATTAAAATTTAGTAATTTTCACTATTTATCAGAATATGAAAGTTATCAGAAAAGTAACAAAATTTCACCCTAAGCTAATTTTAATATTCCGAATCCAAAAATGAAGTCCATTTTGAAAAATAAAATTTACAAAATTTCAAAAAGTGTTTATTAGTATTCATAACGGCTAGTTTTAATAATGTTTTAATAGCATATCGTTGTTTAGTGAAACTCGGTATTGTGTACTACACACACTATCGAGGAAGGTCGTGATTGCGTGTAATGCAAGGAAAGTCAAGGATGTGTGTTGTGCAGGCTCCTTTTGGTGTAGCGTACAACACAAGACATGAAATTAAAAAGAATATTTTTCATAAAATCTTGGGGTGTTACAATATAGTTATGTTGTTCGGTCTCACAAATGCACCTCCAGTTTTCATGGCACTGAAGAACCGAGTGTTCTATCCATACATGGATTCCTTCATGGTGGTTTTCATGGAAGACATCATGATGTACTTTCAAACTCAAAAAAAACATGAAACCCATCTTGAGATCATTTTGAGTATACTGATAGAGCGTATTCTATATGATAATATCTCGAAATTCCACTTTTGGATGGATCAAATTCACTTCTTGGGTCATGTTATCTCAGAGTCAAATATATCAGTAGACCTAGAGAATGTGAGGGCTGTAGTTTCCTGGGATCAGCCGAAAATTTTCGTTGGGGTATGGAGTTTTCTAGGGATGGCTATATACTACATGAATTTCTTACAGGACATTTCATGCCTCGAAGCACCACTGACAGGTATGACAAAGAAAGGGGAATAGTTCTTATGGTCAGATTCTTGTGAGTAATACTTTTAGGATCTGAAAGGGAGGTTGACTTCAGTACCGATACCAGTCTTTCCAGTGCTGAGAAAGAGCTATATGGTCTACTGTGATTCCTCAAGTATGGGGCTGGGAGTTGTGTTTATGCAGAGAAATGGAGTCGTTCTGAACGGGTCTCGACATTTGAGGCCACACGAGGAGAATTACCCGATGCACGGCCTGGATTTGGCAGTTGTTGTTCATGCCCTACACTGTTGGAGACATTATCTTTTGGGTGAGGATTTTGTGGTTTTCACTGACCAAAAAAGTCTCAAGTACATCTTCACTCAGTGCGATATGAATATGAGACAACGTAGGTGGGTTGAGTATCATCAGTCCTTCGACTCTGAGCTTGCCTATACACCTAGAAAGGGAAATGATGGGGTTGATGCGTTGAGTAGGAGAAATCAAATAAAGGCTTTTCAGGAGGCCATCAGTGAGTGGAAACTTATGGATCTATTCTCTGAGATGCATTTGGAGGTACACGAAAAGCATGGGATGACTTTTATATCTTCTATAGCTATTACCTCTACACATCATGATCAGGTACAGATGATGAAGATATCAGACTCATAAGGCCTAGTCATGTGGGAGAGTGTGTCAAGAGAGGACCCTCTTCCTGGATAGATAGTAGGCGAGGATGATATATTTCATTTCCCGGGATGCGTATGGGTGACAACAGACATACGCGAGGAGCTATTGCAGGACTTTCATTCCTCAGTTTGTGCAGTTCATCCTGGTGTCACCAAGATGTATCGTGATCTACACTGCCAGTATTGGTGGCAAGGTATGAAGAGAGATGTTTCTGGTTTTTTCCTGAGGTGTTCCACTTGTCAGAAGGTCAAAGGGCAGCATCAGCGACCAACAGGTCTATTTCAGCAGTTACCCATTACGGAGTGTAAATGGAATGATGTCACGATAGACTTCCTGACTAGTTTGCCAAGGTCACCTTAAGGGAATGATGTTGTTTGGGTTGTCATCGATAGTCTTACGAATATTTCACACTTCCTTCCGATCATGGAGACCATCAGTGCTGATGAGATGGGTCGGTTGCACATCTGAGAGATTGTACGTCTTCATGGAGTTATGCACTCCATTATTTCAAACAGAGGTGCACGCTTTACTTCTCTGTTCTTGTAGGGGCTTTAGAAGGTTGTGGGTACACAGGTACCTTTGAGTACATCATACCATCGTCAGACAGATGCCTGTCCAAGACTATGATTCTTGTGCTTGAGGATATGCTCCGACCTTGAATTCTAGACATTGGAGGTTCTTGGGAGAATCATATACCTCTTGTGGAGTTCTCCTATAACAACAGTTTTCAGGCGACTATTTAGATGGCTCTTAGGAGGCTTTTTACGGTAGGCCATGCCGATCAACTTTATATTGGCTGGAGTTAAGAGAGGTAGCTTTGCTGGGACCTCGTCTTTTTTAGGAGACCTCAGAGCAGATAGAGTTGATTCAGAAGAGGATGGATATGGAACAGTTTCAATAGAATTCTTATGTTGATCAGTGGAGGCGACATCTGGAGTTTGAGGTTGGGGATTAGGTTTTCCTACGTGTTGCACCAATTTTGGGACACAATATGATTCAGAGATAGTGTAAGCCTTCACCACAGTACGTCGGGCCATTTTAGGTGTTGGAGTGAGTTCGTTTGGTTTCCTATCAGTTTCATTTACCTTAGAGGTATCGGGCTATGCACGTCATCTTTAACATTTCTCCCCTCCGAAGTTTCATTTAAGACCCATCTCATGTCTATAAACCTAAGGAGGCTTATCTCAAAGCGGATGTATCATTTGAGGATCATCCTATCTGGATTGTCGATCTTATTACGAAGGTTCTCTATGGGTGATCACTTCCTCTTGTACCGGTGCTATGGAAGCATGGGTGAGTACATGATTAGATGTGGGAGAGGGAGGTCGATGTACGATCGCAATGGCTGGAGCTATATGGGGTTTCTTCTTCTACGCCTGGATAGGGAAATTCATGGACAAATTTCGTTAAGGAGGGAATTTTGTAAGAACCCGGACCTTATTTTCAGGTATGTTTTTCATTTTTTTGGAATTTTTGAGAAAAAAGGAGTTTCTGAAAAAAAAAATTATGTACATGCCATGTACTTTATAAGTACATGCTGTGTACTGCGATTCTACGTGAGGCCGTGTGCTGGCCACCTCCAGACCAAACACATGGTCGTGTGGGATGATGTAGAGGCCACATAATGCGGAGTACATAAAAGCCTTGTACACACCGTGTACTCCAAAATAACACGTTGTGTACTTTATTTTTTTTCATTAAATGGAAAAGGTTTGCGTCCAATCACCAGAACATTCTTCTTCTCTAGTATCTTCGAACGAGAGCATCTCGTACGACCGAAAATCTCTTCTGATCAACAGATCCTCCATCGGTTCTCTGCATCGGCCATCGTTGATTGCGTTTGAACTACAGTGGTACGCTCTCCCTTCTTCTAGAGCATCATTTTCCAATTCCTCTTCTTTTGAAGGTTATCAAGGGTTGAATGTTTTGTGAATTTTCATAGATCTACAATGTTATAAGGAGATTCAAGCATCGTGGTTCTAGTATATGGATCTCATAGAATCAATATAGGTGGTTTGGTCATTTATTTTCAAAGTCTTTGTGTTTTTTGTGAAAATTCTACCAATACCCTTGAACGAGGTATTGCGTGATTACTGTTTTACCCCTGTTGTTTTCCTGATTTTCTTGTATTCTTGTGTAGATGAAATTTGGTTATGTATGTGGATAATTTCTATGATTTGATGTTTTCCCATGCCTTGTTCTGTTTATGACCTTTTTCTCTTGTTCTTCCATTGGATGCTATACCTGTTTTTCATGTCTTGCGACTGTAGGATGGATTATTGTTCCCTGACATGCTTATTATTCTATAGTCTGGTTAGCCATTTAGATCTTTAGGTTTACATTTTTCCATATAGCATTATTATGCACTGACTGGAACTGGTCCACGAGAACATGATGCTGTAGACTATGTGGGGATATACCGAGTGAGCTTCCTCAGAGTGTCATGGATATTATAGACCACAGGAGGATAGACCAAGTGAGCTTCCTCAAAGATTATTGAGCATTATAGACTAATATAGGATAGACTGGGTGTGATTTCTCATAGAGTCTTTGTTTTTTCGAATTTCCTTAAACCATTCCAGGCTATACGAGGAATTTATCGAGTGAGCTTCCTTAGAGAGTATGTGATCGACCTGAGGCTATAAGAGGAATTGACCGTGTGATATTCCTCAGAGTGTCTCTAGAACTTGGGGGTAAAAGGGGATTAGACCGCGTGATCTTACTCAGGGAGTCTCTGACTACCATATACTATAAGGGGAATTTACTATGTGTGCTTCCTCAGAGAGTCTTATATTTTTTATGACCGAACCAGAGGGGTTAGGATGAGTGTACTATATAGAGGGTTTTTGGTACATCGTTGATAGGACAAGAGGGGTTGGCTGTGAGTATATCCCAGAGGTATTTCTGTTGGTGTTTAGTTGTTTTCTTAACTTCTTCATGTTGATCTATAGATTTTTTACTGTTGTGAATCATCATGTTTACTGGTTACTATTTACTGTTTATTGTACTATTACCTACCATATGCTCACTTACTGCTAGGAACAGATCTTCGGGTGGTTTCGTACTAATATTTTGTCTCACACCCTTTTTGGGTCATTCTATTGGGCCCAAAAAGATTATATTGTTGCAGGTATAGACAAGGGAAAGCGCCCTTCGACTACAGGTACTTGATGGCATTGGAGCGGGAGAGAATGGGACCCAACCGAGGCTTAAGATGCTGAATTTTTTTTAATATATTATTCTTTTGTACTTTGGTTTAGTATTATATTTAGCATTGTGACTTTATTGTATGATTTCCTAGACATATGTATCATGCATCATATATACATGTGCTCCTACTGTTTATCATATTTAGTCTTCCACTATTCACTTTGGTATGGATTGTTTACTACTTTCGCTATTGATTATTGTTTTATCTTCTACTGTGTACTCTACCAATGAATGCATAGTTTCCCCACTATCACACCCAAGGCTCTCGCAGCTAGTCGGAAGCCTCTAGCATTTGGGGAAATGCGCTTGAGGCCATGTGACCAACAGGGTATGGGGTGGCTCTAGGAGGCTTCCAGAACTAGGACGTCAAGAAGTTCTTTAAAAATGATGAACTACTAACCAAATTGAATTATGATAAAAGTACATATGAATAAAATAATGACATAACAATGATAATAATACTGGAATGAGAAATAATATATGAGATATTCCTCCAGATAGAAATATATGTACCGAGAAAATATAAAAGGGACTGATCAACGGCCTATTATAGTAGGTTGTGGATGTTTAACTTCAAGGTTGTCGTAGGTTATGGATTCCTTCTCATGTAATTCATATTCATAATTTATATTAATTTATTTCTAATATTCGATGACTATATCCCTCTACCTATATACTTCTTAAATAGGAACTCATGTACTGGAATGTATGTTTAACATAGTCATTGAATTTCATGGGATATAAATATTGTGTTGAAACCAATTATAATATTAATATTTGATTTAGTATATTTTGAGGTTGATCATTAGTGGGTGTACCCCATGTTGTAGTCCAATAATGGACATATTCTTCTTCTACAGACAGTCTCCATAAATTTTCGGTTTTTAATTATATTATTCAAATAGATAATTGACTACACTGTAAATTCATAATTAGCGTAGAATAGGGTGTTCACAAATATGATGAAGTATGTTTAGTTAGTAGATATAAAAATAATAAAAATGTTCTCCATGGAAAAATATCTTTGGATAATTTCCATTATAATCTGAAAAGAATACATTATATTTTCCATGTAATATTCAATTTATCATTATTTTTTTATTCATATTCTATTTTATTATTTATCTAGTTTTTTATAGGATTATAAAGAACAAAAATATTATATCTGAATTTAGAATGGCGAATGATTGATTTATGAAAAATCATGCGATATTACCACAGTTAGCCTCTATGATTCACTAGGATACATATTGAATGAAATTATGAAACTTATAGGTTTTGTGTAATTATAATATATATTGATACTGTTGGTGATGATGAGCTGGTAACTAGACAATTAATGAATAGTGAACTATCATGTTGGTGATTAATAATGAATGTTAAATTCACAATTAGTGAGAGAACACAATTTCTTAATACAAAATTAATGAAAAATGTGTGCATGTAATGATTGATTTGGAATGTTTCAATTCATTTAGTGTGATAATAATTTTGTGGGGGATTTTGTAATGAACAAAAGGATATTTGGGTCAATATTTTTTGGGAATATTTTAATTTAATATATAAGATAAGAAAACTTTTTGAGAATTGGAATCATAAAGAGATATCGTGGGCTGTAAAATCATAAGGATATGTTTTTAGATATATTTAGAGTCATGATATATGGTTTGGATGCATGGGTGAATTTTTTAGGTTGTCTACGGAAACCCCTTTTCTAAATTCCACTATAGTACATTGGTTACAGAGTGACCAGTGTGTAAAATGACATGGATGGTGTGTTTGAACATTTTTTAGTGGATTAATTATATAATTAATGGTCAACACAAACTAAATGAGGGATCCAAAATTTGATGATTCCCATGTTTAATATATTATAAAACCTTTAAAAAAATTTATTATTTTTTAAAGGAAAAGACCATCAAGATGTGATATATTGGCCTATGTCATGAAATAATTATAAAGGAAGGAATTTGGAATGTAGATTATGGTCCATATTATTACACCGTATGATTTTTTTGATTTATCTTTTTTAATTTAATTTCATCGATAACATCAGTTTCACAAAATAGTAATCTTAAACAAATAGTGATATAAAATTAAATATCATTTTGTAAATACAACCATTAAAAACTAGATGTAAAATTATCAATAAAAAATATTATTAATGAAATTTATATATTATATCTTTAATAAAATGAATTTAAATTAGATAAAAATAATTTTTAATCATAAGATAAGAATAAATACAATTTTATGCATTAATTGGTAATATTGTTAAAGGTAGTTTTACCATCTTTTAAAGGTGTAATTATTTTAAAAAAAAGTTCACAAAATTTATCAAATTCTTTTGAACAGAATATAATTCATTTTTAATGGAAAATTTAAAAATTATCTTAAGTTGTGATTTTCTTTATTTATATGAAAATATTTATTTTAAAGATAATGGCTTAAAATCCTGATCCGTATATTACTATGTTTTTACTTATATTGATATACAATTTATGATTGGATTATTAGCCATATATATGAAGTATAAATAAAATTTAGGTCTTAGTTAGATTAAAATATGGTATATTAATATCATCGATGAAGTAAATATGTATTAGACAAATTAAATAAATTGGTGATATTTTATGAAAACATAAATGTTTATTTACAATTTTTTAATAAAAATAATAATTCAAAAAAATATTTTAATAATATAAATTAATAAATTAATATTTTGTTTTTTAATTATTATAGGATAAATTTTTGAGACCTCACATACTTTTTCAAATTGTTGTAAAATTGTTTTTAATTTTAAAATGGGTATTTCCAAAATAAATGATGAATTTATATAATATTAATTTTAATCATACATTGAAAATTATATCCATAAAATGGATATCATTTTTGAACTATACATATAAAAAATGATATGGTTGAATTTTTCTGATTTTTCTAAAATAAATAAATTTTTATTTAAGAGTATAATACATTAATATTCATTATATATACATTACAAGTTAAATACAAAATTTCTCTAGTCATCGCAGATATTAGCATAAAAATATTGAACTATAATTATCTGTTGAAATCTTTAATTCTCTAACCATCACTATTTCTAATAATGAGTGAAAATAATAAACAAATGTATAAAATAATTAAAAAACACAACTCTCCACCCCTATAAATACCACCCCTCACCTACACTTATTTTAACATGTCATGACATAAAGCTTGTACAATTAATTCCAAATACTTTTCCAAATACTTTTACCCTTATCTATAAGGGTTTCAACTCAATAAATAACAAAATATAATTTCCCTAATGTGGTCCCCAAAGAGAAGGTTTCAAGAAGTAAAATTTTCATTCGCATTTCTTAATTTTCATTATTACTTTATTTTTTTGTTCTGTCATCACATACCTAATTCAAAAATTCATGATAAAAAAATTATCATTAAGATAATTTAATTTCATTAATTCAATGAAATATTTCCCCACTATGTGTCTTATCATATTACATTTATTCAAAAAATGAAAACATTATCCATGAGATTATGATTTACCGCCATCATGAATGGTGTTTTTTCATTTTTTTAAATTCCACAATCTATGATATATATAAAACCATATTAATTGTTCAAAACGGTTGTAATATATGTATTAATTCTTATATGATGTTCTGTAACTAATTTATATACATAATATTAATTAATAAAAAAGTACTACTTCATGATGATCTAAAAAATGTCCACATATTCTAAAAGACCATCACTAATATTTTATATAATGATTCATCCTCATACCATATAGATGAATAAAATATATTATCATTTATTATTATTTTTCTTCATTAATGACATATATTTTATATTCTATAAAACTATTTTTATTTTAAATTATTTTCCGTTGTAGTATACAAATAAACAAATCACTGAAATGAACGAAACCTATGCTCCAAAATCATAAAACTATATCTTATTACTCATCAAAATTGCAATCAAATTACTTTATAAAACAATAACAAATAATATACTTGTATAAATGGTGTTTAAGTAATTGATTAATTAATTTAATCAAATATAAAAATCATTATGATCAATTGCATAACACATTAATACATAATGTAATAGATTCTCCATGAATCTCCATTTTTCATTCAGGTTATACTTTCCCTCTCTTTACCCCATTTTATCAATTAGTTACTATTATTTAATCCTCGTAAAATATTTGTGTATGTTGAAAAATTATTTTAAAATCTCAATTATAACATCATTTATTGTAAATTCATGTCTTATATCGTTATATATTAAATTCTTTTTCATATGAAATCCTGGATTAAGTGAACGTTCCAATTTTATACCCATTTTCACGTATAACTCTTAATCTCCTTTAAATGACTGGTATTTTTTAAAAATAATTGTTTTATCATGAATAAACTATATATGTTAATTTTTATTATAATAAAAACAAATAATCCTTTGTTTTTTTAGTATCCTTCATATTTTTCATAGAAAACATTAAATAGGTTCTTTTCTAAAGTCTCTAGAAAACCCTTTTTACATGTTTTCTCATCATTTGGACATCATTTTTCAAGATCTATGTGTGTTGTTACATATGAATTCCTATGATTGATTTAAACCCATTCTATAATGGTAATCATTATAATCCCTTCTAACAATTATTCCTTGTGTGGGGTGTAAATATATTTCCATTTTTATTTATAATATTCATTCCTTAAAAATCCTTATTTCATGTATCAAGGGATTATATTTTTTAGTTATATAAATTTTTTAAATAAAGCGTATTTATTTAATTGATTCATTATATGATTAATTTTTTAAACTTTTAGGGATTGGTTGGTCCCAGTTATAGATACCCACTCGATGCATCTAAATGACTAATGAGACAAATTAGATGGTGAGAATCTATTTTTGTTTGCTTCCTAGAAAGATAAGAATTGTTTTTAAAATTATAAAAATACCATATAAAAATTATAATTGTTCATGTTTTATATACATGACATCCAAAAAATAATCATTTTATTCATTCATTATTAAATTATTACATTCCAGGAGTTTTGGACTATGAAAAAATCTATGGTTGTGTTTTCATTCGTTATGTGTTGAGTGAATATTTTCTCTAGTTATTTACATTTCCAGATCTTTTATTCCTTAATTAATTTACGTAATAAATTATTTTATTATATTAAACTTTTTGAGTTTTCGATATCATCATTTTATTTGTTTTCCTTACCCATGTTGTGATGATGAAATCGTTGAATATGTGAAAGGACAATGTTTTTTATAGTTTTTTATACTATGTATAATTATAAATGTAATAAAAAAACAATGAATGCATCTAGTATATTCATTACTAATAATCTGATAGATCCGTATGGATGTGATCTCTTGTATCTATGTTCTCATTATAAAAAAACCGTAGAATCAAATATACTAGGGTTGGTGTTGATCAATTTTGTATATAAGTAATTTTAGAAGAAACATAAGTAAATAGTCATAGAAAAAATAGTTTAGGAAACTTCACGATAATATAGAATTTAAGGATAATAATTGAATAAAATCATAGAATTTTTGAAAGGTTGATAAATATTGTGTCTTCCTAGAAATAAATTAATGTCTGAATAATATAAGTGGATGTAGTTCTTGCATAGATGTACCTAGGGGTATTAACCTTGATAAGGTGAATTAGGAACGAGACAACGTTACCAGGTACATGGCAATGGGCCTTACTAAAAACCTTTTTTGACACTCTCATGGGATATTATTTGGATAATTCAAATGTTATTTACAAACCAATACAAATGAATTAACATTAAATATGTTTCCAATGAAACCATGTATAAGATTATCATATTAGAAACAAATAAATATTTCAGTTTATGTTATTTATTTCACTAGTTCTGTGATTTTAAATTACATTTTATAATGTTATAATATAATATATTGCATTAAATTATTTATAAATGTATCCTAGAGTATGAAATGAGAACCAAATACATGCACATTATCCAAATAAAAATAATTATCATTTCTTAGATGGGTGTTTTCCCTTATTTTAATGAAATTTGTATCCCAAATATTCTCATTATATAGTGAAATAATTTCATGTTAAAACAATATAGAGAAATAATTATCCATGTTATATGTATTCAAATACAATAAAGTGAATAAGATGATATATTCTTAATATATATCTAATGGTAATATTGTAATGAAGTGTATTTCCAACATGTGATAATTGTCTAAGGAAACATGTTGGTGTACCCATAAGAGGAAAATGAGTTTTTTCAAGTGCGATGAAAAAATCCACAATGCTCATTATTGTGTCGAAAGGAAATTACAGTCCAATATTTTGGGATTCATATTAATGTAGATGGGACAATACACATATCAGTATCTCATGAATAAAAAATAATATACAAAAAAAGGATAATGAATCATGGTATATATTACTATACTACCATAGAATAAGGGAAATGATTATTATACTTCTGTTTGGAATCAAGAATTATGTTATTTTAGTATTTTATCAATAAATATTTTGTTTTAATAATCATGAAATGTATAATTATTGTACCACAATACTTTTAATAAACAAAATTTAATGAATGTGATTAATAACACCAGTAATAAAGAGAAGTGATTCGATTGTATGTTGATCTTTTTGAAATCACATGATTTGGGAAGGATAAAACCATATATGTTTTTGATATTGACATAATAACAAAATTATTGTTATGGTATAATATTGTTCACAATGGTGGTGGTAAGTAATGTTTTCTTTCTTTTTATGCTATAATGATTAAAATATTGGATTTATGGAATGTATTCAACAACCTAATATTTTTCTTTTATAAGAAATATTTTTTAATAAAATGATTAATTAAGATTAAGGTATTATTTAATTTGGAATGTGATAATAAAAAATTTATTTTTTGGGGAATCTTATGATAATATTATTTTGAAAAGTTATGGGTAATCCTTCAATATTTTTTTTCAATGTGGATATACATGATTTAGATGGGTATTTTGAATAACCTCTTTTGGAATCAATGGTGTTAAAATATGGAAATAATAATTCATTAATAATATATGTTAACCTTATTGGATTATGAAAACAATTAATAAATTATGGACCAAATTAAAGAAAACATGATTCATTAAAATTTAATCAGGCATAAAAAATTTTATCTTGAACATTATTTTACAGGAGTAATGGATGAATTGAAAATATATCGAAGCATAACCAAATGATAATATCATGCTTATGAAATGTAATTTTACACAACACTTTTTTTTCTGAAGATAATATATGAATTTAAAATGAATATCTCAACTCTCAAAAATTTATATTGAATCCAAAATATTATCTTTTTTACTTTTATTTATTATAAATCAATGGTCTTTTAACTAATAACAAATTTATGTCTTGGTGATGGGTAACTATCTAATTACCATGTTTTATATCAGTATCCATCACAACATTTGTGTTAGATTATTCTTTCATTTCATCATGTTTACTTAGAACTATTTTTATCTTATTCAAAAGCATAGTTTTTTTGTAACCATTTCATTTTACTTTCCCTCTTATTTAGAATATATTAGATTAACACTACTCTCAATGTAGTTTTTTATAAAGGAATATAAAGTATTATCCATTAATTTATAAAAGTACAATTTCATATTGCATGGATGAAATTTATTTATGGAGTGTAGAATTTTAAACCCTAATATTTTATTAATTGTATATTTTTTTATTTAATTTATTCGGCAACATCGGTTTCACATAACAAGAAGATTATACAAATAATGATATACAATTAAATATCATTATTTTGAAAATACCATTATAATAATTTAGTTAAATTGTAGACAATGAATATTATTAATGAAATTTATATATTATATATTTAACAAAATGTTATTAAATTCATCAATATGATGATTTACAAATCATAAAAGAATGAATCCTATTTTAAACAGTAAAAGGATATACTTTTTTAAATGTGTGTTTATTGAAATTCTATGGAACACTTGATTTAAAACTAAATATTTTAAAATGTAAAAAATATTTTATACAAAATTAACCTCATTTTAAAATCAAAATTTCAAAATTAACGTAGGTTGGCATTTTGGTATTTTTTGGAAAATTGTTATTTTAACGTGAATAGTGAGAAATCCCAATTTATATAAAACTATCAACTTCATTATATTAGTTGTGTATCTATTATTTCAATATTAGACTCAACTATCAACGTGAAATAATATTTTTTTATCTTATAAATTAAAATATGTTTTATTTATATCGAGGAATAAGTAAATAATATTTTTAAAGAAACTATAAATTAAGTGTTGGTATTTTTGGGAAAAATAATGGTTTATTAAAAATAATTGAAGTAATATAATTATATTTTTCATAAGATAGTGTTATAAATTAATATTATTTTGTTATGATTATAATATAATTTTACGAAACATTAAATATTTTTTAAAAGTATAATAAAATTAGATAGAATATTAAAATTTAAAATTTCCCATTAAAAGATGATTTTAATTAAAAATTAAATTATATCATATTTATAAACACATATTAAAAAAATGGAGCTCATTTATGAATTATAATCCTCATAAAAAGGTTAAGGAAATTCTATTGGATTTTTCTAAAATTGTTTAATTTTTAATGAATAGTAAAATATTGTAATTTACAGTATATATACATTATAATGTAAATACACTATTCCTCAAGTCATCATTGATGTAAGGACCGTAATGTCTAAATATCCATATATATTTAATATAGTTATTCATGTAATCATCATAATTACATGACTATAGAAAAATAATAATATAATGAATAAGATAATACAAAAAACACCCTTCTCCTCCAATATAAATACCACCCTTCACCACATATTCTACCCACACCTCTTAATACATTAATCTTGTAAAATTACATCCCAATTCACTTTTTTTCCTCTTTCCCACTTCTATTTGGTTCTGTTTAAAAAAAATACAAAAACCACTTTTCCATATGAGGTTCCCAATGAGATGAATTCAAGAGTTAAAATACTTTTTTGCTATCATTATTTTAATTTCACATTCATTTCATTTTCATAATATGATAAAATTATCTCTCAAAACATGATTGATAACTCATATATATTATATACAAAATATTCTTTTAATTTAAATGGAATATACACTATCAAACTCTCTTCTCCTCTACTTATTAATTTTAACATTAAAACATCGCCTATGAGGTGCCAATTTACCTCTTTCATGGACGACATGTTTTTGTTTTTCAATTACATATTCATAAATGGTAATAATACAATTTTTATGGTTAAAAAATATTACAATATTTATATTAATGCTTATTTTATATTATGTAACTATTATATATTGATAACATTCATTAATAAAAAAAATACATCGTTATGATCATAAAATGCCAAAATAAACTAAAAAATTATCACAAATCATTAATCTAATCAATCATACTCGTACCATAAAACTGAATTAACCATTTATTATTATAAAATTTAATAAATAACATATAATTACAATTTGTGAATACTATTCTCATTTTTTATTATTTTCCATATATGCATACAATTTAACAGATCATGGAAACCAATGAAACGAATTCCCCTGAATGATAAAATTGTATCTTATAACACATCAAAAAGTACATCAAAGAATATAATAAAATTATAATAAATACAATTCATGAATAAGAGGCGTCGAATAAATTAATTAATGGATTTAATATTATAATATAGAAAATTAAGATCAAGTGCAGAACAAAGTCAAACCCAAATATAATCGATTGTCCAAAAATCTCCAATTTACATTCGAGTTACACTTTCCCTCTATTTACCCAAACGTAAATATTAATTATTATTTGATAATAATAATGAGTTATATTTGTAAGATCTCAATATTTTTATCAAGAACTATAATTCCATAATTGAATGGAAATAAATGATTTATAAAGTCCTCTTTTCATTTCATTCTGATAATCATTGCCGATTTAAATGTACATTCCAATTTTATAACCATTTTTAGGTATACACAATAATATATTTTTATATAATAAATTTTTTACAATCACTATTATTATCATAATAAACTGTCTAATTTCATTTCTATTGTTAAGAAAACAATTAATTATTTTTTTGTTCTAAAGGCCCTTTGATATTTTCCATAAAATTTACTGAAGAGGCCCTTTTCTAATATTTCATAAAAACACATTTTATATGTTTTATCTATATTTGTTCATATTCCTTCATGATATATTATTATTTACCATATGAATTTATAGGTATTATATAAATATATCCTTTCATGGAAGACATTATATTTCATTTTACAACATATTCCATGTTTGCAGTGTATGTATATATCCCTTTTATTGATGATAAAAATTCATTTAATATATGTATTTCTTGTGTCATTGATTTCATTATAGTCTTATACATATACCATTTTATTTATTAGTTTTTATTTAAATTAATCAACATGTGAATAATTCTTTGTACTTGTAGAGATGTGTGTGGACTATTTACATATAGCCCCTTGATTCATTGATAACTCTCAAGAGGAAAATTAGTTGGTGAAAAAACCCTTCAGTTTTGATGCAAAGAATATTTTTATGGGTTTTTTACCACAGACATAAACGATGAAGATGGTAAAATGGTTTATTTTCCATTTATATTATTTCTAATAAATAATCATTTTCTCTAATCAATATTCAGTAATTACTTTCCATATAGGTGTCAGTATGTCAAAATATTTGGATTCAAATTCATGCCAAGTGTATTGATGGAATATGTTTTTTAAATTATTTTCCATTCGATAATTTCAATTCCATATAAAATTTACTACACTTATCATTGTTTAGTATAACCCTTACTGAGGATTTGAGCTCACTATTTTATTTATTTTCTTACCATAGGTTGTGAATATGAAATATTTGTACAAATAAAAAAAGACATATATTTTCGTTTAATATATAATATTTTCAAATAAAAATATAATAAAGGAAACATGTATATATCATGTATATTCGAGAATACTAATTTGATTGATCCCTATTGACGTGATCTCTTGTATCATTGAAATTTTAATAAAAAGACCACAGACACTGATCTACCGAGGTCAGGTTTGTTTCACACATTGTGAGAGGGGTTTCATAGAACAACAATGGGAGGTTATGTAATGGGGGTATCATGAGGTGGATTAATCAAGTAAATCAAAAATGGAAATTCAAGGATGGACCCCGAAATAAATTTTTGCAGCTCTTGTGGACAGAATTGAGAAAAAAATTCAAGACTGGACCCCAAAAAACATATCTAAAGCTGGTAAAGGAACCCTCATTAAAGCTATCATTTAGTCTATCCCCAACTACTTTATTTCTATGTTTAATCTCTCGGTGACCATCATCAAACTAATCCATTCTCATTCAACCAACTTCAGGTGGGGGGAAAATGATGGAAGAAATTGACCACTTTGGGTGGCCTAGGAGAAACTGTGCCAACCCAAGTTAGAGGGAGGGATGGGATTCCGAAATCTTCATCTGTTCAATGATGCACTATTGGACAAGCAAGGATGGAGCCTTTTGAGCCGTCCTTCATCTATTTGTGCATGGGTACTTTGTGCCATGTAATTTCCCCACACGGACTTCCTTGGATCCTTCCTTGGCCCCCATCCTAGCTTCCTCTGGAGAAGTATTTAGGGGGCCCAAAATCTGCTGGAGAAAGGGATGGGCTGGAGGATTTGAAAATGTTCATCTATCATAATCTAGACCGATCCCTGGCTTATCGATATGGATGGTATGCATGCCATATCCCCCGCCCAACCAGGTTTGGAGGACGCCACTGTCAACGACCTCTTCTCATAACAGGGTCCGAGATGGTGTGTGGGAAAGATCCAGTAATCGTATAATTATAGAGACCAAAGACTTATCCTGAGCATCCCTTGTGTCCCTGACGCAGGCCCCGACCAACTTTTTTGGAACTATGATGTTTCAGGCGACTACATGGTGAGATATAGATACAGAATGGATATTGGTTTTCACTCTCTCGACCATGATGAGGGACCATGGAATGCGCTTCGGAAGCTCAATGTCCCCCCAAGAATTCGCAAATTATGGTGGAAGGTGTGCACATGCACCCTCCCTACTATGAACCTCCTTGTTTACTGTCAAATGGCCAGTTTTGAATCCTGCCCTTTCTGCCCGAATATTACTAAAACCCCCTGGCACACCATATTTCACTGCCCGGGAGCCAAGGAAATTTGGAATAAAAGGGGTTTGACTCCGGATGCTTCACTGGAAATTGCCTCTAACATCCCCGATCATTGGATGCACCGGTGTTCCTCTATTTCATCTTCTGAGTGAAGCTACCATTGCACACAGGCCTGGATCATTTGTGTTCGGCGTAACGATTCGGTTTTCCATCATGTTCATCAGCCTCCCGTGTTCTGGATTGAACGAGCCACTACATGGATTGAGGGATGGAAGGACCGCGAAACACACTTTATGCCAGGAGATGCCCCCTCCTAGTCCCCTCACTGGACCCCCCAATGGAAGAGAGTATTATAATTAACGTGGACGCCTCTCTCCCCAATGATGGGCCTGTTGCTCTCAGCATCCTAGCTCGAAATCATCTGAGGGAGATCATTGCAACAAAATATGAACCACATCATGCCTTATGGGAACCAGTTGTTGCTGAGGCCTATTCCATACTTGCAAGGATGATGCTCGATGTGGAACGTGGATGGGCCGACATCATCATCGAGTCTGATTTCCTTTCGGTTATCAATGCTATTAACCATGGTGATGCCAGACTCCATGCTTTTGGCTTTATCGTCAGAAGAATCTGCTCGCTCCATCACGACTTCTCTTGTTACACCTTCTCCTATACCAAAAGGGAAAGAAACAATGCGACCCATTAGCTGGTCGATTCAGGCCCCTTCGATGTCATCCAACTATGGCTTGACAATTTCCCTTATTGTCTATGCTTATGAACAGTTGCTGATATTCTCTATTAATATAATCCTTATTTCTTAAAAAAAGACAAGTTAGATTGTTGTACAACTAACTAAAAATGTGGGAAACCAAATTTATTGTGTAGATGGTCATTATTCTGTTTATTGAAATTTATTCGTCCTCTAGGGATAGACATGGTCTTATAGAGAGGGGTTCCCCTTATGTAATCTATTTTATTGCTCTATTTTTGAATAATTTATGAGTACCCTAGTGGGGGTATTGGGAATTGTGAGAGTAACTTTCATGTGGCTTCCAAGGATATTATTGATATATTACATGTGATTGTTCATGGTTAGTTACACCTGGTTTTGATATGAGGGAAAAAATATGGTGGGAACAATATATAATTATGATTATGGATAGATCATATAGATAGAGAGAACACAATGAGCTCTTACATAAGACTTGGTGTCAATGATCCAAGGTTTATTTGTTTTTTTAGGACACTAGTGTACTCCATTATGGATGTGATTTTTTGGGTAATGGGATCTATGTTATAATATTTTGAAATCAAGGTAGTTTTGAGGATAGTATCCTATAGGTATATAGAAGTATTATAATGTGCTTTAGAAATAGTTTATGGTCATGAGTGGAAAAAAATATCATTGGAGTTTTTCTGTATTGTAATAAAATCTCTGACCAAATTTATATTGAATGCATGGTTGGGGTTATTTGGATATTAGATTATGAGACTATTTTTAAACTTAAATATTCTTCATTGGAATATGTTATGGATCATGCATTATAATGAATCTTTTTATATGGGAATTTGGTTATTACTATTACTTGGGTCTTACCCTACAACTATGGGTTATTGTTGGTTACTTTATAGATGGCCTCCCCCATATATAATGCAATAAATAAAGACTTATAGTAAACCATTCTCTCATATATATTTGGTCAGGTAATATATAATTTAAAATACACTATTTTTGTGGGTAGTTATATTTCCGAATATAGGGAACCCTCCCGTAATGAGAGGCTGAGTAGGGTACTATATTTTCTCACTTCTCATGGGTGATTATAAATGAATTTGGTATTTTTATTTAAATATTAATTTACTTATTTTGGGATGTGTACTTTATATGACCTTTATGATAGGTTAAGGGGTTGAGTACTTCAAATATGGAAATTATTATGGGGATAAATAAGGGAACATTATATTAACCCTATAATTAAGTAAAGGGTAAAGGTATTATTACAAGTCTGTTCTATACTCTGCCTGTTTAGATATTGGTTATAATTATGGCTTGAGAAAAATAATTTCTAGTATCAGTTGAGGTAGTTATGGTTAGGTACCAAAGTGTCCTAGTTTGTACACAATGACAAAACATGTATGTGTAGACCTTATATTTACATTCATTGTGTATATATATATATAATGGTGTATATTTGGGTAAACTTTTGACACCGTACATTGATTTATTGTTGACACCACGTATGAGAACACTATAGTGTGTTTTCATATATGATATTTTTCAATCTGATTCAATGGTATAGTCTCTAAAAATGTCTGATTTCAACCCTTTCTACTAGTCTTGACCATGTTGCTTATAGTATAGTATATCTAAGGAATTGTGGCACATTGACCAAGAAACTAGTCATTGGTCTCAGATTTTTGAACAATATATAAATATATATATAAGTATTGTAAAATATATTATATATATTTATAATTTTATATTCAATATATATATTTTTAATATAATGTATAGTAATTTTTTTAGTAGATACATTATATAGTTGATGAGAAAAAAATATACATTAAACAAATACATTATTTTTATTTTTTTAATTAAAATTTAAATAATCAAACCTTGTATGATTTATATGAATTGATATTGGAATGATTACAATAAAACACTTAAGGAGTAATTCGATGGGGTTAAATAGTTCATCAATTTTTAATGAATGTGAAGATAACCCCAATCACAACATTTGTTTATGTTTTGTAGTATATATTCAAGAATGTTTTTCTAAAATATTTCAAATAACACATGATTTTTCATGTAACTAATTGGAGTGATATATTTTTGTCTAGTCACATAAAATAACATAATGAACTTAGTGACTTGAAGGACACTTTGATTTTTGGATCATCTGATATTTGTAAAACTATAATTGATAACATAGAACATATTGATGAAATGATATTGTTAATTGAAAACAATCTTTTTTATTTCCCAAAATATTATAAGATGTTAAATAGTTTTGTAAATGTACCCTTGTATGCATAATTTATATAATATGAATGAGATTAGGAAAAAATATTGTTATATAAATTAAATTATATAAGCCGATAGAGTGACACCATATTTATTGATCTTCTTTCTCTATAGATTGATATTTCCGCAGAATATTATGAGAATAAATGGTGAAACTATAATGTTTAAGTAATGTTATGATCATTGGTTATGATATCAAAAAGAATACATTCTTTTATAAATTATTATTAATGGTTTCAATATCACTATGAATTACATAAAATAACATATTTATGTTGTGACCAAAAATGGAAATTTGAATAATTCCATTGAAATTTTTAATAGTTATTTCCTATCACTCCAAGGATTACATATAAATATAGAAGTGGGGTTATTTTATGGAAAATTACATGGAATCTAGTCACTAGAATTAAAGAATAAAAAAAATTCATTTCTAAGATACTATCCTCAGTATATGATAACTCATCAAGAGTTTTAGGATTTTTAAGTCATCTAAAATAATCTCTCATCAATATATAAATATAAATTGAATTATTTTATTAAAAATCTATCACTCATATAAAATATCTTATTATAATGGTAAATTATACCATTTGTTAAGGGTATGCGTGAATTTCCATTTAATTATGTTGCTAATACTTATGTATAGACTAAAACAACATTATAAGGATATTAGTGTTTATTTGGATCCATTGGTTAACAATAACAATTGAATGCATGTGTAAGGTGACACATTATATGAGTCTCATATAAATAATAATTTAATTTTTTGATCCATATTTTATAGGATGATAAAATCAATCTCTTAGATGTTGAAATTTGTATTGATATAACATTAATTGAATGTTAAAGTGATTCATTTTTTAATTTATATAAATTGTTAGGTTGAGAAATTCTGTAACGATTATTTTTTAGAGAAATAATAAATTCTCACCCCAATTATAAAATACTGACATTAGATTAAATCATTCATTCAGAACATCAATGAAGTTAGATCACCTTTTCTATTAATAGGATAAGAAATTATTGAGGATGTTTATTATAATATTATAGTTTTTTGTAATAACTTCTCAAAATAATGTACAATATTATGTTTTAGAAATATATTATAATTTTTTACTTGGGAAATTGTAATTTCTTATTTCATCTATTATTTAATGATTTAATTATTAATAGAAAAAATTTATGTTGTAGAATAATTTTCATTTTTTAGATGAACATTTAATAAAATAAAGTAGTACGATGTGGTAGGACAATATTGATATGGGGATAATGGATGATTTGTTGGTTTTAATGGAAAATGATGGATTATTCTTCTTTCAAAGACATACACTCTTTACAATAAATAGGGAATTAAATTTTTAAACATTCTTAATGGTGCAATGAATCATGATAATAAATTATAAAATTTAAAAATCTATCATATTGATGAATATTTTGATGTCAATTAATATAAAATCACGTTATTTTTAGGATTTGTTGAAATATTTGATGTATTTTGAAATATATTTCTTTCAACAGGAACTGAATTAAAAAACTTAATGAGGATTTTTTATTTTTCTATTATATATATTGTAATTTTGCAAACATGATGAAAAGTCTAACTATTTAAAATAAAATTCCAGTCGTATATATTTTATAATAGATGTTCATCACATCATCAACATCATATTATTTTCTCCTACACAGTACATATTGATGAATCTAAATGAATGTACTATGTATATTTTTGGATGTGTGTTCCTATAATAATTGTCATTATGAAGGATCTAATGTATAGATGATTTTTTAATTTTTTTAATTTTGTTTCCAACTATTTATTGAATTTGGGTATTATTGGACTTTTAAAATAATGGTATAGTGAGTTCTTTTAGTGTGAATGGATTTTCAAAAGATTATTTATCTCAATTAAAAATATAAAATATAATAAATACTTTATTTCCACTTTCTACAATAGTATATACTATTTAAATTTTTTTTAAAACTAATAATATAATTCTTAGGTATTTTAATACATCATGGGATAAAACATGTATATTATATATACATGATCAATAAATTATTGGTTGTTTTCAAGTGAATCCACATATTAGGTTATTTTCTAATCCCAGTTTTAATTTCAGGATGACATTTAGGAATATACAAAGTAATAAGTTTAAATTTATAATCCTGCAATTTTTGTTTAATTAATTGATATATGAGCTATAGAAATATATAGGATAAATGTGGTATGATGAAAAATATCAGATTTACATTTTCTGTTCAAGATAGTAATGTGTCTAGTACAATATAATGAAATAAAATTTAATTGATTCTATTTTAAATTATAAATATTTTAAAAAATACTATATTGATTTTAAAAAATTCCATGTACTTATTTTTTTATGTAAATGGTTTGATATAAGGATTTAAACAAAAATAAATTTATTATGATTAATTAAATTGAATTTCAACATTTAGTAAAGAATTTATTGACTAGTAAAAATGTATCATATGTTGTATAATTATTTTTCATCTTGTATATTGAAAAAAAATTAAGTAATTGAACATTTTTATTTGAAATTAAATATTAGTTGAATCAAATATTTCCATAATGATTAATAGTTTAATGGAATATCACAATAACTATCTAAGGTTTCCATGGTATAGAACAAATTTTACATTATAGAGGAGTATAAGGGTGGATTTTAATATCTAATAGAGGTAAAAATACTATTATACATAAATTAAATTTATTAATTATGTTCTCAAATTTCTTTGATATGGTTTTCCATATACTATTATTGCCATCATAATTTTAAAAGTTCATTAAAATATTCATGAAAGGTAATTTAAACATTAAACTATATGTTTAAAGAATGCCTTCCCAACCAACATATGTTAATAATTTCATGTAAGAACATATTGGTGATTCTTAAATTTGTATATTATTTGTTTTTAAAGAATAAATGATTGAATAATGACAAGATAATGGTAGCATGATATTGTATGAATAAATTAATTAGATGAGAAATATTGTTACAAAATTCATTTTTAGATGGAATTAATGTAGTAAACATATTGAAACAAGTATTTATTTTTCTCATTAGTAATTTGGGGATCATTACTCAAATAAACATGATTATTTATATTAAAATAATAAAAAATGTTTCAATTTCCTTGAGTTGGGTAGAAAAATTCCATAAAAATGATATAGTTTTTCTATTTTACTATAAAATTAAATAACATAAAATTAATTTACTATTAATTATATATAATGGGTTTATTTTGTTATAGATATATTTTAGATGAAATTTAGACCAATATTTAATGGTATGTGTCATAGATATTTCTAAACTCTTTTTTTAAAACATCTCATAAGGAATATAAATTAAATTTTAAAACTCCATCAAATAGGTTTATTTGAATAAATCAAAAATTTTAAATCCTAGGATGAATTCAATAGTAATTGGGAGGAATATTCAATTAAGGTTCATTGAAATAAGTAATATTTTATTTCATAATTTTTGTTTTAATGAGTATGAAAATGTATATTTTTTTCATAAGAAACCAAGTGTGTGTAGAAAAAAGAAATGTGCATAAAAACCATTGTACCCCTACTAAAAAGAAATGGTTTGGTACACATCATTTGAACATAAAATATTATCTTATAAATCTATTTTATAAATTTTACATTGTATTAAAAAATATAATTATATTAAATTATATATATATTGATTGAAATTTTTTTCATCTCAAGACACATCAATACCACATCATTTTCTATGGAAGAAGTCTTATGTACAACCATGCACTGATATGCTAGATGGTTTTATTATATGAGTATGATGTATTAGGTAGATTCATAAGTCTAATGATGTTGGATTTTTTTGCAGAGTGACTTTAGATGAAATGATAAAAACAGAAGGTAATAATTAGAGATGTATGGTGGAATTTCTAAAAGGTACCCCATTCTACGTATAATTTCATAATGCATGATTGGGTCACCTATACATAGAGAATTTATATGTGGATGGGGGAGCAGTCTGCATACCATGTTGGTATGAAAACATGGATGTGGATAGTGTATCATTTTTCTACATGGATCCAGGTTCTTTCCATGCAGTAGGATTCTACATGGTGCTGGAATCCATCCACATATCAATTTTATATGTGGTGTAGTGTCCCATCCCTGTTGTAATGTCCCACATATAATAGGGTATTCTCCACATAGTAAGAAACTATGTGTCATCCCATATTAATGAGGTGGAATTGATATTATGGTTCTTAGGATGATCTATCTGTGAAGTGTATGTGGTTTATAGTCTTTCAATTTACATTCTACCAATTTATTTGTTGTTATGCATCATGATTTACCTATCTGTAGTTTTCAAAAGAGACTCCATTTTGTGGTTCTATTCTTATTCCATTCTTTCAAATGATTGAAAAACGATTTACCAATGTGACAATGTCTTCTATATACTTTCTTTAGTCCCAATTGAGGTCCTTTAAAAGAAGAGCGTAAGAGCTAGATCAAAGGGTCACATAACACATTAAACGGAACCCCACGGTGAAAAACCCTGCCAGAATATGACACAGTATGTTGGGTGTGCGGTCATCATCTGGTGTGTTTAAAATCACCTCCTATCTCTCGCCAATAACTTAGTTTTTTTATTTGGTTCTTATTGGATATGCCTCACTCGCGAACTGTTTCGGTTTGCAGGTGGGGCTCGTACGTGGGGTGGAATTTTATACCTCCATTCTATACTTGTTTTTGTTCTATTTTCAAGGGGTGGTTACATCATCATCATTCCAAAAACTATTGGGTTCATAGGTGATTTTTTGAATCTATAGACCATCATGTGGAGTGGCGATCCATGAAGATAATTATGCTTACAAAACAATATTTTCCTTTTACAAAATTTGGTTCTTAAGCTTTATTCATCGATTCTTCCATCGAATTGTTTTCCATTCTTTTTTCAAATATATGAGATTAGTTTTTTTCACTTTTCAATGTTTTTATAACATAACATTGTACATGTATCATAATTTCCTGACCAAAAAAATATGAGAACTGGTGTAATTGGCACCAAAATTGTTGAAGATTATGGGATATTGTTAATTAGTTGGTGGTAAAAACTTATAAGTTACCGACATATGGTATAATACATATGATTATTTTTATAGTATATAATTATTTTAAAATTGAAATTTACTTAACATTATTTTTTAGTTCTTAGGATACCAGATGGAATTATGATATGTGTTTTAGGTTACTATTTATTCTTTATCGAGACTATCTATTCATAAATCATCTCAGGATGAAATTTTATTGATAGAATATCCAAAATTTTATTTTTTTTATTCTAATATAATTATTTTGATGTTTTTAATCAATTTCAATCATTTTATTAAACTTACATACAAAATTAAATAAATGATTCTTTTAATTGAATCATAAATTTTCTTTCCACTCAATTTAGAATATTTTCTTCCATGTAAATATTGTCATTAAAGTGATTTTAAATTATAATTTCTATTGTAAAAATATAATTTAAATAAATTATTGAATATCTATTACATTACATAACATTTTTTAAAATTAACCTTCATATTTTTTTCCTATTGTGAATCATTTTAACTTATACAAAAAATGTGAAGGGATTTTTTAGACTATGTCAATGACATTCCCTACAATCAGGAATACTTGTTTCCTCAACACATCTTTTTCATGTTTAAATTTTTTTATTTTCAATGAAATTTTTTACATTTTATTTTTGACCCATTTATGTTTTTAACATAATTATTAAGAAAAATGTTATTTTAAACTAGAAATTACCCAGTAACCTTTAAAATGAATTTTCATCTGTAATATCATCCATGATTGTTTTATTTTGATTTAATATTAGAATGTTTGATAATTAATTTTATCATTATTTATCTATATAGTTTGTTATTTTCATCATAAATGAGTATGAAACCTATACCCTTTCCATGGTTTAGGATAATATGATTTAACAATTTATTTATGTTTTTTTATCACATGTGTATGGTTTAGTTATGTGATTGGTTGTCTATTTTAATCCATGGATGAGTTGTGATGTTTCAAAATTTGGTAAAGTTGGTTTATTAAATAACATCAATTAATTGGGTAATAATTAATATTGAATGACATAATAAGGAATGGACTGGAGTGTGAGCCAAGTCCAGTAAGAGACTTTTTCTATCAATAATTTCATTGGAGTGAATCATTATTAAGAATCTAAAGGAATATAGAGTGAACACAATCCACAATGATTTTATTGGTGGTGATTCATGACCAATGAAATTATTATATATTCATGTACACATTAAAAAACATATGTTTTCCGATTTTCATTTTAAGAAATGGTACTTTTTTTATAAATTATGATTTTCAACTCTTTTTTTATGTCATTTTTTGACAGAACCATAATACTAGTTTCATTATTAATGTTATTTGATTAATTATTATTTTTTATAAGTATTGATCATATTATCAGACCCATGTGGTTTTCTTATGATCAATGATCATTATACCATTGGATTACCTAATTAATAAAATGATTAAACATTTTCTTATGGATATATCGAATGTTTCATAGTTTGATATATTTATAAAGAAGATAATTTGGATGAACGTAATTTGAAATGATATAGATATATGATGTACCATGGGATTAAATATATTATATTCCCCTGATAAAATACTTATATTATCTAAATTAATGCAATATAGTGAAAAATAATCAACATTCATCTATAGTGGTGGAATATTTATATTTTATTTTATGGGTCAAAAAAGTTAGTATCAATGGGAGGTTTAGCACATTCAATAACTAGGATAACGAATATTTAGTGAGAACATTTAAAAAAATGTATAATAGAAAATTTTATGTTATAGTAATGAAGGTATTGTGGATTCCAAATTAAAATATATCCATGTCTAGATACAATATGTGAATCTATAGTTGGATACGATTTTTTATGGGGTAAAACCCCTAAAAGGAGTTGGTTAACTATATCTCAAACATCATTCTGGTGTATGGTGAATGTTCTATTTATGTGAACATAATATGATACTTCAAGGAGATATGATTATATTGATTTATATTTTATTTATTTACAATTATATAGTATTTAAACTGTTATATAGCATTGATAGCTATTATCACACCTATGTGTTTTTTCCGTGATATAAATCTCTAATATATAATTTCCATGAATATATGATTTCTTAATATTATTTTTGATTCTAATACAAATGATTATTGTTTTATTAAATGTATTAAAACATAAGGAACTATGGTAACATTGAGTGGGACAAAACAATAGAATTATTTTTCAAACGTGGAATAAAATTTTATGGAATCATGAATGAAAAAATAATGATTTTATTATTACAAAACATTATATGGATGTGAATAGTATATATATACCATAACAAAAAAAATGAAGGAATGACATTTATTGAGTTCATAATGACGTATTTTACATGTTATATTAGATAATCTTCCTATAAACTAATTCCAGATCAATGAATTCATTCAACTAAATTAAATTTCATTTTATCTAGTACTCTTAACCATAATTTTTTAACATAGTTTTTCATAGCTTGGAATGTTAATCAGGTCAAAATGGAATTCATACCAAAGAAATGGGGATAAATTGACTACATAGAGTTGGATGAGTTTATGATATTATTTTTAAATATTTACTCTCTTCGTTTTATTAATATTTGAATTGGTAGTTAATTCCATGAATTTAAATAGGATGATAATGAAATAGTTTTTACATATGAAGAAATAATTACACGAATTTCATTGCATATTTTCTGTAATATTTATTAATAAAAATTCACGATTGATCAATTATTTATGGCTTGAAAACATTTCTTTAATGGTAACTATAAATAACTGACATCATTTACTATAAATACTTTTTTCGATGGATGCCATAATGTTAATGAATATTTGAGTTACATATAAATCATATTATATAGAAAGTAAATGAATGATGAACATGAATATATATTCTAATAAAAACCATGTGGGTAAGAATTAATGTATTACTTTATGATAAATGTATGTAATAAATCATGTGGCTAATTCACTTATGTGGGTCAGTAAATTTTTTATTACTATAAAATAAGTCTATCATGAAATCAAATTACCATATAATTGTTTTGTAGCTATCTAATTATTTTAAGAAATATATATTTCACTAGAATGAATATCCAATTCAATATTTGATATTATTTCATGGAGTTTGGACATTATTCTCACAAGTGATCAAATATAGGTGTTAATAATGAAGATTGAAATTATCATCATGTTAATCCCGTAGAAAAAGAAAAAATTCATGTAATTACAAATACCAATGTTGGGTGTGATAACAATGTGGGGATGGTAGAAATTATATTCACTCTATACATACTAATGTCTTATTTGATTCAAGTTAAACACAAACTTTTATATACAAATATATATACAATTTTCTAATTGCAATCACATAATGAAATCAATTACTTGATTTTGAAATAGTATTAAAAACTCATAATGGTATGATGATCACATATGAAATATATGTCTCTTATATAGATGACGTTTATGGGAATGTGCTTCATGTAAATATTTATATTCTTCCACATATTGAATTTTTGTTGATTTTAGGGATGGATTGGATTTAATAATATAAGGAAAACATTAAATACTGATGAATGGATGTCAAACTGTATATTATGTAATGAAACATGATTTAAAATAGGTGTGTCTTTAAATTTTATGATCTAATAGAAATTATATCCATTTAATCGGTGTTTATTTCTATTCAAAATGTATATTAATTTCAGACGATGGGGAAGAAACAAAAATTTTAATTTATTCCTATTTTTTGTGAGTTTTTCGATTAATTTACAAAAAAAATTCATATTATTTCTCCCAATTTTGTAGTATAGTTATGAATATGACACATACCCAATGATACACCTCTATTAAGGAATATATATAGAACATACATGATTGAGTAACTATAAATTGAAAAAACTCTAGAAGATTCATCGATATTTATTCATTATTCCCTATGATACAACATGTGGTTTACCCATTTTTTTAATATGAAAGATTGATTAAAAAGACAGTTCAATGATTCATGAAATATTTACAAGATAAAAATCCAGAATAAGTATCCATTAATGTGTATATGATATTTTTTGGAAAAAATATAATGAGATAAAAATTTAATAATGATATTTTCATTGATAGGGACATTATCAGTTTAGGGTCATGAGTGAAGAATTACTGAAGATAGCAATTCGATCACGTTATATTCATTATGTATTTTTAGTTATTATATTTGGTATTATTAATTCCCTCTCTATCATAATGGAATTAACTATCAAATCACAGTCAATTAACTTAATAACTTTTTGTAGTAATTATATGTGATATTCTTATATATTCTATGAGAAATAAAGATCATGAAGATCACTTGAGGATTGCACTAAATACTGAATTGAATGATAAGATAATTGAAAATTTTACCATGTGTAAATTTTAAAAATTGGAAATTTTATTTTTGGATCATATAATCACTATAGAGGGTATGTAAATCGATTCACATGAGGTGTAATTTATTAATAATTTCCCAAGGTTAACCTGTATGATACAATTTTATAGTTTTCTTGATTTTTTTAGATTTTATAAACCCATTATAATGTATTTATCATTGATTGAAAATTTAATAACCATGAAATCATGAAATGGAGTTACATTATAGTTAATTGATGATTGTGAATAATATTACATGGATCTAAAGAGAATTTCAACTAGTGAAACTATTCTAACAAAACCTTATAGTGTATAATAATATATTATTTATAATGAATTCCTAAATAGGGGGTATATTCATTTATGTATAGAGTGATATAGTTGTAACTTCTACCCCACACCAATTTAAGGGTGATGAGAAATAATACAAATCTCACGCATTTGAGTAATTATTTTTTATGATAGAAATAATATATATCATAATTATATTTATAGGGAAATTTGTGAGATATATTCCGATAATAAAATTCATGAGTATATATTCACATATAAATAGATTGAAATTATTAAAATTGATATGGTTGGAGTTGATAAATAAATATGAATTATTAATACATTAGAACCCTATGAAATTGTACATGATGGTGGATCAATTGTATTTAAATAATCATGTTATCTTAAATATGATAAGGATTAGAAAATAACCAACATTAATGAATTTTTAATGTATGAACCTTGAGATCATTATAGAAGGGGAGAAAAAAAATATTTTTTAATTGAGTGTTCAACCGTCTTTTTTTGTTATGATTAATGTGGAATATAATGATAATGTGGATATAAAAATTATGCTGAGAAATATTGATAAGTTCAACCTTGATATCAAAGATATAGTAATGTTAATAAAGATATTGTGTATCATTTCAAAACCAAATGTAATGAAGGAGTGTTTGGAAGAAGTTTATATATCAACATTCTATATTAATCATAGTTCTATGTATATATATATATATTAGTATTTCTGGGGGGTATCCTGAAGATCAATATTATGGATTAATTACCTCAGTGGTTGGAATCTCACCTTGTTACAACTACAAGAATCATTCTATAGGGATGTAAATGAAATTATACATAGAAGAACGAATATGAAAAAACACCATGTTTTTAATTTCGGAATCCCCATAACATCGATAATCCATAATATTTATTATTTTATAGTTAATAATCATGTCATGTCAATGTAGTACATTACTGTTAGTGAATATTTCCCACTAAATCGACATTATAGGAAATCCATTATAGATGTGTTAATGTAACATGTGTCATTATATTATATTTTATATTGTTAGGATATGAGGATACAATAATTTTAGGGATAATACATCAGTATTCTCTAGATAAATTGAATTTTTTATTTTATGATAAGCATACATAGAAAAATAATCAATCTGTGAGGACCATTCAAAACCAGTGTGAAATACTGAGAATATATTACAAAAAATTCATGTGTGTATTGGATCAACAATGGCCTCTAAATGAGTTTTCATTAAAAAATAACATTCAATAGTTAATTTAGAAACCCCATTATGATCTCCTATATGAAAAGAGTACAGAAATATCACATAATATTTAGATGACATAGAAATAAATCTTTTAGTTAAAGAAAAATATAATTAAATGGTAGACAAGGATAGATTAACTCAACAACATATCATGAATGATTATTGTAAAAAATATTACATTCATAATCATTGGAATTGGAATTTGAAATTTGGGTGATGGTAATACAAGTAATTTCAGCATATATAAAGGTTATAATATTTAGAATTATGGAAAAGGTAAGACAATGATATATCGTTCCCATTGAGATTCAATATCGATTAAGGGTTCATGCTTATTTCATTGAACTCTCACAAAACATATCACAAGTTTAGTATGTGTTACATGTATATACTATAATGAGTTTAATTGATGATCCATAAGTTTTAATAAATATTGAGTTTAACCAAATCAATAATGATTTCCATTAGGACAAAAACTAGTAGAAATATTTGATCACATAATTATTTTTACAGGGAAAAAGTCTACTCACCTAGATAATATTATTTGGAGGCCTATAAAATTTTAGGAAGCTACATGGGTAATTGAAGATATGATGATGTTGTCATTTTATTAGTTGTTTGAATGCGTTTGATGATATTTTTATTGTGAATTTAATTTTATTATGGGTTTAATGTTACATCCCATGATGTTATATTTATTTTATTTGAAAAAAATTGAATTACTTGATAAAATTCCTTACAAAAAACACCATGTTTATATGAACCATGATATAATAAATTATAATTAAATGGATGTTAAATTTGAAGGAATGAATAAAAATTAATAATTAATGAAAAAAATTAATAATAATTTTCGATAATTGAATTTAATTTCTAAATTAAAAATAAATGAATTCAAAAATTTTAGTAATATAATTTTCCATTTAAAAAATATGTTTTCATAAAAAATGATTTCAAAAAGATTATTTCACATAAGAATTATAATTAAATAAATAAATTTTTAAAAATTTTATATTGGGAAATTATAATCAAATGGAAATAATAATTTCAATATTATGTTATCGTAAAATTTTAGGATTATTCTAAAATGATTAGTTTTTCAGTGAAAAGTGAAAAATAAAACTTTTTAAAAAATATCCATTTATAATCATGTAAATGTCACATAATATTTTTAAGTATTTATTAATTAAAAAATATCCTTAATTTATAAATAATATTTTTTAATATATAGAAATCATATTTAAATATGATTATTGTATAACTTAATTTATCATCACAAAAATCATAATTTCTAAAAACTAATTTTAGGCTCACAATGTTTTTTATATTAATAATGTGATTTAATATAACTCTACTATTAATATTGGTAACACCCAAAAATTCCATGGTATTCTTCTCTTTGAACAATACAATAGCTAGCGTTGTATGCAACTCCGAGTTCTAGCCCCCTCGACCAGTCAAACTATACGTTTAAATAGTAGGTATGAATATTAATACCCACTTTTTGAAATTTTATAAATTTAATTATCAAAATGGATTTTATTTTTGGATTCGGAATAACAAAATTATCTTTTGGTGGATATATTTTATTTCCTTGAAAACATTCAATTATTTATGAATAATCAAAAACACTACGTTATTGTTCTAAAATGACTTTTTAATTTATTTTTTTAATTTAAATTTATTTTAAATTAAAAATAGATACATAATAACTATATTACCCCAATTAAATTCAGAAAAGTCATTTTATATTAAGATTAGATATAAAAAATTCACTTTAACTTCTTAACGTCTTTTATCCTCTTTATTGGCACATTTTGAAATTTGAATAAAATATAATTTTAACAGTTCTGTAAATTGAATTTCAAAAATCAGAGAGAAATAATTATCATTAGTAAGTAAAATGTGGTTCAATGAGATGAAAATAATTTTTTTGTCAGTAGTAACATTTAAATTTTATTAACCACGGTTAAAAGTTAATATGGTAATTAAGGTTAAAAATAATATAATAATAATATAAAATTATCTCAACACATGTCCTAATTTTTTTGAATAAGTTTTCATAGACAAAAATAAACCATAAGATAAATATGATCATTTTTATCCACTTGGATTAGATTAGGAAAATGATTATGTTGATTTTAAAGTAGAGTTAATAGTGTTAAATTCAAATTTTAATAACATAACCATTTTTAATATAGTGTTATACATAAGTTAAATTATACTATAAATATTTATTAGAAATATTATGTGATTTACTACATCATTTTATTATATTTATAATTTTTTTAAAAAAAATAATTTAATTTTTTTATGACACAATGACGATGCAATTTTTACATTATTAATAAATGAATAAAATAAATGATATTATTAATTTAAAAATAAATATAATCTTATTTAATTAATTTAAAACAATAATTTAATAGATACCTATTATTTTAGTGACACATTAGAAGAATTTGTTCTATTTTATCATTATAGATTCATATTTTCAAAAAATAAAAATATTTATTAGTAAAAAAATTTACATAAATGATATTTTAAAAATTATTAATTGTTCATTAAATGAAATAAAATTGATAAAATTATATTGTTTTGAAAAATAAAATTTATTGTGATACTAATTTCAGAAATTATTCACTTTATTTTAGTTTGTATATTTATTGAAAATATATTAAAAATGTAGTTTAAAAATATAATAAGACATGTAATGAGTAGACCTATTTAACTAAGGGGGAAATATAAAATAAAAGGATTATTTTATGACATAACATGTCTAAAAAGTATTATTTGAGAGGTTTTTGACCCATCTCAATCTCATCTTGTATATAAATCAATATGGATCTATTATAAACCAAAAATAATTTTATAATAAATTAATATTTCCATCATTTCCTAAAGTTCCCCTCGCCTATCTTATAAAAGGGAACACCCCCTTCTCATGAATTCTCAACTCCATAAATAGTTTTCTTGTCCAACTCCTACCCAAATTACAAATAAACTATGCTCAATTAAACCTAGAGCCCTTACAGTGTTCCTAAATCCATCCTAAGGATCCCTTTTGTTCAAATCAAAAGGAAGCACTCGAAGAAGAGGTAATTAATTTATCACCTATTTCAATATTCCATTCTTCTTCCCTACTATTTATTTCATATTTCCAAACATAAATAATAACTCAATTATATTTTTCATACTTCTATTTTTTTATAAATATGTTACAACAATATTCATCATTCTATCTCTCATATGAATGAAAATGGCATTATGCATGTGTACGTAGGGTTTACTGTCTCCACATCATGGATTAGTTTGTTATACACACTAAATTTTGTGGATGGTTATAATAATGAGTATAGTTGATGTAAATAATAAATTCAAAATTATAATTATTCATTATATATAATATAAAATCATGTTACCTATGATTTCACAATCAATCAAATGATTTTGTCGCTCATTCATGCATATGACATACCGTTTCCATGACGCTATGAGATTTGTTCCCCATTGTAACCATTCAAGAATAATTTTAATTTTATTAATAAAAATAATGTTTTTTAAATTAATATAATTGTGAATATGAATAAAATAAATCTTTTACATATGAATCATTACATGCGTAACAAAACATATAAAGGAAAAAAAATCAGTTCACACCCGAAACAACGATAATATTGAATGATTTTTAAAAAAGAAATATTATTTGACTGTATATTACATCATATATATATGTATGTGGTTCTTGTATAATTTAATAATAATTAATTTTCCATTATAATGTCTGTTAATGTTCCCTCGACTAACAAATAGTTCACGGTAATGGTTAATTTTAGAATCTCTCTATTATCTGATGTTTTTTATAAGGTAATATCAACTGGGAATTATTTATCTTCAATATCCGTGTTTCTTAAAAAAATATTTCAAAACATTTTCACTATTTTCTAGACAATTGGTTAATGTCATTTATAACATTTTTTTAATATTAAAATATTTTTTTGAAAGGAGACTTTTCGTTGTTTTCCAAACAAGATACTTTATGCCTTTTTTCAGAAATAATGGAAAGAATGATTTTTCACTTATATGGTTGGTGTGGCTATTTTCATCCCTTTTAACTCATTCGAAGCTTCCCATACAATATTATAATAATATTTAAATTTTGTTTTCATTTATAATTATGAGACTTTTAAATTATTTCAATGTAGAAAGAGATATTTCATTCATATAGTTTGCGTATTAATTTCATCGATAAATGTCTATTATTGGATTTTATGTTTATGTAAAGATGATTTATTATGATAAATGCTTCCATATTGTATTTATTTTTTTAATAATTTGTTTGACTGTGGATGTGCTATTTTTATATCATTCACCATTTAGGGTTAATATATTAACATTTCATATGCTAGTTTAATACAAATTATAATATAATGGTGAAATGTTTTCATATAAGGAATACATTAGACATATAATATGATAGGGGAGTCCTAATATAGTCTCTCGATGCATCATTATGTCTCATGAGTCAAACAAGATTATTTTCACAATCACTTGAAAAAAAATTTATCTATAGTCTTAGCATGAGGCCATAGCTATGTAGTTATGTTTTCCAGCATTATGAATTACATTTTCATGACATTTTCTATTGAAATTACATGTGATTATTCTCCTTGTAGAATATTAACTTCAATTTGTAAATTGAATTATTTGATTTAGCTTTTCCATATTATGCTGATGTTTCTATTTGAAAGGCTTCTTTATTAGTCATATACATTAGCATAAATGTTTATGTTTAATTTTTTTACATTTTGTTATATTTTTTTTCCATGCTGAGATTCAAAACTCACCAATTTCATATGTTTGATTTTTCCAAGGATGTGAAGAAGTATATTAAGAAGGACCTGCATAGATAAGATAAGGAATATGACTATGTTTAAATGAGAAACATTGTTTTTTTCATTTTCTAATGTAATGTAAAACATATTTATATATATATTACTTTTATGACAATTAAACGGATTGGTGTATTTGGACATAATCTCTTAGAATCATGAAAATGTTATGTAATTATGAACTAACTCTATTAACAGGTGTCTAAGAATTATAGTATGAATTAGAAGAAGTTTAGAATAATCCATTGAAACTAGATTTATTAATACTCAAATTAGAAAACATTACCCCACACTAGACATTGACGATTAGTATATATGAATTCACAAAAATATTGTTAATGTAAAAATTAAGGGGTTTTTCTATGAAATAATTTGATGTCTATATAATAATTGTGGACATGGTTCGGGCAAACATGTACCTAGGAGTGAATACCCTGACCAGAAGTTTCATGATTGACTCAGGGTATCCTAGTACATGACACGGGCCTTATTATGAACATGGTTTGACAGTCCCCAGATATATACTTATGGATAATTCACATTTTCATAACAAATTATTATTAATGATTTATGAGTAAATACCACACCAAAGAAATATTTTATTTTTTTATTATTATATGAATAAATTGTTCAATTTATTTTAAGTGTTTTTCAAGTCTGTAATTATGCATTTTGATTAAAAAAATATTCTAGTGTCTGCCATTATTTAGAGATAGTGCCTAGTAGAAGGAATGGAAAATGTATCAACACACGTAATCAATGTAGGGTTTTTCCTCCTATTCAAGATAATTATGGTGGAGATGGTGATGCATTTCATACTAAACAACTTATAACCCTACCGGGACAACTCACCCTGGTTATGAATAATATCCTTACCCATAGAGAGAACCCATATTCAAAACACAAAGGATAACTATTATAAATCTTCAAAAGTAAATGACCACTATCATTCAATAGAACAAAAAATACATTTGTATTTGATCAATTATTTCTTCCTTAGAGAAAATATTTTTTTCCTTGGGTATTAGTGAATGGGAAAAAGATGTCATCGCAGTTTATCATCTCTTAGGAGATGTGGACCATTAGTGGTCATTAATTCAAAACACAATGAAAGATTAAGAATTAAAATATATTGAATGGATGTATTTTAAAGATATTTTAGTAGAGAAACATATTCCTGATGAACATCGAACATATATGAGAAGGAAATTATGGTGTCTGAGGAAAAAAGTGGATGAGAATGATGTAAAATGATAGGCTAATATAACAATGACAACAAGTCTTGTTGAAAATTATACATGTTTCCCACGAAGTAAGATTGATCGATTATTTTATGGGTTAAAACCATTTCTTCGATAATAAATTATCTCACAATCATTCTTATCACATGAAGATATATTCTCACGTGCAATCAAGAGAGAAAATAAATTCTCTATGTCTAGTGACTTCAATATGAAGAAAGAGAAGAAGAGATCTACTGAACACTCTAGAAAAGGAAATAAGTGAAGAAGGGAAATGTTGAATTTCCAACCTGTAGTAAATATAGGACGAAACACCCCAGTAGTTTCCTAAAGATAATGGGAGATTGGTATAAGTGTTGAGAATAAGCCCACCAGGATTGTGATTTAAATGGGAAGAAAGATGCAACTATTGTTCAATGATATAATTTTAATGATATGGGAAATTATGCAAATGATTTTTCTTAGGTTCAATGAAATTTTCCCAAGTATAATCAGAGGGAGAAAGGACAATCTTCTGTGATTACTATTTTATGTTTGACTATCATAATGACAATGTGGTATGTACATTAATTAGTTCCTAAAAAGTATCCAATTATTTAAATGATATTAGATCATCACATTGTTTCATATATTCATTGTTTTGGAAGAAAATTAGATATAGTCAATTTGACTTAATAAGAGAGTTTTTTAGTTAAAAACCTAATTGATGTATCATTACATGAAAGGGTTTTCGAGAAGTTACTATTATGGAATATAAAAGTGTTTCATCTGCTGATTTTATTATCATATCCATTATAGAATTTTATGTAATCCTCAGTATGAATTGGTTTTCAGATAATGATGATAAAATTTACTATAATATGAAGATGTTACAATTTTTGATTATGATAATGAATCCCTTATCCTTAATGACGAAACAACACCCTCTGATTCTCATCTTGATCGACCCCCACTAGCTCTATTAAATTCATTTATTTGGTGGGAAGAAAGTGAAATAACTATGGGTGAGGAAAGAATTTATCAAATAGATTTTGTACATATTGTGAATGAATATATTGATGTGTTCCCAGAGGATTTACATGGTCATCCACCATAATGTGAAATTGAGTTTTCCATTGTATTAATTCACGGTTCAAGGATAGTATCGAAGAACCCTCCTAGAATTTATACATTGGAATTAGAGTAAGTTAAAAACAACTATAGTATTTGAGTAAATCAGGATTTATTTTCAATAGTGATTCTCTATGGGGATCCCCTATTATTTGTTTTAGAAGAAAGATGGATCTATGAGGTTGTGCATTTTCTAAAGGGAGATCAATGCTATAACAATAATGAACAAGAATGTTCTACATCACATTGATGATATATTTGATCAACTTCATAGAGCTGATTATTTTTAAAAGAAAGACCATTGATATAGATATCATCAATTGTGCATCAGGAAGGAAGACATTACAAAGACAACATTTCCAACCAGTTATGGGCATTACAAGTTTACAGTAACGCCTTCGGGAGTGAGTAATGCACCCACTCTATTCATGGATATAATGAATAGAATATTGAATGATCATTTTCATGAATTTTTATTAATATTTATTGATGATATCATGGTATATTCTAAAATCCACTAAAATCATAAAAATAACATGGCACTCTTCTGAAAACTCGTAAAGAAATGAATTATATGGGATGTTAAGAAAATGTAAATTATGGAATCTGAAAATTTCTTTTCATTTCCATATTGTCTCTAATGATCGATTATCTATAGATCGTTTTATATCAATGGAAATCATGGAATGGAAAACAATAAAAAGTATAACCAAGGTATGTATTTTATCAGTTTAGTAGGTTACTATCACCATTTCGTACAGATTTTTTTTGTTTTTTCTGACCCATTAACCAATCTCACATATAATGGTGTTAATTTTTTTGGTCAAAAATGTGTGATGAATGTTTTGTATAATTGGAGAGAATATTAGTAAATTATCTTATCTTGACTCTACCATCATATAATTATGGGATTTTTATTTATAGTGATGTATCAATGAAATGACATGGTTTTGTCCTTATGGAGAATGATAGAGTTATTGCCTATATATAATGGCCACTAAAAATTTGAGAAAAAAACAATCACTATCGTTATATTATGTTAGTAGCTATAATAATTTATCTGAAGATATGGAGACACTAAGTCTATAGTAAAATATGTGAGATATATACTAATCACATGAGTTTGAATTATATTTTCTCAATGATATAAATGTACATGGTGAAATGGTGATGTCTTGAACTAATCAAGGATTACGATTGCAAATACCCTACACAACAATGAATGAAAAAAGTAGTTAGACACTTTGATCAGAAATTATCACAGAGTTTTGAACATGATGAGAGTTAAAAGGGATCGTATATTCATGAATCCATTATTAATGAATTTGGGATTAATCATGGAAGGTGTAACATCAATAATTTTTTAAATGGATTCCAAACCATATTTACTAGAAATAAAAAAATATTATTACATTGATTAGGATAAGTTTCTTAAGAAAAATAATTTTTTGAATTATGGGAGACTGGTTGACATTGTAAATGAATATAGAATTTTGAAATTTGGGAAGAGGCTTTGTGTTTCAGATATACACGATTTGAAAAGGTAATTGATGAAGGATTCTCATCACTACAATTTCCCTATACATTATGGTAGTAGTAAGATATATATGGATTTTAAGAAATAGTTTTTGTGGGACAACATGAAGAGTGATATTAATGATTATGTGTCAATATGTATGGTTTTGGAATAGGTGAATGGTGGAAGACAACATCCATGATGATTCATCCATCCTTTTTCCCTTACCTGAGTGGAAATGCGATGATATTGTGATTGAATACTTTTTGGGGCTACCAAAGACTCCTAGAAGTAATGAAGAAATATGGTTCAAAGATGATCATCATAAAATGACAAATAAATATATTTTTTAATGGAAAATTTAACTATTGACCATTTAGAAGGACTATATATTGATTATGTTGTAAGACTTGATGGTGTAACCCTATCAATTGTTTATGATCTAGGTCCCCATTTACATCAAGATTTATGATATTTTTTAGTAATCCCATGATACTAAACATCGTATGAAAATTCTATACCACCCTCACACTGACGGTCAATCAGAATAGACTATTAATCTTCTAGAACACATGTTGAAATATTTCTCATTTGACTTTCAAGGTGTGTGGGATCAGTATTTAACCCTAGTTGAATTTTTATATAATAATATCTTACATTAAATTATTCAGATGGCAGCATATGAATAATTATATAGAATGATTTGTCACACAACAACTAGATGTGAGGATGATTGCGAAATAAAACATGAAGGCCCCTAAATTTTTTGGGAAAAATGGAAATGTTGTAGATTACCAAAACCCACATCAATGGAGCTCAATGTAGGAAAAATAGCAATATTGATAATCGAAGGAAAGATTTGACTTTCAAGTTGGAGATCATGTTTTATTGAAGGTATCTAGATGGAAGAGTGTTATATGGTTCAGATAGAAGGGAAAATTATGTCCTAGGTAATCAGACATTTTTAAATATAACAACGAATTAGAGTTTTAGCTTACTATTTGGAAATGACGCCATGTATCTCCAACGTTCATGATGTGTTCAACATATCACTATTATGAAAATACATTCGAGTCCCAATGAATGAATTCCCTTATAAAGATATTGAACTAAAACCCGATCTATCATATTGTTTAGATCCCATCATGATTCATGATACCATAGAAAATTTGTTGAGAAATCAGAAAACTCGACAAGTAATAGATCTTTGGAGAAATCATTGAATGGAAGAGGCAACGTGGGACCCTGAGGAACTTATGATGTAGAAAAACCTAAATATTATTATGTTGTAATATTATAGAAATTTTCAGGACAATATTAATTGAAGGTGGAATGAATGTATCACCCCATGCATCCACAATACATTTCTTTTGGAATATTACAATATCTTGCACATTACACATCTCCGAGTTCTAGCACAATACGACAAATCAAACTAGTCACTTAAAAATTAGATATGAATAGTAAAATACATATTTTGAAATTTAAAAAATTTTATATTTCAAAATAGACTTCTTTTTTGGACTCAGAATATCAAAATTATCTTAGGGTGAAATTTTGGTATTTTTATGAAAACATGCAATTTTTTATGAATGATGAAAAAAATGTGATATTGTATAAATAAAGCATTCTTATTTATGTAATCATATATATAATATTAATATATATTAAATTAAAAATAGGTACATAATAAATATATTAATCCAATTAAATTCAATGGAGTCATTTTATAATAAAATTAGGTATATAAAATTATGTTGATCATTTTAATGTCTTTTACCCACATTCTACACACATTTGCAAACTAGCATGAAATTTTATTTTAACACTTCTATGAATTGAATTTTAAAATTAAGATAGACATGGTTTTCATTAGTACAAAAAATGTTGTTTAGCAAGATGAAAATAACTTTTGGTAAATAATATCTTTTAAATTATATTTACCACTGTTAATAGTAAATAGGATAATTAAAGGTAAAAAATATATTATAATAATATAAAATAACACCAAAACATTTCCTAATTATCTGAAATTAGCGTTTTTCAATAAAAACCCACCATAAGTCCAAAATATAATCCTTTTTGATCCACGTGGATTAGATTTGGACATTATTTTATTTTAATGAAGAAGTGGTAAAATTCTTAATTTAAAATTATAATAACTGAAAATTTTTGAATATAGAGTAATTCAATAGATAAATTCGACTATAAAAAATTATTACAATGCTAAAAATAATTCCCAAATCCGGGTAAATTATTTATAATTTTTATAAATTATTTGAATTAATTTATTTATGACACAATCATGATGTAGTAATTAACTAATTAATGAAAGATTAAAATAAATTATATTAATAGTAATAAAATAATTATAATTTTAATTAATTAATGTAATACACTAATTTTATAGATATAATATAAATTTTTTCACACATTGGATGTATTTTTTCTATGTTATCATGTTGGTTTGATATTTTTAGAAAAAAAATTGAATAGTAACAAAAGTGACATAGATGATATTTTAAAATAAATTCTACATTATTAAATGATATAAAAGTAATAAATATCTAAAGATATATAAAATAATAGTGATAGTTATTCCAATTTCATAAATAATCATCTTTATGTTCATTTATAAATTTATAGAATCTATATAAAGAATTTAGTATGAAAATAAAAGATGACAGAGATAGAGTTAAAACTTTTTAACTAAGGGTTAAATCTAAAAATTATTATTAATTTAATGACCCGAACATGTCTAAAATCTATTGGGTGAGTGGTTTTCAACCCTTTCCCATATTGGACTTGAAATAAGTTGATTTTAACTGTTAGAAACCGAAAATAATTTTAAAATAAATTAATATTTCAATCTTTTCCAGAAGTTCCCCTCTACTCTCTTATAAAAGGGTACTTCCCCTTCTCTAAAATTCAAATCTCCAAAGATAGTTGGCTTAGAAAAAACCTACCAAATGCTCCTCTAAACTACCCTAAATTCAACATAGAGGCCTTAAATAGATCATAATTCCATTCTATAGAGCCCTTTTTTTCAAATCAATAGGAAGTATGGAAGATGACGTAATAATATTATCACCTCATTCAAAGTTCTTTTCATTTACTACTTACTCTTTCTTGGTTGTTTCTATTCTAAAATAAGAAATGATGTACCTAAAATATAATGAGATGTTATTATAAATATGGTACATAATTATTGATTATTCTATACATGCTATGAATGAATAATTCACCATGTCTGCGTACGTATGGCTTACCGTCTCCACATCGTGTAATATTATGTTATGCAACAATAAATTTTTTGGATGGGTATAATAATGATTATAAATGATGTAAATAATAAATTTAAAATTTTAATGATTCATTTTATATAATATCCCATCAAATTATATTTGATTTTACAATCATTACAATGATATTTTCATTCGTTCCTACGTATGACTTACCGTCTCAACAACGCGATGTGATATTTTCACCGACATAACAATTCAAGAATAATTTTCATTTTATGATAAAAAAAAATGTTTAATATCATAATATAATTATGAATATTAATTAATGAAATCCTATCCATAAAATAAATGACATACGTAACAAAACATATAAAGGAAAATGATTCAATTGACACCCGAAACAATAATAATAATGTAAAATTATTAACAATGCAAGATTAGAAGATCATATATGATATCATATTTATGTATGTAACTTTTTTATAATTTAATAATAATGATTTAACCATTAAAAATGAGTTTACTGTACCCTTTACTCGTTAAATTTACAATTATGGTTTAGTTTTACAGTCTCCCCATTATTCGAGGTTGTTTATATTTAAGTATCTACTAGGACTTAGTTATCATCCACATTCCTGTTTCAAAAAAATGTATTTGCGATTTTTTTAATATTTATATGATTATGCGACAATTTCATTTATACCCTTGTCTATCTTTTTATAAAATGTTTTGAAATAATGTGTTCCATCATCTTCCAAATAAGATACTTTAGGACCTTTTCAACAAATTAGGTAAAGAATTTTTTTAATCTTATACAGAGGGTACGTCTATTTCCCACCATTAAAAAACCTTTGAAGATTACATTACAAACATATAAGAATATTTTAAATATAAATTTTCTGATTTCTAATTATGAAACTTTTAAATTATTTCAATGTAGAAAAAGATATTTCTCTCAAATATTTTTTGGATTGATTTCATATTTTTCAACATCTATTGTTGGATTTTATTTTTAATTGATATCGATTTATTATAATAAAAGAATCCATATTGTATTTTTAGTTTTATGATATGTTTGAATATGGATGTTCTATTTTTAGGTCATTCATGTTAAATGGTTAATGTATTAAAATATCATATGTATGTTTAATAGGAATATTTATATTATGTTTCACCCATTTCATATGAGGGATGCAATGGACAGTGTATGTGAATGGTGGGTCCCACTATATCCCCTCGATTAATCAGTAGGTATTATGAGACAAACTAGTGTATAGGCACTACTCCTTGAATGTATTTTTATTTAATTTCTTGGTGTGAGGCATTGAATTTGTTGTCATGATGTCCGACATTATGCATTCTACCACTGTGAGATTAGATAATGATATTAAATTTGATTATTTTTCAAGTAGAATATCCATTTGAATAAGTAAATGGTATTATTTGATTTATCTTTAACCTATTATTATGATTTTTATCTTTAAATGGATGGTTTTTAGTCTTATAAATTGGTTTAAATGTTTATGTTTATTTATGTTAGTTTACACTATAATGTTATCCTTACTTAGCATCTGAGATCACCCCTTATGTTTTATTTTTCCCAGGATGTGAATAAGTATATTATGACTGACCTGTAGTGATAGGATAAGGTATATGACTATTCTCAAAAGAGACCCAATGTTGTTTTTATCATTTCATAATGAAATGTAATACTTATGAATGTGTCTAGTACATCATAGGCTACTAAACTGATCATTTTTTGGGGACATGGACTCTTTTGATCATGAAATTGTTATATAATAACGCACCAACTCTAGGTAACTAGGATTGAGGAATTTTAATTTTTAATTATATTCATACATTTTATAATCAATATAATGTTTTACGATTTATTTTTTCAAATATACTGAAATTGATGTTAATTGATTTTTATTCCTAAAAATCATTTTTCCAAAACATATTTTATTTCTAGTTTCTGAGATTTATTAAAATTTAAATTACTTAATCATATTGATATTTAATCTAGAAAAGTGGATTAAATATTTTTAATCAATAATATTAATAAAATAAAATAAGGTCAAATAAATTTTTGGTCAATGTTAATTTTATAAACATTAAAATTGTGTTTTCATGGTTAAGGATAAAAAGGATTACCAGAGGGGTTAAATTTTTTGGAAAATATTGTATTCCCACCAACACCTATGAAATTACTAGTTAAAAAAACAGTTTAATATAATATTATCGAAAATTTTGGACCCTTTACAAATTCATACACATTCCAATCAATGTGAATGTAAATCATGGAAAATTAATTAAAAATTAGTTCTTCCAAATCCATTTTAAATGAAATATATTCTCATCATTAATTCACACATATTACCCTTCAATTTCCAAAACATCATAAAACCAAAAAATTATAAAATACTTCCTTTATTCATATATCTTCTAGAATTATTCTAGGGAATATACTATATTGATTAAGGTGAGATAAAAAAGTGTTTTCTCAAAGAAGAGAAATATATCATAACCACATATATTCAATTTCCTTTTCTATTATACATTCAATGATCATGTTGAATAAATCAAAATATATGAATATAGTATCCAAAATGTACTAATATTTTATTATTGGGATGAAATAACCACTTACCAACACATCTTATTTACATATGATCGTAATGTATTACTTATTTATATGTTTGGAATACTACCTCCACAGAGCGATGAAATTCATTTTGAATAACTGATATTCAAGAATGTTTATTTTTATAGATTAAATTAATATTTATTTTATTTAGTTTTAATATATCTTTCAGTAAAAGAGAATTTTATATTTACATTACATTAATTTAATGGCTAAAAAAGACTCATCATTCATGTGTACATACAAACAATTATCACTACAATGTAATGAAATTCATTTTTCATAACTAATGTATATTATTAGTTATAATAAAATATTTAATATATATAAGTAATATTTATTCAATTATTAACCATAATGATATAATTTATTCAAGATCAATGATCATGGATCATAATTCTTGAACAAAAACATAAATGAAAAATGAGGTAGTTAATACTAAAACTAATGATGATAAAGAAATAGAGTTTATGGACATTTGATAAAATGTCATAATTAAAATATGTATATAATTATAGATTTTAGTACGTGTAAATTATCGGATTATATTAAAAACAAAATTTATAATAATGGATTATATTTTTCTTATCAAACAATACAGACATGGTGTATGGATTTTTTGTTATAATCTCATATTATTCATGATTATTTTAAAAAAAATACTCAATGAATGAAATATTATGATATACCCCCTAAATAATATTTATTAACTTTATTTATATTATTTCTCTATATTTAATTCTTTAGCATAATATTACTCCCTTTTATTACTCAAGAGACTGAATGATTTTTTATGAAAAACTACCCCTTCTTTTTATTTAGTAAATAATACGTTAATTAATGAATATATTTTCATTTAAAATATATAAAAAATAATTTTAAAAAAATTAAATGTTTATTTAATTTTTTTTACTATATTTTATTTTATTTATAATGGGATAAAAGTAATTTTATTACCATTTTCCAAACATTGTAATTGTGACAGTTTACTGATAATTTAAAAGGAATTTTTTTCACACTACATGAATAGATTTCAAAATAATTTTGAATACAATTTTCCAAAAATTTTTCATTATATGTTACTAATTTTCATTTCCATGAAATATTTTTTAATAATATATTCGGAAAATTCAAAATTCAAAATAAAATTTTTCAAATAAATATGATGTTATTATGAAGAATGTATATTAGGATATATTAATTTAATTTCCATCTAATACAATATAAATTGTTGTTTATTATGATTCAATGATGATATGATACAATATTACATTCTTAATTATTTCACTATTTTATTTTTGATTTCAATAATTAAATTTATATTGATCCCATATCATTTTCTAGGATATTATATGATGATAAGATGTATGTTTTCAAATATTGCGGAACACATAGGAATAGTTTTCATAATTTTATATATTGTTAAATTATATACCAAGGACAAGTGTTTCCATTTTTCATCTTGGATGGGTGGGTACAATCTAGAACACAATTCTATTGGGAATAAATTAATATCTCATGATATAATATAGATTGATATGGGTGGTGAAAATAGAATACTAATGTAAATTATCAAATAATATATTATTTTCAGTGGACCTTTACTATGGAAATGGTTGAATGAGGAGTGAACCCAAACCACTATGATAGTATCGGTAATAATCAATGAATAATTAAATGATTTTTTTATGCATATGTTCATTCCAAAAAACTAATCTATAATGATTTTAATAAATTATAATGTTTTTTTATAGGTTATTAATTATTCACCACTCTTATTAATTGTGTATTTAGTTTTAAAAACCATGAAATATGTTTCATGATTTATTATTTTTTACTTAATAGGATTGATTTTTGTAATTGATAACCATGTTTACATACCCATACATATATATTATTCTCAATTATGATGGTTGAATTCCATATCTCATGTTTACCGATTCTGAGCATCTAAGGCCATAATTTATAATTTTTAACTTCCCTCTATTAGGAAGTAATTTATAATTTGTGATATCCCTATGAACAGTTCCATTTATGAAAATAATAACAATTTTTTTATTTCAATTATGATCTATTTTTTTGTATATCTATGTTTACAAAAAATGTGTAAAGAACTGAAATTTCCATGGAATATTTGATTTTAATTATTAATAAATACATGGGAATTTTAAGACGTCTCACTTTCTAACAGTGCTTGATTCTGAGGCCTGATGTGCCTGGAATAAATTTCTGAAGTATTGTTCGGGTACGTTCTGTAAACGTACGAGCCAGATTTTATATATTTTGAACCGGTTCATGAATTGAAATCCAAGGGCACCGTTGACCTCACAGCGTTAGTGATTTCTTAGTGAAACCTTCACCATAGTGGTGTTCTACTGAGAATTTAAGTTACTTTTTGGTGTTTTTAAGAATAAAGTTAAACAAAAATAAGTGTGGGTTATTTTTAAATTGGTGGTTAAAATATCCAAGTGGAGGTTGGAGGATGGGAACAACACACCATAACCACCCATGAAAGGTTATGATGGTGGGTCCCACCTGCACATAACCTCCCTTGGGATAAACATTAACACGGGGACCACATGGACATTAACCCCTTGTATCTCTTGGGCTTCCCCTATAATTGTGCCAACCCTCTCATCATTTATTTCTAACTCACCCACTCTTCTATTATAATTTTCAATAAATTCTACCCCAATTAATTAAATGAGTTTTCTTATTTAATTAAACACAACTCTTTGTGTTGTTGTGCCAACAAATAATAGACTTTTCCTATATTATTTTTGGTTGGAAACTTGGTAGATCGTGGAGAACCCTTGGATAAATCTCTCAATGGAGAATCATTCTTCCAATTAATAATGTGACGAACGCATAGAATGCAATGAACTTCATCGAAAATATTATTTATTCATTAACTCAATCAAATGAATGAGCTAACTGCAAAGAATGATGATGATGCTACTTCCTCTGTCTTCTACACCAGATGCGTCACGACATTGACGGAATGACATCCGCCTTCCTCGACTCTGTCGTCGATCACTGACAAGTGAGGTAGGGGTTTCTTTTGATTGAATTAAATCCCTATTCATCGTCATTTACTGTGATCCAATTTTAGCCAATTTTTATCACCTAACGTGGATGGCATGGGCCGAACAAACACGGCCTGACGTCCCTCCATTGGTTATTGATTGGTTGACAACGTCAGTGGAGAAACAGCGCCACCGGAAGAGAGGACCGTGGTGGAGCATCGGTGGCCGGTGATGGGCCGGTCTCTAGAGGAACCAGTGGTGGAAGGGTCACTAGGTCACTAAAAGAGTGTGATGCCATTGCAATGTGCAAAGAAATGGGCCACGTCCAGGTGGTCCGCGTCTGCGCCGGAGTGGAGCGGTGTCGTCGCACCATGCCAAATGAAGAGGGCCACGTCGATGCGGGTCGTGGCGGATGAAGAAAGCGTGGCACCATTAGGCGGTGCTGGAGAAGACCCACAACTAAAGGTCATGGTGGACAGAGGAGGGTGGCCGAAGGCTCCATATGCGGGACCCTTTGGGTCCCCCGATTTCCTAGCCAACACCACATGCCGTCCATTACAGGGAGTCGGGGGGGCTGACCGCACCCGTGGCCAACGCTGGATTCAGCTAGCAGTCTGCCACCCAACCACATAGGCTGGTCGGCTGGGCTGCCACCAACTAGGCCGCCCTTGGGCTGGGCCGCGCCTTCAGGCCAAGCCGCCGCCAGCCGGGCCGCCAAGGGCTGAGCCACCATCGGGTCGTGTCGCGCCTTCGGGTCGGGCCTCCCCCTTGGCTTGGGCCAACCACATGGGCTAGGCCGCCCCCTCAGACCAGGTCAGACCTACAGTTCAGGTCAGGCCTGGTCGGCCCGAATGGGTTCGACCAGACCTGGACCAACTATGGCATGTTTACACCTTTTATCCCATATCTTGGGCTACGGGTGTCTGATTGACAAACCATCTGTAGTGACAGAATTCATAGAGATAGACAGTTCTTTTTGAATACCCCAAATGTGGGTTGGTCATAGTTGGGGTACGGTCGGGTTGGTTTGAAACTAAAAACTATCAGGGCCTTTGGAACAAAAATGTGAATAACTAACAGACTGGTTGTCTGAATGATGATCCATCTGTTGTGATGAGATCCCATTAATGAGATGGACCTTTGATATACTTCTATGTGATACTTCGCAACAGTTGATGTTTTTCCCAGTAGCTCATGGAGCGGATCCTTCCAGTGATGAGCATACATAGTGTGGAGACCTAGTAGCTGAGAGACCTGATGACTTGTTGACATATTTGACTAGCCTTGTGGGGAGCGCCTGGTAGTTGGCGGCAGACCCAGGGTAGAGGAGCTTCTGGTAGTTGGTGGTAGACACGTGGTACACAACAGGAGGAGTACCTCTGTAGGATATTATGGCGAGGGCCTTGTAGTTGGTGGTAGACCCACTATGGAGGACCGCCTGGTAGTTGGTAGCAAACCCACGATACTCGACAAGAGGAGTACCTCAGCACATTAAGGTTAGTGAGAAGCACCTTGGTGTCGCGACATTCCCATTATTCTCGATAGAGGATCAGTTCTCCAGTTGTAGTTATTTTCATAATGAAAATCCGAGTTTGAGACGAGAATATTCCCATTGTGTTTTCTCTCATTATTGAGATGGGTTACTAGATAACATAGGTATATGTATGGGGATATACCTATGTAATGGTTATCTGTTGATTCATACATTTTGGTTTATCCTTGTTGGATTTTGTGAGACCATGAGGGTGATGGGGTCCCTATAGAGTATCATTATACTCACCCCTACACTGGCTTTGCCCGTACCAAGTTGTATTGGATGTAGATGAAAGATAGTGCTGACTGAGGCAGAGTGTATGAGGACTAGATGGTACCCAGAGGAGAACCTCGTGATGAGTCTATACCCAGAGGAGACTCAAAGATATGGAGCACTGAGGAGGAAATTTGTACCAACCCTTTAGGTATGATCCATGGTGGATGATCTAGGTGCTGCTAGACCCCTTCCGGCTATTTGTCTTTATAGTTTTATATGTTTTGTCTTTTCCTTGTATTTTACTGTTTGTCTTGTATTTCCATCCCGGTTTACATTCCAGCACTACTTCTGTATATAGTTTTTTCTTATGGTTTTTCTTCTAGTTGAGTACTCTGATTGTGTTTGTTCACATTTTATAAAGGAAATTCCTTCCCAGCTTAGGGATTTATGCCTTTGGTGCTAGTATCCAGCCCTTGGCGTTTGGAAGGCGGGCATGGGGTAGTCACTGCACGGGTCCCAATTTCAGGTCGTGACAAATTGGTATCAGAGGAGTCAGTTCTACAATAGACCATAAGACTCTGATATTTATTTTCTGTGAAGAAATAGTGTTAAGGGTACTGAGTGTGGTTTTCAGTTCAGAGAGTCCATGGTTGGCGCGACGGTCGACGTATCCGTACACCAAGACCCTGACTAATGATTTCTGACATTGTGCACAAAAACACATATTGTGTGTGTGTTTCAAAAGTTTCCCGTAAAGTTATCTCAACCAGGTCACCTCACCATGTTTAATTTTTTTAATGTTTCACATCTATTTCTTTTAGGATTACTCCCTACGGTTGACCTGTTAGAGCCCCGAGAGTTGTACGCACTGACAACCCGCAGAGAGATTAGGGTTCCATGTAGGGACCCTTTCATGGAGAGGCACCAGTAGTACCACCTCCCGTTGGACCACCGATGCCACCATACCAAGTAGAAGATGTTGCACGCTACTTGAGCATGCTGTACGAGTTCTAGGGCTAGAGGCCACCCATGTTCCGGGGAGTGATGGACCAACTGGCGGCTAAGAATTGGTTGGAGGATGTGGCGTGAGCCTACAGGAATGTAGGGACACCAGAAGACTTCATGGTTATCCTTAGTACCAATCCCCTTCAGGCAGCAGCAGACAGATTGTGGAGCCTGATAATCCAGGTCCATGATGATGTAGCACTAATCTAGACAAACTTCGAGATCATGTTCCAGGAAGAGTTTGTTCTAGTTACCCTACGAGTGGTGTAGATAAAAGAGATACTTCATCTGTAGTATGGAAACATGACAATAACGCAGTACTCAGCGAGGTTCACCAATCTCTCATTCTAATCCAAAAACATGGTACAAGACCCATTATTTAGGGCCCAGACCTTTGATAAGCAACTCAGGTGTGATATCAGAGCCTCAATGTTCTCTCTCATCATCCCGATGTAGTTGGGGGTGTTAGAGAGAGACCTGGTATAGAGTATCCTTGTTGAGTAGTCACCAGTAGCGAGACCTACTACTAGTCGACACACAGCATAGAATTATACAGCTGGTAAAAGATATTTTTCACTGAGGTCCAAGAGGACCAGACCTATTGGTGGATGACCGCACGAGTCAGTATCAGTTGTAAGGGGAACCCAGAGTAGAGATTGAGCTAGGCATGCTAGGAGCAGACAATGTTACTCATGCGGTGACTTGGTCACATGCCTCACGACTATCCGAACCGTCATTCTAATGATTAGTAGACTATTTAGGGACCTCCTAGAAAAAGGCAAAGGTTTGATCGAGGTGGTCCGCAGGGCACATGCGGACATAGTAGAGGACATGGTCGAGTAGTTGGAGGCGATCGATGTTACGAGGTGCTACCTCCACCACCGCTATGAGGTCCATCCTGACCACAGAGAGTGGGTGGATTGTAGACAGATCAACTTCAAGAAGATGAGGCATACAACCATGGAATTCCGGAGATGATTCAATGTACTATCTGTGTATACTTAACCTTATTTGTAGTTCCTAAAAACACAGGTTCCAGTCACACATTGATTTCCATAACCCTCGTTCAGAACTCATATATTCAAATGGAGTCATTGGATCAATACATAAGTCTCAGGCCCATACTCGTCGATTACGCAGTAGTGACTGCAGTGCGAGCTTACTATAGATGGTGTGAGCTATGGCTGGGATCTCCTCTTAGCGGCATCTAGGCCTTACGACGTCATCATAGGTATGGAATGGTTATCTACCATCCATGCTCAGATCGATTGTATTAGGCGCAAAGGGTGGTGTGTCTGCACAGATGAGACCAGGTTCACCTTCACTGGTGATAAGAGAACCTTTTCAGGGCCGAATGAACTTACTCAGAGGAGGGTGGAGCCAATAACTCACCAGTTGTCTTGCCTCACCCTCATAGAAGTTGATGTGGATAGTCCAACTAATCCTGTAGTTGTGGACCATTATGTGGATGTTTTCCCTAACGATGTTCCCGGACTACCTCTACATAGAGAGGTGGACTTATACGTTGACCTATACCCGGGGCAGACACTAATATCTACTCCATCATATCGGATGGCTCCCACTGAGCTTCATGAACTAATGGTACAACTAGAGGATTTTCAGGGGAAGGGATTCAACAGGCCTAGTGTTTCTCCCTGGGCAGACAGATTCCATTCGCCAAGAAGGTAGATGGGAGATTGAGGTTTTTTGTCAAATTTCGTCACTTGAACCAGGTGACCGTGATGAAAAAGTACCCACATCCAAGGATTGACTGCCTCTTTGATCATCTCATGGGAGAACGATGGTTCTAAAAGATAGACCTCAAATCAGGCTATCACCAGCTCATAGTTCGAGATGAGGATGTCCAGAAGGTGGCCTTAAGGTGTTGGTACGACCACTACGAGTTCTTGGTTATTCCCCTTGGCATACCCAATGCTCCAGTAGTGTTCATGAGCCTCATGAAAATGATCTTCCCGCCTTACCTGATCACTTTGTCATGGTATTCATTGACGACATATTGATCTACTCAATTACAGAGGAGGATCATGCCTACAATTTGAAGGTAGTACCGAACACACTCTGAGAGCACCAGCATTATGGTATGCTCTTAAAGTGCCAGTTTTGGATTCGAGATGTTCATTTCTTGGGACATGTAATCTCGGAGGCGATAGTTGCACTGGATCCATCGAAAATTGAGGTGGTACTTTCTTGGGATCCACCCATGACTCTGACGGAGGTTCGTAGTTTTCGGGGCTTGGCTGTATAATATTGGAGGTTTGTTCCAGACTTCTCCAGAGTTTCAGCATCACATTCAGCCTTTACAATGAAGGGGAAACCCTTAGTGTGGTTGGAGAGTTGCGAGCCGAGCATTCAAGAGATGAGGAAGAGGCTGACTAGTGACCCCATCATGAGGATTCCAGAGGAGGGCATAGAGTACATAGTTTACAGCGACGCATTCGGGACCGGACTCAGGTGTGTCCTGATGCAAGAGTGAGATGTGATCGTGGATAATTATTGACAGTTGATATTTCATGAGAAGAACTATGCTACCCATGACCTGGATTTAGTAGTAGTGGTCTTTGCCTTGAATATGTGGTAACACTATCTAATGGGTGAACGTTTTACAGTGTACTGTGATTATAAGAGTATCAGATATATCTTCTCTCAAAAGCACCTAATCCTGAGACAGTGGTGTTGGAATGATTTCCTCCAGGATTATGAAGTCGAGATAGTCTATACTCTTGGGAAGGGGAACGTTGTTGTGGATGTGCTCACCTGGATCAATGGCATTAAACTGCTAGGACAGGCGACATAGCAGCTAACTGCCTTACAAATATCCTTTGTGGATTGGGATGGAGAAGACTGTCTTCAGTCTCTTACAATCACTCCTCCACTTCTTCAGCGAGTCAGGGAGGCGTAGCATGGAGACCCTGACAATGACACGCGAGATTCTCATATATCCACAGGGCAGACACCTAAAGTATTTTTTGAAGTTGGGGAGCATGTCATAATCTTCATAGGAAGTACCATGGTACCAGTTGAACTTCAGGAGGAGTTGTTGATGGAGTTCCACACTTCAACATTGGCGGTACATCTAGGAGTAACAATGATGTTCCAGGACCTCAGACAATTTCACTGGTGGCTAGGTATGAAGAATGCGGTAGAAGAGTTTTTCTCACGGTGCCTCACATGTCAGCAAGAAAAGGTGCATCACCATGTACCAACAGTCTTGGTACAACATTTAGAGGTCCCAGAGTGGAAGTGGGATGAGATATCCAAGTAAATTGTGATGGTTCTTCCATGTAAATTCAGGAGTCATGACTTGATATGGGTGATCGTTGACCGACTCACCATGTCAGCCCACTTCCTACCGATCAGAGATTAGGGTTCAGTAGAGAGATTGAGATGCCTCTATGTGCAGGAGATAGTTCGTTTACATGGAGTAACTTCTTCTATTGTTTACGAATGAGATGAACGGTCTACTTCTCGGCTATTGAAGGGGTTGCAGGAGGATTTCAGGACAGAACTACATCTGAGCACCGCCTTCCATGCTCAGAGATATGGTCAGATCGAGAAGACCATTCATACCCTCGAATACATACTCCATGAATGTGTCCTCGAGATCTGTAGAAGTTGGGAGGATCATTTTCCATTGGCAGAGTTTGCCTACAACAACAGCTATAACTCCACCATAGGTATTTCACCTTTTAAGGCCATTAATGGAAGGGCTTACAGATCACCACTATGCTGGACAAACCAAGGGAAGTCAGTACTAGTGGGGCCAGAGATGGTATGAGCTACCATAGTGATGATGCAGATCATCCACGTGTTGATGAAAACTGCATAGAGCAGACAGAAGTTGTAAGATGATGGGAGACAGAGACCTCTTGAGTTGTAGGATGGTGACCACGTCTTTCTACGGGTCTCACCTCGACGTGGTCTATGGATATTTGGATGAGGCATGAAGTATTCCCCTCGGTTCATCAGACCTTTACAAGCCCTCAGCAGAGTAGGAAAGGTGGCGTACCACTTATCTCTTCCCCCTCAATCGCACTGGGTGCACGACATCATCCACGTATCCTAGCCGAGGAGGTACGTGCACGATCTATCCCACATCATCGACAATGGGGAGTTGGACATCAATTACGGGGTGACATTCATGGAGATTCCTATGGAGATTGAGGATCGATATGAGTGGGTCCTGCGTGGATGGTCGATACTTCTGGTGTGCATTCTCTGGCAGCATGGGAACCTCAAGGAGAGCACATGGGAGTGGGAGGCTCAGATACGTGCTCAAAACCCCCATTTGTTCCCATAGTGTCAGTTGTAGCTTATGGGGAAGTAAAGACCAGAGGTGGAGATAATGTAAAGACCCTAAATTTATATGGATTTTTTTTATAAATAAATGGGAATTTTTCAAGTATGTAGTTTCTAATGGAGATTGATTCTGAGGCCCGGTGTGGCCGAAATAAATTTTTGATGTTTTGTATAGGTACGGTCAACAAAAGTATGAGCAGGGTTTTATATCTTTTCAACCAGTGCTCAGAATTGAAATCTACAAGCACCATTTAGCTCGCAGCATTGGTGATTGATTAGTGAGGCCTTCACTATAGTTGTGTTCTAGCGAGAATGGAAGATAGTTTTTGGAGTTTTTATGAATAATGTTAAATAAAAATAATTGTGGTTTTTTTTTCGGCGGTTAAAATCTCTAAGTGGATGTTAAATATGGGGGGCCACCACACCATAACCTCACATGAGAGGTTTTGGTCGTGGGTCCCACCAACACATAACCTCCCTTAGGAGGATAATTAATGTGGGGACCACACGGGCTTTGAACACTTGTAACTGTTAGACTTCCCCCGTAATTGTGCCAACCCTCTCTTCTTTTATTTCTAACTCTACCCCTCCCCTATTAAAATTTTGAAACCATTCCACCCCAATTAATTAAAAGAATTGTCTCATTTAATTAAACAAAACTCTTTGTGTTGTTGGGCCAACAAATAATAGACTTTTCCTCTACTATTGTTTTTTGGAAACTTGGTAGTGCTTGGAGAACCCTTGGAGAAAGATCTCAATAGAGAATAATTCTTCCAACGAAGAACATGAAGTATGTGAAGAACATGAAGAATGTCATCGAACATCTTCTTCCTACTTCAACCAGATCAATAGAAGGAGCCAACCACAAAGAATGCTGACGATGCTTCTTCCTTGGTCATCTACCGTAGATTCTTCCTGACATTGGAGGAACGATGTCCGCCTTCCATGACTCCTTCGTCGATCACCGAAAAGCAAGGTTGGGGTTTTTTATAATTGAATTAAATCCAATTTCTTCATCTTTTTTTGTGGTTCCATGTCAGCCAATTGTTATAACAAAATGTAGAGGGTGCGGTCCGAACAAAAATGGCCCGACGTCCCTCCATCGGTCCTTGATTTGTTGACGACAGTGGTGGTGCAACGATACCACCAGAAGAGAGGACCGCGGTGGAGCATCGACAACCATTGATGGGTTGACCGTGAGACGATCTAACGGAAGAAGGGTGACCGGGTCGCTTTAGGAGCGCAGTGTCGTCGCACCCTGCCAGAGGAAGAAGGCTGCGGCCATGCAGGCCATAGTGGATGATGACGGCGTGTCGCCGTCGTGCCGTACTGGAGAAGACCCATGTCCAAAGGTCGCGACAAAAGGAAGAGGGCATCCGGATGAGTCGTCCGCCAGCGGGCACTCCACAAGTGGGACCCCTCGGGTTCTGTGGATACCAGGCTGGCGCCACGCACCCGCCGTTACAAGGAGATGGGGGGGGGGGGGGGGCGTTTTCCACCTACTGTGGCCACCGTTGGCTTTGGCTAGCGGTCCGCCTCCTAGTCACGCAAGCCGGCCAGCCGGTCCATCCTCAGGCTGGGACGCCTCGGCTCGGGATGTGCATTTAGGTTGGGCCACCACCTCGGGTTGGTCCAACCACAGGGTCCGGGCCACCCACACAAGCCAGGTCGGTCAGACTGGGCCGGACCGCACCCAGACCTGGTTACACCTTTTCGCCCATATATTGGGCTACAGGTGTCCGATGGACGAATAGTTTGTGGAGACACAAAGATTAGAGTTAGATAGTTCTATTAGATTACTACACTTGAAGTTTGGACATAGTTGGGGTACAGTCGGATTGGTTTGAACCTAAAAACTAATTAGGACCCTGGAACGACAATGCCAATAACAAACTGACCGAGCATCCGAATGACATTCCATCAGTTGCGTTGAGATCCCATTGACGAGACAGACCATTGAAATACTTCTACATTATAATTAGAGATTGTTTTAGTTTTTACCAGTATATTAAGGAGTGTATCCTTCCATTGAAAAGCAGACAGAGTGCAGAGACCTAGTAGCTGACAGACCTGACGACTCCTTGACTAATTCGACTAGCACAGTGGGGAGCATCTGGTAGTTGGCGGCAGACCCATGGTGGAGGAGTTCCTAGTATTTTGTGGTAGATCCTCAATAATAGATAGGATGTGTAACTCTGTAGGCTATTAGGGGGAGTGCCTGGTACTTGGAGGCAGACCCACAATGAAAGAGTGTAACGCCCCGACCCTAGTTACCCAGAGTCGGTGCATTATTACATAACATTGGCATGATCACAAAAGATCAAGTCTCGAAAGACCGATTAATTTAGTAGCCTTGGAAACACTAGATACATTCATAAATGTTACATTACATCACAAAGTGAAAAACTATAATAACATAGTCTCCATAGTCCACACTTCTATCCTCTTTTGACTATCCCTGCAGGTCATTCATAAAATACTTCTTCACATCCTGGAAAATATTAAAACATTGAAAGGGGTGAGCTCTGATACTCAGTAATGTTAACAATATAGCGGAAGCTTTCATAAATAAACATTAACATTTAAGGCAATGTATAACTAAAACAAAATCCTTTTAATCTTGAACTTCAACATAATATGGAAAAAGTAAAATTAGATAATTCCATTCACTTCTTCACATGGATATTCTACTGGTCGAATAATCACATGCAATATCAATAACCACTTTCATACTGATGGAATGCATAATTACAGACTATCATAACCACATAGCCAAGGCCTCTTGCCAAGACCACAAATAAGATTTTCTCAAAGCCTCGTGCCAAGACACTAGTTTGTCTCATGAGACCTGCCGATGCATCGAGGAGCTATAGCGGGCTCCACCCGTCACTTATTAAGTCCAATGCATTCCTCATATGAATAGGTTTAAATATATCATAAACCATAACATAATCGTATCTCATAAAACATGCATAAAGGAAACATAACATCTCCACATTTCAATCACAAGATATCAATACAACACATTGATACAATAAAAACGTTTTCATAACCATTTTCAAAACCAAAATAAAAGAAAGTTAAAACTTTGTATTTATTTTTCATTAAAAAAAGTGATGGCTTGTAGAGGAAGCCAAAACTCAAATAATGGTCACGGCGGTGGAGAAGTGGTTGTCGCCGCATAAGTACGGAAATAAAAACATTCCATTTTTGTCGTTTAGTAAAACGATTCATATAAAAAAGATTCCTTTTGAATAAACATAAAAGTCAATGGGGTTTATACACTGTATAAAAGAAATTTGTATATAAAAGAAAATATGCCTCAATGAATAGAGATTGAGACGAAGTCCCTTAAAAAGATCATTTTAAATAAAATATATTTATTATGTGTATTCACTATATGTACACATAAAGAAAGTATAAATACAATATACAACATTATAATATCATTACATAATTTGAAAGTGGGAGATTAACCCAAAGAATGGAAGTTGGGTTATGAAATTCCCTTACCTTGCGTCTTGTCCTGACTCGACCGTTCTTTAACCTCCTGAATAATAAACTAGAGTAAATTTCTATTTACTTAAGAACCTTTTTCATGTTCATTATTCCTTTTATATCCCTTGTTACCATGTTATGAACATTATTTAATTATTTAAGTTAATAACGGTCGTTTTGTCGATCTTTGGTACTTGAGTCAAAAATAAACTTCTTATAATTACAAGTTGTTCATGTGGTGAAATATCCATTATATCCAGAATTATATTCATGATATAGATATCATATATATCATATATACTGTATATACATTCATTCATAATGTCACGTAACATTTAGAGGTAAGAAATGAAATGCACCGTTCATGGAGACGGTAAGCCGTACGTACGCATGAACGCTACTTTCATTTCTATTTCGTATTTAATGGAATGAAATCATAATGATATAAATTTATAATATAATTACAGTATAATATAGTGTATAATACCATTTAATCCATCTTTTATACATCCCACATATGGCATTAACGATTCAAATCACTTTGAGGGGGCGGTAGTCCGCACTTCCAAAAATGAAATTATCGCGTTTTACCCATAATGGAAATAATAAAGTATGCCATAAATGAGAAATAAAGAAGCATAAGTAAAACATAAAAATATTTTATATCATATATAAATACAGTGACATCTTAATGGCCACCTTTGAAGGTGTTATATGAGTGTTGAACAATCATCGTTTCGTGAGGCAGAAATTCTCCATCCACAGAATCCGTATGTTCTTTAACCATTAGATGTAGGTGTGTGTAAGTGTAGCACGAATAATTCTTATAACAACATCCTAGTATATTGAGGATACTGTTGTTGTTACAAAAGTAATGAATAAAAAGAGTTTTGCGGGTTGGAGAAGAAAAATAAAACAAAACAACATTAGAGAAGACATTACCTCAAAATCGGGTAACTCTTTTTGATTTGATCCAAAGGCTTCCTTGAGAAGAGTTCAGCCCAAAGTGAGGATTCTAGGAGTAATAGGCGGAAGTTAGGAGAGTATTTGGGCAGAGGTTGGCCGAGCCAAATGGCTTGATGGTGTGAATAAGGTGGGAGAGGTGGGGGCCTTTTATAAGTGGAGAGGAGGGACTCTTTTGGAATGATTGAAATGTTACATTATTACACAATGCTTTTCGGATTCTAAAGGTCCCACACTTATATAATTCGTGGCTAAGGTGATAGGGGTTCTAAATCTACCCATAAAATAGTCTTTGGACAAGTGTAAGCCTTGGATTTTTCATTATCTTCTCATTTTATTTAAATCGTTAAATAATGAGGTCATCGCCGCATCATAATGATGTCATAAATAATTTAATTTATTTAATGTCTAAAAATTATAAAAGAAATACTATGATGTAGAAAATCGTTTTAGCTTTCTAATTAATATTTATAATAAAAATTTGGACTTGTGTAACCCCACTTAAAAACTGTTTTAGTAAAATAACTCATGTTTGTGTCAATTTAATTTTAACATTAAATAAATATATATTAATGTCATTTTCCAACTAAAGTGGCTCCATGGGGTCCCCAAGTTGACCCATGGGTTTTCTTGGTCGTCCCTGACTCATCCAATAGGAGTAGGACAAGTTTCATGCTCATCTCATATTATTAAAACATTATTTGTACCTTAAACTACACTAATTACCTCTAATCGCGATTAAGAACTTAAAAGTTACTATTCACCAAAAAATTATTTTAATCTCAATGAACCACATTTTACTTCTTAATGACAACCATGTATGTCGGATTTTCGAAAATCAAATCACAGAAGTGGTAATATTTCATTTCAACGAAAAATCAGTTATTTAACTACCACTTAGTGGTTTCACTATTCATCAAAAATTGAAGTTTTTCAGAACAAGGCCAAAATTTCACCCTAAGCTATAATTTATATTCCGAATACAAAAATTATGTCTATTTTACAAAATTCCAAACATATAATTTGCATTAATTAATTTTATAATCAATTCCCGCTGTTATGACAAATAGCGTGTTTTTAAGAAACAATTTATATCAAAAGATTGGCAATTGTTTATGTCCAATTTCAATGTTAAATTAATTTTAATGACCACCATTGGATAAAATGGTAAAAATATATTCTAATTATACATTAAAACCACTAAATAGTATAATTTATCACTATAAATTATTTTGATTAAAAAAGTTGTTTTTAAGTATTTTTCACTATTGATAAAAAATAGAAGTTCTCATAAAAATACCAAAAATTCAACATAGGTAATTTCGATATTCCGAATCCAAAAATGAAGTCCATTTTGATAAATAAAATTTATAAAATTTCAAAAAGTAGGTATTACTATTCACAACGGCTAGTTTAATTCGTTGTGGTGTGTGTTAGAGCTCGAGGTTGCGTACAACACACGCTATTGCATTATTCGAAGTAAAACGTACCGTGGAAGCTTGGGGTGTTACATTCTCCCCTCCTTAAATAAATTGCGTCCTCACAATTTGAAATTTTTCTTTGAAAACAACAGGTTGAAAAGAGAAAATACCTTTGAGGAAAACCCACATCGGAAATAAGGTTAATAAATATATAACATTAAAAGAAAGCAAGATAAGTACAAAGGTCACCCGATATAGCCCATTGTAGGATTCTATGAAAAATATGGATATGGAGGAGAAACAAACCATCATGGTCTGATGGAGAGTTATAGAAAACAGGATTAGGAGAAAGTTTAACTACAAGATAATCACAAACTTGTGATTGGTTAAACGGTCATTGAATCCCCAGTTGGAAAAGTTAACCGACAACATTTTTGTTTTAAGTTACCTTTTATAATGTTGAGGAATTTATTTAGGAGATTTACTAAGAACGTAAGGGAATATACATACTTGTTATGTATACTTTCATTCGTTAATAAATTTTTACCACAAACCAATCTTTTACTCCAAATGGTAACGGAACTCAAAAATATTCATTTTATCCTAATTGTATAAGGTTCCAAATATTAACACATACCATTTAGATTAGTAAAATTATTTTGTAATAACCAGAGACTTCCTGTAGGCTAGTGGTAGGAAATAAAGGCTTGTCGCACTATGGTTGTGGGTTCGATTCCTGCAGCTTTTTCCGAAGCGACGAGTTATGCCCCACCCTGCAGGTTGTCCTTTTACTAAAACTATAGTATCATAATATTCCAAAAATAATCTTCATAAATTTTTTAACCTTAAACAATACTATCCAAAGATCAACTTAATCCACTCCAACCATTGTAGTTATCCAAAATACCTCTGTCCATACTTTCTCTAAAAGGTCTCTTTATTCCAAAATCAATTTATCAGATTCCCCAAACAAAGTAAAGTTTCTCTTATTGTGACATACTAAAAATATAATTACCTTCATCATATTAAAACCTTACTGAAGTCAACAAGTACTGCAGTACAATCCTTATATATATATCACATTATTCTATTAACCAAAATATAATCCATTAGTCCAAAAGCACCAATACATTAGTTATTCTGCTTCAACTGTAGTAACAGTATAAGATTTTCCTTGATCCCTTGGCCTTTTCTGAGGTAAGTTTCCCTGACGCTTAGGACATTCATTTGCATAATGACCCATTTCTCTACAATTGTAGCATTCAACATTGATAGCCTCTTTCTTTCCTTTGCAATCACGAGCCTGGTGACCCTTTTCTCCACATTTGTAACAAACTCCCATTCCTTTTAGGCACGTACCAGGGTGATTCTTCCCACAATTATCACATAATGGAAAATCCTTCTTTCCCCTTTTCCCTTTATCTGTCTCTTGTTCCACCGTTCTCTTCTTCTCTTTCTTTACTTTGTTGTCATAAGACTTAGAGAATTCCTTTTCTGTCTTGATAGCACACGAGACAATATCTTCGTATGATGAGAAGGATTGTGATACTAAAGCTCGACGGAGAAATGGTTTTAACCCATCAAAGAAACGATCAGTCTTACTCCTTGGGTTACGTATATAATCGGCAGCATGCCTCACTAACCTTGTAATGTTAGCCTCATACTTTGCGACATTCTCATCCTCCTTCTATCTCAGACTCAGAAATTGCCTTTCCATATCCGCTCGATGGTCACGAGGAAAGTATTTTTCTAAGAAAAGCTCTTTGAACTCCCTCCATTCCATATTCGATACGTCATCATCTTCCTTTGTGTTTTTAATCAGCGACCACCACTGATCGGCATCTCTAGTGAGGCGGTAAACTGCCATGACAACCTTCTCCCTTTCACTACTCCCCAAGGCAGGGAATATTTTCTCTATGGAATTTATCCATTGCTCAGCTACTATAGGATTTGTACTCCCATTGATGGTTGATGGTTGTTGCCTCATGAAGCGGTCTAACACTGATCCTCCACGTTGCGGATCAGGGTGCTCCATACGGGTAAGGTTATTATTCATAACCTGCGTGAGTTGTCCCAGTACGGTGAGAAGCTAATCAGCACCAGTTTTATCACTAGCTCCACCATAATTATCTTGAGCAGGAGGGCAATCCCTACACGGAGTGCGTGCATTGATACGGTTTCCATTCCTTCCACTAGGCGCCATTTCTAAACAATGGAATAAACTATATTAGTTTATAAATAAAAATACATAATCCCATACTTATAAAACACTTAACATAAATTGAACTATTTATGGATATAATACATAATCATAAAAATGTTTTCTTTGAGAAGTATTTACTCATAAACCCTTCATAATGATTTGTATAGAAAATGAGAGTTATCCTAAGCATATCCCTCGGGAGTGTCGTAACCAAGAGTGCAGCAAGGCCCGTTGTCGTGCACCAATTCCCGTTCGAGTCTAGCTCAAAGTAGTTTTTTCGGGTTTTACCCCTAGGAAAATCTGTGCCAGAGCCGCCTCTACCTGCTCGTATCCAGACAGGGATGTATTTCTCGGAAAACTCACAAAATCTCTACAATACCAAAATTATAGGAAGTTCTTCTATACTAATCCTCAAAGTTCATCTTAGGTCTACGTGTTCTAATCAGAGTTTATCTAAATCTAGCTTCCAAGGTTTTTACTAAACTTCTTCTGATACCAACTGTAACGCCCCGACCCCAACTACCCAGAGCCAGTGCATTACTTCGTAACATTGGCATGATCACAAAAGATCAAGTCTCGAAAGACCAATTAGTTTAGTAGCCTTGGAAACACTAGATAGATTCATAAATGTTACATTACATCACAAAGTGAAAAACTATAATAACATAGTCTCCATAGTCCACACTTTTATCCTCTTCTGACTATCCCTGCAGGTCATTCATAAAATAATTCTTCACATCCTGGAAAATATTAAAACATTGAAAGGGGTGAGCTCGGATGCTCAGTAAGGTTAATAATATAGCGGAAGCTTTCATAAATAAAAATTAACATTTAAGGAAATGTATAACTAAAACAAAAGCCTTTTAAACTTGAACTTCAACATAATATGGCAAAAGTAAAATGAGATAATTCCATTCACTTCTTCACATGGATATTCTACTGGTCGAATAATCACATGCAATATCAATAACCACTTTCATAATGATGGAATGCATAATGCCAGACTATCATAACCACGTAGCCAAGGCCTCATGCCAAGACCACAAATAAGATTTTGTCAAGGCCTCGTGCCAAGACACTTGTTTGTCTCATGAGACCTGCCGATGCATCGAGGAGCTATAGCGGGCTCCACCCGTCACTTATTAAGTCCAATGCATTCCTCATATGAATAGGTTTAAACATATCATAAACCATAACATAATCGTATCACATAAAACATGCATAAAGGAAACATAAAATTTCCACATTTCAATCACAAGATATCAATACAACACATTGATATAATAAAAACGTTTTCAAAACCATTTTCAAAACCAAAATAAAAAAAAGTTAAAACTTTGTATTTATTTTTCATTAAAAAAAGTGATGGCTTGTAGAGGAAGCTGAAACTCAAATAATGGTCACGGCAGCGGAAAAGTCATTGCCGCTGCATAAGTAAGGAAATAATAACATTCACTTTTTGTCGTTTAGTAAAACGCTTCGTATAAAAAAGATTCCTTTTGAATAAACGTAAAAGACAAAGGGGTTTATACACTGTATAAAAGAAATTTGTATATAAAACAAAATATGCCTCAATGAATGGAGATTGAGACGAAGTCCCTTAAAAAGATCATTTTTAAATAAAATATATTTATTATGTGTATTCACTATATGTACACATAAATAAAGTATAAATACAATATACAACATAATAATATCATGACATAATTTGAAAGTAGGATATTAACCCAAAGAATGGAAGTTGGGTTATGAAATTCCCTTACCTTGCATCTTGTCCTGACTCGACCGTTCTTTAACCTCCTGAATAATAAACTAGAGTAAATTTCTATTTACATAAGAACCTTTTTCATGTTCATTATTCCTTTTATATCCCTTATTACCATGTTATGAACATTATTTAATTATTTAAGTTAATAACGGTCGTTTTGTCGATCTTTGGTACTCTAGTCAAAAATAAACTTCTTTTAATTACAAGTTGTTCATGTGGTGAAATATCCATTATATAAAGAATTATATTCATGATGTAGATATCATTTATATCATATATACAGTATATACATTCATTCATAATGTCACGTAACATTTAGAGGTAAGAAATGAAATGCACCGTTCATGGAGACGGTAAGCCGTACGTACGCATGAAAGCTAATTTCATTTCTATTTCGTATTTAATGGAATGAAATCATAATGATATAAATTTATAATATAATTATAGTATAATATATTGTATAATACCATTTAATCCATCTTTATACATCCCACATATGGAATTAACGATTCAAATCACTTTGAGGGGGCGGTAGTCCGCACTTCCTAAAATGAAATTATCGCGTTTTACCCATAATGGAAATAATAAAGTATGCCATAAATGAGAAATACAGAAGCATAAGTAAAACATAAAAATATTTTATATCATATATAATTATAGTGACATCTTAATGGCCACTTTTGAAGGTGTTATATGAGTGTTGAACAATCATCGTTTCGTGAGGCAGAAATTCGCCATCCACAGAAACCGTATGTTCTTTAACCATTAGATGTAGGTGTGTGTAAGTGTAGCTCGAATACCTCTTATAACAACATCCTAGTATATTGAAGATATTGTTTTTGTTACAAAAGTAATTAATAAAAAGAGTTTAGGGGGTTGGAGAAGAAAAATAAAACAAAACAACATTAGAGAAGACATTACCTCAAAATCGGGTAACTCTTTTTGATTTGAGCCAAAGGCTTCCTTGAGAAGAGTTATGCCCAAATTGAGGCTTCTAGGAGTAATAGGGGGAAGTTGGGAGAGTATTTGGGAAGAGGTTGGCCGAGCCAAATGGCTTGAAGGTGTGAATACGGTGGGAGATGTGGGGGCCTTTTATAAGTGGAGAGGAGGGGCTCTTTTGGAATGATTGAAATGTTACATTATTACACAATTCTTTTCGGATTCTAAAGGTCCCACACTTATATAATTCGTGGATAAGGTGATAAGGTTTCGAAATATACCCATAAAATAGTATTTGGACAAGTGTATGCCTTGGATTTTGCATTATCTTCTAATTTTATTTAAATCGTTAAATAATGAGGTCATCACCGCATCATAATGATGTCATAAATAATTTACTTTATTTAATGTCTAAAAATTATAAAAAAAATACTATGATGTATGAAATATTTTTATCCTTCTAATGAATATTTATAATCCATATTTGGACTTGTGTAACCCCACTTAAAAACTGTTTTAGTAAAATAACTCATGTTTGTGTCAATTTAATTTTAACATTAAATAAATATATATTAATGTCATGTTCCAACTAAAGTGGCTCCATGGGGTACCCAAGTTGACCCATGGGTTTTCTTGGTCGGCCATTACTCATCCAATAGGAGTAGGACAAGTTTCATGCTCATCTCATATTATTAAAACATTATTTGTACCTTAAACTACACTAATTACCTCTAATCGCGATTAAGAACATAAAAGTTATTATTCACCAAAAAATTATTTTAATCTCATTGAACCATATTTTAATTCTTAATGACAACCATGTATGTCGGATTTTTGAAAATAAAATCACAGAAGTGGTAATATTTCATTTAAACGAAAAATCAGTTATTTAACTACCACTTAGTGGTTTCACTATTCATCAAAAATTGAAGTTTTTCAGAACAAGGCCAAAATTTCACCCTAAGCTATAATTGATATTCAAAATTCAAAAATGATGTCTATTTTACAAAATTTCAAACATATAAGTTGCATTAATTAATTTTATATTTAATTTCCGTTGTTACGACAAATAGCGTGTTTTTAAGAAATAATTTATATCAAAAGATTGGCAATTGTTTATGTCCAATTTCAATGTTAAATTAATTATAATGACCACCATTGGATAAAATGGTAAAAATATATTCTAATTATACTTTAAAACCACTAAATAGTATAATTTATCACTATAAATTAATTTGATTAAAAAAGTTGTTTTTAAGTATTTTTCACTATTGATAAAAAATAGAAGTTCTCATAAAAATACCAAAAATTCAACATAGGTAATTTCGATATTCCGAATCCAAAAATGAAGTCCATTTTGATAAATAAAATTTATAAAATTTCAAAAAGTAGGTATTACTATTCACAACGGCTAGTTTAATTCGTTGTGGTGTGTGTTAGAGCTCGAGGTTGCGTACAACACACGCTATTGCATTATTCGAAGTAAAACGTACCGTGGAAGCTTGGGGTGTTACATTCTCCCCTCCTTAAATAAATTGCGTCCTCACAATTTGAAATTTTTCTTTGAAAACAACAGGTTGAAAAGAGAAAATACCTTTGAGGAAAACCCACATCGGAAATAAGGTTAATAAATATATAACATTAAAAGAAAGCAAGATAAGTACAAAGGTCACCCGATATAGCCCATTGTAGGATTCTATGAAAAATATGGATATGGAGGAGAAACAAACCATCATGGTCTGATGGAGAGTTATAGAAAACAGGATTAGGAGAAAGTTTAACTACAAGATAATCACAAACTTGTGATTGGTTAAACGGTCATTGAATCCCCAGTTGGAAAAGTTAACCGACAACATTTTTGTTTTAAGTTACCTTTTATAATGTTGAGGAATTTATTTAGGAGATTTACTAAGAACGTAAGGGAATATACATACTTGTTATGTATACTTTCATTCGTTAATAAATTTTTACCACAAACCAATCTTTTACTCCAAATGGTAACGGAACTCAAAAATATTCATTTTATCCTAATTGTATAAGGTTCCAAATATTAACACATACCATTTAGATTAGTAAAATTATTTTGTAATAACCAGAGACTTCCTGTAGGCTAGTGGTAGGAAATAAAGGCTTGTCGCACTATGGTTGTGGGTTCGATTCCTGCAGCTTTTTCCGAAGCGACGAGTTATGCCCCACCCTGCAGGTTGTCCTTTTACTAAAACTATAGTATCATAATATTCCAAAAATAATCTTCATAAATTTTTTAACCTTAAACAATACTATCCAAAGATCAACTTAATCCACTCCAACCATTGTAGTTATCCAAAATACCTCTGTCCATACTTTCTCTAAAAGGTCTCTTTATTCCAAAATCAATTTATCAGATTCCCCAAACAAAGTAAAGTTTCTCTTATTGTGACATACTAAAAATATAATTACCTTCATCATATTAAAACCTTACTGAAGTCAACAAGTACTGCAGTACAATCCTTATATATATATCACATTATTCTATTAACCAAAATATAATCCATTAGTCCAAAAGCACCAATACATTAGTTATTCTGCTTCAACTGTAGTAACAGTATAAGATTTTCCTTGATCCCTTGGCCTTTTCTGAGGTAAGTTTCCCTGACGCTTAGGACATTCATTTGCATAATGACCCATTTCTCTACAATTGTAGCATTCAACATTGATAGCCTCTTTCTTTCCTTTGCAATCACGAGCCTGGTGACCCTTTTCTCCACATTTGTAACAAACTCCCATTCCTTTTAGGCACGTACCAGGGTGATTCTTCCCACAATTATCACATAATGGAAAATCCTTCTTTCCCCTTTTCCCTTTATCTGTCTCTTGTTCCACCGTTCTCTTCTTCTCTTTCTTTACTTTGTTGTCATAAGACTTAGAGAATTCCTTTTCTGTCTTGATAGCACACGAGACAATATCTTCGTATGATGAGAAGGATTGTGATACTAAAGCTCGACGGAGAAATGGTTTTAACCCATCAAAGAAACGATCAGTCTTACTCCTTGGGTTACGTATATAATCGGCAGCATGCCTCACTAACCTTGTAATGTTAGCCTCATACTTTGCGACATTCTCATCCTCCTTCTATCTCAGACTCAGAAATTGCCTTTCCATATCCGCTCGATGGTCACGAGGAAAGTATTTTTCTAAGAAAAGCTCTTTGAACTCCCTCCATTCCATATTCGATACGTCATCATCTTCCTTTGTGTTTTTAATCAGCGACCACCACTGATCGGCATCTCTAGTGAGGCGGTAAACTGCCATGACAACCTTCTCCCTTTCACTACTCCCCAAGGCAGGGAATATTTTCTCTATGGAATTTATCCATTGCTCAGCTACTATAGGATTTGTACTCCCATTGATGGTTGATGGTTGTTGCCTCATGAAGCGGTCTAACACTGATCCTCCACGTTGCGGATCAGGGTGCTCCATACGGGTAAGGTTATTATTCATAACCTGCGTGAGTTGTCCCAGTACGGTGAGAAGCTAATCAGCACCAGTTTTATCACTAGCTCCACCATAATTATCTTGAGCAGGAGGGCAATCCCTACACGGAGTGCGTGCATTGATACGGTTTCCATTCCTTCCACTAGGCGCCATTTCTAAACAATGGAATAAACTATATTAGTTTATAAATAAAAATACATAATCCCATACTTATAAAACACTTAACATAAATTGAACTATTTATGGATATAATACATAATCATAAAAATGTTTTCTTTGAGAAGTATTTACTCATAAACCCTTCATAATGATTTGTATAGAAAATGAGAGTTATCCTAAGCATATCCCTCGGGAGTGTCGTAACCAAGAGTGCAGCAAGGCCCGTTGTCGTGCACCAATTCCCGTTCGAGTCTAGCTCAAAGTAGTTTTTTCGGGTTTTACCCCTAGGAAAATCTGTGCCAGAGCCGCCTCTACCTGCTCGTATCCAGACAGGGATGTATTTCTCGGAAAACTCACAAAATCTCTACAATACCAAAATTATAGGAAGTTCTTCTATACTAATCCTCAAAGTTCATCTTAGGTCTACGTGTTCTAATCAGAGTTTATCTAAATCTAGCTTCCAAGGTTTTTACTAAACTTCTTCTGATACCAACTGTAACGCCCCGACCCCAACTACCCAGAGCCAGTGCATTACTTCGTAACATTGGCATGATCACAAAAGATCAAGTCTCGAAAGACCAATTAGTTTAGTAGCCTTGGAAACACTAGATAGATTCATAAATGTTACATTACATCACAAAGTGAAAAACTATAATAACATAGTCTCCATAGTCCACACTTTTATCCTCTTCTGACTATCCCTGCAGGTCATTCATAAAATAATTCTTCACATCCTGGAAAATATTAAAACATTGAAAGGGGTGAGCTCGGATGCTCAGTAAGGTTAATAATATAGCGGAAGCTTTCATAAATAAAAATTAACATTTAAGGAAATGTATAACTAAAACAAAAGCCTTTTAAACTTGAACTTCAACATAATATGGCAAAAGTAAAATGAGATAATTCCATTCACTTCTTCACATGGATATTCTACTGGTCGAATAATCACATGCAATATCAATAACCACTTTCATAATGATGGAATGCATAATGCCAGACTATCATAACCACGTAGCCAAGGCCTCATGCCAAGACCACAAATAAGATTTTGTCAAGGCCTCGTGCCAAGACACTTGTTTGTCTCATGAGACCTGCCGATGCATCGAGGAGCTATAGCGGGCTCCACCCGTCACTTATTAAGTCCAATGCATTCCTCATATGAATAGGTTTAAACATATCATAAACCATAACATAATCGTATCACATAAAACATGCATAAAGGAAACATAAAATTTCCACATTTCAATCACAAGATATCAATACAACACATTGATATAATAAAAACGTTTTCAAAACCATTTTCAAAACCAAAATAAAAAAAAGTTAAAACTTTGTATTTATTTTTCATTAAAAAAAGTGATGGCTTGTAGAGGAAGCTGAAACTCAAATAATGGTCACGGCAGCGGAAAAGTCATTGCCGCTGCATAAGTAAGGAAATAATAACATTCACTTTTTGTCGTTTAGTAAAACGCTTCGTATAAAAAAGATTCCTTTTGAATAAACGTAAAAGACAAAGGGGTTTATACACTGTATAAAAGAAATTTGTATATAAAACAAAATATGCCTCAATGAATGGAGATTGAGACGAAGTCCCTTAAAAAGATCATTTTTAAATAAAATATATTTATTATGTGTATTCACTATATGTACACATAAATAAAGTATAAATACAATATACAACATAATAATATCATGACATAATTTGAAAGTAGGATATTAACCCAAAGAATGGAAGTTGGGTTATGAAATTCCCTTACCTTGCATCTTGTCCTGACTCGACCGTTCTTTAACCTCCTGAATAATAAACTAGAGTAAATTTCTATTTACATAAGAACCTTTTTCATGTTCATTATTCCTTTTATATCCCTTATTACCATGTTATGAACATTATTTAATTATTTAAGTTAATAACGGTCGTTTTGTCGATCTTTGGTACTCTAGTCAAAAATAAACTTCTTTTAATTACAAGTTGTTCATGTGGTGAAATATCCATTATATAAAGAATTATATTCATGATGTAGATATCATTTATATCATATATACAGTATATACATTCATTCATAATGTCACGTAACATTTAGAGGTAAGAAATGAAATGCACCGTTCATGGAGACGGTAAGCCGTACGTACGCATGAAAGCTAATTTCATTTCTATTTCGTATTTAATGGAATGAAATCATAATGATATAAATTTATAATATAATTATAGTATAATATATTGTATAATACCATTTAATCCATCTTTATACATCCCACATATGGAATTAACGATTCAAATCACTTTGAGGGGGCGGTAGTCCGCACTTCCTAAAATGAAATTATCGCGTTTTACCCATAATGGAAATAATAAAGTATGCCATAAATGAGAAATACAGAAGCATAAGTAAAACATAAAAATATTTTATATCATATATAATTATAGTGACATCTTAATGGCCACTTTTGAAGGTGTTATATGAGTGTTGAACAATCATCGTTTCGTGAGGCAGAAATTCGCCATCCACAGAAACCGTATGTTCTTTAACCATTAGATGTAGGTGTGTGTAAGTGTAGCTCGAATACCTCTTATAACAACATCCTAGTATATTGAAGATATTGTTTTTGTTACAAAAGTAATTAATAAAAAGAGTTTAGGGGGTTGGAGAAGAAAAATAAAACAAAACAACATTAGAGAAGACATTACCTCAAAATCGGGTAACTCTTTTTGATTTGAGCCAAAGGCTTCCTTGAGAAGAGTTATGCCCAAATTGAGGCTTCTAGGAGTAATAGGGGGAAGTTGGGAGAGTATTTGGGAAGAGGTTGGCCGAGCCAAATGGCTTGAAGGTGTGAATACGGTGGGAGATGTGGGGGCCTTTTATAAGTGGAGAGGAGGGGCTCTTTTGGAATGATTGAAATGTTACATTATTACACAATTCTTTTCGGATTCTAAAGGTCCCACACTTATATAATTCGTGGATAAGGTGATAAGGTTTCGAAATATACCCATAAAATAGTATTTGGACAAGTGTATGCCTTGGATTTTGCATTATCTTCTAATTTTATTTAAATCGTTAAATAATGAGGTCATCACCGCATCATAATGATGTCATAAATAATTTACTTTATTTAATGTCTAAAAATTATAAAAAAAATACTATGATGTATGAAATATTTTTATCCTTCTAATGAATATTTATAATCCATATTTGGACTTGTGTAACCCCACTTAAAAACTATTTTAGTAAAATAACTCATGTTTGTGTCAATTTAATTTTAACATTAAATAAATATATATTAATGTCATGTTCCAACTAAAGTGGCTCCATGGGGTACCCAAGTTGACCCATGGGTTTTCTTGGTCGGCCATTACTCATCCAATAGGAGTAGGACAAGTTTCATGCTCATCTCATATTATTAAAACATTATTTGTACCTTAAACTACACTAATTACCTCTAATTGCGATTAAGAACATAAAAGTTATTATTCACCAAAAAATTATTTTAATCTCATTGAACCATATTTTAATTCTTAATGACAACCATGTATGTCGGATTTTTGAAAATAAAATCACAGAAGTGGTAATATTTCATTTAAACGAAAAATCAGTTATTTAACTACCACTTAGTGGTTTCACTATTCATCAAAAATTGAAGTTTTTCAGAACAAGGCCAAAATTTCACCCTAAGCTATAATTGATATTCAAAATTCAAAAATGATGTCTATTTTACAAAATTTCAAACATATAAGTTGCATTAATTAATTTTATATTTAATTTCCGTTGTTACGACAAATAGCGTGTTTTTAAGAAATAATTTATATCAAAAGATTGGCAATTGTTTATGTCCAATTTCAATGTTAAATTAATTATAATGACCACCATTGGATAAAATGGTAAAAATATATTCTAATTATACTTTAAAACCACTAAATAGTATAATTTATCACTATAAATTAATTTGATTAAAAAAGTTGTTTTTAAGTATTTTTCACTATTGATAAAAAATAGAAGTTCTCATAAAAATACCAAAAATTCAACATAGGTAATTTCGATATTCCGAATCCAAAAATGAAGTCCATTTTGATAAATAAAATTTATAAAATTTCAAAAAGTAGGTATTACTATTCACAACGGCTAGTTTAATTCGTTGTGGTGTGTGTTAGAGCTCGAGGTTGCGTACAACACACGCTATTGCATTATTCGAAGTAAAACGTACCGTGGAAGCTTGGGGTGTTACATTCTCCCCTCCTTAAATAAATTGCGTCCTCACAATTTGAAATTTTTCTTTGAAAACAACAGGTTGAAAAGAGAAAATACCTTTGAGGAAAACCCACATCGGAAATAAGGTTAATAAATATATAACATTAAAAGAAAGCAAGATAAGTACAAAGGTCACCCGATATAGCCCATTGTAGGATTCTATGAAAAATATGGATATGGAGGAGAAACAAACCATCATGGTCTGATGGAGAGTTATAGAAAACAGGATTAGGAGAAAGTTTAACTACAAGATAATCACAAACTTGTGATTGGTTAAACGGTCATTGAATCCCCAGTTGGAAAAGTTAACCGACAACATTTTTGTTTTAAGTTACCTTTTATAATGTTGAGGAATTTATTTAGGAGATTTACTAAGAACGTAAGGGAATATACATACTTGTTATGTATACTTTCATTCGTTAATAAATTTTTACCACAAACCAATCTTTTACTCCAAATGGTAACGGAACTCAAAAATATTCATTTTATCCTAATTGTATAAGGTTCCAAATATTAACACATACCATTTAGATTAGTAAAATTATTTTGTAATAACCAGAGACTTCCTGTAGGCTAGTGGTAGGAAATAAAGGCTTGTCGCACTATGGTTGTGGGTTCGATTCCTGCAGCTTTTTCCGAAGCGACGAGTTATGCCCCACCCTGCAGGTTGTCCTTTTACTAAAACTATAGTATCATAATATTCCAAAAATAATCTTCATAAATTTTTTAACCTTAAACAATACTATCCAAAGATCAACTTAATCCACTCCAACCATTGTAGTTATCCAAAATACCTCTGTCCATACTTTCTCTAAAAGGTCTCTTTATTCCAAAATCAATTTATCAGATTCCCCAAACAAAGTAAAGTTTCTCTTATTGTGACATACTAAAAATATAATTACCTTCATCATATTAAAACCTTACTGAAGTCAACAAGTACTGCAGTACAATCCTTATATATATATCACATTATTCTATTAACCAAAATATAATCCATTAGTCCAAAAGCACCAATACATTAGTTATTCTGCTTCAACTGTAGTAACAGTATAAGATTTTCCTTGATCCCTTGGCCTTTTCTGAGGTAAGTTTCCCTGACGCTTAGGACATTCATTTGCATAATGACCCATTTCTCTACAATTGTAGCATTCAACATTGATAGCCTCTTTCTTTCCTTTGCAATCACGAGCCTGGTGACCCTTTTCTCCACATTTGTAACAAACTCCCATTCCTTTTAGGCACGTACCAGGGTGATTCTTCCCACAATTATCACATAATGGAAAATCCTTCTTTCCCCTTTTCCCTTTATCTGTCTCTTGTTCCACCGTTCTCTTCTTCTCTTTCTTTACTTTGTTGTCATAAGACTTAGAGAATTCCTTTTCTGTCTTGATAGCACACGAGACAATATCTTCGTATGATGAGAAGGATTGTGATACTAAAGCTCGACGGAGAAATGGTTTTAACCCATCAAAGAAACGATCAGTCTTACTCCTTGGGTTACGTATATAATCGGCAGCATGCCTCACTAACCTTGTAATGTTAGCCTCATACTTTGCGACATTCTCATCCTCCTTCTATCTCAGACTCAGAAATTGCCTTTCCATATCCGCTCGATGGTCACGAGGAAAATATTTTTCTAAGAAAAGCTCTTTGAACTCCCTCCATTCCATATTCGATACGTCATCATCTTCCTTTGTGTTTTTAATCAGCGACCACCACTGATCGGCATCTCTAGTGAGGCGGTAAACTGCCATGACAACCTTCTCCCTTTCACTACTCCCCAAGGCAGGGAATATTTTCTCTATGGAATTTATCCATTGCTCAGCTACTATAGGATTTGTACTCCCATTGATGGTTGATGGTTGTTGCCTCATGAAGCGGTCTAACACTGATCCTCCACGTTGCGGATCAGGGTGCTCCATACGGGTAAGGTTATTATTCATAACCTGCGTGAGTTGTCCCAGTACGGTGAGAAGCTAATCAGCACCAGTTTTATCACTAGCTCCACCATAATTATCTTGAGCAGGAGGGCAATCCCTACACGGAGTGCGTGCATTGATACGGTTTCCATTCCTTCCACTAGGCGCCATTTCTAAACAATGGAATAAACTATATTAGTTTATAAATAAAAATACATAATCCCATACTTATAAAACACTTAACATAAATTGAACTATTTATGGATATAATACATAATCATAAAAATGTTTTCTTTGAGAAGTATTTACTCATAAACCCTTCATAATGATTTGTATAGAAAATGAGAGTTATCCTAAGCATATCCCTCGGGAGTGTCGTAACCAAGAGTGCAGCAAGGCCCGTTGTCGTGCACCAATTCCCGTTCGAGTCTAGCTCAAAGTAGTTTTTTCGGGTTTTACCCCTAGGAAAATCTGTGCCAGAGCCGCCTCTACCTGCTCGTATCCAGACAGGGATGTATTTCTCGGAAAACTCACAAAATCTCTACAATACCAAAATTATAGGAAGTTCTTCTATACTAATCCTCAAAGTTCATCTTAGGTCTACGTGTTCTAATCAGAGTTTATCTAAATCTAGCTTCCAAGGTTTTTACTAAACTTCTTCTGATACCAACTGTAACGCCCCGACCCCAACTACCCAGAGCCAGTGCATTACTTCGTAACATTGGCATGATCACAAAAGATCAAGTCTCGAAAGACCAATTAGTTTAGTAGCCTTGGAAACACTAGATAGATTCATAAATGTTACATTACATCACAAAGTGAAAAACTATAATAACATAGTCTCCATAGTCCACACTTTTATCCTCTTCTGACTATCCCTGCAGGTCATTCATAAAATAATTCTTCACATCCTGGAAAATATTAAAACATTGAAAGGGGTGAGCTCGGATGCTCAGTAAGGTTAATAATATAGCGGAAGCTTTCATAAATAAAAATTAACATTTAAGGAAATGTATAACTAAAACAAAAGCCTTTTAAACTTGAACTTCAACATAATATGGCAAAAGTAAAATGAGATAATTCCATTCACTTCTTCACATGGATATTCTACTGGTCGAATAATCACATGCAATATCAATAACCACTTTCATAATGATGGAATGCATAATGCCAGACTATCATAACCACGTAGCCAAGGCCTCATGCCAAGACCACAAATAAGATTTTGTCAAGGCCTCGTGCCAAGACACTTGTTTGTCTCATGAGACCTGCCGATGCATCGAGGAGCTATAGCGGGCTCCACCCGTCACTTATTAAGTCCAATGCATTCCTCATATGAATAGGTTTAAACATATCATAAACCATAACATAATCGTATCACATAAAACATGCATAAAGGAAACATAAAATTTCCACATTTCAATCACAAGATATCAATACAACACATTGATATAATAAAAACGTTTTCAAAACCATTTTCAAAACCAAAATAAAAAAAAGTTAAAACTTTGTATTTATTTTTCATTAAAAAAAGTGATGGCTTGTAGAGGAAGCTGAAACTCAAATAATGGTCACGGCAGCGGAAAAGTCATTGCCGCTGCATAAGTAAGGAAATAATAACATTCACTTTTTGTCGTTTAGTAAAACGCTTCGTATAAAAAAGATTCCTTTTGAATAAACGTAAAAGACAAAGGGGTTTATACACTGTATAAAAGAAATTTGTATATAAAACAAAATATGCCTCAATGAATGGAGATTGAGACGAAGTCCCTTAAAAAGATCATTTTTAAATAAAATATATTTATTATGTGTATTCACTATATGTACACATAAATAAAGTATAAATACAATATACAACATAATAATATCATGACATAATTTGAAAGTAGGATATTAACCCAAAGAATGGAAGTTGGGTTATGAAATTCCCTTACCTTGCATCTTGTCCTGACTCGACCGTTCTTTAACCTCCTGAATAATAAACTAGAGTAAATTTCTATTTACATAAGAACCTTTTTCATGTTCATTATTCCTTTTATATCCCTTATTACCATGTTATGAACATTATTTAATTATTTAAGTTAATAACGGTCGTTTTGTCGATCTTTGGTACTCTAGTCAAAAATAAACTTCTTTTAATTACAAGTTGTTCATGTGGTGAAATATCCATTATATAAAGAATTATATTCATGATGTAGATATCATTTATATCATATATACAGTATATACATTCATTCATAATGTCACGTAACATTTAGAGGTAAGAAATGAAATGCACCGTTCATGGAGACGGTAAGCCGTACGTACGCATGAAAGCTAATTTCATTTCTATTTCGTATTTAATGGAATGAAATCATAATGATATAAATTTATAATATAATTATAGTATAATATATTGTATAATACCATTTAATCCATCTTTATACATCCCACATATGGAATTAACGATTCAAATCACTTTGAGGGGGCGGTAGTCCGCACTTCCTAAAATGAAATTATCGCGTTTTACCCATAATGGAAATAATAAAGTATGCCATAAATGAGAAATACAGAAGCATAAGTAAAACATAAAAATATTTTATATCATATATAATTATAGTGACATCTTAATGGCCACTTTTGAAGGTGTTATATGAGTGTTGAACAATCATCGTTTCGTGAGGCAGAAATTCGCCATCCACAGAAACCGTATGTTCTTTAACCATTAGATGTAGGTGTGTGTAAGTGTAGCTCGAATACCTCTTATAACAACATCCTAGTATATTGAAGATATTGTTTTTGTTACAAAAGTAATTAATAAAAAGAGTTTAGGGGGTTGGAGAAGAAAAATAAAACAAAACAACATTAGAGAAGACATTACCTCAAAATCGGGTAACTCTTTTTGATTTGAGCCAAAGGCTTCCTTGAGAAGAGTTATGCCCAAATTGAGGCTTCTAGGAGTAATAGGGGGAAGTTGGGAGAGTATTTGGGAAGAGGTTGGCCGAGCCAAATGGCTTGAAGGTGTGAATACGGTGGGAGATGTGGGGGCCTTTTATAAGTGGAGAGGAGGGGCTCTTTTGGAATGATTGAAATGTTACATTATTACACAATTCTTTTCGGATTCTAAAGGTCCCACACTTATATAATTCGTGGATAAGGTGATAAGGTTTCGAAATATACCCATAAAATAGTATTTGGACAAGTGTATGCCTTGGATTTTGCATTATCTTCTAATTTTATTTAAATCGTTAAATAATGAGGTCATCACCGCATCATAATGATGTCATAAATAATTTACTTTATTTAATGTCTAAAAATTATAAAAAAAATACTATGATGTATGAAATATTTTTATCCTTCTAATGAATATTTATAATCCATATTTGGACTTGTGTAACCCCACTTAAAAACTGTTTTAGTAAAATAACTCATGTTTGTGTCAATTTAATTTTAACATTAAATAAATATATATTAATGTCATGTTCCAACTAAAGTGGCTCCATGGGGTACCCAAGTTGACCCATGGGTTTTCTTGGTCGGCCATTACTCATCCAATAGGAGTAGGACAAGTTTCATGCTCATCTCATATTATTAAAACATTATTTGTACCTTAAACTACACTAATTACCTCTAATCGCGATTAAGAACATAAAAGTTATTATTCACCAAAAAATTATTTTAATCTCATTGAACCATATTTTAATTCTTAATGACAACCATGTATGTCGGATTTTTGAAAATAAAATCACAGAAGTGGTAATATTTCATTTAAACGAAAAATCAGTTATTTAACTACCACTTAGTGGTTTCACTATTCATCAAAAATTGAAGTTTTTCAGAACAAGGCCAAAATTTCACCCTAAGCTATAATTGATATTCAAAATTCAAAAATGATGTCTATTTTACAAAATTTCAAACATATAAGTTGCATTAATTAATTTTATATTTAATTTCCGTTGTTACGACAAATAGCGTGTTTTTAAGAAATAATTTATATCAAAAGATTGGCAATTGTTTATGTCCAATTTCAATGTTAAATTAATTATAATGACCACCATTGGATAAAATGGTAAAAATATATTCTAATTATACTTTAAAACCACTAAATAGTATAATTTATCACTATAAATTAATTTGATTAAAAAAGTTGTTTTTAAGTATTTTTCACTATTCATAAAAAATAGAAGTTCTCAGAAAAATACCAAAAATTCAATATAGGCTAATTTCGATATTCCGAATCCAAAAATGAAGTCCATTTTGATAAATAAAATTTATAAAATTTCAAAAAGTAGGTATTACTATTCACAACGGCTAGTTTAATTCGTTGTGGTGTGTGTTAGAGCTCGAGGTTGCGTACAACACACGCTATTGCATTATTCGAAGTAAAACGCACCGTGGAAGCTTGGGGTGTTACAAAGAGTGCCTGGTAGTTGGAAGCAGACCCGCGGTACTCGATAGGAGGAGTACCTCCATAGTATATGGTTATTGAGAAGCGCCTTGGTGTCGCGACATGCCCACTATTCTCGATAGAGTAAGAGTTCTCTAGTAGCTGTGGTTTTGATAATGAAAATCATGTTTTGAGCTGAGTCAATGACCTTTGTGTTTTCCTCATGATTGATATGGGTTACTCTATAACTTAGGTATATGTATGGGCTTATACCTAAGTAATTTTTATCCATTGATTCATACTTTGTGGTTTACCCTTGTTGGATTTTGTGAAACCATGAGGGTCTCGGGGTCCCTAGTGAGTATATTTATACTCACCCCTGCACGGTCTTTGAACACAACTTATAGTTTTGTATGTAGAAGACGAACAATAGTGACCAAGGTCGAGTGTACGAGGATTGGACGGTACCCAGAGGTGGACATCGGGATGAGTTCGTACGTGATGGAGACTAAAGGATGTGGAGCATTAAGGAGGCTATATGTACCTACCCATTAGGTAGGATCTGTGGTGTATGATCCAGGAGCTACTAGACACCTTCCAGTTATTTTTCTTTTTAGTTGTACTTGTTTTGTCTTTTCCTTGTATTTTACTGTTGGGCTTGTATTTCTGGAACCTTTTACATTCCACCACTTCTTTTGTATGCAATTTTTACTTAGTATTTTTCTTCCAGTTGTATACTCTGATTTTGTGTGTTCACTTTTTAAAATTTAAATGACTTCCTAGCATAGGTATTTATGCCTTTTGTGCTAGTCTCTAGCCTCTGGCCTATGGAAGGCGGGATTGGGGTCGTCACAACACGGGTCTCGAGGACGGTTCGTTGCAAAATGAAAACTAATATAGTCCTTAGACTTCAATTATGATGTAAATTATTAAAAATTAAATTTAAATGATGAAATATTATTTTTTATGTTTAGTTTTAACTATATATTGACTTGAAATTCTATATAAGGCTCATATCTATGAATTTTCATGATCCTCAAATGTTAATATATTCATTAGGAAGATGATTGAAAAACATTGGACCTACTATTTAATATAGAGTATAATACTATTGACAAAATATATTGGATATTCTGTCAAAAAAATAAGGGTAATATTTTATTATGATAAATTTCGAATCATCAGTCAACATGTTGCGTTAAAAAAATTGATAAATATGAAATATTAATAAGATAACACCATGAATTTGTACCTATTTGTGTAAATAAAATATAGAAAAAATTCTATTTTCAATTTCTATAATGATGGTGTGAAACTATATCATCCTAAACCAAACATTACAACATGGTACACCTGTAACATAGGGGGTACTTGATTAACAAGAATTATATTTCATATCACCATGGGATAGAAACCATAGAATTTAGTCATTCAATTGTCTAGTGGAATTATTTTTCGATAAGAAGAAACCACATGGCATCATATTAGATAATAAATAAATCTATATTTGGTATACCAAAATTCCCTCTAGTATAATAGAATACCATAAACTGTTATAAAAATAAAAATTTGAACATAAAAAAATGACCCAAAATCCATCACGACTATAATGTATCGATATTGGTGAATGAATGACTATGTTTGATTTTTTTATGATATATGTAACGTCAAGATTAAATAAAAATAAAATTATTATAAAGTGACCATTATACCCTAGCTACATAAATTTTAGGAATGAACATTAGGGATGGATTTAATAAAAAATAACTATCCTATATATTAAAAATTCCATAATTAATTACTTTTAAATAATTAATAGATTTTTATAAAAATAATTATATTCATGAAAAATATATTTTCGTCAAATATTATTTTTATTATTTTAAGGAACAAAATAATATAATTAATTTATAAATAAAAAATAAATGAATTCGATAAAATTAAATTAAATTTTTAAATCATCATATCTATATTTTCCCATGGTGATTTTTTTATAATTTATTAAATGTTTTTTTCAATGAAAACAGAAGATTGTCAATTTTTATTATATTTTTAAGTATTTAAAAGTAGAAATTAAGTTTTGAATTTGTTTTAAATTTTAATTAGTTAAAATTGATTTATAATATCCCATTAATAGATTATATGTATTTTTTATATTTAATTTAGTAAAAAAATTATATATTTCAAAAGTATATTATCTGAAGATATTATTTTCTTGCATTTTTTTATAATTTTGAATTAAATTTTGAATCTTCTATATTTTAAATATTAAAAAAATGATTCAATATTTTCATTATGAAGGTATATATGTAGTAAATATGTCCCTTTTATTTTTTTAATATTAATAATGACCATAGTAATTTTTATTGCTTTAGTAAAGAGTAAATAATGTAATTAAAATGTAAAAATTATAAAATAAGAATGTTGAAATGTCCCATGTATAATCCCCAATTTTATTTATTAGGTTATTGTTAACCGTAAATATACATTGGTACAAATAATAAAAATTTGGATTTATTTGGATGATATTATGACATTTATAATAATCTGTTTATAGAAATGTTAGAGATGTCATGGTAACATTTTTAATTAATATAATATTTTTATTTTTGTGTAATCTAGAAGATATATTTTTCTATAAATTTCGTTTAAAATAATATACATATATATATTTATCAATTTAATTTAATTATAATTTTTAGTGTATAAATAAAAATATTAATGAATCAAATAATAAACAAGAAATATTTATTTTATTAACTGAAATATCAAATACATTATATTAAAAAAATATTTAAATAAAATTTATTATTATTAATGTAATAAAATAATTTTTTTTGATGAACATGAAATGATAGAGATATAATAATTTTTGGTTTTAGTTATTAGTGTGACTATGTTATTATTAATTTCGTGTTATCTAATAGTCCACAAAACATTCATTAAAAATAATTTATAGAAAATAAATTTTTATTAAATGATATAAAGTTCCGAAAAATCATTATTTCGGTCAAATAATTTGGTTAACATTCAAAATATGTAAAATGTAAATTTTATGGGTGTTTTGGAATTTTATTTTAACTATATGAACTCTCACAAATTAAACCCCCATGTTGTCATGATAAGAGTTTAAGGAAATAAATAATGTGTAAAACCAAATGATAAGTTTCTAACCAAGACCAAAACATGTCAAAACAAATTATAAAATAAATTTGATTAGACCCATATCACTATAGTATCAGATTTTATAAATTTACTGTACTACATTCTTTTATAATGACTAATATATTATTTAAATGATGGATTGTAATAAATTTCCACACTCTTTTTATTTAATATCTTTTTTGTATATATATATGTAAAATATGATGATATGAACGAAAAATATTAATATTTTTATCTCATTTCTTTTATTTTAATTATAATAGACAAATTTAAATTTCTTAAATTATATAATTACCATAAATGATTCAGAAATGTTAAAAAAATATTTATATAATGAAAAAAAATTCAAATAAATTACATTAAAAAATTATTTTTATAATAATTTGACTACGTTATTGTGTGAAATGAATTTTCTAGATCATTATGACATATTATATAGTTTTGAAATATTATATTTTAATTTAAAATATTTCAAAATTTATTTGAAGTCAATGTAATTGAATGGAATGAAAATTTACATTTATGAAAATTTATCTAAATAATATTTTATTAAATTATTAAAAACGTATAAATATTTCAGAAAACTTTTTGATTATTATAAGTAGTAAAATTTAATGTATTTACCATTTAAAAACAATTTAAACTTTATAAGAATAAAATGTAACTTTTTATTATTTTTAAAAATGTCACCTTTATTAAAATTAAAATTTATTAATTAATGGTTAATCAAAATTATATGTTTTAAAATAAAATCAAATCTTTTCTAGATTTTATTGGATGATTATAATACATAACTATATTACGATATATTCTAATACATGTCTATTTATAACTATTTTGAAAAAAATAATTTATTAAAATTTAATATTTTGAGAAATTTCAAAAGTTCCCTTAACCTCAATTATGAAAGAGAACATCATCAATCACTTTATTTAAAAAAATTTAAAGTCCTAGTGATGAACCATAAACCTCCAATTTATGTTTTCCCAAAACACATTTTAGATGATCTAGTATTCTAAAAATACCATCACTAGAATTTTGATGATGTGATCCAAAAGAGTAGTTTCAAAGAAGATGCAATCTCAATAACTAACCACATTCATTTTATACTCAAACATTCAACCACTTTATCATTATATTTTTTATAAAATATTTACATAATTATCCTTAATATTTTAAAATATAATAATTATTATTATTATTACCAAAACAACATTATACATCATCTATCCCTTAAAATAATAAATGATAGTATCGCTCAAGCGTACATACTACTTATCATCTCAATATTATGATTCAATTAATTTTTTATCACAATAATTGTTGTACTTGTATTATAATGGGTTTAATTAATATATATTATATATACTATAATGTAATTATTAATTATATAGAATTTTTATTTACATTTATGTCATTCAGTAAATCAAAAAATGTAAATAGCATTCTTGTGTACATACGTTCTACCATCTCCATGATTGGTGTATTTCATCTTCCACTATCTATGAATGAATATAAATATTTATAAAAAATTTATATAAAATTTTTATAAAATTATTAAAAATATTTAAATTATGCGACCACAAACAAAGTATACGAAGAAGGACTGTTGACCCAAAAAAATTATTGGAAAACAAAGTAGTTATCATATCAAATAGTGACATTAATAACCAATTATTAGTAAATCCTTCATAAGATGTTGTAAATAAGTAATATATGGATTGATATTACTAATGTCCTAAAATATGTTTATAACAATACCAAATTAGTTATATATGTGGTCTAGACCTTAACAACAAAAGACAAGACATGAGCATATAGAATTCATTACTCAATTTCCATTTATTTGGTTTAACATCTATCTAATCGTTTATGTTAAGCTAAAATTTTATGTGATAGGATGATGGATTATCTTACATTGTATTTCCACTTATTTTATTTGGATTTATATTATATAAAAATAAAAAATTAAATTGATTAATTATCATAGTAGTGATATTATTTTTTTAAGGATTTATTTCATAATGACACCATTATTTAAGATTATTTTTGGTTCAATTATCCATATGGGGAATACTTATCCTCCATGTACATGTCCTCTACAAAAATTTAGCAGGTTTTTATTATTCTTCTATCAATTTTTAATATCAATTGTATCCATTTTTATTTCATAAAATGTGTCTTGAATAAAATAATACATTCAACATCGAAAGAGGGCTCTTCGTGACTTTTCATGAAGAAATGTACAAAATTAAAGTTTTTATATATACTGCATGATTTCGTTTTACAAAATTCATATATCAAAAATTTCTTGAGGAATATTTTATATTTATATAATGTTCATATAAAATTAATAATATTACATTTCAAATTACATGACTTTTTAAATTAAATAATTATTTCAAAAAAAATAAATACGATATTTCCCTTAATAATTATTTCACTCAATCATCAAAAATCATTTTCAATACAATATAACATTAATTTATGTTAAATATGTTGTGATTATGATATTATTCATGAATTTCTTCTTTATCCTTTCTATGAATGTTTTATTTTTATGAAGACATGATGTTTATGAATTGTTTTTCTCTTCAATGAGTTATAAAAAAAAATTTATCATGAGTTTTGTGATGATGAATGTTTTATAATATTATAACACAAATATTTATGATTTTCATTTTGATATAGGTGGATCCTGTAACTATTTACAACTAATTATGTAATTATGAATAACTCATTAGATAAATATGTTATATGTGAACCTAATTTCATATACAAAATTTTGTGTTTGCACATAATTTTCATGTATATATGTTTATTTGTGGCCATGAAATTCATCAACATAATATTCTGTGTGGACCCGGTTTTTTTTCCGTTTGTTTATTTTATTGAATTATTTCAATTATTTATCTTAATGAGGAATATTCTTTATATTTATATTTTCCCAAAATGTTAGAAATATATGTGTATGCCAAAAATTCATATACTTTGTTAATATTTTGTTCTCATTGATTATGTTCATTATTTATTTTATGATTCATTTATTATAAATATGTAAAATTTAATCCATTTCTCAAAGTTATTCTTTTTTATGTACTGAGTATAATGATAATTTTTTATTTTATAATACCCTTAATATCTTCTTTTCTTATATAATCATTGATATCTCATATGGTATCCATTATTGAGCATCAAATCTCCCCATTAACTATGTTTCCATTTCCTTAGGTAGTCAAGAAATGATTTAAGTTGGATATGTATAATAAGGGATATAGATTTGAATAAATTTTATTAGATAACAGTGATTTTTATTAGAGAGTGGTTTAATTTGTTTTTTTATATTTAAGAGTTTGTAATAATTCTAAAACATTGTAAACATGAAATGTTTTTCATTATATATGTGATAAAATATTTTTTTCTGATATTTTATTTGTTGATGGAAAAAATGGGATCATTTTTAATAATTATTTCATTAGCAATAGACCCATATGCATAGATTATGTGCTGCTAGATTTAGTAGAAGGGAATGTTTTAGATAACATTGTGGATTAAGATTTTTTAAGATAGGAGATCATTAATGTTATTTATACCACCATGGGTTTATAAGAACATATGATTAGTACCTTATAAATTAATTTTTTATTTTTAAAATATGAAATTTTATGGTGGCTAATGATATTCATGGAGACATATATTTTTTTATGTAATTAAGCGCTATTGAATTTTTTGATGAATTATGAATGGTATGTGAAAACATTTGAGGTTAAAAAAGGTAATTAATTTTAAATATAATAAAATTATTTTGAGGATTTATCTCACATTTCCGAAATCATATAATAATAGTATTATAAAAATGAAAACCTGTAGGATTGGTGGAATCCCATCATATCTTCTATGGTCATGGGGATTGAACCAACAACTGAAGAGTTAAAAGTTTGTGACTTCTTTCACTAGCTTATGAGAAGTCACAACTAGTTTTAAAATTATCCTTATAGTTATAAGATATAATTGATATAGGTTATATTAACCTTGGAAATTAAATTTTAATCATATATAAAGCCATATAAATAGAAATTGGTTTTGTATTTAGTGATTAAAGATATTTTTGAAGATGTTAAATATTTTCCGAACCAAATATAATAAAGATAAAAAGAAAAATATATGAATTTATTTTATTAATAATTGTAGAAATTTATTTCGAAAAAATATTTAATTTTATTTTGGATTTATGGTTATTCTATTATTCATTTAAAATTATTAGTGAATCTTGAGACTTATTTGGTAAATTAATTTTTAGTATGAGACCATAAGTGAGACTATCTTATCATTTAATTATTAATTTTATTTTCAAATATTAGTTTGTAATATTTATGATAAATGTTAAATTTAGTTATTTATGAAATGGGTTATGTCGGTCTTTGGTTATTACTGTTGAATTTTAGAGATTAAAATATTATTTATTTAATCAATGGTTTATTAATTTAGAGAACTATCTTATCATTTAATAACCATTTCTATTTTGGATAATGAATCAAGATAGGGGAAATAGATATTTAATCTCTTAGGGATTATAAAATTTAATAGGAGTTAATTCTAGTTCATCGGGCATGAAAAATTCAACTCAAAAACATATCGTTTGGAGATAATGATGAGTTTGTAGTGTAAATTGATTAATTTAGGAAACTATACATTTAAGGTCGCAATGATTCATTTTTTAGTATATATGGTAAATTAAATCCCAAAATATTGGAAAATAATATTTAAATAATAATATTAAAAATTATTTTTAATTTAATTTTCATACTATGAAATCAAGGGCCTTTAATCCCACCCCCATAGATTTTCATTTTAGTGATGGGTAAAATTACAATGATCATGATCTATAGTAATACAAAGAAGATCATGATATTTCATTTTCACTTCTATGTACATTTATTCCAATGTGGAATCTATGTATGTTTTTTCATAGGTGTACGTTATACACTAATTTGACACATTTAAAATATAAATTTTATTGATCATTTTGAGGATGTTGGATATAAATTATCTTATTTTTAAAATTCAAACCAATAGTTACTGAGAGGAATTGAAAATTGTAATGGTAAAATTTATTAGGTGGGGGTAGTAGAATGTAATATCATGATATTTATTATGGAAATAATATGTTTGATAGTGTAAGATAAACACAACACTAAGCATAAAACGTACAATGAAATATTATTAGGTGACCATTATAACCTAGTGGATGAATTAGATATAATAAATATAATTAATTTATATATGAAATTAAATAAAGTCGTACTAATTTACAGTATATTAATTAATTCTTATTATATAAGTACTATAATTTATTAAATTCAATTTATTCAACAAAAACCTATTTTCGTAAAAAATGAATTTTTTTGTATTCATCAAAAGAGAGTATATTGAATTTATGGATATTATATAATTTTAATTTAATTAATTGATATTTATTTATTAAATAATCATATCAAAATAAATATATGTTAAAAGTTTGATAATTTTAAAAAAAATTGATTTTCAAGGGATAGTAAAGAATAATGGTTTTCATTAAATTATTCTAGTGCTTAATAGTTCAGATTCTGTTCTAAAATAGTTTTAAATTTCAATTAGTTAAAATTGATTTATAATATAAAATATTTTGATATGAAATTTTCTTCTAGGTAAATTTCGTATAAAAACATTATTAATTTTAAATTGTCGGTTTTGGGAAAATATTTTTCACTTATACTTTTATTTTAATTATAATTTAAATTTTAAAAATTTAATTTTTTTTATTTTTAAAATAGTATCCCATATATGTGTTCATAAGGCCCCCATTTAGACAATATTTCTCTTTTATTTTTGGTATATATGTGTTGTAATCATGGCAATTTTTTTACCAAAATTAGGGGTAAATCATGTTATTAATGGTAAAATATATTAAGGTCTAGAAAATGGTCCTTACACTTAGACCAATTATATTAGAAGGTATATTTTTTTGAAATAATCATCTTAAGGTCTAAATAATAACCATTATAGGATATTTTTATGATATTATGATATTTATAATATTTAATTTAATGAAAATTTCATGATTTAATACTCATATTTCTATCCACTATTACATTTTTAATATAGGGATATTAAGAATATATATTATATTATAAACATTATTTTGAAATATAAATGCTATTTACAAAATTATAATTTTATTATAAATTTTTTGATGAAAATCTATAATAAATGAACCCACAAATCAGATTTTTTAACTAATTTATTAATGGAAATATCACGCCCAAGTTAGAGATCTATGGAATTAACACTCTCAGATGAACTTATGGGTTTCCATCCAAAAAAAACTGTGATCCCTCAAGTCCAGAATCCTGATTGGGTGAATGTGAAAATCCCCATTGATAGTGACATTGACTCCTCCATGATGAATTTTTAATACCTCGATAATTGGATGGAGGAGGTCTTGGACAAGCAAACATTTTAGGAGATATCCACCAAGAAAGATTATTTGGAGGAAACAAATATAAAACAAGAAATAATGGAATGGAAAAAATATTTAATTAAATGGATCAAGGAGGGAGATAAAAATAATATATTTTCTCATTCGTGTATTAAATAGAGGAAGAAACTAGATTAACATAATAACCTCTTAGAATAGGGTGCTTACACAGGCAATCGAGATGTAGTTTGAGGCTTTACCCAAAAACAATTCAATGAACCTATCAGTGGTCCTATCTCTTGGATCTTTAATTGGTATTTAGGGAAGGACCTAGGGAACTTTGAGGTGATCTCTAACTAGTTATTTGATATGGACAATGAAGGGATGTGTTCAATAATAAATGAAAAGGAGGTCTTTGAGACTGTGGTGGTTCATATTCCATATAGTCCCATGAGACCATATGGCTAAATTTGATCTTTTATAGGGAATCATGGGATTTGGTTAATGATGATATTATTTCATCAATACAAGAATTCTTCTAGTTAGGAAGCAAAAAGTGTTCTGATTGTGCCACTATTATTTTTATCCTTCCAAAATCAAATAATACATCCTTTATCATGCTCTAGAGATCAGTGATTATGTGAAACGTCCTATAAAATATATTCAGCAGCATCATCAACCCATTTCAATCTATCCATCTACCTCGAGGGGTCACCATGGAGAAACAAGGTATTTCGATAGAATGGTCGATTAAAGGATACATTTAATTTGTCTAATTGATGATTATATACATTAACACGAAGACCCACGACTCTAATAAGGCCATCATGTTGGATATGAATGAAGAATATGACTGAGTATAATTGGGATTTAAAAACATTATCCTAGTTCGTATGAATATTTCCTCATAGAATATTGATATTATCATTTAATGTTTCTTCTCAACATAGTTATTAGTTACATTCATGGAGAATCCCATTGTTTTCTTTAAGTCCTCCCCAAGGAATAAGTCAAGGAAATCCTATATATTCTAGAATTTTTATCCACTACCAGGATATCCTCGTCATCCTCATTCATTGGATAATTAATAATGGTGATATTCTACCTTACCGTTGTAGTATGAGATCTCAGGACATCTCCCACCTGATTTCCATAGACGATAATCATGATTTTCTGAATTCTAGTTTAATATCGATTAACTGTATTAGTAAGGTGTTTGAGGTGTACAACCACAAGTTTGTCTTGGTAATAAATAAATTCAAGAGAAACTTCTACATATCCAATAGATGTATGTCAAGCTGGATCTCTAGGGTCCGTCAAACACTTGACATGGAAATAGGTGACCTCAAAATCGAATACATCACATTCCATATCTCTCAAGGTCGGATAGGATTTTGGGACATTGATTAAATAATAAAAAATATAACTAACATGTTCTTCAACTAGAATAATTGATATGTTTCCATTATTGATTGCATAACACTAATTAATAGTGTACTCTTGGTTATACCAATCCATGGTTTATCGTCTATCAAAGTAAAAAATATGTCACACAAACATTGAAAATGATATGGATGGCTTCATTTATAACCATTCATCAAAAGGTAAATGTCACTGGGAATCATGGAGTAGGGTTGTAATGCCCTCTATAGAAGGTTACATCAATATCTGAAGTCTCAAATACACTCTCCTATGAATCCATTCTATGTTGTCATGGGATGTTCAAGAATGAAATTTTTTGTGGGGAGAACCAGGCATAAATCTCACTCCCGAAATTTAACCATGGTTGTATACCGTGAATCTTCACTTTTTTCTGTGATCTCCCCCCATATCTCTTCTCTTCAATATCACTAAATGGATCATTGGGAAGGGAGAGATCTATTTGTGGCCTTAAAACATGGTCTAAGAGGTTATAAGTCTCATGGGATTCCCACCCACAACCATTTAATTCATGGAAGCTAGCCCTTATCTGACACTCATCAAGGTTAGGATTGACGGGGATCAACAGGAAACCTTCATCCTCAATTAAATTAACTCAAATCCCGATAAATGCGTCTTCACACCATATTCGATGGGGGTTATTCTCCTCAATGGACATCCAAAAAACCCTTTATATTGAGGACCTTGTAATGAGTTATAATGAATAACTTTTTCTAAATGACATTTCCACTTAATACAACATTCAATCATACAGAATATGGAACAATGTTATCCCTATTGACAGTACTGTCTAGAATTGTTGAATCTTGATGGTGTCTCATGGCCCATGCAACAAGTACAATAGGGAGGAAAGTGTGGACCAACTATTCTTTTGTGGATAATGGGAATGAAATTTGGGGAACTATATTTATTATTTCACTCTAATGTATTACCATATCATGGATGATCAATAATTTTTAGATATGTGGTACCATGGAATGGAATAAAGGGGCCTAGAGAAGTTCTCCCTCACCATGGTAATGCACGTAGGGTACTGGTGCATATGGTATGCCATAATTGGGGATAGGAAATAAATGGTATATACTCTTGTAGATCCTTTTTTAGGAAAATAATTATTATTATTTTGTATATCCTTACTCACAAAAAAATAGAGGGAGTCCCCCTCCATTCAATGCATACAATTGAATTCATAGACCACACATCTTGATAATAGCAGTGTCAGAAGAAAATGGGTTCCTTGGAACCACCCTCCAGGGGAATCAAATTCAATAATAAAGAGTCTTGAAAAATGGGTATTTTTTAGAGGATTGAATTTATGTGACTCCATTAGTTCAGTTATTTTTTTTCTCCTCCTACTTGCATCAAGGTTATTCTCTACAGGCGGAGTTTAAGGCAATGTTATCTGGTTTATGGATGTTCCTGAAAAAGAGAATTAAATTATCAGAGGCAGAAACCGAGTCAAATATACCTAAAAAATCCATGAATTTCATTTTTGTACTTCTTTTTTGATTTACTATATCATCATAATATGTCTGTGGATGTTAAAAAACAACATCAAAGTGGGATATTCATGGAATTCGGAAAATCAAGTTATATAAAACATTTACTCCATTAATGTCCTTGGTCCATATCCAATTCCCCTGGAATTAAATATTTTATGGATCCATACGCTCCAGTTTCTCTTTGCTAGCTATGGTGTGCCATGACCAATTTTATTTCCTTTTCCTATGTAAAAAATTCACATGATGATTATGAAGTTAATTAATGGTTAATAAAAATGATAAGGAATAAAATATAATCAAAAAATGTCAATTTTTTGGTGATAATACAATATTATATTATCTTATATTCACATCCATGTCCATTTGGTGTTATTTGGAGGGAAAATTAATTAGTTATAATTTAAAATTTTATTATGTGTCCAAAGATCCCCATACTTAAATAATAAAAGAGCACTACTTCCATCATGTTATTTAATCACTTTTGAGACATCTATCTTCACCCTCCATTTTATAGTTTCTCTTCATAGCTTCCCTAGATAAATTATAGAGGTTTTGGTCTTATCAAAATAGAAAACCTATAAACCGTTAAAGAGATCTGATGGAGAATTTTTGAAAAGAGGAAATTGATCTAACTAATCACATTGTTTTTGTACTCATACTCACTTCCTATGATTCTATACTTTTTTCATAGAAAATATATTATGTTTTGTAGATATTCTAAAATTTTAGTATGTATTTTAAAAATCCATTATTCACTTACTTTCCCCTAAAATAAAAAATGATAGTATTTCTCGTCCATACGTATGACTTATCATCTCCACTGAGCGATACCATTCATTTTTTATCACCATAACTTATTTTTGGGTATCATGATGGTTTTAAAGAAAATATTGGCTTCATATAATAAAATATTTATTCCTGAAATTTGAATTATTTTAATATTAATTTTAATCTATTAATCAAAAAATGAAAATGTGTTCATGCATACATTCAACATACCATCTCCATGAATGGTGTTATTAATTTTCTACATTCTTGGAATGAATATAAATATGTATATAATTAAAAAATAATATTTCTATAACATAATTAAAAAATATTAAATTATGACACCAATATCAATGTATAAGGATTAATACTACAAAACTGATTGATTCTTGAAAGAAACATGTTATCACCCATAAGAGTGATTTTAATAACCCACTTTTAGTTAATGTGTGATATGATTTGAAAAATTATTAATACATGTTATGGAATAATAATGGTCATAAATTAAATGTTATGAAAAGAAATATTATTTATATATGTGGTTTTAAGGTGAACAATCAATGAAATTGCTTGAGGTAAGGGAGTTTTTAACTCAATTTACATTCATTGTGATAACCTAATATTTCATTAGATATGTCATGATATGATTATGTTTAAAAATAATATGTATTATATTATGATTTATTTGAGATTTTTTATGTGGATATACATTAAATACTCATAATTGATTCATTTTTTTAATTATAACTTAAACTATATGATATTTTAATTATTTTATTTCACAATTTCAACATTATTTGATATTATATAAATTTAAGTCTCCAATGGTGATAATTTATTATCCATTACCGCATTTCATAATAAAGTTTTATAAAAGGTTATTGATATTATCTGATTAATGTTATATTCATTTTTACCCACTATTAACATTTTACAAAAGAGTTTGAAAAGAATACTTTTTTCATTCTAAATAATGCTCTTTATGACTTTACTAGAAAAATATATACATAAAGAATGTTTATATATATATTATTCATGATATTATATTCCATAAATAATAAAAAATAGATCTATTGAATAATTATTTACATATTTACAAGGATATTGTCAAATAAAATTAATTCCCCTTTATTTTCATTTATTTTAAAAATAAATAATGATGTGAAAATTGTCAAAAATGATATTTTTCACAATAATTATTTCTATTTATATTTCAAAATTATTTTCTATTAAATATAAAATTATTTATGTTACTAATGTTTCACTGGGGATTTGAATCAAGGATACCATATTTATTCTCAATCCAGATAATTTATGTTTATGATATCATGTAGTTTATGATGATTGTTTCCATTCAATGATTTATGATGAAATCTTTTTATCATAGTCGTTATGATGATGAATGTATTATATTTTTTTGGAACACATATGAATGTTTTTATGTGATATGTGGGACCTATATCTCCATTCAAATCATTTTGAATTAAGAAATAACATAGGATGTAAATCTGTTATTCCTGAAACCTATTTGTTAGTCAGAATTTTATGTGCATACCTTATTTTCATGTCCATATGTTTTTTCATGGACTTAGACATCCTTTCCATCAGATTATGAATGGAAAGTGTTTCACATTATTATGCTTATTCAAGGGACTAATTCCACATCATTAACATAATGATTGAGGTAGATTCTATTAATGAATGTAAAAAAATTTATATTTTTATGTGTATTCCAAAAATTCATGTCTTATGTCAATGCTACAATCTCATATCTTATGTTATTTGATTATATTATGACTCAAAACGTCTATATTGGAATTATTTAGTTCATATATCAATATTATCATTGTTCATATGTATGTTATAATATTAAATTATAAAACTCTTGTTATTATACCCATATGTTCATGTAATTCCTATGTAGTCAATGATATCATATATTTTTTCCATTACTGAGCATCTCATCTCTCCGATTCATATGAATCCATTTCCCCTGGTTATGAAAAATTGTTTTTTATAGTATGCATATAATAAGGGGGAATGATTTTATTGAACATTTTTAAGATAATATTTATTGACATGGTTCTATTTTGTATAATATACAAAATTGTTTCTCCAAATTCTATAATAATATGATCCTAAAATTTATCTGGGAATATAAGAGATCCAATATTTCTCTTCGATATAATATATTTATATAGAAAAAACTAGGTCGGATTTGTAATGTTTATTTCATTACTACTATATCTGAATGTCTGGATTCATAGCTATTTCAAATAATACACTCATATTATTCATCTATTATGTGAATAAGAAATAAATTCGTCATTTCCATTAATAATTTCCCATGCATCAAGAAGACCTGTCACCTCTATATGGAACATGAAAATTTCCAAAATCTATAATAACATAATATAATGATTACAGAAGTAAAATATAGAGAAAGAGTTAAAAACCCTAGTAGGACCTCACCAGTTGTTCTATAAAAAATTTTACATTATAAATAAAACATACTATCCTTCAATTTTAACAAATAAAAGGAATTATAAGTCATTTAAAATTCCAAATTATAAATACATCCAAAACAAATACATTAGAATTATATAAAAAACAAGATTAAATTTAATTATATATTAAAATTTATTTAATGATTAATACAATTCAATAATCAATAACATTTTAAATTCTTGTTTATAAAATAAAACAGATTCAATATTCCTATGATATGTCAGGGTCTCAGTATTTTATATTTTCACTACTCAATCAGTCACAATGGATTAATTTGTGTTAAAAATCACTAAGGTTTAGGTGATTTAGATAATCAATAAATTCATTATCATGGAAATCCTATTAAACATTGATTACTTAGAGGTATCATCATAAGTAATTTTGTAGGGAGCCATAGTCATGAAGTAATTGTCCCAATCAACAACTATCTTCCTAAGATCAGATGTGCTATCTATGAATAAATTATACAATTATAAGAAGACCAACTAAATTAAAATAAAACTATCCTCCATAGATAAATTTCTAATATAAAAGGATCAACATGAAATTTTTATTGCAAAACTAAACCATAGGTTCTCATAGTGTTGATTACATTAAAAATAAAAAAATTATACTCTTTTTAATTAAAATCAAATCAATTAACATCTAAAAAATTATCATTTCAATGAATATTTAGCAAAATTCACCCAAATAAAAAAAATTCAGAAGGGAATTATTTCACATATCCATTCAATTTTAAGTCAAATAAAAAAATCATCATAATTTCAGGATTATAAAATAATTAAAAAAGAAATTTTCATTCATGGGAGTAATCATGCTATGATTTTTTTGGAAAATAAATATATAACCACCTACCATTTTTTCATATGATTAGATGATCAATAACTTAGAATGAAATATTCCCATACAGAATCAAATTTAATAAAAATCATAGCGGAATAAAAAAATCATTATTCATTAATCAATGATTTTGATCTAAAATCAAAACGGTGATACATTATGATTAAATAGTGAGAGAAGTATAAAAATGTTGAAATTAAAATAATAGAAATTATATATAATGGATGGATTAAAATTACATCCACACGTTGTCTTATTCATGAACAAGAGAGAATAGAGGAAAAAAATAATGAGAGCCTAAAGAATAACACAATTAGTTTAGGGTTAATTGGGATTTTTAAGGATTAATTTTTATTTCTGCATTTTAGTTAATATTTTAATTTAATTAAAAAAAATTCAAATAGTTCATTGGGCTAGTATTCTTATAAGTATTATCTATAAACCCTCACTGAGATTGAATAATGGGAAAATGGATTGGCCTCATGTTTGGACTAATAGTAAACCAACCATTAATACTCTAACAACATAATCCCATATAGTTTGTATTGGAGGAATCATGGTTTTGACTAACCATGTGACAAACATGGACCACAATCTAATATAAAATTATCAGGGTCATGATTTACAAGTCTAATCATCATGGTTGTAAATATTTGTAGAACAATTATGCATAGCCCGAAAACATTAGTATAACGACATGAAACATTATCCAAAAAACAGACGATATAAAGTGTAAAAATTACATAGAGGAGGTTATTCAAATATTTAAAAATAACCAACATAAGTGCATTATGAACATGTAAATATTATGTAGGAGACATGATGTCAATGTGATAATTTCTGTTTCATAAATAGTTACGAACATTCCCAATTCTCATGTGGTTAAGAAACAAGTTGTTATATCACTATAAACGGTGGTATAGAATTTAGCTGAAGAAACATCCTCTAAAAATAATGAATATATATGGGCTTCTCAGTAACAAATTATTCAGGGACCACATTAAGGTCCCCTCATCTAAGGATAGGTGATTGGTAATATGGAATCATAATTTTTATTAATATTTAAATGGAATTTTGAATAAATATTAAATGATGTGGTAAATCCTAGTGGTAAACCATTTCATCAATCAGTTAAATAACTATAAATGATCCCATATATCCCAATGTAATATTTTATTGTTTTATAGTCTTTTAGTGAAAAATATAAGGAGAAACTTTTAAAAACCTTATAACTAACTAAAAACACCAATGGAAGTTGAAAAAAATATGATAGGATTTTTATTTTCCATATTCCATCACCATTATCGGAAGGATCTAGTAAATTATTTTTGTCATCTCTAAGACCAATTGTGGTCTAATAAGACAATTATCCCAAATCTTAGTAGAAAAAAATGGATATATGAACATGAATCCATATAATTCCTTAAAGGGTTAAATCCTGAATGATGAATAGTATCTAAATCTTTTTTAAAAAATCATTCAATCCCAGGTGGCTATCCTAATATTTAAAAATTTCAAGAATTAAAGAAAAAATAATTTCTTCAAGAACGTATATATATCAATCTATATGTTTATCTACCTATTAATGAAAATAATATTTTAAACTAACCATTGATCTCATTACCTCATTGATTCCTCTAAAGAATTACATATGAAACAATGATCACTATCTAATACTATAACAATTGGAACACCAAGAAATATAATGATATCCACCACAAACAAGATTTAAATGTATATAACCATCATTGAATCATTAATGGGGACATGGGAGGTAAATATGAAAATTGGCATATTATATAAAATATAAAATTATTCTAATGAGGGGTACGTGGTATACAATCCCCAAATTGTATGATTGATGATAATGATTTTAGTATAGAAATAATGATATAGATGCTTAATATACAGGGGGGGTTGAATTGTATACTTTAAAAATTCCTTCAGAACCTTTAATGTTGTTTAAAAACTTTTTTGTTTAACAGATTTAATCAAGGTTAATTCACAAGACCTCTAGGTTCTACAAACATTCTTGATTTTGGAAATGTAGTTCTGAAAATGAAATTTTTGATATATTCTTCTAAAAATAATACTAGTTCTACAAACATTCTAGATTCCAGAAATTTGGATCCGGAAATAAAACATAACAAAAGTTTACAAAAAAATGATTCTACCATAATGCATATATAATATTATCTAATAATAGTACATGAATAAGAAAGTATAAGATAGTTAAACATTCTTTATCAAGAATAATATAGTGAAACAAAAAGTGGAAACAATACAAGTAACAGTTAGTAAATCTTTTAGCCCATGGAGTTCGGTATCGAACAACCTTGTATAATGGTCTCTTGATTTATACTTTCCAAAAAGTTTATCTTACCCACACTTGGGTAAGCCCTCAATAGAAATATCAGAGTCTATATTGATATCCCCACAAGCCCTCAATTTAGAAGGAAATCGAAACCTCTGTCTTCCAAACCCATAAGCCCATGATCCACACGATAAATGTTTGTACGAAGAAATTATAAACAAGTTTTTCATACAAGAAAAAGTTTCTCAAGAAATATGCACAAATTAATATGATATGAAAGAGCCTCTCTCTCTATCGTGTAATATCTATATTTCTATAATAGTTCATCAGTTGTGAAAAAGTCCAATAGTTATATAGTTCTAAAGTTATGTGATTTTTCAAATGAGATCATATTTATAGGAACATATTCAATTGTCAAGTCCCTCCTCCAATGGTCATATTTTTCCTTGAATCTCAGATGGACCTGTATACTTGTCACTCAAACAACTGTTATTAAATAGTAGAATGAAAGAAATAATATTATACATATAACATAGGTACGTAAAAATATAGTTACTCAACCAAATAAATTTTTCAGAGTCTAAACAAAAATTGAATTCAGAGATTAATAAAGTAAACCATCAGAGACTATATTAAAAGTATATTTAGATTTTGTTTCTCAGTAATTTGGAATCAAAATTCCATAGACTTTGGAGTCTAAATTATGAGGAATTCATATTCTGAATTCTATGGAAATCCAACTCCAAATTCTGAGGAATTTAGAGCCTGAATTCTGAATAATTCTGAATCTTAATTCTGAAGAATTCAGAACCTGAATTCTAAATAATTCAGAAACTTAATTATAAATAATTTGGACTCTTATTTTCATAAGAATTCGGAGTTAGAATTTAAAAGAATTCAGAGTCTTAATTTAGAATAATTTGATGTCTGAATTCAGAGAAATCAGAGACTGAACAAATAATGTTTAGAGTCTGAATTTAGGGAATTTAGAATCTGAATTCCAAAAGTTGGCAGTCTGAATTCTAAGAATTCAAAACCTGAATTTGGATCCTGAAAATATAATGCACAATAACAAAGTATTTATATGATTCCGAGGTTTTATATGTGAAACCAAATTTTACAGTTGGAAATAAAATGTGTTAGACTATGTAATGAATATTGATAACATGGTAAGGATAAATGTTCCTTAGGGAAGGAAACTTTTCCTTATTAATGTAAATCTTAGGGAAAATGAATTTTTCCATGAAATAGTGTGTTTGTGATTTTCAAAACATAATGGATTGGAAACGTCATAAGGAAACCTTATTGACTCAAAAATATTTCCCAAACATGAAGGAATGGAAAAGTCATAAAGAAACATTATTGACTCAATAATCTCCCCCATTATGGAAAACAAAAAAATACTAACAAAAAGGAATATAAGGACATATAAATTTTATGGACATAAAAATAATATCTCCCTTAACACATGGAAATGATGAATACGACTAACTCCACCTAAGGCTTTGGAAACAGTAAGGACCATATTCTTGATTTCCGGATTGATACTAAGAATTTTAATGCATATGAAAATCGTCATAGATAATAAGTACCACTTAGATAAACTCCCCCTTACTTGTGGAAATTTATTCTTTTACTTTTTATACTTTTTTGACATTCCTTTATCCCGTTTGTGATTTTCATAAAGGATTAAAGGGAATTCTAATGAAAATATGGTACCTGAAATTTTAGGTCTAAAAAACCATAAGATTCGAAACCAAAAATATGATTATGATTTGAGAAAATTATACAAGGAATAAATACAAAAAAAGATCAGAATTAAATAGGATTATTCTTATTTATCCTTCAGCATCAATTTCTTCACTATGGGTTTGAGATTCTTCAGTTCCTTGTGATCCTCCACAGCAGATTTGTGAAGCTGATTCTGTTCTTCTGTTTTCTTTTTTATGGTTTTTCTTTTTTCATCTTGAGACTTAAAAACCTATGCCTGATCCATCAATGAATCTTCTTTCTTAGAAAGCTTCTCTTCGATCTCAATATTATGATCCCTTTATCTTTTTAAACTCTGATCAATTGAAAACAAATTACCATTAAGATCTTTCACTTATTGCTTCGGAGAAGTCTGTTCCAGAGTTAGAATCTCCGCAAAACTATTTTTGATATCCTTGATCTTCCCATCTTCATTGTCAAAAGCATACATAACACTTTATTAAAATTTAACACGGATACTAATCTCTTTAACTTTCTTCCATTAATTGCTTGTCATCTTTTTACATGATCTTTTATGAGCTTCATATATAATTTGAAAAGTATTGAATTCTTCCTCGAGTTTGACACATTTATCCATCATCATGGATACTGAACATGATTTTTGATTAAATGAATGCTCAAGAATCTAGAATCTCACGTCTATGCTGGGGAATATTATAATAGTCCCAAAAATCTTTTTCAGAGCCTGAACTACAATTTCATGTCTATGAAAGAACGATTTTGAATCCGAGACTTTGGTTGATGAGTGTTATTTTTCAATTTCAACAACATTCTTCCTTGAAGAACCATTGGAAACTTTCTTCTTTACCACAACCTTGATAGGGGTATCAACTACCACCATCTTTCCCTTATCAACTTTTGGAATGAGTTCTTCTTGATCAGGATATTGATGTTCACTATCAGATAGATGAACAATTTTTTCTTCATCAATTTACTTTTTCTCAACTCCTACCTCAACATCATCGGGATGAATGAAATATTTATTTATGCATTATTCTTCAGCCAACTTAATTACTTCATCATAACCCTTATCTTCATCCTTTCTAGGAGTAGCAAGATTTTACGATTCAGCTTGAGAGGATCAGAATGATAATTTCTCGGATGTTTTTTTATCTCATGATATTACTCTACATGCTTTAACACATCTTCGGTGTGACCACTGCCTTCTTCTTCTTCTTCTCCTACCACTTATTCTTCAACTACTTCTTTTTGTTGTTATTCTGAAATTAAAAACATCTTTCTTGGAGTCTCAGGATGTGGATCTTGAAGAAAGGACTCTAGTAACTATATATTCTCCGTGGCTTTCTCAGCAGCCTTCAAAAGTGATTACAGTATCTCTGCTTTGAAAAATTTCTTCCTTAGCTTAATTTCTTTTTCTTCCATCTCTATATTCTCTATAGCCTTTTATTTCAACTCCTATGCCTCAGCAGTGTGTAGTCCAAATATAGGATCCCCTTATTTTTTATTTTTCTAGGCTTCTCTCCACATTTCTATTAGATCATCAGGATAATATTTTTTCTTCGTTGGATTTGGAGGTGTGGATTTAGTTTCTTAAGCCACTGGGGTTTTTTTCTTTATCTTCTGGTCCCCTAACCTTATTCTTTCTTCATTTCTTCATAGGAGTTTCAAAAACTTCCAACTTCTATGATATGGATTATACCTATTCAACTAGTAAATCATAGAATTCTTTAGAATATTTAGAAAATCTGACATTCATCATTCTCAATGGGTCATAACTCAACAACATGACTTTTCAATTCCTCAACCTATAATTTCTTGGAATTTTGAAGCATTCTAATCACCGAACAATCATCTTAGACAGAATTGATGGATAGATTATAATTTGAGATTTCAAATTTACATTCATGATATTTTCAATTGTAATCTGAATCTCTATAAAAATATTTATCTTCATATGATATACCAAGAAAAAAAATATATATGTCACTTTTCTTTAAATTATCCTTATTTCATTTTCTCAGAATGATGAATAATTGAACACAAAATTCATGAATATGATGGATTATAGAGAGATGAACTATCTTCGAAGTCAACACCTTAGAAAGACCAATACAATCCATGGATTTTACCTTATAAAAACATCCATGAAAATCAGGTAGCTTGGGGGTAAAGCACCCTACTTCCCCATCATATAGAATACCGACCAAGATTGCATCATTGGTGTAAGAAATTGAATATGTCTTTACATAACACATGAATTAAAAATTACACTCGCCTTCTTCTATGAATAATGTTACTAACTCATAAAACTCTACTATCAACTCTGGGTACACTGGATCCAGTGCCTTTGGTTTTGAAATGAAAACACTCTCCCACCCATTCTGCTTTATATTCATAGAGATAATGGAATCATAATTAGTAAAGAAATTTGGAAAAACCAAACATTCTCTATAAACCTTCCATTCATAGATTTCATTTCTGGATGAAATTTCTTACTGAGACAATGATTCAACAGACATTCAGAAGTGAAGAAACCATGAAGATTCAGAATGAGATTATGTAGGAGTGTCAGATCTTGAGCATGTGAAGGCTTTTGTTTCGATGTGGGACAACCATCGGTGGTCCTTTATAAATGAATTTGAGGTGATGTATCAGCTTCCACAATTGATCCAACTGTTGAAATATTGTTGAGATGATCTTAGGGTTGATATGATAGCCGAAGAATGATATTTATGGAATCCAATCCTTTGGGGATTTTTTCTAAAAGTAATTATTTGGATTTAAATAAAATTGAATACGAATTGTTTTAAAATAAAATGAAAAGTCCAAAAGGAAAATCATGATTACAAAAATTTAAGAAAGAAAACATACCTTCAGGATTTCTAGGATGATTATTCATAATGACGAAAATTATTCTGGAAGAAAATTATATTCCAAAATAATCGATTATGAAAACGTTGATTACGAAAACGTTGACTCCTAAAATATTTGTTACGATAATTTTAGATACAAAAGACTCTATTAAGAAAATATTTAGTATGAAAATATTCATTACTAAAATTTTAAGTACAAATTTCTTCATTACAAAAGAAATTTAGAGTACAAAAATATTTTATACTGCATAAAAATTTTGACAATGAATTTATTTTGACTATGGGAAGAAATTTTAGAAAACGAATCATTTTTAGGCAATGAAAAAATTTTCTACTACGAAAAATTTTAGACTATGAAAAATTTTAATCGACTAGAGAAGTTAGACTATGAAAAAATTTAGACTAAAAAACGTTTTAGACTATGAAAAATTGTAGACTACCAAAAAATTTTGACTGCGAAAAATTTTAGACTATTGAAAATTTTAGACTCTGAAAAATATTAGACTATGCAATTTCTTTTAGAAAAAAAAATTAAATCTAACAAACAAATGTACATCCCCTATGAAAAAAAGTTCTTCACTATATGGAGATTGGTTTCAATATGAAGTTGACATGAATGATTACGTTATGGATATCATTCCTAACATCTGCTTAATATATTTAAATCTGTCGGATGGTAAATATTTTTTGGAAATATCTTCTTGTTGATCATGAGTTCTGATAAATTGATGTATGATATCTCTTTTCATTTTGATAATATTTTAAAATATGTTTTTGTTACAAGAAATATTCCAGGGACATCCACTATCCATGTAACATGTATTACTATTGATTCAATATTTATTTTCCAGAAAATAAGAGTGTTAGACTTTGGGAATCCAATAATTCTTGGATCTGGAATTATTAGACAAAAAATTATTGGGTATTCACATTTTGATAGAAACGTATTCCTTTTGAAACACAAGGGATTAAACATTATATAAATATCAGTTCTTCTTCCAATGTCCACTACATTGACATTTAGAACAAAAGGGGGCTCTAGGAGTGAAAAAATAATTGTTTCTAAAAATAAAATTTTCAGGTGAATAACCTAATCCTTTATTATTAAGATGAGGTTAGATAAGAGAACATATTTTGTCGAAATTTTCCTTACATGAATTAAAATTTCCTATAATTTTATTCAAAGAAAAAATTTTAGACATTAGTATAAGGACAAACATTCAATCATCTAGAGTAATAGACTAAGATTTAAGTATATCCTCCAAAACCTCGGTTTCTATAAATAGTTTTTATGATCCCTAGAAAGCTTATCCTTCACAGAATTAGCATCCAGATGTTTATTTGAAATATTTCCCAAATCATCATTTTTCTTATCAAGATATTTGGTAAGATATGAAATTTATTTTTAATAAATAAATTATCTAGAAATTTCCATTCCACGTTTCCCAGAAACAGAACAATTTCTTATTTCTAGAAACATAAAAATCATAGAAAATTCCTATAAGGAAGAAAATCATTATCATTATATGATGAAGAAGATTCTTCATCTGATGAAAAATTATTATCATGAAATTTTTCACTCAATGAATTGTTAGTTAATGATTCTGTAGTTTGTACCTTATCCATAAGACATTGATTTTGAAATAGAGATCGGCCTATTAAGCCAATATTCTGTTTCTCAGAAGATTCATTATCTGAAGAATTGTCTGATGAATCCCCACCACTGGAACTCTGGGTATCATTGGCCTTTAGGACATTATAATGTTTTGATCTATAATACTTCGTCTAGTATCTATCAGAATTCATGTCCTTCTTGTCTCTTTTCTTATGATAGGGACAATCAGGTCTGATATAACCAGTTCTTATATATTTATATCATGTCACTTCTCCATATTTCTTATCTTTTCAACATTTCTTCTTATATCTATATTTAATGTTCTTTTTCCTAACCATATTGTTCATCATTCATGAATGATTAGCTTGTTAATTCTCAGACTGTTATCTATCACATAATTCAGATAAAACAATGACGTTCTTTGATTTTGATCTTGTAACCTTCTCATGAGTCATGGATTTCTTATGTTATGAAGTAGTTATAAAACAAACACCTCCATTACCATTATTCTTCTTAACATAGTCAGCATCTCTCTTAATTCTAGTCTCATGTTGAAGAACAGTTCCAACAATCTCACGAGGAGTAATATGTGAGTATTTACTTTTCCCACCAACATTTGTTCTCTTTGATTCAAACTCATAAGGCATGAAGTTTAAAATATTTTCCATAGGTTCCTCATCATATAAACCTTTTTCACCCATGAATTACATTATATTTACAATAGTCATGAATCTCTATTGTACCTTACATATAGGTTCTACAAAAGTAAATCAAAAACCATGATACTCAGATCTAAACATAGCTCTTCTAGTTTCAACAACATCGGAAGTTCCAAAATGAGTTACCTCTAGTTTCTTTCAAATATAGATTGTAGCTTAAGAAAAATCTATTTGGCTATATATATTCCAGGTCATGGAACACAACAAATTATTGCGTACCATATTGTTTAGTGGATATTCCTACTTCTCTTGATTAGTAAAAGTTTTTTCTTCCCTATCAAGAATCTTGTAATATCCAGTAAGAATAACAATGATATCCACTCTAGTATTAATGAAAAAATGTCCTTATATAATATCTCTAATAATCATAATAATTAAAATAAAAAATAGGTGGTCTAGTAGGATTAATATTATAAATTGAACCAAAATTAATCCCTACCATCTTAAATAAAAAATCATTCCACACAAAATCGTTTGTAATAAACGTTTAGATACATGGCTGAAAATAATTAAGTAGGGGAAATATAGTATAATGAAAAACTTGAGTGTGAAAACATATATGTGTATATATGTATTTCAGAGACCAATCCTCTGATATCCATTGTAGGATCGCTGATACTTATTTTTTGTATTGAAAAATTGATATAAATGATCAATATACAAGAGGGGTGGGGGTGAAAGGTATACATTAAAAATTCATTCAAAACCATTAATGTTGTTTAAAATCATTTATGTTTAGCATGGTTAACCATCGAAAATTCACATGACCTCTAAGTTCTAAAAAAATTCTTGATTCCAAAAATGTTGTTCTGAAATTGAAATTCTTGAAATGTGGTTCTGGAAATGAAACATAAAAAAGTATTCAAAAAAAGATTCCACCTTAAATTTTATATAATCTTATCTAATAAGAGTACACGAATAATAATGTATATGATAATTATACATTCCTTATCAGCCAATATATAAAAGAATGCAAACATGAACCAATACAAGTGACAAGTATTAAATATTTTATCCCCAAGAGTAGGGTATCCAACAACCTTGGATAAATGAATCTTGATTTATACATTCAAGAAAGTATGTCTTACCCACACTAGGGTAAGCACTTGATAAAAATATCAGAGTCTGTCTTTCTACCCCTAAAATCCCTCTATTTAGAAGGAAATCGAAAAATCTATTTTCTGAACCTGGAATCCCATGATCAACATGATCAGAGTCTACACGAAGCATGTATGAACAAGTTGTTCACACCCGAACAAGTTGTTCACGAAATATACACAAATCACTGAGAGATGAAAGAACCTTTGCCTCTCTCTATCATCTAATATTTTGATTAGTATTTCAGTTCATCAGTTTCCCATAAGTCCAAATGATGTAATGTACTAAATTATTGAGCTCTTTCAAATGAGTTCCTATTTATAGTCTCATCTTCAATGGTCGGATCCATCCTCAAATTATCATATGTTTTCCTTCAATATCAGAGGGACCTGTATACTTTTCACACAAAAAATGGTTAGTAAATAACAGAATTCCCAGAATAGTTTTATACTTATAATAAATGAAAATAAAAATATGGTTGCTCATCCAAATTCATTTTTTAGAGTCTAAAAAAAATGATTTCATAGTTTAAGAAAGTTAACGTTATGAGTTTATATTACAATGATATTCAGATTCTATTTATCAGGATTTATGAATCAGAATACTATAGACTTTAGAGTCTAAATTCTAAGGAATTAAGAATCCAAAGTCTATGGATTTTGGAGTCTGAAATCGGAAAAATTCGGATTCTTACTTCTGATGAATTCCGAACCAGAATTCTAAAGAATTCGGATTCCAAATTTCATAAGAATTCCGAGACTGAATTCAAGATAATTCAGAGTCTATATACATAGGAATTCTGTGTCAGAATTCCATAAATTTGGAGTCTAAACATAGAAATTTTATGGTATGAATTCATGGAATTCAGAATCCGAATTCATCAATTTTAGAGTCTAAATTCATAGAATTCGGAACCTAAATTCTTATCCTCAGAACAAAATTCTAAATATCTATGTATTTATATAATTCTAGGGTATTAGATAAGAAACCGAATTATGAACATGGAAATAAAATGTGTTAGACAATGAAAAGAAAAATGATAATACAGTAAGGATAATTTTTTTACGGGGAAGGAAAATTTTCTTTATTATGGGAAATCATAGAGAAAATGAAGTTTTCCATAATATAGGGTGTTTGTGATTTTCAAAACATAAATGAATGAAAAATTCATAAGGAAAATGTATTGACTAAAAAATATCCCCCAAAAATGAAGGAATGGAAATGTCATAAAGAATACTTATTGACTCACCAATCTCCCCCTTTTTGAAAAAAAATCCTTAAGAAAAAGAATATATGGAATTAGAAATTTTCTGGACATGAAAATAAAACTTATCTACCAGAACACATGGGAAATTATGAAAATGACTAACTCCCCCTTAGGCTTTTAAAACACTAAGGATCGTATAATTGATGTTTGAATTGATACTTATCATTTTATTGAATATGAAATCTTCTTGGATAAGAACTGCCCCTTAGATAAACTCCCCCATACTTGGGGAAATTTCTTATTTTACATTGTATTATTTTTTGAAATACCTTTATCCCACATTGTGATTTTCATAAAGGATTAAACATAATTGTAATGAAAATATGGTACCCGAAATATTATTACTAAACAACAAAAAGACGAGAAACCACAAATTTCATTAGGATTGGAAAAATTTATAAATGGAAGAAATAAAAAATAAGATTGAAATTGAACAAGACTATACTTCCTTATCCTTCAGCATCAACTGCTTAGAAAGCTTATATTCTATCTCAATACTTAGATCCCTTTCTCATTTCCAATTCTTAGCAACTGAAAACAAGTTCCCATTCAGATCATTCACTTATTTCTTCCGAGAATATCGTTATAGATTTAGCTTCTCCTCCAATCAATTTGTGAGATCCTTGATCGTCCCATCTACATTCTTGAAATATTACTTGGAACTTTATTGAAATCCATCAACGATTATCATATCTTCAACTATCATCTGTGGCCATCTTGTCATCTTTTTACACGATATTTTAGGATCTTCATAGCTAATATGAAAAGTTTTTATATCTACCTCGAGTTTTCCATATTTATCCTTCATCATGGTTACTAAATCTGTTTTTTGATTAAATGAATGATGAAGCATCTGTCATATCAAGTCTACGCTGGGGAATGTTGGAATAGACCCAACTATCCTTTTCAGAGACTAAACTACAATGTCATGTCAAAGAGAGGACGATTTTGAATATGAGACTTTGGTAGATGAGGCTTCTTTTTCAATTTCAACAACCTTCCTCTATGAAGAAACACCAACATCTTTCTTTTTTACCATAACCTTGCTCGGTGTAGCAACTCCCAACTTTTTTACCTTATTAACTTTGGGAATGACTTATTTTTAATTAGGCTATTGATGTTCACTATCAGATTGCTGAACAATTTTTTATTCATCCATTTCATCATTCTCATGTCCTGCCTCAACATCCTCTAAATTAGTGAAATATTTATTGATGCATTCTTCTTCAGACAACTTATTTACATCTTCTTTACCCCTCTCTTCATCATTTCCCGGAGTAGCAAGCTTTACGATTCAGCTTGAGATGTTCGGAATGATAATTTCTCAGAATGGGATTTCCTTCTCATAATATTCATCTACCTTCATTAACACATATTTAGTGTCACCACTACCTTCTTATTATTCTTATACTTTTTCATCATCTTCTTGAACTAAAACTTTTTTTTTGTTTTTCCAGAATTACAAACTTTTTTCCTGGAGTCTAAAGAAGTGGTTCATGAAGAAAAGACTCTTGTACCTGAAAATTATCAGAGGCTTTCTCGATATCCTTTTGAAGGTATTACACAATCTCTATATCAGATAATTTCTTCCTTTTCTTCTTTTCATTTTATTTCATCTCTAGATTCTATGAAGCCTTTTCTTTCAATTCTTTTTCCTCTACAGGGTCAAGGAAAAACACATGCTCCCCTTATTTTTGAATTTTATGGCTTCACTCTACTTTCCTTCTACGTCATCATGATAATCTTTTTTCTTCTTTGTCATTAGAGGTGTGGATTGATTTTCCTTAGCCACTGGGTTTTATGAATTCTCTTCTAGTTTCTTCACCTTACTCATTCTTCCTCCATTTGTAAATTTTTCAGCCACTTCTGGCTTCATTTATATGGTTTCTACCAACTCTTCTAGTAAATCATAGAATTCTACAGAATCTTTAGAAAATCTATCATTCATCCACATCAAGGTGTAATAAATCAACAACATGACTTTGAAATTCCTCGATGTATAACTACAAGAAATTTATCATGATTCTAAACACTAATAAACATCTTAGATAAAATGGCTGGAAACATTATAAATTGATATTTCAAATTTCTATTATTGAAATTTTCAATCTTAATCAGAATTTACTTATCCAGATATATCTTCCTTAGATTTACCATGAAATCAAAAATATATATGTCACATTTATTCAAAGTATCCTCATAACCTTTTATAAAAATGATGAATCATGGAACCCACAATTCAAGAATCTAATGGTTTGTAGATAGATGAAATATCTTCAGATTCTTCACCTCCAAAAGACCAAGAAAAGCCATATATTTTACCTTATTAAAACATCCTTAAACATCAGGTAGCTAGTGCTATAGACATCAGCTTCCCCATCGTATGGAATACCTACCAACCCTGATGTCTTGGTATAAGAAAGTGAATGTGTCTTTCCATAACACATGAATGAGAACAAACTCTTTCCTTCTTCCATGAAAAAAGTTATTGACTCATAAAACACTACCTTCATCTTCGGATACACCGGATCATGTTATTTTATATTATGATAAATTTTAGACTATGAAAAATTTTAGACTACGAAAAATTTTAGACTACGAAAAATTTTAGACTACAAAAAATATTAGACTACAAAAAAAATTATAGAAAAAATTAAAATCTAACAAAAAAATTTACCCCCTGTGAAAATATGTTATTTGTAGTAATGATATTGGTTTAAAAAACATTATTACATGAAATATTACGTTACGGTCATCATTCCTAACATCTTTTTAATGTATTTAAATCCATTAGATGGTAATGATTTTTTGAAAATATCCACAAGCTGATCTTGTGTTATGGTAAATTGAAGAATGATATATCCTTTCATTTTGATAATATTTTCAAAGATGTTTGTGCTACCTGTCAAATGTCGGGATCATACACTATCCATGTAACATGTATTGATATTCATACAATCATTATTTTCATGTAAATAACAGTGTTACGCATTCGAAATCCAAACCTTATTGGATCTGGAATTCCTAGAAAATAAACTTTTGGGTGTCTACAATTTTTTAGAAAAGTATGCTTTATGATGCCCAACAGATTGATCGTTATATAAAGAACAATTCTTCCTCCAATTCCCACCGCTATGAAATTTAGTAAAATTAGGGGCTCTAGTAGGAACAAAATAATTAATTCTAAAAACTTTGTTTTCATGTGAAGAACTTAATCCTTGATTATTACCATGAGGTCGTATATGAGAATAAAAATTGTTAAAATTTTCCTTACCAGAAGTAAAATATGCGAGAAGTTTCTTTAAAGAAAAAATTTCAAAATTTAGTCTAAGGAATAAATTTTGATTCTGCAGAATAATAGAAATAGAGTTATGTTTATCCTCCAAAACATATTTTTCTACAAATAGTTTTTTAAGATCCTTAGAAATCTTATCCTTCTTAGAATTAGCTTCCCCATTTTTTATAGAAATATTATCAAAAATATAATTTTTGTTTTTAATATAATTGTTAAGATCATAAATTTCTTTTTTTAAATTAAACTCTATAGATTTTTCATTTTCATGATTCTAAGAATATTTACAATATCTTATTTCTAGAAACATAGAAAACCGAGAAACTCCCTTATAGGAAGTAAAATCATTATCATTATCTAATGAAAATTAATCTTCATCTGAAGAAAAATCATTATCAAGAATTTTTTCACTCAAAGACATGTTGGTTAAGGATTCAATAGTTCATACGTTATCAATAAGACTTTGATTTTTGAATGAACCTCAGGGTACTAAAAAAATGTTTTTTTTCTCAGAATATGTATAATATAGAGAATTTTCCGAAGAATCTCCACCATTGGCACTCCAAGTGTCATTGGATTTTAAGACTTTATTTAGTTTTGATATGTAATACTTCTTCTTATTTCTATCAGAATTCTTTTCCTCAATTGTATCTTATCTTATATAAGGGACAATCAGGTCTAATATGACATGTTTTTCTACAGTCATAGCATGTCACTTATCCATCTTTCTTATCTCTTCGATATTTCATCTTATATCTATATTGAATGTTTTTTCCCACCTATCTTTTCCATCCTTCAAGAAAGAGTAGTTAGTTCATTCTCAGACTGTTCACTTTCACTTGATTTAGATAAAACAACGACTTTCTTTGATTTAGATCTTGTAAAATTCTCAGGAGTCTTGGCTTTCATATCTTTGAAGTAGTTGTAAAAGAAACACCATAGTTCACATTATTATTCAAAAAAATTACAACATATCTCTTCATTCCAGTCTCATATTGAAGAAGTGTTCCATGAATAACAACAAGAGTAATATGTGAATATTTCCTATTCTTACTAATAGATGTTCTCTTTGATTTTCACTCATTAGGAATGATGTTTATAATCTTGTCCATAAGTGACTCATCATCTAAACCTTTTTCACCCATGGATTGCGAGCTGTTGAAAATAGTCATGAATCGATTTTGTACCTTACATATTTGTTATCCATAAGGAAATGAAAAACCATGGTACTCAACTCTAAGCATAACTCTTCTAGTTTCAATAACATTGGATGTTCCAAAATGAGTTATTTCACATTTCATCCAAATACAGTTTTCAGCTTCAGATGATGAAATTTGGCTATATATATATATTCCTGGTCATGGAACACAACAAATTATTGCATACGTTATAGTTTAGTGAATATTCATACTTCTCTTTATTAGTAAATGTTCTCACATCCTAATGAGGAGACTTTTAATCCCCAATAAGTATAAAAATGTAGTCCACTCCAGTATTACTGTCAAAAGCCTTTATATGATCTCTACAATATTCATAATCAATACCATCAAAAATATGTGGTCTAGTAGGATTAAGATAATCAATTGAACCAACATTAAATCCTAAAATCTTAAAGAAAAAATAATTCCATACAAACTAGTATGTAATAAATGTTCGCAAACAAGGATGAAAATTATTATGCATGGAAAATATAAAACAATGAAAAACTTGCGAAAGAAAACATATATGGGAATATAAGTATTTCAAATACTAGTCCTCTGATACCAATTGCTTTATCACTGATACTAATTCTAGTATCAAAATAATGATGTAGATTCTCAATATATTAGAGGGGGTTGAATTGTATACATTAAAAATTCCTTCAGAACCATTAGATTTGGATAAAAACTTTTATATTTAAAATATTTAAACAAGGTAAATTCAGAAGACCTCAATGTTATAAAAACATGCTTAATTCCAGAAATGTAGTTTCGAAAATGAAATTCTGAAAATGTTGTTTAGGAAATGAGACTTCAAAAAAGTTTACAAATATAACTATTCTACCTTAAATTGTATAGAATCTTATCAAATTTGAGTACATGAATAAGAATGTAGTATATAGTTATACATTCCATATCTATCAATATATAGCGGAAAACAAATGTGAAACAATACAAGTGAAAAGTAGTAAATATTTTAGCCCAAAGAGTAGGGTATCCAACTACCTTTGATAAAGGATTCTTGATTTAACATTCATGAAAGTCTGACATACCCACTAGGGTAATCCATTGATAAAAATATCATAGTCTGTCTTTCTATCCCCACTAGACCTCAATTTAGAAGGAAATCAGAACCGTTGTCTTCCAAACCATGATTCCCACGATATGCATGATCAGATTCTACACGAATAAAGTCTTAAAAATTTGTTCACGACCTCTACACAAGTCACTGAGAGTTGAAAGATCCTATTTCTCTATCATGTAATCTCTATATTAGTTGTACAGTTCATCAGTTGTCCAAAATTACAAATGGTCTAATGTTCTAATGTACCGATCCCCTTCAAATAATCTCCTACTTATATGAACATCTTCAATGGTCGGCTCCCTCCTCCAATGGTCATATTTTTCCTTGAATCATGGATCGACATGTATAAATGTCAATCAAAAAACGGTTTTTAAATAACAGAATGCATTTATCATTTTATACATATAAAAAAGTTAAGTAAAAATATGGTTTCTCAACCAAATTAATTTTTCAGAGTATAAATAAAATAGAATTTTGAGATTATGCAAGTTAACCTTCAGAGTATATATTAAAAGGATATTCGGATTATATTTCTCAGTAATTGGGTATCAGAATTATATTTAATTTGGAGTCATAATTATTTAGAATTTAGAGTATGAATTCTGATAAATTCGGAGTCAGAATTATGAGTAATTAGGAGTATGATTTCTTAAAAATTTGGATTCTGAAATCTAAAGAATTCAGAACCTGAAAACCAAAGAATCCATCATCGGAATTTCATAATAATTCGGAGTCTGAAATCATGAAAATTCATTCTAAATTCAGAAGAATTCAGAGTCAAAATTCCGAGATTTCATAGTATGAACAAAGAATGTTCAGAGTCTGAATTTCGGGGATTCTGAATCTCAATTTAGAAAATTCGGAGTCTAAATTCAGAATATTTGAAACATGAATTCAGATTCTGAAAACAGAATGATCTATATATAAGTATTTATAATATTTAGAGTTTTTAGATGTGAAATCAAATTTTACACTTGGATATAAAATGACTAAGATTATTACAAGAACAATGATAACTCGGTAAGGAAAAATTTCCCTTGGGGAAGGAAAATTTATCATTATTAAGGTAAATCATAGGGAAAAATAATTTATCCATAACATATAGTGTTTGTGATTTTAAAAACAAAATGTGAAGGAAAATTCATAAGAAAACCTTATTGACTACACAATCTCCCCAAAAATTGGCATAATGGAAATTTCATAATGAATCCTTATTCACTCATCAAGAATTCCATAAAAATATTTTCCCACATCCATGGTGATAACAAAAGTCAAAGATATAAACAAAAAGTTTTATTTTCATTAAACTTTACCAGATTATAGATACAATAATAAGAATCAAAATTTACCTTATATCACATAATATATATCCATTGAATCATGAATTGATTCTTTTTAATATCATACAGATCTATAGGTGAACTACACTCTTAGAATTTTTGAAAATCCATATAAAGTTTTTCATCTCAGGAAAAGGTGAAACGTATTGGTTTTCTAATTATTAGACACTATATAATGTAATTCACAAATATTATATGTTCTTACCACTATATTGTGAGACTATAATAATGTTAATCTCATTAATGAGTTTTTTATATGTACTATTCATCCCATAAGTTAGGAGAAAACCAAAACACTGGTCAAAAAAATATTTTGTTTAACCTCTCAAACCCTCAAATGAATATTAGAATTAAGGGAAAAAAAATTCCACTATTTAGATGATTAAATCATAGAATTGGTTAGATGTTTCCTTCTCAAATCATCAACATCAATATTCCCCTTACTAGGGGTTTCATCTATTTATACATTAACAGTTAGAAATTACTCATTCTAACCCTTTTAATATAGGTCATAATATTTTTGAAAGAATATATTAATCAACCTCTTATTATCTAAATAAAATATACTCCATTCTAAATAAATCCAATGTCACCAAGAATTTAAACAAAAAATCATAGAGGTATTCTTAAAAAAATGACTAAATTTATTTTTATTAGGTAGACTAAGTTATCAGAAACCATAGGATGTTGTATGATCACTATACAAGGGGATGTTTCCAAATCCCAAAAATAATGAATTAAAAAAATATAATGCATCCCTTCGTATACTCTAGAAGATCCAACACATGTTCTGAATTAAAATGGTAATTTGACTCATCAATATAATATTGAAATTTTGAATCCCATAACAAATTCACTAAATTCTATCTAAGAGTAGTCATGAGTGAAGACAAAAAATATTTATCCTTAATGATCATTTGGTAGTAATACACAATGAAAATGATACTATTGATCACTAATTATCATCATTGTTTCTCCACTAACATTAAAACCATAAAATTCTCTAGATAAATAGAAACAAAATATGTTGAGACCATGTGTTGCAAGATAAAAAAAACTATAATTGAGATATTAATTTTTGATAGAATGAAAAAAATTGCAGATATCTCCAAATTTATAGAACTCGTATTAGGTGATTTATATAATCCATCATGTTTTTGGATGAAAGTTGGGTTTCATCCGAAAACACCACTAATTATGAATCAAGGTAATCGAAGAATATCTTGTTCATTAGTTCCACTAAAGCATCAGGAGCATTGTTTAGAAAAAGGAATTATTTTATACACAATATTTTCACAATTATTCAGGATGGCAGTATTCAAAATATCAGAATATGTAGAGAAAAAATTATTGATGGATAATCCTCAAGAACCACTTCACCCATTTTAAATGATAAAAAATACAATTTCATCAAATAGATATATTTATTTTTCAATAACATTATTTATATGTATATAATTGCAATAAATGTAATTTTTTATATAATAAAATTTTGAAAAATACATTCACCCCACCCACATAGACACACTATGTGAAATATATCTTTATAAATAATATCATCGAACTGAGTTTTTAACTCATTGAATTTAGCTGTTCCCATAGGATTGGACGAATTATTGATAAAGACATAAACAAGTACAATATTGAAAGAAAAATCAACCCTAATTCCTAGTGGTAACCTATAAATTCTAAAAAGAAATGTGGGAAACAAAAAAGACTACTAGAGGATGATCACCAACCAATGAATATCACTCCAGATAAAAATGAAACATAGATATAAATCATCAAAAAATCAGATGAGTTGATAAATATGTAATCTACCTAAGGTCCCAATCCCCATAGAAAATGTAGAACACCCCACTAGGAACATGACAATGAACTGCTAAAGTTAATATTCAATTCATCATTTATGGGTAATAAACCAACACATCAATAAATTGAAATATAAATGATTCATGAACAATACCAGAAATCCCATGTGAGATCAATCTCGGCTAAAGAGAATGACATATTATGTAATTAGAAACCCTACTCTCTGTTTGTACCATTAAACATAGAAATATCCCCTAGAGATGACATATGTACTATATGATGATTTAGTAAATTCACAACAAAAGTTGATATGAATGTTGAGATGAACTTGTTTAAAAAAATAGTCACTGGAGAAGAAGATATTTCGTTTCCACATCTCACTATTGATAGACCTGTATCTGATTCCTCTAACGATTATTTCATGACATGAAGTTTATTTTTTTCTATATTCATATCTACGTAACCACTTATTTCTAAAATAAACTCGTTTAAACCTAGTAGAAATATGTGTTAATGATCAAGTTCCTCTGAATGGAGCAGAATAGAAATGAATAAACTCCTTTAGGGATAATGAGTGACTGTATGATCTACATAAATTTAATTTCTCTATATATTCCCATTTAAAATAATTAACTTTTAAAAATTAAATGACATTCAATGGGACATTTCTAAACACCATTGAATGTATGGATGATGCTACATATTGTTACACATAATGATAGTCATTATGATTACAATTTCTATTGAAGGGGAAAATAGAATCACTAGTGGGGTTATCTATAAATTCTGTTAACCCTTACTAAAAATCCATGTCAGTATCATTCATCTATTCAAATTCTTGAGAACCAACACATGAATTGAGATTTTGTATGAAAACAGAAGTTCAGATATCACCTCAAACACTAGTTATGAATATTCATCCATTTTTTTATCATTTTAAATTCCCTAAGTGTTAAGTAGAATAATATCAATATAGTGTTTTTAATAATGATTTATGTTTCCATCTCCTAATTTTAGTCTAATAACAATTATTGGTTTTTCTAAAAAATATGACATATAAAAATAATATATTTAAAATGATATATGATGTCTTTTCATCCAACAAATCATGTTTCTTCATCATAAACATCAAAAACCACCTCCACATAATAGACCATTAGTGATTAATGTTATCACATTTCACCATTATGAAATGTAGAAATTTTAAGATCTCGATAATAAGAATAATATTATTCAAATAATCCCATACACGTTGAGGATCATTTGATCATTGAACAATTTTTGTTTAATTGACGGAAAACTGTATACTTTTAAATAGATTATTCCTTTTGATATTTCACTATTGGATCCTTAATGGGCATGCATGTCTATATAATTCAAACATAATCGATAAAAAACACTATTATCTTAACTAGGGTTTGATCACGTAGTGTGTTGGTATTGCAAAGTTAATTAATTCCTCAATCTAATGGTCTGTTCAATCATATTTATGGATGCATGGTATTAGAGAACTTCAACAAGGATCAAGAATAATATAAATATACATTGAAAATCCACTAAACGAAAAGAAACAAGAATATTAAATCAATTAAAATAATATCAATATTTCTTGGATTTAAAAAAATAAATATACCGAATTTGTTGAAAAATCATTAAATGGGTAATATTAGTCCTCAAATAATATTTCACCAAAAACTGTTGGTTATTTAAGCATTACTATGATGAAATATGATCATTAACTCCCTCACAACTACTCAGTGATTCTGTAAAATATAACATCATATATTGTATGAAATCCCATCCTACATGTATACATCAATTAATTATTCTCATCATTGAAAATTGATTCAATTTAATATGGAACTAACCTGAATACATGGTTACACTGGTAAAAGAGATGGTTTGGGGATAACCTAATGTGGTTGCATAATCATCATGGGTTGACCACTAACTCTAGAAAACATTTCAATAGTTTAAGGGACGAGTTTTTATTTTGTAAAAAATATGACATATAAAAGGTCATAAAAAATATAAGATCAGTCATTATATAAAATGAACCTAATGATGAAATGAGTGACACAACCAGTTATATAATCCACCCCATATAAAAAATCATCAAAAATATTAAGAAATACCTCAATACTAGACTCATATTCTCTATGTAATTAATAGATCCCAGATCTACTTATTACCATTATCACCTAAGGTTCCATGAAAAAAACACATCTTCCACCTCTATGTGTTTATTTCCTTTATCTTAAACGTTCTATAACATAATATAAAAACACACAAAGGAAATGGCTATATTCAATATTAATCTAACTATTTTATTTTACCACATTTTCTATAACAATTTCTAATGGAAATAATCAATTTTAGGATCTGATTGACATAAATACAACAAATGGTAGATAATTTCACATTTAATATAAAAAATGATATTAAAATATAGAGATGTAATGAAAATCAAAATTAGAATAAAATAACATTTATATGTAAACTAAGAAGGATGAATGATATAGTTCTAAAATCAGTGAAATGTAATAACAAATTTATAATAAATAAATATTGTTAAAATATTTGGGATAATTTAGTTTCTAAGAATACAATCCTCATAGTACTTTGTCAATAAACATGTCATATTGTGTATGAACATGATCCTAAGGATCAGACCATTGGTATAGTCAATAACCAATCAATCTGGGAAATGAAGCTGAACATGGTATTGATAGAGAGTAATCACAATAAAGACATTAGTATGGAGTGAAATACCTAGTGTTCTTGTACCAATAAATCATTAATTACCCATGGAAACATGTTATTCCATTATTTAAAACTTTCTATCATGGGCATGATTATTCAATTCAATTCCAATTATCATTCCAAGATAAAATACCAACATCAATATTTCAACATGCCATTTCAGGATATTTTAATAAAACGTAGATAATTTGAAAAACATTAAGAAAGGATTTATTTTTTTAATTCAAGGATTTTAAATCAATTATCTATATCAAAAAGTTTCAGAATTTGAGAAATTTTTAAAATAAATCTGAATTAATATGATAATAAATGATTATATTATTGGTAAAATAAAAATAGTACAAAACATTTATTTTTCACGTGATAATATGATCAATCACCTATAATGAGTGACACTTATAAATAATCAAATGCATTTCTAATCAATAAGTAATCTCAATAATCATAATCCCTCTAATCATTGTTTATATTTACAAAACATTTTGGGATCCTTCACTATTAATGAATGTGAAAAAGCGAAAAATGTGAAACTAAAAATCATGGAGAATAACCATACCCGATGGTTATCAGTCGTATCCACCGGTGTTCTGTTCTATGAATAAAACAGTCTAGAGGATATAATTCAAATATTGAGAGCCTCCAAAATCCAATGTCTTAGATTGAGGTCTAGTGAAATAGTGTTAATGATTAGTCAGAGAGGATTCAGAATGTTAATTAATGTTTTCAATAGATTAAAAAATCATCCTCATTGTTTACCGGGTTAGGCCACAATGTTGGTGTAACACCATTACATTTTAAATGAAAACTATGCTTAATAGCATATAAAACATGTTACACCAATATTAATGAAAAAATGGTCTAGTATAAACTAAATATGACTATTATAATCTAACCATTTTATTGGAAGGTATTAAAATGTTCAACTAATTTATGAATTACATAAAATGAAGATACTAAATAAATTTGTAATAAAAAAATGTCATGAAATAATCACATTATTTTTTGCATTCATTAAATTATGGAGAAATATGAATTCATAACAAATTCATTATATTTCATTTCATGGGAAAATAATATATTACATTTATCATAGTTTTAAAAATTTAATTAAACAAAAATTATATAGGGTTTTTATATTAGTATACCAATTAATATATAATGGTTAAATCTTGTGATTTTTCAAAAAATATATTTTTTAATGTATTGTGAGAATATTTATTTTATTGAAAATATTATTTCCTTTTCATGTATCTTTAAGTAAAAATAATTTATTTGAGTAGTTGAAAAATTTTATTATTTATTTTTTAATAAAAATAATGTAACTATGGTGTAACCAATGGATATGGTACATTGATATAGTATAAAATCATTATATATATAAAATTCATTTTTCTAAGAATCCACCTTCTATCAATTTTTTGGGCTTATTTTCAATTAAATTCATCCACTTCTACAAATTGAAATTTAAAATATCGATTCCATTTTTTAGAACACCATAAATAAATTTAACTAATAAGGCCAATATAATATTTAGTCATCATTAATAATAATTTTGGTGATTACTTATTACTGTGGTAAGGTAAAATAGAGTAATTACTGAATGATATAATATGATAATGAGTAAAAATTGACCATAACTATTTCATTTTTCATATTTTTGAGCTGGTTTTAGAAATATAAATTAATTTTTGTAATATATAGTCACTTGAAATTTTTTTCTATCTATTGTACTAATTTAGTAAACATGTAAAAATATTATTTCCAAGATTTTAAATACTTTCTTATTTTTTGATTAAGATAAATAAACATATGTTTGGTTATAAATATTAATTTTATATATAATATATTTTTTTAATCATGGTAATTAATTTCAAATTTAAAATGATGATATCATTTCATTTAATTCCGAGGCAATGCCAAAAAACATTTATTTGAATCATATAAAAACAATATAAATGATTTTATAAATTATAAAAAAGCATAATTTTAATCAAATATTTTGTTACACAAAGAGATAAGTAAAATATAAAATTTTATTCATTTATAGAAGGATTATATTTGTATAAAACTACTATAAGGAAGTATTTAATTTAAAATTTAATGAGTAGTTCTACAAATTTCATTATTGATATTTTATAAGTAATATATAATATTTAAATATAAAAATCCATTAAAATTTATCATTATCCAAGTTATCGGGGTGAGAATAAAAATAAAAAACATGGATCATTATAGTAAAAAATTTATTTTATTTTAAATATCATTATAATATAATTGTAAATACTTTTTAGTCATATTAATTATCTCACTGTGAAATTTTGAATAAAAATAGTATGATAAGGTCAAAAAAATTAACTAAAATCATCAGTATTTTAAATTATTATAGTATTTATATCTATCCATATTGTATCATAGGCATATATGATTTTTGGAGGAATTATTTGATGATTAATAATATGTGTATAATTAATATTATATGAAAATTGAAAAATACCCCCTCCCTTATAAAAGAGATCATTCTCACCACCTTTTTTACACATATAAATAAACCCGATTCATTAAATAAAATCTTATGTCAATTACTTTTATTCCTCACTATATCTTATGACCGTTGGTTTGATTAGAAATCAAATACGGGATAGATTTTTTATGGTCCTAAAGAGTTATTTTTGAAAAAGATATATAATAATTATTGAATAATTTTTTATTTATTTATTCAATATCTTTTTTAATATTTTATTCATACATGAATATATAATAACATTAATATGTCCAATATAATTATAATTTATTATTCTAGTGTAATTACATATATTTATTTCCTCCCCATCAAATGGGAATGATATCCATAGTTATTATGTACGACAGTGTACCACCTTGTAAAAATAGGTAATTCATTTTACATAATTGTCTCTCATGGAAATTTATGATTATGTATTTAATCAATATATATATATTATTAATGGAATAATTTTTTTTTGGAAAATTAATATTTTAGATACTTATCTACATTAACATACCTAGAAAATTGAAAAACCCTTTATGTATACATGTCGACAACCACCTCCATCATGCAATGTGAATCATTTTTCCATTAACACATCACATGGATGATATTTATATCTTTGATAAAATATATAATATATTATTAATGATACAATTATAATTAAATAAAAGATAAATAATAATTATATTTATTCCATCTGTATCATTAAAAAGTTGAAATGCTACTCATGGGACTGTACAAATAACAATTTCAATGATTTTATAATAGTTCATTTTTCATAAAATATATTTTTTAGTGATTAAAATGTCTAGTGAAATTATAAAAATAATATAGCTCTATTGTTATAAATTTTTTTAGATATTATTTAATAATTAACACTTCACAATTTAAAATTTTTGATGTTAATAAGGTCAAATGAATTTATTATCATCAAGGCATTTGACATGAAGATAATTGATTATAGAAATAATTATAATATGATAATTAATAAATAATTTTTTTAATAATAATGTAAATGGTTTTAATTAAAGTAAATAATTAAAATAGTTTTATTATTCAAGATTATAAAGAATATAAATGAAAATTTGTACCTATAGTAATGTTTTTTATAACTAAATTTTCATTCATTGAGTTGTACATCTAAATAATTGATAATTTCACAACATGATTAAATTTGAAATAAGGAATTAATATTTTCTTTTATATTTAGAAATTTTTATATAAATTTACATTTTTAACATGTAATCTTTTCATTAATTAATTATCAATTACGTGATGTAATCCTAGTAGAGGATTTAATATCCATTTCTATTCAATTGAGACAAATTTGATATTATGAACATATTAATATTTATTTCTTATATATATATCCTATTAAATATTTATCATGGATATATATTTAATAATTATGTTTAATTTAAAATTTTAATTGTATTCCTAAAAAGAGATATAATTTAATCTCACCAAATTTGAAAGTGGTTATTTCAAAATCATACAATTAGTAAGAATTATTTATATTGGTGTCTCGACTATAGAAAATATATTATCATTATATCTTTAACAAAATAAATTCTTATATCCACTTTTTAATTCTATAATATAAAATATTTTCATTCATTATCTTCTATATATGTAGATAACATATATTTGTACTGTTTTTAATGAAAATAATCATATTTTTATACTTGGTAAATAATTTTTCTACCATGTTCAAATTTTCCATAAAAGATGTTAAATAATATATTTACAATTAAAAAATGTTTTTTTAAATAAACATCTAACAATTTTTTCCTTTTATAATTTTGGTTAAAATTTGTATTCGTTTCAATTTCTCGATAATATATTTTTTGACATTTCAAAAAAAATGTGAAAGGAATATTTTTCAGAGTAAACATAATGAAAATAATATCAAACTATTATGATCATTAAATAATTTAAATATTACTTTAATATTATTCTTTATTCTATTTAATGATAATGCTCTACATAATATTATTGAAAATATTGTTGTAGAAATGGTGAAATTCAATGTTAAAGTTGTATTTTCCTCTGGATTATTTTAATTATTTCTTATGGTATTTCTATTTTTCCGGAAACCATGCCTTTATTTTACAAATACCCCATTGATGATATTTTTTAATATTTTTTTTCTTTATTATTTATTTTTATTTTTATTGATTAGTTTGATAGAAGAAAGTATGGATATTGTGATTCATGATTAAATTTTTGTTTGTTTGAGTTATCTTTAATCATTTACATTATTTTAATCATTGGACACTATGTTTAACATAAATATATATATAAATTTTATGATGTATAAGATTATTTAAAAAACATGTACCAATTATTCATATAGAAGATAACTGGGAATTTTATCTAATTAACTATGGAAAATCTTGATAAATTTATATTCATTACTTAATTAAAAAATATATAGATAAAGAAGATTATTTATAAATTTAATTCTTCATTCAATATATTATGTTTCATTGAAAATATAGTGATGGGTGGGGTCAGGATATAGATATCCCCTCAATGCGCTGACATGTCTCATGTGACAAAATTGTTATCCAAATTAAATTGGGTTTTGGTGTATATCTACCCAATGATTAAAATTTCATTCAACAAGGCCTTAATTGTATATATATAATGATGTTATAGATCATGACATCCAATATAATCAATATTTTTTTGAATTTATTTATTATTTTCCCTTCATTGTGTTGCATTGATATTTTCAATATATTCGTTTTATGTTGAATTTACTGATTAAGTTGATTATTTTTTATTTTTTCCCTTTCAATAATGATTAATAAATAATTACTCATGATATTTTCTATTATATTTACTAGATACTATTCATATAATATCTCAAATATATTTTTGAAATCTCCAAGTATAATAATAATAATTCTTAAAATGAGTTTGAGGTTACAAATTTATTTATATTCAGAATGGTTTTTATTTAATAATTTTAGTCATGCTATGAGTTTTAAGTATGTACCATGTTTACCAGGGAAATAAAACTATTCTATCATTTAGGATATGATTATCTACATCTTGTGATAATGGAATATTTTAACATTCAACTCTATGATACATATGTCTTGGAATGTAATGTTAGAATTTTAGTAAGTGTAGTTGAAACATTGTTAAATAGCTTTAGGAAAACATAGATTATGGAACTTAACCATCTGACTGGACATGAGAATAATTCTATATATAAGAAATCATCCTAATATTTGGGTAATGTAGAAATAATGTGGTTTTCAATGAAATACATCCATGTAAAAATATTACAAGTGGATGTGGTTTTCTCACAAATACATGTGAAGTAATAACCCCAAAAGGAGAATTCCATGAATACCTCGACCATCATTATGGGTCATACTGAGCATGAAATTGCGATGCACCCTGTATGACACTATTGATAGAGATAATTTTATAACTCAAATTTCCTCTTTAAATAGTTATGTTGAATTAAATAATTAGTCATTTTGAAATCTATAATACACTATATTAGTATGGGACAATCCTAATGTGTCTTTTGATAATGTGTCTATGGTTAAACTTTTTTTTAAAATTATATATAATCCATTCCATATATTATGTGTTTTGAGTGTTAACATGGTTCTCTATATTTTGGGGAAAAAATATTGTAAAATGGATATTGGGAATAGCATAAATTTTAGAGAAACAATTATTTTTGGAATGACGGTATAAATTTTAATAGACATATGTATAAAGGTTTTGTTGGAATTTATGCTTATCATGAACATTGATGTAAATGTAATAGTATTAAATGATTGTTATTATATTATTAGGATAATAATAATGCTATCCAAAAATGAAATCTGGATAAACATTTATTTTATGAGTAACATTATTTCGTTGATGTTTTACAAACTTATTTAATTATTGGGGTTTTCTGTAAAGAATTTTTCAAAATTCATACCCTTTATTATTGAAAAGATTCCTAATTTAATGTATGTAATTTATTCAAGTGTTTGTGTGGTTCTCATACCCATGATTTGAAACAACAATATGTTCAATAGCACAAACAAAATGCAAAAATTTTCTTCAAATATGATATAAATGTTATTATTTAAGTATGAGAGTTAAAAAATAGATATTAAAATAATAGGATTGAATTGGAATGAAATATTTATAAAATTTTATTAATATATAACATAATATAAATGTATTGTTAAATATTTTTTAAAAATCAATCAATTTTTTGTAATGTCATATTATCATTCAAAAAAGCATGTTTCATCAAAATGGTTTTTTTATTTATTATCATTAAAAATTTAAAAAAAATATTTAAAAATTTAAAAATTTATTTTATATATTGGGAATTACTACATAAATCATATTAAATAAATTTTTTCATGGAGAGAATATATAATTTTAATGAAATTATTTATTATTCTATGAATACTGATAAATTGCAATTATTTTTGAAAAACTATATTTTCATTTATTTTTTTTAAAAATTATATATATATATATTATCTATTTTAAAATATAATATTTTCATTTTTATTAAACATAATATAATAATTTTTTGGTGAAAATTTATTATTTCGGCATAGTATAATAACATTTTATACTTAAATATGTTTCTTTCTGAAAAAATGATTGTTATCCTCTTTTTGGAATTAATATTTATTTTAAATTATTGCAGTTATATGAAATAAATTTTTCCAAATTGGTTATATATTTTATAAAATCTTAATTATTAATATTTATTAATTAAGACTTACTTGATTTTAATTATGTATATTACTTACTTTAAATGTTCATTACCATAAAAATTGTAAATTAGGTGGTTATATTTATAAATAATATGTTAATGAATAAAAAACATTGAAACATTAAACTATCCTATTGGTTGTGTGGAGTTCATCCATTTATATAAAATTCACGAATATATGGCCCCATGGTCCAATACCTATTTTATTTTAAAAATTATAATAATTATGTAAAATATATTAACTCAAATTTTATATTCTTTCATTTAAATAAATATAATATTTTTTAAAATGCATTAAAATACATAGGTTTGGTTATAAAAATTAATTTTAATGAAAATTAACTTTTTATATTAATTATTATCTAATTTTATCAAAATAAATATTTACAAATAATTATTTTCCAACACTAACACACCATTTATTAATTAATATGAAAATAAAATAAATTAATTTAATAATAATAAATGTAATATAATTATTATTAATTATTTTTATCCCAAAACTCTATTAATATATATAACATTTTAGTGATATTTTATATTAAAATTAAATATTTTTGTTGTTGGTTTCAAGGAAAAAAGAAATAAATTTTGTTATAATTGAGATTAATGATATTTTATAATAAATAATACTTTATTAGGTTGATTAAGATTATTAAAAATACTATCATCACACATGTATTTGGAATATGGATGAAAATAACAATTGATGTTCATTTATTATATTATTTTACTTTTATAGACACCATATTTAAATTAAATGGTTAAAAACATTATTACCGAAAAAATTATAAAAAAATGTTTAGGCGTGTTAAAGCAAAAAGATAACGGTAAAATCAGAATACATATATGAAAAATTATTTTACATATGTTATTAATTTGACCCATCATCACACAATGTTAATAATATATATATTTTGATAAATTTATGAATTAAATATAATTAATATTAATTTAATATTATAGAACATTTCAAAAGATAACCTCCCCTTACATTAAAAATGGCCCCACATATACTCTTTTATATACACATCAATGACTATTTGGGTCAGAAAATTCCTAACAAAATATATCATTCATGTACAAAAATTCCATAGTTCCTTGAGATTGACCTGAAATATAGTCTACGAAGGAATTAGGTATAATCCTAATAAGGTTGTTCAACGAAAATGTATCATTCTTAAGGAATGGTATTTTTTATTTCACCAACATCTTGATATATTATACATTGAAAATTTATTACTATTATTATATCTGATATAATATTTTTTTTATAAATTTTAGGACATATCTTAAATCAATATACGTTTCCACCAAAAGTGAAATAAAATAGTTCTTTGTATGTACAACCGAATATAACATCCTGAATCCATGTACCTATTTTTCAACTAGTTCCTCTCAAAAATATTTATGTTGATTTATGATATATATATATGTAATATATTCATGAAATATTAATCATAATTTATAAGTAACAAATCTTATAATTTCATAACTTACCATCCATTGAAAAATGATAATGTTTTTATGGATACATGTGTTGTACCATATCACCAAAGCGATATAATATTTTTTATTACCTCATCACATAGATGATATATAAAAGTTTATTTATGTGGTAAATTTTTTTGAAATGATATTATCTTTCTAAAAATTTAATATAACACTAAAATTATTTCAATCATGATATTTGAAAAATAGAACCATTACACAAGTGTAGATACAACTTATATTCTCAAGGATTGTATGACAGCACATTTTTGTTGACCATACTTATTTTATGTAATTAAAATTAATGTTCTTGTATAAAATATTAAATTTCGTAATTTTTATTATTAGAGATATGATGGAACATTTACAACCATTACAATTATAATCATACTGATCCAATTTGGGACATATGAATTGAATATCATTAAAATATATAACTCGAACCTAAAATGATTGTGTATTTAATTATAAAATGGTAATAATAAATACCATAATAAAAATGAGAATGGTTTGTAATAAATTAAATATTATGCATAAAATTGTTATTTACTGAGATAAAGAATATACAATTCGAGTTTTATTTGATGCTAGGTGTTTCTTAACTCATCATTCAATCATTGGGTTATACTTCAACATCATTTAATTTTTCAGGTAATTATTGTTTTTGATATTTCAAATAATTGTTTTTTCAAATATTTTAACTATTTTCCCATTTATTTTCTTATATTTAATCCATTTATTGAATAATTATCACTTCAATTATATAGTATCTATAAGTTATTGTCAACAATATTCAATCCATTGATAAATATCTAAAATTGTGACCCAATTTGTTACAAGGTTTATATACTTCCCCATTGATAAATTTAATAAAAATAACTATTTATTCAACATTATTATAGATTTTATTAACTTTTACAACCTAAAAGGGTTATAATTAATATGTTACTAATGTGTTAAAAGTATATTTCCCAATCTCTTCATTATTCATGATTGTTTATGATTGTGTCTTTAATGGGGGGGAAGATTTGATCATAAAATAATAATGCAAATATTTTCTTATACTATAATTATTTATATAAACTAATTATTTTCCTCTCATTTTACTATCACTATTCAAAAAATGATAAAGTGATTAAATTTTAAGGGATTCCAACATTAATTTTCAAATCAATAAGAATCATTATCATACTAGTTTCTATCTTCATTAAATGTTTTAGAAAAATATTATTACAAATATACATTTAATTATTAATGACATTTTAAACCCTGTTTTTTTTATAAAATAGATTAAAATGATTCTTATTTAAATATTCCATAAAATATAAATTTTTTAAATTCTTACCAAAAATATGAAAGGAATTTTTCTTTTATTATATACAACATGAACAAAATTTCCCACCATCAATGCCTCCTAATGATTTCTAGGTTACTATACTTTTTTCATAATTTTATTCAATGAAATGTTTTTTATAATATAGAAAAATTTGTTTTTAATTTGAATTTCAATTTTATATGAGAATCTCAATGAAGTATCTTTTTGAATATATTTTTATTCTGTTTATATTTATTTACAACAACAACCATTTATTTTACATAAAATTAAATGGGGATATTTTTTAAATAAACATCATTTTTCTTAATTCCGTAGGACTATGATAAGTTTGGCTAGGGAGTATATTGACATTAAATTTATTTACTAAATTATTGAAGGAAAATTTCTGTTAAAACATTAACTTTATATTGATCATTGAAAAATAAAATTTCCATCAGTATCAATATTCAATTTATCTTCGATATTATTTTATACTAAATCATAAACTATTTTATCATAACTTGTTTTATAAAGAAATAAATATTATTGAATGCTGAAAATCATCATAAAATCATATTATTAAATTCAAGGGGATATTTAATGATAAAGAACATCAAATATAAATTTAATTGATCATTCAGTATATTTGAAATGAATTGTTCATGTAGTAATAGTTGGGGACCAAATATTTATATCCACTCTATTCTTCTACAGAATTAATGGGATATACAATTTAGACAAATTAAATGAGTTCTTTTTGTGTATACTTAGTCATATATTAGACGATCATGGTAAAAGGACATGACAGTATATATACCATAATTTATAAGATCATGTTGTCCAACGTTACAAATATCTATCATTGAGAATTTATTTATTATTTTTCATCAGATTTTATCATTTAAAATTTCCTTAGAAGCAATCCATGCTAAAACTATAGATTAAATTCCATGCTTTTTTATTTATCTTTCTATTTTAACTATTCTTTATTAAATCATGTTAACATTTAATTTATGTAACCATTACTAAGCATCTTATCTCACTATTATTTTTTTCCATTACCCATGATATGAAGAAAATATCTTTTAATGTGTTATAGAATTACGAATATATACTTTCAATATGTTATATATTTTATGTTTTCAAATATATTTTGATATTAAAATATGTAAATATTATTCTAATACAAAATTAACATATTTCAATTTGAGATAAACTTCCTCATTTCTAGAGGAAATTTTAAATTGAAACTCTGGATGTTTTTCTAGTAGGGTCAAGGTCATTATGGTTTTTATTAATTGTGTTCATAACCATACACCATCACAAGTCCTATTAAAAGTATTAAATTATTATCCAAATTGTTATATAAGAAATGTGGAATCCATGAAATCTATGAATACAATAAATATCCGAGGTTGTAGGTGAGGTACCTTGGGTTGGACTAATTTTCCTTTAACTCTGCCTAATCCTATAGAACCCCTATAAATACTAAACCATTTAATAAGACAAAATTATTTGTTTTCCCAAACCATGCACTAATATTTTACAACAATAAAATATATAAAAAATTAATATTTCCTTTTAAATCACCACAAAACAAGATCAAATAAATGGATAATCCTAATAAGGGTAAAAATATGCCAAAACAATTTAATAATATTTTATATATACACTATAATCATATGAAATATGTTTTAATTTTATTCCCTTAATATTTCCCTTTCTTAATAATCAAATCACTCTTATTATAGAAAAATTTGGTACTCTATTGATATATGTTATTATCCAATTCATTAATATCCAAAACACTGTCCTCTTATAATTTCCTTCATGAATTTCTAATATAGTACACACATTATTTAAAAAAACATAATAATTTATTTCATATATTAAAATTTATAAATATTTTTTTAATTATATGGTGGTATTTATTTATCATCAACAACATTAAATGAGATTTTCCAACGAATAAAGAAATCCAATAGAAACTCTTTTAGATTTTAAAATATATTATTCTTTTATAAATTCAATTTGTTCTATATCATAGGATTAATGAAACACCAAACATACATTAATAGTGATTTAAAAAAATTATATAATAAATATATTTAATGAAAATTAAATGATAAAAAATTAGATAAAACAATTACATAATTATGGAAGATCGAAATAAATTATTATTGGTTAAAGAATTTATTCATTAAAAAAAGTATTTTATTATAATTTTCTATAAAATATAATTTCAAAATAATAGTGAATTTATCCCAAAAAAATGTATTATTTAATAAAATATAAAAATATTATTTATTATTAATTTGGAAATAAACTGGTTAAAAAAGGTAAATTCATTTGAAGGTAATAAATGATATTTTTATAAAAACAATATTTTTCTGTGAGAAATCTATGTTACATTAGTAAATTAATAAAATCAATATTGAGGATAGATTTCAATGATATTTTTATATAATTTACTCTATAAAATTAATGAATAGTTATATATACATTTTTACTACGAAATAATTGAGTATAAAATCATTTATATTTTCATATATATTTTAATCTAAAAATTTAGTTTTAGCATATTTTTTGAACCTATTAGAAATAATTAATTCAGCCAATATTAATTAAATGTTTAACATTGTAATCCATATTTGTAATCTATATAATAAAAATTAGGAAATAAGGTTGAAATAATTTATTTCCATAATGAATAGTTACCATGGTCACTAATCTTATCATCATTGTATAGGATAATGGATTAAACAGGGTGTAAAATTAAAAGATATGAAAAAATATATATGTAAAACATTCCAAAATATAAATTTTATAGTTGGTTTAGAGCATAAAAAATCTCAACATATTATAATTTTATTTTATTCCACATTCTCATGAGTATGAAATGTATTATTTAAACAATATGTGTATTTACAAGGGTTCTTTTCCTCTACAATGAAAATATGAACCTTCTATTATATGATTTAGACACTACATCATCACCATATCTAAAAAATATGAACCAAAATAAATTTGAAAAAACATTTTCTGTGGGGAAATTTTTATATTCATACCAAAACACCATCCATATTAGAATAACATTTAATCCAAAGGGGGATACAAAAATGGATTACTAATTAACATTATATAACTAATTATGTATTTATTATTCATTTAATATCCTCAAAAAATTCAGCAAGAAGATTTAACTAGAGAAAATGTAACTTGTATATAATGAAATTCATTTAAGAAAATGGTAAAATCATTTTCCATATCATTTATTTTAACAGAAAATGAAATACTTCACTATGCATAAGGGCATACTAAAACCTACATAAATATATTTAATTGTATTTTCACCACCACATCTTAAAGGTGGTTACATATATACATTTAAAAAAAATTATGATAATACGAAATATATTTCATTCTATGATTATAAATTATTTTTTTAATTTCATTAATCACATCCATCATTAATTTTGAACACTACAACTATGTATGTTTTAACTACAGCCTCCCGAAATATAAACAAATAAATATTTATCACAATATTATATGTATAGTATTAAAAATTTATATGATAAGAAAAAATAATATTTATTATATTATTAATATTTTTAACCACGACCAATTTTCAATAACATGAACTATCAAACTGACTCTTCTTAAGAAAAAAAATAATTTAAACACAAATAAATATTTTAATGAATATGTTTTTATAAATGGGTGATTGAATACTATAATGAAATTACATATATTAAAAAGTATGGATAATTAGATGTTAGAGGGAATATTAATCATATAAATTCATGAGGTATGGTTTTCATCATATTATTTTCCCTTTATTAAGATATATTATTTATTCAATATATTAATTATTATGTATAGAATATATATACTGCCCATGAATATCATCAAAAATAATTTACATGTATATTATTGTAATTTAAAAATCAACATAATGATATGTATTTCTTGTGGTTTTAATTCAAATTTAACCAAAACTGTATGTGTTATTGTTACAATATCATTTTTATCAAGATTATTTCTATTTCAATTTCAATTATAGTAAAATTCATGTTCTTTCACTTCTTCATCACATCAATTATCTTCTAATATGGTTATTTGTGGAATATTAAAGTATTATTTACATTTAACCTCAATTTTTTACTCAAATGGATTAATGAATATTATTATTAAAATATTTCATTATTTTTGATTTTTTTCCATGAATAATAATCTCCATCATATATAAATATATTAGATGAATAAAATGTATAGTTGTAGTAATATGATTTTCAATTATTGATTGTTTTATTTCATTATAATTTTTTTATTATATTAAATTGAATAAAATGATGATTTTAAAAAAACATTTTAGCAATCACATTTATATTTTTTAATACTTTTGAAACTAAATTTGTTCTTTTTTGAGTCCCCCTCTTTTAAAAGCCTTTACAAGGTTTTTTATTTTTATGTTTCCTTTAATATTATCAATGTATTTATAAATTAAAACATATTACAATCATCTCTTTGAGAATTTTAGATCTTAAATGATGACATAATAAATTAATTATTTCTATTTTTTGTTAAAGAATATTTTTCTATCTTTAATAAAAATAATTTTAATAATGTTTCAATAACCTTTAGAGGTATTTATGCTTCAATAAGTTTATAATATTATGAAACCATCCACTCTTTTCTTTTAATAGATTATGATTACGATGATGTAATGACTTCTTATAAATCCCATTTCTATCCCATTAGTTAATTATGGTATGATGAAATGATAATGGATTTTATCAAATTATTTAACACTTATGTATTTATTCCATTTTATTATCGATTTTATACTATTATACAACCCTAAAATTCAATAGGTAAATCATAGTATCTAATGAAATAGAATGAATAGTAATATGGTTTAAAACCAATCAATTAGGGATAATGTTAACTATGATTATTGGAATGAATAGTTATCCTAGTAAACTATGGGCCACATTCCATTATGTTTATGTAAAGGAGGATTGAACCCAATCCCATATATATCAATTTAAATTATTTTTTTTGGTAATGTGATTGAACCCAATAAAATATGGAAATTGTCTACTAGATGTTTATTGGAATTGATCAGTGACTATATAAATGTTATTATATGATTTTATGTCTTCAAAAAATAAATTAAATTTGATTTAGATAATATTTCAAGGATCTTGATTTGTTGTTGATGATTTATCCTTATCAATACTTATGTTTTTTATAATAGATTATTATGTGAGTCCTTATTTATGGTATATATCATCTTAGGTTGGTATCTATAAGTTTTGATCTTGGTATCATTCCATTATTCTTATCATATTCCCTATTTGTATCATCGATATATAACTCTATTATTTACCATCACTATGTATATGATGTCAACTATTCATAAACTTACCTTTCCCAATTAAATGTTGAATGATTTTATGTATGATATATTTATGAAGGGTTCTATGTGAGAATAAAACTATTAGATATATTGAATATCATTTAGAAAATATAGTTAATGTGTCGAATCTCTAAATAAACTAATCCAATTTGGTTTGAGAACATGTATAATTATTATATGTATTAATATTTCATTTAAAATGTATAAATATTAATATAGGTGATAATGAGGTTGATAGAAATTTTACCAATCATGGGTTGAGTTTTATTGGATATTTGGATAAAAATATACTGAAAAACCTAGGGAAAATTTTAAATATATAAATTATCTATATATTTTTGTGTTGTAAAGTGTGTGTAGTTTCAAAGCCTTAAAATCAATATCAATGTATAGAAAAGTTGATTATGGATCTATAATAGAGGGACATGTGGATAATAACCATAAAATGGATGGATTGTTATTAACTAAATATTTACCTCTTAAAAAACAAAGAGGCCCAACTCCACTCATTGTGTGCCATTCCAAAGGGATATGATTTTTTTATTTCCCATTATCTATATGAATATTAGATATGGTTTTTAATATAGTATAGTTTTGTAACTTTAATATTTTGGGTTTAGTGAAATTGCATTAATTTTGGATATCATAGGAATATTTTTTATTATCATATAATTTATAAATATGATTAATTTTGGTTAATGATCATCCAAAAAAATTATTTTAGTATGTCATGGAATATAAATTTTTAATATAAGGGTTTGGTAAAGTACACCCAATATTCAAAATAAAATGTGATCCCTATAAAACTCATTACTTTAAATTTTGAGTGTTCTCTAAATTAAAAATTTATATCCTAAAAATTTTAAATATCAATTTATTAGTGAAACATAATATTATTATATTATATTAAACTCATATAAATATATAAAATCTAGTACATTTTTGTTGTAATGTGACGCTTTCACAACTTTTTATTTTATCAATAGTTTAATATGATTTGATTTGGAGCAAGGATTAAATAATTCCATTTCAATACAATATAAATTGGAAAGGAAGTGTTGTAAGTGTTCATAATTTGAGTCAGGTAATGATCATTTATATAGGTTAAAACTAATATAATCATCTTAATGAAGTTAATTCTATATTCTCGGTCATACTACCTATTCATAGATGGTATATATTAGAAATGGTTGGAGTGAAAATCAACATTAAGGATATTCATATTATGTTAAATATCTCAATTCCATATCTAAAGAGTTTTCATATTATATAGAAATTCATGAATTTTAATTTTCAATAGAATTTAATACATGATGAAATACCTATTTAAAAGCACCATTTAAAATGTATTCAATTGAGTTGACTTAATTTATGAAGAAAATTGATGATATTATAGAACATGTATTCATATGTTCATATAAATAAAAAATGTGTTCACATATTATTTTTTTGTTAAGATGATTGAATCCTCCATTAATTTTTCAATTTATTATTTATTACATAAAATTATCATACTATGAAGTATAGTATAGTGAATATTTATGAAATATATGATAAAATATAGGTATCTCAATACATTTCTAAGATTCATATTTAATATGGATATTATCAATCAAGAGGTAAAACTGAATAAATATCCATGAGATTTCCAATGATTTATGGACACTATGAATTTATTGTGAGACGATTTAAAATTATAATTAACCCTACAGTTTTCAAGGATTTAACTAATGTTTTCATTAGATATTTATAATTATTATTTGTATTATTATTTATTGATTATATTTTATTATATTATATAGTAAATCCAGTGCATGAAAAATAATTGAGGATTTTCATAATGAATATATTGAAGGAGAATATGAGTGATAATTTTACTTATTGTGAATTCTTTTAATGGAATGTATCTTTCATTTTTCATGTAATTAAAAAGAGAGTAAATACATTACTCCTTCAATAATGGATGTTACTCAGAAATGGACTAAAACAACATGGATTCCAAGATCCACAATTTTCTATGCTTTGATAAATATTACTAATTCCCTATGTGAGAAATAGCATGGTTATAAAACCAAAACCAGTTTTGACATGGATGAGAACACTATTTCTAGAGAGAAATTAATTTTATTAAAATATCAAGGTTTTAATGATAATATTTGTCAATACACTTGTTCTTGTACTACATTATAATCAAAAAGGGCTGGTGATATATAGTGATGAATCAATGAAGTGTTTGAGATGTGTTCTCCATAATAATTTTTTTTTGTATAATATCCCAAACTATATTTGGAGGAATAAAATTGAAATCAACAAACTCATGAATTGGAGTTAGTAATGGAATATTTTTAATGTTATTGAATTATCATTAAAATGAAATCTATTATTTATATACAGATCATAAAAAACAAAACATTATATCCCCCAATATTTATAATGGTTTTGATTAAAAATTATTACTTCTCTATATTTTATGATCTAGTGAATGATAATATGGTTGTGGAATCTCTTAGTCCGAAAGACAATTCTACTTTTCCAATGACGAGGATTGAGTGAATCCAAATAATAATTAATAATTTATAAATTTTTTTATCTATTTGGACCAGAGATAAAAATCATAGTAACATAGAATCTTAAATCTATTCAACAATTTATCAGAGCATCTCATTTTTGAGTAAAAAGTGATATTTATAATTGAAAGAGTGGTAATGTCTTTGATGTTTGGGATATGGTATTCCTTTGACAATGTCTTTGGAAGAAAGTTTTAATAAAAACAAATAAATTAATTATTTTCCCTACATATATATATTCCTCTGAGATTTATGATCAAATTTATATAGTAGCATATCAGTTGGATTTTCTATAGAATTTATCTCATGTATGTCCCATGTTCCACATATCATAAATGACTTTCTACATGTGTAATAATTTTTATTTACTAAAAATATAGGTTGTACCACTAGATAATTATTACACTAATGGTGATAAATAGATATATATTTCTTGTAGAAGAGATAATGTGATATGGAACAACAACACTAAGTTTCTAAATGTTCTGTAATGATATCAAAAAATTGAAAAAGATATGTGGGAACCAGAGAATGTAATTACGTATAAGTATAATAAATAGTTTTATTCATTGGTATATAATTTCATTTTAAATTTTTTTTATAATTAATGATGAATATTACATCATTATATTCTTGAATATAATTTATTTAATAAAATTATTATTTTATTCATACCATACATTTGATGAAACATTAAACATATGGGAATAATTATTTATTTTGATACAAAATTAATTATGTTACAATTTATTTAAATTACACAGTTATTAAAATCAATTACGCAATTATATGAAATAATACTTTATTTATTTTTCGATAATAGAAAATGTTATAATGAAAATAATTTTTTAATAATAATGTTTTATTGAAATGATAATTTCTTTTAAATATATTTTTAAAAAATTACAATGTTTTTGTTTATTGATATATAAAATAAATAATAATTTATTTATTTATTAAATAATGTTTAAAATTTTATATAATTCCTCTAATGAAAAAATTTGTATTTTTTATGAAAACATGTTATTTTTATATAGTTATTTTTAATATAATAAATTAAATTAATTATAATTTAAGATTTATTTTTTTAAAATATGAAGACAATATATTAAATAATATAAATTAACATTAATATAATAGTTTTTATGAGGAACCAAATTATAATAAATATAAATTATACGGATATAATTGTTATTTATTCAAAAAAATCCATTTTTTATAGGTGGATATTTTATATATTTTCTTCACCTATAGGAATTGAAGTTTGTAATGTATATTTGATTTTTTTGATCTCAATGAAAAATATTACGTAATATGTTCAACAATTTTTTTTATCCATGATGAATAATAACTATAGTATAAAATTTGTTCACCATGGTAAGAATTCAAATGGTTAATGTGCAGATTAAACAAAAATATAAGGATTGAAATATATATTTTTTAAAATTCAACATTTTGAGTTCATTTTTTCCTTAATTTACCATTCTTTTAATAATTTTACATTTTCCCCACATTTAATTTTTAGTGACTTTATATTAATTTAATGTTATTTTCATTTCTATGGTTTCTACACCAGAAACTTATAGAATGTAACCACCAATTATCACATATACACAACATTTTAGAATTTGGTAATGAACAACATATTCCAGAATACCATCCAATTTACCTTAACCATGAAATATTTGTTCATGTATTTACATAGATCCTTTCAATAATTCATAGGGTGTATTCTTAAATAGGATACATACATGAGAGTTAATTTTAATTTCTGATCTATTTCTTAAATCGTTATTCAATAAATTAACGTCACAATATTTCATAAAATCTGTATAAAAATAAAATAAATATTATTCATAAACATATAATTTTATATGTAGAATCTATAAACATTTTCAATATTGTTTGATATAATGTATAATGGTAGTGGAATTTGGGAATACATTAATATTATGGCATCCATAAAGAAATATAATTTATTTCTCAATCCCACCAATAATGGGTAGCTGCATATATGTTTTTAATGACTCTATATAAAATTTATAATATATTTAATATTCTGGTAAGATAGTTTTTTTAACATCATTAAATTTCAGCAATTGAAAAATTGAATCACAAATCATGTTTAAATGTAGTCTAGTTCTACCACACAATGATGAAATTTAGTTTTTTTTTTGAAAATATTAAATAGATTATTCTAAATATGTATATTAAAATATATGTATGAAATTATTGAGTATATTTATATTATAAAATGATGATCTAGGTATGTGGTCTTGAAACATAAAACATAATTTTCTAGTATAATGGAATTATAAACTCTTAACTAATAATATCAATGTAGCATTCATAACAAATGGATGATAGAATAATATTAAGAAATATAATATATAAAGAAAATAATAAATATTTTTTTTAAATATCTCAACTAAATATAAATTTATCAACCTAGAGGTTATAATTACTATGATATATAACAAGAAATGAGGTATGGTTTTCCACATCCAAATTTATCTTCATTAACATATATTTATTATTCACCTCCTTATTTTTTTTATTTTAATATATTTCACATTAATATATTTTTTTATTATTTTCATAAATAATGTACTTACCCAAACCCAACAATTTGTACCCCTCCATGGCCTACAATATTATAAGAGAGATAATGACACCCTAGTCCTACATCGATTTGGGCTTAAGCTGGAAATTGTCACTGAGGGTATAAAAACACACATATATGAGGAATTACCCCCGACGAAAACATGTGAAGATATGATAAATAATATCTAAACCCACCAAATCCTCCTCGAATTATAGTTTAAATTAAATCCTAAACACACATATGAAATTTCTATAAAAACTACTACAACTGAAAGGGGGAAACATCATGTACCCAAATAAAGTAAAAGGAAAGAGACCATAAATCCAAAAAGTAACTGCAACACATGAATCTAGTAGTATCCAGCCTTATATCCAACCTTATCCAAGTGACATAAATATAGTTTATATATCCTTGGGTGAGTGTAAGAGTATACTCAGAAGGATCCTCCCCATATCCTCTTGTGAAAAATGTAATGATATAATTCTAAAGCACAATAAAAAAAGAAAAACTATCTTGTCAGCTAAACAAGTATAATATGTTCCCAGACTCACCATGTCTACTATCACAATTTATATAATACAATACTATATAATATAATAATTAAAATATAGTGTACCATGCTACCACTTCCCTACAATTTTTTCACTTTTCCCTAATGTTGCACTTCCCGTGCAACTATCCCCAAAAAGGATAGTCCAAAGACACCTAGGAGTAGCACTGCTACATGATCCTCATGAAACTCATCACAAAAGGCACATGACAATAATTAACCATGTAGTTACCAGAAGCCAACACATCCCCGATAACCCATATCATATGTCGGGTATTATACCTAAAGCCATTATATCCTATATGCTGAGTGACGATCCTTAATCCATCATAGTCAATACATGTTATAACTATATTATCTAATTGAAAAATATATTCAAAATATATTAGATTAATATAACAAAAATCTAATATAGAACTCTACACACAAACATCAGAAAAAATAACTGCCTTGCATACTAGCACTATAAACACACAATATAAGAGTGCAAGTCTAATGGGGGTATCCGGCCATCCATCCTCCCAGTGGGCTATTGGGGATAAAAAATCTAAAGATCAAAATTCTCATGGTGTCATTTTCCCTAACCAAAATGGTATAGAAGCATATATAAACACAATAAGTGTAGAGTATAACCAATCTCATGACCACACTATGGAAAAACCCAAGTCTCGGGCTCATCTACAGGTATGATCTCTCCGATTCCTGGATTTCACTACTATGACTATATATCTTATTAGCACAAAACCATTCAATGAAATTTATTAAATGAAATAGAACTTTATATTTGTATCGCATTATATTAATTAATTCTCTATCTATTAAGTAACCATTAACAATTCCAAAATACATTACATTAGCAACATAACAATGTTCCATGCCCTCTACCCTAACCAAATCAAGTACACGATTCCTTAAAACTGTATCCTCAATATTAAATCATAGAAAACTCCATCTCCATCTGTTAAAAATAATTTATTCAATAATTTATTAATAGTATTATAAATTTTCAATAATTCTAGGTATTCTAAGAAAGCATTCAAATCTACTAATAACAAAGTGCTTAACTAAATGTGTAGATGAAATACCTACAAACTCATTTCCACCTATAGATAGAGCATAGACACATCCTTCCACAAGAAGCTAAAAACAAAAAGCATGTCACATAACCGACAAATATTCATCTAATTTGGAAGTTGGGGATGAAATCACCACTACCTCAAGTAGTAGTAATTGTAAAACTAATAAAAAATAGGTTCAGCAGCAACCACATTCACTTAATTGTTTAATCCCAACATTAACCAATTCCATCATCCCTGATTTCATTTCAGACACCCACATGCATAAACTGATACATCTGTCCACATTAGAATTCAATTTCTACCATAAACATTAGGCCTCTCTAACACGAAAAACCTCAGCAGCCCTCCAGGATCAGATAACCCAGGTTCACACCATAACCCTTCCAACAGAAACAAACATCATAGCAAATGGGATCTTGGATATAAACAAGGAATTCCCCATTTACACACAATGTGAACTCATTGATCCAGAACATAAGGTTCGTATCATTTATATGTAAGTAGGTAATTCATACCCAAAAAGTAATTATATTTATCACATAACTGATTCTTCATTTCTTTTGGAATTAATCAATTCATTATCACACAATCCAACTATGGGAGTCCTAAACATTTAGTAATATCAATCAATCAAAAATTAATTAAAAACTCAACATTAAATGCTTTTAATATATAAGAATCAACAAAATTCAGTCTTATCAACCAATTCCATTAAACATTCATGCTTCATCAATTTGATAATCATCAAATTTCAACAATAAAATTCAGATTCATTAAACATGACTTTTTATCATTGGTATGTTAATTTAAAATAAAACCAGCCTTTACCTTTATTAAAAATATCCTTCATTAATGATAGTCCAAAAACGAATATCATAGATGTCACTATATATATAAAATCGCAATGTAATAACATTTATAAGAAATTTGTACAAATTAATTAATCCTTTTCAAATAATTATTATAGAAATTTCATTATGATGTAGTGGGATAAATCTTGCAAACTCTATGAATGCTTGTGAAAATTAGTGAAGCCACAAATCCTATACTTGAAATATTCCCAAATTTATTTAAATGATAACAAAAAACACAACAGATCATGATTATCTCTCCATCATGGTTGCATCCACCTGAGGAATACACGACACAACAACACAATGAAACAATTGTGAAATCTTCATTAGAAACATGGTGATCAAATTCAATTACTTGAAAAAGAGAATGTGTGGTAGAGAATTGAAAAAACCAGATAAATAGAGTAAAAACATACCTTATATCAATGAAAAATCCAAAATTTATAATTTTAGCAATATAGGGGTTCACATACACGATGAATAACTCAAAGAGAGTATGACCCATGAATAACACAATCTAACAACTCATTGGAAAAAAATATTGGGGTAACTTACACTAAGATAAAGGAGAAGGATGAATAATGTTGTAAGGTATGTTGACCATTTTGAAATTATAACTAGATAAGTAGTTTATATATGGATTAGAATATCCATTAAAGGTGAATCTAGTCAAGACGTTGTGTTTTTATTGAGTAATAGATTTAAAACCATTATAAAAATAAATATAAGAGTTTTTGTCTTTGAATCGGCCTAAAATACATTAAAAGAAGTCATTGAAATACTTTTACATTAATTATAATGATAAATAGGTGAAAATGAAGGAAGATGAAAAAACTCTTCACAAGTTACCATTAGACAATTCCCCATTGGACGAGTCGTCGTATGACAAATCATTTTTGTAGGAGAACCCATTGGATGTGTAACCAATGGAAATCTCACAATTTGACTAGTAGATGTTGGATTAGTGGAAGTTGGATTTGTCATCCATTGATGAGTCTTTGATGGGTGAGTTGATTTTGGATGAGTCTCCATTGGAAGATTCCCCATTGGATGAGTCACCTTTGGACAAATTGTTGTTAGTGGAATATTTGTTTGACGAGTCTCCATTGGATGTGTTGTTGTTGGATGATTCACCATTGGATGAATCTCAATTAGAATGATACACTATTGGAATGAGTTTCTTATGTAATGACCTACTGTTGGAACAAGCTACAAATGGAATAAGATACTATTCTGGAAACACTATTCACAAAACTAGAAATTATGGAAAAGTGAAGGAATAAGTCACATTGACGTCAAAAAAAACCCAAAACACTATATTTCAACACAGGATTAAACTACAGAGGTCTATTTCATTATATCATATGCCTCTTGAATCATTAACATCATCAACAATCCCAAACTCACCAAGAGTGGAAATAGAAAAGGGGTCATCTGAATGACAACCCCACATGATAACTCTCAAAGAAATGACCCCCACAAGATCTCAACTGCCTCATCAAGGAACAAATGAAACAATGTGAAAACCATAAGAAGATCCTGAATACTCTCCATAGAGAGATACCTCTCCAAAAAGAGAAATTAACAACAAGAAGCAAGAGAAATCCAACTCATAAATAGAAAATATCTATAAACACAAAACGTACATCATTACAAGAATATAGTTAAACATCAAACAAATATTGGTACTGAGAATTTATATGCGAATCATGTTCTTGTGAACACTCTTATATGCCACCATAATACCATAATAAAATAAAAATGGGTATTATATTCCAATGAAACACATTATCCTTTGGTTCCATGATCTCTATAGACTGGTCCTCGAATAGTGCATCATAATCAAAATTAATGTCCCTTAAAATATGATGTGAGAGTCAACTGGAAGATAATGACAGAGTCATGGCATGTCAAAAACATCATGTATCCAGATCATATATCTAGGATGTACTACATTATGTGTCATCCCTTTAATGCAATCCAACACCTAGAATGGTCAGACAAACTGGAGGGAAATCTTAATCCCATGAATGAACAATCAATTCCCATGATGGGGGGTTTCCATCAACAAAATAGATCCCCAATGTACAACTCCAATGATATAAAACTATGATCTATATAGGATTTATGATGATTCGACACTGCCTCCAACCTCTAATGAAATATCTGAACCATCTCTGGAATGTTTTATAATAGTTCTAGACATAGAATTGATGACTCTATGACCCTAATCTATCATAACAAAGAATATAAATGTTGAACATATAAGGCCTAAATTACGACCATTCATATGGTGGAGTGGAATCTATTGTTATAAGAAAATAGTACAAAAGAATAGTGCCTCATCCACAAAGCTGTAGAATCTAATACTCAACAGTGAAATATTTCTTCAAGATTTTGGATGGTATGTTCCATCAAACCATCCATATAAGGATGAATAGTAGTATTAAGTAATACCATATAAGAGAAATAATGTTGGGGACCTCTCCACACCAGAGAGTTAATACAAGAATCTTGATTAGATATGACCATCCTCAGTTCTCCATGGATTCTTACAACCTCCTCCTGATACATCCCCGACAAAATGTCCCCAGATCTCGACTTCTAGATCACTTTATTGTGGGAAGGATTCATCAAAAGTTCCAAAACACCAATATAGAGTCACATCATCACAGAGATCAATGTAAACCTTTACAGAATCCCATCAATATGTTATCTCACTTACATTTAGGAACATCTAATGTCTAGAGAAATCCACCAGGAATATGGTGCATTACCTTCATCCTCGGGCCGACCAAACATCGAGAAACAAACTCATCAATTTCACGCTTTATCCCAGACCACCAAAAATTACTCCTCAAATCATGGTACATCTTTTTCACACTAGGATATACCACTATGGGTTAACAATGGAACTCTATAAGAACTATATCACACATCACCAATGGAACAATAATCTATCCCATGAAACAACACCTGATGTTGTTTATACTTATACCACCTCGTCTGGACCTCGCCAAAAACAACATGGTATCTCCATACCTCCACTACATGATCCCCCAAATATTATTCCTCCACCTGTTTCACTAGATATTAAGACACTATCATCTAAAAAAGACAAAACCCCCCCTAAACATCTCCCATATCATGATGTAACGGTGAAATTTCTTCCATTACTCTCCAAGAATCACATGATTCATGAACTAAATCACGATGTATCATCCTACTCAGCACATATGCTACAATATTCCGCTTACTAGGTTTATACAAGATTTCAATGTTATAATCATGTAATAACTCCATCCACTAACTCTATTATATTTTCTTGTCAGCCGGGGAGAAAATGCACCCCATTCTCTTTTAAATGGTGAGGACCATGAAACACTCTCCAATGAAGTAATTTCATCACAACGTCAGGGAAAACTCCACCACCATGAACTCGAGACCATAAGAGGAATAGATATTTCAATGGGGATATAACTACTGGGACCTATATGAAATGACTTATCTATGATGCATCAGAAAAATGACAAACCATAGTCATGAAGAATCAAAAAACAGAAACTAAACTCCTTCTACTAGTAGACAATAAATTGGAGAACTAACAAACATTTACATTAGATAAAAAAATTATTCCTTAAACTGATCAGTATATTGAAATCACTGATCTTTTCTGCTCAATGTTGTTACAGGACTCTCAACCAGGGAGAAGTTAGCTACGAACCTCCTATAATGGCATGCGAGGCAAATGAAACATAACAAATATGTCACTATCTTGGGATCTTTTTAGGACACCGCTGCTTATTTGATTGATATATCCACAGCTAATCTATATTGTGAAACAGCATCACACAACAAACATATTTCTTGGGACAAAAAATCACAATTTAACAACTTCCCAAACAACTATTGTAGACAAATAGCATCCAAAATAGAACATGGATTCTTTGTATTCTCTTCCACAAATAATTAGTACACAATGATGACATCTATGAAGACTTCAACCAACATATTTATAAATTCCTAGAACAAAGCATTCATCATTTTGTAGAATACACCTCCAGCATTCATCACACCTAATGGAATTAAAATGATTTTTTAAAGCCCCTAAAGACAAAAGAAATTTGTATTTAGAATATCCGTATAATTCACATGCATCTAATGATATCCTAAATGCAATTAATCATCAAGATCAAACATTAACCATTATTTTGAACAAATTAATCATTAATCCGTATAAGTGTATAGCTATTATTCACCATCACGTAGTTCTAATTATGATAATGGATATAAAAAACAAACAATTTTAATCCTTCTTCATGAAATGAATTGGTACACTACACAGTGACACACTCGTACGAAAAAAAAACCACACTAGAATAGACCATCTGGATGTATAAGAATATCCCGTAACTCAGAAAGCTCTGTCCTATATAAATACATTATTATAGGACAAAAGCCTCACTGAAGCTCGATCCCAAACATGGTCTCCCATTGAGGGGGTAGTGAAATAATATATTTGGGGAAGACATTAGGGTACTCTCCTACAACCCTAGAAATTAACCACTTCTAAATATCTTACGAACACAACATCAACTCAATCATCAAGGATTGTAAGGATTGAAAATTACATTGAACCATCAGAGGGTCTTGATTAAAAAAACACTTCTAGATCTCCATCAGCATCCACAAAATCCACCAAAATTAAGAAGAAATCAACGTTAACCTGCAATGAATATTATAAATGTTTCCTGATGATGAAATAATCTAGTTTAATCTGTAAATATAAGAAATCTCTCTAAGATAACATCTACCCCAGCATTATCTCGTATTCTCTATATACATTATACAAGTCTATTCATCCTCAAACTGGCATACTGAAAACCATGGCCACTAGAAGTCTTTCAAACATGATAAAATAATCATAGAAAGGGTAGGTTATATGAAGGAGTGAATTACTCCAAGGTAAAGAAAATAATATTCCAGAGTATAAAAAAGGAAGGGTGACTCCAATGAAGTCTGGATTACCTGGAACTGGCAATGCAAAATCATAAAGTTTTACATGACCTACAACATGATCACTATAACACATATGATGACCACCAACATGTCCTCACTCTACACTCTATGGATATGGAGGATCCTACGGATTTCGGCTTCCTACCCCATCTTCCCTATACTGATCCAAAACCGGTGCAACCTATTGAACATATTTCACACGAATCTGATGAGGACATTGAACTAGAGAAATTCTTACACAAGAACCAATAGATAAAGCTCCCAATCCTAGATTATTGAAGACATAAATATGAATTAATTTTTCTCATTTATTCATTTTATGTTAACCAATATAAAGGTATACCCATTCAAGAATAAGTGTAATGAAGAATAACTCATCATTCTTTCCATGTTCTCTACACTACAACTAGTATGACCACATTTTGTAGAAAATCTAAACATAAATGTTCATTCATCAGATCACCAAAGACCCTAAATACATATTTATCTAACTGTGAATGTTGTTTACAACACTTTCTAAAATGGATTAACATTATTATCCTACCAACCCATCAAAAAGTACCTATCCCTGACTCCACAATCCATCATATCCCTTAACATGGATTTGATACAACTCTATCACATCCCCTCCCCACAAAGTGTACGTATCCTAGGTTTTGAATGTGACAAGGTACATAATCAACAATTTCCCTGACATCAGTAAGCTCAAGTTGGTATCAAAACCCAATGGTATATCAAACACATAGATGGGATCCATTACCCTATAAGAGAACACATGCGTATTTGAGAGATATGATTGGAACAAACGAACTCTTATTGAGAATAAAATACTATAGAAATACCAATTACACGTATTTAATGTCTTGAAAACCCACAAAAATTGAAAGAGGAAAAAATACAAGTATCAATAGAAAGTAAAACAATTATGACCGTGATGTAAAGCATCTCTTGCAAAACCCTTAGATTTTAGTTTCCAACCTGATCTCCAACTAGCTCCATGTGACCTAAAAAATAATTTATATATTGTAGGGTGATTAAAATAGTATAATCCATATAATCCTCCCAAGAGCGTCTCATGGAAAATTTATTAATGCATACTATAGAACAATGAACAAGATGTGAAATTAAATATTCCCCTAAATAGGTATTCTACTTTACCAAACTCAACAAGGATACTCTCCCCAAGTATCACATACAAGAGTATATAATATAATAATTAATATCAGGGGTACCATGCTCCAACTTTACCACTGGTTTTCTGGATTTCCCCAACATTGCATGTCTTGTGCATCTCTCTCTATTAGTCTAGTCGAAAGACTTGTGGGAGTATCACCACAACATGCACCTCATGTAGCTCACCCCCACAAACAGACAACCCGAAGTAAACATGTAGTTCCTAGGATCCACCACATCCCTCAAATCATGTACCATACATCGAGTATTATACCTTTTGATATTATAGCCCATACTCCAAGTAAGGATCCTCAATCCATCACATCCTACACATGTTAAACCTATTATATCTCATATAAAAATATATCTATTTTATATGTCATTGAAATAACCAAATTCAATTCTATCAATTTAGAAACATACAATGAAAAAAATAACCTCCATGCATATCCGGACTAGTAACTAAAATGTGATGCTAGAATAGCTAATGGTGTCAGTTTTACATCCAATGTCCCTCCAGGATGTTGGGGGAAACCCCCTTAGGGCTCAAAATCCCCATGGTGTCTAATTCTCTGATCGATTGGGTGGAGTAGCCTATAAAAACCAAAAAATGTAAATTGTATAAAATATCTCACAACTATATTATCTGAAATATGTAGTCTTAGACTATGTTGTAGCTAACGTCTCTCGAACTACAATATTTAACTACTAAGACAAGATATTCTATAATCACAAAACCATTTTATGTGTATTATATAATTACATATCCCTTTTCAGCAATTTTATTTTATGTGAAATAATTATTAAACCATTAATTAACCATTAATGTTTCCACATTTCAATAAATCAACATCAAGACATATTTTATGCCCCCAGGCAAAACTAAAATGAGTTCAAAGTTCCTTATATGTATAACCATAGAATTTTATCCATGAAAGCTACAACCTATGGGTTTAACATCAATTTTTCAATAACTTATTCACATTGATATCACATTTCCATAATTCAATGTATTCTATGAAAAAAATTATAACTACCATGTAAAAGGGGATTCACAAACTTATTATATAAACTACACATCGAGCCATTAACACTATTAATATGGGGATAGGAAAATCCATCCTCAATATGATGAACATTTAAATCATGTAGTATACCCTTCATATATTCACCTCATTTTGATGGAGGGTAATGAATACATTCTTCCTCAAGTAGTGCGGAATGTAAAACATATAAAAAAACAAAAGGTTCTACAAAATCAACTTTCACGTAGACAGGTAATCCCAAATTAAATATATTCTATCATTGTTGGTGTCTACCATGACATCCATACACATAAAAATATACATCTTGCCACTCTAGGCCTCAAATTCTACCACAACCACTAGGCCTCCCTACCCCCACATACCACAACAGACCTCTAGGTTCATCTATCCCGGTTGCACACCACAACACTCGTAGTTAGAAACCAATAACATAACATCGTGTCTCTTAGCACTAAATAAAGTATTAAACCTTCACAAATAACAAGAACTGATGTCTAAAATAATAATAAATTTGGACCTTACAAGTTAGTTGATAACTCAGAACCAATAAGGCATTATATTTGTCATGAAACAGGTTCTATGTTCCATCACGATGTATCTAATTCATTATCATACATTCCAACTATAGGAATGTCAAACATCTACATATCTCAAGATAATAATAAATAATGAAACAATTAATTTGACATGACTTTAATCAACAAGAGTAAACATGCATAATATGTATCAACTAATTCAATTAATCATTCTTATAACATCGATATTATTATCATCAAATTACGTCAACAACATTCACATACAGTAAAACCTCCACATTATCATGAAATAATTAAATTAAAATTATTTTTAGCTTTTTCTTCTTTAGCAATTTCCATAAAAACAACATGATAAAAAATAAAAGCATAGATTTCACACTATTTTCAAAATCAAGTGGCAAAAACATCACTATGAAATTGATATCAATTATTCAATTGAGTTCAAATATATATTATGTTAATATCTTTATAATCCAGTGTGATAAAACATTATTATTGTTTGACATCACCTAAAATATAGAAAATCCACAAATCCCCTTCCTCAAAAATTTTCTAACATTCTTTGCATGAGAATGACCTACACAATTAATCCTGATCACCTCCCCCACAAGACGACATCCACCTGAGGACGTAGTGACAACATAATTCCCACAAAAATCTGTGAATTCTTTATTTGAAAAACGGAGATCAAATTCCATAACACGGATAGGAGAACTGGAGGAAAAAACTGACGAACCCAAAAGAAAGAGGTAAAAAATCCTATAAAAAAGAGAGATCTACACTTTTTTGGTTGCACCAAAATAGGGGTTCTTCATACAACATGGAAATATCTAAGGGGAAACAATCGAAAGGTATCTGAATCACACAACCCCTTGGGAATAAATTTTTGGAGAGAATCGCACCAAGATAATAGAGAAGTATGAAAAATGGTTAAAGGTATCTCATACCTTTGGAAAATGTAAATGGAGAAGCAATTTAGATATAGTTTAGATTTTCCATTATGTCTAAATATTTTCATGAAAATTCAGTTCGACTGAGTAAATGTATCATGACCCATAAAAAAATATGATAGGTGTTCCAAGCTATGAATCATTCTTAATTCCCTTAAAAAAGGCTTTAAAATATTTTATTGGAAATATATCATCATTGAGGTGAATATATTGGATGTTGGAAAAACAATTCGTGAGTCACTTTTGGATGAGTTTTCATTGGATTAGTCATTATTGGAAAAGTTGTTATTGGATGGTTCATCATTAGAAGAGTCATCATGGGTATGTCACCATTGGAATGAACTACTAGTGGAATAAGCTACCATTGAAACAAACTATTATTATAACAAACTAATGTTGGAAGGAGATACCATTCTGGAAACACTATTCACATAACATGAAATTTTGGAAAAGCATTTGAATAAGACACCTTGACCACCCAAAACTCCCCAAACAACATATTTCAACAAAATAATGAACCAATGAATTCCATGCCATTAAAAAAATTTGTAATTTGGAAATCAAATAAAATTTATCTTTTTCATGTGGTTTGGAATAAATTATTTAAAATGTATAATTTTTTAAGATAAAATATAAATTTTTACTAGGATCACTTATGGTTTAATTTGAATTTTTAGTATATTGAATGTTCCTTCCCTAATAAAGACAATATATTTTATTTTTATTTTGTTATTATAATGGATTCCAAGTATTGTTTAAATTTATCCCTCCTTAGTATTCAAAAATAATGATTTTAATTGAAAATACATATATATTATCCTTTTATAAAATATGTTGTCCCTTCCATATACCTGTTATATTAATTATTTTGTGTATGTTCTTACAAAAATTGAAATTATGGATACAAATAATATTCTACTACTTTTTATGTTAATTAAAAATTATTAAAATGAATAATTCTACGGTTTTCCATATAACCAACTTTTTTATTTTTAAAAATGTAAGGATTGAATGTATTTAAAAATTTATGATGTGACCTCATTTTCCATATATCATGTTATTTATTCAATGTCATGATTATTTTTTAAACAATTCATTATTTTAGAATCAAATTCCTATTAGAATTAATATATGAATTTTTTATATGTTAACAAGAGTGATGGATGTTTTCTGTAGTTTTTAAAATAATTTTTAAATTCATTTATGAAATTGTTTTTCATCTTTGTGAAAATAAATTACAAGATTATTATGATTATTTGGTGTTGTTATATTATGATAACAGATAAAATATTTCTCTTAATATATTTTTATTATGTTGTAATATTTATTGTTTTATGATGAAAATTTGTTTTACATGGGTTAAACAACTTATAATGAAATGATAAATATTTTCAGGATCTTTTGGAACTCTTTTATTTTGATTATATTATGTTTTTAATAGATCATAATTATAAATACATTAATTCATTGGGGAGATATTGGTTCCTCATGATATTATTTTAAACAAAATTAAGAGTGAAACCAATAAACTATGATATTGGATCCATAGTTATTACGTGAATGGGAAGTTATCCAAATACACTATAGGACTCCATCAACTATGATTATTGTAATAGGGGGTTATAACATTAAATTTTATGATGATTTCCATCATTTTTTCGGAAAATGAGAATGAACCAAATCCCCAATGGTATGTTATCCTCCATCATAGTAGTAGTAATGATCTTTGTAAAAGGAAATGATTATATATATATATATATCTATTTAAAATTATTATTTATTATAATTATCATATTTGTCAAGAAAAATGAATGATCATTGTTGATTTCACACTATTTTTAAAATTTTATTTTTTTATTATATATTATTTTATGTAATAACTCTAAAATTGTATACAATGGCTATCTAGGTTTGTTTTTTGAATGTCATAATTATTTTTCCATCCCCTAATCTTACCATATGGCCACTTTATATCATCGATTGATGTCTCAAATGTTTATCATTACATATAATTTTTGAGAACTAAATCTTATGTTTCATTATCCCCATTTTAAAAAGAATGATTTAAATTTTATATGTCAATGAAGGGAAAATTATAAATGAAATTTGTGGTATTTTTGTAAGAACCTAGATGAAATTAGTTGATTATGTAATTTATAGAAATATACTAACCCATCAAAGTTACATAATGTTTATTATTGTATGATTTATTGAAATTTTATAACAATTGATGTAATATTATTGTAAGAGATTCCCAGGATGATATTAATTTGAATTTAGATAACAAGATAAGTATTAAGGATTATATTATAAAATTTTATTGTTAAAACATATATCCAAATAAATAACATATTTTTATTGTTTTTATATATTGTCTTAAATAATATAATTAAATTGATTTCTAAAATTTTATTTATGGATTTATTGAATATTTCATATTTCATTGGTAAACTACAATCCAAGAATAGAAATTGAAAATTTATTTACATTTTTATTGAAAATATATATTTTAATTACTATATGATTATGTATACAATTTTAGTACATATATATCCATCTAAAAACTATAATGTCAATTGGGGAAACAAATATGTTTAACAGGATTTGCAAAACAAACATGGGGTGAGAAATATTTTTTCCCGCATAAAGAGGTAATTTCTAATCAAAAATTTTATTTTTTAATTACATGAATGTCATTAAATGTAGTTTATAATGTTTTTTTAGTTAATTATATTAACATATTTTAAATTGTTATTGAGAAATACATTAGAAAAAAATGATTCCATTTTTAGGGAAAAAATTAATGTAGGGAATAAATTCATTGTAATGGACTCCATCAAATCACTAAATATGTGTTTTTTGGGGATAACATCATTATATATGTTTGGATATTTCAATAATTTTTTTTGTAGTTATTAATGTAGATATATCTTATAGGATTTTTACTTTATATATAAAATGAGAAATGCTTTTTTGTGGTTTGATGTCATAAAATATTATCAAAATTAAAGTGGAATATTATAGGAATATAATTAGACCAGTTATTCTATATTTTATTCATAAATATACATTGACTTAAAACCCCAATGAAAAAAATATGTTAGCATTAAATGAAAACTTTCATTGGGAAATATGTTCATTCAAAGATGTGTTAAAGTAGAAATAAATTCATTTTAGTGAAAATTGGAGGGGTTTTGAATTCTAATAATTTTATTACAACAGTATTGGGTTGTTTGAGACTTATTTTTGAGAAGTATGAGGGATTATAATATTAATTTGGTAATAAAAATTTCTAATGTCCTTATAAATAGAAGTAAATGTTGACATAATATGATGTTTAAGTTAAAAACATGATTCAATTTCTAAATAATGGAAAAAGATGACTTAATAGATTATGAGAATAATTAGTAATCAAATTTTTACATATAGAAATATACAACATATCATTACAGCACACAATATGCATAATTTGTCTAAAATTTCATTTATTTATTTGAATATTATATATATGTTTAAAATGTGCGTTACTAATAAAATATTGTGAAATTTTCCTCATATTAACATGATACAGTAGAAAAATAATTGATAATACATTTTTAATATTTTTGTATTTATCAAACTAATTCAATCACAAGGTCTATATGTAATAACAAAATATCTCTGTTTTCATTTAAATGTGACAAATTTATGAAACAAAAAATTATAATTCCTGAAAAAGATAAATACCACTCACACGTTCTTGATAGATTAGTTAAAATATATTTTATCCATTTAGGATGAGTATAAATTAATTTAACTTCAATATGATACATTTCATGGTTGATATGGATCAATGTTCTTTTATTCCTTTTATAAGTTTCATTTTATCTCAATGAATACATAAAATATTAATAAATAGGATCACAAATATTTATTATATATATACTATATAAAAATTATGCAGTATAAATTTTTAGTAGTATTAATAAACTACTCCAAAATTTGATGCACTGTGTGGTGAAAATGACTTAATGTGTATATTTTAATTTATAGTGTAATTTTATTTTAAAAAAACATTAAATACTCAAAACCAATATACAAAATCATGTATTCATTATACTTTATTAAAATATTCTATAATTTATTTTAGGATTATTTGAATTATTATCTTTTGAATTTGACAACAGGTGTGACATCTATTTATGAGAAAATATGTTTTTCAATTTAAAAGTGACATTTTAGTTCAAAACACCTATCACAAAATAAAAAATTTTAAACCTTCACACATTTCTGTTTTCATACAATAAAAATAAGAAAAATAATTTATTTTTGATTCTTATGATCTAATCTCATCCAAATAGGAAGTATAGGTTTTCTACTAAGAACGAAGGTGCATGTTTTCATTTAAATGTTACACATTAGATAAAAATACAATTTAATACTCCAACATAACCAGAGATGGTTATATTTCAATGATATTTTAAAAAAACATGATTTTATTTTTTATGTACATGAATTATACTCATGTAAGTCCAATAGACTGTGTGGCTGGTATGAATGATTTTTTTCCTATAAAACATAAAATTTAGTTCACTAAATTTTCTATATAGAAAAAATAAGCATATACTATCAAATAATGAAAATAATTTTGAAAAAATTGATGAATAATATATTTTTGTTGTATAAGAATGAAAATCACATCATTTTGACTCCTTATTTAGTTGAAATTACTACATTTTTCATCTATTATATTTTAAAAAATATTTTAGTACCAATAAAATTTCAAATATCCAAAATTGAGAGGACATATAGTGAAGGTCCTACTATGTTGTTAAAATTATAAATAATTATTTTTAAATAATATATATTGATAAAATTAATATAACACTTGGTTCGGTTTATATTAATAAATGGGAATGATTTTATAAAATATAAATATTTAGATAAGAACGGATGTCAGAAAATAAAAAAATAAAAAAATATATTTAATTATTTTTTTATTTTAAAGAATTTATCGAATTCATTTTTGATAATTTATAATAAAATAAATTTCAATATGATAAATAGTTTACATATTATAAATAAATCTGTTTTTTCTCATTTACCCACAAATCATAGTTCATGACATGAAACATGTACTCAAAATAATGAATTCATTCACATTCATTTTTGAAAACTTACGAAAATGATTTACAATTCATTTTTGATGTATGAGATTTACTATCATGTTACATCAACACAATATTTTTATTATTTGATTAAAAATTAATTTTTTTTAATTTAAATGTAACATTTTATTTCAATTTTCTTTACATATAGAAAACTATAAAACATATTTATGATATCTTGAGACATAAGGGAAATGATTTCTTAATAATTTTAAATTAATGGGTTTACCAAAAAATCAATCATCCACATAGTGCATTGTCCCTATCCACTGGGGCCTACATGGATTTTAGTCAGAAAGGTGTGACACACCATTCTAGCCTTTTGTCGATTAGGGTTATAAAGGAGTTCTATGTATGCATAACAAAGTCATGGGAGGCATTAAATTTTGGTGTACCCGAAGACCCATCTCCAAAACCACTACAGTGTGGAAATTATTTTTTTAATTGATACGAAATATGTATGTAAACATCTAATCACACATTATAGTATAACACAAGTATGAAAATTAAAAATGGGTGAATCACAAGCTATAAAATACTGTAAATGAATCTCACTAGATAGGAAAAAGGAGACTAATGTCATGAAGAAAATTCTATAACCATCTATGGATAGTCTAATACAAAAAATATCCACATGATCCTGGTTCATGTAATACAACATAAAAAATAATCTCATTAGTAAATGGTTTCACATGTGTGTGAAGTTCCTATGTAGGGGAGAGTATAACTATACATAATAGGACACATTGAAATATAGAAATATACAGAATCCAATAGACACTATTCATTATAAAAATCATTTTTCAATCTGACTGTGAGAAAATAACTAAAAAATAACATATATATGTTCAAGAGAGTCAAAAATTCTATATATGATGTAATCTCTTAATGGTTGATCTATTATTCTACTTGAGAAACCTTGATAATGATCATGTGATTTAATTGACTCCTCAGATACTTCTAACACTAATGGAACTCATCCAATAGATCATTCCCATAATGCCTTTCCATCAAATATTACATGATGCATCATAGGATCTTTCAATAAAAAGGAAGGGGATATCGCCCAATACCTATTTTGGACACCTAAATGAATATATATTAAACAGATATGATGTGGATCATAAGCCCTAATAGATCCTGATACCAAACACAACCAAATGGAATTATAATAGGTGATCAAAACCAAGACCACATTAAGTGTTACATGAGTATATCAATAAGAAGCCTATAGAGTTTGTTACTCATCATGTTCATCGGTTGGTATTCCACATCGTACTCCAATAAGGATGGATCTTGGAAATTCCCCCAAATTTAACTCATCTATACTAAAGATAATGGATGTTTCACCAATATTGGTATGGGGTACGTGGAATGTGTATTATATACAATTCATTTCCTTCTAATTTATGATAATCTCAAGTATGATTCCACACCCATGTCTTCCTACATATTCATTTTTCCATTAGATTTTAATCTTGTAATATTTTTATTATTATGTACACTGGTTGTGCCATTATAAAATGGAAGTGTTTTTTCATTGTAAGTAGCATAAATATTTCATCCAATAGCTTCGTACCACACTATTGAACAAAATTTCATAGGTAATGTAAAATTTGATTCTATGTATAATCCAATTATATTGATCAATGGAGTCACATGGAAAATGTTATTGTTATGTATACTTCTTCTATATGTGGATTTAACAGAAACTCTGAAACTCTCATTTGTTATCATCAATTACACTGTCATCTTAAATTATACCACCAAATCCACCAAGGAACATAGATCAAATTGGACCAAATATATATGTTTTTGTTTTAAGGAATCTTCCAACCAATCTACTAGGGAATTATCTTTAATTATCTCAAATTATTAACACCATAAAACTAACTAAATTATATGATCTAATAAAATATAAATCTATATTAATAATATTTCTTAAAACGGGACTTTGATCTATATTTAGAACATACTACAGGGATCTATTGTTCCAAATACCGATTATCAAATGCTAATTTTATAATTATTATCGTATAACTAGTTAAAAAAATTTAATGGTGACCACTCAAGGAAAAATAGGAGAAAAACATGGAACAAAAATTTGTCGAAAGAAACATTAGAATTTTTTCATGTCTTCCACAATCCATTTCGAGAGAATGCGACAAATTAATAATCATAATCAATAAATAATAGAAACATATTTTATGGTGAAAATTTATCTGCAGAAATTAAATCATCAATCTATAAATTAATTATTTAATGGATTAACTTCTCCTCATTATAGAATAATTTCATATTAGGATTAATCCAATTATAATAATGTTTATTCATGGTAATTGGATGAATCATTCATAATGAATGGTTTTAACAACATCATCCTTAGAATTATACTAACACTGTTGGTCTAGAGATAAACATTTAATTACTAATCCTTTATCTATGAGTTCACTTTGATCCAATAATGTCTACCTCCACTATCCTCTCAAATATCATGGGTTTTGTAGAGAACATATGATTCTTAATTACCCATGAACAAATTTATGAAATATCTCAAAACCTTTTAATAACAAATTATTTAATATGTTAATTAATTTTCTTATTTATCCACCCATGGATATTCTTAAAAAAATCACACATTCTCAAATTTCATGTCATACAATGGGTAAAACACCCATTTTGGGTTTAATGGGATGTCTGGTTTTCCTATTTGATACATAATTATGTTAATATTTTATTATTTTTAAAACATTTCATGTGAGATATATAACATATATAATATTTTTATTATATCAACTCATATTCTCAATAGGCTCTATAATACCATTTGTATTCCATGACTACATCCTAAAATATTAATTCAAATATTAAAAAGTGTTTTAAGGATAATTTATAGTCATTTCATGCTCACCACCATAAGGATTATCTCAAAAAATGAAAAATTTAACTAGAAATGATTAGGGTAATGATTTTATATAGGTTTTTCTTGCACCTTGGAGCCCATTTAAATGTTCTCAGGATACAACCAAATTAATACTAAAGGATACACCCAAACATGAATGAAATTATCCTTCTATACTAAATCACTAATGAGAAATCTGTGAATGTATATATATCCCCATAACCATCACCGTCTATTTGATTACATTAATCTAGTCATTCATAAACTTCCTTATTTATAAAACATGGAAGATTTCGTGTACACGACCTAACTATGGTGTTAAGGAAATGGAATATTTCACCACACCAAACCTAGGGATTATATGTAATGGGATAAATAATTTCAATGATAACATGACTCTATGACTAACTCACCATAATCCATGCCAAGGTGAGACCATAAAGAACACATGAAATCCCAATTCAAAGATAAATGGACATCATCATCATCCCATATAGTATTTCTGATGGATCTGGGAAATTCCCATTCTATCATGGAATATCATCTCGTTTTTATTTTCAATCTCACTAATTCATGGTCATTGAGTGCTTATTCCCCCTTTGTCATTATAGATCATTGGTGACATGATGATCTCTCATTAATGGCCTTAAATTTTTCAATAATACAGTGGAGTGTAGAATATTTAGAAAAAAAAACCACCCATGGTAGTTGATCATCCAAGCAATGGCCAATATCTAACATGAAATACACATGATTGTCCATAAGAACCCATATGGTCACTTTTTATTTCCATCCATACGAGGGTGAAATTCCATGTTATGAAATAAATTTTTTCCATTTTTCACCTAAAATCAATTAATAAAGTTAGTATCATTGATGTAAATGATCATTAAGGGATATCCAGATGAAAAATTATCCCTTTCCTTTGAAGTCACCCCAAAATCTCTTCTGAACCCATATCTTGGATTTCTAATTTGTCTTAAAACATGTTGATTACATTATTGGTTATCCAAATAGCTTCATACCCCTATCTGATATTGGATTTACCCTTATTAAATCCATGGATATAACATCTCACATCCACTCTGACACCTCAATGGTTTCATCCAAACCATATAGAACTTTGCCATCATCCATCACATGATTAAAATTTGGACATTAGAAGATAATATAATATATTAATCTATTCATATTTGGCTCTTATATATAATTTATAAGGTCATTTCACATCTTTTCCACTCTGTAATGTACTACAAAGAGGTGTATATGAAACTCCAAATACAACTCATCACACTGTGAGACTAGTACAGTCATCCACCCTTGGAAAATTAAGATATTATATCAACCATTATATATTATATCTTGGTAACATCTACTATACGTCTATAAATGAATGTTATATCAATCTATATCTCCATGTTTAACCTCCCAAACACATTTAAATATGTTAACAACCATTTACTAGAGGTAAGATGCTCCATTTATAAATGCTAATTTTAAGCCCAATAAGGACTACTTCATCGATTACTCAGAACAAAATGTGATCAATATACCATGATGATATAACATTCTACCCTATTATATAATTCATGAGTATATACTAGTTCCATAGTATAATATTATAGTTTCTCAAGTCATTTCCTCAGCCTCAGGTTTTTGTTGTTTATTTTGAAAATATATATCTGAGATTATCGTGTTCATAATTTATGATAAAATGATCAACGATATAGAATTTTTCATACATAATCTTGGATATGGAAAATGCTAATAGATTTAAATCATGTGTGGAATTTTGGTCAGGGGGTCTCAGCTTTCGAGACTCATAGTCAATTACCACTTCTTCTCCACCAAATAACATATATGGCCAGTTCATAAGGGCTCAAAGAACTCCATATACCTAACAAAATCCTCTAGTGATTTCATGATTGAGATTGTTTTCATCCACTATTCTTACTCCTGAATATACATTGGGAACTTCTTCATTCACAAAAGGTTTCTCATTTTGAGTTATTTTATTCATGTCTTTTAAAATCGTGGTGAAACAAGAAAGGTATCTCTGATAATATCATTCCACTCCAAGGAAGATATATATGAAATTAAATATCTTGAATGGTTCCAAAACAAGAAATGGAAAAAATATTTATGGTATACCATTACTCCATCTTCAGATGTTTTAGTTCCAAGGATGTGGGCGTCTTGATTATAGAACTCCAAGTTCAATAGTTTACGACAAAGCCGGTTCTCTTTTAACACATCTAAATCTAGTGATAAAAATCTTATATCTTCCCACATGATGTTGAGAAAATTATAATTTCATCAAATAATACATCAAAAATCAGTAAAAAATTGTTTTATGATTTATTTTATGAGTCCCATGTACACTTTTGGGGAACTCATTATCAAAAATGGAATTCCAAAATACTCATAATAACTATGGTGACATCCAAATTTCACTATATGTATTTCCTTATCCTGAATATCTACCCCTATTATATCTTTTAGAGAAATATAACTTGTATGATACTCTAAATAACTCTTTAATATTCCATTATGTATTATCTAGAACTGAGTTGGAATAACAAATACATTAATAAACAAAGTATAATGTACTTGTACACACATATCCACCTCTAAGAACCAATATAATGGGTATGATTAATTTATAACATAAAAAATTTAATTCATGCAACTAATCCCACATCATATAACGAAAAAAGTTTGATAAATAAAAAAGGTCAACATATAATCCCACTATATTTTTGAAATCCTATAACTTCAACAAAAAAAATAGATAGCTTTCACGATTGAACTATCAGAAACAACAATGGTCTATCCCATTTAAAAAATAACTACCTATTAATGGTAGTCTTATGAATGAATTTAATGTTATATGATTTGAAAAATACAATAAATATTCATGAAGGTCCCATCCATGTGATATTATAAATTAAATGAAGAAGAAAACATGAAATATCCAAACATAATGGTTTAGTGAGAAATAATTAAAAATCTAAACAAAATAAATATATTTTTAGACAATGACTAAAGAAACCCATATGTGACCTTGATAGGAACCATGTATTTATAAGGTTTAACCCCCTCACTAAATACCATGGATTCCACTTGAGGAACTATGGTAACACTTACATGTGAGAAATCCCTAAACAAGCCTATATATATACTATCGGACTCATCTTGGTGGTGATTCTGGTCATTAATTTCCTTGAAGAGGTATACAAAGTAGCTAAAAATCTATCGATACTTATGATGGATCTTAATAATAAGACCTACAAGTGATATATAACCCTATCTAGATTAATCAATTATGATGGGGATCACATGCCATGAATGTAGGTAATGGGAAACCTAACCCAAGATAGGTTATAATGACAATGGATTAAAATATCATCTTGTAAAAGTGATACATGAATCAAATATTTCCCTATAGAGGAGTTCAATCATCGTGTGCCCATGAGGGGATGCTTCATCATACCAACAAGTGGTTGGACTATGGAAACATACAATGGTAATATAGATTTTGATAGATGATAGTGGGGGATCAAATTGTCTTGAATGTTGTATTTAAAATATATTTTAAATACATAGTGTATTATTATACTCATAAAACATCTTGAGTTTTTTAGATTTCATGTTTCCTCCCTCTTCATGTGTCCTTAAAATCATGTCTATATACTTAATTATTGCCCCTATACACTCTTTGTGACCTTGAACACTATTTTTGTCCATTCCTAAGTAGATAGAGGTGCATATTTGGTCACCAACAGTAGGTCAAATGGTTTTTGGAAATATCAATTATCGAGATATATTTTCCTCAATGTGTAAACCCTTTCATCTATGGAAGAGGGTTACATAACCATTTTCATTCTTATATACATGAAAATTTATTGGGATTTTGAAGAAACAAAGAAACTATCACGTGTCATCAACTATAGTATTTCAACCCCAAATTATACCACTAATGCAACTAATGAACACATAAATTATTTGAATGAACCTCAACATTTTATGTGGCCAAACTATTATAAAAAATATTCAAAGGAATAATACCATGTTTCATTACTTCTTTGACAATCAAATAACCAAAATATAAGAACATATTATATAATAATGATCTCTCATCATGATAATTCATCATCAAGTGTTCATTTATTCCAAAATATATACCCATAGTAATGATTTTGTACCCAAAATTTAATTATGAATTGAAAATTTTAGGGGTATTACCAATTCATCTGTCAAAGTAAATATTGACGATGAGAACCCATAGAATGAAGTCAAGAAAAACTATAATAAATATTTGGGGAAAAAATTTCATAGTTTTGGTTTCATAAAACTATATTATGGTTAATGTGATGAATTATAAAAAATAATGAAGAATTATCAAAACATAATTATTGGAAGAACAATATTCCACAATAATTCAATCATTTATTTGTGAACTAATTCACTATATGATTATTTTACATTCATTATAGTGAAAGTAGAACTAAGGATTATCCCAATCCAAAATATATGTGTTCCATAGAATTTTTATTGGACACTAATGATGAATGGTATTCACATAATTATAGTTGTTATGATCCTGAAACACCATTTCAGAAAAAAATTTCTTCTTTACAAATCATCAATCAATGATTTGGTTTTCAACTGCCAAAGTCATACTCTATGTTCCTCTCAAATCCCTAGGGATATACAGATAACACATTAATATTTAAATTAATGTTTTTGAATATATGTTGAATTATTTTGATTCCATTTAATAACAAATAGATTAATTAATTATCTTCTGAATATATTAGTCCACTAATGACTCATCTAAAATAAAACACCCTATCTGTAGATGATTATATAAAAAATAAATTAAAACCATCTTTTTTATTTAATGGAGGTATAGGATTTCCCATATGAGATACTATTTTAATGATACTTTTTTATTTTATGAAAACCACACCAACATTATTTATATAATTATGGTTTTCTTTATTTAAATACAACGAATCCAAGTCTACTAGAATCTTATTAGGACTCTGCACCATGGTTTGAAGTCATTCATATAAATATTTTGAATTTTTACAAGGATATAATGATTTATAAAACATGGAGTATACATTATTTATTTAACTACATAACATTCTCATAATGAAATAAATTCACTTGAAATGTCGTAATATCTTTCATTATGTTTTATTTGTAATATTTTTATCAATTTTTAGGTACTGTTTTTTGTCATTCATGTTTTCAAATTTATTTATATCTAATTTATGTATTATTAAATAATAAATATTCATTATTATTATTTTATAGGATAAATAATATATTCATTTATAATTATAGGCACAAAATTAATTTTTTTAGCCAGGTATTGGGTGTTTGATAACTGGTAGTTCGGTCGAGTCATATTAAAAGGGGTTACCAAATCCTGAGAAAAACATGGTACTTAATTATCCTATTGGTGTGATTATTTTTAGTTGTTTTTTTGTTTTAAGTATTTATAATACATTTTATATATATAGGTAATTATAATATATTTATTTATAAGGAATCTATTTTTTTGTAATTGTAATGTATACATATTAGTACTGTTTTTCTAATTGTTTTATTATTTGTCAGTCATTGTGTTATATTAATATAGTATAAATATAATATTATTGACGGTATTTATCTAATATATAAATAATAATTATAATTATTTATTTTTTTAGAACAAAAGAGAGTACTTTTAATTTTTTTTATTGTTTCTAAAAAATCCTTGTAACAATGCTAGATCTTCAACTCATAAAATATGATTTTATTTGTCCCTTATTTTGAACTAATAAATTATTCTATCTATCATACCCATATGGAAGATTAATATTTTTTGGATCTATAAAAGAAATAACACATAGTAGTCAATCTAAAATTTTTATTACTATAAAATGTACAACAAATGTTATTTAAAAATTTATTTCATAAATTAAATGAGCTAAAAAATTAATAGATGTAAAAAATTTTCTACTGAAACCTTATTTATGATCATGGAAGCTTCATAATAAATGTTATAAAAATGTATTTTTATACTTCAAAATAATTTCATATAACCTTATATTATGAAAAATTTATATATCATATAAATTTTATTATATGTAATTACATTGATTTGATTTATTGAGGAAACCGAAAATCATAAAATAATGTTTAACTATTATAAATAATTTTCAATTACTATATTATTTCATCATAATTTTCAAATAATTCCTATGAAATTTGATATGCATCACAATTCAATGGATTATTTAATTATATTGTTGGAGGAGGGTCAAAAATTATTTTAATTCAAATAACATTTCATTAAAACTTATTTAAATAATTCATCATAATTATATTTACAAAATATAGTTGTTTCTACCCTAATTTATATTTATGAACATATGAACAATATATGTTAAGTCTTAACATGTGTTCCTTGAATTATCAAGTGTTTATAAACAATATATTCCTTAATATTATCATAATCTGAAACATTTATTTAATCTATCAATTTGAATATTTTTATACTAATTTTCTTTGTAACTAAATGAATTAATATTTTTCAAAAATATTATATCGTATCATTTATTATTTATATATATATATATATGTTAATATTTCCTTAATTATATATTATTCAAGATATATTGTAGTTATATTATTTCCCCACATTTAGATAGAAATATTTTTTATAAATATTTACATTTTATTATATATAGTGTTATTGAAAGAAATTTTTTTACAGAAAATAATGTGATAAATTTATTTATTTAATTAGAATCGATGAAGACAATGATTTATTGTTCATAATAATGTTTCTACAGGAGACTATTATTCATATATTATGATCGGAATACATCATTCTAAATAATAATTGAAATAGAATGTTGGTAAATAACATTTACAATTTAATATAGAATCATTTGGGTTTAACAAGAACCTGAATAGTTTTTAACTATATTGCTTTCAGGAACTTATTATTTTACATATTTCTCTTATATAATACTCATTATAATACAACACAGAAATATATTTTAAATAAATTGATTTTATTTTACATTTCACCAAATAATTAAAACCCACATTCCATAACCATTCATTTTCTTAATAGGTTATTATCAATACATTTGATATTTTCCCAAAAAACAATATTCATTTCATCTACAAAATTGAATAAAAAGAATATTTTTCACTCAAATCCCTCATAATGTTATTTATAATTAACTATGTAAATGTGAAATAAAAAATAAATATGGGTACATGTTCCATGTAATTCAGAAAATATAATATATATTAATTACAACTATATAAGTGGTCATATAAAACATAGAGAGGAGTTCAGAAAAAACTAATATATAGGTATAAAATTATAATGAAGTAAATGTAATTACTATTTAAATATCATACAAGAGGAAAAATTATACAATGAAAATAAATTAATATCCTAAATTTAGTATGTCTACTAATATTAATAAAATGAAATCATAATTTATGGATTATCATGAAGACATCAAAATATAATGGATTATGATCACTCCTCGAGCCGTGTAAACATATATTACAGAATTTCCTCACCATATCTCTAAAACATATTAATTTCAAGAAATGTGAAGAGGTATATACTGTATTGTGAGAATAAGTCATTATGCTTTATCTTAGTTTAGAACATTATTTCCTTTAATTTTTCTTCCATAGGAAACATAAAAACTCCAAATATAAGCATAATAAATCTATTTGTATGAAACATGTTACCTAAATTTAAGAAAATATATAATATGGAGAATGAATGTAATTTATATTATAATATGTAATCCTAAAAAAATAACTGAAACATATAAACATATAATGATTTCATAATAAATTTTCATATATATATAAAAATGAAAATATCCATTCAAGGAAAGATAAACACATATTATTACAATTTTATAAGAAATAAAATTTAATTTTCCTTTTTTTTAATAAAACAATTGATCAAAAAAACTATTCATCAAAATAATGTAATAATTAATTATGTTAAATAATCTAATATTATGAAAATTTTAAAATGGAGGTTCCTATTAGTTAAATAACAATGTGGTTATAGTAATAGAACATGAAACAAACAAAATATGGTGAGACAAAAACATTCCCTTTACACATTAATATATAATTAAAAAAAATCTTAATAGGGTATAATAAATACATGATATAATGTAAATAAATAGTACAAGATGATATAGATTCTAACTATAAATTATGAAAAATGTCACTTAACAATATGTCTGACATTCTTGAAGGTGGGATCACACCCATAATGATCAAATATAGTATTATTTGTGATGAAAATGTTATTTTATTTATATTTATTTGTTCTTATAATTATTAATTATCATTAGTTGTTATATACAGTTTAGTTAGATATATATTAAATTGATCATATAATATCATTTATATTTTATATTTTATACTTGATTTGTTAATTTTGTATTGTTGATCAATCAGTAATCATATTTAATAATATATATAATTATTATGATATAAATAAATTATTGTGTCAATAATTTTTTCCCTTTTTCATTTGATTGATTGTACCGATATGGCTCATATACATATGTTAAATTATTCCCTTAATAACACCATTCATATTGTTACATGAACTAAAAATGGAAAAAACACGAAATAAATAAATCTATATTAATGTTAGGTAGTTGGGAATCCAAAATAGTATTTTTAATATAATTATAATGATATTAGTTATACGATATCATAATTCAATATAATATTTATGCAGGTTTAAATTTATAAAATGAATGAAAATGATGAAGATGATCATGTTACTATTATAAAGAAATACCATATTATCATAACAAAATCTATCATAATGAATTATTAATGCATTTTTATCATTGCTAGAATCTACAAATGATGACAATGTGCTCATAAGAGTAAATTTCGATTGATATTAGAAATAAATGGTTTCAATTAGGAAGAGGAGTAGTACTTTTATATATAAGACATCATGGAATATTTTTATGTACTCATTCCATAATTTTTAAAATCTGATATTTCTATTTTAAAAATTTACTAAAATCTGAAAAATGGAATCATTACATATAGTGTAATCAATTTATTATTTTTCATATGTTTATACATCATTATGTAAATATTTTTTCCATATTTACTATTTAGTTATGTAATTAACTAATCATTACAGAAAATTGTATTTCAATCATGAAATATTTTTGAACCAGTTACAAAATTTGAATTTCATTATTTTAAATGTAAAATTCATTATGAAAAATTAAAAAATTATGTTCGATACATGATGAATTAAAAAAAACATAATATTTTGAAAAAAATTTATTATAATAAAAATAGAATTCTTATAAAATTAATGAATATATTTTTAATTATTATCATATTTTATTAAATATTGTTATTTATTATATGTTAAAATTATATGATTTCTATTACATTATTTACAGCACCTAAATTATTATAGGTCAGTTATAAGGGCCCAGCCTTAAAAAATACATAATCTTTAATTAAGTGAATTATTCACATTATGGATCATTTCATCTTTATAGATTTTTAGGAATAGGACATAAATATTAAATCTCAAATATTACAAAGTAGACACTTATTCTGAGTTTCAATGTTTTTCAATAAATAAAAACACTTAAAAAGAATCTTTTATAGTTCCATGTTTTAGACAGAATGACTTTTCCATGATCCCATCCAAGATCCTCATCATTTTTTGGTCATGTGAAAAACATTTCAAAACATTAGATGATCATAAGAAGCTCAGTAATGGTTATAAAATAATAAATTAAAATAGTATCCCATTAATAAATACAAATCAATGAAACCATACTTTTTAATCATAACATACCTTATCAAATCAAAAGATTTAATAATAGTAAACTGAAATCATAAATCATGAAGGAAACTCGTGGCATCCATAACATACATACATTGATGATTTTACATCTAAATATGGAGTTAAATTGGGAATATTCAACATATTATATTCCATAAATCATTTAGTAGAAACAATATACATAACCTCTATCATGTTACCCAATGCATAGGAGAGCTATCTCGGGCTCACTTGCCCTTGTTTTTTCACATAACCACCCATATATGTAGAAAATTCCCAATAACCATTACATATTCATGACACATAAAACAAGAATAATGGAAATATAACATTTTCACATGGAAATCATAATTTCAAGATATTGAAATAATCAATGCTTTATAAAAACATTATCAAAACCATTTAAAATTTTTAATAAAGAGATTTTTGAATCAATGTTTCCCATACCACATTAATGATTTTAAAATAATTGACATTTTAAAACATAAATTTCCATATAAATAAATCAATAATACTATTTCTAAATCATGGACATTAATGAGAAATATTATGAATAATAAATATATAAAACAATTTTTTAGTTAAGGAGTTCTTAACCAAATGAGATATGCTTGAATACTAATACTTGAGGAATAAAAATTAATCAAAACATTATAATGTCAATAAAATAAGGAGATTCATGAAATAATATGTCAAAGTGAATTATATAAACCATATAAAAGTGTATTTGTGTATAACAACAATATGTCTCAAAGGAATGTAAATTATGACAAATTCCCATACAATGATCGTATTCAAAGATTAAGGATAAATCAATGACAAAATTATGTGTGAAAAATATTAATACACCCAATATAAGATAATATTATATTTAAAACAATTACAGTTCATTCAAACAAATTCATATCTGAACATACTCATGAAGTATAAGTTTATCCAAAATAATTGATTTTTTTAGAGAATTTATCTTACAAGAATTATATAGTGTAACATCATCATATTAAAAATCAGAAAATGAGTTTATGAGAGAGAAAATGAAATCTAATCACATAGTAATAAAATTTAAAACCATAAGGATATATAAGAACATATCCCATCGAATGAAAAATGAAATTAAATTACATGACACAAATGAAGTCTTTGATTAAATGAGTACGATGAAATGTTCCCTCAGTGATTTGGAAACTTAAGAAACATACAACCCATGAAGGAAGGTTAATTCAATGAAGATGTCAATACCCATAAATTAATTTATATTATATAAATAATAAAAACTAGTGAAGTACATACACCACAAAATAGTAAATTGTGAAAAATATAGCATGAATCACATGGGAACAAAAAGTGATATGAAAACACATTACCATGTTTTAATCAATCGAGTCGTATAAAAAGTTAATAACCACCAAATGAATGACATAATAATAATAATATAAATATAATAAAGATAATATATATCAAATAACATTATAAAATACAATACATACAATAAATAAGTCCTGAATAATGAAAATCTCATAGAATTAATTGTGAGATTAATAACCCCTTACCTCCTATCTAACATGATAAATTCGTCCCTTAATCTCTTAAATAATAAACTATAGTTATTTTATACTTTATTAAGAACCACATTTAAGTTTATTATTACTTTTATATCACTTATTACAATTTTATAAAAATTATTCAATCATTTAAGTTAATAATGGTCGTTTTTTCGATATTTGGTACTTGAATCAAAAATGAAATTCTTATAATTACATGTTTTTCATGAAGTCAAAATTTTATTATATTTATAATAATATTCATGATTTAGATATCATATATATCATATATATCAGTTTATATATGATAGTACATAATATTTGGAGATAAGAAATGTAATGCATCATTCATGGAGACGATAAGCCATACATACATATAAACTCTACTTTCATTTCTATTTCATAATTTAATTGAATGAAAATTTAATTACAAATAGGTATATTATAATTACTGTATAATATCATATATAATTTCATTAAATAAATCCATTATACATTCCGCATATTTCATGAATGATTAATATCACTTTGAGGAAGCGATAGTCTGCAGTTCCCCAGATGAAATTATCATGTTTTCCCTTTATGGGAACCATAAAGGTATGCTATAAATAAATAATACAGAAGTATATAGAAAATATAAATATATATATATATATATAACATATAAATAAAGTTCAATCATAATGGACACCATATGAGGTAGTAGGAAAAAATAGAACAATAATGGTTTCGTGAGGCTGTAGTTCGACGTCCACTTAAACAGTATATACTTATAAATTAGATGAATGTGTGTGTAAGTGTGCTTATAATTTTTCTCATAACAATATCCTAGAATATTAAGGATTATGGTTTTTTATAAAGTAAAGGAATAAAAATTGTTTATAGTGTAAGAGATGTATTATAAAAGGAAATAACTTAAGAGAATAAGTTAACTTTAAAGCATGTATCTACCTTTGGATTGAACCAAAAATATTTCTTGAAGTGACTTATTACTATGGTAAGGCTTATAGTTAGAATATGGGGATCATAATAGATTATTTTGGTATAGTTTTTATGAGATTAGGGGATTAAGAGGTCTGAGAAATTCGTTAGGGTTGAAGACTTTTTATAAGGGGGAGGGGCTCTTTAGAAAAGATGGAAAATATTATTTTATTATTTATTTATTTTATGATAATAAAGGAAAAAAACCTTATTAAGGTCAAATATAATATGTATCTTGTTCGAAATAAAACCATCCAATAATAATTGGACATGTTTTTTATATTGCAATAATTTTTATTATCTAATTTATTTAAATCATTTATTAATGAGGTGAACACTGCATCAATATTGTGTCATAAATAATTTTATTTATTTGATGTATAAATATTATAAAAAAATTCCAAGATGTAGGAAATCATTTTATATTTCAAATTAATATTTATAGTCTAAGAGATGGCTTTCGTAACTTGATGTATGAATTGATTTATTAAAAGATATATGTTTAAGTCATTTTTTTATTTACTTAAAATTAATTAATATAAAGTGTCATTTTCAAACTTGTGTGGATCCATGGGGTAACAAAATAGACCCAAAGATTCCAATGGTAGAAAATATGTAATAAAATTTGATTATAACAAATGTTAAGGTAATTTAATAATATTATAATATTTTTTTACCTTGAATTACCCAATTTATCTTTAACCGTGATAAATATAATTCAAAATTTCCTATTCCAAAAAGTTTTTCCAACTTATCAAATAGTATATTACATAGTTATGACAACATTTTATTTCAGATTTTTTTAAATTAAATTCACAAAATTTTTAAATTTTTATTTAAATGAAAAACTCGGTTTTTTAACAACTACTCAATGTTTTCACTGTTAAAGAAAAATTGATGGTTTTCAGAAAAATACCAAAAATATAGTCTAAGGTATATTATATATTTATAATTAATTTTTTTTACATTCTACCAAATTCAAACTATATAATTTCATACATTAATTTAAAATTAATTCCCATTGTAAAGACAAAAAAGTGTTTTTATACAATTATAACTATCAAAAGATTGGTAGTTGTTTCTGTCAGATTTCAAAGTGAAATTACATACAATGACCAAAATTTTATTAAATGATAAAAACATAATATAATTTCACTTTAAAAACAATTATAAAGTTAATAAAAACATATAAATAAATTATATTAAAAGGAAATATTCAATTAAAATGAACTATTTTTCACTATTCATTTTAAAATGATCTTTATCAAAAAAATACCAAATATTTTCCATATGTTAATTGTGATGTCCCGATTCTAAAGAATAATTTTATTTTGCCTACTAAAACATACAAAATTGACCAAAAATCGATTTAATGATGGTTCTCCACCAAGAGATGGAAAATAAACCTTTTAAAGAATATTATAGTATTTATGCCTAAAAATAAATTAATTCACATTTTATGATTCTAAATTTTATTGGATAAATGTAAAATCATTTAACAAACTTGATTAATAATATTTTTGTCGATTCATTTCATTACCACCAATACAATGGTTAGGCATTTACTACCATTTAAAATAATATTATATTATTATTTTTCATTATGACTCAGCATTTTGTGTGACATTAGACTTCAAAGAAACCGGTTGTTGAATATCAGTTGTGACATCGAATAAATCATCCCCATTAAAATGAAATTAAAATTTAATTATGAAATATTAATAAATATGAAATATTTATATTCTTTTGTTTCTCAGGATGTTAAATATTTCCCCATTTGGAAAATTGTGTCCTCACAATTATAAAATTGGGCTTCGAAACATCATTGAAAGTCCCAAATAAGAAAAATTGTAAATAAAACAGTCACATTAAATGAAATAAACATAAGAAGAATGGTCACCTAAGATTACCCATACATGGATTCCATTAATCAATGGATATGGAGGAGAAGATAAGTATCAATCTTGGATGTAGGGTGATAGAGAACATGTTTAGGAGAATGATAACAAATAGAAAACCAAAAATTCGTGATGGGTTAAACAGTCATTGGTTTCCTAGTTATAAATGTAAAATGGAAACGTTTTTGTTTTATATTCCTTTTCATAATTTTTGATAATTAATCAATGAGATTAAAAAAGAACATAATGAAAAATGCTAACTTGAAATGTAGACTTTCATCATTTACCAAATTTCTACCAAAAAACACATCATTTCTTCAAATGATGAGTATTCAAGATGACATGGTCACATAAAAATATCTATAATCAACTTCAAAATAACTACATGATCAATAATATATTAAATATATATTTCCTATATCATTATAACTTATCCAAAACCAAAATTTTTTAGTACGAGATCAAATAATTTCTAAAAGGATAATCCTTCATAAAAAGAAATAGTACTCTTAATGTCCAAAATTCAACAAAATGTACCCAAAGTTAAAGAATGACCATTTAATATAAAATTGTAAATAAAATTCTTCAAAATAATACAAAAAAATATTGAAACCCAAAACTTGGACGGATTTAATGACATAGTCTTCCAACATAAATATTAACATTTATCTCAAAAAACATCGAATAATCTGAATGTCTCATACTGAAGTGTAATTCACTTAATTACATATTTTCTATAATAGATTAATAATTTCAATAAATAATAAAAATCACCTTCTGTATATATCAAAAACATATATTCTTCCAAAATAATATTTCAACCATTAGTAAACAAATTAAATCAAATAGTATTCCTTTTTCCTTAACCATATAGTGTTCCCAAAAGAGAGAATGTCCTCTACAATAACCAATGTCACTTAATCATCAAATTATTTTCCTATACTAAGAATGTCAATGGGATAAAACATAATATCCAAAATAAACATATTCTTTATCTATAATATATTTTTACTATTAATAATTACTCATAATAACAAGGGACATCACGTTGTCTAGTGGTAGGCGATAAATTCCAATCACACTTTGATTGTGGGTTCGACACCTGTAGCTTTGTCCAATGTGACAGGTTGTCACGTGGTCAATATTTTTTCCTTTTAAAAAAAAATATTAAATTTAATATGATCCAAAAAATGAGGCAAATTCCACAAAAATAACCATAACATATTTTATCCTAAAAAATTATCTTTTACCATTCATTTTCCACCCCCAAATCTAATAACCGTTTTGCCTCTAAAATAACTATGGATATTACTAATATGATTATTATTTTGTTCATGTACTTTAGACTTAAATATCACCATATCCTCTAATGTTATCTAAACTGGCGTTTGATACAAACTATAAGGACCTGGCATTGAGCATTACATAATCTTGAATTAAGTGAATAATTCACAATGAGGATATTTTCAGGTTTAGAGTTTTAGAGTAGTACGACAAAACTATTACATCTCAAAAATCATAAAGTAGAAACTTTTTCTCACTTTCCATTTTTTCATTAAATAAAAACTCTTAAAAAGGAAACTTGATTTGTTCCATGATTTTTGACTGCATGGATTTTCCATGTTCCCATATTTGATCATATTCATCATTATTTCATTTGAAAAACATATCAAAACATGGGATGAGAATAAAAATATCAGTAAGGGTTATAAAACAAGCGATGAAATCATTATCCAATAATAAATACAAATCAATGAAACCATATTTTTTATTCATAACATACCGTATGAAATCACATGATTTATGAATAATACACAGAAATCATAAATCGTAGAGGTAACTTGTGGCATCAATACATACTTATATTTTAGCTTTCAACACTATAGAGAGAGTTACATTTAGTATAACCATCATAGTATATTCTCTATATATTATAGTAGAATCATTTTCATTTACCTCAATCATGTTATCCAATGCATTGGTGCTCTATCTTAGGCTCACTTTCCCTAGGTTAAACATGGAACCACTCATATACGTAAACAATTTCTAATTACCATAATATATTCATAATATATAAAATAATCATAATGGAAAGATAATATTTCCACACTTTAATCACAATATATAATTTCATGATATTGAAATAATCAATGCTTTATCAAACCATTTTCATAACCATTTAAAACATTTAATAATGAGATTTTTCAGTAAATGTGTCCCATACGACATTGTAGATTTTAATGGAATTATAATTTTAAAACAATAATTTCAATATAAAAAAATCTTCAAAATATTTTGAAAACATGTAAATTAATGGTATATATTTAAAAGTATATATATTTAAAACAATATTTTATTTAAAGACATATTAACTAATTAAGATATGTTGGAATACATATAATTAAGGAATACAATTTAATAAAAACATTATAATATCATTTGAATATGTATATTCATGATATAATATTTCAAAGGGGATTATATACACCATATAAAATTGGATTGGTGTATAACTACAAATAAGGCTCTATGGAATATAAATTGAGACAATGTCCCTTACAGTGAATGTATCCTTATATTAAGGATAAATCAATATCAACATTATCTATGACAAATAAGAATACACCCAATATAAGTTTATATTAAGTGTAAAACAATCAGATTCCATTCACACATATTCAGAGCACAACATAATCAAGAAGTATAAGTTTAACCCAAAGGATTGAAATTAGGTTAAGATGTTATCTTAAAAAAATTTAACAGCCCAACGACGTCACATAAAAATTTAGAAAATGAGTTGATGAGAGTGACGAGGGTCTCTCATCACGTGGACAAAAAATTTCCAACATTAATGATTTATAAGAACATATTCCAACCTTTGGAAAAGGAAATTAAAATACATGATAAAAATATGCTTTTGAATAAAAGAGTACGATGTAAGGTTCTCTTACCGATTTGGTAACATACGAAACATACACCCCATGAAGGAAGGATCACGAAATGAAAATGTAAATAACCATAAATTCAATTATATTAAACAAAGAATACAATCGTGCATTGTATATACAAAACACAATAGTAAATAGTTGCAAATATAGTGTGAATCTCATGGGAATAAAATGTGAGATGAAAACCACTTAACATGTTGTAATCAATCGAGTCATAAGAACAACAGTTAATAAACACCATATGAATAAAAAATAATCATGAATATAAAGGGAATAATGATAATATATACCAAATATCACTACACATACACCACATGCAATAAATAAGTGGAAAAAATGGAAATCTCACGGTATTAAATGTGAGATAAGAAACCTCTTACCTCGTGTCTGACTTGAACCGTTCATTCATTAATAACCGGAAAAAAAAACTAAATTTCTTATAAACATTAGTAATAAAATATGTAATTATTATTATTCCTTTTATATCAAGTTTTAATATGTTATAAAAATTATGCAATCATTTAAATTAATATTGGTATATTTGTCGACATTTGGAAATAGAATCAAAAATGAACTTCTTATACTTACAAGTTTTTCATGTGGTTAAATGTATATTTTCTACAGAATGATATTAATGATTTAGATATAATATATATAATATATATCTAGTAAATATATAATTTTATATAACATTTGGAGATAAGAAATGAAATAACTTTCATGGAGGCGATAAGTCCTATGTATGCTTGAATAATACATTCATTTTTTTTGTATTATAATGGTATGAAAACATAATTATACATTTTAATATTAATATTAGAGTATAATTTTATATATAAATTCAACAAATCTGTCATTTATATGTTCCACTTATGGCAGGAATGAGACATATCACTTTGAGTGGGAAGTAGTCCACATTTCTCAAAAAAATTTATCTTGTTTTCCCATTATTGAAACCATAATGGTATTCTATAAAAGCAAAATAATGTAGTATAGAGACAAAATAAATTTATTATATAACACATATAAATATAGTGTCATCATAATTTCCACCATAAGTGGTTGTAGGAAACTATTGAATAATCACTATTCTGTGAGGCTGTATTTCGCCATCCACATAAACAGTATGTTATTTACAAATTTGATAGAGGTTTCAATAAGTGTAGTTCAAATTATTATTATAACAACAACCAAGTATATTGAGGATACTATTTTTTTTAAAAAAAAAGTCATAAAATGTTTTTATTGGGGGTTGGAGAGTAAAATAAAAGAAATGAACTTAAGAGAAGAAGTTGCCTTTAAATCTGGTAACTCCCATTGGTTTGAACCAAATATTTTTCTTGAAGATATTTTTTCCTAAGGTAAGGCTAGAAGAAGGGGATATTGATAGATTAATTTGTAATTTTTTTGTTGATCCAAGGGGCTTGAGAGGTTTGTGTAATTGTTTAGAGATGAGGTTTTTTTGTAAGGGAGAGGATGGACTCTTTAGGGACGTTTGAAAATATTATTTTATTATATAATGAAATTCAATTTATAATGGACCAAAACTTGTTAATGTCGATGATAAGATGGATCTTGTTCGAAATAAAATTATCTAGTAATAATTGGTCATGTTTGGGTTACTGGTATAATTTTTGTAATCTTATTTATTTAAATCATTAATTAATGAGGTAAACAATGCGTCAATATTGTGTCATAAATAATTTTTTTTATTTGATGTCTTAAAATTATAAACAAATACAATGATGTTGGAAATATTTTTATATTTCTAATAAATATTTATAGTTGAAGATATATCTTCTATAACACCATGTATGAATTTATTTAATAAAAGATATATGATTATGTCATTTTTGTCATTACATTAAATTAATTAATATAAATTGTCATTATCACTCTTAAGTAGCTCCATGAGGTCCCAAAATCGACCGAAGGATGCCCATAGTTGAAACTGTATTATCTAATAATATTAGGACACATTTTAGGACAATTTAATATTATGAAAATATATTTTTTTACCTCGAATTTCCATATTTATCTTCAATCGCGGTAAATAAAAGTCAAAAGTTATTATTCACCAAAATTATTTTCATCTTATTTAACCAAATTTTACTTACTGATAACAACCATGTATATCAGATTTTCAAAAATTCAATTCACAAGATTGGTAAAATTTCATTTAAATGAAAATGTTCTTTTCTTAACTACTACTTAGTATTTTCACTATTCATAAACAATTGATGATTTTAACAAAAATACAAAAAATTCAGCCAAATTTATTTTTTATACTCCTAATTCAAAAATGATGTATATTTTACCAAATTCTAATATTATATGTTGCGTTATTTTATTTTATATTAATTCAATTGGTAAAACAGAAAGTGTGTTTTTAAGAAAAAAAATTGACACTTGTTTATGTCCATTTTCAAAATGAAATTACATCATATGATCAACATTGGATTAAATGGAAAAAAATATAAACAAAATATAATTAAAACCCATTTAAAAAAATAATCTAAAAATATATATAAATTATATTAGATGGAAATTTTTATTTAAAATGCATTATTTTTCATTATTCATTAAAAAATGAACTTTATGTGAAAAATACCAAAAATTTAACATATATAAATTTTGATGTCACAATTCTAAAGAAAATTTTTATTTAAAAAAATATAACACATTAAAGTGACCTTAACTAGATTTAATGAGGGTCCACTATAAAAAGGCGTTAAATCGATCTCTTAAAAAAATATTAGAATATTTTGGCATAAAATTAAATTCAATAAAATTTTAAGCCTCTAAATTTAATTAGATAAATGGAAAAACATATAACAAACAAGTATAATCATATTGTAGTTAGTTTTGATCATTCCCCAAAATAAAATGGGTATTCGTTAACTCCCATTTAGAAAAATATTATATTATTATTATTCAGTATGACAAACCATTGTGTGTAACATTAGACGTCAATGAAACTTGTTGTTGTGTATCAGGTACACCATCGAATATAGCTTCCTATTTAATATAAAATTAATATTTATTTAAAAAATATTTCTAATTATGAAAAGGTAATATTCATTATTTTCTAGGTATCTTACATCCTTCCCCCCTTTTGGAAATTGCATTCTTTCAATATTAAAATTGGGCTAGGAAAATTCAATGAAAGTACAAAATCGGAAATAACTAAATAAAACTATCATGTAAAAAAATAGAGAGATAAGTACAATGGTTACATGAGATTACCCATATTTTAATTCAATGAAAACATGCATATGGAGGAGAAACCAAGTGTCATGTTCTTATGCTGAGTGATTGAAAACATGATTTGGAGAAAGTTGACAATAAGAAAATCCCAAATTTGTGATGGTTTAAACAGTCATTGCTTTCCAAGTATGAAAAGGAAACAAAAAATGGTTTTTATTTGAAATTTATATCAAAAAATTGAAAAATTTATTTATGATATTGAATTAGAACAAATGGAAACATACATACTTGACATGCAGACTTTCATCATTTATAAAATTTCAACCAAAAACTCATAATTTCTCCAAACGATGAGTATTCAAGATGACATGGTCACTTAAAAGTTTCTAGAATCAACATCTAGATAATAAAATGTTCCACAATATATGATCCATATATTTTCCTTATCATTATACATTAACAAAAACCAAAATTGGTTAGTGTGAGATTTGATAATCCCCAAAAGGATAAAACTTTATTAAAATAAATACAACTCTTAAACTCCAAAATTCCACATAAAATAAAAAAATTTCATGAAAAACCATTATACATAAAATTGTCATTAAAATTCTCCAAAGCAATCCTTACTATGATTTAAACCCAAAACTCAGAAATATTAAATCACATAGTCTTCCATAGTAAATTATAAAATTTATCCCCAAAAACATTTACTACTATTCTAGTGTCATACTAATGTGTAATTAACATAATCACATATTCTCTATGATAGGTTAATAATATCTATAAATAACTGAAATCACCTTATATCCACAATAAAAACATATATTCTTCCAAAACAATTTTTCAACCAGTACTCCGCATATTAAATCCGATAGTATTGTATCTTCCTTAAGCATATAGTAATCACAATACAGAGAATGTATTCCAAAATAATTGTTCCAACATAATCACCAAATTATTTTCCCATACTATGGATGTCCATTTGATAAATCATAAGATCTAAAATGAACATATTTAGGTTCTATAAAATCATTTAACTAAAAACAATTAGTCACACTAACCTGAGACATCAAGTAGTCCAGTGGTAGGTGATAAATCCCAATCGCCCTATGGTAGTGGGTTCGATTTCCATATCCTTTTCTTATGTGACAAGTTTTCACACGGTCTGTGTGTTGTCATTTTACAGAAAAAACCTAATATCCTAATATCCGAAAAAATGAGACAAATCCCTAAAAAATAACCATATCATATTTTATCATCAATGGTTATCTAATACCTTTCATATTTCACCCCAAAATCTAAAAACCATTTATCAGCACTAAAATAACAATGACTCATTGTAATATGCTTACCATTATGGCCATATATCGTTTTCTTAAATAACACCCTAACTTCTAACATTATCTGTCCTGAACCAACCCGAGTCGACCCTAAACCGGTCACCCAGGCCAGCCCGTGACAATTCCCAAGTCGCCTTCCTGATCCTCCTGGGATGGAAACAAGCACCGAGGACATCCATAGAGTACACAAGAGAACAATTTTTCCCATATATAAACTATCAAACAAATATCAGAAATAAAAGGACATCCCAAAATGAATTTATATAAAAATTGAACAAAACATTATTTGTAAAGTAAAATAAAAGTAGAACATAACCATCAACACAACTGAACAAACCCACTGAACAATGAACTCCATGTGACACCGCAGGTCACTCTCCAACAGAATGATCAAATGTCGCCCAAGGTATAGCGACCCGACCTTTTCTTACATTACTATTACATCATTTCAAAGATAAACAACATAATAGTATTACACATGGAGGATCCAGAGGTTTAGTGTCATGGGAAAACTAGGACTACGCATAACAAGTACAACATCAAGCATAAAAATTCATCTAATCTCTTCTTCTATAGCTTCTTAGTAGCACTTGTCCTATCCTTAGTACATGTATCCACCTCAGGATATACATCAAAAGGGGTGAGCTAAAAGCCCAGTAAGAGGATAGATAAGAACAATATAGCATGGGGTGAGCATAATCATGACATAGGAAGGAGATCTTGAACATGAGAGGAGCATAAACAATAAACTTGAAATGTGGCAAAGCATAAAAATGAAACATCATGTCTTAGTGGATAACTACCACACATAATTGTGAAAAAAAGATAGCATCATTTTCACGCATCATTTCACATTTACTCATGAGATTAATCACTTTACCCAATGCATTGGAGCGCTATATAATTCCGGGCGCACCCGTCACATCATAACATTATTATTATCATGCTTGCCACATAGAACACATATCAAACATGTACATAAATAACCCATGTAAAGGAATGGGTTTCATCTCATAATAAAAAATTCACAAGCTTTGGGTTCCCAAAAGAAAGAGGGAACAATATACTTGATATAAGAACCCTCAACCTTGAATGAGAGGTAAAATGTGAGATCTTGAAAGAAGAGTTCTTTTGGAAAACATTTTGATGGACATAAAAAAACAGTGACAAACATGTATATCCCAGAAAAGTAAAGGAAATGATGAAAAAATGATCTTTGAGGAGTAACCATATCAAAAATGGAGTGAAAGAGGGAGAACTTGAAGGAAGAAAATTGGGTTCGAGATTTCCCCTTACCTTGTATTCGAATGCCTCCTTCTCTTTAATGTCCAGTATAATGACATTATATTCATTAATTAGAAAATTCCATAACCTTTTATACATTAATAGGGTTCATTCTGGTTTCATTATTTCATATTATGTTCCTTTGGTTGACATATAGAGTTTAAAAACATTGATCGGGGATGTTCGTTTTCATGGTTTTCTTGAGCGGTCCACTTGTATTCTTAATTTGATGTTTGGGTAGATCATGGGTAAAAATCCAAAACTGATATTACATGTAATTAATGATATTACAGAGGCTTAAATGATTTTATAATGAGTTATATTAGATCCATATGGCCGAATCATTGGATAAGAATTAAATGAAGATTATTCGGGTTAATTTGTGCGGTTTTTGGATCACAACGAACTCGTTTTAACATTTAACTTAGTAATACGGACATAGGTTATTTCCAGAACATAAAATAGAAAATAATACATATAAAAAATTCTGGTTCAACCATAAAAATGGTTTCATGACCAGATTGAAGGTATAAATGGAAAAAGAGAGCATGTTGTTTTTGAAGGTGATAAATTATCACCACATGAACAACGTTCTATTTAATAAAATAAAAAGAAGGGGGAAAGTGTGTGGGGTGATATAATTAGAATGATAATATTACAGTATATATCTAATACTAGATTTATAGAACAATCTGGATGAAGATAGATAGATAGAGATCAAGAAAGGAACTTGAACTTGAAAGGAAATTAAAGGAGAAAAGAGAGAGAAATTACCTTTAGAATCCTTCACCTGAGATCCTCTTTAAGGAAGCTAGGCCTAGTATTTTGATGAGACCAGTAGCTTTTGGACGTGGGGGATGAGCTAGGGAAGGTGTTTGGGCAGAATTTAGGGAAGGCTTGGAGCTTGAGAGGTGTGTGGAAAAGAGGGAGTGAAGGGTGGCTTTTATAGTGGAGGGGAGAGGGGTTTTCTTAATATAAAATTGATTAGTTTATTAATTTCACCTAATACAAGGAATATTGAGTCTTGGATGACCAATAATAGTAATTTTATAATGTAATCCCGAACCAAGTGGGATTACATCAGCAGAACATCATCAATGACTCAATTGATACATTATTTAGCTTTTATTTTGAATTATCGGATTCCACTATTCATCAAAAATTCAAGTTTCTCAGAAAAAATCCCAAAATTTTACCCCAACCAATTTTCGACGTTTAGAATCCAAAAATGAAGTCCATTTTTCAAAAATAATTTTCTAAATATTATTAATTTAATTTTTAATTAAAATCATCATTTACTTAAAAAACAATTTTTAAAATTAAAACTGATTTTGCAGTTCTTTCAAAAATTACTTAGGGTATTATAAAATTATCTAAAAACTATTAGACATTGATTCAATAATTTATGAATATATTTCAGTAAAATAAATATTCTTTTAAATTAATTAATTAATTATAATTACTTATTTATGACTTATAAAATTACAAAAACGATTACTAAGGTCAAATTATCACTTTCTATGATGTCTAAATTTTATTTTATTATTCATAGGTAATGTTACTCTTATTTACTATTCATAAGGGTTGGTTACTATTCATAAGGGTGGGTTACTATTCATAAGTGTAGGTTACTATTCACCAAAAATTGTTTTTGTTTCATTAGACTCCCAAAAACTATCTTGAACACAACCATGTATGTTGGATTTTTAAAATTCCAAACATAGGGGTGACAAAATTATGTTTAAAGGTCACTTATCACTTAGTAGTTCATTATTTTGTGTTTTTATGACATAGATATAATAATGGAATTTTCCATTGAAAAACTTTGGGTCGTTACATACTTCCCCCTTAAGAAATTTCGCCCCCGAAATTTCACTTTACACAAACATGTGAGGGTACTTCTCCTTCATTGCCTCTTCCAGTTCCCAAGTTGCTTCCTTAATCTTTTGGTTCATCCACAACACTTTAACACGGCGGGTTGTCTTGTTGCGTAGAACCTTATCACTTCGGTCCAGAATTTTTACCGGCTTCTCCTCATATGAGAGATCATCTTCCAACTATACCACCTCTGAGTTTAGTACATGTGAGGGTTCTGGAATGTACTTCCTCAGTAGTGATACGTGAAACACATCATGAACTTGAGCCATATTCGGTGGAAGTGCCAGTCGATAGGCCACGACTCCTATACAATCAAGGATCTCAAAGGGGCCAATGTACCTTGGACATAGCTTCCCTTTCTTCCCGAATCGCATGACTCTCTTCCATGGAGATATTCGAAGAAAGACTTTATCTCCAACTTCGAACTCCAAGTCCCTTCGACGATTGTCAGCATAGCACTTTTTCCAACTTTGAGCAGCTTTGATATGTTCATGGATGACTTGAACCTTCTCTATCATCTCTTGAACAAGATCGGGACCAAGTACTTTTTGTTCTCCAACTTCATCCCAACAGGTTGGAGTTCTACATCGCTTCCCATAAAGAGCTTCATACGGAGCCATCTGAATACTCGAGTGGAAGCTATTGTTATATGAGAACTCAACCAATGGAAGGTGCTGATCCCATCCACCTTTGAATTCAAGAGAGCATGATCGTAGCATATCGTCAAGTGTCTGAATAGTCCTTTCAGTCTGGCCATCAGTTTGGGGGTGATAGGTCGTGCTGAAATTTAATTCAGTACTCAAAGCATGTTGAAGGCTCCTCCAGAATTTAGAAGTAAACCATGGATCACGGTCAGAGACAATCGAGAGAGGAACACAGTGCAATCTCACTACTTCCTTCACATATATCCTTGAAAGTTTTTCAAGTGAGAGGTCTTCCCGAATAGTGATAAAATGGTCAGCCTTGGTGAGTCGTTCAACCACAACCCATATCACATTATTTCCTCTTGACGTTTTCGGAAGACCCATAACAAAGTCCATAGTGACATTTTCCCATTCCCCATGGGTATAGGCAATGGCTGCAATATACCTTTGGACTTTTGCCGCTCAGCTTTAACTTGATGACACACTAAGCCCCTTGATATATATTCCACAATCTCCTTCTTCATGTTATCCCACCAGAAGTGTTCTCGAAGATCACGATACATCTTGGTACTTCCAGGATGAATAGAGAAAGTTGAGCTATGTGCATTATCCAATAGATCCTTCTTTATTCCGGGTGATGAAGGCACACAAATCCGCGTTCCAAACCGAATCACACCATCATCATCGATATGGAACTCTTGCAGCTTCCCTTCCTTTACTGCATTCACCCGCTTTTGTATCTCCACATCATCCCTTTGTGCTTCCTTAATCTTCTGTGGGATGGATGGTTGCGCAATCATTTGGGCAAGGTAGGATGTATCCCCTGCCCTTACGATTCCCAAATCCATCCTTTGCATATCCAAGAAGATAGGGTCTTTCTCAATCCTCAACATGGATAGAGTAGCAAGTTCTTTCCTGATTAAAGCATCAGCTACCTTGTTCGCCTTTCCAGGATGATAGTGAATAGAGCAATCGTAATCCTTGATTATCTCTAACCATCTCCTTTGACGCATGTTGATCTCCTTTTGTGTGAATATATACATTAGGCTCTTGTGGTCGGTGTATATGTCACACTTCTCACCATAAAGGTAGTTCCGCCAGATTTTCAAGGCAGAAATCACGGTTGCCAACTCTGGATCATGCGTTGGGTAGTTCTGCTCATGGATCTTCAACTGTCGTGAGGCGTAGGCTATCACATTATCATTTTCCATGAGTACACAACCCAAGCCTTTCTTTGAAGCATCACTGTATATCACAAAACTTTCTCCACTTTTCGGTAGTGTGAGTATAAATGCAGTGATCAGCCTTCTCTTTAGATCCTTGAAGCTTCCCTCAGATTCTTCTATCCATACATACTTTACCACATTCCTTGTTAACTTAGTTAGTGGGCTTGACAATCGTGAGAAGTTTCTCACAAAACGTCGGTAGTACCCAGCTAATCCAAGAAAACTATGGATTTCCATGACACTAGAGGGCCTGGGCCATTCTTCAATTGCCTTTGTCTTTGAAGGGTCCACAAGAATTCCCTCGCTTGTGATCACATGTCCCAAGAACGTGACTTGATTCATCCAAAAGTCACACTTGCTGAACTTGGCGTACAACTTCTCATTTCTCAATATCGCCAACACAAGTCTTAGATGTTCTTTATGTTCCTCCTTGCACTTGGAGTAGATGAGAATATAATCGATAAAAACTACCACAAATTTGTCGAGGTAATGTCTAAAGACTCTATTAATCAAATCCATGAATATTTCAGGGGAATTAGTAAGTCTGAAGGGAATCACCAAAAACTCATAGTGCCCATACCTTGTACGGAAGGCAGTCTTCTGAATATATTCCTTCTTCACCTTTACTTGATGATATCCAGAACGAAGATCCACCTTTGAGAAGTATTGAGCTCCTCTTAACTGATCGAACAAGTCATCAATCCTTGGGAGAGGATACTTGTTCTTTATGGTGATCTTGTTGAGTTCCCGATAATCGATACACAGTCGCATGGTTCCATCATTCTTCTTCACAAAGAGCACTGGCGCACCCCATGGTGATGCACTAGGGCATATGAACCCTTTGTCCAGATTCTCTTGCAGCTGCTTCTTTAACTCCTCCAGTTCGATAGGAGCTATCCTATAGGGGCACATTGAGATAGGAGTAGCTCTGGGTATGAGTTCAATTGAGAACTCTACCTCACGATCCGGGGGAATTCCGGTTAACTCTTCGGGAAATACATCGCCGTATTCCCTTACGATGGGCATTTCCTCAAGGTTGGAACTTTCCTTCAACTCAAACATTTGGGTGAGGTATGCTTATTCATAGGGAATCATCACCCACACCATTGAAGGATTTCTCAAAGGAGATTCATGACCTTCCTTGCATTTGTAGAGGATCATGGGATGGTTTGGAATATGAAAATATATTTCCTTTTCCCAACAATTGATATGTGCTATATATAACGAGAGCCAATCCATTCCCATTATAGTGTCGAATTCCACCAAGGGATGTATTACGAGATTTTCCGGAAGAATCTTCCAACATACGTCAACAGGAGAAGAATCAAACACTTGGGTTGCAATGATTGCACCACTTGGTGTTTTTACAGATATCTCTACTTCAAGGTTTCGGGGCTTCAATTCTATAGTTCTAGAAAATTTGCAAGATATAAAGGAATGCGTAGAACCGGAATAAAATAAGTCTTTTTCCATTCTTGAGTGAATAGGGAGTGTACCTTGTACGACTTCATTACCATGTTCCACCTCCGCAGTAGTGATGGCATAATCCTTCCCTTGTTCCTTTGGATTTGGTGGTTGTTGGCGCTGATTACCCTCGAAAGCTCGAGGTTTAGTGCACTGGTTTGAATAGTGCCCTAGCTCCTTACAGTTGTAGCATTGAACCACGAGTGGTTCTCTCCTTTCATCGGCTACATTATCCTTCCTTTTCATGTCTCTTCGACACTCGTGAGCTAGGTGTCCTTCTTTCCCACACTTGAAGAATTTCCCCATCCCTTTAAGGCAGTTCCCATTGTGAAACTTCCCACATTTTTGGCAAGTGGGTCGTTGTGTTTTCTTCCCATCTTTATCACTAGATCCACCAGCTTGAAACTCCATCATTCTTTTCTTATCACCATAGCCATGGGACCATTCTCCAAACTCTACCTCCACTTTGAGATCACACCGAACAACTTCTTCATAACTCCCAAAGTCTCGAATTGCAAGAGCTTTTCGAAGATGTGGTTTTAATCCACTAAAGAATCTATCAATTTTGCTATCATTGTTGATAACAAAACTCGAAGCATACCTTGCGAGCCTTGTGAAATTTTCTTCATAGGTTGTGAGAGATTCTCCTTCTTTTTGCTTGAGCTCTATGAATTCTCTCTCCATCTTCGTGCGAAGAGTTCGTGGGAAGTACTTAATAAGAAACATTATCTTCAAGTCTTCCCATTCCATCTCGTCAATTTCATCCCTTGGCTTGGTGTTCTTAATCAAAGCCCACTATTGATCAACTTCTCCATCTAGACGATAAACAGCTAGATTCACCTTCTCCGTCTCGGAATAGTGAAGAACAGAAAATATCTTTTCCATGGAGTTGACCCACTGTTCCGCAACTAGTGGATCGGAAGATCCACAAAACGTCGGTGGTCTTTGCCGCATAAAACATTCGATAGCTAGTTGCTCCCTCTTTGGTGAAGGAGGAAGTTCCCCATGATTATGGTTATTATTCATAAACTGAGATAATTGGGTAAGCATCGCCATGAAGATTTGAACTCCACTTCCAAAATAATTGGGGATGTCGTTCGGGCAATCGTTGCATTGGCCTTCGCAAGAGTTGTTGGCCTGATTTCTCCTGGTTCCCACCATTTTATAAAATAGAAAAGGTTAGAACAAAACATAAGTAAACAAGTCATGAATGACTTATCCTTTTAAAAAATTATACCAAAAACATAACATATGGGATCCCTAGGTAAATATCCTTGTGTGCATATTTGTACTTAGTCTCACGCTAGAGGTTTTCTTTAGGGTTCACTAATCCTAATTCCCAAATTAACTAAACCTTTCCTCTGATACCAACTATAGCGACCCGGCCTTTTCTTACATTACTATTACATCATTTCAAAGATAAACAACATAATAGTATTACACATGGAGGATCTAGAGGTTTAGTGTCTTGGGCAAACTATGACTACACATAACAAGTACAACATCAAGCATAAAAATTCATTTAATCTCTTCTTCTATAGCTTCTTAGTAGAACTTGTCCTCTCCTTAGTACATGTAGCCACCTGAGGATATACATCAAAAGGGGTGAGATAAAATCCTAGTAAGAGGATAGATAAGAACAATATATCATGGGGTGAGCATAATCATGACATAGGAAGGAGATCTTGAACATGAGAGGAGCATAAACAATAAACTTGAAATGTGGCAAATCATAAAAATGAAACATCATGTCTTAGTGGTTAACTACCACACATAATTGTGAACAAATCTAGCATCATGTTCACGCATAATTTCACATTTACTCATGATATTCATAACTTTACCCAATGCATTAGAGCGCTATATAATTCCGGGCGCACCTGTCACATTTAAACATTCATATTGCGCTATATAATTCCGGGCGCACCCGTCACAACATAACATTATAATTATCATTCTTGCCACATAGAACACATATCAAACATGTAAATAAATAACCCATGGAAAGGAATGGGTTTTATCTCATAATAACACATTCATAAGCTTTGGGTTCCCAAAAGAAAGAGGGAACAACATACTTGATATAAGAACCATCAACCTTGAATGATAGGTAAAATGTGAGATCTTGAAAGAAGAGTTCTTTTGGAAAACATTTTTATGGACATAAAAAAACAGTGACAGACATTTATATCCCAGAAAAGTAATTTATATGATGAACAAATGATCATTGAGGAGTAACCATATCAAAAATGGAGTGAAAGAGGGAGAACCCGAAGGAAGAAAATTGGGTTTGAGATTTCCCCTTACCTTGTATTCGAATGCCTCCTTCTCTTTAATGTCCTTTATAATGACATTATATTCATTAATTATAAAATTCCAGAACCTTTTATATATTAATAGGGTTCATTCTGGTTTCATTATTTAATATTATGTTCCTTTGTTTGACTTATAGAGTTTAAAAACATTGATCGGGGATGTTCGTTTTCATGGTTTTCTTGAGCGGTCCACTTGTATTCTTAATTTGATGTTTGGGTAGATCATGGGTAAACATCCAAAACTGATATTACATGTAATTAACGATATTACAGAAGCATAAATTATTTTATAATGAGTTATATTAGATCCATATGGCCGAATCATTAGATAAGAATTAAATGAAGATTATTCGGGTTAATTTGTGCGGTTTTTGGATCACAACGAACTCGTTTTAACATTTAACTTTGTAATATGGACATAGGTTATTTCCAGAACATAAAATAGAACATAATACATATAAAAAATTCTGGTTCAACCATAAAAATGGTTTCATGACCAGATTGAAGGTATAAATGGAAGAAGAGAGCATGTTGTTTTTGAAGGTGATAAATTATCACCACATGAACAACGTTCTCTTTAATAAAATAAAAGGAAGGGGGAAAGGGTGTGGGGTGATATAATTAGAATCATAATATTACAGTATATATATAATACTGGATTTATAGAACAATCTGGATGAAGATATGTAGAGAGATATCAAGAAAGGAACTTGAACGTGAAAGGAAATTAAAGGAGAAAAGAGAGAGAAATTACCTTTAGAATCCTTCTCTTGAGATCCTCTTTAAGGAAGATAGGCCTGGTATTTTGATGAGACCTGCAGCTTTTGGACGTGGAGGATGAGATAGGGAAGGTGTTTGGGAAGAATTTAGAGAAGGCTTGGAGCTTGAGAGGTGTGAGGAAAAGAGGGAGTGAAGGGTGGCTTTTATAGTGGAGGGGAGAGGGGTTTCCTTAATATAAAATTGATTAGTTTATTAATTTCACCTAAGACAAGGAATAGTGAGTCTTGGATGACCAATAATAGTAATTTTATAATTTAATCCCGAACCAAGTGGGCTTACATCAGCAGAACATCATCAATGACTCAATTAATACATTATTTAGCTTTTATTGTGAATTATCGGATTCCACTATTCATAAAAAATTCAAGTATCTCAGAAAAAATCCCAAAATTTTACCCCAACCATTTTTCGACGTGTAGAATCCAAAAATGAAGTCCATTTTTCAAAAATAATTTTCTACATATTATTAATTTAATATTTAATTAAAATCATAATTTACATAAAAAAACAGTTTTTAAAATTAAAACTGATTTTGTAGTTCTTTCAAAAATTACATAGGGTCTTATAAATTTATCTAAAAACTATTATACATTGATTCAATAATTTATTAATATATTTCAGGAAAATAAATATTCATTTAAATTAATTAATTAATTATAATTAATTATTTGTGACTTATAAAATACCAAAAATGTTTACTAAGGTCAAATTATCTCTTTCTATGATATCTAACTTTTATTTTATTATTCATAGGTAATGTTACTCTTATTTACTATTCATAAGGGTAGGTTACTATTCATAAGGGTAGGTTACTATTCATAAGGGTAGGTTACTATTCACCAAAAATTATTTTTGTTTCATTAGACTCCCAAAAACTATCTTGAACACAACCGTGTATATTGGATTTTTAAAATTCCAAACATAGGGGTGACAAAATTATGTTTAAAGGTCACTTATAACATAATAGTTCATTATTTTGTGTTTTTATGACATAGATATAAGAAGGTAATTTTCCATTGAAAAACGTTGGGTCGTTACACAAGGCGATCAAAATCAAGCTGAAACCTGCACAAGCGCTAAAAAAAGAATACTATTGGCATGAGTATTAAAACTCAGTAGGTTAGCCCGATATTCTATTCCCAATGCAATTTCATTAAAATAATAGAAACCAAAATTTTATCATTTAAATACAATATATTAAAGTATGTTTTTAAAATGAGGTTCCATGATATAATAGTTATCAGGCAAAAACTTTCATGTTTTATAAACAAAAATTGCATGTAATAATTTTTCAAAGAGGTACAACTTCAAAATGAAAATTGTTTTAATGAGGTATGATTTAAATATTTTACACTTTTAAATAAATAAAACACACTACTTAATTTACCAACAAAACACATTGTATTCCAACGGAGAGTACAAAATATCCAATGAGCACAACACACGGGAACACCCCTAGGCACTAGTTAGTCCTGAGCCCCATGTACCTCAAATCTCGGTGAAAGTAAATATTATAAATATCTATTCACATGAACACGATCCACTAAAAAGATCCCATCTCAATATTCAACAACATTATGAATTCTATATCATAATAGAAATACTAAATAGAAAACCCTACTAAGAAAAAGGATAAACCATCCACATAACCGTTGATTCAAAAAAACACCACCATTTTTCAGCACAAAACTACTTTGAAAAAAAACTAACTTGGTGGATTTTCACATTCACCAATGGAATTTCAAAAAATCTCACTCACATGAACATTTACATGCCACCCCAGGCACTCAACAATAATTCCATATAGGCCATCCATCCCGATATCAAAAAATCTATGCATGTGAGAACCCATGAAATCACCAAAGGCTAAAAAACAACATTATTTCAAAAATCATGTACCGTCAAAAGGAACACCCACCACGAAGTCAAAAATGATTTTCATATTCCAAAAAACAAACCACACTTCATCATGAACCATATTATTAAAAAACATCCATTTATTTTAATAGAACATACAAAAACAATCATTATATTCAAAATAGCCATTTCCCATTTTTTTAATAAAATCAGCAAGGCCTCTATTCATAATCTGACAACCATAAAGGCCAAAACCCCTTTCTAGAAAAATACCACCCACACACCACCGAATATCCAAAACCTATTCATCCGATTGAAACACTTTTCAATAGCCCAAAACAACCCATTTAAAAATTTATTTCAGAATGACTTTATAATGATCCACACATTGAAAACATATTATTTCAACAATTAAAAAACAAGTTTAGATTAGGGAAAATATAATAATTTTAATTCATTTCCACTTCCTCCCCAAAATTCATTAAATAATACACAACCATACCAAAAATATTTTTTAATTTAATTTTTGAAAACCATTTTTCTACTTTTCCAAATACAATCCTTCATTTAAAACTCATTTCCAAATTTCTCACACAAATATTTTCAAAAACAAAAATTCGGAATTCCTGAAAGGTCCAAGAATCACAGAAAAGGGAACTAGGTTCGGTGGGTGACTTGACCATATGGTTGGCGGCCACATTTCAAACACAACAACAACACAAAGAGAATTATTAGGACCATTTCCTGACTCCACATGGCTTTCCAGGCCCTGGGAACTCATAGATGCCATTAGTGAGACTCCTCTTGTCATATCCCAACACCAAAAAATCAGCAAAAACAAAGGACACTAATAAAACAAGACTTCCCATGGAAACCTGAGGACCAGAACGAGAAAGAGTTCGCGACATTCATCCCACACTAACCCCTCAAGTACGAAAAATAATACTCCATCTACCTTGACATACCCCAAATAAGAAGGTCACTCTAAAAAGAAAGGTCTACTAAGAGCCGACATCCTCTGATACCATTTTGTCACGAACCAGCTCAAGTCGACCCTGAACCAGTCACCCAGGCCAGCCCGTGACAAGTCCTAAGAGGCATTTGTGATCCTCCCTGGATGGAGAAAAGCACCAAGGGAATAAATAGAGTACACAAGGGAACTATTTATCTCATATATAAACTATCATTCAAATAGTGGAAATAAATGGACAGCCTAAAATGAATATATATAAAAATTGAACAAAACAAAATTTGTACAAGAAACATAATGTTGAATAAAAACAACAACTCAAATGATCAATCCATATGACCAAATAACAATATATTAATATGTTGGTAACTCTCCAAAATAATGATCAAACGTCACCCAAGGTGATCGAACTCAAGCTAAAACATGCACAAGGGATAATGAATGAAGAAGACTATTGGTGTGAGTATTAAAACTCAGTAGGTTAGCCCGATATTCTATTACCAATGCACAAACATTAAAATAAAATAATCATCAATTTCATGTTTTAAATACAAGATATAAAATTATTTATTTCAAATTAGGTTCCATGCTATAATAGTTATCAGACAAAAACATTCATGTTTTGTAAACAAAAATTGCATGTAACAATTTTTCAAAGAGGTCCAAATTAAAAATGAAAATTGTTTTAATGAGGGATGCTTTAAAGGTTGTACACATTTAAATAAATAACAAAAACTACTAAATTTAACAAACAAAAAAACCATATGCTGACGGAGTGTACAAAAGAGAAAATGAGCACAACTCACGGTTACACCACTAGGCACTAGTTTGTCGTGAGCCCCAGGTACCTCATATCTTGTTGAAATTAACCATAATAAATATGTGTTCTAATGCACACGAGGAAATAGTAGGGAGAATACCCATAACCAAGTTGTCCCCTAACATCAGCATCATCATTTTTTAGTTATTGTTTTCATCTTCAAACTTGCTACGTGAAACAGGGGCCAAACCCCACAGAATCACTAGCATACTAGTACACGTCCGCCGACCTAGATACTCAAGATTCCCATTAGTGCTCAATCAAGTTACAAATATTATCAAATACACATTCCACATCCAAATTCCATTCCAAAACCATAAAAACACAAATATCCCATAAACCTTCACATTTATTTCATGAATCAACAAACCACTACAAATTTTCGTAAAACAATTTCAAGGAGTGTATTGAGGCTTTTCACATAAAACTCATTGAAAAAAACTATTTGAATTATAAAAACACAATAAGACCATACCCAACCATATTTTTAAGCCCTAAATACATTTAATAAAATAATTTAACGGATTATAAATCAATCCCAATTGACACAACATGGTATATACAAGTAAAACACTCACTCTTCATTTTATGGAAAGGCCAAACAAGCCTTTAAACGTTTTCCAAAAACAATCATTTGGAAAAGGTATGAATTTAATTTTTTTAATGATGTTTATACACACCATATATAGCATCAAACCACATTCATAAATCTCATAAAATACTCAGGTTACATATTCAAAACACTCAGGTTACTACCCATGTCAACAAGGTTCACCTTTCATTTCAGGACCCTACCAAATTAGAACTCCACAGTTAAGCATGCATGGCCTGGAGTAGTAATCACAATGGGTGACCTTCTGTGATGTTTTTCCAGGGTGTGTGTGAGTGAGGACAAAACACACTGAAATAACATGTGTTGTCTTGTGGGGACAATCATTAATCTGATAAGCAACCCTAGTGAGTAATATCATATGTTGTGCTGGGAATGAAACCAAGGTATTAGAGGATACCCATGGGGTCATATGAGAGGGTTCATGGCCCGGGGAGTCGAGTCATGACAAATGGTTTCAGATCCAATACCCAGCTATAAGTGCTTAGGGACTGTTTGGGTTTGATGCTTGGGGTCCACAATGAGGGTGTTCTTCTTTAAAGGGGTGGATAATGTAACACCCCTGGAAAAGTGAGACATAAAAAGGTTAAATGTTATTACCCATGTCAACAAGGTCCACCTTTCTTTTTGGGAGCCTAAAAAATTAGAACTCCATAGTTAAACATGTTTCTCCTGGAGTAGTAATCAGGATGGGTGACTTCTGGGTAGTTTCCCATGGTGGGTGGGAGTGAGGACAAAACACACGGAAAGAATATGTGTTGGTATGTGGGGACAGTCATTAGATTGATAAATGACCCTATTGAGTAAGAGCCTATGGTGTTCTAGGAAGGAAAACAAGGTATTATAGGAGACCCATTGGGTCATATGAGAAGGTTCATGTCCCAGGGAGGTGGGTCGTGACATTATCTAAAACAACCTCTAATACCAACTAAAAGGACTCAGCCAAAGAAAATTCATAATCTTGAATTAAGTGAATAATTAAAATTTATGATCTTTTAAAGTATAAATATTTAGATAATTAGGACATAAATATTACATATATAAAACTAAAAAAGATACACTTCTGTTCAGATTCCATTTATTCATAATATATAAACTCTTAAAAAAAGAAACTTGTTTATTTCTAGGTTTTAGACAGTATGACTTTTGCTTGATCTCCCCCTTGATCCTATTCATCTTTAAGTCTTGTGAAAAACATTTCAAAACATGGGATAAGCATAAAAATCTCTGTAAGGGTTTTAATATAATATAATAAAAAATTATCCCATCAATAAATACCCATCAATGAAACTATAATTTTTATTAATAACCTACCATAGGAAATAAAAATATTTATGAATAATATAGGGAAATCATAAATCATAAAGGTAACTTGTGGCATTCATAACATACCAACATTGTTGATTTCATAGATATGAAGGGAGTAACATTTGCAATACCAATCATTGTATATTGCCTAATTCACTTTGGATAAACATTATCGTTTACCTATTTCATGTTACCCAATGCATTGGAGAGCTATCTCGGGTTCTCATGGCCTAGGGTTATCACATAACAACTCGTATATGTAATCAATTTCCAATAACCAAATCATATTCATAACACATAAAACAATCAAAATGGAATGATGACATTTCCACATTGAAATCATAATATATAATTTAATGATATTTTCTTAATCAATGCTTTATCAAACTATTTTCAAAAACATTTAAAACATGTTATAAAAGTATTTTTAATCAAAGTGTCCCATACCACATTGAATCTTATAAAAGAATTATGATTTTAAAATATTAATGTCCATATAAATAAAAGCCTAAAACTATTTAAAAAACATGGACATTAATGATAAATATTTAGAATAGTAAATATATAAAACAATATTTAATTTAACGAATTTTTATCCAAATTTGATAAGATTTAATACAAATAATTGAAGAATAACATTTAATAATATCATTATAATATCATCAAAATAAGGAGATTCAGGATATAATATTTCAAAGGGCATTAAATACACTATATAAAATTAGATTGGTGTATACCAAAAAATAAGTATCAATGGAATTTAAATATAGATAAATTACCTTAATAAGATCGTATCGTTATATTAAGTATAAATAAATGAAACAATAATGCGTGAAAAATAAAAATAAACCCAATATAAGTGGAGATTACATTTAAAAAATAGAGTTAGTGCAACATAATCCACATGTATATGTTTAACAAAAATAATTTAAATTAGGTTAAGATGTTCTCTTACCTTAATTCGACTGCCTAACGGTGTCACTTTAAAATATAAAAAATGTGTTTGTGAGAGGGAAAAGGGCCTCTTATCACATAGACATGAAATTTATAGCAATAAGGATTTATAATAACATATTCCATCATATGAAAAATGAAATTAAATGACATGATATAAAATAAGTCTTTGACTAAAATATTACCGTGAAAGGTTACGTTTCCGATTTGGTAACTTTTGAAACATACATCCCATGAAAAAAGTATCATATAATGAAGATTAAATACCCATAAATTAATGTATATTAAATAATTAATACAATCATGTGAAGTACATACACCAAAAAATAATAAATTGTGAAAAATATAGCATGAATCTCACGGTAAATTAAAGTGAGATTAAAACCCCTTACAACCTTGTAATCAAATAAGTTGTATCACCAGAAGATAATAACCACTAAATGTATCACAAAATATCATGAGTATAAATAGAATAAGGATAATATGTATCATATCATAGTTAACAATTCACCTTAGGCAATAAATAAGTGGCATCAATGGAAATCTCCTAGGATTAAAAGTGAAATAACAAACCCCTTACCTCGTGTCTGACTAGAACCGTTCATTCTTTAATCTCTAGAATAATAAACCAAAGATAATTTAAACTTTCATAAGTACATTTTTCATGTTTATTATTCATTTTATATCACTTATTAAAATTATAAAATAATTTTTCAACCATTTATGTTAATTGTGGTCTCTTTTTTGATATTTGGTATTTCATTAAAAAAATGATCTTCTTATAATTACATGTTCATCCAGCGATCAAAATTCAGTTATATATAAAATGATATAAATGATTTAGATAGAATATATATCATATATATCCTGTATATATATAATAGTACATAATATTTGGAGATAAGAAATGAAATGTGCCATTCATCACGATGGTAAGACATATGTATGCATGAATGCTACTTTCATTTCTATTACATATTTTATTGGAATAAAAACATAATGATACATAATTATATTATATTTATAGTATAATATATTATATTATTTTATTAATTCCATTCTTTATATGTTCCACGAATGACATGAACGAGTCATATAAATTTGAGGGGGCGTTAGTCTGCACTTGGTCAGTTGAAATTATATTGTTTAACCGTTATGGAAACCGTAAATGTATTATTTAAATGAAAAATAGAGAAGTATATAGAAAATATAATTATAATATATATCATATATAAATAAAATTCTATCATAATGGCTACCATAAGAGGTGGTTGGTCAAAATTGAACAATCATTACTTCGTGAGGAATCAGTTCGTCGTCCACATAAACATTAAGTCCTTTAAACATTAGATGAAGGTGCGTGCATGTGTATTTTGAATCATCTTCATAACAAAAATATAGTATATTTAATATACAGGTGTTTTTATAAAATAATGGAATAAAAAGTGTATAGTTGGTTGGAGAAGTAAATTAAAAGACAAGAACTTAAGATAAGTCGTTACCTTTAAATTGGGTAACTCCCTTTGGTTTGAACCAAAAGGATTTCATGAAGTTCATTCTACCAAAGGTAAGTATTTTAATTGTAAGAGATGGATCATGAGGGATTATTTGGGAAGAGTATAGATGATCCATTTTTCTGGTGAATAGTCTATATTGTGTTTGACGTGAGGGATTTTTATAAGGGGGAGGAGGGGCTCATTTGGAAATTTTGAAAATATTATTTTATTATATTAGGATATTTGGTTTCTAAAGGTCAATAACTTATTAATGTAAAAGTTAATGTAACTATAATTAGAAATAAAATAATCCAATAATAATTTGATAGGTTTTGGATATTGTTTTAATTTTTATAATCCGGTTAATTTAAATCATTAATTAATGAAGTAAACACTGAATCATTAATGTTTCATAAATAATTTTATTAATTTGATGTCTAAAAATTATAAAAAAACATACCAAGATGTAGGTAATGTTATTAGCATTAAAATTAATAATTATAGTCAAATAGATAACATATATAACCACATGTATTAATTGATTCAATAAAATAATTATGTTTATGTCATTTTTGTCTTTACATTAAATTAATTAATATAAAGTGTCAATATCACTCTTCTATGTCTCCATGGGGTCCCGAAATCGACCCAAGGAAGAAAATGTTCTGAAATGTATCAACCAATTAGATTATGACACATGTTAGTGTAATTAAATATTATTATAATATTAATTTTACCTTGAATTACCATATTTATCTTTAACCACCTTAAATAACAGTAAAGAGTTACTATTCATGACAAATTATTCTTATATTATTGAACTAAATTTTACATAGTGATGAAAAACCATGTATGTTTGATTTTATAAATTCAATTCACAGAAGCGTTAAACATTAATTTAAATGAAAAAGTCAGGTTTTTAAACTACTACTCAATGTTTTCACTATTCATAAAAAATCGAAGGTTTTCAAAAAAATACAAAAAATTCAGCCTAAGCTATATTTGATATTCTGAATTCAAAAATTATATCTATTTAAAAAAATTCAAATCATTGAATTTTCATTAATTAATTTTATGTTAATTCCCATAGTTGAAACAAAAATTGTTTTTTAAGAAATAATAACATTCAAAAGATTGACACTTGTTTATGTACAATTTCAAAGTGAAATAACTTACAATGACCAAAATTAGATTATATGGAAAAAATATAATCTTAATAATCTCTAAAATCATATAATAAGATAATATATAGATATAAATAAACATGATTCATTGGAAATTTTGAATTAAAATGTTTTATTTTTCAATATTAATTAATAATGTGATCCTTATCTAGAAAAATATAAATAATTTACCCAACGAAAATTTTGAAGTCCTAATTCAAAAGAAGAAATTTAATTTGTCAAATAGAATATAAAAAATTTACCAAATCAATATTTATAGATGTTCCTCCATCAAAAGGTGATGAATTGACTTATAAAATCATAATAGTGTATTATGCTTAAATTAGATTCATTCACATTTTAAGACTCCAATTGTTATTGTATAAATTAAAAAACATTTAACAAACATGAATAATCATATTGTAGTTAGTTCTGTTCATTCCCACCATTACAAAAGCAAGGCGTTAACAACCAATTAAAATAATATTATATTATTATTTTTCAGTATGAAATAGCATTTTGAGTAACATTGGACATCAAAGAAACTCGTTGTTGTGTATCAGTTATTCCATTGAATCTACCATCACAATTAAAATAAAAAAATTAACTCAAAAAATATTAATAAATATGAAAATGTCATATTCATTATTTTCATGGGATGTTACATCTGTTATAATAATTTCCATATATAAATTTTTTAACTATAATCGATGTATTACTAGAATGATCACATATAACCTCTCTAAAAATATATAAAACCATCAAAAAATAACATAAAATCATTCATAATATTCAATAATTTTATAATAATTTTATTATATTGATAATCATTATTTTTATTATTATAGTTTCACTTGTTGATATATTTTTTCTAAGAGACCTCCAAGAATCATATTTTATTTATAAAAAATATTTTACTAACATGTTTTTATATTTTACATATCTTTTTTCTAATTATGTTCTATATATACTTCATGTAATAAAAATTATTATATTATAAATTATATTTTCATAATATCCTATAATGATTTAGGTCATTGATCATGTTTGATGAAATTTATATCAGAGAAATTATATATAACTTAATGAAATTATCAATAAAAAATGTATACTAAAATATCTAGTGTTAAAATTCCTAAACATATAATCCCTCCCAACATAAATTTCAGACAAAACATATTTATTTTATCATCGCACATTTAGTACCATTTGATTTCACCATTGAAAATTTAGATCTTGTGTAGTCGTGTTCTTAATTAAAATATATGTATGATCAAATATAATATTTATAAAGTCTTAATTTCCCTTTTAATAATTTTAATTATTTTAAAGTATATTTTTAATTTGATTCATGTATTTTTAAGTAGATTCATGGGTTTATGGTTCCTTAGTGGTGAAAAAATAAAAATATGAAAAATAATATATCATGTTTGAATAGTTTTTCATAAATAAATGAATATATCCAAACAAGTGTTTTATATTGGAAAAATAAGTATTATATTAAATACGTGAGATGAAAATTAACATAGGCACACCATAATTTTTTTTCTTGTCAACTATTTTGATTATGACTATTCATGAGTGGAATAGTAGATAATTAAATTAAATTAACTATTTTATTGTCTATTAATTCACTATAACATAATAATCTCTTATATAAAAATGGTTATAAACTAATCCTAAGGATATCCACATAACACATAATAATTGAGTAAGCCAAGGAGGATAACATTGGTTGAGGTCAACAAGATCTTGTATTAAGGATCAGTTTTCAATGTAGATTTCCTCCACCAATGAATTTTTTTACCAGTCTTATGAAAATAATGTGGGATACATTATTACTAGTGATGAATAAAAATCATGGGTATGAAATATTTTATTGGATTTATATAAATTTATAATTCAGCCATTTTAAGTTTGGATTAATCCCTTTAACATGTAATTCTTGGATCGATTGTGGACTATAGTTATATGATATAATTGTATCCTCAAACAATGAAACGATAATTAATATGTTAATTTGTTATTAACATTCATTTATCAATTAAACAGCAATAAAAATAAGTCATCCCCAATCACTATTGAACATATATTCACTCATCATTTTTGAATCACTAATTCTCCCCTCATTTATTGAACAGTCAAAAGTGGCATTTATTTTGATAGAATTTTCATATATATCATGAAAATATTATTTCATAATCAATACATGGAATAATAGATCATAACATGCGATTTATATTATACATTTTATGAATGTTTGAGGATTGGTCAGGATACCTAGTGATCAGGGTTATGAATTGGGTATATATTTTGTTAATGAGGTTTTATTGGAAATTATTTCCAATAATATGGGTGAGAAATTTTTTTAATCAATGATAGATTAAGATCAATAAATCATAGATCTATGTCTTTACTTTATTGAATTTTGATATTATAGTCTATAGTGTAATATGTTATGATGAATGAGAGTTCTAGGTTATCCATAAAATATAGATATAGAAGGTCTATAGTTCAAAATATTACTATCCATGTGGACCCATTCATCAGTGTCTAGGGTTATGAAAAGGGAAAAATATCACATTCCATGAGAGCAATTTACACCATATGAAAACATAATGTGGTGATAAGTCATGTACCACTAGGTACATGGGTATGGCCATGACCAATGTACATAGGCACCACTAGTGTGCACTAGTATGGAAAGGATACATGGGATCCAATTAATGTATATATTAATGGAAATATTTATGGACATTGGCTAAAGTACATGGACATAAGAACTGAAATGTTTTTTCATTTTTTCAAACACTATTTAATCTAATAACATGGTGTGTAACCCTCCCAAGGTTGATTGGATACCCAATTTAGTTTAATATAGTGATGTATCAGTATGTTATGTTCACTAGTTCTATCCCAATGATGCTACAAATATTATTCCAATCATGAGAACAAGATGATTGATCCCCAATATCAGTTAATTCTCCATATTTACAGGTATACAATAAATTCCACCAAGGAGTGATCCCATATCAATCAACCTTAGGTTGGATTATGTTTTGATTGAAAATATTCATGTTATAAGAACTCCATACTAATAGGTTATTCAGAATAGGGTTCAATATCTATCATATGACAAAGGAGTGATCCCAAATTATATATCAACATCATGTAATTTCTAGAAATAACATATTCTAGGTGATTATTGATGAGGAATACCTCTCATATGAGAGACTCTGGTGATATAAAAAATCTAGGGGTGAGTTATTTTATAATTATATTACCATAGAGACTCGAGTGGAATTATAGTACTGGATTATGTTTGTTACCTAACAATAAAAATTATGGTCTGTCATTGAGAATATATTTTTTTAATCATCCATTCATTTGAGCTTAGACTCTTATTTTTTTGTGTTTTAAAATTGTTGTGTCCATCATGGTATGTTTATACCCTCCTCTTTATGGGCCCTACAAATGTGTTTCATGACTTCTATCAATGGAATTAATTTCAACAGGTTACTTGGGGAAGCAAGAGAAAATGGGGATTAGTTATTGTAGTCTGACCATAAATGGTCAGGTAATATAATATTTATAGTAATCAACATTTTCTATTTGTCAGTACTCTTTTCCTGTTTTAGTGGACTTGTATTTTTCTGTGTTGTTTTTTAATACTACTGTCCTACTATTGTAGTAAATTAGTTTTCTACAAGCGTATTTTTTTATCACATAAATATTTACATTCATTTTTATATTTTTTTTTTCATAGATGTGATTTTTTATTGTTACTTTAGGATATTGGAAACCATGAGTATGATATTCCTACTCAGCACTATTCTATTGCAGATTCCCTATTACAGTTGACTATGTTGTGAAATACACCTTTTGTTTCTACGCAGACATCTTATAGTGGGATATTGAATAATACAGTGGTGTCAGGGGATGAATTTTCTTCTAAATAGAGTTTGTAGAAATTATACTTTTATGGTTTAGTTTATGAACTATGATGATAGTGGTAACCAAAAGAGAGTTTAGATATCAAATTACGATCCCCAATGATGGAAAAGAAGTTGACGGGTCCATTTACCAATTATTTGATACAATTTATTTTGAATTATATCACAAATGAAATTATTGTAGGGAAAACATTAGTTTATGGATTATATATTGATTGTTTGGGGCTTTCATGTTATTATTGGTCTAGGTCTACATATATTCTCATTGAATATCATTCATCTAAATTTTTTCATAGTTAATATATGATGATAACAAAAATGGATTACAAAACAAGATCATGATGTTGATACACTCTATTATGATGCTTTTATTCTGTGGACAGTGCATGCGGTAGTACCTCTAGGTGGTTTTCTAATCCTAACTCAACACAGCAAGTATATGGTTGTTATTATAGTTGTTGGGAAAAATTTGTATGAAACTGTTTTAATGATCAATAGATATTGGTTTCATGGTATGTATTTTGTTTTAAATAGGTAGTATAGTTCCACAGTCTATGTGTTTCTGATTGGGTAAAGGAAAGAATATAATATCCATTCCATGAAAAATGATTGTGAAAAAGACAATATAAATTGGTTTTTTTATTCTCCAAATGTTTAGCGGAAAATGTTTTTTCAAATATAATTTGTGTCTTGAATGAACTTTTTTATTGGAGTGTGATGTTATATAAATTTAATAAAGTCTTTCAAGATATTCGATACAAATTATAAGGATTATTTTTTTGATGATGGTTCCCAACATCATAAAAAAGTAATGATACACATAGTATTTTGTAGATGAAAATAATTTATGATATCTAATTATTCCAGTCATAGTTTTTTGGTGTGTAAATTATTAGATGATGATTTTTTTTTTGAATAATAATAAGTTCTATGTCACAACCTTTATTAGCCCATTAGATATGGTGTTCCCCCAGTTTATAAGATTATGTTTCCCACCAATATATTGGAGTAATTATGACATTAATCTATCAGATAAATCATTGGTATAAATGAGGCTTTAGTGGTAGAGTTATATCACAGTAAGATCATAGTATTTTTTAGAATACAAGAAAATAATTTATTTGAACTAATAAATAAGTTTGAATTATTGGAACCAATAAATGATATGCTATTAGATAATGATTAACTACATGATGATATACAACGTTGTCAAACATCTTCATATTGAAAAATTGTAGTTTTTTACTTCTAGGTCATGACACATCAAAAGGTAATTAACAGTACTACATAATATTGGAAATATATACACATCCATCAGAAACATAATGACACCAATAAGTAATCAAATGATCAACTTCATCGGACATAGTTTTCAATATAAAATTATTTTTAATATGAGTAAAAAAGTTTAATTTTTTTGAATATTTTAAAAATGAATTTTCCTTGGATTTTATAACCTTTAAATGTTTAAATGTGGATTATAATAATAAGTTAAGGTATATTGATGTTGTGTAAATGTTTATGGTAGATCTGTTTTTGTTTGTTTTGATATACTAATTTTATAGTATTTAGTAATTAAATCATTCAATATGTTTTAAAAAAATAATTAAAAAAGGAATTAGTGTGACAGATTTTATCAGAATAATTATCTTTATATGTTCTAAGAAAAATGAATTTGTGAAAATATAAATGAAGTTTCTAAGAATATTCAAAAATTGTTGATTTAGATTGAATAAGTAAAACATTTGGATATAATAGAAATGAGATTTGATATTTGGGATGTTACTTAAGTGGGAATAAATATCAGATACACAACCATATCAATTTATAGAACCTATATATATTAGATGATGAACAATGTATGTAGTGATTAAGGAATTATTCCTTTTTGAGAGATTTCCAGAACACTGAATTTTTTGGTTGAATAATTTTTAACAGATTGATTTTTCAATACAAACATCTCTAGGAAGATGAAGTGGAAGAAAGAAATAGTAGACCATGTTTTTTAAATCGGGCCACATAATCAGATTAATATTTAACGTGTAAGAAGGAAGTGATCATTATTGTTTGAATAGTAGATTATTAAAAAATATATAGACTTGGGAATCAAACTGATGAAATAGGCATACCCATCATACAATATTTTCATATAATATACATAAGATTTGTTTCTACTAGATGTTTGGTGTGTATGCGAATATTTTTTTTGTATAATCACAGAAGATGAATGTATTGAAAAGGAATAGTGACATGTTTAGAATCAATATGTGAACATTTGTTAACATGTTACATAATAAATTATTACATCATTATTTCTAGACGAAACACATGCACTGTTGTTTTGGTCATAGTGAGACACAAATGTAAGGGTATTTCTTATTGTATCCATATACAATGATTGTTGTATAGTGGATTGTGTGGTGTTAGGTTATTTCAAAACTATTCCAATGACTACATACACTTATTACATAGTAAACCATGAAATTACAGATGTTCTTATAGATTTTTGAAGAATGTGATTTTAGAGAACAGATAGTTAATTCGTAGAAGGAGAATGATTTTATATATTACGGATAAAAATTCGAAAAATATGTCATAGAATTACACCCTTCCCCTCTCAGTGATACATTGATCTTGGATGGGCCTTTTCAATATGTACCAGTGGAAAGTTTCCCTTTATATTTTATTTTATGACTTTTTTTATGTGAAGATGTAATGATTAATCTGAATTTTGTGAATAGTAAGTGGATTACATTATTAAAAAAAATGAATTATTATATCTAGAAATATATGATTTTAGAATATATTATGTTACTTCGGTGTGATGTTATGGAAGATTCTATAGATGGATTTCCAATAGTTGATAATGGTCAACATAAATTTTTAGATATGATGATTTTAGAGAATAAAGAAAGTGAGAAAATTATTTACAGTCACCACTTTTTGAAAGTGAGTTTCTTAGAGTGAAGAAAGTTTATATTACTATATGTATCTAAGAAAAGATGATAAAATTTTTTTATATAAATAATAGTTTGAAGAAAACAATATTCAAATATTGAGGATGAAGTATGAATACCCTAAGAAGTGTGTGTTTTAATCCATTGATTTCTTATTTTAAGGTGTGAATAATTTAATGTGCACCATAATATATCATTGTGATATTTTAGATGATTCAACCATTGTTGTAATGAAATTGATAATTCATCCTAATAAGTTATATGAAAATGATTCATTTTTGGATGATATAGGAGACATAACTCTATCTTTGGGAGACCATTATAATTCTATGAGGATTTTTTAATGCAAAATGGTCAATGTTATGAAATGAAAAATAACATTGGATCACGATTTTTCCTTACAGGATTACAAGAATAGAATATCTATGAATATTCTTGAAAATGAATAATGTAGTGAAACTGAATCTAAAAATGTGGTATGTAATAGTAATGATTTATTTTTATTATATTTTCCTTAAAATTTTAATAGAGGTACTAGAATGTATAAATGGAATATACCATTCAAATAATTTTAATTTGGAGATGTTGGTAACATAGATAAATGATTCCCTCAATGGAATATTGAAAAATATAGTGGTGATTATTGTATAAATTCAATATTATAGTGGATGAAAAATGGTGAAACGTTGAAATATTATTCAATTTTTAAAGATAGTAAAATAAAAAAATTAACAAGAAAATGTTTATTGTAATGATATAAGGAAAACAATACCTTTAAATTGATAATTTTACATTTTTGATTTTTTGGCTAATAATTTTTAGAGTAAAAATTAATAATGAATATTTTGGATGAAATATTAAAAATATGATAAAATTGATTTATTATTTTAATATAATAGACAGTTGAAATAATGTCTTCGAAAGATATTTATACTTTAAAGAGAAATTAGGATGTTTAAGAATTTTATTATTAAAAAAAGAATTTTTAGCATTATAGAATGATTTTATGCTATGAAATATTTATTTTTAAAAGGGATATCTGGAAAAATAAAATAATTATAATGTGAATGTATAAGTAATTTTAATTGAAATGGATGAATAGTTGGGACATATTAATTGTTTTTTCTAAATATCACCATTGTGTTACCTGTTTCAACTACTCTATCGTTTAAGTTGGTAAAATTTTGTTAATGTTTGATCTTGAGAAGGACTAAAAAATCTTACCTTCAATGGTTGGGAAGGAAATTGTTAATTATTATATGTGAAAAAAAGTCTGAAAAATTCACGTATTTTTTCAAATGAACAATGTTGAAAATTCAAATTTTTATACAAAATAAAAGTCAAAAAAATGTTTCTAGAAATTATAATACAAATAAATTTAGTAGGAAATGTGTGATTAAGAAGAATATTATAGGTTATAACATGATGTTTGTGAGAAGAAAAATGTTCACATGAGATTGACATGGAAGTTAGTTAAGAAAATATTTTCACTACACTAGATAATTTGGCGGTTACATAAGAATGTTTTGATTTTATGGATACACAAGTTATTATGGCTGATTTGGACATAAAAAATATATATGTTGGTTCTAAAAAATATATTACAATATTCTCCTGAGTTATAAGAATAATTGTTTAGGGGGATTTAATCCTCACAATGGAATAAATTTAAGAATGTAGTTTTAAATTTCAAAAATAGTTTCATCTGTTGGAAACTATTTTTGAAATATATGTACAATGTTGAAATCAAGAAAAATGGATTCTCATTTTGTTACCAAAATAATTAAATTTTAATTAAAATTATTAGAATTTAAATGTAAATAATGAAAAAGGAATGGAGAATGATCATGTTAAATAAACTACTCTCATTGCAACAGAATAGAACATCCCCAGAATTTGAATAATGGGTTTTCATAAAATAAAATATTAGATATGTAATTTTAAAATAATTTGGAAGCCAATATTGAAAAAATATATTTTTAGAAAAGACTAATCTCTCATAATCAATGGAATTTGGTGCACTATTTTTGGGGAAGAAAAATATAAATCCAAGAAGGCCTTGTATGTTGATGGGATAAAACGCAACTTGCTAAGTGTTTCAAAACATTATGATGAAGTTAATATAATTTTTTAAGGAAATATTTTATTTTTGTAAAATTAGTGTAACATATTATGGTTTTTATAAAATTCTAGGAATTAAAAGGTATTTTTTCCATGTTGGGAAATTTAATATTTCGTGTTACTTAAAAATAATGGATGAAAATAAGTTGTGTAATAAAATGTGAAGACATATGTTTCTGGGGAAAATGAAAATTTTTAAAAAGAGAGAAAATTTCTATGATATTACTGACATGAACTGAAGAAGATATTGGTGATCTAAATTTTTTCATAATGGGATGATTAAAATATTTTGACATAAAAAACATTATATGCTTTCAAATCGACCACTATAATGGAATCATACAATTATTTGGGGGAAAATGAGTAATTAATAACATTATGTATATTTGAACATTATAGCATTAATTTATGATTTTACTCACATTAAATGTGTTATTTATTGGAATTATAAATGATATTCCCTAACTGACTAAATGTTATAGGATTATAGATGAGAAGTATTGGGGGTATTCAATGATGATGTTTTACACAAATATTGGTGGTGAATAAAACAATAACGAATTATGAATTAATCCTAAAAACCATGGAATATTGAATACATTCAGATGGTCACATACCCTATAAGAAAATTTACATTGAGAATGAATGAGATTTAGTTTTTTATAATGTGGAATACAATGTTACTTGAACATGAGATTTGTCACTACATTTGGATGCAAGCATTGAGCACATGTTTTTATATTCAGAATCAGTGTTTATATTGGTCATGTTATGATGTGACTCTAAATGAAATGTTTTTTATAAAATAATTCTATTTTGGAACACATATGTGTTTTTGGGTATACCTGTATTATAAAGAAATGAAGGTTGAAACATTTGAATGTTTGATAAATGAGGTTAGGATGGTATAATGCATGGATTTGCTTTAGATGGAAGATGATACAGATCGATCATCAGGGAATGTGAAATATTAGTTTATTCTATTGATTTAAAATTTATTGAATAACCTATGGAATTTGATTCATCAAAACATACACAAGAGGATGATGATGAAAATGAATGGATTGTTATTAATAATCATCAAATGGATACGAAAAATTGTGAATTAACATAGATGTAATAAATTTACATTGCTATTTCTTGTGATAGGAATGAAAATATTTCATATCTGCATTGGAAGAAGAATTACATTGTGGCTCGAAACATTATCGGAAAACAACATAAAATGGTTCAACCCAACATAACATTAAAAGTTGTTACACATATTTCATTTTATTAAAACTTTTAATACATTTTTATGAATGGTGAACTTTTATAATATAAGATTTGGTAAAAATATCCACCTAAAATATAGTCATTATATATCCCTCGTTATTATTTAATATGTTTTTCTGACATTATCATTATTGGGGATGATGATATAAACTATTAAATGATTGCTAAAATATTTTAAATGTTTTTATGAAATTTACATTTATTGTGAAGTGAAATAATATATTATGATAAAAATAACATAATAGGATAAATATAGTAATTATTCTCAATAAAATTATGTTATGGAAATTTCATAGAAATTTGGATAAGAAAATTTTGAACCTTTTTAATAGAAATTTTATTGGGAACCATGTAGACTAATGACGTATAAGGTAAGGATGTTGAGTCTAATGAATTTTAGAATATAGTAGAATGTATTCTGTATCTAAAAGATTGATGCCTAGATATTGAATATTCTATGAACATATGTGAATTATTTTATACTGCTCAAAAGTAATCACATTTCATGGATAAAAATATGATTTTTAAATATATCAATGGTACAACCGATTTTGAAATTAGATATGATGGCTCAGAATGTATTTAATAGCTATGCTCTATAGATAATTATTGGGAAGGAAGTGTTGATAATAGAATAACCACATATGATAGTGTTTTCATTCATAGATAACGTATTGTAATTTGGAATTAAAAGATACAATATTCTATAAATATTATAATAGTTGAATCTGAATATAATTCCACTAAAAAATGTGCCACACAACATAAGAGGATGAATAAATATTTAGAGGAATTACTTTTTATATGAAGATACATTTTATCTTCTATTTGATAATAAAATATATATAAACGATACAAGATATCAAGTCAATCATTCTCATTAAAAATATTATAAATATGAAATATCATTTCATTATAGAAATTTAGGAATGTAATTGAATAATGATTGTGTATGTTTCTATATTGAAATAACATTCCAAATTTTTCAACAAATACATTATTCAGGGAATATTTTTTAAATTGATGTTTATCAGGGGAATCTAACCTCAATCAATTCAATGTTTATTTAGGTGTTTTAGAGCACTCAACCAATTTTTATTTTTATATAGTTATCATGTGGGATAAAATTATTGTCTGAAAAATTAATCCAGTGATACGTGCAATCCTATTATGAAAACATGATTTTAAGGGGAGTTTTGGGTAATCTATGAACTCTTAATGTATTTTTTTGTACTTCACTAATAGATTTTTCATTAATTTAGGAAAAAAATTCTGTAAAATAATCTGAACATTTTATTTAAGGATGAAAACAATGAAGTTTTTAATGTAGTATTATTTTGGCAGTCACAAATATTTTATAACATTGTTTTTCTGTGAATGATTATTTTTTCTATAATGAAATTCATAATGTAGGGAAAGAATTTTTTTAAGTTACCCATAGTTTGGTGTTATAATTTATATTTATTTCTAAACCTTGGTGCAAAATAAAATGCAATGGGGGTATTGCAGGGACTATGTTAACTCAATGTGTTTTTCAGATTCAGAATGAATATTGTTATTTTTGTTCTTTATTTAGTGGAATTAATTAAAAAAAAACTTCACATTTTATGAGTTTGGGAATAAATTAAGGATATACTATGAAAAGAATAACAGAGTTAAGTTTCTTATGAAATTCCATAAAAATCGATTTTTTACTCTCTGAATTCTTTCTCGGAAAAATTTCTTTTAAGACTCACATGGTTTCATGAATAGAGTTTTTTTATCAATGTGAGTAGTTGTTTTAGAGTCTGGACGACATTAAAAAAATTCGATACCAAATACGGTAATTTGATTTTTGATGAATTCTCTCAATATCCAGAATAATTCATTATACGTCCATGAGTTTGTGGAAGAAGACAGGTTATGAAGTCAATGACTTTGGAAGAAAATTTGTCACTGTGAGAATCACTGAACACTTAATTTTTTTGATGACTATGTATATATTAGTTACTTCTACCATCAGTCAATCAGACTTATTGTGCCACCAGTCTATCAGGTTATGTAATCCACCAATCCATTCTAACAATTCAAATGCCGATCCATCAAAAACTTTATTGGTATCAAAAGGGAATCATATCCATAGTTCAATCAGAGGAATATCAATGTTATACAAGATTTCATGTAAAGAATTTATCAAAACCAATTATGAATTAGGAAATTCTGGGACTGATTAATGATACTAGAATAGAGACTGATCAACCAAATGATTATCATAAATTCATTCAATCATTTTATTAAATGAAAAATGTGGGTAAAATAATGTCATGCTAGAATTGACACGAATACATATAATGAGAAATATAGATAGATTAATTAAATACATTCTGAAAATGATAGGTTATTAGATGATGAACATCATTAAAATATATTTACTGATATGAGATTGTATAGATTTTTTCATGAAAAGGTGAATTGTTATGTTGATTTTTATAATGTTTTGTTGGTGGTTTTTAGAATCTATATATGTTGTGAAGATGTTTATAAGAATATGTTTAAGTATATTAATGATGAGAAAATAATAATATAAGATGTGTTTCAGTTAGTTTGTAGGAAATAAATGTGTAATATTTATTTATCAATAGTTTCTAATGGTTCAATAAAATTCGAATGTAAAACAATATTAGTACAATTTTATTATGAAAATGAATAAATACTAATAAGTTCAATGAAGACAAATTTTGTGAGATTTTTTTATATATTTATAGAATAATAAAGAATGATTTAGATTCTCATTAGATGACATAGTTGGGGTTGAAATGGAAACTGAATTTTAAATTTGGTAATTTACATAAGAAATTAAAAGTTTTTAGATTTTAACCCCTTCTATTTTCAAGTAACATAAAAATAGAAGTGGAAGTAAATAATAACTTGTTATGACTATGCTTCTGATTCACATGATAGATAAAGAGATGGGAAATATTTCAATGATTAAGGTTTTCTATATAGTGTTTTATTATGTTACATATCTTTAAAGAAGATAAATGAGAAAGAGATAGTGGCTATAGTTTTCTAGGATGAGCCTTGCAATCAGAATGACATTTTCTCGTCAACAATGATCCATATTAAAATTATTTCCAGAATAATTGTTTTTATTTTATTCAAAATTGAGGAATAAAACCATAGAATCATATTGTTCTATCAGACAGGGGTTTTTTACATTTTCAAGAAGATTTTATTCTACCTACATCAGGTTAGGAATGTATAGAATTGTGTTATAACAAATTTCATAAGTAGAAATTATTGTTTTAGTACAATGATATTTTTGAAACTAACTATTGAAGTTTTCATAACATGATAAAAAAATAAGGTTTAAATAATTAGTGTTAGAATAAAAATTTGAACTATTTTTTTGATCCTAGTACTAACTACGTGAATGATTTTTTCCAAATTGTTGTATCCTCACAAAATGATTTTCTTCTAGTATATTGTGTTGTATTAAATTACTAAAAGACCATTTAATGGGCATGATACTATTATTGGATGGAGGTCCTTGTAAATTCTTGTATTCCATTGAATGTGTGACTGTTTTTTTTCAAAATTGGGATAAATCATTAAATGAAGGTGAATGTTGTTATACAAGAAATATAAGAGAATAGAAAAATATTTCACAAGTCCAACCCCTCTCTTCTCAGTGATACATTGATCCGGATGGGGACTTTAAGATTTTATTAAAAGATGATATAAAGTGGTTGTGAGCATTTATTTTCTTCTATAATTACAAACACTGTATATTTTAGGTAATGCCAGGCCACCAGGTAGTAGAGTAGAGGATCACTTTATTTTGGTGAATATTCAACCATTTTTGGACTCCACTTTATCATATGGTGTTACTAGTTGATATCATTCTCCATGGATTCATAGGTAGATGGTAGATCCTGGTGATGTCGTTGAATGATGTTGAAACTATTACATTATATGGATTATGTATCCATTCAAGGGATTCATTTAAAACAGTAATATTAATGGATGAATGAATCTATTTTATTTTAGAACTCTATTTTGGTATAATTATAGTCATTGAGTATATGTTATTGCTCACTAACCCCTAATTATTATACATGAATTTAGTTAGTGAGACATAATTTCAAGTACTAAACATTGAGTGAGATATTTATCTTGATATCTAATATAGATTGGTATCTCTTTGTATTCCAAGATATGATAGAGTGTTAGATAATTACAAGGTAAATGAGTGTTTTTATTTGAGAATATGTAGCAATTTAGTAATTTTATCAGAGAACAAATTTTAAATGTTAAACTCAAGGGTCCATCGATTCATACATTTATATAGAATATCTCCGGACAATGGTTCTATCTTTCTTGGATCTATGAATGGTTGTAGTAAGATTATGGATACTTGATTATAATAACATGATAGGAGTGGTCATATCACTTGGTATTTCATGACCCAATTTATATATTAAATAAGGATATGGTTTATAAAACACCATTAAAGGGATAATAACATGATTGTTGAGTTCCAGATGGTTGATGATTTGGCAGATGATTCGAAAGAGTAGAATGAGGTGGCTGAAAATATTATTCGATTCCCTCAACAACTCCATATTTTCCACAATATAATTGCAAAGGTAGTGGATTAGATCATTGGAATATGCATGAATTTGTATACATATGAACAGGAGCCTCAAGAATGATTCTAGGTGTAAACTACGTCATTTACCCATTATATATAATATATATAGTCATGAAAATGTACCACTCTTTCCTATAAGCACTAGTTTTTCCAGGATATAAAGATTCTGTATGAAAATTTGGCCCAACCCTTGAATTTTGAAACACATATAAACAGATATTCATTTATAAAAATATTTTTTTTAATTTTTGAACAAACTCATTTAATAGAGGTTTTCAAGTGGTATCTTTTAGTAAATACTATGAGGAATTATGAAATTATTCAATTAATGGATTGTATTTCTGTCATTTGTGCATATAATTACTATTTTATGAGGAGGATAAAGTAGATATGATATTATGTGGTGATATTTTCTATCGTATGATATATGGATATAATGGATGAGTATGATGGTCTTGTACATAGAATTCAATCACCAATTATTCATCAGTAAGGCCGTATTAACGATAGAGCATTATAAGAAATGACCATTATTTTTCAAAAATTAGCTTCATTGTGTAGTGACATATTCATTGAGGACTTTTTAGACATACCTTATAATAGAGATATCAATTTCATTATTCACCTGCACCCTGAAACTTCCTTGATTTATTGGATGTCATATCAAAATGACCCCATTGAGCTACTACAGATGATAGTACAATTGAGGGATTATTAGAAGAAGGAGGTTGTTTGACCCATTGTGTCCCAATAGATTGAACTATTATTTCTCACCAAGAAAGAAGATTTCATTTTGAGGTTATGTTTTTATTACCATCACCTATATTAGTTAACCATCTAAAATTTGTATCAACATATGGGAACTGACATCCACTTCAACCAGATGTATCTGTAAAGGTGGTTCTTTAAGATTTTCCACTTGTTGTCCAATTAATAGCTCTGAATTAATTAAGAGGATATTAAAATATATTAGTATGTTGTTTATTTGGTCAAAATTAGTATTTTGTGACTCTATTATATATGAAAAATTCCAATGTAGCATTCATTGGGACTCTAAAACAATATATTTAAACCATCATGAAATGGTTAATGGTTTTCGTAATCGATAACATCCTAATATATCTCAGTATTAGGGAAGGATTATGTGAGGAATATTTTAATTGTTTAATTTGTACATTGAAAAAGTAGAATTTTGGGATGTCCTTGAATTTTCATGTGAGAATTTGATATATCCACATCCAATGATAGGTTATCTTGGGGGAGGGAGTGATAGTTTCCCCTATAATGGTTGAGGAAGATCTACATTTGGATACTCTCAATAGATTGAATTAGAAGCATATCATCCAAGGGTTGGAAATTTTTTTTTGATTATTGTTGAAAATTTATTAATATATTAATGTGCTTGTGACTACATTTACCCAAAATCATAAAAAATTTCTATTAACAGAGGGATTCTAGTAGTGTTTTAATGTGTTAATAAATTGATGAATAGTGAAACCACATTAATACTAATATAAGTGGGGTTCAAGTATATGTTGTCCAGTGATGCATCAATAAGTGTCATTAGATACATTCTTATTCTCAAGAAGGTTGAAATATTTTAATTTTCCAGAGAGAAGAGAACATATGAGGGGAACTACATGATCAATAATTCGGTGTTGGAATAAGTGGTCCAAGCTATAATGCCATTGATTTACTACCTTATGGGAGAGCTATTAATCATTAATTAAGACCACATATGTTCAAGTATATATTTTAGTATATGTATTATAATGTGAGGAAGACAAAATGTGTGGGGTTAATAGGGAATTATGAATTTCATATATTTAATACTCCCAAAAATTGGAATGTGGTGACATATACTATGAGTATGGTATTTGGTTCACAGTTGTTGAGCTAGGTTATAATTCAGATAGCCTTATTATAGTTTTCTAACGTGGTGGAGAATGGTCATTCTCACCTCTAACAAATTGTTGTTACCCCTACTCTAATTCATAGGGTTAGGATTGATCAATGGGGAGATATAGATTATGTGGGATTATGATGAAATATACATACTGGAAATACAATGGGATGATTCTATGAATATTGAGTGCACACCATCCTTTTCTGTTGATAAATGAATAAAGTATTCACAATCTGAGAAGGGGTATAAATGGTGTTTATTATATCCACATTATCAGTACATATAGGAGTAAAAAAGTTATATCCATACCATATGATTATATTTTGGTGACCATAGAATTATAAGGGATTATTAAGGTCTGTATATTGATGCATAAGATTCAAATACGTGAATAATGATAATGTTGTTCTACTAAAATTTGACGAATACATATACGGTAAATATTGGACATGTCAGGGTATCCTAATGGATGTAATGATGATAATCACATAATTAACTAGATGTCTCCATTCAATCACAATTATTTTAGATTGACTCCCAATGTTGGCCCAATTATAGTAAATCATGAGAAGAGTTCAGTAGAGTATATGGGGTTCCATTATAAGTAGTATAGTTTCTCACGTCATTTTCATCTCTTTAATATCATCATATAATTTAATTCACTCATTAAGATAGTATTGTAGTGAGGATTTAACCATTCTTTTGTCAATAAGTTGTGTTTGAGAAGTATGTTTCACCCCCATATAGATGGAAACATACCGATGACTATGTAGGATAATTAATAAATGATTCATAAATTCATGATATACATTGTTCATAGCAGGTAGGATCACCTACCTTTTATTGTTTTTACAAAAAACATCATCTTCCACCCAAACAACAACATAAACCATTTGAGGCCTTATACTAGAGAGCTTGTATGTATCCAATGTAATTTATTGATCTAGTGGAACCAAAAATAGGGGATAATAATTTTTTTGGGTGAGGATAGATAATGTTAATGTTATAATGGATTGAACAAAGTCAACCCAAAGCTATACGATGTAATTTATGGAATGATGATATAGGCCATTATAGTTCAATGAGAGATAACGTCTATTTCTATTGGTTTCCCCTCACTGTGGCCTTATGAGGATTGGTAAGGTTAGTAAGATAACATTTATATTAATTGGAAAAACTCTGTATATTTCATAGTGTTATTTTGATGGAAACTCACATAGCCCTATAACCATAGTTAGATAATTGCATGAATCATCCCACATTTTATAGGAAAGGAGGTATATTCAAGGACAATAATTTGTTTTCTGATTGGGTGATCTATAAATTTATTATGAAAATAGATTATCATAGTTCCTGAAAGAGATCAATGGTTGGTTGGACCTCATCTATAGTGGTTGAGGGATTCCAATTAGGTGTGTCTTATGGAAGCTTGATAATATTTTTTACAGTACCTATGAGATGGAAAAACAAATGATGTCTCATTACACTAATCATTATTATTAGTGGTTAATATTTTCTAGATGAATAACCCAAATGTGGGGAGTTTATCAACCTATATAGCAGTTCAATAACAATGATTCACTATTTTGTGTCTCATGGATAACTACAGATTGTTGAATTCAAATAATCATTATGAGTAAAAATGTATATTAATTTTGACATAGTATTATGTCCAATAATATTATTACATATTATAGGTTATGATAATTTCTAATTTATATTGGGAGAAAAATTGGTAGCATCATCCTTCTGTATAAAAACTTACGAAACTCAGTTATCAAACCTTGCATAGGAGATTACATCATAAGTATTTTCCCATGACAAAACAAAAATCACGATTAATCATTTAATTCATATATGAAATTATTTTTGAGTTATATTCATGATGAAAGATATCAAGGAAAAAACATTGTTAATTGATATATCCTACAAAAATTTTGCCAACACACAACATAACATTAGAGCTAAGGTGGGTGTAACAAGGGGTTATGCAACTACAAAATAGTAGTATGAATTTATATTTTAGTATTTTTACAAAATCATTATAATATTTATCAATTTTACTCATTAATTTATAAGTAAATTTATGTATGATTTCATAATAATACAATTTTTTTCTGAAAAATCCAGAATTTAATTTTTTAAACACAATATGTCTTTATTAAAATAAACATTTTGATAAATTTTAGAATTTTTAAATAAATATTATTTTTTGATAATCTGATTTTTTTATAATATTTATATGTTTAAATATGATAATAACATTCAATGATGCCTAATATATTCATTATAAGGGCTAGAAAACAATTATTGTCTTAAATAAAATTATTTTCCAATAAAATTAAATATTTAATTAAAATTTTATATTCACTTATTTATTGAATGGTTATGATGAAATAATGTTTTTATTTAACACATTGATATTTTCTAATTGTGATTTTTTTAAATTTTTAGAGTCATTAAATTATTTGTGTAATAATATAATAAAATGTAATTTTATCAAAAAACAATAAAAAAAGTTATGTAATAAATAAAATAAATGGTATCAATGAAAAAATATAGATTTATATTTAAAAATATATCATTTTGTATTAAGTTTAATAATTATATAAATCATTAACGAATCCTCTATATCCATCATATAAGTATTATATTTTATATAATTTCATTATGAACAAGAATCATTTCACCATCACTTAGGGTATTATTTTAACGAGAATGGTGATTTTTAATATAAAATATGGAAATATTATCCACATTTATAGAAACCAGGGCCAACAAATTGAAGACTGGATATTTTTTTCATTATTTTTTTACATGAAATCCAAAACCTCTGATTAGAATCTAATAAGCAATTTACCTCTATTTTACAATAAATATAACAAAACACTACACTCGTATTCACTCAAATACTATTGAGGATGATGTTACACTTCATATCATTCTATAATTCCATCCCAATGTATTCTCTATATCATTATATGAATCTTACACACTATTTAATGATCTTTATCAAGTTATGTAGTCTTCTCCTCCTCATACATATTCATGAAATTTATTATGTTTTTTCCTTTTTATTTAAATTTAACTTTTGTTGGAATATGGGTTTGTAAACTTCACTTATATTCTTCATTATGTCTACATATTGAGACACCCCTTTTATACATAATTAATTCCACCCTGAATTGTTATATACACCAATTATGTCATCAAAATTATCATGATATTATCCATTCCAATATTTTTTTCATGAATTCTAATCCCCATTTCTACTTTATTATATTCATCAATATGTAAATATTATACATTCATTGGGTGATTCCGTGTATATAACCAACACTCCTAAATTGATGGATTAAATGTTTTGAAATACATTCTAATTTTGTATGATCTATTTCACAAACAAATTCTTGGACATGATATGAATGTTTTAGTTGAGATATGAATTATATATCCATCCAATGCATTGGGTAGTTTCTTATCTTAGGAGAAACCATGTATAGATCATGAGAGGTTATCCTAATAAAATTATTTTATGAGTAATCAGTTGATATTATTAACATATTTGAATGATGTCATTATTTCTATTAGTATCACATTCCAATGTTACCTTGATGTTATCAACATATTTCATACATCTATGTTCATGATTATGATTTTAAACCAATTTTTCAACAATGATATGCAACATGTTTCAAAATTATTAAACTAATAAATTTTACTTTTTATTATTCACTTACTCAATATTGTAGCTCCCCATTTCATATATACATCCCAAAATTATCGCAATAATTATTAAATGATTGATTAAATATAGTTTTAGTTTTTTTAAATAGATATTGTTCCAATGCTTCACGTTTTTGTCATATGTACCTAATTTAGAAAGAACTGTTTTCCTCATGTTATTTTGGAATTATATTCAGTGTATCATTATGAAATATAAAAAAAATTATGGTTTATTTAATTGGGATTTTATATTTTTTAATAGAGGAAACTATATTAATTTATGGGATTATTATTAAAATTAAATAGTGACATCATTATAAAAACAACATAAGAAAACATCCCAATATTTTGTTAAATTACAGAGTTAGTGGATTTCATCAAAATTAACCCATGAATGAAGGCTTCATCTGGAATTGACCCATGAACAGTTTTATCTAGGGGTTAAAAACATGTAAAGGATGAATTGGGATTTGAATCAATCCCCACCATGTTTTTGACAAAGTAATTTTTCTTCACATCTAATTTGACACTCACTTTGGATGCTAAATGCTAAAATCATTGTCTCTATATAAACGAATATGATGGTGAGAGAAAGTAACATAAAATATAATTTTATGAAATATAAAGTGGATATAATAGATTTAATAATATAAATTCACAGAATAAATTATACATTTCTTTAATGATTTATCAACATAAATTTAATGGTTTCCCCCTTTAATAGTTAATAATTATATTATATTCCATGTTTTTACATTTGTTTTATTCATTTTTTTAGAAATTGTTTAAATGGAGTGTCACACCCCAACCTCGTATCTTACGGTCACAAATATATATATATATATATATATATATATATATTTATTTTTATTTTTCTTTTGGTTTCAAAAGTGTTAAAAATTTATTAATGTAAAATCATAATAAAATAATACAATTAAATGGAAATTAATTTAATAATAATATTATTATTATTATTATAATGATGTTTATTATTATGATTATGTAATTAATAATTTAATAATAATAATAATAATAATAATATTTTATTTAGGTTTTTTAGGGTTATTTATTATTTTCTTTTTTATTATTTTCATTTCTTTATTTTTATTTCATTTACTTCTTCTTCCCTTATCCCTCCCTTTTCTCTACCTTATGCAATATGAACTCCCTCCCTCTCCCTATATCGTGCCACCCACGTGATCCCCTCACCATCCAAGGGTCTATTACACCTCCTCCACATAATCATCTAGTAGATGTCCATCCTCTGACTGAACCCTCCGTGCACCACCCCATCACCTCTCTCCACACCTCTCCCTTGCACAACCCATTTCCAACAAGGATTATAGGTTCATGAAACTCTTTTTCTAATCAGTCCTCCCCTATACTAAAAATTCTACTTTTTCTCTCTATTTAATCCTCAACCATCTCTAGTGAGTACCCCTTTATTGTGGTTTTCGTTTATTTTGGGGGTTCCATAGATTTGGACGAACCATAATCTATTTGGGGATTTTCTTTTGATTGAATATTTTTATTTATGTTCTACCAGTTTCTATCAAGGATGGTTTTAGCCACCTCTATCATGGTAAGTGGGTTCTCTATGGTGTTCAGCTAAGTATTCTTCAATTTATTCTTTGTGGATTAAATTTATGATAGGGATATTCTGGTTTTTGAGTTTTTAACCTTTTTTTGGGTGAGAATGTTGTTTTTTCAATAGATTAACTTGTGTTGGAATTTTTTATGGTATTCTTGTTTAATAATTTCAAATTTTTGATAAAAAATATTTTTTAAAATCTTGTTTATTCATTGAAACATGTGTTCTTTATTAATAGATCATGAATGGGATTTAGATTATATTTTAGTATGGTGGTTGTGTGTGTTTAAACTAAAAGGGAATTTGGGGGTTAATGATATAAGGGAATGTGGTGTATCTTTGGTATGTTTGGATCAATTTTAAAATGATTTATTAAATGATATTAGTTTTATTAAAACCAATTTTTATATAATTTATTTGTTTTTTAATTATAATGATACATTTTGATATTAAATTATCTATTTTCCATTGCTGTTTCATGCTACATCATTTGAGGTTTTCACTTGATTTCCAAATGGTGGTTTGAAATGTGTGAGTGGTTTATATCATTTGGAAGTGTCTCGTTGGATCTTTGGATGTGATATTTATATCCCATTTTGAACCTTCCTTTTCTGGATGACAACTATGATTTATGTGATTGGTTTTGGTGTTATAATATATTTGTGTGTTATTATTGTGAGTTTGGATTCAAAATAGGTTTTTGTGTGAGAATTTTTTTTTCAAATTCATGTGATACAACATGGTGTTGGTTTGTACAATTATTTAGTTGTTTATTAAATAATATAATTTTTTTGAAACATGGTTGAATATTGTTTTGGTGTGTATATTTTTTCTAATGTTGGTTTGGGTATGAAAATGTATTTATTTTTCTTGAGCACTATTGTGAATTTTTTAATATGTAGAATAAGTTGTTTTAAAATATGGAAAGTGTGTTTTAAGGATTCTAGTCAAACATTTGTTTTTAAAGTGGAATTTTTCCATGGAATTGAGTGTTTTTGGTCCAGACCCTTAGTGTGTTATTTTGAGATGTATTATTAATTATTTAAGTGTTTAATTTTTCAATTAAATAATATGTGTAGTGCATGGTCCTTGGTTCGTGGTTTGGAGTATCCAGGTCTAAGGTGACTCACCTACATGTGCATAGGTAAGTATATATATATATATATGGGTTCTCTCATTACTTTTATTTTTTATCCATGGATGTGAAAATACATGTATAGGGAAACATGTTCTCTAGTATATATATGAAAATTCATACATAGTTGAGTGACAACTAGTTTATTCAAATAAGAATATGTGTAAGGATCCCCTATCATATGATCATGGTCATGATGGTGTGTTCATATGGTCTATGTGTACTTACAAGTATGTGAAGTTGAATATACATTGTGGTGGAGGAGTGGATTTTAGTTAGAAAGTGCCAAGAGATGAAGAGGAAAACTTGGTTCCACCCTAAGGTAGGTCCCCTATTCCTATGCCTTTAATGTGAATTTCATAATTTCTTGCTCGTTTTTAAAATATGTTTTACATTTATGATATATAAAAATTCAATGAAATATTTTAATAGGTTTCTAGAAATGATTAAGCTTTTATTTTGGAAATTAATATGTATTTATAACACCATTTTTTTAATTGAAACTTCTTGAATATGAATTTCCTATGTGGTTTTGAATTGGTATAGAGTATTTGCAAATTTGTTTGTTATTTTTTCCAGTTAGTTGTAAAAAGTTTCCCCTTTATGTAATTAAGCCTATATGTCACCTTATGAATGTTTTATGGAAAAGAAAACCCTGTATTGGGGCATGCCCCATTGGTATTAAAAAAATTACTTGTATGATGAAGGTTTTATTATGTTTCTAATGCTGAGGAATATGCATTGTGTGACCTGAATGTGTGGGGGATGTAGCTTATTGAGGGTCATTAGTGGTGAGAGGTTGAATGGGTTTTTGATAATTAATTTTTAAAGTATATATATGTATTCTTGATAAAGAAAACTCACCACTTGTTGAAATAGATCACAATGGGATACCTGGGTATCAAGGATCGTGGATGGGACTAGTATGCTATATGACACGTCCATGGTTCATCCCAGTTTGGACTAGCAGGATGAATGCAACAACACTAACTCAACATATTAATGACAATGTTTCAAGGTTTTTATGTTATAATTACTATGGTTCGGAGTTTCTATGCCACATTTGGAGAGGTTTGGGGTTTCTAATCCATGTATCACTGAGGTATGTGGTCTTTAAGGTCCCACCTGTTCTAGTTACATATAAGGATTTCCCATGGTTCCCATTTGCGATATGATACTTGTGATTTAATTTTTATATTTGTTGTTTCAAACATGTTGTCTTACTTGTGAAAACCATATTTTAATCTGAATTGCTTACCATACATTTTGAAATTGCAATGCATTCTCAGAACCTATTTTGATATTTTACTAGGAGAAGAATGCATTACATATAAATGTAAACATTTTATTTGAGTTTAAAAAAATGAAAAATATTATTTTATTAGGTCCTATTTTCAAACTAGCATGTTTGGGATTTCATATAATATTCAAGGGAATAGGGAGTTTTTTTATCTTTTCATTCTACTAAGATCTCGGTGCTCACACATAATTTTCATTTCAGTTTCAGGTTCCTCCATATTTGGGTTTATCTTGGAGGGAATATACTTTATGTTACTTAGTTATTCACAGGGTCATTTGAGGTATGTCTCATTGTGTCATTTATTCCCTTTTCCAGTTCCATCTTGTTTGGTTATTTTCATTTATTTATCTTTTTGTTTAGTTTATGATTTTTATTGATCATTGTTATGTGGAAAATCATTCAAAACTGGTTTATCTTGATGCCCGATAGTAGTTTTATGATCGTGGGTATAAGAATGCCCTTTAGGATATGTCGTGGACTTACTTGGGAGACCGATTCTAGGTCAACCTGGTGGGATCCTAAAGAATGGTAGCATTGGAGGACCTAATTATTTGGGGTGTCATGTAGCTTGGTGATCAGGTGTGTCGGGACTCAAGAGGCAGGAGTGAGTAGGACATCATTAACCCTTTCCCATCCCAAGGCTCATGTTTCTAAGGGTAGTCCCAGACTTGATGTTTTAATTTTCTTGGTATGTGTGGATGAAAGATGACAAAAGAAGTGATCTAGTGTTATACGACAAGATTTATTAGAGTAGATTCCCATGTAAATCATGAGTTCCTAGATCATGATACCTCCTCTGGTGGATGCTTGCTCATATCATGGTCTATTAAGCCTTGTTACGAGGTGGGAAGAGCCACCAGTAATTTTTTTTTATGTTTTGATGTTAGTTTTATTTGGAATTAGTTTTTATTTACATGAGAGGATTTCAAAAAACGAAAATGGTTCCTAGAAAATGGGGTTTTCAAAAAGGGAATGTTCTCTAGAGTGTAAAGGTGGTTTTGAAATGGAAATTATTTTTTAATGGAATGTGTTGTTTCTAAGGAAAAAATTGTAAGTGTTTTGGATGTTTATTAGGGATATTTGTAAAAAATTTAGAATGATTATTGGAAATTTTTTGTCAATATGATTTTTTTTAATTATAAGTGTTATATGCAAATTTTTTGGGAATATTTGCTTTATGCTGAATGATTATTTTGGGAAATGGGAAATATCTTGAATTGACCCTTGGTATTCCTATTAGTGATCACTTACATTGAGGTAAACATATTGAAATTGAAAAAATTGGTTACATGAGTGGATGGGTACCTGAGCTAAAACATTGATATGTATGCGTGAGACGTCATGGAATACTGACGGTGGATATTTAATTTGTTCTGTTTTCTGAATATGGTTTTAAAAAAAGGTTAATTTAAATTATTTGAAAAGGGTGTTAGAAATTGATTACTGTTCTCTTTTCGTGTTTGGTGTCCTTTTTCGTGGGTTCTTGGTTTTAAAATAATGAATTGGAATTGGATTAGTGATTTGATTTAGAGATTCAACTAATTATTGAAGAGTGTAATTTTGATTTATGATGAGTTTTTATTTGGCTTTATGCCTCTTTTTTGGGGTATGCAACCCAAAAAATCCCAAGAGGGTCCTTGTGAGTCTTTTCTAGTCGTTGGTTCTATCAATACTCTTAGCAGAGTGGTGGATTTGAATTCTTTTCAGCTATTTTCTGTCTTTCATGATGATCGTGATCTACAGTAGGTAGGGGACTAGCATGGTGAAATCATTTGTGTTTTACAGTTATTGGAAACACCTAATGTTATGAGAGCTCATGCAAGTTTGATTTCATTTGAGGGATCATCTTTGGATTGGTGGAGGAGATGATCCCAGCATCGTTGAATGATGGGATGAATGAGAAGGTGTTTCAGACCACTATCATCTGATGGGTTATACATATGGTGGTGAATGTGAGGAATATAGCCGAGCTGTTATGTGTCCAGAAAGAACAAAAAATAGTGATGTTCTCTATTGGGAATCTCAAGGAGATGGTTTGTTTTTCTATAAAGCGAATATCATTGAATCAGTTGGTGTTTCTATTGTGTGGGGTCCTCATCTAGGGTTAAAGGACCAATTATTGTAGGTTTTCTATGTGGTTCCCCATCCGGTGAAGAGTGTGAAAGTTATTAACCTTTATTAGAGAAGCCATATTGACAATTACATCTCCTATTAGTTTTGAAACTCTCTTATTTGCATCTGGTTTGGCTAGTTTGGGTACATTAAGTCCCCTTGTCATTATCTTTTACAGGATTTTCCTCGGTGTGGATATTTGGGAAACATAGAGAGGTTAATATACCGGCATCGTCAAAATAAGTGTCAAACAAGGGATATCAGTTTCTAACTGGAGGGAAACAGATGATTTAAGACATCAGAGCTATAACTATTGGACTTGGAGTGAATCTTTTCACGCAGTCAGGAAATCATGGAGTGTGAAGGACATTAGCATTGTGTTTATCAAAAATACCAAGATAGAGATAGTTTTTTATTCTCTATAGCAGTTTCTTATACCATGAGTGTTCCATTTTTTGAAAATGATATAAAAAATGACTCATTTATTCATTGTGGTCTTTGTTCATTCAATACCCCTCCATGGTTATAAGAATTCACAGTTATATATTTTAATTGTAATTTTAGTAGTTGTGCCTCCACAAATGTGAGCACTGATGGTTGTCTTTTTATGGATGTGAGTCTCGAGAAGATTGTATCTCTTGTGGATAGCTACATTGGTGACCAGTTATTGTTTTAGTATGTTCTCATTTGGGATATTCAAGAATCTTGGGTAATAATGAATAATGGTCATTCTTAGTGAACCCTTTTTGATGGGAGTTTAGACTGTGTGGAGAATTTGTGGGTATTATTGTATTGGTTTTCCAAAATGTTTCCTTCTTATTTGCTTAAGTTGGTCAGTTCTAAGATGGAGCATTGACCAACCATAAATATTTTCTTTTCCTTCTTTGAAAGTTGGTTTTTGTGGTATTTTTGGCTTTTTTTTAACAATTTTCTATTTGACTCAATTTAGCTAATCAAAATCTTTCCCATGTTTTGAGTCTCAATATTAGTTATTCTAGTTGGGTTCTTGTTGGGGGAGAACCCTTCTCGTTTCCTGATGACTAATTTAATTGTAGATTCCCATAGATCTGGTTGGCTATGACTTGTGGATGAAAAGTTACATTGAGTTCATGATTTTATTGACCTTGATCAGTTTCAAATTTGAGATTGATTCAATAGTGTGGTGGGTGTTTTTCTAGAGGTAGAATGTTTTTTTGGTGGGAGAATTATCACACCCAGACCCTGTATCTTGTGGTCTCAGTTATTTTTATTTACTTATTTATTTATATTTTTCATCTAATTTATAAATATTTGAAGATTTATTGTATTAAAATTAAAATACACTGAAATAAATTAAATGGAAAACTATTTAATACAAATAATATTGATATTAATATTTTTAACTTCATTATTATTATTAATTAGTTATTATTAATTTTAATAATAATATAATTATTATTAAATTTATCTTTTTAGGGTAAGTTTTTGTTTTCTTTTTTCTTATTTTCAATTATTTCTTTTTATTTCACTTATTTCTTCATTCCTTCTGCCTCCCCTTTCTCTCCCTCATGCGATCTGAACTCCTCTACGTCTCCTTGTATCATGATGCCCGTACGACCCCATAACTAGCGAAGGGCCTATTGTGTCTCCTCATCCTCCTTCGGTGAGCGACCCTCCTCCAACCAGAACCTCCTCGAGATTCCCCATGTCCTCATGCTACACCTCTCCCTTATACATAGCGTTTCTTGAGATTCCCCTGGGGTCACAAACTACTTTTTCTAGCTAGTCCTCCCCTCCTATTTCACTCCCTTTGGTTCTCCCTCCATTGGCCACACCCTCCTTCGGTATATACCCCTATGTTGTGGTTAGAATTGATTTTTTTAGTTTCATAGATTCGTCTAAACTCTAATGTGTTAGGTGTTTTTCTTTTTATTTAATATTTTTTTTGTTCTGACGGGTTCAATTAAGGCCGATTTTAGGCAATTTCATCATGGGAAGTGGGTACAACATGGTTTTCAGGTATGTATTCTTCAATTTCTCTATTTTGGTTTAATTTTAATTTATATGATCTATGATTTTTGAGTTGTCAACATTTTTTATTGGTTGTGAATGCTGTTTTTGAAAAATAATTACTTGTGTTTGACTTTTATATATAATGGTTGTATGAAACATTGTCTATTTTGGATATAAATTCTTTTGGTAAATCATCGTTGTGTTTTATGACTTTTGAGTTTTCTCTATTAGATAATTTAAGTGAAGCATATTATATTTTATTCTTTTGTTGGTGTGAATTTAACATAAAAAAGAGAATTCGGGTGTCTTTAACGTAATGTCATTTAGTGTTTCTTTGGCATGTTTCTAAAAAACATTAAATTTTTTATTTAATGATATTAGTGTTGAGAAAACAATTTAAAGTAGAATTGATGATGATTTTAATTTTAAAGATCAATTATGACTTGAAATTGAGTTCTTTCCATGGGTGTTTCATGATGCATCATTTAGGGTTTTCACTTTTCATCCAAAGGGTTGTTTGAAATGTGTGAGTGGTTTATCTCTTGTGGAAATTCCTGGGTGGAACATGTGAGGGGATATTGATTTTCCTTGTTAATACCTTCTATTAGAGATGGATATTATGGTTTATGTGATTGGTTCTTGAGTTATAATAAATTAGTGTGTTATGGGTGTGCATTGGTCCTTAGAAGTGGTTTTTGAGTGACTGTTAGTGTGCAATTTCATGTGATACAGCATGGAGTTGTTTCATAAATTTCTTCAGTGGTTTCATAAATTTTATGAAGGGTTTGAAACATGTGTAGATATTGATTTTGTGCCCTTATATTTTCAATAGTGGGTTTGAGTCTGTAAATGTGTGTATTTGTGTGTTGCATCGTTGTTCATTTCTCCATATGTATCATAAGTTTTTTAAAAAGATGGAAAGTATTTGCTGATTTATATTTCCACAAATTTGGTTTTAAAGTGGATTTTCCTACCTAGAATAGAGTTGGTTTTTAGGGAAAACCATTGGTGTGTTATTTTTCAATGTTTTATAAATTGTTTAATTATTTTACTTTTTATTAAATAATATGTGAGGTGTGTGGTCCCTACTTCGTGGTTTGGAGTAGCCGGGTCTAATGCAACTCTCCTAAGTGTGCAAAGGTAAGTATATATATATATATATATATGTGTATGTGTCTGTGTATGTGTGTTTGTTCCCCTGTTACATGTATAATCAAATATAGAAATTAATATATATGCATGAGGCTAGATTTTCCCATGTGTACGTATATATATAAGAAAATGCATACATAGGTTAGTGGTGACTATTATATGCATATAATAATATGTGTATGGATCCCCATGAACATGTTCATGTTCATGTGGGTGGGTGTATAGAATATAGGTTTCATTATAGTTATGTGAAGGCACATATACATAGTGGGGGAGTAACAACATTTAGAAATAAAGACCATGAGCCAAAGTGAACGGCTTGTTTCCACCCTGAGGTAGGCCCCCTATGCCTTTAATTTGAATTCCAAAATTTGTTTCTCTTTTTAATAATATTTTATACGTTTACACAATATAAACATGATATAATATCTAGTTTTGTTTATAGAAATGATTATTCCTTCATTTTGGAAATTGAATGGTTTTTATAACACCATTAGTCTGTAGTGACTTTTCTTGAAAATTGATTTCCTACGTGGTTTTGAATTTGTAATGAATATTCGAAATAGTGTTTTTACTTTTGGAATTTTATTTGAAAAAAGTTTTCCATTTTGTATTTAATCCCATTTGGAACTAAAAAAATGGCTTATGAAAAAGAAAAACATCTCTTAATGCACGCCCATTGGTTATAGAAAATTATTTGTATGGTGAATTTGTTATAATGTGCCTAATGTTGATTCTTATGAATTATGTGATGTGAATGATGCTGATTGAGATTATTGATGGAGATCAGTGATGATAGTTGAATAGGTTTTGTATAATGAAATTGTTATGTACATATATGTTTTCTTGACAAAGATAACACACCACCACATTAAATTGATTAAAATGGGATACAAGGGTATCTAGGTTGGTGGACCAAGAAAAGTACTCTAGATGAAATGACAGGGATTTGTCCCAGTTTCTTCTAGAATTATTTATGTAACAAAACTATCTAAACAAATGAATGACTTAATTTTGTGGGTTTTGTAATACAGTAACTATGGTTCATGGATTCTAAGCCACAGTCCTTGAGGGTTATGGTTTTTAAGCCATGTATCAACAAGGCTCGAGGACTCTTGGGTAACACTAGTGCTAGTTACCTATAGGGATTTCCCATTGATCATGTTTGTGACAGGATGCTTGTGATGTAATATTCATTTCATTTGTACCATAATTTATGTCTTATTGGTGAATACCATATTTTATTCTAAATTGCTTTGATTTCATTTTGAAATGTTAATGCATGCTTCAAACATATTTTGAAATTATAGTGATAGGGAAATGTTTACAATAAAATGAAAACATGTTACTTGAATTTGAAATGAATGAAAATTATTACTATATTATGTAATATTTTGAAACAATCATGTATTTGATTTTATATAAAAGGCAGTGGAAATGGTTGTTGTGGTCTCATGGCATTCCTACTTAGAATCTCAGTGCTCATGCTTACTTTTCATTTTTGTTTTAGGTTCTTCATGTATTCGATATATCATGGATAGAGTTTCGTTTATGTTCTGTGGTGACCCACAAGGTATCATTAGGTATGTATTATTGTGTGGTTTATTCCTTTTTCTTATTCCATATTTTTAAGTTATATTCTTTTATTTATCTGCATTTTTAGATTACTACTACTAATATATCTTTTTTATTTCAAAAATCATTCCCAACATGTTTATATCTATGCACCACACTAGTTTCTAGCCCATGGGGATTGGTAACTCCCTTCATACGATGTCATGGACTGACTCAGGTGATGGGTTTGGGGTCAAACATGGTGGGTTCGTGAGACGTAGTCAACTACTATTTTGAGTAGTAATGGTATGTCAAAACAATGATATTTCAAACCATATGGGAGATATTATCAGTACAATCATGATAAATTTTTATAAATTTATACACATTTAATGTTCAAACAATAATCTCAAGAAACAAACATATCCAGCTATGTGAGAGTACATATTATTTTTGAAAATTATGAGACACCAAGCATTTAATTTTACTGGATCATATCATTCCTAAATACTAGAAGAAATAATCAACTCCATTGAGAATATATTCCCAATCCTTTTAATCACTATGTAAAATAATATCTTGTTGGGAGTTTTTCATATTTTGGGAGAAATTGATAAATAAATAGTATTGATAAAAAACATAATTCCCAATGATTAAATAAATGAAATAGGGTGGAAAATACTCTAGAAATATATTTTCAATAATTATGTTTTTCCATTCTTTGATATAAAATAGTGATAAAATTTTTAGGCCTTAGGAAAAATTATATTGCATCAATCTATGTATATGATGAAAACATATAAGTGTCGTTCACAATATTCCCATGGCATTGTCATAGGTATTAAATTTAATGTTTACTACTTATTTGGTTTATTGAATTGAATATATTAAAACAATTATTTATTTGAAATGTAAAAATCTACTATGAAATTTTAATATCTTCAATAAAATTATAAATTGATATAATAAATTCTAAATTTCCCCTCATGCCGGGAAATATAATATGGAAAATGTATATTAATTCTGGTTAACTAACGGAATATCTATTTGTGTAATGCAATTTCAAAATCCCAGTATTCAAAATCATGGGAAGTATAGGGCCAAAAATTTCTTTAAGGGTAAAAGGAAGTGATTTTGATGTTGGAAGGTGTCATGAACCGTCCCGGTGTGTCCCGTGTCATGACTCCCCATGCCCGCCTCCAATAGGCCAGGGGCTGGTGACTAGCACCGAGTAGGCATGTCACTAACATGGGAGGCATTTCCTAAGTACATGTACAACACACATCTCCAAGCCCACAAATGCTGAAATGTAAAACACTAAGGAAGGAAAATGCATGAATACTATTAAACCTAACCAACAGAGCACGAAAAAAGGTAATGTACTGTAAAGTAAACTAGTCTAGAATACAAGCCCACCAAAAACAAGAGTCTGAAAAACTGAAAAGTCCAACCTGTAAGAACAAAGGTACTGGGACTACTGCTCATAGCCGTAGGAACGCCTCGGCCTGTATGAAACACAGAATGCTCAGTCCTTTCCTGGTCCGCCCTGGACTCTGTCACAATGCTGCTCGTCTGCAAAAGACACCAGAAGTGTGGGCAAAAGCCCGTGCAGGTGTGAGTATAACAATACTCAGTAGAGGACCCCGAAAAACCACAAAGCAGTACAAAGTAAAGGTACAATATTCTATTCATAATATATATTTACATAACATATAAAACAAACCAGATATACCCAAAAACCATGCCCGAGGTCTAGAGAAGTGTCACACAACCGCATACCCCATGCAAGGGATTCCGTTTGAAGATTTCGTGATGCGCTTGTTCCGGGAGAAAAGACACCACGAGTCTTATAGTTATGATGACGTCTGTCCGAGAAGTGTTGTTCGTTGGGAGCCGTCACGAGATATAGGTACACCCATTACGAAAGACACACCCATGAGTGGAAGGGTTACTATAGATAGAAGAACTCATTATGGGAGACACACTCCTGAGTGGGAAAGATCTCAATACACAAATGAGGACCACTGCCAGGGCCATGGAGGATACCACGACTCATCCGAAATTCACCTGCTAGGTAGAGGATCAATGCCCGGTAAATATGGTCACGCCGATTCCTGACTCTACCTGGGGTCTGAAATGGATAGGGGATCTCGATCTGGGCCTCTCGGATGGATGCCTTACTCTATCACAGAAAAGTCCTGCTGAAGGGATCATAATTCGGCGTGAGGGAATGATGCCTGACCTTCAGGGGAAAATAAGGAGGGGCACTAAACCAAACAAAAGATTCTCAAGGCATGGTGAACAAAAGGACCAAGCTGTTCTCCAAAAAGTACACGGTGTGTAGAAATGATACACCCCATGTTGTCTGACCCTGGGTATTGCCCGTGTACAATGGCCCATGTCGTGATGATGGTCATGTAGAAATCTTTATACACGGCATGTAGTACGGAGTACACGCCATGTCTGGGTCACTGGGGCTGGCTCTGTGGACTCTGGCCATGTTCTAGTACACGGTCACCAACCCTTGTACTCCAACCCCTGCAATATGCACACGGGGTGACCTGCCCATGTGACCTCGCCTGGCTAGGTGAGGGAGTACACGGTCGTGTACTCCATCCTGTGTCCGTGTATCCTGAGGATACACGTCGAGCTCTGCGTATCCGCCTCTACGGAGCTGTACACACCATGCCGCCTGAAGCTGTGTAGAGCATCCCATGTCCATGTACCACCCAAAGTACAAGCTGAGCTCTGCGTAGCTGCCTCTGCCAATCTGTACAAGTCGTCCCGCCTGAATCTGTGTAGAGCATCTCGTATCCGTGTACCACCCAATGTACACGCCAAGATTCGGGGAAGGTCCAACACACCGTGTGACTGGGGTCACACGTAGTGTGATCCTTCTCTGACCCCGAAACCCTAGCCGCCACCATCAGAACTACACTGCGTGTTCTTCGGAAGTACACGCCGTGTATTCTGGAAATTTCAAGAAACGTAGACTTCTGCTGTCGCGCCTCCTGTAGTGATCCGATCATTTATCCGACCTTTCTATTGCCACAAAACCTTCAGGTTTTGGTCACCCCGACGCCACGAAGCTGTTTCCATTATTTTCGGGCCTCTGATCGGCTCAGAAAACATGACTGATCTTCACGTGCGAAGAATGCTCGGAGAACGCCCTTTCTGATCTGGTATGATTTGTCATCCGCCATCATCGCCGCACCTCTAAGAGAACGTTGCGATGTCGAACCTTCAGTTTGGGATTGTTGTGTTGTAGAACGGATGCCCAACGATCCGTTGTTTGTCGCCCCGTGAAGAACGCGAAGAACACGCGGGGAAAATGGAGGAAGAGATCCAAATAAACAAATTGATGAACGAACCTCGCCGTCATTCATCACGGCATTGATCTAATCCCATTAATAGGTTTAAACGGAGTAGAGATCAAAATGAATATAAACCATGGATTAATTCCCCAAAATCATCCCAAATAAAACCCTCTTGTAAGAACGTACGGATCCGCAGACCAACTTGTTCGTGTTTGATCCACGTTCGTCATTTAAATTAAAATATGGGGAAAAGAAAAATCAAAACAAAACCCCTACTTTTTGAAAGGATCTATTGTTGACGAAGGCGCCGTGCTGCCATTTTTGTCATGATCCTTCAACGTCGGCGCAACGATCCTTGGTTTCGATCTGTTGTCGTTCATCGTCGACAATTTCTCCAATGCCTCACGGATTTGGTAGAGGTTCTTCTCAAGCGTTGTCAACGATCAAAACTTGGTTATCCCATTAAAAATGGAAACAAGTTGACATTTAGTTACTCAAAAACCTTAATGACATTGACTTTCCTTTTTGATGTTATTATGACGTGTCATTAATTTATGGAAGTGCTTCACCGTCGCCAAACTGCAGCGGATGTTTCTTTAAAAGAAATAAAATAAACTGGATAATTTATTTTATTTTATTTTACTTAAAACGTCCAAAAATTATCCTTTTTCCCTCGACCCGTGACGGTCGAGGTTAGCCTCATTAACAGGTAAAGTCATCGTCCCGGACGCAACGGGGTGCTCAGATTTTTAATCGGGGCATCCGTTTGGAAACGACCACAACCACGCACAAGTGCCGACTCACTTAACTAAAAAAATTCAAACCACCAATTCGGGCTCTCTGGACCTCGGAATGATGTCCTGTCTTCGTGCCTGGTCACGAAATCATTCCATATAATATTTAAAAATAATAAACTGAAAATATGAGACATTACATTCTCCCCACCTTGGGACTTTACATCCCCGAAAAACCGAATAAAATGCTACTCAAAAAGATGAGTGTACTAGGCATGGATCTGGGCCTCCCGCTCCCACATTCTCTCTAGAAGATTCTCGTGCTGCCAATAAACGTGCACTAAGGGAATCGATTGACCATGAAGGATCCTCTCCATCTGATACTCGATCTCCACTGGGTACTCAGCAAAGGTCACTCAATTATCGATGTCCAGCTCACCCCAGTCGATGACGTGCGATGGGTCATGCATGTACCTCCTCATCTACGACACGTGGAAGACATCATGTACCCGATGCAACTATGGCGGTAGAGCCAGGAGGTACTCCACCTCACCAACTCTGCCCAGGATCTAGAATGGTCTGATGAACCTCAGAGATAGCTTTCCGCCTCGGCCAAATCTCTGCAACCCTCGTCAAGGTGAGACCCGAAGAAAAATTTGGTCTCCCTCCTCGATCTGCAGAGTCCTCCATCGTCTATCAGCATAAGACTTCTGCCAACTCTGTGCAGTCTTCATCCGCTCCCGAATGATCTGAACCTTCTCTGTGGTAGCTCGTACTAAATCTTGACCCATGAGTGCTGACTCTCCAGGGTCGGTCCAGCAAAGCAGTGACCGGTAGGGTCTCCTATACAAGGCCTCAAACGGTGCCATACCAATGGTCAGATGGTAGCTGTTGTTGTACGCAAACTCCACCAGTGGTAGGTGGTCCTCCCAGCTGTGACAAAAGTCCAAGATACATGCCCGTAACATATCCTCCAGAACCTGAATGGTCTTCTCTATCTGACCATCTGTCTGGGGATGAAACGTTGTGCTCAAGCGTAGCTGAGTCCCAAAATCCTCATGCAATCCCTTCCACAACAAGGATGAGAAGCGGGTGTCTCGGTCCAAGACTATAGTCGAGGGGACACCATGAAGCCGAATTATCTATTGTATGTAGATTCATCCCAAGATCACTACGGAACTCTACTCCCTGATATCCAGAAAGTGGGCCAACTTGGTGAGTCGGTCAACGACCACCCTGATTGAATCATGTACCTTGGAAATCTGTGGTAATCCTGTCATGAAGTCCATCAATATTCCATCCAACTTCCACTCTAGAACCTCCAAGGTGTGAGCTAACCCTGCTGGAACCTGGTGCTCAGCCTTCACCTGCTGGCATGTGAAGCATCGAGAAATGAACTCTGCTACTCCCTCCTCATGCCTGACAACCAGAACTGTTGTTGGAGATCCTGGTATATCTTTTCCACTCCTAGATGTACCTCCAAAGGGGATGTATGAAACTCCCTTAGGACCTCCTCCTAGAACGCCACTGGTACAACAGTGCGTCCTCTGAAAAGAAGGTACGTTCTCCCCACCTTGCGAAAATCCATTAGGAGCATGTCCTGTGGTTAACTGAGCACGTAAAGCCACACAGTCGACATCGCCAAGTTGTGCCTCCCTAACTCTCTATAATAGTGGAGGGGTGACAACCATCGACTATAGATAGGCTGTGACCTCACCATCAACGAAGGATAACTATAACGCAGCTAATTGTTGTGTCAGCTCACTCAACAGCTGTTAGCTCGACCTTCTGCTAAGAGCATCCGCCACCTTGTTCCCCTTCCCATGAGTATAGATGATCTCGAAATCATAGTCATGGAGGAACTCTAGCCAACACCTCTACCTCAGATTCAGATCCTTTTGTGAGAAGATGTACTTGAGGCTCTTGTGGTCAGAGTAGACAATGAATCGCTCGCCCATAAGGTAGTGTCGCCACATCATCAGTGCGAATACTACCAGTGCTAACTCGAGATCATGGGTCGCATAGTTATTCTCATGTGGCCTATGCTGGTGAGAACCATAGGAAATCACTGTGTGCCGCTTTATCAGGACACAACCGAGCCCTGTCCCTGATGTGTCGTAGAAAATTATGTACTCTTCACCCTCCTCTATAAATATCAAGATTGGGGCGCTCTTCAAACTCTTTCTTAGCTACTCAAAAGCCTGCTGGCACTTTTCAGTCCACACAAATGGTTTCCCCTTCCCGGTCAAGGCCGTAATCAGTGATGATATCCAAGAGAAATCAGGGATGAATCTCCGGTAATATCCTGCAAACCCAAGGAATCTTTGCAACTCTGTCACGCTACGAGGTGGCTCCCATGCTAACACAGCCTCCACCTTGGCTGGGTCCACAACTACTCCATCTACTGAGATGAAATGTCGCATAAATTGGACCTCCTGAATCTAGAACTGGCACTTCGAGAGATTTCCATAAAGCTGGTTCTCTTGGAGTACGTCCAGAACCATCCTCAGGTGACTCGCATGCTCCTCCTCTGACGCTGAGTACACAAGGATGTCGTCGATGAAGAACACTATGAACCTGTCCATATAAGGCTGGATGATCTGGTTCATCAACCCCATGAAAATTTTGGGGGTGTTCATCACGCCGAAGGGAATCACCAAGTACTCATAGTTACCGTAGCGACATCTGAAAGCTATCTTCGGTATATCCTCATCCCGCACTCGTATCTGGTGATAGCCTGATCACAGATCAACCTTCGAGAACCATTGAGCCCCACGTAGCTGATCGAAGATGTCATCAATTCTCGGCAGTGGATACTTGTTCTTCACCATCACCTGGTTCTGGCGCCGGTAATCCGTGCACAACCTGAGACTCCCGTCTCCCTTCTTAGAAAATAAGACCGGGGCCGCACAGGGTGAAATGCTAGGTCTCACGAAACCCTTGCTATGAAAATCCTCCAAATGCTCCCTCAGCTCGCGAAGCTCTTCCGTAGCCATCCAATAAGCTTATGGGGAAATCGGTGTCGTCCCAGGGTGTAAATCGATGCAGAAGTCAATTTCTTTACAGCAAGGTAACCCTGGAACATCTTCCGGAAAGACATCCTCATACTCTGCCACCACTTCGGGGAACTGAGAGCTCACAACATCTACTGCTCCGAGGGTAAGGCTATCCAACTCATGAGTGATCGGCTTCCCCCTCCTATGCATGAGCCCACTTTGTGCTTCCTGGGATTCCTTTTCTCCGACAAAGTAAAACATTGTTCCATCACAGTGGACACACCGCACTCTTCGCCTAAAACAGTCAATCTGGGCATGGACCGAAGATAACCAATTCATACCGAGAATGACGTTGTAAGTCCTCGACTCTACCACCTAGAGTTTCCAACCGAAACTATCACCTCCAAGGGTAAGATCACACTGTCTACAAAGGTGCGTGATTGTCGAGTCTCCTCCCATAGGTGTCTCCAAGCGTAGGATCCAGTCAACAGTTCTACCGGAATCTATAGGTTTTGTACAAGACATGTGGCTATAATCGAATGTCTGGTACCTATGTCTATGAGTACGGAATATAAGGTAGAAAAGACACAGATCGTACCTCGAATCATCCCTGGAGCCCCTGAGTCGTATGCCTCAACTGCATACAGTTGTCCCCGTCCCTGTCCCCCAGCTCCCTGAGCCATGTGAGGACCTTCTGGGGGTGGTGGTGGAAGTAAGTCGAAGCGTCTGCCACCACTTGCAGCTCTCCCAGCTCCTCTTCCACGTTCGCCGCCCGGCGGATCTACCTGCTCTGTTCTCTACCTCTGTCTCAGTGGCCCATCCACCACATCCCTGTCAGCATCCCGATGTGTCGGGAAATCTCTAGAGAGATTCCCCCGACTGTCACATGCATAGCATCGCTTCTCCCTAGGCTGACTGGATCTAGACTGAGAGCCCTGGACTGTCGATCCCCTGTCCTGGGTCCTCCTATGACATCTCCCACATCCAGATCCCTGCGTCTGATGTCGGCTCCCTTCTGTCGGTGTCATCGCACCTGTCTTCTTGCTACTGACTGCAGGCGCATGTCTCTACTCCGCCAAGAAGCTCTCGATCACCAATACCCGCTCGATCACACCAACATGGGTCGATATGCATAGAGGCATGACACTAGCTCGAATGTCTCTCTGTAGACCTCGCTCAATGGTTCGATCCCTGAAGTACTGATCCTGGACCATATCCATCGAGTACCTGGCGAGGTTTGTGAACCTCTATGAATAGTCATCCACCGTCATACTACCCTACTGGAGCTGAAGAAGCTCATGGATGCACACAACTCTCAGCGTAACCGGAGAGAAATCCTTCTTGAAGAGTAGCTCAAACTCCGTCCACGAAAGAGTCTCCTTGTCGTGAGTCTGTGTGGTAAGACTCCACCATCATCCGACCAATCCCTGCAGATGGCTCGCTCCTAGGATCACCATCTAGTCTGCTGGTGTCCTCACTAGATGGAAAACTCTGGTCACCACCTCAAGTCAGTCCTCATCCACCTGAGGGTCAGGCTTGCCTCAGAACCAGAGGGGCCTCTGTCTCTGAAACTCATGGAGCACACTAAGCCTGTGCTCCTTTCCAGTCGGTACTGTAGGTACCACTGGTTGCTCCACCGGTGGTGGTATAGCAGGTGCACCACCTGGGTGAAACACCTGGGGAAATGGTCCCTTTATCGAAGCCTCATCGCTGAGGGGGTCATCCTTGTGATCGTGGTGCTGAATCCAAGCAGGTATGCATCGCGGAGGCATCCTGTAAAGAAACAAGATGTGTCACGGTCAATGAGTATATCTGGATAGCTGACACCAAGGATATGTAAGACTTTACCCATTCATATATGATGCATGAACCTATTATTTCCCCGCAACCTGTTTTTTCGTGAAAAGAAGGTTATCAGAGTCCTGGTGTATGGATACGTCGGCCGCCGTACCAACACTGGAGTCCCTGGCCTGAAAGCCGAACCTGAAACACTCAACACTATTGCCCCAACCAAACTCACAGAATCTTCGTCCTATGGTAGAACCGACCAGCTTTGATACCACTCTTTCACGACCCGTCCTGGTGGGGCCTACGTCGTGACTTCCCAAGCCTTCCTCCAATATGCCAAGGGCTGGTGACTAGCACCGAGTAGGCATGTCACTAGCATGGGAGGCATTTCCTAAGTACCTTTACACACACACATCTCCAAGCCCACAAATGCTAAAATGTAAAACACTAAGGAAGGAAAATGCATGCATACAACTAAAACCAACCAACAGAGCATGACGAAAGGTAAATTACTGTAAAAGTAAACTGGGATAGAATACATGCCCACCAAAAACAAGAGTCTGAAAAACTGCAAAGTCCAACCTGTAAGCACAAAGGTACTGGGACTGCTGCTCATAGTCGTAGGAACCCCTCGGCCTGTAGGAAACTCAGAAAGCTCGGTCCTATCCTAGTCCTCCCTGGACTCTGTCAAAAGTCTGCCCGTCTGCACAAGACACCAGACGTGCTGGCAGAGCCCATGCGTGGGTGAGTATAACAACACTCAGTAGAGGACCCCAAAAAACCAAAATGCTGTACAAAGTAAAGGTACAGTAAGTTATGCATAATATATGTTTAAAGAACATATAAAACAAACCAGATATACTCAAAACCCAGGCCCGAGGTCTAGAGACAAGTCATGCAACCCCATACCCCCCGCAAGGGATTCCGTTTGATGATTCTGTGATGCGCTCATTCTGGGAGATCACACTCCACGAGTCTTATAGTTCTGATGATGTTCGTCCGAGAAGTGATGTTCATTGGGAACCGTCACGAGATATATCTACACTCATTATGGGAGACACACTCCTGAGTGGAAGGGTTACGATAGATAGAAGCACTCATTACGGGAGACACACTCCTGAGTGGGAAAGATCTCGATACACAGATGAGGATCCCTGCCAGGGCCATGAAGGATACCGCGACTGATCCGAAATTCACCTGCTAGGTAGAGGATCAACTCTCGGTGAAGTTGGTAATGCTGATGCCTGACTCTACCTAGGATCTGGAATGGATAGAGGATCTAGATCCGGGCCTCTCGGATGGATACCTGACTCAATCACAGAAAATTCCTACTGAAGGGATCATAATTTGGCGTGAGGGAATGATGTCTGACCTTCAGGGGAAAAGAAGAAGGGGCACTAACCCAAAAGAAAGATGTTCAAGGCATGCCGAATAAACAGACCAAGACGTTCTCCAAAAATTACACGGTGTGTAGAAATGATACACGCCTTGTTGTCAGACCCTAGATACTGCCCATGTACAACGACCCATGTAGTGAGGCTGTTCATGTAGAAAACATTATACATGGTGTTTAGTACAGAGTACACGCCGTGTCTAGGTCACTGGGGCTGGTTCCGTGTACTCTGGCCATGTGCCCGTACACGGTGACCAACCCATGTACTCCAACCCATGCAATATGCACATAGGGTGACCTGTGGTGGTGACCTCGCCTAGCCGGGTGAGGGAGTACATGGTCGTGTACTCCATCACGTGTCCGTGGATCACTGGGATACACGCCGAGCTCCGCGTAGCCGCCTCTACTGAGCTGTACATGTCGTGCCACATGAAGCCATGTAGAGAATCATGTGTTCGTGTACCACACAAAGTACACGCTGAGCTCCGCGTAGCCACCTCTGCCGAGCTGTACACGTTGTGCTGCCTGAAGCCGTGTAGATCCTCCTGTGTCCATATACCACCCAAAGTACACACCGAGCTTCGGGGAAGGTCTAACACGTCGTGTGACCGGGGTCACACGCAATGAAATTTGGAAATTTCTAGAAACGCGGACGTCCGCCGTTGTGCCACCCGTGGTGCTCCGATCATTGATCTGACTGTCGAATCACCACGAAACCATCAGGTTTTGGTTGTCCCGAAGCCACGAAGCTGTTTCCATTGTTTTCGTGCCTCCGATCAGCTCCAAATACATGATTGATCTTCCTGTGCAAAGAACGCTCGATGAACGCCCTTTCTGATATGGTCCAATTTGTCGTCTTCCATCGTCGCCACACCTCCAAGAGAACATTGCGATGTCGAACCTTTGGTTTGGGATCGTTGCATTGCAGAACAGATTCACAATGATCCATTGTTCATCTCCCTATTAAGAACGCGAAGAACACATGGGGAAAAAGGAGGAATAGATCCAAATAATCAAATTGAGGAACGATCCTCCTCTTTCATTCGTCATAGCGTTGATCCACTCCCGTTAATAGGTTTAAACGAAGTAGAGACCCACATGAATATAAAGCATGGATTAATATCCCAAAATCATCCCAAAGAAAACCCTCCTGTAAGAACATACGGATCTGTGGATCTACTTGTTCGTGGTTGATCCACGTTCGTCGTTTATATTCAAATACGGGGAAAAGAAAAATCAAAACAACAAACCCTACTTTTTGAAAGGGTCGATCGTTGACGAAGGCACCATGCTGCCGTTGTCGTCGTGATCCTTCAACCCTGGCGCAACAATCCTTGGTTTCGATCCGTTGTTGTTCATCGTCGAGAATTGCTCCAATGCCTCGCAGATTCGGCATAGGTTCTTCTCAAGCATTGCCAACAATCAACAATTGGTTAACACATTAAAAAGGGAAACAAGTTGGCATTTAATTACGCGGAACCATTAATGACATTGACTTTCCATTTCGAAGTTATTATAACACATCATTAATTTACAAAATAGCTACACCGTCACGATGCTACAACGGATGTTTCCTTAAAAGAAATAAAAAACTGGTTATTTTATATTATTTTATTTTACTTAAAACATCCGAAAATTATGCATTTTCCCTCGACCCCCACCTGTCAAGGATAACCTCATTATCAGGTAAAGTCGTTGTCCTGGATGCAACGGTGCACTCCAATTTTTAATTCGGGCATCCCTTTGGAAACTGCCACAACCGCGCACAAGTGCTGACTCGTTTAACTAAAAAAGTTCAAACCACCATTCTGGGCTCACTGGACCTCAGAATGATGTGCCTTCTTCATGCTCGGTCCCGAAATAATTCCATATAATATTTAAAAATATTAAACAGAAAATCCAACACATTACAGAAGGAATGGAACCTGTGTAGAGAATTCTAATGTGAGAAACCCACCAATGTGATCGATGAAATGAATAATCTTATAAAACCTTTCTCTATTTCTTATTTTGTCGACTATAGTGAAAATGTATAGATTTTGAATCAATTCACAATATCAATATTTTTGGAAAACAAACATAATAGAATCCACTATGTCCTAGATATTGATGGTGATTTTATTCCACAACATCTGCTAAGGTGGATCCTGAAAATGATGTGGTGATTGGTAAACCAGTTATTCATTCAATGATAGTGAATAAAAAAGATTATTATGGTTCATCATATTCATTTATATAGTCAAATTTTAGTATAACTATTTAAAAAAAACCTCAAAAAATGGATGTTGTGATAATGGTGATGATGATAAATTGGTCTATAATTTCTCCCAAAGAATATAAATAATCAAATGTAAAATATTTTTTGTTTAATTTTCAATAAATCCTTGTAATACTCCACTTATCATAATACTATTACATTATATCAATAGATATAATTTCATTGTATGTAGAAAATATAAAAGTACATGATATCTATATCACTGTTTATTTAAAAAATCGCACATTTATTCTACAGAGGACCAATGAGGAGAATGAATTAAAATTACAATCCTTATATAGAGAATGTATTTTAATTCCTTGTAAAAAATAATATCACTATAAATTATTATCTATATGGATATGGTTATAAATGATCACATTCCTATTTTGATGGAACTCATTATTGAGATTCCCAAAAAATTTCCTTTCATCCAATATTCGGAGAGGTTGAATTAATTATTGAATATACATTCATTGAGATTAAAATATCCAAGAAGTATCTTATAATGGAAATTTTTTATAATGAATATCTATTTAATAAAAAATAATCTAATCTAAATTAAAGGGTTTCTACACACAAGTGATTCACCATGATGTTCCCCCAATATTTTTATGAAGAAGAAGGATGTGTCAATTCACATATTCATTGACAACAGTGAGCTCAAAAATATCTCTATAATGAAAATGTTACATTTTTTGCGTTGAATGATGAATTTTATTAATATAAATGTCTTTCATTGTCCTTATTTATGTTAAATCCTTGATCATGAAATTATCATGTAATTTTGAAGAAGGAAGATACCTAAAAGACTATATTTTCAAGAATGTATGGGCACAATGAGATCATAAATATTGATTTTTTACTTGAAAAATGTTTTTATATCTTCATTAAAATTATTAATATTAAATAAAGAGATTACATATCAAAAATTATAGTTGTATTTATAGAATACAATGTATTTTAAATCATATTCATGGAGGAACATGAGTTGAATTTAAATGTTATATTTGATACCGTGAAAAATAGGAAAAGGTATATTATATGTAATATAAATATATGTTCATGATGGGGAAAGAAATATTCCTGGTAACTTTTTTCACCTAAAAATTAATATACATTGATCTATTAAAAACTAATGAAATTAACGGTTGGCACAAACCAACATATGTTCTGTATATTTATAGTTACCATGGAATATTTGTGTACTACATTCAATTTTTTCTAAATTTATCCAAATTTTCATTCCCCGTTACACGGATAAAACTGAAGTGATTCAAGATTGTATTCAGAAATAATCATGATTATAACATTAATGATTTTAATTAGACGATAATCACTACACCTTTACTAAAATTTCATAACAGTGGGAAAATATTTACAAAAGATTATGATGAATCCATAAAGGGATATGGTAGTGGGAACACTTAGGATGAAAAATTGATTTCCTATTAAACTTCAAATTATTTATTCATTATCAAAAATAACTAAAATATTTTCAAAAGTTGGAAGGGATGATCTTATCATTCCATATTTTGCATCTTTTTAACTATAGGGTGATGTGTGGTATGTATATAATTTATAATGTACTCTGGTATATATTAAACCATATGAATTTAAATATGAACCAATATATGTGGATATATCTACTCATGGATTATGTTTTTTTAATAAATTACCACTATGTGAAGATAAAGAAATTGATTGATTCTTTTGAGTAAAAATGATCATTAAACCATGATAATGATAATTATTTAATTGGAACCAATCAATATAAAAATGAAAAAGAGGGATAGGGTTACAATATAGTGATTATGTTCATAAAATTATAGAATTAATAATAATCATTAAATTCTAGATAGGACCACAATATCCTAAAAATGTGGTGTGGTGATCTTGAAAATTTTAACAAATATTTTTGTGTTTAACTATACTGAATATAGATCAAAAAATATCGGAACATTGATTTTCTTCCCATAAAATTCATAATTCATTAGTGTTTTTTGTATGATTCAAATATCTCATCCTTTGTTATTAATCCTTCAATAACTAAGATGTATAATGAAATGTAAAAAAACGCTTTTTAGGAAAATATGAAGACTCGGATTTCAGAATCTGAATCATTATGTTTGGTACATTACCATGTTAAGTAAAAATGACATAAATATAACTGTATGAAGAAAGTATTTCTCAGATATATATATATAGTATAGAAGATATGCCAATTAATTTCATCATATGACTCTATATGTAATCAAAATTAAATTACACCAATGGGGAGTTAGTTGATCACATTACATTGAAACCACATTTAATTTATATCATGTAATATTAATCTCAATAAAAACACACCAGGATATACATACGATAATTTATAAGACCACGTAGAGTTATACTCTCCAATAAATTTGATTGAAATTTGAGGTATACCTCCATGGTATTTGGGAGGCCTTTAGTAAGTGTTGGATACCAACATGAGTTTCATTTATACTTATCAGCCTTAGATAAATAGTTGTTATGAGAGGAAAATTCATCATCTGGAGGATATGCTGAGATAATGTTTAATGGATTTACATGGATGTTTGGATCATCACCATCCACAAGTGGGGTTATTAATTAACATTATATTATAGTCAATATTCAAATGGAACATTTGGTGTCATTGTAAGGGAAATGGTTTTACACTCAAATATGATAGGATGGAACTGGAGAGAAGATATTTAAGTTTCATTATATGATCAAATATATGATATAGATGTTTAAACCCATTCCATGCCATACAAAACCATGAAAAATCAAACAAAGTATATATAAAAAACATAATAGAAGATACTAAATGATTTAGGATGAAGATAATTTATTATTTTGGTATATTTTTGTTGAATAAATTCATTATGTTCCTATAGATGATAATTTATAGTTTATGATACATCAGTTTCCTTGAGATCCTTAATCATGATTGATCATTAAAAAATCAAGTAGCACTCCCACCCTACCAATAATAAGGACTAGATGTGTTCAATTTATCCCACTAGAAGAAGTATAATATAGACCAATCTCATTCATTAAATTTAATATTGGCACACATTGAGGATGATCATTCATATTAGGTGTATTTAGGTATGATCAAAGATACAAGAGATATTTTTTTCAAAAATAAGGAAACTATATTTTTTTAAGTATAATGAAGAGAAAAATTGTTTTGTAAAATAACATATACACCAACCAAAGTGATGAAATGAATGAAAAATTCATTTATATAAATATAATGAATAAAATTCTTAATGAGAAATTTTTATTCTGGGGATAATGTTAAAACATGATATTTTATAAATGAAAATAACTTCTAAAATAACTTCGGGTTTTTTTAATTAATGTAGTTATACAAAACAAGTGAATAACCTAGTTTATTTTGTTCTCTAATGGGATTTTTGGTTTAATTTATTTTTAGGAATATTAAATATTGGAATATAATTATTTTATTTATGACCATTAAGATTAATATAAATTATGGATTTTGATAATGTACAATTGACACAGATATACAATGTTATGACCAAAAGAAATTGGATTATATACAATAAAGCCCTTATATTGGATCTCTTAAGGGAGATAGAAACAATTGGGATTCCATTAACTAGTAACAATCCACTATTAACAAACTAAAAAACGAATGGATCCATTTTTGGGGTTTGTTTGTCCTTATCAAAATAAATCTCCAATCCATGTTCATCAAACAATCCTATGAAATTGCCACAATCACACAATGGACCCTTATGGGGTAATCGAGTGTAAAAAGGGAATACAATTCTAGAGATTATTAGTATATAATTTATATTATATTATATATTATAAAAAATTATATATTCATCCCTTTTTTTTTAAAATATATATAATATGATTATTGATTTAATGAAAATTCGATTTTTATATGAATTAACAAATAATGTATTTTTTTTAAAATATATGGAATCAATTAAAAATAAGTGTTTGATATTTTAATGAATTCTGAAAAAAATATTAACATAATTTAGTAATATAAATAAATTACATTTATTTTATATATAAATTATAGTAACATTTTCTGAATTCCAATATAATCTTCATACAGGTTAAAAAATTAATATTTTTTGTAAAAACTAGTATTTTTCAATAAAAATGTATTTCTATTTAAAAGTAAAAAAACAAATACTTTGAGTATAAAGTTTATAAATTAACTATTAATTTTTAAATAATACTATATGCATGAACCAATGGAAAATATTTCATAATTTTTTAAAGATATTAGATTTTCAAAAAAACTAAATATGATTTAATTATGTAGTATGTATTATTATGCCATAATAAAAAATATGTTCTATAATGAACAATATAAACAAAATAATGGATGAAATGTTTTTATAAAATATTTTTTTTTTCAATTTTACAAACCCATAATGATTCCTATAAAATCCAATATTATATTTTATGGTATCAAAATAAATTATTTATGTTCATATCATTCATCCACATAACCATGTATATTATTTCATTGATTTGGGATATAATAAAATTAAAATATTTATAATTTTTTTTAAAAATATGTAAAACATGTGGGATGGTTTTTTGTTATATTTATTCAATTATAACGATTCAAAAAATAATATTACAAAGGAATAATGAATTCCCCTTAATTTGTTTTGTAGAGACCCGCCCAACCTCCGACATCAATACCATAAAATTCCAATGATCATGATATTTCACTACCTATCATTCTCAAAATTAACCAATCATTATTCCCATTCTCTTAATAATATTTTTTCCTTTAATTTAGAATCACTATCCAAATTAATATAATCCTACACTCATCAAATTTTTCATGTTCTTTGATTATATTATTCATTTTTATTTCATGTTTTTTTATATTGGAATATTATTTCGGACATACCCCCCACTATCCAAATGGAATCAATTTAATAAGAGTCCTCATATTACTATAATTTAATCCTTACATTATTCTTTATGCACACCCATTATTATATTGAATTTATCTTAATATTCTACATTATAAGCTTTAGTGTAGGGAACACCCATCCCAATTTCCCCAAAATGGTATAAACCAACATATACCAATCATTAATTTATTTGGGACATTAATATATCTAACCCACACTTATCAGGCATGAGATTAAATTTTTTGAGAGGGATTATTATGTAGTATGATCCTTATGGAACCCAAATATAAGTACATTAAATAAAGGTGGTAAATGGTGATGAAATTTTTTATCCCTCCAATATCATTGTGTATATTTATATCACATTGGATACCATGTATTGGGAATGAGAGGATATACTAGGAAAACATTGTTATGTTGTCTTAGAGGTTTTACATGACTTATAATTAGGATGTCATGTTTTATGTTGATACCACATTACTATGATTTATTGATTTTATTATCTTATATCCCAAATTGATGTTCATGTTTGTGGTCCAAAAAAACATTATGTCACATTGACATGCCTCTTGACTATTATTTATTTGATTCATTATGTCAATTTTTTATTATTCCCTTAGTATTATTTATTTCTCACACAATTATTATGTATATCCCAAATGTAATACCATTTAGTAACAAATATCTGAGGGATAATTTTTACTATTTTTAAGTTTATAAATAAATTCGTTATTCACCCATTCCATGTTATTTATATAAATACCAAATTTACCAATCGAAATATGCCACAATGTATTTTTGGATTGTATAATCTGAATATGTGTATAATAAATCCTTAATTATTCTCTATGAAATGATAGTTTGTCATATACAATAATATAGAAATCCAATTTTACCATTCTGAAACATTGAATATTTTAAAGAGTATATTAGATGTTAATCCATAGGACAACACAATTTTATCGGGCTCATTGTGTTTTGGTGTTTATAGAATTAAAAAATTACTTATAATATATCCCATGTGAATAGTTTTTATGAAAAAAACATTGAGTGTTGTGTCAAATAGAAAAACAAAGTCATTAAAAATACAGAAAGTGAGTTTTACCCTATGTATGAAATAATCATCGTGTTAGTCAGGTTATTTGATTAAAAATATAATTTGTAGCTAATAGTAATATTAATTAAAAAATTAATTTTTTCAATTATATCATTTTGATATAATATACTCTTATATAAACAGTGTTATTGATAAATCCATGTGTGAGCCACAAAATCTATGATATTAAAGTGAATCACCAAGGATATTTATAGTGTAGAAAAATGGGATTGTGGATCAACAGTCCGTTTTCAGGGGATATTTTCTTCACAAAAAAATTCTAGGAACACAAAAATTTCAACAATGATAAAATCATTCATCGTTAATAGTCGATCAAATTTCAGTATAGTGTGTTTGATTTGTTGGATGGACCACAAATTTTTATTCTTCCATATTGAATATGAGTTTAACATTTTATAAAATAAATTCATTGATCTATTCATGATAATGATTATGTGATTTAATGTTCTTCCACAATTTAGGGATTTATAAGTAATTAATTTTATTAATTAATCATCTTCATTCATTATTTTCACTATCATATAATTACATCCAACTAGAGTAGTTGTCAATGCTTGTTTCCTCAATTTTGTGTTTTGGAATTTTCTCGCCACATTCATTATATGTTAATAAATGATATTTAATATCATCGATTGTTTTATTATATCCATAAATTAACTATTTACCAATAAAATAATTTTAAAAATATATTATTACCATAGGTTTATATTCGGTATGAAATTCATTTTTGAGGTGTGATATTGATTTTAAGAGATCATGGTTTATATCTCATCCCCTGAGATAGTGTTTTGGTGACGAATTGTGATGAAAAATGATTTCTGATTTTATAGATTATTTAAATATTCCCACTTGAGATTGCATCAACATGGTTAAATACATATTAATTTTCAATGTAAAATTTAATGGTTTATTTGGTCATAGAGTTGTTTCTAGAAAATTCATGTGAGAGATCAAAAATTTATTGGAATTGATTATATACATGGTGTGAAGTTCAAAAGAAGACACATAGTGTGAGCCATTTTTAAAGAAACAATGCGTATGAAATTGGAATAATTTCACAAAACAAGTGACTTATTAAAAATTAATGTTACTCAAATATAAAAATAGGTTATAATCCCTAGGGTATATGGTCACTATAAAACCATGTTTATAGTAGTAAAACAAGTGTACACTAAAACATCTAGGGTACAAGATCATGAAGCAAGTACATGAGAATAACTAGATTATACATTCATGTGATAAAGTGCATAAAAATTGGTATGGTATTTTATTGTATTGTTAAGTCATGATTTCACTACTGATACACACATTGTATCCCTTTTAGGGAAGTATGTATACCACATTATCTATAGCCTTATTGAATTTTAGTTGTGTAATTTTCCCATGTCTATCTGTATGGATGTAAAATAAGGTAATACAAAATTTTAATATAATTAGTTTTTCAACATGTAGTTTATTTGTTGATAGAGGTATGTATCACTCTATATATATCAGGGAGTGATCCTCTATCATCCTTCCCAATGTTGTATAAGGTATCCTGTAATTGATCATCATGTCATATGATCCCCATTATTGAATTTTTTTATAATTTTTTAATGTATGCACCATAGTCCCATAAATTAATCCCCAACCATTGAATCCATATAATTTTGGTTTCTCAATGTACCTCTTCATGGTAAGATCTGACTATAATGACTTAACAGATATGTTCTTGTAGTGATTATAATACATGATATTTCATTTCTCAGGGATGAACATTACATTGGGGTTCCCAAAACAATTATATGATTTCAATGTGGATATGACAGTACATTATTTTATGTTGGTTTAATTAAAAATATATGGATTGTTATGATCCTTTCTTTTTTATTGAATATATATAAACCAAAATGTTTGTTTATAAATAGGAGTCTTGCTAGGTATGATTATAGGCCCCACTAAATGGGATATTTCATTACATTTAATAAATTTTCTTGATAATAGTTCATTCAGAGGAGTATTTGGATGATATGGAGGAGGAATAGATTAGTTTTTCTAGTAAAAAGATAGATGGTTCTATGATTTTCCTTGGACAATAATAACATTTTTACTAAGATATTTTATACTTATCATGTTTTGGTGTGCTTCAATTTAGACTGTTTCATTTCACATACATGATTTGTATAATTATTTGTGATTAGTTTTATAAATTTATATTTAGAAAAAGTAGTTTCATTCATTTGAAAATAATAACTGTGTTTACAGATGTTTCCAGTTTTATAGGTACCATATCATTGGGTATCACATGCATGCGATATGATTATTTTGTGAGACTCAACATTACCATACCTATTGGAGGTTTGCATGGTATTTTACATTTAGAGAGCCACTATCCAGGGAGTACATAATTAATTGGTTCATGAGATCATCTAGTTCTTTCATATATCATATATCATGCCTTGATTGCATATCCTTTGTTTAAATCTTTTTTGATTGATCTACTATTTATGTTCTCAAAATATTTACATGGGAAATTTCATTAACATGGAAGAATATTAGATAATGTTCTAGTTAATAACATACAATCATTAAAGAATTACTATTATCAATATGTATGTTTTATATTTATTTTTTTCAAATTTTCGTTCTCCCCAAATCTCATATCACATTTGTTTGAAGAAATTTGATGAAATTATTTTATCCATCATAAAAATCCAAATATTCATGATTTTTATAATTATTGATAGGCCGTAAAAACATTAGTAATAATATATTTTAGTAAATTGTTCGAATATTCGTAGTCATTTCTGATCAATGATATGGCTATAATTTTATTTAAACTGTTAGATTATTAAAAAAATTTAAGTTAATTATAACATCTAATATAGATATTCAAATATTATCATTTATAATATTATTTATAAAAGAAAAATGAAATGTTAACAAGAATATTGGAAGTTGTTGATCAAAATATGCATTGATATTAATTATGTATGATCTCATCATTTTATCCAAAGATTGAATCATTTTATGAAATAGATCATTATTTTTTAAGAAATAAATTTTGAAATATGATTTCTAAATTCACTGATCATTTAATAATTCTATAGGAAATTGAATATAATAATATGGATCAATCTGGTAAATATTTATAGGGTACAACAATAATCTTTAACATGTTTTTATCTATATCATTGAAATATTCTCAAATGAGATATCATCATGAATTAAAATGAATTTTTAATGCATTATATGTTTATCAATTATAATCCAATACAATTGTTTCATTTAATGGTACTAAATATACTAAGATAAAATGCATAGTGAATATCTACCTATTGTAAATCCTATTCTAAATGGGTTTTCCAACACTATATACTTGATAAAATGAACCTTAAAATATTGGAAAACCACAAATGGTGATGTATATTACACACTATCACCCATATTTTCATCCAACTAGAAAAGATAATTTAGATTTATATATAAAATTTATCTTCATGGGTGAATAAAGAAAGTTGAATTTATTTTATAATAAAGGAACACATTTCTAAATAATTTTATTATGGGGAACATATTCAAATTCAAAATCATGTAACTAAAACTTTATCAATACTGAATTTGGTAATATATCCCACTATCTTTGGTAGCTCTATATCATTATTTTTAATCATTTAGAATTATATGGATATTATAGTACCTAGGTTTCTAGTATGTAACACATTCATTGTGTTTTTTTAATGATATAAATTATATGGGGTAATGATGTAAGAGTTTTGTAATATTTCACTATGTTTTTTGGACCAAAATAGAGTTGCACATGCTTCACACGGTCCATCCAAACCTTGTGAAAATAAAAGAACAAACAATGTGTATGATCATATTAGAGGTAGATATCATTGACATACTGTTCCCTCTGTTAGGGATTCCGTGAAATGAGGTCATGTGAGGGTCTACCTAGGTAGTAACTAACCCATATTTAGCACACTATTTTTCAAAATGTGGGAAATAAAGACGTGTGTGACTGATTTGAGATCCTAAAAAATAGATGCCAAACGTTTTTTCCATTGATTAGATATTATTTTCTTTTAAGCAGCCATAACTAGTGATTTATCGTCCTTGAATATAGAAGAACCAATCCCAAGAAATTGGTTGTAAATATAAAGGTTTCCCTCGGTGTTTCTAACCTGGATTATTGAGGTATGTTATCATTCTTCATTATTATTGATAGTTTCAAGTATCTAATTAGATCCACTTATAAAATCATCTTGGTTTCATAGATATACACCAGTAATGGTTAGATAATTTGAGTCTAGAATTATAATAAGATAATATCTGTTCTTGATCATTATACGGTAAAATATCTATTGAGGTTCTGAGATTATTCGTCTTAGTTTCCTAATGTGTTCTTCATCCATTGTCAATTTACATCAGAACCATTAATGTAGGTGTATTATCTCTCAATTTCACTTAGTAAAACTGATTATAATGAATTAAAATTTTATATCTTTTGTTAAATTGGTTGTGATTAGGATTTTTGGAAATCCTTGGAAGCACAAATTTTTTATGGTATGAAAATTGAAGAAAATATGGAAAATTGTGAATTTTAATAAAGTGTATGTTCTTAATTATAAAATATAGATTTTAAAATGGGGATTCACTATAATAGTGTAACATGTTTTGGAGTAGTTTTTTTAATAAATGGGGATGTTTTATGGAAACTAAATTATTACTTTGATTTTTTTTGTTCATTGTGTTTCAATAAAAATGTAGTTTTATTGAAGCGGTTTGATTTGGTGATTTCAATTTTTTTGGATTACATGGGGTAGTTTGATTTCATGTTCAATGTTCACCTAAATATGGGAAGTGTACCATTGGGGTACAAGGTTCATGACCCAAGATTGGGGGTGGGTGTCATTGAGAAACAAGTAAATTGGACAAGATTCCTATCATGACTTTGGAATTGTAGAATGATACACACATATGAAGGGTTTGTTAAAAAAAATGGAATGGATATTCCAAAATGAAAATAATAATTGTTTTTTATACATTTATTATTTATTTTATAGAATATAAAAATTCTTGAAATTGGATTCATTTAGTTTTTTTTCAAATTGCTGTAAATGGTTTTTGGAAGATGTTTATATTTGGTTATAAACTATTTTGGAGAATTATTTTATATACATGATTTTATATTAATGTTTCTAACCTTTATATACTAGTTTAATAATAAGGGAAGTCTTCGGGAAAACCTACTTAGTTATATACTAAACCCTTATTTGGAATATTTGTGATTTTACAGATTCTACCTTCCAGGACATGGTGGATGGTAAAGTCTCCCACCTCATTAATAGCATGTCATGATGCATAACACTACATGGTGATGTAGTAGCATTGATATTGTGGAGTATGGATTCATGTAGTCATCATGGGGTTTATTCATTTTATTTTAAATGTTTACATTGATATATGATTTTCTTCAACTGTAGCATACCTTGAATATATTTTTTAATGTTATTGATTTGAAATGATATAGTTTATTTCATGCAGGATATAGGGTGGTATTTGTGGATGGATTATTGTGTTGTTTTTTAGAAATAAAATTTTAAATCATCCCTCACATGATTTTAAACCCTTCTACATTTATTTCTATCCATTGGTGTTATAGGGATGTCACTTAAGTACCTATAATGAATCATTGTACTATAAATACAATGTGAATTATCTTGTCATTACAAATGGTATAAAATTTTTCAGTCCATGCCTAATATGAATGTTTGACATTCTTGGTCTTGGAGTTGAAATACCATATTTTCAATTGTATTAGATTAAATATTAGAATGAAGTATGATTTTTAGGCCTTTATATTTATACCATATAAGGACGTATGTTACCAATTTATGTTGAACATCATGTTACCAGGTAGTTGGGTACAAATGTATTAGGAGACACTTCTAGGATTTTGAATCCTTAATGTAATGGGATTACCCAATGAGAAAAGTATGACATTAATTGTAGAGGAATTAATTCTCACTAGAAGTTAAAATATCCTTTGTTTTAATATTCATTTTTGTGTATAAAGTGTTTATTTTTGATAAATTATGATACAATTTTCCAATGAAAGACATTTTAAAATAATGGTTGATATTTTTTGAAAATTGATTGATTTTCAAAAACATGAATTGGATTTTAAAAAAATGATGGATAATAAAAAATTTTGTTTTTGGAAAAAGATATTGTGATAGTTAATTTTAATGAATTTGAAATTCTAATCCATCCATTGTTATAGAGTAAGATTGAATGAGTTTGTTTTTTGTTTAGAAAATGGGACGTTGTAGGAGTTGTAGGAACCAACGAGAGCATGCTATAAAGAATGTTGTTGTAACTATACCTTGGGTGAACAAACAGTTGTCTCAGAGTCTTGTACTGTATTTTCAAGATTCAGATACAAGGAACTTGAGCAATAATCCATGTAATGTGGACCATACCATCCAACTCATGATGTATAATCCACCTAACTTTTTCGGTGATGTTGAACTATAAAATGAAGAGGTGTGGCTGAGTAAGATGAATTGTATCATCGATTCAATAAGAATAATGATAGAGATCAATGTCCAACATCCCATGTATATGCTCAATGATCTTTCAAGCCAGTTTTGGTTACTTTTACAACATGATAAAGGGGGTGAAGGCCATAATAAGGTGGATTTTGAGGATTTTTTTAATAAACAATTCAATCAACAAACATTCAAAATCTATAAAATAGTGGAATTCTTTATCCTGAAGAATTATCATACCTCAATTATATAATATGACATGAAATTCATGAATTTAGAGAGTTATCCACTAGAATTTGGGGCTTGTGAAAAATTAATGGCATTCATTATCAAATTGAGGTTATGGATTGAAATTTGATCAACGATTATGGTGATATATACAAAAGATTTTTCATAGATGGTGACCTGAGTGACTATGGATGAATGTGATATCTCAGGCTCTATGGTAGGAGGTATGATGATAACTATAGGGGATGGTTTGAACTCAAGCTTTGAGAGATTGTGGAAAAGGGACAATAATTTTCAATTTGGAAGTGTAAATCAGAATCAAAATGCAGGATCAGTGAAATTTCCTCCACGACCCAAGTGTAATTTATGTAGTGTTCCATGTGGTTTATTTGACCACATAAAGTGAGAGTGTATGACACAACTTATTGAATTTCTATACTAAAAGAATATGTGGTATCTTCAGCACTATTATTGCAATACTCCATGGTCAGGTGATTGAGACACTTTCCAAGCATTGTAGGGGTCGTACTCTTCTATATGGAGATGGTAGAATAATTTGTCTCATCAGTAGAGTAGAAGTAGACATGGTGATTCTACAATTACCCTGACTTATCAAACAAAACAATATTATCAAGGACACAAAGAGAAAAACGTAGTGGTGAATCAATTTTATGGAGCATAGTAGATGATTGTCGATGATCGGGTTGGACAATCTATGGTAAAAGTTAAGATTATATTGAATTCTAACTTTGTGAATGTGATATTTGATACATTTGCATCACATTATTTCATTTCATCTTATTATTTTTATAATATATTTTAAATTATGCATATTATTACAAATATTTTAAAATTTAATACTCATGTTGGGGAAAGATAACTTCAGGCCTTGGTGTGTGGAGCATGTGTTATAACTATTAATGGAGTTGAGCTGAAATTGTACTTCTTAGTGTTTCAAATGGATTTATATGATGTAATCCTAGGTTTGGATTAGTTACTAAAATCAAAATCTCAGTTTTATTATTATATAAATACAATTAGTTTCATGAATGAGGATGGAGTCGACAATCTCATTATAGGGGAGTGGATGGTAAAGAAGAGTAAAAAGTGATTGCAGACATCAAGAGTGGAAAAAATATATAATCAGTTGGCAGTGTTGACATTTCAAAAAATGGATGAAATAAATTAAAATAGTATACTAGTAGTGGTTGATCAATTTCTATATGTTTTTCACAAGAACATCTCTAGATTACCACTTCTAATCTATGTGGTGATTACGATTGGTCTTTTTTACAGGACAAATCCTATTTCCCTTTAGTCTTATAGGATAGAAAAAATAGAGTTATGAGAATTGGAAGTGGAGTTGGATGGGATGGAAAGTAACTGTTTCATTCAGTTAAGTACATATCCATGCGAATAAATAGTCTTGTTTGTGAAGATTTCATATGTAAATCATCACATGTATGTGGATTATTATATGATTTACCATTTTACAATAAAGAACTGGTACAAACTTCCATGTATTGATGACTTTTTTTAACAACTGAGGGGATCATAGTGGTTCTCTAAAATTTACTTGTGGTCAAAATTTCACAAATTTCTTGTTTCTAAGGAATATATCCAAAATAAATCTTTCAAATATAGATATGGATACTAAAAATATGTAGTAATGCCTTTAGGTTTGATGAATTCACCAACAGTCTTTATGATTTTGATTAATCAGATATTTCAGTGATACCTGGATTCTTTTGTTGTCATTTTTTTGGATGACATCATAGTGTATTCAATAACAAGGTATTACCCTGAGAAACACATATAAATACTGTTATGAATTTTATGAGATAAATTTTTTTTTATTCCAAATTATCAATGTTTCATTTTTGGATATAGGATGTACGTTTTCATATCCATATCAACTTAATGAAATATATTTATTTTCCTCCGAAAAATTTGGCAGTTGTTATCCTCTTAAATCCACTGAAAAATGTAATCTACACATTAATTTTTCTTGGTCTAGCTATCTACTAAAGACACTTTGTGTGTGAATTATCAAAACTATCTTCTATAATGACATCTATAATAATGAAGAATGCTCCATTCCAATGGAATGGGTATTACCATAATTCATTAATATGAATAAATTTTTATCTCATATCAGCTCCTATCATGATTTTTCTTGAATCAGAACTAGGGTTATTCATGTACTTTAATGCTTCAGGATTAGGGTAGGGTGGTGTTCAAATGAATGGAGACCATATGGTTTCTTATGGTTCATTTAAATTTAGGGTACCTGATAAGAATTAACCAAATCATGATTTTTAGTTAGTTGTAGTTGTTCATTCCTTGAAAACATGGTGTCATTATATCTTTGGTGAGAAATTGACTGTGTTCACATTCCACAAAATCTTGAAACACATTTTCTCACAACGAGATTTGAATATAAGGAAATAGAGATGGATAGAGTATCTCTAGATGTTTGAATTTTACTTGATGTATAAAAAAAGTAATTGTAATTATGCAGAAGATGTGTTGACTATAAATTCATATGCTCGGTTGGAGAAAGAATATTTATAAGAATGTAACTTTATGTCAGTCTTAGTTGACAAGAATGTGGAATGTGAAAACTGAAATGAGGTTGACGTTTTCTTTTCAGTTCTGCTTGTTCATAATTTTGTAAACATGTTCAAATAAGTAAAATCATCACATGCAGATAGTCTAGTTATTAATTCAAAAATCAATGGTGGGGAGACCACTAATGGCAGGAAACTTGATTGGAGTTCATTTATGTGTTTCAGATATCAGATGGTTATACCAATGGTCTTTCAAGAACAACTCCTTCATTATTACACCATTATAGATGTGTTTTACGTCTTGGAACACAAAATATGTATATGGTGTTGAAGGCATGGTGTTGGGGGAGTTGAATAAGAAAGAAGTTGACCGATTTCATCTTGTGATGCTTAAAATACCCCAAGGTTAAAGATCAGAATGAGATTCCAGCAAGTATGTTGCAACCTTTAAATATCCTAGATTTGAAATTAGAGAATATAGTGAAGGATTTCGTTACAGTTCTTCAATGAAAGGTCCATAAACATGATTCTATATGGGTGATAGTGGATTGTCTTACCATGTCGACCAATTTCATTATAATTCCTAAAACTCATATAGTGGAAAATCTATAGAAAATCTATATCCAAAATTTTGTAAAGAGACTAGGTGTAACACTTTCAATCATGTTTAATAGAGATCCATGGATCACATATCATTTTTTTAAATACTTTCAAAATCCATTTATACTTAGTTTACTATGATCATGGTGTATCATCCACAGAATAATGGCCAGTTTGAGAGGACGATATAGATGTATGAAGTCATGTTGTGTGCTTGTGTAATGGATTTTAGTGGCTCATGGGAGGATCACTTATCCATAGATGTGTACTCAGATAATAATAGATATCATTTCTCGATAAATATGTCTCTATTTGAAGCATTGTATGGGTTTCCATGTTTTTCTCCACGATGATTGGTGGACACCGGTAATACATCACAAGTTAGTCCGAGAATTGTCCTGGAAAGAATAAGGAATATTTAGTTAATTAGAAATATGATGGAGATGGATCAGAGTCATTATTAATCTTACTAGGATCATCATCAAAGGTTGTTGTCATTTGACATGAGTTAGCATGTGTTCTATATGAACTGTCTAATACATGGACGTCATCGTTTTGGGTGTTAAGAATGTTATATCTTCTATACATAGGAAATTTTGAGATACTTTGATAGTTATAAATGGTGTCATTTCATTTGGAATTACCACCACAATTCAGTTTGGTGAATAATGTTTTCATCAATTCATAGTTGAAAACGTATCACCCTAATCCTGACCGTGTGATCATATGGGATCACGAAGTCTTAAAGCCAGATGCATCGTTGATACAAATACATGTGAAGAATGTGGATATGAAATATAAATTCTTTCATGGAAAATGAATAGGCATGTGGTGGGTTTTATGGGTTCATGGTCATATTCATGATGAGACTTGGGAATGTGAGATTAAAATGAGTAATCAATGGCCATAAGTCTTTCAGAGCAGTAATTGTTTTCTACATTCTATGGATGAAAAGAATGTTGTTTGGGAGAAGTTAGTACACCATGTTTCTTGTATGTAACATATTATTTCGGTTTGTGTGAATATAAAATAAAATGGGAAATTGTGGGAGAGTTTTGTAATATTTCACTATGTTTTGGGGACTAAAGGAAAGATGAATGGGCTTTGCATGATTCATTCAAACCGTGTAGAAATACATGTAGAAACAGTGACCAAAAGTATATTTTGGGTTGATAGATTTGGCTCAGTGTGTTCACAGTTCTGGGAAATCGTGAGAGAAGGTCATACGAGGGTCTTCCTAGGTAGTAGATAACTACTGTTGAGTGAAAAAATTGTCTAACCATGGAAACTAAACCTGTACTGTTTAAATTGAGATCCTAAATAGTGGACTTCATACATTTCATCCATTAAGTGTCTCTATATTCTTCTATGTGGCCATAAATCAGGATTTATAATTTTTTAATGTTGACTAACATCTTCAATGTTATTTGGATTCAATATTATTTCTTACCATGGTGTTTTGAACCAGAATTCATGAGAAATATGATCGTACTAGATCATTCATGATCGGTTTCAAAGATCTACATTGATCTAATTCTTCTCTCTTATTGGATACTCAAATATACATCAATTAAGGGTATATCAATGAGTATTAATTTAAAACATGTTTATTTTTGGTCATGATCATCCTTGGATAAGATATCAAATGAGGTTTCGAGAAGAATAAACAAGATTTTCTAAATCATTCTTCTTCTATTGTCATGTTCCATAAAAACCATTCAGGTATGCGGCTTCCCGATCTAATCTAAAGAGTAGAACTAATGGAAATAAATTAAAATTGAATATAATGTGTTAGATTTTTTTATTTGGTTGTTTATCAATCATTAGAAACACTTCATTGTGATGGTTTGGAAAATTGGGGGAAATCAGGATAATTGGGGATTTGAATAAAGTGTGCATGTATTTAATCATTAAATTGATATTATAAAATTTGGATTTTCGGGAATATTAGAACATGGATTGTATAAGATGTTTTCAATAAAATTGAATTTTTATTTTTAATAAAATGGATGTATTTAAATTGGGTTGTTATTTTGTGTTTAATAAAAATGACTTTTTAATGAAACAATTGTTTTGGTGATTTGAAATGGTTTGGCGTACATTGGGTTTTGTGAGTTCATGTTCGACATGAGATATAATAAGGTACATGTACCATTGGGGTACAAGGTGTGCGACCTTGGATTGTGGGAATGTGTCATTGGGACACACATTAATTATAAAATAGACAACTCATTAACATGGAATTGTAGAATTAATCATTCATGTGTGGGAGTGTTTTGAACTATGGAATGGGTATGACAAAATGATAATATGATTTGGGTTTTAATATTTGATTAGTAATTTTTTGAAAAAAAAAATTGAAATTGGATTCATTCAGTTTTTTTGACATTGTTGTAAAAGGTTTCTAGAACCTATTTATATATCTTTATATATGGTTTTCATAATTATGTTATATAACTGGGTTTATATAAATGTTTCTAACCATTATATCGTTGTGTCATGAAAAGGTATGTCATTGGGAAAACCTAGTAAGTTATATACTCACCCCTAAATTCTCACTTTGGTGTTTTTGCAGATGCTACCATCCAGGAAATGGTAAAAGGTAATGTATCAAACTTCCCTAAAACCACGGCATATTACATTGGACTAATTGATGATGTTTGATTATGAATCTTGTAGACCATGGATTCTTTTTTTCATCTTCATGTTTATTAATTTTCATTCAACTATTTAAATTATTGTTGGTTTTTCTTCTGCTATAGCTTACCATTGTTTGTTTTTTTATAGGGAATGACATGAAATGTCTTTGTTTATTTATTACATTGTATTGTGAGATATTTGTGGATGGTTTTTTAGGTTGGATTTTTTAGAAATTAAACTGTATATCATACCTTTTCATTCTTCCAATCTATTTTTTTCATTTTCAAATGCCGGTTAGAGGCAACCGGTACCCCAACCCGGTTTGAGGAAAACCGGAAACCTCACAAATATACGATTCATCAGAATTCAAATTCAAAATTCAAACATAAATAGGAACCATCATGCATAGATGCCTCGAGCCACAAGCCACCGGTCCCACCTCGAGCCACGAGCCATCATCACGCGTCAGTCGCCGCACAGACGCCTCAGAACGCGCCACCAATCATGTCACTGATAGGGCACGCTGGACCGACCACCGTTCAATAGACGTCCTCGCTGGTGAGCATCACCGAGGACAGAAAACCACCGGCCATGCCACCCTGTTCATCACACCCACCAGAGAAAAGGAGGGAAACCACATCACCCAGAATGAAGATGAGCTTCACCAACGTCCGACAACATCACCTCACCCGTGGTCAAGAGCTAACCGCCGCGGAAGACATCGACGCACACAAAGAAGGTTCCAGAGCACTCCGAAGAGTACGGTGTTGGACAAAACAGTCTTACACCCATAGATCCAACCAGGAGTGTCGTCAATATCACCGTAGCCGATAACCAGTAACCATCAGGAAACATTTCCAACCTCGGCCAGAAAAAACCAGATACAGATCCAGAAAAACAAATCACACATTCAGAGAAACAAACACAAACCATAAAACCCTAATCACGAGGGAACATAAAACTGTTGCAAGCAGAGGATGACCACAACCCAGATCCTATTGCTGCTATCCTTATCGACCTCGATAGTTGCCGCAAAACCCCAACCATCAATGCCAGAGCTTTGAGCTTTGACCTCGCCTCCAACGAAAACCCTATCCAGCGACAGGACTTGGGAAGCCAGCTGGGGGAGCCGGAGAAAACCCCGAAGCCACCGGAGCTGAGGGAAGGAGACGGCGAGAACCGAGGGAAGGAGGTGGCGACGAGGAGAGCTCCCAAGAACTGCAGTTCCCCTTACATGCCCATCCATCTCCAAAACATCCTGTATATCATACCTCAAAGGAACTGAAACTATTAAGCATTTATTTGCATCCTTTGTCATCATGTGGATGTCATTAAGGCTCAGTAATGACGCATTGTACTCTAAATCCAATGATAATTATAAGGTCATTAAATATATATGGTTAAATGATAATATATGTATTAAATCACATATATATGAGGTGAAAATTTGATCAAATATCATAGAATTCATATAATTGTTTTTCTTTTCTGGTTGATATAGGTTTTAATGAGGACCTTATTTTCTGTTTGTAATGTTTTTCCATGGGTTCAAAATAACATTTGGTGGTACTTGGTTTATCATGATGCAACACACACTATTTTTTCATTAAAATGGATATGTTCTTATTTAATTAATCTATGGGTTTTTCTATCACACCAAGCTAGTGTATTATATTTCTCTACAATGTATTGGGATTGGATTCAATGGGTGATTGATATATTATTGGTTTTCCCCAATAGAAAGGCATTGTTTCATGAACAGAGGGTCCATGAAATAATTATTTCCCGAACATAGAAATTTCATCATGACTGTAATCATCAAACTCACACCATGTAAAATTTTTTATTTTTAAATTTATTTTTTAATAATATTAATAATCATCTATGGGGTTTACCTATTTTAAGTAGTACTTCCTTTCATTCATCAAATCGTATCTCTTGTCTTGAATTTAAAATTAATATTTTTATCATTCATAAATGCAAAAGTATTATTCATTATAGAGGATTTTAATTTTTATGAACATTATTCCCAATATTATAATCATTATTTATATATAAATTTCAATATTTGTTATTATTTATAATCTTATTTATGTGTTTTGTTAGGGTATAGAATTTATACAATCATATATTAGATCAGCTAGTAGTATTTTACAAGAAATTATCTACTATGTTGACTTAGATTCATCCATGTTCACTGGACCCAAAAATATATTATAATTTTATTATTCTTTAAAATATATATTTTTTATTGTAAACAAGTACATGATTAATCTTTCGATATGTTTATATTAATTCAATTGTAAATAAAATATATTTATTATGGTTTTTATTTTTTAAATCATTCAACAATTATATAATAATTTATTGATTTCTTGATACATGACCAAAAGATCCTGTTGTGTTGTATTATTCCTACCCATAATGAAATGTATAATGATATAATGGTAGGATAGGGGTGGTATTACCACTGAATTACACTAAATATGTTTACCTGATTTTAGAAAATGAATTTTTATATATTAAATAATTGAATATGTTATGTATTGGTTAAACAGGAAAAATAATCATCTGTTATGCAATTTTCATGGAATATATTCTGTTATCTATATATGGGTTGCGTGTCATAAATGTGTGATTTTATAATGTTATATCACCAACCTATAGAATTATACAATTATATTATCCATAATGAGATATTTATTGGTTGAATATCAACCACTTAGGAATTTACATTAGTGGTTCATCATCTTTCATGAATAATATATAGGTGTTGCACTATCCACCTTGGGAATTTATATCTATGGTTTCTCATCCACCAGTAGAGTGTCATACTGGTGGAAAATAATTTACCTAATATTTGTATCTGTGATATATAAACTACTAATGTAACGTAGTTTTGGTATATCTACCACCTTGAGTTAGTGATTCCTCATTAACATTATGATGTCTTGTTCAACATTGACATTGAATTGGTGAATGATTTCTCATCTAGATGTTTTGTGATGGTGATGTATGGTTCCCAATTTGTTATTTTATTGTACTAGAGCATTTCCATCAATTTTTTGAAATGGGGTGATATAACATTTATCAAATATATGTGTCTACTTAATGGGTATATCGTCATATTCCATTACCTTACTATGAATGTTTCATCATATTTTGACTAATTTTTAAGAATTTTTTGATGTCATGAGTTATTTATTTACATTATTCTTTATCATTCCATATCCACAATGAACTCGTATATATATAATATTTAATGTTATCCATTATCAATAACATATTAATTATTTTAGAAAACTTCCTTAGTGACGTTGAACCTGAATATACTTCTTGGTTCATGGCACATGAAATGGATAGGGTTTTATATTTTATGGTTAATATAGTATTATAGGTTAGTGATTTTATATACCATAATGATAGAGCTACAGACATGTTTTATTGTTAAATATCTTATTTTTTTTAATTCTTCAATAATATATATTTAATAATACCATAATTGATCTGTACTATACATGTATAACCCATATGAAAGTTAAAATAGAAAATTATTTTAAAATGGATATTTGGAAATGATATTTTTACCAAAAAATAGATTATATGTTTACAATGTCATTGATTATTTATTGTGATGATGTTTTATTAATATATAATCAATTTTGGTTTATGGTATTCTTCACCATTGTGTTTTTAGTATCATCTTTTCCAAATTTGAAATCATAATTCCAAATGATACAATAATTTAACACCACATATTCTTTACCATTTCATTTATTGTATTCGTGAGATTCGATGTTCTCAGATCATTGTATTGATATTTTATTAGGAATCTCTAACCCAAATATATATGATTTATATGTTTCTAAGGAAAATATTATTTTCAGTCACTTCAAGTACAATAATATTTTTCTTTTCAATATTGGATTTTTTGTTGATTATTTTCTAATTTTTGCATGTGGTCAAAGGTGGAAATTGGGTTTTTGTGCATTAATAATTTTCAAAATATATGCCATCGAACACATTCAAATTATGATTCATGTTCCATATTTATTATATGATATGAGATTTTGTTAAATAGTTTTTCAATGAAAACATAATATCATTCTTCTCATATAACTAATTGGTGGAACATTAAGTTTTTTAATCAGGAGTAGTAAATTATATTATTGGTATACATGTATTTTTATGTGATCATATGTGTTTTTTTACCCAAGATGTGGGTGGGTAGGATAATCTATACTCATTCTCATATATGATAACATTATATAGTCACGTTTTTATGAAATCAATCTATGTGTCTAGTTTCAAATTTCTATAAATAGTAATATTGGGAAATATGTCAAAAATGTGGAAAGAAACTGTTTTACTAAATTTTAGTGACATGAATTCATGTAGAAATATGATTGGTAATAATGATATTTGTAATCTACAAGAGTCAAATTTATTGTAAGTAAATATTTTTATTATTTTTATTTAAGATATTGATTAATATTCATAAAATGACTATCCACTAGGATATTCAGTCAATGGGACAATACACACTGAAATAAAGGATGTTTCAGTCATATATGAACAAAGAGTTACAAATCGATAATAAATATCTCCTTATCATTGATAATGGATCATAGGATCATATTATTTTGATTGTATCCATGATAACCAACTTAAATCATCCTGATACATACCCCAAAATGTGGGTAGTCCTCTCTTCTTACATACCTTGAGGATAAGTGATGAGTTATTATAATGTACTAGTCCATTAGTAACATTATATAAGGATATTGGGGAAGGAGTTTTGGAATATAATTTTTATAAATATAATTCCAATGACACAAAGGGATGATGGGTTAATGTAATTAATTAAAACTATTTAGATTACATTTTACTAAGGGACTATTCCACTATAATTATTAAAATATTTTTATTATCAAAATAATTTGCAATTGATGAGACTTTCTGTTTAATGATGGTTACCCAAACAAACATATTATAACTATATTAGTTTTTTTACAATTCATAATCTTAACCATGTGTTCATTATGTTATTATAATATTTTATGAAGCACATATATGGGGGAGGTGGGTTTCCCATATTTAAATGATTAAGATTATTCAAAAAATGAAAAATCATTATTTTGAATGACATTAAATGATAAAGAAATAATAATAAAAATAAAAATAAATGAAAATAATCTCTATAAACTCTCAAATTAATTCTATCAAACTCAAAGTTTTTATGAATTTCAATTTACCTAGATCACATATAAAACGTTATGAACATGTCTCATAGTGAATTGTGTTGTGCGAGAGTATTATAATACCATGTAAAAAAATCACTACCACTCCCTTACAAACCAATCATAAGACATTGTTCTTGTAGAAAAAAATATAGATATAGTAATGAAGAAATTAATGAAAATAATATGCTAATAATTACATTAAATATGTAATTTGTAATAATAATTGAAAATTATTATATTTGAAGGATCCGAGCCATTATATATTATCATTATTATTTACTTTGTATTAACGCTGGGCAATATTTTGGAAAATATTATAGTCCATCCCATCTTGTTGGATACTTATATAGGGGTCGTGGAATAATCTAGTCACATAGGAAATGGGAATCCATGTAATTGAGTTAAGGAAAAAACTAATCCAACATACTAATTCCTAATATAATAATAAAATTATTAATCATATTTTATTTCAAAATGGAACAATATAAATAATATAAATATATATATATTAATTACATTATTACAAAAAAAAATAAAACAACATATGTAAAATAATACAAGTAATTTTTATGAGTCTTTTGGATTATATTCTTAAAAAACAACATGACTAAATCTTATTTTTTATAAATTTTACTAATAAAATATATGAAATAAAGATTTTGAATAATAAAAAAATAATAATTATAATTATCAGAATGGAATGATGGGAGAATATAAATATTTTATTAACAATAACAGTTATCACTCTTGGTGAGATAGTTTTTTCAAAACGACCATTAAAATTAGTGTATATTAAAGGTAAGGACAACAAAAAATCTTTTAATAAGGGAGAACAATGCATTCCACCGATTATAATATAACTTGTGATTTATATTAATTTGATATTTGGAATTATGTTGAATCATTTGGGGTTTTCATCAACCAGGATAATGTTGAACATTAACAACTAAAGTCTGATTGTAATCATTTATATTATAAAATATACATATTAGGGACAACAACCAGATAAATATTGGTCAAACCATAAAATGAACAAATTTTTTTTTACACCATACCCTTTGGTATTGTATATGTCCAGTAAGGGTTTCTATATATAAGGTTAGTGTGTTAGTAATGTATCAAAATATTTTTTACTCTCATTCCACATTTTTGATAAAATTATCAATAATAATTTAAATAATTTGTTTTTTATATAATAAAATGGATTTCAAATTTTGTATCATGATGTAAAATTTAAATTAGTGGTGAATATTGTTACTTATTCTATATAAATAGTATAGTATGATAGAAAACATAGAAATATTGTCAGTATGTATCATAAATTATAAATGATGACTAAAAAAATAAAATTTATTTATATTTTTCTATTATGGGAACTAACAATTTTAATAGATCGTTAATAGAGGTAATCGGGATATGTGAGGACTATTTCTTACCTTTAAAAAATTGCAAATTAGAATATTAAATAAATTATTCATAATATTACATTCAAAACACTTATGAATATATAATAATTTTTCATTTTATTGATAGGACATCTAAATTTATTCTAACTTAATAGCTCACATAATCTCCCCTAATTTTTATCTTTAATCGTAATGAGAATTCCTATTTCAAATGGTAAAATCTTGAATAAAAATCTCAAATTAGGTAATAATAATTATTATCTCGATCTTTTATATAACTATTAATATTTTCTTTATATTTTTTATTTCAATTTCTATTTTCTGTTATAATATTGTACTAATATCGATCTTGGTGATATATATATATATATATATATGATATAATACACTTATGAGACCCCATTTTTACCACATAATATTTTTTTCATAATATTTTATAATTCATAAATTTATCCAATAGTCATAAAACACTATATTGGATGAGGAAAACAAAATCACATCATATGAAATATTTTTATGTATACTGAATTTTTTATTTGTATGATGGATATGTGATTATGTTTTAGTGATGTAAATATAACTATTGGATACTCCATTTGTTCAAATTTGTAATAAACATAAATATAAATCATTTTAAAATTTTTAATCAATGTATACTAACTAGGATATTTCTATTTAAAAAAATATTAAATTCTAAAACAATATCAATTATTTGGGATTACATACTCTTAAATATAGAGAGGATTTATTTATAAAATCATGGGTCACCATCCATTTAAAATACATTTATTAAATTTTCTAAAAAAATTATCATCTTCAATATTTGAATTGACATGATAACAATCATAATATATTCATAATTTTATAAGGGTACTCATTTTAACATTTTATAAATAATATAATACTTCTAATGATTATTTCATAATATCTTTTATATCTTAAGAAATTTATTTAGATTAGAAATTTATTTTTATGTTTTTATATTACATAATAATGTACATGGAATTTTTTTAGGATATGATTCATTGTTTTATTTTTGTATGTATTTCATTAGGTTGATTCCTCAACAATATTTAATTAACAGTTAATTATCTTTATGATAATATTTAATCTCATTTGAATTTTATCTAGACTATTGGGGACAAAAATTATATAGCCTTTCATTGAATTGGTAGGACACACATTAAAAAAGAGACTAATGGTAGTACCATTATCCATTATGTATTATTACTTCTCACAGGGCCATTAAGGTATATTTATGATTATTTTTATTATAAATTTATATTTTATACAATAATATGTTATCATTCAGTTCAAGCATTTTTGTTATTTATTTCTTTTAAAATAAATGTATTATGTTTTTTTATTTATTAATTAATATTAAATCATTTGATAATATATACATTATATATTGATTCTACTATTATTATACTATATTACCATCTATTGAAATTAATATCTTATATGGTATACATGATAAACCTTTTTTTGTTTCACATTTCTATATGTATTTATGAGGACTAACATATATCATTAAATTTATGTATATAAGTATATAATTATGATTTATACTCAAATTAAATAATTTATAATTATGTAATTTTTTCTTTTATATCAAATTTCCTAAGGATAAAAACCTGATCATCCTGCTCAATCTCATAAAATAGAGTTGTTATATAAAAAATTATCACATCAACTATTGGTTTTTGGGTTAGAGGGTGTTATAGTTCCTATAATGAATTTTTTTTTTAAATTCATTTGGAACTATGTATTGAAAAAAATATGACCTAAATTATTCATCCAAAAAAATTGAAAATAATTTCTATACATGGTTTTATTTTTATTATAAATATGGAATATATGATTTTGTTTAAAAAATATGACTTATAATTCATGATTCACACATTATAAAATTTAGAAAATTATTTTTAACTTCAATTTATTTGGTAATGGTACCTAATAAATGGAATGGATACAAATCCATTAATGGAGAAAAATGTGGGTAAATGTGTGAATAATTATGAAAATAGATTTTATTTGTTTTAAAATAAATTAGTATTATTCATGGATAATTGAATCATCTAACAATAAATAACCACACCCAAATAGAGAAACTTGTTTACCACATTAAGTATCAACATATTTTTATCCATTTATGATGTAAAAAAATAGTAATTTAGCATCACTGCTAAACAAATGTCATTAGGGAAATTGATTATTAATCTAAATAATATATATGTTAAATTTTAGTTTAATATTATTGGAAAAGTTATCATTTATATATATAATTATAGGGATACTATTACCAATGTTGTTATATTTTTTAAAATAGTAATATGTGGGGGGATAGAATATTTATAGTTTAATTTATTGAAAGTGATTATATTGTAAAAAATATTTCCCATGAAAACAATGTGCATAGAAAGATAATAAATTATTTAATTGATGAAAAAATGAAAAAGATTAATTGGGGGATTATATGGCTAGTTTGGTAATGTTATCATGGTACAATAATGATTATATCTATGAATGATTAATCATTAATGGGATTTTCGAAAACTAACACTTTGATGATAAATATTATCTCAAAAAAATAAACATATGAAGGGAATGTAATGAATGAAATCAAAATTAAGAAGGATTATTCCTAAATAATGTATTAATAAATGGAAACAATATAATATTTTTATGGTTTATCATAATTTGAAAACAAATACTATAATTGTATTGAAGGGAACATTATCATTCACTTTATGTATTAATTATATAATTAAACACCATTATACCTATTAACGAAAATTTTGTACATTAATTAATTTATCCAATATTTTCGTCATGATAATGAGGGAACATTCAAATTCTTATTATATAATATGAATTGTATCAGTTAGAGGGATATGAGACACTACATTAATAAAACCCACTATTATAAACTATTGCTACCCAAGTTAAAGATTTTTAATAATGGCCATACCATTTCATAAAAAACATAGTTTTAAAGACTTGAATTATGTGATCTAAGGTACTTTGATTATACACTCAACTTTAGATATTTAAATATTAATTAATCAAAATTTTCTCTTTTTTATCAAGAGTGTTTTCATAAGACATTCCATTTCTCACAATAATTAATTAGTAACCTATCAAATTGAACAATGAGTTCTAATCTGATTGTAAAATCAATAATAATAGAAATTAAAATTAGAATTCCTTGATGTTCGGTGTATTTGAATATAATAATTATATCTTTAGTTTATTTTTATTAATATTTATATGGAATTGAAAAAACTTACTCTAAAATTATATTATTGACATAATAAAGTTATATATTATGATTTTATAATGGAAATTCATTTTTTAAAGGGTAAATTTATAACATAAATCTTGTTATTACCAAAACCCAAAAACTCTAAATAATTAATTCTCTTATAAATAAATATGTGAACATAAATCTATAAACTAGATGGTTTTTTTGATTATTAAAGTAGACCCTGTAGTGAAAAACTATATTGATGTATTTCATAATTAATTTACAGGATTTACCTATAATAAAGAATTATAAATATTTATTTTTCATTTCTAAAATACAAAAGACATATATAGGAAAATATTAACAATGGATCATGTTGAGTTACATGAGATTATAAAGTAATTAAATTATTTCACAGATGAAGGGGAGATTCATCCATGTTATTTAATGTGGTAGGAACCTATTTTCCTTGAATATATAATATTCAATGAGGTTATGAATTTAATATTTCAAATGAATTGATTTTCTGTAATGAATATTTGCCTATTTCAATGTCTTTATTTACTATTTAATCCTAATATATGTGAATAATACATCATAAACATTGGTCTTTATTTCTTTTATCATCATTTAATGGATAATATAAATTATATACTAAATGTTTCCTTGTGTATATGGTATGGTAATCCGGGGTTCATAGTAATTAGTATTGGATAAAAAATACTACCTCTATGTCGTGGTACTTGAGGAATATAGAATGTAATTAGAATATTGATATATTATTATATTGTCATATACCTTAATATTTATTAGTATTAAAAATGAATTTAAAATTATGAATGACTATTAGAGGTAAAATGATTCATTTGTTAAATTACATCAATGTGAATTTTGGTTTTAACTAGTTTATTTACATGTCCATATTACATCACAACATGACACATCTATTTTTTTTCCAATGTAATTATTTATATATAAATTCCAATACCTAAAATCTTATCAAAATATGTCTTTTCATTTTCAAACATGATTATAATTTTGGTCAATTAAAATAATTTGAAAATTGTATAATTTGGAAACTATGTAAACAAGTAAAGGGGGTTAAATCATATGTTAAAATGTATGTGTATATTTTTTTAGGATTTAATGATGATATAAATAAAAATTATTATATTAACTAATCAATAATATAATAATGTGTTTCTTATTTTAGTGATGCACCATAACATGGAATTCAATGTGAAATGATATAAAATGATAGTGAACTGGAATATTAATAATTAAAACTAAAATAGCATGATATTAATAATAATAAAACTTGATTTAAAATTCATATTTGTGATTTTATATTATTATTTTGAGACATTATCTCTATAGAGTTAAATATATCATATATAGTTACTAAATTATTATGAAATAAATATTTAATAAAAAATAATAATATAATTAAATGAAGATGGTTTAGACTTTTGAAGGATTATTATTGTTATATATATTATCTCCCCTAAAGAGAAAACAAGTAAGCTTAAGCGTTTTATAAAAATTACTTTGATATCATGTCCATGGAAATGGTAGTGAATGACTTAATTTTTAACGATTTAAAATGAATATTTGTTGGTATAATATTGTATAAAGATAAATAAAAATTATTCTCAATATTTACCCAAAATAATTTTTTTTAATGATTAAGAATTTTGACCATGTTGAAGAGTCCTTCTAAAAATAATTGAAGATGTGAGAATTTTAAAATTACTAGAGTTTAAATTTGGGACAATTAAATTTTTGGTGTTGGTATGAATTCAGGTATTTAATAAATATTAGAGGTGAATAATGATCTTTTTTATGGAGACCAATACTCATAATTATCAATAAATAAAAAATATACTAAAATATAAATCAATTTATTTGAATTTATATGGTGGGAAAATATGAAGTTAAATAATGCATATTATATTACAATATGATTTGCATGAAAAACACAATTTACGGAGGAATGAAATATTATCGACATATTTATAAATCTATTATGTATACATGAGTGGATAAGGTTTAATGTTTCTATAAATTTCATTACCAGGTTATATGATCAATCTATTTGGTATGATACAAATTTAGTCATCATTTATTTTTTAAGGAAGACAATATATTTGATTAAAAAATTCCCACATTTTGAAATATCTGATATTTTTAATTTTCATTTTTGTAAATTAAATGAAATGATGAAAAATATGTTTATAGAATATGTAATGTATTTAATTATATTTTGGGAATGATAATGATGGTAGGAAAACAATTTTTTCTTCTAAGAGATTGTGTAAAAATAAATTATGATGTTAATAAGTTATTTATATATATAATTGAGAAGTGGTTATCAAACCAAGAACGATGTACAATATTTCATTTTTATGTAGTAATAAAAATAAGATAAACATATCATGTAGTGTGGGTCATTTTCAATAATCCAAGAGAAGTGGTGTGAGAGATACAGAGGGCGATTAAAGTGGAGAAACACCAGAATTTGGTGAAGTAAATTTAAAATGGATAGAATATCATAAAGTATATCTGTGAAGCCAAAAAATAGTAATGAGGGATTGTTAAACTCTATAAATTTATACATACAATATATAACTAAATTATGTTATCATCAATTGTATATGAATAAGATTTAATTTTATGGTCTGTGAATGGAAAATCATATGCAATGCCATGATGAAAAATTATACGATGAGGGTTTTTGGTGAGGGGATAAAAAAACAATCTTATGATTTTCATATTTTGGTAATTATTACACATATAAATACCCTTGATAATATCATTAATGAGTGGAAAATATTTGTAAGAGACATATTAATGGGGAGATCAAATATCTCAAAAATAATTATTCGAAGTAATAACCGCGGAAGAATAAAGTAAAAAACTTGTAATTTGATGATGTAATCATATAAAATATATGCTTTCATTATTCAATTATTTATTTCTCTTAATTTCATTATTTTTTTGAAAAAATCAATCAAATTATTTTTTTATGGGGGTTTTTCTTGTATATGATAGTCTACAAATAATTTTCTTGAAGGGAGTTTGTGAATTAAGTATTTAACATGGGACTTCTCTAATGGGATTGCGTGCATAGATTATTTCACAAAGAATTATATTTGTGATGTAGAATTTTGTGAAGGTATTTTCATAAAGGTAAATTTGAAAAGTGATTTACTAAAACTAACATTACACATTAGTAATATAAAATCATCTCAATGATGAATAATGAGCATAAAAACAGTACAATGACTATATGAAAAAAATAAAAGATGTTAGAGAAAATGTATTTTATATTCTTGAGTATCATTGAATTATTTTAAATAATGATATACTTGTGTAATAATATGTGTTAGAGGCTATAAACTTTTGGGAATGTGAGTTCACCCATAATGTTTTAACGATAGTTATCTTTAGTGATTCATGTATGTCAAAACATATCAATTGTATAACCTATATATTTCCCATATATATGTGAATAATTTAATAATATAGAGTATCCATTATTCAGGAAATTTTATAATAAATTGTTGTGAGATAAAAATAATGAATTTTTTAATGATTGAAAAATTTCACAACGAGAGATTAATTTAATCATTCTAACATTTATTTATACCCCATACCCTATAATATTTAATAAAAATGAATATAACAATGGTTATCATGTAAAATGGTTAATTTCATTTTATCAGTCTATATCAATTGAAAATTTGGATGAAATTAATCAAAACTAAATTCAAATCATCAAAATAATGAACTATAAGTATTTTAATAATGAGAAAAACAATATCTCTCATATTTAGGAATATATGTATATACATATTCTATATATATAATTTTTTTTAAAAAACAATTTATGATTCATATGGATACTAAAAATATGATAAATCCAACACCATATGAATGAATTATTTTGGTGGATCATTCTCTAAAATAATCGATATGATGGAGATGTTATATAAATCCTTTCATAATATTTTAGAATAGTTTTGTAACATTTTTTAAATGTTACACAATAATATGAGAATCAAAATTGATGATGTTATTGATCAAAAATAATAATTGTTGTTAAACAAAAATTAATATGTTAATTCCTTATTTGTTTAGATAAATGTTATTTCTAGATATATGAATCTTCACCATGAAACATTAAATAATGTGATGGATTTTATGTTATAAAGAGACATTTACCACCTTTTTTTAATAAAATTTGACCCCATGATGTATTTAACAACAATTTAAGTTTTCAATCAATAATTTTTTTAATAATTATCTCCCTCTAAATTAAGCATCCTAAAATTTTTAGTGTTCTTGATTAACTAAATATTATCTCACAACCATAATTTATTTTCATGAATACAATCATATAACCCATCACATATTATTTTAATGTTTCAATATAATAATATATTACATGAAATATTGTTTAATATCCAAAAAATTTACCAACTACTAAATATTCATTTATCTATGACATGACCATCTTATACCACCTGTTATATCCTGACCTGAATGTCCACTAATATGGTAGCCCAACTGGTGTTTTCTTGTCCTCAAACATGTCTCTATGTATAAAAGAGTCTTCTAAATTGTATTTAGGGTTATAGGAGGTGATAGTGGAGAGAATATAACAATTTATTATAGTACCCCATCTATGTAACAAGAAAAAATATAAAAAATAGTGGAAGAAGTAGTTAAAGAATGAGAAATGACCAAAGATAATATAACAGCTGAATTAAAGTAAAAATGAATTCACCAACACCATACAATGATATATGTAATATAAAGTGTTACTAAAATGTACAAGACGTACATTATAGAAAATTAAAATAATAACCCAATTATCAACACTGAGAGTATGATGACCATGATCCCAGTCTAGTGGTCATTACAAACAATGTACATAACACTTCATATGAAATGAATCCAAAGACCTATGTGAAAAAAAATCATCTCATGTGCCAAATGGCACATGAGGAGGGTGTTAGATGTAAATATCAGTAGTCCATAACCCATTGTATATAGGAAAATAAAACCCTTGTAATATACATATATGTATTGTATTAATATGTATAAATGAATTGTGGTAAATAATTTAATAAAAAATTAATTGGATATCCAAATGGAGATCTGTCACATAACACCTAATTCAGCATAAGTTGGAAAACATAATATGTTACCTATGAAATCCATAATTTGTATACAAGGGCCAATGTAAACAAAGATATCCATGAAGAGGTAAACCATAAAGATTGTTCTCCAACATGTGGTATAATTTACAACACTTCATTGCAGTATGCTTGTAAAATAAGGGAAAAGAATGACACATGTAAATGAATTCTAAGAAATAATAATAAATGATATATCTCAAATGATCTAAAGATAAAAAAATCTGTCAAATCAACAGTATAGTTACAATCCTGTTCAAGGAGATATAAAAAAACTTAATGTATCTCTAAACAAAAATATGATATTATCTAATAAAACCAAATTTTTCAAAAGAAATTCAAATAGAGTCCCTAGAATTACTTGAGGCATGGGGAAATCCATGCACATCCTAGTTACCTCACATTGGGTACCGAATATCACCCATGGCATGACATAACCATCTTTCCAATTTGCTAATCCACAGTTTCCCCCTAGGGAAAATGTATCAACCACTAGTATAATTATCCACCTCGTAATCCCATTGATGGCCATCCAAATCATCATTCCTAATGCATCGAGTTATATCCAACTGACTATTGTGATGCCATACATGTATCATTAATACAAAACCAAGGACCATTCTTGTCCTATATTAAAAGAACAATGTTTCCGAATCAAATAACATGTAATTAAAACATATATATATTCATGCTATGAAATAAGAATCATAAAACCAAAATCTATTCAATATATATATTTTATAAAAGTCATATAATGTACATGGGGAATTAAGAACATGCATATGCTCAAAGCTACATAATATTACAACTAGAAAACAGGTCGTAAGAATAAAAAATTTTAAGCATGCATAGTCATGTGGTATTGTCTTGCCTATAATAAGATATTATCAATGAAATTCCAAACACCCAATCCATGAATCATGATCATGCATAAAAATATGTTTGACCAATAAATATATGGCACAAATAAATAAGAATAACATGATTCATAGTGCACTAGGATCACAATATAGAAAATATTATATGCCACTCAAATAGGGATAAAAAAATCACTAATAATTAGGAATGTTGATATAACCAATTTATTTTGAGGGCAATACACCTACTTGAGTTTATTTATTTGAAAAAAAGATATTTTATTTGAACAATGAATTTCAATAAATTTTATGAGGTCAATTTATCTCTTAGTGTAAGGGATATTACATATGGTACAAGAAATCAGTGAAAGGAAACTGAAAAAGAAATAAGGTAAACACAAAATAATTTAACAATGTGCCAATTATAGAATGAAGATGATATAATTAATATATATATTAAAATGTAACAATAAATTAGAAAATAAGGAGGGAATCTTATATCAATATAATAACCATGCCAAACTCTTTGACACATGAATCATTCATAGAAAACCACTTTAAGTTACTTCATCATACCTATAAGAATATAAACCATCACATATAAATAATGAAACCAATACAGATTTAACAAATTCAAATTGTGATGAATATATATAAGGGGATCCTAACTTATATCTTATATGAATAAACCCATTATCACTCACAAATATATGAATTTTTCATATATATAAACATATATAACCAATCCTAGCCTCGTATAAATATTCACAATTCCAAGGGTAGATATAAATATAATATGGGAACATAAAAATATATTAATTCCTACATATGCACACGCGGTTAGTCATCGATGAGTCTACCAATGTAACCTGCCTTAAGGGAAATGGAAATATATTATAGATAAATCAATGAAAACAAACTGAAAAAATGGCCCAAAAATGATTATGTTAGACCAATCATCAGGATAATAAATTTCTTCACTGGGTGATGGAAACCCGAAAAAAGAATAAAACACGTCTGTTTTTGTGGAGAACATCAAAGAATAAACATGAATTACATAAGAGGTCCTCTTTATACCCCATCGAAGGAAGAAAAAAACAATTCTAGAATAACCACATCATAGGGTTCGCCCAAACAGAATTGATGTGACTGAAAGAACAAAAAGCTAACAAAAGGAAGGAGATGATAGAGATGATACCCTACCATGATGAATTTGTAGGAAAATTTGATGCAATCAAGTGGAGATATTTATCAATATGAATGTTATGGAGAGGGGTGCATCACTCATCGAGAGGAAGATGGGGCTGGGTGTGTGCCACCATTCATGAGGGTAGGGGTAGATAGGTTTTAATTTATTTTTAATATAAATTAAATTAAATTAATTATTTTTTAATGGGAGAAATGATTAATAGTTTGGGTCACATGGTTATGAATACCATTTGAAAACCCTGCACCCTTCACTGGGAACCTAGACAACACCGCATGGGATATCCAAACACTTTGGAAAACTATGAAGCAACCCAATGGTTAATAGTGTAGGGGTAATACATATTTTCCCATAACCATGAGGGATCTGATCATGGTTTGGTAAGCTGTGTGAATCATTTTTGATACATTATGTTCCCTTAAAAAAGGCTTCATAGTTTTCTATAGAGGGAATCATTATTTCTTATAAACCATTCGCCTTTCTCTATCCACCCAAATCATATGGTTTTGATGTTGGACGCTCTAAAAACTCATTTAGATCTGTGAGGTATATATTATGAATTTACCCAATTCTAGAAAAACATTTTTAATGGTTGGAACCCTCAAAATTTAAATTGAATCTGATTTTCAAAATGCCCCATGAAGTAGACCCAAATGTTAAATTCTGTAGTGTTTTTTTTGGTTCAAAACATAAGTCATTAAAACCTCCCCACCTTATAACCTCTCATAACCTAATATAATTAAAAAACAACATTAACATAACATGAACTACAAAGGTCATGAATATTCATTCAAATATCAAAATATATTTTTAAAACATCCTACACACCTCTGATGATCATTTAAGCACATGACACTTAAGCTGCCAAAATTCGACCCAATTCTCATTTTCCAACTAAAAAACCAAGAAACTACTAACCTATGAGCTTTGTTCTAGAACATGATCACATCATCATCTAATTAAAAATATGAATAAAGGTACTTCCCACATTAGGCATAAACATTAATGTAGTAAGCATTCCATACCATGGTACCTCTACTATTGGATTTTCCTAGAAATCATTCAATATGAAATATAGTGACCCTCCTTACATGATTTTAAAATGGTCGAATAGTAGATTCCCCAACATCCTCAATTATTCATGTCATGCTAAATATCTATGAAATTCTCTGGTTGACATAAGCTCCCCTTTCCTCCACCAGATGATGATCCAAAAAATATTCCATCACTGACCGTATACATTAAATTCGATGATCAATAGATCGAGCCACACTAAAAATCCTATTCTAAAATAGCCAACATTGATAACTGGTATCTTAAATTAGGACAAAAAATCCTTCTCCCGTGGAGCCTATTTTTTACTTCAATTTCATCCGCTATAGCCCATACATGACTTCTGGTGAAGTCTATTGAAAAAAGAAAATCGGAACCAATTAAAAATATTTCTCCCAGTATGAACAAGATTAACCCTAATCAATCCAACTAGAATCTTCCGATATTAAATTCACTTCTAATCCTAAATATTAGTCTAGGATAACCTAGTTTTTATTAATCTATAGTCATAAGAACTCACTATAGTGGGTCAAAAATTTATGATTACAATAAATATTTTTGTACAAAGACAAATATCAACATCAATAAAAGAGATTTGACTACCCCCCAAGAGGTAATTTTCCTAGAGATCATGTCATAAGAAAAAAAAAGGGTTCCGTGAGAAAATTCAATGGATTTATACATAGGAAACCAAGTATCAATTTTGATAAATAAATCATTGATAAAAACTACACATCAATCTTGTAACATAGATTAAGAACCTTTATTAGTACCATCATCCTTTAAATCATTAGCACGACGTGAGACAAATACTCTCTTAGTGAATCCAAGGATTATATTTACTAGCATGATTTTTTATGAGTGAACCCATTACACTAGGATATAGATAGAGGTAAATCTTGAATAATACAAAAATTAATTTATATTATTACATATATTTGAATAATCTATCGATCATTCAATTATTTTGTTCAGATTTTTCAAGTTCCTTTTTCCATTATGATTCTTTTCTTATAATGATCCACGATTTAGTCCATGAATCATGTCTGTGATCTATGATATGTAATGTATGGTTTTATAATTGTGTCCTATTTTTTGTACCCAAAACTCATGTTATGTTGATATCCCCCCTATTTACCTTTTCTAAGAATATAAATAATCCTATTATTTTTATTTATTTATAAGATTTGAATAAATGTATTGTGTAATATATAACATGGATGGATTACTGCTGTGAATTATTATGTTGGAGATGGTATATTTTACTTATGAAATATTTAATTTTGTATCCAAGTTCCCAATGGAACTAGACATAAATTATTATGAAATGGATCACTTTTTTATGAAATAACTTTTCATCTATTAAGATGTAATATTAATGTATGAATAGTGTGGTTCTATTCAATGATCATTATATATAAACCATGAAGAACATCAAAAAAATATCAACAAAATTTATAGAAATGAAATGATATATTTATGTAGATTATTGGATTACTCTTAGTTTCTCAAGACATGGATCCATTGTATGTGATCAACCACACCAACATTTTCAAGATATGTGTTTTGATGTACTATATAAAATATAAGAAATATTCCAAGTTGAATGCATTATTAACCATAGATTGACAATATATAGAACTCTATATTGACCGTATGATCAAATATTTATGATTATTTTATTATTCATATATTGTGGAAATATTTGGTTAGTGGATAGATTGTGACATCTATATGGATTAAAATATAGAAATATGATTGAAATCACATCATAAAATGATCATGCCATCATTTTATCCCATTTAATAAGGATTAATAAATATGATTGTCTCAGTTCACTACCCCAACATAATACAATTTAATCATATACAAGTAGTGTACAAGAAATATTGGATTTATTAAAATATAGATTGATATTTAAGTATCTAGTATATATACCATTATACTTCCAAAAAAAATATGAATCTTTCCTCACAGAACTTGTATTACTCTAAACGTAAAATCTGATAACATGTGTTTTTCCAGGATGAAAATTTTGTAGTGATTTCACTATAGAAAATACCCTTATAAACTCATAAAACATATCACTTATATTTACCATGGTAAAAAATTATTCATCACATTTAAAAAACATACATGAATTATCCATTTCATTTTCACAATTAATAAAATGAACTTCCAACATGTACTATAATGTGTTCATTTAATAATCACACCTCAATTAGTTACTATAATGTGTTAATTTAATCTAGGTTTATTCATATCTCATACTTGTTTTTTAATATAACATAAACATCTCCATTCTATATACTGTTACATCAAGCATAATATTCTTGAGAGAAGGATGCAATTTTAGTTCTTCTAAACAGTGAACCATTATTTATTCTACTCAATATCTAAATTGTTATAATGAATATAGAATCCAAGAGATCTATAATTACTGTTTTCAGTGTTTTCAGGAAGAAACATTCATTTGATACCATGATTAGAATAATTTTTAGGGGATTGTCATATAGATTATTTAAAATAATGTCCTTTGATGATTATTTATAAAAAAATTCATTAAAAAATTCATGTGAAAAGTAAAAAACTCAACTCGTTATATATTATTATAATCATCATGAGCTCTCTATTACATTGATAAACTTATTATAATGGTCATTACTATGATTTTAATACATCAAAACATCTAGTATTTATATCCATTCAAAACTTTTATATTCATTTTAATTTAGTAAAATATAGAAATTATCATTTTTGCATCCCCTTAAAGGATGAACTAAATAATCCATCCACTTGGTGGTTGAAATACCATGAATGAAACCATATTTGTAAGACCCAATGTTTTTTAATATAAATTAAAATTCATGTAATATTATAGATTCTTATAAATATACATTAAACATAATTTTACAAATTCTATGTTTTGAATTAAAAAAATGGTTATCTACGATTGTGATCTGTAGGACATTTGGAGTGTAATGGAACTGACATGATATTTGGTGAATAGTAACATGAAAATGTAAATAGAATTTTGAATAGTTATAAGACCCTAATGGATAGTAAATTGTAATATTATTTTATTTTCATATTTATATAAGATAATGATATGTTGATTAATCTTTGAATGTGAAAATAAAATATGTTATTAATTAAATTTTCTATTTTTGAAAAAAAATATTATTTTATTTAAATATATTATTAATAATATTAAGAAAATTATTTTAAAATAATTGAGTTAATTTTCGAATTATATACATCAATAAATGTTTAGGGTTGTTTTTCTTGGGATTTTTCCGCAATCCATTAATTTTTTATGAATATTAAAATTCAATAGATCATGATAAATGTTGAATACTGGATTTTCTGCATCATAGTTGATATAAGGTTAATGTAAGACAAATTTATTCTAACTCACTTTCATTTTGTACTATTTAGGGTAACATTAATTAGGACGTGTCATATTATTGAGAAATAATAGTATAATAATGATTAAAATAATTTAAAATCTCTCCTCTCCTCCACTATAAATACCACCCTCGTTCCCCTCTTCATCTCACACCTATCAAGACATGATAATGGTCTATGTTGAAAAACATATCATCCCTAATGATATTCCCCACTTCCTAGAGCTTCTGGTCTCCACAAAAGGCCAAAACCAAAGGCCTTAAGGAGGATCTCAATGAGAAGAGATCATGAGGTAAAGATCATGTTCTGTTTTCATTCATATCATTTCATTTTCCTTTCTATTCTACTTCATTCCTCGCATACCCTTTTCCAATAAGGTTGAATGATACATTATATTACAAATTATGGATTTCATAATGTTTAAGGAATACTCCCCATTAAACTTATTCTCATATCCCACTTATTCATAAAATTAAAACACTATCCATGATGTGTTGATTTTCCATTCCTGGGGATGATGTTATTTAAATTTCATTTACATCCTTAAAGACTGGTCATCAAACCATTTTTGTTTTTAAAAAATATTAAAATTAGGTATTATATCTTATATGAGGTCATGGAATCATTTTTTTCACAGGTTACTAATTTAGAAAATAAAATGATATCAATACGATCGAAGAAACAGCAAAATGACCAAAACTAGAATAAAAAATGTTTTGACTTATGAATCATACTCATATAAGAATTAAAAAGATAAATGTTATCATTTTCAGGTTATTTAAATATTTAAATACCATTCTCTTCCAATACTTGTTTTTCAATTCCAATCATCATAAATTTCCATCATGAACCGATCGTGGAAATCGTGTAAAGAACACACCCAAAACAATGGAAATAACAAAAAACTGATAATTAAATGGAGAAATGATTGAATTAAATGATCATATAAGTTATTATAAACATTAATATGTTTCATTAAAATATTACAAAAACTATCTTAACCATTTTCAATGATTTTTAAATGAGTTTTTATTAATACAAACATTATGTAATGGAATTCATTACCTGATTTCCATCCTTTGGGTTAACAATCTACATCATTATTTTGGTGGTGTTATAGTTTTTGGTGAGATGTATTTTGTTTATATTATATTTAATTATTTGTATTTATTGTGAATATAAATATAACATGCACTCTTTTAACACTCATATATATTATTTGATATTTATAATTGATTGTCCTTTTAAAAAAGGCTTTTAAAATTCTATTTTACAAAATTCCAAAGAAATGTGTTTATGGAATTATACATGATGTATTATTTTTTTCCTGATCTTGATAATTTTATACCATTAATGGTAGGATATATATCTCCCTCCAATGAATTGGGAATGGTTATGTTTTTGGTCATCTATATGGTAACTCCAAGTGTAACTATGATTGTTACACAATTTGTATGGTGACCATAAGGGTAACAAATTATAAGGTAGACTAGAGGGTTAAAATATTATGTATGTAATTCCTGAAGATTCCAATATTCTTTTATTTATGTTCATTATGTTTTATTAAATCTCATGTCTCACAAATTAATTATATAAGGATGACAATGATGATTTGTTTTGAATGTTATTACATGTGTTTACAATTATTAATTGACTAATGTTTTCTTTTATTATTTTTATATCCCTTACAGATATTTTTGTTCCAATAACAACTTTTTAAATTAATTTAATAGGTAATAAGGATGTGTATTAGAAATATGGAATCCATGTTTCATGTTATTAATATTTTTCAAATAAATCATATTTTCTTCAAAATTTATTATATTTTATATGAATTGAGTACTATTATTATGGTATCCACACAATAATAATATGGAATGTTATTAAGGTTTTACGTCCAAATTAGCTAAATCTATAAAGAATGAATATATTCTAAATTTGAAATGATTCTAGTTCTTGAATAAATTCATGATTATGTAATGTATTACGGTTGAGACCATATAGTTTGTATCAGTGAATAGTTTAAATAACTATAGGGTTTTGGATGATGTTAATATAATATCATAAATTATTTTTTCCCTATGTTAAATTTTAAATTATATTTAAATTAAGTATTAATATGTTTATTAGTCTATGATATGTTTTTTATAATGGTTTTCGTAGAAGAAAAATTGAATCCAAAGATGAGAGGCACTGAAAAAATGATATCCTTCCCAATCTACATCCTGAAATGCTAGGGATTGGAATCGAGAATTTATTAATAATAATGGAACATATAAAGTCGGAAATAAATTTTGATGTAATTCATTAATGATAAAAATCATTTGTAAATCAATAGATCACGCTAATAGTTGAACAATTTATGAGAAAACACCCTCATGCATTCAATGTATCTGATAACCCAGTAACGGTCGAGGATGTATTAATCCCCTTGATAAGAATACGATTTTATGGGATGTTTAAATAAAAAGAATGTATGTCTTTCAATTTACCATTTTGAATGGGAATCTGATCAGTGGTGGTCAATGGTCAGGAATATCATTAACAGAGAAGATGTTGATGCCACTAAGTGGGTTGAATTTAAAATTATTTTCATTGAAAAAATATTTTCGTAAGGTTGTGTAACATAGGATAGAGAATAAATTACTCGAGTTTAATATGAATGAGGAAGATTTAATGGCCATATATAATGGTAACTTCACATGACTAGAGAGGTATTATATAAATCTTATTTTGCATCTTGATAGTAAACACATATGCCTTAATTCATGATTAATTCAATGGTATCGAACAAAATTGGCCTCACCTGAATTCAAAATTTTTGAGAAACATTTTTGATGTGTGGAGAGCATCGAGATGGAGTGTGTTGATGATAATGTGAACATTATAAATAAGGATATATAGATGTCACAATGCAAAGTGAGGGGTAATAATAATATAAGGAAATCAGTTGGTAAGTAATTATACATTGCAGTTAGTGAAATGTATGGAAAAAATCACCCTAGGGAATTCCTTACGAAAACTAGGACGTTTTTTGGGTGTGGTATATTTGGAAATATGGCCCATGATTGTAATGAAAATCATCATAAAACTAATCTTGATAAGAAAAATGTTATGTGTTTTAAATATAGAGAGATATGACATTATGAAAATGCCTACCGCAAGAGAGATCTGAATGATTATGATAAGCCATACTATAAGAAGAAGGTTGTAGTGAGATCATTTGTGACTACGACAGTAGAATTCAGGTAATAAAATTATGTTGTATCTAGAAAATTATTTATTTACTTAAAATTTTTATAATATTTCTATGATATGGTGTCAACACATGCCATTATTAATGAGTAATTTTATAATAAATTAAAATATCACCTTAACAAAAGAGATCAAATCCTATTGTCAAAACACATGGGGAAAATAGTATTGAAATGATGAATTAAATGAATAATTATATTGTTGTATGTAGGAATAAATTACCTTAAAACACTTTTTTATTGCCTTTGGTAGAGTCTTAGTTCATTATAAGAATGGATTGTATTTCTATTTATCATTATAACATTTATTGTATAGCTAAAGAATATGTTTTTCAGAAATAATCTCTCTTTGTATACAATAATGAACCCATATAATTGATAAAATATAATGAAGAGAAGAAATATATGAAATATGGAAATGAAAGTTAAAAATATAATATTTTTTAAATTAAAGGGAACTATTCATATTTATAATATACTAGTGGTAAATGAATACCTTGATGTTTTTCCAGATAAGTTACACGGTGTCATACCCGAATGGGAAGTTTTATTCACAATTGAATTAAGCATTTATGCTATGAAAATTTCAATACCCCCATATCGAATGGATCAAATGGAACTTCTTGAATTAAAAATTCAGTTACAGGACATGCTTGATAATGGAATCATTCATTCTATCACATCACCATGGGGTGCTCCTTTTTTGTATGACAAAATAAAAGATGGTCCCATGAGACTTTTCATCGATTATAGTTCCTTGAATAAGATCACTATTATAATCAAGTATCTTTTTCCTAATATCGATGAATAGTTTGATCTTCTCCCTAGAGCTTAGTACTTTCCCAAGAGTGACATGTGATACTAATTCCATAAGCTGATAGTGGAGGAGGATGACAGCCAAAAAATAACTTTTTGTACTAGATGTGGGAATAATTTATTTTTTGATATGTTATTTTGGGTAAATAATGCACCTACAATATTCATGGATCTTATGAATAAAATATTTTATGATTTATTTAAAAGTTTGTGGTTTTGTTTATTTATGAAATTTTATTATTTTATTGTATTAAATCATATAATGAAAAACATATAAGGGTTGTATTGGAACCATAAAAGGGAAATAAACTATATGGAAAATTAAAAATGTTTTATTTTTAGTTGGAACATATTTCGTTTGATGAGATGATTATAAATAATTATGTAATAACAGTTGATCCATCCAAAAAAATTGTAAATGAATGGAAAATACCTTAAAATGTTACAGATATTCGTTGATTTATTGGATTGGCATGTTATTACTGACAGTTTGTTAAAAACATTACTCGGTCTTCTAGCCCGCTGACTAAGATAACATGAAAAGGGGTTAACATTATAATTACAAATGAATGGGATGTTGGTTTTCTGGAATTGAAGATGTGATTGTGAATGCTGCAATTTTGGCCTTTCTATCCTAAAATTGTGAGTTTTTTATCTATAGTTATTCTTCATGGAAATCACATGGTTGTGTTCTGATGCAGAATGATCATGTAATTTTTTCTGACGTAAACAAATTAATACATCATTAGTTAAATAATCCTACAGATTATTTTTAATTGGTTTCTATGTTTTTATCATTTAAAATTTGGAGGCACCATTTATACAGATCCAACTGTCAATTATATACTTATAATATAATTCTGAAAAATATATTTATTCATAAGGAATTAAACATGAGGTAGATAAGATGGATTGAACTAATAAATGAATATGATTTTAGGATCAATTTTAATCCGAGAAAAGAGAAAATTATATTGGATTTCATGAGTTGAAAGCATCATGCTTCATTAACCATGTTATGTTCAGAACATGATCCCATGATAAATGATTAGTTGAATTTTGGTCGAGATGTTTTACGTGAATGAAATAACCACATATTTGTTTCAGTTTCAATGCAATAGTCATTATCCATCATAATTAAGAAAACACATATGGATGACCAGGAGCTTTTGAAAAAAGTCAGAATAGGTAAAACTGGGTAAGATGTAAGAATTTAACCCTGGAAAAGGTTGGGTTTTAAGATATGTTAAAATGTTGAGTGTGCCTTATTATTCCCAATTAAAGAATGATTTTGTTTAAATCACTTAGTTTTATATTTTCAGTTCATCATGGATGTAATTTGATGTATAATGTCCTACATTATTATTGGTGGAATGGTATGAAAGAATATATTGCGGATTTTACCATGAAATGTTTGGCATGTCAATATATTAAAGTAGAGAATCAGTTACCGAAGCAGATTCTTCATCCACTTGCAGATCAAGAGTGGATCTGGGAGAATAAATCCATGGGCATAATGGTGGGACTTCCAACAAATTATAGAGTGAAAAATGCAGTTTTTTTATTATTGATTAGTTAAATAAATACATATATATAATTCTATTCGAGATCAATGTCCTTTGATAACCATTCTTGATTATACCTCAAAGATAATGTCAGAATACATGTAGTTCCTAATAACATTGTATCAAATAGGGATCCAATGTTCACATCTAATTTTTTGAAGGGACATTATAATTTTTTGGGCATAGAATTAAATTTCATTACATCTTTTCATCCTCAATCAGATGGGAAGTTGGAAAGAACGATTCTGGAATTGGAGGATATGATTCTAAATTGTTTAATGGACTACCATGGATGTTAGGATCAACATTATTCTTTATTTGAGTTCCTTTATAATAATAGTTTTCATTATAGTATACATATTGAACATTCTGAGACATTTAATGGGATGTAGTGTCAAACTCATGTTTTGGGATGATGTGAGGGAAATGAAGTTGGTGGCATAAGAATTAGTAAAGGATGTGGATATGAAAATTAAGATGATCTAGTGAAACATGATGCCTGGTCAAATTAGACATAAATTTTATTCAGAAAACATGATTCACCACTTTTCCTTTGATGTAGGTGATATTGTTTTACATTGAATCACACCAGGAATATGTGTTATGTGTTTTGGTAAAAAGGAATCTTTTGTCCATAGTTCATTGGACCTTATGAAATCCTGAAGAAGGTTGGATGAGTCATGTATGGATTAGCTTTTCCCCTATGTTAGTCTCAAGTACACAATGTTTTTCATGTTTCAATTTGGAAAAATTATGTTCCAGATTCATCTTATGTTTTCAGTTGAGAATAAGTTTTACTAGAAAAGATCCTTTCTTTTGAATAGAAACCAATTCAAATTCATGATCATAGGGATCAAGTATTTCAGAATAATGTTATAGACCAGGTAGAGTATTGTGGAAAAACCATAGGGTTGAAGAATCAAAAATTAAATATGCAAATGTTATAAGGGAAGGGTAACATCACTTGTTTTAGAAGTGAAGAAAATTGCGAGGAATAAATTTATGAATGGTGGGGGTAATGTAACACACCATGTTTTTTAAAAATAAATTGAAAACCATGAATCTTTATAAATAGTAATATATAGAATTTCAACATTATTTTTCTACTTCAATGTGTTGAATTTCAAAAAATGGAGATCTATGGTTGTGATTAGTAAGTTATTTGGTGTCTGATCGAACCAACATGGTTTTTGGTGAATAGTAACATACCCTTATGAATAGTAATATGAACCTATTAAATAATAATGTGTTTTCTTTTTTGATTTTCATAAGGATATATGATAATATAATGTTGAATAATTTTTCATTTTGTTAAAAAATGAGTTATATATTTAAAATTTTTATTATTGAATAAATTAAGAAATTATTTAAAAATTAAATTAATAAAATTTATATTGTTATTTTCAAAAAATTTATTTCATTTTTGAATTACACACCTCTAAAAATGGTTTTTGGGATTTATTTGAATTTTTCAGAAATTCATGTATTTTTATGAATTGTAAAAAAATATAAACTATGGTAAATGCTAAATAATTATTTAATTGAATCCTTTGTGATGTAATGCTGATGTTTGACCAGTTCTTTCAGAATAACATTCAATTATTTCCCTTTTCGATCACATGAATCATAACTATTAATAGTCTTGCGAGAAAATATAATAATAATGATTAAATTAATGTAAAATCCATCATCTCCTCCACTATAAATACCACCCTAATTTCCCTCTTCCTCTCACACCTCTAAGTCCCTGATCATTGTTTATGTTTTGAAAAATTCCCTCCCCAAGGATATTATCCAACTCCTAGATCTTTTGGTCTCACCAAAAGGTTTAAACCAAAGACCTTTAAGAGGATCTCATAGAGAAGAGATCAAGTAGTAAACATCATATTTTGTTTTCATTCTTTACATTTCATTTTCGTTTCAATTATTATTTTTTCCTCACCTCCAACAATCCATTAGGAATAGATGATCGAGTATCTTACATATTTTGGATTTCATTTTTACGAACCATGCCTTACATACATTGATATTACTTCCAAATTGAATTATTTTTATTACAACTTATAAGAAAATCATAACGGGACAATATATGTATAATTCCTTTAGAAACATCTATACATAATCAATTGGTTCATAAAAAATCCTCATTGTCTCCCATTTATTTCATATTAACTATACACCATTTTTGTATTATAACAACACTGATTTTTATTACACACTTAAACCTGATTTATTACATAAAATATTCACTTGATACAATATAGATGACCGATCGGTAGAGTGTATTTAGCCATTAGGAACATTACATAAAATATTTGAACAGAAAACACAAATCATCTTTATTGAAAGCATATTTTACATGACTGCCAAATTCACTTGTACTTAGAATTTCATGGGATAACCTGAGGACATGCATAAGAAAACTGTGAGCTATAAAGCCCAGATAGGTAGTAAACATAGAATAACATGAGGAAAAAACTACATGTCAGACAGTAGTCACATCAATATAGCACAAAAGAAACATGAACATAAATGCATGATAAATCATGATAATCATAACATCGAAATGTAGAAACAACACTTAACACCGATTTAGCACGAGCCAAGTCTCATTTCACATATAGCATGAGTGAACCTTAATTTAAGATGAAGCAAGAGTAAACCCTCATTTCACTTGAATTATCATGAGTCTACACCCATTTCACATGATGTATCATGATACTATACTTTACCAAATGCATTGTAGCGCTATTAGAGCACACCTTTCTTAAACATTTCATTTCTTCCATAAGTGTGCCACATGGATCATATAACATGGAATCAATCAACATAATAAATTTTTCAACGATTAAGTAATGTGTAATAAATACATGAATGTACCATTCAATAGGTATTTGTTCATAATGGTTAATACCCCTGATAGAGACACTGGTATGGTATTCACTACACAATGATCCGGGCATGGAAAAACGCAGTGCAATTTCGGCCGCATAACGGCCTGATATAAGGATTCATGAAAATTGTTGATGAGATATAAAAGGGTGACTCAAAATATTTACATTAAATGGACAGTAAGGAGGTCATATAGATATATTTCCCAAAAAGTGTAATGGAATTTAAATGCATAATACAAAATAAGTACTTGGATGTAAAAGGGGAGAGAGAAATCCCTTACAGAATTTTGGAATGGTAACGGGTGTACATGGTAGAGTTTAATGAGAAATAAATGGGTCCACATCATTCAAACCAAAATATTATAGTATGGTGGTGGTGTGGAATTATACCCCAACATTTATATTTGAAAAAAAATAATAACAACTTAATGAAAATTAGACAACAATGAGAATAGAAGAAATCCCTTACATGGAAGTGTGATCCCAATGGCTTGGGAGAGGTGTGAGAGAGGCTTCTTTGGTGATTATAGCGCCATCGTAGGATTCTATAGAGAGGTGGTAAGGGTTTGTTCGAACTCCAAAGGCTTTGAGTGAAGAGGAAGTGGTAGCTTGGGTGGGTTAACATAGGAAATGAGATGGAATTCTTTATTATTTTGGTTAGGGACACCTCACATTAAACTAATCAATACCAAAAACCAGCACAAGGATTATCCCTTGGTTTTTTCCCATGGGATGTGTAAAAATATATTTTAAAAGGCCAATGGATGAACTTCTTAACATAATAGTTTTTCTTATGTGTTGTAGAGTCATGCTCTCAAGGAAAACAATTTAAAAAGTCAAAATGTTTTATAATCCTTGAAGGGTCCACAAATGCTTTGTAAAATAAATCAAACAATAACAATATAACATTATTTTAATGCTAATACATATATTGGTCGAAAATAATTTTTATAGTATTTTATTAAATCACCATTGGATCATTATGATGTTATAAAATACATTATATAATAAACAGTATTGAATTGTTTCACAAAAATTTGAATGTCTCAGAAAATTATGAAAAAATTCATTGTTGGATAATTTCAATATCCTGATTCAAAAAATAATATTCTTTATATCAAAATAATTTTATAAATATGTGAATATTTACATTTAAAATAAAAAATGATATTTACTGAAAAATCAAGGGTTTTTACAAAAACAGTTGTCAAACCTTAATGAAAATTATAATTGAATTCATAAAATTATATGGTCATTTATTATTAATTAAAATTAACTTAATAATAAGATTTTATTTAAAAATTATTTAATTCTAAAATCAATTATTTCATGAAGATATACTTCTTAGTTGAATATTCACTAAAATTACTATTTGTACTATTTACAATGTTTCAATAATAAAATGAATGTTTATTCATTATTATATACAAAAATAATGAATATATTAATAGTGCTAACGTCTTGTTACATAACCCCTTATATTTCCAGCATAAGACTGATGGGTATGGTGTGCGATGGTGACCAACAATTGGGGGGGTTCAGATAACATTTCTTGGGTGGTAATCTATATCAACTTCCACTTCTCTCATAGGAGGTTCCACTGGAGCATAATGTAGTCAAGCTCAGCTTGGGCTTGGCCAAGTGCAAATCAAAATGATTCCACCTCCTGTTCGAGATCTGAGAAATGGACTTCATATGGGGAAAGTCTAATAGATGAGGCCATCACTTCCTTTGTCTATGTTAATTATATTGGTTAAAGCCCTATATTTATACGAATAATTTGATCACTATAAAACAAATATATTAGAAACAGTCACAATTCATAACAGTATTTTAAAATCCAGAATCATACAACCAATGAAGTTTACATTTTCTAAAACCATAATAAGATATTTAATTAGATCAAGTGTACTTATTTTTAATGATTTTTTGGGTAGTTACAATCATCCCCCTTATTAAATTTCACCCTTGAAACGTTCTTTTCCAACACTAAAACAGATGTGGGTGGCTTTTCTTCATCACATCCTCTAATTCCACTATTGATTCTTCAATATTTTGGTTTCTACACCACACCTTGATGAGGGGCACTATCTTAGTTCATAGAATTTTTTCTCTACGATCTATGATCTTCACTGGTTCCTTCTCATATGAAAGATAATCCTCTAGAGGTATTATCTCGGAATAGAGTACATGTGATGGGTCTGGTATGTACTTATTTAAGAGGGATATATAAATGACATCATTTACTCTGGACATGGTAGGTGGAAGTGATATTTGATAAGCCAAAGCCCCGACATGATCAAGAATCACGAAGGGGCCGATGTACCTAGGATTTAACATACCATTATATCAAAACCTCAGGAGATTATCCATGGAGATATGTGTTGAAATACCATGTATTCAACATGAAACTCATGGTCTCATCGACAATTATCTATATTACTATTCTGTTGACTCTGGGATTCCTTGATACACTATTGAATGGTTTTCGCCTTCTCCACCATTTTATCAATCATTTCTGGTCCTAGTAGATTATTGTCAGCGATATCTTCCAAACATGTTGGTGTTCTGTACCACATCCCATACAGGGATTCATAACATTCCATTCGAGTGCTTGAGTGGAAAATATTATTGTAGTAGAAATCACCCAGTAGTAGATGTTGTTTCCACCCTCCATTGAAGACCAAGGAATACACTCTCAACATTTCCTAAACTGTTTGGATAGCCTGCTCAGATTAACCATCAGTTTAATGATGGTAAGCTGTACTGAAGTTCATCCAATTATTTAGAGCTTGTTGAAGACTATTCCAATACTTATAGGTGAATCATAGATCTCGATCTGATACAATAGATAGTGGTAGTCCATGCAGCCTTACCACTTCCCAGATATATATCTGGTCTAGTTGATCCAATGAGAAATCCTAAAAAATTGTAATGAATGTTAATACTTTATAAGATTATCCATAACAACATAGACTGTATTGTTGCCATAAGTGGTCTTCGGAAGTCCTATGAGAAGGTCTATGGTGATGTTACCTCATTTCCATACTGGTATGGGAAATGTTTTCATCATCCACAAAGATTTCTTCCTCTCTTACTTTACTTGCTGACACACCAGGTACTTTGATGTAAACTCAGCGATATCCTTATTCATATTATCCAACCAATAATGCTCTCGTTGATCTTGATACATATTTGTGTTACATGGGTGAATAGATAAATTTAATATATGCACATCCTCATAATGTTCCTTCTTTATCTCTAGACATGATGGTACACATAGTCTTTTCCCAAATATCACAATTACTTCTTCAATAACATTGAACTCTGAGGATTTCCCTTTTCTAATAGCTTCAACTATCTTCTAAATTCCCACATCATCATTTTGTGAATCCATTAACCATTGATAAAGATACAGTTTTGCAATCATTTGTGAATGGATTGATTATGTTCCTTTCGTTATGACTCCCATGTCCATCTTCCCAAAATATGAGAAGATTGGGTCCTTCTCAATTAACATCAAGGATATAATTGATGTGTCCTTTCTACATAGAGCATCTTCCACGTTGCTCTATTTTCTAGGGTGGTAATGGATTGAGAAGTCATAGTAATTGATCAGCTCTAACCATCTTCATTTGTGAATGTTCAACTTTTTCTATGTGAATATATACTTGAGGATATTCTGGTCCGTATATATTTCAGACTTCTCTCCAAAGAGATAACGCCGCCATATTTGTAAAGAAAAGATCTGCGTAGCTGACTCCAAATCTACTGCTGTATAATTATTCTCATGAACATTCAATTTCCTTGATGCATAGGTAATAAATGTTTCATTTTTCATCTACACACATCCCAGACCCTTCTTCTAAGCATCACTGAATACCACAAAAAGTTCTCCCCTTGTGGGTAATGTGAACACAAGTGCAGTGATAAGCCTCTTTTTTAACTCCTTGAAGCTTTCTGTTCATTCATTACACCAAGATAAAATTACTAACTTTCATATTATCTTGGTAATATTTTAGGACAACCGTGAGAAATTTCCCAAAAGTCGTCGATTTTAACCAGCTGACCCCAAGATGTACAGATATCTTTTACCGATGTTGGCCTCGACAATACCTCAATTGCATCTTTTTTTGAGGGATCCACAGATATCCTATTTCTTATAGTGATATGGCCAAATAATGAGACCTCCTTCAACCAGAAATATCACATTTTGTACTTTTCATAGATATTCTCCTTCCATAAGTTCTTTAGTACCGTTCATAGATGATCTTCCTTGGTTTTGGAGTATATCAGAATATCATCTATAATGACTACCAGAAATTTGTTGAGGTAATAATTAAAGATTCTATTCATAAATTCAATGAAATTTTTTGGAGCATTAGTGAGTCCGAATGGCAATACTATGAATTCATATTGACCGTATCTTGTATGAAAAGTAGTCTTGGGGAGATCTTCTTTCTTAACCCTTACATTATAATATCCCAACCACAATTCCACCTTGGAGAAGTATTTTTCTCCATTCAACTGATTAAACAAGTCATCGATTCATGGGAGATGATACTTGTTCTTTATCATCATTTTTTCAAGCTCAGGATAATCGATAATGGCACATTGACCCATCCTTCTACATGATGAAGTGGTCTGGTGCACCCCATGGTGAAGCACTTGGAAATATAATTCCTTTATCAAGATTCACATGTATAAATTTATATAGATCCTCAATCAATAAAACAACTAGTCTATATGGAGTTGTTGATATCCTAAATTACCCAGGTATAAGATCAATTGTGAATTCATCATACCTGCTAGGATGAAGACGAGAAAATTCCTCATAAAACATTGTAGTAGATTTTCTTACTATAGGCATGTCTTCAATGCTGGTTGCCTCCCTAGACTCAATCATCAAATCTAGATACATGGGCTCATAGGGGAGTAATATCTACTCTTGAGATGATGGACCAATAGAATATTCATATTACTCATTTCACTTTTATAGAATCAGGGGTCAAATCTCCACATGGGGAGTTATTTCCCTCTCACCACAATTTATGTTGGATCTATATAAGGAATGCCAATCCATGCCAATAATTGCATAAAATTCTACTAGAGGGAGTATGACAAGTTTCACCAGGAAATTAAAAACATAAAATACTACAGGGGAGGAGTTATATTCATGGGATGTAATTATCTTCCCATTTACCATACTCACCGACTTCATTACATCCATGATTTGTGGTGCTGCTGAGATTGTTCTACTAAACTATTGGGATATAAATGAATGAGTAGAACCTGAATTAGAATTATGTTCTCTATTCTGGAATTAATAACTAGCCCACCTATCACCACATCTTTTTTGGGGTTTACTTGGACATCAGTGATGGAAAAAGATCACACTTGCTACCTTGGAGATTGTTGGTTGCATACAAAAACTCATGGCGTAGGGCACTGATTTGCTTGATTCTCTGGTTCTTTGCAGTTGTAGCAATGAAAAACACATTGAGGTTCAATCAAATCATTACTCTCCTGTATTTCAGCCATAGGTTTTTCTTGTCGGTGGGTAAAAACTCGGTGCCCTTGTTTTCCACACATAAATCATTTCCTCATCCACTTCAGGAAATTTACAGGGTGCTTCATTCTGCACCTTTGGCATGTGATGTGCTGTATCTTCTTAGAATCATAGGATTTTTCCATCAGACCACTATCATTGATGTCCAAATTATTCTTTTTATCCCCATGATATCCCTAAGATTTTACGATCACCATTTCAACCTTGAGGGCATATCGGAAAATTTCCTCATAACTGTTGAAGTCAAGGATCGCCAGTTCTACCCATAGGCTACGTTTCAGCAGACCAAAGAAGTAGTCAACAATGAATTCGGGAGTAATGACAATGATGGAGGTATATCATGCAATCCTTGTAATTTTTTCCTCATATGATCTTATAGATTCATTGTCTTTTTGCGTGAGGGCAAGGAAGTCTCCAGAAATTTTTGTCGGAGGGTGCGTGGAAAATATTTTTCAAAAAACATATTCCAAAAATCCTTCCATTCCAACACATCAATCTCTTCCTCAGGCTTCATATTTTTTTATCAACGTACCACATTGATCGGCTTCACCTTCCTTACGATAAGCATGCATATGACCTTTATTTGTTCACAACATAGAAGGATGGAGAATATCTTTTAAATAGATTTGATCCATTGTTTGATGATTGATGGATCATTCGATCAATTAAAAGTATGAGGCTTCCATCTCATGAAGCTATTGATAACGACTTGTTCATTCTGGGGGGGTTGAATGTTCCTCTTGACCCATGATTCTATTCAAATAATGAGTTAATATAGAGTCAATATTTTCAAAGACCGTGATTCCCACTCCCATCGGACAGGGCATCTCATTTGCACTGTCATCACATTGATCTTCACATTAGTTGTTAGCCAGATTCCTCCTTTTACTAGCAATTGGCTAGAATCAAAGGAATGTTAGGGCTAACACATAATGGGTAATCCAAGGAAAAAACTGATAACTTCTAAATAACTTTTATTACCTTAACTTATGAATACTTAGGCTTCAATATATTATATCCAGGATCTACTTTCTAAAATATATTCATTGGGGCATTTTTTTAATTCCCTTAAAAAGTGTTTATACTATGATTATGAATTTACTAAAGCATATCCCCCAAGAGTGTCATAATGAAGACTGCAGAAAGGCCCATTTTCATGCACCAATTCCCGTTTGAGTCTATATTAATGTTTTGTTTTTGGGGATTACACCTTGGATACATCTTTGCCAGATTCACCTCTACATACTCGTATCTAGACTGGGATGTCATTGAATGATAAACAACATCTCAAAACTCACTAATACTTAGGGGTGATGTTATTATACTTATTCTTGTCTCTAAGTCTTCACTAGGGTTTTATAATCTTAATCCCAATAATTACTAAACATGTCCTCTAATACTGACTATAACAACCTTTCTTTTTATTACATAGTTAAAACTGATTATTTATATAAAATCATCACTTGATTCTACATACATGATCTAAAGGTCTAGTGTAATTGGGGATTAAGAACATTAGATAATATCTTTGAACATAAAAAACACAACATCTTTATTGAAAAAATCCTTTAAATGATCAATAAATTCCCTCATACATATCATTGCATGGGATAACCTAAGCACATGCATATGAAAAGGGTGATCTATAAAGCCCAGTAAGGGAATAAACATGGAATAACATGAGAAATAAAAAACATGTTAAACAATAAGCATATCAATGCATTACAAAATTAACATGAACATAAATCCATGATAAAGCATGACAATCATAACATGGAAATGTGTAAACAACAATAAACATGGAATTATCATGAGCCAATGATCATTGCACATAGATCTTGAGTAAACCCTCATTGCACATGAATCATAGGTAAACTGTCATTTCAGTTGAATTAGAATGATTCAATACCAATTTCACATGACTTATCATGATTGTACACTTTACACAATGCATTGTAGCACTATAAGGGCACACCATTATTGAACATTTCATTTAATGCATAAGTGTGCCAGATGGATCATATAACATGGAATCAATCAACATTATAAGTTATTCCACGATAAAGTAATGTGGAATAAATAAATGAATGTACCATTAACTAGATATATGTGCATAAAGGTGAATACCCCTGATAGATACATTGGTATGGTATTCACTACATAATGATCTTGGCTTGGAAAAAACACAGCGCTATTTCGGCAGCATAACAGTGTGACATAGGGATTCATGAAAAGAGTTGATTAGATGGAAAAGGGTGTCTCATCATATGTACATGAAATGGAATTTATGGGTTTAATATGTATTCATGTACCAACAAATGTAATGTAATTTAAATTCCTAATAAAAATAAATTACTTGGATGTAAAAGAGTAGAGAGAAATCCATTAGAGAATTTCGGCATGGTAACATGTGTACATGGAAAGAATTAATAAAGATAAAGGGGTCTCCCATCATCTAAACATAAATATGACAGTATGGGGGATGTGTGAAATCATACCCCAAAATTTATAATTCAAAAAGGGAATCACAACATAATGAAAATTACACAAAAATGAGAAAGGAAGAAATCCCTTAAATGGAAGTGTGATCCCGGAAGCTTGGGAGAGGCTTGAGAGAGGCGACTTTAAAGAATGGGGCACCTTTGGTGGATTCTAGAGAGAGGAGGGCAGGGTCTAGTCGAACTCCAAATGCTTTGAGTGATGTGGAAGTGGGAGTTTGGGTGGGTTTATATAGGAAAGGAGAGGGAATTCATTATTATTGAGGTTTGGGACATCTCACATTAAACTAATCAATGTCACAAACCAGCCCACGGTTTTTGCCAATTATTTTTACCAATGGGAAGTGGAAGAAAATATTTTATAAGGCCAATGGTCGATATTCATAAAATAATAGGGTTTCTTTTGTGGAGATGAGTCACACTCAGATGAAAACCAATTTAAAAAGACAAGATGTTTTATAAGTCTTGGAGGGTCTAGAAAATCATGGGTTTTATGAATATTGACTTTAAAATATGTGAATATTGACTTTTAAAATATGTGAATATTGACTTTAAAAAAACCGTCATTTATTGAAAATTCATGGGTTTTGACATACATAGTTTTCAATCATTAATAAATATTATAATTACGTTCATAAAATTATATGATAATTTATAAATAATAAAAAGTAATTTAATAATAATATTTTATTAAAATATTATATAACACAAAAATCCATTAATTCAACAAAATAGATTTCTTAGTTGAATATTAACATAAAATACTATTTGTACTATTTACAAAGTAACAATAATAATTTTAATATATATTCATTATTATATGAAAAAATAACAAACATATTAATAGTGTTAATGTCTAGTTACATAACCCATTAAAACACCCGCAAAAGATCGAAGGGTAAGGTGTGTAATGGTGACTGACTCTTGGGGTGGCACTGATATCATTTATTGGGTGGTAATCTCTATCAACTTTCACTTCTCTCGTAGGTGGTTCCACTCGAGCTCAATGTTTTCTAGCTCATCTTGGGAATGGTCAAGAGAAAACCCCAATGACACCACCTCCATTTCGAGCTCCGACAAATGGGATTCATATGGGGAAAAACTACTGGATGAGGCCATCATATCCTTTTTTGGTATAAATTGGATTTGTTAAAGCCATATATTTATATTAATCATGTGATCACTGTTCAATGACTCTATTAGAAATGATCTCAATTCATAATGGTATTTTAAAACCTAGAAACATAAACCCAATGAAGTTCACATATTATATAACCATAATAAGAAATTTAATTAGATGAAGAAAAATTTTAATTAATGAATGTTTGGGTCGTTACAGGTATAGAATAATTAATACCATTCATTCTGAACTTTGAAAAACAAATATAAAAAAGGGTGAGCATAAATTCATAGTAATTGTAAACAAATGAAATATCAATCATATATAACATTTGAAAATCGCATCATGCATAAAAGATATCATAATATCATGTCATTGGATAAAGCAATGAAATTATATATAGTCCCAATAATCATAAAATAATACATGAACCTTTTTTCTTACACACATATGCATTGAATATCATTTCATATTAGACAAGACTCATTTCAAAAACCATGATAGTGGATAAAGTATATTATAAACCGAGTTTAATCCTCGTTCCAACACTGTGTCACTTAGCCAAATTTAATTATTATTCCATGCATGTCTATCTCATTCGGTATAAATTTTTTCCCAATTCATTGTAGGGAGATATGGGTCTTACCAGTCTCATAATTAACAACTATTATTTGTTCAAAAAATACATTGAATCATTCAATACATCATAAACCATGAAACAAATGGGTATCTTAAACACCATTACATCATAATTGATATATAGAAAATGGATATATAAAATAACATACCACCATAAACAGAATAATATCATTGTAATTAGATTGATATAAACAGAAACCTACATAATCGTAGATGAGAAATAATTTTGATATAACACTTGAGATTTATCATTTAGGAAAATATTTTTTCTTCTTCAAAAATGTTATCTTTTATAAAATGTCATTCTTTTTTAAAGGAAAATAATTTAATTGTATGTAAACTTGTAATATTGTAGTGTATGATTCGTGGAAATATGTTGTTATGAATATGTAAAAACTCATTCATTCCGTATAAGTTTAAAATCCTTCTACTTGTCCAATTGCCGAAAATTTTCAATGTACGTCGTATGGTAATAAAAAGAAATATTCCTTCCACAAATCATAGTTAATTTAAAATTGGGGTAAAAGGACATTAAATATACATAGAATAATATTGAACAGCTTATAGAAACATTTTCAGAAAACATTGACATGGATAATAAATATATTCTGTCAAAAAAACATACAAATAAACAATCTCAGATAAAATTGAGATTGGAAAATTTATCACATCCCTTAAGTGAAATATGATTCATATTTATCCAATCCACATATATAACGATATAATTAATATTACTGATTTATTCAAGAAACATAATCAATTTTCTGATAACATTTATGATTATATTTCCATCCATTTGTTTGTAAGATTTAATTGTTACTTGTTATTCGAGCATTAACTTCTTTATGTTCTTATGTATGATTTTTTGGGTAAGTACCTATTCTTATTTTTATAGTTGTATCATTTAAATAATGGTATTATTATAATATATATCATATTTATTCATTAAATTAATTTATATAATATATATTTAAGGAATATTGTGTAGAATGAATCACATCACACTGTGGAGATCGTAAGTCGTACATAAGCATGAACGACAATATAATTCCCATTATTGACCAGTGTAATTGAATTGGATGGTTTATAGTATCTCAGAATTTTTATCTTGTTATATTAATCGTATATAGATATTATTTCCAACATTATACCCCTCATTGTAAGTTGATGGTGAAAAACCAATTACATCACGGTGTTGAGATAGTAAGTCGTATGTACGCACAGAAAACGATTTCATATGTCATCGGATGGATAAAATGTGAAATAGTGTTGTTTCATATTTATAAAAACATATTAGTATATGATTGATACTCATTTAATTATATTGTAATAAAACATCTAAATAAGTGGAAGTTTAAGAATAATGAAATTTGAAAGATTCTGTAGAAGAGATTACATATTCCTCGACGTTCCCCCTTTACATGTCTTCTAAAGGAACAAGAGATTGTATTTTGAGAATAACAACACCTCTAGAATGTATCTAGAGATGTTTTGAATATAAATGGTCAGATTTTATTTGATATTGATGTCTCATAATGGAGAGAAAACGATAGGGAGACGGTTCCCTTTTATAAGAGATGAGAGGATCACTTTAGGAAGCTATCAAATTTATTAATTTATAATAAATTTTATTTCGAAAAAAATAACCAAAATATATTTAATTAAAATATTAGATTATTTTGGTTTGATATACCATCAAGAAATAATTTCTATTCATGTTTGGAATATGTTTTTATCCGATTTTTTTTGGTTTAAACCTAATTTTTCACTTTTTAATCTTATCATGATATGTTTTTATTTACGCGTTGTGGGTTAATTTAATTAACATATCATTCAAAACTACCTTAAAAAGTTATTTATGACAAATTTGGACTTATATGTACCATTGTTCCTAATCATATATTTTTAGAAATTTAAAATCATTTAATAAAATATTTTATGTTTTAAGTAATGAATATTGTCAATTCTTTACAATCATCATTCATGACTTTTTAAAAATTCATAAAAACATCATTCCTTTGATAATAAGGAATTAAACCAAATATAATATGAATATGTCTTCCAAAAAAATTCGTGGAAGCAATCAAAATAACCAAAGTACATTTTTTTAATATTCATAAATACATTTACATAATCCTTTCATTAATGACGTAATCAACGCATCATATTTGTGTCATAAATAAATCTATTAATATAATATCTAAAAATAATAAATAAAATATAATGATGTGGGAAATATTTTTATCTTTATAATGAATATTTATAATTATAGTGATAATTTATATAACCCTATTTTAATATTTATTTAGAAAAAAATATCTGTTTAGGTAATAATAATCGTTACAGTAAATTAATTCTTATGAAATGCCATTTTCACATAAATGTGAAAACATGGGGTCACAAAATCGACCCATGTAATTCCATACTACGAAATATTTCATCCAAGATGATTATGACATATATTGGGTACTATTATATAATCATATTATAATTTCATCACTTTTATTTTCCTGATTTAACTTTTAACCATGGTAAATAAAATAACCACTAATGTTATTTTTCATAATTTCAAAAAATAAAACATAACTATTCAGATTTTTTTGTACTTATAATTATAAATATGGAATCCATTTTTCTATATTCAAAATAAAAATGTTTCATTAAAATATTTTAAATAAATCTCATTGTCGAAATGATTATACGAGTTCTAAAAGCTAAAACATTGCAAATGATTGAATTTTTTTTTCATATTAATTCAATTGAAAATTAATTTTGATGACATAAATTATATTAAATGGTATAAATATATTCAATTTAAAATTTAAATCCATTAAATATTATTATTTAAGGATAAATATTATCTCAATGAAATAGTTTTTTAATTAATATTTAACATATTTTTATAATTAATAAAAACAAGAATATTTTTAGAAAAATATAGGAAATTTATCCCAAGTAAATTTTTTATATCATGCAGCCGAATAAAATGTTTTTTTGTCATATATAAATTATTAATGTGAACATATTTTCATATAAAATGGCTTACAAATTCAATGGAATATAATTAATCTTTTTAGAAGATTCTTATACAGAAAATAAGGTTTTATTCATACTCATTTACTAAAATATCAATTAGATGAATAAAAAAATATTTTTTTATGTATATAACACATATATGTCATTAATATCATTACCAAATGTAATTCACTCCAAAATATACAAAATTTTAATTGATTTATATTTTCATAAATTATTAATAACGATGTGATAATGATTCCCATTTACCAAAAAACTAGTATATAATAATAATTTTATATTAAGGGAATCTCAGGGTTCCTCTAAACACACTATTGTGTTAAATGAAATAAACAGAAGAGTAAAAATTAATTAAATAAAATATTTTTAAAAATATTCAGGTGTTACATTCTTTCCCCCTTAGGGTGAATTTTTCCTTCAAATTTCGTCACTATGAAATAAATAGATGAGGATACCTCTACCTTATCATATCCTCAATTTAATATGTAGCTTCATCTAATTGGTGGTTACTCCATAAAACCTTAAACAAGAGAGTGGTATTGTTTCATAGAATGATTTTTCTACGATACATAATCTATGTCAGTTGTTCTTCATAATAATGATCTTGTTACAGGGATATAATGCCTGATATTAGAACATGTGAAGAATTAGGTATGTACTTTCTTAGGAGAGATAAATTGAAGACGTCATGAACTTGAGAGAGATTAAGTGGAACTTCCAATTATTAAGCTACCCACCAAACGTGATCTTTAATTTCGAAAGGATTAATATAACTTGGGCTCCAATTAACATTTTTTCTAAATCTCATTACTCACATCCAGGGAGATATTCGTAAAAACACATTATCACCCCCTACAAACTCTAGGTATTTTATTCAATTGTCAGCATAATATTTTTTTGACATTGTTCTGATCTTATGTGTTATTGAATAGATCTGACCTTTTCTTCCATTACACCAACAATATCAGGTTCTAATAGCTTTCTTTCCCTATCTTCATCCAATAATGTTGGAGTTATGCACTTTTTTTCAAAGAGGGATTCATAAGAATCCATATGAATACTAGAGTGAAAGCTATTATGGTATGAAAATCCCACCAATTGTAGGTGGTGATCACATCGTCTTTTGAAATCCATAGCTCTTGTCTAAACATGTCTTCCAGAGACTGAATTGTCCTCTTAGAATGATCGTCTATATAAGGATGATAAGAAGTGCTGAAACATAAATCTATATTTAGTGCATGATTATGAATTACAAAAAACAATGAGGTAATCCATAGATCCCAATCAGATATAATTGAAATTTGTACTCCATTCAACCATAACACTTCCTTTACATATATATGGGAAATATGATCAAGAGAGAAATCCTTTCTAATAGTAATGAATTGTGCTAAATTCCTATGGTGGTAAACTATAACCCAGATAACATTATTTCCTTTGTATGTTTTGGTATGTCTGATGACAAATCCTGTAGTTATGTTTCCCATTTACATTCTGGTATGGGGAATAGTTGTAACATCCCCTAAAATTTCTCTAACTCAGTATTAACTCACAGACAAACCAATTATCGAGAAACATATTTAGAAACATCTCTTTTTATTCCAACCCAAAATAATTACATTTTATTATACTTAAACATCGTTGTGCTTCTGATGGTGAATAGATAATAAATATCTATGATCTTTACCCAATAGATAGTTCATTAATTTTTGTATCGGAGGAATAAAAATCCGGTTCATGGACCTTATTATTTCTTAATAGTCAAGGTCGAATTCAGGAAAACTTATCAAATTTTTTTAACTCTACATCTTCCTTCTATGACTCATTAATTTTCACTACAATATATGGTTGGAAATTAATTTCAGGAAGATATGATTTTTCCCAATACATTATAATTTCAATATACATCCTTATAAAATACATAAATATTGGATCATTCTGGATCCTCATCATGGATATGCCATCATAGTCCTATCGCCATAATGAATCTTCCACCATGTTTTATTTAGTAGGGTGTTAATTTATTAAGTAGTAGTAATATCTAATAAACTCTAAATTTTTTTTATCTCATATTCATCTCCATTTATGTGAAAATATACCACAATGTTGGATGTTAGTGTCTTTTTCAAGTGAAGAACCAGGCAAGATTCGAGGGACATTTTCCTTCGGTGTGGTCCATCAATGCGAGGACCCATTTCGTTTTGGTGGAATTAGGTTCTCTCATCTAAAGATAGTGGGGGACCCTTCGTTATGGTTAATAGGTCAGGGGATCATTTTTGTCGCCCTCCCCCGACCATTTGTATGGGATTTGGTTTTTCTGCCATTCTCCCAAAAGATTCCTAAAAATGAATTCTGAAGGGTCCTGTATGATGGGTTCCATTAGTAGAGGGGATCCATTCGTGGTCTAGTGGGGAATGTTGTTCTATGTGACGCTTCGTTATATGGTTTTGGAACCTCCATCAATGATGTGTCCCATGGGATGCATACTGGACTCACCCTGTTCATGCTAATGAACCATGACAACACACATTTATTGACCGACTCTATAATCCTTCCCGATTCCCTACATGGTATACATTCTTCTCTCATGACTATTGAATACAATACATGCAAATGCAGAGCTCTCTTGGGAGACCATATCTATATAAATCATACATGGCATGAGGGGAATAGGTTCATAGATCATTTGGCCTATTTGGATAACAAAAACTCTATTAGAACTATTCTCCTCACTAGAAATAGAAATAAAATTGAAGTCATAAATTTTGATAGAGAGGATGCCCTCATAATTAACTATTTGAGACCCCATATCATTGTTTCCTTATTGTACAACTATTATTGAATAATTTTTTTTTGGAGGGATGAGTAGGGTAATATTTCCCAAGGATTTTAAACTATCATGAGGCATAATCAATCGACATATCATTTTTCATGGGAACACACCTCATCCCCTTCTTGGATGCATCACCATAGATCACAATCATTTCTCTACTATAATGTATTGTGAGCACAAGTTCACAGTCAAACATAATGTTGATCTCTTTTAAATTCTCATCAGATTCGTCCATCCAAATGAACATAACACCATTCTAAGTAAGCATTGTGAGCAGATTAGATAATCTTAAAAAAAACTCAAAAAACATTAATAATATCCATCCAAAGCAAGATAACTTTAGATCTTAGTTATGGTTGTTGGTCTCGACCATCATTCAATAACGTATGTTTTTTCTGGATCCAAAGATATCCCCTATATTGAGATTAATGGACCAAAAAATGATAATTTTTTAATCCAAAATACTCATATTCTAAATTTGTTGAAAATATGTTCTTTTATTAGGGTCTTAAATAAAATTCTAAAGTGATCTACTTCTTCTTCATTTCTCATTGAATTTAAAAGAATATCATCTATAATGAATTCAACCAACTGATCAAGATTGTATCGAATGACTTAATTAATTATATCCAAGATGATATAAGGGGAATTAGTAAGACCAAAATGCGTCACTATTAATTCATTGAGTCCATACATTGTACAGAATGTTGATATTAGTATATCATACTTTTTTATACTTAATTAATGATATCCTAAAAAAATAGAAATCTTTCAAATTTATTGAGCTATTGAAGTTGGTCAAATAAGTAATCAATTTGGGGAAGCTTATATTTTTTCTTGATAGTGATCATGTTATTTTCTCGATAATCAATAGAGAGACTCAATGATCCATATATCTTCTTTAGAAAATGAACAGGTGATCCCCATGATGATGAAATAGGGAATATGAATCCCTTTTCGAGATTCTATTGGAGTTTCATCTTCAATTCCTACAACTCAATTGGGTCCATTCTATAAGGTCTCTTTGAAATACTCTTAGAACTTGGTTTTTGTTCTATTGAAAACTCAAAATCGCATTTTGGTGGAACAATTGGAAATTCCTCTGTAAAGACATTATCAAACTCCTGTAAAATTGTAGTATTTTTAATCATGAGTTTTTATCCAACCATTTGAAATAAATGACCTTCATTTATTGGAATCAGGACCCTTGTGATGGATGAAATTTCCAATGGATGGATATATTCATCCTTGCACCGATAGATGATCATAGATTGATCTGGAATATGAGATGTGACATTCCTTCATTGGAAATTGAAATGATCCCCATATAAAGAATTAAAATCCATTCCAAAAATCACATACAATTCCACTATATGAAGGATAACAGGATTTTCAAGAAGCAATTTCCCACAAACATCAAATATAGAAGAATTGTTATCTTTTGATGCAGCATTGTTCCATTAAGAGTCATCACAGACAACACACTTCTAATTGTTGAGAAAATATGGAGATACCCATAGAAAATTCTTATTAAAATGAAGATTTTTTGGATACATAATCAAATAAAACATTTTCAACATTAGTGTGGATTGTAAGTGTACAATTCACCACTTCATTATCTTAATCCATGTCACATATAGAAATTACAAGTAACTTTTATTTTTCTTTGGCCTTAGAGTTTTTTTATATCGATCATCATCAATAAAACCTGGAATATATAATGTATTTGTATAATATCACATTTCCTTGCACATGTAACAATGAAGTGTAAAAGGTTCATTCATTGTAGCCTTTTTAGTGTTCTCATCATTTGACATCTTTTACCTATCACATTGGCATTCAATTGGCAGATGACCTTCTTTTCCACACATAAAACATTTAATAGACCATTTAAGTCAATTTTCTCCATGTTTCCTTCCATACATTGAGAATAAGGGAGGACTCGTTTTATTTTCAGAGTGGTCATTAGATTTTCAATTGAATTCCATTTTCCTCTTCTTATCATACCCATATCATTGATGGTTACTATGACAACCCTGCTTTTTATTACAACTAAAATATGCTTTATTACATAAAACATCACTTGATACAACAAATATGATCGAGAGGTTTAGTGTCCTTGGGGCTTAGGATCATTACATAAAAAATTTAGACTGGAAATACAACATCTTTATTGAAAACTTCCTTTACATGACCACTACATTCCTTCGTACTTAGAATTCCATGGGATAACCTGAGGACATGCATAAGAAAGGGGTGAGCTATAAAGCCCAGTAAGGGAGTACACAATGAATAACATGAGGAGTAAAATACATTTTAGGAAATAGGCATATCAATAGAGCATAAGAGAAACATGAACATAAAGGCATGATAAAGCATGATAATCATAACATGGAAATGTGGCAACAATACTTAACATTGAATTAGCATGAGCCAAGGCTCATTGCACGTGGAGCATGAGTAAACCCTCATTGCACTTGAATCACGAGTAAACCCCCATTGCACTTGATTTAGCATGAGTAAACACTCATTTCACATGAAGTATCATGATACTATACTTACCCAATGCATTGGAACGCTATAAAGGGCGCACCCTTCTTAAACATTTCATTTCATGCATAAGTGTGCCACATGGATCATAAAAACATGGATTCATAAAACATAATCATTTATTCCACGATAAAGGAATGTGGAATTCATACATGAAACATTATATTAAATACGTAAATGTGCATAAAGGTGAATACCCTTGATGGATAAATGGGCATGGTATTCACTACACAATGATATTGGCTTAGAAAATCGGTGTGATTTCGGCAACGTAACGGCGTGACATAAGAGTTCATAAAAAGATTGATGATAGAGAAAGGGGTTCCTCATAATATTTACATGTAATGGACAGTATGGAGGTCATATAGATACATGTCCCAACAATTGAAAAGGAATTTAGATTCATGATACAAAACTATTGCTTGAATATAAAAGAGGAGAAAATGGTTTCTTTCGGAATTTCTGCATAGTAACTGGTGTACATGGGAGGCTTTTAATGAGAGAGAAAGGGGTTCTCCCATCATTCAAACAATAACAGGGAAGTATGGTAGTGGTGAGAAACCATACCCCAACATTCATAATTGAAATTAAAAGGGAAATACAACTTAAAGAAAATTGACAAAAATGAGAAAGGAAGAAAAAAACCCTTACTTGGAAGTGTTCTTCCAAAGGCTAGAGAGAGGCTTGTGAGAGGCTTCTTGGGAGATTGGGGCACCTTGGTAGGATTCTAGAGGGAGTAGGTAAGAGGTTGGACGAACTTCAAGGGCTTTGAGTGAGGAGGAAGTGTGAGCTTGGGTGGGTTTATATAGGAAAGGTGAGAGAATTCTTTATTATTTAGATTTGGGACCCCTTATATTAAAATAATCCAAACCACAAACCATTCCATGGTATTTGCCCATGGTTTCTGGAAAAGGAAATATGAAAACAATATTTTACAAGGCCAAGGTCCTAACTTATAAAAAAATTAGGGTTTCTTATGTGGATGTGAGTCACACTCCCATAGAAAATAATTTAAAAAGACAAAGTGTTGAATAAGTCTTGAGGGCTCCATTAATGCTTTGAAAAGTGAGTCAAACAAACCCAAAACCTAATTATTTTAATGATAAAACATATATTGGCCGAACATAAGTATTATGGTGTTTTATTACATCACCATTGGGTCATTATGATGTCATAAAACACATTATATATTTAAATGGTATTTAATTTTTACCCAAAAATTTGACTGTCTCAGAAAATTATGAAAAATTCACTGTTGGATAATTTCGACGTCCTGATTCCAAAAATAATATTTATTTTATCTAAATAATTTTTTATATATGTGAATTTTCATTTTTAAAATAAATACCGACATTTATAAAAAAAAATCACGGGTTTTGACAGAAATGGCTTTCAAACCTTAATAAAAATTTTAATTGTATTCATAAAATTATAAGATCATTTATACTTAATAAAAAATTAATTTAATATTAATAATAATATTTTAATAAAATATTATTTAATTCAAAAATCCTTCAATTTAATAAAATATAATTCTTAATTAAATAATAACTAAAACCACCAATTGTACTTTAAAAACTAATAACAATGTATCAAAAATGACTAGAAATTATATTCATTATTATATACGAAAATAATGTACATGAACATGGTGCTACTTATTTGTTACATAACCCCTTAAAATAGCCGCATAAGACCTAAGGGTAAGGTGTGCGATGGTGACAGACTCTTGGGGTTGCTCGGATAACATCGCTCGAGTTGTAATTTCAATCAACTTCCATTTTTCCCGTAGACGATCACGTTCGATCTTGACTTGATGAATCTCATCTTGGGATTGGTCATGGGCAAAGCCCAAAGACGCCACCTCTTTTCCGAGCTCCGACAAATGGGCTTCATAAGGGTCAATTCTACTGGATGAGGCCATCGCTTCTTTTGTCTGAGTAGAAAATTGGTTCGTTAAAGCCTTATATTTAAACAACTCAGATTATCACTGTTCAACGACTATAAAAGTAACTGTCACAAATCTTAACATAAAACTAAATAAGTTGACATCTTATAAAAACATTTTTCATAAAGAGACATTTAACTGGATCAAGAGGGATTTTCATTAATGAATCTTTGGGTCGTTACAAAATTCCCCCCTTAAGAAATTTCGCCCTCGAAATTTTCCTTTTCCCACACTAAAAAAATGTGGGTAACTTAGCTTCATCATATCCTCCGACTCCCAAGTTGCTTCTTCAAACATTTGGTTTCTCCACAACACCTTGATGAGGGGCATTGTCTTATTTCGTAGAACTGTTTCTCTACGATCTAAGATCTTCACTGGTTGCTCCTCATAAGAAAGATCGTCTTCTAATTGTACCACCTCGTAAGAGAGTACATGTGAAGGGTCTAGTATGTACTTCCTTAAGAGGGATACATGGAAGACATCATGCACCTTGGACATAGTAGGTGGAAGTGATATTCGATAGGCCACAGCCCCAACACGATCATGAATCTCGAAGGGGCCGATGTACCTTGGACTTAACTTCCCTTTCTTTCCAAACCTCATGACCTTCTTCCACAGAGATATGAGTAAAAACACCATGTCTCTGACTTTAAACTCAAGGTCTCGTCGACGATTATCTGCATAACTCTTTTGCCGACTTTGGGCTGCCTTGATATGATGCTGAATGGTTTTCACCTTCTCCACCATTTCATCGACAATTTCTGGTCCAAGCAGCTTACGTTCACCGACCTCATCCCAACATGCCGGTGTTCTGCACCTTTTCCCATACAGGGCTTCATACGGTGCCATTTGGATGCTCGAGTAGAAACTATTATTATAAGAAAACTCAACTAGAGGAAGATGTTGATCCCATCATCCTTTAAAGTCCATTGAGCACGCTCTCAACATATCCTCAAGTGTTTGGATAGTCCGCTCGGATTGGCCATCAGTTTGAGGATGATAGGCCGTACTGAAATTCAGTTCAGTATTCAGAGCATGTTGAAGACTCTTCCATAACATAGAGGTAAATCTTGGATCTCGGTCAGACACAATAGATAGTGGTACTCCATGCAACCGTACCACTTCCCTGATATATATCCGTGCAAGTTGATCCAAAGAGAAATCCTCTCAAATAGAAATGAAGTGTGCAGTCTTTGTAAGACGATCCAAAACAACCCAGATTACATTGTTGCCTTTGGATGTCCTTGGAAGTCCAGTGACGAAGTCCATGGTGATGTTCTCCCATTTCCATTCTGGTATGGGCAATGGTTGCATCATCCCCTTAGACTTCTGCCTCTCCTCCTTCACTTGCTGACACACCAGGCACATTGATGTATATTCACCGATCTCCTTCTTCATATTATCCCACCAAAAGTTTTCTTGGAGATCTCGATACATATTTGTGCTCCCTGGGTGAATGGGGAAATTTGAACTATGTGCATCATCCAAAAGATCCTTCATCAGCTCCGAACTTGATGGGACACATTGTCTTTTCCCAAACCGCACAATTCCTTCTTCATTAACATTAAACATTGAGGATTTTCCCTTTTTGATAGCTTCCACTTTTTCATGGATTCTCGCATTATCCTTTTGAGCATCCTTTAACCTTTCCAAAAGAGATGGTTGAGCAATCATTTGTGAAAGGATTGATGATGTTATTTTATTTATGATTCCCACATCCATCTTCATTAAGTATAAGAACATTGGATCCTTTTCAATTCTCATCATTGATAGAATAGCTAGATCCTTTCTACTTAGGGCATCCTCCACCTTGTTCGCATTCCCAGGGTGGTAATGTATTGAACAGTCATAATCCTTGATGAGCTCTATCCATCTTCTCTGGCGCATATTAATCTCTTTCTGTGTGAATATATATTTAAGACTCTTGTGGTTAGTATATATCTCACATTTCTCTCCATAGAGATAATGCCGCCAGATTTTCAAGGCAAAGATCACCGCCGCCAACTCCAGATCATGCATTGGATAGTTTCGCTCATGGATTTTCAACTGCCTTGAGGCATAGGATATCACTTTATCATTCTGCATTAGCACACATCCTAAGCCCTTCTTTGAGGCATCACTGAATACCACAAAAAGTTCCCCACTTGTTGGTAAAGTTAGTACGGGTGCAGTGATAAGCCTCCTTTTCAACTCCTTGAAGCTTTCTTCGCATTCATCACTCCAAGAAAACTTTACTCCCTTTCGAGTTAGCTTGGTAAGAGGGTTGTAAAATCATGAGAAATTTCTCACAAATCGTCGATAATATCCAGCTAACCCCAAGAAGCTACGGATATCAGTTACCGATGTTGGCCACAGCCATCCCTCAATTGCATCTATTTTGGAGGGGTCCACAGATATCCCATTGCTTGTGATGATATGGACCAAGAATGAGACCTCCTTCAACCAGAACTCACACTTGCTGTACTTGGCATAGAGCTTCTCCTTGCGCAATGTCTCCAGTACAGTTCTTAAATGCTCCTCATGGTCCTCGTTGGTTTTGGAGTATATTAGAATATCATCTATAAAGACTACCACAAATTTGTCTAGGTAATCTCTAAAGACTCTATTCATCAAGTCCATGAATATTTCTGGAGCATTGGTGAGTCCGAAAGGCATTACTATGAATTCATAGTGCCCGTACCTTGTACGAAAAGCATTCTTAGGGATATCTTCCTTCTTCACCCTTACTTGATAATATCCTGACCGCAAGTCCACCTTGGAGAAGTATTGTGCTCCACGCAGCTGATCAAACAAGTCATCGATTCTTGGGAGAGGATACTTGTTCTTTATCGTGATTTTGTTAAGTTCACGATAATCGATGAAAAGCTGCATTGACCCATCCTTCTTTTTGACGAAGAGGACTGGTGCAACCCATGGTGATGCACTTGGGCGTATAAACCCTTTATCCAGATTCTCCTGTAGTTGTTTCTTCATCTCTTCAAGCTCAACAACAGCCATTCTTTATGGAGTCTTGGATATTGGTAGCGCCCCAGGTATAAGTTCAATTGAGAACTCAACATCTCTTCTTGGGGGAAGACCAGGAAGTTCCTCAGGAAATACTTCAGCGAAGTCCCTCACAATGGGCATTTCTTCTAGGGTGGTTCCTTCCTTCGACTCAATCATCTGAGCCAGATATGCGTGCTCATAAGGCAGCAATATCCGTGCTTGGGATGATGGAGCTAAAGGATATTCATCTTCCTCCTGACACTTGTAAAGAATCGGGGGTCGATTCTCCATATGGAGCGTGATTTCCCTCTCTCGACAATTTATGTTGGCTCTATATAAGGAAAGCCAATCCATGCCAAGAATTGCACCAAATTCCACCAAAGGGAGTATGACGAGGTTCGCCGGGAAATTCAATCCACAGATTATAACAGGGGAGGACTTATACTCATGGGATGCAATGATTTCCCCATTTGCCGTACTCAACGACATCTTTACTTCCATGATTTGTGGTGGTGAAGGGATTGTTCTACTAAACTTTTGAGATATAAAGGAATGCGTAGAACCTGAATCAAAAAGTACGTTCACTATTATTGAATGAATAACTAGCATACCTGTCACCACTTCATTGTCAGGGTTCACTTCGGTAGAAGTGATGGAAAAGGTTCATCCTTGCTATCTTGGAGGTTGCTGGTTGCCTCTGATAACCCTTGGATTAGGGCACTGATTTGCAAAATGACCCGGTTCTTTGCATTTGTAGCATTGAACAACGCGTTGAGGTTCAAACGGAGAGTTCCTCCCCTCTGTCGCAGCCGCGGGTCCTTCTTGTTGACAGTTAACAGCTATGTGCCCTTCTCTTCCACACTTGAAGCATTTTCTTGTCCCCCTAAGGCAATTTCCAAGGTGCTTCTTTCCACACTTTTGGAAAGTGGGGTGCTAGAATTTCTTAGCACCGTTGGATTTATCCATCGGACCACCAGCATTGAAGTCCACCTTACGCTTCTTGTCCCCATGATACCCCTGTGATTCTCCGATCTCCATTTCAACCTTGAGGGCACATCGAACAATTTCCTCATAGCTGTCGAAGTCACGGATCGCTAATGCTTTCCGCAAGCTAAGCTTCAGCCCACCAAAGAAGCGGTCAACCTTGCATTCGGGGGTAACGACAAAGCCAGAAGCATATCATGCAAGCCTTGTGAAGTTTTCCTCGTATGCTCCCATAGATTCTTCATCTTTCTTCTTGAGGGAAAGGAAGTCCCTTTCCATCTTAAGACGGAGGGTGCATGGAAAATATTTATCGAAAAACATCTTCCGGAATTCCTTCCATTCCAAAGCCTCGATCTCCTCCTCAGGCATCTTATTTTTGATCAACATACACCATTGATCAGCTTCACCCTCCATACGATAAGCCTACAGGAGAACCTTCTCTTTTTCAGAGCATTGGAGGATGGAGAATATCTTTTCAATGGAGTTGATCCATTGTTCAACGATCGAGGGATCAGATGATCCACTAAAAGTAGGAGGTCTTTGTCTCATGAAGAATTCAATAGTGACTTGTTCTTTCTTAGGGGGGGTTGAACGTTCCTCTTGACCAGTTTTTATATTCAAAACTTGAGTTAGCTGAGAGAGAAGCATGACAAAGTTCGCGATTCCCGCTCCCATTGGATTGGGCATCTCATAAGTACAATCATCACACTGATCTTCACAACGGTTGTTAGCCCGAGTTCTCCTATTACCGGCCATTGGATGGAATAAAAGAAAAGTTATGGGTAACACATAAAGGGTAATCCAAAGAAAAAAGTTGATGACTTATAAATAAACATTAATCTCTTTAACTCATGAGTCTATAGGATTCAATCCAGGATTTTCATGATCTTCCTTGTAACATATATTCTTAGGGGCATTCTTCCCTTAATAAGGGTTCATACTAAGATTGTGAATTTATCAAAACATATCCCCCAGGAGTGTCGTAACCAAGAGTGCAGCAAGGCCCGTTGTCGTGCACCAGTTCCCGTTCGAGTCTAGCTCAAAGTGTGTTTTCGGGTTTTACCCCTAGGATACATCTGTGCCAGAGCCGCCTCTACCTGCTTGTATCCAGACATGGATGTGTTTGTTTGATAAACCACTTACTTAGTATTTACCAAAAACTTAGGGTTGTTTTTATTATGCTTAGTATTGTATCTAAGGCTTTTCTAGGGTGTCCTAATCTCAAAAATAACTAAACCTATCCTCTGATACCAACTATGACAACCCTGCTTTTTATTACAACTTAAATATGCTTTATTACATAAAACATCACTTGATACAAAAAAGAAGATCGAGAGTTTTAGTGTCTTTGGGGCTTAGGATCATTACATAAAAACTTTAGACATGAAATACGACATATTTATTGAAAACTTCCTTTACATGACCACTACATTCCTTCGTACATAGCATTGAATGGGATAACCAGAGGGCATGCATAAGAAAAGGGTGAGCTATAAAGCCCAGTAAGGGAGTGCACAATGAATAAAATGATTAGTACAATACATGTTAAGAAATAGGAATATCAATAGATCATAAGAGAAACATGAACATAAAGTCATGATAAAGCATGATAATCATAACATGGAAATGTGGCAACAACACTTAACATTGAATTAGCATGAGCCAAGGCTCATTGCACATGGATCATGAGTAAACCCTCATTGCACTTGAAGCACGAGAAAACCCTCATTGAACATGATTTAGCATGAGTAAACACTCATTGCACATGACGTATCATGATACTATACTTTACCCAATGCATTGGAACGCTATAAAGGGCGCACCCTTCTTAAACATTTCATTTCATGCATAAGTGTGCCACATGGATCATAAAAACATGGATTCATAAAACATAATAATTTATTCCACGATAAAGGAATGTGGAATTCATACATGAAACATTATAATCAATAAATAAATGTGCATAAAGGTGAATACCCTTGATGGAGAAATGGGCATGGTATTCACTACACAATGATATTGGCTTAGAAAATCGGTGTGATTTCGGCAGCGTAACGGCGTGACATAAGAGTTCATAAAAAGATTGATGATAGAGAAAGGGGTTCCTCATCATATTTACATGTAATGGACAGTAAGGAGGTCATATATATATATGTCCCAACAATTGAAAAAGAATTTAGATTCATGATACAAAAGTATTGCTTGAATATAAAAGAGGAGAAAATGGTTTCTTTCAGAATTTCGGCATAGTAACGGGTGTACATGGGAGGCTTTTAATGAGAGAGAATGGGGGTATCCCATCATTAAAACAATAAGAGGGCAGTATGGGAGAGGTGAGAAACTATACCCCAACATTCATAATTGAAATTAAAAGGGAAATACAACTTAAAGAAAATTGACAAAAATGAGAAAGGAAGAAAAAAACCCTTACTTGGAAGTGTGCTTCCAAATGCTAGAGAGAGGCTTGTGAGAGGATTCTTGGGAGCTTGGGGCACCTTGGGAGGATTATAGAGAGAGTAGGGAAGATTTTGGACGAACTTCAAGGGCTTTGAGTGAGGAGGAAGTGGGAGCTTGGGTGGGTTTATATAGGAAAGGTGAGAGAATTCATTATTATTTAGGTTTGGGACCCATTATATTAAAATAAACCAAACCACAAACCATCCCATGGTATTTTCCCATGGTTTCTGGAAAAGGAAAGAGGAAAACAATATTTTACAAGGCCAAGGTCCGAACTTATTAAAAAATTAGGGTTGCTTATGTAGAGGTGAGTCACACTCCCATGGAAATTAATTTAAAAAGGCAAAGTGTTGAATAAGTCTTGAGGGCTCCATTAATGATTTGAAAAGTGAGTCAAACAAACCCAAAACCTCATTATTTTAACGATAAAACATATATTGGCCGAACATAAGGATTATGGTATTTTATTACATCACCATTGGGTCATTATGATGTCATAAAACACATTATATATTTATTTGGTATTTAATTTTTACCCAAAAATTTGACTGTCTCAGAAAATTATGAAAAATTCACTGTTGGAAAATTTCGACGTCCTGATTCCAAAAATAATATTTATTTTATCTAAATAATTTTCTAAATATGTGAATTTTCATTTTTAAAATAAAAAACGACATTTATAAAAAAAATTCACGGGTTTTGACAGAAATGGCTTTCAAACCTTTATAAAAATTTTAATTGCATTAATAAAATTATAAGATCATTTATACTTAATAAAAAATTAATTTAATATTAATAATAATATTTTAATAAAATATTATTTAATTAAAAAATCCTTTAATTTAATAAAATATAATTCTTAATTAAATAATAACTAAAAACACCATTTGTACTTTAAAAACTAATTACAATGTATCAAAAATGACTAGATATTATATTCATTATTATATACAAAAATAATGTAAATGAACATGGTGCTACTTATTTGTTACATAACCCCTTAAAATAGCCGCATAAGACATAAGGTTAAGGTGTGCGATGGTGACAGACTCTTGGGATTGCTCGGATAACATCGCTCGAGTTGTAATTTCAATCAACTTCCATTTTTCCCGTAGACGATCACGTTCGAGCTTAACATGATGAAGCTCATCTTGGGCTTGGTCAAGGGAAAAGCCCAAAGACGCCACCTCTTTTTCGAGCTCCGACAAATGGGATTCATAAGGGGCAATTCTACTGGATGAGGCCATCACTTCCTTTGTGTGAGTAGAAAATTGGTTCGTTAAAGCCTTATATTTAAATTACCCAGATGATCACTGTTCAACGGCTATAAAAGTAACGGTTACAAATATTAACGTAAAACTAAAGAAGTTGAAATCTTATAAAAACATTTTTCATAAAGAGACATTTAACTGGATCAAGATGGATTTTCATTAATGAAACATTGGGTTGTTACAATTACATCAATATCCATATCAACTTGAGAGATGATCGAACCATTTTCTCATAACTATTGATGTCCTTTATGGATAATGCCCCTCAAAGACATGGTTTTAAGACACTAAAAATTGATCAATCTTAATCTCAGGTCAGATAATAATTCCAGAAGCATACGAATCACGTCTTATGAAATTTTCTGCATAGGTAATAAGAGATTCATCATCTATTTTCTTATTTTTAGGGAACTCTTAATTCTATCATTGTTCGAAGAATACGGGGAACATACTTATTACAAAATAAGTTCTTGGACTCATCCCATTCAATGGAATCTATTTCATATTTTTGCCACATATTCTTGATATTATTCCACCACTAATTAGCTTCACCTTCCAAACGATATACTTATTATATTACATTTTCAGGTTTAGAACATTTTAGAACTAAATATATCTTTTCAATAGTACTCATACATTTTTCATCCACTAGTGGATCAGAATACCTGTGGAATAATGGTGGATGATTTCTCGTGAAGGATTCAATAGAATTTTTATCCATCAATTGGTAATTTGGATGGCTTTCATGATTCATAGGTTTTGAATGTTGGGTCATCATGGCTACAATATTTTTCAATCCCGCTCCCATGAAATTTGGTTGCTCAGGGGGGGACAATCAATACATTTCCCATCACATTTATCATTTACATAGATCCTTTGGGTTCCATTCATTGTCTAAAGCCAGGAAGCATAGTGTGAGAGACACTAATAAATACTGAAAAACCATATAATCAAGAAAAAAATTTCAATTTAGGAAACATTAGGTTTTATCCTAGGTTATTCCTGGTTTTTCTAAAACACTAGGATTGTATCCAATACGTAGACATATCTTTATGGTTATTATTATGTCTTTATCATCCTGGTTTAAAAAAGGCTAAATACAACCTTCCTCAAATAACAACTATAATGACACATACCTTACAAAATTTTATATTACATTAGATTTTAAGTATATTTATTAAAACCTATTACAAACCCATAACATTACCATATTGGTAAGTATATTTAGAAACTGGGATTCAAAAAGAACATGTTCATAAAACATCTACATTGTCACTCATTTTATCCATCTTAACACGACTCATTTTGGGAATATCATTCTTAATACATTTTTTACTAAACATGAAAAATGAAACATACTAAAGGGTGAGCTCAAATTCTCAGTAAGGGTAAAAAAAGTAAATATTACTCATATATATCATTTTAAAATCTTATCCTACATATATGAGATCATAATATCATTTCATGGGATAAATCATATGATATATACAAAAAAAAATGATAACATAATATATGAAACATTATGGAATACAAACATATTCATAGAAAACAATTTCATATAAGTTAAGGCTCATTTCCAATACCATCATAATAAAAAAATTCCATTACAAAACAATGTTCAATCCTTGTTTCATTATAGTATTACTACACCATATTTACTTTCCATTCCTTCCTTATCTATATAATGAGATATAAATCATTACCCCAAGAATTGGTGGGCTATATAGTACCCAAAAATTCATAATGTCTCCCTTCTGATGTGCCCCACAAAAAATAGAAACATTCACCATAACATAACCCATGAAATAAAGTGGGTTTATAGAAAATCATTCCATCATAATTGATAAAAATCAAATAGATTTTCTAAATATAATTTCATTATAATCATAATAAAATCATAGTTATAACATGGATAGGAACATAAAATGATATAATCCTAGATTTAAAATAATTTGGATATAACACTTGAGATTTATTCCTGAGGAAAATATTCATTCTTCATCAAAAATATTTTCTTTTCTCAAAATGATATACAATTTTCATTAAAAAGAATTTAATTAAAAATAAACTGGTAAAGGTTTTTGTGTATGCTATGTGGAAATAAGGAATTATAAAGATATAAAATCACATTCATGTTGTAAATGTTAAAAAATCATTCTCCTCATGTTGTTTCATGAAAAGTCAAAAGTACCTCGTATGGTAAACAAAAGGATGATTCCATCCATAACAAATAATAAAATTACAAGGCAGTATAAATAAATTTCAATATACATATAATTATTTTAAACAATTAATAAAATAATTTTTAGAAAACATGTACATGAATATAAGTTTATCCCATGTAAAAACTTACAAATAAACAGTCTGGGATAAAAAACGAGATTGGAAAAGTTATCCCTTACCTTTAGTATGATATGATTTATATATATCCAAAATCATATATAATGATTTAAATAATGTTACTGATTTATTCTAGAATCATAATATTTTTTATTATAACATTATGGATATATTTTCATCCTATTGTAAGTAACAATTCAGTTTCACTCATTATTCAGGCATTATCTGATTTACATTATTATGTATGTTTTGTAGGATAAGTTATTATTAATCTTTTTTAGATATAGTTATAACATTTAGATAATGTTATTAGTAAAATAAATATCATATTTATTCATTAAATTCATTTATATGATTATTATTTAATCATTATTATGTAGAATGAATCACATCACACTATGGTGACGGTAAGGCGTATATACACATGAACGACAATATTGTTCCCATAAGTGTTGAGTGGTGTTGAATTTGATGGTTTATAGTATCATAGAATTAGTATCATGTTATGTTAATCATATATTCTTATTATTTAAACTATTACACCCATGCATGTATGGTGATGGTGAAAAACAGAATACCCCACAGTGTGGAGACGGTAAGCTGTGCGTACGCATGTAGGTTGATTTCATTTTTTGTTGGATGGAAATAAGGTGAAATAGGGGTTCTTCATATATATAATACCATATCAGTATATTAGTGACTATAATGTTATTACTTTATAATTAAAAAACTAATGAAGGTGATGTAGATGATGAAATGAATTTGAAAGAATCGGTAGAAGTGATTACTTCTTCCTCGATGCGCCTCCTTTAAATTACATCTTATGGCCCTATAGTTGGTCTTTTTCGAATACCAGATCCTCTATAATGTAACTAGAGAAGATTAAAAGAGAAATTGGTAGGGGTTTAATGAGGTGGACATCTCAATATGGAGTGATGGGGAGGGGTAAGAGATTCCCAATTATATGAGACAAGAGGGGCATTTTTGGAAACTCTCATAGTTATTAGTCTATAATAAATTAAATTTCTACTAAAAAGGTCCAAATTATTTTTAATTCAAATTTAAGATGATTTTAATTCTAAAAAAATAATTTAATAAAATTTATGCGATTTTCTAATAATTTTTTATCCTTATCTATTTGTTTTAACCCTTATTTTACGTATTTTATTGTTACTGTCATATCTTGTTATTTACACATTATAGGTCAATGTAATTACTATATCTTGTCCAACAAACAAAAATTATTATTCATTAAATATTGGGACATATTAACCATTTTTTATATCTTATATTTTTGGGAATTTAATATCAATTAAAAAAATATTTTATGTTTTATGTTTTGAATTGTGTCAATTTTGGACACTATTCATACATGACTTTTTAAAAATTCATAAAAATATTATTCATTATTAAATAAAAAATCAACTAAAAGATAATATGTCAATGTCTTCCATAAAATTAGTGGATGACATCGAAGTAACCAAATTATAATTATTTTGGAATTTATAAATTCAATTTTTTAAATATTTCAATAATGTGATAATCTCTATATATTATTCTATCCATAAATAAAACTATTCATGTGATCTATAAAAATTCATAAATAAAATATCATAATGTAGAAAATATTTTTATATTTAAAATTATAATTTATAATCATAGATATCAGTTATATATCATTATATTAAGATCAATTTATTAAAATATATTTGTTTAGTATAAAATTATATTTACTACAATTTATTTCTTATAAAATGTCATCTTCACATATATGTGAATCAATGGGGTCCCAAAATCATCCCATGGAAGTTCATGGTCAGAAATATTTAAATAAATAGGATTATGACATGTTTTATTATAGTATTAAATTATAAAATTATTATTTTTACCCTTATTTACCATATCAACCCTTTAACCATGTTAAATCAAATATTTATTTAAGTTACAATTAATAATGTCCATAACTAAAAGGTAACTATTCAAAAAATTTGGACCATATGATTCCAAATAAGGAATCCATATTTCAAAACTAAATACCTGAAATTTGATATAATGGATTAAAAATAATTTTCGTTGTTGAAATGATAATACGAGTTTTAAATGTTTAAACATTGGAAAATATTGAAATGTTTTTACATATGAATTCAATGTTAAATTAATGCTAATGAAAAAAATTATATTAAATTTTAAAAATATATTCTATTTATAAATTAAACCAAAAAAATATTATTATGTAATAATTTAAAATTTCTCAATGAAAATATATGTTTAGAATTAAAATTTGGATAATGTTTTTACTAATAAACATATGAATGTTATCCGAAAAATATCGGAAATTTATACTTAGTAAAATTTTATATCCTCCAACAAAATGAAATATGTATGTTGTCATATATAATTTATTAATGTGTGAATATATTAATATATTATTGTTTCACCATTGAAAGGTATAAAATTATTCTTTTTAAAAAATAGGTCATTATTCAAAAAATATGGTTTTATTCTTACCCTATGACAAAAAATATCAATTAGATGAATATCCAAAAAATATTTTATTATATTTATACCAAATATATATAATTAATCTCTTTAAAAAATGAAATTAAACTAAAAAAATACAAATATATAATTGATTTAATATTTTAATAAATAATTAATTTCAAATGAAATAATTATTCCCAGAAACCTAACAACTAGGCTATAACAATAACTTTATTTTAAGGGCATATAGTGGTTCATTTAAACTCATGATAGTATGAATAGTAAGACACTAAGGAATAAAAATTATTTATATAAAATATTTCTTAAAAACATCTGGTTTTTAAATTCATCATGTTTATGGAATACTCACTATTGTACTTATTCTCCTCCCCCACTTTTCTTGAAATTAAAACATCGTATCTGATATGTTTATTTACTAATAATGTGGAAGATGTGATTTTTATTTCGTTTAAATACTTAATGAATGGACGTGAAATCATCTTTATTGTTTATCTAGATTATAAATTATATATAATATCTTATATGGTCATGGAATCATTTTATACACATTTGTTAATTTTATAAAATATAATGGGTTAATTACGATCGATGAATTGCCAAAATAACATAATCACATATCAAATATGTTTTAACCTATGTATCTTCCTCATGTTAGAATTAAAAATGAAAATGGTATTATTTATGGTTATGAAAATACTTAAATTCACATGATTTCCATTTTTATATATTCACTTCCAATAGAAAAGATTATTCATCATGAACTGGTCATGAAAATCGGGTAGTGAACACATCCAAAACAATGGAGGGAACTAAATACTAATAACTGAAGGGTGACATGATTTCTTGAAATGATCATATAAGGTATTATAAACATGAATATTTTTCTATGAGATATTAATTACAAACTTTTAACCATTATTTTTGAGGCCTAAACGAGTTCGAAGTATGACAAACCTGAGGTATGGGAAATCATTTCATGATTTCTCTTCATTGGGTTAACACTATACGTTATTATTTATGTGGTATTAAAATTGTATGTGAGATTATGTTTTTTATATTATGTTTAATTATGGTTGTTTTTTGTGTATATACATATCCCATCCACTATTATAAGTCTCATTTCAAATATATGGTATTTATAATGGGTATTCCTTTGAAAATCCACTTAAAATTAATTTTTTACAAAATTCAAAAGCAATGATTTTATGAAATTATACATGTTTTGTGATTGTGTTCTAGTTATAGGTAATTGTGTATGATGATTGTTTGGAACCCTATCTCCTTTCAATTCATATGTAATGTGTATGTTGGAGGTCGGTCATATGGATACTCCCTGTTTAACTACAATGTTTAATCAAATTGAAAGGTATCCATAATGGTAACAAATTATAAGGCAGACGAAAGGGTTATACGATTATGTAATTAATTACCCAATATACATCTATGGTAATATTTATGTTGAATATGTTTTTTTAAAATCTCATGCTTCAAAAATTAATGATATTTTTGTGTTTATCCCATGTTTTTAAATGATTTTAATGTTTTACACGAATTTGTAAGACAATGAAGGAATCCATGTTATATTTTATGAATATTTTTAATGAAATCCTGGCTTCTTTATATGTTTTATATTTTGGAATAAATGAATACTACATTTATTAAGTCCACTCTATAATAATATGGAATGTTATAAATCTGTTATCTCCCAATTTTCTAATATTACAAACATGAAAGGACTGTCAATGTTAAAGAAAGTATGGTATTGACTATATTCCATATTATGTAATGTAATAAGGTCGGGAAATTACACTAATTGTGTCAATATGTAAAATATTAAGACTACTCCTAAAATTCCCCATAAGAAACCACAAATATAAAAAAGAATTTATTGATGAACCGGGGAATTATCAGTTCCTTAAAATTATCATTGATTTTTAGATATTCTGCTTAAAATAGTTCAATATTTACTTTTACAAAAAAAACTCATTTTATTTAATAATCCCAATTGGTTTTGGGATTATCTCTTCCATTTTTGTTTTTTAAATTTTATCTCAATATTAATTCACCTTATAGATAAAGGAATAATAATTTGGTTGATATTGTATCATATTTCTCAATTGATTATCTTTGACTGTGATTATCTTCCTCTAATAATTTGTGTAATTTCCAGTAAGACCACACTATTCAAAAAAAATTGTTGGATCCTTCATATATGTATTTTGTTGTAAAATTATCAAAATATTTTTCCACATTCTCAAAAACCATTGGTTTTCCTTGTTCATTAGTATCTATCTCTATAATTTTAATTCTATAGTCCATATACGACTGGTCTGGCTCAACCACTATATGTTTATTGTTGAGTTGACCAACTTCATTGGGCTCCTTAGATGTCCTCATGAAAGGAATTATAATGAATGATTTTTCCAATTGACCCTAATGAATTTTTATCATTGGGAAACATTATCATGGTTTTTTTGTCTTGAAAACAAATGCAATGTGACACATTTATGAACATATTCCCTAAAAATACATTAAATACTTTATTTTTTATTGAGTGGATAGTTTTTTAATATTCCATGAAATATCTCTCCATCTCAAATCATAATTCCCATGTATATAAAAATAATTCCCTTTTCTTTATTTTTATAATAATTTGACATATTATACCACCATAAAAATATTCATACACATAGATTAAACAAAACCATTTAAAAGTTTATAATCATGATTGATTTGAAATCAATGAATCATTATGTATTTATTTTACAACTTCATTTCTATTATTTAATTTCATTAGGGTTATATGGTCAACATAATCTCTTGTATTTCTTAGATAAAGAATAATTTATCTCATTAATTTATTTGGAATAGATAAGTTATACCTTGTGTTTTTTAAGTTAATCGATTTTATATAATAGATTTAACATTTGATAAATGTTGTACATACCATTTTTATATGTTAAAACATGTCATATAACCTCCTTTTGAATGAATGTACCATAATAAAAATATAATTTACATTTACATTTCACAAATTGCTCAACTAATTAATAAAAAAATTGTTTTTTCATGGGCAATTATTCTTTTAATTTAATAATTTTTTTCAAGATAATATATCTTCTTGTGTTGTATAGAAACCATCATCTTTTAATGTGATATCATTATTATATACTTATTTTTTATTTATTGGAAAATCATTTTAATAACAATACATATTTTTTCCATTATATTTTTTTTAGTTTCATTAATTCAATTTTAATAAAAAAAAATTAATGATTCTAAATGATGATTTACTTTAAATTATAGAGATGTCATTCTTTCTCTATCATCCAAAATCATAATGACTCAAATACTTTTCTACAATAAATTTATAAATTTACATCATCATCTGAATATATACTTTATGATAAGTTATTTATCACATGAATTATAACTAAATAAATTTCACCTCCCCCATAATGATTCTTATTATTCTTATCATTTTATTATTTTTTATGTTCCTCACCTACATTATTGGAAATTAATTTTGTAGAATTTTTATTTTTCATTCCACAGTCAAATCCACCAATACCATCACAATTAATAATGTTTAGTAATTTTTTCTCTTTTTATATCCATATAAAATTATTTAACTCTACTTTTATAAGGTCTATAATCAACTTAATCCCTTAACCACCCTTAGTTTATAAATCTCTTTTTAGATCCATATTGTTCATTAACATTTACCTTACCCAATTTTTCAAAGGAAATATAATCTTATTTTTTTTATTTAATTCTAGAGTTATCCAAAAAAATCTTTGATTATTTCATGTAACTCATCCTATGTGAATTAACTTCATTCATTAATGAGTGGTATTTTTATTAATAAAAAAATTAAAAAATTATCAACATGTTTATATAGATGATGAAATCTTCTATCATATAATAAATTCTTTAGATTTTGTTCATATTTACAAAGACCCTTTTAAGTAATTCATCATTTGATTCCTCATCTGCAATATTTATGTTTTTTAAATTTTCCTTCTAGTACTGTAGCATGTATATTTAACTTTTTTCATTAATATTTTCTTGTCAAATTTTCCAATAATTCAATAATATTCATGAATCCCATTACCATTATATTTTCCATATCTAATAGTGACAATGTGGAAAAAATTTACAATTCCTTAAAGCTCTATATCCCTCTTATTAGCATTGGAGATATAATTTTCATCAATAAGTGGTGGAAATACCAATTTGGTAGTATCACTCTCAGTCATGATGGGAGAAAATATGAATTGTAGTATCATATTTCCCTAAATATGATAATTTATCTGATATAATATAGAAAAACCATACTTATTGATTGAATTTTGAATTTATATGACTAATATATCTTTTTATTCTTTGGTAGGGACCTTTCATATGTGAAACTTTTAGTTCTATATAATAGATGAATGATGAGAGGGGGTTTAATTTTTCATTAATTTTTATGAATTCTATATCATCATTAATTCAACCCCTTACAAATGTTTAATTTTTTATTCCTCTAAAAAGTTACCAAGAACTCACTTTGAAAGAACTAGTATTTATAGATAGAGTATAACAATATATTTATAATTTTTAAAATAAAACAGAACTCCATGAAAATTAGGTTATACTGACCACCATGAATTATCCAAATAATATCCCACTGGTTTAAAATGGATTTGTTATCAAACACAATCCCACTAGAAAAGTAATCTATAATAAAAAACAATTCATATGTTCAAAAATAGGTAATATATGCTGAGCAAAAAATCCAGATGTTTTTATTCACATAGGGAATGTATGTAATATAATCCAGGTTTCTTTTTTACAATATGTGTATTGATATTCCCCTATAATGATGAATTGTAAATTTGAACACTCTATAAATATCTTCAATAGAATCATAAAATTTTCTATTCTCATTAACCCACACCATATCGTGATTAGTCATTATTTCCATATTAATTATCTCTTCATGATATTAGTGTAATTTTGGATCTCAAAATTCATATAACTCTCTTTTTGGTTTCCCTAAACAATATCCTCGTGACATGAAATATTTTAAAAAGTTATGAATTTTAATTAAATATTAAAAAATATTATCATGTATATTATTTTCATTTTTAAGGAATATAATTTTATATTTAATAATGTAGAATTATCGAATTGTTCCCCTTAAAGATTCTCGTATAATTTTGATCATTAATTCTCAATGTTTTCCTCAAGATAATTAAATAAATGAATCATCATTTTAATGTCCTGCATTATATAGATTATCAACATATCATTGTCTCTTCAACTCATTCCTTTTAAAAACTATTTGAATCTTCATATATTTAGGGTTGTATACATCTATTAGATAATTATGTAGCACATTTTAGTATCTAATAAATGTCCTCCATTTTTTCCTAAAATCCTTGCATGCAATGAAAGATATAACTTTCCCACATGAGCCTCATTCATATAGAATGGAATAAATATTAACCGCTCAAATAGGATTATCGAATAGTTTTCCATGATCATTATGTGTATTTAATGATTAATACCACATCATTATCCCAAAAATATTTTTTCAGGATGTCGTAGAGTACCTTTATAGAACATTTTCGATTACCCATCTTCATCTGATTGCATGGATCAACTGGAATTCATTATATTCTGGATAAATTATAGGATCTAATGTATGATAAATAAATGATTGAACACAAGAATACCACCAAAAAAATAGTATAAAAACACTAGATAGATCATATGATAAAATTGTTCTACTATGTTTATTAGTAGTACGATGTCATATGATGTAGTCATTGGATTGATTTTTCCTACCTCTTAGATCAACCATAGGAAACACGGATCGACCAAATAAACTAATAGTATTTTCTCTAAATATTTATATCTATGAAAAAAATATTTCACTATTAATTTTTGCTAAATATGTATTTTGTACAATAGAAGTATTCACAAGAAAATTTGAACTAAAACAAAAATTACCCTATATTTATATAAAATATAATTATATAATATTTCAATTAATAAGTATCCATTTAGTGATAATATATTAATACAAGTAAATAAAATTTTAAATATATATAATTAAAATATAGACTACATTTAATAATAAATAAATGTAATTTTTATATATAAACAAATAGAATCATATTATGCTTATGACCAAATTTTTCTAAAATTTGTTATATAATTAAATATTCTATGTCATGTATGCATAAAAATTTAAAATTTATAAAGGTAATAAAATAATGAATTTTTATAAAATTAATTAACTATTTCTAGTAAAATAGAATAAAAAATAAATGTACATTTAAAAATTATTTTTCCATTATTATAATTTTCCAAATTTTATTCAAATTTTAATTTTAATATTTTGTTCTAAAATTTTATATATAAAAATAGAAAAATAATTTTAAATTTTAAATTCTTGAAATCCAAATTTACAATTTATGTGTTTTTAGTATTTTTTAGTATGTTATATTTAGTTTGAAATTAAATTATTTCATTAAAATTATTATTTTTATAATATCATAACTATATAAGAATATACATAATGAATAAAATATTTTAATGATATAATTTTGTTGCAACATTTTTTAAAATTAAAAAATATTCTCTGAACATTTAAATTCATTTTAATTCCTTTTTAAATAAAATTAACATTTTACCTAAATGATCCCCTTTTTAAATATTCTAGAAAAATTTAATATTTTGATGTTGAAATTTACTTTTCACATTCATTGTGTACCACCAAAATTTTATTTTATTAGTAGAAAATGATATTATTTTTTGAAAATCTATTTCTATGATAATCTAATTATGACTCTATGTTTTTAATCTTAATAATTATGCTATCCTAAAAAATATATTTATGCATTCTATGAATTCTTTCTAAAATTATCATTTCAAACACGTAAATACATTCTAAGGACTATTATTGAAGTATATTAAATTTGAAGTTCAAATTTTTTTTATAAATTCAAATTGAACTTTTCAACATAAATATTAATGGAAATTATTTTAAATTATATAGTAATGTAAAATTAAATTTTTGTAAATGAAATTACGTTATAAGAAAATATCATCCAAAAAAATATATGCCTTACTAAAAGATATTTTTTTAGAATAATATATACTTGAACGCACTATAACTCAACAAAAATCATTTTTTGAGCCATTAAGGACTATATATTAATATTACATTATTGAAAATGTAAATTTTTATTCTAGATAAATCATTATAATCACTTTTAATGAGTAAACACTTAAAAATGTTCAATTCACACATATACATTGTCTTTATAATTGAGACTCTTACAAACAACCCAATCTATAAAACTGTCCCATTTCTAAAATCATTTTTATAATTCAATTAGAATAAGTCTATTATTAATATTTATAATTCATAAGAAAAATTCATCTTCTTCAAATTAGTATGAACTTATTCTATGTTATTGTTAATTATTTATCAATATCCACAGTCTTATATTATTATGACTGTAATTAAGAAATTTTCAATATTATACTAAAATTTCATTATATTTCTGTATAACATTTTTTTGTTATTTCTATCTAGATAAAATCCAATTGAAATCATTCATGCGTATATGTGAACTACCAAATCGACAAAGTGGCATTGATTATTTTACAACTCATACTACAATTGATGGAATCAATGATGTATTTTAAAGATAAATGTGTTTTATAATTTATAAAATTTATTATTAAATTTAATTTTTTTATGATATATCATTCATTATATGCATTGAATATTGGAATCCGTAGTAGTGAGTATGACATATTACAACATTCACAAACAATGAATTTCCATCTTAATAACCATGTATCATGGATTATTATATTAATGTATTTGCTGATGATTTATGATAATTATTAGTTTTTAATCTTTTTTATATATCATATTATTATTTTCAAGAGAGTTTATCATACTCATGAAAATATTATAATCCGTTTTAATATTAAAGTGTTTTACCACTTATATAAATGATATTATGTATATTATTTTGTAAAAGAAAATGGGATGTAATATAATGTTAATATATTTTAATAATTAATTATTTATTTAACTATATTGGATATAGAATTTTGTTAAATATTTCAAATAAATTTTATTACATCAGATATCATTCAATAAAGTAATTGAAAACATGTTCATTGTGATGCACATTTTTCCAAGTCATGTTCAGGCACTTCACCAATTGAATATATATATAAAGTAATAATTGAAAATATATTTGTTATTATATTTATTTTATACTGTAATGAATATTTTGAATCCAAATACATGGAATTGAACTATTTTCTTGATGTTTTTTAATCAAACAATTGAATGTTCTAACACATGACAATGAAGAAAAATAATATATTTTATTATATTTTAATGTTTTGAAATAATATTATTTTAAAAATGATAGAATTTTTATAAATATTTTAAGTAATATTTTATTAAGATATCAATCTCAATTATATAATATTATAGGGCATGGTAATTTAATTACTAATTAATGGTAATGGGTTTATCTATGAATTTCATTCTTTGAGACGAAATTTATTTTATGCACCTCATTTTATTTGAATGGTGTGTATATTTCCAAAAATATATATAATATCATTGATTATATTTAATCAGGAAATTTTATGATAATATAATTGTTCTATCTATTCCAAGGGGGTCTTATAAATATTTCTCATATATAGTGATGGTTTTTATCTCAATCAACCAAAAATGAGGCATGCAATGATATTATGAACCATTATTAATATATATCGTAAAACTATTTACAATTGACTATTCATAACCATTTTTTTTAAATTTTAAAATTACATTATTTTAATTCTATTAATTAATGATACATCCCATGAAATTTAGGAGATAATTATTTTATTTTCATTGATGTATTGTGTTGTATGCTACAACAGGACAATCTACCACAATATGCAACACGAGATTATATAATGGTATGAAAAAAATTATAATTGGATTAATTTAGATATAATTTGATGTTATTTTGAATGATTTCATATCATGGAAGATTGATTACAAGTGTATAGTTATTTATGGATCACAAGATCTTCTAACACATTAAGAATGAAAAATTCAACATCATTTTTCAAATGAGAGATGTATTGTCAATATTTCAAGGTATGACCCACAATGAGATTGTAATAAAATAATGTAAGTATGTCTTCTCATGATCATAATGTTTAGGGAATGGTTCTTCAATATATAAAAATGCTATCACAGTGCATTCTTATCTAATGAATCAAATGGTTCCTTAAATTATTGTCGATTTATGGATTTTTTATTGTTAACTTTTACTTATGTATGTTCTCTATCACTCCCCATCAAGACATGATAGTTATATTTCTCTAATATATCAATGATTTACCTACCCACCTATGTTCTCATATGATTAATCCTAGGGATGAGTTACTTTGGGTAACAATTATGTTTTTATCTTTCGTTTTTGAAATGTGTTTTTGTATTCATTTTTATAATGTGGGTTTTTATGATTGAAAGATTCAATAATTAATCATTTTATTACCCTAATGATTTTATAGTGATCAATTAATTTCAATTGGGTGGGTGTATAATTTAACACACATATATTTTTAGGAGACATGTTATTTATTTCATGTCTTGTGTTATACACGACACCATGATAATCGTGTAAAATACAAAACACCATCGTAGCTGGTGGTATACACAATACTGTGATTTGATTCTATCACACACAATTTAAAAAAATTGTAGAATTGACTTTTCTGAAGACCAGGTATATTTGAACAATTAATTTTTTTAGGTTACCTCATAACCTAGTAATTATAATGGTGGGTATGAACAATATTAAATTTCTTCTAAGAAACAATTTAATTGAAAATAATGAGTATATAAAATAATTAAATCACTATTTTGGGATTTTCATAATGAAATATATGTTTAATATATTCAATATAATGTTTAAAATTCATCTTATAAGTATTTATGACGTAATATAATAACATATTCTATATTTCAGATAGAACATGTAATTTTAAAAAACAGTCAGTTTCTCACCATTTGATAGTGAACTAATTTTAAGAATATTTTTTTACCATTTTTATATTATATATTACATCATAAACATGTTCTTTTGAAGAGGAATATAAAAATTTAATTTTACTTTAATTTTTATATTTTTTTGATAACTTTGATGTTTTGATGAATAGTAATAGTAATGTAAATAGTAATATAAAACAATTTTTTTCATCGAAATAATTTAAACTGTTAAATGATATAATTTAATATTTTTAAAGTATAAATAGATTATTTTTTATTATCAAATAAAATATATGTAAATGGATGTAATTTTATAATAAATTTTGATATAAAAACATTTTAATCTTATGAAATGTTTAATCTTATAAAACATGATTTAAATTTTGAAAAATTGATTAATTATAAATTAATTAATATTACTAATGTGTTAATATTTTTTTTTGGAAAATTTTAAATTTATAATCTATTGGTCAAATTTATAAAAATATCATTATTTTATTTTTAGGTATTACAAATAGGAACATCCATAATCCGTATTGATACTGTGAAACGGTACATCAAGTAATTATGGGTAAATATAATATTATAAAATTAACTTAACACTTTTTCTTTTGAAATTGGATGTTTTCTTTTTGGCCCTTATCATCATTGGGGCGAAATGATACCCTTTTGAAACCATTTTGTTACGATTAGAATATTTAATATATTTTAATGAAAAAAGATGAATATGTCTTTCTCAAATTTTAATAGAGAAATAATGTGTAATATAAGTCTATATAGAAGATAAATTGGAGTATGAATAATCACATGAATGAAAAATTTTGTTTCATTATCATGGTAATTTATTTTTATTTTTTAGGAAATAAATAAATAATTTAATTGTTTATATATCGACATTTCATAAATTATATAATTGATAAAAAATATATTAATTAATTTTTATTAAAATCATAATTACCATAAAAAGAAACAATCAAATATAAAAATATTATTTTTTCAAAATATATCGACCATAATCATACACAGCTCTATTTATTGACCATTTGGATCCTTATAGATGAGATTGTGACACTTCTATTATTTTAATGTCATGTAAAACTCATCACATTCGTGCTTTAAAACATTTTAAATTTATAATGAGGGATTTGGAAAAATATATTTTTGGATAGATTTTTTTAGAAAAATAGTAGATATATCATTATCATTGTATTATATTTTTAATTTTTATTCATCCACTATGTTTATTAAATAATTAACGAAAATTGTTGTTGAAATTATCTTATTAATGGAAATATCAAAATAATTGTATAAAATTATAAAAATTATAATTTTGTGTAATTAATATATCCAACTAATTTTATAGATTACATTTTCCCCATAAATATATTAAAAAATATTTTGGTCGAGGATAACATCATAACGTTATATTTTTTGAAATAGATGAATTTAATATTATCTAAATTTTCAATATTTTTGTTCTTTCAAAATAAAGTTTTATTATATTATTTATTACTACTAAACCATTTTTTAAAATTTAAATTAAATGTGATATGTCATAAAAATTTCTAATAGTTTAATTAGTGATTAAATTGACTTCAGAAAAGTATAAATTTCACCTTTTAATATGGAAATATTTCTAACCCTTTCTAAATTGAAATAGAATAAGTATGTTGTGAAATAAAATGACAACGTTTAAAAAGATATAAATACTGGTCTACAATTTATTGGATTCTGATATTAAAACCATATATAATATCTGATTCTCTATTATTAAATTTTATTGGGTTTTTGATGTGGTTATATTTTGTTGTAAATTAATACTTTTGGGGGTTTCAATAGATCCCCACACCTCCATTATAAAATGGAACTGCACCCCTCACCTATTCACTTATCATTGATCCTTCAAGATCATCCATTCCCTTAAAATTTCACATATAACCATACCTAGTGACATTATATAGTTTATGTTATATCCAAAATATACCAACTCTAGTGCCTTTAAGAGGAGATTTAGAGGGAATATGTCGATGAAACAGTAACCTCCTCTACTGATTTGATCAAATTATTTCATCATTTACTTCCACTTCATGATTTTTTCCCCTATAAAGTTATATTTCTAGTATAAACTATATTTAAGGATTCTAAATGGTTATAATAACCATATTACACATTTAGTCTATTCTACGAAAAATGAAATTACCACGCATGCATACATATGGCTTATGGTATCCAAATTTGGTGTAATATATATTTCAACACCATCATACATATGAGAATATAATTATTGAAATAATATTTTAAAATTATTATTATAAAATGATATTAATTTTGAAAAAAAATACCTTCAACATCCATAATATTTCACAATTATAGGGACGATATCGTCTCTCAAGCGTACGTACTGCCTACCGTCTCCACAATGTGGTGTGATTAAATCTAAATGATCATAATGAAATTGAGATTATACAAATTAATTTAACGAATAAATATAAAATATATTATACTAATATCATTATTAAAATTTTATAACTCAATCCTAATAAGAGTAAGAATCACTCATCAGACAAAAAAGCCTACAAAAATAGAGAGCTTAACACATGATGAATGAGTAATAAGGATTCTAATAAATGATTACTAATTTGTTAATATATGACATCATAAGAATTAATATGATTGTTTAATAAGTTTATTTAATAATATAAATAATTATATAGGAGGATTGGTTGGATACAATAGAAATCAGACCTCAGGTAAGGGTTAATTTCACATTCTCATTATTATTCGAGATTGTTCATATGTAACTAGATACATTTTATTTATTATTTTCTATGTCCATGTCTCAAAAATATGTCATATTATTTATATTCTTATAAAAAAACATTAATATCAATTATACCCATCGGGTAATTTTTTTTAAATTGTAAAAAAGTAATGTTTTTTCAATTTTTATACATGGTTAATTTGGACTGATGAAAAAAATGTTCAAGAATTTTATTTTATTTTAACTTGTACAACATGATTATTTTTAATTATTTCATAAAAAAATTATTGAAGCTTCATTTACTAGATTTCAAGTTTATTTTCAAAGAAAATATTGTCTTTTACAATTGTGTGACATTTTTATAAAAGAAAATATTTTTAAATAAGAAGAGATATTTTCCTCTAGAATTAAATTAAAATGATTTAAAAAAATATGATAATTTAATAAGTTCATGTTTCAGTTATAATATCCTTATTAATACTATATTTTTAATTTTTTTATGTAATGCAATTTCTGAAATCCTTTTGATTGAAATAGATTATGTTTTGGTGGAAACCAATATTGTTCCTTGGGATATACTATGATTTATGTTTTTGTGGAACACATAAGAATTATTTCATTACGAGATTTGTGTGATATATATCTCACTTCAAGTCATTGTGTAAATATTTGTATATCGCGATATAGACATGATGAGAATGAAAAGTAAATACTATTTATTAATACACTGTTGGAATGGAATGTAAATCTAGTTCAATAATATTGGGATGGAATGACATGTAAACCTAGTTATGTGATGGAATTTGTCTACAATGACATTCTGAGTAATGAGATTTGGATAATATGAAAAAAAAAATTATATAATTATGATTATTCTAAAATTCTATGATTTATGCTAATTATATATTTTTATAGATCTTCATTTCCTTACGATTTATCACATATGTATTACATTTACTTTTTACATGACTTTAGATATTGATATTTTTATTAATGATATAATTATTTTTAGATTTTTTCATTCATTGTTATGTTTATGGTTTGTTGGATAATTTAGATTTTTACCCTTACAGATAATATTATTTATCCCATTTTAATGTTTCATTTCCCCAAGATATGAAAAAAATTATAATGCATGATGTGTAAAAATTTTGGCTCTAGTTATGATAGATTACATAGGTGATGATGTTGATGTTTTATGAAAAGGTTGATAATTTTTTCCGATTTCCAAATCCACTAAACTAATACATACATTGAACGCTATTTTTATTAATTAATTATGTATTGAAAAAAAGTCAGGTAATGTTCATTTACATCATGCATATGGTCATTATAGATGGTATGAGATCAATGGTTTATCATACCATTAGAAAATAGGATGTGATGACTTTAGTTAGATCCCCCGAGATATTTCTATGTTATTCCTAGGTATATCCCTAAGAAAATGTCTAAATATAGGTTACAATAAATGAATCATGGTAATGATCATTATTAACATTGGACTAAACCTAATATTCTAGCTATTGATCAAACATCCCCTTGAATATATTTTTTCATTTTATTATTTTTTTCTTCTTACACTATTTGTTTTGGGTTTTGACAATATTTGGTAATTGAATGAACGAATTTAATTATAAATGTTATTTTAAATGAAATGATTTACCTCTGGAAACACCAAATTTTAATTTGAGCAATAAAAAAATCTTATCATTATACTTAAACAACATTTGAATCATTTTGGACTTCCAAATTAGTATAGAAGGATATAACATGATGTTCATTACATCATGAGGGAACATCAACATTCTATAAGTGGGTATTCTAATCCAATTTCCATGAAACAATATATAGGAAAATTGAAATGTTATAATCAATCATTAACTATTTGTATCATTAAATAGTAATTTTGGTTATTTAAAATTTTGAAGGAAAATAAGATCATTTGTGGACTATAATGAAGAATATGATGCAGTAATATTAAATTGAATTTCTAGAATGGGACGAGTTCAAGAAATTATTTTTCAATAAGTTCATTCCACAAAATTCATAAAATTAATATGGAATAGAAGTTTATAAAGCTTATGAAAATTTATGGTGAATCTTTTGGTCCATGTTGGGAAACATTCACATGACATTCAAGGTTTGATTCTTACTTTATCATCCAACATGAATGTAAAGTCGATAAATTATTCATTGGATTAAAACCATGTTATTTAAGGGTGTAATCTGTAAAAGGATTTATTATATATGATGATATTGTAAATTTTTATATAATGGTAGAAATGGAATTTTTTGTTACTTATCAATAAATTGTTTTTGAAAAGAAACAGAATATGGAGTACAATATAAAATCTCATTATAATGGTGAAAAGAATATTAATTTTTTCATATTCTCGATGTGAGGAAATAACCATGGGGGAGATTTTCATAATGTTACCAGTAAATGTTTTAAATGTCAAAAAGAAGTTCATCAGGTAGTTGACTACTAACGTAATAGTAAAATGGTAGCTAATTATGTGGAAAACAAAAATGCTACCTAGAATGAACCTCCTAACCATCAAAGTTACATGAGTATTTAAATGTTTAATTATGATTAAAGATGACCTAAACTAAGGGTTATTGATTTAATCGATGTTAACAACCTCATAAGTTCAAATACAGTGTCAAATCACATGATATCACTATTTAAGATAATGAGAATTTCAATGTAGTTATGCAATTATTGAGTATTATTGTAATCAGTTTCTAAAATAATGATATAGAATCAATTATATAGTATTATGGAATATTGTAAAATCTATATTGTGGTCCATAGTGGGTTTTCTCATTTCTTTTAATGTATATGACGAGTGGGACTCGAAAATAAGAAATATGATTAAGGTAATAAGGTGATGATTTTTTAAAACACGTGATTACGTTATAGATTATCCTTAATACGAGAAGGATTATGAGATAAAATATTTGGATAATGAAATGTTAGATAATAATAAGTAAATTAGAATATATTGGATACCTTGGAACTGGTTAAAGATTTATTTACATATGGGATGTTCTATCATGGATGAAGTTTATACATTTTAGGACATAAGATTAAGGAAACATTCTTTTATTCAATAAGGATATATGATAAGTAATGTTATTAATGTGACTCAAGAGAATATATGATAAATGTGCTCCCCTATTTTGAATGTGACCAATAATAAATAACCTATGATATATGGGGGATACATGTAAGGCCTAGTTAATTAACCATTATTTATAGTTTTGGATTTTTTTTTCTTTTATAATAATTGTATAGTTATAAATTTGTGGAAGGTATAAGTTATTAATTCGATTTTGTTTGTTAGAATAGAGTATTTTCTCACCATCTATTGACTTATGATTACTTGATTACATGTACTTAACTATTTTTTTGATATAGGCAGATGGAATGAAATAACATTATATTTATGGATTACATTATCGAATAACACTTTTGGAATGAAAAAAATCATTTTCATGTCTATGAATAAAATATGACTTGTAAATTATTCAATGCATGAACAAAAAAGAGATTGAACTAAAATTAAGTATATATTTCTTCACAAGTTATTAAACATTATGCAATGGATATTGAAAACTAAAAAATGTTAACCTAGTACCTTATTATCTAAAAAATTAGATGTACTATTAGTTAATCACATATTTATGGTTTTTTTATTGTTAACATTTTCTTAACCATGTTCTATATCCCTCTACATCCTAACATAATAGTTAGATTTCCATAATATATAATTGTTTTCAAATTCTATTTGTTTTTTCTTATATGGAATCCCATTGATGTGTTACTTTGGATTAACATTATTATTCTATCTTTCCATTTATAAAATGAAGTTTTATTATTCATTTTTACGATGTGTATTTCAATGAATTATAAATTTAATTTTGGATCCTTTTATATGAATGATTAATTTTGGGGGAATAACTCAATTAAAGGGGGGTATAATGTAACACAATGAGATTTTTATGGGATATATTTCATTATTTGATGTATTGGGTTCTACGATAAACAATGAAAAGCTTTCACAATATGCAACAACTGCTTAGCTTGTGGTATATGAAACACTATGATTGGATAATGTTACACTCAATTTTAATTTACATTGATACAATTAATTTAATGAAATTCATAGAATATATGAACAAATTTATATTATTATATATCCTAATATACCATTCATTATAAGGGAAGTTATGAACAATATTAACTTACTTTAGAAAAAATATTTAAATTCTAGTATGTGTGTTTCAAAAATAATAAAAACTATCTTTGTGTATTTTATTAATTAAATATATGTCCCTATATTAAATATAATTTTAAAATTCATATAAAATGTTATCTTGAAATTATATAATAGAAAATTCAATTATTTAGGTAAATGAAATAATTTTCATCAAATGTATTTTTCCACCATTTGATAGAGCAACAATTTGAAATATATATTTTCGACAAATTTAAATATTACATATAACAAATTAAACATGTTACTTTGAATAAGGATATAAAAATTTACTTTGGATGAATTTTTGATATTTTTATGATAACTTTCCCATTTTGATGAAAAGAAAAAATACACTAAATTTTAATTGAAAAAAAAAAATTTTTATCAAACTAATTTATTTGGTTAATTTATTTAATTGAATGATTATAATGTATATATAAAATGTATTTTTATCATTAAATATAAATTATATCACTATAATTAATTTTACATTGAATATTTATGTAATAACAATTCAATCTTTATCAATCTTTTGTCATATTATACATGTTTTACATTCCGACAACCAAATTAATTTTATATTAATGACTACATTTTTTGGTTTTGAATTTATTAAAATTGATTTTATATTTGTAATCAATATTTCAAAATAATGTAAATAACATTTTTCTATTTTATAAATTATTAATATTAACTATAGTAATTTTTATTAATACGGTAAAATGGTAAAACATGTAACTATGTGTAAATATAAAATTATAAAAGTACCTCATGATTTTTACTAATATTAATGAATGATTTATATTTGACCTAAACCGTCCTGGTATCGAAATGATACCCTATTGATGCCATTTGGATGACATTATGACATTTAATATATTTTTTTAATGAAAGTTAAATATATCTTATTCAAATTTTAACAAGTAAATCATTTTTAATATGGAAATATATAGAAGATAAATTCTAAAATGATAACTCATTTGAAAAATAATATTTTTTCTAGGTACCTTATTTTTAATTTTTAGTAATTAAATATTTAACACAGTTGTGAATAAACTAATGATGCATAAATTATTCAATTGATGAAATATTAATAAAATAAATTTTATTAAATTAATAATTACCATTAAGAGACAAAATATGTGAATGTTTTTATTTTTCATGTATATATCGAAAATAACCATTCATGTGTCATTGTTTTTTCTATTTGTTGCATTATTGATGATATTATAACACTTATATTATTTTATTTTATTTGAAGTTAAACATTTCACATTCAAGTTTTAATAAGAATAACATTTTTAATGATTAATATTATGTAAGATATATTAGTCTACAAGTATTATTTTGAAATTTTTTTATTTTTATATTCATCATAGTATTTTATTTTTAGTAATTATTCAAATACATAGCGTGTTAAAAAATTACAAAAAACTGATATTGAAATTATGTTATTAATAAGGATATAAAATTAATGATATTAAATATATTAAAATAAATAAAATTTCATATAATTATTATATTAAATTAATTTTTTAATATACCTTGATACCATTGAGATATAATAAAATATTTGGGTTAAAGATAAAATCTTATCTTGATATTTTAAAAAATTCAAAACAAAATTATTTTTAAAATTGAAACTATTGATGTTTTTTTAAAACAATTTTAAATGATTTTAAAATAGAAAAACAATTTTAAATATTTAGAATATGTATGTTATGGTCTGAAATGTTATATATTATTTATTTATTATTTATCTAACATCAAAAAAGTAAATATTCCACCATATTAATATTGAAAGAGTTGTTACTATTGCTAAAATGAAATAGAATAACAATGTGACAAATTAAAAGTATAATGTTTAAATAGACTAAAAAAGATATCTAAAATTTATATTTGGATGATATTACAACCTTATCTCATTTAAATTCAAAATTATCACATTTTTTAGTATTTTGGATGTGTTTTTATTATATTATAAATAAATAATTTTTGAGATTCCAAAAGTGACTCACCAAAATTATAAAAGGGAACCTCATCCATCATATCTTCACATCACATTGGGCATTAAAGATTAGCCATACCTAACCTATTTCTCTTTTAAAAATATCTATTAACATTAGTGAGGTTTATTAATTCTCAAAAGGCCAACTCTAGTGACATTAATATGTGATTTTATGGGACCACATTGAAGAAGAGGTAAACACCCATTCCAATTCATTGAAATCATTTCTTTTTTATACTTCCTCTTCATTAGTAGTTTCAATTATAATGTAATACCTCCCATATAAATTATATTTTGTGTGTATAGAACAATCATGTTACACATTCTATCCACCCTATGAAAAATGAAATCACAACACGTGCATACACATGACATACTATCTCCACATTGTGGTATAATCTGTTTTCTAGCACGATCTTACATGGATGGATATATTGATGGAAAAATAATATATATATATATATATATGATTTTTATAAAATAATATTGATTATAGAATACAATATATACCATGTACTTCCTTATCATATAACAATTATGTGAGTGATATCGTCGCTCATGTGTACATACGACCTACCATATCTACGGGGAGATGTGATTCATTCTTCAAGTTCATAATTAATGAATGATTATATAAATGAAATTAACAAATTAATATTATAAATATTATACTAATATCATTCTGTGGATGATATCTCTATACCCTATGAAGAGGAATATTCACTTTTTCTAACAAACATGAATAGGAAAATAAAGAAGACGACGCCTAATAGATGATTAATACAATTAATAACCAGAAGTGGATTATATGATGATATATGATAACATATAAATGAAATTTTTTCTAAAATAAGTAATTAATATTCTACAAATCAATATACAAGAGCATTGCGTACATCAATGTGAAAACGAACTAGAGGTAATGGAGAATTTTGCTATCACATTTTTATTCTATATTATTTATATATAACTAGTTACTGGTGTATATTTATCATCCATGTCCTAGCTTCCAAAATATATAATATTATTTATTTTGAAATACAATTTTTTATCATAAATTTTACGAATTGGTGAATTCTAATTAGATGGTATGAAATTAATCTGTTTTCATATTTCAATATGGGGTTCTTTTTGACTTATCTAATAAAAGTAAAAGAATAATGTTTTATTTTTAATTATATAACACTGATTATTTTATCAATTTACTATCTTAGTAATTCTATGAAGCTTCCTTTATTATATTTCAAGGTTATTTACAATGTAATTGTTTTCAATTAAACTTTTGTGAGATTTTGAGAACATAATTTATTTTGAATAATTAATTATATTTTCCCAATGAATTATTTTCCAGTGTTATATTAAAATGTAATTACATAAAAGGGTTATGTTTCAAGGATGATATTCTTATTTTTCATGTGGATAGATTGTGTTTATGATGTAGTTTTATTTATGAAATCCATTTTTTCTGCATGGATTATTTTATGGGGGAATATAATTTTATTCCTTTGTTTATGCTCAGATTTATTTTTATTTAAAACATAATAATGATTTCATTATGAGATGTGTGTGACCAAAATCTCGTTATAATTCATTGGGTAAAGATTTAAATCTATTCTTATAGACGTGAATATAACCGAATTTTAATCCCATTCATTTAAACAGGGATGAAACAATATGTAAATATGGTTCAGTAATACTAGGATGTAACGACATGTAAACATTATTCAGAAATAGACATTGTCTACTATGATAATATTCTTAATGATTAATGGATAATATAGAAATGATTTTCTATGACTATGTGTTTTCCCAATTTCCATGTTTTATTTTTAATTCTGTTTTCTCATTTCTCTTGTTCATTTATGATTTATCCATATGAACTACAATAATTTATTTCACTATTTAGTATTTTGATATGTGTTATATATATTATTATTTCAAAATGATATACTCATACAATCTTATGTTTATTTTTTGTTTTTTATTTTCCATGTTTAACCATACTATGATTTTTTTCTCACACATTTATTTTTTTCCATAGGATATGAAGAATGGTATTAAGTAAGATGTGTCAAAAACAAGATCTAGTTATGATGCAAAACTCCAATGATGATGTAGATTTTTTTGATAAAGTTTTTTAATATTCATAGTTTCCAAAGACATTAAACTAATAATTACTTCGGGGTTCTATTTGTGTGATGTCTTATGTATTCAAAAATATTAATTTATTGTCCATGAATTTAAATCTAAGGGTCTTTACACTTAATATGGTTATGGAATGATATCTCCCATATAATATAATATATTTTACTTATACAATCATCCTTAATTATTTTGAGAGTTCTTCCTTAAGCATCATATTTTCTATTATAATGTAAAAATTATTTATGTCTGAGGACATCATATTCAATTTAAAAATTTTATAACAATGACTTCCCATCATTCCTAAAAAAATAAACAATGTTATGAATAATTCACATCATCGTAATGACTATTTACCTTCCATCAAAATAATTTTCCATACAACCAATTCTCCCATTATAATTGGAATGATAAATATTTATTAAATAATTGGACCTTAATACTTACTTTTTATTCCTTTAAAATGGATATTTTTTATTCTGGCATTATATATTTATTTAAATATTAATTAAATTGTTCAAAATGTTTCTTGATATATTAAAAACAATGGTTTATTATTACAATATATATTTCTTTTTTACCAAATTAAGTATTCTCAATTATCTTATATTGAATAAAATTTTTAAAATTTAAATATTTCATAATATTCTCTCATTACATTTGAGAGAAAAATTTCCATTCAATGTGATCGTTACTTATCCTTTTATGATAAATAATGTTGTTTTCTTGAAAATAATTATTATTTCACCATTAAATACTTCTGTATAAAAAAATCCTTTTAATTCATTAGAAATGGTATTTATGGAATCACCCTCTAATTGATTTTAGGAAATACTATATTGGGGTTATTTAATTTTTTGTATCAACTATTTAAATGGTTTTGTTCAGTTTTGATGATTCTATTTTGAAATATGTTGAAACCCATTTCTAATTCCTTGGGATATTATGATGTGAACATTATTGAAAAACTCTTTCACATGGTTTTTCATGAAATATATAATATTTGATTCCTTATAAAATATATATGTTTTGGTTATAATTTTTTGGGTCCTATATCGCATACCAATATATTTGTTCATTGATCATGTCACGTGAAATGATAAAATATTATATAAAGGTGACATGGGATGTTATTTTCTCAATTTTTCTATGAGAATGGGATATGGAAATCATTATTCACAAGAATATTTTCCAAATGAGTTTGGAGAATGATTTATTACATATTTTTTATGTGAATTTAAAGAGTTTATCTTCCTTGAATAGTGTATTATGTTAATGATATATGGGAATCAATTTTCAAAATAAAAAGTCATTTCATAGATCTTTAAGAAACATGGATCACAATATTTTGTTGTGAAGTAGATAATATATGTTTTTTATAAGTGGGTTCTATGAATGAGAGGGAGTAATATTTTTCACCTGATTTTTTTAAATTTTTTTCATAAATCATTTTTATATTATTATTCAATTATATTCCATAATTTTATGCACTATGGATTATTGTTATTAAATCATGTTTAATTTTTCCCAGTTCCATAGATAATTTTCAGGGATTTTGATTATTTATTTTAGATTACTTGTTCTTGTATCATGTCTAATATACTAAATATATACTTCTAAAATCATTTTAATAATACATTTCTGACCTTTAAATATTTTATTATATGCTTATAATATTATCAATGATGATCTTATTTTATGTTTTCCCTTGTTGATAATTTATGCTCAGCCATATCATATGATTTTATTTCCCATACTATGAATCTTAGTATAACCTAGTAGAGGTATTTAAGTGGATCTAGTGTGGTTAAATTTTAATGAAATGAAAAAATAACAAAAAAATGTTTTTTTATATTATCCTCAAATACCATAATAAAAATATAATTAGGTTTTATTAAAATTTATGATAATTATTATCTATGTCATAGAATTAATTTGTTATATAAATAAAAATTTCTAGTGTCACTACAATTGGTAGAAGATGAGGGATTATGTATTTTTTAGGATTATTCATGTTAAATTATGGTCTAAGATTCATGATATTTACTGAAACCCAAAGGTATTAGTCTAATTCCTATGAATTATTATTGTATTATATCAGAAAACTCTTTTAATGAATTTATAATGTTGTTTCACTATCATTAACATAATTATTTTGATAATAGATAGTTTATGTGACTGTGGATTATATGTTCATGGGGGTACTCACCCCAAAATGGGATGGTTGAAATTTTACCTTATCATCATCCCGATACATGATGACTCGGAAAAATAATACACACCCAGATTTAGACTCTCAGGAGATAATATTTAGTTGATCAAAAGTTCTATAACAACCACAATTATAGATTTATGTTCCCGTAAATATAATGTATTATGTTATGAAATATGGGAAAAATATCAAAATAATTATTGATGATTGATTAATTTTTAACTAGAAGACAACATCGTAGTTTCATGGGGAAACATAATTTTAACAATTGATAGTGAAAGGGGAAATTGTGTTAATAATCTATGTGATAGATTATGGAATGATTTACCCAATATGGGGAAAATAGAATAGAACATTTTGGTGAAAATATTGATTTTATTACCACCAGGGTAATATATATAATGATTAAATACTATAACCATAATAATCTTCTTGACTCACCAACAATGTGAAAGACTATTTTTCATTGTCAATCATGTGATGTGGTGATAAATGGGAAAAATTATATGATATAATATATATAATAATGATGGTAAGAATCATCCAATGGAATAACTCATTGAAACAAAAATGTGTTTCATGTGTTGGAATATTTGAAACCAATATCTTAACTACTAGTCCATGGTGATTTATTTTATCATTTCATTAAATGTGAGTAATTTCAAATGTTTTATAAACATGGATTTTTTTTGGAATTATAAATGTCAAAGTTGATATACAAGGGATGATAATTATAATACAAATCATCAACATCTAGATTATTTGGTAGAATATAATTTTTAAGAATGTATTTCTAATTTGGATCTTAAATATTAAGGAAAAATTAAATTTTACTCACGATTTCTGATTGAATATTATTATACCCCAATAATATATAAAAGATGATTTTAATAGAATTATAACACCAAAATATTGATCTCATAATCAAGTTAATAATTTAGAAGAATGTTTATTGAATTCTATATTGATATTTACAATAATAAAAATCATATCATTAATCATTTTGGAAAATAGAATGTTATTTAAGGAATGATTTTGTTATTCCAAAAAAATCCCAATATTATCATATAAAATAAGGGAATCAAAATAAAAATTTCAAATAATCATATGTACAACTATCACATCACATATGACATTGAATTAAATTTTTATATTAATAATAAGTCTATTATTTTCCAATGGTGTGGAATAATCTCAATATATTAATATCAAAATCAACAAGGAATATAAGATTTTTTTAGTCTTAAAAAAACTAGAGTAGTTGACACCACATTAGAAACTAATTCAAGAGAAATATCAATCTTATATATACCATTCAATACTTTTTTTTTGAAATTAATAATTATTATTTCATGAAAAAATGTATTTAAGGGAGGAGAATAGGACAAAATAATATTTTTCTATGTAGTTTACAAAAATAAATATTTCATTTGATCACGTGGTCTACACAAAAAAACTCTTCTAAAATGAAATCTAGGATTTATTTTGGTAAAATACAAATAATAAATGACTCTATTTACACACAAAAAATTAATTAATTGTTAATAATATGAGTGATTAAAATATGAAATATAATATTTATGAATAAAAATACAATGTTAATACAAATTAAATAATGGTATTATATCTAAAATGACTAATAAAAATATTTAATGCTTAAAACATATTTGTTTCTAAAACAATTGTGTTTTATTTGATATAAATGTAAATAAATTGATAAAAAATAATAAATGAAATTATTTAATAGTGAAATTATTTAATAAGGAAATGATTGAAAATAAATTAATAGTGGATTTTATATCCTATGTGAGGAAATTGTTTTCTATTCATCTCTCCCTTGGGTTTTTTCATAGTGGCACTCTAGATTGGGTGTGGGGGAGGTTTGGTTCCTTCCCCCTTCTAATCATTAATTACTTTAGACTTACTCTTCAACATTTACCGTTTATATCATCCCCTTGAATCATGGATCTCATTTTGTTGACGGGATCATTCATCAGTCATGTTGGTGTTGTAAAAGGTGGTTCGTAGTGGAAACCACATGCTACTCCATCCGACTATAATATATTGTTCCACCACTCCTCTGCAGTTATGATCTAGAGTGATGGATCATCATGTCTTTGTGTGTTTTTTTTCGATGGTCGCCGATTTTCCAAAAAATCATAAGTCGAACCATTCTCTTCATTCAATCTCATTATATTCTCTATGGTAAGTGGATATTTAGAGTCATTGCATATTAAAATATATCCCCTAACATCATGTTCTTTGGCTCATATCTTTTTCAAAAATAGATTGGTGGATTCATATTGGTTTATTATGCTGTTTTTTATGGATTCCAGTGCTCATCCCATGAACTAGTCTATTTTTATTCTTCATTAATGTTTATTTTCGCTTCCTCTAGGAAGAGGGAGGCTTTCATAGGTGGAATCATCATTGTTAGTGGAATCTTTTTGTTTTTTCAGATTTATTCATCCATTCATTTGAAATGGTTTAGTACTTCTACTATGGTGGCTGATCAACAAAAATTTTGTCTGGTGATGATCTCATTTTTTGTATATGGTGTGATTTTATTAATGTTTTGTTTTGATAAATGAGTGAACTTTGATGAGCATTTGGATAAAATGAGCTCATTTTATGCTATTTGTTGGGTGTTTTTTTCATATTCTATGGGGGTAGCTGACGTTAACGAACTATCTCAAATGTTTTGGTGTGGAATTTGGATGTTGTGGAAGGTAGACGATGGTATGTTATTTTATGGTGTTTAATAGTGGCGTTGTTCTCCACCGATGGGTGTAGTGACATCGATGATGGTGTTGAAAGGATAAATAGATGATGGTGGTATCATGATGATATGTCTTCCATCTTGATGGGATATTGGTAATTTGGATACACAATGCCTGATGTCACTATGAATTATGTGACTTTTTTACATTCAAAAGATCATTTTGAATGATTTTAATATGTATCCAATAGAAGATATTTTAGATACCTCTATACTATAAAGTGGTTTAAATGAAAATTTAAAAATGTATAATTTTTAGTATGTCGAATAAATTAATATTGATAGATTGGATTATAGAATGAAAAATAATTTTAAATTTTAAAATCCATATTTCAATTTTAACATAATTCCACCATTTGTGTAGATTTTATTTAAATGTTTAATTCTAAAATTTTAGAGTTTAACTTTTTTGTGAAAAAATTTTATTTCTGAATTCCTAATAATAAAATGGAATTTTTATAAATTTTATAGTTATTACAAAAATCGGTGAATTCTAATCAGAAAATACAACTTTTGGAATAAAAATTCGTTTTTTTAAAATAATATTATTTAAGAGTATTCAAAAATAATTAAAAAAAATTAATTAAATATAAAATTTAATTATGAAATAATTATTTTTACATTAAAATTTTCTTTGATCTTATAATTAATATTTCTATAGTCCTATAATATAATTAGATTATAAAATTAATAAATTCAATAAAAATTATTTTCTCCCTATGAAATTTTTCTAATGATGAAATTTTGTTTATACATACCTCAAAAGAAATATTTAATATTATATTATTAAAAACCAATCAAATTTATAGAAGTTGATTTCTATGGTAATATTTTCTAGATCAAAATATTTTATACATTACAATATACATTTCCTAAATTACTATTTTGACATGTTATGGGTGAGTATTTTTAAAAAACATTTCAATCATTTAAAAATTATAATTGGGGAAATTATATACTTATTTGAATTTATATGTTTCTAATGATTAATAGTTTCAAATATTAATTTTTTTCACTAGTTTTAATTAATAATGATAAAAATTAAATACCATGGAAAAAGTAAATTATTTTAAACATTAAAACTATATTAGAAAAATGAACCAACAATATTATTATGGTTCTAAAATTAGAAGATAATTTGAATATATTTAAAAACATACTTTGAATCCAATTTTTTAATTTTTTATATGTTGAACATTGAATAGTTAAATTTCATCAGTGAATATGTAATGGTTACTTCAAAAACTACACTTATATTCACCTAATAAATTGTAACACTTCTATGACTTTAATAATCACATATCCATCTAGTTTTTTTTAAAATATTCCAAATGACACTTCCTAAATCCCTCTTCCACATTTATAATACTTTATCACATTTAATTTTCCCAATCCTCCCATTTTAATGTATATTTCAGAGAGAAAATTCAAGGCCCTAATGTCAGTATCCTATTATTCTTTTTGATTCATTCATATTTTTTATAATCCAAACATTCTATATTGTTATTAATATATTTAAAATGGTATCATTATTATAATGACATTTAATAATATTTATTTGACATTATTATTCTTTATATAAGGCCTAATATTTTATATTTTTATATAAAATTTTATAAGAATTGTTTTGAATCAAGATAATAATGTTGTATGTGATTTCTAGTCATATTGTGCTCATAAAGAAATCTTATAATATCCAAAAAAAATTATTAATCACACCCACATAGTTTTCATATAAAAATTGATTAAAATTTTAATATATTCTATGATTTTAAATTTAAGTCTTTCGTTGAGTTCAATGTATTGGTTTAGCGTTAGGTGGGATATAACAAAGATGTATTTTGGAATTTCTGGTTGATATTATTCAAGGGAGAGTTAATAAAATAAATAAATTTAATTGTTCGTTATATTTTTTATTTTTAAGTGAAATTATAACTTCAAATAAATATTTTTGAGGAAAAAATTCTAGGGTTATCCTCAAAACTATGGTGTTTTTTAAGGGAGCATTAGATGAGCTTATGTTGGGGAGAGATAACCAGATGATGGATCGTCCATTAGGGTGTCACAAAACTCAAGGATAACTCCACCAATAGTGCTATAGAAATTATTTTTATATTGATATATCCAAATAAAATTTGGGTGTTTTTTATCAGGATTTATATTTTTTTTATAATTCACACGATGAATGATAATCAATCAACCAATTAATTGATTCGAGGATTGATCATATTAAAAATATGGGATTATCATTAAGGATTATGGGTGAATTTTTTAATTATATTTGATATTTTACTATAAAGATAATTTAAATAGATCATGAATAACTAAAAAAGGATGATGTTTCATCTTTTTTTTGGTGTTTCATGTCTTTTTCTATAAATTCTCCAGTTGTTGTGGGAAATTTTTTTTTAATGGTCAAAAAACACTATATATAAATTTCAATATTCCAATTTCTTTGTGAAACATTATTTTTGTAATATATTTTGGTTAAAATTATGGATGGGATCATGATAAAATGATGGTGATGATGAATTTGTACAATTACGACAATTTCTATTTCATTCTGATTCGATGGCACAACCACGAACGGTTCATCTTGGAATTTCTCGAGTGTTTTCGAAGTCTATAAAATTACGATTATAAATGGATAATATATAATGAAATATATCAAAACTCTTATATAGGATTTTTGGATACATTGGAATTTGGAGGATTTGTGAAAATTCATGAGGAATATTACTGTTTTTTTGATAATTCTGCACTACATAGTGTGTAACACATGAATACATGTAATGTGTGTGGTCAATGTTTTGGTGAAATGATTTGAAATTCAGTTTTATATCAGAATATATGTGACCCATATCTCATGGTACATGATATAAAATAGATACATGGCATGTATCTGGGGAGTTACTATGAAAATAACACCAGTAGTCGAAAATGGAAATGACTAGTCGAGCATGTATATATGCAAGAGTACAAGGGTTCACACATGTAGTGTATGCCGACATATAACAAAACACATGAACATGAGGTAATAAAAAGATAAAAATCATTTATGACTGGAAACACCATGTACTTATAGTACAGAATATGTATCTCTTTATACATGGTTTATATAACATATCCTTTTCAAAATAGAGAGGATTTATTATGTTTTTTTTCTTGATCCATTCACCAAGTGATTAATATAGAATCACATCCTATGAATTGGATCATGATACCTTCACATGGACACTAGTATTAGATAGGGTTTTTGAATAAATTATTGTGGAATAGTGTCAAATAATTTGTCAACATCTTTTTCCTAGTTTCGTTTTCCAATATTTCTTGACCAACACTATGTGAGAATAAATCCCACAAATAGTGGGTTATTCCAAGTTGATTAATATTTATTCGCCATTCCTTGGGTGATATTTTCATCTATGTATCATTCTACTCAGAATTATATAATGTGAAAATCCAGGAAACTCCTGACAAACATGACCTCTCAGGCTGACATCATCAATTATATCTGACCTGTGGAATGTGTTCTCTAAAACTATTTTTATGTTGAACCTACATGATATAATCCTCATTTATCATTATTATTTTTTACATTACAAAAATATAATATGTGGCTATGTTGATTATATCTATATAATTTTATTATATGTGATGTAAACATATATAGCTGATGAGAATAGTGTTCTTGTTGAAGTCATATGCCTAGAGATTTCATGGTGTTCTGAATGATATTTTCTTACTCACCCGAATATGGGAATTGAATGCATGTGTGATGTATTATGTATACGATAAACTATTTTTGGATTCATGGGGTGACTTGTGATAGATAAAGATCTGTGAGCTGGAAAATCCATGTTGTGTTCCTACAGTGGCATTCACAGTATTCATCACCAACTGTACATGTTAGACATGTTTAAATTTATTTAGTTTAGGATATTATTTGGCTAATTTTCTTTCCAATAAGTGTATATACTATGAATTTGGGATATATATTATTGAATTAATGGTTATTCTTTGTTTTATATTTTAGCATTTTTTCATGGAGATGTGTGCATGTGTAGATATATATTAGGATAAGGCCTTCACAATTTGTGATATTCCAACTATGTGTGTGTCACTATCCCCTATTATATTGAAGGAATACATTTTATATTCATGTAACATTCCCAATTAGGATATATATTGATATATAGATTGGTATTATATTATTCAGTTATATCTTAGGACCATAGTCTCTGAGATTGGTTTATTGGTACACTTTTAAGTGTTTCATGTTCAACATTCAAGATAGGGACTCCATTATTGGTGTGTCGGTTGAAGTATCCATATAACAATACTCATAAAAAATTGGAATTTTTCTATGTAAAAATTGGTTGGAGGGAAATTTTTTTAACATTTATCATATATGAAGGTCATGTGGTTTCAATGTCCTTCTTATGTAATCTCTCTGTATATACTAAATTAATGTTCTAGGTATTGTCTATATCAGGAGGCCTCTATAATGTTTTAAATAGTTGAATCTATAATACGATCATGATTATGATACTCTCACTGATGAGGATTTGATATATTTAACTATTTAAGATGTTTTACCTTTATGTGGTACAATAGTTATGTATATTTTATGTCCATAAAGACTATTTTCGATGAATAGTGATGGAATAATCAAAGAGATAGTTCTCATATTTTCTCCTCACAAATAGATATATTTATAAATTGATATACACTGTAGATAACCCTATTATCTTCCACAGTATATCAAATGGATCCTACAGAACTTCATAAAATGAGGGTCGTGTGGGAGGAATTTAAAATGAAGCGATTTGTGTGATCTAGTGGTTCACATTGGAAGACACAATTGTTGTGCGCCATGATGCGAGATGTCAGGATGAGGTTTTATGTGGATTAAAATCACATAATCCTCTTGATTTTAATGAATAATTAATCACTATAGAGGATCGATGTAGACATTTATCATTTTATAGGGGAATAATTGTTCTTGACGATTTACCCAAAATCAATCTATAACCAGTTGTCAGTAATAGATGTGGATATAAAAACAATTAAATTCAGATATATGTATAGTCAAAATAATTAATTGGTGATTCCCAATTGAATGATGATTTCCCAGTAAGTGTTCAAGGGACATGTGAACTGGTTCAATCAGCCTTTCTAATATTGGTTCATAGAAATCATCATCAATTAAATCTGAGTGTAGTCGGCATATGAAGAGGTGGCCATGACAAACCTAACGATAATTATTGACATATTATGAAAGAAATATCCTTACAATAATCACTCTATACGTAGGATATCGATTTATGGTGTCCAATTTTGGGACATGTTATCTCAACAAAAGGAATTGTAGATGAAACGGTGAAGGTTGAGATACTGTCATCATAGGATCCACCTAATAGTGAGACCTAGTTAAATATAATCTATGTGTTAATACGATACTATATAAGATTCATACAATAAATCTCTTGGATATCTTCTCCATTGATAAATTTGACTAAAAATTAGTAGTCATTAATTTTAATAGAGGGGCCCCTGTATGGTTTTAAGTGTACTAACTCATAGATTGATGAGTTCCCCCATATTATAATTTATAGAAGATGGTGTTGAGTACATAGTGTTCTTAGTTAAATTTATAAATATATTTGTTTTTGTTCTTGTGTATAAGTAGGTTCTAATTTCATATCATTCACATAAGTTGATACCACATGAGAAGATATTTTTGAACAACAATATTTAGTTAGATGTTAAAGTCTTTTCACCAAAGATGTAGTAACACTAATAGATTAGTGAGAAATTTCTAGTCTATAATAAACAAAATGATTTCATGTATATCTTCTCTTATATGGATTAAAACATTAAACATTGGTTATTTCTATTTTTCCTTCGTGATTATAAATTTGATATTGTCCATAAACATGGTAGTGGGAATGTGTTAATATATTTTCTTAGTATGATATCATTATTACTGATGATGAGTGAGGCGTCAGAGCATTTATACTCACTACAGTTATCCTTTTTTAATGGATATAGTGTATATTACCTCTATTGTATTGTTTTTACACCAACTATGTTGTATTAAGTCATTTATTTATAACATGGGGATTTTGAGTTATAAACCCTACATACTCAAATATCCACTGGGCATGAGCCTGATGGATTTTATGAAACAGGAGAGTAAGTTGTTCTTTGAAAATGATACATGATGGTACCATTGATGTTGTGAAGGGTGGTTCTGTGGGATTTTTAAACATCTCCATTAGAATTACATAATGTGTATTAATAAAATATCGGGACCTCTAATGTCAGTTTGGTGTCTAGGGATAAATAAATGTGTTTTATAGTGTGCCTTCCATTGCCTAGATTTAATGAAAGTGAAGGATAAGCACCTTGTTGTAGCGGGTTTATCTCAACCCCATGATGTGAATTTGTTTATTTGGGATGTGATATCAATGTAATTCATGGTGGGGTATGAAAATAAATATAGGGGACACAATTCTATTATGGTGATATTTGAAAGACTAACTAGTATATATCACTTAATATTTATACATGAGAAGTATTCATTTTAGATATTTACAACATTCTACAATCATGATATATTCCAACTCCATGGGGTTCCCTCATATATCCTTTTTACCATTATTCTTCCTTCAAATCTCAGTTTTGGAAGGGATTTTATGAGGATTTTAGGACTGAGTTGTGTCTGAGAATGTATTTTTTCCCCGAAACCAGAAATCTTTAATTTTAGAATTTTTACTAGTTGGGTGTTTAATATAAAGTATGTCGAGTTTTCTTAAAATAAAGAAACCAATTTACCATCATTATGGAAAAATTCGATGCCTTGTACAGTTGACCATACAGGTCACCACTATAATAGAATGACCCAGGTGTCTTCTCACTTATGTGTAACGAGTTGGTGAGATCATCTATATAAAATGTGCATATCATCCAATAGTGGATAAGGACAACACATATCCTTAATAAGTTATACGTTGACTGATGAACATGTCCTTTGGAGTATAAGGTTATTTTCAATGTGCTCTTGAGGGTCAGAAATCAACATAGATTATAGAGTTTGGATTGAGAGGCATGTTATTTAATGATTAATTATAATTTTCTAGATTATAAGTATAGTTAGAGAGGTGGAGTACCTCTTAGATTTAGAAACACAGTTAGTCTTAGTCATGATATCAATTATGTACCCTAACTAGGGAGGTATATGTATGATTCGATTTGCGTTATTGAATTGGTGAGGAATAAATAGAAGTTTGATCATGATTTGTACACTACCAAATAGATATTGAGAATTATGATGATAGGATCTTACATGGTATAGTGATTCCTATTGTGTTTTTCCAAAATATGAACATTAATAATTAGGAGAGAACCATATATGTGAATACTCTAATGCATGCCTAGTACCCATATCCCTTTTTGTTTTGTTTTGTTTTGTAATTTCAGGATGTAAATCCCCATGGATGAGAAAATATTAAGACTCATATTGTTACATTTTATTTTAGGGAATTAAATATGAAATATCTATATAGTTATGAACAATGTTGGAATGAGAAATTGACACCTAATATTCCTGGAAATTTTTATTGAAATATATTAAAAATATTAAATATATCAAATTTCACTCATGTTTACTTTTCACATAAAATTATAAAAGGATTCTCAAATAAAATAGTTGAGTCATACGTTTTGTATTAATCATGGGTTCTACCCTTGGCGTGTTACATCCCTAGATATTGTCGGATGATCAGATTAATTGTGATTACATGCAAGTTAAAAAAAATAAAATTATTTATTTATTTTAGTTTACATGGAATTGAGAACTAATATATCTCTATAAAAATATATTTATGATAATTTCCTGGGGCAATATGAAAAAGCCATGAGATTTTTAGGGGAGTGTTAGTGGTGCATCCACTGGTGAGTTGATCCATATGGAGGATAATTGATCATTGTGTGATGGACCTGAATGATATTTTCATGGAAAATGATGAGAACTCAGTGTTTATATTTATTGTTCCATATCAAGTTAATTCATTATTTTTCCTACATTTATATCAAGTGGATTTTAATAAAAAATATCATGAATCAATTTACTTAAAAATTGATTATCAGATCAATCATATTTTTCTTCTGATATTATCTCTGATATTTATTGAGATTAATTTTTTATTTTATGTTGGTCATCATTTTTTCATAAAATTTTTTTTCCATGGAAATCCAATTACATCCAAGGTTCATTCCACTTTTTCATGTCTCTTGGATTTATCCCATCATTCATCATTCATAGTGGTAAAATTCTTTTAGCAAATAGTTTGAAAACTCTATATAGACAATCATTGGGAACACATCACATTGTGAAATGTCTTTTTATCAAATATCTAGGATCATACCTATAATGGGATAGAGATACAATGATAGTGCTGGTAGATCATGATTTGAGTGAAAAATTCACATTCATTCTATTTTTATGGTGTCTCAATAGAAGGAACATTTGAGTGATTCTTATGTAGTTTGAAAGACTAGATTTTTAAGATCTATGGATGTGAGGCTCAACCAGTCCAGATTCGTACTCTTCAATTTGATTTTTGTATGGATCTGATGTTGGAGGAGTGTAAGAGGTCATGCGTCCAAGATATATTGATATCCTGAAATTAATCACTATATGACATGTAATTCATGAAGACACAATATCATTGTATCTATGGTAGAGGTTCTAGTGTATCATTTAAAGGTTAGTATCATATATCATGTGACCCCTATCACACATTGTGTGATACAGATTGGTGACATGGCATGTAACTAGGGAGGTACACATGGATGTACATGGATAACTAAACACGAGAATTACAATACATTCATAGACAAAACATGGAGTAAATGGGTTCACACACAACATGTACCCAAACATGAAAACATACACAAAGATGAACCAGATAGAATGGTTGAATGAGATTCCAAATGGAAACACCATGTACATCAAGTGCATGCTATACATAACTTCAATCAAATATTAGTTCCCTTCTCCTCTACATCTTGTAAAATATTCATTAGTTTTGATTAAATTGATCCATGCATGGAGGTTCTATTACGTAATCATGTCTTGTATATTGGATAGTGATCCCCTTAGAGAGACTATAATCCTTGAAAGAGTTGTGTGAATCATTTTGTGTGTCTTAGAGTGATATCATCAATCTTCCTCTTTTTCCCAATTTGGGGTTTCAAGCTATTTGAATGACCAAAATTATATCAGTTTTGATCTTCTTCATAGTGGATTATTATAGATTTTTTTGATTCTATACATCATGGCTTAGATGATTCATTATTTTTAATCAATCTCTTTATAAATTTAACATGTATTATTCGAGTAAAAATAAAAAAAATCTTACCATATCTGATAGACGCCATCAGTGCTCTCTGACTCATAGAGTGTGTTCTACAGGATGAGTTATATATAGAACTGTCAAGCCAGAATTAGAGGATATAATTTAGTGTTTGACTTTACCTTGAACTTTTGAGTCTATTTTGAGAATATCATAATATTATTGTTTTATGTGATATGTAAATAAAACCTATATTTGTTGGTTATATTTCTTGATGTATCATGTTTAGTTATTTAGCAATTCTTACTGGGTTTGGTTATACTCACCCTTGCATGGAATTTTCCAAAATGTGACATGTATTATGTGGATGATTGACCTTTTGAATATGAAATAGAGGGAACATGACCAGGGAATGATTAGCCAGTTGTGAAGAATCTGTTGTGTTCATATAGTCGCATTGACAGTTTTCCTCACCCACATTAAATGTTACACTTGTTTTTATTTCATTATGGTGGGATTTTATTTGGAAAATTTCTTTCATATACTTGTTGTCATTCTTTCATGGTGGGATTTAAATATATGAATTCATGGTTATCAAATAGTTTACAATTTTGTATTTTATGGGCTTGGAGATGTGTCCGGGTATGTGTCCTTAAATTAGGCTAATGCCTAACATGTGTATGGTATGACAACTCACTATTGTTATCTATCCCCTGGCCTATTTGATGTGGGACTGGGTTTGTAGCATCATAAACCCTACCTTCATACTATGTTTCAATTTTGAGAATGTTTGGATATTCTAGTAATATTTTATTAGAAATATATGTTTATTGAGATGAATATTAATATTAATCTTATAGTCTTAGTGATTTTTGTGTGTCATATGGGGTATTGATACACTCACCCCTATATGGTATATTCTATATTATGTCATGTATTATGAAAATGATGTAAATTTTCATAGATTCATAGAGGGACAATGTCCTGTAAAATGATAGTGATATGGATTGACCAAGGCGTAGTCCTGAAGTTTTATTGACATGAGTCATCATCAAGTTTACTGGTTGTAATTGATTCTATTAATTTATAGTGTTCTTGTATAACGATTTTTTTCATTCCAATAAATTATAATCATATTTTAATTATGGTAAATTGATGTATTACTTCCTTGTTATTAGTTTTTTTACATTTCAGAATTTTATGTTCTTGGATATATATTTGTTTGTTTAAAGGTACATTATGTGATGCCCTCCAATGTGTGTGATATGTCTACTTAGTACTCATATCCATCCATTATACTATCATAGGTAAGATTTGGGTAGTTGTGGTATGCTCTATTTTAGGAAACGTCATTATAAAAATCCTTTCAACCCATTAGGAGAACAAAATAACTTCGATGGTGCGTAAAAGTGTACTACCACCTCCATGAAAAGATATAATTATTATTTCAACAAAACCTATAAATGGTTGTATAATGTAGTGATTTTATTGATTAGAATTATATCATTGAGAAAAATAAAATTCTAAATTGGTAATTTTTCATAAACAAATTTTTTTTTATATTTATTATAAAATGGGTTGTTAATCACACATCGGGAGGACTACCTCCTTCATGAATAACAACTATTATTTTTTCTAATAAACTATCATTAATGGTTCTATTAATGGGTTTTCGGAGGATATATGATATTTATGAAATTATTAATCTTTGGAATATGACATATTTTCATTATTCATATTCATTACATTACCCATGAATAGATTATAATATGATATCGTTGCGGTTCATTTTACGACTTATGTATACAATATTATATATATTATATAAATAATGAATATAAGATGTAATACTTGGATTATATAATATAATAATTGTATATTTAAATTTTTTAATGATATTAGATTTTTAATATTTAAAATATTTATTAATATATATCCATTCCATCTTTAATGATGTCGAAAACTAGTGCATCAAATTTTAATTTTTCACAAGATATATTCATGTATTTATAATAATGAAAATAAAAAACTAGTAATTATTGAAAAAATTTCAGTCCATCATGAACATTTATGGAATGATGAAATTAAAACCACTTGTGGAGAATCGATCCCATCGTCTAGAAGATTGTACAAAATAAAAAAATAAATTATATTTCACATGATAAGGAAAAAACAATAATTGAATAATATATGTATACTATATGTTTATGAAATATTTATAGAAGGGTATTATATTTATGTTCTATTTCTAAGATAAATGATAATGTAATTTCTGTTCATTATATAGGTGGATAAAAAATTGTCAAGTAATTAGGAAATCATAGTAAGGGTTTAATCTAAAAATTTCATTCTTTGAGTCACATTTTATTTTTTGACCTAATTTCATTTAAATGTTGTGGGAACATAAATTTTGAAATATAATAACATGAATTATATCTATTAAATTTATGTGAAAATAAAAATCAATCCCACTTAGTTTCAAGGATTTTTTTATTAAAATCATCCTAAATTTATAACTATTTTCATTCCAATCAGTCTTTATTTTCCAATTATCTGATATTATCTACTAATAATCAATTATTTTGAGTAGATACTACATTATAATTGTAATATACAAACATATTATTGAAATTTGAAATTTTCATTATACTCTTTTTCTTCCAAGCCATTATAAATGTTCGAAAATGTGATGACATATTCAATGATAAAATAAATCATTTTTATGTTTTAATAATATTAATAAATTAGTGTTTTAAGAGTTATATTAATTAAAATAATATTTTATAGTTTTTTAATCAAAAGGAAAAAATATATACTTATAGAAAAATTATATTTTAATTAATTATGTGTGTTAATTTGAAATATTAATTTATAAATATTTATATATTAATTTTAATAATTGATATCATTTTTGAATTTATTATGGTATAATTTTCTAAATATAATTATAGTTATTTCTTATGAAAAAATGTTATTTTGTTGAATTTATAGTAAAAATCATATATATTTTCTGCACGATGAATTTAGAATGATATTTTAAAAAATTAGTTTCAATATAAAATTAGTTCATTTTTTTATGAATAATACAAATATTTAATTTTGATTAAATTTTTTGGAATATTTTTGTATAAAAATTTAAAATAATTTTGAACGAATTTTTTTAGAAGAACTATTTACATCCCTTTCTATAAGATTATTTTTTCTTTAAATACTTACAAATATATGAATTTAATTTGATAGAATTTATTTAATATATAGAATCATAAATATTAATTTATAATTATAGGATACAAAATTTTTATTTATGAATAATACTGATAGTAAATATTTTCCACTTCTGTAAAAGATGTTAAAATGAGTTAAAAATTTAAATTATATCTTAAAACTGACCATGTAATATTGGAGATATGGTTTTCATAAATTATTACCTATTTTTTGAATTAATTTTTATAAAATTATTTTTTATTCTAGAACCCAATCATAAATTATTGGAAGATCATGTATATTTGTTTCAAATTTTAAACTATATTTGGTTTTATTTTATTAATTTTTTGGTAAGTATATTACATTATGTTTTGGATATATTAGAATGCCTAAAATCTATTGATTTTATAATATTAATAAATAAATTTTCTGTAGTCAAATTTTTTATTACATTTACAGTAAAATGATATTTGAAGGAAAAATAGTTTATTTTTATACAAAATAAATTTCATGGATTTTGGGTTATTATATTAAATGTAGCACCTTCCACATATATAAATTGAATCTAATAAAATTCTTTAAAAATATTGAATCATCATGTAAAATAATTATTTTCTATATTAATATTTTTTAAAAATTATGTAATCAAGGATGAAATTTAAGATATCGAGGTTATGGTTATAATGAATTTAGTGGTTTCACTATTGGATAATAATCAAAATTATCGAAACCATGTCTAAATGATATTGGATGAATTAATATTAACTGATTGACACCATATCATTGAATAATAATTTCTTTAGTTCCACTTATGTAATTATGATATATATTTTTTAATCTTATGAAAAAATAAATGATTGTCCCTTGTCACAATTATAAAGGTACAACCCTCTGCTCTCCAATATGTAGTTTATGATTTTTGGATATGTAAATTCCTTCAAGTATTTAGTATTAACATCTGTATCCATGTTCAATGGGTATTTTTTTTGGTTAAATATTACAAGTTTAGAAAAGGAGGTTTTTTCGGAGAAGTGGTTTATCCCTTAACAAAGAATTTATTTTTTTATTAATTATTTTATCGTCACAATAAATCTTTGAAATATTATGATATAATAAAATCAAAATCCTACTTTTATTTTTAGTTTTTATGTTTATTTATTAATCCCTATACTTATCCATTTATACAAAATGTTTACTGAACTAAACATTTGTGTATATGTAGAATTTATGCCATATTATCCTATAAAATTCATTTTCTATCACACCTCTCAAGTATGATTATAATGTTAGTGGTAATTTATATATATAATATTTAAGAAATAATTATTATTATATAAATATATCTTTTCATATATTTTCATACCATTCCATCCATTGATAAATGATAATTAGATTTTGGATGACATGTTGATTACTACAAACACGAAGTGGTATGATTGGTTTTTCATCACCACAAGACATTACCATTATATAAAAAAATATTTAACTGAGTAATGTTATATTAATAAAGAAATAATTTTTATTAAAATTAAAAATCTCAAATACCTTACTTTTTTCATGTTATTTGAACGTTTGTAATGTGAATCAATCATACATACTCCCCACCATCTATATGATTATAAAGTAATTAGTTATTCATAACAATAATTATTTGATTGGATTAAAAATATAATTAATGTTTAAAATTGATATTTATGTAATGATTATTATATGTAAGGTTAATAGTTAATTTTATCATTGAAAAGATCCAACATAAAAATGACATTACTATATTATGATGAAAATAACAGTAAAACACACAATGTGGACGTAAACGATTATATAATTAAATATATAATAAAAATAAATAAATTAAAATACTAAATTATAGGTGATTATACCTGTAAATATTTCCCAAAAATGAAAATATTATATATACGTTTGTTATATTAGAGATAAATTACATATTGAACCTATCAGACTCAGGCTAAGGGATAGTTTACGTCAAAATATCATTTGAAATGGTCCAAATATTTATTTTATATCAATTTTCCTTCCATTAATTTTTTTTAAATAATACAATAGATGAATTACTTATAAAATAAATGAATTATAATATTAATTTTTTTTGTTTCTGTATATTTTTTAATGGTTATCATATTGAATCATCTAACGAATTTTAATAGAAACATTTAGTATTTTATTACAAAAGTAGGATTAATAATTCTAATTTATCATATATGATTTCACAATAATTCAGCTACAATTTGAAAGTTATTTTATGTTTTTATAAATTTTATATCATTAATGTTTTCATCAATGATAACCCATAATTTTAATTATTCTATGTTTTTTCAAGAAGTGTTTTAAATGGAATGTAAATTTATATATATACGTTTTTATGTGTCCAAAGAATATTTTTAGGGTTATATTGACGGATAATCATGATATCATTTGTTAAGCTTATGTTATAGATCTAGGGAATCTTTTAGGATCGGGTGAGGACCCTATTTTTTTCCAATTAATTGGGAAATAGTATTTCCACTAGTGAATTATATTAGATGTTAATGGATAGGTTATTCCATTGGTAACAGTGATTGTATTAGTGATATGTTAATGATATCCAATCATACCAACATTATTTAACTATTAGTTATATGGGGGTTCATAGATATATTATTATTTAACTTTTTAAAATAATGAGATATGTTTAATTTAATATTTATTCTATTTTTTAATATTGAAGTGTTTAACTTTTTAAAGAATATATCATAATGTTTTCCAATTATTCATAAACATTATGTGTTTTAATATTCCATTTTGATTATTTATATATTTAAGTATGGAATTCTTTGGGTCTTGTTTCTTTTTTCTTGGGTCAGAAAATTTTAACATTGAGTTGAATGTAAATTATTTAAAATGACTTTTTTAATATGTATTCACGGACAAAAAAATTATTTCGTTAAATATATATATGAATTACTGAGATTTGGTACATATTTCATGATTTAAAATGTTTTACATTTTAATGTTTATTAGGGTCCAATATGATGTCAATATCAATATTATAAAGAAAATTCATTAAAAAAATTCTTGTTATATAATAATGATTTTTAAATTATTGGATATATTGATATTGAGTGAAAGGTTTCACTTTGTTTCGTAACATCTTTATATAAAATATACATGAACTAATTATTTGAAAATATAAACAAATTTTTACCATATTGAATTTACTAAATTAAATTAATTCCTTTTAATACAAAATACGATTTATTTATGGTAGGGTTCTTATAGTTAATGTCCTTGAGAATTATTAGATAGATTTTGATGCTTGGAAAATTTAGTTATGTACATATAAGATATTTCAATTTTTGGTTATCATGATATATAATTATAATAATGAAATTTTTATTCACCTAAACTATTTTTTTTAGATTTTTTCAAAATAAGAAAAATGAAGCTCAAATATAATGACAAGAAGTGGAAAATTTATATCCAAATTGAAAAAATATAATTTTTATAATTATAATTAAATATTTTATTACTATTATATCTTAGATGATTATATATATAATTTTTTTTAATTATGGTAGAGAGAAATTGGATCTTCCATTAGAGAACTTTTTAATTGTGGAGCAAGTTATAAGAAAAAATTCTATATGAATCAACATGTCTATTAACCTAGATTCATCTAATGTATGGATAAAAGAATTATAAATGACATTCCAAGTCAGGGGTTATTTTGAGCATCATAAGGAAGAAATTTTTATTTTTTATTTTGAAGGTTGTACCATATAGGGGTGGTCAATGGCTAAGAATATCAGTGAAAATGATGTGATTTATTCATTATAATAGGAATAATTTCTGAATATTTCCCTTGAAAAATATCTACATTAGGATTTTCAATTTTTAATGTTAAGTAATTTATGTTAGTTAATGTATAAGGAGTAATATTTAGGGATCACATCATTTGAATTATTCTATTTATTAACAAGTAAAATTCCAAATTTTTTCTGGGTTATAGACTGTAAAATTTTCATATTTTTCTAATGATTAAATAAAATATTCCCAAGATCAATGGACATTTGTGCATTGAATGTTTATGATAAACTTTTTTATTGTACTAGAATGGTAGAAATGGAAATTATATATTATCATGTTTCAAACATAACATGTTGTATGTTTTATAATTGAGGAATAAAAATGAAATGAATACATCAGTGAATCCTTTAAATAAGACAATCATGTTTCTAGATAATGCAGGTTTTGGTGAAAATCTACATAGGGAATGTGTGTAAATAATTAAATGATCATCCATAGTTATGTTTTTCATTATATGGATTATATACTAATTAAAATTATCTTGGTTAATGTATATAATGTTTTTATAATCATTATAAAAGTTGTTATAAACTTAAGGATATCGATCATTTTGTAGAAGAATTTATATAGAAGTGAAAAAATGATAGGGAATAGAAATATTATATGTAGAAGGGTGTACTGATATCATTTTCAACTACATTGGATGGTGGAGGTCCATCAATTGATGGTATAAATAGTAAGTTATTATTTTTATTAATATTAAGATATTCTATTGTTTATTCAAATACTATATGTTCTTTGAATTATGTTAATCTAAGGTGTAAAATTAATTTTCAGCTCAAGAAATGGAGATTGTAAATTTTGAAAAAAAAATGTAATTATATTATAGTAATACAATTAAAAATTATCTTGCAATTTTCATTTGTTGGATAGGGTTCCATACATTCATTTTTATCATTCCCAATATATAATTTTATATTTTTATAGATATATATTGGCATCCATTATATCCTGATAATATATATTGCAAATCTAAATATAATACATAAATTAATGAGTTACACTTTGTATATATGATTGAATTTAATCCATTTATAATATTTCAAGATGTCTAAAATGTTTTAATAGACAAAAATTAATGTTTTCTCAAATTGTGACAAAATAGACTATTTAGATTAATGATTACTCAGTAGAAAAATAATATATGAAATTATTAAGAAATCAGTGTTTTGTAATAATAAATTATTTGGAATACTAATTTAATATTATCTTAGTTATTAAACCCATATCAATATCATACCCTCAATTTCAAATGGATCATTTAATAATTTTTTAATTGATGAATCATTTATATGAATTTATTGATAATAGATTCTTTAATCCTAGAACATAACCACATGGTGCTCATGATTTATATTCTAAATAGGATCATATTTTAAATAGTTTTAAATTAAATCTACAAAGGTGACTAATATCATCAAATATAATAATTATATATTTCCACATTTTTTATGATATATTTAATCAACTATATGGTGCATCATATTTTTTGTAGGTTGACTCATGTCTACATACCATCAGCCTATGATGAAAAATGAAGTCATCCTTAATGAATTTTTTGATTCTAGGTTTGGTAATTAGGATGTTATAGATATTCACTCTGTTTCAATGAATTCCCAATCTATATTATAGGTTCTTATAAATAGATATATCTTGGAATATTTGGATAAATGTTTGGTTTTGTTATATTGATGATACTTTTGTTTATTCAAAATTTTATGATGATCAAGAAAACCCCTTTGGGATTTTTCATCAGAATATTATGAATATAATATTTATGGATAATGTAGATAATATTAATTTTTTTTACAAAAATTACATTTCATTGAATAATAAAACATAAATATTTAATAATTAATGATCTTGAATAAACTAATATTGATGCTAAATGGATATGACCTAAAAATTATACTATAAATCATTTTTTTCTAATTATATTAGGATTTTAGATGTGGGTTTTTGGAACCATTTTTTGGTTATCATTCCCACCAACCATGTTAACATTGAAAGGATTCAGGTTCATCTACATAAAGGAATGTTAGGAATAATTATACGAATAGAAAACATTATTGTAGAATTCACTATTTTTTCTTCTGTATAGAAATATTGACTTTGATATCTATAATGATTCTTCTGTGAATCTAATTTTTTGATAATACTGACAAATTAAAAGTTAATTTGAAATATTTTTCATCAATTTATGTGATATGAGAAAAATGTTCCTACTTGTGTCCTTCGATAGGAGGTTTTAGTGTATGATTTAAATTATGAGATACATAATTTATATGGAGTGATGTGATAGATTACACAAATCATAAATGATTCAAATATATAGTTACAAATAAAGGCATTGATATTAGAAAAGTGTGACAGATTAGTTTATAATAAATAAAAAGAACTGAATTCATTACCATCCAGATAATTTAAAAAGTGTAGATGATTACTACAATCATTAAATATAATTCTATATATAATATTTTATTATATGACCATAACACATTAATTATTTAATTTTTGATTGATTATAAAAGTTCATACTGGCATTCCAACTATTTTGATTCAGGTGAATGTAAAACATTATGTTAGAAATAATAAAAAAATCTCATATAGAAGACTATGAGTTAAATGAAAATATGGATTTTGTAAGGAATTTTATGTTTTCAAAATTTATTATTTACAAAAAAAAAGAAGATTTGAGATGATTGAATTTTTATAGTGTTTCATGAAATTATAAGTTGATGAAAATAATATTTAGTGAGGTAGAAAAATTTACTTCATCAATCATCCAAGTAGAAAACATTTATAATGACCTATATGATAATTTATTCTATGAAAAAATGAGGAAATATTTTTCAAATTTTACTATTATATAATAGAATATTAATTAAGATAAATTCAAATGATTATTACTAAAATGAAAGATTAGTCATTTTCATATTCTTAAATAGAAATTATAGATTATATCTAGGGTTTTTTATTTGTATTAACATACACATCAAGATGTTATAAAGTGATTTGTGTAATTGTCATCGATTTAATAAATCTACTACTCTTCATTCCATTCTAAATAATTATTATTTATATCATATTTCATAAACTTCTATAATGGTAATAATTTGATTACATGGTTTCCCTCAGTTTATTATATCTAATAATGAGTCGAAATTTATCTATAATCATTTGAGGGGTCCTTAAAAATCATCAGGCACAAAACCAAATTTTATTATAACCTCGCACACTCATTTTGAGGGAAAACCATTGAAATAGATTTATATGATGGATGATATTATAGGACTATAATTTGTCTATTACTATGAATTTAGGGATAGACATATTAATTTTCATTATTTTCATATAATAATAGTTTTTATCTTATTATAAAAATTAACCCATTTGATGTATTATATGGAAAGCAGTACCAAACCATAACATGTTTGGATGGGTCTAAGAAAGAATTAATTTTGGAACATAATAAAAATAATTATTGATTTAGAAGGTTAAGGTTATCCACTAGAATAAGATGGAGAATCAATTTAGGTAAAACATTTGTACAGATAATTAGAGGATTGGTTTTTCTTGAGGTTGGATAGCATGTTATTCTAGATTCTTGAACAAGGAAAAGTGTTATATATTTTTGCTAAAAAATCGAATTTATTTCCAAGGAAAATTAGGGTATAATAAATTTATGAGATGATTGTATCTATTTTTCATCACGTTTCATTTAATTCATGTTTATCTTAGGTACATTATGTATTTAATGATTCATTGTTTTTAAAATTTATGACCGATGAATCACAAATAATTATCCTTGTAGTAGTCTAGTTAGAAGGACATTGTTATAAGTAATATCCAAAACATTTTGAAGAACATAATGAGAATTTATTTAAAAAAATGTAATTTTATAGGATATTTATTGTTGTAAAAATTGATGAATTATGAATAAACAATGGAATATAAAATTCTATGGGAAATGATATCACCAGTTTATAAATTGTAAATAAATTTCAGAAGAAATTATTTCCTTTGGGGTGGAATAATGTAAAAGATTATGAAATTATAAAATATATAATTTTCTTGTATTATTAATATTATTTAATTATAATTTATAGATTAATATTGATTATAATAAAATTCAATAAAAACCTATCAAAAAAATATTTTTTTAATATCAGTTATTGTGTTCCTTCATTATATTTTTAAATTTAATAATATAATTTAAAAATATTGAAATTAAAAATTTATGAATGATATCATTTTAATAATAATTATATAAATATTATATAGTGATGAATTTTTTAAATTTCTCCACGGATTTTTTTTATGTAGGAGTAGTGAAAAATAAATATTCTTATTGAAAACTATTAATATATTTTACGAATTTTGAAAGTTAATTTTGTTATAAAATAATTCTATGAAATTATTTGTTCATTTATATTTTGATTAATATAAATAATTTAAAAAAAATATTATTTGTTTTATAATATTCAAATAACATTTCATTAGTAACTTGAATTTTTTTTATGAAAATCCCCATTTCATCAAAAATTTCAAGTTTTATTTTATATAAAAAATTTTATTTTATATTCATTGAATAAGGAAAAATGTATATCATTTTTGAATTGATAATTATAAATAAAACATAATGGGGTCTACTAACTCATTTTATCATTACAAATAAAATTTATATCAAATCAGACACTAATAATATAGCATAACCTAAGATAATTAGAAGGTGCATGACAACTAGGTATATACGTTTCATTCTTGCCTAGTTCTTACCTCCACCATATTTAACATATTGAGGATAAAGAAGATATAAGAATATGTAGTGCATGTTAATTGGGAGAGTGTGGTAGGTGAGGACTGTAACACCCGTGAATTTTATGTTATATAAATCGTCAAATGAATCTTTTTCTACACAATACATGCTTGGCTTGCTTTACACGAAATCGCGACCTTCCTCGATAGCTTGCGTCGTACGCACTACCGAGTTTCACTAACCAATGATATGCTATTAAAATATTATTAAAACTAGCCATTATGAATAGTAATAACCACTTTTTGATATTTTATAAATTTTATTTTTCAAAATGGACTTCATTTTTGCATTCGGAATACCGAAATTAGCCTAGGGTGAAATTTTGTTATTTTTCTGAAAACGTTAAATTTTTTATGAATGGTGAAACCACTAAGTGGTAGTTTAAAAACTGAATTTTGCATAAAACATAATTTTACCTCTTCTGTGAGTGGAATTTCGGAAATCCGAGAGACACGGTTAATATCAAGGACTAAAATTTGGTTCAATGAGATGAAAATAATTTTTTGGTGAATAGTAAATTTTTACTTTTTTTACCATGGTGAAAACTAAATAGGGTAATTAAGGGTAAAGATGAAATTATTATTACCCTAAAACATGTCCTAATTCTATTGGGCAAGTAAAATTCGACCAAAAAAAACTTAGGAATAAAATATGACCATTTAGGCCCACTTGGATTAGATTATGACATTTAATATTATTTTATTTAATGAATAGTTAAAATAGTTAAAATCAATGTTTAATAACTAAAACATTTTTAATATGGGGTTATACATAAGATAAATTTGACTATAAATATTCATTAGAAAGCTAAAAATATTTTACTACATAATGATATTTTATTTGTAATTTTTAGACATTAAATAATATAATTTTTTATGGCACAATGATGATGCAGTAATTATCTTATTAATGAAATATTGACATTATTGATGTTATAAACACCAAAATAAATGTTATTTGAGACTTTTTATGAATCCCACTAATTTTTCAGGTTAATATGACATGTTAGTATTTATTTAATTAAATTGGTTCGAACTAATAATTCTGTTATGATTTTCAAAAAAATCAATTACTAAATAGTGTCAAAATTGACATAAAATCGTTTTTAAAACAAATATTATATAATTAATTGTTATTTTATTCCTAAAAATCTATGGTTCGGCCAAATGACTTAGATAAGGTTATATATATTAATAATAAACAACTTGGGGTTCGTTTGGCTTCTTATAGTATGTTTATTAACCTTATAGTATAAGAACACAAGAAGACATGGTAAAAGTAAAATTATTTAACTTAATGTTAAATCTAAATGATAAGGTTAAAATAAGGACCTAGACTTGTATAAATTCTATTTGATGAGAGGATTTCGACCCATACCCACTTTACCTTCGAAATAAGACCCTTTGGAACCATTATAAACCGATTTTGACTTTAATATAAAATAAAATCTTGAGATATTCCTAAGGTGCCCCTCTCATCCCTTATAAAAGGGCACCTCCTCCCCTCCTCCTCACACCAATTTGAGCACTCAAGCTCGGCAAAACCCTGCCAAAATCCCTTCTCCACTTACCTGTAATAATCCTAGAGGTCCTGGTCTTCTTCAAAGGCCAATCTTAGTTCCCTAAGTGGAGGATTCAAAGAGGCATTTCAAAGAAGATGAAATATCCATTAACGATCTTTTCAATTTCATTATTCTTCAACTTCTTCATCTTTAGTTGTTTCATGATAAAGTAATAAAATCAGTATTACTTACAAACTGATATGTTATTATAAATATTAAACAACCCTAATTCACCTTCTATCCATCCTACGGAAAAATGAAATCACCGTACGTGCGTACGTACGGAATACCGTCTCCATGCTGTGGTGTAATCTATTTTCCACCGTCACATTACAAGGATGGGTATAATGGTGTAATTAGTAACTATATATGATTATTATAAAGTTATATTGATACTGAAATAGTATTAATACACTTAAATACAATTTCACGACCATTGGAACAATATCATCGCTCATGCGTACGTACAGAATACCGTCTCCACGATGTGATGCGACTCGTTCTACATGATCATAATAACATAGTAATTATATAAATGAATTGAATGAATAAATATGATATATGTTACACTAATACCATTCTGTATTTAAGGTATCTATAACCTTAAATGAAGAATAAGAATTTATTCGGCAAACCACGCATAAGAACAAAAGGCAATAACGACCCGAGTAACAAGTAACAATGAAATATTACTAATAAGAAGCTAAGAATATGACCATATATGATAACATATCAATATGTATGATTCTGTAATAAGTCAATAACATTATTTAAACCATTATACAGGAGCTTCGGACACGTACAAAGCAAATCAGAACTAAGGTAAGGGAAATGTCACAATCTCATTTTATCCGAGATTGTTTATACTTTGATATTTACTGGGCTGTATTTTATCATCCACATCCATGTTTCCCCAATATGTAATATTTATATCCTTATAAAATAGTTTATATCAAATTTTACCCTTCATTGAGATTTTAGTAAAATATATGATAGGAATCCTTTGGCGTTTTTCGTATGAGGTACTTTTTGACTTTTCCGAAAAAAATACGAGAAGAATGTTTTTTAACTTATACTGCATGAATGGATTTTTTAAACATTATTTCCAAGAAGCTTCCTTTAAAAGTTTTCAAGCTTATTTTTAATCAACTTCTTTTAGATTAAAATTGTATGACATGTTAAGAGAGGAAAAATGTATTTGAAGTAGAAAGGATATTTTCCTCAAGAATGAAGTTCAAATGTTTTATCAAAATTATTTTCCATCTAAGATAATATAGGGTTCTATTTTTATCACTATTATTACATTGATTTGATTATGTTTTGAGGGAATTATTTTTATGAAGTCATTTACCTTATATGATTTGTTTTATGATGTCATGATGTTTCAAGAATCCCATTTTTGTTACATGTGTTATGCGATGATGTATGGTTTATGATTATGAGGCACACATAAGAAAGGATTCATTATAAGATGGATGGGACCTATATCTCCCACCAATGCATTGGGTAAATATTTATATCTCATGATATAGACATGGTTGGAACGGATGGTTATTTCGGTTTAGTGATACAGGACTGAAACAAGGAGTGAACTCGGTTCAGAAATGGACTTTGTCTGCTAAGATAGTCTTGTCAATGAGTCATGACTAACAAGAAATGATTTTCCATGATTATGTGTGCATGCCACAAAGTTTCAAGTTTTCTGTTATGATTATGGGGATCACATTTTCACTTCTATGATTTCTTCCATGTTAAGATATTATGATCTCTTTTGCAGGTTATGATTTTCAAAAAGATATGATATGATTTTTGTTTCCTTTATTTTCCCTTCCTGAGAATTTGAGCTCACCCTTTTTGTATGTTTTCTTTTCCCCCGGTCAGGAAGATGGATATTAAGTATAATATGGTAAAAGGGACCCTAGATATGATGAAATAAATGGGAGACACTTTAGAAGATTTATGAACCAGTTGTTTATGATTCCCAGTTTCTAAAGACACTATAACTATACGGTCCTTTGTGGTTTTGTCATATGTTGTAATAAGTGTGCTTCAATTTTGAAGTATTAACAATGTATGTAATGTATGGGTCATTATAGTTGGTATCAGAGGAAAGGTATAGTCAATCTTTGGAAACTAGGATGTGAAAGCCTTAGTAAGAACCCTAAGGATATGTCTAAGCAGAGAACACAATCTTAGTGTTTTAGAAATGGCCATGAATAACCTAGGATAAGACCTTAATCGTGAAAATTTTATTTTTGAATTATGTGGTTTTCCTATTATAATTAGTGTTGCTCAAACTATTCTTCTTAGTTTTAGTCAATGGCTGGAACCCGAAGAAACCGTGTTAATGTGGAATGCGATGGGAAATGCAATGATTGTCCCCCTGAGCAACCAATCGATATGGGAGCTGGAATGAAAAATCTTGTAGCCATGCTCACACAACTTTCTCAAGCTATGAATCATGCAAGACTTCCATACGAGCAATAGAAGGAGCAACATTCTGTTGAATCCTTCATGAGGCAGCATCCACCTTCTTTCAGCGGGTCTACTGATCCATTAGTTGCTGAACAATGGATTAGTACTATTGAAAAGATATTTTCAGTTCTTCAATGTTCTGAACATTATAAAGTCATCCTAGCAGTGTATCGTTTGGAAGGAGATGTGATCAATGGTGGAATCTTATTAAGAATACGAGGAAAAGGGATTAAATTGAGTCCATGGAATGGGACGAGTTCAAGAACTTATTTTTCAATAAGTACTTCCCTCATATTCTCCGATCAACGATGGAGAAAGAGTTTCTTGAACTGAAGAAAGGGATGATGAATATGTTCGTACCTATGAAGCAAATTTTACAAGACTTTCAAGGTACGCTTCTGGTATTATTATCCAACCTGAGTGTAAGATCGATCGATTCTTTAGTGGCTTAAAAACAAGTCTTCTAAGGGTGTTAGCCATAAGGGACTTCAATAGCTACGAGGAAATCGTTCGATGTGCTCTCAATGTCGAGATGGAGATTGGAGTAACCCATCAGTCATATGGGTTTGATAAGAAGAGGAAAATGGAATTCAAAGGAAAATCTAAAGAGCACACTGAAAAGAAGATGAGCTTTCCCATATGCTCAATGTGTGGAATGAAACATGGAGGGAGTTGTCTTAAAGGGACAATTAAATGTTTCAAATGTGGAAAGAAAGGTCATCGGGCATTTGAATGCCGCGATAATGGGAAGAAGATGTCTAATGATCCAAACAAAGGAAGGGATACAAAGAATGATCCTATTAAACTTCAATATTTCAAGTGTAAGGAGATGTGGCATTATGCCAATCAATTCCCAAATCCAAGGGTTGATGATGATGGTCGACGTCAACAAACTCTTAAGGCTAAAGACAAAGGAAAGTCACATGCAATTTCTATCAGCGATGTGGAGTACGATAACGAAGTGGTGAAAGGTATACTTACCATCCACTCTAAAGTAGAAAATGTTTTATTTGATTCTGGATCCACCCACTCTTTTATTTCTAAAGAATTTTCTAAGGGTATCACTGTATTACCTCAACAATTAGATGTTGAGTTAGCTGTGACAACACCTAAAGGCATATAAATCGGATCAAAAATTTATAATTCTTCTCCAATTGACGTTTGTGGGAAAGTGCTTCCTGCAAATCTTGTGATCCTTCCTTTAGTGGAATTCGATGTGATTCTTGGCATGGATTGGATTTCTTTATATAGAACTCATATCAATTGCCAAAGAAGGGAAGTCACATTTCATATTCCAGATCAATCTATGATCATCTATCAATGCAAGGATGAACATAACCTTCCAGTAGAAATTTCTTCCATTTATGGGTATTGATTCCACTAAATGAAGGTTATTTATATCAAATGGTTAGTGAGAAAGTCACGATTAAGAATATGCACATCGTACAAGAGTTTGATGATGTCTTTCTGGAGGAATTACCGTGTTTTCCACCAAATCGTGAAGTTGTGTTTTCAATAGAACTCGTACCGGGTGCTTTGCCTATTTCAAAGACACCTTATAGAATGGACCCAATTGAGTTGCAGGAATTAAAGAAGCAACTCCAAGAGAATCTTGATAAGGGATTCATACGCCCTAGTGCGTCACCTTGGGGAGCACCTGTTCTATTTTTTAAGAAGAAAGAAGGATCAATGAGACTCTGCATTGATTATCGAGAACTTAACAAGATCACTATCAAGAACAAAAATCCTCTCCCGTGCATTGATGACCTATTGGACCAACTACGCGGAGCTCAATACTTTTCCAAGATTGATCTTCGTTCAAAGTATCATCAATTAAGGGTCAAACGAGAGGATATACCAAAGACGGATTTCCGTACAAGGTATGGACACTATGAATTTATAGTGATGCCATTTGGTCTTACTAATGCCCCTGCTATCATCATGGATCTAATGAATAGAGTCTTTAGAGACTATCTTGATCAATTTGTGGTAGTATTTATAGACGATATTCTTGTCTATTCAAAGAGCAATGAAGAGCATGAAGATCACTTGGGAATTATATTGAAGTCCCTGAGAAAGGAGAAGATTTATGCCAAATTTACCAAGTGTGAATTTTGGCTTCAAAACGATGCATTTATGGGTCACATAATCTCAAAAGAGGGGATATATGTGGATCCAGCAAAAAAAAGAGGTTATCGAATGATGGTCGAGACCAACAATAGTAACTGAGATCCGAAGTTTTCTTGGTTTGGCTGGATATTATCGACGTTTTGTAAAAGATTTTTCACGATTATCTAATCCACTCACCAAGTTGACTCGGAAAAGAGTTATGTTTGTTTGGACAGAGGAATGTGAATAGAATTTCAAGGATTTGAAAAGAAGGTTATCTAGTGCACCTGTGCTCACACTACCTTATAGTGGAGAAAGGTTTGTAATCTGCAGTGCTGCATCCAAGAATGGATTGGGGTGTGTTCTTATGCAAAATTATATGGTGATAGCTTATGCCTCACGATAGTTGAAAATCCATGAGCAAAATTACCCAACACATGATTTGGAGTTAGCTGCAGTAATCTTTGCATTACAGATTTGAAGGCATTACCTTTATGGTGAAATGTGTGATATTTATACTGATCATAAATGTTTAAAGTATATTTTGACACAAAAGGAGCTGAATATGCGTCAAAGAAGATGGTTGGAGATAATTAAGGATTATGACTGCTCAATACATTACCACCCTGGGAAAGCAAACAAGGTGGAAGATGCATTAAGTCGACAAGACCATGCTAGTTTATCCATGATGTGGATCACAAAAGATCCAATATTTATGGATTTACAAAGGATGGATCTTGGAATTATAATGGAAGGGGAAAATCGTATCTTTCTCAAATGAATGTTCAACCATCTATACATGTGAAGATTAAAGAGGCACAGAAAGAAGATGTCGAGTTACAAAAGAAGGTGAGAAATGTTCCTGAATTCAACCTTGATTATGATGGGATAATAAAGTTCAAGAATCAGGTTTGTGTACCTCCCATCCTTGAATTAAAGAAGGAGTTGCTAGATGAGGCTCATATTTTTCCATTCTCTATTCATCCTGGAAGCATGAAGATGTATAGGGACCGGAAAGAGTACTTCTGGTGGGATGGCATGAAAAGAGATGTTGCTGAATATGTCTCTCGATTCTTGGTTTTTCAACAAGTTAAAGCCGAGAGACAGAAGTCTAAGGGGATGTTACAACCATTACCCATACCCGAATGTAAATGGGAAAACATCACTATGGACTTTGTCACAGGACTTCCTAAAACATCCAAAGGCAATAATGCTATCTGGGTCATAGTTGATCGTCTTACAAATTCTGCACACTTCATTGCTATTAGAGATGATTTCCCTCTAGATCAGCTTTCCAGGATATGTGTAAAGTAAGTGGTAAGATTACATGGAGTACCACTTTCTATTATATCTGATAGGGATCCGAGATTTACCTCGATGTTCTGCCGAAGTCTTCAGCATACTCTGGATACAGAGTTGAGTTTCAGCACTGCTTATCATCCTCAGACAAACGGTCAGTCTGAGAAAACAATTAAAACCCTAGAAGATATGTTGAGAGCTTGCTCTATGGATTTCAAAGGAGGTTGGGATCGACACATACCTTTGGTGGAATTTTCATATAACAATATCTTTCACTCCAGTATACAGATGGCTCCTTTTGAAGCTCTCTATGGAAAGAAATGCAGGACTCCAACTTGCTGGGATGAAGTTGGGGAAAGAAAGCTATTAGGACCTGATCTCATTGATGAAATGGCAGAAAAGGCCAGATCTATTCAACAACACATAAGAGTAGCTCAGAGTCGACAGAAAAGTTATGCCGACAACCGAAGAAAATACCTAGAGTTTGAAGTGGGTGATAAAGTGTTCTTACGAATATCTCCCTCGAAGAGGGTTCTGAGATTTGGAAAGAAGGGGAAGTTGACACCTTGATATATCGGTCCTTTCGAAATACCGGATCGTGTTGGAAAGGTAGATTACCGATTGGAACTTCCACCGAATCTCTCTAAAGTTCACGATGTGTTCCATGTATCTCTCCTGAGAAAGTACATACCTGATCCTTCACATGTACTCAGCTCATAAGTTGTACCGCTGGAGCAAGATCTTTCTTATGAAGAACAACCGATAGAGATTCTGGATCGTAGTGAAAAAGTCCTACGAAACAAGACCACTCGCTTGGTGAATGTTTTATAGAGGAACCAACAATTAGAAGAAGCTACTTGGGAGCTTGAGGATATGATGAGGGAGAGGTATCCACATCTGTTTGTTACAAAGTGACGAATTTCGAGGGCGAAATTCATTTTAAGGGGGGTAGAATGTAACACCCGAGACTTTTATGTTATATAAATCATCAAAGGAATCTTTTTCTACACAACACTTGCTTGGCTTGCTTTATACAAAATCGTGACCTTCCTCGATAGCTTGCGTCGTACGCAATACCGAGTTTCACTAAACAACGATATGCTATTAAAATATTATTAAAACTAGCCATTATGAATAGTAATGACCACTTTTTGAAATTTTATAAATTTTATTTTTCAAAATGGACTTCATTTTTGGATTCAGAATACCGAAATTAGCCTACGGTGAAATTTTGGTATTTTTCAGAAAACTTTCAATTTTTGATGAATAGTGAAACCACTAAGTGGTAGGTTAAAAACTGAATTTTGCATAAAACTTAATTTTACCACTTCTGTGCGTGGAATTTCGAAAATCCAAGATACATGGTTAATATCAAGGACTAAAATGTGGTTCAATGAGAAGAAAAGATTTTTTTGGTGAATAGTAACTTTTTACTTTTTTTACCACGGTGAAAAGTAAATAGGGTAATTAAGGGTAAAGATGATATTATTATTACCCTAAAACATGTACTAATTCTATTTGATAAGTGAAATTCGACCAAAAAAAACTTAGGAATAAAATATGTCCATTTAGGCCCACTTGGATTAGATTATGACATTTAATATTATTTTATTTAATGAATAGTTAAAATAGTTAAAATCAAAGTTTAATAACTAAAACATTTTTAATATGGGGTTATACATAAGATAAATTCGACTATAAATATTCATTATAAAGCTAAAAATATTTCCTACATAATTTTATTCTATTAGTAATTTTTAGACATTAAATAATTAAATTTATTTATGACACAATGATGATGCAGTAATTATCTTATTAATGAAATATTGACATAATTGATGTTATAAACACCAAATTAAATGTAATTTGAGACATTATAAGAATCCCACTAATTTTGTAGGTTAATATGACATATTAGTATTGATTTAATCTACTTGGTGAGAACTAATAATTCTGTTATGATTTTCACAAAAATCAATTACTAAATAGTGTCAAAATTGACATAAAATAGTTTTTTAAAAAATATATTATATTATTAATTTTTATTTTATTCTTAAAAATCAAAGGTTCGGCCAAATGACTTAGATAAGGTTATATATATTAATTATAAACAATTTGGGGTTCTTTTGGCTGCTTATAGTATGTTTATTAACCTTATTGTATAAGAACACAAGAAGACATGGTAAAAGTAAAATTATTTAACTTAATGTTAAATCTAAATGATATGGTTAAAATAGGAACCTAAACTTGTCTAAATTCTATTGGATGAAAGGATTTCGACCCATCCCCACTTTACCTTCGAAATAAGACCCTTTTTAACCATTATAATCCGATTTTGACTTTAATATAAAATAATATTTTGAGATATTCCTAAGGTGCCCCTCTCCTCCCTTATAAAAGGGAACCTCCTCACACCAATTTGAGCACTCAAGCTCGGCCAACCCCTGAAAAAATTCCTTCTCCACTTCCCTAGAATTATCCTAGAGTTCGTGGTCTTCTTCAAAGACCAATCTCAGTTCCCTATGTGGAGGATTCAAAGAGGCGTTTCAAAGAAGAGGTAATATCCATTACCGATCTTTTCAATTTCGTTCTTCTTCAACGTCTTCTTCTTTAGTTGTTTCATGATACAGTAATAAAATCAGTATTACATACATACTGATATGTTATTATAAATATGAAACAACCCTAATTCACCTTCTATCCATCCTACGGAAAAATGAAATCACCGCGTGTGCGTACGTACGGAATACCGTCTCCACGCCGTGGTGTAATCTATTTTCCACCATCACCTTACAAGGATGGGTATAATGGTGTAATGAGTAACTATATATTATTATTATAAAGTGATATTTGTACTGAAATAGTATAAATACACTTAAATACAATTCCACGATCATGGGAAAAATATCATCGCTCGCGCGTACGTACGGAATACCGTCTCCACGATGTGATGCGACTCGTTCTACATGATCATCATTACATAGTAATTATATAAATGAATTGAATGAATAAATATGATATTTGTTACACTAATACCATTCTGGATATAAGGTATCTATAACCTTAAAAGAAGAATAAGAATTTATTCGGCAAAACACGCATAAGAACAAAAGGGAATAAAGACCCAAGTAACAAGTAACAATGAAATATTACAAATAAGAATCTAAGAATATGACCATATATGATATCATATCAATATTTATGATTCTGGAATAAGTCAATAACATTATTTAAACCATTATACAGGAGCTTCGGACACGTACAAAGCAAATCGGACCTAAGGTAAGTGAAATGTCACAATCTCATTTTATCCGAGATTATTTGTACTTTGATATTTACTGGGGTGTATTTTATCATCCACATACTTGTTTCCCCAATATGTAATATTTATATCCCTATACAATAGTTTATATCAAATTTTACCCTTCGGTGAGATTTTAGTAAAAGATATGAATGGAATCTTTTGGCGTTTTTCGTACAAGGTACTTTTTGACTTTTCCGAAAAAAGTACGAGAAGAATGTTTTTTTAACTTATGCGGCATGAATGGATTTTTAAAACATTATTTCCAAGAAGATTCATTTAAAAGTTTTCAAGCTTATTTTTAATCAACTTCTTTTAGATTAAAATTTTATGACATGTTAATAGAGGAAAATTGTATTTGAAGTAGAAAGGATATTTTCCTCAAGAATGGAGTTCTAATGTTTTATCAAAATTATTTTCCATCTAAGATAATATAGGGTTCTGTTTTTATCCCTATTATTACATTGATTTGATTATGTTTTCAGGGAATTATTTTTATGATGTCATTTACCTTATATGTTTTGTTTTATGATGTCATGATGTTTCAAGAATCCCATTTTTGTTACATGTGTTATGCGATGATGTATGATTTATGATTATGTGGCACACATAATAAAGAATTCATTATAAGATGGGTGGGACCTATATCTCCCTCCAATGTATTGGGTAAAGTTTTATATCTCATGAGATAGACATGGTTGGAACGGAAGGTTATTTCGGTTCAGTGATACAGGACTGAAACAAGGAGTGAACTCGGTTCAGAAATGGACTTTGTCTGCTAAGATAGTCTTGGCAATGAGTCATGACTAACAAGAAATGATTTTCCATGATTATGTGTGCATGCCACAAAGTTTCAAGTTTTATGTTATGATTATGGGGATCTCATTTTCACTTCTATGATTTATTCCATGTTAAGATATTATGATCTCTTTTGTAGGTTATGATTTTCAAAAAGATATGATATGATTTTCAAAAAGATATGATATGATTTTTATTTCCTTTATTTTCCAATTGCTGAGCATTTGAGCTCACCCTTTTTGTATGTTCTCATTTCCCCAGGTCAGGAAGATGGATATTAAGTAGAATATGCTAAAAGGGACCCTAGATATGATGTAATAAATGGGATACACTGTATAAGATTTATGAACCAGTTGTTTATGTTTCCCAGTTTCTAAAGACACTATACCTATATGGTCCTTTGTGGTTTCGTCATATGTTGTAATAAGTGTGCTTAAATTTTTAATTATTAACAATGTATGTAATGTATGTGTCGTTATAAGGACCCTCCTCCTAGTGGGACAATGGGAGAGGATGAGATCTTGTCTTAATAGGGTCAAGACTGGGTTTTTACAAGAAATATGTTTCGAGATAGTATGGGTTTTTTATCCCTCGGTATGGGAAGTGAATCTTAGTGTGTCAAATATTTGTCGATATTTACATTGTGTGTATTGGTGTTCAAGTATGAACAGGGATATAGATTGTTTTTCTATGTGGAGCTCCCCCAATCAGCAGGTGAAGCTGGAACTACAATCCCCAGATAGACATTTATATCATCATCCCATTCCTGAGTGGAAATGCAATGATGTAACAATAGATTTCATGATTTTATACTCTTATTTTCTCATGTTAATGATTATGTATGTGTTGTTTTTGATAGGATCATGTTACATGCAAATTTCATGCCGATCAGGGAGACCTTTACTATTGATGAGTATGGGATGTTCTACATCTTTGACATTGTACTACTACACAGGGTCCCACATTCTATTATTTAAAATAGGGACTAACTATTCATGTTATAGTTTTGTAAACGAATATATAGGGCTATGGGTATATTGGTTATTATGAGCATATCTTAAGACCCTCGGAAAGATGTTCAGTCATGGCACATGATTTAGGTGCTGGAGGATGTTCAACAAACATTTGTATTGGATTTAAGGGGTTATTGGGAGAGACACATATACATGGTTGTGTTCTCCACTAACAATAGCTTTAAAGATACTATTTAGATGGATTAATGTTAGGATATTTATGGTAGATCATTTCAATAAACCATGTATTGGATTGAGGTTGGAGAGGAATCAATGATGGGACGTCATCCTGTCGAGGACACAACTGAGTATGTGTAGTTGTCTTAGAAGCATATGGGTACTTCATTCTAATCATAAATCAAGAACTAATTTTCAAAAATTAAATTTGTTGGTTAGGGTAAGATACCAGGATTTGTAATGGGTTTAAATGAGGTTGGGACAAAAGAGAATCAGGAGAAATTGTAATATTTCAGTGAGATATCTCAGGTCATTCGATATTCTTGAGAGACTTGGTATGGTCTTCATTTTGGTTTTAGATTCCCTAGAGTTACATGGATATAAATGAGATATTACATCTTCCTTAGTTTTGACATTACATTTATGAACCATCTCATGCTTTTTATCCTTAGGAATTTGAGTTACAGGTTGACGTATCCTTTTTGTAGAATGAAATATAAATTTTGTATCATAGCACTATGTTTCTTTGGGGATGGTATTTTCCTTTGGTATTAGTGATATGGAATCAAGGATGAGTGTGTGATGAGAACTAGGAGTGGTAGTCCAATGTATGATTATATTGGCTGATGTTGTTCTCATATTGTTTCACCACCATTGGAAGAGAAATTCGAGGAGAAAATTCATTAAGGGATGTGTGTATGAACTCATTTCATTCTTTGATTTATATATCGATATTTTATTTGTTTAAATTTTGAAAGAGGAGTAAAGATAGGTTATGTTTTACATAAATTCCTATTATATAACATGATTTTGGGTTACACCCAATGTAATCCATCTACACACAGTGTAATTTTCTGTCCCGGAACCATTCAGGACGTGTAACTCATGTTAGAATAAAAGGTATATACAAAAAAAATATCTAGCAGTACATGCCATTTATTTTTCTAGACAATACAAACTATCCCCTTATTTAATAGATGAATAGAACCTTTAACCCTTTTTAGGGAATAGTAGTGCAAATTTGAACCGAGGTAGATTGGTCTCTTGATTCTTCATTCAGACTCCATTTCAAATATTGGCAGTTGCATCTGAACCTCATTGATCAGATCTTGATTCCCCATGAGTTATGCCTTGATTATCCTTCTCTCGACCTAATAATAAGGTTTTGATTTTTTATGCTCGTTTTTCAAATCAACAATTTTGTTGTTTGAATTAGAGGTCCACACAAGATGATGAGTGTTTTACATGTATATGTTAGGTGGCGTCTGGACTATTTCTAAATATCATGATGATTTATATGTCATAATGTCGTGGGCCCTTTTTTGGGGAGTCACCATGATTAATTAATGAACCTTAATATCTATTATTGATATTTCTGTAATTGAAAACGAATTTTAAAACATTTTTTATGTTTTATAACTTTTATTAAGGGCCACCCCATGGGTGAGTTTCCTTGGATTACTATTTATTAATGTTTGGCATTTGATTCCTCTAAGTAAATTCTATGTTTCCATTTCCTGGGTCCTTGAAAGTAATATGACCTTATTAATAAATTAAAAGGCTTTCATGTTTTAATTTTATTGGTTAGTGTATGGAATTGATGGTTTTCACATTTAACATTTTATTTCTATGATTTTTAAGCATGGTTGTAATGTTTTTCTTCAACTATGAACCTACACACATGAAATAATTAATGATAATCCAATTTAATGGGTTAATTTACTTTTGATGATTCTTATGATAAATTTTATCATCTGACTAACTAGATAGTTGTTCCTTATGTGTTTTTTCGTTGATTGGGAGAACCATTTGGTGGTGATTTATATTTGAGACTTGTGGTTTTTGGCCTTTTATGCCAAATAAAATGTTTAATATAAATTTAAATGTTTAAAGGGTTAATAGAATCGGGTGAACCATGTTGTTGTAGTTTAAAAGGACATGGATGAAATAAAATGGAGAATTATTGAAATGTTGTAAGTGAATCATGGATATATTAAATTGGATCATATAGGATATACATAACTACCGAGAGAACCATTGATCGATTAAGGGATTCAATGGATGGTCTCTATTGGCATTATTAATATGTCATGACTGAAAATTCACTTATACCTTCAGTAAACCATGTATTCAGTATAGATTTCCATGGATGGACTTAATGAGTTTAATTTTTTATTCAATGATGGAACCACAAATGTTGTGGATAGGTCCAGGTAATAAATTGAATAATGGATTTGAATGACTTATGACGTGTTTTCCTAGCCAAAGAACAAGCTTGGATTCTTTCTGACTTTTTTTTGTTTATATGGTCTTCTTAGACATCTATTGTTCTTAATTTTATATAGGGAATGTCAGGATTATGAAATATCATGAGACTAATAGAATTCAATGTAATTGAATTGTTAATGAACATGAAATGAATGAAAATTTAAAAGTGTTCTTGTAGTACTATTTAATTTTGAGTACTTTCTAGCTTACTATATTAATTATTTTACACGGCTTGTTATATATTTTCACTGACAGATTGGCATTGAATATGGGTGGATTCCTTCAAGGATTTTGTCTAAAAAATTTTGTGGGTAATATTTTTTGACCAAAATATATTATATGCTTCATGGTGTCCATAATGGAAAGATACCTTCTACAAGTGCATGAATTTCTTCTTTTTAAGGAGATGAGAATTATTCCAAGCTGATGATTGATGTAAAGACCTGTAAATTTCAAGGGAATTTTTTTTCTTAAATTCTTTGGGATTTTATGAGTACATAGTTTCTGACGGAACCTGATTCCGAGGCCCGATGATCCTGGAATCAATTTATGAAGTTTTGCTCATGTGCTTTATGTGAATGAACAAGTTGGTTTTTTTATCATTTGAAACGATGCTCAGAATTGATATCTGAGGGCACCGATGGAACCGCAGCGCCGATAATTGATTAAGAGGACCATTACCGAGGATTCATTTTCTCGGGAGGAGTTTTTTAAAAAATGTGGATAAAATGGAAAGTAAATAAAATTGTGCTACAATTTTATTTATTTGTCTAGGTGGTTAAATCCTAGGTGTGGGGGTTGGGGTGAGACTCACTAGTTTCTAACAACCCATGAGAGGATAAAGGTGAGATGGGGACCACACAAGCCCAACCCTTCACATTCCCTAACTGCCTAACTCCCCCCTTTATGTGAGTAACTCCTCTCTCTCCCTCATTAAACATGCCAACACAACACCCATTTAATTAGACAACTCATGTTTAATTAATTAAGTGAACTTGTTTCTTAATTTTGAGTTTTTGAAATGCATGGCTAAATAATATAATTATGGGAGGCCTTATTTTATTTTTGGTAGGTTGTTGTGTGTGGATTTTGGGAGAGAGAGATTTAAGTCCCTTGGAAGAACTACATCCTCCCGCGAAGAACGACACCATTCGACGAAGAACGCTGTCACCACAAGGTGAGACGACGTGCCATTCATTAGTCTCTTTGTAGCTAGGGTGAGACACCTTCCCCTCCTTGGATGCATGCCAATGCTGTCATCAAAACCTCACCCTGCAACACCATCTTCCGCGTCTCCAGCAAACGTCCTCGTTTATCGAGGGAGGGGTTGTCTTTGTTCAAGTTTAATTTAACGTTCTTCATTGATTAATTTGGCTGCTGGATATCGCCATAACGGGAGGTTATCGGACCGCACAAACACGGCCGATCCTCCTACCATTTTTATTGTTGATACTCGTTGATCTTTGCGAAGAAGGTGGCACGGTGTTGTTGCACCATGCGTGAATGAAGAGGACCGCGGACGGAGTGGGCTGCAGCAGGGGGCGCGACGTCGTCGCCCCGCGCCCGTGGGGCCGAAGGAGGCCGCTTCCAAGAGCGGGCAGCGGCGGTCTGCAGTAGGGGCGGCTGGGCTCATCTGGCCACCGACGCTCCAAGAGGCGGGACCACCGCGGGTAACGCGGCGGCTGAACCGGCCGCCCATTATGGCCGGCCATTTCCGAAGAAACCGGGGGGTGTAACCCCACAGACATGCATAGGGCGGACCCCACTGGGAGGGGGTCTCCATTTCCGAAACAAAGGGGGAAGAGCCCCCTTCGCACCCCGCTCGGCCGCGAGCCGAGCTGGGCCGGACCCGAACCTTGGTCAGGTCGACAAGGTTCGGGCCGACCCAGGGGGTAATGGGCCGGGTCGGACCGGGCCCAAACCCCCTGGTTTCGGACCAGGTTCGCTCAAACGCTCATAACATGAGCTACGGACTTCCGATCAATGCATTGTTAGTTTCATTGGGATCCTTGGATCGAGGTGGTCGTTTCGGCATTTTACACTCAAACGTTCTGTAATTTTTGAGTACGACCAAGTTGGTTCGAACCCGAAACCAACCGGGCCCTTGGTGGGAAAATGCTTATAACATAATGACCGGACATCCGAATGATGTGCCATCGGTTATGTTGAATTCCTCTTAGTGAGATGGTTTTTTTTGTATTACTCCACTCGTGGATTGGACGCAGCTGTAGTACTGTTGGGTTGGTTTAACATAAAAACCAACCGGGCCCTTGGGACAGAAAAGCCAGTAACTCTCAGACCGGGCGTGAGAATGACGCACCGTCTGTCACGTTGAGTTCCTATTGATGAGATGGAAATTTTTGATACATCAACTCTGGAATTAAAGAAATTTTATGTATGGACCCCTTTCCCCATCGAGAAGACCCTCCCAGAATCGAGCGTGCTGTGTGCGGGAACCCTAGAGCTAGCTGTGACTACGACGACGATGGAGACTGTACTTGGATCCTACGTGGCTTCGTCAGCGAGGACGACTGTACTTGTATCCTTCGTGGGTTTGACAACGATGAAGATTGTACTTAGATCTTATATGGGTTCAGCAGCAATGGGAATTGTACTTGGATCCTACATGGGTTTGGCAGCGATGACTTATGTACATGGATCCTATGTGGGTTCCGTAGAGGAGATGATTCAGAGGCTACATCTAATCATCTCCACCCATCTTCGTGATTAGTATACCTATGTGATATGATTCTTGACTCTCATTCATTATCTTCGATATAATTGTCTTCCTTTCCTATGTGGACTGATTTGTGCTTTTCTATGTGGACTTGGTTGTTCTTGGGCTCGTGAGTTGAAGCAGAACTAGAATTGATGACTTAGGTTTATGTATGGGAATATACATAAGTAGAGTTGGTTGATAGTTTGTGTTTGTATCTTTCCTTTTTGGTTTATCCTTTGTGGATTCTTGGAGGCCTTCGGGGGTCTCGGGGTCCCATCTGAGTATCGTATACTCACCCCTACATGGGCTACGCCTGCACTACATTGTGTTGGATGTAGACGACGGACAACGCTGATCGTGGTTGAGACTTGTGGAGCGGGACGGTATCCGGAGGTAGACCATCAGGCGGGACGTACACGGTGCGGACGGACAGATTCAAGGAGCAGAGGAGACCATCAATACCTACCCATCAGGTGGGGTTTCCGGAGGATGACTTGGTGGTTGCTACTTTACTTTTCATCTGTTGTACTTTCTTTTCTCAGTTTTACTGTACTTTCAGTTGTGTTTGTATATTGGCCCATTTACTTCCAACACTTACTTTTGTACACAGTTTAATTAGTGTTTACTCAGCTTGCGTACTCTACTGTGTGTTTTTTTACATATATAAAGGAAATGACTTCCCTTTATCAGGATTTACACCTTTGGTTCAAGTCACCAACCCATGTCCTATGGAACGCAGGCTTGGGGTAGTCACGAAACGGGCCCCGAGGTCATGTTGTGACAAATTGGTATCAGAGGAGTCGGTTCAACCACATAACTCAGGACTCTGATAATTTATTCTATGTGAAGCAATAGTGTTAAAGGTATTGAGTGTGATTATCAGTCTATGGAGTCCAGTGTTGGTGCGGCGGCCGACATATCCATACACCATGACATTGACTTCTGATTTCCGACTCAGTACATGAAAACATTGATTGCATGTGTGTTTCAAAAGTCTTATTATGATTTCATTGTGTCATCTCACCAGGAATGCTGTATTAACCACGTCATACCTTTTTATTTTCATGATGGTCCCACGATGACATCCATCTAGGGTTACACGCTTTGTGCGAGATGGAAGCCCACTAAGCGACGAGTCCTCGGTGCAGGGCCCCATTACAGCAAAGGCACCAACGGTACCACTACCTGTCGAGCCACCAATGCCTCCAGACCTAGCAGCTGAGAGTGCACATCGCCTAAATGCACTACGTGAGTTTCAGCGCCAGAGACCGCCCAGGTTCGTGGGGAGACAGACCCTCAGGCAGCCGAGATTGGATGGAGGCTTTTGTTCGAGTCTTTAGAATAGTAGGGACACCAGTTGACCTCATGGTGATTCTTGCGTCTAGTCTTCTACACGAATCTGTAGGTAGATGGTGGAGCCTGATGCTCCAGGTGTAATAATAGGAATCTCTACTTTGGATGGACTTTGAGAGCCTCTTCCGCTCGGAGTTCGTTCCGGTCACCCTCTGTGCAGTGCACATTTAAGAGTTACTATAGCTGCGGCAGCGGAGCATGACAGTAGCCCAGTACTCGGTGAGATTTACCGACCTCTCGTGCTACTGAACGAATATGGTTTGAGACCCATTCTTCTGGGCCAAGACCATCTAGCAGGGACTGAGGAATGAGATCAGGGCTTCAATGATCTCCCTTAGCATTCCAATGCAGGTAGGAGTACTAGAGCGAGCCCTTCTTGTGGAGATATTTCTTACTAGGCCTACACCAGTAGTGAGGCCTACCATAGGGTGACACGTAGCGGATACTTCTGCAGCTAGAAATAGACAGATGACGTAGTGATCTAAGCAGACCAGACCATCAGGTGGGTGACTTTGTGACACTGGTTCTGAGGTTCGGGGCACACACACCAGATCTAATCATACAAAAGACAGACAGTGCTATGCATGCGGCGGGCAGAGCCACATGGCTTGTGACTACCCAGCCCGCCATGCAGAGGAGCAGCAGACGGTTGAGGGAACACCCATGATGTGGCATAGGTTTGATCGTGGCGGTCCACAGGGAGCAGGTGGATGAGGTAGAGGGGATGGCCGAGCAGTAGGTGGTGTACGACGCTTCGGGGCTCTACCACCACCACCACCAAGAGGTTCACCCCTACCAGAGGGATCTGGCGGATAGTGGCAGGCTTAGCATCAAGCAGTGGAGGCCTACGACCACGAAGCACCTGATATGATTGAAGGTACTATCTATGTCTACTCCACCTTTTCTTTAGTTCTTATAGACATAGGAGTGAGTCATTCTTTCATTGTCGCAACCCTTGTTCGGAACTCAGAGTTTCCGACATAGACGTTGGCTCGATCCTTACGTCTAGAGACTCCTAAAGGAGAAGACTCGATGATTACGCACTAGTTCTGGTAGTGTGATCTTACTCTAGGAGGTGAGAGCTTTTGCTGGGATCTCTTTTTAGCGGCGTCGAGGCCTTACGACATCATCATGGGCATGAATTGGTTATATACAGTGCAAGATCATATCGACTGTATTAGGCGCAATGTGTGGTGTGTCCGCATAGATGGGTGCTCATTCACCTTCACTATCGAGAAGGGAGCCTTTACAGCATAGGATGGACTCACACAAAGGAGAGGACAACCTATTACTCATTAGTTGGCTAATCTCACCCTATGAGAAGTTGATGTGCGGAGTCCGAGTTTCCCCATTGTGGGGGATCAGTATGCAGACATTTTTACTGACGATGTTCCAGGACTACCTCATCGTAGAGAGGTAGAATTTTATATTGACCTGTACCCTGGGACAACCCTGATATATACTCCAGCATATCATATTTCCCTCGCTGAGTTTCGAGATCTACGGTTATAGCTGGAGGACTTGCAGGGAAAGAGATTCATTCGACCCAGTGTTTCACCCTGGGCTTCCCCGATATTGTTCTCTAAGAAAGCGGATGGAAGCATGGGGCTGTGGTTCGACTACCGTCACCTGAATCAGGTGACTGTGATGAACAAGTATCCACTTCCAATGATTTATGACCACTTCGATCATCTCAAGGGATCACGCTGGTTCACAAAGATAGACATCAGATCAGGCTATCATCAGCTCAGAGTTCGAGACGAGGATGTGCTTAAGACAGCCTTCAGGTGTCGCTATGGCCACTATGAGTTCTTGGTTATGCCTTTCGGTATAACCATTGCTCCATCAGTGTTCATGAGTCTCATGAACAGGATATTGCATCCTTACCATGATCGATTTTTCATAGTCATCATCGAAGACAAATTGATATATTCGACTACTGAGGAGGAGCAGGCCTACCACTTGCTGGTTGAACTTGATACACTCCGATAGCACAACATTAATGGTAAGATCTTGATGTTTCTATTCTGGATTCGAGTGGTCCAATTCTTATGACACATTAACTCTGAGGTAGGAGTTGCGGTGGATCCTACAAAGATCGATGTAGTGACAGCTTGGGAGCCACCCAGGAGCGTGACGAAGGTGTGGAGTTTCCTAGGTCTGGCATGGTACTATCAGAGATTTGTTCCAGACTTCTCTAGAGTTGTAGCACTGCTTTCAGCTTTGAATAAGAAGTGGAAACCCTTCGTTTGGTCTGATAGATGTCAGCAAAGCTTCCAGGAGCTGTTATATAGAATGACCAGTGCACCCATCTTGAGGCTATAGGAGGAGGTCGTAGGGTGCGTAGTTTAATGTGATGCATCAGGGACTGGACTCAGGTGTGTCCTGATGCAGGAGAGGGAAGTGATCACTTGCGGTTCATGATAGTTGATATAGCCCGAGCAGAACTATGCTACCTTTGATCTGGAGTTAGCAGCAGTGGTCTTCGCCATGAAGATTTGGTGGCACTATCTGATGGGAGAGCGCTTTACAGTCAACTCTTACCACCAGAGTCTCAGGTAAATCTTCTCACAGAAGGACCTAAACCTAAGGTAGTTGAGATGTCTTGAGTTCCTCAAGGACTAAGACTTTGAGATTGTCTATAATTTTGGGAGGGGGAACATAGTAGCTGATGCACCCAGCAGGAGGTCGGGCATTCAGCTACTTGGAGAGGCGACAGAGCACCTAGCCGCGTTGTAGATATCCTTAGTAGATAGAGATGTGGTAGCCATTCTACAGTCACTCATAGTCACTCCTCCACTACTTCAGTGGATCAGAGAGGCATATCATGTTGACGTTGACTGTGAGATGAGACGTGAACGTATATCCATAGGACAGGAACATGATGGATTTTCTATAGGAGGAGAGCACGCCATTCATTTCAGGGGACGTACCATGGTACAAGTTTCATTATAGGAGGAAGTGCTGAGAGAGTTTCACACTTCCCCATTGGTGGTACATCTAGGTGTAGCAAAGATGTACCAGGATATTAGATGACAACACTGGTGGTTGGGTATGAAGAATGTTGTGGCAGTGTTCATTTCACGATGCCTCAACTACCAGCACGTGAAGGCAGAGAACCAGGAACCAGAAGGCTTGGTACAGCCCTTAGAGGTCCCGTAGTGGAAGTGTAATGGGATATATATAGATTTATAATGGGACTTCCACGTACTTCCAAAGGACATGACACCATCTGGGTGATCATAGACTGACTCACCAAGTCGTCTGACTTCTTACCTATCAGAGAGAAGGGCTCAGTGGAGAGTATGGGATGCCTCTACATTCATGAGATTGTATGGATTCATGGTGTTCCATCATCGATCTTCTTCGATCATGACTCTCTCTTTACTTCCCGTAATTGGAAGGGGTTTTAGGAGGCTTTTGGGACGCAGTTATGCCTGAGCCCCGCCTTTCAACCTCAGACGGATGGCCAGCCAGAGAGGACCATTCAAACACTCAAGGAAAAGCTCAGTGCATGTGTCCTTGCCTTTGGTCGTAGTTGGGAGGATCATCTACCATTGGTGGAGATTGAATACAACAACAGTTACCACTCCACCATAGGGATGTCACCATACGAGGCATTGTACGACTGACCTTGTAGATCACCTATGTGCTGGACAGACCCTAGGGAGTCAATACTTGTAGGACCAGAGATCATCCAGGCCATGACAGAGAAGGTGAATATCATCCAGGAGCAGATGAGGACTACACAGAGAAGTCCTATTCTTATAGGAGGCGGAGAACACTAGAGTTTTAGGATGGCGACAATGTTTTCTTACAGGTCACACCTCAGCGTGGTTTACGGAAATTTGGCTGGGGTGTCAAGTTATATTTGTGCTTCATCGGACCATTCTAGGTTCTCAGAAGGATAGGATAGGTGGCTTATCATCTGGCTCTTCCACCTCAGTTGCATCGGGTGCACGACGTCTTCCACGTATCTCAGTTGAAGAGATACGTGCACGAACTAATGCATATCATCGACCACAGGGAGATGGACATCGATGACGGGGAGACATTTGTGGAGGTCCCGGTGGATATCGATTATTGATAGGAGAGAGTCCTACGTGGATGGTAGATTCCTCGAGTGTGAATCAGGTGGTAGCACAAGAACCTCCAAGAGAGCACATGGTAGCGGGAGGCTCAGACGCTTGCACAATACCCTCATTTTTCCCTAGTTTTTGATGTAGCGTTACGGGGACCTAAATCCCTGAGTTGGGAGTATTTAAAAGACCCGTAAATTTCAAGGAATTTTTTTTCTTAGATTATTTGTGATTTTACAAGTTTGGAGTTTCTGACGGAACCTGATTCCGAGGCCCAGTGTGCCTGGAATCAATTTCCGATGTTTAGCTCGGGTGCATTCAGTGAACGAACGAGCGTGTTTTTCTGTCTTTTGAACATGTGCTTGGAATTTAAATATGAGGGCACCGATGGAACCGCAACACCGGTAATTACTTAAGAGGGCCTTTACTGAGGATGAATTTGATAGGGAGGAGTTGTTAATAAAATGTTGATTAAATAAAAAAGTCAACTAAAATTGTGTTACAATTTTATTTATTTTTCTAAGTTGTTAAATCCTAGGTGTGGGGGTTGGTGTGGGACCCACTAGTTACTAACTACCCATGAGAGGATAAAGATGAGGTGGGGACCACACAAGGCCATCCCTTCAAATTCCATAACTCCCTAACTCCCCCCTTTATGTGAGTAACTCCCCTATCTCCCTCATTAAACTTGCCAACATAATACCCAATTAATTAGACAGCTCAATTTTAATTATTTAAGTGAAATTGTTTTTGAATTTTTAGTTTTTGAAATGCATGGCTAAATAATAAAATAATGGGAAGCCTTATTTTATTTTTGTTTGGTTGTTGTGTGAGGATTTTGGGAGAGAGAGCTCTAGGTCCCTTTGAATAACTTCATCCCCCCACGAAGAATGACACCCATCGACGAAGAAAGCCGTCACCACAAGGAGAGATGGCATGTCATTCCTTAATCTCTTCATAGCTACTGTGAGACGTCATCCCCTCCTTAGACAGATGCAAACGCCGTCTTCGAAACATCACCCCGTGACACCATCTTCTGTGTCGCCAACAAACGTCATCATTTATCGAGGTAGGGGTTATGATAGATCATGTTTAATTTAACGTTCTTTTTTGATTAATTTGGCCTCTTGTTATCGTCATAACGGGAGGAGATTGGACCGCACAAACACGGACGATCCTCCTCCCCTTTTTCATTTTGATCCTCTTTTATCTTTGCAGCGAAAGAGGCACGGTGTCGTTGCACTGCGTGGGAACTTTGAGAACCATGTCCAGAGTGGGACGCGATGGTGGTGGGCAGCGCCGTCAGGTCGCACTGGTGGGGCCGAAGGATGTCGCGGCCAGGAGCGGGCAGCGGCGGAGGGGCGCGGTGTCGTCGCGTGACATCAGACCGACAGGTGCCACGACCTAATGTAATGGCAGTCTTCAGCAGGGGTGTCCGGGCTCAGCCGGCCGCCGGCACTCTAGGAGGCGAGACCCCCAAGGGTTCTGCGGTGGCTCAACCGGCCGACCGTTATGGCCGGACATTTCCAATGAAACAGGGGGGGGGGTGTAACCCTCTGACATGTCTAGGGAGGACACCACTGGGAGGGGGCCACCATTTTCGAAACAAAGGGGGACGAGCCACCTTCGCACCCCGCTTTTCTGGCTTTAGAGCCGGGTTGTAGGCCGCACCCAGCCGCGGGTTGAGCTACGTCGAGGCGGACTGGGCCGCGCCTAGCTTGGTCGGGCGGCGCCCAGTGGGGGCGAGCCGCACCAGCTGCGGGACGAGCTGTGCCATTAGGGCCATGCTAAGCCATCCGGATCGGTCCGCGCCCAACCGGTCTGGACCCGGAACCGAGACGGGTTGACCGGGTTCTGGCCGACCCAGGGGGTATTAGGCCGGGTCGGACCAGGCCCAAACCCCATAGTTTCGGACTAAGTTCTCTCAAACGCCCATAACATGAGCTACATACCTCTGATCGACACACCATCAGTTTTGTTGGGATCCATGGATCGATAGGGTCATTTCGGTATATTACACTCAAGATTTCGGTAAATTTTGGGTACGGCCTGGTTGGTTCGAACCTAAAACCAACCGGACCTTTGGAACGAAAATTCTTATAACTTAACGACCGGATGTCCGAATAACGTGCCTTCAGTTACGTTGATTTATTATTACATATATGGTTATTTTGGATTACTCCACTTATGAATTGGATGCAGCTGGAGTATAGTTGGGTTGGTTTAACTTAAAAACCAATTGGGCCCCTAGGATGGAAAAGCCAATAACTCTCAGACCGGGCATCCGATTGATGTGTTGTCTGTCGCATTATGTTCCTATTTACGAGAAGGAAATTTGTGATACATTAAATCTTTAATTCATGATAGTTGATGTATTGACCCCATGGCCCATTGAGCGGACCCTCCCAGAATCCATCGTGTTGTGTGCGGGAACCCTAGAGGTGGATGCGACTGCGACGATGATGGTGAATGTACATGGATCCTACGTGGGTTCGAAAGCAGTGAAAAATATACTTGTATCCTCTGTGGGTTTGGTAGCGATGACGAGTGTACCTGAATCCTACATGGTTTCGGCAGCGATGGTTACTGTACTTGGATCCTACGTGGGTTTAGCAGTGAAGACTTCTGTACTTGGATCCTACGTGGGTTCGGCAGAGGATATGATTCAGAGGAAACTTCTAATCATCTCCACCCCTAATCGTGAGTAGTTTACATGTTTGAGGTTAGTATTGACATTCAATAATTATCTTCGATATGATTGTCTTACTTTCCTGTGTGGACTGAGTTTTGCTTTCTTGTGTGGATTGGGTTATTCATTCCTGTGTGGACTGGGTTGTACTTGGGCTCGTGAGTTGGAGAAGAACTGGAATTGATGACTTAGGTATATGTATGGGCTTATACCTTAGTATAGTTGGTTGATACTTTGTGTTTGTATCTTTCCTTTGTGGTTTATCCTTTGTGGATTCTGGGAGGCCTTCGAGGGTCTAAGGGTTCCTACTGAGTATCGTATACTCACCCCTGCACGGGCTATGCCTGCAGTACATTGTGTTGGATGTAGATGACAAACAATGCTGATCGTGGTTGAGACTTGTGAAGTGGGATGGTATCGGGAGTTAGACCATCAGGCGGGACGTACAATGTGAATACAGACGGATTCGAGGAGCAGAGGAGACCATTTATACCCACCCTTTAGGTGGGGTTTCCGGATGACGACTTGGTCGTTGCTGATTTACTTTTGAGCTATTGTACATTCCTTTCTTAGTTGTACTGTACTTTCAGTTCGGTTTTTATACTGGTCCATTTAATTGCAACACTTACTTTCATAAACAGTTTACATAGTGTTTAATTCAGCTTGCGTACTCAGTTGTGTGTTTGTTTACATATATAAAGGCAATGCATTCCCTATATTGGGATGTACGCCATTGATGCTAGTGGCCAACCCCTCGCCTATAGAAGGCGGGCTTAGGGTAGTCAGATCATGGGCCCCAAGGGAGGGTTGTGACAATTGTGATTCTTATTAGATTCCTTTGTCATTTCTTTCTTTTGGTACTTATAACATGTTATTTTAACCAATTTTTTCATTATAAAATAAAACCATTATAAATATATATCACTACAAAAAAATTGGGAATACCTAGTTGTAACACATTCTCATAACCAACTGGATGACTTATTATGACGAAAATAAATTAATCAATAATATATTTTTATTTTGAACCACTAATTTTAATTTCAGTAAAACATTATTATATTTTTTTAGGATAATATAAATTTTATTCTATATATGAAACTAATTTTTTTTATTTCATAGTATGTTATGAAGATGAGACATAGTTTTCACTTAACTAAAAATTCTATAAAACTCAAATTTATTATTATATTAAAAAATATAGTCATTGAAACAAATTTATTACATTATATTGAGGTAATAAAAGTTATTATTAAACCATTTATTTTTCTAAAATCCATTTTTCATGCACATTGTTTTTTTATTAAATGTAATTTCTTAAAAACATAAAAATTCGACATGAAAAAATGGAATCGAAATTCGAATTCCCCTCATATAAAATTATTTTGAGGTCCACTCGTATTTTTTTCATATTCTCTTATTTTCATGGTAGATATTATGTTATCTTGGTAGTGGTTCAAATTAGTATAAAAGGATAAACTGTGGATAATTATTAAATTATATCTGATAAATTTTTATATGTGATAATTTGAAATTTTTAATATCTAATCACAACTTATCATTGAATATTGTCTGACTAGGTGAAACATTATTTTATTAAGATAAATAAATATCTTTACATTTATATCTATTATAAAATTATATATGTGTTTTTAAGAGGACATACCATCTCCTCTCACCATCGCATATCATTGTTCATTTTATTTGGCCATTATGTACTAAAATCTTCTGTTAACATCCATATTTATAATGTATTGGAATTTTTTGGGTGAATATTATCCTAATATTGAATAGTTTATTATAAAAATGAGGCTTTCTAAAGAATATGTATAGGTTTTAATAGATCAATTTTGTTTTATTTTATCATCTATCTCATTAAAACATTTCACGCATATTTTGATATAACAACATAATAATATACCTTATAACAAGATGTTTTCGGTTAATTTTATAACCATTTTAATTTCCCTATACCATCAAATTGTAAATGAATATTTTATATATTTGTATGGTGAACTCTTGCCCCATATGTATAAAAAAAATTCATCATAGCCTCTCACAGAAGGTCATAGCGATTTATTTAAACTATAATTAAAATATTGTATAAAAAATTATATTTATATATTGATATTATATTATATTTTTTTTCAAACAATTCATTCCATTGAAAATATTTAATGAAATTATAAATTATGGGTCGATAACCTCCTCCATGATGTGATGAGATTCATTTTTCATCATCTCCTCACACAACATGTATATAAATTAGTATTTAATGGATTAATATTGTAGTTATGATATAATAATAAATTTAAAATTATAATATAACAATTTACTTATGTATATAATGTTTTTTTATGAAATTAACTCTTTACACATTCCTATGTACAACCTAACATCTATTTTAATGTTACATAATTCAATTTTCATAACTATATATCTTGATCAGCTCAAAATTTATTATTAATATATATAAAAATAATTATTCCATGGTTATTATCCTATAGATTATTTAATAATTCAATCTTTGAAAAATTTAATCATAATGAAGTTCTTTTTTGTTTATAAACTGAAAATCCACGAAAGAACTGATGTGGACACAAAAGAATAATTAATTAGACAATAAATTAAAAAAGATGAAATATACAGTTTAATGATAAGGTATTGAGCATAAAAATGTTATTAATAATGTCTCAAATTATAAGTATTTTTTACGAGAAAAATTATGTGACAAGTTATATTGAATGTAAGATAAAGATTACCTTAAATTCCTTGTTTTTTTATTTTTTCAATGATTTAACATTGAATAAATATTCATCCACTAAAAAATATAATAAAATTATTTATGTGTGTATTTAATAAAAATAAATGAATTAGAAATTAATTTATATATATTTCATTAAGATAATTCAATGGATTTGAAAATGAATCTCATTACATATTTTATAAGGAACTTTTTTACATTAATAATAAAAGAAAAAGTAATGTTATATTTAAATATATATGTGATTAATATATTTTCCAACAACTATAACCATGATATTATTTTATAATACATTTATAATCCTTTATTTTTTTTCTCAAATGAAGAATATATTTATTTTTAAAGTGATTTTTAAATTGAATGGAAATTTTGATATCTAAACAAGTTTTTCTTTTTAGTGTAAATAATTTTAATATTACAATAACAACAAGAATCACATATTTCAATTTTAATATTAATATTATGGTTCATGGGTATTATTTATGGTTACATTATATATTATTTTCTCTAGAATGATATTTTTAATGATTTTTCCCTTCATATGATTATATTAGAATATGATTGTTAGGTTATTCATTTTGTAAGAGTGATTTAAAGAGTGGAATAGAATTTTTTTTAAAAGATAACTATAAAATTTTACACATAATTTTTTTAAATTAATACCATATTATCTCACATGTTAATATATTGATTATAACTATATAGGAATTTTTTTTTGAATTAATAATGTTGATATTTAAAATGTTCTTTTAAAATTTTAGGATTTTTTATGATTTTAAATAAGCCATTATAAATTTCCTATTTCGTTTTTTTATTATTATAAAATTTTATATTAAATTATATAGTTAAGGAATTTAATTTCATGTGTATAAAAATTATGACTATGAACTTATAGTATTTAAATATTGAATGAATCTTCCATTAATATTATTATGTATTTTAATCATAGATCAAACATTTATTATATGATGCACAATAAACATGTATTCATTAATTATATTGAAAAAAAATCAATCAACATAATGGATTTCATGAGAATTTAATCATCCATGTTTATCAATGTATCACCTCATTTTGTACCGAAAAACATAATGACATTTTGAGATGAAATAAAATACAATATTTTTTTGAAAAAGAATGTTATTATTTTAATATACATAAGTGTACATATAGATATAAATATTACCAAACAATATATTATGCTTCTATTACTTGAGTTAAATAACATTTAAATAAGTTATATAGAAAATTTCTTATAACAAATCAAAGGTATTTCTCACGTGGGTGAATCATATTCAATATAGTTTTATGTAATTACTTTTATTTATCCATGATTCCATTTGCATAAATACCAGAACCCCCTATATTAAATGATCTAATTTCACTAGATCCAATTCTATTATCCTTTCCTTACACATCTATCATTTTAAAAAAGTTGATTTTCATTCTTATTGTGGAATGTTTTAGGAATTATTGAAAAAATTGGAAGGTAAAAACAACCCCCCCTAAGAATTTTTTATAGTCCCAAGTACATCTACAAAATATAATAATAGTAGTGTGCATTAAACCCCCAGTAAAATATCATGGTTCTCATTACAATAAACATGTAGTTCATAATTATATGAAGTAACTCTATAGAGTAGTTTGGTCCCCATATTCACATAGTAGACTCCATATTAAATAGATACTTATATTAATATTAATATATTAAATACATACAGAACATCCATTACCAAGGGATACATTAACAATATTCAATGACCATGAATGTACTATGGGAAATGTGAATGTGTATAATATAATCAAGTAGATAACTTATATCATCTCATGGGAGAATAAAATGGGTTTGAAAATTCATGGACATGTTATTTTATACAATCATTTTACTCTAAATCAAATTGTTTCTAAATTAAAAATCATAGGGTGATCTAATATTCTATATAGAAAAATTATGTGTCACCATGTAACCTGAGAAATATATGAAAAATATCATATAAATAATAAATAATTCAATAATTCAATTTAATCGAAGGAAAGTAAATATTACATATTGTTAATTATGTTTTATTCTTTCAAGGTATAAATCATGTATTTAAATGTACAAGGAAAATTCAGCGGTACGAAATTGTTTAAAGTTAACACATTAATCATTGATGGTGTAACACACATTGTAGGAGGTAGTTATCCATTTTAAATTCTTTTTATGTCTTTAATGTTTTTGGTTAACGTTTTGGAGTGTTTTGAAAGGTTTTGGAAATGTTTGGATTCGTTTTAAAGGGTTCATGTTTTATGTTCGGTTATGGGAAACCATGGAAAAAACCCTTGTAATCATGCTATTTATTATGGAGAGCTTAAGATGCTTCATGGAATGTTTTTTTAACCTTTCAGGGTAATCATGAGAGGCCCCCATAAAATATTATTAGGCGCACAATTATTCCAAAGGTTTTTTAAATCTGCAAGCTAACCAGGCCTGTCAATAAAATTTGGGTTTTAATATATGAGATCAATAGATATATTCTAAGAATAAATCAATTCTTACACAACATTAACTCCAATTTATAATTTTGTTCCTCATTGGTAATAGGGGACCTCCCACTTATTTTTGAGGTTATTATATGGTTTTTCAAGGTGCATGGAAGGCGATTCTTATCTGGTAAGTCTCTTATCATGAATCCTTCGTGGTTTTCCTATGATTTTTTTCTCCCTCTATGTCAGTTTTCTATATCTAAAATCTACACATGTACGTATATGGGTTTTTTGTATATAATGTTTATATTTGGGATTGTTGATGTTAGGAAAAGATTTCTATGGATGTTTTGGGGTGGATTTCACCCAGATTTGTTTTGTGATTGTGACTTCATCGATTTCACCAAAACCCTATGGTAGGTTGATTCTCTCTCAACTCTATTTTGAAAGAACTAGAAAATACATTTTTAATAGGTTGATTTTAATATATTTTCTCTAAATTATGATGTGTAAAAAAATTTCAAGTTCATTCTTTTATGAATTTTTGATTTTTGGGAAAATAAGTTATTACAATGAAATGATAAATTTTTCCCAATGTTATAACGTTGATTTTTAAATCGGTAGCTTGGGTTGATTTATATAAAAGGTTTATAAAAAATGGTTTTCAATAAAAGATAATTAATTTTCGAAATATAATTTGGTGTATATTATTTTATAATATATTTTTTCACTATTGAATAGTTTTTAGTGTTTTGTTGTGCCTCTAGTGGGTGTACATGTTTGTTTATTGGATTTATCAATTTTTTCTTATGTTGTAATGATGTGAAGTGGGAAAGGTGTAACAATATGAAATGGGTATGGATAGTGGATGTATGGTCCACCATCAATTATCAGTGGTCATGAAGTACCACTAGATTAGTAAAGGAGTAAAGTTTCTTGGATGGGATGATCCACTTTGATTGTTTACTTGTTTCAGTGTGTGAAATAATATAGTTTTGATTTATTTATGTGTTCTTACGCAAGGTGGAATTTTTATTCTAATATATGATGGTAACATGGATTATGTTTTGGGTTTTTACATTCCCATATATTGTGTGTTTTTGGGTAAAAGTGGCTTGTTAATGGTGTGTACGGTGCTGTAGAATTTGTTGCTCTATTTGATGTTTTATATAAATTACGTTTTGTAATTATGATAACGGTTATATCCGTGTGGATTTTTCTTGAGAATTAAATATGGAAAACTATTTTGAGTAGTATTATTCACCCCAACATTGGTACTTGGGTGATTTTGAAGATGTGGTAATATGTGATACAGGAAAAGGCAAAGTATCTCATTTTTCTAGCGATTCATCGTGATGCGTGGCTTGTTTTGTGAGGATTGTTCCATGGAGCTTGTTGTGGTTCTATAGAGTGTTTTATGGTTTCATTTGGTTTTTTATAATTCTTCTTCTTGGTAGAATTATATTTGGATTTCTATTGATTAATTTTTTTTGTTACTTTTTGGATTAATTTAGTTATCACTTGTTATGGTATTTATTTGGGTGTACATTAATGGAACACATCATGTAGTTGCAGTTGGTTATGAATTTCATGGTTAGTAGGCTTATTTATAAGGGAAAATCGTTCAACAATTGATAATTAATCCCTCAGAATTTATTTCACACCTTTGGAACCATAGGAATTTAACCTAAGGGAATGTATTCTCTCACCACCTTCTCATGCCAATGAGGAAGGGGAAAGATGTTAAAAGTTGAATCTATTGTTCGATCCATTGGAACCAATTCATGGTCTGGTTCATTGAGTTGGCACTCATTCATAGTTTATTATTTGATTGGGAATGGTACCAAGTATAAGGATTTTCAAAACGTGAAATGTATAGCATAAAAGGACTTATTTAACACTTTTATGTTTATTTTCACATTCCAAGGTGTTGGGTAAAAAAGTTTTTTGGAGAAACATAAAGTTATTGAAAATATAATAGTTTAGGGTGTATATGATGATATGTTCATGGACTGCACGGTAGAAATGACTTCCTATTTGGATTCATATATCATAGGAATAATGATTTATATTATTGTATGGATATATGGACTTGTGAAAAATTGAGAAATAATTTTCAAATGTATGGATTTGAAATGTGGACAGTCCTGTTATTTTTTAATTGTCCAATTTTCAAACCATAGTGTGATTTTTAAAATATGGTGCAACATTGGAAAAGAAAACTTATGGAAATCCAGGTTTTGGTAGTTTCAATATAATTGAATTTGAAATAGAATTTATTTTTTGGTTATGGGAGGGAGAATTGTGATAGATTTTGTGTTGATAGAAATGGAATCAGGTGGGCATCGTTGAGACCATCCATAAGAGGATGCTAAAAATGTGGTTTCACATGATCTCTTTGAAAACCAGTTTCTATTGTACATCGTAGTAGAGACTTTCCAGGAAGTCTAATTTGGGAATAATTTAAATGATCCATAGAACATGGATCATTCATTTTATTTTCAAAACCATAATCCTCCCATATTTAGAGGAGATTCAAAACTAAAAAATGAGAGGCATGGTTGAAGAAAAAAATTGGATATTTTAATTACTCGAAACACTGGTGGAGCTAAAAGTGATTCTAGCAATGTAACTTTTGAAATTGCATGCCTATTGGTTGAAGGAGTTAGCAGTCTATCATGGAACAGTCCATGTTTTGACATTGCATTGTTTATAGAGATTAATTAACAAAAAATTCAAACCTCACACATTCAAAATTAATCACCAAATGAAATTATTTCATTTAATGAAAGAGAACCTCTCAGTAAAATAATATACATCTAATTTAATGAACATATTGAGGTTTTCCCCCATGTTGGAGGGTAGCACATCATTGAAGGCACATATTTTTGAAGCTGGGATGAAAAATTAAATTCATTCTAAAATATATATTTTATGTATAAATGATTATATAGAAGTGTTGAATAGAGAAATATTGGCTAAATTGGATAACATTGGAGCTTTAGACATTGGATATATGTAGGTAACCTTAATAAAGGGAACACTGATGATGGGATCACAAGAAGGAGAGACATTTATTTCCAAGGTGGGAGTATGGATCAGAATCTTATTGAAAAAGAGGTGAATATTTTTTCATTGACTCAGAGTAAGACATAATGTATTTATTGTGGATCCATGGGCCGCATAATGTAGTATTTTATGAAAAAACCTCAATGATGTCATTACTCTTAGCATATGGGTCATCATTAGCATTATTGTTGTATGGATTTGAGATCTGGTGTTCATGAAAATCCCTTGGGGTCATAGGTGTCATATTCCTCAATAAGGAGGGAAATGAAGCATACTCGTCATTAGTAGAGTAATGTTAGTAATGATGATTCATGGAATTCAATTAATCCTCTATAGGGAAATAAGTAGAAGAGTGTGGCAGGAAAATATTTTTTTGGGGATGAATATTTTGTGAGGGATAATCAATCAGGACCATCAATGTTGTGAGATATGAATCCTTTAAATTATACCTGGATACATGTTTTGTTTGATACAATGATTCAAATTCTATTATTTTTTATCATGCTATTAGATTGGTTCGTTTAATAGTGTGAATGATTCCATTAGTTTTAAAACATCAAACTCTTCAAGGATAATGAGATTGTTGATCCTTCTTATGTACAGTTTTTGATAGGGAAGGGATGATGTTGGATATCATATTTCTTGGTAAGGTAGCATATAATATAATTATAATAATGTATTGGTTAGAAATTTTTTGGACCCGCATCAACTATAAAGCACGAGTAGGATAGTCAAACAATGTAAAATTATTTTGAACCTCTCTTATAGTAGGGAATAATGGAATCCTAGATGAAACAGTCTTCTTGTCACTACTTAGTGGGATGACCTCATAATATTTAGTGCCTTTTTCAATGGAATCAATTGAAAGAGTTTAGTATTGAATTTTTATAGTTTTTGTTGATTAGTTTCTATATTTCTTTCCTAAATAATTCTAATTGTTTCCACCTATGAGAGATGTGGAGCTTATGATTGATCTTCTTCTTGGGTCTAGTCCTATCTCAATTCTATCACATTAGATGGAACCAATAGAATTGGGGGAAATGAAAATTTAGATGGAGGATTAAGTTAAAAATTGGATCATATAACGTGTTTGTGTGATGATTATCATAGGCCAAATAATGATATGATAATGAACAAATATCTGAATCCACACATTAATGATTGGTTCGATATTTAGAGGGGATATTATTTATTCTCTAATATTGACTTTCATTTAGGGTATCATCAATTATGGATTTGAAAGGTTGATATTTTGAAAACGTCCTTCAAAAGTAGATATGGCCTTTATGAGTATCTTTTTATCCCCTTTGGTATGACAAATTCATCAATAGCTTTTATGGAATTGATTAATCAGATATTTCATAAATATATGGATTCATTTTATGTGGTATTTATTTATGATTTATTGATTTATTGTAGGATAAGTGTAGAGCGTGAACATCATTTAGAGATATTTTTTAGGATCTGGAGAGATCATCTTAAAAATTATAAAATATGAAATAGAGATTTTTTGAATCAAGAAGTATGTTTTCATGTCCTTTTAATTTCATAGAATGGTGTCCTAGTTGATTTGGAAAAGATAGAGGCTGTTATTTTCGTAAAAACTTCAAGTGAATGTTTTTGATATATGGGGCATCCATGGCCTAACTAGTATTTATTGATGTTTTTATAGTGATTCCTCATGATTAGCCTCACAAATTATAACTTTCACATGTAATAATGGTCCAATTTAATCAAATTATAAGTGTTATAAATTTTTTAAATATCTTATTAATGTCTTTAAATCAGCACCAATCATTATTTTGCGAGAACTGGGAAAATATTTTGTGGTGTATTGTTATGCATCAGGATCATGGTAGGGGTATTTCGTCTTGAATGAGGATTAGATAGTTGAATATGGATCATATTAGTTGAGTTTCATGACAATAACTACACAATTCATGATTTTTAGTTAGTAGATATGGTTCATGATGTGAAAATATTGTGTCACTATGTCTTCGGTGTGAAATTAAGGATCTCTAAAAATCATAAATGGATGAAGAAAATTTTCTCACAAGGAGATTTGATCATAAAATAATAATAAAAATAATGTATCACTAGATGTTTTAAATTGCCTTTACGTACACACCAGGTAAGGGATATTTAGTGGAGTATGCATTGCGTAGGAATTCATATCATCATGTGGAGAAACAGGCAACATATCAATGGTAGTTGATGTATGTCATATTTGACATGTGGTTGGAATGATAGGAATGGAGTGATAGAGTATATTTCATTACTACCACATTGGTTCATTAAATATTTTGATTAGTTAAAGAGGAAAGGGTGTATAGTTTTGAGTGTACGGAGATGAGGTCAAAACTCAATGGTAGGATACCATTTAGGTTTGGGAATTGAATGAGAATTAATTTTTTTTTTCAGAATCATATCGTTTTATTGGATACTTAATACGATGAAATTATCTGATATTATTATAATAGTAGATCGGTTTTTCATCCCAGCAATCCGAAAATGTATTATGCATGGAAATTATGATTTTTGTGGGCTGGTTGGAAACAAAATATGGAAGAGTTTACTTTGATTTTCATGAATTTTCAGCAAGTCTAGGAAGAGAATCAGCAGTGGGAAGGTATATAGAAATCATTAACCATACCTTTATGGAAGCTGTAACAAACAGTAATGGATAATTTAACGTGTCTCCCAATAAAATTCTGAAAGCACGATGACATTTGGGTGGTTGTGGATCAGCACACAAAATCATCACATTTTATACCTATTTGTGAATCTAATATAGTGGAGGATCTATTAAAAATCTATATATGTGAAGTTGTATTGAGGTAGGGTCTTCCATTGTCAATTGTATCAGATAGAGATTAAATAATCACATATTTTATTTGGAAATCCTTATATCAATTCCAGGGGTCTTATTTTGAAATCTGTATGGAGTATCATCCCCTTATATATGGTAAATATAAGAGAAAGATACACAATTTGGAAGATATGTTATGGTTGTATGTTATGGATATTTTTTTCTTATGGGAGTATCACATACCATTATGTAATTCTTGTATAATTACAGTTATCAGGCCTAGATTCATGTGGCTCTGTATCAATGGTTGTACGACTATCTGTTCCATTTTATACAATGTTTTGTAGAAATATGAGATATTTTTTTGTTTGGTCCTATTTTTTTCCAAGAGGTAGTAGAGATAATTAATTTGATTAAGAAGAGAATGGAGATAGCTCATAGTCATCAAGAATTGTATTTAGACCATCCTTTATGGTCATTATCATTCATGGTTAGTGATCATGTGTTCTTGAGAATCTCTCTAAGGCTTGGAAATCGTCGGTTTGAAAAGAAGGTTTTGCTACCTCCATGTTATATTGGGCCTTCGAGATACATGAGAAGGTTAGAGAGGTGGCCAATCCATTGGATATATCACCATGGTATAGTGTGGTGCACAATTTGTTTTTTGTTTCTTAGTTGAATAAGTATCATCCAGGTCTAGAATATGTTATTCAATGGGATCATGGTGAGATAAAATTTGATGCATCATTAGTGCATCCACAAGTAAAGGTTTTTTATAGGAAATAGAATCTTTCTCATCAAAAAATAATTGTTCTCTGTGAGGTTTTGTGGAAGCATGGTTAGATTCATGAGGATACGGTGTAGTGGAAGAAAGAGATGGTCGAGCAATGGACCAAGCACTTTTAGAAAAGAAATGGTTCTCTACATTTTGAGGTCGGAAAGTCCAATGGTGTAGATAATTTAAAACCGAAAGTTTTATGTGTGTAACCTCTATATATGCCATTTTCTTTTTTTACCATTTTTTGTAATGTTAGGGAGAGTATGAAATGGTTTTTTAAATGTTAGGATGATTTTTAAAAGGCACACGGTTTGAGCACGATTAAGGGAAATTGAGAAAAAAACCTAGGTAATCATGAAATTTGGTATAGAGATCCCCTCATGTTTGTCACACATTTTTTATAATCATTAGTGTACCTATGCAAGGCCCCAATTAGATATTATCATGCACACAATTAGTGGATGGATTGTCTAACCATATAAATCCATTTAATTTGAGATTATAAAAATGGGATTACTCATTATTTTCCTAAAAAATTCATTTATTCCCCAATATGAACCAAATAGGGTAATTTTCGTTCTGAAGTATTATAGGGATCTGTAACTCATTTCAGAAGCAATTGAACGGGATTTCAAGGTATGTTGAAGGCAATTCTACTCTGGTAGGACTCCGCCCAATGTGTTTTATATTTTTCATTATATATAGATCTCAATATCTCTCATTTTTCTAGATCTACAATGGCTAAACGTAGATCTATGGATTCTATTTCCTAATTTTTTTTAAATAATGGTTGTTATGTTATTCAAATAGATCTAAGGATATTTTGGTTGAGTTTTCACTCAAATATTTTGTTCAGTTGTGATATGGTTGATTACATAGAAACCTTAACGTATGTGGCTTCACACTAGAATACATTTTTCCAGAATGTGAATCCTTAATTTCATTTTCCCAGTTTTTCCTTGATTTCATTATTATTATTATGTTCATATCTTGTCATAAATTCATTTTTGTGATGATTTAATAGTTTTTTGGGAAAATGGGTTATTATGGTAAAATTTTCGTTGTTGTTAGATTTTAAATTTAGCTTTTTAAAATTGGTAGCATGCATTCATTTGATAAAATGGATTATGAAATAGGTTTTTAATAACAACCAATTATTTATTGAAATATAATGTGGTATAGATGATTTACATGGGGATGGATTTTTTTTAAATATTTTTTTGCATATTGTTGTGGATTTAGTGGGTGTATGTGCTTGTTTATTAGCATGAGAATTTTATGCTTCTGTTCGAATGATGAGATGTTGGAGAGGAGTAACTTTATAAAAAATGGATGCATTTTTTATGGAAGGGAAACTACAAATGATTGGTGGGCATGAAATACCACTGATTAGGAAAGAGTATACAATCTTGGATGCGAAGTTCCACCACACCTCTTTACTGATTTCAGTGTGTGAAACATTATGGTTATGAATTTTTTGTGCGGTTATTAAAGGTGGAAATTATTTTTATAATATGTGAAGGAAAAACGTATTAAGGGTATTTTTTGAATTGCCTTTTTATTTTTAATACTAGTGTATAAGTGGATTTTTTTAGGGGGAGTGTGGGTTACTGGAAATTGTTTCATTATTTGATGTTTTCGATCAACTACTTATTATAAATGTGATAATGGTTCTATAATAGTATCAGGTGTAGGGATGTAATTCGGGGAAAACCTACTGAGTATTATTTATCACCCCTTGATTTGTAGGTTGGGGGATTGATGCAGATGTGGTACTCGTGGATATAGAAAATTGGAATGCATCTCATTTTTTAGCGGTTCATCATAATGCATGGGCAGTGATGTGGTTCTTTGACCATAGTGCTTGGTGTATAGATATAGAGTGTTTCATGGTTTCCTTGGTGTCAGGTTATTGAGTCTTACTCTTATTAATCTAATATAATAATTTTTTTGGTTTAGTGGTATTGGTTATGTGAATTTTAGTGGAATATTTTTGTTTTCTCTTGGTAAGGTATTGATTGGATGTACATTTTTGACATGAAACATATTGTTGTGGTTATGATATGACATTGGACGATTGTTGGATTATTTATAAGGTAAAATAATTACCAAATTTTTATGGAATACCTCTTCAGTTAAAGCAATCCTTTGACTCCCTGGGAATGTCGCCAAAGGATAAGTATCATCCCACTGACTTCTTAAGCCATTTAAAAAAGGTTCAGATTCTATACAATAAATTAATAATAAAAAATGATTCCAAATGAACCAATATATATATATATATATATTTAAAGGTATAATATGAAATTTATTTGTCATCAAAATTATTTTATTTTTATGAATTCAGTTTTCCTTATTCTAATTCCATCATATCCTTAAATGAGTGTGATAGAACATAGGGTAACACCAATGAAGATAAAATGTATAAGCTTCATTGAGATAAAAAAAGATGTGAATGTATCATAATTAGATAACTAAAAAATTATAGAACACAATTGTATTAGGGGTTTATATTCTAATATATTTGGAGTATTAATCAATAAGGATAAAATAGTACTCTTAAATCTAATTCCCTTAATATAATCTACAGTAATAGTTGTCGTAAATAGAAACATTATTTTTTAATCTTTTTCCCAAGCCATATTTTATGGGAAAAATTTATTACATTCTCATAAATCAAGAAATATAAAAGAAATAATGATTTTATGAAGTAAAAATCAATAGACATAGAAAGATAAATACTCACGAAAACATTAATGAAATCCAATATCATAACATCTAGGTAGTGGTTCATCCCAATGCAGCTATGTCGGTTCATTATGACACCCGAAGGAAGACTCCACATGTTTCAGAGGTAGCCATAAAGAAATTATGATCTATGGAACATTGTGAAAATACAATACCCTATAAAAAGGTTCTACATCATTAGATTTAATTAAATTACATTTCAAATCAATTTAATTTCATTGATAGCTTGCATTACTTGAAACAACTATATAAAATTGATTCATAATTAACAATTGAAATATTAATATTTAATTAGGTGGTTTTGAAACGCCCATTAAAATTGAGGTTATGAATATGAACAAATAAATTTATAATCATATATAGTTTACATAAGTATAAAATAAATACATTGGTTTAAAAAATATTATAAATGAAAATAAAAAAATCATTGAAATTAAAATGATTATTTTTTTAAAAAAAATCTGATTCACTCAATGATCATTTATCTTAGAAAAAATATATTATATAATTTAAGTGAATTATTTTAATCAAATTTATATATTATATTTTAACAAAATTATATTATAATTAATAGAATGGTTTTATTTTTTTGTGATAAGAGTAAATTCTTTTTTATGGTTATAAACATTATTTTTATAAAAGGAATGTTTGTAAGATTTTTGTGACATGTATCATTATTTTTTTTCAAATTTTAGAAAATTTATTTTAACATGTGATATTTTAATTTAAATCCAAAATTCCTAAAATAACATAGGTTCAATTTTTTATAAGTTTTTATATGTTATTTTTTTCATTGATTTTGAATAATATATGTTTTTAATAGAAATTTAATTTTTTATTGAATTAATTACAATTATCTATTTTTATATTGGTTTTAAAATGAAAAAAAATCAAAATATAATATTATAAAATGAAATATATATAATTTAAATCAATTTCATGTTTACTTTTATTATAAAAATGTTTTAAAATTATGAAATATTTTCCTTTGGAAAATTGTTTTTACATCATGTTTGGCTACTTATTGTTAAATTAAATACTACAACATCAATGAATTGAATTTGATAACTTGGATTAAATATTTAAATCCTCATAATTAATAAAATTTAATAATTTATTCTTAATTATACACATATGGGATTTAAAATGTTCTATACCTTAATTACATTAGTTAAGGTTAAAACATGGTTTTACATGTTTCATGCGCCTAGTTAAAATTATTATTTTCACACATATGGGGATTATATTTGATAAATAGTATTTCATATCTATATTAATTGATTAGAATTTTTCTAAGAACTATTATTTTCACTATATTAATAGATATATTACATAGTTAAATAAATATAAACCAGTTAATATAGTGAAATCTAAAATTATCTAAGTGAACATAATAGTTAATATAATAACATGGTTTGTGATAGATTAGTTTCCATGTGGTGGATGTGTGTCCCCAAATAAAATTACCTAAAATCAATTATTTATTTTATTTTGATAATATTTGGTGGTGAGTGATTTCATAATGTTGAATACTATTGGAATGTAACAAAAATGTAAATTTATCTCAAATATTATTGGGTACCCCTCCATTCACTTCATCATCCTAGTTGAGTTATTTTACCAACCAAAAAATTATAAAAATACCTCCATAAAATTATCAGAAAATTTCATGATCTTATGGTCTTCCCAAAAGTCAAACACTATTTCCCTAAGTAAAATATCCAAATGATTTTTTCTCTGAAAATTTAATTGTTTCCCTATGATCTTTCATTTTTAATTACTATCATTCCTACTATATTCACGACATATTAATAAAAAGATAATAAAAATTATATCTATCATGTACGGATATTCTACAATTTTAATTTTGAATACTCTATCAATCTCTAGTTCCATAAAATGTGAATTGAAATCCTTGATCTTATGCAAGACGGATTGTAACCATGTGAATGAAATGTATATTATTTTCCATAACCGCATAGCATTGATGGATATTGGGGTATGTTTAATTTATTTATATGGTATTTAATTAATAAATATAATTTTTAAATATAATATAACATATACATTATTACATTCAAATAATTTGTAAAATTATTGCATCGCTCTTTTGTACAAGAGAAATATCGTATTTGCAAATCCATGTAACTCATTTTTTAATTAGTTTTAAATGTATAGTAATAAGGAACATATTTTATTGGTAAATATGATAAATATGATATTATAATTTTTATTTAGTTAAATAATATTATATACTATTATTTAATTATATATTTTAAAAATGGCATCATCATTATTACGTACATTGGAAATAACATCTAAATGAATGGTACCATTAATTTTCATATATCTAAAATTTATGAAAGAATATAAATGTTTATATAATTTATTTAAAATATATATTTATCATGATTCAAATTAAGTATATTATGGTACCATAGTAAATGTACATGTACCAAATCTACTGAAGAAAACCATGTTGGAAAAATTAAGCAATTATCACATGGGACAATGATTTTAATATAGAATTTTTAATAATTGGGTGATAAATTATAATATATAATTCATATATTTTATGATATATATGATTTAAGTTATATAATTGATTTAATATATATATATATATATATTTTATTAGAGGTTTAAACATGTATGGAAGACTTTAGAGACCTTGTGAGTGATCTTCACCTTACATTTACTACTGTGAGACATATGGCATATTCACCACATGATTATTTGTTGTGGGTTATATACAATCAATGATTTTATTTTATGATACATATCCTAAAAATAATGTTACATAAAAAAAATTTATGTTTTCTTATTTTCTGGGGATTATTGTTCTATATTTTGTTAAATTGTAAGGGTTTTATGTGAAAATATTATTGATTATTGTGTTTGTTTATGATTAATATTACAACCATTAAGGAAAATTAATTATCTCTATAGAAACAAATTAATATTCTTATTGTTTTTTATCAAACATATAATACATTTTTTCTTATCATTTTCATCTTTGTATGTAATATATAGTTTGATTGAATGTTTTTTCTAAATGTTATTTAATTCTGTTCTTCTGTCAAAAATATGTTATCATCAATATCCATTTTTTCTAGGAGGGTTTTACTTTTTAAATATTGTATTATTGTTTCTTATATTAATTATTACACATGATTATATTTTCTTAGAAGATATAATATGAATCATGTTTTCTTTTTTTAAATTCTGTTTTTTGTCTATTTATCAAAATTGTGAATGGAATCATTTATTTAATACACATAGAATGAAGAAATCATATCCCTCATGACTGATCATGGAACTAAAATATCTTCTAGGTTTTGAAATTTAATATTCAAACAATAGGATATTTATTTATTTTTGGTATTTCTAGATTTAGAAATGTGACATTCAATGGGGAATATCAATTTTAATCAACAATGTTTTAATGATATTCAAGTGATATTTCTATTGAATGAGAAAAAAAATAAAGAGTATATTGAATTTCTATTGGTATTATGATCTATATAAACCCAAAATATAGTTTTATTTGATGTTTTATGATTGTTATAACACAAACGTTCTGAAAACTGTCCATTTACCAGGGGTTATATAATGATTAACTGTTGAATTAATTATGAAACTCATTTTTCCATGTTGTATAACATGATGAATTTTCTATGATAAAAATGTATTTTCTACGTTTTATTATATGATGACTAATTATTTTATATTGGGGAATAAATTGGAATTATTTTAGTAATATTACAGGTTAGAATATATTTAAATTTCCCTCTAATGAATTTTTTTATAATGGATAAATCATATGGTAAATAGGTAATTGATCATCTTGATTTAGTGTTCCTAATTTCATACATGGGACTGGTTTTCATTTACATAATATTAATTGTGGAACTATAATTAATCTATATAAGATTATGTGTGGGCCTATTATTGATGTCTATGATATTATACAAGTGCTTGATTTTTTTCCTTACATATTCAGTGAATTTGTCCCTATTTCTATGACAACCCAAACATTTTGAATAAAAAAAATTCATAACAATATGTAACATCCCAAGCATTTTGAATGATATTTTTTCTCTAAAAATGATGGTTATATTATATTATACACAACAATTATTAATCTCATTAATAATTTTCTTAGTATAATTTGAAAGGTGACCATCCATTTTTACCATTATGGGACCATTATGAATTGTATTGTTGCTTATTATTTAATCATTACAATTTGTGTTTAGATATAAAATTTGGACAAACGATGCTTAAAATATAAGGAATATTTTTTGTAAATAACCAGTAGAGCCATTCCATAAAAAATTCAATTTTTTAGAACATGTGAAGGAGGTAGCATCACTAGGATTCAGTCATGACTAATCTTGTGTTGAGATTTATGAATTGAATCTTGAATGAAATCACCTACCAAAGAAGATTAAATTTTTGGAAATTACCACTCCGTACTTTTTAGCCAAAAAACCCAATAAATCTATTACTAACACACACCTTAACAATTGTTTTTTTCATGTATTATATGTGGTTATTTTTCAAGGCCATAGATACTAAAAACATACATCCATTTTTATAAAAATATTCTTCCATCATCTCCGTTTTAAGAATAGTATTTCTGAATAAAATGTTGACAAATTTGTTAAATTAATTTTTTTAATAGGAATTTTCATTTCAAGAACATATATTATTATTAAAATAAACTATGGTATTATGAATATTTTTTATATTAATGATACATTATGATTAAATACACTTTTTAAAAATAGAATAATAAAATAATTTTTTATCAAGTCTTTCAAATTTTGTTATGCATTTCAATCAGCTATTATTTTTATTATATATATATATATATATGTATCTATATTAAAACTCTCAAATTAACATATTTATAGAAATATAATGGCAAAATAAATATCCTTTTTTTAATGAACACATCAAAAATATTTATTGTGAAATATTGAGATTTTTATAAAATATAACATTTTTTTGAATGGTTAAAATAATGATTGATTTTATTATATTATTAATGACATCATAATTATTTCATAACGATACAATAATTAATTAACTATAATCTACAAACTAAACATTGTTATCTAATCAATATAATGTATTTTAATGCATTTTTATCAATTTACTAATATATAATTTACTTCTTGTCAAGATCTGTCCACTGGGTTCCATGTCGTGACTTCACCAAAACTACCTTCCATAGGATTAGGGCTGGAGACTAGCACCGAAGGAATATTACCTAAAACCAGAAAGGAATTTCATTTATAACCTGTAAATACACACAACCATGAACACAATAAGATACGAACTCATGTAAAATAAATAGTAAACAGAGTGAGTGAAATATGTAAAAGGGGCTATAATACCAGCCCAACTAGAATGTACATGAAACAAAATGTACAACTAAATAGGAACAGCCCTTGCGATCACCCACTAAGGATCCTACCTGAAGGGTAGGTACAGATCTCGAACGGTCGGCTCTGTTGTACGCCTCATCTAAGGTCCACCTACGAGCAACCTTCTGTCCTAGTAATCTTATCCTCAGATTGCATTGTCAATTATCTGCACCAAACACAACGAGGTGTAGGAAATGCCCTTTCTGGGTGGAGTTTAACGATACTCATTTGGGACCTCTAGACCCACAAGGTTTCACAAAATCCACAATGGATAAACCACAATGAATGAAATCAACAGAAAACACAACTTAGGTATATTCCCATACATATACCTAAGTTATCAATTATTTCCATTTCAATTATCAGGATTCACATGGTCCATCCCAAAATCCCAAAGCTCAACTTTTCCACAATGGAAGGAAACCCACAAAGGCAAGTGCCACACTAGTTCTCCAGATTAAAGAATACCACTACAGTATTACCATGATGGAAGGTACCTCATAGGTATGAACTCAGCTCACTCCAGGTATAACTTGTGTAAAGCAGTTGAGATGATTAGATGTTACTACTGAGTCATATTATTCTGTTAATAGGCAGACCCGCACAATATCACCAGCTGCTGACCCACAAAGGACCGCATGGTGCTAACCCACACAAGATCGCTATGTACTGAACCACACATGACTGCATGGTGTTGGCTCACACAGGATCTCTCTTTGTGATGACCCACATAGTATCCCTTTTGGTGCTGACCCACACAAGATCGCTAGGTGCTGACCCATAAAGGATCACTCTACATGCTGACCCGCACAGGATCACCCTAGGTGCTAACCCACACAGGATCACTCAGTTATGAACCACACATGATTTATCTAGGTGCTCACCCACATAGGATCATGTGGTTTTGGCCCACACAAGATCACTTTAAGTGGTGACTCACACATGATCACTCTATATTCTTCATGTCACAGCCAGCTACGAGTTCCCACAACATGCTCGCTCCTCACAGAGTGGATCCCCAATAAAATCTACTAGTAGATACTCCAACAGCCATGAAATCCCATGAATAAGGATCTCAAAGGACTGACACATCATAGGGGTATCAACACAAAAAATGGTGCGTCATTCAAACACTTTGTCCTTGAGTTATTTTCATTTTTGTCCTGAGGGCCCTGTAGGATTCATGCTCAATCCAACCTGTCAATTCCCAAACATTATCCAAAACTATAGTGGGGTATTCAGAGGGACACTCTCACTCCAAGGATTCTGATTCCATTAATTTTTCATCAAACAGACGTCTGGTGCCAAATTTGTGGCCCAAGTAATGTATAGGGTCATATCTGGTCAGAGTCCAGTCCGACTTAGATGGAACGACCCAGCCTGACCCAGCCCGTGTCAATCCGGCCCGACCCTCATTGTCCGTCCTGGCATGATGGGTGGTCGGATGCAGACCACTATGTATGGTCCAGCACGCTGGGTGGCCCAGCCCGACAGGGTGCGGAGGTGTCGCAGGGGCACTGGGTAGCCCGACGGCGGGGGTGCCGTAAGGGTGTGGTGTGGCTCGACCACAGGGGGTTCCATGAGTGGGCGGTGTGGCTCATCCATGGGGGGTTCCGTTAGGGCACGAGGCGTTTTGGTCGGGGAGGTGTCATTAGGGAATGGGGCGGCTCAGCTGTAGGGGGTTCTTTGAGGGTGCGATGCCACTCGACCGCGAGGGTGCTGTGAGGGCACGGTGCGTCTTGGCCATGGGGGGTGTTGCGGGGGAACGAGGCCATGGGGTGGCTCGGCCAAAGTAGCTCCGTTGGGAGGGCGGCGACCACTGGGGTGCTGCGAGGCGACTTGGCCACGGGGGTTCCACGAGGGCGCGGGGCGGCAGGGCAACATTCCATTGTCGGCAGTTCTTTAGTTCCACGGGTGCCAATCCTGGACACTGATCACCATCACCAATGTTGCCTTCATTCATCGCAAATGATATAATATTTAAGTAGAATGATGGAGGATTCGAGCCATGTTTGTTTGGACTGCACCCTCTGTGTTAGAACGGTAGTGAGCGGCTCAACAAGAATAATAATTTCAAGAAGTGGTAAATGAAAATAATTCAAACTCCCTCTCTACATCGTTTTGATTGATCCATTGCAAATTTTCCTCAGGGAAGGAGACGACATTGTTGGGAATAGACAGACTTTGGTGATGTCAGTATTTCATTGATCTTCAGTTTTTTGACGTTGACGACGTTCCTCATCAATTAATGTCCCTTGAAAGAAGTTGGAGTCGAAGTCAGCATTCATCATTGGTGTTCTTTGTTGGAGTACTTAATTTGAGAGAATTCTCCCAAGTCTCCTTCTGCCCAATTCCACCAAACATTCCAAGTAGATAACATAATAGATTATGTTTTCTATTAATTTCATTGGCATAAATTCATCACGGATTTATTAATTAATTTATTTGGCATAATAATAGTTAAATGAGTTAAAGAGGCTCCCAACAATTAATAATGAATTTTCAGGGTTTCTCCAATTAAAGGGGAGTTTAAAGGGGGTTTATACATGGGTGGTCCCCACCACCATAACATCTAATGGGATGTTTTGTTCAGGTGGTCCCCACCTGTGAAACATCAGCATAGGAGTTTCAAAATAAAATAAAAATTAAATGTTACATCATTTTTTTTATTTTTATTCTTTCACAAATAAGTGAAAACCTAACTTCCCCACTCGACCTAATATGGTCGAGGTGATAGTATCTTTAAACTAATATCGGTGGTGGAAGTTCAACAGTTCCCTTAGATTTCAATTTTGAGCACAAGTTCGAATGATAGAAAAACCTAAAAGCATGTTTACTAAAAGTACCTGAAAAAACGTTCTTAAATTCACTCCCGGCAATCCGGGCCTCAAAATCATCTGCCTTCAATTTTTTTAGGCTCATAAAATTCTCATCGGATTAAAATAAATATACATGGAAATTCAGGGTCTTTATATTCTCCCCACATTAGGGCTTTATTTCTTCATAATCCACAACTCAAACTAAAGGAACAAGTGGGGGTATTGAGCACGCATCTGAGCATCCCGCTCCTTTGTGCTCTCTTGAAGGTTCACTCGATCCCAGGGAATTCACACTAGAGGTATAAATCATCCACAATGTACATAATCTTGTCGATCCTCAATCTGTAATAGAACCTCCATAAACGTTTCCCCATAGTCGATGTTTATCTCTAAGTGGCCGATGATATGAGAAGGGTCCTGATCGTATCACCTCAGCTGGGATACATGGAAGACTTCATGAACCTGGTGTAACTGAGGTGGAAGAAATAAGCGGTATACCACCTCAACATCTCTACTGAGGACTGGAAAGGGTCCAATGCACCTTGGAGATTACTTTCCACCTATGCTGAATCACTGGAAACCTTGTCGAGGTGAGACCCGTAGAAATACGTGGCCGCTATCCATGAAATCCAGAGGTCTCTATCTCCTGTCGGCATAAGACTTTTACAGACTCTGTGTAGTATTTATCTGTTCCTGGATTATCTGCACTTTCTCCATGGTTCCATGTACCATCTCTGGTCCCACTATTGTTGAATCCCCTAGGTCATTCCAACACAAAGGTGATCTTCATGGTCACATGTAAAACGCCTAAAAAGGTGTCATCCCAATGGTGGAGTGATAGATGTTGTTGTATGAAAACTCCCACAAAGTAAAGTGATCCTCCCAGCTATGACCGAAGTCGAGGATGCATGAATGCAACATGTCTTCAGGGTTCTGAATGGTCTGATCAGCCTGACCATCTTTCTGAGGAATGATGGTGGTGCTCCACTGAATCTGTGTCCCAAAAGCCTCCTGCAACCCCTTCCATAGCCTGGAAGTAAAACATGCATCACGATGGAAGAAATTTTTCGAGAGTACTCCATGTAGCCGCACAATCTCTTGCACATAGGGGTGTCCCATACTCTCAACTAAACCCTATTATCTGATTAGTATGAATTGGGCTAACATGGTGAGTTGGTCAACCATTACCCAAATTGAGTCATGTTCCATAGATGTACGTGTAAGTCCTGACATGAAGTCCATAGATATCCCATCTGAATTCTACTCATGGACCTCTATAGGCTGAGCTAAGCCTTATGGTACCTGATGCTTCGCCTTCACTTTCTAACAAGTGAGGCACTGAAAAGAAAACTCTTCTACTAATTTCTTCATTCTTAGCCACCAGTGCTGTCATCGGAGATCATTGTACATCTTCACCATTTCTAAATGTACCGCAAGAGGGGTCATGTGGAACTCCCTCAACACATCCTCCTGAAGTTAAACTAATACCATGGTACGTCTTCTGAAGATGAGGAAATGATCCCCACCTTCAAAAAATCTATCAAATGCGTGTCCTATAGATATCTGAGCACATCGAGTCTTGTGATCAGTTTCCCCTCACTGAGCCTCACTGAATCACTGAAGAAGTATTACAGTGACTGTAATAGACTAAAGAAAAGTAGCTCCTTTTCTATCCACAAAGGATATCTTCAAAGTAGCCCGATTCTTCGTTGCCTCGTCTACCAGCTGTATACCAGTCATCCTTCTCAGTGCATCTACTACAATGTTCCCCTTATTAGGAGTATATACTATATCTACGTCATATTCTTGGTTGAACTCAAGCCAATGTCATTGTCTGAGTTTCAGTTCCATTTGAGATAAGAAATACCTAAGACTCTTTTGAACCGAGTAGACTATAAAGCAATCGTCCATCAGATAGTGCCACACATATTCTTGGTGAAGACCACTACTGCTAACTCTAGGTTATGTGTATCATCTTTCTATTCATGTTGTCTTAGATGTTGAGAACCATAGGTGATCACATCTCACTCGTGCATCAGGACACATCCCAGTATGGTCCCAGATGTGTCGCATTAAACTACGTACCCTACGCCCTCCTCTTAATGCCTGAATATGGGGCCTCTAGTCAGCCTCTGCCTCAGATCCTGAAAAATCTATTGAAATCTCTCCAAAAACATGAATGGTTTCCCCTTATTCTTCAACATTGAATGTGGTGCTTTAACTCTGGAGAGATCTGACCCAAATATCTATTAGTATCTGAAAAAACCTTGGAAACTTCGTACCTCCGTCACACTCATGGGTGGCTCTCAAGAACGTACCGACTCAATATTTGCAAGATACACAACAACTCTTTCCTTCAATATGACATGACCCATAAATTGGACCCATCAGATTCCAAAAATGACATTTTGAGTGCTTACCGTATTATTTCTTCTCTCAGAGTATGTCCAGTACTACCCACAAATGATAGGCAAGATCCTCCTCAATAGTAGAGTATATCTGAATTTCATCAATGAAGACTACTACAAAGCGATCAAGTTATGGATGAAAGATCATGTTCATGAGTCCCATGAACAGTGCTGGAGCTTTGGCTACACTGAATGGCATAACAAAAAATCGTAATTGTCGTACTGACATCCGAAATCCATATTCTGCACATCCTCGCCTTTTACTCTTAGCTAGTGATAACAAGATATGATGTTTATGTTCAAGAACCATTGTTCTCCCTTCAGCTGATCAAAGAGTCTGTCAATCCTTAGGATTGGGTACTTGTTCCTCACAGTCACCAGGTTTAGGTGCTGATAGTCAAAAAAATGTCTCAGGATTCTATGTGCCTTCTTGGAGAACAAAATCAGGGCTGCCCAAGGTGAATCACTGGGCTGAATTAATCCCATCCCATGCAAGTCCTATAGTTGTACCCATAGCTCACGATGCTTAGCAGGAGCCATCTAATATGCTGGTGTAGATATCGGCGTCATCCAAGTGTACAAGTCAATGTAAAAGTCCACCATTCTATAAGGATACTGACCCAAAACATCGTAAGGGAAGGCATCCACATACTAGTCAACAACTATAGGATAACTTAGATAATCCACATCAACTGCTCTGAGGTAAAGGATAGCCAAATTTTGAGTGATCAGTTACACTCTCCTTTGGGTATGTCCATCATGTGATGCAAAGGCTCCCTTCTCACCGGTGAAGGTAACGCTGGTCCTATCAGTGCGAACACACCGCACTTAGCGCCTAATACATTCAATCTGGGCATGGGCTATAGATAAATATTCCATACACAATATGATGTTGTAAGGACTCAACTCCACTTCTTTGAGATCCCTGCCAAAGTTGTCGCCTCCTATAGTATGCTTGCAATGCCGACACCAGTGAGTAATCTTCAAATCCGCTCTGTTATGAGTATCTAGCTATAAGGATCGAGCTGACGGCTCCATCATAATCTCTGAACTTCGAATGAGGATTGTGGTAATAAAGTTATGATGAGAACATATGTCTATAAGTACTATAACTAAGGTGAAATAGACATAGATCGTACCTCGTATAATCTCTGGAGAGCCGTGATCGTAGGCCTCAGCTACCTGGAGATGAGCTCGCCCCTGTCCTCCTACTCCCTATGGTCGTGGTGGACCACCTAGTGGTGGTGGTAGTAACATTATGAATCAACTCTCACTACAGCTGCAAAGCCAACTCCTCTGCAACGTCCACCTACTCCCTACAGACCACCTCAGTCAAATCTTTGTCTCTACCTAGGTGGTTCATCAACTGTCTGGTGATCATCTATACAGCGGGTCAGACTGTCAAAAGCCATGTGACCATGCCCGCCACATGCATAAGAATCCTCCCTCCTAGCATGAATAATTCTGTATTAGGTGTCCCGCACAACTGACTCTGAATACTATAGTCATCCACCTCTCGGTATAGTCCCCTTGGACCTTTGTGACATATGTCTATAAACAGCTCCGAATTGATATTCTACGTGATGACGAGTAGTGGGTCTCACTGTTTGTGACTGCTCAACAAAGTAAATATCCACTAGGAGTTCTCTCTCTAACACCCCTGCCTACGTTGGTATGTTGAGTGAGATCATCGAAGCCCTAATCTCTCGCCTGAGTCCCTGCTCGGAGGTCCGAGACCAAAATAATGGGTCTCACACCATATCAGAGGAGTATCGTGAGAGTTCAGTGAACCTCGCTGAGTACTAAGCCACAATCATGCTTCCCTGCTGTAGATGAAGTAGCCCCGGAATGCGCACTGTGTGAAGAGTCACTGGGACAAACTCTGCCGAAAACAGGCTCTTGAGGACTGCCCAGAGAAGCCTCGCGTTGTAGTGAACTTGGTAGATCATGCTCCACCATCTGCATGATGCTGCCTATAGAAGGTTGGCCGCAAGGATCGACATGAGATCAAATGATGTCCATACTAGTTGAAAGACTCTAACTATAGACTCCAACCAATACCCACCAGCTTGTGGGTCTGTCTCTCCCCATAACTAGGGTGTCCTATAGCATTGGAACATGTTCAACGTGCTCAAGTAGTATTCACACTCTACTACTAGGGATGGTGGAATCAATGTTCCACTGGGAAATGGTACCATTGGTGCCTCTTCTGGTGCCTCTACTAGAAGAGGGCCCTACACAAATTCCTTGTCCCTCGGAGGGATATCAGTGCGTAAAACTCTCGGAACCCTAACTGGTTGTCATCATGGAGGCATCCTGAAAAGAAATAGGTGCTCCATGGTTAAAATGTTATACCTAGTAATATGATTCAAGGAGATCACTAATAGTACTCTTCCAAACACAAAAACAATCAGTATTTTCATGAACTGAGTCAGTAATCAGAAGTCAGGGTCCTGGTGACTAGATACGTCGGTCGTCGCACGAGCACTGGGTTCCCTAAGCTGATATTCAAACCCACTACACTTAACACTATTTTAATTAAAAATAAAGATCAATTTCCTATGTTATACTGTATAACCAACTCCTCTAATACAAATTTTTCATGACCTGTCCCTCTGGACACGTGTTGTGACTACCAGAAACCCACATTCCATAGATTAGGGTATATCGACTAGAAACGAAGGAATATTACCTAAAACATGGAAGCAATTTCATTTATAAACTGTAAATACATGCAACCAAGCACACAGAATGATATGAACTCCACAAAACTGAATATTGAACAGAGTGAGTACAGTATGTAAAAAGGGCCAGAATACAAGACCAACTGGAAAGTACATGAAACTAAAAGTACTTCTAAACTGGAACATGTCTTGTGTTCACCCACCATGGATCCTACATGACTGGTAGGTACATCTCCCGAGTGGTCATCTATGATGTATGCCATGTCTAAGGTCCACCTCCAAGCAACCTCCAGTCCTGGTACTCTCGTCCTCAGTCAGCACTATCTGTAGTCTGCACCAAAAACAATGATGTTCTGGTAAAGCCTGTAATGGGGTTAGTATATAGATACTCAGTAGGGACTATTAAATCCTATAGGTCACAAAAAATCCACAAAGGATAAACCACAATGTATGATATAAATTGACAACCCAACTTAAGTATATGCCCAAACATATAATTATGTTATCTTGTATATCCATCTCAATCATGAAGAAACACAGGGTCCAACTGAAAAGCCCAAAGATCAACTGTTACACAATTTAAAGAAAACCACAACGGAAAGTACCACAAAGGTACGCCACAAAAAATAATACCACCCAGGAAACACCACGATTGTAATTAAATCACAAGTATGAACTAATCTCACTCCAGTTATAACTTAAGTACAGTATAAGAGATGATTAGATTTAAATACTAAATAATCTTACTCTATTAAGAAGCATACCCACACATGATCACCAGGTTCTGAACCACACAAGATAGAAAGGTGCTTATCCGCACATGATCACAAAGTGCTGACCCACATAGGATCACAATGTGCTGACCCCTAGAAGATCACTCTAAGTGTTGACCCACATAGGATCACTCTAGGTGGTGTCCCAAACTAGATAGCTCAATGCTGACCCACACAAGATCGCTCTAAGTGTTGACCCTCACAAGATCTCTCTAGGTGCTGACCCGCACATGATCTCTCAGTGCTGACCCACACAAGAATCTCTCTAAGTGCTGACCCACTTAGGATCTCTCTAAATTCTTAACTTCACTGCCAGCAATAGGTTCCCACACTATTCTCTCTCATCAATGAAAGGATATGCTCCACAAGTTACTGTTTGATACTCCAATGACCACGAAGTCTCACGATGAGGTATCTCAATGGACCACCACATCATAGGGGTATCAATGCAATAGAAAGTGCGTCATTCAGATGCCCAGTCTATGAGTTTTTAGGATGTTTGTCTTGAGGGACCATTTGGTTTCGTTTTTGATCCAACCAGACCATTCCCCAAAATTTTCCAAAACATTAGTGGGGTATACTAAAGTGACAGTGTACCTCCATGGTTTCTGTAGCCATTGACAGTTCATCAAACGGACGAACAATGCCAAAGCTATGGCCCAAGTAATGTATAGCATCATATCTACTCTCGGTCTGGTCCGAGTCGGTCAGACCGACTCGACCCGAACCAGCCTGGGATGACCCAGTTCTGGTTTACCCAACCCGACCCACTGGGTCCGGCTTGGCCCGCTGGGTGGCCCTACCTGATGGTCCCGGCCTGTTAGGCCGTGAGGATCGTGATGTCGCGTTGGTGCACGGTGTCTCGGCTGGGGGGTGGGGGTGCCGCATGGGCGTGGGGTGGCTCAGCTGTGGGGGGGGGGCGTGAGGGCGTGGGGAGGCTCAACCATGGGGGTTCCATGATAGAGTAGGGCCACTCTGCCGCAAGGGGTGGGGGTGTTGTGAGGGCATGAGGCAGCTCTACCACGGGGGTGCCGCGAGGGAATAGAGCAGCTCGACTGCAGGGGGTGTTGCTGGGGTGTGAGGCTATGGGGGGGGGGGGCTCGACTGGGAGCGTGGAGGCCGCGAGGGTGCTATGAGGCTGCTCAACCGTAAGGGTATCGTGAGGGAATGGGGTGGTGGTGCATCGTGCCTTCATCGACGATTCTCAAGTTCCACCGGTGCCAATCTCCGGCACTGTTCACTGTCACCAAATTTTCCTTCATTTATCTCGAAGGATTCACCTTTTAAGAAGAAAAGCGGAGGGGTCGGGCCATGTTATTCTGTCCCAGACCCTCCATGTTAGATCGGTGGAAAGAGGCTCAACAAGAACAAGAATATCAAGAATGAGTAATGGAATATAATTCAGACACCCTCCCTAACTCTTTCATTTGATTCATTGAAGATTGTTCATGGGGAAGTAGATGATATTGTTGGGAATAGATGAACGTTGGTGGATTTGGAATTTCCTTGAATTCCGATTCATTTTCATTGAAGACATTCTTCATCATCAAATATCTCGTGGAAGAAGGTGGAGTTGAAGGCGGAATTTTTCGCTGGTGTTCTTCGTTAGAAAGATTTCTCCCAAGTCTACTTCCTCCCAATTACACCAAAAGTGCCTTGTAGGCAACATAATAGAATGTGATGTCTATTTATTTCGTTGGAATAAATTAAAAAAGTCATTATTAATTAAATTTTTTGGCATAATAAAAGTTGGAGGAGTTGAAGAGGACCCCCCAACATTTAATATGAAGTTTGAGGGTTTCTACCATTAAATGGGAGTTCAAGGGGGTTTATACTCTGGTGGTACCCACCACCATATCCCATAAATGGAGGATTAGTTCAGGTGGTCCACACCTATGAAATATCCACATGGTATTTTCAAAAAAAAAAATGTAACACCATTTTATTTTATTTTTATTCATTCACAATTAAGTGAAAAACCAACTTCTACCCACGACCTACTGAGGTAGAAGTGAAGGTCTCCATAAATGAATATTAGTTATGAGAGTTTAATGGTTCCCTATGAATTCTATTTAAATCAACAGTTCATGATTTAGAAAATTCAGATCACACATTTAATGAACGTACCCAAAAAGGATTGGAGATTTATTCCAGGAACTCTGGGCCTCATAATCGTGCGCCTTAAATTTTCGCGTACTTATAAAATTCCCATTAAAATAAAAAAATTACATGAAAATTTCAGGTCATTAAACTTATTATATTCTAAAGTGGAGAAATCAACTTAAAAATGATATTTTGTCGAAACTTTAATTTTTTCCTTCTGATAATGAGTAATATAAAATGAATGTAAAATAATTTGGGTTAATAAAATAATACTGTTTCCCCAATTTGAAAATATCATGTTCTAATACCATGTACAATCCCATGGTTTTTCATTTACCACTACCTATTTTTCCAAAATATGTTATTTATAAATTTATAAACAAATCCATCAATATTTTAATAAATTCCAATCCAATTATTAATTTTCATTCACTACAGTTTAATTATCAAAAAATTTACAATTTTTCTACATCCCATGGAGTCCTCTTGCACCAAACATTTCGATCATTTTTTTGAACTAAAATTCATGGTAACTTAAATATATACTTCTATTTTAAATTCTTGTATCCTATTTGTGAGATATATCATTCAAATTTATAAATTAAGTTCACCATTACAGTTTTATCCCATACTTTTACTGTATAAATAGTATACTAACAATTGCAGACCCTTGACCCCATTTTTTACCTTTTTTATAACTATGTTTCCTGGTCGTTATTATGTCGATTTAAATACTCAATATTTCACAATACTATTTAAGAAATTTGTTTTCCATCTGCGAATACCAAAACATCATAATTTTCACAAGGTATTAACCAAGATTTAAAAAAGTTTTATTTTATTATAGTTTTGATATACATAAAATCCTAATTATATTTTCATTGGTAATAAATGATAATATTATATTGTCCTTAAGACCTTTCTAGAACTCAATGTTTTTATATGAATCCCATTTATTTGGTTACCTGCAGATTGTTTAGGAAAATATTTATTTTGATATATGTGGACCAGATGAAAATTATAACATATGAAGGGTTGATTTTTATATCACTCTAATTCATTGGTTGATTACATTATTCTATAGATATGATTCATTTTATAATTCCTTGGTGAATAGCCTTTGTAAAATTTTAAGACACCTCGAGGACCAATTGATGTAATATTCTTATGCTTGTCTCTTTTAAAATATTTTTCCACATTTAGAAGTTATAATTCATTTTATTATTATTATAATATGCCTATTTATCATTCAATTACAACATTCCCCCTGTTCCTATTTATTTTCCCTAAGATTATATGTAAATTGTTTCACATTATTTCCCTTACTGGGCCTTATTCTCACCCTTTCATTTCATTCATTTCCCCAGGTTATGAGGTGTTATAAATGTACTTATTATAGAACCTATGATTATTCATTTCCAGAGGTTAAGATTAAATTTTTTAATTTCATGTTTTATAAACTTTTTTTCTATGATACAAAACATTAAAACATCCTCATTTTGTATGATGTAAATAAAAATTTATGTATCAAAAAGTTTTTATTTACGAGTGTATCAAAATACGATTTTCTTATTTATTGAAATTATGATTTCAAAAAATTATGAAGAACCATATGAACATGATAATGTATATGAAGAGAATTTTGTTGGGGAAATATTATATAAGTGGATTTTGAAAAAAAGGAATCATTATCTATAAACGAATATGTGGATGTGGCATATGCACAGATGTATTTAGGGGTAAAACCCAAAAACACCTCTTTGATCTAGATGTGGATGGGAACTGGTGCATGACTAAATGGCATTCTACAAGCATTGGTTGATACTCCTGTGTTATTTATTTATTTAATCACAGGATATTCAATAAACATTATTAAGGATTTATATAAAATATAATTTTTATTAATTTTTAATAGATTAAACCCCGATTTCATAAGATTTAAAATTATTTAACAAATTAAAATATTATCAAAAGAAATATTATTATCACTAAGGTTTTATAAATTTATAAAATGGTGGGAAATAAGAAGAAATATGTAAATGGTGAGCCTAACAGACCATGAATTGACAATCATCTGATGGATTATAGATTATAAAACATCATGGTATTCTTGTATCAACAAACACTAGTTATAAGAATTAACATAAAACATAGTGGGAGACCAAATTTGTCTCTAATAGAAACACATTCCCTTGAGTCCATTATTAATAAATTAAAAACATTTTAGTGGATATACAGAACAATTGATTTCAGAATAATGGATAATCTATATTGAAATGACCTTATATATAGTCTGTAGTACAGAAAATGATATAGTCACCTCAGTAGTATACCTTATAGAGGGAGAAGAATATTAGTGGTGGAAACAAATTAAAAACTCAAAGCTAGTAAAGTATATTGATTATATGGAGTGGTAAAAGTTCATTGGAAATGTTTTCAATAAAATATTTTCCCCATTTGATGTGAATGAAAATAGAGAACTAATTACTAGAGCATAACAAGAAGGAAAATAATATTTTGGAATCTATGAGAGGAACATTACAAGAATTTCTCACTGTAGCTAAAGCTTTTTCATGGATCCTAATTCAATGGTTGGTAGGTTATATAGTTGAATATGACACTATAAACTGATGAATCTAGACATTAGAGATTACAAGGATGTGATAACACGAAGTGCAATGAATAATGAAATAGTGTTTGACGAGCTACAATGGTCCCATAGAACAAATGAAAATAAGTTTCAATTGATCCATGATTATGGATTATCAATGATCAAGTTTAATTGGGAAATAAAGAAAAACATTCCACATGTAATAAATATGTGAATAAGAATTTTAGGGAAAATATTTTGGTAGCAGGAAATGTTACAAGTGTCTAATAGATAACCATAATATTCAGAATTATCATATTGAGGTGAAACCTCAACTCCTCAAAATAAAATAAATGGTGAATATTGAGAAAACCCATATGTGAGTCAAACACTTCATGTTTGGGAATGTTGTATAATTTTTTACGTCACTCTACAAATCCAATGTTAATTGAGCAGAATCACCATCAATGTCACCAATTCCTAAAGAGAGTACATTATATTTATATCAAAAATGATAATTTAGATGCTCCAAATGATGAGGTTGTATGTAGTCTCATTACTCTAAATACTGTAGAAATTAATATTTTTTATTCTATTTCTATGAATTCCATTATTTAATCAATGTTTTAAAATAATATAGAATCAATCCCCAATCTTATAGATGTAGTTTTATCAATAAATACACTAATAGGGATTATCCAAGGTGTTTAGAAACTCAATTATTCACATTAGCATTCAAAATCTCAATAAAAATATGGTTTCCATACCCATGCTGGAATTAGAATATATTTTTGGGATAAATTGTCTCTCAAAGTATAATGATAATATTAAATGATGAAATAATTAAATATCAGTAGTATTGAATGTAAAACTGATAGTTTCTTTTAAAAGTAGAGATATCTCATCCTGAGCGTTATCAAGAAGAACCTCACGTAGCCTAATTTATGGATTTTATTGGTGATGATGAAGAAGTAAATGAATCAGTACGAATGTAATATGTCCACATGATACAACAATAAATTGAAATATTTCCCTAGGAGTTAAATGTACCTCCCCCAAAAATATAGGTATTGTTCTCCATTATACTCATGCATGGATCCAATATGATATCAAAGACGTTTTATATAATGAAAGAAGTTGAGATGGAGGAATTAATGAATCAACTCCAAGATATTTTGGGTAAGTGGTATATCTGACAGATTGTGTCTCCATGGGGAGAACATGTTATCATTGTCAAGAATATGTATCTATTAATGTGGATATTAATTGATTATATAGAACTTAACATGATCACAATGAAGAAGAAAACCCACTTCACTTGATTTATTATTTATTTAAATAGTTTAATGGGGTATATGTTTCGTCATGATTGATCCTCAATCTGGATGTCCTAAATTGAGGTTTAATAAAGAAGTTATTCCAATCTATGGATTCCAATAAAGATATTTTAATTATGCGTTAATTTTTATGACCTAAAACTGGGGTAATTTTCATTCTATTTAAATGGTATTGATGAATATTGTATTTATGGATTACCTTGATAACATTGGGGTTGTTTTTATTGAATTTATTATGATTTATTCAAAAAAATTTGAGGATCATGAATATTATATACAGGTTAAATTGAAATCATTGATGAATGATATGTTATTTGGAATGTTGAAAAAAATAATATTTTGGTTAAAAAAAGTCTCATTCTTGGGGAACATTGTAACCAACTAAGGAATATCTATCATCGTTGAAAGGACAGTGGTTGTAGAGTAGATTACTTATCCTACTACATTAAATGAGATTCGTAGTTTCCTTTATTTAGTATGATATTATAGAATGTTTTTTAAAAAACTCTTCATTAATTTCCAATACACTAACAATGTAAACATGAAATGTGGGCATGTTCATATAGAAAAAGTAGTGTAAAGAGAGTTTATAAGTAATGAATATTATATTGGTTAAATCACCAATGTTAATGCTACCATTAATCGAAGAAGGACTAATTATTTTTAGTGGTTTGTCTCTAAAAGGGAATGATATTTTCTTTACAAAAACCTAGATGGTTATTTATTGTTCAACTTGATCGTTGAATCCTCATGAGAAGATTTAACCTACTAATGTAACGCCCGGACCCCAGTTACCCAGAGTCGGTGAATTATTACATTACATTGGAATGTTCTTAATAATGATCAAATCTCGAAAGACCGATTGGTTTAGTAGCCTTGGAAACACTAGATATATTCATAAAGTTTTACATTACATCATAAAGTGAAAAAAACTACTACAACAACATAGTCTCCATATTCCACACTCATATCCCCACATAAAATCCATATAGGTCATTCATAACTTACTTCTTCACATCCTGGGAAAAATAAAACATAGAAAAGGGGTGAGCTCAAAATCCCAGTAAGGATAACAATATAGCGGGAACTTTCAAAAATAATCATAAACATTTAAGGCAATGTATAACTAAAACAGAAGCCTTTTAAACATGAACATCAACATCGTATGGAAAAAGTAATATGAAATAATTCCATTTAATTATTCACATGGATATTCTACTAATCGAATTTTCACATGAAATATCAATAACCACTTTCATAATGATGGAATACATAATGCCAGACTATCATAACCACATAGCCAAGGCCTCATGCCAAGACTACAAATAAGATTTTTCAAAGGCCTTATACCAAGACACTAGTTTGTCTCATGAGACCTACCTATGCATCAAGGAGCTATAGTGGGATCCACCCGTCACATATTAAGTCAAATGCAATCCCATATGAAAATGTTTTAACATAACATAAACATTCGTATTAAAACTAGCATACAAAATGTTAATACTTTCACCATAAACTATGAATGGTATAAAAATAGCACATCCACAGTCAAACGTATTACAAAACCTTCAAATACAATATAGAATTCTTGTATCATAATAAATCAGCTTCAAATAAGCATATAATCCATCAAAGGATGTTGACATAGATGAAATCAAAACTCTTTTTAGAGAAATATCTATTTCTATTTTGAAATCATTTAAGAGTCATATATTTATAAAATAAAACATTTTCTTTGAAAACATTCTTATAATATATTAAGGGAATCTTCGACAATTTTATAACGGTGGAAAATAACCGCACCCGCCGTATAAGTTTAAAAAAACATTCTTACCTTAATTCTGTCGAAAAGGTTAAAAAGCACCTTGTTTAGAAAACGACGGAAAGATTCCTTTATAAAACCCTTATAAAAAGTAAAACAAGGGTATAAATGACTATAACCCATATTATTTTAAATAGTAAAAAAATTTTGAAATACATTTTTAAGAAACATGGATGTGGATGATAAAGAGATCCCAGTAGATTATTACGTACAAACAACCTCGGATAATGAAGAGATTGTGAAATAACCCTGACATTGCTCTTTTCCATGGTTTTGGTAGGCTAACCTCCTTTATAATGGTTAAATAATTGTTATTAAATTATACAATAATCATATACATTAATATGATATCATATATGATCTTTTAACATTGATTTGTTAATAATATCTTAGTATTATCGTTGTTTCGGGTGTTAACTAACTCATTTTATTTTATATGCTTTGTTATGTAAGCCATGTTTGTAATGGATAGGTTGTATATTATTCATATCCAGAATGATATCAAGTCCTTAAGCCTCATTTTTAAATCATCAAATGATAATTACACTTGAATGGATACGATGGAGAATGAATCTCATCGCGTTCGTGGAGACGGTATTCTGTACGTACGCACGAGCGACAATATCATTCTTTTGATATTAAAATAATATATAAATGGATGGTATATCATATATAAAGAATAATTAACATGTTATATTTATTATTTACATGGGTTACACATCTTTATTATACCCATCCAAATAATAATATATTGAATAACAATTACACCACGACATGGAGACGGTAAGCCGTACGTACGCACCTATGGTGACATGTTATTCAATGGGTGAATAGAATAATGAATATGGGTGTACCATATTTATAATAACAACACATTATATATAATATACTGGAGTTATTATTTTAGAATGGTAATAACAACTAAAGAAGAAGTGGAAGAAGAAAGGAACTTGAAAAGGGGTGGTGAAAACATTACCTCTTCTTCGGGTTCTTCCTTTTGATTTGATCAAAAGGGCTCCATAGGGTGGATTTATGATCAAACTAAGGCCTCTAGGTTGTAGTGAGGAAAGTTGGGAGAGTATTTTGGCAGTGTGTGGCCGAAAAAAAAGGCTTTGAAGGTGTGAAGAAATGAGAAGGAGGAGTGCCCTTTTATAAGAGGGGTGAGGGGCACCTTTGGAAAATCTAAACATATTAATTTATAATAAATTCATATTCGATTTCTAATGGCTCCAAAGTTTATTATTTAAATGTTAAGGTGGGGATGGGTCGAAAACCACTCACCCAATAGAATTTAGAGAGGTCTGGGTACTTATATTAACATTATCTTTAAGTATTAACTATAAGTTAATTAGTTTCACTTTTACAATGTGTCTTTGTATTTTTATATTATATGGTTTATAAACATACTATATACATCCAAGAGACCCCAAAATTGTCCATTAATGATAAAAATATCATGATATAAGTATCTTGGACTATCCTTATATTTTAATGAATTTAATATCTATTAATAATATAATATTTGTTTTAAAAACTCTTTTATGTCAATTTTGACACAATTCAATAGTTGATTTTTGTGAAACTCATAACAGAATGATTAATTCGACCACAGTTAATTAAATCAATCCTAATATGTCATATTATCCTATAAAATTAGTGTAATTCATTAAAAGTCTCCAATTATTATTTATTTGGGTATTTATAATATCAATTATTTTAACTTTTCACTATTATGTTAATTACTGCATCATCATTGTGTCATAAATATATTAACTTATGTAATGTCTAAAAATTATATATAAAATATAATTATGTATAAAATAGTTTTATATTTCTAATGAATATATATAGTCGAAAATCCATCATATATAACCCTACGCAAAAATTGTTTTGCTAAAAGATATATGCTTGTGTCATTTTTGTATTCAATTTAACTTAATTAAATAAAGATTCCCTATCACCTACAAGTGGCTCCATGGGGTCCCAAAATCGACCCAAAGATGCCTATGGTCGAACATAAATCAACCAATTGGGCTAGGACACGTTTTAGGGTAATTTAGTATTATTATAATAATATTTTGTTTACCCTTATTTACCAGATTTACCCTTAACCATGGTAAATAAAATATTTACCGAAATAATTATTCAAAATGTCTTAAAATAAAAGTTACATATTTAAACAATTTGAAAATTTTGATTACAAATATGGAATCCATTTTTTCAAATTCAAAACACAGAAGTGGCAGAAATTAATTTAAAATTATTTCCCTTTGTTAAGACAAAAAGCGTGTTTTTAAGAGATAATAACTATCAAAAGATTGACACTTGTTTATGTCCGGTTTAATTGTAAAATTAAGTCCAATGACCAAAATTATATTAAATGGTAAAAATATATTCTATGTATACTTGAAAACTTCTCAAATTCATATTTTATCACTCTTAATTATTTTGATTAAAAAAGTTGTTTTTAATTAAAATTTAGTAATTTTCACTATTCATCAAAATATTAAAGTTATCCGAAAAGTACCAAAATCTCACCTTAGGATAAATTCGATATTAAAAATACAAAAATGAAGTCCATTTTGAAATATAAAATATATATAATTTCAAAAAGTAGGTATTACTATTCATAAAGGCTAGTTTGATTGGTTACGGTGTGTTAGAACTCGGTGTTGCGTACAACACACGCTATCACATTATTCAAATAGAAGAGTACTGTAGAAGCTTGGGGTGTTAAATTCTCCCCTCCTTCAAATAATTTGGTCCTCGAAATTTCTAGAATACATATCGCATGAAATGAATCAGGTGTTTCTTCATCATAAGTTCCTCGGGTTCGCACGTTGGCTCTTCCATCTTATGGTTTCTCCAAAAAACTTTTACCAGACGCATCGTTCGTTTTCTTAGTACTTGATCTCTCGTATCAAGAATCCTAATGGGCTCTTCGCAATAAGACATATCGGGTTCCAGTTCTAATTCCTCATAGGTGAGTAAATGTGTTGGGTCAGGCATGTATTTACTCAACAGAGATACGTGGAACACGTCATAAACTTTGGAGAGAATTGGCGGCATTGCCAATCGGTAAGCTACAACCCCAATTCGTTCTAGAATTTCGAAAGGTCTGATGTACCTGGGACTCAATTTACCTTTCTTACAAAAACGTATGACTCCCTTCCACGGAGATACCTTCAGTAAAACATGATCACCAACTTGAAATTCCAAATCATTCCTTCAATTATCAGCATAGCACTTCTGCCTACTTTGAGCTTCTTTGATGTGATTTTGGATTACCTTCACCTTTTCCATCATTTCTTCCACCAGTTATGGGCCTACAAGTTTTCTTTCACCAACGCCATCCCAACTGGTTGGTGTACGACATCTCTTTCCATATAATGCTTCATATGGTTCCATCTAAATACTCGAATGGAAGCTATTGTTATAGGAAAATTCTATCGGAGGTAAATACTGATCCCACATACCCTAAAAGACAAGTGAGTAGGATCTCAACATGTCTTCTAAGGTTGGAATAGTCTGTTCTGATTGTCTGTGTAACACCCCAGGTAAATAAAGAATATTAAATTTTCATATTTATCCAAATTTGTGAATAAAATATTAATATGACTTTAAAGGGGACGCTATGCTCGATGGCGTACTCAACAAGCAACAACGAGTTTCTTGGGAATCTTACGTTACACTCTAATAATAAAATAATATTATTTTAAATGGTAGTTAACATGTAGCCGTTGTATTGGCGGGAATGGATAGAAATAACTAAAATATGATTATATATGTATTTAAATCTTTTTACTTTTATCCAATAAAAGATAAAGGCATAAAATACGGGAAGAATTCAATTTTAGGCGTATATGCCCTAGTTTTCACTAAAGGATCACTTATCGCCTTTTGTTGGAAAACATTCATTAAATATAGTTTTATTCACTCTTATACATTCTATTGGACCAAATAAAACTCTTCTTTAGAATCGGGACATCAAAATTTACTTTGTGTAATTTTTTGGTATCTTTCCGATAAAGTTCATTTTTTTAATGAATAGAGTAAAATATTGTATTTTAATTCAAAACCACTTTGTAAAATAATTTATTTATATGATTAGATTATCTTTTTAATTGGTTTTAAAGTAAAATTAGAATATATTTTTACCATTAAATCCAATAGTTGTCGTTGGAATTAATTTCACTTTGAAATCAGACTTAAACTAGTGTCAATCTTTTGATACTTATTGTTTCATAAAAACACGCTATTTGCTCTGACAGTGGAAATTAATTATTAAATTAATTAATTTGACTTATATGTTTTGAATTTGGTTAAATAGACTTCATTTTTGAATTTGTAATATCTAATATAGCTTAGGGTGAATTTTTGGGATTTTTCTGAAAAACTTTAATTTTTGATGAATAGTGAAACCACTAAGTTTTACTTATAAAAAATGATTTTACGATTAAATGAAAATTTACCACATCTGTGTTTTGAATTTCAAAAATCCTACATACATGGTTGTCATTAAGAAGTAAAATGTGGTTCAATGAGATTAAAATAATTTTTTGTTGAATAGTAACTTTTAAGTTCTTAATCGTGATTAGAGGTAATTAGTGTAGTTTAAGGTAAAAATAATGTTTTAATAATATAAAATGAACTTGAAACATGTCCTAACCACATTGGATGTTTCATGGACGACCATTATAACCCATGTTTCAGGTTGGGGACCCCATGAATCCACGTTGGTTGGAAATGACATTAATATCTTTTTATTTAAAGTAAAAGTAAAAATGAGACAAACATGAAATGTTGTACTAAAACAATTTTTAAATGGGGTTATACAAATCAGATTTTTGACTATAAATATTAATTGGAAAGATAAAAAAATTTCCTACATCATAGTAATTTTTTTATAATTTTTATACATTATATAAGTTAAATTATTTTTGACATCATGATGATGCAGCGATGACCTCATTATTTCACGATTTAAATAAAATGGAAAGATAATGTAATATCTAAGACCTAAACATGTCCAAAACCTATTGTATGAGTGGATTTAGAACCCTTATCACCTTATACTAGAAACACATCAATGTGGGACCTCTTAAATCCGAATAACATTTTAAAATAAAGTGAATTTTCTTTACCTTCCAAGAGTGCCCCTCCTCTCTTCTTATAAAAGGCCCCCACCTCTACCTCTTTACCCACACTCCCAAAGCCTTTGGCTCGGCCAAAATTTTCCCATTTTGTCTCTAAACTTCCCTCTCTTACTCCTTTAAGCCTCACTTTGGGCAAAAGTCTTCCCAAGGATGCCTTTGAAATCAAATCAAATGGAGTTACCCAATTTTAAGGTAATGTCTTCACTTGAGTCCTTTTGTTTTATTTTTCTTCTCCAACCCCCTAAACTATTTTTATTCATTTATTTTGTAACAACTCCAGTATCATCAATATACTAGTATTTTGTTATAAGAAGGATTCGAGCTACACATTCACACACCTACATCTAATGGTTAAAGAACATACTATTTCCGTGGATGGTGAATTCCGGCCTCCCGAAACTATGATTGTTCAACATTCTTTTAACACCTTCAATGGTGGCCATTAAGATGACACTATATTTATATATGATATATAATATGTTATTTTTCCTTAATCATCTGTATTTTTCATTTTTGGCATACCATTATGGTTTCCATTATGGGTAAACGCGATATCTTCATTTAAGGAAGTGTGGACTACCGCCCCCTCAAAGTGATGTGATTCGTTAATGCCATATGTGGGACATATATAGGATGGATTTAAAGTTATTATATATGATATTATACTGGAATTATAATATACCTCTATATCAATATTATTCTATTCCATAAAAATATGAAATAGAAATTAAAGTAGCGTTCATGCGTACGTACGACTTACCGTCTCCATGAACGGTGCATTTCATTTCTTATCCCCAAATGTAATGTACTTTTATAAGTACATGTATATAATGGATATATATGATGAATTATACATCTAAATGATGAATATAATTCTGGAATTAAAATATACATACTTATCATTTAGTTTTAATTCCATTAATATGACAATGAAATGAAAGTAGCGTTCATGCTTACGTACGACATACCGTCTCCATGAATGGTGCATTTCATTTCTTACCTCTAAATGATTATGTAATATTATAAATACATGTATATTCTGGATATATATGATATATATGATATCCAAATAATGAATATCATTTTGGATATAATGAACCATTGACCACACGAACAACATGTAATTGTCAGAAGTCCACTTTTGACTTAAGAACCAAATATCGACAAAACCAACATTGTTAACTTAAATGATTACATAATGTTTTTAACCGGTCAATAATTGATATAAATGGAATAATTAACTTGAAAAATGTTCTTAATCAAGTATAAACTAACTCAAGTTTATTATTCAGGACGTCAAAGAACGATCGAGTCAAGTCGGACCCGAGGTAAGGGATCCTACCTCTCTCTTTCTTTTTAAGTACACTCTTTTATGCCATTCCTTTTAAGCTCATCTTTCTTGTGATTGGGATGTTCATTTATATTACTCTTACTGTAATTTTTATGTTTATATGATGAGAGACCCTATTCTCTCTCATCAATCCATTTTGGAAGTTTTGAGTGGCGTCGTTAGGCTGCTGAATTTTCGTAAGAGATCTAACCTCTCTCTTTCTTTTTAAGTACTCTCCTTTATGTCACATCATTTAAGCTACTATTTGTTATGTTGGGGGATGTTCTTTTACATTCCCCTTTCTGTAAACTTTATTTTAATTTGATGAGAGACCCTATTTGATCTCATCAATCCATTTTTGTGGTGCCGTTAGGCTACCGAGTTTTCATAAGGGATTTTTCATCTCACTCTTATTCCCATGAGATTTATACTACATTTGCCACAATTTCCTTTGAGTGATGTATGTACTTCCCATTACATTACTCATTGTGTATAATACATTCATTTATGAGTATTTACATCAATGTTGTATTTTCTTTCTTTCATGGGGTTCATATCTCGAAAGATACCCATGTCAGTAAGGGAACCTTTCACCCTCCTCTTTTTAAAATACTTCTTTTGTTGGGTCTTTTAATTTACATATTGATATGTTGGGATACGTTCTCATATAACCTTATGGATGTAAATTTTATCTCCAAGTGATGAGATACCCTTTTTATCTCTCATCAACTCATTTTCTGAATTTTGTAGTGACGCTGTTAGGCTGTCATATTTTTTCAATGGAACTTCTTAACCCAAATTTGATTCTTTGGGATAATCTTGTACTCCTTGAATATGTCATTATATGAATATGTGTGAATAACCTCTGATTTTGTTACACTTAATATCCACTTATATTGGGTGTATTCCTTTGTCACAGATAATTATGTAATTAACTTATCCTTAAACCAAGGATACCGTCTTTGTAAGGGAATTCATCTCAATCTCCTTTCATTGAGGGATATTTCGTTTTATACACAACTATCATTTATATGGTGTATAAACCCCTTTTATTTTTACTTTTATACAAAAGGAATCTTTTTCTGCGAAGAGTTTTACTAAACGACAAAAAAGGAATGTTTCTTTTAACGTACATGGTGACAGTGACCTTTTCCACCACTGCGAGTATTTTTTGATCTTTGGATTCCTCAACAAGCCGTAATGTTTTTAAAATAAAATAAATACCATATACACTTTTATGTATTTTGGTATTGAAATTTTTTTGATAAATGATTCTATTATTTCAATATATTTAAATGATATATTTTGATTGAAATGTGGAAATATTATCATTCCTTTATATTGGTTTTATGTGTTATAATTTTATAATGGTACTTGGACATATTACAGGTGGTTATGTGATAAACCATATGACTAGTGGTGCCGTGAATACCAGGACGGGTGGTTACGTTATAATCTCCAATGCATTGGGTATGGAAGTTGGTCGTATGGCTATTCCATTATGTATGTATGGATGTTGTCCGAATGGCTATTCCATTAAGTGATATGTATGGAAGTCGACCTTATGGTTATTCCACTTAAGTATGTTTATGTCCCAAGTTACCTTTATATGTTATGTGATCTTTATATTGGTTTTATGGTAATCTTTTGGTTATAGAAGGGTAATTAATGAACTTTTTTTCAGCGAAGAGTTCTTTACTACTTCGAAATGGTGAAAAGTATTATATTGATAAAGTATACATGGTTTACTTTTTGTTTTGAAAAACTAACAGTTTTCACTCTTTGTGTATCCTTTACTGAGATTTGTATGCTCATCCCAAGTTTTTGAAATGTTTTTCACAGGACTTAAAATGGAATATGGTCAAGGATGGGATCAAGAGAATGTCATGCTACATAAAACATGGAACTAGACATGTTTCTTTTTAAGAGTTTTTATTTTATGGAAATCTATTAGAAGCGACTACTTTGTAATCTTTTGAGATGTAATAGTTATGTCCTAATTCTCTAAAACTCTAAACCTGAAAAGATCTTCAATGTAAATTACTTATTTAAATTCAATATTAAGTAAGGTTTATGGCTGGGGCCTTATAGTCGGTATCAAAGATCGGTTTAGATAACTTTAGAGGTTAGGGTATTCTTTAAGAACAAGTGGCATTACCATAATGGTTAGGATTTCAGAAAGAGTCCTAGTTTTAGATAATGTGAATGAGTAAGTATATATTAGTGTTTATCTTCCTCATTAGTACATGGTGGTTTTGTTGATATACTCACACTGACATTTCTGTTTTTAGTGAATGGATGGATCTAGCAGGCACCAAAGAGAAAATAGGTTTAAAGGAAACTATGGTGGTTCTCTGATTAAGATACTAGATAAAATGGAGGATTCAATGAGGAAACTCGTGGTTGTTCTAAACCAACTATCAAGGAGTCATGATCAACCACTTGAACCTTTGTATGTTCTGTAATTCATCATGTACGAGATGACCAATCGATGTGGAAGTTCAGGTAATAATTATAAAGGTACCCATTATATTTTATATGATCCTTACTTTTGAGGTAATTATGGGTTGCTCTATGATATGATTGAAAGTGAAAGGCATGAGATAAAATTGTGGTTAAATTATTTTATGATTTTTTTTTGAAGACTTTATCTCATTTTGGGGAATGTTTTAATAGGTATATAGTTTTGGAAAAAGGACAACACACAGACCGTGAGACAACCCGTCGCGTTGGACCAAGCTGTGGGAATCGAACCCACAACCAAAGTGTGACTGGTATTTATCGCCTACCACAGGACTATGTGAAGTACGTGGTTAGATTGACTGATTATTTTTAGTTAGATGATTATATGAATTAAGAGTAAGTTGATTTTGGGTTATCTATGGAAAATTATTAACCTATCATGGAGGATATGTGATTAGGTTAATTACTTTTTAATATGAGACATTAAGAGAAACTGATGTTGTTTGAAGATAAATGTTACGATTTAACTTAGAAGACTATGTGACTAAATCCTTCAAATATTTGGGTTTCAATCTTAGTTTTTTTTACTTTGAAGAATTTTATGGACAAATTGTTTATCGAATAGTCCTCGTTGAACATTGGGGTTTTTTGGACAAATTTTGGAGATTAAGAATAGATTTTATTTTTATAAAGGGTTATCCTTTTATGGATTATGTAATCTTGTACTAAACTTTATTTTTTTGGTTTTGTTTAAAGTCTAACGACATGGGAAGTATATAGTTCTATATTGTGGATTAGGTGATTCTCTAGAAATTGGTTATAGTACTCTTAATCCGAACAAATCTTCCTAAATACCCGTCTTTTGGAGAAACTATGAGTTTGATTAAGCAATCTAGTAAAAGTTAAAAGTTAACATGATAAGTGATTATGATTAGTTATCAATAAATTCGACAATAAAAAGTATCTTCAAACAAAAATGTTGTCTATTAACTTTTCCTACTGGGGAATCGAATACCGTTTAACCCATCACAAGTTTGTGATTTTCTTACGGTTAACTTTCTCCTAGACATGTTTACTATCACTCTCCATCAGAACATGACCCTTTTTTTTCCTCCATGTCCATATTTTCATACATGGAATCCTAGTAAGGTTTAACTCGAGTGACCTTTGTACTTATCTTTCTTTATTTTAAAGTGATTGTTTTACCGACTCTTGTTCCGATGTGGGACTTTCAGGGATGTTTCCAAGCCCAATTTTAAAAATTGTGTGGACGTAACTCCCAAAAGGGGGGAAGGATGTAACACCCCAGGTAAATAAAGAATATGACATTTTCATATTTATCCATATTTGTGAATAAAATATTAATATGACTTTTAAGGGGACTCTATTCTCGATGGCGTACCCAACACGCAACAACGAGTTTCATGGGAATCTTACATTGCACTCTAATAATAAAATAATATTATTTTAAATGGTAGTTAACATGTAGCAGTTGTATTGGCGGGAATGGATATAAAGAACTAAAATATGATTATATATGTTTTTAAATGTTTTTACATTTATCCAATATATGATAAATGCTTAAAATACGGAAAGAATTCAATTTTAGGCGCACATGCCCTAGTTTTCACTAAAGGTTCACTTATCACCTTTTGATGGAAAACTATCATTAAATATAGTTCTATTCACTCTTATAAATTATATTGGAGAAAATAAAACTCTTCTTTAGAATCGGGACATCAAAATTTACTTTGTGTAAATTTTTGGTATCTTTCCGATAAAGTTCATTTTTTTTATGAATACTGTAAAATATTGTATTTTAATTCAAAAACTATTTTTAATCTAATTAATTTATATGATTAGATTATATTTTTAATTTGTTTTAAATTTAAATTAGAATATATTTTTACCATTAAATCCAATAGTGGTCGTTGGAATTAATTTCACTTTGAAATCAGACTTAAACTAGTGTCAATCTTTTGATACTTATTGTTTCATAAAAACATGCTATTTCCTCTGACAGCGAGAATTAATTATTAAATTAATTAATGTGACTTATATGTTTTTAATTTTGTAAAATATACTTCATTTTTGAATTTTTAATACCAAATATAGCTTAGGGTGAATTTTTGGGATTTTTCTGAAAAACATCAATTTTTGATGAATAGTGAAACCACTAAGTGGTACTTATAAAAACTGATTTTTCGTTTAAATGAAATTTAACCACTTCTATGTTTTGAATTTCAAAAATATTACATACATGGTTTTCATTAAGAAGTAAAATGTTGTTCAATGAGATTAAATTTTTTCTGGTGAATAGTAACTTTTAAGTTGTTAATCGTGATTAGAGGTAATTAGTGTAGTTTAAGGTAAAAATAATGTTTTAATAATATGAAATGAACATGACACATGTCCTAACATCATTGGATGTGTCATGGACGACCAATACAACCCATGGGTCAACTTGGGGACCCCATGAAGCCACTTTGGTTGGAAAATGACATTAATATATTTTTATTTAAAGTTAAAGTAAAAATGAGACAAACATGAAAAGTTTTACTAAAACAATTGTTACATGGGGTTATACCAATCAGATGTTTGGATATAAATATTCATTGGAACTCTAAAACGATTTCCTACATCATAGTATTTTTTTTAATTTTGAGAAATTAAATAAATTAAAGTATTTATGACATCATGATGATGCAGCGATGACCTCATTATTTAACGATTTAAATAAAATGGAATGATAATGTAATATCTAATACCTACACATGTCCAAAACCTATTGTATGAGTGGATTTAGAACCCTTATCACCTTATACTCCAAACACATCAATGTGGGACCTCTTAAATCCGAATACCATTTTAAAATAAAGTGACTTTTCTTTACCTTCCAAGAGTGCCCCTCCTCTCCTCTTATAAAAGGCCCCCAACTCTACCTCCTTACCCACACTCACAAAGCCTTTGGCTCGGGAAACCTATGCCCATTTTGTCTCTACACTTCCATATCTTACTCCTTTAAGCCTCACTTTGGGCAGAAGTCTTCCCTAGGAAGCCTTTGAGCTCCAATCAAAGGGAGTTACCCGATTTTAAGGTAATGTCTTCACTTGAGTCCTTTTGTTTTATTTTGCTTCTCCAACTCCCTAAACTCTTTTTATTCATTTCATTTGTAACAACTACAGTATAATAAATATACTAGGATGTTTTTATAAGAAGGATTCGAGATACACTTTCACACACCAACATCGAATGGTTAAAGAACATACTGTTTCCGTGGATGGCGAATTTCGGCCTCCCGAAACGATGATTGTTCAAAATTATTTTAACACCTTCAAAGGTGGCCATTAAGATGACACTATATTTATATATGATATATAATATGATATTTTTTCCTTAATCTTCTTTATTTTTCATTTTTTTCATACCATTGTGGTTTCCATTATGGGTAATGTGATATCTTCATTTAAGGAAGTGCGGACTACCGCCCCCTCAAAGTGATGTGATTCGTTAATGTCATATGTGGGACGTAAAAAGGATAGATTTAAAGTTATTATATATGATGTTATACTGGTATTATAATATATCTCTATATCATTATTATTCCATTCCATAAAAATATGAAATAGAAATGAAAGTAGCGTTCATGCGTACGTACGGCTTACCGTCTCCATGAACGGTGCATTTCATTTCTTATCCCCAAATGTAATGTACTATTATAAGTACATGTATATAATGGATTATATGATGAATGATACATCTAAATGATGAATATAATTCTGGAATTAAAATATACATACCTCTCATTTAGTTTTAATTCCATTAATATGACAAAGAAATGAAAGTAGCGTTCATGCGTACGTACGACTTACCGTCTCCATGAACAGTGCATTTCATTTCTTACCTCTAAATGATTATGTAATATTATAAATACATGTATATTCTGGATATATATGATATATATGATATTAAAATCATGAATATCATTCTGGATATAATGAACAATTGACCACACGAACAACACGTAATTGTAAGAAGTCCACTTTTGACTTAAGAACCAAATATCGGCAAGACAAATATTATTAACTTAAATTATTAAATAATGTTTATAACCTGTCAATAATTGATATAAAAGGAATAATGAACTTTAAAAAGGTTCTTAATAAATTATAAATAAACGCAAGTCTATTATTCAGGACGTTAAAGAACGATCGAGTCAAGTCGGACCCGAGGTAAGGGATCCTACTCCTCTCTTTCTTTTTAAGTACACTCTTTTATGCCATTCCTTTTAAGCTCATCTTTCTTGTGATTGGGATGTTATTTTATATTAATCATACTATAATTTTATGTTCATATGATGAGAGTCCCTATTCTCTCTCATCAATCCATTTTGGAAGTTTTGAGTGGCGCCGTTAGGCTACTAAATTTTAGTAAGAGATCTAACCTCTCTATTTCTTTTTAAGTACTATCCTTTATGTCACTTCAATTAAGCTCATATTTGTTATGTTGGGGGATGTTATTTTATATTCATATTTCTGCAAACATTATGTTAATACGATGAGAGACCCTATTTGATCTCATCAATCCATTTTTGTGGTGTCGTTAGGATGCCGAGTTTTCGTAAGGGATTTTTCATCTCACTCTCATTCCCATGATATTTATGCAACATTTTGCACATTTTCCTTTGAGTGGTGTGTGTACTGCCCATCAATTTACTCATTGTGTATAATACTTTCATTTATGAGTATTTACATCAATATTGTATTGTCCTTCTTTCACGGGGTGCATGTCTCGGAAGATACCCATGTCGGAAAGGGAACCTTTCACCCTCCTCTTTTTAAAAGACTTATTTTGTTGGGTCTTTTAATTTACATATTGTTATGTTGGGATACGTTCTCATATAACCTTATGGATGTGAATTTTATGTCCAAGTGATGAGATACCCTTATAATCTCTCATCAACTCATTTTCTGAATTTTCCAGTGACACCGTTAGGCTTTCATATTTTTGCAAGGGAACTTTTTAACCCAAATTTGATTCTTTGGGATAATCTTGTACTCCTTGAATATGTCATTCTATGAATATTTGTGAATAAAATCTGATTGTTTTACACTTAATATCTACTTATATTTTGTGTATTCGTTTGTCACACATAATTATGTAATTGACTTATCCTTTAACCAAGGATATCGTCTTTGTAAGGGACTTCGTCTCAATCTCCTTTCATTGAGGCATATTTCATTTTATACACAACTATCATTTATATGGTGTATAAACCCCTTTTACTTTTACTTTTATACAAAAGTAATCTTTTTCTATGAATCGTTTTACTAAACGAAAAAAGGAATGTTTCTTTTAATGTACACGGGGAGAACGACCTTTTCCGCCGCCGCGAGTATTGTTTGATCTTTGGATTCCTCAACAAGCCGTAATGTTTTTAAAATAAAATAAATACCATATACTCTTTTATATATTTTGGTATTGAAAATGGTTTTGATAAATGATTCTATTATGTCAATATATTTAAATGATGTATTGTGATTGAAATGTGGAAATGTTATCATTCCTTTATATTGGTTTTATGTGTTATAATTTTATAATGGTACTTGGACATATTACAGGTGGTTACGTGATAAACCATATGACGGGTGGTGCCGTGAATACCAAGACGGGTGGTTACATTATAACCTCCAATGCATTGGGTATGGAAGTCAGCCGTATGGCTATTCCATTAAGTATGTATGGAAGTTGGCCGAATGGATATTCCATTAAGTGATATGTGTGGAAGTCAACCTTATGGTTATTCCACTTAAGTATGTTTATGTCCCTAGATACCTTTATATGTTATGTGATATTTATATGGGTTTTATGGTAATATTTTGGTTACAGAAGGGTATTTAATGAACATTTTTTTTCAGCGAAGAGTTTTTTACTACTTCGAAAAGGTGAAAAGTATTACTTTGATAAAGTATACATGGTTTACTTGTTGTTTTGAAAAACTAACAGTTTTCACTCATTGTGTATCCATTAATGAGATTTTTATGCTCATCCCATGTTTTTGAAATGTTTTTCACATGACTTAGCATGGAATAGGGTCAAGGATGGGATCAAGAGAAAGTAATGCTACCTAAAACATGGAACTAGACTTGTTTCTTTTTAAGAGTTTTTATTTTATGGAAATATAGAAGAAGCGAATATTTTGTAATCTTTTTAGATGTAATAGTTATGTCCTAATTATCTAAAACTCTAAACCTTAAAAGATCCTCAATGTGAATTACTCATTTAAATTCAATATTAAGTAATGTTTAAGGCTGGGGCCTTATAGTCCGTCTGTCTGAGGGCGGTAGGCAGTGCTCAAATGAAGTTCAGTATCCGGGGATTTCTGATGACACTTCCAGAATCATGATGTAAATCGAGGATCACGATCAGAAAAAATCGATAGGGGTACTCCATGAAGTCTCACAACTTCATTAATATATTGTCTTGCTAGAATTTCCACTGGTAGATCTTCTCTTATAGCAAGAAAATGTGCTTACATGGTAAGCCGATCAACAATAACCCATATTGCATCGTTCCTTATAGGAGTCTTTGGTATCCCCATCACAAAGTCCATCGTAACATTATCCCATTTCCACCCTGGTATGGGAAGAGGTTGCATGACTCCTCCAGGGTGTTGCCTTCCAGCTTTCACTTATTGACAAACCATACATCTTGACACAAAATCAGCAATATCCCTCTTCATATTGTCCGACCAAAAATGTTTCTTCAAATCTCTATACATTTTTCTGCTCCCAGGGTGTATAGAGAAATTGGAACAATGAGCCTCATCCAACAATTCCCTTTTTAGATCAGGTAAATCGGGAACACAAAGTCTCTTCCCGAATTTCAAAATTCCATCTTCATACACAAAGTCTCTTAGTCTCCCATCATTAATAGCTTTAATCTTCTTTTGAAATTCCTCATCATCGGTCTGAGAATTCTTAATCCTATCTTGTAAAGATGGTTTGGAAACCATTTGAAAAAGCATTGATGTTTCACCTTGCCTGGTTATTCCCATGTCCATCTTCACTAGATCCATGAAAATTGGATCCCTTTCAATTCTCATATTGTTCGAACTCCTTGATCTTTTCTTCTCAAAGTATCTGCCACCTTGTTTGCCTTCAACGGGTGGTAGTGTATCATGCAATAATAATCCTTGAGTAATTCAAGCCATCTCCTTTGCCTCATGTTGAGTTCTTTTTGTGAGAAAATATACTTCAAACTCTTTTGATCAGTATAAATTTCACATTTTTCACCATAGAGGTAGTGCCTCCATCTATTCAATACAAAGATCACAACTGCTAACTCGAGATCATGAGTAGGATAGTTTTGTTCATGAATTTTTAACTATCTTTATGCATAGGCAATAACCCTATCATTCTGCATAAGGACACAACCAAGTCCTTTCTTCGATGCATCACTATAAATAACGAAACCATTATTCCCCGATGGTAGAGTCAATATAGGAGCATTGACTAATCTTCTTTTCAGTTCGTCGAAACATTCTTCACACTCTTTTTTCCAATCAAATTTAACCCCTTTACGTGTGAGCTTCATTAATGGGTTAGCCAATCGGGAAAATTTCTGGACAAATCGTCGATAATAACCTGCCAAACCAATAAAACTACATACCTCATTAATACTCGTCGGTGCTGGACATTCATGGATTGCCTTAGTCCTAGAAGGATCAACATAGATTCCATATTTATAGACAATATGGCCAAGAAGAGAAATCTAATGAATCCAGAATTCACACTTGCTAAACTTCCCATATAATTTATGTCTTCTCAGAGTCTTCAAGATAATGCGCAAGAGATTTTCATGATCTTCGTAGCTTTTGGAGTATACCAAGATATCATCAATATAAACCACAAAAAATTCATCGAGATACACCTTGAAAAAACTATTCATCAGATCCATGAATACAGAGGGTGCATTAGTCAATCCAAAAGGAATTAAAGTAAACTCGTAATGCCCGTACCTGGTTCAAAATGCTGTCTTCAGAATGTCTTCCTTCTTCACACACAACTGATGGTATCCAGATCGAAGGTCAATCTTTGAAAAGTATTGAGCTCTATGTAGCTGGTCAAATAAATCATCAATGCATGGTAGGGGATACTTGTTCCTAATTGATATAGCATTGATCTCCCTGTATTCAATACATAACCTCATAGATCCATCTTTCTTTTTAACAAAAAGAACAGGGGCTCCCTAAGGAGAAACACTAGGGAGAATAAATCCCTTATCACTCAATTCCTCTAGTTGTTTCCTTAGTTCAACTAATTCTACAGTGTCCATTATATAAGGGGTCTTTGATATAGGACTTGATCCAGGAATTAAATCAATGGAAAACTCAACTTCTCGTTCTGGAGGATGTCCAGGTAAATCTTCCTGAAATACATCTACAAATTCTTTCACAGTAGGTACATCTTCTATTTGAACATTCCTTTCCTCACCCACAGTTATTTCATTCTCTTCCTCCCCAATAATTGAATTTAGTTGAGCTACAGGGGTGGATCTAAATAAGAATTAGGTGGTGAAGATTCTGCTCTAAAGATAAGGTGTTCCTTATCATTATCATCAAGAATCGTAACCTCTTTCTTATTACAATAATTCTTCTCATCATAGTCCGAAATCCAGTCCATACCAAGGATTATGTCAAACTCAATCATAGGTATGATGACTAGATCAGCAGATAAAGAACATTTATGTGCTCTAATGGGGACTGATTCACAAAACTTTGTTGCAATGATACTTCCCTTAGGAGTTTTAACTGACAACTCCCTTGTTAAATCAAATTGGAAATATCTTATTTTCTTAGAAAACTGGGAAGATATAAAACAATTTTATGATCCAGAATCAAATAATGCATTTACTAAACTTGAGGAAACCATTAAATTACCTACCACCACATCTTTCGGAGCTTCTACCTCAGCAGTAGTGATAACATAAGCTTGGCCTTGATCCATTGGCCTTTTCTTATGTATGTTCTCATGACTCTTAGGACATTCATTTGCATAATACCCCATCTCCCTGCAATTGTAGCACTGAACATTGGTAGCTTCCTTCTTCCCCTTGCAATCACGAGCTTGGTGGCCCTTTTCACCACACTTGTAACAGACTCATGTTCCCTTCAAGCAAGTACCGGGGTGGTTCTTACCAGATTTACCACATGATGGATATTCAACCTTTCCCTTCTTCCCCTTATTTCCATTCCTAGATTGATCAGCAGGTCTCTTCTTCTCTTTCTTTTCTTTAAAGTCATAAGACTTAGAGAATTCATTTTCGGTCTTGATAGCACATGAGACAATGTATTTGTATGACGAGAAGGATTGTGATACTAATGCTCGACAGAGAAATGGTTTTAACCCATAAAAGAAACGATCGATCTTACTTCTTTGGTTAAGTATATAATCTCCAGCATACCTTTCTAACCTTGTAAAGTTAGCCTCATACTTTGTGACATTCTCATCCTCCTTTTGTCTCAGACTCAGAAATTTCCTTTCCATATCTGCTCGATGGTAATGAAGAAAGTATTTGTCTAAAAACAGATCTTTGAACTCCCTCCATTCCATATTTGATACTTCATCATCTTCCTTCGTATTTTGAATCAATGACTACCATTGATCAGCATCTCCAGTGAGGCGGTAAACTGCCATGATAAATTTTTCCCTTTCACTACTCCCCAAAGCCAAAAATATTTTCTCTAGGGAAAATATCCATTGCTCAGCTAATAAGGGATTTGTACTCCCATTGAACATTGGTGGTTGTTGCCTCATGAATCGATCTAACATTGATCCTCCACGCTACGGATCAGGGTGCTCCATACGGGTAAGGTTATTATTCATAACCTGAGTGACTGATCCCAGTATGGTGATTAGGTGATCGGCACCAGTTGCATCACCAGCTCCACTATAATTATCTTGAGAAGGAGAGAAATCCCTACATGGAGTGCGTGCATTGATACAGTTTCCATTTCTTCCAGTAGGTGCCATTTCTAAACAATGGCATAAAGTTGATCAGTTTATGAATCAAAATACATAATCACATACTTATAAAACACTTAACATAAATTGAACTATTTATTGATATAATCCATAATCATAAATATGTTTTCTTTGAGGAAGTATATAATCATAAACCCTTCATAATGATTTTTAATGAAAATGAAATTTATTCTAAGAATATTCCCTGGGAGTGTCGTAACCAAGAGTGCAGCAAGGCCCATTGTCGTGCACCCATTCCCGTTCGAGTCTAGCTCAAAGCGGTGTTTTAAGGTTTTACCCCTAGGTACATATGTGCCAGAGCCGCCTCTACCTGCTCTTATCCAGACAGGGATGTATTGCTCGGAAAACTCACAAAATCTCTACAATACCAAAATTCTAGGAAGTTCTTCTATACTAATCCTCAAAGTACATCTTAAATCTATATGCTCTAATAAGAGTTTATCTAAATCTAGCTTCCATGGTTTTTACTAAACTTCCTCTGATACCAACTATAACGCCTCGACCCCAGTTACCCAGAGTCAGTGCATTATTACATTACATTGGCATGTTCACAACAAAGATCAAATCTCGAAAGAACGATTGGTTTAGTAGCCTTGGAAACAATAGATATATTCATATAGTTTTACATTACATCATAAAGTGAAAAAAACTACTACAAAAACATAGTCCCCATATTCCACACTCATATCCCCACATAAAATCACTGTAGGTCATTCATAACGTACTTCTTCACATCCTGGGAAAAATAAAACATAGAAAAGGGGTGAGCTCAAAAGCCCAGTAAGGATAACAATATAGTAGATACTTTCAAAAATAAGCATAAACATTTAAGGCAATGTATAACTAAAACAGAAGCCTTTTAAACATGAACTTCAACATAGTATGGAAAAAGTAAAATGAAATAATTCCATTTACTTATTCACATGGATATTCTACTAATAGAATGATCACATGCAATATCAATAACCACTTTCATAATGACGGAATTCATAATGCCAGACTATCATAACCAAATAGCAAAGGCCTCATGCCAAGACTACAAATAAGATTTTTCCAAGGCCTTGTGCCAAGACACTAGTTTGTCTCATGAGACCTACCGATGTATCAAGGAGCTATAGCGGGCTCCACCCATCACATATTAAGTCCAATGCATTCCCATATGAAAAGGATTAAACATAACATAAACATTCGTATTAAAACTAGCATACGAAATGTCAATACTTTCACCATAAACTATGAATTGTTTAATAATAGCACATCCACAGTCAAACATATCAAAAAACCTTCAAATACAATATAGATGTTTTGTATCATAATAAATCAACATCAAATAAGTGTAAAATTCATCAAAGGATGTTGAGATAGATGAAATCAAAACACTTTTTAGAGAAATATCTCTTTCTATTTTGAAATCATTTAAGAGCCATATATTTATAAAATAAAACATTTTTTTTAAAATATTCTTATAAGATTGTAAGGGAAGCTTCGACTATTTTATAACGGCACAAAATAACCGCACCCACCATATAAGTTAAAAAAACATTCTTACATTAATTCTGTCGAAAAGGTTAAAAAGCACCTTTTTTGGAAAATGACAGAATGATTCCTTTATAAAACTCTTATAAAAAGTCAAACAAGTTTATAAATGACTTTAACCCATATTCTTTTAAATATTAAAAATGTTTTGAAATACATTTTTAAGAAACATGGATGTGGATGATAAAGAGATCCCAGTAGATTATTACGTATAAACAACCTCAGATAATGAAGATATTGTGAAATAACCCTTACCTTGCACTTTTCCTTGGTTGGGGTAGTTTAACCTCCTTTATAATGGTGAAATAATTGTTATTCAATTATACAAGAATCATATACATTAATATGATATCATATATGATCTTTTAACATTGATTTTTTAATAATATTTTACTATTAACGTTGTTTCGGGTGTTAACATACTCATTTTCTTATATATGTTTTGTTACGTAAGCCATGTTTGTAATGGATAGGTTGTACATTATTAATATCCATAATGATATAATGTTCTTAAAAATAATTTTTAAATCATCAAATGATTATTATACATGAATGGATATGATGGAGAATGAATCTCATCGCGTTCGTGGAGACGGTAGTCCGTACGTACGCACGAGCGACAATATCATTATTTTGGTATTAAAATAATTTATAAATGGATGGTATATAATATATAAAGAATAATTAAAATGTTATATTTATTATTTACATGAGTTTCACATCATTATTATACCCATCCAAATAATAATATATTGAATAACAATTACACCACGACATGGAGACGGTAAGCCTTACGTACGCACGTATGGTGACATGTTATTCAAAGGGTGGATAGAATACTGAATATGGTTGTAACATAATTATAATAACATCACAGTATATATAAAATAATGGAGTTACTATTTTATAATGGTAATAACAAATAAAGAAGAAGTGGAAGAAGAAAGGAACTTGAAAAGGGGTGGTGAAAACATTTCCTCTTCTTCGGGTTATTCCTTTTGATTTGATCAAAAGGGATCTGTAGGTTGGCTTTCTGATCAAACTAAGGACTCTACGTTGTATTGAGGGAAGTTGAGAGAGTATTTTGGAATATTTTTTCCAATCCAAAAGGCGATGAAGGTGTGAAAAAATGAGAAGGAGGTGTGCGCTTTTATAAGAGGGGTGAGGGGCACCTTTGGAAAAGCTAAAAATATTAATTTATAATAATTTCATATTAGGTTTCTAATGGCTCAAAAGATTATAATTTAAATTTTAAGATGAGTATGGGTCGAAAACCACTCATCCAATATAATTTAGGCAGGTTTGGGTACTTATATTAACCTTATCTTTAAGTATTAACTCTATGTTAATTAGTTTCACTTTTACATTGTCTCTTTGTATTTTTATATTATATGGTTAATAAACATACTATATACATCCAAGCGACCCCATAGTGGTCCAATAATGATACAAATATCATGATATAAGTCTCTTGGCCGAACCTTAGATTTTTAGGAATTTAATATCAATTAATAATATAATATTTGTTTTAAAAAGTCTTTTATGTCAATTTTGACACTATTCAATAGTTGATTTTTGTGAAACTCATAACATAATGATTACTTCTACCAAAGTTAATTAAATAAATACTAATATGTCATATTATCCGGGAAAATAAGTTTAATTCATTAAAAGTCAAAAATTATATTTATTTTGGTATTTATAATATCAATTATTTTAAAATTTCACTATTATGTTAATTACCGCATCATCGTTGTGTCATAAATAAATTAAATTATGTAATCTCTAAAAATTATAAATAAAATATCATTATGTAGGAAATGTTTTAAAATTTATAATTAATATTGATAGTCGAAAATCCAACATATATAACCCTACGTAAAATTTATATTTCTATAAGATATATGCTTGTGTCATTTTTGTGTTCATTTTAACTTAATTAAAATAAAGTGTCCCTATCACCTACAAGTGGCTCCATGGGGTCCCAAAATCGACCCAATGATGCCTATGGTCGAACATGTATCAACCAATAAGTCTAGGACATGTTTTAGGGTAATTTAGTATTATTAAAATATTATGTTTTAACCCTTATTTACCGGATTTACCCTTAACCATGGTAAATAAAATATTTACCGAAGTAATTATTCAAAATGTCTAAAAATAAAAGATACCTATTTACACAAGTTGAAAATCCTGATTCCAAATATGGAATCCATTTTTCCTAATTCAAAACACAGAAGTGGCAGAAATTAATTTAAAATTAATTCTCTTTGTTAAAACAAAAAGCGTGTTTTTAAGAGATAATAACTATCAAAAGATTGACTCTTGTTTATAGCCGGTGTAATAGTAAAATTATGTCCAATGACCAACATTGTATTAAATGGTAAAAATTTATTCTAAGTATACTTTAAAACCTCTCAAATTCATAGTTTATCACTATTAATTATTTTGAATAAAAATGTTGTTTTTAATTAAAATATATTAATTTTCACTATTAATCAAAATATTAAAGTTATCTGAAAAGTACCAAAATCTCACCTTAGGCTAAAATCGATATTCCAAATCAAAAAATGAAGTCCATTTTGAAATATAAAATATATATATTTTCAAAAAGTAGGTATTACTATTCATAACTGCTAGTTTGATTGGTTATGGTGTGTTAGAACTCGGTGTTGCGTACAACATAGGCTATCACATTATTCAAAGAGAAGCATACCGTAGAATCTTGGGATGTTACAACTAATATCATAGATCTGGATAAGGATGTTTTATTATGATATGGAGGCTCTATACTTATTTGGTGAAATGTGATATATACACAGACAACCATATTTTCAAATAAATTTTCAAGTTGATGTAATTGAACATGAGGTATAGGTTATAGTTATAACTTCATAAAAACTATGAATATTAATTTCATTACAATCCCAAAAGAGAAAAAAAGGTTTTTATGCATTATGCAAGAAAGACAAATTTTTTGGAAATGATGAGGATTCAAGGAGATGCATTAATTAAAGACATTATAAAATTGGATATGGGAATAAAATGAAATGTTAAATCACTAACCCTATACCAAAATTTCTCTCGTCGATCATTACTCTATAATATCATGAAATATGAATGATATGATTACTTTTTATAAAATATTGTAGAGGATATTAATAATGGGTAGTTTCCTGAATTCAATACTGATCAAGAACGTGTACTTGAAATTTTGTACAACAATATCTGTTCAATATATTCTAGAAATTATGAAGGATATTATAGATTAAGCTCATATATATATTATCTATACATCAGGGATTCACAAAAATTAATCAGGAACTAGATGATCATTATTGGTGATATAACATGAAAATGGAGATTGTAGACTACACTATGAGGCGTATTGAGTTTCCAAAGGAAATTTAAGAGTGAATACTACCTATTGGGGTATTAAATCCTATACCTATTCAGTCATTGTAGTGGGAAAATATCACTATTGAATATTTATTTGGACCTCATGAAATTCCATAAGAAATAATGTGACATGGTTTATCATGGATCACCTCATCATGACTGGACATTTATTAGCAATTCAGAAAGACATAAGGATTGATAAACATGTCATGATTTACATAATGGACATATTTTTGTCCAATAGAGTTCCACTTTTTATCCTTTCTGATCATGAACCAAGGTTCACAACAATGTTCTAGAGAAATTTTAAACATGCATTCATTTTTAAATTGAATTACAGTATATCATGTCACCCCTAACTGATAGATAGTATGAAAAGACTATTCAAACACATGAGTACATGATGATAAAATGATCAGTGGAATTTAATGTTGGATTTGATAAAAATATCCCATTAGTAGAGTTTTCATAAATCAAGAACATCAATTCGAGTTATCAAATTTGGTCATATGATGCACTGTATGGGATTCGATGTAAAACTCCTGTTGTATGTGATTAGGTTTGTGGGAGAAGGATTCAATGACACGATCTTGTGTAATAAATGATGGAAATATATCATTACATCAATAAAAACATAAAGGATTTTCATATTCAATAGAAGATATATTCCAATAATCATCAAAGTTACTTTGTATTTATATGGGTAACAAATGCCACATTCAAATTTCTCCCGAGAAGAGAGTCATGTGTTTTTGGATGAAAGGGAAAATCATGCCTCGGAACATTTTCACCTATTAAAATCCTTGATCTAAAAATAGAATTTTCCTATTGACTTTCACTTTATACATATCTATCTCATGTTCATGATGTATTCATTGTATCTCTCTTGAGGAAGTATATATTGGACCCTTCACATTTACTTAGTCTCATGGTGGTAAAAATATATCATGCCCAATCTCATTCAAAAAGGCCAGTGGAGATTGTGGATCTTAGATACAAGGTAATATACGACATGACTATCGACCTCATAAAAGGGTTATGGTGGAACCATGTATCTGAAGGGGGATTGATTTTAACCAGAGGAAACAATGATGAAGAAGTACCCACACCATTTCTTAACTAACATAACATTTTTGAAATTTCATGGATGAATTTAATTATGGGGGGATAATTTAATGAAATTTAGTATTTGAATCATTATAGTTACCCACAAAATTGGAATGGCCCAAAAGTATTACATTTTAATTGTTTTATGAAAATGTGTGTTATATTATTATATACATAAATAATCTATATCTATTTAATAATGAAGAGAATATAATATTAAATGTGACTATTATTTTTTTACCATTATGAGATAGATGTTCAATTATGATTATTTGTCAATATGACTATTTGTAACAACACTCTTATTAACATGTTATCATTTTAATTGTGGTATATAAGAATTTTTTTTGGAAAATGATAATTGTTAATTAAATAAGAGTCGATATTCCCAACTAGTAGAGTTAATACGTATGACACATAATTTTTATAACTTGGGAGTGGTAGTATCATTGGGATTTTACCTTGAACATGACCAAACTGAGCTTAAAAAGTGAATATTGAATGATATCACATACATGAGAAGTTCAACATAGAGAAAATTACCAATAATGTGATGTTAGATGATCCACCTGATGAATATATCACCATTACACACCATAAAATATGGTCATATACAGGTGTTGTTATGGGTTTTTTCAAGGAACTATTTATTGATAATCTAATTATATTGTTTAAATAAAATTTTTATTCCCTAAACACCATTTTAAAAATAGTTTTTCTTATTAAAAAAAAATTGAAAAATTGAATTTTTCGGACAGAAAATGTAATTTTTAAAAAATATATAATTATTATTATTGTAAAGAAATACCCTAGTTAACTAGAGTGAGTTCTTTATTACATAACATTAGCATGACACAATGAATCATGTCTATAATGACCAATTATTTTAGTATTATTGGATACAAGATACATACATAAGTTCAACATTACAACTTGAAATGAAATACAACACTAATTTTTTCATTTATAAACATCCAAGATTACTAGATTATGCCTGAAACTCACTAATAACAAAATTATTTATATCCTTTGAAAATGAAACAGTAGAAATGGGGAGATAAAATGCTCAGTAAGTGTATGAAATATAGCGGAAGATAACCTAAAAATTAGGCATTGGGAATAACTAAAACACATGCCTTTCCAAATAATAAACATGAACAGTTCCTGAAAGGAATACGAGCTGAGTAAATAATGCCATCAAAAAACATAGTCATGGGTATTCTACTAGTTGAATAACCACATGAACCATCATTAATATTTTCAAAATGAGGGAATGTATAATGTCGTACATTCTAAAAACTCATGTCACGGCCTCAGCCGAGACGTTTAAAAATGATTTAGCCATTGGGAAATAAAATATATCAAATTGGGAAAGTCCTCATCCAATTTTATAACTAATTGTCTCATGATACCGACTGATGCATCGAGGATCTATAGAAGGCTCCACCCATCACATACTAAGTCCAATACCTTCCTCATATGAAATGGTTGGAACATAACATAAACATTCGTATTAAAAATAGCATATGAATTTCCAATAAATTAACCATAAAGAAAGAATATTATAAAAATAACACCTAAATAGTTGAACATCTAATAAAACGTTAAATACAGTTTGGAATTTTTTATCATAATGAGGCAACTTTAAAAAAGTGAGAATTTTATCAAAGGATTTTCACATAGATGAAATGGAATCATTTTGAGAGAAATACCTCTTTCTGTTTTGAAATCATTTATGAGTCAAGTAATTATAAAAGAAAAATTTTATTTTGAAAATATTCTAATAATATTGTAAGGGAAGCTTCGACAATGTTATAATGGTGGAAAATAGACGCACCCGCCGTATAAGTTAAAAAAATACATTCTTAACTCAACTTTGTTTAAAAGTTCATATAGTACCTTGTTTGGAAAATGATAGAATGATTCCATTCAAACCATTTTATAAAAATACAAACAATTGTATTAATGACCATAACCCAGATTCTAGTAAATAGTAAAAATGTTTTCAAATGGAATTTTATTAAATGTGGATATGGACGATAAAGAGGACCATGTAGATACATATGTAAAAACAACCTATGATGATAAAGAGATTTTAAAATTAACCCTACATTGTACTTTTCCATGGTAAAGTGTGTTTTAACCTCTTATATAATAGTTAAATCAGTTTTATTAAATTATTATATAATTATATACAAAAATATTATATCATATATAATCTTATAATATTTCTTTGTTAATAATATTTTAGTAGTATCATTGTTTCGGGTGTTAAATAACTCGTTTTCCTTTATATGATTGGTTAGAAAAGCCATGTTTGTTTTGGATAGGAAGTATTTCATTCATATACATAATTTTATTATGTTCATAAACATTATTTCTAATACTAAAATGAATCTATTTTTTTAATGATTACGATGAGAAATGAATCTCATCATGTTCGTAGAGACGGTAATCCATACATACGCACGAGCGACAATATCATTATATTAATGTTGAAATACTATGTAATTGGATGGGATATCATATATACTTCATCAATAACAATTTATATTTATTATTTAAATTATTTATACTCATTATTATACCAATACAAATAATAATGTTTTTAAATAATAATCTACACCACAACGTAGAGACAGTCAGTCATACGTACAAACGTATGGTGACTTGGTAATTCATATGATAGATAAAATAATGAATATAGATGTACCATTTTCATAATAACATCACAATATATAAAATATACTGGAGTTATTATTTTATAATGGGAACTACATAGAAAGTTTAAGTGGAAGAAGAAATGAACTTGTAAGAGGTGATGAAATATTTATCTTTTCTTCGGGTTATTCCTATTGTTTTGATCAGAAGGGCTCCATTGGTTATTTTTCTGACCAAAAAATGCCTCTAAGATGATCGGAAAAATTTTGGGTGGATATTTGGGCAGGGTTTTGCAGATAAAAGTGGATTTGGAGGTGTGAAATAAGTAAAAGGTGATGTACCCTTTTATAAGAGAGGTGACGGTCCCTTTTGGAAAATGTTGAAATATTATTCTATAATAAAATCATTTTCATTTTCTACTGGCTCAAAAATGATTTATTTTGACACAATGGTGGGTATGGGCCTAAAACCTCTCAACTAATATGTTTTAGGGAGGTTTAGGTCAATATATTAACCTTATCTTTTATATTTAACTCTTTCTTAAATAGTTTGACATTTACCATGTCTCATTGAATTTTTATATTATAAGGTTAGTAATCATATTATAACAAGACAAGTGAACCCCATGCAGTACTTTATTAATATATATATCCTAATCTATTTCCTTTGGTATAAACTTAGATTTTTATGTATATTGTATCAATTAATAATATAGTATTTTTTTTAAAACAAAATTATGTCAATTTTCACACTATTTATTATTTGATTAATTTTGAATGCCATAAAAACATTATCACTTCAAATAAAATTTATTTAATCAAATATAAATTTTTATATTATCCTATTAAATTAGTGGATTTTATTAGAATTCTAAATTTTCATTTATTTGGATATTTATAATATCAATTATTTTAATATTTAATTATTAATGTAATTACTACATCATCATTCTGTCATAAATAAGATAAATTATTTAATTTATAAATATTAAAAATAATATATAATTATGTAGGAAATAATTTTATCTTTGTAATTAATACTTATCATCTAATTTATATTGTGTATTAACTTATAATAAAAATGGATTACTTATTAAACTTTGAATTTAACTCTTTTAACTCATATTTAAATAAAAATAATAATAAATGTCTCAATACAATCAAAGTGGACCAAAGAGGATCATATTGTTTCCCAAGGTTGTTTTTGGTCTAATTAAACATATCCAATATAATTAAGACATGTGATAGGGTAACTATAATATTATTTTTACCCTTTATTACCCTATTTACTTTTAACCGTGGTAAATAAATGTCAACAATTACTATTCACCAGAAATTATTTTCATCTTATTGAATAAAATTTTACATGCTTATATTAACCGTGTATCCCTGATTTATGAAATTCAACTCACATATATAGTAAAATTATGGTTTATGGAAATTTGTAAATTCTCTAATAAGATGGGTAAAAGATGGTAAAAAGATCAATAATATCTTATATATCCAGACTTATTATAAAATTATTATAATGAATTACATTGAACATATATAGTTATTATGAATATATTTTGATCTAAAATAAATTAAAATATTATAACTATTTATTTAAATAAAAAGTTTCTTTTAAATAATACCGTAGTTTTTTCACTATTCGTCAAAAATTGAATGTTTTCCAAAAAATACCAAAAATTCATCCTATGTTGATAATGATTTTCTGAATTCCAATATGAATAAAATTTTGAAGAATAAAATTTATAAAATTACCAAAAGTGGTTATTACTATTCATGACGGCTAGTTTGATTGGTCGTGGTGTGTTATAACTCAAGGTTGTGTACAATTCTAGCTACTGGATTATTTAAAGGGAAACATACCATGGAAGCTTGGGGTTTTACATTCTACCCTCCTTAAAATAATATTGTCCTTGAAATTTCTAGAATATCACGACATAAAATGATTTGGGTGGTTCTTCATCATTAGTTCCATGTGTTCCAACATTTCCTCTTCCATCTTATGGTTTCTCCATTGTAATTTTACCTAAAGAGTCATCCGATTTCTCCAGACTTGTAGTCTGGTATCAAGAATCCAGACAGACACTTCACAATAAAATAGATCTGGTTGTAGTTCAATTTCTTCATTGGTGAGTAAATTCATTGGGTGAGTCATGTTTTTTCTAAATAGTTATACATGGAACACATTATGAACTTTGGAGAGACATGGTGTCATTTCCAAATGGTATCTTACATCCCAAATTTATTCTAGAAAATCGAAAGGTCTGATATATCTGGGTCTCAATTTACCCTTCATACTGAATCGTATGACACCCTTCCATGGGGATACCTTCAAGAAAAAATGATCTCCTACTGGAAATTCCAAATCCTTTCTCTGATTATCAGCATAGATCTTTAGCATCATTTGGGATTCTTTAATATGGGTTTGGATAACCTTCACCTTTTCTATTGATTCGTCAACAAGTTTTGGTCCTACATGTTTTATTTCACCAACATCATCCCAACATGTTTGTGTGCGAATTATATTTCTTTATAATGCTTTATATGGTGCCATCTGAATACTTGAATGAAATATATTGTTATTGGAAAATTATACAAGAGGTAAATATTTATTTGATATACCTTGAAGGTCACATGAGGAAGATCTCAACATGTCTTCTAAGGTTTGAATATTCTGTTCCCATTTTCCAGAGGTGTGACAGTGGTAGGATGTTCTCAAATGATGCTCATTATCCATGGAATCCGGAAGACTTCTCCACAATCTTGATGTAAAATGAGGATCACTATCCGAAACAATCGATAGGGGTACACCATGGAGTCTTACAACTTCATTAATATATATTCTTGCAAGATGTTCAATTGTTAAATTTTAAATGATATCATTAAAATCTGCTGACTTGGTAAGTTGATCAACAATTACCCATATTGTATCATTAATTCTTGGATTCTTCGGTATCCCTAAGAAAAAGTCCATCGTAATTTTATCCCATTTCAACTCAAGTAAGTGAAGAGGCTACATGACTCCTCTAGGATATTGCCTTCCAACATTCACATGTTAACAAATAATACATATTGAAAAATATCATAAATATCTATATTCATGTTGTCTAAAAAAATATTCTTAATCTCAATATATATCATGGTTCTCCTGAGGTTTATAGAGAAATTGGAGCTATGAACATCATCCATCAATTCTATTTTTAGATCAGTTATGTTAGGAACACAACGTCTCATCCCAAATTTCAAAATTTCATCTTCATACATAGAGTCACACAATCTCCCATCATTCACAGCTTTAATCTTCTTTTTAAACTCCGCATCATTTGTCAGAGAGCACATTATCCTTTCTAGTAAGGACGGTTTGGAAGCCATTTGAAAAAATATTGATTTTTCACCATTCATGGTTATACCCACATACATCAATTCTAGATCCATGAAAATAGAATCCCTTTAAACTATCATCTGGTTCAAAACTACATGATCCTTTCTAATCAAATCATCTGCCACGTTATTTTCCATCATCATGTGGTATAATATATTGCAATCATAATCCTTGAGTAGTTGATGCCATCACTTTTTACCCATGTTTAGTTCTGTCTGTTAGAAAATATACCACAAACTCTAGTGATCTTTCTAAATCTGATATTTTTCACCATATAGATAGTGTCACAATATATTAAGACAAAATATTAAAGTTGTTAAATCAAGATAATGAGTTAGATAGTTTCTCTCATGAATTTTTAGTTATTGTTATGCATGAGTAATAACTCTATCATTCTTCATAAAGACACAACAATGTCCATTCTTTGTAGAATCACTATAAATAACAAACACATAATTTTCTGATGGTACAGTCAAGATAAGAGATTTAACTAATATTGTCTTAAGTTCTTCAAAACATTCTTCACACTCTTTTTTCGAAACAAATTTATCCCTCTTTTCATGTGATACTGGATAATAAGTTAGCCAACCAGGAAAATTTTTGGATGATAGATCGATAATAACCTACAAAACCAATAAATATCCATACCACAGTTATACTCATCAGTGATTAAATTCGTGGATTACCTTGGTCTTTGAAGGATCAACATAGATTCCATCCGTAGAGAAAATATGGCCAAGAAAATAAATCTCTTGAACCTATAATTCACAATTTCTAGAATTCCCATATAATTCATTTATTATGAGGGTTTTCAAAATAGTGAACAAGTGATTTTCACGATCTTCGTATATTTTTGAGTATTATAAGATATCATCAATAAATACCACTATAAAGTCATCATGATATTCCTGGAAAACTCTATTCATTAAATCCATGAAGATAGAGGGTTCATTAGGAAATCCAAAAGGAATTAATGTAATCTCGTAATGGACATAGCCGGTTCAAAATGCGGTTTTAGGAATGTAATCCTTCTTCAAACAAAACTGATTATATCTATATCAAAGGTCAATCTTTGAAAAATATTGAGCTCTATGACGTTGGTCGAATAAGTCATCAATGCGAGGTAGGGGATAGTTTTTCTTTTTTGTTATAGCATTGATATCCCAATATTCAACGCACAACCTCATTGATCCATATTTATTCATAACAAAAAGGATAGGGGAAGCCGATGGTGAAACACCAGGGAGAATAAATCCCTTATTAATCAATTATTCTAGTTGTTTCTTTACTTCCACTAATTCCACAGTGTCCATTCTATAATGGGTCTCTGATATGGGCCCTGAACCATGAATTAAATCAATGGGAAACTCAATTTCTCATTCTGGAATGTCCAGGTAAATTCGGTGGAAACACATCAACATATTCATAAAAAATAGGTCTCTCCCCTATTCAATCATTATTTTCCTCACCCATAATTATTTCATTCCCTTCATTAAGAAAATTTTAATTTAGTAGGGATACTTGGGGTGGATCTAGATAAGAATCAGTTTGTGAAGTTTCAGCTCAAATGATAAGGTAATTTTAATCCTAAACAAAAAATGTAACTGTTTTGATGTTAAAATATATTTTTTCATCAGGGTCCTGAAGCCATTCCATTATAATGATTATATGAAATTAAATCATTGGAATGAAGATAAGATAAGTAGATAATGAAATTTTATATTCCCTAATGGGAAATGATTCCGAAAACATTTTTGTGATGATACATTCCTTGGATATTTTGATGAACAACTAACTTGTTAAGTAAAATTAAAAATATCCAATATTCTTAGCAAACTTGGAAGATATGAAAAATTTCGATTATCCCGAATAAAATAAAGCATTTTCTAAACTTGAGGAAACCATTAAATTACCAGTCAGCACGTCTTTTAGAGCTTCATCCCTAGTAGTAGTTATTGAATACACTCGGATATGATCCCTTGGCCTTTTCAGAGATATGTTTCCCAGACACTTTGGACATTCATTTTCAAAATGTCTGATATCCCTGAAATTATAGCATTGAACATTGGTAGCTTCTTTCTTCTCCTTACAAACACACGCATGATGGACTTTTTTCCACATTTATTGCAAACTACTTTTCCATTTAGACAGTCACGAGTTTTCTTCTATCCACAATTATCATAGAGTGGAAATTCAACTCTTCCCTTCTTCATTGTTTCCTTATTTCCTTTCCCAGAGTGTTCATCAGATCTATTCTTCACTTACTTTTAATTACTGTCATAAAATGTAGGTAATTCCTTCCTTGTCTTCATAGAACATGAGATAATATCTTTATATGATGAGAAGGAGAGCGGGACTAATGGTTGATAGAGAAATCGATTCATCCAATCAATGAAACGAGAAATCTTACTTCTTGCATTATTTATATAATCAACACAAAACATTTATAACCTTGTAAAGTTTCCTTCATTCATTGTGACTTTATCATCCTCCTTTTTTCTTAAAATCATAAATTTCTTTTCCATATCTTCTTGATGGTCACAATGATAGAATTTCTAAAATAAAATATCTTTAAACTCTATCAATTCAATGGTCAATACTTCTTCATCTTCATTTGTGTTTTATACTAATGACCACCATTAATATGCATCTCTTGTGAGGCGATAAACTCCCATGACCTCTTTTTCTCTTTCCATACTCCCAAAATCCAGAAATATTTTCTCTATGGAATTTATCCATTTCTCAGCTACTAATTTTTTTTAATCCCATTGAATATTGGTGTTTGTTTCCTCATGAAGCGGTTTAAGGTTGGTCATCCTCTTTGTGGAATAGGGTGCTCCATATGGGTAAGGTCTTTATTCATAACCTGACTGAGTTGTCCCAATATTGAGATAAGATATTCAACACTAGTTTTATCACCATCTCCACAATAAATATCTAGAGTAGGAGGGAAATACGTACATGGATTACGTGAATTGATATTGTCCCCCTTCCTTCCACTAGGCTCCATTTCAATACAATGGCATACACTAGATTAGTTTATGAATCGCAATACATAATTCCAAACATGTAAAACAATTAACATAAATTAAAAAATTTATGGATATAATCCATAATCATAAAAATTGGTTTCATTGAGAAGATATATACTCAGAAATCCATCATAATGGTTTGCAAATAATATATGAATTATTCAAAGCATATCCCCTGGGATTGTCGTAACAAAGAGTGCAACAAGGCCCAGTATAGTGTACCAATATAACTCAGATTGAGCCTGAAACTCTTTTTTGTTATTTGGAATTCTTGGTATATCTTTTCTAGAGTCGCCTCTACCTACTCGTATACAAACATAGTTTTATTGCTTTTAAAATACACAAAATCTATACATTACCATGATTCTAGGATGTTCTTCTATACCCATCATCTATGTCTATCTTTGGGTAATGTGATCTAATCAGACATCATCTAAATATCATTTCAATGGTTTTTACTAAAATTCCTTTGATAACAACTGTAATGCCCCAACCCCAGTTATCAAAATTTGGTTATTTATTAATTAACATTTTCATGATACAACAAACCATGTCCCAAAAGACCGATCATTTTAGTGTTATTGAAAACAAGATACATACATAAGTTCAACATTAAAACTTGAAAATAAATACAACACAAATTTATTCTGTTAGAATCATCCAATAATCTTACATTATGCTTAAATGTCACTCATAACTAACTAATTCATATCCTAATAAAATGAAATATAAGAAAGGGTTGGGATCAATCGCATAGTAAGGGTAAGAAATATAGTAGAAGATATCATAAACATTAGGCATGATGAATAATTAAAAACACAGTCCTTTACCAATAATAAACAAGAAAACATCAGGGAAGGAATATGAGATGAGTAAATAATTCCATAATAAAACAGAGTAATGGGTATTCTACTAGTCAAATAACCACATGAACCAGAATTATTATTTACATAATGAGGGAATTTATAATTCTTATATTTTTGAAACATATTTTCAAGGCCTCATCCATGACATCTATAAATTATTTAGGACTCGACCAAAAACATATATAAAATTGGGAACGACCTCGGCCAATTCCATGTTTAATTGTCTCATGAAATCTATCAATGCACTGAGGAGCTATAACGGTCTCCACACATCACATACAATGTTTAATAAATTCCTCATATAAAATGTTTGAATCATAACATAATCATTCATATTAAAACTAGAATACGAAATGTCAATACTTTAACCATAAACCATGAATGGTATAAAAATAACACATCCAGTGTCAAACATATCTGAAAACCATAAATAAAATATGGTTTATTTGTATAATAATGAATAAACATCATACAAGTGTAAATGTTATCCATGGATGATAACATAGATGAAATCTAAACTGTTTGAGAGAAATACCTCTATATTTTGAAATCATCTAAGAGTTAAATAATTATATAGTTCCATGTTTGGAAAACGATGGAAAGATTTATTTTAATCCATTTTATAAAATTTAAAAAATTGTATAAATTAATTTAACCCATTGTCTATTAAATAGTAAAAAAATTTTAAAATACATTTTTAAGAAACATGTATGTGGATGATAGAGTGGTCCCAGTAGATACTTAAGTAAAGACAACCTCAAATAATAAAGAGATTGTGAAATTAATCATTACCTTGTACTTTACCTTGGACAAGGGTATGTTAACCTCATGTATAATTGTTAAAACATTGTAATTAAATTATAAACAAATCACATAAATAAATATGATATCATATATTATCATATAATAATGATTTGTCAAAAATATTTTACTAGTATCATCGTTTTGGGTGTTAACAGATTCCTTTTCCTTTATATGATTGGTACATAAGTCATGTTTGTTTTTGAAAGGATGTTTTTTTCATATAAAGAATGATATTTTGTTCATAAAAATAATTTATAATCATAAAAATAAAATTATTCTTGAATGATTAAAATGGGGAATGAATCTCATCGTGTTCGTGGATATGGCAATTCGTACCTACGCATGAGTGACAATAACATTATATTAATGGTGAAATCGTATGTAATTTTATGGAATATCATATATATATATATAATATTTACATGATATATTTATTATTTACATTAGTTATAATCATTATTATACCCATCCAAATAAGTAAGTGTTTGAATAACAAACTACACCACGATGTGGAGACGGTAAGCCATACATACGCAAGAATGGTGACATTGTCATTCATATGATGGATATGATAATAAATATGGTTATACCATTTTTATAATAACATCACAGTATATAGAAAATATTGGATTTATTATTTTAGAATTGAAACAAAAATGAAAGTGGAAGTGGAAGAAGAAAAGAACTTTAAAGAGGTGATGAACTATTTACCTCTTCATCGGGTTCTTCCTTTTGATTTGATCAATAGAGATCCATAGGTTGGCTCTCTGGACAACGAAAGGCCTCTAGGATAAAGGGAGGAATGCTTGGTGGATATTTGGGAAGGGGTTGGCTGATCTATAAACATATTATCACTTTGAATAAAATTTATTTAATCAACCCTAACATGTAATAGTAACCTATAAAATTTGTGTAATTTATTAGAAGTCTCAATATACATTTATTTGGATATTTATAATATCAATTATTTTAATATTTCATTATTAAGGTAAATACAACATCATAATTGTGTCATCAATAAATTAATTTATTTAATGTCTAAAACAAATTAATTATATTATTATGTAGTAAAAATTTTATGTCTAAAAAGAATTAAAAATATAAATATGTAGTAAATATTTTTTTCTTTTTAATTAATATTTATAGTCAAATTTATATTGTGTATAACTATATATTAATAAATGTTTAGTAATTAAACATAGAATTTAACTATTTTAACTCTTTTTTAAATAAAATAATAATAAATGACCTAATCGTTTCCATGTGGAACAAAGAGGATCATATTTTATTCCTAAGGTTGTTTTTTGTCGAATTATAGTTCTCCAATAAAATTAGGACATGTTTTAGGGTAATTATAACATCAATATTACACTTAATTAGCCTATTTAATTTTAACTGTGGTAAATAAAAGTCAAAATTTACTATATCAAAAAATTATTTTCTTCTTATTCAAAAAAAATTTACATACTTATATCAACCATGTCCCTCGGATTTTTGAATTTCAACTCTCCGAAGTCGTACAATTATGTTTTTTGAAAATTTGTAAATGCTCCAAGAAGGTTGGTAATAAACAGTAACAATAAAACAAAATTTTATATATCAAATGTACTATAAAATGAAACAGATTAATTAAATTGAACATATATTGTCATTATGAGTATATTTTTACCTAAAATTAATTAAAAAATATAACTAATTGTTTAAATAAAAAATCAGTTTTAAAAAATAAAACAATTTTTTTTCACTTTTCATAAAAAATTGATGGTTTTCGAAATAATACCAAAAATATTACATTAAGCTAATATTGATATTTGGAATTCAGAAATCATGTCAATATTGAAAAATAAAATTTATAAAATATCAAAAAGTGGTTCTTACTATTCATAACAACTGGTTTGATTGGTTGTGGTGTCTTAAAACTTCAAGTTGCGTACTATGCAAGCTACTGCATTACTAAAAGGAATACTTATTGTGGAAGTATGGCATGTGACAATTATATTCTATGGTATTCAGAATATTTTTTTATTAATGAAATATCATAATTAAAAATATTTTTTTTGAATATAAATTATAAAATAATTTTAATTTTTTCAAGTGTGGGAAATTTAATGATACATTTTCAATCTAATATTATTTTCAATTAATAAAGATTTTTAATTATAATTGTTAAAATTCACACAATTATATAATTATTAAGACAATTCAAAAATATTTTTTGAAATGATCATGTCAGAATTTTGTTTGGGTGAATTTATGAGAAGATTCTAAAATACAATATATATTTGTTAATGTATTTGGGGTTTGGCTTAGTGGTAAGCACCCCTTAAATCTACATGAAAAATGGGTGTTCAAAACCCATTGGGCGCAGGTTACTGGAGCAGTACTGTAGCGTACTGTAGCCGCGGCGAGCACTGTAGTGGGGGCAGGGCACTGTAGCGGTGGAAGAGTACTGTAGAGGCGACAGAGTACTATAGCGGCGGCAGAGTACTGTAGCGGTGGCGGGTACAGTGTAGGTACTGTAGCAGTACTATTCACAGAATGGGCTTTGGGCCAAAAAATGGGTCTACGGGCCATGTAATGGGCTAAATGCCCACTGGGCCTTCGAGCTATGTAATGGGTCTCCCTCTACCCAGTTAAAATAGGTCTTTGCTTTTCTTTAATAATAAATGAGGCTTCGACCCCAACCATTAAAAATATATATATATATATATATTTGTTAATATTAAAAATACATGTTCTGTTTTTCAGTATGTCTAAAGACATCATAATTATTTCATAATTGATGAGTAATTATTTCAAAAACAATAAGTGACCAAATATATTTAATTTTATTAATATCATTTATTTTAATCGACTTTAGTTAATTTTTAAATAAATAATATACTTCCAAACATAAAAAATGGAAATATTAACATTAAAAATAATATTATATTTTAATTTAAATTTACATTTGAAAAATATGTAATATGAAATGATGTTGGACTCATATGGATTAAAATAACATAAAAGGTGTTTCCAGTGTGCAATATCATGCATTAATACTATAACAACTCAATGTTTTATGTATATAAATTTTCTAGTAATAATTGAACCATATAATATAAATCTCATAAAGAATACAATATAATATTTATAAATGATGAATAAATGAAATAATTTGTATTTTAGAAGATGAAAAACCTATAGAGATTAAATTGTAACATAAAGTTTAAAATATAAATTTGATCCTTTGGAATATTAAACTAGACAATATAGTAGTAACTTCATATATGAAAGTATAACTAAAATTTAATCATTGTATAAATGGTTACATGATATAATTATAGCAATGTATATGAAAATAAGGGTTTTAAAAATTATTAATTATGTGTTGGTATTTTTATGTCATTATTATTTAATTACAATTTTATGACTAATATAATAATTTAAAATAAAATTTAATTGTATAAAAACAATTCTTAAATTAATTTTTTATCAATTAGATTATGATATAATTTTATTAGACCTCGATTGAAATTATAATTTGATATAAAATAAGTTATTATTTTAAAATTTGTATTTTTTAAGTCAATTATAATTATTATTAATTTTAAAATTTATCATACTCAAAAAATTAATTTCCCAAAATTTAGTTCATTTTGGAACACTAAACGTTGAAAAATAGTTAGATTGAAATTTTTTCATTTTTCATGAAATAATAGAATAGTTTCTGAATAGTAAAAATATTAATTTATGGTATATATACATTATATGTGAAATATAAAATTCATTATGTTAGGGATGATGTAAGCACGATTGGTTCAAACTCACATGACCCTAATAATTTATTTAGTGTCAATAATCATCACTATTTCTTTTCTTGAGAGAAATAACAAAATATTGAGCATAATTATGAGACAACACCCCTCTCCCCCATTATAAATACCACCCTCACCAGTGTTACATTTCACAACTACATGAATTTATCTTTTTGAAAAATATTCTCAAATGTCATCCCAATACCGTTTCCCATTACCAATAGATTTGTGTATTATGAAACAATAAAAAACTATTATTTTATCATGTTGATTGAACTTTTTTTCAAAAAATCTATTCTCCACTCTTTTTTATTTTAAGAATGAAAATATCATCTGTAAGGTGCGGATTTACCACCAATGTTGACAACATGCATTCATATTTAAATTACATCTTCAATGATGCTCAGGAAATTATTTTTATGGATGAACCATTTTATTCTTTATGTATAAAAACCTATTAATATTTTTGCAACTAGAAGATAGAGTGGATATTTAATAATATATTAAAACTAATTGTGATGATAAAAAATTCTAAATTAATCTAAATTAATTCCATTAATGAATATATATGAATCATCATCACTTATAAAAATGGTAATTGGATAACCTATATTTTCATAAATAACATAATAATTCAGTTATAGACAACTATTATCATTCTAAATGATTTTCCATAAATTTATACTAGTAAACTAAACATAAAAATCAATGAATCCATTAGTCCCAAACCAATAAATTAAACCTAAATAACCAATAAAAAATCTATATATGAAACTAATAACGATATAATAAAACTAATACATGTAAAAATCATTTTGGTAATATTAATAAATTTATCTAATTTTATTATCTAGCATTGTAAGATCAAGTGATGAACAACTTTGAACTTAAGGTATGGAATTCTACCCAAACCTCCTTTATTCATTCATGAAACTCTTTATCTATTTTTACCTAACTGAAAATTTCATTCATTTTTATGTAACTCATCTAAATTCATAATATATTATCCAAGCACCAATATCCAGATCCATTCATCCTTAATTTTTATGTATATGAATGTTTTGATGAGGTTCCCTTGTCAATTCTTCCAGATAAGCAAGCTGATTTAAGGTAACATCCCAAATTCATACCCAATATTGATATTCAGAATATAATCATTTTACATCCTAAAATATTTTTGATAAATCCATTAATATTATAATGAAATATTTCTAGTTTATAATCTAGTTTTATATAATATATTATTCCCTCTTACCAATTAATTTCACATAAAAATTTTCATTAAACCACTCTTTTATGTTTTAATTCATATTTTTCATAAAAAATATGTTTCAATGATACCTATTAAGTTTCACATAATTATTTATGATATTTTAATATTTTCCATTATGAATTTTTATATATGATTTAATTCATTTCATTCATGGTCAGTTTTATGATATTGTCATTTATTATGCTTCTCAAATGATTATGATACCCAATTATATCAATGGGAAACAATTATGTTTATGTTTTATTTCTTATTTACTATCCATTATGTGGAAAACATATTCATTAACATGTTCTGATGGGTAAACTAAGATACAACTCAAATTCATTGTGTAATGTTTAGTCTTAGGAGACGTTATGTGTAGTGGTCTTGATGGTATCCTTGACTTTTTCAGCTCGATGTGAAATTGTCTTTAAATCATACTATTCTATGTGAAAAGAGCCTTGAATCATTATAAAATCATATTTTATACTTCTTACACATTTATAAACTCTTCATTTTATGATGCAATTTTTTGATTCCTTGTGTTTAATCATGTTCCATTCCTTTTTATGTAATCATGTTATGACTTCTTACACAATGATATGCTTTATTAAATGGAATAGTCACTTACTGGGTATTTTAGCTCATCCACAAGTTCATGTTATCCCTATGTAACATAATGTAGACGTAAGAGATCAATTTATGTTAGTATCTTATAATGGGTGATAAATAAATAAATGTTTTATTTAGTCCGATGTTTTCAGCTTTATGTAACTTGTCTACCAAGACACTAGACTATATGATCATTTACCTGTAATTTATTGTTTAATTATTCTTAAAATCATTTTAATATATGTATAAATGATGAGGTTCACTATATTTGTTATAATATAAATATTTTAGATATTTTTTGAGACTAGAAATAGGTCACCTAAGAAAGAAAATTTTTGTTAAGGCAATGTCAATGAAAACATCACTAAATTATTGTACGTATAGAGTTAATGTTTTATCAATACAATAAATCAATGTTTTGATAAAACATGTGGAAATGGTTCAAAAATAGATTAACCTTGGAGTAACAACTTCGACATGGTGTTCCAATTCTGACTCTGGGTAACCTGTTACATGACAAAAGGTATTGTTATGCACCTCGTTTGACAGTCCTAGATGATTTCTAGACTAAATTAATAAAATAATTTCAAACTATTTTTAAAGGAACAAAATAATTAACCAAATAATATATTTTAGGAAATAGATCAAGAATAATATAGATTAAAACCTAGGTAATCATAGCTTAGGATATACATTTCTTTTAAGAGTTTATCCTTTTATGTTTAGATTTTACTTTTTTGTTTATTAGTGTTGTATTCAAGCCCACTAATTAAACTACTTTTTAATATTTAATGAAGGGAAATAAAAGTATAGAATCAAATAATCAATGAGAATGGAAATGTGATGATTTACCTATTGAAAATCCAAATTTAATAGAATAGAGAGCCCCAAACATCATGAATCTACATTCTAATCTGGATCATGTAATGAATGACATCATGCATCAAATGGAATACCATCATTCCCAAGGTAATTGAATGATTCCATGAAGTAATTATTGGTGAAAAGGCCTCCCTTTTTAGTAGATCATCCAAAATACACCTCAAAGAATAGTGAATTAACTCCATTTAAAATATAATCTACATTCTCTAGTGTTTAGAAGAAGATAGAGTTTAATTATAGGTAAGTCATGTTGATGGGGAAGATGAATAATTATGGAAACTGATCAAAAATAATATGTTCATACAGGAAACAGATTAATTAGATTGTTAGTAATTCATGAAAATGATTTTTAATAAATATTTTTCTTAAATCTTGAATCTCAAGAAAGAATTAGAGTTCCTCACACTTATGTAGAAGGAAGACGAGTCTATTAGGGTGTATGAAGAAAACATTACTAGGCTTCGAATGTATGCCTATGTATTTTTTATGAACACGAAAAGAAATAATGATTAGTTTTTTATAGGAATATTGCTGAGCCTTCAAAAATAATTGGCAATTTGTGACTCCAACAGTTATGAGGATATTATTAGTTATGTCGTCAAGGTTGAAATGAATATGAGTGACTCTAAAGGGAATCATGGCTAAGTGGAAAAATTTAAAAGAGAGGTAAATATTGGTGGATCAGTAAATAAATCCCATGATGAAATGTAGACTATATATCCTATGTATCAGAATTTTGGGAATAATCATCCTAAGAATAGTATTAATGGAACAAGGAAATGATTCAAATGTGGCGGAATGAGACACATCTTGAAGGAAATGAGGTCGAACATGAACCTTTCACCCGAGTTGATCTACAAAAAATCCGGATAGGTGTTCCCAATACTTTTAGGCTGGCGAAAAGCACCAGGGTGTAAATAGAAAAAAATGGATCAATTTTTCCCAATGAAAACATATAAAAAGTAGAAAGGTATAATTAAATAAAGTAAAATAAACGACACAATTAATGAAATGATGAAAAATATAAACACACTAACATAACAAGAACCAAAATCTCATTTTTACCTCGAGATTCACTCTCCCATCGATAAGAAACACTCTTCTATGGAGAACAAGCTCATGTTGAACATGTAAAAAATTCTAAAAACAAGAAAACACAATAACAATGAGTATTAAAACATTTTAGGTAGGACTGACTAATTTGATTTACAAAGCACACATTTTATGGAAAGCGAGGAACAAGGTGAGATTTGAGGGGCTGCATTCTACAGGGAGGTTCGTCATCGCAAGGACACATAGCTTGCTAGTGGATCTGGTACCTTTCCTCAAGAAGTAGAAAGAAGCACCTTCACTAAGGTCTCTGCAAGCTCCATCCTATGCGGCCCATTCCTCTTGCTCTTGGTCGTTGGGTCACTGGGTGTGGTGGATTCCCCCTATCGATGGTTTTAAGATGAATTGTGATGGATCAAGCAAAGGGGGCATTGATTGTGGTGTAGGGGTTGTTTGTGACCAAAGAGGGAGTTTCCTAATGGATTTTAAGAATCACTATGGCAGTGGTACTACCTTACAGGTAGAGGCTATGTCTTTGCTGATAGGAATCAGATTGAGTATTCAGGAAAATATTTCTTTATCTCAAGTGGAGACAAACTCGATGATAATCTATAACTCTTTACAAGGTAAAACCCAATCCCCGTGGTCTATTGCTTATATCATCAGAAAATTCATAATTCTTTTGAATCATGACAAAAAAGATACCCACACTTAGTGAGAAGGGAATAATGTAGTAGATCATATTGCGGCCCAAGCTGAGAAATAACTGGAATTCATCACTTCTCCTAACATGTCTTTCTTCAATCCAGAGTGTGTTTCTTTAATCCATGGAGACTCCCTTGGACTGCATTATTTCAGGCTTCCTTAGGCTGTGGATTTTCTTGTTTTATCTTGTTTTATCTTCTTTTCTCTTTCCATCACAATAATAATGGACATGTAGTGTCCTAGTAAAGCATAAATTTCAAATGAAGAAAACATTCTTTAATTATATTGAACATAAATAGATAAAAATATGTTTTCCACAATTTAAATTTTTAAAATAAGATATAGATGATTCATTTACCTATTAACATAAAATAAGAAACTATATGGAAATAAAGGATGTTTTTAATTCATTTCTAAAACATATAATTATTATCCTACTATGGTAAAACCCCATTCACTATTTTCCAATAAATACCATAACACTATTTAATGATAATGTTTCCCAAAATGATTGAAATTACTCTAATTGTACTCATAGTAGGGAAACATGGGAAATCCTATGAACTTAGTGGAGAACCAGAACATACTATACAATTGACTCTTTTGGAAGGCATTCCCTTCTCAATGACGTCATAATTTTCTAATTCCTGACCATCACCCTACCTGGTTGGGTAGAGGGGCCCAATTCCATAACAATAATCTAAATTATCAACAAACTATTGCTCTTTAGCTCATGAAATTACCAAGAATAGTCCGTAAATCATTCTCAATAATCTACATAGTTATGCTAGATTCCAAATTTGTGTTCACAGAAGGAGGGTGTTCCAAATAGTACAAGAAACAACTCACATGTAATTATATATATATACTATCACACATAACCAACACAAACTGACACAACTGCAACCACTGTGAGGACTATTCATTTCCTTTCAAAAATAATCATTCAAGGGAGGTCCCTTAGAGAGGACACTCCAGCCCAGGGCAAACTGAACATGCAAAAATCTCTCCTAGAAGGGTTTTCAATATAACCATTTAGTAATTACAAATGGGATTTCTAATGCTTTCACATCATATAAACTTTTTTATAAATAGTAATATATATTTTATATTCAATATCAAACCAACATATAAATACATGAATATTCACCTCCATGGTCTAGAAAAATCTTCAGGATGATCTAAGTAATGAGCTGAACATTTTTATAACCTATCATCCTCAAAATGAATTCCAATTAGAGCTTACTATAAAAACACTAGAAGAAATGATGAGAGCCTATTCTATATACAGAAATGGAGGATGGGACCAAAATCTTCTACTAGTTGAATTACCATACAAATATAATGTTCACTCTATCAGAAAAATGGAACTATATAAATACCATTATGGAAAATGGTTTAGAGCACTCTTATGATGAAAGAATATTGGTTAATGTAAGAACATTAGACCTATAATGGTAATAGAAATACTAGAGAAGGTGAAAACCATCCAGAATCACATCAAAGATGCCCAAGCTCAAAACAACATCTATCAAGACAATTGTCGAAGGGAGCTGAAGTTTATGGTTAGAGACATGCTATTCCACTTAATACCTCAATAGAAGAGGATCATGAGATTTTGGGAGATAAGGAAGCTATTTACATGGTACATAATCCCTGTAGAGATCTTTGATCGTGTTTTATCTGTGGCCTATCATATATAAATTCAAATAACTAATTTTCATATATACAATTTATTTCTCATATCCCTCATAAGGTATTACATAATAGAACCATCACATGCACTAACATCTAAAATGGTGCAATTGTATAATGAACCAGCTTACGAGGATCAACCAATGATGGTCTTGGTTCATATAGATAATGTTATACTCCATAATACTGGTCACCATGCCAAATTATGTTGGATGAACCATAAGTACTAAGAGGCAACCTTGGAACCGTAGAAAGTGCAGAAAGAGAAGTACCTGCAACTATTTTCACCATAGAATTCAAAACAAAATTTCAAAGGTGAAATTACATGAAGGGGAAGAATTTAACAACCCAAATAATTATATATATAAATTCCCTTCTTATAAAATTACATATATTTTTAATAACATAATGAATTTTTAAAAAAAATTTATCATATTATAAATGGAAATATGATATAATTATTTCACAATATAAGTAAATAAAAGTTTAAAAAAGTATTAATTAAGTGTTATAATTTTCGTAAGTCACAAATATTTAATTACAAATTTTAGACCTATTAAATAATTTAAAACATTTATTTTTATTAAATGTATTCACAAATTAATATTTTTATTCATTATGATTATTAATTAATTTTATGAGACCACCATTAATTTTTCAACGTGATATTAAATCTGCTATAATTTTAAAATATGTATTTTTGGAGGAAAATATGATTATAATTAAAATTAGGTTTTCTTCATCATTAGAAATTTATTTTCATAAAATACTGTTCATTTTGTAACTCTACAAATAAATAAAATTTTTTCATGAATATTTGGTATTTTTCTTTAGTGCCTGAATTTTTAAGAATAGTAAATTATGGTAATTCTAAGTATATATATATATATTGCTAAATAAAAAATTCCCTGAGAGTTTTTTTTATATAATAAAAAATTGTTCAAAATAACATGACCAAATTACTATATTTAATATCAATAATAAAAATTATTTCTTATCTTCTCCAAAAATAATTTTTTAGTAAAATAAAGAGAAAGCACATCTCTCCTGTACTATAAATATCACCCTCACAATCTCTTCTACTCGCACCGCTGAAGAAATTTTCCAAGAAAAAAATATAAAAAAATACACTAAAAATAATCATCCCCATTATCAGATTCATTTTATATTAATAAAATACCATAACTAATCCCTTAAGGATGTTCTAAAGAATAAGGAATCAAGAGTTATGACCCGATATTGGTTTTTGTCAATTTACTTTCACCATAATTTTCTGTATTTATCACTCATCACCTACCCTCATGAAAATAGATTCATAAATATTGTATCTTACAAATAATAGAATGTTATCCTGTTTTTGTAATATATCATCATCATATCTCTTTTCTACAATTTTTTATTTCTAAAATGAAAAAATACCTTGTGGGGTGTTGATTTACCATAATCGTGGATGCCGTTCTTTCATCTTAAATTTCCATATTCATATGTTTTGATGGATCATTTTTTATAGTTGAACTAGATTATATAATATGTATTTCAACTAATTTAATGTTATGTTACTTGTAGATATACAAGATATTTAATAATATAATAAATCTAGTTGTGATGACCAAAAAATGAAAAAATTAATCTAAATGAATATCATGAATTATTTTTTTAATGAATCACCATCACTTTTAGAAATAAAAGTAATTTAATATTATATAAGTTCATTGATAAAATTTATGTTTAGTTCAGGAAAACTATCTGAATTCAACATGATTTTCCATACACTTGTAAATGTAAACTGACCATGAAAACCAAGGAAATTAATGTTCCCATAAAATGAAATTGAACCTCTTATCTCATCGAAAAGACCATAAATAGTATTAATAAATTAACAATAAATAATAAAAATATATTAATTATTCATGGATTATTAAATATTAAATTTAAATTTATTATTTATGACACTAATATCACTTGAAGAACAACTTCGGTCTTTAGGTAAAAGATTCTACACAATACCTCCATTTTCATTTATGTTACTCTTCATCTATTTTTACATAAATTAATTGATAATTTTTATCTATTAAAATAAAATATATTATGTTTATATCTTTAAAAATTATTTAATAATATCCTTTCACCATTATTTTTACTAGATTTTAATTCTTTTAATAGGTTCTTTTATCAATTATTATCAATAAGAAAGATTATTTAATGGAACTTCCTGATTTTGTAAACAATTTTAAGTGCCCTAAATTAATATATTTTAACCCACAAATATTTTGGTTAAAACCATTAATTTTATTATTAATATATTATTGATTCACTTTGTGTTTAATATAAATTATTATTTCATATTCTCCTTTAATTTCTCTTTTATATTTTTCTTAAACCGTAAGATAATGTTTTAATTCTAATGTTTCTTAAATACTATTATTACGTGTTATAACTTTATTTTGAAATCACTAATGATGATATATAACTATTACACTTTATTAATGACTTATTTTGATTTAATTCCTTCCTATTATGGTTAATTTTTTTATACTCCAACTTATTATTATTTTCAAAAGATTATGATACCCAATTATTTCAATGGGAATCCCTTATGTTTTTTTGACTAGTTATGTATGATTTTTTATGTGGAAATCATATTCATTAACATTTTATAGTGGATAATCGATGACATAGTTCTCATTCATTAGTAAAATTTTAGTCTCACAAGAGGTTATGTGAAACAATCATGGTGGATGCCTTGACTCATTCTCCTTTATGTGCAACGTGCTTTGACTCATACTACTCTTAATACAATGATCCTTGAATCATGCTAAAATAATCTTTTATTACCCTTCCATGTTATCATTAATCCATGATTATATGATCACATTCCATGATTTCTTATTTTTAATCATGTTCCATGCTTTTTATATCATTATGTTATGCCTTCTAAAACATATTCTAAGCATTATGTTAATGTTTATTCCAATAATGGGATTTTTAGCTAATACATTTGTTCATGTTGTCTATTGGTTATATAATTAATATTTAAGGTATCAATAAATTTATGGAGGTCATAATAGATGATAATTAAATAGATAATTTATTTATTCCCATGTTTTATGTTTTATATACATATTCTTATAAAACACTATACATTATGATCCATGTTGATTAATTTGTTGTTTAATTATGATTAATATCTTATATTTATATGTTAAATGGAGAGGGTCACTATAAATATTACAATAAAGCCCACAGTTTTTCATTAATCACTACTAATGTATCTAAAACCTAAATTTAGAAATTTTTAAACAAATACACCATTTTTTTATAAAACCACACCATTTTAAAATTTCGATTAACTCACAATTCAAATTACACATATCTATTATAGTTTTACCACCCAATGAGTGAACCCATGGGGTCCTCTATCCCCCAATTTCATGTTCCCCAAGTTTTAGGAACTACTCTTCAGGGTAAAGGTAACCACCACATCCCTTTTCCATTCGACTTACCGTTTTATGTGGTATATATTTCAATATTTGAAATGAATTTCTTACGTCCAATATATTTATACCTGTCAAAACAAAAGGGTTTTTTTTCTATTGGGAAACCTATATCTCCTATTTTATATCCTTTTCTGAAACCATAGTTTCTACATGTTATGATCTTTATTTTTTTTCTCCTAATTTATCACTTATATTTAACAAATTATATTTTTTATTTATGTGAAAACCCAAAATAATATATTATACATGGGGAATAAAATATATTTACATATTATTTATTTTATCCACATATTGACATATGTAAAACCATTATTCACTTTTCAAGGTTTATAAATGACATGAATATTATGTCATTAAGAACATTTTAAAACGCTATAATTTTTATATGAATGCCCCTTGTTTTATTCTCCATGTGTTATTTATGAAATTTTTTATTATTAACTATGTGGATAATATTAAAATTATGATATATAGAGGGTGTGTTATGTTAGGGTTCTATTGAATTTGGTACAGAATTTAATTTCTAATGATTACTAGTTTTATGATACCAGAGTGAATATCTTTGACAAATTGTTATTACACATAAATTACCATCAATGGTGATATGCTTATGAATGTCTCATTTCATTCACATAATGGACCTTATGATCACCCTTTCTTTTAATTTATTTTCCTAGGTTATGATATTGTTTAAATTTTATTATGATAAACCAATGATGAATCCATTGTAGTGGATTTAAATATTTTTTTTCATTTATTATGTATATTTGTTTTTTCAAGAAAAAAACGAAAAGATCCTCAACTTATAACATATAAAGAAAAATTTATGTACTAGAAAGGTATTATTCCATAGTTGGACTCAAAGGATTGATCAATTATATGTTGAAATTAGGATTTGAAAACATTATAAAAAACCATGCATTCATGTATATATATATGAAACATCCTAATATATTGGTGGACTATTAAGTAAGTGGTTTCAAAGATAACAAATCCATTTCATGTTATTATCAGGTTTATGTGGATTTAGAAAAAAAAATTCTTGGGATAAAACCACAAAACAATATATTTAGATTGACTCGAATGACTAATGGTGCATGACTAAGGGCATTTCTACACCCTTAGTTTTCCCCGACCGAGGGATATGTATTGTTAATCAAATGCCTCTAATAAACCATTATGATAGATTTATAGAAAATGTAATTATAGTTATAGAATAATATATTTATTCATGATGTTATAAGGAATACAATTCCATTATTGATTATATTATTATTAAAATAAACAAATTTCTCAGAAAGGGATTCTACAATTATAAAATTATAGAAAATATAAAGAACCGTGAAGATTATGAGCTCAAAGAAAAATGAAATGTCATTATTTGGATGGATGAAAGAATATAAAACATCACAAGAAATATGAATTAAGAGATTCAGGATATGAATATTAAATAAAATCATTATTTAATAGCAGATTCACCTCAATGGCATAAAATCTCTATTGAGCCCAACAAGTGTCAACTAAAACCTTCTTTGTGGGGATCTTCTGATCCATTGATTAATGAACATCATATAAGATATATAAAATGATTCTCTCTATACTATTATGTTTGAATAATGATAATATCATCTTGGATATGTACTTAAAAAAGGGAGAAGCTGATTAGTGGTGGAAAACTGAATAAAAACATGTTTCAAATAATGGAGATTGATTCTATTAAGGTCGAGGAATTTAGGGGTTCCTTTTTCAGAAAATATTTCCCCTATACGATGTGAGCATAAAAGGAGAATTATTTCATAGAGATAATGAAGAATGATAATGAATCTATGGGAATCTATTAGAGGAACCCTACAATAAATTATTTTTTAAACCTCTATAATTTCCATGGATGGTAATAGAAATATTGATAGGTTATTTTGTTTATTAAGACCAATATATAGAAGAATATATCCAATTGGTACTTTGAGAGAGATGAGGGGATAATGTGATGTCCTATTAATGTTGAAATATTGATTGAAGAGATTTGGTGGTCTTGTAGACATAATGAAATGAATATATCAATTGAGGCAGGATTATGGTGTAACAATGATCATTGAATAAGAGGAACATAATTATAACATTACCCATGCAATAAATATGGTATGAAGCATTTGGGGAACTACTCTCTTGGGAGTAGGAAATGATACAATTTTGGAAGAGATGGCCATATTGGTTGGAATTATTATAGTGAGGGGAAGCCTCAAATTATAAAAACTAATGAAAAATAGAAGGTGGTGAAGGCCAAACCTATAGATCAATGATTCAACCATGTAGAGATAAATTTCATTTCTAATAACTCTCCAAATATGAATATAATTTAGGGTAAGCACCAAAATCCTCATAAAAATCCAATGGATAATGTTTGTGTTATTTCTTTCATAATGGCTGATGTAGTGTCTTTAAATGATGTGGTGGTTGGTAGTCTCATTGTTATTTGAAAGGTAGAATATAAATTGACTGATTTTATTTATATTAATTTATTTTCGTACTCTATGATTTATAGAAAAATATAGAATAATTTACAAAATCTTATAAAATGTAGATTTATCAGAACAGTCCTCTAGATATATTATCCAAGAATAAACAGTGTATATAAACTGATGTACTCACTTCGGGAAGCACAATATCAATGAAAATCTACTAGCCATTAACATATTAGAAATAAAAAATATAAAAGGGATGAACTGAATCCCAATGTACATAGATAATATAAAATTAAGAATTATATAAATATCAGTAGTCATGAATATAAGAAATACAGTTTTTTTCAATGGATAGATATCTCATCCTGAGCTTTGTGTAGAGAACCACATATAGCCTAATTTATTGTGTTTTTTTGGTGAATATTATGATGTAAATGAAAGTTTACAAATGTAAAATTTCCCATAACACAGTAATACATTAACATATTTCCTGATGATTTACCTTGACCACCTCGAAAAAGAGAGGTAGAGTTATCCATTTAAATTGTACTAGGATCCAAGATTAAATAAAAAACCCCATATAGAATGAAAATATAACAATATAGGTATTAATGTATATACACCATGATCATTTGGAATATTTAATTATTTGAAAAATTTTGTTTCCTTTGGGATCACATTGTCTCGTTGTGAATAAGAATAACGAACCAATATGGTTATTTATTGAATATTGGGAACATAATGAATTTATAATGAAGAAAAAGTTCCCATTAATGATTTATTTGAATTTCTCTGTTCGCCTCTATTATTCATCTAGATTGATAATCAAAATGGTTATCATTGATTGAGGTTGAAAACAAAGTTCATTCTGAAGGATTTATTTCAATCATGATATGTGAATTACGAGTGTTTTATCGAAATCATAACAAATGATCTTTCTATTTTTATGGATTTGAGGAATATAGTATTTAAGGATTACCTTTATAAAAATGTGGTTGTTTTTATTGATAACATTATGATTTGTTCCAAAATTAGAGAGGATCATTAGGATCATTTAATGGATATATTTCAATCTATGAGGAATGAGAATCTATTTGGATCGTTTAGGAATTGTGAATTTTTGTTACAAAAATATTATTCCTTTGGGCACATTATTTCCAATGAATGAATATCAGGTGACCCCACCAAGAGAATAGTTTTAGAGGAGTGGCTTCATCTTATAATAGTAAATGATATTTTTGTTTTCCTTGAATAAAAAGGATATTAAATAAGCTTTGAAAAAAAATTTCTACGGCATTCTATTCAACTATGAAATTTAACTCAAAAAGGACCAAGTTCATCACAAAAGTGAACTGTGGAGAATGTTTTAAAGAATTAATGAATAGATTGTTTACTACACCCATATAAACACTACCATATTTTAGAGAAGGATTCATTATTTTTAACGATGCATCTTAACAAGGCCTTCAGTTAGTCCTCATAAAAAAAAGACAGGGTTATTTATTATGCAACATGACCGTTGAATCCTCATGAGTGGAATTATGATACGTATGACATAGATCTGGTTGTGGTTAGTTTCTCTATAATTATATACAAGAACTATAAGTATAGGGAGAAATGTGATTTATACACATACCACTAATGTTTAAACTATATTTTCTCACACATGTAATTGAACATGTGACATATGTTATTATTGAAAGAGTATAAAGACTATGACTATTAAATTCTTTCCCATTATAGAAGAGAATACAAGGTTACTAATGCAGTATGTAGGAAAGACATTATTGTTTTCGAAATGATGAGTATTCAAGGATATAAATTAATCAAATATCCTATAAAACAAGACACGGAAATGGTATGGAAATGGACATCGTCAACCATATCCCAAATTATTTCTCATCAATAATTACAAATGTTGATCGTTATATCACAAAGAGGATATTCTTGGTGATATTTTAGAATGTAGTGGAAATGAAGAATGTGAAGTATCCTAAGTTAAATTTCTATCACGAAAATGTACTAAAATTTTGAACAAATCTACGTGTTCCATGTATTCCCAAAATATAGATGGAACAGATGGATGAAGCTCATTTATCTACATTATCTTTACATATTGGAAGCAATAAAATTTATATGGAACCTAATTGTCATTATTTGTGGGATAATAAGAAATGGGAGACTACTGACTACACTATGAGGTGCCTGGTGTGTCAAAAGGTAATGTAAGAGTGAAAAAATCATAAAACAGTATTAAAAACTGTTACCATACAAATATTAAAATTGTAAAATATCACTATGGAATTTTTTATTTCTATTCTAGAAGACATATCTCTTGATCAAAATTCTTAGATTAATTTAATTGAATTTTTCAGGATTCATGGAGTATCATGTTCTACCATAACCAATCATGATCCATGGTTCACATCAATGTTTTAGGTATGTCTTCAATATTATTGGTGTTATAAATTGAATTTCCTACATCCTATCACCCCAATACCGATGACCAATATTAATGGACTATTCAAAAACATGGGGAAATTTTGATAACATGATCAATATAATTTCAATGTAGATATGATCAACAACTCCACATTTTTGAGTTCTCATTATATAACATCTTCCATTTTAGTATTGAAATATTACCCTATGATTCTCTATATGGGAAGAGATGTAGAATATAAAAATGATGAGATGAAACAAATGATAGAAATATTTGTGGTACTTATATTGTGCTCGATATGAAAAAATGTATTATTCATTCCAGTAGAACATAATTTCCTTGTAGAATCAGAAAAATAAATTTTATGACAATCGTCGAAGGGACTTGTAGTTTGACGTTGGAGACTATGTATTCAATAAAATTTGACCTTGGAAGAAATACATTTAGTTTGGGATGAGGGAAACATATCACTAGGTACATTTTCCCATGAAAAATTATTTTATATATTGAATTAGTGTCATTTTGAATTCTAAATATTGTAAATCTAACTCATGTTCATGATGTTTTCCACGTTTATCTCTTGTCGATGTAAATTCCTTATAGTTAAGTCATACTAAATCCTAAAGAGGTATCACCAGAAAATGAAAAATAATATGAAGAGATTCTAGAGAAGATCTTGTATCATATATACATTGTACTATACTATAAGAGTATACCCCATCTCATTGAATTGTGGAGTAACTAGGTATATGAAGAAGTGGTGTTGGAACCAGTGGAAATAATGATGTAGAGAAACCCACAACTTTTCACAACTGAGTGAAAAGTTGATATTTCAATGATAATATTTATTTAGGGGTGAAAACTATGAAGACCCAAACTATTTTAATGTTAATTTATTCCTAAAAATGTTAAATGAACAAAAACAATTAATGGAAAATTTTTACTGAAACTGTTTTTTTGGTATGTTATAAAAAACAAAGTTATATCCTTTTAATTATGAACTGATTATAATTTCATGTCTGACCACCAGGATTTTTGATCATTGGATAATTATTACTATTGGATAATATGACCAATATAAATAATAGTTATTTTATAATTTTAACGTTTAAAGGTTTGTTTATAAATGAAAATTTGTAAAATGATAATTGATACAGAAAGAAGATTAAATGCCATCAACCTATAGAGTCACATCATATGAAGCCGATTTTTTCATAGAATGAGAGAAATGAATCTTCACTATGATTCACTCTTGATGAAAAATATACAAAGATTCAATTTAGGTAATTTGAATAAATTTATTTTTAATTTAAAACAAACAATTATAATTATAAAAAAAATTCATTGCAAACAGGGTTTTCATCACACCTATTATACTAATTTTCATTTAATCACAATAAATTATATTAATTGAATATTTAAAAAATATAATACATACGTCTAATAATAGTAAAAAATATCATGTAAAATTATTAATTTATTTTTTTGTAATGATTTGATAAAAATCTATAAAAATAAATTAATATGATTATAGTTGAAATAGGATTTCCCGCTTCATAAAGACCAGAATAGAAATTATTTTTCCACAAATAAATGTAAATTTTTTTAAATTAAATTTCATATTTACAGTTACTGGGTCTGAATTATATAATAAATATCATATTTTTATGCATGTTTAATCAATTACATTTTGTAATAAAATAAAAAGTTATTTACTATGGTGAAAAATTATTGAAAATGTATGTTATATAGAGGATAAAAGATTAACATGATTAGTATACCCTTATTTTTTTGGTTTTTTGGATCTACCATAATATACCTCCAATCTATTATTAATATATTTTGGAGGAACATCGGTTGAATGTTACATAAAATTAATAAATTTTTTTGGCTACATAAAATTATCACTCATATTCAATATCTAATGTTCACCTATTATCCTCAATTATTCACATATAATAATTCATTTTTCTCAAAAAAATACATAAAAAAATAAACCACATCATAATTTTTTTATTTTATAGAGCTTTTTCATCCCACAATACAATCCTTAGCATCTTTAATATTATGCGAATAACATTTTTCATCATCAAGGTCTTCATTTTTTCATATTCCTTTCAGAACATCATTCAAGTCTTAATAATTCAAAAATAATTACAAAAATGTCAAAAATAAATGGATATTTTATTTTTTGATGTGTTAACCTATAAGTTTATCCCCTTATATCAAATTAGAAATGAAACCAAAAATCATGTTTATAATATACTACTGTCTTACAAATAGATGTAATTTATTCTCTGTCACCAACAATCATGGTTCGTTATAGTGATCAATTGAATACATGTATAAGGTATCTAGGAAATAATTATACTTTTTTATTTACAATATCATGTCTACTTTCATTCCCTTTATTATGTTTGAAAATGATATTGCTACTCATTCTTATGATTGGACAACTGCCTCCTCAAATTGAGGTGACTCATTTTATTAATTTATGATTTTCATGGATGTTAATAAGGGAATAATAAATTTAAGAATTCATATATATATATATATATATTAAAATGGTGATTTTTTCATTTATTTTATTCAATTTTTAAAAATGGAATGAACGTTAATGTCTACAAACGACCAACCATCTCCATGAGTAGTGTATTTCATTTTTCTATTGTTGAATTTATTGGATGACTATTAATATTTCAATAATGAATTTATATTATATTTATACCATTATCAAAATTATGGATATTACAGAGTAATGATCAATGTAAATGAAAACAAATTATCACTAAAACCTATATGATAAAATGAAGCAATAATTATATATAACAGTGAAATTAATAACTAATTGTTAATAAAAGTTTTATAAATGGATATAATGAATCCATATATGGAATTATATATATAATTATTGTTATAGAATATTTGTATAATAAATAAAAATTTATTTTTAGTAGGTCTAAACATGTAAAAAGGAGGTTAGAGATGAGTTAATGGTTTTTTGGATCACTTTTACATTTTTGAGACATGTTCCATATTCAATACTTGTTTTATTTATATAGTATACAATGCACATGAATGTTTTTTAATATCCCAATAATGATAATTATTGAATATAAATAATGAAATAATGTTATTTTTTCATGGTTCTTATAATTCATATTATGCCAATCTACTAATAGTTTTATGTTGTTATCTCGTTGTATATTGGGTTTGTTTATAATATTATTCAAGATGATGAAATATTATTATATATCTACCATGAAAATTATTGAATTAATTATAATCTAGTTATTTCATTCAATGAAATGTTTTTTTCATTTTCCTCACATTATGGGAAGAATACACTGATAGAATATTTTAAAGGGACACCAACAATATTTTCATCTTTCAATGAAAATATGTTTTCATCCATAAACATGTTTTCCAAAAATGTTTTAAAAAAATCATTCATTGATTTTATTTTTAACAATATTTTAATTTTTATGCATGGTTGAATGGAATCATCAGTTCATTAACTAAATGATTTAATTTATAATTTTTACCAAAAAATGGTAATGGAAATAATGTTTTAACTTGTATGAATGAATATAATTTTTCACCAACAAAAATTCTCAAGGATTTAAATCATAAATTATTATTTGGAGTATATAATCATGGAAATTTAATTTTACACGATTTTTAGTTGTTATAGTTTGAAAAAATTTAGTATCATTGATGAAGGGAATTTTTCCTCAATAATATTGTAATGAGTTTCTATCGTTATTTCAATAAATCAATGACAAAAAAATAGATTATGGAAATTTTTATACAAGAATGTAATTTGAGAATATAATAATTATTCATTATCAAGATGGATTATGATTACGATAACATGTTTTTTTATCCCATTATTTTTCTATAAATTATACTATGATTTATTGATGAAATGATTAACAAATCCATTTCTTTTATCTGGGTTATACAATGATGAAATGTTTATAAATCCCATTTCCATTCTAGAGATTATGATATGATGAATGTTTTATGATCATATAGAGCATAGATGTATTATTTTAATTATGGGATGGTTGAGGAAAAAATTATATATCCCTACAACACATTGGGTAATGATGGACGTAACATCCTAGACCCACTGACTATAAAACCTATTGTAAGACCAGTTTCTGCATTAACCCAGGAAAAAATTCAAACATGATATTGGTTGTCAACAAGTAATAAGTCTCTAATAATGTTATTGTGGGGATACTGAATCTTCATGATCATTGTATCATTGTGGTATAATATATAATAAATAGATAAAAAACAGTAGATGAAATATAAACCAATACAAGTTAAGTGAAAGGTAAATAGGTTAACTGAATGAACAAAAATGGAAGTCACCACAATAACCATTCATGCAAGTCCATGTGATTTTGAACAAACCAAATAATGAAACAATTCAGTAGAAAATTAGATATACTACCTAAATAAGGGGAATGAATAATAATACACAAGGGAAGTATGCCTCCGAATCATGATTTATTGCTTATTCCTTTGATCTAAATTTCACATGTATGATGCATATCATAATAAATAATCCATGGACATATGATTCTGATTTTAGCTCAGCTACCGCAGTTCTATGGTGGAAGAAATTGGTTGCAGATATACTCATTCGACCACCACCCATTGTGTTTAAATAAAATCCAATCATTGGATATAAATAAAGTATTATGTAGAGATAAAAAATAAAATAAATATAAATAAATATTTAAACACATAAATAAGGGTAAATTTATCCATGAAAATATCGTTGACCATACTTGTTTCAACATAAGTTGGGTTACATATGAGTTTAAATATATATTTTTATAAATAAATTTCATTATACATGTATATTGACTACAAACATAGTGATTTTTATATCGACATATATCTATATGTTGTATTATCTATTACCTATAATGAAACATAATCACTATTGCGTAATACAACTAATAATAATAATAATAATAATAATTCATGATATAAAATAAGGGTAATAAAGAACTTGTATGGGAATAATTCCCATAGATGAGAATCTATATTGGAAACTATGCCTAGTTTTATAAAAATTAGTACATAGGGTAACACACAGCCTCCTAATCAATGGGGTGTGGAATTTTTTGCACAATAACCAAAGCGATGTATAATTAATTACAACATCCTTGACTAAGGGGGAGTGACATGTCATGGAAAACCGAACTACTCGATTTCCCCTTTTAACATTTACCAAAATACAGAAATCCTTGTTCCCTATGATCCCTTGACCAAATGTTCCATAAAAATGAATCTACAATCACTCAAGTCATAGTGGATTCATTTAATATATATTATTTAACATAGATAAATTGGGTATTTTGCCTTCCATGAAACTCTAAAAAATAAATATTAAATAAAAATTATGTATATTCTCATTATTCAGACATGATGTAATTCAAGGTCAGAAAAAGCGGGCCAGTCCAATTTATTATTTCAACACATGCCATTGGTTTCATTATTCAGTTCTTTACATCATCAATAATTTATTGGTCATGTGAAATGTACATAACCCTTTGCACCATACATGAAATAAGTGTAATATATACCATTTTATTGAGCATAAAACACATGATTCACCATGTTCATAAAATTAGAGAAGGTTTTGTCCCTCTTAGGCATTGTTTTAGTGAATTTGTAATAATATAGTAGAGTTCTAGAACCTACAACATACATGTTAATAAATCCATCTACATATTATATGAAAATGCAATTCAATGCAGCGTTTTATTAAGAAACAATATATTGATTAATGTAATTCATCGAACCCACCATTTGGTTTTTCAGAACATGAGGTTTAGTACCCCAAACAATTCCGATTTAATATTAATAGGATACTATAATTATGGTGATAGTTTCTATATTTAAAGATCTCAATTAAGAGAGTTACATAAAAATACTGGTAGGTCGAAGAACATAATAATTTTACAAATATCAATGATTCATTGTAATAACTGATATATAAAACATACCTCATGATAATAAATCTCTACACATACAAATAGCTTGAATCGAGATCATTTGAATGAAATTTATGAAGGCTCTAAAAATTGGGTGGCTTATCTCATACCCAAATAACATAGATGGTGAGTATATAAATGAATAATGAATGAAGAGGTAGTCATAGACTCACCTTTATGATAATAATGAGTCTAATGATGCTCAAAATGGAGGCATGATGAATGATATATCCACATACCAAGATGTGGATACATAGAACATAAAATCAAGCAGTTGTGCATTTGAATGGGGATAAGAAGAGGGTGAGAAAATTAATAAAGAGGTAGGAAAATTATAAGTATACTTCTACTTAAATTAGTTTTAGGGTTTGGCCGCATGGTAGGAATAACTGTGTGCCAAACGTGTTCCTAGTACTACCCCAAAAAACCATCCCATAGTAGCGTCTTGCATAATTTAACTAATAATGTACATCCTAAGATAAATATCAATTTCAAGATTCATTTAAGAACCAAATGGTTATATAGCTCCATTATCATAGTTTTACATTACCATGTGGGACCTCATCACCACTTCATCATCTACACAGTTTCACCAAGTGGGAATCATAGTTTCATAAAAATAGTTTTCCCCTATTAACCTTAGTGAATATTGAGTATTCAGGGTACAAAACCCTCGAAACTTCTTGGAACACCCGATGCACCTCTCAAGAAATAAAAAAATATAAAAAATTCTATTAATGGTTCTAACTCATAATATTTTAATCAAATTAATGTTTTATGATTTGTTATACCAACCAAACTAAAAATTCTACTACCTTCAGAAAATTTCAAATGGTTAAAAAAAAGGTAATTACAAACTCCATACCATATAACTTTATGTCGAGTGTTTTTTTAAATTTATATGTTTTGTAAAAATTGTTTTTAAATTGTGGAAGGTAAAAAAGTAAAATCTTTTTATTAAGGGGGAAGCATAGCTGCCTCCATTAAGTCTTAGTGGAATGACAACAAAAATGTTTCTGCCTTACATCTAATATACTTTTAGTATTTTTCATGTCACTAATTTATTTTGATTATATATATATATATATAAAACAAAAAAATTAGCAGAATATGTCTTCTATAGAAATTCAAGTAGTAATTCTATTACATCATACAGGATTCTGACAGAATCTCTCATCTAAGAATCCCATTTATATGAATGCATGCCCAAGAAATCCTTCTGCAATTCAGATATGGGATTCTAATTCTTCTTTTCCTACATTGATCATTTTCATTTCTAGTGTGGAATTCAGAACTCATTTAAATATATGTCTTTGAAAGAATATAAATTATAAATTATAAGACCAATATAAATTAAACATTAATAATTTTTCAAAAATATAATAAGTTGTGGAAAATAAGACAAATTTCATAAAAAATTTGATGAAATATAATTTATGTGATTTCAAAAACACCTTCTTGATAGTTAATTTTTTTCATGTTTGTGAGATTGAATGAAAATGAAATATAAACTATAAGACTAGTATAAATGAATTTTAAGACATGGATTAAATATATATGAAATTTTTGAAAATGAATATAATTTCATTAAAATGTTGATCAAATAAAATTTGTAAGCTTTAAAAACAACCAATATTAATACTTAAAAGTGTTTCATGCATGTGACGTTTAAAGAATATAAAATAAAAACTGTAATACAAATATAAATTAAATATAAAAATATGGATTAACAATATATTAATTTATTGAATATAAAAATAATTTTATAAAAATAATGATAAAAAATAATTTATAAGCTTTCAAAACCACCATTTAGAAACACAAAAATATTTCAAATATGTAGCTTTGGATGTCTATAAAATAAAATCTATAAGATGAATATAAATGGCACATAAAACATTGATTGAGAATAAAATAAATACTTGAATATTAATTAGTTAATTAAAAATATATTTATTGAATATATAAATATTATTTATATAAGAATTAACTAGTTAATCATTATTATAATTATTAGTTATTAATTATTTGTTACGTATTATATAATTAATTAGTTAATTAGTAATAGAATTATTAATTATTGTAATTTGTAATATAATTAATGAGAAAAATAATTATTAATTATTATTTTTATAATAATTTACTAGATAATTTATAATATTACTATTAATTATTTAACAATTATTTATTTATTTAATAAGATAATTATTGATTATTAGTTGTATATTAATTAATTGATAATATAAATATTTATTATAAATTATATAATAATTATTTATTAATATAATTATTAAGTATATAATTATTAATTATATAACAATATATTATAATATTAATAAAATTATTACTAGTAATTAATTATATTATTTTGAAAATTATATAATTATTAATGAAATTATTAATAAGAATATTATTTTTTAATTTAATAATTAATAATTAATAATTCTAATTAGTTACGTAGTAATATAATTAATTAAAATTAATTTTTATATAACAAATAATCATATTAATAATTAAATTTTAAATTATTATATAATGAATAATTATATTTTTAGTTAACTAATTTATTATTATATAATTAACTATTATATAATTGTTTATTACACTACAAATTAATAGTTATATGATTAATAAAGATATCACTTGTTATCAATTTATTGATATAACTAATAATTAGTAATTAATAATTAATAAATAATAATTAAACTTCATTAATTAGTAATATAATTATTACTTATTAATTATTATATTGTTACTAATATATTAATAATTAATTAACTAATTATTAAATACTTAATAATAATATTAATAATTAACTTCTTATTTATTATATAATTATTAATTATATATTTAATAATTATATTATTGATTAATTTTTATATAAATAAGAATTAACTAATTTTGAAATAAAAATATTTGATTATAAAATTAATAATTATATTAGTAATTAATTATTATATTACTAATTAACTAATTAATTATTTTATAAACAATAATTATATTAATAGTTAAATAATTAAATGTTATATAATTAAAAATTATATTATTAGTTAACTAAATAAGCATTAAATAATTAATAAAAATATAATTAATAATTATATTACTAATTATTTAATATTAAATTATTAATTAATAGTTATATTATTAATTAAGTAATTAATTATGATATAATTAAAAATTATATTATTAATTAACTAAATAATAAATATATAACAATTAATTATAAAAATAATAATTATATTACCAATTAGTTATTATATAATTAATTATTAATAATTATACTGTTAATTAACTAATTAATGATTATATAACTAAGAAATATTTATCCATTAACTAAATAATTATTATATAAATAATAATTAATAATTATATTACGAATTATTTATATTAGTAATTAATATAATTAAAAATGATATTAATAATTATCTAAATATTTTTATAATTAATAACTATTAATTTATTATTATATTATTGATTAACTAATTAGTTATTATAAAATTATAAATTATATAATCATTAATTATATTACAAATTAAATAATTAATTTAAAACTTTTATTATATGTTCAATCAAGGTTTTATCTTTTATTTATATTCATTCTTATAGTTTATATTTTATAGTCATTTAAAGACACATATATGAATCATTTTTAAGTTTCAAATAGGTGGTTTTGAAAGCTTAATTATTATTTTTGATAAATATTTTTTATTAAATTAATGTTATCATCTGATATTTCTTATAACAATAATCCATGTACTAATTTTCATTTATATAGTTCTTATTTTTTATTTTTTATAATTTTTCTATGCCATGTACTTAAAAAAATTATATTTCAAGTTGGTAGATTTTAAAGCATACAGATTATTTTCTATAAACATGTTTTACAAAATAATATTATTTCTGAATATATCTTATTGGTTTAATCCATGTTGTATGTTTCATTTATATTGGTGTTATAGTTTATACTTTATAGGTGTTCCAAGTCACATATTTGAAACATTTTTAAGTTTCAAGTAGGTGAATTTGAAACCTTATAAATTATATTACATCAATATTTTATATGATTTTTTTTATTTTCAATTAATTATTATTATTTTAATCCATGATTACTGTTTCATTTACATTGGGATAATATTTTATATTTTAAAGTCATTCAATGCCAAAAGATTGAAACAGTTCCAAATCCCACATCAGAAATGCAGAATGTTTTGCGCAGGAAAGTATGAACTTGAATCCCACATCGGAAATGCAGAATGGTTTCTTGGGAAAGATCTCATATAATAGAGATCCCTGGGTGATAGGTTCTATCAAAATTTAAAATGCAGGATATATAATAGTATATAAATTTTCTTGAAAAAACGTGTTATATAAATATTTATATATATACAAAAAAACAAAAAAATTAAAAAAATTAATGTACCGAAAAAGTAAAAAAAATATTTTTTAGAAGAATGAGAAAAACAACTTTTTCACCTTTAACCTGACACCTAAAGGCGACAGCTGAGATACAACCTTTAACACAAAATATTAAAATATTTTTTATCCGACTGTTTTTTAATATATATTTTTTCGGAAAACGTACACTAAAAAATTCCCTTATTGTCCCAAGGAAGGCTAGGGGAAACAATGAAAAAACGAAATTTGGTACTCACGATGTGAAACTTCATAAAAATATTAATGATCATTTCCAAAAATACAGAAGCACCTCAAAATTCCAAAGCATAAATATAGAACTTAATAGAGAATTTTATGAAAGAGACATGTTCACGTCAACATGTCATTCATTAACAATCTAATGGATCATACCACCAATCTGTTATAATATTTAACATCCCATTATAATTCATGGTACTCCCCAACATGGGAATTTATTATCAATGAACACAATAGGCATTATAAGGATGATCCTGGATTGATTTCCTCAACATGGTAACCCAACTACATCCATGGAAAGAACATGATCGTCATTTCATTGTAACAGTCAAATTATAATCAACCCAGATAAAATTTATGTTGAATGATTTCCCTAAAAGGATCTTCCAAAATTTACCTCACACCCATGTTACCTTGACGACATGTCAGAAGATATTCCCAACCATGTGCATTCCTTGAAATTAGAAGGAAATAATTTGTGACACTTCAAGATGAATTTCAACAATAATTATCTCCCTAGAATACTGGTATACAAAAACTAAAACATGATGCCTTCCACCTTGTAACCTCAAATTTTCTTCAAGATTAACCAATACCATAACTGATATCCAATGGTTTTTCATTACAATCATTTATTTAACATATTATGCCACAACTCAAATGTAGATGTAATCTCGATCCAGCACACATGGATCATTACACATTAAAACAAACAATTTGATTCTAAATTATTTATTTATAGCCTCTAAATATTAAAATGGGGTCCATGGTGCTCATCCATGTGACTTGTACTATATTATTTTTAAGTATGTCTTTAGTATGACAAAAACATTATCCACGTACTGAGAGAACTAATTGTTCCTAATAACACAAAATTTAAAAATAAGCTATTTTCTAGTATTTTATCTATTGATATCATACATGGTAACATTAGTATTACTCCATCAACAAGACCTCTAATATTATTATTCTTCCATAGTACAACTCTAATGGATTATATTTACCATTACAAAAGGGTATTTAAATTTTTAATGTCATATAACAAACGCTTTCTATCTCTACATGTATGATGTTATGATAGTGAACATGATCTTCATTAAGCTGAGAGTGCACTTTCCAAAAAATGATTTGAGACAAACCCACTAAACCAATACAAAATGTTTATTATTGCAACAAAACAACCATATCCAACTATGACATGTATTGAATAGATACACCACTACTAGTTAACATCCTTATAATAACACAATTACCCTATCCAACAAGTGATGATTCCATACCATGATTCCCATAACAATGGATTAATCTCGTTATCATCACAACACAACCTCAAAATTTTATCAAAATATAATGGTTTTTTTAGAGTCAGTGTACATAGTCAATCATTACATTTTCATCCAGTCTATTATGCATTTAATGATTTGAAAACTCAATAAACTCTAGAAAATTATAATGGTACATAGACCATTTTAGTATGGTGTTTCTTTGTTTTATTCATTATAATTTTAAATAGATTAATTAAAATATAGTTGACAGAAATCCACCCACATTAGAATATTCTTATTCATATTTTTATGAAAAATGATACTAGTTCCAAGGCTCATGCTCTATAGACAAATGAATCAAGTCCTGGAAATGGACAATACACATAAACTAGTGTGAAACTAAAATGAACTACACTATAGCTATTTAATATCATTATATAAATTATTCATCATTAGATTTACTCATGACACTCCTACCATGTTACATTGATATTTTCCACAATGTTAGGAAGAAAACCAAAAAGAAAACTAATCACCATTTCAGGATAACTAATCCTCTTGAAACATCGTCACATGTATTGGGTCAAGTATATATATATTCATAATTGGTCACACTACCTCATAGATGACATATAAGAGAATATTAACAGCTAAAAAATTTAAATATTATCATTGAACACATCTAGTTCACTTCACCTTTTATCTACTTGATGGGTATTACAAGTATCGACACATAATACCCCGAGAATCATTTCTAAAATGTCACTTCATTTAACATTGTCCGTAAGATTATTGTACATATTAATCTATTATGTAATTTCCTTTAATGTTAATCATCAAAAAAATTTGACAACCTCCCGAGTCGTTCAATATTGTAGTGGATGAAGGAGAAGACCCACACGACCTACTATGTAGAAGAACATTCCATATGAAGGTCTAATCCTATAAAATGGATCATTACATGATTCATCACACCTATAAAAAGGTTGGAAGTTTCCAAGATCACCCAATCGAAGAAATAAGACTTTTTTAAAAATCTTGTATTTATACTAGGTAGAAACGTAACCCTAAGGTACCTTAATAGTAAAATAATCACAATAATTTTTTATGATTTTTTAATTTTAATTTGGGAATTACCTACCATAGGTTATCCCCTCACTAATAAATTAATTAAAATATAACAATAGTTCATTCCTGAAATGTAAAATAATCACTAAAACCTATATTAAATGTTCAAATAATTTTAATGATAATTTAAACATTCTAATTGTAAGGTAGGGCATATGAAAAAATCAAAAAAATTATTTTGATGGGGTTTAAATGAAAAAGATTCATAAGGATTTATTTTAATTTTTTTCATTTCGTTAATATTGATCATCATAATTTAATAGATAAAAATAATCAAAAATTATAACGTATAAAAAATTTATATACATGGTAATTTATTTACCTAATGTGACAAGGCAATCATTCACATTTTTATAAATATTCCATTTTATCAACATCCATTTAACAGAAATCCTATCTCAATTTAAAAATACCATCACATGTATTCCTTTTACTAATTATATTTTTTTATTTCAAAAAATATAATTATTCTTTGAATATTCCAATTTCATTATATAATGGAAAAAACCATTTTAGTTATAAGTGACTTTTTAGTTAACTAATTCCTCATATGAGTACAACTTATTAGTTGGAAAAGGTCTTTTTATTAATTATGGTAGGGAATCGTCACGTAGTATTCCACCAAACCTCTAAAGGTGCACCCCTATATTTGGCTATTGAATTATTAAATAACCATCACTATCTTACATAAACATACCCCGTTGGGGTTTATCACTAAGGAAAATTAAAATAATTGCAACCTACAAGGGTCTTATTGTATCCGACCTGGGTCCAAAAACCCAAATAAATGGTTAATTTATTAATGATACTAAAACCCTAAAAGGGTTAACTAATACAAATAATCCCCTAAATAGACTTAACAGGTCTATTTGTTCATTTATAAAATTATTCATAATGGTAATCATGACCAAGATATAAAATATTCAATCCCTATAAGAAATCTAATTTATTTTAATTCAAAATAAAATGACATTTAAATTTTTTCAATGGTATAAATGGTTGTGAAACACAATTAATATGGATCAATTTTATTGGTTATCATTTATTAAATTATAAATCATGCATTCAAATTATATAATTCAAAATATCTTCAATTTAAAAAAACAATAAATGTTCTAGTCCAAGTAGCCAATGGTTTATGTATCAAACTTTACCTAATTGGTTAGATAAGGCCTCACTAGCATTATATGATGAAATACAATATATATGGTAATGGAGGAAATATAATTTCTAATTGTATATCAAATTTATAAATAATCATGAGGTAAATATATTAATACAATGTAAAATGAAAATATTTTCATATTCTTGGTATGTTAATTGAAACATTAAATAAGAATCCAAAATGGTATAATAATTATAGAAACATGTTGTACTAAAAAACATGCTAATGAAATCACACATCATGTTAGACAGACTATCATTCTAATGATGTACTAAATAATTTATAATAAAATTATGTTACAAAAATTACTACCAAGGTATATAATAGGTATTCTAATAATCATACAACGCACATCAACAAATATCAAATATCCTTGCAATGAAATCTACGTGCCATGAAATGTGTATGGAATTTGAATCTCTACGTGCCTATAATGATGTATAAAACTGTAATTTCATTCAATTTATATCCAAGGGTAAAATAATATAATATAAAAAACTAATTAGTATAAAAATAACACTAATCAGTTGAGGTCAAATCATAATCATATGAAATAATTAATAACACAAACAAAAAAACCACTCTTGATACATGATCAATTCCCTATGTATGGTTTGACCACTCCTAGACATAATAATTTACCAAGAACTGACACATTCATTTTCTCTAGTATACCAACACAAAATACTAAGACAAAATGAACCAACATCAAATACTAATTTGTAATACATTAAACCAAATTACAATACCAATAGTTGTTGGATTAGTTTCACATGGCCTCATGCTTGTCTTTTGATATTATAGATGCTACAAAAAAGTGGAAAGGCTCTATTGAAGGACTATTTTGGAGAGTAATCCCGAATTTTCATAGCAAAAAGTGGGATAAGAGTTAAAAAATAATCTAGAAAAAAAATATGGAATATAAAAAAATTACAGAGCAATAAAAGATAAATTTAATACCCTAATTAGAATAAAGGTAAATACCTACAAACAAAAAAATTATACATTCCCATGAGATACTAAAAAACCAAAACAAGGATATAATAAATTTAGTATTACAGTATGATACATGAATAACGTAAAACTATAAAAATCGTCAACATAGGTATCTGTGTGAATCATGAGTGATAGATTTTTCCTCTGTTGCTATTATCCCTTGTAAAATGCACAACACAGTAAAAAATCCATGGACATGTGAAATTGATGGCTTCTTAGCTACTACAGTTCAATATAGGCATGAGGGGGTGTGATATTTACTCCTTAGGTGACCACCAATGTAGTAAACAATTAAATTAAATTTATGAACACATATACAAAATCCTAGAGGGATAATAAATAGACTAATGAGAAAAATTTCCAAATCTAGTAGGGATCATGTTCCTCAAGAAAAACTGGGTGACCATAACTACATAGGCCTATGGTAGTTTTTCCACTAATTATATATATATATATATATTCATATAAATAGGTGTATACATCTTTATTCACTATAGACATAGTGATGTTTATATACATGTATATGGATACATATTGTTAACCGTCACCTGAGGCGTGACATAGGCATCCAGGAATAATACTTACATTAACAATAATAATAATAATAATAACACATTAGAGAATATAAATGTATTAATTACTATGGATCAAAATAAATATAGGCAACAATGACATGTAACATAATCATTTTGGATGTGGTTCGTACATAACCTCTTAATCTAGTGGGTGTGGAACATCATGTCCCTTAAACCAATTGATGTGAAAAATCATGTCACAACATTGACCAAGGGGGTGTGGCTTGTTGTTGCCAACAACCCAACTCAAGGTCTCTTTTTATCATTTAAAAAAATAGGGTAATACAATTTATATTTGATACCATAACCAGAAGTTCCATAAAAAGGCAACTGATAACGCACACGGTGTAGTAGATTCATTTATTATTATTATTAATTTAACATTTATAGGTGGTACATGTGTCCATCCAAACCATTAATATAATATAAATCCATTAATAAATATTAATTCTAATCACATAATTAATAAATATTATAAATAAGGTCACTAATAAAGGGACGAGCCCATTTATTATATCAATATTGGATATTCGTTTCATTATTTGGTTTATTGCATCATCTAGAATCCATGGTCTATGTGAACTATATGTAACAGTTATCATTGTACAATAATGAAGTGTAAAATTGTCCTGTGTATGATGTATACCACACATTATTCAAGAAGTTTATAAAATAATGGATTCTTACAACCCCATAATATAGTTGTTTTTTATTATAGAATTATATTGTAATTTATCACATCCTAGCATATAAAAGATAATAAATATACATGTATTATACCTGAGATAAGACAAAATTGAGAGGTTTTATTAGACAGAACGTTATTTTTTATAGTCATTCATGAATCCCACAATTATGGGTGGTTAAAACATTAGGTCCAATACTGTCATCAATTGTAATTTAATATAAAATCCCAATTATAAATAAAGATATTGGCAATAAAAATTAATCATAACATTTATGAGGCGTCGAACAGAAATTCATGAATGTATATAAATATCATAATACAAAAAAGATCATTGATCAATTGAAAAAAATATATATTTCACCATCCTCGTTTTTAGGAATATCTAATATTCCATATATAAATTATTAAATTTATTTGATTTGAGAAAAATAAATGAAACGAATGAATTACATGAAAAAATGGGACTTAGCTCGCAGAAAATTAGTTCATATTGTGAGAAGATAAAAAGGAAAGAGGAATTTAGGGTCATATAAAAATAGTTACCCTTACAACCTAATGAAAAATGCACAAAATAGTTGATGGGTGAAGGAGATATGCTCACACCATTAAAAGGGAAATGTGGCATCCATGAGAAATTGCAATGTGTGGGTACCAATATAAGAAGGGAATGAGAGAGGAAATAAAATTACTGAATAAAAATTGAGGTTTAACAGTTTTTAATATTTAAACATAAATTGGCCACATGGTTGGACAAACCATTATTCAACACTGAACCCAGCAATTCACAAGGAACCCCCTCACATGGGCTTTCCATATGGATTTACTAACCATTCACAACTTCTGAAAAATCCATCTATAAAGAATTCTATACCACCCACACATTCTAGAATCTCCTCCACATGTCATGACCAAATAATGTGAGAAAATCTTATCCACTAGATCAACTACATAGTTTCACCTTGTGGTCCTCTCAATTGTAGAAAAACTATTACCACTTATACTCCTTCCAAGAATTTTTAGTTTTTGTGTCCAGTACTCGAAAAATCATGAGAAACACTTCTGGCATATATTTGGTTAGAAATCAAGTTATAAATACAACATATTCATTCCAACACATATAATTCTTTTAATAAATGATTGAATTATTATTTTAAAATCCTCCAAACTGGTAATTCAGGACATTTGGAATATTTTATTTATTCCTTAAACATGGTCACTGGAATTGATAATTCGTGAGGTAAATAACTTATGTGTGAACATGAATTCTTATTCAATTTTCCATGCACATGATGGTTCTCATACCCATATTTTTTTTATGTTGAACCATATTACATGTCAATAATATTTCTGTGGACCTAGTATTAATGTCAATAATATTATGAGAGGTTATTTTTCATCTTCTTAACTTATCAAGTGAAACTACGACTAGTTATACATGATAACAATGATATAAGTTTATGGAATTTACTCATTTATATGTCTATGTAATTATCTAAATGATAATTTTCATTATATTAATATAAGATTCATGTATTATGAAATTCTATAGTTTGTTCCATTATTTATGATCTAAGTTATAAAGTTTATAGTTTTCAAATTTTCTGATCATTTTATCAGAAACATATAATCATGTTATACATACTTTTCCGTTGATATCTCCCTTTTCCCCTTATTGATAATCTATTCTCTCCCTTTATTATGATTTAATTTCTCATGAGATGAATAAATATATTATGTGAGGTATGTCTACGAAGAGTACATTTCAACAATTCCATTTTAGAATATTCTGAATATCATACATGATATAATAAGATTTTGTTTATAGTCTAAGACGACACTAATCACACACACTACTCTATTGTGTATTTTGGAATGTTATTTATAATTCATCTAAAAAGATGTACTCTCTATGTATGAATAACCATGGTCATTATATAATGATTTATAGTAACAATTTAATTGAAATTAATAAATCCGGGAATATAATTCAAATGAGGACTGATAAATTCCTAAAATTCCAACAATAATAAACCCTAACATTCAAGGATATATGATTATCTAAACATTATGATGAATGTTATTGATGAAAAATGATGAAAAAAATTCTCGGTAAACAATACTACCAAACTAAAAATACAAACCACTAGACCATACATATACTACAAAACAATGCACATAAAGAATTTATTAATGAATGTGAAAAAGTGATAAAAAATGTACGCTTGATCATTTATAAAAATATTTCTGAAAGATGGAACCCATAATTAGTGAATTTTTTAGTGCTAATAAAATACCCATTTTTTAAACATTTTTTTCACTGATGAAGGGGACCCTTTAATTCTTTTTATCACTGATATATGGTTCCCTTCTGTAGTGTTCTTTAGATCTGAAAAAGGATCAACTCAATCTTGTTCAACTACTTCTTTATATATGTATATATAATAAATATTAATAATTTGTATATATTATATATACATATTTAAAATTAATATATTGAAATAATTAAACAAGTAAAAAATTAAACATGATTAAATTTAAAATATAAATAAATTTTATTAAAAATGTAATTAGTAATAAATTTAAAATATTTATATTTCTTATAACTATTAATAAATAGTATATACGAACTTTTTATGTATTTAATTATATTTTATAAATAATTATTATATATTAAAAATTAAAAAATTTAAAAATTATAAAAAAACATTTAAAAAAAAAATATTCGTAAAAATGAATGAATTTAATAACTATACATATTACCTAAAAATATTCATTAATAATATATATTAAATATAAATATATAAAATGAAAAAAGTGTAATAATTTTAAATATATTAATGTGATGCTTATTTTTAATATACTTTAATCATAATTATTCATTAATACATTTAATATTTTTAATATAGTAATATATATATATATATTTATCAATATATATAAATTTCCAAAAAATATTTTTTATATAATAAAAATATTTACGAATAAATTAAAAAATTAATATATTTAATAATTTTTTTATAATTCATAATTAATATAAATTTAAAATATTGAATAACTATATCGAGTAATGAACATTTAATTGGATTTTTTATTATAAAAAATCATATATCAAATGTTTGAAACAATATTTTCACACAAACATATACATAACTATTTTATAATTATATACATTATGAATAGAAAAATATTTACATATTTAAAGAAATTAAAAAATGAAAACAAATACACATAATATTTTTTGTATTTTATTCAAATTTTTATATTCATCTTATAATTTCATTTAGTATCATGATAGCTTTAATATATTTTTTTAAAGCAGTAAAATTTATGAAATTTAATGATTTTTTAAATTTTTATATATTTATTTAATGTGTTGTAATATTCGAAATATGAATTCATATTAATTTCAATATATATACATGTTTTTAATAATTTATGTAATTTATAAAACAAATTTATTTTATTAATATTATTTTAGTGTATGAATTTTTAATTATTCAATTTCTTTCATATTTAACATGCATAAATTTATGATATTAGATTCTTTATTCATGTTAAAAATATATTTTTAAATATATATTTCTTAATAATTGTATTTATAAATTATGATTAATGAATTTATAATATAATATAATTCTATGTTAAAATAGATAAATATATTTTCTTTTAAAAATTATTTATATAGTTATTATTTTATAATTATATGTTTTAATAAAATTAAATATATAATAAATATATTTCAATAAAGAATATATTTAACATAATAAAATTATATGCACATATATTTATTTAATATATATATTTTATAATATAAATTTATATTTATTAATAATATATTTTATTATATATATATAATGGTATAAATATATTTATAATTATGAAATTATAATAAATGTACTTAAATAATGATGATATGTACATTTATATTTATAGATATTGTTTTAATATAAATAAATATTTAATTATTTTTAAAAAAATAATGTGTTGATCCTATTTTTATTATCAAATCAAATACCTTTTTCAATCTACGTTGAGGGATTCATATTATATTTCAAGAAGGCCCATGCCAAATTGACCCATGAACATGGCCAGAAATCCCAATGCATTTTTATGCATTCATCATTGTCCATGCGTCACCCGGCCTATGTGATTTTTGCATCACATCCTCTAACATAAATTCCAAACATGCTTGAAATGTATTGAAACATTCTCTTTTTGGGGATGTATTGTGATGTATACAACGTAAGCCCCACCCCAACATTATATATATATATATATATATCTTGTACTATCCAATGTGTTTCTACAACGATATTGGTAAATTCTTATTTTCAATAATTGATTTCTATTTTTCATTGTTAATAATGAACACTAATATTTAATATATTTAATTCACAATTTAGTGGTACATAATATTGGAATACAAGTGGAGAATATATAGAACCATCGTCAATATAGTCTAATTCATTAAGGATAAAGACATATGAAATATGATTGGTAGAAGTAATAATGAAACTAAAATATGATCTAATGCACCAAAGAATCTAATAAATAAAATAAAATAGAATAAAATGATCCCCTACTAGAAAAAATATCATTTTATATTTAGTACAAATAATAAGATTAATGCCTACTCTAATACATGGTCCACTGCAGTAAAATAAAAGATCGAATTCTCCAAAAAAATTATCCGTTTCCCAGAAAAACAAATGATCCCCGACTCAAATAATATACAAGTTTCACTACACAAATAAATGCATGATCCACTGCTCAAAGAATATACATGATCCAAATCTTTAAAAAATGATCTAGGACGGGAATAAAATTCATGAGCCACTACTCAATGAAAATTCATGTTCCACATCAATAAAAATGATCTAATACTCTAATATATGTGATGTAATGTTTAGTTGAAGTTAAAGTAACAAATAAATCAATTAAGATCAAATTATCCACTACTCCAAAATATGCGACTGATCCTCTATTACACCAAAATCTATTTTTACTAAAACCTATCTCCTTGTATGCATGATCATAACCTTTCATCCACATAGTAGAATGGTTCAATGATGTTAAACTTATGACATTAAATAAAATATAATTATGTGTGACATGTGAATATAAAATTCTTCATGAACAATCTAAAAACACTACTTGAAAATACAACGGCTGATTTACCCTGATTGCTATTAGTGAAAAGGAATTGTAGTGTTAGAATAAGAGGTAATGATCTAAGAGATCCTCATATACCAAATCATAAAAAATGTTTGTCTACATATATAATAATGTTTAAAAATATGTATACATAGTAATGAATAATGAAATATATGTATTTAAAGTTAAAAAAAAGATAATTCATAATAATTAATAATAATTTATATATATTATGTAATGAATGAATTTTATTTTTCCTTTCCTTTTAACAATATTTTATTTACTCAAAACATTCATTAAAGATAGGCTTAATACTATGATCATAAATAAAAATTTTGTTATTTTCATTAGATTTATGGAGAATGAGTAATATAATTTTATTCTACTTTTTGGGTTACATCCATTGTACATTGGTCCCAACACCCTAATCTTGTTATCTATTAGAAATAACTTTAGGTGGCATGGATTTAATTATTTCTTCTCCTAGTTAACAAAATATCTAAACGAATAACTCCTAACTATTTTTATTTCCTAAATTGAAATTTGTTTCTACTATTTCCACATAAACATAGTTGTAGGAAGACTATGAAGGCACATAATTACGTCTATCATCCTTCAAGGATACATTAGGAACTAATTATGAATAATCATCTAGAATCAAGACCTCAAGATATATGGGAAAACCTACTTCCTCTTCGACATTGTCAATGTGATTTTTTATTTATCCCCTTAATTTGAGTAGTATTATGAATAAATAATTAAGTAGTAATTTGTGTGTGTATCTTCTAGTATATGAAAATTCCATGTATTATAGAATTTTTATTGTAACTGCCACAACTAAATGTTGTACAATAAATATAAAAAAATTTAATTATAAAAATAAATTCACATAAAAATATTATAAAATGGGAAACCATATGGTCTCTACAATCCATCAATGTTTCATGGATGTAACCTTACATACACTCAAATTCCCCCATGAACATGATAAATCCAAAAAACAAAAAAAAACTAAATTGAAAACTGTAGAGTAAAAAATTATTTCTGGAAAAGGATATTCCAAACAATGGTCAGTTCAAACTTATGTGTTATGTAGAAAATATACGTTAAAATATATTACTTGCGATATTGAAAATATTATTTTTTTATTTTGACCTTTTAGTTGAATTGTATAATGAAAAAAGTTTGATATAGTTATTTTTGTCTCAATGGTATGCTATATGAAATTATTATGTATTATTGCATTTGTAGAAGAGTAACAACAAGTAAAATATTTACATCAATTACCTAAAATTTTAATGATAAGAATTTAATCTCATATAAATATTATAAATGGATAAACCATCCTCCAACTCAAACTCCTCCAACATTTATTGTTGTATCCATACATCCAAATGAATTCCTCAAAAAATATGGTAAATATAGAAATCCAATTAAATAATCTAAATTGGAAACCATAGTAAAAAAACTGTAACAAGATATTCCAAACAATGCTAAGTTCAAAAATAAGTTTTATGTATCAAATCTATATAAAAATATATTATATGTATATGTTAGTTTTCTTATTTCAATATCTAGTAGAAGACCCTAAATGATTTATTTTTAACAATATGTATTTATGCCTATGGACATCAACTACTTTTTTGATATGTTAGTCATATCTTTCTTGAAATCCATACACCATTAACCTATCAATCATTGGAGACATATCAGTTCAAAAAATTAGAATCAACTATTAATAATAAAAAAAATTACTAAAAACGGATAGATTCTCATATGAACTCATTAATAACATACTAATTATTAATCAAAAAATAAATAAATATAAACCTACTATGGGGATCATATGCAATCTGAAAACACTTTTTCATAAGTAATCTTGAAATAGTTATGAAAAATAAATATGTTAAAAAAAATGATATATCGGGAAGTAGTTGTATAATAAATTCATATATATATCTAATCTTGATACACTTAAAAATAAAAAAATATAGAAACATTTTTGTATAATAAATCTATAAAAAATTATGAAAATGTCTAGAACATATAAATTCAGTTCCACAAAGAAACTAACGTTAATAAATAGATATTCCAAACTCATCTCAAATTATATTGATTCATTTCATTTTTAAATATTATTTTCACTTTATTAAGTAATAAAAACTCATATCCTAGAGGAATTCAATCTATACAATCTAATTTAGAATAAATAAATATTCATATCAATCTACTATAGTGATAATAATAATCTAGAAAATCATTTCCATAAGAAACATTGAAACAAATATGCATAAGAAATCTATAAAAACACTATGTTTGAAAAATTTAGAAAAACATCTATTTAAAATCCAAAAAAATATATGTAATTATAATATATATAAAATTACTTAAAAAAATATGGAAATAGTCATCTATAAACAATAAGAAAGAAATCATTTGAATTGTAGTTCCATTTGAATACGGGTTCACAAAACTAATACCTCCATTAAATACATTAAGATTGTAAGTTCTCCCATATAAAGAATTCATTAGTGAGGGAGAAGTATCCATGATATTACATTCCCCTAAATCACATTCCACATCCAATTATTTCTGTGGAGAAAAATCAAAATTCCTAATAGTTTATCATTGACACCCTCACAATGCCCATATGTTCCACCATTAATAAATTCAAAATTTCCCCTCAAAATAATGATAAAAAATCACCTATACAAATTATTCAATAAAATATCATAAAAATAAATACATTATCGAACCTCATATCCAACCATATTTAAATTCAATGTTTTTGATGATTAGGTTGACTATAGTATGAAATCATAACAAATATCCAAAAGGTATTCATTAGATAAATTATAATTTTGAATATGAAACTATCAATATCAATCATCATTTGTGACTATAAGAAATATATAAATAACTTTTTTATTTTCCAACATGAAACAGATATGTATAAGATATATGTAAAAACACAATGTATGAGAAATTTGTAAATTATTGTAAAGGTAATCAAAAAATTTCTATGTATGAAAAATGTATAAACACATACACATAAAAAATATATAAACACATGTATAAAATATATCTGAATAAATTTATGTAAATTTTTGTCCCATATGGATACAGGTGCGCAAAAATGAAGCCTCTAATAAATACATTGATTTTTTATGTAAAACTGTATAGATAATTCATTTGGGAAGGTGTCCCATGATACAAATTCCTTAATGTAAAGAAAACACATATTTAAAAATTATAAAAAATAATATGATGAATAGAAAATAATTTTTTGTATTACTTTAATTTTTAATAAATTCGGTCAATAAAATGAAATATTATGTGTATTAAAGTGATATAAATTTGAAAAGATGCAAAAACCCTGTTTTATAATGATTTAAATTTTAAAAATAAACTAACATATAATTTTTCAAAGAAATTATCAATTATTATGCCAAATTAGTATATAATTAAGTAATTAATATCAATCTAAAAATGTATTATATTCAAGATGATATTTTTGGAAACAATATATATAAAATGAGATGAAATAAATCTATTTTTAATTTGTTATCATGAGAAAATCATAACAATATAATTAAATTATATTAAATGAAATTGAAATGGAAATAACCAATCCTGAAAATTTTGGAAAACATTTAAACCAATAATAATAGTGATACAAAACAATATTTGAAAAAACTATAGAGAACAAAAAAAATGAAAAGTGATTTCCTAAAACATTCAGAAATAATGAAAAAATTATATTAAATAATAAATGTGATGATGAATAATATATAAAAACTATTCCTAAAAAAGAAAAAAAATATACAATACATCATGTAAATGGAAAATGAAAAAATATGGAGAAATTTTTAATTGTGAGATGTATTTGTAATGATAAATTTATAGATGAAGACCATTAATTTTGAGTATGAGAAATGAAAATATTTATAACAATCCTTTTGGATATCACAATAAAATTGTCTAGAGATTAGAATTGGATTTCATATATGAAACTGGATAACATAATGAAATATTGATAGAATAAAAAATCATTAAATGACCCAAATATAAAATATGAATAAGTATAAATTTCAATCGTAAGAAAAAAATAATGTAAATAAATGAATTTTTTTTTGAAAAAATTATTTAATCACAATAAATCCAAAAAATTTCTTTATAGTACTATATAATGATTAATCCTATCCAAAGAAATACTTGTTAACCCTAAAAATAATTTATTATGATCATAATCTTATTTATTTAAGGTATTGGGAAATCCAAAATTAATTTCAAACAAGAGTAAAAAATGTGTGGTAGTCATCAGTTTTGTCGATTACCATTATCAAATTCACATTCCCCAATATTTTAGAGATTATGAAAAACACCCAATTACTATGACACGAATGTATTATGATCTATTGATTTCATCATTAACTGTAATAGAAAACACCACATCATCACATCTTCAAAACATAACAAATGGATTTATATAATAGAAGAAAACATTTAAAATCATTAAATTAAATGATCAAGAAATCCATAAAAAATATAAAATAAAAATGTTGGGACTAATTTGTGAATAAAATCTATAATACACACCATTGATACATGATTTTTATATCAGGATCGAAAAAACATTGTATTCATTAAAAAATGATTCATATGTTGATTTTAATGTTTCATATAATATTAATAATTCCAATTTAAGAACCATTTATTTCCCCAAAAAACTCATTAGGTACTCATAAACACTACTACCATAAATATAATTCTCAAAACCAACCTAATTGAAAACAATGTAAATTAAAAATATTTTTTTTGGTATGAGAAGAAGATATTATTTCAATTTGGGAATCCATAATTAAATAATAGGATAATATGTATAACCAAAAATAAATTATAACAGTATATGTAAAAATATAGATCTAGATAATATGTTTTATGAAAAAATGTATGTATATTAATGTAGTTGAAGTGAATGATTGAAATGATGAATTCAAAAAAGAAATCATATTTTTTTAACAATTTTAATTCTAAATGGTAAAAATAAAATATTAAAATGGATAGAATATATCCATTATTCAATAATTTATTTAATTTTTACCCATTTAGAAACCCATTTTGTTATACTAGAATAACATATCCTCAACTGTAAGGAAAAAATGACAAAAAACATTAGAGACGAAAATTTGGGAAAATATTAGAAAAAATTAATAATAGTATTGAATATTTTAAGAATATTGAACCATGGGGGAAATATATAATCTCCTTTTATTTCCTCAAATTTATTGTCAATGATGAATGTTGAAGAATTAATACAAATATATGACATGTTATAAAAATATGAAATCACCAGATCAATATATAATTAGATAACCCAAAATGGATACCTTCGGTTATACTTTCTGGAAAATTACTCCAAGTAACTATATTGGGTTTATGGAATATATGATGCATAGGATTCTAGAAATATGATTAGTCCGATGTGGGTTTCTGGTAAACCTTGGTTGAAAAGGATAGTTAACAGAGGCGGGAGAAGAAATTATTTCAATTAAAGAATCCTGAATAAAATATTTGGATCAAATTTTGAACGAGAATGGATTCTAATAAAATCTGTATAAAATATATATCTAAAAATAATGTTTTATTAAAACTTATTTAGAGAGTAAATCATTTTTAGTAACATTATTAAATCATGATTTAAATGAAGAAAATATTTTTTTGGTCCATAATTGGAACATTAAATAGATAAAATAAAATAAGAAATCACTTTGTATATAAGAATTTCTGAGTAATTTATTTTATATTTACCCATTCTGAAACCCCTTTGGGCTTACATGTAATAAAATTCTATGATCATAGTAATATAAAATATATAAATTGTTATATTACAAAAATAATGAAAATAGAATACCAAAATAAAAATTACTACAGAAATTTTCAAGATGATTGAACCGTATGGGGTAGATATGGGATTTCAAGATTTCTATAGATGTACGATCAATGATGATGGTTGCAGAAGGATTACTAAGACATTAACTATTATATTAATATTAAATGAACACATCAATATTGAATTTTATAAAAAAAATACAGAAAATTATTTTATGTGAAAAATATGTCAGAGTAACAAAATAAGGTTTCTGTGTGATATGATAAATTATTTCCTTGAATTAAGGGCAAATTAAATAGGGTTTCCAGTAAAACTAATAGGAAAAGATATTTAATTTAGTAGATTGAGGAATGGGAGGTAGTGGAGCCATATTTAGACCTCCCATAGGTGGACAAGATTGAGTCAGACAAGGTTTAAGGAGAGTATGAAGTGGTGGAGGTGGTGGAGGCGTAGCCCTAGTAGGTGGAGAACACAGTTTTATACTAGAACCCTAGGTGGAGTAGAGGAAACGTAGGCGGAGCTGAAGGAGGAGTTGAAGGATGTGGAGAAGGAATACACTTACCTACTTGAGGAAGACCTATCATATGTAGAAGAGCCCATGGCAGAGCTTGCAGAGGTGGAGGAATGACTGGAAAGGTGAATTAGGAAGGGTTGCATGAGAGGGGAGTCCGGGAGTTGAGTATTAACCCTAAGAGAACCCATTGTTAATCCTCAGTGGGGATGGATAGTGTGAGGGGGTTTGGGTCTTTGAGGGTGGAAATATATTATTAGAGTGACATGGAATCCTGTAATTGTGACACATATGTGGAAAGCACCCTAATTTAGTATAGATAGTATAATAATTAATTACATATAATTAAATTATTTTAGTGAAAAATATATATATAATAAGAAATATATTTATTTTAAAAGATATTTATTAATTTATATTCAGCATAATTTTAAAATTTAATATTTATAAAATTATAAATTTATTTTTATGAAGAGATAAATTAAATTTTTTAAAAAGTTCATATATAAATATAAATAAATTATTAGATATATAAATAGTAATTAATTTATAATATATATGTTTAATAATGAATATATTTGATATATTAATAATTATATATATATATATAATAGATATATATAAATATATATTTCAATGAAAATATATATGGTATCCATAAAATTTATGTTATATAAAAATATTTATAAAAATATTTTAAAAAATATTTAAAAATATATCTATTTATAGATATAAATATTAATCATTATCAGATCATTTTTAGTGATAACGTTTTAGAGTAGATAAATGGTTCCCTTTGAAAAGATAACACATTTTTACTGATAAATATAGAATTTATATAAGCATCCTTTAAAATAATAATGATGTATTTTATCAGTATAAATTATTTTAGTGACGATAAAACAAATCTTTTTTATTAATTTATTTATAGATTTCATAATAATATCCTTGTTATTTAAAAAAGATCCATAAATGAATGGATTTTAGTTATGTATATCAAGCTCTCATGGAACATCATTTTTTCCTCACTCTCTCTCAACTCATTTAGATGAATCAAGTCCCAAATATAAGGTATGTTATTTTTTTCTTCGGCACTCTCCGTTTTTGCTTGTTTTGATTATAAAGTTTGATTTTGTTTAGTTTTTTCTTTGTTTAGTACTATAATGTGTTCAATGGTTTCCTTTTACATCATTTTTTCCTCCATCAATGACAATGTTTCCCCATCCTCACTACATCAAAATATTTTCTTAAATTTAGTTTGTTATAGGTGACAAATTATAAATGTCTAGATTCGTAGTGTGTTGGTGTTATATTTGTAGATATGTATGATTAATATTTATGGGTATGTATATTTTTAATTTTTCATTATTTTTTTTATATTTTAATAAAATCTAGAGTTATGTTTTAATTAAATCAGGTTTTTATGGATGTACACTTTTTGTATTGATTTATTTGGGTCAGTTCTAGATTTTTGAATTCATAATATGATTTGTGGAATAATTCATGGGTTTTTTAAATATTTATTTTAAATATGATCATGAGTTAATTATTTGGGTTCCAAGATAGGTTGGATATGGTGAAATTATATAGATTTGGATTTTTGGGTCACATGATTAGTAGGTGCTTCTGTGTATGGATTTATAACTATCTGGTAGTATAAATTCTTATAAACATTACATTGAAATTATCATGTATTAGATGTGATCTGATGGGGTTGATAAAATGGGAATTTTTTGTTTTCCATGATTAAAAATCCATTAAGGACTTATGCATAGAGTTATGATTATAATTTTAAGGTTTTAAAAGTATTTTTTCATCATTTTCAATGGTTTGTGTGATTCTGTTATTTTAGAAAATTTATATCCATTGGTTACAGTGCCTCTATTGATCATTTAGAGTGTTCAAATATATTTATTAATATTTGAATCTATTTTTAATTAACCTTGATACTCTCTTTCTATTCATATAACTTGTCTTTCCAAAATTTTTATTTTTATTATAAAAGTGATATTATATTTTAGAAATATCTTTGGATGTTTTCCAATTATATTTTAATCTAAAGGGTAATACTTATTCAACATTTATATAAAATTTTATAAAGAGATCATCTATATCATGAGATTATTTGTAGTTAAAATTAATTTTAAAATTCATATTTTAGGATCTCTTAACATCCCATATCATAATTTGGCATACTATTACTTGAAATTGTAATCTATTTGAAAAAATTAGTTCCTCTCACATAACCACATCCCATAATAGTGTCACACACATTATATTTAATTATAATATTTATAAAATAGAACACTAATTTTTGTTTTTAAGTAATTATTATTTATATACAAAATATTACTAAGGACCTCTACTTGACTTATCCTAAATGTTAAATTTCATATAACGATATTTGACTTCTTTTACCATCATCCAAATTCTATAATTATATTCATTTTTTCTCACCTGAACATGAATAATCTATCATTGATCCAAAAATACCGGACCTATTGTAAGGTGTGTTTTAGTGGATAGATTTTGGGTTTCATAGGTGAGAAAATTCATTGGATTTAATGTAAAAAAATATTATATTTATACACACATTACACTTGAGAAAAATTATGGATTAATTAAAGTCAATGATTTAAATTTTTTATGAAAAACTTATTCTAGTAATGGTTTATCTTATGACATGGTTTATATTTTTATCTCACATCAATCATTAATTAATATCCAAATTGTTTTATACAGTGTTTATGTCATTAAATACTCATATATAAAATCTAAAAAATATCATCAAAAATGAATATATGTTATTCCTAGTATCGATTATATGAGTTTTCATGGATTTTGATTTAACTAGACTTACATTGAACATAAATATACCTAAAAAATTAATAATGATTGTATATTATATGATTATAACATTTTTTGGAATTTATGATTTACAATTTCATTGAATGGACTTCCACTAAAATGACTGTGTTTGAAACCGTGATATTTTTTGAAATCATTGCGTGGGAAATTTAAAGGAACTTATTACAACCTAATATAGTCATCTAATGGTGTTTTATAGGAATTAATTATAACACACCATAGCGGTTTAATAATTTTTGGAAAATATTGGTAGATAAATTTTATGTCACAGTAGAAAATTTTAGTCACTTGTTTCTTTTCAACATGAAGATATATTTATTGGTTGATTCCACACACCTATGAATCTATAGTTTTTCATAAAAATTAATAAAAAACATTTTTATTGGTAATGAATATTATTATACAAAATTATTTCCATTTGATTTTTTAGAGATTAAAAAAATACTTTATAATTATTCATGAAATATTGATTCTTAAGACCCTGATTTTTTATCTAAATTGTAATAGAACATAGAAAATGGTAATAAATTAGAAAAGAAACATTTCTGATTAATGTGGATACCTATCCCTGATAATAAGTAATAATTTTAGGAAATATGGATAAAGGGTTGATTGATACTTTTCTACAGTGAAATGATTTGTTGGATTTCAATTTCTTATTCTTTTATCTGTATCATTGAAATATTCATATTTGACATTTGTCCCCTGATAGGTGAGGGTCTAATGAAATTTCCTATCCCTTTAATGAAAATACATTCAATGAAATACCATATGGACCACCACATAATTTTTGAGGAAAATAATAATCATCAAATTCACATTATCACACTAATCATGGAGCCACATGTAGGGATCATACTATTGATGATCTTTTTTCTAATTTATGAAACATAATAAGAAATGTTTTCTTGATCTTCACGAACTCAAATATTGGGCACATTTATATTTATGTAAAAAAAATTCATCCCCATCCTCTTCATATACTGAACATTTATTAATTTATTTTTTTTCTGGAGAATCATTCTCCATCTCTTATAAACATGAAACTTTGTTTGTTCAACTACATTATGTATGAATACCCTTTTATTATGAATATATCATGTTTATTTAATTATTTTTTAATAAAAAATTAATATTTTATAAACCCGATCGGAAGGATATGAATTGCAAATAGTTGAACTATAATCCTTTGAAAGAATATTATGAATATATAGTTAAGGAGTTCATCATGTTTGCAATAGATCATGCATATGACACTTCTCAAATACATTCCTTGTGTTAAATTTAGTTTTTTCATGAAATATTAGTCTAGATGTGTTAAAAAACATTTTATTTGTCATATAAAAGATCATATAAACAAATTTAGAACTATAATGGTAGAAAAAGTAAATGTGAACATTGATTTTGATGACATTGGGGTTTATGGATTATTTGATAAGAATATTGTTGTAAATAACGATGAACACAATATGGATGAAATGATAATGTACATTTAAGATGACTTTTTCAATTATCAACTATTTAGAATTTAAATATCTATGTTATGTTTTAATGTTATATATTCATTAAAAAATATTAAACACAACAATATGCATAGATTTAATATAATTTAAAAACAAGGAAGCAGATGGAGCGGCACTAGCTTTACAGAACTGCATTATCTCTCGATTTGATTGATACATGATGGAAAAAATCGAACTCATTGAACATCTGATACTGAAAAATGGTCTCTTCAATATTAATGATCTAGAAAATACCTGATTATTTAAATGATTTTATATTGTTTCGTAATAATCATGAACCACTTATAAAATTCATTATGTGTACTTTGGATCAATATAAGAAAGATAAATCATGTCCATTATAAGATGTATGGTACATTAAAATAATTTCATTGTTTAAAATAATATATACATGTTAAAAACAACAAGAAAATGATTTTTCATGAAGAAACGATAAATAGATATTGGATGCTACATTATCAAGCTGACTCTAATCAGCGGAAGAAAATTAATTATGATAATCTATATTTAAGAAATTAACTGAGAAACATCTTTCTTTAATTTTATAAAGATAAAATAAATCATTTTTATTTTTAGTGTATAATTATATTATATGAACCTTCATGATATTAATTAAAACAAGTATCTATGTTTATTCCTAAATAATAAATACATTATGTTTTATATTATTAAATTTAGACCAAATTAACCTGGTAATGATATTGACTTCGATTTGTATCCATTGAGAAAATATTGGAAATTGGTATGGTATATATGTGTTAAAATGTATTATTTTTCAAGAACTGATGAATTCAAATTGATTGATATGTTTTATGGGATGATTTATGACTTTATTACTTATGGAAAAATTTTCCAACTATAGAAATAGAGGAATGTTTGGGTGTTTAATTTTTTTTGAATGATGAAATTTTTTTTGGTAAAAAAATAATAAAAACACTATATTTTTTGAACATTGAAAATATATTCATTAATGAAATAAATATTAATATGGGGATTACTGACAGGTTGGGGATGATGGAGGGTAAATGGGTGAACATTCTTTCTCTAGTATCTAACACTCCATCCAGTTGGCAAATTTTTAATTTTCATTCTCTTAAATGCTGTAAAAGTTAACGATGGGTATTCATAAAATAATAAGAATGTCATTTTATTAACTAAATTGATGTTACCTAGTCTAACAAAACACATATTTCATGTTTTTATGTAATATTTCATTGTTATATATTTTCTTTTCATTCTACCTAAAATGGTAAAACAAATAATACCTAGAAAGTATATTGTTATCTACTCATATATAGTAATGTTATAGACCCATTCTTGTTTAAAATCATTAATAAAGAGTTTGAAGTCATAAAATGTGATTTATATGTGTTATTCCAAAAATAATAATTTGATATATTGGTCCACAATATGGTTGAATTGATTAGATAGTGTCAACTATATGGTCCTTTAATTTACCATTGGTTAGAACCCATTGAATATTATAAGATGATTGTTAAAGGGTATGTAATCAATTGAAGTGTTCTGGATGTTTTTTAGAGTAAAATTATATATTTATGATGAATATGTTGTATTATATTCAAGATACCTATCAATTATTGATAGAATCAGGGTCCCAAAGTCTCCTCACAGTGAGAGGAATTTGGGAAAATGTATTTTTGTAAGAGATGTTTTTGAAATTAGCATCATATAGGAGTAGAAAAGAAACCTTCCCATATAACCTAATATTAATTATGTTCATTCATATGTTAAATCAACAAAATAATGTCTTAGTTATTTGAATTCTTAATGTGTTTATGGATTGATATCATGTACACATAATCAATAGGTTATAAGATGGTTCCAAGATCATATTTATAATGGGTAATATAAATTTAAAAAATCAATTAATGACCACATTTTAAGATTATCCATTAGGCCAAATTATGATATTATATATTATAATATATTTTTAAATAAAAATATCATGATGAGTTGAGTGTTTTGAAAAATTATGGGGTTAATATTTTTGTGAAAACGATTAATATAGCTTTTTAAAAGGATATATAGCTAATTTTCTATAATATGATATATTTTTTAATTTTCTTTATAGATATATGAGTTAGCTTATATGACATTTCATGTATTTATTTTCCATTTATGAATATTTTTTAATTGGACTACACTAAATTTTGGTGAAATATGACTCATGAAAGTTTATTTCTATATAGAAGGGGAAAATTATGATCTATTCATTATGGAATCATAGGAAGTGAATGTATTTTATTTATCATGTCCAACATATAATAAATTTTTCATTATACTATTAGTGAATAAAATAATAGAAGAAAAAAATGATAATTCTTTCAAGGATAACCATTTAATTAAATAAATTAGAAGTAGTTTTTATTGGCACAAATATATTCAAGATCTTATTCATTAGTGGGGACCAAAATGATGGTTTTTTACTAATGATAGACGATCTAAATTCATTACAATATTGTATTATGGAAGTTATTTCAATGATAATGATGAAATGTTTTTTAATTTTTAATTATTTTACCCATAACATTATGTGGTATATTTTTTATCATATTAAAACATAATTTTTTAGTACTCATGTAGTCAATGTGTTATGCATAAGATGATGTTACTAGTCAAGGATATGAATAGACAATTAATGATATAAATAAATATTTATAATGGGATAAATAAAAAAATTTATGAACAATGGAATGATGGAGCCTCATAGAGTTGATTAAAATTATCAAGGAGAAAAGCAAGGGTATAAAATTTCTAATTCGATAGAATTAATACGATCATCATGTTACCCAAAATAGTATATTTAAATTAGTAATGTTGGGGTTATAATTATTGTTAATGTCCTCATTAATATATATTTAGGAATCGAAGTCCTGCTAGAAATAGTGGAAAATAATTTTCAAGATATAACATTAAAGTTACAGTATACATTCAATATTTTACCAAAAAATAATATAATAATCCATTTATTTAATTTTATTAACAATTGTATAGTTCATTTATATTTTATTATTTATATAAGAAATATGTATGAATGGACACTGTCAAATCACAAAGAGGAATCTGAAGTCTTCTTATAATGTTTCATAATAGGGGGGCTTTGGTGAATATAAATCTTCACCCACAATTAACATATCCCACATTATAATATTGGTAACACAGAATTCATTCAACAGTCATCATAATGATATATATATCACCCCCGTTATCTATAATTTAACCCTTACATGATTCTTTTTATGGTTATAACTTGTAATGTAGATGTATGAGAGATTTGTGATAACATTGGAAGTGGTTTTGGGTAAAAATTAAAGTCACACGGGCAGTGCACTGTTTGCCTAACCATGTGCAATAGTCCTCTTGTGGTAGTAGCTCTTGCACGGTCAGAGCATGGTTAGTGAGACCGTGCAAGGAATCCTTACAGGGGTCTTCCTAGGTTGTAACAATAGCACAGTTAGTTCATGGTTTGTCGAGTCGTGTGAACTAACTGTGCAGTGGGATTAAGGGAGATCCTAAAAAGGTGTATGTCGCAAATTATTTACTTTATATGGATCTTTTTTCTACCTAGGAGCCCAAAAATATTTTTTATCTACCTTGTAGGTTGGATAACATCTCCAAAGAGTTTTTGAGTCAATATAATGGATTTCTATGGTGAATCGTAGTAGGATTTTTAAGGTCTGTGTCTATTCCTCTTCATTCATGATCGGTTACATTGATATTCATTGATAAACATGTCATCAGCTCATGGTTTCCTACATCTAAGCTGGTTTTGGGTTGATCAATGTGTTTGGATGAAAAATATGATGATTTCTAATCATTATATTTATAGTAGAAGTGATCTAATGTGGGGTTTTTTGAGATTCGACCTGATATTCATGATTTTCCTTTTTTCATTGGAGTTTGTGTCCAAACCTTCGAGGTATGAAGCTTATATCCCGACTCATAATAGTAAAAATAATTATAATGCATTAAAAATGACTGAGAAGTGTATATTAATTGTGATTTTGTTTTTTATCACTTGTCGAAATCCTTTTTTAGTGATGGTTGTGAAATCTGGAAAAATGGTTATTTGAGTAAAGTGATTTTACTCTTTGTTTTAAAATATGGATTGTAAAAACGGGATTTATCTTAATTTTTAGAACATGAATTGGATTGGATGTTTTCAATAAAATGGATGGTTTTATTGAAATAAAATTTTTCATTGAAATTGTCTGTGATTTGATATTCAATAAAAGTTTAGTTGTATTGGATTGGTTTTGTTTGGAAATGGAAATAATTGAAACAAATGGTGTTGTTGTGAGTTTATTCTAAATGGTCCCATATAAAGTTATGAGTACCATTGGGGTACATAGGACATGACCCTATATTGGGGGCTTGTGTCAATGGTACATAAGGTAATTGGATGAGAGACTGAAAATGAGTATAGAACTATCAAACGAACCATGCATGTGTGGGTGCGTGGTAAAAAATTTAATGTGTATTCAAAATGATAAAAAGAATTGGGTTTATGTTTGGATTAATTATTTTTATAGAAAATTAAATTTCTGGAAATTGGTTTCATTGCATTTATTTTTCACTTGGTTGTAAATGGTTTGTAGAACATGTATATATTGAGTTATAAACTGTTTTGGAAAATTGAAAACTATAAACTATTTTATATAAATTTTTCTAAAAACAATTTCTTAGTGGAATGGGTAATTAATTCTTTGCCGAAAACCTACTGAGTTTTATACTCATCCCTAGTTTGGAACTATTATGATTTTTCACATGAAATATTCTGAGATTGTGGAAAGGTAATGATTCCAACATTTTTTTCACTACATCATGATATTCATACTGTTCAGAAATTATTTGTCTAGGAGCTTGTGGATAATGGAGTCTTGTGGTCCCTTTAGAGTCTTTTTTTATTTATCTACTATGTACATTGATACTAGTTTTTCTTCCACTTTTCAAACATTGATCTGTATTTGAGAGACATGATGTTTTTCAGTTTTGATTTTTTTTTTCATGAATAATTAATTAAATGTTTAGGTTATGGTGTGTTGGATTATTAGTTTATTTTCTAAATAATAAATATTCCCTCACATGTATTTGAAACCCTTTGAAATTTATTTCATGCTTTTGGTGTTTATGGGATGCCACTTAATGTTATTCAATGAATCGTCGTGCTCCCAAACCAATGAAAATGATCAGGTCATTAAAAATGGTATTAGTTTGTTACATCATTTGAGGTCTAAATGTTATCAACTTGTTTTGTCCTTGAAATACAAGTGGTCATCAGTGTTCTTGGTGAGGGAGATGAAATTCCTTCTTGTCCATTCTTTGGTTGAAATCTTAGACAACAATATGATTGTCAGAACATGAAATGTATAGCATAAAAGGACGTATCTATCCCATTTATGTTGAAAATGATATTAACAAGTGTTTGGGTACATTAGTGTTTCAGAGTGACTTCACGAATGATAAAAATATCATTGTCACGGGTTTTTTCAAAGATACTAGATTTACAAGCAATGTAGAAGAATGACTTCCCACTAGGATTGCATATTTTATTTTCTGTAATGATTTATCATTTTGTTCAGGGGATAATTTTTAAAAAAATGAATAATTTGATTCCAATTTAATAATTTTGAAAAAAGGATATGTGGTGTATTTTGAAAAAGGTTTTGTTTTCAAAATCATGAATGAATGTTTCAAAAAATGGTTAAAATTTAAAAGGGTAGTTTTAAAAAACAATGTTTTTATTATTGATATGATAAAATTTAAAAGGATAATCCATCAGTTGTTATATTGTGGGATTGACAAATTTTGTTGTTGTTTTAGAAAATGGAACTTGGTATGTGTCGTCGAAACCAACCCGAAAATGCTATATAAAATATGGTTTCACCTGAACCATGGATGAACCAAGATTTAGTTCAGTGTATTTTATAGGATTTTCAAGCTATTGAAATGTGTAATCGGAGGAATGAGCCATGACAAGGGGTTATACCTTCTAGTGAATTATGTTTAATTCACCTAACTTCCAGGGTGTCACTGAACCTGAGAAGGTGGAGGAACGGATGTGTATGATGAATTATATATTCGAATTCATCGGTACACTGATAGTTAATAGGTTAACTTGGAAATGTAAATGCTAGACGAAAATTCATTCTAGTGATGGGATTTACCGGTGCTGGGTAAATTGGATGAAGGCCTTACATTGGAGGATTTTGTGGAATTGATCAACATAAAATTCTATCCACACCGGATTAACAACCTGAAAATGATGGAATTATTCATCCTGAAACAATATAGTCTCTCTGTCATAGAGTACACATATAAATTAATTAATTGAATCCATTTTTTCACAAATGGTTTTGACATGTGTATATTTTTAGGAATGCATCATCGAATTAGGGCCACAACCAGAGATACCATTAATGATTTCATTGCTTTGTATTACGGATTATACAATGATGGTGAATAGAGTGAATGTGAATGAACATCATATCTCAGGATCAATGGAGGCATGTAGGATGATACACATAGGGAATAGTGTCAACTAAAATGATGGATGTAAGCAGAAAAGTGACACATATATCAATGGTGGAAGTTGGAATTAGAACCAGATGACTGGATCAGTGAATCTCCCTCCATGACCCTAGAGTAACGAATCTTGTCTTCAACGTGTTTCTCTTGACCACATAAAGATATAGTCTACAACAAAACATAGAGAAATCTATAACATCATTAATATGTGTAATCTCTCATGTTATTGTCGTAGTTCTATATGGTTAGGTTCTTGAGACACTTCTCTGGCATTGCAAGCATCGTAAGATTCAACGTGATGAGGACAACAGAACTAGTCTCATCAGCTAAGTATAGGTTTCCATAAAGATTCTAGAAATACCATGACTCCTCAACTAGGGATATATCAGCAAGGAAAAAATTATAACAGTGAAGCTACAATGCAATTATATTTAGATGAGAAGATGATTGTTGATAACTAGGGTGTTCTATCTATGGTGAGAGATACAATTCTTTTGTATTCTATCATTGTGAAAGTTATATTCGATACTCTTGTATCACATGATTTAATTTCATCTTGTGCTTTTTATTTTATATGTTTAATTTTTTAAATGGTTCCTTCTATTTTGAAACTCTGAACTCTTCTCGGCGAAATAGAATGTCAAGAATTTATGAGTCATGCAGGTGTTATAACTATTGATGGATATGAACTGATGTGGGACTTCATGATGCTTGACATTGATTTCTATTACGTATTCCTGGGTATGGATTGGATGATAATGTTTAAAATGAAACTGAATAGTTATAACAGAATAATGAGTTTCATTATCGAGGATAGCAATGGGAATCTCTTAATTTGAGAGAGTATGGTAACAAAAGGTGAAAAGAGATTGTTGGAATTTATGGGGGGAACAATATCTTATCATTTTGTAGATTTGACTTTAAAATAAATCAAATAGATCATGTAAAATAGTTTTCCAAAAGTTGTTGGTCATTTTGCAGATGTTATTCCCAATAACATATCAGAGTTACAACCTATATGGGATGTGAAGTTTAAAATTGATCTCTATCCAAGGAGAAGTCATATTTCCCATATATCATATAGGATTTGACAACTAGACTTATCATAATTGAATGTATGATTGGAGAAACAGGAATGCAAGGGTTTAATTCGGCCATGTATGTCTCTATGGGATGCACCAATTTTGTTTATGAACAAGGAAGATAAAACTCTTTGACTGTGTGTTGATTATCGTAAGTTTAACCAAGTTATGATAAATATCAGATGTCCACATCCACACGTTTATGATCTGTTCGATCAATTAAGTAGAGATCAATGGTTTTTCAATATATAATTTTTATTAGTATATCACTGATTACGTGTTCAAAAGAAGGATATTCCAATGTTATATTTCAGAAGCACATATGGCCACAATAAATATACAGGTCATGAATTTTAGTCTAATGAATACACCCACAATATTCATGTCTTTGATGAATCAGATATTTTAGAAATTTTTTATTAATTAGTTACAGTGTTTGTGCAAAATATCTAGGATGATTCAAAGACAAGGTCTGACCATGGAGAACATGTGGAAACAATATTTCAAATATTGATAGATCACCGTTTGTATGTAAAATTATCAATGTGTGATTTTTTGATATATGATATACGTTTATATTTCCATTTCATTTTCGATAATGGATTTTCTATTGATCCAAAAATGATTGAAGTAATTTTAACGTGGCTACCATAACAGAATTTCATTAATATATGAAGAATTCATGGTCTAGCTGGATAGTACTGATGTTTCATGCATGATTTCTCATAAATATCTTTACTAATGGCCACTCTGTCACAAATAAATATTTATTCCAATGGACAGAGTTATGTGAGATGTCCTTCCAGGAACTATAATTTTGTCTTAAATTTTCACCTATCATGATATTTGTTGAATCATGATATGGGTATATGGTGTATTTTGATGCTTATAGATAATAATGAGGTTGTGTTGTCATGAAATTATAATTTGTCATTTCTTAAGGTTCAATATATTTGAGAGTCCATGAGAATAATTATCCATCAAATTATTTTGAGTTAGCTATAGTCATCCATTCCTCGAAATCATGGAGACATTATCTCTTTGGTGTGGAATTTACTATGTTCACGGACCACAAAATCATGACCAAATTTTCTAAAATATGGATTTGAATCTGAGGAAAAATATTTTAAGGGAGTATCTCTAAATTTTTAACTATGACTTGATTTGTACACCAGGGATTGTAAATTCAGTGAGAGTTTCATTAAGAAGAAATTAATATGATCAGTTGGTGAATGAAGATTAAGATGAATGGTTGTTGATGTCGGTGCTAGCCAACATGGATATAGTGTGTGAAGGCTGAGGTGATGTTTCAATTTTTTCCAACTACACTTATTAAGGATTTGGTACATATGGTCAATGTTACAGAAACATATGATGTAGAATGTTTGCATATGAGTTTAAAACTCAATGGTGGGGAGACCACTGAATGATGGAAACATGATTGGAGTTCAGTTTTGTGTTATTGAGATTGGATGGTTGTACCTATGTATTTTCAAGATCAAATCATTAATGACTACCACCATTCAAGATAGGGTGTACATCAAGGAAAATAGAATATGTATATGGAATTGACTGTGCAGTTTTGGTGGAGAGGCATGAGTAGAATGGTGGTAGTGTTCATCTCACGGTTCTTAACATATCAAGAAGATAATTTATATAATCAGAGACTAGTGGGAATGTGGAAATCATTATCTATCCTAATGTTGAAATGGAAATAAATAGTAATCTATTTTGTTACAGGTCTTCCATGAACTATCCAAAAACACAATTCCATTTGGGTGATATTGTATGAGCTTACCAAATTGGCCCATTTCATTCCTATTCCTGGATCTCAAATGGTGAAGAATCTATCAAAAATATTTATCCTATAAGTGGTAAAGAGACATGAAGTAATAGTTCCAATAGTATCAGACAGAGATCAAGGGTTCACATCTGATTTCTGTAAATCCTCATTGGAAGCCATTGGGTATCATTTGAAAATGAAAACATTGTATCATCCTCAGATGGATGGGAAATCTGATCAGAAAATACAAAAATCAGAAGATATATTGTGGGATTGTGTAATGGATATTTTTCGCTCATGGGAGGATCATATACCCTTAGTGGAGTTCTCATATAATAAAATCTATTAGGACTCTATATACATGGATCTGTTTGAAGCACAATATGAGAATCATTGTCATTATCCACTATATTAGGTTGAAACGAGTGAGAATTAACTAGTTGGGATGAGCCTTTTACAAGAGAAAATAGATAAGTTCAGTTAAATTAGAAAGAGGACAGATAAAGATCACTGTCATATTAAATATTATGAAGATCACAATCAAAGACTGTTTTCGTTTCCTATGGGTGATCATGTATTTTTGAGGAAATATCCCAAGAATGGACATCATTGTTTTTAGAAGAATGTAAAGTTAATTCCTATATACAAATGACCTTATGAGATTCTAGAATGGGTGGGAGATGTGGAATATCAGTTGGAATTACCACCACGATTCAGTATGAATCACAATGTGTTCTGGGTATGTCAGTTGATAAAGTATCATCTAGATCCTGATGATGTGATCAGATGAGGTCATGTTGACCAAGATCAAGAAGCCTCGTTGGTACATATCCCAGTATAGATATTGGATAGTCATGAGAAAGTATTGAGTTGAGAAATCATCTTTCTGGTGCATTTTTTATGGATGCACTATCAGATTCAAAAAGAAACATGGGAACATGATAAGGAGATGAATGTGAAATGGAAGGAACTATTTTAGATCAGCTGGTATTTTCTAAATTTTGGGTATGGAAAGACCAATGGTGGGGAGAATTCAGTACCCTATATTCTGGTATGTTAATCGTACATGATGCTTTTTATGGTAATAAATTGTAATCATGATGGATGGGAGTGTTAAAAGAACATTAGAAGTGATTTTTTGAATAAATGTATATTGCACTGTAAACTAACAATTTTCTTAACACTATTGGAAAACTATACATAATGGTCTTATTAAGGTAGTATCTTCTTCATAGTTATATCAAAGTTAGGAAGACCATGTGAGGAATTCATTCTATGCCCTACCTTTCAATTTTCTAGTGCATCGTTATTGCATTGTTTTTTTAACCCCATGTACTAACCGTGAATATAGTTTATGTGAGATTAAAAAAGTGGATCTTAAAAGTTTTTTCCTCTAAGTTGATCCTTTTTTATCCTACATGACCATAAATCTGGATTTACCTTCCTTAATTGTAGGAAAACCACCCCAAATTGTTTTGAAGACAATCTGATGACCTTCTTTAGTGAATCGAATTCAGATTCATGTGGTGTATGATCATTCCTCTTAGTTTTTGATCAATTTCATAGATCCACTTAGATCCACTTCTCCTCTTTACGTAGTTTTTATATATAAACCAATTATGGGTAGGTTTAGATTTGTAGATGAAAAATATGATGAGTTTTGTTCTTGATCTTTCTAAAATAAAATATCCAATATGGGTTCTTAAAGAATCAACCCAGTTTTCTTCTTTGTTATTTGTTCATTGGGGATTTCATCAAAATATTAGAGGTAGGTGGATTATTTGTATACTCTAAATAGTATAACTAATTGGAATAAATTCTAATTGAATGTGATGTGTAAATTAATTGCAATTTTATTGTTGAAAACTATTGGGAATCCTTTTTGATTGATGGTTTTGAAATATAGAAAATTGTGTGTTTGAGTATAGTTCTTTTTCTATTGGTTTTAATAAATGGAATTTAAAATGTGGATTTCTCTGGATTGTAGGAATAATAATTTTATTGAATGTTTTCAATAAAATGTATTTTTTTTAGAAAAGTAAATGTTTTGTTGAAATATGTTGTTCATTGATTTCCAATAATGTTTTTGTTTTATTGGACTGGTTTGTTTTGGAAATGAAAACATTTGGAATAAATGATTTTGTTTCGGGTGTAGGCTCAATATGACCTTAATACGTGACAACTACCTTAGGGTATTTAAAGGACATGACCCCTGATCAGGGGCATCTGTCTTTGGTACACATGGTAGTTGGATGAGAGACTGTGCATGAGTATGGAACTATCAAACGAATCATGCAAGTGTGGGTTCATGGATATCTATGGAAATGGTTTAAAAAATGATAAAAATAAACAGTTTAACATTTGGATTAGTTATTTTTATGAAAAATAAATTCCCATAAATTGGTTTCATTGTGTTTGGTATTCACTTGGTTGTAAAAGGTTTTTGGAACTTCTTTATATTTGGTTGTAATATATTCTGCTAAATTGTTTTATATAAACATATTTAAATAAATATGGACAAACCATCTATCCTAGTGGATTGGATAGGAATGTAACTGGGGAAAACATAATGAGTTTTATAATCACCCCTTCTTTGGCAGTTAGGTAATTTTTCAGAGGCTATCTTTTGGGATAGTGGAAAAAGCAATGTTTCCCACAATTTTAGAACTAGCTCATGATATTCGAACTATTCAAGGATTATGGATCTTGGATATTGTGGAGCATAGAGTCTTGTGGTCACTTTAGATTCATTTGGTGTTTATCTACTATGTAATTTGACACATGTTTGTCATCTGTTGTTGCACACTTTGATATGGTTTTGAGATACATGATGTTATTTAGGTGTCATTATTTTGTTGATGCATCATTTAGAAAATTGTTTGGTTCTAAGTTTCTGGTTTATTGGTTTATTTCTTAAATGGAAAATCAGGCCCCACATTTATTTGAAACCCTTCAGTATTTATTTCTACCCTTAGGGTATTAGGGACGTCTCTTACAGCCAAGTAATTACTCATTGAGTTCTCAATCTAATGAGAATGAGTTGGTCATTGCAATATATCAATTTATGTGAAATGTATTTATTAATATATCATTTTAAATTATTTAATATAATTATTTTTTTAAAAGAAAATTTAATTTATCAAAAATAAATGGATTTATGAAAATAAAGAACAAGCATCCAAACAAATCTACCCCGATAACAAAACATGGATAGGTTATGATTAACTAAAAAATAAATTAGAATATATTTTTTATAATAAAATATTTTGATATATGAAACAAAATTTGTGATAATGTTAATATGTAGATTTATGAATCTGTATCTAATACCCCATCCATCCCATGTCACGTGTTATGGATGGTGGCCTAATTAAATAAATATGTTAAAGTATTTGATTAAAAAATATGCAATGGAAGAAATTTTATGTTTAAAATAATAGTAACTTTTTTTTATTATATAATTACATAATTTTTCTATTTATGATTATATTTTTTATACTTTTTTGACACATGAATCAAAAGAAGTAATACAAGAATAGAAACACCCTTCAGTATCATTGAATTTCCCGGAACATTATGGTCATGTAAGAGTAGTAGGATGTAGATTTTCTCCTCAAACATATTTCAATAAGTAAATACCCCAATAACATACATAAATTATGATGAATATAATAAAATAATAAATATATATTTTTCAATAATTTATTTTTTTGGACTGGTTTGGAAAATCAATGTATACGAATATATCCATGTGAAATGATGGTGGAAAAATTTCTATATATTAAAACCCAAATTAGCCCCATGATATTTGATAGAAGTCATTTTCTCGAACTATATACCCTATATAAATTAACCAATTTTCCATTACTATTTTTCATAAATGTTTTTTGAACTACTCCTGAAGACTTTATATTTCTAAAATTCCGCATGACAGAGTTGAATGAAATTCATATATATCAACAAACAACACATCTTTATTGTAAGGGGTATAGTAGATATAATTTATTGAGACATGCTACACACAAAAAACTCAATAAAATCACATGAAAATTTAGATTGTGGTAGATATACAGTCGAACATATAGTTTCATATTCCACTTGATGATCCATATATTACAATTGTCAATGATTCTATTAAAACAATTATAGAACTATCATATAATCTTAAAATAATAAATGGGGTATTTATCTAATGAATATTTTCATATGAAATACATATACAAGTTGATGAAATTATTCCTAATCTAAAATATACTTTTATAGATAGATATATCAGTAGGGAAACTGATGGCCAATTCAATACATTCTAGTGAACCAACTATAAAAATAAATAGACCATCTGGAAGTACCTTATCAAGGTTAGTTACAATACATCCCATATTATCATATAAAATTCATGATGAAACCATGATATAAGAAGGATTATTATCCTAAATTACAATTAAATAATACATTTATGGAAGTTTCATTATGAATAAGGTTTTTCCAAAGAGTATAATTAATATTCTCATGTTCGAATGGATGGGAGTCATAGTTGTGAATAAATACATAAGGTACATTTTAAAAATAGAGATATCCAAAAAAAATCTAATTTCATATTAATGGTTAATAAATTTTAATATTTTTTTATAAACATGCATATTAGTACTATATTAATCTAATCACTACTAATCATGATATGGATTCATTAATCCCTATGTAATTTATAGAGAACAAATTAAATTAGTGTTGAAAAATATTGATATTAAAAAAGATGTGTTAAAAAAGTTGTTTGAGAAGGCAATAACATATGATAAACTATTTTTTATTCCTAAAAATAGGGGTTATAAATCTACAACATAATTATATAATATAATATTTTATTATTTTCATTTATTAATTATCATTTTAATGAAGCACTAGATGTGGATTGTAATCAAAGGATGATTCTATATATTATTTTTTTCAACCAATTTCTCGATATCCATGAAACTAACCACATAAGATGTGTGTTTTGAATTATTAATGATCTAATATAATACATTATTAAATATAATTAAAATTATATGTTTTAGCCTATTTTTTTACATGAATTATTTTTTGATGGGTAGTTTATCCATATCAGATGAATCATTGTATGTAGTCGATGAGTTAATATTTATTTCCAATGTTTTAAATGAAATTTAGAAAGATAAAGGTATATATATAATTATTTAATTATAAAAAAATATTTCAAATCAATTTAATTATTCTTGTCAGTTTTTTTAGAGTGTTCGAAGCTATCTAAAAAATAAAATAATGGATATTGTGTTTTAAAATATATGAACGATATTATTAACCATATGAAGAGTAGAATCTCTAAATAGATAATTTCCATAAGTAATTATTATTTTATAAAAAATATTTCATAATATTTAGTTTTTATATATTTTATACGGACTACAAAAATTTACAAATATCTACATACTAAAGAATGTATAAAATTTTTTATGTATGAGTGGTAAAACAACACATTGTCAGAATGATTTCTTACATCAAATTAGGTTATTTAAAACTATGTCTATGATATAGTATGGGAAATGACCATAGAAATATATATAGGGTGTCATGTCTTATTATCATAAGGATTGTATAATATTTTTGATCTATTTCTACATGATATGTATAATTGATGAAATAATCATTCTTAAAAATTAAGATGGGGATATTTATATTTTTATAATTTAAACACTCATTTTGGTTGAATCATACCCTAAAGACATTATTTTTATGATAAAATAAATTTTTACATTGATGACATGAATTTCAATCCTAGGTGAAAACATTAACAGGAATACAAAAAATTGAAAAACACTAATTATGTAAAAGGGTGATCAACTATTTGATAAAATAAAATATATTGATACATTATTCGACAATTTTTTATTGAATTTTTTTTGTAAAATTAGTTTGGAAAAATATTTCATAAGTTATTACATTTTTGTATTGTTTATGTTTATATGATAAATAGTTTCATGTTTTCCAACATGTAAAAATTGGGATTTGGTACTCTTAATTTCACATTACTAAATTTTTCCGGAAAAAAATTATTGAATCAAAGCAAGGTTGGATATGATTGATATGCATATAAGGGAAGAGTTGGGACCAGTGAAGGGTAAATGGAATACCATTCTGCCAACAATAGATTATAATATATTAAAATAATTAAAATACATATTCTTCATTTTCATTAATGATGTAATTTTTTTAAAGTTCTGTTCATATAATATCATGAATTTCATGTTAATGGATAAATAGAATTTACAGGGACTAATATCAGATGACAAGAATTCTCTTATGTATGATTTTATGCATTTCTCTTTACATTTCTTTCTTCTTAGAATTTTATGCATATATTTAATATATTATAATTAATAATCAAAGACATATAAAGTAATTTTATAGATATAGTGAGGTTTACAATCATTAATAAAGAGGTTGTAGAATGATTATTTGAATTATAGATGCTATTAACACTATTATTAATTTATATATTGGACCACCAGATGGTTTAATTAGTTAGAGAGATTTAACTATGTATTATTGTCTTTTACCAATTGATAGAACCATTTGTAATGTAAATGATGGGTTTTAATGGGTATATAAATAATCTATCTCAACCAAAAGAATGTATTTTAGAGTAACATGTTGTCGATGAATATGATTTATTATTTACTAATTAGGTATTAGATATTATCAGAATTAGCCTCCAAAATAATCATCCTAGTGTATACCTTGAAGGAAAATAGATATATAGAAGATATGTTTTTATAATTACTATCATATAGTAGGATAATGAAAACCATTAAATTTAACAAAATTGTAAATATTTTGATCTATATGTTAAATCCCAAAATGTGATTCCTGGAAATTATAATCCATTGATGGATGAAGTATGGATATCAAATTTGGTTTTTCAATTGTTTATAGGATGGTTCTACAATTATATTTATACGGATTCATATAAAAATATTAATTCAATTGTGGAATGTATTTAATTCCTTTCCATGTAATGAAGATGATGATTTTATATATTAGAATAGTTTTAAAATAAAGGGTTATATATACATGGATATAAATTTGATTTATGATAATATTTTATATTATGGAAATATTAAAAAAATATTATATGAGTTAGACTATATAATATTTAACTTGCCTATTTCCTTCGTAAATGGGTCGATAGAAATACTATAGTAAAAGAAGATGGAATAATATTCACGAATGTAGATTTCTAAGAGTGATGGAATAATGATTACCCATTCATAATGTTGTCACAAGAAGTTCTTATATTTTATGTCCCTAATCCTACATATAAATATTGGTCTAATTTCCAAATAGAGACTTAAAAAACTATAGGGGCATATGAAAATTCAATCAAGGATGACCCTTTTATTGGGAAATCACCATCATTTTATAAAATTTGAAATGTATAAAATGTATTCTACAGTAGAGGGGTCCAAAAAATTTGCCTTTTGATTTCAAATAGTGGATCCAAATATCATCAACCATTAAAAAATTAATGATTTTTCAAAAGAATCTATAATTTTTTTTAATATAATATTATTTTCATCATAATATTACGTAGTATATATTTTATTAACATAATAAAGATTATATATTTTACTGCTCATGTAGATAATGACATCAAAATTGAATGATGTTACCAATATCATAGAATAACATGCATTTGATGATGAAATTATGTAATTTTTTGGGGAGAAACAACATATTAATGAAAGACCAAGAATTATAGAGCATTAAAACAATGTATAAAGATATCATGGAATGATGGGAATAAAATTTTCAGTTTCCTTTATTCGAGATGACTAAGCTATTGACCCAAACAAGTTAATTTTCAGTATTTATTTTTGAATCAAAATAAAGATTATTGTGCCTATTGATTTAGATATGTGGCTACATATATAACCTATAAAAATGGATACCCATTTGGATCATATAACTTTAATTGTACAATATATATTAATTATTTGAACAAAATATTATTCAATGAAATTTCAATTTAATGATTATTATTCATTGTAATGTTCATTTATTTTAAATTACTTCTATAATAAATATTTCATAATGGACAATAGAAAATACCATAGAGACTTCTGAAAACCTCTAACCATGTTACATATTATAGATGTGGATGGTAATTCAAAACATCACATAATATTAACATATTAATACATTATAATGAAGGAATAATGAAATTATTTCATTATTCATTATGATGATAAATAAATTCAAGTGAAATGCATTCCATAATAATCCATTTAATATTATTTATTTATTTAATTTTGTTCAAAATTATTAATTTATGAAACATCAAAGGAGTGATAAAAATAATGATAATGCATCAAAAATTTCGAACCATAATTACAAAGTTGGGCTAGGGCTTGATTCAATAGTGAAAAAATTGGTATGTTTTTTAAATTAGAATAAAATTATGGGATATGAAAACACTTATGTTCCATTGTTCATATATATATTGATCAATGATAATCTGACACCACATCCACCACATGTCATGTGTCGTGGAATAAGGAAAATGGAAATGATGGTAAAGTAGATGATCGAAAATATTAGTTTTGTAATCTTATAGAAGTATGTGATAAAAAAATTATTATAATATTTTAATGTATTACATAAAAAATATATTTATGTTTATATTTTTTATATATTCTATGAATAATAATTAAAAATATTGGTTCTAGAAGAAAACTAATCTCAATAGCATTGATATGACCAAATCGATATGGTCTTATTTTAGGTGTGGGTTTTGGAGTGTCTCTTTTATGATATTTTGAGAAGTCAAAACCATAATACGAAACATAAATGATGATGGATAGATTTCAGGTGAATATATATTGTTTTCAAGATATTAATTTTTTTAATATTTTGGTAAAAATATTTATATGAAAGGATCCAAAAGCATAAATAATGGATCAAATATCAGAACATGAACAGCCATATTACCCCCACTAGATTTGATGAAATGCCTTCACATCAACTGTTATCGTTGAACATGATAATAAATTTTATTCATTACACCATTTTAAACATGTGAATTTAAAAACATCTTATAACATTATATTACAAACAAATGTCATGGTAATGTTTTATGATAACTCTACCATTCATTACCCACCAACCACTTCTTTATGAGTACTACAATGTATAATATCTATTGTGAAAGGATACACAAAATGATCTCCTAAAAAATAAGATGAGTTTATGGATAGTCATAGTTATAGAGTCGGCCACTGAGTTTACTATTCAATGTGATGGTCCCGATATTACATTGGGATGTGATTATATTAAAATATTTATAACATTTCCCTATTATCTTATAAATAAACATGTGGTATGTCTTTTTTAAAATATTAAATAAAATCATGCAACATTGAATGAATATATATATGGTGTGAATTATGGTATTACATATAGATAATGTGGAAGGGAAATGCATGGTCATTTGAAGAAAAACAATTTAATCATCCAAGATAATAAAAGGACCTTATAAGAGTACCGTCTCACGACTAGTCCCATTAAAACATATATTATCATTAAAACAACATTGTTATACAACATTAAAGGATTTATTTATAATATATATTAAATACAAATAAGAAATATTTGTAACTATCATTATATATCGGATTGGTCTCATGTTTATAAATGAGATTCTGAATATGATATTTTGGAGTCTCATTTTTGAATAAATACATTCTCAATATTTTCCTGATATTCCGATCAAAAAAATGATCTAATATTTTTATTAATCCCAATAACAACTAATTTTTTATAAAGTTGTTTATATTACATCTATATAAAGGGAAAACACTACGAATTTAGATTTGGATTCATTAATCCCTATATCATTTCTACATAGAAAATTTATTTATATTTGAATCAAATATATATGAAAATTGATTCTCCAACTATGGTGTTTTAAAATAAAAGAGAATATTATGGAATCATTTTGATTTACATAGTAATTGGGTAAAACTTATAAATCTAATTGTAAATACTATATTTTTATTTTTTTCAATAATTAATTTATTTAAAATACATTGGATGATATTGGAAATCAATAGAGGTTCCCCAATGATTAATTTATTGGATCCTAATCTAGAATATCCATCAAAATGAAAAAATATGATTTTATTGGTCATTTTTAATGAAATACAATCATAATTTTATAGATAAAATGTAAATTATAAGTTCATTTTATGTTTTAAAAATAATTTTCTTATAATGGGAAAATTTCTATGTATAGGACAAAGAATTTTATAATGTGAGTGAGTAGATATAAGAAACAAATGGTTTACATAATATTAAAAATGATTATGGTATATACATTTATATATTGACCTAACTATCAAATATTTTTTGAATAAATTTCTTTATTTTGTTAATTGTTTTTTTAGTCTGAAGCAAGACAATGACATCAATTATGAGTATTAAGTAAACAAATTCATAAAATATTTCATAAACCAACTAAATAATGTAATCTACAAATTGATGATTTCTAAATATAAATACATTAATATGAAATATATTTATTAATCAGATTATTATATTTTTTGCAATGTACTACCAAGATTTCTTATAATAAATGTAAAAAAAATAAGAAGTAAATTTATTTAGAGATGAGTTCATAACATAAATGTTTTATTAATGTTTTATGAATGAAACGTTAGGTGGTAAAGTAAAACATATTTCATATTCTATGAGATAGGACAATAGAAATATATTAGGGGTGTTATAAATTAGTATCATAATTCTAATATATTATTTTTTATTTATTTCTCAAGGAGAAGAATAATGGAGAAAGTAATTAAGGTTAGAAATAAAAGGGTTGAATTTATTGATACATAATGAAAAAACCTAGTTTAGTTGAATCCTTCCGTAATTAATATTTTTTCATATCATTAAATTTGTTTCCCTGAATAATATGAATATCTATCATGTGTGAAAAAATTCGATGGGAATATCGAACATGGTGAAAAATTCAAACCAGTAGTGGGTGATCAAATAAAAGTTACTCATATAGTTTTCAAAAATCAATTTCAAAAAAACCTTAAAATATTATGTTATAGTATTTCTATAGTTTGTATTACAATCATTACCTTGATGGAATTCATATATAAAAGAGCTATTTCATATTATTAATGGAATTCTAGTAAATGTTCCCAAAAATATTTTATTGGGGATTCCAAATAATTTATTTATATGTGGATAAAGAATAGTTCAGACAAGTGAAGGGTAAAGGGTGAAACATTTCTTATCCAATAGTTGTCAATCTATCTAGGTTTTAAATATTCAATATTAATTTATATTAATTGTGACAATTTTCTAAAAGTCTGTTAAAATAATTTCAATGAATTTGATTTCAATTGATAAATTGATATTATGGGGACCCAAATGACATTACTATCATGTATTCATATAATATTAAATTCTTTTCAAATTATATTACATCTCCCTAAAAATTTATAACATATATTAATGGAATATTTCTTATTTTCCAAATCCATATGAATTAAATTATTAGATTCATTGAAAATAACAATCAGGAATCATGAGGTTAGATTAAAATAATGGGAATGAGATACATTCTTCCCACAATCACTCAATGATATATTTATCCACTTGATGGTTCACTTGGTTAGTGAGGAATAACTAATTCATAAATTCTCTTACTGATGGATGGACCCCATTAAAAAAATGAAGACTTTGAAAGGTTATAAAAATAATATAAGACATATGAATGTTTTCATTGTATAATGATATATTGTTTACTATGTTATTTAATTTTTTAGCAATTACCTATCAGATGTTAATACAATCAGTATCCCAATGTCTCATTTAATCATATCCCTTATGGGAAAATTTTATTACGGAATTTATTTTTGTAGAATAACCATCATAGATATTGAGTAATAAAACAATTATTTCTATCATAATAGAAGATATTTTAATCCATACATTTTATTTCTCATTGCTATTATTAAATACTCTCATCCATCAGATAATGAATAATTGATATAAAATAAAGATAATAAATAGTTTATAGGATGGTTTTAAGAATATATTTTTAAAGAGTTATATAATAATTTGAATTCAACTGTTGATCAACACTGATGGATATCCTTGGGAACCAATTGGAAATCTTATATACAACACTGGTTTTGGAATAAATTGTAATACTTTATAAATAAAATAACATGATGAATGTGGAATAATGAATAAAAGAGGAGTTAAAAGTATATTGAAAGTGCTCAACATATCCTATTAAAAGGATTGAAATCCAATTGAAGATAATATGTTATATTTTGAAATTATAAAAGAGATATATGATTTCTAGTATATAGATTTTCAATTTCATATATTGCTTTATAAAGGAGTTGATAACTCAACTGTCATAAAAGATAATGATATTTAATTCTTGAAAATTAATTTTTTCATGGATGGTTAAGACATTGGTTCTTTTATAATAGAATCACAACTAGTACATTTAATTTTTTGTCTCTAATACAGAAAACAATAATTGGTTGATTTTAATTCTATAGACTAAAAAATTGGTCCATTAGAGAATTACATCAAGGATGACCCATTAATTAAGAAATCATATCGAATAAAATTTTGTCATAAAGTAGATAATATCCATCACATTGGATGGGGCAAAAGGGTTTTTTATTCTAGATAGAAGACCAAATTCCTTTTAAAATTTTAATAAATTAATAGATATTAATTAGAATGTTAAATTTTTGTTAAAATAATTTTGTTTTAATCATAATATTATGTGGTCTTACAATTTTAAATATTAATAAATATATAATTTAGTACATATGTAAACAATTTTTTATATACATAATGATGTTACTGATCTAAGGATAAAACATACAGCTGATGATGAAATTGTAGAATTATTAGAGGATTAAGTGCGTATTTGTGAAAATGTCAATAACAATAGAGTATAATATTCTTTTGTAATATTATCATGGAAATTAGTAATGTTATAAAATTTTTGGTTTCACACAATAAAAACAGATATGTTGTTGAACCAAACAAGTCAATATCCATCAGTTTATAGGGTCATAATAATGATTAATGTGTCGATTGATACAGATTCATGGTTCCATGTCTCACATGTATTGATAGAAACCCATTGAGAATATATAAGTGTAATGATACAATATTATTTCAATATTTTAGTAAAAATTCAGGTAATGAAAAATTTATTTTATTTTATTTACTCCTTATAAAGTCGATATATATTAGAAAATTTTAATTATTAATATTAATTTGTGGCCACTATAAAAGATCAAAGTGGATTCCTAAATCATCTTAAAATATTTTATATTAGGGATTATATGGGTAATGAAAATCCTCAACCACCAGTTACATATGCACACATTATAGAGAAGTAAACATGGAATTAGTTGATTTTTTGTTTAGATGATAATTTAATCAGTTGAAATTTAGTCTGTAATATTTCATTTGACATTACTTAGTGTATAGAATTTTTTTCAAAATTGATAATATATGTAATAATAAAATGGTTGTTGTAACAAACATGCATTAAAACTGTCATTCTACAATTCTAATACAATTAGAGGGTATGACTCACTAGAGAAGAAATTGGTATGTGTTTTAAATAAAAATAAATTTGTTACAAACCAACAAATGTAATTTTTTTATATGTATATTTACAAATAAATATTTGAACCAATTTAATTACCAAGTCATGTGCTATGGAAGGATTCCAATGTAAAAATTATAGAAAATTAGTTGATGAAAAAAAAATTCATGGATAACATGTGTAAGGATGACTAAAAGTAATTTTATTGTGATTAATAAATCTATTAAACAAAAAATCAATATATTTTTTTATTTATTTTATAAGGTTTAGAAATAATTATTCATGTCATATACGATAGAACATGAGCAACTTTCAGTTTCTTGGGAGAAACTGAAACTATATAGTCGAATTACAGGTGTTGGTTTTGAAGTTTCTGCTCAAATATATTTTGAGAGGACTGCCTTATAATAATATATAAAAATTATTATGTAAAGATAGAATGTGAATTTAGATTAATTTCATGTTATTATTACCTAGTATTGATTGGAAAATAAATATATGTGATTTGATAAAAGAGAAGAGATAGTGGAACAAAGATCGTCACATGAACAACTAAATTACCTCATCGTATTTGGTACTAGTAATTACACTAATAAATATACATTACACATGGTAATAAATGTTTTCATTACCCTATATGATAAATTTTAATTAACAATCATCTATTAAGTTTATATAACTATAATTCCACATAGTGATTATTTATGAGATTAATAACTTTCAACACCGACCAATCACCATGTATTGACTTTAGTAATGTATAATATATAGGTAAAGATGAGAAAAAAACAATTAACACCGAAAGATTCACATGAGTATATGTATTGAGGTATCTCAAGAGTCAACTATTGAGTTTTTTATTCCATTTTATGAGTGAGATATTTCAATTGTCAATGATTCTGTTGAAACATTTCTACAATGAATGTCTAATATTATAAATAGTCATGGGATATATGTTTAAAAAACTTATTCAAACAAAAAAAATGTATTAGTTGTAAAAAATATCTCAGGTAAAGTATGGTATTATAGAAAGATAAATCATTGATGAAACTATATAATGATTCAGGACATTATGTTTTATTGACAATGAAAATAGAAGGTCATTATGGGAGTACCTTCTCCCTGCTAGTTCCACTACATCTTATAATACCAATTCCAATTATTATAGATAAAATATTACATGGTTTATTATATCCTATTTTTTTAAGGAATAATTATTTTGAAATATCATTATAGTAATGGATGGTCTCAGTACGTTAAATGATATTATTTAGTTTGAATGACTGGGAGTCTCAGTAGTGAATAAATAAATAAGGTATATTTTTCTAATATGCATGACTAATAAATTATTTAATATATTCATTAATGTTATTAACTATTTATATATTATATTTATATTTATAATAGTACTACAAAAGTAATAACCTAATGAACCATTATTTGGATTCATTAATAACCGAATCATTTCTATGAGCCAAATTATATATTTTTTTAAATTATTTTATCTTAAAAACGATGAGCTAAATGTGGTGATTGAGAAAAGAATAATTTATGAAATACTCTTTTTGATTAATAATATGCTAGAGTAAATCACTATAGTCTAACTAAAAAAAATTATTTTCTTTGATTAGTAATTTGTTTCTAAAGGAGAAGAATATATTAATGGAAATCAATTAGGATTCCACAATTATATATTTTTTGATATAATTCCAGGATATCAATGAAATGGACAACACATGATGTCTATTGTAAATTTTTAATGCACTAAATTTCAAATTATATTGATAAAATAAAATTGTTTGTTTTATTATATGTTTTCCCATGATTATTTTATGATTGGTATGTCACTATGTACAAGATAAATCATTGATGCATGTTAGTGAGTTAATACATGTCTCTTATGGTATACCTAAAATTGAATATTATTAATGTATATATATATATAATGATTTAACTTCAAAAAATATTTCAAAACAATTTATATAATATGATCAATGTTTCTATAGTATCAAATGTATGTTAACAACAATAATTATGGTATGTATGTTTTCAAATTTGTGAATGTTTTCATAAATCTTACAAATAAAATCTTCAAATAGATAATTTCTAAAGGAAATGACAATACTAATTAATTTTTTATTTTCATATATATTCTATGTTCTTCCCATATTTACAAAAAGATACCAACTAAAATGATGAAATATTTTTTTAGATATGAGTGGAATGTTTTTAGGGTGTTTAATTGTTTATAAAAATAATATTTTGTTGATTACCTTCTACTATTGTGATCTGGTATGGGATATGGGCTTCGAAAAATATAGGAGGTGATGTATATTATTATAATAATTATAATATATTATTTTTGATATGTTTTTCAAGGAATAGAGTAATGTTGGAAATTATTTTTTTAGATTATAATGGGTAATATTTATGGTCGTATAATGTATAGAAAAATCATGAATATGTTAGTTCCAATTAATTAATTAGTTCGTTTTCTAAACACATTATCAACCTTTTTATTTTATTTGATTATAATTTTTAGATGATAGTGACTTTTTAATTATAAATATATGTTCAAAGCACACATAAAAACATCATAACATGGAAAAAAATCTCGGATTGATCTCAACCAAGAGGAAAAAACACAAAATTAATATTCCACATGAAGGAATTGACCACTTGTTAATCTGACTCCTAATGTGGTTAATATGAATCGATATAAATGTATTCATTATAAAAGAGTAATTTTATTTTAAAATATACAACAAATTTTCAATACATAAAATTCACATATTTTTAATTTATTTATTGCGAAAACAATTTGTAAATATTTTTTAAATATAGTATTTAGAAATACCTCCATCTATTTAATGGTGTTACTAGAATGAACCCAAATGCATTTTTTATATAATATTGACATTAATTTTTGTATAAAAAGTGATTGAAATACTCATAACCAATATAATTAATTGACAACATTTTGATAAATTTTGATTATGATCCATAACACATTGTTTATGTGAAAGATTCATCTTCCCTGTAATTCAATACGTAGTGTGCCTAGTATGATACAAAGTGTATATTATCAGTTTAAATTGGACATTTTAGTTCAAAATACATCACTCACTAAAAAAATGAAGAAATATATTGCATTAAAAATATAGTAAAATGATTTAAATAAAAAATATAAGGTGAAAGAATTATTCTTAAATAAAACTAACACACCATGATACTGGTATGACTCCAAGTGTTTTTTTTAAATAGCCTTTTATTAAAAAAAATTGGCATGATCGTAACTATAACGACCCATAATTTACATACATTGTTAGTACTTCAAAATTGAAGCATACTTATTACAACGTATAACAAAACCATGAAAGGACCGTATAGGTATAGTGTCTTTAGAAACTGGAAGACATAAACAACTGGTTCATAAATCATCTACGTTGTCTCCCATTTATTTCATCATGTTTATAGTCCCGTTTGGAATATTCTACATATTACCCTTCTTCCTGACCTGGGGAAAGAAAACATACCAAAGGGTAAGCTCAAATTCTTAGTAAGGGTAAAAAATGAAATATCAATCACATCATATTAATAAGAAAATAACATTTTGGAAAACAAAACCTACAAAAGAGATTATAATATCATAACATGGGATAAATCATAGTGGTGAAATGTAATCCCAAATAATCATAACATAAAACATGAAACATTGTGTCATACACAAATAATCATAGAGAATAATTTCATAGTAGTCAAGACTCATTGCCAAGACTACCTTAGCAGACAAAGTCCATTTTTTAACCGAGTTCACTCCTCGTTTCATTCCTGTTTCACTGAACCAGATTAACCTGCTATTCCAACCATGTATATCTCATGAGATATAATTCATTATCAAATGAATTTTATGGAGATATAGGTCCCACCCATCTCATAATGATACCATTCTTATGTGTTCCAGACGATCATAAATCATACATCATAGCATAACACATGTCATAAAAATGGGATTCTTAAACATCGTGACAACATAAAAAAATTCGTATAGATAAAGGACTTCATAAAAATAATTCCAAAATAGAATAATCAACTCAATGTAATAATAGGGATAGAAACAAAACCCTATATTATCTTAGATGGAAAATAATTTTGATAAAACACTTGAACTCCCTTCTTGAGGAAAATATCCTTTTTACTTAAATTTTTTTTTTCTATTCTTAACATGTCATACAATTTTAAACTAAAAGAAGTTGATTAAAATTAAACATGAAAACTTTTAAAGTAAGATTCATGGAAATAATGTCCTAAAATTCCATTTAGGTCGTATAAGTTAAAAAAACATTCTTCTCGTACTTTGGCTGGAAAAGTCAAAAAGTACCTTGTACTAAAAATGACAAAATATTCTTTTCATATCTTTTAATAAAAACTCAAAAATGGGTAAAATTGGATTTAAAAAATTTTAGGTTGATGGAAATAATATTACATATCGAGGAAACATGGATTTGTATGAAAAATATTCCCCAATAAATCTGGAATTATACACAATCTCGGATAAAAATTAGATTGTGAGATTTTCTATTACCTTAGGTCTGATTTTCTTCTTACACATCTGAACCTTCTGTATGATGATTTGAATAATTTTATTGACTTATTAAATAATCATAATCATTGTTATGATATCATATGTGGTCATATTCATAGCGTCTTATTATTAATATTTCATTGTTACTTGTTATTCCGGTGTTTATTGCTTTTTGTTCTTATGCGTGTTTTCTCGAATAATTTCATATTATTCATATAGGTTATAGATAACTCATTTAAATAATGGTATTAGTGTAATATATAACATATTTATTCATTCAATTCATCTATGTAATCATTATGCAATGATGATCATGTAGAACGAGTCGCATCACATCGTGGAGACGGTAGGTCGTACGTACGCACGAGCGATGATTTCATTCCCATGATCGTGGAATTGTATTGAAGTGTATTTATACTATTTCATAATAAATATCACTTTTTCTTAATGACATATAGTTATTATTTACACCATTATACCCATCCAAGTAAGGTGGTGTTGGAAAATAGATTACAGCACGACGTGGAGACGGTATTCCGTACGTACGCACGCGCGGAGATTTTGTTTTCCATAGGATTGATAGATCGTGAAATAGGTTTGTTTCATAATTATAATAACATATCAGTATATGAGTGGTACTGGTGTTATTACTTCAGAGTGAAACAACTAATGAAGAAGAATAAGAAGAAATAAAGTTGAATGAATCGGTAATGGACATTACCTCTTCTTTGAAGCGCCTCTTCTTAACCTCCTCTTAGTGCACTGAAGATGGTCTTTGAAGAATTCCAAGACCTCTAGGATATTTCTAGGGAAGTGGAGAGGATATATTGTCAGGTTTTCTATGAGCTTGAATGCTCAATGTGGTGTGAGGAGGAGAGGGAGGAGGTGCCCTTTTATAAGGGAGGGAGAGGCACCTTTGGAATTATAAGAAATATTAATTTATAATAAATTCAAAACCCACTTAAAAACCTCCAAAAATGACTCAAATACTAATCTTAGATGTGATAGGGTTGTAATATAATCAGCCAAAAAAATTTAGACAAGCTGGGAATTTATTTTAATCATTATCAACATGATTTATCCTTATATAATCTATTTAATTGTATTTGTGGTAATAATATTCTAAATTTAAATCACTATAAATAATTACATATATGTTGGGAATTTTCCATAATTGTATATATTATTAAATTTTAGACCATATATATTTTAATTAATAATATTTAAATAATTTAGTGATTTTTTAAACAATTTTATAATATGTAATTTCTATAAATTAACAGTAGTTTCAATTTTGACACTATTCGTTTATTTGAGTTTAAATAAAATATATACAGAAGATATGTTCGAAATAAAATATATTATATATTCATAAAATGTCATTTTTATCTATAAAGTTAGTGTAGCACATTAAATAGTTCATATAATATTTATTTTAATACTTTTAATATCATTTTTTTGATATTTTAATCGATAAAATAATTTCGACATCACTATTGTGTCATATTTAATAATAATTATTTAATCCCTAAAGATTATAAATAAATTCATATGATGTAGATAATTTTATTAGGTTTATATAAAATAATCATTTTTTTTGTCTTATGAAGTTTATTACTATATTAAAATTATTATACTTATAAGAGTTAAGAGAGTGAAATGTTGTCACTTTCATTGGATTTAATAATAATAATATTATTATTTCATGGTCAAAAGTCCATGAAAAGATTCTATTATGACCCATAAATGATATGGGTTGACTTTTATTCATCCAATAGGACTTTGGAAAGTGTTAGGGTAATTTTTAATCTTATATTTTCCCCTAATTACCCGATTTACCATTAACTACAGTAAATAAAAATTACCGTAGTTACTATTCATAATCTCAAAAAAATAAAAGTAACCTTTTATTATAATTTGGACCCACTGAATCCAAATATGGCATCCATTTTTAAAAATTCAAAACACTGTAGTTTTGGTAATTAATTTAAAATTAATGACAATGTTAAGCAAACAGGTTTTAAAAGTTAAAACACTGCCAAGGATTGAAATGTTTTTACCTATGAATTCAATGTAAAATTAATGATAATCTCATAAATAATATTAAATATAAAAAATATATTCTATTTATACTTTAAAACCATTCAATATTATAATTTAACCATATAAATTGTTGCGATGAAAAAAGTTGTTTTTAATTAAAATATAGCGTGTTTTCACTATTCATCAAAATATGAAAGTTACCAAAATAATATGAAAAATTTATCCAAAGTAAATTTTTATATCATGATTCCAAAGAATATTTTTATTTTGTCAAATTGAAATTATAAACAAGTCAAAACTAGGTTAAAAGTGTGTGCGCCATCAAAAGTTGGCAAAACTGCATTTTTTTAAAAATACTTATTTTACCCGAAAAGTTTATTGTGTTCTCATAACATGTTCTAGAAAATATTTAAGATGAATAATAATGTTATAAAATTTAAAATTCAGTTAATAAAATTCATAACTGCTAGATTATAATATGATATTAATATATCGTTGTTTGGTGGGACTCGTTATTGTGTACTACACACGCTATCGAAGAAGGTCGTGATTGCGTGTAATGCAAGCCAAGCTAGTGTTGTGTGTCGTGATATATTCCTTTTATGTTGTGTATAAAATAAGACATAAAAAATATACTTCTCATAAAATAGAAGGGTGTTGCATTCTACCCCACTTAAAAGATATTTCTCCCTGTAAATTCATCACTTTGTAGAAAACAGATGAGGATACCTCTCCCTCATTATATCCTCAAGCTCCCATGTAGCTTCTTCTAATTGGTGGTTCCTCCATAAAACATTCACCAAGAGATTGGTCTTGTTCGGTAGAACTTTTTCGCTATGATCCAGAATCTCTATCAGCTGTTCTTCATAAGAAAGATCTTGCTCCAGCGGTACAACTTCTGATATAAGTACATGTGAAGGATCGGGTATGTACTTTCTCAGGAGAGATATAGGGAACACATCATGAACTTGAGAGTGATTCGGTGGAAGCAACAATCGGTAAGCTACATTCCCAACACGATCCAATATTTCGAAAGGACCGATATACCTAGGGATCAACATTCCCTTCATTCCTAATCTCATTACTCTCTTCCAAGGATATATTCTTATGAACTCTTTATCACCCACTTCGAACTCTATGTCTTTAATTCGGTTATAGGAATAACTTTTTTGTCGGCTATGAGCTGGTATTTTGTGTTGTTGAATAGATCGGACCTTTTCTTCCATCTCATCAAAAAGATCAGGTCCTAATAGCTTTCTTTCCCCAACTTCATCCTAGAAAGTTGGAGTTTGGAATTTCTTTACACAGAGAGCTTCATAAGGAGCCATCTGAATACTGGTGTGAAAGCTATTATTATAAGAAAATTACACTAAAGGTAGGTGTTGATCCCATCTTCCTTTGAAATCCAAAGAGCATGCACTCAACATATCTTCTAGAGTTTGAATTGTCCTCTCAGACTGACCGTCTGTCTGAGGATGATAAGAAGTTCTGAAACTCAACTCTGTATCCAGAGTATGAGGAAGACTTTGCCAAAACATTGAGGTAAACCTTGGATCCCGATCAGAAATAATGGAAGGGGGTACTCCATGAAATCTTACCACTTCTTTTACATATATCATGTCAAGATGATCCAGATAAATATCTTCTCTAATAGAAATGAAGTTAGCTGACTTCGTAAGATGATCAACTATGACCCATATAGTATTATTTCCTTTGGATGTTTTAGGAAGTCAGTTGACAAAGTCCGTAGTGGTGTTTTCCCATTTCCATTCCATTAAGGGTAATGGTTGTAACAACCTCTTAGACTTCTGTCTCTCAGCTTTAACTTTCTAACAAACCAAGCATCGAGAGACATATTCAGCAACATCACTTTTCATGCAATCCCACCAGAATTACTCTTTCCGGTCCCTATACATCTTTTTACTTCTAGGATGAATAGATAATGAAGAACTATGAGCCTCATCCATAAGCTCCTTCTTTAATTCTGGGATGGGAGGAACACAATCCCGATTCCCAAACCTTATTATCCCATCACAATCAAGGTTGAATTCAGTAACATTTCTCACCTTCTTTTGTAATTATACATCTTCTTTCTGTGCCTCTTTAATCTTCTCATGTATAGATGGTTGAACATTCATTTGAGAAAGATAAGATTTTTTCCCTTCCATTATTATTCCTTGATCCATCCTTTTTAAATCCATAAATATTGGATCTTTTGTGATCGTCATCATGGATAAGCTAGAATGGTCTTGTCGACTTAATGCATTTGCCACTTTGTTTGCTTTCCCAGGGTGATAATGAATTGAGCAGTCATATTCCTTAATCAGCTCCAACCATCTTCTTTGGTGGATATTCAGATCCTTTTGTGTGAAAATATACTTTAATCTTTTATGATCAGTATAAATATCACACCATTATCCATAAAGATAATGCATCCAAAATCTTTAATGCAATGATTACCGTAGCTAACTCCAAATCATGAGTTGGGTAATTCTACTCATGTATTTTCAATTGTCGTGAGGCATAAGCTATCACCATATCATTTTGCATGTGAACACACCCCAATACCTTCTTGAATGCATCACTATAGATCACAAACTTTTCTCCACTACATGGTAGTGTGAGTACAGGTGTACTGGATAAACTTCTTTTCAACACCTTGAAATTCTCTTCACACTCCTCTGTCCAAATAAACATAACTCCCTTTCGAGTAAACCTGGAGAGTGGATTAGATAATTGTGAAAAATATTTCACAAAACGTCGATAATATCCATCCAAATCATGAAAACATTGGATCTCAGTTACGGTTGTTGGTCTCAACCATCTTTCAATAACCTCTTTTTTTACTGGATCCACAGATATCCCATATTTTAGATTATGTGACCCTAAAATGAATCTTTTTGTAGAAAAAATTCACACTTGTTAAATTTGGCATAAATCTTCTCTTTTCTCATGGCCTTTAATTCAATTCTCAAGTGATATTCCTGTTCTTCCTTACTCTTTGAATAGAAAACAATATCGTCTATAAAGACTACCATAAACTGATCAACATAGTCTCTAAAGACTCTATTAATTAGATCCATGAAGATAGCATGGGCATTAGTAAGACCAAATGGCATCACTATAAATTTATAGTGTCCATACCACGTACAGAAAGTCGTCTTTGGTATATCCACCCTTTTGACCCTTAATTGATGATACCCTGAAAAAAGATCAATCTTGGAAAAGTATTGAGCTCTGTGTAGTTGGTCAAATAATTCATCAATGCATGGTATAAGATATTTGTTCTTGATAGTGATCTTGTTAAGTTCTCGATAATTAATGCAGAGTCTCATTGATCCATCTTTCTTCTTAACAAACAGAACAGGTGCTCCCCAAGGTGATTCACTAGGGTGTATAAATACCTTATCAAGATTCTTTTGGAGTTGCTTCTTCAATTCTTGAAACTCAATTGGGGCCATTCTATAAGGTGTCCTTGAAATAGGAGAAGCACCTGGTATGAGTTCTATTGACAACTCAACTTCACGATTTGGTGGAAGACACGACAATTCCTCTGGAAAGACATCATCAAAATCCCGTAAAATGGGTGTATTATTCATCGTGAGTTTCTCTCCATCCATTTTAGATAAATAACCTTCATTTAGTGGAATCGAGACCCATAGGATGGATGAAATTTCCACTAGAATGTTATGTTCATCCTTGCATCGATAGAAGATCATATATTGATCATGAATATGAAATATGATTTCCCTTATATGGAAATTGATATGAGCTCCATATAAATAAAGCCAATCCATTCTAAGAATCAAATCAAATTCAACTATAGGAAGGATCACAAGATTTTCAGGAAGCACTTTCCCACAAACATCAATCGGAGAAGAATTGTAATCTTTTGATGTGACTGTTGTTCCATTAGGGGTTGTCATAGCTAACTCAACATCAAATTGTTGAGGTAATATGGAGATACCCTTAGAAAATTCTTTAGTAATAAAAGAGTGGGTGGATCTAGATTAAAATAAAACATTTTATACTTTAGAGTGGATGGTAAGTGTACCTTTCACCACTTCGTTCTCATACTCCACATCGCTGAAAGAAATTGCATGTTACTTTTCCATTGTCTTTAGCCTTAAGAGTTTGTTGACATCAATCATCATAAAAAACCCTTGGATTAGGGCATTGATTGGCATAATTCCCCATTTCCTTGCACTTGTAACATTGAAGTGTTGGAGGTGCACTCTATGTAGCCTTTTCTTTGTTCGCATCACTAGACATATTCTTCCCATCATTGCGGCATTCAAATGTCCGATGACCTTCTTTTCCAAATTTGAAACATTTACTTGTCCCTTTAAGACAAATCCCTCCATGTTTCTTTCCACACATTGAGCATAATGGAAAAATCATCTTTTTTCAATGTGAACTTTAGATATTCCTTTGAATTCCATTTTCCTCTTCTTATCAAACACATATGACTAATGGGTTACTCTAATCTCCATCTCAACCATGAGGGGACATCGAAAAATTCCCTCATAGCTATTGAAGTCTCTTATGGATAACGCCCTTACAAGACATGGTTTTAATCCACTAATGAATCGATCGATCTGACTCTCAGGTTGGATAATAATCCAAGAAGCGTACCTTGAAAGTCTTGTAAATTTTTTTTCGTCGGTACCAACATATTCATCATCCTTTTGCTTCAGTTCAAGAAACTCCTTCTCTATCTTTGTTCGATGAATATGAGGGAAGTACTTATTGAAAAATAAGTTCTTGAACTCATCCCAATTCATGGACTCAATTTCATATCTTTGCCTCGTATTCTTGATAATATTCCACCATTGATTAGAATCACCTTCCAAACGATACACTGCTAAGATGACTTTATCATGTTCAGAACATTGAAGAACTAAAAATATATTTTCAGTGCTACTGATCCATTGTTCTTCCACTAATGGATCAGTAGACCCGAGGAATGAGGGGGGACACTGTCTCGTGAAGGATTCAACAGAATGTTGCTCCTTCCTTTGCTCGTTTGGAATTCCTGCATGATTCATAGCTTGAGAATTTTGTGTGAGCATGGCTAAAAGATTTTTCATTCCGGCTCCCATAACGTTTGGTTTCACAGGGGGACAATCATTACATTTCCCATCACATTCATCTTCAACACGGTTCCTTCGGGTTTCAGCCATAGACTAAAACCAAGAATAATAGTGTGAGTAATACTAATTATCATAGGAAAACCACATAATCAAGAATAAAATTTCACACATAAGGTCTTATCATAGGTTATTAATGGACATTTCTAAAACACTACGATTGTGTTCTATTCTTAGACTTCTGCTTAGGGTTCTTACTAAGGTTTTCACATCCTAGTTTCTAATGGTCGACTATACCTTTCCTCTGATACCAACTATAATGACCCATACATTACATACATTTTTAATAATTCAAAATTTAAGCAAACTTATTACAACATATAACAAAACCATGAAAGGACCATATAGTTATAGTGTCTTTAGAAACGAGGAAACATAAACAACAGGTTCATAAATAATCTACGCTATCTCCCATTTATTTCATCATATCGAGAGTCCCTTTTGGCATATTCTACTTATTAACCTTTTTCCTGACCTGGGGAAATAAAATCTATAAAAGTGTGAGCTCAAATGCTCAGGAAGGTTAAAAATAAGAAATATCAATCACATCATATTCATACGATCGTAGCATTTTGGAAAACATAACCTACAAAAGAGATCATAATATCATAACATTGGATAAATCATAGTGGTGAAATGTAATCCCAAGTTATCATAACGTAAAAAATTAAACTTTTTGTCATACACACATAATCATAGAGAATCATTTCTTATTAGTCAAGTCAAATTGACAAGACTATCTTAGTGGACAATGTCCATTTCTGAACTGAGTTCACTCCTCAATTCAGTCCTGTTTAAGTGAACCAGATTAACCTGCCATTCCAGCCATGTCTATCTCATGAGATATAAATCTTTACCCAATGAATTGTAGGGAGATATAGGTCCCACACATCTCATAATGATACCATTTTTATTTGTTCCACAAGATCATAAATCATACATCATAGCATAACCCATGTAATAAAAACTTGATTCTTAAACATCATGACATCATAAAACAATTCATATAAGATAAAGGACTTCATAAAAATAATTCCACCACAACATAATCAAATCAATGTAATAATAGTGATATAAAAAGAACCCTATATTATCATATATGGAAAATAATTTTGATAAAACACTTGAACTCCCTTCATGGGGAAAATATCCTTTCTACTTTTAACAAAACATTTTTTCCATTCATAACATGTCATAAAATTTTAAAATAAATGAATTTGATTAAAAATAATCTTTAAAACATTTAAAGGAAGGGTCATGTAAATAATTTCCTAAAATTTCATTCAGGACATATAGGTTAAAAAACATTCTTCTCATACTTTGGCTGGAAATGTGAAAAAGTACCTCGTACTAAAAACGACAAAATATTCCTTCCATATCATTTAATAAAAACTCACCAATGGGTATAATTGGATTTAAAAATATTTTGGTGGGTGGAACTAATTTTACATATTGGGGAAACATGGATGTGGATGACAAATATTCCCTAGTAAATCTGGAAGTATAAAGAATCTCCGATAAAAATGAGATTGTGAGATTTTCCATTACCTTAGATCTGATTTGCTACGTACGTGTCCGAACCTCCTGTATAATGATTTAAATAATGTTATTGACTTATTCCAGAATCTTACTCTGGCTATGATATCATATGTGGTCATATTATTAGCTTATTATTAGTAATATTTCATTGTTACTTGTTATTCGGGTGTTTATTGCTTTTTGTCATTATACGTGTTTTGTCGAATAAATTCTTATTCTTATTTTAGGTTATAGATACCTCATTTACATAATGGTATTTGTGTAATATATAACATATTTATTCATTCAATTCATTTATGTAATCATTATTCAATGAAGACCATGAAGAACAAGTCACATCACATCGTGGAGACGGTAGGCCATACTTACGCACGAGCGATGATATCGCTCCCATGATCGTGGAATTATATTGAAGTGTATGTATACTATTTCAGAATCAATATCAATTTTTAATAATAATATATAGTTATTATTTACACCATTTTACCCATCCATGTAATGTGGTGGTGTAAAATAGATTACACCACGGAGTGGAGATGGTATTTCGTACGTACGCACGCTTCGTGATTTAGTTTCACGTAGGATGGATAGATGGTAAAATAGGGTGGTTTCATACTTATAATAACATATCAGAATATTAGTGATACTGATGTTATTACTTCATAATGAAACAACTAATGATGGAGAAGAAGGGAAAATAAAGTTGAAAGAATCGGTAACAGACATTACCTCTTCTTTGAAGCGCCTCTTCTTAAACTCCTCTTAGGGAACTAAAGATGGTCATTAAAGAAGACCAGGACTTCTAGGATGTTTCTAGGGAAGTGGAGAAGAGAAATTGGCTAGTTTTGGCCAATCTTTAATGCTCAAAGATGTGTGAGGAGGGGAGGGAGGGGGTTTCCTTTTATAAGGGTGGAGAGGGGAACCTTTGGAATTATAGGAAATATTAATTTATAATAAATTACAAACCCAATTAAAAACCTCCAAAAATGACTCAAATCAGAATATTAGATGAGATATGGTTCTAATCTCTTCATCCAATAAAATTTATACATGTTGGGAATTTATTTTAAACATTATCATCATGATTTATCCTTATATAATCTCTTTAAATATATTTGTGGTGATAATATTCTAATTTTTAAATCATTATAAATAATTGTTTATATGTTGTTAATTGTCCATAATTGTATACTTTATTAAATTTTATACCATATTTATTTTAATATATATTTTTTAAATATATTTGTGATATTTTAAACAATTTTATAACATGTAATTTTTTTAAATTAACAATAGTGTCAATTTTGACACTATTCATTTATTTGAGTTTAAATAAAATATATACAGAACATATGTTAAAAATAATATATTTAATAGATTCAAAACATGTAATTTTTATCTAGATAATTAGTGGAGAAAATTAAATAGTTCATATAATATTTATTTCAATACTTTTAATATCATTTATTTGATATTTCAATCAATAAAATAATTTCAACATCACTATAGTGTCATAATTAATGATAATTATTTAATCTCTAAAAATTATAAATAAATTTTTATGATGGAGATAATTTTATTAGATTTCTGGAGACTATTCATGTTCGAAGTTTTATGAAGTTTATCACTAAATTAAAATTATCATACTTATAAGATTTAAGAGATTGACATGTTGTCACTTTCTTTGGTTTTAATAATAATCATATCATTCCATGGTCAAAAGTCCATGAAATGAATCTACTACAACCCTCTAGTGATATGGGTCGTCTTTTATTCATCCAATAGGATTTTGGGATGTGTTAGGGTAATATTATAAACTTATATTTACCCTTAATTACCTGATTTACCTTTAACTGCAGTAAATAAAAATTATCGTAGTTACTATTCATAATCTCAAAAAATTAAAAGTATCCTTTTAACATAATTTGGACCCACGGAATCCAAATATGGATTCCATTTTTCAAAATTATAAAAACAGAAGTTGCAGTAATTAATTTAAAGTTAATCAAGTTGTTAAGCTAACAGGTTTTAAAAGTTAAAACATTGCCAAAGATTGAAATGTTATTACCTATGAATTCTATGTAAAATTAATGATATTGGACTACATTATATTAAATGGTTAAAATATATTCTATTTATACTTTAAAACCATTAATTATTTTAATTTTACCACATAAATTATTGCAATTAAAAAATGTTTTTTTAATTAAAATATTCCGTGTTTTTACTATTCATAAAAATATGAATGTTACCAAAATTAAATGAAAAATTTATCCAAAGTAAATTTTTATATTTAGATTCCAAAGAAGATTTTTATTTTGTCAAATTAAACTTATCAACATGTCAAAAACTAGATTTAAAGTGGGTTCACCATCAAAAGTTGGCACAACATCATTTTTTTAAAAAATACATATTTTTTTCGAAAAATTTAGTTTGTTCTCATAACATGTACTAGAAAATATGTAAGATGAAAAATAATGTTATAAAATTTACAATTAGGTTAATAATATTCATAACGGGTAGTTTATAATATTATAATAATATATCATTGTTTGGTGGAACTCGATATTGCGTACTACACACGCTATCGACGAAGGTCGTGATTGCATGTAATGCAAGCCAAGCTTGTGTTGTGTGCCGTGAAAGATTCCTTTGATGTACCGTATAACATAAAACATAACAAACATACTTCTCATAAAATATCAGGGTTTTACAATAACAAACACAGTAATATTAATTTTATACATTACTAAAATTACACATAATTAAATTTTTGTGTGTAGTATTTAGAATCACCTCAAACCAGACGCACGGTGAGATTGGTATGACTCCAAGGGTTTCTTTTTATTTAAAATTAATAGTAGTTTTTTCAAAAAATACATCTGAACTTCTGAAAATCAAGATAAACCATATTTATTTTAGTCACAATTTGTTAAAATGATACATATGTCATTTTTGATGAGTAAAAATTAGCCACACCTCAATTTTATACACAGTGAACATGATACGACTCAATTTTTCTATTATCATTCTAAAATTTACATTTTAGTTAAAAACATGCCACTCAATAAAAAATAGAAATCATACAATAATTTATATATTAATTTGGGATGATGATTCATATATAGTTTGTGACATGTATGAATATGAATCGTGTAAAAAAGACACATAATGTGTTCGGTATAACTCAAAGTGCATGTTTTCATTTTAAAATTCAATTTCAAATAAACAAATGTGAGAAAATAAAAAATAATATAAAAATTTATTATTGTTTTTGGCACCTTATAATACAGGTCTATATTTCATTCATGACATATTTAAATCATTTTAACCTCAATCAGATTCATGGTGTTATAGGTACGACTCCAGGTGTGTTTTTTATTTGAAAATTACAATAATGTTTCTATAACATGATGTATAACATACTCAAAACTGAGAAAAAACATTCATATTATATTAATACATTTTTTAAATTATAAATTAGTTATTTTCTATGTGTATGAATCATATACTTCTCAATATGATGCATAGTTTTCCCGATAAGACTCTTGTTGTCAGTTATCTGTTAAAAATATAAATTTTAGTTCATAACATTTCACTCACTATGAAACAAATAAACATGATCTGATTATCATACTTATTTATGTAAATGGTTTATAAATAATTTGGTTAGTGTGGAAGTCATTATAACATTTAATTCACACAAAATGTGACATGTATTACTTAAAGAGTGTTTTTAAGTTAAAAATGATATTTCTGTAAAAAAACATAATTAAAATTATCAAGACTGAAAAAGTACACTCATATTATTTCAATACATTAGAAAATAAATCCATAAATTATTTTTTATGTGTAGATGTATGACTCAAATCAATCTAATGCATAGTGTGACATATATGACTCAATGTGTGGGCTTTTATTTAAAATTGATATTAATTTTATTATAAAGGAAAATTGATATTCAAAATATTATGAAATACTATCCATATTAATACATTATAAAAATGATTTATAGTAATATTAAATTTTTAAGAATCTATCATACCACATTTTTACATGTGGGGTGCCTAATATGGTTGAGAGTGTTCATTATCAGTTTAAAATTTATATTCGAGTTCAAAATGTGTCACTCACGAAAGAACATGAAAATGTTATCAGATTGTATAAATATTTTAGGTGAATGATTCATAATTTATTTGTGATATATAGTAATTAGTGTTACATAAAATAAAAATACAATGAGGCTGATATGAGTCAATGTGAAAATTTTCAATTTAAAATAATGTTTTAATGAAAAACTGAAGTGTCATTCTCAAAATTGGAAAAACACATTCTAATAGTTTTGTTACATTATAAAAATGATACATGTTGAGTCAATTTAGAGTAATAATCATCTGAACCATTATTTAACACCTTTTTCAAATGATATGACTCCATATGTGTATTTTTATTTACATTGGACATTAATATTAGTATAAATGAAATGTGTTATACAGAAAACAGAGAATAAGAATTCTGGTTATTTTTATAAATTAGGAAAATAATCATATGTAATTTTTGATATATAGGAGTCATCCAAATCTCCAAAATATTATCATATTCTCATGTATGAATCATTTTTTATATCAGTTTTAATGTTAATTTTAAGTCCCAAACATGTCACTCACCAAAAAAAATTCGATTTTATTCTAATGTACTTTATAATATTGGAAAATTATTCATATGTATGTTTGGAATTGTGGGATTTTGTCTAATATCCTTTTGCCTGAAGAAGTGACATGTAATAGTCAATGTGTGTGTTTTTTAGTTTAAATGACATTTTAATTAAAAATGTAGTTGACATACTCATAACTGTGAAAACAAATTCATATTTTGTTGAGTAGAGTAGGTTTACATCTGTCAGATATATTTGGTGTCTACGGATTATACATTAATTAATCTAATTCACGGTGTGATTGATATGATGCCAATTGTATCTTTTTATTTAAAATTATCATTTTTGTAAAAAGAAAAATTACAAACTCAAAAATGAGAAAAAAAATTAGTTATTTCTATTCTTAATTAAATCATTTCATAATTCATATTTTATGTGCATGAATTAGCTTCAACTCAATCCAACACATGATATTCCACAATTGACTAAAATTTTCCATTATTAATATGAAAATAATATTTTTTTTCTAAAAAATGTAACTCACATAAAAACAAGAAAACATGCTTGTATTTTATTTTTAATTTACGATTGATAATCAAAATTAATTATTTATTTTAAGGAATCTATCACATGTAATTCTAATAGAAGATGTGACAAGTATGAATGAAAGAGCATTTTTTCATTTTAAAATGAAAATTCGGTAATGAAGACAGGTGGCATACACTAAATTCTAAAAATTAATTATTATGTTTTTGTTTCATTAGATCAATTGTATATAAGTGCTTTTTTCTATGTAGGAATCATCTTTCCCTCTATAAGGTTCACTATGTGGATTGTATGTATCCATGTGTGTTTTCATTAAAAAAATAACATATTCATAAAAATAAAAATTTATATATTGTAAAATAGGAAAACACATACCAAATTTTTGGATTGTTTAGTATAATGATCTAAAAGTCATTTGTTACATGTAAGAGTCATCATCACCTAAAACTGGTCAATGTTGTGAATTATTTTCCTCTATTTACTTGTTTTTATGTTATAATTTACAAATTTTTTAAATTTATTTATTTATTGTATTACCAACTTAAAAATTATTTTCTTTTACATGGGATTTATTTTTCTTGATATGAGGCTATTTTTTCATCAACAAATTGATTCACCCGTGTTTGGATTCCAAATAAACTGGAATATTCTTGTTTTAAACATATTTGACAATATTTACCTAATTATGTATTTGTCAAAACAACTACTTTAAAAGACTACAATTCAATTTTTTTCTAGTATTTTACATTTAAAAAATTTCCAAATAAATTATAAAATTTTTCATGTTTTTTAGTATTTTTTATTCCATTAAATGTATTGTTGTTGGGTTAGATTTTATAGGCCTCATACATGGATTTTTTAAGGTTTAAGTTGTGTAGCAGGGGGAATGGCACTTATCAGTGTTAGATAAATATCTGATAAAGCATTCATATATTATTACATTATATTTTATATAATCTAGCGCATATAATGGTTCCCTTTATTAATAAATCATATAAAATTGATAAAGAAACCATTTTCAGAGATTCTTATAGGACATATAAAAATACATTTCTCAACACTTCATCTCGTGATGAAAAAAATTACCTATAACAATGAAGGATAAAATGTTTTCATAAATAGACCCTTTATCATTGATTTCAAAAATTTCTAATAATAAAGTGTATTATTTTAAATTTTTGGACTCTTTGATAAAATGTAATTTTATCAATGATTTTTTAATATTCATAGTGCTTGAGGGATTTTAATATTGGTTTTGTAGTACACACTTTGTTTCATATACAATAATCATTTCTACGGTAGTTAAAAAGAAGATTTTGTAGTATTGTGACCACAGTGTCGAACCCCATTACTGGTTCTATCTATAATCCACTACACTACATGGAATCCTACCTACTCTATTAGGGGTTTCAAATAAAAAACCAATGGGTATCTTGTATGATACCCACTCCACCCAATCCTACTAGCTAGAAGGTGGGGATCATCAGCTAACCGATGATACTCATGTAAGCTTACTAATCACCTATATAATAAACTAGTTAGATAGTGGACTATAGACATGATATATTGAAATTGAAATTTTATCAAAACAAAAGTCAACTGTTATCCACTTTTATCATCCACCACTACATATTCTAAGATCCCTCGTTCGCTAATAAAGATACACTTTACAAAAAAGTCAATTCATATCTACCATGTATAAGATGACTAAACCAAAAAAAATATGATCAAAAAAATACACAAAAATGAATGTTACTTGAAAAAAATGGGATTTTTAAATCTCTACACTATTAATAAATTTCCATTACCCGTACTCCAATGAATCTTTTATTCTATTAAAAGTTATATAGGTTCACATTATAGAAATATATGACTCCCTATACCCAGTGTTATTTTACCAAAGACCTTGATTCCAAAACACTTACATGAAGGAAATTATCAATCCAAATATATTATTATTTCTATAGTCAATGATACTAGTCGAATACCCCCTACTGACATATGAAATATCATAATCAATACCATAAATTCTTATCATCATAGTTGTGTTTGTATGATATATGAAATCTTGTTACATGTGAAACATTTCATCAATTTCATTGTATTTTTTTTAAATTGGGAAATCATTATTATACAAGAGTAACTGTCTCTATAATATTAGAAGTGGATGAGATCATGATATCTTTAAAACTCTAATTATGGATATGACATATCTCTATCATGGGAGACACCCCAAGAATAAACCAATGGTCAATGATAAACTAAAAATGACGTCTCTAATGGTCACTATAAAATTTATTCATATACAGGGATGTACCAAAACTCATCAATTTCAATAAAACCATATCAGATGTCAACTACATGATAATTGGCCAAGTAAATCTAGAATTATAAACAATCTCGGATAAAAATGAGATTGTGAGATTTTCCCTTACCTTAGATCTGATTTGCTACGTGCGTGTCCGAACCTCCTGTATAATGATTTAAATAATGTTATTGACTTATTCCAGAATCGTACTCTTGTTTGGATATCATATGTGGTCATATTATTAGCTTCTTATTAGTAATATTTCATTGTTACTTGTTACTCGGGTGTTTATTGCTTTTTGTTATTATGCATGTTTTGTCAAATAAATTGTTATTCTTATTTTAGGTTATAGATACCTCATTTACATAATGGTATTAGTGTAATATATAACATATTTATTCATTCAATTCATTTATGTAATCATTATTCAATGAAGATCATGTAGAACGAGTCACATCACATCGTGGAGACGGTAGGCCATACGTATGCACGAGCGATGATATCGTTCCCATGATCGTGTAATTGTATTGAAGTGTATGTATACTATTTAAGAATCAATATCAATTTTTAATAATCATATATAGTTATTATTTACACCATTTTACCCATCCATGTAATGTGGTGTTGTAAAATAGTTTACACCACGGAGTGGAGATGGTATTTCGTACGTACGCACGCTTGGTGATTTAGTTTCATGTAGGATGGATATATGGAAAAATAGGGTTGTTTCATAGTTATAATAACATATCAGTATATGAGTGATACTGATGTTATTACATCATAATGAAACAACTAATGAAGGGGAATAAGGGAAAATAAAGTTGAACGAATCGGTAACAGACATTACCTCTTCTTTGAAGAGGCTCTTCTTAAACTCCTCTTAGGGCACTGAAGATGGTCATTAAAGAAGAACAGGACTTCAAGGATGTTTCTAGGGAAGTGGAGAAGTGAAATTTGCTGGTTTTGGCCAATCTTTAATTCTCAATGTTGTGTGAGGAGGAGAGGGAGGGGGTTTCCTTTTGTAATGGTGGAGAGGGGAACCTTTGGATTTATAAGAAATATTAATTTATAATAAATTAAAAACCCACATAAAAACCTCAAAAAACGTCTCAAATCATAATATTAGATGAGATAGGTTTGTAATTTCATCATCCAATAAAATTTAGACATGTTGGGAATTTATTTTAAACATTATCAACATGATTTGTCCTTATATAATCTCTTTAAATATATTTGTGGTAATAATATTCCAATTTTTAAATCATTATAAATAATTATTTATATGTTATTAATTGTCCATAATTGTATACTTTATTAAATATTATACCATATATATTTTAATTTAAATTTTTTAAATATATTTGTGATATTTTAAACAATTTTATAATATGTAATTTTTTTAAATTAACAATAGTGTCAATTTTGACACTATTCATTTATTTGAGTTTAAATAAAATCTATACAGAACATATGTTCATAATAATATATTTAATAGATTCAAAACATGTAATTTTTTTCTAGAAAATTAGTGGGGCAAATTAAATAGTTCATATATTATTTATTTTAATACTTTTAATATCATTTATTTGATATTTCAATCAATAAAATAATTTCAACATCACTATTGTGTCATAATTAATGATAATTATTTAATCTCTAAAAATTATAAATAAATTTTTATGACGTAGATAATTTTATTAGATTTTTGGATACTATTCATGTTCGATGTTTTATGAAGTTTATCACTAAATTAAATTCTCATACTTATAAGATTTAAGAGATTGACATGTTGTCACTTTCTTTGGTTTTAATAATAATCATATCATTTCATGGTCAAAAGTCCATGAAATGAATCTAGTACAACCCTCTAGTGACATGGGTCGACTTTTATTCATCCAATAGGATTTCGGAAAGTGTTAGGGTAATATTATAAACTTATATTTACCCTTAATTACCCGATTTACATTTAACTGCAGTAAATAAAAATTATCGTAGTTACTGTTCATAATCTCAAAAAAATAAAAGTATCCTTTTAACATTATTTGGCCCACGGAATCCAAATATGGAATCCATTTTTCAAAATTAAAAAAACAGTAGTTGCAGTAATTAATTTATAGTTAATCAAGTTGTTAAGCTAATGGGTTTTAAAAGTTAACACATTGCCAAAGATTGAAATGGTTTTACCTATGAATTCTATGTAAAATTAATGCTAATGGCATACATTATATTAAATGGTTAAAATATATTCTATTTATACTTTAAAACCATTAATTATTATAATTTAACCATATAAATTATTGCGATTAAAAAAGGTTTTTTTAATTAAAATATACCATGTTTTTACTATTCATCTAAATATGAAAGTTACCAAAATAAAATGAAAAATTTATCCAAAGTAAATTTTTTTGTCATGATTCCAAATAAGAATTTTATTTTGTCAAATTAAACTTATCAACATGTCAAAAACTAGATTTAAAGTTGGTGCTCCATCAAAAGGTGGAAAAACATCATTTTTTTAAAAATACTTATTTTTCTCGAAAAATTTAGTTTGTTCTTATAACATGTTCTAGAAAATATGTAAGATGAAAAATAATTTTTTAAAATTTAAAATTAGGTTAATAATATTCATAACGGATAGTTTATAATATTATAATAATATATCGTTGTTTGGTGGAACTCGGTATTGCGTACTACACACGCTATCGAGGATGGTCGCGATTGCATGTAATGCAAGCCAAGCTTGTGTTGTGTGCCGTGAAAGATTAATTTGATGTACCGTATAACATAAAACATAAAAAACATACTTCTCATAAAATATCAGGGTGTTACAATAACAAACACAGTAATATTAATTTTATACATTACTAAAATTACAAAAAAAAAATTGTGTAGTTTTTAGAATCACCTCAAACCAGACGCACGGTGAGATTGGTATAACTCCAAGTGTTTCTTTTTATTTAAAATTAAGAGTAGTTTTTTCAAAAAAGACATCTGAACTACTGAAAATCAAGAAAAACCATATGTATTTTTGTCACAATTTGTTAAAACGATACATATGTCATTTTTGATGAGTAAAAATTAGCCACACCTCAATTTTATACACAGTGAACATGATACGACTCAATTTTTCTATTATCATTCTAAAATTCACATTTTAGTTAGAAACATGCCACTCAATAAAAAATAGAAATCATACAATTATTTATATATTTATTTGGGATGATTATTCATATATATTTTGTGACATGTGTGAATATGAATCGTGTAAAAAAGACACATAATGTGTTCGGTATGACTCAAAGAGCATGTTTTCATTTTAAAATTAAATTTCGAAGAAACAAATGTGAGAAAATAAAAATTAATAGAAAAAATTGTTGTTGTTTTTGGAACCTTATAATACTGGTCTATATTTCATTCATGACATATTTAAATCATTTTAACCTCAATCAGATTCATGGTGTTATAGGTATGACTCCAGGTGTGTTTTTTATTTGGAATTGACAATAATTTCCCTATAAAATGATGTATAACATACTCAAAACTGAGAAAAAACATTCATATTATATTAATACTTTTTTTAAATTATAAATTAGTTATTTTCTATGTGTAGGAATCATATACTTCTCAATATGATGCATAGTTTTCCCAATAAGACTCTAATTGTGAGTTATCTGTTAAAAATATAAATTTTAGGTCATAACATTTCACTCACTATGAAACAAATAATCATGATCTTATTATCATAATTATTTATGTAAATGGTTAATAAATAATTTGGTTAGTGTGGAAGTCATTATAACATTTAATTCACACAAAATGTGACATGTATTACTCAAAGAGTGTTTTTAAGTTAAAAATGACATTTCAGTAAAAAAACATAATTAAAATTCTCAAGACTAAAAAAGTACACTCATATTATTTCAATACATTATAAAAAAAATCCATAAATTATTTTTTATGTATAGATGTATGACTCAAATCAATCTATTGCATAATGTGACATATATGACTCAATGTGTGAGTTTTTATTTAAAATTGATATTAATTTTATTATAAAGGAAAAGTGATATTCAAAATATTATGAAAAACTATCCATATTAATACATTATAAAAATGATCTATAGTAATATTAAATTTTTATGAATCTATCATACCATATTTTTACATGTGGTGAGCTTAATATGATTTAGAGTGTTCATTATCAGTTTAAAATTGATATTCGAGTTCAAAATGTGTCACTCACTAAAAAACATGAAAATGTTATCAGATTGTATAAATATTTTAGGTGAATGATTCATAATTTATTTGTGATATATAGTAATTATTGTTACATAAAATAAAAATACAATGAGGTTGATATGACTCAATGTGAAAATTTTCAATTTAAAATAATGTTTTAATGAAAAACTGAAGTGTCATACTCAAAATTGGAAAAAAAATTCAAATAGTTTTGTTACATTATAAAAATGATACATGTTGAGTCAATTTAGTGTAATAATCATCTGAACCATTATTAAACACCTTTTTTGAATGATATGACTCCATATGTTTATTTTTATTTACATTGGACATTAATATTAGTATAAATGAAATGTGTTATACAGAAAACAGAGAATAAGAATTCTGGTTATTTTTATAAATTTGGAAAATAATCCATATGTAATTTTTGATATATAGGAGTCATCCAAATCTCAAAAATATTACCAGATTCTCATGTATGAATCAATTTTATTTTTATCAGTTTTAATGTTAATTTTAAGTCCCAAACATGTCACTCACTAAAAAAATTCTATTTTATTCTAATGTACTTTATAATATTAGAAAATTATTCATATGTATGTTTGGAATTGTGGGATTTTGTCTAATATCCTATTTTCCGAATAAGTGACATGTAATAGTCAATGTGTGTGTTTTTTAGTTTAAATGACATTTTAATTAAAAATGTAGTTGACATACTCATAACTGTGAAAACAAATTCCTATTTTGTTGAGTAGAGTAGGTTTACATTCTGTCAAGTATATTTTCTGTCTAGGGATTATACATTATTTAATCTAATTCACGGTGTGATTGATATGATGCCAATTGTATCTTTTTATTTAAAATTATCATTTTTGTAAAAAGAAAAATTACAAACTCAAAAATGAGAAAAATATTAGTTATTTCTATTCTTAAGTTAATCATTTCATAATTCATATTTTATGTGCATGAATTTGCTTCAACTCAATCCAACACATGATATTCCACAACTGACTAAAATTTTCTATTAATAATATGAAAATAATATTTTTTTTCTAAAAAATGTAACTCACATAAAAACAAGAAAACATGCTTGTATTTTATTGATAATTTACGATAGATATTCAACATTAATTATTTATTTGAAGGAATCTGTCACATGTAATTCTAATAGAAGATGTGACCAGTATGACTGAAAGAGAATTTTTTTCATTTTAAAATGAAAATTCTGTAATGAAGACAGGTGGCATACACTAAACTCTAAAAATGAATTATGACGTTTTTGTTTCATTAGATCAATGGTATATAAGTGCTTTTTTCTACGTAGGAATCAATTTTCCCTCTATAAGGTGCACTATGTGTCTTGTATGTATCCATGTGTGTTTTCATTAAAAAAATAACATATTCATAAAAATGAAAATTTATATATTGTAAACTAGGAAAACACATACAAAATTTTTGGACTGTTTAGTATAATGATCTAAAAGTCATTGGTTTCATGTAAGAGTCATCGTCACCTAAAACTGGTCAATGTTGTGAATTATTTTCCTCTATTTACTTGTTTTTATGTTATAATTTACACATTTTTTAAATTTATTTATTTATTGTATTACCAACATAAAAATTATTTTCTTTTACATGGGATTTATTTTTCTTGATATGAGGCTATTTTTTCTTCAACAAATTGATTCACTCGTGTTTAGATTCCAAATAATCTGGAATATTCTTGTTTTAAATATATTTGACAATATTTACCTAATTTTGTATTTGTAAAAAAAATGATTTAAAAGACTACAATTCAATTTTTTTCTAGTATTTTACATTTAAAAAATTTCCAAATAAATTAAAAATTTTTTCATGTTTTTTAGTATTTTACTATTCCATTAAATGTATTGTTGTTGGGTTTGATTTTATAGGTCTTATACATGGATATTGTAAGGATTAAGTTGTGTAGTAGGGGGAATGGCACTTATCAGTGTTAGATAAATATCTGATAAAGCGTTCATATATTATTACATTATATCTTATATGATCTAGTGCTTATAATGGTTCCCTTTATTAATAAATCATATAAAATTGATAAAGAAACCATTTTCAGAGATTCTTATAGGACATATAAAAATCCATTTCTCAACACTTCATCTAGGGATGAAAAAAATAACCTATAACAATGAAACAGAAAATGTTTCCATAAATAGACCCTTTATCATTGATTTCAAAAATTTCTAATAATAAAGTGCATTATTTTAAATTTTTGGATGCTTTGATAAAATGTACTTTTGTCAATGATTTTTTAATATTCATAGTGCTTGAGGGATTTTAATATTGGTTTTGTAGTCCAAACTTTTTTTCATATACAATAATCATTTCTACAGGAGTTAAAAAGAAAATTTTGTAGTATTGTGACCACAGTGTCGAACCCCATTACTGGTTCTATCTATAATCCACTACACTACATGGAAATCTACCTACTCTATTAGGGGTTTTAAATAAAAAACCAATGGGTGTCTTGTATGATACCCACTCCACCCAATCCCACTAGCTAGAAGGTGGGGATCTTCAGCTAACCGATGATACTCATGTAATCTTACTAATCACCTATATAATAAACTAGTTAGATAGTGGACTATAGAAATGATATATTGAAATTGAAATTTTATCAAAAAATTAGTCAACTGTTATCCACTTTTATCATCCACCACTACATATTCTCAGATCCCTCGATCTCCAATAAAGATACACTTTACAAAAAAGTCAATTCTTATCTACCATATATAATATGACTAAACAAAACACAAATATGATCAAAAAAAATACAAAAAAAGGAATGTTACTTGAAAAAAATGGGATTTTTAATTCACTACATTATTAATAAATTTCTATTACCCGTACTCCAATGAATCTTTTATTCTATTAAAAGTTATATAGGTTCACATTACAGACATATATGACTCCCTATACCCAGTGTTATTTTACCAAAGACCTTGATTCCAAAACACTTACATGTAGGAAATTATCAATCCAAATATATTATTATTTCTATAGTCAATGATACCAGTCGAATACCCCCTACTGACATATGAAATATCATAATCAATACCATAAATATTTATCATCGTAGTTGTGTTTGTATGATATATGAAATCTTGTTACATGTGAAACATTTCATCAATTTCATTGTAGTTTTTTAAATTGGTAAATCATTATTATACAAGAGTAACTGTCTCTATAATATTAGAAGTGGATGAGATCAGGATATCATTAAAACTCTAATTATGGATATGACATATCTCTATCATGGGAGACACCCCAAGAATAAACCAATGGTCAATGATAAACTAAAAATGTCGTCTCTAGGGGTCAATATAAAATTTCTTCATATACAGGGATGTCCCAAAATTCATCAATTTCAATAAAACCATCTCAGATGTCAACTACATGATAATTGGTCAAGTAAATTATGGATTATATGAATATATGTACCATATAGAAGAATGAATTTAACTTCCATAAAAGTCCTCATATGGATCCAATTACATCGATGAAAAGAATATTTCTTCACAACATATCTCCTTGACATCATGATGCTTATCCCAAGTACCATTACTGTCTACAATATAGGGTCACCAAATGAAATCCAAAACTTGAATTATCCCATTAGATTGATTTTTTATACGAGGATGGATGGTTGTGGTCAAAAAAAATTAATTTTTTTAATGGTACATCTAGTCCCAGATGGGAAACATGGATCTAAATCCAAAATTATTCTCCTATGATGAATATATAATATAACAACACCGAACATTAATATATTTCCCCAATTATAGACTATAAGGTCTCTCTAATTGGTAAGAAGCATGATTCCATCTTCATTAGATCCATTATCACCCAAATTTCTTAATTTTTCATAGTTATCAAAGTTAATCATATTATATACTCCTTTGGGAAACCTTACCACTTTCATACCTAAATTATGAAATGATACAACAACATAGAAGTCCCTTGATTATTTTCATCATCTGATTACTAATGATGAATCCCACAAGAAAGCATTATATATCATTCTTCATCAATGGCCACCATTAGTTACTATCAAGATAAATATAGATATCATTCAAATAGGGATGTACCACCAATTTATATAAATTAAAATACTATATCATCTCCTTGTTAAAAGGTATAGGGACCCCAATAATACCATGTATATTGAAAGCCACAAAAATTCTAGGTGACCGACATGATGGTGGACACTAAAATTATATATATTTCATTAGATAAAAGACCAATGATTTAAATAAATTTTTTATATGAAATGGTTTATAATAACATGAACAATTGTTGTTAAATTTGGATATGCTAGCCCCTAAAGAAATGGTCATATAGATGGATATCAAAAAATAGTTTCATCAGCTAATATTAATTAAAATAATTATGCACTATATATGTATGTATCTTCTTACTCAATGAATTAAAAATTGATTTTCCCTTACCTGGAGTGTATGATATAATTATTTTTGTAGACTATGGTAACTTTACCAACATCCTCATTTTCATGTTATGATCATATATATACTGTATTTACATTATGCTCTTGTGTCCCACAAACAAAAAAATCCTCACACAAAAATATAATGAAATAATAATATTCGTTCTTATAAACGTTTTTCTAAATGTCAATAATGGTTAGGAAAATTCCTCTAAATAATCTATAACTATATAGAGATATAATCAACCACACTGAGCATTTGAATTATAATTTCATTGATCCTAATTTTATATGTGTCACTGTATATGTTATAATCCTTACCCATATCAACTATGTTGAGGATTAGTGAGAAGGTCATTCTACTTTAAAATTATTGAAATTGCTCAACATATGAATCTAAAAAATATATAGTACCCCTTTATTATTTATCTTTCATGATGATACTACTAGGTAGAAAAAGCTTTGAACAATGATGTCATGATTAGGTCATTCCCAAGATACCACTGATACAACATTATCTTTTTATATAGAAACTAAATCCTCTATGACAACCTGAACTATGATGATCAAATTATTATACTAGAAGTGATGTTTATATAAAATTTCATATAGTATATTCTCCATTAGTGTACTCAAGATGAATTCATGATGACTAGAATGATTGTATCTAGACTGAAATGAAGTCACATTGTAATTAAAAACAACCAACATTGACCAATATAGAAGTTAATGTAATAATATATTAATCAAGGACATGAATATTGTTATTTAATTCATAAGAAAAAAGTCACAACAATATTTTTCAATCCATTCCTACTCCATAATTGATCTTCAAGTGTGCCAAAAATTCTCAACCACAACTTATTATACCCAAACCACATGTTGATGTTGGATAATATTCATGAATCAATCCTTTTGTTGATTATATTGTCTATACATTGAAGGTGTTATTGGTTTTTGATCTCAAACTAATTTAGTATGAAGTAATAAAAAAATAATCTCAATTTTTCATCAGCCTTATTAGATATAATAACATGACAACCCGAAGGTTGTATACTAGACTATATGAATCCTTTTTTTCCAAATCATCCCACTAAAAATTAAAACACATTATTCTTTGATAGTGATATACTATATGGTATGATTAAAAAAATTTATCCCAATGACATCATAAATGTGACATGATCACACACATGAGTTTTAAGTAGGAGAAATCTAAAGTATAGTTGTCATAAAGATGTTCAACTACTCGAGGCAACATAGTTATGAAAAACTCAACATCTTACATAAATATGATTGGTTTCTAATTCATCAGTCAATTCAATTTCAATATAATTTGTATTTTATAAAATTCCTGAATATAAAATTCTCCATGATAGATATATCTTCCTAATTTCAGAGATATAAAATTACTCTATTACAATTGCATTTTGGTCTTACTATTGAATATCTTTTAAATCCATACAAAAAATAAAATCAAATCTCATTATCCATGACAGATATATCTTCCCAATTTGATAGATAGAAAAGTACCCTAATACTATTTCATTTGATGTGATCCTGTAAAATAATATTCTGATCCATTCAAAAAATCATGTAATATCCTACAATACCCATGATAAGAAAGAAATAAATTGATTAACAGTTTTATAAAAATTATCAAACACTCCATACAATTATTGAATCGAATTGTTCACAACCCTTATAATGTGTTGATGATCACAACCACATCCTAGAATTACCTTGAAATATTCATTTGATAAATGATAAAAATTAAATGAATCTATTTCTCTTGTATCAATCAGCACACATGTGAGGGTAGATGAACAAAGAATTGTACAACACAAGGTGGAAGGACCAACATTAATACTAGAAGAATTAAACTATAATTCCTATATATTACTCATCAATATAGCTTAGGAACGAGTACTACATACCTAGTATACTCATTATATATTATACAAAAACTCCTAGGTTAGAGAACCACATACCACACCAAAACATGACTGACCATTATAAAACTAGTTCCTTTTCTACTGAGGGGAATCAGAGTCGTACCCAACAATTATAGTATTTCTAGATCCTCATCCTCTAGTTGAATTTTGGACAATCAAAAATAACCTCTATTGATTGGATATACTTCCATAATAAAAATACTCTAAATTTTGTATTGGAATATATATGTGCATGTGGACGACACCACCACACTACATTTACCACCCTTTCTTAAGATATTCTGGAAGCTACAAAATGCATTAGTTATTATTATCTATACTACATACTCAATAACTATTATAGTGATTCTTCGTGATTAATGAGAATGACATACCCAATCATCATATAGAGACTACTTACTTACCACTCCATTTTTCCATTAGATTACCTTACATTATGTGATCAAGATTCATCATTTCAGTGATTTCCCACAGGTAAAAGGTGTTCACTGGTGAATTTTTTCAAAAATGAATCCCATATTAGATTTGAATTAGACAGTTAATATCCTCACCATAAAAATATTTGGATACAAGATGTTGTCTGGTAAAATGTCTTGTATATTCTATCACATAAATTCTGCCCAACATGAGGTTAATAATATCAAAATCCTTCTCAACCCTCAAAAACATAGGATTTATTTATATCCTAACATTTCCTCGATGTTCGTCAATGTAACATCCTAATATAATACGTATTTAGCTAAAATTACCCACTTTTTCATGGATAGTCTTCACATCAAAAAAACTAAATTTTTGAACATTCTCTATATGTGTGACTCTCGGTTCATGATGATTTTCTACCCTTAATAAATATTTAATACTATAAAATGGTTTTCTATAATTCTAGTGAACATGGGTGGGTACTATTTCTCAAAAAAACTCAGGTAATATCAGATAACTAAGAACCATCACAAATAATATTCCTCAATACAAACACATTAACCATATAATACATTCATAATGATAACCATCAATATAATTTCACATTTATTTAGTATGTTATGACTACGATGTTCAAGATATAACAAAATTATTACAATATTTATGCTCAAACCAAAGGAATCATTGTATTATTTTCTCTACAAGTGATAAAATACTCCCCAAATCACACGATACACAAGAATATCAATCTCATTAGGTCACAGAAAAAATAGTGAACCATTAATAATATGTTACTCTAGAAAATGGATTAAAATGTGAAATAAAATGCAATAATGGTTTATTTATTCTTGTTTATCTATTATCTCAAGGTTTTTTTTCAACAGATCAGATATGTGGATTTATCATAAGTGATACAAATACCTTTGGAATATTGAATTCATGTCCACATAATTGTCTTATATCCCTAATATGATGAATAAATACCCATATTTAATCATAGAAATAAATATTCAAAATATAATAAAATAGAAACATCACACCATAATTAAATCAAACACGTTGAAATCAGAACAAAACTATAACAATAAACATCAAGAATAGCATTCAAGCTTCGGTAAAATGGGTTTCCCCTCACACATGGAAAATTAATACACATGGATGAGCTCATTTTCAGTCCTTGACGTAACCATGTCACATTTAAACCATTTCCAAGTAGAATATAAATAGAAAATAACTTTTTAAATATATGAATTTTAAACATCTATAGACAATTTTTCCCTGATGTTACTATGTCGGATTGTCAAAATACAACATTCATTCCTTATCTTATACCGGAGGTTTCTAACTCATTGTGATGGTCTATAAAATATAGTGGAGTAGAATATTCCTCCTATAATAGAGTTGATATTAAAATAAAAATACATCAAATCCATCATGATATATAACTCAATATATTACAGATAAATCAACAAATTCTAATAATTGTAATTTAAAATGGTAAAAAATATTGTATTACAAAAAAATGTCCTATAAAATTAATAGTATAAAAATAATTTAAAACATAATCCAAAAAATCCATAATCAATGATGATAAACCCCATGGGGGATCCCATCCCATGAGTCTCATCTTTTAATTAAATAAATCAAATACATGGACCATTTCCCTTGTTTGGAAAAACTAGCATAAATGACTTTCTTGTCGCAAAAATGATTCTCAATAGGTCATGAGTGAAACCCATTATTATATAACATAAAATTTAATGAAATACATTAGAAAAATAAAATATATTAAATTGGATTATAATTGGAGTCATTGATTAATAAATTACTACTTATCGTTATAGAAATATAACGACCCTTGTCCTATATGTTAACAGTCATGGTTACCCAAACTTATATCGGGATGATGAATAATGTCTATGTATGTTGGATGATTTCTTTCCTATGATAACTTTATTATAATTTTATTGGATTTTATTTTAAAGAATAGATATACCATATATTGTTAAGTTACAAAACATGTATCCACATGTAATTATACTAAACTCCATGAATTCCAATGATAGAGTCAATTAAGTGTTATCATTATGAAATACTATAGTAAGAGAATGTGTTATCATAAGTCCCAGTATGAATTCCCATTTTAGGGTTAATTTCATTTTAATGAGAGATCAAAACAAATGTTAATTCAAATTACATTTATTATTTTTTTATACATATTAAATATAATCATGATTTGATGCCTTCCAAATTATCAATCTTTCCGATCATGTGATTGTATTCCATATTGCTGAGTTTATACTAACGAAAAATTGTCAACCATTCAATTATCATATCCCATGTTTCAAATTATCACAATATATATTTTAAATTATTTGACATTATAGTCATGGAAATTTTTTCTTTCACATTTGATTATATCCATAGTCTAATAAGCAATTATGTGTGTCCAAATTATATTCCAAATAACTACTGCTTTCCGGGTGATTATTTTTAAATCCAACAATGCTAATTCATATTCCATATAGATTTAATAAAAATAAAAATTCCACATAGGGGTCTAGGTTCATTCATTCCAAATTAAAGCCAATCATTCAATAAAAATACACTATCTAAGGTCCACAAGATACCTTATAAACACCAGTAGACACCATGTGTCCATGGGAGGTATAAAACTATTTATGTTAACAATGTATTTGGGTTAAAAATAAAAATTGGCCATTTAAATGGAGCAATATTGATATTACTGAACTTATAGAAATTAGAAAAAAGGAAGAGGCACTATGAAGTTGTTTTATTCCAATCACCCCAGGAATTGATATGTAGAGATAAATGATTCGGAATTCATATAAATGTGAAACACAATGATATGCCTTGTTATTTTATACAAACACACAATAAATGACGTAAAAATATTTTTAAAAATTTAGAAAATTGGAATTCATCAATTCAACAAAAACTCATCCCATTTTTATCACCCGATCACATAATATATAAAAATATAAGAGATGGGTGTCGTTGAATCTAAAAGATTATTCAAAATCCTTAACTAATTAAAAATATTAAAATACTATTATAATAGGGCTTCATAAATATTTAAATGGGATTTCGATGGGGATATATATTATGATTACCATTTATTTTCTAAATCAACATGCGCCATTAGATAACTTGTGTGTGGGAAATCTAATCCAATGGTGTCTTCTAGGGTCACTGTATCTCATTGTAACTGTGGTTGGATAAATGGAAATTTATATTACAACCACATTACCAAATACAAACATCTAGTTTATGGTTCTTGCACTCTAGTTAGTGAGGCTCTTATAGAACTAGTGAGGTATTTCAAACCACCCACGACACTATTATCCTCTACTAACACAGCTTATCCAACCCTTTAAACACAACTTAATCTATTTTTTAATCTAAAAATATAACTCAATTTCTATTGAAAAATGTTAAAAAACAAAATGAGGACCCTCTAATGATTCAATAATGATTTTTTTTTCAAATTACATAATCTTACCTTGATATATCATTACATTGGGTTTTCATAGAAAGGTAGTTGATACGTTGATATAAGGTAATAAGAAGTGGAATAATAAAAAAAATTAAATCCTAATATAGGGTTGTTCAAGATGTTAAATCCTAAATATTAAAATACCTAAATTTACAATGTGTAATGGAATTTACAATGGAGTATTTCATATACTAGTTACAATTTTCATAGGTACCAAGTTGTCCAAACATAACCAACTGTATTAACAAGACTACCAATGTTTAAAATTTACAATCACATCCATTAATTGATTAATTAGGAACCATTCATGATTTTTTTCTCAAATAATTCCCCCAATATTCCCATAATATTTCTCAATAAAATTCTAATGGTGGAATTAATGAACAAAATTTTGGGTGGAATTAATTTCAGATAATGATGATAAAAAATGAAAAACATAGTTTAGTTTCACAAATAAAATTATGTATTTTAATATATGAATATCTACGAAAATAAGAAATTCAAGAAACGAGAAATATGGGAGTCTTTGTAACTAGGATATGGTGTTTGGAGGATAACCTTGGGGATTTCATTAAATAATAGATTAATACCATATACATGATATCCTTTTTTGGGTTCATTAAATAAGACCATTTTATATATTGTAGCTATATGGGAGTAGATAGTATCCATATATTTTTTCATTAAAAAATTATACAATTAGACCCTCATTTCCTGGGATGCAGAGGTATTTTGATTATTCTCTCAATAAAATATTGGAATAGAAATAAAGGATGGATCATGTTCCCTTCATTGAGATTGATAATGATGGTTTACTATTTTTTCAGAATCAGGTGAAATTGGAGCCTAATGAAGTAATATAGTTTAAGGACTTATAAACTACTTGTGATATAAGATTCTTGTTGAGTATTGATATTATATTTAATTATTTGATATGATGGTTCATATCATGTCAAAATCATAGAGAATAAAATGGTCTAGAATAATTACAATCATCTGGGCATTGATTTTACACCAGTAATTTCATTTGTGGAGGATGACAACAAGCCCATTATTAGTGGTAGCATCATCCTAAGGGGGATACCACTCCATGAAGAAATTAACTGAGGGATCATGGTTAAAATTTTGTTAATATTTATACTATATAGAAGGCTTAATATGGTATGGGTTATGGTTTATCTATTGCTTAATATTATATTGTTATGATATTTAGCATAGAATATCATTTATTTGATAAATGATAATCCCAAAATTTCAAAGATTGTAAATTTAATGGTGATTTTGGGATTAGTGAAGATTATATTTATGATTCATTTCATAAGGATATTGATATAGTGGTTCAGTTAGTGATAGTTATCATATATTATGGGGATATATAGGGATTTTTGTATGTAATATTTTATGATATTTCATTATACTGGCGAGGAGTATCAATGATTTAATCATTTGGATACATTATCAATATCATTATACTGAACATAATTTTTTACCATTAGATATTTTTTTTCTCTTCTTTACTAGGGGAATTTCATTTCTACATCATAGGGATCGATATATAAGAAATAAATTTGGGAAAATGCAAAGAACAGATGTGTTCAATTTCATTTCCTAATAATTTATTTTTTCAAGGAGTTCATGAATCATATTTTAAAATTATTACACTTATTATCATTCAGTTTAATGATTTATTTCATGACAATTCCATTTGGAGGCCACTTATTTGGAAAACCACATTCACGGGTATTAGTTTTCATTTTTTAAATCTAATATCCATCCATACATACAAGATACATCCAATATAGATTATATATACAAAATATATACTATAGGACTAAGATATTAACTTATTTGTTATCCTAGTTACATCCCCTTGGAGTTCATGTATTCTATTCATAGTGAAAGTGGATGAATCACAACATTTATTTGTGGGTCACTGAAAACTACACAAAATATTAGTAAAAAAAGTATTTTCTTTATCATATTGAATATATGTTTGGTAAAATAAATGGTTCGACAATGTTCATTACTATTTTCAAGTGGTGTGGTTTTTAGCAGTTCTAGATAGATCCTTAGGATATTTCAAATTTTTTTCATTCATGAGAAATTATTAACATTATATAACCTAGTTGAAGTTGTCCTGATAGAATATAACATATTTTTGGGTCATATACCTAATTAGTAGTGGATTTACAGTGCCTTTGGACTTCTTAATAGTCATATCATTAATTATATTCTATTATACTAAAAATTATGGAAGGTTAAATCAAAACATCAATGAATCTTCTTGATATCATAGTTGGAGAATGAAAAATATGTAATTATATTTAGATATTAGTTCTAGATTATGTTGGTGTGTCTATAGGGTTTTGTAATAGCCATGTCTATAATATTATTAATCCCTAAGCATGTTCATGTAATTATTTTTTGGGTGTAAAATATGAATTTATTTCATATTCATATATATTTGTGATTATATGTTAATATTGTTTGGGTATCTTAGACATCCACCATTTGAAAAACTAAATGATGCACCTAAATAAGATGGTAGTGAAGGTCTGGTTTTTAGAATAATCCACGATATTATTTTAGAGACAAATTTGTTGTTGATTCTTATGTTCTCCTAAAACATACCATCAGGAGGTTTTAAGTGTTCATTTTATTTCATTTCATTGTGATTTTGGTTTTTTCATTTATAATAGAGGATGGGTATGTTATTTTTTTAGGTGACTTGATGATTAATAGTAAGAAATAATAGATGCATGCTATAGATATTGTAGTGTAATTTCGCAAACTAATTTGATATATAAACAATATTAAGGTCCATAAGTTCATTATGTATACCTAAAACATTATAATAATGTATATACAATATATTTGTATGATTTATGGCCTCCAAATAGGATATGTCACACCTGGGGTTTTAAATTCCTATATGGTTCTTATTCAGGTATGATCCTCGGTTATATTCAAGGGAAATATGGGTTAGAAGACTGTTTTTTTGGATGTTTTCTCCCTCTATCATTGGATTATGTATCATCCTCATGATTCTCCTTTATGTTTTAGTGAAAATGGGTGGTGTTAGGTGAGAAGACAATTGCACATAGTTGGCACATGGTTAGTGATAACTGTGCTCCCTAGACACTTAACTATATGTCAGATTTAGGACGAGATAGTGGCTACAACTTTGATATTTCATTGTTATTCAGACCGTCTAGGATTCCCATGTGATAGGTTCTCTTATCGACAGAGGAAATATCTTGGTCATGTCATGGTTTTAATAATCTGACAGACTAACTATCTAGCATGTCTAAGTCATTAATATCACTATCTGTCTCCACTATTTGTATACCCTAAACATTGATTTTCTATCATTCGACCTCCTCCATCCTAGGATTTTCCCTTGGTGGATGTGGTCACTTCAAAATCCCCTCCAATAGGGATTCATGGGTTTTTTATGGTTATTTTCCACATGATTAAAATGGTTATGGTTTATTATGTAAGACCCCAGGAATTTACAGATTCATCTAATATAGAATTCATGAAACATTGAGTCTTTATAAGACACCACTTTGTTATAACTATTCCAGCTAAACATAATTTTCCTCCTCAACGATGTGAATCTAAAAAAATTAACATACGCGGTTGTGTTCAATTTGATATTTAATGTGAGATAATACAAACTTTTTCTAGTGAATAGTAAATTACCCTTAAGAACAGCAACACACTGTTATGAATTGTAATGAATAATTACTTTTTTAAAATAAATATAATCTTCACCCATGAATGTATAAATAAAATTAAGTCATCGTAAAAGTGAAAAAATGATCATAGTATATGTATTGGTATTTTTGTATTCTATAAGTAATACAATTACCAATTTATGATTAATTTATTAATATAAAATGGAAAATTTATTTTCATAAAATGTAATAATTAAATGTTATTTTATTGTCTTATGGTTTTAAGATGATCTTATAGGACATTGATTAATTTTTCAATGTGTTATAAAATGATTTATACATTTAATGTTGTTTTTTGGAATAAATTTTTATTTTATATAAAAATTCAATTAAAAATATTTACAAAATTATTTTTAAAAAGTGGACACGATTTTCGAATTCTACACATTGATATAAGGTTGGGGTAAATTTTTGGCTTTTTTTTTGAATTCAAGAACTTTTTATGAATAGTGAAATACCAGAATGTAATTTATATAAAAATAATCATAAAAATAGAGTATTCATGACATCATAAGTGATGTAAAACAATTTTTCTTAAACTAACATGATCATATTACTACTATTGGGCACATGTATCATCACTATTGGTTTTTTTGTGGGAAAAAATAAAATAATGAATAAAATAATTAAAATTCACTCATCTCTTCCACTATAACGCCCCTCACTTCAAATTTTCTCCACTTCTCTCAAGCCTTGTGCCTTGTCTATGTTCTTCCCAAATAACCTTCTCCCCCACTCAATACCTCTTCAAATCATTCCAATTTATACATGTGCCTTGTATATACTCTGCCAAAATAACCTTTCTTATTCAATCCCCAGATTTTGGGACAAATTTTCTTGAGAAAATATCAAAACTGGTACCTTTAAAGAGGTTCTCAAGGAGGTTATTTCAAGAGGTAATGCATCTTTATTTTTCATTTAGTTTCATTTTAGTTTATCCTCTGTCTTATTATCTCTTAAACTCATCTAATCAATTGATCCTTATAAATCTAGTATTATCAATGTATTGGAATTATACCATGTCAATGTGTTAACAATTATCAATCCTCTTACTCTCTCTCTCTATCTATTATTATTAAAATCTTCATCTATGAGGTTCCATTTTACAACCCTCATGGATGATAAAGTTTAGTTCATAATTTTCTAATTAATTAATTGTCATTATAAATTTTTTTTGTTTAACCTAACTATAATATCTTTATTATAACCTAAGTACTATTCATGAAATAGTATATGAAATATTTATTGATATATATGTCAAAACTAGCTCAAAATAATCCAAATACTGCCAAATAATCTAGGTGGTTGTCCTTAATATTTCTCTTAATGATTCATCCTAATTCCATGTAACCAAATGATATATTTATCCTTTAACACTAATGGATTTTCATATATATTATATAAATTCAATTTTGGAGATTTACATCCATTACACATGATCTCTATTACAAAAAAACAAGTAAATTGATTATGAAAATCCTTAAAGACAAACACTTTAGAAGAACAGAATTCAATATTATAACTTATCAATAAGAACATGAATAAAAAAACATATGATAAACTGAATAAATGTCTTATAGGTCTGGAATTGAGTTATTAAGGACTTTAATTTAATATTCTAGGACCATATGGACAAGAGGAGAACATTTAGACTTAAGGGAATGGGTTTTTTCATCCCACATAAATTTTTGTGGGATATTCCATTTTCACTACTACTAGTTGTGTATCGGTTATGTATAATTACCATTTGTGTTTCATATCATGAATAAATTTATTTTAATCTTATTCCATGTATCATTTAATGATTATTTATTTTTGGTCATAAGATTAAATTGATAATAACGTTGTATGTATTTTCTACCAGAGCCTCCATTTTCATTTGGGTTGCTTTTATTCTCTCCTCAACTCAATGAAATAATTATTTACTCTTATTTACATATCATAATTTCTTTTTAAAGTTTATATATATATATTTAAAAATCATAATACTTCTTTATTTTCTATGATGTTATGTATTTTAAATTATTCTTTAAAAAAATTAAATGCATTTCTGATTCATGTAATATGTCGAATTCATAAAAAATTTGATGTTCACTCTATAATCTATTTCAAATCATAATTATCCTTCCAAAATCACACATTTTATATTGAATAATCTATTTTGGTTCCTTTCATTTTTTATTAAATAAAACATTCCTTTGGGCTTTAAAATCTCTTTAAAGAATTCCCCAAACCTCAATAAAATGTTCTATTTCTAAAGATTCCTAAAAATGTATTTTTAAATGATTTCAATGCATTAAGATTTTATTTAAGGGTAAAATATAATCACAACCTAAAAACCTTTTATTTTCTAGTATATTCAATTTTACAATCCATTTTTATGAAAATTTCAACATATTTCCCAAAATAACTCTTAATTCCGAAATAAAAATAAGTTTTCTCGTATGAATTTATCTTTTATAATATATATTCCATGTTCAAAACTTATTTAATTGTTGTGGTGTATGTATAATAATGTGGTATATCATATCAAGAGTATAATTATTCACAGGATATTATAAAGGATTTTGATTTGAATGTTTCGAGGTGGTATGGGACACTTTGGATTGTTTAATGATTAATTCCTCATGAATTTTTCAATTGTCTAATTTAAGTGTATATTCATCTATGTCCACATCCATTTTTTTATATTTTACTTCAATGATGTTTATAAATTGTTTTATCATCTAAAATATATTGTATCAAGGGTTTCTAATAAATTTTACTATGGATGTTCTGTATTGATATTGTTCAACATATTACTATGAATTATTACTATTTATTATGGATTGAGGAAAATGAGATGGAGAACGTGTAGAAACCCTAGATCCTCAATGATGGACATGTGGACCGTTCCATCTAAGAGGTCTAAATCTCTTCACTTACGATTCTTGTCTCTAATATGCCTTGCATATTTCAAACATCATGATGAAGGTACACAAACTTGATGATAGTTTAGGAAACTTCTCATACTCTGGAATCCCTATAGGATCATTTGTTTTTCTGAAAAACCAAATTTATCAACGCATTGTCAGAAAGGGAAATACATTACATGTCTCATCTTTTAATGGAGCGATTTAGCAACGGCTAGAGCATTTCATAAATTATTTTGTATCTCGAATCTCATTATATAAATGTATGAAACCTTGGAAAAATTCCAATATTGTAGCTCTTCTATCTTCTATTTGGTGCATTAATGAATTCAAGTTCATTTCTCTTGGGAGTGGATTTTTCCACTTGATGTTTCCCTCTACTGACTTAAAGGGTAGAGCATGGATTTTTGGTTCTATTAATCATATGCTTGTAACTCTTAGGATTTATGAATGGAACATGAATTTTAGTCTTTAGGATTTTAAATCTATCTTTTCTCAAGTACGGATTATTATTTATGGCTTAAATTGGGTATTGTGGCTTTCTGAAATCTTATATGACATTCCATCTACAATAGGAATACCAAACTGAATGGACATGGCTACTAAAAGAACTAGTTATGGACACTTTTCTAGAATCCTAGTTGATATTGATTTAGGTTCTTCTCTAATTGATATGGTAGTGCTATCCACCTCTCATTATGAAATCAATCTAAGAATTGTGTACGAAGAAATACCTCTGTATTGTTATGTGTGTTGAATCATTGGACACTCTAGGTCCAACTGTCAATCAAACATTATTGGTACTAGATGAATGCTGAAAGGGCATGATGAGACTCACTTCAGAAAGAAAGATAGCGGTAAATCTTCCCAAGAGACTACTGTGAAATATCTGAAGCATGTTAGGAATGAGATTCCTCTTAAGTCCTTGAGTGGATTATTAACCTCTGAAAATGTCCAGGTTGAGAAGATTTAGTCTGAGAAGCAGTTAAAGAGTGGTGGTAAAAACCCCGGACAGGATTCCTCTCAGAATAGAAGGAGAAATGTCATTTGGGATGATTTACCTGATGAAAATGACCAAACTGGAGTGGGTCTCTCTTTTATGGATGCACTGTTCAAGGATATGGATGAAGTAAAAAACAAGTCAAAATCAGATGATAGACAAATAGAGAGATATATCATAGCACAAAAAATGTATAATGCTAAAATTAGGCAGGATCATCATGATTCAAAATGCAGAAAAGGGAAGACTGTTCTAGAAGCAGCAACATCAATGAATGTCATGAAAAAAAGTGTTTACATAAGTAAAGACCAATGAAGGGACTCTCTTGGATATGTGAAGGTCTCCTCCTGCCACTCCAAGGGAAAAAAAGCTATCACAATTGTATATTATCTTGACCCTCACACTGGGCTAGTACCCCCTATCACCCACAAAATTATAGGTTCTACGGGGTCATGCTATGATCCCAATTACTGGAAAGGACAAAAAAATTCCTTGGTTGATTACTCCTATGTAGATACAAGTCCCTCCAATAATGTTTTGGATAATTCTATGCATACATCTAATGAAAAGAAGATTTCGAGTGTGAAAGACTCATATATGCTACCTATTGGAATGCAGGATGATGCACAGCCTGTCCCAAGGTAGGAATCCTCCAACTAAAGCTTGGATTCCTTAGAATATAGGGTGGATACTGCTGAGAACATTTTTGAACAGGAACCAGACAAGTCTGGAAAATCCATTATTGCATAGATCACTGCTGAATAGGCATGGGAGATGACTAGAAAATACAATGGTAAAGTTGAGAGGACCCCCATCGTTACATCTATGTTTTTGATGGCACCCTACACACTATATTCAGAAATATATAGGCCCTTTGAATTTCTCATCAAGATTCCTCATCCTCCTGGCGAGGTTTCCAAACAACTATAGGCTAATGTAAAGACAAAACTCAAGAAGACTTCGTTGGACCACAGGAATGCAGATGTTGCACGAGACTCTGTTGGACATGGTATAAGGAGGAATGAGAAACCCAATGTTAGAGCAAGACATGTTCTAATCTGAAGTCATTGCTCTCAGCCTAGAATGGTAAAATGTCTTTTTAGTATCTCTAACATGTTTGATATGATCACTTCCAACAATAGTGACGATGATGAATCTAAGATAAATAAATTCCTTGGGCCTAAAATCATGATGATTGATGCCGAGGAGGTGTCTTGGGATGATGGAAATGGTGCATGGATGCTAGAAAACACTTGGAGGAGGGGGGAACATACACATGGTAGGGGTGGATGAATTCATCATCATATTATGAGTACCCACTCTATAAAGGGTTACAAACCATTATTCCGGTTTTTTTATGTTATTTCCTCTCATTGATTTCTTCAGTATTTAATATAGTGTCCTTTGTGCCTCGACCATTATAAAAAAATTAAAACAAAAATAATGATAATGTTATATTACTAGGGAATGTTATTTATATTCATATGTTAGTTTTAATATGAATATATATTGATTATGTTCGCCATTTCTTAAGTGGAATGCATTGAACTTGTTATATGATAAGTGGGGCTCTCTATATCTTCACTATTCATCAATAGTTCTCATGAGACAACTAGACTTAGGCTTAGATGGGGATTTTCACATTTTGAGATATGGGTTTTGAAAAGACCATAATCATTTTTAGATGACTTGGCTGAGGCCTTGATGGTATGTTTTATAATGTTCATAATATGCATTTTCTTCATTATGATGCTACAAATACATTGTTCTGGGGGTTATTCTACAGGTAGAATACCCATAATTTTTTTTTATTAAAATATTTACATAACTTATATTATTTCCATATTATATTCATGTTTATTTTTAAAATAATTTGGTTTTTAGTTATTCATCGTACCTAATGTTTATTATTATGATATCTTCTTCTCCTTTGATTTCCTGTACATGGCATATAAGATCACGCCTATCTTATGTTTCATTTTCACAGGACATGAAAAAAATTATTATGAATGACCCACAGAGATAAACATTGATTTATTGACGTTCCCAATGAAATTTATATATTATATTTCTTTTCATGTTATAATATTGATCCAATGTACGTTTCAGGATCTCCAATACTACAAAACTACTCATCCTTTTGGGACTCGATTCCTTTTAATGATTGATATATATTGGAATATTGAACTGGCTGTAAGATTTTTGGGGTCGGGCATTATTGTTGTTATCAAATGATGTTTATTAGAATACATAGGAATTTGATTTAGAAAATGTAGATTAGGAAAAAAATCTCTAATATATTATTTAAGGATAAACATAAAATAAAATCCTTTTATTTTTTAAATTAATAGATTATGTGAATATTTCTTGAAGATACATCCCTATCTGTACACTACTAGTGGACCTGGTTCTGGTAGTGATATACATAGGGGAGAAAACACTAATAAGTAGTTTTGGGAATGACCTAGGGTGTCTTGGTATACGATAATGGGACTTACTTCCCACCTATTTTGACACTTGATGGGGATATGCTAATAGTTATTCACATTTTCTTTACAATCCATTAAGAAGTATTTACACACCCAAATTAACAAAATTATTAGGTTCTAGGATTTACGATCTGTAAATTTATGCCATATTCTATACCATGTTTATAGTAAAAGAGATTTATTAATTTTATGTGCTAATATATAATATAATATTGATTTTAAATAGAGACTAGTAGATGGAATGTGAAATTGACCACTACAAGTGATGTGAAGAGTATGATGAATCCTATATCTGATAGACTAATGAAAACATTTCAATGGATGATTTTCTCCCAAGTATCCCCATTATATGATGAAATAATATCATATGTTATTAAGGTAAGTTTACACTTCACTAAGCCTTATGGATTAGAAGGGAATCAAAGTATGAAGAGGATGGAAAAGAAAAATATGGATAAAAAGATGGAGGAAAGTATTTATATTCCACAATGTGATACTTATGGAAGGAAAAACCCATTGTATATATTTAAAGGGAGAAGGGGTTTTCATGAAATGTAATGAAAAAGTCCAATATGGTCATAATTTTAAGACAATAATGAATTGTCCAATATTAAATGCATCAACTATAAAGATATGGGACACTATACAAATGAATGTCCTAAGATTTAGGGAAATATAACTCTGGAAAAGAAAAGGGATCAAGTTCAAGCATGTGAGGTTACTGTAGTTGAAGTAGAATAAAATTGAATTTATGTTTTTGGATTCTTGAAATATGTTATGACATACTAGTTATAACAATTATGATATTTATAAGTATTGTACTACAATACTATTTCATTAAGGATTTTAGGTCATGTGAGGAATGGTAATGAGGAAAATTGATTCAGATGAAAGATAATTTTTTAAAGAAATTATTGAGGGAATGAAAACCCATAATTTATATCTGATTTTGAGATAATGATGAATAAAGGATTGATTCAGATAAGTACTGACTAACTAAGAAATGATTAGTGACCTTTCAAGAAGAGGTATATCCTATCATAAATGGAGTTTATATCACTTTATGATTTATATAATATATCTAATAACATGTATGTTACATAATTAAAACAGACAAATGCATGTTGCCAATATGGTTTTTACAGTAATTCAAGTTATTACAGTATTTCAAGAGGATACATGATGAAGTAATTCACATGTTTCCAATGTGAATTTTGGAGCTTATTCTTATTGAATAATGTTCAATTATTATTTTATTTTGGAAGTTTTTATACCTTACTTATAATGTTTTGAATCAATATATTTTGGAATTTTTAACCCTTTACGATGTGGTTTAAGTTGATCATTTCAAGGGTTTATTGAGTTTAATGTCACAACATGATGGTTTGATTATTATACTATTTCCATGTTTTCCAAATAGAACGTTTTGTTTTGTAGAAACTGATCCATTTACCATTCCTCTTTTTGAAAGGATATTTTATCAATATTCTTGTTGTGGGTTACCCATAAGGGAATTTAAAGTTATCAACCATTAACTTTAGATGTCCAATTTCAAATTTCAAAGAAGAAAATTTTGTAATGCATGGATAATGTAATACCCAAATAATTTAATAATAGATTTAGTTTTGGATTCATGAAACTATGTGTCTCTAAAAACACCACATTGTTTTTACCTACCATGTAGACATATATTTTAGGCCTCAATGATTTTTATTTCAAAAAACATACATAAACGGTTTCATTCAGTATGATATTTTGTTTCTCATGAAACAAATTTAATTTTTAGTGAATAGTTACAAACCCTTATGAATAGTAACATAACCATATGAATTTTAATGATTATTACTGAATAATAAATCATCCAAAAAAAATAGAATCTTTACCCATTAATTTATAAATTAAATTAAGTCATTTTCAATATAAAAATGATCTTAGTATTTGTATAGGTATTTTTGTATGACATAAATATTTAAATTACAATTTTATGATTAATTTAATAATTTAAAATGGTTATTTATATTCGTAAAATGATATCATAAATTGTTATTTTATTTTATTATTCTTATAAGATAATATTATGGACCTTGATTAAATTTTCATGGTGTTATTAACTGAGTTATAAATTTAAATATGTATTTATTGATGAAATCAAGATTTTATATAAAATTTAAATTATAAATATTAAATTTTTTTATTCATAAATTAGACTTATTTTTTGAATTCTACTAGTTCAAAAATGTATCTGTATAATTTTTGGGATTTTTCAGAAATTCATAAATATTAATGAAAAATGAAATATGGTAAATTATGGTATATAAAAATTATTAGGAAAATACACTGTTTATGGCATCATAAGTGATGTAATCCCACATAGTCCAAACTCAAAGGCACATATTAATATTATGGGTTGCATTAATGAATTGTATTTTTTTCTGGAGTGAAATAATAATATAATTAATAAAATATGAAAAATTCATTTCTCTCCTCCACTATAACCCCCCCCACTCCTTTTAACACCAATAATGCCTTTTGGATTGTATATGTTGTTCCCAAATACCCATCCTTAGTCACTCCCCACGTTAATGGGAACTTGGAATTTCTAAAATACTGAAACCCATTCTCTTAATAAAGTTCTCATGGTGGTCAATTCAAGAGGTAAATCATCTCTATTTTTCTATTAGTTTCATTTAAATTTATCTTCATTCATATTATCTCCTATCCTCAACTGAAAAATTTATCCTTATAAAACCAATATCAACTATATTCTGTAATTTAAAAAAAATTAATTTAATATACATTATCAATATTCTTACTCTCTCTCTCTCACTCTATTATTAGTAAATAATCTTATGTGAGCTTCCAATTTATGACCTTCGTGGACGACGATGTTTCATTATTCATGTTCTTATTATTTTTTATTAATCCATTTTTATGGTTTAAAATGAATATAATATTTTTATTATTACCAACTTAATATTCAGTTATCAGTATATGTATAGAGTATTAATTTATTTTACAAAGTTATCTCATAATAATCCAGATACAGACAAATAATATATGTTATTATCATTAATATTTCACCTAATGATTCATCATCCTTCCATATAACCATATAATATAAATGAACATTAACACCAATGGGTGTCCATAAATAATATGTATATTAAATTATAGATATTTACATCCATTCCACATGAACACCATTACAAAAAAAAAACAAGCGAATCGATTATGAAAATCATGGAAAACGAATACTTCCGAACAACATAATTCAATATTATAACTTATAAATAAGAACATGAATTAATGAGAAAAATTATTATAAACTAAATAAATGTAAAATTGTCTCTTAGTTGAGTTATTAATTAGTCTAATTTCATATTCAACGATCATAGGGTCATGAGTGGAACATTCAGAATTCAGGTAAGGTGTTTCTTTATCTAATATACATTTTGGTGAGATATTAATTATTCAGTAATTCTATTTGTGTACGTTGTAGGTATACTAAAAATTGATGTTTAAATTCGTGAAACTTTTTATTTTCATTTAATTCAATGTATTATTTAATTTTTATTATTTTTGGGGCATATGATTCTATTGATTATAAAGATGTAATTATTTTCTACGTGAGCCTCCATTTTCATTTGGGTTGATCTTATTCACTACTAACCAAAATGAAATTATTATTTATAATTATGAACTACTAATATATATAGCGTGAATTTTATATATGTCTTTAACAATCATAATCCTTCTTTATTTTAGAGGTTTTTATGTTTTTTATATTAATCAATAAAAAATTCCTTCGAATTGGAAGCCTGATTCAATGACCTTCTTGAATTCATAACTATTTTGACATTCACTATATAATCTATTTTAATCCATATTTATCAATAAAGAATCACAAATTTTATAGTGATTAAAATATTTTTTTTCATTTATTGTTTTATTAAATAAAACATTCCTTTTTTCTTTCGAATCTAATTAATGAATTCCTTAAATCGCCCTAAAGGGTTCTATTTAAAAAGCTTATTATAAATCTCTATTTAATTTATTTCACCAAAATAAGAATTTACAGAATCCTCAAATATAATATAAAAGACCTTCCTTTTTATATTCATGGATATACATGTTTAGAATCAGATTTAATTAAAATTACAAAATATTTTCCTAAATAACTCTTCTTATCGAAGTAAGATCGATTTTTCTCATCTCAGTTTATCTTTAATGAGATATATTCCTTGTTCACAAATTATTTAATTTGTGGTGTTTCTATACTTCTCTTTGGAATATCATATAATTATTCTCCTTATTCTTGTGATATTCTATGGTATTCTGATTTGAATGTTTCTAGGAGTAATATGACACTTTGGAATGTTTAAGGGTTATTTCCTAAAGAATTTTTCAATGGCCTTAATTAAATTAATATTCATCTATGTGAACATGTATTGTTGAATATTTTGCATCATTAAGGATTATCTCTTGTTTAATCATTTCTAATATTTTTTAAAGGGGTTTTTTTAGTTTGATTGTGGATATTCTATCTTGAAACACTTCACCATTTTACACTGAATGATTAGTGACTATGTTAAATAATTGGGGAAAGTAATTTACATTTCATATGATAGTTTTAATATGAATGTATACATTTATTATATTAACCCATTTCATATATGTAATTTATTAGAATAATTATGTTATGGGATTGGTCTGCAATAGCCACATGATCTTTTAGTAAATCACATGAGACAAAGAGACATGGAATTGGATGAGGCCTTTACCATTTTGAGATATGGTATTGGACAAGCCCTTAATCATGTTTAAATGTCTTGGATGTGGAATTGATAGTATGTTTTAAAATGTCTGGAATATGTATTTGCCACATTATGAAGCTTTAAATTCATAGTTCATGGGATTATCGGAGTAGTATAATACCCATGATTAGGTTTTATTATGGAAATATTTTCATAGATCATATTCATTCTATATTATGATCATGTTTATTTTTAATGTAATGTGATTCCAGTTATTCACCATGCTTAATAATTATGCTTATGATATCTAATGCTATATTTATTTCTCTTTCTGAGCATCTACTCTCACCCCTTCCTTATGTTTCATTTTATAAGGACATGAAGAACATTATTTGGAATGAATTGATGGGATTAAATTATAGTTGTGTATATTCCCAATAAAATGTAAATGTTGTATTTATTTTCAAGTTTTAATTTTGAAACTATGTATGTATTGGTTTTTCCAAAAAACTACTAGTCTAACTGGAACTGTGGGATTTGATTCCTTGTAATTATGATAATGTATTAAAATAATGCACAGGCTTGGGGATTCTAGTGTCGGGGCGTTAATTATTTCTTATCCCTTATTTATTTATCTACCATTTTCTTTTAATCAATATCCCATATGTCTATGTTTATATATATATTTGGAAATTATTTCATAGTGTTTGATGATTTTTCATTCATATGGTTCCTTGAGGTTTTTCAGCTTCCCATAAATTTTGTGGAGTCATCCTGTGGAGTGATTATTGGAGTGTATGTGGTTTGAGGTAGGAACCCTTTGCAAATTTCCTTTAAAATTTCTATTTCATTGATTCATTATTTTTAACACCTTTATTTATAGTTAAATAATGATATATGATTTTTAGAACAATTTTTTTTCATGAAATAATGTTTTTTTGCTTAATAGTATTGAATATGTGGGGTGTGTTTTTTAATTTGTACATGCCATGTGTTTTTCTAATAGTCATGTTTTGTTTTTTCAGTGGTTTGTGATCCTTAATGTCAGGGTTTGGTATTATAAATGCATATGTGTTTTCATAAATTATTATTAGTGTTTTCCAAATGGTGTTTTTCAAACGAAATGCATGATAGTATTCCTCCTTCAGCTTTGTAAATTCGTTTTTGGCATAAATGGTGGGATGTGTTGATTAATTATATTTTTAATGGTGTTTTTTCTTTTGAAAATTATTTGTTATGTATATTTACGAAAGGTATTGTAATGTGAAAATCATGTGATGCATGTTTGGTGTCATTTAAATGGTTTATTTTGGAAACATGTTAGGTATTGAGTCTAGACTTATTAGTGTGATATGAGATATGAATGTACTCATTATGGGACCTCCATTGTTTATAAATTAAAAAAATATAAGGGACTACTCTTTATAGTGTCCAGGGGCATGTCATTTTTTGTGATGTATAAAATTGCATATGTATGAGGACAGTTTATTAGATTAATTGGATCGCCTCATTGGGAACATATCATGGGAACCAAGCATAGGGAAGAAGAATTTTTAGAATTTTTTCTACACTAGTCTTGGTCATGAACATGCTAGTCGCTCATAGTAGGGGGATATTTTATTATTATTGTTATGAGATTAGGCCCCTCATCCAGGTAGTTTGTGAAATGATTGAGAATTTGCATGTTATGATGTCATCTGGTTGGTAATTATTTTTGGATGAGCTACATGAGTAGTATGTTCCAGTTTTCCTCTACATTCCTAGAATTTCCCATGTTTCTCTGACCTAGGATCTATAAGTGTTGTTGCCCTCATTTTTTGTAATAATTCACCTTATACATGGTTTTGGTTTTTTCTGGGTAAGTTGTGAATGCATAATTTTTCTAAAAAGGTTCCAAAGAATATATTTTGAAAGAACATGAACTACTCCTTTTTTAACTTTAAAAAAAAATTAATACTTCCCATTTCGTTACATTTTCACTTCCCCATTTGAGACTTGTTCTAAATCACAATGGAAATGGATTATTATTTTTTTTAAAATGAAAATTTTGGAAAGAATACTATATTTATATATTGTATATTTATATTTTAAGCAATTTTACTTTTTATAATGTTTATTCACTATGGATAGTGTTATTCATGCCTACCTACTATGTTTTAATACTCATTCCTATAGATTTCCCTTGTTTATATTTTCTGTTGAAGGTTTCAACTCAAGTTTGATCACCTTAGGCGATAGTTAGTTATAGATTGGAGATTTACCCTCAGGGACATAAGAACATGTATCGGTAACATGTTTAATTTGAATTTTTTTCTTCATCATTTTTATCTAGTTGTTTTATTTTTGTTTTTATTATAATTGATGAAATTTTTTAAAATCATATATATTTTGGTTTTACTATTTATCTATTGAGTTGATTTCATTTATTTTTTGGGGTGAAACAATTTTCATTATAACTAAAAATTCACATGGTGCATGTTGCCTACCTGGGAGGATCAGGAATACCTCTCAGGTGATTCAATGGTTTTTATCGGGTTAACGGTTCTAGGATGACCTTTGTTGGTTCACCAAAAAATAGTATCGAACCAAGTCTTCTCTTTTGAAGACCATAATTTTTATTGAACCCAATTATATTTGGGGATTTCAAGGTAAAAGGAGTATGATTTTTGCGGCATAATGTGTAGGAATGGGAAAGACATCATGAACCCTTACTGATTCCAAACTTCATGATAGGATGGGGTGTTTGGGTTTTTTGGTGCCATTTGGTTATTGTTGTCTGGTTGTTGTTGGCTAATTAAGAGGGAGTTTGGGAAGTTTCCTCCATGAACACCCATGGCCTAGGAAGCCATTTGGATCTAGAGATATAGTCTAAATGAAATATTTTTTTCTAGTTTTGTTATTGGTATATGGCTGCCAACCATATGGCCAATTCACCTATCGACACTAGTTTCCCATTTGTAACCCTATTGGTTCTTTATTAATACTAGAAATTGGTTTGAAAATTTCTTATGATGTAATTTTGAACATAAAAATTTAAAATTGTAATGGATTTTATTTGTAATTTAGATAAATACTTTTTCATAACTTTCTTCAATAGAAGTTTAGAAAAGCGGGTTCTTATAAGGTAAATTTTAGAGGATAATAGAAATGGTTTAATTGGACGTGTTGAGCTGTTGATTTTTTTTCAAATAGATATTATGGTATTTGAGAATGGTTATGAAAGGGATTAGATGTTTTGAAAATAAAGGTGTGGAGTATGTAGCTGGTTTTTAATAGGTATTTATTAAAACATAGAAAGAATTATAAAATTATAACATTTATGAAATGTCATGGATTTGATGTAAAACCCATAGAAATGCGTTCATAATGAAATGGTTATAGTTTTTAAGGAAAATTTGATGTGAGATACGAATTTGTTTTTGGGTTTTATGGATAGTGGTATTTTAATAGAGGATTCATTAGATTTGAAAGAGAAGTGTGGCATCAATATTGATCATTGAATAGTGTTTACCATTGGTGTTTCTATGAGTGACCACATGCATGGAAATGTATGAGAAATTGGAATTTTTTCCAATATGGTATAAAAAATCACAATCTTAAGGATCCATCTGACACACTAGATTGGTGTAAAATTCTTTAATCTTGTATCCTTTTTCAAGTTTGTTATAATGATAAATGTGATGTTCTGGTTTCTTTTATTGGTGTGGTGTATCCCTTGTGTTTTTTGGAATGGTTATTATTTTGTGATAATTGTGATAGCGGATCAATGTTTTTGGATTGATTTTCATAGAGTCCCTTTTTTCCTTATTATTTTTTTCCAAACACACATATATTTGATGGATGCTCATAGTGCATCTTTGGGTGGTGCCACATTAGAATGCACTCACGTCGATCAAAAAGAAACATACATTCTTGAATTCTGAAAGTTGAACTCTCCTATTATTTTTGTTCAAGTAGTCCTCTCTTGGTAGTGGATTGGATGCAATGGATTGGGAGGGACTTCAATTTCCTTGTGTTTCCAGATTCATTAATGTTAATGTTTTATACCTTTCTAATCGATGGTCCAACCTGGATATGGTGGAAGTCTGTGTCTCAATTCACGACCCTACAAGATCGTACGTAGGTTTTTTTCATGACTTTGTTAATGCAATAATATTTATCTATAATGAAAAATGTATGGATGTGGATGGAGATATGAGGTCGTCAGTATAGAGTTGTAATGGTGTTGGAATTATATTTTTTTTAGACCTAGTTTTTTATTATCTAGGATATGTTGTAAATGATCCAATGAAGCTTCATTATTTCGATTTCATATTTGTTCTACAAATTTGTCAAAGGATGAAGATCTCTATTTAACCAAATTATGTGATATGGTGAGGCATGCCTTTTGAGTTGATGTTTTGTTTGTACAGAGGATTCTAATGGTGAATTTTCACCTAGTCCTTTGATGTGGTGAAGGGGATTCTGGTAAGAATAATGGGAAGAACCATGATTCTTGGGGTGCTGGTAGGGGTATTATGAGGCCTTTAGACCATTCATTAACCTCTACTTTGAACAATGTTTTGATGTGTCATCAGTATTGTAAAGGTGGAAAAAGAGGGTTTTATACCCAAATTATCCAAAACCATGACCCAAATATGGATGATGGGGTTACTTAATACTGTTCTTTAAGGGTTTTTCAATAATGCAACAGGGATACAAACCTAACACTATAATGGTCACCCTAGAATGTTCTCTTATATAGAAACATTTTTTCAGATCAGATCAAGATCTTTCTTTCTCTACTGTTTTTAAATGAAATAGTTATGTATTGATGAATTTTTTGGTTTGTATTTATCTATAAATCATAATGATGGATGTTGTTAAACCCTTGAAAGAATTTATTTCAATGTATTTTCATATTTTTATGTCTTGATATGTGTATTTTTTAGTGGTTTCTAAATCCCGACTGTAAGGTAGGAGATGCTTCAATCCTCAAAGCTACGACAATATGTACGAGAGTTTTATTGGATTGTTTTTTGGAGAGCACCTATGGTGTGAAATGCATCGGTATATGTAGTATTCTCAGTATGGAATATAGAGGCAATTTAACCCTCTGATGTAGCTGATACATTTTAATTTTCCACGTTTTGTGTAATGAGGGGTGTAGAATATGTTTCATCATTATGACCTATTTTTGTTAAAGATTTTTCTATTAGTCATAAGAAAGTGTATTTGGCTATTTTTCTTAAAATCACAGTGGTTTTGTCTCACCAGGCGTCAAACTATTTAAATGGACCTTGTGTATCCTATTGGATTAAATTTATTATGTTTAGGTTTGTGGTTTTTAGTTTGATATGAAGTACCTATGTTGTTAGTTGTGGTTTATATGCTTTTTCAGTTGGTCCCTTTACTCCCCTCCCCTTATGTTGGTGGTGGTGGGGGTATTATAATCTCGATGGATTATTAATTATTTTAATTTAATTCGTTCTGAAGGTGGGGAGACAGATTTTGGGCCTCATTGAATTCTTTATTATCATATTTCAAATCACGGGGAGTTCATTTAAGCCTCCCTATATTGGTATTCTAGATTCATCTCAAGTGACTAATCATTTCTACAGTTGATGACACAATTCTAGAATCTATGTCTCTGTATCTCAAATTTAATCCTAATTTTGGTTTGGTGGTGGACTGTTTTTTGTGGTGCCTCCTAATCATATGTTCTAACTTTGAGAAAATGATAGTACGGTTATTCCTCCAATAGTTTTTTTAAAGTTATGTTATGGTGGTTTTCATTAGATGCGTTTTGAAATAATTTGTTTTTTTTTTGGAAAATGGTTTGAGTTCCTCTGGATGATGATAATATTCTTCATGTTTTAAGGAATATTTATTTTTTATTAATGTTATATTCCATTTAGATCAGTCACTTGGAGGAGATTCGGCTTTTGGGGGTGGGTTGAACTTAGCAGAGAGTTTTCTTTGGTCTCCTGAGTTCAATTTTTAGTCTTTCTAACACTTGTGGCGTTTTTGATATTACTTCTTTTTATATTATTTTCAAATCACCTTAATTTGTAATGTATTGGTGGTTTTTCATTGGTTATATGCCTTGGGAGGGAGTTTGGGTGGGGGGTTCAATGAGTTATCGTGTGGAGAAGTATCACAAAATGTTTTTTAAATTCATATCTTTATCTAGTTAGGGTCATATAAATAGTTCATTTTTTGGAACTGGGTGTGATGAGGTTTAATTATTTTTTTGTTAACCCATCTATCTTGGTCCATGATATCCTTGTTGGGTTTACATTGGAGATTATGGTAAAATGTGATGTTTCTGGGTGATCAGAATATTAGGAACATTTGGAACATGATTAGTGATAATCGTGTGTCCTGCCATGGTAATCACAAAAAATATACTGGTCATTGTAGTTGCTATCACACAGCCAATTCATGGTTAGATATATTGTGATGGTCTACCGTACAGTAGGTATTCTTCTCAGTAGAGACTATTGAATGGTCACTACACATCTTGACAAATAGTGTGGACTAACCATGCATCATATCCATGTATTTAAAATCAGTTTATTTCTCTGTGATTTGTATTCAATAAACCCTCATTTTTTCCAATTCGTCCTCCTTTAACCTATGTGACTCCCAGAGGGGATTTTGGCACATTAAGGACACTACAAGAAGTATTCAGCATGTTTTCATCATGATTATCCTCCCAAATAAAATTCTTTGGGTTTTATTTATCTCCTTCTTTCTTTCTCCCCCTTATCCTCTTCTTCCCTAATCATAGTGGCCAGATTGGCTAATTTTATTGGATAAGGAAGCTTGGTTTTTAGGCGGTTTTCCTACATAGGGTTCCTTGAGGTTGTACTTTCCTCATGGAAACCTTCTTGAGTCTTCTTAGATAGGTGTAGTTGAATTTAATGTTGTTTGATGTAGGATACATTTTCACATTACCATTAAATTTATCATTTCATTGTTTTCATGTCTTTCTCACACTTCATGACAGTTAAAAAGTTATATATGACTTTTTTAACAATTGTATAATGTGAAATAAAATGTTTACCTTTACTTTTTTGAATGTATGTTGTCTGAATTTTTATTTTTTCACATCATGTGTTTGTAAAATAGTCTGGTTGAAAATTTCATTTTGTTTTATGAACCTTAAAATGAATTAATTGGTTATACAAATGAAATTGTGATATCTAAAATGGTGATTTTGGTTTTTATAATGGGGTTTTCACACCATTTTCTTGATGGATTTCCTATTCTTCCATTAAAAATGTGTTTTGGACATAAATGTAGGTTTTTATTCATCACGTATTTTTCAAAATGTGTTTTTGGTGTTGAAAATGGTTTTGTATGGTTATTTCGGAAAGGTATTGTTTTGTGAAAATATTATGAGGCCATTTTTCATATATGTAATTGTTTATTTGGAAAACCCTTATACGAGTGAGTATTTACTTTTTAGTTGAATATGAAATGAGAGGGTCCAAGGTATGTGACCTCCATTGTGTAATAATTAAATTAATGAATTGTATTACACATTGGTGTTTCAAGGGTGGTGTTGGTTTTCCTGATATGTATAATGTCATGTATTTTGGCTTGTTGATTGTATTTATTGGCATAACATTTTGTGAACATTAAATGTAAATCTATCATAATGAAGAGGAAATTTTAAAACATTTCTTGTACTAGTATTGGTCTTTCATAATAAAGTGGCCCTTAGTATATGGAATTTTTTTATTATTGCTATAGGATCAGGCCCCTCGGTTAGGATAAAAATGGATAAGATCAGTAATTTAGTAATTATGATTTCATTATGTTGTGAATGAATTCAATATGATTCACTTGTATAGTATGTTCTGTTTCTCCTCTTTGTTCCTAGGTTTTCCTATGTTTCTCTGAACCTAGTACCATTACCATTCCCCTCTTTGTGTGGAAACATGAACCATATTATTCGGTTTTTCTGGTTTCTTAGTAAATTATGATTGAGTAGTTTTGTTAACAAGGATGAAAATAATATGTTTTTAAAGATCAAATTTTCTTCCATTTTTTCATTTTTACCAGAAATCAACACTTTCTATTTGCTTCCATTTTCCCTTCTACCTTTGAGACCAGTTTTTAATTAGGATGGTAATGGATTATGATTATTTGTATTAAACTGAAATGCGAGCGAAAATATTATATTTATAAATTTTATTTCAATATTATACCAGAAGGTCCCTTCCTTTAATGGATACGCATTTAGGATAGAGTTATTTGGCCTTACTGATTGAGTTTAATTACTCATGATAAAAGTTTCTATTGTTTTTAGTTTCTATTTCTGATTTAAACTCTAGTTAGATCAATATATGAGATAGTTTGTTGAGGATAAGATAGTGACTCGTGGTATCACCTGGTGATCTAATTGTGTCAGGTTTAGTTCTACTTTTTCATTTGTAGTTTTGTTATCAGGTTTTTATATTTTGGTTTTTAGTGTAAAAGGTGTAATGTTTGAAAAAAAATATTTATTTTGGTTTCCTTATTTATTTGATAATCTAGTTTTTTATTTTATGGGGAAAACAATACCCATTGTATCAAATGATAATCTTGGAACTTTTTTCTTGCTTGAGGGGATTGGAAATTCCACTCAGGCATTTCCAAAATTTGGTGAGGGTGATAGGTTCATGGTTAAACCAATTTGGTTCGTGAAAGCATGTGGTTCATCTTGCTATAGTCAACAGATTTAAATATCGAAAACACCCTTAGGAAATGGAAAATCAATGTTTAAATACTCATTTTTATGTCTCTATAATATGTGGTGTAGGTTTACAATAGAATTATCTTGGTTATGAAACTCTTCCCTAAGATTCACATTGATGCACATGAGTATTATGTAAAATTGACCACCAATTCATTGGACATTACCTATTGAATCATTTGGATATAGAAAAAGAGTTATTTATTGAAAATATATTGTATATTTTTAATGGAAATTATATATAGTTGAATGAAACAACATTATTTGTCCTTAGATAAAGATGATATTCAATACACGTAGTAATGGGTTATGGCTCCCAATTATTTTATACTAGGAGATGACATGGGAATCACATTTAGTTAGAGGTTTTATTCACGCATGACATAATATGTTTTATAATTATGTCTATAGGGAGTATCGGGGACCGATGATATATAAGAACATTATTGGTTCTGTTTAAGGATTTCAGTACATTCTATTGGTGAAGGTTATGTATTAGGGAAATTTTATTACTATTCATATACTACTCGTTCCTTTGTGGATGCATGATTAATTGATAGATATTTTTATGGGATTTTTTTGGTTTTCACAGGTTGGTGATATGGTATGGGTGATCATGTAATGGTTAAAAAAGGTTACCAATTTCATAAAGATTAGGGAGAACTATTATGACAATGAGCTAAGACAATCATATATTGTAGAGATAATACAACATCATATGGATTTTATGAGCATCATTTCTAATAAATGTGTATGGTTGACATAATTTATCTTTAATTGCATATACAAGGGACTTGATATGTTGTTTTACTCGAATACTACATATATTCATTAAATTTTTGGCAAATGTAAATATTCAATAGATTTTTTATTGTAAATTCTATGGGAATATATCATTTATTTTTGTAGTTATGGATGAACTTTATCACACAAGTGGATTTTATCTATAATAACATTTAGTATATATCGATTAATATAGTGTTTTTTGTGGGATATTAAAAAAAATTATGTTGATGACTTATATGATAGTCAAATATGGGGGTCATCTATTATCAAGTTGAATATGATTTAGTGTAAATTAGACCATATTATATAAACGAGGAACAAATTATAGATTTATCTATGAAGATAGATATCATTTATTGAAATGTGATACCATAAACTATATTTTGAGGATATATTCTAGATATTCTAGTTAGTGTTGTATATTTCAGGAACTATTTTATGTTATAGATAGAAATATTAGTTCTCATTTTCATGGGATTTTTCAAGGTACATAGTACATTATTTTGAATTTACATATATATTCGGTTTAATTTTTCAGGGATTTTATAAATCACATATTTATAGATACCATCCTATTATTCCAATGTGATAATCATCTCTAAATTTGAGTTGGAAACTGATCATTCACACTAGGAATGAAATTTTTATAATGTGTATTTGATCTAGTGTATTTTTTTTAGATGTTAGTCACTTAGTTTGTTTATAGTTGTAAGTCTTGAATATAAATTAAGATACATTGGTGTCAATGTAAAATATTCATGTGTAATAAATAGGTTAATTCATTGGTTAGGGTTGCTGATCCTTCAGGTGGAGAAGAAAATATATGATGGAAGGATATAACAAACTACACATTTAAGAGGTATATATATTTTAATAATCATAGCAAAAAACAATTATTTTTTTGTTTTTAGTTGTTATAAATGATAGATGAATCTCAAACATATGTTTTGAATCATTGGACCTATGTTCGAGAAATGAATCTCCTACAAGGGTATCATAATGTTATACCACATAAGGTTTGTATAGTTACATGTGTTGTTTTAATTTTATGAATTCCATGATTTTGATGGATGCGCCAAGAATATGGTCTAGTGGGGGAGGTTCTGATCAAATGTTCATAACCATTCCATAGTGGGGAAATAGTTTCAGTGCTAGATATACATGGTAGTAGGGAGTTGTGTAAAAACCAGATGGGACATGTTGTAAAGGTGAACTAAGAGAGTTAATTTCTCCATTACCATTCTGGAACACCCAGACACATGTTTTTTGTTATTTTATTATTCATAAAATTAATATTTTACCAACAAGAAAAAATATAAATGAGGATGACCTCTTTTATTTAAAAACATTATGTCTTGTTCCATACATATTTCTGACTTCCTATCAAAAATAGGATCGTATATATTATTTATTTGATTCAGGTTTCATTCATAATTTTTTTTCCTATGTAATGTTACATATCATCTCCACTATAATCATATAATCTATCTCTATTCTTTTATGTATCATTCGTTGTGTGTAAACTTGTGAATTTTTTTTTATTTTCCAATTTCCAACCTACAGTAATGAATTATATTTTTCTTAATAAAAGGAAAGGATTATACTAAGTTGTGTTATGTTTTACCTGGAATTAAATTTTTTTATTTATTTTTTATATGAATCTGATATAAACTGAAATGTTCAAAAAATATTCATTGGCCCAGTATTTTTTTTGGAATTTAGTCATTTGTATTTCAAATACTACTCATTTTATATTTTTCCATGATTGTTTCTATTTTAATAATTCATCAAGGTCATGGTCATTATTGTCCATTTTTGTAGAGACCCAAATCTTGACGTACATGAACAATAAATTACTTTTGCGGAATACTTAATAAATAACAAAAATAGACACACAAGTATTGTAATAGTTTAGTGTCTTTTGAAACATGGAATGTAAACATCTAATCATGTTGAAAGCTCTTCAACAACTCCCATAAATATCTTCCACTTTTTGTTCCATTAACAAAAAAATTTCTTTATTTCATGGGGAAAATAAAGCATAAAAAGAGTGAGCACAAATGCTCAGTAAGGGAAAAAATAGAGAACATAAAAAAATCCATAAACATTTGAAAGCAAAAACTTGAACATGAAATTCAAAAATCAAAATCTTGAGCAAAGACATATATCGTGGATGTACATAAGGAATATATCATAATGGAACATTAACCATCATAAAATATAATGAGAATAAAACATGTAATTTTTTCAACCATTCAGCACATGTTATGATTTCCATAGTAGCCAAGGCATTGCTTCCAAGACCATCATAGTGGACAATGTCCCTTTCTGAATCGAGTTCACTCCTCGTTTCAGTCCTATAACACTGAACCAGATTAACATACCATTCTAGCCTTGTCTATATCATTAGATATAAATCTTTACCCAATTAATTGGAGGGAGATATAGGTCCCACCCATCTCATAATTAAATAATACTTAGTTGATCTACAAAATAAACATACATCATTCATAATAACCCAACGAATAAAATGGGTTTCATAAACATCATCCCATCATCAGATAATCCATATAAAATAAATGGATATCATTTCATAATAATAAAAGTCACACCATGTAAATCATAGAGACTTTATACACGAACCATACACATATGAAATAATTTCATCTTAGATGGAAAATTGTTTTGATAAAACACTTGAAATGAATTCTTGAAGAAAATATCCTTTCTTCTTCAAAACCAATTTCTTCAAAAAATCATCTTGATATTTGAAAAGAAAAAGATTTTTTTTAAAATATTAATGAACTATTTTGGTGGAAGCTTCATGAAAACATGGCTTTATAAAACCGTAAAAATCCTTTCATTTCGTTTAAGTTAAAAAAAACATTCTCCTCGTACTTTTGTTGGAAAAGTAAAAAAGTACCTCATAACGTAAACAAAAGGAAGATTCCGTACATACCATGTAGTAAAATTCAATATTGGTAAAAAGGACATTACACATACATAAAAAAAATTAAAAAACATGTACATGGATGATTACAATAACCCCAGAAAATACTTATATATAAGCAATCTCCGATAAAAATGAGATTGTGAGATTTTCCATTACCTTTGGTCCGATATGCCTCATATGGATCTGAAACTCCTGTTTAATGATTTAAGTAATGTCATTGACTTATTAAATAATCATATTAATTGTTATGATATCATATATGTTTCACTTATGACTTTATATTACCCGTTATTTTGTAAATTCCATGTTAAAGCAGTGTTTTCGGTAAAATCATTTCATTTATCGTATGTGTTTCGACTTGTTGTTATTGATAATATAACTTATATCATGATTTACATAATTCCAGAATGTAAAAAATTATTTATATAATATATATTCATCATATACATTTATATTATAGATTGATAAAAGTAATGAAATACACTGTTCGTGGAGACGGTAGGTCGTACGTACGCATGAACGTTGTTTTCGTTTCCTTATTGAATTGAATGGAATTAAGTAGATGACATAAATATATATTTACATAAATCCAGTATCATTATTATTTCATATATTTCATGATTACTTATTATATATAATTTATAATCATTAATGAATGGTTAACATGGAGAATGAATCTCATCGTGTCGTGGAGATGGTAGTCTGTACGTACGCACGAGCGATGATATAGTTCCCATAATTTTTAAATAGAATTGGAGTGGATGGTATAATATATAATAATAATTATTATGTTATAATAACCATATATATTTATTCGTTACTCCATTATACCCATCCATGTAGGGTGTTCGTGGAAAAACATATTACACCACTGCGTGGAGATGGTATTTCGTACGTACGCACGCGTGGTGATTTTGTTTTCCGTTGGATGGATAGAAGGTGAAATAGGGTTGTTTCATGTTTATAAAAACATATCAGTATATTAGGGATAGTGATGTTATTAATTCATAATGAAATAACTAAATAAGAGGGAGTAGAAGAAGAATGGAACTTGAAAAAAAACGGTAGAAGGTATTACCTCTTTCTCGATGTGCCTCCTTTAAACTTTCTATTAGGGCACTAGAGTAGGTTTTTTGAGAAGACCAGTAACTCTAGTAGGTTTCTAAGGAAGTGGGGATGTAAAATGGGCAGGGTTTTTCCACGCATCATGGCTCCAAATTGTGTGAGGAGAAGAGGGAGGAGATGCCCTTTTATAAGGGAGGAGAGGGGCACATTTGGAAATATAAGAAAATATTAATTTATATTAAATCCCAAACCCACTTAAAAACATCCAAAATGACTCAAATCAGAAATTTAGATGATATAGGGTTGTAATATAATCAAAAAATATAATTTATACATGTTAGGAATTTATTTAAAACAATATCAACTTGATTTATCCTTATTTAATCAATTTAATTTTATTTGTGGTAATAACATTTTAAATTTTAAATTATTATGAATAATTACTTATTTGTTGTGAATTGTCTATAATTGGATAATTTATAACATTTTCGACCATATAAATTTATATTTATATATTTTAATTTTTTTTGTGATTTTTAAACAATTTTATAATATGTTATTTTTATAAAATAACAATAGTGTCAATTTTGACACTATTCATTTATTTGAATTTAAATAAAAAGATATAAAGAATATATGTTCAAAATAAAAGATTTAGTAGATTAATAACATGTCATATATATATATAAAATTTGTGGAGCACATTAAATAGTTCATATAATATTTATTTTAATATTTTTAAAACCATTTATTTGATATTTCCCTTAATAAAATAATTTCAACATCACTATTATGTCACCTTTAATGATATTTATATAAACCCTATAAATTATAAATAAATTTTTATGATTTAGATAATATTATTAGATTTCTTGATACTATTCATGTTCAACGTTTCATGAATTTTATCACTAAATTAAAATTAATATACTTATAAGATTTAAGAGAGTGACATGTTGTCACTTTCATTGGTTTTAAAAATAATAATTTCATTTCATGGTCAAAATTCCAAGAAATGAATTTATTCAGACCCTTAGGTGATATGGGACGACTTTTATTCATCCAAAAAGATTTTTCCAAGTGTTAGGTTAATTTTATAATCTTATTTTTACCCTTAATAACCCGATTTACCTTTAAATGTAGTAAATAAAAAATTACCGGAGTTACTATTCATAATATCAAAAAAATAAAAGTAACCTATTAACATAATTTAGACCCAATTAATCCAAATATGGAAATCATTTTTTCAAATTCAATACACAGAAATTTCTGAAATTAAAATAAAATTAATCCCATTGTCGAATGAAAACGGGTTTTTTTTAAAACATTGCAAAACATTGAATTGTTTTAACCTACAAATTCATTGTAAAATCAATGATAATGACATAAATTATATTAAGTGGTGAAAATATATTATATTTATACTTCAAAACCATTCAATATTATAATTTTTCCATATTAATTATTACGATGAAAAATGATGTTTTTAATTAAAATATAGCGTGTTTTTACTATTCATTAAAATATAAAAGTTATCAGAATAATATGAAAAATTCATCCAAAGTTAATTTTTATTTCCTGATTCCAATGAAGAATTTTATTTTGTCAAATTGAACTTTTAAACATTTCCAAAACTAGATTTAATGTGGGTGTGCCATCAAAAGGCGGCAAAACTGCATTTTTTTAAAAATACTTATTTTACCAGAAAAATTTATTTTGTTCTCATAACATGTTATAGAAAATGTGTAAGATGAAGAATAATGTTATAAAATTCAAAACATATTTAATACTATTCATAACATCTAGTCCGTGATAATATTATAACCATTAATCATTTTTTAGTGAAACCTAGTATTGGGTACAACACACGCTATCGAGGAAGGTCGCGATTGCGTGTAATGCAAGCCAAATCCGGTTCGCGTGTAGTGGAAGACTCATTTGTTGTTGTGCACAAAAAAATACAACCATATTTCATTTATACATTGAATATATATATATATATACTTACACACTCAATGTTTCGTAGAATAACAACTATCAAACAAACTTGAAATTGTGTGTAGCATGATCCAAAAATAATGTCACGTATATTTAAAGCTAATACAGTGTTGCATATAGAACAAGATAATCTTGTTGTAAAATAAAACACATGACATAAAAGAAATTAAAAGGAATACTTATTATAAAATATCAGGTTGTTACATTCTACCACCCTTAAAATGAATTTCGCCCTCGAAATTCGTCGGGGTTATAGATGGTTTTCTACTTGAAAGTTTCTATAATTGAAACCCACATAGTAAAATGAAATACCCAAACATAACATTAAAAAATAATGTATGAAATGTAATTGTAACCCAAATAAACTAATCACTGGGTTTCCACATAGGAGAACATAGCTGAAAATATGGATATAGAAGTGAAATCTAACCATCTTGTTCTGATAGAGAGTGGTAGAGAAGATGGCTATGAAAAATCCAACAATCCCAAAGCCATATATTTGCGATGATCTAAGGTACCATCAGATTCATCGGATATAAGACCACTAGGACAACATTTTTGGTTTTCAATATCATTTCCCTAAAGTTTAATATCTTGAATTAGAAGAAATAGTTGCTTTATTTTGGTACAATCTCACTATTGTTCGTGCTTTGAACATTTTCCACTTTATCTTGAAGGTTCCGAGCGCAGCGGAATTGCATGGGTGGAAGTGCCCACTTGGATTTTTGTCATTAGCAATGATCAATCCGGGATTAAAACGACGTTAAATGTCAGTCTCCACGGATCAATTCATAGAAAAAGACAAAGAAGATGGTTTGTGCCGGAACCACAATCAAGGATCGTTACAGGTTGATTATAGTTAATTTAATTAATTATAAAGAAATACCTTTTGGGTGTTCTTTCATCGTTGATGTTCTCGATCACGTTGTCGATGTGATCCAACATTGCGTCGTAGAAGCCAAGTGTAGAATCCCTCTAGCGGTGATCCACACGTGTACCTTGTATCTCTAGACATCACCAAAGGATTCTCCGGGTGCTAGCGGGGAGAATCCTTTGCTTGCGTTGTCCGCCTTAGATCGTGTTGATCCGATAGAAGGGGATCTCTCTAGGTCTTGAGAGCGTTCTTGGAGGAAGTGGTTCTTTCATTCTTGAACGAATTCTCCAGGGATGTTGTGAAAAATGATAATCTTGTGTAGGAAAGGAGTTGGGTTGTGAGGATATTTATAATCGAGTTTGAGGTTGTAGAGTTATGACAATAAATAAACGCGTTACGCATTTCATTTATTTCATTAACTCTTATTGAAAACCCCCATGTTGAATAATTAATTCCTTGACATGCACTCATGCTGATTATAATAAATATCATTTAAAACAATATTATAGCCTCAAAATCACTATTGGAAAAACTACATGGCGTGTAATAATAAATACACGGCCTGTACTTGTTTTCATTGAAAACTACACTGCGTGTACATTAAATGTACACACCGTCTATTTCTTGTTTTCATTTATTCATTTGCTTTCCAAAATAAAACTACACGGAGTGTACATTTAATAATACACGGCGTGTACTTGTTTTATTTTATTTCTCTTTTTCTTCCATCATTTAAAACAACTTAGGCTTCCATGAATAATTATTAAACCACGTACGGGAATAATCTTTATTCAACTTGAGATACTTGGATACACATAGTGTGTGACCCTTTAGGCCTCTTTCTCGTTGGCATTAGGAGGGCTTGCCTAAAGTCCAAGATTACTATCTAGCAATGGGTCATGGCACCCAAGAGAAAGAAGTTGACTCCGCATTGACATATCACCTCATACGAACGCTTATTGTGTAATTTAATCCCTTTGTTTCGATATCACATCAAGCAGGTTTCATGGCAGTGTCATAAACCTATATATTTGATATTTTGTTCATTGACTACCTGAAATAAACTCGCTGTTTACACCATGGCCATGGAATTTAATGCGATAGTTCTATTTCAATCAAAGGTCTGAGATATCAACTTCCATAAATGGAAGGGACAAATCCTTCCATGACTTATCCATTAACAACATGTCACTCGTGACGCACCCAACGTACCCTACTTCTTTCCAACTGTATGCATGACGGTTTTTGTCAGTATATCTAAGTGTGCGAGTCATAACATGAGTTAATAATAATATTTCAGTCTAAGGACCATTACACAAGCTCACAGATAGAAATATCTGATGACACCATGACATACGGAATTACTACTGGTGGGTATGTTCTAATAATCTCCCATCTTGGAGATTACCATGTGTGAACTCCTTGAGAGAGAGTCTCGTCTTCTTACGAGTACTCGCACCTGATGGTCTGTATACTATGTGTCCTATCATAGTATGTCATCCAACCGCAGAACATTATTTAAGAATATTGTTTTAGCATTTCAAGGTTCTCATCATAGCGGGGATCTGCTATGACATTATTAATGTAACAAATATTCCAGGACATTATTATATTATAGTCATGCAGAATAATGAACAATATATAATAAGTGAACATTTAGGTAATTAAAGTACAAAACAGTTGGTTCTGAGGACACCAAACCTTACAAACTCCCACTTGGACTAGAGCCAACTGCCTACGACTTTTAGTCCGCTTGACCACACGTGATGATCATGTTTCTGCTGAGTCAAGGCTTTAGTCAATGGGTCTTCCACGTTGTCTTCCGTAGAAATACTGCTCACTGCAACTTCACCTCTATGAGAAAAATCACTCAAGAGATGATACTTCCAAAGTATGTGCTTTGTCCGCTGATGTGACCTTGGATCTTTTTCAAGTGCCACCGCTATAGTATTATCACAATAGAGTGTGATAGGATATTTACTGCTCGGTACTGCATCCATCTCTTGGATGAAGCTTCACATCCATACTGCTTCTTTAGCTGCCTCAGAAGCTGCGATATACCCAGACTCTACTGTAGAATCTACCACCACACTTTGTTTTGAGATCTTCCAGCTCATGCACGTCCATCCAAATTGAAGATGTATCCATTCTTCGACTTCTTGTCATCTTGATTAGTCTGGAAGCTTCTATCTACATGTCCTATGATGACTAGTTCCTCATCTCCTCCATAAACCAGGAAAATATCCTTAGTACACCTCAGATACTTAAGGATAGTCTTGACTTCCATCCAATGGTGGTCTCTTGGATCAGCTTGATATCTGCCTACCGCACTTAATGCGTAAGCAACATCTAGCCTCGTACATAGCATAGCATACATGACTGACCCAATCGCCGATGCGTAAGGGATCCTTGCCATCCTCTTTATTTCCTCATGTGTCTGAGGACACATTTTCTTGGAAAGATGAATGCCATGTGACACTGGAAACAATCCCCTCTTGGATTGTTCCATACTGAATCTCTTCAGTATCTTGTCAATGTATGTACTTTGACTTTGGCCCAGCATTCTCTTGGATCTATCACGATGGATCTTGATCCCAAGAATATATGTCGCCTCGCCCAAGTCTTTCATGGAGAATCATTTATGAAACCATGCCTTAAATGACTGTAAGACATTTACTTCATTTCCAATTAGCAATATGTCATCAACATATACTATTAAGAAAACGACTGCACTTCCATTAAACCTTTTGTAGACACAAGGCTCACATTCATTCTTAACAAAGCCAAATTCTGTAACAGCTTCATCAAAACGAATGTTCCATGACCTTGATGCTTACCTTAATCCATAAATGGATTTCTGCAACTTTCATACCTTGTTGGCATCCTATGGAGTCACAAACCCTTTAGGTTGTGTCATGTAGACATCTTCCTGGAGGCTCCCATTAAGGAAAGATGTTTTGACATCTATTTTCCAAATTTCTTAGTCATGGTAAGCAGCAATGGACAATAGGATTCTGATAGACTTCAGCATTGCAACCGGTGAAAAGGTTTCATCATAGTCAATTCCTTGACACTGTCTAAAACCTTTTGCAACTAGTCGTGCCTTGTAGGTGTTGACTTGCCCCTCCATGTCCATTTTCTTCGTGAATACCCATTTATTACCAATAGGGTTTACATTAACTAGAGGATCTACCAAAATCCAAACATGGGATTGGTACATGGAATCCATTTCAGAATTCATGGATTCTTTCCACTTGGCAATGTCTGTGCCTTCAACTGCTTCCTTGTAGGTAAGAGGATCATCATTGTCAACCAATAATGAGTCACCATCCTCGGTGGCAAGAAAACCATATCGTTCTGGTTCTCTCATCTCTCTCGTGCTCCTACGCAGTTCTTGTGTCTCTGGAATAGATTGTTCTTCCACGGGGCTTTGTGGAATCCGTTCTTATACCAAATCATGTGTATCTTGAGCCTCGACTTCATCGAAGTCTATCTCGCTCCCACGATCTCTTTTAGAGATGTCCTCCCTCTCAAGGAATATGGCGTGTCTTGCCACATTAACCTTTTTGTCTGAGGGGTTGTATAGGTAATATCCCCTTGTTTCCTTGGGATATCCTATAAAGATACACTTTGTGCCTCAGGACAAGATTTTGTTACCTGAAGCGTCCTTAACAAATGCTTTTCTACCCCACACATGTAAATTCAATAACATGGCTTTGCGTCCACTCCATAACTCGTATGGAATACCATTTATCGGTTTAGTTGGTACTTGGTTTAGTATGTGCTCTATTGTTTGTAATGAATATCCCCAAAGGGATAATGGAAGACTCGCAGGACTCATCATTGATCTCACCATGTCCAACAGGGTGTGGTTCCTCCTTTCATTTACACCATTCCATTGTGGTGTGTAAGGAGGAGTGAGTTGAGATATAATCCCAAACTCCCATAAGAAATCAATGAAGTCCTAATTAAGATATTATCCTCCTATTTCTGAGGGGAGTTTCTTAATCTTCTTACCAAGCTGGTTCTCAACCTCATTCTTGTATTCTTTGAACCGATCAAAATAATCTGACTTATACCTCATTAAATAGATATATCCATATCTACTAAAATCATCAATAAAAGTTATGAAGTGAGAGAACCCGCCCCTTTCTTCAACTGGAAATGGTCCACACATATCTGTGTGAACTAATTCTAGAAGCTCTTTAGTTCTTTCACATTTCCCACTAAATGGGGATTTGGTCATTGTTCATTGTAGACACGCATGACATACACCAAGTGGTTTTAGTTCGAAAGAATATAAAAACCCATCTTGATTTAATTTTGTCAAATGTTTCTCATTGACATGACCTAGCCGGTGATGCCAGATATGGGTGTGGTATGTGTCATGTGAATTAACTTTGTTATCGATTGCCATTACTTGGTTTGTGTAGTCTAACACATAAAGGCCATTATATAAATGTGCCCTACCAAAACAAATTCTATATTTATAAAATTAGCCACATTCATTTCCAAAGTTTAATATGAATCCATCAGTATCTAATCTAGATACTAAAATAATGATTTTTGTAACAGAAGGCACATAATAACAACCTTTCAAAACCAAGACCATCCCTGTAGTCCAGTCTCTGTCTGATCTTCTTGTTAATATTAAGTGATGCTTTATTAAGTTATTAACCATGTTCCGATAATGTTTAGGCATAGTCCAGTTTTTATTTTATTCCATCTTTTCATGCTTGTTCATTTTATTAATTATGTGATCACGACAACACATACATAATAAATAAACCATGCAATCAGACAGAAATAAAATAAGATGGCATGATCATGAGCTTCTATTTTGTTATCTTATCTAGCGATTTTGATAAGCTAACCCTGACCTAGGGAAAACAGCTTGAACCTGATGGTTTGTGTTTTGCAGCTCCCACCTGTCCACCTTTGTATCTTCTTGTGTCAGTTTCTCCTCGGCTTCGGGATTTGAACTGTCTCCTCTGGCTTGGGAGATCCTCCATTACATGGGTTTACATTAAAGAAACCATGGGCACACATGCCCTACATTTTATTGGAAGAAGGATCACAGGCCAAAAAAAATTAAATTATATAAATTTAAATGAAACCATACACATACAAAGGTTCTTTGGTCTAGCTCAGGATCATCCATACTATGAAATGATATTTACGGATATTTAGAATTCAAATTATTTCAATCGTTCTTTTATTTAAGATAAGACACGCTCAAATTCAATTAATTATGATCTTATAATTAATCATTTATTTATATTAAATTCCTTTCTGAATTTCCTTGAGATTCTTCTCATCCATATTCCTTGTACATGTCTATGAACATTGGAGGAAACCTGCTGAAATTCCATTTATGGAAAGTACACGGTGTGTAGTTTATAATTACATGGCGTGTATTTTTCTTTTCACCCTTTATCCAAAGTACACACCGGGGCTTTGGCATGTTTTCTGTACTTTGGAAATTTAGTGTACACGGCGTGTAGATGAATCATACATGGAGTGTACTTCCTTGTTACGCGGTAACCGGCCTTGCGATCCCGTGTACACGGTGTGTGGCTTATCTTTGTACATGGTTTCACCTGGGTCGGAATGGACTACACAACATGTTTCTCCAACATACACATCGTGTATTCTGGTTTCCACCCGCTATTCAATTCTGGTCAACACGGCGTAATTAAAACATGGGCATAATCAATTCACACTGCGTGGTTTGGAGGACCAGTGTCGGTTTGTTGAACCTAAGTACACGGTGTGTAGTTTTAATTACACATCGTGTAATCCCGTGTTATACAGACAGAAAGAGCGGCTCCTCCGGATGAATTCCTCGTTTTTATTTTAATCAAATATTAAAACTAGAAGGTCGTTTCTGTGATATGAATCGAGAAACGAAGGAGGAAGAATATATCTCATTAATTCAGATTTTTAGAACGATTTATTTCGAATTGAATCAAATATGAATGCGTAAATTACCATCGAAAATTAAAAAACTATAATCAATGTTTTAACCTCCCTTTGATACAATTTGAAGGTTCTGGGCGCAGCGGAAGATCGTGGGTGGAAGTGCCCACTTGGATTTTTGTCATTAGCAATGATCAATCATGGATCAATACGACTTTAAAAATTAGTCTCTGTGGATCGAATCACAGAAAAAGACAAAGAAAATGGTTTTTCCCAGAACCACAAACAAAGATCGTTATTGGTTGATTATAGTTAATTTAATTAATTATAAATAAATAACTTTTCGGTGTTCTTTCTTCGTTGATGTTCTCAATCACGTTGTCGATGTGATCCGTCGTTGCGTCGTAGAAGCCAAGTGTAGACTCCCTCTAGCGGTGATCCACACATGTACCTTGTATCTCTGGACGTCGCCAAAGGAATCTACGGGTGCTAGCGTGGAGAAGCCTTTACTTGCATTGTCCCCCTTAGATCATCTTGATCTGATGGAAGAAGATCTCTCTCAGTCTTGATAGCGTTCTTGGAGGAAGTGGTTCTCTCAGTCTTGAAAGAATTCTCCAGAGATGTTGTGCACAACGATTCTCTTGTGTAGGAAAGGAGTTGGGTTGTGAGGATATTTATAATCATGTTTGAGGTTGTAGAGTTATGACAATAAATAAACGTGTTACGCGTTTCATTTATTTCATTAACTCTTATTGAAAACCCCCATGTCGAATAATTAATTCCTTGAAATGCGCTCACGTTGATTATAATAAATATCATTTAAAACAATATTATATCCTCAAAATACCGACAGGAAAAACTACACGACGTGTAATAATAAATACACAGCGTGTACTTGTTTTTCATTGAAAACTACACGGTGTGTACATTAAATATACACAGCGTGTATATCTTGTTTTCATTTATTCATTTCCTTTCCAAAATAAAACTACACGGCATGTACATTTAATAAAACTCGGCATGTACTTGTTTTATTTTGTTTCTCTTTTTCTTCCATCATTTAAAACAACTTAGGCTTCCTTGAATAATTATTAAACCACATACGGGAATCATATTTATTCAACTTGAGATACTTGGATACACTTAGTGTGTGACCCTCTAGGCCTCTTTCTCATTGACATTAGGCGGGTTTGCCTAAACTCCAAGATTACTGTCTAGCAACGGGTCAAGGAACCCAAGAGAAAGAAGTTGACGCCGCATTGATGTATCACCTCATACGAATGCTTACTTTGTAATTTAATCCCTTTGTCTCAATTTCACATCAAACAGGTTTCATGGCAGTGTTATAAACCTATATGTTTGATATGTCGTTCTTTGACTACCTGAAATAAACTCGTCGTTTACACCATGGCCATGGAATTTAATGTGAAAGTTCTATTTCAATCAAAGGGCCGAGATATCAACTTCCATAAATGGAAGGGAAAAATCCTTCCTCAACTTATCCATTAAAAACATGTCACTCGTGACGCACCCAACGTACCCTTCTTCCCACCAACTGTCTGCATGATGGTTTTCATCAGTAAATCTAAGTGCGCGAGTCATGACATGAGTTAATGATAATGTTTTCGTCTAAGGACCATTACACATGCTCGCAGATAGCAATATCTGATGACACCAAGACATGCAGAATTACTACTAGTGGGTCTGTTCTCATAATCTCCAATCTTGGAGATTACCAAGTGCGAACTCCATGAGATAGAGTCTCGTCTTCTTATGAGTACTCGCACATGACGGTATGTATACTATGTGTCCTATCATAGTATGTCATCCAACCGCAGAAAATTATTTAAGAATATTGTTATAGAATTTCAAGGTTCTCATCATATCGGGGATCTGTGATGAACTTATTAATGCAACAAATATTCTAGGACATTATTATATTATAGTCATGCAGAACAATGAACAATTTATAATAAGTGAACATTTATGTAATAAAAGTACAAAACAGTTGGTTCTGTGGACACGAACCCTTACACACCTATTAATTAAATGAAGTTGAATTTGTTATTCGTGAAGTTATAACAGATCATGTGATACAATGATGGGTCATTCCATCTATCTCAAAGAAAAGGTCAGAAAAAGTTATCGAGTACATAAGTCCATGTATGGTGAGGATAATCAGATATGATTCCAAACATGGATTTTCACTTCATCTATCATACTTATTAATAAAATAAAAGTATTTTCTACTAACCAGGGACTTCCTGTAGGCCAGTGGTAGGCGATAAAGGCATGGCGCACATCGGTTGTGGGTTCGATTCCCACAGCCTTTTCGGACACGATGGGTTGTCACCCGTCCTACATGTTTCCCTTTTTATAAAACTACATTACTATATCATCCCATCAATAATATTGAAATAAGTTATATCCTTAAACAATACTAACTTAAGCCCAACATAATCCATTCCAATCATTAGGCTTATCTAAAATACTTCGGTCCAAGCTCATAGTATTAAGAAAACAATTACTAGAAAGGTTATCTACCAAGAATGTGAATATATAAATTTATCTAACATATATCAAAGATATATCTTGTTGGTTACATTCAAAACACATGAATATCTTAGTCATATATTCTCTTGAAACATATATTACCATAGAACCTTAGTAAAAACATGAATATTTTCAAAAGCTAACTCTTTCCACATAACAAAATCCAAAAAAAATCTATATAATCAAACCATAATGTCACTTAGTCCTTATATTAGTCATGAGCTCATGAATATAATCAAACATCTCATTATCTTCTTATCCCTTCATTATGCGCATATCATCTACTTTCCAAAAATAGTTGAATAACCTTCCATGGTTACCAGTACTATTCAACATATATTTTCAAATACTTTAGGAAAAACAATAGTGTAACAATACTTAGATGATTCTTTATTCCATAGTACCATACATTATTCTTTATAAACATACAAACATTCCACTAACTTCTTAAACCACATAATGTGATTCATCATTTCATTCATCTCATATTTCGTTTGTAGTGTCTTCATCATCATCCACATAAATAATACTCATATAACCAAGCTGATTCTCTTCATGAGATTTCCCTTAGGGTATTGGTTTGAATAACGCCCATTAATTCCACATTTAAAACATTTATCCATTGTTGATGTCTTAGAAATACCATTATCATTGTCCATGGTGTTAACTAAACCATTTCCTTTGCAATTACTGGATTTGGGTCCTTCTTTTCCACTCCCAAAGAGTCTTCTAGTTCCTTTGAAACATTATCCCTAATGCCTCTTCCCACATGATTTACATGAGGGGAATTGAACTTTCTTTCCTCTATGATCATCATGTAACTCCATCTTTCTCTTATTAGCTGAGTCATGAAACTTACCAAATTTGAGATTATTGATCATATTATGAGATTTGTGATTATTCATAATAAATATATGGGGACCTCCATATCCAATTTAATTTGGTTACTTATGAATAATATCATTCCATTGTCCATCATATCATCCATTATCGTGAATCTTCCTATTTCCAGCCATTTTCTAAAACCCAAAAAGAATAGTTTGAGAGGAAAAAATCATGCTCGGGAAAACAACATAGTAAAGGGGGATTACCCTAAATATCTAACATATTAGGTTAAATTATAAGATAGTTACCATAGTTATAGTACTATATCTTATACGTATACTTATCCCCAAGGACATCCCTAGATATACCTTAGAAATATCTCTAGGGATCTCAATAATGTTTTTGCATCCTAGTTTCCAAAGGCTGACTAAACCATTCCTCTAATACGAACTATAGTGACCCAAATCATGAAGTAAATGTACATTAAATTACTTTTGCAGAATACTTAATACATAACAAAAACATACACACAAGGATCTTAATAGTTTAGTGTCTTTGGAAACTTGGAATATAAACTTCTAATCATGTTGAATGATCTTCAACAACTCCCATAATGATCTTCCCCTGTTTTTCCTTAGTTAAAACCTTTCCTTATTTCTTGGGGGAAATAAAACCTAAAAAGGGTGAGCTAAAATTATCAGTAAGGGAAAACATAGAGAACATAAAACAATCCATAAACATTTGAAATCAAATACTTGAACATGAAATTTAAACATCAAAATCTTGAGAAAATACATTACGTAAGGAATATATCATATTGGAAAATAAACCATGATAAAATATAATAGGAATAAAACGTGTAATTGTAGAAACCATTCAGCACATTTTATGATTTCCATAGTAGCCAAGGCATTTCTTCCAAGACTATCTTAGTGGACAAAGTCCCTTTCTGAATCGAGTTCACTCCTCGTTTTAGTCCTGTAACACTGCACTGGATTAACTTACCATTCCAGCAATGTCTAACTCATGAGATATAAATCAATACCAAATGAAATGGAGGGAGATATAGGTCCCACCCATCTCATAATGAAATCATTCTTACTTGTGCCATAAAATAAACATACATCATTCATAATAACCCAATGAATAAAATGGGTTTCATAAACATCATCATATCATCACATAATCCATATAAAAGAAATGGATATCATTTCATAATAATAAAATTAAAACCATGTAAATCATAGAGACTTTATACTTGAACCATAAACATATGAAATAATTTCACCTTAGATGGAAAATGGTTTTGATAAAACACTTAAAATGAATTCTTGAGGAAAATATCCTTTCTTCTTCAAAACCAACTTCTTTTCACAAAAAGTCATGAAATTTTAAAATAATTTTTTTTAAATAGTCACAAAATATTTTGGAGTATGCTTCATGAAAATAAGGCTTTATAAAAAAATAAAAATCATTTCATGTCGCATAAGTTTAAAAAAACATTCTCCTCGAACTTTTGTCGGAAAAGTCAAAAAGTACCTTGTAACGTAAACAAAAGAAAGATTCCTTACATACCATGTAGTAAAAGTAAAAATGGGTAAAAATGAGATTAAAAATACATAAAAATACTTTTATAAAACATGTAAATGCATGATAACAATAACCACAGTAAATACTTACGTATAAGAAATCTCGAATAAAAATGAGATTGTGAGATTATCCCTTACCTTAGGTCTGATATGCTTCATATGGATCTGAAACTCCTGTATAATGATTTAAATACTGTAATTGACTTATTACATAATCATATTCATTGTTATGAAATCATATATGTTTCACTTATGACTTTATATTCCCCGTTATTTTGTAAATTCCATGTTAGAGCAATGTTTTGGGTAAAATAATTTCATTTATCGTATGTGTTTCGACTTTTTGTTAATGATATTATTACTTATATCCTGATTTAAATAATTCTAGAATGTAAAACATGATTTATATAATATATATTCATTTTATACATATATATTATAGATCTATAAAAGGAATGAAAGACACCGTTCATGGAGACGGTAGGCCGTACGTACGCATGAAAACTCTTTTCATTTCCTTAATGGATTGAATGGAATTAATTAGATTAAATACATATATATATATACATAAATCAAGTATCAGTATTATGTAATATATTTCATTATTACTTATTATATATACTTTATAATCATTAATGAATGGTTAACATGGAGAATGAATCTCATCACGTCGTGGAGACAATAGTCTGTACGTACGCACGAGCGATGATATCGTTCCCATAATTATTTAATAGAATTGGAGTGGATGGTATAATATATCAGAATCAGTATGATGTTATAATAATCATATATATTTATTCTTTAGACCATTATATGAATCCATGTAAGGTGTTGGTGGAAGAACAGATTACACCACGGCGTGGAGTTGGTATTCCGTACGTACGCATGCGTGGTGATTTTTTTTCCGTAGGATGGATAAAAGGTGAAATAGGGTCATTTCATATTTATAATAACATATCATTATATGAGGGATACTGATGTTATTAATTCATAATTGAACAACTAAATAGGAGGGAGTAGAAGAAGAATGGAACTTGAAGAAAACGGTAGAATGTATTACCTCTATCTCGAAGTGCCTCCTTTAAAATTTCTCTTAGGGAACTAGAGTTGGTCTTTTGAGAAGACCAGTACCTCTAGTAGGTTTCTAAGGTAGTGTGGAAGTAAAATGGGCAGGTTTTGGCCGAGATTCAAGGCTCCAAATTGTGTGAGGAGAAGAGGTAGGATATTCCCTTTTATAAGGGAGGAGAGGGGAACCTTTGGAAATATAAGAAAATATTAATTTATATTAAATCCAAACCCCATATAAAAACTTCCAAAATAACTCAAATATGAATAATAGATGAGATAGGTTTGTAATATAATCAACCAATAAAATTTACACATGTTAGGAATTTATTTTAAACATTATCATCTTGATTTATCCTTATTTAGTCAATTTAATTTTATTTGTGGTAATAAAATTATAAATTATAAATTATTATAAATAATTACTTACTTTTTTTGAATTGTCCATAATTGGATAATTTATAGAATTTTAGACCATATAAATTTAAATTTATAATTTTTAAATATTTTTCTGATTTTTAACCAATTTTTATAATATGTTATTTTTATAAAATAACAATAATATCAATTTTGACTCTATTCGTTTATTTGAATTTAAATAAAAACATATAAAAAATATATGTTCGAACTAAAATATTTAATAGATTAATAACATGTCTCATTTATCTAGAAAATTAGTGGAGCACATTAAATTGTTCATATAATATTTATTTTAATATTTTTAAATCCATTTATTTGATATTTCTCTTAATAAAATAATTTCAACATCACTATTATGTCACCTTTAATGATATTTATATAATCCCTAAAAATTATAAATAAATTCATATGATGTATATAATTTTATCTTCTTTCTGGAGACTATTCATGTTCGATGTTTCATGAAGTTTATCACTAAATTAAATTTAATATACTTATAAGATTTAAGAGAGTGATATGTTGTCACTTTCTTTGATTTTAATAATAATTATATTATTTCATGGTCAAAATTCCATGAAATAAATCTAGTCCAACACATAGCTGATATGGGTCTACTTCAATTCATCCAATTGGATTTTTCCAAGTGTTAGAGTTATTTTATAATCTTATTTTTACCCTTAATAAGCAGATTTACCTTTATCTGTAGTAAATAAAAAATTACCGTAGTCACTATTCATAATATCAAAAAAATAAAAGTAACCTATTAACATAATTTATACCAACTGAATCCAAATATGGAATACATTTTTTCTAATTAAATACATAGAAGTTGCAGAAATTAAATTAAAATTAATCCCGTTGTCGAATGAAAACGAGTTTTTGTTTACAACATTGCAAAAGATTGAATTGATTTAACCTACGAATTCAATGTAAAATCAATGATAATGACATAAATTATATTAAATGGAAAACATATATTATATTTATACTTTGAAACCATTTAATATTATAATTTAACCATATAAATTATTACGATGAAAAAGGATGTTTTTAATTAAAATATAACGGTTTTTACTATTCATTAAAATATGAACGTTATCAGAATAATATGAAAAATTTATCCAAAGTAAATTTTTATATCCTGATTCCAAAGAAGAATTATATTTTTTCAAATTGGACTTATAAACATGTCAAAAACTAGATTTAAAGTGGGTGCTCCAACAAAAGGCGGCAAAACTACATTTTTTTAAAAATACTTATTTTAAATGAAAAAATTATATTGTTCTTATACCATGTTCTAGAAAATTTGTATGATGAATAATAATGTTATAAAATTTAAAATATAGTTAATAATATTCATAACAGCTAGTTCGTGATAATATTATAACCATAAATCGTTGTTTAGTGAAACCCGGTATTGCGTACAACACACGCTATCGAGGAAGGTCACGATTGCGTGTAATGCAAGCCAAATCAGGGTTGCGTGTAGTGCAAGACTCCTTTTTTGTTGAGTAAAATAAAATACAACCATATTTCATTTATACATTGAATATATATATATACACTCAATGTTGCGTAGAATAACAACTATCAAACCAACTTGAAATTGTGTGTAGCATGATCCAAGAATAATGTTGCGTATACTGCAAGCTAATACAGTGTTGCGTATAGCAAAATATAATCCTGTTTTAGAATAAAACACATGACATCAAATAAATTAATAAGAATACTTATCATTAAATATCTGGTTGTTACAATTTTATTTTATTTAATATATTGTGTTACCATGTATTGATTTGGGATGTGTAGTTACCACTTCAGAGCTGACCATATCAGAAGTTCATGGTTTTGTTGACAGTCCATTTATATGTAATATCAGGGGAATGTCATAATATATGGATGGGATGGTCTGGTAATTTGATCTATGTAGATTAATGGGTTTAGGGGAACAAATATTGGTTAAATGATAAAATAAACTTGTCGTGCGTCTGTTAAATGATAAATCATCCACTATGATGACTATTTTTAGATAAATAATCAATCATTGTTATATTGGTGGAATATCATATATTATGAGTTCTATATGTGGTATCTCTAGTAGAATATATTCATCATTGATCAAATTTAATATATTAGGTAGTTTTATTAGTGGTTATTCATTGAAAATGTGTTGGATAACTAGGGGTATCATTTACCAATGATATATTGATGAAATATCTTTCTCATATATTATGTCAGTGCTATATTTTCCTACCCTAGATAGTTGTTGGGGGTATCTCTTCAAACATTTTATTGTTGTTGGTTGTACATCCTAAACATAAAATTATTTATAGGTGGTATACTTACAACCAATGTGATTGGATATTGGTTGTTCCACTTCAAAACATATAATGTCATGTTTCAAGTTTACCATCAACCTAAAATGTGTATTGGGGTTATATAATCCAAATATGTTGGTTAATGTTGGCATATTGTCTATATTGTTTTTGGGATGTGTCAATCATCCTGAGTCACCGAATTCACCTTAGATGTTGTATCTCTAACAAATATTGTACATTGATTCGTTTTAATGGTTCAATTACTCAATTTGAGGTAATTTCTAATGATGTATCATTTTCCATTTTTATGGGATTATAGGTGATATAACATTTTATTTGATGTTGGCTGAAAACATGGGTATATCACCCCATTCAATAATTGGTTGAAATTTTTATAGCCAAATGTCATTTAGGAACTGAGTAATCCATGACTTTATAGGTTATTTATTTACTCACATTAGTAGTGATCTATATTAAAAATTTCTTAATATTCACTAATGTCATTTGAGATACCATTTATAGTGGAAAATTATTTACAACCATCCCAGCATAGGAATCCATATGCATGAGAATATAACATGATTCTTTTTATAGGTATGTTCAAGGGACCTATATTTAATGGATAAAAGGGGATTTTGTGTATGTGTATGAAGATGGGTAAGTCCTTCACTGTGGAATAATTTAATGGGGACCCTAAATAATTATTTTTACATTTTCATCATGTTGTATATTATTTTCCTTCAGTATATTGGAAAATTATTTTAAATAATATTTAACATATAATGTGTATCATTATGTTATACTATTATTGTTGTTATTAAATTTTTTCTAGAAGCTAGATGTGATTTTTATCTTTATGTTATAACTATAATATGGTGATTATTTCATGATATTTATGATATTGTGATTTATGTAATTCTATAAAATATATGATTTTGTCTCCCCATGATATATGTTTACTCTCACAACATTTCTGCAATCATTGTATGTGGAGTCATGCTCTAGGTATGTAGGAAACAAATTTTTTCGTGGGAAAGGTAAATTAGGTATAGGGTGTTATATGTTGAAAAAAGTATGATTTAATCCATTTATTTAAGATTTAATTATCTTTTCATTATGATAAAATAATATTATATATCTTTTAAAACTTTTCATTATTAAATTTTCATTAAATAATTTTCATTGGAAATAATTTTTTTACCCTTTTGAGGATGTTATATATGTTAACAAATCCTAATACCCATCCTCACTAAACATCACCTTTAGTTATTATTTATTTTATTATATTTTATAATAAATATTTACATTATATATATATATATATTAAATCAATTTTTATATATAACACATGTAATCCGACAATTGAAAATAAAAACTTTTAATTTGAGATCATCCATTCAGTAATTTTTCCTAGGATTTATAATTAACTAGTGGAATATATTCCCATATTTTAATTTTTCATTTAAAGAGAACCCAATAACATTATTTAAATATAATTTTATATCACAAAACATTATATACTATAGAATACATCATATACACATGTAGTGAGCAATGTATTTTTATAGTATATCTAGTTTTCTTCACATTTTAATATACTCTGAAACATTACTCCCATTGCAGTTAAAAGGGGTTGATAATTTAAAAATTGTTATTTTTTAATAAAATGTTTCTATACTATTCAGATAATTCATGAAATATATGAATCACAATTATATATTTTTTGTTGGATTTTATTCATTTTGTTTAGTTATTTAAATATATATAGTGTTGATTGCAATTACAAGACACATGAACGAATATTGTTTTACGAAAAATATAACTTATATAGTTTTTCCTTGAAGTTATAATTAAATAATGTATTTTAAAAATTCATATAATATTATTTTTATTATTACAGGATCATAAAATAAACATTAATCCCATTTAGAATTTATACTTAAAAATTATCAAGTTTTTACTTATAAATTCAATTCCTCATATCCAGAAGATAAACATAGAGAATTCAATGCTAAAATTATTATTTTGGATTTATAATTTCCATATCTAAAAAATATTCTTGTGTTAGTATTATCCTCATATTTCTTCTTCTATAAATGACATCTTGATCAAATATCTATATTTTAGATGTTTTGTTCTCCATGAGGATTATGTTGAATGTCATGGAAAATGTAGAATATAATTTCTCTTAATCGAGATTTGGATAGGCTCACAGTAATCAATGAGATTTTGATTTTAATAATCCTTTTTCGTAATAAATAGGACTTAAACAATTTGTGGTGAATGAAATTTTTATATAAAATACACATCAAAATTCAATAGATGCTTCTTCTTTTAATTTTCCAATAGTATAGTGTCATTCTATATGAACTGATATATATAATAATAGAACTAGGTATTTTTATATTTTAAAATATGACCTTTCCAAATATGGGATCACTATAAAACTCATTATAAAATAAATAATCATATCAAAAAATAATTGTTATATAATCAATATTGAGTGTCTACATAACCAGGTGAGACAAATATTTCTTATTTTTTGATACTAAAAAACATATTAAGGAATTAATTTCTATCAGAAGTAAAATAAAAATCCATGAAATGATATATGATCATGGGAAAATTTGGGATTTAAAATGTGATTTCTATAACATAGACATTTATATAATATTTAACAACCTAAGTCATTGTAATAGAGGTTTAAAATAAATTCAATCTATTTAGTTGCAACAATTACACCCAATTTATATTATTTTATTACTTACAAAAAAATGAAGAGTTTATATTACATTACATGCAGCACCATCTTAGATTTATTTACATGAATCCATCATTTTAGATTATGTTTATTTAAATACTATGATTTCCCGTATAATAATATACTACTATTATTATGATTTAGTATGATAATTTTTACCTAGAAACTCAAATGATAGGTTTGAATCGAATTTACTATGTCATGAAAATATATAGCTTTATTGCAGTTATTATATATCAATTTATTATAATTAAAAGAAAACCATTAAAAGAAAAAATAAATATCTTCTAAAAACTGTATTTTTTTAAAAGACGGTATAATCCCTCTTTGCACATATAATTTAAAATTATATATTAATAGATATATATATTTTTTGTAAAAAAATAATATTAATTTTGAAATCGTAATATGAATATTTTCCCATTCCCAATTTTTGGAATTTTTAAGAGATGTTTAATATTTTGATGAAGAGTGAAAAATACAAAATTTTATTTGAAAACTACAACTTTTATTTATGTTATTTATAATAGTTAATAATTATTTTGAACTATTTTAATGTATATTGTATAAATTTTGTATCAATTAATTAAATTTTGTTCATTAAAATATTTTTTATATTTAATTTTGATATAAATTTTTTTAATCTTTTCAACATTTTATCTTTAAAAAAAGGCTTTCTCATCATGTCAATGGGAATAAATTTATACAAAAGATTTAAAAATATGTTAATTGTATTTGGGGAAAATGTATTTTGAGATTTGAATTATCATAAATTTAATTTATAATAAGGTAAAAAAAAATTTCCAAAATTATTATGGGAAATAATGAAAATTAATTACCACTTTTATGGAAAAAAAATTAATGTGTCGTTAGAAAAGGAAGATAAATATTCAAATAACCTTACAATTTGGTAAATATAAATTAAATTGACATGTATCTAAGCTTATGACCATAATATTTATTTATAACTGTTTTTGGAAACATTACTACGTATGTTACCCATATAATAATTTAGTAAATGAAATAGACATAAATGATCCTTTATTAATTTTAATCTCTATAAATCAATAGAATATGTAAAAAACCACATATTTTCAGTAATAATATAATTTAGAATGATAAATGAAGTTTTTTGTCATTAATATATATATATATATATATTACATTAATAAATGACATTAAATTTTTAAATAAGAACCAACAATGAAATTATTTAAGTAGCACTAAAATAAATAAATTGATATTTAAGGTATTTCATGTTATGTATGTTGAGTGAATTATTTGGTTAAATTATATTTTCAGATGAATTTATAATTTTATAATTATTTTATTATAATATATTTGAATTCTATAATTTTCCTAAAATTTTTATATTTAGTTTAATTTATTAGATTCAGAATTTACATTATTGTTATTTTATGATAAATTTTATTTTGTTATATTATTTAAAAAACTAAAAAAAATTATATTATTCCATGTAATTTTTTAGTTATTATAAATATAATTTTTTTTCCAATTAATAGACAATTAAAATTTTATAATAAATATAATTACACAAAAATATTAAAAAAATTGTTAGTATAGTTACGTTTAAGGAGGTATCATTTCAAATAACATGTTCATATTTTAAAATTAATTTGGATCAAACATTTGATATATATTTTTGGTATTATATATCATATTTATAAGTAGTTCGGGCAAATTATTTAATAATGGAGTCATTAATTTAGTCTGAATGGATAAATTGCCTATGTTACACAACTAGTTTCTATATTGAAAACACAAAATGGTAAAAGTACATAAAAATAACTATTAAGAAAAAAATTGATTGAAACATGTATTTTATTATTTTCTAGTCATGTGTGTAGACCATATAATCCAAAAAAATTATTTATCAATTTCGTGGCCACCTACGTTAATATTGACTTCCCATTAGTGAATAATTTTGTGTACGTACAAAATACCATTCCACCCCAACCATTAAAGGGAACTCACACCCTTAACCTATTTACACTTATATCTATGTTTCACTCGAACAACCACTAAAAAAATAACATCAAAATTTTTCTCAAATAATTTATTAATCTATGGTTTAAGAATACATCCATTTTAGGGTGTCTTTGGTTCAAATATAGAATGATACTCAAAATTGTTTAAAATTCATCAATGGGAATGTTTATTTCATTTCATTATAAAACACCTTAAAATAATATTAAAAATGATGATATAAAAAAATATTATAAAAAATATACTAATATGATTTCATATGAATTTAATTACCTATAAACTTCTCCAAATGAATTAAATCGGTTTACAAAGTCATCAATCATGTGAATGATAGACTAATACCTCACAAACATCTATCATTCAATTTTCAACTAATATATTTAATGGTAGGGTATGATGATGTATATAAGTTATATATATTTATGATATTTATAATTTTAAAATATTTAAGGATAAAATATATCATATATAATTATATTAATTTTAATTTTTAGGTTATACAATAACATATCTCTTTTGTATGGTGTAATACCTTATTATAAAGAGATGTGATTCATCTTTAACTAAAACATTACATGGAAGGTGATAAGGAAAAATTAAATGATTATATCGGATACAAAATAAATAATAATTATATTAATTCCATATACATATTTATATAAACATAATATATAGTGTTATTTGTTACACTTATTGATGATAACATTGTTCGCATACATTTGGAATATTTCTTAAACAATGTAAAGTGACTCTCTTTTCATTGACAAACCACATGGATGATATTTATATTTTTATTTAAAAATAATAATATTGTATATATTATTTTTTTCATCATTATATTAATATAAAAATTAATTACATTGTTTCAAAAATGTTTAATAAGAATATAAACATTAATCATGCATACATACGAAAAATTGTCCCCATGATCATAACATAATTCATTTCAGAAGAAAATATTTCAAGAATCATCTTAAAAGTATACTTTATTATTAAAATTACAAATAATTCATTATTATTATTATATACTTTATATAATTGTATAATATGTTCAAGAACAGGAGCATTCAAAATAGAACCCAAAAAATAAAACAAGATAACTAATATATAAAAATTGACAATAATGAAATGTCATTAATTATTGAAAAGTAAGCTCTTATAAAATTGTATTACATTAAATTTTAAATATTAATATTATTTTGTTGTAATTTAATTTTAAAGACCCTTAAAATTCAAGGGAAGTTTTTTCTTAATTTTCTTTGGAATCTTACGAGTACGCAGTTTCTGACGGCACCTGATTCTGAGGCCTATTGTGCCCGAAATAATTTTCTGAAGTCTTGTTAAGATTAAATTAACGCGCGTAAGAAATTTTACTGGAAAAGTGTAATAACTCTTAAACGGTTACTCGGATCAGAAATATGAGGGCACAGTTTCGCTCAGGATGGCGGGTTTACCCTAGGCGCGAATTATGTTTAGTCAGTGCGGGCCTCTTTTGAGAAATTTCAAAAATGGCATAACCGTAAATAAAATAATTAAATAAATTATTTTATATTTCAAATTCTTATAACTCACAAACGGTAGCTCGGATTAAAAATCTGAGAAAACTACTGAACTCGTGAGGGTATGGTTTATTTAAGAAGATACTATCTTTGGCCGGTGCGGGCCACCAGAAAAAGTTATTTTTTGTCCGCAAATAAAATAATCAAATGACAATTATTTTATTGTAAAATTCGTATCCTTTCAACAGTAACTCGGATTGAAAATCCGAGAGTACCGTTGAATTCGTTGGGGCTTGATTCACTTAAGGCAGAGCCTGACCTTGACCGACACGGGTCTAGGGTGACTGATAATAATTTTCCGAACATTATTTCGGGTACGTTCAGTAAAAGTACATGTGGGTTTTCCTATCTTTTGAACCGGTACTCGGAATTGAAATCTGAGGGCACCGATGAACTCGAAGCACTGGTAAATTCTTGAGGGGACCTTTAATGCAGTTGCGTTTGAAGTGGGTTGAGAATTAACAAATGGGGATTTACAATTAAATAAATAAAATTGGTTGTACACAATTTTATTTATATGGTAGTTATACCCTACAAAGGGGAGTTAAGGGTGAGACCCATAACCACCAACTACCCATGTGAGGATAAATGAGAGGTGGGGTCCACACGAGACCCTAACTCCTCACCTCCCCCTCGACTCCCTAAACCCCCCTTTATCACCCCTTAAATTAATTTGTAAACTCCCCTTTAATTATGTGAACTCCTCACCTTCATCTCTCTCTCCCATAAGATTTTCCAACTTGATTTCAATTAATGAATTGGCTCCACTTAGTTTTTAATTTGTTGGCATTATTAAATTAAGAGGAAGCCTTTATTTTTATTATTTGGTAATTAATCTGTGGAGAATCTGTGGAGGATTAGAAGGAAAATATTACTTTCCACGAAGAACACAATCTTCCTCTCGGCGAAGGAAATATCCTTCGACCGAGGAAAGAATGTGAGGTGACGCAAGGAGGAGCACAGTTCTTTCGCGATGCCCGACCACCACGATGTTCGCCTCTTTTCGCGGTTCGATGAAGTGCAACATCTTTTCGAGGTAGGGGTCTTTATATATGATTGAATTCATTTTATTGATTCTTCATATCATAAATTCACGATGATGATGACCAAATGAAAATGGACATCATCCCGCACATAAAACATTATCCTTTTTCTTTTTATTCTTCACATGTTCTGCATGCGTTCTTCAATGCCAAATATTTATTGACGCTAGAAACACGAAGTTTTGTTGAGCGCAATATATGGATGCGAAGCCCTCGACGCAAGGATCACAAATATGTGATCGTTTAATTTTTCGGGCTTAGAACGAAGCCGCAATGGATCACGGAAGGAGGCGTCCAAATATTTATTGACGCTGGAAACTCAATGTTTCCCTAAGTGCGACATACAGACACGAAGATCTCGAACCGAGGATCAAGGATAAGCGTTCATATCTTTTTTCCGAGTTAAATCGAAGTCAAAATGGAGTGCAGAAGGATCTGTAGGTGCATTTGGGTGGTCAGCCATAGGTGGTGGTCATGCGTAAAGAAGGGTGGTGAGTGAAGAAGGGTGGTGCGTGACATGGAGTAATTGAAAGAAATCAATTAAAATTATTAATATAATAATGGTATTATTAATTTTGATGATTAAACAATTTTTTGTCAGTAACTCTTCGTGTGACCACTGTTTCACGAACTGTCAGTGGTAGTGCGACCATGACTTCGAGATGAAATTTATGAGTCCAATATTGGATTTCTTTTTTGGGTTTTTGGATCGGGTACCTGAAGCGCTTGAAAAATAATAGATTTAATATTATTATTAAATCTTAGACCCACCATAACTCATGTGTGCGACGTCCGATTTGCTTGTCGTCAGTGGAGATATAATCCCGTCATTAATACGGTCGATTCAAGTATAATGTTGGATACTAAATTCTAGTTTGCGGTGCGGGGCCATGAAACACCGAATAATAATATTATTATTATTATTACGGGAACTTGTATCAGACATATCTCTCTCATACGGTGTCATAATGACGAATCGTTTGCGACGTTGTGACCCTAGAATTACAAAGAATGTTTCAAGACTAATTTTGGATATTTAAGTCGAGTTTGAGGTGCGGGCCCCACGAGGACCGGTTTGCGCATGATGTGGTGAAATGCGACTTCTTCACTGGCTATCTGTTTGGCACCAATGTGTAGTCCATCTCATGTGTTTTTTCATATGGATTGCAATGGTGTGACCGGTTTTGTTAACCGGTGTCATTTTAAGTAAGACTGGGTTGGATTGAACATGAATCCAACTGGGCCCTTGGAGAGGAAACGCATATAACTTGAGTTCCGGACGTCTGATTGATGTTCCATCGACTTTGTTGGATTCCTATTGATGAGAAAGAACTTTTGGTATACTTATCCTGAGGTTTAGACACTGTTGGAATATGGTCGGGTTGGATTGTACCCAAAATCCAACCGGGCCCCTGGAATAGAAAAGCTGATAACTTTTAAACTGGACGTCTGTTTGACGAACCATCAGCAGCATTGGTGATCTTGTTTTGAAACGGTCCCTTTGAGTTTACCCTATGAGAGTTTGGGGTACAGTTGAGATACGGCCGGCTTGGTTCGCACATGAAACCAACCGGGCCCCTGGGACCAAAAGGCTAATAACTCACAGACCAAGTGTCTGAATGACGCGCCGTCTGTTGCATTGAGACCCCTATGAAAAGGCAGTCCTTTGAGATACTTTTTCGCGGGACTTTGAAATACTTTGAGTATAGACCTGTAGCTTGTGGAGTGGACCCTCTCGGAGATGAGCATTCAGAGTACGGAGACTGTGTAGTCGGCTAAGACCTGACGACTGCTTGACTGACTCAACTTGGAGTGAGTCGACTAGCTTAGTGGACAGAGCACTACTTTGTTGGGTGCAGACCCATGGAGGACGAAGCACTACTTTTGTGATAGTGAAAACCCACGGTACTCATCCGGAGAGTACCTCTGCAGGCTATTAGAGGGTGTGCACTACTGTGTTTGGGTGGCATACCCTGGCGGGAAGCACTACTGTGTTTGGGTGGTTGTCCTGCGGTACTCTATAGGAGGAGTACCTCAGCAGTCTTAGGTTAATGAGAAGTACCTCGGAGTCATGACAGGACCACTGTACACTCCAGAGAAGGGACTCTTCAGCCGTTATGGTTTCTATAATGAAAATCCTGGTTTGAGCTGAGTCTATGACCATTATTTTTACCTCATGATTGAGATGGGTCACTTGATAACTTAGGTATATGTATGGGAATATATCTAAGTAGTGGTTATACATTGATTTCATAACCATTGTGTTTCCTCATGATTGAGATGGGTTACTTGATAACTTAGGTATAAGTATGGGCTTATACTAAAGTAAGGGTTAACTGTTGAGATCTTCATTGTGGTTAAACTTGTTGGACTTAGTGAGACCTTGAGGGTCTCGGGGTCCCTACTGAGTATCGTTATACTCACCCTAGCATGGGCTATGCCCGCACTTCGTTGTGTTGGTTGGAGACAACAGGCAGCAAGAAAATAACCGGTGGTGGACTTCACGACGAGACGACACTCGTAGGAGGTTGATGGGTGAGAGAGTTGTGGAGGCTATCTGTACCTACCCTTCAGGTAGGATCCGTGGTGGACGATCCAGGAGCTGTGCTATCTGTACCTACCCTTCAGGTAGGATCCGTGGAGGACGATCTATGAGCTACGCTATCTGTACCTACCCTTCAGGTAGGATCCGAGGAGGACGACCTAGGAGCTGTTTCTATACTTCCATCTATTGGTCTTTTCTATTGTACTTTCGTTCAGTTGTAGCTATACTTTTCAGTTGGGTTTGTATTCTGGCCCTTTTCCTTTTCAGCACTTCTTTTGTACTTAGTGTTTACTTCTGCATGTACTCTGTGGTGTTTTTTTTACTTTTATAAAGCCAATGCCTTCCCATTTATCGGGATTTACGCCTTTGGTGCTAGTCTCCAGCTCCTGGCGTATGGAAGGCGTGCTTGGGGTAGTCACGACATGGGCCTTGAGGACAGGTCGCAAAAAATTGGTACCAGAGGAGTTCGGTTCTACCGCAGAACTAAGGACTCTGATCTATTTCTATGTGAAGCAATAGTGTTAAGGGTATCGAGTGTGGTCTTTAGTTCAGGGAGTCCAGTGTTGGTGCAGCGGCCGACATATCCGTACACCAGGACCCTAACTATTTATTTCAGAATTTGTACACGAAAACATTGATTGCATGTGTGTTTCCAAATTATTAAAGTCAGCTAAAACCAGGTCAGCTCGCCAGGTATAAACGTTGACCGTGTCACTTCTGTTCAGGATGTCTCCACGCAGACAGTCAGTTGAAGTTCTGAGAGAGTACTCGATGACGGCCCACCGAGCGATGAGGCTCTGGTACGGGGCCCTTTTTACTATGTTGGCACCCTCGGGTGGTGTACCAACAGCACCACCACCTGTTGGGAGGCAAATTCCACCAGCTTAACTAGCGAACTATGCACGGTGGCAGAGCGCGTTGCACGAGTTCCAGCAGCAGCGGCCTCCGAGGATATGAGGCGAGGCAGATTCTCAGACAGTAGACCACAGGATGGAGGTGATTTCTAGAGTTTTCCGCCTAGCTGAGACATCAGGAGAGTGGATGGTGGACATGGACACTAGTGTTTTCTGATGAATGACCCTGAAGATGGTCCACATAGTGATGAGGTTTCAATATGTGGTCTGATGCCTGAGATAGTGATTTCGGGTAGTGTGTCAACTATACATCACTACCTGTTGGTCAGCAGTTACAACCGGCGGTACCGGTAGGTGACACATGTAAGCTTACAGCATTACACGTGTTCTAACATCAGATAACCTCATGTTCCGAGGTGAACATGATTCACAGGCGACTGAGGACTGTCTTGAGGATGTGGATGAGAGTTTTCTAGAGCTTATACTACTTCGGCCGGACGACGTGTCGGTAGCTGAGAATTTATCAAGGTGTACAGAACATTCAGGGTACTCGATGAATATGATTCGAGCCATCACTTTTTATTCTATGAATTCCTACTCACGTTAGGGTTCTAGAGATGACCGTGAGGTTGAATGTTCTTTGGATGAATGAATACAGCTAGAGAATGTTAGAAGTTGGAACGCAGTGTCATGGTGCCAGTCTCAGAGACTTGGGCGTGCGAATATTTCAAGAAGAGGAAATGTTAAGGACAGATAACTCTGTAGAGCATCAGACATTGAGGAAGAGCTAGGAGAGCGGAATGAGGTGGTGTACATTTCAACATATTACAACCACCCACCTTTGTTATCCCCTCCAGGCTCAGGGAGCTGGAGGACAGGGGAAAAGAGTACCTGCATGCGGTCAAGGAGTGCGACCGAAATGGCTCTAAGGATGATTCGATGTGCGGACTTTGTCTTCTACTAACTACCGTAGCCACATAAATCGATACGAATCATCCCTTCCTTCCATGAATCTAGTCCCAGACCTAGAGTTTCCGGTTAAGCCGTTGACTTGACCCTCATATCTGGAGATACCTTCGGGAGGAGACTCGATAGTCACACTTACGCTGACGGTGTGATCTGAACCTTGAGATGAGAGTCTCGGTTGGGATCACATGGTGGCAGCGTTGAGGCCTTACGACGTTAGTTTGAGTATGGATTGGGCAATCACTACTCATACACAAATTGATGGTATTAGGAAAACGTCTGGATGGATTTTACTTGGTCAGCAAAAAGGAAACCCCATGCAGCACAAGATAAACTCGTGCATGGAAAGGTGTAGCCGATCATTCTTGGGTCAGCCAACCGTACCCTCATGGAAGCAGGAGTTTTGAGTTTCAGTTCTAATCTGGAAAGGGGGACCTCTAGAGTTCGAGGATGGAGACCACGTCCTTAGACGGGTCTCACCACGACGAGGTTTACTGAGATGTAGTAGAGGCGGTGAGATATCTCCGAGGTTCAATTGAAATTTCTAGGTCCCCAGCAGGGTAGGAGAGGTGGTATACCGCTTCACCATTCCAACTCAGTTACATTGGGTGCATGAAATCTTCAACGTACCATGGCTGAGGAGATACGTGAAAGATCCTTCACACATCATCGACCTCAGGGAGTTGGACGACAATGAAAGGGCGACATGCACGGAGGTTCCAGTGGAGATTGAGGATCGAGAAGAGCAGATCCTACGAGGACGGTCGATTCCTTGGGTGCACTTTCACTGGTAGTACGAGAACCTCCAGGTGAGCACATGGGAGTGGAAGGCTCAGGTGCGTGCTCAGTACCGCTTTTGTATCCCTAGTTTGTGTTAAAGCTTTACGAGGACGTAAAGCCCTGAGGTGGGAGTAATGTAAGGACCTATAAAAATCAAGGAAATTTTTTTCTTATTTTTCTTTGGAATTTTACGAGTACGCAGTTTCTGACGGAACCTGATTCCGAGGTCCGGCGGTCCCTGAATAATTTTCTGAAGTCTTGTTAAGATTAAATTAACATGTGTAAGCAGTTTTACTGAAGAAGTGCAGTAACTCTTAAATGGTTACTCGGATCAGAAATATGATGGCGCCGTTGCACTCAGGATGGCGGGTCTACCCTAGGCGCGACTTATGTTTAGTCAGTGCGGGCCTCCTGTGACAAATTCCAAAAATGGCATAACCGTAAATAAAATAATTAAATAAATTATTTTATTTTTCAAATGCTTATAACTCAAAAATGGTAGCTTGGATTAAAAATCCGAGACAACCGCTAAACTCGGGAGGGCATGGGTTATTTATGAAAATATTAACATTGGCCGGTACGGGCCACCAGAAAAAGTTAGTTTTTGGTAGCAAATAAAATAATTAAATGACAATTATTTTATTGTAAAATTCGTATCTTTTAAATGGTAACTTGGATTGAAAGTCCGAGAGTACATTTGGATTCGTTGGGGCGTGTTTCACTTAGGCAGAGCTTAACCTTAACCGGCACGGGTCGAGGGTGACTGATAATAATTTTCCGAACTTTTTTTCAGGTACGTTTAGTAAATGTAAGTGTGGGTTGTCCTATCTTTTGAACTGTTACTCGGAATTGAAATCCGAGGGCACCGATAAACTCGAAGCACTAGTAAATTCTTAAGGGGGCCTTTACCGCATTTGTGTTTGAAGTGGGTTGAGAATTAATAATTGGGGATTTAGAATTAAATAAATAAAATTGGTGGTACACAATTTTCTTTATATAGTAGTTATAACCTACAAAGGGGAGTTAAGGGTGAGACCCATAACCACCAACTACCCATGTGAGGATAAATGAGATGTGGGGTCCACAAGAGACCCTAACTCCTCACCTCCTCCTCAACTCCCTAAACCCCCCTTTATCACCCCTTAAATTAATTTGTAAACTCCCCTTTAATTATGTGAACTCCTCACCTTCTTCTCTCTCTCCCATATGTTTTTCCAACCTGATTTCAATTAATGAATGGGCTCCCCTTAGTTTTGAATTGCTTGGCATTATTAAATTATGAGGAAGCCTTTCATTTTATTGTTGGGTAATTAATCTGTGGAGAAGCATTGTAGGATTAGAAGGGAAAGCTTACTTTCCACGACGAACGCAATCTTCCTCTCAGCGAAGGGAATCTGCTTCAACCGAGGTAAGAATGTGAGGTGACACCACGAGGAGCACCGTTCTTCCGCGATGCCCGACCACCACGATGCTTGCCACATTCCTCTGTTCGACGACGAGCAACGTCTTTTCAAGGTAGGGGTTATTATATATGATTGAATTTTTTTTATTGATTCTTCATATCTTAAATTCACGATGATGATGAACAAATGAACATGGACATTATCCCGCACATAAACCATTCTCCTTTTTCTTTTTATTCTTCATGTGTTCTTCGTGCGTTCTTCAATTCCAAATATTTATTGACGCTGGAAACACGATGTTTTGTTGAGCGCAATATATAGATGCGAATCCCTCGATACAAGGATCACAAATATGCGATCGTTTAATTTTTCGGGTTTGGAACGAAACCGCAATGGCTCGCGGAAGGAGGCGTCAAAATATTTATTGATGCTGGAAACTCAATGTTTCCCTGAGCGCGACATACGGAGATGAAGATCTCGACCCGAGGATGAAGGATATGCGTTCGTATCTTTTTTCCGAGTTAAATTGAAGTCGAAATGGATTGCGGAAGGATCTTGAGGCGCAGCTGGGCGGGCAACCAAAGCTGGCAGCCATGTGTAAAGAAGGGTGGTGCGTGAAAAAGGGTGGTGTGTGACATGGGGTAATTGAACGAAATCAATTAAAATTAATAATATAATAATTGTATTATTAATTTTGATGATAAAACACTTTTTTGTCTGTAACTTCTTCGTGCGATCTCGGTTTCACGAACCATCAGTGGTAGTGCGACCAAGACTTTGAGACTGAATTTATGAGTCCAATATTGGATGTCTTTTTCGGTTTTTCGGATCAGGTACCTGAAGCGCTCGAAAAATAATAGATTTAATAATATTAGTAAATCTTCGACCCATCATAACTCATGCGTGCGACTTCTGATTGGCTTCCCGTCAGTGGCGATATAATCACGTCATTAATACAGTCGATTCAAGTCTAATGATGGATACTAAATTCTAGTTCATGGGGCGGGGCCACGAAACACCGGAAAATAATATTATTATTATTATTACGGGATCTTGTATCAGACATATCTCTCTCATACGGTGTCAGAATGACGAACCGTCTGCGATGTTGCAACCCTGGAATTACGATAGCTGTTTCAAGACTAATTTTGGATATTTAAGTCGAGGTTGAGGCACAGGCCCCATGAGGCCCGGTTCACGCATGATGCGGTGAAATGTAACTTTTTCACCGGCTATCCATTTGGGACCAATGGGTAGTCCATCACATGTGTTTTTCCGTATGGATTGCAATGGTGTCACCAATTTGGTTAACTGGTGTCATTTGAAGTACGACTGGGTTGGAACGAACATGAATCCAACCGAGCCCTCGGCGAGGAAACGCTTATAACAGGAACTCCGGACGACTAATTGACGTTCCATCGACCTTGTTGGATTCCTCTTGATAAGACGGAACATTTGCTATACTTTTCCTGAGGTTTGGATGCTGTTGGAATATGGCCGGGTTGGATTGTACCCGAAATCCAACCGGGACCCTGGAACGGAAAAGCTGATACCTTTCAGACTGGACGTCCATTTGATGAACCATCAGCGACGTTGGTGATCTTCTTGAGAAACGGTCCCTTTGAGTATACCCTATGAGATTTCGGGGTATAGTTGAGATATGGCAGGGTTGGTTCACACACGAAACCAACCGGGCCCCTGGGACGAAAAGGCTAATAACTCACAGACCTGGCGTCCGATTGACGCATCATCTGTTGCGTTGAGACCCATATGACAAGGCGGTCCTTTGAGATACACCTTCGTGGGACTTTGAGATACTTGGAGTATCGACCTATAGCTCGTGGATCAGACCCTCCCGGAGATGAGCGTTCGGGGTACGGAGACTGTGTAGACGGCTGAGACTTGACGACTTCTTGACCGACTCGACATGGAGTGAGTCCACTAGACCAGTGGACGGAGCACTACTTTGTTGGGTGCAGACCCATGTCGGACAGAGCACTACATGTGTGACAGTGCAGTCCCACTGTACTCATCCTTAGAGTACCTCTGCAGGCTATTAGAGGGTGTGAACTACTGTGTTTGGGTGGCATACCCCGGCGGGAAGTACTAATGTGTTTGGGTGCTGGCCCGCGGTACTCGATAGGAGGAGTACCTCAGCAGTTTTAGGTTAATGAGCAGTATCTCAGAGTCGTGACAGGACCACTGTACACTCCAGAGATGGGACTCTTCAGCAGTTATGGTTTCGATAATGAAAATCCTCGTTTGAGCTGAGTCTATGACCATTGTGTTTACCTCATGATTGATATGGGTCACTTGATATCTTAGGTATATGTATGGGCGTATATCTAAGTACTAGTTATCAGTTGATTTCATAACCTTTGTGTTTCCTCGTGATTGAGATGGGTTGTTTGATAACTTAGGTATAAGTATGGGCTTATACCTAAGTAAGGGTTATCTGTTGAGATCTTAATTGTGGTTAACCGTTTTGGAATTTGTGAGACCTTGAGGGTCTCGGGGTCCCTACTGAGTATCGTTATACTCACCCCTACACGGGCTATGCCCACACCTCGTTGTGTTGGTTGCAGACGACGGGCAGCGAGATAGAATCCGGTGGTGGACATCACGACGAGACGACACTCGGAGGAGGTTGACGGGCGAGAGAGTTGTGGAGGCTATCTTTACCTACCCTTCAAGTAGGATCTATGGTGGATGATCCAAGAGCTATGCTATCTATACCTACCCTACAGGTAGGATCCATGGTGGAAGATCTAGGAGGTACGCTATCTGTACCTACCCTTCAGGTAGGATCAGAAGAGGACGACCCAGGAGTTGTTTCTATACTTCCAGCTGTTGGTATTTTCTGTTGTACTTCCATTCAGTTGTAGCTGTACTTTTTAGTTGGGTTTTTATTCTGGCCCTCTTTCTTTTCAGCACTTCTTTTGTACTTAGTGTTTACTTCTGCTTGTACTCTATGGTGTTTTGTTTACTTTTATAAAGGAAATTCCTTCCTAGTTATCGGGATTTATGCCTTTGGTGCTAGTCTATATCCTCTGGCCTATAGAAGGCGAGCTTGGGGTAGTCACTGAATAGGCCCTGAAGACGGGTCATGAAATTAATAAATAAATTTAAACCATTATATAGTTGTTTAAATTACATTCAATGAACATGAAGATTTATGTAGGGGATTTTATCTCCATTTACATTCTGATGAGGATTATTTTTAATTATGCGGCAATTAAATTCTATGTGGTGTATATAAAACCCTTTGAAATTTCATACCTTGATTTTTTAATGGTAAATTTTATTTGTAATTTTAATTTTCATTATCACATCAAAATGAATTTTCCTGAAAGTTACCTTGTTGTAAAAGATATTTTACAATATCACCTCATATTTATTATTATCATTAACAAGTAAATATCACATTATTTTTATCAATTTTAATTGGTCATTACATTTATCCTAAATTTAAATATTCATTTATGATTTAAATTTTAATAACGAAAACAGTATGCCATTTATACATATGATGATATATTTTAATATTATTGGATTTACTATGGATATTTTTTGAAATCTATATCGCATACACAATAAAAATAATTGATGATATGGAATATCATTTTTGAATAAAATCTATTATTTTATTCATAAGGAATTATTTAGACTTGAAATACATTGTTTGGTGGCCACTTATAAAAATCTCCTTAATATATCAGTACTCTTGTGAGTTAAAATCATTTGGCAAAACCCGATGTGTTTGTAAGAAGTATGTTTTAAAATATTTTGAATAATGATCTTAATATTATGTTCTTTTTGAAATTTGCGGTCAATAATGAGATATAAAACACAAATTTTTTTCTTCCATTCAAATTTTAAATTATCTTTTGTATGGTTCGAATGGTAAATTTTTATTTTTATTCGGAAATAGAACCTACATTAATTCAGGTTTCCATTATTTGGAATTTAGTTATTATTATCCAGGATATTTTCATAATCATATTATCAATAAATTCATTCCATACTCAAAATTTTGATTAAATTGATTTTTGTTTCAGTGATATATATTTCTATGTTGATTATTAAAATTAATTCATGATAGCTTCCACTATACTTAACCCATAACATGAATTTAATGTCATGATTGTTTTTATTTAGTTCTTCAGAATCTTGGAAGTTTATTATGTTGTATATAATTTGTTTTCCTATATTGAATAATTATAATCAGAATAATAATTATGTTTTAATTTTTTTTTCCAGCTATATTGTTGGACTCATGCTTGTATCATGATTTCTATGATTAAGAAACTAATCTTCCATTCATGATTTGATTCCATTATCTTATTTATATATAACAAAGCATGAACCTACTCTGAGATTCTTGGGTTGGGGTCACTACTATTGGTATTTGAAGAAATTTTATTATAATTTATGCGAACAATATTTATAATAACATAGATTAGTTAACCAAAAACTATAATAAATCTTCAAGATATTTATATTAATATATTAATGTTATATTACAGAATAAAATTGGTGGGTTTTATTTGATATACAACCTTCTATGGATACAACAAGTGGATTGGGTTCTAAAAAAATGTACTTTGGGAAAGAAAATATGAAACATGTTCATTGTTATTGACCTGATAGTAAGCTGGTGAATGAAAAATGGTCCACACTATACAATGTTTTTGAAACTCTTGGTGGATATTCTTTGGATAACTTACTTTAAATTTACAAACCAATATTAGGGATTTGAATAAATAATGAAAATAAATATAATATGTAAAGCCCTTGAACAATTAAGAACCTATATTGTAATAATATAGATAATGATATTGAATTTAAGATTAAAATTAAATAATTCTTTTTAGCAATGTTATTTTGGTCATCTAAATCATTAAAAATCTAAGGTCTATAATTAATTTTTGAAAATAAGTTGTCTTAAATAACATAAGATTTATATATTATATCATGGTATTATGAGAATAAGGATGATCATGCATTCAATTTCCTAAACACCTCTATTTATATTTTATGTTATGGGATTTTAACATGATGAATGATATTTTGGGGGAAATTATGATCTGGAATATGTTTTAATAGAATAGTTATTTAAGGATTATTTACATTTCGATTTTTAGAAACATGATTAAGTATACTGATAACATCAGGGTTTAATGATTACTAATAAAATTGTAATAATAGTAAAAAAGTTTATTCATCTTCTATATGTTTCACTAAAACACATATTAAACAAGTCATTTATTAAATAACATTATTTTATGCATTTTTATTATATTTTTTTGGAAAAGTTATATGAATTATTATAATATATTTTATAAAAAAAACACAAAATTTGGGGGAAAATCCATTGTTTTCATCAGGGATGTGGGTCTTGAACCATTAACCAATGGATGATAATTATTTAGTGGTGAAAAATGGGTTATATAAAGTATCTGTTTATATTTCATTTCTAAAAAGATTTAAAAAAATTATTTATGATGTATATGTTGTGTTAAATTGTTGTTTTATAGATTTATTTACTATATTGGATAAATATTTATAATAATATACGATTTAGTAAATATTTATAGTCCTAAAAGTAAAATTATCAGTCTTTATTTAACATATGATCCATTAAAAGTTAATTTTAGTCATTTATGTTATAAATATAAGTTTTTGGATTTTAATTTCATGGATTAAGGGATGATTTATAAATTTATTTAATAAATACCAAAGTATGAATATTTCATTATAAAATAGAAACATGTCAAGAAATTATATTTCCTTCAATTCTATAATAGTAAAATAATTATTCTGTGTTTGGAATAGTTTTTTTTTAAAAATTATATACAATATCATTAATAATTAATTAATAAGTTGTTCCTTCAAATTAGAAGATTTTATTAAAGGTCATTAAAATTCAATTTATCTCTCAATTTCGTGTAATCAATGACCCCAATCACTATCTATACTTATTTTCAATTTTACAGTATGTTTATATCATCACATTTTGTAAAATTTTCTCATATTTAGAAGTCTATTTATATGATAATCGATATGAACATTCAATATAAATTTCATTCTTATTAAGTGGTAATTTTATAAAACATTTCAAAATATAGTATTTAATATAATGTTATTTCAAAATATCAAACCATATACTACCAATATCATGTTTAATTCATGAGAAATAAATTTATTTAAGATAGAGAGAATGAAACACCTTAATACTTTTTGGTATATAAATATAATTAAATAAATGGAATCTCATTAATATAATGGTTCACATATACATATCAGTTCAACGTTCATTGAACAAAAATTATAGTTTAGATTAAAGTACACATAACACTGAGATTATATTGCATTATATGAAATGTCGAGTTTTAATAAAGAGAAATATGATATTAATTTTATAATTTAGTAACATAGTTTTCGGCTATCCATTGGAATGACATGTATGTATATAATTAACTAAATTCTTAAAATATAAAATTTATAGATATTTATTATATGTTTATTGATTTTTTAAAAAATAAGTATCATTTATTAGAGGAAACCATTTTCTAAAAACCTGTATATTTTCAAAAGGTTGATTTTATTTCGTATTGCACACATAATTTAAATTTTATTTTTAAAAAATTACTTAAAATTATTGTATAAAAATATATTCATTTTCGAAATATTAAAACTGAAATTATCTTATCGTGATTTTTTGCAAATTTTCTGAAAATATTTATTTAATGATAAATACTATAAATATGGAATTTTATTTTTAAAATTCCTTTTTTATAAATTATTTATGATGTAAAATTTTATTAATAGTGTTTTTCAGTAGACTTAGTAAAATTTTATATCAATTTATTTATTTTAGGTCATTTTAATCACTTTATTATTTATTTATTATATAAAAAATCTATGAATGATTGCATATTTATTCCATAAAAACTAGTTTTATAATCTGGTTTGTGGGGTAAATTTTAAATAAAATAGTAAACATTACGTGAAATGTATTTTTTAAATATGGATTAAATATTTTCAACTACTAAAATTTTTAAATTATTATAATTTTTTCATAATTTTTTTTAAAAAATGAATTATGAAAACAATAAAAATTAATTGCTATGATTTTGGAAAAATTGAGTTTATCGTGACTTTAAACTAAGAAGATAAGGGTGAGAATGACCTACCATTTCAAAATGCTAATTTTTTGACATTTTAAATCTTTAAGACCTTATTTTGGATTTTAATAAAAAATTTGGACACTTTTCCATGAAATTACCAATATTAAAAATTAATAATGAAAAAGAAAAAATATATCCTTTTATCATTTTAATATTTATGAAGTATTAGGATAGTGATGAAGAAAAACATATATTTTGTTATAAATATATTTATTTAATTATCAAATTTTCACATCCTGAAATTATTTTAATTTATTTTGACATAAAAAAACTACATTATATTCTAAAGAAATTATAGTGTAGTAATTATTTTCTAAATTATAAAATAAAATAAATGACACTAAAAAATTAAAATTGAAGTATGTTGAACAAGTTTTTGTGTTAAATTATTTTTTTAGGAATATATTATTTTAAAAACGATTGACAAATTTTATTCTATTTTAATAAATGTCTTTATATTTTTTCATAAAATTTAAATGAAAAATGTCATAATTAACATCAATGTTATTTTATGATAAATTATATTTTGTTAAATAATTAAAAATCACTAAAGTCACATACATTACAATGTGATGTTTAAATAATAAAAAATTACATCTATGTACAATTCATCAAAAACCTTTTCTTTTATAAGTAATATATTAACCTCTAAATAGTAAAAGCACTTTCGGTGTTGTTAATGTTAATGTTGTATTTTTTTCACATTACTTACCCATAGAATAAAATTAACATCGATCATACATTGAATTTATATTAATTAATTTATATATTTTTTTTATTATTAATAGGTCAAAATTATTGAACAATTATTAATTTCATTTAGTCTTAATGGTTAAATTACATATTTTACAATAATAGATACCATAGTGAAAAAAAAATTCTAAAAGTATAGAATCTTATAAATTAAAGAGAAAATGAATAGAAATTTAATTGAATTTTTTGGGAGTATATTTATACCATTATATACCTCCGCTGATTTAAATATAATATCTTGATCCACATGTGGTAAAATTGACCTCTAAATAGTAAATAATTATATTTGTTTACAAAAATACAACTTCTACTCAACTATAAAACGACATGCATTCCACTAAACTATTCACACATATCAAGTATATTGGTTTTAACAAGGTGTAACCAAATAAAATTACCACATATCTCATCTCACCCTATATTAATTAGGTTGGTATGAAATATTTTATAAGAAATCATTAATACATACTTAAGAAGGATACATGAAGAATGGTAATCATTTCCCAATGAGAATTTTAATTTTAATTTTTTATCCACTACCATTAATTACTATTAATCATTATAGAATAAAAATATAAATCTTATTAAATATTAATGGAGGTTGTTAAAAATGTAAATTACATAAAATCATCTCCCCTTCTATCACAATGGGTTACAAAATCACAATTCTTCTGTGTGGTATACAATGTTCTCACGAATTTTTGTCATCCATTTTTCCATTAACACCCTTTAGTTTTTGTTATGATGATGGATATGTACTCTATGAATGATATTTATAATATAAAAATTTTTCATTTATATTAATAACATATATAAAATTCTATAGTCTTTCTTATATGATACATTATAAAATTGCTTGTGTGTACAATGGAATACTTCATCATAAAGTGATGTGTTTCATCCTTCACTAACACTTTAAATGGAAGGATATAAGGATAATGTTAATAATTTTATGTCATTTAAATGATATAATTATGATATTCATTAAATATTCATAATTATACATTTATAAAATTGTATTTTATTTATTTTTACAATTCATGATGAAAACATCATTCATATACATGTAGGCTACCACCTTCACAAAGCGATGTGACTCTCTATTCCTCACCACAAACATTGATGATATTAATATATATATTTGAATAAATAATATAGTATATATTATATTATGAACATTATATAATGAAAAAATATTACATATCAATTATGAAAAATGATTATTGAAAAATAAAAATGATACTCTTGTGTATGTATGACCTACTATCTCCATGATTCTAACATACTTCATTTATAAAAAAACATTTAATGATTTTCTGTAAACATATAGTAGATGTATAAATATGATTATTATGTCGTGACTATAATTTATCAGTTCATAGTACTACATAATATGTTCATGACCAATCTCTTTAATTACCAAACACACGAGTGAAAACGTGACAATTAACACAAGTTCAAATGAATATAATGAAATACTACCCCGGAACGGGCTATACGCTGTTATAAAAGGATCATATATGAATATTTAAATATTAATATAGTTATATTGTAATTTATTAACATTTTAAAATCAATATAAATGATGATAATGAAATTTCATTTGTATTGATGTGTGACATTAGAGATTTTACCTAAATTTAAATTCCATTTAGGCTTATTTATAATTATTTATAAATTGAATTTTATATGTTGTATATATTTAAACATTAAAATATAAGACAATGATACATGATTACTTTTGGAAATTTTATTTCACAATTTTTATTATCAAGTCGAATGGGATATGAGTTGAATGTTACCGTGTAGTTAATGTTATTGTAAAATACAAATTCTATTTGTAATAATTTACATTGACTTGAAACAATCAATTATTTTTATTATTTATCAATTTTCATAACACTTATCAGAAATTTAAATATTATTGAATGGTGGATATAATTATTCAATAAACCATATACCATTTATAAATATAAAATTTACATTAAATGTTGTTTTATTTAATAGGGAAATATTGATAAATCAATATCCTTTACTAAATATGGATAATTTATGAATGGAAACTTTTGTATACAATAAATTGATTATTAAATATATGAAAATGATTTAGATCTAAAATAAACTAGTTGGGAGTTATTTATAGATATCCACTCGATGCGTAAGTAGTCTCATGATACTAAATCAGTTGGCCCAATCCTATACATTGGTTCCCAGCGTGTTTTAAACATTCTTAATGATAGATCCTGACCATATGTGGGTTATGAAGGGTATTGAATGAAATAAGTTGGAAAAAACAAAATGGCTTGTACCTGATATATTTTAAATAATATAGTTAATGGTCATGATGGTCAATGTAACATGTTACATTGCGACAAGAAATAGAATAATTAAAAAATACATTCATTCAAAATAATGTTATTATAATCTATGATATTTTTGAAACGATATTATATCTATATATATAAAATTATTAATTTACCAATTAAATTGAATGTATTTTCAATTATTTACAATCCCATGTAGATTTTTATTATTAATTCAAGAAAACATATTTTATAATTATCCCTTACAAAACATTTCATCTCCCCCTTATTTAGGTTCCTTTCATAGGTATCCATGTTTTCTACTAGGGTTTATATACAAGGATATTCAAGATAGAATAATGATAATATAAAAAAACAAATGATGAAATTTTTTTTTTCAAATTTATTATAAGGATTGCGTATATATATAGCTTACCAAAACTACTACACTGATTAGTCTGTTAGGATACTATTCCTAATATCTAATTCATATGTAATAATGAAGACACCAAATCCTAGATTCATTACTTTAGATCACAACATAATATCTATGTAGAGGGAACATATCATATTTTTATATTAACTTCAATTCTAATAAAATAAGAATAAAATGATTTTTAATAAGTTTTTACAATAGAAATTAATAACAAATAAATTAAAATTTGTTATTTAATGATCCGACCAATAAAAACTTTCTCAAATAATTTATAATAAATATATTTTTGTATTTATTAAATATCATTTTTTACGTGAATACAAATAGAAAATATAAAACATAATAATATAATCAAATCATTAATAGTTACTGAATATCAAATAAGTGTGTCTTTCAACACTACATTGTAATGAATCGTTTTAGTAGATTTGATCCGATATTATTTTCATGCATCCTCTACTTTTATATTTTGGAAAAATCAATTCCCACTTTTCCATTGAATTGGTTCATTATACATTAATCTTATTGAAGACCTAAAATATATAAATTTGAATATTTTAAAAGAAAATTCTTCCAAACAATAATATTTTCCAAATACTTTTGATAGTTTTATAATTTATTTTCACATTTATCAAATAAAAAAATTTAAAAATAATGTTCTGATAAGTCTCATCATTATTCTTTATATATTTTTTCATTACGTTTAATACAATGTCCATTTATCCTTTCCCATTATAATTAAATCTTCCTTCACATTTTATTTTCTTCTTCCTCCAAAAATATATATAACAATAACTACTATATCAATTTTATATTTCAATGTTTATATAACAATGAAAAATGACTTTATAAATTCCAATACCTTTTACATATATTTCATTTAATAAGTATCATATAGTTATACCAATTATTCAATTGATTTTACTTTCAGGATTAAGAAAAAATATATGTTGACTACATTTTTTGGGTCATAATGACAGTTTCATAGGATCGAATAGATTTTAAATAATTTTTTATTAGGAATAAATAATTTTATATATATATTTATTTTAAAATTCTAGTTAAAATATATATTTAAAAGTAATTTATTATACATTGAATATTCAATTGAGTAAAATTATTTTATTGGATTAGATTTCTTTATTATTTTCCACTATTTATATGATTTATTATGAAATTTTTATTGAACCAACAAAATTTAACACTCCAAATATTGAAGAATATGAAATATACATTCATTTGGGTAAGTCCATTAATTGAGACTAAGGGGATTGAAAGATCCACTGTAACAACCATTATTATTATACCTTTAATTATGTTGAATTGAATATTTTATAAACAACACTGAACTTAGATGACCAAATATTATATTTTATTGTTATAAAATATAAAAAAATAGATAAATTACACTACATTATGTGAATGAATTATCAAACATCATTTTAAAAATTAAAATATAAATAAAACAGCATATAAATAAAAATCCCAAATAACATTATCCATATGGTTTTCATGGATGATCATGAATCCAATTAATACATTTTAAGAATAAAAACATTTAAAATGAAATAAAATAAAAATAAAAATAAAATAAAATAAGATAAATAAATTCAATATAATTATATTTTGTTATACATAAGAGTTTTAATAGATATTATAACCCTTATATGATATATATAAATATATATGATCATTGGAAATGCATATTTCCAATGGGTAGATTGATAATGTTTTAATTAATATTAAATACATATTTAAAGACGAATAATTATTAAAAATATTATATTAATCCATTATATTACATAATTTATATTAATAAACAAACTATGGAATGATAAAAATTAGTATATATTCAATCATTAAAAAACAAAAGGTTGATGTTTACGTGAAATCTTATTGATCATAAATTTTATATTTTATTTTAATAAAAAACATTGTTATATTTAGTGATTAAATTCAATAAAATAATTTTATTTTCTAGAAATAAATCTCAAAAATAATGTTAGTGATAAGATTAGTTACTATAGTAAAACATGAATTTTTCTGATAACAATAAAATATGTAAAAAATTTATATGGATAGAATGGTATTTAAGACAAATAAAAATAAAAATATATATTAATATAGGAGGGGATATTTTTTCCATTGTTTTTTCCACTTTTGGGTGTGTTGAAGGATAAGATGAATATATTTAACCATTATGTGGTGAGAAATTTTAAATATGTCACTTATACTCAGTTATAAAAGGACCACTCTTCTTTGAATCCACAACTACTTCACTAATTTGGATTAATCTATAACAGAATACCAAATATCATACCACATATTACTCTCTTGCAATGGGAAGCTTATGTTCCTATGATTGTTTCTTATGTCTATAATAATGATGGAACCCAATATGATTTTGTGATAATCCTTATCTTTTATAATTACCCTATCATTCCCAAAATTTTTAAACTAGGTATACACTAAAATATTATACAAGTAAAATAATACATCTTTAAAAACCATAATTTTAAAATTTAGCTCTATATTATTACTCAATCATCAGAATTAGAAGATCATTTGTTTTTTTCATCCCAACCAAATATATAAACGTTCTAGAAACTCTATATTTTCAAAATATACGGATAAAAATATATTAAAATTGATAATATTTTAAATTAATTAATAAAGTAGTTCTGGATTTTTTTAAAATATTGTATATAGACAATGTAATATTTATTATAAATTATATTGTTTAAATTGATAAAATCACTCTTAATATGCTTGTTGTTAATATATTAATGTTAATAGTATCTTTATAATCACTTAAATTAAATCATTGATGTATATAATTATTAGAATAATATTATTATATAATTTATAATCTAAAAAGGATGATATTTCTACTAAATAATCATGATCGATGTCGCTCTAATGTAAAAACAATGTCAAATCAAAACTTGTATGTTTTGGTGATGGAAATAAATTACAAATAACTAATATATATGTAATAAATTATTCTGAAAAAAATCTATTATATGTTAAAACATAGTAACATGATTACAAAATAATTTAATAAGATTAATATTTTTATTCAACATGTTTAATGCCCGTTCATATGAATCTCTAGCAATTTTACCGGATCCTCATCTAAATATATTTCCATTGGGATGTATTCACCATTCACAACTGATATTGTTTCTATAATGTATATAATTTACCGTTGATATTTTTTATTATAAATTCAATGTATTTAATGGGATTTATCAATCCATGTCATATTCTCTATTTTAATTGTTATTTATTTAATCATTATATAATTTATTATGGAATTCCACCCCAATACCTATTATAAATTTTAAATTTTGATTCCAAAATATACATTTGTGGGGTTATATTATATTTTATTATAAATCCTCATATTTATTATCCTCTTGTTATATGGATTATTTCTATGTATTTTTATACCATTCCTCTCCCATTGATTCATACTTTACTAATTAACCGATTTTGAAAGGGGATTTTTATTTAACAATTCACATTTTCTTGTAATAAATCTCATGAAATTAAATTTTTATTTAAATAATTACATAATTTATACTATTTATTTAATTAGTTCTATATTATTTATTAATTTTATTATATATTTATATGGACTTAAACACAAGGATGAAAGATGAACTAATTTATCTACCCAATATTTTTAACAGTACAACATTTTATCCAACTATCTGTTTGATTAATTTATGAATCTCCCCTCTCATGATTTTTGGATTACATTTTTTTAATTTTCATTAATTTTAAAAGCATTAAATTAAAAATTATTTCTTTACAAAAGTTTTAAAAATGATAATGATATTTCTTCTTATTATCTAAATAATTTTATACTATCATTAAAAAGTTATTTTTGACTAAGGCAATTCCATTTAATATCTATATTTTACACAAGGGATATATTTTAATGAAATACACTCATTTTTTCATGATATTATTTAATTTTATTCCCTAATAAAATATTTATGAATATAATTTAATTACAATTGTTTAACAATTCTATAATAAATTCATGATTCTATTCATGTTCATGAATCACACATATTTGTGGAGTATACTTATTTGATAGGTGATCTTGAAATTGAAAATCCCTCTAATGCATTAGGTGGGGTCTATATCTTATATGATCTTATATTTTGTTATATGGTAGTTTATCCAATTCCAATATGATATAGATCACGATTTGACATTATTATATAAAATGTGATGATGGGATAGTTAGGATACATGATATAAAATATTAATTTATATTCCTATGTATACTCCAAATGTATACATCATGGAATACTACTATAATCAGTATCATATGAAATACTTTTATTATTATATTATATATTAAATTTATGTTTTATGGTTCATATTTATTTTTATATTATTCAATTATATAATGGTTGTAGACATTGATTATTCCCTCGTATACACAATATCGTGTTATTCTTACCTACGATTTTCATTATAGTATTTTTAATATTTTTTCTTAGTTTTTTTTCCACATTGAGCATCTCAGATCACCAAATTAATATGTGTTTATTCATTTGGATATGATAAATAATATAACACGTGATATTTAAATGAAAATTTAATCTATAATGAATTATGGAATGTAATTTAATATGTCGTAAAATGTGTCATTTATGTCTCTAATATTCAATTTCAGGGAAATGACAAGTTATATAGGTGTTACTAATTAAAATATGAAATATATAATCAATTATAATTCGTTATTATGTATGCATGTTATGGTTGGGTTATCTCTGTTTTTATCCGAGTGGGGATTAGTTATTTATTATAATTAGGGTTTAAGAATAATGTTGTGTAAATTTAAGAAACATAGGATTAACTAAATGTGTAATAGATTGATCCACAACTGTAATATGATGTTTTTATAGGATATAAAAATATGTGATCTATTTTCATTATCATGTATATGACAATTTTATTTAATACACATTCTACAAAATATGGTTTTATTAAGTGAATTGTAAAAGAATAAAATTATGAGAGGTATATTATTTTTATGTTCAAAAATTTCAAATGTCATGATTTATAATAAATTTACCCACAACCTCATATCATGGATTTTTTATATTTTTTTGACACTCCAAAAAATGTTATTGAATTATCCATAAGTAATGATATTTGTTCAATTTGTACATACACAGTCTAAAAAACAGTCATCTTTATTATTCTGGTAATATTCTTCCAAAAAATAGATTTCATTTTATTTTAATTCGATATGAATATAGGGGTGGATTACATATCATTAAATTGTTTTAATATTCATTTTCTTGATATAAAAATAATATTTTATATCCATATTTAATGAATTATCATCCATCAATTCAAGGAAATCTATAAGTTATCAAAAGATATTAATTCCCTTATAATCATCTAGATAACAAATATTTATTGAAGTTTATCTTAAATGGTCTAACATACTCTCAATTGGGAGGATATGATGACTATTATAGACAATATTGTTATCTTTAATTATAATTTATATAGACCTATACAAGATAATGATTTATTTCATCCAAACTAAAATATTTATCGATAATTATATCAAGTAGTCCATATAGAATTATCCCTATTTAATTTGATGAATTGAAATGGTAGGTATATAATAATATAAATAAAGGATTTATACAACCATGTGTTTCAATTGTGGATCACCATTCCACATTATTTAGAATAATAATAGAACAATCGATTAATTGTTTCCTTATCATAGACAAAAAAAATCATAAAATGAAAAATTATCCTTTATCTTATTTTATGACATGTTTGACCATGTATGAGGGGATTAATATATCTTAATTATCTAACTTTGACATTATCATCTTCATCTAATGTTGAAATGCAATATTATACCAAAAAAAATTCTAAATAATATAATAAAAAATTATTTCAATGAGGAATTCATAAAAGATAAATATAAAAACATTATCTTCAAGTACATGCTGAATAATGTCCTCAGATACTACCACAATAAATTTTATTGGGCCTTAATTGATGTTATTATCATGTATTTACGATGTAAAATTGAATACCAAGTGTATTTTTGGATACTGTGGAAGTCATTATAATATGAGAAATCACATGCCATATATATAAATTCATAATTATAGAAATACAATTTATCATAATTATGTCCTATAATCAAAATATATTGTATATAATTAGATTATTTGAATATATATTTGTTATAATAATTTATTAAATTTAAAATACAAGGATATATAAATAGATATCATTACATTTTTAAACTATAAAATTATTTTTTTAAATCTATAATGAATATCTAATCCATTAATAAAGTTAAATATGAATTTTGTTATGTTAACCCTAGTAGCTTCATATTAAGATATATTCAATGTCCTAAATAAGATGTTAGTAACATAATTGGTACTTACAATACAATGTATTGGAAAAGTGTTGTAGTTATACAATAGTGTATCATATATTATATTGAGGTGAGTCCTTTTGAAAAATTTCAATGAGGTAACAAAGGACATCTTTCATATAACGGTCCTTCAAAATAATTACAAAGACCATGATTTAGAGTTATAAATTTTAATGATATTATTAATGATTTGGTTTCATTATCATTATGGATAAAAATGTAACGTATATAACAATTTCAATGGATTTAAGTATATATTCGCATATAAGTAATTGAAAATTTCCTAGAAAAGATGGATGTATTTGTAAAAGAACTATAATTACACAATAAATTACTACATTGAGATGGGAATACGTATTGTTGATGCTTTGAGAATGAAGGATCATGATACCATATCGAAGATAAAAATTAAGAGGGACCAAATAAACATTTATTTTTTAATGATAAATATTTATATCATAAGTAATTATGAAATATCATTAATTCACAAATTAAATTTCATCCATTAATATATTTGATGATTAATGAGATAAAAGCAGATGATACAGAGCTATAGGTGATGGTATGAAATATTTTATTGAACATCGTTAACCATAATATTTTTATAAGACTAATGAAATCTACATGTTTTATTTTAATTAAAAAAAATTATTATTATTTTTTGATACATATATAATATTATTCTCTATACATCCTAGAATAAAAATTATTTATAAAGATATCATTGATAATTACCATTGGGAAATAATAAAGATGAATATTTTAGTGAAAAAATAATTATGCTTTCTTTTACTTTGTGTGTTATATATATATTTTAAATATATATGAATTTTGAAACCATAACCCATAAATATAATTAAATGAGTTAAGAGAACTATGAAATTCATCATAAGACCTCAAAAATGTTCGATAGGCTATCATACCTATTTTATAGTGGATTATCAACATATGAAGTTTGGTCAAATAATTGTAAATTCAAGAGGATTTTATACCCAATTATCATTACATGTAATTAAAAAAGGATTGGGTAAGGTTATATTACTACAACATTTCTTAATATTCTATAGATATTTTATTTTTACCTAAATATTATAGAGGATCCATCAATATAGATTTTTTTTAGATAAAAATATTACTTTATTAGGTTGTTCTCAACAGATAATAAATAAATTTAAAACCATTTAGTATTATATTAATGTAACACAGATTCAAAATGTTTGTAATGGTAGTAATAAAACATGTATAATATAGTATATTTTTAGGGAAAATGATTTCCTATAATATTAATATATAATTTATTCATGAGGTTCTAGAATTTGATACAATTGATATAGCAACCCATTTTAGGTGCAGGATCAGATGGATTAAAAATATTGTCTCCTTATGATTTCATGAAACCACACACAAGGACATTTTTTGTTCCATTTATGATTTATGAGAAAATATATACAAGTTATAACAAGTTTAATACATTCAAATGATATATAATTATAAAATGATATTTATTATTGTGAAAAAATAGTGGGGATCTTGAAACATAGCATAAATTTAAAATAAAATAGAAAAAATCACATATTAAATATAATATCGAGAAATCTTATTCATGAGGATATAATATGAGAACCCATATATGAAATCAGGTAATTTAAGGGTTATCATTTCTCATTTGATAAAATAACTTTCAATTGTGATATTTCTTAAGGGGGTGGAATGTAACATGGCACATTATTATTACACGACTTTTGTAATTAGCATATAAAATATAAAACATTGAATGTAAATAAAAAAATGTGATGTTTAAATAAATAAATCAATAAAATAAACAATAAATATTAATAAATACTAATAATATAAAATAAAACAGAAATACATAAATTACCAGTGGAATAAAAGAACATGTAAATAAAAAACCATGAACTAAGAATCTATATTCTCACGGATTTACGTGATGATCATAAAACCAACTATTATTATGAAATAAAGGTACGAAATGATACGTATGATTATAATTTTTAAGAAAAAATATAATTATTAAATTTTAATGTTATATTTTATGAATTATATAGGAGTCAAAATGTGTAGTATAACCATAATATAATTGATTTAAACATAAATATGATTATTGGGAATGTATATAGCTAATGGGTATATTGAAATTTTTTGAATGGTATTATAATATTTTTAACGAAAAATATTAATATATTTAAAATAATATATCAAACACGAATAATAATTTTTCCCATCTATTAAATAAATTAATAAATATAATAATTATATTAGTGTTAATCATTATAAATGAAAATATTTGTATTCATATAAAATTGTTAAAATAAATTGTTATATATTTTTATTTAATAGGTTACATTGAAATCATTATAAATTAATTTTGGATAACAAATTGTGTAATCAGGACACTGAAAATAGGTATAAGATTCAATATTTTTTTGAAACCAAAGTTTTTCAAGGTGGTTGGTGAAAGGAATTAGGAATCACTAAAAAAGAAAAATATGAAATACCATTAAAATTATAAACAAGGCATATGAAGTTAAAAATATATGTCCTTGATGTATTTGATACATAATTCCTTGTTTCCGCTTATGGGTCACATTTCATGTTATAAATGAATTCGATAACCATTAATGAATGTGAAATTTCAAAATAACAACTAAATATTATTTATAAAAAGTATTGTCTATTGAATCCAACGCAATTATATCTATTCAACGTAAAACCCTATATATACACTCCACTAAAAAAATAATTTATCATGTTTGGTAGATACTGCTCTAATATAGAGTATCCAATATCCATCCTCACAAAGGAACACATTCAAACAATGACTGATTTCGTAAAGAAAAGTATCTTTTTATATTTTATATTTTTAAATTATCTATTCTTTTCTAATTATTATATTTATAATTATATACTCATTTTATTTACAATTTTTATTATTATTTTTCTATTATATGATATTACTCTAAAATCACACTATACACACATTCATTCATGTGTAAAATATGTTCTTTTTTATATAAAAACAACTATCATGAACAAATCATTACAAAATAATTATTTTCATAATTATGGAGTAATAAGAATTGAATACTAGTATTCTATGATATTGATGATAAATATATGTTATTATTATGGTTCTAAAATGATGGTAAAAATTTTATTTATGATTATATATTATCTTGTTACTTTTTTTAAAACAATGGTGAATATATTCATTCGGAATTTCACTACTAAAAATGATATGTAAAACAATCATCAAATAAATAAGGGGATATATATAATTATTATAATATTACATCGCAAAATTGAAAAATAATAGAGTGATATAATTTTTATTAATTAATGAGGACCAAAATCTTTATACTACAACTAGTTTGAGAAAAACTAAACTACTAGTATATAATGGTGAAATTAAATTATTCATATAAACTAAACATCACATAATTTAATATAAATACATAGTATATTGGGTAACATATTTGAATAATTTAATGTAATAATGGATTAAAGTGAAAATTATAGTTATATAACTACTAAACATTATTTAAATAAATCAATTGTAATGGAATACAAAAATTTAATAAGTTTAATTTACATCAGATATGTTCAATATTAATGGGGTATATTATTTTATTTTTGTAATATTTTAACATGAATATATTTTAATATTAGTTTCCTATAATTATTTTGATATATAAATCCATCTCACATTCCATTATAATATGAATTTTGAGATTAATATAAAAAATATGAAGGGATTCTCTCCAACTATATATTCTAAATTGAGATTATTGATAACAAAAATTCAATTAGAATACTTTTTATTCATATTTTAATAAAAATAACCACATTATTTTATTTTTTAAATATTAGGGATATAATTTAATGTTATTATATTTTCATTATTTTATTGTTCTCCATAAATTAACTATTTTTAGGTAAATCCTATTAATATATTTTTATTCTAATATACAATTTGCCTTATATGTTAATATTATGTACAATTATACCTGATTTTGTTTAATTTCCATCCCTCGTTTTTTTGACTACTTAATTTTTTCAACCCATGACATTGAATTTCATATAAAGGTGGAAAATTATTAATTTTCTCACAATATTATTATGTTTTTCACTCCATCATTCCCACTAATCATTTTCAACATTATTATTAAAGGATATACCATTATAATTGAAAATGATCCATTCAGTTAATTTTTCTCTATAATCACAACTATTTAAACCATTGATTTATAAATTATTTCTACAATAGTTTTTCAAAATATTAATGGTATTTTTTCTTAATGTTTATGAACTTCTCTATTGTACATCTATAATGGTTAAAAAATATGACATAAATATTAAATGATTTTTTTTTGCATTGAAATATTTTTTTAATTGAATCATGAAGTTTTTATTAGTATTGGATTAATATTTATGTCATTGGAATTTTTTTATAAATCTCATTTAATTATCAATGGTTTATTTTATTTTGATGTTATAATGGTTTTTTTCTGGTCTTATGTCATATAAATATTTATACTTTTTTATTATTTTACAAGTGGAACCAAAATTATATATTAGTCTACTAAATTAGGTATTTCATATATATTATAACAATTTATTTTTGTGTTCTTGGAGTGAAATAATATTCAACTTTATAATGGAATTTGTTTTTATAATTTATTATCATGGCCTTGGTTGTGGGGCTCTAAATAATTTATTATTTTTAATATTATTTCATGTTCCACATCCATTTCATGAAAAATATTTTTGAATCATTTTATATGTTACAAGAAATAATAAATTATGATTATTTTTAATGATATAAATTTAATATTCCAATATGTATTATTAAGATATGTAATGGTCATATACAATTATTTTATTATCATACTGACATATTTATCTAATAACCACTTAGTTCTTAATTATGGTCACTTATATTTAACCATTTACTGAATCTTTTGTTTTACAGTTATTATAAAAATACCTCACCATTTTATTTTTTCCCATTCCCTAGGATATACAGAAGAATATAACATGTGTTATATATATATTAGGTACAAAAATAAAATTAAATTCAAGAAGATATGTAATATTTGATGTAAAATTAATTTTTTATATAGATAATATAGTATTAATTTATGATTTACAGTGTCATATAGTATGATATGTTATGGATAATTATTTATAATTTTTTATTATGAATTCTTGTTATGGTTTCATCATTTCATCAACTATACTATGGATCTTACTATCACATAAATGACTTAATAGTTATTTGATCCATATTTATTAAATTTAGAAGACTGGGTAGACCTAATTATTTTTCCTATCCTAGAAATGTTCTCTACAAAAATCTATGATATTTATCACACCATTTACTATCATATTTGGTTATAAAAATTTATAATAATTGAATTGTCCCTGAAAATCAATGTTTAGTTACTTATTCCAGGTTATATTAATTCATTAATCAAAAAAATATTATTATTAGTAATGAGTAAAATATATCTGTACTAATCAACAATATTATGAATAATTTAATCTTTATAATGTCCGGAACTATAAAAAATTCATTTAAACCAATGAATATTTTAGTTTTATATATGTTTATTTTATTGTTTGTAATTTTATTCATCATAATAATATCCCAAAAATTAAGTAATACAAAAAATAATACAATCTAAAATATCCCAAAAATATTATACATAAACATTGAATCATTTTAGATGATTTTTCTTTTGAACTCAAAATTATAACACCCGCTAAAAATCCAATTGTTTTGTATCATTGATTAAAAACTATATATTATGACTAATAACACAATGAAATATTAATTTTATCATAAAATTAATTAAAATATGTTATCTTATAGAAATATAAGACAATATGTTCTTTTCTCAATTTCCAAATAAATATTTAATGATAAACAACATGGGTGATAAAATACCTAAATAGGGGTGAAAAATAATAAATGTCACTCCAAATATTTTATGTGGTAATGAAGATTATCTTAATGGAACACATAAATATTTTACAAATGATTGTTGAAAAATAAAAATGATTTAGAGAATAATAATTTGAAACACATATTTTCTAATGACTTATATTTAAATGTAATAACAATGTGTGTAAAAATATAGTGATTTGGTTTCCCTCCAAATTTTATATAAATATTTTTATACCCGTCAATAAAAATATTTTACCAATGTGTTAGAGAGAGATATAATTATAAAACCATCAAACATATAAAATTATATCCTTTCATATTTATGAAAAATTTATAAAAAACATATTATAATTATATCAAGGCTGTAGAATAATAACCCATAAAAATAAAACACAATACAAAATAATTTTCACAATGTTAGTAATATTTATTCTATAATTAAATTGATTTATACTAAGAATATATATCAATAATGAAAAATTGTAACATAACAAATATCAAATACTAATGAAATAATATTATACTTACGTTGATGAAAAAATTCGTCAGATAGGGATAATACATTATAAAATAATTATTTAAAAAACATTAATATCATTTGATGAATTGTTTTAAAAAATAATTTATAATTTCATTATTTTAAACATATGAATTAATAAATAAAAAAATACCTCAATGAACTATTTAATATGAAAACATTAAAAATATTAGTTTCTATGAAAACAAAATAGATATGTATGAGAATAAGGCATATCAATAAATATATTATATGAAAGGGGAAAAATTTTCCCTATAGTCATTGTATGTAATATAATAAATAACAGAAATATTATTTCTACAATAAAAATAGAATGTGGAAAGATATTGAATACATTGATAAATTTATTTAAAAATTTTTACATCGAATGGGATGATTCCATAAAAAAGAGAGATAAATAAAAACCATATAACCATTTCTCCAAAAAATCATAATCATTACTTAAAACATTCTGTATTAAATATTGAATTAAGAATAATATACGTACGAAATCTATTTAAATTTACTATTATTTATGTTTATAAATAATTTTTATATATTATATATAAAAAAGATAGTAGGTGATTAATTTTATCATTAAAAAATTCTAGTGTTTCTAGATCCATACATCTTTTTGACATGATGTATTAGTTATCACTCATTAACTCAAATCCTATAATATAAATAAGTTAAAAATTAAAATAATAAAAATGAATAAATTTTATTTTTAACCCTTTATTTATTCACTAGTAATTATGATAATGTTTTATTATAGATGATAAAGGATTAACTAGTTTTAAATAAATTATTTTACCAATTGTGTTATTTTAATAATGAATTTATTTTTAATATTGGACTTTAAAATGAATAAACCAAGAAATATTTATTAATTCATATTATATATTAAAAATATCTAATCTATTATAATAATCATTTAATAAATTAAAAAATAGTACAACATCACATATGAAGGTGGTTGAGTATACTAAAATAAGAAGGTGACGTAATATTTATTTATTTAAGGATATATTAAATTATTATAGTTTAATAAATTCATAGATGTAATAAAATAATACTATAGAATATCCTAACGGAAAATCATATTTTTGAGTGATAATGAAAATGTTAATGAAAAATACATTTAAAAATGGGCTATTTAGATTTTAGAATTCCCTTCTTCTGCAAATAGAATCATTAAAATTAGTTGAATAATGAATTTCGATTATAAAAATATGCTTCAAAAAACTAGAAAAAAATCTAGATGTAAAAGGAATCAATGTTATTAGTGTAGAATAAAAAATAATATTTATGAATTGGAATGGTTATATGAGAGTTTATTTTATAGATGAGTTTGAGTGAAATAATGAAATTATTTATAATTTGATTGTTAATGAATTTCAATTTCATATTTAAAGTTAACACTAAATTAAAAAAGATCAGTTTACAATAAGTTAAGGATATATTTTATAAAATTATAGATCATTTTTATAATATATATTATTTTACGATATTTAATATTTATCTATTCATTTATCATGTCAAATAGGTGAATAATTGAGTTTACTAAAATGAAAATTTAACATATTGCATATTATTACATTAAGATTCCCGATAAAAAATATATTTTATTAAATCTACAATCAAAATATGATAAATAATAAATATGAATAAAAATTTATAATTCATTAAAAAAAATTATGAAATTATCTTATTTAATATGTAATTAATGAATATATTTTACATTATATTGTTAATTATTTAATTAAATAATTCTAATTATTTATTATACATTATATATATTTGATTTAAATACATTATTTATTTCTAAACTGTAATACATATCAATCTATGACATTTTAATATATTTATTACATATATACAAACAAAATGTTATATATTTAATAAATATTTTTATAATATTCATATTAATCTTTTTAACCAAATATATAACCATAAATAATTATCTAAAAAAGATTAATTGTGTTGTTTCATCATTTTACAAAATATATTCATTGTTTATAATGTTTAAAAATAATTATAACTATTATACTCGATGAATTTAGTTTTTAGGAATCATCAATGAGAAGTATTTTAATATTGAAATTTTATATTTTCATGTGTTTATATTCCTTTTTTAGTTTTAATTATTATGTTTTATAATGTTTTATTATAGTATTCTATTCTTTTACATTTTAGTTTGTAATTATACCTAAGTGATATAGATAATACTTCTTCATAAAAATATATTTATTCCACTAAATCTTAATAATCACGGTGAAATTTTTATAGGAACATAAATTCTAATATATGGGGTGTTATATTATTCAATTTTTTAATAGAAGAAAAATAGAATATAGTAAATTTTATTGAACATCATGGAATCCTTCACCCAAATATATACTTAGTCATCTATTAGATGCTCCATGAATGTTATATTGATTGTTATCCATGTCTTGATGACTAATAGAAAATAAATGATATTCATCCCATGATCCTAGTATCAGATAAAAGTATAAATAATTATTCCATGGTGAATATGTTATTATGGAATTTAAAATAATATGATAAAAATATACTTTAATAGAATTACCCAATATTTATTTATGTATTAGTATTTTACAAAGATTATATATACCTATATTCTATAGAAATGATATTGAGTCAAAACTAGTACAAATTTAATAAAAATTAATTCTTTTACAATATATTATTCCCTATCAATCACCTGAATCCAATAATAAAATCTATATATAGAAATAAAATCTCCCTAAAAAATGTATATTATTCCCTTAAAAATAGAATAATTTGAATGTTCAACCATTTCTATAGAAGAATATTTTTTCATCTCACAATGTAATGTATACTAATATTCACATATGTTGATCATCCATATCATATTTCCCATAATGATCCATTTTATGTTACATCGAATTAATATTTTATTATATTTATTATATATTTTATTAATAATATATTTAAACATAATTCAATATAATTTAATATATTCATAATTAAACAAAAAATAATATTCCATACTAAGGGGTTATGATACCACAATATATTCAACTTACACCGACCAACATAAAGATTTCCACTTGATGTTCCCATTATATAATAAAAATAAACATCATGAATGGAATATACATTTATTTTTTCCAAACTACATGTAGTGACTCACAGTAGTTTTTAATAACAATTGAACACACAATGTCACTATTAATAAAAAAATTAATTTAAATATATAACACATGTCCAATAGTTATTTTTTGGTGCATAACCCTATAAATCATCATGAAAAGTTTTTTACAACACATTTTATAGTGAACATGGAATTGAATAAAAATTTTGGGGATTTTATATGATTTAGTAAGAACATTTAAATTTCACAAACATAAATATACATAAATGTTTTCACATATTTACCATGATTTCTTCATTATAGTAAAAATTTATTTAATAACATCAACTAAATTACTGAAATTATACTAATTCAAAAATATTAATTAATCAATGAATTATGATTAATTGAATACAAAATTTATTATGAATTCTCTAAATTATTGATACATAGTAGAAATCCATGTATAATTACAAAATTAATTTTAATGAAGGTATATTCATTTTATGCAGAATAGTTCAAAAAAATATAAACATCACTTTCTATCCTGATGATTTATTAAAACCTCAAAAAATATATTAATAATATAATAAATACTATGGGAAATATATTATTAATAAATTGATAAATAAAAAGAAATGTTCATGATGGAATACATTATATTTTCGTTATAAAAATTCATTGTATAAAGATTAATTTATATATATTATAAAAGTGATATTTAGTTACACTACAATAACAAAGAAATGTAACACCACACACAGTTGAACTGAGGTGATATACATAGAAAAAATATAATGAAATAGGCAATGAAAATATAATTGCTTTATTTTTTTTGGTAGTTAGGTCTTTTGAAATGGGGGCCCCAACATGAGAGTCGATATTTCATATTATGAAAATAAAAATAATTATATTAAATATATAGGTATAAAATTATATATAATTTATTAATTAATTTAATCATTTCATTATTGATATAAAACATTAATGAAGTTACAAAATTATTTACATAATAAAATAATGTAATAATTTCACCTATAAACCAAACATAATAATGAATAACCTCATGGATTAAATTAAAACGTATTTTACCATGGGCCTAAAACATATTTATTTTAAATATATATTAAAATATTGAAATAAATCATTATTTCATATTATTAATATATCATAATTTTTTAATATAATTAACCCCATAAAATTTGTATTCTATAATAAAATATTGAAATTTTATGTGGCACTGACATATATCAATAAATAAATTGATTCATTTTATAATTTCATGAAATTTGATTCATACACACTATAAAAACTAATTCTATAATTTAATGTATGAATATCAACTATATTTAATATCCTATGTATTTAAATATTACTCACTATAATAATAAAATAAAATAAAATAATAATTATTTTATTTTGTAAATAATTAGTTGTGTTGTTCTCAATAGAAAAATATAGACTATTAAAATATTAAATAGACAAGAAAATATTTTCATGATATAAAGATCTATTAATGTGCTGATATGTAGTAATAGTGAATTATTTTTAATTATTTATCAGTTATATGAATTATCCCCGGAATTTTATATTTATGAAAATATTTTTAAAAATATTAAATTAGTTTCAAGAAATGGAACACTAATTCCATCAAATTTATTTTTCAATTTAGATAATAATTCATCATAATACCCATATTAAATATAACATGACCCTAGAATGATTTATTTTTTTATAGATATACTTTTAATATGATAAAAAACTTATACAGTGACTATTATGTAATAAGATTGGAAATATTAATTTTATATAATAAAAATATATTTTTAGTAATACAAATATAATTTTTACTCTGAAATTTAATTTTAACGGTATAATTTTTTTTAAACATAATTCTAGTAATACATCATATGAAAATATTATTTTTAATATTTACCCATATATTTTATTATTTATAAAATATTCTGAATATAATCTATTTCAAATTTTTATATACTAGTTACATATTTTGAAACCATATTGTGAAATTAACAACATTGTGTAATTTTATTACTAATTAAAAATGATTATGTAGATTAAAAATGAATAATTATTGGAATTTTTTTACTAAAACAGTAAAGGAAACAATAATTATTTTATACAAAATAATTAATAATTCTTTATTATTATGTAAAATTTAAATTCTACCAAATAAATAACAAAATAGAAACATAATAAGTTGCAATAATGATCGGAAATGGTACAGTCATTCCTCAAAATAATTTAAAATCAATAGGCATTACATAAGTATCATAAAGTAATATATAACTAATGCTTATATGGGATTTATATTATTTTTATGATTCATCACAAAAACACCTAAAAAAATGTGTATAATATATAAATTTATTAAAAAAAACGTACAATAACATATATTAAAATCATGAAGTTTAATAGTGAATATAAATTATCCCATAATACTCATAAAAAATCATATTAAATCAAAATTTACTACACTCAATAATGGAAATCATTGGATGATTCAAAAACATTATCATAAATATATATTTGAAAAATATGAATATCATTTAATACATATTTTAGAAATAAATTAGGATCAACTATCCATTTAATAAAATATTATATCATTAAAAAAAATAAGATTCTATCCTAAAAGGAATTAGTTAATTTCTTAAGACAGTTTAATAGTTTTTAGAAATTAAAAAATTGATAAAGAAATTTTTAATTTCAAAATACTATTGATATAATTTATTAATCATCAGTAAAAATAAAACAATATACAAATTCAATTTTCATATCCATTCTAAATTACATGAATTCTTAAAATTAAAATTATCCAAAAAATAATTCTAATTTATTCAGTTATTTTAACAATTATAATAGAATGATTAAAAATAACACTTTTTTCTTGACAATACCATTGAAAAATAAACCTAAATATATTCTAAACTACCTATCTAGAATCATTTTATTATTTATAAAATTTCAATTTCATCCAATTAAATTCTCATATATAAGGTCTATGACTAAATAATATAAATTAAATATTTAAAATTTATTAAGATAATCAAGAAATAAATATCATAAAGATCAATTCATTCATTAAATAATTAACATTTTTGTGTAAAAAATTAGATTCAAAATCATAATTAATAAAAAAATAAATTTAAAATTAATAGTTTCATTTAAAAAACCAACATTTCCTATAAAATTGTAGTCAATATGTTAATAAAAATCATTAATGATTAACTACTATGTTTATAATGTGTATTCTCCCCTTCAATTAATTCATTCTTATCCAAATGTTTTCCGTCGCCAAATTTTAAATATACAAACTCATCATAAAAAACATAAAAAACATAATACATTTAAAAATTAATATTATTTAACATATCATAAATTTTTATTTCAATAAGTTCTATTATTTTTTTATAAGCTATAGAAGAAACAAAATTATTAGAATCACCATGAGAAATACCACTATAAATACTTGCATAAAATTTATCTAAATAAAACATTAAATTCCAAATTATGAATTTATATTACAAAATTAAATTTTAAGAAACATTATTATTTTAACATTTTAATATTAATAATGGTATTTTAAAGAAAAATTATCATAGTGATAATATTTGAAATTAAAAAATTATAAAAAAAAATTCTTGAAAAATGTATTCAAAAACAATATTCTAATAACAATGTTATGAAAATTTCACAAATATTAACATTTAAAATATCTTTTTCAAAATATCTGTGTGGTGTTTGAGGAGTAGAAAAAATTATATAATTTTGTTTATTTTTTCAAAATTTTTAAAATATATACCTTTTAAAATAACCTCTATTATCACCATGAATTGAAAATGTCATGACCCCCTCCCCGCAAAGTGTACACCTCCTGGGCCGCCAATGTGAGGAGGGAGATAATGACCCTCGAGTCCCACCTCCAGTAGTTCCCAGGATGGCGACTAGAACTCAGGCTATAATAACACACAAAATGAGAGCCATTACACTCTATGAGAACACATGCGGAAAAGAGAGATAAGATAGACACCAACCAATTCCAACTCAAACTGCAATATAAACGAAAACCAAAGTACACATATAAAATGACATGAAAAAGTACTACAACTGAAAGGGGAATGCTAGAAGTACTCAAAAGAAAGTAAAAACAACAGAAACGACAAGCCTGAACAGCTCCTGCAACCCCAAGCTATTAGACACCATCTTGATCTCCATCCTGCTCCAAGTGACCAGAAGAACAGTTTATATATATCTAGGGTGAGCATAACAGTATACTCAGTAGGATCCTCCCTGAAGCCTCTCATGAAAAGTAATGAAAAATTGAAAAAGCACAGTGAACAACAAGAGAAACTAACTCGTCACCTAAACAGGTATCCTAAGTTCCCAACATCACTATGTCTACTCTCACCAAGTAACGCATACATGAATATAGAATATATTAAATAATATCAAGGGTACCCCACTACTACTTCCCCACTAGTTTTCCACTTTTCCCCAATGACATATGTCATGTGCATCTCTCGCCAAAGGCTTTCCCATATATACCTGAGCTAAGCTCCACAATCTGCCCCATATGCACCACAAATGCATGCCCGTCGACACCTGGGCTAAGCACCACACCATCATCACAACCAAAATAACCAGGTAGTTTTCTGGAGACCCCACATCTCTCATAACATGTATCATATGTCGGGTATTATACCTCAAGCCATCCTAGCCCAAATGCCGATTAAGGATCCTCAATCCATCACCGCCTAAACACGTTACACCTATTCTAGTCCATAGGATACTATATCCAGAATATAGGTGTGTGAATATCCACAATCCATTAAAGCCCACTACACACATATGTGGGAAAAACTAACCAATGTGACTACCAGCACATGTATCTACCATGAGAAGAGGGTGGGGTCAAAGGGGGTAGTCAGCCATTCATCCTCTAACCGGAATGTTGGGGAAAACACCCCCCGGGCTTAGAATCTCCATGGTGTCATTTTCCCTTACTGAAAGGGTGGAGTATGATACAGAAACACAAAATGTACAAAATATATTATACTCACAACCACAATATGGGCATATAATCGTCTTAGTATCAACTTCAGCTGATGTCTCTCGGACTCCGAACTGTTATTTCTAAGACTAGGTATCCTATAATCACACAACCAATAAAAGAACATTTTTATATTCCTTCATTCTCTTTTTTTATCAATCCCACTTTACATTAATTAATTATTTACACATTAAATAACCATGATCAATTCCTCATTAAATTTCATTAGAATCACACACAAAGTCAATTGTTCCTTGAAAAGATTACTACCTCGTCATTATGTTTCAGCAAACACCAACCCATGGGTTAACACCATATATTCAGATATTCATTTTAGAATTACTTCCCATATTCCCAGGCATTCTAGAAAATCATTCTATGCTACTAAAAACAAGGGGGGTCAACATGGTGAGTAGTTTTACTACCCGTAGAGTCTTTTCTACCTATACCAAGAGTGTAGACCCATTCTACTTTGAGAATCTAGACACAGAAAGCACGTGGCATACCCTCCGCGTCTTCGTCTCCTTCAGAAGAAGGGTAAGCAAAACCAGCTTCCTTGAGCAGTTGAGAAAAGTAAAGCAGATAAACATTCAATCAATGTCACCAAAAATCCAACAAACACATCCATCCCATTCCATCATCAATGGTTTCCTCCCTGACTCCCACATGCATAAACCGATGCATCTAGCCACTGTAGGCGTCATCTGCTGCCATAACCACAAGTCCTCCCTGCCTCCACATATCAGAAAACCCCTCTAGGGTCACATCACAACACAAGTAGCTACAAATCAAACATCACATCAAATGGGATCTTGGCCCTTTAACAAGGCATACAACCTTCATACATAATGATCACTCATGGCTCAAAATCACAAGGCACTCGGCCTTACTAACAAAAGGGTAACTATGAACCCTAACATGCATTATCTTTTATCAAATAACAAGTTCATTAATCCCTCTTGAATTAATATATTCAATTCATAGGTTCCAATTATGTGAAACCTATTCAGTAAGCTATATCAAAATATTTAACATGCTTACTATTCCAATTTGATTAACATAAAATTAGAACTACTACAACAATGACAACAACAATATTCATTTACATGCCTCTTTAACTTTAGCTAATCAATTATCAATTAATTATTTCCTTACGGTCTTTATCAATTTTCATGAAGAATGAACAACTAATGAAAGAAAGCATAGATATCACTCTATCTAGAAAAACATGAGGCCAATCGTTATCACGGTACAAAGAAACAACATGAAATAAACCCAATTCATTTAATCTAGTTCAAGTATTTAATAAGTCAATTTCACTGTGATCTAAAGGGATAAATAATTCTAACTCTACAATTGTACATAAACAATTAGAGACTCCATGAATCCCATACCTCGAAGAGTTATTAATGTTCTTTATCCACACAATGGGTCATGATCCTCCTCTCACGACAGCATCATCCTCCCGAGGATGCCACAGTATGTCTGCATCATCCAAACCCCAAGAAAACCACATTAGAATCATGTAGATTACATGATATAATATGGAAAGGAGAAATAGGGGAATATGATCCCGAAGGAACGATGATAAAAACATACCTTATATCGATGATTGATTGATACAACATGGTTGCATCAAAATAGAGCGAAACTGATCCGAGGAGTGAAGATTGATTGTGCAACTCCTACGGGATGGATTGAATGGTTCTAGCGTCTCATAGCTGAGAACAAAGATGAAGAACAAGATAATATTATGTCTTTCCCCTTTTAAAGATTTAATGGGGTGATGGAATAAGATACACTTATTCCCCATTAAATGTTGATCGCATTAAGCCACGCGGTTTGACCAAGTAAAAACATCCAGATCCATAGGAATATTTAATATAGGATTTATGGTCTTCGAATCATTAGTATTAATTTAAGGGTGGCAGCGTCAAAAATGGTTCTCCATTCCAACACCGTATGAAGGAGATTTGTTGAATACAAGATCCCGTAATAATAAAAATAATAATATTATTTGTTGTATCATGGACCCGAGCCGCAAACCATAATTTAATATTCCCTATTATAATTGAATCGATCATATTAATGACATGATCACATCGCCACTGACAGGAAGTCAATCAGACGTCACACGCGGGGGTTATGGCGGGTCAAATATTTAATAATAATATTAATTATATTATTTTCTGAGAACCTCTGGTACCTGAACCAAAAACCCGAAAAAGGCTTCCAATATTGGACTTGAAATGTCTATCTCGGTATCTGGGTCACACTTCTGCAAACGGTTCGTGAAACCGAGGTCGCACGAATAAGTTACGGTCATAAAAGTGTTTTATCAACAAAAACAATAACATGATTATTATATTATTATTTTTAATTGATTTATTTAAAATATCCAAAGACACACACCACTCTCTCTCCAATTTGGTGCACCTCACTCCGTTTTCCTTAATTGATTTCATTTTCCTTTTTTTTATTATTTCCCATTTTAATTCTCACACACTCTCTCTAATTTATTTCCAATCTTTCACCCATTCCACAAAAAGTGGCACCGCCCCCTTCCTTTTCTCCATTTCCAAAATGCCCCATCACTTCCACGATTCATTTATTTAATTTATTTTAATTTATTTATCTCATTCCCTTTTCTATCTCCAAACTAATTCTTCATTCATGATTCCTTCTCCCAAATAACACCTAACTCCATTTCTCACTTCAACGTTGTTATTCATACAGTTAATAATAATAACAACCATCATTATGGAAACAACCTATTTTATGGAAACAATAACATTATGGAAATATCTAAATTTATGGAAACTACCAACATTATGTAAACATATAAATTTAATGGAAACTCTCTATATTATGGAAACTCTGCATTTATTACACAACAAAATCCACCATTACCATTATTATTTAAAGGTAATAAATCCACTTTCAATTTCATCAATGAGACTCCATCATTATCATTAATAATAATTATTATTATTGATGCTCATTATTATCTTATAATTACTCCCTCTCTAAAATCACAAGATATTCACGCATGGGTTGGGAACCCCTTCTATTATTCATTATCATTTTATTATTATTATTTTTTATAATCTATTTAATGAATATTATTATAATTATTTAAATATACCAAAATACAATTTGGATTCACCCATAAGGGGTTGTGCCCCTTGCATTTAATTCCATTATAAATTATTACATATGCCACATTTATTATAATTTAATCCTTTATAATTTATTCGATGTGCCTCCCATTATATGCCCATTACACACATAATCTATTAATTTATAAATAAATAAATATCATGAACCTTCCCTCATTGAATTAAATACATTCAATTTTATTTCATTTATTTCACAATGATTAAATTAAAATCATTTAGTCTAATTAACACCAAACATTTTCATGCCACCCTTATAAATTATTATTATTAAAAAAAATTATTATTATTACACGCGTCGTGTTTGACCACATAAACTTTTTACAATGTAATAGACGAGAGTGGTTCTGGCCATTACATCAGATACCTCTCAAAACATTCTAGTCCTCGAGAATTAAAAAAACAACACATAAAATGGGAAAAGGTCCGAACAACAACCCCGCAAGATATATCTCAGGGCTCTCGTCATAATAGGAATCCAACCACTATCCTAATTTGGTGAGTCATGGAATTCCTTTCCCCATGTCGAGATATTATCAACTTTAGGCGGCACTAACTTGCCTGCACTGGTTTAATAGCATCCACATTAATGCATATCGATTAGGGATTAGGTCCACCCACCCCCATAATTTAGGATTTATCATACACACATTGCCCCCAACACCGCACAGAAGAAGCAACATGTTTCCCAACAAAAGATCATGTGTGGCATAGTTTCATTCCTGGAGACTCAACTGCCGAGACCCATAGGAAACAACTTTCCTCTCCTTCATGAGAACACAGCCTAACCCCAGATGTGATGCATTGTAGAAAACATCAAAATGGACTCCCTCACCTCGAAGGAAAAGGAATGGAGCACTTACTAACTTCTCAATTAGATACATGAATGTTATTTGACACTGATTAGTCCATATAAATGTCTGATCCTTCCTATTCAAAGCATCCAGAGGAGTCGCAACTCATGAAAAATTGGTTGTGAACCTCATGTAGTAGCCTGCGAGACCAAGGAAACTTCGCACCTCTAACACCGTCTTGGAGGATTCCCAAGATACAACTGCTTCTATCTTCGATGGATCCACATATACTTATTGGGACACAACATGCCCCAAGAAACAGACTTCTCGAGCCCAAAACTCACACTTCTACAACTTCCCAAATAGCTAATGTTGACGAAGAACTCCCAAAACGGCTTGTATATTCTCTGCATGATCCTCTTCAGATGTGGAATACGGAAGGATTTTGTCGATGAAAACTAGCACGAACTTGTCCAGGAACCCACAAAATACAGAATTCATCAATCCCATGAGTACACCTGGATCATTCGTCACTCCAAATGGTATTTCAACATACTCATAATTCCCATGACGACAATGGAAATTAGTCTTCGGGATGTCCTCAGCCTTCACACGCATCTAATGATATCCTAACCATAATTTGATCATTGAGGACCAACTTGAACCCTTTATTTGATCGAATAAATCTTCAATTTGTAGAAGAGGATCACGATTATTTATTGTCACTCTGTTTAAGTGATGATAATTGACACACAACTGCAAACTGACATCATCCTTCTTCACAAACAAAACTGGTGCACCCCATGGTGACACACTTGGCCGAACAAAACCGCACTGCAATAGACCATAAAGCTATATATGTAGCTCTCCTAACTCATAAGTAGCCATAATATGTGGAGACATTTAGATTAGAGACACTCTTGGCTGTAGCTCGATCCCAAACTCAATCTCTCATCGTGGGGGTAATGCTACAACCTCTTCGGGAATGACATCAGGGTACTCCTCTACGACCCTAGGAAACATCAACTGTTGAACCTCTGATGAAATCATCATCAACTCAGCAATCATGGATGATACAGATGGATTGCACCTATGACCCATTCGAGGATATCGCTCACCAAAAAACACCACTTTCTCTCCATCGGCACTAATGAAGATGACCTTGTTCTAGAAGCAATCCACAATAGCCTGCACTGAATACAACCAATCCATGTCGATGATGAAATCATATTCTAGTATTTGTAAACATAAGAAATCTCCCGAAGATCGGTGTTTCCCCCAACACTATCTGAAAATCTTTACATACTTCAAACAAGTTAGCTCGACCTACAACTAGCGTAGTCAACACTAAGGGAACTTGAAGCCTCTACACCTCATGTCCCAAAGCATGGACAAGGGTAGGTGATATAAAGGAATGTGTCACTCCTAAATCAAATAAGAAATACACCATGGTAGGAAACAAGAAAAGGGTACCTCGAATGATGTCTCGCTCGCCTGGAGTTGGCAACACTAAAGGATGAAGATGACCACGACCTCCTCCACGGCCTCTCTGACCTTAATGATGACCACCACGACGGTCTCGCTCTACTCTCTGAGGAAGAGGAGAGTCAGGGGGTTGTCCTCTACCTGCCCCATCTACCCTCTAGAGATCTAAAGCTGGTGCAATTGGCTGCAGATGCCTCAGCTGGAACTACCCCAACGGATGAACCTAGAGCGTAGTGACTAGCGCACGACGGATGATCTAAATGGTCGGGCACACCTGTTGTTAAGGAACATGACCACCACAAGAAAAACATGTGCTTGATCCCTTGAATAATTCTTGGGAGTTGTTGCCTCCAGAGAAACGAGATGTGAAGGGCAGGGACCTAACCCCGGCTGAACAGAAACTCTTCTGCCCTTAAAACTGGGAACCCCGGACCATCATTATTCTTCATGAGGGGTGATGACGATCCCCATATCATGATGATCCAGTCCTGGCCAATGTCCTCTTGACAACATCGGACCTTGCTAGCACCTCAAGATATGACTTCATTATAAAAGGGGTGACCTGACGTTGGATATTTGGGCACAAAGCCTCCTCAAAATGCCTTTCCCTGGCCTCCTCATCCGTTAAAAGGTCTGAAGCATGTCATAAGAGGTTCCTGAAATGTATTCTAAACTCTCAAACACTGGAGGCCCCCTATCGAAAGGTAAGAAGCTACTGGCGACTGGATACCTTTGCAGTTGAGGAAAGAAAATAAACTCTAAACATGTCTTGAAACTCCTCCCATGAGATCGCTGACTCCTCACAGTCCTTGAGGAACAAGAACCCCCACTGCCTCGCTACTCCCCGAGACATCATCACAACCAAGGATATCTAGTGATCCTTCCGATTATGAATATAACTGAATCCTATCTCGACCTCCTCCGACCAGTCTTATGTGACTCCATCTGAAACGTATCCCTAATACTTTTGTAGACTCTATCACTAAAACTCTCGGATTGTATTCCTCCAAGTGTCGTCATCGTCAACCTCTAACTGGCAGTTATCTGCTGGAATAGCCTTCTGGTCATCTTCTATGAAAACCTGATGAGGACGTCGACCTGGACCCATACCAGTAAAATAACAACTATTAGAGCTCCTAAGCCTGGGATATGGAAGACTCATCATTAATTAATGAAAATATTTCTGTAATTAATTTTAGGTTAACCTATCCCAATTTTTACTCATTCAAACATAGGCAGAAGAATGATGATGTATGATCCATTCCAATGTCTCTACCCTACAACTAGTATTACCTTATTTAATAGCCATTGTAAACTTAAAGGTCGGTAAATTAGATCATAGGGGGACCTAAACACCTATCTCTCAACCGGTCTCTAGTGTTTATCTCACTATCTAAACATGAATGACAATTTTTCCCTACCAACCCATGAAACCTCATGTGTTCCTAACTCCAAACTCTGTCCTATCCCTCAACCAGACCTCAGATACTACTCTATCACGACCCCTCCCCACAATGTGTACCTCTATTGGTCCACCAATGTGATAAGGGAGATAATGACCCTCGAGTCCCGCCTCAAGTAGGCCACGGGTTGGTGACTAGCACTGAGGGTATAGTAACACACAAAATGGGAGGCATTAACCTCTAAGAGAACACATGCAGAAGAGAGAGATAAGATAGAAAACAACCAACTCCAAATTAGAAAATAATATAACTGAAAACCCATGTACACATATGAAATGATATGCAGAAGTACTACAACTAAAAGTGGAAAACTACAAGTACTCAAAATAAAGTAAAAACAATAGCAACCACAAGCCCAAAAAGCTCCTGCAACCCCAAACTAGTAGAATCCAGCTTGATCTCCAAGCTGCTCCATGTGACCTGAAAAACAGTTTATATATACGTAGGGTGAGTATAACAGTATACTCAGTAGGATCCTCCCAGAAGCCGCTCATGAAAAGTAAATAAATAATGCTAAAACACAGTGAACAACAAGTGAAACTAACTCATCAATAAAACATGTATCCTCAGTTCCCAACCTCACCATGGATACTCTCACCAAGTAACACATACATGAATATAGCATATAGTAAATAATATCACAGGTACCCCACTACTAATTTCCCACTGGTTTGACACTTTTCCCCAATGACATATGACCTGTGCATCTCTCTAAAAAGGCGTGCCCGTATATACCAGGTCTAAGCTCCACAATCTGCACCACATGCACCACAATGGCTTGCCTGCAGACACCTTGGCTAAGCACCACAACATCGTCCCAACCCAAATTAACCAAGTAGTTTCCTAGAGCCACAATAGCTCGCATAATGTGTATCATACATCAGGTATTATACCTCAAGTGATCACATACCATATGCTGAGTAAGGATCCTCAACCAATCAAATAATATACATGTTATACCTATATTAATCCATAGGATACTATATCCAGAATATATGTGTGTGAATAACCACAAGCCATTATATCCCTCTACACACATATATGGGAAAAACCATCCACTGTTCCTACCAGAATAATTATCTACCAAGATAAGAGAGTGGGGTCAAAGGGGGTAGTCACCCATTCATCCTCCCACTATATTTTTGCGGAAAACACCCCACAGGGCTCAGAATCCCATGGGTGTCAGTTTCCCTTACCGACAGGGTGGAGTAGCATATTGAAACACAAAAAGTACAGAATATATTATATTCAAAACCACACTATGGGGATAACCTAGTCATAGTCTCAACTGCAGATAATGTCTATCAGACTCCGAACTGCTATTTCTAAGAATAGGTATCCTATAAGCACACAACCAATTAAAGAACATTATTAGATTCCTTCATTCCCCTTTTTTATCAATTACACTTTACATTAATTAATTATTTACACATTAATTAACCATGAACAATTCCTCATTAAATTTCATTAGCATCACACCAAAAGATAATTATTCCTTCAAAGGATTACTACCTCATCATTATGTTTCAGCGAACACCAACCCCATGGGTTGACAACATTTATTTAGATATTCATTTCCGAATTACTTCCCATATTCCCATGAATTATAGAAAAGCATTCTATTCTAGTAAACACAAGGGGAATCAACACAGTGAGTAGATGTACTACCCGTCGAGTCTTTGCCGCCTATAATAAGAGAGTAGTCTCATTCTCCTTCGAGAATCATGACACGGAAGGCACTTGGCATACCCCGCGTGTCTTCACCTCCATTGGAAGAAGGTTAAGCAAGACCAGCAGCCTTGAGTAGTGGGGAAAAGTAAAGCAGATAAACATTCAATCAAAGTCACCAAGAATCCAACAAACACATCCATCCCATTCCTTCATCACTAGTGTCCTCCCCGACTCCAACATGCATAAACCGATGCATCTCACCACTCTAGGCATCATCCGCTACCACAACCACAAGGCCTCCCTACCTAAACATATCAGAACACCCCTCTAGGGTCATATCAGAGCACAAGCAGCTGGAAATCAAACATCTCATCAAATGGGCACTTGGCCCTTCAACAAGGAATCCAACCTTCATATAATGAGAACTCATGGATCTAAAGCACAAGGCACTCGGCCTTACGAACAAGAGGGTAACTAAGAACCCTACCAGGCGTTATCTTTTATCAACCAACTAGTTCTTTAATCCCTATTGAATTAACATATTCAATTCGTAGGTTCAAATTCTAGGAATCCTATTCAGTAATCAATCTCAAATGATTTAACATGCTTACTATGCCAATTTTTTTAACATAAAATTAGAACAACTAGAACAATGACGAAAACCAAATTCATTTACATGCCTCTATATATTTATCCAATTAATAATCAATTAATTCGGGATTTGCATTATTTATAAATTTCCATCAATAACGAAAAACTAATCAAACCAAAAATAGATATAACTCTATCTAGAAAAACATGAGGCAAACCGTCATCACGGTACAAAGAAAAAGCACGTGATCAAACCCATTATTTTAATCTGATTCAAGTATTTAATTAGATCAATTTCATTGTGATCCATAGGGCTAAATCATGCTAACTCTATGATTCAACATAAACAATTAGAGAAGCCACTAATACCCTACCTCGAATAGTTATTGACATTATTTATCCACACAATGGGTCATGATCCTCATCTCGTGATAACTACATCCACTCGAGGATTCCATGGTATGTCTACACCATCGAAACGCCAAGAAATACCCATTAGAAGGATGGAAATTACGTTCCATAAGATGGAAAGTAGAAAAATGGGAAGATGATCCCAAAGTAACAATGATAAAAACATAACTTATATCGAATATTGATTGATACATCTTGGTTGCATCAAACAGAGAAGAACTGATCCGAGGAGTGATGATTGAATGGTTCTAGCATCTCAAAGCCGAGAACAAAAAAGAATAACAAGATGGGATGATGTCTTTTCCCTTTTAAAGATTTAATGGGGTGATGGTTTAAGATACACTTATTCCCTACTAAATGAAGATCACATTAACCCACGAGGTTTGACCAAGTAAAAGCATCCTGAGTGACAGGAATAATTAATATAGGATTTATGGTCTTTGAATCATTAGTCTTAATTTTAGTGTTTCAATCTCACAGACGGTTCTCTATTCCAACACCGTATGAAGGATATATGTTGAATAAAAGTTTTGTAATATTAAAGATGTTATTATTATTGGGTGATTCATGGACCGGAGCCATGAACCATAATTTAATATTCCACATTAGATGTGAATTGATCGTATTAGTGATAGGATCACAAAACCACTGAGAGAAGTCAATCGGACGTCGCACGTGAGAGTTATGGCAGGTCAATGATTTAATAATAATATTAAATCTATTATTTACTGATCGCTTCGGGTACCTGATCCAAAAACCTGAAAAAGGAATCCAAAATTGGACATGAAATGTACGTCAAAGAATTTGGGTCACACTGCCATAGACGGTTCGTGAAATCGAGGTCGCACTAATAAGTTACGGTCGGAACAATGTTTTCTAAACAAAAACAAAAACATGATTATTATATTATTATTTTTAATTGATTTATTTCAAATACCAAAATCCATTGTCACGACCTGTTCTCAGGGGCTTTGCCATGACTATCCCAATCCCGCCTTCCATAGGCCAGGGGCTGGCGACTGTCACCAAAGGCGTAAATCCCGAAAAATGGGAAGACATTGCCTTTATAAAACACAAACACATCCCACCAGAGTACAAGAAGATGTAATACACTATGTACAAAAGAAAGTGCTGGAAAGTAGATGGTCTAGAATAGAAACCCGATTGTAAAGTACAACTACAACTGAATGGAAGTACAACAAAAAAGCCAAACAGCAGGAAGATAGAAGTAGCTCCTGGGTCATCCACCTCGAATCCTACCAGAAGGGTAGGTACAGATAGCTACCTCAACGCTCTTTCATGTCAACCTCCTCCTATTACCATGTCGTCGTGATGTCCACCTCTGGGTACTGACTCATTGTGAGGTCCACCTCCGGGTAACGTCCAATACTCGTACACTCGGTCTCTGTCAGCGATGTCTATCGTCTTCATCCAACACAATGAGGTGTGGTCATAGCCCGTGCATGGGTGAGTATAACGATACATAGTAGGGATCCCGAGACCCTCATGGTTTAACTAAATCCAGTAAAGGATAACCACAAATAAAAGATACAAACACGAAGTATCAACCAACTCTACTTAGATATATGACCATACATATAACTAAGTCATCAATTCTAGTTCGACTCCAACTCACACGCCCATGTACAACCCAGTCCACTCAGGAAAGGGAAACCCAATCCACACAGGAAATCACAACTAGTCCACGCAGGAAATCACAACCCAGTCCAAACAAGAAATAACTACCCAGTCCACACAACAAAACAAGTCAATCACACCACCAATAAAGATTAAAGTCATGACTCATCTCACACAGGTATACTATGTTGAGTCAATAAGTTTTTCCTTATTACTTTTCCATTCCTTCTTATTTTTAAAATCACAAACACCTTATCTTTAAGGAAAATTGCTTTTATAAGGAAAATTGCTTTTATAAGGAAAATCGCTTTTATATGAAAAATTATCCTTATCTTATTTTCATCCATATTTTTCTTAAGTATAAGATTCGGATTCATTCCTATATTCTCGGAATTGTTTGAAACTATGATATGAGGTATTCTGTTTTTAGGATCCGAATTCTGGACCAGAACTGTAAAAAAGTTTCACTCAGAAATCCAGATGATAACTGTAATAATGTTTCATTCCTAACTCTGGATACGAACTCTAATTAAGTTCTACATCAGATTCAAGATGCGAATCCTTATGAAGTTTGATAAGGAATTTTGATAATGAATTCTCATTACGAATTCTGATAATGAATTCTCATGATCAATTCTGATAATGAATCCTCATTACAAATTTTGACAATGAATTCTCATTTCAAGTTCTGATGACGAATTATAATTACGAATTCTGATGATGAATTCTCATAACGAATTCGGATGACAAATTCTATTTTCGAATTCTAATTCCGAATTCACCTATTAGACAGAATCTGATCATCTTTGTTTTATGCACTCCAAATTTATTTAGACTCCGAAAATTATGTTTGGTTAGACTCTGAACATTCATCTTGCTTACGTTTTTATAATCTGTCTACTCTCTATTTTTTCCCTTACACTCCGAACCTTCACTCCGAATCTATCATTACGGACTTTTGAGTTAGAATTAAATGATGTTGTACATTTTGTTACACTTGTTTTGTTATTAAACGATGTCTTCCATTCTGTTTTAAACTAACCGTTGGCTATGTGACACCTGTACAGGTCCCTCTGATTTTTAAGGAAAATATGACCGTTGGGAAGGAGGTCGAACTTACCTATAAATAGGAGCTCATTTGAAAGAGCTCGGTGCTGAAAGGCTGACAGATCTTCGACTCATGTGATTACATGCTTGAAGTGATTTCTAGAGAGAGAGAGGCTCTTATTAACTCTCAAAGCTTCGTGCGACTCTGAATGTTGGTGATTACATTCGAGGACTTCCGGGGATAGGAAGACAGAGGTGCCGACTACCTTGAAGTTCGAAGGATTACTTGCTGAGGAAGACAGAGGTTTCCAACTACCTTGAAGTTGAGGGCTTGCAGGGATAGCAATACAGAGACACTCTGATCTTCGTATCGAGGGCTTACCCTGGTGTGGGTAAGACATACTTGCATGAAAGTATAAATCAAGGGACCTTTATCCAAGGTTGTTGGATACCCTTCTCTTTGGGTTAAAAGACTATTATCTTGTTACTTGAGTTCTACTACTTGTTTATTTCTGCTGCATTTTGTATTATAAGGAAAGTATAACTTTCTTATACTTCCTTATTTGTACTCTGTTCCATTTAGATTCTATACGCTTTAAGGTAGAATCTCATATTCTAATATTTTGTTATGTTTCAATTTCCGGAACCATATTTCCAGAACCCACGTTCGGAATCTCTTTCCATGTTTTTATTTGGTATTAGAGGTGTTGTGAATTTCCTTAAGTTTAACTTTGTTAAATTGAGCCCTTCCCTTTACTCAAGGAAAACATAGTTATTTGTAACTAACTTTAATGGTTCCAAAGTAATTTTTAAAGTATACAATTCACCCCCCTCTTGTATATTGAGCATCTAAATCACTATTTAGATCCTACAATTGGTATCAGAGGAGGTTTCTGAAATACTTATACTCACGTATAAGTTTTTCTTTCTCACTTTTCCATTCCGAACTTTTCCATTCCGAACCATTGTTATTACGAATCTTTTCTACTAAAAAGTTTGTGTATCGAAGGTTATTTTTAGTATGGTAGGAGTCAATGCTGGTTCAATTGATAATCTTAATCCTACAAGACCACCAATCTTTGATGGTAATGATTATGAGTACTGGAGAGATCGAATTAAGACTTTTGTTATCAATACTGGAGTAGACAATTTTTTTATGCTTACTGGTGATTATAAAATTCCTGACAAAGATGTTAGAACTTTTACTAACCAAGAAAAGCAAGAATATCAACTCAACTATAAGGAACACAATACTTTACTGTGTTCGATGACCAGAAATATATATATCCAAATTTATTCTTGTGAAGCAGCTTACTGTATCTGGAAGAAGTTAAAAGTTACACACTTTGGGACTTCTATAGTGATTGAGACTAGAAGAGCTATGCTTAGAGCTGAATATCATGGCTTCAATTTTCCTTATTGAAAACCAATTTGTAAAGTTCAACAAAGATTTATGACTATCGTCAATAGCCTACAATCTATGGGAGAGAAATTTCTAGATGATGAAGCTCTTGTGGATATGATAATTGGTATCATGCCTAATGAGTGGGAATCCAAAAGAACAGCTATAGATGAGAACAGGAAAGTGACCCAGATTTCTCTTGATGAGATTTTTGGAACTCTTCTCCAACATGAAAGCAGAATGAAGAGAGAAGCTGACAACATCAAAAAGAAAAATGGAAATGGTACTGTTGCTTTCACAACAACATCAAATCATATGAAAGTTAAGACTCCTGAGAGAGTAACCAGATCTAAGTCTAAGAAGATGGTGTTTTAGTCAGATTCTAGTGAGAGTGAAATATCAGAAAATGAACTAGAAAATCTTGCTCGAAGGATGAACAAGATAGCTGGCCAGAGAAATTTCCAATCCAAGTATAAGAAAAAGGACAAGAAAGATAAGAAAGATGGAGAAGTTACTTGTTATGAATGCAAGAGAGCTGGACATATAAGACCAGATTTCCCTATTCTCAAAAATAATGAAAGGAAAGAAAGAAATTCAGACAGGAACAGAAAGAAGTATTATAAAGCAAAAGCTAAGAATGTTTTGAAAACTAATGACACATGGAGTCCCAGTGGTGGTGACTCTTCTGATTATTAAACTTCAGGACAGAAGAATATTGGTCTTATATCCAGATTACCTATTGATAATCATTTTTTTATGGCTATGGTACGAAATGATGAATCATTGACCAATGTTTCTTTAAATTCCAATGTTAGTAAGTATTCTTCTGATGAATAAACCTCTTCTAATTAAGAAAATACTTTACCTACTTATGAAGAAGTCTCTAGGTTTGCTGATCTTCTTGAGATTTAGAATTCTAAACTCAATAAGAAACTTGATAAGGAAAACTCTAGGAATTCTAATCTTTCAAAAGAGATATCTGATCTTTCTAAAGATCATGATAAGAAAAATGCTGATTTTAAAAGTATTTCAAAAAATCTTGAGGAATTAAGTTCTGAGAATAATAAACTTTCTAAATAATTAGAAAAGGCAATTTCTAATAAAAATTTTATTGAGCCTAGATCTAGTTCTAAAACTAATGATTTTGAGGATAAAAACTTGGTTGTAAAACTCAAGTCCGAAATTTTTTCATTAAAGAAGTTTTTATCAAACTTTACCCATGGTAAGGAAAATTTTGATAAAATGTATTCCCAAATACGACCTTTGAGAAATAAATCCGGATTTGGTTATACCCATGCAAAACCTATTTTCAGTAACAATTATTTTGTTCCTCAAAGTGCCCCATTTTTTACCAAGTGTCAATGTGGTGGTCACTGGGCAAAGGATTGTTCCTTGAACAAAACCCAATCATTAGGATTTCACAAAGCTTGCTTTTCTAAGAAAATGTGGGTACCTAAAATTTTGTTTTCTAGAAATCTCGGATCCAAACAAATTTGGATTCTGAAACTCTAATTTTATTTTTTATTTCAGGAAAATAAAGAGAGTACCAGCAAAAATACATGGTACATGGATAGTGGACGTTCCCGACACATGACTGGTAACAAAATCTATTTTGAAAAGATTATCAAAACAAAAGGAGGAAAAGTAACATTCAGAGATAATGCTAAGGGTGAGATTGTTGGTATTGGTAATATTTTTTTTCTTGGTAAAACATTGATTTCAAATGTTCTTTTTGTTAAGGGTCTTAAGAACAACCTCATTAGCATAAGTTAGTTATGTGATGAAGGTTACCTTGTGAATTTTAGGAATGATAAGTGTTTAGTTCACAATTCCAAGGAAGAATTTATTCTCTCAGCAAATAGGCAAGAGAATGTCTACACATTGAACCTAGAAGACCACAGGAGTCAATATTTACCTTGCCTTAGTGCAATGGAAGATCATTCATGGTTATGGCATAGAAGACTAGGTCACTGTACCCTTAGGAACATATGTAAACTCTCTAAGAAGAAACTATTTAAGGATCTACTGGAGCTTAGATTTGATTCTTCTAAAGTTTTTGATCCTTTTCAATATGGTAAGCAACATAAATCTAGTTTTAAATCAATCGGTGAAGTCTCAACAACCGATGCATTACAGTTAGTGCACATGGATCTTTTTGATCCAACACAAACTGGAAGTATTGGAGGCAAATACTATGTGTTTGTTCTAGTTGATGATTACACTAGATTTACTTGGGTTTATTTTCTATAAAAGAAATCTGAAGCTTTTTATTATTTCAAATGTTTTATAGCTCAAGTTAAAAATGAGAAAAACCTTCCATTGAAAACTATTCATATTGATCATGGAGGATAATTTCAAAATTCTGATTTTGAAACTTTTTGTAGTAGAAAAGGTATTACTCACAATTTCTCAGCACCTAGAACTCCTCAAAAGAATGGTGTATTGAAAGAAGAAATATAATTCTTCAAGAGATAACTAGAACCCTGTTGAGTGAATATTCTATTGCTAGACATTTCTGGGCTGAAGCTGTAAGTATTTCTTGTTATACTATAAATTGAGTTTTGATTAGACCCTTTCTTAATAAAACTCCTTATGAGTTATGGAATGGTAGAAAACCAAGACTATCCTACTTCAAGGTTTTTGGTTGAAATGTATTCATTTTGAATACTAAAGATAACTTACATAAATTCGCACCAAAATATGATGAAGTAATTTTTTTAGGTTTTCCCACAACATCTAAGGCTTATAAAGTTTGTAATAAAAACACTTGTACTGTTGAAGAAACAGTACATATAAAATTTGATGAGTCAGATCCTTTTGTTTTTTAAACACCTTAGCCTACATCCTCAGATGTGTTTTAAAAAACTGATTATCAACCATTGATAGAAGAACCTTTTGATAAGGATAATTTTCAAGAAGATATTCATGAATCATTTACCCCAGAAGACTTTCTACCCTATGTTGATGAAAAGGCTTTTCAAAACCCAAATCAGTTGTTCCTTAAGAATCATACTAGTGATAGTATCATTGGTGATGTAAATCAACCTGTAAGGACTAGAAGTTCTTTATGAAATGAAGTATAACATCTAGCATTTCTTTCCCAATTATCACCGAAAATCACTGATGAAGCTTTAGGTGATGATGATTGGATTAAAGCCATGCAAGGTGAACTAAATGAATTTGAAAGGAATAAATTCTGGACCTTGGTTGAATGACCTAAGGAAACTTCTGTTATTTGTGTCAAATGGGTTTTCAGAAATAAATGTGATGAAAATGGATTCATAGTAAGAAATAAAGCTAGACTTCTTGCTAAAGGCTATAATCAACAAGAGGGAATAGACTATGAGGAAACCTATGCTCCAGTATCTAGACTTGAATCTATCTGTATTCTACTTGCCTTTGCAGAATTCTTTAATTTCAAACTTTTCCAAATGGATGTGAAATTTTCTTTTCTTAACGGTTATGTTCAAGAGGATGTTTTTGTTGAACAACCTCCTTGCTTTGAAGATACAAAACATCCTGATTATGTATTTAGACTTACCAAAGCTCTGTATGGCCTTAAACAAGCCCCACGAGCAAGGTATGATAGACTCACAGGATTTTTGCTTCAAAATAACTATGTTAAGGGAAATGTAGATCCAACCCTTTTTATAAATAAAGATAAGAAAAATGTTTTGATTGTTCAAATTTATGTTGGTGACATCATATTTGGTTCAACTCAGCAATCTTTGACTGACTCTTTTGCAAGTCTAATGAAATTTGAATTTGAAATGAGTATGATGGGTGAGTTAACATTTTTCCATGGTTTTCAAATTTCTCAAAAACCAGAAGGAACCTACATATCTCAACATAAGTATATAAATTATCTTCTTAAAAAGTATGGTTATGACAACACTAAAAGTATTAGTACTCCCATTGGTACCTCAAACTCTCTAGACCTTGATGAAGCTGGGAAACCAGTAGATAAAACATCTTTTAGAGGTATGATAGGAATTCTACTATACTTAACAGCTAGTCGACCAGACTTAATGTTTTCAGTATGCTTATGTGCAAGATATCAATCCAATCCTAAGGAATCTCACTTAAAGGCAGTAAAAAGAATTTTTCGCTACCTTAAGGGAACCATTGATCTAGGATTATTTTATACTTCTGGAAATGATTTTATCCTAAAAAGCTTTTCTGATGCTGACTTTGGTGGATGTAGAATGGATAGAAAAGGTACATCCGGAACTTGTCATTTCTTAGGAGAATTAGTTTCTTGGTCCTGCAAGAAGAAACATTCTGTAGCACTCTCCACTGCTGAAGGTTAATATGTAGCAGCTGGAAGTTGTTGTGCTCAAGTGTTGTGGATGCAAGACACACTCACTGACTATGGCTTGAGTTTTACTAAAACTCAAATTTTGAGTGATAGTACGAGTGCCATTTCCCTCAGTAAGAACCCTGCACATCACTCCCGTGCAAAACACATATATATTAGACATCACTTTCTTAGGGATCACACACTTAAAGGAGATATTATTCTTCAATTTATCGGAACACCATATCAACTTGATGATATTTTCACAAAATCATTACCTTTTAATAGATTTGAATATATTAAACAGAAGTTAGGAATGATAACCATTAGGTAATCCTTCTTAATTAACCTTCTGTTAAAAAAAATTCCATACAGTAACAAACTTCTTTTCATAGGGGGAGTACATTTGATTGTTAGACTAACAATGTTTTTTTTTCAAAGTTTGTTTTCAAACTTTTCGGAATGAAGATTTCCGGAATGGAATTTCCGGAACTACAATTTTCTAGAATGGACATTTTAATACAGAATACTTCTAGAATGGAAGTGTTCGTATTGAAAACATCTGGAATGGAGAATTTCGTAATGGTATTTTCATAACGGAACTTTCGTACTGATTCTCTCATAGTAAGTTTTTTTTCTCAAATTCATGGAATTTGTTTTTCGTACTAAGTTTTCCGTAATGAGTTTTTTTACGTACTGATTTTGTTTTCCATAGTAAAGTTTTTGCGAACTTTGTCTTTTCATAATAAATATTTTTTCGTAGTCATTTTTATATTACCCATTACGAATAATCCTCCTAAGCCAATCCGAAAGGTATGATTACCTTACTCAAAATTTCGTAGTCATATTTTACTTGCTGGCATTTTATTGTATTTTGTATTTGGATTATAGTTTTTCTTAATTATTTGTTTTAATAAAAACCTCAAAATGATCAGATTCAAGTTTTCTTGAGAATTTGTTTTCAACCGTCAGATCTGATCTCAGTTTATCATAATCGTTCGATCAACCGAGGAAGTTGAACCTTCGTTTCATTGCCTATATAAAGGGGACCCAAATACTTGTCCCTTGTCGATTTCAATCTACAGCGTCTCGATGCTCTATCTCTCTGTTTTAAGGCCGTTCCGAACATCAGATTTCTCCGTTCCGAACTTCTCAGAGGTCATCAGATCCGAATGTCTGTCGAGTTATCTTCTCATGAAATGTCATCCTCTAAACCTATTTCACAATGGTTAGTTTACAGAGAAAGGTTAGTCCATCTGGATTTCTTCAATAACTATGATTCTCTTATTTCGAAGAACATTTCGTTGAATGGGTGTGAAGATATTGTTGTGTCCAAACCGGGGAATCAAGACGATGTTTTTTCAGAGTTACATGTTGAGTTCTATGAAACAGTTTCCTTCTTTAAGGAAGATAATAGGAAGAAATTTTCTTTTAAGGCTTATGGCAAGACTTATAAACTTTATTATACAAACGCAGCAAGCTTGGTAGGGCTGACCTATGAAGGAGAAGCAGAGTTCATATCTCATGTGTTGCCAGATTCTAAGGGTAGCTTCGACAAGGAAAAATCCTTGAAAACTATCGGACTCTCAGATGACAAAGCTCCTAATATTGCTAGTTTTCCTACAAATTTCTAGATTCTAGAGTTGTGGGTACAAGGTCTTATCGTACCGAGGAAAGGTGATAAAGACAGCCGGAAGAAGAGTGAGATCTATATCTTAGATTTCATGATAAATCTATGGAAGTTTAACTTCATGAGGAACATTCTATTTAACCATTGAGAATCTTAAGAAAGGAAATCTCAAAGCCCAGATCATAATGTACCCATCAATTTCATCAAATTTGATAGTTCAGTGCCTTGAGTCTTTCAAGGAATCTTACAGATCTAAACCAAGGGTTTTCAAAATTTTGTTGGTCAGTGATGATACCCTTAAGAGGATGGATGTGGATTTCAACAAGGAGACTACTGAGTTTTTCGATTTAACTAATCAAGAAGAAGCGGCTCCGAAGGCTGCTGAACCGGAATCATCTAAGCCAGTAAAGAAAAGAAAGTTGAAAGAAGTTGCAGCTGAAGAACAGGATCCTAAATCTACGGAAGTTCAAACCGCACCTCCCAAACCAAAGAAGAAGAAGGCCTATCCTGATGAGGATGTTGCGAAATGGAGAGAAGATAAAGAGAAAAGGAAAGAAGGGGATCCGTAGTTTGGATTGGACCCTGCGGAGGCTAAGGCCTTGAAGGAGAGAACTGCTGATGAGCTTGAAATACAAGTAAAGGAAAAGAAGCTCAAGAAGAAGATGTCAATAAGCTGAGGAAGTCCAAGCATTGTTAAAATTTAATGAAATAGAATCCGAATGTATTCCAGTTCTGAGATCTTTCTCCTTGGAATCTCTACCTGAGACTCTAGGAAGAAACCTTGATCTTCAGGAAGAGATTACAGCTGAACATGCTGAGAAACTCGAGCAGATTCAACAGGTGGAAGAGGAAGAAGTAGTTGCTAAAGTATGTGTTGAAACATGAGATTTCTTGAAAGAAGTAGATGATCATAAGGGGTCTCCTTCGGAACACCTGTCACTCCGAACATCAGAGGTTGAATCCTCTAAGTTAGTAACCCCAGAGAAGGATAAGAAAGAGTAAGATATTGTTCAAAAAGTTATTGATGATATTATTCAAGTATCTACTAGCGAGCAGAAAACTCCAGATCAAGAATCGATTCCGAAAATAGACAAGGAAAAAAAATTTCTTTCTGATACTACGAGTTCAGTGGTTGTGAAAAGAAAGGAAGTTGGAAGTTCTTCAAAGACAAATCATGACCTTATTGAGGACGAAAATTCTCCAAGAAATGTTTCGGATTCGGAGTCGTCTTCGGTGGGGCATGACATTATTGTCCAATCTTTAAAGAAGTTGGTGGGAACCATTCCGACCTTCACAAGTATTGACTCAATATGTCAGTTTCTCCAACATGATTTAAATCAGAAATCAGACTCCGTATCTATGGTTATGGACATGTGTGTTGAAATAGAGGCTTAGTTCAAAATGTTCTTTTTTTTTTCTATGAAGCCCATAGAAAATCATGCATGAAGATGAAAAACTGGTCGAAGAAGACTGTAGAAGAGATGAGGCTATTCGATGAATTTCAAGACAATGTTAAAGATGATTTTGAGACTAAGGACATGAAGAGAAATGAGATGACTTCTTCCTTTGAAGAGAAGCTGACAGATGAAAAGAACCATCAGATTCAAGAAGTCAGAGATCTGAATGGAAAGCTAAACTCTATCTCTCAAAACTGGAAGATTGAAAGAGATCATCGGGTTGAGTTTCAAGAAAAGATGAAGGCTCAGGAAGAAAAAATCAAAGATCAGGAAGAAAATATGAAAACCCAGGAAGAAAAGATTGAAGCTCAATCTACAAGAATAGTAGTCTTAGAGAAGCAAGCTGAAGAAGATCATAAAGACCTGAAGAAGATCAAGACTATTCTTAAGGGGCTCATTTCGAAGGAAAAAGATCCGAAATATCTAAATCCGATCTTTTTTTTGTATCTAATTTTCTTTGTTGCTGAGATTTCAAACTTAATGAAAATTGTGCATGTCCTTTCTTTTGTTTTTATTACTGATTTTTCAGGTACTTTGTTATACTTTCAATTCCCTCGAATTCATTTTGAAAATCACAAAGGGGGAGAAGAAAAAGATCTGTAAGGAAAAAGAACTTTAATAAAAGCTTATCTAAGGGGGAGTTTTTCATTAATGAATACTCTCTTATTCATAATGAAATGTCACTCCAGAAATCTAGAATACGATCCTTAGAGTTTCAAAGCCTAAGGGGGAGTTAGTCGTATTCATCAATATTCTTAAAGCAAAGGGATATAAGCCTTAATGTTTTTTATTTCTTCTTAGAATTTCATTTTCGTAAGGATGTTTGTGATTTCCAAAAAGGGGGAGATTGTTGAGTCAATAAGTTTTTCCTTATGAATTTTCCATTCATTATTGTTTTTAAAATCACAAACACCTTATCATTAAGGAAAATTGCTTTTATAAGGAAAATTGCTTTTATCAGGAAAATTTCTTTTATAAGGAAAATCTCTTTTATAAGAAAAATTATCCTTATCATATTTTCATCCATATTTTTCTTATGTATAAGATTCAGATTCATTCCTATATTCTCGGAATTGTTTGAATCTTTGATATGAGGTATTCTATTTTTAGGATCTGAATTCTGGACCAGAACTGTAATAAAGTTTCACTCCGAAATCCAGATGAGAACTGTAATAAAGTTTTATTCTGAACTCCGGATACGAACTCTAATTTAGTTCTACATCAGATTCAGGATGTGAATCCTTATGAAGTTTGATAACGAATTCTGATAATGAATTCTCATTACGAATTCTGATAATGAATTCTCATTACGAATTCTGATAATGAATTCTCATTACGAATTCTGATAATGAATTCTCATTACGAATTCTAATGACGAATTCTCATTACGAATTCTGATGATGAATTCTCATAATGAATTCTGATGATGAATTCTATTTCCGAATTCTATTTCCGAATTCACCTATTAGACAGAATCTGATCATCTTTGTTTTATGCACTCCAAATTTATTTAGTGTCCGAAAAATACCTTTGGTTAGTCTCCGAACATTCATCTTGCTTACGTTATTATAATCTGTCTACTCTTTATTTTTTTTCCTTACACACCGAACCTTCACTCTGAATCTTTCATTCCAGACTTTTGAGTTAGAATTAAAACGATGTTGTACATTCTGTTACACTTGTTTTTTAATAAAACGATGTCTTCCATTCTGTTTTAAACTAACCGTTGGCTAAGTGACACGCGTACAGGTCCCTCCGATTTTTAAGGAAAATATGACCGTTGGGAAGGGGGCCGACCTTACCTATAAATAGGATCTCATTTGAAAGAGCTCGATGCTGAAAGGCTGATTGATCTTCGACTCATGTGATTACATGATTGAAGTGATTTCTAGAGAGAGAGGCTCTTATTAACTCTTAAAGCTTCATGCGACTCTGAATGATGGTGATTACATTCGAGGACTTCCGGGGATAGGAAGACAGAGGTGCCGACTACCTTGAAGTTTGAGGGCTTCCTTACTGAGGAAGACAGAGGTTGCCAAGTACCTTGAAGATGAGTGATTCCGGGGATAGCAAGAGAGATACACTCTGATATTCGTATCGAGGGCTTACCCTGGTGTGGGTTAGACAGACTTTCTTGAAAGTATAAATCATGGGACCTTTATCCAAGGTTTTTGGATACCCTTCTCTTTGGGTTAAAAGAATATTATCTTGTTACTTGTAGTTCTACTACTTGTTAATTTCTGCTGCATTTTTTATTATAAGGAAAGTATAACTTTATTATACTTCCTTATTTGTACTCTGTTCCATTTAGATTATATACGCTTTAAGGTAGAATCTCATATTGTAATCTTTTGTTAAGTTTCAATTTCTGGAACCATATTTTCGGTACCCACATTCGGAATCTCTTTCCATGTTTTCATTTGGTATTATAGGTGTTGTGAATTTGCTTAAGTTTAACTTTGTTAAACGTAGCCCTTTCCTTTACTCGAGGAAAACATAGTTTTTTGTAACTAACTTTAAAGGCTCCAAAGGAATTTTTAAAGCATACAATTCACACCCCTCTTGTATATTGAGCATGTACATCACTATTTACATCCTACATACTACTCATGAAGAGGTGTGGAGATGATTAGATATAGAATCTGAATAATCTCCTCTGACGAACCTAGGTAGGATCCAAGTACATAAGTCATCATTGTCGAACCAACGTAGGATCCATGTACAGTAACCATCACTGCCGAACCCACCTAGGATCCATGTACAGTCATCATTGCTATCAAAACCAAATAGAATCCACGTAATGTCATCCTCGCTTCCAAACCCGAGTAGGATCCAAGTATAGTTCTCATCGCTGTCATACCCATGGAGGATCAAATTACAGTCGTCCTCACTGCCAAACCCATGTAGGATCAACGTACAGTCGTCATCACTACCGAACCCATGGAGGATCCAAGTAGAGTCTTCCTCACTGCCGAACCCACGTAGGATCCATGTATAGTCGTCATTGCTGCCGAACCCACGTAGGATCCATGTTCAGTTGTCATCGTCATCGCAGTCGCAGCCAGCTCTAGGGTTCCCACACACAGCACGCTCGATTCTGAGAGGGTCCGCTCCTCGAGAAAAGGGTTTGATACATCAACTGTCACAAATTCCCATGAATAAGTATTTCAAAGGACCGCCTCATCAAAGGGGTCTCACTGCAACAGACGACGCGTCTATCGGACACCCAGTCTGCGAGTTATTCGCCTTTTAGTACCGGGGCCGGTTGGTTTCGTGTATGAACCAACCCAACTATATCTCAACTATACCCTGCAATCTCATGGAGTATACTAAAAAGAACTATTTATCAATGTGATTACCAACGCCACTGACGGTTCGTCAAACAGACATCCGGTCTGAGAGTTATTAGCTCTTCCATTCCAGGGGCCCGGTTGGATTTCAGGTACAATCCAACCCGGCCATACTCCAACTGCATCCAAATATCAGGTGAAGTAACTCAAAAGAACCATCTCACCATTATAAATCCAACAAAGTCGACGTCTCTTCAATTGAACGTCTAAAGCTCATGTTATAAGTGTTTCCGCTCCAAGGGCCCGGTTGGTTTAAGTTTCGAACCAACTAGGCCATCCCCAAAATTCGACGACCCTTGAGTAAAATATATCAAAAAGACTGTCTCAATATGAGGAATCCTATGTAACTAATGGTGTGTTGATCGGAGGCCCACAACTCATGTTATGGTAATTTAACTGAAGATGATCCGAAAATAGGGGGTCTGGGCTCGGACCAACCCGGCCCAACACCCCCAGGGTCGGCCCGAACCAGGTCCGGGTCTGACCCGGCTGGCATGGCCCGGCCCTGTCGGCGTGTTGCAGCCCGCATGGCCCACCCCGCACTGGCCCGGGAAGTTGGCTCGGCCAGCTTGGCTGAGCGTAACACATGGAGCAGGGGGAGCTTCCCCTTGTTAATTGGAACCAGTGTGGCATAATGTCGTCCTCTCAAATCCAGAACGTCAAAGCCCTTTCGGTTACATTTCTGCCACCGTGACTCAGCCTCAGCGGTCTTCTCCGCTCGCAGGTGCCTCCGCACCATCGTGGCGCACCGCCACCGCTTTCGGCAGATTACCAGACGTGCTCTGGTTGTCCATTTCACCCGTTATCTGCGCTTAAGGTCACCTTAGGATCCGAACTTCACTGTGGAGGCTTCAAATCGCCATTTCGGCCCCGTTTGTTGTTGCACATCAATCCGCACACACAAAAAAACCAGGTGAGGGTCCGAGATTGTTCATTATCCCGTGCCCTCCACGTTAGAGGCTCATACCATTGTTCAACAAATAAAAATGACCACTTTAGTGGGTATAATTCACATAATTAGGATTATAAAAAACAACCCCTACTTAGAGAAAGATCTGTCGTAGTGGAGCATCATGGATGACAGTGTCTCAAAAGGGTGGATGTCAGCTCGTTGATGTCATCACAAGGTAAGAGATGATGATAACGATGGTCGTTGGCATTCGTCTCTTCTATGTTGTGCCTTCAATCACAACTCATGTGTCGTTCGTTGGATCCAACAGAGGGAAGACGTAAAATTCAACATAGTTCGTTGCACCCGCACCACACTACTGATCCCCGCTCATTCATCGGTGTCATGTCATAGAATATGGAACCTCGGTGGTGGTGCAATAATGGAGGAAGGAGAGGGAGGAAAGGAAGGAGAGGAAGTTCTCCAGTGGATCCCCTCCCATCAAAAGGCTCCTCCCATACTAAAATATTACGCTTGGATAATATTTTTTATTAACACATCCATTTCAAATTCAAACACCACATTAATTAAATTGGATGATTCAATTAATACTTAAGGTGTTGTCATGAATTAATGGGAGAGGATAATGTGAAGAGGTCCCATAATTGAGGCGAGTTATCAAAAATTAACAAGGGAGCGTTAAAAGGGGGTTTATGAGAGTTATGGGGGAGGTGAGGAGTTAGGGTTTCATGTGGGCCCCACCTCTTACTTGCCTTTTTTATTTTAACAACCACCCTCTACAAATAAAAAATATAAAACCATATTTTTATTAATTCCTCAAAACATACAGAAAATTAACATCATCTCCCGTCAAAACGAATCTATGGTAATGGTTTCCTTAAGAAATTACCGGCACTGCGAATTCATCAGTGCCGTCAGATTTCAATTCTGAGCACCGGATCAAATTATTGAAATACCTGATCGTTCGTTCACTAAACCTACCCGAGTTAAACTTAATAAATTGATTCTAGGCACACCGGACCTCAGAATCAGGTACCGTCTGAAACTGCGTACTCGTAAAATTCCAATGAAATTAAGAAAAAAATTCCCTTGAAATTTTTCGGTCTTTAAATTACTCCCACCTCAGGTCTTTACATCCTCGAAAATCTTCAACACACACTAGGGAAAACACAAGTATTACTGAGCATGCATTTGATCCTACCGCTCCCATGTGCTCTCCTGGAGGTTCCTGTGCTGCTAGTGAATGTACACTTGAGGAATCGACCGTCCATGTAGGACCCAATCCTCTCGATCCTCAATCTCCATTGGAACCTCCATGAATGTCTCATTGTCATCGATGTCCAGCTCCCTGTGGTCGATGATGTGTGAAGGCTCATGCACGTATCTCCTCAGCTGAGATATGTGGAAGACGTCATGCACCTAATGCAACTGTGGTAGAAAGGATAAGCGGTAACCCACCTTGCCTGCCCTGCTGAGGACCTAAATGGGTCCGATGAACTTCGGAGATAATTTTACGCCTTGGAAACAACATCGTAGACCTTGTCAAGGTGATACCATAAGAAAAAGTGGTCACCATCCTTGAACTCCAATGGTCTCCTTCTCCTATCAACATTGGATTTTTGCCTTCAATATGCAGTCTTCATCACCTCCTGGATGATTTGAACCTTCTCTGATAGCATCAAAATTGGCACACTGGTCAAGCTATTCCTTAGCTACTAAAAAGGTATGCTGGAATAAACCTGACCACACGAATGGTTTTCCCCTTCATCGTCAATGCCAAAAGCGGTGCAACAACTCTGGAGAAGTCTGGCTCAAATCTATGTATGGACGACTCATTAGTGAGTGACTGCACCCACTTAGGCATGATTCCATCTTGTGTTGCCTTGGGTTTCCTTTTCTCCGACCATGAAAAACTAATCCCAACGTTGTAGGTATACCACAACCTTTTTTACAAATACAGTAAATCTGTGTATGAACTGTGGTTTCCCAGTCCATACCCAAACTAACGTTGTAAGGCCTCGAAGCTGCCACCAAGAGGTTCCCACCGAAACTCTTGCCTCAAGGGCCAGATCACACCGTCGGCGTAAGTGTGATAATATAGTCTCCCCACAAAGTTATCTCTAGATGTGAGGGTCATGTCAACAGCTTAACCAGAAACAATAGGTCTGAGACAAGATTTTTGGAAGGAAGGGATGATTCATTTCAATGTCTGTTGTTACGACAACTAGTAGTAGACACAAACCATTTTTCAAAAATCATTCCTAGAGCCCTTCGGTCAGACTACATGACCGTATGCAGTTACACTTTTCCCATGCCCTTCTACTCACTGAACCTGGCTGGGAGTACGAAATCGGGTGGTTGTAACATGTCGAAATGTTCATCACCTCATTTGGCTCTCCTAGCTATGCTTCCACATTCGATGCTCTGTATATTCATCTCCCCTTAACAGTTATTTTTCTTGAAACATTTTACATGCCCAGTTCTTTGAGACTGGTTCCAATTTCTTGTTTCATACTGCTTACATTCACTATCTGTATACATTCATCCAAAGAACATTCAACCACAAGGGTTCCCTCTAGCACCCTAGCAGAAGTAAGAATACATAGAGGACGAAGTGATGGCTCATATTTCCTTTAAACACACATCGCTTAGAAGTCTGATCCCTAAAGCACTGATCGCATCATATTCTTCGAGTACCGGGAATGGTTTGGTATGCACCGATTAATACTCAGCTACCGATATGTCGTCCTGCTGAACCTGTATAAGCTCTAGAAAACTCTCATCAACCTCCTCAAGATAGTCTTCAGCCGCCTATGATTCGGGCTCACCTCAGAACCTGAGGGGTATCTGACGCTGAAACATGTATAAGGCACTAATCCAACATATGTCATCTACTGGTACCACCGGTTATAACTACTGACCATCATGTTTTGATATAGCTGGCACTGTTCCTGAAGGTACTTTCTAAGGAATCAGTCCACTTACCAGAGCCTCATTACTATATGGACCAACATCATGGTCACTCACTTGGAAAACACTAGTGACCAAGATCACCATATGCTCTACTAGTATCTAAACAAGGTATATAACTCTAGAAATTGCCTCCATAAAGTCCACTACTACCTGGGAATCTTCCTCGCCTCGTAACATCAGAGGTCTCTTCTACTGGGACTCATGAAACACGCTCTATAAGCGTGCACCGTCCACTAGTACGGAAGGTGGCATATGTTGCCTAACGGGTGGTGGTGTTGCTGGTACACCACCTGAAGGATCCATCCTAGAAAGAGGGTCGTGCACCGGAGTCTCATCGCTCAGTGGGCCGTCATCGAGTACTCTCTCAGAACATCTACTGACTTTGTGCGGGGTGACATCCTGAACAGATGCGACACAGTCAAACGATTATATGTAGTGAGCAGACCTGGTTTGAGCTGACTTTATGAATACTTTTGTAAACACACACGTAATTAGTGTTTTCATGCGCTGGGTCAGAAATCAGTAGTCCGGGTCCTGGTGTATGGATACATCGGCCGCTACACTGACAATGGACTTCCTAAACTAAAGAACACACTCAGTACCCTTAACACTATTCATTTACAGAAAAGAATTATCAGAGTCCTGAGTTCTGTGGTAGAACTGATTCCTCTGATACCAATTTGTCACGTCCCGTCCTTGGGTCCTGTGCCGTGACTACCCAAAGCATTCCTTCCATAGTCCAAAGGCTTGCGACTAGCACCAAATGCGTAAATCCCGGTAATTGGGAAGGCACTGCCTTTCCAAAACACAAACACATCCAACCAGAGTACAAGCAGAAGTAATATACTAAGTATAAAAGAATGTGCTGAAAAGTATATGGGCCAGAATACAAACTCAACTATAATGTATAGCTACAACTGAATGGAAGTACAATAGAAAATACAAGCAGCTGGATGATAGAAGAGGATCCTGGGTCATCCACCTCAGATCCTACCTAAAGGGTAGGTTCTGATAGCCTCCTCAATGCTCTAGCCTGCCAAACTCCTACATGTACCGTCTTGTCTTGAAGTCCACCTCCGGGTAATGACTTGTCATGAGTTCCACCTCCAGGTACCGTCCAGTCCTCATACACATGGTCTCTGTCAGCACTATTCGCGGTCTACATCCAACACAATGAGGTGCAGGCTTACCCCGTGTAGGGGCGAGTATAGCGAGACTCTATAGGGATCCCGAGACCCTAAAGGTCTCACTAAATCCAATAATGGATAACTAAAAAGAAAAGATACAAATGCATAGTGTCAACCAACTCAACATAGGTATATGCACATACATATACCTAAGTCATCAATTCCAGTTTGGCTCCAACTCACGAGCCCAAGTACAACCCAGTCCACTCAAGAAAGCACAACCCAGTCCACACAGGAAATCACAACCAGTCCACACAGGAAATCAACACCTAGTCCACACAGGGAATCACAATAGAGTCCACACAGGAAAACAAGTCAATCAAACCACCGATAAAGATTGAAGTCAATACTCAACTCACACAGGTATACTACTCACGAAGAGAGGTGGAGATGATTAGTTGTAGCCTCTGAATCATCTCCTGTACCGAACCCATGTAGGATCCATGTACAGAAGTCATTGCTGTCGAACCCATGTAGGATCCAAGTACAGTAACCATCACTACTGAACCCATGTAGGATCCAAGTACAGTCTTCATCGCTACCGAACCCACGGAGGATCCATGTATAGTCTTCCTCACTGCTGATCCCACGTAGGATTCATGTACCATCGTCATCGCTGCCGAAACCACGGAGGATACATGAACAGTCTTCCTCGTTGTCAAACCCACGTAGGATCCAAGTACAGTTTTCAAAACTGCCAAACCCATGGAGGATCCATGTACAATCATCCTCGCTGCCAAACCCATGTAGGATCCATGTAAAGTTGTCATCTTCATCGCAGTCACAACCAGCTCTAGGGTTCTCGCACACAACATGCTCGATTCTGGGAGGGTCCGCTCCATGATCCAATGGGTTGATACATCAACTGTCACAAAGTCCCACAATGAAGTATCTCAAAGTACCACCTCATCTGCTAGGTCTACAAGGCTGAATACCCTGAGGGGGGTGGGGTGAATCAGGGTATGACTAATTAAAAATTAACGCCCGTTCTAATCTTGTTTCGCTATTAAGAAAAACACTCTTCTCTCTTTGTCCTGTTTCACATTATAAACAGAAAGTAAAGCATGCACAAGACACAAAAAATTTTACTTGGTTCACCGCAAAGGGATACGTCCAAGGAGCATACGCCGACAATTTTCCGGTCATACCAATTCCACTATACTTCACTAGCTGTGGATAAAAGTTCGGGCTAGATCACTTCTATGCACAGGCACACTGCCTTTACAAAGTTTAGGGTCAGCTCACTATTTTCCCAAGGGTCACTCCCTGTTTCTCTCTCTCTGACTCACTGCCGGTGGAGAGGATAACCTTCTTCCTCATCCTAAGCTCACTACTCTATGAAGGGAACCCAATCACAGTTTATAGACCTATAGGTCTCTTCATTTGCATGAGATAACGCATCTTCAACTGTTGATAGATTCTCTGTCGAAGTCCAACTTTCATCCACTGATGAATAGCACTTTTCCTCTGACCATTGGGAAACTACCTTTGGAAAGTACCTTCGCAAAGCACCCTACGTCGCGATGCTCCCAATTTCGCGAATCTCAAACAAGCCTTCGCGAAGCTCCAGCCTTTTTGTGAATCTCTCTCATGAAGCTCTCTCGCGATGAACTCCCCTGAAGCTCAACTCATTGTAAGGAAACTTCTCTCATGAAGCTCACTGAGCCAGTGCGGAGCACACAACTTTCGCGAAGCTACAATAACCGCCATGAAACACCTCTTTCACGAAGCACACTGGATCAGCGAACTACCTTCACAAAGAGAGAGAAAAAGATCTTATTTGAAAAATCTCTCTGCTTCTCTCAAGGGGGTCAGCCTCTATTTATAAGAGATTCCACCGACCCTCGTTCCTTCCGCGCGAAGTCAACGCCACGTCATCTCAAATCGCGAAGTTCCAAAGATTCCGTCGGAATTCTGTCCAAATAGAAAAGCACCACGGAAATTTTCTGTTCGCGAAGCTGGACGTAGTCGCGAAGAATCAACGTCAACATACCTTCACGCCTTCTCCACGAAGCTCCTTCGCGAAGCCCTTCTCCACCGTGATGCGCTTCATCATCTGTTGTTCGAGAAGCTTGACGTAATCGCGAAGACTCAACGCCTCCATTCTTCTGGTCTTCGTGATTTCCTAACCATGCATCCTATCTTCGCGAAATTCATGCCTTTTCCATATTAAATTAGGATCTTCATGGAAATCCTATTTTCGCGATGCTCATCAAACTCCAAATTTTGGCCCCCAAAAATTTGGCAAACACTGCGAAACAGCGCCACCTTGTACTGCTCTTTTGTACCACCTCCAGATCGTCCATTCCTTTGCCATCGTTCTTTGTCAACAAGGATTGTCAACAAATTCTCGGGAACTCGACAATTCTCCATGGAAACCTGCTTCGTCAACAATCACAATCAACCCAAAAATACTGTAATGTTACCCTGAAGGATTTTTTCCCAACAATCTCCCACTTTGGGTTTGTTGACAACTCTTCACAACTCTGCTCGAAATGATTTTCTGCACTTTGATACCTCGCTGAGTCTTCTTCCAGTAGCTACCACCATTTGCCTCTTACGATTATGATAGTGTTCAAGGATTCACATAACACATACTCTAAGCCCACATGAGCAATTCTTGGTGTGAGAAAAAAGAGTAGTATGAAATGTTCATCAATGAATCACTTCATGTCAAACACCAATTGTCAATTCCAACATGATACCAATTCTTAAATTTATACCAATTTGTTGAACCACACTGATCCCAATTGATGATAGCTGGAAACCTTCTATCACCTTTCCAACACCACTGTTCCGCTTTTATAACGATCCTCAGCCATCATGATATCTATTCTTTGATCGATCACTTCTAGAATCATCAGATTTAATAATCTCACCCTTTATCATTTCTCCCCCTATCTGGCTGCTCCACTAGTTAGCTTCTCCCCATATCTGTCATGATTTCTCAAATAGACACATTGTCTCCCCCTTAAACAAACACTAGTTTCTCCCCCTTTGTCAACGAACCTAAAGGAAACCCCTTTTTGTCTGTAACATAGTAGAGAACACATATCAACACATTAGGGAAAAACCCAACATACCTCGGGGAGGGGGGGTATGGGCCCACACTAATTCAAGTGAAGGGAATCGACTGAACTCCCAGAGCCAGTCGATGTCATTCAAATGCTTCCTTGGGTAAGGCCTTTGTCAGAATGTCTGCAACCTGTAGCTCTGTAGGCACATACTCCAACTTCACGATTCACTTCTCAACTTTCTCCTTGATAAAATGATACTTAATCTCAATGTTCTTTGTCCTAGAGTGATGGATGGGATTTTTGAAAAGATCTATAGAAATTGATTTGTCGCACATGATTCTGATCGGAGACTTCACTTCATCTCCCATATCTTCAAGCTACTGCTTCATCCACAATAAATGTGTGAATACTTGAGTGGCCGCAATATACTCAGCTTCTTCGGTGATCAATGAAATGAAATCTTACTTCTTTCTTAGAAAAGAAATACACAAACCACCAAGATAGAATGCACCACCTGGCATTAATTTTCTATCATCTGCTGAACCGGCCCAGTCTGCATCAGTATATCCCAATAACTCTGTTTGAGATTTGTCATTATATGTCAAGCCGAAATCCACTGTGCCCTGGATATACCAGAGTATTCTTTTCACTGCAAGAATGTGTTTTCCCTTGGGATTGCTCTGATATCTCGCTGCTTGGAATGTGGAAAAAACATTATCAGGCCATGTTGCAGTCAAGTACAACAAACTTCCAATAATTTCCCTGTATTCTGTGATATTAACTGCCTTCACATCTTCATATTTCGATAGTTTCATCCAGGTGGCAACCAGAGTCTTCATCTCCTTGGAATTTTCCATTCCAAACCTTATCAGGACCTCCTTGGCATATTTAGATTGAGAAATGAATGTTCCATTCCTTCCTTGTGTCACTTGTAGACCAAGGAAAAATGTTAGCTCTCCAATCATTGACATTTCAAACTCATTTTTCATAAATTCGGAAAACTGTCTGCACTAAACTTCATCTGATCTGCCAAATATTAGGTCATTGACATAAACCAACACCATCATACTTTGATTACTATCATTACCGAAATATAGATTATAATCAACTCCTCCATGCTGAAAGCCATGCTTCTTCAAGTACTGATCATGCCTTGACTACCATACCCTTGGTGCTTGTTTCAGCCCATACAATGCCTTCTTCAGCCTGCAAACTTTGTTCTCATCCTCATGAATGAGAAAACCATCTGGCTGCTCAATATACACCTCATCTTCTAGAACTCCATTCAAGAATGTAGATTTGACATCCATATGGAACACTTTGAATTTTCGTGGCACTGCTATGGAAAAAAATAATCTGATTGTCTCCAGCCTTACAACCGGTGCAAATGTCTCATCGACATCTATTCCCTCGATCTGGGAGTACCCCTTGCACACTAGTCGTTCTTTTTTCCGAATTACTGTGTCATATTCATTCATCTTGTTGCGATAGACCCATTTAGTCCTGATGACATTCATGTCTGCTGTCCTCGAAACAATCTCCCATGTCTGGTTCTTCTCAATCTGATCAAGCTATTCATTCATAGCCTGAACCCAGTTTTCATCTTCAGCTGCATCGGAAAAAAATTTCGTCTCCACATGAGATAAAAATGATGTTTTCTGTAATGATTTCATTCTTCGAGTCTGAACTAGAAGTGTTTGATCACCAATGATATTCTGCCTATCAATTTCAGCTTGACTCTTTGGCTTCCTCGCAGGCACAGACTTGACACTTTCTTCTTCATCATCAGTATCTTCTTCTGAATCAGCTTCTGCCACTTCTGCTCCCCCTGGGTTGCTTACCTCATTATCACTTTCATCCAGGAACTGTTCACTGGATCGTTGAGTATTCTGTTCATTTTCAACTATAGTGACATCATTGCTCTCCACAATATTCCCCAGCCTCTTGTTGAAGCATTTATACGCTTTGTTTTTCCCTGAGTATCCAAGGAATATCCCCTCATCTCCTCATGCCTCAAACTTCCTATGATTTTTTTGTGGAGAATGAAACACTTACTTCCAAAGATTCGAATCTATTTCAACATTGGCTTCTTTCCGTACCATAGTTCATATGGAGTCTTCCCTTGCTTCAGACACAATAGAGACCTATTTGAAACATAGACCGATGTCAACACTACTTCCTTCCAAAATTTCTCTGGTAGGTCTTTGTCAATAAGCATTGTTCTAGCCATGTTGTTGATGATCCGATTTCTCCTTTCAACCACTCCATTCTGTTGGGGTGTTCTTACCAATGAAACTTGTTTCCTTATCCCATGTTTCTCATGATAGATTTCAACTTTACTGTTTGTGAATTATGTACCGTTATCAGTACGAAACATCAGAATTTTCTGCCCAAGCATCTTTTCTAATTCCCTCCTACACTGCTTTATGCAACTGAACACCTCTGTCTTATGGGTAATGATGAATACCCATGCCATTCTACTATATTCATAAATGAAAAGGACATAGTACCTTTGCCCATTTATAGCTCGTGGTGAAATTGGTCCACATACATCAGCATGAATGAGTTCGAGCACTCTAGTTGATTTCTTTTCCTTTGTCCTGTATGTCTTTCTGATGATCTTCCCTTGTTGGCAAGAATCAAACGTATGAGTGCGATCATGTGATAGAATGGGAAGGTCTCTAGCAGCATCACACTTTATGAGATCCTCCATATATGGTTGGCATAGATGACCAAGTCGCTTATTCCACAACTCATTTTCTTCCTCTCTGGACAAAAGACATGTTTCTTCTTCCCCACCTACAAGGTAGAGATTTCCCTTTGACCTTTTCCCTGCAGAACAGTTGCTCCATATTTTCCTTTCACAACACACATCTTCTCGGTAAATCGGATAGAGTTCCCAGAGTCACATAATGGACTGACACTGAGTAAGTTATGACTGAGACCCTCTACTACCAAGACATCAGCATTTCTCATCTCTTTTCCCCCAAACTTGGCTTTCCCTGAGCCAACAATCTTCAGGCCTTCATCATTTCCAAATTTGACAACTCCTTCTGTGTCATATTTGATGCCTGTAACAAGATCCTTATTACCAGTCATGTGGGATGTGCAACAACTGTCAAGGATCCAAACACCAGATCGATCTGATGATTTAAGGGCAATCTCCGCCACCACGACCTTCTCATTTTTCTTATTTTTGGTCCATACTTTTTCTTTCACACTCGGCAAGGATTGAGACTTCTGTTCTTTCTCAGATTATGATGGACTAGCCTCATCTTGCAATGCCGTAAATCTATTCTGCATTTTTAACTCACCTGTCGGTTTATTGACCTGCTGCTTGTGAACGTTTTGATTCTTCTTTGGCACATTTCTCTGAATGATCGAAGTACAATACCTAGCCATGTGCCCAAATCCTCCGCACCAAAAACAGTGTCCTTCAAAATATGTTCTGGAAAACCGTTCTTTGTTTGGCTGTCATCTCTGTTCTTGTTCCCTTCTATATCTCTTGTCGATGGAACACACATACTGTGAATGTCCTATTTTACCACAACAATAACACCTGATATAAGATACATTCCTTCGTGATACTTCAGCACTACGATTTTCCCTTGGGGATCTATGAATATTATGATTCTGTTTTGTGCCCAAATCAACCTTCAATTTTGGGACGGGGGCTTGTGGACTGACATTAACTGCCACCGATTTTTGTTTCTTATCAAGACCTGAATCAACCTCAGCATTTGAGCTTTCATGATGCTTCACTCCTGCTGAACTACGAGCCTCCTCTTTCATCTTCTCTGTCTTCTGAATGGCCTTCTTTTCTGATATCACATTGGGGGTCAAGAGTTTTTCTTGATCCTTCATTTTTCGTCGTAGAATGACCACTTCTTCTTCAAGATCATTGATACGTCTGACCTTCTCCTTTCCTGTGTTAGTCAAATAATCAATTTCCTTCTTTTGTTCCTCAATTCTAAGCTTATTCTCAACAATATTTTCTGAGCTCTCTGGTGTTGAGGATTTTAGTCTTTTAATTTTTTCTAACAGTTATGAATTTTCTTCATCATGTTATTGCATATAGAGTTTGGCATCACGAACCACTTTATTGGCTTTTTCGTTTTGGATCTCCAAACATCTATCTCTTCAAGTGATGCTTCCAATTCGGCTTCCATATCAACTCTTCCTTCAAATTCTTCTTCCTCTTCTCCAACGTCAATTTCTTCTTTTTCCTGAGAACTACTGATGACCGCTACAATAGCATTTTGTCTATGATCTTTAAAATTTTCAAACTCCTCAACCTCTTCTTCATCATCATCATCATCGTCGTTATCTTGAAATTTCTTGGGGCATCTTGCCGCAAGATGACCAACCTTTCCACATCGAAGGCATGCTAGGGGATGTTTACCTTTAAAATTTCCTATTCCTCTTTGCAGATTTGAAGAAAGGAATGACATCACCTCATCTGTCGCTTCTTCTTCATTAGAATCGTCAATGGTGAGTTTCTTCATGGCATTGAATGCCACCTCTTTGGATTTCGCCTTTTCCACAGTCTCGTTATCATTGTTTCTCATTTCATATGCAACAAGAGTGCTGTGCAGGTTATCCAATGTCTGTTCTTTTGGGTCTTTATCTTCCAAAACAGAATCATTCGGATTGAACCATGGTGGAAGTTTTCCCAATATGCGCTTCAAAATTTTTATATCTTCGATAATTTTTCCAAGACCCCACATTTCTTCTACCACAGCATTTACCCTGTCAAAGAATGCATCAACAGACTCATTCGGGTTCATTCATAGATCATCATACTTGTTCCACAACACTTGCATCTTTTCCTCACTGACTTTTGTATCCCATTTATAAATATTCAAAAGCTTTTCCCACATGGCATGTGACGTTTTGCATGACATCACCTTTGTATATATGGGATTTGAAAGGGGTCCCCCTAAGGCATTGATTGCTTTGGAATCAGCGTCCAACCCATTGTGCTTAACTTATGATAATGCACCACTAGTAATATCAGCTGTGATACCATGCATAGCTGCTGAAAACACATCCATTCCCAATGATCGGAAATAGTGTTGCATTCGATTCTTCCATATCTGAAAATTACATCCGTCGAAGATCGGAATCCCTCTATGATTAGTGAACTCCATTTGAGAGAAGAACAACTTTCAACCTCTCCCTCTAATACCAATTGTTAGGTCTACAAGGCTAAATACCGTAAGAGGGGGGGTGAATCAGGGTATGACTAATTTAAAATTAACGCCCGTTATGATCTTGTTTTGCTGTTAAGAAAAACAGTCTTCTCTCTCTTTCCTATTTCACAATGTAAACAAAAAGTAAAGCAAGAACATGACACACCAATTTTACTTGGTTCACCATAATGGGATACGTCTAAGGAGAATACGCCAACAAGTTTTCGGTCGTACCAATTCCACTAACCATCACTAGCTGTGGATACAATGTTCGGGCTAGATCACTTCTATCCCAGGCTAACTGCCTTTACAAAGTTTAGGGTCAGCTCACTGCTTTTCCATGAGTCACTCCATATTTCTATCTCTCTGACTCACTACCGGTGGAGAGTATCACCTTCTTCCTCTTCCTAAGCTCACTGCTCTGTGAAGGGAATCCAATCATAGTTTATAGACCCGTAGGTCTCTTCATTTTCATGAGATAATGAATCTTCAACTGTTGATAGATGCTCTGTTGAATTCCAACTTTCATCCCCTGATGAATAGCACTTTGCCTCCTACCACTGGGCACCTACCTTTGGAATGTACCTTCGAAAAGCACCATACTCCGTGAAGCTCCGAATTTCGCGAAGCTCAAACAAGACTTCGCGAAGCTCCTACCTTTTCAAGAATGTCTCTCTCGAAGCTCTCTCGCGAAGAACTCCCGCGAAGCTCAACTCGTTGCAAGGAAACTTCTCTTGTGAAGCTCACTGAGCCAGCGTGGAGCACACAACTTTCGCGGAGCTACAATAGCCGCCGCGAAGCTCCTCTTTCGCAAAGCAGACTGGCTCTGTGAACTACCTTCGCAAAGCGAGACCAAATGATCTTATCTGAAAAATCTCTCTTCTTCTCTCGAGGGCGTCGTCCACTATTTATAGGTGATTCCACCGACCCTCGTCCCTTCTGTGCGAAGTCAACGCCACGTCATCTCAAATCGCGAAGCTCCAAAGATTCCATCGGAATTCTGCCCAAATCGCGAAGCACCACGACAATTTGCCATTCGCGAAGCTTGACGTAGTCGCGAAGAATCACCGTCAACATACCTTCGCGCCTTCGCCGAGAAGCTCCCTCGCGAAGCCCTTCTCTGCCACGACGCGTTTCAAAATCTACTGTTCACGAAGCTTGACGTAATAGTGAAGTCTCACTACCTCCATTGTTCTGGTCTCCGCGATTTCCAAACCATGCATCCTATCTTCGCGAAATTCATTCCTTTTCCATATTAAATTATGATCTTCATGGAAATCCTATTTTCGCGATGCTCATTGAACTCAAAATTTTGGCCCCCAAAAATTTGGCAAACACTGGGAAACGGTGCCACCTTGTACTGCTCTTTTGTATCGCCTCCAGATCGTCGATTCCTTTGTCACCGTTCTTTGTCAACAAGGAATGTCAACAAATTCTCGGGAACTCGACAATCCTCCATGGAAACCTGCTTTTTCAACAACCGCAATCAACCCAAAAATAATGCAATGTTACCTTGAGGGATTTCTTCCCAACATCATCAAATAGGTCTCAACGTAATAGACGGCGCGTCTATCGGATGCCCAGTTTGTGACTTATTCGCCTTTTAGTCACAGGGGCACGGTTGGTTTCGTGTATGAACCAACCCGAACGTATATCAACATTACACCAAACTCTCATGGGTTATACTCAGCAGATCTATCTCTCAACGTGATTACCAATGCAGCTGATGGTTCATCAAACGGACGTCCGGTTTGAGATTTATTAGCATTTCCGTTCTAGGGGCCCGGTTGGATTTTGGGTACAATCCAATGCGACCATACTCCAACTGCGTCCAAATCTTCGGTGAATTATACCAAAAGAACCAACTCACCAATAGGAATCCAAAAAAGTTGATGGCTCGTCAATCGGACGTCCGGAGCTCACGTTATAAGTGTTTCCGCTCTGAGGGCCTAGTTGGTTTGGGGTTCGAACCAACCCAGCCTTACCCAAACATTGCCGAAACCTTGAGTACAATATACTGAAATGACTTTCACGATCCAAGGAATCGTATTCAACTAATGGTGCATCGATCGGAGGTCCACAACTCATGTTATGGGCGTTTAACTGAATATGGTATGAAAATAGGGGGTCTGGGCCAGGTCCGACCCAGCCCAACACCGCCTGGTTCGGCCCGAACCGGGTCAGGCCCGGTAGGGCACAACCCGACCCGCGTGGCCCGCCCCGGGCCGGACTGGAAAGATGGCTTGTAAAGCTTGGTCGAGCATAATGCGCGGAGCGGGGGGGGGGGGGGGCTTCCCCCCTGTTGATCGGAACCGGCACAGCTTAATGTCGCGCCTCTCAAATCCGGAACGAAAAAGCCATTCCAGTTCATTTTCCGCTGCCCCCACCACATTTCGTGGACCACAAGATGCTCTTTGGTGGTCCGTTTTTTCTACCGTCTATGCCTAACGTCACCTCGAGACCCGAACATCACTACAGAGTCTTCAAATCGCCATTACGGCCCCGTTTGTGATCTCTCGTCAGTCCGCGCACAACAAACAACCAACGGAGGGTCCGGGCATGTTCGTAAGCCTATGCACTCTTTGTTAGAGGATAATACCATCTTTCAACAAATAAGAACACAAAATTTAGAGGTTATAATTCACATAATTATAATTGTACAAAAAATACCCCTAGATCGAGAAAGATCCACGGTAGCCGAGCATCATGTATGACAGTGTCGCAAAATGGTGGACGTCAGCTCATTGACGTCATCGCAAGGTAAGATATGATGATGATAACGGTCGTTGGCGTTCATCGCTTCTGTAATGTGCCTTCGATCTTGGCTTGATCATCGTTCGATTGATCTGACGCATGGAAGACGTCGAAGTCAACATTTGTTGTTGCGCCCACACCACGCTACTGATCCATGTTCATTCGTCGATGTCACGTCAGAAAAGATGGAACCTCGGTGGTGGTGCAACAATGGAGGAAAGAGTGGGAGGAAAGGAAGGATAGGAATTTCTCCTATGTATCCCCTCCCATAAAAAGGCTCATCCCTTATTATAATATTAGACTTGGATAATATTATTTCTTAACACATCAATTTCAAATTCAAACACCACATTAATTAAATTGGAGTATTCAATTATTAATTAAGGTATTGTCATGAATTAATGGGAGAGTAGAATGTGAAGAGGTTCCATAAATAAGGTGAGTTATCAAAATTTAACAGGGGATCATTAAAAGAGGGTTTATGAGAGTTATGGGGATGGTGAGGAGTTAGGGTCTCATGTGGGCCCCACCTCTAACTCCCCATTTGTAGGTTAATTACCACCCTCCACAAATGAAAAATATAAACACATATTTTTATTAATTCCTCAAAACAAACCAAAAATTAACCTCTTATCCTATCAAAATTCATCTACGATAAAGGTATCCTTAAGGAATTACATGTGCGGTGAATTCATCGCTGCCCTCGGATTTCAATTCTGAGAACCGGTTCAAAAGATAGAAAACCCCACTCGTTCGTTCACTGAACGTACCTGAGCTAAACTTCGTAAATTATTTCCTGGAACACCGGGCCTTGGAATCTGGTGCTGTTAGAATCTGGGTACTCATAAAATTCCAAAGAAATTAAGAAAAAAATTTCCTTGATGTTTCTGGGTCTTTACCACCACACACCACTCTGTCTCCAATTTGGTGTTCCTCACTGCCTTTCTCTTTAATTGAATGCCTTTTCTTTATTTTTATTACTTCGAATTTTAATTCTCACAATCTCTCTCCAGTTTCTTTCCAATATTTCACCCATTGCACCAAAAGTGGCGCCTCCCCCTTTATTTTCCCCATGTCCAACATGACCCATCACTTCCTTGATTGATTTATTTAATTTATTTCAATTTATTTTTCTCATTCCCTATCCTCTCTCCAATCTTATTCATCATTCACGATTTCTTCTCCCAATTAACAACTAAATCCATTTATCACTTCAACGTTATTATTAATAAAATTAATAATAATAACACCCATCCTTATGGAAACACCCTACTTTATGGAAACAACATCATTATGGAAATATCTAAATTTATGGAAACTACCAACATTATAGAAACATCTAAATTTAATGGAAACACTCTATATTATGGAATCTCTCCATTTATTACACACCAATATCTATCATTACCATTATTATTTAATTTTAATAAATACAATTTTAATTTCATCAACGGGTCTCCGTCATTATCATTAATAATATTAATTATTATTGATGATCATTATTACCTTATAATTAATCCCTCTCTCAAATCACATGATATTGATGCACGGGTTGGGAACCCCTTACATTCTTCATTATCATTTTATTATTATTATTTTTTTATAATCTATTAAATGAATATTATTATAATTATTTAAATATTCTAAAATACAAGTTGGATACACCCATAAGGGGTTGTACCCCATACATTTCATTTTCTTATAATTTATTACATGCACCTCATTTATTATAATTTCTTCCTTTATAATTTATTTGATGCGCCTTCAATTATATGCCCATTACACACATAATTTATTAATTTATAAATAAAAAAACCATGCACCTTCCCACATTTAATTAAATACATTCAATTTGATTTCTTTTATTTCATAAGGATTAAATTAAAATCATTTAATCTAATTAACACCAAATATTTTCATGCCACCCTTATAAATTATTATTATCAAAAATAATTTATTATTATAACACAGGTCGTGTATGACCACTTCAAATTTTTACAAAGTAACGGACTAGAGAGGTTCGGGCCGTTACAGAAAAAGTCATACAATATATTTAATTTTCAATAAATTTACCTAACGATGTAAATAAACCCAATGTATCATTCTTATGTGAAATAAAATAAACCGATGTATTTCCTCTATAATGATTAGATGACACTAGTGAATATTTTATTCCTATATTGAGAGATATTTCAATAGGCCTAAAAAATCATGATTTACTTTTTGAAATGATCAATTAGAACTCATCTGGTTGATAGGTCTATAAAATACTTTGTGTATTTTCTCATTTATGAAAGTGTCATATAAATGAAGTATTTATATAATAATAATAGCATACTATAATATGTTACCATTTTTATAGGTGTTTTTTTGACATTACCAATGTAAAAATCATAATCATTTAGTTATAATTGTTTTTATACTTATTAAATCATTCCATTACAGAACATGTTTAACTATTAGTTTAGTAAAATCGATAGTATAAATATTTTCCGTGTGGTTAGCACAAAATAATAATATAACCATACATTAAAAATAAAAAAACACCATTTATATACTTATAATTAATTACAAGAACACATAATTACGATATAATAATAAAATTATGTTATAATCCATCAATATAAAAAACATTTCAAATATAATATCATTTAAAAAAAAAAAATATTTACATTTTCATTCGAATCATCCCCAAATATAACAATCACTCAATCACATACATTTACATAGTAATAAATTATAGTTGAATTGTCATATTCCTAGAGCATCTATTGTCAATGGCATATATTCCTTTCATTAGACATATATGGTATTTTTGTTTCAAGAAAATAATATTTGTAAATTTTTGTACCCAAGACACACTGGGTTCAATCAGATTAATAAAAATATTAGGCCACAACATATAATTTAAATAAGTAGTTTGAGTTAAAATTGATAATAATGATTTATAAATACGAGTCTTCATAAATCTCAGAAACTATTTTAATATTAGAAAATAATGTTTTACATAGTGTATTTTTATATAACACGGAATACATTTTACTCTAAATCTATAACCATTATTACTTTGGGAAAAATGATTGTGGTAAATTTAAGGTAATCTAATAAAACAATGATTACTATCCTATTATTTTCATAATTGGTAATTATATATTTTTAGTATAATATTAATTAAATTTAATAAACATAGACATGACGATTGTTATGTTCTAGTGCATTTGAAGACTAGGTAAAAATCTGAAGGATCATATTATGTATGGAGAAAAATATTATTTTTTCATTTAAATTAATTAGTATGGTTAATCAATAGTTTCCATTGAAGAAAAATTAAAATGCTAAAATCTATAATATAATGGGTAAATTTCTAATAGGAATCAATTTATTTAAATTATTGTTGATGGTTTTTAAAACCCACACTATTATTCCACATCTCTTGTCTTTAAATGTCATGTACATTTTCCATTTAAACTTAAAATTACATTACAAAAAATGTAAGTTCTACATTCAAAAATATATTTATCCTCAAATTTGAAAATAACTTCTTCCACTTCAACACTCACATTACCTTATAAATTATCATTGAAAATTAACCAATATATTTCATCATGGAACCCTCTCACAAATTAAAAGTATAATTTTCCTTATTATTAGGAATATTTATTTAATTTAAAGGCTAATTCCTAGCTGCAATTCATGTTTCTGAAATTAGTATAAACTTCTTCATAATGTATAATTCAAATTAATTTAAAATCCGTAGATATATCTATCTTTATTAATATATGTAATAAATATGATTAGTTAATGAAAAATTTATTAATTTTTTTTAATGAATTTATTAAACAATTCAATTCAACCTACAAAAAAAAATTTGATCATGTGTATTTTCATATTACCCCCTCCAAAAATAAATGTTTTCCATTTTTAATCACCACCTATAAAAGTGCGTATCAAGGATGTCTGTCATTAATAATGAGTTTTTTATCGGAAAAATAATGTTACGAAATTATGAATTTCCTAAAAACATTATTATTTCTATTCATTTTGAAATTAAACTAATAATATTTAGTAAGCTATACTACCACCTCCATCAATATTGAATTTTAGTGTTCCTCAAAAACCATCTTGAATGGTTATATGATTCTATTTACTAATAATAAATAAAAAATAATACATTTTATGAATCTTAATATTTCATTTTTTAATTAAATTACATAATTATTCATATCATGATGACATTTTGAATGTTTAAAATATTTTTTGGCTTTACCTCCATCACGAATTATGCTATAATTATTATCTAAAAATAATTTTCTTGATACCATATAATGGTAATTTAATTATATAATAAATAATTTAATAGGTATAAAAAAATATAGAATGAATTTATCAAAGGTTTAATGATTTAATAGTATAACACCTTTCGATTGTTACACACGTTTTAACTATTTTACCATGATTCCCATTTTTGAGAATCAATTTCATGTATTTCAACTAATGAAAAAAGAAATTTATAATAATTTATAAAATATTATTATTATATGGTAGAAAATCAACAAATATTTAACATGATAGAGCTTAGTAAGAATCGACTATATTTTTGTGATATTTGAATTATAGAAATAAAGTGAAAGATCAACCTTTAGATAGTTTAAATAACATTAAATTTGTAAGGTATTTTGAATAATGGAATGTAAATTAATATAATAAAGTGTAATACATTTAAATAATTTCCATAACGAAGTACAAAATATAATTATGATCATTATATATCTAGTATTATGAAGATAGATTTAGTGGGAACTCTATATAATAATATTCATCTCAAACTCCACTAATTGAGACATGAGTATGTTATACACCATGTTTTATCATTTGTTTAAATAAATCAAAATTTTCATATATTTATCTTGATTCAAATTTTTTTATGATATTATATCTTATATTTATGTTCAAACTCTCATAGAGTTTTTATTCATCAATTAAAATGTCAGTGTATATTTTAATAACTAATTTACCTTAAAAAAGATATACATATTTTCATTGAAATTTATAATTAAAAGATGAATGTAATGAAAACATTTATGATAATGTGTTATAATACATATTTTTTCTAGGTGAATATATATGACTACCATTCTTTCCTCCAGGATGATCTTATTAATTAAAGAAAACATTATAATGAATTTTCCACTATTTTCTAATAAACCATTATTTTAAATTTCCCTAATATATGTTCCCTAGGATTTGAAGATTCCTAATCCACTTGTAATTATTATGAGGGGTTTTTGATTAAGGTGAAATTATAATGTAATGTAAACTACATTATTTTCTATCTACTCTCTAATATAACAATAATTTATATCCGTATCTTGTCTAACTATAAATGAGATGAATTAATTAAACAATGTTATCAATTCATAATTTAAGTGTGATTAGATTCATAAGATTAAGTTTGTAACAAAGAAAGGATTATATATTTTTATATATTTTTTGTAGTTATGATAGTTGTCAATGATATTGAACAATTAAGAAAATCCTAAGGAAAATTACAGGATAACATACTAATTTTATTGTAATGTATAGATAATAGGGTTTTCCTAGAAAATAAATTAGAAAATAGATACCATAAAGTGGATTTTTTATATAACAGATTTATAACTAGATGGAATAACCCTCAAGAGGTTGTGATAATTATAAAATCAAATGTGACCAAATATTTGATAAAGTGGACTAAATGAAGATATATCTTTTCAATCGTGAGGAATATTCTGTTGTAAATTAATATTATTTTTAATTACCCAGTATAATGTATTTTGGTATTATGTTAGTATGAATTTTTAAGAAAATAATATTATGTAAATATAAATATATTACCATGATTGAGCATTAGAGGTTTATTTAATACTACTGTCATTTATTATAAGTTATTTCTTCAATGGGCATAGTTTTCCACTTTATATAATTATTAATATAATTAACAACTACTTTGGATTTATTATATGTATAATTGACTTTGAGGTTATCAATTTCTCACATAATATTTTCCTATATTTTGGAAATCATTTAATAATGGTAATTGGGGACATTTTTCCAAAAAAACATAATTTTGGAAAAGGTATGAACAATATGATATTATAATGATTCCATTTTCACATACCAATTCCATTAAAATATACATGGAACATAGAATATAGTATTTAGTGATTACCATGATAAATTTTTGGTATTATTTATATATTATGTCTTTTTATATCCTGAATGTTGTGATGTACATGATGATTACAAAAGGATCACATTGAAGACTCTATATAAGGAGATATTGTTTTCAAAAGATAGAAAATTTAAAATGTGAAGTTAAAAATTCCCATTCATTGGTCATGTAATCTAATAAAATGTTATATATGCTGATCTATAAAGGAATTTGTTTAATTGAAAATGAACCATACCCGCCACTATGTCTAATTTTTTTAGATTTCATTATATAACTATATATTAAGTACACTGTGTTGAAATAATTTCAAAACAAAAAGAAAAATTTTAACCCTATTAAAAAGCATGGAAGTATAGTACAACAAGATAGAAGAATGTATATAATGATTCAAGGTGCGTATGTATTGGGTTTTCAATATACCCATTATTGTATTAACATATCTTCATAAAAGTTTTTTCATTTATAAATATTCATTTTTTAAAATAAAATTGGATTTATCACCATGAAAAATAAAATAAAGTTTACCAGACTCATGATTTGAAATTTGTTGTGGTGCTCTTTTAATTTAAAATGTTGTGATGTAACCTTTTATATGATAAATTCAATATATAATATGATCAAAAGGTATTGAAATATATAATCATAGAGAATGGCTAAAAAATTCTCAAGATGCTAATGCTATAGAAAATCAATGATTATGAAGGCTCGATATGTTACCACCATAAAATAGATACCAATGTGAAAATATTATGAGTATAAATGATAATGGTACATTATCCCTGGTGATGACTAAAATATAACCAATAATCCTGGATATATAATGAATGAATAATTATGTAAAAAGTGAAATTGATAAATATTAACTTTCAAAAGGTTATTTTAAAGATAATTATTATGTAATGATTATTGTATCTGATAAATTTTATATGAATCCTAAAATGAATGTACAGAGTATTATGATGTTAAAATTTTAAAAAGAATATATAACATTGATTTGAATTTAATTAGGTGTCTCATATAAACTAGAACTGAATAATCATCTCTTGGATGATGTACATTGATAATCATTATATATCTATAATGGATTCCTAAATATGTGTAGATATCCAATTAAAAACATCAGGTAAGATAAAATGAAGAGGAAAATATCATAGTATTTATCTAGATTTTTGGTTTGTTAGAAATATTATATAGGATGATAAAATCTTAGTGGTATGGTGAAACCATTAATCATACAAATATGAAAATGGGTAACCATCGTCAAGGATTTAACTTATAGATTCTCCATGACATTTAATGTTCATAATTCCATATGAGTATTATTAGGAGTACTTAAAAGTTCATTAATTATTATCTCCACTGGAATTGATTTCTTACTACACTATAATTTTGATGATGTACATTAAAAATGATCTGTGTTCATGGATTATTCCCTCTCAAAAACATTTGATTGAAATCCAATGATCAGATAATGATTCTAGAAAACAATACATTATTATATAGGGACGTAAATACATTCTAGAACCCCTTGAAACCCTTAGAATGTTGGTTATATTTAGAGAAACATTAATACCCTAGAAAATATTCATATATTTATTTTAATGGGTCTTTATGGATATTCATTTCGATAGATACTTATGATAGAAATATGATTTAACAATAGTTTATATTCTAGAATCCAAATGGTACTATATGTGGATCTGTATTGGATGATATTTATGATTAAAACATGATAGGAAGATGTTGGAAATAAATATGGTAGGGCCTAACATAGTCCATGAAATGAAAAAGAACGTAAAAAATGTATAATAGAAAATGTGTTCTTAAATTAGATCGATGATATATGTCTATAATATTTAAATATATCATGCATTTTAACTTGTAGATTAGATTATTCATTAATTATCCCCATAGAAACATTTAATGATATTTTAGAAATAGGGGAAGTTGATTCCTAGAAAAATTGGCTACTTTAAGATCATTAATATTGTTGTGATCATAAATTATTACAAAAAAATATTCTTTACATATCCCATATTCATGATGAATTAAATATATAATATCGTAAGAATTACATATCAAATCTATAATATGTAATAAACCGTTAATCTGTTCAACTAGAATACGATAAGTCCAAAGAAGAACTACCATAACAGATAATAGAATGACAAGACAATTTATAATAGATCAGGTAAAAACATCTAGCAAACGTTATCTTGTTAAACAATAAAATTATTTAAGCCATGTTGGAAGCTATGAATTTTATGATTAAAAATTAAACCACACATTTTTTCCTATGTAAATTAAATTATAATGCACTTTTTTTGGAAACAATTATAGCGAACTAAAATTCTATAATTTGAAACCCTAAAGATATGTTTGAAATCATTCATGACACAATACAAATATCATAAATTAATAGAAATATAATAGAATAACATTATTAATAATGGTATAATGACCTTTAAAATAAAATATAATTAAAAATATCACCTCTATAAGATAATCTATTAATTTATTTTATTACTGAAAATAACAGTAATTAAAATATTTTTTCAATATTTTTTATATATTACATATTATTATAAAGATGAAAATATTAATGTTATAATTTTATTGAGTAGAATTATTTTTTAACGTTTATCATATAAAAATTTTCATTGTATGATTTCTTGATATTTTACTAAAAAGGAAGGTTTTCATTTTAAAAATAATATTAAAAACTCAATTATTTATGTGATTTTATCATTATATATCATCACCCTAAAGACAAGAAAACAATTTATTACAAAAATATATATATAATAAATAACAATATTAATTTTAAAATATCCATTTAGCATATAGTTATTATGTCCCACATATGTAAAACAAAATTAAAATTATATTTTAATTAAAAAATCATTTGTTTTAATGGTTTATTTAAAATTTTGGATTTCAATGTGTATTTACAGAGATTACTCATACCATATGTTTTATTTCCTATAAATCTATATATGTATTTAAAATTAGTAGAAATGAAAATATTATCCTCTATATTTTAAAATCTATAAAATAGCTTTTTTATAATCATAATTCTGATGTCATAATGTGTGATTATTATGTAACTATTTTTAAAAAATATCACAAAATAGTTTTACAATTTGAAATCGTACGGGTCAAATTAGTTTTAAGGGTAAATTATTACTTATTAAAATCAAAATCAATTACTAATTAAAACAAATACCCCATTGTGAATAAAAAAGTTAAAAAGTATTATTATATGTGAAAATGAAAAAATATGTTAGAAACGTGTTATTAAATGAATATTTTTGATTAATTTCATCACATTCCCACGTTCCCCCCAATTTTCACCATTATATTCCATTTTTCCTTGATTATAAGTATTATATTACTAAAAATGTAAGGTTTACTTCAAAAACAACCATTATCCTAATTATGAAAAGTTAAAACTTCCACTCCATTATGTATCACCATCACAAAAATGTTATCCTTTACACTCTACCTAATTTGTCGATCAATAACCCTTTACCACTTAAAAAATTATTTCTTCAATAATAATAATCATTTGGAAATTATTTCCATGATGAATTCCTAGAGAAACAGTTGTCCTTGATGTTAGTATCTACTAATTCATACTGAATCTATATTATCTTTTTAATGTAACAGAATTATATTAAGTAATTAATATAATAAAATCAATATAATAAATATAATTAAATTCAATTATATTAATTAGAAATATCATTCCATCTATTCTATTTCCTACAAACATTTAATAAATACAACTGTGTGTATGTACGAATGAAATTCATTATTCATTGTTCTTCTAATACCATTATTTCTCTTCATTAATTAATGTGATCATTAATCATGCATATTGGGGACTACTTCCTCCATGAATAATTAAATTCATTATTAGTTACCACTAATCCTGGATTGATATTTGAATGGTTATAAAGAGATTAATTATAATTATATCCTAATTATACTTTTGAATATTTTATAATAACATTAAATAAACTCACTCTCATTATTTGGAAATAATTATAAAAAATTAACAATTTTTTGGTCTACAACTTAGATGATTTATATTATAATGTTTAATTCAGAAGAAAATTATGCAAATTCACATATTTTTTATATAATTGAAATTTAAATCATTTATGATTTCTTAATTTTTTTAGATGTTATTATGTTTTTTTTTTTTTTAATATATCAATTTTTTATTGTTAACTACATTAAATCTAATTTATAATGTTTCCCATTTTAACCAAAAATATTCATTTATTTCACATAATGAAAATTATTCTTCCTAAATAAATTGAAAAAATATTTTTAAATGTTGAATAATGATTTAATAATGATATTGGAACAATATAATACAAATAATATATATTACGGTAATATTTTAAGGTTATAAACAGATGATCAAACTAATATAGGATAGTATAGGTAGTGAAATGTTAGTAATATATTTTTAATAATTGACTATAAGAAAATTTTATAATGTGTATTATATTTTTTTTAAGGTTATTAATTAATTAGATCATTTAGTTATGATCATTATAAATTATGATATTTGAACGGTTTATATGGAGGAATCATTGGGTACGTGTTTTTATTTCAACATCTACTAATTGAGATACATTTATGCTACAACCCATTTTTTTCTATTTAATCATGTAAATATCCCAAACTGGACATTTTTTTTTAATTTTATTATTTTTCATGAAATTCAATTTTTTATTTAGTTATCTACTTCTCATGGGGTTTTGATTTAAAATTTATAAATGTGGTAAGGTTTTTATCAGTCTATTAACAATCACTGCATTAAATTTATTTTTTTGTAACATATCATTGAAGTTTTTTAGAATCACCACATAAATAATATGATGTTATAATTATTTTTTATATACTAAAGAATTGTATTATATAACATCGTATAGTTTAAAAATAATTTCACTTATAATAATTTTTTTTAAAAAGATTACATCTCCTATTTTGAAATGTCCTTTTTCACATGTCCATGTTTTCTATTACACCACACAGTTTTATATAATTTAGAAGGTTATTGTGTTTTATATCTTCTTTCCACAATATATTTCATTAATACGGTCTAAATGATGAGTAACCAAACTATAAAATGATTTTGGATACAAAAAATGTACCATTTTTTTATAAAATTATTTTCCTGATTTTATGGTTTATCTTCTAACACAATTTTTTATAAATAAAAACTAATTCTTATATATATTTTATATAGTTAAATATTTTTTTGATATTTTATTTTATTTTATTTGAAATATCAAATCAACAATTTTATACACAATTTTTAAATTAATTTATAATGGTTTTAATCAAATAAATTTACGGTTTTTACTTTAAGTTACTTCTCTCTATCCAAAATATTTAAATACATTGAAGCTCTATTTCATGAATTTTCATCGACATTATATAAATTTTTTCTTATATGGATGAACATATTTTTGAATAATATCATTTTATTTCTGAATCTATTTTGTGAGATACCATTTTGATAATCATATGAAACACATTTCAAATTATATTATTTATTTTATGGTTTGGTGATTTTATCTATTAGAAAAAAGTTTCAAATATTATAATATGAGGGATTTTATCTCCCGTAGATTATTTGATTAATTATTTATATATATTTATATATAAATGTTATTTGAACTTTTTAGTGGGTATCTAGATTCAAAAAGTGTATGTTTTATGATGTTTATATATATTAATAATTATTGTATGAATTGGTTATCATTTATCATTGATCACAAAAGTTTAATATGATATATATTATATATAAAAAAATTACATTTATATAGGATCATTTTTAACTAGTTTTAAATATATGTAGTGTGATGGATTTATATCTCATATCTATTTTATTTGTGAATTAGTTATTAAGAATAATAATTTACTATTTTTTACTATAATGGAATGTGGGGACCCCAACCCCAATAGATCATAGACATATGTCTTTTTAATTTAAATGAAATAATACACAATAAGTCAGGCCCCAATGGCGGAATAGTTTAGTAGATTTGGAAAAAATGGTTATATATTTGAGGCTGACATTACATTTGAAAACACAATTTATAACAGTATTTTTCAAGAATAACCTTATTCCTACTAAGATATCTTTTCACATCAGTAAATGTAATCATCATTTATTTGTTGGAAAATAAAACATATAAGGGTGACCTCAAATTACTAGTTATGGTTAAGTATTATATAAGATATAATGAACTAATAACCATAAAATATCATTCAAAAAACAACAACCAGATTAATAACTATATACAGAATGATAGATATACTAAATTTTATGATATTATGATCTCAAGAATCATGAAAACAATTAAATTAATTATATTTCTCAATATAGTTTAATGCTGATTTGTTGGTGTATTCCATTAAGCCATGTAAAGAAGGAAACTAAATTTATTCATCTAACAAGGATGTTGATGCATTATCATGCTATCTATAACAGGGCCCCAATTGTATATCCATCTCTAAATAATTTCTCATATATGAAATAAATTATTTAATTAATGAAAAATATTATTTATCCTCAAATATATATATTTTTAAATAATTTGTATTTAAACATACTTCCCCTAAAAAAATCTCACTTAATGAATAACCTATTATTTGATTTTTTTACAGTCGGGGTTGAAGCCTCATTTATTATTAAATCAATGAAAAAATTTTAACTGGGTAGAGGGAGACCTATTAGATAGCCCGAAGGCCTAGTAGGAATTTTAACCCATTACATGGCCTATTAGAACAATTTTTTGGCCCAAGGCCCTTTCTTTGAATAATAATGCTACAGTGATATAGTAACAATCATAACCCACCGCTTCTACCGTTCAATGTCGCCACTATAGTGACATGTCGTCGCTACAGTTCATGTCGTTGCTATAATGCTTCTGTTTCTACAGTGCTACTACAGTAACTATGCCTAATCGGTATTAAACCCACATTTTTCTTATAGGATTATGGGGTGATTATTTGTTAATGACATTCAGTTTATAAAATAAATATATCCATGATAAATAATATATTTATGGTAAATTTAATTTCCAATGAAATATTAATGTAAATATCACAAGGTAAAGTTATTGACCTATAAAATGAATGAAGAAATTGAATATCAATTATTCCCTACATCAAAAATTATCACAATGAATTCATAGTAACAATAAAAATTGAAAAAATATGACATATCACCCAAAAATTATATGGAATATTTTTGATATTGTTTATTAAAAATACAATATAAATTTATTTCAAAACATTTTCGAGGAAAATAACAATTTAAATTTGAAAATAAATTTATAAAAAATTAATTTCTTTAATTATTATGAATATGATTTTAATTGAAATATACAGTAATGTAGATATATTCAAAAAATTTAAAACAAAATTTTCCTGCGAAGGTTATAAATTACATTCATTTCATACATGTAATAAAAAAATTTCTTTTCACCTTTTTAGTACAAAAAAATATTCATCTCTTGAAAATCAAATAAATATTTAATTTATTTTTTATTAATGGTAAAATGTGTAAAATATTAATTAATAAATACACATAGAATGGGATAAAAAAATAATTTTGTTATGATAACACTATTTTAGAATCATTTGTACTTTTTAATGAAGATAAAAATAAATTCATATTTTATTAAAAAATTATATCAATATTTTAAGTACCAATGAATAGTAAAAATGGTAATATTTCATGATAACCCCATGAATAAGTAGGGGAAAATTAAATTTATCTCATTTATTATCAAACGATTAAATAAATCCCGTTAATGGATATTTAAGAATATAATCAATCCCGATTAGAAATATATTATGAAAAAACCCTTAAAAATATCCAAACAATGAAGAGATAGTTAAACAAATAAAATATTTTTTGATCCAAATGTAAATACAAATTAAATTAGGGAAAAAACATAATATAGCCAAACATAAACACACACAAAATCAAATCATATCTAGTAAAAATAATAATAATTATAAACTCAAGAAAAACGTAGTGTTGTGAAATTAATTACAATTTAGTATTAGTAATGGTGAAGAATATTTGGATGATATTCTTTCCTGAATACATTTGTGTTATATATTATATTATATTAAATATTTAAAGAATCAAATGGAAGTCACTAAACAGTATCACACTAAAATATACAAATAATATAGTCACTTAGGAAACTAATAAATATTTGAAACATTATAACTGGATAAACAATATAAAATAGAATAACTAAAATATAAATATATAGATCAAAAAAATATACAAGAATTATTATATGACGAAATTATTTTTATAGAAATAGAATAAAACATTAGTATGAAGATGAACATATTCTGAAATACAAAAAAATTACATTTAGAGGAATTGTATTAAATATTGTGTATAAGAATAAAGATATATTTATAGCATATAAATTTCAATGTTAAAATTGGAATATAAACAATATAAGAACATTAGTAAAATATTATTAGTGATAAATATAACTAATATAAAAATTTACAATTGTTAACTATACACATTATTAATTATTTTACCATTAAAATTTGGGTTTATATGTTATAAATAATGATGTTAATTGATTGTTAATGGATGAATTATTGCATTGTCATGTAGAGTCATTATGTATGAACCTCATTAGTTAGAACATGGGTGAGAGGTTGAATCACTAGGTTTCATAGCTGACCAAGCCCCATTCGAGATATAAAATGTGAAAATTAAAAAAATATCATATGGAATAAGTTCATTTTAGTGGATATATCTACCAAGTCAATGTTATTTGAGCCACCTCCTTAGACAACCAAAATACCAAACCTTACCCTTAGGGTGTATGCATGTGTAATAAGGGGTTACATGGCTCAACAATAGTTATATTTTGTAATTTAATTTTTATAAATATAATTTTATTCCATCTATTATATTTCAAAAATATGTTTATTTGAGGAAATATATTTTTAATTTTGAAAAATTTGATTGAACTATTTGTAAAAAAAATAAAACTAATTGATTTTTAAAAATATATATACTTATTAATGGTATTATAAATAATAATTTCTTTAAAAAATCATTTAAAACAATCTAATATAACTATAAATAATAAAATTATTTTATTAAGTCATTGGAAATTTTAATTAGGGTAATTTTTTTAACTCCTCCTAAAGAATTTTAGTTTTCAATAAATATGTAGATTTATATCTCATTTTGATGTCATTTTATTCAAAAAATAATTTATATTAATTTTATATTTTTAGTGCATCCAAAGGTGCCCCTCCCCTCTCGTATAAAAAGGTACTCACTCTTCTCTATTATTTTCACTTGAAGAACCATTTGGATAGGCCAATCTATTCTCAAACCCTACCTAAATTCGTTCCCCACCTTATTAAGTAATTAATTTAGGATGAACACCCACCATATAGGGGATAAGGTGTTCTTCAAAGGCGATCAACCGAATGAGGGGTTTCCTTTTTTATGTATTTATTTTTTTTAATTCAACATCCGAAAAATCTCCTCCAAATATAACGAAATATCAAGTCCAGTATCCTAAATATAGTATGATTCTTTATGTTAATATCACCACTTTAATCCTTCTGTAATTTTTTCTATTGGGAAATGAACATTTTCTTCGTGTGTATGGAGGATTACTGCCTTGTGAATCGATATAGCTCATTTTTATTTAATGTATATCAATACATATTATAATGATGGAATTAATGTTTATATTTGTTTTTAATGACATATTTTTTTAAGATAATAATATAACAATTATATTAATATTTTATATACACATTAATATTACAATATTGTTCTTGTATACGTGTGAACTATAATGTCCACAAAGTGATGAAAATCATTTTTATTCAACACATCACTTTTATGATATATATATAAGTATATTTAAATTAATATTTTTATTTTAATAATAATATTATTGTTTTAATGATAAAATTGTAATTAATTTATTTGGATAATGATCAATGATAAGTGGAAACCTTACTCATGCGTAGATATTACATTTCATCTCCATGAATAGAATTTTGGTAATTTTTTATAACGAAAATATATTGTTTTTTAAAGAGTAATTGATGTATAAAATTGATTATTATGTCATTAATATTATATGATGATCAGGGACTTAAGACATCATGGAATATTTATATCCTTATAGGTTTATTTTAGAATCGAGTATGTAATATCGACAAATTGCCCAGTGCGAACATAAATGTTTAGTAAATTGTTTGACATAATATGATTCATGTAAAAGAAAATATAAAATTTAAAAAGGTTATTTACAAAGTAAATAATTAACATGTGGTTATTTTTTATGATGAAAAATGGTGTATGTGATGAGTCGGACTTAAGGAATGGAATTTTGTCTCAATATCCATTTGTTTAGACACTTCAAGATGATATGCAACATTATTCTTTTATAATGTGTATATAAAAATATTACAATTTTATTTACCCCTATTTTATCTATAATATTGTTATTAAATTTTTTGTAAAATGTTATACTTTTACAGGGATTATAATCTATGCTTCAAAGTGGTATGGGACATTATAACTAAAGGAACATTTTTATTATTTTAAAGGATAATTACTCTAAATATTTCTCAATCATGTAACAGTTTTCAAAATGATTTTATGTAAATATTTATTAAAACAATTTATAAATTTTTATTCAATAATTTAACATAAAATATTTAAGGTGTTATGGGACAATTTTATAAAAAAAACAACATTATAAATGTATTAAAATGGTTTTTGAATATTTATTGGTTATTATAATAACATTAAATGTTTTCATAAGAGATCTATATTGATTTATGAGTGAAAAGTTTATAATTGTAATATTTTATGTGTATTGATTTTATAATGGTACTTTGACATTTCATGGGTGAGCCCCATATAGTTTATCTGAGTGGATGATCCCTATTATATCTCTTGAGTGATCCTGATATAGCTTATACGATGGGTTTATCCCCATTATAGCACATGGGGGATCCCAGTATAGCTTATAAGAAGGGTTGATCACCATAATTGCTCATAGGTGAGCCTGATAGATCTTATACGATGGGTGTATCCCATTTATAACACATAAGTGATCCTGATATAGTTTATTGAAAATTGATCCTTAATATATATCTTCAATGCATTGGGTATAGAAGTTGGTCACAAGGATATTCTATTTTTATGATTTATATAAATGAAATTAGACCATATGGTTTTTACATAATATTAATATTATGTCCAATTTTTCCTTGATATGTTATATATGCTTGCTATGGGTTTTATGGTAGTCTTATGATTAAAAAAGGGTATGAAATTTTTAGTGAATTTATATTCTACTTATTTAAGGTGAAACATTATAATTTATGATAAATTATTCAAGGGTTGCATATTTTATCCAGACTAACAATTTACCTTTTTTATGTAACCCTTATTAAAATTGTGTGCTCATCTGTGGTTTTTAAATGTTTTTTACACGTCTGAATATTAGTATAAAAATGATAATTCATGGAAAAATTAATTGAATATGCGTCTCAAAGTGAAGTTATATATTATTTTTAAAGGAGATTCCATTATTATAAATTGTGGATACAGAGTATAACTTTACATTTGCAATGTATGGGTCAACCTTGTAAGTGTTCTTCCTAATTTTCTCGAACTCTAAACTGAAAAGATCCCCAAATGTGAAATCTTGTTATGAAAAACTCAAATAAGATATTTTCAAGGCTGGGTCCATATAGTTTATATTAGAGGATGGTTTTTATATATTTGGATATTAATATATTTTCATAAGAGATAGAGATGGAATCTGGGGTTTATTGTTTTTTTTATCATAAGTTCAATGTCATAAAAATCCCCTTTTGAGGATTTATGTTCTTAGAATTTAAGGTGACTAATGATATTTTTTTAAGACATACACCTTTTAGGAAATTTGGGGATATTAGTTTTTTGGATGAAAAATCATAGGTATGAAATAACATTAGAGATTAAAACTTGTTATGGTTATTTTTTAAGACTTTAAAATATTTTATGGAATTTTATCAGAATTATATTATTTTTGAAAAAGGATAACCCACGAGATGGGTGAAAACCTATCGCATCTGACATGGTCATTGGATTCGAACGCACAACCGAATGAATAGATGGGTGCATCACCTAACAATGGCCTATGTGAAGTTACTAGTCAATCTGACATCATTATTTTTAGTAAAAGAGTTTATTGATTAATAATTATATGATTTGGGAGAGATATATTTTATTGAATAGAATACCATGGGATTGTAAAAGGGTTTGTTGATTAAGTGATAAATTTTATTCAATAAGACGTTGACAATTTTTAATACCTTATATGATCAATGTAAATAAAATACTACAGAATTCTATTTTAGTAGTCAAGGATTAATAATATTTTGGATGAATCTCTAATATAATTATGGTGGTTTGAGTTATATATGTAAATAGTTGGTGTATCTTAAAGATTATTGGAATAATTACTTATTTTAATTGATAATATTTAGATATAAATGATAACATTTATCATTATAGACTATGTTATCAAATAATTTAGATTTTTGTGTTCAAATATTAGTTTCCATTATTTTGAGAAATTTTAAGGATAATCATTTTTGGTATGGTCTGTGTTGATCTGAAGTATTACAATTGACATTTTGGGATTAATGGTGTTTTCTTCATATATGTTTTATTCCTTTAATGAAATTATCATATCTTTTACTAACCAATTTGTTAATTTTTAAATTCTAAATACCTGAGAAAAATATAGTAAATCATTTGTTGATTATGTGATTCTATATAAGACAATTCATATTGAGTACTCATTGTTTGAGATAAATAATGGACTGTGCTGGAATATGATTAATGGATTAAACTCTACTCATTAATTAAGTATAATTCCTTATTTTATTATTCAATGTAGTAAAATAATAATGCGCATTTATGAACATAGTCATAAAAAATATCAATTACTATTAACATTACCCTACTACGAAATAAAATATTGTTTAACCCACAAAAATTTATATCATTATGATTCTATTTTATTTTAAAACAATTTATTATGTTACTCTTCATCATTACATGATAGATTGTGTTTAAAATATCCATTTTGTCGTTAATTTAATCTTATTAAGTGTTCTCTCAGTCTACCATCATAATTTTGATTATTTCATTTCATGTTAATGTATTATTAATCCATTTTCTAATGTGGGTAGAAATAAAGTTGTTTTTAAAATGCATACCTTATTTATAAACACCAAAATTAAAATTTTGAGGATGAAATTTTCAAAAGGGGGTCAATATAACATCCCATGTTTTTAAAATGTAAATACTATGTTTTATATAATTCATGATACACCACCTAATGTTTGAATTAATAATTAAATATATTTATTTTAATGATTCTATTTTAAAAAATTCTGTGGAATAGAGGGTAGGAATAATATTAATTTAATTATAGTAATAGGGTTTAAGAATTTTTATATAATGATTATTTGGTTATAAAATTATTTTGAAATTAAAATGAAGCCCAATTGAATAATATGTATATGTTAAATGAAAAAATATTTATGTATTCATAATTATGTGTATAAAATTATAAAATCACTCTGGGTTGATTATATTAATGAAAAATATATGAAATGTATTTAATTAAATTTTTTAAAATTTAATTTTCATAATTTCAATGCATACTATATATACATATCAAATTTTAATTATAGAATAATTATTTATAATAAATGGTATGATCACCACCTTTTTATAGTGATCCAATTTTATATTTAGTTTTTAAGACATTTAAATGTTCTATTTGAAAAAATAAACCATTTCATTTTAACTCGGAGATAAAAATATTTTGTTTGGATAAATTTATTGAAATTTTTTGATAACTTTCATATTTTAATGAATGATGAAAAATTCCTCATTTTAGATAAAACTACTTAGTAGTCAAATTTATTTCTATTAGTAAAATATTATTTAATTTTTTTAAATTATAATTAGATTATTTTTATCAATTAATCAAAGTTTCATATTTTTTTTTATTTCACATTCTAATATGATTTTTTCACAGGTTAGTAATTTTATGCTTTTGAAATTTAAAAAACTTGTTTCCTATTTTGGTCAGCGTGAATAATTTTAATTTAATTTCTGAAACTTCTATGTATTAAATTTTAAAAATGAATTAAATATTTTGAATTAGTGGATGCAAATTATTTTAATAAGTTACTTTTATTTTTTGTTTATCGTTATTAGTAACTATGGTATTTTTTATTTAACATAGTTAAAGGTAAATATTGTAAATTAGTTTTGCAAAAAATATTATCAGTATAAAAATTTTACTTTAAAAACAGAAAAAAATAGAATGAATAAAATTCTACTCAGAAAAAACCAAATATTTTAATTGACACATTTAATGTAATATTTCTATAAATGTGATATGTGTATTGTTAAAATAAAATAAAGTGACAATATTTAAACCTTTTATTTCTTATAATAATAATAATTGTAATATAGTGATAAATTATATAAACCATTAATAATAAATATTCTACATAAATAAAATGAAATTATATTAAACATATGAATTTTTTTAAATTTTTAGAGATCTAATAATAAATGTAAATAATTACTCAATATTGATATAATCATTATTTTTAAAATAGAAATATAAAAAAAATATATAAAAAATATTAATATAAATAAAATTAGAATCAATTTTTGTAATTCAACAATTTTATAAGTTAATATGATATATTATAAATATATTAAATGGTATTTGAGAATTTATCGCTCACATTAGATTTTATTTAAATACAATGAAATGAACAGTTTCATAATTTACACTGTTTATTTTTTATTAAATTTTTTTATTAAATTATTTTAAAATACTAAAAATAATTTTAAATAAAAAAGTGGAAATAATTTGGTCTAAAAGATCATAAAAAGTGAATTTATTTGAAATGGACCACACATGTGTAAAATGTATTTTTTATTTATATTTAAAATTATTTCACCACAAATAAATTTAAAATAGATAAATTATTAGTAAAATTACCAGATAAGGTTTAAAATAATATAAAAACATGGATAAATTTTTTTGATGAAAATATTTCAAATCATAACCCTATTATATTATACATAACTCTTTTTTTATTCATTTGGATTTAATAATTTATTTATATTTATATAATAATTTAAAATTATCTATAGGTGTCAAAACCTTCCAATATAAAAGGTACCCACACTTCTCTTTTACTCATGATTCAAGAACAATTTTGTTCAAAAAATATTTATTGGTACTCCTTCCAAATATAACTCCACATATTATTGAGTATTATTTTAGGCAGAACACCATCCTTATAGTTGTTATGGGGTCCTTTAAAGGTGACCAATTAAAGAAGATGTACCATTTTCATTAGGTATTTTTTTATTTCATTTCCCCATTCGTTTAAATATCATGAAAGCATGTTGAAATAATATCTATAGTATGATCAATATATTATGATTTAATTATGTTTATATCTACACATAAATTAATCTCTAATTTCAACAAATGGGAAATTAAACTTTCATTTGTGTGTATGGATGAATATCGCCTCACGAACCAATATTATTTATTTTGCATTACTGTCACTCAATACATTCAATAATGTTATAAATAATGTTTATATAATATTTTAATGAAAAATGTATCATTATAATAGAATAATATATAATTAATTACTCTACATTCCTTGTATAATAAATTAATAATTTCGTCCAGGTGTACGTGGGAATTATCAACCCCACGAAGCGAAGTGAATTGTTTTCTTCAAAACTTAATTTGTATAATATATATAAGTATATTTAAATGATAATTACGAATTTAGTTATATTATTATTTTTATTTAATTATAAAATAATAATTACCTTATTTATATAATAATTAATAAATATTGGAAATGTTACCCTTGCATACGTACAACCATATATCTCCATGAATATAATGTTGTTCATAATTCAAAACAAAAATTTATTTTATTTTTATAGTATAATTTATGTATAAATGTGATTATTATACTATATATATTATTATAGAGAATATTTAGTTATTACCTTATGGACTATAAATATCCCACCAACTTCATTTTCAACTAGAGTAACGAATATAACCAAAACACACGATGTGAAGACAAATCATTAAGTAATTATTTTGATATGAAAATAGTTATATAAAAGGAATAATAAACATTTTATTGGTTATTAATAATTTAAACAATTAACCTATATTTATGTTTCAGGACGATAAATATTTTACTTGATGAGTCTAAATCAATGTATGGGATTTCATCTCAATCGCATTTGATTAGGACATTACTTGAAGATATGTACATTTATTCTTCTATAATGATAATTTTCATACCCTTTATATTTATGTATCAATATTTTATTTATAATAATATTAATTACTTTTTTGTAAATTTTCCTACTTTCATGTTGCTTATAATTTAATTTTCAAATTGGTGTGGGTATCTATAACTAAAAAATTATTTTCAGTGTTTTAAATATTTATTCTTCTTAGTCATTCTCATTCATGTCCTTTTTTCAAAATTATTTTTTTTATATATTTATAGTCATAAATGATATAATATTACAATTATATAATTTCATTTAAACGTTTCAAAGTGTTATGGGACACATTCATTTAGAAATACATTTTAGAAATTTTCTAAATTGTTTTCAAAAAATGGAATGTTTATTTCAATAACATTAAATGTTTTCGTATGATTGAAAATTATGTTTTATGAGTTTCATGTGTATAATTATATGATTATATGTGTTAAGATTGTATAATAGAACTTATAATTCCATAGGTGAGCATGATATAGATTATAAGAAATTTTGATCCCCATTTTACCTCATGGGTGAGCCTGATATAACTTATACAAAGGGTTAGTCCTAATTATATCACACATGAGAGACTGTTACTACTTATACTAAAGGTTTATCCCTATTATATATCACGAGCGAGACCTATATAACATATACCAATGGTTGATTCCCATTATACAGACATGAAATCCCCATATAACTTGTATAATCTGGGATCCCCATAAAGGATCTCTAATGCCTTTGGTATGGAAGGTGGTCATAGAGATATTCCATTTCTAAGAGTCTTATGTATGAATTTTGACTATATGGTTATTCCATTTAGGTATGATTATATCCCATGTTACCATTATATGTTCTATATGGTTATTATAAGTGTTATGGTAATCTTATATTTATAGAAAGTGTATCAGATTTATTTTAATAATATAATTAAAATTTCTTAATGGGGAAAATTATTATATTATAATAAATTATTCATGGTTTTTATATTTTAACAAGAATATCAATTATCTATAAATATATAACCCTTACTAAGAATTTTTCATCGTCACATGTATTGATTTTTTTCACAAATTCTAAATATTGTTATGGAAATTGAAGATGTCTCAAGAAATGAATTAAATATGTGTCTTCAAGATAATACAAGATTTATTTTTAAAAGGGATTAATTGGTTAGAATTTAGAAACCCCTTTTGATGCACTTTGTCCTGGAATTGTATGGTTATTACTGGTATTTTTTTAAACATTCACCTTTGTAGAAATTATTGGTTATTAGTTTTTTTGAGATTGAAAATAAGAGGTATATAAATACTTCTAAGGTTAAAACATGTTATCATTCTTCATGTTGTCCTTATAATTTATTTAATATTATATGATATCTATTGTTTTTGAAAAAGGATTACCAGTAGGATTGGTGATAAACTATCCTTTCCGAAAAGGTCGTGAGAATCAATCCCAAAATCGAAGGGAGACAAGGGGGGATCACTTAACACAAGTCTATGTGAATTACTTATTTAGAATAAATAAAATATATTAGTTTAAATGTTTTATTGATTATAAATAAAATGATTTGTGATATATAAATTTTATACTATAGATAACAAGGGGAATGTAAATTGAGTTGGAGATAATGTGAATAATGTTATTTTAGAAGATGTTATCTATTTTTTGGAAACCTATATGATCATGTTAAATAGAAAACTTTGGAATTTTATTTATGGAATATAGGTAGAATTATTTTTTGGACGAATCTATGATGGAATTATAATGATTTGAGTTATTTATAGAAACGGTTTTCATATCTTGGAGATTATAAATATAATTAATTTTTTTAATTGAAGATATTTGGATAACAATTATAAAATTTATAATGGAGTACTACATTTTGGAATACATCTATTTTTTGGATTATAATATTAGTTTGAATTATTTTGTGAACTTTTGAGGATATTTATTTTTTGAATAGACTGTGTTGAAATTTGGATATTAATGTTAATATTTTTAGATTGATGTAATTTTTTGTCATATATGATTTATTCAATTTGAGAAATTTTCATAACACAAACAAAATTTTTTTGTTATGATTAATGTCTACATAAAAGAGAAAAATATAGTTAATATTGTGTGAAATATGTTTTTTTATCAAAGTTTATTCACAATGAGTGCTCATAATTTGTATTAAAATATGATTTTGTGTTGGATTATAATTAATAAATGAAAATATACATGTCTTGTCAGAATAAATCATTATGTTATTATTATATGTAGTAATTTTATTCCTCAAAATTATGAAAAGTAACTTGAATCATAAATTATTACTCTTTAATTTTTCCACTACAAGCTCAATGTCCATTTAACCCATTAATAATTTATAACTTTTTGATTGTTAACTTTTTACCTAATCATGTTTTCAATCAGTCATTATCTGAACAAGATGGATACATTTTCTTCTTATATACACGCTTTTATAAATATAATCCTAGTTTTCTTTTCTTATAGGTGACATTCATAATTTTCTTTCTTTCTATAATGTGTACTTATTGATAAACCCTTTTCAAATATAAAGATGCTAAAAAGGTATTTTTAAAATTCATTAATCATTTACTAAACATATATTTAATGTTTTTAGGAAATAATTTCTAAAAGATATGAGAATATTATATCCCATGATTTCAAAAAATAAATAATATTTTCAACAGCATACATGATACACAACATAATGTTTAATTAAACAAATAAATATTATTATTTATTTCTTTCTATAATAATATATATTTTAAATTAGTGTGAAATAATTGTATTAATAGAATAACTAAAATAACCCTTACAAATTATTATAAAATTATTCTTTGTTTAGAAAATTATTTAAAATTTAAAATAAAAACCAATTGAATATTAAGGATGTGTTTAATAAAAATCTATTTATGTATATATAATTATGTTTAGGAAATAATTGAATAACTCTTGTTTGATTTTATTAATTAAATATATAATAAATCTATTTAATTTAATTTTCTAAAATCATCAATAATTTTTTCTAGTCCTAATATTAGAACAAATCACATTTTAATAATAAAATAAGTGTTTATAAAAAAATGTATGTTTTACTCTTTTTGATAGAGAACCTATTTTAAATTTATTTCCTACCAATTTTTTTTGTTTTTTTGGAAAAGATAATCTTATTATTATGAAACAAGAAATAAAAATTTATTTCTGTTAAAATTTTGGTAATTTTCTGATAACATTCCAATTTAAATGAATAGTGATAGATTTTGAATTTTAATACAAAACTACTTTTTCATTGAATTTATTTATTATGATAAATTATATTATTTATTGTCTTTAATTTTTAATTATATTAATTTTTTATCATTTAATCCAATTTTGTTCATTGAATGTAATTTCACATTGAAAGTTGACATTAACCAATGTAATTATTTTGATTGTTTTTATATTTAATAACATGTTTTATAATTTTGTAAATGGGACTAACATTAATTAAATTACTAGAACTTATATATTTTAAATTATTAAAAAGTATTCAATATTTTTAATCAATGCTTTCAAATTATTTTAATAAGTTACAATTATTTTTTTGAAATTATAAATAGTAACTACAATAATATTTATTTAATGAGGTTAAAGATAAATCAATTAAATTACGGTATCAAATAATATGATAAAAATAATATAAATATTGTAAAACCTAAAAATATTATTCTTTGAAGAAGAATCGACCCTTATCACTTATGGATCATAATTGAAAATTTTAATTATTTTGAAATTGATAAAAATATTTATAAAGAAAATGAATGTTACAACATGTCACCCTCTTAATACTTATACATATAATAATTTTAATATAGTGATAAATTTGATTAAATATAGATCCAAAATATTACCCAAATATAAAATAAAATTATCTACATTCTGCTAATCTAGTTATTATTTTCAGATATCAAATAATAATAATAAATTCTATCACAACTGTGATACAATAGTTATATTATTAATAAAAATATTAAATTATTGATATAAAAAATAAAAAAATAAAAATAAATATAATTATTTAGTTTTTGACATGAGTTTTTTAGGTGAACATGACTTATTATAAGTCTATTATATGGTTTTTTGATGATATCTGTCTATTTTTATATTTATTTAAACATAATGAAATGAATATTGTCAGATATTATACTTTTTTATTTTATTAAAATAATATGTTATTAAATTTTTTAAACAATTCATAAAAATATTTCAAAAATAAAAAGTGAATATGATAGGATCTATATGTTAAAAAATTTTCTATTTTTGGGAAATTTACCCATTATAAGTAAAATTTATAGTTCATTAACATTCAAAATGTCATTACATAATTAATAATAATTCTGATTAATTAAGTGTAACATTAACATTTTTTGTCTAAAATAAAATCAAAAAATTTCTAAAAATTATTTTATGAGATATTTTCCTACCATCCTAAAAATATCTTCATTATAAATCATGTGGGTGTAATTTGAATTTGCAAATAAATTTCTATTAATTTAATATCTGAAGGGTTTCCAATTGTACACTTCCCATATCCTATAAAATGGTACCCACTCTTCAATATTACTCGCACTTCATGAACCTATTAGATTGGAAATGATCTACTCGAAATTATTCCTAAAATACTAGCCCATATTTGTGGGATATTATGTTATGCAAAAAACCTTCCTTATAGGTTTTATGGTGGTCATAAAAGGCATTCAACTATATAAGTGGTAACACTTTCTTGAAGTATATCTATTTTATTTACTTTTACATTTCATTAAATTGCCCTCCAACTGTGATGAAATAAAAACTCTATTATAATAAATATATCGAGATGTTATTTTGTTAATATTATCCAATAAATCATTATGTAATTTCATCAAATGAAAAGTAAACAGTTTGTTTGTGAGTACGTCAATCTACCTCCTCGCGAACAGACATAATTTTTTCACATTACTATATCTCAATACAGGTCATAATGATGCAATTATTTTATATATATATTTTTAATATAATTTTTATAATTATAAGAAAAATATTTATCAATTAAATTCTTATTCCCATGCACAAAAAATGCTAATGTCGTTCATGCGTACGTGTAGAGTATCACCTCCATGAAGTGATGTAAACTGTTTTTATTCACCACATCACATTATCTTATATAGATATATGATTATATTTAAAATACTATTATGATTAAAATAATATTATGATAATTATCAAAATGAAAAATAATAATTTACATACTTCCATAAGGATCAATGATGTAATGAAAACTTACTAATGTGTACGTACAAAATATCGTCTCAATGAATAAAACGTTGTTCATTATTCATAACCTAAAAATTGGTTTGATTAAAAAGTATAATTGAGGAATAAAATAAAAAAATTGTGAATATTATTCTACAAATGATGGATTTATGACCTCAAGAACTATTTTCATTCTACCAAGTTCATTTTTTACTCTAGTACCAAATATACACTAAATACCTGATGTGAAGATAAATAATTAATTAATTTACATGACATGATAATAATCATATAAAATAAATAATAAAATTTTTAAAAGGTTTTTAATAAATTAAAAAATTAATCTATGTTTATTATTTAGGATGATAAATATTTTACGTGATAATTCAGACATAAGGTAAGATATTTCGACTTAATAACGTTTCATTGAGACATTTCATGATGATATGCACCTTTAATCTTTAATAAAGTGTATATAAAGCCCCTTGGACCTTCCTTATCCATATATAATCTATACTCATGTTATTTAATGTATTTTAAAATGACATCATCTCATTTGTCTTAAAATTTATGTTTCAATGTTATATGAGACTCTATAACTTCTACAATATTTTAACAATTTTAATTATTTATTCATATAAATATTTATCATTCATATCCATGTTAAAAAAATTATTTTATCGAATAATATTTTACAAATAAATGTTTTGAAATTTTAATTATATGATTTCATTTAAATGTTTCAAATTAATATCCGACACATTGATTAAAAATGTATTTTATAAATTTTTTAAATTGGTTTTTGAAAATGTATTGGTTATTTCAATAACATTAAATATTTTATTATCAGTTAATGTGACATTTTATGAGTGAATGGTTATTAATTTTAAACTTTTATGTCTTATGATTGTATAATGATACATGGAAATTTCATCAGTGATCCTGATATAGCTTATAAAATTCTTTCAGCCCCATTATAGTAGAAAAGTGATCCAAATATAGATTATACGAAGGGATGATACCAATTATATATCACATGAGAGCCTGATAATGATTTCACGAAGGGTGTACCCAATTATAGATCTCCAATGAATTGTTTATAAAAGTCATCAATATGGACATTCCATTTGTAAGAGTGATATATATAGAATTAGACTATATGTTTATTCCATTTATGTATGATTATATCCAATGATACCATTATATGTTAACAATTATTGTTATTTGTTTTATGGTAATCATATGATTATAAAAAGGGTAAGAAATGTTTTTTACTAATTTATTTTCTACTTATTAATGTTGAAAATTATTAATTCATGATAAATAATTCATGATTTACATGTTTTTATAAGTCTAATTGATGTCCTTATTAGTGTAATCCTTTTTGATATTTTTTCCTCATCCCGTGATTTGACATGTTTTTCATGGGTCATAATATTGGTATGAAAATTAATATTCCATGAATAATGAATTGAAGATTTTTTCTTGAAGAGATTGTAATAACTATTTATTAGAAGGGTTTTCATTGGTAAAAATGTAAATATTATGTATAACAATACATATATAATGTATTGGTCTTCTCTGATGTAATTGTTCCCAATTCTCTAAAACAGTATACTAAAAAGATCATCACATTTGAATTTTAGTCCAAAAATGATTCAATAAGATTTTATCAAGGTTGGATCCTTATATACCATGATAGATGAATAATGGATAATCATTACAACAAAATATTTTGAGGTAATATACTATTCAAATAATTAATAGTTACCCTAGTAGTATATCAATCAGAATCACAATCTTATTTGTGGTGGAACTAATTAAAAACACAAATCAAATAATGGATATTGATGATATATAGTGGGATTTGTTTAATAAAATATATTCAATTAATTTTTCCATGTTCGATGAGAATAAAATAGAGAAGGAATTCATAGTGTTTAATAAGATGGAAAATAAATTATTGGGATCCAAATAAACTAAATTCAGGCAACATGATCAAAAAACCTATAGATTTTTTTTGATCCAAAGAGAAATTTTGGTAGAAGACATGGTGGACTGATAACTCATTGGTGGAGGAATCTAGAAAATCGAGACAATGAAAGATATGATGAGATTTTAGGTGTGAATAGAGTATTGAATTATTTTTTTTTGAGATGAAACAGTCATTGAGGTTTAATAAAATGAGGCGAACCATGGATCCAAACTATGGTTGGAACATTAATCCTGAATTTATAGAAAGAAACTTCTACTTCACACTTGATAAAATTTTATATTAATCTCCCAGGAAAAAAATTTATTAATAGTAGAAACAAATAAAATGTGGAATTGATGTGAATATATCTTGGAATAATAATGGTGAGTTGAAGCATAATTTCTCAACACTAACAAAAAAAGGACGCTTGTACAGGACCATCCACATGATTGATGTTTCATGTGTGGATAGCTTAGGAAATGTAATATTAAATATCCAAATTATATGATAATAGAGGGAAACTGACATAAAAATAGCATAGTCTATGGGATTATGTTAAATAATTTTCTATCAAGACTACTGATGTAGAGTCTCTAAAAGATGTGGTGGGAGGTAAAACTGTTGATATATCAATGTGAGCATGTACTTTATTTATTTTTATTCTATGAATTCCTTTATTCACTCCATGTTTTTAATGAATGTATAGACAATCCTGAATCTACTAGAATTAGATTTATCAGTCACGACTCATGGAGGGATTATCATAGCATTAAAAGTGAATAGAAACAAATTTATTAACATTTGACAATACACATTCATTGTTAATATAGTATTCATTCCCATTTTGGAATTCGACACTATACTTGGGATGAAATGTTTCTCAATGTATAATTCTCTAATAAACTGCATACTCATTAAAATTTCATTACACATGAATAGAAAACAATCATTTATTTTGAAAATATAGAAATTATGGCCATATATTTTTCTAAATTATCTACAATAGCCTTTTTTATGAATATTATTAAGTTGGTGGGAGAATGAAATAAAAATATAAAGACAAATATTTTCACCATAATTCTTGAGTACAATGACATATTTACTGATGAGTTTTCAAGTCCTCCGTTATAAAAAGATGTTGAGTCCTCCATTAACCTCTAATTGGATCCAATATTTTATCGATGAGCCCATATAGAATTGAAATGGTAATGTTATAAGTATTATAGAAACAAATTCAAGATCACTTGGGGGAAGAGATTAATACGTAAAAGTGTGACCAGTTGGGGATAACAAGTTCACTTTGTTAAGAAAGAATATATTTCAATGCAGTTATTTATTAATTACTTGGATCTTATTGACATCTCAGTGAAGAAAAACTACCTCATCCCAATTATTTAGGATTTATTTTAAAAAATTAATGGGTCTAAATTATTCTCAAACGATTACTTATGATCATGGTATTATGAATTATTGTTGATGAATGAAGATATTAAAAATAATTATTTTCCAATAGGATATGAGAATTATGAATTTTTTTGTTATAAAAATCCTCTTTACTAATTCAATATATTTATTTATGGAATTCATGAGTAGTGTTTTTAAGGATTACCATGATAAATTTATTGATGTTTTTATTTATTATATTATGATATATTATAAACGTCTCAAGGAGCATGGGGATCATCTATGTGTTATAATTATAACTATGAGGAATGAAAAGATGTATAGAAAATTAAAAAAAAATTGAATTTCAGTTACTATAAATTCCATTCATGGGGACCATTATACAAAGTAAGGAATCTTAGTTCATCCTATAAAGATAGTGGCTCAAGAGGAGTAGACTCATCCAACAAATTTTACTCTAATTCATAGTTTCCTTTTCTTATAACCATATTATTAGAATCATTTGAAAACATTTATTAACATTATAATTTAAAAGACATAATATCCCCAAAAGAATCCATGAAACTCTTCTAAAAAAGTGTGTGAAAAAGGTTTCTAGGAACAGATGAATCGATAGATTACAATGTCTGTGTTATCTCTAGCATCTGTTGGAGAAGGATTCATTACTTATAGTTATATATATTTGAAATAGATTGGGAGCATCCTTATAAAATATTACAAGGTTATTTCTTATTAACTTGATATGGTAAAGCCTCATGAGAAAGGTTATCTTACAAATGACCTGGTGTTTTATTTTGATAAATTTTCAATAAAAACGTGGATCCACTATATTTATGTGCAGAAATGTAATATACACATATCCAACCAATTTTTGAAATACATATTAATTCCAAATGAATTTAATTTTAAAAAATTATGATTGTTGTAACATCATAAATACTCTAAATATTCATATCATTATCACCCCATAATAGATAACAATTTCAATGATGTATTAATTAGTGGAGACCCTATTTTGTGGGAAATTATGGGGATTCAAGGGGATATTTTGGTCAATTAACTATTAAATTTGGACATGGAAAACATAAGGGATAGTAATTCATAAACCCTGCCTCTAATGATTTATCCATGATCATTACTATAAAATGTCAAGACCCCTAAAGGAATGTTTTATTTATTCCTATTTATAAAGAGGTTTTAATGAATGGAAAGTCTCATGAGTTTATTATTTATCATGATGTTCTATTAACATTTTTTAGATGGAAATGTACCCTCTCATTAGTAGTGAAAAAATAACTAATGGTTTTATATCAGATATATACATTCCATATAAATCCTCAAAACTGTATAATGTTTATGTACCTTTGTGATTATAATCTATGGGGTAATATAAAAAGGGATAATATCAACTACACTGTAATGTGATTGGTGTGTCAACAAGTGAGAGAAGAGAGATATATTTTTAAAGGGTAATTTATAAAACTACCCATATCAACATAGATTCCAGACAATATCACATTGGATTTCATCACTAGTCCCCAAAAAACATCCCAAGGAAACAATTTCATATGGGTTATAGTGGAATGACTCAACCAAACTAACTATTTAATCTCTATTCAGGAATACTTCTATTATTACCAGCTTGACATGAAATAAATAAAAGAAGTGATAAGGGTGAATGAGTTTCTATATTATATAATTTATGATCACGATTGATGTTTCACATATCAATTCAAGAGAAGTCATCAACTTTCGATGAATACTAAATTGAAATTCAGCACATCATATCTCCCTAAAACTAATTTCCTATCTGAAGGGAAAATTCTGAAACTCGATGGAATTATAATAACAATATCAAGGATGATCAATGTTTTATGGTATCTTATCCTATAATTATAATAGATCCCATAGGGAAAAAAGTATTACACTTGAGTATTCAAATGACACCATATAAATCCCCATACGAGATGCGATGTAGAACTTGTACATGTTGGGTTGAACTCAGGAAGATAATAATAGGTGATCCTATGTTTTGGAATGACCTGTAAAAATGTTTTATTTTATCTAAAAACATATAAAGGCTTATATTATTTGTATAAGAGTAATGATGACAACCAATGAATGGAAATATTGTTTAATTTTAGAGAAATTTTTTTTTTCATATACCTCCAAGGGATTCAGGAGATTTGTATTTAATGTGAATAATATATGTCGGTAAATTAACACCTCTTATATCATTTTTCACATAGTATCAGTGTATTATTGATAGAATAACCAACAAAAATTTATGAGGTTCATGATGTATTCTATATATCTCTCAAGTGTAAGTACATACATGATCCCAAACATACACTAAATCATTAAGTGGTATAGATAAAACCTAAAATCACTTATTAGGACCAATAAATAATGACATTGGACCAGGGATAATGTTTAATATGAATAAAGAAAAGACAAATATTAAAATTTTTGTGGAGGAGCCATAACTGTGAACATGCGGTGAGAGAATCAGAGGATGCAATGGGATAGAATTACTCTTGAATTTTTTAACAATGAGAATGAGTTGGAATTTCAGGGATGAAATTTTTCAGGGGTTTAAGAATGTAACAACCCAGAATATTTATATGATATATGTTTCTTGAATAAACATGTGTTATATAATAAAAAATGTTATAAACAAGAAAAATTCAGTGGAACCAACAATACCTTATATAATTAATAATGATCGTTATAATTTTTATTATGAAACCAAACAATATTCCAAACATTTCTAATGAAAAAATAATATAAAATTGAATAGATAAAATGAGAAAATATGGATCTCCCCCATCTTCTATGGAAATAATCCCAATATAAAATTCTATATAAAAATTTATATTATTAATTAAATGATAATCCTAATAAATTTAAATATAAAAATATGGTTACTTTTATAGAATATTGACTGATTGAATTAAGTGGTATTTATATTATATTAAGGGATATGGGACCATTGTTATTTTAATGTTATATTACCATTGATCAATATAACTGATGATCAATTTTACCATTGGGAAATATACCCATTGGTAATAACACTACCATATATATTGTTTGTATATGTAGTATTGATAGGTGATAAATCTTGTAGATACGAGAAAATATAGCTTCAACCAATAGAGTCAGGTCATTTGAATCCCATTTTCCAAACGTGGGAGGAAGTAGCATGATATGGTTTTTCCCATAATTAATCCCAAGTGGACATTTAATAAGTGAATCTTGAACCAAATCTCATATTGAAGAAGTTAAATTTAGATAAGATTACCACTTTGTTGATTTTGGTTGAGATGTCCCTTGAAATCGAAAAAATCTCACACTATAGGCTTTGGCAACATTCAAGTTTAATAAGGGGTTACATGTCTTGGATACAGTTAATTAAAGTGTAATTTAGATTTTATTAAAAAAAATTATATTCCATAAATTCAATTTTAAGAATTAATTTATTAATAATATAAATTATTAATTGAGTCAAATTTGATAAATTAATTTTTAGACAAAATATTAATATATTTTTTTTAGAAAAATACATACTTTTTATATTTATTATGAACAATATTCTTTTTATGAAATAATATTTATATATAATGTTATTATATATAAATAAAAAAGTAATTATTTATGTCTTAAGAAATTTTTATAAGTGTCAAAAAATTTACTATTATAAAAAACTATTATTTTTCACCAAACTAGGATAATTATATTTATATGTTAAAATTATTTTGTTAAGAGGATTATTGAAATAAAATAAGATTTTTATTTAATATCAACTCAATAAAAGTGAGTTTTGGTTAAATTAATATAATTTTTTTAAATAATTTATTTATTTCTGAATTATATAAATAATGTTTTCAGTTTTTTGGTTTATTTAATGAATTCATATATATTTAATAATTTTGAAATAATTAATTACCAATGCCTCAAAAATTAAATTATGTTATTTTAATGATTTTATTAATTTTAATGGTTTTAATCAATTTCAGAACCTAACATTAAATTTACAAAGTCTATAATGGAAAATTTCCCATTAATAATGTTGATTTGATAAAAATTTACTTTTCCCTTACAAAATAAGTATTTAAAAATGATTTTCAGGTTTTGAGGATTAAAATATCCTAAATTATGACTTGAATATTTAATCCATGATAATAACATTGGTATATCTAATTGGATTTCATTTTCCAGAACCTAGATTTCTATAACATATAAATTCAAATCATTTAACATTTTGTCTACTTTTGTTATAAATACTCACCCATTTCTCCATCACCAATCACTCCAAATACATCTCATTGACGTTATAGTAATTTTTCACCACTATATCACCACACATATTTCCATACAACTCCATGGTTTCGTCCTCATGATTTAGGAAAAACTGCTAATTGTAAAAATATAATCACTTCTATTTCCATTAATGTTCAATTCTTATGTGGTATGTCTTTTAATTAAAATTCATTGACCGATTTCCCAGGTTATATTCACCCATTATTGTAATGAAAATATCTTTTGTTTGGGTTAAATTTGTTCCCCCGCATTTTACCATTTTTTAAAACCATGTTGTATACATGTCAAGACATAGAATTTGATTACTATATTTCACTTTTTTAATTGGGAAATACACATTAATTTTCATTTTTTTATCCAAAATACACTTCATTTTCCAAGGGTATTTTAGAATGTTTAATTATGATTTATTGATTCAATTATTAAAATAAATGAAACCCACATTTAACTTTCATTGGTTAAAAATTAGTTATTGACCATTTCTTTTAAGCACATTTTTACACAATGATATTGAATAGAAAACCATTTTTTTCATTCAATGGATACTAATTAAATTACTTATTATGATCTCTATAGATCTCATTTATTTAAATATATTATTTTTTTTACCATATATCACTCCAATTAATTTTGTAAAAAATTTAATCTCTATATATGACATGATTTATTGTGCATTGGTGATTAACCTTGTAATTTTTTTTATGTCTCCTCGATGATAAACCATGGTGATATTTTCATGAAGGTCTTATTGAAATTCGATATCAAAATTTATATTTGATTATTAATTTTATTTTTTATGATAATCCCCTTTTTAATGCCTTATTGTTCTACCTCGGGTTCTAATTCATATGTCAAACAGTCTCATGCTTTTTATCTGCCTTGTTTATTCCCTTACTAGGTTTCATGCTCTCCCATTTCCATTTAAGATTATCCCTAACGATATAAGATGTGGTAAATTAAAAATAGTGTGAATGCATAAATATATATTTTATGAGGTCTCAGAATATTTTTAAATGTTTCCCTAAGTTATATACCTTATTTATCTGATACTAAAAATTAAAAGATATTCTATTTTGTCCAATGTAATGAATAGTTATGTAATTAAATGGAGGAATGACATTGTATCATTCAAGTCAAATCAAAATGGAAAAAATTATTCAAATTGAAACATTAAATAATATTATGTATGAATAAGTATTCATATTACATGAAAAAGGTTAAATATATTCACCATTTACAATAAATTAATTTCACAACTTTTCAATATGGCTCATTGAAGTTAAACTGATTTAAAATCACATACCACAGAGCTCTATTGGGTATAATCTATTTTAGCGTCCCATATAATGTTGATAAACTCTTTACTAACTTATAATATAACTACTATAAAATTTATAATATCATATTTTATCTTTTTATAATTTTTATATACACTTTTGTTATTAATATTTCATTTTTTCATTGTTTTTTGTTTCAATTGCATTGTTTTCACATTTCTTTTTTGTCAAAAATATTCTGGTTTATGGGAATTTTATATAGATAGAGAATATATATAGTAATAGTCATGATATTACTAAAATACTTATATATAACTTATTCTTTTATAATAATTATTATATATTTTTTAGAAATGAAATATGTTACAATCTTAGAGAAGGTATGTCGTATATAAACTTATGTAATGTTTGCATTTTTCAATGATCAAAATAAAAGGAGATAAGTAATTTTTTTTCATTTCATAATGAAAATAATATCAAAAAGATAATATATATTTTTTAATGCACACACAGACATATATATATATATATCATTCATGTGGTGTGTTGATTAAAAGATAGTGACATCACTAGATGAAGGTTGTAGCCCACATGTACATGAATGACGTTAACATCCTTCTACGAATGAATAGTTATAAAATAGAATTATTTTTAAACTTTATAAGTGATAAATATTTCTTAAAATTTATAATTATTTCTTTTATATCCCATAAAATGATTAATTATATAATTATTACCATATATATAAATCCTTGGTGAAAAATTAATCGAATCACGTTGTGGAGAAGTAGTTCACAATACACACGATCGACATTATTATTCCCCATGAGAAATGAAGTTTAAAAAGTAATATAATATATAATTATAATTGATGTGTTATTATGTTATAAATATAATATATATTATTTATATCCACCTTTATAATTTTACATTATAGGTGTTGATGGAGAAACTTTCAGATTGGTTTACAATGCAGTATTCATCGGTAAAGATGATTGACATTATCTTTTAAAAACTAATAGAATATGGTATGGATACAACTAATTATATTAAAATAATAAAATATATTTATATGGGAAATTATTTTTTGTTATATAATATTAAATTTATGTAGTATTCTTCTGTACAGATGATTTTTACATCATATTTTTGTCGATGAAATATTATTTTTGACCTAAGAGTGAAATGATGTCTGAATTGATCAGAACATTTTTTGTCATGAACCTTCCCCCGGGACTCATGCCGTGACTACCCTAATCTTGCCTTCCATAGGCCAGTGGCTGGCAACTAGCACCAAAGGTGGAATTCCCTAAATCTGGGAAGGCATTTCCTTTATTACTATAAACAAACACAACAGATCACACAGCTGGATACAAAATACTATGTAAAACTGAATGCAAGGGAGTGCTGAAAAGTAATGGGGTTGTAAATACAGCACAACTATAATGTACATTTACAAATAAAAAGGGTAAAATAGTTAAAAGGTGAAAAGTATCTCCTGGATCATCCACCATGGATCATTCATGAAGGGTAGGTACAGATTTCCTCCACAACACTCCTCATCTGTCCATATCCTCTGTGTACCGTCACACTGTGTGGTCGACCTCCGGGTACTGTCCTGTCCCGGTTCACTCAACCTCAGTTACCACTGTATGTTTCCTACAACCAACACAACGAGATACGGGCATAGCCAGTGTAGGGGCAGGTATAACGATACTTAGTAGGGACCCAAAGACCCTCAAGGTCTCACAAAATCCAACAAGGATAAACCCAAAAGTATGAAATTAATAGATAATCCTACTTAGGTATATGCCTATAAAAACACCTAATTTTTCAAATAATCCATCTCAATCATGAGGTAAACACAATATTTACTACCTCAGCATAACCAGGATTTTTGTTCACATTATAGATACCACAGCTGTTGGAGAACTTCTCCTATGTCGAGAAAAGTGGGCCTCCCATGACACCAAGGCGCTCCACACTAATCTTGTACTTTTAAGGTACTCCTCCTCTCGAGTATCGTGGGTCTGCTACATCACCAAGGTGGTCCCCACCATGGTTCTTCCACGACACCAAGTTGGTCCCCACTTTGGTTCAGTAGTAATACCATGGAGCTACCCACTGGGCTAGTCATATCACTCCGAGTGGAAATGGTCAATAGTCATCAGGTCTAAGCCAGCTACTAGGTCTATGCACTCAGCTCGCTCGTATCTGGGATGATCCGCATGAAGAGCTACTGGTCGATACTCCAACTGTTAGGAAGTCCCATTTAGCAGTATCTCAATGGTCTGCCATGTCATAGGGGTCTTGAAACAATGGACAGTGTGTCAATAAGATACTCGGTTTATGAGTTAATAGCCTTTTAGTCTCAGGGGACAGATTGGATTCGTGCACAATCCCACCTGAACGTATATCATCTATACAAATAAATCCAGTGGGTTACACTCAAAGGGACCATCGCGATCAAAGAAAACCAGTACCACTGAAGGTTTGTCAAACAGTTGTCTGGTGCCAAAGATATGGACAATGAAAGTAAAGGGTCCTTAGTGTTCCTGAGTCAAGTCCGACCCCGTCTGGGTTGACCGGTCTACATCGACCTGGTCAGATCTGTTGGATTTGGACCAAACTATTGGTAACGCCAGCTTGTTAGGTTCGGCGCGGCCCGCTGTGCTCAGCCCTGCCAGCCGTGTGGGCGGTTCTGCCTGGGCTCGGGTCTGGTTCAGTCTAGAGTGCTGCGAAGCTGTGGCTCAATGTCTCGGCCAATATTGTTGAGACCGGTTCATCCATATACATGAGGGGTGCGACTCAAGTGGCACGTGGCGCGCATGGTGCGTGGGGCGCGTGAGCCGGCATAGTTCGGCTGGGCCAATGGGAGGTGGCCAGGCAGGGCGCCGGGTGGGACAAAAAGTGGATGGGTCGGGAGACATGCGGGCCAACAGGCATCCGGGCAGGGCACCAGGCAAGCTGGCGGGTTGTGGGCTGGCTTAGGGCTTGGCCGAGGCCGATTCGGTTGGTAGGGTGTGGACCGCCATGGGGTCGCCGCAGATCACGGGGGCCACCGGTAGCGCAACCTTTGACATCACCACTTTGGTCAACTCGTTTCTTCATCACCATGCCGAAAAAAATCATTAACAAGAAGGACGGAGGGGTCGGGCCATGTTGTTTTGGCCGCACCTTCTGCGTTTAGGGTGGTAGCCAGCACATCAAACATTCTTGAGTTTTCAATGAATTACTCAAGAATAGAAAATGTTAGAAAGATCGAACAAATCACCCCACATCGTCCTGCTAATAATATAAACTCAAATAATTCCCCCTACCATTGTTCGTTGTTTGTAATTAGAGTCACAGGGAAGAAGATAGTGTTGTCACTGTTTATCACATATGCCGCACACTTCCAATCCCGAGCTCACACAATGGTTGTGGATGATGCTCCATGTATGTATAATCAATGTAAGGAAGTCGAAGTCACTCCTCGCTGGCGTTCTTTGTTCATCATTCTTCGTTGGGAGCTTTTCTCTCTTCTCCTTCATTCCTGAAAAAATAAATTCCAAACAAAATAATAATAGATTGTGATATATTATTAATTCATTGGCACAATATTGAAATAGGATGAATTAAATTAATTTGCTCCACCTAATTACTATGAAGGAATTGGAACCATTAAATTAGGGGAGTTGGCACTAAAAAATGAGGGGGATGTGTGAGACTCTCCCACATTAATGAAGGGAGTTGAGAGGTTTTAATATCCCACCATTAATAGAGGTTTTAGGCCCTTGTGTTCCCCAAGCCATAACCTATCACAGGAGGTTATGTTTGGGTGGGCCCCACCACCATAACCTCCCACGGGAGTTTAAGGTGTGGTGGTCCGACTTCCAACTTCCATGTGGATGTATTAACCAACAAATAAAAATAAATCTGAACAATTTATTTTTATATAAATAATTCTCTAAAACCCAAAAAACTATATTTTATTCCTGAACAACTGCCATCAATGTGAAAGTCTCCTTAAGAGAATATCAGCACTGCGAGTTCAACAGTGCCCTCATATTTCAATTATGAGCACCGGTTCAAAATTTATAAAAACCTGCTCATATGTTTACTGAACGTACCCAAAAAAACTCCAAAAATTAATTTTGGGCACACCGGGCCTTAGAATCACATGCCGTTAGATTTTGAGGACTCATAAAATTGTACTGTATTTAAGGAAAAAATTCCAATGGAAATTATGGGTCATTAAATTCTCCCCACCTCTTGGATTTAAATCCCATTAAACTAAAACTCGAATTAAGAGAACAAGTGGGGGTACTGACCATGCATATAGGCCTCTAACTCCCATGTGCTATCCTGGAGGTTCCTGTGCTGCCAAATAATGTGCACCAAAGGTATCGACCGTCAATACAAGTCCCACTCCTTTCGATCCTCAATCTCCTCTGTAACCTCTGTGAATGTCTCCCCATCATCAATATCCATCTCTCCAAGTTCGATGATGTGGAAAGGGTCATGCATATATCTCCTCAGCTAAGATACATGGAGACATCATTCACCCGATGCAAATGAGATGGAAGATTCAGGTGGTAAGACACCTCACCTACTCTGATGAGGAACTGGAAAGGTCCGATGAATATCGGAGATAACGTGACAACTCAGCCAAATCTCTATAAACCTCATCGAGGTGAGACCTGTAGAAAGACGTGGTCACCATCCTTGAACTCTATAGGTATCTGCCTCCTATAAGCATACGACTTATGTCTTCTATATGGAGTATTCATCCACTCTTGGATGATCTACACCTTTTCTGAGGTAGCTCACACCATCACTGGTCCCACTAGTGCTGACTCCCTAGGGTTAGTTCAGCACAAGGGTGATATTCAAGGTAGCTCGTATAACACATCAAAAGGTGCCATCTCAATGGTGGAGTGATATTTGTTGTTGTATAAAAACTCCACCAAAGGTAAGTGATCCTCCCAGCTCTGACCGAAGTCAATGACATAAGCACATATCAAGTCCTTGAGGGTCTGGATGTTCTGATTAGTCTGGCCATCCTTATGTGGTTGGAAAGCGGTGCTCAGATGATGTTGCGTACCTAAAGCCTCCTACAACCCCTTCCATAACTGGTATGTAAATTGTGCATCATTATTGGAGACAATAGAAGAAGATAATCCATGATGACGCACAATATCCTACACGTAGAGGCATCCTAGGATCTCTAGTGAACCCTGATCATTGATTGGTAGGAAGTAGGACTACTTGGTAAGTCGGTAAACGATCACCCAAATCGAGTCGTGAACCCTGGATATAAGTGTAAGTCCAGTCATGAAGTCCATGGATATCCCATCACACTTCCACTCTGGGACCTCTAAAGGTTGAACCAAGCATGCTGCAACTTGGTGCTCTGCCTTCACCTGCTGAAAAATTAGGCACCGAGAGACAAACTCTGCAACTGCATTCTTCATCCCCGACCACCAGTGTTTTCACTGGAGAACCTAGTACTTCTTTGCCACTCCTGGATGTGCCGCTAGAGTGGATTTGTGGAAATCCAACAACACTTCCTCATGAAGTGACACTATAACCATAATACATCTTCTAAAGAGGATGATGTGCTCCCTACCTTCATAAAATTCATCAGGTGCCTACCCGGTGGATATCTGAGAACTTCGTGTCTCGTAGTCAGCATCCCCACGTTGCGCCTCCATAACATGCTGAATGAGTGGGGGTGTGACTATGATAGACTGAAGGAAATATTCTCCATATTTATCCTTAAAGGATATCTACAATGCGGCCAGCTACTCTATCACCTCACATTGTAGCTGTATACGATATCCCCTGCTGAGTGCATCTGCTACAACATTCCTATTTCCTAGAGTATAGACTATATCAAATTCATAGTCCTAGAGGAACTCAAGAAATCACTATTGTCTCAGTTTCTGGTCCATCTGAGAGAAGATATACCAGACACACTTGTGATCAGATTACACGGTAAAACGTTCTCCCATCACATAGTGTCGCCATATCTTCAAGGAAAATACCACTACTGCTAACACTAGTTCACGTGTAGTGAAGTTCTACTCATGTTGTCTCAGCTACCGAGAACCATACGTGATCACCAATCTATCCTACATTAGGAAACACCTGATTTCTTTCCCTGATGCATCACATTAGACTATGTATCCTCTGCCTTCCTCTTGTTGCCTTGAGATGGGGGCACTAATTAGCCTTTTCCTCTTCTACTTAATGCTCTGATGGAATATCTTTGACAACATGATGGGTTTCCCCTTCTTCGTCAAGGCAGATAGTGGTGCTGCAACTCTGGAGAAGTGTGGAATGAACCTCCTATAATAACCAGCCAAACCGAGTAAACTTAAAACCTCCTTCACACTCCTTAGTGGATCCCAAGCATGTACCACCTCAATCATCGATGGATCCACTGCAACTCCAGCCTCCGACATGACGTGTCTGAAGAAGTGAACGAATCGGTTCCAAAATTAGATCTTACAGAGAATACTATAAAGCGGGTGTTCTTGGAGCATGTCCAGTACTACATACAAATGGTAGGCATGCTCCTCCTCAATAGTTGAGTAGATCAGAATGTCTTCAATGACGACCATGACAAAGTGATCGAGGTAAAGCTGGAAAATACTGTTGATGAGTCCCATGAACACTACTGGAGAGTTGGTTATTCCAAAATGCATAACCAAGAAATAGTATTGGTCGTACGGACATCTGAAATCCATCTGTTGTACAATTTCATCTCAAACTCTGAGCTGGTGATAGCCTGATCTAATGTATATCTTTGTGAACCACTGTGATCCCTTCTACTGATTAGAGAGGTCATAAATCCTTAAAAGTGGGTACTTATTATTCATAGTCACCTGGTTTACGCGACAGTAGTCAACACAAAGCCTCGAGCTCCCTTATGCCTTTTTGGTGAACAGAATCGGGACTGACGAGGGAGATACACTAGGCCGAATGAATCCCTTCTCTTGAAAGTCCACTAGCTGTACCTCAAGCATGTGAATCTCCGTGGGAGCCAACTGATATGCTGGTCTAGATATCGGTGCCATATTAGGGTACATGTCAATGTAAAAGTCCACATCTCTGTGTGGAGTTAGTCCTAGAACACCATCAAGGAAAACATCTAGGTAGTAGTCCACCACTACAGGATAGCTCGGACTCTCCTGGTCAACTACTCTGAGAGTAAGGTAGGCCAAATGATGAGTTATAGGTTGCACCATCCTCTATGTAAGTCCATCAAATGCTGTAAAGGTTCCCTTCTCACCAGTGAAGGAAAAACTGGTCCCATCCATAGGGACACATCTCACTTTGTTCCTAATACAATTGATCTTAGCATGGACTATAGATAACCAGTCTATACCGAAGATGACGTCTTAAGCTCTCGACACCGCTACTAGGAGATTTCAGCTGAATCTATATCCTCCTAGAGTATGCTCACTCTGATGGCACCAGTGCATAATCATTGAGTCTGCTCTCGTATGAGTCTCTATCCATAAGGATCAAGCCAATGGCTCTGTCAGAATCTCTACGCTTCGAACGAGGGCAGTTGAAATGAAAGAGTGACTAGAACCTATGTTTATAAGTACTGCAACTAAGGTGGAGTAGACAAAGATCATACCTTGAATCATCTTCTGATTTCCATGATCGTAAGCCTCAACAACCTGGAGCCGAGATCTTTCCTATCCACCTACCTCCTGTGGTCAGGGTGAAATTCATGGTTGTGGTGGTGGTAACACCTCTAAACTTCTTCCACTATGAGCTACACGACCAGATCCTTACCATGTCTACATGCTCCCTACAGACCACCTAGATCAAATATCTGTCTCCGCCTGGGCGGTCCATAGAACTTCCACTGATCATCCGTAGGTGGCTCATAGAGTCACGAGCCATGAGACCCAACCCGCCGAATGAGATACATTACCCGCTACTGGAATGTATGTCTCTGCTCTGGGTGCCCCACACAACCGATCCTAAGTCATGCGGTCGTCCACCTGTTGATATGGTCCTATAGGAACTCAGTGACATCTGTCTACTACCAGCTCCATAAGACTCCTCTATGTGTCGAATGGTGGTGGATCTCACTGTTAGAGAATACTCAGCAATGAAACTATCCACCAGGAGGGATTTCTCAGGAACCCCCGCCTGCGCCAGGATGCTGAGTCCGATCATCAGAGTTCTGATCTCCCTCTTGAGTCCATGCTCGAAGGTATGGGCCCTATATAAATGGTCACGTACCATATCAGTGGAGAAGCGTGATCGGTCTGCGAACCCCACTGATTATTGTGTGTCCATCATTCATCCCTTTTACATGTGAAGTAGCGCCTGAATGTGCACTAGGTGGAGAGTCGCTATCACAAACTCTGCTTGAAACAGGCTCTCGAAGACATCCTTTACAAACATCATCTTGTTGTGAAATTGGAGCATCGTGCTACACCATCTTCCCGCAACTGCCTATAGAAGGTTGGTGGGAAGAATCACCAAGAGGTCTTCTAGTTTCCATAGCACTCGGAAAAATCTCACCACAGCCTCCAGCCAATCCTCAGCTGCATGCAGGTCCAACTCTCTGTTGAACCTGTGCAGGCTCCGGTGCTGGAACACATGCAGCATGCTCAACCAGAATTAAATGTTTTCTCTTTGTACTGGTGTAATAAGAGGGCCATCAAGAAGTGGTATCACTGGTGCCTCCGCTGGAAAATGGAACTACACCGAGGCCTCATCGCTCGGTGGGCTATCTGTGCGTACAACTCTTGTGACTCTTTTTGGTCATCTGTGAGGAGGCATATTGAAAGTAACTGATGTGATACAGTCATATATAATACATGGTTAGCTGACCTGGTTGAGAAGACTTAATGAAAAGTTTTGAAAACACACACAAGAAATTTTTTCATGCACTGAGTCGGAAATCTATAGTCAGGGTCCTGGTGTATGGACATGTTAGCTGCTACACAAATACAGGACTCCCTAATGTGAAAACCACACTCAGTACACATAACACTATTGATTAATCAAAAAGAAAGATCAGAGTCCAATGTTCTGCAGTAGAACCGACCTCTCTAATACCAATTTTTCACGACCCATCCCCCAATCCCCTTGTCGTGACTACCGCAATGCGGCCATCCATAGGCCAACAGCTTGTGACTAACAACAAAGGCATAATTCCCTAAATCGGTGAAGTCATTTCCTTTACAAATGTAAAAAAACTCAACAGAGCACACATCTGAATAAAAAAAAATATGTAAAATGTATGAATTTTTTTTCTAAAATGTAATGGGGCGGGAAATATAAACCCAACTAAAAAAGTACAACTAAAATGGGTAAGATAGTTGAATGGTGAAAATCAACTCTTGGATCGTCCACCATAGATCCTACCGAAAGTGTAGGTAAATATATCGTCCACAGAACTCCACATTTGTCTGTCTCATTCGTGTACTATCACACCTTGTATTCTACCTCCGGGTACCATCCAATCTTGGTACACTCATCCTCAGTCAGCGTTGTCCATCTTCTACAACTAGCACAATGAGGTGTTGGCATAGCCCGTGCAGGGGTGAGTATAATGATATGCAGTAGGGACCACAAGAAACTCAAGTTATCACAAAATCCAACAAGGATAAATCAAAATGTATGAAATCAACAGATAACCCTACTTAGGTATATGACCATACATATACAAAAGTTATCAAATAATCAATCTCAATCATGTGTTAAATACATAAGTTACTGACTCAGCTGAACCAGGATTTTTGTTCGCACTATCAAAACCACGACTATTCAAGAGATACTCTTCTATCAAGTTTAGTTGGACTGCCATGACAACAATGTGCTTCTCACTAAACTTGGACTATTGAGGTACTCCTTCTGTTAAGTACTGTTGGTCTGTCGCTTCGCAAAGGCGCCCCCTGCCATGGGTTTGCAGCGTCACCAAGGCACTCCACCTCGTAGCCTGCTAAGGTACTCTTTAGGATGAGTACCATGGGTCTACAGTGAAACCAAGGAAATACCCACTGTTGTACTACCTTGACACCAAGGCGTTTCCCACTAGGCACGTTGTGTCACTCCGAGTCAAAACGGTAAGCAGTCATCAGGTCTCAACCAACTACAAGGTCTTTGCACTCTTCTCAGTCATCTCCAAGAGGATCCACTAAATGATCTATTGTTCAGTACTCAAACTATAATTATGTCCCATTTAGAAGTATCTAAAAGTTCTACCACATCATAGGGGTATCAAAGCAAGAGACAGCGTGTCAACTAGACACCCGTTCTGTGAGTTATTAGTCTTTTAGTCCCAGGGGCCCAGTTGGATTCGTGAACGATCAAACCGGAGAGTATCACAACATTACCACGAAATTTAGTGGGGTATACTCAAAGGGACCCTCACAGATGAAGAAAATTATCACTACTGACAGTTCATAAAATGGTCATCTGATGCCAAAGTTATGGCCAATGAAATTAAACGGTACGTAGTGGGATCGGGCCCGGTCCGACCCGATCGAACCGACCTGGTCTGAAGCAGTCCGGGCCGACCCATTATGGGTCTCCCCAGTCAGACCGCTTGCGTATGAATCGACCCGCTATGCCCATCCCAGCAGGCCCCATGGGTGGTTCGGCCCACGCCGGGGCCGGTTTGGCCCAGAGCACCATGAAGGTGCGACTCAGTGTCTCAGCCCGAATAGTCAAGACAAGTTCAGCCAGTGCCACGAGGGGTGCGGCCTGGGCGGTACGACGCACAGAGGGTGCATGGTCTAGTACGTTTCGCGCGGGGTGCACGGGAGGTGGCTGAGCAGGCTAGCGTGTAGGCGCGTGGGGCGCGGCCAGGCCGATAGGTGGGCAGGAAGGGTGCCAGGGGGGCTAGCAAGCGGCCGAGCAGGGCGCAAGACGGGTAGGCAGGCGACCAGTCAGGACACCAGATGGGCCAGCGAATGGCCGGGCAGTGCGCCAGGTGGGCCAGTGGGTGGCCAGGCTGGGTGCCAGGTGGGATGACTAGGGGCTCGTCTAGGGCCGGTTCGGTTTGAGGCTGGGCAGAGCGTCGTCGGGACGTTATAAATCACAAAGGCTTCGGGTAGCACGACCATTGACTTTGCCACCTTCATCACCTCGCTGCTTTGTCAAAATGCTGAAGATCTTCATAAACAAGAATGGTGGAGGGGTCGGGCCATGTTGGATGGGCCCTCACCATCTCCGTTTAGGATGGTATAAAGTAGTTCAAACATTCTTGAGTTTTCTAATAATTACACAAGAATAGAAAAGGGGAGAAAGATCAAACAAATCATCTTACATCATCACAAAAATAAAACAAACTCAAATAATTCCCCCAACCTTTGTTGGTTGTTTGTCGATGGATTCATGAGGAAAAAGATGATTTTGTTGTTGTTTGTCGCGTCTGCCGTAGAATTCCAATCCCGTACTCGCACATATATTTTGGAAGATGGTCCACAACGGTATCATCCGAGGAAGGAATTTGAAGTCGCTCCTCATCGACGTTCTTCATTTTTTTTCTTTTTTCTTCATTGGGAGCTTTCCTCTTTCCTACCAAGTTGCACCAAAAATCAATGCCAACAAAAATAATAAGAGAATGTTATATCTTATTAATTCATTGGCACAATATTCAAATTTGATGAATTTAATTTACTGTCTCCACCTAATTAATGTAAAGGATTTGGAACATTTAATTAGGGGAGTTGGCACCAATAAAAGAGGGGGTGTGTGAGACTCTCCCACATTAATGTGGGGAGTTGAGAGGTTTTCCCCTTCCGCCATTAATAGGGGGGTTTAGTCACGTGTGGTCCCCTCATAGAAACCTATCGTGGGATGCTAGAGTCGGGTGGGCCCCACCACCATAACCACTCATGGGAGGTTAAGGTGTGGTGGTCTCACCTCCAACTTCCATGGGGAGGGTTTAACGAACAAATCAAAATAAAGCCACAAACTTTATATTTATTTTAATCATTATCCAAAAGCCCAAAAATAATATCATATATTCTCGAGAAAAAGACATCAAGGTGAAAGTCTCCTTAAGAGAATATCGATGTTTCATGTTCAACGGTGCCGTCAGATTTCAATTCGGAGCACCAGTTCAAAAGTTATAAAAACCCGATCGTTTGATTACTAAACGTACCAGAACAAAAATTCATAAATTTATTCCAGGAAAACAGGGCCATAGAATCACGCGTCATCAATTTTTACAGGCTCGTAAAATTCCAATGTATTTAAGAAAAAATAATTTCCACTTAAATTCCATGTCTTTAAATTTTCACTAAATTTTTTGGTACAAATGTGTCTTCATAATTTTCCTTTTATATGAAAAATTCTTGAATGACATGTTGAGTATAACATTAATAATTTTTGGCATGTAATGATAAAATAATTTTTCTATTTTAAATTTACATATATAAATATTCCCAAAAAATGATATTGTGAAATAAACCATTATAAAGATCATGTCATTGATGTGATAATTTTCTAATGGATTGATAAAATTTGTAAACATCAAGTCTAAATAATATAACAGTATATATAACATAATATATTCAAACATAATTTAAAAAATAATAATATATCAAACCCAACAAAGAATTAATATAACCAATTAAATAAAATCATGTTATGAACATCTTTAACACATGGTATATTTCATATTAAGATTCAATAGAAAAAATATTATTTAAATTGAAAAATTAAACAAATAATTTATTACATATTCAGGATGTTAAATGAATTAGTTGAATATATAAATTATTTTTTAGAATTTAGTTTCATATCATTTTAATATTCCACATTTAATATAAATTGAGAAGAAGTCTCATACCCCACACATTATATTGGTTGAATATGCTTTAATATAAAGTTTAAGGGTTTTAGATAATTAAATAACATTTAAAATATCTATATTAATATTTATAATATCATATATAATCCTATGATAATATCTTACAATTTGTTTGTTTATAATAATTCATTATTTTCAATATTTCATCTATTAATTTCCATATATTCCCATTCTTTAATTACCCTAAAAATTTTCTTTCGAGATACATGATATAGATCCGTCAAAAATATATTAAAACTAATGAAATAAATATATTTTTTATACATTAATTACACTTTTCACACTATTAACAATTAATTATTTTGATAAATTAATAATGATACAATCATAGAGACAATAGGTCATATGAACTCTTGGGTTGTGTTTTTATTTTTTGAATGTTGGTTTTTGGAATGTTTTATGTATCATTATATATTACTAAAATTAATATTTTTTTATAATTAAAATATTATTTTAATAAATATAAATACATATAAATACATATCAACATGTGTTGTTGTGGTTATAAGATATTTTCATTGCTTTTGGATGGTGGTAGTCATAATATACAAAAATGATGTTATTATCTATGTGTGACTGAAAATGTTTGAAATAAAATTTTATAATATCTTTTTAGAATGAAAAATATTTCTTTTATATCATTATTATTTTATTTATATCACATATATTCATTAATGATACCCTTTTTACCATTCAGGTATATCGTTAGGAAAAAATGAATCATATCACTTCATGAGGTTGTAGTCCATTGTACCCATGAGTGACATTTTAGTAGCCCCTATTGAATGGGATGTGAAAAAATTAAAATATATTATTATTAAACATAATTAAAACTATTATATAAATATAATATAATTTTTATATATATCTTCATATCCAACCATGATAGGTGTTGATGGAAAACCTGTCACATCATTCCACAAGGCGGTTGCCTGTCATACACATGTATGAAGTTAGAATTTCTTATTTAGGGGAAGGATATGATGGTATAATACATTAGATTAAAATAATATAATACCATTCATTGGAAATATATTTCTTATAATATACAAATAAATCATTCTATTTTAATGAGGATAATGAATAATTCAAAAAATGCATATTTTGGAGTTTTTCCTCTTCTTAGGAAACCTATTTGGGATTATACTGAATGTATCACTAAAATAGAGTCCAGATAAAATAATGATTATTTGAATTGTTTATTGAATTTTTGAATTTTTCTGGGTAAGGAATGTCTGAAACCAAAGGGATAGACAGTGGGAGGATGAGAGAAGAGGTGGTGGCATTGTATAACTGAGGTGACACGCTCCCATATACTATTTTAAATATAAATTGTGTACCCATGTTTCTAACATAATAAAAATATCTGAAATGTAGAATTATAGAAATATATTCATTATAAGGTCTATATATGGCCATAACTTATATTAAATAAATTTTATTGTTCATTTTAAACTTTATCTATTCAGATTAACACGTCGGTAATCCCATTTGTACCTTATCCCTTTAAATTAATATTTTATATTTTCACTCTTAATTATGTTTAAAAAATATGTTGAACCTTGTTTATTTTATAATTTTTTTTTTCAAAATATGGAATTCATTTTTCCAAATTTACTTCATAGAAGGGGAAAAATACAACTTCAAATTATAGCATGTACATGACTAAAAAGATATTTTCAATGAAAACATTATCGTCAGTATGAAAGGATATAATAATAAACATCCAAATGAAATTAATTGAATTTAAAAAAAATAGTTTAATATTAATATAGTTTATAAAATATTACATTATAATATATATATATATATATATATAATTTAATCTATCCTTGTTAACTAATTTAATTTAAAAAAATGATTTCGAAAAAATAATATTTTTAATATTTATCAAAAAATGAATCATTTCATGAAATATGAAAAATTAAACATAGGATAATAATGATATGATGAATTAAAATTTAAAGATTATTTATTGAAATAAGTTTTTATAAAATGGTGTAAATATTGAATTAGTTATTTTAAAAAAGTGAAATTAAACCATTGTTTTGAAAAAACAGGTTTTATATCTTCATTTCCATTTCAATTAAAATATATTTATTTTATTTCTATTTAATAAATAATAATTTCATAATTTCACATTTTTTTGAAAAATTATTTTCTTTCAGTATTCATTAATATACATAGCCCCCATTTTAGTTCTTTCGTTATATTGGTATATTATATTAATGTTCATTTTGTCTTTGATTTGAGTGTTCTATAAGCTGTCAAAGAAAATAAATTGAATGAAATATATATCAAGGTTAATTTAACTGTGTTATTGAAATTATCATACGATAAAAAATGTAATGTTATTATTTAATAATTTCTGGGTGTTCCAAGAAATTTATCTCTACTCACAACGGTATGTGTGAACTGAATGGAGGGCACTAATGCTCACAATGATTTGAAGTACACTATTTATTATTATTCTACATTCATTTGTAATTTCAATGGATTATGTCATTTAATTAATGTTTTATAATTTCATTCTTGGGTGAAAAGTTTTTCAATTGAGATTATATATTTATCATTCATTCATATACATAAAACTTATTGATTTATGGTATCTCAAATAAGAAAATTTCCATTATTTAATCTTTCCCACATTTTAATGATCTAACAATTATGTCCCTTTTAATGTTATTAATTATTTTAATCTAATATCAGGACATATATTGTTTTACCTACACATATATTTTATTTTTATTTGTTAACATGAATTATTAAGATGGGGTTTTGTAAATGTATAAATATAAATAATATGTAAAATTTGATATTTATGTTTTCAGTCTCCATGAATATAAACCATTAAGTACATTATTTTTATGAGTATTTGGGGAATGTATTTATTAAAAAATCATAAAATTTTTTTATCTATATATTAATATATTTTGTTACTTAATTTTTTAAATATATGGTCCCTATATGGTGGTATGTTATTTTTTAGTTTGGATATACTATCATTAGAGGTGGGGATAACATAATATAGTGTTTAATGTGATGGACATAGGGAATATGTATCTATAATGTAATTTGATAGGTGTAAAATATGTTTTGATGTCTTTTTAAAATTAAATTAAATTTTAATGTTATTTATACTAAAATATTTTCTTCCCAAATTCATTTTTACATATTATGTGAATATTTGAGTGTTATTATAAGAAACAGATTGATCATACCTATATTGATACCGTATAATTAGTTACTAATTTTACTCATTAAAGATTATATTTATGGTGGTTTTGTATTTTTTTCATTTGGAACATTATGATATATATTGGTTTTTTAGGAAATGAATTTTTGTGTTGTACAGATAAATTATGTAAATATTGTTTCTATTGTTTTATTTCAGACATGTACATGCATTAGTTAATTTATATATTAGTATTATATATACTTTTTGAGTTTGATTTCATATTAAAATTATAATGCACCACATATATGTGTTTATTAACCTTTTTATTAGTGTCCAACTAAAGGTATATAGAATGTGCCCATCATGTGTCACTCATGATATCAATGGAAACACTTATGTATTCCTTGAGTGTTTATGAATTTATTGAATGTTATTTTATTGAATGTTCATTGATTATGATAGTAGTGTGAACAATAAAAGATTATGTGGTTAAGTAATAATATCATACTATCAAATCAATGTAATTGAAAAATAGAATGTGAATTATATAAAGATTTAGTGGATCCATTTAATTATTCTGAAACTTTTGACTATATAAAATTATTATTAAATGATTATGTATTGACAATAAGTTATTTTTTTTCATTTTCATACCATCCATTATGTTTTTGTTAATTATTTTCTTGTCATATTTTTTTTCTTATTTTCCGCCAAAAAGTTAATATATATATATATGTTAAATGTACATTTGATGAAATTTATTTTCATTACCTCATCAATGAGATGAAACTTTAACAAATACAATGAATTAATATAGGATACACCAGAAGTATCAAACTATTTGCGGTAAACATAAATATCATATGTGTGGATATTTTATTAATAGATGTTCTAGTTATAAAACATTCAATAGAATGAAGATTCAATTTTAATTAAATAAAATTAGGCGTGGTTTAATGAATTAGAGTGAATATTTCATCTTATGTAGGTATTTTTGGAGTATTGGATTTCCCCAGTGGTAATATTATTACAAATAAAAAGTTGTTGTTCACTAATTCATACATGGGTGACTATGAAGTTTCTATATAGATGCAGTATATGTTATGGGATTTTTTTAGGAGGAAAACGTGGCATCTAATCTCTATATGAAGTGTTAAAAAGAGATATTGTCATCAAAATAGAGATATAACATCATATAAATTTTTACGGTGATATTCATGAGTTTTTATGATATTTTACGAAATTTATTACTACTTAATATGGTTAATCTATACACATTATGAGTAATCTATGACTATATATTCAGTAATATGTTACTCATTTGTAATTAAAGAGTACTTGGGAGTTTCCCAAGAAAAAATAATATTATTTAAAATTGTTTTTATGTTTGAGTGGAGTCACAAATTGTGTTGGTTGAATATGAATAGTATAACATTTAGGAGAATGGAGGATCTCATTCCACTGTAGGTAAATGACTAGTAGACATTAGCAACATATATAAAATTAATATATGGTTTTATTATTATTCCACAAATGTGGTTGGTGACATGCTTGTTAATTTTTATATAGGATTAGTATTGTAAAAGATCCCATGTATATTTAATTATTAAGGGTAGTATGGATAAAATATTTACATTATTGGGTATAGACTGTGCCATCTACCACAAACATCACATCAAATTTTTTTAAAAATGTTTTATTTATAACTAAATATTTCATTATGGAACATTGGAGTATATAGAGGTCAAAATCAAAATATTTATCATAGTCAATTGTCAAGAAGTGAGTAGAGGTGAGGCATTATACAGAACTATCAATGTGGTGTATTATATAATCATAATTTTGAAAAAACATCCAATATATTATGATGATTTTAGTGGAATAAATGTTGTGATATGTATGATTAGTTTCATATTAAATATTATTTTTAAATAACTTGATTCCAATGAATTACATTTTTTATAGCTATTGTTATGGGTGGGTTATATTAATATATCATTAGATTTTTTTATAATATTTAATCTTTATAAATCAATGGGTATTTGAAAATAGATTTTATAGATGATCTATGAGTGATAGATGGTGGGTTGTGTGATTTATAAGTGATGGGATTCAATTTTTCTAGTCATAAACCATATGATGTTATTCATAATATTGATTGGTTGTATTTTGGTAGATTTTATATAGATTTTTACCATATAAATTTATTCATAATATTTTTTTCGTAATATTTTATTTAGATTCTTACCATATAATGTTTGTTTAATATTATATTTATTGTGATTGTGAGGTATTCGTTGGTATGGATGATCAAAAAATGATACGCATAATGATGATCCTCGAAATATTATTTTATATCCATTGGAATTAATTATTTAGTCATACGTGGTTGAGGTTAAGGAGTTTATAATTATATTAAATGAATTTATTAAGTGTTATATAAATATACTTTTGAGATTAAATTTTATATATATGATTTAAATTATTATACTTTTATACCTTTTTATGTCATCGAACATTATGTATTTTTTCCAAATGACATCCACAAATATTTGAGATTTTCAAATCTATTTCAATGACCCATTGATGTGATATTTGATACACCACAATGCATCTCAATGGGTTAACACAGTGTTATTTTCTATTATGGTTTTTATTAATCCCATGTTAGGAATTGATTATTGGATGTTGAGTTATGTTAAAAAAATATATTAAATATATTATAGTAATTATTGGCGATTAAATTATTTATTTGAAGTAATATATTTATTTTAACTAGAAAAATTTGATATTAGAGTGTCTATGTATTAGAATGATATTTTAAATAAAAATATAATAAATATTTCCACTACCATTATGTAAAATTTTATTAATTATTGTTTTCTATGGAATAATTATTTCATTGAAAATGTTAATAATAATAATGAATTAATATTTTATGATAATTATTTTCTTTGTTTCATGATGTATGTTGTTGTTATACTTGTCTAATAAATTATTGTAGAGGATAATTTTAATTATTTGTTGATTATTTTTGATGTCCTTTATAATTAATGGTTTTATGATTAAAATTCATAGTATAAATTCTAGGCATGAAATTTTATTTTCCACAGGCACGCCTTTCCAAAAATGGTATAGTTGTTCACCCATCTAATACTAAGACAATAGTTTTATACAAAGTATCAATGAATACATTTAAGGATTAAAGATATCTCTTCTTTGTTTGACAATATGGGAACATTATATTTATTTTTTAAACATTTATTAACATATCTGTACTATTGATATATAGACTATATTCATTTAAAAATGTTATTATATTATTTTTGAAAAAAATATGCATTAAATAAAACCCAATGACCATGAGTCATTTTGTACTTGTCATACAAGATTAACAATAAATTTATATGATGCTTAAATATAAAAATAAACTTTATTCTCTATAATAAGATAATATAATCATTTGAGTTCCTAAAGCATAATGGGTTAAACTAAATAATATATATAATATTGGGGGGGATTAATATTCTAGTATGTAAATGTAAAGACCTGGAATTTCCACGTAATTTTTTTATATAAATGGGAATTTTACGAGTCTACTAAAATTGACAGCACATGATTTCATGGCACAGAGTGCCAGGAATGAATTTCTGAACTTTTCATTGGGTACGTTTATTAAATGTACTAGATTATTTTTATAAATTTTGAACCATTACTCGAAATAAATATATGAGGGAACCGTTGAAATCACAGCATCAATATTCGCTTAAACATATTTTCACTTTGACAGCAGTTTGTCGAGGGTAAATGATAGTTTTTGGGTGTTTTGTGAAAGAATAAAATAAAAATTATATTGTGTAATATTTTATTTTTATTTGAAACACCCATGTAGATGTTGGGAGGTGGGGCCACTAGAACTAAACCACCCTTTGAATGTTAAGAGGCGGGGTCCACCAGAACTAAAACTCCCTTGTGAGGTTATGGTGGTGGGGAACTACTCAGCCTAAACCCTGAATTTGAATTTTAGAGGGAGGACCACCCGACCCATCTTAATGGGGAGAAACATCCCAACTCTCCAACATTACCCCACTCCCATTAAATTGTGCCATTAAATTAGGCCAATTAATTGATCTAACAAATTTTTCCAACACGTTACGTTAATTACGCCATCTTGGTTATGCCAACATAATTAATCCTTCAAGTTAATCGTACTGGCACCTATTTTATTTTTGGATGGGATTGTGAGGGGAGATCCCTTGGAGGATTACACTTCTCTAATGAATAACGCATTCTTCAATGAAGAATGCTTCTCCAATAGAGAACATAGTCTTTAACATTTACCTTGGGACACCCTCCAATGAGGAACATCTTCGACTACGACGAACCGGCGCATGAGCCAGGTATTGGAGTTGTGTGGTGGATGAGATGAACGACGACAAATTCAACTTCCTTCTCACGCCAACGTCAACAAACAATCCAAGGTAGGGGTTTATTTGTGTATTAATATGTTTCCCATGTTCTTCCTTGAATTATTTTTCTGGATTGGGAATAAATCATTGTGGGAGGTTGTAATACTTGACAATCTTTTTCATGTTCTTGTTGAGCCATATGCTACCACTCTAACGCAGATAGTTCAGGTCAAATGAACATGGATTGACCCTTCGCATATCTTGTGATGTTTTGTGTAGTTGAACACGACGAAGGTGACTACGCAACGACACCGCCCCGCAGCCACCATTGTGTTGCGACCTTTGCACCCTTGCGGCACCCCCAAGGCGGAGTTGCTCCATGGAACCCATGGCTTCCGCACCTCAAGGTTCCGCCATCCGCATCCTTGCCATGCCACCCACATCCACCGCCAACTCGGCCGAGCCGCCACAGCCATTCGCAGAGCTTCCAAAGATCCACCACCATCATCTGCCAAGCTATTTCTTCCATCCTCTGAGCTATCACTTACCATTCCGCTCTAGTCGGGCCTTCCTCGCCCACTGAGCCACTCCGGTTGAGCGGCTGCACGGCCAACGAGCTGCTCCAGCTGAGCCGCCCCGCAGCACCGAGCCGCTCTAGCCAAACCGCCCCGCGGTTGCGCCACACCGGCCGAGACGCCCCATAGCACTGAGCCACTCCAGTAGAGCCACCTCACTGCACTGAGAAGCTCCATCCTAACCGCCCCGTAGCCGAGCTGCACTGACAGAGTCGCCCCGTGTCCTCTGCTCTCCTGGCCGAGCCGCCCCATCCGAGTCGCTCTGTGGCCTCACACCATCTGCATCCAAACCCCCAAGGCCCCTCATGGCCTACCGGACCTCCCGGATGGACATGACACCCAACACGGGTTAGTAAATACACTATGGTTCGGGCAGAACTGAGGGTAGGGTCGGGTCGGTATGACCGGGTCGAACCAGACCATGACCCAGTATGACCAAAATACTTATTTTGGCCATAACATTGGAAATGAATGTCCATTTGGAGAACCATAAATTGCTGTGTAAAAATTTCATCGAGAGGGTCCCATTGATTATAACCCACTAGAGTTTTTGGTTAAGATGGAAAACGGTCAGGTTGGATCGAATGTGAATCCAATCGGGCCCCCAGGACTAAAAGGCAAATAACTCACAGATAGAGTATTCGATTGACGTGTTTCCTGATGTGCTGAGACCCATATGGTGTGTAAAACCATTGAGATGATTCTTCGTGAGACCTTGTGGTAGATATAATATCAACCAATAGCTTGAGGAGTGGGTCCTCCTGGAGACGAGTGAGAATAGTGCTAGAAACCAGTAGCTGGCAGAGACTTCATGATTGCTGACCTTTTTGAAAATGAGTGACTTGACATTCCCAATGGGGTGCACCTCTATGTCATGCAGAAGACCCATGGTGGGGAGTGCCTCTGTGTCACATGGTAGACCTACGGTAATCAACATGATAGGTACCTCAGTAGGCTATGGTGTGGAGAGCCTCTATATGACGCGACAGACCGACGATACTCGACATGATGGGTACCTAAGAATGTCACAAGGGGCAGTACCTCTATGTGACGTTGTAGACCCACGTTGGGGAGCACCTTTGTATTATGTGGCAGACCCACGGTACTCGATAGGAGGAGTACCTCAACAGTCCAAGATTAGTGTGAAGCACCTCTGAGTGACGTGACAGGCCTACTACACTCGATATAGGAGGGTTTCCCTAGAATACAAGGTGTTTGACGATGTGAATGGTGATGTTACATGTTTCTACCCACTAAAATAAATCTTGGTGTTAGATGAGTTAGTATCTTTGTGTTTTTCTCATGATTAAGATGAATTTGTTGATAAATCAGGTATATTTATGGCCATATACCTATGTAGGATTATCTGTTGATTTAATACTTTATGTTTTATCCTTGGTGTATCATGGTGGACCTTGAGGGTCTCGGGGTCCCTATAGACTATCATTAAACTCAACCTAGCACGGTCTATACATGCACCCTATTGTGTTGGATGTAGATGACAGACAGCGCTGACTGCGGTTAGGAGTACCAGGACTGGACGGTGACCGGAGGTGGACCATACGACATGTCAATATGCAGAGGAGACAGGTGTATGTGGAGTGTTGTGGAGGCTATCTTCACCTACCCTTCATCTAGGAACCTCAAAGTATGACCAAGTAGCTACCATTTTCTCTTTCTTCTATTGTATTGTATTTCAGTTGTAAATGTACCTTTACTTTGGGCTAGTATTATGACCCATTTACATTCAACACTCATTGGGTTATACAGTTTTCATTTGTTCATATATCGTTGTTTCCATGTTATAAAGTCAACACATTCCCAGTATTAGGTAAAATTCATTTCGGTTATAGTCGCCAGCCCCTGGCCCTTGGAAGGGGGGCTTTGGGTAGTCACTACACGGGCCCTGAGGGACGAGTCATGAAAAATTGGTATCAGAGGAGTCAATTCTACCAAAGAACTAGGACTCTAATTTTTTCAATGAAGCAATAATGTTAAGGGTAATGAGTGCGGTTTTCTATTCAGGGAGTCCAGTGTTGGTGCAGTGGCCGACGTAACCATACACATGGACCCAGTCATCTGATTTCTCACTCAGTGCATGAAAACACTGATTGGGTGTGTGTTTTCAAGAGTCTTCTTTGTGAACTCATTGTGTCAGCAAACTAGGAATAAATTATTGACCATGGTGCACCTGTTTATTTTTAGGATGCCTCCATGCAGACAGCTATATAGGGTTCCCAGAGTTTTATGCACTGGTTGCCACTAAGCAACGAGGCCTTGGTGTAGGGCCCTCTTCCAGTAGAGGAACCGGAAGAGGCACTAGCGGTACCATTACCCATTGGTCCACAAATTCTAGTATCCTACAACAGTAGACATTGCACGCCACTTGAGTGTGTTGAAAAAATTCCAACTCTAGAGGCCACCAAGGATCTGGGGAGGGACGGACATACAAGAGGCTTAAGATTGACTAGAGGCTGTGGTGACAGTTTTATGACTCATAAGGACATTGTCCATTCTTATGGTGATCCTTGCGGCTAGCCTTCTACAAGAAGCAGCAACAAGATAGTGGAGTTTCATGATCCAGGTTCACAATGAGGTGTCGCTTCTCTAGGTAGAATTCAAGAGCCTGTTTCAGACAGAGTTTGTCCCAGCGACTCTATGTACAAAGCACATACAAGAGCTTCTTCATCTTCGGTATGGAAACATGACTATTTCTCAATACTCAGCGTGGTTCACTGACCTCTCATGCTACTCCACAAAATTTGCATGAGACCCATTCTTCAGGGCCCAAACCATTGAATAGGGGCTCAGGCGAGAGATAAAGGTTTCAATGATCTCACTCAGCATTCCGAAGCAGGAGGAAGTGTTAGAGAGAGCCCTCATAGAGGATAGTTTTCTTGCTGAGCAGTCAGCAGCAGTGAAACCCACCACCAGTCATCACGTAGTGGAGTCTTATACAACTGGAAGTAGGTTGAAATCACCGAGGTCTATGAGGACCAGACCTACATGTGGACGACTGCATGAATCAGGATCAATTGTTCGGGGGCACCCAAGGTGAAACCAGTTAGCCATGGATCATGCAGTGTTACTCATGAATTGGGCATGGTCACATGGATTGTGACTGTCCGACCCGTCATACGGATGATCAGAAGACAGTCGAAGGAAAAACTATATAGAGACATAGGTTTGATATAGGATATCCCCAGGGAGCCGACAAATGTTGAAGAAGAGCTGGTCGTGCAACTGGAAATGGGAGACAATTTGAGATGTAACTGCCCCCGCCACCAGGAGGTCCATCCCAACTGCAGGGTGTAGGTGGATAGTAGAGATCTCATCTCCAAGAAGCTAAGGATTACTATCATGGTACTATGGTGATGATAAAAGGTATGATCTGTGTCTACTACACCTTAGTTACAGTTCTTATAGACATAAGTGTAGTCATTATATTATTTCAATAGTCCTTGTTCGGAGCTCATAGATTCTGATGGATCAGTTGGATCTATCCTAATGGATAGATACGCATACAGGATAATATTCAACGATTATGAACTGGTGTCGGTAGTGTCATCTTTCTCTAGGAGGAGTGAGCTTTGGATGAGATCTCCTAGTAGCAGCGTAGAGGCATTACGATGTCATCTTGGGTATGGACTGGTTATCTACATTCCAGGCTCTGTTTCATTGTATTAGGTGCAATGTGTTGTGTGTCTGCACATATAGGACCGGTTTTACCTTCACCGATGAGAAGATAGCCTTTGTTGCACTTAATGGACTTACCTGGAGGAGAGTGCAGCCGATCACTCTTCTGTTGGCTAGCCTTACCCTCGAAGTGGTTGATGTGAAGTGTCTGCATTATCCTGTAGTGGTGGACCAGTATGCACATGTTTTCCCTGATGATATTCTAGGTCCACCTCCTTTCATAGAGGTGAACTATTACATTGACTTGTACCCTGGGACAACACCGATATCTGCCCCAATGTATTAAATGTCACTAGTAGAGCATCATGGGATGTGGGTACAATTAGAGGACTTGTAGGGGAAGGGATTCATCTGGATCATTCTTTCTTGATGGGAAGCCCAGATTTTGTTCTCCTAGAAGGTGGATGGGAACGTGAGGATTTGTATTGACTATCCGCACCAGAACCATGTGATCGTGAATAACAAGTACCCACTACAGAGGATTGATGACCTCTTTAATCAGCTGAAGGGAGCTCAATGGTTCTCGAATATAGACATTAGAGAAGTTTATCACATTCTTAGAGTACGAGACGAGGATGTGCCGAAGACGGTCTTCAGGTGTCGGTACAACCATTACGAGTTCTTGGTTATGCCATTCGGTGTGACCAACACTCCAGTAGTGTTCATGGGACTCATAAATAGGATCATTTAACCGTACCTTGATCTCATTGTAGTCGTCTTCATCAATGACAATCTAATATAATCAAATACTGAGGAGGATCATGATTATCATTTTCCGGTAGTACTGGACACACTCTATGAGAACAATCTTTATGGTAAGATCTAGAAATGCCACATTTGGATCCCAGAGGTCCTCCTTCTAGGACATTTCATATCGGAGGCTGGAGTTGCAGTGGATCAATAAAATATTGAGGCAGTACTTTCTTCGGATCCACCCAAGATTGTGATGGAGGTACAACGTTTCCTTGGTTTTGCTGGATACTACCGTATATTTGTACCAGTTTTATCTAGAGTTTTAGCACCACTATCATCCTTGACGAAGATGGGGGAAACCCTTCATGTGGTCAGAGATATGCCATCAGAGTTCTCAGGAGCTGATGCAGAGGTTGACTAGTGCCCCCATCCTGAGGCTTCTATAGGTGGGCGTAAGGTACGTAGCCTACTGTGACACATCAGGGACTAGACTAAGACGTGTCTTGATTTAAGAGCGAGGAGTGATCACATATGGTTCTCAACAGATGAGACAACATGAGTAGAACTACGCTACCCATGACCTGGAGTTAGCAACAATGGTCTTCTCCTTGAAGATGTGGTGACACAATCTGATGGGTGAATTCTTTACAGTGTACTCTGATCACAAGATTCTCAAGCATATCTTCTCTCGGAATGACATGAACCTGAGTCAATGATGTTGGCTCAAGTTACTCTAGGAATATGACATCAAGATTTTCTATACTCCTAGTAATAGACATTTTGATGCATATTCACTTATCAAGAGATCTTGTATATATCTTCCAGGTGAGGTGACGAAGCAGCTGGCTGCTTTACAGATATCCTTTGTCTAAATAGATAGAGAAGCTTTTCTTTAGTCTCTTATAGCAACTCCCACACTTCTTCATCGATTCATGGAGTCAATTTTGGGATATGCTAACAGCAAGGATCGTAATGCACAAATATCCACATGGTAGGCACCGGATAGGTTTTTAGAAGGTGGGGATCACATCATTTTCTTTAGTGGATGTACCATGGTTCCAATATCACTTCAGGAGGATGTGTTGAGATAATTCCACACTTCCCCTCTATATGTACATCCAAAGGTGGAGAAGATGTACTAGGATATCCGACGATAACAGTGGTGTCCAAGAATAATACAAATTATATAAGAATTTGATTCTCGGTGCCTCACTTTTCAGCAAGTGAAGGCAGAACATCATGTACCAGTAGGCTTGGTTCAGCCTTTTGAAGTTCATGAGTGGAAGTGGGATGGGATATCCATGGACTTCATGACTTGAAATAAACATATATCCAAGGGTCATGACTTTATTTGGGTGATCGTCGAATGAGTCACCATTTAGGCCCACTTCCTACCAATCAGAGAGAAGAGTTCAGTCGAGAGATCTGGACACATCTATGTACAGGAGATTATATGGATACATGGTGTACCATTGATGATTGTCTTCAATCATGATGCACATTTTAATATTTATCGAAATAGTTATCAATTATTTACAGCATTAAATTCATTACAAAATTCAATCAAGAAAGAAAATATGTAAAATATAGCCTAAATATCACACTATCTAGAAACAGAAGTGGCAATAACCTATGATCGATATCAATTTATTTATCCATTTCAAAATTATAATATCTAAATTATATTGTGATCTAGTGGGGTAAATCATTCCAACTCTATAGTTTCCCATAAGGAAAAGGGATGAAATGAATGACCCACCTCAAACAGTTCATGACATTATTTATATAATAACTAGCCACAAAACGAGTTATGATCTCCTCTCCCTGTGACAATTTTATCCACCCGAGGATAGAGATACAACACCAAACCAGTCAACACCTATTAAAGTCCCATTAAAAACATGATGATATCATTCCATAAAAGGGTAAAGACATATAAAATGAGATGAAACAAAAATAATGATGATATATCATACCTTATATCGAACATTGATCAATACTACTTGGTAGCATATAAAACATGGAGGAACCAATCCATGGAGGAATGTTTAATCACACAAATCTTACGATAATGAATGATAGGGTTGATCATATCACACCAAATAACATGGAGGATGATATATGGAAGAATATATCTCTTCCCTTTAGAAGATGTAGCAGAGCATCAAATTATGTTATGATAGATTTCTCATTAAAATCAGATCACATTGAACCATGCTATTTGACCACGTAAAAGCATCCTGAGCCTTAGGAAAATAAATATATGAATTATGACCATTTACTCGGCCTTATATTCCTTAAAAAGATCAATTAAATTCATTTTATGTCAATAGAAACATCAGAGGGTGGAAACAATAGGAAACTAGAAACACTCTTAATGAACATTAAATAAAAAAAGTCAATAGAGGATGTAGTTGTAGCCTCACTATTCTAGAAACATTGTTCATGCACTTAAATTTTGGAAAAGTGTTTGGAATAAGTCACCAAGACCACCTAGAACAACTCAAACACATGATTTCTAAGAATAAAGGGACCGAAGTGGTACGAGACATTAAACCAGATACCTCTCAAAAAAATCATATAATATTCATAAATGGTCTACATATAGAAATGAGACATTTATTAATTTGAAAAGAATTAAACATATAAAAAATCATGGTATTGGGCTTGTATCTATGACTCATAATATTAGGTACTCTAATCCACACCACCATGTCCCCAAAAGACATGAATTATGAGGATATAATGCTCATGAAACACCTTCTATTTGATGTCTTGGATCTACACAAGTCACTCCTTAAAGGTTACATTATCATCAACATCGATCTCTCCCCAATAGATGATGTGAGGGTCATCATGAAGACAATAATGGATTTGTGACACATGAAAAACATTTTGTATCTGGATCATCTAAAGGGGAAGTGAAACTCGATAAGCAACGACTACAATAAGGTCCAACACCGCTGAAGGCCCAACAAACAAGGTAGAAAGCCTACTCCCATGAAAAAATATTCACTACCCATGATGGGGATTCACCATCAAAAACATGTGATCCCTAACATCAAAGTCAAAAATTTATACTTCTTTTATCGACATATTATTTTTGTTGATCCTATGTTGTCTTCATCCTCTCATAATCACCTAAACCATTTATTTTGTATACTCTACTAGATCCTGTCTAAGAATTGTTGACTCTCCAACCCCATTCGAGCATAATGGAGAAAGGAAAGGTCTTACATATAAGGATTAAAAAGGTTCCACACATATGGTGGAGTGAAATATATTTTTGTAGGTGAACTACACCATGGGTATGTTCCTCATCCACAAACCTTGAAAATCCTTGACACAAGAATGTATCATGCCTTCACGAGTCTGGATAGTCTTCTCAATTTGAATGTCCATCTGTAGATAAGAAGATGTGCTATGGAATAGCTAATAATTGAAAGCATGTTGGATACCTCTCACACTTTATAGGTAATATGAAGATATTGATCAGAAATGATCAGCTTTTGGACTCCATGAAGTCTCACTACCGCCTCTAGATACATCCTCATCAAAACATCCACTAGTCTTGATTCATGGATCACTATAAAGTTTATTGACTTTTAAAACAATCCACTACCACCCAAATAGAATCATGTCATCTAGAATCTCTAGGTAAACTAGCGTGAAATTCCATTGATATGTCCCACAACATATGCTGAGTAATCTCTAATTGAAGGAGTAAACCACCGGGGACACAATTCTCTGCCTAGACCCTCTGGCTGAACAAACATCGAGACACAAACTCTGTAACTACATGCTTCATCCCCAGCTACCAAAACTGAATCCTCAAGGCTCATTACATCTTGGCCACTCCAGGATGCACCGATGTGTTTTTACGATGGAACTCTATGAGAATCTCCTCATCAATCCTCAAAGAAACTAATATCCTTCCATGATACAACACTCAATGTTGTTTATCCTTATCCCAACCATTAGGGACCTCGCCAAAAACAACTCAGTCTCTACAGACCTCCACTAAAAATATCCCCAAACAGCGAATCATCCAAATGGTGTGCTAGATATGATGACGCCGCCATTTGGAAAAGACATCCTGTGGCAGAAAAAACTCTCATATCGAGATGTGAAGCTGAATGATCATGCATAACTCTCTAGAAATCACTATATTAGTGCACTACATCACAATGTGACATCCTGCTCTCTACATCAACGAAAAAATTCCCCATTATACAATTATATGATATTTCAACGTTGTATTCCTATAATAAATCCATCCACTGAAGTTGTCACAAGATTATCTCACATTGGGAGAAAACAAATCTCAGGATCTTATGATCGAGGAAAAAAACAAATCGCTCACCAATGAGGTAATGTCTCCCCAACATTATAGAAAATAACACGACATCCATCTCAAGATCATTCATTGCATGGTTATATTAATGGGGATGTAGCTGCTGATACGGATAAGAAACAACTGATCTTTGTAGTATCATAACACAGCATATCCCCAAATGAAAAGCATCATATCAAACATCAAATGATTCTCCCTATTTCGGAAGTCAATGAACTAGGTTACTAAATAACATCTTCATTAGATAATCGAATGCGACATGACACCGATCAGTCCCCATGACCACTTGATTATTTCTGGTAAATGATATTAGAGGATTTACAACAAGAGTGAAATTAGATATGAACATCCTGTAGTAAAATGCAAGACAGTGGAAACATCACACCTCTACCACTATCTAGGGGGGCTTCCCAAGACAAAATTGATTCAATAATCTATGGATTGACAAATGATATTGGTTGGGACACAACATTCCCAAATAATTTAACATCCTCATCCCAGAACTCAAAATTTGACAACATCCCAAATAGCTGTTGTTGATAAAAACGCCAAATGGAGTCTGGATTCATTTGCATGCTTCACATCACACATGGGGTACACAAGTATTTCATCGATGAAAACCACCATGAACATAACATGGAACCCACATAATACCATGTTCATCAATCCCATGAACACTGCTGGATAATTGGTCACACCGAATGACATTACAAAAAACTCATAATGCCCATGACGACAACAAAATGTATTCTTCGAGATATCGTCATCCTTCATGTGCATCTGATGATATATTGACTGCAATTCAATCATTGAGAACCATATTTAACAATTCATCAGATAGAAAAAATCATCAATCTATGAAAGTGGATATCGATTCATCAATGTCATTTTGTTTCGGTGATGATAATCGATACACAATTGCTAACTACTGCCAAGAATCTTCACGAACAAAACTATGCACCCAATAGTGACACACTCATCCAAACAAAACCGCACTATACCATACAATAAAGTAGTATGTTTAGTCCTCATAACTTATATGGGACCATCCAATATGGATACATAATGATAGTATTGGATCTTGGTCATATCTCTATCCCAAATTTGATCTCTCATCGAGGGGGTATTGTGAAAACCACATCTAGAAAGACATTATGGTATACTATTAAGAGCCTAGAAAACAACAACTAATGAACCTTGGATAAACTCATAATAATCCTAGAAACCATGGATAATGAGGATGGGACATGCCATTGACCGATCCAAGGGTCTTTCTCACCCACAAATACCACTAGCTCTCCATCCTCATCGAAGAACACAAACTCCCTTCTGATGCAATCCACAATAGCCTGAACCGAATACAACCAATCCTTGACGAGGATGAAATCATAATCTTGTATCTGTAATCATAGGAAATCTCCCCAATAATGATGCTTCCCTGGTACTAGCACACAGTTTCTACATGCATCAAACAAGTCAGATCGACCTCCAAAGAGAATAGTCAATGTCAATGGCACTAGAAGGCTTTCTACCTCATATACCAATGAATTTACAAATGTAGGTGATATTAACAACATGTGATTCCATTGAATCAACAAAGGAATACAAAAATGTAGCAAAAAAGTATATGGTACCTCGAACGACGTTTGGATCACCTGGCGCTAGGAACACTAAAGCATGTAGCTGACCATGTCCACCTCTACCGCTTCTCTAAAACTAACGATGAACACCACCATGGATACACTCTGCTCTCTGAGGATGGGGAGCATCACTATGCATTCCCCTTACTACACAATCTAACATATGCTGATCCAATGCTGGTGCCACCTACTGCATCATCCTTGGCTGGAACTACCTCAACAGAGGAACCTAGAGTGGAACACATAGTGCACGGTGAGTGCTAAATAAGTTTGGCCACTCTCACTGCTGATGACCTCAACCACCAAAAGAAAAAAAATTGTGTCTGATACCTATGCATAGGACTTATATATGCCAACCTAGATAAATGAGATTATGAGGGCTGGTACCTACCTCGGATGAACGAAAACACTTCTACCCTTAAAACTGGGAACCCTAGACCAAAACTCTACTTCGTGAGGAAACATGAAGACTCCCCTCTCGTAACGATCTAGTTCAGGCCAATATACTCATGATGACCTCAATCTTCACTAGAAACATAAAGATATGTGTTCATACTAAACATGGAGACATGGTGTTGGATCGCTCGACACAAAGCCTCATAAAAATGCCTTACCCAGACCTCTTTGTCTGGAAAAAGATCCAAAGAATATTATAAATGGTTCCTTAAAGGGATTACAAATTCTCACACACTTGAACTTTCATGTAAAAGGGTAAGATGCTCATGGTTACTAGACACCTTCACAGTAAAAGAAATAAACTCAACTATAAACATGACACAGAACTCCTCCCATGAGACCACCGACTCCTCGCTACCCCTAAGAAACAAGAACCATAACTGCCTCATTGATTCAAGCATCATCATCACAAATAAGGAAACCTAGTGATCCTCCAACAAACCGATATAGCTAAATCCTATCTCATTCTCCTCCTACTAGTATTATGTGACTACATCTGAAATGGAGCCCTTATACATCTTCGCCTCTGGCACTAAATCTCATGGAATGTCCTCCACCATGTGTCGTCATCAAAAACTGCTACCCAGTGGTGATCTTCTAACATTACCTACTAAAAATATTCTACGTAAACCATATGAGGATTTCAAACTAGAGAAATACCTACATAATTAAAAATAATTAGACCTCCTAAACCTAGAACATTAAAGACTCAACATTAATTAATTAATTGATTTTTAATTTATTTTAGCTAAACCTATCCCAATGTCAACCCATTCAAACATAGTAAAAAAAGTATCATGAATCATTCATTCATATATTTCTAACCTATGAAAAGTATAACATAATTTATTATCCATTGTAAACATAATAATCCATTCATCAAATAACATGGGTCCCTAAACTCCCATGACTAAGCTAGTCTCTTGTGTTTAAATCACTTGCTAAACTTGACTGACACTATTTCACTAATAACCCATGAAACATCAGCTATTACCTACACAAAACTCCATCCAATACTTTAACATTACAATTTATTCCATTATGTGATGACCCCTCCCCAGAGGTTGTACCCCTCTTGGGCCGAAAATGTAAGATGAGAGATAATGACCCCCCCCCGAGTCCCACCTCCAATAGGCCTCGGGTTTGCGACCAGAACTAATGATATAGAAAACACACAAATTGGAGTAATTAACATCAATGAGAACACATGAAAAAGAAAGAGACAAGATATACAACAACTAAATCCAACTCAGACTGAAAAAAAAATAAATCCTGAGTACATGTATGCAATGTCATGACAAACTACAACTACTGAACATGGAATAATTCTAATATCGAAGGTAAAAATAGAAGAAAACACGATCCTGAACTACTCATTCATCCATAAGATAATAGAATCTAGAGTGATCTCCAACCTACTACAAGTGACCTAAAATCAATTTATATTGAAATAGGGTGAGTATAATAGTATACGTAGTAAAATCCTCCTCAAAGCCACTCATGGAAAAGTAAAGAAATCATGCTAAATCCCTGTGAATAACAAGTGAAACAAACTCATCACATAAATAGGTATACTATGTTCTGAGCCTCACTATGGATAATCTCACCAAGTATTGCATAAAAGAATATATAATATAATAATGATTGTCAAGGGAACCCCACTACAACTTCCACACATGTTTTATAATTTTCCCTAACATCGCACGTCCTAAGACTTCTCTCTCAAAAAAGGATTTCCCCCATACAACTAGGTGAAGAACCTCAAGATGCACCTCATGAAACAAAACCACCATGTCCAAGTATGAAAATATCCAGGTAGTTTTTGATAGCTCCCACGTCTTTCATAACATGTTTCATATGTCGGGTATTATACCTTAGGCCACTACATCCCACACACCAAGTAGGATCCTCATGACACCACAATCTATACATGTTATACCTATATTATCCCATGAAAAACTATATCAATAATATACATGTGTGAATTACCACAATCCATCATAACACTCAACACAGAATTGTGGTGAAAAATAATCGTTGTGCCTACTAGCATAAATAACTACCAGGAGAATTGTACTGGCCAAATGTGGTAGTCAAAAATCCATTCTCCCACAGGAATGTTGGGGAAAACACCTCCAAGGGCACAGAATCCTCGTGGTGGGTGTTTCTCTTACTGATGAGGTGGAGTAGAATATAGATGCACAAAAAGTACAAAATATTCTCTATCTTACAACCATACTATGGGAATATCCTAGTCTTAGACTCAACTGTTGATAATGTCTCTCGAACTTCTGACTGTCACTTCTAAGATCAGGTATGCTATAATGACACAACCATTTAAAGAGATTGATTATATTAAATCATTCCTTTTTTTTAGATACACATTTTGATAAATAATTCATTAAATATTAATTAACCATTGAAAATTTCTACATTATATTTCATTAGAATCACACCAATAGTCCACTGTTAAATTAAAATTTCAACCTCAACATTACATCCAAGTATGGTCCAACCTCATGGGTTAACATCATTTATTCTAAAATTTATTAAGAAAATTACTTACCTATATTCCCTTGAATTCTAGATAACATTATAATATACTAAACACAAATGGGGATCAACTCTGTGAGTGGACGAACTTCCCATTGATTCATTGCTTCCTATTTCAAGAGCATAGACCCATCCAACCTTAGGAAGATAAACATGGAAAGAATGCGGCATACCCTGTGCACACTACAAGAAAAGTGACTTGTACCAAGATAAAATTACTAACAGATAACATATATGTTTGTAAAAATAAGTAATTACAATATATATTAAATTATGTTGGTTTTAATTATAGGTAATGACTATTTTTTTACCAACAAATATATCTGTTTATATTAGGAGTTTAATAGCAACAATCTTTTACTAAAATTTTATTCTATTGTCTTATCATATTATTACCAACAATTGTTTTATCAAAAAATGTAAATGTTATTATTAATTATTTATAACAAATAACATTTTATAATTATAACAAATTGTTTCAATAAATTATTCAATAATATCACATATTCTAATAAAAAAAATATATATTTATGATATAAAATTTTCGATAAATGATCTAAATATTTGGTGACTCGAATCACATGTAAATTAGTTATATGCATGTAATAGATTTTTTATTACAAGAAATATATAAATTTAAAAAATTATATATATATATATATTATAATATTTTATTAAAATTATTATTTTATTTAAACAATTTTTTCTATGTTTAATTATTAATTTACAGTAAACGACTTAACAAAACCCAATTCATTTCCACTTCTTCCAAATTGTTCATACGCCATCGATGGTACATTGGAAACCCTAAAATTCCACCCCTATTCTTCTAGATCGGTTCTTCCCCCACTCATTGATCAACACCCTATTTGTTATTGCTATTTCCCATCCATCCCATTGAGTTCATCGCCCCCTTGTTCACATTAAATTTACCCATTTCTCTGTTCTATTTTCCCATCGCTTGACCTCCCTATATCTCTACTGTGCCCTCCACTTCAATGGAGATCCACTTCTTGCCCCCACACGCTCAGTTTTTCACAATTTCCATCAGCACCTTATTAAAAGGGCACAATATGGATTTTTTAGGTTCAAATTCTTTTATAGACGGGTGCTCAAAGGGATTTCAGTCCGTGATGCATGAAGTCAACCTGTAGTGATGGATGACGTTTGAAGATTTCCTATCAAATTAGGATGAGTTCAATATGGAATGATATGATGGATAGTTCTTGAAGAACATTGCTGTGTAAAGTAGGCTTGGTGTCTAGATTCAAGGAATAGTTCATTTTGACGATATAGAATCTCATTTTATAATGTAATTTGTTTTGTTATAGTGATAATTGAATATGACTCTGGAATATGAGTTCGATATATATACTGGTAAGGAATATTCTATAGATATCATTGTCATCGATGTAATTAAGTAAGAGTTGAGAAGTAGGCATGCTTTTTGGTTGTGGTCACTCTGGAAGAGTAGAAATGTTTGGATTTGAGATAAGGTATTAGTAGGTCTATTCCCCCCCCCATCATTTTATCAATTCAAAAATGTATTATGTAGTAGTCATATTGATGTAGTGGTTATCATGGTAGTGATGTTCTAGTCAGATATATTAGTACAACAAAATGGTTTTATTATTCTTATTTATTTCTCAGTCCTTGTAGTAGTATGTTGTGCAGTGTGCTCATTTTTATGTAGTTGGTTCTCTCTCATTATCTCACCAGCATAAAATATAGATTCTGTGTAGTTTTCTAGGTTCACATTCTCTATTCCATTAGAAAAATAATTCCTCAATATCCTCTATCCAGAATAATATTTTCTCTTATTGCATTCAAACCCTCCATCCACTGTTAACTACAATCTGTTATCTTAATTTAATTCTTATATTTTTGTGCCGCCATCTTAAATACAATCATATTTCGTCATAAATTTAATTCTAAATTTCATGCATGAATTATTATTAATCAGTATATTATGATTAATTACATGTATTTTGATCGTAATCATGAAATATTTAATTTATTTCATTGATTATTGAAATTGATTTAAAATTGTTTTCCCGAATTATGGATATATTATTGAATTAGGCTAGAAAAATTGTGTTGAAGCTATTTATCTTTAGATTATAGCTATAAAAATAGGGAATTTTGGTCTTTTATATTTGATAATTTTGATTTGTATCGATTGATATAGCATCAGATTTTTTTTAAGTCATATTTTCAATTCCATGTGGATAAATCATAGTTTTTTCTTTCTAGTTTAGTTTTATTTCACCTGTTCATATATATTTCTAATTTTTATATGAATTTATTCTCAAAACCATACATCAATAGAGAAAACAAAATCAGAATGAATAAATTACATTACTCAAGAAAAATGACCCATGGTCAACATTGATATTACATTATTATGGTGGGGAAAACAATTTTGTGTGGTTTTACATTTTTTGGCTAGGCTGGACATTCACGAGACAACACTCACAGCACTTGACAATATTTTTTATGAAAATTGAAGACATATCCTTTTCTATGAGTTACCATTGATATTCCTTTAGGATATATACCAACCTTTAACCTTTACAATTAATGAGTAATTCATATAATAATGTATCTTGAAAAACACTTATACATCCCAATTTCTTTCAACTGATGAAGTTAATTTTTAATATGTTTTGAAATTCATTCAATGTGGTTTCTATATGTCAAGATTGGGGAGGATGATATCATTTGAGAGGGTGGTGTATTAGAATGCATTGAATGAAGGTATCAAAAAATTCATTCCCCTCACTTGGAATTTCCACACAGAATACAGAGGGATTTACATTTCTAGAGGTGAAACGAAGAAAATATATTCTGGAAATTTCCATTTTCTTTAAAAACATTTAATTCCTTTGGTTTTTTAGAAATGTAAATAACTCTATGTTCTTCAAAGAGTGTATGATTAATATGATTGTATGTAATTATTTTCATAATGAATAAAAATTTCAACCTAATTAGAATTTCATATCATTATCCATTTCTTAAGGAGTCATAAACCCAGTAAAATGATTTTTAAATTATAATTTATTTTTTATCCTCAAATGTTTCCTTTTTATAATTCATGTCTAAATTTATTGGTTTCATGTAATTTTGGTATAATTTAATTCATCAACAAACAATCAATTACATATATTGTATTTTACATTCATATTATATGTTCCTGACATCATACACTTCATTAAATTTCAAATTAGTGTTAAATGGTATAGTTATACTCTTAATTCCATGCACAGAATACTACTGATGAAGAAAATTTTGTCGTATAAAAAACTGGACGATCTATGCATTTATACCGCTTTATTATTTTCCATCACTCATGCTTTAGGATAATAAAAAATAACCATGACTATATGTAGTTTTATTCCTAGTGAATCAGGTTTTTTTATAATGTATCAACTTTATTAAAAATTACATCAGTAGTTGTGGTTTATTTAAGTTCATATGAAATTTTATTAACTCAATGCTAATTTTTAGTTCATCTTAAATTCCTCTATTATATTTGATATTAAATCTTATAAGATCCACATATGCACATCTGTTCTTACCAGTTTGATCTCAAACCCTCTACATTCAAGCCCACATATAAAAAAATTCTATAATAAAACATAGCTCGATTGGAACAGCAGTTCTTTCATTTGATACAATTGTTTACTTGAAATTAGGATTTCTGTGCAGGAAAATTACAACAACAATCTTTTTTCATCATTGTACCATGTATTTACTAATTCAAAATTTTCACTTGAGAATAAATATATTTTTAACTATATTTAAATTGTAGGTTACAAAATTTACCCCATAGAAAATAGGATGAAAATTCAAACTATAATAGATTATATAAAATAATTTGGGGTCAAAAATTGTAATGCATCTCCATCATTGATCTTTTTAAGGAATGGAATTATAATTTTTTTGATTATTTGCATATATATCCATTAAAAAATTTGAATTAATTATATATTTTACATTATAGATATTTTGTTTCATTTTTCTCTAGAAATAGAGTGCACTTTTTAAAAATTGATCACAGTGGATTTATCTTTGTTGTACTTTTCAGAAAACAAGTATTGCAATTCATATCAAAAACTTTGTTAGAGCTCAAAGATATTCAGATTCAGGTAGGCATCAAATTTTCCCCTATAATATTTATAATATTCTTTAAAAGGTATAAAAAATGTTGATCTGTTTCTTGTAAGGGAGTGATGAATTTGTGTTTGCAACACAAAGGAATATCCTAAAATCCAAACAAGTTCATAAGCATTTTTTGTTCCCTTATAGTCCTAATTCAATGATTTCAACAAAATTTTTATAATTCTTGAGGATTATAATTCTAAAGGGTATATCAACACTTGAATATAGTGCAAGTGTAAAGAATTGGGAGTGGATCAAGATGCTATACTATATCCAGTGGGGTTTCAATCAACATCCCCTGTAAAGTTTGGTTAGAATTTCCCCTTATTTGTTAACTGTAATTGTGAGTGGGTGATAGTTTTTCATCATTTTAGGAATGATTTGAATTGTATGTGAGATAACTGATTCATCATTGAATGATTACGCCACTTCTGCTGGGCATATTCTCCTGTAAGAAGAGGAAGGAGTCGGATTTCAATCCACTACCCATGCAATGGTTGGTATGATTTTCCCCTGATTTCTTAACTTTTCCTGTGAGTGGGTCTAGTTTTTTAGTATTTTAGGGAATATGTGTTGTTCAGGTGAGATTAATGATTTATCATTGAATTAATACATCGCTTCTAGTGGGAATATTTGCATGATGGAAGATGAAGGAGAAATATTTCAATCCACCACCCCTACAATGTTTGGGAAGATTTTCCCCTGAATTTTCAACTGGTTTTGGGTATGGGTGGTATTTTTCATAATTTTAGGATGATATATTGTCAATGTGACATAGCTGATTCATCATTGAATGAACACTTCACTTATGGTTGGCATCTTGGCATGCAGGAAGAGTAAGGAGCATTGAATTCCCTGGATGATATGGATAAAATCACACATATACAGGAGCCATGAATTCCATATATTATTGGTGAACTCGCATAAGGAAAATCGAACCAAAAATAACACAGGTACCCAAAAATAACATAGGCCCTCTCAATTTTAATAATCATTTTCCACAGTTTAAATATAAAGAGAAGAAATGTCGCTGTATTTTTTTTCAAAATGATTATTTTAAGTAAAAAATTGTATTCCCTTTTTATGGAGTGTTTGAAATAGTCAAACTATGCCTATATTTGAGTCATTTGTACAATGGATTCTTGAGATGTCAATAGGGATGATAAAAAATTCCCACTATGTAAATAAATTTTCGATACTTCCATTTATTTCTAATTTGGTTTCAATTCATATAGATATATTTCATTTATTTTTGGGTTTCCTATTTAGTTTTTCTTTATGTAGATATTAGAGCTAATGGGTGTGGCATAGCAGCGGCTTGAGGTTTATAACTGATACAAAATCTAGATCGATTTTTCTTGTATTGGTACTAATGTCAGATTATTTTTGGGTATGATCTTAGTCTGTGTGTGGTGAATATCTTGATGATCAGGGTTGTTGTATGACAATGAATTATGGTTTATTGATGGAGTTAGAGTGGTCTCGCGAGTCCTGGCTCACATGCATGCATGGCCTAGTGCTGAAGCTGACCATATTGCATTGGTCTCTATCATGGGTTGTTTTTTCTCACTTTTCCATGGTGATGGAGCTTGCTTTCTAGCATAGATGGGCTGGTGCTGGAGCTGACTTGGCTGGTTCAGGAGCTAACATGGATGGGTGTTATCGCTGGCATGGCTGGTGTTGGAGCTAACATGGGATGGTGATGTCACCGGCATGGATGAAGTTAGGAATGGGTCGATGTATGGGTCATTGTATGGGTCAGTTTATGGGTCACTATATGGGTCGTTGTATGGGGTGTTGTTATAGATCCTTCATTATTGTATTAAATGTCATTATAAATATAAATACTTTTTTTAGTTTTCAATTAGTGTGAAATCAGTCATTTATTTAATAATTATATATTATATATGATAATTTAATAAATATTATTTGAAATTTTACTAGATATAAAAATTTATTATTTTTATTTAAATGAAATTTATAGAAAATAATATATGATGGAAATATTATTACCAACAAAAAGATTTGTCATTAGAACTTGTTGCTAAACATTTTAACCAACATATACATTGTATGTTGGTATTATTATAATTGTTACAGAACTATTTTATCTATTGAAAAAAAATTAGCGAAAGAGTGTTTACCAACATTTTAGTGACATGGAAATATATGTTGGTAAAATGTTTTACCAACATAAAATTAACATTTACAAACAGATACATCCCTGTTGGAAAAACAGTAATATTTTGTAGTGCCATTTTCACCTCCTCTTAGTACGAGGGTATGCAAACCAGCTACCTAGAGTAGTGGGGAATGTATATAAGATAATCAACCAAGAAGAATCATCTCGAATAAAAACATTCACTTCCAACCCATTTCATTTTACCCGGTGTCCTCCCCAAAACCCACATGCATAGACCGATGCATGATGCCACACTAGGCATGAACTGATACAATAGAAAATAGGCCTCCATGGCCCCTTATCAGAAAAGCATTCCAGGCTCACATCACAACACATGTAGCTGGAAAACAAACTTCATATCAATTGTGATCTTGGAACTTAAACAAAAAAGTGTGTAACTCAGAATCGTAGAAGAAATTATCTTTAATCAAACATCTTGTTCACTAATCCATCTAGAATTAACTAATTTATTATTTGTAGTTTCCAAAATTGGGAAACCTAAACCGTAAGCTATCAAAATTTGAATAAACCTTCTTACTGCATCAATTTGATAAACATCAAGTTCAAACAATAACAACGAGATTCATTAGCATGCCTGTTAATCTATATCCAAACAATTATCTATTAATTACAGCTTTACATTCATTACCAATTTCCATCAAGAATGATAAGATAACAATGAAATAATTGAAATCGCACTATTTAGAAAAACAAAATTCAATAATATATGTTAGATATCAATTTATTTATCCAGTTCAAATATTTAATATTTTTATTCAATTATGATCCAGTTGGATAAAACATGTTAACTCTACAGTTGCATGTAAAAGAAAAGAGAAGAAATGGATCCCCTTTTTCAAACGGTCCTCTACGTTCTAAATAGGTTTGCATCAAAACATTTAGTTTTACCAAGTAAAAGAATCACATGCCTTAGGAAAATTAATATTGGAGTTATGGCCTTTAAATTGGTCTGAGAGTTATTAAAATGATGCTTTAAATGCATTTTACATCAAATGAAATTCCCATGTGGTGAAACTGTAGAAATATAGAAACACTTCTCATTAATTCAAAATTTGAAAAATGAAATAGAGGTTGTAGTTGGATCCTCACTGCTCTGGAAACACTGTTCTAGAGTTTCAAATTTGGAAAAGTGTTGGGAATAAGGCACCTTGACCTCCCAGAACACCTCAAACACCAGATTTCAGTTACATAAGGGACCGAAGAGGTCTAGAGAATTATAACAAATACAAATTGAAAACCCACATTCTATATTACTCCCTTGATAAAAAAAGTATTATTATATTTTTCACTAAAATCCAAATATGTTATCACATCCATCAATGGTTTCATTAACAAAAACGTCAAACATTCATTAATAAATTCCACAGTAATCAATAATATCCATTTAACATAATCTAAATAAATCGCATATTTATCCCAACATAGTTATCTCAACTTCTCGAATATACTAATGTTTATATTTCCATGAAATCATTTGTTTTATAAGTAGACCAACATTCAACTAAATCATTTTTCTTGATCATAATACCCTTTAGTATATTCTATCATATCCATAATGAAATGGTACTACCATTAAATCTTTATGTATTCTATAATTGTTTTGATGATTATATTTGAAAAAAATATTTTAAAAATATTTTTATTTTTATCTAACCAAGTACTAATATTATAATTTTGTTTAATTTTAGTATAAAATAGTTGTGTTTATTAAAAAATTTATTGAAATAAGTTATATTTTTTGATATTATGAAATCAATACTAATATAAAAACAAAATCACCATTATAATTGTTATGTGATTGTTAGGAACAGTAATCTAGCAAATATGTTTGAAAGCTCTCCAATGAAAATATAAAAACAATTATGAACCTTATAAATGAAAATATGATATATTTAAATATGTGAATTAGTTAATGAATGTTCTAAACTTGATAAATTAATAGATGTTATTTTCTATAGCATAAATGATTATTAAATGTATTTAAATGAATAAAATTATTTAGAAGAATTTTATTTTCATAAAATATATTCATACATTTATATTATCTTTTAATTAAATTATAAGATAATTTTAGGAGACCTTAAATAATTTTTCAATGTTTCATAAAATCATTTATAATATAAAAATAGATAATTTTATAGTAAATGATAATTTTAAATATAAATGAAATTTATCATTTTTATAAAATTAGTTTTCAAGAAAAATTGTCCTTTTTTTAAATTCATCATGTCAAATACTGGTTTGGAAGATTTTTTGAGACTGTTATGAAAATTTTAAATTTTAAGGGAATATGGAAATATGGTAATTTACGATGTTTAACATTTTATGACATTTAAATGAATATTTAGTCATAAAATATGTAAGAAATAAATAATTTCAACTAACATGAACTATTTTGATTAATTATTCATATGAATCAACACTATTGATATTATTGAACCAAAATAATGAAAAAATGAATAAATAATAACAACAACCTTCTCCCCACCCTATAATAACCACACCACACCACCCCATATCCTCAAAAATAAAAATACATGTATTATGTCCAAATTCATAACAGTTCACATCCCAAACCTCTTCCGCATGTCCTAGAATAGTTAGTCTGACCAAAAAAATCATATAAATGTTTTAAGGAATTTCTCTAGGAGATGATTTTTAAGAGGTAACATCATCATTATTTCAATTTAAAATTATTTCATATATTCATTCTACCATATCCTCAGCTACAATATAAAAAGTGAATTTATAACTACAATATCATACATATACTGTAATATTATATGGTTAATGAATTATACATCATCAATCCTCCTCTCTACTCCTCCAATTCTAAAGATAAAAAAATATCATCTCTGATGTCTCAATTCACTACCTTAATCTATGGGTTTTAATTTTCTATTATCACCTTCAAGGATATAAATATATCCATTATTATTGTTTGATTATAATATTATATATATATATATTATAACTTCTTTTATGTCTAGTAACTAAATTATACACCTAATATAAAACAAAAAAACTAATTTTTATGGTTTGAATAACCACAAAAAATAATCCAAACATTATTAAATAATATTTATCCTAATAAATCATCTTCATATCGTAAAACATTATATATGGGATCATTTATTATTATGGAATAACATTAATACCATTTTGTTTCCACTTCTAGATTTGTTCTACCATTTGGAGAGAAGACCTATAATTATACTCAAGGGGACCATCCATAAAACAATGTCATGAACACTCCCTGGGAGAGTAAATTAATCTCTATAACTCATCAAAATGGACATAATATAATATAATATAATTATTATTAATAACATATATAAATATTGGTTTCTGGATTTAATAATTATGTGATTTAATTTTATTATTCCATACATTATGTACAAGGGAAGAATCATTTCGAACAAAAGGTAATGGAATTCTTAACCCAATTTCCCTTATTTGGATTAAATATCAACTCATTATATTATTTCATGTAAATAATATTGTGAAAATTAATTTTAACTATATTATTATGTAATATGTGTATTTATCCTGTAATCACATGTTCCATTAATTGTATTAATTCTCTATTCAGTGGAATTATATTTGGAATGGGCTTTCAAAAAAAATACAATTTAATACCTCTGATTAAAATATTTAAAAATAATTTTTTTAAATATATGATTCGAAAAAATTTCCTATTTCAAGATGTTTTATTATTTTAATGTTTTTTGAAAATTATCACATTTTTATATTCAAATAAAATATTTTCATTTATAAATGTACTTCGTGTAAAAAAATGTAACGTTATTTCAAAATAGGTATTTAATTTTCCTCATGAATGTTTCTTTTATGAGAGAATTATTTGTTATGATTATGTTATGGTTCTTGTGAATTGTTAGGATGACAGGTTTTTTTTGATAAAATTATGTCGGATTATCCTGTTATAGAACTACAATTCATTTAACAAAGGGAGGGAGTGTAACGATTTGGCTTCTCCAAATAGATTATGGGAATATACAATGATGGATACTACCTAGGTATCTATGAGATCAACAACATATATAAGACTGATATGAAACTAATTCCTCATGTCACATTTATGATTTATGTATTATTTCTATGGTATTCATGGATACATATTAATTCATAAAGAAAGATAAAAAATCATTTGTTTTATGTTTAAAATTTATTACATTATGAAAAGGTTTTCATTCATTGAATAATTGTATATTTATTACTTTTTATTTCCCTTAAATTTTGTTCTATTCCTGTGTTTTTAGAAAAAAATCATATCTTTTATAAATGGTTTAAGTAATATGAATAAAATTACCAATTTCATGAATCTTGTTACAGATGAAAAACATTGATTGTTTTAAGTAATTTCATATTATGAAAAATGTATTGTTGAGTAGTAGTGTGTAATTGGTAATTATATGCGTTATTATGTTTATGTAATGGCCTAATTAAATTAAAATGTAAAAATAATATAATATTCAGAAAATATGTATTTTAATACTTGTCAAACAAACTAGATTATGTAATGTATAAGACTGGGTACTTATTGTTGGTATTAGAGACAGGTTTTGAAATCATTATGGTTAAGATAAAGTGAATTGAATATAAATAGATTATTTTTACATTATAGTTATTTTGAAATGATATTGAATTATAATATTACAAAATTGTTTCATATATGATAGTTTTATTGATAATAGGTTTCAAATTAATGAAATGGGAAGCTGATGTGGGAAGGAAGTGGGAGAACAATATCATTTTGATCCTCCAACCATAAATGGTTGGAATTGGAACAAAGAATTTATTGATAGAAATTAATTTGTTGATGTGTGTTATAGATACTAATGACTTCCATACCTACTATTAGATATACTAACTATAGAGGAATATTTCTATGCTTGAGCATTTTATTAGGCAACACCCACCGGTAATTACTGGATATTCTGACGAAGTGGTAGCTAATGGGTGGATCAAATCCTAATAATTTTTTTCAATGTCATATGGTGATAATACCATAAAAATTTTAGACATTCTATTTATAAAATTGACGTTGAAGCAAACTAGTGATGTCAATGATCAAGATTTTCAGGAATAATGAGGGAATTTATTATTTGTTAGGGGATGAATTGAAAAAAATACGTGAAATTATTCTCCTATAGAGATTCAAATTTGGATGGAGAAATAATTATAGGAATTGAAACAAATGTATGATTTAGTGGACGTATTAAAATAAAAATTGATTTAATAATAATTTTACTATCAAAATAATATATGAGATCATTTTTTAGTAAAATGAATCATTTTCAATCAAGATTGATACAAAAACATCAAAGGATATTAGATTCTCATGAATTGAAAAGCTAAAAAATCCATTATTGATTTTTGGAGATGGTGGAAATGGATTTTCCCTAATATAGTGTGATTTTATAAAAAACTACTTATAATATGGTCTTTTTTATAGGAAAAACCTATTATTTAATCAATGATATTATACGGTAAGAAAACAATATTTTTAGTTTGATATAATTGTGGAAAAATTGATTGGGTGATTTATTTTGATATATGGTAAGTGTATATAGTGTGTTATGTTTATAATTATGTATTGTAATTAAATTGAAACAGATCCTAGTATATTTAATTTATACTATTATATACATGTAATAATATTTTTTAATTATAATGATATGTGACATTATGCAGATGTATGCCCGAAGAGGAAGCCCAATGATGGGATGCATGCATACTATATGTATGAAGGTGTGGTGAAGTAATTTGGAATAACTTTATAATATGTTGGGCCATTATAAAATGTAGTATCAATTAAATATCCTATATAATCACTTTTTTATAATTTATTTTTTGATATGAGGTGCACACATTATTTCATATCCAGAAAATTTTCTGGTAAATAATAAATTCTAAATCATGAAATGAAACAACAAATTATGGTAAACAACGATTGATGAAATATTAAATATAAAATAAACTAATTTAATCATTCAAATGATGTCCATGGAATGAATTTTCAGGGAAATACTACATTTTATCCCCTGGTAGATTTTGATGTTATTTTGTGTATAGATGGAAATTCTTTTCACCATGATAAGATTGGTTTCACAGCTAAAGAGGTAGTTTTTTAAAAAGAGTATTAGTATGTATATAATAAAGAACACAAACCATTAATAACATATTAATAAGTATATAAAATATTAATATCTACAAATTAATTATATATTGCACACATTGTTAAAAATAAAGGAACTTTCAAGAATAATGATTTCCATATATTAAATTAGTATTTTGATGTTTTTTCTAATGAGTTATGTAAATACCCGTAAAATTAAAGGGAATTTTTTTCTTAATTTCATTGGATTTTACAAGAACGCAGTTTCTGACGGCACCTGATTCAGAGGCCCGGTGTGCACAGAATCAATTTCCGAAGTTTAGCTCGGGTATATTCAGTGAACTGACGTGCATGTTTTTTTAACTTTTGAACCAGTGCTCAGAATCGAAATCTGAGTGCACCAAAGAAACCGCAACACCGACAATTGATTAGGAGCACCTTTTCTGGAGTTGTGTTTGCTTGGGTGTGGTTTTTAAAAATGGTGGGTTAAGTAATGAATAAAATAAAATTTATGCAACCAATTTTATTTTTATTTAAGGAAGTTTAAACCTATGGTTGGTGGTTGGAGTGGGACCCACTAATATCCTAACTCCACTGGGTAGGATATTAGTGAGGTGGGGCCCACACGATTCCTACCCCCTTTATTTCCTTTTACCTCCCACGTGAAATTAATTTGGTAACTCACCTGCACCCCCTCTTAAATTCCAAGTCAACTCTCGCATTTAATTGGATTATTAAACGCCTCATTAATTGGTCAATGCTTGATAATGAAATCATGATTTAATTTTGGAATTTCAAAAGCAGATGGAATGTGTAATAAAATAAGGCAAAGCCTTATTTTATTATGGTTGTTGTGTTGTGCGAGAAGATTTGGGGAAAAAATACTCCAGTCCTAAAGACCTTCCTTCCTCATTGAAGAACGCGAAGAATGCACCGTCGCCGATGAAGAACGCTAGCCTCCGATGAAGGACGACAAAGAACGCAGAATCCTCGGAGATCTAGGACGTGATGCTGTGTACTGCGACGCCAATGATTCTCTTCTCCGAGACATCGACGACGCTTACGAAACCTTGTTCTGCGTCGCCGTCTTTCGCGACGATTATTTCCCGCGGCGAACATTCGTTCGACAACTCCATGAGGTAGGGGGTTTGGTTTAATTTATTTTATGTGGATTCAATCCTCGACATTTGTTTAATTGTTGAAAGACGTTTAAACCACTAACGCGGTGTGTGCGGACCAACGAACAAGTCCAAACCCACCGATTCTCTGTTTTTTGGGAGCGGATCGACGAAGGATGACGAAGCGGGCCGCAAAGGCGTTATGAAACCTTCACAGTAATCTACGGGTCTCGGGAGAGCTGCACGCACAGACGAAGAGCAAAACGGACCACCGTAGCGCGTCAAGTGGTCCACGGAAGGCATTGCCAGTGCACCGCACTGGCGCGACGGCGACGACGGCTAAAGGTGGTGGCCTGCCGCCATGAGGAGGCGGCGCCCCGGCAGGCCGCCGGTAGGATCCGCCGCAGCGGCAGCGGGTATTTCGAATCCCGCGTCTGTGCAGGATTCGGGGGAGACGCGGAAACCAGTGCAGCGTCACTGGGAAAAGATGGGGGGACCACATCCCCCCATGCTCGGCTGCTGGCCGAGCCAGCGTACCACCCGGCCGGGCTGGGCCAGGTTGATCAGACTAGACCGGGCAGCACCCCGCCGGGCCGGGCCGCGCCCTCCAGGCTGGGTCGTTCCCTAAGGGGCCGGACCCGGACCCGGGTTGACCCGGGGGGGTTGGGCCGGGTCGGATCGGGCCCTGCCCCCCCCACTTTCGGTCCACATTAGTTCTTTTGCTCATAACACTGGTTACGGACCTCCGATCAATGAACCGTCATTTGTGTAGTGATCCTTGGATCGAGATACTCGTTTAGGTATATTTCACTCATGGATTTGGAGAACATTGAGTACAACCGGGTTGGTTCGGACACGAAACCAACTGGGCCCTCGGAGTAGAAACACTTATAACTTGAGCTCTGGACGTCCTATTGACGTGTCGTCGACATTGTTGGATTCTTCTTAGTGATACAAACCTTTTGGCTTACTCTTCCGGAGGTTTGGACATAGTTGGAGTGCGGTCAGGTTGGTTTTGACTTAAAAACCAACCGGGCCCCTGGAATGAAAAATCCAACAACTCTCAGACCAGGTATCCGATTGACACGCCGTCCGCCACGTTGAGTTCCTCTTGTTGAAATGGAACTTTGAGATACATCAACTCCGAAATACATGTATGTTTATGTATCGAACCCTTGGCTCGTGGAGTGGACCCTCCCGGAATCGAGCATGCTGTGTGCGGGAACCCTAGAGCTGGCTGCAACTGTGACGACGACTGCACTAAAATCCTACGTGGGTTCGGCAGCGATGAAGACCATACTGAAATCTTCGTTGGGTTCGACGGCGATGGACACTGCAGTGTAATCCTATGTGGGTTCGGAAGTGATGAAGACCGTACTGAAATCCTCTGTGGGATTGACGGCGATGAAGACCGTACTGAAATCCTCTGTGGGTTCGACGGCGATGAAGACTGCCCTGTAATCCTACGTGGGTTCGGCAGCGATGAAGACCTTACTTAAATCCTCTGTGGGTTCGACGAAGATGATGACTGCACTGAAATCCTCTGTGGGTTCAACGGCGATGAAGACTGCACTGAAATCCTCCGTGGGTTCGGCAACGATGAAGACTGTACTGAATTCCTCCGTGGGTTCGACGACAATGACTCTATTTTTTCTATCTTATGTGGGTCTGGCAGAGTAGTCGGTCTATATCCTATGTGGGTCCGACAGCTTATCTGGTTTAGTATCATACGTGGGTCCCAGCTTAGATGAATCAGCGGCTATATTTGATCATCTCTATCCCCTTACGAAGAAGTATACCTGTTTGAGATGAGTCTTGACTTTCAATCAATATCTTCGATATGAATGAATTTCGTTCCTATGTGGATTGAGTTGTGTTACCCTATGTGGATTGGGTTGTACTCCTATGTGGACGTGATCGAACTTGGGCTCGGATGTTTGAGCCGAACTAGCATTGATGACTTAGGTATATGTATGGAAATATACCTAAGTAGTGTTAGTTGTTACTTCGTGATTGTATCTTTCCTTTGTGGATTAACCTTTTTGGATTCTAGGAGACCCTCAGGTGTCTCGGGGTCCCTACTGAGTAGCGTATACTCAACCCCTGCACGGGATATGCCCGCACTATGTTGTGTTTGATGCAGAAAACAGACAACGCTGATCATGGTTGAGGCTAGTGGAGCAGTTGGTACCTGGAGGTGGACTACTGTGCAGGACATACATGAAGCGGACGACTGGATCCGAGGAGCTGAGGTGCCTATCTGTACCCACCCTTCATGTGGGACTCCTAGTGGATGACTCGACATTGCTACTTAACTTTCAATTATTGTACTTTCTTTCCAGTTGTACTTTACATTCCGTTTGGGTTTGTATTATGGCCCATTTACTTTCCGCACTTACTTTTGTACCCAGTTTTAATCAGTGTTTACTTCTGTTGTCTTACTCTATGGTGTTTGTTACTTTATAAAGGCAATTCCTTCCCCTTTTTTCGGGATTTACACCTTGGTGCTAGTCGCCAGCCCCTGGCCTATGGGAGGTGGTCTTGGGGTAGTCACAACATGGGCCACAATGACGGGTCGTGACAAATTGGTATCAGAGGCATTCGGTTCTACAGCAGAACTCATGACTATGATCTTTCTTCTATGTGAAGAAATAGTGTTAAGTGTATTGAGTGTGGTTATCAGTCCAGGAAGTCCAGTGTTGGTGCGGCGGCCAACATATCCGTACATCAGGACCCTGACTTCTGATTTCCGGGGCAATGCACGAAAACATTGATTGCATGTGTGTTTCAAAAGTTTTCATTGTGATTACATTGTGTCAGCTCACCAGGTATACTGTTTTTACTATGGTGCACCTGTTTCTTTTCAGGATGGCCCCACGATGGAAGCCAGCTAGGGTTCCGAGCTTTGTGCGAGACGATATCCCACCGAGTGATGAGGCCTTGATGCGGGGACTTTTTTCTGCGGAGGCACCGGCGGTACCTCTACCTGCCGAGCCACAGATGCCGCTAGCCCCAGGCCCTGAGAGTGCACGTCACCTTAGTGCACTACATGAGTTCCATCATCAGAGACCGCCCAGGTTCCGTGGGGAGACGGACCCTCAAGCAGCCGAGGATTGGCTGGAGGAGATTGTGAGAGTTTTCAGGTTAGTGGGGACACCAGCGGACATCATGGTGATCCTTTCACTAAGCCTCCTGCATGCAGAAGCAGATAGATGGTGGATCTTGATTCTCCAGGTGCAAGACAAGGCATCTCTCCTCTGGACGGAATTTGAGAGCCTATTTCGCTCAAAGTTCGTCCCAGCCACCCTCCATGAGGTGCGCATTCAGGAGCATCCACAACTGTGGCAAGGAAGCATGACAGTCTCCTAGTACTTGGCGATATTTACCGATCTCTCACACTATTCGATAGATATGGTACGAGAACCATTCTTCCAGGCCCGGACCTTCAAGCAGGGACTGAGGAATGAGATCAGGGCATCTGTGATCTCCCTCAGCATTCTAATGCAGGCATGAGTACTGGAGTGAGCCTTTCTCATTGAGAGCATTCTTGCGGAGCCTACACCAGCAGCGAGACCTACTGCAGGGCGACATGTAGCATAGTCGTCTGTAGTTGGCAGTTGACGGACGTCACATGGGTCCAGCTAGACCGGACCATCAGGAAGATGACCTCAGGACACAGGCTCAGAGATGCAGGGCACCCCGCACAGAGGCAGCCTTCCGAGGAGCAGACAGTGCTACGCATGCGGCGAGCAGGGCCACATGGCTCATGACTGCCCGGCCCGCCGTGCAGAGGAGCAGCAGACAGTTGAGGGTCCACCCAGGTAGAGGCATAGGGTTGACCGTGTCGGTTCACCGAAAGTAGGCGGACGAGGCAGGGGAGCTAGCCGAGCAGCAGGTGGGGGGCGACGCTTTGAGGCTTTACCACCACCACCACCATGAGGTCCACCCCGACCACAGGGAGCTGGAGGGAAGAGACAGGAGCAGCTTTAAGCAATAGAGGCCTACGATGACGGTGCGCCAGAGATGATTCGAGGTACTATCTGTGTCTACTCCAACCATGTTGCAGTTCTTATAGACACAGGAGAGAGTCATTCATTTATTTCCGTTGCCTTTGTTCGGTGCTCGGAGATTCCGACAGAGCCGTTTTCTCGATCTTTACAGCTAGAGAATCCTATGGGAGCAGACTCGACGATTACACACTGGTGCTGGCAGTGTGAGCTTACTCTAGGAGGTGAGATCATCGGTTGGGATCTTCTTGTAGTGGCGTCAAGTCCTTACGACGTCATCTTGGGCATGGATTGGTTATCTACAGGCAATTCTCGTATCGACTGTATTAGGCACAATGTACGGTGTGTTTGCACCGATGGGAGCAGGTTCACCTTCACCGGCGAGAAGGGAGCCTTTGCAGCACTGGATGGACTCACGCAGAGGAGAGGACATCCCATCACTAATCAGTTGGATAGCCGCATCCCAGGAGCAGTTGACATGAGGAGTCCTAGTTTTCCTGTAGTGGTGGATCAGTATGTGGATGTTTTCCCTGACGACGTTCCAAGACTACCTTCTCACATAGAGGTAGAATTTTATATTGACTTGTACCCCGGGACAGCCCTGATACCCACTCCAGCATATCGGATGGCTCCCGCTGAGCATCGAGAGCTACGGGTACAGTTGGAGGACTTGTAGAGAAATGTATTAATCCGACCCAGTGTTTCACCCTGGGCTTCCCCGATATTGTTCACCAAGAAGGTGGAAGGGAGCTTTCGACTTTGTGTCTCCTATCTTCATCTGAACCAGGTGACCTTGAGGAACAAGTATCCACTACCAAGTATTGATGACCTCTTCGATCTGCTCAAGGGAGAATTGTGGTTCTCAAATATAGACCTCTGGTCAGGCAATCATCATCTCAGAGTTCGAGATGAGGACGTGAAGAAGACAACCTTCAGATGGTGGTATGGCCACTATGAGTTCTTGGTTATTCCATTTGGAGTAACCAATGCTCTAGCGGTGTTCATGAGTCTCATGAACATGATCTTTCAACCATACCTCGATTAATTTGTTTTGGTCTTCATCAACAACATTTTTCTATACTTGACCACTGAGGAGGAGCATACCTACCACTTGCGGGTTGTACTGGAAACACTATCATAGCACCAACTTTATGGAAAACTCTCGAAGAGTCAGTTCTGGATATGTGAGGTCCACTTCTTGGGACACTTCATCTTTAAGGTGGGAGTTGTGGTGGATCCTGTGAAGATCAAGGCAGTGCTATCTTGGGAGCCACCCAGGAGCGTGACAGAGGTGCGGAGTTTCTTGGGGCTAGCTGGGTACTACCATAGGATTGTGCCTGACTTCTCCAGAGTTGTGTCACCACTCTCAGTGTTGACGAAGAAGGTAAAACCCTTAGGGTGGGCAGACAGATGTCAGCAGAGCTTCCAGGAGCTGAGACACAAGTTGACCAGCACACCTATCATGAGGCTACCGGAGGAGGTTGTAGGGTACGTAGTCTACTGCGATGCATCAGGGGCCGGACTCGGATGTGTCTTGATGCAGGAGCAGGCAGTGATCGCCAATGGATCACGTCAGGTGAGGCAGCATGAGAAGAACTATGTTACCCATGACCTGGAGTTACTAGTAGTGGTATTCACTCTGAAGATATGGAGACATTATCTGATGGACGAGTGCTTTATAGTTTACTCTGACCAGTAGAGTCTCAGGTACATCTTATGGCAGAAGGAACTGAATCTGAGACAGCGGTGATGGCTCGAGTTCTTCCAGGACTATGACTTTGAGACAGTCTATACTCCTGGAAAGGGGAACGTAGTAGCCGATGCCCTCAACAAGAGGACATGCATTCAGCTACTCAGGGAGGCGACAGAGCAGCTATCCTCTTTATAGATATCATTAATGGATATAGATAGAGCATCCTTTCTTCAGTCACTCACAGTCACTCCTCCTCTACTGCAGCGGGTGAAAGAGGCACAACAAGGGGACGTTGACTGTGAGACGCGGCGTGCATAGATAATCTCAGGACATTCACCTGATGGATTCTATATAGGAGGAGAGAATGACGTCCTTTTTAGAGGATATACCATGGTACCAGCTACTTTTTAGGAAGAGGTGCTGATGGACTTTCACACTTCCCCTTTACTGGTACATCCAAGAGTGGAAAAGAAGTACCTGGATCTCAGACGACAGCACTGGTGGCCGGGTTTGCAGAAGGATGTATCTGAGTTCGTTTGTCGATGCCTCACTTGTCAGTAGGTGAAGGCAGAGCACCAGGTACCTGCAGTCTTGTTATATCCCTTGGCGGTACCAGAGTGGAAGTGAGACGGATTATCTATGGATTTCGTGACTGGATTTCTACGTACTTTCAGAGGTCACAACTCCATTTGGGTGATTGTCGAATGACTCACCATGTCGGCTCACTTCTTACCGATCAAATAGAAGGTCTCAGGGGAGAGCATGGGATGCCTCTACATTCAGGAGATTGTACAGCTTCATGGTGTGCCATCATCTATCATCTCCTATCGAGATTCTCTCTTTACGTCCCTTCTTTGGAAGGGGTTGCATGAGGCATTCTGTATGCAGATACGTATGAGCACCGCCTTTCACCCTTAGACAGATAGATAGACGGTGAGGAACATTCACACTCTCAAGGACATTCTACGTGCGTGTGTCCTTGGCTTTGGTCGCAACTGGGAGGACCACCTACCCATGGTGGAGTTCGCGTACAACAACATATACCACTCCACCATCAGGATGGCACCATTCAAGGCATTGTACGGATGGCCAAGCAGATCACCTATGTGCTGGACAGACCATGGGGAGTCAGCACTTGTGGGACCAGAGATGGTCCAGGCCATGACAGAGAAGGTCCAGGTCATTCAAGAGTGGATGAGGATAGCTCAGAGCCGGCAGAAGTATTATGATGACAGGAGGCGAAGTCCACTAGAGTTTGAGGATGGTGACCACATTTTCATACGGGTCTCACCTCGACGTGGATTGCAATGATTTGGCCATGGCGGCAAGTTGTCTCCGCGCTTCATCGGACCTTTTCACATACTCAGTAGGATAGGCGAGGTTTCTTATCACATGGATCTATTACCTCAGTTGCACCGGGTGCACGACGTCTTCCACGTATCTTAGCTGAGGAGATACGTGCACGACCCGACGCATATCATCGACCATGGGGAGCTATACCTTGATGATTGGGTGACTTTTTCAAAGATCCCGGTGGAGATCAAGGATCAATAGGAGCGGGCCCTAGGTGGTTGGTTTATTCCTCTAGTGTGCATCAGATGGTAGCAAATGAACCTCCATGAGTGAAATTGGGAGCGGGAGGCTTAGATTCATGCTCATTACCCACATTTGTTCCCTTATTTTATGATGTATCTTTATGGAGAAGTAAATCCCTAAGATGGGAGTAATGTAAAGACCCATAAAATTCAAGAGAATTTGTTTCATAATTTTATTTGGTATTTTAAAAGAACACAGTTTCTAACTGCACCTGATTCCGAGGCCCGGTGTGACTGGAATCAGTTTCTGAAGTTTAGCTCGGGTACGTTCAGTGAACGGACGAGCGGGTTTTCCATACTTTAGAACCGGTGCTCGGAATCGAAATCCGAAGGCACCAATGAAACCGAAACACCAGTAATTGCTTATGTACACCTTTTCTGGAGTTGTGTGTTCTCGGCTGTAGTTTTTTAAAATAGTTGGTTATGTAATGAATAAAATAAAATTTGTGCCACCAATTTTATTTTTATTTAAGGTGGTTTAAAAATATGATTGTTGGTTGGAGTGGGAACCACTAATATCCTAACTCCACTAGGTAGGATATTAGTGAGGTGGGGCCCACATGAGCCCCACCCTATTTATTTCCTTTTACCTCCCATGGGAAATTAATTTGGTAACTCACCCGCACCCCCTCTTAAATTCCATGTCAACTCTCACGTTTAATTGGATTATTAAACGCCTCATTAATTGGTCAACGCTAGATAATTAAATCATGATTTAATTTTTGAATTTCAAAAATAGATGGCATGAGTAATAAAATAAGGCAAAGCCTTATTTTATTATGGTTGTTGTGTTGTCTGAGAATATCTGGGGAGGAAATACTCGAGTCATGAAGGATGTCCTTCCTCGTTGAAGAATACGAAGAACGCACCGTCGCCGACGAAGAACACCAGCCTCCGAAGAAGGATGCCGAAGAACGCCGAATCCTTGGAGATCAACGACGTGACGCCATGTACAAGGATGCCAACGATTCTCTTCTCTAAGACGTCGACAACACTTATGGAATCTTGTTCCGCGACGATGTTTTCCGCGATGATTATTTCCCGTGAGGAACCTTCGTTTGACGTCACCATGAGGTAGGGGGTTTGGTTTAATTTATTTTATGTGTATTAAATCCTCGACATGTGTTAAATTGTTGAAAGACGTTTGAACCACTAACGTGGTGGGTGCAGACCAATGAACAAGTCTGAACCCACCGATTCTCTGTTCTTGGTGAGAAGATCGACGAAGGATGACGAAGAGGCCTGAAAAGATGTTTTGAACCCTTCGCAATAATCTACGGGTCCTTGGAGAGCCACATGAACATACACTGGGAAAAAAGGACCACCAGAGCACGTACGGTGGTCCGCGGTAGGCACTGCCGGTGCGCCGCGCCAGCGCGGCGGCACCTGGGCGTGCCGCCAGCATGATATGCCACCGCTGAAGCCACAGCGGCAGCGGGATGAATAGATCCCACAGCCGTGAGGGATTCAGGGGAGACGTGACGACCAGTGCCGCATTGCTGGAAAAGGAAGGGGGGACTGCATCCCCGCATGCTCGGCCGCTGGCTGGGCCAGCGTGCCACCCGGCCGGGCTGGGCTTGGTTGATCGGACCGTACCGAGACGCACCCACTGGGCCCGGTCGTGCCCTAATGGGCTAGACCTGGAACCGGTTCGGGTCGACTCGGTTCGGGCCGACCCGTGGGGGGGTTGGGCCAGGTCGGACTGGGCCCAGACCCCCCACTTTTGGACCACTTTCGGTCTTTTGCTCATAAATACGGCTATGAACCACCGATCAATGCACCGTCAGTTTCATAGAGATCCATGGATTGAGACAGTCGTTTGGGTATATTACACTCATGGTTTCAGAAAAGTTTGCATACAGTCGGGTTGGTTTGAACACAAAACCAACCGGGCCCTCAGAGAGGAAACACTTATAACTTGAGCTCCGGACGTCCGATTGACGTGTTGTCGACTTTGTTGGATTCCTCTTAGTGAGATAGACATTTTGTCTTACTCCGCTCGAGGATTGGATGTAGTTGGAGTGCAGTCGGGTTGGTTTTGAAATAAAAACCAATCGGGCACCTTGAACGAAAAAGCCAATAACTCTCAGGCCGGTCGTCTGATTGACGCGCCGTCTGTCACGTTGAGTTCCGTTTGTCAAAATGGAACTTTGAGATACATAACCTCTGGACTATGTGTCAGTAGATTTATCAACCCCTTGGATCGTGGAGCGGACCCTCACCGAATCAAGTATGCTGTGTGCGGGAACCCTAGAGCTGGCTGCGATTGCAACGACGACTGCACTGAAATCCTTCGTGGGTTCGGCAGTGATGAATACTGTACTGAAATCCTCTGTGGGTTTGACGGAGAAGAAGACTGCATTGTAATCCTACATGGGTTCGTCAGCGATGAAGACCGTACTGAAATCCTATGTGGGTTTGACGGTGATGATGACAGTACTGAAATCCTCTATGGGTTCGACGACGATCAAGACTGCATTGTAATCCTACGTGTGTTCGGCAGCGATGAAGACCATACTAAAATCCTCTTTGGATTCTACTGTGATGAAGACTGCATTGAAATAAATAATGGGTTTTGCATTGATTAAGACCATACTAAAATCCTCCATGGGTTCGACGGCGATAAAGACTGCACTAAAATCCTCCGTGGGTTCAGCAACAATGAATACTGTACTGAAATCCTCTGTGGGTTCAACGGAAATGACTATGTTCTTGCTATCCTATGTGGGTCTGGCAGAGTTGCTGGTCTGTATCCTATGTGGGTCCGACAGCTTAGCTGTTTTATAATCATACATGGGTCCCAGCTTAGATGAATCAGTGGCTATATCTGATCATCTCTATAACCTTACAAAGAAGTATACATGTGTGAGATGAGTCTTGACTTTCAATAAATATCATCGATATGATTGACATTCATTCCAATGTGGATTGAGTTGTTTTATCCTGTGTGGATTGGGTTGTACTCCTATGTGGACCTGATCGAACTTGGGCTCAGATGTTGGAGCCAAACTAGAATTGAAGACTTAGGTATATGTATGGGAATATACCTAAGTAGTGTTGGTTTTTATTTCGTGATTGTATCTTTCCTTTGTGGATAATTCTTTAAGGATTCTGGGAGACCTTCGGGGGGCTTGGGGTCCCTACTGAGTAGCATATACTCACCCCTGCATAGGCTATGCCTTCACTACATTGAGTTGGATGCAGATGACAGACAGCGCTGATCGTGGATGAGGCTAGTGGAGTGGTCCGTACCTGTAGGTGGACCACTGGGCGGGATGTACATGAAGCGGACGGCTGGATCCGAGGAGCTGAGGTGGCTATATGTACCCACCCTTCAGGTGGGACTTCCAGTGGATGGCTTGACGTTGCTGCTTTACTTTCAGTTGTCTTACTTTCTTTCCAGTTGTACTTTACTTTCAGTTTGGGTTTGTATTCTGGACCATATACATTCTGCACTTACTTTTGTACCTAATTTTACATAGTTTTTACTTCTACTGGATAACTTTGTGGTGTTTGTTACTTTATAAAGGCAATTTCTTCCCCTTTTTTGGGGATTTACACCTTGGTGCTAGTTGCCAGCCCCTGGCCTAAGGGAGGCAGGCTTGGGGTAGTCACGGCACGGGCCCCGAGGACAGGTCGTGACAAGTTATTTGGTAATATTCCTAATAGGGATGTTGATTTTACTTTTTAATTAACCCCTGATGCTAAAAATATTTCAATAACCCCTTACTCAATGTATCGTGTATAAATTCAGTAATTGAAAAATATCTGACAAGTTTTTTTATATAAGTGTTTTATTATCCTTTTTTCTACACAATGGTGTGCTATTATTTTGTTAGTTAAAAAGTGATATGTTTCTAAAATTTTGTGTATAATTATAGAAAATTGAATAACATTACTGTTAATAATATGTACATATTGACTGATATTGTTTATTTGTTTGATCATATAAATGTTTTGAATTACATTTCATATATTTATCTCAGGTAGGTGTATCATCAGCAACTGGTAAATAAAGATGAAACTAAAAAAACAACATTATTGAAAATATATGGGAATTAGGAGTTTATAGTTATTCCATTTTTTTTAAAATACCAACAATATATTTATGGATCTTACTATGATAGTTTGGAGTTTTTTTTTCTATTTTTATTGATGATATTTTGGTTTATTCAAAAACATATGAGGATCATAAAAAAAATATGAGGATTTTTCTCAAAGCTCTTATATAAATGAAGTTATATATGATATTTACAAAATTTGATATTTGGTTTTGATCGATTTATTCTCATGGGAACATTTTAAATAACGATGAGATTTCAACTATTCATGCTATAATAAAAGTGTTTCATGAATATGGAATACAAATTTTTTTTAAAATGATTCAACATTTTCATGGAATGGAATGTAATTTACAATGGTTTGGTAAAAACATTTCACAATTATCATTCCAATTACCAAATTTCACATGAAATGTAGAAAAATTTATTTGGACAAAATAATGTGATGCTTATTTTCAGGAAATGAATATATTATTTTTGAATACTCTAATTTAGGCCCTTCCACCTATGAATGGAGACTTTTTCATCTATAGTTATTCATATATGAAGTTACATGGTTGTGTTATTATGTATAATGATAATGTAATTTATTGCACTTCATGGAAACTAAAATATCATTAGATAAATTATGTAAAATGTGATTTATAATTAAGATTTATGTTTAAAATATTAAACATTTAGGGATTTTTCTTAAATGTAACAATGTGTAAAATATACACTGATCATAACAATTGTATATATGTTCACTAATTTTGAAATTGATCATGAGGAATAAAATATGGATGGAACTGACAAAGGATTATGATTTCACATTCAATTACCATTATAAAAAAGTAATCAAAGCAGAAGATGCCTTGACTCAAAATCATAATTCAACATTAACCTAGTTATATTCGGAACATGTCCACATTTTTATTATTTGAAATATTTTGGATATAAATTTATTATAGAATGAAATTTATCAACATTTTTATTGTGATAGTGTAGTTATCTCAGTTAGATATAATTAAGCTTCTTCACAAAGAAGAAGATGAGTAACATATAAAGGTATAATTGGCCATACTAAGTATATTTCATAATTAAACACTAATAAAGATTATGTTTTTTAGAATTGGTAAAAGATTATATGTGCCTTGTGATTCATAGTTTGTGAAAGAGTTAATATGTGAATCTCATAGTTCTTCATTTCTAATTCATCATGGATTCACTAATAAGTACAAACACCATCATGTGTATTACTTATATTATTCAATGATAAGATATATTAGTAATATTACCATTAGATGTTTTAATTTTAAATAGGTAAAATGATAGAGATAATTACCAAAGGGGAATCTTCATTCCTTTCTTGAATTTTAGTGAAAATGGAAAAGTATATCCATCTATTTCGTAGTGGGATTACCAAATGATCACAAGGTGACAATGTTATTTTTATTACTATTGATCGACTGTATAAATATTCACAGTTTATAATTATTTGAGAATCTCTATCAATAGATCAACATTATCAATTATACTTTAACAGGATATCCATATTACATGGATTTCATCTCACTATTATATATGGTCATGATCCTAATATCACTTTTAACATTTGGAGAGGCTTGTTAATGTCATTGGGAAATGAAATATATTTCATCTCTGTTATTTATCCTTAATCTAAACAATGGTTAGAGAGAAACATTCAGACATCGGAGGATATTCTTTGATCACGGTCAATGGATCACTAGAGTTTTTGGGATTTACATATTTATTTGGATGATTTTTCTTCAAAAAAAAATTTTCAACCATTTATAAAAATGACTAATTTTGAATAAATATATTAAATTACGTGAGAACTCAATAATTTAAATAAGAATTAGGTGAATGAATATATTAGGAACAATATTTGGTAGATCAAATAGAATATAATGTTTAGATGATTCAACAACACTATATTATACCTCATAGAAAGAAGAAAAGAAATATGGATAACTAAATGAAGAATATTTCCTTCAATGTAGGTGATAATGTACTTATCCAGGTTTCTCCATGGAAAATTTTATATTTTTTTTGTTAGAATGGGAATATGAGTCCATTGTTCTTTGGACCCAATGATATATTGGAATAATATTGACCAATCATTTACTGTGTGGATTTGACTCTGAGTATTTTTGAGTAATTTTTTTGTTTTGATGTTATGAAAGTATGTTTTGAATTCATATCTTGTTTTGAGGCCTGATTTCATTCACCTACAAGAGAAAATTACATATTAGAAGAGACCTGTTCATATTCTTTACAATATAGAAAAAATATTTTGGAATAATGTAATTCGCAAGGTTATGCTATTGTGGATAAACCACATGGTTGAAAAAGATATATGTAGATCTATAATAAATATGAGAATGTGATATAATCCTATGTTTAATAAGTCTAAACAATGAGTGGATATAATTTTAAAAAGGGCTGGAATTTAACAAACTTTGTACTTGTAGAATAAAATTTTCCATTTTATAAATAAATATTCAATTTTAGTAAAAATGAATAATGAAATTTGTGTAATTTATAGAAATTAAAGAATCTATACTAATTGAATACTAACAGGACTTTTGGAATAGTAATGTGACCATTTGGAATAGTAATATGTCCAATATAATTGTAACCTTTTATATGATGGTATATAATAAATTTATGTATCATAAAAAACATGATATATTTATGTCATGTTTTAAGTAAATAAATTATTAAAAAGTCTAATTATGTGTATCTTTTTTTTAAATGTTAAAGTATTTTAAAAAATTATCATAAATATAATTCCATAATATAAAAAACAATTTTCAAAAAATATATTCATAAAATAATATTTAATTTTATTGAAATTTTATGATAATTTAATTACACGTTTATTAAATTTTTCTAGTGTCATAAAATTAGTTATAATATTAAATTAAATTATTTTTAATAAATGATAAATTTAATAAAAATTAAAATTTCAAATATTTAATAATTTATTTTAAAAAACAGATTTCAGTTTTAAATTCTTAATGTTGAAAAAAAATTGAGTTAGTGTTTTTTCTGAAATATATGAATTTTCATTGAATAGTGAAATACGGTAATTTGCATTATTTATCATTATAAGAAAAATACAAGAATTTTTTAGTCATGACTGATTTTAAACACATTATTTTGAAATTAGTTGTAGTATTTACTATACGTTGTCAAAAATATTCATCAATATTGATACTCTTGATCCAAATTAATAAACTAATGGATAATCAACTAAAAAACAACACATCTTCACCCTATAAATACCACCCATTCTCTTTACACCACGAAATACATGTATATTGTGTAAATTATTCCACATTACTCTTCCAACATATTACCCATGTTAATGACCTAATGTAATTAAAAATATTCCTAATCCATTATCCTTAAGGAGGTTCCCAAGGGAATGATTTTGAAGAGGTGAAATCCCCCTTCTATCCCTTTAAATTTCTATCATTCGTTATTTTAGTGTACCTTATCCTCACCTAACTAATATAAAGGTACATGATAAATCATGTGTCCTAAATATACTGTAATTTTATATTGAAAATGTAATATCTATAATCAAAACACTTCTCTTATTGTCTAATTCAAAAAATGAAAACATCACTCGGGTTGTGTTTATTTACATACTTCATGGTTGAAAAGTTCTCATTTTATATTACTGCCTTCATGTCACAACATAAAACCATTATTATTGTTAAATAAGATTATGATATATATATTTTAATATTTTTAATGTTTTTGAAATAAATTATTGACACAATTTTATATAAAAACATATTTTTCGTGGTCTGAAACACAACAGAAATAATCCAAACATTAATCATTAATGATTTATTTAATGAATCATCCTCATATCAGAAAAATTATATTTGGTATAATTTAAAATTTGAATGTATAATAATTCCATTTCATTCAACTACTATATTTTCCTTTCTTTTTAAATGAAATCCCATAATAATACTAAATAGAACCAACCGTAAAACCATGAAATGAAAACTCCATGATTGACGAAAATAAACTTTATATATAATCCAAATATCCCTGAAAAAATAATAAATTATTAATAAATTAAATTAATGATTTATTGGAACTCAATTTATTAATTAATCAATCTAATTGTATTTTCTAGGACATTACGTAAATGTGAAGATAGATTTTGGTCATAAGAAATGGGAATTGTTAACCCATTATCCATTATTTTGTTTAACCATCAACACCAATGATTATATTGTGCTATGATTATTTGTGTAGTAAATTATAAATATATTATTTTTTATAATTTATAATTATATTGAATACACATATCCCATTAATTTAATTAATTAACACATCAATGATATGATATTTGTAATAGATAGTCCTTTAAAATCTTCTTTAAGGCCTCTTTTTAAAAAACTAGAAAAAATGTTTGTTACATATTTAGTAAGAATGGAATATCCTACATTCATGAAAATTTTATTTTTTTTGTTTTAATTTACATGATGTAAATTTTATTTTCAAATAAAAAATTTTCATGTATCATTGTGATGATTTTAAAAATAATTAATGTTATTTCATAAGAAAAAATTTATTTTCATCATGAATGTTTCTTTTATGTGAGTTTATTTGTAATGTTTAGGATATTTTTCTGGGGAATTGATAATATTAATGGTGGTTATATGATTAATTTTTGGGTGGGGGCCCATTATATATCTAAAATAAAATTTTTTAATTGATGTAGAAAAATGGTTATGATTATACTAAGAGATAATGAGAATACACTATAGTGGTTATTGAAAGGGTAACCCTGATTTTTAATACCTCTTTAAAAGGGATAGGTTCAATATATATAAGAGTGATATGAAAATGATGCAACAAGTTACATTTATTCTATTGATAATAATAATTTCATAAATATTTTTAGAGGTTTTATATATGATTAAATAAATAGATGAATCCATTCATAATGTTATGATGTTTTTACAAAAATAATGCATATTCTATTTTAAAAAGTATCTAATTATGAAACTGGTGACATTGAGTATATGTTTTTTATATTTAATTACATGTTTTTATATGTTTATTTACCACATAATTGTCTAAAACTCTAAATTTAAGATATATTTGGTAATTTTTGAATGTTCATTTTAGTTTAATTAATAATATTATATAATTTTTATGGTCGGGTCCTTACATTATTTGATTAAAATACCCTGGAACATTTAAAGTTCTTATTCTGTTGAATAGAAAATATAATATCAACCTTGATCTAATTGAATCATCTATGTTAAAGTCCCTGGAATAATGTGGAATTATTCTCATAGTGCCCCATAACATTATAGTTGAAGTTCTGTATAGTTGTGTTTTGTTTCTTCCATTTTTCATTCTTTTTCTATCTGATCATTCTCCCCAGACATATTAAAAACTACAAATTTATTCAATAAATCCATTAGTGATTGTTTCATCAAGGATCACATGTTATAAAAAAATTCATTGTCTTTTTCTCATTAACTTTTTTTTAACTAAACTCCCCTTATCCATTTGTATCTTTATAACACCATATATCCTACATAATTATTTCTCATTCTTTATAAAAAAATAATATCATCAAATTAATAAATATTTTTTTATAAAACCATTCCATTTAAATAGATGGATTAATCTTATTATTTATATGGAAAACCAAGCACTCATTGTTTTAGATTAAATTTATATAATTCCTATATAACGTGATGTATTTTTTCTCATACCTTAAAATACTTTCTTCTTGATTTTTCATTTATATAGGGAACATTATAATTATTTAATTATATTTATGATGATGAAAATAATTTTTAATGAAAATATTCTTAAATTATTTTATTTGTAGGATTTCTATTTCATCTTCCTCCCAAATATTAAAAATAAATTGTTACCATTAATTACCATCGCGCTAAAAAATATAATAAAACTATAATCCTTTCCTTTTCCTAGCATCTAAATTCCATAACTAGAGACATAATTCAAGATTTATTTACTTTTTTATTTTTAATATCAATAAATTATTGGGGACTCTATCACATAAACCAATATATCATAGGAGAATCCCACCCTATAATAGAGTACACCTTAAAAGAATGGTTATTTATAATGAAAAATTTGGCTTCCCAAATATAACTTTAATTTTCTTAATTCCAATAACAAATGTATTGGATTATATTGCATGAAAATATCTGCATTTTACATGTTTATTGAAACAATTTTACTTTTAGGATCAATTTATAAACAATTCCATAAACTATATTGAATCATAAAATTAAGAATCATAAATCTTAATGTATAATTCCAATAATGGTGTAAAAATTATCATTAAATAATATTTATTCATTTTTAATCTCATAATAAAATTATTGGTTTCCTCATAGAATTCATTATTTTCATATCCATTAGAATGGTGTGTAATTTATGTGTGAATGATACAATGAATATATCAATGGATTGTAAAACTAGGTCCCTGGTAAGGTGTATTTTCATGTATTTGGTAACACATGAGTGAAGACAAACATTCATTTCTTGGAGTACATACCCCTTAGTATCGTGGTGTTGGAACTAATTCCACTTGTTTTATCTATATTAAAATTTATTTTTAGGAAATAAACCATAATATATTCTTATATAAAAAAATAATATATCATTATATACTTATCTACAACAAAAATCATATGGTTATGTTCTCTAACCATGGATTTATTTAATCCAGTTCCCTAGTAATCTACATTGATAACTATAATACCAAATATGACAAACAAAACACCTTTAGCATGGAGTCTATTCTTAATTAGTTACATTGGAATAAGAAACAATTAAACACGTCATGATTCATCAATTAGTGTAGTAGTATTAATAAATTTGTACATATATTAGTCTCACAATAAAATTTTTTAAAAAAAATTAAAACATAATTTTTTATGAATAACCATATTCCATATACCATATCCTTTAATATGAATCATATTTTACATCACGGTCTCCTATGAAATGGAAAAAAAATAATGGTTATATTAAATGATCAGGGAAAATTTTTAGGACAACACTGATTATGAATCAATCACCTTATAATTATAGAAAGGTAAATTAAAAAACAAACATGAAATTTTAATAACGTAACAAAATAAAATTATAAACCATAATAAATCAAGAAAAAAGTAATAGAAAACTTATTTAATTTAATCAATAAACTGATAATGAAATGCATCCAATGATAATATCATTGTGAAAATCTCACAGATAAATATTATAACATTAATAAAGGTAAATGATAATTATTGGATTGTATGTTTCCCATTAAAATTATAAATTTTACACTATGACCCTTAATGATACATTTTATAACATACTATTATAAATACCATTCACAATATATTTCAAAACATACTGGTTGCAAACACATATGGTTTGGCCAACTGATTTCATATCATTAGTTAAATGATTCGTCAAGGATATTGAATTCACTATTAAAAATACCATATATATAATGTTAAAATTATTCCTTATATATCTAATATTATATTTAATTAATATTTTTTTTCTCAAATATATATATTGAGAAATAGATTCAGATTTATCAACATTTCCCTAGTTAAACAAATTACATTCCAAGTACACTCCAAATGTACAAAATAACGCATGTTTTATAAATTAATACAATCCACCAAACAATAATAATATTAATTAATGAAATATAATTTTGAATAAAAATGATTACTATAATGTTATTGTTTCAACAGAACTCTAACAATCATAAAAGAATGAAAGATTGAACAATAACTCTTACAGTCTAGTAACATTCAATTCAAACCCACATAGATGAATTATATATCAGATTTAAACATAAAATAAAATGATTAATGATGTATTAATGAATTTATATATTAAATGTGATTTATATACACCACTTAAAAGTGAATTAATTCATAATAACAAATAACACTCAATGGAATGAAAATATGAATGAAATATTTTACCGCACAATTCATTTTCATTGAATGTATATACAGCACTTAAAAGTGAATTTATGTTCTGTCATGAATGATCTGGTTTTTGAAAATATAATATAGTTTCATCACATATAAAATAATAATCCTGAAATAATATTCATATTTATGTAGTAATAATACATTTTAGAAAATTCCTTATTTTTTAACACATTAAGTACGTTAGGATCATATAGACGATAAGTGATACGTAACCATGAGCAATGTTTCAATGATTAAACATTCATTATAAATATGTGGAAGATAATATACTAAATTTCCATAATAATCATTATTTAATTAACATAATTATATAAATATATATATATTATCCATGTTATGTGATGTTTGAAATATAGTCTTATCACTTTATGAATGTGGTAGTCCACGCATACATTAACAATGTTATCATCATTAAGAATAAAAAATGATATATTATATATCAGTAAATAAGAATATTTCATGAATAACATAATAGTTTCATGTATAGAACATGTAATAATTTTAATTTTCTTTTATCACCATCTATGTAGAGCATTAGTGAATGATGAAACACATCTCTTAATGAAGTAGTAGTCCACCATAGAGTTGAGTGATTTTAAAGTATATCTGACAGAATAAAAAGTATATATTGTATATATGATATAGTAAATAATGTTTTATAATTATTTTATCAATATAATATATATACTGTATATCAAATATAATACCCAACCAAGAGAGGCGGTAATAAAAAATGAAAAACAATTGTTTATAAGGCGGTAGTCTTCGGTGTAGAGGAATAATGATTTGATAAACCATTTGATAGAATTAGAGTTGGTTCAATGGAATAAAAATAACATAAAAAAGTATAAGTATAATGATTATAGTTACTTTATTATATAATCAAGCATTAATAATAATTTTAGGGTTTTATAATGAAATAAAATAAATACTAATTTTGATGAACATTGCCTCTTATTCTAGTATCCTAATTAGTATTTCAGTAATTCATTCCAATGATGTAATTATATCTTGACTAAGGAATCTAGGATGGGGGTGGGGATATGATAGGATGTTATTTTGGTGGTTTTGTGATGATCCAAATATTTTTTAATGTTATATTGTGTGAGGTAAGTCATATCAATTTTATAATTGAGTATTGCTTCTATTCTATAAATATCCAATAATATTCACTATTGGGAGGACCCCCTTAACTCATATGACATAAAAATTGAATAATAATTAATTTGAGGATTGATCTGGTAAATAAAACCTCCACTAAACAGATTGAATCACATTTTCCCAATATTATTCATTAACCTTTATGTTTATTTAATTTAACTTTTTTTACCATAGTAACCTGTATATTTTTATTTAAAATTATTATATATCATTATAGAATATATATAAAATGATATATATTATTTAAGTTAAGTCCTCTAAATCAAAACTTTTAATCTAATTTATTAAACTAAAATAAATTTTGTGTTTAATACTAATTTTAATACAAAATCATATAATGTGAAATTTTTTGTTTTAACCTTAACCCTCTATAGAGAGTTATACCTATTTAGTTGTCAATATAGCAACAACTCATGAATGTTTATTACATTAAAAGATAATATGTTATTTGTAATATATTTTATGAATATATTTTTTTTTCAATTTTATGACATTTAAAAAAATATTTTTTATTATAAAATTAAATTAATATGAAATTGGTATTTATTCAATGAATATAAATTTAAAAAATTCAATAAAGCAATGAAATAAGAATATGTTATGATCACACCATTGTAACATGATATATTAATATGAAATATTAATGGAAATTAACAATTAATTCATGTTACTACACTTTTAATATTTTATTACCATTTATTTTGACTAATTAATATCTAAATAATTTCTACATTAGCATGATTATCATAAAAAATACATTTTTATTTTATTCAAATATATTTTTTCTATAATTTCATTGTTATCCCAGTAGTTAGAATATTTTAATTCATCTCTAAAAATGTTGTTTGATAATTTGATGGGGATTACTTGGATGAATCTACTCACCTAGTAACATAATGTTACTTTTTGCAGTTACTCATCAACCCCTTTTTTGATCGTGCTATGTTTGGGTCATTTTTAAGGGTTCATCTAATGAAATTATGAAATATTATAATGGATTCTAGGCTCTATAAGGTTGGATTATGTTTTTTCAAATCTATGCCCTATACTAATGAAAACGTTCAAACCCAGGTAGTGAGTATTTTAATAGTTGGTGAATTTTCTAAATAACCATGCAGCAGTCATGGAGAAACTATGTTACCCCACAATAAGAGTGCACGGTTAGAGTGTATGATTTTAAAAACCATGCATACCTTCTAGGGAAATGATGCATGAAAGATTTTATTAATCTGAAAATTTGTAAAAAAATCCCTCTTCCATAATTTTGAATCCGGATCATCCCAAACCCAATATATATCATCTTCCATGGTTGAGAGGATCCCAAATATCAAATTTGGATATTCCAAATACATTACTTGGAAAATAATGTATTGTATGATGATAATCATGATACACATTGAGAATGTTATCCACTGGACAATAAATTGATTTAATTTCTTCTTCATGTTGTCCAAGATCTAGGAAAGGCCCTTGCACCCATTCATGTTTTGGCTCGTGATTTGGAACCAAAGATTGATGAATTTATGAATCATTCATAGGATTTCCTTCTAGAAAATCCACTTGATTAATAGGGATATAATGATCCCTACCTAGTTGATTATTTATTAAAAAAAATCATGATTAGGTTCATGTTCTTGGAGAATTTAGAAGATATCATGTTGAAATGTTCCACCATCAGGAGCTCTATCATGAAATGGAATGTCATCATGATTTATTTTATCATGAAACATTTAACCATTGTCATGAAATGATCCATGGAAGATCAAAACATGATGAATCTTTTTGGATAGATTCATATAAGAGTACGAGAATCATTGGATGAAGTTTTCTTTGGATATTGTTTAGTTGACATTCAATTTATCAAGACTATTCATTATGAATATTTGCTAATGATGTATTATGTAAATTTACTGACTCTATGAATGGTTGGTCGACTATGAATAACTTGTCATTCCCCATGAAGGGAATTCTATATTATCAGAATTTGGTTGTGTTGATGTTATTAGCCAAGAAATATGTGATAGGGAATTTCCATAATTTCTAGTGTGAGAACTCCCAGTAACTATAAATATGTTACATGTCATGCATAAAACATTCCATTATCATATTATGAGAATGAGGATTCGTGATTATGTATCTCATTGGTATATATTATAGATGTTCAATACTAAGAACTGGAGACAATCAGGCTTGCCTCAACCACTTCCATTGCAAACCTGGATGTGGGATGATATTTCAATGTACATTTATTATTATGTTTTCATATAGACTGTAAAAGATGAATATTATAGAGGTTATTATAAATTGGATAAAAATAACTGGATCTCATTATATGAATTCAAGATTTAACCAAATATATGTAGATATAAAATATCTAATGGAATAGTATTATTCATCGTCATGGTTTTCCATCTACTATATTCTCTGATTGATATCACTATTTAACACAACTACTTTGGAGATGCCTCTAAGATCCAATTTGATCATAGGATTTTTTGAGAAAGGTATACCATCCACATATGGATTCTATGGAGGGAGAGCCATATAAATTCTAGATGATATGATACACACCAACTTCCAGGACTATTTTGGAGATTTGGATGACCGTCTAGGGCTATTTGAGTTTTATTATAACAATCGTTAATAGTGAATGATTAGAATGGGTTCTTTTAGGGACATGAATGGCCTGCCTTAAAATATCTATTTTTATGGAAGTAGATCAGTAATTTTTTTATTGGTCCATGATTGTATCAATAGAACAAATCAGATAATCTGTGGATTCATAAGAAAATTTTGATATCAAATAAAAGATATAAGTCTTAGTATGATTATCATAATTTTCTACTAGATGATTCAAATGGTTATTAGGTTTTTTTAATAGTTTAACCACATTGGTACATAGAAATCATTGTATTTAATTTAATTATTATAATTGTGTTTAGGGACCTTTTGAGGTTTTTTATTATGTTTGGAATGTTGTTTAAAATTTATCAATTCATACATAGATGACATCGATGCATAATTTTTTCCATGTATCTCTATTTTAAATGAATCATTCTAATCAATATCATGTTATAATATATAGTGATTTTGATGTTGAACCAACATTATATGTGATTGAGTATCTTATTAAGACATTTTATTATGAAACCATGGTTCTTTTAAAAAGCGTGATACCTTTGGTTATAGTGATATGGTGTCACAACATGACACTCATATGAATTGGGAGAGAGAGGCAATGAAAAGGGAAAACATGCCCCTACTTTTTTACATGGATACTTCTTAACATAATTTTAGGGGACATATTGTTTATATTATATAGAGGTTATAACATCTTATTACTATTTTAGTTTTTTTATTCACATAGTTTTATCATGATTTGGTTGGGTATCTTTTAGGGGTTCTTTCAGTAACCTTTGGAGAAAATTGGAAGGTTCTTCATCTTTTCACCGTTGATGCAAGGTTTTCCCAATTTGTGCATCACTCTAAATAAATGCATGAAAAAAATATGAATTTAGGGTTTTCATTTAATGTGTATGGTTTTTCCGACCATTCTCCCCCAAATGAGAAACTATTCAACTACATAGCATGAGAACATGGATTGAAGAACCATGCGTCCATACCCCAATAACCAAGCATGCAAATTTTTATTATTCGTAATTTTTTAATGAATTCCACGAACCCTATTTTTTGACACTAGATTGACCCAAAAATTGAATATTTCATCTTCCAATGAATAGAGGGAACCCACAGATCCATTTTGGAACCCCCAAACCCGTTAAATGGTGGATCAAATCTATCTTATCATTATAAAATCAATTACTATTATGATTTCATTCCATGATCCTAATCTCTCAGACACTACATGATCATCTGATATATGGTTTTTTGTTCCATTTATTTTTATAAAATTTATTTATCCATAAATTTCATGATATAAATTTAATCTAATTCAAATGGATTTAGTAATGGAAAATTTTTATCTAATTGGAATTTAATTTTTTTGAAATAAAATTTGGGGAAACCTCCAATTCTTATGAATTGTGGTGCGTTGAAAATATAATGGATTATTATGAAATAAAATTATGGAATTAAATTTTTAATTTGATTTTTGGAATTGATTTCAAACTATAATTTCATAAAAATGGAATAAATTGTTTGTATAAGAAACCAATTTTTTTAGGCATGAGAAATTATTGAATTGGTTAAAAACCCTGTTGTTTTATAATTATAAATTGTGATTTTGAAATGGGGAAAATGATTTAATTGAATAATAAACATTTTGAAAATAAATTTCCCATTACTTATTGTTGTTATAGAACATTCTTTCCGAAATTGTTAGTGAGTTATTTGGGAAAACACTCTATTGGAACATTACAACTCTAACAAAAAATATAAAGTAGGTCACTTCCCTGATGTGATGTTGATGAGTCCTCTTTGAGTAGAGTCTATGGGATTTGTGAACTCATATAGATGTGATTAACTAAACGAGTGTGTGATGATCCCATAACCTGAAACCGTCGTACCTCATAAAATATGATTCTCTTTAACTATTGTGATTATTTTGACATGGATAAATTTTTCAGTGTTTATAAATTATGTTTCACATTCCATGTGAATATATATAAATTGTTTTACATAAATTTTTCTATTAATATATCTTTTAAACACATTTTATCATTTAAAATGTAAAGAAATTTTTAATATGATTTTTTAATGGCATGCCTATTTAAAATTTTATGCTATAATTGTTTAATTAATGTGGAATCTTATGATAGAATCTATGAAGATACTATACTAGGATTCAATATCACACACACACATTGAATTTGAGTGTTTGGATAATTCTTCAATCAATGTTTGATCATGTGGAAAACACCACTTTGAGGTGTTAGTTTTTGTGATCATTGTGCTTTGTATTATTATGTCTGTTGGGAATTTTGTGATTTACATAATTTATGGTACATTGATGATGTAAATTAGTTTATTGGTGACATTTTTAATTCTAGTACATTTCTTGTTGAGATGTTATCATTTGACTATACTGACTTATAACTCTTTCATCAATTGTATTTATGGAAAATTCATTCCAATACCATTTTGTTTTATTCTTGGTGCTATTCTTCAGCCCCTAGGGATCGGAAATACCCATAGGGATATTTCAGGACTAGTTTAGGTATAAGGGTTCTAGGATATCTTAATGATTCATGAAATGAGTCCTCTTATTTAGAGAGAGATATTATTATCACCTTTAGGGGAAACATCTCTTCTCTTGAATCCATTACTGATAATGTTAGGTGAAAAATTCAGTTATTGTTTTTAAAATCAAAAGGATATTGTGATTTGATATCTTTTTTCTGGAATTAATTGTTAACTCTAAACAATATTTAAGTATTAAAACATATGGATGGCCTTGATGGATCAGATGTGTGAATAATAAATGAACTTTTCATCTTTATTAACTCTTTTATTGATGTTATTATTTTGTGGGTTCACTATATTTTACAACATTTAAAATATGGGTATCTCGATATTATGTAGATGAATTTTTTATCATTACCAAATGGAATATATGGATCATGTCCCCATAATTTGTCACATAGTGAAATGACCAGTCATTCATGAAGGTATGGATTGTAGGTTTTAATAATTAAATTACCTAAATGACCTTATTTTTTTCTGATTAATTCACAGAGGTCAAGGATGTGTCTTGCGCTTATTTAGAGACCGTACATTCAAAAATTCATATTAAAATTGGGCTTCATGGTTTTTCTAAAATTTAATGACCTATGGTGCACATCCATGAATTCTATAACAGGTTTTGGATATCTACTTTTGACACTAGTTTCACACAACTAGCCTAATCATGCACCTAACCATGTGTTGTAACAAAATTAGTAGTTAAATGCACACGGTTTCAATATGTTTTGTACAAGTCACACTGGAAAACTATATGCCTACATTTTTTTGGGAGAATTAACATGTTTACCCATCATTTATTCTTATACAAAGAATCCATTTTATCATTATTCATCCAGTAGCTAGGATGAGGTTTCGTCTACTGTTGATTTCCAAAATCCTCAAACCTAGGTTTATCTCTAAATCATTCATCTGGTATTCAATCCATGAACATTTTAAGGTGTTCATCTACTTGAGGTATTATCTTCTCATATCTTATCATTTTTATAATACTATCTTGTTATCCATTACACTATTTCCTTTCATTCTTATTTTCCCTATTTTCAGGGCTTAGGACTATTTCTCCAATTAATCCTAACCAACATAGATCATTAGTATAATATTTATGAAGGAATAATATATATCTTTGATGTATTTAGTTACTTATTATTTCCATTTATTCATATAAAATATATATCGTTCTACCAGACATTGCTATTGGTTGAGTATTCTGTTTATATTTGGGTCCTTCGTATCAATTTGATCATCGTTCTCTGATAAAAACATAGAAATACTATTTGGAGTCAATGTAGAAAAAATATCATATATGGAAATCCCTTGGGTGTATCAATAAAAATTTCCCCTTAAACGATTAATTCATATTTTTTTCAAATTGTCTATTGGCCTTACGTCTTAGTATCTGATTGAAATTACACTTTATACATGAGTGTAAAATTGTAACCAATGATCCTCTTGGGTTATTGGCACTATTTAAGATGGAATTTTCAAAGTAGGATATTTCATGGTTTATCATGTCATAACCTAAGTGACCATTTTTTCCTTATGTGTTTAAATTACTTGCTTTAGTGAAATAAATGGCAATAATTGAGTTGTAGGTAATTCTCATGTGGGTTTTCCCTCAATTAAATTAATTAAATTTATCAAATGAATTGATAAATGATCCCAAAAAACCTATTAAGGGTTATTCCATCATTTGTTTTCATTTTAAAAAACAATGATATCCTTTATTTACTATTTTCATGTTTAAATGCCTTCATTGTCTTTTGAATTGAACTATAATGTCTTAGTGAAATAAATAATGACGATCACAATGTATATATTACACATGATTTAAATTCCATATTTTTTTAAATGAAATTGATACCATTAATAGGTTTATGCACTATGGATGACTTATATTATGTTATTTAATTGTGTTAATTTAATTAAATTTCTTATAATTGTGGTAAGACAATTCCTTTGATAATGATTCATGTTTGATGATTCTTTTGAGTTGTAATGGTTATTTATAATTAAAAAATAAATAAAAAAGAAAATATGATTTGTATTTTATAATGTGTTATCTTTTAAAAATTAATATGACATAGTAATATTTATATGCTTGTCAAACATGTTATGTGTTAGATAATTCCTCATTTCATAAATTATAAGTATGGTTATACATCTTTTATATGTATGTGTGCTAGATAAAAAAGATGTATTGGTGGTAATGCACCATGCTAGTTATAATTATAATTCAAATTTATTGGGTTTGTGATATAATGGTAATGGATTACTGATCATGGAAATATCACCCACCATTACATCAGGTTTTGAGCATGACATCTCTCACACCATTGAAATTTTATGAGCATTGGGATTTAAATGTCACAATCTAAGATAAGTGTGTTTCCATAGTGGCTCGCTCACTATATTCAGTTTTGTTTAATGGAATATATATATCTATTGGGATGTAGGGAATGTAACCTATTCAATTATTTTATATGCTCAATGGACTTCTCAAGGATGTTTATGTTATTCCCTAGTGCATCCAGTACTATTATGTCAAGAATATATCCCCTAATGTATGCACATAATTTGTATATATAAGAAGATGAAATATTTATAAATAAGATATATATTTATTTATATATAAACACTGTGTATATATAGTGAATTGATAAACATCTATTCTTCAACGAGTTGAAGTATATAGATCATCCAGGTGTCCTTTAAGAACATGATAATGATGGATATTTAATTATTCTATATTTTTAATTAATTATATATTCCTGTATAGTTCTTAGTTAAGAGAACTTCATGGATTACATGTAGACCCCATTGGTGGTGGCCTACTATATTTTTTATCTCACACCCTTCTTGGGATTGATTTGGTACTAGAGAAGTTTATATGATTGTGGGTATGATTATGGGAAAGGACCCTGCAATATGTTTTGACAAACTGTACCATTTGATGGAGCATAGTATTTGATGACTAAGCATAGGATCGAGATTTTTATGGAATGTCATTTTTTTCATTACTTATGAACTATTGTATGGAATTCATGGATATGCGTGCATACACTCTATGTTACGGTAAAAAAAGAATCCTTGTATCAAAAATTACCTTTTAGGATTTGATATTATTATCAGTTATTCTATTATCTATTTTTTATAATTCATACATATTCAGTTCTGTATATATGATTTAATAGTTTATTGATTATATATATATATATATTCTTCTTCTATTCATTACTATTTGTTTTGTGATTCCCATGCTTTAAACGTACAATAATATGGAGGTATGTCCTCTATGTACATTAATTCACATTTAGGATCTTTTAATGTATATATATTTAGATAATTATTCCAAAAATATAACATAAAAACTCCAATTTTGCAAAGTAGACATATATACTCACTATCTATTTTTTTCAATAATTAAATATCTTTAAAATAAAACATGATTTATTTTTATCAATAAATATACTCAAAACAATATTTGTTAAATCCTTCATTTTAGTACCAATACATAAACCCTATGAAAATATTTTAAAATATGGGATTAGTATAAAATGTATTTTAGGGACATAAAAGAAATAAATAAAATATTAGTCCATAAATACATATTAACTCATGAAAACATTTTCAGAATGTTGTAATATTTCCCATAAAAATAAAATGATTAACTTACCTCATGAAATTTTATTATTATTGTAAAACTAATCATAAATCATAAAACATAATTTTATCTTGTGGTATTCATATCATTCATATATTTTATCTTTCACTCCTACATAAGAAGTACACTTCCAGGTTACATTTGGAATACCCATCATTATATACTCCCTATATCTCATAAGAATAACCCAACAAGTAAACCCCATCACATTTCATAATTAATTGGATAAGTATGAATCGATCATCCAACGTTTGATTATTATATAACCACCAATATACATAAAAAATTCACATGAACAATAACATAATCATAAATCATAAAACAATCATAAATGAATAATAACATTTCCACATTTCAATCACAAGATATAGTATTATAATATTTATATAATCCATCCTTTCTCAAAAAAATATTCAATTCCAGAATACCTTCAAATGTATTATGATATATATTTTTCTTTTGAAAAAATTACAGCTTGTAAAGGAAACCAAATATCAAAAATGGTCATTGATGCAGAAAATTAATTGTCGTCCAACAGGTTAATAAAATATTACTTTTCATTTAGTAACATTGTTTATATATTGTGATTCAAATTTGAGATTTTTTGAATGAATTTAAATTAAAAATTGGTTTATTGTACAACATGTTAATGAAGGTGGTGTACAACATCATAATACGGCAAAAGGAATGGATATTGAGTTGAAGTCCCTTACATTGAGCCTAATGCATCTTGTAAATTATATATCATCCTTAATAATAATCTAAGGTTAATTTTTACATTATTGAGAACCATTTTAATGTTTTTCTTCCATTTATATCACATACTTACATGATAGGATAATTATATAATAATTTATGTTCATATCAGATGTTTTTTTCGATATGTGGTAATTTATTGGAAATTGAACTCGGTATGAATTATATAGTTTATTTTTTAAAATTTCCATAATCACTAGAATAATATTAATAATATTATAAATTTTTTGTAAATATATTATACATTAAAATCACATAATTAAGTGATTTGAAAAAAATTAACAACGTTATATTCATGGAGATGGTAGGCTCTAGGTATGAATGAATAACATTTTCCATTTTTCATTAATAATTATAGAAATAAGTTATGTATTATTTTATAATTAAAAATTTTTAATAACATTATTAATATCCAATTAATAATATAAATATTTATATATACACAATAACTATGAATTATTCGAATAAAAACTAATCACATCCCTTCATGGAGTTGATAGTTAAAACATATTCACGAACAATGTTTTCATTTTTATGTGCTTGGAAAGTAAGAATGTGATATGTATAATATTATTTATTAATTATTAATATGATATCTGAATCACATATGAATATTAATTATAACATTGTAACCATTAATTTGAAATGGTTATGAATGATTAATTATATCAAGACATTGAGGTGATAGTTCAACTGTACAATAGAATGATTACATTATAACTGGTCAGTATATTAACACAATAAATCTTCAAGAATGTGGATGTGGAGATGGAAGTGGATATTTATTTCTGTGATTATATTAATATAAATACATGTAAGTATATTTTTTTAAAAAATATATATTATCTCAAAATGGTGGGAGAAGATATGAAGGATGCTAATGATGGAACAAAATAGTAACACTTGTATAAAAAAATTACATTTTCTTTTGATGATCACATTTATTAACACCTAAACACAAATAATAATGGTGTTATGTCCAAAATATGTCTTGTTGAATGTGGGGAGTGATTATAAGATGGAATTTGGGATGATGTTATTTGAACAAAATGGGTTTTGAGGTTTTATTATTATAGACGAATGACTGCCCTTTTATAAGAGAGGGGAGTGGTAATTTAGGAATTATAAAAAGTATTAAATTATTATAAATTTTTTTTCTATTTCAAATATGTATAAGTTTTTTGATGTTGAATATAAGATGCATTTGGGTTTAAATAAAATCATTCAATGAAAATTAGATAAGGATGAATATATTTTCAATCCTTACCTTTTTGTTTTAAACCATATTATGACCTACCATTTTGTATTGTAATTTATATTTTTAGAGTTAAAATAATTTTCATAAAATACAAAAAGGCCAATGAATGAGTCGTTAATTACATTTGGAGACATTATTCAATTACTATGTTAGATCATGGATTTTATGATTTTTATATCATTAAATATAATATTTTATATTTTAAAATTTTAATTATGTCAATTTTGACACTATTCATTAAATGTCGTTTTAAAAAATCATAACAACTAGATTAGATAGAAAAAAAATAAATTTCCGCATATATAAAAAGTAAAATCCATCATTAAATTTTGTTGATGGAATCAAATAATTCGAAATATATTTAATTTAATATTATTAATATCTTTTATTTGAATCATTATTTAATAAATAAATTACATCATCAACATGTGGTAAAAATTAAATTTAATTATTATTTTTTCAACAAATTATAAATAAAATATATAGATATAGATAAATATTTTATATTTAAAATTTATATTTATAATAGAAGTTATCTTCTACGTATTACTGTATTAAAGATTATTTACTTATTACCAATATGAGTATGGTATTTTTAACATATTATTAAATAAAATATAAAAAATGTCATATTGTAACACAAGACGAATAAAAATGTAAGATATTAAGAATATTGTTATTTTGGACACAACCAACTCATCCATTGAAATTATGTAATGTGTTTGAGAAATTATATAATATTATAATATTTTTCACCTTCAATTACCTAATTTACCCATAACTGTGGTAAATAAAATTAAAATGATATTCTTCACAAAAAATTATATTGATTCTACTAGATTTGAATTTTTTATTGATTATTACCTTGTATGTTAATTTTTTAAAATTAAATTGACATGTAACATCTTGGAATTTATGTATAATTTTATATTTATTTATTCATATGAAATTATTCTGGGAATGTGAAATTTGACGACAAGTTGTTTCAAGGCCCGGAGAGCCAGGAACAAGTTTTTTAGATTTTTTTTGGTACGTTCATTAAATGTTTGATTATGCTCTAATATCATCTGAACGTGTGCTCAGAATAAAAACTTGAGGGAACTATGTAATATATAATTTTGAGATTCACCTTGAAATGAAATAACTTCAGCAGGTACTGGCTGAGACGGAACGTTATTTATTAGAATCTTCTAAAAAATAATAACCTAAATTAAATGAATTATTTTATTTTTCTTCTCATATTTGAGTGGTGGATAGTGATGTTGTTCAGAAATTTTGGGGTTGCGATGATGCACATTAATGAGGCTCATTAAAGTCTTGTTAACTCATAGCATAACGACACGTTAAAGATGTGTAACCACAATGCAGTATCATAAATGAAACAATTTAATGACGTGAAGACGCATCAGAAGGGAAATACTGGGACGTGATTCAATTTATAACTCGACGCACTGGGGAAATAAGGATTAATTTTTTTTGAGGATTATCTATAGATCCTCTGGCGGACATCCACCCCATGGAAGAACAATTAATGCAAGTGTACCTTCATCATCTTCAACTCCTTTCAATGATCGGAGTCGGGAAGCGACATCGACATCTTAAACCCTAAGGGATGAACACGGTGGAATCAGAACTCATATAAGGTAGTGGTTTTTGATTTTATGTTATTACCCACCATATTCAAAAAACGATGAACACTGATCAACCCACGAAAATATTTATCCATGATTTGTGTGTTATGAAGGTGGGTGATTTATTCTGGGTCTTATTTTATTCAGGGTACAAATAAGGGCATGAAATGATTGAACCAAAACCCCATGAACCTCCAATATCATTAAACCTCTAACACTGTCACGACCCGTCCTCAGGGCCCGTGTCGTGACTACCCCAAGCCCGCCTTCCATAGGCCAGGGGCTGGCGACTAGAACCAAAGATGTAAATCCCGATAACTGGGAAGGCATTGCCATTATAAAAGAAAACAAACACCACAGAGTACAAGCGGAAGAAAACATTATGTACAAAGAGAAGTGCTAAAAAGAAAATGGGCCCGAATACAAACCCAAAAGAAAGTACAACTAAAACTGAACAAGTACAACAGAAAAGATAACAGCTGGAAGGATGGAAGTGGCTCCTGGGTCATCTTCCTAGGATCCTAACTGAAGGGTAGGTACAGATGGAACAAATCTTGGTCGTCCACCACAGATCCTACCTGAAGAGTAGGTAATGATAGCCTCCTCCACGCTCTCATCTGTCAACCTCCTCCGTGTTTCATCTCGTCGTGTAGTCCACCTCCGGGTACTGACTCGTCGTGTATTCCACCTCCGGGTACTAACTCGTCGTGTAGTCCACCTCCGGGTACTGACTCGTCATTTAGTCCACCTCCGAGTACCGTCCAGTCCTCGAACACTAGTCTACCATCAGTACTGTCGCCGTCTTCAACCAACACAACGAGGTGCGGGCAAGGCCGTGCAGGGGTGAGTATGACAATACTCAGTAGGGATCCCGAGACCCTCAGGGTCTCACTAAATCCATCAAGGATATCCACAAATATGATCTCAACAGATAACTTCTACTTAGGTATATGGCCATACATATACCTAAGTCATCAAGTAACCCATCTCAATCATGAGGAAACACAAGAATCATGAAATCAACGGATTACCACTGCCCAGGTATATGCCCATACATATACCTAAGTTAACAAGTGACCCATCTCAATCATGAGGTAAACACAAAGGTCAAAAGTCTCAGCTCAAACTAGGATTTTCATTATCGAAACCATAACTGCTGAAGAGATCCGTCTCTGGAGTGTACAGTGGTCCTGTCACGACTCCGAGGTATTTCTCACTAAACTAAGACTACTGAGGTACTCCTCCTGTCGAGTACCGCGGGTCAACCACCCAAACACCGTAGTGCTTCCCTCCGGGGTATGTCACCCAAACATAGAAGTGCACACCCCCTATTAGCTTGCTGAGGTACTCTCCGGACGAGTACTGCGGGTCTGCACTGTCACATAGGTAGTGCTCCGTCGGCCATGGGTCTACACCTCAGAAAGTAGTGCTCCGTCCACTGGGCTAGTCGACTCACTCCAAGTTGAGTCGGTCAAGCAGTCGTCAGGTCTCAGTCAGCTACACGGTCTCCGTACTCCGCACGCTCGTCTCTGGGAGGGTCCGCTCCACGAGCTACAGGTCGATACTCCAAATATCTCAAAGTCCCACGAAGATGTATCTTAAAGGACCGCCTCGTCATAGGGGTCTCAATGCAACAGACGACGCGTCAATCGGATGCCCGGTCTGTGAGTTACTAGCCATTTCATCCCAGGGGCCCGGTTAGTTTCGTGAGCGAACCAATCCCAGCCGTATCTCAACTGTACCCCAAACTATCATAGGGTATACTCATAGGGACCGTTTCTCAATGTGATCACCAACGCCGCTGACGGTTCGTCAAACGGACGTCCGGTCTGAAAGATATCAGCTTTTCTGTTCCAGGGGCCCGGTTGGATTTCGGGTACAATCCAACCCAGCCATATATCAACTGCATCCAAAACTCAGGCGAAGTATGCCAAAAGATCTTTCTCATCAAGAGAAAATCAACGAGACGGACGGTGCATAAAACGGACGCCCGATCTGTGAGTTATTGGCTTTTTCGTTCCAGGGGCCCGGTTGGTTTCGTGAGGGAACCAACCCTACCGCACTCCAACGACATCCAAACCTCGAGCGAAGTAAGCCAAAAGATCCTTCTCAATTAGAGGAATCCATCAAAGTCAACGGCACGTCAATCGGACGTCTGGAACTCAAGATATAAGCATTTCCGCTCCGAGGGCCCGGTTGGTTTCGTATCCGAACCAACCCGGCCGAACCTAAAGTATTCTGAAACCTTGATTGCGATATTCCGAAACGACTGTCTCGTTCCGAGGATCTCTACGCAACTGACGGTGCGTCGATTGGAAGTACGTAGCCCAAGATATTGGCATTTTAACCAACTCATTCCGAAAATAGGGGGTCCGGGCCCGGCCCGGCCCGACCCAGTACCCCCCTGGGTTTGCCGAACCGGTTCAACCCGGCCCGAGCGGCAACCAGGCCCGACAACCCGGCCCGGCCGGCGGTGCGGCCAGCGTGGCGGCCAGCCTGCGCGGCCAGCACGGCCTTTGTGCCACCCGCGTGCCAATGGAGGGGCTTTGCCCCTCCTTTATGGAAAACGGTGGCCCCTTTAATTGGGGCCGCTTGATTCCAGGCGCGGGAATTTAATTCCCCCGGTTCCTCCCCTTCCGCCCGGCCCGACCTGGCCTGCCGGTTCCTGCTCAACGGGACCGGCAATGGCCGGTCCCCTTCCAGCTCCGACGCCGGCGGCCCGGTCTGGCCGCCGGTCACCTTGCTCCGCCACAGCCCGGAACCAGCCACGGCCCTTGACTTCTGCTGCGGTGCGACGGCACCACACCCCTCCGCCGCGGCCCTGCTCCGGCTGCGGCGTCTTCGGTTTTCTTCGATGCGGCGCGACGGTGCCGCGTTCTTGAATTTCTTTCCACGGCACGGCGCAACGGCGCCACACAATACTTGTTGTGTGATTCCCGTGTGGTGCGACGACACCACGCCATTCCGCTCCATCCGCAAGGAAAAAACATGAACATAGGAGGGGGTTAGGCCGTGTTTGTGCGGTCTGGCCCCCTCTCGTTAAACGATAACATTTAGTCGATTAACCTCGAAGTTTGACATGCTAGAATCAAGAACGGATATAATGTAATAAAATAACAACAATCCCCTACCTCGGTTCCGGAACGACGTTCATCAACGACCCGCGGAAGTCGAGCGTCGCGAAGGTCGGGCGTCGCGGGGAAAGAACGTCGACGTCGCGAAGCGAGGATGTGAAGTTGTTGACTGCGATTTCATCGCGGAAAACCATCAAAGAAGAGACGACGTGGAAGAAGAATGTCGCATCGTGGATACGGCGTCGCGGAAGGACCGTGTTCTTCGGCGGAGAAGTTCTTCGCTGAAGAACGGTGTTGTTCGCGTTTTTCGTCGAGGTTGAAGAAGATGAAGAAGAAGAAGTACTTTTCCCAACTCTCTCAAGGAGACAAAACTCTAACAAAAATAAAATAAGACTCTTTCTTCTTTTATTAACACAACAACACATTTGAATTTTAAGAGTTTGAAATTCAATAACCACACACAACTCTCCTCATTTAAATCATTACATTTAAGTCATAGGTCATAACTTAAGTTAACATAATTTAAATGGGAGCTGAGGGTGGGTTTTAGAGGATATGAATAGGTGGGGTTCGTGTGGGCCCCACCACCCTCATAGCCTCCCAAGGGAGGTTGGGTGGTTACTCAACTTCCATCAAGAGCTAACACTTAAAAAAAATTAATAAAAATTGTAGTGTAAATATAAAATAAACTTCGACAATTTTTATTATCAACACTCAAGCAAACGCAACTCCGGAACAGGAGTTCCTAAGAAATTTCCGGCGCAGCGGTTCCATCGGTGCCCTTGGAATTCGATTCCAGGCACCGGTTCAAATGTTAGAAAAACCCGCTCGTTCGTTCACTGAACGTACCCGAGCCAATCTTCGGAAACTGATTCCGGGCACACCGGGCCTCAGAATCAGGTGTCGTCAGAAACCGCGCTTTTGTAAAATTCTAAAGAAAATTTAAAAAAAAATTCCCTTGAATTTTACGGGTCATTACATTACTCCATCCTCAGGGCTTTATGTCCTCGTAAAGCATTAACACAAACTAAGGTTACAAAAGCAGTACAGAGCACGCATATGAGCCTTCCGCTCCCATGTGCTCACCCGGAGGTTTCCGTACTTCAAGAGAAAGTGCACCCGAGGAATCGATCGTCCTCATAGGATCCGCTCATGTCGATCCTTGATCCCCACCAGAACCTCCATGGAAAACACATCATCACCATCGTCCAGCTTCTCATGGTCAATGATATGCGAAGGGTCGAGCACGTATCACTTCAGTTGAGATACGTGGAAGTCGTCGTGCACCTGGTGCAACTGAGGTGGATGGGTCAAGCGGTAATCCGCCTCTCCTACCCAACTGTGGTCCTAGAAAGGTCCATTGAACCTCAGAGTTTACTTGCATCCTTGGCTTTAACTCTGTAAACTTCGTCGAAGTGAGACTCGTACAAGGACGTGATCGTCATCCTCGAACTATAGAGGTCTCCAATTCCTATTAGAACTGGAACTCTAAACGACTGCTGCCATGAGGGTAAGGTTGGACGACTCAAGAGTGATCGTTCGCACTCTCCCGTGTATGAGTTTAACTTGTTCTGCCCAGGGTTTCCTTTTCACCGACCAAGGAAAACCCATCACGACATTTGCCTAAAACCGTCAATTTGATTTTGAACAGTTATTTCCCATTACATAATCAAACTAACGTCATAAGGCCTTGACGCTGCCACCAAGAGATTTCCAACAGGAACTCTTGCCCCGTGGGTCTGACCACACCGTCGGCGTAAGTGTGATTCTCGAGTCTCCTCCCAAAGTATCTCCAGACGTGAGGGTCAAGTCCACGGCTTACCGGAAACTCTAGCTCTGGAACAAGATTTGTGAAAGCACGGAATGATTCATATTGACGTCTGTTACTACAGCAGCTAGTAGTGGACCCAGAATGTCCATTGAATCATTTCTAGAGCCATTGGGTCACACTCCTTGACTGCATGCAGCCGCACTCTTCCTCTTCCCTCCATCTCCCTGAGCCTGGCCTGAATAACATAGGCGGGTGGTTGTACCATGTTAGGATGTACACCACCTCATGCTTCTCTCCTAGCTCTGCCTCCATGTCTTCTGCTTCGTAGACTCATCTCTCCTTTAAGCTTCCTCTTCATTAACATTTAACACGCTCGTGTCTCTAACACTGGAGCTGGTTTCCTGCTTCTTACCGCATTGTGCAGTCTTCATCCGCTACTGGATGATCTGCACCTGCTTTGCCTATGATCTGAAAGAGCATCTAAAATTTCTCTTTTGCCAAAAATAGAAACTCAGTCTAATCCCCTAGATGAACCACGCCCATTGCCTAATACAGTCAATCCTGACATGAATGACGCATTCATGCCATGGATGACGTCGTAAGGCCTCGACGTAACTACTAAGAGATCCAACTGTCACTCTCGCCTCTAAGGGTCGAGTCACACTGTCGGCATCAGTGTGAGGTCAATGGGTCTCCTCCTATAGAAATCTCGAAAGTGAGGGTCAAGTCAACAGTTTTAACCGGGACCACTCAATATCAACCAAACAAAAGGACTGTAAATAAAAAAAAGATAAGTGTCTTTTTAAAATTGCAGCTCATAGTACAAAGACACGAATACAACATCAACATGGAACTAGAAGTACAAGGGACGTATCCACTAGTTCCTCTCCTATCCACCTATTCCCGGAGCACTACTGCCTTGGGGGCTTCTACAACGCCTACGGATCAACTGTACGAGGAGTCGGACAGTCACGTGCCAGGTGATCCTTCCCGCCACATGAGTAACACTATCTGTTTCTGGCACTCCTGGTTCTGACCCCACCTCGGGTGCCCCGCACCACCGGTCCTAAAACCCGAGATCGTCCAATTGCTAGTTTGGTCCTCCTGGTCCTCTGCATCATCTATCTACTGACCATTGATGACTCGGCTACTGATCGAAAAACACGCGGAAAAGGAAGAAGCTCATGTACACACTCGGGGTGTAGAGCTACTGGCACAAACTCCACCCTCAAGATGGTCTCAAAGTCTTCCCATGCGAAGGCTATCCCGTCGCAAAACTGAAACAAGTGGCTCCACCACCTGCCTGCTGCAGCCAGAAGGAGGCTAGCAGCAAAGATCACCATGAAGTCTGCCAGCGTCCCCACTAGCCTGATGACTCTCACCACATCCTCCATCCAATCCTCAGCCGCCTGTGGGTCCATCCCTCCCTGGAACCTGGGTGGCCTCTGGCACTGGAACTCGTGCAGTGAGCTCAAGAGATGTGCACCCTCTACTGCTGGGGCTGGTGGCATCGGTGGCCCAACGTATGGTAGTACCGCTGGTGCCTCCGCTGGTGCCTCAACTGCAAGAGGGCCCTGTACCGAAGCCTCATTGCTCGACAGGCTGTCAGTACGCACATCCCTCTGGGCTCTAGCTGGTCGTCCGAGAAAAGGCATCCTGAAAGAAACAACATGACACGGTCAAACGATTATACCTAGTGAGCTGACCTGGTTTGAGCTGATATTTAAATAAAACTTCTGGAAACACACACGCAATCAGTGTTTTCATGCACAAAGTCGGAAATCAGTTTTCAGGGTCCTGGTGTACGGATACGTCGGCCGCCGCACCAACACTGGACTCCCTGGACTGATGACCACACTCAATATGCTAAACACTATTGCTTCACATAGAAAAGATCAGAGTTTGCGGTAGAACTGAACTCCTCTGATACCATTTGTCACGACCCGTCCTTGGGGCCCGTGTCGTGACTACCCCAAGCCCTTCTTCCATAGGCCAGGGGCTGGCGACTAGCGCCAAAGGTGTAAATCCCGATAAATGGGAAGGCATTTCCTTTTTAAATGTTAACAAACACCACAAAGTACAAGCGGAAGAAAACACTAAGTACAAAGAGATGTGATGAAAAGAAAATGGGCCAGAATACAAACCCAAAAGAAAGTACAACTACAACTGAACAAGTACAACAGAAAAGATAACAGCTGGAAGGACGGAAGTGGATCCTGGGTCATCCTCCTCGGATCCTACCTGAAGGGTAGGTACAGATGGCGTAGCTCCTGGTCGTCCACCACGAATCCTACCTGAAGGGTAGGTACAGATAGCCTCCTCCACGCTCTCGTCTGTCGACCTCCTCCGTGAGTCGTCTCGTCGTGTAGTCCACCTCCGGGTACTGACTCGTCATGTAGTCCACCTCCGGGTACTGACTCGTCGTGTAGTCCACCTCCGGGTACCGCCCAGTCCTCGAACACTTGGCTACCTTCAGTACTACCATCGTCTGCAACCAACCCAACAAGGTGCGGGCAAGCCCGTTTAGGGGTTAGTATGACAATACTCAGTAGGGATCCCGAGACCCTCAAGGTCTCACTAAATCCAACAAGGATAGCCACAATGAATATTTCAACAGATAAATTCTACATATGTATATGCCCATACATATACCTAATTCATCAAGTAACCCATCTCAATCATGAGGAAACACGAGAATCATGAAATCAACAGATAACCACTACCCAGGTATATGCCCATACAGATACCTACGTTAACAAGTGTCCCATCTCAATCATGAGGTAAACACAAAGGTCAAAAGTCTCAGATCAGACCAGGATTTTCATTATCGAAACCGTAACTGCTGAAGAGCTCCATCTCTGGAGTGTACAGTGGTCCTGTCACGACTCCGAGGTACTGCTCACTAACCTAACACTGCTGAGGTACTCCTCCTATCGTGTACCGCGGGTCAGCCACCCAAACACAGTAGTGATTCCCGCAGGGGTATGTCACCCAAACACAGAAGTGCACACCCACTAGTAGCCTGCTGAGGTACTCTCCAGACGAGTACCGTGGGTCTGCACTGTCACACAGGTAGTTCTCCATCCTCCATGGGTATGCACCTCAAAATTTAGTACTCCGTTCACTGGGCTAGTTGACTCACTCCAAGTCGAGTTGGTCAAGCAGTCGTCAGGTCTCAGCCAGCTACACGGTCTCCGTACTCCGCACGCTCGCCTCTGGGAGGGTCCACTCCACGAGCTACAGGTCAATACTCAAAGTATCTCAAAGTCCCACGAAAAATTATCTCAAAGGACCGCCTCGTCATAGGGGTCTCAACGCAACAGACAGCACGTCAATCGGACGCCCGATCTATGAGTTACTAGCCATTTCGTCCAAGGGGCCCGGTTGGTTTCGTGAGAAAACCAATCCCGGACATGTCTCAAATGTACCCCGAACTCTCATAGGGTATACTCATAGGGACCATTTATCAACGTGATCACCAACGCCGCTGACAGCTCGTCAAACGGACGTCCGGTCTGAAAGATATCAGCTTTTCCGTTCCAGGGGCCCGATTGGATTTCGGGTACAATCCAACCAGGCCGTATCTCAACTGCATCCAAAATTTGGGCTAAGCATGCCAAAATATCCATGTCATCAAGAGGAAATCAATGAGATAGACGGTGCGTCAAACGGACGCCCGGTTTGTGAGTTATTGGCTTTTTCGTTTCAGGCGCTCGGTTGGTTTCATGAGCGAACCGACCCGAACGCACTCCGACGGCATCCAAACCTCGAGCGGAGTATGCCAAAATACCCGTCTCACTTAGAGGAATCCATAAAAGTCGACGGCACGTCAATCAGACATCCGGAACTCAAGATATAAGTGTTTCCGCTCCGAGGGCCCGGTTGGTTTCGTATCCGAACCAACCCGGCCGAACACAAAGTATTCTGAAACCTTGAGTGCGATATACCGAAACGAACTTCTCATTCCGAGGATCGCTACGCAACTAACGGTGCGTCGATCGGAGGTCTGTTGCCCAAGATATTGGCGTTTGAACCAACTCAGTCCGAAAATAGGGGGTCTGGGCCCGGCCCGGCCCGACCCAGTACCCACCTGGGTTGGCCGAATTGGGTCAACCCGGCCCGAGTAGCGACCCGGACCAACAACCCGGCCTGGCCCGGAGTCCCGGCACGACCGGCAGCGCGGCGGCACGGCCAGCGCGGCGGCGTGGCGGCGCGGCCAGCGCGGCGGCCAGCCTGTGCGGCAAGCGCGACCTTTGTGCCGCGCGCGAGCCATGGGAGGGGCTTTGCCCCTCCTTTATGGAAAACGGCGGCCCCTTCAATTGGGGCCGCTTGAATCCAGCTGGGGGAATTAAATTCCCCTGGTTCATCCCCTTCCAGTCGGCCCGACCTAGCCGGCCGGTTCCTGCTCAACGGGACCGGCAATGGCTGGTCCCCTTCCAGCTCCGACGCCAGCGGCCCGGTCCGGCCACCGGTCACCTTGCTCCGCCGCGGCCCGGAACCGGCCGTGGACCTTGTCGTACGGTGCGGTGTGACGACACCGCGCCCCTCCGCCGTGGCCCCGCTCCGGCCACAACATCTTCGGATTTCTTCGACGCGGCGCGACAACGTCACGTTCTTGAATTTCTTTCCACGGCGCGGTGCGATGGCGCCACACAATACTTGCTGTGTGATTCCTGTGTGGTGCGACGGCACCACGCCCTTCCACTCCATCCACAAGGAAACAAACATGAATATAAGAGGGGGTTAGGCCGTGTTTGTGCGGTCCGGCCCCCTCTTGTTAAATGATAACATTTAGTCGATTAACCTCGATGTTCGACATGCTAGAATCAAGAACAGATATAATGTAATAAAATAACAACAATCCCCTACCTCAGTTTAGGAACGTCGTTCGTCAATGACCCGCGGAAGACGAGCGTCGCGAAAGTCGGGCATCACGGGGAAAGAATGTCGACGTCGCGAATCGAGGATTTGAAGTCGTTGACGGCGATTACGTCGCGGAAAACCATCATGGAAGAGACGACGTGGAAGAAGAACGTCGTGTCGCGGATACGGCGTCGCGGAAGGACCGTGTTCTTCGGCAGAGAGGTTCTTCATTGAAGAACGGTGTTCTTCGCGTTCTTCGTCGAGGTTCAAGAAGAAGAAGAAGAAGAACTTTTCCCAACTCCCTCAAGGAGACAAAACTCTATCAAAAATAAAATAAGCCTATTTCTTATTTTATTAACACAACAACACATTTGAATTTCAAGAGTTTGAAATTCAATAACCACACACAACTCACCTCATTAAATTCATTACATTTAAGTCATAGGTTATAACATAAGTTAACATAATTTAAGTGGGAGTTGAGGGGGGGTTTTAGAGGATATGAAGCGGTGGGGTTCGTGTGGGCCCCACCACCGTCATAACATCCCAAGGGAGGTTGGGTGGTTACCTAACTTCCATCAAGAGCTAACACTTAGGAAAAAAAATAATACAAATTGTTGTGTAAATATATAATAAACTTCCACAATTTTTATTATCAACACGCAAGAAAAGGCAACTCTGGAACAGGAGTTCCTAAGCAATTACCGGCGCTGCAGTTCCATCGGCGCCCTCAGAATTCGATTCTGGGAACCGGATCAAAAATTAGAAAAACCCGCTCGTTCGTTCACTGAACGTACCTGATCCAAACATCAGAAACTGATTCCAGGAACACCGGGCCTCGGAATCAGGTGTCGTCAGAAACCGCGCTTTTGTAAAATTCTAAATAAAATTTAGAAAAAATTTCCCTTGAATTTTACGGGTCTTTACAAACTCAGTGGCCCCGGGTTGACATGAACATCACTCGTGCTCGTTTTCATATGAAATATTGGTGGTTGTACAATTTAAATGACAGAAAATGTATGATTTTGTTCCTTGCAGTAAAGATGGCACACCTCAGGGGCCACAGATGCAGACGACTCGAAGAACTGATCATTGGAGCACATATTATGGTCCACTAATCTCCATGCAAGTATCATGGAGGAGGAATATATATTCTTCTGGTTGCATTGATAAAAAAATTGCAGATGATCAACAAAGGCAGTGCGCCAGAGGACACAACACCGGGTGTGGCACCAGGTGCAGTGACAGCCCACATCTGGGCTGTCTGGATGACTAGAAAAGCTGTGGTCTTTTGATTGCGACTGGTGGAAGGGCCCCAAGCCCACAGGGTCATGGGGAGCCAAACGCGATAGCCAGGACATGTCCTTGTTAGCCATCAGCACCAGCCACACTGTGAAACCGATACATATCTAGCGCTCTGAGCGCCAAGTGTTCCAGACCGTGTTAGTGTGCCGAACCTATGCCAATGGGTCTGACCCACACCCAGTGGGCCATAACCCCACTAGTAGACTGTACCCATTCCCCCTTTGGTCTGGGTTAGACAAGACCATGTCGTTGGGTGACCAGGCGGGCTGGACCCTCAGCCAACTAGGTCGGTTCCTGTGAGGCCTATTGGTCCTAGACCATTGGTCAAGCCTCACTAGAATTACCTCGAACTGCACCATGTTAGGTCGAGTCCAACTAAATGAACCGGGTTATATGGGACCCCCGATCCAGGTTAGTCTGGTCGGTCTGACTAGGTTGGACCAGTCCCTCTCGCAACTGGTCCCCTAGTTACTAAGACACACAAATCCATTAAACTATGCGTCCTATTGAAAATGTGTTTTTAGTTTTGGGACCCTCTCGATGATTCATATATTTTTTCCCGCTCTATGGTGACATTAGTGGAATTTTAAATGTGATGAAGGTCATGAGGAATGTTTCTCTCAAGAGTGAAATGAACAGTACCCAGTGACAGGGTGAGAACTAAAAAAACTGATTTTTGGCACAATGGGAAGTGCTTCTCTATGAATTTGAAGTCCCATAGTGAGAACCACTTATATATGATATTTAGGACCATGGAATGAGATGATAAGAAGTACCTCAGTTGTCCATGACTAGTGGGAATCACCTATATATGACTTTGCAGTTCGACAATATGATATGAGGAGGTATACCTAAGCAGTCCAAGTTTATTGGGAAGTATTTTTTTCATGACTTGGATTACCCACTACACTCAATAGAGGAGATTTTGTCCTGAAGGTGAGGGGTTTGACGATATGAATATTGATTCTATAGTTACTAGCCTATAATATACCCAATGTGAAGTGCCTTGTGTTTTGTGTATCACATTGAGGAAATATTGTGTGGATTCTAATTTTTTATTGGGTTCTCTACAGAGTACTTTATTACTCACCACTAACCGGGATTCTCAAACATGTGTTCTGTCTGGTGCAGACAACTGATGTTTCAATTGGATTTTTCAGAGAGACAAGACTGGAAGACAGTATAATGGTGGACTCAATGGCCTAGGACCCGACGGGACCCAGTTGGACTAAGCTTACATGACAAACTACCTTTCCTCTAGTATCCTCAATACTCTAATGATCATGTATAGTTTTTCTTCATATGGCCATCATAGTTACTTTTTTCTACATTATTTTTTCATTTCATTATCAGGACTATATTCTATAAATGTTACTTTTAGTTGTACATACACTCATCCTTTTTAGTCGACCTTGTATCTCCTTTTTAGTGTGTTGGGATGTGGATGGATGTGTGTGTGCATACAGGTACTCCAAAAAATGTTTTTCACTTGTATTTTTACGCATTCAGTGCTAGTCCCTATCCCATGTCCTTTGGAAGATGGTCTTGGGGTAGTCACCACATGGGCCGCAGGAGACAGGACATGACAAAGTTTCATCAATGGGAGGTTCCCCCCCCCCTCAATGACTGAGAGTCATTTGTATTGTTTTGGGGAAATAGCGTTAAGTGTTGTGAGTTGGGATTTCATATTTGGTGTGTCTAGTGTTTGTGCGGTAGCTGATATATCCATACATCAGGACCCTGAATTTTTTTTTCATCTCAATACATGAAAAACTTGTTGCAAAAGTGTATCCTTTTTTTATATGTGTCATCTCATTAGGTCCAACCATCTAACGATGGTACATCTTGATCTATCACATGATTCCTCTTCATGGATGACCAACTGGGATAACAATATGAGGTCGTGAGGAAAAACTCCTTATTGATAAGGCATTATTTCATGGAATAGTTTTAGAGATGGCCCCATCGGGTGGTAAAACAGTGCTACAACCACCCTATGGTCTGTATCTACACCTGAAAATTCCGGCAGAGGTCGTTCATAGGATCAGTACCTTATTGAGTTTTATAGATATTTACCTCCACGGTTTACTAGAGAGAAAAAAATTCATGTCACTGAGGGCTTGCTGGAGGATGTGACGCAGGACATCCATTTAGTGAGGACACTGTATGGTGAGAGAGATATCATGGAACAATTACATATAATGGGATCCATAGGGAGATGATTGAGTTTGACCATCCAGACTCACAATGAGGAGACACTCACATCGGTTTATTTCAAGAGGCTTAATTGGTAATACATTTTTCCCACAACCATGTGCACTGTGTGTATCCCAGAGCATTTACAACTACAAATGGAAAACATGATGGTGGAAAAGTAATTGGAAAGGTTCATATATATTTCCCACTAATCCACAAGTATGTTGCGAGACACTTTCATTTGGTATTTTGCTTTTTTGAAGGGACTCAGGAAGAAGATAAATGATTTTGTGGTTTCTCTTAGACTCCCTACCTCTATCGGGGTGCTTGAGAAAGCCCTTATGATAGAGAGCATTGTGGAGAGAATTTTCTGAGAGATAGGGATTCCATTTGACCCCTGGTTGTAGAGTCTTTATTAGGCAGTAGACAATAGGTATATATGCCCATGTTTTCCAAGTTGATTAGAGGATGAGACCAAGACTTAGGGTCAGCAGTGTAAGGATCCCGAGATAGAGGGATCCATAGAGGGGCTAGGATTTTCTTCTTTTTTGGTGGGTAGTTTCCAAAGGAACATAACTATTTGACCCATCATTGAGATGACCAACACATGGTCGAGGGCTTACCATGGGAAATAGTTCGAGGTGTCAGAGCCACAACCACAAGGTGGTACACCGCAAACTTAGGGAACATGAGGAAAGGGGTGAGATATGCTTCAAGTTGTAGAAGAATATGATCAGTACACTCTAGAGATGATCCGAGGTATGATATGAGTCTTATCTACCCATGTCATAGTACATATTGACACTGGTGATACTCACTTCTTGCCACAACCCTTGTTTGGAGCTCAGAGATTCTGGTGGAGACATTGGCTCGATCCTTATGGATAGAGATCATACATGTTTGGATTCAACTATTACACACTAGTTCTAACAGTGTAATCTTGTTCTCGGAGGTGAGATCACTGGCTAGGATCTCCTAGCAGTGTCATCGAGGACATACGAAGTCATCATGTGTATGCACTGAATATCTATAGCTCATTCTCATATAATATATTTTAGATATATTGTGCGGTGTGTCCCAGGATATGGAACTATGTTTTCCTTCAATGGTGAGAAAGATAACCTTTCAGCGTATGATGAACACTCTATGTGGATGGTCCATCTGATCATATTCCAAATGGCTATACTCAACATCATTGTAGTGGATGAGAGGATTCCAAGATTCCTTGTAGTGGCGGACAATTACGAGGATGTTTTTCTAGATGACAATTCAAGGATACCTCATCGTGGATAGGTATAATTCTATATTCATCTATATCCTATGAAGGCATCAATACCCACAACGGTATATCAAATGGATCTCGTACAGCATCACAAGCTGAGGGTACATGTAGAGGACTTGCAGGAGAAGGGGTTTGTAAGGCCTATAAATTAACCATGGGAAACACCATTGCATTTTTTTCAAGAAGGTAGATGATAGTATGAGGTTGTGCATGGACTTTTGTAACCAGAACTACGCGACTGTAATTAAAATGTACTCATTTCCATGAATTGATGAAGTCATTGAGTATCTGAAGAGAGCGAAGTGGTTACCAATGCTAGACCTCAGATTATTGTACCACTATGTTCAGGTATGGGATAATGATTTACTGAAGATAGTCTTCAAGTGCACGTATTTCCACAATGAGTTCTTGGTGAAGAATTTCGGCATGAACATTTCCCCATTAGTGGTCATGTTTCTTATGAATGAGACATTTTATCAATAAATCAACCAGTTCATCATGGTCATCATCGATGACATCATGATGTACTCAAAGTCATAGAAGGAGCATTCTATTCACCTAAATATAGTCTTATATACACTTCTAGAGCACCAAATTTATGGAATTCTCTCGATGTTATTTTTTTATTTGAGATGTCCTTTTCCTAGGACTTGTCATTCAGGTTTCTAGAGATGTAGTAGATCTAGTGATGATAGAGGCAGTGATGGATTGGGAGCCACCTAGGATCTTGACTGAGGTGCGTAGTATAAGGCCCCAGCCTAAAACATTACTTAATCTTGAGTTATTTCCAGAATACACATTGAGGATCTTTTCAGGTTTAGAGTTTTAGAGAATTAGATCATAAATCATGCATTACACTCAGCATTTAAACAAAGTGGTTACATAAAAGGTAGTAATAATTTTTCCCATCATCAAAAACATATTTAAAATAAAACTTAGATTCTTTGTTGACACTTCCTTGACACTATAATCACATCTTGTACCTTTCCCTTGACCTGTGAAAAACATTTCCAAAACTTGGGATGAGCATAAAAAGCACAGTAAAAGTTATAAGAATACGTAAAGGAAACTTTAGTACATGTATACATAAGATTCAATGAAATCGTACTTTACTCATAAAACATAAGCACGTTAACATACCTCATGAAATCATAAGATTTATGAATAACACATATAAAACATAATACATAGAGTTAACTTGAGGCATTCATAACATTCTTATGTAGGGAGTAACCCTCATGGTTAGGTTTGGAATACCCATCACAGTATATTCCCTAAATATCTTCATATAAACCTTAACGTTAACCCCTTCACATTACCCAATGCATTGGAGAGCTATATCAGGCTTACCTGCCCTTATTTTATCACAGAACCACCCATTTTCATAAACAATTCCCATGAACCATAACATATTCGTATCACGTAAAACATGCATAAAGGAAACATAACATTTACACATTTCAATCACAAGATATCAATAACACATTGACATAATAAAAACATTATCAAAACCACTTTAAATACCAAAATAATAGAAAATTAAAACATGGTATTTAATTTTCATTAAAAAATGTTATCACTTGTAGAGGAAGCCTAAACTCAAATAATGGACAAGGCGGCAAAGAAGTCGTTGTCGCCAAACACGTACGAAAAAAAATTCCCTTTTTTTATTTAGTAAACACTTCGTATAAAAAGGTTCCTTTTGAATAAAAGTTAAATTCATAGGGGTTTATACACCGTATAAAATAAAGTTGTCTATAAAACAAAATATGCCTCAATGAAAGGAGATTGAGAGGAAGTCCCATACAAAGATTATTTTTTAAATAAAATAGATCTATTATGTTTATTCACCATAATTACACATAATTAAAATTAAAAATACAATATGGGACATAATAATATCATGACATAATTTGAAAGTATGAGATTAACCTAATGAACGGAAATTGGGTTAAGAAGTTCCCTTACCTCATGTCCGATGTGACTCGATTGCTCTTTAATATCCTGAATAATAAACTAAAGTTAATTTCTACTTTCTTAAGAAACTTTTTAAAGTTTATTATTCCATTTATATAACTTATTTCCATGTTATAAATGTTATGTAATTATTTAATTTAATAAAGTTCATTTTGTCGATATTTGGTACTTAAGTCAAAAATGGACTACTTAAAATTACATGTTGTTTATGTGGTCAAAGGTTCATTATATCCAGAATGATATTAATTATTTGGATATCATATATATCATATATATCCAGCATATACATGTATTTAGAACAGTACATAACATTTAGAGGTAAGAAATGAAATGCACCGTTCATGGAGATGGTAAGCCGTACATACGCATGAACGCTACTTTCATTTCTATTTCGTATTTAATGGAGTGAAATCATAATGATATAATGGTATATAATAATTCTAGTATAACATCATATATAATATCATTAACTCTATCCTTTTTACGTTCCACATATTGCATTAACGAATCAAATCACTTTGAGGGGGCGGTAGTCCACACTTCCTAAAATGAAATTATCGTGTTTACCCACAATGGAAACCATAAAGGTATTCCAAAAATGATAAATACAGAAGCATAAGGAAAAAATAAACATAATATATATCATATATAAATATAGTTACATCTTAATGGACACCATGAAAGGTGTTAAATGAATATTGAACAATCATCGTTTCGTGAGGCAGAAAATCGCCAACCACAGAAAGAATATGTTCTTTAACCATTAGACGAAGGTGTGTATAGGTGTAGCTCTAATCAGTCTCATAAAAAAATCCTAGTATATTTTACATACTGGTGTTGTTACAAAATAAATGAATAAAATGAGTTACGGGGTTGGAGAAGCAAAATAAAACATAAGAACACAAGATAAGACACTACCTTTAAATTGGGTAACTCTTTTTGATTTGAGCTCAAAGGGATCCTTGAAAGGACTTATGCCCAATGTGAGGCTTCTAGGAGTAATAGAGGGATGTTAAGAGACAAAATGGGCAGGTTTTGGCCCAGCCAAAGCCTTGAGAGTTGTGGGTAAGGTGGTAGAGGTGGGGGCCTTTTATAAGAGGGGAGGAGGGGCACTATTGGAATGTTATAAAAGGTTACATTATTATAAAATTATTTTCGGATTATAAAAGACCCAAAATTATATATTTCTAGAATAAGGTGATGATAGTTCGAAATCCACCCATAAAATAAGTTTTTGACATGTTTAGGGCTTATATTTTAAATTATATTTTCATTTTATTTAAATCGTTAAATAATGAGGTAATCGCTACGTCATCATGGTGTCCTAAATAATTTAATTTATTTAATGTCTAAAAGTTTAAAAAAAATACAATGATGTAGGAAATATTTTTATATTTCAAATGAATATTGATATTAAAAATAATGACTTGTATAACCCCATGTAATATTTTTTTAGTAAAATAACACATGTTTGTGACATTTTTATTATAACTTTAAATAAAAAGTTATTAATGTCATTTTCCTACCAAAGTGGATCCATGGGATCCCCAAGTTGACCCATGTATTTTAATTGTCGGCCATGACTAATCCAATAAGTCTAGGACATGTGTCAAGGTCATTTCATATTTTTAAAACATTATTTTTACCTTAAATTACACTAATTACCTCTAATTGCGATTAAAAACATAAATGTTACTATTCACCGGAAAAAATTATTTTAATCCCATTGAACCAAATTTTACATCCTAATTACAACCATGTATGTTGGATTTTTGAAATTAAAAACACATAGGTGGTAAAATTTCATTTAAACGAAAAATCAAGTTTTTAAGTACCACTAAGTGGTTTCACTATTCATTAAAAATTGATGTTTTTCAGAAAAATACAAAAACGTCACCCTAAGCTATATTTGATATTCTGAATTCGAAAATGATGTCTATTTTAAAAAATTCAGAAGATATAAGTTAAATTAATTAATTTAATAATTAATTCATGCTGTCAGGACAAATAGCGGGGTTTTTTAAACAATATCTATGAAAAGTTTGGCATTAGTTTATGCCCAATTCAAAAGTGAAATTAATTATAATGACCACTATTAGATTAGATGGTAAAAATATATTCTAATTACACTTTAAATCCAATTAAAAAGATAATCTAACCATATAATTATATTAGATGAAAAAGTAGTTTTGATGTAAAATGCAGTATTTTTCACTATTCATTAAAAAATGAACATTTTTAGAAAAATACCAAAAAATTATCCAATGTAAATTTAAATGTCCCAATAATAAATAATAAATTTATTTTGACAAATAGAGCTTATAAAATTTCAAAAAGTTTTATTTAAAAATGGTTTGCCCTCAAAAGCCAGTAAAATAATCTTTAAAAAATATTGGTGTCTTCCATGCTTAAGATTGGATTTTTTCTCGTTTTAATCCTCTAAAACACTATATAATTCATAAATAGACATAGATAAAAATATATATTATTCATTACTTACTTGGGATGTTACATCCTTCACCCCTTTAGAAAATTGCGTCCCCACAATTTATTTACTTAACGAATAAGTGGGGGTATTTATCCCTCATTGCATTTTCAGATTCCCATGTTGCCTCTTCCATCATGTGGTTTTTCCACAAAAACATTACTTGATGAATAACCTTATTCTGCAACACTTTCTCCTTGTGGTCAAAATATGGACCGGTATTTCCTCATAAGATAGATTCTCTTCCATCTGAACTACCTCTAGACTCAAAACATTAGATGGATCTGGCATGTACTTCCTTAACATTGAAACATGAAAAACACTATGTACCTCAGATAAACTCGGAGGTAAATCCACTCGTTATGAAACTGATCCAACTCTCTCCAAAATTTCATATGGTCCAATGAACCTTGGATTCAGCTTTCCTTTCTTACCAAATTGCATCACACTTTTCCATGGTGAAACATTGAGAAAAAAATGATCACCTTCCTCAAAAGAGCGATCCTTCCTCCTGTTGTCTGCATAAATCTTCTGCATACTCTGAGCTATTATCTTGTGTTTCTGTATCAGCTGAACTTTCTCTGCCAACTCTTCTACCAATTCAGGTCCCATAAACTTCCTTTCATCCACTTCATCCTATAAAGCTGGAGTTCGACACTGCTTCCCATATAATTTCTCAAATGGGTCCATCTGTATAATGTAATGAAAAATGTTATTATAAGAAAACTCAACCAAAGAAAGATGTTGGTCCCAACATCCCTGATAATCCATCGAAAAAGCACGTATCATATCCTCCAAAGTCTGAATCATTCTTTCAAACTTCCCATCTAATTGAGGATGAAAAGTTGTACTAAAATTTAATTCAGTACCCAACAAATTTTGAAGGCCTTTCCAAAAGTTAGAAGTGAACCTGAGATCACGGTCAGATACAATAGAGAGAGGAAATCCATGTAACTTGACTATCTCATTAAGACAAAAACGGGAAAGTTGACCTAGGGAAAAAATATCTTGTATAGCAAGGAAATGAGCATATTTATTCAAGAGATCAACAATAACCCAGATTGCATTATTACCTCGAGGTGTCTTCAGTAATCCCACAACGATGTCCATGGATATATTATCCCACTTCCACTCAGGCACTAGTAAAGGATGAAGAATACATTTTGTTAACTTCCACTCTGGTTTAACCTGCTGAAAAGTCAAACACTTCATAGTTAAATCAGCAATATATCTTTTCAGTCCATCCCACCAGTAATACTCACGCTGATCTCTGTACATCTTAGTACTGCCCAGATGAACTGAAAACAGGGAACTATGAGCCTCACATAACAACTCATTCTTCAACTGTGAATCACCAGGCACACATAATATCTTCCCAAACCTCAAAACACAATCATTATCAATTTAAAATTAATGAAACATACCCTTCTGAACCAGCTCTACCTTTTTCTGCAACCCACTGTCTTTCTTATGCACTTGCTTAATTCTGTCTGATAGAGAGGATCTCACTGATACCTGAAACAAAATAGAAGAACTTCATGCACCAATAACTTCTATGCCAAATTTCATCAAATCAAAAATCAAAAGATCTCATTCGAAACGTATCATGGTTAATGAAGCATTACTTTTTCGACTCAAAGCATTAGCCATTTATTTGATTTTCCTGGATGGTAATGAATTGTACAATACTAATCCTTGATTAATTCAATCCATATCCTCTGTCTCATGTTCAATTATTTTTGAGTGAATATATACATTAAAATTTTGTGATTAGTATATATTTTACACTTTACTCCATACAAATGATTCCTCCAAATTTTTAATTCAAAAACAAAAGAAGCTAATTCCAAGTGATGTGTAGGGTAATTTATCTCATGTGTTTTCAACTGACGTGAAGCATATGCAATTACCTGATCATTCTGCATAAGTACACAACCAAGTCCCTTCAACGAATCATCACTTTATATAACAAACTCACCATTCCTGGAAGGAAGTGCCAAAACTGGAGCATCCACCAATCTTCTTTTCAACTCCTGAAAACAATCATCACATTATTTTGTCCAGATAAACTTAACACCCTTCTGAGTTAGCTTAGTCATTGGACTAGATAAACATGAAAAAGTTTCAAAAAACCTTCAGTAGTAACCTTCCAAACGAAGAAAACTACGGATCTAGGTTACATTTTTGGGTATTGGACATTCTTCAATAACTTTTGTTTTAGCAGGATCAACAATTATGCCATTTTTTGAAACAGTGTGACCAAGGAATGAAATTTGTTGTAACTAAAACTCACACATGATGAATTTTCCATAGTGTTTATTTTCTTTTAAGGTTTGAAAGATAACCCTTAAATGAATTTCATTCTCCTATTTTCTTTTCGAAAACACTAAAATATCATCAATAAAAACAACCAAAAATTTCCACCTGAGTCAACTGAGCCATCACTATAACAAACTATTTAGTTCTGATTCTGACCATCTTAGGATACTGATTTGAAAGGTCATTTCCCACGGTATGCCTTCCCAGAAAATCTGTTCTGTTTCCAATATGAAAAACCATTCTTAACATAGAACTATCATAGGCGAAGCAACATGGTAATATTTAAATTCTATATCATTTCAACCATAACATAAATTAATTTAAAATTTAACAGTTTTCTAACTCTTAATGTTGTCTAAACTGACCTCTGATACCAACTATAAGGCCCCGTCGTTAAACATTAATTAATATTGAGTTATTTCAAGAATAAACATTGTAGATCTTTTCAGGTTTATAGTTTTAGAAAATTAGATCATAAATCATGAATTACACTCCACATTTAAACAAAGTGGTTACATAAAACATAGTACTCATTTCTCCCATCATCGGAAACATATTTAAAATAAAACATGGATTCTTTCTTGACAGTTCCATGACAATAAAATCACATCTTGTACATTTCCCTTATCCTGTGAAAAACATTTCAAAAACATGGGATGAGTATAAAAAGCTCAGTAAGGGATATAAGAATACCTAAAGGAAACTTTAGTACATGTATATATAGGAGTCAATGAAATCATACTTTACTCATAAAACGTAGAATGTTAACATACCTCATGAAATCATAAGATTTATGAATAACTCATAGAAAACATAAGACATAGAGTTAACTTGAGGCATTCATAACATTCTTATGTAGAGAGTAACCGTCATGGTTACGTTTGGAATACCCATCATAGTATATTCCCTAAATCTCTTCGGATAATCCTTAATGTTTAACCCCTTCATGTTAACCAATGCATTTGAGAGTTATATCAATCTCACCCTCCCTTAGTTTATCATAGAACCACCCGTCTTTATAAACAATTTCCAAGAACCATAACATAATCGTATCACATAAAACATGCATAAAAGAGACATAACATTTCCACATTTCAATCAGAAGATATCAAAAACAAATTGTTATAATAAAAACATTATCAAAACCATTTTCAATACCAAAATAAAAGAAAAGTAAAACATGGTATTTATTTTTCATTAAAAAAAGTTATGGCTTGTAGAGGAAGCCGAAACTCAAATAATAGTCATGGCGGCGGAGAAATCATTGTCACTGCCCACGTACGAAAAAAAATTCAATTTTTTTGTTTAGTAGACGCTTCTTATAAAAATATTCCTTTTGAATAAATGTAAAATTCAAAGGGGTTTATACACCATATAAAAGAAAGTTGTTTATAAAAAAATATGCCTCAATGAAAGGAGATTGAGACGTAGTCCATTACAAAGATCATTTTCAAATAAAATAGATCTATTATGTGTATTCACCATATGTACACATAAAGAAAGTACAAATACAAGATAGGACATAATAATATATGACATAATTTGAAAGTAGAAGATTAACCCAAAAAACAAAAATTGGGTTAAGAAGTTCCCTTACCTCAGGTCCGACGTGACTCGATTGCTCTTTAATCTCTGGAATAGTAATATAAAGTTAATTTATACTTTCTTAAGAACCTTTTTCAAGTTTACTATTACATTTATATAACTTATTTCCATGTTATAAACGTTTTGTAATCAATTAATTTAATAAAGTTCATTTTGTCGATATTTTCTACTTAAGTCAAAAATAGATTTCATACAATTACATGTTGTTTATGTGGTCAAAGGTTCAATATATAAATAATTAGATTCATGATTTGGATATCATATATATCTCATATATCCAGCATATACATGTATATATAATAGTACATAATATTTAGATGTAAGAAATGAAATTCACCGTTCATGGAGACGGTAAGCCGTACGTACGCATGAACACTACTTTCATTTCTATTTCATATTTAATGGAGTGAATTCATAATGATATAAGGGTATATTATAATTCCAGTATTAAATCATATATAATATAATAAACTCCATCATTTATACATCCAACATATGGCATTAACGAATCAAATCACTTTGAGGGGGCGGTAGTCCCCACTTCCTAAAATGAAATTATCGTGTTTACCCACAATGAAAACCATAAAGGTATGCCACAAATGAGAAATAAAGAAGCATAAGGAAAATATAAAAATAATATATATCATATATAAATAGATTTACTTCGAAATGGCCACCATGAAATGTGTTAAAACAAGATTGAACAATCATCGTTTCGTGAGGCAGAAAATCTCCAATCCCAGAAACAATATGTTCTTTAACCATTAGACGAAGGTGTGTGTAGGTGTATCTCTAATACATCTCATAACAACATCCTAGTATATTGAAGATACTTTTTGTTTACAAATGAATGGAATAAAATGATTTTAGGGGGTTGGAGAAGCATAATAAAACATTAGAACACAAGAGAAGACACTACCTTTAAATAGGGTAACTCTTTTTGATTTGAGCTCAAAGGCTTACTTGGAAAGACTTTTCCAAAATTGAGGCTTCTAGGAGTTATATATTGATGTGGAGGGACAAAATGGGTAGGGTTTGGCCGAGCCAAAGGCTTTAGAGTTGTGGGTAAGGTGGTAGAGGTGGGGGCCTTTTATAAGAGGAGAGGAGGGGCACTCTTGGAATGTTATAAAAGGTTACATTATTATAAAATTCTTTTCGGATTTTAAAAGTCCCAAAATTATATATTTCGAGGATAAGGTGATAAGAGTTATAAATACACCCTTAAAATAGTTTATTGTCTTGTGTATTTCTTATATTTTACATTATCATTTCATTTTATTTGATTCGTTAAATAATGAGGTAACCGCTGCATCATCATGGTGTCATAAATAATTTAATTTATTTAATGTCTAAAAATTATAAAAAAATAATATGATTTAGGAAATATTTTTAGATTTCCAATGAATATTTATATTAAAAATTATGACTTGTATAACCCCATATAATTTTTTTTTAGTAAAACAACACATGTTTGTGACATTTTTATTTAATGTTTAAATAAAAAGTTATTAATGACATTTTCCTACCAAAGTGGCTACATGGGGTCCCCAAGTTGACCCATGGATTTTATTGGTCAGCCATGACTCATCAAATAAGTTTAGGACATGTTTTGAGGTCATTTCATATTATTAAAATAGTATTTTTACCTTAAACTATACTAATTACCTCTAATCGTGAATAAAAATTTAAAAGTTACTATTCACCAGAAAATTATTTTAATCCCATTGAACAACATTTTACTTCTTAATGAAAACCATGTATGTCGGATTTTAGTAATTCAAAACACAGAGGTGGTAAATTTTCATTTAAACGAAAAATCAGTTTTTTAAGTACCACTTAGTGGTTTCACTATTCATTAAAAATTGATGTTTTTCAGAAAAATACCAAAACATCCCCCTAAGCTATATTTGATATTCAGAATTTAAAAATTATGTCTATTTTAAAAAATTCAAAACATATAAGTTACATTCATTAATTTAATCATTAATTCCCGCTGTCAGGACAAATAGCGGGTTTTTTTGAAACAATATCTATGAAAAGTTTGGCATTAGTTTATGCCCAATTCTGATGTAAAATTAATTATAATAACCACTATTATATTAGATGTTAAAAATATATTCTAATTACACTTTAAACCAATTAAAATGATTATATAACCATATAATTATATTATATGAAAAAGTCGTTTTGATGTAAAATGCAGTATTTTTTACTATTCATTAAAAAAATGAACATTGTCAGAAAAATACGAAAAAATTATCCAATGTAAATTTCAATGTCCCAATCATAAATAAGTAGTTTATTTGGACAAATATAGCTTATAAAATTGTCAAAATATTTATTTAAAAATGGGTTTCCATCAAAAGGTAGTAAAAAAATCTTTTAAAAATATTAGTGTATTCCATGCTTAAGATTGGATTTATTCTCGTTTTAAGCCTCTAAAACACTATCTAATTCATAAATAGACGTAGATAAAAATATATATTATTCATTACTTACTTGGGATGTTACACTTAGCCTCTTGGGGTCTTCTGGATACCATCGAAGGTTTATGCCTAAATTTTTCATGGTGGAAGCACCATTTACCATAAATGAAATAGAAGGGCCAAAACATCATGTTTACAGAAAAATGCCAACAGTGTTTCTAGGATAGTTGGAAAAGACTAACTAGTGCCCCATCTTGAGTCTACCAGATGAGGGTGTTGGGTATGTTGTTTAATGCGGCTCATCATGGACCGGGCATTGTAGAGTCCTAATGTTTGAGTGGGCTGTGAAGGAATATCGCTCACAGAAGATGCAGAAACCTTAAAAGAACTACACGAACCATGAACATGAGTTTACAACACTTGTATTTTCCTTGAAGTTGTGGAGACACTACTTGATGGGTGAGAAAATCACAATTTCCTCCAACAAAAAGATTCTCGTGTATATTTTCTAACAGAAGGTCCTGAATCCAAGGTTACAGATATTGCTAGAGTTCCTCAAGGACTATGATTTTGAGATGATCTATACATTTGTAATGTGGAACATGGTGGGAGATGTTCTAATCATGAGGACTGGGTTTCAGCTGAAGAGTGAGGCGACAGAACAGTTTGACATGATGCTGATATCCTTCGTGGATGATGGTGAAGCTAAATACCTCTAGTGGATGACTATTACTCCCCCACTCTAATAGATTTTCAGGGAATCACAGATGGGGGATGTTTACAGTGAGTCCCAATGAGCTCAGATATCCTATGAACAGGTTCATTATGGATTTTCGATAGGTGGGGAGCACATCATCCTTTTTAAAGGTAAAAATATACTGACAATAATGTTATAGGAGAATGTGTTGAGGGGAGTCCATACATCCCACCTGGTGGTATATCGTATTATTTGAAAGATGTACCAGTACTTATAACATCAGTACTGATGGACATAGATGAAAAAAGTAGTGGTTGAGTTCATTTCACGATGTCGCGCATGATAGAAAGTGAAGGATGTGCACAAGGTTTTAGCAGGCTTGACTAGTCCACTCGAGGTAACATAGTGAAAATGTGTTAGTATCTCCATTGAAATTGTGTTGTGGTTACAACGTACGTCTAGTGGACAAAAAATCTATTTGGGTGATCATTGATCAACTCACAATGCTGGATAACTTCCTACCCATCCGTGAGCAGGGATCAGTTGATAGATTGGGGCACCTCCATGTATAGGAGATATAAAAAAATTCATGGGGTTCCTTTGATGGTCGTAACCGATTGTGATTATCAATTTACATCCTAGTTGTGGAATGGATTAAAGGAGGCCATCATGATGTAGCTAAAATTTAGAATGGGTATTTATCCCCAGATGGTTGGTTAGACAGATTTGACCATTCAAACCCTGGAGGACATGCTACATTTCTTCATCCTAGAATTTAGTCCTAATTGGGAGGACTACTTAATAGTGGTGGAGTTTTCATACAACAACAAGTATAATTCCACCCTTGGCATGGCACCATTTGTGGTCTTGTATGGGTATCCTTGAAGATAACCTTTATGTTGGACAAACCCTAGGGAGTTAGTACTCATGGGACTAGATTTGGTATGGGATACTAACGAGAAGTTGAAAATTATCCAGGTACGGATGAGGACTACCCAGAGAAGGCAGAAGTCTTATACCGATAGGAGATATAGACCCTTTTGGTTCAAGGAAGGGGATCATATTTTTCTTGGGGTCTCACCCCAATGTGGATAGCAGAGATTTGGCTGGGGCGACATGCTATCTATGAGGTTCATTATATATTATTAGATCCTGAGTAGATTTGGCATAGTAGAATACCACCAAGCCCTTCCCCCATGGATGCACTGGTTGAATGATGTTTTCCATGGGTCGTAGCTATGAAGTTACGGGCATGATCCATAAGACATCATCGACTATAGTAAGCTATATATTGATGATGGGGTGAAGTTTGTGGAGTTCCCAATAGAGACAGGGGATCATCAATACAAAGTCCTACATGGGCAGTCGATTCCTCTTGTTTTCATTCGATGTAATAACATGAATCACTCGGAAGTCACATGGGTGCAGGAGGCATAGATTTGTGCTCATTAACCCCTCCCCCATATATATGTTTAGTTATTGTTTTGTATTTCAGGGATGTAAACCCTATGGTGGGGATAATATAACATCAAATAATTTCCCGGTAAATTTGTCTTTATTAATTTATTTTTAAATATTTCAATACCCCAAAAGTCGACAGAATGTGGTTCCGAGGCTATAAAATCCTAGATCATGTTTTGTACTATTTTTTGGTATGTTTAGTAAACGTTTGAGTGAGGATTTATATATATTGAAAAATTTCACTAATTAAAAATATGTGGGAACCGATGACTTTAAAACCCAGAGATTCTCCATGAAATGACATAAATTCGACTAGAAATGGACAACAAAAATGTTTTCTTTCAGATCTTTAGGGAAAAATAATAATAGAATTTAAAAGAATTATTTTATTTTCTTCCTCAAAGTTGAGTGGTGGATAGCAATGCTGTGAGCTAGTCACATGGTAGTGACGATGTGCATAAATGAGACCCATTAATTTCTCACTAGCTCATAGTGTAATAATTATTTAAGGAAGAATAACCATGATTTGTTTTATAAATGAATCATTTTAATGACACGACATCACATCATAATGGAAATGTTGTGGCATGATTTTATTTATAATTTGACGTGCTGGGAAAATAATGATTAATAATTTGGAGGATTATATGATGAACCAATAATAGACCTCCACCCCAGTGAAGAATGACGAACGCTAGTGGAATGTCTTCATCATTTACGCATTTCTAATAATAGAGATAGGAATTGACGTCGATATCTTAATCCCTTGAGGACAAAATCCTCGGCCTCAGACATCACAAAAAGTATAGGTTTTTTATTTGATGTTCTTCCCAATCCATTTCTAAAAGTTATGAACATAGATCAAGGCCCGAACAAGTTGATCGACGATTCATGAGTTTTGTGGGAGGGTGATTTATTCATGGTGTTACTTTATAAGGGATCCAAATCATGGATTATAATGATTTACCATAAATTCCTCAACCCCCCCATCCCCAGTATTTAAACATCAAACACAGAGGCCCTAGGTTGATACGGAGAAGGCCCGAGCACCTCATAATATGATATCTTGGTGGATGTACCCTTGAAATAACATAAGGATAGGATTGGATCTTCGCGAGGATGAGGGAACACCCTAGAGGCCACAAACGAAGACATCTCAAGGAACAGATCACCAGAGCGCATCTACTGGTCCACTAAACTCCCACCTAGAGGCAGTAGTGAGAGGGGACGACCTCTCTAGCCACGTGGAAGAGGCGGGCCACACATGTTGGCCATGTTGACCTGGAAGCCATAATTCGTCACCCACGACTTCATATTGGTGGACGTGGCACCAGGAGGGTTTTATTGGGGAGGGATGACCCACGTCCGTGCCGTCCAGACAAGATGCGATGATGTGGTACATCGACTACAGATGGTCGTGTCCCAGCTATTCATCACCAACGATTGCACCACGCGGGTGGTCCCCAACTGGTGGGTTAAGCCCCCAATGGGCTGGGATGACCTTGTAGCCCAGCAGGATGGACTTGATTATAGTGGGCCTGACCACCCCGGTGGGCCATAACTGCATGGTATAGAAAGATCCACCCCTCATGTTCCATACTTGCACTTATAGACTAGACTTGTGCCCCCTTCGGACTGGGCTAGACTAGGGTGGGTTGTGGGGTGACAAGGAGGGTTGGAATCTCGTCCAACCAGGTCAGGTTCGGTGAGTTCATGGCCCACTGATAAGGCCAGAGTATGCTGACCTCGTCAAACACTTGGTCTGCTCAAATCCAACTAAATTAACTGGGGAATGTGGGACCCTTAGGCCGGGTGGGGTGGGTCAGTCAGACAGGGTCGGACTGCACCCCATCACAACCATCCCCTGGTTATTAAGTCAACAATATCATGGTTATATTCAGGATCCATGTTCCATGATCATATCAAGGTATAATATAGGAGTTTGATATCTTAAACAACTTCTAACAAATGATTTTTATATTATAAGTATAAAAATTGTATATACATTACTTTACAATAATTATTGAATGAAATTTATTGGGAATATAAATTAATGTTGTTTTAGATCCTCCTCCATCCATTTTTAATGATCATTACATGATTTCAAAATGTTATATAATAATGATTTAACTAAAGTAATAGACATATAAACATAGTAAATGTTTATTTAGAACTCATAATCCCTAAATTCAACTAATCCTTTCCTCAGATACCAATGATTAGGCATCAATTGAAAAATATATATAATTTGGAGTACATTAACGATGTTATCATTATTAACATTGATGAACATTTTAGTTTTAGTGTTTTCTTAAAATAGTCCATAACTATTACATAACACCCCAAATATTAAAAACTCATCATGTCTACCTAATACCCATTTTTTCAAAAAATAATACTTTGTAAAATAAAACATGATTAATATTTCTTGTTAAAAAAATTCCTAAAATTCTTCGTGACATCATCCTTTATTTTAACCATCCTTAAACCCTATGTAATAGATTCTCAAAAATGGTATTAGGACAAAAATAGAAATAGGGGTAATTAAAGAAATAATGAAATTGTTAGTCCATGAATACATATAATCTCATGAAAACATTTTAACAAAGAAATTAATTTGGCACATAAAACATAAACTCTATATCTTACCTCTTGAAATAATTACATTCCTGTAAAACCACATAGTAATCATAAAACAGTATAGTAACATGATCCATCAATACCATTTTAACATTTTAACATTAAAATTTACATAATTATAAACCATATTCGTTATGTTTGGAATACCCGTAACAATATATTCACTAAATCTCTTATGAGAAACCCAACAAGGTAAATTCTTCTCATTACCCATTTCATTGGAGAACTGTGATAGTCTCCCACACCCTTGATCTATCACATAACCAACTATATACAAAAACAATTCCCAATAACATTCACAAAATAATGACACACAAAAGAAGCCTAAGGGAAAAATATCATTTACACATTTCAATCACATTATATAATTTTAAGATATTGATATTCTAAATCAATTCTCAAAATAATTTTCAATACCAAAATACCTGAAAAGTCAATATAGTATTTAATTTTACTTTAAAAACATAATGGCTTCTCAAGAAATCTAATTATCAATTATTGGTCAGAGCATCCTAAAATTCAGCGTCATATTATACGTTACAAACATTTATTTTATCATATAGTAAAATGAATCATATAAAAAAATTCATTTTTTAAACCATTGAATGAAATTCAATTTCAAAGGGGTTTATTATACACTATATAAAATAATGTATTATATAACATCTAAATATGTCTAAATGAATGTATATTTAGAAAATGTACCTTAACTCTATTGTGACCCATCTCTTACATTATTTATCATCCTAAGATATAAATTTATATTATTTTATAATTTCTGGGGAAAATTTTCATGTTTATTACTCCCTTTATGTCACTTCATTCTATGTTACAATAATTACATAATTATTCATGTTCATATCCGACATTTCATTGATATTTAGTACATGAGTCGAAAATAAACATGGTATGAGGTCTAAAGTCCAAGAATTCATAAGAAAATCATCTATAGATTAATATTTATGATATTATTTTCATTTTTATATCCAATTATACTTTTAAATAAAAAAATTATGTATTTTTATAAAAAATGACCAATGTTATAATCTTTGAGATGGTAGGTCGAAATTTTGCACGTGCTAAATTTCCCATTTTTCATTCAACATTATGGAAATAATATAATTATTATATTATCCTTAGATAATTATAATTACACATTTATATAATTTTAAAAATTTGAATATACTTATTTATATTATTCATATGATGTGGTGAATAAAAACAAATTACATTTCTTGGTGGAGGTGTTAGTTAACAGAAACGCACAAACCATGTCATAAATTTAAATTTTCATGGAAATTAATAATGTAGTTGATAAATTAATTTTTTTAATTATTTATATGTCATTAATATCACATATAAACAATAATTTCATCCCAATAACACGTCATGAGATGCAGATATGGAAAAAGAATTATATTGATTTGTGAAGATGATAGATCACATGAACGCACAAAAGATTAATTCCTTTACAAATTTAAGGTTGTGGATATTTATTTAGGTGATGATACTAACATTAAAAAATATAGTTATATTGGTAACCTATGATTTTTTATCTCACCATTTCTAGATATGAATTTAAATAAGATGTAGAAGAACAAAAATAAAAACATTTTAAAAAACATTACCTTTCCTGCAAATGATGAAATTTTATAACACCTTAACACCATTGAAGAGGGTGTTCTTCCTATAATATGGATTCAATAATGTGGTTAGGGAATCAAGGATTTTTTTTGTAAGATAATTCTAGAACAAAATTCTTTATGAAGTGTGAGTAATAGGAATAGATGGGTTACATTTTATAGGATAAAGTGGGATGTCATCTAACTATAAAAACTATGAAATTAATATCATTTCATTTTATATTATTAATGTGTACAATTTTATTTAGATTGAATATAGGATTAATATTGGTATAAATTCAATCATTTGATGATAATTGTACATGTTTGACTATTTTTTAATCCATATCTTTTTATTTTATCCCATTTAGTTGTTCTTATTGTGCTATGTAATTTACAATTTGAGAGTTAAAATAATTACCATAACATTCCTAATGGACAATTAATGTGTCGTTAATAAAATTTGGAGACATAAATAAACTACTGGGGTGAATCATGTATTTTTATAAAATTTATAACATTTAATAAAATATTTTATATTTTAAAATTCGAATGATGACAATTTGGATGCTTTTCCATGATTACCTTTTTAAAAACAATAAAATTATTCCTTTGAAAAAACTACTTTAACACATAAAGTGCATGTCAAAGTCATCTGTAATATGTTGGTATGTCTTAATATAATATAATTTATATTTATTTTAAGATTATTAATATCATTTATTTTATTATTTCTAAATAAATCAATTACTGCATCACCAGTGTATCACAATTTAATTTAATTATGTGTTCACTAAATATTATAAATAATCTATAATGATGTAGATAAATATAGAATATTTCAAATTATTTATTATATTATAATTTATCTTATATATAACCCTATATTAAAAATGATTTACTTATTAAAAATATGAGTATGATATTTTAAACTTATCTTAAAATAAAATATGTTGAATTTCAAATTGTTAGACAAGTGGAATAAAAAGGGTTTAATTTCATACAATGGTTTATTTTAGTTGAAGAAAACTCATCCATTAAAATTTGAACATATGTAAAGATCATTTATATAGGATTATTATATTATGATCACCTTCAATTAAAATATTTACCTTTAATTGTTGCAAATAATATACATAGGATACTATTCACCAAAAAATATTCAACAAAATAGATCAAATTATACAGACTAATTGAAACCTTGTATGTCCATTTTTTTAAAATTACAATTCATCAAAGTGATTAAATTATTTTTAACAAAAATCACACCAATGTAGCGAGAAGGTGGATAAAAGAGACATTCAAAATTTCAATAAATTATTATATCTAATTTAAATATATTAATTTTTCAAATGAAGTAAATTTTATTAAAAAGTTTCTTATAGATCTATTAGGAATATAAAAATACTTTCTAATGTATAATATTTATTTAAATGAAAAAAAATCGGGTTTTAACTCCATTGTAGTATTTTAACTGCTAATTAATAAATAAAACTTATCATAAAAATATCAAAATTTATTCCAAATTAAATTTTGATTTTCCACATCCAAATAAAAAGTTAATTCTTACAAGGAAATATATTCAATTTAAAAAAAAATATTTAAAATAAGTCTGTCCTCAAAAGAAAAAAAAAGTGCATTGTTTAAAAATACTTATTTTATCAATAAAATTGAGCATGTTAATGTATAATTTCTAGAAAACATATAAGATATATTTTAATAATTATAATTATATTTCATTAATTTAATAAAACAATATTGATTTGATAATTTTATAAACAAATTTATTTTCTCCTATATCGTTTTTTCATAAAAAAATGTCCTTTTGTTGAACTATTTTGTTCATTTCTAATTAATTTCTAACCAATTATTCATTATATAATACTATTTGAATAATATTTTCATAATACATTTGACATTGTTCATTACATCCATTCTAATGGATATGTATTATCTACAGCTTAAAATAGTATTATTTCAACATTTTTGGTATAACAATTTCTTGCATGAAATGTATGATTTCATAAAAACCCATCATTGTGTGTCAAATATGCTACCAGACATAGTGGCAATTTTTGGTAAAACTACTATATAATTCATAAATATTAATAAACATGTGAAATAATTACTCTATAATTATCAGGGATATTACAGGATGTATCCACTATGATACTCAATCATTAGTGTATACTCTCCCCACTGTTCCAAGTTTACACCCACTAGGCTAGTCAGTATTTACTAATAAAATTGTAGGAAATCATGAGGCCTTGTGACCCACCAACTCAATGAATCGGTAAGGTGGATCTGGGGTCAGGGCATTGAAAAGTTGTATTGAAGTCTATGATTTACATTTTTTTACTATTTTAGTATTATATACATTACTATGAGTTAAATGGATTTAAAATTGAACATGTTCTTTGAATTAACATACCAATGGGAGACTAAAATTTCATGGGATGGGTGATTTCATATATTGATTAACCTATTTATTATTGATACCACTTCTACATTGAGTGAGCACATGTTTTATTATATTATTCATATTAGTGAGATTGAAATTATAATTTCAATACTATGTTAAAATGGGATGAGGGTTTTTCATTATTACACGCATCATCATAAGAACAATATGGGTAATATGAAATTTAAATTTAATTTTCATGTTTAATTATTATAATTCATTGTCATATATCATTTTGGTTGTGCCTTAAATATGTTCATAATTTTCCTACCACATACTACATGGTATTGAAAACATTATTGATACTTAAATTTTCAATCATAATGTAATATTATATTCCTGAGTAGTTTAATGTAGAATCCAGAAGTAGTCAATTATGTCACATTGATTCTTAGACCATCAGTCACATGGGAATGAATATGATTTGGTATGGGTTATGTGTACGCCATATTTTTTATCACAAAAAGTATGTGCCCTTACTGATACAAAATGGTAATGCACCTAATTCAAACACTTAATGTGATTTAAATTTTGAATCAATCACAAAATACAAATGAAAAATGAATCCTACAATTTACTTAGTTTGATAAACTGTTTCCATGATAGGTTTTTAATTTTCATACTTCACAGTTACGTAACATGTTATATCTATGAATCAATATTATTTTCTTATTACCCTATATTCTATATTTATTGGTTATGATAACATTATAGTTATGATATTAATATGTAATTGGTTGCATGGGATGAGCATATTGGCTGTGAATAAAAAGGACATTCTTTTCAGTTGTATGGTTTATGGGCACTGTATAAATAGATAATGTCAACTAGATTACCGAAACAATATTTTATATTTAAATACATTTAGATCCATTTTTTTCAAATAGGGATACTGATGTAGTTTAAATGTTAATGTATGTTTGTTTTTTATAATGGAGCTTGATTAAAATATGTAAAGTGTATGTTTTCATTATAGGTTGGGGGATTGAAAACCATATAATCAAACCATTAAATATGATAATGGTATATTGTGAAATGTTATAAATTTTAAAAGCTATTTAATTTTGATCAGTAATAGATAGTTCCCCTCTATAAATTCTTGTGACAATATGCCATGATCATGGTGATAATGTGGTTTAATAATAAAATACACAAGTTTTAACACATAGGTTGGTTGTGGAATTATTCTAATGAAATGAATCTCTCTAAATGATTTAAAGAATACATTATTTAACAATTTATCTTTTCTTATAATTGGTATTATATGTTCTAATTCAATATCTTTTTAATTTTTCTATGATGAAAAGTGATTTAATGGTATAAATTTAAAATTGTTACTAAATTGGTGTATTTAATGGTAATCCCATGAGTAAGGGTAGTATAAATGAATCCTCTAGTTTCATTAGAAATGAAATGAGACATTTTTCAATATTCCATTTTCCTTTTTATAATTGGAAAAAATTATAGTTGTATGTTTGTGTTGATATATCATGGGATGGACCTATTGTATGGGTCGATGTGTATGGTCTCTTAATGGTATTTATAGATTTTGGTAGAATAATTAAATTTTAAATACATTTCTTAATGCTCAGAGTTTTCTAATTCATGGTGTTTTTTTTCACTTATAGATTTATTACCATCAAAATTAAACTACTCATTAAGAGTATGGTTATAGTGACCATGAAATTTTTTATGGGTGTGATAATTGAGTAATTCATGGTTTTAGTAATGTAGATATGCCCAGTGAATGTCAAACCACTTCATCGGTCTTATGATCTTGTTTTTATTTCCATGTTTTATTGATCATGTCTTCCTTATATTTAATAGCCTCATGGGACTAGTAGAATAAAATATTTTTATATATTTTTTTATCTCATATTTCAATGAATTGGTATAATATACTTTGGATATTATTGAGTATGTTTCATCCTTTCCTCTTATCCTTAGGGTGGTGGAAATTAATAAACATGATTCACATTACGTTTTTGAATGTTTTAAAAAGAACTGATTGATTTCAATAAAATTACTGAACATCTAGATGTTGATTACTATCTAGGGAAATAATTGTAATAGATTGACCTATTCATTAATGGAATTATATTTGTCCCATTGTTTGCGATGATTTTTTATGATGAAAAAGTTTTTTAATACAACAATCAATTTGGAATTATCTTTCATTTCCAAATGATTAAAAATTTGTATTTTATTGTGAATATCATCTTCCCTGATTATGAGTTGTTACCTTATCTCTTAGTACAATTTTTAGGAAACTACTATAATGGGTAGAATCTTATAAGTTCTTGTGAATGGGATTCATTCTTTGTAGGAGGAACACAACCAAAGAGGACCATTGTAAATAGTAGGATTTGAAGAATACATTTGCAGGTGGTGAGTTATAAGTCACGTTTGTTCATTTTCAATAGCATGACGTTAATGTTGTTGGTTGTGTATTACAGATTTTAGAAAAACTTCTGGTCTTGCACATAATTCATTTGTTAGTATTGAGTGATCCTATGATTCCATGGGTTTTAATGTCTAGTAAATGGTTTATGGATTGGTATTGGCATATGAAACTGTCCTTCATCAATGAAATAAACCTATAGGGGTTTGACTATATTCTTTTCCATTGGTTGGGTATGGTTGGTTTAGAACAATACCAATCATTTTATCCGAATATGGATGGAGTGTCTCGAGCCTTCTTAAAATCCTCATAGTGTGACCATTTTTAAGGACAACCATTTTCCCTATCTTGGCATCATCTGTGTACACTGAGTGAGAGCCAGTCTTTTGATGTATTATTGTTTTAAAAACTATTTAGAAGTATACGTGATATTTAAAATAATTATTGAACATATGTGTGGTTTCTATCTAGTCATGTAATATCCTATGTGATACTTATGTTCTTATGTAGGAACTCATTGGAAAATCTCTTAGACAGTAACTATTATTCTCTGACATGACTGCCATGAGGGTACTACTCTCGGGTCAGTTAGTGTTTTGATGTGGACATTGTAGCCATGTTTAAACACCTCAATAGTAAATATGGAGTATGTAAAACATTTATATTTACCCATATACTATACTAAATAAAAACAATGATATCCCAAACATGTTGGAAAGATGGGAGATAATGTAAATTGTGTTGTGATCCCCGTGACTAAGTGCGGGTGTATAACTAAATTCTTTATATGTCAGGAGAGTTTAAATTTTTAAGTGTTGGTTAGATCAAGTAACATAATTAAAAGTTATATTATTTTTTTATTAATGTAATCATGGTAAATGATATATTCCTTAATGATTGCATCATTTTTATGATAATAGAGCATTACAAGTCGAAGTAGACAATCATGTGGACGATCAGCTAGAGGTTGATGAAATTTCTATAATTCTTGTTCCATTTATACACTTATGGGGAACCATTTTTATACTGTCGTCAGTTATGGTGGGTCTATATTAAAAGGTCGGCAATATCATATATTTAATGAATTTTCTGACATATTATGTTTGGTCAATTCATATTTGAGAATTTTTTCTAGTTATATTCCTATTGAGACCTCGGGAGAAATCATGTTCTCCTAGCTGATGTGATCATGTCTGGGGAATCACTAAAATGATTGTTGTTTTTTAATAAATTTTGATGATGGAGATATTGTGTCATGTAATTAGCAAATATTTAATTATATGAACTATTGTTGGAATCACCATTATTTAGACAGTAAATTAGAAGATGATGTAATCATGTCTCTATTTTAACAGGATTAGCTAGCTCTTTTTTGAAGTTTGGTGTTGAGAACAATAATTATAATGGTTTTATAAGTGTTCTATATCATATGATAATGTTAAACCTGATTTTTTATGTATTTTTTAAATAGAACACAACCACTTAAACTAGATGTAATGAACCTCTTTGGTCGAATGATGTTTTTTTTGTTCCTAGAGGATTCTCAAGGATGGGAATTTCTATGGTGAGAAGGTTGTAACAACAAGTCATTTCATGAAGATATGGATAATTAGTTTTTTATTAGAATTAATAAATTGGACCAAATGTTTATGTATAATAAATTCATAGAGGACTTAGGTTAGTTCAAGTCTTGTTTGGATCTGAGATCCAAATAAATAAATAACAACAGGCTGTAATGTTTTTTGGAATCATTGTAACATATGTCTCATGTCCATTTGATCGATTGTAGGTTTGGGAAAGAAGTATTTTTAATTTATTTGAGTTTTAAGTCAAACTATGTTTCTAAATGTGTGTTGTTCCCAAATTAGTAGTAAACTATGTAGCCTTTGGTCTGGTTTTTCAAAAACTCTTCCACCAAAAAATGAGACTATATATTTTCTAAGGAAATTACATGTTTACACCACATTTGTTCTTAAACCATAATTTTCTTTTCTTTTTCTTACTCTAGCAGATTGATTGATGTTATTTCTATTGTCAAATTAAAAAATATTACACACCAGTTTTATCTCTGACTCATTCATTCAATAATATTTCCTAGATCCCTCAATGTGTTTTATGTCATTATGGTATTTCCTTCTCATCTCTTAACATCACTATTTGATTATCATCGTATCCATTGGACTATTTATGAGAAAAATTATTTTCCATATTTTCTATGAGTTTCACCATTTCTCAAATTTCTCCAATCATAATCTGAATGTAATGCTGATGCAGGGTGATGAGTCATCTATATAGATAGGTAGTTTGTCACATTATATTGACATTTAGTTTTGTCATCTCATAACTGTGTGGTTGTTACACACAATGATTTTACTCTAGAATTCAATTTTTAATCGATTAAATCATATAAATTTTATCATATTCCATTGATATAAACATATTAATCAGTGTTTTTTGGCATATTTATTTTACATATCATACATGGTCAAGCCATGGGTTATCTATGTTTAATATCCCGTTGAAATATTATTTTCATTTTTGAAAATATCGCCTATTGGGTATCTAGAAAGTTTTTTATAGAAATTTCCCCTATGAAATGACTGTTCAATAATACCCAAGGCACCTCTTACGTTCTCTCACTGATTTTAATGGAAATTTACCATGTTGTAAATTGCATTGTTTCCCATTTCACATAATTGGTGACCCTTTTAACCTTATGAGTTTAATTTAAATGATTTAGTGAATTGAATGGATTCAATTTAATTCAATGGAAGGGTAATTATTATTTTCAAACATTTAAATTAATATAATTTGTTAAATTATTGATTAAATGAACAAAATAACCCACTTAGGTGTTTTCCCCTATTTTATTTGTAACTTTCCAAACACTAATTTTCTTTATTGATATTAAAACATTTATTTTTCCCCATAAACATATGAACTGAACTAAAATGTATAAGATGAATAAATATATTTTATTGTATGTGGTGGATTTTACATGATGGAATGTATTTTTTTTATTAAATTAAATGAATAACATGGAATTGGTAATGGATGATGGATGATGGATGCATTACCTTCTCAAATTCAGTTAGATTATTTAAATGAAATGACTTGTATGGGTGGTAAGACCATACCTTTTATTATGATATTTGTTAATTGATTATTTTAAATTATACTTCTTATTTATAATTAAAAAATAAAAATGTATCTATGAGTCATATTTACCCATTCATTATCTTATAAACATGAACATTCCATACAAAAATTTATGGTCTTGTAAAAAATTTATATGAGAATTAATGACTCATGTCTTACATTGCAAGTAATATTGTGTTTTGTTTATATATATATGGGATTGATAAACAAGATGGATGGGTGGAAATAATCCATTCCTGTTATAATTATAATTTTATCTAATATAAGATTCAATACGATGGTAAGTGATTTTTGAGCCTGGAAATATCATACTCCCTTACAATGGGTGTTGAGTATAGAGTCTTCCAGTAATTATACTATAAAGGTGTTGGGATTTACTTTCCATATTCTAGGATTAGAGTGTTGACATAGTGAATCGCTCACCATCATGAATGTTGTTTCACAGAGTCTCTAATTATATTGGGATGTTGGGAATGCAGTATATTTCATGAGATTAAGGGCCCATTTGATTGGTCAGGGATGTTTTAGTTATGCCCGTGTTCATCCATCAATATTATTCAATATAGATGGACACCTACATACACATGAAGTTCTATTCATATACATGGTTGAAATATAAATACAATTTAATCTAAATATATAATTATATATATAGTGATTGATCAAACATCTATTTGTCTAACGAGCCAATTTTTGTTGACCTACCAGGTGTCAATCAAGAACATGAATGGGCTTGTTATTTATTTATCTTTTCATTGTTTAGAAATTACATATATCATCCCACTGATTATTTATGAGAACATAAAGATTATAGGAAGTATTAAATGATGGTATCCTAATGATATTTTTTTATCACATCCTACTTGGGATGCATTTAGTACCCGGGAAGACTCTCTATAGGTAGGTATGAGTAAGGGAAAGAACCTTATTATAAGATTATGATATAATTTACATTCAGATGGAGATATAGATCATAAAACGCATGTTTTCCTATTATTTTATAGTATTCTTGTATATTTTTATTACCTATATTTGTATTATATCTTATCATGAATCCATGTAGTATACACTTCCTCTAAGGAATTTATATTATTATTAGTTGTTTTTTATATATTTATTCCACTTCTAATCTATTCAGTTATCTATTTACACATATACTATTTATGTCTTTATTCGGAATATATATTCTAACATTATTTTTTATTATTGTTTGTCTACACATTAACACTCTAACACGAGTGTAATGATTCCCCACTATAACACTTTTACACACTCACCAATAGTCGATAACCAATGATGTATGGGGAGGTGTGGATGATGCCATCTTACAAACTAGCTTGGGAATAATATTAGGTGGATCCCGAGTCAGGATAATAAACATAGATTTTGTTCCATGGAAGTAATTTTTTTAATGTTATATTTTCCACATGAAAAATCAATTAACAATCATATTAATGAGTTATCCAGTCTTTTGAATAGTCATTGTCTTATTAATCTCTTTAATGTGTCCTGTGTAGATCTCATCCATGCTCTCTATCGTGAAGATAACAGGATGATTCATCAACATGACTCTTTTAGTACTTCATCATCCAGTGTCTAAATTTAGATGGTATGTCAAAATGAAAAATAATTTCAATGAGTCCATTGTAGCAATTAATTTCATTATTTTTTTATATACGAATTCATAATGATTGTAGGTAACACATACAGTCTCTTTGGTACCGTAGATGTTTTTTGGATCTCACCTTTTTATCGATGGTATAAATGAAATTATAAAATAGACTCCAGAAACAATCATGGCCATCCGTGTATTAAATATATTTTTAAAAATCATATAATTTATATGAGGTGCATTCATTATAGAACATATAGAGTATCCTCTTAATTAGATGATGAAATCATTGGTTATATCAATTCTATAGATCTATATATTCATTGATATTGGACTAATTAATTGTATTATTCTAACTCCACTAAGGTTGTGATAGATGTAAAAAATGGAAAAATTATCCTTTCCAGGAGTTGAAATCATGATAGATAAATTTTATATAATTTCTCTCCATAATGAATTACATAATTACACATGTTTTTTTGTAGTTTAATCTCTTATCAATGGACTTGCAGACAACGAGGTGAGTTGTGGTTATTTGAAATTCTTCAACAAAATCCTTATTAATCTAATGCCTCTATTTCTGTGTGATAAATGTAATATTCGTTCATTACACTAATTTAATTAATCTTTTTTATTTAATAGGAATATCCTTTTAATAAGATCTGATTTTTAAAAAACATTACTACCTTTTCATTTCTTAATCATTTAATGTTATTATTTCACCTCTATAAAATTAAGAGACATCATCATGATATAAAATACTGATTTTAAAACCAAAATAATATGAATAACAATATATATATATTTTTCATTTACTAAATCATTACATATGCTGAATGTATAAAATGTTCATTTTTTACCTTTTTATTTACTTTATTTATTATATAGGTAACATTAATGATAAAGTAACCAAAAACTAATTAAACAAATCATTAGTAAATTAAAATATAAATATTTTCCTCTAATGGTTGTTGAAAAAAATGGTTTGTAATATTTAGCCTTATCTTCATAGTTTTTATTTGTAATCCAGTGTTTATCTTATTTTCGAATACTCATTTTAACTGAATTTAGTAATCATTTGGGTAATAATTTAATTTTAACATATTATATAATATAAATTGGGAAGAATACAAATAATAAATCCATTTTTAAAATTTCAATTATCTTATGTGGTTTATTTTTATATAAAATTAATCCCCTATATATTAGTAAAATGGAGGGGGGGTTTATTGTGAAAGTGTTAAAAATATTACAATTTGTGTAATTCAATTATTGAAATAAAAAATATTTTAATTACATAAATTGGATAAATTCATGTAACATTAATCTAAATTTAGTTAAAATAAATTATAAATATAATTTATAATTACAAATTCTTTAAAAAAATTATGTTTTTATTTTAAATTTAATATATTTAACTATTCATCAAAAAATGATACTTCTTGAAAATTATGAAAAATTCACCTTAAGATAATTTTTATAATCTAATTTAAAATATATACAATATTTTTTGAATTTATTTTTCATAATTTGGTGAAAAATAATTTTAAACTATGTATGTAAAGTGGGGATAAATTATTATTTTTGAAACCCTATGTTATGTAAATTATAAGAAATTGATGAAATTAAATTTAATCTAAGATAAATATATTTTAAATTACATGTATTTTAAAATAATAATATTATATAATATATGTTTTTTCTTATAATAATTTTCTTGTTTAAATTACTTAATAATTAACCATTTATTTAATTTGTTTTAATTGTTTATTTAATAACCTAAATGGTTTGTTCATGTCAGGTGTTTTGAGGATGCTCAATTCATAATTTCCAAACAGTATCAATGTGATTATTATGGTCAAGTATTCATTGTTCAAACATATCAAGATAAATATTCACGAAATAATTATCATTTTTATACATTATAAATTTTTTTAATACAATTAATTATGTATGGTAATAAAAAATTATTAATGTTACCATCAATGAGACAATAGGTCTTACATAATCATGAGTGAAATTTATATTTTTCATCAATCATGATTGAAATAAATTAGGTGTAATTTTTTCCTTATATTACTAAAATAATGATAGAAATACAAAATTATTTTTTAATATTAATTTGAATATACATTCAAGTGATGCAGAAACAGTATAAGAAAATGCTGATTCTTCACGAGGATATAGTTTGCGTCATACATAAATAACGTTATCATTTTCAGTGGATGGTAGTATAAGAAGAAATATATTTTTTAGTATTTAATAATATTTAATAGGAAATTATTCTAATTTATAATCCTCAAAACCATCCATATGAATTTCAATTATAGGTGATGATAAAAAAATTAATTACATCAATTTGCATGTTTTTAATTTGGTGTAAAGATGATTAAAAGATTCATTTAAAATTTGATAGAAGAATATCCATACAAATATTATTCCAAGAGAAAAAAATTAGAATATAAAAAATACTATTATTATGTTATTTTAATTTATATTATTTAAATATATGTGGAAAAAGAATATGTAAAAAATAAATTGTTGTGTGAATATTACTACATTTGATAAAATTCATTCATTGAATCTCATAGTTATGATAATAATGATGGTACTTGGGGAAGATAAAAATATATATATTGTGGATATAGATGTTGGAGATATATTTGGTTAGGGTTTGGTAGACAGAAATGACTTTGGCGGAGTAAATAGATAATGGGATATGTGCCTTTAATTATTAATGATATGTCAAATTCTCGAAAATTCCCAGAAATATTCAATAATATGAATCCACTCTCATGAAAAGATACTCCAAAATTGGAAAATAAATTTTTTTATGTGATATATAGATGATAAAAAACTGTTAAACTAATATTTACATGTTTTAAACTTTTTATACACTTTTTACATATAGATCCTCTCTATTAATATTTATTTTTTTTACAATGATAAATATTTTTTACTATATGTAAAATTATTTACGATAGATAATATGTGTACATTATAGTATATTATAAATAAGTATGATTAAATATGTTAAATCAATTTTACAATGATATGTTAATATAATTTTATGTGTTTAACTTACAATAAAACCTACAAACTCGTCGAATTTGTTTTTCGTGAAATGCATTTTCCATGCCAATATTGGTATTACAACCACTATATGAAAATAATTAAAAATAAAATTAATTTTAATTAATATATATATATATAGATATAATATTTAAATTTAGTTTAAATCTTTTATTTTTAAGAGTTATTTAATTTTTTAATATAAAGAATAATTATTAACTTTTAAATTTTTTTATGAAAAAACATATTTTAGATCCTCAACATAAACATATATTGGAATCTGAAGTAAGGACACTTTAAATGTAAGTAATTAGATTAGATATTTTATATTACTAATTATGTATAATTGAAATTATATTTTATAATAAAAGGGAATTTTAAATTATGTAATTTATAAAAAAAAATTAAATTTATAAAAAACAATATTTTAGGCTATTCATTAGAAAATCAATTCTTTTCAAAAAAATGTCACCTAAAGATAATTTCAAATTAATGATTTAAAAAACTATTACAATTTTATAAAATTAAATTTATAATATTTTTTAAAATAAATTGTAATATATACAAATAAAATAAATAAAAATCATACTTAAATGAAACATAATTTTTGTTATGTAAAATTTCATTACTAACATTGAATACAAATTTATTTAGAATATAAAAAACTTTTATATTGAGAAAGAAATATATATATATATATATATATATATATATTATAAATTGGTAAATAATATACATAGCCTGTAATATAATTTCTAGGTTATATCGGTCAAATTTTATTAATAAAATAATAATCAATCAGAAATTTTTAGACTCACTGTTATGTATAATACATGTTTTCAAATAAATCATTTTTATTTAATGATAAATATATCATAAATTCTCATGGTGTAATGTTGACCATTAATGTTAAGGAATTAATTTTCACACCATAGTGTTAGTTGTCATTTTATTAGTTAAAGTAGAAGTTAACATTTTAACCATTCCATTAAATATTTGAGGGTTGAGTTATTTTAGGATTAATGTGATTAATAACATTGTCGAATTGGGTGTGTATGGATTAAAAAGTGGTAATATATCTTATTTGTTTTTAATATGTTTGGACTACATGAATTCTATAATGTGACTGATGATATTGATTTGATAGAAGTGGTATTTTCAACCAATATATAAATATATTTTATTCATTTTGAATGAGTTATATTCATTAATTTGAACATGAAATATCATTAAATGTTATCATATAGGTATTTTATCCATCATCGTCACATAAGTGTGGGGTTTTTTGAGGATTTTTCTTTGGATATTTCCTATAAAAAATTTATACTATATTTTATTTATGATTAATTGAGAAAAAAAATTAGGATGTCATTAACAATGTTATGGGTTAATATTACATAGTTAAATACTGATGGCCATCTAATTTTTTTGTTATGATATTGGTTAAAATGTGAATTCATATGAGTTGAGAGGGTGTCATATGTTATTTAATAATTATTAAGAGTCTTAGTTGGGAGATCTGGATGTATATTTTTTAAGAGAAAATATATTTTTACTTTGATGATTTTTATAGATTATCATGTGATGGAGAATACTTTTTTTATCTCATAAATGTATATTTTTCCTATAAATTTTTTTAAAAATCATATTACACATGTGTTCAATATGTCACCTATAGAAATACATTAGGGTTTTAATTAAATGGGTGATGTTTTGAATTAATCTATCTGGAGGTCCTGAAAAAATAGATCATTGGATGATTTTTACTTCATTTTCATTCTTCTATGATAGTCAAACTGCACAAAAAATTTCGAGATTTGATGTAACATACTATGGAGATTTTTCTATTGAAATTAGAAGATAAATATAAATGAATCATAATTGGAATGAACTATTTATAGTCTATATATTATTTTATATGTTTTTAGGTATCTTATGATGAATATCCCTCATTTTGTTATAGTTAATGAGATTAGTATAGTATATTTTTGGTAAAAATGGTATATAGAAGATGTTATAAAGATTCATATACTTTTGAGTATAACTATATCTAAATAGTATCCAAAATTTTACAACCATTTATATATGGGATTCCTTATCCATTTTTTATAATAGTTATTTATTATTATTACATTTGATTTTTTTTTTGGTGAATAGAATATGTAGATGATTCAAAAACTCATTGACATGATGCATCAATATATTATTGATTTTATCATATAATTGGTGAAGTTATTTTCCCATTGTTCAATTTTTGTAATATAATATTTAACATTAATATACTAAAAGGGAACATATTTGTTTATTTAATAGTTCCTAGTGTATATCACCTTTTTTTTATTTTTTAGATATAATAATAATAGTTTTGGACATTGTGATTTATATTACAGAGAAGGTATGAGTAATTTTATCGAGGATTAAAGCTATTGGAAACCAATGTAATTCTAGTGATGATTAGTGGAGGAAGAAATTAATGATCAAGGATGGTTTTTATATCGTCCAAAAGCTATATTCCCTTCATTTTCCTCACATTTTATATACAGGTTATTCTCTATCCCAAATAGTTTTAGATATTTTCATGATTTTGTGGAAAATATTGCTGGTGTATTTGTTATAGTTCTCACTATAAAATTGATAGTGTTTAAAATTTCTTCCAAGTTTCGTATAATCCTAATTATTATTATATTGAATATAAGTAAGATAAATATAATGGGGGATTTGATGTTTATTTTTTTTAATACATGGTAATAAGTAGAATGAATTTAAATAGTTTTCTATTTATTTATTGATTTTCAATTATTAATTGTGTCTTATAAGATTGCATGTTGTACGCAGATCCAATGATATTGGTTCATTACCAATATTTATTTTAACAATGATCTTTTAGTTTTATTTATATTCATGAGGAAGTGGTGGTTTTATTTTCTCATTCATTACATCCATTGGGATCATATGATACAAATTATTTTATTTAATAGTATACATATTTGGGTTTAAGCTATTGTAATTAGTATAATATTTAGTTTTATATTGATTCTTGGAGATTATAATCATTTAAATGGAATCTAATGTAGAGGCACATATTTTAATGAAACCCAACTTTATAGTTTTGAGGTTAAGAAGATGTCTAGATATATTCATGAGGTTAATTTCATAAGGATGGTATTATTTTAATATACTGTAGGTGAAAATGCACTATTTTTTTTGAACAAATCATTGTTTTCTAGGTTTCTTTGTAGTTGTAACTAAAACCCTGATAGAGTCACTATTTTGTTTGTATTAAACTATTTCACCTGACGGTGTCCATTATTTTGTAATCTATATTATGGGTTTTAATTCATTATGTTGTATAATATAAATATTTATGGCTAATTTCTGGAATATCATCTATATTTTGGGTGAGATTCATTTTCTACGATGATAAAGAAGATAAACCTGGTCTTTATAGTGGTGTAAAAATTAACATGATTTTGAAAACACTATTTTGGGGTTGTATAATAAATTAATGTGGTTTAGATGAATCAAAAATATATTTTATGTTTCCTATTAATTTTTTTATACATGATTAAAAAACATTATAATTTTTCGGATAACTAAATGGAAACCTTAATTTTATAAAGAAATGTTTTTGGATCACTATTGATGACACTAAATCACAATGTTGTTTATCTACACTACATTCTTGTATTACCCATATAAAGTTAAATATAAACATTATGTACCCATATTTTCAAAATTGGTTCCTTTATTCTCTATAAAACGATACATGTCATAGTTGTTGATATTTTTAATAATATTAGTTGGTCCTTAAATAAATCACTTCATGCGATCAATTCTATATTATCCAATGAAAATAAATTTAACTATTAATCCACTTTTCTCATGTTTTTTTCTTCATAACAACCTATATTAGTATATGGTGGATAGATAAAATAATTGATTGTCATTTAAGTTTAATTAGGTTTTTTATTTCAACAATTATGGAAATTTTAGAGTTAAAATCCAAGTTTTATACATTATACAAATTGTTTTGAGATTTATAGTGAGGTGTGGTAATGAAAAAAATTCATATGTAGACAACTACTAATCATAATAAGGAGAATGTGATGAATAATAACTATTTTAATTATATTTAACTTTGGGGAAAAAACCCAAATAACTAGATATTTTAATTATATAATTTTATTTATCCTTCATTTGTGAATTATAATGAAATAACTTAGCATGAATGGATTTAAATAAAAACAATTTATGTTAATAATAACTATGAAATTAAAAAACTAGTAGGAGTTTTAGTTTTCAATGAAATTTATTTTCATTTTATTAGTTTAAATGTTGTGTTTCTAAATTATAATTTTTTTGGTTGATTTTTATTATGTAAATTAGTTATTATTATTTATTTTTATGGAATTAAGGAAAATTATTGTTTAAGATATAGTTATATTACATCCCAAATTTTTAAAGGAATAAATTTTTTTAATAGAAAACATGACACACAATACAAAATGGTAAAGGGGAGATAATATACTAAGACGTTACAATAACTTTTTTAAAATAAATTAGATCTTTAATGTGGCCTAAAATTCATGTATTTCTGAGTTATTATAACTTACATGAAACAACCAATCTAGTAATAATCTTAGGATAAACACAAGATCATGTTTTGACAAATACTATTAATATTATTATTTAAAATTAAAATTATCTCTTAGACATTAAATTAGTATTTTATAATAGTATGAACTAACATATTAAAATATATTTTTAAATTAATTAGTAACCAAATAATGATAAATGAAATAAAATTTCAATTTAATATGTTGGATAGGTTTGAATTAAAAAAATATGTTTATTCAGTTGTATAAATATTATAATAATAATTTATATTAAGCAGTATTATTAGTTTATATTAATTAAATATATATAATTTTTATTAAATATTTTTTATTAAATTCATACATTATATTTTATAAGAATATTATAAGATCATATCCCATTTTATGTATAAAAGATTTATTTTTCTAACGGAATCTTTGCCTCTTTTTGATAGTACACTTGTATTGAATCATAATTATGAACCCTTTATAATTTATATTAGAAAAAAATTATAAATGGAAGTCTAAAGAAATATTTGGTTGATGTTTTGGTATTTTTTTTAAGATGATTCTTTTATAAATGATTGGTAAAAAATAATGAATATTAATTGAAAACTAAATTTTATGAAAAAAAATTTATAATGTAAAATTAAAAATTACATTTCTTTTAATGTCACAAAAGATAAATTATACATCTATTAATATAATATACTACTTATTCATAATTTTATGTCTTAATATATATATATATAAACATATTATACATTTGCATATTTTTACTTTAAAAATTATCTTTCTCATCAAGTCTATGGGACATATTTTAAATTGTTTTTTATAATTTTATTAGATGTAATTTTGAAAAATATATTATATATTTAAAATAAACATAATTTATATTGTATAATAAGTTAAACTTCAATATTTTTCCAAGTGATTAGTGAATATTTTAAAATTATTTACAATTATTAACTGAAAAAGAAGTTTATAAATTGACTATAATTTAATCATAAGTGAAAAAATGACCTATAAAATTTTCCCACATCCATTGGATGAATATGTTTCTAAATTATACATTATATAACCTAAATTTGACCATTATAGAGAAAAATTAAATGGAAAAATATGGTATAGCTCAATTTATTCCAAAATTACATTGTCTGTCATATCTCTCACTTATATAAGGCCACTCAATCTTCTCCGTATTCACACCAAAACAATAATTTTTCACCGAATAACTGCCCCTATAACCTCCCAAATAACATCCCCTAATCCAAAATTAATATTATTTGAAATAATTATTTTATAAGGATTAATTACTTCAAGCCTAAAAAGAATACCCGATGAATTGGAAATGTTTTTCAAAAAGTCATTTTATTTTATTTTCTATTAAACTTCCATTAATTATTAATTTATATTTCTTATAAAAAACCATAGTATATAAAATATATGGGAGTATTTTTATGTTATTATTATTAACTAAAACCACACATACTTCCCTCAAATGGGAAATTAAATCAATATCCATTTTTATGGCGGACAACTGGCATATGAATCTATATCATTCATTTAATAATTACAACATATCATGGTGGAGAATAATGATATATATAGTGTTTATATATAATATTTATATTTTTTATGATTTATATGTTTTTTAACTTATTATATAATTCATAACATAATGCTTTACATTTTTTGGGAATATGATAATTTCACTCTTGTGTTTGATAGAATAACGCCACACAAAGTGATATTATTTGTTCATGATTTATATGGAATTATGTTAAGATAGCTTTAACAAAAAAATGAATAAATATTATATTTTAATGATATGAGAATGTTAATATATTTATATAGTATTTAGTTTTTTTTCAATCAATGTGACAAGAAAATAGAAACAATTTTCATGCACAGATACGACCTATTGTCCACCATAGAAGTGTATTTTATTTCATATCACCTAATTAGATGGATTTATATGAATAAATAAAATGAAAATATATGATGTATGCATAATTTTTGTAAATATTGATTTGATTAAATCCTGATCAATGTAGGAATAGTCAAAATATAAAAAGTCCAATCATATTTGATAGACAATGTAATTAACACATTAAATAATGAATATAATCAAAGATCAATCCCAAAAACGTTATAATATTTTATAAAAGAACAAAATATTATATTATAATAATTAATATGGTTATTTTATATATTAATAACATTTGTAAAACCATTATACAATAGTTTTAAGTTCATTCAACCAAAAGTAATTGTGATATAATGGATTTAATCACAATTTAATTTCATTGAGGCATATTATGATATTATAATCCAAGTTTTTATAATGTAGGGTATATACTACCCCATGAATTGTAATGTCATGAATACTCTATTATTAATTTTGTTTTATTTTTCAAATTGGATTATTTCATCTAAGTGGATTTAAATTAAAAGTAAAAAAATTTCATTACCCAAATCCTTTTCATTATGATATATTACTTCTTCATTATTAATAATGTTATATGATTACGGGTATAATGATTTTTGAATATATATATTTTTATTCCAATTTATTTTACGTTATTTTATAAATGATAAAAATTATTTATTCGTTGATTAATTCTCGCCTCTACAATATGATCATTTTATGTAATTATTTAAAAATATACTTCTAATCGACAATAAATATTCTTGAATTTATATTAATGGAAATTATATAAACATTTTTAAATTAAATATTCAATTTTATTCTCATCTGATAATTCGATGTCATTTTTTTGTTTTGTACCATTTTTACACTCATCAGTACTAAAAATTATTTTTAATTTTTTTTATTAAAACCAATATTCATTTCTCTATTCTGTCAGAAATCTTTTTTCATAAAAATAAAATGTTTTATAAATATTGATTCATAAACATATTCTATAATATTTTCAAAATGATTTATTAAGATATTTTGTTTATTATTTTCTTTTTAAATAATTTGAACAAATTGAACATTCTCTTCGCTTTTCAAACTATTCACATTTTTAACATATTTACGGTATAATAGGAATATTCATTATGAAATTATAGTCTTACAGACCATCATGACTTCCATTTTAATGAAGCAAAAAATTGAACGTTTTTTGTTATTTTTAAATAATTTTTTAAAAATATAATTTCAATGAAAGGATTTTGATATTATTTTCCCTAATGGAAGGGATATTTTTATTAAGAACACATATATATATATTTACTATGTTTCTATTCATCAATTTGAAAAACAATATTTTCATACTCTAATGGGTATATGTTATGTTGATATAATATTTATTATTCATCAGTATTGTATATGATTTTCTTGGATAGGAATTGTATTATTATTCACTTCCATGATTCATTATGGCTGTGAAAAGCATTGGATTAAAATGATTTGTTCATGTGAGGACTAGAAATTATATTTCACCTAAATATCGATTTTATTTATCATGTATATTATTATTTATTTTTCCAATTAAAGTTTCAATTTACATCGTTTTTATTTTATATTAATTTTATTAAATGGTAAAATATTAATTAATCCATGTCCTTTACTCAATACAGATATTTCATGTTATTATATATTAATTTGTTAATTAAATTAATAATAAAATATATGTTGAATGTTTTTCACATGATGATATATGTGTCAAGAATAAAATGATATCCCCTTGGTGCACTAATATTATCATGGTAATAATCAATTAGAAAGACTTAAATATATTTTTTTCAACCCATTATATTTGGACCATCGTGAGAATATATATTCATGGTAAAGTTATCATGTGCCTGGGAAACATGAAATAAAATATTTATGCATTTAATACATTCATAATTCAGTTATTACAATACATGATGATTCCACTATGATATATTCCATGGATTCATTTCATTTTTAGTTTAATGAATAAATGAATTTTTTTTGTAGTTAATTACTATTAGATATTTATACATACATATAATGTTATTTAAATTGAATATATTCTCAGTTATTTCACATTAATATTGGTAATTCCTCATATAGTTACTAAAATACAATGTTTTCTCTCATACTAACCTTTCAATGTTTATTACTCTATAAAGTTATTTCATGGAATAGGCTCTCAATTATTTACCTTGACATGTTGATATTCTTTATTGATTCATGATTGCTTCCATTATAGATAACCCTTACTGAGAATTTGTTTCGCACAACAATTGGGTTTTATGTCCCCAGTTTTCCGAAAATATTACTATAACTAAAATGAATTGATATTTTTGATATAATAATGTTATTTTAAAATAAATTATATATTAATTATTTCATTAAAATATAATTTAATACTTGTCTATGTTTCTATTTTTTTCTAGAACAATAAACAATTTGTTACTTCATGATGTTATTCGAAGTGTCTTTGGACAATTTATGGTTTTATTCAATGGATCCATTATTATGATGTCAGTGTATTTATAATTTGTATGAGAATATTTTTTGTATAAAATGATTGATGTAGATTAAAAAAAATTATAATATTGAACCCAATAATTATATTTAATTTTAAAATACATATATAATAACATCATATATTTTTTATAAGATATATATTATTTGGTTTGTACCATAAATAAAAACATGTATGTATTCTAAATGATTATTTGGTTCTAAAATAGATTTACCTTAGGCAATTTACATAAAAAAGGGACAATAAGGCTAGAATGAATCGTTTCCTGGAAAACAACAAAAGGTCATACAGCACACCTTGTTTTACATGACGCAAAGAAATTCATTGGATAATTATCAATTTTTTAAAAAAAATTTATAATGTATTAGAATATATCATTTAAATGAATATATATTGCTAAACCAAAGTCAAAATGAGTATGTCTGTCAAAATAAAAAATTTGAAATATTTTTGTATTGATAATAAAATATAAAATAGATGAAGTACTTTAACATTTGTATTTTGGTTATAATAATCATGAATCCAAAAATTATTCTGTTAAAATTTAGAATCAATTGTGAATTTATTAATATTCGAGTTGTAGATACATTATAGCTTTATAATTTTAAGATTTATTATATGTTACTTGTCATAAATATATGTTTTATTGTATTATGTTATGGAATTCTACCATGATTAATTCTATGGTGGCATAAATTTTTAGAATTAATATTTTTAGTTAAATTTTTATTGGAGTAATAATGCCATTAAATTTTAGATACATATGATTAAGTTTACTGATATCTAATATGGTTGATATGAAAATTAATAATAATTATTGTGAAATAATTTTAGTAAAAATTGTAAAAAATAGACAAATAAATTTTATTGAAAATATTTGTAAATAAGTTATTTCATTATTGAATATACATCAAGGATTTCCATAATACTTTTTGAATCATTATAGGAATAATATTATTACTTTTTTCAAAAAATTAAAATCATCATGATCGATGAAAACCACAAAGGTTCGACAAAGAGGTGTGGTTTGATCCCATATGAAAAAAAATGTATGGGTTTCACTCATACCACTAGCATATGCGATATTTGAGTTAATATGAAATATTTTAGTTAAATAATTTAAAGATAAAATACTAATGATTAACATGTACTGTTAGTTTTGATATTAAAGTAGTAATTTATTTAGAAAATTATATTGGGAAAACAGTTAATGGAAAACATAATGGATTTTTTCTGGATATTAAGATCAGTTAAAAGTAAATTTTGTTGTTTTAGTCAAACTAAACTCAATTTTGGACATTAATTTCATAAGTATGTGATCGAAGCACAACCATAAGAGAAAATTGTGTTAATTAAGATGAATTAGTTAAATTTTGTATACTTCCTTGAATTTATAGGTTCTCAAATGATTTTGTATCTTTAATAAAATTATATTGAACAAAAAAAAAGTATTCTATTAAATTTAACTATGATGAAAAAAATAGTCATTTAGATCCTAAAATATTTATCGATTTTGAGGTCCTAAATATTCTATTGATGATTAAAATTGATATAATGAATGACCTCTACCACTGAATATTATTATTTACACTTTTCCTACATGCATGTATCGTCACATTCCACCAATGTTCTCTTATATAGAAACCAGATTATATGTTATTCCATTTCAACGTTGTACTCAAATTCACCTCTTATTAAGTTATTTTTTATTAATTATTTTAGTATTTTAATTTTACAACAACGTAATCATATATTATAGTATCATTAATTACACAGATAATGATTTAATTATGAGGATTAAATTTATATAAGGATGGGAGAATGCAAGCCCTTGAGATTCTAAAGGAATAATTTTTTTAAAAAATAGTCTTGACACGCCATAATAATAATATAATTCAATATAATATTTAGATAATTATTAATATATTTATCTATTAAAATGAATTCAATATATGTTATATCATGACAATAACACAATATTGATTTCTCTTGTGTTACATGCGACATCATTTTTCTTTGATATCTTGCACCACACGCATGAATGAGTTTTTTCAAATTTTGTTAATATAATTATTTAAAATTAAAATTATCTCTTATATGTTAACTTTGAATTTTTGAAGAGGATTGAATAAATTGTGAAAATACATGGTTAAATTCATTAGCTACTTATTTTATATAAATGAGAATTAATACCAATTTAATAAAATGAAAATGTTTACATAAAAACTCTTTTTATGCACCCAAAGTGTTTGATAAAAATAAATTAAATTAATTCCAATATGTAACTTATCTAAATGAAATTTATATATTATTTATTTAATATAATTTATCACATTCATTCAATAGATATTATTTACTAAGATAATAAAAAATAATACTTTATGCATAAACATGGAATTTTTCTAATGAAATTTTACTGATTTTTGATGGTTCACTTGTTTCAAGCCTAATAATTGCCTCTTTAATAAAATATATTAGAAAAAATAAGATTCTATTTGGAAATAATAGTATAAAAAATACCTTATTGTGATTTTCTTTGTATTTTATTTAGGAGTTTCATTTTTTGATGAATAGTATGAATTACTGATTTCTAATTGAAAATTTCCGTTGGATCAAAATAATTATTATTTTTATTTTTATTTTTATTTTTTTTTGTAAAAAAATATAGATAAATTATAAAAATTATAATAATATTTAATGAATATTAATAATTTATTTATTTATGTTAGATATAATAACATAATAATCATTTGAAAATTTCTACTTTAGCATCATGATTTGTCATCCCGTCTAAGGGAAAATTTTAAATTCAAATTTTTTACTAAGGGGGATGAAATTTGAAAAAAGGGATTTCCAATTTGGTATGTGGATATTTTTCTTTTCAAATGATGTATACAAGTTTTTTTTCTAATGTCAATAGGTGAAACACATAAAATAAGTTTTTGTGATTAACTAAAAAACGAGATTACCAATTGATTAAACATAAATCATAGGGTAACAAATGACCATGAAAACTTTCCAACACCAATTTCGGGAAATAAATTGAACATAATAATTATATTTTGTATATTAGTTCATTATTAATGAATCATGACTTTAAAAAATATGGTGGAAACAATAATTTTTAATACTACCAAATGCGTCCTCTCCCCCACTAACAATGTTCACTGCCCCCCTACACTAGAAACCATTTAACCACATTAGATTGTCCAAAAAACCCAAATCAAATTCCAAATTAACTATATTAGTACTATATGTATTTTAATGGAGATAAAAACTACTTAAGATGTCATTTGAGAAATATAAATGAGAATACTTGAAGGAGTGGTAATGTTTTTATATATTAGTTTTAATTTTATTTCCTCACCACCTAATTAAATTGTTCACATACATTCATTATGTGATAAAATATGTATATATAATATATTTATATTTTAATAATATTTTTAATATCTATAAAAATAAAAATTGAATAAAATGGGTTATAAAGGCATTAGTCATTTTAAGACAATCTTCGACTTGTGAATTGATGTAGTTCATTTTTTTTGTTGCAACTGATAAGGATGGGAATAATTATATACATAATTTATATATATTATATCTATAATATTTTATATATTTATAATATTTATGATGTATTTATAATTCTAAATATATATATAACACATAACATGAAAAGGAAATGTTTTTTCTTTTAAGACATTGAAATATATTTAGATACATTTCCAGATCTAGGCACATAGATGGTGTGAAATTCTATGGCATGATGTGATTGAAATTAATTTTATATAAACAATAAAAATATATTATTTTCCAACACACATCTTATATAAGAAAATGTATTCCTCATTAAACACTGATTGGATAAGAAATCTAAGACCACATTTGAATATGTAACATTTTTTTATCTTAGGCATGATATAAAACTAATCTACACAATGCAGTCAGATCATTCTCTAATCAATGGATGATTTAGTGGAATAAATTAATAAATTAATTGAATTTTTTTAAATGTGAAAAATCAAATAAAATTTTATAACTATATCTTCATGGAAAACATTCCAAGGTCATCCTCATAATCCTAGGATTTTCTAATAGATCTCTTCCTCCTCTATTGGGGAATTTCAATCGAACATTGAATGAATTATGGATTGTATCAATTTAAGACACAATGAACACAATAAAATCTTTTTAATCATTATTTGATGAATTATTCATTTATGATCTATCAATATAAGAGGTAGGGTTTTCAATTGGTGTTTTAACACCTTTTTTTTGAATTAATGGTATAGTAGAACCATCGAATCTATTTGATCTCCACCAATTGCAGACAATGGAATCTCCCATGTATTGAAATATAAATTAATTTGAATTTTTTTTCTAACATTAGTATCATTGTTCCATATAATTAGACATAAAATATTGGCCATATATTTTTAAAACTAGTTTTATTATGTTTTCATTCATTTTTTCTTTTATTTCATCATCAATTGAACTATGAAGACCATATATGACAATTTCCTGGTGGTATCAAGCCCGATTGGTCCACCAGATCTACAACGGTTCAACGAACAAGGAATATATAAATGAATATAAAATTGATGAGGTTTTTTCAGGATAAATAGGATGTTTGAAGAAAAAAATGAGAAAAATATATAGTGTGATCACATTAGGGTTCCCAAAGTATGTGACGCAGATATGGGTCCCCTGGAAATCATCTCGAATTAAAATTTTATACCACCAAATGGTCTAAATCCACTAACCATTGTGTAGATCTAAAAATCCCGAGTGAAACCAAATCTAGATCTAAAGCAGATGGAAACAATCAAAGAATGGTGATTGGATCTTAATATTTCATGAATTACTAAACCACATTCCATGTTAATGGATGAAAACATGGTGTGTATCTCCCTCAATGATGAAGTCAAGGGATTGAAAAAAAATAAGGATGATGTAGTGTGTATTCATACTATACGTCATGTACCAATTTTTAAAATGGAAACACGTGTGATAGATTACATGGGATAGTATTTTTAAGGAATTATATGGTTAGGAACATGGTCATGCACTCGGGTACATGGACACAGGTTCTAGAATACAGACACGTTGTCTAGTAGAGAGACATTTGGTCTGGTATTTGGACACAAAAATCATAACATGGTATGTATTCATGGATGTATTTAAATGTCATGTTTTCCACCTTCATTGTGTGTAATCTTACATACTAGTTAAATTTGGTCATCCATGGACACAACCAGTGGGTAGAGTAGAACCCCACAACATTGGTGTGATGTTACACATTGTGTTCCCTTTTAATGATATTGAGTGACTTTTGAACCTTCATATCTCCTTCGTTTGGTCTTGTATTTCTTTCCATGAGTGTCATATCTATAGAATTTTTTATCTTATAACATGATGGTTTATTCAGTCCTGAATTTATAGATATGATGTCAAATTTTTAGATCATGGAACATTCATAGGTGATTCTATATGATGGTAGTGATCATAAATGATAACATGAAGTCATCTGAGTGGAACCTTCCTCATGGTATCATTGCATGGATCCTCGATGACCTAGAGTGGAACATTCCAGTTTGATTGGGCATAGGTCCCCGGCCTTCTATTTGGAACCATTATATTGTATTAGGTCATGTGTCCTCAATAAATTATAGTGGAAAGCTACAGTACTGTGGGAAATGAGTCCGCATGCTCCTTAGTGGCACCTCTTAATGTTTTAGGGAATAGGTCTTTGATGACATAGAGTATAACCCTCTATCATGGTTGGGAATGGGTCTTCAAACTATTAACTCTATCCCCATTGAGGTATTTGAAAATGGGTCCTAAATGATTTGGAGAGGAACCCTCCATCACTGTTTGGATGGGGTCCTCAACCACTATGTTGTAACCATCATATTGTACTAGGGATTGATTCATGTACCTAGTGATTTTGGAAACTCGACTATATGAGAATGTGAAAAGTAATGGATTGAATTTTAAGGGTACATTTGGGTAGATATATGATATATTGAGCATTGTTTATAAAATTTTGGAATTATTGGATTACCATATTATTAGGTAGAGTTCTGATATAATAATTCCCATACTCACTAAGTTTAGACTATTTTCCTTGTATATGTTTAATTACACCTTTTTTTCGGTTTCCATTACTTTTTATCTTTACATTGTTTTATCTACTATTATTCCCTTCCTTTTCTTATATTATTTATATTCATCACATATTTTGGGGTATTCTACTGGGTATGTTTATACTCACCCTTGCAATGCATTTGACTGCATGTATCATGTCTTAGGTATACGATGTACTGTTCGATCATGACTATGTTTGAGCATAGGTATAATGAGTGATTGGTCTGCATACAATGGTCATAGATTTTTATTCACGATACGTGCTCTCTCATTTTTTAATTCACTAGTTTGGTTTCTTGTTGGGACATATTTTTTTTGGCTGTGTATTATTTCCAATTACTATTCAGTTCACAATACTATACATCTTTTATATATAGAGGTAAATGTTTTTATACATTAATTTAACATTGTGTTTCATCATTTACATTTTCCCTATGCACATTTTCATCGAGTTAAATTCGTCTGTATTCAGTTATTTAGGAAATCCCCCCCCCAACGTGTTAGTTATACATTCTGTTAATGTTTCCACACATGTACTATAATGATGATATTGGGGATTTTTCTTCTTGGGCCCCAGTGTTTGTACGGTCATGAATAATTGGAATCATATAATTTTCATTCTTTAGGATGGTGATCTGATGTATCCCATTAAATATGATTTCATTGGTAAAGGTAGATAGATTCATGAATCTCATTATAGAAATTAAAATGATGGTGTGTTGGTCGATGTATCTATTCACCATTACATTTTCTACCATCTTGTACCTTCAGCAGGCAGTGAAATTTATTGTCAGTAATAATGGTATATCCAACATATAAGATTGAGTCTTCAACAATACTTCTTGTTTAATTTATCCATTTCTGTTGATATATATATATATTAATCATATCATGGTACTCCTTGATAACTTTCAGGATACCTTCCACATGATAGCTAGTAAAAATATTGGCTCCACCTCGTAAAAAAAATCCACTTAAATGCATTATATTAGTTCAGGGTCCATCCTATGATCCCCTTCCACTAGGTGGGTAGGTAAAATAACATACCCCAATCGAGAGGAAGATATTTCCTGTAGATTATTCTGAGATTTCATGTAGGCTTAGTGCAATTGGTTACTTCCATCATTAGAGACCACTGAGGTTATGTGATGATCCATATCTTTAAGCACCATAGGATTATATTGGGATGATGGTCTATATCACCAGTCATGTTGAGAACTCCTTCATATAATGTGGTTTCACTTGTAGCTAATCATTTCCACAATGTATTTGGGATCTGGATGATCATTATTACACAAATGCATGATAATTCAAGACTCTCAGGTAGAGTATTCTAAAATTGGTTTAATGAGGAGTACTACCGCACCTTCATACATTCAATGCACATCATAAATTATATAGAGAAGAATAAAGGAGGTATGATGGTTGATGAAAAAACATAATGGTTTATTGAACTTACATGGTACTCTATTGACATTATCTAGGATGGATACATCCATGAACATAATTTTGAGTGGTCTATCCACATAGATATCCAATAAAGAATTGTATAATTTTTCATCCCATCCTATGATGGGGGGTTGGATAAGGTATTTGTGAATGATATATTTTCATCATAGGGATTCTATATAGTTGAAAATGGATGTGGGAACCACAGATAAGAGTATTTTTTATCATCTAGAAGATGAAAAACTACAGGATCTCATCACAAGATACCGTCCCATAATCTGGTACATGCAAGTGGTCATATGTAGTGATGTGTGTGGGGACAACATATATATGGGAATTTCTTTACTAATGACAAGAATGGTCACATGGGAAATGAAATCATGACTAGAGGTATAGAGAATCTCACCCTGATGGATTATGGACTGCCAGGGTAGAGTTAGTTTCATGATCATGGATCTCTTATGCTCGAATTAGGTGATCCCCATGGAACAAGATATGGTACAAGAGACAGAGGAGATATGGTTAATGGATAAAATTTTGAGATCCTTCCACCCCCACCAATAGGTATCTGATAGTAGGTTTATGGAGTTGGTGTCCATGATCACAAATATCTACATGAATTGGAATGTTATGATACCATAGTGAAAGAGAAGTTAACTAGTAAAATTCTTTTTTTACACTTTAATAATTAATAGTTGAAATATATTATAGTCAATCCTTTCTCTCAAAACATTTAGTTCTAGATCCGGATCACCCTTTGGAAGACATATCCCAACAACTTTATCTTGAGGTCCCTATAGTTAATGATTCAACTATATCATTCATCATTAATATGAGAAATGTATCTCTTTTTAGAGAGAGGTTCATTTTAGATTTTTCTCATCATAACGGAATCCTGTGATGTCCTATTTGTTATGGATTTTACTTTAATGGTTTGACCACATATAAATTGTCATTAGAGAGTAGTCATATACCTACGCCCAGATAAGAAAAAATTATCCTTCTCTTGTAATCGTAATCTCTTGGTGGGGAATGTGTTTTTTTAACATAATGGTTCATCTCATCACTTATCGACTAGTCAGTATATCCCAGGGTGCAATAGGCTATTTGGGAATATAGTTTCATTTATTTGTCGAGGATTATATGTGAATCTTCCCTAAGGACATTATGGGACAAACTCAGAGGCAAGGGATGGATTTTTTTCATAGACTAGAATCAAAGTACCTATAAAATATCATAAATGGAATATCAGATGACATATTCCATGACCCATGATCTATCGATGCTATTGGAGGAACATCATGGGAAATGAATCATTAGGTGCAATGTGTCCCCTAGGTAGGTCTAGTGTTTTTTTTAAAATGTGGATAGAGGATTTCAACTCTACCTAGATTATTATCAACTCAGTATGAAGATGATAAAGAAAATGTTCCACTTTTTGTAGATTGATGTCCACTATGACCATTAGAGAGGCATAAAAATGTTTTTGAAGAGTGATATCATGTCTGGATACCCCCACATGAGTATTCATGTGGCTGATACATTAATTTTTTCATTCTGATGCCTCTACAAATGCTATGATTTTTTAGTGGTTCCGTTTTGTGTTAAAAATTCCCCTATCATGTTTATATCTTTGATAATATATGATTTATAGAAATACATGGACCAATTTTTTGTTGTATTCATAAATGACATACTATTCTACTATGCATCAGAGTAGGAGCATATAGATCACCTAAGAATGGTTCTTGAATTTCTTTGAAAGAGCTGTCATTAGAGAATGACCATGAGGTTCACATTCTGGACACATTTGATTCACTTTATATAGAATTAAATTTATAATAATGGTTTATCCATAGAAACAAATAATATTTATGAACATATTTCATTGGAGACACATTTGAACATACCAAAGGTATTGAGCTTTCATCAGTTTTTAGGGTAAAATAATTTTAGTGTGGTATACTTCAACCAAATCACTGCCCCATTGAGCACCCAATAATGGAAATGGTATATTTTTTCATAATTTGAGTAATGATGGATAGACTTTGGTGATTTGGGGTATACGACGACAAGTGATCAGTTTTTGAATCTTACAATGGAACATGTTGATTTTATAGTGTATTGTGATTCTTCAGGAGTTGGGCATGGTTGTGTGTTGACGAAATAACTCATAGTAATCACATATGGACCGATGGAGTTGAGGCACCATGAGATAATATAAAAGTATCAGGTCCTAGTGCTTATAGAAGTGGTATTTCACTAAGGATGTAGAGACACAGTCTTTTGGGGGATTTCTGTTTGGTTTACTCAGACCACTAAAGGCTCAGTTACGTCTACACACAAAGATACCTGAACATGAGATAGAGAAACTGGTTGGAGTTACAATAAGACTATGAAATTGTGATAGCCTATAATCTAAGGATGTGAAAAGTATTACTATCTTTTGTTGGTAATCTATCATTGTATAGCTTATTGTAGGATGATATATTGAAGATAGATTCTCGATTGCTAGCCCTAGTGGGCCAGGAGGGTACAACATTTCGTCAATTCATGGTGTTGTCAACTTTTCTTCTCTATAGTATGAGTAAGTACTTAAGAGGAGACATAAAATGTTATGTAATATGTGAATACATATCTATAGATGATGAAATAGATGAATATTTTTAAGGATGGAATCATATCCTCTTATTCTAGGGGAAAATAATTATTCCGGTCACATTATCGTAGGTGGTGATGTGAGAGTTCCACACTTCTCCCATTAAAATACATCTCAGTTTGTGGTAGATGTAAAACATTTTAAGTAGATCTTTTGGTTTCATGACATGAGGAAAATCATAGTATAATTTCTCTCTTAGTGCGATATCTATCTGTAGGTTATGGAAGAGAACCTTGTTATGAAATGTCATTTACTGCCCCATTAGATTCCTGAGTGTAAATGGGATGTCATATCAAATGAGTTAATCTTAGTGATTCCACTCAAGTATATTCTTCATGATTCCATCTCGTTGATTGTTGAATTATTAAAAAATTCATAAAACATATTTTCTGTTATGAATAATTGTTCACTGGGGGGTTTGGGAAAAATGTACATACGAGTTATAATTTTCATTCATTGGGTTTCCTTTAGTATTATCTCTGATCAATATGTGTCGTTTCTGTCATGACTATAGAGATAATTATTGTAAAAATTTGGATCCCTAATGTGGATGAGTATAGAAATACACCCCATTAAAAATAGGAATATTGATCACACTCTCTATGTGAAAGAGGATATAATGATGGTGTTCATGTTTGACTGCAGCCGAAGTTGGGAGGATCACCTTCCCTTGGAATAGTTTTCATAAAACAACAAAAACCACTCTCTCGTGGTCATGTAACAGTTTTATTCAATGTATCTGTGAAAATTAATTTCATCCACGGTATATAAATATATAAGGGATAAATATATAGTGGGAATAAATTTGGTATAGGTGGTGGAAGAGAAATATTTGTCATATAGATAAAGATTAAGGAAGCCCCGATGAGATAAAAATATCATACAAATCTCAATTATAGTCCACTGGAGCTCTATTAATAGGGTACATTTTTTTGCAGATTCTTTACCTCATGATGATTATAGAGGTTCAATTGCATGGGCACACTATAAATGAGGTTCATTGGCCTATATTATACCATGCATAGTGTTGGAAAAGTTTCAAACTACCTCATCCTACCCCTAAAAATAGAGGAGTGCAAAATGTATTCTACATTTTGTGGATAATGATAACCTTCATGAACCTACACACATTATCAACTATGGTGAGGAGGAAATTGAGGATGGATACACATTTGAGGATCACCTAGTTGAAATTATGTATTAGAAAAGGAGGCCCTTTCATGGATGAAACAAACCCTATGTACATGTGTTGTGTCATCATGGAAATATGTTATAGAGTGATTTAGATAAAGAGATCCATGTGTGGGATTAATATCCCTTGTTTTTTCATTTTTTTCCTTTTCTTGATGAAATGATTGAATGGGGAAATAATTCTGATATTGGTATTTCCATATAATAGTTTCAAATATAAATATATATAGATTTCAAATTCTAGAAATGGATATAGTCTGTGATTATAAGAAATCATGTTATAATAATAAATTTTTAAAAAATATTCAAAATATTTTATATTTTGTGTGCACACATTCTTAATAAATACAAGATAACTATTCAATGTTTAATTGAATTAGAAATTTGATACAATGGTCAAGTCCATAATGTGTTGTTAAACATATGCACACCATAAACTGGGTTGGCATGAGAAATATTGATCCATCACTTTATGGTGGTACATTTAGTGGAATAAATTAATTAGTTGAATTATTTTACCTAAGAAGAATAATTATAAATATATCATCATGGAAAACTACCTAGATATAGCCTGGTAATAATGGAATTTTCCATGAGATATTTTCCTCCCATTTTATAGAATCTCAATCGAACAACGATAGAACACTGTATTAGATCATATAACAACATATCCATTACAACAGGTTCATTAAAATAATTAAAAGACATGTTATTCATCAGTGATCCATCATTAATCAATGTAATACTCATAAACATGATTTTTATTTAATTTCAATTAAATCGATGAGTATATTAATCCACTTCATTAGATATGTTCCAATTATAGACCATTCATGCCCCATGGTTTTGAATTATAAAGTAATTTGAAATGAATTCTTAACTGAGTATCACAATTCCTGATCAGGGGCTAATAATTATTGGACAAATACATTTAAAAACTTTTTATATTATGAGTTTACTCCTATTTATTCATGTTCACCACGGATTAGAACATAAATTCTCAATTTGGAAATTAATGAATGGTAACGATCTCTATTAGACCCTCAGATCTATGACAAATCAATGAACATTTCATTGATCTTTGAAACAGGGATATATCAATAGTGTTTGTGGGAAAATAAGGATATCATCATCAAACTAATGTAAAATAATTTAAGGATGAGGATTTTGAGTGTGAGTAGTGTGTGAGTCACATATGGGCCTACTAGAAATCATCCCAAATTCTAGTTTATATCCATCAAATGAATAGAATATATTAGTCTTCGAGTGGATCTATAAATCCCATGTAAAACCAATGATGAATCTGAAGATGATTTATAATTTCATTGAAAGTTGATTAGATCTGTGGAATATGTGAAAATCCCGACTCCATGCGATTTTCAAGGATGACCTCATGGTGTGTATCCCCGATGGTGATGGTGTGAAGGCTTTTGAAGTATTAAAGATGAAGCACCATGTAGTCCTCTTAAATGATGTGTACTATTTTTATGGATGAAATCCTAAGTTATTGATCAAATTTACTGGGAATCATGTTGAGTAAAATATAACCACTCAATTTTTTTACTCAGGTACATGTATATGATGTTCAAAAAACAGACATGAGTCTACAAACATGGTCAAGTGGGTCATTACACAGTCACAATGAGTGGTGCACATCTAATCTTCAAGGTATTTTCGACATGTTTTTTATTACACATGGATGAAATGTAATCTTACAAGGTTTGGAACCATTAACCATTTAGGCACATGACCATATCGTTGGCTTATACAACACAATGTGTGTGTTCCCTCACATGAGGTTTACCCCTTAAATTATTTTCCAAACACATGTAAAATCATTGTATACTTCATTTAAACTCATATATTGGAATGTGAGTAGCCTATCATGGGTTTTTTTCAATGTAAATCATGATAGTTTAATTAATTTGGGATTTAGAGGTAAGATGTGAAATGTTCCAAGAATGATGCTTGTATAGGATATGTTCTACAATTGTAATTATCATGTAGGATCACCATAATCTTTCTGAGTGGAGCCCTATGGTATTATTTCATGGTTCTTAAATAAACTAGAGTGGAAACCTCTAGATGCATGGGGAATGTGTTCTAAACCCCCTAAGTTACACCATATTCTTGTATCATGGAACATGTCCTCGGTGATATAATGTGTCACCTTATAGCTGGGATATGCAAGGATACTTAACCACCCAAGTGAAACCCTTATAGAGTATCATGGCATGGTTTTGAGATTACATATAGTGGAACCCTCTATCCAGGAATGGAATGGATACTCATCCACTCTAGTAGAACCCACATGTAGTATCAGGACAAGGGTCCTTAGTGAATTAGTGTGGATCCCACTATGTAGGCAAGGAATGGGTCCTCATCCTCCCAACTTCCACCCTCTATTGGTATTTAAGAATGGGTCCATGAAAACCTAGAGTTGATCAATCAAACCGGGATATTTATGGATCCATGAACACTAGAGTGGAGATCTCCTATTTTACGAGGGAATGATTTTTCTCCCAATAGATTGATTTCCCTCAACTTTATGGCATGATGATGAAAAATATCTTGACTTCAACGGATACTTTAGGGCCCATGTATAGAACACGGGGCATCATTGAAATTCATTGGGAACTATTTCCTACTAATATTCTTAAAATTAGTTATGTTATGGAGGTCCCCTTACTCTTTTTTTGGCCTTCTTTGACTAAGTATTCATATATGACCCACTTCATTATACAAAATTTGAATTTAGAAACCATCCATCCACAAGATATGAAGACATATCTGGTATACGAAATGATATCAATGTTTATATTCTCATGGTTTGATTATTGAACTCTCTTATTATTAATTGTGACGACTTGATAGGTAGTTCTACTACTCACCGAGTTTAGCCTCATTTTCTTGGATTAGTTTACTTTTACATTTTTCTGGGTTGAATTGTAATATTTTAATTTACCTTGTGATGTCTAATATCATTTTCATACTCTATTGTCTTGCATCTCCCCCACCCCCCAAAAATTTCTGGTCATTCTATTTGTTATATTATTTCTCAACCATATATGGGCCTTTTTGGCACATCTCGTGTCTCATACAGATGATATGCATGTCAACCGAGACAAAATAGAATATGTGGATACATGGTTTTTTGGACCACATACCATGGTCTTATCATGGAATTTTGGAGATGGTCTCTCTCAGCTATTTAATTTTCCACATTTTTTTAGTTTGGGATATATATTTGGATAGGCATGTATTATTCTCATTAATTATTAATTTTATACTACTGTGAATTTGTATGGCCTGGAGGTTCATGCATGTCTTGGGTACTTTAAAATAGTATTAAATATTTTATTATATCCCGATACACTTTTTCATCAAAAAAAGAAGTGTTTGTTCATACATATATATTTGATAAGGCCTCCATAAGTTATTTTTAACTTTTGTACATTCTACCACCACTCGAATATAGAGGTGTCCTTGGGGTTGTTTTGACTTAATCCCTTACATGGTTCAATTCCTAACATAATTTAATCATTTCATTTATTTTGGAATATTATTATGATGATATTGTGTACGACAGACTACCACCTCATGAAGTGATGTGATTCGTTCACCATTTATGTAGAATGTATTATGGATTCATTAAATATCCATATTTTATTAATAAAAAAATAATTATGTTTCTGGAATGATAATATATATATACATATTTAAATAATTAATCTTTCAATATGACATGAAAACGGAAACATTGTCTATCGTTATGTAATGTCTACCACCTCTTTGAACTATGTATTTAATATCCAATCACATGATATAATGGATCAAAAAAATGTATATATTTATTATATGTGATATTTAAATCCATTTTCTATTTGTTAATAAAGAAATCATTTCCATATTAAGAGTAAAAAAATATCAAGTCAAAATATACTCAAAAAATAAGGGAATTAAAACCGTAACATTGAAAATATTAAATGAAAATAAACCAAATCTGATAGAATGCTTTTGAAGGATCACATATGTTATTATAAATATAAATATGGTTCAATTATAATTTAATTACATTATTAATACCATTATTAATGTGTCAAAATATCATTCAACCAAAAAAGCGCATGATATGGGATTTAGACACAATTTCATTCGGTTGAATCTTATTGTAATGTTATGAAGCTTTTTTATTTTATATCATGTGTATAAAAATCCATGATTTGTAATTTCATTAATAATTAATTCATCATGTTATTTTAAATTTCTATATGAATTAATTAAACTTATATAATTTAAATTAAATGTTAATGTAATTCAGAACTCAATTACATTTTATTGGGATATATTAATTCATATTTTTCATTACTATTCTATGATTGCATGAAAAATTATTTTTTACTATACATTTTTTTATTTCTAAATTTTTTATTTATTTTTGCAGTTTATATACATAATAAATCCATTTATTATTTTACACTTCAAAATTGTGATCATTTTAAGTGTTTATTTCACAATATCATTCTAATAGAGATTATATATTCAGGAATTTACATTAAATATATTATTTTATTCATTATTTATAAAACCATTTTGTTTATTTTCCTTTGTTTATTAATGATTCATTCATGAGATAGAATCATTTTTACACTATTCTATAGTAAATATTATTGTGAGAATGTTTTAAAAAAATATGACTCATATTGTCTCTTCTATCAGAATTATTTTTTCTTTCAAAACCATGTTTTATAAAAATGTAATTAATAATCTTTACATTATCCATTTCAAAAAATATATGTAAAATAATTATTTACCCATTTATTCTATTAAATTTTTAAGTAACCTCTTTATCACATTCCAAACAATGGAAATTTCTATCATTTTTAACAAAAAAATGTAATATTGATTACAAGATATAAAAATTAACCATAGATAAGATTTCTATATCATTAAAGCTTCCTTTTCTAGTTGGAGAGGAAATTCTTAATGAAAATTTTTAAAAGTTTTTTTCAATCAATACTAATTTCCTAGTATTTCTAAAAAATAAATTGATTTTTCCTTCATGAATATTTTCAATGATGTTGTTTTTTGTTTTTTTATTCATCAATTCCTGAAACAAATTATTCTTAATAAAATTTCTATATGTTATCTTTAAATAATACTTATTATTATTACAGATGATTTAGTATTATTTAGATCGAGTAAAATACTGATATTCACTGACATCATTAATTTTTATTTTAATTATATCCCCTTGAAATTTTCAATTCCCATTGATCATTAAATATTAAATTACAACCTAATACCCATATTATTTATCATGTATATGACTATCACTTAAATAATATCACATGAATAAACATGGAAATTTAATTTCAATGATATTTGGTTGACTAGGGAATATTGATTAATCTATATAATATAATCATTACAGATATTTTATTGTAAGGAATATTGATTCAAAAATTAAATCGGTTATTAAATATATAAGGAATGTATTAGAGTATAATAAATGAGTAGGTCCACGATAATTATAGCCTCGTAATTCATTGATTGTATCATGAGATGAATCTATTGGTTAACCCTATTTAAATGTGATTCTTCAAATCATTTCAAGATATTTTGATAATAGATCATGATGGTAAAGGTTTCATGTTCTTGGGAAACAGGAAATCCCATATTTAAAACATTCATTCATTCTTTAATTAGTTATATATATCCCATATATTTTCAGTATGAGGTGATGTCGAGATGAATTTCAATTTAAGTTCATTGATTATAAGGAATTTGTTTTCAATTATTTACCATGAAATTTTGATTATTCGTTATCCAATCTTTTAAATGGAATGTGTGCTATATTATTTTTAATTTTTTATCTATTATGAATTATCTAGTTTTATTAATGAAATTTTTGGTCCAGAATATATATTTTTACATTGATTGTGAATCATCTATTTATTTAATGTAATCTTTGATAATTTATATACCTTTACATGTTGATTATTCTAATTGATTCATGACATATTCCATTTTCTATATAATTAAAATAGCCTTTCAGATTACCTGTATTTTTTTCCATTCCTTAAAAATCTATGAAGATTACTATAACATATATACATGGATATGATCTTTGGAATATGTTCATTATAATTAATATTATCATATATTTTGTAAGAAAAATGTCATGATACACTCATCTATGTATCTATATTAAGAAGAAAACAAATCTCTTCAGTCATTCTAGTTATGATTTCGTTTATAATATTCAAATGTAATGATAGTAGGAAATAAATCAAGGATTCTAGGTTTATGGTAACTTCAATAAAGTTTGTGGTCAACAATTAATGTCAATGGAGTATAATATATTTGATGAAATACATTAAAAAATACATTTTTAGTTCTGTTTTAATTGAGTAATGGATGTAGATTAATAATAAATCCAGTGTTATTAATGAAATTTTTTATTTTGTAAGTTTAATGAGGTTATGTTTCCTTGAATAGATTCCTGATATTTTAATTGATTAAATGATGTGGATAATATATTTTGGATCATGATACTATTTTTAGATTTATTAAAAAAATTATCTACTGGTTTGATAATTTCATTACTCTATTTTGTTGAATGATATTTGATATTCCTGGAGGATTGAATGTTTGATATATATTAATGTCCTACAACAAATAAACTATTGTATTAGTTATAGTTACATTATCATAGAGATATTTTTTATTTTATGTTCTTCTCACTGTGATATGTATTTTTTTGGTTGTATATAAAAAAATTAAATGTGTGAAAATCATGAAATCGGGTTTTTTGCGGTGGATATGGGGTTCAGTGTAGACTATATTGGTGGTTATGTGGATAAAATTAGTTTATATAAATCTAGTATTGTCACAATTATTTATATTATTTATACTAATATTTTTCATATAATGATTCATTATTTATCATATTTATATTATATTGGTGGAGATCGATGGTGAATCATCGATGTATACTTATATTCATACTCTTTTTTATTTTCAATTTTCCTAATTAGAGATTGATGTTGATGTGGTTCCATAAACCATTAGTTCAAGAAGTTAAAGATCTCATTTTCAGTGAATGTATATTTTTTTGGGTTTTTTCATTTTTGACATTATATAGTTATATTGTTTATATATTTTTTGAAATGTTCACAAATATTTTCATTTACATATGAGAAAAATAACTTTCATATTTTGGGTTTTATTAATTTAAGTGTCCATTTATACTGAAAATAGTTATTTCTACCATGTTTGGCTTTATAATCATTTTGGTACTCTGAACCTAATTACCAATTGAAATTTGGATTCATATGTCATTTTAAATCATGTTTATGACTTGTGATCCTTAAAACATATGTTGGGTCATAAAAAATATAATTTCTGGTATAATAATAATGGAGAAGAATTTGATTGGAAAATCAATAAATATACCCTCAGAAGTATTTCAATTAATATATTAAAAATTAATCAGTTCAATAAATATATTGACATGTAAATAAAATAATGGTAAATTTTAGGGAAGAAAATGATAACTCGGGAATAAATTTCATACATTGAATATGAAATTCTATACATAACCTGAATAAGTTATATTTCGTCGAATAGTGATGTTTTAAATCATTTCTATTATTTATATAGAATGATATTTAAAAAAAATATCTTAAAAAATTTAAATAAATATATTAAAGAAAATTCAAAGAATATAATGTAATTGGTATTCCAAAATTGGAAAATAATATAGATTTCCATCTCAATGGATGGAGAATTGTTTAAGGAACCCCTTGGTATATTTCTCTTATTTCTTATCCACTCATGAGCCGCCTTTATAACAATATTATATATATTATGGAATTATAAAAAAACTATTTATTTTGTTAATTTACATATTTTATTATATTTAATTTGTTTATTAATTATTTATTAGTGGTTAATTATGGATGAAAACCATAATGATTTTTTTTGAATCTCCCATTCTAGTTTCAATACATTGGAATTTATCTTTAAAATTTTAGTCGGGGATTCATTAACCATGTAATATTTATTATAAATGAAATTCATTTGTATTTAAATACTTATAGACATATATAAATGATATGTATTAAATCCTACAGTTATAATTAATGAATGAAAATTAATATAATGAAAATACACCTTCTAGGGAGGTGGTAAATCCGACCGTATAATGGCAAAAAAATGAGGAAACAATATTAGATGTAAATATTATAACAATAGATTATTTTATATTTAATTAATAATAATATTAGTATTTTTATTTTCTACTTATTTAAAATTTTAATGACGATTAAAATATAAATTTCAATTATAAAATAAGAATAACTGAAGAGAAAAAAAATAATAAATTGGACATTACATTTTCTTTTCGTTTCCTCATTTTCTAAATGAATTACCACATTGGATTTTTTTTTGTGGAACGAAAAAAATATTCAATAATTATTGAAATATTATGATATATAATTTTAATAAAATATAGAAATTGGAATAGTGTTTTCATTATTTTTACAATGAAGATAAAACAGGAAATTAATAGTTGAAGGGGATTTATATCATGAAAGATGTAATTTAAGATGAAATTATTTAATTACTAAAAAATAAAACAGTAGTCGTAATTGTGGATATAAATATTATCTCATAAAAAATATATTTTTTATAATTTAATCACCTCAAAAAATAGAAATTCATGTATTAAAACATGTTATCAAACAATGTAAAAAAATATCAAAAAAATAATTTAATGTAATTAATTATTCATTATGACTATGGAAATTATGTCCATGGATTTTTAATTTTATAAGTACATTATTTAAAATGTAAAAAATAATTGCAATAATGAAATCATTTTATAATATATTGTGTTATTATTATTCAATAATGATATCATAAAACATGTAGTGTTTTAAAATATTTATTTTTAATATGAAATGATATATAATATTTATTAAAAAAATACAACAAAAATTTAGACGTTAAAGATTTAAACATTCTTCTAATTTTTTCTTAATTTTTTTTCACTAAATTAAATTTAAATTATATATTATAATATTTTAAATTATTATGAATAGATATCAATATTATTAATTAAAAAAACTAAAAAATTTATTTTTATTATAATATTTAAAAATTTATTTGTAATAGTGAAAATATTCATTTTTAGTATTTTAATATTCTTCTATTAATATGTTTAAAAATATAATATTATTTAAATATTTATCTACAATGACTATTTTACTAATCATACTGTTATACAACTATTATGATATCCTTGTATCCAACAACCACCTATATTGATTCAAATGTGAAAGATCATTTTATATACACATATATAGACATTATATCACATATATTACAATCAAATAGTTTTAATTCAAGGAAATATAAATATAACCTTATAAAATAATTATATTAATTCTATTATCGTTCAATCCTGTGAGATTGGTGTTCTTGAAAATTGAATTTATAATAGACCACATACCATAAAATTTCAAATTTAAAGTCATGTTGATTTATTTTTATTAAATCTTCAATGAGGTTTTTTCTATTTTAATGTATTAATTAATAAATTTATATTAATTTTATATATCAATTTTTTATAATATTATATATCTTGTTTCATGATTTATTTTATTTAATTATTGTATACCTTATATTATTTTTTATGAATATAATATGGAATAAAATATTTCTTATAAATTAGAACTTCGCATTGAAATATCATGGATGTCACATTACATATGAAATAGTGTTATGGTTAAAATAAAAATATTTTATTTATTAAGGTAACATTAATCAATGACTGTAAAATAGATAAAACTCATAATTATAAATAAATTAATGATTAAATTCATATTATTTCATTTATTTTAAATAAAATGTATAAGAGCATAAATAATATCTAAAAATTTAAATTCAAGATGAAATATCATTACCATAGGTCCCAAGTAAATCACTAATACTCTACCTCTAGTTCTAAAAAAATTAATTTGATAATCATTGGATTATGAATATTATATATATTTATTTCATATTCATATATTTAATTCCATTTATTATTATTTATTTATAATTTATTTCAATATATCACATCGAGGGGGTAATGTTACATGTGTTTTTTGGAATTTCATCACTTTTTTATACATTCTAAACAATTTTATAATATTTATTAATTTATATATATATCAGAATATTTGGAAAATAAAATCTTATTTAGGTATTTAGCTTCCTATATTGCTCCATTAAATCGGTATATTAATTTTATAAATCAATATTCAGTATATTTTTGTTCATGGTGGAATTATCGGCTATTTAAGAGTTTCTATTAAATAATTATATGAATATAAAAAATTAGATTCCATAACTTTTAAATAATAAAATAAATAAATAACATAGTATATAGCCAAAATGATGCAGAATTTGATATATATATTAATATGATGATGAGAAACATAAGAATTCATTATTGTAGGCTGTAAAAAATAATATGGAATCATTTCATAGAGATATTAATATAAAGTATATGTCACATTTTCTAAATTAAATGATCTTCCATTAAAATAAATTTAATTATTATCACTACTAGAAAAAAAGGTATTTGCGACGGGTAATTTGTGACGGGATCCCTTCGCAAATGGCTTGTTGCGACGGGGCCTATCGCAAATGGCCCGTTGCTGAAAACGGCGTCACAACAACACTTATTTGCGATGCGCCCGTCGCTAAAACCCTTTTTGGTGACGGGTATTCTTCCCGTCGCAAATAGTACTCCGTATATTTGTAAAAAATTTTAAAATAGTTTTTGCGATGGGCCCGTCGCAAAAACTATTTGCGACGGGCCCGTCGCAGAAACTATTTTTTTAAAAAAAATAAAAAACTATTAATACATATAATAATAATACTATTTGCGACGGGACCCGTCACAATACTATTTGCGACGGGGCCCGTCGCAATACTATTTGCGACGGGCATAGCATCCCATCGCAAATACTATAAAAAAAATAAAAAAAATAAATTATTAATAAATTATTTTAATTAATATAATAATAGAATTATAATTCACAAATAAAAATAATAAATTATTTTAATTAATATAATAATAATAGAATTATAATTCAAAAATAAAAAATAATATAATATTAATAAATGATTTAATTAATATAATAATATTAGAATTATAATTCATAAATAAAAAAAATATTAATAAGTTATTTTAATTAATATAAAAATAATAGAATTATTTTACATTCAAATATTAAAATAATTCAAGTAAAAAAAATATAATTAAATTATAATATTATAAAATTTTAATATATATATAAAATTTAATATTATAATATATAAATAATATTATTACTCATATTAATATTGTTATTTAAAAATATAATATTATTAATATTTTATAATGATCCATAAACTACGAATAGAAAAAAATCATATTTTGATTTTACAGATTTTATAACATAAATAAAAACTCTAATCTGAAGGAGGGGTGGAGGTGGGGGATCTGCAGATGGTGGTGGAGGAAACTCCATCCCTAAAGCATGAGTGAGTTGGCGCATGTACTCCATCTGCTCCTGATGCTGCTGCTGCCACCGACTCATCTGCTCCTCGTACAGCTGCTGCTGGCGTCGACGCTCCTCCTCATACTGCTGATGCATCTGCTCCTGCTCCTGTCGGAGACTCTCTATCAGTGCAGTCTGAGATTGCAACTGATCTTCATATTGTGTAGTAGAAGAAGATGCACGAGCTCCTCTCAAACTGGACGCCGACATCCCAGCACTGCCATAATAATCTCCGGGAGTCAGTCGAGAGCCGATTCCAACTACCCGGCCCTTCTCGAAGGCATACTGGGTGGCCTACATCTATGTCACCTCATCAAACTGACGGACAGTGGTCTGATCTGATGACTCAGCCTGACTCTCAGGCTGGGCCTGTGACGTTGCGGCCTCATATGACTCCTGTAGTTGCAATTTAAAATTAAAATTGTGAATATATTATATGCTGTTAGTTTTTAAACTTGAAAACAAATAATACTGACCACGATATGATGCTGACGATCACCTATGAGCTCCCCAGTAGCAGGATCACTATACATCCTCTGATATACGTCGTACTCCGTAATATCGGGGTGCTCAACAGCCTATAAGAATAAAAAATAAACTGTTAATATTATTAGTTATATAAAATATTTATAAATAATGTACGTACCAGATGCTGTCTATGAGTACTGAAAGAACGACTCCCAGCTCGATGAGTCACCTCCTGTCTCCCCCGATTCTGCCTCCCCACCTATGATCTCCTCTGAAAGGCACCACTCAACCAGAGCGCACATAATCCATCCCATACATGGGATGAAATGTACTCTGGTCGGTGTTCTCTACATGAATCGTCACAATCTGACACTCCTGCTTTCTTCATGGCAGATTTTATTAAATTGTGAAAAAACTGACGAAGGCGATCACACATGGCCACCTCCCATTCCTCGTGGATGGAGTCACTCATGGTATCCTTGATCGGATACCATAAACCCTACAAATAAATCAAAATATCAAGTTAGAAATGAAATAATTTTCAAAATAAAAATTATTTATTTACGTACGTACCAACCAATGGCCGAACATGGCATGCTGCACATTAATGGGAATCTGCTCCCATGTGGTCCACGTCTGAGAGAAATAGTTGTGCAAAATAGCGCTGCCTTGTCCGACTGCTATATCTAAAAAACTGTAAAAATAATAAACATTTATTATGTGAATAGATTAATGAAATCTTAGTAAAATCCACAGGTTATCACACAGGTTATCACACCTCCGTGTGTGTGGATCAAACCCAAGACGTGGACATCGCTCGGGGATGGGGTCAGGAATCATCAATCGTGCAAGACCGCGCCCCCTCCGCGTACTCCCAGGAGCACCTGCAGGCTGAGGGTCATCTGCCAGCAACTCATCCCTATCGAAAGGCAGGTCAGCATCCGCCAACTCATGAAATGTGGCATCGTCCATCTGAAACAGAAAATGTTAATGTTAGCAAATAATTGATAATTACTATTATATATACATTTATACATATTATGATTGTATATAAATACCATAGAATTCTATCAGTGTTCATCTTCATCATCATCTTCATATATGTCAATGTCATCTTCATATTCCTCCTCAACATCATCGATATCCATTCGAGTTACAGTTGCTTCATCTCTTACCATTTCAAATTCATATTTGACATCATTAACATCATCGTCATCACCGACTCATAAATGTGGGGTGTCGTCATCGATACTCATGTCTCTTTGTAAAAAAGATTGATTTTGAGTAATCTCTTGAAAAACTTCAATTATTTGCACATCAGTGAAAGAGAATTCACTTTGACTAAACTGATTGTCTCAAATTTTGATTTTTATTACACTCCACCAATCAGTCAAGTCTCTTGATGTAGCACAATACTTTGCGTAATAAACATGATATTCCTGTTGAGCCAATAAGAATGGTTCATTTTCTGCGAGAATACTTTTACATTTAATATCGATGATTCCATGAGTCGGATGAACACGCACGCCTCTCTCTGTATCCAACCACCGACATTTGAACATGGTTATGTAAGGTTGTCCAAGATAACAGAGTTCAATGATTTCATCAAGTATGCCATAAAAGTCAACTTCATTTTCTCGATGATGAGATCCTCTCAAGCTAACTCCACTGTTCATTGTTTTTTTCGATTCCCCATATGCATGTGTGTGGAATTTAAATCCATTCACCACATATGCATTATAAGTTTTAACAAGTTTGGAAGGTGGGTTACTCAATAGACACATCCGTTTGTCAATTTTATCAGCATGTCGAGACACCTGTAAATTTGTGAAATAATTATCAATATAGTAAACAATACATTGAATGAGTTTCTAAAAGATAATGAATTTATGTTACCAGTTTTTGAAACCACTGAGAGAAATTTTTCAGTCGACGTTCTTCGAGAGCAGCTGCTGTAATTTGTGGAATTTGTTTCTTGATATGATTATCATACAACCTATAAATACCAAAGTTATTTACTGTAACATAAATGATAGAATAAGTGATATAAACACTTACAGTACAACTGATGTCATCTCTTCATAGTTGAGCAGAACATACGTATCAGCTCTATGATGTTCATCATCTGAAATCCAGCGTTCATAAACTCCACCAAAACCAAGCTCTGACTGGTTGAAAACAGATAAATGATTGTAGATTTCATCAATATTCCTCTCGTTTCGTCCCATTCGGTTGTGTTTTGAAGGAAACTCAGATTCAAAATAATGGGAGCAGAAAAAAGATATTTCCTCTTGGAAATAAGCTTCTGCAATAGTTTCTTCAACAGATGCTTTGTTACGTACTATTCTTTTCAATTTTTGGATGCATCTTTCAAATGGGTACATCCATAGAAACTATACTAGACCTCCACATTTGGCTTCATATGGAAAATGTAACATCAAATGTTCCATTGAGTCGAAGTAAGACGGCGGAAATATTTTTTCCGGTTTACATATAATTACAACAAAATCTTTTTCATGTTTTCCTTGAGCATCATAATCTTCCATAGCCGCACAAATTTCCCGAAAAAAATGAGACATGTCTGTTATGGAATCCCAAATCACAGAATTCAACAGACCTCTTAATCCAATGGGTAGAAGTCTCTCCATTATAACATGAAAATCATGACTTTTTAATCCAGTAATATGACCATTCTTTACACAACTACCCAAATTGGATGTGCAGCCATCTGGAGGTCTCAAATCTGCAATCCACTGACAAAATAATAAACGGTTTTCTTTAGACAGTGTATAAGCTGCTTTTTGTTTCAGTAACCTTTCTGTTCTGACATTCCCAAATAGTTCCAATTCTAGATTCCTGCAAATTTGGGCAATATCTAAATGTGCATTTACATTTTCATTACTCTTTCCTGGCGTATCTAAAACTATATGAAAAAAATTATCAAAACAGTTATTCTCAATATGCATGACATCTAACATGTGTCGGACCAACAAATCAGACCAATATGGAAAATCCCAAAATATGCTACGTTTAATCCTATTGTGTTCTTTCCCAAAACCATAAATTTTCTGTTGGTTTATTGTGGGACCAAAAGGGATGGGAGGTAATGAAAATACAACTTATTTTAACTCTGAACCTGATATCATTTTTTGAGGTTCATCCCTTTCAACTGTTCCTTTTCTGAAATGAGATCTGTTTCTGCAAAAAGGATGATCAGCTGGAAGAAATCTGTGATGACAGTCGAAATAACATGGTTTCTTTCCATGAATGATCATAAATTCTTTGTTCTCTCTCATACAGTAAGGAAATTATTTCTGACCATGTGTACTCCAGCCAGATAACATCCCATAATCCGGGAAGTCACTTATTGTCCACATCAATGCTTCTCTCAGTATAAAATTCTGTTTCGTTGCAACATCATATGTACTGACACCAGTACTCCGCAATAAATTTAATTCATCAATAAATGGTTTCAAATAAACATCAATATTTTTCTTCGGATGTCCTGGAATTAGTAAATTCAAAAAGATATATGGATCCTTCATCAACATCCATGGAGGTAAATTGTACGGAGTTAAAAAAATAAGCCATCATGAATATTGACTACCATAAGATCCAAACGGATAGAAACCATCAGTGGAAAGGCCCAGTCGAACATTTCAAGCTTCTAAAGAAAAGGATGGATGCACTCTATCAAAATGTTTCCGTGAATCACCATCGGCTGGATGATTCAAGCTTTTATCGGTTGAAATATTCTCTTTATGCCATGACATCATTGTCACTGTATTCTGAGACATGAATAAACGCTGAAGTCTGGATGTAAGCGGAAAATATCTCAACTGTTTTACAGGAATCAAACCAGACATCCCGTGTTGTCCTTCTTTATATCTCAGATGCCCACATGTGGGACAACTATCCAACGACTCATTTTCCACTGAATATAAAATGCAGTCATTTGAACATGCAAGAATCTTTTGACAAGTAAGTCCCAAATTTCGAACCAGCCTCTGACTCTCATAGTAATTTTCAGGTAAATCATTTCCTTCGGGTAACAATGTTTTAAGAAAAGAAAATATCTGGTCAAAACAGGTGTTTGACATTCCGTTATCTGATTTGATAGACATAAATTTTGCAACTGCTTCTAATTTTCTCATCTTGCATCTAGGATATAATGCATCCTCAGCAGACTTCAACAACTCATAAAATTCAGACGGTGCCAACTCAGGATTTGAAGCTATATCAGCCAGAGTTTCTGTATGTTGAACAGATGAACCTGCAACATCATGTACTAAATCTTGAAACCGGGATGGATCCGGAATCAAGTTGGTATCACCTGCTCTGGAACTGCATTCACCGTGTTGATACCAAAAAAAATAATCTGGTTGAAAACTAAAACACAAGAGATGTTCTCCCACTTTGTCAAACGTGTCAAACTTTCTCAATGCACATTTTCTGCAAGGGCATTTTATTTTTCCTTCTGAAACAAATTCTGGATTTGATGCCGCAAATGATAAAAAAGTCTCCACACCCTCCACATATATTGGATTTAAACCAGAACCTTTTGGATTTCTACGTTGATTTATCCATATGCAGTCACCTAATATTGATTTTTGAAGACCTCGTTGTTCCATATTTCTCTATAAAATATAAAAGCATTGCTGGTTTTGAATAATTTGTTAGAAAAAAACACTAAAGCTAGGATAATTATAGAGTTTAGATCATACACGACTAATGCAAACTTTTTATTGAGATAGACCTAAAAATTGACCCTTTATGAATTAAATATGTTGAGAGTAAAGCAAAACATGGTACAAATATTGATAATTTTAATATTATATAATTTTTTTTATTTTCATAGTACTAATATTATTGGTAATTAATACTAATTATTGATAATTATTACTAATTATTGGTAATTATTGGTAATTATTGGTAATTATTGGTAATTATTACTAATTATTGGTAATTATTACTAATTGTTGGTAATTATTACTAATTATTAGTAATTATTACTAATTATTGGTAATTATTACTAATTATTGATAATTATTACTAATTGTTGGCAATTATTACCAATTATTACTAATTATTCCTAATTATTGTTAATTATTACTAATTATTGTTAATTATTACTAATTATTGGTAATTATTACTAATTATTACTAATTATTACTAATTATTACTAATTATTGGTAATTATTACTAATTATTACTAATTATTACTAATTATTGGTAATTATTGGTAATTATTGGTAATTATTGGTAATTATTACTAATTATTGGTAATTATTATTAATTATTACTAATTATTGCTAATTATTACTAATTATTGTTAATTATTACTAATTATTACTAATTATTACTTATTATTTCTATTTATTACTAATTATTGGTAATTATTACTAATTATTACCAATTATTGGTAATTATTGGTAATTAACACTAATTATTGGTAATTATTACTAATTATTGGTAATTATTGTTAATTATTAATAATTATTGTTAATTATTACGAATTATTGGTAATTATTGGTAATTATTACTAATTATTACTAATTATTACTAATTATTGGTAATTATTACTAATTATTCGTAATTATTATTAATTATTAGTAATTATTCCTAATTATTCCTAATTATTGTTAATTATTACTAATTATTGTTAATTATTACTAATTATTACTAATTATAACTAATTATTACTAATTATTACTAATTATTGGTAATTATTACTAATTATTACTAATTATTACTAATTATTGGTAATTAATGGTAATTATTACTAATTATTGGTAATTATTGATAATTATTACTAATTATTGGTAATTATTGGTAATTATTGGTAATTATTGGTAATTATTACTAATTAATACAAATTATTGGTAATTATTGATAATTATTACTAATTATTGATAATTATTAGTAATTATTGGTAATTATTACTAATTATTACTAATTATTACCAATTATTGGTAATTATTACAAATTATTACTAATTATTACTAATTATTACCAATTATTGGTAATTATTACTAATTATTACTAATTATTACCAATTATTGGTAATTATTAGGAATTATTACCAATTATTGGTAATTATTGGTAATAAATATTAATTATTGGTAATTAATACTAATTATTGTTAACTATTACTAATTATTGGTAATTATTGGTAATTATTGGTAAGTATTGGTAATTATTACGAAGTATTGGTAATTATTACTAATTATTGTTAATTATTACTAATTATTGTTAATTATTACTAATTATTGTTAATTATTACTAATTATTGGTAATTATTACTAATTATTGGTAATTATTACTAAATATTGGTAATTGTTACGAATTATTGGTAATTAGTACTAATTATTGGTAATTATTACGAATTATTGGTAATTATTACTAATTATTGGTAATTATTACTAATTATTGGCAATTATTACTAATTATTCGTAATTATTACTAATTATTGATAATTATTACTAATTATAGGTAATTATTACTAATTCTTACTAATTATTGGTAATTAGTACTAATTATTGGTAATTATTACTAATTAGTACTAATTATTGGTAGTTATTACTAATTATTGGTAGTTATTACTAATTATTTGTAGTTATTACTAATTATTGGTACTTATTACTAATACTTGGTAATTATTACTAATTATTCCTAATTATTACTAATTATTGGTAATTATTACTAATTATTGGTAATTATTACTAATTATTGGTAATTATTAATAATTATTGGTAATTATTACGAATTATTACGAATTATTACCAATTACTACTAATTATTACCAATTATTACTAATTATTACCAATTATTACTAATTATAACCAATTATTGGTAATTATTGGTAAATAATACTAATTATTGTTAATTATTATTAATTATTGGTTATTATTGGTAATTATTGGTAATTATTGGTAATTATTGGTAATTATTGGTAATTATTGGTAATTATTACTAATTATTTGTAATTATTACTAATTATTGTTAATTATTACTAATTATTGTTAATTATTACGAATTATTACGAATTATTACTAATTATTACGAATTATTACTAATTATTACGAATTATTACTAATTATTGGTAATTATTACTAATTATTGGTAATTATTACTAATTATTGTTAATTATTACGAATTATTACGAATTATGACGAATTATTACTAATTATTGTGAATTATTACTAATTATTACGAATTATTACTAATTATTGGTAATTATTACTAATTATTGGCAATTATTACTAATTACTGGTAATTATTAATAATTATTGGTAATTATTACTAATTATTGGTAATTATTACTAATTATAGGTAATTATTACTAATTATTACTAATTATTTGTAATTATTACTAATTATTGTTAATTATTACTAATTAGTACCAATTAATGATAATTATTACTAATTATTGGTAGTTATTACTAATTATTGGTAGTTATTACTAATTATTGGTGGTTATTAATAATTAGTAGTAATTAAATGAATAATTACCAATAATTAGGAATAAATACCAATAATTAGGAATAATTACCAATAATTACGAATAATAACATTATTAGTATATTTTATTATTAATATTAAAATAATATAATTTTATAATTTATATACAATTCTCCTTTCATATGTGTGTTTTCTATCTCCACATGCAAATAATACATGTGGAGACAGCAAACACACAGATGAAAAGAGAATTGTATATATATATATATAATTATATTATTTTAATATTAATAATAAAATATACTAATAATTTAAAAATGTTATTATTCCTAATTATTAATATTTATTACTAATTATTAATATTTATTCTTAATTATTAAAAATTATTACTAATTATTCCTAATTAGTATTAACTATGAACAATACTAATAATTTAAATTTATTAAGTAACAAAACAATGTAAACATAATTAAATTACAACTAATTAAGAATAATTAAAACTAATAAAAATTTAAAAATAAATATTAAATTAAAATGAACATAAATACCTTAAAAATTGATCTGCTCTGATCGTTCTTCAAAACGTTAATATCGACTCCGAAAAAAAAATTAAACTTGAGAAAAACTAAACTTTAGAAATAAAACTTTGAGAGAAGCAGTAGATGGAATTTGAGAATGATTTGACAAAAACGGATGGGGGTATTTATAGGTTAGAGTATTTGCGACGGGTCCATTTGCGATGGGATTCCCGTCGCAAATAATACTATTTGCGACGGTACCCGTCGCAAATACCTTAGCCATCATTTATTACAGTCAACGGTTAAATAGTTATTTGCGACGAGTCCCGTCGCAAATAACCACCTGCCGACACACTAGTTGCGACGGGCGAATATTCCCGTCGCAAATACCTTTTACCGCCGCCGGTTATTTGCGACGAGAATATTCCCCCGTCGCAAATAGGTTTCCCACGATTTTGCGTGCAAACCGCGCCAGTCCTTTTGCGACGGGGAAAGCTATCCCGTCACAAAAGGCTACTTATTTGCGACATGCAAATATTCCCGTCGCAAATAAGTTTTTAATAGGACTATTTGCGACGGAATTTATTCCCGTCGCAAATAACCCGTCCCAAATACCCCTTTTTCCCGTAGTGTATATACACTATATAATTATTAATTAAATGTATATAGACAAAGGATATAAATATATGATAACTTTCCTGTAATATTTTGATGTTATTCCATTGAAAAATTTGTTTACATGCTGACTCACATGATTTTAAACATTTTAGATGGGCATGAAAAATACACTATATGAATTTAATTAATTATATATAAGTATATTTTTTGTAATGTTTTTATAGTGGGATAATTATTTTTTTATCAAATTGGTATGAAGATCAATTATTTTATATTGGAGAGGATGAAAATATTCCATAAAACTTATATATATATATATATGTAACTAAAACCTTATACTCCTAATCATTAATGATCATTAAAAGAAAAAGATTATTCTAACCATTTATCCAGAAAAAATTACATGCTTGCATAGTGGTGGTGTTTTTATAAGATATTTTAAATATACTAATATTTATTGAAAAGTTCATTTTACTGTCCATTTCATGAAACAAATTTTTTATTGAATTCTTTATTTAATCTTCTTAATTCAAAAGTAATAAAAATATCCAAACATGAAATTCTATGAAAATTAGACTTATTTAAAATATTAATAATAAAAAATTGTGTTTAATGGTATAATAATAATCATTTATTATAAAAATACTTCATTTATAAAATAATTCATTCATTTTTTATATATTTATGTCCTTAATCCCAAATTTAATTAGATTATAAAGATATTCATGGGATTTTGTCATATTTTCTCTATTAGTGGATTTATATCTACACACTTGTATTGAATACAAAAATAAATATACACATTTATATTTTATCTCTAATTATTAATAGAAACTCAAACTATTCCATATTAAATTATATTAATACTGTATATAATTCTAAAACCTATATGCGACCTTTTTACAATATTTACTGAAACATCATTTGATTGTTTAAATAATGAAATTATAAGATCATTTATAATTATGTATTTTATTTCATTATTTATTCATATATAGTTTATAATTATTAAATACTACCCTACACATGAATTGGAAATATTTTTAATTTTTCATGGCATTGTTAAAATTAAAATAGTACATTTATTTTTTATTTTGTTACGTAATATTATTGTTTATAATAATGTATTACTAAATAATATCATTTTTTCTTATATCACATAATACTTATGATAGCTAGTTCTCTGGATTCAAATTATTGAATATCTCACTATATCAGTTATATTAATATATATTTTTTTTAAAACATATCAAAAATGAATAAGATATATTATTATTTTTTAATTCACCCCGCCTTTCATAATTTATACTCCTAAATTTTAATTTTGATTATTATATGAAAAACTATTAGGATTTGTTATTTCATTAGTCAATTTATTTTAATAGTCACATTTAAAAACATCTAATATCAAAATAAGACATTAAAAAAGTTATTTGTTTATTCTTAAACACTTTACTACTATGATATATCAATTTCATTGTTTAAGCCTCTTATGAGATGTCAATCTCCAATTAATAATCATTTCGGATCAATATATGTTGTATTAAAATTTTAAATCCTCATCAGTTATACATATTGTATGTAGAGAAATTAAATTGTTTTATTCTAATTGGACATTGATAGTACATGATTCTTAATTGAGCATGTATTTGACATGTCCAAAAGTAAATATTTTCCATTATTCAACTATATCCTATGAAATTATTGTCTTTAATCATTTATCACATAATGATTCATATATTTCAATCATTAATCGAGTAGGAATTATTATTTTATATTAATTTAACCTATAAAAGGTATTTATTCTATTAGAACCATAAATATTTTACACAAGGTTGGAATAATTATATTTAAAATTAATTTATTTCACATGTTGGGTCATTAATCTATGTTTAGAGGATATTATTTATCTCAATAAATATTTACCAAGTGTATAAAATTAACACAATTTCCTATGAAACAATTTTATTCACAGAAATCCCACTAAAATTGAAGTTCTAATCAAATTTATGCGGATAATGTACTTTTTTTGAACTTGAATCAATTAAATGTATCATTGGATGTGTTCTATATAAGGTAAATCTTAACGAGTTATTTCCAAAACAATAATATTTTCTACATTGAAGACCACCTCCAAATGTTCACGCCCTCCTTCACTCAATCTATGAAAATTTTTAATAAATGTTAAACATATATTTTGTAAAAATTCAATACTATATATAGAAAACTAACATTGGTTTATTGGTGTATACATGTGTTTCCAATTATTCCAATGTTCCAAGATAGTCTCATTTTTAATATTTTTTTCGTGTCCAATATCATTGATCCTGATTATTATTTCACAAAAAATAAGACATCTTTTGTAATAGAAAAATCCAAAAAATTAGTCCGAGAAATGGGGTCACAAGAACTCATTCATAGAACACCATATAGAAGTGGATGGTAATGGGTATCTAAATATAATGAATGTGGATTCTATATAATATGAATTGATTCATTTCAAAAAAATTTAAAAATAAATTAAATACAAATTTATAAGATACAGTGTCGAAGAAATAATATCATATAGAATACACGTCATAAAACAAATAAATAAATGGGATCACTATGTGGAAACCTATCAAAAACCATATGGAGTGAAATTAATAAATAAAGAAAATAGTTGTATCCTATATGAAAATACTAGTACTACAGTTAGCTACATGCTACTCATATTAACCACCTTCCATATTCCCATTGTAACACCTGAGACTTTTATGAGAAATATTTTGTTTTTATGTTATATAAATCATCAAAGGAATCTTTCACTACACACAACACTAGTTGGCATGCTTTACACGCAATCACGACCTTCCTCGATAGCTTGTGTCGTACGCAATACCGAGTTTCACTAAACAACAATGTGCTATTAAAATATTATTAAAACTAGCCATTATGAATAGTAATACACACTATTTTAAATTTTGTAAATTTTATTTTCCAAAATGGACATCATTTTTGGATTCAGAATATCAGAATTAGCCCAGGGTGATATTTTGGTATTTTTCTGAAAACTTTCAATTATTGATGAATAGTGAAAACACTGGGTTACTATTTAAAAATGGACATTTTATTTAAATAATTATTTATTTTATTTAAATTTATTTTATGTCAAAATTGATACGTAATACCTATATAAGTTCAATGCAATTCATTGGAGTCATTTTATAATAATTTAATATATATAAAAATTTTATTGAACTTTTCACCGTCTTTTACCCACCTCCTAGAAGAATTTTCAAATTTACATAAAACATAATTTTACCATTTCTGTGAGTGAAATTTCGAAAATCCGAGAGACCCGGTTAATATCAAGGACTAAAATGTTGTTCAATGAGATGAAAATAATTTTTGGTGAATAGTAACTTTTTACTTTTTTTACCACGGTTAAAAGTAAATAGGGAAATTAAGGGTAAAAATGTTATTATTATTACACTAAAAAATGTCCTAATTATATTGGATAAGTGTAATTCGACCAAAAACAACCTTAGGAATAAAATATGACCATTTAGGCCCACATGGATTTGATTAGTGAATTTATTGTTAATTTATTTAAAGAAGGGTTAAAATAGTTAAAATCAATGTTTAATAAATAAATCATTTTTAATATAGGGATATACAGAAGATAAATTAGACTTTAAATATTCATTAGAAATCTAAAAAGATTTACTACATAATGGTATTTTATTTTTAATTTTTTGACTTAAAATAATTTAATTTATTTATGACACAATTATTATGCAGTAATTATCTTATTAATAAAATATTGACATAATTGATGTTAGAAATACCCAAATAAATGTAATTTTAGAATTTTTATGAATTAAAATAATTTTATATGTTAATATTAAATGTTAGTGTTTATTTAATTAACTTTTTTCGAACTAATCATTCTGTTATGATTTTAAAAAAAATCAATTACAAAATAGTGTCAAAATTGACATAAAATAGTTTTTAAAACAAATATTATATTATTAATTGTTATTTTATTCCAAAAAATATAAGTTTCAGCCATGATACTTATATCATGATATTTGTATCATTAATGGACCACTTGGGGGTCTCTTTGATGTATATGGTAAGTTTATTAACTATATAATATAAAAATACAAAGTGACATGGTAAATGTCAATCTAATTAACTAAGAGTTAAAACTAAAAGATAAGGTTAATATAATTACCTAAACTTGTCAAAATTCTATTTGATGAGAGGATTTAGAACCATACCCACGTTATCTTAGAAATAAATTAATTTGGAGCTATTAAAAATCGAATATGACTTTATAATAAAATAATATTTTTAGTTATTCCTAAGGTGCCCCTCTCCGCCCTTTTAAAAGGGCACCTCCTCCATCTTTTCCCCACACCACATTGAGCCTTCAATCTTGTCCAGACCATTCCAAATTATCTTCTCCACTTCCCTAGAAACATCCTAGTCATCCTGGTATTCTTCAAAGACTAATTTTAGTACCCTAATAGGAGGTCTCAAAGAGGCGCTTCAAAGAAGAGGTAATGTCTGTTACCGATTCTTTCAACTTTATTTCTACTTCCACTTCTTCTTCTTTAGTTGTTTCATTATGATGTAATAACATCAGTATCAATAATATAATGATATGTTATTATAAGTATTAAACAAACCTATTTCACCATCTATCCATCCTACGGAAAACAAAATCACCGCGCGTGCGTACGTACGGAATACCGTCTTCACGTCGTGGTGTAATCTATTTTCCACCACCACCATACTTGGATGAGTATAATGGTTTAAATAATAACTGTATTTGATTATTGTAAATTTATAATTATTCTGAAATAGTATACATACACTCCAATACAATTCCACAGTCATGGGAACGATATAATTGCTCGTGCGTACGTACAGAATACCGTCTCCATGATGTGATGTGACTCGTTCGACACGATTTTCATTGCATAATGATTACATAAATGAATTGAGTGAATAAATATGATATATATTACACTAATACCATTATGTAAATTACGTATCTATAACCTAAAAAGAATAATAAGAATTTATTCGACAAAACACGTATAAGAACAAAAAGTAATAAACACCCGAATAATAAGTAGCAATGAAATATTTGTAAAAAGAAGATAATAATATGGCCATATATGATATCATAACAATGATTATGATTCTGGAAGAAGTAAATGACATTATTTAAATCATTTTTCATGAGGTTCGGACACTTACGAAACAAATCAGACCTAAAGTAAGGGAAAATATCACAATCTCATTTTTATCCGAGATTTTTTATACATTGGTATTTACTGGGGTGTATTTTATCATCCATATCCATGTTTCCTCAATATGTAATATTATTTCCATCCCCCTACAATTGATTAAATCCAATTTTACCCATCGGTGATTTTTTATTAAAAGATATGAAAGGAATATTTTGTCATTTTTCTTATGAGGTACTTTTTTACTTTTCCGACAAAAGTACGAGAAGAATGTTTCTTTAACATATATGGCATGAATGGATTTTTAAAAAATTATTTCCAAGAATATTCCTTTACAAGTTTTCATGTTTATTTTTAATCAACCTCCTTTAGTTTAAAATTGTATGACATGTTAAGAAAGGAAAATGTTTTTGAAGTATAAAGGATATTTTCCTCAAAATGGAGTTCAAGTGTTTTATCAAAATTATTTTCCATCTAATATAATATAGGCTTCTGTTTCTATCCCTATTATTACATTGATTTTATTATGTTGTGATGGAATTATTTTAATGAATTCTTTTATCTTATATGAATTATTTTATGACGTCACGGTGTTTAAGAATCCCCTTTTTATTACATGGGTTATGCAATGACATATGATTTATGATTTTGTGGTACACATAAGAATGGTATCATTATGAGATGGGTGGGACCTATATCTCCCTCCAATGCATTGGGTAATGATTTATATCTCATGAGATAGACATGGCTGGAACGGCAGGTTAAATCGGTTCAGTGAAACAGGACTGAAACGAGGGGTGAACTCGGTCCAGAAATGGACTTTGTCTGCTAAGATAGTCTTGGAAATGAGTCTTGACTACTTTGAAATTATTATCTACGATTATGTGTGTATTCCAAAAAGTTTCATGTTTTATGTTATGATTATTCGGATTACATTTCACTATTATGATTTATCCCATGATTATGAAATTATGATCTCTTTTATAGGTTATGATTTCCAAAATGTTATGTTCTTATGAATATGATGTGATTGATATTTCTTTTTCTTACTCTTACTGAGCATTTGAGCTCACCGTTTTGTATGTTTTCTTTCCCCAGGGAAGGAAGAAGGTTATTATGTACGATATGCCAAAATGAACTCTAGATATGATGAAATAAATGGGAGACAATGTTGATGCTTTATGAACCAGTTGTTTATGTTTCCCAGTTTCTAAAAACACTACACCTATACGGTCCTTTCATGGTTTTGTTATATGTTGTAATAAGTGTACTTCAATTTTGAAGTATTAACAATGTATTTAAAGTATGTGTCTTTATATTTGGTATTAGAGGAAAGGTATAATCATCCTTTGGAATCTAGGAAGTGAAAGCCTTAGTAAGAACCCTAAGGTCAAGTCTAAACATAGAACAAAATCTTAGTGATTTAAAAATGGCCATGAACAACCTATTATAAGACCTTAAGTGTGAAATTTTATTCTTGATTATGTGTTTTCCCTATTATAATTAGTGTTTCTCACACTATTCATCTTGGTTTTAGTCAATGGATGGAACCTGAAGGAACTGTGTTAATGCGGAATGCAACGGGCAATGCAATGATTTTCCCCCTAAGCAACCATACATTATGGGAGCTTGAATGAAAAATATTGTAGCCATGATCACAAAAATTTCTCATGCTATGAATCATGCAGGACTTCCAAACGAGAAATGGAAGGAGCAACATTCTATTAAATCCTTCATGAGGTAGCATCCACCTTCATTCAGCGGGAATTCTGATCCATTAGTGGCTGAACAATGGATTAGTACCACTGAAAATATATTTTTAGTTCATCAATGTTATGAACATGATAAAGTCATCTTAAGAGTTTATTGTTTGGAAGGAGATGATGATCAATGGTGGAATCTTATTAAGAATATGAGGAAAATGGATGAAATTGAGTCCATGGAATGTGATGAGTTCAAGAACTTATTTTTCAATAAGTACTTCCCTCGTATTCTTCGAACAAAGATGGATAAGGAGTTTCTTGAACTGAAGAAAACCGATGATGAATCTATCGGTACCTATGAAGCAAATTTTACAAGACTTGCAAGGTACGCTTCTGGTATTATTATCCAACCTGAGAGTAAGATCGATCGATTCTTTAGTGTCTTAAAACCAAGTCTTCGAAGGGTGTTAGCCATAAAGGGACTTCAATAGTTACAAGGAAATCGTTCGATGTGCTCTCAAGGTTGATATAGAGATTGGAGTAACCCATCAGTCATATGGGTTTGATAAGAAGAGGAAAATGGAATTCAATGGAAAATCTAAAGAGCACACTGAAAAGAAGATGAGTTTCCTCTTATGCTCAAAGTGTGGGAAGAAACATTGGGGAAATTGTCTTAAGGGGACATGAAAATGATATAAGTGTGGAAAAGAAGGTCATCGGGAAATTGAAAGTCGAAATAATGGGAAGAATATGTCTAATGATTCAAACAAAGGAAGGGATACACAGAATAAACCTACTTCACATAAATGTTTCAAGTGCAAGGAAATGGGGAATTATGCCAATCAATTCCCTAATCCAAGGGTTGTTGACGATGATCGACGTCAACAAACTATTAATTCTAAAGAAAAAGGAAAGTCACATGAAATTTCTTTCAGTGATGTGGAGTACGATAACGAAGTGGTGAAAGGTACACTTACCATCCACTCTAATGTAGAAAATGTTTTATTTGATTCTGGATCACCCACTCATTTATTTCTAAAGAATTTTCTAGTGGTCTCACCGTATTACCTCAACAATTATATTTTCATTTAGCTATGACAACCCCTAATGGCACAATAGTCGCATCAAAAGTTTATAATTACTCTCTGATTGATGTTTGTGGGAAAGTTCTTCTTTCAAATATTGTGGTCCTTCCTATAGTAGAATTTGATGTGATTCTAGGAATGGATTGAGTTTCTTTATATGGTTCTCATATATATTTCTAAATTATGGAAGTCACATATCATATTCTAGATTAATCTATGATCATCTATCAATGCAAGGATGAACATATCCTTCCTGTGGAAATTTCTTGCATCTTATGGGTTTTGATTCCACTAAATGGAGGTTATTTATCTCAAATGGTTGGTGAGAAACTCATGATTAAGAATATTCCCATTGTACGAGAGTTTGATGATGTATTTTCGGAGGAATTTCCATGTCTTCCACCCAATTGTGAAGTAGAGTTTTCAATAGTACTCGTACTAGGTGCTTTGCCAATTTCAAAAACACCTTATAGAATTGCCCCAATTGAGTTGCAATAATTGAAGAAGCAACTCCAAGATAGTATTGATAAGGGATTCATATGCCCTAGTGCATCACCTTGGGGAGAACCTATTCTATTTGTTAAGAATAAAGATGGATCAATGAGTCTCTGCATTGATTATCGATAACTTTACATAATCACTATCAAGAAAAAATAAACTCTCTTGTGCATTGATGACTTATTTGACCAACTACGCGGAGCTCAATACTTTTCCAAGATTGATATTCGTTCAAGGTATCATAAATTAAGGGTAAAAAGGAAGGATATACCAAAGATGACTTTCCGTACAAGATATGGACACTATGAATTTATAGTGATGTAATTTTGTCTTACTAATGCCCCTGATATCATCATTGATCTAATGAATAGAGTCTTTAGAGACTATCTTCATAATTTTGTGGTAGTCTTTATAGAAGATATTATTGTCTATTCAAAGATCAAGGAAGAACATGAAGATCACTTGATAATTATATTGAATACCCTGAGAAAGGAGAAGCTTTATTCCAAATTTACCAAGTGTGAATTTTGGCATAAAAAAGTTGCATTTTTTGGGTCACATAGTCTTAAAAGAGGTGATATCTGTGGATCCAGCAAAAACAGAGGTTATCGAAAGATGGTCGAGACCAACAACAGTAACCGAGATCCGATGTTTTCTTACTTTCGCTGGATATTATCGACGTTTTGTGAAATATTTTTCACGATTATCTAATACACTCACCAAGTTGACTCGAAAAGGTATTAAGTTTGTTTGGACGGAAGAATGTGAAGAGAATTTCAAGGATTTGAAAAGAAGGTTATCCAGTGCACCAGTACTCACACTTCCTTGTAGTGGAGAAAGGTTTGTGATCTACAGTGATGCATCCAAGAAGGGGATGGGGTGTGTTCTTATGAAAAATGATATGGTGATAGCTTATTCCCCACGACAGTTGAAAATCCATGTACAAAATTACGCAACTCATGATTTGGAGTTAGTTGCAGTAATCATTGCATTAATGATTTTGAGGCATTTTCTTTATGAATAAAGGTGTGATATTTATACTCATCATAAAAGTTTAAAGTATATTTTCACAAAAAAGGAGTCGAATATGAGCCAAAGAAGATGGTTGGAGCTGATTAAGGAGTACGACTGCTCAATTCATTACCACCCTTGGAAATAAAACTAGGTGGCAGATGCATTAAGTCGACAAGACCATGCTAGCTTATCCATGATGATGATCACAAAAAATCCAATATTTATGGATTTACAAAGGATGGATCTTGTTATTAAAAATGGAAGGGTAAAATCATATCTTTCTCAATGGAATGTTCAACCATATATACATGTGAAGATTAAAGAGGCGGAGAAAGAAGATGTAGAGTTACAAAAGAAGATGAGAAATATTCCTGAATTCAACCTTGATTGTGATGGGATAATAAAGTTCAAGAATCAGGTTTGTGTTCCTCCCATCCCAAAATTAGAGAAGGAGATGCTGGATGAGGCTCATAGTTCTTCATTCTTTATTCATCCTGGAAGCACGAAGATGTATAGGGACGTGAAAGAGTACTTCTGGTTGGATGGCATGGAATGAAATGTTGCTGAATATGTCTCTCGATGCTTGGTTTGACGGCAAGTTAAAGCTGAGAGACAGATGTCTAAGGGGATGTTACAACCATTACCCATACCCGAATGGAAATGGGAAAACATCACTATGGACTTTGTCACTAGACTTCCTAAAAAATCCAAAGGCAATAATGCTATATGGGTCATAGTTTATCATTTTACAAAGTCTGCACACTTCATTGCTATTAGAGAGGATTTATATCTAGATCACCTTTCCAAGATATATGTGAAGGAAGTGGTAAAATTGCATGGAGTACCACTTCCCATTATATCTGATCAGGATCCGAGATTTACCTCGTTGTTCTGGCGAAGTCTTCAGCATAATATGGATACATAGTTGAGTTTCAGTACTGCTTATCATCCTCAGACAGACGGTCAGTCTGAAAGAACAATTCAAACTCTAGAAGATATGTTGAGAACTTTCTCTATGGATTTCAAAGGTGGTTGGGATCAACACCTACCTTTGGTGGAATTTTCTTATAATAATAGCTTTCACTCCAGTATTCAGATGGCTCCTTATGAAGATCTCTATGGAAAGAAATGTAGTACTCCGACATGTTGGGATGAAGTTGGGGAAAGAAAGCTATTAGGACTTGATCTTATTGATGAGATGACACAAAAGGTCAGATCTATTCAACAACACATTAATGCAGCTCAGAGTCGACAAAAAAGTTATGCTGATAACCGAAGAAAAGACCTAGAGTTTGAAGTGGGTGATAATGTGTTCTTCTGAATATCTCCTTGGAAGAGAGTAATGATATTTGGAAAGAAGGGAAAGATGATCCCTAGGTATATTGGTCCTTTCGAAATACTGGATCATGTTGGGAAGGTAGATTACCGATTGGTGCTTCCACCGAATCTCTCCCAAGTTCACGATGTGTTCCATGTATCTCTCCTGAGAAAGTACATACCTGATCCTTCACATGTACTCAGCTCAGAAGTTGTACCGCTAGAGCAAGATCTTTTTTATGAAGAAGAGCCGATAGAGATTCTAGATCGTAGCGAAATGTTCCTACGGAACAAGACCACTCACATGGTGAATGTTTTATGGAGGAACCACCAATTAGAAGAAGCTACATGGGAGCTTTAGGATATGATGAGGGAGAGGTATCCTCATATTTTTGTTACAATGTGACGAATTTCGAGGGCGAAATTCATTTTAAGGGGGGTAGAATTTAACACCCGAGACTTTTATGAGAAATATTTTGTTTTTATGTTATATAAATCATCAAAGGAATCTTTCACTACACACAACACTAGCTTGGATTTCTTGACACGCAATCGCGACCTTCCTCGACAGCTTGCGTCATACGGAATACCGAGTTTCACTAAACAACGATATGCTATTAAAATATTATTAAAACTAGCCGTTATGAATAGTAATACCCACTTTATGAAATTGTTTAAATTTTATTTTCCAAAATGGACTTCATTTTTTTATTCGGAATATCGAAATTAGCCTAGGGTGAAATTTTGGTATTTTCTGAAAACTTTCAATATTTGATGAATAGTGAAAACACTGGGTTACTATTTAAGAACCGATTTTTTATTTAAATAATTATTTATTTTATTTAAATTTATTTTTGGTCAAAATTGATACATAATACCTATATAATTTTAATTCAATTCAGTGTAGTCACTTTATAATTTTTTTAGATATATAAAATTTTTATTGAACTTTTCACCGTCTTTTACCCACCTCCTAGATGAATTTACAAATTTACATAAAACATAATTTTACAACTTCTGTGAGTGGAATTTCAAAAACCAAAGAGACATGGTTAATATAAAGGACTGAAATTTGGATCAATGAGATGAAAATATGTTTTGGTGAATAGTAATTTTTTAATTTTTTTTACCACGGTTAAAAGTAAATAGGGAAATTAAGGGTAAAAATGTTATTATTATTATCCTAAAACATGTAATAATTATATTGGATATGTGTAATTCGACCAAAAACATCCTTACTAATTGAATATGACCATTTATGCCCACTTGGATTTGATTAGGAAATTAATTATTAATTTATTTAAAGAAGGGTTAAAATATTTAAAATCAATGTTTAATAACAAAACCATTTTTAATATAGGGTAATACATAGGATAAATTCAACAATAAATATTCATTAGAAATATAAAAAGATTTCATACATAATGGTATTTTATTTGTAATTTTTAGGCTTAAAATATTATAATTTATTTATGACACAATGATGATGCAGTAATTTTGTTATTAATGAAATATTGACATAATTGATGTTATAAATACCCAAATAAATTTTATTTGAGACTTTTTATGAAATAAAATAATTTTTTATGTTAATATGATATGTTATTGTTGATTTAATTAACTTTTTTCGAACTAATAATTCTGTTATAATTTCCACAAACATCAATTACCAAATAGTGTCAAAATTGACCTAAAATAGTTTTTAAAACAAATATTATATTATTAATTGTTATTATATTCATTAAAATATATGGTTCGGCCACGATACTTATATCATGATAGGTGTATAATTAATAGACACCTTGGGGGTCTTTTGGATGTATATGGTACATTTATTAACTATATAATATAAAAATACAAAGTGACATGGTAAATGTCAATCTAATTAACTAAGAGTTAAAACTAAAAGATAAGGTTAATATAATGACCTAAACTTGTCTAAATTCTATTTGCTGAGTGGATTTCAACCCATCACCACCTTAGATTCCAAATAAATCAATTTGGAGCTATTAAAAACTGAATATGACTTTATAATAAAATAATTTTTTTAGTTTTTCCTAAGGTGCCCCTCTCCTCCCCTATAAAAGGGCACCTCCCCCCTCTCTTCCTCACACCACTTTGAGCCTTCTAGATCGGCCAAACCCTGAAAAATTATATTCTCCTATTCACTAGAAATATCCTCTAGGTCCTGGTATTCTTAAAAGATCAATTTTAGTTCCCTTAGAGGAGGACTCAAAGAGGCGCTTCAAAGAAGAGGTAGTGTCCATTACCGATTCTTTCAAATTTATTTCTTATTCCACTTCTTCTTCTTTAGTTGTTTCATTATGAAGTAATAACATCAGTATCACTAATATACTGATATGTTATTATAAGTATGAAACAACCCTATTTCACCATCTATCCATCCTACAGAAAACAAAATCACCGCGTGTGTGTATGTACGGAATACCGTCTCCACGCCGTGGTGTAATCTATTTTCCACCACCACCTTACGTGGATGGGTATAATGGTGTAAATAATAACTATATACGATTATTTTAAATTGATATTTATTCTGAAATAGTATACATACACTCCAATACAATTCCACAGTCATGGGAATGATATCATCGCTTGTGCGTTCGTACGGAATACCGTCTCCAAGATGTGATGCGACTCGTTCGACATGATTTTCATTGCATAATTATTACATAAATGAATTGAGTGAATAAATATGATATATATTACACTAATACCATTCTGGAAATGAGGTATTTATAACCTAAAAAGAAGAAGAATAATTTATTCGACAGAACATGCATAAGAACAAAAAGTAATAAACACCCGAATTACAAGTAGAAATGAAATATTACTAATAAGAAGCTAAGAATATGGCCATATATGATATCATAACAATGAGTATGATTCTGGAAGAAGTCAATGACATTATTTAAATCATTTTATAGGAGGTTCAGACACTTACGAAGAAAATTGGACCTAAGGTAAGGGAGAATATCACAATCTCATTTTTATCCGAGATTGTTTATACTTTTGTAGGGGTTAATTGTTTTTGTTCATGAATAATTTCATAGTCGTTCATCATTTCAAATTGGGCCGCCTCTTATCACAATAACGGGAGGTGGTTGGACCGCACGAACATGGCCGACCCTACTCCCCCCCTTGATTGTTTGAACTTTTTGCGGCACGAGCAAAGGCAGCGCGATGCTGTTGCACCGCGCGGAAGCAATGAAGAATGGGCGAAGAAGCGCGGCGCCGTCGCGCCATGTCGTTGTAGTCGAAAAAATTTGTGGTGTCGTCACGCCTCACTGGAGAACCTCGAAAGAGGTCATGGCCAGAGCGGGGCCGCGGCGGAGGGGTGCGGCGCCATCGCGCCTCGCCTATCAGACAAGGTCGCGGTGGTGCGGGGAGCGGCGGCCGGAACCACCGGCCGCCAGAGCAAGAAGGGCGGGGCCCGCAGGGGGGTCCTGCGGTGACTCACCGGCCAGCCAAGCCAGCCGGTTACCATGAAGGACGGGGGTCGTAACCCCCGGTTGGCCGAAGAAGAGCGGCACCCACGTGGGGGCCGCGGTTAAACAAACAGGGGGGCAACGCGCCCCCTACCGCTCAGCTCGGCGTGGCCAAGATGGCCACGTGGGCTACGTGAGCGCGCTAGGCTGGGTCGGGACGCGCCCAAGATGGGCTGGGCCGCACCCACCGGGCCGGAACCAGACTCAGGTCTGGTCGACCCCGTTCGGGCCGACCCAGGGGGTCTCGGGCAAAGTCGGTTCGATCCCAAAACCCCCAAAAACCGTGCAAGTTCGTTCTTTTTCCCATAACATGGGATAAGGACCTCCGAATGATGAACCATCAGTTGAGATGTGATCCTTGGATCTAGAAGGTCGTTATTGTATATTACACTCAAGGTTCTAGAGAACTTTGTATTCAGCCGGGTTGGTTCGAACACGAAACCAACTGGGCCCTCGGAGCCGAAACACTTATAACTTATACTTCAGACATCCAATTGACGTGTCGTTGAATTTGATGGATTCCTCTTAGTGAGACGGACCTTTTGGCTAACTCCGCTCGAGGATTGGATGCAGTTGGAGTATGGTCGGGTTGGTTTTGATTAAAAACCAACCAGGCCCCTAGGACGAAAAAGCCAATAACTCACAGACCGGGCGTCCGATTGATGCGATGTCTATCACGTTGAGTTCCTTTTGACATTATGGAACTTTTGGATACATCAAATCCGGACTTCGTGTCAGTTGATTTATCAACCCCTCAGCTCATGGAGAGGACCCTCCCCGAACGAGCTTGTTGTTTGCGGAAACCCTAGAGCTGGCTGCGACTGCGACGACAATGACGACTGTACAGAAATCCTCCGTGGGTTCGACAGCGATGATTACAACACTCAGCGATCCTGTGTGGATCAGTGCTACCGATCCTGTGTGGGTCAGATCTTGTGTGGGTCAGTGCTCAGCGGTCCTGTGTGGGCTAGTGCATAACGATCCTGTGTGGGTCAGATCCTGTGTGGGTCATTGCAGGGGTTAATACCTATCGATCTTGTGTGGTTCCGATGACATAGATGAATCACTGGATACATATGATCATCTCTATCATCTTACGAATAAGTATACCTATTTGAGATGAGTCTTGAATTTCAATCTTTATCTTTTATAAGATTGACTTGATATCCTGTGTGGATTATGTTATGATTTCCTGTGTGGATTGGGTTGTGTTTTTCTGTGTGGACTGGGTTGTAATTGGGCTCAGGTGTTGGAGGTGAACTTGAATTGTTGACATAGGTATATGTATGGGAATATACCTAAGTAGTGTCAGATGTTACATCGTGATTGTATCTTCATTTTTGGATTATCCGTTGTGGATTCTGGGAGACCTTCAGGGGTCTCAGGGTCCCTATTAAGTAGCTTATACTCACCCCTGCACGGGCTCTGACCGCACTACGTTGTGTTGGATGCAGACGACGGACCATGCTGATCATGGTGGAGGCTTGTGGAGCAAGTCGGTACCTATAGATGGACCACTGGGAGGGACGTACATGGAGCGGAGGGCTGGACCCATGGATCTGAGGAGGCTATCTTTACCGTCCCTTCATGTGGGACTTCCAGTGGATGGCTCGACGTTGCAGCTTTACTTTTAAGTTGTTGTACTTTCATTCCAGTTTTACTTTACTTTCAGTTTGGGTTTGTATTCTTGGCCCACATAATTTTTGGCACTTACTTTTGTACCTAGTTTTACTTAGTGTTTACTTCTTCTTGCATACTCTGTGTGTTTGTTTACTTTATAAAGGCAATGTCTTCCATTTCTATCTGGAATTAAGCCTTGGTTCTAGTCGCCAGCCCCTGGACTATGGAAGCCGAGCTTGGGGTAGTCACAGCACGTGCCCCGAGGACGGGTCGTGACAAATTGGTATCAGAGTATTTCGGTTCTACCGCAGAACTCATGACTCTGATCATTTTTCAATGTGAATCAATGGTGTTAAGAGTATTGAGTGTGGTTATCAGACCAGGGTGTCCAGTGTTGGTGTGGAGGCTGACGTATCTGTACACCGGGACCCTGACTTCTGATTTCCGACTCAGTGCACAAAAACATTGATTGAGTGTGTGTTTCAAGTTTTCATTGTGATTACATTGTGTCAGATCACCAGGTATACTGTATTAACTGTGGAACACCTGTCTCTTTTTAGGATGGCCCCACGACTGCTGCCAGCTAGGGTTCTGAGTTTTGTGCGAGCCGACAGCCCACCGAGCGACGAGGCCTCAGTGCATGGCCCTATTACTACAGAGGCACCGGCAGTACCACTACCCGCCTAGCCACCGATGCTACTAGCCCCAGCCGCTGAGAGTGCAGGTCACCTTGGTTCACTACATGAGTTTCTGCGTCATCGACTGCCCAGGTTCCGTAGGGAGATGGACCCTCATGTAGCCTTGGATTGGCTGGAGGCAGTTGTACAAGTTTTCCGATTGGTAGGTACACCAGAAGATCTCATGGTGATCCTCGCAAGGAGCCGCATGCACGCATCAGCAGGTAGATGGTGGAGCTTGATGATCTAAGTGCATGACAAGGCATCACTCCTCTGGATGGAATTTGAGAGCCTCTTCCGCTTGAAGTTCTCCACATCCACCCTCTGTACGGTGCGCATCCAGGAGCTTCTACAGCTGCGCCAGGGCAGCATGACAGTCGCCCAGTACTCGGAGAGATTTACTAATCTCTCGTGCTATTCGACGGTCATGTTATGGTACCCATTCTTCCGGGCCTGTACCTTCGAGCAGCGATTGAGGCATGAGATCAAGGCATCGCTGATCTCCCTCAGCATTCCGACACAGGCAGGGGTACTAGAGAGAGCCATTCTCATTGAATGATTTTTTTCCGAGCCTACACGAGCAATGAGACCTACCACAGGGTGGCACGTAGCAGAGACTACGGAAGCTAGCAGTTGACGGATGATACATTGGTCCAGGCGGACCAGACCCTCAGGCGAACGACCTTAGGACACTGGCTCAGAGGTGCGGGGCATAGAGCACAGAGCCATTCTTACAAGAGGCAGACAATGCTAAGCATGCGGCAGGCAGGGCCACATTTCTCGTGACTGCCCAACTCGCCATGCCGAGGAGCAGTAGATGGTTGAGGGGCCACCCAGGCAGAGGCAGAGGGTCAACCGTGGTGGTCTGCAGGGAGAAGGAAGATGAGGCAGAGGAGCTAGCCAAGTAGTAGGTGGTGGGTGACGCTTTGTGGCTCTACCACCACCACCACCATGAGGTCCACCCCGACCACATGGAGCTGGCAGGTAGAGGCAGGCACAACTTCAGGCAGCCGAGGCCTACGACCATGGCACGACCGAGATGATTCGAGGTAATATCTGTGTTTACTCCACCCATTCTACAGTTCATATAGACACATGAGTGAGTCATTATTTAATTTCCACTTCCCTTTTTCGGAGCTCGGAGATTCCAATGGAGCTGTTGGCTCGATCATTACGGCTAGAGACTCCAACAGGAGAAGACTCGACGATTACACACTGGTGCCGGCAGTGTGATCATAATATAGGAGGTGAGAGCTCAGCTAGGATATTCCTATATTGGTGTCGAGGCCTTACGACGTCATCTTGGGCATGGATTGGTTATCTACAGTCCATGCTCAAATCGACTGCATTTGGTGCAAGGTGCGATGTGTTCGCACTGATGGGAGAAGGTTTACCTTCACCGGTGAGAAGGGAACCTTTGTAGCATAGGATGGACTCACGCAGACGAGAGGATATCCGATCACTCATCATTTGGATAGCCTCATCCTAGGAGCAGTTGACGTGCGAAGTCTGAGCTTAACTGCAGTCGTGGATCAGTATGCAGACGTTTTTCCTAACGATGTTCCAGGACTACCTCCTCGCAGAGAGGTAGAATTTTATATAGACATATACCCCGGGGCAGCCCCGATATCCACCCCAGCATATCGGATGGATCCCACCGAGCTTTGAGAGCTACGGGTATTGCTAGAAGACTTGCAGGGAAAGGGATTCATCTGACCCAGTGTTTCACCCCGGGCTTCCCCAATTTTGTTCGCAAAGAAGGAAGACGGAAGCCTGCGACTGTGTGTCGATTACCATAGCTTGAACCAGGTGACCATGAGAAACAAGTATCCGCTACTGAGGATTAAAGACCTCTTCGATCAGCTCAAGGGAGTACGATGGTCCTCGAAGATAGACCTCAGGTTAGGTTATCATCAGCTCAGAGTTTGGGATGAGGACGTGTAGAAGACGAACTTCAGATGTCGGTATGGCCACTATGAGTTATTGGTTATGCCATTCGGCTTAACCAATGATCCAACAGTGTTCATGGGCCTCATGAACAGGATCTTTCAGCCATGCCTCGATTGATTTGTCCTGGTATTTATCTATGAAATTTTGATATACTCGACGACTGAGGAGGAGCACGCCTAAAACATGCGGGTTGTACTGGACACACTCCGAGTGCACCAGCTTTATGGTAAGCTCTCTAAGTGTCTGTTCTAGAGACATGAGATCCACTACTTAGGACACTTCATCTCTGAGGTGGGATTTGCGGAGGATCCTGTGAAGATCGAGGCAGTGCAAACATGGGAGCCACCCAGGAGCGTGATAGAGGTGCGAAGTTTCTTGGGTCTAGCTGGGTACTACAGGAGATTCGTGCGAGACTTATCCAGAGTTGCGGATCCACTTTTGTCTTTGACGAAGAAGGGGAAACCCTTCATGTGTTCAGACAGATGTCATCAGAGCTTCCAAGAGCTGAGACAGAGATTGACCAGTGCACCTATCTTGAGGCTACCCGAGGAAGGAGTAAGGTACGTAGTTTACTGTGATAAATCAGGGACCGGACTCCGATGTGTCCTAATGCAGGCGAAGGAAGTGATCGCCTATGGATCAGATCAGTTGAGGCGGAATGAGCAGAACTATGCTACCCATGACCTGGAGTTAGCAGCAGTGGTCTTCGCTCTGAAGATGTGGTGACACTACCTGATAGGCGAGCGCTTTACAGTCTATTCTGACCACCAGAGTCTCAGGTACATCTTTTTGCAGAAGGACCTAAACCTGAGACAATGAAGAGGGCTTGAGTTCCTCCTGGACTATGAATTTGAGATAGTCTATACTCCTAGAAAGGGGAACATAGTAGCTGATGCTCTCAGCAGGAGGATGGGCATTCAACTACATGGGGAGGAAATAGAGAAGCTAGCCTCTTTGCAGATATCATTCGTGGATAGTGATGGAGCAGCATTTCTACAGTCACTCACAGTCACTCCTCCACTTCATCAGCGGGTCCGAGAGGCACATCGTGGGGACGTTGACTACGAGACGTGGCGTGGAAAGATATCCTCAGGACAGGAACCTGATGGATTCTCTGTTAGAGGAGAGCATGACATCCTTTTCAGAGGAAGTACCATGGTACCAGTTGCTGTACATGTGGAGGTACTGAGGGAGTTTCACACTTGCCCTTTAGTGGTACATCCAGGAGTGGCAATGATGTACCAGGACCTCAGACGACAGCACTGGTGGCCGGGTATGAAGAAGGCTGTAGCAGAGTTCATTTCTCGATGCCTCACCTGCCAGCAGGTGAAGGCAGAGCACCAGGTACCAACAGGAGTGGTACATCCCTTAGAGGTCCTGGAGTGGAAGTGGGATGAGATACCTATGTATTTCGTGACTGGAATTCCATGTACTTCCAGAGGTCATGACTCCATTTGGGTGATTTTCGACCAACTCACCATGCAGGCCCACTTCTTACCCATCAGAGAGCAGGGCTCAGTGGTGAGATTGAGATGCCTCTACATTCAGGAGATTGTACGACTTCATCGTGTGCCATCATCTATCGTCTCCGATCGAGATGGTCGCTTTACTTCCCAGGGTTGGAAGGGGTTGTAGGAGGAGTTCGGGACGCAGCTATGTCTGAGCACCGCCTTTCACCCTCAAACAGATGGTCAGACGGAGAGGACCATTCACACTCCTGAGGACATGCTCCGTGCATGTGTCCTCGATGTTGGTCGCAGTTGGGAGGACCACCTACCCTTGGTGGTGTTCGCGTACAACAACATCTACCACTCCACCATCAGGATGGCACCATACGAGGAATTGTATGTCTGATCTTGCAGATCACCTCTGTGCTGAACAGAACCTGGGGAGTCAGCACTTGTGAGAACGAGAGATTTTCTAGGCCATGACAGAGAAGGTCCTGGTCATCCAGCAACGAATGAGGATAGCTCAGAGCCGGCAGAAGTCTTATTCTGACAAGAAGTGGAGACAACTAGAGTTCGAGGATGGTGAACACATCTTCTTACGGGTCTCACCTCAACGTGGATTTCAGAGATTTGGCCGAGGCGGCAAGTTGTCTCCGTGCTTCATCAGACCATTACAGGTCCTCAGCAGGATTGGCGAGGTGGCTTATCGCCTGGCTCTACCACCTCAGTTACACCGGGTGGACGATGTCTTCCATGTATCTCAGATAAGAATATGCGTGCACGACCCGAAACATATCATTGTCAATGGGGAGCTGGACATTGATGATGGGGTGACATTTGCGGAGGTCTTAGTGGAGATCAAGGATCGACAAGAGTGGGTCCTATATGGATGGTCGATTCCTCTAGTGCGCCTCAAATGGCAGCACAGGAACCTCCAGGAGAGCACTTGGTAGCAGGAGGCTCATATGCGTGCTCAGTACCCACATTTGTTTCCCTAGTTTATGATTATCTTTACGGGGACTTAATGACCTGATGTGGGAGTAATGTAAAGACCTATAAAATATAAGGGAAATTTTTTCTTAATTTTCTTTGGGATTTTACAATAACACAGTTTCTGACGGCACTTGATTCCAAGGCTCGGTGAGCTTGGAATAAATTTCCAAAATTTAGCTCAGGTACCTTGAGTGAACGAACGATCGAGATTTCCTAACTTTTGAACAGGTGTTTGGAATCGAATTCTGTGGACACCGATGGAATCGCATCACTGGTAATTGCATAAGAACACCTTTTCTAGAGTTTGTTTTGCTCGGTTGTGGTAATTAAAATTTTGGGTTAAGTGAAGAATAAAAAAAATGGTGCAACCAATTTTATTTTTATTTTAAAGTAGTTTATCCTAATCTATGTGGTTGGAGTTGGACCCACTATATCCTACTCCTCTAAGTAGGATATTTTTGGGGTGGGGACCACACGAACCCCACCACTTCATTTTCCCTAACCCCCTTAACTCTCCATTTAATTTGACAACATAATTTTAATTAATTAAGTGGAATCATTTTTGAATTTTTTATTTTTGAAAGGCATGGCATAAACAATTAAAATAAGGGGTGACCTTATTTTAATTTGGTTAGCTTGTTGTGAGAGGATTGGGGGAAGAAGGCTCTAAGTCTTGAAGTTCATCATCTACCTTAATGAACGTGAAGAACACCGACACACCTTCCTTCATTCTTCTTCCCACGTCAAAGGATGGAAGACACTGTTCCTCCTCGGACGATCTCCGTCAACGTGTACGAAACCCTCTTCTGCGATGCCTTCTTCCACAACATTCAATTCCGCAACGAACCTTCGTTCAACGATTTCATCGAGGTAGGGGTTAATTGTTTCTTTTCGTGAATACTTCCATCGATGTTCATCGTTTCAAATTGGGCCGCATGTTATCACAATAACGGGAGGAGGTCAGACTGCATGAACACTGCCGACCCTCCTCCCCCCCATGATTGTTTGAACTTGTTGCGGCACGAGCAAAGGTAGCGTGGTGCTGTTGCACCACGCAGAAGCAATGAAGAATCAGGGAAGAAGCATGGTTTCGTCGCGCAGCTTTGTTGAATTCGAACAAAGCCGCGGAGCCATCGCGTTGTGCCGGAGATCCTCAAAGAGGCCACGGCCGGAGCGAGGCCTTGGCGGAGGGGCACTGCGCCGTCCCACCGTGCAGATCGGACAAGGTCGCGGCCTATTGATGCGGTGGTGTAGGGAGTGGCAGCCGGAACTGACGGCCGCCGGAGCAAGGAGGGTAGGACCCGCAGGGGGGTCCCCTGGTGACTCACGACCGGTGAAGCCGGCTAGTTACCATGAAGGCCGGGGGGTAACCCCCGACTGGCCGAAGAAGAGTGGCCCCCACGTGGGGACCACAGTTACAAAAACAGGGGGCATCACGCCCCCACAGCCGTTCAGCTCAGCGTGGCCGAGCTTGCCACGTGGGCCACGTGAGCACGCCACGCCCAGGCCGGGCCGGGCCACACTACTGGGGCCGGGCCGTACCCTTTGGGCTGGACCCGGACCCGGGTCGGGATGACCCAAATCGGGCCGACCCAGGGGGTCTCGGGTCGGGTCGGTCCGGGCCCAAAACCCCCTAAAACCGGACAAGTTCGTTCTTTTTCCTATAAAATGGGTTACAGTCCTCCAAATGATGTACCGTCAGTTTCGATGCAATCCTTGGATCGAGAAGGTCATTTTGGTATATTACAGTCATGGTTTCAGAGATATATGGGTTTGTCTGGGTTGGTTCGAACACGAAACCAACCGGGCCCTCGGGGTGGAAATGCTTATAACTTATGCTCCGGACGTCCGATTGGCGTGACGTCGACATTGATTAATTATTCTTAGTGATATGGACTATTTGGATTACTCCGTTCGAGGTGTTTACGCAGTTGGAGTACGGTCATTTTGGTTTTGACTTAAAAGCCAACCAGGCCCCTGGGATGAAAAAGCCAATAACTCAAAGACCTAGCGTCTGATTGATGTGTCGTCTGTCATGTTGAGTTCCTTTTGATGTTATAGAACATTTGGATACATAAACTGCGGACTCCATGTCAGTTGATGTATCAACCCCTCGGCTCGTGGAGCAGACCCTTCCCGAACGAGCTTACTGTGTGGGGAAACCCTAGAGATGCCTGCGACTGCGACGACGATGACGAATGTACAGAAATCCGCCATGGGTTCGACAGCGACGACTACAACACTCAGCGATCCTGTGTGGATCAGTGCTACTGATCATGTGTGGGGAAGATACTTTGTGGGTCAGTGCTATGCGGTCCTGTGTGGGCCAGCACATACCGATCCTGTGTGGGTCAGATCATGTGTGGGTCTTTGCGAGGGTAAGTACCTATCGATCCTGTGTGGGTCCGACGACTTAGATGAATCAGTGGCTACATCTGATCATCTCAATTATCTTACGAAAAAGTATACCTATGTGAGCTGAGTCTTGACTCTCAATCTTTATCATTGAAAAGATTGATTTGATATCCTGTGTGGATTACGTTTTTCTTTCTTGTGTGGATTGGGTTTTGTTTTCCTATTGGACTGGGTTGTACTTGGGCTCGGGTGATGGAGGTGAACTGGAATTGATGACTTAGGTATATGTATGGGTATATACCTAATTAGTGTCAGATGTTTCTTTTTGATTGTATATTCCTTTTTGGATTATCCTTTGTAGATTTTGGGAGACCTTCGGGGGTATCGAGGTCCCTACATAGTAGCTTATACTCACCCCTGCAAGGGCTATTCCTGCACTATGATGTGTTGGATGCGGACGACGGACATCGTTGATCATGGTGGAGGCTTGTGGACCACGTCGGTACCTGGAGGTGGACCACTGGGCGGGATGTACACGAAGCGGATGACTGGACCTGTAGAGCTGAGGAGGATATCTGTACCCACCCTTCAGGTGGGACTTCCAGTGGACGGCTCGACGTTGTGGCTTTACTTTTCATTTGTTGTACTATCTGTCCAGTTGTACTTTAATTTTAGTTTGGGTTTGTATTCTAGCCCACTTACATTTCCGCACTTACTTTTATTCCTAGTTTTACTTTGTGTTTACTTCTGCGTGCCTACTCGGTGTGTTTGTTTACATTGTAAAGGAAATGCCTTCCCATTCTATCGGGAATTACACCTTTGTGCTAGTCACCAGCCCCTGGCCTATGGAAGGCGAGCTTGGGGTAGTCACGGCACGGGCCCCGAGGACGGGTCGTGACTTTTAAATTATGACTTCTATATATCCTATGATATGATCAAACTCTTAAAAATTAGTTTCACTCTCTAATAGGTCTCTGATACCATTATAGTCCCTATGGGAGATACATTACCTGCCTCATTCCAAAAATGCATTGAATGACATAACCTAAAATAAATAACCATGTAAGGTTATGTGTGAATCGAAACCTAGTATCAATTTTTGATTTAAAAATGAACAATGTTAAAGTGATCATCTATAGAATATCTAATTTCAAGAGAACAATGAATATTTATTCCACCGAAATGGGATTATTTTTCTTAGAAAATCATTATATTAGGATGATAAACTATATTCACTCATGTCTAAGTCCATAATGAATTATTAAATCCCAAAAAAATTCTTTACATAAATTATGTTTCATTATGAGATTCAATTATCATGGAAAATAAATTAATGTATTCAATCTCATATGCATATAGAATTATTTTTCCATTTTATATGTGAGTATCCGAGAATGTTATGAACTGATATACCTTTTTAAACTAACTAATAATAACCCATAAATCCACTCAGATCATAGGTGTCTAGGGTAACCACATCACAATGTCCATTTTGATGTCCTCCCACAACCACTTGGAGAAAAAAAGTGACTGGAGTAGTCTACAAGGTCAATGAAGCTCACCCATTACCCAATGACATGTAATATATATGTAAAGAAAGCCATCAACTTCCCTCTCTATCCTAATCCTCCCAAATTGTCCCATGACATTATGGTATAACATTTCCACCCAAAGATGTATTTAAAATTTAAAAATTTGGATATTGATCACCATGTCCTATCTAATTAATTATCAGACTACAACACTTACATGTACAAGGATCACATGTCCTTTATCAAATGACAACCCAATTATTGAGTTACCTCTACCTATATATTATTAAATAACAACACAAATTGTGAATGTTCCCAATCAATCCATTAAACATGCTACTATATGTGATGTGACCACTAAAGAACAAGATTCCATTTGTCCATAGTCCTTATAAGTATCCATACTCCAATCATTTAACAAGCTCATTAGATTCCAACGTCCCATAGAAGGATGTTATATACTATCATGAGTTAGTAATATATTATGGATATGATAATATGATATTTTGTTACCCTTTAATAGTTACTATAACATCTCAATGATGAATGACTATAGGTGATCTACCCAGAACATGTACTACGTGTTTATATCATGTTTTTTAATGATATAGTAAAGGAATTTGAGGAAATTATTGACTACATTATGTGTGTTAATGATAGATTGTCACTTTAACATCAAATTGTAGACCATGAATGCCAGATCAAAGTCGTCATTATCATTGTTCCTCTATTGGGGTTTCTACTAAAATGAACCAAATGGTACAACCAAGTATCTCATAATTATTAATTATCACCAACCAATAAATTTTGTGTCATATTAAATAGAAAAAATAATCCCTTTCTTAGGAGTCATCACCACTGTATCTGTTGTAAACCTCCTCATTATTTCAATTATAAAACTCTTGAAATAATTACAAATACTGTAATATCACATAATTACTATTCATTGTAGTCATGGTTGGAGATAAATGGGTGATGTCACGGATACAAATTTGGTAGTATCCATGTAAACCCATAGTAATCATGATCAAAAAAATGTTTCAAGGACATGTATAGGAAATTACAACCTCAACATTCTCTTTGTCCATATATAATCATATCTTAGGAATAAAATAATACAATAATTTCATCTATTATAAGTAAATGATACATATTAATAGATATTAATAATGTTGATGTTAAAGTAGTCTACTCCATACTATATTGAGAGGTACAACTTACTACTCTAGGGTCTACGAATAGAAAAATATGTAATCAATGAACACATAAAATAAGTAAACTAGTTATGGTGGAATATCATATTCATGGGAACCATGGAAAATAAAATTATTTTATGATATTATAAATACCTCACAAAAAATCATACTTCCTATTCCATATTTGAATCATTGTTATTGTTATTCCGTAATATTTATCTAGTAACTGGTAATAACATGAAAACATATCAATGATAGAGAAGCACTATGATCCCTATAACTATTCTATGATTTCAATAATTAGTGGTATGGGGTTTCATTTTTCATTTTCACCTTGTTCAAATTTCAGTGATGTATGGTTTTTAAATGTATACTATCCATCTTCTTGGAAGAAAAAACTAGTGTACCACACCATGAAGTTCACATCTTAATAATGATCATCTCTGCCAAGTCATCGATATGTAACTTGAGATCCTTAAAATTAATTAGAACCAAATGATAATGGGGGATAAAGAAGGGATACTCACCTAAAATGATCTCTATAAAATTAAAAAAGAATCTATATAGCGGAATCAAAATGATTTAGTCTATAATGATATCATAGTATAGATACATGAAAAGTATAATATATTATATTGGGATATCATAGATCATGCATAATGATCCAGACATTAAATATACATCTTTATCATCCAAAGATTAACCAATTCATTAAAAACACTAAATGTTCCAAGATCCTACACTAAAGATATCACACACTTTTTTTTATCTTTGGTGATTTCAATAATACAAATATCTATTAGAAATTAATGTGATCTCGTATGATAGTAAAAAAATATAGGCCTTAAATCTCATTAAATATCATTAGATAATGACTAATTATGTCCCAATGAAATTCATACAAATAATATAATTATAGTACACTCTAATAATTTATGATAGTGACGCACGTTAATTTGTAACGGTGTATTAAAATAAATTAACATAAAAGAAAACATTATTTGTAACATAGTTCCAATATCAACGTCATCAGATATGAGGTAATCAGATGAGAATTTTCCAAGATTGTATCAACCATCAAAATCTAATCCGTTAAATTTTCTACTAGTTTAAGGAATGCCACTATTATTTTAACTAATTCATAATAATATAGTTATCCTCATACTACCTGTATTTATATAGAATAATCATGTTAAATGACCTGACATATTCGACCACAATTATAGACACTTATACCATAAGTAGACACCATGTGATGGACATCTATCAGAAGTGGTAATAATTACCAATCAATAGATAATGTGTCTGTGTGTATTCTATACTAAATTATTCACTATGTTTAGGGATACACAAGGAACATCCTTCCTTATGATAATATTGGTGACTGGTTCCTATGTATTATAATAAAACATCATCAAGTTATAATCATTTATAACATGAAGGAAACACATAGAATAGTTGTAACATATCGTATAATATAAGAGGTATAAAAAATATCTTATATCAGTCTACCCATAACCGAAGGTATAATCCTATAAGAACAAATTGTGGTATATAACTCTAGACATTAGTTATCATAATTTTTATTCAAACTCATCCACATTATATGGTTTTCAATATTAATTATAACAATGATATATCACAAAAACAAAGAAATAATAATTTCATAGAATAAAATATAAATATATCACATATATATAGTATAATTAATAAAAATTAAATTCTCAACTGATATACCACATGACACGTGTACATATATTTAATATGATACTACATTCCTTATAATGATCAAGAACAAAACCCAACATCTCGAAAAACTAAAATATAAATCTTATTAACTATAACACAAATGTATGTGAAACATTTGTTATGTTAGAACATGTCATGAGACCTCAAAAATTCTAATACATCTATCTCCTCTCTTCTATTTCCATTATTAATCATTTTAGAAAAAATTTAATAGTTCCTAGATAATAATTTATAATGCCACAATAGAAAGCACTGGATTCATGTTTGTGAGTCACTAGTCCCCACGTGCACCTCCCTATATGAAAGAGGTTTCCAACTACCAGTCCCTTCCAAAATAATAATAAATATAAAATAATAACTTTTATAAATAAATGTGGATGAAATTAATATTTAATCAATTAGATTTCATAAAAAAAATAAATAGGATCCTGTTGTAGAAATCCATTACATATCATATAAGGGAAACATGAATAATAAATAAACTATGTATCATATAAAGTATGTCAATGTACATCTCCCTTCATCATTGTAATGATATAAAATATATTTTATGGGTATGTTCATATTTTTTGGATTCTTATACATGATGTACACAAAAAAATCCACATTACAATTAATGAATTGAGTAATATAACCATGAAGTATAACACCAAGACATCATTAATAATTTTAAAAATGTATAACAAGTGTATTATATGAAAATATGAAATACATAAATAGAAATTAATATCACACAAACAACCAATAGAGTGTTCATATTCCAACCAATATTGAATGAACACTCAATCATACATATTTTGGCCCCCATATTGAAGTGATGTTGTTGTATAAAATTAGGGAACAGGAAAAATACCAATGTCTTATATTCACCTCCAATGATGTTTTCAAGACATCGAGTTTTATTGTCACTGTACTATTGTATCTGAGAAATCTCATAGGTTCAGCCCTTAGTTTTTTTACATAGTATATACGCCAGGTCATGCCTGTAGGACATGGTAAAATATATATTTCTCATGTCATGCCTCAAAAATATCATGCAGAAAATTTTGTAACCTTATATTAGGCCTCATATTCATCATTCTCAAAAACAATGCTTATGTCCATCATCATTATTATCTTTAGAGGAGTACACTACCCATATATGAATTTAACATATCACAGTGGTCCACCATTTTTATAGTATATAATAACCATAAAAGGAATGGTAATTCATATAATAGGTAGGATCATACAAGGAAGGTGGAAAATATCACTCTATTACGAAATAGGACTTTAATTGTGGTAGAAATGGACTCTATGAGGACTATAAAAGCATGGACTACCAGTGAATATTAAAATTCATAATATTTTATAAAAAATTGTAAAAGTACTTATAATGGATTCTATCAATTCTTATATATGTGCTAATAATGTGTACCTTTATAATCCCTTTTAAAAGAGAAGATTTTCTTCTTTATTAGTGATTTTAAAAGTACTATAGTTTTTTCCCTTATCATATCTTATAAAAATGATTATAAATGTGTTAATTATCATCTCTTTTAAAAGAGATGATATAGGTCCATATTTCTTTGTGCTTCAATAGAACCCCTTTGCACCAGTATAGTATGCTATAATAGCACATCGTAACACCTAAAAGAGACAAGATATATACTAAAACTAGTCCCAATATAGAATTAAAATGAAAAAAATTACAACAAAAATATAAGTAAAAACTATATTATATATATTTAAATCATTGGTTTATACAATTTGACAAATAAATATTATTACATAAATTTTAAAATACTAATATTAATTTTAATTTTTAATGAAAACCCCAACTCATGTTATTTTCAATAAATGTACCCCTAATCTAACAAATTAACAGACCTGTATAAGAAATATTTTCTTATTTTATTAATACTATAATTAAATAATTTATTGTAATGTTTTATTATTTATTAATATTAATGATAATTTTAAATAAAAATATTCACTTGGAGACATACCTGTGACACTGTGCATAGTAATGATATGAGGCTCATTCCAATGATTCTCAGATGTCTTGTGGGTAATTTTGCAGATATATCAAAACAATCAAAATGTGTTTTCTCATTTTTCAGTATTTCTTCTATTTTTTTACTAAAATATTAGTTTATACTAGAAACCTTCAATTTTTACTCATTATAATCAAATAATGTATCAGTTTTATGTGAATCTAATTCCTACAAGACAGACATGAATTATGTATCATTTTACGAAATTATCCGGAAAGTCAGTGGATGTTTAATCATTTTAATATCACTCACAATTTTTGAACTACGTGGTCAATTTTAAAGTAATAATAAAATCATTTAGTAATAATACACACATCATGTATTAGATTTAGGTTTGGTTTATTCCTACTAATCAAACATTCCATAGGTATTATTATTATAAAGTATCAAATCAATATGAATGTGTTCAACATGTTTTGAGTAGTTTAATGGACTATTTTACTAAAATTGATGTTAATAATAAATAAAAATATGATCATTGAATCATAGAAGATGCACCATCGGTGTGATTGTGGTTCGTATGATCCCACAATGTATCATATGATATGTGGATCTTTTTTTATAGTATCAAATAAATATGAATTCCATTCATTGTTTTTTAGTATGGTAGAATATATTTTTACTAAAATTTCATTTTAAACTAGAAACACACACTATTTAATCAATCTAGTCACATAATGTATCAATATTATGTTATATATAATCACACAATTCATAAGTTAGTTAGTAATCGTTTTACTATATTATCAACAATATATGATTTCATATTATCACTTACAAGTGAGTAAAAATTTTAGAACTAAAATGTCAATTTTAAACTAATAATGGAAACTTTCTGTCATACTAGGACACCATGTATTGGATTTTGTTGAGGCTAACCCTTACATGTCAAAAAGAACATATAGATCATTTTTAAAAATTATTAAATCAATACAATGTGTTTTCATAGTTTTCAGTTGGAGAATAGTCCGTTTTACTAACATTGATGTAAATTTTAAATAAAAATGCATACATTGAGGTATACCAGTAATCCTGTAGGTCAGATGGCAGTCTAAACTATGTCTACATATCTAAAATGACTAATGGACTATTTTTTTAAAATTATCCAAACAATGAAAATGTGTTTTATCAATTTTCATTACATCAAATATCTATTTTACTATAATGTAATTTTAAACTGGAAACATGCCCTGGTGACACATTCTAATCTCATGTTATATCGATTTTATGTGACAATAATACCTACACCTTACGAATGAAAAGGTATTTTTTTCCAAAATTATCATGAAAATTTGAGCATGTTTGATTGGTTTTTAGGGAGTGAATGTTTTTGAACAAAAATTGTGATTTTAAGATAACAAGGGAAACATTTAGATGAACCAACCACATATTGTATCAGATTGAGGAAAAATGATTGATACATATGAAAAATTAATTGTGGATCATATTGGATTATTATCCAAAAGAAATGAATCCATTTTCATAGTTTTTAGTATGTCATTGTGAATTTTAATAAAATAAGAGCCAATTTTAAATAAATGTATATGGATCGAGTCATACAGGTCACACCATGGTTAAAATTGTGGTTAGTTTGATTCCTAAACGTCCATAATTACCTATGGATAATTTTCATAAAGAATTAGAAAAATCTAAATGTGTTTTCATGGTTTTCAGTACATCAGTTTTCCTTTTTACTAAAATTTCATTAAAAAAAAGAAAAATGAACTTTTGACTTTCTATGATCACATCATGTATCATTTTGATGTGATACTAATTAATAGTCATAAAAATTACTTGTAATTAACTTTCCTAAATTAATAAGAAAATTCTGTTGGATATGATCAGTTTTTATTGAGTGATGAATATTGAATTAAAATGACAAATTTAAACTAATAACAGAAACATTTAATCATAATAGGCACATTAGATACCAAATTAAGTAGTGTCTTTTCCATTCATATCAATAATTAATTATGTTTAATTTTCATTATGTATCAAATCAATCTGAATGTTTTTTCTCATTTTCTTGTAGGAAAATTGTTCATTTTACTAAAATTTTCATCATTCTTAAATAAAATTATGCTCTTTGAGTCGTACTGGTCACACTAAGACCATGATTAATGTGTGGATGATTTTTAACCGTTTCAAATAAATAATAGTACTTTTTAATAAGGAATCAATTAAATCCAATTGTGTTTTCAAGGATTCATTATGTCATTGTTTATTTTTCTAAAATGTAATTTTAAATTTCAAACACACACTTCGACTAATTGGTATCACATAATGTATTAGTTTCTAATGAAAAATATTCTAACATATCAAAAATTTCATATTAATATCATTCCTAATTATCAATAAAGTATGATAAATATTTGTTATTATTTATAAAGTGACATTTTTTGACATAATATTTTTATTTTAAACAAATAACAGACATATTGAGTCATATTGGGCACATGTTTTATCATATTGAGGTGAAAACAATTTTGATAAATCAAAATATTGTTATGGAAAATTTAATTAAAATATAAAAATAATATGTATATATTTTCATTATTTTATGTGTGTCCATTTTCTATTTTAAATAAAAATACAATCAATTCAAAATAGAATGATTAATTGGAGTCATATAAATCACACCGTTTGTTGGATAGAGGTGAATCTGAGTCTTACACATCCCAATGTATTGAATGAAATCCAAAATTTCAAGGTAACATTGATATCCAATGAGTATATTTTTCAAGAATTCATCACTGCATGAGAAGATTTAAAAAAACACCCTAATTAAAAAAACATTGGCATTTGAATACAATTATTATATTATTATTTCTAAAATGATACAAATTAAAAATAAATATGAAATAGTAAATTAATTATTTTTATTTTGATTTTACCATGAAAACACTCATATTTCCTATTGTACTGAATAGTTAGAGTAATATAAAGGAAATCAATGAATTTAAACATTGTAGGGGTGAATGGTTTTTATAGAGGAAATATTTTTATATGTTTTAGTGCACAACGACATGAAATATGGAAAAATCATCACAACTGGAATAGAAGAATCCACTAGTATGAGAAAAGAATTTGTATGTTAGCAATACTAAAAAGAAATTAATTACAAAAAAATAAGAAACATTACATTAATTCTATGGAAAATTATATTAATTTTGAAACATCGGGATTTCCTATTTGACTGATCAGAGGCAATGTCATTTCAGTTCTTGTGATGATAGTAGAGGGAACATGAAGGGATGTTATGAATTAAACAATAAAGGGGTGAAAATGATCGAAGGGAGAATAAGTAATGATATTTTTTGTTATAGAAATTTATAAAATATAGGAAGATCACCCAAATTGAAAAAATTGTTATATCATTAAAATTAAATATTTAAAATTTTTAGTAATACAAAAAAGAAATGAATTAATCATAAATATAAAAAAAATAAATTAATTATATAGAAAATGATTTTACTTTTCAAACATCATGAATACCAATGTGATTGTGCAGTGAGAACATCGTTTCTTTTCTAATAAAATTACGATATATGGACCTCAATATTCTAAAATAAATAAACATAACATTAAATAATTAAAATTAAATCAATATTCTATTATAAAATTTATCCGTAAAATAGATGAAAGTAAACATTGCCATTTAATCATTTCCAAGGGTTTCAATTATTATAGTTTTTTGTTTTGAGGTATTGGTAATATCATCATGTATAGATCACATATTCTAACTGAGCTATAAAACAATTAATTTAGTGTATATTAATATAGTACTGAACAAATATTTTTCTGAGAAAAAACATAGTATGTTAGAAAATAATTACATTGTCATGGAATTATCATTATTTTCTAATGCATTTATGGATTTGGTTCCTATATACGAAATCCAAATCCCCTATTTATGGTCCCATATATCATTAAATAGATATTCTACATAGAGAAAATCATGGAGTGATTGTGATATCCAAATAAAAGTGTCACACTCGATAGAATTTTCATCACACCCAACATTTGTTGTAGTCCCTATCATAGAAGTCAACCAATTATTTACCGTTGGATTAGAGAAAAAACATTCACTCTCTGTGATTACATTATGAACGACTCCACATTTTCCCCATCGACACAGAAATTCACCTCCATGAATCCCATTTCATCAAATTCTACAAAATGATATTTTAAACCCAATTGGAATGGAAAATCAGAACATGAAATTATATATAACCCAACACATATATCTTTTTTATAACGCCAAAATATTACATATTTTCATACATTGGAGTTCTATTGTGAGATCTAGAAAAGTGAATCAGTTTATCCATATGCATAACAATTTTTTTGGCATCATACTGAAGACATCATGGTCTTTTTCATACAATGGATAACAATTGATTTAAAAACCATTGAAAGATATAAAATTTAGATTTGATTTTATAGTTATCCATAAAGCATGTTCAATGATAGAATTAGGATTTTCTTATAACTATTTATAAATTTGATATCTAAAATCCCCCTATAAAATATTTGTTATGTGTATTTGATATCCATCCTTCATCCATTATTGGGTTAAAATATTTAATAATTTCATTTTGTGTTCAATGTAAGCATCAACATCATAAATATTATTTAAAATGTAAAGGTGAACTTTCTCCCATTTTTTCAATGGAATTGTATCAATATATCTTCCAGATAAACATTCACAAATGAGGTATTGTTTTTTTTGAGACATTGGGAGAATTATTTTGTCAACATCTAACATGAAATCAGTACAAAATTCAATTTCTTCATAAAAAGTTTATCAACAATTAACTCTATCTTCAAACTATTTTGTCAAATGATTGGAATGCTTAAATTCTCAATCCATATACATTTTATTATATTCAAAAAAAATTAATGTGTTATAATAAATAAATAAATACACATGAGATATTCATTATCAGATGTGAAAGTTATAGAAAATATTAATATTGCATGCTCATAAATTGATTATTTCAATAAATTTCAATATGATGAAGAAAATGGGTAATTGAATTTATGAAACTAATTAATAAACTATGCAAGGAGTTATCATATAAATCCATTCAATGGTGGAAGTTATATATAAGTCATCCACATCAACTCATCTACCAAACATTTATTATTTCATTTTGTTGTTTGACACATCCATCATCTATTGTGGACATCCACCTATGTAACTTGAAATTTATTAAGCAGTACTCATCTAGAGGATGAAAAATGATTTGAGTATCACAAGAATCATTAAAAAGACAGGTGATGATTTTCATGCCAAAAAATTCAATAATTCTATTGGGGAGATGAAGTTGATGGGGATGAGGGATTTTTATAAAATCAGAATGGGCATGATTCTCATGAAAAACAATAAAAATAATAATGGTTGATTTACACACATCATGTATTTATTAAACCCAATAAATATAAAAAAATATGATTTTGGAAACTAAAGATTAATAAGAAGACTAAATATTAAAAAAAAATCATTCAATAAATCATAAGTTATAAAAATGTACTAATAAATATTTATAATAAATAATGATTTATTTGAGATACATGGATAATAATCAATGATTACTAAGGGAGGAACCAAGAAATGTATACCTGAAATGTTTAATACATGAAAATAATTTCTAATATATAGAATTTCATAAGACTCATTCTAATTTTTTGAACAAGTGGTGTTGGAACCTATGTAATTCTTATAATTAATATTAATTGTATATAAAGTATTTGAAAACATATCGAGACTCATTTGATACCATATCACCCCTCAATCCCATATCATGGATTACATGGAGGTTGTCACAATAGATTTTCCAATATTACAGATTCAAGGGAAGCAATATAATAAACATAGACCCATCCTTGAGATTCTTGGGAGGTCTATATTGATATTGGCATAAATAAATAATACATATTAATAAGATATATCACATACAAGGGAGAAAAAACACACCAACATTTGCAACATATATCCCATAAACATTTATACACACACACACTTATATATATATAACATGTAATTAATAATATATATACAACAAAAAAATGAATATTTAAACATACTTTTTAAGGAAAATAAATATAATCCCGTCATAATTTGGAAATCCAGAACAATAATTTGTAAATAAATAATTATATAATCAACCTTACATTATATTTTATGAAAACACATATAAATAGATATAATGATATATATTTTCAAATATATATATATATATATAATAACATTGAGTTCATAAAAATATATGAAACCCTTATAGAAGAATATCAAAACATAGTATAATAAATAAAACCTCCTAAAAATTCTCAAAATAGAGACCATTAAAAATAAATAAATATGGTATAACTCTATCTAAAATTTATCTTATAATAAAAATATCTGAAAAAATAAAATTTTGAGGAAATCCCTTACACCATAATATTAGAACATAGTATTAATAAATAAATTATCCTTCATGAATTGCATAAAATAAACATATTTTTATGCTTCACACTATAACTATAAAGGGAACTGGATTTCTAAGTCAATTTGATCAGTCATTTGAGGATTATATATACAAAACCTCATCTTCTTATAAATATTAACAAATATTTATTTAATTTAATTATTTGCAGACTACGTGTGATTCAATAGGATTTCAAAACAATGTAAAAATTATGCGTGTAGAGAAATATTGGGTATAAATGTAGACATAAAATAATTTTAATTAATAAAATCAATTTAAAAAACCAAAATAGGATACCCAAATCTGTAGTCAAGAAATCAATGGACCATAAAAAACATATAAAATTTACAGATAAAAAATAATGGGTGATATCTTCAAAGAAGAAATAAAAACAAAATTAAAAATATAGATGGATAATTGGAACTTATAATGGAAATGACAGGCCTACCTCACTAGGTTGAAATAAATATGAGACCCTCTGATTTAGATCCTGATGATTTCTATGAAAACCTTAACTTCATATGAACACTTGTAGTTGGACGATGTTATAGAATATAGTGGTAGTGGGTCTATGTGATTCAATTGTGTTTTTGTGATTTGATCTTAAATTCACTAATGGAACGATCCATCAGTGGGTTGCTTCCTGGAAATGCTTCTAATATTGTGATTGGTTCAAAACATGTTATATTTTTTAAATAGAACACGACACATTTCTCGTCACATTAAAAAAGACTGATGAATTGTCTGTTTATCATTAGATAGGAAATATGAGGGGATAAGTTTTGTATTTATTGTCACATTTTTAGTTTTGTTAAAGAGATACCATTTTGAGGGTTAAAAAAGTGCCAATAAAGATTTGTTTATCAGTGTTAATTATTGAAGCATTCATAAAGGATTTGTAATTATAATTAAAAATAAAATAATTTGTAAACATATATAGATTTAATCAATACATATATATATAAATATAAATAATATATTCCTTATTTAAATAAATTTATTATAATTTTAAATTTATTTAAATATATTATTATTTAATCATAATTATATGAAGATTTTAAAAAAAAAATTATTAATATCAGTATATATATTAATATAATTATATAAAAATATAGTAAATAAATATAAATATAAATTTTAGTAAATTTATTATATATTTAATAATTATTTGAATATATATATTTCATTTAATTTAAATTATTATTTATTTAAAATTATATAAATACTTTAAAAATTTATTTATTTATTTATAATAACAAATATATTCTTTAATAAATATAGTATGCATGTTTATAAATATATTATATACATTTATAAATAGATTTTATAAATTTTTAAATATATTAATTTATAAATATTTTTTACAATTAATTTTTTGAAAATATTTTTTGTAACATTATTATTGAATAGTTAATTTCATGTTCTTGTATGTTAAAAATGAGTGAAATTGAATAAATTAAAAATAAGTTCACATTTCCAAAATTGAAAATATTGTTATGTTTTTTCTATATGCATTGTATTTAATGATTCAATAATTAAATATATTTGAAATTAATATAAATCAAATTTGATTTATGTTAAATTTTAAAAATTAAAGGACATACAATTATATTTCTATTACTCTATGAAATTATTTAGTATTTATAATTCAAATTAATTTTTAATCATAAACCATTATTCTCTAAATATGTGTCTATTTTAAGTAAATAGAAAAGAATATTTTTTAATTTATAAATCATATTTATATACATTAATATTCACCCATAATTTTAATATGTACTATTTATTAGCATAATCAATAATCATCAAACTATTAAAATATTTAATAATTTTCTGAATTTACTTGTTTTGAGTTTTATTTTCTTTAATATTCATGTTCGATATATCAATTTATTTAAGAAATAATATTAATGAGTATTTATAATTATTATATATAATAATAATTTAATTTATTTTAATCAATAAATTTTTAATTAATAAATTTTTTATTTTTTTAAGAAATCAATTTTTGTTTTCTATTTATATTATTATTTCATTTTATTTATTCAAACCATTATCAATGGTGATAAATGATTCCTTTATGAGCACATAGAAATTATAACTGATAAAGGCTGCCTTTTATTTGTTCAAAAAATAAGGCACTAATAAATGGTTTCATTACCAGCACTGAAAAGGCGCTGATACATGTTATAATTATTTAGTGCATTCTTTAGAATTGAGAATTATTACATTTATCTGCATTTTTCTAGTACACATAAATAATAACACTCTTAAATATCTGTTTTGTAGTGGTTTCATCATGAGAATAATTTAGCTACATATCAATACAATTTATCATAATAAAACATGTATAATAACATTCCTAATCCTAATCATGGAGTAATAAATCAAAAAGGGGACACAAAGGTAACACATACACCCCCATGTAATCGCTATCATGAAAGGACAAACAACGTATGATTTGCAAATAATTATAAAAGGACTAAATGATATTATTATGTCCCCAATGAAATAGAACCAATACATTGTGTTTGCTAAAAAAGAAAACCAATTTCAATCAAATTATTGAAGACCAATCCATGTAACAAAACCATATATAATAATTCAAATGAGAATTAAATCAAGATATACATCTAATTTTTGATGAATCATATTTATACTACTCACTTAAGAGATTTACATGTCAATAATATTGGCCTTGAATTAAAAAAAATAAAGAAATTTATTAGCAAACCAATTCTTGGTCATTCTATATTAGGAGTTTCTAATTCAATGAATTCATTTTAAATTCCTGAATTAATTAATAAATCATTTCATATTTTATCAGATGTCCTTTATTCCAGCTATCAATCAATGTTCAATCATACATTCTTCCTAAAAAAATTGATTCATGATTAAGAATTTCTCAACATGATCATTCTTGGAATAATTACACAAATATATCCACTCTTCATGATAATTTTAACAAAGATAAAATTGGCTAATCGTTGAAACATTGATTCCCCCAAACTATAATGGAATTTCCAATGTATTAAGGATCTATAATAAATCGTAAATAATTATGTTCTATATGATGATGATTCTATAACACTAACCTGTATATAGTTATCTATCCCTGACAGAAATTATTTCGATCAATAATAATCATCACAGTGCTAGATCCATCAACAGTCGAAGATGGAATGAATAAAAAAACATTTTATAATTAATAATAAAAGAAATATATTTCAACATAAATATCACAATGAAGAATAAATAATTCAATATGACCATATAATATCTCACCATTCTATAATCATCATATTGTTCGATGCATTATTAACACAAGGATGATGTATCAATGAAGAATATAACAAATAAACAATGTATAAAATTAAATATAGGTATATTTGGTTAAGTGTATATTGTTAATAATGTGAGAAAAATGGTTGATATTTTATCTAATGTGGTGTATTTTATGGACCAAAAGATAGGGTACACTACTGATTTGGATGACTTCATCAGTTATCTAATGCATCTAGAAGAAATCCATGAATTATTTGTAATCCAAATACTAACCAATTGTATACTACATATTGGTCAATTGGTTCTAAAATAAATATTCCCACATTTAACTCAATAATCTAGTCGGTTGATCCAACATGTCAGCTGATAGAATTGTTTTATCCACTGTGCGGCCTATATGATCCATTTCCATTGCATACACATCTCAAGACCTTATATACTATTTTACTAGACATTTAAAAAAATCATACTATTTCATAAAAATGTATACCAATAGTTTTATTTATTCAATGAGTCCTGTAAAACAAATCATTTGAAGATATTTCAAAATCCCCCAATTATTTTTATCCTTAATGGTTTTATTTAAATTTCATAACTTTTCCATTTTCTATTTTATTTTAATTTTCCTCATAATATATTTATTTTTATTTAATATAAACTATCTATTATTTATAAATATATTATATTATTTAAAAAATTCCATCCATGTTAGTATCTTTTATCTTTGTAATTAAATATGACAAAAAATTCCATCTGAAACATTACCATTATCCTTGATCCATACCTTTATTTAAAACATTGGAAACAACATGAAAAAATTCTATTTAACTGGTGGTATTAACAATCACCTGTTTAAATTTTCAATATCTCATCATTATATATATATATATATTTATCATAAAATAATCATTTAATTCATTTTTCTCAAAATAATTATCAAAATCCCATAATAAAATATTAATATTCCAGTGTTTAAACACATATGTATTATAAAAGATAATTTTTTTTCTAAAAGAAAATCAATTAAATCTCTTTCAAGAAAATATCCTTTATTTAATCTCATGTAACATACATTCATTTTATCTCTTAGTGAACTATTCATTCTACATCATAGAAATATCAGGGTTCATTGATTCAATTAGGATTATTATCTCACATTTATATTTTATATTGAGATCATAAAATTTCCATTAAATATTTTCATTATATAATAAACTATATGTATAGTTCCTTATAAAAAATGTAAATTTTTAAATAAATATTATCCTTTTAAATTTAACTTTATAAGATGATTTTATTGTTTAGTTTCCCCCTTCTTTTAAAAATGTCCCAAATCAATACATCATTAATTATAAGATATATTCTACACGAGTTGATGTTTTTCATTTTAACATTATATTATTTTTAACATTATAAATGTGTCATTTATTTTCAATTCATACATGATATAATATTTTCTTTATGGTTTTCATCCTTAATGTTGTTCTATGATTATTTTTCATTCATGGTGGTGTGGGTAACCTTTATCATACATTTAATTCCAATTAAACAATTTCAATTTTCATGGATATGTTTTTCATTCTATGACAATACTCTATTAACATTATCCCCAAAGTTACTTTGATAATTATTTATTTCATCATTATCCCTACTTTTCTAATGACAGGTATAATATGTTCAATATTTTACCCTCAAGATGGATTTTCCGAGTTTAAATTTACTATTTTTCAGGGGCCCAATTCATCCCATTACAATTCTATAGTGATTTTTTATTCCTATTTACATCCCACAAGGATAGTGTAACACTATTCATTGGTCTTTTCAAGGATTAATTATGTTATCCAATATATTCAATTCATTCCCCTTCAATGATTTTTATTTTTCAAACAGCTTTTAAAATTAAATTGTTTGATTCCTAGAGTGATTTTTCGTATTTATAGATATTCCATTTCCATAGACGTCATTAAACAATGCCCTATATATTTCTATTTTACATATCTTTATATCAATCAAATCTATTACATGGTATAATATTTAAAATCATAATACCTACCATTAAGGATTTTTTCACATTTAATGTATTGGTACTATACTTCAGGAATTAATGTATGAATGATGTACTTCTCAATAGATAAAATAGTATTATAGTTATTTTAATCATTAAAATGACAGGGGTTTCGATTAATCAGTCCCAATTATGTTTCCCTCCATTGGTTATTGTATTATTTCTGGATTCCTTCCATCTAGGATTTATCCATAACAGAGTTATATTTTTGTTGAAATCCATACATGTGTGGTTATTTTTCACATTCCATTATTGAGTTCTAGGTCCCATTGAATAAATAATATAACTGGATTATTAATTTTATCCCATGTCACAATAGTTTTACTAAATAATATATTTATCAAATAAATTTTCCCATTATACTAGTTTTCGAAAATTAATTATTTACTTCATAGATGACTTAATCAATCCTTATCACGTTTCATTTTCATTGATAATATTGAGTATAATTGGATTCTATATTACACTGATTATATACATTTTCATATATTACAAAATTATTTCACATTAATACATATATTTATTTTATATTCAATTTTTTCAATAGAATATTCCTGAAATTCTTTAAAAATTATCAATAACATTAAATTATCTTATTCAAAAAGAAAAAAATATTCATCCAATGATTCATCAATTTTATATTATATATTGGAAAATAAATCTTAAATAATAGTAATTATTTTTTCAAAATATTTTCCATATATTGAAATACATATACAAAAAATAAAAAACTTTTAGGTCTAAAAACAAATATTGGGTGATTAAAGAATAAAAATATATAAATTCATTTATAACATCAATCTACCCCCATTGAATATTTTATTATCCACTATGAAAAAAATTTATCTCTGTTGAGAAAAAAATAACATTTAAATTTTATCATCTTCAATTCAAAAAATACTTCAAAACATTATAAATTTGAAGTGCACTGTGTTGCATTTGTTGTCAATTATGTATGTTATTGTCATGGAATGAATGGATGGATGTCAAGGAGTTTCAATATATGAATGACAATGGATGTGATGGTGTTGGTGAGGAACGGAGAATGGCCATGGTACTAAGATGCATGTCACTTAGGAGATTCACTAAGTGACATAGGATGTTGTGGTTGAAACATTATCTATGTATATCAGACGATTGAAGAACTGATCTTAATGCTTCAATACTTGTATCAAGATGATACTAAGTTACACCACTTGAAGAATGGATGATGATGGAACATCATCATTAAATCAGACGATTGTTGAGCTGCTCTTTAAGTTCCAAGAACTTGTATCAAGTAGATACAATGTCACAACATTGTTTGAAGACCATGCATTGTACTGACAATGCATGAGGAGATGAAGTGATCCATCCACAATCACTAGGTGGATGAAGTGGTGCTAATTATGTCCATGCACTATCACTTGGTGCATCTGAATTTGAAGAAGATCCAACATGATCTCTGATTGGATCAATGAAGAACATTGAAGATTATGTGATTCAGGAGCTTCGGTTGATGGAGAACCTTCGTGAATTCCATTCCTAAGTAATGAATAAATGTTGAAGAGAATTGGAGGAATTCTAATGAAGAAAAAGAATGAGGAGTTCTTAAGGAAATGAAGAAGAATGGCTTGGAATGAGTGGCATTTGGCATTTTAACATGGGTTACTTTGTTTTTATACAATGTCCTTAAGTCTCTACTCTAGCAAAAAGGAAGCCACCAAGGGCCAGACTTATGGGTTCAACCCAAGGAACATGTGGGACTAGGTCACCACGCCCAAGGGGATCCCATGGGGCCAGCCCGAGAGAGGCCGGGGCCATGTATAAGCCCCTGAGGCCACGCAGTGATGAAGCCCGCGCAGCGGGGTGCCAGAGCGCGTGCCCGTGTGTGCATAGTGGGCGCTAGTGGCGCGCCCGAGTGGCAGGTGAGGGCGCAAGAGCGCGCCCACAAGAAGAACTCGGTGCGGGGCGGCACCAAGAGGGTTGGAAGTTCAATCGAGGGGTTGGAGCAAGCGCTTGGGTGATAAACCATGGAAAAACCGAGAGCCGTTTCAATGTGGGACGCGGAAAAATCTCCAGGAGCGGATCCTGGCCGCACGATTGATCGCGCGCCAGATCTCGGCCGCACATCTCATCGCGCCGCTACAGTTCAGATCCAAGCCGTCTAATGTCTTTTAATCGCCCGATCCAACGGCCGGCGAGTCATCCACTACCTCGAGCTCGTCCGAGGCCTTCCCGCGTGCCTTGGTCGAACCAGGCGCCTCCCGAGGACGGATTTCGAGCTCCCGGCCACCGTTGTTCTCGCTGAAGGATCCATTGAGCTCGTCTGAGTGTAACAAACGCATCCATGCTTAAAAAGGGGTTTGCATGGAACAAATGAGAAAATTCGATGAAGGCCGAAGGAAAATGAAGTGCCGAGGCCATGATGTTCGTGTTTTGCATGGATTGTCTTAAAATAAGGCCATGAATACGTTCGGCTTCACATGCACATGATGGAATCCGAAAAATAGGCATCCCACATTGAACAGTGGAAAATATCAATATTTGAAAAATATTGATATCCCGAAACGTTCAGGAATTTAAGTTGTATCCATGCGGATGTTATGAGGCACATATCTGCCTATAAAAATGAAGCCGAGCCACGAGGATTGTTTGCTGATCCTTTGCTGAAACTTTGAGGAGTCCCGTGAGTGATCTCTGCCTCGCGAATAATTTTAGAAGCCCGGAGCCACCCCTTGGCTCCGTGAGGTTCCTTTTGCGCACTCCTTGCATGAAAGAAGAAAGAAAGGAGTCCCCTGCGCGCCTCCCTTGCATGTCGGGAAGAACCCGAGGCCGCATTATAGCCCGCCCGTGGATGATTCCCTCTCTGCCTGCGTACTTGCGCGGCAGGAGGAAGTGCACGCGGGTGTTGCACTTGCACACCCCACGGCAGTGACACTTGCGCGGCTAAAGTCCCGGTGCCACCCGAGGCCCGAAGGTCCCCTGCGCGCATCACTTGCATGACAGGAAGAGCTCTCCCTGCCCGCATACTTGCGCGTCAGGAGAAGCTTGCGCACCCAAGGTTCTCTTGCACTCTTGAGGCTTGTACAACTCGAGTCGCATCTTTTTGCACGCTCAAGGTTGGTTGAGGCTTGTGCGGCCCTTGCGGCTTGGTACCTTGTGCGGCAGTGTTGAGGAAGTTAGGCCGCACCCCTTGCGCACCTCCTTTGAAGGCAGTGGTTCGGGAAAGTTGAGAACTCACTTGGACAGTGAGAAAAAGAAGGCCGAGACCACGCCCTTGTGTGTGCCAAATTGAAGAACACACTTTGTGTGTGCATTTGAAGAAGAAGGTCGTAGACCTTATGTGGGTGCCCACGTTGAAGAACAAATTAAAGAACACTTTGTGTGTGTGCAAGAAGAAGTGAAAGGCCAAGCGTATGTATGTGCAAAACGTGGAACAAATTGTGTGTGCAAAACAAGCGAAGGCCAAACCTTAGTGTGTGCTAAGTGGTGTGTACACACTAAGAAGGAGAAGAAGGAGAATACTCACACTAAAGTAGAACACACATTTATGTGTGTAAACAAATTTTACAAAGTGTGTGAAGCTCAAAAAAGTGTATGTTATTAAAGTAATTGCACTCTTTGAGTGTTTATCAAACTAAGAAGAAGAAGGGAAGTGCATGCATGCATGCATGTACGTGCACACGTGAACAAAGCTGAATCAGGTTGTGTGCATTTGAGAAGACCAAGAACAAGAGTTCTTGAAGAATAATTGAGAGGCGATGCAGTCAGTGCATGAGGAAGAAGAGTTTCCATGCACTCAGTGCATGAAGTTGATGTGAAGTGAGACTGAAGCCAGACTGAAGTTAAAGACATCAGCTGCCTGAGTTTTCAGTAATTGAGAAGACCCTGATCAACAGAAGTGATCAGAAGTGAAGAGCAAGGCCAACAGACCTTTTCAAAGGCTGTTGAAGATTCTTGAAGAGAGAGGCCAGGTCATCCTTAGAAGAAGGAGATAAATCCTGAGCAAGACGAGAAGACCTGATCATCTCAAGTGATCAGAGGTGCAGAGCAAGGCCAGCAGTCTTTATCCCAGACTACTGAAGATACTTGAAGAAGCATAAAGTGAAGAAGAGCTACTCATGTGACTCGAGGAGCCAGGAGAACCCCCTATGAGACTCAGGGTGGAAGAAGTCATCAGTGGGATTCTGGAGCAGGCCAGTGGGACTCTCGTAACACTGTGGGACGCAGTATAAAGACCCTGTTGTGGGACTCAGGAGATATACAGTGGGATGCTGTATCGACCATTGTAATTCTAACAAGTTATAATGGAGAAACCATGTTGGGGAATATATCCAACATGGAAAGGACGTAGGCCTTTGGTGCCGATCCTTATAAATCCCTGTGTCCTGTGCCTTTACATTTACTGCATCATTCGAGGAAAGGCTGAGAGATACATGAAGAGTGGATCGAGGCCTTAACAAGCCATAGAGGTTTAATTGATTAAGAATCAATTAGTAAAAAGTTTTAAAGGATCACTGATTCACCCCCTCCCCCTCTCAGTGATTCACACTGATCTGGGCATTTCAATTGGTATCAGAGGGAAGGTTACCTCTAAAAGATCCATGGGAGTCTTTATGAAGTGCAGATTTGAGGAAATGAGTGACCAGCCTCAAATGGAGATATCTGCCAAGACTCAGAAAAATAGAAAGAAGAAACAGGACAAGAAGATAAAGAAAGCATGTCCTAGCTGTGATGAAGTTGGAATAATGAATGATCTTCAAAATGCAATTGAATATCTTAAGAAGATAGTCCCCAAGGAAGTGGCAATGTGTATATCTACAGGCATCCTTGATCTTCAAGAAGAAAAATCACAGTTAGAAGAAGAAGCCAATGCAATGGAATATCAATTGGCAAAAAGGGTTGGCATAACCAACACTCTCAGAAAGCTGGTGAAGGCTAAAGATGAAACCGTTTCTCTTTGCAATGAAATATATGAAGACACTGCTGAAGAATTGCAAAAAATCATTTCTGAGAAAGAATTCTTTAAGACTGTGGTCAAAGATGTTTTCCATGCACTGGAAAAGAGGAACAAAGTTTCAATGAATGTCAGAGATGCTCAACTTGAAGACAAAGTAAACAGGGTAAAGGAGCTTGACAATTCATTACAAGAAATGAAGAAGGTTCATGAAGACCAGTTAGAACAGCTGAAAGAAAATTGGGATGGAAGGCTAAGAACTGTTGAGGATGAGAAGAACTCCCTTAACATAAAATGCTTAGAACTAGAGGTGATATTGAAAAATCTGCAATCACCCAAAGATGAATCCTCCCAGTCAGCTAAAAGTAGAAATGTTACTACACAAGGGTGCATTGAGAAGGATGATTCCAAAATAAGGACATCCTCTAATAAAAGGGTAACATCTTCTAAAAGGAAGGTACCATCCATCCCATCTTGTACTAATGCTTCTAATTGTGTTTCCACAAAAAGTGCAGGATGGAAGAATAATTCCAAACAAGTATTGATGAAGACAATGAAGAAAGGAAGCTCTCCTGAAGCAGCACAACAATTCAATACAAGTACCCTACAATCAGAAGGAATCAAAAAGTCAAGATTTGTGGGTCAATGTTGGTGTTGTAACAAGTATGGGCATTGTGCAAAGGATTGTTGGTACAATCCACTGAATGCCAAAGCACAGAGGAAGCCCATGCCTAGGGGGAGCAAGCCAGAAAAAAAAGAAGCAGCATCCACAGGTCCAGAGACATCTGTTTACTACAAATAGATTTGGATTACTTGACAACATCTGGGATGATTGCAAAAGTGGTCAAAAAGATACATGTCAATCTCCAACTGTATCCAGAGCTCAAAAGAAGAAAAGATCACAGAACTTGGCTAAAAAAGAATCCTTGGGAAACAAGAAGAATAAAGCTGAAGATGCTCCCAAGAAGATTATGAAAAAGGAAGAGAAGACCTTGGAGTCTAAATCCAAGAAGGGTGATGCATCCAGAAGGACCACCAAGAAAACATGCTTCTACTGTGGAAAGAAAGGACAGACCATGGATCTTTGTGAACAAGACATGGAACTGAATAGAGGCAGACTGGACTCAAACAGACAATCAATCCCGAAGAAGCAGAAGGGATTGGTTGAAAATAAGTTTCCTAAGAAAGGTGTCTTAATAGTATCAAAAGAACCATGTGGAATTTCCAAAACTAAGGCCTCACTTCCAAATGACTTGTTAGTCATATGGCCAAATCAGTTGCAACTTGCCAAAGATCTGCAGAGAGCTGAAGATGAAGTTCTGGAAATTACTAAGGCAAAAGGGAAGAATAAGATTTCACATGAATATGTGTTGAGATCCACACCAGCACAAACATCATTGAAGATCAAATGTGCAAGTGTGAAGAATGGTGAAAATGGGACATCTTGGTTGAGAGAATCTTCTCAACCTTCTTGTTCACATTGATGAACCAAGGAGGTTCCATCTTATTCCCTAACCACTTGTATTTACATGTGATAACATTTTAGGGAATTGAAGATGATGATCATTCTCATCTGGAGGATGGTTTGGACAGAATGGAGTGCACCCCTTGAGGGGGAGCCAATCTGGAGAAGATGGTATTCTAAGATTTAATACCATATTGAGAAAAGCTGAAGGTATTCCAATCATACTTTCATCCCTTGTTTCTTAATTGAATTCATCATGACAATTAAGGGGGAGTATTGATTGAAGGTAAATGGTTGAAAGGGGGAGCTTTATCTTTGCACCTGAACATTCTGACGTGTTTGGTGAAGTATATGCAGGATTTAGCAATTCATTGATATATCTGAAAAATTTCAAACCCCTGATGCATGATCTCACATGTACAGTGAATGATGGACAACATTGAGTTCCTTGGTTACATCACTCTTGTTTTCTACACCGGGTTAGCCCAAGTAGACTTAGAGATGATTTACTAAAGGTTCTTTGCTAAAGAAGAACATGTGACATCATCCCTCTCTTAGTGATTTTTAAGATGATTCTATTCAAAGGGAGGAAGAAATATTTTGAAGAGAACCACACCACACATTTGCATTTGATTTCCAATAAGGGGGAGAAAAGATTGGCACACATATTGACCCATTCATATGTGCTGAAGAAGTGTATTGACAACAAATAAAAAGTGGGAGATTGAAATGCACTGTGTTGCATTTGTTGTCAATTATGTATGTTGTTGTCAAGGAATGAATGGATGGATGTCAAGGAGTTTCAATATGTGAATGAAAAAGGATGTGATGGTGTTGGTGAGGAACAGAGAATGGCCATGGTACTAAGATGCATGTCACTTAGGAGATTCACTAAGTGACAAAGGATGTTGTGGTTGAAACATTCTCTATGTATATCAGACGATTGAAGAACTGATCTTAATGATTCAATACTTGTATCAAGATGATACTAAGTTACACCACATGAAGAATGGATGATGATGGAACATCATCATTAAATCAGACGATTGTTGAGCTTCTCTTTAAGTTCCAAGAACTTGTATCAAGTAGATACAATGTCACAACACTGTTTGAAGACCATGCATTTAACTGACAATGCATGAGGAGATGAAGTGATCCATCCACAATCACAAGGTGGATGAAGTGGTGCTAATTAATTCCATGCACTATCACTTGGTGCATGTGAATTTTAAGAAGATCCAACTTGATCTCTGATTGGATCAATGAAGAACATTGAAGATTATGTGATTCAGGAGCTTCGGTTGATGGATAACCTTCGTGAATTCCATTCCTAAGTAATGAATAAATGTTGAAGAGAATTGGAGGAATTCTAATGAAGAATAAGAATGAGGAGTTCTTAAGGAAATGAAGAAGAATGGCTTGGAATGAGTGGCATTTGGCATTTAAACATGGGTTACTTTGTTTTTATACAAAGTCCCTAAGTCTCTACTCTAGCAAAAAGGAAGCCACCAAGGGCCAGCCTTAAGGGTTCAACCCAAGGCACATGTGGGACTAGGTCACCACGCCCAAGGGGATCCCATGGGGCCAGCCCGAGAGAGGCCGGGGCCGTGTATAAGCCCCTGAGGCCACGCAGTGATGAAGCCCTTGCAGCTGGGTGCCAGAGCGCGTGCCCGTGTGTGCATAGTGGGCGCCAGTGGCGTTCCCGAGTGGCAGGGGTGGGCGCAAGAGCGCACCCGCAAGAAGAACTCGATGCAGGGCGGCACCGAGAGGGTTGGAAATTCAATCGAGGGGTTACGGCAAGGGCTTGGGTGATAAACCGTGGAAAAACCGGGAGCCGTTTCGATGTGGGACGCGGAAAAATATCCAGGAGCGAATCCTGGCCGCACGATTGATCGCACACCAGATCTCGGCCGCATATCTCATCGCGCCGCTCCCGTTCAGATCCAGGCTGTCTGATGACTTTCAATCGACCGATCCAATGGCCGGCGAGTCATCAACTACCTCGATCTCGTCTGAGGCCTTCCCGCGTGCCTCCTTCGAACCAGGTGCCTCCCAAGGACGGATTTTGAGCTCCCGACCACCGTTGTTCGAGATGAAGGATCCATTGAGCTCGTCTGAGCGTAACAAATGCATCCATGCTTAAAAAGGGGTTTGCATGGAACAAATGAGAAAATTCGATGAAGGCCGAAGGAAAACGAAGTGCTGAGGCCTTGATGTTTGTGTTTTGCATGGATTGGATTAAAATAAGGCCATGCATACGTTCGGCTTTGCATGCACGTGATGGAATCCGAAAAATAGGCAACCCGCATTGAACAGAGGAAAATATCAGGATTTGAAAAATCTTGATATCCCGAAACGTTCTGGAATTTATGTTGTATCCATGCGGATGTTATGAGGCACATCTCTGCCTATAAAAATGAAGTCGAGCCACGAGGATTGTTTGCTGATCCTTTGCTAAAACTTTGAGGAGCCCCGTGAGTGCTCTCTGCCTCGCGAAGAATTTGAGAAGCCCAGAGCCACCCCTTGGCTCCGTGAGGTTCCTTTTGTGCACTCCTTGCGTGAAAGAAGAAAGTAAGGAGTCCCCTGCGCGCCTCCCTTGGGTGTCAGGAAGAACCCGAGGCCGCATTATAGCGCGCCCGTGGTTGATTCCCTCTCTTCCTGCGTACTTGCGCGGCAGGAGGAAGTGCACGCAGGTGTTGCACTTGCACACCCTGCGACAGTGACACTTGCGCGGCTGAAGTCCTGGTGCCACCCGAGGCCCGAAGGTCCCCTGCGCGCATCACTTGCACGACACGAAGAGCTCTCCCTGCCCGCATACCTGCGCGGTAGGAGAAGCATGCGCACCCAAGGTTCTCTTGTACTCTTGAGGCTTGCACAACCCGAGCCGCATCTTTTTGCGCGCTCAAGGTTGGTTGAGGCTTACGCGGCCCTTGCGGCTTGGTACCTTGTGCGGCAGTGTTGAGGAACATAGGCCGCACCCCTTGCACACCTCCTTTGAAGGCAGTGGTTCGGGCAAGATGTGAACTCACTTGCACAGTGAGCAAAAGAAGGCAGAGACCACGCCCTTGTGTGTGCCAAATTTAAGAACACACTTTGTGTGTGTATTTGAAGAATAAGGTCGTAGCCCTTATGTGGGTGCACACATTGAAGAATAAATTAAAGAACACTTTGTGCGTGTGCAAGAAGAAGTGAAAGGCTAAGCGTATGTGTGTGCAAAACGTGGAACAAATTGTGTGTGCAAAACAAGCGAAGGCCGAACCTTAGTGTGTGCTAAGTGGTGTGTACACACTAAGAAGGAGAAGAAGTAGAATACTCACACTAAAGTAGAACACACATTTATGTGTGTAAACAAATTTTACAAAGTGTGTGAAGTTAAAAAAAGTGTGTGTGCTTAAAGTAATTGCACTCTTTGAGTGTTTATCACACTAAGAAGAAGAAGGGAAGTGCATGCATGCATGCATGCACGTGCACACGTGAACAAAGCTGAATCAGGTTGTGTGCATTTAAGAAGACCAAGAACAAGAGTTCTTGAAGAATAATTGAGAGGCCATGCAGTCAGTGCATGAGGAAGAAGAGTTGCCATGCACTCAATGCATGAAGTTGATGTGAAGTGAGACTGAAGCCATACTGAAGATAAAGACATCAGCTGCCTGATTTTTCAGTAATTGAGAAGACCCTGATCAACAAAAGTGATCAGAAGTGAAGAGAAAGACCAACAGACCTTTTCAAAGGCTGTTGAAGATTCTTGAAGAGAGAGGCCAGGTCATCCTTAGAAGAAGGAGATAAATCTTGAGCAAGACGAGAAGACCTAATCATCTCAATTGATCATAGGTGCAGAGCAAGGCCAGCAGTCTTTAACCCAGACAGCTGAAGATACTTGAAGAAGCTTAAAGTGAAGAAGAACTACTCGTGTGACTCGAGGAGCCAGGAGAAGCCCCCTGTGAGACTCAGGGTGGAAGAAGTCTTCAGTGGGATTCTGGAGCAGGCCAGTGGGACTCTGGTAACACTGTGGGACGCAGTATAAAGACCCTCCTTTGGGACTCATGAGAGATACAGTGGGATGTTGTATCGACCATTGTAATTCTAACAGGTTATAATGGAGAAACCATGTTGGGGCGTATAACCAACATGGCAAGGACGTAGGCCTTTGGTGCCGAACCTTGTAAATCCTTGTGTCCTGTGCCTTTACATTTACTGCATCATTCGAGGAAAGGCTGAGAGATACAAGAAGAGTGGATCAAGGCCTTAACAATCCATAGAGTTTTAATTGATTAAGAATCAATTAGTAAAAAGTTTTAAAGGATCACTGATTCACCCCCTCCCCCTCTCAGTGATTCACACTGATCTGGGCATTTCAATTGGTATCAGAGGGAAGGTTACCTCTAAAAGATCCAAGGGAGTCTTTATGAAGTGAAGATTTGAGGAAATGAGTGACCAGCCTCAAATAGAGATATCTGCCAAGACTCAGAAAAATTGAAAGAAGAAAGAGTCCAAGAAGATAAAAAAAGCATGTCCTAGCTGTGATGAAGTTGGAATAATGAATGATCTTTAAAATGAAATTGAATATCTTCAGAAGATAGTCCCCAAGGAAGTGGCAATGTGTATATCTACAGGCATCCTTGATCGTCAAGAAGAAAAATCACAGTTAGAAGAAGAAGCCAATGCAATGGAAGATCAATTGGCAAAAAGGGTTGGCATAACCAACACTCTCAGAAAGCTGGTGAAGGATAAAGATGAAACTGTTTCTCTTTACAATGAAAGATATGAATACACTGCTGAAGAATTGCAAAGAAGCCTTTATGAGAAAGAATTCTTTAAGACTGTGGTCAAAGATGTTTTCCATGAACTGGAAAAGAGGCACAAAGTTTCAATGAATGTCAGAGATGCTCAACTTGATGACAAAACAAACAGGGTAAAGGAGTTTGACAATTCATTACAAGAAATGAAGAAGGTGCATGAAGAGCAGTTAGAACAGCTGAAAGAAAATTTGGAAGGAAGGCTAAGAACTGTTGAGGATGAGAAGAACTCCCTTAACATAAAATTTTTAGAACTAGAGGTGATATTGAAAAATCTGCAATCACACAAAGCTGAATCCTCCCAGTCAGCTGAAAGAAGAAATGTTTCTACACAAGTGTGCATTGAGAAGAATGATTCCCAAAGGACATCCTCTAATAAAAGGGCAACATCTTCTAAAAGGATGGTACCATCCATCCCATCTTGTACTAATTCTTCTAATTGTGTTTCCACAAAAAGTGGAGGATGGAAGATTAATTCCAAACCAGTATGGATGAAGACAATGAAGAAAGAAAGCTCTCCTGAAGCAGCACAACAATTCAAGACAAGTACCCTACAATCAGAAGGAATCAAAAAGTCAGGATTTGTGGGTCAATGTTATTGTTGTAACAAGTATGGGCATTGTGCAAAGGATTTTTGGAACAATCCACTGAATGCCAAATCACAGAGGAAGCCCATGCCTAGGGGGAGCAAGCCAGAAGAAAAGAAGAAGCATCCACAGGTCTAGAGAAATCTGTTTACTGCAAATAGATTTGGATTACTTGACAACATCTGGGATGATTGCAAAATTGGTCAAAAAGATAGATGTCAATCTCCAACTGTATCGAGAGCTCAAAAGAAGAAAAGATCACAGAACCTGGCTCAGAAATAATCCTTGGGAAGCAAGCAGAAGAAAGCTGAAGATGCTCCCAAGAAGATTATGAAAAAGTAATAGAAGACCTTGGAGTCTAAATCCAAGAAGGGTGATGCATCTAGGAGGACCACCAAGAAAACATGCTTCTACTGTGGAAAGAAAGGACACACCATGGATCTTTGTGAACAAGCCATGGAACTGAATAGAGGCAGACTGTACTCAAACAAAAAATCAATCCAGAAGAAGCAGAAGGGATTGGTTGAAAATATGTTGCCTAAGAAAGGTGGCTTAGTAGTATCAAAAGAACCATGTGGAATTTCCAAAACTGAGGCCTCACTTCCAAATGACTTGTTAGTCATATGGCCAAATCAGTTGCAACTTGCCAAAGATCTGCAGAGAGATGAAGATGAAGTTCTGGAAATTGCTAAGGCAAAAGGGAAGAAGAAGATTTCACATGAAGATGTGTTGAGATCCACAACAGCACAAACATCATTGAAGATCAAATGTTCATGTGTGAAGAATGGTGAAAATGGGACATCTCGGTTGAGAGAATATTCTCAACCTTGTTGTTCACATTGATGAACCAAGGAGGTTCCATCTTATTCCCTAACCACTTGTATTTACATTTGATAACATTTCAGGGAATTGAAGATGATGATCATTCTCATCTGGAGGATGGTTTGGACAGAATGGAGTGCACCCCTTGAGGGGGAGCCAATCTGGAGAAGATGGAATTCTATGATTTAATACCATCTTGAGAAAAGCTGAAGGTATTCCAATCATACTTTCATCCCTTGTTTCTTAATTGAATTAATCATGACAATTAAGGGGGAGTATTGATTGAAGGTAAATGGTTGAAAGGGGGAGCTTTATCTTTGCACCTGAACTTTCTAACGTGTTTGGTGAAGTATGTGCAGGATTTATCAATTCATTGATATATCTGAAAAATTTCAAACCCCTGAAGCATGATCTCACATGTACAGTGAATGATGGACAACATTGAGTTCATTGGTTACATCACTCTTGTTTTCTACACCGGGATAGCCCAAGTAGACTTAGAGATGATTTACTAAAGGTTCTTTGCTAAAGAAGAACATGTGACATCATCCCTCTCTTAGTGATTTTTAAGAAGATTCTATTCAAAGGGAGGAAGAAATATTTTGAAGAGAACCACACCACACCTTTGCATTTGATTGCCAATAAGGGGGAGAAATGATTGGCACACATATTGACCCATTCATATGTGCTGAAGAAGTGTATTGACAACAAATACAAAGGGGGAGATTGAAGTGCACTGTGTTGCATTTGTTTTCAATTATGTATGTTATTGTCAAGGAATGAATGGATGGATGTCAAGGAGTTTCAATATGTGAATGACAAAGGATGTGATGGTGTTGGTGAGGAATGGAGAATGGCCATGGTACTAAGATGCATGTCACTTAAGAGATTCACTAAGTGACATAGGATGTTGTGGTTGAAACATTCTCTATGTATATCAGATGATTGAAGAACTGATCTTAATGCTTCAACACTTGTATCAAGATGATACTAAGTTACACCACTTGAAGAATGGATGATGATGGAACATCATCATTAAATCAGACGATTGTGGAGATGCTCTTTAAGTTCCAAGAACTTGTATCAAGTAGATACAATGTCACAACATTGTTTGAAGACCATGAATTGTACTGACAATGCATGAGGAGATGAAGTGATCCATCCACAATCACTAGGTGGATGAAGTGGTGCTAATTAAGTCCATGCACTATCACTTGGTGCATGTGAATTTGAAGAAGATCCAACATGATCTCTGATTGGATCAATAAAGAACATTGAAGATTATGTGATTCAAGAGCTTCGGTTGATGGAGAACCTTCGTGAATTCCATTCCTAAGTAATGAATAAATGTTGAAGAGAATTGGGGGAATTCTAATGAAGAAGAAGAATGAGGAGTTCTTAAGGAAATGAAGATGAATGGCTTGGAATGAGTGGCATTTGGCATTTGAACATGGGTTACTTTGTTTTTATACAAAGTCCCTAAGTCTCTAATCTAGCAAAAAGGAAGCCACCAAGGTACAGCCTTAAGGGTTCAACCCAAGGCACATGTGGGACTAGGTCACCACGCCCAAGGGGATCCCATGGGGCCAGCCCGAGAGAGGCCGGGGCCGTGTATAAGCCCCTGAGGCCACACGGTGATGAAGCCCGCGCAGCGGGGCGCCGGAGTGCGTGCCCGTGTGTGCATAGTGGGTGCCAGTGGCGCGCCCGAGTGGCAGGGGTGGGCGCAAGAGCGCCCCCGCAAGAAGAACTCGGTGCGGGGCGGCACCGAGTGGGTTGGAAGTTCAATCGAGGGGTTGCGGCAAGCGCTTGGGTGATAAACCGTGGAAAAACCGGGAGCCATTTCGATGTGGGACGTGGAAAAATCTCCAGGAGCGGATCCTGGCCGCACGATTGATCGCGCACCAGATCTCGGCCGCACATCTCATCGCGCCGCTCCCGTCCAGATCTAGGCCGTCTGATGTCTTTCAATCGCCCGATCCAACGGCCGGCGAGTCATCCACTACCTCGAGCTCGTCCGAGGCCTTCCCGCGTGCCTCCGTCGAACCAGGCGCCTCCCGAGGACGGATTTCGAGCTCACGACCTCTGTTGTTCGAGCTGAAGGATCCATTGAGCTCCTCTGAGCTTAACAAACGTATCCATGCTTAAAAAGGGGTTTTCATGGAACAAATGAGAAATTCGATGAGGGCCGAAGGCAAACGATGTGTTGAGGCCATGATGTTCGTGTTTTGCATGGATTGGCTTAAAATAAGGCCATGCATACGTTCGGCTTCGCATGCATGTGATGGAATCCGAAAAATAGGAAACCCCCATTGAACAGAGGAAAATATCATGATTTGAAAAATCTTGATATCCTGAAACGTTCGGGAATTTAACTTGTATCCATGCGGATGTTATGAGGCACATCTCTGCCTATAAAAATGAAGCCGAGCCATGAGGATTGTTTGCTGATCCTTTGCTGAAACTTTGAGGAGTCCCGTGAGTGCTCTCTGCCTTGCGAAGAATTTGAGAAGCCCGGAGCCACCCCTTGGCTCCGTGATGTTCCTTTTGCGCACTCCTTGCACGAAAGAAGAAAGTAAGGAGTCCCCTGCGCGCCTCCCTTGCATGTCAGGAAGAACCTGAGGCCGCATTATAGCACGCCCGTGGTTGATTCCCTCTCTGCCTGCGTACTTGCGCGGCAGGAGGAAGTGCACGCGGGTGTTGCACTTGCACACCCCGCGGCAGTGACACTTGCGCGGCTGAAGTCCCGGTGCCACCCAAGGCCCGAAGGTCCCCTGTGCGCATCACTTGCACGATAGGAAGAGCTCTCCCTGCCCACATACTTGCGCGGAAGGAGAAGCTTGCGCACCCAAGGTGCTCTTGCACTCTTGAGGCTTGCACAACCAGAGCCGCATCTTTTTGCGCGCTCAAGGTTGGTTGAGGCTTGTGTGGCCCTTGCGGCTTGGTACCTTGCGCGGCAGTGTTGAGGATGTTAGGCCGCACCCCTTGCGCACCTCCTTTGAAGGCAGTGGTTCGGGCAAGTTGAGAAATCACTTGGACATTGAGCAAAAGAAGGCCGAGACCACGCCCTTGTGTGTGCCAAATTCAAGAACACACATTGTGTGTGCATTTCAATAAGAAGGCCATAGCCCTTATGTGGGTGCACACATTGAAGAAAAAATTAAATAACACTTTGTGTGTGTGCAAGAAGAAGTGAAAGGCCAAGCGTATGTGTGTGCAAAACATGGAACAAATTGTGTGTGCAAAACAAGCGAAGTCCGAACCTTAGTGTGTGCTAAGTGGTGTGTACACACTAAGAAGGAGAAGAAGGAGAATACTCACACTAAAGTAGAACACACATTCATGTGTGTAAACAAATTGTACAAAGTGTGTGAAGTTCAAAAAAGTGTGTGTGCTTAAAGTAATTGCACTCTTTGAGTGTTTATCACACTAAGAAGAAGAAGGGAAGTGCATGCATGCATGCATGCACATGCACACGTGAACAAATCTGAATCAGGTTGTGTGAATTTGAGAAGACCAAGAACAAGAGTTCTTGAAGAATAATTGAGAGTCCATGCAGTCAGTGCATGAGGAAGAAGAGTTGCCATGCACTCAGTGTGTGAAGTTGATGTGAAGTGAGACTGAAGCCAGACTGAAGTTAAAGACATCAGCTGCCTGAGTTTTCAGTAATTGAGAAGAACCTGATCAACAGAAGTGATCAGAAGTGAAGAGAAAGACCAACAGACCTTTTCAAAGGCTGTTGAAGATTCTTGAAGAGAGAGGCCAGGTTATCCTTAGAAGAAAGAGATAAATCCTGAGCAAGATGAGAAGACCTGATCATCTCAAGTGATCAGAGGTGCAGAGAAAGGCCAACAGTCTTTATCCCAGACTACTGAAGATACTTGAAGAAGCCTAAAGTGAAGAAGAGCTACTCATGTGACTCGAGGAGCCAGGAGAAGCCCCCTGTGAGACTCAGGGTGGAAGAAGTCTTCAGTGGGATTCTGGAGCAGGCCAGTGGGACTCTGGTAACACTGTGGGACGCAGTATAAAGACCCTCATGTGGGACTCAGGAGAGATACAGTGGGATGTTGTATCGACCATTGTAATTCTAACAAGTTATAATGGAGAAACCATGTTGGGGCGTATAACTAACATGGCAAGGACGTAGGCCTTTGGTTCCGAACCTTGTAAATCCTTGTGTCCTGTGCCTTTACATTTACTGCATCATTCGAGGAAAGGCTGAGAGATACAAGAAGAGTGGATCGAGGCCTTAACAAGCCATAGAGGTTTAATTGATTAAGAATCAATTAGTAAAATGTTTTAAAGGATCACTGATTCACCCCCTCCCCCTCTCAGTGATTCACACTGATCTGGGCATTTCAAAATTATTCATTAAATATATTACTAATCCCATGAGTGTATAACATGAATATATAAAAAGATAAAAACTTTTTAAATTAAATTAAATATGTTTTAAGAGAACTCAATGATCATATAATATCATTACTATTTGTTAGTTTGTATTGGGTAAATTCTAATTTTTTGGTACTCTAGACTGAATAATTTCTTATAAAGAGTAGATAATTTTAAAATTAACCACCTATAGACAAAATTTGGTTTAACTCTACCTTTTTGTTTATTCTATCTCAATTCCATTACTCGTGGAACTCGACATTCCACATAAGTTATTGTATTTTTTTAAAAAACAATGTGTTTATAAATTTATTTATTTAAGCATATATTTTTTATTAAATAATATTTATTTCTATTTATTTAGAAATTAATAAATTTTGTATGGATAAATTCATTATTTATAAAATATCCATATTCATGATATATTATTTCTCACATCATGTCATGTTATATTATCATCATAATATTAATTATCTATGTTTTTATTATAAATTTTTATCCATCCAACAATATAACATCACAGGGATCATATCAATTATTAATTATTTTTTTATTCTAAAAATATTAATTAGATATATATACAATGGTGATATGGGTCCTCAAAGTTTTTTCTATTTTGAGGATTATAGTTTTGTCCCATGGTTTGCCTCTCATTCATAATATTTTTAATTATTTTATGGAACTCTATTATCATGTTCTTAATTAACCAATTAATTTTTTCTATAAAAGGAATAATTAATTATTGTATAATATCATTCAATGATATCCAATTATCTTCTCCTTTATTTCATATAAATTTCATTATGAATTTTATGCATTAATATTTCATATAGAACTCTCCTTGGCGTCATATCACTCTTTCTAAACAATATTTTCTTTATCATATTTCATTAAAAAAAAAATTTCTTCAATAAATTATTAGAATTAATGAAATAATAAAGAATAATACACTTTTAATAACATATCATATGGATACAATATCTATATTTGTTCACCAAATTTCACATTTTTAATTGGACCCAAGAACATTATTTTTCATTATAAACACCATTCCATCATTAGTATCAATACAACCCTATCAAAATATTTATTTAGAATATTATAATTTTTATGTACTTAATAGTTTAAATTTTCATAATGATTCCAAAACTTTTTCTTATTATTAATTAGTAGATACCATATATATCATAAAATATTTCATGTTTTAGATTAGGTATATCCTTATTAATTATTATTTAATTTATGTCCTCAATATTTTTTATATTTATAAAATTTATTATATTTGTATAAATTTACAAAAGTTTCTTTGAAATTTGAAAAATACAAAACACCATAAAAACCAAAGATCAAATCCCACGAATCCCACATTGACAAACATATCCAACTAACACTAATAAATCTCTCTAATGGGCTATTATTCAACAACTAATGTTAATGAAAAATAAGAAAAAAAACAACTAATCAATTGTAAATAATATTAGAAATAATCATGTAAAATTGATTATGGACCCATGATCGGGTGAAATTTGGGTATCAAAAGTGTGTTATTGTTAAAAACATCTACCAAACATATGAAAATTAGTGATAGGTTGCATTAATATGGAAGAAAATTGTAATATGATGATAACATAGGTAGACTAGTAAACCATATGATATTAAAAAAATCAAGAAATATGGGATGAAAACAATAGGAAATCAAGACATGGATACAATATCATTAATAAATAGTGTTCAAAAAAATAACAACAATATGATATAAACAAACTAACTAACAATGATATATAAATTTGTGGCTATTATATAGACCATCAATAATGGTTACGAAAACAAAAATGAGACATTAAATTTTCCAATAAAAATAAATATGAATCCATTTTAGTGAAACAATGGTGTATAAAAATATAATTACATGATGATGATTTCCAACACACAAAGGAAAACCATAACATGGTCTAGAGGTATATGAAAACTGATATTTATAATACACATTAATTCAGGATTTATTATATAATGATACACCAGATTCAATACTAGAATATGTTGAAGGTTAGTTTGTTTTGTAAATTTAATACATCGAAATATAACATGAGAAAGGGGTACAACATCTTGAATAAAAAACATTATAACATACCTCTATATTCTATCGAACTGCAAATACTACATAGAATAACATGGGGAAATACATAAGAAAGAGTTGAGAAAATAATCACAATACATGATTAAATAAAATATATCATGTTGAAAATCAAATAATTGAGGCATTAGGTATATCATGATGACATAAAAGAAGTGAAATTCACAATATCAAACACTAATCCTTGATACAACATGATAACATAATTGAAACATGAAAATTTCAAAACAATAAAAAACCTAAAATCCTAAACACAAGTCAGTGATAACTACCAAAACATCATAACATGTTATTTTTAGGATAACCTCCCATGTGCTATATAAGTTATCTCATTAGATAAATGAATTTACAAATGCATTGGAGGGATATATAATTCCATGTCATGTATTGCATACATATTATGAACATATACAACACATAGATATAGATCATGATGAATTAAGATATCAATTTTACTTGTTAATAATGTCCTTAATTATTTTTGTTTTAATATATTTAATTCCTCAATAAATAAAATATATATTCATGTAGGTATATATCATCCAGTCGGGATTATGATGGGTACTCACCACACAAATTTCAGGAATAAGAATATAACATTCTCATTTGTCCAAAATAACTATTGTACATGGTGATTCATTGAAGGGGTTCATTGGGATAAAAGGGATATCTAATTACATTGAAATAATAAATACATTAATAGGTATGTGAATAAACATATCCAATCATAGATAATTAGTATCAATATGTATATTATTTAGAATGTTCTAAAATAAAGTGGAGAAGGAGATGATCCTCTTCTTTGAGTGGGAACATGTAACATCATAGTTTAATATCAATCATAATTTGGGGTTATTATGGTCAAACTATAGTGATATATATTCATAGTAACTTCATGATAAATTTTTTTCTTGGTTTATAGTAATGTGATATTTATTTTGTGTTTATATAGTTACATAGAGGAATTAATTTTTATTTTCCAAAAAATGATTTTGGACACTATATGATAAATTAATCAAAAATAACATTTCCCTAGTATTTCCCATGGTTTATACCAATTGTGATATGTTTTCTTTTTTACATATAAATGAATCAAAATCATTAAAGTAATTACCTTGGTGATGTGAAAGTGATTCATGTCCATAAAAAATTAATTTTAAATCATTATAATATTATAATTGTATTTAAGAATTCCGTTGTGGATAAAAAACTAATAATATATCCTAAAATAGGCATTATATTTAATGGGATACAAAATCTATATTGTGGTTACTCTTAATTGTATTTATTACATAACTTTTTGGATTTTATAATGAAATTATATTAACCATATATACAACTTTTATTTAGTTTTCATTTAATAATTTAGTAGTCTCGAAATATTTGGAAACATTCTCTATTATACAATTTCATTTTCATATTAAAAAATAATTTTATATTATAATAATAATTTATTAATCATATTAATCATATATTATATGTTAAGATTCCAATTTACTTAAAAACACATTGTTTATTACAATAATAATTTTCTAACCCTTATAAAAATTTATTTTGACAGCCTAAAATTATTATTGTATTAATATTTAATAAATATAAATTAATAATAATACTTAATAAATATATTATTTGTTTGAAAAATTTTAGAATTAATTAAAAAGTGTGTCCTAATTGAAACAAAATTCTCGTACAAACTAAATTTTTTCCCTCATATCATAATATAATTTTTACCAAGAATTATATTTATTAATTTTAAATTATTAATAAGTTATAAATATAATCAAAAAAATTTAAAAAAATTTAACAATTCTTGTTGATTGGATATACATATATATTTCTTTGATTCACCTTTGAAACCCTTAAGGAATAGGACTGCGATGGGGAGATATTCAGGGGTTGTTCGGCGAAGAGGGTTTGGGACATGATATCGATAATCAGGAAAATATTCCATAAATTATTTTTATCATTCTTTAGTCATTCAATAATATTTGACAATATTTAAATAGAAATACTAAACAATTATATCTTTCTTGGATGATGTTATAAATGGGAATCAATGGGTATTGTCTTCATTTTTGAGTTCATCCCTTTCATTGTCTCTATCAATTTGAATTTTTCATAACCCATTCTATATAACAACCATATTGACACTTTATAATTACAAATATTTCAACAGTAATGATGATTCCCAATCTTTTAAACTAAAGGGGATATAAATTACAATGTTCTTGAGTAATTTATTGTTTTATCTATGTCTAAATAACTTAATATGTAATTCATTCATCATAAAGATAATTTCATTAATAATAGATATAGTCATTACATTCTCTTCCATTAATAAAATATATACCCAAAATTTTCATTTAATATATTGAAATTTATAATAGAATTTATAGTTCATCGCCTCTCACAATTCATATGTTTCTTTCATAAAAAAGTTGTTTCCGAATATCACATTTAGTAGGTGATTTTTTATGTATCATAAATCATTATCTCTATTATCTTGAATATTTACTAGCTTCTATACATATGAATGATCCTTTTCCAATGCTACCACATATGGATTTAGTTCTTGTGAGGGTTACTGTATGTTCCTCTTAAAGAGGTATTCATTTAATACATTATGTACTTTAGAAATGATAGGTGCGAGTTCTAGTCATTAGTATATAATTCCAATGAAATCACAACATGAAAAAATAGATTACACCAATAGAAATGTTCCATATGATAATATATCTATAGATAAAAATAATTAAAACCAATATATATTATTATTTACTGGTACTCATTATAGGTAAAAACTTTTTTTACCAACAGATATATATATATATATTTATCAATATTAAATGTTCAATACCAAAAGATCTATTACATTCAATTAAATATGTCACTTTATCACATAAATAATATAAATTATTGTGTCAATATAATAATATATTTTTATTAATTATTAAAATTTACACAATTTTTCTATTATAAATAAATGATTTTTGAAATTATTAAATATTATCAAATTATTTTATAAATAATTAATATTTATTTATTAATTTTATAAAATAAACTTTTAACTATAAATTATAAAAAATATGATTATATATTGATTTAATGTATCATTAAATTAATAATTTTAAATGACATTAATATACATATATATATTTTAAAAATAAATAAATAATCATTTTTTGTATATTTTAATGATATAAATTATAAACATTCATAGAAAAAAAATAGGAAGGTATATGAATTGATGCTAACTAATTTACATTGAAATACGAAAAATTCATATATCGATTATCATTTTATCTCATCTAGATAAAAAATCCCATACCCATACTTATAAAAGGCTAGACTGCCTTGCCACACTAGTTTCATTTAAAAACCTTAAATTATTTATCAGCTCATCTCTACTCCATTTAACAACCATTGCCACATCACTAGACCATTAATCCCTTTTCAGGATATCACCTCATGTTTAACCCAATCAGATCACCCCTTCTATTCATCCCAAATATATGATATCCATTCACCCATTTCCCTCCCCCCTAATATAGAAACCATTCAACCCCCTTTAGTTCATCTCTTCTTGGTTTTCTTCTTCCAAATTTCCTATCTTCAAAATCTATTCATTTTATGTGGGAGGTAATTTATGTGATCAATTTTAAAAAATTTGTCACGTTTTCCAAATTTTAGGCTTTAAATGTTATGTAAATTCCTCTATTTTGTATTTTATCAGTCATAGATAAAAATAGTTCTCTTTTCATTATGAAATTTATTAACCCATAATATTTAGTTTCTTTTAGAGAGTGATTTTTATACAGCTAATGAAAATATAGTGGTCAAAATAACGACGAACTCACATTTTTAATCATTAATGGTAAATTTTTTAGACAATCTTTGATTTTGAATAGGTGTTGGGGGCCCATTAAATTGAATGGGTAATTTAATTAAATTTATACTGCTTTTAAATAATCATTCTATGTATAAATTCTATTTTTAATGAACTATATTATTTTCATTCTATACATCACTGTAAAACATATAAACTTTTTATAAATTTTAATAAATTAATCATTAGATATTGAATATTTTATATATGGATGATCCAAAAATTAAAATATTATATGAGGATTCATTATTAATATTATGAATAATGTTTTTCCATTTAGTATTTGGTTATAAATAATATTTTTATTCGGTGTGTGGAATGCCTCAATTTTTTTTGTGTTAATGTTTGATTGCATTCTATTGGATGATTAGATGAAATATATTCATCTTGTTGAATTGATCATTTTCTGTACTATTGAATTTGATATTTTTAATTTATAATTTTTTAGTATTTTCTATGGTTTCCATTTCTTCATAGATATAATTACATGAAAAATTTATAATAGGTGATATATATTGAATATCATTTATATTTTGGACATCACAATGATTTTTATCTGATTATAATATAGTTGTGTTCTATGTTTATGAATATTACTTTATTTTAGTTTTTAAAATGATAATAAAATGTGTTATGTGAATGTTTCATTGTTTTTATTATTCAATTACGAATTTTCATTTATTTTTTAGAAAATTTACAGTCATTCTCACTTATAATCAAAATAATTTCTTCTGAAATTAACATTGTTATTTTGTTAATTTATCATTATAAATATTATTTTCATTGTGAAACACTACACTCTTTCTCACTAATTTGTTTTTACTCAACATATATATTATCAAGTTTTATTTTTGTTAACATTTCTAAATAAGAAAACTGTAGGATTGTTTTATTTCATGAAGGATGTGTTCATGATGACAAACATGGTTGGCTAGTCTCAACATCACTCTAAAAAAGCATAGTTCATACTCAATTTCTAAAATTTATAGGGTATTTTCAAACTAACAGTTTGAAGATAAAATGTTGGGATCGACTTATTTTCCTGGAGATATGTTTACTATGACTTACCCAGAGGGTAAAAAGTGGCAATATAATATGATTGGATTGGAATTTTTGTTATTATAATATTTTATTGGGGAACATGGGATTTAAAATTCCATAGCATTTTTAGGGGTCTGGAAAGGGATTCATGGGTTTTCAACTGACTAACCTTTTTAATGTTGACTAGTTTCACATTAATCATAGCCTTGATCCACTATAATTTTAATACTTAGATTCTCTCTAAAATTATCGAGAAAGATGAATTCATAACAACACAAAATTATAAATAAAATTTGAATTCACAAAAAAATAGTTCCATATATCTAGATCTGGGTAAATGTTTCATGGATCCATAATGTAAAGGATCCAAATTCAGAGTGTAGGCATTGAATATAAATTATCCCGAGTACTCATGAGCTACCCAAGCTCTGATCGACAAATTCTAGAACTCTACTTAGTATTATTCATGATCTGATCAAACTCGATCCAATCTAGTACTAACTCATGTAATGTATAATTATTATAAAATCATAATTGAGTATATCATGAGCTTAATCGACCATCAAATTTTTTATATTATATTTCAATTCAATTTATATGTATTCTAATTCGATTTCATCATTTAAATCTCCAGTAAAAATTCAATTTTGAGCCTAAATTTGGGAATTTTTTTTTAATTTAAATGATGAAAATTATTCTTCTAAAATATAGCTAATATCATTCTCAAGATGAATATATGAAATCAATACACATTCAATCATTTTTCAATGCATGAGAATTGAGTTACAATATCGATCTCGAGCTTGAGTACTGAGATACTCATCATAACATGAATTTATTAACCCTCTATTCCATGGTACTCCTAGGTATCTTCTTGAAAATGGTAACCTCATAATGCATCATCAAATATAGGTTCTCCATGTACCATTACCATCAACCTATATCATAATAGTTATAATGTATATATTATTGTAGTTAGTCTGGTATATGGTCAAGAAGATGATGTGGAGCTTTTCAAGATGCTAAATGTGATGTTTGGTGGTGCCAAGTAATAATTAAGACCTTTATTTCATGGGGACATTAGTAATTAAACCCTAGGATATAATATTTTTTTCGAATCAATGAACTCTTGAGGAATAATATTTCATTAATAATGAAGCATGGTCCCCCTAGTGAGCCTATTTAAATTTCACTAGTATATACGAATCATTAGTGATTTTTTTGGGTGCTGAAATTTGAGAAAACATATTTAATGGTATGATAATATATCAATACATATTATTTTATAAGATATTGTTTTCAGTATTTCAAATGTTAACATTAATTTTATTTTTAGTACCAATATCAAAAAATAAATAATTTCTTTTTCAGTGTTATGTTACAGGAAGAAGTCTTCTTAAATATATGATAGTATATGTTTGTACTTATTATTTATCAAAATTAGTTTGTATTAATTTTTTTAATGATGATACATGTAATCCTCATGTTATGGTAGATTCTATAACTTTTAGGGTGTGATCTAGATCATTTTTTAGAACAACTACTAATATTTTTCATAATTCTAATATTTTAATATTTGGAAATCTATTTTATAATAAAAATAATTGCAGTAATTATTTATAGAATTGATTATTTAATAATTTTTATTTTGAAATACTTTTTGAAAACTCCACAAAAAACATATTTCTACATTGTATTTTGGTAATGGTATTCTGTTTTTGAATGATCGTTTTACCCTAAATTTAAATGTGGTAGATTATTGGTCATCCAATAACATCACTATGATAAAGTTATTAAATTTATCTAATCCAAATTCAAAAATAAAAATAATTGTTTTAGTATTTATTAGCACCTAAATGTGAAAAAATGCCTCATAAGCTCTCTTTAGCCTTATATCTCACTCATCAAAGGATTCCCAAGGATAATAATCCCTTCCATATGAAATAATTAATTTATTTTATTAATCAATAATAAATGTTATATAAATATGCTATGTTATATATTGTTTACTACTATATGGTTTTTTATATCTTGATATCCCTATTTTAGTTTAGGTTTGTATTATAGTGTGTAATCAAATTGTATTGAGTTGTGTAAATAATTCATACTAGTTTTTCCAAAGCCTAACTATAATCTAAAACATTGTTGAATAATTATTCTTAATATCCTTGTATACTCAAAATTTATATCATGTTAGTGATTTTTACATGGTCATTATTGATTTTGTAAATAATATATAAACCCATATACAAAAATGAAAATAAATTGAAACAATTATATTGTTACTTTAATTGTTTTTCAACTAATAAAAATATATTAACATTAATTTATATCTTAAAATATTAATCCATCCATTATGTTCATGACATGATCAGTTATTTATGTTTAAGTTGATGTATTTATCAAGTAGGCCAGCTCATGGTCAATAAAAATTTATCCTCGGAATATGCATGTGTACAAGACACAAGTTTATTGAGAGTATCACGATATCAATTTACATCACTACTCAGAATTTGGATGTTTTGGAAAATTATTAGTGAGGTTATCTATAAATATTGTATTCTTTTCCAATTAAAAATTTATTTATAGATTATTTTATTAAATTTTGGATAATGTATCATTCAATATTAAAAAATTTATGTTTGTGTAAATTTTTATACCATTGTGGGTGAATTGGTATAATTTTGCTGTATATGTTGATACCTCAATCATGAGTCAAATTTCTTCCTATGATTTTACATGAAATATTTCATTGACATTACTATTTTTCACTCACTTATTGTCATATTTGATAAAATTCTTTCCTTCAAATGGTTAATCATCATTACATGTTTTAGAAATGAGATTCTCATAATGTTGATTCCATTTTAGGCCAACAAATGATTTCTTTTTACCACTGGAACAATTTTTCAATAATTTAATTTTGATAATTGAATCATATGAATAATTATGTTGTTGTTAATATTATATTTAGTTAGAGAACATATGTAAATTTTTTTGTTACTATGAATATATCTAACATGTTTTTGTTATTTGGTACTACAACTAAATTATAAATTTGGTGTATAATTCACTAGTTATCTATTACCATTTATGTAATGGAATGTTTTGGTGAATTTATATACAAATTATTTAATTCAGAATTAGAATTTTTTCATAACAAATAATATAAAATTCAATATTTGTTTTGGATTTATTGAATCATTTCTATAATCATTGTCTCTTATTGAATGAGGGATGAATTTAATAGAAACAAATTATTATTAGGATCTTTATTTAATATATAATTTTTTCATTTCCATAAGAATAATTTAGATTTTTTTTATTTTTTTGGTTCACATTGGATTTTAGTCTTCATTATGGTCACTCAAAATCTTTAGGATTATGGTTTTATCACATACCTTTTGATATTTACTCATGATATTGGTGGTTTGGAGAATAATCATATATTAATAGTGTCCCTATTTATTTAATAATAGTTTATAACAATAGAGGAAATTTACATTCATAAATTTTTAATGGATCACCCATTTTATGTGTTTTTATGGTTTATGGTAGTTTCTATTTCAATTTCAAGTCTTCTTCAATATCTTCATTAATGTTCCTATTTAATGTTTTTTAGTGTGCACTTTGGATTTCATGGATATTTTTTGTTTTGGGATTCATTTGCATGGTGCGTCTCCCAAATCTTATTCATTTTTATTCTTCAATAATAGATGGTGCTAGAGGTATGAATTTTATTTGGAGTGTTTAGTAATGATGGGTTCATTCCTATGGTGTTATGTGGGAACTAGTGTTTATGATTCTGAATCCATGTTATGACATGGCACAAAAAGGGAGAGTAATCTGTTTTTCTTGAGGGTTATGGTTCGTTGACCGTTTCATTAGTGGGGAATCATGAAGCGGTTATGGAATTTGACATTGATTTGGGTATTCATGAGAATGTAGTATGTTTTACGTTCAATATTTTATTTGGAGACGCCTTTGATGAAATTATTTTCATGGTCTTGTGGTCTTTTTTCATTCATTTACTTATTTAGGTAATGTCAACATGGTATAGAGGATTCACCTTCATATTATCTAAAATATTTGATCGAATAATCTTGATGATTCATGACTATGAGTACCATCTAATCATCGTGTATTTTGGTGGTCTCAGTTTTGATCTGATAAAGGAGGTGTGAGGTGATTTTTATAGAATGTTGATTGTGTTACTGTATCTATTTCATTAAATGTGTATTTAATTTAATAATCATACGATTATAAATAGATATATGATGCAGATGTTTTGGATAATCTTGTTATGATAATCATGATGTAAAATACTAGATTTATTGTATGTTTTTCATTGTGGGGGGGGGGGTTCGGTGATTCAATCGCAGTGTTATGATGTCGCATATTTGGAATGTTTCAAGCATCAATTCACTACACTCACCATGTTAATTTTTGAATATTTTAATTCTAAAGTATTTTGGTTATATTTCACCTTGTTTTATTCATATTTTTCTTATCCAAAAATAATTGACCCATTAAATATTGTTTCTCCCTTTGATGACTTATATCTACTTGCTAGTATTGTAACATTTACAAAAATGTACATTTTGTATCACACAATAAACTTCAATTAAAATTAATTAAAATTAAATATTAGTAAATTAATTATATAACATTGTTATAATATTGAGTATGTTTTCTTTTTTTATGTTAGCATTGTTGTAAATCTGAAAGATCCATATTTCCCATGTGAATCAATATAGAAAGACCCACTGTGTGAGAGAACCAAATTTCAGATGAACATAGATGGAGTTTCATGTTGTTTCTATAGATGATTATAAATGTTTGTTACTGATTTCTTGGATTTAATGTTTTTTGACGGATTTTGAACATTCCATATAAAGTCACAATTTATTGGATATTTTTTATTTAGAAATTGGAGTTTAAGGGTGTGAAATAGCAGCAACATGTGGTTTCTTTCTGGTATTGGAGTTATCTCGATTAGATTCTTATTGATACTAGATCCAGATCATTTTTATATTATATATGGTTATGTTTGTTGTAGATATTAGATATGAATGTTGTGATATTGATGATACATGAGGTTTCTCAATGGTATAGGATATGAATCAATATACTAGGGGCATAAATTGGTTGATGCGGCTAGTGAACTAAAGGACATGGTATAATTGGAGATCTCTTCTTGGTCATAGGGCAAGGATGGGTCACTAGTTTATGATATAGATCATTGGTACTGAGGTATTAATGGGTATTTAGTACATGGGGTGACCCTATTAGGTTATGGATACTGTGTTATTTGTTTAATTATTATTACATTTCATTATTAATATACTAAATTTCTTTATAGGTTTGAACATTTTTTTAAATTGTAATCATTTTAATAATTAAAATAGAATAATTAAATATGTTAAATTAATAAATATGATATGAAATTTTACTAGAAGTAAAATTTTACATTTATATTTAAAAGTAATTTATAAATTGATATTATGTGTTTGTAACAATTAAACCAACCAAAAATTTTCTCATAATAATGTATAGCAAAAATAATTAACCAAAATAGATATAATATCTTTGTATTGTTATAATTCTAATAGAAAATTTTTATTTTTCAAAAAAACATTTAGAAAAATAGTTTTTATTGGTATTTTAGTGATAAGGACATATGTGTTGGTACTCGTTTTTTTTCAAATGTAAGACCCTAGGATTTCATACCAGATTATCTCTTTAATGCAATTAAACAGTTTGCACTACAGAAAACAGCATGTTTGAGTGCACCGCGGCTTACGAAAACTATCCATTAAAAAATTATTCATGAGTTGTATTGATATCATATTGAATTATATATACTCTATATAATTTTAACATTTTGTATTATATGTTTATTATACATAATATAAAAACAAATTCATTTTCTCAGATTAATGATGTTTTTTTAAGAAATAAAAATTTACCTCCTTAAATGGGGAACCATTTTTAAATCAAATATTTCAGTCTTTTATATATTAAATTTTATAAAATAAACTTCTTCTTTAGAATCTAGACCGAAAAATTTAGTTTTCATTACTTTTTGGTGTTTTTCTAAAAACATTCCTATTTTTCTGAATAAAGAAAAATACTAAATTTTAATTGAAATCATCTTTTATAATAAAAATAATTTATAATAGTAAATTATAAATTTTAATTTTTTTGAAGGATAATTTGATTATATTTTCTCTTTTCATTAAATTTTTGTCATTAGAAGTAATTTTACATTTTCTTTTTACATAAACACATAAAAATCATTTAATAGTTTTTACTTCTCAAAAACCTGCTTTCTAGTGTTGACAACGTGAATTATTTTTAGATTAATTTATTCATCTTCTAGGTTTCTAATTTGGTAAAATGAAAATATTTTTTGATTTTGTAATGTCAAAAATATCTTACGGTTAATATTTGGTATTTTTCTGAAAACATTCAATTTTTTATAAATAGTGGAAAACATTGTTTTATTGTTTAAAACCAACTTTTAATTTAAATAAATATTTATTTTATTTAAATTTATTTTGTGTCAAAATATATACATTATACATATATAAGATAAATTATATTCATTGGATTCATTTTATATTTAAATTAGATGTATAAAATTTTATTGAATTTTTATCATCTTTTTCCCACCATCTAAATTTTTTTTGAAATTTGAATAAAACATAACTTTACAAATTATTTTAATTAAATATCAAAAATTAAAGAAACTTGATTTATATATGTAAGTAAAATTTTGTTCAATAAGATGAAAATTATTTTTGTTGAATAATAACTTTTGAATTTTATTTATCGCCGTTAAATGTCAATAGGGAAATTAAATGATAAAATGCTATTATAATTACAGTAAAACATGTCCAAATTCTATTGGATAAGTGTATTTAGACCAAAATAAAACTTATAAATAAAATATTGTCCTCTTTGATCCACGTGGATTGGATTAGGACATTTATTATTATTTTATTTAAAGAAGAGTTAAAAGTGTTGAATTCAAATTTTCCAAACTAAAACATTATTTATTATATTGTAATACATAAGATAAATTCAATTAAAAATATTCATTATAAATCGACAAATATTTCTTATATAATAGTTTTTTATTTATAATTTTTAGACCCTATATAATTAAATCTAGTTATGTCACAATTATTATGCAATAATTACCTTATTAATGAATAATTAAAGTAATTGATATTATAAATATCCAAATAAATATAAATTGGGCGTTTTGAAGCATTACACTAATTTAAATGGTCAATATGAAATGGTAGGATTGATTTAATTTACTTTTTTCAAAGTAATCAATTATCTTTTGACTTTCAAAAAAACCAAATACTAAATAGTGTCCAAATTGACCGAAATGAGTTTTTAAAACAAATACTATATTATTAATTGATATAATATTCCTAAAATCTATGTTTTGGCCAAAAAAATTGGATATGGTTATATATTTCAATAATGAACAACTTTGGGTACTCTTGGATTTTTATTGTAATTTTAGTAACCATTTATTATAATAATAAAAGAATACAATGTAAAAGCTAAACTATTTAACTATGTGATAATTCTAAATGATATTATTAATATGGTGACCTAAAGATATCTAAAACTTATTGGTAGAGTTGTTTTCGACCTAGCCCATCCTTATATTTGAAATAATTTATTTTGGAGCCATTATAAACCAAATATTATTGTATAAAAAATTAATATTTCAATCAATTGCTAAAGTGACCCTCAACACTCTTATAAAAGAGCACTCCCCCATCCATAAAAATCAATCTTTCAAATCCATTTTTACAATCAACATATACTAATATAACTTTACAACTTCACTTAATTCACCCTAGTGTCCTTACTTTGATCTAAAAGCCAACATATGGATCCCTTTTGATCATAACAAAAGGAAGCACCTCAATAAGAGGTAATAATTTCACCACCTCTTTCAAAGATCATTTCTTCTTCCACATCCACTACATTTGTTTTTTACATAACAAAATAAAAACTACAGTAACTTCATCATAATGTGATGTTATTATAAATATTATACAACCATATTCATTATTTAATCCTTCCTATGAATGACAATGTCACCAAACGAGCGTATATACGGCTTACCACCTCCACATGATGGGGTAGTTTTTTATTCAACACATAATTATTTTAATGGGTATAATAATGTGAATAATATATTTAAATAATAAATATAACATGTAATTGATTTTTTATATATTATATACCATCCAATTACATACGATTTCACAATCAATGGTATGGTATTATCACTCGTGTGTCTGTAGTGATCACCATCTCCACGAATGCGATGAGATTCATTCCCCATCATAAAAATTCAAAAATAATATTTATTTTATGATTAAAAATAATGTTTATAATCTTAATATTATCCTTGATTTGAATCAAATACATCTTATCCATAACAAACATGACTTACATAACAAAACATATAAAGGAAAACAAATCATTTAACCACTGAAGCAATGATACTACTGAAATATTATTAACAATGAAATATTAGAAGATAATATATAATATAATATTTATTTATATGGTTAATTTACAATTTTTACAACAATATTTAACTATTATATTGTAATTTTACTAAACCTCAACCAAGTAAAAGTACAAGGTAATTCTTAATTCATCAATAACATTAGTATCCAAGATTGTTTATGTGTATGTTTTTACTAGGAAATATTTATTATCGATGTCCATGTTTCAAATAAGAGTTTTAATAATGACTCTTTTTAAGAGACTCTTTAACTAAAACCTCCATTTAAATGGTATAAATATTTATTATTCTAAATCATTCTCTTGAATTTCTATGCTTTCAAAATGGTTTTAAGGTTTTATTTATATGGGCATTAATGTTTTAAAATTTTAATTACTTTGTAATGTTTCCAAATATAATGGGACACATTTATTCCAAAATGTCATTTAAATATCCTACTTTCTAAATAGTTTGACATTTAAATGATTTTACAAAATGTGATATTTCTCTCATATGGTATTACTTATCATTTTTAACAATGCCAACAACCATTACTAGATATTATTCATGATTGAGGAGATTTATTTTACTACAATATTCAATATTTTATTGAATGAGTTATGATATTTTTGACTACGGATGTGCTATTTTTATATTAATGATGGTTTATGGATAATGTAATGACATTTTGTTTTCTAGCTTAAGACTAATGTTTATGTTATGTTATCACATTTTTCATATAGGGAATGCATTGGAATTAGTATGTTGAGGGTGTAGCCGACTATATCTCCACAACGCATTAGTTGGTCACATTAGACAAACGATTGTCTTGGTACAAGGCCTTTACAAAATCTGAATTGTAGTCTTACACAAGGCCTTGACAATGTGGTTAAGACATCTGAAATTATAAATTCCATCATTAAAATATTATATATTTATATTACATGTAATTATTTGGGTAGTAGAGTATCCATGTGAATAAGTATGTGGAATTATTTGACTTAATTTTTCCATATTATGATGATGTTAGATATTAAAAGGCTTTTGTTTTAGTGTTATACATTTCCTAAAATGATTATTATTAGTTATGATAGTTTACTTTATATTTTTATCCCTACAGAGAATATGAGCTCACCCATTTCTTATAATTTATTTTCTACAATGATGTGAAGAATTGTATGAAAAATAACATGTTGTAATTGGCTACATGATATGAGTGTGTTCAAAGGGTACACATTGTTGTTGTTTTTTCATTTCATAATGAAATGGAAAACTAATTTTTTTATATTATACATAAAAGGCTACTAAATTAATAAATATTTCTAAAAATGATCTCTTGATATCAACCCAATGTTATGTAATAATTCACTGACTCTGGGTAACTGGGGATGGGGAGTTACATTTTTTATTAGATGAAGTTTATTAAAACTGTGCAAACTAGACATAGAAAAATTCGGATTAGAGAACAATAACCTAAGATAAACTTTGATCATTAGTATATAATAACATCATAGAATTTTTTAATGTAGAAACTTTTTGAGTTCTATAATCATTTCATCCCGATCTGGATTCGACCAGGTAGAGGTGGCTTCGGCACAGATATACCTAGGTGTGAATACTCAAACAAGGAGTTTCAAGCTTGACCCTGGGTATCATGGTATTCGAAAATGGGATTTTTGAACTCTTGGTTATGAAACTCTAATGGGATATTCTCAGGATAATTCAAATTCTCATTATAAACCATGTTTAATGATTTATGATTAAATAATTATTGAAAGAATTTTATTTATTATTATGGATTATATGCATAAACTATTCATTTATTGTATGGTATTTTACAAGTTTGTAATTATTCATTGTGAGTCAAAATCTAATCTAGTGTATTCCATTTTTTTGAAATATATCCAAGTAGATGGAATTACAACTCCGTCTATATGAATGATCTAATGAGTATATGTATCATAACTTCCCGGTGTTAAGAAAACATTTAGAATAGAAATAGTATCCCTCATATTCTCTTCATTTAAAGAAATAATATCATGTGTTAATAAGATATGTAAATAATTATCTAAGACTAATGGATTTGATGGGATTACAAAGAAATGAAGTATAATAAAGAGAATTATGTATAATAGGGATAAGGGAAGCATGATTTTTTTATATGTGATAACATTTGAAAGAATAACATTAGAAAATTCATGAACGGAATGTGAGTTTGTTATAAGTAGGGGAAAAATGTACCAAGTTCATGATTTATATGGTAAGAAAAATGACTCAAATGTATAATGATACATCTAAAAAGGGTTATAATACTATATGAATCAATGTCCCAATCATCAGAGTATACCCCAAATGATACTCTTGGATAACAATCATGTTATGATACTACCACATATGAAGTAGAATAAAAAGTGTAATTCTATTTTTATTAATGAATTATTTCATTTCACCATTTTATCAATGATTTATAAGTTATATTAATTAGGGAAATAAATATGTATTGTACTGCAATAATATTTCATTGATGATTTGTGATTATATGGTTCTATGAAAATTGAATCCACATGAAGATAATATTTTAGAAAAAAAAAACTGTTTAAGAAAATATAAACTTTAATATGGTCATGATATTGATATAATGATTTTGAATGAATTATGGTTGAGTTGTATAAATTATATTGGATATTATTGACTACCTATGAACTGATTAATGTTTTGTTTATTCCATCATTGTTGGTGTTTTCGAAATTTTTTAATATAATTAATATATCTAGTATTACATAAGTAATAAGGGAAAATGAATTTAATAAATTTTGTTTTATGGTAATTCAGGTTGTTACAATTTTTTAAGAGAATACATGATGTAGTTACTCAAATTTTATTATTTGGAAAAAAGAGATCTTCATTATGTTTTGTTGACCTTCCATATAATTTTTGGACAATGAATATGGACAAAAGACTTTTGGATAAGTCTAATGATTGGAATGGACTATGTTGGACATAGGATACTTTGTCTTAAGGTTAAAACATTTGTTAATATTATTTTTGGATTATTTTTAAAAAAAGGAAAAATCAATGGTCATGAGACAACCCATCATTTTCGGCAAAGCTGTAAGACATGAACCCACAACCAATGGGATAAAAGGGTGCATCACCTACCACTGGCCTACGTGATGTCCTAGTTTGTATAATGTTGTTTTTGAAAATGGTATGTCATATGAATTAAAAATTAATTTTTTTAAAACCTATAATATTTTTTTTAATAATTTATTTTTGAATTCTATTATCTATTATATAGAAAGATGAGTTTTTGGTAGAAATTAGTTAATGGATGGAAGTATACTTGTCGTGTTTTTTTCACCTATTCTATGAAGAAATTAATTCTAAAACCATAGGGAAATGATCTAAAAAATAATTATATTATACTAATATATTTGGTTTTGTTAAAATGATAATATTTTTATGGCTTTGAGGCCATCAATTTTACATTGATGTTCACTTGTTTGTGCTTGATGACCTCAATCACTCCCTATAAATATTTATGTTTTTTCGTCCAATTATGTGTCTATAATTTAAACCAACGTTCACCTTTTCAAAACCCTATATTGGTGGTGAATTTTACATTTCCCTTTATCTCTTATTAAGACTAAATTTTGTTAATCCTATTTTTGATGTGTGTTTTCCACAGAGTTATTTTCTATTTGTAACCTTTTATTTTCAAAGAATAATTTCAAATTTCATGAATGAAATTTATTAATGAAAAGAGAATGTACCAACCTAGAATTTCATTGCACCTTATCCCTTTAATGTAATCCAATATCTTACACTACACACAATACTGTGTTCGAGCACACAACAATATACAAAAATTTCCATTCAAAAATATGTTATGAATAGTATTAACAACATTTTGAATTTTATATACTCCATATAATTTTAACATCCATATTTTTTGTTTCGTAGATACAATATAGGAACAAAATCAATTTTTCAATTAATGATTGTATTTTTCAAAAAAATACAATATTACCTCTTTTTAATGGAGAACCATTTTGTAATCCAATATTTGAAAATTTTAAATATTAAATTTGACAAAATAAATTCTTCTATAGAAAAAATACATTAAAACTAGGTTTTGATTAATTTTTGTGTTTTTCTGATAATTATTATATTTTGTTGAATACTAAAAATACTAAATTATAATAGGAAACCAAATTTTTAATAAAAACCCTTTATAGTATTAAATTATACATTTGAATGGTTTGGAAGTATAATTAGATTATTATTATATCATATAGTCCATTTTTGGTAATTGGAAGTAATTTTACATTTAAATTACATATATTAACATTTTAATCTTTTGATATTTTTTACTACTCAAAAACTCACTTTCTACTTTTGATAATGGGAATTAATATTAAATTAATAATTATAAATTTTATTTCTTTAATTTGGTAAAATAGATATCTTTTTTGAATTTGAAATATCAAAATTTTCTTACTGTTACTTATTGTATTTTTCTAAAAACATTCAATTTTTATGAATAGTGAAAAACACATCATTATAGTTTAAAACCGAATTTTTATTTAAATAATAAAATATTTTATTTGAATTTTTTTAATAAAAATAGATAAAATATACCTATATAATTTCAATTTAATACATTTTAGTCGTTTTAAAAAAAATTGGATTTATAAAATTTTACAGAAATGATTAACTTCTTTAACACACCTTCTAGGAAAATTTTCAAATTTTATAAAACATAAATTTTCCAATGCTGTGAATTTAATTTCAAAAATCCAATAGCTATGGTTTACATTTTTAAGTAAAATGTGGTTCAATAGGATGAATATTTTTTTTGGTGAATATTAACTTTTTAATTTTATTTATCACAGTTAAAATTAAATAGGTTAATTAATGGTAAAAATGATATTATAATTACCATAAAACATGTCCTAATTCTATTATAAATTTTTTTTAACCAAAATAAACCTTAGTAATAAAATATGATCCTATTTGATCCACTTGGATTATATTAGGACATTTATTATTATTTTATTTTAAGAAGAGTTAAAAGTGTTAAATTGAATTTTTCAGAAATAAATAATTTTTAATATAGGGTTATACAAAACATAAATTATTTTATAAATATTTATTATATTTATAAAAATAGATCCCACATAATGGTATTTTTTTGAATTGTTATACCATAAAAAATTGAATATATTTTTTCATCACCCGTCCTCGGGGCCCGTGCCGTGACTACCCCAAGCTGGCCTTCCATAGGCCAGGGGCTGGAGACTAGCACCAAAGGCGTAAATACCGATAACTGGGAAGGCATTGCCTTATAAAAGTAAACAAAACACCACAGAGTACAAGCGGAAGTAAAACACTAAGTTCAAAGAGGAGTGATGAATAGTAAATGGTTCAGAATACAAACCCAAATGAAAGTACAACTACAACTGAACAAAGTACAACAGGAAAAGACAACAGTTGGAAGAACAGAAGCGGCTCCTGGGTCTTCCTCCTCGGATCCTACTGGAAGGGTAGGTATAGATGGCGCAGGTCCTCAGTCGTCCACCACGGATCCTACCTGAAGGGTAGGTACAGATAGTCTCCACAATGCTCTCGCTCGCCATCCTCCTCCGAGTGTCGTCTCGCCGTGAAGTCCACCTCTGGATACTGACTCGTCATGTAGTTCACCTCCGAGTACTGTCCAGTCCTCGAACACTCAGACTCCATCAGCAGTGCCTATCGTCTGAAACCTACACAACCAGGTGTGGGCATAGCCCGTGCAGGGGTGAGTATAATGATACACAGTAGGGATCCCGAGACCCTCAAGTTCTCACTAAAACCAACAAGGATAACCACAAATAAGATCTCAACAGATAACCTCTACTTAGTTATATGCCCATACATATACCGAAGTTATCAAGTAACCCATCTCAAACAAGAGGAAACACAAGGATCATAGACTCAGCTCAAACCAGGATTTTCATTATCGAAACCCTAACTGCTGAAGAGCCCCGTCTCTGGAGTGTACAGTGGCCTTGTCACGACTCTGAGGTACTGCTCAAAAATTGAAGTCTCTGAGGTACTCCTCTTGTCGAGTACCGCGAGTCTGATGCCAAATATTGGGTGCTCCGTCCGTTGTGGGTCTGCCACCAAATACCGGGCACTCCCCCTAATAGCCTACAGAGGTACTCCTCCGGTCGAGTACCGCGGGTCTGCTGCCAACTACCAGGAGCTCCTTCCATCGTGGGTCTTCGCCAAATACCGGGTGCTCCGTCAACTGGGCTAGTCGACTCACTCCAAGTCGAGTCGGTCAAGCAGTCTTCAGGTCTTAGTCGTCTACACGGTCTCTGTACTCCGTATGCTCGTCTCCGGGAGGGTCCTCTCCATGAGCTGCTGGTCAATACTCCAAGTATCACAAAGTCCCACGAAGATGCATCTCAAAGTACCACCTCGTCATAAGGGTCTCAACACAACAGATGGTGCGTCAATCGGACGCCCGATCTGTGAGTTATTAGCCTTCTCGTCCCAGGGGCCCGGTTGGTTTCAATCGCGAACCAACCCGGCCGTATCTCAACTGTACCCCAAACTCCCATAGGGTATACTCATAGGGACCGTTTCACAATGTGATCACCAACGCCGTAGACGGTTCGTCAAACGGACGCCCAGTCTGAAAGATATCAGCTTTTCTGTTCCAGGGGCCCGGTTGGATTTCGTGTACAATCCAACCCGGCCATACTTTGACAGTGTCCAATCCTCTGGAGAAGAATACCAAATGTTCCGTCTCATCAAGAGTAATTCAACAAAGTCAACGACACGTCAATCAGACGCCCGAAGCTCAAGATATAAGCGTTTCCACTCCGAGGGCCCGGTTGGATTCGTGTCCGCACCAACTCGGCCGAACCCAAAGTTCTCTGAAACCTTTACTATAATATGCCGAAGCGACCGTCACAATCAAGGGGTCGCATCTCCACTAACGGTGCATCTATCGGAGGTCTACAACTCAAAATATGAGTGAAAACCCATGAGGGGTCCGAAAAGGGGGGGGGTGGGTCTGGGCCCGTGCCGATTCGGCCCGACCCGGTTCCGGGTCCGACCCGGCTGGGCGAGACCCGGCCCGGCCGGCGCAGTCTGGCCCGGTCTGGGCGCGACCTGGAATGGCGGTCTGGCCAGGTGGCTCGGCGCTGGCTGAGCGGTCGCGCCAAAGGAGCACCACCCCCCCCCCCCCCTGCGCGGGTGCTGCTCTGTGTCGCCAGATGCGGCACAAGGACCCGTCCCTCATTCCCTGGTTCCGCACTGCTGCAGAACCCTGCTCACTGCTGCAGCTTCAGCCGCGGCAGAATCGTCCGGCAGTGCTCCGGGCACCGCCTCCCCCGACCGCCGGCGCCGGCGTGCCGGCGTGGCATGCCAGCGGGGGCTTCCGCGGACCACTGGACGCGCTCCGGTTGTCTTATTCGCTTGCGGTCTTCGCCAGAGATCATCCCAGGTCCCGACCTTCACTGCAAGCCTTCAAAATGCCTTTGCGGCCAGCCTCACCAACGATCGTTGATCCGCACTTCGACTGCAAACCGTGGGGTCTTCAAAACGCCTCTGCGGCCTCGACTCCACCCGTCGGTTTCGTTCGGCCTCAACGGCGCAGCGCGATGGAGTCACGCATCTTCGCCGCATTCTTTCTCGTGTCCGCATGGTACCGTTGCACTATGCCGCCTTTGTTCGTGCCGCAATGAATCAAACAACATAGAGGGAGGAGAGTCATCCATGTTCATGCGGTCCGACCTCCTCCCGTGAAGTTGGTAACAAGAGGCCCAAAAGAAGAAGAATAACAAGGAAATTTCACGAACAAAGGAGAAACAATACAAACTTTTTTTCCCCGCAACAGACTATTCCCAACCCGCAAGGAAATCGTTCGCAGATCAACAAGGTAATAATTTGATCCGTGTTCTTTGTTTTCTTTAGGATGAAATAAATCAACGGAATAAAATCATTCTTAAAAAATAATTACCTACCTCATGCGTTGTCGTCGAACGCGAGTTCATCGCAGAAGAAGCATCGTTGACGTCGCGGTAAACGGCATCGCATCGTCGAACTCCGAGGGTTTGGCGTTCTTCGTCAGAGGTCGGAGCGTTCTTCGCGTTCTTCGCATTCTTCGTCGAAGAAGAATGCTTTCCTCCAAATCCTCTCTACGCCACAAGTTCCAATAGAAAAAAATAAGAGTTACATTATTATATTAACGCACATGACACGTTTGAATTTCAAATAAAATAAACGATCAATGAATTCGATGAATAAATTGTAATGGTTTAGCTGTCCAATTAATGAGGCATTTCTTATCCAGAAAAATGCACGGTTGAATTTCATTAAAGAGGGGTTTTTGCAGGTGCATTACTTTGATGAAAAGAACGGTGGGGCTTGTGCGGGCCCCACCTCACAAATATCTTACCTAGAGGGTAGGATATTTTGGATTTCACCCTATCTTCATCAACTCAGATTAAGTATCTTTAAGTGGCTTTAAGTGGATTTAAGTGAAATAAAATAAATTTTTCGCACCACTTTATTTTATTTTCTTCACTTAACCCCCAAAAATTAAAAACCACACCCGAGCAAACGAAACTCCAGAAAAGGCGTTTCTAAGAAAATACCAGCGCTGAGATTCCATCATTACCCTCAGAATTCGATTCCGAGCACCAGTTCAGAAGTTAGAAAAGCCCGCTCATTCGTTCACAGAACGTACCCAAGCTAAACTTCAGAAAATGATTCCGGGCACACCGGGCTTCGGAATCAGGCGTCGTCAAAAACTGCGTTCTTGTAAAATCCCAAAGAAAATTTAGAAAAAATTTCCCTTGAAATTTATGAGTCTTTACATTACTCCCACCTTAGGGATTTACGTCCTCATAAATATTTAACACAAACTAGGGTCACAAATGCGGTACTGAGCACGCATCTGAGCCTCATGCTCTCATGTGCTCACCTGGAGGTTCCCGTACTGCCAGTGAAATCACACCCGAGGAATAGACCATTCTTGTAGGATCCACCCTTTTCGATCCTCGATCCCCACTGGAACATCCGTGAAATTCACCCCATCTCCATCGTCTAGCTCCCCATGGTCGATGACATGCGAAGGGTCAGGCACGTATCTCCTCTGCTGAGATATGTGGAAGTCATTGTGCACCTGGTGCAACTGAGGTGGATGGGTCAAGCGGTAAACCACCTATCCTACCCAGCTGAGGACCTAGAAAGGTCTGTTGAACCTCGGAGATAACATGCCTCCTTGGCCACATCTCCGTAAACCTCATCGAGGTGAGACACGTATAAGGACGTGATCAACATCCTCGAACTACATAGGTCTCCAATTCCTGTTAGAACTGGAACTCAAACAACTACTGCCATGAGGGTAAGGTTGACCGACTCAAGAGTGATCGGTCGCACCCTCCTGTGCAAGAGTTTATCCTGTGCTGCCTAGGGTTTCCTTTTTGCCAACCAAGGAAAACACATCCCGACGTCGTAGTTAAACCAGAAACATTTTTCCTAATACCATCATTTTGTGTATGAATTTTGATTGCCCAGTCCATACTCAATCTAACGTCCTAAGGCCTCGACGCTGCCACCAAGTGATTCCAACCGAAACACTCGCCTCGAGGGTCTGACCACACTGCCGGTGTAAGTGTGATTATCGAGTCTCCTCCCAAGGTATCTCCAGACGTGAGGGTCAAGTCCACGGCTTACTGGAAACTCTAGGTCTGGGACAAGATTTGTGAAAGCAATGAATGATTCATATCGACGTCTGTTACTACAACAGCTAGTAGTGGACACAGACTATCCCTTGAATCATTTTTAGAGCCATTGGGTCACTCTCCTAGACCGAATGAAACCGCACTCTCCCTCCTCCCTCCAGCTCCATGAGCCTGGCGGGGATAACTAATGCGGGTGGTTGTATCATGTTAAGATTTAAACCACCTCATGTTTCTCTCCTAGCTCTGCCTCCACCTCTGCAGCTTCGCATACTCATATATCCTTAAAGCTTCCTCTTCTTGAAACATTTAACATGCTCGAGTCTCTATGATTGGCACCGGTTTCTTATTTCCTACTGCACTGTGCAGTCTTCATCTGCTCCTGGATGATCTGCACCTTATTTTCCTATGATCTGATGAGCTGCTAAAATTTCTCCTTTGCCAAAAATAGCAACTCGGCCTCATCGCTTAGATGAACCACACCCATTGCCTAATACAGTAAATCATGACATGAATGACGCATTCATGCCCTGGATGACGTCGTAAGGCCTATACGTAACTACTAAGAGATCCAACTATCATTCTCACCTCCAAGGGTCGAGTCACAATGTCGGCATCAGTGTGTGGTCACTGGGTCTCCTCCAGTAGAAATCTCAAAAGTGAGGGTCAAGTCAACAGTTTTAACCGGGACCACTCAGTATCAACCAAAAAAAGGACAGGAAAGAAAACATAACAATGATAAGTGTCTTTTTATTATTGCAGCTCATAGTATAAAGACACGAAGAAACTAATAACAAACATCAACAATACTAGAAGCAACATGATCAAATGCCTCCAGGTCTGGAGCTAGTCCCACTCCTGTCCATCTACTTCTGGAGCTCCATGACCACAGGCCTCTGCTGCCTGAAGATGAGCTCTCCCATGTCCTCATGTCCCCTGAGGTCGGGATGGGACTCCTAGTGGTGGTGGTGGCAACAAGCCGAAGCATCGTCCACTTCCAGCTTCATGGCCAGCTCCTCTTCCATGGCTACCTGCTCCTTGCGGTATGCCCTGATCAAACCTCTGCCTCTGGTTGGGAGGTTCTTCAATTAACTGCTGGTCATCTGTATGGAAGGTCGGATAGTCACGTGCCATGTGACCAATCCCGCCGCAAGAGTAACACTGTCCACTCTCGGCACGACTGGCTCTGACTCCACCCCGGTTCCACCAGAAAACTGAACCTGAGTCGTGCAGTTGGCCACTGGTAGGTATGGTCCTCTTGGACCTCTGCATCATCTGTCTACTGCCTGCTGTAGAAGACTCTGCCGCAATCCAGCTAGTGGTGGGTCGTGCTGTTGGATACTGCTCAGTAAGGAAACTCTCCACTAAGAGGGATCTCTCCAACACCCCTATCTGGGTCGGAATGCTGTGAGAATCAACAGAAGCTCTAATATCCCGCCTGATCCCCTACTCGAAGGTTTGGGCCCTGAAGAACGGGTCTCGTACCATATCTGTGGAGTAGAACGAGAGGTCTGTGGACCTCATTGAATAATGCGCCACTGTCATGCTGCCCTACCATAGCTGAAGTAGCTATAGTATACGCACTGCTCGAAGGGTGGCTGGTACAAACTCTGCCCGGAACAGGCTCTTGAAGTCTGCCCATAGAAGTGTCACATCGTCATGCATCTGAAGCATCAGGCACCACTATCTGTCTGCTACTGCCTGAAGAAGGATGGTAGCATGGATCACCATGACATCTGTCAGCGTCCCCACTATCCTGAAGACTCACACCACAGCCTCCAGCCAATCCTCAGCCACCCACAGGTCCATCTCTCCCCGGAACCGGGGTGGCCTCTAGTGCTGGAACTTGTGCAGTGTGCTCAGGCGACGTGCACCCTCTGCTGTTGGGGCTTGTGGAATCGGTGGCCCAACAAGTAGTAGTACCGCTGGTTCCCCTACTGGTGCCTCAACTGGGATAGGGTCCTATACTGAGGCCACATCGCTCGATGGGCTGTCAGTACGAACATCTCTCAGGGCTCTAGCTGGTCGTCCACGGGGAGCCATCTTGAAAGAAACAAACATGATACGGTCAAAAGATTTATACCTGGTGAGGTGACCTGGTTTGATCTGATATTTAAAAACTTCTAAAAACACACACACAATCAGTGTTTTCGTGCACAAAGTCGGAAATCAGCTGTCAGGGTCCTGGTTTATGCATACATCGGCCGCACGCACCAACACTGGCCTCCCTGAACTAAAAACCACACTCGGTACTCTTAACACTATTTTTTCACAGAAAGAAAATATCAGAGTTATAAGATCTATGCTAGAACCGACTACTATGATACCAATTGTCACGACCCATCCTCGGGGCCCCTGCCATGACTAACCCATGCCCGCCTTCCATAGGCCAGGGGCTGGAGACTAGCACCAAAGGTGTAAATCCCGATAATTGGGAAGGCATTGCCTTATAAAGGTAAACAAAACACCACAGAGTACAAGCGGAAGTGAAACACTAAGTACAAAGAGGAGTATTAAAAGGTAAATGAGCCAGAATACTAACCCAAATGAAAGTACAACTACAACTGAACAAAGTACAACAAAACAAGACAATAGTTGGAAGAACGGAAGCGGCTCCTAGGTCGTCCTCCGTGAATCCTACCTGAAGTGTAGGTACAGATGGTGCAGCTCCTGGGTCGTCCACCACAGATTCTACCTGAAGGGTAGGTACAGATGCCTCCACAGTGCTCTCGCCCGCCATCCTCCTCCGATTGTCATCTCACCGTTAATTCTACCTCCGGATTCTGACTCGTCGTGTAGTCCACCTTCGGGTACCGTCCAATCCTCGAACACTCGGCCTCCGTCAGCACTTCCCGTCGTCTGCAACCAACACAACGAGGTGCGGGCATAGCCCGTACAGGGGGGAGTATAACGATACTCATTAGGGACTGTGATACCCTCAAGGTTTCACTAAAACCAACAAGTATAACCACAAAGAAAATCTCAACAGATAACCTCTACTTAGGTATATGGCCATACATATACCAAAGTTATCAAGTAACCCATCTCAAACATGAGGAAACACAAGGATCATAGACTTAGCTCAAACCGAGATTTTCATTATCGAAACCGTAACTATTGAAGACCCCATCTCTGGAGTGTACAATGGTCATGTCACGACTCAGAGGTACTGCTCACTAATCCAAGTCTCTGAGGTACTCCTCCTGTCAAGTACTATGGGTCTGCTACCAAATACTGGGCGCTCCATCCGCTGTGGGTCTGCCTCTAAATACCAGGCGCTCCCCCTAATAGCCTACAGAGGTACTCTTCCGGTCGAGTACCGCGGTTATGCTGCCAACTACCAGGCACTCCGTCCGCCATGGGTCTGCTGATAAATACCAATTGCTCCGTCCATTGGGCCAGTCGACTCACTCTATGTCGAGTCGGTCAAGCAGTCATCAGGTCTCAGTCATCTACACGGTCTCTGTACTCTATATGCTCGTCTCCGGGAGGGAGCGCTCCATGAGCTACTCTTCAGTACTCCAAGTATCACAGATTCCCACGAAGATGTATCTCAAAGGACCGCCTCATCATAAGGGTCTCAACACAATATACAACGCGTCAATCGGACGCCCAGTCTGTGAGTTATTAGCATTTTCGTCCCAGGGTCCCGGTTGGTTTCATGCGCGAACCAGCCCAGCCATATCTCAACTGTACCCTGAACTCCCATAGGGTATACTCATAGGGACCGTTTCACAATGTGATCACCAAATCCACTGATGGTTCGTCAAACAGACGTCCATTCTGAATGATATCAGCTTTTCCGTTCTAGGGGCCCGGTTGGATTTCAGGTACAATCCTACCCGGCCATACTTCAACAGCATCCAATCCTCGGGCGAAGAATGCCAAAAGTTCCATCTCATCAAGAGGAATTCAAAAAAGTCAATGGCGCGTCAATCGGACGTCCAGAGTTCAAGATATAAGTGTTTCCACTCCGAGGGTCCGGTTAGTTTCGTGTCCGAACCAACCCGACTGAATCAAAAGTTCTCCGAAACCATGAGTATAATATACCGAAACGACTATCTCGATCCAAGGGTCGCATCGCCGCTGATTGTGTGTCGATCGGAGGTCTACAGCTCACGATATGAGCGAAAAACCGTGTGGGGTCTGAAAACGGGGGGTCTGGGCCCGGGCCGACCCGGGTCCGGGTCCGACCCGGCTGGGCGAGACCCGGCCCGGCCGGCGCAGTCATGACCGGTCTGGGTGCGACCCGGCCTGGCGGCCCGGCCGGGTGGCTCGCCGCTGGACGAGCGGTCGCGCAAAAGGAGACCCCCCACCCCCCCCCCCCCCCCCCCGCACGCGGGGGACGCTCCGTGTCACCAGATGCGCCGCAAGGCCGCATCCCTTGTTCCCCGGTTCCACGTGGCCACAGAACCCTGCTCGCCGCCGCGGCTTCAGCCACGACAGATTCTTTTGGCGGCGCTCTGGGCGCCGCCACCCCCGACCGCCGGCGTCGCCGTGCCGGCGTGGCACGCCGGCGGGGGCTTCTGCGGACCACCGGACACCCTCCGGTGGTCCAATTTGCCTGCGGTCTTCGCCAGAGATCATCCCGGATCCCGACCTTCGCTGCAAGAATTCAAAATGCCTTCACGGCCCGACTCACCATCGATCGTCGATCCGCACTTCGACAGAAAACCGCGGGGTCTTCGAAACGCCTTTGCGGCCCCGACTCCGCCCGCAGTTTCGTTCTGCCTCAACGGCGCCGCGCTTCTTCCCTGCGTTCTTTCTTGTGTCCGTACGGTGCCATTGCACTATTCCACCTTTTTTTGTGCCGCAACGAATCAAAAAACAAAGAGGGAGGAGAGACGGCCGTGTTCATGCGGTCCGACCTCCTCCCGTTACGTGGGTAACAAGTGGCCCATAAGACGAAGAACAACAAGGATATTTCACGAACAAAAGAGAAACAACCCAAATAGTTTTTCCCCGCAACAGACTATTCCCAACCCGCAAGGAAAACGTTCATGGATCAACTAGGTAATAAGTTGATCCGTGTTCTTTGTTTTCTTTAGGAATAAAGAAATCAATGGAATAAAATCATTCTTAAAACATAATTCTGTATCTCAAGCGTTTTCGTCAAACGTGAGTTCGTCATGGAAGAAGCATCGTTGACGTTGCGGTATATGGCGTCGTGTCGTCGAACTCCAAGGGTTTGGCATTCTTCGTCGGAGGTCGGAGCGTTCTTCATGTTCTTCGTGTTCTTCGTCGAAGAAGAACACTTTCCTCAAAATCCACTCCACACAACATGTTCCAACAGAATAAAAATAAAAGCTATCTTATTTTATTAACGCACATGACACCTTTGATTTTCAAAGAAAAGAAATGAACAATTAATTCAAGGAATTAATTGTAATGATTTAACTGCCCAATTAATGAGGCGTTTCATATCCTGAAAACGCATGGTTGAATTTCATTAAATAGGGGTTTTCGGGGGTGGGTTACTTAGAGGAGAAGAACGGGGTGGCTCGTGCGGGCCCCACCTCACAAAAAACCTACCAAGAGGGTAGGATATTTTGGATTGCACCCTATCCACTTCAACTCAGCTTAAGTAGCTTTAAGTGGCTTCAAGTGACTTTAAGTGAAATAAAAGAATGTTGTCGCACCACATTATTTTATTTTCTTCACTTAACACCCAATAATTAAAAACCATAAACGAGCAAACGCAACTCCGGAAAAGGCGTTTCTAAGAAAATACAGGCGCTGCGATTCCATAGGTGCCCTCAGAATTCGATTCCGAGCACTGGTACAGAAGTTTGAAAAACCCGCTCATTCGTTCACTGAACGTACCCGAGCTAATCTTCAAAAAATGATTCCTGGCACACCGGGCCTCCGAATCAGGCGCCGTCAAAAACTGCGTTCTTGTAAAATTCCAAAGAAAATTTAGAAATAATTTCCCTTTAAATTTACAGGTCTTTACATATTTACCTAAAAATGATGATTTATTAATAAAATATTAAAGATAGATTAAAATAATTATTATTACAAATATATTAATAAATGTAAATTTAGATTTTTGATCCATTAACTTTATTTTATATGTCAATTTTATATGTTTGGATCGATTTTATTTTTTTTATTAATCAAATTTTTTGGACCTTCACAAAAACCAAATAATAAATAGTATCAAAATTGACATAAATGATTTTTAAAAATAATAATATATTATTAATTGATATAATATTCTTAATAATATATGTATGGCAAAAAATAATTACATAATGTTTGATATTTAAATAATGAACCACTTAGAGTTCTTGTGGCTCTTAATACTATGTTTATTAACAATTTATTTTAATAATACAAGAATATATGGTAAAATATAAACTATTTATTTAAAAGTAAAATATATATGATAAGGTAAATATGGTGACCAATACCTATCTAAAACCTATTGGTTGAGAGGTCTTCATCCTAGAACTACATTATGCTAGAAATAAATTCTTTTGGAGCCATTATAAACCACATATTGTTGTATAATAAATTAATATTTCATGATATTCTTAAAGTGACCCACGCATATCTTATAAAAAGGTACTTCCCCTTCCCTAAAAATAAATCCTCCAAAGCCATTTGGCATAGAAAACCCCAGAATAAATATCTTCCAAATTACCCTCACATAAACCTAAAGGCCACAAATTGATCTAAAATCTTACCTAATGAGCACTTTTTATCAAATCAAAAGGAAACAACTGAAAAAGAGATAATAATTTCATCATACGTGTGTACCTATGGTTTACTGTCTCCACACCATGGTTTATTTTAATATTAAACATTTAATTATTTTTATGAGTATAATAATAAGTATAAAGTCTTTAAATAATTAACATAACATGTTAATGATTTTCTATATATGATATACCATCCAATCACAGAAGCTTTCACCATCAATAGAATGGTATTATTTCTCATGTGTACATACGAATTACTGACACTACAAACGTGTTGAGATTAATTCACTACCATAACCATTCAAGAATAATTATCATTTTATTATTACAAATAATTTTTAAGAACATAATATCATTATGAATATGAATCAAATACATCCTATGAAAAACATACATGACTTCTGTAACAAAACATATAATGGAAAACGTATCAGTTACCACCTAAAACAGTGATACTACTGAAATATTAGTAACACAAAATTTTTAGAATATCATATATAATATCATATATATGTATATGGTTCTTGAATAATTTAATAACAATTATTTATCTATTATGCAATAGGTTATCATACCCTCAACCAAGGAAAAGTACAAGGTAATGGTTAATTCCTCCATCTCATTATTATCTAAGATTCTTTATGTGTAAGTTTTTATTGGGACATATTTATTATCAATGTCCATGATTCATAATATATTTTTCAAAAGGATTGTTTTTAAGAGACTCCTTAACTAAATAATAATTTTTAATGGATTAAATATTTATTCTTTTAAATCATTCTCATCAATGTCCTTGTTTTAAAAATGGGTATATTGATTTATTTTTATGGACATGAATTTTTTAAAATGTTAATTCCATTCAATAGATTAAACATGTAATGGGAAACATTGATTCAAAAATGACTTTAAAATTACTTCCTTACCAAATCATGTGACATTAAATTATTTTATAGAGAAATGAAATTTCTCTTTAAGGGTTTTAGTGATAATTTTCATCACTGTAAAAATCCATTACTAGATATTATTATTGATTGTTGTTGATTTATTATAATATACGCTTCTATATTGTATTTAATGGGTTATGATATGTTTGACTCTAGATGTGTTAATTATATACCATTAATGGTTTATGGTTTAAGTATTCACATTTTGTAATATATTTTTAATACAAATGTCTATGTTATTTTATATCATTTTTAAATGATGAATGCATTGGATATAGAATGTGACTAGTGGAGCCTTCTACAGATCATCAAGGAATTAGTAGGACTCCTATAAAAAACCAGTGTTTCAAAAAAGGCATTGAGAAAATTTTATTTGTAGTCTTGGAACAAGGCCTTATCTATGTGGTTATTATGTACGACATTATTCATTCCGTCATTGCGAAATTATCTATTTATATTACATGTGATTACTCGACTATTAGGATACCCATTTTATTAAGAAAATAATATTATTTGACTTATATTTTCCATATTGTGCTAATGTTTATTTTTAAATATCATTTTTTAGTCTTATAAATCACCATAATTGTTTGTTCTTATTTTTGATTGTTTATGTTATATTGTCATCCTTACTAAGATTCTTATCTCACCCTTTTTGTACAAATTATTTATCCCATGTTTTAAAGAAGTATGTCATAATTAAACTGCAGGAATATTCTAAGGGATATTAGTATGTTCAAAGGTGACACATTGTTGTTTTTTCTTTTCATAATATAATGTTAATCAAATTTAAGTATATAGAACATATAGAGATACTAAAATAATCAGTCATTCAAGACTTGATATCTTGAGATCATACAAATGTTATGTAATAATGCACCGACCCTGGGTAACCAGGGTCGGAGCATTACATTTGATATTAAAGAAAGTTTAGTACAATCCATGGAAACTATATTTAGAAAAATAATTATTATAGAAAAGTAACCTAAGATAAAAATTGAGGATTAATATATAATAACTTCATAGAATTTTGGTAATGTAGAGATTTAGTTATTTTTTCTTGAAATACATCCATGTCTGGATGCAAGCAGGTAGAGGCAGCTCTCTCAAAGCTGTACATAAGTGTGAAAAATCTTATAAGGAGTTTTAGGCATGACTCGGGGTATCCTAGTGCTCAACAATGGTCCTTGTTACACTCATGGTTAAGACATTCCCTAGGGAAATTCATAGGATAATTCACATTTTCATTAAAAACAATTATGAAGGATTTATGGGTAAATATATCCTGTAGGAATTTTTTTGGGATTGTGGATTATATGCATAAAATGATCAATTTATGTTAGTTATATTACAGGTTTGAAATTATTCATTGTGATTCATAGACTATCCGATTGCATTCCAATGTTTAGAAATAGTTCCTAGATGAAGGAATGACAACTCTAGTAATACACATGATCTAAATAGTGAGAAAAATCCTATCTTTCATGGTGTTAAGCCAAAATTTGGAAGTAAAATAGTCTCCCATGTATTCTAATTATACTAAGAAATAATATCATGTGTTAATAAGATAAGTAATGAATTCCCTAAGTCATGTGGATTTGAAGGGATTATTGAGAATAAAATGACTGTAGAGAGAAAGATAGATAATGGGAAGAAGGGAAAGATGGATTTTCCCATATGTGATAATTTTAGAATGAATCATCATGGATAATTCATGATGGGAATATGATTTTGTTATGAGTGTGAAGAAAAAGGACGCCATGTAATTGATTTCATGGTTATGAATGTTGCTTCATATTTAAAATTCTTAATTTGTAAGGAGTTGTGAAACTACACACATCAATTTCCCAATCAATCAATGTGTACCACAAATAATGCTATAGGATAATAATCATTTTATGATACTACCAAAGATGAATAATAATAATTAGTGTTCATTTTTTTATTTTAATTAATAATTACATTTGAGTGTTGAATCATTGATGTATTGGTAGTATTAATTATAGAAATAAACAAGTATTGTACTGAAGTACTGTTTCATTGAGGATTTGAGATTATATGGTACTATGAAAAGTGACACAACTACAAGTTACACTTTTTTGAAAAATACAATGTTGAAGGAAATATATTTTTTAATATGGTCATGATACTGAGGTAGTGATTTTTGAATAAGATATGGTTGATTTGGATAAATTATATTTGATAATATTGACTACAGTAGAATATATTAATGGTTTGTTTATTCCATGATTGTTGGAGTAGTCAATATTTTTCGATATAAGGATTATATCTAGTATTCAGTAAAGAATATGGGAGCATTAATGTAATAAATAAGGTTTTATGGTAATTCAGGGTGTTACCATGTTTTAAAAGAATATACGATGAAGGTAATCACATGTTATTTTGTAGAATAAAGAGATCATCATTATTTTATGTTGAACTGCTTTATAAATTTTGAGACTACGATTTTGGACACATGTATTTTGGATAAGTATAAATATTATAAGGGATTAAGTTGGAAATTTTATACTTGGGATTAAAGTCAAAACATTTCATAAGAATATTTTGGGATTTTTTTTATGAAAAGAAAAAACTGAAGGTCGGGAAACATCCTGTCATGTCCGGCAAGGACATGTGACTTGAATCCGCAACCGAAGGGCGAAAAGGGTTCCTCACCTACCACTATCCTAGTTTATGTCCTAGTTTAAATAATGTGTCTTTTTTTAAATAGTATTCGAGATAAATTATAAATTCATTTCACTTGAAACAATATAGGATTTTGTTTGATAGAATATTGATGAATTATATTATCTTTTGGAAAGAAATATGAGTTTGTGGTAGAAATTAATTAATTGATGGAAATCTACATGTCAATTATTATTTTTTCAAAATTATATGAAGAAAAAAATTCTATAAAATTAGGGAAATGATCTCAAAACTGAAAATGTGTTATCCAAATTCTCTAGGTTTGGTTAAACTGGAGGTATTTTTATGTCATTGAGGCCCTCAATTTTACATTTATTGTTCAAAATTTTTTGATTGGTGACCTCATTAACTTGATATAAATATTTAAATTTTTCCTATAATTATTTTTATAAAATTTCTTCCAATGATCAGAAATTTGAAAACCTAATTGGGTGGTGGATTTTTCTTATCACATTCCCTCTTATTGAGAATAAATTTTAATAACCCAATATCAAATGTTGGTTTTCCAAAAAGGTACATTCTATTTTTTAAATTTTATATTTGATAACAATTTCAAACTCCGAGGAACCCATTTATTGAAGGAAATTAGAATGTAACATCGCAAGATTTCATTGCATGTTATATCTTTAATGTAATTTAATTGCATGTGATACTTGCAACACTGAGTTCGAGTGCACCACGACTTACCAAACTTGTTATTCAACAAGCTGTTATTAATATTATTAATATTATATTGAAATTTATATACTCAATATTATTTTAACATCCGTATTATGTTTTTATTAAACATAATATATGAACAAATTGAATTTTTTAGATAGTGGAAGTATTTTTGAAAAAATACAATTTTATCGCATTTTAATGGAGAACCATTATTAAATCATAAATTTTACACATTTATATATAAAATTTTAAAAAATAAAATTCTTCATTAGAATATGGTAATAAAAAATTTGTTTTTATAATTTTTTGGTGTTTTTCTGATAACATCCATATATTGATTAATAATGATAAATACTAAATTTTAATTGAAAATTTCTTTAATAAAAATAATTTATAGTGTTAAATTATACATATGACTATATTTAAAGTATAATTATAATATATTTATATCATTTAATCTAATTTTTTTCATTTGATGTAATTTTACATTTAAATTGGATATGAACACATATCAATATTTTGATAGTTTTTAATTCTCAAAAACCATCTATCTCATTTTGAAAATGGAAAATAATTTTAAATTAATTAAAGGGAAATATATTTTTTAAATTATATAAAATAGTCATCATTTTTAAATTAGTAATATCATGATTCTCTTGGGGTGATTTTTTGGTATATTTCATAAAACATTCAATTATTGTTGAATAGTGAATGCATTTCGTTATTGATTAAAACCAATTTTTTTAAATAATAATTTATATTTATTTAATTAATTTAAAGTAAAAAAATTTATATAATGCCAATATATGTTCATTTTTATTCATTGGAGTCATTTTACAAATAAATGGTGTATAAATGTTTATTGAACTTTTTAATGTCTTTTACCCACATTATAGGCACATTTTCAATTATGTATAAAACAAAATTTTACCACTTCTATAAATTAAATTTCAAAAATTAGAGAGACATGGTTGACAACGGTATGTTAAATGGGGTTCAATAGGATGAAAATAATTTTTGGTGAATAGTAACTATTGAATTTTATTTACAACTATTATAATTAAATAGATTATTAAAGGTAAAATGATATTATAATTACCCTAATACATTTCATAATTCAATTGGATAATTATTTTCCATCCAAAATCATCCTTAGTAATAAAATATGTTCCTCATTGAACCACTTGGATTTTATTGGGACATTTATTATAATTTTATTTAAAGAAGAGTTAAAAGTGTTAAATTCAAATATTCATAACTATTTTTTTTTAAATATGGATATATTAATAATAAATTCCACTTTAAAAATTCATTAGTAATTGAAAAATATTTCATACATAATAGTATTTTTTAAATATTTTTAGACCTTAAATTATTAAATTTACTTATGGCCCAATGATGATGCAGTAATTACCTTATTAATGAAAGATTAAAATAATTGATATTATAAATATCTAAATAATCATAACAATAATCTTTTGATGCATTCCACTTATTTTATAGTTTAATATGACATGTCATGATATATTAAATTCATTTTTTCCGAAGTAATCAAGGTTTTTGGACTTTCACAAAAACCAAATAATAAATAATATCAAAATTTACATAAATGAGTTAAAAAAAAAATACTATACTATTAATTGATATAATATTTTTTTTAAACTACTGTTCACCGAAATGACTTAAATATAGTTATATATTTCAATAATTTACCAATTGGGGTTAAAATGGATATTTATTTTATGTTTATTAACCATTTAATATAATAATACATGAATACATGGTAAAAGTTAAACTATTTACCTAAGAGTTAAATATTATTTATATGGTTAATATCGTGACCAAAACCTATCTAAAACCTATTAGTTGAGAGTTTTTTGACCCATCCCCACTATAGACTCTAAATAAATCCCTTTTTAGAAATTATAAACAAAATACGATTGTATAATAAATTAATATTTCATTCCTTTTCTGTAGTGACCATCACCTATCGTATAAAAGGGTAATTCCCCTTACCTAAAAATCACAACTCCAAATCCATTTGGTTTGGCCAAAACCTCCTCAAATTTCATCCCAAATACCCTCAATTCCTCCAAGTGGCCTTAATGTTATCAAAAATATGACCTAAGGATCCCTTTTGTTCAAATCAAAAGGAAACACCAAAAGAAGAGGTAATAATTTCACCACCTCTTTAAAAGATCATTAATTCTTCCACTTCCTCATTCTTTGTTATTTCCATTCCAAAATATTTATACCATTACCTTATACATACTGTGATGTTATTATAAATATGGTATCACCATAATCATTGTTCTTTTTATCCTATAAATGATAAAGTCCCCATACGTGCGTTAGTACGTCTTACCGTCACTATGTCATTGTGTAGTTTGTTATTAAATACATCATAATTTGTATGGGTATAATAATGAGTTTAATTGATGTAATAATAAATATAACATGTTAATGATACTGTATATATAATATAAAATTCAATTAAATATGATTTCACTATCAATATAGTGGTATTGTCGCTTGGGCATATGTTCGGATTTACATCTCCCCGAACGCGAAGAGATTCATTCCCCATCGTAACCATTCAATAATAATTTTTTCAATGATTATAAATAATGTTTAAGAACTTATTACTTTTATGGATATGAATCAAATACAAATTATCCATAAAAAATGAATTACATAACAAAACATATAATGGAAAACTAATCAGTTAACACCCAAAACAATGATACTACTGATATATTATTAACAATGAAATATTATAAGAACAGATATATTATAATATTTATGTATATCGTTCGTTTATAATTTCATAAAAATGATTTAACAATTATACAAGAGGTTATCATACCCTTGACCAGGGAAACATATAAGGTAAGGGATAGTTCCTCAATCTCGTTATTATATGATATTATTTTTGTGTAAGTTTTTACTGTGACATATTTATTATCCATGTACATGTTTCATAAAATAGATTCCCACATGATTATTTTTATAGGACTATATAACCAAAACATCATTTTAAGTGGTTTAATTATTTATTCTTCTAAATCATTCACACTAATTCCCATGTTTTTTAAATGGTTTTAAGGATTTTTTTATATGAACATGAATGTTTCAAAATGATAAATACGATCAAATGATTCAATATGGTATGGGACAAATTAATTCAAAAATGACATTTAAATTCCTTCCATTATAAATTTTATTACTTTTAAATGTTATCATCAATAAGTGATATTTCTTTCCATGGGTTTTACTGATCATTTTCAACAATGTCAACATCATTTACTAGATATTATTTTTGATCTAGGTTGATTTATTATAATAAAATATTCCATATTATATTGAATTATTTAAGATTTTGTTACTGTAGATGGGATATTTTTTACCATTCATTGATTATGGTTAATGAATTGACACTTTTTATTCATGTTTTAATATGAATGTTTACGTTAGATTTAAACATTTTCATATGAGGAATTCCTTGGGTTTTGTAAGTGATGAGTAGAGCCCATAATAGCTCTTTGATGCATCGGTAAGTCTCATGAGACAAACTAGTGTCTTCGTAATAGGCCTTAACAAAGTCTTATTTTTAGTCATGGCACAAGGCCTTGACTATGCTTTTATGGTGTCCAGTATTATGTATTCCATCATTATGAATTTAGCTATTGATATTACATGTGATTATTAGACATGTAGAATATCCAGGAGAATGTGAAAATGGATTTATTTTACTTATCATTTCCAAATTATGATGATGTTTAATATTAAAAGTATTTTTTAGTCTTATACATTTCCATAAATGTTTATTCTTATTTGTGATAGATTATTATATATTTTTATTCCATCTGGGCTCTTGTGATCACCCATTTCTTATATTTTTTTTCCAAGGACGTGAAAAGTTATATTACAATTAACCTTCATGAATAGGTTAATGGATATGAGTGTGTTCAAAGGAGACATAATGTTTTTGTATTTTTCATTTGATAATGTATTGTAAAACATATTTATGTATCTAGTGCTTCAATGGCTATTATACTAATCGTTCATTCGATATTTGATCTCTTTTTATCATTCCAATGTTATGTAATAATGCACCGACTCTAGGTAACTAGGGTTGTGTAATTACACAAATAGAAAATTTCATATTACCAATATACAATTCTATGTTGGAAATTTTTAATTATTTTTAGTTAATATAGGATTTTAAAGGGGTTGATTTATCATGTAAAAAAATTCAATTATTCTTAGACCTCTGGAAATTTATCCATGATGATCTATGAAGGAATAATTTATCTCTATCATTTTATTGAAGTCATTGTTGATAATTTTATATATAGATTTATTTTGACATTTAATGGATTTGATATAATTCTAGGTGGTTTGAAAATTATCTTTAATTTCATGGATATGATCAAATCCTATAAAATTTCTCTGTATAATTTAATCCCAATATGTCATATTCAAAAACAACATCCCATAAATAGCCTCATATACGGTGATTTGAATTCATTAATTCAAAAAATTGAAATATGAGATTTCCATTGTTTAATGGTGTTGATCCCTTAATAAATATAAATCAATTGGAAAAGATCTACACACATCCTCTATATTTTAAAGGGTACTTTTTCAGTCATGATCTATATGAGGGTTATAAGAAGTGATGAGGATCAGTTCCTTATTCAATTGCTTCTTGTGCCTTCCCCAATAGCATAAGTAAATATTCAAATATAAATTAAACACAATATAGGGTGTCAATTCTAGAAGATTTAATAATAACAATATTTATATCATGGAGAGTTGGTCAGATGAGAAATCATCAATGATAGTAATGAAATATGTTGTTATTGAATTTACTTGACTACAACCTAGATGGTGTTTTTCATATTAGTGGTCATCGGGAGTCGGATAATCAAATACATGGTTATGTTATACAATTAAATATTTTTGAGAAAAAAGGTAAAATCACACCCTAATACATTTATTCTTAATCGCAGACATGTTGGAATACTATTAATGATTATAAAAATTATGAAACCTCCATCATCATGTCTTCCCATAAGATGTTATTATAAAATTATTTATATATAAATGTTCTTCCATGATAAATAGATATGGATGAGATATTTTAATCATAAAAATGATTTCTCATTATTTATTGTTTTTATCAAATGCATATATATTCTCTAAACTATATAAATCCATCATTTTCAATTTCTAACATCTGAATGTTCGCTAAATTTTCTTTTAGAACATCATCATTTATTTGATCCATTTTTATCCTCTCAATAATAGTTAGTTGATAAATTATTTCATTAAAAAAAGATGATGATCCTTTTATTATTCCCATTTTTACCCTATCAATTTATAAGAGTATTATATCGCATTAAATTTTCATAAATTATATGGTCTCTAGATCCTATTTACACAAATAATCTTCCACATATTTTTTAATCCCAATTTGGAAATGTATTGAAAAATAATAATCCTTTATCAGAACTAGAGACATATGTTGGAACACATGGATATCATTTTTTTGAATATAAATATGGCATTTATTATTAAAAAACATGTCATCCTTTTTCCTATAGAGACAATTTTTTTTAAATATTATGTTTCTAAATCACATATTCAAATTATAGATCCTGGGTTTGGTAGGTCTTTTAAATGATTATTAATTTACAGGGGGGAAATGTATTCATCTTTATTATCTTTCATGAGTGAACTACCCATTCTATTTTTGGATATACATTTTTAAATCCCAAATAATTCCGCACTAGATGGTATTTTGAGAACATGTGTTGTGATTGAAAACTTCTTCAACTCGTTAGAGCCCTCATCACATTCATATATCCATATTGACATTACAAATTATGATTTATCTTGGTTAGATGGATTGAAATTTATGTAATGTTTTCCACAAATCCTTAATATTACCGAACTTGCACCTATAATATTATAATTTACCTCATAGTTATTTGTTTGTGGAAACATCCAATTGTATTTATTTTGCAAGGATCCATATATGTCATTTTTAGGTTGATAACATTCCCCAATGTACATTAGTTTCATCATATAGAGTCACATAAACTATAAATTGAATTCAAAATTTCTTTTACTAAGATTTATATAACATCATTAATATGCTCCACAATTTCTCTTTATAATTGTTGTATATAATAATTTCATCTATAAAGGATAAATTTTTTGAGGTAATTCCTAACATAATAATTTATCTATCCCATGACGAATTATATAGAATTATGGAGTCTAAATTGAATTACTATAAAATAATTATACTCGAACATTATATAAATGTAATTATCTATGATATTATCCCCCACCAAAATTACATGGAGATATCCTGACTGAATAACTACCTTGGTTATGTAATGGGATCCAAATTGATAATAAAAAAATTAATCAATCAATTAAAATGATATTTTTTTATCTTCATTAAAATGATGTTACAATAATAAATGTAGTGGAACATAGTGTTGTCACCCTTAATTAGAGAGATGACTAACACAACCTAGAGTGAAGTACATGCTTGTATATACCCTTTAAATTGATTCTAGTATAGTTTTCTTTTCATCTCCTCATGTTAAAAAAAGATTCCATATGGAGTCTCAGATATTGGAAATGCTCTATGTATGCTATTTATGGATACACTAACCTCTTGGATTGGTGGAAGACCATGAATTATTCTAGAATCACATTAGTGAATTATATTATAATGGGAATGTTAAAATGGCTGATATTTATTATAGTCTCAATCATTTTATATAGATACACATTATCAAATGGAATAAATATCCATTCATTAGAAAATGGTACCAAATTATATTAATCCTCTTTAATTGACATATATAAAATCATTGATGCTTTTCAATATGGAAGGTTATTTACTTATCCCAAAATTTATGTTTTCGCTATATTAGTAAATTCATCTCTTACCATGAATAAAATTATAGTTTTATTAAGAGTGTATCAAATTTCACTATGAATTCATCATTTATATTATTTTAATAGACTAGTTAAATTCTCGGGATTCAATAAATTTTCTTTTTTTAATCGGTGATATCTCAAATTCTATGTTTTTTTGGTGGCATTTGAATAGATTAACAAATTATTGGTGATGAAAAATAACTTACAGGATATTATCAAATAGTAGATTTTATATCATTCAATGAATAACTGGAATACACATCAACATTTTGTTCCTAGAATAAACCTCATTAGTTGGGATTGTGTCATCCCACCATAATCTCTAGGCCTTACAATTTCTTTTTGTTAATTGTTTTTGAAAACCCATGGATTTATAAATTTTTTTAGAGGTTAATTTTTTTATTAAAGTTAATATATTTGAAATTAGGATAAGTGTTTTATGGGTAATTCCATTCATCCATCCATCATATTGGAGTGTTTCTCTAGATAGGTTCCCTTATTTCATGAACTAAAAATAATTTCCATTTCCCAATCTTGAAAATTGTAGGATGCACCTTCCAACTCTTTTATTGTGTGGGATGTAAGAATTTCATGCCCCATGAGTTTTCTATATTATTTTTTGTTGAATAAAATATAATATTCCATTTTTATATTATTCAACCTTTCGAATTTTTGATACACTAAAATCTATTTCTATATTTAGGGAACATCATGAAATTTTATCCTATCTATGAAAGACTCTAATTTCAAAAATATTTCAAAGATGATTCTTTAGTAAACCATTAATATGGTGAAAATTTAATTTTGGGTGATGAAAATGATGATGTTATCACATGTATGTATTTTAAAATTAACTTTCTACAAACTAATGTATTCATCATCATTTTTTTGGAGGCAACAAAAATACCTCACCTTTTTATTTCATATAGTGAAATGTAAATATGTGGTGAATTTTTTACCAAAAATCCATCTAAGATATCTCATTAATATCAACATTCATCTTTAAATTTACTTAAAAATGTCAACCAATGACCAGATTATCATTTTATATGATCTATAATTGGCATGACCATCCCTTCATTGAGAATTAATTTATTGATAGGAACTTGTCATTGGAGTAGGAAAATTGATACATGATTAGGGGATCAAAATATAAATTTGATATCAAAGGACTTTCCATGTGATGGTCTCAATTACAAATTCGTATTATATATGGGGATACGGTAACCCCCTTATGTCATGTTTCTATTCATGTAAATTATTTATCTGAAATGTTCTTCCATGATGTTTTCATATCTAAGACTCATCACAATGGTCATAACCACTATTACACATTTCATTTATAACAACACTATTTTTTTAATCACATCCTCATATTACATACCATTGACTAATATAAAAGGTGAAATTGTGGATGATAATCTAATAACTAAAAAAGACTTAAAAGATAAATTATTAAAATTTAATGGATTACACAAAAAATGACTTATATTAATCAACCTATAAATTATAAGGATTTTTTATAGCTTATCAATGAAATATTTCAAAATTTAAAATCTACCTATAATTTTTATTCCAGTCATAACGGTTCGTAAAAATTATGGGAATTTAAAAAATTATTTCGTATATATTTTTTCATCATAGATTTTTAATAAATTTTATTTTCTAACACCATGTAAATATTGAGTTTATCAGAATGCACCCATTGGTTCTTATTTTAAATAGTAAAATCTATTCTACATCAACATATATTTTTAGTGTCCTGGAATGGACGAATTTTCATGAAATCTATATAAAATATAAATTAAAATTTAGGAATGTTTTCATAGTTCTATACTAATCAATAAAAATTTCACTAGGGATTTCTAATCCTAATCTCAAAAAAACATAACATTGCTTATATACTAACTATATCAACCCATAATTTTGATACACATTAATACATGATTTATTACATAAATATACACAAAATATCATCTCGGAATATTATGTGTCAAATTGTTCATTCTATATAAGTAACATAGAATCATAAGATGTATCACTGGTACAAAGTCATTATTAAAATGATCCAAAACATTCTACTATAATCCATTGATCATATATTCCTAAATAATATAACATGGGTACGTATAAAAGAAATGGGTGAGCTTTATATCATGGTATGAGAATATCAACAAACCTTATGACAGTAAATCATGTGATTTTATTTTAACAAAAATATTACATAAAATGGTTGATAATAAATTTCAAGAATAATGAAGCTAAATAAAACGTGAGAACAGAAAGGTAATTTATGAATATGAGAAAAATATAAAACAATACATAATAAACATAATTCATTTATAACTACCATATCATTATAAGATAAAAATTTTAGGATAACCTCCAATGAACCATACATGGTATTTCATGAAATATATACAATACCCAATTCATTGTAGGGATATATATTTTTGTTCCCACTCTTCACAATAATATAATGTACATGAAAAACATTGTCGTAATGGTTATACAACATAACGATGTATTTCATAAATTTTAATACCATGATTAAGGAGTGTTGGTAATATACCTAGAAGAAGAAAATAAATGATGATTTGGTACTTCTATGTGGATACCATTGATAAGAAATGGGAATAGGTAATAAACACACAATTTTTTTTGATGGGAATGTATCTCGATAATTTTGATAGAATTACGAGGGGACTTAATTATTCATGGTGGGGTTTAACGAGTGTGAAATGTGTCTCTCATCATATAGAAATTATATATACAGTAAGAGGTACGTGTGAATGTATATCACATCATGAATAATTGTGAATAAAAATTCATAAAATATTGATGTTGATATAAAATACAGAAAGATATGACCAATTACACTGATATGGTATTTCTACATGAATGGCAGGAGCATCATAAGAGTTTGAGGAATATTTAAAGTGATATATATAGAGTTAAGGGAAAAGTAACATCATGCATAGAGGGTTTTTGTGTAAGTGGAATGATATATTCTTTAGTTATATAAAAAACATATTAGAGATTTATTTTTCAAAATTCCAAAAGTTTTATTGGGACACTATCTTATAATTTAATAAAAAACAAAACCAACCAAATTTTTCCTATGTTTTCTACAAATGGAGTGTTTTTTCATTATTCAACATGCTGGAGAACAAAACACATTAAAATAATTCCCACGTTGTTTTTAATGACCTAAAAGTTCATAGTAAATTATTTTCAAATATAATAATTATGATATTAGTTTGGGAGGGTTCATTAGGTTTTATTAATGTTAATCAAACAACCCAAAACCATATTTTATAGTGTAATATTTATTTGGTAATGAAAACTATTTATAGTATTTTTAATATATATATTAGTCATTCTAGATTGCATAATAGAAACCATATATTTTATTCCAAATTTATTTTTAAACAAAAAATCCAACAATCATAGAAATTTTTTAGAAATTAATAATAAGAATTTATTGAGATGCTAATTTTAAAAAATATTTTATCAAAATAAATATCTAAATATAGGAATTTAAATGCTAAAATGAAAATACTTATTCATTATAAAATACTTGTTCATTAATAATAATAGTTTTATAACAATAAAAAATTGAATTTGACTTCACTAAATTATATTTTCATTTAAGTTTATTAATATTATCTAATAATATTTTTTTATAAAAATTTAATTTTATTAAAGAGTATTTAGTTCATCAAAATTATATCCTTTATTGAAACAATTTATTTCCCAAAAAATATAATTTCAGTTTCATCTTATTAAAATCTATTATTTATCAAACACGTTATTTAATCATTATAATGTAATAATAAGTGATAAATATAACCATTCATTTTAAATTCAATATATAAATTCATAAATTTAGTGTTTAGATACATAATTCATTATGAAACCAATAAATTAAATATGTGTATGGTTTGTGATGGAAATATTTTCATGGAATGGTTCCGTGAACATGGTTTGGGCCATACATCACATAAGATACAACATATCCCATATTCAATTTCATTAGGGATTTCATTGATATATCGGAGCAATGGAATGTTCAATAAGAATCCCAATAATGATATATCCTATATATTCATTAATAAATTTCATTCATATTGTACGATCAAACTTTATGGGGCCATCACTCCTTTATGTATGTCAATAGTACGTTTTTATAACCCTTAATAAATAGTAATCATATGATCACTATATAAATACTATACTATCACTATTTATACTTATTAATGGAATTTTAATATGAAATCATATGAATTATAGTGTTATAAATTAATGTATGTTTTTCTAAAACTCCATTACATAATATTTATTATATTAATTCAAAATAGAATATCATTAATAATAGTTCACGTCTATACAATAAACCAATGGAATAAATGAAAAAAATAATTGTAATTGAGTCATATAGTGGTCATAAATTACTAATATAGACCCAAAAGATGGAGGCAGACATCACATGTGTACAAAAAATAGTGTTTGGATCCAAAACTCACTATGAAACAACATTATGATTCTTGATATAAGGAGTTGTTGATAGAGTGTTCATGGAACACCTAGAGTGACTTGGGTGTTGAATTCATTGTCAATGATTTTCCAACTTGATGGACCTTTATAAAATTGTATATAATTTTATATAAATTAAAAGTGATGTTTTTCAACTAAATATTGATTACTATAAACACAGAACAAAGTCATGATCATTTCACATTTAATTCTAATTTAATTTTTGAATTAATTAATGATATTAATAGACATAGTATCTATTATTGATGTAGATTTTGATATTTTGAAAACCATTTTTTGTATTTCCCTCATTTCCTATGGGGGATCCATGTGTACAGTCCCTATTGTAATGTTCCACGCATGATCCTATCATGTATAAAAAATTTCAAAGGGAATATTGTTTTATTGTGCAGAGGATGAATCATATTGTTTTGTCAATATTGATCACTTATAGTTCGGTCAAGATTATTTTACATCCTCTATATCATCTCATTAATGAGAGGAATAATGATTAATTACTTCAAATTTTAAAACATATTTTCTACGGATTCTCAATTTAGCACTAACCCAACATGATAGTCATAACAAAATATTTATTGATCTATAGTATAGGAAAAACTATTATATAATTTTTTAGTATCCCTTTAATTATACAATAATCATTAAAACCCCAATTCTATATAATAATAAATTTTAAATTAATTTTTTTAAATATTCTAACTATAGTAATGAAATATATTATTTTTGAGTCTTACTACCTAAGAATTATCACAAGAAAAGATCTCAAATTACACTATTTCCCATTCAGAAGTTATCATTTACCCAAAAAATGATTGTTAAAAATTTTATTCATAAATAAATAATATACACAATTTCTGGTGAATAATTTTTAATTTAGTATTTAATAAATATAATTATTTTATTTTATTCACTATTTGGTGAATAAATATTTAATTAATTTATGAAATTAATAAAACTCCAATAAATTTATTCCTCAATCAGATGATTAATACTTAATTCAATAACTATAATCATTTAGAATTTAATAGTGATCAATGGAATAATTTGTGGTGTGTCCCTTTTTTGATTTTATATCATTTATACAAGGATGGATTCATTAAAAGAAAAATATTACTATCAAGAAACGCTTTAGGAAAACCAAGTAAATGAAAATAATGTCACATTTTTCACAATTACATTATAATTTTCATTGCCTAATATATTCTACTTGTTAAAATTAATAACGTATTGAGTTTTGTATATGTCTTATATATATGAATTCTTGATATGTCTACATTTATCTATCGATAATAAGCACATTTTTATACAAGGGATATTGAATTTATATAATAATTTAAATTTAAATTCTACATCTATGATATAAGATTCCACATAATTGGAAGGGAAAAAATACTTGACTTATTAAATTGTAATAAATCGTCCATTACACAACATAACATATCCAAAATCTACAAAAATTGAAATCATAATTTATAAATACTAATTATAATAGTGTGGGTTGTAATATTAATTATTAATTATCTTCATGTATATGAACTATTAAAAACACTAACAAATCGAAATTCTATATGAAAAATAAATAGGTTGAATTCCTACAGGTGAAATTTTCTCATAATATCATATATTTTGTTTTACCCTGTGAGATGTTCTTGAGAAATTGTCACATCATCCTCGGTGTATAAAATATATACAATAAACATTATTTGTGTCCCAAAATAGAATTTTATCATAACGTAGATTAATATTTAAGAATATTATCATGAAACTTAATGTTATCATTTTAGAAGAAAACTGTTATATTCTTATCAATGTGAAGGAAAACCATGTACATTATTACATTAATTTAATGTATTAAAAACAATATTTAATATGATTTTATATTAATATTTAAATAATAAAATTTACATGTGATCCAAAGTGTAAAACCCCATTTATAGAACACCATCTCCAACAAAACCCCTATTAGACGAGTGACAATTTCCAACGAATTTCAGTATGTTAGACATCAAATGATGATCATGTTTTGATTGAGTAATATATTTCATCTAAGGATTTATCATGTTTATATTCATGTATATTTTATTAACTATTATATTACCTCTTTAAGAAAAAAATCGCTTAATTTTTTATACTTCTATTGAATATGCATCATCTACTGTTGTCACCTTGCCTCCATTGTGAGTGAATCTTCTAATGTATCATCACAATTAAATGTGATAAAATATATACTATTATGAACTATGCCATGTTATTATATAAAGATTCATATCCTTAGAACTTCAGTGGCTACATTATAAGTTGTAATATACAATCACGATGAAGTATAATCAACATTCAATATCTTCTCCAACCTATTCAATCTTACAACACCACCATTCATAGTGAATGTGTATTTTCCCAATGGTCTAAAACCTTATTTATCTTTTTTTAAACTATTATAAACATATCCTATGATGAGAATATAGTTATATACAATCTATTCAAGAAACATATTCTTAGTATTCCTCAAATATATAATTATTTCCTTGACCATGATTAATTGGAGGTGACCAAGGTAAGCTTTATATCTTCTTAATTCTCCCAAGGAGTAAGTGTAATTTATCCTTGTACATAGTGTTAAATAAATGACCCACCCAATCGCAGACACATAAATAATCCTTTCTATACTCTATATTTTCTAGGTGTTTGAGGTCACATTTTTCCTTAAAGTTAATTTTCAAGTGACAATGGTAACAATTCCCTCTTAGATGCTTATATAATTATAATTTCAGTATCTTGTAGATATTTTAACATTGATATTGGTTGAGTAGCCTAATGGTTCATTAAATGGGGATCCTGATACCCAGAATTTATGCATTCTAACTTATATCAATTAGTAAAAATAATTTATTAGTATTTAACATAACATGTAGGAATATACGTATTTCATTTCAAATAAGTAATATGTCATCAATATAAAATATTATTAAAATTAATTTAGTCTAAAAGGCTACATATAGAGAGAAATATATCATTTATACTTCATGAAACAAAATTCAACTATATATCCATCAAAACAATTGATCAATGCCATAGATTGATTATTTAATACATAAATGAATCATATTAATTTTTAAAAAATAAAATCATTTTTGGAGTTACAGATCCTCAAGGATGATTTATATACAAATCTTTTTAATCATACCATTTATTAAATCTATATTGAAATCAATATTATAAACAACATGGTCATATATGAATATTATTAATAGTCATTTTATGAATGATATCATTAGAGAAATTGGTGAAATATTTTCACCATATTATATTCCATGATTCTGTATGAGACCTCTTCCAATCCTTCATTAATTAAAATATCAGACATTTACATTCATATCTAGTTTACTCTTGAATACGAATTTTCAAATAAGAATATCTAAATAAACTAGAGAATCAACTAAAATAATTACAAATTTTGGTATATGGAATTGATTATTGAATTCATTTCACCATTATTAATTTTATGTTACAGTACCATTAACTACATAGTGACTGGGTTGTGAATTATTATTATAACCTAAAAATGAGTCATCACACTTAGTGGGAAGAAAATGATATTGTTCTCGTTCTATATAATCTATCTCTTATATAGTACTTGTTTCTCCAAAACAATGTCATCAATATGACTTTTTTGAATCTATACTTGTTCCAAATAATATTTATCTTCATCCAGAACATTATTTAATTATATCACATTCAAAAATTATATTTTTTGATATGTTCCACTATATGGAATTTTGACATCTATTAACAAAAATGTTTCTATATAAGTGGATTTATATGTTATATCCCCTTGTATCATTGGGATTTCCTATAAAGAAACAAAATGGTCCTTTGGTTTCTTGTTCCTACATAAAGGGTACATGATATGCTATTTACATCCCCACACATGTAAGTAGGAAAACACATTCATCATTCCACTAAAAAATTGTTTTGGAGAACCATTTTCACTATATTTTTCAATAAATTTAGTATTTATTCTATTTTCTATAATATGTATCCCGAAAAATATAATGGTTGAATTACATGACTCCTAATTAATATCAACATGTCCAATAAAATCTATTTCCCCTTTTAACTCATATCATTACAATGTGGTTTATAAGGATGTGTGATTCAAAATTTTATCCCAATGACCGATAAAGAATCATTTATGTATTGATTAAAATATTATCCACCATAGCCTAAGAGGAGTTTCATAATATTATTTACTGGATTATTCTAATAATTATTCTTATATTCCTTTTTTCTATAAAAGTAATTTAACTTGTACCACATTATTTTGAAATATTCATATCTATTAAAACCACTAAAAGCCATTTTGAACCATGAGTACACACCTCTTGATTCAACATGAAATTTCTAACAGACATCGATATGCCTAATTCATGCATTCACATAGTCCACACTAATTTTCACAAAATTGAGATTTAATTATTTTCCCTTTAAAAAATTATTTAAATGTACAATTTTTTTAAAGATAAAATCATTCTAAATATGAATATTGTTATAGTATTGTTAAATTATTTTCATTTACCCAACCTATCCAATGAATCCATTTTTTGGTGTGGTATGATTAATGTAGTGTAGCTTAAATATCAATTTCCATTACATGGTTCTCACAATCCAACACATAAAGACACTAATTTTTTTTCTATAACATTAAAAATTATATCATTATAAATGAATAATTTATTCATTTAATTTGAAACAAAATCCTTATATATCATATTTGGATGTTGAAAAATTGTTTTTGAAAAACGTTGGTATAAAATAATAATATTTTTAAATAATGATTATTGTTGTTTTCAATATAAGGTTTTAATCCATAGTATTCATTCAAGAAATTATAAACACATAAGATACTAATTAATCTACCTCCCCTATATCAATCATTTGGGGTCAAAATGTTTCCTTATTATAAATACATATATGTGTATCAAATGTAATATATGATAACCATTTTTTAAAAATAGTAAAATTTCACTCAATAAATACATAATTGGAGAATATGATTCATTATTTTTCTTAGATTAAATTTTCATCCAGTAGAACTTATTTCTTGATAAAATAAAAGCATACTCCTTTGCCGATCGATTTTTTTTCTCTTCATGGAATGGTGTTGTGAAGATTATTTGTTCCTAATGATATTTTTTAGACATTCCATTTCATGACCATGGGGATGAAACTATTTTCACATTTCATGTCCACGTAAACATTCTAATTTAATGTGAGATGTTATAGAATATTCCTCTGAATCTGTTTCATATTAAAATAAACAACACAACTAAGGAAACAATAAGGGAGTGATACAAGAATGTTATATATAGGATGTTCATCATGATGTTTAAATAATAGAAAATCAATGCACTAAATATAGATAATGAGTTTTACTACTAGAGTCCCAAAATTAACACAAATGTAAGAAATACTCTAAATAGTTTCTTCTTAAATGTAAAACTATTTCATTCTATCTATCTCTTCATATAGACTATATAAGTGATTGATCAATCTGAAATAATCCTTGACTTCATTATATTTCATGAATTCACATGATATGGATGATAGTATAAAATTTTGGATTTCAACATACTCGGTATTGTGTTTATCATAGAATTATAACATTATATCCATCTACTTCTTTGATGGTAGATTCATTAAAGGGGATTTTATAATTTAATGTTTAAATTCCTAGTGTAATACTACCCGATGTTGTCTGAAACATTCCCAGATGTTACATGCATTAAATATATGATCATTAACTAATATTTATGACATGAATATTGTCGATGAATATCATTCCATTATTTATTAATAAAAATGATATAATTTATTAGTAATTTGTGTGATTACAGGTTATGTTATAAATATCAATTAATTTTATATTTTTGTCTCATTAAATTTTACCATGTCTTAACATACCTCGCCATTAAAAACAGAATGTCCTTGTAGTCATGGAATTATTGTTTAAATGATAATTATATAAATTTTAATAATCTAGATATAGGACATGAAAATTTTAATTGATTATTTATGTTGGTTGTTCTTTTATTCGTGGGATTATAGTTACACAACATAATTAATGGAATCAACAATAATAAAATCCTAGTAGAGATATCCTCATCACTTGACTCTATTCTTGTATTTAATATATTAATACATACATGTAAGAAAATATTCAATTATGTACACACTTTATCTTTTTCAAGAATTCTTTATAATTAAATGTTCACCCAATTAAGGATAAATAAAAACTTTGACCAATGGATTATCTTAATTATGATGATGGAAGGCATAATGAAATTTTTTATGTGGATTTTGTTTCATTATGTCAAAATATATAATTATTTATCCTTTACATTTAGTAATAATATTAAATATAATTTACTGATGTGAATAACCACTCCATGGTTAATCAATTAGGCATAATCCAATAGTTTAAATTCTACCATTCAATATTATTTCATTTATTAATGTGATCATGTTATAGAAAACATTAATTTAAAAATTCAAAATTCAGAAATGAATAATTAATTAAATTACATGATCATTATATTATATATTAATTAATTTAAAATAAGGAAAATAAATCTACCTATATCCTAAGAGACAACTCATATTGTTTGTATTAGCATGAGTTACATCATTCCACCTATTCATATGTATATCACCTCGAATGGGATTGTCTTTGCATCATCTGGAACCACTTATATATTCATTAGAATACTAACTCAATTTTAAATATTTATAACCCACACAGAAGTGACGGAAACTAAAGGATCTAGTTAAGGGATTTATATAAACTCCAATTGACACATATGTCACACATAATAATGTATGGGTTGATGACACAAATTCCATCATATTTATTTTAATAATCAACATGTTCCATAACCTAAAAAATATGACTTTGAATATTTCCACAAATAGATAGGTACAATTTATTCTCATTAATAGGTATACACATGAAATTGTTACATAAATATATATTGGTTAATATTCATTTCACTATGTTATTTATTACTATTTAAAATGTACATGGATTATATGAAAAATAAATAAATTAAATTTTTACATTTTATCTTGATTACAAATTATAATTATCTAGGTTATAAAAATAACTAATTAAATATATTATAATAAACTATAGAATAAATAATTAATGATAATTATAATTATTTAACTGATAACATAATAATTATTCAGAAAACACTATTAAATTTCAAATCACTTCACATTATAATAAATATAATATTTTGTTTCTATAATTATTAATTTTTGGATGTTAAATTCATGATATTATTGGGAGACTACACGTTGTGAATTTACAAGCTAAATGACTTGTATTTATATTGTTTCCTATATAAGTTAATTCATGGTGCTTTTGTGTATACCACTACTTGACTACATTTTGTGTAAAACCCAAATACACACCATGTATCTCATTTTACTTATTCCATTACATCCCACTGAATTATTATTTATATTATATAAATGCGGGACCTCATAATGTGGGATCTATGTATAAATTTTGTATTACACTTACTGTGTTTGCACTTGAATCGTGAAAATGATTGATGTATACTTTGGGAATATGAAATATTAAGCTACATGTTTTTATGAGAATACACAATCCATATTTCATAATTTTTCTTGGCTAAAAGTATCATGTGTTTTTTTCAAGTATTTATTCACACGATTTCAATGAATTTCTCAATAATATCATGTAGACTACATGATGTTTACTCTAACTACATATTATCTAATATGACATGTTGTTCATTTGGTCATCTTATTAATCACAAGGTGAGAAATAAATAGACTTTTTATAGTTATATATTTTCATTTATTGAACCCCCTAGAACACCTAGATGATGTAAAAATGGGTACATATCATTTATGGCTACACACCATGTCACTCTATCTTACAATCCAGAAAACATAGTACATCTATATGTAATCATTGGTCAATCATTATTGTTTAGATACATTCTAATATTAAATCACTGAAGAGTGTTGTTTAATATTTGAAAATAATTTTATGTAAAATAATACTAATAATACAATATTCTAGAAATTTTATATCTATCTCCTATACAACATATAATTTAACAATAAATTAAATAAAAAAATTTAATACATGAAATCCTGATAATGCGACTTAAATCTTACAGGTGAATAAAAAGGGACATGGTTGTTGAATTAAAAATAGTGGTTTTGTTGATTCTTTTCACCATTCACAAATATTACATGAATTTTATTCACTAAATAGTTAAATTATCCATTAGAATATCAACATTTAAAAATAAACCCTAATAGTATCCTTTAAAATATAGTTTATAAATAATAAATTTTTATCTAATGAAAAATATAACCTACTTAGAATGTTTCTTCAATGTTGATAATGATCATATGATAGCCCTTTTCTTGAATAACTACAATAATAGTCAGGATATATGTGTAGAATCACATTAGTAGTTAAGCACATGTACTCTTATTATATATAAAAGATCATAAACTAGTCACTAGGCGCAAGTGTAGTGGATCGATTGACTAGTTTTAATCATCTTGAACTCATCTAGTTCTTAAGGACGTGAAGGATTATATATCAATATTATTGTTATTGATAGGATGAGAGAAATATTAATTCAAGATAAATTCCTGTTTTGGGAAATGATTCCCAATTCCCATTTAACTATACAAAATAGAAATAACCCTATATTTTAAGATATTTTTTTAGGCCACAATATTATTTATTTTCATGTTACCCTTGAACAATACAATAGTAATTTAAAAACCCATTCAATATAAAAATATTATGATTATTATATTGGGGATTGTTCTAAGTATTATATAGATAAATATTATATTTATGGATATAAAACACATATTTTTTTGGAAAATATTATTTTCCACTCCATTTCTTATTAGATAATTATCAAATACAGAAATTAATTTAATTAAAAATTTATTAATAAATAAATATAATACTCTTATTATGGAAACTAAATATTTATTAAGTATTCAATAAATAAAATATAACTTTATTTGATAATCTAGGATGTAAATATTTATTAAATTAAGGAAGTAAGTAAATAAAAAAATTCCTTAAAATAGGAAATTATATATAATATATATTTAAAATTCATATATAATTTAATCGAGATGAATGAAAATATATTGTGTTTGAACCCCCAGTATTCTTCATCACTGGAATCTAGAGTGATTTCCTAATGTCCAAAATTACTATATAGAAAGGTTTGAATCACCAAATAGTATGAACATAATGTATCAATATCAATAGACACTTTTTAATTCTAAATATTTAATTTAATAACATTTTCACAGTAAATCATCATGAATGTATGATATTTTTGTTTTCAGCCATTGTTATTTTAACATCATTGTTTCAATATCTAAAATAATCCTATCATCCCCCCATGTCCAGGGAATTTAATGTCATTGATTGATTTCAATCAAATGGCTCTGATAGAATTATCCCTAAATATGGAGAAGGTAAATCCATCCTCGACATATTATTTAATAATATGTCACTGCTGTAATGTCCCGGTTCCGGTTTCGCCTAAAAGTTTACCTCTACACGGTAGGTCACATGGCCTCCAGTGAATTCCACCAAATGCCAGAGGCATAATAATAGCAGTGAGGGCTGTGGGTGTGATAGTGGGGTTACTGTTCCCTCATTGGCATAGTAACATAGTGGAAATCAATGTATAACAATAGAAAAAATTGTAATTCCATAAAGTAAGTAAATAGAAGAAGACTGAATGTAAATAAACAACTACAATATATATATATATATATGTAAATAATGATTCATGTCACAAGTTTATAAGAATTAAACCAAACAAGTCACAATGAGGGAATATAGTATTAAACCAATGTAAAATGAAAAGATGTAAACTCAAATAGCATCGCAAGACTCAACTTTGTCCCATGCTCCCTAACTCCACAACACTCACGTACCTAAAGTAGTAGTCCACTTGGAATTATCTATAACTACAACAATATAATAAATTTGGGTCAAATGTTTGACCCAAAAGGGTGTGAGATGAATAACAGTTGGAAACCAACCAACGATCTATACCTAACAATCAATGAATATATATAGCATGCAATATACCCAATGATGTAATCAACAAGGAAGAACTCTAAAGTAATCAGTCTTATGAATTCAACTACATTCATTTACCTTATTAATTATTCCACCAAACAAATACAAGAGAAACTCAGGTAATGTTCACACAGCCTAACCCCATTTGTTCAACATAACAAAACGCTATAATGACCCTATGGGTAATCTGGCACAGTCTAAACGCATTGGCCTCCTGAAAATAAAGACTCCCTAAATAAACACTAACCATAAATTACACCTATAGTTTTTAACAATAAACTACAGAATCATTGAGGAATCACTCAATGTGATTTCCCCGCACGGTCTCATAATGATATCTATAGACACTATGAGGGAGCACTCAACGTCAATCCCCCCTATGGTATCACAACATGAAAAGTATAGCAGACCCTCTCGGGTAGCCCTCAATGTCAATTACCCCAATGGACTTACTGCACCTGGTTCCCATAGCCCTGGGTAAAAAAAAAACATGTACAATCAATACTCATCATCCTAATTAAATTAAAAAACTACTCGGATAAATGACTACGAAGCATAATACAAGAATTTCCAATAATATCACTCCATTTTAACTGCATTAGGCATGAAAATAGGGAATCCTAACAAGAAATACTTTAACCAAAATCCAATATCAGATCACACATGGTCAAACACATATACAGTAAGGAAAATAAGCATATATTCAATCAAAAACCCATACTCATGAAAACAAGGCATGTAAGGCATTAACAGGGTCAAATTCCTTAAACACGCAATACCATAAAGTAGGGAATAGAGTAATTATTTCACAAATTACTCAAATGAAATCTACGAAAAGGCACAAACCATATACCTCGACATTTTAAGACAGATATAGTTGAATATTAGCCTTTTATTAGTCCTAGAATGTGGTAGATCTATAATGAAATCAAAAACATTCAAATTTGAATAACTCATGTAAGAGGAGAAACCAAGACAAGGCTCTCTAGAATAAAAAATTACTCACCAAGGAAATTTCAAAGCAATCAATGGTGTTTGATTCAGAAAATGGATGGCCAAATGGGGGATCTTAGAAGAATCGGCGATATCCAAATCTCATGGATGAGACAGAATCAGAAGAAGATAGTTTTTTGATTATACACTACCCTAGTTTGATAAATAATTTAAAAAAAAAATACAGGACATGTTCCCTAATAATATATGGTGTGGGTGGGCCTTTACCTGACCCATCTTAATTGGCCCTGACACTTCATCACATGGTCATGTATTTGGCCGTGACATAGCCACAGAAGGCCTGAAATCGGTGCCAGAGTACACATCATGTACAAGGATGTATATGGTGTGTACTCTTAAAATTATTCATCTTCCCATTTTCCTCAAAAGAAACATGATAATTAGATCCATACCTGAATAAAAATATCCATTTTCTTATAAAAATAATCCTTTAATGAAATTTGTACCCGAATTTCCTTAGTAAGGCGGCGAAGAAGAACAATCATTGAATAACATCGGCCACTACGATCGTACATAGGTCTCTCTACCAAAGTCTCATCATGTACACGCTCGTGATGCCATAGAACCCATACCAAAGGAACAGACCAAACACAAAGAACCTTCTTGTAGTTATCAATAATCTGGATTTTAAGCTCCTCGAACAATGTTTCAACCACTAACTCAACCTCCTCTAGTTAAAAAACACGATACACGTTTAATAAGTAACATCATAGATGTGAAATGTGGATGAAGTCATGCATTGCCCGTTACCTGGGAGGTAACTAGAACCGATATGCAAATAGACCAACTGTCACGAAAACCACTTATCGCACCAAATATCTCATTGAAATATTACATTGTCTGCTAAACATCTTGCGTCCTCAACTAATTATGAAACATAGAAAATACGGATCTCCAACCTCGAACTCGATAGTTATTCTCCATCAATTAGTATAATACTTTTGTTATGACTATGCAGTGGCCATCCACTTCCAAATCAACTCTTTCTGCTACTTTGTCTCCTGAAAAAGATGAGGTCACATCTTAAGAGGCTCTCCTACCTCTAGCAAACATAGGGGTGATCAGCATGGCCTACCATACAAGGCCCCATAAGGTTCCATATGAAAAGTTTCTCGAAATATATTATTGTAGGAAAAATCCACTAGAAGTATGTGATTATTCCAAGAACCTCCAAAATCATGGATGCGTACTCGAATCATGTCTTTTAGCACATCCATCATACTCTTGTAGATTCCATATGTTTGGGGATGTTAATATGTACTTAGATTTACCAATACCCAAATCCCTCTATAGTCTATACCAGAATTGTGAAGTAAAACAAGCATCCCTATCTAAAATGATGGAGTGATGAACCCCTTGAAATGGAACAATCTCCCAAATGTACAACCTTCTATGCTCCTTGAAACTGAAGGACTCCTTGATCGGAATGAAATGTGCATCCTTTGTGAGTCTTTCAATGACAACCCAGACTGAATCATTCCCATGAGGGGAACTCGGCAACCGTATCATGATGTCCATTGTGACATCATTCCACATCATCTTGAGAAGGTTTACAGGCTGTAAAAGCCCTACTGGTAGCTGATTCACCGCCATAGCCTCCTAAAAAGTGCAACACATCCTAAAACAATAGTGACATATCACTTTATGCTTAGACACCAATACAGACGGTGTAGATCTCAATAAATTTTGTGGACACCGGGATGAACTGTACAAACTGATGAATGGAAATACCACATCAGATCCTCTCGTACGTCTACTAGTACCCATACACTTCATTGGATTCTCAAGTTCTAATTCTTTCCCACATTCAATATAGAAATATGGTCCTCAATTGACACACTCTCCCAGAAGAATAGGACTTCTGCATCTAAAATCATTCTCATTTGCACTCTCTCAAGGTGAGTTGAGGTAACAACTACAGAAGAATAAAACGTATGTCCATGTTTTCCATGCAACTCCAAATGCATCTCCGAGAACTGATCCATAACCTTCCACTCATTACTATCCTCCTGAACTACATGTATCTATTTCCTCCTACTCAAAACATCTACCATTGTGTTTCCATTCCTAGGCATGCAGGAAATCACAAATCAAATGAATTAAGGTATCAATCCCACCTTCACTATCTCAAATTCAGATCATGCTATGTGAACATATACTTGAGTCTTTTTTGGACATTGAAAAACACAAAATTATATTTCAAATTTAAATGTATCCATCAGCATAAGGGATGAACAACTGCATCCAACTCAAGATCTTGCAACATGTAATTCCTCTAATGTGGCCTCAACAGCCAAGACACTTATGCAATGACTCCTTCCCCCAACATATTCACTACGCCTAGCCCGATACCTAATCAATCACTGTAAACTACATAACTCTTCCCCACCACTGAAAAAACTAATATATGTGCTAAAATCAACCTTCCTTTCATCTCTTTAAATTCTAAATCACAGAAATATGATCATTAGTAATTTCCCCCATCTTATTCAGGCCTTTCAATGGAACTCATAAGTGTGAAAAGTCCAATATAAAAAAATTTTAGTAACCAACCAACACAACAAAACATATAACATTAAATCCATTCCATGGATGCTCCCAGGAAACAACTACTCTAACTTTCTCTAGTTATATTGATACTCTTGTATTAGAGATAACATGGCCCAAGAAGTGAATTTGGTCCATCCAGATGTAGAATTTTGAAAACCTACCATATAACTGATTCTCTATATGTGTACATAAATGATCTAAATATGGGTAGCATGGTCATGACGAGTGTGAGATTACACCAAGATATCATCCACAAAAACCACCAAAAAGGAACCTATGTATAGATGGAACACTGGTTAATCATTTCCATAAAAACTATAGGCTTGTTTGTGATATCAAAAAACATAACCACATAATCTTATAGACCATACATGCTCTAAAAGGATGTAAGAGGTAAATTAGATGGTCTAATAAACAACTAATGATAATCATATTTCAATTAAATCATCAAGAATTACCAAGGTCATCAATGCTTATGAAAGAGATCATAAATCGTCAAAAATGGATATCATTTCTTGACTGTCAATGAGATTAGATTATGATAATCCACAAAAGAGTCAAAGGGTACCACCAACCTTCTTCACAAAAAAGACAATAAAACCCAATGGAGAATTACTGGGTCGGAAGAGACCCTTTTCGTGATACTTTTATAACTAATTTTTGAGCTCTCCTAAATTTGGTATATCTGTCCTATTAGAGGGAATGGATACATGTGATTCTCTTGGAGGAAGCTCAATTTAAAATTTGACCTCTCACTCTGGGGGAAATATTAGGAATTCTTATAGAAATTCATTCCTGATATGATCTAACATTGGAGGAATGTAAATCTATGAAGTTAGATGGTCATCCAGATAAAACAAATTTGGGCAATAAATCCTCACAACAAATGAATATCGAGTCCCGCTCTGCATGCTTGGACATCCCATTTCCCCTTATGTCGAAAAAAATTGTCCTCTAGTGATGTAAAACTCACCCTATTAAGATACCAAACAACAAAATCCTTGTACAAAACCAACCAGTCCATTCTGAGAATTATATCAATGCCTTTAATCTATATGACACAGAGGTCCCATTCGAAGTGACACCCACCAACCTCTTGATGGCACTCCTTACACTGACGTACAATTTTCATTGTAGTCCCCATTAGATTGACTGGCATCATTATGTGAGAAGATATAATGATAAAGTTCCTAAGGCTCTCCACAATAGAAATATATATGAATCAATAGGAATCCATTGTATTAAAAAGAGTAGAAGATAAAACAAAGGAAACACAAATAGTGCATTTAACTGTAGGTGGTCCGAGATCCTACACTTGTAGGGTTTGATCCAAATAAATATTCTGACCTCTACCACACCCTTGCGACCGTACCAGAACACCTAGAGTTGATCCACCATGTTGTTGCTAAAATCATGGTGACTGGCTACTATGGACACAACCTCCACCTCTTCCTGAACAGCCTGAAAACTCTAGTTTCTAGACTGATGAGAAACTAGTTGTCCTTGTCCTGAAAAAAGAGTCATAAAAGAACCACAATCACTACCTACTACCGAGAAACACTGACAGAAATTCTCAATATGCCCCATGTTTCCACTAGATTGACACTCAACTAGTTCCCTCAGGCAATGTGGCTTCATATGCCTACCCTTCCCACACTGGTAGCATACCACCTGGCTACATGAAGGTGCATACCACCTACTTGGATCTCCATGTTTAGACTCCCTATAACGCCTCATACAATTAGATAGTGAACCAACAAATTTGGATATTGAACTTCCCTTTCCCACAACTCTATAATCACTCAGGTTTCGATCTTTGATTAGTTCATGTTATACTATGGATGATATGGTCTTCAACAAGATGATGTTCACTTGAGATCAGTTGTCATGTTTGAGACCATCCTCAAACATACTCACTATGTATACATCATCACCCCCAAGCATGGTTGTGAAGAGCTACAACTCTGTGATGTTATACGAATACTCCCTGATGGAGAGAGTTCCCTAGTCCAAACCCATCAACTATTAGGCTCTATTGGCCTACAATGTCTCTTGGAAGAAATAGTGGTAGAAGGTGTGCTGGAAATCATCCCATGAACTAACATAATAGTACCCGCTAGTGTTATCACATCCCACTAACTCTAGGTGATATCCTAATTCAAGTCTGTTGTGAGCTTCACCCTAATTTTTTGAGGGATCTCCAGATTATTAAAGATATATAGCATATCTTCTTACCAAGACATTTAATCTTGAGGTCATCCATCCCCTATGTATGTGGTAGGATGCTGTTGTTGAGAAACCCATGAAAATTCTGCCATAGGAGGGTAAGGAGGTGGCAATCCTTATAAGGTCTACATAATCATCATGTTTCATTTTCGGAACATTGCATCAACACCCGTATTGGGAATGATGGATAGTTCCAAGACTAACATGGTCGGGGAACCTATTTGAAGTCCCTTATCAACCATTCATAGTGTTTAATTGCTTCTCTATATTTTTTATACAAATAGAGGACATCTCAGTGGCATGACTCCGCATGGTCAATTGCACCCCTTAGATTAAGAATATGTTGGATTGAACCATAGATGTTCAAAAAAGGAACAAGAGAAATAAAGCATTCAAGATTATCAAAACATGAATACATGCCATCTATTAACCCTACATGATATTTTCCCCTTAAAATTAAACATTGATGTGTACTTCCTCCAACCCAGGTCATTTAACACCCTTACACATGACATTTTTTCCTTGAGACACGGTATGTTCTTGCATCATTTCCCTCCTACACGAGTTCCTCTACATGGTAATATTCACATATTATACCTGGGTAACACTACATGGCATGTTTTAACAAGACATGTCTTGTATCCCATTTTTCATAACCATATGTGTCGATAGTGACACGGTCGGTGACATGGTAGAATCTACATGACGTTTAGTATCAAAACACGGTGTGTACCACCAGAGTTTCATCAACCCATGTTATTGGTCACATGGCCAGATACATGGTCTTTACGACACGATGTGAACTCAATGTACATGTCATGTTCAGCCAAAATATTTCCCAACCCCATGTCTCTTTCCACGCAGATAGTCACACTTTTAATGAATACACAACGTGTATACAATGTACAATATGTGTACTTATGAATGGATTATTTTTCCCAAACATATGGATATACGAAATGTATTCATATCTACACACCAAGTATTCTGGGGTTTTCCAGATAGTAAGCCTTAGAAACATGTATGGAACACCATAAAAACACTGAAATGAACATTAATGTTCCAAAATTCGATCTGTGGGGGCCCATAATCCCCGCGAATCGAAGCATGGCAACATATTAATGTCACATAACAAGTATAACAGTGCATTAAAACACATGATCCACCAAATTCTGATCAATGAAGGACTATAACACATTAGGGGCCAATGTTTGGCCATAATTCAAATGAGATCATACACATTCCAATACCCTATAAAATAGAAGGTACTATATCAATTAATCTATCACAAAAACAAGAATTTCTATCACAAAATCAATAACTACAAAATGAAATTAGCATTTCACCCTAAATGGCTTGTATAGAATGAAAGACATGTGTTATATAGAAAGTGCATGCATGAGATATGAGATGGAATACCCTCATCTCACCAGGTTTGAATAGAAATAAAACCTAAATAATATCAATGAAAACAACACAAAACATGTGAATGACCCAAATATTATATAAAATAAACTGTAATAACTGAAAAACAATAAAATTTTCAATAATCGAGGCATATTGGCTTTTCCCTATACATGAATCAGTTTCTCATAGGAATAACTTATTCATGACTACATATTCCTTCATAACAATGTTTATATAATCTAAATAGTATGTGATGAAGAAAGAAATCCTCCGATTCCTCTTTGTATATTCCTCGTTCCAGGTACATCCGAAAAGGTGCCCCATACCTGGTTTGTCACTTGGCCTCAATCATATTTCCCCAAACACCAGTGGCTGCCAACTAGTAGCGAGTGCACTTGTTCTGATAGTAGATAATCTATCCCCCCATTTTCTGAGTAACACAATAGAAAAAAAATGTATAACATTAGTATAACTATTAATTCTATACCAAATGAAAAAAGTGGAACCCTTAATGTTAAAAAACAGCTACAACATATATATATATATATATATATATATGAGTGTGTGTGTGTGTTTAATTATTTATTACTGTTATATGTATCTAGGAAGGAATCCAAAGATGTAAAAAATATATTATACACTACTAAATCAAAGATCAATTAAAATATTTAAACTCAAACAGAATTGCAAGCCTTACCTTGGTCTTATGCTCCCAAAATCCATAGTAGTCATCTACCTAAAGTAGAAGGGAACATTCTTTTAATTATACATGCAGCAATATAATCTATTTGTGGCCAAAATAATGACCCAAACATGGTATGAGATGAATCACAGTAGGAATCCCCCCAATGATATGTTCATAATTTTTAGTAGATATATATATATATACAAAAAATATTAAAAATGATTTAATAAACAAGGATGCGATCAAAATAAAATAGTCTTATAGCTTCAACTAAATTCATTTATATTATAAATTATTCAGCCAAAAATATACCAGCAACCCTATTGGAAAGATCACACAACCTAGCCCATCTGGTTCAACAATACAGAAGGATATAACCACCCTCTGGGTAAGATAACATATTCTAACCCCTTTGTTCTCTTGCAAACAATGTCTCACTTGGGAAGCACTCAACGTCAATTCACCTTATACTCATTTGATGATAAACTGCAGACTCTCTGAGGAAGCACAAAACAACAATTCCACCGTTAGGTATTGTAAAGATAACTATAGAAACTCGGATGGAGCACTCAATGTCAATCCCACATATGGTTTTGTGGCATAAAATGTACCATATACACTCTAATGGAGCCCTCAACATAAATTAACCCAATTGTCTAACTACACCTAGTTCCCACAACCCTGTGTAAAGAACTCAAGCACAATCGATAATCTGTAGCAAGAATTATTTAGAAAAACTAACTGTATAAATTCCTACAAAGCATAACACAATCATGTAAGATAATATCACACCATCCAAAGAGAACTAGGCATGGGAAAAAATGCATCCAAACAGGAAATACTTGACCCAATGGCCAATATAATATCAAAAAAGGGAAAAAACATCCATAGTATGAGAAATTACCCTCTTTTCAATCAAAAAACCAATACTCCAAAAAATAAGGAAAATAAGTACTAACAGGGTTCAATTTCCTAAGCACGCAATACCATAAACTTGGGAATTGGGAAATTTTTGCACATATAACTCAAATAAAATATATAGAATGTAACAATCCACATACCTCTACATTGTACGATCAATATAGTGTAATATGACCCTTGGATTCACACTATAATGTGGTAGATCAAAAAAACGTCAAAAATGTCCAACCTTGAATAACTCAAATAGGAAAAGAAATCATGAGTAGAGGTTCTATAAGAATGATGAACTCACCTAGTATATTCCAATGTAGTTTACAATGTTTTATTCGGAGAACGGACAAATAAATTGGTGCTTTGACAAGAATCAGCGATATCCATCAATCCTGGATGAGACTGGTTCAAAAAACGATAATTCTGTTGATTAGATGCGACCCCAGTGTGTTATAAAAAATAAAAATAATAATACACGACATGTTCCTTGATGATACACGACATGTATAGGCCTTCTATCGAGTATTCCTTAAGCCACCATTCCACGTTATAACATGGTCATGTATATGGTCGTGACTTGGACACACACGACTCGGAATCGGTGCTAGAGTTCATTGCGTATTCATGGAAGTACACATAATATACTCCAAAAATATTTCTTCTTCCGATTTTCCTCAAAAGTAACATGAAGATGAGATAGATACATGAAAAGAATATTTGGGTTCATACAATTAGTGATACACCGAATGTTTCTATCATCACCCACAAATGTTATCATCCTGGTTTAATATATATATATATATAACAGTGAGTTATAAAATTCATTTATAGTTATTATAAATTATAATTCCTTTAATGACACAAATTTATTAAAAAAAATATTGAAAAAAATAAAAATGAAGATTTAATCCTAGTAGGTATTTTCTCACAATCTCACTTCATGCAGATTACGCAGTGTGAAATTGATGACAAGAAATATTATCACATTTTGATTACAATGATCTAAAACAAATAATAATTAATGTTCTATTATAATATGTAATCATACATTGATATATATATATTTAATAACACCGTCATAACATATTAAGGTTTTCATCATAGAAGGGAACTTCTAGGAACAAATCAATGTGATCGATACAATATGAAATTATTTCATTAATCTGGCTCAAATATATGAAAATTATGTAATCAGAAATTTTTATTAATATTATAATTAAATAATATACATGAAATCACATTTAATTATAGTAGGATCTACAAAACCATATCTTACACAAATAATTGTATTTAATTGTATGGATTTTTTTTACATTCAAGAATAATTTGTGTTATATTTATTAATTTTGGAATCTATTTTTATTTAAAAAATATAATGTTTTTAATATCATGTTATTCATGCAACAAATGTAATTTATTGTGTGATAAATTACAATATTTATATATTAGATAAAATAAAATAAATCTAAATGAATCTTAATTAATAAAATAGATTAGTGACATATAAGAAGTATGACTTTACATATTCTTGGTTTAACTGAAATGTATTATTTTCAAACTCTATTTTATTTTATATGTATTATGAAAATTATAATAGCTCTTTTTTCAGTATAAATATTTTCTAATTGAATTTATTCTATTTTTTTAAATCAATTATAATTTATACATTTCTTATCTCATTGATTGAAATAATGATAAAATCAATTGATAGTATAGAAAAATTATTTATCAAAACACTATTTTTATGTTTTTTGATCATGAATTCAGAATAAATTAAATTATTTACTATTTAATAATTATATTAATGAAATTTTTATACAATATATTAAATAAAATAAATTATAATTCATATTAATTTTTTAACATTGTAAATAATGTAAATAAAAGAATTTTTATGATTAATGATTCTTTCACGAATTTTTTTTTAGGTTTTTAGAATTTTTTAAAATAAATTGTTTCCATATTTCTAAATTCAATCTCATAAAAAGGAATTTTATTTGTAGTATGTCATTTAAATATTAGGTAAATATTTTAACTAATTTTTCTATCATAACTAATACCAAAAATAGAAAAAAATATTATCATCATGATAATAATTAAAATGCTTAACGAGGGATTAGACGATGTGATAATGCTTGGAATATCACTCGTTAATATCTAAATCAAAAAGGATGAGTGGATTTAAACAATACATTTGCCAATATTATAATAATTTTCTATTCTTTTCAAATTTAAAATAGAAAATGACATATATTATTTTAATATTAATTTAATTTAAAAAGGCACCACTCTGATCACATATAATTGGGAACATATACTTTTCATTTATCCACACAGATTGATCACCTTAGTTTGAACAATATAATTTCTAATACAATAAAAACCTTTATCCCTAGCCCTGAGGATAGGTTGTTTTCCAAATACCCAACCATGATTTCCTATGGTGTATTCTATGTGAAGTTAACCAATGGATATGAAATATTCATTACTGATATAAATGAAGTTTATTTATTCTTAAGTATATTCTATTATATATTTATAATCCCTACTCCTACATACAACATTAGATAGACAATATTTACATATTAACTTTTATACAAATATATTCTACCTAATTTTATCCAACCAAATCATTTAACAAAAAATGAAAATATTTAATCACACTTATATGAAATGTCTTATTATAATTTTAGATTTTTTGATAATTTGGAAAAACTCATAGATAATAATACTCATATATTAGGGGGATAATATTTTAGTCCATGACCTAATGTTATTATTTCAGAATAAGTCATTGTAATCTATCATAATATTCTTCACACAATTTATATTCGAGACATAACAATTTTCACATCATTTATCTTTGCTAGTGGAAATATAAAACTTTATAAAGATGATATTGAATGATATGTAAGGGTAAATAATATAAGTATTAAAAATATAATGTTATTTTTGATAATAACATGAAAATATGAGTATGATGGCACAATAAAAGTTCATCAGAATAAAATTAGAGAATATATTTACATAAAAACAGAAATCAAAAACAATGAGACATGAAAAAATATTAATCCTATGTAGATAGACCTATAAGTCAACAATCCTGGGAAATGAATAAATTATGACAAACAAAATGATCAATTAGAAACAATATGTATCATCGAAAATATTTAGGTATGTTGTAACATAAAATATTTTCCACTAAATCACCTAAATAGACAATTTCATTATCAATTTGGAGTAATCTATAACAAGAAAACATCATAATATCATTAAATTAACTTATAATCATTTAATAGTATCTCATTATCCCATAAGTTTCATGTATATAATAGACCTACCCATATATGGGTTAGAACATAACCACTCATCCTTTTTATAAAGTAAAAAAAATATTAAATATAATTGAACTATAAATATTTCATTTGAATATATGTCCATATAATATATAATGAAAATCAAAAATTAGAATCTATCATGTTTCTATATGAAACTATCGAAAACAAGCATCATTTTATTATATAATGACTAACCCATTGAATATAAATATTTTACATCAATGTATATTTTAAAAAATAAAATTCCAACTAGATAAATATTAAAAATTGTGCTATTGGAATATACCCTAGTGGAATCATATAATAATAATAAATTATATTCTAGACATGAAAAATAAATTTAAAATAATATTTAACACATTTCATGATAATATTGAAAATATCCACTGATTAGATAATAATATAAATTAAAATATAACAGATTTTGAGACAAATATTACACGGTGAATATGTATGTTACCATTAAAAGAAAAATATAAATAAATGATTCTTCATTATACTGCTAAAATTTTTTAAATAGAGAAATGTTAATTCAATGATACCTTTTAGACTCCCTATGAAAACATAAAGTGTCAAGTTTAAAAAATAAAAAACATATATTCAAAAAAAGAAAAAAAATTATACATTAGAACATTTTATTGATCATTTATATAAAAGATATAATATTCCAGAATAAAAAAGAGCTATAATGTTAGGTTTTCCGTAGAAATGATCTTTTTATATCCATATCTTATAAAGAGACGAAAATAAATATAACTAATTTAAAAAATATTTAAAAAAATATTAAGAAAATAGATATGTATTTCCATAAATTAAGGCCACATAATTTTCCATGAAGAAAACATATATATAAATAATTTTGATAAGATATGAAATTAACATATAAATCTGTTACCAGTTTGGAATTATTCTAATAAAACATCACTGGGAAAAATATTTTTATTTGTAACAATATATTTCATGAACTACATAAATTAATATGAAAAAATTCCTTCATATTGTATAATGTGATCCTTAAAATGAATTAATACAATATAACATGAATTAAATCTCTAGAAAATGAGATTGAGTAAGATTAAAATCTTAAAAAGTTAATTACATGTCCAGTGAAAATGAATATATATAGTGATTGTTTAAATAAATTTAAATTATTATTATAAATCTTGTAATACAGCATACAAAATAATAGATAAAAGTAATCTTTATCATGAAATAAAAAATTCAAGGAAGATGATTTATTTCTAAAGAAAAATAAAGTCTGTAATGAAGCCCATTACCTTGATTTCATACATTATATATGTGTACATTAATTATTTAATAACTAAGATATATTAATTATTTATTTTTTAATAAATTCATATATTTTTATTTTACTATTAGAAAAAAAATTATATTAAATTTTAAAATGAAAAATTTAATTACATAATTTGAAATTTCTATATCTGGTATTTCGAAGGAATTATTTTTAGAATCAAACAATGACATTGGTATGGTGTTCTTAGAAAAAATAAAATGTGTTAAATAATATCTAGAAAAATATTCATGATATTTTTTTTCTACATGAAATATAATTTTAGGTCAATTCATGAAAACATGATTTGAGAAAAAAAAATGTTCACATGAGGTGATATTATTCAAGTACATAAGGGTGATGTGTTTAATTTTCATTGGATAGAAAATAAAGGAAAAATTTAAATAATATCTTTATATTACCATTATAATGTAATAAAAATAATATACCATCATGAAATCTATTCATATGACTATCCAAGAGGATAATCATTTTAAAGATTAATACATTTTTCTGTAAAGATAGTAGTTTTACATATGCACATGTGATGGTTTTGTTTTTATTGATAGAAATGGTAAAAATATAGAGGATATATAATTTTTTACAATAATAATTATTTAATGAATAATATATATACATATATTATACATATAATAATCATTCATGGAAGGTAATAAGGAGAACCCGAATTCAGTTGTTCACACGGCCATAATCAGAGAAATTCAGTAATGATTGTTTTGTTTCACATTTTCCCAAAATAAAGGAAAATAATGTCATAATTTTTTCATTACTACTTGAGAATATATTTTATATATTGATGTTATTTTATTGGATTACATAGAACATTATTTAATGTGGTAGAATAATATGTAAACTATGAAATATCAATTGATATGATTACCTCATCTAGGAATAACCTGATTTGGGTATCTCCTTTAAAGTTATGGATAAAATATTTTAAAAGTCACATACCTACAAAAGTAATCTAATAAATTTAACATATTTTGAATTTTTTATTGAAATATGTGCCTAAATATGTGTGTGGTAGAGTGAAGATGTGGTTTTCACATATAATAAAGTAGTGGGGAACTAATCAAAATTAATATTGTATTAAGTAAGTATTATTTAATTTTATTTTAAATGTTGTATGAAGTTAATATATTTAGAATCATGATTTAGGAGCCTGATGTAAATGGAATTTTGGGCATAGGAGCATGCTTCCAATGATATTTTAAACTCTAAAGGATTTTATAGGCATTCTATTAGAAGATAATTGAACTCAAATGGATGGGAAATATGCATAAGAATTTCTTGAAGCCATCCCAATTTTTTATCATAAAGAGATTGGATTTTAGTAAACATCCAAAAGAAGACTCTCTACAATTTTGTGGAATTTTTTTTGCAACATCTATCCGTAGTTCCATTAGTTTTTGTAAGATTTTGATAACCTTTTATTCAGATGTGCAGCTTCCTCAGTGATGTGAAAATCAATTTCTTACATTTTTTTGACAAACTCCTACTCTATATGTGACTCCATAGAGATCTGGCTTGCTCTTATTTTATCACCGTAGAATTGGAATCTCTTTCCATATTCTCCAGAAGATCTCATTCATATCATTTGGACCTCTATGAACCTAAAAATACATGATATTCACGCTTTTCATGTTGGTGCTTCTCTATCAGAAATGATCACCGCAGCGTGTATGGTGTAATAACCAATAGGTATGTTTTGTCAAAAAACCAAACAAGATTTATCTATTCTCAATAGGATTGGGATTAAAGTCATATTTTGGTCTCCTAATGGAACACTGAAGGTAGTATAGAATCTTCATTCTCCTAAATGGATTAAATTCATCTCTTATAGTTCATTTGGTGGTGACTTGGGTCCCTCTACGTTTGGTGTTGTTTATAGGGACTTCTAAGGTTATGTTCACGGTTGTATTTATGATTCATGTGGTATTTCATCCACACATGAAGATGAAATTCATGGGATTATTGTGTCAGTGGAACAAGATGAAAAATTGGGTTGTAACATGATCTAACTTGAGTGAGACTCTACGGTTGTAGTGGCTTCCATCTGAACAGGTTCTTAGGATCATTCATGGAAGCATACTAAATACTAGATCAAATGCCTAGACTCTCATTACTCAAGGGATCATTTCGTTACTCATGTTTATAGAGTGTAAAATTAATTTCAATATGGTCTTTCAATTAAAGATTTCAATGCTAGTGACTATCATTGGGTTGATCAAGTACTAGATGATCTTATTCCACTTTTTAGGAAGAATCATTGTAAATTTCTTTCCTTCAGTCATGAGTAGGATTCTTTGTTGCTAATAAATGGATAATGGTATTCATGGAAAAATATGTGTTTATCATTAAAAAAATATATTTAGAATCATGAAAGGATATAATTTTAAATAATATCATCCAATAATATTTAGACACATTTAAGTCATGTTTTAACCCCTATCTCTCAGTTATAACACCACAATAAACCTTTTAATTATATTCTTGATCAAAAATGTTTCTTTTCATTAGAGTTCATGCATGTTTCTTAAAAATTAAATTCGACCTATAAATGGAATTTAGAATAAATGATTTACTTTAATACTTTAACAAGTCCAAAGATTATTTTTAAGTAATTTATATTCATTTAATTAAATATTTTTCAATATACAACACAATTAATGTCAATTTTGGGACTATTTAATTAAATTTAATCAAAAAACATCTTGAAAATTATGTAATTACGAGGTAGAAAACCCATACAACACTAATAAATTATATTTATATAATTATTTATGATAACATTGTAAGTTACCTAATGAAATATTACCTTTAGTGTTTTTAAAATAATTTACATTATTTTTATACTACTTCTATTATGACAGTGTTCATAATGATTCTGATTTTATGGAAATTATTTAATCATTTAAAATTTATAATTGATTTTAATAATTTATTAAATTCAATCAAATTAAAAATAATTAACATTTCAATACTTGTTCTTTCATATTTCACAAAATATTATTGATACAGAAAAAATTAATGATAAATTTTGGAAATTTAAATTTCAGTAAATAATACATGGTTATTTATTCAAAAAGGAATAGGAATCAATTATTATAAAATATATGATGGTTGTGTCAAATAAAACTCATCCAACGACATATAGTCAATTGTATAAATTATATTCATATCTTATATAATAATTTTATCCTTGTTCTATATGTTTTATCCTTACCATATTTACAATAGTTTTATCAAGGATCCAATTCATTAAGAAAAATAATAAACTATTTACCAAATGTAGAATTTATTATTCAATAAATGTGTCCCATTATCTCCAAAAAAATTCATATAAATTAAATAAATTACATTTTATATAATCCCAAAAAAACAATGATTTTTTTCCATAAAATTAATATTTATTTTAAAAAGTTTGCCATTTAAAAAATTTTCAAAATGATAATTCCAAACACAATAATGAGATAATATATAATGAAAATGTGCAAATGAAATTTATAAATATGTTCAGTATAAATTCGAAGTTAATAAACAAATAAATTTAAGAAATAGTTTTATATGAAACATATATTTCTTCACGATTCAATATAATATTAATATTTTAAGAAAAATCCCCTAATTTCAATAATTTTAATTTAGATATTGAAAATATTAAATTATAATAATCTTTATAAATAAAAATCTATATATTTTTTCTAAAATAATTATAATATTTTAAAATAAAAAGTAACAATGTGTATTTGTAAATAAATTTTTTTATGCATAAATTGAAGTCTCTCAAAATTTAATTCTAATTTATTATAAAAGGATAAATTCATTTTAATGATAATGTCCATTATAAATATATTTACTTATAACGTTACTCCAATTTATACAATCCATTTCAAAGTATATATTATAATATAAATTTTTTAATAATATTATTTCATGGTTTGATTATGGATGGTGTTGTATGTTATATAAATAATCATAAATATTCTTATTTTGAAGTCAATTAGTATTAAAAATCAACCATAAATAATTTTCTTTATAATAATTTGAAATAAAACATTTTAATTTTTAATTTTTATAAATCATGATCCCTTTGTGAAATCCTACATCAAAAAGGAAATTTAAAATATCTATTTGAATTGAATGAAATAAAATTATGAAATCTCTCTTGAGAAAAATAACTATTGTTCCAAAATATTTTAAATGTTGTTGGACGAAAAAATATGGGAATGAAAGATTAAATTAATAAAAAAATAATTATAATGACTATAAAATAATGATATCCAATGATATTAAATGTCCAAAAATCATGAATTAACAAGATATAAAGGTGACCATAAAAAATTGACAATTTAGTGTAAAATGATACCATTTTTTATTTTTTTATTTTTTGTTATCATAAAAAAACACATTAAAATATAATTTAAATATTAATTAAAATTCCTTATTTCAATTTCATCTATTTTTTAGCTTTTAAAAAAAATTAATAATATATTTAATCCCACATTCCAAATGATTATTATCTATGAAGAATGTTTCTTATTCATAAAATATTTCATTAAATATATCAAAATATCATAAAGATAAAAAAATAAAATCAATATATATTTAGTAAATATCTTTTACAATAATATAAGATAATATAAAAAATGATTAATCATTCATATGATGTAATGAAAAACTTTGAATTGAATAACTATAATGAAACCCATGGTTACAAATAGATTATTGAATAAATGAAAACCGTATATCAATATTTTCCTCAATGAATTCAACATTACTGAATTATTTTCATACATCCATTATCTAATGAAATTCACCTTACATGTGAAAAATGTAAAAGAGATCATGTTAAATAATATTTCATGTTAAATAAAACGATATTACTCAGGGTTAATTGTACCTCAACCCAAAAAAAAATCTCCAAAAATTTCATTAATCCCTTTAAAAACAAATCACATAAAACCTAAAAAGTGGTGTTAATGAATTTAAACATGTAGTAATCCATAAAAATATAAAACCATAACTATATCCATAAATCTCAATTTAACTAATCATGAAAATATATTAATATATAATGTTGTATACACTATGTTTTGATACCAACTATTATAGAACAATTTCTATACAATTGTATTTTTTTGTCAAAACCTTATATTTACCTTTGAAGATTACATAATGATAAACATAAAACAATATTATCCTCCCAAACCATGTAAAATCACATTGAAATACTAGATAATGTACATAGCCTATGAAATTTTAGGTTTACTGTTTTAGGTAATTAGGAAAAACTCTTACATAATATTACCATTGTCATAATATGAAATATTTTACTACTATACCATTAATTTCGGATTTCAAAAATAGTATTAAATATATAAATTTAATCTTATCAACCCTTAATCAAATTTAGAAATATTTCATTTAATGTGATTCACCATAAACTACATTAATTGAAAACATAAGAACAAAATTCTAAAATTCTAAATAAGGGTGCACATAAGAATTAACGATTTAATGTAAACAGTGAGAATGAGATAATGAAAATTTTATGATGGTATAATCAATGTACATCTATATAAAAAGCAGTATTTATACACATAAAAATATATATCTTAAATCATGAGACAACGTAAAATAATAAAAAAATAATCATATAATTCAATAATAATGATCTATCTGAAATTAACCCTTCTACAAGGGACCCATTAGAGCTCCTAAAACACAAAAAGAACTGTAATGTAATTTTATAACATCAAATATTCATCGCGTATTCACCTACCCATTTAATTTCTATATCACATAGAATTATCCAATAACAACTAAAAATTTTCATCTATTGGAAGTGTCTTACAATCATTTAATGTCATCACATTTCTGAGTGAATGGGAGAGGTAAAACAAACTGACACATCATTTATATATAAAATAACCACCTATACAAGAATTATAATGTTACAACCATACCTGTTTTATTATAGAACCACCCATCATTCATCCATACATATTTTCCATTATTATATAATGAATAACATATTTATAATATTTCACTCTTCTTTATAACACACTTGAAAAGCTCCAACATTATTTATTTTTCATTAATACCCAGTGGATATGAAATCGTATCCTTGGAAATATAACTAAAATGATCCCGATTCTAAAAATAAATAATAATTATTTAATTAATGGATTATGTCACAATTTTTAAATAGTAAAATAATTTATTTTTTTTATAGATAAAAAATACAGTAAAAATTATATTTCAGATATTTCATTGAAAAAGAGAAAATCTCATTTTTTTATTGTTAGGTTTTGAAGAAATATTAAAATCATAATTAATAAAATAATATGAAATAATTATAGTTATATATAAATAAAATAACATTTAATATAATATGAATGATCATGGAAACATCAATAAAATTATAAAATATAAAAACCTATATCTTTTTTCGACAATCGGTAAAAAATAAATGTTAATCATTAAGAAAGAATGTTATTCCTTTTAATACATTTTAAATCGTTCCAGATATCATGGAAAATCACATAAAATTAATTTATTTATAGAAAATATCAAATTTTAATACATATTTATGATCGTTGAAATGAAAGATGAATAATTCTAGAACAAGAAGAGAAATATGATCATTTTTTCATTAAATTGTTCTGTTCATATCTTTAATCATAAAAGAGGGTAATTTTTTAGGAAATAATATAGTCAATAGAAAAATTTTAGTAGAATATGGTTTTTTAAAATAATTAATATAATAATATATATCCTCAACTAAAATTGAACATGAATATTTCTGAAATAAAATTCTATTGTAAACAAAGCCATTTCTAGTGTTTAAATTTTGAATTAATTTTAAATGAAGTCAATAATAAGTTATAGATCTATCTAAAAAATAAATTTATAAATTAATATGTAAATATAAATTCAGGGGGATATATATATAGCCTAACAATAAATCATGTTAGAGAAGATAAAATATGTATTCCAAAAATGTTATTGAGATAAAGAGACTTGGGAAAAGATTATAATAGTAAATGTGATAATTTATCAAACCAATAATTATTTTAAAATTTATAAATCCATCTAAAAAAAGTATCAATTTGTTGTAAAACAATTAATAAATTAAGTTATATGTAGTCTTTTCATAGAAATTAAATGAAATTTTTTTATAACACATTGAATGAAAATGTTGTAAGAGACTCATTAAATTGATGACATAATTTCGATGTACGTCATTAACTCACATAATATAAAAATATAATAACTATTTATTTTTTTATTTATTTCATGGGTTTTTAAATTGTCATAAAAAATTAATTTCCATATTCACATGAAATATTTAATTACATAATCAGTTATTTGTATGTTAGTTATTATGATGATGTTTGTTAAATAATTAAAAATTTTGTTTGGTGGGATATTTAGGGTTAAATTATTCATTTTTATACATTTGAAAAATAAAAATGGAATAAAAATATCAATCAATTAAATTCCCTTTTTTTATTCATAAATTAGAAGTGGTTAATTTGAGACAATATATTTTCCAGCATGTTATATGTTCGCAAATTAACATGACTGGTGTTTATTACATTTAATTTTATGGAAAATAAAGAACAAAAAAATATATTATTCATAGAATCATTATCATGTTATAAAAGGCATAGAAGATATTTTTTACCTCCACCAATAACAATAATGATAGGAATTTTTAAAATAAGTGTACATCACTACATAATGATTGTAGTCCATAAGAACACATGTGTGATGATTCAACTATTAATGATTTTAATGGTATAATGATAACTCATATATTATATTCCTAAAATAACTAATTTTATATAAATATAAATTAAATAAATTAAATACATATCAATAACCATTTATCAAATGTGGGGATGATAAATGATTTTCCTCTGTTAATTATGCAATACTACCCATGAACAGATGTATGATGGTTTCATTTTTAATTTTATAAAACAAATGTGTCAATAAAATTATTAAAATAACATAACAAAATATTATTATATGGGAGAAAATTATTCTCTTATATAATAATTATCATTAATTACATTAAATATCTACAAAAAGATGTTAAAAAAATGTTCGGTGGAGACAATTACCTCCACTTTGAAGAACCTTGTTTGGATTTCTTCATATGGAACCAATATATGGTCTTTTAAGAATAAAAAATCATATAGAATTGACCAAATGAAGTTAATTAGTGGTAATTCAGGTTTTTAGTACTATTTTTTTAAAATTTTCTAAAATAGAGGATATGTTTTTCTTTAATAAAAGAATGGAGAATGACACCCTTAGAATTGCATAAATTATTAAATTAACAAATAATAATTTTAACGGGGAAAAAAATTACATAATTACTATATATGATGGATATAATTGTAAACAATCTCTAAAAATAAATTATGAACATGTTAGGGATATGTTTTGTCCTTTATCCCTTGTTTCTAACTCCCAATTAAACAAATTAATGATTAATATGATAAAAATGGATATTAATCATCTGGGGTCATGAAATTTAATATATCATGATATCTTATAAACAAATGAAAAAGCGATGATTTTATAGTATATTAATTATTCCATTGTTTAAATTGTATGATATTTATTTGTTTTAATTTAATTAAAAAAATTTAATTTTACTAAATATACCATTAAAGTAATTTTATAGATAATTCACATAATTTGACATAGAATATTTTCAGTAAAAAACACAATTATAAATAAAACCTTTACCACATCACAAATACATTATTTTTATCAAAATTATTCTGGGAACATGATACACTACCCCAAATAAAAGATACATTGAAATATTTTAAAACCATTAACATTATTTTTATACTTCATGTTCAAGAATGGTATCAGTGTTCTTTAATAATTTAATGTAATAATATAATAAATACATTTAAAAAATAAAATAAAATAAAAAAACATTATTATTATTAAAAATCAAATTTTAAACCCATTTATAATTATTTTCATCGATTTCAGAAAATATTATAGATAATAAAATAAAGAAAAATAAATTTTTAAATTTCCCTTAACATAAAGTAAAATAATATTGATTAGTAGTGATGAATATATAGAATGGGATATAAATTATAATATTTTATTGTTCTAAAAAAATAAACTTATAAAATTATATATTACCATGTTTATGGATGATTTGGAAGACTTAATTCAACGTTTCAACCTTATTTTTCTATTTTAACAATACCAATGTGATAGAATTTTCACCAGGGATACAATTAGTTATTACAAAAAATATGGGTGAATAACCACAATATTAGTCAAAAACGATAATCAATATTTTTAATTTTCCCCATATAATGAGAAGATATTATTTTTAAAATAAACCAATAAAATTCGATGAAAGTTTATATCCCGAAAACATTCATCTTTTAGTATAAAAATGTTCTCATATGATGATTATGTAGATTTTTTATTCTAATGACTCAAATTTAATTTTTATAAAAAATTACAGAATAAAATTTTAAAATAAATTCTAAATAGCATATATTTTAAATAATTCAATAAAAATGAAAACATTCTGTAAAATCGATATTTTTTTAATAATCACTGAAAATTTAATATATTCATAAAAGTAAATAATTATTACCTTAATATATTATTATATTATTATTAAAAAAATTATAATCATTTTATCATAGTATTTATAAAAGTGTTATAAAATATTTATAAGTTATTCACAAAAAAATATAATAACTTTTTAAGGAAAGGTATTTCATTAGATATAAATTGGCACCAATAATAATTATGATCTAATTTCATAATAATTATTAAATAAATTTTTGTTATAAAGGGAAATTATATATATATTCCATAATTTTTCAACTTCTATTACTACCCCACAATTAAATGGATTTGTTATAACTATAATTTTTTAAATAATATAATATCGTGGTTTGTTTTTGCTCACTCATTCATGTTATATAAGCTACCGAAAAAAGTATTATTTTCATATCAAGAAGTCTTACAAACTAAATATTTTAAGACAACATTTAAATAATTTATTTAATATAATAAATAAATAAAATTGGGTATTTTTAATGATATAGCCATTTTCATTTTCCTCTACCTATAAGGGAAAATGAAAGTGGTGTTCAGGTGTACATGAAAACTACCACATCAATGTAACATTGTAATTAATTTTCCTTCACCTCATATAAATTATAGATATATTAATATATTTTACTAATTTATATATTATTTTTAATATATTTATACTCCTTTAAGATAATATTTTTTATAGTAAATTCTTATTATTCACTGAAATATGAATGCATCAAATGTTTATATATACATGATATGTTCTTCATGATGTGATGTAATTAATTTTTCATCAACATCTGACATGGATTTTATAAAATATTATTTCTTATATAATTATGATATATATGTTATTATTTATAATCTATAAGAATGAAGAAGGTGAAATAATTGGAACCTTCAAGACAAAACATTTGTTGTGAAAGGTAAAATTTACAAAAAAAATTATAATTTAAGGATGAATTGATAATTAAGAGGTGATTGGAAATAATTATTTCATGATTTATTATATGAAAAGTAATTATATTCTTATTAAAATGATTTATAATATGTTTAAATTTATGATACAGGATGTTAGAGTGCTTATGAATAAAATTGGGACATGAGGTAATGTTTTTAACATCTAAATTTCTCAATATTGATATATGTATTATATTCACCTCATTCGATATTTTTCAAGATGTATATACAGAGCAATAATATATTTTTAGATACATGCAAAAAAATTTGATATTTATAATCTATAAATAATTCTCGCTTTTATGACTATTTCATTCAAATGTTATAAATGTTGTATGTATTTATCGAAAAATCAACCATTTTGGGATTATTTGTTCTCAATTTAAATTTAAAAATAATTTTAATAATATTTTTATCATAGGAAACATATATATTTTTATTCTATATGAATTTATATAGTATTTATTTTATACATTAAATGTCACCTTATTTTGTACTCATAAATACCAAAGGAATGTTTTTAATAAAAACCAATATTATTTATAGTTTTTGATAATGATTATATATATTCCATATAGAATATCTTAAAAATTGTATGAAGAATGATTTTTATACATTTTAATTATTGATAAATTTATTTTTTAATACCTTTTACCTTCTATCCAATTTACCATAAATTGAAATTTTGATAAGTTTCTATATGAAAAAGGTTCATTTTTAATAAATAAATCAATGATTATTTTTAACAATTCTGTATTAATTATAATTTCATGACATTATAAACACAATTCATTCTTGTGATTCCATTACATTATTATACTTGTTTATAAAATTAATCATCTTTTTATTTTCTTGGATTATTTAGTTTTAAAATGTTTAAAAAATAGTTGTTTATTATTTTTTTCAATATAGATTTGTGATGGTTTATTTAATTATTTTTCATTTTTGTGAAAAAATTTATATATTATTATTATCCAACAGTGATATGATCTTATGAGAAAATTAAATTCATTTAATATAATTATTTTTATGATGATGAAAGAAGGATATTTTTTGTAAATTCTTTTCCTTCCAAATACATAATTCAATTATGATGAATTGATGAATGTTTATAGAAACCAGTTAATCCAATATGAATGTGTTTAATTATAGGATGATAGGGGAATACATTTTATATACCTATATGTAATTGGATAATTATTATCATCACATGAGATATTATTAATGGGAATTTTGTGAGAATTCAATACAATATGGATCTATATACACTATGTTACTAGAAATTATGAGTTTTCCCACTCTGCTAAGAGTATTTAAAAACAATATTATTTTTGAATTAGAACTGATCACAAGAAACCATGCTACAATATTAATTAATATTTTTTTTTGAAATGGGGAGTAAACCCTTTGCAATATGTGGCATCAACAACTATTATTGGCCATGAATTGATACTTTTCTATGAAAATGATTTACTATACTTATATGTATACCACCAAATAGTGTATTATAATTATGATAGTATATCATGTATCCTAATTGAAAATTTATGATTTCAAACTATAATGAATCATTTAATTTTTAAACAATTATTTTATTCGTGAATAATGATAAATTATTTATGACTTATTGGGTATGTCATCATAGGTTATGATTATGTTTTCATAATCATATACTTATCAAATTATCACTATTTAACATTGACTGATATCTCACAGGTTTACCATTACTAGGCATTTGATCTAAAAATTTGTTATGTCTATATTACACTATGTTATGAGGAAATAATTTTAGTGGGATACGACTATGAAGTGTAATAGATGAGAATATCAGCATGGTATATATTGTATATAATTCCTGATATAAGTTGATTATGTTTCTAGTGACCCATGATACTAAATAATCGATGTTAACAACCATATCTCATTTTTTAGTAATAAAAATTAATGTATAAAATATTTATCATTAATCTAAGTGGTGATTGGATTAATATAGTTAGTATGAAAGAAGAATATAGTTATATTATTAGAATATGAAAATGAATTGACAATGAGAAACCTAAGGGTAATTTTTTATATATGAAAAATGATAAAATTTTATTGAAGTATAAAATGTTATTAATGAGATTTGGAATTTCCATCTACATCATAATAACTAAATATAGTCTCTCACATAGATTAAAGTATGTCTAATTGAAAAGAAATATAGAATTGGGTATTAACTAAATACTCACTTATTTCTTATAAAATATATCATATTGTACTCTTATTTTGATGGTTTTAGGGTATATTAATTAGTAAACTAAAATTCACTTTATAGAACATTATTATATATTTTAATATACGTAGTACGTAAATAAAACTAGGAAATAATAATTCAAGGAATAGATATAAATGTATAATTTCATGGGTTGATAAAATATTTTATAATTTTAGAACATTATTCAGTTACTTCCATTACAATATGATGGATTAAAATGATTTTTTTTATAATACTCACTCAATGTTATTTTGTTTAATTACTTAATGTAATATATAATCATTAATTTGATTTAGTCAACAGTATTATCCCTCTAAATAATATCATACATGAGTATAGTTTAATGAATTTCATGAATGTTAAAATGTATCTATGAAAAATAATAGGTATTTTTAATGGTAAAATATTGAAATATCTATCAAACATTCTAATGGTACAATGACCGCATATTAGGATTTTAACTTCTCTCTAATAGAAGTTTTGTGGAATGTTCATCAAGTAATTTTTGTACTTATCTATATAGATTAATTTTATGTGATTTTTAGAATTCATTATATCTCTCTATATATTCCACATTTAAATTTTTGTGGATTGAAATTCACCTTATATATTATGAAATAAAATATTTTTGTCTCTTAGTTTCTAGATGGAAACAAACATATTATTTAAATTATATCCAATATATGGGTTTTACTACCTATTCCTCAAGAGTATTTTTACGAAATTTTTTGGGAGATAATCAATAATGATGATAAGAATATTTTAGTGAATATTATTAAATTTATTATGCATTATTCCCTAGTCAAGGAATGTATCTCAACTATGATTCATTAATATATGTTCTAATTAGTTTCATACATATTTAATATAATCTATAAATTTTTACCCAAATTGTGTTTTTGGAATGAGGAAACAATACTTAAAGAATATATAAAATGGATTCATATACGATTTTAATTACCTTTTTGTAAACATATTACTTTAATAAAAATAAATATTTGTAAGTTCCTAATTACATTATTGAATAAGAACATAACAATATCACAATTTAGAACAAATATTATCTACCACAGGTTTGTGAATTTTTTGATCAAATATGTAGATATCAATACATTTTATAGAGTGAGAATAATTTTTGATATCATCATATATGTTTCAAATTTGATGATCTACACATGAAAACCATTCATATAAGGTATTTACAATGCCAATTTATAGTTATTCCATTTGGACCCTCCAGTAAACAACCACTTGTCATGGAACAAATGAATATAGAATATAGAATATAGATATATATTGGGTATGTTTGTGTTAGTTATTATAGATTATTTTATAATTCATTATATGATTCTGGAAGGGTGCTAAAATCATTGGGGTATTTTGATCTAGACTATATCAAAGGTGATATTTTATGAAAATTTTTGAATTTTTAGATTTTGGTTACAGAGGTGACCTTACATTCATATTTAATTTCATGAATAGTGTATATTGATGGATCCTTCAATAGTGGATTATAGTTATCGGTTTTCTAGAAAATCCATTGTAAATAAAATTATAAATTTTTTATATTTTCATAATATTAAAGTACAATTATTATAAATTACATAGGGATAGAAATTATATTCCAATATAGACATGGAATGGAGCCACGCTCTTTTGCACATTTAAATGGGAAAAATGATTCAAGCAGGTGAAGATATGGTTAGTCATTGAAATTATGATTGCACTAACAAAAAGTCTAAAACACTTATCGGTAAATTAATAATGGTTCTATAATTTGTTTTTATGCAGAATGAATTTTTTGTGGTGTGTTTATACAACTAATTGATGGTTCATTAGAAAAATTTCTTGAATCAAGATTGTTATATGGAAATAATTAATTTTACTATGAATATATAGATATATTACCTTTAAAGTAAAAAGTAGAATATGTAAGAAAAAAATTATTGATGTATATATTAAAATATAAAGAGTTGAATTTACAACATATTAGATTATTGGACATGATTAATTATTATTCAATCACCATAAATTGTCACCCAAAGAGGGGTAAAAAGGACCCCAATTCTCTGATCGAGAAGGTTAATGGGATCACTTCAATGATTTTTTATAAGGATATCCAATTACTATGGATTTATATATTACATACAATGAAATAATAAGTGATTGTGAGATATTATAACTTAACTATTAATGTTTTACCACAGAGCACTGTGATAATAAAATAGGTTTAGATTTAATATTTTTTTATAATTAATGAATGCAAGGTTAGTTTTATGGTTAATCATTTCCCATGAAGGAATGATATTATTTCATACTCGAATATGTGTTATTTATATACCATAATTGAAGAAGGATAAATTTTGTGACGTATATATATCAATAATATATATATATCTTGAATTCACAATGATATATAAATATCTCAAAGAGTTATATTAGTGGGTCAAAATAAAAAGGGATATGGTGGATTTTATATCTTGATGATTTTTATACTACCAAGTATATATTGAATGTTAATCGTCTTAGGTGTGGATTAAACAATTACCCATAAATATTGAAATGGGAATAATAACCATGGATTTCATTATTGGTATTCAAAAGAAATCTAAATTATATTATTCTATTTTAGTTAGAGTCAACTGACATATGACTTCAGAAAATTTCGTTACAACTAGGTAAAATTTCCCTCCTGATGGTCATTCCTTCTAATACATTTAGGGTGTGATAGGGATTCATGGTTTACCATTATCAGTAAATTATAATTATGATGCGAGGTTTAATGAGAAGATATAAATATATATATTTAGAAATTATTTAATATCGATTTGTGAAACAAAATTTCATATCATCTCCAGAGAGAGTGACAGTATGAGAGTACCATTCATTCCCAATAAAATATGTTGGGGGATTTTTCAATATTATTAATTTTTTTTGGTATCAACCCCTTTTTGTAGATTAATTTTATCCTAATAAAATTTTTTAATATATATTTTATATTAAATAATATGAATAATTTTGTTATAAGATGTTTGAAATTTAAATAAACTATGTTGAAGCATGATAGCATATTCTACTAGGACCCAATATAGCTGATGAAATAGAAGAACATGTTCTATATATTTATTAGTACATTATTTTATCATATAGTAGGAAAATATATATTCTATAAATTAATAAAGGGATATAGAATTTTATGTTTTTCACATTGTATTTTTATATATTAATTTTAAAATTAAGTAATAATATGGGATTTTTATAATGGGGAAGTAGAACACGAGATAAATCGGTCCCTATAATATTAATGATAATTTATGGAAAATTTATTATATATGTTTACATCCCAAAAATGAAAATGATGTTTATAAATTGTTCAATGTATCACAATTGACGTAGTACATAATAAATCCATAATAATTAATAAAATTAGATGTTGTACCATTGGAGTACGATCACTCATATGCAGAGTAATCAGTAGAGATTATAGATTGAAGATAATGTTTTACAATACAAGTCCAATAATGAAATATTTATTTTATGGTGAAACACTAAATTTGATGGATAATTTTGGGAACCAAATGATGTATGTAGGAAAATTTTTCCATTTTTCATTATAGTTATATATAATCGAGGTTGAAATTCTTATGTTGTGTATAAAGTTACACTTTGAGATTTTTGAGTATATTACCGTTCAATAAATTTGTTGTTTTTGATATATTTTGATGCAAATAATACCAAACAAAGATAATAATAAATTAAATAAATAAAAAATGATATATATTAAAATAATATCATATTATTCTTAATTAGTAAAATCATGAATTTCGTTAAATTTAGTAAAATATTAGTTATTAATGAATATATAAAAATTCATTATTTGTAGATAATGTTTTATTGTATTTTTTTAGTTAAATATCGGTTTTTCTTATATAGATCCATAAAATAATGTAAAATTATGATTTATGATTTTTTAAATGAATACAAATCATATATTTGGTATTAAGACTTTATATTTAAAGGAAAAAATAATTTTACAATAAAATATGATATTTTTCATAAAACTAATCGTCATAGGTGAAATTTATTTTACTGTAAGAAATGAAATTAATTACTATTGATGATTGGTTTTACTAAAATTTTTATATGAAATATTAAAAAAAATAAAGTAACATCCATAAAAAGGATGTTTCTATAAATTTAATTAAAATAAAAACATTTTTTTCATAATGGAATTTTTTTTCTAAAAATTTTATTTACATGATTTTTTTCTAAAATAATAGAATTAATTACTACAATAATTTGAAATTTAATATTATAAAAATTATTCATTATTTTAAATCACTTTAATAAATTTTAATTAATATGTTAGACTTATTTTTATCCAATATGATATGATTCCATTGAAATTTTCCACCACTTTAAGTGTTAAATTGGATAACGAGGTGGTTCTGCTAAGAGATAAGGCATAAAATTCCACATACAAGATTCTAAATATGAATGGAGGATTTTATATATACATACCACGTCTAAAATTTTAATAATTTTGAATTGTTTTCAATTTCCCAAGATATTTACATAATTTATTCTATTGCTAAGGGTATGTATATGACTTCCACTCCACTGACATATAATAAAAATGTTAATTATCTCACTAATTCAAAAAACATGAGAACTCTATATTAATTAATCTATATCCATGTAAATTCAAAAAACCATTTTAAATAACCATATGTTCTTATTATTCCCCAATTACAAATCAATAAAATCATAAGGTGTAATACAGTAGATGTCACCCAATATTGAGTACTTATCATTACAATATATTCTATTTTCCTTCATCATAATCTTATAAAAAAATTCAAAAAAATTTATCATAACAAAATTTGTGAATATACTCTATTTAAATGTTATTATATTATATTTTAAACATTTCTATATATCATTTTCAAATAATAAAAAAAGGATGACTCGGTCATTCACAAATTCAAACTACCACCTCTATGAAGTGGTGTAATTCATTTTTCATCACCACTTATGAAGTATACACAATTTGATGGATTTAAAATTTTTTGATACATATGATGTATTTTCAACTGTAGAAACATTTATTAATATTTACCGTTCTTTCTTACTATACAATTCCTTATCAATTATGTGATAAAAAACATTTTTGATCATAAAAATTAATATAATGTTATAATTATTTTTTATAATTAATATATATGATATGAAATACGTGGTTATTGTTTCTGAATAGTGATCTTGTTTAATGGACATGAATCATTAAAGAAAAACCTGCACAAAATAGTGAAAATTATACATTAAAATATTGTTTTTAATTAATATTTTTTTATAAATGGATGCTTAAAAATTATATGGGACTTGTATATAGTAATATATTTAATAATATGTGTATAATATAAATTTATGATTACTATAAATATATTATATAGGATATTATAGTGTAAATGTTTCTTATTTTGACACGACGTTGGTGTTTGTTATTCTCAATTTCTTTTCATTAATATATGTTTCAAATTAACTATATTCCATCATTTCATTGGTGTAAATGATGAACATGAATTCAATTAATAGTGATTTTAATGGAAAATATGGGGATTTAAAAATCATATTACGATTCACTCTTTATAAGGTTTTGAATAATATATTACTAATGTTGTAAATATTTATGTTATAATATCACTTTCTATTATGAATTATAATGTTTTAATTTCGATTTTAATAAATTATATTTTATTTAATCCCTAAAACTATATATTCAATTATTATCTTTTTATTTAAATTTTGATTCATCATTATCTTTCTATAATTATAGTATTTGTTACTAATAAATGAATAAATTGTATTTTTTTGGAAAAGAATGATTATTTATTCTTTTTTGTTAAAAATTATTTTCTTCTATATATAGTTTCATTAAAAATGGTTTATAGAAGATATTAAAAATATATAAATTAGGGAAGAAAATATTTTTATACTACCATTCAAACTATTCAAAAATAATTATATCCAATCTTCTTAATAATTTCTATATGAAATAGTTTTCACTTTTTAATAATGTAAACTATGATTTTATTAATATTCTTGTATTAAATGTATTTTTCTATAGTCCTGAACATAAGTGGTGAAAGGAACCGTTTTTTTCTAAACTGTGAATTTGAGTATATTCGTTATTTAATATTATTTTAATGTGTAAAATTTAATTTTTTTTATACTAAATAATCTCATATAATTTTTTAGATAACTCTTTTTGTCCTAGAATAGGTTGGTTACCCTATGTAAAGAGTTTGGCTGAATTTGAAGACATTCTTATTTATATGGAATATATATTATTTAAACAATTAAATTTAATATATTAAAACATGTTTTTCATATTATATATTTTTAATAATGAATAATATTATGTTTTACCCACCCCTGTTGTGTAAGAAATTTAGATTCTTCCCTTAGAGGGGCATTAAATCATGTCGGGTGTCGGTTACAATCCTAGTCCCCATTTTCTTTTTCTTTTATATGCATCCATTTAATTTTTTTTTCATAAATATAATCTCATTAATTCACAGATTGGATTAATTCATCATATAATGGAGGTAGAAGAGGTAAATTTTGATATAAAATCTGATCGGGGAAGATATTCACCACTATAGAGATAATGAGGTGTTATACCCCCTTGTGTTCCCCATTGATCACCGGAACAGACGAATCATTAAGGGATTCCACCCAATGATATGTAATTTTTATATTTTTTAAAAATACAAATAAATTTAGTGTTTTAATTTTTAAAACCTCAATTATTATTTCTTAGGGCCCATGGTGGGTCAATCGATACCCTTTGATGATAAAATAGGGGCATCCATCGGATTTGAGGGGTTCCACATTTAGAAATACATATCATATGATTTATTTAGTTAATGCCACAAATCATTAGATCTTTTTATTATATGAATAAATGTGTTCATAGAAAATGACATGTCTGGGTTACACACACTCTGTATGTGTAAAGTTACATGTGGTAAAGTGCCTATCTAGATATCCCATGGAGGAGTACCTATATCAGTAGATGTGCACAAAAAGACATCATGTGGGTCATGTGACATGTACAGGTACACGACTAGTCTATGTACCTGTCCATAAAATGTGATGTTAAGGGGATGGTAACAAAAATAGGGTACACCCATGTATATTATAAACAAGTCGTGCACTTGTACATTGACAAACCATGTCTAACAGGAGTGAATTATAGGAGGGGATTTGTTGGTAAATTCTACGTACTGTGTATAAACATTATATTCTACCCCTTTTGGGGTTTTCATTTATTTATACCCATGAGTTTATGTTGAATGAATTAATAGTATAGTTTATATTATTTAACCATATATCATGATAGTTCTACCCTTTAGGTGATTTGATTTTCCATTTGAGTTGTTTAGGGAATTTTTTAAAAATAAGGATGTTATTCCTTAAATAATCAAATTATTATGTCTCATGAGACTGAGACCCTAGATCAGATATATTCAATGATCCATATATATATTGTTGTGTTCCAAAGAGTTTTCAATTTATTCTAATCTGTCATATTAAATTTTAAACTATAAAGATTCAAAAAGGATGCATCTATCTAATTGTGGTTAACTAGCGTATCCATTGGTATTATTCTTCTTACATGGTAAAATAGAATTTCCAAAATTATATACCAATAATTATTTATAATTTTTAATTATCACATTTAATATGAGTCTATCTATGCATACCTTTGGAGAATCACAAGTTGAATTCTTCTTTTTTACTTTCTCTTTAAGAATCTCAAGTAGGATTCCTTAACATTTGTTAGACCTAATAAGATTCTATGTGGGATCCTTATTATATCCAAGGATATTAAGGATCCCATTTTGGATTCCACTCATGTGTATTGACATAAGGGACATAGTGGGTGACCATGTTTTTTACAGATCTCGAGATAGATATTTGAGGTTTTTGGTAGATATGGTTGTGAGTATCAACTTACAACCCATAACGAACATTTATGTTTTGAGGATGTAGTTGTAGTGTGGGGGATACTATTTATTATTATATTATTCATTTTTATTTATTTATTTCCTTTTATTAGTATAATATTCTAGTTTTTTGTTAATTATTTAATATGAATTCTATGATTTATTTCATGGGATACATCTTATATGTATTTTAATTGGTAAACTATTATTTGGATGCACATATCTAGTTCTTTTAATCCATATATGAGCCTTATTGATTATGAAATTTTGGAATTGTGTCACTATTATTAAGATACTATGGAATGATTTCTCTATGATTATGTTTTATGTGCATGAAATCCTTTTTTATTATGATTATAGAGTGATGGGGATGATTAAGCTTTCCCTAATAGATAATGTGATCATGGTGTTGTCCATGGAACACATCATTGTCTATAGATATATTCATATTTATACATATTTATATATATATATGATTGTGTGTGTGTGTGTATGAGTATGTTCTCCCCAGTAGTGAAGATGATTATTCTATGTCCAATCAATTCTATGATCATTGTCTAAGAGAATGTGGTCGTTATTGTATGTAGATATATATATATATATATATGAATATATATTCCCGGATTATTATGATCTCTTTAGTGATGGGAATGATTAAACTATCCTTTACAGATTACTTGATCATAATGTTAGACATGGGATACCTCAACGTTTGATTACATATACTCGAGAATGATTTCTCTCTCACAATCAATGTGGATGATTACTCTCTCCCTGATCATTTATTTTATTTGAGGATGGAAATGGAATTTCTCATCCATTTTAATGTAATTAGGAATATAATTACATATAAATGATATGAGATAAAACACATTAACTGTAGAGAGTATTTTCCATTATTATATGACATCTATTATTATCATGATATCATATGATTATGCGTGAACCAATCGTTATGAAATATATCCCCAAGTAATGTCATACCATATGTAGAGAAATTTATATCATTATATTAATTATGTATGATTGATAAATATTATGGACCCATGGATAGAGATTATATTACATAGATTGAGTGGTATGATATCTATCTCAATGACCATTCCTGAGGATGTCTATAAGATCAGGATTACGAATCCGGAGATCGACATCAGTGGATTTTTTAATATTTCACCTTACAAATTTAATAAGATAATTTTGAAATTATATATATGAATAAGAATTCACACAAATAGACACACACACAATGACATATATATATACATAGTGAATAATTACCATATTTTGGGGATTATGGGCCTTGAGAACAACGTTAGTTTAACATTATTTGTTTACAAATCATTTGTTGTATTCTCATCCAAGTTGATCATATTAAATTAGTATGAACTTTTAACATCATATTTATAGGTTCAAACATTGGGATTCCTAATATGGTTTTTTTACCAACTACATGTTCACCATGGTGTGGATTAAAAACATATGTATGATTATCAGGTTGATAATCGACTTCAGGATGGATATAGTAAAGTCCTAGGGTTTCATGATTAAGTAGTGACAATCATGTGGATAATTTTGATTAGGCTGGGGAAGAACATGAGTATCTTGAATAATGGTTATGTGGCCTAGATAAGAGTTAGTAGTACATCATATAATATTATTTTCACCTCATTCATGTACTAAAAAAATGAATCGCCGACCTAACCAATGACCAGTGATTCATGTTTTACATGCATGTACTTGATTTTATTTATTTTCATTTATTATTATAACAAGATTTTAATTCAGTTATTTTATAATAATTCGGTTTGTTTATATTCTTAATTGGATTAAATTTACTTTTTTATGTTTTTACTCCGATATGAGGGTACTGTCTCCACATTTTGACACCTTTACACCCTAGTATATAGTCTGATGCCTCTAGTGTATATGAAATCATAATGAGTCCTTTTGGAGAACCATCTCTGAGCACATGTTTATTGGAATCTGGATCAAGATGTCATAAAAATATATTTTATTTGATCATTTACATCTATATTTCTATTCATGATATGTTAGATGAGAGTCTTGGTAATGTATCATAAACTAATATAAATGTCATATTGGTTCATCGTGATCACCAGTTCCAATACAATTTTTTAGTTACTAGTGATATGGGATTTATAATCATGACATGTGATGATAATTTTTTATATTACATTCCTATTGAGATATGAAAATTTTGTGTGAATTTTATTATTTTTATGTACATTTGGCCCTTGACCTATTGGAATAAGGAAACATATTAATTTTGCATCTTGGATAAAAAATGTTAGAATATTCTCAGGTATCATATTTGGATATTTGGAATTACCTATTATATTTTGGTATGTTTTGGGTTTATTATTGATGACGTGGGAAAATTATTTAAATTTCAAAAAAAATTAAAGGATGTTTTCACTTATAGTTTTTTTTCATATGTAACTCATTTATGTTTACATTCATATATATGTAATATTAAGATCACAAACTATATAGATCAAATGTGAGGCATTTGATGGTGAGTCCGATGACTTAGTTTTGATTCATGGAATGTGATATTACCAATGTGGATTAATAAAGAACCTGATGAACATTTTATAACCCCTCAAAGGGTATTTTTTTAATTTGGTTTAATGATTTAAATTTTTTGTAAAAGTCTATATAGTATTGTCTAGTATATACTAGATTTCAATTCTATATAACATACCTTCAAATGTTGCTATCTAGTTAGAACACTGACTATGACACTAATAGTTACATGAATGATTATAAAGAAGTAGACCTCAAAGTGATTTTACCGCATACAAATTCAAGACGATTCTTTGTTTTGTATCTCTTTTATGTCAGTATCATCACTTCTATGAGGTAGTTTCTAATGAGGATACTTACAGACCATTAGGGATATAGTATGAAGATGGTAAATAATTTTACCCCAGTATCTAATTATTAATTTTTTTTTATTGTGGTTTGGACATTGGGATAGCTAGTTAGACCATTTGAACATTATATGGGGCTTTATTGGTAGGGACATGTGGTAGACATAGAGAACCATAGTTATGACATGTAACCTATTAAGATGATTTTTTTTTCAATTATAGTTAAATGTGTTATAATTTTGAAAATGGTGTATGGATACATTTTTGTGAAACACAATTTTTTATTTAGTTTTATTTGTGATAAAATCATATCTAGTTATTCAGTTATGTGATATAGAAAGGTAGATTCCTCTTATTTTTAACAATAATAATCAGGTTATTGTTTTTTAGACAATATTCAGTAGGTAGTATAGTTCGAGTGCATGAACAAGTTGACTAGTGTTTCTATTACTGATAATACAGTTAAAGTGTTGAATGATGATCATGACTAGAGTGAAATCAATTGATAAGAGGCCAGGTAATATATCAAAGTATTTGCAAGGCACTCAATTGGGGAGGGAATTTCTAATGGAGGATTGAACGTAATGATATTAATGTGACATGTAGCATGGTCATCTTAACCTAGTGATGAATTACATAGATGCTCATGGGTAGGGTGATAATTTTACATATATTTTTTCATGGTACAATTGAAATCATTAAAGAGTGAGTATTCAGGTGTGATCCAAGGATTGATGGGTTTGAATAATTTTCCTGGGAATGGATTCTTAATAGTTTGGGTAAATTTAGGAAAGATCCTATGTGGTGGTGAATGATTTGAAAATATATCTTGTTCAATTAAGCGGTATAACTATCTGCATAACCAGACACACATTGTCAATAGATATGGTGTAAAGGGTGGGATAATGAAATTGTATCATATTAGATGTTTTCATGTATCAATATATTTATACAAACCATTTTTTTGAATCATATTGTTCTCATAATTTTAGATGTCCATGTACTATTTTAAAATCATCATTAGTATTCTAAAAGATATTGGTCTCTATAATGTAAATATTTAATTTTCAATACATTTTTAGTTTATTGATGAATCCTATTATGATTTTCTCAATGTGTGGTATAAGGTAGTTGTTATTCCGGGGAGTCCCCCATTAGTTGTTTTTTACAATCCATAGTTTATAAATGAGATTTTATTCTTGTAATTAATTTGTTTTGTACTATATTTAATTATACACTTACAATACATAATAAAACCATAAGAAATTATTTAATTAATAAATACTATTAAATTAGTCAAAATAAAACATATGAAAATTCAACATACATAAATTAAAAAAATTAAATTATACAATGTAAAATAGAAAAATATGGAAATTACCCATCTATTAGAATTATCTCCCCCTATGCCATAACTATTGAAATGAATCAAAAAATTTGTAAAATATTAAATATCCTTGAAAATGAAAATAAATAACATTGGGAGAAAATGTATTGAATATTTGTTAGAGGAATTAATTTTATCATTAAACATGGAAATTTGACATTTGAAATAATTACTAGATGGTTGGGAATAGTAACCTAATAATTTGGAATTGTAACATGAAAATTAGGATATAAAATTAAAAAAACATAATAAATGTGATATAAATTATATTTAACAAGACTAATATATGTAAATATAAATTATATAATGTTTTAAAATAAAGATAATTATTAAAAATCAAACAAAAATTAGGTATATTCAGAAAAAAAAATTAACTATATTTCGTAAAAATAATAATTTTAAAAATTAAACATTAATATTAACTATGTTATAAATATATTTCGATTAAATGAGTATTATTTCTAAAAATAACGCATCATAATTTCCCAAGGTGGATTTGTTTTCATATTTTCGTTAAATACATAATTTTTCATGTGAATTGAAAAAATACAGTTTTTTTTATAATTTGTATAACATATATTATATTATTCGTGATATATTAATGACATAAATATTCCTAGAGAAATTATTTCAGTTAAAAACTTCTTTAATATAATAAAAGTCCCATTAAAATACAATTATCCTTAATTTCATAATCAAACGTACTTTTCCAATGGCTAAAGTAAAAAAAATTCCATGTAATAATGACATTTTCTTTTTCAAACACTCTATCTTAATAAAATTTTTAAATTAGAATATAAATGTAATATATTGTCATAATAAATTATATGATATATACATTTGATTTATATAGTTGAAATTTTACTTTTTCAATGTTTAACTTAGATATAATAATTTATATAATATTTAATTAGAAAAATATCCCTCTCTTTAATTATACCCAAATCCTCTCTCTTATTCCTTTAATATCCATAGATATTTGGTGGACCAAAGAAAATTCATTCATCTACTATTTCTAGTTCCACACATGTCAATCCACATTATGTAAATACTTTGTTTCTTCAAACACTTCAATCATTTTTTATTCCATCTCTCACTTTATAAAATTGAATAAATTAAGTAAAAAATATAATATTAAAAGGATAATTATTTAAAATGTAATTATTCTTTTAATGATGTAATTATAATGTTAAACTTATTATTTTTATATATTTATATTTTTCTAAGTGTCTTTCTCTTACTTTGTAAACCTTCTCGATAATGGTAGGTTAATCCCTAATATTGATTTTTCAAAATATTTTCATACCACCACCCCTATGACAGGTTGTTAAAAATTATTAATGATATTTATATGTAATAATATTATTTTCTTTTTATTATTTAATTAATTCAACTAATATATGAATTACATTTTAAAAATAGTGAAATCAAAGAAAAATGAAAACATTTTAATAAAAACATGGGGTAAAAATATAATCCCTTTATCAAATGAAATTAATATATAATATATTATGAATATAATTTAAAAATACTTATTGAATGAGAAAAAATTCTCTTATAGATAATTTTTTTAATAAATATATGTTTAGTAACCTGGATGAGTAAATGTGAAAAAATAAATTTGGTTTTAATTAAAGGAGATTCTTGAACACAAACCTTTTCATTCAGTTATTAATATTTCATAATATATTTTGTATAAATATTTCTATAATGTTCCTACAATATAATTTCACAATTCATCACTATTATTTTTAGGGATAAAAATGATTTTACTTTTATTTTTTTTCTATATACAATGACTTTCAAAAAATGCATTTCATTCCAAAAAAATTTATTGACTCCCTAAGTGTTTTTTCTAATCAATGAAAAAGGATCATATATATTAATTTATGATATCCTTTTTTTATTTTAGGACCACATTTATTATTTTTTCCAATAATTATGTTATTATTCTACACATGTGTTATGTGTAAATTGATTCTAGATTTTATTAACTACTACGTGTGGCATTTGACGACTTAGAAATTATTTTTCATTTTTATACACAACCTCGTTTCATTCCATTATTTAATGATCCTCCAATGATATTAATGGTGATTCAATTATTATGAAATTAGGATGATGATTTTTTCCACCCATTTTATATAGATTCATGTCATTTATTCTTCCTATTTATATGATTTTTGTTCATCCATTATTTTGATGAATATTCATAAGTGAAAAAATATACTAAGGAAATTATGATATTTTTAATGTGGTAAAGAAGAATTATTTTTAGAATGTTTATTTTCTATTTAGTATAAGTAATGTATGATCCTAATTTTCTAAATATACTAAAAATTTCAATCTTGTAAGGTTAATATATTATGTTTTATATCATTAAAATGATTTAATATTCATGATAGAAAATTTTGGGTCACGTTAGTTGATATTATAGGTATTTTTTAGTTAATTTTCTAATTAGTGTTAGAAAACCATAGGTAAAACCCCAAGGATAAGATTCTTTACATGTAAATATATAATAATTTTTTATAGAAAAAAGGGTAAAATTTAAATCCAATAATATATACCATTATAGTAAATTGAACAAAATAATATTTTCTTTATTAATTATTTGATGAATTATGTTTGTTTGAGAAATTTTATATTTTAGAAAATTATTGTAATTGTGAGAATTCAATCCTACCATCCATGTGAGGGACATTTAAAAGATTTTCAGAAAAACATCACCAATTAAATGTTATTTTGAGTCTAAAAAATAATATAAATTCATAGATAGTGATCCTAGGTTATGAATAATAAACTAAACTATGTGGAACATCCACCTTCAACCATGAAAGAGAAATTTGATATTTAGACATAAATGGGTAATAGACCACCAACACATAGTGGATATTCAGGTCCCATTGTATTACAACCACGAGTTTACTCATTGGAGAAGATCTTTTTTGTGCTCCATTATTTTAGGAAATATATAGTGATTATGGTCATCATTTATTTATATAGAGACGATGATCATTGTTGGTCATTGATAAAGTACTCCAAGATGAAGGATACAATTTGTTAGATAGACTTTAAAGTCATTAAGAAAAAAAATTCTTACTAGTTACCTCAGACTAAATATTCAATCAATGATAGAGAGATAATTATAGACCCTAATCAATATAATGGTGTAACACTAACAACATTTGAAAAAAACATCACATGCCTTTCCATATTTTCATTATTTTTTTATCATCAATGGAAGAAAATATATATATTATATAGTTGATTAAATCAAAACCATTGAAAGGATATAGCTATCATAGGCATTAATACTTATGAATAAGTGTATTGATGATATTTTAATTTTTATATGGAGTACTAAGATTCTCCCATAAAACATGGGTATAAGAAGAAACAAATTTAGTTTTCTTCATGTAGTTTAAATGAAAATATTATAAATAGTATATGAGAAATAATATTTAAAAATATAGGCCATATTCATTATGGAAATTTCCTTAATGGGATTTGTAAATTATTCATGTGTGGGTGAGAAAGCAACTGTGCTCATGAATATTGAATGTAAAAGAAGATAATATCAAACATGATAGATGAAATTACGCAGTATATAAAACTGTAACTATGGTTCAACACTTCAACTATATAGATAAATAGATCTATGAAAATAAGTGCTCTAAAAAATATGTCTTAGAGGGTAATAAGTCTTAGCAACCACAAAAACTGAACAAGAAATGGAAATAATATAATACCACTACTAATCTAGTGGTGTTTGGTAACGAATTAATAAATTATACAAATATTGTTCACTAATGAATGAAAAATAATTTATTTTATTATAGTACTATGTATTCTTGTATATCTTATTTTATTTTGGATATATTGAATCAAATATTTAAATGTTGAAGTAGATATATCTAAAAAAATACTATTTGTGTAATGATTGAAACTGATGTTATGAACTATTCTCCTATTAGCACATGTTGATATATTCTTATATAGAATACTACTATACAGAGACCACCTAAACTACATGTAAAAAAATCACTTTTCAAATTCTATACCATCTCCCGAATCTCTACATATTAAAATAATATAATGAATGTCTACTGGGAAATCCATTAATGGATTGTGTGTCAATACATTGTTAATAATATTACGTTTCTAAAATTTTTTATTAGATGCAATGTATAACCCTTCAAGATATGATCATTTTTTAAAAAAATACACTAATTATTTTCCTAGAGGGTTTCCGAGACACCCAATATATATTACGGGATATTTTTCAATAGAATATATTTTTAGATAAACTCATGTATATTAATTACCATATATAATTTTCTCAATATTAATAAATGAGTAATATAATAAGGTGTATGAGAAATTAAAAATATGGTTCATATGACCTAATACATCACCTTGGGGTGAACGAATGATAATATAAAAGAAATATAGATCAATGGAATTATATATTAATTATTGACACCATAAAAATCACACCATAAAGAATAATCTTCATCATCCAATGAGTGTTGAAATGTTTAGTCAGCTACGAAGAGAGCAGTAAATATCAATGAAGGCTATATATTCTAGATACCATAAGATCATTAATAACATAGATTATATTTAGTATAAATATTTCCATACATAGTATAGACACTATGAGGTCATAATTATTCCATAATAAATTTATAATGCCACAGAAATATTAATGGATTTAATGAACAACTTCATTAGAGACTATCTCAAAACAATTCTAGTATTATTTATTGATGATATTATCACATATTGCAAGAGAAATGAGCATTATGAAATCATATATAGATTTTTTTGTGACATTAAATAATGATTAAATTTATGATATGTTGAGAAAGTGTGACTTTTGGATTCAAAAACTCACATTCATAGGTCATAAGTGCACAAATTAATATATATATATATATATAGCCATCAAAGAAAAAGGAAATTTTGGAATATTTTTGGGCCTGTATGTTCCTGAAAATTTAACGTTTTCTTTGATTATCTTGGAATTATGAAGTTTTTTTATAAATTTCTGTTGTATGTATGTCCAACTAACTATGCCAAAAAAATGGGTAAAGTGTGCATGGATAGAATATTTTGTGGAATTCATTGAGGTGGTCCATAATTGACTGATTATAATTTATAAATAGAAAATATAAACAAATAGAGATTATTTTGTGATATATAGGGATGGTTCGGTGAAAGGGTTGTGTTATTTACTCATGCATAATGATAAAATAATAGGCTACACCTCATGAAATTTTTTGGACGCTGGAGAAACACTACCTAATTGATGTTCTAGAGTTAGCAGGTTGAATATTATGTAAATTTATTTGGAATAACTATCTATATATGAGAAGTTTGATAAATATACAGATCCTAAGAGTCTAATTTATATATTCACATAGAATTACCTCTATATTCATCAATGAAATTTTTTAGATCTAACGAATCATTTTGAATACTCAATTAAAATCCACATTGGAGAGGTGAACAATTTATTATATTTGCATAATAGAAAATATCATGATGCATTTTACAATATGTGTATGGATACAGTTCAAATCCTCATTGATATTAAATAATTGGTCCTTAAATAATAATTAAAGGAAATTAATCCCTCATTTCAGAAATGATTTCTCCAAAATCTATCAAAGGGGAAATAAATGAGGAATTAAGGGACAATCAAGAGAAAAAAATAGCTAAATGAACATGTGGAAGGGAAATATCACTATTTTAATAATTTTATTATGATGTGATTTTTCTTGTAACTAGATATTATATTACATCACCACTAAAGGTAAAGAATGAACAAATGGAAAATGTTAAAATATAATCTTCTTTTTTCTGTTACAAAACAACCAGGATATACCTTGATCATAAATAGAAATTATATTATTAAAATATGATGAAATATATTAATAAGAATATCTCATTATGATTGGTATTTGGTCATACCAATGAAGATAAATCTATGTATAATGGGATGTTGGAAACATTTCTTATACCCACATAAAAATTATAGAATAACACGAATTAATTTTTTATTTGTATTATGAGTCCATCTCACTGACTTAATGAAACATGGGTACTGGTGGATCAACTCATCATGACTACCCAATTCATTCCAAATCCTAATGATTTTATCATTTAAAAAAAATACAATATATACGTAAAGTTTGTTGTGTGGAATAATATGTTATCAACTTTTGATCAGATTTAATCATTATCCAATGTTCACAGATGAATTATGTGGATGAATTCAATATGATATGAGTATTAAATCAAATTTCAGCCTAACCTATCCCCTCCCAAATTAAATCTAATATGAAATTACTATTTCAAATATTGGGGCCATGCTAGGATCGTACTCAATTAAATTTTAATGGGTGTGGGATCAACATCTCCCACATGTTGAGTTCTTGAAAAAAAATCTCTTCTACATAACTTTTTAAATCATTCCATTCGGTTATCATTATGAGAAAATATGTATAACAAAAACTTTTTTGGATGATGTTGAAAAATGATTGAAACACATACAAGCTTTAGTGAATTAGATGGCTTAGAAGTATCAGGAAATACAAAAACATATAAAAACAATATAATGTTAGAAAAAGTGTTACTCAGAAAACTATAAAAGAGACAATGTTTTTTTCTAGATACAATGTTTTTCTTCAAATATCACTATTTAATAGAGTCATTTAGTTTTGAAATAAATGGAATCTAATCCCTAGGTATATTTTATCCTATTATATCATTGATTCTTTTGTAGTGCTACCAATCATCGTGTTCTTCCACAAAATATGGTTTTTATTTGGGATTGGTATTTTTTATCACTCTTATGGAAATACATACCTAACCCCTCACATATATTGATTCTAATGGTGGTATAATTGGACAATTACCTCTCATATTAAGAGTATCTGGTGACTATTGCTAACTCTAGAGAAAATGTTATATGAAACATGTCAACCCACATTGTCAAAATGATATGGAGGATCCATAATTATGAAAATGTAACATGGTATGAAAATGGAAAAATGAAGCACACGTATCCTAACCTATTCTTAACCAATAATATGAATTGAAATTTTATGGATGAATTTTGAAAATGTTGGATGAATGTATAAAAGACGATTTCAATAAATGAGATTTTTTTCTTAAAATAAATCATTGTTATTTTATATATTTTTATAATCTTACATGCCATAATGAATTGAAATCAAAATTATTACATTAAAAATAAAATAAAATTAATTATTTATATATCCTATTAAAATTAAAAAAATTCTTTTAAAATATAGATAATATAAAATCCAAAATTTAAAAAGATGGGTTACCAAATTTACTAAAATCATAAACCCACAACCAACAGTACTAATATGTTTGAGAATATGATTATAAAATCCAAAATAATTGAAAATTAAATTATATAACTATGGTAAGAATCCTTGTGAATATTTTGTAAAATAATGAAGTTTTACTTATAAGAAACAACATGTCCATTTGAATAGTTAGTTGCTTTTTGGGAATAATAATCACGTCATTGGGAAGTGTAACATGAATGCTGAAATGGTGTATTTAACTCAATAAAATATTTTTTTATTAAAATAATATATATCATGATTAGTATTTTAAAATATAATTAATATAATGTAAAAATAAATGAAAATATTATAATTTAAGGAAAAATATATTCACATTTTTAATGAATTTAATTTTAATGTATTTTTTAAATATAATATAAATATTATTAAAAATTAATAACTCATTGGTTAAAAATTTATTTTTTTAAAATTATTATCATTTTATAATTTATAATAATGTTATTATAAAATTATTTTTTTTAATTTTTTGGAAATACATAAATTTTATGGAAAATGATAAAAATGTAATATCTCCCATAACCAGCATATCATAAATTACATCACATATGATGTAATAATGACCATATAATTTATAGAACATGATTTTCTTTTAATATATATTTTATTTCCTAAATTATTCCTTAAAATAAAAAAACATTCATTTCCAACTCAAAAAAGATTTTCCATCTCTTAAACTAAACAATGTTCGCTTAAAATAATTTTCATTCATTTTTGAACATTTTGTTTTAATAAAAATAGAGTAAAATAGAATTATAAAGATATTTTAATTATTAAAACCATTAAATTATATGTATATATATATATTAATTTAATATTAATAACTATACTATTACATCTTTTAGCTGGTAAATAAAACATTACTTAATATTTTATTCTAAAAATACACTTTTATTCAAATATATATAACCCCTCCCTCTCCATGGAAAACCACTCCACCATCATATTCAAAATACAATGTTCCTTTAAAATCGTCTAATATATCATCTTGTAATTAATATGTATATTCTTGAGTAATCAAACTGAACTAATCAATTAATTCTAGTCTAATTAAAAAGATGCCACACAATGGGAAGATTATAATTTTTCAATCAATTCTCTCGTTATCATCATTATATAAATATTTTAATATATATATATATATATAAATTAAATCTATAAGTATTAATTATAAATTATATTAAGTAGTATTTTAAATAACATTTCTATTTATATTGATGAAGTATTTATATTTTATAATTTAATTTATCCTCCTTTGGAATATATTCTTGAAAAAAATTAAATTTTCTCCAATTAAGATATTTCAAATTAATTTTTTATATGAAACTATATAATTAGTTACAATTAATTATTTAGGAAATATAAATGTTTAAATGTTTAAATTTTATTATTATATAATAAATTCAAAAACTTTATATACTACATTGAACAGAATAGTAAAATCAATGAAAAAAGGGAAATGTTCAAGAAAAACAATATATAAATGATTATTTACATTAATAAATAAAATTAATATTTATAATAAAATTAATAATATTTATAAATATTCAAATAATTAAAAAAATTCAATTCTAGATCAATTATATATTTAATATGTATTTATTACATTGGAGGTGTAAAAGAGACAATGTAAATAGGTAATTAAAATAAATGTATTCTTGAACACATATTTTTTTATTTTGAATATGCCTTATTTATGGAATCATGATAATGGATGCTGATTTAGTGTTCCTAAAATATTTGTTAAATAATAATTTCATTTCATTTTTGGATAAACATGTTCTCACTAGGTTTTTCAAGAAAAAAATTATGAAAATATATTTTCATTCCAAAAAAAATCATTGATTATTAAATCAATATTATATGGAATCATTATAAAAACAAATTAATAATTAAATATTAAATGAAATTATTATGAAAAAAATTTATTTCCATTGGTTATTTCATGACTATTATTATTATACATTCATTGTGGCATGAATGATTAAGAGAATTTATGATTTTATGATTGAAACCAAAATTATATATCCCTCTAATTCATTGGTTAATGGATTATTTCTAATGAGATAAGGTGTTTTAATTGTGAAAATGATTCTTTATTAATATCAATGATGATTTTATGATTATGATTATATGTCATGTGAGAATATTGTAGTGTATTTGTTCCCAAATATGTGTGGTATTTGATCACTATGAAATAGTGTTTCATATGTAGTTATTTCCACACAATATGAATTTATAAATGTTTTACCTAATTATGTTAATTTTGATCTATGCTTATGATATGAGGATAATGATTATGCTAATCTAGGTTATATTGGTTTTTGTGCCTTATTCCTCTTATTATTAGGATTGTATCTCCTAACGTTCATTGATTTATATCTTTAGGTGCCCACGTGAATTAGACAGAACATGAAAGATTTTAATAGGATAATGGAGAATTATTCTAAAAATGTATATATTTTATTACGTATAAGAAATGTAAAATTCAAATTTTACATTGATACTTATCATTTCACTCTATGAATATATAAATTTTATATTGTATATCTTTAAAACGATGTAATAGTCATGTCAGAAAAATAAAGTTCAGTAGAAATTTGAGTTTGGTGAGCATAATTATTAGTTGAAATTCAATAATTATTGTGGGCTGTTGAGCTTGATATTAAATTATGAGATTATGGTACACGTATTCCAACGGTGAGAAATACTAAATAGATATCAAGAGAATGTCTCCCATATCTGAGGGTGGTGGGATCTTTGAGACTGGGAACTAGATAATAATGATAGTTTAATTTTGTAGAATCTCTATATGAGATCACTGATGATTTTTTACCACCCAGTATTCTTAGGAATGTGATGGTTTATGTTGGGGACCTTATAAAGGCCCAAAAATATCAACATAGTGAATTTGACCCAATATTTTATTTTTTATATGGGGTGAAATAAGAATTTTTCCTTAGAATAAGTTGTTTTATAAATATTATTCCTATATTATTATCTGTGGAATATAGTGGTTACCCATGTATGGTTGTTTGGTGGAATTTCGAATAGTTCAAATATGTATAGAATAATTAATATTTAATAAGCAATTAATGATTAATTTAATTTCACACATTTTTTCATATTTATAATTTTAATATAGAATAATTTCTAGTTTGCATCTTTATAGATTATTCTGGAAATCGGAATTTTTACATGGTAATGAAGAAGCTCATGTTGGCCATGGGTAATATCACCAAACCCCATCTTCATTTTATTTTATTTTATTCCTTTTCCTTTAATAATTTGGTTTTTTTTAACTTACATGGATTATTATATATGCCCTAGTGGGATATACCAATCACATTAATGAATGATATTAGGTTATAGAGTGATAATATAGATAACAGAGAAGATATGTAGTGACATAGAGCTCTAGAGGAGTCAAATCATTGTATGATAGATAAGGATCACTAAAATAGGAAATTTATTGAAAGATTCCCCCAAATGGTAGTTTGTTATTGTTTTTCCCATAATTCCATATATATATTTCATTTTAATTTTTTAAACATAAGGTTTAGTTTATAAATAATGAGAATAAAATAAGTGTTTCTAGCTGATTTTAGGGGTTGTAGTTCAGAAATACCTATCAGAAGTCGTGCAGTACCAGGGAACATACCTAATGTTCAACCCATTAAGAGAATATGACATTTTGAATGTACATACAATGTATCGATATACATTATATGTACTATTTCAAGGTCATGATTCCATGAATCACGTATAAAATCCCATTTTGGGGTACAAGGTCGTCTATATGTACAATAGATGACATCATGTGGGTCAATCAAGTTATCGATGTACACAGATAAGCTATGTTGATGGATATTCCCTATGATTTACATATTAAGGGACCTAATACATGGTACATTCTATAACATCCCAGGTAAATAAAGAATTTTATATTCTCATTTTTTCAATATTTGTTAATAAAATGTTAATATTACATTAAAGGGAATGCTATGCTCTATGGCGTACCCAATACGCAACAAATAGTTTCTTTGAAATCTTACGTTGCACACTAATAATATAATAATGTTATTTTAAATAGTTAATACCTAGCCGTCGTAATGGAGTGAATGAATAGAACTAACTAAAAAATGATTATATATGTTTGTTAAATATTTTTACATTTATCCAATAAATTTTAGAGGTTTAAAATGCAAATGAATCCAATTTTAAGAATAAATAATCAAATATATTTAAAAGATTGTATTACCACCTTTTGATGGTGAAACTTTTTGAAATATTACTTTTTAAAATTTTGTAATCTATATTTGTGACAATAAACTTATTCATTAGAATTAGGGCATTGAAATCTACTTTGGATATATTTTGGATATATTTCTTACAAATGTTCTTTATTTAATGAATGGTGAAAAATACTGCATTTTACTTCAAAAATGCTTTATCATCTAATTTAATTATATGGATAGATTATAATTTTTTAATTTTTTTAAAGTGTAACTAGAATATTGATTTACCATTTAATTCAATGGTGGTCATTAGAATTAATTTCACTTTGAAAATGGACATAAACATGTGTAAATCTTTTGATATATATTGTTTCTTAAAAACATGCTCTTTTTTTTGACTGTGGGAATTAAATATATAATTTCTTAATGAAACATATATGTTTTTAATTTCATAAAATAGACATCATTTCTGAATTTGGAATATAAAATATAGATTAGGGTTAATTTTTTGGTATTTTTCTGATAATGACTTTTTTAATGAATAGTGAAAAATACAGCTTTTTAATTCAAAATTTACTTTCCATACAATTTATTTATATATTTAGATTAAAATTTTAATTTTTACTAAATGTATAATTGAATTATTTATTTATCACTTAATAAAATTTTGTTCATTGGAAGTAATTTCACTTTTCAATTGGATGTAAAAACATGTCAATATTTTGATAAATTTTACTTCTTAAAAACCAGTCTTTTGTATTGACAATAGGATTTAATTCTAAATTAATTAAAACAATTTATGTTTTTTTAATTTGATAAAATGGACTCCATATTTGTAATCAGAAGGTATAAATTATTTAATTATAACTCTTTTTTTTTGACATTATGAATAGTAATGACGGTAATTATCTTTAATTATCGTGATTAATTAGTAATTGGGTAGTTAAGGGTTATAAAATAATATCATAAGAAAAACAAATGACCCAAAAATGTGTATTAATGCTACTGGTTGTGTCATGGCCGACCACGGGATTCCATGTTCCAATCTTTGGGACCCCATGGATTCTCTTTTGGGGTGATAGTGACACTTTTTAATTTCATGTTTTTAAAAGGAAAGTATAAGCAAAGTATTAATCACCTAAGTAAAACAATTTTAGTTTTGTCTGTGTAAATGATAGCTGGGACTATAAAGAGTCATTGTAAGGATAAATATATTTACTACATCATAGTAGTTTTAATATAATTCTCAGACATTAAATAAATTAATTTATTTATAAAACCATGATGATGCATTGATTATCTCATTGATGAATGGTTAAAAGAAAATGAAAAGATAATGTAAAATCTAAGACTTAAACTCGTCTAAAACATATTGGATGAGTATATTTCGAACCCTTAACACCTTATCCTAGATATATATCAATGTGGGACTTTTAAAATCCAGAACACATTTTAATATGAAGTAACATTTCGTGACTTTCCAAGAGTGCCCCTCCTCCCTCTTATAAAAACCCCCCACCTCTACCTCCATACCCACACCCCTAAAGCCATTGGATCATCCAAACTCTGATAATTTAATATCTCTACATCCCTATATTTATCATAGAAGCCTTACCTTAGGCAGTATACTCTTCAAGAAACCCTCTTGGTTCTATCGAAAGGGAGTAACCTGATTTAAAGGTAAAGTCTTCTCTAATGTTCTTTTGTTTTATTTTGCATCTCCAACACCATAAACTCTTTTTATTATTTAATTTTGTAAAAAAACAGTATATTAAATATACTAGGATGTTTTAATGAGAATTATTCGTGCTAAAATTACACACACCACCGTCTAATGGTTAATGAACATACTGTTTCTGTGGAAGGTGAATTACTGCCTCATGAAACGATGATTGTTCTATCTTCTACTACCACCTATAATGGTGGCAATTATGATGGAAATACATTTATTTATGATATATATTATATTTTTTCCTCTCTATGGTTCTGTATTTTACATTTAGAACATACCTTTATTCTTTCGATGTTGTGAAAATGCGATAATTTCATTTGAGAAGTGTGGACTACTGCCCCCTCAAGTGATGGGACTCGTTCATGCACTACATGGAATGTGTAAAGAATGATATTAATTAACATATGTGACCTATAAAACATATATATCTTACTTTAATTATAATATATATATATATATATATCTAATTTATTATTAATTACATTAAAAACGAAATAGAAATGAAAGTAGCGTTCATGCGTACGTACGACTTACCATCTCCATGAACGGTGCATTTCATTTCATACCTTTAAATGTCATGTAATATTATAAATTAAAGTATAAAATGGATATATATGATATATATGATTTCTAAATCATGAATATAATTCTAGATATAATGAAAATTATACCACATGAACAACTTGTAATTATAACAAGTTTATTTTTGACTCAAGTACCAATGATCGACAATATGACCGTTATTAAGTTAAATAATTACATAATGTTCATAAAATTGTAATTAATGGTACAAAATGAATAATGAACTTAAAAAAGGTTCTTATTCAAGTAGAAATTAACTCAATTTTATTATTCAGGAATATAAATAAACTAACAAGACAAGTCGGACTTGTGGTAAGGGATCCTACCTCTCTCTTTCTTTTTAAGTACTATCTTTTATGTCATTTCATTTAAGCTCATCTTTCTTATGTTTGGGGATGTTATTTATATTCCTCATTCTATAATTTATATGTTCATTTTATGATATACCATATTTGATTTCATAAATCCATTTTTGGATGTTTTAAGTGGCACTGTTAGGCTGCCGAGTTTTTGTAAGGGATTTTTCATCTCACTTTTATTCACGTGATATTTATGCTACATTTTCCACCATTTCCTTTGAGTGGTGTATGTAATATAAATTATTCTACTCTTTTTGTAAAATAATTTCATTTATAAATATTTACATCAATTTTTTATAGTCTTTCTTTCATGGGCTGTACGTTTCGAATGTTACCCAAGTTGGTAAGGAATCCTTTCACCCTCCTATTTCTAAAAGACTTCTTTTTGTTTTGCCTTTTAAATTACACCTTCTTATGTTTGGATATGTTATTATATATACTTGTTTCCATAAATTTTATTTCCAAATGATGATATACCATTTATCTCTCTCATCAAATCTTTTTCTAAAACATGATGTGACGTCGCATGGCTACCGAATTTTTCCAAGGGAACATCTGAACCCAATTCTAATTCTTTGGGTTAAACCTCAAATTCTTAACTATGTCATGCTATGAATATGTGTGGATGACATATTATTTTTTTACACTGAGTATCCACTTATATTTAGTGTATTTATATTTGTAACACATAATTATGTCATTTCTTTATCCTTTCTTTAATGGCATGATCCTTGATTGGGATTACATCTCAATTTATTCTCATTGAGACATTTCTTATTGATATAAACTTTTATTGTTTTCTAATGTGTATATAAATCCCATTTTACTTTCCATATCCATATTATGTCTATACTAAAGTCATTTAAATGTTTTGAAAATGGTCTACTTTCATGTGGCTTATAATTTAAATTTTCAAAAATAAAAGGACTATTTTATTAAAACATTATTTTAAATGGTTTTAATGATTTATTCTATTAAGAATTTATCATCCATGTCCATGTTTTAAAAATGAATTTAAGGATTTATTTATATGGACATGAACGTTTTAAAACCCTTTCAGAAGTTTCAAAGTGGTATGGGACAATTTGATTCTAGAACCTTTTTTAAAAGTATTCTATAAATTTTTTAAAAGTATAAAGGGATTTTTCTCTAATAGAGTTTTAATGATTTTATTATATGTTTTTATTTATGATAATATCATGAGACGATCTCTTGTGATATAAATGTGTAAATTTTTTGTTTCTTTTATGCATGTTTTAAGTGTTATGATTATGTCATGGTTCTTGGGCAATGTTTATGAAATCGGGTAGTTCGGTGATAATATAATGGCGGGTGAGCCCAATACAATTCTCCAATGCATTGGGTAATGCGAAGGAGTTAAACTCTAATGTTTATCTGAAGAGATTTAGGTAATATATTGTGATGGGTATTCCAAATGTAACCACGAGGGTTACTCCCTATGATATAATGTTATGAATGACTCAAGTTACCTTTATGTCTTATTATATATATGAGTTATTCATAAATCTTATGATTTAATGAGGTATGTTAAAGTGCTTATGTTTTATGAGTAAAGTATGATTTCATTGATTCTTATTTATACATGGACTAATGTTTTATTTCTGTATTTTTATAAAGCTTTCTGAGCTTTTTATGCTGATCCCATGTTTTTGAAATATTTTCCAGTGGAGTTAAAGTGGAATACAGTCAAGGATGGGATCAAGGAAATGTAATGATGTCTAAAACTTGTAACTAGACATGAATATTTTGTTCAAGAGTTTATATTTTGTAAAAAATGGAAATAGAGTAGATGTGGTACCTTGTAATCTTTGAGGTGTAATAGTTATGTCCTAATTCTCTAAAACTATAAACCTGAAAAGATCCTCAATGTGAATTATTCTTTTAATTCCAGAATATGTAATGTACTTAGGACTGGTCCTTATAGTTGTTATCATAGGGAGTTTTAGATAACCTTAGAGGTTAGATTGTTGTTTAAGCATAATTGACAAGTTGTGTATAACCACAGTGGTTATTATATTAGATAGAGTCATTGTTATTTATGAAAGTTGGAACGAGTTTGACATAACTTAGATAAGTATATCTTAGTTTTTATCTTCTTCCTTAGTACATGATGATTTTTTTGATATACTCACACTGACATTTTTGGTTTTAGTAAATGGATAGATCTAGTAGGAACCAAAGTAACAATGGGTTTGAAGGAAACTGTGGTGGTTATCTGATTTAGATACTGGATGAAATGGGGTGTAATGGCCCGGGTTTTAGGGGACCATTAATTTTTGAAAATCTCATGTAAGGTTTTTTTATGGTCTTGGAATCTCGGTGAAGTTTGGCATAACGGTAGGCCTACCGGTAGCCATAGAGTACCTGTAGCAGGCCTACGGTAGCTCGGTCTACAGGTAGCCGCAACCTACCTGTAGCTGCAGCAACCGGTAGCTCTATTTACAGGTAGCTCGGTCTACCGGTAGATACAGCCTACCGGTAGCTCGGTCTATCGGTGGCTGCAGCCTACCGGTAGCTCGATCTACCGGTGGTTGCAGCCTACCAGTCGCTGACAGCCACTGGTAGATCTTAGCTACCGGTAGCTCTTATCCACCAGTGGTTCTCGGCTACAGGTGGCTCTCGCCTACCCCCATGGGTTCTTCCCAGTAGAACTCCTTTTTTCTCAAATTGGATTTGAAACCATATTTTGACCCCATTAAGATTGTTTTAAATCCCTGTAATGCCCATAAACGTTTTAATTAAATAAATATTTAAATAATTAACCTGGTGTGTGCGTCGGTTTAAACAGACTGACCCTTTAATGATGTGTGGGGCTGCATGGTCATCCCACAACCCCATGCCTTATGCGGTTTCACTTTCTAATCTCAACCATCCCAGACCTTATAAACAAATGGGTTCGCCTTAGGTTTCTTTTCTTGTTCACCCTGCACTAGAGTACCCTTCATTCAGATGATCCACTATTCATTTAGGCGATCTGCATCGCTATGCATGAAGTTCCGCTCCTGGCCTAAGAAACGATCGTTGATCAATAGGTAGGGAATTTCTCCTTCTCCTCTCTCATTTGTGTCTCATGCGGGGTGGGTGTGCTTTTGATTCTATAGAATTGGATAAACCAGACCTAAATAAAGATAATGAATGGATTCTATAAAGAATGAAGGGGGGCTGCGATTTTGATGTTGTTTTATATTATGATATTCTTTCTGAATTGTGCAGGCTTATGCCTACTAAAAATCGAGGCTGTTGGTGGTTGTTGTCTGTGAACTAACGAACCCTTACCTCTGGTGATGTTTAAAAGGATAGTTTTTGTGGTGGATAACCCTTACTGTTTAAAATAATTTTTGATTAATCACGTATATCCAGATAAATAAATTGAAAGCACCAGGATCAATCCCTTCTGTGACAACTCCGGTTAAGACACAGAAATTTAAATCATTCAGTGTGTTAAATCTCATAAATATGAAAATACCGGCATGGCCCTACCTCGTGTTAGTGCTAGTGATTGGGTTGTTTTTCTTCATGGTCCAATTGTTGGAGATGTGGGAGGGGATGGGATCCCCTTTTTTTATACTCCTGGTGGTTATGAAATTGGGGATGGGATACCCTATTGTTATGGGTTCCGTGGTTGTGAGTTTTAAGGCCAGGTGGATACCTTGTTCATATCACGAATTGAGGAGGGATCCTCTGTTGTTGAGAAACCCTTTTTTATCCTGGATATTGGGCATGGAGCTGTAACATAGGGCTCTCTTTAGTTGATGTAGATTTACGAGATAACCGGGTGTGGGTGTTACGGTTGATGCTTGGCTATTTTCATTCCTGGACTTGTGTCTATGATTACTAGTTTCTCAAGTAGGTGTAGAACTTAATTAAACATCGTTACTGAACATGAAAACAGGAATGGGACAATGGGTTTTCGTTTGGTATGAGTTGTGACTCGGACTTGATTGTTGTTTGCATTCCATAGGTTGTCTAAAAAACCTAAACATGGGGGGGGGTGCTTGTTAACTATATATATACTTGTATTTTTGTGTTTTTTATTCGCGCCCCACCCATGTTGAGCACTTAGTGGAAAACACACCCATATCATGGGGGATGGTGTTTTTCCCAACACTATTGTTAGTGGCTGGTTATTAGCTCCTTTTCTGCTCCCTATCCCAGATATCCCAAGTATCTTCGGGCAGGTTGTGATGGCCTGAGATCCATTATTATCCCAAGAACCTTGGGGCTGTGTTGTGTGGTAGTTATGGACCAAGTGTGTGTGGGCAGGTATTTTCCCATGTATCTTCGGGATGAGGCCCAGGTGTCTTCGGGCGTGGTAGTGATCTTCTAGCCCATGTGTCTTCGTGCGTGGTGGTGGTTGTTCTAGCCTAGGTATTTGCAGGTGGGGTTAGGTGTGAAAGTTGTGGCCTAGGTGTTTTCAGGTGGAATTCGGCAGTGGTACTGCATGTGGTGGTATCCCAAGGTGTGTGTGGGCGGGTGTGGCAGTGGGACTGCGGTGAGAATGGTGGGATTGGTTCGATGCATAGGATGTAACAATAACTAGTGGGAAAGTGGCATGGGGTACCCAAAAATCGATGTGCTCTTATTATACAAATTACGTGACTTTCATTATTTGGGGAGTGTGCCTTGGTGAGGCATGGGTGGATAATTTACCTTGTTAGGTGTTTGTTTTACTCTTTTTTTTCTCACATGACTTGAGTACGTTCCCCCACTTGTGCACGATAGTCTTTGGATTTCCCTTTTGAGTGTACTTTTATGCTCCCCCTACATATATAAAACTACTTTCAGGATTCCAAAAGGACTTCGGGGATCGTGCAGGACCTTACTAGCTCAGACCATTGGGGTAGTTGTAGCTAATGTTTTTCCTTCTTTGGTACTTACTCTTGTTGTTACTTTTGTAATTGTGGCTTTTACTTATGATAAATGCATGTGGGAATGTCTTACTTTTGGTTTTACTTTTCTTTTAGTTTTGGTGTTGTTGGGTTTTATCATCTTATCTCTCGATCCTATAAAACAGAAAAGGGGTAATGCCTTCCATTTAGTGTGTGATTCTATACAATTAGTGCTAGTATCCATTCTAGGACCTATTGAAGACGGGTTTCAGTGGTCAATATCTCTCATTAAACTTAAATAAGGAAGGGCATGACAGTCTGCTGACCCTTCCCTCCTTTTGGTGAAGGCGGGTCGTGACAGAATGGTATCCGAGGTGATGGTTGAGAGATAGGATGGGGTATGAAGTTAGCCATAGTGAGGATTACATTTTATAGTAAGGTAACAGTGTTGGGTAACCTTGGTGCGTGAATTAGCCCAATGATGACCGGCTAGGACACGAGATTTTAGGGCCCCCTTGATCCGATGGAAGGAATCTGGACCTACCGAACGACCATGTAAGGCCACACCGATTGCAAGGTTGAGGGACCCTAGGAATGGTAAATTCATCATAATGACTTGTTTTCTCGTGTTTCTAGGGTGTTTTGGGAATTAATAATAAAATAAATGTTTAAGAAGTTTTAAAGAACAATATTCAGTACTACTTGGGCTTAGGCATTCCTTGTTTACCCTTCAGCTATGGCTCCTGGAAGGAGACCACATGTGGTACAGGAGATCGAGTCCCCGAAGACTACTTTGGCCGATCAACAGAGAGGTGATCGATAGGAGGAGGAAGACCAGTGGAATAAGACACTTCGGGCCTTCCAGCAACAGACCTTCGAGATGTATGAGGGCAGCACCTCTGACATGAAGATGGAGAGCTGTCTAGAGGAGTCGGTGATAGCCTTTGGCTTGATCTGGGCTCTGACCGAGTAATGGGTTCCTCTAGCCGTCAGCCAGATGCGGGGAGGGATGAGTCAGTGGTGGAAGCATTACGTAGGACAGAGGAGAGAGGCTGAGGTGGCATGGGATGATTTCGAGAGGGAGTTCTGGGCGGAATTCCTCTCCTTGACGATGAAGGAAGAAAAGAGATAGGAGCTACTCTCCCTCCAACAGGGGAGTATGTCAGTGAGGGAGCTAGGAATCATGTTCAAGGACCCCCTACATTTTTATCCGAACCTCTTTCCCAACGAGGAGCCTCGGGAAAGACGTTTAGAGGAGGAACTCCGACCCTCCCTCCAGTATGCTATTACCCCATTTACCCGGCTGACGTACTTGGAGGTCCAGAAAAAGGACGAAGTGGTGGAGAGGATGCACACTCTAGGAGTAGTGTCACGAGAGGGGATCCATATCGGACCATTGAAGGGGAATTCCATCAGCACTAGGCATCCAGTGTCATGGCCCTCCAGGGTCCGACCAGTAGGGAGCAGGCCGTAGCAGTTTCAGTTCTGATCCCCTAGACCTCGCCCTTTTTCTTTGAGCCCAGGGCCGCGCTTCTTCGTCTTTGGGAGCCCTAGACATCTTTGGAGTGAGTTCCCGGACCGGGTACACTACGGAGGTGGCAGACAACCCCACCACCCACCCCAGCAGCAGCTTCCAGCCATGCCTTTCTAGCAGCAATAGCAGGGACAGTGAGCTCCCGCTCCTCCAAGAGCTGACGTCGGAGGAGAAGGCTGACCTCAGGGCGCCCCTCAGGTACCTCGACCAGGGCATGGTCCGGGAGGTGGTCGGCAGCCGAGGGGCAGAGGATATGTGCATGGATAGCTACATGCCGTGAAGGCAGCAGTTCTAGTAGGGCCGGAGGTTGTTCGAGGTACGATCAATTTGTTCAGTACCCATGATTTTTCCTTGTTCGATACCGGACCATTGCACTCCATTGTTGCACCCAGTCTGGCTCATGCCTTGGGCATAGAAGCCGAGAGACTTCCAGTGCCCCTGGTGTTGAGCACACCAGTCGGATGTCAGAATGACTTGTTGTTTATTTTTCGGGGATGCAAACTAATGATAGGGCCACATCCGTTAGTCAGTGATGTTCTTCTGCTACAAATATAGCCGTACGATGTCATCCTAGGCATCGACTAGATATTCTCTATGTGTTCCATCATCAACTATTTCTGAGGAAGGGTTTTGTTCTCAGACATGGGCGGTCGGCATGTTACCTTCACCGGTGAGTGGAGTAGTCAGAAGGGAAGCTGGAGAGATAAACTCCTCCTCTCCTTGTTAGCTGAGCTGTCAGTAGAGTCAGTAGATGCTGAAATGGTGGGGGTGCAAGAGATCGTCCATGAGTTTATGGACGTATTCCCTGAGGAGGTGACGACTGTACCCCCTTGACGTGATATCGAGTTTGGGATAGTCCTACATCCTGACGCTCATCTGATCTCGATGGCTCTTTACCGGATGGCACCATCAGAGCTACGGGAGTTGCAGATCCAAATTGACGATCTGATGAAGAGGGGTTATGTTCAACCGAGTGCGTCACCGTGGGGTGTTCCTGTCTTGTTCTCAATGAAGGCAGATGGTAGTCTCAGGTTGTGCACAGACTACAGGAGGCTAAATCAGGTGACGATAAAGAATCGCTACCCTCTTCCGAGGATAGATGACCTTTTGGACCAGATGAAAGGGGTAGGGTGGTTCTCGATGATCGACCCGCGGTCTAGGAATCACAAGTTAAGAGTGAAGGAAAGTGACATCCCGAAGATGGCCTTCAGGTGCAGATATGGACACTTTGAGTTTGCGGTCATGCCCTTCAGTGTTACGAACTCCCCGGCTGTGTTCATGGGGCTTATGAACTCCATCTTCCGAGAGTACTTGGATCGGTTTGTGGTTTTGTTCATCAACGATATCCTGATTTATTCGAGATCAGAGGAGGATCATGCAGAGCACCTGAGGATGGTATTGGAGGTCCTCCGACAGCACCAGCTCTATGGGAAGTTGTCAAAATGAGAATTCTGGACATGAGAATTTCACTTCCTCAGGGACGTGGTGTCCGAGAAGGGGGTAGCAGTGGACCCATAAAAGTTTGAGGCAATTGTTTCATGGGCAGCACCCAAGAATATGGTAGAGGTCCATAGTTTCCTCGGGCTGGAAGGTTACTATTGGAGTTTCGTACCCATATTCTCCCTAGTTGCATCACCTTTGATAGCCCTGACCAAGAAAGACAACGTTTTTGTGTGGAGTGAGCGGTGCGAGTCAGCCTTTAGCTATCAGAAGGAGAATTTGGTCATTGCCCCAGTGCTAAGTTTTCCAAAAGAAGGGGCAGCGTATGAGGTGTTTCGTGATGCTTCAGGACAAGTCTTGGGATATTTGTTGGTGCAGTGAAAAGGGGTGATCTCTTATGGGTCCAGGAAGCTACGCCTTCATTAGCGTAATTATGACACCCATGACTTGGATCTTGTAGTGGTAGTTTTTGCACTAAATTTCTGGTGGCACTACCTCATAGTAGAATTCTTTATGGTCTTCACAGATCACAAAATATTGAGGTATATTTTCTCCTAGTGGGACCTAAACTTGCGACAATGTAGATGGGTGGAGTTCCTCCAGGATTACGACTTCGTGATCTCTTATACTGAGGGCAAGGGAAATGTAGAGGATAATGCCTTGAGTAGGAGGACACATAAGGATGTGGTCCGAGAGTAGGTGGATGTCTAGAAGGTGATGGAGGAGTTGGATGCCTTACACCTGGATGCGAGGATGCATAGCTGTAGAGGTTTCCTGTATCAGATGATAGTGCAGTCGTCTCTATTTCAGCAAGTGGAGGAGTCTCAGTGGGGAGAAGAAGAGTGCGAAGTGATGCGCGACCGAGATGACCAGTGCAATGCCCCAGAAGGATGGATGGAGGATGGCCAAAACCGGATGCTTTTCCAGGGAAATCTGTATGTTCCAGAGGTGATGCACGGCATGGTTCTCAGTGAGTTCCACAACTCACCCATGGCAGTACACCCAGGAATTTCTGAGATATACCAAGCACTGAAGAGACAATTTTGGTGGCCTGGAGTGAAGTAAGAAGTTGCGGAGTTTGTGGACAAGTGCAGAGTGTGTCATCAAGTGAAGGATGAACACCGAGTTTTAGGCGTCCTACTGCAGTCTATAGATGTCTCCGAGTGGAAGTGGGCCGACAACTCGATGGATTTTGTCACGGGACTACCCATGGTCCAAGGGCCATACAACACCATCTGAGTGGTAGTGGACCGGTTGATGAAATCGTCTCACTTTCTGGCGATCAGGGAGTCGAGTACAGTGGATGCTTTGGCATGAAGGTACGTGGATGAGGTGGTGCGGTTTCATGGAGTTCTGAGTCCTATAGTCTCGGATATGGATGCACGGTTTACCTCACAAGTCTGGAGAGGATTGCAGCATACTTTGGGCACCCAGTTACGCCATAACACTACTTTCCATCCCCGGACAGATGGACAGACATAGCGCACCATCTAGACCTTGGAGGATATGCTGTGGGAATCTTTTCTGGACCCAAGAGGATCATGGTTACTATAATTTCCCCTGGTAGAGTTTTCCTACAATAATAGCTACCACTCTACCATTCAAATAACCTCATTTGAAGCCTTGTATGGGAGGCAATGTCACTCACCTGTGTGTTAGACCGAAGTCGGAGAGGCAGGCATCCTTAGCACGAAGGTGTTGCAGAGCACGATAGAGAAGGTTCATCTCATACGGGAAAGGATGAAGGTGGCCCAGGACGGATAGATGTCGTATGCTGATACTAGGAGGAGGCCCTTGGAGTTTGAGGTTGGAGACCACGTGTTCCTGAAGGTATCCCCTCGGCGTGGACGATAGAGGTTCGGAAAGGGGAGTAAGCATTCTCCCAGGTTCATCGGGCCCTTTGAAGTGTTCCGGAGGGTCGGTGAAGTGGCTTATCAGCTAGCGTTACCACCGTCGATACTGAGGATACACGGTGTCTTCCATGTGTCCCAACTCCGTCAGTATCTGCAAGATGATTCACACTTTTTTGATTGGGGTCAGGTGGACATTGAGGATGATGTGACTTTTGTGGAGGGACCAGCGATGATCGAGGATCGCATGGAGAAGGTGCTTTGTGGGAAAACCATTCCCTTGGTTCATGTGTTGTGAAGACATGGTGGTCTTGAGGAGAGTATGTGGGAGAGGGAAGCACAGATGTGTACCTAGTACCCAAATTTGTTTTGAGTTTTCTTCTTTGTTGTACCTGTTGTGGCTGAATGTTTTGTCATTTTTGATATGGAATGTACTGGTTTTCTTTCCTCTGAATGTGTGTGAAAAGCCCTGGATATAGGGGAGGATAGAACCTGACCCCATGGTTGATGCGGTTAAACCCGTGCGGGCGAGTTAGTGCCGCACAAAGAGGAAAATATCTTGACATGGGGAAGGAGACTCCCCAACCCCCACATGCCTGGGCCGTTTGACATGATATGTTGCATGGTTCTTAACAGAAGTGTGTTTTTAGTTAACATGAGGTTTACACCTAAGAGGTATCTTTCGAGGTGGAAGTTCATACCCTTCATTCTATCTGGGTTGTTTTGATTCTCAAGGATGAGATTCTTTTAAGAGGTATCTAATGTAATGGCTCGGGTTTTAGGTGTCCATTACTTTGTGAAAATCTAATGTTGGGTTTTTTTGGTTTGGTAATCTCGGTAAAGTTTGGTGTAACGGTAGGCCTACCAGTAGACTTAGCCTACCGGTAGCAGGCCTACCAGTAGCTCGGTCTACCAGTAACCATAGCCTACCAGTAGCTCTGTCTACTGGTAGCTTGGTCTACAGGTAGCTACAGCTACCGGTAGCTATGACTACTGGTATATCGGTCTACCGATTGCTGCATCCTACCAGTAGCTCGGTCTACCGGTAGCTGTAGCCTACCGGCAGCTCGGTCTATGGGTAGCACCAGCCTACCAGTAGCTCTGCTACTGGTGGCTCTTTCCTACCCCCATGCGTTCTTCCCAGTAGCACTCCTTTTTGACCAAATTTGGTTTTCAACCCTATTTTGACCCCTTTAAGATTGTTTTAAAGCCCTGTAACACCCATAAACGTTTTAATTAAATAAATATTTAATGAATTAACCTGGTGTGTGAGTCAATTTAAACCGACCGACACTTTAATGACGTGTGGGGCTGCATGGTCAACCCACGACTCCGTGCCTTATGCGGTTTCACGTTCTAATCTCAACAATCCTCGGCCTTTTAAACAAAATGGTTCACTGTAGGGTTCTTTTCTCGTTCAACCTGCGCTAGAGTACCCTTCCTTCAGACGAGACACTTTTCGTTCAGGCGAGCCGCATCGCTAGGCATGAAGTTCCGCACCTGGCCTAAGCGTTGATCGTTGATCAACCGGTTGTGAATTTATCCTTCACCTCTCTCTTTTGTGTATCATGCGGGGTGGGTGTGCTTTTTATTCTGTAGAATTGGATAAAGCTGACCAAAATAAAGATAATGAATGGATTCTATAATGAAAGAAGGGGGGTTGTGATCGTTGATGATGTTTTATTTTATGATCTTCTTTCTGAATTGTGAGGGCTTACGCCTACTGAAAATCGAGGCTGTTGGTGGTCATTGTCTGTGCACTAACGAACCCTTACCTCTGGTGATGTTTAAATGAGTCGTGTTTGTGGTGGATAACCCTTACTGTGTAAAGGAATTTTTGATTAGTCAAGTATATCCGGCAATATAAATCGAATGCGCCAGGATCAATCCCTTCTGTGACAACCCCAGTTAAGACACAGAAATTGAAATCATGGAGTGTGTTAAATCTTATAAATCTAAAAATACCGGTATGGCCCTGCCTCGTGTTAGTGGTAGTTATTATGTTATTTTTATTCACGGGACGATTATTAGAGATGTGGGAGGGGATGGGATCCCTTGTTTTTAAACTTCCGATGGTTATGAAATTGGGGATGTTATCCCCTGTTGTTATGGGTTCGGTGGTTTTGAGTTTAAAGACTGAGTGGTTACCTTGTTTATATCACGAATTGGGGTGGGATCCTCTATTGTTGAGAAACCCTTTTTTCTCCGGGATATTGGGAATGAGGCTATACCTCAGGGTTCTGTTTAGTTGATGTTGCTTTATGAGAGAACCGAGTGTGGGTGTTATGGTTGATGCTTGACTATTTTCGTTCTTGGACTTGTGCTTATGCTTAATAGTTGCCCAAGTAGGTGCATAACTTAATTAAACATCATTACTGAATATGAAAACAAGAATGGGAAAAGGGGTTTTTGTTCGGAATGAGTTTTGACTCAGACATGAGTGATGTTTGCGTTCCATAGGCTGTCTGAAAAACCAAAACATGCGGGAGTGCTTGTTACCTATATATATACTTGTAGTTTTGTGTTTCTTATTCTCTTCCCACCCAAGTTGAGCACTTAGTGCCGAACTCCCCCATTTCATGGGGGAGGGTGTTTTTCCCATCACTATTATTAGTAGCTGGTTATTTTCTCCTTTTCTTATCCATTTCTCGGATAGACCAAGTATCTTCGGGTAGGCTGTGATGGCCTGAGGTCCGTTATTAGCCCAAGAACCTTCGGGCGAGGTTCTCTGGTAGTTATGGCCCAAGTGTGTGCAGACATGTAGTTTCCCACCTATCTTCAGGATAAGGTAGAGGTGTCTTCAGGTATGGCAGTGGATCTTCTAGCCCAGGTTTCTTCGGCGTGGTTGTGGTTGTTCTGGCCTAGGTGTTTGCAGACGTGGTTATATGTGACAGTTGTGGCCCATGTGTTTGCGGGAAGAATTCGGCAGTGGGACTGCGTGTGGTGGTGGCCCAGGTGTGTGCGGGTGGGTGTGGCAGTGGGACTGCGGTGAGAATGGCGGGATTGGTTCGATGCGTAAGATGTAACAATAACCAGTAGAAAAGTGGTGCGGGGTACCCAAACAACGATGTTCTCTTATTATATATATTACATTACTTGCGTTATTTGGGGAGTGTGCCTTGGTGAGGCTTGGGTGGATAATTTATCTTGTTAGGTGTTTGGTTTACTCTTTTTTTCTCACGGGACTTGATTACGTTCCCCCACATGTGCACGAGAGAGTTTGGTTTTCCCTTCTAAGTGTACTGGTATGCTCATCCTATGTATATAAAATTGGTTTCAGGATTCCAGGAGGACGTCGGGGATCACGCAGGACCTTACTTGGTCGGACCATTGGGGCAATTTCAGTTTCTGTTTTTCCTTCTTTGGTATTACCCTTGTGGTCACTTTTTTACTTGTGGCTTTTACTTTTGAAACATGCATGTGGGAATGGATTACTTTTGGCTGTTCTTTTCTTTTAGTTTTTGTGTTGTTGGGTTTCATCATCTTATCTCACGATCCTATAAAACAGAAAAAGGGTAATACCTTCCATTTATTGTGTGATTATATACCCTTGGTAATAGTTGCCACTACGGGACCTATTGAAGGCGAGTTTCGGGGGTCATTATCTCTCCTTCAACTTAGAGAAGGAAGGGCTTGGAAGTCTGCTGACCCTTCCCTCCTTTTGGTGAAGGTGGGTCGTGACATGGGGGATTCAATGAGAAATATTGTGGTTATTCGAAACCAACAATCAGGAGTCATGATCAACCATTTGATCCTTGGTGAGCTCTCCAATGAATCATGTACGAGAGAACCAACTCGATGTGTATGTTCAAGTAATAATTATAAAGGTATCCATTAGGGATTATATGATCCTTACTTTTGAGGTAATTATGGGTTACTATATGATATGATGGAATATGAAATTCAGGAGATAAACTTGAGGTTATATTATGTTTTGGTTATTTTTGAATATTTTATCACTTTTTGGGGAATTTTTTTAGAATTGTGTAGTTTTGGAAAAAGGACAAAACGTAGGCCATGTGACAACCTAACGCGTCAGATGAAGCTGCTGGAATTGAATCCACAACCACAGTACGACTGGTATTTATTGCCTACCATTGGACTACGGGAAGTCCCTTGTTAGTTTGACTAATTATTTTTATTTATATGATCTTATAAATCTATAATAAGTTGATTCTGGGACTTCTATGGAAATTATTAACCTATCATGGAGGATATGTGATTAGGTTAATTACTTTTCAGTATGAGACTTTAAGAGTAACTGATGTTATTTGGAGATAAATTTTAAGATTTACCTTGGAAGACTATGTGATTAAATACTTTAGAGATTTGGGTTTCAATCATAGTTTTGATTAATTTTAAGAATTTTATGGATATATGTTTATTGAATGGTATTTGTTGAACTTTGGGTATTGTTTGACAAATTTTGGAGATTAAGAATAGATTTCTTTTTATAATGGATTATCCTTTTTTGTTATTATCTGATCTCGTACTAATAATTTTGGTTTTAGTATTGGTCTAAAGATTTGGGGAGTATATAGTTCTATTTTGTGGATTAGGTGATTCTCTAGAAGTAGAATATAGTTCTCTTAATTTGATCAAGTTATCCTAAATACTCATCTTTTGGAGAAAACATGAGTTTGTGTAAGAAATATAGAAAAATTTGAAATTCAACATGACAAGTAAGCATGTTTCCTTTTGTTTTAGTTAAGAACATAAATAAATACCAGAATGAAAATTATTTTAGAACAAAAATGTTGTCAGTTAATTCTTCCGACTAGGGAATAAAATACCGTTTAACCCATCACAAGATTGGGATTTTCTGGTGGTTAACTTTCTTCTAAACATGTTTTCTATCACTCTACCTCAGAACTTGACCGTTTTTTTCTCTTCCATATCCATGTTTTCCTACATGAAATCCTAGTATGGGTTAACTTGGGTGACCCTTTTACTTCTATTTCTTTCTTTTAATGTGATAGTTTAATTTACTCTTTTTCCGATGTGGGGCTTTCAATGAAGTTTCGAAGCCCAATTTTAAAATTGCAAGGAAACAATTCCCAAAATGGGGGGAAAGATGTAACATCACAGGTAAATAAAGAATATTACATTCTCATTTTAATCAATATTTGGGAATAAAAAGTCAATATTACATTAAAGGGAATTCTATGTTCGATGGCGTACCCAATACGCAACAACGAGTTTCTTTGAAATCTTATGTTGCACACTAATAATATAATAATATTATTTTAAATAGTTAATGCCTAGTCGTTGTAATGGAAAGAATGAACAGAACTAACTAAAAATGATTACATATGTTTGTTAAATATTTTTACATTTATCCAATAAATGTTAGAGGCTTAAAATGAAAATGAATCCAATTTTAAGAAAAAATACTCTAATATTTTTAAAAGATTGTTTTACCAACTATTGATGGAGAACCATTTTATAATTTTACTTTTGAAAATTTTATAATAAATATTTGTCAAAATAAACTTATTCATTAGAATTAAGGCATTGAAATCTACATTGGATAAATTTGTATATATTTCTGAAAAATGTTCGTTTTTTAATGAATAGTGAAAAATACTGCATTTTACTTCAAAAATTCTTTTTCATCTAATTTAATTATATGGATAGATTATATTTTTTTTTATTTTTTTAAAGTTTAATTGTAATATATTATTACCATTTAATTGAATGGTGGTCATTAGAATTTATTTCACTTCGAAAATGGACATAAATATGTGCCAATCTTTTGATAGATATTGTTTCTTAAAAACACAATATTTGTTCTGACAACCGGAATTAAAAACATAATTTATTAATGAAACTTATATGTTTTGAATTTGGTAAAATGGACATAATTTCTTAATTTTGAATATCAAATATATCTTAGGGTAATGTTTTGGTATTTTTCTGATAATGACTTTTTTTAATGAATAGTGAAAAAATACAACTTTTTAATTCAAAACTGCATTTTCATCCAATTTATTTATATATTTAGATTTTCATTTGAATTATTTTTAAAGTTTAATTGAATTATGTTTTTATCACTTAATATAGTTTTTTTCCATTTCAAATAATTTCACTTTTTAATTGGATGTAAAAACAAGTCAATCTTTTGATAAAATTTACTTCTTTAAAACCCGTCTTCTGTTTTGACAACGAGATTTACTTCTAAATTAATTACTAAAATTTATGTGTTTTGAATTTGATAATATGGATTAAATATTTCGAATCAGATGGTCCAAATTATGTAATTAATACTCTTGTTTTTGGACATTATGAATAGTAATGACAGTAATTATCATTAATTATCGCGATTAATTAGTAATCAGTTAGTTAAGGGTAATAAAATAATATCATAATAAACACAAATGATCCCAACATGTGTCCTAATGATACTGGACTTTTCGTGGCAGACCTTGGGATGGCTTGTTCCAAACATTGGGACACCATGGAGTCACATTTGGGGTGATAGTGACACTTTTAAATTTTATGTTTTTAAAAGGAAAGTATAACCAAAGTATGTATCACCCAAGTAAAACAATTTTAGTTTTGTCTGCATAAATTATATCATCGAATATAAATAGTAATTGGAAAATTAAAAATATTTTCTACATCATAGAATTTTTTGGTAATTTTTTGACATTAAATAAATTAAATTATTTATGAAACCATGATGATGTAGCAATTATATCATTAATGAACGATTTAAATAAAATTAAAATATAATGTAAAATCTAAGAATTAAACATTCCTAAAACCTAATGGATGAGTATATTTAGAACCCTTACCACCTTTTACTAGAAATATATCAATTTGGGACCTTTAAAATACGAAACTCATTTTAATATAAAGTATCATTTCTTGACTTTCCAAAAGTGCCCCTCCCCCCTCTTATAAATGGCCCCCACCTATACCTCCTTACCCACACCCCTCAAGCCATTGGCTCAGACAAACTCTACACATTTCATCTCTTCAAATCCGTCCGTTCATCATAGAATCATTACCTTAGGTATAATTCTCTTCAATAAACCATCCTGGTTAAAACCAAAGGGAGTTACACGATTTAAAGGTAATGTATTCTCTAATGTTCTGCTATTTTATTTTGCTTCTCCAACCCCCTAAACAATTTTTATTCCATTACTTTTTAACAAAAACAGTATCATAAATATACTAGGATGTTTTAAAGAGAATTATTCAATCAACACTTACACACACCACGTCTAATGGTTAAAAAACATATTGTTTTCGTGGATGGAGAATTAATACCTCACGAAACGATGATTGTTCTATCTTCTCCTACCACCTCTCACGGTGTCCATTATGATAGAACTAAATTTATTTATGATATATATTATATTTATTTCCTCTCTAGGCTTCTTTATGTTACATTTAAATCATACCTTTATGCTTTTCATGTTGTGAAAATGCGATAATTTCATTTGACGAAGTGTGGACTACCGCCCCCTCAAGTGATGTGACTCGTTCATGCAATACATGGAATTTATAAATAATTAATTAAGTGAACATATTTGACCTATATAACATATATATTATCCTAGAATTATAAAATATATATATCTCATTTATTTTTAATTCCATTAAATAGGAAACATAAATTAAAGTAGTGTCCATGCGTACATATGACTTACATTCTCCATGAACGATGCATTTCATTTCATACCTTTAAATATTATATAATAATATAAATGAAGTTATATAATGGATATATATTATATATATGATATCTAAATCATGAATATAATTCAGGATATAATGGATATTTTACCAAATGAAATACTTGTAATTATATCAAGTTTATTTTTGACTCAAGTATCAATGATCGAAAAAATGACCGTTATTAACATAAATAATTACATAAAGTTAATAACATGGTAATAAGTTATATAAAAGAAATAATTAACTTGAAATATTTTCTTATAAAAGTAGAAATTAACCCTAGTTTATTATTCATGAATATGAAGAAACTAACAAGACAATTCAGACCTGTGAAAAGGGATCATACCTCTCTATTTCTTTTTATGTACTCTCTTTTATGTCATTTATTTTAAGCTCATATTTATTATGTTTGGGGAAGTTATTTTATATTCCTCATTCTGTAATTTTTATGTTGATATAATAAGATACCCTATTTTATCTCATAAATCCATTTTTGGATGTTTTAAGTGGCGATGTTAGGCTGCCGAGTTTTCAAAAAGGATTTTTCATCTCACTTTTATTCTCGTGATATTTATGATAAATTTGCCACAATTTCAATTGATTGGTGTATTTAATAACCATTATTCAATTCTCTGTGTCATATAATTTCATTTATGAATATTTACATCATTGTTGTATCGTATTTCTTTCATGGGGTGTACATTTCGAAAGTTACCCAAGTCGATAAGGGAACCTTTCACCCTACTATTTTTAAAAGACTTCTTTTTTGTTATTTCATTTAAATTACATATTATTATGTTGGGATATGTTCTTATATATCCTTATTGCTATAAATTTTAGGTCCAAGTGAAGCGATACCCTTTATCTCTCTCATCAACTCTTTTTAAAAAATTTGATGTGACGTCGTTTAGCTACCAAATTTTTTCAAGGGAACATCTAAACCCAATTCCAATTCTTTGGTGTTAAAACTCTACTTCTTGACTATGTAGTGATATGAATATGTGTGGATGACATATGATTTCTTTACACTGATTATCCACTTATATTTAGTGTATTTATATTTTTCACACATAATTATGTCATTTCTTTATCCTTGCTCTAATTGCATGATCCTTGATCGGGATTACATCTCAATTTCTTCTCATTGAGACATTTCTTAATGATATGCACTTTTATTATTTTATAACGTGTATAAACAGCCCCGTTGACTTTCTATATCCAAGTTATGTCTACACTAAAGTCATTTAAATGTTTTGAAAATGGTCTACTTTCATGTGGCTTATAATTTAAATGTTTGAAATGGATAAGGACTCTTTTATTAAAACATTATTTTAAAAGGTTTAAAAGATTTATTCTTTTAAGCATTTATCATCCATTTCCTTGTTTTAAAAATGCTTTTAAGGATTTATTTATATGGACATGAACGTTTTAAAACCCTTTAAGAGGCTTCAAAGTGTTATGGGATGCTTTGATTCTAAAATCCATTTTAAATGTCTTCTATTAATATTTTCAAGTATAAAGGAATTTTTATCTCATAGAGTTTTAATGAATTTATTAGATGTTTTTATTTATGATAATATCATGTTTTTATCTCTTGTGATTGAAATGTGGAAATTTTATGTTTCTTTTATTCATGTTTTAGGTGTTATGATTATGTTATGGTTCTTGGGAAATTTTTATGAAATCTGTCGTTTCTGTGATAATCTAACGGCAGGTGAGCCCGATACAGCTCTCCAATGAATTGGGTAATGCGAAGGAGTTAAACGCTAAGGTTTCTCTGAAGAGATTTAGGGAATATATTTTGATGGTTATTCCAAACGTAACCATGTGGGTTACTCCCAACGTAAGAATGTTATGAATTTCTCAAGTTACCTTTATGTCATATGATTTCTATGAGTTATTCCTAAATCTTATGATTTTAGGATGTATGTTAAAGTGCTTATGTTTTATGGGTAAAGTATGATTTCATTTATTCTTATGTATACATGGACTAATTTTTTGTTTTCGTATTTTTATAAACCTTACTAATCTTTTTATGCTCATCCCAAGTTTTTGAAATGTTTTCTATAGGACTTAATGTGGAATACGTTCAAGGATGGTATCAAGGAAATTACATGATGTCTAAAACATGGAACTAGACATGAATCTTTTGTTCAAGAGTTTATATTTTGTAAAAAAAATGGAAACTGAGTAGATGTGTCTACCATTTAATCATTGAGATGTAATAGTTATGTCCTACTTCTCAAAAACCCTAAATCTGAAAAGATCCTCTAGCTGAATTATTCATTTAATTCATGAATATTTAATGTAATAAGGCCGGGACCTTATACATTCCTTTTACATGATCAAAACACAATATACACGGTATTTTATGTTGTATGTCTGGATAGAGAACATACACATTTGTGGGAATGGAGTTACACGATTTATTCTATGAATACATGTTCTATACTACCCCCATGTTACCATTTTGGTGAATTTTTATATCATTACACATAAGAGATAGGATATAAATAATTATTAGTTAATTTGATCATTTTTTTAATAAATCATGATGCTAATATCCAATAACAAATTTATGTTCCCATAAGAGGAATTTCTAGCGATTTCCAAAATGGAGCAAATTTCCTCCAATAATTTAATTAAACTATCTATATAGATTAAGGTCATCGATTAGAGGTGTAACCTTGGACATATATATATATATATATATATATTTGTGTGTGTGTGATATTGATTGTTTAACATCATGGAAAATATGTCGTCATGTCATTTGACATATATCATCCCTTGTATGATGCATCTATCTTATCATTGTTACTCAGGGTCTACTATGGGATTCTTTAACATACATAATTGCAAGTGGAATCTAATGTAGGGTCCCTAATACTATGTACTATATTTTAGTATAACATGTAGGATACGTCTATCTCAATATAACATTTGGGGATACAATTTATGATTCCTCAATTTAACATTTCGGTTGGGGATCACGTGTTTGATCCCTTCTCTTATAAATGACCTCAGAGGTTCTAGGTAGATATAGCTTTATTTATTTGTGTACCTAGTAGATCCCATGTAGTATTCCACTAATGTATACTATATTAATGGACCTATTAGGTTCCGTAGTGTTAGGAAGACACTATGAAATAGCATTCGATGTATTTATATATAAATGATCGGGTGTGACCATATAACCTGTTCCAATCATCAAGAACATGATTCTATGAATATAGTGGTGGGTTTATACATTATCCCACCATTCTACATTATTTATTAATTCTATTTTTTAATAATGATACATCTATTATTGAAAATGGTGTTTCCTGGATTGTGGTTGATGAGCATAACATGGTCAAAAATTTATTATTGTGATTCCCATAAATAATTATTATTATACTTATTTTTGTCCCCATATTGTTTTTTACATTATTCAGAAGCCCAAAAATATTTTTGAGAATCCATATTATGTGCCTTTTATTTTTTCTATACTTTTTGGGATAAAAGGATTTATTTCCTATGATACAGCTACCGATCCTCTTTTATTTTTATATTATTATTAGGATGCTAAATGTTACTTTATAAGATATGTATTTGAGAATAATTTAATAACATATATAGGTGTGGGATCCCTATATATATGATAATCACGCATGAAGTCCCTATGAACATGATATATAGGAATGTAATCCCACATGATTCAGATGCTAAATTGATTGGGATGATTATTCTTTCCTTGTATACTACTTGATCATGATGCTGGAAATGGGTCTCCTCACTATTGGATGATATATATATTCACATGGATGATTATGCTCTCCTGGGATATGGGGATTACTATATATACTTGATCGACTACTTGATCACATTTTTGGATGTGGGGATACTTACTAATGGTTGATATATATACATAACGTTGATTTTAGTCTCCCAAACAATACGGATGATTACACAATACCTTATTTATTACTTGATCGTGGTTTTGAAAGGTTATCTAAACTATTAGAAGATTTGTATGAAAGTATGATTAATATTTCTAGGCTTATGGGGATAATTACATTGTTCATGATCAATTACACGATTCGATGTTCTATAGATCATTCTTAATCCATTTCTATGTAATTGGAAATTGAAATCATCAAAAAAGGTATGGAATACTACCCAGAGAACATGTACGGGTGTTTCTATCGAAAATGAATTCATTAATGATAGTAATCAGTGGAAATTACGGGTGAACCACGTTTTAGAAAATGTATCACCCTTTTGGTGGTGTAGGTTGCCCCGAGACATTATTGGCATTATCCAGTGTAGGTATTTTTTATCTATACATCATACCATTGTATTGAATTAATTTTATAAATATTTATTGGTAAGACATTAAGATATATTCCAATTCCATTGGATATCTTGATTTTTTCGGATTATGATTCATGTGATTGACTGTAGTTGAATATGTTATTTTTTTCACAACACCCAACAATACACCAAATTTTGTATATATTTATACATTCATTTTAATGATAATATATATACAGACACTCATATATATATATATATATATATTAAGACACATTTCCCAATTGATTAGTAATATGGACTAAGGGACCAACTATGGGGTCACAATATTATTTTTTATTTATCATTTCCAATTGTCTCGACTATAATGGTACTATTCCATAATCATGAACTAATAACAACATATTAAAAGTTTTATCATTAGGGTGGCATATTGAAATTATTTATTCTCCATGTATATGGACATTGTTCTTAATCCACACCTTAATTCAACCATTTATGTAGAGCTCATATTTCATGATGGATAAGGTTAAAGCCTATGATTGCATCTTTCATAAGAACCACTCTTTTGAATTCTCTTGATCTAGCTGGAGTAACTCAACTTCTTCCTAGAGACAATGTAAATGACCTTTATTAGTGTTAGTAGTTTAACTGTGTCCTTTTATTTTTAATTTATTTTATTTACTACAACATTTATGGTTGGCACTGATGTAATGATTCGGCATGGGAGAGGTGAATTTGACGAAAGAACCTTTCTTGGCCCTTTCTAAAGGGACATATCTTTGAACCTTACCCTTTAGAAAGGATCAGATCATTTAGAACTATACCATAAAGGTGCTACTGAATATATAAGGGTTTTGAACCATGCTTCTGAGGTAAAAAACCAACACTCGTACGTATCAATGATTCCTAATGTGGAATTTTATATCATGGAATTTATTATTACATAATCTAATGTTTTATTTACTTATTAATTAAAAACTATACTTATTTTCTAATTTATTTGATTTGTTTTTATTAAAAAATTTCTTTCTTAGATATAGTGGTGAAGTCTCCCAAAAATAACACCATTATTACATTAATGCTAGTTGGAAGCTTCTGGAATATGGGGAGGTGCACATGAGTCCTTGTGATAAAAAATCATAGGGTACCAGTTTAGTGGAAAATAGTACAAAATATTACAATTCATTATCATGGTTCCTTTATATGTTAATATTTAAATGTTTAAAATTATTTTTATAAATTTTTTATGTTATAAGAATGATAGAATTTGTACTCATATTTTTGATATATATTTTACAATGGAAATTATAATTTATTTTTTAATCTATGTTAACAATATATAAATATTTTTAATCTCAATAAGGATATAATTTAATGACAACATCTACTTCTTTTCTAATGTTTCATATAATAATGAAATGATACGCAATCATTCATGAAAGCCCAATCATTCTCACATGTTATTTAAGCTCTTAAAAATTGATAAATATTTTATTACTGTTTGGTTATACATATATATATATATGGTATTTATTATTTGATAAATGGGAGATAAACTACATATCCATCCCATGTGTTGGGTAACAATTTATTTCTCATGAGGTAATATGTATGGTAATTGAGTGTAAAGAAAATAAATTATCCCATGTTTTACAAATTGTTCATGGGAATGGGTAGTAAACCCAATAAAATATGATAGAACGTCCACTGGGATGAGGTTAATGGACCCAATACACTATAAGAGATTGAACACCATGTTAATGGGAATAGATATTGAACCTAATACACTATATGAATCTTTTATATATGATATTATTAGTAGTGATGTTTGACTATATATACAATATTTTTATGTTTATTTGAATTCCATGACATTACTATTAGTCATTATGATATTATAAAAATTTATGATTTATTTTTTATAATTTATCACTCATATGATTCATGTGATTTATTCCATGACAAATGTTTTTTGGATTATGATTTGGGACCACCATTTTTTATGTTTACTTTTTATAAGGTTCTCAATAATCTATTTTTTATTTTATTTTTCAAATAATGGTATTGAATGAGAAACAAATTATTTTACATAATGATTAAAATTAATGTTATAGGTTTATTAAGTAACTACAGTTTAATTAAATTAATTCATTATAGATATCATGAATTAATTATAATAATATGTAATGAGTATTAATTTAAAATTATTTAATATTTATTTAATTTATCATAGAGTCATAATATTATTCTTCTAAAGACACATTATAATGTCTCTCCCCTCATTATTTAATTCACCCAAAAATATTGAATAATGGATAATAAGAAAATACTCTTTAGTATTAAATAGTTTATCATTACTCTATACTTAATATTACTTGGGTGTGACATTGGATGATGATTTGGAATTAAGAGTGTAATAAAAGGGGTTCTTTTCTTTTCATGATACTTTTTATTGAATATTTTAGAATACATAAGAGATATATTTATTTGATATCTTGTATTGTTATCTTTGGAAAATATTTTTCAATCCATGGAGACTTCATTTTATAGTTTCGGATATCTCGACTTAGATAAAATATCCTACCCTTTTCTATAGTGTATATAAATTTTTTAGTAAGTCATAACATTTAAATATTCAATAATATTCATCAAATTACACTTTTTTCTCTTATGTGGTCAATATTTCACATATCAAATCATTAGATGGATTTGTTATATCATTAATGATTAGATAAAAAATTTATTTATACTATAATTGGATAAATTTATCAGCTGAAAATTCATTCATTTAGGGGTCTAATACTAAACCTATATCATTAATAAATTTCTAATGAAAAATAAAGGATCCAATAATTAACTAATATAGACATCATTTTATAGTTAAAATGAAGTCAGGAAAGCACCGCATAATATGGTCTCTCATACACATGATTTGGCATTATATGAGATAATTATTCCCTATGTGGTTATTCCATATTTATTAACACTTTAAAATAGTGATGTTTTTTTCCCAAAAAAATAAGAACCCAATCAATAAAATTTAAATATGTGGTAATATAGATAATCATCTCACAAAAAATAAACTATAAATAATAATTATTTACATATTTAAAAAATAAAAACATACCCCCCATCACCATGAATTTCATTTTATAATTCACATTATTAAAATTTGAAAAAGTTATATTCTTATAATTTTTTTAATATTGTAATCTAATTATTTTTAACTTTATATAATATAAAGGAATCATAACATAATAGTGAAACATATCCAAACATAATTTAAAAAAGAAAACTTCTTATCAGCTAAATTAATAATTATTTTCTAAAATTATTTATCTATTTTTCTACTATATCACACAATTATTTATATGTCACTAATCCTATAATAAATATTTATTTGTAAAATGACATAAGATCCTTTCAGTGGTGTTAATCTATATAACCCACTAGATTTCTATTGGTATGTTAAAATATGATTCAACTTCTGGGATGTGATGTTTATAATCTTCTTGACTATTGAAACATGGGTTAATTTTTTGTTAGAGGTTTTATAATGATTTAAATAGAGGAATGACTATTTTTTTGGCCAAAATTAAAACACCGTGGAAGGGCCTTTAGTAATGGTGATCCCTTGGGTAACACATGAATGGGGGAAAATGGAGACCCTGTTATGTTCTGATCATTTTTATTATGGAAGTGTCATTGAGCACACAAATGTAGAAATATCACCATGACTATAATAAATTTAATTATTATGGAAAAATATTATTATATCATAAAAAATCCTTCATTGGATTCTTATTTCGTTGTGGATTAAGAACAATGCAACAATGGTTATTCCAAGGTGGACGGTGAAGCGATGGTTTAGGCAAATTTATAATGGCCAAAGAAAAATTATTTTTCTTAAATAATTATCATTTTCATTGGTATTTTTGTGTGTAATATATATGGGTTAATTAATGTTATTTTATTCAAATCTATATCTATATTAATCTATTGGCATTACCTCTTGAGAATCCCTAGGATTTATGTTATTTATGGAGGCTCCAACTTTGAAAATGGGAAACAATCATGGATTCATGTAATTCCTTTGAAAAAAATCATCCATCTATACCCTTCATTGATCAAATTTTATTAATGTAAAAACATGATTTTTCTATCATGATCATGATATTCAAGATTTATGGAAATTGATTTTTTTCATCCGTAGTCTTTAGTATATGTGTGGTAGTTTCAATTTTTTCAACTATACTCAACATCCTTTGTTGAATGTTTTGAAAATTGGAAATGTGTTCATTCTACCCATTGAGTTAATCCTTATTTAATCTTGTTATATACCTATCATGATTCCTTTTTTGAAGTTGGTCAAATAGATCATTCCATTTAGACACATTTATGAAGGTTTGTGATTTGTCGGCGGGTGACCAAACCCTTGTAAAGTGGTCCCCTTTACATTGAAAAATACAAGTAATGTGTCTGTATTATTTTCATACATTTTTCTCGATTCATGGAATGTTTTTTTAGAGTTTTTTGTAGCCCCTGATTCCATTGTAATGTGTTTTATCACAAGACATGTGTGTTTGTGAAGTTATGTGGGACATTATCATAATGTATTATCATGAACAGATTTTTAAATTTTATGATTATTTCATGGTATGAAATGATGTTTTATAAATTATAATTTTCATATATATTTCATCTATTCTTCCTATTATATTTTTAGTTAATCCATTTTTAATTTTTCATAAAGAGGGATGTATTTATCATTTAATCAAAATTTACATGGAATATCCATTAATGTAGGATTTTTAGAACATTTTTTTTGAAAATACCATTGATAGGAAATGATTCATAAATATCGTGATGGAATTACATATGTTATTTATCATAATTAGTAAGATCTAAACGTGAATAACAAGGAACATATTTTCTTATTATGTGATATATTTCACGTTTTTATAATCATATTATATATTCATGGAATACATCAGTGTATGATATGGACTAATGATAAGGACTATTAGTTGTGTACAATTGGGTCTCCTAAAAACAATATAATTGGAAATCCTTGTTCTTGTAAGGGTTTTATTACTAGTGATCTAGTGAACAGAATGGATATAACATTAGGTTGATGATGATATTTAGTAGGTGGTTGTGGTTTGTTTTTATAGATTTTTATTCCTTTTCTAATGTAGATGGTTAATTTTTATTAAGGTAACAGTATTCCCATATTTTCATTTTGGTCCTCAATGCTTGTAGGTTATGTCTTACTTATTGGTAGAGAGAATTTGTAGTTTTCCAAATCATGACCCAATTATAATTTTCAAGGTGATAAATAATGGCATCATAGCAGTATCATCACTATAGTGAACCAAACATAAATACTATTTCATCCTAGGTTATTAGTAAAGAATTCATTTTCATGAATTTTTTAGAAACATTACATAGTTCATAACATTAATTTTTTTTAAAATTATTCACAAACACAATCATTAATTATTCATTTTATTAAACATCCATTAACATGAAGGGTGATATTTTAAAAGCACAGGATGAGGAAAAAAATATTATGTGTCATTAAATAATGAACTAAATAAACAATTCAATCTGTAGAAAATTACATTAATTTTCCATTTTAAAATAAGATTTATATTGAAAAATATAAATTTATAAACCTAGAGAAAACATCATTACACAAATAATTTAATTAAGCATTTCATAATAACTATTAAATGAAAATTAAGATTGATAAATGTTTCTATACTTTCGGGAAAGAAATGTAATTTATTTTCCACTGGCATAAAATTTTTACCCTAAATAATTTTATATACATTCATTTAAATATAGAATCATTATCTTCATTGAGAAATAGTATGATTTCTTTAGAAAACTATATAAATAATATATAAAAGAAATAATTCATTTGGGGAATCATTATACATAAAACATTTGAAAATGGAATAACTATATGGTCAAATTCCATACCCAATTCTTTGGAGGGTTTTAACAAACTGAACCAACTATTGATTATAAATGTGTAACCCATGCTTGTTTGATGACATTGAAAATCATACTTTTATTATAATGGAGCCACATATCATTTATTTATAATAGTACGAGCCATTATCATTAAAAATTCATTATATAAATAATATAATTGTAAAACATGTAACCCCTAATTTTCATCATTACACTTATAAATATATTACATTCTAGTATTAGAAAATATTTCTAGATACAGAAATTTGAATTCCATTATCAAATTATTTTGATATAAATAAAAATTAAGAATGGAATATATTTCTTTATTTATAACATATAGAACTAAAATGTAATATAATAAAAATATTTTAATTAAAGTAGAGGGATATGGCATTATCACCATTGATGATAAAATAGAATAGTCATTTTTTCTTTTTAAAAGACTATAATTGCATTATTTGAAAAGAAACCATTTAATAATCAATAAAATAATGTCAAAAAAGACAACAATTTAACATTGTTGATATTTTATGTCCATAAAAATACATCCATACAATTTATTGAAAAATTCGGACAAGGATAAAAAATACACTTTAAGGGAAAATATAATATATTTTTATTATATGAAATTTCATTACATTGAGTTTGGATCGTCCAATATATTCTTTCTAATACTAAATTAAAAACATGGGTTTATTATTTAATCTATAAATATCCCATTTTAGATATATTATTCATTTTATTTCATCTCCTTAAATGATAGAATCTATAACACTATCAATAAGGTTCTTGTTAGATGTTTATATGATATTAATATCATATATCAAAAATTAATTTGGTATGGTGACTATTGTCAAAGTGCTCCTTACATAAAAAAATACAGCGTAACAATAATGAAATAATTATAATTTTCATAATCCAATTAAACTTTAAAAACCAAAAATATGTTATGGATATGAAAAATTAACAATGTCAGAATCATAGAGATAGTAGGTCGTACATTTGCATGAGTAATATTTTCATTCTTCAATGATTAATATGTAAATAATGTAACTGTTATTTTACAGTTCTATGATAATATTTATGTAATTATTATCATATTATTTCATTTAATTAAACATATATATATCATTTGTGTCATGTGGTTATGAATGGGAAAACACATCAGTTCATATATTTGTACTCTATAAATACACATGAATAATTTTATCCTTTCTCAGCAAATGGAATTTTAAGAAATTATCTAATATTATAAAATAATATGGTAAAATATATATAGAATACAACCTTTATAAAGTAAATATATCAATAAAACCATCCATTTGAGGGTGTGATGGAAATGAAATACATCATTTCACGACACAATAGTCTACTGTACACAAGAAATTTTGCAATAAATTCCAATTTGATTGATATTGGTGATGGGTATATTTTATTCTATTAAAAAACACCCAAAAGATGGAAAATGAACATTTCATTATTTCATGATTTTTTTTTTGATTTGAATGACATCAAAGAAGAAATAAAATAAATCTCAGTTATGAACTATACATATTCTATGGAAACTTATTAAGGATTACCGCAATGGTACCCCTAGGGTAGAAATCTGAAAAAAGTTACAATAGGAAATGGATTGGGATTTAAAGAAGGTATTTGGGTAAGTAATGTCCCATAAAACGTAATTTTAATTTTTGAATATGTGTGAAGACGATGTTCCCTTTTATTATAGTGGAGAGTGGAAATCTTGAAATTTATTGTAATATGAAATTAATACAAACTAATTGTTAGGTTAGAATGGATCTACATTCATTATATTACAATATATGATGTGTTCAGGTCTATATTATTATATTATATTTTTTCCTTTCTAAAATTTTTCACATTTAATTTATCCTTTTGAAAATTAGTGTCATATTAATATTTTATTTCTATTAAGGTGTAAATATATTAACTATAAAATGATAATATTACATCACATGGACTGTTTTTTATCATATAATCCAATCTATATAACATTGATGATCATATGATTTTTTGTAATTTCTATTCCTTTTCTAAAAATAGTATTTATTATAAAATAGCAGAAATGTCTATTTTTCCCATTCATTTAATTTTCTTTAAAAATATAGATGAAAGAAATAATTATAAAAATCCATATTAATTTAATTTTTAAAAAAACATTGACTGAAATGATAATTCAGATTTATATAACAATTATCCATTTTAAAATAATTTTTTTTTTCTATAAATTAAATAATTACCTAATCAGAATTGAATACTAATTTAATGTAATTACTTGTAAAATAAAAATTATAAATAATGTACCATTATTAAATTGATCACTTATATTTCATATTAGTATTTATTAAAAAACAACGCACTCCATTTCCAATAGTTCAAAATTATAGAGTAATTAAAATCTAATGTGTGAATATATGATTTTTATTTCATTAAATATTATAAAGGTAAAAATCATTGAAATGAAAAACAATGTTTCCATATTATAATGAATTCAATTAAAACATCCAAACACCCTAGGTATTTTTGTGTAAAATTATGTTTCTGGTTAATTTTAATATATTGTCATACTATTTTTGACACATTATTACCTGTTTTACCCATATTGTTTTAACAATATAACTAAATATAATATTAATTTTTACTAAAAATTAATGGTTCATGTTTACCAAATTTGGATCTCGTGATTCTGTATATGGAATTCATTTCAAATGATTCATTTAAAAAATTAGATGAATATAATTTTATGAAAAACATAAAACATTCAAGGGAAATGAGTTTTCTAGAAAATGACATCGTAACTATAAATTCCATTAATTTGAAATAAAATTCATGATTTTTTTTAAAATAAAATAATTTTATTATTTATATTCATATGAAACTTATAAAATTTTCAAGATAATCCAAAATTAATTTGAAAATGTAAATAATCAATCATAAAGATACGTATTTAATTAAACAAATGTATTTTTCATTATACATTTATTTTTTTTAAGAAAATTGTCAAAACATTTATCCTAAGATGAATTTTAAATTAAAATTGTAAAAAATAAATTCAATCATCCAAATTAATTATATAATATAAAAAAAAAATATTTTAAATAAAACCATATAATGAATGAAACCCCGATTTTATTGAAAAACATATTTTCACTTTTGACAAGAAAGTGGATAATGTTATAATAAGTTATATTAGTCAATAGAATATTTATCATGAATATTAATAAGGTAGTAAAATTATTTACCATATCACTACATATTTTTTACATTCCTTCACAATTTTGGTAATTAATGCCTCATAATTTTAATAGCATATTATCCATACGGGGATATCATTCCATAATAAAAAATTTATATTCCGTAGATTATTATTAAAAGATAACATAATTTACAAATTCATAATATGATAAATTATTCTATTTCATAATTCATTTTCTGTATGTTTTTGAATTAGAATATACAATTCCATAAAGAAATGTCTGTGTTCTAACTAGACTACTTCATGGATTTAAACATGAGATAAATGTGGAACATCTTATAATAACATTGACGCATGATGTATATTTTATATCTTTGATAAAATAAATAAAACTAAACACTGTAGAAAGTTGATCAATATTTCTATATGATTTGATATGGTATAATAAATTATGGAAGTATATTCAACTTTTTACCAATTCATATAACAAAAATTCATGGAGAATCATTATGATAAACATCCTCACCAACATTGATGCATGATATATACATAATCCATTAATATAATATCCCATTTCCAATTTGGTACTCAGTGTAGCTGAAGCATCCCCATTAATAAATTTTGTTCTATTTCAACATGTTGACAAGTGAAACATCTAATGGTAAAGTCAGTAATATCAAGTAAATGACATCCCAACACAAATACTTGTTATTGAATCTCTATATATTATTGTTGTTTGAGTGAATATAACATTATGTGATGTGATCTTCACAAAATAAAAAAAATTCAACTATGTCACAAAAGAAACAGAAAATACCCCATTAAATTATTCTTAAAATTATCTAACAATGTAAACACCACTAACACATAAAATAAAATAGAGGATATTCAGGCATCCACAACATTTAGGAAAAAATCATCATATCACAAACATATGGGTAATTTTTCAAAGTTATAAATGTAAATAAAGTGTTATTTTACAAATTCAATTCATTAAACACTTTTTTTCATTTGGATTATAATTAATCATATATTAAGAATCCATAGTCAGATGAATCCATCATTTCTAACTCTTATTCATCTCTTTTTGATTAAATATATATTTCAAGGATTTATGTTCTGAATATTTTTCATGCATTACTCCATTTAAATGATGAAAAATATTATTTAAATTAAAATAAATGAAAGATAATTTTTGATATTTTATTAATAATTAAACATGAATAGTTTTAGCTTCTTTGAATAATAAGAAATTACTTGATCATTCTGCATCATAACACACAAATCCTAAAAAATGAAGAATCAATGTAGATGAAAATATTCTCTATTTCATATAAGAGTGATAAATCTAAATTATCCCCCAATATTCTTCGTTAATTCCATAAAAAATCAAAGAATGTTTCTCATCAACAATTATTTAAATTATATTACTGTTAACAAAGTCAGTGCGATAGAAAATAAATCAATGCTTTCAAAAAACCACATGCAGTAACCCACTAAATAGTGTAATATATGAATCCCTATGTAATTCTTAGGTATTTTCCAATCAATGATAGAATTTTTTTAATGTTGTGTAGTTATGTCTTATATAGATATGTTATTCTTATGGAATAAAAATTCAACCAATATTCACATGAACAATTTTTTTCATATAGTTTAAACTCATTTAATGTTTGAATAATAATAATTATATATATTTTTATCATTAATTTCTAAATATTCCAATATTTCATAAATAAACACATAAAAAATTTCTAAATAGTTATTAAAAGCTATATTAAAAATATTATTAAATATAGATGGTGTATTAGATAACCCAAAGTGAATAAATATGAAATATTTATGACCATATCTAACACAAAACACCATGTTTAGAATATCAACCTCCTTAAATATCTACTAATGTTTTCCCAAACTAATGTAAATATTCAAAATGCACAAGGACTCATGAAACGATTAATCAAATAATCTATAAAAGGAAAAATATTACCTTTTATTAGTATTTATTTTATTCTATTCCCTATATTCAAGGAAATATCTCTTGGAACCATGGTTATTTTGAGAAAACAAAATAAGAGAACCCTATGGTGAAGTGATTGGATGAATGAAATCATTATTAATCATTTTATTAATCTATATATTAAATTACAAAATTATTCATGATATATTAGGTAATGAGATGTTTAAATAGTCTTCACATAAGGTAATACATTAATAGTATACTCAACCTCATAATACTAAATAATTAATAAAAAATCATCCAGAAATGCATCCATAAGTTCATTCTCTACAAGTATATCATTAATCCTAACTATTTCATTATTTTAAATATAATTAGATAACTAACATTAATTACCAGTTATAATTAATTTTTCTTCTTCTTGGCATGTTATTAAATGTATGATATCATTGAATAATACCATGTGAACATGGAATTCAATCATGATATGACAAAATAAATGTTTATATATACACAAAATAACCTTAAACTATATTATGAAATGTTTAAAAATATTAATAGAAAATACCATTCCATATATTACAATAGTAATATCAATATACATCATGTTTTCATTAATATTTACACCCTGATGTTTCGTTATTTCATTATATTATATTCATTTGTAGATATTACCAAATTGAATGAAAATTTCTAATCTATTATTGAATAAAAATATTTAAAGTCAACTATATATGGGTATAATATAATTAAAATAATAATATACATATTGACACTTAATTACATAGACCACCATATACTATAGTTGGGGAAAAATAATATTCCACCCAACTATTCCTTTTAGATTGCTAATTTTTAGCACGTGTTTTTATCATCGGTCAAATGTTTTTATAATTCACCAATTCATTTAAATTAATGTGTCTTACCATATTATTATCAATTATTATTATTATTTTCATTTCTCAATTGATCTGTACACACATACATTTCAAATAAAACCTATTTTCTTAAATTCTCAATACAATACCCTTGGTGATTTTTACTACAAATGTCACTAGATATGAACATGATATTTCTACCTCATGATTTAATTAATGGATCATTTACCATTACTTACCATCTATGAATTTTAATTTACTTGTTATGATGGAATAAATAATCATTAGAATAATCCATTTAAACCTTGATTATACATCAAAAATTCTCCACACAACCATAATATTCAATGATAGCTAATTTTCTAGGATTCATTGTCATAATTAATGAGCTAAATAGATTAAATTTAAAACCAATATCCTTAATAAAATATTGTTCAAAAAATAACAAAAAGGTGGTGTTTTGTTCATATAAAGACATTAAATAATCCTATATTTTTCTCAATTCTAATAATTTCATTTCCATTCGAAGGCCAAAAGACTTAAGAATGTACTTACCAAACTAAATATTCACAATTTCAACAAATTAGAATGAATTAATACGTCACATTCCTTTAATATTGTTAAATCTTGACTGCAAAATAGTTAGTGAAAATAAGAAAATGTTACAAGGAAAGGGATACCTTTTAATAAACTGAATATCCCATGAATAAAATTATATTTTAATAATAATTATTACATCCCTTAGCTACTATAGGTTAAAAAGATATTTTTAATGGTGGAAGAATTTATCCTTTAAAATGATCCAACAAAATCATCTTCTATTGTGGTAAATATATATTTCCATTAACATAGATACCCCCACATTTTTTACCTATTTCTTTCAACCCGTCACTATAATAAATAGTTTAATTCCAATTCTAAATATTCATGGAAACTAATTTGAATGGAAATTATTATCTCTATTCTTTCCTACATAAATTCCCATTTCCATCTATGGTAATATATTTGGAATATACATAGTTTAGATGATTTAGTATAGTAATATTGTAATTCATTCCCATTCTATCATAACCATAATATATAATATTTTATAGTTATTATATTTACTTAATCCTCACAACTATGTTTATCTACTCTATTTATATAAAACCAAATATAAATAACTGATCATTAATATTTATTTATCCTTCGTTTTTATTTATGAATTTTAATTTTTTATTTCCTAAAATGATTTTGAATTAGAGTTATTTAATATTATGACATAAATATTAATTAAAAAACACAAATTTCAAACTTTATACTTGTAATTAGGAATCATTTTTTTCATAATATAAACTTTTTACACAAAAAAATGAATTAATTAAAATAAAAATATACATTAAATTTATGTTAGTAATTATTAAACCATAACAATCCTTAAATGATAATAAAATGAATTTGAAAATGTGTGCTGGTAAAAATATTAAAAAAAGGTACATTAATATAATGAAATAATGAAAATATTTAATCAATGATTACTTAAATAATTTTTTTTTTCAAAATAATATATGGGGTTTCAAATTAAATTGTTCATACCTATGAATTCAATATTACCGCATAATTATTTCTATAATTAAAATTCAAAAAAAATATTAGGTGATTAAAATACTCAAAAAAATTTCATTGAAGTCATGAAAAAGTTAAAAAAAATCATAATGTTACAGTTTCTAAAATTAAATTGTTTAATATAAATTTGTTTAAACATAATTTCACTATATAACCATATAATCCCTAATATTTCCACAAAACAACTATATATAATACATAAAAAATTTATATAACATGGGAAATCATTGTAAACATCACATGTACCAATATAATAAATATATGTTAAACTTATAGACACAATATATTGGATGGATATTAGGTACCCACACATCATTGACCTATTATAGAACCACTCTTATTTTTTTGTAGGTTTACCACTCCTACTACGTTTAAAATAGAACCACCGAACCATGGATTTCATTTATATTACCCATCATCATTTACAATTATAAAAAACAATATAACAGTCATTAAATATATAAGATATAATGAACATTATTACACTGATAGAAATTCATTTCACCATTATTAAAACCTTTCTATATTTTTATATATGCATTCAATTATAATATTATTTTTGAGAATTACAAGAACATTGGTATGGAGGGGTTTTTTTTATGAAAATGGGAAAACATTAATGGAATTGAAAAAACAAATAATTTTTATTGTTTTATAAATTCCATTTATTTCACATATTTTAAAATAGAACATTCCATTTGAATTTTTTTACAAATATTAAAACATTCCATAAAAGCATATATTTCAAACAAAAATGAAAAAAGGTAAAATACGACATAAATTATATTTTATCATTATATAGAAAGCTTATAAATGCATATATAATATAATAGTAAATATATATACAATGATGAAATTTTCATTTTAAGGGAATATTTTATCAATGTTTTTTCAATCAATATTCATTTCCTTGAGTCCGACTCATCACAGACATTTTTCACAATCAAATATAATAACATTATCTTAATTATAAATTTATTCAAGAAATACTTTCATGTTTATTATTCCAATTATTTTATCAGTCATCATACTATAATAAATTATGCAATTAGTTAATTTCATGTTATTTTGAAGACTTTATTAGTCATATATGTCAAAAATAATAATATTAAATTTACTATAGTCATAATGATAATTAATATTCAATAAAAAAATTTAAATAATAATCAATTTATTAAAAGAATTATACATTTAATACCATCCATAATACATGTTTATTTAATATTTACTACATTATAGTCATTGTGATGATAAGTTATAAGTATCCCATAAGATACTTTTCAATATTTCTACGATCACTATAGAAATAGGCTATTTATTTTTTTCATTGTAGAAAGATAATAATATCATTAAAGAAAGATTATATCTGTTAAATAAACCTATAAAAATCATATCTTTGATTTTAAGATAACAAAATGAATTATATCGTATCATGGAGGTGGTAGTACACATGTCCACATGAATGAAATTATCATTTTTTGTAAATTTAATGAATGTTAATGAATGATAATTCATAATTTTATAATGAAAAATATTTCATGAATATCATATATACATATTGATTAAACACATCATCATATTAATTATTGAGATATGATGATGGAAAATGATATATAGTTGTTCATAAGTCGGTAGTCTACCACAGACACAAATGATGAATTTATTTCCCTATTGATGTTAATTGGAGATGGATATAGGATATTCCATTAAAATAATAACATATGATTATATTGAAGATAAAATTTTTATTATTTATTTTGGGTCTAATTATTTTTTGAAAAAGTTGAAATGATAATTGAATAAATACCTAGTTATGAACTATATGTATTGTTTAAAAAATATCATAAATATTATATTAAAAGATAACCATTGATGATTTTATTATCAATAAATGTATTCTATGACAAATTTTTGTATATTTGTTATGTATTTGGGTCAGCTATTTTTGATTTATTTGGATATTTATGTGTGAATAATGAAAATTATAAGAAACCATTTATATAGAAGGGAATTGTCTCTCTTTGATTATGATCAATTTTTAAATTAATATAAATTAATTTTCCATTAATAATATACCCAAATGTAAAATATTAATTTCTTATATGAGGATTATTCTAAATAATATCATGAAATAAAATATTTATAAGTTTAAAAAATATTTTTAACCTTGAAATTTTTCATTTATCCATATGTTATCCCTTTTGATAATTATAGTGATATCAAGTTCTTTTACACACACGGTGTAAATATGGTTTCAATTAAAAAAATTGGTAATTAAATTGACCATGTTTCATATTTTAAAATGCATACAAATTAATTATCTAAAATTATTATTTTTTACGAATTTCAATTCAGTTAATATGATATATATTTTTTTAAAATAATATTACTTTCTATTTTTCAAGTATTCCATTATTCAAAAATTTGAAACTAAATTACATCTCTAGAATTAAATAAAATACTACAATGGCTCTAATATTATTCATGAATATGAAAATTCTATTATATATGGAATCATTATAATTAGATTTCCTTTATTATTTTTAAAATCATTTATATCATTTTTCAAATATTGTGATCATCACACATTCATTATTTCATAAGATTTTAATGTGGTTAACTACATTAATAAAATAACAATAAATTATAATGATAAATAAACTATATTTTTTTAGAGAAAATACATTACTCAACATAACAATAATTAATCACAATGTTGAAAATATTTTAATAATTAAAAGTCATATTTTTTCATTTTTGGAATTATCATCGTGTAAATATTGTAAAGGTAAAAATCAATGATATATAGAACAATGTTTTAATGTATTTAGAAAAATTATGTCAAGGTATTAATCAACTCATATAATAGGATACAATATTGTTTTGGGTAATTCCAGTCCTTATCAGTTTACTTTTGACTGTTAATTACCTGATATACACTTTCCATGGTAAAACAATTAGTAATGTTATTTTTCAAAATGACATAAAATAAGAGAAAACTATTTAAAATAATTATAACTCATGATTTCAAATATAGATACTATTTTTCAGGATTCATAAAAAATAATTGTAGAAGATATTATAAATTTAAAAGATCATCGCACATTGAATAACAACTTATGAGGATAATTCCATTTTTGTGTAAAAATTTTATTATATGAAATTAATCATTAAATTCAAGTCAAAAACAATAATTGGATGATTTTAGATAAAAATTATATAACAAAATCTTAAAAATAATCAAGCAGGATTTCAATTTGTAAATAATAAACAATAATATTTAATATTCAAAATAAATTTATTTTATATTATTTATTTGAAAATAAAACATTTCAAAAAATCTCTAAAAGTCAACTTATCAATCATTTGACTTGTTGATTAAAAAATCAAATTTTTTTTTTCAAAATAAAATTCTATATTTCTAAAAGTATTTTATAAATTGAAATGTATAATATAAGAAATACATAGTTTCATTTTTAATAACGATGTGTTCCTTTCGATTAAAAAATTACCTAGTATTCTAAAAATGATTATAACTACATAATATATTTCTAAATAATTTTAAATAAATATAACAATGATTTATTCTAATGTAAGTTGTGTTGTTTCATTCACAATCTTTTTCCATTCCTTATTTTTCCTTAGGACATGATCGATAAGAGATTATATGGTTGTGACTCTATTAGTGGAATGATTTTTAATTCGATAGAACTATATAGTGGACCTCCAAGAACACATGAAAATGGGGATTGATGACCTTATTTTTTAATGATACTGTTAATATAATTCATCTTTAGTAATGTTCATGATATTTTCGTAATAATTTATGTTTATTAGGGAGAATTAAATTGTCATGTATTTGTACATCATATCATATTTCATTTCCCTATATCATTCACTAGATTACGACAAAATAATTAAAAAAATTAGTCAACGTTGTGATTTAATTAATGGATCATTATTTAATTAATTATTTTTATGGTACATTTTTTTAATTGAAGGATTGTGTGTATATGTAGTTTTTACTATTTTAAAGGTTTATACTTTTTTCTTCGTCCTTGGGTAGTTTATAATGGATAATTTTTTATTTTTTGGGAAGAATAATTTTTTGATCCTTGTTCAAAACACATATTTAAATATTTATGATCAAAAATTCATGTCTTTGGTTTTTTTTCTATCATTGAAATTTTATTCAAGTATTAATGGGAATAGAAGCTCATTAACAACTTTGAAAACCATCTTGGGATGATGATCAAAAATATATCATGGGGAGGAATACTTAATTGTAAACTCTTTTTTGTATGAGGATTAATCTGATCATGATCCCATAGTTGTTCTAGAAGCTCAATATATTGATCAGATTCAGAAAATAATCATTTTTCTATTATATTAACAGTGTTATGAAGACCCCAATGATGGAATTTAATATTTCAACATTTCTCTTGACATCAAACTCAATAATCCCAGATAATTAATTATATATACAGGCACCCATAAATTAAATGAATAGATATAAGTCATGAGGTGTTTCTCTGATTTGGTATAGAGTATAGAAGATCAGAAGGATAATCTTATGACAATCACACCATAAAAAATGATAGATTTTTTTGGGAAATTATTCATCAATATAGTATAAAGGGGACATATTTAATTACCTATTCATTGATGATTTTTCACTTGATGAATAAGACTTGAACATGTTCAGGAAATCATAGAATACTAGTATCGACTGGTTTTAGTGACTTCAATTAAATCTTGTTTCAAAAAGTTGATTTTGTTTGATTATTTTATATATGGGGTTGAGGGATATAATATCATGAATGAAAAATCATACTTCTCTTGGAATTGTGATATTTTATCATGAACATTAATCAATTTACCGATGTTGAAATTTTTTATATGCCTATAATGATATAGTGGGATATTTTAGAAGACATAGCTAAATGTCTCATTAATTATATTAATGGGATATAGTTGTGTTTTCACTATATATTTATAGTTAAATATTTTGTTAAAAATAAATGTGTATCAGATGATTGATATCATTACAGTTATTGATATCCAGATCAAAATAAATGTTCTTTGACTACCAATATGGGAGTTAAATCAACTAGGTTATATAATATATAATATGGAGAACATATACCTCATAAATTATGGTGAATCAGGTTAATAATGATCCATAATTTATTTAGTGAGTGATTGTTTGTAGTTTTTATGTGGAAGATCATGCATTAGATTATGGTGGAGAAGTACATTCAATAGTTTCATGTATGATGGTTATTTCTTATACACTGCATGATTCATGGTTTAATATAAGATCATCTCATTTTTTTCATATCCTCTAAAGGTTATTTGGGATAGAATGTACATTAAATATTAATTTATTGTTTTTTATTCATTAATACCACCCTAGAAAAGATTTGGATTGACTTTATAATAGTATATAATATTTGTGGTTGAGTCATTCCATTGATAATGTGTGGTTATTTTTAATTTTTCATTTGTATATTTTCAAAGTAGTCAATTTAATTTAATGGTTGAAAATATATAATTCTAAGTTCTATTTTAATTATATATTTATTTCTACGATTCAATATAAAGGTGGAAATTTATTATTTTTTAGTTGACTAGGATGTAAAAGAAGGAATAGTGGTACTATTCTCTTCATAGGGAGAATATTTTTCATCCTCATTGAATCGAATGTTACTTTAATTGGATTAGTGACGAGCACAAACCTATTTTCATCTTGTGGTGGGCCAATATTGATATGTCTGTTTTGAATTTTTTTCAGGGTATCCACCAGAAAGGGGACTAGAGTTTCACATCTAGTTCATACCGAGTACAAAACTAATATCGATGACATTTTATCCCATGGAAGAATCTATATGAAAATTGGTCAAGTGGAATCATGAATAAAACAATGACAATGAAATCATTAGATTATGAAATTCCCCTATTATTGATCCACTTTTTCTATAATAATGAGAATACTAATCATAAGAATCATTTTTTATATAGGAATATGAAATAATTTTCCACAGAAAAATAAGTACCCTTGTTCAATGATTGATATCATGTGTGTTCACTTTTTAGTGCTAAATTTCTCTCAATTAATATTCTAAATTTTCAATATCTTCATATTTTTATAGTGGGAGAATGAAATACCAAATATTGAATTTGGGAGCTGATATGGGTTGCATGAATACCACATTAGGCCTTTTGAACAAATTACAACACTAGAAGTGTTATGGGATCACATGAACATGGTAATTCACCCATAAAATTAATCATCTATTATTAGGTTAATTAATGACATTTGGTTATAATATAGGCATCCATATTCACATTTTTAACACCCTAAGATCATTTTGATTATTATTTGAGATCATTTTATTTAAACCATATTATCGATGAATTTATTTTTGATTAATGTGATGAATTTTCATGGAATATAGTTCTCTCATGAAGGAATATAATTTGATTTATAGATTATACTAGTATTTATATCATGGGAAATTTTGAGGAATTTTATTTTGAGTTGCATAGTTTCTTTGGTTCGGTGGTGTATTATAAGAGGTTCATTCTTGAATTTCATTCTCTTATACGATATTGGTAAATTTATTACAAAAAGGGTTTATGTTTTAATTTATTTACTCTTTGAAAATCTTTCATTGAAATATTGGAAATGTTTTTGTAGGATCTAATTCTGATTTTCCATAACTAAAAATGGGTATGTAGGGTTGTTGACGCATCTTATGTTGGTAAGGGAGAAACTTTTGAAATAGAATGATAAGGTGGTTTTGAACACGTAAAATCAACTATGTTCCCATGATAAGAACAACTTGATTATTATCAAAGACATTTCTTTTATGGTTAATATATGGAGAAGTTGTACATAAAATATTCTCAGATATATATATATATACATATATATTTTATATAGGGGCCAAAAAATAATATGGAATGGTTTCTACTATTTCCTATGAATCATAATTATTTATGGGTGACAATAATTTGAAACATTCATGTTTGATATGGATTTTAATCTGAGAAATTAGAATGTTTTCATAGAAAAATTGTCTTAATGACCTGGGATGTTTGAGAGTATGCATTAGAGGCATGGTGTAAACTAAGGGACTTGCTAATAGACATAAATGTGGGAGTAATTGAGGATAAAGGGGTAGTGACATGTGTAACATTTTTCATATACTAAACATTATTGTAATGAGTGAAGTTTAGTTATAAATATATTTTAGAATTCATCATTATATAAAAGAGGATAGTGTAAATTAATTCATTTTTATAGTGAATCTGATTTTGTCATTGTGTGCCTCTGTTTCATAGTTGAGTGAAAGATAAATATTAAATGTGGTTAGAGATGATGAATTTATCTCATAATTCAAAATGGAAAGTAAAATTATGTTAATCCAAGATATATAACCATATTGGATGGAAATTCTAGTGAGATGACTCGAAAATGAACATTTTAGGTTCCATCTTCAATTCATTGTCCTATAAGAGGATCAAAACTATAAAATAAATTCTTGATGGGTTTCAATAGAAACATACAATTTTTATGTGTATGTGGGATGAAGTGATGACAGACATCATGATGGATGTAAAATATAAATTGGTGGATAATCTTATAAACCAATATGATTTGGATAATTTATAAACACAAATATTTGATATGATGAAAGTTTCTGATAGATATAATCCATTAAAGGCTCTCTTTGTATTTCCATTATTCTTAAAAATATGATGTAATTAAGTAGTAAGAACATTAATTGTTGGTATTATTATCATATAGGATTCAATGGAGAGGGGGATGTTGATTCATAAGAGACTGGATATAGATCATAGGAGACTATTAGAGTGTTTTGACTAGAGGATATCCCCCCATGGAGTTTGTTTTTGGTGAAAAAGTATTTATATTGGTGGCCCCTCAATTGAAGCATAAATATATTAGAGTAAAGAGAAGATAAAAACATGATTTGTTGGGTCATATAAGATCATCAAATTCATCAATGATTCATCCCATCAGTTTGATCCTTCTCAAAGGATTCATGGAATCTATAAATCATTCAATGTGTCTCAGTTTTAAAGGTACTTTCTATATCATGTGCATGTGACCATCATTGATGATGATGATCTGGGACCAAATTCAATTTTTTTTAAAAAAGATATTCATTTTTTAATAATGTGAGATGGTACTATGAGGTTATATCATTCCACATTTTTTGGATTCAACATTAATATGTGAGTATATAAATGAAAACATCGTCTCATGAGATATATATTTATGAATAGTGGATTGATTTATTCATACTAATATATGGAGACACATTCTGGGGTTGATATTTAAATATATTAAAAGATTTGTGGGTCCCTTTTTTAATTATGTATTATAATGTATGTTCTTAAATGTATTAACGGATTTTATTTATCATTTTGAGGAATTAAATAATGGTTCTGTAAGTTTTTTGTGGAGATAATGTAAACAAGGATGTTTTTGTTATTTTGGAACAAAACACGAATCACCATGGTCGTGTTGGACCCTTCTATATAACGGGAATTGGGGAAACATAGAGGTAGTGGAATGTAACGGCCATGGTGGTATTGGATGATTGTTGTGGGATATTGAAATTGAAGCCACACCATAGCCATAGTGGAGGACAGAGTGGTGGAATATTACTAGGATATAATTACAGTTATGGTGTTGTGTGTGGTGGTTCTGGGACATGTTTTCTAATGGACAAAATCATTATCCCTTTTCTAATATTCTAGACAATTTCCTTGAAACTAAATATGTGAACTCAAAATGATTCTTTTAGTGTGGGTTAAATTGATCCTCTACCCCTATTATTATATTTTTACTTAATCTTTATTATCTACTTGATCTAAGTTACATCAGGATAATCTATTAATGAAACTACTAAACCATTCATGAACTGATGTATTTTATTCAGGGAAACTCAATAATACTGACCAATATTTGATAGAAATGATGGATTGTGGAAAATGGTTCCTGGAATAGTTTCATTTTTATATAGATTATTTTAAACCATCATTCTACATCTCTAGTATACACTCTAGGTGTAGCAATTTCCCATCAGTGGAAGGAACTCAAAATCCACTATTATGGTTATAAAACATTGAGTAGGTGTTTCTATAAAAATATATAATATTATTATAAATTAACATATTAATACCATTTTAATACATGGAAAATCAATTTTATGTCTTTAGTTTTTAGAAAAATAAATATTTATTTGTCTATAAACTTGTTTTAGGTGTTTAAAAACATAAAAACAATGACATTAATATTAAAATATTTTATGTATGTTGTCCTTTTCCTCAAACCATTAATATATGTCTTCATAGATTGTTTTCATGGTGTTTGTGTGTATCCTATGTGAACAATGTCAAATGCGGATAACATGTTTTTTTCATGTGTATCCACATGGGACCTACATCTCATGGTTGATAGAATCTATTTTTAGGATGGATATAACTATTTAATGAAATTGTATGATATTTGATCTTTTATCCTGAGTATATACAAACATATATATATCACATAGTTTCCTCTATGAATACATGTCATTCCATTTAATATATTTCCTTGAGCGGGATGTGTGATATTTTTTGTTAGAATGTTCATGGTTTATACCATTATGATGGATACATGAAACCGGTTTTTGGACTATCCTGTATAGGGACAGTGTATCAGAAATGTATGGTAGACATTAATATTATAAATCATCCAAATTAAATATAAACTATATGAACGGTTTAATAGAATTTATTATGATTTTTTGATATATTAGATTTATTGATTGAACCTGTATATATTATGTAGTTATGTTGATGAATAATTTTGGTACCGTACTTGGTCTTATAATCAAAATTAACACTATAATCACTATGTTTTTGTAGATTTTATTACCATGGATATGAAAAAAGGAAATTGACATCTGATGGAATTCAACTCGGGTTATGAGAAGTTTGAGAGAGTTACAGGATGGAAATTATGGTTAGTCATCTGATTCTAATTTCCAATGTTTTATTTAGTAACTAAATTGAATAACAACAATTGGGATTCATTACTTTTATTCAAGTTGTGTGATTTATATTTGATAATACAATTCAATGTGTTGATATTTTATTATGTGTTATTGATCTACTATTATTTATTCCACTATTTATTTAAATTTTTTAACATTAATTGTATACATATATGATTATATGGTATTGAGTTAATAATCACCTATTAAAGCCCAATTTTTCTCTCAACACATTTGAAAAAACCCCATGCGTAAACGGAGATCTGTTTGAGACAATGTGAAATTCACACTCAAACCCAGTGATTTGGGATGGGGTGTCACACTCCTATGTTATAATTAGTTAAAAAAAATATATTCCCACATTTCAAAAAAATATCATTTACCCAATAAGATCATTAATTTCCCCTTTATTTTCTTATGAAAACTAGTAACATTTCATTTGTAATTTAATATAACATTAGTAATTCTATTATACATATGGTTTAAATCATTCATATATCTTATACATGCACTGCTATAATATATTTATTTAAAATATGTTACATAACAAATCATTGAATGGGACATTAATCCCATCCTTAAATAATTTTTTACATATATATTTAATGTACCTTCTTAGAGGATCCAAAAAAATTAGGAAAGGATAAAAAATTTCAATATATATTATTCTATATTCATTAATTTAACACAAATAATTCTATTCGAGGTAAATGTTTATCGATTTTTCATTATATGTATTATGGTTCGCCCAATCAATAATTCCATGACTATAAAAATATATTGATACTGGAGATAGTGACTTGTTTTATAATACAAGATCTCATATTAGTGATTTAATACTTCTTATAATATTTATTAAATTATTTAAATAACAAAAATCATATTTCATTTTGAATTCTATGATGTATATTTATTTCTTCAACCACTATTAGACCACATTGCATATATTACCAAACAACAAAACCACACATTTAATTATTACGTTTCTAGATTAAAAATACATATTAAATCATAAAGTTAGTTCAATGAACATTGGATTCAATTATAAAAAATATGTTAATCAAAAATACTCCTAATATATTTTAGTACACTTTTAACAACATCCCTTTGTGAATAATATGGAATACTTGTATACCAAATCAAGTAAATATTTTATTTATTAGTGTTAAATGGTAAATCCGATAAATAGTAGTAAAAATAATAATATTATAATATTAAACCAATGTAACATGTGTCTGAATCATGTTGAATGATACATGTTCGATCATGGGAATCTGCGGGTCGATTTTAGGACACCATGGAGCCAGTTTTGTGTGAACATGACATTTAATTACTTTAAATTTAAAGATATGGAAAATAAATCCTAAAAAAATATATTTTAGTTAAATGATTTTTATATAGGGTTATATATTTTATCATTTAGACTATAAATAGAAATTATAAAGATAAAACTATTTAATACATAATGTATTTTATTTGTATTTTTTATAGATTAAATAGATACATTTATTTATGAAACAATGTTGATGTAGTGATTACCATATTAATGAATGATTAAAATAAATGAGATTTTAAATATTAAAATAATTATATTTTGAAACTTTTAATTCCATAAAATAATTTTGGGGATAATTATGACTTGTTATATTTCAATTAATGAATTTTTTCGAATTAATTATGTTAATATGCATTTTTAAAAAGGCATTATATTAATAGTATAAACGCTGACATAAAATAATTTTTAAAACAATTGATATTTAATTAAATGATAAAATATTTAAAAATATATAATATTCTGGAAACTGATATATATGATATTAAAAATTTCATTAATGATCCATTTTTGGGTCTATTGTCATTTTATAGTAACAATAGTAACCATATATGATGAATATATAAGAAGACATGTTAAAAGATAAATAAGTTCACCAAGGGTTTGAGTTAAAAGATAAGGATAATTTTATGACCTAAACTAATCTAAATCCCATATGACGAGTTAAATCAGACCCATCATCATATTTTATTTGAAATATATCACTTTTTTATTATTAGATGTTTTAAATTAATTAATAATTAAATAATAATTCCCAACATTTCTAATGTTCCCATATTCCCTCTTATAAAATTGAAACATCTCTAACCATTACTCACACATCTAAAGAAATCATTTCTCATCGAAACTCTACCCATATAATCTCCAAATAACCCTATATTACTCCTAGATTTATAACCCTAGGTATAAGGAAAATATTATGATCCCTTTGACTAAAATCAAAAGAAGTTACTCAATTGGAGGTAGCGTCTTCCATAAAATTTAATACAATTATTTTTCCTTCTCCCCTATCTATGATCATATTATTCTTAGTTATATAAAAAGAAAAGAATATTAAATATAATAGGGGTTTTATTTGAAATATTTTATCAACACTTACATACAACTCCATCTAATGAAAATGAACATGTTGTTTCTGTGTACGACGAACTTCTGCCTCAAGAAATGACAATTGATCTATTTTCCCCTACCCCTCTAACGATGGTCATTATGATGGAACTATAATTATATATGTTGTATATTTGATATTTATTTTATTTATATTATTATTTAATTCTCATTTGTAACATAACTTTATGATGTTCATGTTATATAAATTTGATAATTTCATTTGAGACAGGGCAGACTACTACCCCCTCAAAGTGATACGATTTGTTCAGGATATTAATGGAATATATAAAATATTGAATTAATGATCTTATGGTAATTATATAACATATATATTATCTTTTAATAATAACTTACCTATGTATAATTATTTTATCTATCACGACCCCCTCCCACTAAAGATACCCCTCCTCTGCTGGCAATGGTGAAAGTGAGATAATGACCCCTGAGTCCCTCCTCATGTAGGCCCCGGGGAGGAGACTAGCACCAAGGGTATGATTTTTCACAAATATAGGAGGCATTCCTGTTTTTATTATTTAAGATTGGGAAATAGGACAAGAGTATTGGGTACCCCGCACCTTTTCCCCCCACTAGTTAGCTTCTCTTCCAAACGGCTAACGTCCTGACAATACCACACTCTTCCCGCCCGCAAACACCTATGCCTCACAACCACTTATCCCACCCGCACACACCTGGGCCTAACAACCACGTATCCCACCCGCACACATCTGGGCCTCACTACCATGTATCCCGCACGCACACACCTTGGCCTCATAACAATGTATCTCGCCCGCTCACACATGGGCCTCATCCCGAAGGTTCTTGGGAAATAGTAAAACCCTCCCGAAGATTCTTGGGCTAAACCACCCCAATCAAAACCTACCCGAAGAGTCTTGGGTGTAAGGTCTCCTCAAGCCATCACATCCTAGGGATGAAGGAGCAGTAAGGAGCTAGTAACTAAGGGGAAAACACCCTCTCCCATGAAATGGGAGTGTTCGGCACTAAGTGATCAACATGGGTGGGGTGCGATAAAACAAATAGATATATATATATATATATATATATATATATATATATACCAAACACTCAGCCCAACCTATGGCTTCTAACAGAAAACTGAGCACGTGCCACGACATTGGTACTACGAAACATGAATACAACAAACAACCCCAACCCCATTTAGGATTTCATGTTTCAACATAATCAGTTATTAGTTCCTTAACTACTGGGAAACTATCCACAACTAACCACATTGATCATTCATTTAACATATCTCGGCCATCGACAAATCAAGTTAGGAAAACACAGGAAACACAACCAAGTCCTTTTTATTAACTAACCAACCCCATTAACTATTATTCCACTTACACTATCATGACCCATCAGTCACTTACTTTTACAATTTTATTTATTAATCACAACCCATAGTTAGTTCACATTCAAACCCATCCATGTAGGCATACTTCCAACCACCATAACCATAACCACACCATACATCATCATCCTTTGATATCGTTCATCACATCCCCACTGCCCATCACTAACATAGAATTCACACCAACCCACAACCAAGCCAACTGCATCCCCACTGCTCACTTGATCCACAAAAACCCATAAAAAACACTCCCTTCACATAAATTTATCCCAACATCACCCACATGTTTATTATTCCAATTTATTTCAACCGGGGTGATCACACAATGGTTCCATATTTTCATTTAATTATCCAACTTTACGTGATTTACCAATTTCCAGATTCCATGAAGTTTCCATCCATAAACGGTCTAGAAAGATAGGGAAGCATTTAATTGCGCAATCAAAGTCACCCAACGACCATGATTTTTAGTAGGCATAAGCCAATTCAATTCACAACATAATCATAGGATATAAATAAAAAGGTAACTACATTCACAACTTCCCATCCCTGTTATATAAGAAAGTTATTATCTTTATTAAACCAGTTAAAATTTGTCTCACATAAACAAGAGAACACCCACCCCGGATGATGCACAAATTATAGAGATGATGGTAAATTCCATACATCAACAGGTTTTGATCACAATGCTCCCCCGTAACAACTTTAGAAGATGTCCATCGATGTCTGTCACTTATGTCGAAACCCGGAAAGACCTCCTCAGGTGGAAGTTGGAAAGTAAGGACTAATGAAAGACAACGGATCCCAGCTCAGAAGTTCTGCCTCGTCGTTATGATCCTGTGGCCACTGACAGATCATAAATCGGAGCTCGTATGAAGAAGTTATGGAAGAAAAAGGATCCTTTGAGTCTCTTGGGAGAGCTCTGCTTAGAGGAAAGGGGAGGAGTGGGGTGTGTTGAAAAGGAGGAGGGGACCCCTCCTTTTATAGGGGTGAAAAACAAAATTACAGGGCGTGTACTTTATGGTAAACGACGTGTACTTGGCCATTTCACGTGGCATCCATGCGGATTCCAACATGGCCTTCAATGCAGCACGCGACCATTGACTGGTCAACACACGGTTTGAGGGTAACCCGTATGCGGGGAGGGACTACACTGTGTGTAGTATTGGGTACAAGGAGTGTACACATTTATTTCACATGGGAAGAACACGGCCTTCAACACATGGTATACTCGGCGAGGGGGTACACGACGTGTACTCACACTACTCGACGTGTAGTTTCAAAATTCTGAAAAGTGTGGGAAAAGTCCATTTTACCCTCCAGAACACTTCAAGACCCTCTTTTTGACAAAGGAATTGGCCGGAGAGGTCCGGTCCATTACATCATATACCTCTTAAAACATTCTCATCCCCGAGAATTCAAAAGCCAACCCGGAGGAACCCAACAAGATACCTCTTAGGGCCCTTGTTATAACAGGAACCCAACCATCAACCCTAATTATAGGTGTTAGGAATTTCTTCTATTATTTAGATATATTATCCACTTTAGGCGGAAATGACTCGCCTACACGGGTTCAATCACATCCTAATTAATTTGTCTCAATTAAGGATTGGGTCTTCCCACTTCTATACATTAGGATTTTCAACTCGTACTGCCCCAACACCGCACAACCCACCCACTGCCCGAACATGTTGTTTGGGGAAAATTCCTTTTCCTATGTCGAGATATTGTCCGATTTAGGCAGCACTGACTCTTCTGCACGGGTTCAATAACATCCTCATTAATGTGTCTCGATTAAGGATCATGTTTTTTCCCTTTTTCCAACACATCCGGACATGCTACACACTTCCAGAGAACAAGGAAACAAAAGGTCTCATAAATGACAAGACAAGAATTCCATATATCAAAGGTATAGAGTACAAGAAAAAATCTCAGAATAACAAGGGAAAACACAAGTCAAAACAACTCTGGGTACTGAGCGTACATCTGGGTCTCCCACTCCCAAGTGCTCTCCTCGAGGCCGCCATGCCTTCACAACACACGAACCAAGGGAATGGTTAATCCATGGAGAACTTTCTCTTTAGGATCTTTGATTCTGAATGGTCATTCCTTGAAGGTCGCATCGTCTCCCATATCTAACTCTCCCCAGTCGATAATTTGAGAGTCATCATGTAAGTGCCGACGAAGCTAGGAGACGTGGAAGATGTCATGAACCTTCTCCAACTGAGGTGGCACGGCTAGCTGATATGCCACCTCACTGACTCACCTCAGCACCTCAAATTGTCCGATAAACCTAGATGAGAGCTTTCCCTCTTTACCAATCATTCTATGCCCCCGTCAATGGGAATCCTTCAAGAACACATGATCTCCCACCTTGAACTCCAAGGGCCTCCTCCGACGATCATCATAAGACTTCTATCGGTCCTGATCCATCTTCCTCCTCTCACGCACAAGCTGGACTTTCTCTATGGTGTTCTTTACTACCTCTGGACCAAGAGAACCTGTCTCACCAACCTTTTCCTAGAAAATGGGTGAATGACATGGTCTTCTATACAATGCCTCAAATTTTTCCATTCCAATAGTAGCGTGGAATCTGTTTTTGTAGGAAAACTATACTAAAGGCAAGTGTCGTACCCATGATCCTCCGAAATACAGAATGCATGCTCACAACATGTCCTCAAACGTCTGGATAGTCTGCTCTGTTTGCCCGTCGGTCTGGGGGTGGAAAGTAGTCCTAAGGCGTAGCTGGGTTCCAATAGCATGTTGTAACCCCCTCCAGACTTGTGAGGTAAACCGAGTATCTCAGTATGAGATGATAGTCTTCGGAACTCCATGAAAACGCACCACCTCGTCTATGAATCTTTGTGCAAAGGTACTCACTAGCCCTGACTCATTAACTAATAAGAAGTGAGATGATTTAGTTAGAAGATCCACCACTAACGAGATCGCATCATAACCACCCTGAGTTTTGGGTAGTCCTGTGATGAACTCCATCGAGATGTCGTCCCACTTCCACTCGGGGAAATCTAAAGGATGCAACAAACCACAGGTAACACGGTGTTCAGACTTTACCTGCTGACACACAAGGCACTTAGCCACAAACTCTGCCACTTCCTGTTTCTCCCTAGGCCACCAAAAATGTTCCCTCTTGCCTCGATACACTTTTGAAACTCCCATATGTACCACCAAGGCTGAGCAATGGGACTCACGGAGAACTCCCTCACGCATTTCCTCCTAAACAAACAACCTTCCATGGAAAATCATTCGATGCCAGATGTCCTATGAACATGCTTCTAGAGAGTTTCCCTGATTGACATGATCCCGCATCACTTCTGCCTCAATGTCCCCCCCACTGAGACTCTTCCACCTGCTACGACAAAGGGGACGACACCGTCATCTGAAACAAACAGCCTCTAATGCCCTATACCCTTGCATCCAAGTGCAAGGCAACCAACTCTCCCATCACTTTCCAGGAATTAGTGGATTCATGAACCACTTCGTTATGTAAATTCCTTCTCAAGGCATCATCCACAACATTTCCATTACCTTCTGTGTATGAGATCTCGAAGTCATAGTCTTGGAGAAACTCAACCAATCTCCGTTGTAACAAGTTCAAGTCGCGTTGGGAGAAGATATAACGTAAGATCATTTGATCTGAGAAGACCACAAAGCACTCCCCAAATAGGTAATGTCGCCATAACGTCAGTGTGAACACTACTGCTGCAAGCTCCAGGTCATGGGTGGCATAGTTACGTTCGTGAGGGAACAACTGCCTAGACCCATAACAAATCACACCCTTATTCTGCATCATCACACACCCAAGAACAAGGCCATAAGAATCACAAAACAACTCATAAAACAACCCTTCCTCTGGAAACATGAGTACGGGAGCACTAACAAAATTCTCCATCAGGTAGTCAAAAGGTTTCTGGCACTGCTCGCTCCATATGAAGACCTAGTTCATCTTAGTCAAAGCTATTAATGGAGAAGAAACTCGATATAAGTCCAAAACGAACCTCCTATAGTAACCTGCTAACCCAAGGAAACTACGAACTTCTTCCATGCTCTTGGGTGCTGCCCAAGAAACAACTGAATCCACCTTCGACGGGTCCACTGACACTCCTTTCTGAGACACCACGTGCCCAAGGAAGTGTACTTATTGGGTCAAAAACCTAAACATCGACAATTTACCGTAAAGATGGTGGTGTCGAAGGACTTCCAATACTTCCCTAAGGTGCTCAATGTGCTCCTCCTCTCATCTTGTGTAGATCAGGATGTCATCGATAAACAAAACGATGACCCGGTCAAGAAACTCTCGGAATAAAAAGTTCATAAGTCCCATGAACACAGCTGGTGCATTTGTAACTCCAAACGGCATCACTAAAAACTCGAAGTGCCCATAACTGCACTAGAAATCCATCTTCGAGATGTCACCATCCTTCACCCTTTGCTGATGATATCCCGATCATAGATCAATCTTAGAGATCCAACCTGCTCCCCTCAGCTGGTTGAAGAGATCATTTATCCTTCGGAGGGGGTAATGGTTCTTGACCGTTACCTGGTTCAACCTTATGTAGTCTATGCATAGCATGAGACCACCATCTGCCTTCTTCATTAATAAAACTGGAGCAACCCATAGTGATACACTAGGTCGAACAGAACCCTTCTTCATCAGATCGTGAATCTGAATCCGCAACTCCCACAACTCTGAAGGATCCATTCGATAAGGGGCCATCAAAATTGGATGGGTACCAAGTTGTAAGTCTATCCTGAACTCAACATCACATCGGGGGGGGGGGGGGGGGTTGAGTCACAAACTCCTCGGGAAAAACATCAACGAACTCCCAAACAACCTCTGGGATATACATCATCCCTTAATTAGTTGGAACCACTGATCACCCGCCTAAAAAAGAAAGGAGAGGCTCCACACGCCAGCTTCCCACCTGATAGCTCCTCTAACAAACAAAAGCTACATGCTGCCCGTCAACATCGGAGAACACGACTCTTCTCCGGAAGCAGTCGATAACAGAACTAATAGAAAACAACAAGTTGATGCCTAGTATGACATCGTATGTATGAATCTGTAATAGAAGAAGGTCCCCACTAGATCGATGTGGTCCCAACGTCAGCCCACATCCCTAGAAAACACAACATATGCTGGTCTAGCCTCCAAGTAGTGTACTCAGTACCAGTGATATGTAAATTCTCTCTACATCTAGTCCCAAATCATGGGCTAGAACAGGTGCAACAAAGGGGTGTGAATCTCCTAAATCGAACAAAGACGAAATGAGAGTGCTAAACAAACAAATCGTACCTCGTACCACCTCTGGTCCTGCTGGAGATGCCAACTCTGCTTCCTGCAACTATCCACGCCCAACTCCTCTGCCTCTATGATGTCGTCCACCTCCCCGAACACGCCCTGGTCGAGGTCCCTGAGAAGAACCCTGTGGTCGTCCTCCTCCCACAATGTCTACCCTCAGAGGAGTATGGTCCTGCTACTGCTGGACGGGCCCCGCTGGCAACTAGTTCTACTGAGGTGGGCGCTGAACCTGCCCACCTCCACCATAGTGATCACGGGTTGGGCACTGACTATGAATGTTCCCTAATCCTCCACAAGAAAAACACTTCGGTCCTGGGCTCGTGGAAAAGGGACGAGGACCTCAAGATCTAAACTGGAACTGCTGGGGCCTGCTCGCCACTGGCCTAAACCTAGAAGGTCATGTCGCATGAGACCTGTTGCTGACCGCATTTCCCTTCGACGAACCTTGATGAAACCCCTCACGTGGTGCACCTCCCAGTGAGTGCATCCACTCTACAACATCTTCCTTCTTCTGTATCACCAAGTACGTCAGAAGGGTGAAGGGGGTCACAACGTACTGGAGCGAAGGACGAAGTGCCTCCTCCCAACGTCTCGCTCGATACTCATCATCCGAAAAGAGATCCGGAGGGAAGCGCAGAAGATCATTGAACTTGATCCCCAGCTCTCGTACTGACATACTCCCCTTCTAGAGGGAGAGTAACTCCTGCCGCTTCTCCGCCTTGATGATGGAAGAATTGAATTCCTCTTGGAATTCCTTCTCAAAGTCAACCCACAGATCCTCTACCTCTATCCTTTATCCGAGTTAGAGTGTCCACCACTTTCATGCCGCACCTCTACGTTGACTGACTTCTAGGGGATCCCAGTACTCCCTCAGAGCACGAATCAAGGTAAAAGAGATCCCCAGCTCCTCAAGCCACCCCTCCATATCCGTATCCGACTTACTACCCTCATACTTCATGAGGGTTTGCTGCTGAAATGAACAAAGAGTCTTCTTCCACTGGCTATCTTCCTCCTCTCGGTCAATAATCAACTCATCGACTGCCTAGATCTGCTAGGCCTCGGCCGTCTGAGTCACCCAGGGATGACGTCCAGGTGCCATAGATGTACAGCAAACAAGGATCACCTAATCCCAAGTATTAAGGACATTCTCAAGGTTTTATTTTATCACATTATTTCAATTTCGTTCCCAGAACGCCCAAATCAAGTAAAGCACATTAATGATGATACATGTACCTTCCCTATGATATCTAACTTCAATCAATGTGGTCTCACTTGGACATTCGGTAGGCTCAATGTCCTTTCATCGGGTCCTGGGGGGCCCTAAAATCCCGTGTCCTAACCAGTCTTCCCTGGCCTATGTCACGCACCAAGATTAACCAACATTGTTTCCCTTCCATCCCATGCAATCCTAACTATTCCTAACTCCGGACTCCATCATATCTCTCAGTCTCCCTCTGATACCATTCTATCACGACCCCCTCCCACCAAAGATTCCTCTCCAGAGGAGGAAATGGTGAAAGGGAGATAATGACCCCCTGAGTCCCGCATCCAATAGGCCCCGGGGTGGCGACTAGCACCAGGGGTATGAGTTTTCACATATATGGGAGGAATTACCCTTTTTATTATTTAAGATCGGGAAATAGGACAACAGTATTGGGTACCAAACACCATTTTCATTTAATTTTCCATCTTTATGTGATTAACCAATTTCCAAATTCCATGATGTTTCCATCCATAAACGGTCTAGAATGATAGGGCAACATTTAATTTCACATAAAAAGTCCTCCAATGACCGTGATTTTTAGAAGGCATAAGCCTATTCAATTCACAACCTAATCACATGATATAAATAAAAAGGTAACTGTATTTACAACTTCCAATCCCCGTTATATAAGAATGTTATTATCTTTGTTAAACCGGTTCAAATGTGTCTCACGTAAACAAGAGAACACCCACCCCTCATGATGAACAAATTATATAGATGAAGGTTAAGTCCCTACCTCAAAAAGTTCTGATCACAACACTCACTCGTCGTTACGATCTCGTGGCTGCGGACAGATCCTAAATCAGAGCTCGGACGAAAAAGTTATTGAAAAAAAGGAGCCTTAGAGTCTATTGGGAGAGCTCTGCTCAGAGGAATGAGGAGAATAATGGTGTATTGAAATGGAGGAGGGGACCCATCCCATTATAGGCGTGAAAAAAAAGTACACGACTTGTACCAGGCCATTTCACTCGGCCAAAAAGCGGCTTCCAACACGGCCTTTAATGCGGCACACATCTGTTGACTGTTCAACACACGGTTTGAGGGAAACGCGTACGGGGGGAGGGACTAAACGACTTGTAGTATTGGGTACATGGCGTGTACTCATTTATTTCACATGGGAAGAACACAGACTTCAACACGGGGTATACCCGGTGACGGGGTACACAGCATGTACTCACACTACAAGGCGTGTAGTTTCAAAATTATGAAAAGTGTCGGAAAAGTCCATTTTACCCTTTAGAACACTTCAAGACCCTCTTTTTGGAAACATAATGGGCCGGAGAGGTCCTGGCCATTACATTATCATTCCATTAAATGTGGAAAAAATGAATGTCCTGTTTATGCATATATAAATCTTACCGTCACTATGAATGTCACATTTAATTTCTCATATCCAAATGTTATGGAGTATTAAAAATAAATATATAATGGATATATATTATCTATATTATATCTTAATCATGAATTTAATTTTGTATATAATAAAATTTTGACCATATGAAATTGTTATAATTATAACATGTTCATTTTTGACTCATATTCCGAACATCGACAAAATGTCTTACATGAACTCAATTAATTTTATAATTTCTATATCAAGGTAAAAAGTTATATAGAATAAATAATAAAAGTGAAAATGGTTATGATAAAATTAGAAATTAACTTATGTTTATTATTCAGGAAATTAATGAACAAACTAGTCCAGTCATACATGAGATAATGGACATTATATTAATCTCCATTCTTTTATGAACATTTTGATTTATACATGACATTATTTTATATGGTGTATAATCCCCTATGAAATTTTATTTCAGTCAAATGAAATCAGTTTCTATGTAGCGTTTTAAAAATGAATAAGGGAATGTTTCTTTTTAATGTATGTGGAAACAACGACATTTCCTCCGTTGCGAGCATTATTTTATATTTGGATACCTAAACAAGATGTGATTTTTTAAATAGAAAATATATACCATATAAAATTTTTAAATATTTTTTTATTTAAAAGGGTTTATAATGTTGATTTACTATTTCAATATCATGAAATAATTTCTTGTGATTTCAAATGAAATTTTTAGGATTAAAATGTTGATATTTGTAATCTGTTATGTGTGATGATTATATAATGGTACATGTATATTTTTTTGGTTGTTACGTGATAAACCTAATAACAGATGTTTCCAAGATAAAAAAAGTATTAGAGGTTACATTATAACCTAAAATGCATTTGGTATGTAAGTTTTCCATATATATATTCCATTTTAAATATAATTTGTGGAAGTCAATCGTATGGTTATTTCTTTTATGTATGATTATGTCCCAGGTTTACCTTTTTTATTTTATGTGTGTTTTATATGTGTTTTATAGTAACATTTGGGTTACAAAAGGGTATGTAATGATCTTATTCCTGTGATGATTATTTACTACATCATAATGGTGGAAAGTAATACTTACAATAATGAATTCTAGGATTACATGTTGTTTTGAAAAACTAATAGCTTTCATTATTTGTGTATCCCTTGCTATGTTTTTTATTCTCATACTATATTTTCGAAATGTTTTTCATAAGAAATAATGTGGAATACGGTAAAAGATGGGATCATGGAAAATTCATGATGTTTAGAACATGGAAATAAACTTGTTTATTTTATTTTAATATTTTTTACATTACTAAAAAAGGACACTGAGTAGAAGTGTTTGTCTGTAATATTCGATATGTTATGCAAAATATATGACCTAATTTTATAATTCTCTAAACATAAAAAGATCCTTAATGTGAAATATTAACATAATTCATGATTATGGAATGTTTTCGGTTGGGGACATATAGTTGGTATCATAGGCCGATTTAAATAACATTAGGAGTTAAAATTTTATTAATAGAATATTCATCAATGATTATTAAATTATGGTAAAATTGAAATGATATAGTATTTTATGATTAACATAACTTATCATGAAATATATGTTTGTTCAAAATAGATTTTCCTAGTGGAAATAGGGAAACTATGATAGAAAGGAATATAGTGGAGAATAACCTTCCAAATTTGCATCTAGAGATGGTTAGAATTGGAACTGTTAGTTTGTTATAGTAATCACATAGTTGATTCGTGAAATAAATGGTGGCAGTATACATGCACAATATCAACTAGATAGACCATAGAGAAATATGTTTGTGTTGGATCATTTCATGAGGCAACATCCCACATCATTTAGAGGAGCATCTGACCCTATTCAAGCTGTAGGGATGATCAAGGCACTGGAAAATATTTTCAATGTCATGTGTTGTACAAACAATTAAATGGTTAGTCTTGTTTCTTATTGTTTCGAAGGAGAATAATATTAGTGTTCTTAAATGTTTAAAAATTATATGGATAATCAGGAGATTTATTCTCTTGGTCGGGAATAATTCAATGGAATGTTTCATGAGAAATATATTCCTAAGTAGGATTCATTTAGAATGTAAAAAAATATTGGAATTACAGATATAGGGTGATTTAGGGGATATTTATAATGAAAAGGTCACTCAAATGGAAAGGTGTGCTCAAAAAATCATATGATTTCTTGATAATAAGATATATAAATTTTACTCATGAATAAAGGTATGATATCAAGTATAATTATCCTCTTGTGAATTAAAATGATTTGATAAATTTGTTATATTAGATGATAATGTAGAAATGAATTTTTCTAACGATCATGAATTCTATGAGAGCATGAGAAATATGAAGTCACATTTTCTCAAAAAGGGAATGTATTCATCACAAAATCCTGGAGGTAATAAAGTTAAATATACATCTTATGAGAAGTGTGCTAAAAATAATCCTATAGAATGTGTCTAAAAATATGGAATGTTCTTCTGGTGTTGTAAGACTTCTCATATTTCTCATATCTATAAAGAAGACGATCAATTATGAAATAAAATGAAAATAGTAAAATGTTTTAATTACAAAGATTTTGGGAATTATACTAAGGTGTGTCTATATATTATTAGCAATGGTGGAAACCAGAGAGATCGAAAGAATAAGGGTAGGGAGAAATCTATTGTTACAACTACAGTTGATGTGGGAGCATCAATTGAAGTAGTATCATGTACTTTTTTCATATTATGCCAGTGTATTGTTTGATTCATGGTATATACATTTATTCATTTCTGAAAAATGTTGGGGCATATTTTGAATTCCACCTGATGTAATGAATCTGGAATATATAGTAAAAATACCTAAGTGAAATATTGAGACAAAAAGAAATTATAAGAATCATTGTATCCATATTTATTGAAATAATTTACCTACAGACCTTATTGTTTTCCCTCTATTATAGTATCATGTTTTCTGGGAATGGATTGGATTTCTATTTTCCAAGCTGTGATTTAATATTGAGCTATAGAGGTTTCTCTTTAGAAAGACTTTTAGTTTTTGTACAGGAATAAACATGTACCTATGATAACATATTAGAAAGATGAGAAACTAGTGAAATTTAGAAATGACTATTACATTGCACATATTGAGGAAAACTACGGAATTATTCAAATTAATTATTTTCCAGTAGTAAATGATTATCTTGATGTTTTTAATGAGGAGTTTCGTGGTATTATGCCTAGCCAGGAATTCAAATTTACTGTTGCCTTAGTTCATGATTCGATTTAAATTTTAAAAACCACTTATTATATGGATCAAATTGAACATTTATAGTTAATAAAAAAATAGTATGAGTAGTTAGATATTGGATTCATTAAGCCTTGACCATCACCATGGGGTGGTTCGGTAATGTTTGTTAAAAAGAAATATCATTCAATGAGAATTTTCCTTGATTATAGAGCCTCAAATAATACCACTATTATATAAATCATTCATTTTCCTCATATCAATGATATGATTGACCAGCTCTATGTAGATTTTTTTTATTATTTACTTGATTTCAGGGTTTCATCAGTTTAATGTAAAGGAATAAGGCATCCCGATGAGTGCGTTTCATACAAGATATGTCCATTATAAATTTAAAGTTATTTATTTTGGGTTAACCAATGCACCTATTTCATTCTTGTATCTAATGAATATAATTTACAATGAGTTATTGGATTTGATAGGAGTTTTGTTTATTGATGACATTTTGTATTAATATAAATGTAAATAAGAACATTAATGTCATTTATGGGTAGTCTTGAAAACCATAAAAGTAAATAAGTTGTATGGTAAATACTTTTATTGTGAGTTTTGGGTACACCAATTTTCATTCATCAGTTACATTATTTTAGAAAATGGAATAAATTTTGATCCTTATAGAATAATATTTATTGAATAATATCCAAGACCTCCAATTATAAACAATAATCATAGTTTTCTTTGTTTGGTAGGCTATTATAGAAGGATTTTTGGGAATTTTTCATGTTTATCTAGCTTATTGACTATGTTATCTCAAAAAGCTGTTATGTTCATATGGGAATAAGAATGTGGTGATTTTTTTTTGGAAATTGAATATAAGATTTGTGTTTGATCTAGTTTTGGCCTTAAATTCTAGATATAGTGAATTAGTCATCTATAGTGATTTTTCATTAGAAGGACATGGTTATGTCTAAATGAAGTATAATCTGGTAATTGGTTATGATTCACATCAAATGACACATTTTGAGTTAAATTACCCTACACAAGATTAAGAATGATTTAGATTTTTTTTCTTAAAAACTTATGATTCATAATCTATATAGGGTAAAATGTTAAATATATACTGACCAAAAAAATTGAAGTATATATTCACTCAAAATGAATGGAAAATTAACCTAGTATATGGAAATAATTAATCAATGATTATGATTACATGATTCATTTCCATCCATGAAATAAAAATAATGTTTTCTATGCCTTGATTCTAAAACATAATGCTACTTTAACTACGTTACATTTGAAATATGATCATTTGATTGATGATTTGATGTACATTGGCATTAAAGTTTTTGGGGTTGTAAATTACTCTCTTTTGTTTCAGGTGTAAGTGAAATCATCTCTATCAGAAGGAACTATGAATGTGTAGAAGGAATACTGTGAGTTGTATAAAGAGGTATAATTTGTTGAGAATGGTAAGTTTCCTGAATTTAACATTGAAAAATATCGTGTTTTGTTATTCAGAAAATAGTTTAGTAGTTCCTTATGATGTATAGTTAAATATTGTTTAATTCTATGATGCTCATAGTTCTCTATTATCATTTCATCTTAGGGAAACAAATAAGTATAGATATCATTGGGATTATTACAAGTGGGATGAAATGAAAATATATATTTATAACGTTTCTGTGAAGTGATGAACTTGTCAACAAGATAAATTAGAATGGTAGTTACCGAAACTGATGCTTCAGCTATTTCCAATTTTAGAGTGGAAATGGGAAAATGTTTCCATGGATTCCATAATCGAATTACCAAAAAATTCTCTAGGTTACAATTGTTATCTAGGTTATTTTATATTTGATTAACTAAATCTTCTCATTTCCATTCTATTGGAGATATGTTTTCTCTATATCAATAATCTCGATTGTATATTAAATAGATAGTTAGGTTATATTGACATCCCCACCCCATTGTATCTAACCATTATCTCAGGTTCACTTCTAACATTGGGAAGGCCCTTCATGAGTCATTGGGTAGTGAATTAAATTTTAGTACATCTTTTTAACCTCAATCATATGGGCAGTAAAAATGAACAATTTTGACATTTGATGTTATGCTACATGCTTCTTCAATTAATTACTTGGGAATTTGGGACCCACATATTTTTATTGTTGATTTTTCATATATAACTGTTCTTATTCTAGTTTATAAATGGCACAATTTGAGGCATTATATGGAAAGTGATGTCAAAATCTAGTTTTTTTTATTATGTAGGTGAATGAAAATTTAGGGGACCAAAATTAGTAGAATATATGGTAGTGAAAAATCAGTAGATACAAACAAAACATGAGAAATTCACAGAGAATTAAGAAAAGTTAATCAAATAATAGAATTAAGGATATTTATTTTGAGGTAGGTGATCATGTATTTCTCGAATTTTTTTCATGGAAAAGTGTGATGTGCTTTTGAAATAAAGGAAAATTGAGTCCGAGGATTATTAGACCATATTAAAACATGGATAAATTGGGATTAGTGGCCTACATAGTGGATTTAATTTCATTTTTATCCTAGGTACACAATATTTTTTTATGTTTTACGGTTAAGAATGTATATAACAGATCCATCTCTTGTTTTGAGTCGAGAGGTAGTTCAGTTGGAAGAGAATATTTCTTCTGATAAAAAACCTATCTAAAATATTGACTGAAGAGAGAAAGTGTTCCAGAATAAGGTAATTAATTAGGTAATGGTTTTGTTTAAAACCCACACGATTGAAGAGGAAACATAGAAATATGGAAATGATTTAATGGACAAATACCCCAACTTATTTAAAAAATTAATAAAATTGAGGGGACATAATTTCTAAAAGGGGGGAAGAATGTAACATACCTAATAAATAAATAATATGCATTTTAAAAATGTATTAATATATTTGAAATAAATATTAAATTTAATTTTATAGTTATGTAATGTTTGATGGTATACCTGACATGAAATAGTGGGTTTCTCCGAAATCTTACATTTCATACAAGGCTGATTCATACTGAAAATTAATAATATAATATTATTATTTTAAATGGTATTTGATGCTTATCCATTATATTTGGTGGAATGAACAAAACTAACCATAAATTGATGAATCATTTTTTTAACAGTTTTTACATTTATCTTGTAAAATTTATATTATTGAAATGATAATGAAATTTTTTTTAATAAAAAATACAGTAATTTTTTTAAGGAATTATTACCGCTTTTTTGATGGATTACCTTTTTTAAATCTAGTTTTCATACTTTTATATATTCATTTTTACAAAATTAACTTCTTCATAAGAAGTGGTACATGAAAATATTTTTTGGGTAAATATTCAGTATTTTTCTGATATAGTTCATTTTTTTAATGAATAGTTATATAATATTGAATTTTAAATGAAAATTTTATTTATATATATTTTATTTATATGATAATATTGTCCTTTTAATTGTTCTTAATTTATAATTAGATTATATTTTTATCATTTAATATATATTTTTTCATTCTAAATAATTTTACTTTGAATGTGGAAATAAACGCTTGTTATTATTTTGGTAGTTTTTATTTATTAAAAACATGATTTTTGGTTTTGACATAGTGAATTAAATTTAAATTAATTACTCCAACTTCATTTTTTTTAATTTAGAATAATGGGTTCTATATATAGAATCAGGCGGTCCAAATTGTTTAAACATGTAACTATTATTTTTAGACATTATTAATAGTAACTCTAGAAAATATTTTATTTACCTAGGTAAAACGGTAAATCAGTTAAATATTTTAAAAAAGTATTATCATAATAATATAAAACTAACCTAATATGTGTCCTAATTCTCTTGTATGATACATGTCCATCAATGGGAATCCTTGAATCAATTTTAGGACCCCATGGAGTAACTTGTGTGTGATAATGACATTTAATTACTTTTAATTTAAAGATAAGAAAAATATATACTAAACATGTATCTTTTAGTAAAAAAAATGTATATCAGGGTTTATAGCTTATCATTTCAACTATACATATTAATTATAAATAGAAAAGTATTTTATACATCATGCTATTTTATTTATAATTTTTTACATATAAAATATTAATTTTTTTTATACACAATGGTGATTTAGTGATTAACATAATAATGAATTATTAAACAAATGATATTATATATATTAAAATAAACTTATTTTGAAACATTTTATTCTTTCCAAGAATTTTATGGATGATTATGAATTTTATTCATCGAAGTAATTACTTTTTATTAATTAATCATGTTGTTATGAATTTTTAAAAATTCCTGATATGAATATTATAAAAATTTACTTAATTTAGTTCTAAAATAAATTAATATTTTATCAAATAATATTATAATCCTAAAAATATAATATTTGGAAAAAATAACATATATGATGTTAAATAATTAATTAATTATCCATTCTTATTACTCTTGTCATTGTATTGTTACAATAGTAACCATATATTATGAATATTCATGAAGTTATGGTAAAAGTTAAATAAGTTTAATAAGGTTTAAAGCTAGAAGATAAGGATAATTTTATGACCTAAACTTTTATAAACCCATTTTATGATATTATTTAGACCCATAATCTTTATATATTATAAATGTATTACTTTTGTGACATTAAAATTTTAAAATTAAATAATAATAAATTAATACTTTAAAATATTCATAAAGTGCCTCTCCTCGCTCTTATAAAAGGACTCCATCTCTAACCCTTAGTCACACCTCTCCATACCCCTTTTCGAGTCTAAAAACATAATAAATAATCTCCCAAAATCCTTATCTTTATTTTTGAAACATTCCTCTAGGAATAAGGCAATTCATTAGATCCATTTGGCTCAAATAAAAATAAGTTACCTGATTTGATGTAACGTCTTCTCTCATGTTTCATCACATTATTTTTATTTTATCACAACATATACAAATATTATTCATTTTTTTATATAACATTAACAATATAATAAATATATTAGTTTATTTTTATGAGAATTATTTGAAAAATAATTACTCACACCCCCATCTAATGGATACGAATGTACTGAATCTGTGTACAATGAATTGGTGCATAACGAAACGATGATTGTTCGATTTTCCCATACCACCTATAATGGTGGACATTGTGATAGAAATATAATTATATATGATATATATGTTATTTATTTCATCATTATGATTCTGTAATTATTATTAGAGAATATATCATTAGGCATTTTATTAGTATAAATTTAATAATATCATTTGAGGAAGTGCGGACTACCGCCCCCTCAAAAAGATATGACACGTTCATGATATACATAGAACATATAAATTGTGTAATTAAAGATAATATGAAACATATATATTAATGATATTAAACTTTAATTATATGGTACCTATATATCATTTAGTTTTAATTCCATTAAATAATAAAAGGTAATGAATGTTCTGTTCATGCATACATACAACTTATCGTTTCCATGAACTATGAATTTCATTTCTTAGAGAAAAATGATATGAAGTATTATAAATACATATATAATAGATATATATGACATATATGATATCTAAATCATTAATATAATTCAATATTGACCACATGGACTATTTATAATTATAACATGTAAATTTTTTACTCAAATTCAGAACTTCGACAAAATGTCCCATATAAACTCAAATAATTAACTAATTTATATAGAATGGTGATAAGTAATATAAATGGAATAATAAAAATGAAAAATGTTTTAATTAAATTCTAAATTAACATAAAGTTACTATATAAGAAATCAATGAATGAACAAGTCATTTCGAAAACAAGGTAAGTGACAATGTGACAATCTCCTTTCTTTAAGGCATATTTTGATTTATACACGACTTCATTTTATATGGTTTATAAACCCATTTCAATTTCAATTTCCATAAAGGATAGTATTTTTATACTTATCATTTTTATAAATGAAATGGGGAATCTTCCATTTTAATATACGTGGTAACAACTATCTTTCTCCTACCGCATGCATTATTGGATATTTTGTTTCCTTAAAAATTTATGATTTAAATAAATGAAAAAAATACTATATACATTTCTATATATATAGGTATTAAATATGGTTATTAAATTGGGTTTAATATTTCAATATCTTGAAATTATTTCTTGTGATTTAAAATGAAATTTTTCTCATTGAAATGTTAATATTTTCAATCTTTTATGTGTGATGATTATATAATATTACATGGAAATTTGATGGGTGGTTACAATATAAAAAAATTGGTGGGTTGTTCCCTTATTAACCCAAGATTGGTGGTCAGGTTATAACAACAAACTCATTTGTTATGGAAGACGTCCATATGGATATTCAATTTGTAAAAAGGATTTGTAGATGTTGGCCATATTTTTATTCCATTTAAATATGATTATGTCTTATGTCTACCATTAATAAGATATATTTGATTTGTCAGGGTTTTATGGTAATATATATGTTAAAAAGGGTATTAAATGAGATTTTATCCAGTTAATAGTACTTACTACTTCATAATTTTCAAAAGTATTACATTTGACGAATTATTCATGGTTTACATATACTTTTTTGAAAAAACTAACAGTTTTTCTTATTTTTGAATCCCTTACTGAGGTTTTTATGATCATAATATGTTTTTTAAATGTTTTTTTTCATGACCAGAAGTATAATAGGGTAAATGATGGGATCAATGAAAACTCATATTGTTTATATAATGGAAGTAAACATGTTTCTTTTTCTTTTATGATTGTTTACATTATGAAAAAATGGATATTCAGTAGAAGTTTCTACGTGTAATATTCAAGATGTTATGTATATGTTAGAAGCTAATTATCTAAAGCTATTAACCTAGAAAGATACTAAATGGTAATGATTATCTCATTAATGGATTATGTAATTATTAAATATGGATAATTATATAATCTTCATGTAATATTCAAAGAATACGTGATTCCTCGAATAACTCTGTCATATTCTATTAGTAAAGCTATTATGAACTAATGATGTGATATATTATAGCCAAATCCAAATTGTGTAGAAATTGTTTAAAAATGATATTATTCAATCCACTTTAAACCAATTTAAATTTATTAGTATTTAGTTTTTATAATATAATTATTATTTATGAAAATATATATTCCAAATATAATATTGGTTTCAATCATGTAATTCATTTTAATGTTTCAAGAAGAAATAGTCTTTTTCTCTATTATTGGATTTATACTAGTTACAGAATTCATATTCCATCATTATATAAATAAATTACACAAGAATAAATATTATCGCGCCTACTTTAAAATTTATTTATCTTCGTTAAAAATATTACAATATTATAAAATTATTTTAATAAATTCCTAATGACATTATTTTAGAGATTTTTGGAAAATAAAATATAGATTAAAACAATATAAGATCCTTATTTAGGTGGATATATAACATAATTTATCATGGTTATTCCATATTTATTTATTCAAAAAACATTCCAGATAATAATTTGATTTTAAAAAACAGTTTTTTTATTTTAAATTATATAAAGAAAAAAATATAAATAATATTTTAATTGAGGATGACCGTATCATGAGATCACTAGAGTAAAAATAATTGATTTAATCCTTTTTTGTAAACCCTTTGTATAACATTATTGAAGTACCTTTTATAATTATAACATTAAATATTAATTTCTTTCTAAATACCAATTTATAAATTATTTTAGTGAAATATTATATATATTAACTTATAATCATATATTGTTCCCTGTTATAGACTCAACATCATAAATTAAATTTTTGTCACTAAATATATGCATTAAAAGACAATATATAATATTTTAAATTATTTGGCTCATACTATACATTAATAAATTATAGACATTCTATAAAAATACTATATTATCAATATAAAATGATAACATTTAGAAATATTTTCTATATTTCATTTCTATTGTTGGTTTTTATATTTTAACCAATATGATTGAATCTTATTAAAAGGAATGTTATTGAATCTATATTCCTAAATTGTATAATTCATAGCTAAAGAACAAATCACTATTCATCAATGAAAAAATAAACTGATTTTTATAATGAACTAATAAGAACTAAATAATTATGGTTTACATCAATTATAGTATAATAATTGGAATTCTCTATATAAATGAGAAATATGGAATTTTTACCACTTTTACATACCATTTTTCTCTTATGTTCATGCACACTTATAACATCGTGACATCGCCAAACTAATAAAAAATTCCATTTTAAAATTCAATTCCAATGCATGAAAATTGCATAATATTACATTAATAAGTACCTTATATTATTATGAGTAGATTCACCACATAAAAACTAGTAGTATAATATCATTCAATAATGTGACTCTTTTAATTAAGTGGTATATTATGACACAACCCATATACATAGCTGATGTAAACCCTTAAAAAAATAAAAAATAAAAGTATGAATGAAAAGATATTTATTTTTACTAAAAATATTATTTTGATATTTAAGTAATACATTAGTATATTAATTATCACAAATGGTTTTTTAATCAATGGAGGTTATGTTTCAATCTTAGATAGAGACTACAGTATAATGGAATGAGATAAATTATTCATGTAATAAATCCAACCCCTTCTAATTAAAAATATACATATTATTCAAAATAAATAATTTTCAAGATTTAATAAATTTATTATTATCAAACATGATTGAATATGCATCCTAGAATGTACACACTAAAAGAAACGATGGATTTGATATATCATGAATAATTAAATAATTTCTCATGATAATATGTATTTAGTAAACATTGTCAAAAAACAAGATACATCCTTTCATGAATGGGAGAACAATGTTATTTTCAACTGAATCATTAGGAATAAAAACATTATGTTTAACCACCTATCAATGATACAATGTGAAACATGTAATGAAATACATTTATGTTTAACATTGTGCAATTGTTGATGAACATACACATTTTTATGTCGATGATTTAGTGCAAAATCCACCAAAGGATTTTTCCTTCTTACATTTTCAATTTACATAATTATAAAATTTTTTAATTTATAAATATAAACCAAATCCTTCTTAAATTCCAATAATGTATTAGAAAAATTCTTACCCATTAAAATAATATAATAATAAAATGACTCTTTATGTTATTGATAAAATTATAATCCAACATAAGTAACTATGAAATAAAAATGGCCATAATGGATAACATGAAAACATTGATGAATCCAATAAAGATGAGAACGAGTGGGAAGAGACAATTTTCTTAGGGAGAACATAATTAATACATAATCTATTAAATCTGAACTAACAATATAAATCTATGATTTTCACAATTAGTTTTATAGAAAACTAAAAGAGAATATGAAGAGATAAGAAAATATATTCCTTGATTCCATTATTACGGACCTCCAATGAATGCGAAACAAATAACACATGGTGAACACTCTCAAATACAAAGATATTGAAAAACATAAAATATTAAATTAACATTGTCTTTATTTATTAAATTATTATACTAATAATTTTTACTATTTTTTATCCCACCAATTATATTCTTGTATCTATAAATTTTTTTTATTTATATCAATGATATATTCATGATTTAATAAATATTACTTATTCAAATTTTTTCTAATTTTTTTCTTATCTAAATATTTTGGTCATATTTAATCATATAAAACCTCATATTATAATACAAAAATTTATTATCCATAATATTATTCCTTTAGGGGTCAATAACATTAATGATGAATTATATACTTATATTATTTAAAACATTCATTTTATTTTTACATCTAAATCTCTGATTCATTTATTATTTATATTCTTTCGCTAAAACAACATAGGTAACAAGGATAAAAATCCAAGAGTCAATAGAATAACCATATGAAACATCAAATTTTAATAGATTATACATGAATATAAATAAATTATTTTAATACTCATGAAATATGTTTCAAAGTACTACTCTTCATTAACATCGTCTTATGATATTTTTGGATTATTTTTAGAATTATGTGATACATATATAACATGTAACAAAAAGTATATATTTTAAAAAAAATTACATAATAAATGTTACAAAAAGTTAAAATCAAATATAAAATTCACATCATCACCTTCAAAATAATCTTTTGAATATATATTTTATAATTCAATTAAATATTTCTTATTGAGATTCTTTTATTCTCAAGAACCACTTTCATTCATTGAAATATCATACGTTTGTAGAATGATTTTGATGATAAACTAAATATATTATTTTTAAGATGTTTTATACTATCACATATACATTTTTAAATAATTTTTTATTATGAATCATAATTATTATTTTCCTCCTTCTTGGTAAATCATCACTTTTATATCAATGGTATTCCATTTATATAATTATCATTTACTTATACTATTTAAACATATCTAATAAAATATTTATAATGTTTTACAATTTTAAAATATAATTTTTTTTATAAAAAATGTTCCACGTGTGATTTATCTGTACCTATAAATTATATCTATAAAATTATATGTTACACAATTATTAAACATTATGACCATTAATAAAAAAAATTATTTTAAACTAATCTATCAATAATCAAATTATTTTCTTAACATATTGTATAATTTTATAGCGGTATAATATGTTTATATAAATGTATAATTTCCTTCACTTATTTCTATCATGTATCTTATTTAGTTGTTGAAATTTTATTTTAATATCTTTCTCAAAACAATATTTTTAGAATAAAACTATTCATTGAATACGATTAAATTGTTTTGGTCATGTCAATGTCACAAAAAAAGAAGAAATATTTGGTGACATGACTCTCAAAGTACATGGTCTTTTGATAGATATTTGTTAATAACATTCATCACCAAGAAATATTAATTTAGATAATTTTATGAATTACTTATTAATTATTTTTTTGAAAACCCTTATCCTATATCATTAAATAAAATATTTTTAAGGTAAAAAGTATTTTTTATGATTGTATTTTAAAAGATACTAATCCAAAAAAGTGATATTACTACTTTTATGTGTATACATTGACTTAATATCTCCCCTTTATTCAACTTGTGAATCCATTCATGATTAAATATATATGATGTTTATTTTCCTCCATCTTCATTCCCATTATATTGGAAAACATATAACTACCTCTATTATTGAACATTTTATCCTTATCACTTTGAATGAATTATTGACCCTCCTCTTTCCCATTATCCTTTTATTTTATTAATATTCACCAATTTATAGTGAATTAAAAAAATGGTTCTCATATTGCAAATTAATTCATAATATTACATAAAATTTCATCCATATTTTTGAAAATGATACCCAATATATAAATATTCCAAATAATATTGTAGGGTCCTAAAAATTTCTGCAAGGGGGAAATCCAATTACCCCAAAACATGGAAAAAGACCGAACCGGTCTGCGCACCAGCTCCTAGCAACAGTATTTGTCCAGTTTGGTGAACCGCCCTCCTGTAGACGCTGTCGTTTGAGAAATGGGTGGAGAGCCTATGTGGGTGCGAACCAGGAAGAGCACCGATGAATCCGACCAGTTCAACCGTCGCGGACCTCCTTGATCACGTAATGGAGGCGGATCCTTGTGCGCTGCGGTTGTTGTCGTTCGCCAAATGGAGGCAGATTAATATGACCCCACGAGGCAACCCTAAAAGCCTCGACTCTTCAAATATTGGGTGACCAAGTCATCCACGGGTGAGGGACTCCTTCATGGGATTCTACATAAAGAGCCATGGGCCCATCGATACAACCTCCTTTGTGAATTTATAAATAGTCACTATGGGGCACCAAAGAAGTGGAGGAGGAAGCACGACTGAAAATCTGTGGGGAGACGCTAGAGAAATCGCTCGAAGCAGTCCATGACCATCTGGGGGCCCCATATCAACTGTATATTCACCCTTCTGCAGAGAGGAGAAACCAAACTGTGAACCCCATGCGGCCGACTCCTTCGCGGCCACCCCTTAGCGGCCATTCCATCCGCAAACCCACGTCGTTTGTGAAATGGAGGCGGGAGTCTTCAGCGGCCCGATCCTCCGTGGCCATCCATTAGAAAAACACTACTCCGTGGACTAGTTTTTTTCATGAAATGGAGGCGGGAATCCTTCATGTCTAGCTCCTTCATGAATATCCCTTAGCGGTACAATCCTCCGTGGACCAGTTTCGTTCACGGCCTAGTCCTTCGCAGCCTGCTCCCTCGCAGCTAGCTCCTCCACGGAGACCTTTCACGGACAAACAAAACCATGAACCAAATGTGTCCTATTCCTTTGCGGCCAACTCCCTTTTATCCATCTCCTTTGAGTAAAGCACCTATGTGGCCCTTCGGGTTGGTCCCTTCGATACCATCACTGATGCCCAATAAAAAATGGAGAGTCGCACCGCGACCTTTTCGGGCTGGGTCGACAGTGTTTTACATTGCACTGTTATGATGCCCCAACATCCATCCTATACATTCCATGAGTCAAGATACTCATCATGACTCTCCTATAACCCTATTTCCTAGCTCCTTTTGATAGGTTCATCCAGAAAGGGCCGCCCTCGCGTAAGTCCCACACCAACCATTGCTAGGTATCCTATACCTAGTCATCCTGACCACATGATGTTAAACTATATGGCCCTCATCCTATCCATATGACGTTAAACTATATGGAAATAGTCCTCTCTATATTACTATAAACTGTAGCATTCTATATCTTTCAATAATTTGATGCCTTATGCTCCAAGAATAAGATTCCTCATGCCATGTTTATAGTGGAAAAAATTTAAGAGCGCTGGAATCCATTCAAACAATCCATCACTCTGCCTCATGCTTTGTGTGTCCTTCATTCATATCTTCATCCACTTTCATGTCCGAAGAGACCCCCTAATGTCCTGTTCCCATGCTTCCTCATCTCACCTACCATCCTGGGCCAGCGCCCCAGAATACATTGGACAACACTTCGAGATAGGTCATGCATTTCGAACATGGTCACCATTCAAACCTCATTTGTTCGTCCCCATTTCAGGATAATGTGATATGAATGCTATTTTTGGAACATGTTCAACAGTTATCATCCATCACCATGCCACCCTCATTGTGTCCTGAATGTCAGGTATGTAATTCACACTTTTCATCTCCCTTTGTTCGTATAGATTCCAACGCCCTTGGCGTTATCCCGCTTGTGCACATGTGCATAAGTGTAGGCCCCCATTATATTCAGTAACCCCCCAATGGGATGGGATACCCTCATGGTCAGACATGAGGAAGACACCATGGGAATCCATCTCGGAGTAAGCCTCGACTTTATGAGCCGCCCTCATGCGTAATCCCCACTCCACTTCTCACGGACACATCTTTCCCTACGGGATCATCTGGTCCCTGCCGCCTCTTATTTCTCACACTGGGCATGACTCACGTGGGATTAGAGTAAGCATTGACCATGACATCCACTTATGGGCCTCCTCAGAGTGTAAGCCCAAATACACACTATGGGCATCCTCAGAGTTTAAGCCCCAATCCACACAATGGGCCACCTCAGTGTGTAATCCCCAATCCACACCATGGGCCTCCTCAGAGTGTCATCCCCAAGCCTATAAAAACTACGGGGTATTTGATCATTGTTAAGGCATGGTACGTAGGAAGCCTCTTCGAGGTTCAACCATGATCATAATCTGACCCCCGGGTCCCCCTTCACGTCGGTTCTCCGAAACCCCGATTTGAACTACGTGGACCTTGATCCCTGTCTCCTAAGCAGGGTACGTAGGAAGCCTCCCTAAGTTTCAATCCCAAAAATCAGTCGATCATACTATCTTCACATCGGTTCACCGATATGCTCCTAGTACCATCTCAATGAGTCCAAATTCTACATAGTCATTAATTCAATGAGGGATGGTAAACCTCCAGCCTAAATGATTCTGATCCTCTGCATCCAGCTGACCTTTTCCAACCAGGACTAATCTGTGGATATTATGATTTGTTATAAACCAAAGATTCACGAACATATGAATACGTCTTAATTCAATAAGAGTGTCCCATAATAGGAAATAATTCCCCCCCAAAAAGGTGGGATGAGCCAGAATTCCCATCCTCTCGACCAATGTGAGTTCTTAAGTGTCGCTGTCCAATTCGCCTGGCGAACGCCTGCCTTTGGAAAGCAGGTCAACGATTCATGGGATGTAGAACCGTTGGGCATTTCCAGACAATCCCGAAACAAATATCTCAAAATTATTCATTTTGACCATGATTAAATATGATTCCTTAAATCAAAGAAACTATTCAAAATGCAGGGCACAAAAAATATTCCCCTTATGAATTGGTCAATATATAAATATCAAATATCTATATTTAGGTCCTTATTAATCTCTATATTATTTTGTATTTCATTTTTTTTTCAAATAAATATTTTTATATATACATATACATCCAAACTCTATTTTATTACTTACACTAACTGGTTTTTAACTATGAAAAAAATAAATATATTTTCATTTTTGTCTACTAAAACTTCTATTTAATTTTTCCTCTTTAAATTACCTTCATTTCTATTCAGTAACTTTTATAATTTTATATCATGCAGCTATGTAATTAAATCTAGTATTGAGATATTTATATAACATAATTTATTTTCAAAAAAATTATTTACCCATAAAACCTATTTTATATATATCATGATATCTCACATTATGTTTTAAATCACATTTAATAATTTTGTAATTTTATTTTATCATTCTACTAAAAAAATTTAAATTGATTACATTTTTCTAATCTGTGTAATCTGAATACAGTGGTTTATTTTCCTTATTGTTTAAAAGTATATAACATTTCCAATGAAATAATCAATAATTAATTAGATATTATTGAAAAACTAAAATTAATATTCTTACAAGAATTGATCATTCCAATATTCTCACGATGGAATAAAAAATTATAACAAAATAATCATTTTTTCTTAATAGTCCCACTAGGTTGAATAAAAATTATATTCTCACAAAAAAGATTACGTCCAACAATTTCCCCATGTTTAAATAAATAAAAAACATCATAGAATCATATATTAAAATGGGAACCAACAATATTTGAAATAATTATTTTATTATCTATTTAATATTCTTAGAGTTTAAATGGAAGTTTTATTTTGACCTCCTATTTTTTTATTATTTATTATAATCAATTTAAATTTTTTTTTCAAATAAACCTAAAAAATTCAATATAATTGTATGAAATAATTCAATTGAAAAATAATAATAAATTTTTGTTTACTATGAATAATATCAATTATAGAAAAATATATCTTGGAAGTGTTATTGGAAAATGAATATTCACGAGTAGTAATATATTTCAATAACTCTATATTCCAATCAATAAAAATCCCTATATAATTTTTTCAATTAAGTATATATTAAGTACCCCTAATTAAAACATCATGATATTATACATTTTCTATATTGGTAGTCTAAATGGTTTCCATATATATAATTATTATTATTATTCAATAATAAATTTTTTACATTAAAACTCTTCACAATGATAATTTATTTTTGTTATTTAATAGATCTTTTATTAATTTTAGTAATGATAAAACACATAGTTATGTTTCAAAAATTATAATTTTAAAATTATAAATATTATGCTATAAATAATATTCCTTCTTAATTACATGAATTAATTTTTTTATTCCATATTAACATGTGGTTACACTTTAGTTTTTTATATTATTATTGATTTAGTGATCATTTTAGATAGATTATTATTATTCCAAACCATTCTAATTTCCATTTTAATCCATTATTTATCATCGAAAATTATAATGATTATAATTTCCCAATACTTCATTATGAAAATGGTTGTCAATGGTTTTGTAAAATTTAATAGTATTTTTAGAATATATTTGATAAAAGTTAGGGAGATATATCATTATAGATTTTACATTAATGGAGGATTTTATGTTCATGAATGAATACTAAATAACAAAAAAAATTAAATAAAAATAAGGATTTATAACGGTTTCTAAATAATGAATGAATATTTATGGTTACTAATATTGTACATGTCCTATAGAATGAAATTATTTAATATTTGTGTAATTATATTTTGGATGGTATTATAAATTTTCTAGTGAACCTATTTCAGTTAAAGATATTTTCAATGCCTTGTGTTGGACTAAGAGAATTATAGATAATTTATTAGTATCACTTGTGTTTCATTTATTTTTTTCTAACAAATTAGATTTTGGAGAACTCTCGATGATATGTTATAGGATATAATTTCAATATATAAAATATATATTTCCATATTTATTGATAAATGATGATTTCTATATTAGATAAAAACATTTATAGCTATTGTAATGTAGAGATATATCTCATACAATAATTGTTTTTCGGAAAATAGATCATCTTAATAGTTACCAATAAATCCTAAAATTATATATTTTTTTCATTCTCTTAGATACATAAATTATATCATATTATTCTATATTATGATTCATTTTTATTAAAATGTTTCCCACTACCCCTATCATATTATTTTATATAAAATATTTATCTAACCCATATAACATATAAAGATCATTCATTACCTAATATCACAACAATGTTTTTTCATTACATTCCAAAATTCATCAATATGATAATGGTTAATTAATAAATTCCAATATCATTGATATTTCAAGATATTATTAATTTATCTTCGATAATCATATATATTTTTTTGTTTAAATATTTCAATTAACTACTCATGATCATAAGGTATTATTTCTGTACATATGATTATTTAATAAAACAATCAATGAAATACCTCTTTTATTTTTTCAATTAACTAATTTTCATCAAAAAAAATTATTTAATAAACCATTTGAAATTTTTTTATTGTTGAAAATAAAATTCCTATTTTTAGTGGCCATGAAAAAAATTAATCATAATAAAAAACCTACAGGTCACATCAAAATAATATAATTGTCAATTTCATTTTTATTTTTGTAATTTATTGTATCAATGATATTCAACATGTAGAAATATAAAAAATTAACATATCATTTCATTTATATGATATTATTTTATAAATATAACATTATTTAGTATAACTCTTTATTATTATTTTATCTAATCATTTTATGTATTATTCTATAGAAATAGTTTCTTTCTGATGTAAATTACATGGAAATCAAATATTATTGTATGAAACATTATCAATGATATGGAGATAAATTTTTAGTATCATTCAAATGATAAACTTTGAATATACTAATAGAAAATATATTTGTTTAAAATATATACTTTACATATTCAAAAAAATTATATTATATGTCGACACTAATTTCCTACATCACCCAACATCATCAATTCAAATTCATCGTCATCTTGTTCAACACAAGAAACTAGGAATGTAATGAATTCTTCAAAAACAATAATAATTACTATAAAACCATCTTTAATTAATACCATAAACAATAACATAAAAATATTTACAACATTTTCAATGTAATGGAATACATAATGTGTGAATAAATTGTTTTCTTTATAAAATTATTATTCATTTATTTGATTTCATTGTTTAATATATACATTAATAATATGAAATAATTTTCGTATCAAAATATAAATACTTTGATTTTTGGTAAAATAAATTTCATTAATCTATTTGTAGAATTTATTTTTAATTTGATGACATATTATCTCAATAATAAATTATTCAATTGATGGATTTAATATTTAAAAACTATCTTAGGATGATGTTTTGTTACATTGATAAAGTGAATAATTATTTTAATGAATAGTTTAGAATATGGATTTATGTACAACTATAGTTTATTTTCATAAAATAATATAATTTTAAATTACCAATTTATATTAACAAAATAATATTTTCATTCAAATGTATTTAGTTTAATTAATTAAATATGATCCATCATTATAAATTAGTTTCTTTATATGATCTTTTTTGGTTTCAAAATACTTTTTTCAAAAGAACTATTTTTCATTACCTTTTAAATTTAACAATTAAATTAATTTATATATGTTATTTTAATTGAATATTGAAAAATTTATTCAATAATTGGAATATAGATGGTAAAAATTTTAAATTAATACCCTTACATTTTTATGATTTATGAATATAAATAGTGGTAATATTTATCAACTTTGTGAAGGGAAAATATTGGTTAAAAATGATGTAACAATAAGGTAAAAATGTTAAAATAGATCCAAACTATTATTTTATCTTTTTGGATATGCATTTTTAAGCAAATTTTATTATCAAAACGTTAAATAGTATATTTTATAGCATTATTTCAAATTAGGAAGAAAAAATCGAGTTTGGAGAAGGTATCTCATATTTTACTCAATTTATCACCTATTTTTGATTGTAATAAATTAATATTTTATTTCTAAGATTACATTATATTTTTTATTTAAAATAATAAATACATTAATTTTTAATTTTTTGTACAATTAGAGTATTGGAAAACTATTTATTATTGAATAATATGATAATTTTATTTTTCATTTTAAATAAAAAATTCAAAAAAATCAGTTTTTCATATCTTTTTTGTTAAATATTACATGAATTTTTTTAATATATTGAAATTAATTACAATAATATTTATTAAAATAATTATATGAAACTACATTTTTTTTAATTAACACTTTGTTTTTGATTTTATTACTTTGTAATCAGGGTAAAAATTAATATTATTGCAATTATGTTTATAATATTTTGAAGGTATTAAGCTATGATATATTGAATATAATTGAACCAAAACGTGTCTAACAATTTTTTTTTAGATACAAAAAAATCACATGTTATCGTCTAATAGTTTTAAAGGTTATACGTTAATGGATTAAAATATATAAATTAATTATTATTTTATGTAAAACCATGTGAGATCTTTAATTAAATTATAAATGGGAACCACCTCCCCTATCTTCCACATTAATTTATGATAATTTTTTATATACATGAGATTCCCAAATACCTTACTTAAATCATTAACCATTCATAGATTCCATATTTTTGATCATAAACCTCTATCAAAAATCTATTTCTGTAAATAATATGGTGATTCACAAAGAGGTGGTATAGTTATTTACTAATAATTTTATATTTTATTTATTTTTCTACCACTTTGTAATCTTATTCATACTAAATTAGATAATAACACTAATATATATCATATAACTATATGTTTGTACATTAATTTAATCACCTATATTAATCTCTTCTACTATCAAATGATTAATGAAATAATCCTTCATTTGAACATAGGACTACTACCTCATGAAACAATTTAAGTCAATTTCCATCACCACCTCTCATGAATTTTTATAATTATCGATTATATAAATATATATATAATTATTTAAATATTTAAATTTAATTTAGAATATTATATCTTCAAATTTCATAACATTATATCTGTTCAAAAATAATGACTTTATTCGTGAATATTATGGACTACCACCCCCATGAAAAGATGTGAATACTTTCCTATTACTAAATCAAATTGAAGGTATATAATTGTGTACATAAGGTGTTAATTTTTTATTTTTTATATAATTATAATTTTTGAAATTTAATATAATAACAACTCTCATTCAATGATTATCATTGAATATTTAAAATTTTACTCAACCGTACATACATACATTTATCCTTAAGGTTTTAATGGTGTTCATTTATCATTGTAGTAACAAATACTATGTTATAGTAGTATAATTGTAAAAAAAAATTATAGTTAAAACAATCATTATTGTTCTAAAGATTATTTAATTATGAAAATTTTATCATATTAAATATAATTAAATAATTTTTGATATTTGAGTAGAATAACATCAAAACACCTTATCTAAATATAATTAATTAACAAATTGTGTATTAAATAGTATTAAACATAATAAAATGATTAATAAAAATGGAATAAATTCTTATTTAAATAAATAATAAAAAAGATTGTTAACATTTTATAAAATATATACATGATGATTAATACTACATATAAGGGTAGTTATATCATAAAACATCATTTTAAATGTTTTTATGAATTATATTATAAAATTATCATCATTTTACATATTTATAAATATATTTTATATTTTTTTTGAATGGCCTAAAATGAATTAGAGAATGGAAATTTATTTTACTTTTTTTCTTTCATTCAATAGTTTTATAAATGAATTCCAATTATCAAATAATTTATAAATGGAAGATCAGATTATTTATTTTAAGAGATACGGTTTCAAAAATGTTTTCAACTTCCATAACCACTGTTTTTTTTATTTTTTTCCATTAAACTCATCCATGTTCCATAAAATAAAAAATCATTCTAGTAATTTTAGTTTGAAAATAAAAAGTAATATATTTAATTTTATTTATATCATTAATAATATTTTTCATATTGGTTGATAATAATTTTCCAAGGCTATATGATAAAAGTTTATGTCAAGAAAAAATTTTATACGAATATGGTTGATGAAAATAATATATGATGATGGGTGAAACTAATATATATTACAAAATTTTTGATACTGATTATATCCCTCTATTATATTGAGAAATTTTCATTATCATCAATGAATATAATGATCATGTTTACTATTGTTGGCATGCCTGTAGATTTTACTGGGCTGTAGTTTATTCTAATGGAAGAATAACCCGGGTTATGAATATGATTTTATGAGATTATTAAATGTATTTATATTTTAATTATATGACTGATAATGTTATTTTTGGAAAAATTTAGAGATAGTCATATAGAAATTATTTATTTTATACTATCATAGACTATGAATATGAAGGTATATAGTTTATGTGTTTTAATGTTTTTAATAAACTAATTAATTTTATAATATTATTATATTTTGAGGATTTATTTCCTCATATCTAATATTTCAAACGTTTTTTATGGTTTAAAGGATTATTAAGATGGAGAATGAGAAAATATGAGGGTGATAATTATTTTTCGTAAAATTATATTTATTTCTTTGTGAGGATTTAAATTTTTTATGAATTCTTACATAGTATGTGTCATAACTTTTTGATATAATTATTTTTTATGTAAGATATATAAAGTAATTTTCAAAAACAAAAAATTGTAATGATCCTGAAAGTTTCTAAAAGTACGTTATTGATAGAGAAATCAATATTATGTTATTATTTATGGATCATTACATATATTAATTAATATATAGATGTTTTATATAACTATAGATTATAGGATTACGTTAATAGAATTCCATTGAATGATTTTACATTAGGTTTATGTTAAAATGTTAAATAAGTTTTTTATTAGAATATTACATCACCTGTTCTATGTTTATTCATAATGGGTTTCCATAAACATGTAGTGAATATTAAATAAGAATATATTAATAGGAAATATAGACTTCCATTTCAGAATCCATGAATGGTATGAAATTTTATAGAGTAATTTGTTACACTAACATATCAGAATATATAGGATATAAATTCTACAGGATTATATTTTATTTAGAATGGATTTTTATTACAGAAGAACATATTGATAGATAATAATTTAATGAAGTAGAAAACTCTATCTTTTAGTAGAATTTCATATCTAGTAGTGGCTGAATGACTAAACAATGAACTAGAAATGATTTTATGATGTCATTGGATATTAATAATTACATAATGAATCTAATTCCATTTTTAAATATCATAGTGAAGCTAATTGGTTATAGTTTTTAGTAATTAATACTAAATATATATAAAATATGTATGTAAATGAATGATATACTTTTAAAATTGGTTTTATTGAGAAAAATTTTCATTAATGTTGTTCTACACCAGATTGAGAAATAATTAATATAATTAATATAAAAAAATAAATATTTATTAGCTACATATTAATTAAATTTTAAAAACATAATACAAGTTCAAACCAAATTTAACTTTTGGAAAAAGTAGTAATTTAACTATTTTTTGAAAAATATTGAACCCAAATTTTTTACGTGATTTACACAAATTAGAATTTAAATATTTTATGAAATATTTTATTTGTTCCAATAATGTTTATATTTATATTTTTTCCACATAAAATACCTATTCTAAAAAAAGTATTAAATAGTCATGTTCAAAATCAACATTGATAAATCCTACACTGATCCTTAAAAGTAAGACTGAAACATGTTCCCTATACAGAAAAGAAAATTTTTGGGAATATGTGTTATACTTTGTAAATTTAAAATTTTTTGAAAGCTTCCAATTAGAATTCATGACAATAATGAAAACATTCAATATAAATAAATGTATTCGGAAATAAATATACTTAAAATTGAAATATTTTTCAATTACAATTAGTTGACGAATTATACTAATGTGATTCCAAGGATATTTACTCAGGATGTAAATAATTAGTATACAAAGATAAAAGTGTGGAACATGAATTTATTCTACTACTATTTGGGGTAAACCATCTAATGACGTGTTGAAATGTATGCTATTTAATTATTTGAATTACTGTAATTTCTTACATCACATTAGATATTTTAATTCATTCACAAATATGAAATATTCATTAAATCAATGATTATCAACTCATAGAAATAATATTGATCATTGGGTGTAAATTATTTTTATAATGATTTAATCAATAAATATGTAAAGGAATTGTTATATGTTTATCAGTGTCATTTTCTTTATAAAAAATTATTTAATGGAAAAAATTATTGACTTGTATTTTTATATATTTTTATTAAATTTAACATGATTAAGAATATTTTAGAGAAATTAATGTTTTATTTAGTGATATAAAATATTAGATAATATACCGTGTACTTATGAAATTTTTTTGATATGAATGTAAATAATAGAAACATATTATTATCACAATTTGATTTTGATAATTTTAATTTCATACTATTTAATGAATTTATAGGTTTTAATTCCTGATGACTTTCTTATTCATATTATTTTTGATGATGTTGTATTTTCCATTTAATTTATAAATGATTATAATATTAATTTAAAAAACTTTATTGAATGGCTCGATTATAATTATTGGAATACAGGAATAAGATGTGAGTGTTTTTTGATAAAGGAAACGTTGATCCTCAAGATTCACCATGTACTGATCCTAATTTAAAAAAATATGGTTTATGAGATTTTATGTTTTTTATATTTCATCTTAAAACATCTATTTTATGAAAAATTATCACATTATATATATATCAATTGTTATTTACACATTATTATGGGGTGTTTTATTTTTTAAAAATTACTCTCTGGTCATGGTAGAATTAGTTGATCATTTTGTTTTGTGATATTCCAAAAACAATATTTCTTATATTATATACACATTATGATTTTTTATTCATTCACCTTCAGTTTTATAAGAAGTCTTGAACTCCTGTAATGTCACTATAGGGGTATATTTGTTCGATCATGGCCTCAGGACCCTCTCCAAGACAAGGCGAAGAGGTTGGGGTTAGTGTTTTGGGTCCCTTGGACCCAAACATTACCTTATCCTCAATGTCTAGGAGAGAGTGGAAGATTAAGAATGCCAGGGAGGTTAACGCAGGGAAGGTGGACTCTCCGAGCAGGTCGTGGTAGGGCCTGTGGGAGATATTGAAAAACCACTTTGATGTTATGGAACTATATGAAGTGACATACGTGGATGCTGAATCAAGAGATGATGGTCTCATACATATCTCATTAGACTGTCTAGAATGTGTAGGTCCCCACAGTCCATGAAGGAAGAAAGGGAACAAAGGGAAGCGTGACTAACGAAAACACATTGTGGTCTAGGGGGAAAACCCAATGGACGCAAAGACTATTCTTAACTACTTAAACCAATTGAAACCAGGTTGGCCAAGAAAGGCGGGTGCAAGGGTAACAAAGTCCAACATAGGGAATGTGGTGATCCAAGTAGATAACCAAGAGTGATGGAATATGTAGGGGAGTGTTTGAAGCTCATTATTCACTCCAAGGAAGAAATGATCGAAGAAGTCCTTAATTCCAATGCCTCAAATGATGATGTCCTAATAATATATGAATTTTGTGTGCATGTTGAGGCCAATGAGGAGGAATATGTGTGGATTGAAAAGAAAGAAATAATCATTTCTCCGGGTTTCATCCAAGGAAAAATCACCATGGAATAATTTATTCAAACGATGGATAGAATGATTTCTCACCTCAAAGACCTTAGCAGGGAGGATCCAGACATTATGGTTAGTACGCTGCATTTGGAATTATATAAAGTGTCTAACTCGAAACATCTTATCCTTGTGTTCAATAACACTGTGGGCTCCTTCAGCACTTAATGGTCTCTATTTAGTGTTCAATGGTTCCCAACATTCCCTTAAAGTGGCATTTTGATAACTATTTATATTTTGTGGTAACACAGATGGTTTTTTATGGATATTATTAACATATTTCCATTAATATTTAGATAAGTTTATTATTGTATTTTTTTTATTACGTATTCGAATATTGAAAATGTCATATGTAGTATTTAATATACCTTTTTTAATTTTAATGACCATTAAATTCAACACAATATATGGAAAATTGATTAATTATATATTTTAGTTGGAAAAAATCTATTTAATCAAATATATGGTTGTAAAATATAGATTAGATATTGACCTAGTAAAAACAATTTTCATTGAATAATTCAAAATACCATTTTTTTAAAAAAATTATTACATAGATTATGAGTTTATTGACAGTTTTTTGTATAAAAATCATCATGGTTATCACATATACTACATAAATTAAAAAAAATTGGTGTTAGGTTCAACTATAAAATGGAATGTTTTGAAAGATTCCATGAATTGAAATTAATATTATTGAATATTATTAGTTTGGACCTATTAACTATAAATAGAGATTTTTCTATCAAAATATTTTAATTTTTGAGGATACCCGGTTTTTTTATAATGTTGAGTTATCAGGTACTTGATTATTCATCATGTCATTTGAATCCTCATTAGATTATTTGTCAAACACATATCCATGAACATTCAACAATGGTTTTTCCATAAAAATTTTCAGTGAACATATATATAGATTAAAAATTGAAATATATAGTGATTATTATATTTTGGATTATATATTCACAATGAAATAGTTGAACATTAAGTATAGAAGATGGATGGTGTAGATTTTGGAATACTAATACATGATTAATTACCTTCCTAGATAGTATTTAATTTTAATGATTCTTTGTGTAAATAATATTAATGGTACATTAACCTATTTACATATAATATATAACCCTTTGGATAATGATTTTATTTATTTTGGCAAATAAATTATGTTTAGAAGGGATTAGTTGGAACATTTTTAGGTGTCACTACAATCATATCTATTAGAAATAATTATGTATGCTCAGAAGGAGAGTCATGTTTTATTGGAAATAGTTGAATCCATTATGAAGGTTATGTAGACCTATCATAACATTTATGATCAAGGGTTTATCATATATTAATGTTGATTATGTGTTCCTATTTATTAATAGTTAAATAGATTGTTTTTGAGTGAAGCTCATAGATTCTCATTTCCAATTCACCCAAAATTCACTATGATTTAATGATACATTAGATTATACTACTAGTGCTATATAAGATAAAGGGATAATGAAGAAATTACAATGAATTTTTTATCATATCAATTATTTAATGAAAATTGAAAATTTCCAAAGTGGATGCCTCTGCATTTGGTAGTTCTAATTTGGATATTGAAGGATGTTTCCTTTGATTTTGTTTTCGGATTACCAAAGACATCATGAGGTGACAATGAAATTGGAATTTTTATTGATCAATTAAATAAATATACAAAATTCCTTCTAATTGAAAGTAATATATATTTAGAATTACATTCTTGAATATACCTTAAGGATATATTTAGTTTACAAGGTGTTCAAATCAGTATAATATTTGTTCTTGATCCCAAATTCATCTCTAATTTCTGTAAATGGATTTAGAAGTTGTTGGGTGATGAATTAAATTTCGGTATAAATGTCTATCTACAATATTATGGATATTACAAATATATTATTCAAAACATAAATGATATTCTTTAATATTTGTTTAATGTATTAACAACGATGTTGGGATAAACAACTTTCATTAGTCATGCTTTCTTATAATAACAATTTTCATTATAGTATATAGGTGAAATAATTTGAGGAATTATATATAAATAGGTGTCAAACATTTTCTATATGGAATTAAATAAGTGTAATAATTTAACTAGTTACAAAATTTGTAAATGAAATGGTTGGGAAAGTTGTTATTATTCATAAATATTTGATGATGGGTTATAGAAAGATGATATGTTTATGGATAATAGTGGGTAAGATCATTCATTCGCGGTTGGTTACTGGGTTTCTCTTAAAGTATCACCATTGAAATGTGTTATAATTTATGGTATGAATAGGAATATTAGTATTGAATTCATTGAACATTATGAAATCTTATAGAATGTAGGATTGATTTCCTACCGAGTAGACATTCTTCTATGTTCATCTCAACTACATGAATATTTTCATTTTTCATTATCAAAAAATATATATCAGATGCATCTCATGATTTTATCCCTATGTAGTTCCACCGGATGATAACCATTCTTATAAAGAACAACCTATTAATAATATTGACCATGAATAGAATCTGTTTTTAAATATGGTAATTTATCATAATTTGAATTTTTTGAAATAAAATCTGGCTGAAGATGTAATAGATTAATCCTAAAATGATATGAAGTATAAATATACACACTTATTTATATAATGAATAAAATTAATTGGAAACTATTTACAAATGGGATAAATAATTTAACAACTAATGTAAGGAATAAATAAATCATCTTTGGCCTTATTAATATAATTTAATTTTATTATATTTATATTTACTTTTAAGGATATTTTGTAATTATCATCTAAAATGGGAAATAAATTAATTTTTACAAAATATATTTCAGCGTTCTATTTAATAGAACCATTTCATATTTTTGGAAAAAATACTTTTCAAAATGTATACCATTATTGTATTAATCATATAACAATTATCTTAGGATGAAATTCTGGTATTTTTCAAAACAAATTATTTTGCCTATTGAATATTAAAAAATCAATCTTTATAAATAAATCATCTATTTTTACTAAAGAAATTAATTTAAAATCTCAATTTTATAATAAATGTACATAATTATTATATAAAAAATAAATAATCTTGATATTTGAAATTTATTTATCATTGTACTGGAATTTGGAATTAGTAATTTTTTAGGATTAATAAATCATATAACAAAAACAATTTTATTATGTTTTTAATTTTATTTGTGCATTTTTTTCTTTAACATATGAAAATTGTATTTTTTTTAAATTATTCCATGTTTTTTATTTATATATGCATATTTATTACATCTGTCACATATTTTAGGAATTATTTATATTAAACATGGTAAAAATTGTCAACATTATAAACTACAAAATAAGCTAAATGAGGAATAAATTATCAGGTAAATCAAAAAAAAAGATGTCTTTCTGATATTGAATGTTTTTTTTCAACAAAATGTATTCTTATATATTTAATTTAGTAATTTTAAATTGGGAACCCAAACATTTATTGTTTTGTTGATATGTTATTTTGTATTTATTTATTTTTTAAAAAATCGTGTCTCGGTAATAAATTATATGGTTTGAAGATTTAATTTTTTATTTACATATCAATAAATTTTAATAATATTAATTAATTAGTATTTAAAAAATAAATTACATATAAAATAATGCATTACATTACATTATGGAAAATTAGTTTTAATCTTACATTAGGTATCTTTCTACCTACTGTTTTTCATTTTTTTATATTATATTATAAAAAATTTCCACAAAAATAGAAAGTAAATCTAATTAAACACAATAAAAATTTATAATCATCGTTTCCAAAAAAAATTAATGGTCGTATTTTATTTTTCTTCATATAATTACATTAGCATGGTAAAAAATAAATTATCACCCAAGATGTAATAATAATAATAATGTATTTTAACATCGAGATATGATATAAAATGTTTCAAAAACATGTATAATTATTTTATATGATATTATTACAAAGGTGTCACATTATATCTTAAAATTTGATGATCCTTATTTTCAAATTAAATTTTTATGATATACATTTTATTTAAAATTTTATGTAATTCTAACAGATCCTCTCCCCACACTTATAAAAGTTACACTTCTAATCTATCTTCCTAAATATATTTGTGAAATTTATCCCTATAAATACCATCCAATATCACCATCCATGTATACCTACAAATGTCCTAGTGTCCTTGATTTTATTAGGACATTTATCTTAGAAAATATTTTTTTGTAATCATTTAATGGTTTTAGGAAGGAGTTATTTTTTATAACTAAGTTTTTTCATTGTATTTATTCATATAATTCATTCAAGTATACATAAAACAATATGAAAAAATAATATTAATAAATTTACATATAAAAAGATATTTTTATGATAATGGTATAAGTAATATACATCTCTTATTATCTAAAATTAGAAGTGAAACAATCATTTGTTTCAATGGTATACTTCCACCTCATGAAAAAAATTAATTCATTTTCCATCACTACATCTGACATATGGTTTCATTGATTTATGTAATGTATATATATGACATTTGTAAAAATTAAAAAATATTGATGGATAATATATGAGAACTTTTAATTCCATACATTCAATTGAAAATGTTAAAATTTTCATTCTGACATATAGGCTACAAATTCCACGATAGGATGTTATTTTTTTCATCACCATTCACAGGGATGGTTTATTAAATTATATTTAAATGAGTAATGTGATTTTATGATATAATTATCTTATTGATAATTTAATATATCACCAGCCTTTTTTCTATCTTGATTATTTGAAAATTGGAACATTAATTATTTGTATATATGACCAACCATCTCCCTAAATGTGACAAAATTCATTTCTCATAACCATAATTGATGTTTGGTTTTAACAGTATAATTAATATAACATTATTATAATTAAATTTACTTTATTTTTCTGGATAATATAGAATAATTACCTCTCTAACCATAATCAATATATCAAAATCTATTTAGATATATGATAGAAATATTGTTATATATTATAGCAGGAATATCATAAAATTATTAATTTTTTATGGAATCAAATTAAATATCATATTTTTAATGATAAACTTGTAAAGGAAAACAATATTGTAAATAACTAACAAATTTTAATATTTGAAGATGAAATATATGAATGTGGTAATCTAGACTCCATATAAAGACACATTAAATTAATACCATAGTTTAAATGATTTAAATATTTTTATTCTAAATCTATTTATTACATGTACATATTCCTAAACATATTTTAGAGATATATTTATATTTAAATAAATTAATTATAAAAGTGTTTTTATTTATAATTTAAATTTTTTCAATGTTAAAAAATATAGAATATTTTTATTGAACATTTTAACAAAATTGAAAAATGAATTTGTTATTTTCCCTATATGGGAAAATTTTTGTATCCACCATTATATCCATAATTTTATTCTTTTATTCAATTATAATTATATTTATTTCCATTATATAAAATCCATCCTTTGTCTTTATTTTGGAAAATGGGGTTTTAAAATTTATCTTTAATTTGATATTGAAAAAATCTTTCCATATGGATTCAAAAGAGTTATCATCAATTTTATTATTAAAAGGTGATACCATAAAAATAATTATTCAAGATATGGTACATGATCTTTAGAGATTATAATAAGCAGACTCGATATTGAGTTTATTATTGGTCATCCCCATTACATCTATCTATTACATTTGTTAATAGTTCTTTTAATCATGGGAAATAAAGAATGCATTTTAAATGGTGGTTTTTTATTAGGATTTTTTGGGGATCATGTTATCTATAACATGAGTCTGATAGATGTTATGAATATTATTGTTAATATTTCATAAAAGGGTTTTTTTCTATTTTGTGACATATTAATGTGTCTTTTAATCAATAAGTTTTTTATAATTATTGTGTATATTATTTATTTTAAAAAATCAATGATTATGGTGATAAAGGTAAATAATTTATGGGTTTCCATGTTTTTCATGAGGATAAAAAATCCAATTTTTATTACCCTATGTGGGTTTTTTTCTTATGACACATTTAAAAAATTTATAAATAAAATAATGAGGAAGGGTAATAGAAAAGAAGAAAACATTTTGAAGTTGTTATCGACTTTCATCAAAATAAATCATTTTACATTTTAAAAAAATTATCTTTTGAAAAATGTATACTTAGTATAATTGTACACTATGTAATATATAGGGCTTTTATGTAGTATTTATGGCCTATTTCTCTAAAAGAGTAAACTATGACAATCTAGAGAATGTTTTTGAAAGGCTTATTTATCGAAAAATAAATATTAATTATTATTTTATTGATGGGAACTTTTAATCCATTTATTATTATTTTATATCTACTATCATTCCATTTAAATTTATGATAATTCAATTGTCTAGTAATTTTAGTTAAAGAGAAACTATGGTACATTCATAACCCATGAAATATCATAATTGATTATTTATTTTGTACCCATATTTAATTTATTTATCTGAAAATTTTAATATAAAATATAATTATAATCTAAATCAACATCCATAAATTTTTTCCTTATATGTTAATATTATGAAAACCTCTTTATAAATTTAAAAACATTAAAATAGTATAACAAAAATGGAATTTTATGGTGGATATATTTACTACTCTTGAATTACAAAATACTAGGTTATTTACAATGATTATTTTAAACAATTTCATATTTTAATGATTTTAGTGTATTTCGGTGTAACAATACTTGATTATCTTAAAAAAATTCATTGTATCATAATATTTACATTATTTACAGTAATATATATATAAATATATAATAAATTATATGTATGTAATTCCAATTTTTTATATGTAATATTTCTAAAACATAATAATTAAAATTAACTTTATTAAATTAATATCATGTTTTGGGATATTTTCTAAATGGATATATAATTAAATTATTACTATTCTTTAAAAAAACATCATAAATTATAATCTATTCAAAATAACATTTTAGGATTCATTTTATATCAAAATCCCTTATCACATTAATGTAGATAGATAATATTATTTCTTATCTGTATTTTCTAACACTCCTTATATTTTTTTAAGGAAATCATTTATTTTAAAAAATCATTCTCTTATGTATCATATTTGTTATGAGGTTGAAAACCCATGATTAAAATTAGAAAATAATGAATGATATTATCATCCTAGAAAATTTATATTATATGACACATTAAAAATAGTTGATGTGGGTGATTAATTAATTCCATATATTATTTATGAATCTACAAAAATCTATTTTATTAGGATATCTAGATTCAGTAATTTCACTACACGCATCAAAAAATAGAATATATTCTAAAAGAAATATATTAAAAGTAAACATAATTATTTTTCAGTATATTTAACAAACATTACTCAGGATCATTCGGTTTTTTAGAATAAATTGGGATACTAAATATACATTCTTCCATGATTCATCCAAAATAATCACTAATGATTTTATTTTTTGAAATATTGTATATAATTTTTTTCTTGATTATAAAATAAATCCATACGAAAAATATGTGTGTATATGATGTATGGAATTATATTTTTAGAAAATTACCATTTCTATATTGTTAACTGATAATATCATAAAAATGACCCTCTTATGAAAAATATTTAGCAAAAAAATTGACTGCAAATATAATCAATATTTTGTAAATGTTCAATTTTTTATTGTTTTTGTTATAAGATTTGATAAAATATATCTTTTACCCATATTTATTTATCATTATAGTTTTAATTCACTACTCATGTGATAAAATTAATCTTATAAATCATAAATATATTAGTTCTTGTAGCAACATTTATAGTTCATAGGAAGTTATAAAAAAATAATCAATGTTGAATTTTTGATATATTTATTCGCTAAATATGTTATATAGTTATTTTAATGACCCTATTATCCTCATTGGGTTGAGAATACAACAAGTCGTTACTTGTCCTTAAGCGACATCCCCAAAATGCCAAAGGCTGGCAATAAGTGCTGAAGGGTTTCAATGAAATTGGGGGACAATTTACCCTTTGATAAATAATCCATCAAAACTGTCACTAAAAACCACTATATGATGTAAATTAATCCAACAACCAACTCATGCATTATCAATAAGTGAACTACATTGTTCTACCACAAATACAACCAACAAAAAACTAGAGTACCAAGCGGGAGACTAAACAAAATTCCCAAAACAAGCCGAGACACTCTCCACGGAACCACACTAAGCTCAATGCACCAAGCACCACCACATCTACCAAGAATCAGTACAAACCACTATCAAGAAGATAATTTTACTTTACATGATTCCCGGATGATGACAGCTGCAAAAGCACCAATGTTCCAAATCAGGGGTGAGTATGAAACTCAGTAGGTTTTCCCCCAATGACTTCCCTACTCACACCACTATGATAGAATAGTTATCCAACATTTATATTAAAAAATTTACATAAAACAATTCCTCAAATCAATTTATAACACGATATAAATAAGATTCCACAGCCAATCATATCCAAAAACATCCAAGTGCATTCGAAACCAATTTCCCACAAGTTAATTTTTTTTCAGAAAAATATCCAAACATGCTTTAAAACCATTTCACAGTATCCCTTTTGGAAACCCATCCATTTCACAATCCTATGAAATCAACCTTTCATTCTTCATTATGATAGTTCCATACTCATGAGTGGTTTCTCGTTGATCTACCAAGTCATCAGAAGGTAAATTTTTCTCATGTGCCATTACACCTTTGGCACTGAGCATAAGGACATATTTCAAATAAGCCTCATACTTAAAAGTACCATGTGCCATTAAAAGTTTGGAACCAAGAACAAGGTCCTACTTCATCCAAGCATCGTATATGTAACATGAACACACACCACACATTCAAAAGAATCATGCCAAAACCATCATTTCAATAAAACACCATTTATTTAAAACCATTTCAATCCAAAGCAAGTGTGTTCAACAAATTCAAACCCTTTCAATAAAACACCCTTTTTATTGAAAACCCATATTACATCAATCCACGTCCCATTATAGCAAATCCACCATTTCAAATCAACATTTTAAATTTCAAAAATCCATGTCACTTTACACAACAATTAAACAAGATTTCAAAATTCCATCAAAACCATAAATCATCAATAAAGACTATTTATTCCAAGCTTTCCAAAATCAATTCCATCCAAATAAAACAATTTGAAACCAAGACAATCAGTTCTAACAATAGGTGTCAAGATTGAAGCAACCTACCTCTACAGTTTTGAAGAAAACCCTATCAAACAGAGAACGCACAAGACAACCGGGTTGATTCACCAATTATCCTCCTTAGATCACTTCTCCTAACACAACCAAGACCCAAACTCATCATGTTTGGAATCCATAGGCTTAGATCTACCCATAACAGGCATAGATCTAGGAAACTGAGAGAAAAGGGGAATTAGATCTAAGTAGATATGAGAAAAAAAACAAGAACGATCACATATCTCATGAATCCGGCATCGATTAACCAAGAGAATCCTTCGGATTGCCTCCGGAATGAAGGGAGGAACCACATTGGCCATGGGAGAACCAAAATACAGAGATAGGACTCCATAAGAGAAAAAATGAGATACTTAGAGGCATAAATGCATGAGATCCACTTTTATAGGATCTCGTATAATTGGACGCATAGTTAGATCGCAGAGTTTGACGAACTGTGCGCTAATCATGCATTAGATATTTCCTCGGCCATCCATATCGCACGATTTGGCCACACGGTTAGACAAACTGTGCACCGCCCGTGTGGAAGCTACTGCCTCCAATACCAACTCTGCATGGTTTGGCCGCACGGTTTAGACAAACCATGTGATGCATGTGTGGCTTCCCTTTTTTCCTCAAAGCTTCATTCTATGATCTCCCGAATCTCCCATACATCACCTATAACATTATAACCATTAAAAGAATCAATAAAGGGTTACATACTTGAAACTGAGGGTACTAAATTCTCCCCACCATTGGTCTTTCCGTCCTTGGAAAGTAGAAAACCTTCATCTGACTGAAAAAGTTCCTGCCACTACTCTTTCATTTACCTTTCATGTTCCCATGTCTCTTCGTGAATATGACCATACTTCCATGAAACCTGCACTAGAACGATTCTTTTTCCATGCAAGACTTTCTCTTGCCTATCCGCAATCCGTACCGAGATATGTATTAATAACGGATCCAGATCTATGTCAACATGACCCCATCTGATCACATAGTCATGATCAGGCTGATACTTTTTCAACTAAGATACATGGAACACATTATGCACCGAACTAAACTGTGGTGGTAATGCTAACCGATCCTCCACCTCACCAACACATTCCAGTATCTCTAAAGAGCCTATATATAGAGGAGATAATTTTCCATGTTTCCCAAAATAACGATGTCCAAGCCTTGGAGAGATTCTAAAAAACACATCATCAGTCACTGAAAATGAAAAAGGTCTTCAGCAATGATCCACATAAGAATTTTGACGACTTTGTGCCATCCCCATCCTATTTTTAATAAACTAAATCATCTCCATTGTTTCATGGGAAAGGCTCGGCCCAACTAGTGAAGTCTCACATGTTTCCACCCAACACTGTGGAGAACAAAAAAGAAGCCCATACAATGATTCAAATGGAGCCATGTGTATTGAGGCCTTATATGTATTGTTATATGAGAACTCCACTAATGGAACATGATCTTCCAATAAGCCAACAATATATATTACACAAGCCTGCAACATGTCTTCCAATGTCTGTATCGTCCTTTCAGATTTTCCATCTGACTAAGGATGATACACTGTAATATTATTCAATTGAGTTCCCAAGTCATTCTATAAGGATCCCACGAAATGAGTTGTGAACCCCAGATATCTGTCTGACACAGTAGACACTGGTACCCCATGACTCTTTACAACTTCTCATATATAGATTTTTTAATGATATTTGACCGTATGAGTTTCACGAATTGGGATGAAATGGGCCGACTTGGTAAGCCGATTCACTATGACCCAAATGGAATCGTGTTTTCAGACCATTCTTGGAGGAGCTGTAACAAAATCCATTGCAATCAGATCCCATTTCCATATTTGGATAGGAAAATATTGTAACATACATGTTGGTCTCTGATTCTCTTCTTTATCCTACTAACAAGTTAAGCATTGTGAGGGAAACTCGGCCACATTCCTTTTTATGTTGGTCCACCAAAATTACGCCTTAAATGCCTTAAAAATATTCTATGTGCCTGAGTGTACAACCCATCTTGAATGGTGTTAAGCATGAAAGAGTTGTTCTTGAGCAGTTAAAGATACATCCATCCAATCTCAAAATCGCAAAACTGAACTCCCATCCTGCTTTCATCCCTTAATGGTCTCCCCACCATTACGTTTTGAACTCATTGCGACATAATCCACATAGGATTCATGTGGATCGTTTTCTATCTCCACCAAGTCAGGAAAAAGTGCAAATTGAATGAAAACCACAACAACACCTCGGTCTTCACATTCCACATGCATGTTGTCTAGGGACGACATCAACTGCCACTCATAGGAAATTTCTTTCGCCAACTGAGCATACTAATTTATACTTAATGCATCAGCCACTGAATTTCCCTTACCTGGTGTATACATCAAGTCAAATGTAAACATTTGAAGATAATACATCCATCTTCTCTACCAAAGATTCAAATATTGTTGTGAGAAAATATGCTTCAAACTCTTATGATCCATAAACACAGTGAATTTCTCACCAAAAAGATAATTTCTCTATGATTTCAAAGCATGGACAACTACAGCCAACTCCAAATCATCTGTTGGGTAGTTATTTTCATGTGCTCTCAATTTTCTTGAGCCATAAGAAAAAACATGGTCTACTTGCATGGGTACACATCCCAACATAGATCCCAAAGTGTCACAATACACCACTTATCCCTGTCCTGATTCCACCAAAATCAAGATGGTTGCTGATGTAAGGCGAACTTTCAACTCTTGAAAAGATCTCTAACATTCCTCAGTCCATTGAAATGAACTATTATTCTTTGTCAATTCTATCATAGGTGAATATAGTCCTGAGAAGTCACACACAAAGCGTCGGTAATAACCAGCTAGACCAAGAAACCTCCATATTTCAAAGACATTCTTCTGCGGCTGCTGAGAAAGAACAACTTCTATATTTTCTAGATCCACTAAAACACATTTCTCCGAAACAAGATAGCCTAGAAAGCGTATCTATTGTATCCAAAAATCACACGTTGATAATTTCTCCCACAACTGATGGTCTCTCAAGATTTCCAACACTATCTCCATTTGCTTCTCATGATCAGCCCCTGTTCATGAATACACCAATATGTCATCCATAAACACCACAGTAAAAGAATCCAGATATCACTGAAATATCCAATTCATCAATGTCATAATTACTAATGGTGCATTCGTAAGACCAAAAGTCCTGACTACATATTCGTAGTGGTCATATCTGATTCTGATGGCTGTCTTTGGAATATCCTCCTCCTGAACTCACAACTGCTGATATCCGGACTGCATGTCAATCTTATAGAACCACTGAGCTCCCCTAAATGGATCAAACAGGCCATCAATGCGTGGTATTGGATATATATTATTTATCGTAACCTAGTTTTGTTTACAATAATCCACACATAGCCTTAATGTTCCTTCTGACTTCTTTACAATCAAAACTGCTACTTCCCACGAGGACACGCTTGGCTGAATAAAAACGTTGTTTTCCAGTTCTTTCTACTGGAATTTCAATTCCTTTAACTTTGTTGGTGCCATCATATAAGATGGAAGTGATATAGGGCTGGTCCCCAGAATGAGATCAATCATAATCTCCACTAATCTTTCAGGTGGTAAACCTGAGAAGTTTTTAAGAAAAACGATAGTAAATTGATCCATGACTACTGGAATATTATTATTCGCGATCTTTCCCCTCAATTACAAGTTTGACACAGCCATCTGATAAGATAACGTTGCCACTCTTGTTTCCAAAAAGCCTGTTGCACCTACCTTCTCCACTATTTCTTCTCTAATGTGATGCTCGAGGCCATCATCAGTCGCAAAACTGACTGTTCTGCTATAACAGTCGATGTGAGCCCTAAACTCTGTCCACTAATCCATACCCATGATTATATCATAGACATAAATCTCCAGTATAGAGAAATCCCATTTTTCTCAGCTCCATAAATAGTTATTGAACATGATCTAGACACGAAGGTTCTACATTCTCTTTCACCAAGATGAGTTTGAAGTTTTATCATAGAAGGAATCATTTCATGTTTTATGTTTAGAAAATCAGTAATACGAGAAGCAAGAAAATAATGTGATGCAACAGTATCAAACAACACTTTCATGATGGTAGAATTCAAAATAATCCTACCTCTCACCGTAGGCAGTCCAGAATGGTCATCCAAAATTACATGTTCTTATCCATACAATTGATTTGTTACTGCACTTTGCACCTTATTGCATTGTTGATATTTCCCTGTGTGAGGAGTCATAGAATTTCTAGAATCGCCATTGCTAGATCTATTCTGCTGGCGAGATTTATTTTTTAATCCTCGTAGTGTCGAGGTATAAGATGCTTGTGACGCTTGAGAAGTGTCACCAACACCTGACCTTGGAGCACTGTGACAATCTCACTGAAGATGCCCCATATTTTTACAGTTGTGGCATGCTCTCTGTGGTGTTGTACATTCTCATTTCATGTGATCAATCAAGACACATTGAAAACACCTGGCTTTTATCATGGATCGGGGAACAAGATTCACTAACACAGTAGTCTCATTATAATTATCACTCTCACCTTGGAACTATGTGTCCCTCTTCAGCTTGTTCGCAGAATTAGAGTTCCCACCCGTTCCTGTGGGTATCATCATACTCCCTCCTCCCATAACCCCTGAGATGTCTCTTTCATCTACTGTTTCCCTATTTACTGTCTCATTATAATCCGTAAAACAGAGCACCGCTATCTTGGAGCGAACATCCTATCGCAACCCCGATTCAAAGATGTGTGCCTTCAGTGACGCACTTGCATAAAATTTTGGGGAAAAGCACACTAAATTCATGAATTTATCCACATAATCCTTGAGAGAGTGATTTTATTGATTTAGGCATAAAATTATTCTCATCCTCTAGATCTTGAACCTGTGTGGATAGAATTGTTTGTTGAACAATTACTCAATGTCCTCCCAGCCAATGCCTTGATCCACCTTAGCCTGCACCACTAGCTCCCCCCATTGTCATGAAAGATCCTCTAGAATATAAGTCACCAATGTGACCTTGAACTTGGATGGTGTGCCAATGAAATCGATGATACAATTCATCCTACCTAGCCACACCTCCGCCTTTTCTAGTACAACATCACCCCAAAAGGTTTGTTGATTCTACTTTATGAAATGAATGCTATGATCCACATGACTTGGTTCATTCCACTGGTTCCCCGTATCCACAGCTTGAAAATAGTGGACAATACTCTGAACCAGCTCTTGGTTCACACGTGTTTTAGCTGCAACCATATTCTCTGCAGCTCCTTCGGTTTGGTTCCGACGATACCTACTGGGTGCCATTTTCGAAAAAAACAACAACCTCCGTCAATATCCCTCTTTAGAAACTGATGGCTTAGTATTCAAATTATATCACAACATCTGTCAAAAAATTGTTCTCAATATAACCTTTTTCCCATGTTCAATCATTTTTGAAAAAAATCAGCATGCTTTCAGAAAATCAGCCCTTTTTCGAAATACAACAATTACCCTGTTTTCAAAATCTTTTACTTGAAAAAAAATTCTGTATTTTTTTTCAAAAATTTTCATCTTGCACAAAATGCTTACCCATTCCTCACAATGAGATATGCAATCCAATTGGGAAGTCCTTCCTCTATAATTCATGTCATTCTCATCTCATTGGCTACACCCATGACAATGACATTTCAAACATTCTAGAAGTGTATTCAGAACACTTATGTACCAAAAACCCTGGTAACTTGAAGTTCAGCATAAATGGGTTAGCTACATCCTTTTATGCTATACATTTCATGTTCTGACAATCCTAATCTTTTCTAGGATTTCAACCCATAGACAAGAATGAATTTCAACTCCAGGACCATGAACATTGTTAAACACTTGTTAGGTGAGGACCGAAAAAGATGATACCATTTGTAATGACCTGCTTATCAACATTGGATTGAGAATACAACAAGTCATTACATGGCCTTAAGCGACACCCCCAAGCCACCAAAGGCTGGTAACAAGTGCGGATGATTTTAAATGCAACTCAGGGATGATTTACCCTTTGAGAAATAGACCAACCAAACCATCACTGAAAACCACTATATGATTCACATTAATCAAACAACCAACTCATGCATTACCAAATGAAAACTACACTGTTCTACCACCAATAAAACCAACACAAAATTAGAGTACCAAGAGGAAGACTAAAAAAAGACCCAAAACAAGCCGAGACACTCTCCACGACCCCACACCGTGGTCCATGACCCAAGCACCACAACGTCTCCCTAGAATCAGCATGAACCACTATCAATAAGACAATTTTCCTTTACCTGTGTCCCGGAAGATGCCATCTACAAAAGACCCAAAGTTCCAACGCATGGGAGATTATAAAACTCAGTAGGTTTCCCCCCAGTGACTTACCTACTAACACCACTAGGATAGAGGAGTTATCCAACATTTATATAAAACGGTTTATATAAAATAATATCACAAAACTGTTTATAATAAGATAAAAACAAGCTTCCACAACCAATTATATCCAAAAACATCCAACTGCATTCGAAACCAATTTCCAACATGTTATTTTTTTTTCTGAAAAATAACCAAACAAGCTTTCAAACTATTTCACAATATCCATATTTAGAAACCCAACTATTTCACAATCACGTGAATTCTACCATGCATGCTTCGTTATGACAGTTCCATACTCATGAGTGGTTTCACATTGATCTACCAAGTCGTCACAAGGTTATTTTTTTCATCTGCCATTACATCTTTGGCACCGAGTAGAAGTTCATATTTCAACCAAGCCTCGTACTTAAAAGTCCCATATTCCATTAAATGTTTGGCGGCGAGCATAAGGTTATATTTCAACCAATCCTCGTATATGAAACATGAACACAGACCACACATTCACAAAAATCATGCCAAAACAATCCTTTCAATAAAACACCATTTATTGAAAACCATTTCCATCCAAACCAAGTGTGTTCACCCAATTCAAACCATTTCAATAAAACACCATTTTTTTTTAAAATCCATATTTCAGAAAACCATTTCCAATTCTATTAAATCCATAAATTAAAATAGACATTTTAAAATTAAATAAACCAGGTCACTTTACACAAAAATTCACAAAAATTTCATAATTCTTTCATAACCATCATTCATCACAAATTAAGATTTATTCCATGCTTTACACAAACAATTCCATCCAAAAAATCCAATTTGAAGCTAATACAATCATATCTGACAATATGGGTCAAGAGTGAAGCCACCTACCTCATTGGTTTTGATGAAACCCCAAACAAACGAACAACACACAAGGAAACCAGGCTGATTCACCAACGATCCTCCTTAGATCTTTTATCCTAACACAACCAATACCAAAACTCATCATATTTGGCATCCACATGCTTAGATCAACCATAACGGGCGTATATAAAAGAAACCGAGAGAATATGAGAAATAAATCTAAGTAGATATGAGAAACCAAACAAGAACGATCACATACATCAAGAATCCAGATTTGATTCACCAAGAGAAGCCTTTGGATCGCCTCCAGAACGATGGGAGGAACCTCTTTGACCTTAAGAGAACCAAAATCCCGAGTTAGGGGTATTTAGGTTATAAAAGAGCTACTTAGAGGAAAAAACATGTTAGATCCACTTTTATAGAATCTTGCTTATGTGGCCACACAGTTAGTTCGCACTGTTTGACAAAATGTGCGCTAACCGTGAGTTAGCTACTGCCTCAGCCACCCTTCCGGCACGATTTGGCCACATGGTTAGAAAAATGGGGTGCTTCCCATGAGGAAGCTACTGCCTCCAATACCAACTCCGCACGGTTTGGCCACATAGTTTAGAAAAAGCATCAAGAAAGGGTTATATACCAGAAACTGGGGGTACTACATTTATCTCTACCTCATGATCTTAGATAATTGTAAAAAATTATTTTAGAAATAAAATCTATATTCAAATTATAAATCAAAATATTTTATGTGGATATTGTCACCAGTCACAAACATGTATGTGGTATATTTATATTTGTTTAGTCAGAAGGTCTATATATGATTATTATTTACCGAATATGATATAAATTTGTCATATGATAATAATCTAAGATTGGTTTTTTATGATATAGAATGAAATTAAATTCTAATAAAAATTAATATTGACCCTACATATGGATTTATAATAAATTATTGATATATAATTCAATTAAATTGATGATTATATAACAATATATTTTTAAATATTTTTTTAAATTTTAAATTGGTGACGTTTTCAAAAAACTGGATATAAATATTTCATCGTTTTGTTTCTAAATTTATAAATTAACTTATAAATTTTTAAAGACTTGAAATTTTCTAATATAATTTTCGTTTTATAAAGGGAATCGTTGATATAGAATAAAATAAAAATTTTAACATTTATATAAAATATTATGAGAACATATGTCTATATAATCTATCTCTATAAATTAGTATTTATAATATATATATATATCATAATTAATTTTTTTAGGTTATTTAACATCCATTTACATCAATATAATATATCACAATAAATATAATAACATAATTACTATATTTATTTATGTTTACTCTTTAACCCATGGGTTGTTAATTTAATGGAAAAATATTAACCTTTATTTTAATAAAGATTATCTTCATAACCATAATTAATTTTTATGAAATATTTACTAATATTATACTAAAATGACATGAACCTACCTAGAACCATTTTATCTGACAATTGAGATCTTAGTATATTTATCTCAAACCTCTGTTGTTGTTTGTTAGGTTTAATTTCCAGATATGAATATATAATTTAAATCTTGTTGAACATTTACCTTAAATGTAAGTGAAAAAAAAAATATAAAAATATAAAAATAATAAGTTGAATATAATTTGATGACCATGATAAGCCATAATCATACAAAATATTGAATGGATATATGTTAGTAATATTTTATAAATTTAACTTTTTCTAATGTCCCATTGTTGAACCAGCTACCCCAAAATAATAACTACCTAAATAATGGTATTAGTAGAATACATAATTGGTTAAGTAGTTAATTTATCACCACCATGATATAGGGGTGTTACAAATAATGAATATTTGTTTTTCACTATAGTGAAACTATATTTTGATTGAATATTTATCAACCAATACACATATAATGGATATACACATCCTCAGCATTATTAAAACCTAAATTTTAGCCTATGAATCATTTTTTGTATTTTTTTTAACTATATAATAAAAAAATAATCTTTTACAAATGAAATATGTGAGTCCAATAACTTATAACTATACTCTTTTTTATAAAAAAAATTATTTAAAAAAATAATTATCAAATAATATATCCATTTGGAACTCCAATATATTGTAAATAATGATCCATAGATCAATTTTATGATGAAATAATTAAATTCAAATGGTACTAAAAAAGAATAGTAAGATTAATATTATTCTTCATAAAAATAGTATATAATTTTTTGAAAAGGTAATTCTCATATAAATGAATGATAGACCATCATCCATAAGTAGAGGATAAAATTCAATTAAATTACATTGAAAAAATATCAATCAATCTATACATAAATGACACTCTAGTAATTATAGATTCATTCTGAAATCAATGAATAACATCTTTTACCAATGAAGGTATTTTATTATAAAACTCCTAGTGATATCATAACCCATATCACACTGGCATAAAATACCAAAATAATATATCATAAAATAAATCATAAAAAAAACATCAATATACCAAAGTAAAATTGCCTCTTCCAAAAATTCCTTAATGACACATAAATATTAACAATATTAATTGTTCAAAATGTTATTTATTTTGAACTTTGATTGTTCCCCTACTATACGATTCTACATTAAATAATACCCACCGAAAAATTCATAATCATCATATACCCATAAATGTATACATCATTATCATCGACACTTTCCCACCATTGGAAAATAAAAAATACTCATATAACATAAAACATTTCATTATTAGTTTCTTAATATGTACACAAAAAAATGAATTTCCAATTTAGTGATCATCCATTATTTAAATTAACTCATTAATAGAATATTTGATTATTGAAATATCACACATTACCAACTCAATTGATGAATATGAACTCTCATTAATTAAAAATTTTAAAACACACATCTTAAAACAAAAGTAAAATAACATATAGGGAAAATAGACCATAGATTATACAATCACATAAATAAAAGATCATATAATATTATCACAAATACATAAAGATAATGAAATTAATAACATATTATCTATAAATATATTGGTATAATAATTATTGGGACCCTACCTACCCCATTGTATATTTATTGGTCAAGAAGGGAATTTTGGTCTATACCAAACATTCACTGGTATACAAGGAATCGATGAAAAAATCTGGTTTGAGGCATTTTTCAAGTACTATAGTAGGTACTGTAGCAACAAATACTATTCATCCATATAGGCCTTTGGGCCATTGGTTTAGTTCTTGGGTCCTTCAAGGATTTCAGGCCACCCAAGGCCTTAGGGCCAGTTGATTCTCAAGGCCTTCGGTCCACCTTAAGGACATTGAGAACCCCACGTCTTTTAGGGAACATGAATGAAGATGTATCAGTCAGACTACAATGGAAGTAGATTTAGATGAGGATTTCGGGCCGACACATTCACTAGAGCAAAGAAAACTAGAATTATTAGGATGAGAGAGTATGTATTTTCCATTGGTACCAGGAATGTGAAACATTGCATAGGAAATCTAGATGACCAACCCTACAAAGGTGGAGTGATGATATCATGACATTTTCTGGGGATTACTTCCAAGTTGTCTTGTTAGGGATACTTCCTCTAAGACCTACAGGTCATGTAATTGTCTATAAGCCTTCGGGTCATGTAAAGGTTCTACCTCACCCCTTGAATGGTGGATTAACAAAAATAATAATAATAAATGAAAGCCTTTGGGCAATTCTAACATTGGTATTGTAGTAAAATTCTTATACCACACAATAAACCCATGTTATTCCCACATGATATCCATGTGTTGATATGTAAAAATTCAGTGATCATAGCACATATAAAATTATATGAATTATCTATATACAATGAAAATTTTCACAATAATCATTCATTATTGATGATATTCCACAGTATAATTGATAAAATTTATATATTATATCAATTAATTATCATAAATCATGTCACATTATATTTAAACCCATGATCTCACACTAGTAATCCAATTTCAACAATAAAAAATAAATAAAATAATTTATATTTTTCAGATCAATTCTTATTCAGTATATATATTAACATATAATTTTGCTAATATAATTACAATTATTATAATACATATTTTTAGAAAATAAATTTAATCAATAATTAGCTAAAAATTTAAAAACATATTCTAATGGGTTTCACCTAAAATTTCCAAATGTTACATTTTACCCAGTTTTCTTACAATTTAATAAATTATTTTCCATTTTAATTCACTATGTTTTATAAAAATATTAATAAAAATATTATTTAATAATTATATATTCTTACTACCTTCAATTTTATTTTCATAAGATTATTAATTTAATGAAAAGTATGAATTACCATAGAGGAATGATGTATTAATTAAATCGATAAAATTTATACATCCTCGGTCTTTATTAATTACTATGTATGGGAGAAATTGCAAAAGATATCATTATATCCAAATATTAATTAATTTTAGACTAATATTTTGAAATTAAATACATTAACTCACATATTTTATTCATTATTCTCTAAATTAGTGGTGTATTATAGTTTTCAAAAATAAAATATGATGTTGAAAATTCATAAATTACTATTTCCAATGAGGCCTATATTTTATCATTATTGGAGGGGATATATTATTAATACAAAGCTTTTACTGGGATAACATGTTCATTTTTTCCTATTGGTCAAAATGACTAAAATTATACTCAAAATTCACACACATAAACCCAATGATGTTTAAGGACAACATATATTTGTCACCATTAACAATTTTAACCCTTGAATAGATTAAACTGGAAGAGTATTGGAATGAAAAATGAAAATAATGAAATACAAAATTCCATTATATATAACAAAACCATTAATAGTTTTTCAAATATTTACTTAAAAACCATGAGAGATATATGAGAAGTTAAATCAAATAATGAATTTTCACCCTCATATAGAAAACATCTAATAAAATTTTTTATCTATAATATTTTCCTTTTATAGAACTCAAATTAATGGGTATTTATACACATAATGGTCCCATTATTTGGGGATATGGAATTTTATTTAATGTAATTAATTTATAACCTCTTCTAATTCTATCTAACTCAACTACACAACATCTAACAGATTATGAACAAAGAAAGGTATATTTCAAAAAATGGATAAAAAATGAAATTTATTATGTCACAAATGAAGATTTAAAAAATATAAAACCTTATTCACATGAAATGTATTGTTAAGTAGTCTAATCAATATCATGGAAATGATATCCCATTATATAACAAGGCATTCTCATGGAATAAGAAAAAATACACAAACACATAGCCAACCATGAAATCTTAAAAATAATATATATTGTTTGGAATAACATAATTCAAAACACTATGACATAAAAATCTAATCTAGATAAAATATAATATGATTTATGGTTCTTCCACAAAATGTATCCATTTAGAGGTTGAGCATCCATTATTTATACATAATTATTGGGAAATGATATGCCATATTATTAGATACCTCAAAGAGTTCCAATTAATTTATGGTTTGATAGTATTTGTTATAGGTTAACATATTCCAGAGTAGTTAACCTATCATAGGGCCACAAAAAAATTCCAATGTGTTCCCCTTCCATTATATATCATCGTCATAATCTTAATATATTTTTATTATTTATATATAGTTCCAAAAAATTAATCCAAAATATTTTTATAAAAATACTAATTTATTTGATAATTAAATCAAATGTAATGATAGTTCAATATCAATTATTCATGTATATTTTAATAATAATCTATTCCATATAATATATATCCCATCTCATATGATGATATGTAATTTTTTTGTATATTGCATGATGAATTTTCAAATTAATCTATATTATCCAAATAATAATTATATTTTGTCAAGGAAAACATAAAATTAAATTATGTAATCTCTATAAATAATTTATCATAACCGATATGTAATTCATGAAATTCATATGATACTAATTTCTTGTCCATGATAATTATAATTGAGTTTATGTAATTTATGTTTTATATTTTCCATGCAATTTACCATCCATGAATTCTCAATGAATCCTCAATTACTACAATCAATTATTCCATTTTTCACTCCTTAGAATTATTTTTTAACATTCATGTGTAATGGATAAATAATCATCCTATGTATCTCTTAGTAACAATGAACATTGATTCTTGAAATTTTAAAACATATAAATTTATCCTTTTAAAAATGTATAACCTGATCCTAATTTTATATAATCAAAATTTCTTACCCAGTCCATATCAGTGAACCCATATAAATTCTATTTTTCAAATATTATGTATATAATTATATAATTAAACATCAATATTATATATCTAAAACATTCATTTGAATCCCAAAATTGGATTATTTTCTATATATTTGATACATTAAACATCGAATCACTACATGTACAATATACTGTCTTGACTAGGAAAGTTAATTAAATATAAATATAAAAATTTGAAACATTTTATTACTAAAATTTTGTTATACACCATATATAATCCTTATCATAGTGAATTTCATCAGTTTCCATAACTACTTATTCCTATGATATTTATTTATCAATTAAACTAAATAAATTTCATGAGATATAACAATATTTCTTTTTACAAAACACTAAATAAAGGGAAAAAACTTGTCTATATGTACATAAAAATTTCTATATAACTAATTATTTTTATTGAAAAATATTCATCATCACAAACTATATCCCATAAAATAGTTTTATAAAAATAAAAAATGTTTATCATTTTAAAAATAGTAATAACATAAACCTAACGATTACTCTCAGTATTCCTACTTGTGATATTCATCACTATTAGGTATGTAACTGGTAAAGAATATAGAACCAAAAATATAGGTTTTCCTATTTATAGAATATACATACCTTCATATAATTAAATTAAATGGAAATTTATGATAGATAGAGGTGTTTGGGATTCCATGAATAGAAAATAGATAGTATGGTCGAAACATTGTATATTAAAGCGCAAAAACAATACCAAAATCTAACTAAAAGAGTAATAGAATTGAAACAATAACTAATGATTCTACCCAACAACCAATAATATGAAACTTGAATGTATTTTCCCTAATTTTTTGACAACTTACCATGGTTAATTTTTTCAATTTTTTATTTAATTCGATATCCCACTCCCCTTATATCATTATCTAATTCAATTATCAACACCCAACAATCTAGAAAACTTCTTTCGAAAAGTTAATGCTTGTTTCGCTGAATTCATATTAACTATATCATTACTAGATATCATGTAATCATATAAATTCTAATAATGTCCATTTTTTTATAATATAAATAATTTATCTCTTATTGTACTTTTTAAAAAGTTATCATATTCTTTATTTTTTTACATACCTATTGGTTTCAACATGGTCTGATGAGGGAATCATTGGACATTTATAGAATCAATTCCTAGATTCTTTGATTTATCATATGCACAACATTTATAACAAGATAATTATTAATTATGGGTTATATCATGTTCATGTGAAATCATCCTAATTTTTTTGAGTAGAATTTCATAAACATTGGACCTAAAATTATAATTTTGGGGTATCTAAATGTATCCATTGTAGAGATTTGTGCAATTGGACTTGGTAGTGACCCTTAAAATAATAACATATTTTAACATACTATATACAGTTATTTTCATTAGAATCTGTGTGTCTGTGTGTCTGTGTGAGTGTGGGGATCTTGTAATTGTTTTTTGATCAGTGTGTTTGTGTCTGTGTGACCTCATGAGACCTATGTTTGATGATTTAATACTTGAAATGTATGATTTCATCTTCATGATTCTGATTCATGAAATGATACAACATATATATATTTTAATGGTTATAATACATTATTTTAATATAATATTATCAATATATCATTATTGTATCACATTATTGCATGTGTTGTTCCTTGTCCATTTTTGTTTAACATATTGGTTGAACCCTATAGACTGTCCCCCAAGGTGATTTTTTAGACACTTGGTCAATATATAAATGGGATGAACATAAATGTGTGATGTTTCAACTATTTTCTAGACTACCCCACCAAGGGGTAAATTTAAGGAATCATATTGTAAATCTTCCCACCAGGGATCCAAACCGATGGAGTTTGTCTCTATGAATCTCACATTTATTTGTACCTTGTGAGATATTTTAATTTCTTAATTATGTTCTACATAATTTCAAGAAATTAATTCATATATCTTATGACGTTATAATAAGGACCAATGGTGGTATAATAATTTTTTACTGACATCATTATCTAGAATACTAATTGATATGAATACATCCTTACAATGGATATCTTGATGGGATGATTCCCAATTGAGGGTGGTTAATAATAATCTGTAGAATGTTGTTGGAATTTTAGGATAGCCATCACCATATATATATATCCTTTTATTGATTATTTTTCATTTCATATATTAATTTATGACATATGGGAATTTTTTTCATTTTTTAGGGTTTCATTGACATGAATGAAATTGTCATATTACATGGGTTGATATTTTATGCCTATGATTCAACTCAGATTGTTTGATTATTTAGTATACAATGATTTATATAGTCATTTAATCCATTTAATACTATAATATTCACATGATCAAAATTATATCATCCCTTCATGATGTTGATTTTGGAAATCACTTCAAATTAACAAACAGATCCATTAATAGTGGAACCCCTAGTATTCAGTATAATTTCATCATGAATATGATGTATTTTTCTAGTCTATATGAAATATTATCAATGTATAGGTATCACTAACTTGATTCATTCCATTAAATGTAACTGGGGTTGGGTATAGTGGATTATGATATTTGAGGATTTTACAGGGGAACATTGTAAGTGTTAGGAAAATTATAGTGCCTCAGATCCAATCTCTTCATTCATGTTCTTATAGAGAAATATCTACATAATCACATAGATATAATCTATGAAATACAAGATATAAAAACTTGAAAATACAAAATTAATAACAATTATAGATTATATTACATATTAATGTTCTTTTTATGTTTTTTTTGTTTACATAATTATGATACATAATAATCTTGATAATCACATTTCATTCTGAACTCATTAAAATTTTGGGTTTTATATAGAGACAACATAATTCATGATATATTTTTAAAATATACAGTGATTTATTAAAATTGTGTGATCCCCCTAAAAATGATATGTTCACAACTTTTCTGCTTAATTAGGGGAATAGAATCATATGAAATGGTTTGGGTCAAAATGATTTGTAACATCCCTGGTAAATGAAGAATAATAGATTATTACAATTATTAATATTTGTGAATTAAATATTAATTTTAGCTTAAAAGGGTTGCTATGTTTGATAGCGTACCCGATACGAAACAACGGGTTTCTTTGGAATCTTACGTTGCATAGTAATAATATAATATTATTATTTTAAACAGTATTTAACTCCTAGCCATTGTATTGGCGGTAATGGAAAAAACTAACTACAAAATGATTATACATGTTTGTTAAATATATTTACATTTATCAAATAAATGTTAGAGGCTTAAAAAGTGAATGAATCTAATTTTAAGCATAATTTTCATTAAAATGCCAATTTATCACCTTTTAATGGTGAACCCTCTTTAAATATAGTTTTGGTTACTTTAATACATTCTAATTGGCCAAATAAAATCCTTCTTTATAATGGGGACATAAAATTTTTACTTTGGGTAAATTTTTGGTATTTTTCTGATAATGTTCATTTTTTAATGAATAGTGAAAAATATTGTATTTTAATTCTAATGTTTTTATTAATCTAATTTATTTATATGGTTATATTATCTTTTTAATTGGTTTTAAAGTGTAATTAAAATATATTTTTACTATTTAATCAAATGTTGGTCATTGGATTTAATTTCACTTTGAAATTAGACATAAACAAGTATCAATCTTTTGATAGTTATTGTTTCTTAAAAACATGCTATTTGTTTTAACAGTGGGAATTAATTTTTAAATTAATTAATTCCACATCTATGTTTTGAATTTGGAAAAATATACATCATTTTTGAATTCGGAATATCAAATATAGCTTAGGCAGAATTTTTGGTATTTTTCTGAAAAACTTCAATTTTTGATGAATAGTGACACCAATTAGTGGTAGTTAAAAAAACTGACTTTTTCATTTAAATACAATTTTACCACTTATGTGAATTGAATTTCAAAAATCTGATATACATGGTTGTTATAATGAAGTAAATTGTGGTTCAATAAGATGAAAATAATTTTTGGTGAATAGTTACTTTTGACTTCTATTTATCGCGGTTAAAGGTAAATACGGTAATTCAAGGTTAAAAGAATATTATAATAATTCAAAAGTACCTTAACATTTGTCCAAATATTATTTGTTGAGTCATTTACGACCATTAGCATCTTTGGGTCGATTTTGGGACCCCTATAAGCCACTTGGGTGTGATAATGACAATTTAGAATAATTAACTTAAAGAAAAGACAAAAATGACAAAAGAAAATATCTTTTAGTAATCTAATTTCTAGAAGGGGTTATATAAATTATCTATTTTACTATTAATATTAATTGAAAATCTAAAACTATTTCCTACATCATGGTATTTTTTTATAATTTTTAGACATCAAATAAATTATATTATTTATGACAGAATAATGATGTAGTATTTACCTCATTAATAGATGATTTAATTAAATAAGATTATAATGATTAAAATATTATCCAAAACTTGTCCAATTTAGATTGGATGATTTTATTTCGGTTATGGGTCATCTTATCTTCGACCATAATGATTTGTGGACCATTATAAACCGAATATCATTATATTATAAAATAATATTTTCACACTTTCCTAAAGAGCCCTTCCTCTCCTTTATAAAAAGAGACCACTTCTATGCAATTTCTCACACCCCTCAAGCCATTTTTCTCGTCAAACCTTGCCCAATTAAGATCCCTAAATCCATATCCTCCTCCTAGAAGCCTTACTTTAGGCAGACGGCACTTAAAATGTCCTTTTGGTTTAAACCAAAGGAATTTTCCTAAATTAAAGGTAACAATTTCTCTAAAATTGTTTTCTATTATTTTGCTTCTCCAACACCTAAAATATTTTTATTTATTTTCTTTTGTAACAACACCAGTATCCTCAATATACTAGGATTTTGTTATTATAAGGATTCTAACTACACTTACACACACCTCCATCTAATGGATGAAGAACATAATGTTTCTGTGGATGGAAAACTAACGCCTCACGAAACGATGACTGTTCAATTACATCTTACTGACTCTCATAGTGGCCATTATGAGGGCACTGTATTTATATATGATATATATTATGTTTATTTTTTATTTATGCTTCTATACTTCCCAATTATATCAAACCATTATGGTTTCCATGGTGGGTAAATACGATAATCTCATTTGAGGAAGTCCGGACTACCGCCCCTCAATGTGATGTGACTAGTTAATGCCCTATGTGGGATGTATAAAGGACAGATTTAATGATATTTTATATCATATTATACTGGAATTATAAGATACCAATGTATCATTATGTTTTAATTCCATTAAAATAATAAATGGAAATGAAAGTAGCGTTCATGTGTACATACGGCTTGCCGTCTCCATGAACGGTGCATTTCATTTCATTCCTCCAAATGTTATGTAATATAATAAATAAATGTACATGATGGATATATATGATATATATGATACCCAAATCATGAATATCATTATGGATATAATTAACCTTTTAAGACATTAATATCATTTAATTATAAGAAGTCTATTTTTGACTCAAGTACCAAATATCGATAAAAAGAACGTTATTAACTTAAATGATTACATAATGATTATAACATTGTAATAAGTGATATAAAAGGAATAATAAACACAAAAAAAGGTTCTTAAGAAAGTAGAAATTAACTTTAGTTAATTATTCAGGAGATCAAGTCGGACACGAGGTAAGGGACTTCGTCTCAATCTCCTTTCATTGAGGCATATTTCATTTTATACACAACTTTCTTTTATACGGTGTATAAACCCCTATGAATTTTAATTTTATACAAAAGGAATCTTTTTCTATGAAGCGTTTTACAAAACAACAAAAAGTAATGTTTCTTTTAACGTACATTGTGACAACGACCTTTTCTGCCGCCGCTAGTATTATTTGGTCTTTGGCTTCCACAACAAGCTGTAATATTTTTTTTTGAAATAAATACCATATACAGTTTTATGTATTTTGGTATTTAAAAGGGTTTTTTATAATGGATTTGTTATTTCAATATATTTAAGTGATATATTGTGATCAAAGTGTGGAAATGTTTCCTTTCCATTATATTTGTTTTATATCTTATGATTTTATAATGGTACTTGGACATTTGACGGGTGGTTACGTGATAAACTATATGACGGGCGGTGCCGTGAATACCAGGACGGGTGGTTACATTATATCCTCCAATGCATTGGGTATGGAAGTCGGCCATATTGCTATTCCATTAAGTGATATGTGTGGAAGTTGACCGTATGTTTATTCCATTTAAGTATGTTTATGTCCAAAGTTACCTTTATATGTTATGTGATCTTTATATAGGTTTTATGGTAATATTTTGGTTACAAAAGGGTAAGTATTGATATTTTATTCAGTGAATAGTTTTTAATACTTCATAAAGGTGAACTGTGTTACTTTGATAATGTATACATGGTTTACTTGTTGTTTTGAAAAACTAACAATTTTCATTCTTTGTGTTTCCCTTATTGAGATTTTTATGCTCACCCCATGTTTTTTGAAATTTTTTTCATAGGAATTAATGTGGAATAGTTTCTAGGATGGGATCAAGGTAAAGTCATGCTATATAAAACATGGAACTAGACATGTTTCTTTTTAAGAGTTTTTATTTTATGGAATCATAGTAGAAGTTTCTACATTGTATTCTTTTGCGATGTAATAGTTAAGATCTAATTATCTAAAACTCTAAACCTAAAAAGATCCTCAATGGGAATTATTCATTTAGTTCAATGTTATGTAATGTTTAAGGCTGGGGCCTTATATGATTAGTAGTGGAACCCCATAACAAAAGAAAACTTTAAAGAAACATGAAATAAATATTATGGATGGATTAACTAAACAATTGGAAGCCCCACTCAACATAAAACTAAGAGTTTTCAATGAATATTGAAATAAATAATAATATGGATATCAATAATATAGATCTCATACTAATGGGATGAATAATACTTGTAGTCAAAAATCAAATTTCAAGGGATTCATTGAAAACCCACAAAATGATATTAAGAAAAAACTGATTTCATCATTCTGAGTTAGGATGGTAGAATCCAAATTTTTTATATTTTATTTCCTCTTGATACCTATCAACACATAAATGATTTTTATAATTTTGGGTCCCAATAATCACCTCATTATTGATAATGAGTTCACAATATTATTCATTAAGACCATTCATACCACTACCTATCCAACCAAATACCCAATAAACCATTGATATCAAAATAATTATAAATATGGAATCTAAATACAAAATCATCATCTGTTATAAAATAATAATAGTTATCAAAATAATAAATTACATTAATATTCCCCATTTCAATAAAATATAGAATATGAACAAGACATAATCACAAGCATAAGATTAGTGATTAAATAAAAGATTTATCTTTTTAATAATAATTTTTTTTGAAATAAAATAAAATAAAATATAATTATTATTACCTAAAAAAGAGAATAAATTTTATTCTACATTAAAAATATCAAATCAAATTTATTTATTATGCAAATTCCACAATGAATTTAGAATGGATTATATACCTATGAATATACCTGAAAACCATATTTTAATCTATCATTGGAAAGATGTTGGATACATTAAAAATAATACAGACCCATATTAAGAAAGTATACCAAGATATATGTTTCCATAGATGAATAAAATCATCAAAATGGATTGTTTTATGATACCACTCATGAATGGAACATAAATAAAATTATTTGGAATCATCTGTTCATTTGAAAAAGTCATATATATATATATTATTGTATAAATAATGACATATAAAACCTATTAGGATAAATCCAATAGACAATTAAAAATTTAAATGGAATTGAATACAGAAAAATTATTTATAAAAATTTAACATTGAATTAAAGGTGGAAGTTATTAGTCCCTTAGAAATTATTTTCCAAATGTATGAGTTAAAAACATTAAAAAAATAAATTTAATATAATCTCGAATAATGGAATCATGAAAATTAAAATAAATATTTATATTTAAAATATATATAAATCACTTCATTAAGAAATTAATATTTTTTATACTTCCAAATACATTTTTTGAAATCCACATTTCAAAAAGTGTGATAAAACCTTCTTTGTATTAAAATATCATTATCCCAAAAAGCGTAATAAAATTAAATATAATGAAATCATAGGGAGGGAGGGAACAAACAATAATGAACATTTTTAATTATGAAACATTATAGCTCTATAAAAGTGATTTATATTTCCAAAAGTCCTTACTATTGGAAAAAAACTATTAAATAAAATGCCACATGAATAAGGGAACATAATATAGTTATTAAATCCAAAGAGTATGATAAAAATATGTTTATGGTTAGTGACTTATCATATAGGTTAAAAATGTTTGTTAGCTTTCTTAATGTATCAATGAATATGAATTGGGACCATGAAAAATATTTTTTCATAGGTAGTACTTTAATGAAGCACATTTGAGATAGACGGATCATAATAAAACATAAAAAAAGTGATCAAAAAACATTTTCGGATATAGAATCTAAATTGATAGTACATACAAAAAATATATGATATTTGGTTAATAATTATGAATATTCCTGAAATATACAAATTTGGAATGGAACATATTAAGGTTTTATAATTATTTTAATCAAAACCCATTGAATGAGTGGGATAAAATATGAATATAATCCACATTAATAAAAATAAAATTAATTACATGAAAACTCAAATTTTTAGTATATACACAGATTAAATAAAAATAGGTTCATAAATATAATACTTGTCTCAATGTGGGGAAATTGTGATGAAAAATCTTTTATCATATTCTTAAACTCCACATACATAAATTAACATTAAATATATAAAAAATAGATACAATGATTATTTAATTTAGAAAAATATTGATATCTATTTTCAATCATTCATTTTATAAATAGTTATTCTAAAATGAATTATTTCAATTATACAAATCGTGTTTTTATTGTCTTGATTATATTCACTAGTTTCATAAAATAAATGTTTTTAGTCATTACTATTCTAATTTATAGCATTTTTAAGATATTAATATATATTATATATATTTTTCATAATCATTTATTATGTTATGAATTCATTTAATTGTTGTATATTCCTAGACATTAACGATCACATAGGTAAGAATCATGTTTCTGTTATTCATAATAATTAATGAAGTTTGATTCTTAAACGAATTAATTAATTTTCATATAACATATCCTAAAAATGATACAAAAACATATTTAATCATTATTATCATATTACACTATTAATTATTTACCCATATTTTTCATGATTTAAATTCAAAATTTTATTCAAGGTAGTGGTTAAACCTACCAAAACATGAACATCTCTAGATTTAATGGTTGATTATTAGGTGGTTTTGATACAATAAAATCATAGATGATGAATAGTGATACTATTTTCATCATATTATTGTTCAATTATATAATTATAAATTAGTAAAATATAAGGCCCCAGCCTTAAACCTTACTTAATCTTGAGTTATTACAAGATTACACATTGAGGATCTTTTCGGGTTTAGAGTTGTAGAGAATTAGATCATAAAACTTGCATTACATTCCGCATATGAACAAAGTGGTTACATAAAGATAGTATTCTTCATTCCCATCAATGGAAACACATTTAAAATAAAACATGGATTATTTCTTGACACTTCCTTGACACTATCATCATATCATGTACCTTTCCCTTGACCTGTGAAAAACATTTCAAAAAACATGGGATGAGAATAAAAAAGCTCAGTATGGGTTATAAAAACATGGAAAGGAAACATGGGTACATATATACATAAGAATGAAATCATACTTTACCCATAAAACATAAGCACTTTAACATACCTCATCAAATCATGAATAAATTATAGAAATCATAAGACATAAAGGTAACTTGAGGCATTCATAACATTCTTACGTAGGGAGTAACCCTCTTGGTTATGTTTGGAATACCCATCACAGTATATTCCCTAAATCTCTTCGGAGAAACCTTAACGTTTCACTCCTTCGCGTTACCCAATGCATTGGAGAGCTATATCAGGCTCACCCGCCCTTAGTTTATCACGGAACCACCCGTCTTCATAATAATCCCCAAGAACCATAACATAATTGTATCACATAAAACATGCATAAAGGAAACATAACATTTCCACATTTCAATCACAAGATATCAATACAACACAAAAACATTGTGAAAACCATTTTCAATACCAAAATAAATGAAAAGTAAAACATGGTATTTATTTTTCTTTTAAAAAGATGGTATGGCTTGTAGAGGAAGCTGAAACTCAAATAACGGTCACGATGGCGGAGAAGTCGTTGTTGCCGCATACGTACGACAAAAACATTCCCTTTTGTCATTTAGTAAACGCTTCGTATAAAAAATATTCCTTTTGAATAAACGTAAAATTCAAAGAGGTTTATACACCCTATAAAAGAAAGTTGTGTATAAAATAAAATATGCCTCAATGAAAGGAGATTGAGACGAAGTCCCATACCTCGTATCCGACTTGACCCGACCGTTCTTTAATGTCCTGAATAATAAACATGAGTTAATATATACTTGCTTATGAACCTTTTTCAAGTTCATTATTCCTTTTATACCACGTTATGAACATCATGTAATCATTTATGTTAATTGTGTTCATTTTGTCAGTATTTGGTTCTTAAGTCAAAAATAGACTTCTTACACTTACATGTTGTTAATTTGGTCAAAGGTTCGTTATATCCAGAATGATATTAATGATTTGGATAAAATATATATCATATATATTCAGCATATACATGTATTTATAATATTACATCACATTTAGAGGTAAGAAATGAAATGCACCGTTCATGGAGACGGTAAGCTGTACGTACGCATGAACGCTACTTCCATTTCTATTTCGTATTTTCTGGAATGGAAACATAATGATATAAGAGTATATTATAATTCCAGTGTAATAAAATATATAATATCATTAACTTTATCCTTTACACATCCCACATATGGTATTAACGAATCAAATCACTTTCAGGGGGCGGTAGTCCGCACTTCCTAAAATGAAGATATCATGTTTACCCATAATGGAAACCATAAAGGTATGCCCAAAATGAAAAAAACAGAAGCTTAAGGAAAACATAAACATATTATATATCATATATAAAAATAGTGACACCATAATGGCCACCTTTGAAGGTGTTAAATGAGTACTGAACAATCATCGTTTCGGGAGGCAGAATTTCGCCATCCACGGAAACCGTATGTTCTTTAACCATTTGATGTAGTTGTGTGAGAGTTTAGCTCTAATAAATATTATAAAAACATCATAGTATATTTAATATACTGGTGTTGTTACAAAATAAGTAAATAAAAAGAGTATAGGGTGTTGGAGAAGCAAAATAAAACAAATGAACATGAGAGAATGAATTAGCTTTAAAAGTGTAACTCCTTTTGATTTGAGCCTAAAGGCTTCCATTGAAAGGATTCTGCCCAAAGGGAATCCCCTAGGATGAGGAGAGGGATTTTGTGAGAGTAAATGGGCAGGGTTTGGCCGAGCCAAAGGCTTGAGGAGTGTGTGAAATGAGGTAGAGGTGGGGGGCCTTTTATAAGAGGAGCGGAGGGGCACTTTTGGAAAGTAAAGAAATATTACTTTATTTGAAAATTTGATTCGGTTTTAAAAGGTCCCACATTGATATAATTCTTGTATAAGGTGATAAGGGTTCTAAATCCACTCAAACAATTGGTTTTGGACATGTTTAGTTCATATATTTTACATTATCTTTGCATTTTATTTAAATCGTCAAATAATGATGTCATCGTTGCATCATTATTATGTCATAAATAATATTATTTATATAATGTATAAAAATTATAAAAAAATACTATGATGTAGGAAATCTTTTTAGCTTTCCAATTACTATTTATAATAAAAAATATGATCATTATAACCCCATGTAAAAATTGTTTTAGTAAAACATTTCTTGTTTGTGTCATTTTTACTTTAACATTTAATAAAAAGTTATTTATGTCATTTCCCAACCAAGGTGTCTCCATGGGGTCCCCAAGTTGACCCATGGATTTTCTTGGTCTTCCATGACACAACCAATAAGGTTGGGACATGTGTCTAGGTCATTTGATATTATTAAAGCAATATTTATACCTTAAACTACCCTAATTACCACTAATCGCAATTAAAAACTTAATAAGTTACTATTCACCAAAAAATTATTTTAATCCCATTGAACCACATTTTACTTCTTAATGACAACCATGTATGTCGGATTTTTGAAATTCAAAACACAAAAGTGGAAAAGTTTCATTTTAACGAAAAATCTGTTTCTTTAACTACCACTTAGTGATTTCACTATTCATAAAAAATTGATGTTTTTTCAGAAAAATACCAAAACTTCACCCTAAGATATATTTGATATTCTAAATTCAAAAATGAAGTCTATTTTACAAAATTAAAAACATATAATTCACATTAATTAATTTTATAATTAATTCCCGCTGTCAGAGCAAATAGCGTGTTTTTATGAAACAATAAGTATCAAAAGATTGACACCAGTTTAAGTCCAATTTCAAAGTGAAATTGATTCCACTGTCCACGATTTGATTAAATGGTAAAAATATATTCTAATTTCACTTCAAAAACAATTCAAAAGATAATTTAATCATATAAATAAATTAGATTAAGAAGTAGTTTTGATGTCAAATGCAGTATTTTTCACTATTCATTAAAAAATGAACATTGTCAGAAAAATACCAAAAATTCACACAAAATAAATTTTGATGTCCCAATCATAAAGAATACGTTTATTTTGACAAGCATAGCTTATAAAATTGTCAAAAGATAGATTTAAAATTGGTTTGCCATCAAAATGCAGTAAAACAATCTTTTAAAAATATTAGTGTATTCCATGATTAAGATTGGATTAATTTTCATTTTAAGCCTCTAAAACACTATCTAGTTCATTAATAGACATAGATAAAAATATCTATTATTCATTACTTACATGGGATTTTACATCCTTCCCCCTTTAGAAAATTGCGTCCCCGCAATTTATTTACTTATCAAATAAATGGGGGTACTTACCCCTCATTGCATTTTCAGATTCCCATGTTGCCTCTTCCATCTTGTGGTTTTTCCAGAAAACCTTTACCTGGTGAATCAACTTATTCCATAACACTTGCTCCCTGTGGTCAAGAATCTGGACTGGTTGTTCCTCATAAGATAGGTTCTCTTCCAGTTTAACTACCTCTGGGCTCAAAACATGAGATGGATATGGCATATACTTTCTCAACATCGAAACGTGAAAAAAATTGTGTACCTGAGATAAACTCGGAGGTAAAGCCACTCGGTATGAAACTGATCCATCTCTCTCCAGAATTTCGTATGGTCCAACGATCCTTGGACTCAACATTACTTTCTTACCAAATCTCATCACACATTTCCAAGGAGAAACCTTGAGAAAAACATGATCACCTACCTTGATAGATAGATCCTTCCTCCGGTTATCTGCATAACTCTTTTGCATGCTCTGAGCTGCTCTCATGTGTTTCTGAATCAGCTGAACATTTTCTGCCATCTCTTCTACCAATTCTGGTCCCATCAACTTCCTTTCACCAACTTCATCCCAGAAAGCTGGAGTTCGACACCGCTTCCCATATAATGCCTGAAATGGTGCCATCTGTATACTGGAATGAAAACTGTTATTATATGAATATTCAACCAAAGAAAGTTGTTGGTCCCAACAGTACTGATAATCCATAGAACAAGCTCTTAGCATTTCCTCCAATGTCTGAATTGTTCGTTCTGACTGCCCATCTGATTGAGGATGAAAAGCTGTACTAAAATTTAATTCAGTACCCAACGACTTCTGAAGGCCTTTCAAAAAGTTAGAAGTAAACCTGGAATCACGATCCGATAAAATGGAGAGAGGAACTCCATGTAACCTGACTATCTCTTTAATATAAAAACGGGAAAGTTGATCTAGGGAAAAAGTATCTCGTATAGAAAGGAAATGAGCAGATTTGGTCAAGCGATCAACAATAACCCAGATTGCATTATTACCTCGAGATGTCTTCGGTAATCCAACAACAAAGTCCATGGATATATTCTCCCATTTCCACTCTGGCACCGGTAAAGGCTGAAGCATCCCTTTAGGTAACTGCCGCTCTGCTTTAACCTGTTGACAAGTCAAACACTTCACAGTAAAATCAGCAATATCTCTATTCATTCCATCCCACCAGTAATACTCCCGCAGATCTCTATACATCTTAGTACTGCCAGGATGTACTGAAAACAGAGAACTATGAGCTTCACATAATAACTCTCTCTTCAACTTTGAATCACAAGGAACACACAATCTCTTCCCAAATCACAAAACACAATCATTATCAATGTTGAATTCAGGCAACTTACCTTTCTGAACCAGCTCTACCTTTTTTTGCAACTCACTGTCTTGCTTCTGTGCTTGTTTGATTCTATCTAATAGAGAAGATCTCACTGATACCTGAAACAAAACAGAAGGACTTCCTGCACCAACAACTTCTATGTCAAAGTTCATCAAATCCTTAACCAAAGGATCATGTTCCAAATTCAACATTGTTAATGAAGCATTACTTTTTCGACTCAAAGCATCAGCCACTTTATTTGATTTTCCCGGATGGTAATGAATTGTACAATCATAATCCTTGATTAATTCTAGCCATCTCCTCTGTATCATGTTTAACTCTTTCTGAGTGAATATACACTTTAAACTTTTGTGATTGGTATATATTTCACACTTTACTCCATACAAATGATGCCTCCAAATTTTTAAAGCAAAAAACAACAGCAGCTAATTCCAAATCATGTGTAGGGTAATTTACCTCATGAGTTTTCAACTGTCGTGAAGCATAAGAAATTACCTGATCATTCTGCATTAGGACGCAACCAAGTCCTTTCAATGAAGCATCACTGTCTATAACAAACTCACCATTCATGGAAGGTAGTGCCAAAACTAGAGCATTCACCAATATTCTTTTCAATTCTTGAAAACAATCATCACATTCTTTTGTCCAGATAAACTTAACACCCTTCCGAGTTAGCTTAGTCATTGAACTAGAAAACCGTGAAAAATTTCTAAAAAACCTTCGGTAATTTCCCGCCAAACCAAGGAAGCTACGAATCTCGGTTATATTTGTGGGTCTTGGCCATTCTTCCACAACGTTTGTTTTTGCAGGATCAACAATTATTCCATCTTTAGAAACAATGTGACAAAGGAAAGAAATTTGTTGCAACCAAAACTCACACTTGCTGAATTTCCCATACAGTTTCTTTTCTTTTAAGGTTTGCAAGATAACCCTTAAATGTCTTTCATTCTCCTCTTTACTTTTAGAAAACACCAAAATATCATCAATGAAAACCACAACAAACTTATCCAAGAACTCATGGAAAATTCTATTAATTAAGTCCATGAATACAGTAGGTGCATTGGTTATCCCAAAAGGCATTACTACAAATTCATAATGGCCATATCTCATACGGAACGCGGTCTTCGGAATATCTGCCTCCTTTACCTTTAGCTGATGGTACCCCCGATCTCAGGTCAATCTTTGAAAAAAACTAAGCTCCCTAGAGATGATCAAACAAATCATCGATATGAGGCAAAGGATATTTGTTCTTAACAATGATATTATTCAAGGATCTATAATCAATGAAAAGTCTCATAGAGCCATCTTTATTTTTAACAAATAAAATAGGAGCACCCCATGGTGATGTGCTAGGTCTAATGAAACCTTTCTATAATAAATCTTGCAATTGCTCCTTCAACTCTAAATGTTCAATTTGTGCTATTCGATAAGGGGGTTTTGAAATTGGCTTAGCATCAGGAACTAAGTCAACAGTAAACTCAAAATCCCGATCTAGTATTATTCCTGGCAACTCATCAAGAAAAACATCAGGATACTCATTTACCACTGGCACATCATTAATCTGAATAGTTCCTTTATTTTCAACGACGTGTGCAAGGTAACATTCATTTCCATATTTTACAAGTTTCTCGGCCTCTTGATATGTTATCAAAATTAAGGGTTCATTCCTGTAAACAAACTGAAAGTCCTTCTGAAAAGAAACTTCTTTAGCTCTACAGTCAATCTTAGCATGGTAAATAGAGAGCCAATCCAGACCTAGGATAACATCAAACTCTACTAGAGGTAGAACAATAAGGTTTTCAAGTAGGTTCTTTCCACAGATAAGGATAGGAAGATTCTTATAAATTCTTTTTGCCTCAACATTTCCCCCAGGTGTTTTTACCATAAGTTCAGGAGTCATTTCTTGAGATGGTATTCCCATTTTACTAGAAAAGGTATCATAGATGAAAGAATTTGTAAACCCCGAATCAAACAACACACTGGCATAATGTGAAAAAACAAACAAAGTACCTGATACAACTTCATTTGATGGCCCGAAATCTGCTGAAGTAGTTGCAAAGGATTTCACCACCCCTTTCTTCTTGTAGTCTAACTACTTCCCATCACTAAAGCTCTTTGTCGGACACTCGTTTGCATAGTGACCCATCTCATTGCACTTATAACATTTCACTAACTGTAAATCAAATTGTTCTTACCTTGACCTTGATCCTTTTCAGTGAAATCACGAGACTTATGTCCCATCTTACCACATCGGTAGCACTTTCCAGAATTCAGAAGACATTCCCCAGCATGCCTTTCGCCACATTTATCACAAACTAGAAAATTAGTTCTCTTACCATTAGACTTTTTTGAAGAATTATTACCTTTCTCCTGCCACCTCGGTCTCTTCTTCTGCTGGTTGTTATAGAACACTTGGTCATCGGCAAACTCCATTTCCACCTTCTCAGCACATCTAACAAGCTTTTCATAGCTTATAAACTCACGAGATGCTAATGCCCTTCTATATTTTGGCTTTAATCATGAGTAAAAACGATTGATTTTACTATCAAGGTCTCGGATAAAATTTTGAGTATACCTTTCCAATCGAGTGAACCTTTCTTCATAGGCAGCCACTGAGTCTTCTTCTTGCCTCAATTCCAAGAATTGCTTTTCCATCCTATATCGAACGGCCTTAGGAAAATACATCTCAAGAAACATACCTTTGAATTCATCCCAGTCGAGAGCATCAATCTCATCAGCGTCCCTGATATTTTTAACCATCGACCACCACTGATCTGCCTCACCCTCCAAACGGTAAATAGAAAGACTAACCTTTTGATTGTCTGAACACCCCATGACATCAAAAATCTTCTCCAGTGCTTTAATCCACCCTTCAGCTAGCACAAGGTCAGATGATCCTCTGAATGATGGTAGATGTTGCCTAATGAAATGTTCCACCACTGACATGTTCCTCTGCGGTGGATCTGGCTGATCTCGTGCATGGATACCACCACCATTTATAGCCTGAGTCAACTGCGCCATTACGGAAACAAACTGTTCAGTTCCAATTCCGACGATCTCAGGATGCTGATTCGGAAGGTTATTTCCTTCTGTATGCCTTCCTAGAACTGCTTCCCTATTTCCTCTGCGGAAAACCATTCTGAACAAACATGTCTCAGATGAAGTAACATGGTAATCTTCAAATGCTATATCATTTCAAAGATTTTTTTTGGATAATCATTTAATAGAATTATAACTCCTAAAGTTATATAAACCAACCTATGATACCAACTATAAGGCCCCAGCCTTAAACCTTACTTAATCTTGAGTTATTACAAGATTACACATTGAGGATCTTTTCGGGTTTAGAGTTTTAGATAATTAGATCATAAAACTTTCATTACATTCCACATATAAACAAAGAGGTTACATAAAGATAATATTCTTCATTACCATCAATGGAAACACATTTAAAATAAAACATGGATTATTTTTTGACACTTCCTTGACACTATCATCATATCATGTACCATTCCCTTGACCTGTGAAAAACATTTCAAAAAAACTAGAGATGAGCATAAAAAATCTCAGTATGGGTTATAAAAACATGGAAAGGAAACATGGGTACATATATACATAAGAATGAAATCATAATTTACCAATAAAACATAAGCACTTTAACATACCTCATCAAATCATGAATAAATCATAGAAATCATAAGACATAAAGGTAACTTGAGGCATTCCAAACATTTTTACGTAGGGAGTAACCCTCTTGGTTACGTTTGGAATACCCATCACAGTATATTCCCTAAATCTCTTCGGAGAAACCTTAACGTTTCACTCCTTCGCGTTACCCAATGCATTGGAGATCTATATCGGGCACACCCGCCCTTAGTTTATCACAGAACCACCCGTCTTCATAATAATGCCCATGAACCATAACATAATCGTATCACATAAAACATGCATAAAGGAAACATAAAATTTCCACATTTCAATCACAAGATATCAATACAACACAAAAACATTGTGAAAACCATTTTCAATAACAAAATAAAAGAAAAGTAAAACATGGTATTTTTTTTAAAAAGAAGGTATGGCCTGTAGAGGAAGCCGGAACTCAAATAACGGTCACGACGGCGGAGAAGTCGTTGTCGCCGCTTACGTACAACAAAAACATTCCCTTTTGTCATTTAGTAAATGCTTCGTATAAAAAAGATTCCTTTTGATTAAACGTAAAAGTCAAAGGGGCTTATACACCGTATAAAAGAAAGTTGTGTATAAAATAAAATATGCCTCAATGAAAGGAGATTGAGACGAAGTCCCATACCTCGTATCCGACTTGACCCGACCGTTCTTTAATGTCCTGAATAATAAACATGAGTTAATATATACTTGCTTATGAACCTTTTTCAAGTTCATTATTCCTTTCATACCATGTTATGAACATCATATAATCATTTAAGTTAATAGTGTTCATTTTGTCGGTATTTGGTTCTTAAGTCAAAAATAGACTTCTTACACTTACATGTTGTTAATTTGGTCAAAGTTTCGTTATATCCAGAATGATATTAATGATTTGGATAACATATATATCATATATATTCAGCATAGACATGTATTTATAATATTACATCACATTTAGTGGTAAGAAATGAAATGCACCGTTCATGGAGACGTTAAGCCGTACGTACGCATGAACGCTACTTCCATTTCTATTTCATATTTTATGGAATGGAATCATAATCATATAAGAGTATATTATAATTCGAGTATAATAACATATATAATATCATTAACTTTATCCTTTACACATCCCACATATGGTATTAACGAATCAAATCACTTTCAGGGGGCGGTAGTCCGCACTTCCTAAAATGAAGATATCGTGTTTACCCGTAATGGAAACCATAAAGGTATGCCCAAAATGAAAAAAACAGAATCTTAAGGAAAACATAAACATATTATAGATCATATATAAAAATAGTGACATCATAATGGCCACCTTTGAAGGTGTTAAATGAGTATTGAACAATCATCGTTTCGGGAGGCAGAATTTCGCCATCCACAGAAACCGTATGTTCTTTAACCATTTGATGTAGTCGTGTGAGAGTGTAGCTCAAATAAATATTATAACAACATCCTAGTATATTGAAGATATTGGTGTTGTTACAAAAGAATTAAATAAAAACAGTTTAGGGGGTTGGAGAAGCAAGATAAAACAAATGAACATGAGAAAATGAATTACCTTTAAAAGTGTAACTCCTTTTGATTTGAGCCTAAAGGCTTCCTTTGAATGGATTCTGCCCTAAGGGAATCCCCTAGGATGAGTAGAGGGATGTGGAGAGAGTAAATGGGTAGGGGTTGGCCGAGCCAAAGGCTTGAGGAGTGTGTGAAATGAGGTAGAGGTGGGGGCCTTTTATAAGAGGAGAGGAGGGGCACTTTTGGAAAGTAAAGAAATATTACTTTATTTGAAAATTTGTTTCAGTGTTAAAAGGTCCCACATTGATATAATTCGTGGATAAGGTAATAAGGGTTTGAAATCCACTCATCCAATTGGTTTTGGACATGTTTAGTTCATATATTTTACATTATCATTCAATTTTATTTAAATCGTCAAATAATGATGTCATCGCTGCACCATTATTAAGTCATAAATAATTTAATTTATTTAATGTCTAAATATTATAAAAAAATACTATGATGTATGAAATATTTTTAGATTCCCAATTACTATTTATAATAAAAAATCTGATCTTTATTACCCCATGTAAAAATTGTTTTAGTAAAACATCTCTTGTTTGTGTCATTTTTACTTTAACATTTAATAAAAAGTTATTTATGTCATTTCCCAACCAAAGTGTCTCCATGGGGTCCCCAAGTTGACTCATGGATTGTCTTGGTCGGCCATGACACAACCAATAAGGTTGGGACATGTGTCTAGTTCATTTCATATTATTAAAGCATTATTTATACCTTAAACTACCCTAATTACAACTAATCGCAATTAAAAACATAATAAGTTACTATTCACCCAAAAATTATTTTAATCCCATTGAACCACATTTTACTTCTTAATGACAACCATGTATGTCGGATTTTTGAAATTCAAAACACAAAAGTGGAAAAGTTTCATTTTAACGAAAAATCAGTTTCTTTAACTACCACTTAGTGATTTCACTATTCATCAAAAATTGATGTTTTTCAGAAAAATACCAAAACTTCACCCTAAGATATATTTGATATTCTAAATTCAAAAGTGATGTCTATTTTACAAAATTAAAAACATAAAAGTCACATTAATTAATTTTATAATTAATTCCCGCTGTCAGAGCAAATAGTGTGTTTTTATGAAACAATAAGTATCAAAAGATTGACACCAGTTTAAGTCCAATTTCAAAGTGAAATTGATTCCAATGACCACCATTGGATTAAATGGTAAAAATATATTCTAATTTAACTTCAAAACCAAATCAAAAGATAATCTAATATTATAAATAAATTAGATTAAGAAGCAGTTTTGATGTAAAATGCAGTATTTTTCACTATTCATTAAAAAATTAACATTGTCAGAAAAATACCAAAAATTCACACAAAATAAATTTTGATGTCCCAATCATAAAGAATAAGTTTATTTTGACAAACATAACTTATAAAATTGTCAAAAGATAGATTTAAAAATGATTTGCCATCAAAAGGCAGTAAAACAATCTTTTAAAAATATTAGTGTATTCCATGCTTAAGATTGGATTTATTTTCATTTTAAGCCTCTAAAACACTATCTAGTTCATTAATAGACATAGATAAAAATATCTATTATTCATTACGTACTTGGGATGTTACTATAACAGCCCAAGATTTTATGAAAAATATTCTTTTTAATTTTATTAATGTCTTGTGTTGTACGCTACACCAAAAAGAGCTTGCACAACACGCATCCTTGACTTGCCTTGCATTACACACAATCGCAACCTTTCTCGATAGCGTGTGTAGTACGCAATACTGAGTTTCACGAAACAACGATATGCTATTAAAATATTATTAAAACTAGCCGTTATGAATAGTAATAACCACTTTTTAAATTTTAGAAATTGTAGATCTCAAAATGGACTTCATTTTTGGATTCGGAGTATCGAATTTATCCTAAGGTGAAATTTTGGTACTTTTCGGATAACTTTCATGTTCTGATGAATAGTGAAAATTACTAAATTATAATTAAAAACAACTTTTTTAATAGAAATATTTAATAGTGATAAATTATTAATTTGAGTGGTTTTAAAGTATATTTAGAATATATTTTTATAATATAATACAATGTTGGTCATTGGATGTAATTTCACATTTAAACCAGACATAAACAAGTGTCAATCTTTTGATAGATATTGTTTCTTAAAAACACGCTATTTGTTTTAACAGCGGGATTTAATTATAAAAATAATTAATGCAACTTCTTTGTTATGAATTTGGTAAAATAGACTTCATTTTTGAATTCGGAATGTGAAATATAGCTTAGGATGAAATTTTGGCATTGTTCTGAAAAACATCAATTTTTGATGAATAGTGAAACTACTAAGTGGTAGTTAAAAAAACTGAATTTTTCATAAAACGTAATTTTACCGCTTCTGTGAAAGGAATTTCAAAAATCCGAGAGACACGGTTGATTTCAGTAAGTAAAATGTGGTTCAATGAGATGAAAATAATTTTTGGTGAATAGTAACTTTTTACTATTATTTACCACGGTTAAAAGTAAATAGGGTAATTAAGGGTAAATATGATATTACTATTACCCTAACACATGTTCTAATTCTATTGGATAAGTTTAATTCGACCAAAAACAAACTTAGGAATAAAATATGACCATTTAGGCCCACTTGGGTTAGATTAGGACATTTATTATTAATTTATTTAAAGAAGGGTTAAAATAGTTAAAATCATTGTTTAATAAGTAAATCATTTTTAATATGGGGTTATACATAAGATAAATTCGACTATAAATATTCATTAGAAATCTAAAACGATTTCCTACATAATGGTATTTTATTTATAATTTTTAGACATTAAATAATTTAATTTATTTATGACACAATGATGATCCAGTAATTATCTTATTAATGAACTATTGACATAATTGATGTTATAAACACCAAAATAAATGCAATTTGAGACTTTTTATGAATTACACTAATTTTCTAGGTTACTATGATGTATTAGTGTTGATTTAATCAACATGGTTCGAACATATAATTCTGTTATGACTTTCAAAAAAATCATATATCAAATAGTGTCAAAATTGACACAAAATTGTTTTTAAATATAATATAATATTATTAATTATTATTTTATTCCTAAAAATATAAGGTTCGGCCAAATGACTTAGATAAGGATATATATTAATAATAAACAATTTGGGGTTCGTTTGGCATGTTATAGTAAGTGTATTAACCATATAGTGTAAGAAAATAAAAAGACACGGTAAAAGTTAAATTATTTAACTTAAAGTTAAATCTAATTGATAAGGTTAAACTAATAACCTAAACATGTCTAAATCCAATTGGTTGACAGGATTTCGACCCATCCCCACTTTAGCTTCTAAATAAGACCCTTTGGAACCATTATAAACTTATTTTGACTTTAATATAAAATAATATTTTGAGATATTCCTAAGGTGCCCCTCTCCTCCCTTGTAAAAGGGCATCTCCTCCCCCTCCACCTCACACCAATTTGAGCACTCAAGCTCGTCCAACCCCTGCCAAAATCCCTTCTCCACTTCCCTAGAATAATCCTAGATGTCCTGGTCTTCTTCAAAGACCAATCGTAGTTCCCTAAGTGGAGGATTCAAATAGGCGTTTCAAAGAAGAGGATCTTCGGACACGTACAAAGCAAATCGGACCTAAGGTATGGGAAATATCACAATCTCACTTTTATCCGAGATTGTTTTTACTTTAGTAATTACTGGGGTGTATTTTATCATCCACATCCATGTTCCCTCAATATGTAATATTATTTCCATCCTTATAAAATAGTTTATATCCAATTTTACGCTTCGGTGAGTTTTTAGTAAAAGATATGAAAGGAATCTTTTGTCGTTTTTCGTACGAGGTACTTTTTGAATTTTCCGACAAAAGTACGAAGAATGTTTTTTTAACTTATACGGAAAGAACGGATTTTTAAAACTTTATTTCCAAGAATCATCCTTTATAAGTTTTCAAGTTTATTTTTAATCAACTTCTTTTAGTTTATAATTGTATGACATGTTAAGAAAAGAAAAGTGTTTTTGAAGTAGAAAGGATATTTTCCTCAAGAATGGAGTTCAAATGTTTTTTCAAAATTATTTTCCATATAAGATAATATAGGGTTCTGTTTTTTATCCCTATTATTACATTTATTTTATTATGTTTTGAGGAAATTATTTTTATGAAGTCATTTACCTTATATGATTTGTTTTATGATGTCATGATGTTTCAAGAATCCCATTTTTGTTACATGTGTTATGCGATGATGTATGATTTATGATTATGTGGCACACATAAAAAAGGATTCATTATAAGATGGGTGGGACCTATATCTCCCTCCAATTCATTGGGTAAATATTTTATATCTCATGAGATAGACATGGCAGGAATGGTAGGTTATACCGGTTTAGTGAAACAGGACTGAAACGATGGTGACTCGGTTCAGAAAGGGACTTTTTTCCACTAAGATAGTCTTGGAAATGAGTCTTGACTAACAAGAAATGATTCTCTATGATTATGTGTGCATGCCACAAAGTTTCAAGTTTCATGTTATGATTATGGGGATCTCATTTTCACTTCTATGATTTATTCCATGTTAAGATATTATGATCTCTTTTGCAGGTTATGATTTTCAAAAAGCTATGATATGATTTTTATTTCCTTTATTTTCCCTTGCTGAGCATTTGAGCTCACCCTTTTATGTTTTATTTTCCCCAGGATATAAAGAAGGGTTTTAGTTAAAAAAAGGGAAGATCTTTATGGGAGATATTGAAGATCTTTCACCATGATTAGAAGATTACATTCCGAGTTTCCAAAGACACTAAACTATTACGATCCTTGTGTGTGTGTTTTTGTTATGTACTAAGTATTCCGAAAAAGTAATGTAATGTCCATGTACGTCAAGCTTCGGGTCTCTACAGTTGGTATCAGAGGAAATGTTTAGTCAACCTTTGGAAACTAGGATGCGAAAACGTTAGTGAGATCCCTAGAGATATTTCTAATGTATGTCTAGGGATGTCCCTAAGGATAAGTATACGTATAGGTTATAGTACTAGAATTATGCTAACGATCATAGAATTAAACCTAAGATTTTAGATATTGAAGGTACTCCCCCTTTATTATGTTGTTTTCCCTAGCATGATTTTTGCCTCTCACACTATTCTTTTTGTGTTTTAGAAAATGGCTGGAAACAAGATGATTCACGATACTGGAGAATATTATGGACAATGTAATGATATTCTTCATAATGAAATGGGATTTGGAAGTCCAAACATCATTATTATTCCGAATCAGAAATCTCATAATATGATCAATAAAGTAAAATTTGGTAAGTTTCCTGACTCGTCTAATAAGAGAAAGATGGAGTTTCATGATGATCAAAGAGGAAAGAAAGTTCAATTTCCCCTATGTAAATCATGTGGGAAGAGGCATCAAGGAGAATTTTTCAAAGGAACTGGAAGATGCTTTGGGTGTGGAAAAGAAGGACACAAAGAAAGTAAGTGAAAAGGAATAGGTTCAGTTAACTCCAGGGATGAGGATAATGGTTTTGCTACAACATAAACAATGGTTAAATGTTTTAAATGTGGAATGGAATGTAATTATGCAAACCAATGCCCTAAGGGAAAGTCTCATGAAGAGAATCAGTATGGTCGTATGGGAAGTATTTATGTTGTTGATGATGAAGAGACTACAAATGATATGTGATATGAAAGAATTGTTGAAGCTCGGTCAATAAGTTAGTGGAGTGATTACATGTTTATCAATTGTAATGTTGTATAAGTAATCTCATGGTACTATGGAATAAAGAGACATCGAAGGATTGTTACACAGTTGCCTTTCCTTGAGTTTTTAAAGTGTATGATTAATGGTACTAGTAACCATGAAATGTTATTCAGATATTTTTTGGAATGTAGATGATATGCGCATAATGAAGGAATAATAAGATAATGAGGTATTTGATTGTATTCATGAGCTCATGACTGATATAAGGAGAAGATTATATCATGGTTTGAGTATATAGAATTTTTGGATTTTGGTATGTGGAATGTGTTAACTTTTTACTGCATTCATGTTTTCACTATGTTTCAATGGGTATTCAAGAGAATACATGATTAAGGCCTTTGAATGTTTGGAATGTGACCAACAAGACATATCTTATGATATAATGACAGTATTAAATATCTGGTAATCGTTTTCACTATATTATGAGAGTGGACTGTAGTATTATCGATAAGCCTAAATATTAGAATGGATTATGTTGGACATAAGTTAGTATTATTTAAGGATAGAAGATTTTCGATATTATTGATTGGATGTTATAGTAATGTAGTTTTAGAAAAAGTACAACCCACAGGACGGGCGACAGCCCATCGCGTCGGACAAGGCTGTAGGAATCGAACCCACAACCGAAGTGCGACTGGCCTTTATCGCCTACCACTGGCCTACAGGAAGTCCCTGTTTAGTAGAAACTAGTTTTATTATATTAAGAAGTATGATATATGAAGTATAAGTCCATTTTAGGAACCATATATGATTAATCTCACTATAGATCGACTTATGTATATAATTTTTTGCTAAGCTTTTGTTTGAGATAGATGGAATGACCCGTCATTCTATCACATGATCTGCTAACACTTCACGAATAACAAATTCAACTTCATTTATTTAAGAGATGAAGTGGAAATTGTTAAAGGCACGAACAATAGTGAGATTGTACCAAAATAAAGTAAGTATTTATTCTAATTCAAATTCTTTAACTTTAGGAAAATGATCTTGAAAACCAAAAATGTTGTCCTAGTGATCTTATATCTGATGAATCAGATGGTACCTTAGATCGTCACAAATTTATGGCTTTGTGATTTCTGGATTTTCCATAGCCATGTTCTCTACCACTCTCCATCAGAACATGATGGTTAGATTTCTCTTCCATATCCATATTTTCACCTATGTGGAAACCCAGTGATTAGTTTATTTGGGTAACCATTAAGTTTCATACATTTGTTTTTAAAGATTGGTTTTGGTATTCCATTTTACGATGTGGGTTTCTATTAAAGAAACTTTCTAATAGTAAACCATTTATAACCCCGACGAATTTCGAAGGCGAAATTCATTTTAAGGGGGGTAGAATGTAACCGCCCGAGATTTTATGAAAAATATTCTTTTTAATTTTATTAATGTCTTGTGTTGTACGCTACACCAAAAATAGCTTGCACAACACGCATCCTTGACTTGCCTTGCATTACACGCAATCGCAACCTTCCTCGATAGCGTGTGTAGTACGCAATAGTGAGTTTCACGAAACAACGATATGCTATTAAAATATTATTAAAACTAGCCGTTATGATTAGTAATAACCGCTTTTTAAATTTTAGAAATTTTAGCTCTCAAAATGGACTTCATTTTTGGATTCGGAGTGTCGAATTTAGCCTAAGGTGAAATTGTGGTACTTTTCGGATAACTTTCATATTCTGATAAATAGTAAAAATTACTAAATTATAATTAAAAACAACTTTTTTAATCGAAATAATTAATAGTGATAAATTCTTAATTTGAGTGGTTTTAAAGCATTTTTAGAATATATTTTTACAATATAATACAATGTTGGTCATTGGATGTAATTTCACATTTAAACCAGACATAAACAAGTGTCAATCTTTTGATAGATATTGTTTCTTAAAAACACGCTATTTGTTTTAACAACGGGATTTAATTATAAAAATAATTAATGCAACTTCTATGTTATGAATTTGGTAAAATAGACTTCATTTTTGAATTCGGAATATGAAATATAGCTTAGGATGAAATTTTGGCATTGTTCTGAAAAACATCAATTTTTGATGAATAGTGAAACTACTAAGTGGTAGTTAAAAAAAATGAATTTTTCATAAAACATAATTTTACCGCTTCTGTGAATGGAATTTCAAAAATCCGAGAGACACGGTTGATGTCAGTAAGTAAAATGTGGTTCAATGAGATGAAAATAATTTTTGGTGAATAGTAACTTTTTACTTTTATTTGGCACGGTTAAAAGTAAATAGGGTAATTAAGGGTAAATATGATATTACTATTACCCTAACACATGTCCTAATTCTATTGGATAAGTTTAATTCGACCGAAAACAAACTTAGGAATAAAATATGACCATTTAGGCCCACATGGGTTAGATTAGGACATTTATTATTAATTTATTTAAAAAAGGGTTAAAATAGTTTAAATCAATGTTTAATAAGTAAATAATTTTTAATATGGGGTTATAAATAAGATAAATTCTACTATAAATAATCATTAGAAAGCTAAAACGATTTCCTACATAATGGTATTTTATTTATAATTTTTAAACATTAGATAATTTAATTTATTTATGACAGAATGATGATGCAGTAATTATCTTATTAATGAAATATTGACATAATTGATGTTATAAACACCAAAATAAATGCAATTTAGGACTTTTTATGAATTCCACTAATTTTATAGGTTACTATGATATATTAGTGTTGATTTTATCAACTTGGTTCGAAAATATAATTCTGTTATGACTTTCACAAAAATCATATATCAAATAGTGTCAAAATTGACACAAAATAGTTTTTAAATCTAATATTATATTATTAACTATTATTTTATTCCTAAAAATATAAGGTTCGTCCAAATGACTTAGATAAGGATATATATTAATAATAAACAATTTGGGGTTCGTTTGGCATTTATAGTAAGTGTATCAACCATATAGTGTAAGAAAATAAAAAGACACGGTAAAAGTTAAATTATTTAACTTAGAGTTAAATATAATTGATAAGGTTAAAATAATACACTAAACTTGTCTAAATCCTATTGGTTGATAGGATTTCGACCCATCCCCACTTTATCTTCGAAATAAGACCCTTTGGAACAATTATAAACCAATTTTGACTTTAATATAAAATAATATTTTGAGATATTCCTAAGGTGCCCCTCTCCTCCCTTATAAAAGGGCACCTCCTCCCCCTCCTCCTCACACCAATTTGAGCACTCAAGCTCGGCCAAACCCTGCCAAAATCCCTTCTCCACTTCCCTAGAATAATCCTAGAGGTCCTGGTCTTCTTCAAAGACCAATCTTAGTTCCCTATGTGGAGGATTCAGAGAGGCGTTTCAAAGAAGAGGATCTTCGGACACGTACAAAGCAAATCGGACCTAAGGTAAGGGAAATATCACAATCTCACTTTTATCCGAGATTGTTTTTACTTTGGTAATTACTGGGGTGTATTTTATAATCCACATGCATGTTCCCTCAATATGTAATATTATTTCCATCCTTATACAATTGTTTATATCCAATTTTACCCTTCGGCGAGTTTTTAGTAAAAGACATGAAAGGAATATTTTGTCGTTTTTCGTACGAGGTACTTTTTGACTTTTCCAACATAAGTACGAAGAATGTTTTTTTAACTTATACGGCAAGAATGGATTTTTAAAAAATTATTTCCAAGAATCATCCTTTATAAGTTATCAAGTTTATTTTTAATCAACTTCTTTTAGTTTATAATTGTATGACATGTTAAGAAAAGAAAAGTGTTTTTGAAGTAGAAAGGATATTTTCCTCAAGAATGGAGTTCAAATGTTTTATCAAAATTATTTTCCATCTAAGATAATATAGGGTTTTTTTTATCCCTATTATTACATTTAATTGATTATGTTTTGAGGAAATTATTTTTATGAAGTCATTTACCTTATATGACTTGTTTTATGATGTCATGATGTTTCAAGAATCCCATTTTTGTTACATGTGTTATGCGATGATGTATGATTTATGATTATGTGGCACACATAAGAAAGGATTCATTATATGATGGGTGGGACCTATATCTCCCTCCAATGCATTGGGTAAAGATTTTATATCTCATGAGATAGACATGGCTGGAATGGTAGGTTATACCGGTTCAGTGAAACAGGACTGAAACGAGGGTGACTCGATTCAGAAAGGGACTTTGTCCACTAAGATAGTCTTGGCAATGAGTCTTGACTAACAAGAAATAATTCTCTATGATTATGTGTGCATGCCACAATGTTTCAAGTTTCACGTTATGATTATGGGGATCTCATTTTCACTTCTATGATTTATTCCATGTTAAGATATTATGATCTCTTTTGCAGGTTATGATTTTCAAAAAGATATGATATGATTTTTATTTCCTTTATTTTCCCTTGCTGAGCATTTGAGCTCACCCTTTTATGTTTTATTTTCCCCAGGATATAAAGAATGGTTTTAGGTAAAAAAAAGGGAAGATCTTTATAGGAGATATTGAAGATCTTTCACCACGATTAGAAGATTACGTTCTGAGTTTCCAAAGACACTAAACTATTATGATCCTTGTGTGTGTGTTTTTCTTATGTACTAAGTATTCCGCAAAAGTAATGTAATGTCCATGTACGTCAAGATTTGGGTCTCTACAATTACATCCTTCCCCCCTTTAGAAAATTGTGTCCCCTCAATTTATTTACTTATCAAATAAATGGGGGTACTTATCCCTCATTGCATTTTCAGATTCCTATGTTGCCTCTTCCATCATGTGGTTTTTCCACAAAACCTTTACCTGGTGAATCAACTTATTCCGTAACACTTGATCCATGTGGTCTAGAATCTGGACCGATTGTTCCTCATAAGATAGGTTCTCTTCCAGCTTAACTACCTCTGGGCTCAAAACATGAGATGGATCTGGCATATATTTTCTCAACATCGAAACGTGAAAAACATTGTGTACCTGAGATAGACTCGGAGGTAAAGCCACTCGGTATGCAACTGATCCAACTCTCTCCAGAATTTCGTATGGTCCAAAGAACCTTGGACTCAACTTTCCTTTCTTACAAAATCTCATAAAACTTTTCCAAGGATAATCCTTGAGAAAAGCATGATCACCTACCTAGAAAGATAGATCCTTCCTCCGGTTATCCTCATAACTCTTCTGCCTGCTCTGAGCTGTTCTCATGTGTTTCTGAATCAGCTGAACTTTTTCTGCCATCTCTTCTACCAATTCTGGTCCCATCAACTTCCTTTCACCCACTTCATCCCAGAAAGTTGGAGTTCGACACCACTTCCCATATAATGCCTGAAATGGTTCCATCTGTATACTGGAATGAAAACTGTTATTATATGAAAATTCAACCAAAGAAAGATGTTGGTCCCAAATTTCCTGATAATCCATAGAACAAGCTCGTAGCATATCCTCCAATGTCTGAATTGTTCGTTCTGACTGCCCATCTGATTGAGGATGAAAAGCTGTACTAAAATTTAATTCAGTACCCAACGACTTCTGAAGGCCTTTCCAAAAGTTAGAAGTAAACCTGGGATCACGATCTGATACAATGGAGAGAGGAACTCCATGTAACCTGACTATCTCAATAATATACAAACGGAAAAGTTGATCTAGGGAAAAAGTATCTCGTATATCAAGGAAATGAGCAGATTTGGTCAAGCGATCAACAATAACCCATATTGCATTATTAACTCGAGATGTCTTCGGTAATCCAACAACAATGTCCATGGATATATTCTCCCATTTCCACTCTGGCACTGGTAAAGGCTGAAGCATCCCCTTCGGTAACTGCCGCTCTGTTTTAACCTGTTGACAAGTCAAACACTTCACACTAAAATTAGAAATATCTCTTTTCATTCCATCCCACTAGTAATACTCCCACAGATCTCTATACATCTTAGTACTGCCAGGATGAACTGAAAACAGTGAACTAGGAGATTCACATAATAACTCTCTCTTCAACTGTGAATCACAAAGCACACACAATATCTTCCCAAATCTCAACACACAATCATTATCAATGTTGAATTCAGGCAACTTACCTTTCTGAACCAGCTCTACCTTTTTCTGCAACTCACTGTCTTGCTTCTGTGCTTTCTTGATTCAATCTAATAGAGAAGATCTCACTGATACATGAAAAAAACAGAAGGACTTCCTGCACCAACAACTTCTATGCCAAGGTTCATCAAATCCTTAACCAAAGGATCACGTTCCAAACACAACATTGTTAATGAAGCATTACTTTTTCGACTGAAAGCATCAGCCACTTTATTTTCATTTCCAAGATGGTAATGAATTGTACAATCATAATCCTTGATTAATTTTAGCCATCTCCTCCGTCTCATGTTTAAATCATTCTGAGTGAATATACACTTTAATCTTTTGTGATCGGTATATATTTCACACTTTACTCCATACAAATAATGCCTCAAAATTTTTAAAGCAAAAACAACAGTAGCTAATTCCAAATCATCTGTAGGGTAATTTACCTCATGAGTTTTCAACTGTCGTGAAGCATAAGCAATTACCTAATCATTCTGCATTAGGATGCAACCAAGTCCTTTCAATGAAGCATCACTGTATATAACAAACTCACCATTCCTGGTAGGTAGTTCCAAAACTGGAGCATTCACCAATCTTCTATTAAATTCCTGAAAACAATCATCACATTCTTTTTTCCAGATAAACTTAACACCCTTTCGAGTTAGCTTAGTCATTGGACTAGATAACAATGAAAAATTTCTAACAAAGCTTCGGTAATATCCCGCCAAACCAAGGATGCTACGAATCTCGGTTACATTTGTGGGTCTTGGCCATTCCTCCACAACTTTTGTTTTTGCAGGATCAACAGTTATTCCATCTTTAGAAACAATGTGACCAAGGAAAGAAATTTGTTGCAACCAAAACTCACCCTTGCTGAATTTCTCATGCAGTTTCTTTTCTTTTAAGGTTTGCAAGATAACCCTTAAATGTCTTTCATGCTCCTCTTTACTTTTAGAAAACACCAAAATATCATCAATGAAAACCACCACAAACTTATCCAAGAACTCATGGAAAATTATATTAATTAAGTCCATGAATACAGCAGGTGCATTGGTTAGCCCAAAAGGCATTACTAAAAATTCATAATGGCCATATCTCGTACGGAACGCGGTCTTCGGAATATCTTCCTCCTTTACCTTTAGCTGATGGAACCCCGATCTCAGGTCAATCTTTGAAAAAAACTGAGCTCCCTGGAGCTGATCAAACAAATCATTGATATGAGGCAAAGGATATTTGTTCTTAACAGTGATATTATTCAAGGCTCTATAATCAATGCAAAGTCTCATAGAGCCATCTTTCATTTTAACAAATAACACAGGATCACCCCATGGTGATGTGCTAGGTCTAATGAAACCGTTCTCTAATAAATCTCGCAATTTGTCCTTCAACTCTAAAAGTTCAATTTGTTCCATTCGATAAGGGGGTTTTGAAATTGGCTTAGCATCAGGAACTAAGTCAACAGTAAACTCAACTTCCCGATTTGGTATTATTCCAGGAAACTCATCAGGAAAAACATCAGGATACTCATTTACCTCTGGCACATCATTAATCTGAACAGTTACTTTATTTTCAACGACGTGTGCAAGGTAACATTCATTTCCATATTTTACAAGTTTCTCGGCCTCTTGATATGTTATCAAAAGTAAGGGTTCATTCCTGTAAACAAACTGAAAGTCTTTCTGAAAAGAAACTTCATTAGCTCTACAGTCAATCTTATCATGGTAAATAGAGATCCAATCCATACCCAGGATAACATCAAACTCTACTAGAGGTAGAACAATAAGGTTTGCAAGTAGGTTCTTTCCACAGATAAGGATAGGAAGATTCTTATAAACTCTTTTTGCCTCAACATTTCCCCCAGGTGTTTTTACCAAAAGTTCAGGAGTCATTTCTTGAGATGGTATTCCCATTTTACTATAAAAGGTTTCAGAGATGAAAGAATGTGTAGACCCCGAATCAAACAACACACTGGCATAATCTGAAAAAACAAAAAAAAATACCTGATACAACTTCATTTGATGGCCTGACATCTGCTAAAGTAGTTTCAAAGGATTTCACCACCCCATTCTTCTTGTAGTCTAACAGCTTCCCATCACTCAAGCTCTTTGCCGGACACTCGTTTGCATAGTGACCCATCTCACTGCACTTATAACATTTCATTATCTGTAAATCAAATTTGTTCATACCTTCACCTTGATCCTTTTCAGTGCAATCACGAGCCTTATGTCCCATCTTACCACATCGGTAGCACTTTCCAGAATTCAGAAGACATTCCCCATCATGCCTTTTTCCACATTTATCACAAACTGGAAACATAGTTCTCTTACCATAAGACTTTTTTGAAGAATTCTTAACTTTCTCCTGCCACCTCGGTCTCTTCTTCTGCTGGTTGTTAAAGAACACTTGTTCATCAGCAAACTCCATTTCCATCTTCTCAGCACATCGAACAAGATTTTCATAACTTTTAAACTCACGAGAAGCTAATTCCCTTCGATATTTTAGCTTTAATCCTGAGTAAAAACGATTGATTTTACTATCAAGGTCTCGGAAAAAATTTGGAGCATAACTTGCCAATCGAGTGAACCTTTCTTCATAGGCAGCCACTGAGTCTTCTTCTTGCCTCAATTCCAAGAATTTATTTTCCATCCTAAGTCGAATGGCCTTAGGAAAATACTTCTCAAGAAACATAATTTTGAATTCATCCCAGTCGAGAGCATCAATCTCATCAGCATCCCTGATATTTTTAACCATCGACCACCACTGATCTGCCTCACCCTCCAAACGGTAAATAGCAAGACTAACCTTTTGATTGTCTGAACACCCCATGACATCAAAAATCTTCTCCAGTGCTTTAATCCACCCTTCAGCTAGCACAGGGTCATATGATCCTCTGAATGATGATGGATGTTGCCTCATGAAATGTTCCACCACTGACATGTTCCTCTGCGGTTGATCTGGCTGATCTCGTGCATGGATACCACCACCATTTATAGCTTGAGTCAACTGCGCCATTACTGCAACAAACTGTTCAGTTCCAATTCCGACCATCTCATGATGCTGATTTGGATGGTTATTTCCTTCTGTATGCCTTCCTCGAACTGCTTCCCAGTTTCCTCTGCGGAAAATCATTCTTAACAAACATGTCTTAGATGAAGCAACATGTTAATCTTCAAATGATATATCATTTCAAAGAAATTTTTTTTTGGATAATCAATTAATAGAATTATAACTCCTAAAGTTATCTAAACCGACCTTTGATACCAACTATAAGGACCCATCCTTAAACCTTACTTAATCTTGAGTTATTACATGATTACACATTGAGGATCTTTTCGGGTTTAGAGTTTTAGAGAATTATATCAAAAAACTTGCATTACATTCCTCATATAAACAAAGTGGTTACATAAAGATAGTGTTCTCCATTCCCATAAATGGAAAAACATTTAAAATAAAAAATGGATTATTTCTTGAAACTTCCTTGACACTATCATCATATCAAGTACCTTTCCCTTTCCCTGTGAAAAACATTTCAAAAAAACTTGGGATGAGAATAAAAAAGCTCAGTATGGGTTATAAAAACATGGAAAGGAAACATGGGTACATATATACATAAGAATGAAATCATACTTTACCCATAAAACATAAGTAATTTAACATACTTCATCAAATCATGAATAAATCATAGAAATCATAAGACATAAAGGTAACTTGAGGCATTCATAACATTCTTACGTAGGGAGTAACCCTCTTTGTTACGTTTGGAATACCCATCACAGTATATTCCCTAAATAGCTTTGGAGAAAACTTAACATTTAACTCCTTCACGTTACCCAATGAATTGGAGAGCTATATCAGGCTCACCCGCCCTTAGATTATCACGGAACCACCCGTCTTCATAATAATGCCCAAGAAACATAACATAATCGTATCACATAAAACATGCATAAAGGAAACATAAAATTTCCACATTTCAATCACAAGATATTAATACAACACAAAAACATTGTGAAAACCATTTTCAATACCAAAATAAAAGAAAATTAAAACATGGTATTTATTTTTCTTTTAAAAAGAAGGTATGGCTTGTAGAGGAAGCCGAAACTCAAATAACGGTCACAACGGCGGAGAAGTCGTTGTCGCCGCATACGTACGACAAAAACATTCCCTTTTGTCATTTAGTAAAAGCTTCGTATAAAAAAGATTCCTTTTGAATAAATGTAAAAGTCAAAGGGGTTTATACACCGTATAAAAGAAAGTTGTGTAAAAAATAAAATATGCCTCAATGAAAGGAGATTGAGACGAAGTCTCATACCTCGTATCCGACTTGACCCGACCGTTTTTTAATGTCCTGAATAATAAACATGAGTTAATATCTACTTGCTTATGATCCTTTTTCAAGTTCATTATTCCTTTTATACCATGTTATGAACATCATGTAATCATTTAAGTTAATAGTGTTCATTTTGTCGGTATTTGGTTCTTAAGTCAAAAATAGACTTCTTACACTTACATGCTGTTAATTTGGTCAAAGGTTCGTTATATACAGAATGATATTAATGATTTGGATAACATATATATCATATATATTAAGAATATACATTTATTTATAATATTACATCATATTTAGAGGTAAGAAATGAAATGCATCGTTCATGGAGACAGTAAGCCGTACGTACACATGAACGCTACTTCCATTTCTATTTCGTTTTTTCTGGAATGGAATCATAATGATATAAGAGTATATTATAATTCCAGTATAATAACATATATAATATCATTAAATTTATCCTTTACACATCCCACATTTGGTATTAACGAATCAAATCACTTTCTGGGGGCGATAGTCCACACTTCCTAAAATGAAGATATCGTGTTTACCCATAATGGAAACCATAAAGGTATGCCCAAAATGAAAAAAAACAGAAGATTAAGGAAAACATAAACATATAATAGATCATATATAAAAATAGTGACATCATAATGGCCACCTTTGAAGGTGTTAAATGAGTATTGAACAATCATCATTTCGGGAGGTAGAATTTCGCCATCCACGGAAACCGAATGTTCTTTAACCATTTTATGTAGTTGTGTGAGAGTGTAGCTCAAATAAATCTTATAACAACATCCTAGTATATTTAAGATACTGGTGTTGTTACAAAAGAAGTAAATAAAAAGAGTTTAGGGGGTTGGAGAAGCAAAATAAAACAAATGAACATGAGAGAATGAATTACCTTTAAAAGTGTAACTCCTTTTGATTTGATCCTAAAGGATTCCTTTGAAAGGATTCTGCCCAAAGAGAATCCCATAGGATGAGGAGAGAGATTTGGAGAGAGTAAATGGGCAGGGGTTGGCCGAGCCAAAGGATTGAGGAGTGTGTGAAATGAGGTAGAGGTGGGGGCCTTTTATAAGAGGAGAGGAGGGGCACTTTTGGAAAGTAAAGAAATATTACTTTATTTTAAAAAACATTTTCGGTTTGAAAAGGTCCCACATTGATATAATTCGTGGATAAGGTGATAAGTGTTCAAAATCCACTCGTCCAATTGGTTTTGGACATGTGTAGTTCATAGATTTTACATTATCTTTCTATTTTATTTAAATCGTCAAAAAATGATGTCATCGCTGCATCATTATTATGTCATAAATAATTTAATTTATTTAATGTCTAAAAATTATAAAAAAATACTATGATGTAGTAAATATTTTTATCTTTCCAATTACTATTTATAATCAAAAATAAGATCTTTATAACCCCATGTAAAAATTGTTTTAGTGAAACATCTCTTGTTTGTGTCATTTTTACTTTAACATTTAATAAAAAGTTATTTATGTCATTTCCCAACCAATGTGTCTCCATGGGGTCCCCAAGTTGACCCATTGCTTGTCTTGGTCGGCCATGACACAACCAATAAGGTTGGGACATGTTTCTAGGTAATTTCATATTATTAAAGCATTATTTATACCTTAAACTACCCTAATTACCACTAATTGCAATTAAAAACTTAATAAGTTACTATTCACCAAAAAATTATTTTAATCCCATTGAACCAAATTTTACTTCTTAATGACAACCATGTATGTCGGATTTTTAAAATTCAAAACACAAAAGTGGCAAAGTTTCATTTTAACGAAAAATCAGTTTCTTTAACTACCACTTAGTGATTTCACTATTCATCAAAAATTGATGTTTTTCAGAAAAATACCAAAACATCACCCTAAGCTATATTTGATATGATAAATTCAAAAATGAAGTCTATTTTACAAAATTAAAAACATATAAGTCACATTAATTAATTTTATAATTAATTCCCGCTGTCAGAGCAAATAGCGTGTTTTTATGAAACAATAAGTATCAAAAGATTAACACCAGTTAACTCCAATTTCAAAGTCAAATTGATTCCAATGACCACCATTGGATTAAATGGTAAAAATATATTCTAATTTCACTTAAAAACGAATTAAAAAGATAATCTAATCATATAAATAAATTAGATTAAGAAGTAGTTTTGATGTAAAATGCAGTATTTTTCACTATTCATTAAAAAATGAACATTGTCAGAAAAATACCAAAAATTCACACAAAATAAATTTTGAGGTCCCAATCATAAAGAAAAAGTTTATTTTGAAAAACATAGCTTATAAAATTGTCAAAAGATAGATTTAAAAATGGTTTTCCATCAAAAGGCAGTAAAACAATCTTTTAAAATTATTAGTGTATTCCATGCTTAAGATTGGATTTATTTTCATTTTAAGCCTCTAAAACACTATCTAGTTCATTAATAGACATATATAAAAATATATATTATTCATTACTTACTTGGGATGTTACATAAAAAGTTAAAATAATTTATATTAATACATTTCATAGAATTGAGAGGAAACTATCATCTTAGTACACTTATTAAACATTAATAAATTTAAAATTATCAATTATTGATCATATAATTAATATTTTTTACATGTTTTAATATGAAAACAATAATATAACCATAATAATTTTATTTATTACATTATATAATACTTATATATATCCATGTAATTTGGTGAAGGAAATTGTATCATGTAAAAATAAGGAGGTGGTAGTCGACAAATTGCATAAACCACAATTTTAGTTTTTATGATGGATGAGTTATAAAAATGGAAATGATAATACTATTAATGTATTAATATTATATTATTTATGTTATTCTAATAATATTTTATTTTTAGGAGAGAATAAATTTTATAGAAGGAAATTAGGAAAAATGTTATTTTATATATAATACATATTCTATAGAGAAGAATTTAGCATGGATGTTTTCTTAGAAATGAGACATTATGATATGTAATGGTGAACATAATATTTCTTTAATATATTATGGTGATATGGGAAATTAATAAGAAATTATTGATAGATAAATTATTTGGAGAACGAGTCTTGAAGTGCTTAATTTGTTACCCATTTTTTATTGAAGAGTACAATTCTTTTAGAAATACCCATTAAAATTCATTAAATTAATTTAAGTATAGGTAGATTAAGGGATAAAAAGGTAAATTGACTAATTCTAGTGATTTTTGGAAGTGGTACACATTTAAAATCCAATTGAAACAATATTATCATGAATTTTCCCTTGTTCTTATAGTACAACTTCTTTTACAATTTTTACTTTTTAAAAGGGTAAATAATCGTTAACATCAATAAATAATTTTAATGGAATAAATTATAATTTCACTCATTAAATAAAAGGTAAAATATTATTTATTATTGGAAAAAATTTATCATATAAAATTTTCAAATGTACAAATGCCTATAATAGAAATATATTAAATTTCACCAATGAAACAATTTTTAGCAAAATAACATTTTGAACATTAAATTTACCTATAAGTTAAAATGAACATAATAGTGGTTATATTGAAATAATTAAATAATAATTAATAGAATAATGTATATGTTGTTTCAATGTTAAGGAAACACTGAAATTACCTTAATAATTACTTGATTCCAACAAAAGAGAAAAAAAATTATTGTATCATTTATTTGTTTTATAAATGGTTTCCATATGATTCCTAAGTTAAAATAATATTTTAAAATGAATTATTTTATTCCTTGTATTAATTTTTTAGGTCATAAAAGGTTTTATAAGTATCCGGGTAATTTATATATAAATTTAAAATCACAGAAATTAAATGTGTCGCGAGAACCATTTTTTGACTAAAACATGATGGTTTCATAATAAGACATAAATTTAATAATAATAAAAATTTTATATGAATATTTCATAAATGAAGATAATGTGTATTAAATTTAACATCCAACATTTATAAATTCAGATTCTGAATATAAAATATAATAATATTGAAAATAATAATTTACTAGAAACAATCATTTTAAATTTTTAATTAGTATTATTCATATTTTATATAATTAAAAAAATTAATCCAGATATTTTTATCAAAAAATTTTATCATTAATATTATTTTTTCTGAAATTGAAATTAATATCTCATAAAACCCATATTTGATGAAATTTTTTACAGATAAATAATATAAGTTCCAAATTTTAGTAAACTACATGAATTTAATTAATAATAAATTAAGGATTTAATTTCTATCATAATATAATTCATAAATAGGAAACCCATATTAGTTTACACTAATTAAACAACTAGTTTATTTATTATTATAAATAAATATTAATATTCAACCTAATCATATGATTGTATTTTTATGGTCAGATATTTGTTTTGAAAAAATTATCAAACAAAATCATATAATTAATCATAAATATATATTATAATTTTTTACTATTACATTTTCCTCGAATAAATTTATTAGATAATCTCTTGTTTTCAATTTATTATTTTCATAGAGAACTCAAAATTAATTAAAAAACTACTAGATGATAATGTTTTTGTTGAGTATGTACAATGAATTGTATATATATAACATTATTTTAAGTGATTTATAAATAATGATTAACAATTATTATTTTCACATTTAATTATTGGTAAGAAAATTATTCATCCATAAAAATTAACTTCTCACATTCCTTTAAAATAATTTATATGATAATAATATAACTATGACTTTTATTTATGTCTCTATTGATTTTACATGGATACATGAAATAAGATACTAAAAATACTAAAGTGGAAAATCACTATTTGATTCATTAATGGGTCTTAAAAGGTATTTTCATCATTAATTTGTTTTTTGATGACTATCTCCTAACTTATAAAATTTATTTCGTCATTGAATGGCATAATTACCAATTAAATAAATATTGAAGAAAATTTTTTTTATCATAACACTTTCACATAGAAAACACAATAATATAAATTAAATATCTACACATTTTTAATTTACATTTCCCATTAATAAAATTTCCCAAATTCATTTTCCATCATTATTTGTATATATGAAATCTAATTATCATTTCTTCATTATCATCATCAAATAATCTTTCATTAGACTCTAAAATTCCTATCAATTGAGGGTATATTACATAGACTCTAATCACATTACTAAAAATGTTTCATGATATATGTTTTTTCCTAACACAAAGGTTTCTTACTCATGATCTCATACCAATGGTTTTTTCAATGGGGTAATCTATATAATCTCCCCACAAACATTGTTCCACTTATTTCCATTCAATACGAAAGATGATAGATTTAAAACGAGTAATAATCATTATATGTGAATTATCATAAATAAACATGATAAAATTTAACCCAACTTCTTCACTATATAGAACAATAAAGATATATTATTAATATTAAAAATAAACATATCTAGAATTAGTTTGTCCAATATGACTCTCAGTTTATCAAATATTATTTTTGGTTCAACCTTGATCACATTATTTTTGTTCTATCACACTTTTAATGTAATACATATAATATGGATCCAAAATTACTATGACCAATAAATTTTTATAAATCCAATAATAATTGAAATATACATTCTCAAAATAAAAAATTATCATTCCAAAAAAATATATATTCATCCAAAAATAATTTATGCTTGTATTTTTATAAATAAATAATATATTCGAAATAAGAAAAATTTCACTGATTTATTTTGATTATCCTATTTCATTCCAATATTTAATTTCAAATGTTTGAGATAATATACAAAATTTTAATATTAAAACATTAATATAGATGTGTATTCTATTATGATACCTTTTTATACTAATGATATTTCAAAATATACAAATGACTCCCTTGGAAAATAATCTTATGTCCATGTATATTTCATCCCATATGTTATCTGACCAAATTAGATAACATTATTATTAATTATATCACAAATGATGATAATTATAATACTATTTAAAACTAAATTTATTCTAATAGTATGAAACTATGAGGGTAGTTAGAACTCTTTTTCGTGCAACAAGTGATGATTGAGTAAATGTGTAATCATCTCTTTTGGAGTATATTGACCACATGTTCATCTATATTGGATCCTTTATCTACATGTATTATAATTGAATTGATGTATATCTATGAAAACCCACATAATATAAATTTCCAAAACCGTAAGATGTTATCCTATACAAAGACATTTTCATTGAGAAAAAACATAAATTATCCTCTATTTAATCATAAAAAAAATAGTGTATTATTTTCATAACATTATGATCATATACATATCCTATATTATTTATATATTTGAAAATATGGTCATCCTCTACATATCATCCCTTATATATACATCAATAATCATAAAAGTAACTGATTTTATCTATACCAGGTTCATTACTCTAATGGTGGTACCCTAAACCCACAATTGTGAGTTTGGTTCCTCTAGACACAATAATTATGTACACATATTGATACCATATATAAACATATATATATTATTATATGTAATAATAAAATCATTTTATATTTTTTAATATCTTTCACATAAAGTATATTTTCTTGTTTGGAGAATTAAAACATTAGGACGCACTATAAAATAATAAATTCCCAAGACATTCCCAACTACATGTACATGGACCTATCTAGAAATATTTCTTAAATTGATAAATTCAAATATTATCGAAATTTTTTCAATCACAAAGAACATTTCAATATATATTGTATTGATAATTATGACATAATTCATATATTCAAACAACAATCATTAATAGTGTATAATCCATAAACAATATAAATTTCTTCAATAATACATATTATTTTAATGAAACATGTATTTTTTCCATGATCATTTTTCATGACATTCGGCAGGGATTATTAGTCTATATCCAAAACACCCTAAACCCAATTAAAAACATTTAAAAAAATTGGACGAGAAATAAATCTCAAAAAGTTATATATAATGATTTATAAACAATTATACAACTAATACTTATAAACATATGGTATCATTTCACAAGGATATACTTCACACCATTAAACTATCGTATACTTAATTTGTTAAAAAAATATTTTTTTAAAACATATGAAACATTAATAAACCATTTTGGTAACATGGGAAATTAATTTCATAATATTGTGACACTCAACGATACCCTATGATTTGTATCCCTAATATTTACCTTATAATTTAACCCTCACAAGTACCTTATGATGTGACCCTCACAGTTACCTTATGGTGTATCCATGGTAATTACACATGGATTAAAAATAATAGTCATCATAAAACTTATGAATTCTGTAATCATTTGGAAGGTATGACAAAACCATCCATCAATAAAATAGTGCCAATAAACCAGAACATAATTATTAAACATGAATACATGAATCATAAATATCATTACATGATAAAACACAGCGAATAAAGGAGTAATTCATACATACAATGGAAATGATTTCACTGAAAATTACCGTGAAATAGTTGATAAAAAACATCAATAAATTATGTATTCATGGAAATGGAATAATCATTTTGACTTTTGTAAATAGATACATTGAAAAAAATATTAAATGAAATATCTCATACCATTGGTTCGGCCTATATAAAACATGTTCAGTCATTATATATAACGGATGAAAGAGTGTTATTAACATATTAATATTATTTGTAACAATTTATAAAACCTTATATTATCTTTTTATAACAAACACTTCTTGCATTTATTGATAATAATTTTTCATTATTACAATTTTGGTGATTTTATTTATAGGTTTCAACTGTTGGTTCATTATGGATTTTCCTGTCGAGTTAAAGAAAAACAAAAAAAAATTGGAATGAAATGGTATTGATATGTTTCAAAAATTTTAATTTTTAACATATAACATTTTATATGATATAAAAATGAATCCTTAGATACAAAATTTATGAAAATTATTTAATTTTTTTTTGTTTTTACAACCATCAAAAACATATTTAATTTTTTTTAATATAATGTTTATATGTTAGTTCTATAAAATTATTTCATTTATTATATGTTTATTAAAAAACTATTTAACCCTAATAATTGTTTAATTACCAACCATGAATTTTTATGTGGAAAATTAAAACATATCATCTATGACCACATTAAATAATACATCACTGGTAATGTTTTAATTTTTTAGAAAAATAGGAGAGAAGGAGTAGTTTGATGATGGATATTCCATTTAAAAAAACTATATCATATTTATAATAATGTATTAAACATATCAATTAGATATAGGTAGGATATTATAGCATTATAAAATAAAATAAAATAAATGAAATTTGTAACAAAACAAAACAGGATTTGACAACTTGAACTTCTTCTCCTTGAGATCATATTTAAAGAACTTGGTTTTAGCCATTTGGTGAGACCAACAGGTATTGGTTTTAAGGAATATGTTTTAAGGTAATTTGGATCAAATTAAACATGATACGTGGCTTTGGAGCTGTGATAAGAATAGTTGGTGAGGTGTGGTATTTATTGATGAAGAGATATATGTTTCATATTATTTTATTGACTAATTTATTATTCTATCTCAATAATATGAATAGTTTGACTCCCAAGATTTAAAATTGTAAATAAATATGTAGTGTTTTAGATTATGGATCATTAAATTTTAATGAATCATTATATAGTATATTTATCTTCTAATGTTTTATTCCCAAATTATCCATATTTGACCTTTCAAAAAAAATCAACTATTTTAGAAAAATCCCCAATCATAACACTGAATTTTTTTTGATATGTAATATTAAAACATGAACTGCATTTTATTAAAATAACATTAAAAATATTATATAATTAATATTTAATTTCAAAACAACATATATTTTAAAAATATTGATTTTATAATTATATATGATTCTATGGCCTTTAAAAATTATAATTAAGGTCTCCTAAAATTATATTATATTCATAAGAAAAGAAAATATTATCTTATGAATATATTTCATAATGAAATTTTTTATTCTAAATATTTATATTATGTATTAATTTTGAAATAGAAATTTATGGGTCACAAAAATACCAAACCATAATTTATCATTTTAAAAAAATTATATACTTATCCATGGTATAAATATACAATATCTAACTTATAATGTAACTAAATATTATATATACTTTTATAGGCGAGGAAACAATTCTATATTTATATATTCTATAATTTCTATAAATACCACTTAATTCATTATAAATTTATATTTAATTTGAATATATAATTCTAGAATAAAAAATATATTTTTTATAAGTATTTGGGTTGTAGTATTTTCACCCCATCCCTTCTAAAAATTATTTACTCACAAATTTTTATTCACATAGTAATCATTATTAGATACATTTCCCTCCTTGAATTTCCAAATTCCCATATTTCTTCTTCAGCCATGTGGTTTCCTGAAAAACACATAACATAGTGAATATCTTTTTTCTGAAAAAGTATCACTTTATGATCATGAATTTCAATAGGTTCCCCTTATTAAGAAAATTTTCTTTGTAAATGATGTACTTTTTGTCCCAAAAAGGGATAAATCTTGTACATACATTCTTAATATAAATACATGAAATATATTATGTACCACTGATAAAGTCAATGGAAAAGATACTCAGTTTGAAGGTTGTCTAACATTATCCAAAATTTCATAAGGTTTAACAAACCATATACTAACATTTACATTGATACCAAAATTCATAACACATTTCCATGGATACACTTTAATGAAAAATTTATCACCAATATTGAATGAATGGTCATTCCTCCTTTTATACATATAAATTTTCTTCCCTCTCTGAGCAGTCCTAATATGTTGAATTGTCATTATTACAATCTATACCACATCGGATTTTAATTTTTTTCTCATCAACACCCTTTAACAAAATTTATCCAAAAATGAAGGAGTTTAACATTTATATTCATATAATTCCACAAAAGCTTCCATATGAATAATGTAATAGAAACTAGAATTATAACTAATAATTCAACTAAATAACGTTAATGATCCCAACAGGCTTGGTAATCCAATTTACAAGAACATAGAATTTTCTCCACTGTTTGAATTGTCTTCTCAGAATGTCCATCCAATTAAGGATGAATGACAATACTGATATTTAATTCAGTTCTAAATTATATCTGATGCCCATTACAAAAGATAAAAGTGAACAGAAGATCATGGTTAGATATAGTCAAAAGTGTATCTATATGTTCCCTAAAATATTTTTGAGGTACAGTCGATAATAATGGTCTAAATGTATAGTTTCTCAAGTAGGATATAAATGTTTAGATTCAGTTAGTAGATCAATAATAACCCAAATAATAGTGTTACCTTCAAATGTCTTTATTTGTATCCCAATGAAATCGATGGATATATTTTACCATTTCCTCTAATGCACTAGAGAATGATGAATCATTCAATTTAGTAAATTTCTGTCTTGTTTAAAATATTAAAATTTCAAAAAAAGTTATTATGAAATTATCATATATCTATTTCCATTCAATCCCATTAGTAATAATACTTTTTGTCTATGTACATCTTATTTATTCCAAGTTGTACATAAAATGGATAACTATGAGACCCGTATAACTATTATTTAGTTAACTAGGAATCCCAAGGAACTTATAATACTGATGAAAATAATAAGACAAAATATTTATCATTACTATATTCATGAAAATTTTCTTCCTTGAAAAATATATCATTATTCTATAAATAATAATCTTCATTCTATGCATGGTTAATTCTATCTGAGAGAGACTACTTCATAGACACGTGAAAAAAATAGTGTAATTTCGTACACACATAGATTCCATGTCAAAATTCATCAAATCATTATCCAAGTGGTCATATTCCAAATGTGACATTGTTAATAAAGAATGATGTTTTAAACTCAGGAAATCTACCACATTGTTTTCGTTTACATAATGGCAATTAACCATGAAATCATAATCCAATATCATTTCCATCCATATTATCTAGATCATTTTAAATACATTGTGAGTTAAATTATACTTCAATATTTTATAGTTTGAAAATATGTCACATTTTTTAATATAATATATGTCCCCAAATTTTTAATATCGAAACACCTAATATAATTTCTGATCATTTTTGGTTAATTTAATTCATTAGAATTTAGTTTCCTTGAATTATGATCAATTACATGATGATTTTACGTCAGAACCAAAAAAATTCCCCTCAATGAAGTATCATTATATACAAAAAACCAATATTTATAAAATGTAGGGACAAAACTAAATAATTCACCCCTCTTTTTTTATTTCAATCAAATTTTTGTCACATTATTCTATAAACATTAATTTATACTCACATTAGGTTATCAAATTTATCAAGCAAGTTAATTCTGTATCAAGTTGATACTCTATTACTTGTTGGTAATGTGATTTTCATTTTAGTAGGGATTTATCTTTGGAGGCGGTATAGTTAATCATCCATGGCCTCCCTTTGTCATTTTAGAACTTGTCGATCATGAAGGAAATTAGAGACTATTTTTGTTCTTTCTCATGCTCAGATGCTTCTACCAAGAGCCTCCAAACTGCTGAAACCCCCCATATATGCATGGTTATGGATCATTTGGTGGAACGACCATCAAGTGTGTTGTTAAGGGTTGATAATGGATTTTGTGGTTAGTAGGATATCATTTTCAAATCACCTTTATGGTTCTGGGTATTATGGGATCTTCATGGTCATATGACGAATGTATGAAGAAGGACGCGATCACTGTAAAGTTCTTCAAGTGCGGGTGAACAGGTTGGTCCTTCCACATACATGGAGTCATCAGGATAATTCCCCTCTTGGGAGGTGTGGGCGTTAGATCCCAGTGTGTAGGGAAGCCCAAATAAGGTAGAATGTACGTTGGGGGCGATGCTACTAGCGATGACGGTGGGTGTTCTAGATGATTCAATTTGGGAGTCATCACCTTTTTCAAATTTGGATGATGGTCCCCACAAAACCTTTTAAAGCTCTGGCCCTACCACATCAAATGACCTTCTGTCACGATCTTCTTCAGACCTTACAAACAAGATGTTTTCATTGCATATCAACCACACTGACCCTTGGGAGTAGGAAGATTTTGATTATACACCTATGGATACAGTGTCCTTCCATGCCGAGGACGGATTACCTCATGGTAGCTCGATTTTTCACTGCAAGGCCATGCTGGAGTCTATGCATTTGTTTCAGATTTCACAACTGTTACCCCTAAAACTTCTGTAGTGACCTCTCGTGAGCATCTAGGTGTCTAGCACTGCTGTTTTTCATAAGGATAATCTCTCTATGGGTGTGGATAAGATGACATATTCATCCCAGGAATCCCCGAAAAGGTTACTTCTGATCTCTCTCTTAGAAGGAGGTGAAGAGGAATGGTTTTTTCAATTCCAAAATTCTAATTAGTTGGTGTTCTCAGAATGGCTAAATGGGCTATCGAAGAAAAATATTCTATATCATATCATATCATTTGATTCCCTATGTCTCCCATTCTATAATTCTCATGGACTCATGATCCAAATAAACTGGTATTATTCCATGTTTTTCTCTTATTAATTCCTCCGACCATAAAATCTAGAGGAATATATGATAATGTATTCCATCTTTCTCTGGAACACTCATGGATTTGGGGTGCAATGCCAAATGTGTTTTGGTATCCTCTAACGCTAGGAAGCATCAGAACTTTATTGTGGTTATCCTTTAACCGAAACAAGATTCATGTACACTCTAATCTATTTCTTGCCGAATGGGATACATATTTTTTATGCATGGTCACCTTGGAAATAAACATATTTGGGTTTGATGGAAGAAGAATGTGTTAGTGGATTTATCTGATCTCATGTCGTAGTGTTTTAACACTAGAGACTCGTGTAATGTGTCAGTGGCTTTCCTCTCTCTGTTTTACGTGAGAACCAACCTAGTCGACCATTTGAATCTGTTGAGGCACCTAGAAGCATTTCAAATGGCTCCCCTCACATGGTTTGTAGGGGGATATATCAACACAATCACATATCACTAAAAGAAAAAAAGAGGATCAATCACGGATAGTAGTGGCACGCATGATTTCACTGACATCATTTCTTATACAGATTTGTTTGATCTGGGATTCATCGGACACAAGTTTACTTGGTGCAATAATAGAAGTGATGACAGTAAAATCTTATGTTGTGTAGATATGTGGCTCACAAATTTGCGGGGTAATGAATTCTTTTCAAATATGTTGGTCACTCATCTCCCTCATATTCTCTCCAACCCTGTGACACTAATTCGAAATATCCAAAGAGAGGTTCCACACAGGCATTCTTTCCATTACATGAATACTTGGAATAAGGTGGAGAGCTTCATGATCTTGTTGAAGGAGTCAGGGGACTGTAGGGTTGATTGAAGGGCCTGGAATGGCCTCATCAGTCTTATGATCCATCTAAAAGTGGGTATTTAGGGTTGGAAAATAGTCTCCATGAATCGTGGGATAAAGGAGCTCTCATGATGAAAAGTGATAAATGAATGGTCCTTATATAAAATATGATTGAGGTATAAATTAATTATAAACAAAATTCTCTACTTGGGTGGTTAACGAAAGGCGACCGAAATAGTTACTTATTCCTTGCACGTTTGAAAAAATGTACTGCTCGAAGATCTATATTAGTATGTGGAACGTGACATTTACATAGGACATGGATGAGACTCTATAGATAGAAATGAATCACATTATGGTGCTTCTTGATATGGAGATCTCATCTTGTTATGATGTTCCTCAATGAAAGACATTAGTGGAGAGCTTTTGGTCTTGCATTCCATAGCTGGTGAACAAAGGATAAATTTTTTCTCTATTATTGGTTTATTCGGTGGATGAGATCAAGGATGAAACCTTCAAGATGCTTCATGATAGTTCTAAATAACCCAATGGGTTTACCAGCACTTTCTATGGGGAAAATTGGGAAGTGGTGGTATCTTAGATGGTGGAGGTTGTGCATGACTTCTTTTGAGGTGTTCCCATGAATAAAAATATATACACTTCCAAAATTGTTCTCATACAAATGATAAAGGACCCCACCGGTATCGACTATTACCAACCTATAAGCCTTTACAAAGTCTAACATAAGATCCTTCTCTCCCTCATCTTTTCTAGGATGATCAGATTCATTCCAATGTTGATTTAGAAATAAAAACATAGCTTCATCAGCGGACGAAGCATACATGGGGCAGTGGGAATCGTGATTGAATTGGTCAATGTTAACAACAAAAATTATGTGGGATCAAACATGATTTTGGTGGTTGATATAGATAAATCTTATGAATAGTAGGAGTAGAGATTCATCATCTAGATGATGTGAAGGATTGGGTTCCAAGAGTTGATCTGTGACATTTGTTTCAGGTTCTCCTCTTCATGATGGATTTTTGATTATCCTATAGGAATGTGCTTCGGTTTTTTCAAGTCAGTTAGTGGGGTTGGACATGGATATCCCTTTTCTTCATATCTCTTCATATTGGAACAAGATTATTTTTCCAGGAATCTAATACAAACCATAGTGTTTGTCTTGTTATACCCTTACAGGAGTAAGTGTGGCTTTTCGCTTGTTTCAATTCTTATGTCTGCAGATGAAATCCTGATTATCATTAATAGAAGAAGTATATACCTTACCAACATCATGGAAATTATTCATTCATATGATAAACTGGGTGAAAAGGCTGTCAACAAGGGTATTATCTCGGTTTTCATTTCCAACTGATGTTTAGGAAGATGTTGTAGGGTCATTCACGACATTCTGGGATGCCAACAGAAGTACATGCCAATGGTCTACTTTGGAGTCCAAAATTTTCATGGTCACATTAGGAAGCATCACGTAAAATAAATAAACAATTCCATGCTTAGAAGAATAATAAATTATAAAAAACATCTTTTTCACATTTTTTGTGAGGGTGACTCTAATTAAAAATGTTTTATCATCCATTCGTTTGCATGTTTTCTCACTAATTAGGACTCAAAAAGGGTCTATCGATTTAATGTATAAATTATTTCATATTTCATGATGGATTCCAGACAAGAGGGGTGATATGACCGGGTCTCATTGACTCCTATGAATACGGCAATTGTGGAAGGTGGAGTGGGTCTGCATGATATTTGGAATACCATACAAGGCATTCAAGGTCGGTTGGTGTGGGATATCATAAGGGGGAATCTCTGTGGGATTCATTATTCAAGAGTCATTATGGAGATAATTGGGAAACAAAGGGTGGGTGTGGGCCTCATTGATATAGGATAGACCACTATAGGTATTCAAATGATGAGGCTCTCAAAGTATCATCTCGGTGGATCATTTCTCCAGGGGTGGACCACTTTTGGAAAGATGAATGGTCAGGAAGAACATTAGAATCCCCCAGCTTCTCCATATGTACATCTTGTTTAAAGAGGATAACACAATCCCTAGATTCATCCAACCCTATCATACTATTGGACAATAGAATGTGATTGAGGATGTTTCAATGGAAGACGTTTAATATACCTACTGTTTCACCTAGCCATCTTCAGTCATATTTTCAATCAGGGACTACATGTGGCTACTACATGAGGAAGGCCATCGTGATGCTTAGGCTACCAGGATTTGTTGCAAGGTTATCCCTATATTGATTAATTTACTTATCTAGAGAATCAAGTCGAATTCTATTTATACGTATGACAATATTCAAAAGAAATAGATCCCATGGGTCTCTCATTGTCTCTACTACAAGTACCCAAAGGTTGAGTCGACTATTCTTCATATATTTCAGTGCGAGTGGGAACAGTTTTTATGGTCCTAGTACTCACCCCACCCATGATTGGTCAGTTAGAAAGCCTCACTATAGGGTAACATGAAATCGTTGTTTCAGGGTTCAACGGCAGGTAGACGGAAGTAAAGGTTCAAAAGATTATTATTTCCTCTATTTTCATGACCCTCTGTAATGTACGAATCAAAGATTAGTGGGGCTCTTTGGTCTCTTTTATGTTCTTTCAAATTAGGATGAAGTCAATGATTATTGATATGGGCCTACTGTTAAAGAGATGGAAATCTTTGTGCATAGTGTGCCATTTTCACAACCATTTATGCATGCCTAGTATAGAAGGGTGTCATTGGATCAGGTGGTCACCACCTTTATGAGGCCTGAAGTTTAATGTGGATGGTCCTATTATACATAGTTTGATGAGAGGCGGAGGGGTTCTTCACGAAACATTAGGATAGGTGCTCCTGGGGTTCAGTTTCATCAATGTCTCGAGCTCTTCCTTGTGGGTGGAAGTGAATGAACTCCTCTCAAGTTTTTTGTTGTGTTTATGTCATGGTTTCTAGGTTGAAGAGATTGAATTTGATTATGAGGTTATGGTGAAGTCTATTAGGGTTCGTCAGGAGGTGTCGTGGGACATGATTTTCCAAATCGAATGATGCAAGAGGGATATTATCCTAGGTCATAAGATCCTACATATTTGGATGTGGAGAAATTTTTGGTTGATGTATTCGCTCGGCAGGGAAGGATCAGAGAAAATCTCATGATTTATGATAGTTTTGGTTCATTACCATTGGAATGTACGACCATCTTCCATGGGTATTCATTATGATTTCACAGCATTCTCCCCTTGAGAGGATTTTTTATTTTACATTGGGTTACCGAGTCTAATAAAAAATAATTTCTATTGTATATGGGGTTTTCAGATTGTCTTAGCAACAATAACTATGTTAATAGTAAATTCAACATCCCAGTCTACTAAAATAATCAAAAGTCATTAGAAAAAACTTTTAGGTATTCTTCTACCACTTGAACATAATTAATATGAATATAACCCTTATTTAAAAAAATGTTTATTATAAAACATTCATTTCTATATTTTCATAGTTTTCTATCATTCTGATATGTTTTTAATTGCATGACTTCATTCATATACAAAAATTTAAACTCATTCTAAAAAAACCTTCATGATCGCTATATTCAATATTATCATGACAAACAATAATTTGACACTAACCCATAATACAATCAAACACTTATAATTTAAAAACAATGATATTTTTTGTTAATTCCATGCCATATAAAACATTAGGAAGATTTTTTTTCTCTGTAATATTTCCCATAGTGTTTTTACAAAAAGTTATATTTTCATTTCTAGAAGAATATTTCAAATTTTCAATAAACTTGCATATAAATAATTGAATATATATACCCAATATAACAAAACATTATGTAAATATCAATTTATAAATAATATACCGGATACTACTTCATTGGGTGACCTAATATGTGTTAATTTAGTTGAAAAACTTTTCACAATTCCTTTGGGAATATATTCTACTCTTTTCCCACCATATAAATCATTAATTGGGTAGGTATATTCATAATAAACTATATCACCAATATTGAAATAGATTATATATTTCTTATTAGAATTAAAATTGAGAAAATTTTAATTTTACTCTCAGGCCATATATACATATATAAATCATCAGAAACACTTCCCATGTTTTTGAAGGATTTCCCTAGGGTTATTTTCACCACACTTCCCACAAACTGGAATCTTATTTTCCTTACCTTTAGATTTATTAGTTGGATTATTTCTAATTAGCTTATATATATATATATATATCATGTTATAAAAGTAAATGTTATCATTAGAAAACACGATTGATACCCTCTCATCCCATCAATACTTTTTATCACATCTTTTCAATTCATGGGGAGCCAATGACCATCTATATGTTTATCCAATCCTCAGAATAAATGATTCATTTTACAATCATGATCATGAATAATAATTGCAGAACACCATTCAAATCGAGTGATGTTTTCCTCATACAAGGCAAATAAATCTTCTCCATTTGTTTTAAATCAATAATTTTCTATTCAGTAATACAGAAAAAAAACCATATGAAAATATTTTTCAAGGAAAAGATTCATAAATTTATGTAATTGAAATATATCAATATTTACAATAAGCTTGATATTCATAATCATTTACCACCACTGGTTGTCTTGATCATCAAAATGATATATAAAAAATCCCATTTGATTAAATAAACACCCAATGACCATGAATATATTTTGATGGTATATAATCCACCTATTAACCACCATTAGGTTAGAAGGTCCATGTAAAGAACGAGGGTGTTGCCTCGTAAAATGTTCCAATATATTCATGTTCCATTTTGTAGCTCTAGTTGGTCTCTTAAATGTTTTATTTATGTCTCCAATATTTTATTTTTGAAATCTCATGTTTTTAAAATGCCATTATGTTGGTTTATACCTTTATTATGATCCATAATACTTCTAAGGAAAAAAAATATGAAGAGGGATATCTTATATGATTCACCTATGTAATATTTAAATTATATATCATTTCATATTCACCATAAGGTAAAAATAATTAATGGTATTTTATTAACATCACCATTATCACATAATGTTATCTAAATCATGCACTGATAACAATTATAATTACCTGACAATAAAAATTAAATAAAATATAAAATTCCAATAAATTTCATATTATTTCTTTCCCAAATGTATGTTTTTTAGTGTTTTAGAGAATATGTGAATAATTAATACATATCATCCCATATGAATTCAATGTAGATATTACTAAAACAATATATATTTCATCTATAATAAAAATGTTTAAAAAAACATAAGTTATTTACGGAAAAAATATCATGAAATTCATGTTGGATTTTTCATATATCTCACAAATAATTAAACCATTTAAAAAATGTTTTAAAATAGTGGATAAGAAAAAATAAAACACAATAAGTGACATAAAAAAAGGTAGAAGGTATTAAACTATGAATACATATAAACATGTGATAAAATTTTCACAAACATATACTTATCAACCTTAATGTAACATATACATTCTTTATAAAAACATGAGATTTCAAAAATAAATTATTAGAGACATAAATAAAATATTTATGTAGCAGATGGAATTAAACACTTTATATTTTAACCCATGCAACTTGAATATTATTTTTAACCCTCACAACTACCTTACAATGTCTCCCTCATGGATACCTTGTTATGTGACCCTCCGAGACACCTTATGGTGTAACCGTGACAATTACCCAAGGGATAACCATAATGGTCAAATTATCTGATAAAAAAACTAATTAATTAGAAGGATATATTATACCCTCTCTTAAATAAAATTCCAAAAACCATAACATAATCATTAAACATTGATATCTGAATCATAAAATTCATTCCCTGTGAAAAATAACTTATTAATAGAATACTTCATTCATAAATTGAAATTAAAATTATTTTAGAATACTTGTGGAATATTTTAATTAAAACTAAAAAAGTTATGTCTTCATCAGATGTAATGTCCTATAATTTATATATAAATTTGTTAATTATAAAGAATTATTTTGAAACCATGAAATTTGATGGAACGTGATTACGAGACCTGGAGTGCCTGGAATGATCCGTCAAATTTTTATTAAGCATTAATTAGTGCTCATAGGTAGTTTTCCGGAAAAAGTTGAATAAATCTAAAATAGTTTCCCATATCAGAATCCAGAGGGAACTATTGCATTACAGATGGTAGTTTTATATTTGACGTGACATATGATTAGTCAATGTTGGCCTCTTGTGAGAAAACCAAAAAATTGCATAACTATAAATAAAAATATAAAAAGATATTATCTTATTATTCAAATGATTATATCTCATGAATAATAATGAAAATAAAAAATTCGAGACCTATACTAAACTCAATAGGCTATTCATCCTTATGATGATAATACATTGGCGAACATCAGCAACTAGTAAATGTTAGATTTTTGTTGTAAATAAAATTATTAAGTTGAAATTATTTTATTATAAAATCCATAACTTCTGAACAGTAACTTAGATTGAAAATTCCAGAGTACTGTTGGGTTTGTTGGGATGTGTTCTCATTATTATGAGCCTATCCTTGACCAGTGTAGGTGGAGGTTGAATGAAAATAAATTATTTAAAATTTTCATGTACGTTTTGTAAACAAACGAATGGTGTTTTCTAACTTCAGAATCGTTGCTCGGATTACATATCTGAGGGAACCATTGAATCGACGACATCATGATTCTCTTAAGGGTGCCATTAAATTGAACATAGTAATTCAGGAGAAAATGTTATGTATTGCATATTTTATATATAAATTAAATGAAATAATTTTATTATTTTATTTCATATCCTCCAAAGAACAAGTAAAGGGGTGGGGCAAGTTAAATGTCAATCCAATAAATGGCTTGACCTTCCAACCCTAAGTAACATCATCTTTGGTAAATTATGAAGCTTCCTAATTGATTAGCCCCATTAAATTCTAATGTTGTTATTCACCCTTCTTCTCTCTTATATATATGGAGCTTGGAGAGGGGTATTGGGACATCATTTCCTTGTAATGAAGTGCTGAAGGAGAATCGTGATGTTGAACCCTTAGAAGATATTGAAAACTATAGAATGAGGTGACGGGTGACGCTGAACCACGAACCAAAGGATAATGAATGAGTGGTGTCATGGGGAAGTAGTTTCTGGAACATAGAACATGATTAACTTTCAGTGGCGAATGCTCTTAAATGTGTTTTTGAGGTAGGGGTTTTCTCATTTGTGCATTTTTTATTCCCTCATCCCAGTTCATGAAAATTATAGAAAAAATTAGGTTCAACTGACTGAAGGGTTGATCCATGAGTCATCGGTTTCTTGGGTGGTTGTTATAGGGTATCCTTGTAGGGTTTTTTTATGTTTAGTACAAAGAAAATTATTAAACCCTTTTTATCCTCCCTTTGATCACAAGCTAACGTGGATGGTGCGGGTTTGACAAACCCTGCCTTATCCTTCCACAACTTTTAACCCTTGCATATTCCATGGTGGAACACAAGAATGGTGGCACCAACCAGCTATGAAGGAGTGTACACAGTAATGCACACTACTATGGGAGGCCTCAATGCAAAGCCATGGGTGACATCGGAGCGGTCAGCACCAGCTAGCCACGACGGAGGTGTGACATTCCATCACGCACCATTGGTGTGCAAATGGTTCATGGCTTAGTAGCCATAGAAGATGGATAAGGAGGATTTCTAGTCAGCGAGATGTGCAAGGGAAAGGTGGCATGCCGACTTTCACTTCTAGTGAGTAGGATACCGTGGATGAAGAGGCTGCGGAGGAGTGGGACTAACACCTATAGTGGGTTCCATGGCGACCAGGCGGTGCCCATGTGGCACTACTGCTTCATAGGACAAATGAGATTTGGTTTTTTGGGATTGGAGGGAGATGTAACCCTGAGCTGGCTAATGAAATTCATGGGGGTCGTTCCCTTTATATCCGGGAAACCCCTCGCAGGACACGACCTTTTTGGTTGGGCTTCCCTTCGCATGTCACGCCCATTGTAGTTGGGCCACCCTCCTTCAGTCCACCACCAGTAGTCCAGGCCTCCCTTTAGTAGGCCACCACCAGCGGTCCAGACCGCATACCCAACGTCATGTCACCCTATTATGATCCCCATTCTATATAGAATGAGACATGCCTTTCTATGAGCCCGACCACCTAACCTACTGCAACTTATTATGTGTCAGACTTCCCTTTCGAGCTACCCATTTTTATGGGTCGGGCTACCCCTGTAGGCCTCCCCTTTTAGTGGGCTAGGCCGAACCTTGGCTCAGTGGGCCTAGCCCACCATGGTCTCACCCAGACCATGTCGGGCAGGGATGGCCCTGCCGAGTTTGACCGAACCCGAGCCCAATTGGGCCCAAAAATACTTAAAGGGCCTTATATCTAGAACCGAACATCTGATTGATGAACCATATGTGGAATTAGGATCCTTAGAGTGAGAAGTTCCTTTTTTACTTACTCCATGAGAGTTTTTGAGAATATTGGTGTACAAATGGGTTTAATTGCACATTAATCCATTCGGGACCTTGGTACTGAAATTCCAATAATGAAAGGACCAGGCATCCGGTAGACGTTCCCTCTGTTGAATTGGAACCCTTATGACACAACAGATCAACAAGTTACCTCTTTGTGTAACTTTTTGTTGGTTAAAATATTAACAATGTCTTGGGAAGTAGTTCCCCTTAGCGTGATATGTACGGAACCCTATGAATATGTGAGACCATACGAATACTATATTTTCGACTCGTAGAGAATCGAAAACCATACTACATGATGCAGAAGAGTACCTTAGTAGGAAGGGGTGGGGAGAATCCACAGTACTCGATTGGGAGGATAACCATAGTATTCCAGGGTGGGGGAGTGGCTCTGTGGGACCTGGTAGACACAAGATACATGATGGGGATGAGTACCTCATCAAATCAATGTTAGTGGGAATCACCTGTGTGGGATGCGGAAGGCCCACTGTACTCGATAGAGGAGAAGTATTACAAAATCTGTGGTGTTCATCATTGTGACTTGGAATGTTACTTCTTCCAAGGCCTAGATAATTCATTGTTGTCTATCAGCATTCATAGCGATCCTATGTGGATCAGCATCATAATCCTATTTCTATGAGTTTTTTAACTTGTTTAAGATGAGGTTCTGTTTGAACTATTCCTTTTACCTTCATGGTATTATCTTCATGGTGCTACTTGTGTGGTACTTCTACCTTCATGGAGTTACCATTTCCTTATACCTCCCTCGTGTATTAAGTGATAATATTAGGATAACATAGGTATATTTATGGGAATATACCTAAGTAGAGTAGATGCCTTTATCTATGGTTTTTCCACCAAGAAACTTTTGGAGACCTATGGGATATTTAGGTCCCTACTTAGAATCATTATACTCACCCCTTCATGGGCTGCACCCGACCCTTATTGTGACTTATGAAGATGACATACAACATTGATCGAGGCTGAGGGAGCCTAGACTAGATGGGGATCAGAGGTGGACTATTTGGTGTGACATGACATGTGGACTACTGATCATGAGCATTACTAACCCTTCTAGAAGGCTCTCGTGTGGACCATTTGGGGTGATGTGACGCAGGGACTACTAATCGTGATCTTTACCTACACATTTGGTGGTATCCATGGTAGAATATCAAGGAGTTGATTTTCCCTTTTTCTGTCGTATTATTCCATTACGTTTTATTAGTACATTTCAGTTGTACTCATAATATTAGTTTGTCTTGTATTACTCTCACCTTTTATTTCTGCACTACTTTTTACTACAGATGTTTAGTTCAATGATTCTTCTTTTTGTGTTCATGGACCATGTTCTTGTATACGATTTAATACCACTCCTTCTCATTTTAATGAACACTCTTTTCAGTGCCATTCACCACCCCATGGCCTATAGATGGCGGGCTTTGGGTAGTCATGGCACATGCCCCAGGGGACAGGTCATGATGAAGTGGTATCAGAGGATTAATTTATACCAAATAACTAGTAATATTATATTTTTAGTGTAGTAGTAGTGTTAAGTGTTATGATTGTGATTTTTCAGTTTGGGGAGTCCGGTGTTGGTGCGGCGACTTACGTATCCATACTACAAGACCTTCAATTCTAATTTCTAAATCAGTACATGTAATCATTGATAAAATGTGTTTTTGAAATGTTTTTCTTCTGATTTCATTCATTCAGCTCACTAGGTATTACTTAAATACAGGCCCACACTTGTTCTTTATGAATATGTTTCCACGTAGACAGCCAGCTACGATTCCTGAGAGAGTACATGATGATGGCCCACAATTTGATGAGGCCTTAGTGCATGGCCCTCTTACCGAATAAGAACCTTAAGATGGTGTACCAGTAGCACCACTACCCATGGGGAAGTCATTTCTACCAGCGCTACTAGTCGAGGATGCACTCCGACTATGATTGTTTCACGAGTTCTAGCAACACAGGCTTCCTTGGTATCGAGGTGAGATAGATTCCCAGGTAGCTGAGGACTAGCTGGAGGCTATGGCTAGAGTTTTCCACCTAGTTGAGACAATAGTAGAGCATATAGATATCTTATTTGTTAGTCTTTTTCAGTAAGGTACCATGAGGATGGATCGAATAATGACGAGGATTCAGTATTTTTATTGTTGACCGAGAGAGTAACTTGGGGTACTGTGTCAACAATATCACTGCCCATTGGTTAGAAGTAACAACTGGTGGTACCAATAGAGGGCACTTGTATAATTAGTGCCATACACAAGTTTTAGTGTCATATAATTCTCAGGATCCAAGGCGAGCCTGACTCATATGTAGATATGGACTGGCATAAGGATTTTGCTGTGTTTCCATCTAGCGAGGGAACTATTCGATCAGATGGAAGTCCTTGTAGAGATCTTTTTTGTGGATTAGCAGTGTTATTGTAGGGTTTAGGTTAACCTAATATTGTAAAGGGGTGATTCATTTAGGACAATCATGAGAAACCTCCTCAGAGAATGAGGTCTCATTCCATATAGTGATAGGGGATGAGAGTTACCTAAAGCATCTACATCTTTGGCAAGACGACATGTCGGTAGCGGAGTATTCATCAAGGTATACCGACCATCCCAGGTACACGATGTATATAGTACGATCATTACTTCAGATCTCAAGACTCTGAGTGAGGTGTGTTTAGGGACATCTAAGCTAGAAAAAATCTTCTATGCGTTCTTTATTATGTCAGGGTTCTTGAGAGAATCATTTTTGTTTAATTTTCTTTGGCATAGTTAATGAAGACAATAAATGTTAAAAGTGGAAAATTAGGAAATTGACACCAGTCTCAGAGACCTGGGCATGTAAAATGTTTCTGAAAGAGGAAGTGATAGGGATATATGAATCTGGAGGGCTGCAGATGTGGATTCAGAGCTAGGAGAACAACATGAGGTGTTTTACATTTCTTCATGTTAGAACACCCCTCCCACCTTTATGTGGACCCCACTAGGATTAGGGAGCTGGAGGATAGTGAAGAGGGTAGCTGCATGCAGTTGAGTAGTGCGACCCAAGGGCTCTAGGATTGATTTGAAAAATAGTCTCTGTATACTAGTCGTTTATATATTAATATATATATATATATGTACCAATCATTCATTCCATCCCAAAATATTGTCCAAGACATAGAGTAACCGGTTAAACCGTTGACCTGAACCTAATGTCTTGATATGTCTTTCGGTTGAGACTTAGTAGTCACAGATATGACGATGTTGTGATCACACCCTTGAGGTGAGAGTTTTAGATGGAAACTCTTGGTAGCTACGTCGAGTACTTATGATGTTATTTTTTGTATGGATTAGACATCCACAGTTTATACTCATATTGACTGTATTATGAAAATAGGCTTTCATTTATCTACAGTGTTGGAATGGGGTTTTTCTGGGTCTCTAAAAAATGAAACCTAGGTTGTAATGGATAAACTCTAGCATAGGATGGTTCAGCCGATCACTTTTGGGTCAGCCAGACTTATCCACGTGGCACTAGAAGTTTATAGTTTTCAGTTACAGACAAGAGTGGTAGAGTGTTGGGACATCATTTCAATATATGTGTCTTGGATTACCTCCCTGAAAGGGGAGATACTTCTACTTTTGCTAGATACTACTGAAGATTCATGTCTTACATTTCCAGTTTTGTGGCACCCTTGTCAGCATTGACGAAGAAGGGACAAGCCTTTGTGTGGAAATAGAGATGCCAGTAGAGGAATCAAGAGTTGAGGTAGATACTAACATGTGCCCCAATCATGAGTCAACTAGAAGAGTGGATTTGGTATGTACTCTACTATGATTTATCTAGGACCAGACGTGGGTCTTCCCTAATATATGAGCGAGATGTGGTTATCTATGGCTCACGACAGCTGAGACAACAAGGGAGAACTACAGTACCCATGACCTAGAGTTAGCAGCAGTTGTCTTTAACTTATAGGTGTGGTGACATTACATAATGGGTGATTGTTTGACAATATACTCTGATCACTAGAGTCTTAGGTATACCTTCTCTTAGATGAACTTTAACTTGAGATAGCATCAATGGCTAGAGTTTCTATAGGACTACGACTTTGATATAGTCCATATTCATGAGAAATGGAACATGGTAACATATTCACTTAGTAGGAGGTATGTTCTACAATTGTTGAGTGAGGCGTCAGAGTAATTAGACACATTGAAAATATCTTTCATGGATTGTGATGTAGTAGCATAACTCCAGTCAATGATAGTCACCCCCACTCTTTTAGTGATTCTGGGAGGCGCAGCATGGGGAAAGAGATTGTGAGGCTCGACATGATCAGGTATCCTTAGGAAAGGAACCTAATAAATTTTCTAAAGGTGGGGAGGATGTAATTCTCTTCAGGGGATGTGCCATGGTACTAGTGGCACTACATGAGATGGTGTTGATGGAGTTCCATATGTCCGCTATTGCGGTACATCCTGGGGTGGTGAAGTTCTATCTAGACATCTGGTTTTAGCACTGTTGTCCAGGGATGAAGAAAGAAATAGGAGAGTTTGTATCATCATCCCTCACTATTTAGCTAGTGAACACTGCACAGAGCTGGTAGTAGTCATATGCCGACAAGAGGAGGGGGACCATGAAATTCTACAGGTCTCACCTTGGTAAGGTTTGTGTAGATTTGGGAATGGTGGAAATTTATATTTTATGTTCATCAAACATTTATAGATTCTCAGCATAGAGGGAAAGGTGGTGTACCAACTATCTCTTTACCCACTATTGTATCAATTGGATAATGTTTTCCATGTGTCATATTTGAGGAGATGCATGATTGATCCATTGCAGGTTATCAACTTGGTAGAGTTGATCTTTGACGATGGGGTGAATTTTACAATGTTCCCAGTTGAGTTTGAGGATAGACAAGTTCGAGTTCTTTGTGCATGGTTGATACCTCTAGTGCATGTTCGATGGTTGCATGTGAACCTCTAGGAAATCACATGTGAGTGGTAGGTTCAGATTCATTCTTAGTACCCTCATTTTTTTTGTTTTTCCATTTGTTTGGATTTCAGAGATGTAATGCCCAAAGGTAGGGAAAATTTAACGTCCTACAATTTCTGTATAATTTGTTTTTATTTATAAAGAATTATTTCAAGACCACAATGTTTGACGGTGAGTGATTCTAACACCCAGAGTGCATGGATTGATCCATCAATGTTTTGTTATTCTTTAATTAGTGCTCATAATTAGTTTTACTAAAAAACACTAATAAATTAGAAAAGGTCGCCTGGATAAAAATTTGAAGTGAACTATTGCGTTCAAGATGGCGGGATTAAGCTAGGCATGACTAACCTTTATTCAGTGCAGTCCTCCTATGAGAAAACCTAAAAAAGGTATAATTGAAAATAAAAAAATTATATATTATTAATTTATTTTTAAAAGGATTATAAATCAAATATGGTATCTCAGATGGAAAATATGAGAACACTGCTGAACTCGTGATGGTATTATTTCCATAAGCTAATACTAAAATAGTCCAGTGTGGACCACCAGCGTATGTATGATTTGGAATCTATATAAAATAAATATGTGGCAATTATTTTATTGTCAAACCAATAACTTCTAAACTATAAATCAGAGTGAATATCTGAGAGTAACATTGGGTTTTTTGGGGAGTGCTCTCCTTAGTTGGAACCTAACCTCGACCAATGAGGGTCGAGAGTGAATGATAATAATTTATTGATCTTTTTTTTGTCTATTTACTAAACATGCGAGTGGTATTTTTATCTTCTAAACCGTTACGTGGATTTAAAATTTGTGGGCACTATTGAATACATAGTGTTTGGATTCTCTTGAAGGAGGCTTTACATTAACTATAGTTGGTTTGGGGAAAATGTTATGTTTTTCAACTTTTTAAAAGATATGAAATGATATAATATTATTATTTTATTTCATATCCTTGAATGGACATATAAAGGGGTGGGGCCAATGACAGGTCAATCCAATAAATTGCATAACCTTCAAACCCTAAGTAATGAAATTTTTGGGGAATTAAAAATCTTCTAGATTGATGAGCCCCATTAAATTATTAAATCATTTCCCAATCCCCCTCATCTATACATATGGAGATTGGGTAGGGGTAGAGGCATAGCTTTGCATTGTAAAAAAGTGCCGATGGAGCACCACGATGCCGAACCTGTAGAAGACGGAGACGACCCCAGAGGGAGTTGTCATATGACACCGAACCGGGAACAAAATGACAAAAAATGAGTGGCATCATGGGGAACTGGTTGTTGAATCATTGAATACATCCCACCATCTAGTGTTGATTCTCTCCAATATGTTTTCTGGGTAGGGTGGTTATTTCGTTTGGGAAATTTTTATTCCCTCTTCCTTTTTCATGAAAATTATATGTAGAATTAGGGCTAACTGGAAAATGGGTTGATCCAATAATCATTAATTTTTGTGAGGATGTAATGGGGTAGCCTTGATGGATTTTGTTTTTTTAATATAATAAATTGTAAAATCCATTTTATCCTCCCTTTTATGATGAACTAATGTAGATGATGTGGGCCTAAAAAACATGGCCCAAACACTCCGCAACATTTTAACATTACAACTTCCATGGATGACCACCAGTGTGGTGGCACCAACTAGCTATGATGGAGGTGATGTGAACATGCACGATGCTAGAGGAAGTTGTTTCATGATGCCACGACAGACATCAGAGCGGTCGGCACTGTCCGACCATGGAGGAGGTGCGGTGTGCTATCGCGCACTGCCTGTGTGAAAATGGGTTGTGGCTCGTCAGCTATGCAGATGGAGATTGATATCGGATCATCGGGCATCTACAGAAGGGAAGGTCGGTGCGCCATTCGATGTAACCAATGAGTAGGATAACACGACCAAAGCCATGATGGAGGAGGCAGAACCCTCACATCTATTGGGTTCTGTGGTGACCGGGTAATGACGTTGTGGAGTTGTCTCTTAACGGGATGAATGACCTTTATCCGTTCAGGATCTGGTGGGAGAGGCTCTCTCGTGCCACCTGGAGAAAGCACCATGGGCCACGCCATTCACGGCTGGTCCACCCAATGTGGGATATTCCCTTATTGTTGGGTCACCCTCTGAATGTCGTGCTCTTCATGGTCGGGCCTCCCTACAGCGGTCTGCCGCCATAAGTTAGGGCTTCCTTCCAGAAAGCCTCCCCCAATGGGACGGGATTCCCTCCGGGGGGCTTCTGCCAGTGTGTCAGGTGTCCCCATTATAGGCTCCAAATTATACGGGTCGGTCCTCCATTGCTGGCTGCCTTTTTTTCCGGGCATGGCTGCCCTTTTTACGGGTCGATCGCCACTACATGATGCCTCTTTTTGTGGGTGTGTCCGAGTTTATCACGGACCAGAAGAAACCTAGAACTGGATGTATTTTTGACCAACCGCCTATTATGTTTTGATCCTCGGAGTGACACAGTCCATTGGACTTACCCAATGAGTGTTTTGGAGAATCATGGAGTTCGTCCGGGATGGATCACACCAAAATCCAACCAGGCCCTTGGAACTGAAATTCCAATAACCAACATAAGAATCATTTGGATTACAAGACTTCTATTGTGTTGGAACCCTTGTGACATGAAATTTTTTTTGTATACTTCTTTTTGAAACTTTCTTCTTATTGAAATACAACCAATAGTTTGGGGAGAGGTTCTCCCAAGAACACTACATACGGAACCCTGTGACTGGATGAGACCTGACGACTGTTGACTTTTCGACTCGGAGTGACTCGATGGCCATGGTATGCTATGGGGAGGAGTGCCTCAGTATACCATGGTGGGCAGTAGCCAAGGTATATGATGGAGAGGAGTATCTTAGCAGAAAATGGTGGGGGAGCGACTCTGTGTGACTCTACAGACCCACGATATAAGATGGAGAGGAGTGCCTCATGAGTTCATGTTTAGTGGGAAGCACCCTGTGTGACATGGTAGACCCACTGTAATCGATAGAGGAGTTGTACAGTAGTTTTGGTGTTCTACATTGTGATTGAAAATGTTACTTGTTCCTATTCCTATAGAATTCGTGGCTAGATAACAACATTTTTAGTGATCCGATGTGGGTCAACATCATAATCATTTTTCTCAAAGTTGAATACCTGGTTTGATCTGGTGATATTTTGGAACTAAGTAATTTATCTTCTTGGTATTATATTCATTTTTTTACTTGTTTGGTACTTCTACCTTTATTGTGTTACCTTTGTGGTATACTTCTCTTATGTGTGCGATGAGTATATCTTAATAACATAGGTATATGTATGGGCATATACCTAATTTGAGTTGAAGTCTTTGTCTATGGTTTTTCCTTTGTGGAACTTTATGAGACCTCTGTGGTCCCATTTTCCCTTCTGGTTAACATTATACTCACCCATGCATGTGCTTTTTCAGAACCATTTTGTGTTTTCTGAAGACGACATATTTCATTAATCGAGGCTAAGGGAGCTAGATCTAGACAATGATCGAAGGTGGACCATTTTGTGTGATTCAGTGCAGGGACTACTGGTCATGTGATGTATCTACCATTCATGTAAGATCCATGGAGGACCGTTTGGTGTGACACGACATAGGGACTACTGATCGTGAGTTGTACCTACCCTTCATATAGGATCCATTGTGGATGATCCATGAGTTGTTTTTACCCTTTTCAGTTGTATTGTTCATTTCAATTGAATTAATAAATTTTAGTTGTACTCGTTCTTCCAATTGGGATTTCATTCCATCAATTTTTTCTTTCAGAATTCATTTTTACTACATAATTTTATATCACATTTTCTTCTTGTTGTGTTCTCGTACCATGTGATTGTACAGGTTTAGTGGCAATGCCTTCCAGTTTTTTGGGAATACACTATTCGGTGATAGTCACTATCCCTAGGCCTTTGGAAGGAAGGCATGGAGTAGTCATCTTATAGTCCCCAAGGGATGGATCATGACAATGAAAATGTGTAAATACACTAATTTCATATGTAAAAAAGTACAATATTTATGAATTTCTTAATAAGGAGACATTTAGAAGGCTCATGAAATGAAATTTATTTACCTCAGGTTCGTGTAACTTTAATAATGTTCAAAAACTACTTTAAAATTGATTAATGATTCTTATTAATATATTAATAAAATATATTAATAATTATAATACCTTATATAACCATTTAATGAAAATTTCCTCCAATTTATTGATTATACTTTTATATTTTTATTATTTTGGGTGTGAATATTTCATTGTTTCTTTGGTTGGTTCATTGTGGATTGAATTTTAAAATTCAATAAAATCACCAAAAGTAAAAATAATTTTTTACATTATGTTAATAGAATTTAAAATGATATCAAATATCATTTATTCTTATATTATGATGATTCATTATATAAAACATTAATTAAAATGATTTCATTTCATTTTGAGGTTTTCACTACCACCACAAACTTATATCATTTAATTTAATATCATGTTTATATATTGGTTTCAAAATATCTTATAACCTATTATATGTATAATAAATTCTGATTTTACTAAAAATTATGGTTCTATGACCAGTTGTGAAGGTTGTAAATGAAAACAAAAACACGTTTTCCATGATGATGAAAAATCATAACATCACAGATGATGTTTTCATTTATTTGAATAATATTATAATGGAAGAGGAATGATGTTAAAAATTCCATGAAAACTGTAACACTATATTATATTTAATAAACATGAGTTATCATGTATCATGGATAAGGGTTTGAGAAATGATAATATGAAAATAAGAGAAAAAAATAAAAAAAACATACATGATTTTATCTCTTCAATTTTTTCTCCTTGAGAACCTCTTTAGGGCACAAGGTTTTTGAATTTATATGAGTACGTGATCTCATGGTCATTGGGATGATTATTTTCAAGGAAATTGGGAATAAATTATACAAAATATATGGATTTAGATGATTGAGGTGAAGATTTTGTGAGGGTGGTATTTATAGTGGAGGAGAGGGGTGGTTTTTTATTATTTTGGCTCAATAATAGAAATTTTTATTTTTAAAATGACTAAATAGAGTAAATATCTAATGATATATTGGTGATATTTTTCTTACATCATCAATAACACAAGAAATAGATCATTTAAACATATAATATTTTATACTATAAAATATTGTATTCTACTATTCTACAAAAATTCAACTCTTATATAAAAATCCCAAATATTCACCATATCCCATTTTTTATGTTGTGAAAAAAAATTAACTCCTTTTTATGTAAATAATATTATCTGTATGATAAATTTATTTTATTATTTAAAATAATCATTTATTTGAATATTACTAATTTTTAATTTATAAATAATTTTCTTGCACTTTTTAAAAAATTAATTATGGTATCATAAAATTATCCTGTAATTATAAAAAATATATATTAATTTATGAATTTATTTTAAAATGATACTTTAAATTTTAAATCATTATATTATTTAGAAAATTGTAAATAAAAATTAATGCATCATAAAAATACCAACATTTAATCAATCTTATTCAAACTAATTTCTAATTATTCCATTATATATATATATATATATTAATTTTTCACATATAAGATAAATATTTTTTATACAATAATTGGTGTGGTTTTTATTCAATTTGTATTGATTCCTTATTTTTTGTAAATACTACTTATTTCAATATAAAATTATATTGTATTTGACTAATTATTTCTAGAATAAAAACAAATAGTATAATAAGTATCTAGGTGGTTACCCTTTGATTTCTCTCATTATATGTAAAAATTATTAATTGATTTAAAAAATCAATATCCCCTAAAAATGATCAACAAAAGATATCCAGTTACACATTTCATGTGTAATAAATGTCTTCGTAAACATGAGAATTGAAATAAAATGAGGGGCTGGTCTCATAGATATTGTTATGGGAAATATATAACTATTGAAATAATAGATTAAAAATGGAATGAATATAGTGGTAGTAATAGGTAACTAAAATGAATCTATAATGAAATTAAAACTCTTAGAATGATATATTTGGCATAATACATTGAAATATAGATATATATATATATATTTATGACATCATAAAAATAGAATACATAATACTAAACAATAAGAATGTATTATGAAGGGAATGGGATAACACACATTATGTGATGGTGAGACCCTAGTAAATAAATTTTTCTAAATCGGTTGGGCATAGTTAAAATACTAAAAATAATTTTTCTTCATTAATCTTTTCAATGCATTATGGGCTATATATTTCTTCCCACCAAACACCTTATTTGGTCCAATGCATTCACCATAATAGTAATGAATACCTTTCATTCCACTACATATGGACCTCATACTCAATACAAAATAGTTCAATATATATGGAAATATAAAGAAATAAAATACATAATCTGCCTATGTATGCAGTCAACAATCATTTGGAATTAATTTTTTTCCTCTATATTAATAAATATGAAATAATTTTCAAAAACCATCTTGTAGGAAAAATTACAATGGTAAAAAAATACATATTAATATTTTCAATAGTTATCTCTTCGTAAATAAAAAATTCAGCAATTCCAATAAGTATCCCCTTTTCAGTAGATTAATCTTATTTATATGTTAATATCTACCATTCTAAATTGTGTAAAATTAGATGCTCACATTATATATTTCAATGAGTAATATTTTGTATTAGTACATAAAAAACATGATTAGAAGTCATCCATGTGTAGGAGGCAATTGGTTTCAAGATAACATTTCTCTATTGTAACAATGTATACATTGGAATATTTTTACAATATTAATAATATCTTTGAAAAAAAATGTTTGAATGCTAAAACCTGATAATGGATCATGAATTATATTTTTTGGTACCATGTATTCCATCCCACAAATATAATATATACGTATATTTGAGTATAAATATTAAATTATAAAACCTATTATGATAAAAAATGAAATATATAAAAGAATTTAAATTGATAAAATAAAGGTATTATTTAAAACACAATTACCATTTAGGTAAAAGTGGAAGTTATAGGTCACATCCAGATGTACTAAAAAATAGAAGGATGGAAAACTCATTAAAATCTATATTTATAATGAATCCACCATAATGTATCCATGAAAATGACATAATGTTTTCAACATGAAATATTGACACAAATAGATTTGTTATCAATGTTCGATTTAAATTTGTGAAATTATCTTTCTTAAAAATCGAATTTGATAAAATATTTTTTAAGTCAAAAGTATTAATTTGACTCTTATATTCCTTTCTATTTTATAAATCACAATCTCTTTTTTTGATGAATGCATAAACTATTTTTAGGACTTATAATTTTGAATCATTTCTAAAATATAATTTTGTATAGGGAAATGATGATAATCATTCCAAGATGTTTTATAAAATAATAATTTCAAATGAATATCAATATGATACTATATAAATTTATCATCATACTGATCAAAAAAAATCTAAATAAGATTTTTATCAATCTCACTATTATGCATTTCATCACACTCATCGATAAAACCATATTGCCATGGTTTTTATACTCACTATTTGAAATGAATACAGTCATAGCGATTTAGTATTCACACTTGAATTTAATTAGATAGGCCATATTCTTTTCATACCATATTTTTCAAATCAATATAGTAATACAAATTTACTATTCAGTAGTGTATTTCATTAGATAGGCCATATTCTTTTCGTACCTAGTTTATCACAATTAGTAAATAGTATTGTATGAAGAATAATAAATTTAAATCAAAATGATGTCATGTATTCTATTTACATAATTATTAAAATAATTTTGCCATTTTAGATACAATTTGACCATGGGAGTGCCACCTATTAGATTCCATCAGTGAATTTAGGATGAAATGAAATGTTTGGAAGAAAATACGACCGTTGGGATGAAGGCTATAAGTACATTTTCATTTTTATGAACTCGAAGAGTTACTGGTTTTTGAATGTACTGAAACTCTACAATATTTTTAATGGGAGAATATCATTAAAATTATATAGTTGTGAACAAATATTTCGACATGCATATCATCTTAAATTACTTAGTTTTGATTTGTGTGACTCTTATTATTATTGAATAATATGAATGTCATCCGATAATTGGATGACAGAAGGTGATGATCACTATATTGATAGAGAGATTACGAGGATAGCAAGACAGACACTGATCAATGTATTGATCACATACCCAATTCTGGATATAATAGAATTTCATGAAATTACCAATCATGGGGCATTTATCCAAGGGTTTTGGATACTCATATCTTTGGGTCCAAATTTTTTATTTAATTAATTGTTCTGTAACATCAAATGTTTATAATAGAATGTATATTATTATGTTGTTATTTTTCAATTGTATACTCTTTACATTATAATTACATTGATTATGATAATTTTTTGATCAAGAACATATAAATTATATTCAATATAATTTTATATTCTATATGGTATAATATATTTATTTGATTTACAATGACAATTGTATCAAATTTGAATCATATTTATTAACATGAATTTGTGATTACATTAAATTGAAACTTGGGTAAAATATCCATGCTCAGTCTAACTATGATAAATATTGGACTGTGGTTCCTTTTAGAATTACTTATTTTAATACAGTAGTTATTTTGAATATAATTAGAATAATTATTTTAAACTAAATCCCGTTAATGTGTAAAAAAAATATTTTTAAACATACAATTCACCCACCCACTTGTAATATAGCATCGACATCTACATTTAGATCATACAAATGGTTTTAAAGTAGGTCTCTTTTATACTAATAAACAATTTTTTATTCAATATAGATTCTAATATGTTTATCTTAGAAATATTATCTTAATATATAGATCTATTTATTTGATAAAAACATCATTTATAAAAAAAATACAATAGTAATTTGTGGGGTGTAAATGTTTTGTTTTGAATGATGGTAGGAATGAATATCATATCCATAAATAATGTGACTCTACAAAACCACCTATATCTTATTGGAATGATTACGAATAATAGGTATAAATAATGATGGACTTATAAATTAACACTTCTGTGGATAAATATTTTATTCTTACTATAGATTATAAAATTCCTAATAAGTAAGTCCTACCTTTTAAAAATCAATAAAACCAAGAATTTTAGTTAAATAATAAGGTAAACATTACCTTAATTTATTTATTGACCATGATTATATCTTTTCAAGTATATTACTATTATGTAGCTAGCAGTATATGGTTGAAACCAGAATATACACATTTTTTGTAATTATAATGTTATTAATACTAGTAGATCCATTCTTAGTTTATATTTTCATTATTTTTATTCTATAATGGAGAAAATATAGTTAATTTTAAACATAGATTTATGAATATTTTATAAAATATAAATTAGATGGAAGGGAAAGGGATAGATGATGAGATTCTAGTGGATATGATGTTAGACATCATTCTCAATTAATAGAAATCGAAGAAAACTGCTATTGACAAGTCAAGGAAGTTCAAAACTCATAATATTCATGTGTTTTTTGAAAATCTCTAACAATAAGGGAATAGATTAAAGATAGATGTTGAGAATATAAAGAAAATTATTGTGAGTGATTATTTTTCTACTAATTTGAACCAGATGAAATCCAAAATTCCCATGAATGTTTATAAGACAACAATTTCTAGGAAAATTTATATTCAGTTAGATTTGATTGATACTGATCACTCAAGGAATTAACTAGATTATATTCCTATAAGGATGATAAATATTGTTTGAAATAATGATTTCGAATATAGATAATACAAAAGGGATAAGAATGATAACAAATATTCTAAATTCCCATGTTATGAGTTCAATAAATCTATACATAACATAACTTATTTTTAGAGGCATAAAATAATATACATGAATGATAGACATTATTAGAGGAATGATAAAATATTTTACAATCCTAAGGGAAACAATGTCTTAAAGGAAATTTATTCTTGGAGTTCATGTGGTGGAGAATCCAATGGTCAATGTTTAGATTACGAACCTTCTAGATAGATGAATATTGGTGCTATTTCTAGGATAGCTTTTTGAATCCAATATTTTTTGGATAAGGTACACATTTCTGAATCCATAAACAACGTATAGTTATTTCAAAATTATATTAATGATTAAAATTATATATCCTCGAATGAAGAATCTTCCTCAGTAGAAGATAATTTTTACCTTCTTTCAGTGAAGGATCCAAAATTTCCATGTAACATGAGGATACAAATAGTAATATAAAAACATACATGACAAGGAAAAATCTAGATTCAATATCATATAAAAATATTTTTTTCGATCACTCAAAAAATCATGAAGAAAAATATTCTGAAATTTATTATATTTCAATAAAACATGAGGAAGTTAATTATAAAATGGATAAGCTTTCAAAGAATTATGAAAAAATAAATCAATGAAAAATGTTTTATAAACAAAAATTAATTGAAAAACATATGACTATGAGGATAAGAATTTTGTGATTCGACTAAAATCTACAATATTTTCCATATAAAATAATTTATGAAACTTTATTTCAAGAAAGTAATAATATAATTAAATTTATTCTCAACATCATCAACAAATGAATAGTTATGTGATTGGTTACCCTCATCCAAAACCATTTTTTAGTTATAGTTATTTTGTTCCTAAAATATTCCCATTAAACACTAAGTGTCAAAGTTGTGGACAATAAGAGAAAAAATTCTAAATAAAATTAATCCCTTAGGAATTTCTAATTCCAATTTTTTTAAACATACGTTAATTTTTATTATTTTTCATTATATCAATTCTAGATCCATGCATTTTTTAATTCCAAAAACATAAATGTTATGTTTTTTATAAAAATAGATGATAGTATAAAAAATATATTATACATGGATATTGGATCTTCCATGTACATGAGTATAAATAAAAACATCTATAAAAATATTTTTATAATGAATGGAGGAAGATTTAAAATATGAGATAATGCTGATGGGGAGATTTTCCGTATAGGAAATATTGTTATTTTTATAAAACCATTAATTTCATTTGTTTAATTTGTTAATGTTTTTATGAAAAACAATATAAGTATGATTCAATTATGTCATTAAGGTTACCTTATGAATTTTAGGAATGATAAATTCTTAGTAAACAATTTTGAAGGATGCATTAATTCATTCTTCCAATCATAATGAGAATGTTTATAACAATCACATAGAAGTCCTAAGGAGATAATACATACCTTTCATTAGTGTACTAGAAGATTAATCATGGTTATGGAATAGAAGAGTAGAAATCCCTAACTTATGGAAATTATGAAATCTATCTAATAAAGGACTTGTTAAGGATTTACCATATCATTGATTATATTATTAAAAATTTGTGATACTTTTCATTAGGTAAAGAACTAGTAGTACAGAGTTAAATTCCTTAGTGAATTCTCAACATCTGATGTATTAGAGTTTGTGAACATGTAACTTTTCGATCCTACAAAAATTAGATGTTGTGGAGAAAAATACATTGTATTTAATTAGTGGATGATTACACATGATTTACATGGGTTTATTTTTAAATAATGAAATCAGAAGCCTTTTATTATTTCAATATATTTTCATTCAATGCTAAAAATGAGAAATTACTTCCATTGATAAATATTCATAGAGATCATGTCAACGAATTCAAAAAATATGATTTTGAAACATTTTTCAGTAAGAATCATAATTATCCTGACATCTCATCTTCGTGATGTCCTCCTCACAATAGTGTTATTGAATGAAGAAATAAAATTCATTAAGTTTTAACAAGATTTGTTCTAAGTGAATATTCTATTTTTAAGGATTCTTGGGAACAGGTTGTCAGTACATCTTGTTGTTTTATAAATATATTTTTAATTGGGAAATTTATTAATAAATAAAATATGATTAATGTATTGGAAAATAACTAAAAGTGTCATATTTCATTGTAATTAGATGTAATGTAATCATTTTTAACAAAAAATAATAATTTCTGTAAATTCCACACAGATCTAATTGTTGAATTTTCTTAGTATAATCCACAATATCTATTTCTAATATAGCATTCAATAAAAACTTTTTTACTATTTAGGAAATGGTACATGGGAAATTTGTTGAAATTGGTTCCTTTTTTATAAAAAAATATCATCCAGAAAATGTTTATGTGTTTTTTCAAAAATATTTATAATATTCTGATAGATTACTCTTCTTGCCCAGATAATACATAGGATAATGATTATGATGTATTCACTATAAAATAATTTCTACACTTTTTCAATTGTTTTTTTAAAAAAACCCTTGTCCATATTTTCTAAGAAATCATCCCAGTGATAGTATCATTGGTGATGTAAATCAACCATTATAGACAAAATGTTATTTTAAAATGAATTAGAGAATATTGAAATTATTTACCTATCAGAACTAGAATGTCTTGATGAGTCATTATGTGATGAGATTAGATTAAATATATGAAAGATGATCTAAATGAATTTGAAAAGAACAAAGAATGTTCCTTGGTTAAAAGACCCAAATAATCCATTGTTATTAGTGTAATGTGGGTATTCAAAAATAAATATGATGAAAATGGAATAATATTAATAAATATAGAAATACTAATATCTATTGTGTATAATAATCAAGAAGGAATAAAATATGATGAAACTTATGCTCTGGTAGCAAGACTAGAATCTATTCGTATTCTACTAGTCTTTACAACATTCATTAATTTAAAAGTATTTCAAATGGATGTGGAGTGTCATTTACTTTACGGATAAGTATAAAAAAATATTTTTTAGAACAACCCATTTATTTGATGACATAATATTTCCTGAAAACATTCATAGACATAAAAAATCATTATATATACTTAAAAATTCCCTGAGAGCCTCATATGATAGATTTATACGAATTTTTTTACCAAAAAATTATGTTAAGAAAAATTCTCATCCAACCCTTTATACTAAAAAACATAACTATTTTTGGTTATTCAAATATTTGTTGATGAAATTATATTTGAATCAATCAGAAATCCATATCTGATTCGTTTTTGAATCTCATGTAATCTGAAATTTATATGATTATTATTAGTGAGTTATCTTTTTTCCTTGGATTTAAAATATCTTAAAAACTATAAGGAACTAATATATCTCAATATAAGTATGATAATGATTTATTAAAAATTTATTGATATGAATACACTAAGAGTGTTATTACTTCAATTGGAGCCTCAGATACCCTTGATCTTGATGAAGTAGGACATCCAATGGATCAAAAATCATTAGAGGTATTATAGTTGGTTTACAATATATAAAATCTACTAGACTAGACATAATTTTTTCAGTATGGTTATTGTCATGATATCATGAAAATATAAATGATTCCCATTTAAACTTTCTAATAATATTTTTTTTATAATTAAAAGGAACAAAAAATTTCAGAGTTCATTTCTTTGAAATTATTCTTATTTTAACTCTTCTTGAATAAAAAATTTCGTTATTCTAGAGTGGATAGGAAAATTAAATCTTGAATATGTCATTTCTTAGAAGATTCATTAATTTTTTGGTCATTTATAAAATAGAACTCGGTAGAAATTTCCATTGATGACAATGAATATGTGGTAGCTAGATGTTTTTGTGCTCAGGTGTTGTGGATGAAACACACACTGCCCGACTATGGAATGAGTTTTACAAAACCTGATATACTATGTGATTACATTAGTTCCATATAACTAAGAACAAAACCCATCACATCACTCCCATAAAAATAATACAGAAATTAGATATGACTTTCATAGGGACCAAAAAAACATATCACCTTAATATTAATCATAATGCAGGAAAAACATGTTGATATATTTAAAAAGTAATTATCTTCTAGTAGATTTGAATAAATTAATCATTGTCTTTGAATGATCACTATAATGTAGTCATGCATACCTACTTTTCTAAACCATCTCCTTACATTATGATACAAAATTTCAATGGTAGATTATATATGTATGTTATTTTATTTTTAAAAAAATTATTGGTTTTATGTTTCTAATCGATCCCACATTTGTTTAGTGATCTCACATTTTTTTATCGATCTCACATTTTTTTTATCTCACATGTTTTATCAATATCAAATTTTTTATATCAATTTTTATCAATCTCACAATTCTTTATCGATCTAAATTTTTTTTATCGATGTCAATTTATTTTATTGATCTTGGAATTCTTTATCGATTTAATTTTTTTCAATTTCATATTATTTTATAGATTTTGATATTTTCATCGATCTCACATTTTTTTATTGATATTACATTTCATTATCAATGTCATTTTTTTGGATCTCACATTTATTTAAAAAAATAAATTTTTTTCGAAATCTTATTTTATTACTGATCTCATTTTTTTCGATGTCACATTTTTCACCAATATCAAATTATTATTAATATCATGTGTTCCTCAATAATTTAAAAAAACTATCTACTTAAACCTAGAAATCTATCATTCTACAATGAAATGTAAAATTATTATACTTTAAATTTTATTTTAATGTCATTAAGATTTGATATTATTTATTTTTTAAACCCATTCAGATTCTTTCTAAATATGTATTTTTATAAATCCTGAAGTGTTTAAAAATTATCAAACATTACCATGATCTATTTAGAAACATATAATTCCAATGGTCACTTCTCAATTCCAATAAATAGGGACCCCTTTACACAACATCAATATTTTACAATGATTGTAAAAACGATCTACCCTTCTTTGAGTTACTGAGATATATATTTTATTTACTCATTATGTATCTTCTATATTCAGGTTTGATTCCAAAATATCCTCTAAAAAAAATTGGTACCAAATGAATTTGCAAGAATAATGTTCTTTCAATAAGGTCTACATAAGAGGTATTTCTTTGAGAAGCATCATTATAATTTAAAACAATTATTAAATTCCAATTATGGAAATCAATATGTGTGTTGAAATAGAAAGTTCATATTTTTGATAATATTAAATGAGGTAATCCAATTTTATAAAACTATTGATGTTGATGATGATAATTTGAATTCTCCCTTTCTAATTGTTTATTATAAATTCGGCCTATAGGCCAGTGAGGAAGAAAGATTACTAATCCTTCAATCTAAGATTGATTAATTCTATTTATCTCTCAAATTTCGAATGTGGTTTTCTTTTTTTATATTGAAAAAGGCCAAGAAATATATTATTTTGATATTCACGAAAAAAGGTAGGTAAACAATTTTTTTTGAAAATTATATATTAATTACTCTCCAGATAAAAGGGTTTCAAATACATAGGAGTAATGTTAGTAAAAATCCAAAAAGTTGTTAGACCACTTTACTCTTCATTAACATATAAATATGAGGTAGATAAAATTAATGTGTTATAACATTATATCTATCAGAAATATCATTTCTATAGTTGTTATGTCTCAGTTGTTAATGTTCACATCCATTATTAGATAACTTATTTTTGAGTGTCTAATTTTTTGTAACACCAATAATACATTAGTTCTGAGAAATATGATAATTATTTTTGGATTAGTCATTATAAAATAAGAATTATTATAATGTATATTGATTTGTATTGTAATAATATTTTAAATTTTGATGAATTATAAAATCTAGAGGAAATATTTGGAAAAACACAATTTTTGACTACCTAAGAAAAAAATGAAATAAATTTCTGATTCATTACAAAACCCAAGAAGAAAAGCATTTATGGTGAATTAATGGATGATTTATAGAATAAATAACATGATAACAACAAATAATGAGAACCACAATTTGGTCTCAATATAGTTGAGGCACATTCTAAAAACAATCCCACTAAAGAAAATATTAATGCTCGATAAAAGGGAATGAATGAAAAAAGGAGTAAATCCATGAGTTTTGATATTAGAATTATATTTATATACGTAGAGAAAATAAATTAAAATATTAACAGTATGGATCTAGTCCTTGTTAATTCACTAATACCATATTTTCAAGATAATGAAAATATAAAATTGAATATTGGAAAGAAATATTCATCAAAAGAACTAGGGGAATCTCAAATTTAGGTAACAAAAGAATACATCGAGGAAAAATAAGAAAGGGAAGATAAAATTATTGTGGAAGTGGAAAGAAATTAAAAATAAAATGAATAATTTGAAAGCCAAAAATAAGATGTTGATATAATTCCATTCCATTCAATACAGTTTTCTTTAGGTGTAATTACATCCCCGATATTTCAATCCACATTAAAATATGGTATGGAAACAAAATCAAATAATTTCATTCTTTTATTATATAATGATGATAAAAATAGCTTGATTAGAATTAGAATCAACATATTATGAATGTTTAAATTGAAACTCACTATGGTGATCCACTTGATTTTATATAATACACTGATTATAATCAAATAGTTTTACTCAAAATACATTAATACATTGTAAATTCTTCAAATAGGCTAGAAAATATAATTTTTTATTTTCCAAAGCTGGATGCAAAGATTTACATTATTTACAATAGCCATAATTAATGAACATATTAAATTAATGTATTCTTTGATATATTTCTAGAACTCAAATAAATATACAAATTATTTGAATAATATTCTATGGAACACAGGATGTCATGCAATAAATTTTTCAAATGGAATCAAAACATTGATAGAAATATCAAGAATCAAGAGGTTATGATTAAATATATTAAGATAATAATAAATGATATATTATCTACCTAAAATAAGATTGTTAGTGAAATAAATGCTAATGTGAATGATTTATATAATCCATATTCTTCTAAAGTTCCACCCTAGGGAGAGTTGAATACTCGTAAAGATAATGTTCTTGAGTTAAAGGATGATTTTTTGGATGACTAAAATATTTTAAATCCTATAAAAGGTAGAAATATTTCACATAGAGAAATATTAAATTCATATATAGCAGATTAAATTACCTGAAAAAATCCACCCTTCCTAGGAAGAAAAGTGTAATGTTTGTAATCGTAGATTCAATCTCTAGAAGAGATGTAGCGCCCCGACCCCAGCTACCCAGAGTCGGTGCATTACTTCTTAACATTGGCATGATCACAAAAGATCAAGTCTCGAAAGATCGATTAGTTTAGTAGCTTTGGAAACACTAGATACATTCATAAATGTTACATTACATCATAAAGTGAAAAACTAATAACAAAGTCTTCATAGTCCACACTCATATCCTCTTCTGACTATCCCTGCAGGTCATTCATAAAATACTTCTTCACATCCTGGAAAATATTAAAACATTGAAAGGGGTGAGCTCAGATGCTCAGTAAGGATAACAATATTGCGGAAGCTTTCATAAATTAACATTAACATTTAAGGCAATGTATAAATAAAACAAAAGCCTTTTTAAACATGAACTTCAGCATAATATGGAAAAAATAAAATTAAATAATTCCATTTACTTACTCAGATGGATATTCTACTAGTCGAATAATCACATGCAATATCAATAACCACTTTCATAATGAGGGAATGTATAATGCCAGACATTCTGAAACTTTTTGTCAAGGCCTCAGCCAAGACGTCTAAAATGATTAAGTCCTCGGCAAAAACCATAAATCAAATTGGGAAAGGGCGTCGGCCAATTCTACGTCTAGTTGTCTCATGAGACGTACCAATGCATCGAGGAGCTATAGCGGGCTCCACCCGTCACTTATTAAGTCCAATACATTCCTCATATGAATAGGTTTAAACATATCATAAGCCATAACATAATCATATCACATAAAAAATGCATAAAGGAAACATAACATTTCCACATTTCAATCACAAGATATCAATACAACACATTGATATAATAAAAACGCTCTCAAAACCATTTTCAATACCAAAATAAAAGAAAGTTAAAACTTTGTATTTATTTTTCATTAAAAAAAGATGGCTTGTAGAGGTTGCCGAAACTCAAATAATGGTCACGGCGGTGGAGAAGTCGTTGTCGCCGCAGAAGTACGGAAAGAAAAACATTCCCTTTTTTAGTTTAGCAAAATGCTTCGTATAAAAATATTCCGTAAAAGTCAAAGGGGTTTATACACCGTATAAAAGAAAGTTGTGTATAAAACCAAATATGCCTCAATGAAAGGGGATTGAGACGAAGTCCTTAAAAAGATCATTTTTTTTATAAAGTAGGACTATAATGTGTATTCACTATAAGTACACATAAATAATGTAAAAATACAAGATAGGACCTAATAATATCATGACATAATTTGAATGTAGGAGATTAACCCAAAGAATAGAAATTGGGTTAAGAAGTTCCCTTACCTCGTGTCTGACTTGACTCAACCGTTCTTTAACCTCCTGAATAATAAACTAGAGTAAATATATACCTTATTTAGAACCATTTTTAATTTCATTAACCTTTTTATATCACTTATTACAATGTTATTAACATTATGTAATTATTTAAGTTAATAACGGTCGTTTTGTCCATCTTTGGTACTTGAGTCAATAATAAACTTCTTATAATTACAAGTTGTTTATGTGGTTGAATATCCATTATCTCCAGAATTATATTCATGATTTAGATTTCATATATATCATATATATCCAGTATATATATTCATTTATAATATTACGTAACATTTAGAGGTAATAAATGAAATGCACCGTTCATGGAGACGGTAAGCCGTACGTACGCATGAACGCTACTTTCATTTCTATTTCTTATTTAATGGAATTAAATCATAATTATATAAATGTATAATATAATTCCAGTATAATATAGTGTATAATACCATTTACTCCATCCTTTATACATCCCACATATGGCATTAACGATTCAAATCACTTTGAGGGGGCGGTAGTCCGCACTTCCTAAAATGAAATTATCGTGTTTTACCCATAATGGAAATCATAAAGTATGCCATAATTGAGAAATACAGAAGCATAAGTAAAACATAAACATACTATATATCATATATAAATATATTGACATCTTAATGGCCACCTTTGAAGGTGTTATATGAGTGTTGAACAATCATCGTTTCGTGAGGCAGAAATTCGCCATCCACAGAAACCGTATGTTCTTTAACCATTAGATGTAGGTGTGTGTAAGTGTAGCTAGAATACTTCTTATAACAACATCCTAGTATATTTAGGATACTGGTTTTGTTACAAAATAAATGAATAAAAAGAGTTTAGGGGGTTGGAGAAGAAAAATAAAACAAAACAACATTAGAGAAGACATTACCTCAAAATCGGGTAACTCTTTTTGATTTGAGCCAAAGGCTTCCTTGAGAAGGGTTATGCCCAAATTGAGGCTTCTAGGAGTAATAGGGGGAAGTTGGGAGAGTATTTGGGCATAGGTTGGCCGAGCCAAATTTCTTGATGGTGTGAATAAGGTGGGAGAGGTGGGGGCCTTTTATAAGTGGAGAGAAGGGGCTTTTTTGAAAATATTGAAATGTTACATTATTACACAATGATTTTCAGATTATAAAGGTCCCACACTTATATAATTCGTGGATAAGGTGATAAGGGTTCGAAATCTCCTCATCCAATAGGCTTTGGACAAGTTTATGCCTTGTATTTTTCATTATCTTCTCATTTTATTTAAATCGTTAAATAACGAGGTCATCGCTGCATCATAATGATGTCATAAATAATTTAATTTATTTAATGTCTAACAATTATAAAAAAATACTATGATGTAGGAAATCTTTTTAGATTTCTAATGAATATTTATAGTCAAAATTTGGACTTGTGTAACCCCACTTAAAAACTGTTTTAGTAAAACAACTCATGTTTGTGTCAATTTAATTTTAACATTAAATAAATATATATTAATGTCATTTTCCAAATAAAGTGTCTCCATGGGGTCCCCAAGTTTACCCATGGGTTGTCTTGGTCGGCCATGACTAATCCAATAGAAGTAGGACAAGTGTCATGCTCATCTCATATTATTAAAACATTATTTGTACCTTAAACTACACTAATTACCTCTAATCGTGATTAAGAACTTAAAAGTTACTATTCACCAAAAAAATTATTTTAATCTCATTGAACCACATTTTACTTCTTAATGAAAACCATGTATTTCAGATTTTTGAAAATCAAATCACAGAAGTGGTAATATTTCATTTAAACGAAAAATCAGTTATTTAACTACCACTTAGTGGTTTCACTATTCATCAAAAATTGAAGTTTTTCAGAACATTGCCAAAATTTTACCCTAAGCTATAATTGATATTCTGAATTCAAAAATGATGTCTATTTTATGAAATTCCAAACATATAATTTGCATTAATTAATTTTATAATTAATTCCCGCTGTCACAACAAATAGCGTGTTTTTAAGAAACAATTTATATCAAAAGATTGACAATTGTTTATGTCCAATTTCAAAGTGAAATTAATACTAATGACCACCATTGGATAAAATAGTAAAAATATATTCTAATTATACTTTAAAACCACTAAATAGTATAACTTATCACTATAAATTATTTTGATTAAAAAATTTGTTTTAAGTATTTTTCACTATTCATAAAATTTTTGAAGTTCTCAGAAAATTACAAAAAATTCAACATAGGCTAATTTCAATATTAGGAATACAAAAATGAAGTCCATTTTGAAATATAAAATTTCTATAAATTTAAAAAGTTGTTATTACTATTCATAACAGCTACTTTGATTAGTCACGGTGTTTTAGAACTCAAAGTTGCGTACAATGCAAGCTATTGCATTATTGAATGAGAAGCGTATCGTGGAAGCTCGGGGTGTTACATTCTCCCCTCCTTCAATAAATTGCATCCTCGCAATTTGAAATTTTTCTTTGAAAATAAAAGGTTGAAAAGAGAAAACACCTTTGAGGAAAACCCACATCGGAAATAAGATTAATAAAATTTAGCCATAATAAGAGGGAAAGGGAAATGAAAAAGTCACCACCCAATTATGATATCGATTAGGAGAACATTGGTGGCAATTAGAGACATATAATTGGAGGAAAAACGTAAATATTTGTAGGGAGTGATTGAGGTCATCAATCACAATCAACTGTCAAATTGAGGGCCTCAAAGACTTCAATCTATGTTGATTTAAAATATCATCAGTTCAACAAGACATAATGTATTAGGATAACACATTTTTTTGTTTTAATATCCCTTTACTAAAGTTTAAGAATTAATTTATTCATTGAATAAGAGATAGGTATATATATATTTATGCTTGACAATTTGAGTTTCAACCTTCAACTCATCTTTCACTCAAAAAGATAATAGAACTTAAAAATATTATAATTATCCTAATTGTATAAGGTTCCAAATTTTAACACATACCATTTAGATTAGTAAAATTATTTTGTAATAACCAGGGACTTCCTGTAGGCTAGTGGTAGGAAATAAAGGCATGTCGCACTATGATTGTGGGTTCGATTCCTGCAGCTTTGTCCGATGTGACGGGTTATGCCCCACCCTGTATGTTGTCCTTTTCCTAAAACAATAGTATTATAATATTCAAAAATAATCTTCATAAATTTTTAAACTTAAACAATACTATCCAAAGATCAACTTAATCCACTCCAACCTTTATAGTAATCCAAAATACCTCTGTCCAGACTTTCTCTAAAAGGTCTCTTAATTCCAAAATAAATTTATCAGATTCCCCAAACAAAGTAAAGTTTCTATTATTGTCACATACTAAAAATATAATTACCTTAGTCATATTAAAACCTTACTGAAATCAACATGTACTGCTGTACAATCCTTATATATATATCACATTATTCTAATAACCAGAATATAATCCATGAGTCGAAAAGCACCAATACATTAGTTATTCTGCTTCAACTGTAGTAACAGCATAAGATTTTCCTTGATCCCTTGGACTTTTCTGAGGTAAGTTTCTCTGACGCTTAGGACATTCATTTGCATACTTCTCCATTTCCCTACAATTTTAGCATTCAACATTGATAGCCTCTTTCTTCCCCTTGCAATCACGCACCTGGTGACCTTTTTCCCCACATTTATAACAAACTCCCATTCCTTTTAGGCAAGTACCAGGGTGATTCTTCCCACAATTATCACATAATAGAAAATCCTTCTTTCCCTTTTTCCCTTTATCTGTCTCTTGTTCCACCGTTATCTTCTTCTCTTGCTTTACTTTGTTGTCATAAGACTTAGAGAATTCCTTTTCTGTCTTGATAGCACATGAGACAATATCTTCGTATGTTGAGAAAGATTGTGATACTAAAGCTCGACGGAGAAATGGTTTTAACCCATCAAAGAAATGATCAATCTTACCTCTTGGGTTGCATATATAATCTGCAGCATACCTCGCTAACCTTGTATAGTTGGCCTCATACTTTGCGACATTCTCATCCTCCTTTTGTTTCAGACTCAGAAATTGCCTTTCCATATCTGCTCTATGGTCATGAGGAAAGTATTTTTCTATGAAAATATCTTTTAACTCCCTCCATTCCATATTCAATATGTCATCATCTTCCTTTGTGTTTTGAATCAATGACCACCATTGATCAGCATCTCCAGTGAGGTGGTAAACTTGCATGATAACCTTTTCCCTTTCACTACTCCCCAAGATGTGGAATATTTTCTATAAGGATTTTATCCATTTCTCAGCTACTAATGGATTTGTACCCCCATTAAATGTTGGTGGTTGTTGCCTCATGAAGCGGTCTAACATTGATCCTCCACGTTGCGGATCAGGGTGCTCCATACGAGTAAGGTTATTATTCATAACCTGAGTCAGTTGTCCCAATATGGTAATAAGTTGATCAGCACCAGTTTTATCTCCAGCTCCACAATAATTATCTTGAGCAGGAGGGAAATCCCTACACGGAGTGCGTTCATTGATACGGTTTCCATTCCTTCCACTAGGCGCCATTTCTAAACAATGGCATAAACTATATTAGTTTATAAATCAAAATACATAATTCCATACTTGTAAGATACTTAACATAAATTTAACTATTTATGGATATAATCCATAAAAATGTTTTCTTTGAGGAAGTATATACTCATAACCCTTCATAGTGGTTTATAAAGAAAATGAGAATTATCCAAAGCATATCCCCCGGGAGTGTCGTATCCAAGGGTGCAACAAGGCCTGTTGTCGTGCACCAGTTCCCGTTCGAGTCTAGCTCAAAGCGGTGTTTTCGGGTTTTACCCCTAGGTACATCTATGCCAGAGCCGCCTCTACTTGCTCGTATCCAGACATGGACGTATTGCTCGGAAAACTCACAAAATCTCTATAATACAAAAATTATAGGAAGCTATTCTATACTAATCCTTAAAGTCTATCTTCGGGCTATGTTCTCTAATTAGATTTTATCTAAATCTAGCTTCCAAGGTTAGTACTAAACTGCCTCTGATACCAACTGTAGCACCCCGACCCCAACTACCCAGAGTCGGTGCATTACTTCGTAACATTGGCATGATCAAAAAAGATCAAGTCTCAAAAGACCGATTAGTTTAGTAGCCTTAGAAACACTAGATACATTCATAAATGTTACATTACATCATAAAGTGAAAAACTAATAACAAAGTCTTCATAGTCCACAATCATATCCTCTTCTGACTATCCCTGCAGGTCATTCATAAAATACTTCTTCACATCCTGGAAAATATTAAAACATTTAAAGGGGTGAGCTCAGATGCTCAGTAAGGATAACAATATTGTGGAAGCTTTCATAAATAAACATTTACATTTAAGGCAATGTATAAATAAAACAAAATGCTTTTTAAACATGAACTTCAGTATAATATGGAAAAAATAAAATTAAACAATGCCATTTACTTACTCACATGGATATTCTACTAGTCGAATAATCACATGCAATATCAATAACCACTTTCATAATGAGGGAATGTATAATGCCAAACATTCTGAAACATTTTGTCAAGGCCTCGCCTAAGACGTCTAAAATGATTAAGTCCTCGGCCAAAACCATAAATCAAATTGGGAAAGGGCCTCGGCCAATTCCACGTCTAGTTGTCTCATGAGACCTACCGATGCATCGAGGAGCTATAGCGGGCTCCACCCGTCACTCATTAAGTCCAATACATTCTTCATATGAATAGGTTTAAACATATCATAAACCATAACATAATCGTATCACATAAAACATGCAGAAAGGAAACATAACATTTCCACATTTCAATCACTAGATATCAATACAACTCATTGATATAATAAAAACACTTTCAAAACCATTTTCAATACCAAAATAAAAGAAATTTAAAACTTTGTATTTATTTTTCATTAAAAAAAAGATGGCCTGTAGAGGAAGCCGATACTCAAATAATGGTCACGGTGGCGGAGAATTCGTTTTCGCCACATAAGTATGGAAAGAAAAACATTCCCTTTTTTAGTTTAGCAAAACGCTTCGTATAAAAATATTCCGTAAAAGTCAAAGGGGTTTATACACCATATAAAAGAAAGTTGTGTATAAAACCAAATATGCCTCAATGAAAGGGGATTGAGACGAAGTCCTTAAAAAGATCATTTTTTATAAAGTAGGTATATAATGTGTATTCACTATAAGTACACATAAATAATTTAATAATACAAGATAGGAAATAATAATATCATGACATAATTTGAATGTAGGAGATTAACCCAAAGAATAGAAATTGGGTTAAGAAGTTCCCTTACCTCGTGTCTGACATGACTCAACCGTTGTTTAACCTCCGGAATAATAAACTACAGTTAATATATACCTTATTTAGAACCATTTTTAACTTCATTATCCTTTTTATATCACTTATTACAATGTTATGAACATTATGTAATTATTTAAGTTAATAACGGTCGTTTTGTCGATCTTTGGTACTTGAGTCAACAATAAACTTCTTATAATTACTAGTTGTTTATGTGGTAGAATATCCATTATCTCCAGAATTATATTCATGATTTAGATGTCATATATATCATATATATCCAGTATATACATTCATTTATAATATTACGTAACATTTAGAGGTAAGAAATGAAATGCACCGTTCATGGAGACGGTAAGCCGTACGTACGCATGAACGCTACATTCATTTCTATTTCTTATTTAATGGAATTAAATCATAATGATATAAATGTATAATATAATTCCAGTATAATATAGTGTATAATACCATTTACTCCATCCTTTTTACATCCCACATATGGCATTAACGATTCAAATCACTCTGAGGGGGTGGTAGTCCGCACTTCCTAAAATGAAATTATCGCGTTTTACCCATAATGGAAATCATAAAGTATGCCATAAATGAGAATTAAAGAAGAATAATTAAAACATAAACATATTATATATCATATATAAATATAGTGACATCTTAATGGCCACTTTTGAAGGTGTTATATTAGTGTTTAACAATCATCGTTTCGTGAGGCAGAAATTCGCCATCCACAGAAACCGTATGTTATTTAACCATTAGATGTAGGTGTGTGTAAGTGTATCTCGAATACTTATTATAAAAACATCCTAGTATATTTAGTATACTGGTGTTGTTACAAAAGAAATGAATAAAAAGAGTTTAGGGGGTTGGAGAAGAAAAATAAAACAAAACAACATTAGAGAAGACATTACCTCAAAATCGGGTAACTCTTTTTGATTTGAGCCAAAGGATTCCTTGAGGAGAGTTATGCCCAATGTGAGGCTTCTAGGAGTAAGAGGGGGAAGTTGGGAGAGTATTTGGGCAGAGTTTGGCCGATCCAAAGGGCTTGAAGGTGTGAATACGGTGGGAGAGGTGGGGGCCTTTTATAAGTGGAGAGGATGGTCTTTTTTGGAAAGATTGAAATGTTACATTATAACACAATGCTTTTCGGATTCTAAAGGTCACAAACTTATATAATTCGTGGCTAAGGTGATAAGGGTTCGAAATATCCTCATCCAATAGGCTTTGGACAAGTGTAAGCCTTGGATTTTTCATTATCTTCTCATTTTATTTAAATCGTTAAATAATGAGGTCATCGCTACATCATAATGATGTCATAAATAATTTAATTTATTTAATGTCTAAAAATTATAAAAAAATACTATGATGTAGGAAATCTTTTTATCTTTTTAATTAATATTTATAGTCAAAATTTGTACTTGTGTAACCCCACTTAAAAACTGTTTTAGTAAAACAACTCATGTTTGTGTCAATTTAATTTTAACATTAAATAAATATATATTAATGTCATTTTCCAACTAAAGTGGCTCCATGGGGTCCCCAGGTTGACCCATTGGTTTTCGTGGTCGTCCATGACTCAGCCAATATGTTTAGGACAAGTGTCATGCTCATCTCATATTATTAAAACATTATTTGTACCTTAAACTACACTAATTACCTCTAATCGCGATTAAGAACTTAAAAGTTACTATTCACCAAAAAATTATTTTAATCTCATTGAACCACATTTTACTTCTTAATGACAACCATGTATGTCGGATTTTTGAAAATCAAATCACATAAGTGGTAATATTTCATTTAAACGAAAAATAAATTATTTAACTACCACTTAGTGGTTTCACTATTCATCAAAAATTGAAGTTTTTCAGAACAATGCCAAAATTTCACCCTAATCTATAATTGATACTCCGAATTCAAAAATGATGTCTTTTTTATGAAATTACAAACATATAATTTGCATTAATTAATTTTATAATTAATTCCCGCTGTCAAAACAAATAGCGTGTTTTTAAGAAACAATTTATATCAAAAGATTGACAATTGTTTATGTCCGATTTCAAAGTGAAATTAATTCTAATGACCACCATTGGATAAAATAGTAAAAATATATTCTAATTATACTTTAAACCCACTCAATAGTATAACTTATCACTATAAATTAATTTTATTAAAAAAGTTTTTTAAGTATTTTTCACTATTCATACAAATTTTGAAGTTCTCAGAAAATTACAAAAAATTCAACATAGGCTAATTTCAATATTAGGAATACAAAAATGAAGTCCATTTTGAAATATAAAATTTCTATAAATTTAAAAAGTGGTTATTACTATTCATAACAGCTACTTTGATTAGTCCCGGTGTTTTAGAACTCGAAGTTGCATACAATGCAAGCTATTGCATTATTGAATGAGAAGCGTATCGTGGAAGCTCGGGGTGTTACAAGAGAAACCGATTTCTCAAGAGGAATTAATTCTGAATCACGATCAGTTGTTTACGTTCCAGGATAAATTACTTCACTCTCAAATTGAATCTCTAAAAATGCATCTGGAATACATGAATGAGTTTTAGAAGATGAGGATGGATGTTTTACAACAGATAATATATGAAAATGAAAAATTGCACAAGATAGACAGGGGTAATGAATAATGTGTTGTACTATTGTTGTATTATTTTGAATCATTGATACATTGATTTTACATCTGTATTTCTATTTGAATGTTTTTATACTCTACATGAATGCTCTCTAAATCATTTTAGATGGTCAGATAATTTGTTTCTCTATATTTTTTTTTATTTCTCATACCATTTTCAAGTTATACGATGATATTCCCTATTACATATTCTAAATCACAAAGAGGAATAATTTTTTATATACATGATAATTTATAAAGGAGGATAAATAAGTTGGGAATATTGAATTAGAAATTATCAATTATTTAATACTCTTAGTTAGGGTATTTTATATGTATAAATTATGATCCTTCAAAATTTTATTATCAAAATGGGAGGTTAGTCATAATCAAATAATATTCAGAGTAGTTTTTAAAACTCAAATGAGATAATTATATGTCTTCTTAACAAAAAATTTAATTTTTTATGTTTTTCATACATGTTTATCTTGTGGTTTGTTCATTCTATAATGGCGGAGATTTTTTTGTTAAAAGTATTCTTTTGAATATTGACTTCCTTTTTTTGGAAGTCAAATACATATCATTAAATGAATAGATATATTTTATTTAAGACTAAAAAATTTATAATTTCTAGACTATGCATTTGTTTTTCAATAAGATAATAATCATACCCACTTCTTTTATAAATATAATTTCTAATATGACCGTCAATCTGATCCTAGATACATCTATCATCACACTCATCATATAAAATCTAAATAAAATTTTTTTAATATCACTCATATAAATTTCATCATACTCACCAATAAAAAAATATTGAATGGATTTTCATACTCACAATTTTTTTTGAATATAGTCATACTTAAATAATGTACAAGTTGTATTTTATCAGATAAGATATATTATTTATTCACATACCATTTCAAATGAATATAGCAATAGATATTTACTCTTGACTCTAGTATTTTATCTGATAGGAAATATTATTTTTGTAATCACACTATCGCATCCCAAAAATATTCTTCAATCAAAAATAATATCTTTAAATAAAAAAGATATCATGTATTTTATTTTGAAATGAATTAAAATGATGTCATTGTTTTGGTTTATATTTGACTATGGGATAGAATATTATCCATGTCCTTCCGAGAATTGGTAAATAAATATGGCAATTGGAGAAAAATATGGAAATTGGGATATATTATATAAATATTAGTTCATTTATACGCACTTGAAGAGTTGATGTTTTTAATTGAATGGAAACACTTCTAATTTTTTTCAGAATGCAATGAATGATATAGTAGTAACCATATTTTTAAAAATAGTTTTCCTCTTAAATTTTTTTGTTTTACATCATGTGACTCTACTTATTGATGAATACAAATGAGTACATTTAAGGATAGGGGGTTTGAATTAAACAAACACTATATCGATCGAGGACTTGTGAGGATAGCAAGACAAACTCCAATCATCATATTGAGGGATTACAATGATTTGGATAAGAAATATATTATTGAAAGTATAATCACTGGACCCTTATCCAACGTTGTTGGATACCTTTTTATTTGGTTTAAAAGAATTTTATTCTATTACTTTTTTTTACATTCAACAGCTGTTAATAGAAATTGAATTATTCTATTGTTGATTTTATATTGTATACTCATTACATTGTAATTAATCAAATTATGATCATTTAGAAATTATTATCATTTTAAATGTGCAATAAGATTCTCTACATTTTATGGTAGAATATCATTATTTTCTTTACTCTGATAATTGTATCCACTGTGAATACAATTCAATTCTATGAATTTATGATTACAATAAATAATGAAATTTTAAAAAATATCATAATTACTCTAAATATGATAACAATAGTTGACATGTCACTATAAAAATTAATTGTTTTATTAAAATAGTCATTTTTAAATTAATTAGTTTAATACTATTAAAATAATTACTTTGAAGGGAAAAAATGTCCATTTATAAACCTACAATTCACCCCCTAGTAATTGAAAACCTATATCAATATTTCGAACCAACAAGGGTGATACAATATTATTTGAATGAGAATATAATTATCCAGAAGAGTATCCTAGAATAAAATTTCAAAAAATAAAAATGTGAGAGAATTCAATAATGTATTAACAATGATATTTATAAAACAATATAACTCCATGATGTATAATTTTGTTAAATGAAATATATAAATTTGGACAAACAACCTTTTCAATATACACTTGAAGAAGAAAATATGATTTTTATATTAAATTCCATAAAATACACATATCATGATACAAAAAAATATATATTCATGGAGATTAAATCATAAAAATTAAACGTTGTTAACTACATGTATCATGTCTTAAAAAATATGAATTATGACCATCAAAATTAATGTAGATTGGGAAAGAGATTAATAAAAAACCCATAAAACTGTGTTTTAGTAATAAAAAATAGTGGTATTAGAATTTATTTAATTTTATAATATATAAAATTTGTAATATATAGAATCCATAATTGAAATTGTGTCTATAACACAAAATATGACTCAATGAGTGGAATTTGTGACAAGATCCTATAAATCACTATAAACAGTCAAATAAAAATACTATGAATGATTTGGAGTATAATTGAACTTCAAATACAATTATTAAAATATTACATATTATTTATTATTTATAATAGGATTTATTATCTCCACATAATGGGAAATTTTTTTTAAAAATAAATTTATTTCTCAAATAAAGTGAAATTGGGAAGAAAACCCCTATAACTTTTCCATAAAATCGACAAACATACATTAAAATACATTATCATTCTAAAAAATTAATAATATATTAATTCAGAACATTAATAATTTATATTGTAATTCATTAATTTCAGAATAATGTATTTTAAACACAAATTACTTTGACATTTCAGATCATGTATTAACGGTCTTGATCGTTAATTTTAGTTTCATAATAGCAATATTGATAATAATTATTCATAAAAAATATAAGAATTAAAATTTCATTAAGATTAATTCAATGTATGTTTAATAAAATTTTTTGTGGTTTCAAATTCATTTCCTGGTTTTTTATGTCTATATTCTTTAAATATGTAATAGAAAAGTAATTTTATTAGTGATTCCTGACAATCAATGTGTGATTACATAAGTAATTTATTAAGTATTGATGTAACATATATGAGACAAAAATATTATTATTTTTTGATTTATATCATATTTTACTAGAAATAATGAACCCATATTTATTTATAAAAATAATTCAATGTAATGTTTGTGCATGTGGTCATACTAAAACAAAGATAAATAGAATAAGATTTAATCAATAATAAATTGGTTATTATTTTATAAAATAATTATAATAGAAGAATAATTATATTCTTTGGGGAATATTAATACAAAATTAAATAATTTTAATGGAGTATAAATATTATATAATTTACATATAGAAATTTATTAACATGAATAGATCATTATCCTCATTGTGTGGTTATTTTAAATAATTAAATTTATAATAATTTATATATTAAAAAATCAATTGGTTGTATAATATCTAATAAATTTTAATTAAAAATAGTTTAGTAATAAATAATATATATTAATTAATATATTTTACTTACCATTGTATGGTGGTGAAGGAAAATAATTAGTCTACATCATGGGGGGTGGTAGTTTTCACAATGCACAGACTAATGATTTATTTTTCTTAATGGATGAGGTTCCTGAATAAACTATAATAATAATATTATTATATTGAAATTAAAATACATAAATAATAATTGTATTATTTAATTTTCTTATAGAATAAATATGAATGATCACAACTAAGAAGATGAAAAATAGTTTATAAGACTCTTATCTAGGACATTAATATTCTTTGTAAATTGACTCAAAAATAAAGTCCTAATGAAAAATAATGGTGGATAGATTATTTTTAAAAGATAAGGGGATTCTAGGAGGTTAAAATATAAATTTATTATGTAATAAATAATAGGATATGTTATTCGAAATATGGTGAATATTTCATTCTTCTATTGGTGAATATAAAGATAGATATAGAAATACACATTGAATTTTTACAAAATAATTTCACTATTAATGGATAAATTGATTCAAATGGGGAAAAAGAAAATTTGGATTATATGTTGTCAGGACTCTACTAAACAATATTTTTTGGAATAATTTTTTTTAATCATTTTTTTTCATTCTCTATTATTAAAACATTGTTTACTATTTTTTACCGGCATCATTAATTTTTACCCCTATTAATTTATATTGGATGAAAAAATATTAAAGTCGAATAGAATATAAAATTATATCCTTATTATTTTATATTTTAGAATAATTTTACCAAATAAAATTCAATATGGTATAAATACTTCAGTTTTAAATCTAAACATGAAAAATTGGTCATAGTGAAACAAACATTAAAATCATTAAATTTATATACATATATATATATATATTAAACTTATCCTTGATACTAATTATATTGTGGTAAATTTATTTGTTGTATAATAAAATAAAGTATAAATGGTTGAAATAGATATACAAAACTATATCTCAAATTTAAAATAATTGATTCGATAAAAATATTTTAAAAAATTATTGTATACTATGGTAATAATTAAAATATTGATAAAAATATTTTTCATAGGTTTAAAATATCAAAAATTATTTTAAAATGGATAATATTATTTCTAAACTCCATGTTTCATTATATTAAAAAATTTATAATTTTATTGGTCAATATAATATAATAATAATTCAAACAAATTATATGTTTTATGAAAAGAAAACTCATGACACAAAAATTATCCATTAAAAAAGTCCTAAAAAATTTTCTAACACAATTATTATATGATGAAATATAAAGTACATTTCACCTTTATTAATTTAAAATAAATATTTCTGTAATTTATTTATATTAATAAATTCAATAAATATACATCAAAAATGATTTCAAATTGAGAACCAAATTTTAAAATATTAACAATTTAAATACTTAATGAATTTCATATACCAAAAAGAATTTCTACATATTTTCAAATATCAATCCTAATATTTATTTAATATAATGATTCATGGAAAATAATTATGTGTCACCTGAAATATTGATTTTTTCAAAAATAATCTAAACAATAAATGAAATTATTAGTAATTTTGATAATTCAAATTGAATTTAATTCATATAAACACTATACATACTTTTTTATATTCATATAATTCAGAAATAAAATACACATATTCACTCATTAGTAAACAAAAAATTTTCTAATGACTTTATATTAAAAAAAATATTTTTCAACATGTATCAATGTTTTTTATGTTTTATGTTGTGTGGCGAGAATGATATAGAACACTTTGACATATTTAATTTTAATCATATAATAGGATTTCATTGTGTTAAAAAAATACTTTACATTGGAAATTTGAATTCCCATAGAAATTAGAATTGTTGATTTTTATGTTCAATTTTACCTAGATTTGACTAACCATGGATGTGGGAATTGATATAACTATAGTGATTGGTGTGATTTTGTATGTAGACAAGAATCATGTTTAGAAATATGGGATGACATTAAATCTTCCAATTTTTCACATTATAAAGAGTCTAAAGAATTAAAATAAAATTTGAAATTTTGAAATGTGATTTTGTTGAGTTATTTACAAGATCAATTATTTTATCTTGATTGTATTATGAATGAGTGTATATGTTTGTTTGTGACTACCATACATGTAAAATAGGATTGGGTAATGTGTATCTAAAAGAGTGAATGAAATTATTATTAAATATGTAATCTTAATTTCTTCTTGGTTTTAAATTATTTTGATAAGTACTTCAAAATCTTATTGATGTTCTCGGTGAGATTTTGGATTACTGAAAATTCTATCAGAGTATTTCATGATGAAATATTTTACATCAAATTTTAAACCTTATTGAATTGGTGGATATTCAAATCATGTTCCTATGAATGTTCTTTAAACAATTGAACTAGAACTGATTGAGTATGGACAGTTCCATCATGTTCATGTTTAGGTACGAGTATCCCTCAATTTTAGACTAGTGATGGATGATAATGATCATGTCATCAAACTCCAACAGTTCTATGTGTTCTATGTAATTAGTGTCCACTATGATATAGTGGAATGTTTTTGAGATGTTGAGATTATACTTGACACAATGGGGATTATAGAGTACTGAAAGGTTTTAATATAGAACATTAGACATCTGGTAACTACCAGATAGTTCTGGGATGTTATTCTTGTTTTGGTAGATGTAAAGAGAAGAAATGAGAATCATTTATTGTCTCATAATTTGATGTGTATTCTTGATTAAATGATTTTATAATGTGATCAGGATTTCATAGACCTCTAATTAGGGAAGTAGATAGGGTATTCTAAATGAGAATGACTCTCTTTTTTTATTATATTTCCACATATCTTGGTGGGAAATGTGACTCAAGAAGCATGATTTTTTTACATTAGTCTCTATATACTATTGAATACCAATTCCAAATATTTTATGTATTTAAATAAACATTAATGTATAATACCACTCATTTTATATGGAAATGATATCAATAATATAGAACTAAAAGTCTTCTTCAAGTATCTAGTTGATTTACATCTTTAATGTGCATGAATCTTCTAGATGATTATTAGGATAGAATGAAATTTAATTCCCTGGATAGATTTCAAGGAAGTGGTAAAAATTCAAATTAGATTATATGTTTTACAATAACCTCTATGGTATCTGACAATTATACTTGATAAATATAGTAGAAGATATGGTAATAACCCATGAACCATCATATTCCTCAAAAAATATATCAGCACTCTCGTAAGATGGGTTATCGGTAATTTTTTTTATAAGACTTCTTGAATTCACACATTTGGATCATGAAGACATATATATGTGGGACGTTAAAGTGGGAATAATACCCATAAGGTCCATGTAATTAGGTAATTCATGATCATATGCGGTCACATTGAGTGGTTGATGGAATGGTATATACATCCGATCAAGTATTGAATTGTGAGAGAGAGGAACCTTCAATAATTCCTGATATTATCCCTATCTATTCTAAGGAACATTATTATTTTTTAAAATAGACATATCCCAATCATTCATATATTCTCATTTGGTTGTGGTGTTATACATAAGTGTTATTTACACTACTAGAAAGTTATTATTCAATATAATCCTATAATGGAAAGTGGATCGTCCTATTATCTATCCAAATTTTTCGATGCTGATAGTTTACTTCTAATTTTTGTGTTGCTTGAAATTATTAGACAACTAAAATTTTTATGAGTTCTATGGAATATATTGGTTTTAAAATAACCATAAACACATCAGTTAGTTCTGTAAATTTTTTAATTTTATATTACCTAAATGGGATATGTAAGAACCCATGTACATATTAAATACATTCATTTAATTCAAGAATTAAATATTAAAATTCATTATAAATATATACTGGTATACTTTATATTTATAGAAATTAAGGAATTTAGGTTGATAGAGTATGAAATTGAATATCTTAATTGTAATCTTAGAAATATAATACTAACCTCACATAGAAAAAATTAAATAAAATTAACATATTTTAAGAGTCAAAATATGATATTTTTACATAATGGAATATTTAAATAAATGTTTATAAAGTGATATGTAATAAACATTTTTTATTAAACATAAATTTTTATTTATTATTTAATCATTAATATTATGATTTAGAGGAAAATATATTTTGATAAAAAATTCATAAATTTATATTTTATTTTTTATGGACTATAATGTAATTTTATAAGATATAAATTAATTTTTCGAAGTATTAAAAATTCACTTATTCTTTTTAAATTTATATTTTTTTTTTATAATTTATGATTTTAATTAAAAATTAAATTTCAAATATTTATTAAATTATTTTCATAATTTTTATTTCATTTATTTATACTACCCTTGATAAAAAATTTGGGTTGGAATTTTGGGATTTTTGGAATATATTTAATGTTTTTGTGAATAGTGAAATACTATAATTTATGGTATAAGATAAAGACATGAATTATTGAGTCATGTATTTTGTAAATATTTTTTCATCTCAAAATATAGAATTATAATTAAATATTTTAATATATTTACTGTTAATTCTCAAACTCTTTATATTCATGAGCCAAACTATAAAGTACTGAATATGATAATTAGAAAACAACGCTCAACACAACTTCTCCACATGCCTAAAATACTTGTATATTATTTATTTTATTCCTAATTCCATACCCATTCCTCTTCTAAAAGTACAAGACATAATGGTCTATCCAAAATTCCAAAACATAGGGCCTTAAGGGGGTTCTCATGGAGGGGAATTTAAGAGGTAAAGTCCTCTTTCATTTTAATTTATATTGTTTTAAATTATTTTTATCGTTATAATATATTTTCAAAACCCTTATCAATGTAGAATTAAAACTAAATTATCTTATATATTCTATAATTTTATCTTTTTTTTGAAAAAATTCATCATAAAACTTCTTCTCCAATCAATTTTTTTCTAAAAATGAGAACATCATCTATGATGTGTCGATTTAACAACATTATGGATAGTAATCATTCATTTTTCATCACCTAATTAATGTATAGTTATAAATTAATTAATATGAGTAATGACTATTTTATAATATATATTATAATTCATTTAATTTTGTGATAACCAATATATAGACATGATAATGAATAAAATAAAATTAATTTATGATGATCCTAAAAAATTCCAAAAGTAAATTAAATCACTTTCAATAATGTTTTATATAATGATTAATCAAATTAAAAAAAAATTATATATGTTATAATTTAAAATTAATGAAACATATTTACTGCATTTCATTCTTATTCAATAGTTTTCATTCAATTCTACATGAAAATCCATAATGAACCTTCCATGGAAACCATGAACTAAATTCATAGAAAAAATGAAGATAACAAAATATTATAAATAAATGTGTGTTTATATGTTATAAAAATATCATATAAGTAATTATAATTATGAATATGTAAATATAATATATTTATAACACTATTTAAAATATTATAAATAGGTTTTTAAATTGTTTTATGTAATATGATCCCAAGGTAATCAGATTCATAACACAAATTTCATTATTTGGGTTAACCATTTACTTTATAAAATATGTGGTACTAAGATAATTTAGGAATTTTATTTTATTGATAATAATTTTTATTAATTATTTTATAGTTTATACACATATTAAATTCTTCTTAATAATTTCCACTTCAGTTATATTATATTCTTAAGGGAGTTGCCTTTAAAAAGTCCTAGTTTATATTTCTATTTTTAAAAACTTCAAAAGGATTTATTTTATTAATGTATTATTATTTTATGATTTTGGTTATTTTTAATTTTTAATGATGAAGGTTGGGACTTATATCTCCTTCTAATTCATTTTATTTTTTTATTTTTTAGGTTAACCGTATGGTTACTCCAAGTGTAACTACGATGGTTACATCATAAGGTTGTCGTGAGGGTTATATTATAAGGTAGTCGTGAGTGTAACAAATCATATAGTAGCTAAGAGGGATACAAAATTATATAATTAATTCTCCAATTTACCTTTATTTTGTTATTATTTTATTCTATTTTTTATAAAAATATAATGTTTTCAAAATGTAACTCTATGATACTTATTGGGTGATAAGTATATTTTTTAAAATGATTTCATATATTTATATGTATTTATGTACTGGAAAATTATGCCATTATTTTTATGTGCATCAATATGTTTTTTATTCTCATGCATATTATTAAAATGTTTTCATGAGGTTTAATGATGGTTTATAGAAAATGAGAATCCAAAATGAATGTTTTTAATTCTTTTCATAAAAATATATGTTTTTCTTATTAAATAATTGTATTATAGAAAAAATGATATTGTTTAATTAGTAACTACATTATAAACATATAGCTAGATATTTATTAATTATTCCATAATTTATTAAATCTCTAAGTAGAAAATATATTTGGGAATGTAAAGACGTTAAATTTAATATAATTTACATGATTATGTAAATTTTAATATCGAGTCCTTAGAGTAAGTATCAGAAAATCATTTAGACCAATTTTGGGGTCAGGATGATATTAATTGAATATAATAAATGATTTTTATGTTATTTTAATGTTGAAATAATATAGAATATAGATATTACCATGTTCCTTCATCCAAAATATGTCTATTCAGAAAGTTTTTCCCTAGAAGAAACCTAGATGCTGATGTAGGAAGCCACTAAGAGGATGATATCTTTTCGAATCAGAAACCAAGAATAGTGGTAACTAAAAATGAATAGGTTATGATAGAAATGGATCAGATTAAATGGGATATTAATGGATGTCCAATCCATCAATCTGAAAAACTAAATCCTCCACAATTGAACATGATGATAAAGGATTGTTTTAGGAGGCACCAACCCTTACTTTTAGTGGTTCTTTTGACCTAGTGGCTGAAGAATGTAGTATAAAATACATTAAAATGTTATTCTATATTGTGGGGTGTGTAGATAAAATAAAATTAGTCTTTATATTTATTATTTTGAAAGTTAATATGTCCAGTGGTGGTCAATTTTCATGAATATCAGGGACATTAAAGAGATTAATGGCCTGAAATGGTATGAATTTAAAAATATTTCCTTGAAAATTATTTTTCTATTGTGGTGAAACTTATGATAGAAAATCAGTTCCCTAGATTGAATAAAAATGTTTATTGTTCTGTGGCCATGTATGATGAAAACTTCACCAGATTGGGATAGTACACTCCAAATCTATTTCGGGATCTATATATAAAATCAATAATTTTATCTAGCAATTGATGTGAAGATAAAAAATGGGAATTGGACTATAATTAATTAAAAATTTATGAGAAATAATTATAATTAACTGTGATAGTATAAATAGATTTTTATAATGGAAATGTAAACACTGATAACATTGAGATGAAGAGGTCCATATGGAATGTGATGTGTAAGAATCAATCAATGAATTCTAAAGGTACGAAAGTACAATTTCTAGTTTCTCAAATGTGTAGAAAATTGATCCGTTAGGAATGGATTAATAAAAATATTTTTTAGGTGGTATGTTTTGGAATATGGCTCTGGGATGTCATTTAAATGATGATAATATTATTTTTGATAAGATAACTGTAAAGTGTTTTAAATTTCGTAAGATGGTTCATTATGACAACACCTATCCATAGAATGATCTGGATGATTGAATGTACACATTAAATTATTTATTACAATTTTTTTTCTAAATTTTAAATATCACTATAAGAAATGACACTGGATCTTATTGGTAAAACACTAATGGAAATGATAATGAAAAATTAATTATCTAAATCTTGATTTTTTTTCTATGGAAATAATTTTCATTAAATCATGTTGTTTTGACCTTAACAGAGTTTGATGTTATTAAAGGCAAAGATTGTCATTATGTTTTTCATATTATTATTGATTTTAGAGATACAATAGTTTATTTATAAAGGGTCTCATTTTTATACAAGAATGAACCCAGAAAATTGATAACATATTTTGAAGCATAATAACTTTTAAAATATAAAAATCAATGTTGTCATGATCATACTATTAAAAATAAAAGTATTATTAAAATTAATGATGTTCCTTTGTTAAATGAATACCTAGATGTTTTTTCAGATGATTTTACTGGTCATAAACATGATCACGAAGTTGAAATTACTATTTAGATGGTTCATTATTCTAGGATATTTTCAAAACCCCATTATCAAATAGCCAAATTGAAAAATCTTTAATTGAAAATTCATTTAGAGGTGTTTCTTGATGAAAGATTCATTTATCCTAGAACATCACGTTCGGGTGTTGTTGTTTTTTTAGTTAAATAAGAAGATGGTTCTTTGTGACATTTCATTGATTAAATATCATTTAATAACATTAATGATAATAATATGTATACTTTTCCCCATATTAATGACATGTTTGATTAGTTGGGGGGAGCTTAGTATATTTCCATGAATTTAAACGAAGCATGGAGAATCAGTACAAAATGTTCTTTTAATGAAAAAACATCCCAATACACCACCCATTAATAAATGCTTCAACTAAAGATATAATGTAAACAATATGACTAAATAGAATACGGTTTTAGTATCAGTAAATTTTTCTTTATTCTTTAGATAGAACATAAACTAATGTATTATATAACAGTTTTCTAAAAATGATAGTAAATTTCGTTTCTTCATTAAAATTTCACTATTTTCATACATTTATCAAGGGTTTCATGGATGTTTCCTGGAATATTTTTTAGCGGTGTTTTTTTGTTTTTTAGGCATGGTTAATACTGTAAGAACTATCATGGGTTTAATGGTGGTTTTAAGTATCTGTATATATCACAATAGATATCACTACTTTAAATGGATGCTAAATTATTTTTCCCATATATAGTAGAGATGTGGAAATCATTTATAATAATTATTCCATATATTAAGTGAGTCCCAAGTACCACAAATTATTATTATTTAAATTATATTAAAACTTATAGAAGTTATATCCAAATAAAAAATAATATCATTTATATTCAAACATAATAAAATGTTAATAAAACAAAAACAAATTTAATTGGATTTTTTATTAAAACATAATAAATATAAAAACTAGGCCACTAACCAAACCATTTTTATGCACATAATAAAATTTCTCACAATGATATAAACAAAAAATGGATTTTCAATCACAAGTATACACAAAAGTGAAATAATAACATGAGTTGTAAATGAATTTAAAATCAAATTCATGACACAAAAAAGGATCAACAACCCCAAACTAGCTAAATCAATACATTATGACTTTTTTGAGATCACATCAAATCCATTTTACTATTAATTTCAAAATGGGAAGACATGTCATCTTAATCATGTTAGAAAAATATAGAAATCCTATCAAATTTTCATTAAAAAAATCTTATCGATTTTGATGAAACTTTTAAAAATACATTTTATTACTAAATATTTTACTTTTAAATCCCACTTATAAACAATCAACCATTAAAAAATCATTTTTTATTTAATGAAGATCAATTTTAATTTTATGATCAAATACAAGCCTCTAAAAAATACATTAAAATGAAACTAATGATTATTAAACCATGAATCCATAATAAAAAACATAGAATGTGATTTAGTCAATGTTTACTATTAATCCATCATAATAACATCCTAATCTTATAGGGGGATCCCAATTATGACAGGATGTATATACAAAAAATAATAATGAAGTCACATGAATATAAAATAACTACTAAACCGAGAGATATTCATATAAATGTACATACTTATAAATATACAATTACATGCCAAATATTAATTGAGTTTCAATTATAAATAGATAAAAATTAATATAAGAAAACAATAACCCACCATATATTATATCATTCATAAATATTTAATCAAATAAGGTAATTAAAACAAAAATTCAGTACTTAATTTGACAATTTCATCCAATCATGTTTTTCAAATTCAAAATCAATTATTTTTTAACGGGAGATTATTATTTTACAAATAACCTTCATAAATAAAATATTTCATCATTTACAATATAATTAAAATAATAGGCTATCTGGAAACATTATCAAATAGTATTTAAATCATAATAGAAAATATAATGATCTAATAACTGTTATAAAAAAATATTTTTATGACATGTTTAGACCTCCCGTACATCAAACCAAATAAATGTTTCCCACTCACCATAACATTGTATTACGTAGTCATCAGATTATTTTCACTAAAGGTCACTGAATCAAACATAAACCATCATCACAACCCATACAAATTGGACTCGCACCATCACAGTCTCTGTCACTACTCCATACTATCTCCACCTATATGAAAATTTGATCAAATATTAAATAGTGATATATATTTACATTTAAATTTAAAATAAATACTATTTTCTAGTAAATAATTATTATTTTGTGCAATTTAACTACTCACTCAAACAATCCATCAAAACAATATCACTATAGACACATTTATTTGTTTTTTGATATAAATTTACAAATTCATTCCACATAGCTGTGAGGTTATTATCTAGAATTTATACATATAAATTTATTTTCAAAATATAAGGATTTAATTTTCTAATGGAAGTCAATTTATTATAAAATTATATAAATTATCTTTATCTAGTAATCAAATACTTCACACATATCATATTTCCACATATTACTAAAAAATAAATAAGTAATTAGAATAGTAATAGGCTCACCCACCAACATGACTAAAATCATTCCAAATAATCCCAAATAATCACTTATGTAGACCAAATAATAATCAAATTGTATAAAAATCCGTACACCATTTATATCCTAGACAATTAACTATGAATATTTTCATTGTAGTAATGATATTTCAAAATTATAGAGAAAATTTGGTATTAGTATAAAAAAATTAAATAACATTACACATGTTATATTATTTCCATATATTTTTCATCCTTTAATATCCTAATGATAGAACTTAAATAACCACATACTCCCTCATGGTGGATTTTTCACAGGGTGTGCCAGTTGGAACTGGAGGCAATATGTCAGACGCTTATGGGAAAAATGAAAAATGGAGTCTTATATGATAGTGGGAGGGATTCAAAGTCTGGTCTAAATTCTATTGGAGGAGGATAGAGGGTTTCTTAATTTTTCTAGGGATATAACATAATGTATCATCAGGTTCCTATATGGTCAAGTGAAATTCTATTGGGACTTGAATGTGATTAGTGACATGAATCTTTCTTCAAATTTTTTTTTCATTTAAACCAACAAAAAAACATAAAAAGATATATTTCAAACAAATAAAATATGAAAAATTAATTCAGAAATGAATATAAATGAATAGTATTGACCAGCGAAATATATGATGGTCTGATATTTAATGACTACACAAAAAAATATACATTAATTGATTTTTATAATTAAACCAATAATTCATAATAATTAAATATATATATTATGAAATACCCAAATTACTAAAAATAAATAATATATAACATATGTTATTGATATGATAACAAAATACTAAAAATACAATAATTTTTCCTTCAGTCATGTAATCATCATGTTCCATCATTACATCAAATACATCATACACCCTTTAATTATTAATATTTTCAATGTCATGATGATTATTTATATAACTTTCTTAGTTTTATTGTGATTCAATTACATAGGTCAATTTTTTCACTTCACTACCCATATGATACAATTACCTTAGTATTATAATAAAAACCAAACTCCACCCTTCATCCAACACAACGTAAATATTATATAGAAGTTTTTACTGTAATCAGAAGATATATGGATCATTTAATTCATAGTCACCGACATCCATCATGAAATAGAAGTTAAAAGTATTAAATATCAGGGAATCTCGTTTAATAACCCATGTAAAATCTCCCCACTTGAATTTGAATAAAATCGGTGAAAATTGAATGTGGAATATAAATTACATAATAAAAGCCAACATTTTAGTGATTTACATTTCATAAAATGTAAATATACCACTATTATGTGTTTTTAAACCCTCTTACCAATCCACTATATGAAATTAGAATCAATTCACATTTTATATTTTGATCAGTATACCCTATTTTAGAGGACCTCAATCCAAAAACCACATATTTTTGGACAAATCAGAAAAATTAATAGTATTAATGATCTAATAAAATTAATATACATTATTAGATTTATAATATTTATTGTTCTACCACTTAATGGTACTTATGGAAATATTTATGATATTAAACAACATGAAAACTATTCTATTAGTACATAATTATGTTATTATCTATATCTTACTCATTTGATATTATACTTTTCAACTGTTTCATTTTGGTATCTAGATCATTCTAATAAATCGATATAAAATATCACTTTTCATTTTCACATATTTATGGGGATTTAATAAATCAATTTATATTAGTGTAATATTTTAGATCCTCATAAATGATCACCAAATTTTAGGACTTATTTTTTATTTCCAATATACTTGAGATATGATTTATTTATCATAAACACATCCAAATAGAATTTTTTTGTATCATTATCATCCATGTGAAATTTACCATTGGAAAAACACACCTCCACAATTTATCCTTGAGAAATGGATCCATTAAGTTGATTTTTATAACATATGAATTCAAATGACCATTGATTCATTTAAATATAAAACATTATTCAAATTTTTATATATAATGATAATAAATTAATTATTTACATAATATGAAAAAATAAATAAATAAATTACATCACTGTTGGATACATAAATTTTTAATGTAATCAACCACTTAATTTAGTTTATTTGACTATATTAATCATAAATTCACCATGAATGGAAAAATGAAGAAGGAATTAAAATATAGATTTCAAAAGGTGTTAGTAAAATTATATCCTGATGGTTTTATATCTTAGTAGGTTTTAGATTCTTTTCACATTGTTTTCTGAACAATGTGATAAATTATTGTAAAACTACAGTATCCTTTTTAGATTACAATATATAAAATTATTATTGTATTAGCTACTATAGAAAAAATATTTGACTCATGAATTTACAATCCAAATATCATTTGATTCATTAAGTTGACACACCATCACATGTTACATGGATACACCTCACATACATTCTAATGTTTTAAAATCAAATATAGTGAATATTTATCCATATTTTTTATAGAAAGTTTTTTCATTGAATACATTATATTCTCCTCTTCCAATAGATCATGATTTATATTCAATATTTGTATGTCCTTCTAATTATTGAGATAGTAATTTGATTTACAATAATAATTACATAATTTAATGCTCAAATTATTACAACCTTCTCAATATGCATAAAACCAATATTAGAGTGTAATAAATTTAATTCCTCATAAATATTTATAATGCATAAAAATTATTTCTTCTATTTATCAATACAATTTCAATTAATGATTAACTTTATACTAGTTTTATAATATCAATCAAATGATTAACCTTCTGAAAATATATTTCATCATTTTCAAGTTGGTTTAATATTACATAACTAATAAAAAACATTATATGAAATAAAAAATAAATAGAACAAATTAATTTTTGTTAGTTAAAAAAATTAATGAATTTAATCTAGAAATTTTTTATTATAGAAGAACAACCTTTTTTTATAATATGGAATCTGTTTAACCTTAAAATTAAAATTAGGGATAAGAAAATCCATTTAAATTTATGTGTTCCAACCATATAGTCTCCCATTTCCAGGATGGTAACTAACAGTCCACATTAAAGAAGTATAAATTTTAAATGTTATTCCATAAGATTCATCAATTTTCTCAACACCATTGTTCCATAAGACCTATAATTATTCAATTAGAGGCTGAAATTATACTTCGATATAATTTATATTAAATTTTTTCCAGTATTATCAACAAAATGATAAAATATTCTCCTTTCATACAAATTTTTATATGGTGATTGTGAGGAATCGAAATAATAATAAAAATGTTATAACTGGCCCTCTATGTCCCAAATGGGTTTAATCCCTAGAATACCAATCCCAATTGCACATTCCTAGGATTATATGTGAAATACTGATCTAATGAATCAAATATGTTCGACAATTTTTAATCTATGTGATGTCTCATTAAACCATAATTTTTATCCTATAAAAAATTACCTGTCAATTACAAAGTGGTTATTGGTTACATAAAATTACATTTCAATCAATGATTTAAAGGAATGTAATGGAATATTTTTACTATTGTGTTATTTTTCATCTTCTTCATGGTATTTTATTGATTTCAAATTGGAACATCACATATTAGTTCCCATCAATAAGTACTATTTTCAATCATGTCTTCATGATTCATCATTCCTATAAATTATAATATTATTTTTAAAATATGGTGTTTTTATATAATTAAGAACAATCATGTTAATATATATTTTCGGTTATAAAAATATACAAGGATATTTTCTTCAGTGAATGCATCACATAAAAATTTCAATATCATGGGAATATAATTATTTTAAATGCAACATATTAAATTATTATGGTACAACACCAAATGAAATTAATGTAATCAATTTATTAAATGTCAACCATATATCTCATGATTATTATCATCAATGAAATAACCAAATTCATATCACATATATGTCTTGTTTTCTTTTTTATTAGTCTCCACAAGCTCAAGATTAGTATCCAAGGATCTGTCAAGCTATTTAAGTGGTCTTCCTATTTTCCCAAAAACATTACATGTCACATTACATGTTGTATCCTCCTCATATGGTTTTTATTATTTGATCCTATATTAATTTCATTATATTTAAATTCCCAAATAATAATTGATATGGTATTTCATTTAAAATTCTTTTACATAATTAGTTTGGATGTCATTTTTTTGATTGATATAATTGCGGAAATTTTTTATATGGTTTCATTATGCATGCCAAATCGAATACAAATATTGAGGAGAAATTTCTAAAATATCATGTTTCCATAAACAACACTTCTCTTCAACCATATTTTAAATTTAAAATTATGAAATGTAAAAATTATTATCCCATTAATGGATTTATTGAATATTAAAAAATAAAAATACTCCTCCAATCCCTTAAAATTCCGAGGTGTGTTCATTTATAATGTGATATAATTTTATCATGATATATCACATTATTCCAAAACATCATCAACGAAAATTAAATCTCATCAGTATTATTGAGAATGAAAAGAGATAAATGGAAGTGAATAAATCACAACCCATGTATTCATTATAAGTGTTATATATGGAATAAAAATTTCAATTTTCAAAATTGATATCAGTCATGTATACTATAAAATAAAATATAATTGTGATAAAATAAATACAATCACTAATTTAAAAATACAATCTTGAGAGAAACATATTGGGTCACAATTTCAAAAACTAGGTCAATATTTTATTAAAATATGTGATATTTATTTAAATACAAAAATTAAAATGATATACATATTTTATTTTATTTGGATGGTAATAAATAATATAATTATTGTATAACGAGATGGGTTGAATTTTAAATAAATAAAATTATTCAAGTATATATTAATATTAATATTAATAATAATTTTTAAATTTTATAGAGATGTATAATATAAATTTTTTGAACATAATTAATCTGTTAAAAAACATAATTCTTAATTCTAGACAATGATTTGACTTGTATCGTTTTTTCAAGAAAACTATTAAATTATAGAATAAAATAATTATATTTCATTTAATGTCTTATTGTATGGTTAAAAATTATGAGTATTTAATAAATTCATGGGATTCACCTTATATTTTAGAGGTTTCCACCAAATATCATTGCTCACACATCATCCCCAAGAGTCTTTTCACTTTATTGTGAAATAGGAATTTGAAAATCCTTATACATATAGTCACATAAATAATGTTCAATGAATTAAATATTACCTCAAACCTCACCACCTACACGATTTCATGAAAAAGACCCTATCATATCCACATTTATGAAATACATATGGATGGAATATAAAACGGTTCCCCTCATGGTATCATAATCCTCCATAGAAATACCTATAGTAACATGTAGCTCAACATGGAATCCCAAATTCATACAATCACTCTTATGAAAGTGACAATAACGTATTCATAATGATATCTAAAATAAAAAACTTTCCATATAATATTTAACACATATATCAAATGTATAGTGGAAATCATTTATCACAACTCACGTAGAAAAAATTTTATGAAGCCATCTATCTCCATTTAATTACATGATTTGGGATGTAACCTCTATTTAAATGTTTTAAAATTGATTCAAGTAATCATTTTTAAAGAATAATCATTCTCCATTAAAAAATCATGAGACACTGAGACAAATGGTATCAAAATCATCGTAAAAAATTTATTGAAGGATAACTACATTAAAATTTTAATAATTACACTAAAACAATGCACAATCATTTTACAAACAAAACTGGTGTCAAACACCCATTCAAGTAGTTAATTAGAATTAAGAAATCTCCCATGAATTTTAAGAACCATATTGATTGTTACCTAGTTTAATGATAAGTAATTAATCAATTGAAAAATAATTTAAAGACCAAAATGGGATTATTTTACAATAAATTATCTATGAGGAATCATTTTAAAGAATGCCTCATACCTATTCTAATAAGATATTAGTGTTAAATACAACGATTTAAACAACAAAATAAACTTTTGAATTCATTATATCATTAAAAAATTAATATATTATTATTAAAAAATCATTTAAAATCCTTTAGAACTATCGATGAAATATAAACCATATATTAATATTTAATTTCTTATAAATCTGCACCTTATGTTAAAAGGAACCCATATAAACCTATCACCAATGATGGAAAATGAAAGAGAAACGCAATAAAAAACTTCTTGTACCTAGAAAACCTAAATCTGCATCACTAAAACATCCCCAAACCTTAATGGATGCCCGATCCTTCGATGGGGTTCATATGAGTAAAAGCCTTGATAATTTTTTAGGGGAAGAAATTATGAGAAGAAAAGAGTAATAAATGAATGATTACAACTTAGAAAAGGTTAAAATTAATAGGATATGTGGGATTCATTGAAGACCACTGGTCAGAAATGATGGGCCAAGGGAGAAGGGGCTCAATAGTGATGGTGAAGGCTTGGGACCTGGGGGCTCGCACTCAGAGGTCTTTAAAGAAACTGGAGCACTACTAAGTGGTTAAATGAAGAAATGGTTAGAAAAATAGTGTGTGGTTAAATATAGTGTATGAGAGGTCCTAGGGGGAGGGTTGATAATCTGAGAATAACAATATCATGGTGAATTTAATTTTTATAATAAATGGAAATTGTTTAGCTGATTTTTTCAAAAAGCAGTACTAAATTATTTCAGTCTTTTTTCATGAATTTTACTTAAACTATAGATAATAAGCCACTATGAAACAATAAATTTGGAGAGTTTTATTTAGAAATTTATTAAAAATTATGTCATTGAGTGTAATCAATAACAGTAACCAGTAAATCCGAATGAGAAATGGATTGGTTATTCAATAATTATATGTAAAGTAGATAATGAAAAGTATTTCAAATAAGTTACACTTCTTATCCACTCAACAATTCCAATGGATAATTTTATTATAGTTCTACAAAATACATTATATCCAATAAAATTTATATAACTATTAAATTAAAACACTAATATATTGATGTTGGTATATCTATCAAAACAACTAGTGATGTGTTCCATGAAACCTAAGTGTTGGACTATTCACCATTCAGCTTATGTAGGAATATTTTTCCAGAGAATATTTAAACCTATCTGTGGTGGAATATTTTTATATATAGTTCCAGGATTGGAAATAATTATATACTGATAACATCAATAGATAAGAAAATTAAATCCATATATAAATATCCTACTAATTAAAATTTATGTATATATGAAATGATTATCATAAATCTCGGTTAGAAAATCCCTCAATTGTATGTGTTGGTACCCTATGACGAAGCATTTTTTCCCAAAACTATTGAATTGATAGATACTATAAACTATTAGTAAATGTGTGTTGTATGGTAATTTAAAAATGTATTCTCTTTAGTTTCACATGGTTATCCCCCCGATCATTAGGATAATACACTATAATGTTCTTTCTCACAACCAATCATATCTACAATTCACAATGAATGATATCCCTGATCAAACTCAAGGAGGAAAAGTTATAGGTACAATAGCATATCCAAAAAGAACTTCTCATTCCCTTGGGAATTACATTAGGGTTTTTAGGTTATATTTTTTAATATAATTTATTGATCAATACTTATATCTCAACAATATCATTCTAAAGAACAAGTAACCCCGACGATGGATTGATCAATTGTTCTATAACTTATGTGGATCTTAGTACTTCTTGAATGTTTTTTTATATATTTTTTTAGCAGAAGGTGGAGAATGATGATATTCATAAGAAAAACATCCATTAATGGAACTAATTTAATATTTTCATAGTGAATCCATTATAACATACTAATTATTGTAATATTTGAATTTATTTAATGAGTATATATATAAATAATACAATGAAAATCATTTGGTGATATTTCATATTGATATCAGAATTTTTTCCCTATATAAATTTGGAATGATAATATAATCTTAATATTTTAATAGTGACTTTAATAAATGTCAAAATGTATGGTATTTTTAAAAATAATACATTTCTTTATGTAGAAGGACACATTCTTGGTAAACATTTTTATAAGTGAGGGAATATATGTGTATCTTCCAATGAAAATTGAAATTAAAGATTTCCCTAGGCCCTCAAGTTTTAATGAAATCTCTATTATTCTTTGTATAATTTGTTACTCATGATGATTTTTGTTAACATTATCATGATACTTTATAATTATTACTATGTTAAATTAATAATTTGATTATGTACATAAGGATGCTAAAATTTTAGAGAAACAGTAAGAGGTCATGATGAGGATAATAATTGTTTTTTACTCATAGTACAATCATGTGGAGAATGTTTTGAGTTTTATAGTGAAAATTAAGAAAAGGAATGGATTGTTTAATAACACTTATTTATAATGTGATTTACTATATCACATGAAAGATGAAGATCTTTCAGCTGAACAACCCAAAACATGATTTGTAGTTAAAATATTTAATATACTCATTATTGATTTGGAGTTAGAAAATATATGATGTGAATTATAACATATATATAAATCATGTGATTCAGATATATAAATTTCCAAAAAAACATGATGAAGAGGAATAAACAAATAAGGTTAGTCCTAAAAGAGGAAAACAATTTTTCTATTCAGTTCGATTTTGGAGCATTAAAAATGTACCTAATTGCCAATATATAAAATAACCCACTACATTATTCTTCGTAATTACTATTAATGACCAAATCATCATGTATACATAAAGGAATGGTAAAGAAATAAATAAAGTAGATAACACATCCTATGTTGGATTAATTATTTCTCAACCACATATTAAAGACAATATCAATAATGCACAAAGGGATGACCTGGAACTTCAAAAGAAGGTGGAAGTATCAAATAATGAGATGATTATTGAATTTTATATCAATGATGATATTGTCATTATGTTTAGATATGTAATGTATTTTCTTAAATTCACTATGATAGGGAAATCAAAATATTATAATACACATAGATCACCTTTCACTATAATACATTGAACTACTAAGATGTACCGTTATTGTTGATGGAAATTATGTATGGAAAATATTAAGAAGGAATTTTCTGAGTACATATTTAAATTAATTGTATGTTAGGAGGTTAATGGACATTAATAGATGTACAAGGTTACAATGAAACTATTTCAAATAACTACTAGTAAATGGGATAACATCACCCTATAATTTTTTACCAGTCTACCGAAGACATAAAAATGAAGTAAAATATTATGATATTTTCTGGATAGACTCAGCACAAAATCCCACAACATAATTATTTGGTAATATTTCTAAAATTATCAACTTGGTATGATATATGTAAAGAAATTAGTGACCATTCTTATAGAACAATTTTTGATCTTCTATGATATTGATCTATGGTCTACTTCTAAAATTTGGATAAGTATTTACTATTATATGAATAATAAATTGAATTTTGTTATAGGATACCACACCAAAAAGGATGAATAATTTGAAATTTACATTCATACTGTCATGTAAGGTATTATACATTACTCAATTTAATTTAATGTCTATTAAGATTAACATCTCCCATTAATAGATATCCCATTAAAAAATTTCACTCAAGCATTTAAATGGATCCATATAAGGATATATATAGGAATTGACATAGAACTAATACATGTTGGAATGAATGTGGTGAATTTTTTTTACTTAAACCACAGATTTACTAATAGATATTTGAAAACGACTAATTCATCCAATAAAATTTAAAACTTTTAATATTCTCTTAAAATCTATGTAGATCGCCATTAAAGGGACTTTTAATCTGATAATTTTGAAAATCTGTTTTTCAAATGATGCCACAGATTAGTGACATATTTTTTTTAAAGAATGGAAATATTAGACCATGGTAAATTTTCCCATTTTAGATTCGGGATCAAATAGTAGGAGTCTCAAAACAACATTAATTTACACAAAACAAGGTTAATATCCATGAATTTTATCGGCCTATAACTCTTGTTAAAGTAAATACATAATCCCATACATGTATTGTATTCAAAGGTGTAGAAAATAGATAATTATATTTTTTATGAAGATTTTCTTACGAATATTTTATATTGTAGAGATAGAGTTCTATAAAACAATAGATCATTCCATGCAATTGTTTTATGGAGGAACCATATATATGAATGTGAGTCATGGGAAATAAATGAATCAAGGAAATATAAGTTATTTCATCTATTATGAAATAGTAATATGAATAAAAATTTATGTAATGAAATTTTAAAATGTGGAGGAATTTAATGACCAATTATTTATAAGGGAAGTTTTTTTCCTGGATTAATGTTTGTTTTATTTTTTGGTATTGTACGCACAATACACATTTAGAAACTATCATCACATTATTTCATTAGTTGGGATCAATAAAATAGTCCAAAAATGATACCATGAAAACATAAATCAATATAATCGGAATAAACTGAAAACAATGAATGAATAGTTGTAAAATTTTGATCATTTTGTTCTTCAAGAGTCTCCGCTCCCACAAAAAAAACACCCTTGAAAAATGAGAAATTAATTTTCAAATGGTAAATTTTGTGGAAAATGAAAATATATAACCATGGGAGGAAATTCAGTGATTTATTTATTTAGGAATAAAGATTTATTTTTGTCTGATAATATGTCTGTTAGAATAGTAATATGTCAATGGGAATAATAAACTGAAAGGTTTGAATAGTAACATGTCCATTGTGAATGGTAATCGAGCCATTAGAATAGAATTTTGACATAAATATAAACATTTTTATTATAAAAAATATTTATCATGATTAATATAATAAATAATAATTTTTCAAATGTCATGACCCATCCTCGGGGCCCATGCCGTGACTACCCCAAGCCCGCCTTCCATAGGCCAGGGGCTAGCGACTAGCACCAAAGGCATAAATCCTGATAACGGGGAAGGCATTGACTTTATAAAAGTAAACAAAACACCACAGAGTACAAGCGGAAGAAAAACACTAAGTACAAAAGAAAGTTCTGAAAAGTAAATGGGCCCGAATGCAAACCCAAATGGAAGTAAAACAATAACTGAAAAAGTACAACAGAAAAAGACAACCGCTGGAAGAACGAAAGCATCTCCTGGGTCTTCCTCCTCGGATCCTACCTAAAGGGTAGGTACAGACAGTGCAGCTCCTGGATCGTCCACCACGGATCCTTCCTGAAAGGTAGGTACAGATAGCACAGCTCCTCAATGATCTCGCCCGTCGACCTCCTCTGTGTGTCGTCTCTTCGCGAAGTCCACCTCCGGATAGTAACTCGTTGTGTAGTCCACCTCTGGGTGATGACTCGTTGTGTAATCCACCTCCAGGTACCGTCCAATCTTCGAACACTCAGCCTCCGTCAGCACTGCCCGTCATCTGCAACCAACACAACAAGGTGCGGGCATAGCCCGTGCAGGGGTGAGTATAATGATACTCAGTAGGGACCCCGATACCCTCAAGGTCTCACTAAAAACAACAAGGATAACCATAATGAAGATCTCAATAGATAACCTCTACTTAGGTATATGCCCATACATATTCCTACGTTATCAAGTAACCCATCTCAATCATGAGGAAACACAAGGATCATGAAATCAACAGATAACCACTACCCAGGTATATGTCCATACATATACCTAAGTTATCAAGTGACCCATCTCAATCATGAGGTAACACAAAGGTCAAAAGTCTCAGCTCAAACCAGGATTTTCATTATCGAAACCGTAACTGCTGAAGAGCCCTGTCTCTAGAGTGTACAGTGGTCCTGTCATGACTCCGAGGTACTGCTCACTAACCTAAGACTGCTGAGGTACTCCTCCTGTCGAGTACCGCGGGTCAGCCACCCAGACACAGTAGTGCTTCCCGCCGAGGTATGTCACCCAAACACAGTAGTGCACACCCCCTAGTAGCCTGCTGAGGTACTCTTCGGACGAGTATTGCGGGTCTAAACTGTCACACAGGTACTGCTCCGTCCGCCATGGGTCTACACCTCACAAAGTAGTGCTCCGTCCACTGGGCTAGTCGACTCACTCCAAGTCAAGTCAGTCAAGCAGTCGTCAGGACTCAGTCGGCTACACGGTCTCTGTACTCCGCACGCTCGTCTCCGGGAGGGTCCGCACCACGAGCTACAGGTCGATACTCCAAGTATCTGAAAGTCCCACGAAGAAGTATCTCAAAGGACCACCTCGTTATAGGAGTCTCAACTCAACAGACGGTGCGTCAATCGGATGCCCGGTCTATGAGTTATTAGTCTTTTCATCCCAGGGGTCCGGTTGGTTTCATGAGCGAACCAACCAGTCCGTATCTCAACTGTACCTCGAACTCTCAGAGGGTATACTCATAGGGACAGTTTCTCAATGACATCACCAACGCGGCTGAAGGTTCATCAAACAGACGTCTGGTCTGAAAGATGACATCTTTTCTGTTCCAAGGGCCCAGTTGGATTTCGGGTGCAATCCAACCCGACCACTATCCAACTGCAACCAAAACTCGGGAAAAGTATGCCAAAATTTTCGTCTCACTAAGAGGAATCCAACAAAGTTAATGGCACGTCAATCGGACGTCCGGAGCTCAAGATATAAGCGTTTCCGCTCCGAGGGCCCGATTGGTTTCGTATCCGAAACAACCCGGCCGAACCCAAAGAATTCTGAAACCTTGAGTGTGATATACTGAAAAGACTGTCTCGTTCCAAGGATCGCTACGCAACTGACGGTGCATTGATCGGAGTTCCGTAGCCCATGATATGGGAAAATGACCAAAGAGGGTTTGAAAACGGGGGGTTTGGGCCCAGACTGACCCGGCCCGACCCCCCCTGGGTCGGCCCGAACCGGGTCGACCCGACCCGGGTCCGACCCGGCCGGCTCTGTCCGGCTCGACCGGCCAACCGCGGATCGGCCAGCGCGGCCGAGCAGAATCCGCGGGTGGGGTGCGCGGCTCCCCCACCATCGCCGCTAATTGAGGCTAGCGGCAACCGCCACCGCCGGCCCTCCGGCGGTGCGCCGCCACCGCCTTCTGCGGACCATCGTACACACTCCGGTGGTCCATTTCTCCTGCCGTCTTCACCAACGGTCCTCCTAGGACCCGATCTTCACTGCGAAGGGATTCAAACTGTCACGACCCGTCCTTGGGGCCCGTGCTGTGACTACCCCAAGCCCGCCTTCCATAGTCCAGGGGCTGACGACTAGCACCAAGGCGTAAATCCCAGTAAAAAGGGAAGGCATTGCCTTTGAAATGTAAACAAGCACCACATAGTAAGAAAGAAGAAAAGTATACACTAAGTAAAAACTTTAACAAGCTGTGATGAAAGTAAAAGGGGCCGGAAATACAAGCCCAACTGCTCCTCGGGTCCACCTGACCGCTCCGAGTACGTCCTGCCCAATGGTCCACCTCCAGGTACCGTCCTGCTCCACACGCCTTCACCACGATCAGTGATGTCCGTCGTCTGCAACCAACACAACGAAGTGCAGGCATAGCCCGTTTAGGGGTGAGTTTAAGCTACTCAGTAGGGACCCCGAGACCCCCGAAGGTCTCCCAGAATCCACAAAGGATAATCCACAAAGGAATGATACAATCACGAAGTAACATCCAACATGGATTAGGTATATGCCCATACATATACCTTAGTCATCGTTTCCTGTTCGGCTCCAACGTCCGAGCCCAAGCACAACCCAGTCAACACAGGGAAGCAAACGTATACCCACACAGGATAGCACAACACAATCCACAAAGGAGAGTAAACAGTAATCAACATAGGATATCTCAACACAATTCACAAAGGAGAGTAAACTGTAAATCCACACAGGATAGCTCAACACAATCCACAAAGGAGAGTAACAGAAGATTCAGCTCACACTGGTATACTTCTTCGGATGAAGATAAAGATGATCACTGATCCATCTAAGTCGTCGGACCCACAAAGGATCGTTAGGTACTAACCCCCGCAAAGACCCACACAGGATCGGTCCCACACAGGACCTGTAGGCGCTGGCTCACACAGAACCGCTGAGCGTTGACCCACACAGGCTCAGACCCACACAGGTTCGGGCCCACACAGGACCTGTAGCACTGACCCGCAAGGGATCGCTGAGTGATGTAGTCATCGCAGTCCACTGAGGATCTCTACACAGTCGTCGTCGCAGTCCACTAAGGATCTATACATAGTCTTCGTCGCAGTCCACTGAGGATTTCTGCACAGTCGTCACTGCAGTCCACTGAGGATCTCTGCACAGTCGTCGCTGTCGTAGTAGCAGTCGCAGCCAGCTCTACGGTTCCCGCACACAACAAGCTCGTCCGGGAGGGTCCACTCCACGAGCTGAGAGGCTGATACATCAACTGACACAAAGTCCAAGGTTGATGTATCCAAAAGTTCCGTATCGTCAAAAGGAACTCAACGTCGCAGACGACGCGTCAATCGGACGCCCGGTCTGAGAGTTATTGGCTTTTTCGTCCCAGGGGCCCGATTGGTTTTTAAGGCAAAACCAACCCGACCATACTCCACCTGCGTCCAAACCTCGGGCAGAGTGACCCAAAAGATCCGTCTCACTTAAAGGAAAACAACAAAGCTGACAACACATCAATCGGACGTCCATAGCTCAAGATATGAGCGTTTCTGCTCCGAGGGCCCGGTTGGTTCCGTGTACGAACGGACTCGGCCAAACTGAAGTATTCCAAAACCTTGAGTACGATATACTAAAACGACCGTCTTGATCCAAGGATCGCGTTACCGCTGACGGCGAGTCGTTTGGAGGCCGGTAACTCATGTTACATGCATTTGACCGAAAATGGTCCGAAGACGGGGGGTCCGGGCCCGGGCCGAGCCGACCCGAACCCCCCCCCCCCCCCCCCCCCCCCCGGGGTTCGGCCGAACCAGGTCGACCCGAACTGGTCCGGCCAGGGTGCGGCCCGGCCGGTCGGACCGACCTGGCTCGGCTCCGCCGAGCGGCCGAGCAGGTGGACGTCGCGGGGCGCCGCCCCCGCGGTTTGGAAGAAGTCGTGGCCCTCGAAGGGGCCGCGCTGGACAAACGGACGCGGCTTCATCCACGTCCCGTGCGGGCGAGCTGGACCCATGCGGCCGCTGGTCCACTGGCCGCCACCGCCGCGACTTCAGCCGCGGCGGCCCTGTCCGGCGGCGCGCCGGGGAGCCACTGGCAGCTTCCGCAGGCCACCGGTGTCGCTCCGGTGGTCCGATTTCCTTCTAGTCTGCGCCGTTGTCCCTCCCGGGTTCCGTTCTTCACTACGGGATCAACAAATTGCCCTTGCGTCACGTTTTTTAGTCACCTGAAAAATTATCTCAACAACAAAGAACATCGGAGGGTTGACAGGCCGTGTTCGTTTGGCCCACACCCTCCACGTTAGATAAAAACAACGGGAAAAAAATAATTCAACACATGAAACAACAATTTTAATAAATTAAAAATTGTTCATTTGAATCTGGTTCATTAATTTTAAAGAAACATTCACAGGAATAAGGGAATTTCCAAAACAAAATCCCTACCTCGTCAAGTCTCACACGTGGGTTCTTCGCGGATTGATCGTCGCGGAAGGAGGGGATAATCGTGTCATCGCGGAAGGGTGTCGCTTCGACGAACTTCAAGGTTCAAGAATAAAAGATTTAATTAAAAAATAATTAAATCATCCATGAGATAAAAACCACAAAGGAAAAAATAAAAGAAAAACCGAAACACTCACCTCAACTGATGATCGAAGGTTTTTGTTGCGGATTAAAGAACGTCGCCAAAGAACGTCATGGGAGAGGAAACGTCGGTATCGCGGAACACAGCGTCACATCGTCGATTTCCGTGGGTTCAACATTATTTGTCGGAGGCCGGCGTTCTTCGCGTTCTTCATGTTCTTCGTGTTCTTCGCGTTCTTCGTGTTCTTCGCATTCTTCGCGAAGAAGGGTGAAGGCACAAGAACTTCTGTCAAAGCCTCTCAACGTGTCATCCTCCAAATGTCATGTTGGTCTTATTTTATTGTTATGCCAACAAACGAAAAAGAGGTAAGTAATGACCCATTAATCCGTAGAATTAATTCAACGAAAGAAAATGCCCATTTAATTCACGAAATAAACCGCCCAATTAAATGTTGCGTTAAGAATTTAAGAAAAGGCTTCAGTTAACATTCATAATGACGGGTTTTCGCGGGTGCGTTACTTAGCGGAAAAGAAATGGCGGGGCTCGTGCGGTCCCCACCTCACAAATATCCAACCATGAGGGTAGGATATTTTTGGATAGTACCCTATCTATTTCAACTCAGTTTAAGTGGATTTCAAATGGCTTCGAGTGGCTTAAGTGAAATAAAATAAAGATGTCGTACAAATATTTTATTTCTTAACTTTAAGCACGAAAAATTAAAAACCACAACCGAGAAAACGCAACTCCAAAATAGGCGTTTCTAAGAAATTACTGGTGCTGTGATTTCGTTGGTGCCCTTATAATTTGATTTCGGGCACCAGTTCAAATGTTAGAAAAACCCGCTCATTCGTTCACTGAATGTACCCGAGCCAAACTTCGGAAAATTATTCTGGGCACACCGGGCCTCGGAATCAGGTGCCGTAAGAAACTGTGCTCTTGTAAAATTCCAAAGAAAAATAAGAAAAAAATTTCCGTGAAATTTACGGGACTTTACATTACTCCCACCTCAGGGATTTATGTCCCCGTAAAGATACATCATAATCTAGGGAAACAAATGTGGGTACTGAGCACGCATCTCAGCCTCCCGCTCCCATGTGCTCTCCTGTAGGTTCCCGTGCTTCCATCTGATGCGCACAAGAGGATTTGATCGCCCACGTAGGACCCACTATTTTCGATCCTCTATCTCCACCAGGACCTCCGTAAAAGTCTCCACATCATCCACGTCTAGCTCCCCATGGTCAATGAGGTTTGTCGGGTCGTGCACGTATCTCCTCAGCTGAGATACATGGAATACATCGTGCACCCAGTGCAACTGAGGTGGTAGAGCCAGGCGATAAGCCACCTCGCCAATCCTACTGAGGAACTAGAAAGGTCCGATGAAGTGTGGAGACAACTTGCCGCCTTGGCCAAATCTTTTCAAACCACGTCGAGGTGAGACACGAAAGAAGATGTGGTCGCCATCCTCGAACTCTAGTGGCCTCCGCCTCCTGTCAGCATAAGACTTCTGCCGGCTCTGAGCTATCCTCATTCGCTCCTGGATGACCTGGGCCTTCTCTGTCATGGCCCGGACCATCTCTGGTCCCACAAGTGCTGACTCCCTAGGGTCTGTCCAGCACAAAGGAGATCTGCAAGGTCTGCCGTACAATGCCTCATATGGTGCCATCCCGATGGTGGAGTGGTAGATGTTGTTGTACGCGAACTCCACCAAGGGTAGGTGGTCCTCCCTGCTATGACCAAAGTCTAGGAAACATGCACGGAGCATGTCCATGAGAGTTTTAATGGTCTTATCCATATGACCATCCGTCTGAGGGTGAAAGGCGGTGCTCAGACGTAGCGGCGTCCCGAACGCCTCCTGTAACCCCTTCAATAGTCGGTAAGTAAAATGAGCATCCCGATCAGAGATGATAGACGATGGCACACCATGAAGCCGTACAATTTCTGGTACGTAGAGATTCCCCAATCTCTCCACTGAGCAATGCTCTCTGATAGGAAAGAAGTGTGCCGACTTGGTGAGTCAGTCAACAATCACCAAAATGGAGTCGTGACCTCTGGAAGTTCGTGGAAGTCTAATCACGAAGTCCATAGATATGCCATCCCACTTCCACTCCAGGACCTCAAAGGGATGTACCAAGACTGTGGGTACCTGATTCTCTGCCTTCACCAGCTGGAAGGTGAGGCACCGTGAAATGAACTCTACCACAGCCTTCATCATGCCCGGCCACCAGTGCTGTCATCTGAGGTCCTGGTACATCTTCCCCACTCTAGGATGTACCGCCAAAGGGGAAGTGTGAAACTCCCCCAGCACCTCCTCTCGTAAAACCACTAGTACCAAGGTACGTCCTCTGAAAAGGATGTCGTGCTCTACTCCATGGGAGAAACTATCAGGTTCCTGTCCCGAGGATATCTATGCACGCCGCGTCTCACATTCGGCGTCCCCACGTTGTGCCTCTCTGACCCGCTGCAGTAGTGGAGGAGTGACTGTGAGAGGCTAAAGGAAGGATCCTCCATCCCTATCCATGAAGGATATCTGCAAGGCGGCTAGATGCTCTGTCTCCTCCTCAAGTAGCCGGATGCCCGTCCTCCTGCTGAGGGCATCAGCTACCACGTTCCCCTTACCAGGAGTATAGAATATCTCAAAGTCATAGTCATGGAGGAACTCCAGCCATCTCCACTGTCTCAGGTTCAGGTCCTTCTGAGATAAGATGTACCTGAGATGCTGGTGGTCAGAAAAGACTGTAAAGCGCTCGCCCATCAGATAGTGCCGCCATGTCTTCAGAGCGAAGACCACTGCTGCTAACTCCAGGTCATGGGTAGCGTAGTTCTGCTCATGCGGCCTCAACTGACATGATACATAGGCAATCACGGCCCGCTCCTGCATCAGGACACATCCGAGTCCGGTCCCTGATGCATCGCAGTAGACTACGTATCCAACTCCCTCCTCAGGTATCCTCAAGATAGGTGCGCTGGTCAATTTCTCTCTCAGCTCCTGAAAACTCTGCTGACATCTATCTGACCACACAAAGGGTTTCCCCTTCTTCTTCAAAGCTGAGAGTGTCACTGAAACTCTAGAGAAGTCTGGCACAAATCTCCGAAAGAATCTGGCTAGGCCCAAGAAACTCTGCACCTCCGTCACGCTCCTGGGTGGCTCCCAAGACAGCACTGCCTCGGTCTTCACTGGATCCACTGAATCTCCCGCCTCAGAAATGACGTGCCCCAAGAAGTGGACATCACGTAACCATAAATGGAACTTCGAGAGCGTTCCATAAAACTGGTTCTCTCGGAGTGTGTCTAGTACGACCCGTAAGTGGCAGGCGTGCTCCTCCTCCGTGTTCGAGTACACCAAAATGTCGTCGATGAAGACCACGACAAATCGATCGAGGTATGGCTGAAAGATCATGCTCATGAGGCTCATGAACACTGCTGCAGCATTGGTTTTGCCGAAAGGCAGAACCAGGAACTCATAGTGGCCATACCGACACCTAAAGGTCGTCTTCTGCACGTCCTCGTCTTGAACTCTGAGCTGATGATAGCCTGACATGAGGTCTATCTTCGAGAACCACCAAGCTCCCTTGAGCTGATCGAAGAGGTCATCAATCCTCGGTAGCGGATACTTGTTCCCCACTGTCACCTGATTCAGTCGAAAATAGTCGACACATGGTCGCAATCTCCCGTCTTCCTTCTTGGCGAACAATATCGGGGAAGCCCAGGGTAAAACACTGGGTCGGATGAACCCCTTGCCCAGCAAGTCCTCCAACTGTACCCGTAGCTCTCGAAGCTCAGCGGGGGCCATCAGATATGCTGGAGTGGATATCGGGGCTGTCCCGGGGTACAGATCAATGTAAAATTATACCTATTTGCGAGGAGGTAGTCCTGGAACATCGTCGGGGTGGACGTCCGCATATTGATCAACCACTGCATGAAAACTAGGACTCGGCACGTCAACTGCTCCAAGGATGAGGATTGCCAACTGATGAGTGATGGGTTGTCCCCTCCTCAGAGAGAGTCCCTCCTGTGCTGCAAAGGCTCCCTTCTCGCCGGTGAAGGTAAACATGCACCTGTCGGTGGGCACACATCGCACCTTGCACCGAAAATAGTCAATCTGAGCATGGATTGTAGATAACCAATCCATGCCCAAGATGACGTCGTATGGCCTCAACGCCGCTACAAGAAGATCCCAGCTGAAGCTCTCACCTCCTAGAGTAAGCTCACACTGCCGGCACCAGTGTGTAATCGTCGAGTCTGCTCCCGTAGGAGTCTCTAGCCGTAAGGATCGAGCCAACGGCTCTGTCGGAATATCCGAGCTCCGAACAAGGGAAGCGGCTACGAAAGAGTGTCTCACGTCTGTGTCTATAAGAACTGCAGCAAGGGTGAAATAGACACAGATCATACCTCGAATCATCTCTGGCGCGCTGTGGTCGTAGGTCTCCGCTGCCTGGAGCTGCGCCTGTCTCTGCACTCCAGCTCCCTGTGGTCGGGGCGGACCTCCTGGTGGTGGTGGTGGCAGAGCCTCAAAGCGTCATCCACCACCTGCTGCTCGGCCAGCTCCTCTGCCTCGTCCGCCTCCTCCCTGCGGACCACCACGGTCAATACAGTATACCTGGTGAGATGACACAAGTAATTTCAATGAAAACTTTAAACACACATGCAATCAATGTTTTTGTGCATTAAGTCGGAAATCAGAAATCAAGGTCCTGGTGTACGGATACGTCGGCCGCCGCACCAACACTGGACTCCCTGGACTGATAACCACACTCAATATGCTAAACAATATTGCTTCATATAGAAGAAATATTAGAGTCTGCGGTAGAACCGACCACCTTTGATACCAATTTGGCATGACCCATCCTCGGGGCCCATTCCATGACTACCCCAAGCCCGCCTTCCATAGGCCATGGGCTAGCGACTAGAACCAAGGCGTAAATCCCAGTAAAAAGGGAAGGCATTGCCTTTGAAAAGTAAACAAGAACCACCGAGTAAGAAAGCGGAAAATTAAACACTAAGTAAAAACTGTAACAAGCTGTGCTGAAAGTAAAAGGGGTCGGAAATACAAGACCAACTGTAAATTACAACTGAAAGGGAAAAACAACAACTGATTGGAAAAGCCACAGCGTCGAGCCATCCTCTGGAAGTCCCACCGGAAGGGTGGGTGAAAATAGCCTCCATTGCTCCTCGGGTCCACCTGACCGCTTCGAGTATGTCCCACCCAGTGGTCCACCTCCAGGTATCGTCCTGCTCTGCAGGCCTTCACCACGATCAGCGCTGTCCATCGTCTGCAACCAACACAACGAAGTGCGGGCATAGCCCGTGTAGGGGTGAGTATAAGCTACTCGGTAGGGACCCCGAGACCCCCGAAGGTCTCCCAGAATCCACAAAGGACAATCCAGAATGGAAAGACACAATCACGAAGTAACATCCGACACGGCTTAGGTATATGCCCATACATACACATAAGTCATTGATTCTCGTTCGGCTCTAATGTTCGAACACAAGCACAACCCAGTCCACACATGGAAGCAATCGTATACCCACACAGGATAGCACAACACAATCCACAAAGGAGAGTAAACAGTAATCCACAGAGGATAGATCAACACAATCCACAAAGGAGAGTAAACAGTAAATCCACACAAGATAGCTCAACACAATCCACAAAGGAGAGTAACAGAAGATTCAGCTCACACAGGTATACTTCTTCGGATGACGATAAAGATGATCACTGATCAATCTAAGTCTTCGGACCCTCAAAGGATCGATAGGTACTAACCCCCACAAAGACCCACACAGGATCAGGCCCACACAAGACCTGTAGGCACTGGCTCACACAGAACCGCTGAGCGCTGACCCACACAGGATCGGGCCCACACATGACCTGTAGCACTGACCCGCAATGGATCGCTGAGTGCTGTAGTCGTCGCAGTCCACTGAGGATCTCTCTACAGTTGTTGTCAGAGTCCACTGAGTATCTCTCCACAGTCTTCGTCGCAGTCCACTGAGGATCTCTGCACAGTCGTCGTCGCAGTCCACTGAGGATCTCTGCACAGTCGTCGTTGTAGTCCACTGAGGATCTCTGCACAGTCGTCACTATCGTAGTAGCAGTCACAGCCAGCTCTAGGGTTCACTCACACAGCAAGCTCGTTCGGGAGGGTCCGCTCCACGTGCCGAGAGGCTGATATATCAACTGACACAAAGTCCGAGGTTGATGTATCCAAAAGTTCCGTATTGTAAAAAGGAACTCAACGTCACAGACATCACGTCAATTGGACGCACGGTCTAAGAGTTATTGGCTTTTTCTTCCTAGGGGCCCAGTTGGGGTTTAAGGAAAAACCAAACCGACCGTACTCCACCTGCGTCCAAACCATAGGCGGAGTGAGCCAAAAGATCCATCTCACTTAGAGGAAGAAAACAAAGCTGATGGCACGTCAATCGGACGTCCGTAGCTCATGATATGAGTGTTTCCGCTCCAAGGGCCCGGTTGAATCTGTGTACGTACCGACCCGGCCGAACTCAAAGTATTCCAAAACCTTGAGTGCGATATACCGAAACGACCGTCTCGATCCATGGATCGCGTTGCCGCTGACAGCGAGTCGTTTGGAGGCCGGTAGCTCAAGTTACGGGCATTTGACCGAAAATGGTCCGAAAATGGGGGGTACGGGCCCGTGCAGAGCCGGCCCGACCCCCCCCCCCCCCCACCCCAGGGTCGGCCGAACTGGGTCGACCCGACCCGGTCCGTCCAGGGCGCGGCCCGGACGGTCGGACTGACCTGGCTCGGCTCGGCCGAGCGGCCGAGCAGCTGGACACTGCGGGGCGCCGCCCCCGCGGTTTGGAAGAAGTCGCGGCCCTCGAATTGGCCGCGCTGGACAAACAGACGCGGCTTCAGCCGCGTCCTATGCGGGCGAGCTGGACCCGCGTGGCCGCGGGTCCGCTGGCCGCCACCGCCACGGCTTCAGCCGCGCCGGCGACCCGTGCCGCCGGCAGCTTCCGCGGGCCACCGGAGTCGCTCCGGTGGTCCGTTTTTTCTCCCGTCTACGCCATTGTCCCTCCCGGGTTCCGTTCTTCACTGCAGGGTCATCAACTTTCCCTTGCGTCACGTTTTTTCATCAGCCGCCAAATTCTTCCAACAACAAATAACGGCGGAGTGTTGTCGGGCCGTGTTCGTTTGGCCTGCACCCTCCGCGTTAGATAAAAACAACAGGAGAAAAATAATTCAACACATGAAACAACAATTTTAATAAATTAAAAATTGTTCATTTGAATCCGGTTCTTAAATTTTAAAGAAACGTTCACAGGAATAAGGGAATTTCAAAAACAAAATCCCTACCTCGTCAAGTCACACACGTGGGTTATTCGCGGATTGATCATCGCGGAAGGAGGGGATCGTCGCGTCGTCGCGGAAGGGTGTTGCGTCGACGAATTTTGAGGTTCAAGAATAAAAGATTTAATTAAAAAATAAATATATCATCCTTGAGTTAAAAAACACAAAGGAAAAATTAAATGAAAAACCGAAACCCTCACCTCAACGGATGATCGAAGTTTTTTGTTCTGTATTAAAGAACGTCACCGAAGAACATCGCGGGAGAGAAAACGTCGGCATCGCGGCACACGACGTCACATCGTCGATTTCTGCGGGTTCGGTGTTCTTCATCAGAGGCCGGCGTTCTTCACGTTCTTCGCGTTCTTCGCATTCTTCGCGAAGAAGGGTGAAGGCACAAGAACTTCTGTCAAAGCCTCTCAACGTGTAATCCTCCAAATATCGTGTTGGTCTTATTTTATTATTATGCCAACAAACGAAAAAGAGGTAAGTAACGACCCATTAATCCGTAGAATTAATTCAATGAATGAAACTACCCATTTAATTCACGAAATAAAACGCCCAATTAAATTTTGCGTTAAGAATTTAAGAAAACGCGTCAGTTTACTTTCATAATGACGGGTTTTCGCGGATGCGTTACTTAGCGGAAAAGAAACGGCGGGGCTCCTGCGGGCCCCACCTCAAAAATATCCTACCAAGAGGGTAGGATATTTTTGGATAGTACCCTATCCGTTTCATCTCAGTTTAAGTGGCTTTCAAGTGGCTTCAAGTGGATTAAGTGAAAAAAAATAAAGTTTTCGTACAAATATTTTATTTCTTAACTTTAAGCCCAAAAAATTAAAAACCACAACCGAGAAAACGAAACTCCGGAAGAGGCGTTTCTAAGAAAATACCGGCGCTGCGATTTCATTGGTGCCCTCATAATTCGATTTCGGGCACCGGTTCAAATGTTAGAAAAACCTGCTCATCCGTTCACTGAACGTACCCGAGCCAAAATTCGGAAAATGATTCCGGGCACACCCGGCCTCGGAATCATGTGCCGTCAGAAACTGCGCTCTTATAAAATTCCAAATAAAATTAAGAAAAAAATTTCCTTGAAATTTACTGGTCTTTACACAAATTCCATAGCGGCCTGCTTTGTCGTCGTCCGTCGATTCGCACATCGATAAACATGTTGCGGAGTGTTGTCGGGCCGTGTTTGTTCGGCCCGCGTCCTCCGCATTAGGTGTTATCAATTGGCTAACAATAACACAAGATTTTAATCATTGAAGAGGGTATAATTTATCCAAAAAAATTATATGAACACCTTGCAATCAAAATATCCACGTACGAGGGTTTAAAATTTTGAATGTGTGGCGTGACGACGTCGCGGAATCTTGCCGCTCGATCCTGTGTGGCCTAACGATGTCGCACATCCTTGACGTTCTTTCCCATGTGGTGCGACGACACCGCATCACTTTCTTTTGGACGTCACGTTTTTCTTGTCGTTCTTTCCCACGTGGTGTGACGGAACTGCGTCACTTTCTTTCGAACCGCAATGACAAGAAATAATAAAAAGGGAGGAGGATCGGTCGTGTTCGTGTGGTCCGGCCTCCTCCCGTTTAAACGATAACAAGGGGTTGTCATTACTCGTAGAACGTCAATGATAGAATGAAGAAAAAAAATGAAACTATCCCCTACATTTTATTCGCCGATAGACGTTTGTCGTTCGTTGACGGTGTTGCGGAAATAAGACGATGAAGTTCGTCTTTCGCCGCGTTCGTCACACTCTCCCAATCCCGAGCTACGTCGGTTGTGGAAGACACTACACGTCGGTAGGATCCGAGGGAGGATGTCGAAGAAGTTTGTTGACGTTCGTCGCTTCTGTCGTTGAAGAGGCGCCGTTCTTTGTTGAAGATGAAGTTCTTCAAAAGATGGAAGAGATCTCTTCCAAATTCTCTCACGCAACCAAAAGTCCCAAAATAAAATATGGCCTATCCTTATTTTATTATTTTTTCCATGCATTCAATCTTACAAAAAATCAAAACCTAATTCACGTAATCAATTAAACAATGAGTTTTCTAATTAATTAAGTGATAGGTTTGAAAGAATTTAAGAGGGAGAGAGGGGAGAGGAAGAGTTACACAACATAAGTGGGGGGTTTAGAGGAGTTAGGGAGTTATGGGGTATTTGAATAGGTGGGGGCTCGTGTGGGCCCCATCACACATTATCCTCTCATTTATCCTCACATGGGTAGTTATGTGCCACCCCAGCTTCCCCATGTAGGATAAAACTACCTTATACTTAAGAAATAAAATTTGTCTCCCAATTTTATTCATTCCTCAATTAAGCCACAAATTTTAACAATTCCTCCTGTGAAAACGCAACTCCGGAATAGGCATTCCTAAGCAAATACCGGCGTTGCGGTTCCATCGGTGCCCTCAGAATTTGATTCCGAGCACCGGTTTCAAGGATAGAAATTCTCGCTCGTTCGTTCACTGAACGTACCTGAGGTAAACTTCGGAAATTGATTCTGGGCACACCGGGCCTCAGAATCAGGTGCCTTCAGAAACTGCGTTCTTATAAAATCCCAAATAAAATTAAGAAAAAAATTTCCTTGAATTTTACGGGTCATTACATTACTCCCACCTCAGGGATTTACGTCCTCATAAATCTATAACACAAACTAGGGAAACAAAAGTGGTACTGAACACGCACCTGTGCCTTCCGCTCCCATGTGCTTACCTTGTGGTTTCGTACTGCCAACGAAAGCGCACCCGAGGAATCGATCTTCCTCGTAGGATCCGCTCTTGTCAATCCTCAATCCCCACTGGAACCTCTGTGAAAAACACCTCATCGCAATCGTCCATCTCCTCACGGTCGATGACATGTGAAGGGTCGAGCACGTATCTCTTCAGTTGAGATACGTGGAAGTCGTCGTGCACCTGGTGCAACTGAGGTGGATGGGTCAAGCGGTAAACCACCTCGCCTACTTAGTTGTGGACCTAGAAAGGTTCGTTGAACCTAAGAGTTAAATTTTCGCCTTGGCCACATCATCGTAAACCTCGTCGAGGTGAGACTCGTATAAGGATGTGATCATCATCATCGAACTCTAGAGGTCTCAAATTCCTGTTAGAACTGGAACTCCAAAACGACTGCTGCCACAAGGGTAAGGTTGACCGACTCAAGAGTGATCGGTCACACCCTCCTGTGAAAGAGTTTATCCTGTGCTTCCTGGGGTTTCCTTTTCGCCGAACAAGGAAAAACCTTCCCGACATTTTCCTAAAACCGTCAATTTGAGTATGAACAGTTATAGCCCATTCCATACTCAAACTAACGTCGTAAGGCCTCAACGTTGCCACCAAGAGATTCCAACTGAAACTATCGCATCGAGGGTCTGACCACACCGTCAGTGTAAGTGTGATTATCAAGTCTCCTCCCAAGGTATCTCCATACGTGAGGGTCAAGTCCACGGCTTACCGGAAACTCTTGGTCTGGAACAAGATTTTTGAAAGCGAGGAATGATTCATATCGACGTCTGTTACTACAGAAGCTAGTAGTGGAAATAGACTGTCCCTTGAATCATTTCAATAGCCATTGGGTCACACTCCTTGAACGCATGCAGTTTCACTCTTCCTCCGCTCTCTAGCTCCCTGAGCCTAGTGGGTGGTTATAGCATGTTAATATGTACACCACCTCACGCTGCTCTCCTAGATCTGCCTCCACGTCTGCTACTTCGCAGACTCATCTCTCACTTAAGATTCCTCTTCTTTAACATTTAACACGCTCGAGTCTATATAACTAGAGCCGGTTTCCTGTTTCTTACTGCACTGTGCAGTATTCATCCGCTCCAAGATGATTTGTACCTTCTTTTCATAAGATCTGAAAGAGCATCTAAAATTTCACCTTTTTCAAAAAGAGAAACTCAGTCCCATCCCCTGGATGAACCACGCGCATTGACTAATATAGTCAATCCTAACATGAATGATGAATTCATGCCATGGATGACGTCGTAAGGCCTCGACGTAACTACTAAGAGATCCAACTGTCACTCTCACCTCTAAGGGTCGAGTCACACTGTCGGCATCAATGTGATGTCACTGGGTCTCCTCCAGTAGAAACTCAAAAGTGAGGGTCAAGTCAACAGTTTAACCGGGACCATTCAGTATCAACCATACAAAAGGACAAGAAATCAAACAAAGATAAGTGTCTTTTTATTATTGCATCGCATAGTACAAAGACACGAATACAACAACAAAATGGAACTAGAAGTACAATGGACATATCCGCTAGTTCAGTTCATGTCCACCTACTCTCGAAACTCTACTGCCTTGTCCACTTCTCAGTTGTTGCTCTAGCACCCGTCGTTTCTTCTACCTCAGTGGCTCCTCCAAAGCCTGCAGATCAACTGTACGAGGAGTCGGACAGTCACGTGCCAGGTGACCCTTTCCGCCGCATGAGAAAAACTGTTTGTTTCTGGCACTCCTGGCTTTGACCCCACCCCGGGTGCCCCGCACCATAGGTCCTAAAACCCGAGATCATCCAACAGCTGGTCTGGTCCTCCTGGTCATCTGTATCATCTGCCTACCGCCCACAGATGACTCGGCTACAGATCGAAAAACACGCGGAAAAGGCAGCAGCTCCTGAACACGCTCGGGGTGTAGAGATACTGGCACAAACTCCACCCTAAAGAAGGTCTCGAAGTCTTCCTATGCGAAGGTCATCCCGTCGCAAAACTGAAACAAGTGGCTCCACCACCTGCCTGCTGCTTCATGATGGAGGCCGACAACAAAGATCACCATGAAGTCTGCCGGCATCCCCACTAGCCTGAAGACTCTCACCTCAGCCTCCATCCAAACCTCAGTCGCCTGTGGGTCCATATCTCCCCGAAACCTGGGTGGCCTCGGGCACTGGAACTCGTGCAGCGCACTCAAGTGGCATGCATCGCCTACTGCTGGGGCTGGTGGCATCGGTGGCCCAGCGTATGGTAGTACAGCTGGCGCCTCCGCTGGTGCCTCAACTGCAAGAGAGCCCTATACCGAAGCCTCGTCGCTCGACAGGCTGTCAGCATGCACATCCCTCTAGGCTCTAGCTGGTCGTCTGAGAAAAGGCATCTTGAAAGAAACAACGTGACGCGGTCAAACGATTATACCTGGTGAGCTGAACTGGTTTGAGCTGATATTTAAATAAAACTTCTGGAAAACACACATGCAATCAGTGTTTTCGTGCACAAAGTCGGAATTCAGTTGTCAGGGTCCTAGTGTATGGATACGTCGGCCGCCCACACCAACACTGGAATCTCTGAACTAAAGACCACACTCAGTACCCTTAACACTATTGCTTCACAGATAGAAAATATCAGAGTTATAAGATCTGTGGTAAAACCGACTCCTTTGATGCCAATTTGTCACGACCCGTCCTTGGGGCCCGTGCCGTGACTACCCCAAGCCCGCCTTCCTTAGGCCAGGGGCTGGCGACTAGTACCAAAGGTGTAAATCCCAATAACTGGGAAGGAATTGCCTTTATAAAAGTGAAAAAAACACCACAGAGTACAAGAAGAAGCAAAACACTAAGTACAAAAGAAAGTGTTGAAGAGTAAATGGGCCTGAATACAAACCCAAATGGATGTACAACTACAACTGAAAAAGTACAACAACTGGAAGAACGGAAGGTGATCCTGGGACGTCCTCCTCGGATCCTACCTGAAGGGTAGGTATAGACATTGCAGCTCATGGATCGTCCACCACGGATCCTACCTGAAGGGTTGGTACAGATGACACATCTCCTCAACGCTCTCGCCCGTCGACCTCCTTCGTGTGTCGTCTCGTCGCGATGTCCACCTCCGGATACTGAATTTTCGTGTAGTCCACCTCCGGGTACTGACTTGTCGTGTAATACACCTCCGGGTACCATCCAATCTTCAAACACTCGGCCTCCGTCAGCACTTCTCGTCGTCTGCAACCAACACAACAAGGTGCGGGCATATCCCGTGCAGGGGTGAGTATAACGATACTCAGTAGGGACCCTGAGACCCTCAAGGTCTCACTAAAACCAACAAGGATAACCACAAAGAAGATCTCAACAGATAACCTCTACTTAGGTATATGACCATACATATACCTAAGTTATCAAGTAACCCATCTCAATCATGAGGAAACACAGGGATCATGAAATCAACGGATAACCACTACCCAGGTATATGCCCATACATATACCTAAGTTATCAAGTGACCCATCTCAATCATGAGGTAACACAAAGGTCAAAAGTCTCAGCTCAAACTAGGATTTTCATTATTGAAACCGTAACTGTTGAAGAGCCCCGTATCTGAAGTGTACAATGGTCCTGTCACGACTCCGAGGTACTGATCACTAACCTAAGATTGCAGAGGTACTCCTCCTGTCGAGTACCGCGGGTCAGCCACCCAGACACAGTAGTGCTTCCCACCGAGGTATGTCACCCAAACACAGTTGTGCACACCCCTTAGTAGCCTACTGAGGTACTCTCCGGATGAGTACCGCGGGTCTACACTATCACACAGGTAGTGCTCCGTCCGCCATGGGTCTGCACCTCACAAAGTAGTGCTCCTTCCACTGGGCTATTCGACTCACTCCAAGTCGAGTCGGTCAAGCAGTCGTCAGGTCTCAGTCAGCTACACGGTCTCTGTACTCCGCACGATTGTCTCTGGGAGGGTCTGCTCCATGAGCTACAGGTCGATACCCCATGTATCTCAAAGTCCCATGAAAAAGTATCTCCAAGGACCGCATCATCATAGGGGTCTCAACACAACATACAGTGCGTCAATCTGACGCCCAGTCTGTGAGTTATTAGTCTTTTCATCCTAGTGGCCCGGTTGATTTCGTGAGCGAACCATCCCGGCCATATCTCAACTGTATCCCGAACTCTCATAGGGTATACTCATAAGGACCGTTTCTCAACGTGATCACCAACACCGCTGATGGTTTGTCAAACAGATGTCTGGTCTGAAAGATAACAGTTTTTTCCGTTCCAAGGGCCCGATTGGATTTCGGGTGAAATCCATCCCGGCCACTATCCAACTGCAACCAAAACGCGGGCGAAGTACTCCAAAAGTTCCTTCTCACATAGAGGAATCCAACAAAGTCAATGGCATGTCAATCGTACGTCCGGAGCTTAAGATATAAGTGTTTCCGCTCCGAGGGCCCGGTTGGTTTCGTATCCGAACCAACCCGGCCAAACCCCAATTATTTCGAAACATTCAGTGAGATATACCAAAACGACCGTCTCGTTCCAAGGATTGATATTCAAGTGACGGTGCATCGATCGGAGGTCCATAGCCCAATATATGGGCAAATGACCAAAGAGGCTCTGAAAACGGGGGGTCTGGGCCCAGACCGACCCGGCTCGACCCCCCCTGGGTCGGCCCGAACCGGGTCGACCCGACCCGGGTCCGACCCGGCTGGCCCCGGCCCGACCCGGATAGCGTGGCCCGGCTCGACCGGCCAGCCACGGCTCAGCCAGCGCGGCCGAGCGGAGGCCGCGGGTGGGGTGCGCGGCTCCCCCACCCTCGCCGCTAATTGAGGCCGGCGGCAACCGCCGCCGCTAGCCCTCCGGCGGCGCACCGCCACCGCCTTCCGCGGACCGCCGGACGCGCTCCGGTTGTCCGTTTCTCCTACTGTCTTCGCCAATGGTCCTCCCAAGACCCTACCTTCACTGCAATGGGATTCAAACGCCATAGCAGCCTGCTTCGTCGTCGTCCGTCGATCCGCACATCGATAAACAGGCTGCGGAGGGTTGTCGGGCCGTGTTTGTTCGGCCCGCGTCGTCCGCGTTAGGTGTTATCAATTGGCTAACAATAAAACAAGATTCTAATCATTGACGGGGGTATAATTTATCCAAAATAAATTATACGAAAACCTTGCAATCAAAATATCCACGCACGAGGGTTTAAAATTTTGAATGCGCGGCATGACAACATCGCGCATTCTTGCTGCTCGATCCCGCGCGGCGTGACGATGTCGCACATCCTTTCCGTTCTTTCCCATGCAGTGCGACGACACCACGTCACTTTCATTTGGACGCCATGTTTTTCTTGACATTATTTCCCACGCGGTGCGACGGCACCACGTCACTTTCTTTCAAACCACAATGTCAAGAAAGAATAAAAAGGGAGGAGGATCAGCTGTGTTCGTGCGGTCCGGCCTCCTCCCATTTAAACGATAACAAGGGGTTCTCATTACTCGTAGAACGTCAAAGATAGAATCATGAACAACATGAAACGAACCCCTAAATTTGATTTGTCGATAGACGTTCATCATTCGTTGAAGGTGTTGTGGAAATAAGACGATGAAGTTCGTCTTTCGCCGCGTTCGTCACACACTCCCAATCCCGAGCTACGTCGGCTTTGGAATACACTACACGTCGGTAGGATCCGAGGGAGGAAGTAAAAAAAGGTTTTTGATGTTCTTCGCTTCCGTCATTGAGGAGGTGTCATTCTTCATTGAAGATGAAGTTCTTCCAAAGAGGGAAGAGCTCTCTTCCAAATTCTCTCACACAACCAAAACTCCCAAAATAAAATAAGGCCTCTCCTTATTTTATTATTTTTTCCATGAATTCAAACTTACAAAAATTCAAAACCTAATTCACTTAATCGATTAAACAATTAGTTGTCTAATTAATTAAGTGATAGGATGGCAAGAATTTAAGAGGGAGAGAGGGGAGAGGAAGAGTTACACAACTTAAGTGGGGGGTTTATAGGAGTTAGGGAGTTATGGGGAATTTGAAAAGGTGGGGGCACGTGTGGACCCCACCACACATTATCCTCTCATTTATCCTCACATGGGTAGTTAGGTGCCACCCCAACTTCCCCATGTAGGATAAAACAACCATAGACTTAAGAAATACAATTTGTCTCACAATTTTATTCATTCCTAAAATTAAGCCACAAATTTTAACAACTCATCCCGTGAAAACGAAACTCCGGAATAGGCATTCCTAAGCAAATACCAGCGCTACGGTTCCATCGGTGCCCTCAGAATTTGATTCCGAGCACCGGTTTTGATGTTAGAAATTCCCACTCATTCGTTCACTGAACGTACCTGAGCTAAACATCGGAAATTGATTCCGGGAACACCGGGCATCGGAATCAGGTGCTGTCAGAAATTTCATTCTTATAAAATCCCAAAGGAAATTAAGAAGAAATTTTCCTTGAATTTTACGGGTCTTTACATCTAATTCCATAAAATAGTTATTCAAATTAAAATCTAAAATAATATATGATAATATTTATAAAAAACTATATTAATCATTTTTTTGTAATAATAATATTTTTAATATTGAAAATTAATATTATATATGATAGAAAAAATTATTTATTAAAATATTTTCATTGAAAAAATCATCACTTCAAAATTTTATAGGTGTTACGAATTTAAAATATTATAAAATACATCAATTTTTTTCAAATTGTATATATATAGTGTTTTGGTAAAAACATAATTTAATAATACCTCATTAAGATGTGATAATGAGGCAAATAATTCTTTAAATGCTTTTTTAACAAATAGAAATTTAATTGGAAAAATCATTCATTTAAATTCAATAATATTTTTCTACACAATCAATTTATTTTTTACTTCTAAATATTAATGTATACAAGGAAATTAATAAAAAAATTTCCATATTTAATTTTAATAAAATAGTTACATAAACATTGAAAAAACATAAAATTTATAAAATAATATAATTTTTTTGTTTTTTGACTTCAAATTTCAATAATATAACATTCATAATTATGGATAATAATAATAAATTTCATTCAATATTTAATCATTAAAATCCCTCTCCTCATGAAAAAAACCTCGTCAGCCATCCCCTGGAAATAAACTCATCCATTAATTACTAAATCGATCTATTTATGAAAATACCCTACCTCAATCCAGGCATCAACCAAAGGTATTTTATGGTGTAACAGTCTTCAAGCATCCAATGGATTTATTATCGAATGAATGAATAGATTCAAATCTTTAGGTATGTTTTATATATCATTTCTTAATATTTACTACTTCTATTATTATCTTTCACAATTTATTTTAATCTATAATTTTCTATAATTTTTAATTTATAATTTTAGCATCATATAAATACATTTATTTTACTATAATTGTTACATTATACCAATATTTCCATTTCAAACGTCTCTTTCCATGCCAATATGCAATGTCCCATTGACTGTCAGTTTTGAATGCATGGGGACTGTACAAACACTATAATATGTAAATCCATTTGGATGATAATTAAAATATATTTATTCTATATTAATGTATAAATATAAATATTTCTTATAGTTTTTATTTAATTTTATTAATGTATAAATATTAATTAAACAATATCATTAAATCAATACAATAAAAGATATTTTATGAAAAATTTGATATCAAAACATTTAACAATTAATATATACAAAGGGAATTAAGGAATATTATACTATGATTATAGTTTATATTAACTAACAAAAAATAAAGTAATATATTTTTGGATCCATGTTTTAAGAAACATATGACTATTATATAGGAGGATGAAATGTAACTAAAATAATTGGATTTAATTTAATTGGATTCTCAAACTCATAACATTAATTTGTGTTTTCAAATATTTAAGATTAAATTTTTTTATGTAAATTGTTATATTATTATAAAAATAATCTTTACATGTTAATTACCAATCCATTATAGCAATATAAGTGTTCCAACCATTTCAAAAGGATTTCAATGACATTGGTAAATATATTTTTAAAATGGATTAATTTTTCCAAAATAACACTTAAGCACTCTCAAGTTTTTTATTATTAAAATAAAATTTAATTTCTATTGAAATATATTACTTCCTTCATTCATTTTGGAACACCAATGATTATACCTGAATATATAATTTATTAAACCTTTTTGAATCCCATTTCAGTCGATTTCTTTATTTACTTTCATTGATTATTAAAAGATATCTTCCCTGTGGAATGCACGATAATTATGATTTTATAATATAATGAATGTATCCCAAGTTATTTGTCCCATTATTTCATTGTCTAATTTTATATTTCTAATTATATTCTGTTTATTATGTATGCACTTTTTGTTATAAATTTTGAATAATTATTATAATACAACAAATGAACATGTGTAATGATTGAACTTGAAGCTTGATTTATTGACAACTATGTGTTGAATTAGACCTTTAGAATATGATATGTCAATATTATTCATAATCCTAATTTAAATTCATTTAACAAAGGATTTTGTAATTATTTTTATGGCATGAGGATATTGATTTTACTCCACTGTGAAATGTTTATTGATTTCCCTCATTCCACCCATGAAATTCCTCCCCTTACTAAGATTTTATCCCCCTAAATTCATTTATGTATATCCACATGTTACTAATTTTATATAGGATAATATGTTATATTTTATGGATATGAAGAATAATGATTCAAACAAAGATAGAAATTTGTTATTTACAATTTATGTGTGTTATAAATTTACCAAAGATACTAAATTATTAAATATTTTAATGAATTTATATTAGTCAATTTTTTTATAAATAATGTAAATTTTATTAATAAAAATTACGTGTCAATATAGTAAATATTATTAATGCACCCTGAAAAATTAATGATGTTAATTACCCAATGATGTCATTGTGATTTTTGTTGAGAAACTGGCCTAAATTGTAAATCCTCAATACATAATAACCAAGTTACATCCAATGGACAATAGGTATTCCCATCAAAAAATTTATAAATTTTTTATGTTATAGGTCATGATATCTTGAGATAGTTTTTGACATATTTTTATTAAATTCCATGTATCATTTATAGTTTCCAAAGGATAAAATTGTAAAATGTCAAAAAAATAAATTCATATAGATTATCCTATACAACATCTGCAATGTGGAAACCTTGTTACCTATTGTTATGTACCTAAAGAGGTTATGTTGTTTTCTTTATTGACCAATAATCATGAGCATCCATGATCCTAATGATACATATGGTTAACTCTGTCAAATCCTACATACAAATAACCACACAAACCCTTCAATGTAATAGGTTAGTGTATCAATAAGTTAATAAGTATTATACTATTATTTTTCCTTTATGAGATAACCATCTTCCCCAAACAATTATAATAATATCCAACACTGGATTCAGAAACTTCACTACCCAACCAACTCTATCATTATGAATAATGGAATACCTCACACATTCATAAATTTTTTGGTATGGCATGAGAATTTCATACCAATAAAACATCCTTAATCGGGTTCCCATGTGGCCCCACATGATTTTATAGATGATAAATTTTAAATAATTATAAAATAAACATAGAAATATATATTATATATTAATTCCCAAGTCAAAATATGAAAATAATTAGTTTCAACACATAAAAACCATATGATTAACTCCAAATGTATTTAACAACAACCATTATGAATGAAAATCCACTTACTACCTATGTCCTAATCACATTCCATTAGTACATACATGTAAGTTTTAATGAGAAATAAAAATATTATTATATGATTCGGTGTAGTTAATTATATGGGACAAATAATATATTTGGTAAATCCTGTGATATATATTTTTTAGATCGTTGCTGGAAATCTATGATATACCTACGATTTAAAACCATTTGTATATGCTGGATAATAATGGGTATAATATATACCAACAACTATCCACACCATTGGAAATTATGATATAGGGATAGAGATTTCACAATTGTATTCACAAACCATTGGGATACGAAATGTTACATCATATTATAACAGTGGTTTTTTATAAACGTCAGTATAAATTTATACCAACAGTATTACACCATTTCAAAAAAACACAATTTATATATATACAAACTATTTCTAAACAATTTTTAAATACATTTAGTAATGGTTTGAATAAACTGTTATTAAAAATTTAGTTAACTTATATATAAAAAAGGTTTATAAACCATTGGTATAGACATTTACCAATAGTTTGATAAAATTTTTGGTATATATTATATTTTTATACATCTAAACCAAATGTTTTAAAGTTTCTGACATAGAGATTGTTGTATCCACAAAAAAAGTACGAGACTCCCCTAAAATTATAGAATAAAATATGTAATGATGAATTAATTCTATACAGAATTCATATTCGAAAAACATATAAATAATTCTTAATTAATTACCTCCAATAATAAAATACCAATAAATAAATACTTGTGAAATTACCTACAATTGAAGTCCTTTATACACAATTCAACCTAACATCAACGAAGAAAAATATGATCCAAATTGTATTCCATGAGAATAACACTAGTGAAATTGCAGAATACACCCATAAAAATACACCACTCGAAACTAGAACGCCCCATAAATAAAGATCCTCGTAAACACAACTCATGAAATAATGATCCAATGGTTCGGGGAGTCCATGTATTTCTCCATGACACTTATAGTCACTCACACTACCTTGTGCACATAAATAGTTCTTTTAGTATGGTATGAATAGGAATTTTTTACTTAGACTCCACCATTATTCATGTAGGAGTGGAACAAGTAGGCTGTCCCATGAGGGGGGTTGTTGATGGTGGGGGGATATCCATGGGGGGTGTACAAGAGATGGTTTAGTGTTTATGAGGTGGGGATTATCTAGGGGGTGGGGGTTCAATTCAAGAGGGTGGGGGTGTCCAGGTGTTTGGGAGGTTTCTAGGGGTGGGGTTGTCCAGTGTGTGGTGTGGCTATTCAAGGTGTGGGGTGGTGTACATGGGGTGGGGGATGTTTATGTGTTGGAGTGATATCCAAGACGGTGTAAGTGTCTAGGGGTGGGTGTGTCTAGGGCAGGTTTGGGGGGGGGGGGGGTGTACTAGGGGTGGGGTGTTATTCAAGGGTGTAAGGGTTGTTTAGGGGGTGGGGTGGTGTCTAGGTGGTGGGGAATTTTAGTGAGTTGGGGGGCGGTCAAATAGGATATGGGGTGTCCTAGGGTGTGGTGGTGTCTAGAGGGGGGGGATGACCCGGGGTTTGGGGTTTTCCAAGGTGGTAGGGTGTTTCCTGTGGTGTACAGTGTAACACCCCAAACTTCTACGGTACGCTTCTCTTTGAATAATGCAATAGCGTGTGTTGTACGCAACATCGAGTTCTAACACACCACAACCAATCAAACTAGCAGTTATGAATAGTAATACCCACTTTTTGAAATTTAAAAATTTTAGTTTTCAAAATGGACTTTATTTTTGGATTCAGAATATCGAAATTATCCTAGGGTGAATTTTTGGTATTTTTCTGAAAAAACATCTTTTTTGATGAATAGTGAAACCACTAAGTGGTAGTTAAAAAACTGAAATTTTCATAAAGCTTAATTTTACCGCTTCTGTGAGTGGAATTTCGAAAATATGATAGACACGGTTAATATCATGTAGTAAAATGGGGTTCAATGAGATGAATTTTTTTTTTGGTGAATAGTAAATTTTTTACTTTTATTTACCACAATTAAAAGTAAATAGGGTAATTAAGGGTAATAATGATATTAATATTACCCAAACACATGTACTAATTCTATTGGAAAAGTGTATCTCAACCAAAAACTACCTTAGGAATAAAATATTATCATCTAGGTCTACTTGGATTAGATTATGACATTTATTATTATTTAATTCAAAGAAGAGTTAAAAGAGTTAAAATCAAAGTTTATTTACTAAAAAACATTTAATACATGGTTACACATAAGATAAATTCGATTATAAATATTCATTAGAAATATAAGAAGATTTACTTCATAATGATATTTTCTTTATAATTTTTAGACATTAAATAATTTAATTTATTTATGATACAATGATGATTCAGTAATTACCATATAGTGAAAAATTAAAATAATTGATATTATAAATACCCAAATAAATATAATTTGAGACTTTTAATGAATTAAACTAATTTTACAGGTTAATATGACATGTTCGGATTGATTTAATTGGCTTTTTTAGATGTAATAATTCTGTTATGATTTTCACAAAATCAATTTTCCAAATAGTGTCAAAATTGACATAAAAGAGTTTTTAAAACAAATATTATATTATTAATTGATATGAAATTACTAAAAATCTATGGATCGGACAAGAGACTTATATCATGATAGGCGTATCATTAATGGACCACTTGGTGGACTCTTGGAGGTATATAGTATGTTTATTAACTATATAATATAAAAAAACAAAGTGACATGGTAAGTGTCAAACTAATTAACTAATAGTTAAAACTAAAAGATAAGGTTAATATAATGACCCAAACTTGTCTAAATTCTATTGGTTGAGTGGTGTATTACCCATTACCACCTTAACCTTTAAATAATATCCTTTGGAGCCATTAGAAACCGTTTATGAATTTATTATAAAATAATATTTCTTTCTTTTCCTAAGGTGCCCCTCACCTCTCTTATAAAAGGGCACTCCACCTTCCCATTAATTCGCACCTTAAAAGCCTTTTGGTTCGTCCAAAACCTACCCAAATACTCTCCCAACTTCCCTCACTTCATCATAGAGTCCATAATTTAGTCATAAAGCCAACCTACGGAGCCCTTTTGATCAAATCAAAAGGAAGAACATGAAGAAGAGGTAATGATTTCACCACCCTTTTTCAAGTTCCTTTCTTCTTCCACTTCTTCATTCATTGTTATTACCATTATAAATTAATAAATCCAGTATATTATATATACTTTGATGTTATTAATAACATTTTATAGCCATATTAAAGTATTCTATCCATCATTTGAATGACATGTCACCATTAGTGCGTACGTACGGCTTACTGTCTCCACGCCGTGGTGTAATTGTTATTCAAAACATTATTATTTGGATGGTTATAATAATGATGTGTAATTCATTTAAATAATAAATATAACATGATACTGATTCTTTATATGTGATATACCATCCAATTAAATATTATTTTAATATCAAAATAATTATATTGTTGCTCGTACGTACGTACGGACAACCGTCTCCACGAACGCGATGAGATTCATTCTCCATCGTGTCCATTCGAGTCTAATTCTCATTTGAAGATTAATATTAATGTTTAAGGAATTAATATCATTCTGGCTATGAATATAATACAACCTATCCATAACAATCATGTCTTACATAACAAAACATATAAAAGAAAATGTGTATGTTTACACCCGAAACGACAATAATATTAAGATATTATTAACAAAGCAATGTTAAAAGATCATATATGATATCATATTAATGTATATGATTCCTGTATAATTTAATAACAATTATTTTTCCATTATATAGGATTTTAACCTTCCCCAACCAAGGAAAAGTACAATTTAAGGGTTTATTTTGCAATCTCTTCATTATACGAGGTTGTTTATACATAATAATCTTCTGGGAGTTCCTTATTATCCACATCCATGTTGATTAAAAATGTATTTAAATTTTTTTTACTATTTACTAGAATATGTGTTAATGTCATTTATACCCTTGTTGACTTTTATAAGTGGTTTATAAAGGAATCTTTCCGTCATTTTCCAAACTAGGTCCTTTTTAACCTTTTCCATAGAATTATGGTATGAATATTTTTTTAACTTACATGGCAGGTGCCGATATTTTCCACCATTATAAAATCGTAGAAGCTTACCTTAAAATATTATAAGAATATTTTCATAGAAAATGTTTTATTTTATAAATATATTACTCTTAAAATATTTCAAAATAGAAATAGATATTTCTCTTAAAAGTGTTTTGATTTCAACTATGTCAACATCCTTTGATGGATTTTATGCTTATTTGAAGTTGATTTATTGTGATAAAAAACTTCTATATTGTATTGATGGTTTTGTGATATGTTTTAAAGTGGATGTGCTATTTTTATACCATTAATGGATTATGGATGAAGTATTTACATTTAGAATGATAGTTTTAATATGAATGTTTATGTTATGTTTAAACCTTTTCATATGGGAATGCATTGGACTAAATATGTGACGGGTGGAGACCGCTATAGCTCCTCGATGCATCAGTAGGTCTCATGAGACAAACTATTGTCTTGGCACAAGGCCTTGAAAAATTGTTATTTTTAGTCTTGGAAGAGGCCTTGGCTATGTGGTTATGATAGTCTAGCATTATGCATTCCATCATTATGAAAGTGGTTATTGATATTGCATGTGATTATTCGATTATTAGAATATCCATGTCAATAAGTAAATGGAATTATTTTATTTTATTTTTTCCATACTATGTTGATGTTTATGTTTAAAAGGATTTTTTTAGTTATACATTTCCATAATTGTTTATTCTTATTTATGAAGGTCTCCTCTATATTCTTATCCTTACTGGGCATTTGAGAACACCCCTTTTCTATGTTTTATTTTTCCCAGGATATGAAGAAGTAAATTATGAATGACCTTCAGGGATAGTATGAGGGGAAAAGAGTGTGAACTATGGAGACTATGTTGTCGTACTATTCATTTTTATGATGTAATGTAAAACTTTATGATTATATCTAGTGTTTCCAAGGCTACTAAACTAATCGGTCTTTCGAGATTTGACATTTCTTGTGATCATTTCAATGTTATGTAATAATGGTCCGACTCTGGGTAACTGGGGTCAGAGCGTTACAGTTGGTATCAGAGAAAGTTTAGTACAAACATGGAGGCAAGATTTAGATAAAATCTGATTAGAGCGCATAGACCTAATATGGACATTGAGGATTAGTATAGAAGAACTTCTTAAAATTTTGGTATTGTAGAGATTTAGTGAGTTTTCCAAGAATTACATCCCTATCTGGATACGAGCAGGTAGAGGCAACTCTGGCACAGCTGTACCTACGAGTAAAACATGAAAACATCGCTTAGAGCTGGACTCGAACAGGAACTTGTGCATGACAATGGGCGTTGCTGTACTCTTGGTAACCACACTCCCGGAGGATACGCTTAGGATAACCGTCATTTTATTTAAAAATTATTATGAAGGGTTTATGATTATATAATTCCTCAAAGGAAACATTTTTATGATTATAGATTATATCCATAAATAGTTCAATTTATGTTAAGTGTTTTATAAGTATGAAATTATGTATTTTAATTCATACAATGATCTAGTTTCTTCCATTGTATAAAAATGGTGCCTAGTGGAAGAAATGGAAACCGTATCAATGCACGCACTCTATGTAGGGATTTCCCTCTTGCTCAAGATAATTATAGTAGAGCTGGTGATGCAGTTGGTGCTGATCAACTAATCACCGTACTGGGAAAACTCACTCAGGTTATGAATAATAACCTTACCCGTATGGAACGCCCTGATCCACATCGTAAAGGATCAATGTTATATCGCTTCATGAGGCAGAAAACACCAACATTCAATGGGAGTACAAATCCATTAGTAGCTGAGAAATGGAGGAGTTCCCTAGAGAAAATATTTCAGGCTTTGGGGAGTAGTGAAAGAGATAAAGTTGTCATGGCAGTGTATCGCGTCACTGGAGATGTTGATCGATGGTGTTCATTGATTCAAGAAATGAAGGAAAATGATGAACTATCAAATATGGAATGGAGGGAGTTCAAAGATCTGTTTTTAGAAAAATACTTTCTTAGTGACCATCAAGCTGATATGGAAAGTAAATTTATGAGTCTAAGACAAAAGGAGGATGAGAATGTCGCAATGTATGAGGCTAACTTTACAAGGTTAGCAAGGTACGCTAGAGATTATATACGTAACCCAAGTAGTATGATTGATCGTTTCTTTGATGGGTTAAAACCATTTCTCCATCGAGTATTAGTCTCACAATCCTTCTCGTCGTACGAAGACATTGTCTCATGTGCTTTCAAGACAAAAAAGGAATTCTCTAAGCCTTATGACTTTAAAGCAAAGCATGAGTAGAAGAGATCTGCTGATAAATATGGGAATGGAAGTAAGGGGAAGAAGGTAAAAGTTGAATATCCATCCTGCAGTAAATATGGGAAGAAACACCCCGGTACTTGATTAAAAGGAATGGGATTCTGTAACAAGTGTGGTGAAAAAGGCCACCAAGCTCGTGATTGCAAGGTGAAGAAGGAAGCTATCGATGATCAATGCTACAATTGCAGGGAGATGGGACATTATGAAAACGAATTTCCTAAGCGTCAGGTGAACTTACCTCAGAAAAGGCCAAGGGATCAAGGCCAAGCTTATGCTATCACTACTGCTGAGGTAGAAGCTCTGAAAGATGTGGTGGCAGGTAATTTAATGGTTTCCTCAAGTTTAGAAAATGCATTACTTGATTCTATATCATCACATTATTTCATAACTTCCCATATTGTTAAGAAAATTAGAGATTTCCAATTTGATTTAACAAGGGATTTGTCAGTTAAAACACCTAAGGGAAGTATCATTGCATCATAGTTCTGTGAATCAGTCCCCATTAGAGCACATACATGTTCATTATCTACTGATCTCATCGTCATAGCTATGATTGATTTTGATATAATCCTCAGTGTGGATTGGCTTTCAGACCATGATGCAGAGATTTATTGTAAGAAGAAGGAGGTTACGATTTTAGATGATGACGATAAGGAACACCTTATCATTATAGCAGAGTCCTCACCACCTAATTATTATATAGATCCAACCCCAGTAGCTCAACTAAATTCAATTATTGGGGAATAAGAAAATGAAATTACAGTGGGTGAGGAATGGAATGTTGAAATAGAGGATTTACCTATTCTGAAAGAATATGTAGATGTGTTTCCGAAAGATTTACATGGAAATCCTCTAAAACGAGAAGTTGAGTTTTCCATTTATTTAATTCATGGATCAAGGCCTATATCAAAGATCCCTTATAGAATGGCCACTGTAGAATTAGTTGAACTAATGAAACAACTAGGGGAATTGAGTAATGATGGATTTATTCACCCTAGTGTTTCTCCATGGGGAGCCCCTGTTCTTTTTGGTAAAAAGAAAGATGGATCTATGTGGTTATGTATCGACTACAGGGAGATCAATGATATAACAATAAAGAACATGTATCCCCTACCTCGCATTGATGATTTATTTGACCAACTGCATGGAGTTCAATACTCTTCAAATATTGACCTTCAATATGGATACCATCAGTTGTGTGTGAAGAAGGAATACATTTTGAAGACAGTATTTCAAACCAGGTATGGGCATTATGAGTTTACAGTAATGCCTTTTGGATTGACTAATGCACGCTCTGTTTTCATGGATCTGATGAATATGGTTTTCAATGAATATATTGATGATTTTGTTGTGCTATTTATTGATGATATCTTGGTATACTCCAAAAGCAACAAAGATCATGAAAATCACTTGTTCATTATCCTGAAGACTCTGAGAAGACATGAATTATATGGGAAGTTTAGCAAGTGTGAATTCTTGCTTCAAGAGATTTCTTTTCTTGGCCATATTGTCTCTAAAGATGGAATCTCTATTGATCCTTATAGGACCAAGGAAATCCAAGAATGTCCTGCACTGACGAGTATAACTGAGGTACGTAGTTTTATTGGATTAGCAGGTTATTACTGAAGTTTCGTCCAAAATTTTTCGCAGTTGGCTAACCCATTTACAAATCTCACACATAAAGGGTTTAAATTTGTTTGGAAAAAAGAGTGTGAAGATTGTTTCGAATAAATGAAGGGATTATTAGTAAATGATCCTATATTGACTCTACCATCGGGGAATGATGGGTTCGTTATTTATAGTGATGCATCGAAGAAAGGACATGGTTATGTCCTTATGCAGAATGATAGGGTTAATGCCTATGCATCGCGACAGTTGAAAATTCATGATAAAAACTATCCTACTCATGATCTTGAGTTAGAAGATGTGATCTTTCCTTTGAAGATATGGAGACACTACCTCTATGGGGAAAAATTTTAGATTTATAACGATCACAAGAGTTTGAAGAATATTTTCTCACAAAAAGAACTCAACATGAGGCAATGGAGATGACTTTAACTACCCAAGGATTATGATTGCATGATACACTACCACTCGGGGAAAGCAAACAAGGTGGCAGATGCTTTGAGCAAAAAAGGCCATGGAGTTTTGAACAATATGAGAATTGAAAGGGATCCAATTTTCATGGATCGAGTGAAGATGGACATGGGAATAACCAGGGAAGGAGAAACATCAATGATTTTTCGAATGGTTTCCAAACCATCTTTACTAGAAAGGATTAAGAGTTCTCAGACCGATGATGATGTATTTAAAAAGAAGATTAAAGCTTTGAATGATGGGAGATTGAGAGACATTGAGTATGAAGATGGAATTTTGAAATTCGGGAATAGACTTTTTGTTCCCGATATACCTGATCTAAAAAGGGAATTGCTGGATGATGCTCATATTTCCAATTTCTCTATACACCCTGAGAGCACCAAAATGTATAGAGACTTGAAGTAAAATTTTTGGTGGGAAAACATGAAGAGGGAGAATTCTGATTTTGTGTCAAGATGTATGGTTTGTCAACAAGTGAAAGCTGGAAGGCAACAACCAGAAAGAGTCATGGAACCTCTTCCCATACCAGAGTGGAAATGGGACAATATTACGATGGACTTTGTCAAGAGGCTACCAAAGACTCCTAGAAGGAATGATGCAATATGTGTTATTGTTGATAGTCTTACCATGTAAGCACATTTTCTTACTATAAGAGATGATCTACCACTGGAACGTCTAGCAATAATATATATTAATGAAGTTGTGAGACTTCATGGAGTACCACTATCGATTGTTTCTGATCGTGATCCTCCTTTTACTTCAAGATTCTGGAAAATTCTTCAGATATCCTTGGATGCTGAACTTCATTTGAGCACTTCTTACCACCCTCAAACAGATGGACAATCAAAACGAACTATTCAAACATTAGAATACATGTTGATATCCTACTCAATTGACTTTCAGGGTATGCGAGATCAATATTTACCTCTTGAAGAATTTTCCTATAACAATAGCTTCCATTTGAGTATTACGATGGCACCATATGAAGCGTTATATGGAAAGTGATGTCACACACCAACCTGTTGTGATGACATTGGTGAATGGAAACATGTAGGCCCAGAACTAGTGGAGGAAACAATGGAAAAGGTGAAGGTAATCCAAAACCTCATCAAAGCAGCTCAATCTAGGCAGAAGAGCTATGCCGATAACCTAAGGAAGGATTTGGAATATCAGGAAGGAGATCATGTTTTCTTGAAGGTATCTCTATGGAAGGGAGTTATACATTTCGGTAGGAAGGGTAAATTGAGTCCTAGGTACACCAGACCTTTCAAAATTATAGAACGAATTGGGGACGTAACTTACTGATTGGAAATGCCGCCATGTCTCTCCAAAGTTCACGATCTGTTCCACGTATCTCTGTTGAGGAAATACATGCCTGACCCAACGCATGTACTCACCTATGGGTAATTAGAACTGGAACCCGATCCGTCATATTGCGAAGATCCCATCAAGATTCTTGATACGAGAGAACAAGTACTGAGAAACCGAACGACTCGTCTGGTAAAAGTCTTGTGGAGAAACCATAAGATGGTAGAGGCAACATGGGAACTCGAGGAACATATGATGAAGAACCACCCGAGTCTATTCATGCAGTAGTATTATAGAAATTTTTAGGACAAAATTATTTGAATGGGGGGATAATGTAACACCCCAAGCTTCTACGGTACACTTCCCTTTGAATAATGCTATAACATGTGTTGTACGCAACATCGAGTTCTAACACTCCACAACCAATCAAACTAGCTGTTATGAATAGTAATACCCACTTTTTGAAATTTATAAATTTTATTTTCCAAAATGGACTTCATTTTTGGATTCGGAATATCGAAATTAGCTTATGGTGAATTTTTGGTATTTTTCTGAAAAACTTCATTTTTTGATGAATAGTGAAACCACTAAGTGGTAGTTAAAAAACTGAATAATTCATAAAACATAATTTTACCGCTTCTGTGAGTGGAATTTCAAAAATCCGAGAGACACGGTTAATATCAAGGAGTAAAATGTGGTTCAATGAGATGAAAATAATTTTTGGAGAATAGTAACTTTTTACTTTTATTTACCACGGTTGAAAATAAATAGGGTAATTAAGGGTAAATATGATATTAATATTACCCTAAAACACGTCCTAATTCTATTGGACAAGTGTATCTCGACCATAAACAACCATAGGAATAAAATAGTTTCATTTATGTCCACATGGATTACATTAGAACATTTATTATTATTTAAATCAAAGAAGAGTTAAAAGAGTTAAAATCAATGTTTATTTACTAAAACATTTTGTATATTGGGTTAGACATAAGATAAATTCGATTATAAATATTCATTAGAAATCTAAAAATATTTACTACATAATTATATTTTATTTATAATTTTTAGACATTAAATAATATAATTTATTTATGACACAATGATGATGCATTAATTACCATAATAGTAAAAATTTAAAATAATTGATATTATAAATACCCAAATAAATATAATATGAGACTTTTTTGAATTAAACTAATTTTATAGGTTAATAAGACATGTTAGGAATACTTTAATTAACTTTTTTCGGATAAATAATTCTTTTATGATTTTCAAAAAAATCAATTTTCCAAATAGTGTCAAAATTGACATAAAATAGTTTTTTAAAAAAATATTATATTATTAATTGATATTCAATTCATAAAAATATAAGGGTCGGCCAAGATACTTATATCATGATAGGTGTATGATTAATGGACCACTTTGATGTCTCTTTGAGGTATATAGTATGTTTATTAAGTATATAATATAAAAATACAAAGTGACATGGTAAGTGTCAAACTAATTAACTAAGAGTTAAAACTAAAAGATAAGGTTAATATAATGATCCAAACCAGTATAAATTCGTTTGGTTGAGTGTTTTTAGACCCATACCCACCGTAAACATTAAATAATCCACTTTGGATCCATTATAAATGAAATATGAATTTATTATAAAATAATATTTCTTGCTTTTCCAATGGTTCCCATCACCCCTCTTATAAAGGGGAACTCCCCCTTCTCATTAATTCACACCTTAAAAGCCTTTTGCTTCGGCCAAACCCTTACCAAATACTCTCTCAGAATCCCTAACTTCATCTTAGAGGCCATCCTTTAGTCAGAAAGCTATTATAAGGAGCCCTTTTGATCAAATCAAAAGGAAGAACCCGAAGAAGATGTAATGATTTCACCACCCGTTTTCAAGTTCCATACATTTTCCACTTCTTCTTTCTTTGTTAATACCATTATAAAATAATAACTCCATTATATTATATATACTTTGATTTTATTATAGACATGTTACAACCATATTTCAGTATTCTATCCATCTTTTGAATGATATGTCACCATACGTCCGTACGTATGGCTTATCGTCTCCACGTCGTGGTGTAATTGTTATTCAAAACATTTTTATTTTGATGGTTATAATAATGATGTGTAATTCATTTAAATAATTAATATAACATGATAATTATTCTGTGTATATGATATACCATCCAATTAAATATTATTTTAATATCAAAAGAATGATATTGTCGCTCGTGCGTACATACAGACTACCGTCTCCATGAACACGATGAGATTCATTCTCCATTGTATCCATTCAATTCTAATTCTCATTTGAAAATTAATAATAATTTTTAAGGAATTAATATAATTATGGATATGAATAAGATTAAACCTATCCATAACAAACATGTCTTACATAACAAAACAAATAAAAGAAAATGAGTAGGTTAACACCTGAAACGACAATAATATTAAGATATTATTATGAAAGCAATGTTAGAAGATCGTATATGATATCATATTAATGTATATGACTCTTTGATAATTTAATAAAAATTATTTCACCATTATACAGGATTTTAACCTACCCCAACCAAGTAAATGTACAAAGTAAGGGTTTATTTCTCAATCTCTTCATTATCTGAGGTTGTTTATATTTAATAATCTACTAGGACTTCTTTATCATCCACATCCATTTTTCTTTAAATTTTATTTCAAAACCTCTTCACTATTTACTAGAATATTGTTTAATTTCATTTATACCCTTTATGAATTTTATAAGTGGTTTATAATGTAATCTTTCCATCATTTTCCAAACAAGGTCCTTTTTAACCTTTTTGACAGAATTAAGGTAAGAATGTTTTTTTAACTTATACGGCAGGTGCAACTATTTTCCACTGCTATAAAATCTTTGAAGCTTCCATTACAAGATTATAAGAATATTTTCAATTAAAATGTTTTATTTTATAAATATATGACTCCTAAATGATTTCAAAATAGAAAGAGACATTTCTCTAAAAAGAGTTTTAATTTCATCTATGTCAACATCCTTTGATGGATTTTACGCTTATTTGAAGTTGATTTATTATGATACAAAACTTCTATATTGTATTGAAGGTTTTTTGATATGTATGACTGTGGATGTGTTATTTTTATACCATTCATGGTTTATGGATGAAGTATTTACATTTCATATGATAGTTTTAATACAAATGTTTATGTTATGTTTAATCCTTTTCATATGGGAATGCATTGGACTTAATATGTTACGGGTGGAGCCCACTATAGCTCTTCGATGAATCGGTAGGTCTCATGAGACAATCTAGTGTCTTGGCACAAGGCCTTGACAAAATCATATTTGTAGTCTTGGCACGAGGCCTTGTCTATGTGGTTATGATAGTCTGGATTTATGCATTCCATCATTATGAAAGTGGTTATTGATATTGCATGTGATTATTCGATTAGTAGAATATCCATTGAATAAGTAAATGGAATTATTTCATTTTATTTTTTCCATACTATGTTGAAGTTCATGTTTAAAAGGCTTTTGTTTTAGGTATACATTGACTTAAATATTTATTCTTATTTATTAACGTTTCTGCTATATTGTTATCCTTACTGGTCATTTGAGCTCACCCTTTTTCTATGTTTTATTTTTCCCAGGATGTGAAGAAGTAAATTATGAATGACCTTTAGGGATAGTATGAGAGGATAAGAGTGTGGACTATGGAGACTATGTTGTTGTAGTTTTCATTTTTATTCTGTAATGTAAAATGTTATGAATATATCTAGTGTTTCCAAGGATACTAAACTAATCGGTATTTCGAGATTTTATCTTTCTTGAGATCATGCCATTGTTATGTAATAATGCACAGACTCTGGGTAACTAGGGCCAGGGTATTACATACAGGGTTGTGGGTGTATAAGGGGCTGGCGAGTGTCTAATGGGTGGGGGATTTCTAGGGGAGGGGTGGTTTCTTGGTGTGGTGGGGGCTATCCAAGGGGTTGGGGGTCTAAAAGGGTAGGGGTGTCTTGGGGGTGGGGGTGTACAGGGGGTGGGGCTGTCTAGGGTGTGGGGGTTATCCAATGGTTGTGGGGGTGTCCAGCGGGGTGGGGTGTCCAGGTGGTGTGATGGTGTCCAAGGGGGTGGGGGTGTTCAGAGTTTTTGGTGTCTATCCAAGAGAGTAGGGTTGTCCAGGGGGTAGGGTGGTGTCTAGGGGGTGGCTATCCAGGGGGTTGGGTGGGATGTCCAAGGGGGTAGGGATGTCCAGGGGTTGGGGTGTCCATGGGGGGTCTTTCTATTAGGGTGGGGGTATACCATGGGGGTTGAGGTGACCAGAGGGTGGGTTTTTCCATTTGGGGGTTGGTGTCCATGGGTTGGGGGCCGTCCAAGGGGGTAGGGGTGTCTAGGGGTTTGGGGGTTCTATGGGGTGGGGTCTGTTAGTGGTGGTGTGTTACCCAGTAGGTGGGGGATATCCATGGGGTTCAGGGAGCTTTCAAAAGGATTTGGGGGATTTCCGTGTGGGTAGGGTTATCTAGTGGTTGATGCTGGAAAGGGGGTTGGCAAGGATGTCCAATGGGTGCGAGTGTCTAGGGGGTGGGGTTTCTAGCAGTTGGGGGCTGTCCAGGGTTAGTAGGTGTCTTGGGGGGGGGGGTTGTCTATGGGGGTTGGGGAATCCATGGGGTTGGGGGCTATCCAAGGGGTGGGTGTGTCTAGGGTTGGGGTATTCCATGGAGATGAGGGATGTCCATTTGGGTGGGGGTGTCCAGGGGGTGCGGGTTTCCAGGGGGTGGGGTGGATTCCAAGGGGTTGTGGGTCTATCCAGTGTGTTGGGGGATGTCCAAGGGGGGTTAGGGGGGTTATTCATGCAGTTATGGGTGTCCAGGGGGTGGGGATATCTTGGGGGTTGGAGGTGTCCAGGGGGTTGGAGTGACATTCCAAGGGGGTAGTGGGTGTCCAAGGGGTGTGGTGTCCCTGAGGTGTTGAGATTCCATGTGGTGGTGTCCAGAAGAGGAGTGAATCAATCATAAGAAATAGTTGTTTGAAGGAATATTTGCATCATCTAGAAGTAAGCCCTTAAACAAGGTATGAATGTAATCTATGACTATATTAGATATCCCATACATAGTTTTCCCTTGAAACATTCAGATACAAATTACACCTTAGTAATTTTATAGCATTGTCGATATACTATAGTCGTGAAAGCATCAATCGATTTTTTCAACCTGAAAACAACATCATTTTCATTAGATGGATCATTTGTTCTCATTTCGAAGACTTCTTGGGTCAGAATCCTTTCTTCTTCAAGATTATGAAAAAATGTAAACCAATCATATAACAAATTTACCAATCCAGGCCTCTCATTTGGATCATCCGAAATTTTTGATTTCATTTTCTCCCCTTTTTGATTACACAAATAATAGTTTTCTTGAGAAACGTTTTTGGATATGTGGTAGTTTAATTATTCTTGAATAAACCATGGTCTTCTAAAACAATTGTAACCTGGGAAAGGTTTGTGACCACTATCTAATTCATTGAGAAATATAAAATATAAATAGATCTCCAAATTATTTTGAATATCATTTGATATTTAATCTTTTTCAGACATCCAAATTCTATCCATTAGGTAAAAAAAATTTATAAGTCATTTTGACAAAAAAAGATTCAATAATATTGAAGATTCATTGAAATTATATTTTTGTAAATGGGTATTGATCTCTTTATATGAAACTCTAACTAACACACTACTAAACACGAGAATCATAATATATAAGTCAAAAAAATACTATATTTTTTACAACATATCATTGAAGAACAATACATGAGTGTACAAGATCAGGTAAAATTTTGGAATTGAATTATTTAGAATTTATGTAAATTTTAAATAAAAGAAATTTTATATTTTAGTGTTTTATTTGAGTTATCACATACACATCCCATGGGGATGAGGTGTCTAGTGGGAGGGATTTCTAGGGGTTGCGGGCTATCTCAGGGGTGGGGGTTGTTCTTGAGGGTGGGGTGTCCTAGGGGTGGGGTGGTGTCCATGGGGATGTCAAAGGGGTGGGGGTGTTATGGGGGGGGGGGTCAATTTAGTGTGATTCGGGTTTTCCAATGGGGTGGGGTTGTCCAGGGTGGGTGGGGGTGTCCAGGGGTGGGAACTGTCCCTGGGGGGGGGGGGGCTGTCCTACGAGGGTGGGAGTGTACATGGGGTGGGAGTTTCTAGGGGGTAGGGTGGTGTCCAAGGTGATGTTGTCCAAGGGGTTGGGGTGTCTAGAGGTGGGGGTTTTCCAAGGGGGTGGGGGTTGTCCATGAGGATGGGGTGTCCTAGGGGAGGGTGTGTTAGGGGGTGTGGGTGTCTAGGGGGTGGGGGTGTCAAAAGGGTGGGGGTGTCCACCCCCAAACTAGAGTCATAAAATCCTATCCCTATCCAATTTTAGCATAAAATCAAGAATATTTTCGATTACCCAGAATACTGTTTGTGTAATATATAAATATCATACATATAAATCACAACAAACCTAATTGTAAACACATATACCAATATCATATAGGGATCATATTTTATCTTACACTATAAAAATCATAAATGATTTCTAAAAAAACACACCTATTTGTAAACAGACCACCAAATTATGAGTTAGGACTGTGCCTGATTGATGCCTTGAGAGGCTAACTGAGAGATAATTACATGTTGAGAAACAAGGTGTAAATATAGTATTATATATGTTTAAAAAATATTGTGTCTGTGTCAAATATGATCCAATGAATGTTGTTTATGAATATGATCTAAGATTCGATGGGACAGTACTCATGGGAGTATGATCATTGATATGTCATTAGGTGATATGGATTCCTAGGAATGTTAAATTTGTATGAGATCAACATGGATATTGGATAGAAACATGAGTGGGATTTCATTGCAGAGTTCACTTCATCATTGAAGGGTAAGAGTGAGTGTTGGTATGGATATTCATGAAACGTATTAACATGTGAAAGAAACTATACAATGGTTATATGTGATTCATATTTTTCTCTATAGTATCAAAGTGAATATCCCACCCCCTCCCTAGATAGTCCAAATCCCCATACTCTATATCCCCCTACCCCCCAGTAGCCCATTGGCCAACCCACCCCCTCCCGGACAACCCCCCCCCCCCACCCACACCCTAGACAACCCACACCCACCTCCCCAACCTATACATCCAACCCCACCACCCATGGAAAACCCACACCCGGGATAGCCCACACCCCCTCCCCCACCCGGACATCCCACCTGCACTCCCTAACATCCCACCCCCTCATCGGACAGCCAATACACATCCCACACACCCCGACATCCCCCTACCCCCTGCAACCGCGTGTACACCCCTATAGATAGCCCCACCCCACATGGTCAACCCACCTCATAGACAACCCACCACCCCACCTGGACAACCCACCACCAAACCTAGATAGCCCACGCCCACATATACAACTCACCCCTTCCATGGACAGCATGTTCCCCCTTCCCCACCTGGACAACCCACCCTCACCACCCTGGACATCTGACACCCCCTCCCGCAATTAGACATCCCACCCCTACCCACTAGACAGTCCACCCCACTTGGCTGCCCCCGACCCACTTCCAAACTAGGACAACAGACCTTGATCCCCCCATTATAGACCGCACCCCTCCTTGGAAATCTGGCACCCCCTCCCCCACACCCATGAATCCCCCCATACCACCCAAATCCTCCAACCCCCTAGAACCCGCCCCCACCTGGATACCCCCCTCACCTGGACAGCCCCCATACCCCCACTGGAAGACCCTCTTAGGATAACTTTATTTAAACCCATTTTATTAATTAAAAAAATAAAACCATCATAAATTAGCCATTTAATTACAAATAACACATTAAATATATCAATAGAAGATAAATTATATATATATATGAACTACGAGTCACTTAAAAATGTCATTGGGGAATGGGGAAATCCCTGACATGGTTAATTCCAATTTAAAAACATGGGAAGGAACTTATGGGTTAGGGTGTTATCTGTGGGGGGGGAGCTCTCTAAGGTTGTCGGGATATCTAAGGGTCAGAGGGTGTCTAGGGGGTGGGGTTTCTAGTGTTGGGGGTTGTCAGGGGGGATTTAAAAGGGGTGGTGGTGTCCAGGGGTGGGGGTTTTATTGAGGGGTGGTGGATGTCCAGGGGTGGGTTTGTCCAGGGGGTGGTGGGAGGGGGGTTTTCCATGGGGTGTAGGGTTGTCCATGGTGGTGGGGGAGTCCATGGGGGATTCCAATGGGGTGGGTATCTCTATGGGTGGTGGGCTGTCCATGGGGTGGGGGTGTGTAGGGGGTGGGGGTGGTTGTATAATGGGGGAGTCTAAGGGGTGGTGCTATTAAGGGGTGGTAGGGTGTCCAGGGGGTGGAGGAGGGGTGGCGGGGGTATCCATGTGGGCGAGGGATGTCTCCAAGGGCGTTCAATGGGGTGAGAGTTTCTAGGGGGTACGTGGGTGTTCATGGGGGTGGGGGTGTACCGGGGGTGGGGTGTGCATGGGGGTGGGGGGGGGGGGTATCCAATGGTGGTGTCAATGGGGGTGGGGGCTATCCAATGGGGGAGGTAGTGTGTATTGGATGAAATACCCATATATTACCTTGAAAATTAACTATACCATTTCCAAAAAATATCACAATTCCAATACATCACCCAACAAATAACTAATTCATCATTAATATCACAACTCATCCCATTATTCATTGATAAAAAAATTATAAACACAAAATCCAAATCTAATTTTCAACTAAATTTATGTCCATATAAACAACCATGTAACTCCACTAAAAAATGGAAAACCACCTACCCAAATACACCAACTGTCCCCAATACCTTCACATAGACTATCTTTATATCCATTACCCTTTACCATCTTTGAGTTGGGATACATCTCACAAGAACCCATTATTTCATAAGGGTCACAAATTGTAATATAATGAGTTTCTATAAAGACATAAAATATAATTGATTCACACAATCATGAAACTTGAATTGTAGAACAAAAATATAAAACAAATCAAACTGTTCAGTATACCATGCCACAGAACAAACCAAACTATATTTTAGGGAAAATCAAAATAGACAAAGAATATATGCATAACATTAAAACGATTGTATCATTTACTCAATTATAGTGTAGAAATTAAAAATATCTTGATTGAAGATGAATTTATTAAGTGGTATGTGTTTTTTAGTCTTGGGTAATGTGAGATCTTCAATATATCTTTGGAATAGGCCCTCCAACCGTGCGAATGGGGAGAAAGGTTATTGAATATTTGGGGGAAACCATTCCCCACTGGTTTTAAAACCTATTCGTAAATCTATTCTTTAACAACCTTTTCAAAAAATGGGTTTTACACATTATATATATTAATGCTTTCCCAATATTTTGTGTAAACTATTGGGAAATCATCCTTTTAAATAAACAATTCTAACAATTTTATCAAACTATTGGGAATGGATTTTTTTAATCTATACCAATGATTTTTCCAATAGTTACTATAAATGTAATGGGAAAACCTCTATTTCCATAACTGTATATTAATTAATTTAATGACTTATCAATCATAGAAAATCAATATCATGACATGAAAACCTACTTATAAAATCATGAACCATGAAAACATGCTTCCTTGACATACTTTTAAAAGGATAACACATAAGAAATAATAAATCGATAATGAAAATTACAAAATAGAATTAAAACATAAAATCAAAACTACTAAAATTGAACACCCTTATATAAACACTCAAAATTTAATTACATATTTGATGGGAAGATATGAGATAATATTGCTTCTAATGTCATGAACACCCTATGTACTTTCAAAAAATCCCCAAAGAATCTATCTAATGAGATGGGGCTCTATTATCCTTTTTTAACAACAGTGGATAAGATGAATAGGTATTAACAAAAGTGGGACACCACCTCATTCTTACCTCATCAAATATATGATGTGGTTGATTTAATGATAGTGTATAAGACATATTGTGTGGATAATCATCCCAAATTATTAGCCAAATATCATTAAAAATAACTATATTAGTAGTTGAAACAAATAATAATCACCCATAGTGGAACATAAAAAAACCCCTTAGTTAAATACCATAACATGTGATATGAAATTATTATTAAAAAAGGCTTATTTCTAATTAAATAGGATCACCATATATATGTGATCCATAAATATGGTAAAAGGTATAAAATTATATCATAAGTGTAAACAATAACATAGTGTATGTTTTGGTGTCATCTAAAATACCTAACCAAATCCATGAGATCAGTATCCTGAAAAACGTCCCTTGGCTATAGATGGATCATGGAAAAGAATTAATGTCATAAAATTTTGAAACATTTAAATTTTTCATTAACGTACCGGGCTAATCACTTCTAACAGATCCATTAAAAAATGTTGTAGATATTTTTCAATAGATCCAATAAATGAAATAACTAAAAAAGTAACATAACATATAACCACATTGGTGTATTAATCACAAAAATGGTAAACATGATCCACTACCAAATATAATGTCATTTGTGATAAGAAAAAGGTACCACATTTTACTAAGAACGCATTAACGGTAAATATAAACCTATCTTAGAAGGTGATCAAAATATAAATACTTTTATTTGATTAAATCCATACCTTACCTAAGAAACCATGGATCTTTTTGGAGAATTGAATTCATATATCTAGCCTCAAACACAAACGAAAAAACTCCCTTGGGAAGGGTACTTGGATATTCCTCATAAATTAATCCTTGATAAAAGAATTATAAGGGACGTATCTGTTTATCCTAACTGTTATTTAGGAAAAAAATAACCTAAATATATTGTTATTTAATACATAACACATAATTTATGACACAAATTATGTGGCAAGGTCATAGTGGTATTTTCCAGATTCACATGGGTCATTCTCACTCTAAATAAACAAAAAATAATAGTTAATATAATGGATACAAGACATTGACATAATACATTCAACACTAACATCTAGTGGAAGATAATAATTCTACCCATTTACCTTTATCATATTAGTGGTTCACCACCCAACCATGTGTGGTTGCGAAAAAAAATCTTCCAAGGTCAATCTAATCTAATACATCCCATAATTGGATAACAAAAAAATGTACTAAACCCAAAGAATATCTTTTAAAAAATGATAGGATTTATCATTCCCTTGTTATTTCACTTATATCATACATCTGTAATGTAAATTACTACATTATCGACTTAATAAAATACATAGATTATAAATTAAAAACATTAAATTTATATTTCACCTACTTTTGTGGATGGTAGACCATACTACCTCATATGAATATCAAACCATTCAAAGGAATTACTTCCCCAACATATGGTACCTCTCCCATTTTACATATCCCTCCAATTAAATCCCAAAATCATAGTCCCAAAAATCATCCCTTCATAATTATAAATATGGATTAGAGAAGAAAAATATTTAAATAGATACTGATTGAGATGTTGATCCATCGCCAATCAGTACGTCACCATCAGGGATATTATTCCATATCATTTGGAAATAGCTCTTTCCTATATGGGACTCTCTCTATAGTGATATCTTTCCAGGGATGGGGGTTCCCTTTAGTGAAGAGTTCTAAAATGGAACACATGGATGTTCAATTTCAATAAAAGGAAAACATTTAAATAATTAAATAATAATAAATATATTGAATCAATAGTGTTAGATATGCCCAGAGAAAACATATGTAATGACCATAACATCAACTAGAAATGATAAGTGAAATAGGACATATATAAAAAACGAATAACACTAAAATCATGATTAGTTATGGTGATTTTCAAAGTAGATTTATGGGAAGGGTAAAAAAGTCGAAGTTAAATTCAATAACTTTGTTTAAAATTTTAAATATCTATAGGCTATGGTTTTAAAATTATTTTCATAACACATCCCACACTCCTATGGAATATTTCCCATCATTTCCTACTAGAATTTATTATAACACCAAACACTCATTATCTCTCAAATGCAGTGGATCCTTAAGACATATTATATACTGACCCACACTATGAGAAAATCAATGTTTTTCCACATCATAAATTGTGTGGCCCTTCCTAGAAAAAAATTTAAATATTATTTACATTAATTAAATTCCACATCCCAGAATGTCACACCATAAAAAAGCATAGTTGTAAAACCTACAATTTTTTTCAATTTTTTTCAATAAATTTAATTTTTCTAATTTTAGGAATAACAGCCAACATTAAGCTATATTAAAACAACACAATTATAATATTATATTTAAAACATGGTTGTGATATCCTCTATGTTAAACCTTATTGTATGAATAAGATTAATAAAATAACAAAAAAAATTCTATTATTGTTTTAGATAAAGAAAAAATATGGACAAATACGTACTAATTTATTTTAAAATATTTATATAATTTGAAAACAGATTTCACTGAGAAATGAATCTCACTATATTTATTTAAATAATAATAAATTTAATCCATTATAATTTTTGAAAATTTATTTGCAAAATTTAACACATATTTTTGTATCAACACGTGAGAATTATATTATGGGAAATTTGTTAATTTTTTTGAAAATATTAATTTTTTGATTAATTGTGAAAATACCAATTTTTATATGAAAACATACAATTTTTAATGTATTTAAAAATATTTTATATATTTTAAAATTTATTTTCATGTTACATTATATAAATTATATTTTTATTTATTGAATTTAGGCTGTTTTTATCAATTTCATATAATATTTTTGTATATAAAAGTTTTATACATATGTAATCTATTTCATTGGAAAACATATTTTTCATCCAACATGAGTATATTTTTTAATTAAATTATACCACTTATATCTATTTATTTTCATAAAAATGATTCAATATTTTTAATCTATAAAATATTAATTATATATTTATTCCAAAATAATTTTTTATAATTATTTGTAAAAAACTATAAAAATTAGTTATTGTTATTTTGTTTAAAGAGGTTTTAGAGCATTTGTAAACATGTATCAATAATATCCATAAACACACATAGGAACATTATTTAAAAAATGTAATTTAAATTCATAATTAGTGGGGAAATATTATCTAATTGGGGTAATTTCTTATTCATAAATGATATATTATGAAGGTAAATAAAAAGAGACGTGTAACTCTTCATAAAACTAAATTTTTAAAAGTGAGTAAACATAGATTAATAGAAAATATAATCACTAAATAATGATCACATTTGGTGAGATATATTTTTATAGGCCATATAATTCAAACACTCTATTATTTATTTATTTTGTTAGTAACACTTCTAGAGAGATATTGTACATTATTGAATCGTTTTGGTTATAGACAAAAATTACAATCCTCTTAAATTATAAAAGTGAACCTACAACCAAAACTTATTCACACTCCCAAAGACTTTAGGATTAATAAATACATTAAAAACATCTTTATTACTTCCCTACAAACTTATTAGATTAATTTTTTTTTATAAATGCCTCTTATTAAGTATTTTGGTAGAATTATAAGGATGTTCTTCGTAGAAGATGTATTGTTATTAACAGACTGTTTTTTATTTTTATTTTTATTTTTACACCTCCCAAATATCATATAAAAATGTTATATTATCATTATATTAGTATATCCAATAAATATATATGTTATTATGATATTTCAATAAAATATATCTGTAAAATATTCCATGAAATTTGATATGAAACCATTAATCATGTATATGGCAGACTAAAACCTCTCATGCATAAATAATTCATTTTTATGTCTTATCCTGTCATGGTATGATTTAATTATTTATTAATGATGAAAAAAAAAATTTATGATATATTTATTCATATTTAATTATAAAATCACATCCCAATTTCATTCGTCCCATTCCATTGTGAGATGATATTTTTTCTCATGAAATTATGTGGACTAATACATCCCCGAAGTGATGTGACATTTTATTCATATTGTATTTATTTATATAAAAATGGGGGTTTATTTAATAAAAATTTATTATATATATATATATTATATATAAATGATTCAAAAAGGGTGAATTAATATTTTCCAAAAAAATACATTCATCAAGAAAATGGAAACATATATCATACTTTCATACAACCTAACGCCTTCAAGAATGATTTTATTATTTCATAGAAATTTTTTATGGAATTACATAAATAAATATATATTTGGTTTATAAGATATCAAAATTATGTTTAAATTTTTAATGATTAATGAACCATGATCAATTTAATGGGATAAAAAACAAAAAACAGAACACAGAAGAAAAAATAAACATGTATAACCCAAAATGTGATTTTGTTAAGGAAGTTGTTAATAAATAGGGAATTAATGATTATAATTCAATAATACATGATATTATATATCTGTGTGTATTTTTTAGGAATATACTTTTATATTACAAACATTTATTATATAATAGGATCAAAGGTACATAAAAAAAGTCGAGGATTATGGTATGATAATTTTAATTTAACTTTTATTTCTCTGAGACACAAGACATATTCAACACTAGTTTCTATTATTCTGTTTATATTTTTTATGAATTTATTATATTACTATTTTTATGTAAATTATTTGGATCTCATTATCCAAAAAAATTTCTTTCATTCATGGGCCTTATTAATCAAGCACTACCATGTTCTAATTGTTTTATGTTAAAATACAATTATTTTTATTGGGATTATTTTTTATTATTCTTCCATTAATGAAATATAATTTTCTACCTCTCATGAAATTAATTAATATTAATTTAAATTTATTATTTATTAATAATTCATATTTCCTGTTAATTTCGTTCTGTTTATTTTATCACGATTACAAATTAATTATTTTATAAATATTGACTTTATTTCACTATTTGGTAAACAGAAATATTTCATCCATGTTCATGTCTTATAAAAATGATTTCAATTATTCTTTCAAAATAAATAGATTTTTTAATGAAAATTTTTCTACTTTTTTACCTTTAAAAAAATTACTCTTCTTTGAGTTTTACTAAAAAGCATTTCATGACTTTTTAGTCTCAAATTTAAATAAATTACGAATTAAATGTCAATGGAGTGAACATTATTTTCTTCAAAAATTACAAGTAAATTATATAAATATTATTTTTTATGTTTCCAGTGTTATTTTAAATGAAATGATTTTATTTATATTAGGTTATTTTTTTGTTTTCCAGTATGATTATTCAAATTGTTCTTGTTTTTTTCCTCCAAAATAGTTTCAAGTAATCATTAAAAGAAAATTTACATTTATATTTATAGCATATGATGTTACATAAAACATTTTGGTGATATTATAAAATTATTTCATCCATATTCAGGATATATATTATTTTTTATTTTGTTGAAAAATCAATATGAAATGTTTTTATTTACACTGTGTTATATTATGATTAAGTGTTTATGAAGCCTATTTTATTTAAATGGTTTTTGATATTATTAGTGTTTTATGATTTTTTGGAACAAAAATGTTTGGATTTTTGGAAAGGTGATACCTAACTATCCTTTTAATTATATGAGAAATGATTTATTTGTTTTGCATAATGATTACCTGGAAGGTTATCCCTAGTTGGAAGAGGTATCATGGGAGGTTATTCGAAGCCCAAAAGTGGGTGAACAGAATTTTATCCCATAACTGAAAGTGGATACATGAGAGGTTATCTGAAAACAAAAATTGGGTTTATTAGAGGTTACCAGAATCACAAAAGTGGGTAAAATAAATTTCACCACAAGCATAAACAAAATTCACAGTTGTTTAGTCAAATCCTGTCATGTTATAAATGTTTCGGTGGTTATCATTGAAATAATATTTCCAATACATATTTGAATGGAAAATTTCATTGTATTTTTAAAATGTAATACTCTCATGTATAATTATATTTTATTCCATTAATATTCATGTCTTGTAAAATGATATGATTTATCTCATGACTCATATTTATGATCTGGGATATTAAAGGGATGATATTCATATAATATTTAAATGTTTTAATACCCTTATGCCCATGTTTTGCAAATATATCTCTTGTTTACCCTTACTGAGCATATAAGATTACCATTCATTATATTTATTTTCCTAATAATTCAAATAAAAATATTATGTAATTATTTTTTTGAATTAATGGTGATTATAAAAAATAACCTAGTTAGAGTTGCATTAGTTTATCTAAAAACCAATTTATTATGTATATAGGTTTCCAATGGCACTATACCTATACTATACTAGTCTAGATCAATATTCTTTGTAATGAATATTTATTAATTGGAATGAGATTATATTGTATGACAATCATGGGTCATTATAACTAGTATCGACGAATATTTTAGTTATATTTTGGAATCAGGATTGATTTTAATTTTATGGGAACAATAGGGATAAGACTAATTAAGGGAAAATAGATTAGATTTTTTCTAAAGGATAAATATATTCATTTCCAGGAAATTAAATCACTCTATTTAAATTACATGATTATTTGGAATTGGTACAGTTGTACCTAGGTCTAATAATTATGAAAATGGTAATTTTAGATTTGACTTAGGTGTAACCAAGTGTAAGAAAATAATAATTATTTCACACCAATTTTGACACTCTCTTGTGATATGTTTAATAAATGTAACCAATTATTACAATTAATTATAATAGATTTGAGTAGATAATAACTAGATATGTCTTATGTTAAACTAGTGTGTTATATATTAAATCCAATATGTTAATACTTATATATACTATGATTTATTTTTCAGGGTTAATTATATAGAATAATGGTTCTTGATGGTCATATAAATCATTTTGGATTATTATATAATTAATGATATAATGATAAATTTTAGGTGGTAATAGGTATACAAAATATTTAATTACACTACATGATCAAAACTATAAGAGTTAATAAATATAAGGAAATGTGTCATGGAATGTTAATTAATATCCTTCATTGAGAGATGTTGATTTATATTTGAAGACCCCAAATGGTATGATTATATCATATAATGTATATGATAATTAATTAGTTGATGATTCTTTGAATTTACTTTCACCATCTCTCATTATTCACCCTCTGATAGGAATTTTATTTTTTATTCATCCTTGAATGTATTTATCTACATAAATCCTATTTTAATTGCTATAGATGGGAAAACATTATATTTTAAAATAATATGTTAATATTTATCAATGGGGTGATAAATAATAATTACTAATGGAAATAAAGACCATTTTATATGTACTTATTTCTATTCTAGATGAGTTTTTATATCATATGGTTTTTGAGAAACAAAAAATAGATGATATTCACATTTTATGAATGTCTGATGATGTCTATCAGAATGAGTTACAAAGTATTATTCAGAATCATGATGTGGAGATCTAAATATTACCAATACCAGGTTCAATATATAATTTTATGAATCCATATAAAATGGACACATCCGAGTTTCAATAATTGAATTAAAAACACTAATAGAATAAAAAAAAGGGATTAATTAATCCATGTCCATTAACATGGTATATATATATTATGTTAAAATAGAAGAAAAAAATTATTTTTTTGAATATCAATGATTTGTCAAGAGTGAAAAAAGATAAAAATCAACAAAAAGAATCATCTACTTCATATTGATGACTTGATTGATCAAATTCATAGAGAACAATACAATTCAATTATGGACCTCCATTATTTATATCATAAATTCAGGGGTAATATGATATATATACCAAAAATAGATTTATTTAGAATATTTGAAAACTACTAAATAATTGTAATTTTATTTAATAATAACTAGACAATATTCGTGCATATAATAAATAGATTCATTAGAGATTACCACGATTAACTTTTTTTTACTGTTTATAGACAATATTATTAGATATTAAAATAAAAAATGAAGCAAAAAAGTATAATTTATGAACTATTTATATGAAAATAAGGAAGGAAAAACTAAATGAAAAATTAAAAAGTTCGAATTTTTGATATAAAATGTTTATCATTTTCATCTTATAATATCAAAAGACATTATATATATATATACCCATAATAGGTGTTAGTTTTTGTAATTTCTCTTAGATCTACCACTATTACTATGATCCATGGTTTTCATAGTTTGGTTGTATATTTAAAATGGTTGGATGTTAATATGTTATGAAAATACTAATCCACTCACATATTCTGAAGGGATACAAGTTCCTTTGTGTAGATGAATGTGGGTAAATTTCAATGAATTAATGGGATGTTGAATCAGTTAGGATTTTATCATCTTACCATATATAAAAGAAGGTTTTTTAATATATAATAATTCATCATATAAGGTATTGGGTTGTGTTCTAATGTATATTTATATGGTGATAGCTTATGCCCCATGATAATTAATGGTCCATGAAAAAAAATGAAAATCATTTTTTAGTGTTAGATGGGGTAATTATTTAATTAAATATATGGTGTAATTATCATTATGTATAAATTAATGATATATAAAATAATCATAAAAGTATAACGAAAATATTCACACAGAATGAGCTTAATATATACCATATATGTTTGTTTCTGTGGATCAATTAATATGATTTCTCATTAAATTACCACCCTAGTAAATTTAACGTGTTGGTTAATGATTTTCCTGAAAATGATAATTCTATCTTATCGATGATGAGGATCAGAAATGACACAAAATTTAAATATTTTGTAACTGACCATATATTTTTTATGGTATCAGAGAAATCTTGTATTTCGTAAATGAGGGCTCATCCATCTGTACATGAAAATATTAATGTTAGGAGAAAGGTATATGTAGATATTAAGAATAATATGAAAAACACTATTGACATTAATCATGATTATGATGGAATGATCTTGTTTAGGATGAATTTATATGTTCCATTCATATTTGATTTTATGAAGGATATTTTAGGGGATGCCTAATGTTATTCATTATTTTTTAATCATTTATGTAAAATGATGTATTGATAATTGATAGTGTATTTATAGTTTAATTTAATGAAGATATATATTGAAGTGTTTAATAACAAATAACTATATCAAAACAAGAAATAGGAAAACCTCATAATAGGTTTTTACATTAACTCCTGTAAATTTTTAAATGGTTTAATGTATATGACTTATTGACAATCGACTAATGAATTTGTCACAACTAATCACTATAAAATTATATATTTTCAATTGATCTCTATTTCTGGATCTACATTATGATATCTGTAATGTTTCACCAAGTAAAACAGTTCATTATAATTTCTCAAAATCTGAGGTTTTCAATGATGCTCTAGATATTTCATTAGTATTATATAAATTTGGTTCTATATTTCATCCTTTTGTATCATCTTATAAAAATGGTATGACTATGAAAATAATTGAAAACCAGGAGGATATGTTGATTTATTTTTCTATGTATTTTATTTAAATTTGGATTAGCACATTCCTCTAGTTTAGTTCTCACATAACTATAGTTTTTATTCTAACATTAATATTTTTCCTTTTTAATACATTTATGGATTTAATTCTATAACTATAATATGTTGGGATGAAGTTAAAGATTGAATCTCCTTGCAACCTGAGAAAGATAAAAAATTGAGAGATAAATTTAGATCTATTAAAAAAGACATCATTGTAGTTTAGAATAAATATAAATGTTATGATTCTATATTTCATTGTGATTTGGAATTTTTATTTAGTGAAAATGATTCGAATTGAATTTCTTCATGGAATAAGTAAATGTGATTTGAAAAAATTGAGTGTTTATCCTAGTTTATATTTTCTGGTTTCATGATTTCTGATCTTGATGGGATCGATATTTATTATCTCTTACACCAGTCCTTTATCATGTTAAATATTTGTTATGTGTATCTCTCATAAGGAATTATATACCTGATACATCACATATACTAAACACAAATATCATACAACTAACTAATGATTGTTCCTATGAAAAATAATATATGGAGTTTCTAGATCATATAGAGAAATGTCTACGAAACCGTATCACATACATCTTTATGGTTGTATGGTGAAACAAAAAACATGAGGATCCTATACAAGAACATGATGATATGATGATGAAGAAGTATACTTAGTTGATTATATCGTAGTGGAAAAAAATTGAAATAAAAATTCATTGTACTGGTGTTTTAATGTAAAAAGTCTAATATTTTCTAATGATTTTTTGAGAATAAATCAAATTTAATTGATTTATTATGTTACATATAACACCATGTTTTAATGAAATATAATTTACAATTAATATTATAATTTAAATTTAAGAAATATTACCTAGTATTTGAACATTGTTTTGTGAATATATATAAAAACAATTTGGAAACAATTTATTATAGTTATGTATTATGAAAATATATCATAAACATTTTACATAATTTTTTGGAAAACTTTTATATTCTTGTGAAATAATTTTCTCATATAAAATTAATTTCATTAAATATAATGGAAAAAAAATAAAAAAAATTCCCCATATTTTATTAAATTTACTATAAGAATTAAATTTTAATTTTATAATCAAATAAAAAAAATCTACGGTGAAATTTTATATAATTCGCTAAAAATATTAATTTTTTTGAATACTGTAACATAATGATTTTTATTCAAAAACATTATTTTCATTAAAATAAATTTCAATGTTAAATTATGTCTTAAAATGGTTTTAAGTTATTTATTAAATAAATTAGTTTATGTTTTATCAAATTTGTCTCATTTTTGTAAATTTCATGTTCTATTTTTATGTAAACACTTTTTATAGTTATGAATTAATTTTCTATGGAAAATTAATTTTTCATCACAGATAAGGGTTTTATTTTAAATGATATTATGAAACATGTATGGATTTAATATATATATATTTCATTAATTATATTGAAAAATCATATTTTTAATATATAATAAATATATATGATTTTTTTTCTTACAAAAGATTAATAAACAGTACCAATTAATGACTATGATACATGTTAAAATAGGTATTTACATGTTAATTCACAAGTGTTTAAATTATTTTAAATAGAAATAGTATATTTATTTAATAAATTTGAATTAATATTTAGAATCAATTAATCTATGTTATCTGATAAGGGTTATTGCATAGTTATACTTATCGTATACATTTCTAAGGTAAATAAAAATATACTACTTATAGTGGTGAAAAAAATAGAAAATGTTGGTAACCCTAGATGTTATAAGAATAATAATAGTACATTGTATATTAGAGTTGTGGAATGAAACTATCAACCCAATACTTTTGTATTTATGAAAATTTTAGGTAAATTTCATGAGAGTGACATCTAATGGTTGAATAGTTTTGTATTTTTATAAAAGTGTCACTTTACCACTATTATAAAATGCCACAACATACCCTATCTTCATAGCACTAAAAAATCACATTGGATAAAGAAATACCTTCAGGAAAATATTTTACCCCCCTTACATTTATGAGTGCTGATTTATTGATTAAGAATCCCTTCGATAATGGATTTTGGTGTAAACCTAATGAGGATGGTTGAATCATAGGTATCATTTATAACCAATAATTTTTTTCATCATCCACCACTTTATAATAGTCATTGTATGATAATATAAAAATATCTGTGCTTAACATACCCTGATATATTATTTTGTTTTTTTCATATCCTTCATCACCATTTTATTCTGTTAAATAGGAAACAAAACTATCGATCATGTGTACGAAATTCTACCACCTTCTGAACCGTTGTAATTAGTTTTCCAACACCACCTATCATATATATATTTAATGATAGATTTAAGATATGTATTATGATAAACTTATACATCTATAATTATAATATCTCTTATATATTTTTACAATCCGAACTATTGTGAAGGGGCATCGTCTTTCATTTGTGCATGTGGGATACCGCCTTTCGGAATCGATCTGAAACGTTTTTAATTTAATTTTGGAATTGATGGAAATAAAATTACATTTTAAAAGTATATATGATATATATTTTTCAAAAAATAATATTTTAATTGGAATTATTATTTAACATTATTTTAGTACATAATTCATGAAAATGGAAAAAATATTCGAGAGAATATATGGCATACTATCTCCATGAAGTATTTAATTAATTGAATTTCACTAACATCTACTAATTACACTAAATACATATATAATAAATATATATCATTATATATCTTTTTTTATTATACATATTTTGGTACCATGATCAACGTAAATTTAGTTAAAATACAAAACCGAAACCTACACGAAAATAAATAAGCTATTAACTGAATCTTGATTTTAATATGGGAATTAGAAATCAGTGGGAAATAAATGATCAAAATATATACTATAATTAATGATATATATATATGAATTTTTCTATAATATATTAACAATAAACCTATATTATTTATAATATAGGATTAATTTTATACCAAGAAATCATATAATTGATGGAATGTATTTTTGTCTACCATTTATTTATCTAGGATACATTCCACATTCACCAGTTATTTCATTTCACTCCTGAACATTATTACCATTAATTTATTTTAGGATTTTTTTAAAAAAACTATATTTATTTACACAACAATCCTATCTTATTTCTTTCGTGGGTCATACATTTATAAAATTATGAAATTAGAAATGATTTTATTTTACAATATCATTGTTTATTGGGATTGATTATATTATGAATATAATAATGAAACATAACTACATATATCTCATAAAACTATATAATTATATTCTTCGTCTATTATTTATGATGAATATTTATTTTCTATTAATTTATCCATCTTTCAGTACCAATGATATTAACGTAATAATTTTACGAAAAATAAAATTTATTTTTCTCTTTAGTCAAAAATAATTTTTTCATTAGGTACATCTATTGTAATTTTTTTATTGAATGATTATAAAATATATTTATTTATTGAAGGAACTTTTTTTGTCGACTAAATTATAGTAAATGGTTTCATATAAATTTACTGGTTATTTTTTGAACATGTCTATATTTACATATTTCCAAAAATTTAAGTGGAATATACGTCCTAAAATTATTATAATGAATGATACATTCCTTCATTTTGGATACTTAAGGAATTAATTATTCCATTAATAGTTTACAATTTTATTTTCAATGAAATTATTTAATTTAATATTTTGTATGTTATTAGAATATAATTTTTTTTAAATTGTAATAATTATTTTCCTAAAGAAATGTATCATGTGATCTTTAAAAATATAATTTTATATATATAATGAAATCCTTTGATGTTACATAAGTCATTATTCAGATACTATACAATTATAACAACATTAATCAGTCACAATATGATTTATGATTATGATGAAAATAATTTATGAATCTTTATTTGTTCCCAAGGGTCATGTTATGATGAAATGTTTATGAAAATCATATCTTATTCATGCGTAATGATATGATGAATATTTTATGATTATGTGACACACAAATGTATTTATTTTTTGATGGGTGGGAACTATATATCCCTAAAAAATTTATAGGTAATGGATAATGTTATATGATCTAAAATGGTACAAATAAGGTTTTCGGAAGACTAGAAGAGGATATATTAGATGTTATTAAACTCCTGGAAGAGGTTACAATTGTGGTTATACCACACCTAATGTAGATTTCATGGGACGTTATCCTAATCCAAAAATTGGTTACATGAGGGTTCATCTCTTGCCTGAAAGAGGGTAAATGAGAGGTTATCCAAATCCTGAAGTTTTCATTAGGTCATTCTTAACATGTTATGAATTTCATGACATATATATTTGACTTAATATTTTATAAGAATATGTTTGTTAAAAAAATACATCTCTTAAACCAATCTTATGCCCTCTGCCCTCCTTTATATTTGTTCCATTATTATTCTATACTTATGAAATGATTTTTTTATTCCATGGTTCATATTTATGATCAATTACATGGATTGTATTATTTTCAAATAATATTTTAAATTTCTTTTTCCCATATGAAAATGTTTTGTTAATATCTATCATGTTTTCCCTTACAGAGTATCTATGATCTCCCGTTACTATTTATCATTTAAAAAGGTTATGAATAATGTTATTATGTACAATTTATATAAGAAATGTTCTATTTAAGAAGAACGTATTGGGGGGTGATGTAGTTTATCAATGAACTAGTTATTTTTGTATCCATATTTCTAAAGGAACTATATATAAATTATTCTGGCATGAACCATTATATAATGTAATGAATACTCATATATTAATATTTGATATATATTTTTGAAAAGAAATAATTGTAATACCATCTCCAAAATAAGTTATCCCCAGTCAAATCTCACTATTACAAAACCCATTGTGTTGTACCATGAATCCTCGAGCAGTTGATGATTTTTCATCCACCAATCATATCTATGTCTTCAAATCCAAATCCCAAGCCATTTTAAATAATAATGGAAGCCAAAAGGATTTAAAAATAATGTTAATACATTGAATATAAATGAACCAACCCTAGAAATTTGATAGTTACACATAGAACAATTGAAATATACAATAGTTATCTTTTTATTATACAACATTTCATATGCATTCATGTTATATATAGTAATAAACAACCATAAAATTTTAATGTTAACAAATGTAAATATGTCCTCTCCCCAATTGAATTTATATATTACTAATTTAGCAATCATTATTCTTCCAGTATGAATGAAGTATCAATTTTTCTATCTATTTGTCCATTATACTTGGATCTATAAGGATAACTATATTAATTATTTCTCTCATAGTGAAATGGATAATAATGAAAACTATTTACTTTTAATGAAGAAAATCATTTTTTGTTATATTTATAATAAAATCTATCATCACTTTATTAATATTCCATCTATTAACATTGAAAATCACTATATATATGGGTTATTTTTCAACAACATCACATTATACAGCCTTGTTAAATCATAAATGAATATATGGTGGAAAAAGAATAATTTTACTAGTTTAATTTCACTTTGGACTATATAATTCAAATCATATTAAAATATTTGGCATAGTGGATTGAATTTATAATATTATGGTACTTAAATACAAATATTCCCTTTTGTACTATCCGATAAATTTTTTTGTTTCACTTTTAAATTTTTATATGTATCTCACCACATATCCCTTCATTATTTTTATTATATATTATTTACTTTGGAATTTAGATCCTGTATTCCATATCCTATTCTAATTATATGAACATAAAATACAATAAACACTTGAATTTATAATTTTTAATTGTTTACTGCTTGATATATCAACCATAATATTTGTTCTATGATCATTAATTCTTATTATGATTCGATTCTTATTTCTAAATTTTACATATTTTCTATCATCATAATGTTGGTGGGAACTGAAAAAGTTTTGTTTGAGCCAATATAATACTAACACCTCATTGGTTTTAACAATTTGGGATTTAATCATTATATTATTAACAGTACCAATCATTAAGTAATTCTTTATAAAAATTTATTTGACCCAAAATAAGGATATTAAACGTTTTTCATGATCATGGTTATCCCTATCAATGTTGTTCAAATAGAATTTATCCAAATTATAGGTCTTATTCAATTATTTTTATTCTATAAATTTTTTTACCAAACATGATCTCTTATCTTTTTATTCCTTAGAAATCATCAAAAATATAATAAACAATATTATTTTTCCCATAGGGGTTTTTTACAAAATTTTACAAAATCTCATTTTAGCTCAAGCATTAATAATCTGTATCCATAAATTGATTTTTTTTTCTGATCAACTTTATGATTTTTGTCTCAGCATACTTATTTTCATGATTTTTTAATCATTTAATATTTTATTCTTCCATATTAAAGGATTATATGATATGAGGGAAATGACATGTTATAGAAAAATAAATAAGAATTGTGAAAATAAAATCAAAATCAATAATAGATTTCATTAATATAAAATATTTTATAGAAATGATATATGTAGTTTTTAATATATAATTATTTTCTAGGTGAATTCCATGTTGCGTCCAACCTTTGTCTGTAAAAAAATTCACATCACAAACATCCATAAAATCAATATTTTATACGATTGATATTTTATGGACTTTTCATACCTAACTGATATAAGATTTATCTATAAAATATTAATATTAATTATTAATGATTTAGAATCATTGGGACTCATAGGAGAAAATTTTTCTTTATGGTATTTCATTCTTAGTAGGATAATATGACTCAAATTTTATCTTTACTAATATAGTATATGAAATTTCTATAATTTATGTAGTATTTTAAATATAAATACACATTTATGGATCCATTCTAAACTCCAATTACATGGGATAAAATTTCTCATTTAACACATTTAATATAATGTATTGTTCTATAATATTCTCCCAAAGAATCATGATTTTTTAATATAGTCATATTTCTCTAGAGTATCTCATTATCAATTTAATATTTTCTATAAAAAACTAATACCATCAAATAATGACATTTTTTACCATGTTAATTTGTTCCATCCAACATTGATGTTCATATTTTAGAAAATTTTATTATTACCCTATTAATTCTCCTCATGAAGACCGTAAATAAAATCATGTTTTGATCATGTTCCATTACCATTTTGTGTTTTTCTATGGTATAATCATTTTATAAAATAATTTATAAGGATGATTCAAAGTATTTTTTCATTTATCATCATTATTTCTTTTTTTACAACAGGGGACTTAATCATTACCATATCTTCCTTCTTTGTTTTTCATTATGAAATGTTTTGACAAAATGTTTTGACTTATCCTAATCAGTATAACCATTATTATTCTTGTAACAACCAAAAATAAAATTTCAAATTACAGCCAAATTGATGTGTATTAGAGAATTATAACCATTAAATTTACCTCTTCTTCTCCTTTTTTACTTTGAAATACGAGATATGTATTTCTGGTTCACTTCGTCTATCTCATCATCATATTACCAATCATTATATTTATTATCCATGATTTGAATATTTTCCATAACAATAATTACCATATCATTCTCCTTCACGATATTATTAAAGAAATAGTTGTATTTATCATTTACTTATAAAAATTGATATTTTCAATATCAGCAATAGAAAATTCATTTATATCGTCCAATCAATATATACTTGTAACAGATATTTCTTGGGTAAAAATCTTCAATTTGATAACACTGGCTTAATCATACAATGATGCTCTAAATCGACTAATTTTGAATACAATCTCTTTATACCATAAGAAGTATTCATTAATATATCCATCATAAAGTGTCAAAAATCATAAAATATTCTCCACTAAATTTTTAGTTTTAGTATATTCAGTGTGAAATTCCATTCCAAAATGTTATTAAGATTATTCCATATCTATATTGTTTTTTAAAAAATTATAACATTTTTGTAATATTTTATAGATAATGATATTATAATTTATTTTTTCTTCATTCATTTATCCTCTGAATTCCATATTATAATATGTTACATGGAATTTTATTACTCAATTTAAGTAAACCAAATAATTGAAGAATTAGTAACATAATGTTCAATATAAAGAATGTATGTAATAATATTTTACATTGATTCATGGTCATTCATTATATAATACTAAATTATACATCATATTATTAAAAAAAATATTCACATTCATTTCTATTAGAAATACATGATATTTTTCAAAAATCAATGATTTCCTTTATTTATATACATATTCCTCTATGATTGATCGATTAATATTGTTTTATAGAGTTTCATTATTATCTGTAGTTTTTTATAATTTTCATCAAATTCACGAGAATGAATTATTATGATCACGATCAACATTGTTTTTTTTAGTTCACCCTCGCCCTCATGTAATGATTGTATTTAAAAATTAAATTAAAAAAATTGAGAATGCATTCTCCCAAGTTGGGTAACTATTTATTTATATAAATTTTGTCATGTCTAGGATGAAAATAAATCACAAATGAAAAAAATTTATAAGTCATCATCTCTTGAAAACTCAGTATCACAGTTGATAATTATTCTAAACCGAAAAGCTTATAATATATTACAAACAAAAATAAAATGATTTTCTCATGTTCTATAGGATGATTGATAACAAAATGATAGATGATCCCCATCATTTTCTTCGATACTATCATTAATCTAGGTTTCCTTATTTATGATATTTGATACACAAAACATGTAGCTGAAATAAGAGATCATCCTCCAAACACACCCATATAATTATATTATTTATAGTATTCAAATAAATAAAAATATTCTCATTTTTATTTATTCTATAATTTATAATGAGATTATGGGTCAATACATAAATTAGGAATCTCCCATGAATAATTATAGTATACTCCTCTAATTTAGAATGGATAAAAATAAAAACATTGTGTTCCTTCATCTTTTATTTTCATAATTGATTTCAAATAATAATAACCCAAATACTATAATGTATATAAAAATACCATCTCAATATTCTCATTACATATCCCATCATTATTATTTTTTTATACATCTTTATTCAATTTCCACATAATCAACAATTATACACATTATATTTTACTTCATGAACCACTGAAATAAACTCTTTTTTTTACTAAGAATCATCTTAGAATAATTCTCCATTTTGAAGGGAACTAAAATTGAATCACATCTTAATCATATAAATCATTGTGATATTTATTTCCATATTTATTATATCACCATAATTATAAAAAAAGTACATATAAAACTAGAAAAATTCAAAAAAATTTAAATTCTTAAAATTTATTAATAATTAAAACATAAAAAATTATAATCAACCCTTGATATTTTCATCTATTATATTCCATAAAAAAATTTATTATATAGAAGATATAATTATGGCTCCATTAAATATTTTAAAATATATATATAATAATATTTATCATTATGGGCCAAATACATTTAAATATTTTACATATTATCATCTTAAGTATCAAATATTGGATTTTATATATTGGCATTAAAATTTTATGAATTAATTGAATGTGACAACCAATAAGTAATAATAACATATTAAATACACAATAGTGATAAAATTATAAATGTGTAAATAAAAATATGACCCTTTCAACATAATTGATGAATTGTTTGGTATAAACATTAGTAACCACATCATGACATCTATCTATATGTTGGAATAAATTAAAATAATAGTGAAATTATTCCTTATCACACACATTTGTCAAGGAATAGATAATGGTAGTGTAATTAGGGTTTTCCATTGATCAAGACAATATTGAACTTCAAAATGTTCAACTTTAGTGAAATATTATTTTGTAGAAGTTCAAACTCAAAAAAAATCACTCTATAATCACAAAAACAGAAAAACCATCAAGAATAAACATTATTATTTATCTCACACAAAGGACATATAAAGTGGTTATAATGAGATTTATAATGAAAATATTGAATGAAATAAAAATAAAATTAATGTTTAATGGAAATTTAAATTATCTCACTTAATTTAGACATTATAAATATATAATAATCTTACTAAATAATAATTCATTTAATTCATAGAAATGTATTTATAAAATTTTCTTAATTAATACAAAACCATGAATCGATATTATAAGATTGAGAATAAAAATTATTTATGATCTGTTTTTTTGTCAAATGAAAATGTATATATGTATTATTTATGTTTTATTAATTATGGTAATTGATAAAATTTAATGTTATGAATTAAATTTTCCAATTTTAATAGAACAATACCTAATTATTTTTTAGATTAGAAAAAAATAGAAAATAAGATTAAGATCAACAGATTATATAAAATATTCATTCAGTAAGACCCAATGTTTTAAAATGGATATTCACATTATATAAAAATGTCATAATATCATATGAAAACACGACATTGTGATCTTCTATGTTCTATGTGACCTTTATGTATATGTTTTTCAATTATGTATTTCGAATTTTGAAAATCTGACATACACAATTGGGTTTATGATGATTTTTTTAGTCTAAAAAAAACATAATTTTTTGGTGATTAGTTACATACCCTTATGAATTGTAACATTCCATTATAAATAGTATTATGACCCATAGTTAATCGCCCAAAATAATAGAAACATTACCCATGAATAAATAAATAAAACACTGACATCATATAAGCAATTGTATTTTTAAAAGCCATATATAATTATATATATTATAAATATTAATTAAAAATAAAATTTATTTTCATTAAAATTGTTAATAAATTGACATATTTATGTATTCTGGATTTATGTTAATTTTATAAGACCTCATTTTATTTTTCAATGCATTATAAAAAATGTTTTAATTTTAAAACTATTTTTTTCGAGTAAATTATGATTTTAATTAAATATTTAATTAATATATGTTATAATTTTTTTAAAAAAATGGACATTATTTTTGGATTATACAAGTAAAAAAATTGTTGTTTTTAATTTTTAGGGTTTTTCAGAAATACTTGAATTTTTTATTAATACTGAAATACCATAATTTATTAAATATACTAAATAAGATAATTATAGAGTCATGTATGATGTTATATTGATATAAGCCAACATAGTTCGTGATCTAATTATACAATTACTATTATTGGTCATGGAATAAAACCAATTCCTTGTTTTTTAGGGAAATAAACAATTAATGAATTTTATATTGAGAAATCCCCCCTCCCCTCCACTATAAATACCGCAGTTCACACCCTCGTTTCCTCAAACCTCTCTAGATTCATTCCTTGTCTATACTCATCATAAGATTCTTCCCATGCCTATTCCCTACATCCCAGAGCTTCTGGTCTCATCAAAAATCCTAGCATAGGCCCCTTAAGGAAGATCTCAAGAGGAGGATTCAAGAGGAAATTTCTCACCCTCTTTTCCTTTAATTTCCTTTCAATTACATGTTCAATTCTTAATCTATGTCCCCGATTATTTGTCCAAATGGTACCTTAACTCTAGTATAATTCAAATAATGTAATTTAATGATACTAATTGGATATTATATCATCAAACCACCTTCTCATTTTCCGTTTATTTTATAAAATAAAATGTTGTCTGTGTGGTGTTAATCTATCACCTTCAATAATGACATGTTTTTTTATTTTCTACCTTAAGATCATTTCATGAAACCATTTTTATTGTGTAAAATGAATATTTATATTTATTATATGCTATTTTAATTTCTAGAGCTAACATATGTACATATTTCAAAATGATTTATCAAAACAAATTGGTTATGTTCGAAAAACATCCCAAATTAACTCAAAAAATAATCGTTTAATTATTATATATTGATTCATCCACTAAGAATACAATTTAATTAAATATAAGATCATTTTACACTGTGTAATATCATTAATAACTAGGAATATATTTTTTGTATGTTTATCCATGTTCTACATCAACATGAATTCAATAATACATGTGAAACGCTTTTGAAAACCATAAAAACGAACATTCCGGAACAATGTTTTTAAACTCTATAACTCATTAAAAATACAATAAAATAAAATAATGAAACCATAATGACCCTATTCATGTATAAAAGGTTATTAAATTTGTAATTAATTAATATAAAGACATTATATATGATGTTAAATTGATTGAAGCGTTCAGGTATAAGGTAAGGGGAAATTATAGGAACCAACATTCATCTTTCATGTTCTCCCCCTATCACTATATTATTTATATGTTTAATCCTTAAAAATATATTGTTCATAATATTATTTCCTATTTTTTAATATAAATGTTTTTCACTGGTATTTATGTCAAACGAAATGTTTTCCAATGGAACGCTACTTTTAAGAACACACCTTTTACATCTCATTCATGAATGACAGTTCTATTAACATGTATATTATTCCCTCTTTCTATTGGTAACCAAATGTTCGTAAATGTATTATTATGAGATGACACCAATTCATTTAAATGGGTTAGGTATGTTAATTTTTTTTATATGTTCATTATGGAATGCATGATAAATGATAATGTTATGATGTGACAGGTGCACCAAGAATTATACAGAGCTCTAAAGAATTGGGTAATGTGATGAATCTCATGTGTAAATGTAATATAATTTGCGAAAAATATTATATATTGGTTCATGATTATTTGTGGTAGTTAACCACAAGGACATGATGTTTCATTTTTTCATGCATTTCCCCATTTCAATTCTTCTATTAATGATTCCTTTAAGTTCATGATACTTTTATTTTGTCATGATTATGTTCACCCATTGAAATATTGTTTTTATCTATCCCCTTAATAAGCTAATTTCTCAACCATTTTGATGTATATCCTTAGGTGGTTACATGTACTAATGATTTTTCAAGTGGAAGTAAGAAGAAATAGGAGAATAAATTGAATAAATTTTTATGCTTGATGTTGTAATTGTTATGTATGGTCCTAGTTTCCCAATACACCAACCCTGTGGATCCTCAATGTGTAATACTATTTTGTTATTTATCTATAAAATTATGTAATAGTAATTTAAATAATTCCTGGGATATTATAGTTGGTATAAGAGAAAAGGTTTTGATAATTTGGTAATTATGATTAGTGACCCCGAAAACCCCCCTCTAGAATGAGACACAGTACAAACATGCACAGAAAAATAATTACATAGTGATCCCATATGTTATACTTTTAGTATTAATATTTTAAATGAAAAGTTTATTCATTACTTTTTGAATTATTTTTTGTTCAATGCTTTTCTATTTTAGGAAATGGGTGGAACCAGGAGAATCCAGGCCCATAACTCGTGTGAGGGCCAATGCAATGATTACCTGAACGACATCCCTAGTGATTTTGCAGGTGGTGTTCAAAAAATAATGGTGATTATTACCCAAAAAAATAAGTTCATGAAAAATTACCAAAATAATGGGGAATATCCTCATTTAACAATGATGGATAAACTGTCTATAGAATGTTTTATGTGGCCTCGACCACCGATGTTTAGTGGATCTTCTGATCCAGTAGTTGTGGTACAGTGGGTCAAATCCATGGAGAATATAATTTTTGTTCTTCACTGTTCGTAGATGGAAAATGCGACACTATCCATTTATCATCTAGATTTATAGGCCACTCAAAGGTGGGATGTTATTAAGAACACCATGCCAAAGGTGTAAATTTAAGAGATGGAATGGGATGACTTAAATCTATTGTTCCTTAACAAGTATTTCCCAAAAATCTATTCACACGATAATGGAGAGGGAATTCATAGACCTAAAGAAACAATAATGATAATCCATCACAACCTATGAAGAAAATTTCACAAGGATATCAAGGTATGAATTAGGTATTTATATCTACAATGACAGGAGAATTGACAGATTCTGTAGTTGATTAAAACCACACCATCTAAAGGATCTTGCAATTCGAGACATTGCGAGTTATTAATAATTTGTTCGGTGTGCTCCCAAATAAGATATGAAGTTTGGATAATGGTCCTTTGGATATGGTAATAAGAAACAAAATATGGAGTTTCATTCCAGAGGATCTACTGACAATAGTGGGAAGAAAACTCAACGACCCACATGGAAAAATGTGAGAAGTTGATCCATGGGAACTGTTTCAAAGGGATGTGGAAATTCATCAACTATGGGAAAGAATGAAACCATTCTCAAGGGTGTCAAAAATAAATGAAATGGTAGGATAATGTAGCTGAGGAAAAGATAGAACCACCCATGCTTCAATGTTACAACTATATGGAGCTAGATCACTATTCAAGGTAGTGCCCAATACCTCGAGTTCATGACGGTAATCATCATCAGCAACCACCAAAGCCAATGGAACAAGAGAAGGCTTATGACATCACTATTGTAGATTTCGAGGAATACAATGATGACATACAAGGTACACATCCTATTAACTTGTGAATGGAAAAAAGTCTTATTTGATTCTAGTTCTACACATTCCTGTATAACTTACATGTTTGCTAGAACTATAGAATCGAATCCCAAAACCATTTAAGTATGGAAATCTTGTAAAAAAAGTGTTGCAATCATTGTATCCTATGTGTTTGACTCTTCTCCAATAGACATATGTTGGAAGATTATTCCAACAAATATTTTAGTAATTACCTTGGTGTAATTTGACAATATAATGGTTATGGATTAGTTCTCATTATATAGAGCACATATCAACTGTTGGAAAATGGAAATATATTTTAAAATTCTAAACCATACCATGCTTATATAAACATGCAAGTAAGATCATGAATATCATTTGAAAAATCCTTCAATGGGGTGGGTGTTGATTTCCCATAAAGAATCATACCTCTCCAAAATGGTTGGGTTTAAAGATAGTTCCAACCAAGAAAAAATGCCCATGGTGAGGGAATGTAGCATTTAATTTCCCCTATATTTAATCAGAAATCTCCCAGACTGTGAGGTAAAGTTCTCAATTGAACTCATACCTGGATCAAATCATATCTCAAAGTGTCCTTATACGATGGCTCTGATCAAATTAGTGGAGTTAATGAAGAATATTCAAGAGCATATGGACAATGTTTTTATATGCCCTAGAACATCACATTGGGTTGCACCAGTTCTCCTTCTGAAGTAGATGGATGGAACAATGAGGATGTGTATCGACTATTGGGAACTCAACATGATGACCATATAGAACAATTACCTTCATCCCAATATTGACGACTTCTTCGATATGTTACGATGAGGTCAATACTTCTCAAAGGTGGATATTCGTTCAAGAAAACATCTGCTAAAGGTGAAGAATGAAATCATTCAGAAGAATGCCTTCCGTACAAGGTATGGGCAATATGAGTGTTTGGTGACGCCATTAAGACTTTCTAATGTGGCTGAAATCTTCATGAATTTTATGAATAATGTATTTAGACATTACATTGACAAATTTGTGGTAGTGTTTATTAATTATATTCCCATCTACTCCACAAGAAAGGAGGAACATGATGAAAATCTAAGTCTTGTATTGGTGACTCTGAGAAAGGAGAAGTTGTATGCCATGTTCAGAAAGTGTGACAGTGGGATGAAGTAAGTCACATTCATGGGACATGTGATCAAAAGTGATGGAATTTTTTAGGATACTCAAAAAAAGGAGATTGAGGAATGGACTAGGCCCTCCAGTGTCACAGAAATACATAGTTTTCATGAATTAGGTGGGTACTTTAGATATTATGTGAGAAATATCTCACAATTTTCAAGACCCCTAATTAAGATAACAAGGAAAGGGGTAACGTAGGTCTGGGGGGATGAATGAGAGGGAAACATCAGTATCTAAAGAAAAGCAGATCACTAAACCTGTACTCACACTACTGATAAGTGGAAAACGTTTTGTGGTATACAATTATTATTAAATGAAATTATAGGGTTATGTACTCATGTGAAATGATAATGTGATACCCTACACCTCACAACATTTTATAATCCATGAGAAGAACTACCCGAAATCTGATCTAGAGCAGGCTGCCATGATTTATTCCTTGAAAATATGGTGAAAGAACCATTATGGTGAGAAGTGTGACATATACACTGATCATAATAGCCTAAATTATATATTCACACAAAAGGTGGTCAAAAAGTGTCAAATGAGATTATTAGAGCTAATAAATGATTGTTATTGAGCTATTCACTATCATCCCAGAAAGGTGAACTAGGTAGCATATGCATATAGAAGAAATGTACCTGCTACTCAATCCGTGTTACAGATTATGAATGAACCTATATTCTTGGATATGGAAAGGATGGATTTAGAAATCATAATGGTTGGGAATACATTCTACCTTTCCCAAATGATTTCACAACCATCCATCCAATAAGAAAATTAAGGAAGAACAAAAGTTTTAAGTGGAGATATAAAAGATGGTGAATGTAGTAATGTAATGGATGCTACATGTGTTTCATATCAATGATGATTGTGTGATTTGATTAGAACACGGGTTTGTGTGCCTTCATCACCTGGGATAAATATGTTGCTATTGGAAAATTCACATAGCTCCACATTCATTATCCATATTAAGATTATCATGATGTACCGTGATCTCCATGAACACTTCTGGTGGGATAACATGAAAAAGGATATCATGGAATATATCTCTAGGTTCGTGGTTTGTCAGCAGGTTAAATCAGAGAAACAAAAGTCCAAAAGATTGAAATATATATTTCTTATAACCATGTTGAAATGATATAATGTTACAATGTAATTTGTCCCGATTCTACTACAGACATTGATGGGAAATAATGCGATATGGGTTGTGGTTGACTGAATCACCAAGACTTACCATTTTATCGCTATTATTGAATACCTCTCACTTGAACAACATGTAATGTTATATGCGAAGGAAGTGGGGAGACAACATGGTGTTCCACTCTCAATTGTCTCTAGACATGATCTAAGGATCACATTTAAATTCAAGAGGAGCCATTATCTGGCTTTGAGCACTGAACTAACATTCATCATGACGTATTATCCCCAAACTGATAGACAATCTGAAAAGACTATTCAGATGCTTTAAGATATGTTATGAGCCTACTCTATGGAATTAAAAAGTTGATGTGATTAACATATCTTATTGGTTGAGTTCTCATATAACAATATCATCCACTCAAGTAATTAGATGGCTCCATATGATTATTTTTATGAAAAGAAATGTAGAACTCCAACCAGTTGGGATGATGTTGGAGAATGAAATCTACATGGACCCGATCTTGTGCAAGAGATGAAAAAGAATGTTCATGTCATCAATAAACACATCAATGCTTCATAGATTCAGTAAAATAGATACACTAACAACCGTCTAAGGGACATTCAGTTCGACATTTGATATAATGCCTTTCTTCGAATATCTTCATGGAATAGATTCATGCGGTTTTGAATGAAAGGGAAGATAAGCCCGAGGTACATTGGACCATTTGAGATCCTTGACCACATATGAGTTGGGGCCTATCTTCTTTCACATTCACCGAATATGGATCACGTTCATGACGTGTTTCATGTATCTCTCTAGATGAAGTACATACTTGATCCCTCACATATACAGAAATCATAGGTGGAACAACTGGAAGATGATCTCTCCTATGAGGTGCAACGAGTAATGATTCTATACCATAGAGGTAAGGTTCCATGCAACAAGACATCACACCAGATCAAATTTTTGTGGAGGAACCATAAGTATAATGAATCTACATGGGAACCAGATGAGGTGATGAAGGTGAAGTACCCTCACCTGTTATATAAAACCGAATTTTAAGGAAGAAATTTCATTAGGGGGGACGAATGTGATGACCCAATGTCTTTAAATGGAATTTAACTTCTTATAAATATGTTATAAAATTACATTAAAACACCACTAATGAACTAATAAATACATAGTGACCTTTAAATCTTCGTTTTCCACTTCTGTGTTTTGAATTTCAAAAATTGGACTTACATAGTTGTGTTCAAGATGAATTTTGGAGTCTAATAAAACCAACATATTTGTTTTTGAATTGAAACATAAACATATTAATAGCAACCAACCAATCTTAATAGTAATATGACCCTTATGAATAGTAAATCTCCCATAAAAATTGTATCTTCACCCCTGAATAATTTAATAAAACTTAGGCATCTAATAAGCAATTGTATTTTTGTACGCCATAAATAATTTTTTTATAATTTATTAATTAATTAAAATGAAAATTTATTTTCATAAATTGTTTTCATAATTTAAAATATCTATTTATTCTTGATTTAAGATAATTTTATAAGACCTCAATTAATTTTAGAATGAATTATAAAATTATTTTTATTTTTTAAAACGGTTTTTTTCAAGTAAATTATAATATTAATTAAATATTAAATTAGTAATATTTAGATATTTATTTTTGAAAAATGGACTTCATATTTGGATTCTATACGTTAAAAAATTGTTGGGGTAATTTTTTGGGATTTTTCTAAAAGACTATAATTTTTTATGAATAGTGAAATACCATAAATTATAAAATAAACTAAATAAGATAATTATAGAGTCATGTATGATGTTATACTGAAGTAATCGCACATGGTTCGGGATGACAATATAAAATTATAATTCTTGACCATGGAGGACTCAGTATTCCTTTTTTTGGGGAAATAATAAATTAATGAATTTTATATCGAGAAATCTCCTCTCCCCTCCACTATAAATACCAGTATTCACACCCTCATTTCCCCACACCTCTCAAGCATCAATAATTGTCTAAAATCTAACCAAGAATCAATCATTTTCCCTACCTAATGATCAAGAGATTCTGGTATAGAAAAACACCAATCCTATGCCCCTTAAAAAGGATCTCAAGACGAGGATTCAAGAGGTTATTTCTCACCATGTTTTCCTTTAATTCACTTTCAAGTTAATGTTATTTTCTTATTCTCTCCCCTAAAATCATTGTCCCAATGGTATAGTAACTCTATAATCATACATATAATGGAATTTAATGATACTAATGGGATATTATACCATCCAACTCCCTTCTACTCTTCCTTTTTCATTATAAAAAAATCATTGTTCGTGAGGTGTTAATCTATGACTTTCCAGAATGACATTTTTCCTTTTTTCATTTCTACATGAAGATTTGTCCATGAAACCATGTTTATGGTTAAACTAGAATATGTTATATGTATTAATTCTTATTTAATTTTCTGAAACTATCTTTAGAAAATATTATTAAATGAATAATCAAAACAAGTTTGTTGTGGTCGAAAAATCGCCCAAATTAACTGAAACAATCATCCTTTAATTATTAACTAATTATTAATCTTCTTGGAATACAATGTAATTCATTATAATAAAATTTTAAATTGGGTAATATAATTAATAACATGGAATAAATGTTCTGGATGTTTATACATTTTCTACATGATCTTCAATTCATGAATACATGTAAAATTCGTTAAAAATCCATAAAAACAAACATTCCCAAACAATGTTTTTAAACTCTATAACTCAACAAAAGGACCATAAATTAACATAATGAATCCATAATGACCTCTATTCATGAATAAAAGGTTCGTTAATTTCTAATTAATGAATATAATGTCATTATATAGAACATTTATGTGAAGGAAGCATTCCGATATAATTTAAGGGGAATTTCTCGAACCCAACATTCATCCTTCAGGTTCATCCTTTTTCACTCTATTTTTATATGGGTACTAATTAAAAATATTTTGTTCCTCATTGTCTTTACATTTCTAGGATATAAAATTTTTTTCATTGGTATTTATGTCAAACCAAATGTTTTTGAAATAAACTCTTTTTTTAAGAACACAACTTTTACTTCTCATTCAAGATTGACAGTTCTTGTAACATATATGTTATTACACTTTCTTTTGAGAACCCAATGATTATCAATGTGTTCTTATGACATGAAACCCATTACATTTAATGGTTATTTTATGTTCATTTTTTTATATGTTCATTGTGGAATTCATGATAAATGATAATGTTATGATGTGATGGGTGAGCCCAGAATTATATACAGCAATATACATTATTCAATGTGACGGGTGTGCCCAAAATTAAACAGCGCTCCAATGCATTGGGTAAAGTAATGAATCTCATGATTAAATTTTAATTGATGTGTAAAGAAGATTATAGAATTTTTTTCTAGTATGTGTTCTTGTGAACTACTAAGACATGATGTTTAATTTTTTTTCATGTATTGCCACATTTCATGTCTTTCATTACTGATTCCTAATGATCAATATTCTTTCCCTATGTTTGGATTATGCTAACCCCGTGTAATATTTTTCCTATTTGTCCCTGTAATAGGATACTAGATCACCCATTTTAATGTATATAATCTAGTGGCAACATGTACTAAGAAGAGATCAAGTGCCGGTTAGAATCTAGAGGAGAAGAAATTGAATAAATGTTTATTCTTTATTTTTTAATTGTTATGTATGGTCCTATTCATCCCAATAAATTAAAACACTGGATGATCAATGTGAAATATTTTTACGTTATTTATATTTAATATGATTTAATATAAATGGAATAAATGGTTGAGTCTCTATACGTACAATAAAAATAGATATTTTTTCAATATTTTATTCTTTTGATTTAAATGTAGAAATTATCATTCTTATTAATTATTTTCAAAACATGGAAATATATAATTCATACAATATTTAAAAACTATATATGGTTAATATATTGAATTTTTTTAAAAAAGGATTCTTTTGGGAATAATTAAATAATAAAAATTTCACAAATAATTTAATATTTATAAAATAATTTATTTCTTAATGGTGAAATAATGAATTTCGATACACTTTTCTACAGAATATTTTTAATTAATATGAAATAAAATAAGTTAAAAATATAATGTATGGTTTTTAAAATTTTTCTTATCTTTTTTGAACCTTAGTCATATTTTATTAATTTATAAACCTATTTAGGTAAATTATATTTAATTTATTACATCCAATAATCCATCTAAAATTGGATTTATTTAAATTTAGAAAAAAAAATTATTTATTTTTTAATAAGATACAAAATTTAATGTGAATCAATACTATTTATTGTTTTGGAGTAAATTCATTTTTATGCAGTAATGGGTTTTTATTAAATAAGTATTTTTTGGTATTAAGCGTACATTCCTTAAAATTAAATTAAACCACATATATGAAATTTAAAATTAAAATTTATTTTCATATATTAAAATAGAATAACAAAATTAAATAATTTAGTAAAATGAATTATTATTGGAAATTTTTTAATAGGGGAAATGGATTATATAGGTGTGGGTTAGATATGTTAAATGGTTAAATTAAAGTGTTAATGACTAACATATCTAAAAACATATTATTTTTTTATTATATTTTATTAACCAACTCATAACCCTTTTAAAATATTTTTCACAATTTTTCCCAATTCCATTTAAAATAATAAAAAGTTAACAAAAATTCATACTTATTTATTAAAATATTTCACCCAACAATTATAAATTATGCTAAAAAAAATTACCCTCAAATATAAATCTATTTATCTTACCAAAGTAATATAAAACCATTTCCAAACTCTCTTTAAAATGTTATATTTGTGTTGATATTAATAAAATATCAATATAAGTATTATCATGGAGTTTTCTGGTGGACTAATACAAAAAATATTAATTACTAATATTTAATACCTATTCCATTCAATTTTATTCTACCATCACCAAATATATTATAAATATACTAAAATTATTACATTTCTGCCATTTATTATATTATAATTTTTTAATTTTTATGGAATAAAAACATTCAATGTTATTATTATCCATATGAGAAAATAAAATTTATTAATTATTTTGTGTGTTCTACCATTGTAATGAGAAACATATCACATTTTTCATCACTTGACTATATAGATTTATCTAAAAAATAATTGATGCATAAATATTATATTAAGGTATAATATATACAGAACTATAATTAAGAAAGGATTATACAAAAATTAGTTATTATTATATAGTAATATTTTGGATACTAGTTAAATACCAAAAAAATCTAATCATGGATTAAGTATTCATAATATATATTTATATTTTATATAAAATGTACAAGAGTATTCATTAATAATTTATAATTATATTTTAATACCTTTTAAAATATGATAATGATGATTTTTTATATAATTGATTATTAAATATTTATTTCAAAACATATATTAACAAAAAAATGTTTTACATTGGATGATGAAAAAAACACTAATAATAAAATGAATATATAATTATTGATTATAATTAATGATTAAAAAAAATTATGAATAATCCTCCATAATAAGTTATTAAAATATTTATTTTTATTATATAGGATACACATTTACATTCATGGAATTAAAGTGTTATGGGTTATTGTGATCTTTCGAATATATTTTTTTATTTCATGTTTGATATGGATTGGATTATATTTATGGAAATTATTGGATGTTATTCTCTAAAACTACATATAATTTTGCTTAATTTTTCTTCATACATTTTACATTTCATCATATTTTTTTTTCTTTGGATCATAATTTACTTATAGTGATCACACTAAAAGATAATTTCCTTACCAACTAATTGCAGTACAAAATATTTTCACGACTATCTACATTATTTATAATTTTTTATCGATTAAGAAATATATAATTAAAAAATATTCTACTGTATTTCATTTGGTTACAAAATTATTCTTATTTTATTATCATATATGGTCTCCTTCTACTGAATTTAGACATATTTAAAAACAATGAAATGAATATTTTTCTTCAATTTTTTCCATATTAAAGTATTTTATAACAACCATAATTATCATTACAAAAGATAAATACTCTCCATGATTATTATTTATTCTAATGATATTTTTGAATATATTTATCAATAATTTTTTTTCACATAATATAAAAAAACATAAATACTTTTTTAACTTCTTTATCCAATGAAAATTTTTATTCCCTAATAATTGTCTTTTCATCACTCTCAATATAACTTAATTTTTATTCTATTTTAATTGTAGTATGATATAATGATACAATAAACAACCATTTTATTGATTGATTTTTTTCTTTATAATAGATTATATTATGAAACCCATTTCATTTATTTTGTTCATCATGATATGATAAATTATGAATGTTTTCAGGTAATAGTATCTAAACTATATATTTTTTAAAATTAGATGATGAAATGTCCCAATATATCTATCCATGTCATTTATTAAGGAAATGTATCTCATGAGCTTAAATATTTTCATGAAGGGGGAGAAATACAATTAACTATGGTACTTTATCCACTCTATTTATGGGAATGGGGAGTAAACCCAATACCCTACAAGACACTATGCACTAAGTTATCATGGTCATCGGAAAAATCCTTTACATTGGAAATAATTATCCAAGATTTTTTATATTCCATGCAATTATGACACATTCTAGTAGTAATGTTATGTTTTTCAGAGCTCATGACTATAAGAACATGTTTTTCACTCTATTATTACTCTTTTCATATATTTCCCTCAAATTATTCTTCCCTCACATTTGATTAATTATATATTATTTTTTGTCTATGTTAATATTAATTTATTCTATATAAAATTACTATGAACTAATAGCCTGATTCTCATCTTATGATCATTTATGACCATTGACTAATGACTCTTATTTTTACCGTTACTGAGTATATGACATCACACATTATTATTTTCCATGTACCCAACATTAAAAGGATATTATAATGTTAGATTTTATAAATTGATTATATTTTGAGATGTCTAATTTTGATATATTTTAAAATAATGTAAAATATTTTTTATGTGACCCCCTGAAAATCCAAAGTAACTCCCTCACATTTGAAAAAATATATGACATGCGACACCAAGTGCGTAAGGTAATGTAATATCTTGAAAATTTAAAATATATTTAATATTTATAATATAATCTATATATTACAATTAATGAATAACCATGTTTTCAAGTGTAACACGGTAGAAATAATTTCTATGATAAATTGTGTTACTTGTAAGACCGAGTTTCACCAAATAATAGTATGTCATTAAAATATTTTTATTTAATATAATATGATTTAAAATAGAAGTTATTATAGAATTTATTTATAGTAATGAATAACTTATAAAATTATAAGGATTACATAAATACATAATTCATTCTTTGGTTACCAATTAATTAGAAATGAAAATAATAACCAATTGGATATATAAGGAAATATTTTTTATATATCCAAATGATTTTTATCTTAATAAAAATAATAATTTAAAATTATTTAATGATATTAATGAAATATATATTTTATATAGTCAATAAGATATATTTTATTTTAATCCATTTGTTTTTATAAGCATAACATATGGAAAACTATTTTTTCAACTTAAAAACATATATTTTATAAAGTCAATCATACCACCTTTTAATGGGGTACCCGATTAAAATACATATTTTGACACATTTATTGAAATAATATGTAAATATAAACTATATATTTGTTATAGAAACATAAAAAATAGGATATGGTGAATTTTTTATATTTTTTTAAAGCATGTCATTTTTAATGAATAGTTAAAAATACTGAATTTTAGATCTATATCACTTTTTCATATAATATATATATGTTAAAAATATAATTTTAATTGGTTTTATAGAATAATTAAAAAAATTGTATAACTCCCCAATCCCAAAATCCCATAGACGTTGCATTATTTTAATACAAAGTCATGATTACAAGGAATCAAGTCCAGAAAGACTGATCAGTTTCGGTGTCCTAGAAAAAAGATTACATACATCATCATTACATTATAATTTCAATCATAAAATAAAAAATAGATAGTTTTTTGAGAATTACACTATTTCCTTTAGCATAACCTTGCACATCAATCATAATATAATTCATGGAATCCTAGGATAATAAAACATAGAAAGGGGCTAGCTCATATGCTCATTGAGGTTAACAATATTGCAGAATAATTCATAAATAAGAATAAACATTTGAGGAAATGTATAAGTCTAAATCAAACGACATTTATACATAAACATCATCATAATATGGTAAAGATGAAGTCAAATAATTCCATTTACATATTCACATTGATATTATACTAGTTGAATAATCACATTCAATATCAGTTGCTACTTTCATAATAATGGAATGCATAATGGAAGACATCATAACCACATAGTCAATGCCTTGTTCCAAGACTACAAATAAAATTTTGTCAAGCCCTTGTTCCAAAACCGTAGTTTGTCTCATGAGACCTATCAATGCATCGAGGAGCAATAGCGGGCTCGACCTGTCACATATTATGTACAATGCCTTCCTCATATGAAAAGGATTAAACATAACATAAAAATTCTTATTAAAACAAGCATATGAATGCCAATACTTTATCCATAAACCATGAATAGCATAAAAATAACACATATAAAATCAATCTTATCACAAAACCATTAATATTATATGGGAAAATTTTATCTTAATAAATCAACTTCAAAAAAGATTAAAATCCATCAAATATGTTTCCATACATGAAATCAGAACTTTTTATAGGTAAATATCTCTTTCTATTTAGAAACAATTTAAAAGTAATATAATTATAAAAGAAAATATTTATATTGAAAATATTGGTATAATCATGTAAGTAAATCTTCGAGGATGTTGTAATGGTGTAAAATAGCCACACCAACCATAAAAGTTAAAAAGAATCTTACATTAATTTTGTTGAAAAGGTCATATTGTAGCCAGTTTTGAAAACAAAGGTAAGATTACATTACCAAACATATAAGGTCAAATAATGATATAAATGACTTTAATCTATAGTATAGTAAATAGTAAAAATTATTTGAAATACACTTTTAAGAAAAAAGGATGTAGATGATGAAGATGTCCCAGTAGAAACATACGTAAAAATAACCTCAGATAATAAATTGATTTTTAAATTAACCCTTACCTTGCACTTTCCATTGGTCGTGGGTACGTTTATCCTCCTGCATAATTACCATAGTCTGTTATTAAAATATACAATATCCATATTCATATTTATTATATCATTCATGATTCATTTTAGAATTTACACTACCTATTTAATAATGATTTCCATGTTAAATTAACATTTCATGTAATAATCGCTTTCTTTGTTGTATGTGTATTACATTTTCATTTTTGATCTTATCATTTAGATAATTATTTAAATACATCTAGAATATAATACATAATTTATATAAAACATATATTTAGAATATAAATATTTTTAATTGATAGATATATGAAATAGACGGCACCATTTATGGAGACGGTAGGTCGTACGTACGAATAAACATTGTTTCAGTTTTCATATCTTATTGAACAAAAGTAAGTGAATAAGATATATGTAAGTATATAAATATATATATATATATAACAATTATCATTATTATGATATATATTGCATACTTATTAATAATATATATTTTTATAATCAACGTTGAACGGTGAACGTGGAAATGAATCTTATCGCGTCGTGGAGTAGGTAATTCCTATGTACGCACGAGTGACAATATCATTATACTGATAGACAAGTAGTATTTAATTGGATGGAATATCAAATATACAGAATCATTCAAATTTTATATTTATATTTGAATTTATTTATACATATTATTAATCCCATCCAAATAATGAATTGTTTTAATCACAATCTATACCATGACGTGGAGATGGTAAACCATACGTACACACATATGGTGACATTGTCATTCATATTATGGATTGAATAATGAATATGGTTTTAAAATTTTTATAATAAAATCATAGTATATAGAAGATACAGAAGTTATTGTCTTATAATGGATACAATAAAGAAATAGTACATTGAAAAAGAAAATAACTTGAAAGAAGTCGTGAGATATTTACCACTTCTTCGGGTTCTTCCTTTTGATTTGATCAAAAAGGCTCCATAGGTTGGATTTTTGATCAAACTAAGGCCTCTAGAATGTAGTGAGGATAGTTGGGATGATATGTGGGAAGGGTTTGGATGAGACAAATGGCATTGGAATTTTTAATTTGAGAGAAGGGTATGTGACCTTTAATCAGAGAGGTGAGGGGCACCATAAGGAAGCATTGAAATATTATTTTATTATTAAAACAATTTCGGTTTATAATGGCTCCAAAACGATTTATATCAAAGATAAGGTGTTTATGAGTCTAAATACCCTCAACCAATAATCTTTATACCAGTTTATCTTATCATATTAATCATATTTTTATATTTAACTCTTAGTTATGTAGTTTGACTTTTACCATTCCTCTTTTTATTTTCATATTATATAGCTAATAAATATTCAATAAACTATCAAGAGAACCCCAATAGGTTAATTAATGAGATATGTAATATTATTAAGGCCATTTGAAAAAACCTTAGATATTTAAGAATATTATATCATCCAATAATATAATATTTGTTTAAAAAACTCAATTATGTCAATTTTGACAATATTTAATAAATAATTTTTGTTAAAGTCATAAAAACTTTAGTACATATAAATAAGTTCATATGATCAATACTAACATGTCACATTAACCTATAAAATTAGTGTAATTCATCTAAAGTCTTATTTTACATTCATTTGCGTATTTATATTATCAATTATTTTAATTTTTTTATTATGGTAATTACTGGTTCATCATTGTGTCATAAATAAATTAAATTATTTAACATCTAAAAATTATTAATAAAATATAATTATTTAGGATATAATTATATCTTTATACTATATATTTATAGAAGAATTTATATTATGTATAACACTATATTAAAAATGGTTTAGTTATTAAACATTGAATTGAACTCTTTTGACTATTGTTTATATAAATTAATAGTAAATGTCCTAATCAAATACAAGTGGACCTAAATGTTCATATTTTATTCCTATGGTTTTTTTGAAAAACATTTATCCAATAGAATTAGGAAATTAGTTAGGGTAATAATAATATCATTTTTACCCTTAATTGCCCTATTTACTTTTCAACGTGGTAAATAAAAGAATAATGATACTATTCACCATAAATTAGTTTCATCTTATTGAATGAAATTTTTATCATTGATATCAACTGGATCTCTTCTATTTTTGAAAATTCACTCACAGAAGCGATAAAATTATATTTTATATGAATTTTCAAATTCTCCAAGAAGGTGGGTAAAAGACGGTGAAAAGTTCAATTAAATTTTATATACCTAATATTATTAAAAATGACTCAAATGAATTACATTGATCATATATTGGTATTATGTATCATGTTTGAGCTAAAATAAATTTAAATAAAACAATAAATTATTTAAATAAAAAGTTAGTTTTACACAATAACACAGTTGTTTTCACTATTCCCAAAAAATTTAAAGTTCTTAGAAAAATAACAAAAGATCACTCTAATCTAATTTAAATATTCTAAATCCAAAAATGATGTCCATTTGGATAGATAAATTTCATAAAATTTTAAAAAATGAGTATTACTATTCATAACGACTAGTTTGATTGGTCTTGGTGTGTTAGAATCTTAAAGTTGCATATAATGCAAGCTATTGCATTATTAAAAGGAAAAAGTACCATGGAATAATGGGGTGTTACACTTTTTTTTCAATGAATACAATTTATGTTAATTGAATAAATTTCAATTTAAAATTGATTATAAATTGATATCTAACATTCAAATGTTTTTAAGTAAAAACATGTCATTGTTATCTTGCATATGGGATAAATTGTAAATTAATTTCTTCCAATTATATGATTTTTCTTTGGAAAACATTATTATATATTTGGAATCATCATATTTTAAATGTATTATAATAACATATATTTTTCACCTAAAGTATTAGTGGATGTGAATAAAATTAATTTCAATTTTTAATGAAAAAATAAAAATTATTAATGGACTAAATCATTATCTTTAGGGACCAAATGATGTACAAACCTTTCCATCACCAATTAAATTAACAAAAGTATCCCATTAAACATCCATAATTTATTTTTATTGGTTTCTGAAGAATAGTTTTAGGTAAAATCATGGGTACAACTACCTTCTTCTAAAAAAATTCCAAGTGAGTCATTTTCCACCCTTATAAACTACGCTCAACTATCCCCATTGATAACACCTATCAAACCACATATTCACATCCATTATCAAACCATATATCTTCCCAAAGTCCCTCTCATATATATTCAGTCATCCCATTGGGTAGAAATCCTTCAAAGTAATCCATTGGGTAAAAACAAAAAAGAAGATACCTGATTAAGAGGTAACGTCTTCTCACAATGCCTCTACATTTATTTCCACTATCAAACCATTAAAAGAATATTATTCCATGAATATTTAACAAAAATGGTATACAAAATATTCTTATATTTTCTTATTTATATTTTTAATAGAACACAAGATAACACTTCCATATAAAGGGTAACAAACATAGTGTTTCTGTGTACAAAAAAATACTATCTCAGGAAATGATGATTCTCCATTTACCATTTCCACCCAACATGGTGCATATTGTGATGAAAATATACTATTATATGATAGTTATGAAATTTATTACATATTTATAGTCAACTAATCTTTTTATTTCACATAAAATTATAACATTTCATTCTATGTTAATACGATAACTACATTTGAGGAGGTGTGGACTACAGCACCATTGAAAGGATGTTATTTATCCACACTATACAAGGAATGTATACAAATTAATTTAATTATAAAATTGCGACAAAAAACATACATATGATATTAATTAAATAATTAAATTTGGGCTATAATATATATATATATATATATATCATTTTTTGTACTACCATTTATAACAAAAAGTGATAACATTATTCGTGGACGTGTGGATTACTGCATCCATCACAAGATGTGATTACTTTTAAATTATAATAAATATATATATAAATATATATGATTAAATAAAATGTTATTTATTCTATTATTATAATTATGGAATGATATTTTATTACATACCTTCTTTCCATAATGATCGCTGAAAAATGGGACTATTACTCATGCATATGTGCGGCCTACCATCTTAATGAGTGTAACATTGGTTAATTTTTCAAAACCATATTTATTTATTTATTTTATAAGTATAATTTATGTATAAAAATAAAAATTATGTAATTATTATTATTCTATAGATTTTATATTACTACCAATTGGAATGTAGTTTTCAATTTAATGTAGTTTTGACCCATAAACCAAATTTGTTAAAAACACAAGATGTAAAATAAATTGTATAAGTCGATATATATAGCATAGTAAAATGTGAAATTATATTAATAATAAACTTGAAATGTCATCAAATGTTAGTATAAAATTAAAATAATTTTATTATAAAAGGTGTTAATGTATGTTCACCAGAATAACAATTATAGGTAACAGATTCTCAACACAACTTCTTATATCTGTGAGTTAAATGTCAGGTTCACTGCTTAAATAATTTGTGTGCTGTATCTAATTATAAATATGTTATATTAAATTACTATATATTATTATTATTTTAATTAGATTATTATTTAAAATCAATGAATGTGGTTTGGGATACTTTGGAATGATTACAGATTATTTTCATCAAAACATACATTATAGATAATTCAATGGTATTTCCATTCATGGAAATAAAATTAATATCCTTCAATTAAAAGAATTATTTTATATAATTTGGCTATTCAGGAAAATTTTCATGTATTAGTGCCATTTCCCACTCATTGATAGTAATCATTTATTTCAAAAAACACCACATTGTTAATCCCTTTACTCAGAGAACCAATTTTCTTCTAAAACCAATGTATTATAAATATATTTTCAAAAATGTTGCAATGTCTGAGAATTTTTGTATAATTTTTTAAATTATATATAAATATTTGGAGATCGAGAAATATGAAGACCCACGATTTTTATGAATAGAGTGCCTGGAAGGATCCGTCATTTTTTTTGATCTTTAATTAGCACTCATTAGATGTTTTCATGAAAAAATGGAAAACAATTAACTGTTTTTTGGGATCCAAAATCTAAGGGTAACATTGCATTTATGATGGTGGGTATACCCTAGGTGAGACTTAAGTTTAGTCGGACTGGGGCTCCAATGAGAAAAACATAAAATGACATAACGCTAAATAAAATAATTAAATAAAGTTTTATTATTTTTCAAATACATATAACTCATGAATGGTAACTCAGATTCAATATCTGAGACCACCGCAGAACAAGTTAGTGTATTCTTTTGTTAGGTTGATACTAAAATTGTCTAGAATAGGCCACCAGGGAAAGTAATGTTTGGCCATAAATAATATAATTAAGAGGCAATTAATTTCTAGTAAAATCCACTACTAAAAAATGGTAACTTAGATTGAAATTCCTAGATTACTATTGGTTACATTGGGATGTGTTCTTCTTAGGTGATTCCAAACATCAACTGGAATAGGTCATAGATTAACACTAATAATTTATTAAACCATTTTTTTGGTATGTTCAGTAAATGCTTCAGTGGAGTTTTATAACATCTGAATTGTTAATTGAATTAAAAATCTGAGGACACTATTGAATCTGCGGCATCATGATTCACTTAAGGGAGGATTTATATTGACCACAGTTGGTCTGGATAAAAATTTATGTTTTTCTACTTTTTAAATGAAAAAAATAAAATTATTTTATTATTTTATTTCATATCCTCCAACGGACAAGTTAAGTGGTGGGGGAAGTGATATGTCTAGTCAATAAATGGCTTGACCTTCCAACCATATGTAACGACGTAATTGGGGAATTTAGAGTCTTTTTAATTTATGACCTCCATTGAAATAAAATGTTGTTACTTAGCCTCAACCTCTCTTATATATATGGAGCTTTGGGAGAGTTATCAGCATAGCTTCACCATGAAACAAAGTGCTGAATTTGCACCATGATGCCGAACCCATAATGGATGAAGCTGATCCTAGTAAGAGGTGATGGGTGACACCGAACTACGAACAGAAGGATGACACATGAGTTCCATTGTATGGAAATGGATGTACAAAGGAAGAACATGATCCACCTACAAGAAATGGACTCTCTCCAATGGGTTATGAGGTAGAAGATATTTTGTTTGTGCATTTTTTATTCCCTCTTCCCCATTCATTTAATTATATATAGAATGCGGGTAAATCGCCTAATAAGTTGATCCGCGATTCATTCATTTTGCAGGAGGTTGTTATGAGGTATCATTCTGTGATTTGTTATTTGTTTAATACAAGGAATTGTTAAAATAATATTATCTTCTCGTTGATCGCGAGCTAACATGGATGGAGTGGGCCTAATGAACTCAGCCAGAACCCTACACATATTTTTTCCCATGTTCCATCCTTGTTAGACCACTGACGCAATGGAACCAACAAGATAGAAATGAGGAGACATCACAATGCAACCCTCTAATGGAAACCATGACACGAATCCTTAGTGAACATCAGAGCGTCCAGCCATAGAGGAGGTGTGGATTGTCATCACGTGTTGCCGGTCTATAAACAGATCATGGATAGTCAGTTGTTGTAGTCAATGAATGTGGTCAACATATCGGGAATCTGTATAAGGGAAGGAACACATGCCCACTTGGTGTTTCACATCAGGGCTACTGCCCGCTTCAGCAGAATAGGTGAATCCCACTCCTTCGGTAGGTTCCACAACGATCGAGCGATGCTCATTTGGCATCGCCGCTTCAAAGGTCGAATGGCCTCTGGCCATTTGAGATCATGGAGGTGTGAACCTCATGAGCCACCTGGAAAAATCACTATAGGATTCTACCTAGTAGGACACCAACCTAGCGGCCCCCACCCACCCAGACTTCCATCCTAGTGATCCACCTCCCAACCGGGCCCCTGTCTAACCGGGCCACCACCTTAGTGGTAACCCACCATTGTGAGCCGCCCTATATGGGTTGTGCGACCAATTTTTGTGGGCCAGGATGGACTTCATCCTAGAAGACTGAGTCTTCCATGGCACATCCCAGATTGGGTCTGTCCATGTCAGACCCGACCTGGGTCCAACCGAGCGGAGAAACACTTATGGGGCCTTATCATGAGAACCAGGGTTCCATTTGACGAAACATCTACGGTGTCAGGATACTGGGAGTGAGACGATCCTTTTGACATAACTCTTGAATGTTTTGGAGATATAGAGAGTATTGCCGGGATGGATAACACTCAAATGCAATCGGTCCCTCGACACTAAAATTCCAATAATTCACAGACAAGGCGTCTTAGTGACGCTCTATCTATTTTGTTGGAACCCTTATGAAATGATAGATCGTTGTGTTAATTCTTTGTCAGACATCATGCTGGTTGAAATATAACTTATTGCTTGGGAAGAGGTACTCAAAAGAACAATAATTACAGACCTTTGTGACTAGATGAGACTTCATAACTGTTGACTTTTCGTCTCAGAGTGACTCGATGACCCACAATACAGAATAGGGAAGAGTCCCTCAACATGCCATTGGGGGGATCAAGCAGAATATGTTATGGGGAGGAGTACCTCAGCAAGCCATAGTGGGGGAGAAACTCTCTGTGACCTGGAAAATCCTCGGTACCCTATAGGGAGGAGTACCTTAGTAGTCCAAAGTTAGTGGGAAGTGCCTCTTTGTGATGTGATAGGCCCATTGTACTTGTTAGAGGAGGAGTTCTCCAGCAACTGATGTTTTCGAAATAGTTATTAGGAATGTAAAATATTCAAAGGCCTAGATAATTCATGGATGGATTTCTATATTCATTGAAATCTTGGTTTTGTATGAATAATAATTCTATTTCTATGTGTTGTATACATGGTTTGAGCTGAGGCCATGTTTGGACTAACTCTCTTACCATTGTGGTACAATCTTCATGGTGTTATTGTTGTGGTACATCTACCATCGTGGTGTTACCGTTGTGGTATACCTCCCTAATGTATGGGATGAGTATATATTGATAACCTAGGTATATGTATGGGTATATACATAAGTAGTGTTGATGTCTAGATTTGAATCTTTTCCATTGTGGAACATTTGGATACCTATGTGGTCTCAAGGTCCCTACTGAGTATCATTAAACCTAACCTTGCCTGAGCTTCACCAGCACACTGTTGTGTATTGTATAGATGACGTATGTCATTGATCGAGGATGAGGGATCCAGGACTAGATGGTGCTCAAAGGTGGAATATTTGGTGTGAGGTGATAGATGAACTATTGATTGTGAGTTGTACCTACCCTTAAGGAAGGATCCTGGGTGGCCCATTTGGTGTGACTCAATTCCAGAACAACTGATTGTGATTTGTACCTACCCTTAAATTAGAATCTTTGGGGGATGATGTAGGATATTTTCCCAATTTTTCAGTTGTATTGTTATTTCAGTTGTATTTGAACTGTTTTTTGTACTCGTACTTTTAGTTTGTCTTGTATTACTGACCCTTTTTCTTTCAGAACTCCTTTTTACTATAACAGTTTACATCACAGTCACTTCTTGTCATGTACTCAGACCATGTGTTTGTACAGTTTTAAAGGAAACACATTCCCGTTTTAGGGAATATTCCTTTTGGTGCTGGTCGCTAGCCCCTAACCTGTGGAAGGCAGGCTTGGGCTAGACACTGTATGAGCTCTGGTGTGCCGGTCGTGAAAATTTGATATCAAAGGAGTTTAGTTCTATCGACGAACTGGGACTCTGATATTTTATGTGTGGAAAGAGTGTTATGTGTTATGAGTGTAATTTTTAGTATAATAAGTCTGTTGTTGGTGCGGGGACCGACGTTTCCATAAACCAGGACCCAGAATTATAGTTTTGGAATCCGTACATGGAAACCTTGATTGAATGGGTTTATGATGAGTTTTTATTGTGATTTATTTTGATTCATCTCAAAAGGTATAACTGAATGACCATGGTGAACCTATTCCTTATATGGATTCCATAACATGGACAGCTAGCTAGGATTCATGAGAAGGTATGCGATGACAACCCACTGAGATATGAGGCCTCAGTGAAGGGCACTCTTTTGGTGTTATCAAATTTGGGTGGTGTATAGTATAACCACCACCCATTGGGATGCATATGCCACCAACCCTACCTGTAGACAGTGCACACCTTCTGAGCACGTTTGACGAGTTCCAGTGGTAGATACCTCTGAGGTTTTGAGGTGAGAAAAATTCCCAGACAGCTGAGGACTGGAAGAAGGCAATGGATAGTGTTTTCCGCCTATTTGCGACACCAATTGAGTATATTTTGATCCTAGCTACTGGTATTTTATAGTATGTGATAATTAGGATGGTACGTCGGGTAATGAGGATTCAGTACTTGGACTATTGCTGAAGACAGTACCTTCTGGTGGTGTGTAAGCTATATCACTTCATGTCGGTTAGTAGTTAAAACCAGTGGTACCAGTAGAGGACACATTTAGGCTTAGTGCCTTTCACTTGTTTCATCATCAGATACCCCTCAGGTTCCAAATAAAGCCTGACTCACAGCTGAAAAATACAGGCCTGAGAAGGTATCCAAGTTTGATTCTAGATAGGGCACCATTTGATCAGATGATAGTCATGGTTGAGAACCTTCTATGTGGCTCACCTAGATGATGACGGGTTTTATGTTACACAGATATTGCAAAGAGGTAAAAAAATTATGGAAAATCATGAGAACCTTCCTTAGAGAAGGGGGGATCTCACCATATATAGATAAGGGATTGGAGTTATTAGAGCTTCTATAGGTTCTGCAGTACGACATGCCGGCAGGTGTGAACTCATCGAGGTATACTGACCATCGCAGGTACTCGATGAATATGGTACGATCAGTGCTCCAGGGAATGTAAATCCAAGCTAGGTGAATTTAAGGACATCTAAGAGATCACTATTCCACTATGAAGTCTAGTTTATCTTAGTGTGCTAGATATGACATTTTAGTTTGAATGTTTTTTTCCAGAATAGATACAGCCTATGAATGTTAGTAGTCGGAATATAGGAAACTGGAATCAGACTCAAGGACATGGGCGTGTAAATGTTTTTGGGAAAAGGATGTTATAGGGAAAGAAAAATATGTAGGGCTGCATATGTGGAAGTAGAGCTAGGAGAGCAATAAGAGGTAGTGTACATTTCGACTAGTTAAAACCAGCCCCTTTGTGGTCCCCACTAGGCTCAAGGAGCTCAAGGATAGGGTAAGGGAGTAGCTGCATGTGGTTAAGGAGTGCGACCCATGGGATATTTGAATGATTAAGGGTACTATCTTTGTCTACTACTAGCTTCGATAATAATAGACATAGGTACCAATCATTCCTTCCTTCCACAATTCTTATCCAAGTCATAGAGTTTTTCATTAAACTATAGACTGTACCCACATGTCTGTAGATACCATTGGGAAGAGACTTGATAATCACAATTATGTCAATGGTTTGATCTGACATTGTTGTTGAGAGTTTTGATTTGAACCTCTTGGTACCAGTGTCGAGCCATTACGACGTTAGTTTGGGTATGAACTCGACATCTATATTTCATACTAAAATTGATAGTATTAGTAAAAATCGTGGTGGATTATCTACAACATTTGAATGGGGTTTTCCATAGATGTGGAAAAAGGAAACCCAGGCAGAAAATGATAAACTCATTCATAAGTGGTTTTATCTAATTAATCATGAGTTGATATGACTTACCCTCAGGAAAGAAAGAGTTTTGAGTTATTAGTTTTTGACCAGAGATATAGTGTGTGGGGACATATTTTTAAAAGATCATTGAAGTATTATCACCCCAAAGGTATAGGGCCTACTTATTTTTCTGGGTACTACCAGAAATTAGTGCCTGACTTTTTCATAGTTTCATCACCCTTGTCAACGTTGACGAATAAGGGATATCCCTTCTGGTGGTAGAGAGATTCTTGCAGAGCAATCAGGATCGGAGTCACATACTAAAATGTTCCCCCATCTTGAGGCTACCAAAATAAGACATTGGTTATGTAGTCTACTATGTCGCACCAGGGACAGAACAAGGGTGTTTCCTAATATAGGAATGAGTAGTGATCGCATATGACTCACGGTAGGATAGAAAACATGAGCAGAACTATGCTTCGCATGAAGTGGAGTTAGCAGAAATGGTCTTCACATTGAAGGAGTTTTACGATTTCATGAAGGGTGAACAGTTTATTGTTTACTCTAATCACATGATTATTAGGTGTTTCCTCTCACTATAGGACCTATACTTGAGACATTGACAATGGATAGAGTTCATCCAGGACTATGACCTTGATATTGTCTATACTCGTTGGAAGGAGACTATATAAATAGATGCAACCCGCAGGAGGTCATGTCTACAACTATTGAGTGAGGTTTTAGAGATACTAGAAGAGTTGTGTATATCATTCATAGATAAAGATGAAGCAGTATAGCATCAGTCTATGACTGTCACCCCCCACAATTGTTCAAAATATTCATGGCGGAGACATCTTGAATAGTTTACTGTGAGGCCAAAAATGCACATATATCTTCAGGGCGATCTCCTAAAGGATTCTATGAAGGTGGGGAGAATGTCATCATTTTCAGAGGATACATCATGGAACCAGTGACGCTTCGGGAGGAGGTGTTGAGGGAGATCCATACATACCCATTAACGGTACATCCTAGAGTGCAGAAGATGTAAGAAGACCTCTCCGTCAATACTAATTGCCAGAGATGAAGGATTTAGTGGAAGATTAGGTACCACGATGCCTCGCTTGTTATCATGTGAAAAATTCTAGAGCCAATAGAACTCTTTTTCTCATATGATAAGGTATACCATGTCTTCCTACGGGTCTCACCTCAACATGGATTGTAGATATTTGGCCCGGGTGCCAAGTTATCTCCAATGTGCATCTGACCTTTTTAGATTCTCATCAATGTGGGAGAGGTGGCGTACCTTCTATCTCCTTCCCCACAGATTCTCTAGGTGAATAATACTTTCCATGTGTCATAGATATGGAGATACGTGCATGATAAATCGCACGTTATCAACTAGGAAAGTTTAACTTTGATGATGGGGAGACTTTTATGGTGTTCCTGGTGGAACATGAGGATTGAATGTAGTGGGTCTTTTATGGGCTGATGATACCTCTGGTGCGCATTCGCTGGCAGCACGTGAACCACAAAGAGAGAACATGGGGAAGGAGACTCAGATTAGTGCTCAGTAACCACCATTATTTGTTTTCCTTTGTTTTTGATTTTAGGGAAGTAAAGCACAAAGGTGAGAAGAATTTAATTTCCCAGAATTGTAGTATAATTTTTTTAATTATATGAAAGAATTTTGTGACTGAGAAATATGAAGACGTGTGGTTCTAAGGCCCGAAGTGCCTTGAATGATTTGTTGAAGTTTTTGTAATATGTTATTAGTGTCTGTAAACATTTTCCAAAAAAAAAATGAATAACACATAAATGGATTCCCTGATAAAAAATCTGAGGGCACGATTGTGTTTAGGATGGATGGTTTACCCTAAGCGCGACTTAAGTTTACTTGGTGCAGGCCTCCAGTGAGAAATATCGTTAATGGCATAACAGTAAATAAAATAATAAAATAAAGTTATTTTACTTTCCAAATTCATATAAATATGTAACAGTAACTTGGATTTATAATCTTAGACCATCTCTAAACACATGAGGGTATTCATAACGTTGGTTGATACTATCATTGGACAGAGTGGGCCACCATTGAATGTTAGTTTTTGGTAGTAAATAAAATAATAAAGTGGAAATTATTTTATTGTAAAATCTATAACATCTAAAAATTAACTCAGATTGAAAATCCGAGAGTACCGTTGGATTTTTTGGGGCGTGTTCTCCTTATGTGGAGCCTTAACATGACCGGTGCAGGTTGAGGTTGACTGATAATAATTTAATGAACTGTTTTTTAGGTACAATCAGTAAATGCTCGAGCAGTATTTTCTAACATCTAAATCATTGATCAAATTAAAATTATAATGGAACCGTTGAATCTGAAGAATTAGGATTCTATTAAGGGAGGATTTAATTTGACTACATTAGGTACAGAGAAAATGATAAGTGATGTAACTTTTTTAAGGAAATGATGTAAAATAATTTTATTATTTTATTTCATATCCTCCAACTTACATGTAAGGGGGTATGATCAGTGATTTGTTAAGCCACTAAATTTCATGACCTACCAATCCAACAGAATATAATCATTGGGGAATTTTAAAGATTCTTAATTGATGTTCCCCATTAAATTCTAAAGTCGTTACATACCCTCCCCTCTCTTATATATATGGAGTTGGGGAAGGGGAAACAACATATCTTTCCCAAGAAATGTTGTGTCGAAGGTGAACCACGATGATGAACCCTTAGAGAATGTTTCTTTTCCGAGAGGGAGATGACGAGTGACACCAAACCATGAACCGAAGGACGACATGCACGTTTTGTCTTTGGAAACCAGTTGCAGAAACGAGGAACACGATCTTACTTCAATCCATAGACACTCTCCAATGGGTTATGAGGTAGGGGTTATTTAATTTATGATTTTTTTATTCCCTATACCCCATTCATAAATTTAAACAAAAATCATGGGTCAACCAAATAATTGGTTGATCTGCAATTCATTTGTTTTGCGGGAGGATGTTACATGGTATCCTTGTGGGGTTAGTCTGTTGTTTAATATAAGGAATTGTTAATCCCATTTTATCCTCAATTGGATCAAAAGATAGTGATGAGGGAATGGGACTAACAAACCTGGCCCGAACCCTTAGCAACTTTGTTACCCTTGTGCATTCCCTGGAAGACCGCTGGTGCGGAGACACCAACCGTCTACAAAAGAGGTGACGCACCAATGCACGCCGCTAGAGGAGGACGCTACGGACATCGGAGGGTCCTACAAAGACTGGTCGTAGAGGATGTGTGTCATAGAAATGTGTCCCGCCAGTGTGAAAAGGGGTTTTGTCTAGTCAGTTGTAGTATATGGTAGTCAGCTCATTGGTTGCCGTAGAAGGGATGGACACCACACCATTTTGAGATGCCGATGAGAAGGAAACCACAGACGAAGCCACAACAGATGAGGTGAAACCCACGCCTCTAGCGAGTTTTGTGATGACCGGGCAATGCCCATGTGGTGTTGTCATTTTATTGGCTGAATATCCTCTAACACTTAGAGAACTCATGGGATCTGTTCTCCCTAGATGCCTGGTGGATGCAATATGGGCCGCCACCCTAGCGGTCCACCGCCTTAGATGAAGGTTGTATAAGGTTATGGACATCCTTGCAGGCCAACACTTTTGGAGATATGGGCTGGACCTCAGCCCAGTAGGCTGATCCCACCATGGCCCATCATAGATTAGGTCTGTCCAGGTCAGTCTGACCGGGCGGACCGGACCCATGCCCGATTGGGTACAAAAACACTTGATGTGCATTATCATGAGAACTAGATGTATGTTTGACGAACCATCTGTCAAATCAGTGTCCTTGGAGTTTTATGGTTCTTTTAAATTACTTACTGATTTTATTGGAGTAACATGTATTATGGATGGGTTATATCGCACTCGAATAGAACTGGGCCCTCAACACTGAAATTCTAATAACATACAGACTGGGCATCCAGTTGACGCGACATCTATTGTGTTGGAACCATTGTGACACGATGGATCATCAGGATACATCATTGTGAGACATTATTCTAGTCGAAATATGAATGTTGGATTGTGGAGTGGTTCTCCCATGTGCACTACATATGGAACCCTACGACTGGCTGAGACCCGACGACTGCTGAGTTTTCAACACGAATGGACTCAAGGGCCCAAGATACGTGAAGGGGAGGAGTACCTCAGCAAGACATGGTGGGGAGCTTCTATGGTACATGATGTGGAGGAGTACCTCATCAGTCCAAGGTTAGTGGAAAATTCCTCTGTGTCATGCGACATGCCGACTATACTCGTTAGTGGAAGAGTTCTCCTGCAGCTGAAGAGATCTACATTGTGACTGGGAATGTTATCTATTCCTAGGCTTAGAGATTCCATGGTTGGGTATTAGTATTCTTAGTGATCGTGTGTGGGTCATCATCATAATCATGTTTCTCTGATTTGTATACCTGGTTTAAGATGAGGCTTTGTTTGAAATAATACATTTACCTTTGTGGTACTATCATCGTGGTGTTAATTGTGTGTTACTTCTACCTGGATGGTTTTACCTTGGTTGTATACCTCCCTCATGTATGATATGATTATATCTTGAAAACCTAGTTATTTGTATTGGAATATACCTAAGTAGAGTTTATTTCTTGCTTTATGGATTTTCCATTGTGAAACGTTTGGAGAACTAAGAGGTCTGAGGGTTCCTAATGAGTATCGTTATACTCACCCCTACACAGGATTCACCCGCACCATAGTGTGCCTTAGGTAAGTGATGTACAACATTGATCGAGGATGAGGAATCTATGAATGGATGCTGCTCGGAGGTGGACCATTTGGTGTGACATGGCACAATGACTGCTTAATTTGATCTATACTTATCCCTCAGGTAGGATCCGGGGTGGACCATTTTTTTTGACGCAGTATAGGTACTACTAATTTTGACCTGTACATAACCTTCAGGTAGGATACCTGGTGGATGATCCATAATATGCTTTTCCATTTTTCATTTGTATTATACCTTTCAATTTTATTAGTACCTTTCATTGGTGCACCTAATTTCCGTAGGGATTGTATTCCAGCCCCTTTTCCTTTCATCACCACGTTTTACTACTACATTATACTTCACAGTCACTTATTTTCATGTTCTCGGACAATGTGTTTATACGGGTTTAATGGAAATTCCTTCCATATTTTAGGGAATATACCTTTGGGTTCTATTCTCTAGCCCCTTGCATATGGAAACTAGGCATGGGGTAGTAACGGCACGAGCCCCGAGGGACAAGTCAGGACAAATGTTTTAAAAAATATTTTTAATTAAATAGTATCCTTTTATATATTAAAAAAATATTTTCAAAGGAATATTATTTTCACTATATGAAAAGGGAATATTTCACAACATTAACCACTAAAAAGGAATGTTCTTTTGACCACATACAACACATACTGATTTACTCATCATCATTTATATAATGCATAATTTTCATGTATAAAAGGATTCCTAAGAAATAAAATATTTTCAAAAGTTGTTTCATGGAAAAAAATTAAAAATGTTTCACAAGAGGATATTTTACTAAGAAATGTATTTAACATATTTTTCTATAATGTTTCCATTCATTAATGATATCAACCCTTTATTTTAATCCACATAGATTATTTTGTATTGATACTATAATTATTCTTCCATAGGGAGGTTTATGTTAGTTTTTTCTCAAATATAGTATTCCCATTCTCTTAATTTATTAATATTAATCTCTATTAAATATTCAATTTCCTAGGATTATTGAACATTGAATTTACACTAATTAACCATATCATCTATCATGGATATTTTTATTTTTGAAAATATATGAAATTTTTTATATGTTGTATACTTTGAATGTTATTTGATTATTTGGGGAAATGATGTTAGTTTCATACAAATTATAAAAAATATTTTTTATAAGGAATATCATTTTTTAGATATGTTAAAATCATTGCACATTTAATAAATAGGTTGGGGACCATTTTGGTTATTCCCTACAAGTTGGGGATCGGTTAATGAAATACCCTACATGCATTGAGAGTCACATGAGATTAATTAGTTGTAAAAATAAAATGGTTTCTACCCAATAAGATTAACAATTTTATGAATGTTCATGATAGTAATGATTCCATGTACCTAGGAAACATGACATCCCAAAATTAACCATTTCATTCATATTAGTTTAGTAATTATTAGCCCATTATATTTTGCATTGAAATATCAATGGTAACATTTCATTTTTATTTATTTAGATAGTATGTGTTTTAGTTTATTAACATTCCAAATATATTTTCCTTATTTAGTAATTTTGATGGCATGTGTTTATTGTTATTACATATATATATTATTTAAACACTTATATTCAGTTTATTGATTTTATGGAAACTGTGTACAATTATTTACAATTCTACATTGATTATTCTCATTGATTAATTATTTCTTCCACTAAATAATAAACATACTATGAATTTAATCTCACGCATATTATGTATTTTATCCTTTGAATCAAAAAAATAATACCATGAAATATATTCAGTTATTTACATGCACGATTTGACTTAACATTGATTTTATGTATTTATATATAAGAAGAAAATTTTCTTTTATTAGTTGTATTTTTTATAATAAAATTATCAAGTGTATATCTATTGTAAAAGACTATTATAATATTAATTATTTTGGGATTTGGTTCCTTGTAATCAATTCAATCTAATAGTATCAGACACCTACTCTGAGATATCTAGGGTCGGGATAGTAAATTTTATAGATATATACTCTAATAAAACTCAACAATTTGTTTTTGAGTGTTATTTATTATGAGATGTAATGAATAATCCTATCAAATTATGTAATATATACATATTGTCATAATTTTTCTACTTGGAGGGTATTAGTATTTTGTTTTGAGCCCCTGAACCCAGATGCCATTGAATGGTTCCCTATTACTAGTTGAAAACAATGCTTCAAGAGCACCTCCTCAAATGCCAGAGGCTACTGAATAGCATCAAGGTACTAAGATGGTATAGTGGGGGACTATACCCTCATGATCAAAAAATAATAATGGTGAAATTGACTGATAATTATAATAATCCTAATAAATAATTAAATAAATAGAGGCTATGAATCCAAAAAAAGTTAAATATCTAACTATTAGTATTATATAATAATAATCGTAGGCCATATTTTCATAAAACAAATAAATAATCTAGCATTGTATCTGTAATGGGATATATTACATGTATCAAAAGAAAAATATATCATGATTTTATCTTTTATAGATTGAATATCCATATCTATGTCATTTACCGACACATTCCCTACTAATAAGAATTTCATATATCAACCACTTGGTGCTTTCCACTATACCTACCAGCATCCACATAAACAAACAGGGTACCATCAGAGTCCAATATAGGGTGTGAGAAAAACACATTAAGACCACATAAATGTAGTCTATAAATATCATATATTTTCACATAATATGTATATTGTGAACATAAAATGGAATGTAGTAAATAAGATGTAATGGTTTGGATCTAGTAACAAATTGAAACCAGGTAGACACTACCTACTTTGTCCTAAGATGGATAATCTCTATAAAGTATCTATATGTAAACACATATATAGAGGATATAAATAGTGACATATAAAAATAAATGTATGTATACTAATACACTACTAGACTCAAGTCAGAAATTAAGAATCTATAAGATGTAACATGTCTCTTAAGAGTGTCAAGGGACACTGTTCCTGGTATAACATGAATGTCACACACCATAGAATGTATTATAGTTGTAGAATCATTATGCCAATATAAACTTTAAGAAGGTCTCTATTCCTATAAATATTTGTTATGGTACTCATGTTTGTATATCATAATCACAAGGGTTTTAATGCCCAATATCAAATCAATAGGTCCCTCATACCCGAATCATATTACTAGGGTCACCATGACCAATATCAAAAAATTAGTGTCACAATTTCCAATATCATATCATCCTATGTTCCACTAGGCCCAAGTTTCTCACTATAGTAATTCCATTCCCATATCATAGTATTGGGAAACCATTCCCAAATCACAATATATGGACACCATGATCATAACATATAACATGTCGGTCTTTCATGGCCAAAAAATCACAGAAGGTTCACTATGAAAAATTATATCAATTTTAAACAATCATTATATTTAATCTGAGTTAAATTTAATTCTTAAATCATTAAAATTCAACAATAATAATGGTGAAATGATTAATATATTAAATAAGTCAATATGGTCTTTCCCCTCACCTCTATTTAATTCATATTAAATTTATTTGTGTTTTAGTTATTTTAATAAATAATTCTAATCCATTTAATTTATAATGTCACAATTTAGAAGTCATGCCTAATTAATTTATATTAAGGTTTGGGTTTTTAGTCATTTATCACCACAATGGAAATTTGATCGGCACACCTAATGGGGTGTCCAAAACAGAAGGAGGCCTAATAAAATTTGGATCATGGGATGATATGGTAAATAAATCATATATATATATAATAAAACACGTTATATATATTTTTAGGCAACACATGGGGAAAAAACATTTTAAATCAGAATTCGTATTATATGAAATCAAGACAATATGTGTAATACCAAAAAACTGACCGTAAGGCTACTTGAGAGAAATCTTCTGGTATTGGCCTTTGGTTTGGTTTAGATTAGATGAAAATGTAAACATATATGTACACCATATAAATAGGGAATAATTGTCAACACGTAAATAACAACCTCTAGATGAATGAAAAAAATCTATGGATAAAGAATAATAAAGTACATACCAACACTCATCCAACATGATAAACATATATCAAATCATATTCTAGATAAAAAATTTATCCATGAACCTTGATAATGGGAGGAATGACATAAAAAGGGAATGAGAATGGAATCATGTCTGCTTGAATGATGAAGAGAAAGGTATGATAAGGTGTTCATAAATTGTGAGGATATTTTGGTAAAATAACTCCAAATTACCGGAACACATGGTTTCACCTCACTATGGCTGAACGGTGCCACAACAGTGTGCCCTTCATGGTCTTTTGAGGGTAACCTCATGGTTTTGCCACATCATTTGATAAACCATGCGCGAACAATTCCATTTTACTATGCTATAATTTGAGTGGATCTTTTCATGGGTGTGCATCTATGGGTGCACTTATACGGAAAACAATTATCCCAATAATTCCATATAAAATCCCTTGTATATTTTGTAGAAAGAGTGTGGGATGATTTTTTATGGAACCAAAAAAAATTAATTATAAATTCCCTTCTTTTAATTATGAAGCATAAAATCACATTAGGAAACAGAATTCCAATTCATGCATAAATAGACTACTAAATACTATTCAACCTTTATATCCTAGATATTAAACATCATATTACAAATTTTGTGTTTTGATAATAAAAAATATATTATAAGTAGTTAGGATATGTAAGATAATTCGAGTTTGATAGGGAAATCAAAATTTTTGGTGAATAGTAACATACCCTTTTGAATAGAAATGTTACCCTTATGAACATTAATATGAAACAAATGAATATTTAATAGTCCATGTGAATAGTAATATAACCGATGACAGTATAAATAAATTTTTTCCCTCTAATAAAAGACAATATGATATAATTATATCATCGTATTTGTAAATAAATATTTAAAAATTTAATAATTAAGCATTAGATTTTTTATAAGTCTTAAATATTTTTTGATTAATTTAAAATAAAATTTATTTTCATCGAATATAATCATAAAATAGTTTTTTGATGTATTTTGATTTAATTTTAATTTTAGGATACATTATTTAATTTTTCAATGTGATAAAAAAATATGTTAAAATTAGTAAATGTATATTTTATATGTAAATAAATATTTTAAATAAAAATAAAATGATGAATAATTAGTAAATTGATTTCATAAACATTAAATTTTTTTAAATTATACACATTAAAAAAAATTTAAGGTAATTTTTTTTAGATTTTTCTGACATACAAGAATTATTGTGAATATTAAAATAAGAGAATTTATCTTAAATGATAAAAACATGATTTTGTGAGTCTTGAATAATTTATGTATGATGTAATTGATCATTGGTTCAAACTCAAATGAATTAATTATTTTATATAGTAACAAAAATTCTATCTATATAAAATGTTTACAAAAATAATAAAGAAATTAATAAAATAGTAAGAAAAAACCCCTCCCCTCTATTATAAATACAACTCTCACATATAATTCTCTTCAAAACTATAAAACATGATCCTTACATATATTTAAATCCATAATATTCCCTAGAATATCACCCAAATCCATATTTACTTTTTCATCATTAAAATAACATGCCTAGGTTCCTTGATAAGGATCTCAGGAGGATAATTCAAGTGGTAAATCCTCTCTCTTTTCTATTAATTTCCTTTGTATTAGATTTTTTATTATTTTTCAATCCTCATATCACTTAAACCAAATGATAGGAAAACTCATGAAAATTATATATACTATAATAGTATCATGTTAATGGAATGTCAATCATTTAAATCCACCCTCTCTCACACTTATCATATAATGGAAATTATTTCCCATGAAGTATCAGTTTACTAAAATCATGGATGATGAACTCTAATTTTCCATAAATGGAATAAAGGATATTAATAAACACATTAAATGGGTTAAAATTGATTTTATATTTTATATTAGTACTACTTTTATCTTTGGTAACTACTAAAACACATAATACTAAATGATAAAACAAAAAAAATTGGTTGTGATAAGAAACTGCCAAAATTAACCTAAAATGATCATCATTAACATTTATCTATGGAATCATCATCATGGTATATAAACTAATATATAATATTTTACATTATAATTATATAATATCATTAGAAATATATAATAAAAAGTATGTATGACTATACACATCTTAAATGGAAATCAATTCATGAACACAAACGAACTAATAATGGAAACGTAAAAATGAACACTCCTAAACAATGAATTTAAACTCTATGACTCATCCAATGGCATGTTAAAGATCATAAAAAACCATATTTAATAATATTTAGTTATCAAATGTATAATAATTTTTAATTAAATAATATAATGTTATTATATATAATATTAATAAGAAGTAAGCTATCAGACAAAAAGTAAAGGGACTTCTCAAACCCAACTCTCTTTCATTGGGGTTTCCCTCTATCACACACTTTTTATATGGTTGTTACTTAAACATTATTTAATCATAATTATTTTAAATTTTCTTATATATACATTTTTGATACTTTTGTTTATGGAAAATATGTTCTTTACCAAATCTACACTTCATTCAAAAAAACACACCTTCTACTTCTCATTATTTTTTCCTTCACACAAGGTTGATGATTCTAATATCAAGTATACTATTCCCAATTTCACATGGTAACAAATTGTTTCTAAATTAATGATTATGAAATGAAACCCATTCCATTCCATGGGTTACTCTATGTTCAATATTAATTTATATTTTATGTAGAATGCATGATAATGTAATCATTTTGATGTGATGTGTGATCATAGAATTATATAGTTCACTGTTAATATTATGATGTGATGCGTGTTCCTAGAATTATATAGATATCATTGGAATTAGGTAAAGTGAATAAACTCATGATTAATTGTCATACAAAAGTACATGATGTTATCTTTTTTTACAACAACATGTTGTAGTTGACCACTAAAACATGATGTTTCATTTTTATGAATTCCCACATCCCAATTGTTTTCATAATGCTTCCTCTCATGATTAAAAACATTGTACTATGTTATGATGATAATTATTATTCCCAAACCATGTTATATTGTTGTACTGTTTTATATATCATCTTACATGGATTTTACCTCACCCCTTATTGAATTATATCATCAGGTTAATACTTTAATTAATTATATCTCAAGGGTGGATAAAAATATAAGTAATTAATAATTATATGTATCATTATGTATTATTTTTTAAATGTTATTATTTTCCCAGTTTTCCCAAGAAAATATTCCATTGGATCCTCTATGTGTAATTACATTACGTTTTTATCTATAAAATGTATCAATAGTAATGTCATAAAAATTATGGCTATAACATTTGGTATCAAAATATTATTTAGTTAATTTGGGAATTATATTTATAGTACGGTAGTAAAAACTATTATCATGAGACTATATATTTGTAATAACTAAAGATTTTTTATAAAAATAGTGACCCTAAAATATATAATTTTATATATAATTTAATAAAAGAATACAATATATATTCATGTGCTTTTTACTAATTTTTTGTTCTAACCATATATATTTTAGAAAATGTTTTGTACAAGGATAAAGGAGGCAAAAAACCCATCTGTGGGAAAGTGCAGTGATTTCCCGAAATACATCCCCAATTATGTTGTTAATGGAGTTCAAAATATTATGTCAATTCATACCCATATATCTAATGTTAATAAAATTAACCCAAATAATGTAGAATGTAAACCCTTACCAAATAGATAGAAACTAGATATAATGTGTTTTAGGCAGCAATGACCACCAATGTTTAGTGTATATTTATATCTAGCAATTGTTGAACAGTGGGTCCACTGAATGGAGAAGATCTAATATGTGCATCAATATTTTAATATGGAGAAGGTGAATATTTCTTTTTATCATCTAGAGGGAGAGGTCTGTCAGTTGTGGTCTTTTAATAATAACACACTGACAATGGAAAATAGATAAGCGATATAGTGGAAAGATAATAAGATAATGTTTCATAATAAGTGTTTCCCTCTAACTCCTATAACTAAGATAGAGATATAATTCATTGAGTTGTAGAAAGAGGAATGAGAATCAGTCATCACATACATTGAAAATTCCCATATTCGTACAAGTTATGATTCGTGTTTCGTTATAAAAATTTGATAGAAAATCGGAATGATTCCATAGGGGTCAAAAACCACCACATTGAAAGGATCATGAAATTCATGACTTTGAAATATATTAATATTTTTTCTATTGTTTTATCAAAGTGGATAAAGATTTTTGAGATGAGTCCCATGGCTACGGTGATGTGAAATAGAAGATGGAATTTCAAGATGGATGACATATTGAAATATGTGGAATGAAAAATCAACCACCCACATATACAAAATGTAGGATGAATCATCATGGAACCTTCCTCAAAAGGATGGGGAAATTCATTATGTGTGGTAGAGAAGGCCAACAAGATCACTAATGTATAAATGTTAAGAAATGTCTATATAAGGTATTGGAGGGAGGATATCACCACCCACAGTCCAATGCTACAACATTATGGAGAAAAGGCACTATGAAATCTAGTTTACTAATCTTCATGGTCTTGATGCTAATCAACGTCATCAACTACAAAATCTAAATTATCATTGGAAGGATTAATCCATTAATACTATGGTTGTGGATAATGAAAATGAATTTGTAAAATGTAGACTACTAATTCACTCAAGAATGGAAGAAAAATTATATGATTCTTGTTCAACGCATTCCTTTATATATCGCAGTATTGTTACAACTATGGATAAAATACCCAAAACAATTATATATATATATATATATCTGTAGAAACACTAATTGGTGCAATAATTGCAACCCATGTGTTGGAAGCATCACCAATTGGATCATGTGTGAATAATATTCTTTCAATTATTGTGATACATCCATTTTTGGAAATAGAATCTATATTGTGGATGGATTAGATCTCCCTATATATAGAACATATTAACATTATGTAAAAGGAATTATATTTTTGTATTCCAGACCATCCTATTCTCCTCAATAAATTCGAGGAAGATCATGAATCTCCTTTGAAAAATCGTTCCATGTTGTTGTTGTTGGTTCCCTATAAAGATAAATTTTCCACTCAAATAGATGAGTTAAATATTTTATCCACCAAAGAGAAATGAAAATCCTGAGGGAATATAATGAGGTATTTTTAGAAGAGTTACCCAGACTACCTTCAGATCATGAGGTATATTTTCAAAATAACTCTTGTCATGAGATCCTCTAATATATATGTGTCCTTATATGATGGATAATTTTGAACAAGAGGAGTTAAAGAAGTGGTTGCAAGAGCATTTGGAAAAAGAGTTCTTACTCCATAGTCCATCCCCTAGTGGTGCGCCAGTTTTCTTTGTCAAGATGAGGGATGGATTAATGAATATTTGTGTTGATTATCTATAACTCATCAAGATCACCATTATGAAAATGTATCTTATTCTGAGGATTGAATCCTTGTTTGATAATTTGAGAGGAGCTCGACACATCTAAACTATGGATCTTCATTCTTGATATAATCAGCTAAAACTAAACAAGAATGTTATTCACAATATTGTCTTCTGTACAAGGTATGTGCACAATGATTTTATTTTGATTCCATTAGTACTTACTAATTTCACTACAATATCCATGTATTTGATTAATAGATTATTTATCCATTACCTTGACACAATTGTGGTAATGTTAATTAATTAAATTCAAGCATAATTTAAGATAAAGGATGAATATGAAGAACATTTAGGACACTTTTTGGTGACATTGAAGAATGATAAGAAGTATGACTTGTTCAAAAATTATGAATTTTGGATGTGGAAAGTTCTATTATTGGGACATGTGATCATAATTATGTGAATTTCATTGGACCCTTCAAAAAATAAGGAAAATAATGAATTGGCCAGGCCCTCTACTATCAATGAATTTCGTTGTTTTATTGGAATATTTTGTTACAATAATCATTTTGTGAAAAATTAATCATGATTTTTTTGCACAATAACTAACCTAACTATGTAAGGTGTAATGTAATTCAGGATGAATGAATGTGATAAATTCATTAAGGAAATATATATAAGGTTGATCACAACACCTATACTAACATTTCCAAAAAAGTGGATAATGTTTTTTGATATACAGTGAAACAACAAATAAATTCATGGGCTGTGAAATCAAAAAAATGATAATGGGGAAACCTAGTCTTCATGATAATTGAATATCCACATGTATAAATTCTCTCATGCATGATCAAGAGCTACCAGATATTAATTTTACCTTGAAAATATGGCATCATTACATCTATAGTGAGAAGTATGTCTTATATTCTGATCACAAGATCCTAATGAAAACATTCACACAAAAGGAGCTCTGCATGCGTAAAAGGGTATGTCTAGATCTAATAAAAGTCTTTGATTTCCCTATTCAATATCATCCAGGTAAAGAGAAAAAGGTATATGATTATATATAAAGAATATAAATTCCAACTCTATAAATTTTTTGGACTGAGAAAGTCCATATATTTCTAGATATGCAAAGGATAGATTCTAAAATCTTAATGGTAGTGAATAAATCCTACCTTTCCCGAATCATTTAGAATCACTCTATCAATGAGAAGTCTAAGGAGACACAAAGGGATAACACAGAGATTCAAAAAAAGGTGAATTCAATAAATGAAGGGAAACATAAATAGATCGATATCAATGATTATGGGGTAATTTAGTTTGAATCAATGCACTGTGCGCCTTCATCACCCGAGATAAAAAAGGAAATATTGGAAAATTCACATAGATATGCATTCTCTATTCCATCAAGTAGAATCATGACATACCATGATCTATAAGAATAGTTCTATTAGGATAACATTAATAATGATATTGGGGAATATATATCATGGGGCGTGATAAGTCAAAAAGTTAAATTAGAGTGAAAAAAGTCCAAAGGAATGATGAAAACATGGCCCATATAATATGGAAATGGTAGAATGTAACCATGGACTTTTTAATGGGTCTCCTAAATATATCAAAAAGAAATAATTAGTTGGGGTGGACAAACTCACCATGACTGCCCACTTTATACCTATTTGTGAAGATCACATGCTTGAACATCATTGTAATATATATGTGATTAAAGTGGGGAGTCTTATTGGGGTTCCACTCTTAATTGAATATAATCATGCTCTCAGGATCACATATAAATTTTGGATGAGTCTCCAATATACCATAAGCACTAAAGTGAATTTCAGATGGACAGTCACCCCTAAATTGAGGGCTAATCTAAAAGGTCTATTTAGATGCTAGAAGATATGATAAGAGCCTGGTAATTAGAATTCACTGGATGATGGGGACAACAC